>OY730196.1:49816319-59036000 GCA_963422505.1 Pseudognaphalium luteoalbum
CCTGAAATCACCATAAGTAAGTATTCAAAAACTCAATATCAGAGGTTCGCAATCACCGACAACAACGATATTATCCTCACTGAAGATAGTGCAACCTCCTCATCCTCTACAAGCAAATACGAGTTAATGAAAAATGCACTTTCCAAAGAGACAGAACTAGTAGAAATAGCATCAGCCACTGCAGCCGACTCATCTTCAGAAGAATCAGAGTTCCAAAAGGAGTATGATGAACTACAAAGAGACGAGATTGCTCGTATGAAACCGTATATTGAAGAACCACCAGAATTGGAGCTGAAGGAATTACCCTCTCATCTGGAGTACGCTTTTCTCGAAGGAACCTTGCATTTACCTGTCATACTTGCAAAAGGTCTTACATCAGAAGAAAAAGCAAGACTTATCCAAGTGCTGAAGTTACACAAAAAGGTGATTGCATGGGAGAATTCTGATATACAAGGGATCAGTTCAAACTACTGCACGCACAAGATACTCATGGAGAACGACTACAAACCATCCATACAGAGACAGAGGCGAGTAAACCGGAGATTCAAGATGTGGGTAAGAAAGAGGTTATCAAACTTTTGGATGCTGGCTTGATCTATCATATCTCTGATTCCCCGTGGGTCAGCCCAGTTCAGGTTGTCCACAAGAAAGGAGGAATGATGGTTATCGTTAACGAAGATAATAAACTTATTCCAACACGAATCATCACCGGCTGGAGGGTGTGCATCGACTATCGAAATATAAACTAAGCCACTCGGAAAGACCACTTCCTCTACCGTTCATCAATCAAATGTTGGAAAGATTATCATGGAATGAATATTATTGCTTCCTCGATGGTTTCTTTGGCTATTTTCAGATTCTTCTCGATCCAAAGGACCAGGAAAAGACGACATTCACATGTCCATATGACACATTCGCCTACCGACGTATGCCTTTTTGTCTATGCAATGTGTTGATGCATCTTTGAGTGTCTGTCAGTTGGTCTATCGAGTTGTAATAAGTGTCGTTAGTTACTTAATAGAAATATAGCTTTTGTATAGTGCGACACTCGTGTTTTAGTTTAGGCGACACTTGCCTGAGTGACGCATAGTGACACTTGGTTAAGTGACGCATAGCGACACTTAGGTAAGTGACGCATGAAGGCGGCCACATGTGACACTTCCACAAGTGACGCATGTCGGCTGACTTTTAGTATAAATACAAACCTACGGGTTTCCGGCTAGGGTTGACGAAACCCTAGCACCATTTGTCGACTAAGCAACCTTGTAATCATTCCCAAAGTGAAATACAAGCTGATATACACGTTTACTTGTTTGAAATACTTTTGTTCGGTTTGTGTTTATTAGCAATATTAGCCATTGATTGATTCCGCCTTTCGATTGCTGTCAATTGACATCTAGGTCCACGTCCAAAAGGGCACTTTCAACTGGAAAGACATACAAGAATGTAAATTTAGAAATAGAAAAATGAACACATTCTTTTTGGTGACGGAGTTGATATAGTCTGGTTAGGGATCATATCGGAATAACATGCATTTATTAGGAACAGTAAGTGTTATTTCGATCATCAGTATATTTGTCCTCTTTAAATTTACTTGACATACTAAAAGCACTTTTTATAAAAAAAATTTCAAAACGATTATTAGTATGTTTATCCACTTAAACATGTTATACGCACATCTAGGAAGTATTTTATTATTATTGATATGTGCATTTCGCTGTAGTTCCCACCATAGATATAAATCTTAAATTAAGACATAGACCATGTTTCCATTTACAGATAGAATATAAGAAAATCAATTTTAAGAATCAAGTCAGCGGTGACAGGTCTATACTTACGTACAACAGAGCGACATAGCTTGATTCAGGTTTAAGCAAAACCAGACTTGGTCAAACCATTTTGGCGACCTTGTAAGGTATCTTATTTTTAAAGACTTTGCAAGTACTTTGACTTGTGTTTGCTTAAGTTTAAAGTATATATTAATAGAAGCCAGGTCTATACTTACGTATAACAGAGGAAACTATCAATATATACCCCCAAATGATATCAAATAAACATCTTTCACGAAAGCATGTCTAGTATAAGTAAGAAATTAAGACTTTTGTCATACATCTAATGGTGTTATACCACTTGAAATAAACAATTAATGATTAAGTTTCTTAAGACTTATCAAAGATGTTTGCATACCATGCCTACTAATATATCGTATGATGAAGACAATGTTTATAAAAACTGTTTTCAATACGTCAGATAAATCTACTGACACATCCAAGATAAACCTTAAAGTTCCATTTTTATGCATGTCATCCAATGTACTATCATATCCCAAGTTGTTTACAGACACAACTTCAACGTCTATTTTAAAATGTAGCAACCTTGCATTACATTAATACTAGAAAGCATAATGAGTGGCAGTTGCGTTAGGTTGCATTTTTTTTTTTTTTTTTTTTTTTTAACATTACTTTAAAGGTAATCCAAGTCACAAATTACTTTTTCGTAGTAAAGAACCTTAGACCGATCATGTTGACTAATTCATCAAATCGGGCTCTAGAAAAAGCCTTAGTGAATAAGTCAGCATTTTGTTTGAGGGTATCTATATGGACAAGGTCAATAAGGTGTTTCTCATAGCAATCTCGTATAAAGTGAAACCTAATTTCTATGTGTTTGGTTTTAGAGTGTTGTACGGGATTGCGTGTGATTGATATGGCAGCAGTATTATCAATATGTATAGGAGTTAAAGTTAAGAGTAACCCGTAATCGCGCAATTGGTGCTGAATCCAAAGAACTTGAGAACAGCAGCTTGTAGCAGCAATGTACTCGGCCTCCGCTGTTGAAGTAGAAACCGTTGTCTGCTTTTTGCATTGCCATGACACCAATCGGGATCCTAGAAACTGACATCCTCCTGTTGTAGACTTCTTATTCATGTTGCAGCCACCATAATCTGAATCGGAATAAGCAGAGAGCGTGAAGTTCTTCTCATTTAAGTACCATAGACCGAGAGTGGGTCTATATTTAAGATAGCCAAAAATCCGCTTTACCGCCTTCATATGAGAAACCTTAGGACGTGCCTGATATCTTGAACAAATTGAAACCGCGAATACGATATCAGGCCTTGAGGCAGTAAGGTACATTAGAGAACCTATCATTGAACGATAATCCTTTTCTTTGTAGTCCTCATCATCATCAGCAGATCCAAGATTATGGTTGAGTTCAATAGGAGTTCCATAAGGCTTACAAGTGAGCATATCATACCGTGTCAACATGTCATTGACATATTTTGACTGATGAATATACATCCCTTTGGATGACTGTTCAACTTGCACCCCTAGGAAGAAAGTTAGATCTCCCATCGCACTCATCTCGAAAGCTGACTTCATGACCTCTTCAAATTCTTTACATAAAGCCTCATTCAATGATCCAAAAATAATATCATCGACGTACACTTGGACGAGTAACAAATCATCCCCTTTCCCTTTTGTGAAAAGAGTGCTGTCGATGGTGCCCTGAGTGAAACCGTTGTCCACCAGATGAGTAGCAAGCCTCTCATACCATAGTCGAGGAGATTGATGAAGTCCATACAATGCCTTATTTAGCCTGTAGACATAATTTGGATTCACCGAATCTTCAAAACCTGGAGGTTGTTGAACATAAACCTCCGTATCAATCTTACCATAAAGGAATGCACTCTTGACGTCAAGTTGCTTGACGCGAATCCCTTTAAATGAAGCAAAAGCTAAGAAGATACGGACAGACTCCAATCTGGCGACAGGGGCAAAAACCTCATCATAATCCAGTCCTTCAACCTGAGTATACCCTTGAACAACTAGTCGAGCTTTGTTTCTTGTAACAACCCCTCGATCATCCTTCTTTACACGATATACCCATCGAGTGCCTTTTGGATCAGCACCCTTGGGTAATGGTACTAGAGTCCACACCTGCAACTTATGAAATTGTTGCAGTTCATCTTGCATGGCCTCGACCCAAGATGGATCTTGTAAGGCCTCCGAAACTTTCTTTGGTTCGGTTTGGGAAAGATGGCATGAATTAACAGTTGCCATAAATCCCAAAATTTGATCAGCTGAAGTATCCTTATCTTCAGCAGATTGCTTCGCCTGATGTCTCGTTTGAACAGTAGAATGAGGATCACCAATTATGTTTTCAACTGGGTGATTCCTATGTATCCGGGTCACTGGAATGGCATCTGGCACAAGATTTAATTCCAAGTTGTTCAAGTCACCTTCAGTGGCAGAAGCATCTTCGTTCTCTTCATTAATGAAGAAACGAGAATAATCCATGTCTTTTTCATCCTCTAAGAGAGGCATATCAGGATCGTCCGGAAGATCCGCGGCATTAACAGTGTTTGAAGAAGACGGAATGGTTGTAGTTGGTGGCGTGGGTGTAGGTACAGATGCAGGAGAAGTAGTGGATGTAGGTGCAGGCATTTGTTGTGTTGGAGTAGGTAATGAAGTGGATGTTGTATCGGGAATTGGATTGGGTGTTGTAGGAGGAGATTCGGATGTTTGTTGAAAAATATCGAGTCCATGAAGCATTGTGATTAACTATTCAGTGTCGTCGTTCTCCGGTACATTGAAGGAACTGAAGAGTTTCCCATAATTGAAGAACCAATCTGGACCTGTTCCTTGAGGTGGTTCTGTATACCGTAAGCATTTTACCTCAAAGTGTTCCTCGATCTCATTTGTTGATTTGTTGTATACCCGTTTGTTTGGAGAATTGACCGAATATCCGAGAAAAATCCCTTCAACGGCTTTATCTCCAAACTTAGGGACACGTTCTTTGGTTATCATGATCAAACAAGGACACCCAAATGGCTCCAGAAACTGCAAATTCGGCTTGCGATTGTTGAAGAGCTCATAACACGTTTTATTCTTCTTTTTAACCGAAAGTACCCGATTCAAAACGTAGCAAGCAGTATTAACTGCCTCGGCCCAGAAGATAATAGGAAGTTTGGAATCCGCTAGCATAGTGCGAGCAGTTTCAATGATGGTCCTATTCTTTCGTTCAGCAACTCCATTCTGTTGAGGAGTTCTCGGAGCACTAAATTGATGTTCAATACCCCTAGAAGCGCAAAATAACTCGAGAGTGGAGTTCTTGAATTCGGTTCCGTTATCGCTTCGCAGTCTCTTTACCTTTAAGTTGCACAGATTTGCCAACTTATCCAACAAATAAACTAACATACCCGCAGTTTCATCCTTCGTTGCAAGAAAGTATACCCACGAGAACCGTGAGTAGTCATCTGTCACTACTAAACAGTAAGAGCGACCACCGATGCTCTTTGTAGAAACAGGACCAAAAAGATCCATATGCAGTAATTCCAACGGAGCATTAATGGAATTCACAACCTTAGACTTATGAGACTTCTTATGGAGTTTGCCCTTGTGGCAAGAAACACAGTCATCCTTCAAGGCGAAGGACTGTTTCGGAACTCCACGAACCAAATCGTTATTAACAAAAAAATTCATTTTACGGAAATGAATGTGTCCCATTCGTCTGTGCCAAAGGAGTGATTCCTTTTCAGAAGCCTTTGAAAGGAGACAAGTGTACTCGCTGGATGTCTCCACGGTTCGCATGTTCATCACATAGGTGTCATTTCTTGTAGGTGCACGCATTACCACCCATTCCTCTGGAATGACATACCCCGGCTTCAATATAACACACTCAGTCTTTGTAAATGATGTGGTATAGTCCTTATCACAAACTTGTGAAACACTTAGCAAGTTATGTTGAAGTTCGGCCACATAATTTACATTCTCAAAGCTAACCTTTCCATTAGTTAGCGTCCCTCTACCCGAAATCGTTCCCCCTATATCTCCAGCAAAAGCAACATGACCTCCTGCGTATGGTTTAATATCCACTAGGAGAGACACATCACCCATCATGTGTCGTGAGCAGCCACTGTCCATGAACCATTCGCTATCTTTTACACGTTCAGACTGCTGCAACACATAAAAATGAGGAGATTAGTGAGAAACGGTGACCCAAGCCTTTACAGACTTAGGTCGACCATAGTCATCAACAATAAGCACATCAGATAAAACTTTATTTTTAAAAAAATCAGATTTTGAATCTGATGTGTTATTATTGATGACATTTGAGTCTTCATTGGACTCCTTTATTTTCCAAACCTTTGATGGTTCGGGATTTGGCTTGGAAATAATGTTGGGCTTGGGTTTTAACAAAGGATTTTGCCCAACACTAACGACTTTCTTAGCAGGCTTGGGAGAGTTGGAGTGATGCCTAGGAGGTGATTTTGAAAAGGAATTTCTGTAGAATAATGTCCTAGGCATATGTCTCCCATAACGTTGATAAGAGAGTTTGGGACAATCGCAGATCAAATGTCCTTGTTTCTTGCAACAGAAACAAGAACGAGTCTCTCTAAACTATTGAGGCGAAGGATTTACTGCAGGAAGTGGTGAAGCATTTCTAGAACATGAACATTTCGTGCACGTGCTAGATAATGCTTGTTTAGATGTAGAAGTGGAGGCATAATTTTTATCAACATGAACCGTTTCATTTGTCACATTTTGTTTTAAAACATTTGTCGGTGACTTTTGAGTTTGAAGTTTCACATTTAAAACTTTGTTTTCCTTTTTATTTTGAACCTTTGATACAGGTTCAACTTTTAAAATTTGTTTTTCAGGTTTAGCCTCAACCTTCTTAAACTCAGGATATTCCTGATCAGTAATATCCTCTATCTCAACAGTCTCATCAGTATGAACTTGAGACTTATTTTCAGCTTTAACAAACTGAGGCAATGGATACTCTTGCCTCTTGGTTTTCTCCGTTGTCAGTTTGTTTAGCTTGGCTTCTTTGGCCTTAATACCATATAGTTTGGTATAATCAACTGAAATCTCCTCAAGGCCTTGTTTAGTAATCGGGGGACAATATTCAGCATTAGAAGGTGGTGGTACTTGGTTATAGCCAAGACCTTCCTTCTTTTTGCCACTTGCTCCCTGCTTGCTAACAATCTCATTAAAGACTTGAGTGGCGGATGTTGAACCTAAAATTTTGCTTTTATGATTCTCAAACTCATTTTTCAAATCAGATAATTCTTTAGTCAACAATTCAATTTCAGTAAGATAACTTTTAATTGCATCTTGCTGGCTAAAGACCTTTGCCTTAAAAGTTTCGGTATCTAATTTATGAGCTTCAAGGTGTTGTTCATAAAGTTTTTCATTATCTAGCAAAAAATTATTAGATTCATTAAGTTTAATTATCTTGTCCCGCAAATTTTGATTGTCTTTCTGATAGGCCTTAAGGGATTCAGTCAAGTTAATACACAAAACACAATTAAATGGCTCATTGGGTTCATTTGGTACCTCAGGAGTAATGTGAGCCATCAGGCATTGAAACTGTGTAGCTTGAGCACTCCAATCAAAAGCAGTTGGCTCAAAAACAATCAAAGCGTTATCTACAGCCAATGATTTAGCTTCTTCTTTTTCATTTGCCTTGGGTGGATCCGGCTTAGTAAGACCCGACGATGGCATCCTGGGTTTCTCACATTCCCTTGCGAAGTGACCAAGGTTCTGACAGTTGTAACATCGAACCTTGCTTTTGTCGAACCAAAATCCGGTCTTCCCATTACCTTCCAAGCTCTTCCGTCTCATTCTCTGCATAAATTTCTGAACCCTTCTGGAAATCATAGCTATATTCCAGTTTAAATCCATCTGCTCCAAGTCATCGTCATCCAGCTGAGCATAATCTTCTTTGGTCATTTCCAAAGTAGTATTTGGTTGAGTAACCAAATCTTTGTAAGAACTGAGGAAAGCTGTATAAATCGCAGCTTGCTCTTGAATAGATGGTGAAGATGAAACCTGCTGTTGTGATCCTTGATTAGTGCAGGTTGTGCTAGAAACATATGCCGCATGTGAAGCTCCAGCTGAATAAGATGAAGAATTGGTATCCGATATGAATGCCATTCCTCCATAACTCTTACCAGAGTTAACTTGGCCTCCATAAAGTGAAGGATTTTGTACAAAACCAGTTGACTTGCACTCTTTCTTCTTCAACTCCATAGCGTGGGCTTGAAGAACTCCGATCAGCTTATCCAAAGTCATCCCATCCAATCCTTCACTTTCCTTCAAGAATTGGACTTTTACATCCCATGCACTTGGTAGAACATCTAACAATTTCTTATTTATCTCAAGTGCTGTGAGATTATATCCACCCTCCGTTAACTCACTCACCAGTTGTGAGTACCGGGTAAACAGTCCAGAGGTTGTCTCATTAGGTAAGGAGTCAAACAGATCGTACTGTTTCTTTATCAATTCCATCTTAGCCTCCTTGTATTTCGCATTTCCCCCACACCTCGTTTCTATAGCCTTCCATAAGTCATAGGTTGTGTCATGATTTTTAAAAAGTCTCATGACATCCTTTGTCAAGCACATACAGATAGCTGAGTGTGCTTTTCTTTCTATTTGATAATCCTTCTTTTCTTGAGGTGTCATTGCAATGAAAGATTTTGGTGGAGGAACCTGACGATAATCTCCTTCAGCTACTGGAGCCTCATATCTTTGTTTTAATGGGCCCCACAGTTCCGGACAATGAAAATCCACAAACTGTTCAAATCTATCTCTCCAGTAAGCATAGTCCATGTCTGCAGTGAATAGTGGAGGTTTATTATTGGAACCGATATCATTTCCTTGCTTAATCATCTCTCTAATACCTCTAATATCTTCCTTGTCTGCGGCCATTGAAGATATACCTGAAAATTTTACTCAAAAACGAAAGCTTGGAAAAATATTAGTACTGAAGGCGTCACTTATTAAGTGACGCACTGAAGTGTCGCAACGACTAGCGTCACTAGGTAAGTGACGCTATCGAGTGACGGATGAAGTGACTGATGACACTATAAGGAAGTGTCGCTCAATCAGACAAGTGACGCACTCAAGTGACGTACTTGAGTGACGTGCTAAAACAGATAGGCGTCACTAGTAAAAATGACGCAGAAAATCAAAAGGCGTCACTAAAGAAAATGACGCAATAAATCAAGCAGGCGTCACTAAGAGAAGTGACGCTTGAGAGTCAAGTGACGTGCCTAAGTGACGCACGTAAGTGACGGTGGATTAAAGGGTACGACACTTAAGTTAAGTGTCGTATAAACCTCAAATGACGCTTCAAGTGATGCGTTCAAGTGATGGTATAACCCTAATTTGGGATTAGGTAGTGCCGCTGTAAGTGACGCGTCCAAGTGACGGATCGAGTGTCGCAATACGGCTGCAAAATCCCAAAACCCTAAAAATATCGAACTTTCGTAAACCAAACGAAAATTCCTTGAACCCTAATGGACGAAACCTGTAGATGATGAAGAATCTTGACTGTAAAATACCTTAGCAACTCCAAAACCGTATGTAATCTCAATTAATTATTCGAACAAAGCCGAAATCAACCTAAATTCGAATCTAAACGTCAATGTATTCACCTAATGGCTCTGATACCACTTCAAGGTTCCCTTATCTCTGATCTAACGGATCGTTTAATCAACCAAATGTGCGGAATCCGTTTGGTTAGCGATTATTGAACGAATAAAACAAATACACGATTTCTATAACGTTTTCTTTGTATTCACAATTGAGTATAAACGTTACAAGCTTTTTCTCCTCTCTTTCTCACACACAAAACGCCTCACCCTCTCTCTCTGATGACCAACAATAAAACTGAACCATAACTCTCTATTTATAGGCTGTCCAAACCCTATAGCGACACTAGCCAAGTGTTGCTATATGCGACACTTGCTTAGTGTCGCATAAACACTTATTTTGTGTATATATTCTATTTCACTATTCATTTACAGACTTGCATATACACACTAAACATTATACACACGCAGACTAATTGACTTTGACAATTACAAACGTTTGACCAACTGACTGACACACAAAATGCACCAACAAACTCCCCCTCTTGAAGGTTCCCTTATCTCTGATCTAACGGATCGTTTAATCAACCAAATGTGCGGAATCCGTTTGGTTAGCGATTATTGAACGAATAAAACAAATACACGATTTCTATAACGTTTTCTTTGTATTCACAATTGAGTATAAACGTTACAAGCTTTTTCTCCTCTCTTTCTCACACACAAAACGCCTCACCCTCTCTCTCTGATGACCAACACTAAAACTGAACCATAACTCTCTATTTATAGGCTGTCCAAACCCTATAGCGACACTAGCCAAGTGTCGCTATATGCGACACTTGCTTAGTGTCGCATAAACACTTATTTTGTGTATATATTCTATTTCACTATTCATTTACAGACTTGCATATACACACTAAACATTATACACACGCAGACTAATTGACTTTGACAATTACAAACGTTTGACCAACTGACTGACACACAAAATGCACCAACAAACTCCCCCATGTCAGCAGCTTGGTCAAATAAGTCTTCAATTAGTCTTCATCAACAAACTCTTTCATATCTTCAACAATAAGAATCTCCCCCATTGAGATAGCATGGTCTTCAAAGAAATCTTGATGTCCAAATTCATGTGACTAACACAAATTCATCATATAGTAAGATCTTCAAACTATGTGACCATCTCTCAATCATCAGCAGCTTCTCCGATAGAATTTATCTTCACAATCTTTGGAGAATAACCAGCATCCTTTACATCTTTAATATTTGACTTTAACAAGATATGTGATATTGAAGAAAATAATATAGAAATAAAATCTTTTTGTATTTTCTTTATAAAGGAAAAGTAAACAAAAAAGATTAAAATAAATTTTGGGATAGGATTGTTTTAGGTCTGCTTAGAGATCATATCAGGCCAACATGCAATTATTAGGAAATAGTAAGTGTTATTTCGATTATCAGTATATTTGTCCACTTTAAATTTACTTAGCATATTTAAAACACCTTTTATAAAAACTATTTCAAGACGATTACTGGTATTGTTTGTCTACTTAAACATGTTACATCTGGGTCTGTGAGTTAACCTTTTATTGTTAGTATGAATATTTCTCCATGGTCCCCACCTATGACATACCCCTGTAACCCAGACATGAGCATAACTTCCAAATCCAGATAGAATATAAGAATATCATTTTTAAGAATCAAGTCAGCGGTGACAGGTCTGTACTTATGTACAACAGAGCGACATAACTTGATTCAGGTTTAAGCAAAACCAAACTTGGTCAAACCATTTTGGTGACCTTGTTAGGTATCTAATGATTTAAGACTTTTTCAAGTTCATTGACTTGCGTTTGCTTAACTTTTAAGCATATACTAATTGAGACCAGCTCTATACTTACGTACAACAGAGGAAACAATCAGTATAGACCCCCAAATGATTTCTGATAAACCTCAAGTATAGAAATATGTCATGCTATGTTAAGGAATTAAGACATTTAGTCGTACATCATACGGTGTTTACCACAAGATCATAGACACGTATTAGAATTACTTCTTAAGAACCCAGAAACCGGTGTGTATCATGTCTACCAGTACATCATATGATTAAGCTAATGTTTATAAAAGCTATTTTAAACATGCCAGATAAACCTACTGACACATCAAACATAAACCTTAAAATTTCCATTTTGTGCATGTTATCTGATGTACAATCATTTCTCATGTTGTTTCCAGACACAATCCAATATCTTTTTGATGAATAAGAATCTTGCTGTTCACATTTCTGATCAAAATAATTAGAATTTTAATTACTCCCCCTGAACAGCAAATTCTTTTCAAAAAGAAAATGCAATTCAAAGGTACTCGCCTTAAACATTAAACATATTTTTGTAATTTTTAATTTAAGATATTTCGCAACATTGCATGTCTTTGATACTAAAAAGTACAAAGAATGGCTGTTGCAATAATAATAAAATGTAAAAGAAAAAAAATCAAAATCACATATCAAGTCAAATCAAATGCCTTGAAGCATTTTACCACCTTAACTTCAGAAATTTCAGCAATCCAGTCATCATTTTTCCAACAATAACCACATTCATGCAGTCACTAAAAATATTGGCTAACAAGAAACTGACTGCATCACCACAAAAAATCAAACATTAAAGATTATGGGACACCCAAGCCTTGATAAACTTGGGTTGTCCATTATCATCCATAATCATCACATCCATGAGTTTGTAATATTTTAACAACTCAGTTGATTTCAAAGATGTGTTGTTTGTGGATTTTGGTTTCCAAACCTGTTTAGGTTCGGATGATTTGTTTTCAACAATGTTGTGCTGTTGAACTTGAGGTCTACTAGGCACAACTTTGTTTACTCTTGCCATAGGTTTTGGAGAGTTTGATGCACAACTAGATACAGGCGTATACGAATGACGCCTTGAAAAAGGTTTTGAAAAAGAATTCCTGAAAAATGAAGTTCTTGGCATCCCTCTACCAAACCTATCTAGGGATAATAACCTACAATCCCTAATAATATGGCCCTGTTGACCACAACGATAACAAGAACGACGCTCCACAAAAGATGTATTCCAATGAGTTCCCTCAAAGCGTTTCGGTGGAGGATAATACACAGAAGGTCTATTAGCAGGAACATTTCTTGAACATGCACTCTTAGGTATACATGTTGAAGTAAATGTTCCTGAGGTTGAGTTAATAGATTTAGAATCCCTTTTAACATTTTTAACTTTGAAAGATTCAGTATCAACTTTAGCTTTGCCTTTGCATTTAAAACAGTCAGGTTTGACAGCTATTTTCTCAACCTTAATGGTAGAATCTTCTGGTATATCTTCTACCTCAACAATCTCCTCAACACTAACTTGAGATTGACTTTCAGGTTTAACAAACTTAGGCAGGGGATACTCTGACCTTTTGGTTTTCTCCTTTGCCTGTTTGTTTTCCTTTGCTTCTTTTGATTTAATACCATAAAGCAATACATAATCGACTGGAATCTCTTCAGTGCCTTCCTTAACAGGCATAGGACAGTATTCGGCATGGGAAGGTGGTGGTACTTGGTTATAACCAAGTCCTACCTTCTTTTTACCTCCTGTCCCTTGCTTGTTAACGATTTCATTAAAGACAACAGTTGCGGATGAAGAACCTAAAATTTTGCTTTTATGGTTATCATACTCACTTTTTAAATCAGAAAGCTCCTTTCTTAACAGTTTTATTTCAGTAAGATAACTTTTAATTGCATCTTGCTGACTAAAGACCTTTGCTTTAAAAGTTTGAGTATCTAACTTGTGAGCCTCAATATGTTTTTCATAAAGCTTTTCATTTTCTAGCAAAAACTTATTAGATTCTGTAAGTTTAACAATCTTTTCCCGCAAGTTTAAGTTATCCTTTTGATAGACCTCAAGAGACTCAGTCAATTGAATACAGGTAGCACAATTAAAAGGCTCAATTGGTTCATTTTGTACCTCGGGTGCATTAGAATCAACGTTTTTATTTTTCGAATCCACCATTGCACTATGTTGAGATTGTTCTTCCTTTTTATAGCCACCACAACGCTTTTCAAGGGCAGCCCAGAGATCATACGCATTTTCGTAATTCTTAAACAACTTTAAGACCTCCGTAGATATAGATCCTTTAATTGCGTTGAGAGTCTTCTTTTCATTATCCCATGCTTTGCGTTCTTCGAGAGTCATTGATCTATATGATTTTTCAATTTTTGTTCCTTCCATGACTGGTATTTCATATCTCTCAGTCAATGTAATCCACATGTCTGGATCATTAAAAGAGATATAGTCTTCAAAAGCTCTTCTCCAGCTTTAGTAGTATGTGTTTGGAGTTAACATCGGAAGGTTGTTGCCAACATTATGCAAGCGTGACATCTTTTAAACAAGAACTTTAGCAAAACCCAGACAACCAGATTCTCCCACCAAAATTTGATTTGAAAATATTGAAAATTGAGCGAGCACAACTAAACTTTTCCCAAACTAGAATTATGAACTTTTAAGCTCAAAAACAAAATTTGATACTACAAATTTTTTTCGAATTTCCCGCCAAAAATTCAACTGAAAACGTCAAAAAATAACCGGGTAAAATGAAACTTTTTCTAAGCTAAAATTGAACACTTTTAAGCCTATGAAAAAATTTTAAAAACGCAAAAAATTTCTGGAGTTCCCGCCAAAAAACTCTTTTTTTTTTTTTTTTTTACATTTTATTATTATTGCAACAGCCATTCTTTGTACTTTTTAGTATCAAAGACATGCAATGTTGCGAAATATCTTAAATTAAAAATTACAAAAATATGTTTAATGTTTAAGGGGAGTACCTTTGAATTGCATTTTCTTTTTGAAAAGAATTTGCTGTTCAGGGGGAGTAATTAAAATTCTAATTATTTTGATCAGAAATGTGAACAGCAAGATTCTTATTTCTCAAAAAGATATTGGATTGTGTCTGGAAACAACATGAGAAATGATTGTACATCAGATAACATGCACAAAATGGAAATTTTAAGGTTTATGTTTGATGTGTCAGTAGGTTTATCTGGCATGTTTAAAATAGCTTTTATAAACATTAGCTTCATCATATGATGTACTGGTAGACATGATACACACCGGTTTCTGGGTTCTTAAGAAGTAATTCTAATATGTGTCTATGATCTTGTGGTAAACACCATATGATGTACGACTAAATGTCTTAATTCCTTAACATAGCATGACATATTTCTATACTTGAGGTTTATCTGAAATCATTTGGGGGTCTATACTGATTGTTTCCTCTGTTGTACGTAAGTACAGACCTTGTCTCAAATAGTATATGCTTAAAAGTTAAGCAAACGCAAGTCAATGAACTTGAAAAAGTCT
Source organism: Pseudognaphalium luteoalbum (assembly GCA_963422505.1). NCBI lineage: Eukaryota > Viridiplantae > Streptophyta > Magnoliopsida > Asterales > Asteraceae > Pseudognaphalium > Pseudognaphalium luteoalbum. Next base: position 49,831,068 of record OY730196.1, read on the forward strand.
TAAATCATAAGATACCTAACAAGGTCACCAAAATGGTTTGACCAAGTTTGGTTTTGCTTAAACCTGAATCAAGTTATGTCGCTCTGTTGTACGTAAGTACAGACCTGTCACCGCTGACTTGATTCTTAAAATTGATTTTCTTATATTCTATCTGTAAATGGAAACATGGTCTATGTCTTAAGTTAAGATGTATATCTATGGTGGGAACTACAGCGAAATGCACATATCAATAATAATAAAATACTTCCTAGATGTGCGTATAACATGTTTAAGTGGATAAACATACTAATAATCGTTTTGAAATTTTTTTTATAAAAAGTGCTTTTAGTATGTCAAATAAATTTAAAGAGGACAAATATACTGATGATCGAAATAACACTTACTGTTCCTAATAAATGCATGTTATTCCGATATGATCCCTAACCAGACTATATCAACTCCGTCACCAAAAAGAATGTGTTCATTTTTCTATTTCTAAATTTACATTCTTGTATGTCTTTTATTTTCTCTAAGTTAGTATAATTTTAGCTATTATCCAAGTTACAATTACATTTTCAAATTTGAGTACCGAAATCACAACACGAAAAATCGATGAAATCGCAATTTTTTCACTAAAAGTCAACTGTGCGTCACTTTCATAAGTGACGCTGCCAGTGACGCATACGATATTGCGTCACTCACTTTAGTGACGCAGTGAGTGCCGGGGTAAGTTTCGCTATAAGTGCCGGGTTGAGTGACGCATACTAGGGTTGATGTATAAATACCCCTTCCCCACGACACTCAACCTCACCACATTTCAAATTACTATAGCGTCACTTGCACTGACACACCGACACTTATACTGTCTCTGCGTCACTTCCCTCTGTGCGCTCTTTTCGATCGATTCGTGCTTTCTGTGGCTTTCTCGTGCATTCCTGTGATTTTTCTCTTGTTCCTCTCATTCACACGAACCATTTGGTACTTACTTTAACCCTTATACTTCGATATACATGTTGAAATCGCTCGATTAAACACTTGATTTGTTAATGTTTTCGTGTAATAAAGGGTGTGTAATACTTGTTTTTACCATGCGCACACCCTGGTAACTTCGATTTCGAAAACCCCTAAATTTGAATTCTGGGCATGAACAGTGACACGATGATCTTCATCGTTGCATCACTTCGTGCGTCACTTACCTCAAGTGACGCTATTTGGTAATTTTGAAACCGATACCGTCACTTAATAAGTGACGCTTGATTTTGCGTCACTTCTTAAGTGACTCGTGTTGTGACGCATATAATTGCTTTAACTGTTGAGACCGTCACTCTTCCTAGTGACGCCTCTACATGCGTCACTTCCCCAAGTAACTGTCTAAGTGACGCTTACTTCCATACGTCACTTATACTGTCACTTCTTAAGTGACTCCCTTAGGATACCGTCACTATGATAACTGTCGCATGTTCTTCACCCGTCACTTTGCAAGTGTCGTATAAATTAAATCACCAAATACAAATGTCACTTACATCAGTGACGCTTGATAGCGTCACTTCCAGTAAGTGACGCTATAATTTGATTTTAATTTTAATTACTGTACAATACGACACTCACTAAGTGACGGTAGTGGCCATGCGTCACTTACCATAAGTGACGCCTAAAATATAAATTCGTTTTCTAACCCTTCTGTGTTCGGGCTAACTCTATAACACTTTCGGTCATTTTTCTTTGTATTTTAGCTTACAGATGGCTGAGCTACAGAATTATTACTGCCGCACCAACACCCGTCACAACATCACGGCGTTTCTGGAATCCACGCATGCCAATTCGGCGCCCTTCAGGCCGATGATAGATTTTCTACGCCGTTCCAGGATTCACTACGCTATTACCGCATCAACTCCGGTTTATATGAACCAAATTGAGGAGTTTTATGACCATGCGGTTATCAGAGTTCAGGGCGATGTTCCCCGGATTGTTTCGACTATGTTTGGGGAGGAAATCGAGATCACCGAGAACTCGATTCGACGGGTATTACAGTTTACCGACAACTCTACGATGCCGACCATCTTCCCAACTACATTTATCTATGGGGGACTTCAACGGATGGGTTATCCGGCAAACCAACTTTCCGATTTCAGGAAACAGTACCTCTGCAGGGTATGGAGGTATCTGTGTCATATCATCATAGTTTGCTTATCTCCGAGAAAGGGAGGTTATGATGCTGCGAGCCATCTTACTCTGTCTCTCATGTTGGCCCTGATATACAATAAACCGTATAACTTCAGCGGTTATATTTTCGGCAACATGGTGGAGAATATACGCGCTGGAAAGGACAAATGGCTGCAGTATCCTCGATTTGTCCAGCTGTTACTGAATGATCTCAATCTTGAGATTGCACCAGATCAGCGATCTCTTCTGGTGCCGACACCGATGCTACTGCGAGTCTTCAATGACTGCAAGCTCGCGCCGAAGGGCGAGCCGGTTTTGGCTGATCGTGAACTTTTCGGGCACATAGTGAACGAAAACTATGTTGCGCCGTGCGATCACGAATTTTTGGATGATGTCGTTCCTCCGGTCAACGAGGACGACTTGGTTGATACTAATATTGCACAAGATTTACAGGATATCGACCGCGTTGATCGAGTTGAGCCTGATTCTGACGACGATGGGCCCACTCCTCCTGATTCTGAGGGTGACGTGCCACCTCAATCAGCTTTAGATGGGATTCAACTAGCTGATCCCCAACGCTTTAAGCGTATTTTGCGCCGGATTTCTGCTGGTCGGGTTCATATCCCGAGAAATCCTGGCAAGCGTCCTGCTGGGTCTTCGCCCTCTTACGCCGATTTACCTCTACGTCGACGCCAGCGGACTTCGATTGTTCTTGAGGAGCCTACTCAACAAACTTCTCCTCAGCCTGCCACTGTTTCTATTCAGCAGGTTTTAGCTCAACTGGAGCTTTTATCGAAGCGTTTTGATGATCAACAGGCGATCATTGCAGCTCAAGCTTCACAGATCAAAGATTTAGAGATTAAAGCTGCCGAAGTGGACTCTCTCCAGCAACAGATAACGACTATGTTTTCTAGGTTGTTAGAATTGGAGTCAGTCACACTTGTTTCGGGGGAGGATAATCCCAGGGAAATAGAAACAAATGTAACTCCTCCCCCTGAACCTGAAAATGTACAACCGTCTTCTACTATGAATGAAAATATCTGTTTAGATTATTTTGTTGAGGTTCAAGGTCAGGCAAGACCTATTGCTGTTGATTATTCATTTGTAGATCTCACATATCTTCAAAACTTGATGAATGATAATACGATGCCTGAGGAAGAGGTGATGGATGATCCTGTAGCAGAGGATTATTTTTTTGAGGAAAATGAGGATATTGAAGTTGAGGGGGAGCAATTACACAGCGATGAATGTTATGATGATGCTCCCATTATAGAATCGGACTCGTCTGAAGATGAATCGGAAAAAGAGACAAACGAGCCATCAACTTCTACAACAAAGCCGGATATTGTGCTTAAACCGATTATCGAGGTACCGGTTACGTGTAAATGCTACAAGGTTAGAACTGATTACACGGGATTGATTAAGAGTTGGAAATTCGATGAGAACAACTCAGTTTTTATGATAAAGAGGAGTGACGGCATTCAGTACTTCAATATGAAGTTTTACAAAATAAGTACTTTGCCGAAGTGTGAGCTTCAAAGGTTAGCTCAGATACCCTTGATCAACCGGTCGAGAGATTCAAGAGCAGATTTCTTTTAGGTGATTATACGTCGTGAGATTAATAGTAAAAAGTACAATTTGATAAAGCCGACGTTGGGTATGAGGTACAAGTTTAAAAAGAAGCTAGATCCGGTTACCCGACAACCTATTGTGAAGATGATCTATCCACCAGCAAAGTGTCTACAGAAGATACCTTTGGAGATCATCCCGTTAGATTTTTTGAATAGGTTGGTGTATTGGGAATATGATGATGTTACGGGTGAAGTTGTGATAGTATTCATTCCAAATTCAGAACCAGCTACAGACCTGGAGTCTTCAAATGCAGATACAGAAAACAACGAGAAAACAGCTTCGGATGCTGTTCAGCCTAAGAAGAGGTCGTTATGGGGTCTTAAGAGAAACATATTTTGCGTTTTTGACCCATTAAGTTTGATCAATCTTTCTGCTCAAGATATGAAAAGATTACATGAAAACAGAATTGAGTTCAAGACGAAAGATAGAGCTGAAGCGTTAAAATTTCAGAAGATCGTGGATATCTGCGTCGCCAATGGAGTACACGCTGGTGGTGTATTTCCATCTGGCTGGAAGTGAAGACTCAAAGATTTTTGAAGACCAAGCTGAAGACACGGGGGAGTTTGTTGATGCATCTTTGAGTGTCTGTCAGTTGGTCTATCGAGTTGTAATAAGTGTCGTTAGTTACTTAATAGAAATATAGCTTTTGTATAGTGCGACACTCGTGTTTTAGTTTAGGCGACACTTGCTTGAGTGACGCATAGTGACACTTGGTTAAGTGACGCATAGCGACACTTAGGTAAGTGACGCATGAAGGCGGCCACATGCGACACTTCCACAAGTGACGCATGTCGGCTGACTTTTAGTATAAATACAAACCTACGGGTTTCCGGCTAGGGTTGACGAAACCCTAGCACCATTTGTCGACTAAGCAACCTTGTAATCGTTCCCAAAGTGAAATACAAGCTGATATACACGTTTACTTGTTTGAAATACTTTTGTTCGGTTTGTGTTTATTAGCAATATTAGCAATTGATTGATTCCGCCTTTCGATTGCTGTCAATTGACATCTAGGTCCACGTCCAAAAGGGCACTTTCACAATGCACCTGCAACATTCTAAAGGTGCATGGTGGCGATATTCCATGACATGATTGAACAATGTATGGAGGTATTCATGGACGACTTCTCAGTCTTCGGTGACTCCTTCACATCTTGTCTTTCCAACCTTGAAAGAATGCTAGCCCGATGTGAAGAGTCAAATCTTGTCTTAAACTGGGAAAAGTGTCACTTCATGGTGAAAGAAGGGATAGTTTTAGAACACCAAATATCGAAATCCGGAATTGAAGTTGAAAAAGCTAAAATTGAACCTATTGCCAAACTTTCGCCACCTACTTCTGTTAAAGCCATTCGCAGTTTTCTAGGTCACGCCGGATTCTACCGTCGCTTTATGAAGGATTTCTCTAAGATTTCTCGACCTATGACTCACCTTCTCGAGAAGGACACTCCGTTTGTCTTTTCAGATGATTTCCTAGAAGCTCTCAACACTCTGAAGGATCAGCTCACACATGCACCAATCATGGTCGCCCCCGATTGGAGTCTTCCATTTGAGATCATGTGTGATGCTAGTGACTTTGCCGTTAGAGTTGTCTTAGGGCAAAGGAAGGAAAAGCAGTTTTAGCCTATATACTATGCCAGCAAGACACTCACTGATGCTCAAGAGAATTACACTTCAACAGAGAAAGAGCTTCTCGCAGTAGTATTTGCTTTTGATAAATTTCGTTCTTATATAATATTGTCCAAAACTATTGTCTATACAGATCACTCAGCATTGAAGTATCTTTTCAAAAAGAAAGATGCCAAACCGAGACTGCTGAGATGGATTTTGCTCCTTCTAGAATTCGACAAAGAAATCAAGGATAAAAAGGGAGCAAAAAATGTCACAGCAGATCACCTCAGTCGATTGAAAAACCCATCGATGGAAAAGCTAGATGAAAGAGAAATTCAAGACCAGTTTTCCTGATGAACAACTCATGAATATCGGAGGCTACCAAAAGGGATCTCAATTCACTGATAACCCTTGGTATGCAGACTACACTAATTATCTGGTTGGAGGAATTGTGCCAAAAGGAATGCCCACCTCTAGAAGACGCAAATTCTTTAGAGATGTAAAGAACTATTATTGGGATGATCCACACTTATTCAGAATGTGTCCGGATCAAATTATCAGAAGATGCACCGACGAGAGGGAGGCAAGGAACATTCTTCACCAGAGTCATCACAGACCAACTAGAGGACATCATGGAGCAAATATGACTGCAAAGAAAGTATATGACTCCGGCTTCTACTGGTCGTCAATTTTCAGAGACACTCATGACTTGGTAAAACGCTATGATGCTTGCCAAAGGTTTGGAAGTATCACATCGAGAAGTGAAATGCCACTTACTAACATCCAAGCTTGTAAGATCTTTGATATATGGGGTTTGGATTTCAAGGGACCTTTCCTGGAAACCTACGGGAAGGAATATATTCTAGTTGCTGTCGACTACGTCTCCAAATGGGCCAAAGCACAAGCCTTTCCCAACAATGATTCCCGAGTAGTGGTAAAGTTCTTAAAGAAACTCTTTTATCGTTTTGGCACTCCAAAGGCGATCATCAGCGATCGGGGCATGCACTTCTGTAATGCTCAGTTTATGAAGATATTACAGTATTATGGTGTCACCCATAAGACCTCTACGGCTTACCACCCACAGACGAATGGGCAGGCCGAAGTGACTAACAGAGCGTTCAAGAGAATCTTAGAACGAACCACTGTTAATCATAGGGAAAGATGGGCTGAGAAACTAGAAGATCCTCTGTGGGCGTTCAGAACAGCATACAAGTCACCTTTAGGAACCACGCCCTACAGGCTAGTCTATGGAAAAGCGTGTCACTTACCGATAGAGTTGGAGTAAAAAGCTCACTGGGCGCTCAGAGATTGTAACTTAGACCCTTCTGTAATGGGATTACATCGCAAGATGCAGCTTAACGAACTAGCTGAATTGAGAGACCAAGCATACGATTGTTCTCTACATTTCAAGGAGCGAACTAAGATTATCCACGATGCCAAACCTAAACTTTCTAAGTTCAAACCTGGAGATAAAGTTCTTCTCTACAATTCGCGCTTCAAAAAGTTTTCAGGAAAATTCAGATCAAGATGGAGCGGACCATTCGTGATATCAAAGGTCTTTACCTTCAGAGCAGTCGAACTAGATGCACCAGACGGTAATTTTAAAGTCAATGGCCACCACTTGAAGCACTACATCTAAGACTTCCCTTCCAGTGAGGAAATCTATATCTTTGAACCACCTTGAGCCGAAAAAGTAGGTAAAAGAGTCAAGCTAACGACTCGTTAAACAAGTGCTCTTGGGAGGCACCCCATTTCTTATCTTAGATTGTTTTAGTTTTACTTCTATATTTATTTTTTCTTAATATTATCATCCCTGAATTAATAAATGCAGGATAAGCTAGATACCCGACAGCACCGCACTCTTACATATATATCGGAGATAAGTTTTATTTGACTTATACAAATGCAACCATTCAGATGACTCAAACTTTATAAAAATCATTTAAAAGTCATCTAACTCTGTTGCATTTGTATAACCTCATAAACTTTAGCATTACCTGTTTTTCTTTATGTTTCAGGATGGACGCTTCTGCTGAGACATCAGGACACACTGCTCAGACTCCACAGAAGAAGAAGAAAAACTGCAGAGGAAAGAAGAAGCTGACCACCATCCTAGAGGAACATGCGACAGATGTGACGATCACTCCAGTATCTGTGCCAGTATTCGACTATAGGGTCACCACGGCTAATCCAGTCGTGACTGGGGAGATTCTTCGAGAGCTCTCCATCCAGCATAACTCTCACTCTGACATCAGAGAGATGGTTGGACTCCCGAGACTTCACGATCAGTCCTTCAGACTTGGTCAAGATCCGAGACCACCTCTCCCGCCATGGTCATTCTTCCCAGCTGCCCAAACTTTAGAGCCTACTCTTCCTGCTGATGATGAGATATCTCCTGACCCTCCTGTTGCACCTATGATGCCTAGTTTCACTGTTGCCATGTCACCTACTTCATTTCCAGACAGTGACGCACTTGCAGCATTTGATCCAGACATGGATGATTTGCTAGACGATTTTTAGTTTATGTTTATCTTTATTTATTTTAGACTGATATGTTGTTGAAGTAATGATTATGACAGTATTTTATGGTAATTGTAGACCTTAGCTTCGTAGGAAATGGATGAGCTTTGAAAAGAGACTGGTCCACAAACTCCAGCAACCATTCGCACCATTCCTTCACGAATCTGGTCCTAAATCCAGTATCCACAATCCGTAGGGAAGTACCTCTCCTAAACCTTCAACCCTTCATATATGACTTCGATATGCCTATTGCCCCCTTAAATCTCTAAGTGTGGGATCCTCCTCGCTTAACACTTTTAAATTCACATTTTTTCCTAAAAAAAACCCTAAGTGTGGGATTTTCTCCCTATTTGGTGTAGAAACTTTGGGGAAAATGTTTATTTCTAAGTGTGGGATAACGGTATATATCTCGTCTGTCAAAATATATGTTCAAGTTGATCTAAGAAACATGCAGGTCCTCAAATAATTCTTTAATCCTTATTTTTGCCAAAATTTTCAAAAATTTTAAATCTTTTTGAGCCACAATGTAAGAAAAATTGGTTAAAACTTCGATTGTGAAATTGTCACTCATTCAGTAAGGTTAAATAGCCTTACTTCGACAGTGAAATTGTCACTCATTCAGTTGGCCAAAAAATTTCTGTAAGAAAAAGTACAATTTTTTTTACAAGTATTCAAAAGTTGATAAAAAGGAGGTCGAATCATGTCGTATTCCAAACAATTTAAGATGAGGATCTAAAATGGGCATCGCACGACTGGACACATATAACACAATTTTTGCGGTGAGGAATTTGAGCCTTATAAGCATTCATTTTAAATGCTTCACTGTTCGTTTGTTGTGTGTGACCGGTGCACGCATTTCTGAATTAGAACTTGCCCGAGGTATACATTTCGAGATCACATTGACAGGTATCATACGTGACATAGGTACGATTAGAGGACCTTGACATTCCCTAGGATCTAAACCCCATTTTTACATATCTCTTCAAGCCTAAAACCCTTCCAACACTCATTTTTAGTGTTGATGATCCGCCTAGTAAACCCTGTTAAGCCTTAGCCTATTTCCTTCGTAAACCCTCATTTTTAAACCCCTTATTTCCTACCCACCAAAAACTTATTTTAATATATTTAAATTTTTGAAAAATGATATTTAGGTATTCCTTTTTGTATTCACTCCAAAATTCACAAAATCGTGTTTACTAAAAACTCCTCGTGTGCGTTCTATGTTCTATCCTCAAAAATCGAGAGTCATATGGTGTGAAAAATTGGCACCAAGTAAATTTGAAATTGTCAAAAGATTGGAAAATGAAAATTATAAAGGATCTCAAAAAGGGGGAATAAAAGAAACAAAAATCCCTTAGAAATTTCTCGGCAAGAAAAATCTAAGCCCAAAAATAGGAATAGAAAAAAAAAAGTGAGAAAAAGAAAAAAAATAGTTGGAATAAAGCTAAGTGCTTCAAATCTCTCAAAAACTCGATTCCTAAAATATATCACTCCGTGTGTTTTCAAAAGATGGAAGTCAAAATAGCTATCTCTCCCTAAACCATTATCCGTTTCCATTATCGTTAAAAAGGATATCTAGATAGAGTTGTTCAAAAATTTAAAAGTCCTGAGATAAGCAAACCCTTTAAAACATAGATACCCCAATTATTCCATACTTTTTTTTAAAACCCGCACCAAACATTACAACCCATCTTAATGTCCTGGGATAATCAGTACCTTTCCTGTCTAAGTGGTAGAGATATGATCCTCGGGAAAGCCTATGACGACGAATGCTGCACGACTGGTATTGAGCGATATTTCATTTGGCTTAGGATAATAGGAACCCCGATACACTTTGAGTGAATTGAGTGACCACCGGTGAGAACGCCCAGTCGTGCATATTCCACAATTCCGAGAATTGAAAGTTTACCTAAGAGAATCATCTTGAAAACCTTTGGATACTTCATAGGAACTTCTCTTATTTATCTAACAGGCGAATAACTTGCTTTCAATCTGTATGAATTCTTCTTTGTGGGTCAGAGCAAAACCTTTGCATAATGAATTTTTGTGGTAAGATGGAAAGTTTGCTTGAGGACAAGCAAATGTCTAAATGTGAGATATTTGATGACCGCAAAAAGTCATGTTTTTACGGGCAATATTCTCACTTTTTTAGCTCAATATGTGATGATACTAACCAAACTAGATACTTTATCACTAAAACTCATCACATTGGCTAAAATATAAACAACGTTTCGAAAATATAAACACGTGGATGCAAGAATCGCTCAAAACGGATAAACGACGAAGAAGATACGCCCGAACGAAGAAATGAAGAACCGAAGGGGCCAGGATACGGTTGTCCACAGCCTTATACGGCTGACCCAGACCGTATACGGCTGGGCACAGACCGTATAAGGCTTGTGCAGACCGTATACGGTCTGTGTCCAGTCATATACGGCCCAGGACACCCGTATACGGTTGGTGTCCAGCCGTATTTGCTCTAGGACAACCGTATTTCCCATAGGACAACCGTATCGGTGCATTTGGGTGATAAAAATCAGATTTTTATATGGTTGTGTGATACGGTTGTGCATTTGAGGTTCAGAATATGGTTGACTGATACGGATGTGCGTTGCCTATAAATACTAAGCTCAAATGCTCATTACAACACATCTCAACACAACACATCATCTCATTTTGTTTCTTTCCCTCTCTACTCTCTCTCTCTAGAATAAAATAGTTAGTTAGTTAAGCTAGTAGGTTACGAGCTTTAAGCTCTTTTGTAACGGAGGTGCTCCGAGACTACGGTTACGCAAGATTTGTAATAACGCTTTGCCAGGTTTTATTATAATCTCTATCTTGTTATTTTTTAATAATGTTGTGCTATTGCTATGCTTATTTAGAAATGCTTGCTAGAATTATTGCCATGCTAAGCTAAACAAATCTGTGTTTGCTATGATAGTTGCCATGCTACGGTAGTTACACTTAAATCATGTTGTTACTCTGTCTGTATGCTATTAAAATATATTTCAATCTATGAATTGAATCTCAAATGTTTATCTATCCAACTTATGCTGTGGTTAGCAACATCCTGCTAGGCTTGGCCAATTGCTAGTAGTATGCTGCTAATTATTCTATGTTTGATGATCGTTGAACTCGACATGGCCGGTGTTCTCCTGGTTGAAATACAACCGGACGGAGACACGGAGCGTAAGATTAGAGATAGGTTAGATTCCAGTCATTTAACAAGTGTCTTAGAGAGAACTTTCGGGGCACTTGTGACTTAACCATTACCATGTTACTCTGCATGATTGACCCCTGCTATGCTACCTTATTGCATATTCTTGCTTGATTGTTGCTTAGGGTTTGCATGCTAGTATCATTTATGCTGATAGGATATATGATTAGGTTTTCAGATATATATTAATTGCATACACCAGTTTAACATGCATAGAATAGTTATGATACTTTATATGAAATAATGAGGAACAATTTAACTAGCCGTTAGACCAGACCATCCCAACTTGTCCCGGTGGGAAACCCCTGTTCATGTTTTTGTTTATTCAACAATCCATGTCATGATTCGGATATCTCAAATGTCCAAGATTTGGGGACAAGACTCAAGGTTGGTCATTGGTTAAATTGGTTACTACATTTGGGACAGCTTCCGGTGTAGTCTACATTCCATAGCTATTATCCATGTGACATGTTATTTATCTGATTGCGGACAACTCTACGTTAGATAGATAATAGGCTAGGAGCTTTGGCTCATTAGGAAATATATGACCCAGACCCAGGTTAGACAGATAAGGAACCTTTGATTAAGCAACGGAAATACCACAGCTGAAAGGCTACTGGTGTATTACTTTGTTCACAATTAAGAGTTCCGAGTTAGTCGGCTCAATCCTGGAACTGTTATCTTAACTAAGGCTTTACCCCAATAGCTACCCCTAAATAGCATGACTAATTATCATAGTAAACACTCGCTTAACCTGTAAGTTCTCGTTGCCACCTCAACTCTCTTTCTTTACTTTAAGTTTTAGATAATTAGTTAGTTAAAACCAACAAAACCAAAACCTCTAGAAACCCTAGCTAAATCTTGAAAGATAACTGAAGTTCTAGATCCCATGCCCATTGTAGTATAAAGAACGACCCTAGGTCATACCTATCGTTGTACTCACCCATAGCTTTAGTATACTTAGGCCCAATAAAACATAAATATAAAACCCACTGACCGCCGCAACCAACGGAAGGACCGCAACGACCAGTAGGATTTCCAAACCGACCATTGGCGCGCGATCAGGTGGCTGGGTGGTGGCTGACGGCGGCTGGCTTTCGCCCGCCCCGGTTCGCCATCTTTTGCTCGTTTCTTGGTTCACGGTTATCTTCTTCGTTATGGTTCCATTTTCGTCGATTCTTTTTGCGTTGGATTCGTTTTTCAAAAATAGAGACTTTGATGAAAAGAAATCACTGAAAAGTATCTCTGGTATTTAGATGTTTCGTGCGAATCATTTGAATGTTCCGGTGTACGTAGAATCTTCATTATTCATCCGTTTTTGCTGATTCTTTTTCTGTTCGATTCGTATTTTGAAACGAAGATCTTGGATAAGAGAAATCTCAGTGATGGGTACTTTATCTCAAATCTTGTCTCGGATGCCTTGAATCTTCAACTATGTGTGGAATCTTTGTTTCTCGTCCGTTTTGCTTGATTTTTCTCGTGCAACTTCATTTTGATCTTCTTGGCAAAGTTTCTTTGATTTGTGCATTATTTGAGTCCAAATGCCAAATATTGTTCCAGATTGAGAGAGATATCATTGGTAAAAACATGACTTTTTACGCGATATCAAGTATCCCACACTTAGAGTTTTGCTTGTCCTCAAGCAAATCCTCAGTAAAGCTGCTTCGAAAACCTAGAAGGGTGTCCTTGTATTCCAGAGAATTTGATTCCTGCAGGCTGGGTGAAAATATTTCAATGGGGTTTTAACTTTTGATGTTACCCCCAACCGGTTCTATCAAGATCTCTTTTAATTCTTCATGAAGTAAGATATACATGACTGGGGCCCTCACAGGTGGTCACTCAATTCACTCAAGTGTATCGAGTTTCCTACTACTAATTCACTCAGGGGCCAGTCATGCAGCTCTTTTGTCGTCATAAGCTTTGTCGAAAGGCAAATATGCAATACTCAAATGGGGACAGTGCTAATTATCCCTAGACATTTGTAAGAGGGTAGATATGGTGTATGGAAGAAGGGTTTTGTAGGTGGTTTAATCGGGGGTTTTGATATAGCCTAAGAGTTTGTCTGTGATGACTTATCTTTGACGTTTTAGTGATACCTCTTTTTGGATTTCTCTCTTTGAGACCCTTCTTTTCGTAGCTTTATCCTCTTTTAAAGAACTTTTCCCTTGGATTTAGATGATCCTTGGGTTCTTAGTTCTTTCATTTCTTCTGGCAGTTTTGTTTATGCTTTCCTTTGGAGTCCCCTCTCTCTCTCTCTCTCTCTCTCTCTCTTTGTGGATGATATTTTTATCCTTCGGGGATTTCTTCTAACAATGTTTTCTTGCAGTAATTCTCCTGACAGAACGGAAACTTATGCTATGGCCAAGAAATGTAAAGGAATGATTGGTTTTTAAGTGAGTTTTTGAAACAAAAAGGCTAAGGCTCAATGAGTTTTCTAAATCGGACATCAATGCCGGAAGTGGGCATTGGCTGGGTCAGGCTTGAAAACTCGGGTTTTATAAGAGGGTTTTATGTCAAGATCTTCTAATTGTACCTTCGTCATGTATGACGCCCATTTTTGTAGTTTTGAAATGTGTTGCTCGAACAAGTTCTAACTGAAAAGGCATACATCAGGACACTCACAATCGAAAAGTGAAGAATTAAAGATAAATGCTTTTATATGGCTAAGATTCCTCACTCATTTTGGTGGTTTAGTGCCTAGTCATGCGATTGCTTGTTTTGAAACAGAGTTTGAGAATTCTCAAAAAGTTTTACCCGTTATTGTCGATTTCCCAAACCTTTGAACTTTCGTTGACCAGAAATACCCTTTTTAGACTTTCCTTGATTCAAAAATTTGAAAATTTTGGTGAAAATCTGACTTTGCTAAAAAAAAGATTGATCAAAATTTTATGTTGCACTTCAGGAGTGAATACTACTATTATCCCATACTTAAAAGAATATTGTCCCTAATGTTCTATTTCTAAGTTAGGTTAATCCCACACTTAGATTTTTGAATGAGGGTCAATATTTTCGAAGTCATTCTCTGTTTGTGAGTCATGATCCCGTAATTAGAGTTTTACCTAGAATTTTAGCGTGTTTAATCAAGCAAAATAAGGTTAGAAGAGATACTTCCTCTTGCTGCGTGCATAGCCACTGGATTTATGGACCAGATTCAAGTGTGGGAATTCGTTGGAAATGAACCAGACTCATTAAAATGGACTTGTTCCATAATTACCACGTCGAGTTCTGCATAATAAATATCTTTCAGGAAACACAAATGTCAATACACGTTAATACTAAACAGAAATAACATAACTAATAATAGCTAATCCATAGCAGCCTAGAGCGCCTCCCAATCGGTGAAGTCGTCATCCATAAAGATCGTGTTTTCAACGACCGATATAGGTGATGCTGACTCCAAGATGGTTTAGACTGGAGATGGAGTGCCATCCTCTGGATCCTGAATCCAAGCATCTACTGCATCGATCTCCTCATCTAGTGGGTCCGTAAGAGTGGGGTGGTCCTGCGCAGTCATGTTTCAAGGTGGGAATAGGTCCCACGGTGGAAATATGTGACACCTGGTTAAAAAGGGCCAAAATTAGCAACTAATTTAAACTTTAAACCTTAGTACTCAGTACAAGATAATACGAAAGTATTGGATATTATATATGTATTTATATATATATAACATAACGATTATTTAATCACATACAAACAAATATGAAAGAACGCGTAATGTTAAATACGGATGTTGGTGAAAAACATTTTCAAATAAAGTATTATCGTCAAGAATAATTATTATTTACTCCGTTAGAAATCTAAATACATTTTGGACACGTAAAACTATCCGTATGTTTTAAGTAAAACAAACATACAATTATATAAATCCGTAAAAACATTTTTATAAAATATTTCAATTAAAAACGTATACGAATCTATTTTTAGAAAATTATCATTTCAAAAGATTATACTACTTTTTGATCGGGTACAAGAACACGGGTATTTTGTACCGTAAGCGGGAGCCAACCAACTCCAATAATTGGAGTTGGCCGGCTACATCAAACACACACACAGACACATTCATCCATCCATCTTCAATCTCTCGACTCTCTCTTTTCCCTCTCGGTTTTCATCGACAACATCATCAACAACAAGAATCAACATCATCTTCATCATCATAATCATCACCTTGGATCATCATCACCATCGTGTTCGTCATCATCATCCTCACGGTTCCAAATTTTAAATTGTAAGAACACTCACAAACTTCCTTTAATTTGGTGCATACAATACGTATATAACTTGTATAATGTTGTTATTCAACATAGATAAACGATTATAGCTTGAACCATAGCAAAAACCTAGTGTTGATTCGGACTAAAAATAGAGCAGAACCCGAGCAGGAAACTAACCCGATCGGTTAGCCTAGGCTAGCCGATCGGCTAGCTTTAATGAGCCGAACGGCTCACACAACTGAGCCGAACGGCTAGTTGTTGTTGAGCCGAACGGCTAGGACTTCTCAGCCGAACGACAAGGACTTCTCAGCCGAACGGCTAGGTCTTCCATAGCCGAACGGCTGGACCTTCACAACCGAATGGCTGGAATACTCAAACAGAACAGTTTTTGTAAAAATTTAGGGTAGCTTCTCGATGCAAAATTTACTATAATTGTTTGGGCTAAAAGTCACACGGTCACTCAAAAACGGCCCAATGATCAAGGCTATGTACCATAGCCTAGGCGGTTTTAGGCCTTTCGGGTTCGTCTATGGGTCGAATGGCCTATTTCGTAACTCATGAAATAAAATGTAACGGATGGGACGAACTTGAGTAACAACTAAACTTATACGATACGACTTATACACCAAACACATCTACTTTTATAAGTACAACAAATCATGTATAATAATAATAGTTTGGAATTATTATTACAAACCGTCACCAACGAGCCGTATACCTTTTCACAAACTCAAACACAAACACTTAGGAGATTACCATCCACTTACTCGTTATAATCTCACGTGTTTAGGACATTAGGAGATTACCATTGGAACAACTCACATACTTTAGGATTGCTTGCTCTTCAGGTGAGTCTCGCAGCCCCTCTTTACCGTTTTACTGTTTTGGGGGAGATGCATTACTTGTTTTACTTGAATACATGTATAAATGTATTGATTACTTACTTGTACTTATTGGATTACAAACTTACTGATTACGACTTGGCGACCCTTGGGGTTTATTACTTTACGGAGTTACTACTCCATGAACTTACTATATTACCGATGAACTACTTTACTACAGTACAAACTTAGTGACTTACTGTTTTACTACGATACTGATACCTTGCTACTTTACAAACGAAGTGAGCCACTGTTTTACTACGTTACTGATTTACTACTTTGCTACTGTACGAACTTACAAACTCGTTGTTCTACTACGATACTGAATTACTACTTACCGGTATATCAAATTGCATGAGTTTCCGTTTAATCCAATGAAGGCCTCTGAAATCATAGTAGTTAATTATCGAATAAGCGCGAGTTTTAGTATATGGATCCATATGGGACTGACAATCCCCACCTGGGGTGGTAGCGCCACCACGAACCGTTACTCGTATAAACAGGTGTTTTCTACTCGTTTCATATGAGTGATTTTGGGTTGCACTCATGAGGGGCAAAATTACGGTTAAGCTTCGACTATGATGGCTCATGGCAAGATACACCGACCTTACTTACCTAATTACCTTGGTGTAATTGATGCTTACTTACTAAATTACCGTTGTGTAATTGATACTTGCTTACTAAATTACCGTTGTGTAATTGATACTTACTACCGAATTACCGTTGTGTAATTGATACTTACTTACCGAATCACCGTTGTATAATTGATATTACTTACTTAATTACCATGGTGTAATTGTTTCTACTTATTAAACTATACTGGATTTTCTATTACTATATTCTACAAACCTGTGAGATTCACCAACCGTTTGGTTGACGCATTTTAGTAATGCATTCTCAGGTACGCAGCCACAGTAGGATGGCCCAGCAGGATCTACCATTATGCTAAGCTAGTATGAGTCGCATGCATACACACTTATGAAGATTTTACTCGCATTATCTTTTGTACTTTGATTATGTATTTAAAATCTTCTGAATCATTTTGCGAACTCGCTAATGATGTACACTTATGACTTAAAACTTCATACTACCTTTGTAATGTAATATATTTTCTAAAACGTCTCATTTAGAGTCGTTTGCTTAATCTTCGTGCTTGATAATTGATTAGTCACGCCCAAAAACAATCGCTTCCGCAAAGCATGAAATTGGGGGTGTGACAGAATATCATCCGAAAGTTCCTTTTCCGTTCTCTCCATTCCAAAATTCTCATTTCTACCAAACCCGAATTTCAATCATCCATGACGAATCGTATTACTCTCGCCTCGACCTGCACACCACTACTGGAGGGAAGAGGAGGACCAATCGTGCTACCTGACGAAAACTTTGAAATTAATCCTAGCATTATCAAATTACTCAAAACCTTATGCCAATTTTATGGTTTTCCGCTCGATGATCCAAACTCACATTTGGATAGTGTCGCACCCCCAAATTATGATGCGGAAGCGGGTCGGTTCTGGGCGCGACTAATCAAATATCAAGCACACAAGGTATACAATGAACGACTGCGTCATTTACAAATACATGGATATTATAAAAGTTTTACACTGTTATAATATAGTTTACAAAAGCTCTTGAGCCAAATGGTAGAGATTCTATGGCATAACTAAATTATACAAAATATAGTAATGCATGACAATCTCTTGATGTCTGAATGCAACTCGAGCTAATGGGCATCCTGAGTGAGCAAACCTACTGCTGCTGTGAACCTGAGAATACACGCTAAAATGGTCAGCTAAAAGCTGGTGAGCTCACAGGTTTAATGATAAAGTGTAATGTATGAACCGCAAGATTTAAGTATGAATATTTGTAATTAAACAAATAAGTAATTGATAAATGATGTATATAACTGCCATGAGCATATAGTCTGAGCTTAACTGAGGTGTCAGGATCACAATTAAGTGCCTGAGCGAGGGTGCCTCTATGCGTGTGCCTAATCAACACACGTATGAACAAATGATAATGCGTCCATTTGACCAGTTAGTGCTTGCTAACCCGGACGGGGATTGTCAGTCCCATATGATACCATACACTAACATTCACGCTACAAAAGTATTACCAAACTATGCTAGAGGACTTAAAACGATTAGAGAAAACAACTCAAGCAATCTATAGTGATATTTTGATACTTGCGTTCACATGTAAAACAAAAAAAGCATGTATTCCCACCCCTGGGTTAAAAATAGTAAAATAGGGGCTATGAGACTCAACTGAGTCTAATGAGATGCTATCAAGCACAATTGATGGTTACAAGAGAAATGATGTTGTCTCCAACGACTGAAACCTGCTAGGCATCCTAAACGCGCAAGGTTTTAATGATTAGATGTGGAAACCTGCTGGGCGTGTTAAACGCGCAAGGTTTTAAATGATTAGAGGTCTCAACAGACCATCTATGCTAGTTGTTCTGTTAACTAGTTATGTCCAAATTGATTTGGTTAATGTTTATATTTGAGTTTGTGAAAAGGTATACGGCTCGTTGGTGACGGTTTGTAATAATAATTTCAAACTATTATTATTATACATGATTTACTGTACTTATAAAAGTATATGTGTTTCGTGTGTAAGTTGTATCGTATAAGTTTAGTTGTTACTCAAGTTCGTTATATCCATTACATTTTATTTCATAAGTTACGAAATTTGATACGGGTCCGAAAACTGAAATATGCCATTTTTGACCCCTAGACGACCCCGAAAGGCCTAAAACCGCCTAGGCTATGGTACATAGCCTTGATCATTGGGTTGTTTTGAGTGACCGTGTGACTTTTAGCCCAATCCGTTATAATAAATTTTTCATCAAGAAGCTACCCTGAAAACACTTTTGGACATAATCTACTTGATAGAACACTAATATATGATGATATATGTACATTTAAACATGAAATTTGAATAAAAAGTGAGTGATTCCTTACGTATTAAAAATGGAGGCCGAATGGTGGTGATGATGATGGCGATGAAGGTGAATAAGATGATGAAGATATTGATGATGATGATGCTTATTGCTGCTGCTGATCTTGTTATTGTTAATATTATTTTGTTGTTTTTGATTTTAAAAGAGATTGAGAGAGAACCGAGAGATAGAGATGAAGAGATGGAGAATGATGAAGGAATGGAGAAGCAGAGGGTGAGGGTGTGTTTGGGTGTAGTCGACCGGATCCAATTATTGGAGTTGGGTGGCTCCCCTTCGTAGTACAAAATACCCATATTTTTGTACCCGATCGTAAAAGTAGTATAACGTTTTTAATTGATAACTTTCTAAAAACGAAATCGTATATACTTTTATTCGAAGTATTTAATAAAAATACTTTTAGTGAGATATAAAAATATATCTTTGTTTTAAGTTTGAATGACAGATATGGTTCGAATGGTTTCGTTGCGTTTGAGTAAGATTGAATAAAACGAATATGTTTTATTTGTCTAATGTAAATAATAATTATTATTTCCAATAATAATACATTATTTATAAGTTTTGTCGCGAATGTTTTTACTTTGTACGATACGAATACTTTATATATTATCGAATTAATATATAATAAATACTGAGTATATTAAATAATAGTTTCATATTACTTAATATTTGTTTTCACCAACGCCCTTGTAAATGAATCGGAATTTGACCGATCTGAAATGCATGATTAAATTTAATCGCGTACTGATATATATTCAACAATATATATATTGATACATACAATTAGCCTAACATAGAACTAATTACATGTATTACAAAATGATTAGGCGCAAATTCCTAGCCCTAATTGGTCGGGTGCCACAGATAGATTCATAAATCTTTTTGATTCCTGTGAGCAATCAGGGATTTCAAGAGAAGTCACCCGACTATATCTTTTTCCCTATTCTTTATCTTCGCGTGCTCGAGCATGGTTTGATGAACTTGAACCCAATTTGATTCATACTTGGGAGGAGCTGGCTACTAAGTTCATGGCTAAGTTTTTCCCTCCTTCCAAGCAAGCCAAGCTTAAAGATGACATCGTCAGTTTTCGACAAGGAACTGATGAATCGTTATTTCTAGCATGGGAACGATTTTAGAAGTTGCTTAAGAGGTGTTTGAATCATCAGATGGGTAAGACGAACCTTATCTGCATATTCTACAACGGTCTAACTCCTCAACACAAATCAACCCTCGATACTGCTTCTCAAGGGAATTTCATGTCACACATTTCTGAAGAAGCCTGGGAGCTGGTTGAGACGATGGCAATGCATCAACATGACTGGGAGTGTGCCGAACCGAATAAAGAAGAAGATAGTTCTTCAAATCCATCCTTAGAAGCTTCAAAGAGTCTTCAAAGATCTTCAAGAATCTTCCGCACCGAAACTTCGCAAAGGTATGGAAGAAATTCTTGTCACCACTATCAGAAACCCTGAATCAAACTTCCATTCTAAATCTTTTATTCAGAGGCCACCTAATACTACACCTACTCAATCTTTGTCTCCTTTATCCTCTTGTGTATTTGATTCTCCCCTAGACTCTCAAAAATATAACGAAACTTTGACTAAGTTCATGGTTGAACAAATGAACGTAAACAAGCAAGTAATAGATTTTCAAGATAAAATTGATGCTTTACTTAAAATTTCAGAAGATTTGATCAAAAATTTGGAAGTTAGTCTTAACAATTGCTTTTAAAAGTTGAGAGTCAAAGCGTAATCACGATCGATAACACTATCTTAGTTGTTACCAGAGGATGTAAAGAGACCAGGGTTGAGCAATCCTCAAATAATTCTTGAAATCAACTTCCTACCTCTGATCCAGTGCCCAATGACACCCCTGTCACTACACCAGATCCAGAACCTTCTAAAGCGTCATAAACTATTCCATGAACTAGAATACCCTTTCCTATTAGGCTTAAGAAAGAGAAACAGGAAGCACAATTTGGGAAATATCTTGAGATGTTTAAAAGCCTACACTTAAACGTTAGATTATTAGATGCTTTAGTAGAGATACCTAGTTGTGCTAAATTCTTCAAAGAACACATTTCAAACAAGGAGAAGTTAAGACAAATAGTTAGTTGACCCTTAGATGCTGAACGCTTGATGCGTCACCAGCGGTCGGTAAGGATTTTTCCCTTATCGTTGCACCGGCTACTGGCGACGGGCATCAGTGGGTGTTTTAAATTTGTAATTGCAGGGCCTAAGTTTTCCCTAACAATGCTAATCCTAAGGGTGAGCAAGTGGTAGGTATGACCTATAGTCGTTCTTCAAACCGACTGAATTAAAACTAAGGCATGGTAGATGAGGGCTTTCAAACTAGTGAAGGGTTTATAAAATAGTGGGGGTGTTTTGGTTTTTGTATTAACTTAGGAAAATAAATAAAAGCGAAATAAAAATAAAAGATAAAGTAGATAAAATAAAGATAGTGTTTGCTGAGATTTCGTTAATTAAGTTATGGGATGATGTTTGGAGAAACTGTGTTGAAAGATATTTGTTAATTATTAATCTTGAATACTCGTTTTGTAAACACTAGATTCCCTACTAATTAAAATCCCATTAGCATGTCACACCGGGAGCTAGGTTATGGTAACATCACAAAGTATTTAGAATAATAAGCAAAATCTTGATTATGGTTTAATAATACTTTCATATGAACGGGAACAAAATCTTAAGGTACTAAACATAACTGAATCATATAACGATTCCTCGTCATCCTAACAGATATATTTAAAAAGTTCATTTATGACTTTAAACTAGCCCTTGCTTAAGACTACCCAATAAATCCCCTAATTATCCACAGCGTTCCTCACTTAAAGTGGTTCCGTCGCTTCAAACCTTGACCATGTTTTGTCCAATGATAATCCACCATGTAGCCTTGAGGTTCCATAGTTTCATACTATTGACAAATTATATTGACATAGATGACTGACTACCTTTTAATTGGACGCCGTTAAAAAGTTGTTGTAATCATGTTTATTGGTGGAAAGGCGATAGATTAAATTGAATTTTAAAAGTCTATTTAGAAACGTTAATTAAACTAGGTTTCTCATTTTATATGTTAGTCCGTAATATAACTACCTTCGGTCGTTACTCGACTTCCATACATTTGTACTCCACCATGAAGTGTTTCCAGTACTATATCGAATAACAGTCGAATAGGGGCCATCATATTACTTCGTAATATTGTACCGTTTCGTAATATGACTACCTTCGGACGTTCCTCGACTTCCATACATTTGTACTCCACATTGAAGTGTTTGCAATACTATATCGAGTAACAGTCGAATATGGGCCATCATATCACTTTACGATAATTAAGACCGTTTATATTTGACCACTATGATGATCCTAAGGCAACAATCAAACAAGAACATGCAATAAGACGATCAAAGCGATACTACCGATCTTTAATATTTAATTATAAATCATCCCATAATTAATTAAATACATCACAAGCAAACACAACAATCGTACTACTCTCTAATTGCAATAACTAACTCTAGTATAATCAATATAAATGTAATTAATTAAGATAGATAAGGGTAGAAAGAACCAGGATTAAATGCGAGAGAGAATAGACTTGAATTAATTGACACGATTCTGAGCGTACACCGAAGATTACAATGTGTTCCGTACTTTCCTTCTATTCCTAATTAAACTTCTAAACTAGTTTAAATACTAGTTAAAAACTAATCTAGAGAAAAAATGTAGAGTGAGAAAGTAGGAGCTTATTTCTAGAGTGAGAGAAAATAAGCTAGGAAGGTGTGTCTTGAAATGAAGCCTAAGGGCTGCTATTTATAGGTGAAAAGTGGCTCACATTAGCATCCCTAGGCTCACATTAGAAAAAGTAGCGAAAGGTGGTGCACCAGGGACGAAAAAGTAACGAAAGGTGGTGCACTGGGTAAAGAAAAGTAGCGAAAGGTGGTGCACCGGGTACAAGCAAGGATGAAAAAGCGCAAAAGAGATGGGGGGTGGAGGCCGGCGCCGCCCACCAGCAGGCCGGTGGTAGCTGGCTGCTGGCCGGCGGCAGCTGGCTACTGGCCGGCGGCGGCTGGCTGCCACCCGCCCCGGTCCGTCGTCTTTCGCTGTGTTGCTTAATTCGCGCGTATCTTCTTCGTTATGCGTCCGTTTGCGTTGACTCTTTTTGCATTAGATTAGTAATTCAAAAACGAAGACTTTGATATAAAGATATCCCAAAAATATGTTTCTTATCTCCAGATATTGCATACGAATCATTTGGATCTTCCGGCGGGCGTAAAATCTACATTCTTTATCCGTTTTTGTTGATTTTTTTTCTGTTGGATTTGTAATTTGAAAACGAATATCTTGGGTGAGATGGATGTTGATGATGGGTAACTTTTTCATGAAATCTCGTTTTTATGCGTGTAATCTTCGTTTTTCATTCATTTTGCTTAATTTTTGTCGTGCAACCTTGTTTTGACCATCTTGGCATAATATCATTGATTTGTACTATTTTTGAGTTTAAAATGCCAAGAATTGTTCCAGAATGAGAGAGATATCGGTAGTAAAAATATGACTTTTTACGCGATATCAAGTATCCTACACTTAGAACTTTGCTTATCCTCAAGCAAACTCGAATTTCAACATGGTTAAAGATAAGCAGATGATGAAATATTTTGAGGCCGAACTTTTTACCAAAGTGGGTTTTGGAAAAAATGAAATATTTGTTCTTTGAAAACAAGGTTGTAATCTTTCGGAGCATGCTTTTGATCTTTGATCTTGGATACATGACTAGGCGATCCTCTCAAGGTGGTCACTCAAATCACTCAAATTGTTTAGGGTTTCCTATTCTAATATTATCAATCACTCAGAACGCCAGTCATGTATCGTTTATTGTCATAGGCTTGATCGAGAATCAAATCGTTACCCTTTTTGGTGAGCGTGAAGTCGATCTAGCTACAATCATTCTAAGGGAAGTGATGTAGGGTTTTTCGAAGTGAAGTGTTGGTGATATGAGAGGGGGTTTTGTTGGGTTTTACATGGGTCTCTTTTTGTTGAAGTTGGAATTTTTGAGAGGATTGACACCCTTTTTCTTTTTGTGTTTGCGGGAGGAGTTTTTTTCTCCAATTGATTTTTCTTTTTCTTCAATTTTTTCTTCTTGAACTTCTTTTCTCTTTTTTTTTCCGACGTCATCTCCTTGCGATTTCTCTTCTTTCATCTTTGGAACTTTATTTTAAAGCTTGGGGGTTGCTTTTGAGAAAGCAGGGGTAATGTGTCTATTTTTGTGTGTTTGGGTGTATGGATGGGTTTTAGAATGATGTGATTCAATCTCCTTTTAAAGTCGAGAGCTCGACTTCTTCTCTCCTAGCTAGATAGAGATGGATGCATCCATGGGATTCACTGTGTTGATGTTGTGGGTCCTAGGTTGCGGAAAAGTGTATCGAGGTGGATAGATTCTCATGAAATGATTGACTATTGTCGTAATTAATTCAAATAGACGATCTCTCGATTCTGCCTTGTAGTTCTGAAGATGCTCTGAAGTTGTCCTCGCAAGTCTGTGAAGTCCAAAGGTGATGTAATCGAATGCTTTAGTGATAGGTCCACTAGGGTCGGTCATGGTGGTTGTATCTGTCTTAGCAACCTCTCTTGGCGGTGGGTTTTTCCAGAGAGCATACAAACGCCAAGAATTGCAGTTTTATGTCTTCATAATTCTCGGTCTTGGGGTCTCCGTTGAATCTTCTGATGGATGTGCACAGGTCCTCTATTTGTCGGAGCTGATGGTTGTTGAATGGAAAGTCGGATTCTGAGAAAACTAGAGTAAGGTGATGAAGTATCTCCTTGCATCCTGAGTAGAATATGAACTTTCTTATGGAGTTACTTTTCCGTTGTTGAATTTCCCGTAGATGGATCGTAACAAAAGTAGCGATATCAAATGGTGATTCATGTGCGGCCCTAAAAGGTCATTCGTGCCTTGATTCCTCCCAAACAAGATCACTAAGTTCTTCAATCAATAACTCAACTTGTTTTTCAATAGTGGAGTTGATAACCATAGATCCGCTTTCCTTGGAACTGAGGTGATCTTCTCTACTTAGCAAGTTAAGCAATGATGTGAGGTCATTCACCATTGAAATGTCGGCATGACTGCTCGGCTGTCCAGTAGTCTCTTTCATATGTGCTCTAATGGATCCTAATATCTCCCATTGCGTTGAAGTGAATGGGATGTTAGATCTTTTAAGGGCATTGTAGATCCTAGTGTAAATCCGTTTCTGTTGTTGACAGAATTGCAGTTCAGTAGGGGAAAGAGCCAGCATGTTGACTACGCCTCTTATTCCTCCTACTAGTTTGTCAAATCTTTGGATGAATTCTTTGAGCACTTTTTGATCTATGATGGTTTGCGGTTGGTATCTTGTGCGTTTTGAATATTCCTCCAGTGTTTCTCTTCTCGTAGGATGGTCGTGGTTACTTCCCGCCATTTCTTCAGTGGTAAACGGATTAATTGGCGGTATGCTGCTTTTGTTTTCTTTTTCCATCTTTCTCATCCCAATTTCTTCCATCGTTGAGTTTTTCACTGATGGAGATGCATGTTTCATCTCTTGTACTATTCGTCGGAGGTCAATCGGGAAATATGGCATGATTGCCATTTCCGTGCTAGAGTTCCTTTCAGTTGTGGGCTTTGCAGTTTCTTTGTCCTCCTTGGTCT
Source organism: Pseudognaphalium luteoalbum (assembly GCA_963422505.1). NCBI lineage: Eukaryota > Viridiplantae > Streptophyta > Magnoliopsida > Asterales > Asteraceae > Pseudognaphalium > Pseudognaphalium luteoalbum. The sequence goes on from OY730196.1 coordinate 49,856,939, forward strand.
TGTTCATGGAGATCATGTATATATCGGCTTGCTCTCCAGGGTTTGGGTTGTCGATATGGAAAGCGATGGTTTCTCCCTGAGACTGCAAGCTAATGGTTTGTGCGAAGACGTTATGATTGCCTTGGCCATATTCATGAAAGGTCTTCCTAGTATGATTGGGATGTGTACGTCTTCCTGCATAACCATTACTACAAAATCTGTTGGGTAAAGAAATTTGTCAATCCTAACTAAAACATTTTTAGCTATTCCCCTAGGGTATTTTTGGTTTAAAATTTTGACTCTTTAAAATCTAAGCAATTTAAAACTTTATAAGATATTTTGATTTAAGATTTTCAAGTTTTCAGAAACTGCGCAGATTTTGCGGAGATATATCTTAGTGATTTCTTAGGTCTACTAAAGCCATAGAACATCTTAGTGATTGCTTAGTGAATCATAAGTTCATACAAACATGCTAAATTAGGTTATGAAGTGCCAAGAAAAACCAAAAAATCAAGTCCCATGAACTATCACAAAAATACTATCTTGTCGGAAAAGTAAGGTTTGCTAAAATTCCGTAAACCTGTAAATGAAAGTCGAATATAACAAACTAACACTTGAATACCTATTAGAAGCAATTCAATCATAAATTAAAGTACTTTGATAAACTAAAGAATACAAACTTTTATAGCTCAAATATTAATCACCAAAACATCACAAAATAAACCTTATACTATACAATATACTTACACATCTTTAATACAAACTTAATATAACTTTTATAAACAATAATTAACAAAAAAAAAAGAAATTAAAAGGCCTCCTTGGGACCCTTAAACCGGCCTCCCCCTTATCCCCACACATCTCCCCTCTTTTCTTACACCAAATCATTCATTTCACTCTCCCAAAACACACACTTCTCTCTAATTCTTCTCTCTAACCTTTCACACTCTTTTCTCTCTAAAATCTCTCAAGAAATCACTCATTTTCAACCTAAATCCAGAAACTTTAAGGTGTCCTTAACCTATTTCAAGAACATAAAGGTAAAACACAACGTCTCTAACATCTTTCTTTACCTACAATCTCTAAAAATATGTTTTTCCTTCATAAAATTCGGATTTTATGCCTTGTTCCATGGCTAAAATCCCCAAATAAAATGCTTGATGTTTGTAGGTTATCCCTTTTTACATCTTTATGTGTTTAAAGAAAGGGTAACCCATGATCAAACCGAAAATCAAGTGAAAAACCGATTATTGTTGTGATATTGTTGAAATCTTGTTCATCTTTATGTTAAATCTAAAAATTTTGTGTTAATAATCATCTCTAATATATCATGGATGTATTTCAACACCATGCATGTGTTAGAACATGGATTTAAAGGTTAAAAGATCAAGAACCACTTTATTTAATGCTTAATGCTTTTCATTTTGAAGAAAACATCTTTTTGAGGCATGTTTAGTTGCTGTCCAGAAAGTTTCATCTACATCAACGATTTTTATAAAAATCATTTCTTCATGAAAATGGACGTTTTTATAGTCAAAAATCAAGTTCTGGAAATAATCTTTCCAACCATATAAGCCTCATGTTCATATGAGTTCAAATTGTATTTTTAATAATTTTTGTAAGAAAAGGTGTATAAGCTGTTAGGTCAGAAACTTTACTCTCAATGTTTTAAACATAACTGGAGCATTACAACTCATAATGACTTGAAACTAATGCCAAAAGTTTAAAATTTTCATTGGCTACAACTTTTGAAAAGACTATTTTTATTGATTCCATGTACATTTTGCTCAGAAACAATGATTGCTTGCATGTGTTTAAATCTGACTCCAGAAGATAAAAGTAAAATCTAAAAATACTTGGACTTCTCCATTGGTTGTGTAAAAATTACACAAAGTAGATAATATATCGTAGAACATCTGTGATTTTTCCCTTATCTGAATTTGAAACAGAAGTATTTTTAATAAATCCAAAAAAACAGGTGTAAGATTTCTGGAATTAAGATTATGGACTGATTTTGGTAATAGTTAGAAGCTGACACTTACGGACTTGCTATTTAGAGAAAGACTAACTTTTTATGACTTATAAACATGTTTAAGGATTGGGTAAAAGTCTCGGGTCAAACCGAGAAGGTTTGACCGAGTCAACAATAATCGGTCTCGATTTCGAAAACGGGAAACTTTCTATGTTTGGAAAGAATGGTAACAAAAAGTATTTGGATGTCTTTTGATGTATTTATCGATTGTGTATGTTAATCATAAATTGTGAGGAACCAAAGTTCCAAAACTCAAATACAATAAAATTCGAATTCTAACAATCTTGTGACATTATACGACTTGTATGTGACGTTCGACAATTTTAGGATGTTGTATACTTGTATAACCATTATTATACTCAACCGCGATTATTGGACATTAACAAACTTCAAAGCAAACAAACTATATTGACACTTTGTAATCTAAATAATTAGCTAAGCAATCCTTACAAACAAAACTAGACAAGAACCTAATTAGAACCTTCATGCTCGTAGGTCTTGGATAGGAGTCATACCCGGCAAGCACGCGCGTTACATCCAACAATTTACTCTTACGCCCAATCGTGAGTATTCACAGCCCCTCTTTATACTATTTATACTAAATGTTTTGGGGTGAAAAGCATGTTATCTTGTTGCAAATACTTATCTTGTATGTACATTTTCTATTTATACGCTCTTATTGTATGCTTGTGACTCTATCGTGTCTTAAGTCCCCGGTTTCTCTTACACAACCCATTAACTCATTATAGATCCGATGGTTGATATGGATAGTACTATTTGGAAGGAGGCCACCTTCCCACTCATTTGTGCATACGAGTGCATACCACCAATTCAATATGTTTGCGATAGGACATATCTTTGGGGTGTTATTTCGGGCCAGTAGGTTTGGTTGTGGACTCAAGCTATACATGTCGTTCTTCAATGAATCTTATATTGCGTATAAACACTATTTTCCTAATAAATGTAGATCTTACAAACGTGGTTTGATAACTTTTGAATGATTTCATATTTATTCTGAAAACCTGTGAACTCACCAACTATTTTTATAGTTGACTCTCATTTTACATGCTTTTCAGGAAACGGTCAGTAATTCTGGAAATGAAGCTACGTTTATCTTTATTAATGTTGAAGCTATTAGACTTTCTTCGTTTTATCTTTTGGATGTATTTGGTTGTATGATCTAGTATTTTGTACTGTAAACTTATTGTAAGTGCTAGTAGCTGTATTTTGTAAACGGTGAATTAGTGGTACTTTGTGTAATGAAACCATTGTGCTGTTACATCTCGTGTTTCCACTTTAGCAGGGTGTGACACGGTAAAAGGGAATTTGGATTGGTCGAACAACGAAGCGAGTTTAACGTGAATATCTTTTCTTTCGGCAAAGAAAACGGCTTTTATCTTGTCGTCGTCAGCTCCAGGAAATATTTCTTGCAACTTGGCGATTATATAAGCGGCGAGATCTACGAAAAATGAAATTTTTCCAAAAATGACGAGAGTGATCGCAGGATCTTTAGAAGTTAATAGCTCAAGCTCTTTTATCATTGCTGCAGCATAACGATTAATCATGGTTTGTGAAACTGATGGATAATCGGTGTAAGCAAATAGATCCATGAGGCGATCTATTTCTGATAATAGCTTTCGCTCTTGCTCTTGATATCGAGTGAAGATACCATCTTCCTTTTGGATCGGAAGACAGTGGAGAACACCTACGAGTATGTCAATCCTTAAGATGGTTTTTCTTCGCTCGACTGAGTATGGAAAATCAGACATATTTAAGTGTAAGGAATATGCCTTACATACACCTAACCTCCTGTCAGGGTCAAAAGAATAACCAACGTATCGGATTTCATAACTATCTGAATCTTTCGGTATCTCCTTATCAACAACACGATAGATGGTGTACGAAGGTTCTGGTACGAGGTGGACAAAAATTGGTGATTTTGGAAGATGTGATGAATATCCTCATTCCTTATGGGGATTCGTTCTTCATTAGATGAGGAATGAAAGGATTGAGTGTTTTCAGGAATATTATTGACAAAATCAGGGAGTCTAGGGATATTTTCTAAGGAATATTTAATCTCAGGCGCAGGTAAAACCTGATAGCTTGGAATGCTAGAAGCAGAAGTTGAGATCTTCTGTTGAGATTTATGAGTTCCTAAGTCAAGATCTAAGAATTTCCCTAAGGTTCTAAAATCGTCGTCTGGGCTAGCGGAGGCTTCTTCCGGTGATGAGTGAAAGTCAGATTTCAACTCTGGTTCCAAGTGGTCGAAGAACTCAGCGTCGTCCATAGCTGTCATTTCTTCAGTCGTCTTGGAGGCGGACAGAGAAATGGGACAGGAAGGCGGTGAATCGTAGAAAGATATTTTTGGATTTTTCATTTTATTTTAGACTAAGTTAATTTATTCTAAGAAAAGTAACTTTCGAATAGGTTAAGGACAATCTATACGAAAAGGATCTCCTAATTGCTTATTCTATCTAAGGCGGCTTCAGAATCGTAACGCTCTACGATCCCCGGCAGCGGCGCCAAAAACTTGACGGCGCCCGAACGGTCGGGTTTTCTAAAGCTCTCTCCTCGTGAGGGGCGAGAGCCCATCCCCGTCGTCAAGGGACTTGACCGGACAGTACCGAGCGCGCGTCAGTGGGTAAGTTTTAAATTTATAAAGAGCTGGGGACTCAATTTATAAGTACTACCTATCACACAGGGTGAGCAAGTAGTAAGTATAACTCGAGGTCATTCTTAAATCAGAGCGAATTGAAACGAAGTGATGCCAAAGATAGAGTTTTGCTTTTAGGATGGGTTTTGTGCAAATAGGTAGGTTTTGGGGGGTTTTCTAACTTAATTAATTAATTAACTAAAGACAGGAAAAGTAAATAAGATAGAGAAGAATCGGTAGCTAGGTAGACAGATAGAGAATTACGGCGGTTGAAACCTCAATAATCAGTTGCGGGGATGATGCTTATGGGGACATTTTCAGTTAATAAACAGATGCATTATGGGTGCAAAAACTAGGACCCTACTTATTCTAGTTATGTACCAGAATTAGTATGTCACGAGACCTAGGCTATCGTGATTCTGATCAGAACAGGCTGCTCAACCCCCCACACTGTCTTTGTGGACAAGTGACCCTTGAAGGGTGCAGGAATAAGGTAACAGACTGCCACGCGGGTAATTTCGACCGTTCTTAACACCTAAATGTAAATGCCATTTCCTAAACATGTTCAGATCATTAACTTGCTATTCTAAACTATCAGTTTTGTAGAGTCTAGGGGTTTTAAGAATCCTGAACCACTGCTGGGCTTGACTTTCATCTCCAGACTCATTTCTTACGTTTGATTAGTTCAACTACTTCTGTCATGATCTAGCCTCTCCTTTGCAATCAGTCATTCATCCCTAGGAACACCAGCGGTGTACAATGCATACTCCTTCCACAGTGTACTAACCTAGGAACCGTTCACGATGTACAGCACTTAGACAGTTCCACAGATTCGTGTAACCAAGGATGTACTTGCGGTGTACTATGATGTTTCCACAGCTTTTCATCCCTAGGTACATATACGGTGTACAATATCGAAGTGTTTCCAAAGCTTCAGTTACAGGGGTACCCAGATGGTAAACTGTGCATTTCCACAGCTATATTGGTTTCTAGGCCATATTCTAAGGTCTCTAGGTAATCCACAGTGTAGGCACAGACGGCTCTTTCCGGGGCGTTTGCCCAGTATTACAGCCGGTTTACAGTGACATACACGGCTTCTTTACTATAACACATATAACTTCCTACTGTACCTAGAGTTGATCAGGTTCTAAGCCTAAAGTAGTAGTCACGCGAAGGACTGGAAAGGGTGATCCATAGCTAAGTCTAGATGCATGATAAGTTTAGACATAACAAATATAACAATCCCCAATTATATAGATTTAAAGATTAATTCAACATCATCCCTACTTCTAACTATCTACATTTCAACAACCGCAACATCATACTTACTCAATAAACATGGCAATAACAGTAACATACATTATACAAACAGGCAGAAATAATTCGGACATAGTATAAGTATGAAAAGAAAGATATCACCAGTAAAATTGAGCAGAGTAACAGCTGAAAAGAAAAGGCAGAGTCTTGCACCAAGATTGCTTCTTATTACACCGTGATTACAATACCAGCTTTCCTTCTCTCTCTACTGCTAACCAACTAACTATCTAACTCTCTCTCTAGAGAGAGAAACTCTAGAGAGAGAAACTGTCTAAACTATTATAGAGAGAGAGTAAAAATATAAGAAAACGAAGATTTGAAGTGTGAAATGTGTGTGTTGAATGAGAGATGTCTTCAAATGATCAAATGAGGCTCCTATATATAGAGATCGCACAACCGTATCCGTAGACCGTATCCAAACCTCAAAACGCACAACCGTATCGCAAAGGCAAATAAAAATCAGATTTTTATCACCCAAACGCATGATACGGCTGAGCTAGGGTGCATACGGGTGAACTGGACCGTATACGGCTGTGCATAGTGTGAATACGGCTGAGCTGGCCCGTATACGGCTGAGCACAGTCCGTATACGGTCTGGCTCAACCGTATACGGCTGTGTTCAGCCGTATCCTGGCCCTTCGGTTCTTCGTTTCTTCGTTCGGGCGTAACTTCTTCGTCGTTTATCCGTTTTGAGCGTTCTTTATACCCACGCGTTCGTATTTTCCTAACGAAGAGAATGACATAAGTTAGAGGTCATAACTCAGAGCGTAGCTTAAAGTGCATTGAAATGAGTGAACGGTGGTGCGATAAAGCAGTTTTGCCCGGTTTCTTACGTTTTTTATGCCATTTTTAGTGATTTTTCAAACATCGACTCCGTTTTGACTTAGTTAACAAAACTTTATGAATAATGTCCTTTTAAGTATGTTTTAGTTAACTTTGTGCCTAAAATGTGGAAGATAACGTACGTAAAAACATGACTTTTTACGTGTTATCAATCATCATTTGGTAGGCCACGGAATTGACAGAGATTTTGGACTAACTGATCAATGTGGGGCTTTAATTCAAATGAAGTTCTATTGGTTTCCGGATAGACGATTGGTCCTCCTCGACCTTCAATCAGAGGTTTAGAGTCATCAGCCAGAGTGATATGTGCAGCAGTCATAGTCTCGTTGGCAGGTTGTTGACTAGTTGAATGGATAGGCGTGGTCATTTCTAAAAGTGGTAAAAGAAAGGAAAAATAAAGAAAGATGTAGGGGTCTAATAAATCCTAAAGGTTCAATAGTAAGTAAGTTCGTCTTAACGCCTAAGGATCGTAGATTTGGTTCCCCGGCAGCGGCGCCAAAAACTTGATGCGTCACCATCGGTCGGTAAGGATTTTTCCCTTGTCGTTGCACCGGCTACTGTCGACGGGCATCAGTGGGTGTTTTAAATTTGTAATTGCGGGGCCTAAGTTTTCCCTAACAATGCTAATCCTAAGGGTGAGCAAGTGGTAGGTATGACCTAGAGTCGTTCTTCAAACCGACTGAATTGAAACTAAGGCGTGGCAGATGAGGGCTTTCAAACTAGTGAAGGGTTTATAAAATAGTGGGGGAGTTTTGGTTTTTGTATTAACTTAGGCAAATAAATAAAAGCGAAATAAAAATAAAAGATAAAGTAGATAAAATAAAGATAGTGTTTGCTGAGATTTCGTTAATTAAGTTATGTGATGATGTTTGGAGAAACTGTGTTGAAAGATATTTGTTAATTATTAATCTTGAATACTCGTGATGTAAACACTAGATTCTCTATTAATTAAAATCCCATTAGTATGTCACACCGGGAGCTAGGTTATGGTAACATCACAAAGTAATTAGAATAATAAGCAAAATCTTGATTATGGTTTAATAATACTTTCATATGAATGGGAACAAAATCTTAAGGTACTAGACATATTATAAAATAATAAATTAAAATAACTAAATTAAATAAACTTGAATTAAAATAAATAAATAAGAAAACAATAGGAAGGTATAAGTAATTGTATTATTAATGTCACTCATATTCATATATTCTGATTTATCACGTATTGATTATCTAATTGTGATTTCTTTTATATCAATTTAGTCATTAATCAAAGATCATAAATTGAATGTTAACTAGCCAACTTTCCGGGTCCAACTAATTCCTATGATTCAGGTTCCAACATAAAACAACAGCCCATCATCACAAGATGATCAGTCAATTGTGTGCTCTCCCCTAAATCATGCATTAAACATTCACAACTCGTTATAATTATCTCCATAGGTATGAATCGACAATACCCAATAATTAACTTATTGTCTCATTCATTTTAAAGTGCATAATTATTATTTTCTCAACCTATCAGACTCAACATATTTAGCAATAGTCAAAACCCTAAACTTTTAACTATCAATAATTAATAACATTAAAGGAACTCAATCTCATTAACATTATCAACTACGTTGAGATAATTACCGGTTACCAATAAATAAGGATCCACGAGTAATATAACCGTTTTCAATTAAATAACTTATTCAATACGCAATTATAATCATTCAATAATCATTATCCAAGCTAAATCAATCATACAATCACTTTAATATTCAATTCATCATTAATACAGTAAACAACAGATTATTCAAGCTTAAAGTCATCAATTAAACTTGATAAGAGAAAGTATACCGAATTAAAAAGATGAATCACGAAGAATTAAGACGAACTATCCTCAATCTTCACTCCTCGTGCCTCCAAAAGCTAAAGAAATTCGTAACTAAACCTACTGAACCGACAATATTCGAATACAAAAACCCTAGTACGAATTGGGACAAAATACTATATAAAAATACAACTTTTACACAGTTATCAACATAACCGAATCATATAACGATTCCTCGTCATCCTAACAGATTCGTATATTTAAAAAGTTCATTTATGACTTTAAACTAGCCCTTGCGTAAGACTACTCAATAAATCCCCTAATTATCCACAGCGTTCCTCACTTAAAGTGGTTCCGCCGCTTCAAACCTTGACCATGTCTTGTCCTATGATAATCCCCCATGTAGCCTTGCGGTTCTATAGTTTCATACTTTTGATAAATTATATTGACACAGATGACTGACTACCTTTTAATTGGACGTTGTTAAAAAGGTGTTAGAATAAATTGGTGTTAAAAAGTCTATTTAGAAAGGCGATAGATTAAATTGGTGTTTAAAAGTCTATTTAGAAAGGTTAATTTAACTAGGTTTCTTATTTTATATGTTAGTCCGTAATATAACTACCTTCAGTCGTTACTCGACTTCCGTACATTTGTACTCCACCTTGAAGTGTTTCCAGTACTATAACAAATAACAGTCGAATAGGGGCCATCATATTACTTCGTAATATTGTACCATTTCGTAATATGACTACCTTCAGATGTTCCTCGACTTCCATACATTTGTACTCCACCTTGAAGTGTTTCCAGTACTATATCGAGTAACAGTCGAATAGGGGTCATCATATCACTTTACGATAATTAAGACCGTTTATATTTTACCACTATGATGATCCAAAGGCAACAATCAAACAAGAACATGCAATAAGATGATCAAAGCGATACTACGGATCTTTTATATTTAATTATAAATCATCCCATAATTAATTAACTACATCGCAACCAAACACAACAAGCGTACTACTCTCTAATCATGGCAATAACTAACTCTAGCATAATCAATATAAACGTAATTAATTAAGATAGATAAGGGTAGAAAGAACCAGGATTAAATGCGAGAGAGAATAGACTTGAATTAATTGACACGATTCTGAGCGTACACCGAAGATTACAATGTGTTCCGTACTTTCCTTCTATTCCTAATTAAACTTCTAAACTAGTTTAAATACTAGTTAAAACTAATCTGGAGAAAAAATGTAGAGTGAGAAAGTAGGAGCTTATTTCTAGATTGAGAGAAAATAAGCTAGGAAGGTGTGTCTTGAAATGAAGCCTAAGGGCTGCTATTTATAGGTGAAAAGTGGCTCACATTAGCATCCCTAGGCTCACATTAGAAAAAGTAGCGAAAGGTGGTGCACCAGGTACGAAAAAGTAGCGAAAGATGGTGCACCGGGTAAAGAAAAGTAGCGAAAGGTGGTGCACCGGGTACAAGCAAGGACGAAAAAGCGCAAAAGAGACGGGGGGTGGAGGCCGGCGCCGCCCACCAGTAGGCCGGCGGCGGCTGGCTGCTGGCCGGTGGCGGCTGGCTGCACCCGCCTCGGTCCGTCGTCTTTCACTGCGTTGCTTAATTCGCGCGTATCTTCTTCGTTATGCGTCCGTTTGCGTTGATTCTTTTTGCTTTGGATTCGTAATTCAAAAAAGAAGACTTTGATGTAAAGATATCCCAAAAATATGTTTCCTATCTCCAGATATTGCGTACGAATCATTTGGATCTTCCGGCAGGCGTACAATCTTCATTCTTTATCCGTTTTTGTTGATTTTTCTTCTGTTGGATTCATAATTTGAAAACGAACATCTTGGGTGAGATGGATGTTGATGATGGGCACTTTTTTCTTGAAATCTCGTTTTGATGCGTGGAATATTCATTTTTCATTCGTTTTGCTTGATTTTTGTCGTGCAACCTTGTTTTGACCATCTTGGCATAATATCATTGATTTGTACTGTTTTTGAGTTTAAAATGCCAAGAATTGTTCCAGAATGAGAGAGATATCGGTAGTAAAAATATGACTTTTTTACGCGATATCAACGCTCTGCGATCATGCTACATGGCCTTCCACCTAAGCTAGGAGATACTGGACGTTTTACTATTCCTTGTTATCTTCAGAATATCCAAGTTAGTAATGCCTTAGCTGACCTAGGTGCTAGTGTCAACCTTATGCCTTACTTACTCTATAAGAAACTAGGATTAGGTGAACTGTTACCCACTCAAATGACCATCCAATTAGCTAATAGATCAGTTAAACTCCCTCGAGGAATTGCTAAAGATATAATGGTCCGAGTTGGTAAATTTATCTTTCCAGTAGACTTTGGCATTATGGATATTGAGGAAGATGCCCACGTTCCCCTCATCCTTGGTAGACCTTTCCTGAATACTGTCAAGGCTGTGATAGATGTAAACGAAAAATCTCTAAAACTGAGGGTCGGAGCGGAGGAAGTCACCTTTAATGTTGATAAGTTGATGAAACAACCTATGGGAGAAGATCTCGGTCTGGTGGATGCCATGCAGGAAATATATGACGAGCATTTGGAAGAGATTTTAGTAGTTAGCAGTAATGATCCTTTCTCAAACACGGTCATCACCACAAGGAGGCTATGCCAAGACAACATCGGACTCTGCTTGGCTATCTCTGACCAACCAGCACCTTCTGGAGAGCTATTATTCACCTTACTTGAAATGAAGTATCCTTCAGCACCGCCTAACTACACTTCCACAAACAACTCCATTGTTGTTGTTCCTTTAGGCAAAGGCATCCCTATTCCACTTTTAAGAAGAAATCAGCCTGCACCGATACCCGAATCATCTCCGGCTATAGCTGAAATTCTCAAATCTTTCGAGGAGATGGATTGTGGTACTTCAATTTTGCCATAACTATCTGAAGGTTGTGAGAAACAAAATCCTGAAATCACCATAAGTAAGTCTTCAAAAACTCAATATTAAAGGTTCGCATTCACCGACAACAATGATATTATCCTCACTGAAGATAGTGCAACCTCCTCATCCTCTACAAGAAAATACGAGTTAATGAAAAATGCACTTTCCAAAGAGACAGAACTAGTAGAAATAGCATCAGCCACTGTAGCTGACTCATCTCCAGAAGAATCAGAGTTCCAAAAGGAGTATGATGAACTACAAAGAGACGAGATTGCTTGAATGAAACCTTCTATTGAAGAACCACCAGAATTGGAGCTGAAGGAATTACCCCCTCATATGGAGTACGCTTTTTTCGAAGGAACCTCGCATTTACCTGTCATACTTGCAAAAGGTCTTACATCAGAAGAGAAAGCAAGACTTATCCAAGTGCTGAAGTTACACAAGAAGGCGATTGCATGGAAGATTGATATACAAGGGATCAGTTCAAACTACTGCACGCACAAGATACTCATGGAGAACGACTTCAAACCATCCATACAGAGACAGAGGCGAGTAAACCCGAAGATTCAAGACGTTGTTAAGAAAGAAGTTATCAAACTTTTGGACGCTGGCTTGATCTATCCTATCTCTGATTCCCCGTGGGTCAGCCCAGTTCAGGTTGTCACCAAGAAAGGAGGAATGATGGTTATCGTTAACGAAGATAATGAACTTATTCCAACACGAACCGTCACTGGCTGGAGGGTGTGCATCGACTATCGAAAATTAAACGAAGCCACTCGGAAAGACCACTTCCCTCTACCGTTCATTGATAAAATGTTGGAAAGATTATCGGGGAATGAATATTACTGCTTCCTCGACGGTTTCTCTGGCTATTTTTAGATTCTTCTCGATCCAAAGGACCAGGAAAAGACGACATTCACACGTCCATATGGCACATTTGCCTACCGACGTATGCCTTTTGGTGTATGCAATGCACCTGCAACATTCCAAAAGTGCATGGTGGCGATATTCCATGACATGATTGAACAATGTATGGAGGTATGCATGGACGATTTCTGGGTCTTTGGAAACTCCTTCACTTCTTATCTTTCCAACCTTGAACGAATGCTAGCCCGATGTGAAGAGTCAAATCTTTTCTTAAACTGGGAAAAGTGCCACTTCATGGTGAAAGAAGGAATAGTTTTAGGACACCGAATATTGAAATCCGGAATTGAAGTTGATAAAGCTAAAATTGAAACTATTGGCAAACTTTCGCCACCTACTTATGTTAAAGCCATTCGCAGTTTTCTAGGTCACGCCGGATTCTACCGTCGCTTTATTAAGGATTTCTCTAAGATTTCTCGACCTATGACTCACCTTCTCAAGAAGGACACTCCGTTTGTCTTCTCAGATGATTGCCTAGAAGCTCTCAACACTCTGAAGGATCAGCTCACACATGCACCGCTCATGGTCTCCCCCGATTGGAGTCTTCCATTTGAGATCATGTGCGATGCTAGTGACTTTGTCATTGGAGCTGTCTTAGGGCAAAGGAAGGAAAAGCAGTTTTAGCCTATATACTATGCCAGCAAGACACTCGCTGATGCTCAAGAGAATTACACTACAATAGAGAAAGAGCTTCTCGCGGTAGTATTCGCTTTTGATAAATTTCGTTCTTATATAATATTGTCCAAAACTATTGTCTATACAGATCAGTCAGCATTGAAGTATCTTTTTAAAAAGAAAGATGCCAAACCGAGACTGCTAAGATGGATTTTGCTCCTTCTAGAATTCGACAAAGAAATCAAGGATAAAAAGGGAGCAGAAAATGTCGCAGCAGATCACCTCAGTCGATTGGAAAACCCATCGATGGAAAAGCTTGATGCAAGAGAAATTCAAGACCAGTTTCCTGATGAACAACTCATGAATATCAGAGGCTACCAAAAGGGATCTCAATTCACTCATAACCCTTGGTATGCAGACTACGCTAATTATCTGGTTGGAGGAATTGTGCCAAAAGGAATGCCCACCTCTAGAAGACGCAACTTCTTTAGAGATGTAAAGAACTATTATTGGGACAATCCACACTTATTCAAAGTGTGTTCGGATCAAATTATCAGAAGATGCGCGGACGAGAGGGAGGCAAGGAACATTCTTCACCAGAGTCATCACGGACCAACTGGAGGACATCATGAAGCAAATATGACTGCAAAGAAAGTATACGACTCCGGCTTCTACTGGCCGTCCATTTTCAGAGACGCTCATGACTTGGTAAAACGCTGTGAGATCTTTGATATATGGGGTTTGGATTTCAGGGGACCTTTCCCAGAAACCTACGGGAAGGAATATATTCTAGTTGCTTTCGACTACGTCTCCAGATGGGCCGAAGCACAAGCCTTTCCCACCAATGATTCCCGAGTAGTGGTAAAGTTCTTAAAGCAACTCTTTTCTCGTTTCAGCACTCCAAAGGCGATCATCAGCTATCGGGGTACGCACTTTTGTAATGCTCAGTTAATGAAGATATTACAGTATTATGGTGTCACCCATAAGACCTCTACGGCTTACCACCCGCAGAAGAATGGGCAGGCCGAAGTGACTAACAGAGCACTCAAGAGAATCTTAGAATGAACCGTGGTTAATCATATGGAAAGATGGGCTGAGAAACTAGAAGATGCTATGTGGGCGTTCAGAACAGCATACAAGTCACCATTGGGAACCACGCCCTACAGGCTAGTCTATGGAAAAGTGTGTCACTTATCGATAGAGTTGGAGTATAAAGCTCACTGGGCGCTCAGAGATTGTAACTTAGACCCGTCTGTAATGGGATTACATCGCAAGATGCAGCTGAACAAACTAGCCGAATTGAGAGACCAAGCATACGATAGTTCTCTACTTTTCAAGGAGCGAACTAAGAATATCCAAGATGCCAAACTTAAACTTTCTAAGTTCAAACCTGGAGATAAAGTTCTTCTCTACAATTCACGCTTCAAAAAGTTTTCAGGCGAATTCAGATCAAGGTGGAGCAGACCATTCGTGATATCAAAGGTCTTTACCTTTGGAACAGTCGAACTAGAGGCACCAGACGGTAATTTTAAAGTCAATGGTCACTGCTTGAAGCACTACATCGAAGACTTCCCTTCCAGTGAGGAAATCTATATCTTTGAACCACCTCGAGCTGACAAAATAGGTAGAAGAGTCAAGCTAACGACTCATTAAACAAGCGCTCTTGGGAGGCACCCCATTGCTTATCTTAGATTGCTTTAATTTTACTTCTATGTTTTTTTGCTAAGTATTATCATCCCTGAACTAATAAATGCATGATAAGCTAGATACCCGACAGCACCGCACTCTTACATATACATCGAAGATAAGTTTTATTTGACTTATACAAATGCAACCATTCAGATGACTCAAACTTTATAAAAATATTTCAAAAGTCATCTAACTCTGTTGCATTTGTATAACCTCATAAACTTTAGCATTGCCTATTTTTCTTTATGTTTCAGGATGGACGCTTCTGCTGAGACATCAGGACACACTGCTCAGAGTCCACAGAAGAAGAAGAAAAACCGCAGAGGAAAGAAGAAGCTAACCACCATCTCAGAGGAACATGCGAAAGATGTGATGATCACTCCAGTATATTTGCCAGTATTCGACTATAGGGTCTCCACGGCTAATCCAGTCATGACTTGGGCTATTCTTTGAGAGTTCTCCATCCAGCATAACTCTCACTCTGACATCAGAGAGATGGTTGGACTCCCGAGACTTTCTGACCAGTCCTTCAGACTTGGTCAAGATCCGAGACCACCTCTCCCGCCATGGTCATTCTTCCCAGCTGCCCCTACTTCAGAGCCTACTCTTCCTGCTGATGATGAGATATATCCTGACCCTCCTATTGCACCTATGATGCCTGGTTTCACTGTTTCCACGTCACCTACTTCAGTTCCAAATAATGACGCACTTGCAACATTTGATCCAGACATGGATGATTTGCTAGATGATTTTTAGTTTATGTTTATCTTTAGTTTTATCTTTATTTATTTTAGACTTGATATGTTGTTTAACTGATGACTATGACAGTATTTTATGTTAATTGCAGACCTTAGCTTCGTAGGAAATGGATGAGCTTTGAAAAGAGACTGGTCCACAGCTTTGAAAAGAGATTGGTCCACAAACTCCAGCAACCATTCGCACCATTCCTTCACGAATCTGGTCCTGAATCCAGTATCCACTATCCGTAGGGAAGTACCTCTCCTAAACCTTCAACCCTTCATATATGACTTCGATATGCCTATTGGCCACTTAAATCTCTAAGTGTGGGATTTTCTCCCTACTTGGTGTAGAAACATTGGGGAAAATGTTTATTTCTAAGTGTGGGAGAGCGGTATATCTCTCGTCTGTCAAAATATCTGTTCAAGTTGATCTAAGAAACATGCAGGTCCTCAAATAATTCTTCAATCCTTATTTTTGCCAAAATTTTAAAAAATTTTAAACCTTTTTGAGCCACAATGTAAGAAAAATTGGTTAAAGCTTTAACAGTGAAATTGTCACTCATTCAGTAAGGTTAAATAGCCTTACTTCGACACTGAAATTGTCACTCATTCAGTTGGCCAAAAATTTTCTGTAAGAAAAAGTACAGATTTTTTTTACAAGTGTTCAAAAGTTGATAAAAAGGAGGTCGAATCATGTTAGATTCCAAACAATTTAAGATGAGGATCTAAAATGGGCATCGCACGACTGGACACATATAACCCAATTTTTGCGGTGAGGAATTTGAGCCTTATAAGCATTCATTTTAAATGCTTCACTGTTCGTTTGTTGTGTGTGACCAGTGCACGCATTTCTGAATTAGAACTTGCCCCAGGTATACATTTCGAGATCACATTGATAGGTTTCATACGTGACATAGGTACGATTAGAGGACCTTGACATTCCCTAGGATTTAAACCCCATTTTTACATATCTCTTCAAGCCTAAAACCCTTCCAACGCTCATTTTTAGTGTTGATGATCCGCCTAGTAAACCCTGTTGAGCCTTAGCCTATTTCCTTCGTAAACCCTCATTTTTAAACCCCTTATTTCCTACCCACCAAAAACTTATCTTAATATATTAAATTTTTTTGAAAAATGTTATTTAGGTATTCCTTTCTGTATTCACTCCAAAATTCACAAAATCGTGTTTACTAAAAACTCCTCGTGTGCGTTCTATGTTCTATCCTCAAAAATCGAGAGTCATATGGTGCGAAAAATTGGCACCAAGTAAATTCGAAATTGTCAAAAGATTGGAAAATGAAAATTAGAAAGGATCTCAGAAAGGGGGAAATAAAAGAAACAAAAATCCCTTATAAATTTCTCGTCAAGAAAAATCTAAGCCCAAAAATAGAAATAGAAAAAAAAAGTGAGAAAAAGAAAAAAAGTAGTTGGAATAAAGCTAAGTAATTCAAATCTCTCGAAAACTCAATTCCTAAAATATATCACTCCGTGTGTTTTCAAAAGATGGAAGTCAAAATAGCTATCTCTCCCCTAAACCGTTATTCGTTTCCATTTTCGTTAAAAAGGATATCTAGATAGAGTTGTTCAAAAATTTAAAATTCCTGAGATAAGCAAACCCTTTAAAACATAGACACCCCAATTATTCCATACCTTTTTTTTTAAAACTTGCACCAAACATTACAACCCATCTTAATGTCCTGGGATAATCAGTACCTTTCTTGTCTAAGTGGTAGAGATATGATCCTCGTGCAAGCCTATGACGATGAATGCTGCACGACTGGTATTGAGCGATATTTCATTTGGCTTAGGATAATAGGAACTCCGATACACTTTGAGTGAATTGAGTGACCACCGGTGAGATCGCCCAGTCGTGCATATTCCATAATTCCGAGAATTGAAAGTTTGCCTAAGAGAATCATCTTGAAAACCTTTGGATACTTCATAGGAACTTCTCTTATTTATCTAACAGGCGAATAACTTATTTTCAATCTGTATGAATTCTTCTTTGTGGGTCAGATCAAAACCTTTGCATAAGGAATTTTTGCGGTAAGATGGAAAGTTTGCTTGAGGATAAGCAAATGTCTAAGTGTGAGATATTTGATGACACGCAAAAAGTCATGTTTTTACGGGCAATATTCTCACTTTTTTAGCTCAATATGTGATGAAACTAACCAAACTAGATACTTTATCATTAAAACTCATCACATTGGATAAAATATAGACAACATTTTGAAAATCAACTAAAATGGTCGAAAAACACGAAAAATCTAACGAAAACGATCACAAGCATTCACGTTCACTCATTTCATTGATTCTTGATCTATGCTCCGAGTTATGACCTCTAACTTATGTCATTTTCTTCGTTAGGAAAATACGAACACGTGGACGCTAGAATCGCTCAAAATAGATAAACGACGAAGAAGATACGCCCGAACGAAGAAATGAAGAACCGAAGGGGCCAGGATACGGCTGTCCACAGCCTTATACGGCTGACACAGACCGTAGACGGCTGGGCACAGACCATATAAGGCTTGTGCAGACCGTATACGGTCTATGTCCAGCCATATACGGCCCAGGACACCCGTATACGGTTGGTGTCCAGCCGTATTTGCTCCAAGACAACCGTATTTGCCATAGGACAACCGTATCGGTGCATTTGGGTGATAAAAATCATATTTTTATACGGTTGTGTGATACGGTTGTGCATTTGAGGTTCAGAATATGGTTGACTGATAAGGATGTGCGTTGCCTATAAATACTAAGCTCAAATGCTCATTACAACACATCTCAACACAACACATCATCTCATTTTCTTTCCCTCTCTACTCTTTCTCTAGAAAAAAATAGTTAGTTAGTTAAGCTAGTAGGTTACAAGCTTTAAGCTCTTTTGTAACGGAGGTGCTCCGAGACTACTGTTACGCAAGATTTGTAATAACGCTTTGCCAGGTTTTATTATAATCTCTATCTTGTTATTTTTTTAATAATGTTGTGCTATTGCTATGCTTATTTAGAAATGCTTGCTAGAATTATTGCCATGCTAAGCTAAACAAATCTGTGTTTGCTATGATAGTTGCCATGCTAGGGTAGTTATACTTAAATCATGTTGTTACTCTGTCTGTATGCTATTAAAATATATTTGAATCTATGAATTGAATCTCAAATGTTTATCTATCCAACTTATGCTGTGGTTAGTAACATCCTGCTAGGCTTGGCCAATTGCTAGTAGTATGCCACTAATTATTCTATGTTTGATGATCGTTGAACTCGACATGGCAGGTGTTCTCCTCGTTGAAATACAACCGGACGGAGACACGGAGTGTAAGATTAGAGATAGGTTAGATTCAATTCATTTAACAAGTGTCTTAGAGAGAACTTTTGGGGCACTTGTGACTTAACCATTACCCTGTTACTCTGCATGATTGACCCCTGCTATGCTGCCTTATTGCATGTTCTTGTTTGATTGTTGCTAAGGGTTTGCATGCTAGTATCATTTATGCTGATAGGATATATGATTAGGTTTTCAGATATATATTAATTGCATACACCAGTTTAACATGCATAGAATAGTTATGATAATTTATATGAAATAATGAGGAACAATTTAACTAGCCGTTAGAACAAACCATCCCAAGTTGTCCTGGTGGGAAACCCCCGTTCATGTTTTTGTTTATTCAACAATTCATGTCATGATTCGGATATCTCAAATGTCCGAGATTTGGGGACAAGACTCGAGGTTGGTCGTTGGTTAAATTGGTTACTACATTTGGGACAACTTTCGGTGTAGTCTACATTCCATAGCTATTATCCATGTGACATATTATTTATCTGATTGCAGACAACTCTACGTTAGATAGATAATAGGCTAGGAGCTTTGGCTCATTAGGAAATATATGACCCAGACCCAGGTTAGACAAATAAGGAACCTTTGATTAAGCAACAGAAATACCACAGTTGAAAGGCTGTTGGTGTATTACTTTGTTCACAATTAAGAGTTCCGAGTTTGTCGGCTCAATCCTGGAACTGTTATCTTAACTAAGGATTTACCCCAATAGTTACCACTAAATAGCATGAGTAATTATCATAGTAAACACTCTCTTAACTTGTAAGTTCTCGTTGCCACCTCACTTCTCTTTCTTTACTCTAAGTTTTAGATAATTAGTTAGTTAAAACCAACAAAACCAAAACCTCTAGAAACCCTAGCTAAATCTCAAAAGATAACTGAAGTCCTAGATCCCATGCCCATTGTAGTTTGAAGAATGACCCTAGGTCATACCTATCGCTGTACTCACCCATAGCTTTAGTATACTTAGGCCCATCAAAACATAAATATAAAACCACTGACCGTCGCGACTAGCAGAAGGACCACAACGACCAGTAGGATATCCGAACTGACCATTGGCGCGCGATCAGGTGGCTGGGTGGTAGCCGGCGGTGGCTGGCTTCCGCCCGCCCGGTTCGCCATCTTTTGCTCGTTTCTTGATTCATGTGTTTCTTCTTCGTTATGCGTCCGTTTTCATCATTTTTTTTGCGTCCGTTTCTTAAACATAACTTTTTACGCGATATCAAGAGCAGAGTGGGTTTAATCTAATTAACCAGATCTTCAATGGAATCTGTAAGGTACTGTTGTGTTGATTCTGAGTATCAAAAGGGTGATGGTTCTACTTCCAAACCTCCAACATTTGATCCCTCTAGGATTGAAACCTGGATGTCCCGAATGATGATGTTTCTTGATCTTGTTAATGATCATCTTTGCAATATAATAACCAATGGTACTCATATTCCAACTCTTCTGGAAATCGATCTTTAATATTTCTTTCTGCAAGTTGTTCCATTGACGGATTTTCAAGTCGAATTAAATGATTTGCAGTGACATTTTCTGCTCCCTTCTTATCTTTTATCTCAATGTTGAATTATTGTAGGAGTAGAATCCATCGTAACAATCTTGGCTTTGCGTCTTGCTTTTTGAAAAGATATTTTAGAGCTGAGTGATCTGTGTACACTATCGTTTTGGACAGTATTAGGTAGGATCTAAATTTTTCAAAGGAAAACACTATGGCTAGCAGCTCCTTTTCGGTGGTTGTGCAGTTCTCTTGAGCGTCTGTGATTGTTTAGCTAGCTTAGTAGATTGGTCGAACGTGATTATCCTTCCTTTGCCCTAGAACTGCCCCAACTGCAAAATCACTAGCGTCGCACATGATCTCAAATGGTAGACTCCAATCTGGAGCGACCATGATTGGTGCATTGGTTAGCTCCTTTTTTAGGTAGTTGAAGGCCTTCATGCAGTTCTCATTAAACACAAACTTGATATTTTTTTCCTAGAAGGTGGGTGATAGGTCGAGAAATCTTGGAGAAATCCTTGATAAAACGGAGGTAGAACCCAGCGTGTCCTAGAAAGCTTCGAATGGCCTTAACGTTTTGGCAATGGTTTCGACATTTTCTTTATCTACTTCGATTCCTGACCTTGATATCCGATGTCCTAAAACTATTCCTTCCTTCGCCATAAAGTGACATTTTTCCCAATTCAATACGAGATTTGATTCTTCACACTTGGCAAGCATTCTATCGAGGTTGGATAGATATGATGCGAAAGAGTCTCCACTGACCAAAAAATCATCCATAAAGACTTCCATGCATTGTTCAATCATGTCATGGAAAATTGCAACCATGCATCTCTGAAATGTTGCAGGTGCATTGCATAATCCAAATGACATTCGTCGGTATGCAAATGTTCAGTATGGGCATGTGAAAGTTGTCTTCTCCTGGTCCTTTGGATCGAGCGGGATTCGGAAATACCCAGAGAAACCATCAAGGAAACAGTCGAATTCGTTTCTTGATAGCCTTTTGAGCATTTGGTCAATAAATGGAAGCGGGAAGTGATTCTCGTGAGTTGCTTCATTTAACTTCCGATAATCGATGCAAACCCTCCAACCGGTAACCGTCCGAGTTGGAATAAGCTCATTTTCTTCGTTTGTAATGACCGTCATTTCTCCTTTCTTCGGGATGACTTAAACAGGGCTAACCCAAGGTGAGTCGAATATTGGGTAAATCAATCCATCATCCAAAAGTTTGATAACCTCTTGCTTAACCACATCCTTGTAAGTCAGTATGTATTAGGATCGATAACGAGGTTATCTTTAGGTATTAAGGTGCGGAATCCCTTAATACGGTGTTTACGGATTGTAAACGGTTTGTTTCACTTGTATTAGTGAAATCAATTATCTAATATGTTTTGTATTGATTATAACTGATGTTAATCGATCAATACCTAACCCTTAGATTATGTTGAAAACTCTGGAAAGTTCAATTCGTTCGTAATTATCAATTGGCAAAAGTTTTATAGATTTCAAACCTAATTTGGTTATAAACACGTCTCGGTTCGCAGCTTATGGGCTCTGCGATCCGACTCGGTTCGCAGCCCAACATGGCCCAGCGAATCCAATGAACTCGCTTCGCAGACCTGCACTGCGAACCCAACTCAGTTCGCATCGCAGGTCCTTGTTCAAACTTTGGTCAACATTTTTCAGTATTTAACATTTAACTCTTAAATGTTTACCAACTAATATATTCATTACAATTCAAAACCAATTTACAAACTTGATTACAATAATCTCTAGTACTATTACAAGCTAGATCTGTTGTCACAATAACATGTCCCAACAGACTCCCCCTTGACAATAGCTCTAGCATCTATGTCTTCAAAAATGTCTTTGATCTTCACTTGTAAATTTTACTCCCAGCATACATCTTCAGTTTAATGCAAGTTTTAACCATCAGCTGATAATCTCTTCCTAAATCTCCCCAACCTTCAATAGCAGTGATCCTGTTCTTGTATAACATCAACAGATCATTCTTGGAAATATTTACTAAGTGTCGATGATCATATATTCTCAAAAGTTCTTTTTCTCCATCTTCGACTTCATCATCAGTTTCAAAAACCACAGCTTCACCAGTTCTAGCTTCTACATGCCATCTCTTCATACTTCCCAGAATATCCCGAGGCATAAGCTTTAACGGTATCTGCTGTACGCATTTAACTGCTGGATATATCTTTTTACGCAATCGTCTTCCTGTTCTTTGACTTCTTTCATTTAACTTGATAGTTTTTCCGACTCTTGGCTTAATTCTTTCAAACTTCATTAACCAACCCTCAGTCTTGATTACCCTTTCGACATATCTTCCATAAGGATCATTACTAGGGTTCTTCATTTCCATTCTAGCCAAGTCTCGTATTTCAAATCTCGGTAAAGAACTAAAAACTGCAAGCTTTCTTTCAATGTATTGAACCCCATCATACCTTTTAATTGCAAAAAGCTTTAAATCTACGTCATAATACCAACCGATTATACCTTTCTTAGGTACTCGCTTTCCAGTAATATCAATTTCTGATATCGCAGTCTTCGCCTTTTTCTTCTTCTCCAAAGGCTTAAATATCGGATTATCTTTATGACAATCAGGAAGATCTTCTTCAAAATCAGAATCAGTTGATTCATTTAGATATTCATCTAAATCTATAACTCTTTCTCATTCTTCATCCTGAATAATCACATTCGTCCTTGAAGGATTTATGATGTGTTTATCTATATTAGCATCAAGATCAACACCTTCAACTAACCCAATATCGACAACAGAAGTCCAATCTTCAGGAAGTATAAATTCACCTTCCTCTAGATCATAATCAACTTCTACTTCAACTTCATCAACAATCTCAATATCAGAATCACTTTCAACATTCTTTTCTGTAATCATTTTAAATAACACGAATTAGATAATATAATATAAATTCTTTCATTGATTTCCATGAATCAATCTAAGAATTTCCTTTATTTATCTCAATCGTATAATCTCATTTAATTATTAATCTTATATAATTTTAATTTGTTATAAAAACATCTCAAATTCAAATCTTATATAATTAATCTTATATAATTTTCACTTGTTATTTATAAAATCACAAGTTTAAATCTTATATCAACATAACTTATATACTTACAAAACATTAATCTTTCAAAGATTATAAATAATATTACAATCAATCTAAGATTACAAAAGTATATTAGTTTAAAATACAAAATATAACTACTTCTCACCAGCTCCACTCCCACTAGCACCAGCACCAGCACCAATACCAGCAGACTCAGACTCCCCCTGAAGTGTAGCTTGCTCACTACTCTATGAAGGACCAGTCTGCTCACTATCTTTCGATGCACTGGGATCATCATCTCTGTCATGTCTCCTTTTCAACTTCAGCTCATCTTCTTTGCACGCTGCCTCATAAACCCTAATCTCCCCCTGAGCTGACTGTTCCTGATGTAAACTCAAAACAAGTTCTTCTAAGTTGTCAAGCTTCAAGCGTTGGGCAGTGCAGTCATCAAGCAGTGTGTTATGAATCTTCATCAACGTTCGATAAGACTCACTAAAAGTGACCAACTGTTGTGCTAAAGAGAGATTTTCAACTAACAACCGCGGAACCGATCCCGTCAATTTCTCTAACTCCTTTACCCTAGACTCTAAGAATGTAATCCTTTCAGCATCAGTCATAGGAGTTACTAGAATCGTCGATGGTCCAGGCGGTGTCACCGAAGCAAGAAATGACTCATGAGTAAGCGGTGGAATGGCCTGATATAAGGCAGTCGTGAGAAGGCCAGCTGCAAAGCGACTTGCCTTGGTCGTAGGAAACTGTGCAGAACGCACCAATTCCACAACCCCTTCTTTGATAGTCTGAGAAACCGTTTCTTGTGTCGGTAACTCTGTCCTTAGCTCATCCTATTAAGATAGATACAATTACATAAAGAAAAAATATATAAAACTTTCTTAAGTAATTATATAACACTTGTAGTACTAAACGTTTATCTCATACCTTAGTCGGTACAGATACAGGTTCAGAAACCACCGGTGTCATCAACTCCACCTGTGGTGTAATTTGAGAAACTTTTACAGAATGAACTGTCTCAGTTTAACTCCTGATAAACAAGTTAAAATTATCTAACATTAATTTAAAGGTTAAAAATTTACCATCTCTAATGGTCAAAGTCCTCGAACGCTTTCTGCATTGACTTACCAGAGGGGTCTCAGCCACCTCAGGACCTTCATCAAGGATACTGAAGTCTGGGTCGACTTCCTTAGCCTTCCTCTTCTCCTTCAGAGCTGGATCTGGAATCATCCTAGATCGATATCTAATATAAGCAGCATCTGGCGGTGGAGAAGGAGTACTATCATCATCATCTGAAGCCGATTCACCATCACGGCCTCCAGATGGACCAACACCAGAATCCTAAATTTTAAACATATTAAACATTTATGATTAGCTAGAAGCTCTATCATACAAGTTCTATATATGTTTATGATTAATCTGATAATTACCTTAGAAGGTAAACCCTCAGATCATTCAAGCTGTCCCTGCTCACCCTCAGGTCGAGTGACCTCTGGGTCTGCAGTCTCAGCTCCCTGATCATAATGATATTTATATTTTATAATCAGAAACATTATCTAATTAACTAAATATCTATAGCATTTGCATTATATAATAATATTATAATAATAATGTGACATCTAATTACCTATATTACTATATAATTATAAAATTACCTCAGGTGGTGCAACATAACTATCAATATCCCATAGCAAGGGATCAGTAGCATCATCATGCTCAACCAGCACCTCCTGTATCACCTGCGCAGCAACCTCTGCATCAACCTGTTGTCCCGGATGTTCTAAAACATCATCAAGAAGCTCTTGTGGATCTTCAGGAATAACCACATCAGCAATAGGTGCAGGTACCGCAGCAGCAGGCTCAACATCTAACCACCCATCATTGGCTGGAGCCACATAGTTCTCATCCAGAAGATAACCAAATAAATCAACCGCTTCCAGCTTCACTACGTCTGGACGTCTTGAGGAATTGAGAAAACAAGCGTTGTATCTACGCAAGTTGACTCGATCAACAAAGCGATCCGGAGCAACGGCTGGCATATCAGGAATGCAGTGACGAACAATGAGCAGACAAAATCATGGATAGATCAAAAACTTCGATCTAACTGCTCTAGTAATCTGACCGATAAAAGAACTGAAGATATAAGAAGAAAAATTGTATGGTTTGTTATAAACCAGTGACAGTAGCCCAGAAAATAACTGAGGGCTGAGCTCATCATATCCTCCCTTCTTGTTACCGAAAATCATGACAATGATGTGGAATAAGAATCTCCACTGCCCTAAAATGAACGCCTTGATGAATTGACGTCCACGTCTGGGACCAGAATATCCCATTCTGCCCAAAGCTTCCTAGATAAATTCTGTCGGGTAAGCAGATGGATCAGCTTCCTGCTCGACAGTGCCTAATCTCAAAATCTGGCGTAGATCATCAACAGAGAAGACAACGGGATGTTCATTAACTCGTGTTCGGACAACCGGAGGGTTAGCCGCATCATCGAACTCAATATTGTCCCAGAACTGGGTCAATATATTCTGAGATATAGAAGGTGACTCGATAATGGCATATCTAATCCTGGATCGTGCCAAAAACGTCAAGATCTCAGTAAATCGCTCAGCACCACGCTCACTGGTGTCGAGACTCACCAGGATGTTGTGACCAGGTGCGAAAGCTCTATCCGCCATATCTATTATTATAAATGACACAAATGGCAATTAGCATTAACTAACAAACATTAGTTAATTTAAACTTTAACGTATTATGATCGAATGATCATCAAACATCTAAGTTTACTATTAACTAACAACTTAATCTACAAACCTTAATTGAACAATTAAACAAAATTAAATTTTCAATTATATTTGTTAAATTATATGACGTTCGTTAGTTATAAAAGAAAGTTTGAGTAAATATACCACCAATTAATTATCGGGACACGCCGCTCGACTTTGCTATGATTCGGAAGACGTTCGATATTAATTAACCCAAAAGTAATAAATTATTACATATATTTAACTTATTAACAATAGTTCATAAGTCTAATCATGTAATAAAAGATTAACTTGTCAATTATTTGTAACCACAAAGTTCTCAAATCGAAAACAAGTTATAAAAAATATTATGTAAACTAAATATCAATTAAATCAAACATTTAGTTTACAAAACATTTGTAAAATTAAGAATGACAAAATTCACTTCGCTTCGCATGAAACCTATGCGAAGTGAAGTTCAGTTCACAATGGTCAATACAAGTCAACCATTTCAACTCGCTTCGCCATTATTAGCTGCGAAATGAGTTTCATTTAGCAGAATAACCTGCGATCCGAGTTTTGACCTCGCTAGATTAATCTGCGATCCGAACCCCAATATTTACGTCGCTTCGCAGGAGCGGGTTGCGAAGTGAGTATGAATCTCACTTCGCAGACGCAACTGTTGTGATTTTCAAACACAAACCCATGATCCTGTAAATTTTAAAGCAAATAACTGATACAAACAGGTTCGTAATGGCTTGTAGATCATATGTTTATAGTTTTACGTTCTGTAATTCATCAATTAACGTATAATTTATGAAAAACAAAACCGAAACCTTCGAAAACTTAAAACAAGCAATTACGAGTTAAACACACGGTCAAAAATCATGAGATATACCTCTTTAGGTGCGAAATCAAAAGTTGTATAAGAATCACGGAGCGAAAATCCCTTCCTCTTCCTAGAAAGTCGAAAATCAAGCAAATATCAATCTCGTTTCGCTTCGCAGATGTTCGTCTCGCAGGGGATTTGGTTTCGCTTCGCAGAATGTGTGGAAAGTGTGGGTTTGACTCGCTTGACTTGTACTTTTTATACTCTAAACTCACCTTGCAATGTTGACTGGTCAACTTCGCAGTTTTGACCAAAATTGCGATTTTAGCTTTAAATATAAATTGAACTTTTATTTATTTTTACTAGTCAAATATATTAACTTCCCATTGCTTTTTTGTCACATTTATTCAAACACGGAACGATAAAATGTTATTTAACTTAATTCCAAAGGATAATACAATAAATAAATCAATCCAAAACTTTATTGAATTATAATAAAATAGACTTTTACAAAATCAAAATGTAAACAAAAATACTAAGCAAAAACAAATTCTATGCTTAACTGATTAAGAGTTATCTGCTTAGGGATCATATTAGAAAGAATAAGCAAAACTTAATTGATTTTTAATAAGTCTAAGACGATTGTTAATATTCATACCTCATGAAATTCATATAAGCACAATAAAATTTCAACTTTAACCAGTAATAAACTTATATTTATAAAATTATATCTTATTTACCTTTATCCACACGATATTACACATTGTTGAAAAATAACTTATAATTTCTTTAGAACTTATTCACAAAGGTGAATGTTCAAAGGTCATAGACAGATAAAGACGATTATCGATATTATGATCCACATAAATAAATTATACACAGATTTCTGAGCAAACTTTTTATTGTTAATGTGAACAATATCTAGTGTTTTCTACTATACAATATACTGAGAAATTCAAGTACAACTCATAACATTGTATCCTATTTTTATAAGGTAGGAGTTACTAAATGATGTCCTTTAGAAGCATATAACTTACACTTGACACTTGAGACTTTGTATCTTTCATACATAAGGTAGAGGTTACTAAATGATGCTCTTTAGAGACATATAACTCACCTTGTAGTCTTAAAGACTTTGTATCTTTTTGTTTTTGTTTTAGATAACAGTGCATGGAAGTACTATCATTTAACAATTAAGACTTGAGTCATACATGGTATAGCAGTTTCACAAAAGATAAGACACATGTATTTAGAATTTCTTAAACGCTCAGAAATCCTAGCATAATCTGCCTATCAATATATCGTATGATGAAGCTGACTAGACTAAAATTATTGTTATCACTTATGAAGTAAGAGACGGGTTATTATCAGTGGATATAGGTGTATAATAAGATAAATATAAGTCAAGTTCTAGTTAAAATTGTTATCTTAGAGTGACCTATAGGAATCTATTAACACATCATACTTAATACTTAAGGTATTATTCTTAAGCTTATTCTCCTAATGTACAATCATCTCCCAAGTTTTTGCAAATAAAAACTTAAACAATTTCTAAAAGAACTATTGTTGTTCTTTTATTATAGGCGATTCCCCTAAGGTAACAATTTCTAAAAGAACTATTGTTGTTCTTTTATTTATTTATTTTGAATAGAAAGACTTAAACTATTACATTTCCTTTGGAAGACTAGTTATTCTGGATTCTTCATTCCGTTCAGTTGAACCAATGTCTCAAAACGATTCCTGTCAAAAGCTTTTGTGTACAAGTCTGCCAAGTTATCCAATGATGGAACCTTGACTAACTGTATAAGCTTCTTTTCAGCACAGTTTCTTATGAAATGATGACGAATATCAATGTGCTTTGTCTTGATGTGCTTTACAGGATTATTAGTGATAGATATGGTGGATTCATTGTCAATCATCATCGGAGTGTTGGTTAAATTTAAACCATAATCTCTCATTTGTTGTTGAATCCACAACACTTGAGAACAGCAGCTGCCTGCAGCAACATACTCAGCTTCACATGTCGAAATGGCTACTGAGGTTTGCTTCTTGCACTGCCAAGACACTAATCTTCCTCCAAGAAACTGACATCCACCTGTTGTGGACTTTCTATTCTGATTGCATCCTCCATAATCAGAATCAGTGTAAGCAATAAAATCCAAGTCTCCTCCAGTCGGATACCAAAGTCCAGCTTCAGTTTCCCTCTTAGGTAACGAAAGATTCTTTTAACTGCTTGCATATGAGACTCTTTAGGTGAGGCTTGATATCTTGCGCAGATACATACTGCAAATATTATATCCGGCTTGGATGTAGTGAGATACATTAGTGACCCAATCATGGCCCTATAAAGAGTAAGATCCACATCTTTGTCACTCGATATATCCGGTCCAAGTCCATGATTTTCTGGAATAGGAGTATGATATATGCGTGTTTCATCCATCTTAAAATGTTCTAACAGTTCCTAGGTATACTTTGTTTGATGAATGAACATACCATCTTCTTTTTGATCAACTTGTAATCCTAAGAAGAAATTCAACTCTCCCATAGCAGACATTTCAAATCTTTTTCGCATGACTTTCTCAAAATCTTGACACATCTTTTCGTCAGAAGACCCAAAAATGATGTCATCAACATATACTTGAACGAGCAGAAAGTCATTCTTTTTCCATTTAACGAAAAGTGTACTATCAATTGAACCTCTTGTAAATCCATTCTCAAGAAGGTACTTTGATAGTGTCTCGTACCATGCCCTGGGTGCTTGATGTAAACCATATAGAGCCTTATTCAAGCGATATACTCTATCTGGATAATCTGGATCAACAAACCCTGGTGGTTGAGAGACATACACCAATTCTTGTACTTTGCCATACAAAAAGGCACTCTTAACATCCAACTGATACACTTTAATTTCCTTGTAAGTTGCAAATGATAAAAATACCCTTATTGCTTCAAGCCTAGCAACAGGTGCAAACAATTCGTTGTAATCTATTCCCTCTTCTTGATTGAATCCCTGGACCACTAAACGAGCTTTATTGCGAGTAACAATTCCCCGATCATCTCTTTTGCACTTAAAGACCCATTTAGTTCCAATAGGGTACTCACCAGAAGGTAAGTCAATTAGCTCCCATACGTTCAATTTTTTAAACTGAGTGAATTCTTCTTGCATAGCTTCTACCCACGAGTTTTCTTTTAATGCTAGTTGAACATTTTTAGGTTCAACTTGTGAGATAAAGCATGCATAAAGACATTTATTTGTAATCCCAGTTTCTTTAATTGAAACGTATCAGCTAGTATATTCAGAAGTTCTAGCTTTAGCTTGACTCCTGGTTAATATTGGAAGGTTTTGATCACCAATGATATTTTCCACAGGATGATTCCTACTTGTTCTAGTCACAGTTACTAGCTCAACAAGTATCTCATCATCCAAATTGGTACCAATTTCTTCCAATGGTGGCATATCCTCATCAGTACTGTACATCTCATCAGAAGTTATTCTTTCCCTCAATTCCCTTATAGGAGTAAGGATATTATCTAATACCCTTTGAGTAACTTCCGACAACTTGTCTTGTTCTTGAGGTTTATCCACTGATGGCTCTTTTGAAGCATTCGATGTATGTGTCAGGTCTGTGTCCCCGTCACCGTACAATAAATGTTCTGGGATTTCTGAATTAACCACATAGTCACTTAGAGGGACTTTAAATGACTTAAACAGATCTGAATAATCGAATTGCCAATCTAATCCCTTGTGTTTGTCATGAGTATAACTTGTAACTTCAATGTTGAAGACAGTTTCCACATGACCGGTGACTTTATTGAAAACTTTCTTGTTTGGTGAATTAGGAATATAACCAAGGAAATATCCTTCATCAGCCTTTTCCCCAAACTTAGGTTGATTGTTAGTCTTCAAAAGTGTGCATGAGACACCAAAGGGCTCAAATCCCTTCAAATTAGGTTTCTTTTTGTTCAGAAGTTCATAACAAGTTTTGTTATGTTTCTTAACAGTTAGAACCCTATTCAAGACATGACATGTTGTATTCACTGCTTCTGCCCAAAAGATGACCGGAAGCCCTGAATCTGCAAGCACGGTTCTTGCTACCTCAATAAGAGTTCTAATCTTCCTTTCAGTAACACCATTTTGTTGTGGTTCATAAGGTGCACTGAATTGATGTTGAATTCCTTCACTTAAGCAATAGACATTCAACTTAGAACTTTTGAACTCTGTACCATTATCACTACGAATTCTCTTAACTCTCGTGTTATAGACATTCTCTACTAAATCTAAGAACTCCATAAGCATTCCTGGAGTTTCATCCTTAGATTTCAAAAAGAACACCCATGAAAAACTAGAGAAATCATCTGTAACAACCAGACAATACCATTTGCCACATATGCTTCTTTTGCGTATTCGACCAAAGAGATCCATATGTAGCAATTCAAATGGCGAGGATATAGAGTTTTCTGTTTTGGACTTGTGTAGTTTCTTATGTTGTTTTCCTTTCAAACAAGAAACACACCTGTCTTCAAACTCAAAACATTTCTGTGGCACACCCAGAACTAAACCATTTTTGGTTATGTAATTCATTTTACGAAAGTTCAAATGTGCCATTCTCCTATGCCATAGAATAGAATCTGCTTTAGAAGCCTTGGATAATAGACATGTAGACTCCATTGAAGTATTTGGAACACCCATGTTAATAGCATAGATGTCCTTCTTCCTTGGAGCCCTCATTAGTATCCATTCTTCTGGAATAACAAATCCCAGCTTCAGGACTGAGGCTTCCTTTTCATTAAAATGAACTGGATGACCTTTATCGCAGACCTGGGAAACACTCACCAAGTTGTGAGTTAGTTCTTCAACATAATTCACATCTTCAAGAGTTAAAGTTCCATTTGAAACTTTTCCTTTTCCCGTAATCACTCCTCCTTTATCCCCAACGAAATTCACTCACTGTTTCAAACCCCCTTAGAAGTCTTTCAGTAGACTTCTTTCTCCTGTCATGTGTCTTGAGCATCCACTGTCTACATACCACCAGCTGTCTTTGTTCACAGTTTGTTCCTGCACATGACACGTTGCACACAGTTAGTTTTCAAGAGGGACCCAAGCCATTACGGTCTTGGGTTGTCCCTTATCATCCACAATCTGAACTTCCTTAAAGTAACCATAACTATTCCCATCAGGAGTCTTGGTGACATTTACTGGAGGTTGAGATTGTTGATGATTTATAGTCTTATGCCTGTGAGGAGAGTGAGTGGAAAACCTCCTAGGTATTTGACTGTGTTGTTGTGCATGAGAGGTAGAACCATTCTCATATTGACTATGGTTTCTACTTGGTGTTCTAAACCTTAAGGGTGTGTTATCTCTAGATTTATTGACAGAATTATTACTTTGAGAATAAGGTCTCTTAGGTTTAGGTGGAGAGACACTACTAGTGTTGTCTCTCTTCAACATGTTCATAGGTTTGCTTCCTAAACTAGGTTTAGCACTATACCTATCTACATGTTTTGGTTTCTCGTTATTCACAGGCTTATGAATTGCTTCCAACTTCTTATTGGGACAACAAGAAGCCACATGCCCCTTTTGATGGCATTTGAAGCAAGACATCTGCCTACGTGACTTAACATCTTTTGCCTTAGTTTCAATCTGAGTCTTAGATACTAAAGGTGAATCATTCTGTTCTTTAATAAGCTTATCATCTACTTTGGCATCATTCAGCATTCCACCCGATACAAATTGTACATTGGTGAAACCTGCTATCTTACCAATTTTAGATGATTGTTCTTTAGGTACATTAACATCAGAATTAGCAGTTGCATCAATCATCTCTAGGTCAACATTAGTAGTAGTGTAATTAGCATTAAAAGGCAGAGGTACATCACTATAGCCTAAGCCAGTCTTGTCCTTTACACTACGTTGAGCATCAATTATATTGTCCATAGTTAAAGAAGATGTTCTATAACTCTCAAACTTACGATTAAGCTTAACTATCTTGACCTTAGATTCAGCTAATTCTTTGTCCTTGTCAGCTATTCCTTGATTTAAGTCCTTTAGGTTTAAATAAAGACCATCTATTGTCACAGGTTGTTCATTTATTGTATTCCTAAGTACAGTCTTATCAGATGTGTAGGACTTAATCTGTTTCTTAAGGTCTAGCTTGTCCTCACTTAACCTACGTACATCAATTTTGGCCAGTTCTAGTTCAGATGTTAAAGCCTTATGTGATTCAGCAAAGACATTAACCTGGGCTTGTAAACCAGTCACTAACTGACATACATCTATAAGTGTAGGAACATCAAGACATACCCGTTTCTTTTCAGTTTGGAGTTCAGCCATTTGTGCAACAAAGTCTTCTGGACATAGATCTTCAGATGATCCCAAGTCCAACACATCATCTTCAACTGCCAGCATCTTCAAATCAGGAATCTTCATTTGATAATCCTCAACAGTAGGCATGTAAGATGGTGTCTCCTCAGTCTGAACTGGATCTTCAATTTCAGCCATTAGAGCTTCTTCAGATAAAGCTCTCCAGTCATAAGAACCATCCAGTTTGTGAACGACAAGGCTTTAGAAGACAGAGAAGCACTTGGTTTTTCTGGATTTGCAGATTTCTCAGTTTTGGGTCTTTGACATTCCCTAGCAAAATGTCCATAACCTTGACAGTTAAAACATTTTACTTTGGATTTATCAAACCCAACTTTATTTCCCACCATCTTTCTTCCAGTACGCTTTAAGAAATTTTTAACTCTCCTTGACACCATAGCAAGTTGCCACTGGAGATCCATTTCTTCTAAGTCATCGGGGTCTACCTGATCATAATCCTCATCAAACGTAGCTAGATCATTGATCTTACCCTGGATGTAATTTTCATATGAAGCAACAAATGAAGCAAGAACTGAAAGTTGTTGTTCGGCGGATTTCACACTCATGGGCATTGAAACTAAGGCGTGGCAGATGAGGGCTTTCAAACTAGTGAAATTTTAAAAAAGAGTGAGGGAATTTTGGTTTTTATATTAACTAACTTAGACAAGTAAATAAATAAAAGTCAAATAAAAATAAAAGATAAAACAGATAAAATAAAGATAGTGTTTGCTGAGATTTCATTAATTAAGTTATGGGATGATGTTTGGAGAAACTGTATTGAAAGATATTTGTTAATTATTAATCTTGAATACTCGTGATGTAAGCACCAGATTCCCTACTAATTAAAATCCCATTAGCATGTCACACCGGGAGCTAGGTTATGGTAACATCACAAAGTATTTAGAATAATAAGCAAAATCTTGATTATGGTTTAATAATATTTTCATATGAACGTGAACAAAATCTAGACATAACTGAATCATATAACGATTCCTTGTCATCCTAACAGATTCGTATATTTAAAAAGTTCATTTATGACTCTAAACTAGCCCTTGCTTAAGACTACCCAATAAATCCCCTAATTATCCACAGCGTTCCTCACTTAAAGTGGTTCCGCCGCTTCAAACCTTGACCATGTCTTGTCCTATGATAATCCCCCATGTAGCCTTGCGGTTCCATAGTTTCATACCTTTGAAAAATTATATTGACACATATGACTGACTACCTTTTAATTGGACGTCGTTAAAAAGGCATTGTAATCACGTTTATTGGTAGAAAGGCGATAGATTAAATTGAAGTTTAAAAGTCTATTTAGAAAGGTTAATTAAACTAGGTTTCTCATTTTATATGTTAGTCCGTATTATAACTACCTTTGGTCGTTACTCGACTTCCATACATTTGTACTCCACCTTGAAGTGTTTCCAGTACTATATCGAATAACAGTCGAATAGGGGCCATCATATTACTTCGTAATATTGTACCGTTTCGTAATATGACTACCTTCGGTCGTTCCTCAACTTCCATACATTTGTACTCCACCTTGAAGTGTTTCCAGTACTATATCGAATAACAGTCGAATAGGGGCCATCATATTACTTTACGATAATTAAGACCATTTATATTTTACCACTATGATGATCCTAAGGCAACAATCAAACAAGAACATGCAATAAGACGAGCAAAGCGATACTACCGATCTTTAATATTTAATTGTAAATCATCCCATACTTAACTAACAACATCGCAAACAAACAAAACAAGTATACTACTCTCTAATCATGGCAATAACTAAATCTAGCATAATCAATAAAATTGTAATTAATTAAGATAGATAAGGATAGAAAGAATCAGGATTAAATGCGGGAGCTTATTTCTAGAGTGAGAAAGATAAGCTAGGAAGGTGTGTGTTAAAATGAAGGCTTAGGGCTGCTATTTATAGAGAGGCTTGGCTCAAGTTAGCATCCCAAAGCTCACAATAGCAAAAGGTGGAAAAGGTGGTGGCACCAGGTACGAAAAGGTGAAAAAGGTGGTGGCACCAGGTACGAAAAGCACGTAAAGGTCTAGCACCGGGTACACGAAAGAACAAAAAAGTGCAATCTGTGCAGGTGAGTGGTGGCCGGCGGTTGCCAGGTGGCTGCCAGCGGTGGTGGGGTGGCTGGCCGGCGGCGGCTGGTACCCCCCCGCACCGGTTCGTCGCCTGTTGCCTCGTTTCTCAATTCGTGCATGTTTTCTTCGTTATGCGTCCGTTTGCATTGATTCTTTTTGCGTTGGATTCGTAATTCAGAAACAAAGCATTTGATGAAAAGAAATCCCAAAAATATGTCTCTGAATTTTAGATGTGTCGTACGAATCGTTTGGATCTTCCGGCGTACGTAGAATCTTCATTCTTCGTCTGTTTTTATTGATTCTTCTTCTGTTGGATTCTTAATTTGAAAACGAACATCTTGGATGAGATAGATGTTGGTGACGGGTTCTTTTGTCTTGAAATCTCGTTTTGATGTCTTGAATCTTCAAACGTGCGTGGAATCTTCATTTTCTATCCGTTTTGCTTGATTTTCATCGTGCAACCTTTTTTTGACAATCTTGACATAATACTACTGATTTGTACTGAATTTGGGTTAAAGTGCCAAGAATTGTTCCAGAATGAGAGAGATATCGGTAATAAAAACGTGACTTTTTACGCGATATCAAGTATCCCACACTTAGAACTTTGCTTGTTCTCAAGCAAACTCGAATTTCAACATGGTTAATGATAAGCG
Organism: Pseudognaphalium luteoalbum; assembly: GCA_963422505.1. Taxonomy (NCBI): domain Eukaryota; kingdom Viridiplantae; phylum Streptophyta; class Magnoliopsida; order Asterales; family Asteraceae; genus Pseudognaphalium; species Pseudognaphalium luteoalbum. The sequence goes on from OY730196.1 coordinate 49,893,093, forward strand.
GATAATGAAATATTTTGAGGCGGAACTTTTTACTAAAGGGGGTTTTGGAAAAAATGAAATATTTGTTTTTTGAAAAACGAGGTTGTAATCTTTGGGAGCATGCTTTTGATCTTTGATCTTGGATACATGACTAGGCGATCCTCTCAAGGTGGTCACTCAAATCACTCAAAGTGTTTAGGGTTTCCTATTATAAAATTATCAATCACTCAGAACGCCAGACATGTATCGTTTATCGTCATAGGCTTGATCGAGAATCAAATCGTTACCTTTTTTGGTGAGCGAGAAGTCGATCTAGCCACAATCATTCTAAGGGAAGTGATGTAGGGTTTTTCGAAGTGAAGTGTTGGTGATATGAGAGGGGGTTTTGTTAGGTTTTTCGTGGGTCTCTTTTTGTTGAAGTTGGAATTTTTGGGAGGATTGACGCCCTTTTTCTTTTGGTGTTTGCGGGAGGAGTCTTTTTCTCCAATTGATTTTCTTTTTCTTCAAATGTTTCTTCTTGAACTTCTTTTCTCTTTTTTTTTTCTTTTTCCGACTTCATCTCCTTGCGATTTCTCTTCTTTCATCTTTAGAACTTTATTTTAAAGTTTGGGGGTTGCTTTTGAGAAAGCAGGGGTAATGTGTCTATTTTTGGGTGTTTGGGTGTATGGATGGGTTTTAGAATGATGTGATTCAATCTCCTTTTCACTAACCAATCTGGATTCGAAATGCATAGCAGGAGCAAGTTCTGATTCTAAACGCATACATCGGCACACTCAAGAATCGAAGATGTGAAGCATTAAAGGTGAATGCTTTATATGGCTCAAGATACCTCACGAGTCGAAAGTTGGTTTGTTGTGTGCCTATTCATGCGATGCTCTTTATGGGATTACTAATCTAATTTTCCAAAGGAATTCGTATTTTATTTACCCTTTTCCCCAAAGTAAATTATTCTGTCTAAAATTTTGTTTGCTTATTGGAGAAGGATGGTCTAAAGAGCAACGAGTTTAGAATCAAGCATATACCATTATCCATTTTACAGTAGTGTAACTACTGCTGTCCCACACTTAAAGGAACATCGTCCTCGATGTTATTCTAAGCTCTGATTGGGTTAAAATCCCACACTTAGGATTTAAAACATCTAAGACGTATTCTTTTAGCTGTGTGTTTTGGGTTTGAATCCCACACTTAGTGATAAGCATAGTGGATATGGTATATTTATAACGAATGAAAGAAACGGTATAGAAGTACTCCCCATTTATATATATGGCTTGTTGGTGATGATGAGGAGTGCTCCAAAGCACATGATTGTCGACTTTTCCGTAGTGTCCCTTCGTTGTTGTTGTGTGCTCCGATTTCTTCAAGTCTTTTTTGATTTATCTCGTAGGTGTGAACACGTTGGACATACTTTTCTTAATTTCGGTGCCAAAAACTTGATGTGTGATGCGGCGCCAAAAACTTGATGTGTCGGTCTTCTTCGTATATCCAAGTGTGAAAGATAGTTGGAGACTGCATCACTTCTTGGACCGTAAAATTGCATAAATGTAAACACGGGTTGCCTCCCGAGAAGCGCTCTTTTAAAGTCGAGAGCTCGACTTCTTCTCTTCTAGCTAGATGGAGATGGATGCATCCATGGGATCCCCAGTGCTGATATTGTGAGCCCTAGGTTGCGGAAAAGTGTATCAAGGTGGATAGATTCTCATGAAATGATTGACTATTGTCGTAATCAATTCGAGCGGACAATCTCTCGATGATTCTTTGTAGTTCGGAAGATGCTCTGAAGTTGTCCTTGCAAGGCCGTGAAGTCCGACAGTGATGTAATCAACTGCTTTAGTGATAGGTCTACTAGGGTCGGTCATGGTAGTTGTGTCTGTCTTAGCAACCTCTCTTGGCAGTGGGTTTTTCCAGAGAGAGCATACAAACGCCAAGAATTGCAGTTTTATGTCTTCATAATTCTTGGTCTTGGGGTCTCCGTTGAATCTTCTGATGGACGTGCACAGGTCCTCTATTTGCCAGTGCTGATGGTTGTTGAATGGAAGGTCAGATTCTGAGAAAACTAGAACAAGCTGACGAAGTATCTCCTTGCATCCTGAGTAAAATATGAAGTTTCTTCTGGAGTTACTTTTCTGTTGTTGAATCTCCCGTAGATGGATCGTAACAAAAGTAGCGATATCAAGTGGTGATTCATGTGTGGCCCTAAAAGGTTGTTCGCGCCTTGATTCCTCCCAAACATGATCACTAAGTTCTTTAATCATTAACTCAATTTGTTTTTCCATAGTGGAGTTGATAACCATAGATCCGCTTTCCTTGGAACTGAGGTGATCTTCTCTACTTAGCAAGTTAAGCAATGATGTGAGGTCATTCATCATTGAAATGTCGGCACGACTGCTCGGATGTCCAGTAGTCTCTTTCATATGTGCTCTAATGGATCCTAACATCTCCCATTGCGTTGAGGTGAATGGGATGCTAGATGTTTTAAGGGCATTGTAGATCCTAGCGTAAGTCCGTTTCTGTTGTTGACAGAATTGCAGTTCAGCAGGGGAAAGAGCCAGCATGTTGACTACGCCGCTTATTCCTCCTACTACTTTGTCAAATCTTTGGATGAATTCTTCGAGCACTTTGTGATCTATGATGGTTTGCGGTTGGTATCTTGTGCGTTTTGAATATTCCTCCATTGTTTCTCTTCTCGTAGGATGGTCGTGGTTACTTCCCGCCATTTCTTCAGTGGTAAACGGATTAATTGGCGGTATGCTGCTTTTTTTTTCTTTTTCCGTCTTTCTCATCCCAATTTCTTCCATCGTTGAGTTTTTCACTGATGCATTTTTCATCTTTTGTCCTATTCGTCGGAGGTCAATCGGAAAATATGACATGATTGCCAGTTCCTTACTAGATTTCCTTTCACTTATTGACTTTGCAGTTTCTTTGTCCTCCACGGTCTTGTTCATGGAGATCATGTACATATCGGCTTGGTCTCCAGCATTAGGATTGTCGATATGGAAAGTGATGGTTTCTCCCTGAGACTGCAAGCTGATAGTTTGTGCGAAGACGTTGATGATTGCCTTGGCCGTATTCATGAAAGGTCTTCCTAGTATGATTGGGATGTGTACGTCTTCCTACATATCCCTTACTACAAAATCTGTTGGGTAAAGAAATTTGTCAATGCTAACTAAAACATTTTCAGCTATTCCCTTAGGGTATTTGACCGAGTGGTCAGCAAGCTGTATGGTCATTTTGGTAGGTCGAAGATTTTCTAACTCAAGCATCTTGAAAAGCGAGTATGGAATAAGGTTAACACTAGCTCCTAAATCGGCAAGAGAACAGATGATGCCTGAATTGTAGATAGAACAGGGGAGAGTAAAGCGTCCGATGTCTCCGAGTTTTTCAAGAATGGTATTTTTCAAGATAGCTGAACATTCCTCATTCAGCGAGACATTGGGTACTTCGGGTAGCTTATCCTTGGTTGTAAGAAGTTTTCTGAAGTACTTTTTGGAGTGAACTTCAGAGGCGGTTTCTAGGAATTTCCTATCAAGCTTAAAAGACTTAAGCTTGTCGGGTCGTTGTTTAAGATGAGCCAGAAATGGAATGTTTACTTTCCTATTTGGTGTGGACTCTAAATCCATTGTCGATGGGACAATAGGTGGTTCCTTCACCGGAGAAGAAATCGTAGGTGGGCTATGTGCTACTTGAGAGTCTTGAATGTGGGAAGCCTCCTTATGGAAACTAGTTGGACTATCCTGAGGTTTAGCGTTAATACTCTTAGCTAATTGTCCTAATTGGGATTCGAAAGCTTTTAACAAAGTCAAATGATCTCTTAAGATGAGATCAGTTTGGTCTTGTCTAGCTAAGAGTCCTTGAATGACTTGTATCAGGGTGTCGTCAAAACTAGAGGTTTGTGAGGAAGAGGGTTCAAAAGGTTTGGGTTGGTGAGTTGGTGGGCTATTCATAGGTGGGTAAGGAGAATGGTTAGTATTGGGTGGTGTTAGATGAGATTAGAAATCTTGGGCTGAGTGGTTCAAATTAGCACAATTAAGGCAAGTTTGAACTTGACAGACTTGTTGTTGTTGACTTTTCAATTCCTTGATCTCCTTGGTTAGGTCTGCCACTTGCTGAGCGAGAGTTTTGATAGCTTCATTCCCGATTGTAGTAGGTGAATTCACTAGTGATGGGTGATTTTCACTGTTCCAGTCATGGTTGTGCATTGTCATTTCCTCAATAAGGCTCCAAGCTTCATTGATCGTACAATTCATGAAACTGCCTCGAGAGGCGGTATCAAGTAAAGGACGGTGATGTGGGAGGAGACCTTTATAGAAAACGCGCAACTGGTCTGAGCGCTCAAAACGATGATTTGGACATTTCTTAAGAAATCCTTTAAAGCGTTCCCATGCATCGTAGACTGATTCATCATGCATTTGACGGAAGTTTATGATGTTGGACCTAAACGTGGCTTGTTTTGATGGGGGAAAATATTTGGCCAAAAATTTGGTTGCTAATTCTACCGAAGAGGTTATAGAGTTGATTTCTAGTTCCTCAAACCAGGTTTGTGCATTGAGAGTGAGTGAATAGGGAAACATGTATAGATAGACTATGTCCTGATTAACCCAATCGGCTTAAAGGAGTTGGATAAGGAAATGAATTTGTCAAGGTGGGAGTTAGGGATCATCATTTGGTAGGCCACGGAATTGACAGAGGTTTTGGACTAACTGAACAATGTGGGGCTTTAATTCAAATGAAGTTCTATCGGTTTCCGGATAGACGATTGGTCCTCCTCGACCTTCAATCAAAGGTTTAGAGTCTTCAGCAAGAGTTATACATGCAGCAGTCATTGTCTCATTGGCAGGTGGTTGACTAGATGAATGGATAGGGGTGGTCATTTCTAAAAGTGGTAAAAAGAAGGAAAAATAAAGAAAGACGTAGGGTTCTAAGATAAAATCTTAAAGGTTCACTAGTAAGTAAGTTCGTCTTAACGCCTAAGGTAAGTACAGTTGGTTCCCCGGCAGCGGCGCCAAAAACTTGATGCGCCACCAGCGGTTGGTAAGGATTTCAACCCTTGTCGTTGCACCGGCTACTGGCGGCGGGCATTAGTGGGTGTTTTAAATTTGTAATTGCGGGGCCTAAGTTTTCCCTAAAAATGCTAATCCTAATTAAAGAATGAGCTTTATTCTCAATTTGATAATCCTTCTTTTCTTCATCACTCATTTGAGTATAGGTAAGTGCCACTGTCTTACTACCAACCTTAGCAGAAGGTGCAGTATATCCATTCTTAATGCACATCCAAAGAGACAAGTCATGGAACCGATAGTGTGATTCAAATCTGTCTTTCCATCCATAGTAGTCTTCAAGTCGGAGTAATTTAGGTGGAACATTAGATTTCTCAACCTCATATCCATCTCAATCATCTTACTTATGTCAGACATTGTTGCAAATTCCAGAAATTAACAAATAAGCAGAATGCTCAGTTCGCAGGAACTCAGTTCACAGAATAAGTTCAGTTCGCAGACCAGAACTCAGTACGCAGAATGAACTCAGTTCGCAGGGGAGAACTCAGTTCGCAGAGAAGAACTCAGTTCGCTTCGCAACTCAGTTCGCAGAACAAACTGAAATCGCAAAATCTTAGTTCGCCACTTCAGTTCGCTTCGCAACTCAGTTCGCAGAATCGGCTGAAACCCCAAAAACGAAAAATTTAGGTTTTCGAACGTCTAAACCCTAAGATTACGGACGTAAACAAACCCAAAAACTTCCAGAGTATGATTTTGATCGTTTTTACGCAACAAATCACGTACCAACAATCCTAAATCAACCGTTATTATCCGAATAACCTCGAACCTACGCGTATCTAGCCGTAGGCTGATGCGCCACCAGCGGTCGGTAAGGATTTCAACCCTTATCGTTGCACCGGCTACTGGCGGCGGGCATCAGTGGGTGTTTTAAATTTGTAATTGCGGGGCCTAAGTTTTCCCTAACAATGCTAATCCTAAGGGTGAGCAAGTGGTAGGTATGACCTAGAGTCATTCTTCAAACCGACTGAATTGAAACTAAGGCGTGGCAGATGAGGGCTTTCAAACTAGTGAAGGTTTTATTAAATAGTGAGGGAATTTTGGTTTTTATATTAACTAACTTAGACAAGTAAATAAATAAAAGTGAAATAAAAATAAAAGATAAAACAAATAAAATAAAGATAGTGTTTGCTGAGATTTCATTAATTAAGTTATGGGATGATGTTTGGAGAAACTGTGTTGAAAGATATTTGTTAATTATTAATCTTGAATACTCGTGATGTAAACACTAGATTCCCTACTAATTAAAATCCCATTAGCATGTCACACCGGGAGCTAGGTTATGGTAACATCACAAAGTATTTAGAATAATAAGCAAAATCTTGATTATGGTTTAATAATACTTTCATATGAACGTGAACAAAATCTAGACATAACTGAATCATATAACGATTCCTTGTCATCCTAATAGATTCGTATATTTAAAAAGTTCATTTATGACTTTAAACTAGCCCTTGATTAAGACTAACCAATAAATCCCCTAATTATCCACAGCGTTCCTCACTTAAAGTGGTTCCGCCGCTTCAAACCTTGACCATGTCTTGTCCTATGATAATCCCCCATGTAGCCTTGCGGTTCCATAGTTTCATACCTTTGAAAAATTATTTTGACACAGATGACTGACTACCTTTTAATTGGACGTCGTTAAAAAGGCGTTGTAATCACGTTTATTGGTGTAAAGGCGATAGATTAAATTAAAGTTTAAAAGTCTATTTAGAAAGGTTAATTAAACTAGGTTTCTCATTTTATATGTTAGTCCGTAATATAACTACCTTCGGTCGTGACTCAACTTCCATACATTTGTACTCCACCTTGAATTGTTTCCAGTACTATATTGAATAACAGTCGAATAGAGGCCATCATATTACTTCGTAATATTGTACTATTTCGTAATATGACTACCTTCGGTCGTTCCTTGACTTCCATACATTTGTACTCCACCTTGAAGTGTTTCTAGTACTATATCAAGTAACAGTCGAATAGGGGCCATCATATTACTTTACGATAATTAAGACCGTTTTGTATTTTACCACTATGATGATCCTAAGGCAACAATCAAACAAGAACATGCAATAAGACGATCAAAGCGATACTACCGATCTTTAATATTTATTTGTAAATCATCCCATACTTAACTAACTACATCGCAAACAAACAAAACAAGTATACTACTCTCTAATCATGGCAATAACTAAATCTAGCATAATCAATAAAAACGTAATTAATTAAGATAGATAAGGATAGAAAGAACCAGGATTAAATGCGAGAGAGAATAGACTTGAATTAATTGACACAATTCTGAGCATACACCGAAGATTACAATGTGTTCCGTACTTTCCTTCTACTTCTAATAAAACTCCTAAACTAGTTTACATACTAGTTAAAACTAATCTAAAGAAAGAAATTTAGAGTGAGAAAGTGGGAGCTTATTTCTAGAGTGAGAAAGATAAGCTCGGAAGGTGTGTGTTAAAATGAAGGATTAGGGATGCTATTTATAGGAGAGGCTTGGCTCAAGTTAGCATCCCAAAGCTCACAATAGCAAAAGGTGGAAAAGGTGGTGGCACCAGGTACGAAAAGGTGAAAAAGGTAGTGGCACCAGGTACGAAAAGCACGTAAAGGTCTACCACCGGGTACACGAAAGGACAAAAAAGCACAATCCGTGTTGGTGAGTGGTGGCCGGCGGCGGCCAGGTGGCTGCCGGCGGCGGTGGGGTGGCTGGCTGGCGGCGGCTGGCACCCCCCGCACCGGTTCGTCGCCTGTTGCCTCGTTTCTTGATTCGTGCATGTTTTCTTCGTTATGCGTCCGTTTGCATTGATTCTTTTTGCGTTGGATTCGTAATTCAGAAACAAAGCATTTGATGAAAAGAAATCCCAAAAATATGTCTCTAAATTTTAGATGTGTCGTACGAATCGTTTGGATCTTCCGGCGTACGTAGAATCTTCATTCTTCGTCTGTTTTTATTGATTCTTCTTCTGTTGGATTCTTAATTTGAAAACGAACATCTTGGATGAGATAGATGTTGGTGACGGGTTCTTTTGTCTTGAAATCTCGTTTTGATGTCTTGAATCTTCAAACGTGCGTGGAATCTTCATTTTCTATCCGTTTTGCTTGATTTTCATCGTGCAACCTTTTTTTTGACCATCTTGACATAATACTACTGATTTATACTGAATTTGGGTTAAAGTGCCAAGAATCGTTCCATAATGAGAGAGATATCGGTAGTAGAAACGTGACTTTTTACGCGATATCATAGGCTCTGATACCAATTGTAAGTCCGTATGTATTAGGATCGATAACGAGGTTATCTTTAGGTATTAAGGTGCGGAATCCCTTAATACGGTGTTTACGGATTGTAAACGGTTTGTTTCACAAGTATTAGTGAAATCAATAATCTAATATGTTTTGTATTGATTATAACTAATGTTAGTCGATCAATACCTAACCCTTAGATTATGTTGAAAACTCTGGAAACTTCAATTCGTTCGTAATTATCAATTGGCAAAAGTTTTATAGATTTCAAACCTAATTTGGTTATAAACACGTCTTGGTTCGCAGCTGATGGGCTCTGCGATCCGACTAGGTTCGCAGCCCAACTTGGCCCAGCGAATCCAGTGAACTCGCTTCGCAGACCTACCCTGCGAACCCAACTCAGTTCGCATCGCAGGTCCTTGGTCAAACTTTGGTCAACATTTTTCAGTATTTAACATTTAACTCTAAAATGTTTACCAAACCATATATATTCATTACAATTCAAAACCAATTTACAAACTTGATGATATCGCTCATTTTGGCTATATAAATCTATCGCGATATCATTGTTTTGCATATGTATTTGATTAGATTTCAAGAACTTCCGATACTTATTTTGTTTGGAAATCTATTTCAGGTAAAAAGCTAGAAACGCATGCGAATTGGTGAAGTCTGGACCAATGCTGGCTGGGCTCGAAAATGAAGCTGAAAAGAAGCAAAGCCGATCGGCTATGTCTTTAAAGCCGATCGGCTATGAGTGTTCAGCGGATCTGCTATCTTTAGCAGTTCGGCTGTTGTAGTGCAATTTCTTCACAGAACTTTCCCTCGATGGAGCTGGATGTTTTGAACTAGGAAAGCCGATCGGCTGGCCTTAAGAAGCCGTTCGGCTGGGCTTAAGAAGCCGATCGGCTATGGTATTAAAGCCGATCGGCTATTGTTCGATTTGAGCAAAATTCGAGGCTGATTGTTGTGTTGTGCAATTTTGATTGGTTGAGCATTTAATGCTCAACCGTTTTTTGGATGTGAGTGGGGGATTTGGGGAGCTGCAAAAGAGAGAGAGGAGGGACATTTTTTGGACAATCATCTTCATCATCAAAAACACACACTTTCATTTACTCACTACACCAAAATTCACCATTACTCCATCACCAACCAAAAAATCACCATATTCACTCAAGAGTTCACTTACATTTATTAGAAGTTTTTGTGAGGGGAACATCAAACAACATCACTCGGAAACAATCGTGTAACAACTTTGGTATCATTTCGTTTAAATCTAATTTGAAGTTATTTATGAATTTGTCTTGTGTTTGTGATATTTGTTTGTTTGTTGTGATTACGCGTGGCTAGTTACTCATATGTTTGCTTGGATGAAATAACTAGTTGATTAGGGGTGTATATCTAGGATGTTAGCTTATGCTTGAGTTTTCGAATCATCCATGAATTTATATGTGTTTAGTTAGTGGTTGTTACAAAGCTTTCGGCATTTTAGCTAAACGATTATAGTATATGTTCTTGTTTACCTAAAATACCTCATTAAGTTTATTGTGATTTGTGGGACAAAGCATTTGACGATTATAACAATTCTAGTTAAATGCACATAAGTTAGCGATTTTAGCGAATGTTTGTCGCGTGGATGATTTACAAACTCAACCCTCTTAATTTATGTTTAATCGGAGAACCTTGTGTAATTAGGCTTTATCTCAAGAATTTTAACCATATGGCGACTTACTAATTGATATAGCGAACGTTTTCAACTAGTGATTTGCTTTTGATTATTTGTCTATGAATGATCGGACAAAATTGCGAATGTAATTTGGAATGTGTTAAATGATTTAGTTAATTTGTGCAAGTTAGTAACCATGGCGAACGTCCGTTACTAGATTAAATCATAGGTTTGTAATTGAAGTGAACAATAGGTTCTAGCTAACGCCTAGTTCATGTTTCACGAGTATTACTTTGGCATATTTCCTAACCGGTTATAACTTTACACCCCGAAATCACTAGTAAAATAATCCAAGCAAGCATTGTTTTTAATACTTGAAAGTTCCAAACAACCAATTTGACTCTTCCTGAGTCCACCGTTCTAATTGATTATAAATTGTAGTTTTAAGCATCGTGACAACTCGGTCACACCCAACCACATTTTACTTTCTTTTATCTAATTGATCACACCTAATTTCAACTTCTTAAACTTAAAGTTCCCTGCGTTCAAACCCGAACTTACCCAACTATACTACTACACGATAGGGTCCACTGCCCGGTTGTGCTTTGGTCTAGCGCGGTACTTTCTTGTTTACTTTACAACGACAAATTTAATAACTAGATTTTGCACATCAAGTTTTTTCTATCGCGATATCATTGTTTTGCATATGTATTTGATTAGATTTCAAGAACTTCCGATACTTATTTTGTTTGGAAATCTATTTCAGGTAAAAAGCTAGAAACGCATGCGAATTGGTGAAGTCTGGACCAATGCTGGCTGGGCTCGAAAATGAAGCTGAAAAGAAGCAAAGCCGATCGGCTATGTCTTTAAAGCCGATCGGCTATGAGTGTTCAGCGGATCTGCTATCTTTAGCAGTTCGGCTGTTGTAGTGCAATTTCTTCACAGAACTTTCCCTCGATGGAGCTGGATGTTTTGAACTAGGAAAGCCGATCGGCTGGCCTTAAGAAGCCGTTCGACTGGGCTTAAGAAGCCGATCGGCTATGGTATTAAAGCCGATCGGCTATTGTTCGATTTGAGCAAAATTCGAGGCTGATTGTTGTGTTGTGCAATTTTGATTGGTTGAGCATTTAATGCTCAACCGTTTTTTGGATGTGAGTGGGGGATTTGGGGAGCTGCAAAAGAGAGAGAGGAGGGACATTTTTTGGACAATCATCTTCATCATCAAAAACACACACTTTCATTTACTCACTACACCAAAATTCACCATTACTCCATCACCAACCAAAAAATCACCATATTCACTCAAGAGTTCACTTACATTTATTAGAAGTTTTTGTGAGGGGAACATCAAACAACATCACTCGGAAACAATCGTGTAACAACTTTGGTATCATTTCGTTTAAATCTAATTTGAAGTTATTTATGAATTTGTCTTGTGTTTGTGATATTTGTTTGTTTGTTGTGATTACGCGTGGCTAGTTACTCATATGTTTGCTTGGATGAAATAACTAGTTGATTAGGGGTGTATATCTAGGATGTTAGCTTATGCTTGAGTTTTCGAATCATCCATGAATTTATATGTGTTTAGTTAGTGGTTGTTACAAAGCTTTCGGCATTTTAGCTAAACGATTATAGTATATGTTCTTGTTTACCTAAAATACCTCATTAAGTTTATTGTGATTTGTAGGACAAAGCATTTGACGATTATAACAATTCTAGTTAAATGCACATAAGTTAGCGATTTTAGCGAATGTTTGTCGCGTGGATGATTTACAAACTCAACCCTCTTAATTTATGTTTAATCGGAGAACCTTGTGTAATTAGGCTTTATCTCAAGAATTTTAACCATATGGCGACTTACTAATTGATATAGCGAACATTTTCAACTAGTGATTTGCTTTTGATTATTTGTCTATGAATGATCGGACAAAATTGCGAATGTAATTTGGAATGTGTTAAATGATTTAGTTAATTTGTGCAAGTTAGTAACCATGGCGAACGTCCGTTACTAGATTAAATCATAGGTTTGTAATTGAAGTGAACAATAGGTTCTAGCTAACGCCTAGTTCATGTTTCACGAGTATTACTTTGGCATATTTCCTAACCGGTTATAACTTTACACCCCGAAATCACTAGTAAAATAATCCAAGCAAGCATTGTTTTTAATATTTGAAAGTTCCAAACAACCAATTTGACTCTTCCTGAGTCCACCGTTCTAATTGATTATAAATTGTAGTTTTAAGCATCGTGACAACTCGGTCACACCCAACCACATTTTACTTTCTTTTATCTAATTGATCACACCTAATTTCAACTTCTTAAACTTAAAGTTCCCTGCGTTCAAACCCGAACTTACCCAACTATACTACTACACGATAGGGTCCACTGCCCGGTTGTGCTTTGGTCTAGCGCGGTACTTTCTTGTTTACTTTACAACGACAAATTTAATAACTAGATTTTGCACATCAAGTTTTTGGCGCCGCTGCCGGGGAGCTTAGCGTTTAATTGAAGTTAATTTAAGTGAGATTGATTGATCCTTTCTCGGAATTTATTCTTTGAAAGTTACGTTTTTGTTGTGTTGCGCCGGTGCATTTGACGGTTTTATCTTTTGTGCTTTATAGGTTTGATTTGGTAGTGGATGAGCACAAGAAGTTCGGGCCACGAACTACTTAGTCCCTTGTCCAATCCGGAGAAAGCCGCTAAAAAGAAACGAAGGAGGAAGCCAAAGCATAATCCAACAGATTCAACTTGTAGTCGCACGGATTCGGATACATCTTCGGGAAACGTCTTGATCGAAGAGGTTTTTGAAGACGAGCTTGTAACACCTGAGCACGCGGAAGAGGTTATTATAATTGAAGATGATATGGCGGATGAGGATGATACTCCTATTTGCTCGCGGGTTAGAACCGTAGCACCGACACCCGAGTCGGCCATACGGGTTCCGGATATTGAAAATGATAATTTCTCTTTGAAGGGGCATCACATGCAACTCATTAGGGATAAACAATTTGATGGAAGGGTGCGGGCCGATCCGCACAAACATATTGCGAGTTTTCTTGAGATTGGGAGTTGGTTCAAATATGGGCCAAATATGGATGAGGCAATTCGCCTACGGACTTTTCCTATGTCTCTATGTGGTGAGGCGAAGATATGGTTTCAAGAATTGGAACCAAACACCATTACATCATGGGACGAGATGAGAGAAGCATTTGTTCGGCGGTATTACCCTCCGGCTTTGGCCGAAAGGTTATTGAATGAGATTAGAGCCTTCAAACAACAAGAAGGCGAAAGCTTGGTAGAAGCGTGGGGTAGGATGAAGGAAATGTTGAGAAATTGTCATGGCCACGAGTTAAAAAAGAGGGATATTATTGTGTTGTTCTACAATGGCCTTAACATAGATTCGGCTAGTATTCTTGATGCTTCGGGAGGTGGTCAATTTCTTTATAAGACACCAAACGAAGCTTGGAAGGTTCTTGAGGATAAGGTGATCCAAAGCTTGAATTGGGCTAAGGATAAAGAAGGGAAACCGGTGAAGAAGCATGTTGCTTTTGCGGAAGGAACAAGTAGTAAGGGTGGAAGCCCCAATGACTCGGCAATGATGAAAGAAATCAAAGCATTGTCTTCTAAGTTTGATGCTCAATTCAAGACACTAAAGGGGGAAATCAAGGAGCTTCGAGAAGGTTGTGGTAATTGTGGTGGTAACCATGCCACGGCAAATTGTGCACAAGATGATTTACCAATGGCGGGAGATGAGGAAGATGTTAATTTCCTCCAACAAGGAAATTACCAAAGTGGAAACTACCAACGGGGTGGTTACCAAAATAGGAATTCGGGAGGTTATCAAGGAGGAAGCTACAACCAAAACAACCGATTTTCTCGACCAAATCAACCATACAACCAAAACTCAAATCAAAATTATAACCAATCCTTGAACCAATACTACAACCAAAACCAACACCAAGGCTCTTCAAGAGACAACAACCCCCCACCGGTTCAAAAACAAGAACCTACTTTGACTCCTATGGAACAAATGATGAAGGAGTTCATGACTAAGCAAGACGCATGCACCGAGCGGTTAAAGACCCAAATGACAAATATAAGGCTTAGTGTGGAACAAGGGCAAAAGAATCATCAAGCCTCCATACAAGACTTGGAGAGGAAAATGGATAGGTTGTCCGAGGGACAAAGTAGTAGGCCAATCGGTGGCTTACCTAGTAACACGCAACAAAACCCAAGACAACAACCATCATCTTCTAGTGGAGGGTCAAAGCCATACCAACCACCGCCCGCAAGGAACGAGCATGTGAATGCTATTGTTACACGGAGCGGAAAGGAACTTCCACCACAACCTCAAGCCAAAGACAAAAATATTCCTAACTCTTTTGTGCAGGAATTTGAGGAAGAGGCGGATGAAGAAAATGTTGATGATTCTACACCAACGGATGCACCGGTGTTACCTACACCGGTTGTAAAAGCGTACAAGCCAAAGATTCCATACCCTCAAAGGCTAAGGAAGGAAAAGATTGCGGCCCAATACGGAAAATTTGTGGACATGATCAAAGGCATCCGAATCAATGTGCCTTTGGTTGATGTACTAGCCGGGATGCCGAACTACGCCAAATTCATCAAAGATTTGGTGAGCAACAAAGAAAAGCTTTCGGAAGCTTCGGCTATGTTCTTGAATGAAGAATGTTCGGCTCTTGTTCAAAACCAAATCCCACCAAAGCTTGGTGATCCCGGGAGTTTCATCATTTCTTGTACTTTGGGTAAATTCATTACGTGTGATGCATTAGCCGACCTAGGGGCTAGTATTAATTTGATGCCTTATTCTTTGTATGCGAAATTGTCCCTAGGATCCCTCACCCCCACACGTATGAGTATTCGTCTTGCCGATAGATCTTTCCAATATCCCATTGGGATTGCGGAAAACATGTTAATTGAAGTTGGCCAATTCACCTTCCCGGTAGATTTTGTCATCCTAGAAATGGAAGAGGATAGTAAGGTACCGTTAATTCTAGGAAGGCCATTTTTACACACCGCGGACGCCATAATAGGAGTCAAAGACAAGAAATTGACTTTAGGAGTAGGTGACGAAAGGATTGCCTTCACGATCGACAAGGCCATGAAGCATCCTTATTCTAACGATGACTCTTGTTTTAGCATTGATGTGATAGATGATGCGGTAGATGAAGAATTGGAAAGCTTGCTTGGATTGGAATCGGAACTTGTTGACTTCCTAGGGGCACATGTTGAAGCAATGACCGAGGAGGAGTTGGTCATGAGCATGGAAGAGACAAATGATGAAGAAGAGCTCAATGGAGAGGAGGCATTTGAGGAGCTTGAAAAGGGCGACAATATGAGGATCAAAACATCATTGGAGGATCCACCGCGTGATTTGGAGTTGAAAGAACTCCCAAGCCATTTGGAGTATGCCTATCTCCATGAGGAAAACCTCCTACCCGTAATCATTTCCTCCTCCCTTGTAAATGATGAAAAAGTTAAATTGTTGAATGTACTCAAGGCTCACAAAAGAGCTTTTGCTTGGCGAACATCCGACATACCGGGAATAAGCCCATCACTTTGTAAGCACAAAATCAATTTTGTTGATGATTTTAAACCCGTTGTTCAAAGACAACGGAGGCTTAATCCCAATATGGTGGATGTAGTCAAGAAAGAAGTGATTAAGCTTCTTGATGCGGGTATCATTTACCCTATTGCAGATAGCTCTTGGGTGAGCCTGGTACATTGCGTGCCAAAAAAGGGGGGCATGACCGTTGTGGCTAACGAGAAAAACGAAATGATACCCACACGGACGGTCACGGGTTGGCGTGTATGCATTGACTATAGAAAATTAAATGATGCTACACGGAAAGATCATTTTCCCCTCCCATTTATTGACCAAATGCTTGAAAGGCTAGCGGGAAACGAGTTTTATTGCTTTCTTGATGGATTCTCGGGGTATTTTCAAATCCCAATAGACCCCGAGGATCAAGAAAAGACCACTTTTACTTGCCCTTTCGGCACCTATGCCTATAGGAGGATGCCTTTCGGTCTTTGCAACGCCCCGGCCACTTTTCAAAGGTGCATGATTGCCATTTTTCACGATATGGTTGAAACCTCCATGGAAGTCTTCATGGATGATTTTTCAGTTTTTGGCAACTCATTTGAGTCATGTTTAAAAAATTTGGATAAAATGTTGGAGAGATGTGAGAAGGCCCACCTAGTGTTGAATTGGGAGAAGTGCCATTTTATGGTACGTGAGGGTATTGTGTTGGGACACAAAGTGTCAGGATTGGGTATTGAGGTTGACCGAGCAAAAGTTGATGTTATTGCTAAACTACCCCCTCCGACTAATGTAAAAGGCGTTAGGAGTTTCTTGGGTCACGCCGGGTTTTACCGTAGATTTATTAAGGATTTTTCAAAAATCACCCGATCGATGACTAAGCTACTTGAAAAGGATACGCCGTTTGTGTTCGATGGCCCTTGTTTGAGTGCATTTTCGACCCTTAAGGACCATTTGACCCAAGCACCCATAATTGTTTCCCCCGATTGGTCCAAACCATTTGAGCTTATGTGTGATGCAAGCGATTTTGCCTTAGGAGCCGTCCTAGGACAAAGAGTAGACAACCATTTTAAACCTATCTATTTTGCTAGCAAAACATTGAATGGGGCCCAACAAAACTACACCACGACCGAAAAAGAGTTGCTTGCGGTTGTGTTTGCCTTTGACAAGTTTAGGCAATATCTTGTGCTTTCAAAGACCGTTGTATTTACCGATCATTCGGCCCTCAAATATCTTTTTGCTAAACAAGATGCAAAACCGCGTCTTATTCGTTGGATTCTTCTCTTGCAAGAATTCGACATCGAAATTAAAGATAAGAGGGGTGCCGAAAACCTTGCCGCCGATCACTTGTCGAGATTGGAGAATCCAAATCTTGACAAGCAAGGCGATACTAACATTAATGACTCTTTCCCGGAGGAATTTTTGTTTCATGTAGGTACAAGCGAGGAGGACGAGGATGAAGCACCTTGGTATGCCGACTTAGCAAATTATTTGGTCGGTGGAGTTTTGAGAAAGGGGATGAGCCATCAAGAGAAAAGCAAGTTTTTCTCGAACCTCAAATATTATTTTTGGGAAGAACCGCATCTATTCCGGGTTTGTGCGGATGGGATGGTGAGGAGATGTATATCGGGTGGTGAAACTAGAAAAATTTTGGACGCATGTCATCACGGGCCCACCGGTGGACATTATGGCCCTTCGGTCACCGCCAAGAAAGTTTATGATGCGGGTTTCTATTGGCCCACGATTTTCAAAGAAGCAAATACTTTATGCCAAACGTGTGATGCTTGCCAAAGAACCGGAAGCATCTCTAAAAGGGATGAAATGCCACAAACTAGCATCCAAGTGTGTGAAGTGTTTGATATTTGGGGCATCGACTTCATGGGCCCATTTCCTCCATCTTTCAAGAATGAATATATTTTGGTGGCGGTTGATTATGTGTCCAAATGGGCGGAAGCAAAGGCTTTGCCCACAAATGATGCTCGGGTGGTGATCGACTTTTTAAAGAGTTTGTTTTCTCGATTTGGGATGCCTAAAGCGTTGATTAGTGACAGGGGGAGCCACTTTGCTAATGCTCAACTTGAAAAAGTGCTTAAAAGATATGGGGTAAATCACCGGTTCTCGACTTCCTACCACCCACAAACGAGTGGTCAAGTCGAGAACACAAACCGTGCCTTGAAGAGGATTTTGGAAAAAACGGTGAAGGACAACCGAGCCTTATGGTCCAAGAAGCTTGAAGATGCATTGTGGGCATTTCGCACCGCCTACAAGACACCTATTGGAACAACACCATATCGGTTGCTCTACGGCAAAACCTGCCATTTACCTTGTGAAATTGAGCACAAAGCTTATTGGGCGCTTAAGAATTGCAACTTAGATTTGGTTGAAGCGGGTGAGAAGAGGATGTTACAACTCCACGAGTTGGATGAGCTTCGATTGCAAGCATATGAGAATTCTCGCCTTTACAAAGAAAGAACCAAAGTTTTGCATGACCGGAAGCTCAAAATGAGAAAAGAATTTAAAGCGGGTGACAAAGTGCTTCTTTTTCAATCCCGGTTCAAGTTGAAGCAACCTAAGTTCAAACCACGTTGGACCGGCCCTTATACGGTCAAGCACGGTTATCCATCCGGATATGTGGAACTTATCGGTTCGGATGGAGGAACTTTCATTGTAAACGGTCACCGATTGAAGCTTTACCATGAGGAAGAAGTTGATGGCGAGTGGGAGGAGCTCGCAACTTACCCCAAGGATAAATGAATTCGGGGTCGAGTCTAGCTTGGACTCGTTAATAAATGAAGCCCGATCACGAGGAAACTCGTGTTTATATCCTTTTTGATAGTTTAGATATTGTTTGCCTGCGTTATTGATAATTTTTGAACTGATTTTCTGCTGCGATTGTGTGTTTAAACAATTACTTTTAGTGAGTTGATTTTCTGCTGTTGATTGTAACTGGATGAGCCGATCGGCTATTCAAAGCCGTTCGATTTTTAGAGGGTTAGCCGATCGGCTATTCAAAGCCGTTCGGTTTGTTCTTTGCAAAATCATCACAGAACTTAAACCGTGGTTTGGGTGTAGATTTTCTAGAGTAAAAAGCCGTTCGGCTATGGGTATGGAGCAGATCGGCTATCGAAGCCGTTCGGCTATAAGTAATAAGCCGTTCGGCTTTTGGTCATTACTGTGCGAATTTTGAAAGGGATAAAACATTTAGTTGATTGTCTCTTCCATAATACCAAACCGATCGGCTACTCTCTCTCTTTCTCAAACAAGAAAAACGAAAATCACTAAAACTCTTCACCAAGAGTCATCTAATCTTCATATCTTTTCTTCAAATCAAACAATAATCAAGTCTAGACCATCAAAGGTACATCATACAACTCCCCTTTATCTTTCCATCTTTAAAAAAATTGGGGAAGAACACTTAAATCCGGGTTTTGTTTAATTTAAGTGTGGGGATGATTTCCTTTGAGAATTTGTTGATTGTTATGCTTGGTTCATGCTTAATACTTGGTTTATACCATGATTCATTGTTTAAATTGCTTGATTTTGATGATTTGCAAATTAGGGTTCATATGCTAATTTGGGGGTAATCTGAATTTTGTGATTTATGCTGGGTGTTTGGTGTTAATTATAGTGTAATTCATGTTAAATTGCATAATGTGATTGATTGATTGATTAACTTTTAGTTTGTGGATGAATTAGAGAAATTAGGGTTCATGTGAAAAATTGGGGAAGAAACAGTTGACTTTTTCTGGTCAAACTTTGACTTTGACTTAGACTTTTTGTAAATTAACTTTTGATTGTAAGACATATCTTGATTCAAATTGGGTATTCATTTTTGCTTAATTGAAATTATGTTTGATATTGGAGTTCTTTACTTGTGTGAAAGTCACTAGGTTTGGTGTGTAATCTTGATTGTAAGACTTGCTTGAATTGAAATTGTATGACATAGGTATAATCGAGCTTTGTTTGATATTGGGTTACATGCTATTCTGTGTAGGGTTTAAGTCTTGATTGTGAATTGTCGGAAATTATCGTTGTGAGCTATGATTGTAAATTGTTGTTGTTTGCATGCTAATGCGGTTGTTGGCATATATGCTTTGTTATTAGGAGGTGTGGTTGTACCCAACATTGATCGCTCATTCTGTCATATTCTGTGTGCTAACTCTAACTCAACTTGGAAAGCTTGTATTTTGTTGTGTTGTATTGTGCAGAGAGGCAGGAATAACCGACCTGACACTTATGAGCCTCAATACCCGCAAAGTATTTACGAGGATTTACTTCCTAATGACCGCCACCCCCATTTGATCTTTGGGCGCCATCAGTATAACTATATGTAATTCACTGAAGCATTATATAACATTCATAAAAAGGAGTGTGAATACCCTCGGGAAATCAATTGGAACCCGTTGGAGGTTGTGGGGGTTGCTCAAGACATCCGACGCATCTTCACTCAAACTGTGAGGTTTAATGATGAGGCTTTTGGTGTGAATGATTTTGAGAAGCTTCTTGGGATTCAAGAACCGATTTACGAAGAGCTGGTGATGGAATTCTTAGCAACGGTGGAAATGTTCATTGTCAACAACGTTAACGAGAGGTTTTTGAGTTTCAAACTTGGTGGGGCTCCGAGACAATTATCCTTGAAAGAACTTGCAGGGTGTTTGGGGATCTACACTGACGAGGAGTATTCTTCTCATTGGATTGATCGATACATCATGACCGGGGCAAGGTTAGAGGAAGGGCAGTGTAATGCTCAAGTGTGGGAAAAGTTTAGCACATCGCCTTATCTTGGGGGAAAGAACTTGAATAAGCACCTTACATCCCCCATATATAAGGTGATACACAAGATGATAGCAAATACACTCACTCTTCGGGGGACCAATCAGGAAAAGGTCACCTTGATCGACTTGTGGTTTTTGGATCAGCTGAAAAGTCGGGAAAGGATAAATATTCCTTTTGCTGTGGGCAAATATCTTCATGCCTATGCTGCTGGGCATAAGGCAAACTCTAAGCTTTGTGGGGGCCATTTCATCACCCGGATTGCAAAAGGTCTAAACATCAGTTTGAAGCCCCGAGGCGTCCCACCCTATACCCGAATTCCAAACAATACTCTTCCGATTGGGGCTGAGTCTTATGCCACCGCCCAGGTTTTGAGAAAGAAAGGAGGATCATATGTTGCTTATAAGCTCACTCCTAGGGAGGCGGCAACAGTGTCTCGGGCCGGGGCCAAAGGAAAACGACCTGTTACCATTCATGATTCTGATGATGATGAAGAAGAGGAAGAAGATCCAGAGACTGTGCGTGCGGATGAGACATCGGGTCCTGGTGATTCATCTCATTCTGAGGAACCTGCCTATTGGAGGAACTTTATGACCGACTTTAGGAATATGCGTTTGGACCAACAGACGTTCCGGGAGCAATCCCAGTACGAGTGGGGGGTCAATCGATATCAAAACGATTGGCTCATCCATGATCATGAGCGCATGGCGAACCATATTCCTAACCATGTCCCTGCCCCTTATCAAGAACCTCCTCGTTGGGGAGAGCCGGGAGGTATTCTCCCTGCCCCTGTCTATGATAGAGACGCTGCACTAGTTGAGCTTCAGCGACACCGGGATCACATGCACACCTCTTCTTATCGTCAACAGCAACAAGATTGGGGCACTTCTTGGTCTGCCCCTCCACCCAGTAACTGGCAGCAAGAAGCTCACAGTCATTGGCTTTCTGGGTCTCCCTCGCCATATCAGCAGCCGCACCAGCAGGATGATTCCACCCATGACCCACCCCATGGTGGGGGTTGGTAGTTGGGTGTTATTGTGTTTTAAGATTGTTACACTTTTGAACACTTTTTATTTTTTGTTATTTTCCTTTGGTACTTTGGATGATTAACATTCATTTACCTTTTATATGCATTCTTAGTATGTATCCATGTTGCACTTGTGTTTCGGTGCTTGGTTGTTTGTTTGTTTTTGTAGCATGCCGAGCTGGATGGGATCTATACACGTCTATCAAGCGCCAGCTCGCGTTCCACGCCTTTATGCAAAACCCCCGGGGAAGTTCTCGTTTCTTTTTACTTTCACACTTATGCTTTTTCATTGCTTATGTTTGCATTGGGGGCAATGCAAATCTCAAGTGTGGGGAGGTAGATTCACTTGAATTCTATTCTTAGTGAATTGTTGTTTCCTGCCTTTTATTGGGGTTTGTAAAGCCTATTGGTTCCCCAATCGAACTTTACGAATCCTATTAACGGGCCATTGGTCATTTAATAAGTCTGTTACTGATCTTGGCCTGATAGATTGTTGCAAATTCTAATAAAAGGTCGGGGAATGATAGTTTGCTAGGAATATGTTTGTCCTTAAAAGATTGATTGCTTTGAAAATCTTAAACTGTGATAGATTAATTGGAAGTAATTTAATCTTCTCTCTTGCAACTTAACCTTTTGAGATGTGTCATATAAAGCAACCTAATAGGGTGAATTGCATGACTAGCACATTTGTAGCCTTTACTATAAAAATTGTGAGAAATTTGAGCCTAATTGAGAAAAAACACTTATCTTTAGTGTTTATATTGTTTATTGCTATGAGTGTGCCGGTGATTGTAGTTTGTTCTAGAACTTGCCCTAGTGATGCATTTTGAGACCGCTGTGGGATCACAGAAATGTGATATAGGTGGGGTCAAAGACGAGGAGGTGTTCTTAGGAATTTTGATCTTATTTTATGTTTTAAACCATTTACATCCAGTCCACACCGGTCGTTAGCACTCATTTTTAGTGCTAAGAAACCCGTAGACACTTCCACATACATTCCACTAAATACTAGCCTTGTTTTTGTGTAGTCATTTCCTGAACTGTTTACTTTTCTACAATGTTGCCTATTGGAATTTTTAATGAGTTTTATCCAAATTGTGACTTAAATCGTTTTGAATTGGGATTCTAGTGTTAAGTTCTATGATTGAGATTGGAAACATCAAATGAATAGAAGTCAACTATTATGCTTAAAGATTATGCTTGGATGAATTGTAGTCAACTAAATGGCCTTTGAATTCCTGAACAAGTAGTTCCCGAGGGGTGTTCTACACCTAGCCACCGAAGGCCTTTATCCGGTCTAGGATGGTTGGTCTGAAAGTTCATTACACAGGATTCATAGAAAGTCATAGAATGCAATTATTCTAACAAAAATGTGAAAAATCAATTTGAGTTATTTGTGTGCAATTATTGAGTATAAGTTATAAATGAGAACAAGTGATAATTTGAATTGATTTAGCATGAGAATCCTAAATTTCATCACTGTCACGTATTAAAACAATTAGGTAACATTGCCATTTTTTTTTTATGGGTCTTGACTACCACTTTTCACCAATTATTGTGTCTATCATACCCGATTCCATGATTAGCCTACATTTGTTACAACACACATTTAGAATACCTCCTTTGAGATCTTACTTGGTGCTCACGCCAAGACGGTGGAGATTTGATCCTTTTGCAAGCCTATGGTAACAGTGCATCACGACTTGGCTTGATTGAGAGTTACGTCATTTACTTCCTTACCTTGTAGTTGTATAGGTTGAGAGTGAGTGATTATACACTTATCCTTATGTGAGGTGCTAGGTCGTGCATTCGAGCTTGACAAACTAAAACATCTCGAGTTTCTAATGCTTAAATATATATTGCTTGCCTAATTGCTTTGGTGGTTAGTGCCAGCGTTGTGTTAGTTAACTTAATCTTCACTTATAACGTTGCAAGAGCGGGTTGTAAAATGGTAAAATCATGGTTTACTTGAGGACAAGCAAAGTTCAAGTGTGGGGATATTTGATATCGCTCATTTTGGCTATATAAATCTATCGCGATATCATTGTTTTGCATATGTATTTGATTAGATTTCAAGAACTTCCGATACTTATTTTGTTTGGAAATCTATTTCAGGTAAAAAGCTAGAAACGCATGCGAATTGGTGAAGTCTGGACCAATGCTGGCTGGGCTCGAAAATGAAGCTGAAAAGAAGCAAAGCCGATCGGCTATGTCTTTAAAGCCGATCGGCTATGAGTGTTCAGCGGATCTGCTATCTTTAGCAGTTCGGCTGTTGTAGTGCAATTTCTTCACAGAACTTTCCCTCGATGGAGCTGGATGTTTTGAACTAGGAAAGCCGATCGGCTGGCCTTAAGAAGCCGTTCGGCTGGGCTTAAGAAGCCGATCGGCTATGGTATTAAAGCCGATCGGCTATTGTTCGATTTGAGCAAAATTCGAGGCTGATTGTTGTGTTGTGCAATTTTGATTGGTTGAGCATTTAATGCTCAACCGTTTTTTGGATGTGAGTGGGGGATTTGGGGAGCTGCAAAAGAGAGAGAGGAGGGACATTTTTTGGACAATCATTTTCATCATCAAAAACACACACTTTCATTTACTCACTACACCAAAATTCACCATTACTCCATCACCAACCAAAAAATCACCATATTCACTCAAGAGTTCACTTACATTTATTAGAAGTTTTTGTGAGGGGAACATCAAACAACATCACTCGGAAACAATCGTGTAACAACTTTGGTATCATTTCGTTTAAATCTAATTTGAAGTTATTTATGAATTTGTCTTGTGTTTGTGATATTTGTTTGTTTGTTGTGATTATGCGTGGCTAGTTACTCATATGTTTGCTTGGATGAAATAACTAGTTGATTAGGGGTGTATATCTAGGATGTTAGCTTATGCTTGAGTTTTCGAATCATCCATGAATTTATATGTGTTTAGTTAGTGGTTGTTACAAAGCTTTCGGCATTTTAGCTAAACGATTATAGTATATGTTCTTGTTTACCTAAAATACCTCATTAAGTTTATTGTGATTTGTGGGACAAAGCATTTGACGATTATAACAATTCTAGTTAAATGCACATAAGTTAGCGATTTTAGCGAATGTTTGTCGCGTGGATGATTTACAAACTCAACCCTCTTAATTTATGTTTAATCGGAGAACCTTGTGTAATTAGGCTTTATCTCAAGAATTTTAACCATATGGCGACTTACTAATTGATATAGCGAACGTTTTCAACTAGTGATTTGCTTTTGATTATTTGTCTATGAATGATTGGACAAAATTGCGAATGTAATTTGGAATGTGTTAAATGATTTAGTTAATTTGTGCAAGTTAGTAACCATGGCGAACGTCCGTTACTAGATTAAATCATAGGTTTGTAATTGAAGTGAACAATAGGTTCTAGCTAACGCCTAGTTCATGTTTCACGAGTATTACTTTGGCATATTTCCTAACCGGTTATAACTTTACACCCCGAAATCACTAGTAAAATAATCCAAGCAAGCATTGTTTTTAATATTTGAAAGTTCCAAACAACCAATTTGACTCTTCCTGAGTCCACCGTTCTAATTGATTATAAATTGTAGTTTTAAGCATCGTGACAACTCGGTCACACCCAACCACATTTTACTTTCTTTTATCTAATTGATCACACCTAATTTCAACTTCTTAAACTTAAAGTTCCCTGCGTTCAAACCCGAACTTACCCAACTATACTACTACACGATAGGGTCCACTGCCCGGTTGTGCTTTGGTCTAGCGCGGTACTTTCTTGTTTACTTTACAACGACAAATTTAATAACTAGATTTTGCACATCACTTGATTACAATAATCTCTAGTACTATTACAAGCTAGATCTGTTGTCACAATAACATGTCCCAACAATCCTGAATCTTGGGATTTACCCTTCTCTACTTTTTACGGATGGTTTGAAATCATTCTCCATGAGGATCTTGTGTATGCAATAGTTGGGACTGATTCCTTGTATATCAGAAATTTTCCATGCGATTGCCTTCTTGTATGATTTCAAAACATCGATGAGTTGAGTTTTCTCCTCGGGTTTTAACTCTTTTGATATGATCACCGGGAGTTCTGATGTTCCATGGAGGTAAGCGTACTCAAGGTGGGGTGGTAATTCTTTTAATTCGAGGTTTGGTGGTTCTTCAACAGACGGTTTCATTCTAGCTATCTCATCTCTATTCAGATTCTCATATTCAACTTGGAATGGTGCCTCATATGTCTAGGGTTCAGATGTGGAGATTGATGCTATTTCAACCCACTCAGTTTTATTTGAGAATTCGTCCATCTTTAGCTTGTATTTGTTGAATGATGATGAGGAAACTTCATCATTTCTGGTGAGGATGATCTCTTCATCGTCGGTGAATTGGAATTCTTGAAATTGAGCGGATAAAGATTGGTTTATGGTGATTTCAGGGTTTGTTGGCTAATTGTGGTTCAAATGGTATCACACAAACCAAGGTTGGCTAATTGGAATTCTTGAAATCTCCTCGCACCGGTAGTGGTACGGGGTCAGTTGGCTAATTGTGGTTCAAATGGCGGTGGCTCAACACTCATTCCCTTGAATGAATCTAGGATTTCATCAATTGAAGGAAATGGATTTGGTCCGTTGAATATGGGTTTATCTCTTTTTAGCCAAGGTATCGGTGTGCTGCATCCTAATGGAACAACGATTGTTTTCCATCGGTGCGAGGAGATTTCTTTTCAAACAGGGGAAATAGTAGTTTGTCAGATGTTGTTGGCGAAGTGATTGCGGAATGCAGCCCAGGGTCCCCATCATATAGCTTCCGAACGGTGATTATGGTGTTGGGTATTGGATCCCGGCTAGATAGTGCTAGTACTTCGTGGAGATGTTCATCAAAAATATCCTGCATGGTATCACACAGCATTAGCAGTATTTAGGAATGGTCTACCTAGGATGAGCGGGATATGGGTGTCTTCCTCTATGTCCATGACAATAAAGTCTACTATAAAAATGAACTTATCGACTTTGACCATGACATCTTCAGCAATTCCTCGAGGAAGCTTAACTGATCTGTCAGCTAATTGGATGGTCATACGAGTAGGTAATAGGTCATCTAGTCCTAATTTCTTATGGAGGGAATAAGGCATAAGATTAACACTAGCACCTAGGTCTGCTAAGGCGTTACTAATTTGAATTTCTTGGAGAAAACATGGTATAGTAAAGTGTCCAGTATCGCCCAATTTAGGTGGGAGACCATGTTGTACAATTAAAGAACATTCAGCATTCAAGGGTAAACTAACTATTTTCCTAAGTTTTTCTTTGTTTGAAAGGAGTTCTTTTAAAAATTTGGCACACGAGGGCATTTCTACTAAAGCATCTAATAATATAACATTTAAGTGTAGGCTTTTAAATATTTTCAGATATTTACCGAATTGGGCTTCTTGCTTTTCCTTTTTTAGTCTACCAGGATAAGGTATTCTCGTTTGAGGTACATTATCTGGAGTTTTGGATGGGTCAGATGTTGTGACAGGGATGTCAATTGATACATTTTCAACAGGTGTAGGTGTGGACAAAGAAGTGTTTTCGGGGGCATTATCTGGTGGTGGAGGATCAACATTGGTTACTTTTCCTCCTCTAGTCACGATTAACACATCGTCACTTGGTGGATGAGTGGTGTCATTAGTGCTTGCTGACGTACTTTCCTCAATAAAACTTAAGTTTTTCAAAATAGATTCCATCTTAGAGATTAAATTTTCTGAAATTTTTATCATGGAGTCAATGTTATCTTGAAATCCGATTACTCTTTTGTTTATAACATTTTGTTCGAACATAAAATCTGATAAAGATTGTTTTGAGGAAAGTAAGTGGTTTGTAGGTGAGGAAATAGCCAAAAGTTGGGTTAAAGATTCATTTGGTGTGGGCATAGTCCATTCAAAATAGGGTGTTGATATGATTGGTCAAAAGTGGTTAAACTAAAACTAAGCTAATCCTAAAGGCAAAAAGGTAACTTTTGATCGATGTTGATCTCTCAAATGGATTGCTAAACACTAAAGTTGCTAAATTCCTAAAATCGGTTGCCGACGCTCCCCGGCAGCGGCGCCAAAAACTTGTTGTCTCACACACCGCTCGTTGAAATTTCTAATGGTGATGCGAAGCAATAGTGGGTTTTAAATCTGTAAGGGTAGGGCCTAGGGTTACTATTATGCTAATCAAAGGGCTAGCGAAGGACAAGTATGACATAGGATCGTTCTTCAAAGCGCGGCAAACTGTAACTAGGGGATTTAGAAACTTTTATGTATTTAGCTAGGGATACGAGAGTTGTTTTTGGTTTTGGGTTTTCTATCCTAAATTAGACTAAACTAAACTAAAAAGTGGAGGCTACTTCAGGCGTTCAGCAATTAAAGTGATTGTCTACTATGAAGTGGTTTAGGAGTTATTAAATATGGAGAGTTCTAATGGGGATAAGTTCGTAAGTTAATGTGAGCTATTACTACAATCCTCCTATCGGGCTAACGCGGAAGTGTCCTGAATCAGGCAAATAGAATGTGAAGTGGGTTGCAGAATATATTAAAGCATACACCGAAAGTTCTCTCAATGTATACCCATATTATCCGACTAGTTAATCTTGAATCCTATTCCCCAATATCGATCGTCAGAGATGTCCGAATCAGGGGCATAGTTTGTTGAATAATCAATCTTATGAACGGGTTTACCCTCACCGGAATAGGTTGGACTAACTGGTCTATGCGGCCGGATAATATGTCATCACTTATTCGTACGAGTTATCAACATTACTCAGGTATGCAAGAAAACAGGGATGATTTGTACTACAA
The DNA here is from genome assembly GCA_963422505.1 of Pseudognaphalium luteoalbum. Lineage (NCBI taxonomy): Eukaryota > Viridiplantae > Streptophyta > Magnoliopsida > Asterales > Asteraceae > Pseudognaphalium > Pseudognaphalium luteoalbum. The sequence goes on from OY730196.1 coordinate 49,921,216, forward strand.
ATGGAAACTTAAGTAATATGTTTGTTGTTCGATTCATAATATAACTACATTTGGTCGTTCTTGACTTCAATACATTTGTACTCCGTCGTAAGCATTTCCAGTACTATATCAAAGAACAGTCGAATAGGGCCGTCGTATTATTTCATGATAATTAATGCCATTTGTATTTCACTATTATGATAATCCTAAGGCAACAATCAAATAAGAACATGCAATAAGACAATCAAAGCAACAGTTAAATATAAGCATGCAAAGGTATTATTTAAGTCAAGGATATTCCGAAAGTTGTCTCAATATCGTATATATGAATTTAATCTTAATCTATCTTTATTCCCATATTCCGTGTCTGTTGGATCCTATTTTGGTCTAGAGAATACCGGCCATGCCAAGCTCAATGATTCAATCTAACATAGTATAACTAAGTGACCTATACCCTATGAGTTAGCTACGTTCATTTTTGGATACGGTTTTCGTCACAACATGAGTTGGGCAGATAAACGATAAAGATTTAAGTCCTACATCTATTTGTAACATAAACCATCTGCATTCTCATAACATAAAACATAATTACATATTTAAAACTTCCTAAACGACTATCATAGCAAACAATTGAGGTTATCTAGTTGATCATGGCAATTCTAGCATGCATATTTAAATTTATTACATAAAGAACACACATATTTAAATATGGAAGATAGATTAAAACCTGAAAAGGTGTACAAATAACTCGTAGCTAAAATGCGTCCCGGAGCACCTCCGTACAAATCTTCCATAGTTAATTAATGGGTAAATGGTGCATAGCGGTAACAAACTTTCCATGTTTTATCAAGTTAGGATACAAACCTTATTTATTACACAGGTCGGTAATGAACTTTCAAATTATGTTTCGAGTTAGGTAACAAACTTTTCTTTAACCAAACTCGAAAAGTTCGTTACCTAACTTGATACATAACTCGCAAAGTTCGTTACCTAACTCGAAACATAATTTGAAAGTTTGTTACCTAACTCGAAACATAATTCGAAAGTTCATTAACTAACTCGAAACATATGTTGGACATGAACTTTCAAATTATGTTTCGAGTTAGTTAACAAACTTTCAAATTATGTTTCGAGATAGATAACGAACTTTGCGAGTTACCTAACTCGAAACATAATTCGAAAGTTCCTTACCCAACTCGAAACATAATTTGAAAGTTTGTTACTGACCTATATAATAAATTGGCTTCATAACCTAACTCGACAAAAAATGAAAGTTTGTTACCGATCTGCACCATTTACCCATAATTAATTAGCTATTCTAATTAACTAAACTAGCCTAAAGTAAAACAACAACTAATTTTAAAAGAATGAGAAAGATAAGATATGCGATGTGGAAGGTGTATGGTGTATGTTTCAAATGAACAAAAGGCACCTATTTATACTTGAATTTTGGTACACTTTAGCAACTAGGGGCACATGTTAGCAAAAGGTGGTGAAAGGTCTAGCACATGTACCCTAAAGTTGCGGAAAGGTCTAGCACGTGTACCAGGCGAGTACGAGCAAGGAAAAAAAAGCATCCGGAAGATGGGGGAATGGTGTCCGGTGCCTCCACCATAGTGGCCAGTGGCGGCTGGGTGGTGGCCGGCGACGGCTGGCTTCCGCTTGTCCCGGTTCGCCGTCTTTTGCTCGTTTTTTGATTCGCGCATATCTTCTTCGTTATGGGTCCATTTTCGTCGATTCTTTTTTCACTGGATTCGTTTTTCAAAAACAAAGACTTTGAGTTAAAGACATCTCTTCAAATTATCCCTGGTCTTTAAATGTTTCGTGCGAATCGTTTGAATTTTCTAGTGTAAGTAGAATCTTCATTATTCATCCGTTTTTGCTGATTCTTCTTCTGTTGGATTCGTATTTTGAAAACGGAGATATTGGATAAGAGAAATCTCAATGATGGGTACTTTATCTCAAATCTTGTCTCGGATGCCTTGAATCTTCAACTGTGTGTGGAATTTTCGTTTCTCGTCCGTTTTGCTTGATTTTTCTCGTGCAACTTCATTTTGATCTTCTTGGCAAAGTTTCTTTGATTTGTGTATTATTTGAGTCCAAATACCAAATATTGTTCCAAAATGAGAGAGATATCGTTGGTAAAAACATGACTTTTTACGCGATATCAAGAGCAGAGTGGGTTTAATCTAATTAACCAGATCTGCAATGGAATCTGTAAGGTACTGTTGTGTTGATTCTGATTATCAAAAGGGTGATGGTTCTACTTCCAAACCTCTAATGTTTGATCCCTCTAGGATTGAAACCTGGATGTCCCGAATGATGATGTTTCTTGATCTTGTTGATGATCGTCTTTGCAATATAATAACCAATGGTCCTCATATTCCAACTACAATTGTTCCTGCTGTTACAGTGTAACACCCCCAAATTTACTGTTTAGCGGAAGCATACATTGGGTGTTACTAATCAAATATCACAAGCACAAAGATATAATGAACGACCACTACATGAGTCGTTTTACATTTAAATTGATAAAATAAAAGTTTACGTCAAAGTATCGTTTACATTAGCTCCTTTTGAAATTGAGAGATTTAAGTACATAATTAAACTATACAAAATGTAATAATCCACACTCGTGCCTAATCCACACTCGTCTTCCCAAATGCTAATACGTCCGTTTGACCAGTTAGTGCGTGCTAACCCGGACGAGGATTGTCAATCCTATATGATATCATATACTAACATTCACGCTACAGATGTATTACCAGACTATGCTATGGAGGGCTTTATTGATTAGTTGAAAACAACTCATGTAGTATTTGATTGATTTGTACTTGCGTTCAACATGTAAATAAAACGAGCAATGTAATCACACCCCTGATTGAAAAGAAGTAAAATAGGGGCCATGAGACTCACCTGAGCCTTGAGTGTTTAAATTAATAAACTTGAATTGATTAGCGGTAGATTGATGTCCGAAGACTTGTAACCTGAGGGTGTCCAAGACACACAATGGTTATAACATGAGTAGGCATCTCGAAAGACTGCCCTTGTAGTTGTTTGTCCAACTTAGAATGTCCAAATTACTACGATTTGGTTAATTGAATTATCCAAATTACTACGATTTGGTTGTTTGACTTGTGTTTTGAAAACGTGTACGGCCCGTTGGTGATTTGTTTGTAATGATAATCCCACATCATTATTTTGATGATTTTGAAGCATTATACTAAAAAGATAAATTCCAATGTGTTTTAGGAGTCATGTCACATTCGTGTTTGATGTTATACAAATTTAACTCTTTGTGTGAAAGTTTAGATGTAACACTGTTACTCGTGACCCTTGGGTGAGGGCGAAGCCCGTTAATGACGGGGGTCCGGGGCAGAGCCCCTGGCTGGGGTCGAGCTGCCAGGTCAGCTTGGAAAATTTTTATTTCTACTAAATTGCTTTGGTGAAAAACGCACCTGGACTTGAATTTGGGCGAAATCGGGTGATAAAATTTTAGGTCTCGACACTTAGTAAAATCTGTGTTTTCTTGGTTCTGTTTCATGCGACACAAGGTCAGATATGCGACACAAGAGCTTTGCGACACAAGGGTTGTGTCGCATAAGCTTTCGGTGCTAAATCAATAGCGACATAAGGGTTGTGTCGTATAGGGTATACGACACAAGGTGCGACATAATCGTTGTGTCGCAAAATCTACGACACAAGGGTTGATGCGACATAAAATGCGACGTCAATGGGTTTATGCGACACAACCTTGCGACACAAGGCTTGTGTCGCAAAGATGAACACCAGCCCAGAAACAGCGCCTGTCGCGCTTTTTCCGACCCAAATCACAAATCTAACTCATTTTTAGGCTGAAAAATCGTGTTTTCTTCATACATTTGGACCGAAATAATACACCAAAATGAGTAGATCTAAATATTTAGAGAATTTCTTACAATTTCAAATCGAAGCTAGAGGAGGCCGAAAATGATGATGATGCTTTTGTAAATCTTGTTCCTTGCTTGATGGTGATTCCGAAAATATAGCTTTTGTTGGTTGGTTTACAAATCCGGAAATTAATGAAATCTTGGGAGAGAATTTAGGAAGTGTGTGTGTTTTGTTGAAATGGAAATGGAAGAAAGAGGGGAAAGAGGTGGGGTGTAGGTGAAAGCCTCACCTTTTTCAGTCCCCGAAATCACGCTCCGTATGGTGTTCGTTCTCCCGTTCGTTTAGACGTTAAATGTTTATTTTATACGTTTAAATATACGTTTTTAAAATACGAATAATTACCCAATATTTTTGTTGAAGTATTTTACCAAATACTTAATGGTTGCGTTATAAAGTATAACTTTAACTTGTTTCGATTTGTTTGCGCGTTTAATAATCTAAGCGTGTAGTCCTTGTTTGTACGATACGAATTTGAATTGAAATATTATCTAAATAATATTTTGGATGTAATTGCGTTATTAAATAATATTATATTATTCAATAAGATTTTCACCAACGTCCGTATTAATTGAATCGAATTGAATTCGATTTGAAACTCGTACGATTTAATCTAATCGCATACTTGTATATATATACTCATCAATATATATGTTGATACATTAATTAGTCTAACACAGAACTAATTACATGTATTATTAATTGATTAAGCACTAATTACTAGCCCTAATTTGACGGGTGTCACATACAGCTAATAAAACCACTCCTGCTATACCAGAAAAGGTTATGCCAAAGAAATTGGAACAGTGGTCTGATGAGGGCAAGAGGTTGGTTAGATTAGATAAACAAGCTAAAATCTACATAGGCATGTCACTTCCTGATGAAGTGTTTGAATCTATTAGGCTTTGCAAAACTGCTAAAGACGTGTGGGATACCCTAAGAAATATATATATTGGAACTTCTGATATTATTCGCTGCAGGGAAGTAAATCTCACTCGCCAGTATGAGTAATTTACAATGGAACCCAACGAGTCTCTATCCTCTACATATACCAGATATCAATTGCTGATGAACAAGATGGAAAAGGCTAGTATAAGAAAAGAGCACAGATTTGTGGTTGACAAATTCCTGGAGCTCTTGCCAAGGAAAATTTGGGGAACTATTGCTACCTATACTAGACAGAGGAATGATTATACAACTCTTAATCTTACTCAAGTCTATGGTATTTTGCTCAACTAGGAGTAGTCTGAAAAGCAAGCTGATCAGAGTGAGCACATCCGTGCAACACTTGGAATTCAAAAGATATCGAACGCCCTTGTAGCTGAGCTTGAAGAAAATTGATCAGAAACAGAAATCAAAAGTGTCAAGGCTAAGCTCAAATCACTGATAGCTGATGAAGAAGGTGAAAGAACTGAAGAACAGTCAGAGTATGACTATGATGAAAATCTAGAAAAGCTGGAAAGGGACATGGCAATGATGGTTGCAAATTTCAGAAGGAACACCAGATAAAAAAGATTCGCTAGTGCTCCATCATCTGATAATTTCAAATCAATAGGTGACTGCTACAAGTGTGGTAAACCTAGTCATTTTGCAGCTGATTATAGATCAAAGTCAATAAATCCTATCCCTGAACCAAAGCCAAGCTTCAGAAATGACACGTACAACAAGTACAAAGCAAAATACAAGAAGCTGAAGGCAATGTCCAAATCGGGGAAAAAGAAGGGAAAAGGTTTTGTCGCTGAAGAAGAAATGATCCGTTTAGATAAGGATTACTGTCTGATGGCTGATGACTATGAGTTCCATAAGGACATCAAAGAGGTCGCTCATAAATGTTCAGCATCTGGATGGGATCCTGAAACTCTCTACAAGGTATATTGTTTTAAGTTATATTCAGCTAATGAGAAAAATGATGTTTTTGAATCTTTGATAGTTGACAGGTCAAATTCTCATGACATTTAAAGAAATCAGAATTATGAGATCAGCAACTTGAAATAAAAACTTCTTGATCAAGAGGAAAATGTGTCAAAAATAAAAAATTTGAAACTAGACTTTGAGATACTATTTTTGGAACTCAAATCACTGATAGCTGATGAAGAGGAAAATGTATTCAAGAGAAAGTAAAATTTGAGATACTATTTTTGGAACTCAAAAAGGTTATGGAATTTTGGTGTAAGTCAAACATGAGAGTAAATCAGTGTGTAAATAATCAAATTCCAAAACAAGCAAAAGCTATTTTAGGAGGTGATTATGGATATGCTGCCTCACTTGCTGACTCTACAAAGATTGATCCTAATTCTAATTCTGATGGATATTTCTCAGAAACTGTATTTGAACCTATATCAATTATCAGTGAGCCAAGACCAAATTACTTCACAAAAGGTGGTCTACTCACTGATAGTTGCAATATAGTGATAACTTATTGCGATATCAAAAGTTTTAAAGCTGATAATCTATCAGAAATTTCAAAATTCACTGAATCAGTCGCTGATGATCGAAAAGATATCAGCAACCTCTCTGACACTGTTTTAGTCACTGATAATATTAATATCAGTGAACCTAAGTCAAAGAAACAAGAGGTAGAAATCTGCAAGGAAATAAGTCAGTGTCAACTTAGTAACTTAAATCAAAGAAAGTTAAAAAAGCCACTTATGCAAATAGAAAGTGTTATAAATGTGGAAACAAGCAACACGTATCATCTGAATGCTCAGAAACACCATTTTCAAAACATGTGATCATCAGTGAGCATTCAGACACCATTTATACAAATTAGTGGAAGCCAAAATCAAGGCTTAGCCACTATGAACCCATCTCACCAGTTGAACTAATCTTGATTATTGATGCAAAGCATTCTTAGAGAGACTATCTGGTATCTGAACAGTGGTTGTTCCAGACATATGATCTGATGTAAGTCCCTGCTCAATGACTTCCAGGATGAAAGAGGGCCTGATGTAGTGTTTGGTGATAATAAGGTTGGAAAGACAAGAGGTTATGGTGATTTAACCAATGGAAATGTGATGTTTAAGCGAGCAGCTTATGTGGAGGGACTGAAGCACAATTTATTAAGCCTCGGTCAGTTCTGTGACTCCAAAAACAAAGTGATATTTGATCATGAAGTTGCCATTGTTTACAATAAGAAAGGGAGTGTTGTGTTGGCTGCTAACAGAAAGGGAAATACATAGGTAGTCAATATGGACTCAGCTCAGTTAGGGACATGCTTTTATTCCATGACTATTTCAGAAGAAAAATGGTTATGGCATAAACGACTTTCACATCTGAATCTAAAGGCAATCAATAAATTAAGCAATTATGGTTTAGTCACTGGACTACCAAAATTGTCTTATGATAAAGATAAACTTTATTCAACATGTGAGAAGGGAAAGCATCACAGTTCTTCTTTCAAAAGTAAACCGATCTCTTCAGTGACTGACTGAATATTTTTATCTACTCCTTCTAGATCTGTTTGGTCCAGTGAGCACTCCAAGTCTTGGTGAAAAGAGATACTGTTTTGTGATTGTAGATGAGTACTCTAGATACACTTGGGTATTCTATCTTAAAGCCAAAAGTAATGCTGCTAGCGAGATTATATCCTTTATCAAGAAAATGGAGAACTTAAATGACAGTTTGGTAAAACATTTAAGAAGTGATAATGACACTGAATTTCAAAATATTGACCTGGAAACTTTCTATGATTCAAAAGGTATTTACTAAAAAAATTCAGCTGTAAGGACACCTCAACAAAATGGGGTGGCAGAAAGGTGAAATAGAACATTAACCGAATCAGCCAGGTCAATGCTCATGGATGCTGGTCTTAAGACCTATTTATGGGCTGAAGCAGTGAGTACTGTCTGCTATACTCAGATTAGGTCACTGATTGTTAGAAGACATGATAAGACAGCATATGAGGTGTTAAGGGGGAGAAAACCTGGTATATGTTTTCTCCATGTTTTTGGCAATACCTGGTATGTCATAAACAAAAGAGATTACTCACTGACAATCTCCGTCCGGGTCAGCACACATTGACTGGTCAAACGGATACATTATCATTTGTTCATACGTGTGTTGATTAGGCACACGCATAGAGGCACCCTCGCTCAGGCACTTGATTGTGATCTTGACACCTCAGTTAAGCTCAGACTATGTGCTCATGGCAGCTTAAATCTTTTATCATTTACTTATTTACATAATAGCAAACCATCATACTTAAATCTTGCGGTTCATATATTATAGTTTATCATCAAACCTGTGAGCTCACCATCTTTTAGCTGACCATTTTAGCATGTATTCTCAGGTTCGTAGTAGCAGTAGGTCTGCTCATTCATGATGCCCATTAGCTCAAGTCTCATGCAAACATCAGGAGATTATCATGCATTACTATATTTTGTATAATTAGTTATGCCACAGAATCTCTTTCATTTCATATCAAGCTTTTGTAAACTATTATAACAGTGTAAGACTTTTATAATATCAATGTACCCTAAACGAAGCATATAGAGTCGTTCACTTTATCTTATGTGCTTTGTTTATTGAGTAGTAGCACCCCAAAGTATGCTTCCGCTCAACAGTAAATTTGGGGGTGTTACACCATAGCCAATAATGACCACATATGATACCTCGCCACATAGGTTGTACATCGACTGCACCATTGAACACCACGCCCACAAGATTATCGAGAATCTCGAGTACGTGAGTTTAAAGGAAAGGACGCGTACCATCCCTTCTTCCATACAAGATGGAACGATGATAAACACGGAGAACTTTATCACAGAACGACTCTCAGAAATCTTTTGTATTGTTCCCTCAGAAGAACCCAGGCAGTTGTTCCATGATGGTCTACGTGAAGTCTACTACAGAATCTTGAACATCTTTCAGAATTCGAACATCACGTACTTCGATCATCAAAAACAACTTCTCCAAGGTATTCAAGGATCCATCCATGCACTTGGAAGAAACCCGAGTACAGCCAATCATGAAGATATACATCTTCACTTCTTTGGTTTCATGGATTCATTAAGAGGAGAACGTCCCGAGCGTGAGGTTATTAGATCCAATGGGATCCTCATCTTAGATCCCAACGGAGTCATCTCAAAGTCAGTCAATGATATCACCTGGGATCTCCTTCACTTGTAAAGGGTTGCTGAAAAACACTTTGAAAGCTTCCCTCTTCATGTGGAGAGGATCTCAAACATCACTCAGGTTATCACCCGCCACTTCCTAAGGTTCTACTGCAGGATGCCACCTTCCAGCACCATTGGCCCTGGAGGACCCACCACCCACTGATTCTGAATGAAGGAAAGTCAAGCTCTCGACTATAAAAGTAGCGCATCTCGGGAGGTAACCCGTGGAATAATACGTGTGTTTTTGGTGTGTCAATAAGTGAAGATAAATCTCTGAATATCCTTCACACTTGGATATATCTCAAATATATTTTCAAAATATTTCAAGTAACAATTCAATTTTGAAAAATCACTTGTCTTAGATAAATAGGAAACTCTTTCAGAAAATTAGTTAATATTTTTCGAGCATTTGAGGTACTTGCGTACTACTTTTATGCATTATGCTCGAACTCGTTTAAAATAATATGTTCTACAAAATGATTTGTAATAGAAAACATCTTTTCATTCTTAGACAATGATTCCTTTTCATTGCAAAAATGTGGAGTTGAAAGGTATATCCTGTAACACCCGCCAAATTAGGGCTAGTCATTTGGTCCTAATCATTTTGTAGTACGTGTAATTAGTGCGGTATTAGGCTAATTGTATGTATCATTACGTGTATTAATATATATATATATATATATATATATATATATGCATCTACGTGATTTAGTTAAATCGTGCATTTTATTATATCGGTCGAATTTCAATACATTCATACGGACGTTGGTGAATATCATTCTATTAAGTAATATTAAATTATTTGATAAGCTTAATGATTTCCAAGCATTATTTCAATAATATTCTATAAGTATCTTGTATCACATTAAAAAGCCCTACGTGACCGAAACGCGCGAATCGCGCCCGACAACCGAATAAAGATCAAAATATATTTTACAAGTCTAAAATATATCATTTTTTGTGAGTACATTATTTAATTTGTAGTATTTAAAATTAATAACTAAAACGTTTTCTAAAAATGTCACATCTTATTTATAAGCGAAACCCGAACCGGTGAACATGACCAACAACTGTTCAAATCATTCTAATAAATGTTTTCGAGTATTAACAATTAAGATTTCAAATTTAAAAATATTGAAGATTTAGTTTTTATTTAAAAACGTATGTAAAATAATTAATTAACATCAAAAATATGTGTTTAAACGACCGGGGAAACGAACACCGCACGGAGCACGGGGACGGGGAATGAAAAGTGGAGGCTTTCACCAAAACCCCCACCTTTTCCCTCTTCCCTTTTCCCTCTCATTTCATTTCTCCCTTTTCTTTTCTTTCTCTCTCTCTTTTCTCTCATCCACATCCACCACCATACCACAACCACACTTCCACCATCAAAATCCACCATCAAACGACCCCGGATCATCTTGTCTATTTGAAGAAAAAGGTTCACCTCGCGACGATCTACCTTCCTATCTTTTTTAAATCTTCACGCGATAACTTGTAAGTTTCTGACAAAATCTCAAAAATCCTCGATTTCAAGTGTTTTTGACACGTTGTTGTTTATTTAAGCTTAAAATGTCCAAATATGGGTTGGGTAAAAGTTTCAAGTCAAACGGAAACCGGAAAACACCTTTTCGGCTCATTTTCCGGCCAACAGCTCCTTATGACGCAGATTCTCCAGGCCACCTACGACATAAGCTCTTATGTCGCCAAATCAGGTCTTATGTTGCATATACCGACATAAGCCTCTATGTCACACTACATCACGGATGTCGCATATAGCGACACAAACGTTTATGTCGCAATACTTACGGATGTCGCATATAGCGACACAAAACACTATGTCGCAAAACTTATTCCCGACGCACATAGCGACACAACACCTTATGTCGCATTAAATTGCGGATGTCGCGCTTAGCGACACAAGGCCTTACATCGCAGTCATGATCTGCGACACAACTGACTACGTCGCACTTAGCGACACAAAGTCTTATGTCGCACCTAATGTCGCAGATGACAGAACCTAGAAAACTCGGATTTTACTAAGTGTCGAGACTTGAAATTTAATCAATTAATTTTACCCAAATTCAAATTTTAGATACGTTTTTCACTATAACAATATGGTAGAAATAAAATTTTTCGAGATTACCTGGCATCTCGACCCCAGCCAGGGGCTCTGTCCCTTGGACCCCGCCAGGGGTTGCCACCCTTGCTACCCCGCTAACCAGGGGCGCTACCCCCGGACCCCCGTCATCTAAAGTTTGTGAATACTTTTTAAGTATAACACTCCAAAAATCATAACAATATTAATGAGATTATTATTACAACCAGTCACCAACGGGCCGTACACGTTTTCAAAACTCAAACTTATCAATCAAATCAAATCATTGGACATTACTAGTTGGATGAACAGCTAGCATAGATTATCTTTTAAGATACCTACTTATTTTATTTAAACTTGCGCGTTATAAACGCCTGGCAGGTTACAGTCTTTAGACACCCCATTTTTACTTCACCGCATTTGCTTCATTGCAACTCTTCAGGCTCAGGTGAGTCTCATAGCCCCGACTTTTACTGTTTTTACTCCCAGGGTGGGAATACATGCTCTAACTGTTTTACACTCGAACACGAGTACAAAACTCGCTATATTCTGCATGACCTATTTTCTAATCACTTTTAAGTCCTCTACGATCATAGTTCTGGTAATACTTTATGTAACGCGAATGTTAGTGTATGGTACCGTAGAGGACTGACCATCCTCGTCCAGGTCAGCAAGCACTGACTGATTAAACGGATGCATTAACTTTTGTTCATACGAGTGTGGATTAGACACTCGCTCGGAGGCACCTACAATCAGGCACTTTATTGTGATCCTGACACCCACGTTAAGCGCAAACTATGACCTCATGGCAGACATATACATCATTTGATTCATTTCAAATGGTTATCATTAAATCTTGTGGTTCACACTTACATAATTATTATGCAAACCTGTGAGCTCACCAGTGTTAGCTGACCTTTTTAGCATGTGTTCTCAGGTACCCAACAGCAGTAGGACCTGTTCACTCAGGATGCCCATAGCTTGAGTCAGCATACACATCAGGAGATAATTTTGCATTACTACATTTTGTAACTAAGTTATACTGATTAATCTCTAAACATTGTAAAACTAAAACTTTATATTATCAATGTATCTATAAAACAACGCATATAGAGTCGTTCATTATATGCCTTGTGTGTTTTGATTATTGATTAGTAGCACCCCAAAGCTTGCTTCCGCTAAACAGTAAATTTGGGGGTGTTACATATCCAAAGTGTTCACACTTAATGTCACACCCTGCTAAAGCGGAAACACGAGATGTAACAGCACAATGGTTTCATTACACAAAGTACAACTGATTCATCGTTTACAAAATACAGCTACTAGCACTTACAATAAGTTTACAGTACCAAATACTAGATCATACAACCGAATACATCCAAAAGATAAAACGAAGTAAGTCTAATAGCTTCAACATTAATAAAGATAAACGTTGCTTCATTCCACTACTGACAGTTTCCTGAAAAGCATGTAAAATGAGGGTCAACTATAAAATAGTTGGTGAGTTCACAGGTTTAGGAAATAAAACGTAAATGTGAAAAACCATTTAGAAGTTATCAAACCATGTTGTGAAATTTACATTATTAGGAAATAGTGTTTATACGCAATATAAGATTCATTTAAGAATGACATGTATAGCTTGAGTCCACAACCAAACCTACTGGCCCGAAACAACGCCCCAAAGATATGTCCTATCGCAAACATATTGAATTGGTGGTATGCACTCGTATGCACGAATGAGTGGGAAGGTGGCCTCCTTCCAAATAGTACTATCCATATCAACCATCGGCTCAATAATGATTTAATGGGTTGTGTAAGAGAAACCGAGGACTTAAGACACGATATAGTCACAAGCATACAATAAGAGCGTATAAATAGAAAATGTACATCAAAGATAAGTATTTGCAACAAGATAACATGCTTTTCACCCCAAAACATTTAGTATAAATGGTAAAAAGAGGGGCTGTGAATACTCACGATTGGGCGCAAGAGTAAATTGATGGATGTAACGTGTGTGCTTGCCGGGTATGACTCCTATCCAAGACCTATGAGAATGAAGGTTCTAATTAGGTTCTTATCTACTTTTGTTTGTAAGGATTGCTTAGATAATTATTTAGATTACAAAGTGCCAATATAGTTTGTTTGCTTTGAAGTTGTTAATGTCCAATAATCACGGTTGAGAATGATAATGGTTACACAAGTGTACAACATACTAAAATTATCGAACGTCACACACAAGTCGTATAATGTCACAAGATTGTTTGAGTCCGAATTTTATAGTGTTTGAGTTTTGGAACTTTGGTTCCCCACAATTTATTATTAACATACACAATAGATAAATACATCAAAAGACATCCAAACACTTTTTGTTACCAATCTTTCCAAGCATAGAAAGTTTCCCGTTTTTGATACCGAGACCGATTATTGTTGACTTGGTCAAACCTTCTTGGTTTATCCCGAGACTTTTAACCAATCCTTAGACATATTTATAAGTCATAAAAATTTAGTCGTTCTCTACATAGCAAGTCCGTAAGTGTCGGTTTTTAAGGTTATACCAAGATCAGTCCACTTTTCATGTTTTTGAAATTACCCCTGTTGGTTGTATTTATTAAAAATACTTCTGTTCAAAAAAGATTTAAGGGAAAAATCACAGATGTTCTAAAATATGTTATCTACTTTGTGTAATTTTTACAGAACTAATAGAAAAGTCCAAGTATTTTTAGATTTTACTTTTATCTTCTAGGGGCGAATTTAAACACATGCATGCAATCATTATTTCTGAGCAAAATGTACATGGAATCAATAAAATTGGTCTTCTTTAAAATTGTAGCCAAGGAAATTTGTAAACTTTTAGCGTTGGTTTCATGTCATTTGGAAGAAAGTTTATGTCTTACTATAACAGCTTGTACACCTTTTCTTACAAAAATTATTAAAAATATCAATTAAACTCAGAAAAATATGAGGCTTATGGGGTTGGAAACCTTACTTCCAGAACTTGATTTTAGACTATAAAAACGTCCATTTTCATGAAGGAATGATTTTTATAAAAATCGTTGAAATGGAATAAGTTTTCTGGACAGAAAGTTGTAAACTCTTGTTTGAGTGTTTCATTCAAAATAATGAACACCAAACATGAAATAAAGAAGATTATCATCTTTTGATCTTTAAATCCATGTTCTAATACATGCATGATGTTGATATACAACCAAGATGTGTTAGAGATGAATATTTATCACAAGAACAATTTTTACATGAAGATAAACAATATTCAACAAAGTTACAAGTATCAACACCAAGTTTCACTTGATTTTTGGTTTGATCATGGGTTACTCTTTCTTCTAACACATAAAGATGTGAAAAGAGATAACCTACAAACATCAAGCATTTAATGAGGATTTTTAGCCATGAGAAGGGCTAAAATCCGAATTTTGAAGAAAACACAAGAAGAAAGTGATAGATAATAATAGTAAATGATATAGATTACCTTTTCTTGCTTTTATTTGGTGATGAACACCTTTAAATTCTGGGTTTAGAGCTTGAATGTGACTGATTTTTGGGAGGAAAAAGTGTGTGTTTAGTGTGTGTTTTGAGAGAGAAATGTGAAGAGTGTGAGAATGGGCTTTGGGGAAGTGAAATAGTAATGAGTGTATGGGGAAATAAAAGATTTGAAATGAAAAAGGGGGGGGGGGGGGTGTTTAATTTTTTTTTTTTTGTTAAATAATAGTATAATAGTTGTATAATTAATTTGTATTAAAGGTGTATAAGTATTGTTATGTTATAAGGTTTATTTTGTGATGTTTTAGTGATCAAAATTTGAGTTTTAAAAAGTGAGAAATTTTAAGTTCTTGAATTAAGTTATGATACACTTAATTTGTCTAATTTTAATGTTCATGTATTATTCATCCGATTAAGTTTGCGTTGTCGAGTTACGGAAATTTCAGTTTGCGATTCAATAAGGATTTTGTTAAAGCATAAAGAGATAAATTTTCTTTGTTTAATTTGGCACTTAGTAATCTAATTTAGTTTTTCTTATAGACTTATGATCTACTAGGAAATCTCTAAGACTTTCTACGGTTTAGTAGACCTAAGGAGTCGTAACCATAAATTTTACCGAAATATATGGAATGCCATAATGAAATCTAAGATTGGAGTGTGGTAATAACCTGAGATTTTGACGGTTGTCACACTTAAGAGATTGATTTGCAAAATGTGGTTGAATAGGAAGGCTCGGTTCATATTTAAAAGCCCCCTCCCTAAAAAGCTTAATAATCCTCATGGAGCTGCCGCAAAACAAAGATGTCAAGTTCAAAAAAAATTTCTGCTTCTTAGCACATATTCAGATCTTCAGCTTTAGCTATCTGGGGAGTTTCTTCATCCTTTTTCTGTTATTATCTTTTTGCTTTACGTAGTACTGTTAATTTATAAAAGTAATCTATATCATATCCTAAGCTTATCACTAAGTGTGAGATTTCAGCCCAAACAAACACTTAAGAAACATTTTCTTACATGTTTAAACTCTATGTGTGGGATTATACTTCTAGTATAATCTCCATTAAAGAGAACATTAGGGACAATATTCCCCTAAGTATGGGATAGCGGTATAGAATACTGTGAGTCCCTAATCACTATTATGTTAGTGATTATGAATCGTTAACAGTGAGTTAATTGTAGAAGGGGGGGTTGAATACAATTAAAAACTTTTCTTTTTCTTTTATAATGAATTATATTTGCTTAACAAGTTTTTAATCATATTGATGCAGCAGCAAAGTGAACACAGATATGTATATGAGATAAACAGTTCAAAAGCTGAAACAGATGTAGCTGAAAGATAAATTCTTTTATTACTAAAATTTATCTCATGTTGATTTGCGGAATAGATTAGCCAAAGCTAATCTAAATCAAACAATACAGCTAGTACAAGAGATGAGTAGTAGTGGACAAACACGCTAACTACTCACTCGCTGAAGTAAGCTAGTAGTGGACAAACACGCTACTAGTTTACTCGCTGGTGTTTACTTGTATTTTAGACAAACTAGTCACTGACAAACAAGTGACAATACAAGTAATCGACACGAAATGAAGTACAACATACAACGCTATTTATAGACACTGAAATCCTTGATTTCCGGATCTAATGGGCACGTGTCGCTGCTTGATTGGAGAGGTAGTTGAGATGTGATATATCATGGCACGACATTCTGTCTTGGGAAATATCACCTTGTACTATGGACCAATCAAAAGCTTCCACGTTACTCTTTACAAGTTACGAGGAACACGTGCGGTGCCGTGGTAACGCCGAAAGTTGACTTCTTATTTAATGCGGCATTTAATGCTGCAGTCGCTGATAGAAAAATCAATCCTCCTCATTCTCGATGCGAGCTAACATGCTCTAAAGAATGACTTGAATAGCTAAACTTCAGCGACTTCTTTTATTCAGCAGATGAAAGAACTCAAGAAGACTTGGAGACTCTCGCTGATAGATGAGTATCAGCGACACACATAGTTGAGTCTTTGATCTTTATAAATTCTTCTTCTACTGGTCTAAGATACAATCAGCGACAAGAGAACCTTCAGCAACATTATCTTCAACTTGAATCAACCTTTATATTCAGAGAGTGATGCTCTCGCTGATGATGATCAGCGACACACAAAGTTAAGCATCATTCTCTTTCAGTAACACAGACTAGATAGAAGATCAGCGAACATAAACTTCAGCAACAGGAGCTTGACTTGAAACATTTCTTCAGAGAGAGATCTTCAGTAAGTGAGTCAGAGACTTGAGATAACAGGTTATCATCAGTGACTTCGCTTATCAGCGACTGATGATATCAATAATCTGCCTGTAGATATTATCTAAGTCTCCCCCTTGATCATTGAGATCAGTGACCATCTTGAGCATGACGATCAGTGACTCAACAATCTCCCCCTAAATGGTTTAAATCATAGCTCCCTTAGACAAACTGGTTGCAGAAGGTTTTGAACTCAATAATCTCTCTTTTACTTTGTTGATAAGTTGAATGTTCAGAGACTTGTCCTTGTAAATTTTTGTAGTTGAAAAGATTTTGAGTCTCTGATAGGAGGTTGCCCAGTGACTTGCACTTGTAGATTTTCTTGATTGAAGCCTCATATATATCATAGAACAAGCTATTTACAGAAGCTATCTATTACAAAATGTCTAATCTATTTATCTCTCCACATCTCCTCTTCCTTTACTATACCAAGCTCAGCTTCAAGTTCATATTTGTCTTTGGAGGGTAGGTATCTGAACTTTCTGGCCAAGGCTTCATCGAGAATAGCTTTTCTGATCTTTGAATCTGTTGGAAGCATGCTGGCTGACCTGATTAGGTGTATGAGTTGTTCTTGATCAACCTTCTCAAGCTCAGCTTCTCTCTGAAACCTAAGGGCACCATTTAGGTCCCTGTATACCAGACCCTTTTCACCTTCAGTGACCTCATGACCTTCAAGCTTTGGCACACCAGCAGGGATAGATAGATTAAGCCTTGAAGTGTTGGGGATTCGATAGATGCTGCTGGTACCTGATCTATACCTAGGACTAGGTGGCTGAACAATTTCCTCACCATGTATGACAGTATCTTCTGGTCTGAGGAGTTGCAGCGACACCATTTTCTGATAAAGCCTATCAATCTCCTTCATAACATCAATCTTAGCTGCACTTGTAGAGTGGCTGATAGCAAGCCTTATTTCATTCCATTCTTCTCTGTGCAGCTTGCATACTTGATCAAGTAGCATTGATTGAGTCTCTGAACCTCTTTGTATAAGTAGCTGAGGTTGAGATTGGTTCCTTGACTTTTTCAGCTTGACCTTGGTGATAGGTGCAGGGTTTGATCTCCCTGTCATTCTGGCAGCAAATCTTTTTCTATCAATCTCATCCCACTTTCTATCCACTGCTGTTTTGACAGCTCCCCCTTTCTTTTTAGAGCTCTTGCTAGCTGATCTTTTCAGTTTATGTTGCTCTAGCTCACTCTTTTCTATCTCAGCAAGTACCCTGGCAATTGCAGCATCAGACTCTTCTTGATCTTTCTTTTGCTTAAGAAGTCTGGCCCTTTCATTGGCATCTTTGGAGCTCAATTCCAGTAGGTACGCTCTGTCAGCATCTGATTGCTCTTTCAGCAACCTTTTCCTTTCTTGTTCTTCTCTCAACTCAGCCTGAAAAGTTATTTGTAGTATCATTTCTTGCTCCCTGTCCTGTCTTGCCTTTATCTTTCTGGCAATTCTCTGATCTTTTGTTTCATCAGGACAAGGGGTATCTGAGGCTGAGTCAGAGGAAAGGCATGCTGTGGGAGAGGTATCTGATGTGGTAGTGTTGGAAGGAGTTGCTGTGGAGATTGGTGTTGTAGTTGCTGGGGTAGGTGTGGTTATTTGGACTGTTTGGGTTGTTGTGGTTGTAGTTGCTGTAGGTGAGGTTAGGTTTAGGGTTGCTGATGGAGAAGAAGGTGCAGCTACCTCAGATATGACAGTATGTAATTGAGGATTACTGACCTGTTGTTTCTTTGATGGAGGAGTAGATGCAGGAGAGGTGTCACTGGTCCTTTTTCTTTTCATAACAGATGATATGGGTTGCTGATCCTCCATTTTTATGTCATCTTCATCATCTGAGTCCTGACCATTTCCATGACCACCTCCCTGGCCATCATCATTGTTATCATCATCATTATCATCAGCATCATGCATGATGGTATCATCCTCCTCATCATCAGATGCATCGGCTACTACATCCCTATTCATCCATTCCCAGCGAGCCAATTCGTAGCTCACTGAGGTACCCTCAATCCTAGCAATATCATCCACTGCCCATTGCTGTATCAGCCCATTATAGTTCCTGAGCTCTTCAGCACTGAACTCAGGAAATCTTTCAGCGACAGCCACCATATCAGTAGCTATCTCCATATCCACCCAATGCAGTTCAGCAACTGCAAGGGCCTCCAGCTCAGGTTGCTCAGCAATAGGACGAAGTGCATAGGTAGTGAGCACTATGTCCCTGTGAGCCTTGTTTGATAGCGGATCAGTCATTTTTCGGGGCATCTCTGGATCAGAGACCAAATCTTCTTCTTCACTCTCCCCCTGACTGGTTCGCTCAAACTGATCAACTGCCCTAAGTATCTGATCTGTGAAGTTTGCGTTTTCCTCACGCAGGGCAGCGACCTCAGCTCTAGTCGTTGTGAGCTGTGAAACAACCTGTGGAAGCACCTTAATAACTTTGTCAGTGTTATAAAGGTAGTTGGATACAGAGATGGCTAGGTCATTTTGGTTGGTGGTTAGCTGAGCAATAGCAGCAGCATGATTGGTGAAGTTTGTGTTGGAAGTGGAGGCTAGCTCAGTGACTGCATGGTTTATAGCAGCACTGGCATCAGCTACTGTTTGGACCCTCTCACTAACAGATGCACTCCATGGTTCAATGGAGTTATACACATCAGTGAGAGCAGCAACAGCTTTTTGGAGGACAGAGACATTGCCAATAAGTGCCTCACGGTCTTCAGTGACCATCTTAATTTGGGTTTGGGATTGGGCAATGTACTCCATCAGTAGCTGATCTGATGTGGAGTGAGTGGAGGTGTTTGGGGGAGTAGTTTGGGTATTAATAATGGGGGTAGGTGTAGATTGGGCTACATGATCAGGGGGTGTGGTCTGATCAGCAGCAGCTTGGATGTTGTCACTGGAGAAAGATGTGGGGGTAAGCTCTCTGATGGGTGAGTTGGAGGTAGGTGGAGGAATGGGTTGGGTGTCCTCAGAAGTGTCCATGGGCATGATTTCCTCATCATCAGCTTGTGATTTAGCTGGTGGTTCATTGGAAATAGAAGTGGCGACCTGTATCTCACCATGGGTCAGTGGTGAGACATTGGCAGTCGGTGCAGTGATAGTTAAGAGTTGGCCCGGGTCTGTAGCCAGTGGTGTGACATCAGCTATGAGTGTGTTATCACCCACTGATGTCACTTGCCCTTTTAATGAAATGTCACCCTTTTGTGAGGATGACAAGTGGTTGGGTTGACTCAAGCTGAGGGTGTGGGGTGCACCCGAATCACTGCCAACAGTGGTTTGATCCACTGCAGCTGTCTGTAAGTTTCCCTTTGTAGAGTCACTGGACTTTCGGGAGTCCAGTGAAGCAGTTAAAGCTAAGGGTTCAGCAGTGGTGCCCTCAGTAACTGAACGTACAGTCACTGATTCACCACTGGCATCCGTAGATGTCTTCTTTTTGCTACGTCCCTGATCCTTTAATGTCAGGGACCCTAATTTGGATTTTTTCTTGGGAGCAGTTGGTGGTTTCTTGATTGGTGGTTGACCAACAGTAGTCACTGGGGGTGTGGTCAGTGACGTGGTCGATGAGGGGGCAGGAACTGACATATGTACAGCAGTTACAGGCTGGGGTGCAAGGATCCCCGGATGCTTCATAAAAGCAGGTAGAACCGCAGTCGCTGGTTTTGCGAAAATTTGAGATCCTACCAGAGTGGGCTCAAAACCCTGAAATGATACCCTATCATAGGCATCAAACTGATCCCTGAAGATCAGTGAGAGGTACCTAGGGTAAGGTACATATTTTGCCCTGGCAGGCTCAGCGACCTTGGTGATCAGTTCATTGAAGATCACACTTGCATAATAAACTCGTAGAGAGTTGACCAGTGACCAACTGATCTGTGCTTCCAGGGAGCTGAATTGATCATAGCTCCCTGATTTTGTGCCCAAAGATTGAATAAAATTAGTAAAAAGGGCATTCCAAACACCATCCATTTTAGTTTTATGGACCGTAGAGTACTTACGATTGCCACTGCCATCGACTGAGTATTTACACTCAATCGCAGTGAGCTCGACGAGGCCTTGTTTGGCAACGTCGCTCTCTGGCAGTGACTCATATGACTCGTAGGTCGGCAGTTGTAAGATAGAGCGAATGGTGTTGGCAGTTATTATGATAGGTTTGGTACCATTGTCAATAAAACCCTGGAGTTGAGAAACACCAGAGACAACTGAGTGAGTGCAGGTAAACCAAAACTCACTGAGCCATTCTGGGTTCATCTCCCCAGGAGACAAGGTAAGAGCAGGGAGGATAAAATGGTTTTTCAAAAAGTTTATTACCTCCGCATACTCAGGTTTTGTACAGGTTACATTTCCCAAATAGTTAGATTTGGGAACTGTAACGACAAGGGTCTCGCTGACCGCAGAGGCTCGAAGAGCTTGAATCTCTGGGGTAGGAGTATAGGAGTTATTAAAAAATTTAGTCCTTGCCATTTTTGAAAAAATAAAGTAGAACGTTGAAAGGTAAGAAATTTGCAGAGAAAAAATATGAGGAAGATGAAGTTTAAAAAGTTTGAGAGCGTAAAGAATGAAACGGTGGGGGTTTCGCTGCTTATATACAGTCGCTGGTGAAAAAATATGTGGTTATAACGAGTATATACGTGGTCAAAAAGGTAAAAAGAAATAATAAAATAATAGTGGTTGGTGGTAGTGGAGCAGGTTGATGATGGTGAGGGGTGGTAACATTAAATGTTGATGGGAGAGGTGCGCCGGAAAAGGTATACGAGGTGTCAGAAAAAGTGTACCTTTTCGAGTTCCCATAAGATATTTTAATATTTGTATTTATGAGGAATATAAATCGTTACATATTAAATACAAGGTATTAAATGTAAGGAATATATGTCGAAATAAATGCAATATTAAAGTGAAACTTTCGCTGATACATTGTGTTCCAGCGAGATGAAAATAAGTTATATCCTAAAATAAAATAGAAGTTATGTTTCACATTTGATGTCGCTGATTGAATTTCAACTTAGAATACAAATCTAATCAGCTAGTCAAGTATGTAAATCATAAGATATAATTTATTTTTATGATATAAGGAATTTTCATGTGCAGTTACCAAGTATATAATTTATCTCTTATAACTATGCTAACTTATTGTTCTTGCTGACAGTATCAGTGAGAATAATAGATCAGTGAGTTAATAGAAATAAATTATTTACGCAGTGACTACCTTTTTCATTTAGCAAGCAGGTTTTAATCATTCAGGTTCAGCATGCCCAACTCGCTGATGAGAAAGGTGAATCTTTTCTCATCTAAAGGTTTTGTAAAAATATCAGCGAGTTGGTAATCAGTTGGAATGAAATGTAATTCAATGTCACCTTTCATGACGTGGTCCCTGATGAAATGATATCTGACATCAATATGTTTTGTCCTTGAGTGCATCACAGGATTGTTGGCTATAGCAATGGCACTTTGACTGTCACAGTAAATTGGAACATTTTCAAAGTTAAAGCCATAGTCAGCGAGCTGATTTCTCATCCACAGAATTTGAGCAGTGCAGGCTCCAGCAGCTACATATTCAGCCTCAGCAGTAGAAGTTGAGACAGAGTTCTGTTTCTTGCTTGACCAGCTTACTAGCTTTTCTCCAAGAAACTGACAGCTACCAGAGGTGCTCTTTCTGTCCATCTTGCATCCAGCATGATCAGAATCTGAATATCCTTTCAGTGAGAAATCCGAACCATATGGGTACCAGAGACCAAGATTTGGTGTACCCTTCAGATATCTGAATATTCTTTTGACAGCGAGCAAATGGGATTCTTTTGGATCAGCTTGATATCTAGCACATAGACAAGTGGAAAACATAATGTCTGGTCTACTAGCAGTTAAATACAGCAGTGACCCGATCATTCCTCTGTAAGCAGTGATGTTTACAGATTTACCATCAGGATCAGCATGTAATTTAACTGCAGATGACATTGGTGTGGCAAGGGATGAGCAGTTGGTGAATTCAAATTTCTTTAATAAGTCTTTAACATATTTTCCTTGGTTTATGAAAATACCAGTGTTGGTTTGCTTTATTTGCAGACCAAGGAAAAATGTTAGTTCACCCATCATGCTCATTTCATAACTTTTAGTCATGAGGTTACTGAACTCTTTGCACATGTCATTGTTAGTAGACCCAAAAATAATATCATCAACATAAATTTGGACTAATATAACATCTCTTTTATCCTTTTTGATAAAAAGTGTGCTGTCAATCTTACCTCTGACATACCCACAGTTTATTAAGAAGGTAGAGAGAGTGTCATACCAAGCTCTGGGAGCTTGTTTTAGTCCATATAAAGCTTTATCCAGTTTATATACATAACCTGGATGCTTGGGATCAGTGAATCCAGGTGGTTGCTTCACATACACTTCTTCCTGCAGCTTGCCATTTAAGAAGGCACTTTTCACATCCATTTGATATACCTTGAACTTCTTGTGAGCTGCATATGCTAAAAACAACCTGATTGCCTCAAGCCTAGCAACTGGTGCAAAGGTTTCATCATAATCAATTCCTTCCTGCTGACAGTAACCTTGTGCAACCAGTCTAGCCTTATTTCTTATAACAACACCATCAGCATCCATCTTGTTTCTGAACACCCATCTTGTTCCAATCACAGATTTCCCAGTTACTTGAGGTACTAACTTCCACACTTTATTCCTTTCAAACTGAGATAGCTCATCTTGCATAGCAGCTATCCAGTGATGATCAGTGAGTGCCTCATCAATTTTCTTGGGCTCAATCAGTGACACAAAGCTTACAAACAAACAAAAGTTAGCAGATGCTGATCTGGTCTGAACTTTGGATTGAGGATCACCAATAATCAAATGATTATCAATATGTCTAGTCCATTTAGTCACTCGCTGAGGTTCAGCAGTGACTTGATTATTCAAAGGTGATCCACCAGACACATCAGCATTAGAGGCAATGTTTAAGCTTTGATTTTGAAAATGAGTGTTATTACTTTGATGCAAGAGATGAGATGATGATGATGGGATATCAGTAGGCAAAGATGAAGTTCCTGAATCATTCTCAGCTAAAGTAGAGCCAGAAATATCTTCAGGGTCATCATCTTCCCTTTCAGAATCTGATGGATGAACCTCATGCTTGTGATCACTGATTGAATTAAAAATGAGGTTTTCATAATCCTTTGGATCAGTGAGTGATTCATCATGAGATTCATCAAAGGTGACATCCATTGATTCTTCAATACATTCCCTTCTTTTATTGTAAACTCTGAAAGCTTTTGAAATGATTGAGTAACCAACAAATGTACCTTCATCAGCTTTGGGGTCAAACTTCCCTAGGTGATCTCTTTTGTTTAAGACATAGCAGGTACTGCCAAAAACATGAAGAAAACTTATGTCAGGTTTTCTCCCCCTTAGCACCTCATAGGCTGTCTTCTTATGTCTCTTGACAATCAGAGACCTGTTCTGGGTGTAGCAGGCAGTGTTAACTGCTTCAGCCCAGAAGTAGGTCTTAAGACCAGCATCTATGAGCATTGACCTTGCAGATTCAATCAAGGTTCTATTTCTCCTTTCTGCAACACCATTCTGTTGAGGTGTTCTTGGTGCAGAGAAATTTTGAGAAATACCTTTTGAATCACAGAAACTTTCAAGGTCAATATTTCTGAATTCAGTGCCATTATCACTTCTTAAATGTTTAACTGAGCAATCATTTAAGTTTTCCATCTTTTTGATAAAGGATATAATTTCCTGTGTTGCATCACTTTTGGCTTTGAGGAAGAATACCCAAGTATATCTGGAATATTCATCCACAATTACCAAGCAGTACCTTTTACCACCAAGACTAGGAGAACTCACTGGACCAAATAGATCCATATGCATCAGTTGAAAGCATTCTGTCACTGAAGATGTTTGCTTGCTTTTGAAAGAAGAGCTGTGGTGCTTTCCCTTCTCACATGCTGAACAAAGCTTGTCTTTGTCAAAAGTGAGCTTTGGAAGACCATTTACCAAGCTATACCTGCTGAGCTTGCTGATGGCCTTGAAATTCAGGTGAGAAAGTCGCTTATGCCATAACCATTTTTCTTCTGAAACAGTTCTGGAATAAAAGCATGTTCCTGATTGTGCTGAGTCCATATTGACCACATATGTATTTCCTTTTCTTTGAGCACCCAGGACAGCACTTCCATTTTTGTTGTAAACAACTCCAGCTTCATGATCAAACAGCACTTTATTCTTGGCATCGCAGAACTGACTGATGCTTAATAGATTATGCTTCAGTCCTTCAACATATGCCACCCTTTTAAACATCACATTTCCATTGGTCAAGACCCCATACCCTCTGGTCTTACCAATGTTGTTGTCACCAAAAACTACATCAGGACCTTTTTCATCCTGGTAGTCGCTGAGCAGGGACTTACATCCGGTCATATGTCTGGAACACCCACTGTCCAGATACCAGATTGTTTCTCTAAGAATGCCCTACATCAGAAGTAAATTATTAGTTCAATTTATGAACCCATCCTGAGATGGGTTCATGGTGGATAAGCCCTTAACTTGGCTTCCACTGACCAGCAAAACACTTGACTCACTGCTGGTGGATGGTTGGACTTGTACTGATGAACAATCTGTTGACACATGTTGTCTATTTCCACACTTATAGCATTTTTTATTTGTGGCTCTAGATTTCTTTTGCTCAACAAGCTTATTTGATTGAGATTTAAAAGAATTCAGACTTAATGTATCAGTTTGTTTCTTTAACTCCAAGTCACTGATAATAAGATCATCAGTCACTGGAGTGTCAGAACTGAGGTTGCTGAATAACTTTTGATCAATAGTACTGATGAGAACTGGATTAATTGTTGAATCTTTTATGCTCAGATCTTTCAGTTCATCAATACTTGCAGTTATCTCACAGTTGTCAGTGACCAGCGAGCTTTTAACAAAGTGATTTGGTTTAGACTCGCTGAAGACTGACATTGGTTCAAAGACAAAGTTTGAAAGGGATTGATCAGGCTTGAATATTTGATCAATGCTTGTGGCATCAGCTAGAGAAGCAGCAGTGTCATAATCACCTCCCAAAATAGCTTTCACTTGTTTTGGAATTTGATTATTGACACACTGGTTCACATTTAATGCAGATTTGCACCATGACTTTATAACTTCATTGAGTTGAGAAAATTTGGTTTCAAAGCTTATTTTCTCTTGAATGCACATTTGATTTGCATGTATTTGTGCATCAAGTTCAAGTTTCAGGTTTTTCATTTTCAATAAATTTTCTTCTTGAAGTTTAAGCTTAAATGTTAAGTCATTGATCATGCATTCTTGCCTTTTCTGAATATCATGAGCATTTGATAGATCAACTATTAAAGTCTCAAAGATATTCTCCTTTTCAGTCACTGAAGCTGATTTAAAACAATGTACCTTGTAGAGAGTTTCTGGATCCCAGCCGGATGCTGAACATTTCTTAGCAACTTCTTTGATATTATCATGGAAGTCAGCATCATCAGCCATTAGACAGTAATCTCTATCTAAGCATATCATAGCTTCTTCTTCATCAGATGATGAGGTTGAGTCGGAGTCGCTGAAAGATCCTTCTTCAGCAACAAATCCTTTTCCCTTCTTCTTACCAGCTTTGGACATAGCTTTCAGCTTCTTGTACTTTGACTTGTATTTGTTATACTTGTCATTTCTGAAGCTGGGCCTTTGTTCAGGGAGAGGATTGACAGCTATGGATCTGCATTCAGCTGCAAAGTGACCAGGTTTGCCACATTTGTAGCAGTCACCTTTTGACTTTGAGATATCACTAGATGTTGCACCAGCAAATTTGTTGAACCTTGAGTTCTTTCTGAAGTTTGCAACCATCATGGCCATATCTCTTTCCAGCTTTTCCAGTCCTTCTTCATAGCTGACTTCAGACTTGCTGTCAGCAGCACAACCTTCCTCATCTGCAATCAGTGACTTTGAACTCATCTGGGTGATCTTAACTTTCTGCCTTTGATCAATCTCTTCTAGCTCAGCTACAAGGGCATTAGAAATCTTTTGATTGCCAAGAGCAGCACGAATGTGCTCGCTTTGGTCAGCTTGTTTTTCAGATTGTTCCCAGTTTAGTAATATACCATAAACTTCAGTTAGATTGAGAGAAGTATAATCATTACGTTGTCGAGTACATGTTGCAATGGTACCCCAAACTTTTCTAGGTAGTAGTTCTAGAAATTTTTCAACAACAAATCTTTGATCTTTACCTATATTAGCCTTTTCCATTTTATTTATTAAAGCTTGATATCTAGTATAGGTGGAGGCCAGTGATTCATTGGGTTCCATGGCAAACAGTTCATATTGACGAGTCAGATTAACTTCTCTACAGCGAATGATGTCAGGGGTTCCAATATAGATATTTCTTAAGGTGTCCCACATGTGTTTCGCTGTACTGCACAATCTAATAGACTCAAACACTTCATCAGGGAGTGACATGCTTATGTATATTTTAGCTTGTTTATCCAGCCTAACCATTCGCCTATCCTCATCTGTCCATTGTTCCTCCCTTTTTGGCATAACCATTTCTGGTAGTGCAGGAGTGGTTGTAGTAGCTGCAACAGCAGGAATAATGACAGTAGGAGTGTGAGGACCGTCAGTTATTATGGAACAAAGACGATCATCAACAAGGTCTAAGAACATCATCATCCTGGACATCCAGGTTTCAATTCTTGATGGGTCAAATGCTGGGGGTTTTGTAGTGGAGCCATTTCCCTTCTGGTACTCAGAATCAACACAACTGTATTTAACGGATTCCATTGCAGATCTGGTTAAATTATATTTTAAACCAACTCCGCTCTGATACCAATTGTGAGTCCCTAATCACTATTATGTTAGTGATTATGAATCGTTAACAGTGAGTTAATTGTAGAAGGGGGGGTTGAATACAATTAAAAACTTTTCTTTTTCTTTTATAATGAATTATATTTGCTTAACAAGTTTTTAATCATATTGATGCAGCAGCAAAGTGAACACAGATATGTATATGAGATAAACAGTTCAAAAGCTGAAACAGATGTAGCTGAAAGATAAATTCTTTTATTACTAAAATTTATCTCATGTTGATTTGCGGAATAGATTAGCCAAAGCTAATCTAAATCAAACAATACAGCTAGTACAAGAGATGAGTAGTAGTGGACAAACACGCTAACTACTCACTCGCTGAAGTAAGCTAGTAGTGGACAAACACGCTACTAGTTTACTCGCTGGTGTTTACTTGTATTTTAGACAAACTAGTCACTGACAAACAAGTGACAATACAAGTAATCGACACGAAATGAAGTACAACATACAACGCTATTTATAGACACTGAAATCCTTGATTTCCGGATCTAATGGGCACGTGTCGCTGCTTGATTGGAGAGGTAGTTGAGATGTGATATATCATGGCACGACATTCTGTCTTGGGAAATATCACCTTGTACTATGGACCAATCAAAAGCTTCCACGTTACTCTTTACAAGTTACGAGGAACACGTGCGGTGCCGTGGTAACGCCGAAAGTTGACTTCTTATTTAATGCGGCATTTAATGCTGCAGTCGCTGATAGAAACATCAATCCTCCTCATTCTCGATGCGAGCTAACATGCTCTAAAGAATGACTTGAATAGCTAAACTTCAGCGACTTCTTTTATTCAGCAGATGAAAGAACTCAAGAAGACTTGGAGACTCTCGCTGATAGATGAGTATCAGCGACACACATAGTTGAGTCTTTGATCTTTATAAATTCTTCTTCTACTGGTCTAAGATACAATCAGCGACAAGAGAACCTTCAGCAACATTATCTTCAACTTGAATCAACCTTTATATTCAGAGAGTGATGCTCTCGCTGATGATGATCAGCGACACACAAAGTTAAGCATCATTCTCTTTCAGTAACACAGACTAGATAGAAGATCAGCGAACATAAACTTCAGCAACAGGAGCTTGACTTGAAACATTTCTTCAGAGAGAGATCTTCAGTAAGTGAGTCAGAGACTTGAGATAACAGGTTATCATCAGTGACTTCGCTTATCAGCGACTGATGATATCAATAATCTGCCTGTAGATATTATCTAAGTCTCCCCCTTGATCATTGAGATCAGTGACCATCTTGAGCATGACGATCAGTGACTCAACAAATACCTTAGATAGATTTTTATATCCAAATAGCAACTCAGAAAATATTCCTCACTTTTAAAATTCATCAAAAATTTTTTTTTTTTTTTTGCGTAAAACAAAGAAAAGCATGAGCTTAACTTCGACAGTAGATAGCTACTCATTCAGTTAGCTCTGCTATTTCTTTGAATTTTAATATATCTAAGAGAAGCCATTTTTAATATGAGTAAGTTATTTTGGAAGGTAGTGTAAATAAGATAGGAATTTCTCAAATTAAGAAATGATAATCTTAGGGGCAGCGCATGAGTAAGCACATACAACCCTTATTAATTGCAGTGAGTTATCTTGAGCCTATAAAAGCATTCATTTTAAATGTTTCACTATTCATCTATTGTGTGTGCCAATGTATGCATTTTTGAATTATAACTTGCTCCTGATATGCATTTCAAGACCACATTGGTGAGCACCGTACGCGGAATAGGTGCAATTAGATGACATCGACATTCCCTAGGAAATAAACCCATTTTCTCATATCTCTTCAAGCCTAACCCTTCTGATACTCATTTTTAGTATCGATGATCCGCTTAGTAAACCCTGTTAAGCCTTAACCTTTTCGTTTCTTGAAAACCCTGAATATAACCCATTCACTTCCATACCCACCAAAATCTTATCTTGGAATTTTTAAATTTTAGAAAAATGCTGTTTAGATATTCTTTTTGCTTTCGCTCATAAATTTCGTGTTTTACTCGAAAACTTCTCATGTGCGTTCCCATAATTAAATCTCAAAAGATCGAGAATTATGAGGTGCGAAAAATTGGCACCAAATGAAATTCGAAATATCAAAAGATTGAAAAATGAAAGTAAGAAAGGATCTCAAAAAGGCAGTAAGAAAAATAAAAATCCCTTAGGAGTTCCTTGGCAAAGAAATTCTAAGCCAAAAATATTTCATCCAAAATAAAGCTAAGTGCTTCAAATCTCTCGAAAACTTCGATCTCTGAAAAATATAAAATCTTCTATGTATTTTCAAAAAGATAGAAATCAAAATAGCTATCTTCCTCCCTTATCGTTATCCGTTTCCGTTTTCATTAAAAAGTATATCTAAATACAATTTTTCATAACTTTAAAAGTCATGAGATAAGCATAATCCTTCAACCCTGCAAACAACCACTTAACCCTCACTTCACATAAAAACCAGATAAATGTCCTAGGATAATTAGCACCGTCCTCACCATAGCTTATGACGATGAATGTTGCATGACTGGCTATTGAGCGATTTTATTTGTTTAGAATGATAGGAAACCCGATACACTATTGAGTGAATTGAGTGACCACCTGGTGAGATCGCCTAGTCATGTGTATGCCAAAGATCACGAGAATCAGAAGCATGCCCAAAGATATTTATTTCTTATTTCCGGAAGAAATATCTTATTTATTTCGATTTTCTAAAACAAGTTACTGGTATCAAGAATGGTTGTTCTTATAAATGTTTTAATTCTCAAAAGTTGGTCCTAAAAACATTTTCTTAGTGAGGATAGTTGAAGTGTTGCTTGAGGACAAACAACGTCTAAGTGTAGGATATTTGATTGAACATAAAAAGTCACATTTTTGCGTACATAATTCCCACCTTTTTAGCACCAAACTTGATGAAAACACTTGATATTAATACTTTTTTATCCTAAATCATCATCAAGGCTAAAAATAAGGCGTTGCTTTAAAAATCATTCAAAATGGTTAAATAACATACAAAATAGAGCATAAATGATACAATCACGTTCTACGAGCACTTTTAAGCATATTACCTTGAAATTATACTAAGATTATCTCATTATGACCTTCAAGTAATTACGAATTCGTGGACATAAAGAACGCTAAAAACGGATCAAGAATGAAGAAGTTAGAGCCAAACGAAGATCACAAGAACTACGACCAAGCAACAAGACTTACGATCCAGTGCACAAGACCACGACCAGGGAGTACACCACCCCACAGGGGCCGTATATCCCCTACAGGGGCCGTATACCCCCTACAGGGGCCGTATACCCCCTACAGGGGTTGTAGACCCCTTTACAGGGGCAGTATACCCCCTTACAGGGGCCGTATACCCCCCTTTAGGGGTCGTATACCCCTCTACGGGGCTGTATACGCCCCTTTTGGTGCCGAATACGCCCCTTTTGGAGCCGAATTTCATACTTACGGGGTGTATTTCAGTGTAAAATTAAAAGCTTGGGGTGGTGGTGTTCTAGTGATCATAAGTCTATAAATAGTGGATCAATCTTCCTTATTTCACACCAACAACACATCACAACAATCCATTCAACAACACACATTCTCTCACTAATTTCTCACTCTACGTTAGTTAGTTAGTTAGTATTTAGTTTCTCGTTAATATTTAATGGGACTAACGGAGGGGCTACTTTGTAATATTTTTTGGAGATACTTGGAGGGGTGCTTTTGTAATATTTGAGGCTCTGCTCATTGTAATCTTTCAGCTTATATTCAGACTACGCATTTATCACGGTTATCTCTTTCCTTATCTGTTATAATGCGTGCTATTGTTATTATGCTTGATTTAGAATTCGTTACCATGATTAGTAAGTAGTTAGCTTGTGTGTTTGTTGTGATGCTTGTGTGTTTGTTGTAATGTAGTTAGCTGTTATAATCGGGGATGATGTTAATTTAATATATTATTGAAAACTATATCTGTTTAACTTTTCATCTATGATTATAAATTTTTTTCAAAACCATCGCCTTTCCTACAATAAACGTGGTTAAAACTCTGAAAGATAAGGAGTCGCGAACCTTGTTCTGAGAGTAATTAGTTATTTGTGCTATCTATGCATGGTCTGATTTTGAAGCTTTGGAAATACCTTTAAACTAATGTATAGTACAACGTGAATTAATCAGAGATTTATTGGCTAATATTAAGTTGGTTTATATCATAAATGGGTAGACTTTAATACAAACTTAGTTAAATGGGTTCAGAGTGACCCGAATGTGCAATACGCGTGGAACACCGTAAAACGTCCCATTACTTAGTATAGTGCTTGAACCACCTCTGGTATAGTACAAATGCATGAAAGCTACAGAACGGCCGTTAGTGTATACACTCTAACTTGCATTAGTGCGCAAGGCATGGAATGTCGTAAAATATCCTAGTACCTCGTGTATGTGTCGGAACCATCCTTTTGGAACGGTTCCCATGCACCTAAGCTATGGAACGGACTCCAGTGTACACATTCGAAGCAGCACTGGGCCATCCACCAGCTCTAAACCTAATAAAACTATCGATGAAAAGTTAACAGATGTTTTCCGAATTAGGTCTTAAATTCTCTATTTGTTTTAGAATACTTTATGGTGTTCAGAACGGTCAGAGATTAAATATCGGTTTGCTACCTTATTTATGTACCCGGGAGTTAACTCCAAGAAGGGTCACTAGTCTTCACAGACAGTGTTGGGGGTAGAGCAGCCTGATCTGATCAGAATCATAATAGTAGGGTGCTAGTGCTTACACCATAAGTATCTGAAAAAAATAGAACACAAATACTTAGAAAGAACGTTTTCAAAACATCAATTCAAACATCATCTCCCCTTAAGGCTAATGAAATCACAACAAACATTCCTCTCCATACTGATTATCACCTATTATTTTAATTTATTATTTATTTAGTTTAATTTAGGACCTAAGTAATTAAAAACCCAAAAAAATAAATCTCTTGTTTACAAACCCTGCTAAATCGAATCGATCATCTTGACTGCTTTGTTTTACAATATAGTTGATCTTAAGAATGACCGTGAGTCATTACTTACCGCTATTCGTAGTTATAAGTAAAACCTTGGTCCCCAGCTCTACATATTTAAAACCACCCATCCGATCGTGTGCCTCGACGGGAAGTTCCACGACGATAGGAAGCGATTCCCGAACCGACCCTCCGGGCACGATCAGAAATGGAGACCCAAGCCTTTACAGACTTAGGTCTTCCGGTATCATCAACAATAAGCACGTCAAATAGAATTTTATTTTTAAACAAATCGGAATATTCATATGAAGTGTTATTGTTGACAACATAAGAATCCAAAGTAGACTCTTTTCATTTTCGTACTTTTGAAGGTTCAGACGGTGGCTTTGAAATAATGTTGGACATTTGATTTGACAAAGATTTTTGCTCAACATTATTTTGCTTTTCAACCGGTTTGGGAGATTGAGTAGGATGCCTAGAAGGTGAACGAGAAAAAGGCTTTCTATAAATAGAATTTCTAGGCATGTCTCTCCCAAATCGTTGATTTGATAGCTTAGGAAAATTTCGAATTAAATGTCCCTGTCTCTTGCAGTAGAAGCAGGAACGCTGCTCAACAAACGGTTGAGGCTGATGATTGGCTGAAATTGGTTTAGAAGTAGAAGCATTTCTAAAACATGCACATTTATGTGAACATGTATTAGTAGGTGCTTTCTTTGGTTGAGAGGTTGAAGTTGAATGTTTATTATTAAAAGAATTTTTAACATTTATATTCTTCTTCAAAATCTTCCCAGGTTATTGTGAAGAAGTTGAAGAGATTCCATCTAAAACCTTTTCTTTGTCATCTTTACTTTGAAACTCAACAATAGGTTCATTTGTTAAAATCACATTTTCAGATTTAACATCAACCTTTTCAACCTTCTTATATTCCTGTTCAATCAAATCTTCAATCTCAACTTCTTATATTCCTGTTCAATCAAATTTTTAACTTTTAGGCTTGACAAAGGAAGGCAGAGGATATTCCACCTTTTTTGTCTTTTCTTTCTTGGTACTAACAGAGGTATCATTTTTAGTACTTGTCTTAACTTCTTTCTTGGATTTTGTATCTGCCTTTGATTCATAGTCAGATACAAAGTCTTTACAGTCCCCAATGACAAGCATAGGACAGTAATTAGTAGGAGGGGGAACTACAATATAACCAAGTCCTACCTTACTTTTATTATCTGTCATTTGCTTGCTAATAATTTCATCAAACACAAAAATAGAAGTAGCAAAAATTGAGAGTCTTCGATTAATATCAACAATCTCAACCTGTGAGTCAGCAAGTTCTGTTTTTAATAAAGATATTTCATTAAGATAGCTATTTATAGCATCTTGCTGACTAAATACTTTGGATTTATAGGTCTGAGTATCTAACTGATGAGCCTCAATTTTCTTTTCAAAATGTTGTTCATTACTTTTAAGAAATCCATTGGACTCGGTAAGTTTTTCTATTTTATCTCTTATATTTTCGTTATCTACTGTATATCCATTTAAAGAAGTAGACAATTGAATACATGAAGTACATGAAATTGGATCTTCACTTACCTTAGGTGTAATGTGAGCCATTGATGGGCCTGCAACTGTCGGTTCAGTGTCGTTGCGATTCCTGATGGTGATGCGGGTGCAACAGGGGTTTTAAAATTTATATTTAGCTGGGCTTAAATTATACGTACTACCTACTCTGGTTAGAAAGCGCTAAGTATGACCTAAGATCGTTCTATGAATCCAAATGTGTAGGCGATTAAAGCTGGTGCTTTCGGTTGGAGATATTTAGGATGGAACAAAGTAGGTAGGTTTGGGGGTTTTAAACTAAAGACAGGTAATTAAAATGCAGAAAAGTAAATTGCAGGAAAACAGATAAAGATAAACGTGTGATTGC
This sequence comes from Pseudognaphalium luteoalbum, assembly GCA_963422505.1. NCBI lineage: Eukaryota > Viridiplantae > Streptophyta > Magnoliopsida > Asterales > Asteraceae > Pseudognaphalium > Pseudognaphalium luteoalbum. The sequence continues at coordinate 49,955,877 of OY730196.1, forward strand.
TGAGATTTCGATAATTAATGTTTCGGGATGACAGATTAAACAGGGACAATGCTAAGTGTAATGATTTAAACTATCAGGTGTAAACTTTAGAACCCTACGAACTAAATTTCCCATTGGTATGTCACTAGGAACTAGGTTATCGTGATTCTGATCGGAGCAATACGCAAACTTCCAATACTTATCTAGTTGAAAGATAAACAACCTATCTTGGCTTAACGCCGAGGTGCATGAATCAGTAGCGTATCGTCTCATAGGTCCGATGTTGATCCCAGTTAGAATCTTAATATGTATTACTTTGATTGATTATTAATAAGCTTGCGGAATAGTTTATTAATAACTTGAAGAACAAAATTGTAACACAGAATATTAATCAAAAGCTTCAATATTATTATAAACAATACGAACACACAATTGTGTTAGGGTTTACAACCTTGAAGCTAATCACTAGAAATCGTCAATCATCTAGGGTTTCACAGGATCTCTATTTATAACACATAGAGTCCTTTACAGAATCAAACTATTATGGAAATTCTATCTATTCCATAATTCTCTCTAACCGACTACTAACAGTGGTTGAGCTATTCACTAACAGGGGTAGTACTCATATATTACTAACAGTGGTTGAGTACTTAATACAAAATACAAACTCATGTCAACAGTGGCACTATTAGACTAATTCTAACTGACAGTGGCACTGTCAATACAAAACTAAACTAACAGTGGTAGACTACTTCTAGCAGTGGCACAATACTCGTGTTCTGAGTAAATCTGGCAGTGGCTCAGGACTCAACAATCTCCCCCTAAACTTGATCATTCTTAGCAATGAATCAAGTTTCTTCATCTTTCTTTTCATCTTTAGGAGCTTGATTCTGTTTTCTCTTTTTCTCCTCCTCTCTTACTCTTTCCAACTCCATTCTTTTATGAAACTGATTGAAAACCATGTATAAAGCATTGAATGCACCTTCTGAAATCACTGTAGTTCTTAGTTGAGATGCAAGCACATTTCTTAGAATCTGAGTCCCCAGAACATATTGTCTTTCTAAATAAGATCATGTGAACTCCAGCTCTAACAAAATGTCTCCATGTATTCACATACTCAATGCAGTTTAAGAACAAATTAGTGAATGGTTCAGGCTCAAACAACATATTCGAACATCTTCCCAAATCTCTTTCCATTATTACCAGAGAAGCCTGCCTGTTTCTTTGACTGTTTAGCTCATACAGATCTAGAATGTCTAACCTATTCACATTCTTGAGCACATCAGCAACAGATGTCAAGTATTGCTCATTCCCATCCTCTCTGACAATCTTAATCTGTTCTTTGACAACATCAGCAACTTTTGATTTTTGCCCTTCCCATTCAACTATTCTTGATGATCTATCATGATTGATGTGAATATTTTCTTTGCTATCCTTCACCTCTTTGATATATTTTCTCAACTCTTCTGCATCTTTCTCCAAATCAGGAACTACACTATCACAAGCAAGAACTCCATCCCATCTGATCTTTAGATTTCGATTAGAAAGCCTTTTTAATTCTCTTTCTTCAGCTTCTGCTTCCTCTTGCTCTTTCTTTACAATTTTATCTTGTTCCTCTTTTCTCACCTGCTCAGCAATCCTCTTTCTATCCTCAGCCAACTTTTTCTCAATGAATTTGTCTTGCATGAGCTTTTTCTCAAAATCCACCTTTCCCTCATTCTGATGTCTTTCATAAGCTTTCTCCAACTTCTCTACATCCCATCCTTCAAGCACACTTCTTGGTGCATATCTTCCACCAAGAATTCTGAGCAACTCCTTTTTCCTTTGAGCAGCAGTTGGTGGTTTGTTTCTTTTCTTTTCAAGCTCAGCTTGTCTTTTCCTTCTTGCCTTTTCTTCATTAGCTTGTTTTAGCTTTGCAAACCCTGCATTCAAACCATCATTACCATCCTTTTTGTTGATCATATCATGAATCTTTTGTGCAGACAACCCTTTACCTATTACAGCCATATCATTAAGCATCTTTGCAGCCTTCTGAGATAAGGTTACCACACTTATATCTTCCAGTACAACATCAACATCAGGACCTTCTAGTCTCTTGGACTCAACAGCCATTCTTAACATTCTCTCATCATGCTCCTCCTGAGCTCTCCTGGCCTCATCTAAATCAATTTGAGACTCTACAACCTTCTTAACCTTTCTTTCTTCTTTCAATTTTCCCTTACCTTTGTCCTTTGAATCAATCTTTGGAAGATCAGACTTAGGTTTGGGTGATGATGAAGGTTCTTCAATAATGACAAGGGGTTGGATAAATCTTGGTGTAGTTGGGGTGACAGTGGTTGTTATGACAGTTGTGGGAATACTTGAAGTATTGACAGGGGTTGATGTAACAGTGGTTGACTCTGTGATAACAGGGTTAGGTAATATAACAGGGGTTGCTGCTGAAGTACCAACAGGGGTAGATACCTCAACAGTGGTAGAAACCAAACTGCTAACAGTGATCATAGGTTGAGTTGTAACAGTATTTTTCTTGGCAGAGGTAGACTTTCTTTTTGGAATTGATTTCTTTCTATTATAATTCTTCACTCTTACCTCCTCTTTAGCTTCAGATTTTGACTCTAAACACTCCCCCTCAACCTCTACATTTCCACCTTCCATCTCCTCTGTTTCAACAGATTTATCAAACACCATCCTATCACTAAAGCTCACTCTTTTGCCCATATCAAGATTTTCTCCCATAACATCCCAGAAATACAAATTAGCCACAGCCTTAAAAGGTAATCCTTTGTTTAATGGAAAAACATTCAAAGCTGGACCTCTTTATGCATTATCATCTGCAACATTCACATTCTCACTTTCTGAACCACTTGTTTGCACATTTTCACCCACATATACCACCATTCTTCTATCATGCTCAGCATTCACCATTTCATCATCCATGCCTTCATTAACCACATAATCTGAAACATTCAATTCATCCTCAACACCTCCATCACTCTTTTCATTAAACTCAGATGTATCCATGAAGCTAATACCACCTGCACCTCCATCATTATCATCATTATTCCCATCAGAACCATCATTATCATCTCCCTTATCTTCAGGCACATTGTCTTTCTCTTGATCTTTATCTTTTCTCTCCCCCTTGCCTGAAGATTTCTGTAACTCTGCAGCAGGCTTTAAGACGTGTAAAACAACATCCTCCACCACAGCCAATCTTGTTTTCAAATCACTGATTTCCTCCTGCTGCTTCTTTATTATTTCATCCTGGGTAGCCAACTTGACTTGTTGCTCCCTTCTCAGAACTCTTTCCCTCTCAAATTTTGTCCAAATCAACCTGACATCATGTACCAGATCATCAATCGTCAATTCCCTAGTTATATGACTAGTCTCATCAACATTGGAGTGTGACCTCCTAGATGAATCATTGACTACATCTGTCACTTGTCTTGCAAGATCTTCAGATGCCCCTTGATTCGTGGTACCGGGACCTTCATTTGAATCATTACTCATAGGTTCATCAAACAAAGTTGCCTCTGGTTGGGTCTTATTGATGTTACCACTGTCCTGCCCTGCCAGTGGGCTAGAGACAGTAGTGGCAGCCCTTCCAGAATGAACATTTTCATCAAGTATGTTCACCTGTTGTGATTGATCATTTGACTGAGACTGTGGAGAAACAGGAATCTCCATAGCCTGTTTAGTTTTCTTGGATTTCTTGGCTTTGCTTTGGGTAGGCTGTTGGTTCCCTTGTTTTCTTTTTGTGCCACCTCCTGATGTGTGATCAGAACCAACTTGTTTTATTGTCCTGTCATCATTTGGTCCAAGTGGTGTTGGTAATACACCATCAGTGGCAGAAAGAGCAACTAACATTGTAAAAAACAATGCAGTTTCCTTCTTGGAAAAAGTGTTCTGATACTGGTTCATGGCTCTAATAGTCTTCAAGGATAGAGTAGAACTAACTATTACACTTTTATCTGCTGGCAAATTTGGCAATTGCTTATTCAACAAAAGCTTAACAAATCTAGGGTACATAATAAATGTATCACACTTTACATTTTTGATCATATTATCTAAGATAAACCTAGACATATTAAATTTAAGACCCTGTGCCAAGCAGATTATAGGATATGCAATACTAGAACTAAATTCATTAAAACTAGTCCTCTTTTGAGATAAACGTACCAGAAAAGTATGAATGTAGAACTTCCATTGAGGACAGAACCATGACTTCAAGAAAGTGTATTCCGACCTTGCTTTTCCAGCACCTTCATAACCCATATCCTTTATACCTTGAAACAAATCCTCTCTTGATAATTCCAGAACTCCTCCTTTATCATCAAACTGCAGAAGTTCTCTAAGAACAATCTCAGTCACCATTACCTTGTTTACCTTGACAGTGGAATGAATGTGAGTAATGCCATTAACATTCCCTTCCTTTGCGTTCTTCCATAATTCTTGAATATGAGATCTTATCAATCTTGGGGCGACAGTAAGGGCATATGTAACTGGACAGTTACTCAAGAAATCAATAATTGGGTGAAAATACTCATCTGCGATTTCTTTGTCCAAGAAAGCCCTCATGTTGTGTTCAGAATGAACACTCAGAGTAGAATTACCAGAATCAGATGAAGATGACGATGCCATGAATGAAATTGATGAAAGAAAGAAGAGTGGTTTACAATGATCAAACACAAACGAGAGCGGTTATTGAAGAATTTTGAGAATTTTGAAAACGTAATTGAAAAAGTGAAGTGTTAGGGTACTTATGTGATGACAGTGCCAAGCCCTAGTAAATAGAACTAACAGTGGCACTGTCAGGTATGCACCAACAGGGTCACAACTAACACTTAAGCCCAACAGGGGTACCTCACTTAATGTCAACCGTTAATAACCCTCAATGAAGCCAACAGGGGTACTAGTACTAGCAGGGGAACACTAGAACTAGCAGGGGTGAAGACTTCATAAAATAACACGATTTTTTTTTTATTCAAAAAGAAAAAGCAACAAAGAAAACATTAGACTCCAGCTTTCGTGATGTCTCATGACAGTGGCTGAATCCTGCAATACTAAACTAAGAAAAACAACCAGTAGGGGTTAAGTTGCACAAATATACAGCAGGGGTTGAAATTACATTGACAGTGTCATAAGTAAACGAACAGTGGAACCAACTGTTATCATGATGAAGCTAACAGTGGCAACACTTGACCTTGTCACACATAATATACTTCACCTCTGTTAGTATCACATCCTGACCAAAACACTAAGTGAGATTGATCATACCAATATTAGTTATCAAAAATGTAAACATTCCTACATCAAATGCTTTTGTAAAAAGATCTGCAAGTTGATTATCAGTATGAATTTTGAAAATATGAATCAATCTTTTATCATAACAATCTCTTATAAAATGATATCTGATTTCAATGTGTTTGGTTTTTGAATGCTTAACAAGATTTTGTATGATACTAATAGCAGATGTATTATCAATATAAATAGGAGTGTTCATGAAAGTCAAACCATAGTCCATCATTTGATTCTGAGTCCAGAGCACCTGTGCACAACAACTTGATGCTGCAACATACTCTGCTTCTGCTGTAGATGTGGAAACTGTGGTCTGCTTCTTGCATTGCCATGACACTAGCCTATTTCCAAGAAATTGACATCCTCCACTAGTTCATTTTCTATCCATGTTCTCACCACCATAGTCACTATCTGTGAAAGCTTTTAGCTCAAAATTTGATCCTTTAGCATACCAAAGTCCCAAATCTGGTTGACCTTTCAAGTATCTAAAGATCCTTTTCACAGCATACATGTGTGACTGCTTTGGATTGGTTTGGTACCTAGCACAAAGAGACACTGCAAACATAATATTAGGTCTAGATGAAGTTAAATACATCAAAGAACCAATCATTGACCTGTACAAGTGCACATCTACTTCCTCCCCCTCAGGATCAGAATTAAGATGTTTGTGTGCCTCCATGGGAGTGCTAGCTATCCTTACATCTTTATAACCAAATTTATTCAAAATATCCTTCACATACTTCCCTTGGTTAATAAAGATTCCATCTGTCTTCTGCTTAACCTGCAATCCTAAAAAGAAAGTGAGTTCTCCCATTGAACTCATCTTAAACTTCTTATGCATTAGCTCCTCAAATTCTTTACAAAGTGAATCACTTGTAGATCCAAATATAATATCATCTACATAGACCTGTACCAGCAAAATATCTTTCTGAATCCTTTTGATAAACAAGGTCTTGTCAATAGTACCTCTCTTGAATCCATTCTTGAGAAGATACTCAGATAGAGTATCATACCAAGCTCTTGGTGCTTGATGTAAACCATACAAAGCTTTCTTCAATCTGCACACTCTATCTGGATATGTTGGATCTTCAAACCCTGGAGGTTGGCAGACATACACCTCATCAATTAGACCATGAAGAAAAGCACTCTTCACATCCATTTGATAAACCTTGAAACCCTGATAAGATGCATAAGCTAAAAACAATCTAATAGCTTCTATCCTAGCAACAGGGGCAAAAACATCATCATAATCAATTCCTTCTTCCTGTGTATACCCCTGTGCTACCAACCTGGCTTTATTCTTGATGACAATCCCTCTCTCATCTCTCTTGTTCTTAAAAATCCACTTGGTGCCTATAGCTCTCTTTCCTTTTGGTAAATCAACCAAATCCCATACATCCTGCAGCTTGAATTGCAGCAATTCTTCTTGCATAGCTTCAATCCAGCTGGGATCCTTGAGAGCTTTCACTGCTTTCTTTGGTTCCATCTGAGAAAGAAAACAAACATATAACGAAGTATGTAAATCTTCTTCTCTTATCTTTGACTGCTGTCTGGTCAGAACAGGTGAACCAATATTACCAATGACCAAATCCAAGGAATGATCTTTATGAACCAGATACTTAGATGTGGATGTATCAAGTAATTCTCTTTCCAAATTGGGACCCAAAAGATTATCCATTTCTGATTCTGAAAAAGAATCTCTTTCCTTTCTTTCTTTTGAAGGCTTTGGAGTTGTTTCAGAATCTGACAAAGAAGTCCTTTCCAAGACTTGAAATGGAGGACTTGGTTCATAGTTCTTTGGTGATCTCTGCTCTTCATCTGATAGTCCAGGTATCTCTAACTCACTTTCTGAATCTTCATGTGAACCCCTTAAAATAGATGTTTGAGGATCTGCAGGAATTGAACCATGTGTACCCTTATCTGAATCATCCTTTGCAGATGATCCATTTGTTTCAGGAGTTGATCCTTCAGTTTCTGTTTGATCCTGTTGAAAAACTGCTGGTGGATCTGGAGACCAAATTGGAAATAATACATACTCCAAGTCATTCTTTTTAGGCTGACTTGAGCTGCTATCTCCATCTGCATCATCACCTGCACTTGTACCTGCACTAGTAGACAAATCTGGATATCTAAAAGCATGGGTTAGTGCATCAATATCAAACAATACTTCTGGACCTTTTCCTTCTACATTTGGTGTATTTTCATTAAAGGTCACATCCATGGTCTCCTCTATGATCCTAGTCCTTTTATTAAACACTCTATAAGCCTTGCTTTGAATAGAGTATCTAACAAAGACAGCCTCATCTACCTTACTTTGAAACTTACCTAGGTGATCCCTGGTATTTAAGACAGTACAAGGACATCCAAATGGTTTTAAAAAGCTAACCAAAGGTTTTCTCTTAAAGAATAACTCATAGGATGTCTTGTTATGAGGTTTGACTATCAAAATCCTATTCAAAACATAACAAGCAGTGCTAACTGCTTCTGCCCAAAAAGACATTGGAAGTTTAGCATCTGCCAGCATGCTTCTAGCAGCCTCAATTAGTGTCCTATTCCTCCTTTCAGCTACTCCATTTTGTTGTGGAGTCCTAGGTGCACTAAACTGTCTTTCTATACCTTTCTCCTCACAGAACTTATTCATCTCATGATTCTTAAATTCTGTCCCATTATCACACCTGATGATCTTAACCTTTTGATTAGTTGAATTCTCAATCCTAGTTATAAAGGATCTAAGTATTTCACCTGTCTCATCCTTGGTCCTAAGAAAGAATACCCAACTCATCCTAGAATAGTCATTAGTTATCACCAAACAGTAAGATTTCTTCCCTTGACTAGCTACATTGGTAGGGCCAAACAAGTCCATATGTAACAGGTGTAAGGGAGTTGTATTTGTATTCACAAGCTTGGTCTTATAAGAGGTCTTGTGTTGCTTGCCTTTGAGACAAGCTACATAGTGGTCACTACATTCAAATAACTTTTCAGGTAAGCCTCTCACTAGCCTATTCCTAACAAGTTTATTCATGGTCTTGTAATTCAAGTGACACATCCTCCTATGCCATAAGTCAGATTCAGAAACAGTAGCTTTAGATATAAGACAGTTAATATTTTGAGATTCCATCTTGTTTAAATCACTACAGTATACATTATTCTTTCTTGGAACTCTCGTTAAAATTTTATCTTCAGGTATTTTGAGTTTTTCAGAAAGTATAATGCATTCTGTGTCAGTGAAATAAACAGGATTTTGCTTATCTGTGATTTGACTCACACTGAGTAAATTATATCTCAATTGCTCAACATAATAAACATCATTGAAAGTGAGCTTACTGCTTTTTACCTTGCCTTTACCTGAGATTTTTCCTCTTTTAGGATTACTGCCAAATGCCACATCTCCTCCATTAAAAGCTTTAAAATCCTGCAGTTTCTCCCTATCTCCAGTCATGTGCCTTGAGCATCCTGAATCAATGTGCCATGAGCTCTTTGGCTTGCCCTGCACATATAAAAAGAGAAATAATTAGTTTCTCTTGGGAACCCAAACCAATCTGGCTTTGGGTTTCCCTTGAGCATTTTTGACATCAACCCTCTTAAAGGTGATTGATCTCAATGCTTCATTGATTTTGGACCCTTTTGATGTAGATGCATTTTTATGTCTACAAAAACAATCTGTTTTAGACCTGACAGGGGTTAATGGTCTGACAGTGGTCACCTTCAAATTCGTATTTATTACCCTGGCAGTGGTAGCTTTACTTGGTATAAACATTCTTTTCAAATGCTTAATACCAGCAGAGGTACCATGCCTGACAGTGGTCAAACCCTCCCCTGTTCTTGTCTTGCCTCTGTTAGCCTCTGACAGTGGCACTGCTGCAGTATTAACAGGGGCTGCAGCCTTGCCTCTGTTAGGCTGATTTCTCAACATTTGTCCTGTACCACTGTTCCTATTATTTTTAGGATTGTAGTAACAGTCCTGTTGAAGATGATTATACCTACCACAAATAAAACATGATTTTCTTTTCACACATTCAAACCCATTACCCAGCCTTTGTGAAACCAATTGATTCTAATTCCTTTGATTCCCTCTAGGTGTAGGTTTGATTATTTTAATTGCAGAATTTTCAACATGTTTGCTAGCACACTTAACACATTCAGCCTTTATATTGGACTCATGATGAACCTTTTTATTCACATAACCTAGACCAGTTCTAGATTTGTTAGTCCTATTCACTTGTTCAAGCTGAACCTTAGCTTTCTCCACGAACAACTTCTTGCCTTCTTCTAGTTTTTCATTCTTAAGTTCTGAAACTAGACCAGTAATAGACTTAACACAACCATCCATAGAGTTACCACTAGATGAGCTATCACTATCACTCTCATCTTCCTCAGTCCAATCAGATATTTCCACTTTATCAAAATTTACATTATCAGCACAATTAACTACTGGATCTACCTTTTTAACCTCCTCTGACACACCTACCTTAAGTTTTTCTAAGTCAAAATCAATTTTAGATGGGAAGTAAGTATGATTATAAGGTGGGGGTACAGCATTAAGATTGTAACATAATCCAGTTTTCAATTTATCATGAATTTGAGACTTTATTAAGTTTTGAACACCTTTTGAAGCATTTTCCAATTCATCAACTTTCAACTTTATTGACTCTTTATCAGAAATTGCCTCAGCCAACTTGGCACTTAGCATATCAACTTTTGTTTGTAAAGCTTTCTTTTCCCAATTCAGATATTTAATATCTAAGTGAAATTGTGATTCATTCTTTTCAAAAGCTTTAATTTGTTTTTCAATATTTTCAATAGCTAAGGTTGCATGTTGACTTTTGACCTCAAAAGCTTTCAACTCATTGCACACAACAACATTATGATCTCTGTAAAATTTAACCATTTTCTTACATTCAGGAGAACATAATTTAACTTGTACCTCATGTGGAATGTCTGAAGGTTCTGGTTCTTCTGTGACAGCCATCGAAGCTTGATTTTTTACCACAAGCTCTTCTTGATCACTCCAGTCAAAGCCTCCCATTCCATCTTGTGCTACTAGTGAGTCTGAAGTGATGTTCTGTACGGGTACCAATCTTCTTTGAGGACCAGAACTATTTCTCATAATGCCATTAGCAGTATTCTGAGATCCTTCAGCCTGTGTGTTCCTGCATTCTCTAGCAAAGTGACCCATTTTGTGGAAGTTGTAACACTCCACCTTGCTCTTGTCAAAACCAGCTACACCATCTCTCTTGAATGTAAAGTTTCTGTTACCAGATCTCTGCATAAACCTTTTTGCCCTTATGGTGATCATAGCCATTTGCCATCTCAAATCCATCTCCTCAAGGTCCTCTTCACTGACCTGCTCCAAATCTTCTGTAGTTAATGATGAATTCACATGGCTAGCAAAGAATGCTTCTAGCACATTATCATTAGCACCAGATGTGCTACTACTTCCAGCTTCACCAACAGACACAAAAGCAGTATTATTAGAGCTACCAGTGGACTGTTTTATAGCCAAAACCTCAGGCTCAAAGTTTCTTAGATCATTGTACAGATCCTCGATTTCCTTCTGATCAAGGTCTGCACTTTGTCTAAGTCCCACAGTGTACATGTTCCATTCTGTACCAAGTGATCTTAAAAAATTTTCTATTAAGATCATCCTTGTCTATCTTAACATTGTGATTTTCAAGATCTCCCACCAGTTTCTGGAACCTATCAAAAGTTTGAGTTAAAGTTTCTGACTTTACCCCAGCAAAGTTCTCAAACTGTTGTTTGAGAAGAGACCTCTTGTTCTTCTTTGTATTATCATTACCTCCAAACCTTGTGACTATAGCTTCCATGAGTACCTTAGCATCTACACATTTATCAAATTTCTTTTGATACTCATTGGGAATAGACAAGAGTAATGTACTCAATGCCTTCCACTCAGTGGCTCTCTCTTTTCTCTCAGCATCTGTCTTGGGTGGTGGTCTCTCCAATTTTTCACCATCTGGACCCTTTGGATAATTAGGTCCATTGATAACCACCTCCCATATCATATAATCTGTGAGAAGCATGTACTGCCTGATTCTTGTCTGCCATAGCTCAAACTCATCAGGTTTGAGCATAGGAATCTTTGTGGCCTGTATTCCTTCCATCGTTTCAGTAGACATGTTGGTATTTGAAAAGAAAGCTACAAACTTTAATAAAATTCTTCAAGATCAAAGCAATATCTAGCTCTGATACCACTTGTTGATCCCAGTTAGAATCTTAATATGTATTACTTTGATTGATTATTAATAAGCTTGCGGAATAGTTTATTAATAACTTGAAGAACAAAATTGTAACACAGAATATTAATCAAAAGCTTCAATATTATTATAAACAATACGAACACACAATTGTGTTAGGGTTTACAACCTTGAAGCTAATCACTAGAAATCGTCAATCATCTAGGGTTTCACAGGATCTCTATTTATAACACATAGAGTCCTTTACAGAATCAAACTATTATGGAAATTCTATCTATTCCATAATTCTCTCTAACCGACTACTAACAGTGGTTGAGCTATTCACTAACAGGGGTAGTACTCATATATTACTAACAGTGGTTGAGTACTTAATACAAAATACAAACTCATGTCAACAGTGGCACTGTTAGACTAATTCTAACTGACAGTGGCACTGTCAATACAAAACTAAACTAACAGTGGTAGACTACTTCTAGCAGTGGCACAATACTTGTGTTCTGAGTAAATTTGGCAGTGGCTCAGGACTCAACATCCTACCTTTCTTAACCCCTAAATTAGTTTAGTATTTTATTAGCATGCAGATTAATAACTTTGTATGTTTTGACCCTTGATTGTGTAAGACTTAGTGTTTTAAGGTATTTAAATCACTAGGATGTTATCCTTATTCCTAAGTCTTGTTTTGTGCATTAAGGCTTGGTTACTTCAACTTATGACTTTTGTCCTCCTTTTCAAACAGTTATACTTCCCTGGATTATTCGCAGTTTATAAAAACGTGTTTCATATGCAGGCCATGCCTTTCAGTAATCAGACAGTGTACTTTACAGGGTAGTTCGACTGCTTCTTACATCAAACATGCGGTCAGGAGTAATTGACGGTGAACGTGACACTCTAAACTAACTAAATGTAAAGCGATGCAAAAATGTAAACCTAATATGTACAACGAGTGGGTTCACTGTGTCTTACTTGTTGCATGTTATGGGCACAGATAACTACTTACCATAATTAAGGTTGATCAAGTCCTAATTACTAGGTTGCAGTCACGTGGATAACTAGAAAGGGTACTCCATAAATTAAACTCAAGTTTATAAAGTCTTGACGATACAAAGGTCATTAATTCCTATTTTATCTGAATGCGTTTTCGAACATCATTTCATTGTGCATTGACTTTCGTAGGATATACCAGTTAGTTATGAAGTTGTATTATCCTTTCGGAATTTCAACTGTTAAACCAGAGCTGATTCCAGTGATGTAACTACCTTCGGTCATTTATCGACTTCCATACATTTGTACTCCGTATAAAACGTTTCTAGTACTATATCAGATAAACTGTCGAATAGGGGCCGTTACATCACCTTTACAATTGTCGTACACGTAATTATATAACGTCATCCTTACTTATAATTATCTATATCATCAACAATCAAAATAATAAACTACTCGCAATTCATGGCAATAGACAAATCACATACAAGGCAATAATACATAATTAAAGTATGAAGCAAAGCAAGTATGATAAAGGTTTCGATATCACCCAGAAATAAATACGCAGCAGCGTATTATTATGATTGACAACTCGTTCACACGTACAAAGATGAATCTCCAAACTCCTAACGTTTGCTCTAACCTCTATGTTAATCCGTAGATTAAGTACAATATCCCTAGACTAAAATATAAGAGATTTTTAGAGTGAGAAAGTGAAAATGGAAGAATGAGAGTATAAGTATGAGTGTGAATATGAGAGTGTGTTGAAATGAGAGCTAGGGGCTGCTATTTATAGGAGAAACTTGGCTCAAGTTAGCATCCCAAAGCTCACGATAGCAAAAGGTGGAAAAGGTAGTGGCACCAGGTACGAAAAAGTGAAAAAGGTAGTGGCACCAGGTACGCAAAGCATGAAAAGGTCTAGCACCGGGTACACGAAAGGACAAAAAAAGCACGATCCATGCGGGGGAGTGGTGGCCGGTGGCGGCCTAGTGGCAGCCGGTGGTGGTGGTGTGGCTGTCGGCGGCGGCAGGCACTACCCCACACCGGTTCATTGCCCGTTGCTTCGTTTCTCGATTCGTGCATGTTTTCTTCGTTATGCGCCCGTTTGCATTTATTCTTTTTGCGTTGGATTCATAATTCAAAAACGAAGATTTTGATGAAAAGAAATCCCAAAAATATATCTCTGAACTTTAGATGTGTCGTATGAATCATTTGGATCTTCCGGCGTACGCAGAATCTTCATTCTTCGTCCGTTTTTGTTGATTCTTTTTCTGTTGGATTCGTAATTTGAAAACAAACATCTTGGGTCAGATAGATGTTGGTGATGGGCTCTTTGGTCTTGAAATCTCATTTTGATGTCTTGAATCTTCAAACGTGCGTGGAATCTTCGTTTTCTATCCGTTTTCCTTGATTTTCATCATGCAACCTTGTTTTTACCATCTTGACATAATATTACAGATTTGTAAATTTTTTTGAGTTAAAGTGCCAAGAATTGTTCCAGAATGAGAGGGATATCGATAGTAGAAACGTGACTTTTTACGCGATATCAAGTATCCCACACTTAGAACTTTGCTTGTCCCCAAGCAAACTCATTCTTAAAAGCTTCTGGAATGATTCTTATTGCATTAGTTTTTAGAGATACCTTTTTCCAAAGAATATAAAGTTACAGTTATGAAAGAGTTTTTACCGGAAACTAAGGGTTTATTGAATTCGATACCTTCTTCGAGCAACATGATGATCATGACTAGGCAATACTCATAAGTGGGTCACTCAAACCACTCAAGTGTTTAGGGTTTCCTACTTACTAGTGTTAATCACTCAGATAGCCAGTCATGTAGCATTCTCGTCATAGGCTTGATCGAGAATCAAATCTCCATCACTTTTGATGAGGATGGTACTAACCTTTCGAGATATCTTGGAAGGAATCGGGTGTGTTTGGTATGAAGAAGGTGTGAGGGTTTTCCTTGTATTTTCTCGAAACTTTTCTTGAGAGAGTTTCTTTGGAATTCATCAGATTTTGAAAGGACTACATAGCCTTTTTCTTTCTTTTCCTTTTGGAATTTTTCTTTTCTTTGCCCTTTATCCTTGGGCTTTTGAGTTTTTTTTTTTAGCAGCTTTTGCTGAAAGCTTTTTGCTGAATTTCTTTTCTTGGAGCTCCTTTTACGGACGATGCTCATCCTTTGGGGAACGCTCCGATGGCTTTGTGTTAGGCTGCAGAAGTCTTGGAAAATCAAGAGTATCTTTGAGAATTCGTTGGAAAAATGAAACTTCTGTAAGTTCGGGATGAATGTTAGGAGGTTTTGATTGGGTGTGAAGAGTGAGTGTTGAGTGGGTGGATGTTTGATGGTGGAAGGGTGTTTGGATTCCTTAGAAGTTATCAAGATGGGTTTTACCTATGCCACGTATGGCACTCATCGGTGTGATCTCGAAATGTATTACAAGAGCAAGTTCTAATTCAAATGCATACATCGGCGCCTAGCCATGTGTTGCCCTTTTCGTCCGTATCTTATTCTAAAACAGTTTTGTTTCGTTGTCAAAACTTGTTTCTTGCTGTAATTTATAATTTTGAAAGATAGGATTTCTAAAGAACGATGTTTTTGAATCTGAAAATTTTGAAATTTTATCCATTTTTAGCCTTTTAATGAAAATGTTTTTGACTTACGGACAAGAAGTAAAAACTTGCGGTTAAAGGCCGTATATCCCACACTTAGAGGAACATTGTCCCTAATGTTCAAATCTATTCGTTGAGTACCTCTTGTTGAAGTATCCCACACTTAGAGATTCTACTTATTATTGGATTGTTTTGTAAGTGTAGTGTGGTTTTTATTATCCCACACTTAGTGTTTGGAATATCGGATAAGATAATCAAAACGGGTAGCGGGTTTTGGAACGGTGTACCGCTTTTGCTGTGCACGTTATCGGCTCCTCTTTAGAAGTTTGCTTGTCCATGGCTTGTAGCTTATGGCTCTTGGCATTCTTCATTGTGTGGTCCACAGTTCTCCCTTGCTTAGGTCTTCTATAGTTTTTCAAACAAACCACTCAATTCAATCAAGTAATAGCTGCTGATAAGAAAAGTAAAGTAATAAAATGATAAAGTAGTAACTGGATAGATGTGATGTCTATGCATCCACAGTACATCACATACACGTAGTAATAATAAAGTCTTGGTAGAAAATAGAAAGAAGTAAGAAGGCGGAGCAATCTATTGCTCGGCTGGTGGTGGTACTGTAGTCGAAGATGCTACGGGAGATGTCTCATCTGATGAAGAGTCATCGTGCTGATAGTGGGTGCCCTCATCTGATGCATCCCTATCATCCTCTGCGTCTGGTGTACCCACGGTGAATATCCCATCATGTATCAACTGATCAACAAACTTCCCTGCGAGCATGTCAAAGCTATAGAGTGGAATCTCATGTATCCCCTGCTGAGAGTGCTCTCTGAATAGATCGGTCTGTCTGTGAGAAGATACTGGAGCAATCGGTGCAGCTGCAGGGCTGGTGCTCCTGAGAATCCTATGACTCTGAACAAAAGTGGCTCGAGTAGGGGCTCTGGATATCCTACTGCTACTCGAAACCTGTCCTCTAGCTGAGCTGATAACTGAGGGAATCTGTTGTCTCTGAAAGGGAACCTGTGCTCGCGGTGCCTGTGGCCTGAGTGGAACTGTTCGAGGTGGTAAACCATAGCCATGGACTGGATATCGGCGAGGTGCTGGAGTAGGAGCTGCAGGGGGATATAAATGTGGTGGGGCTCGGCCCATTCTGCACGGTATGTCCGGAAGTGGGCTTATTGGTATCCCTGCGATCTGCTGTCTCATAGCTCTATAGCATCTGACTTGCATCTGCATCAGCCAGTACCAGTAATCGGGTCCTGGGGGTGTCCTGTAATGGTATATGTAGGCTGGTATCTGAGCTCTAGGGGCCGGGACTGAAGGTCCTGGCCTAGTAGGCTGTGGCGGTGCAACCGGGACATCAGAATCTTATGCATCCTCATCTGAATACGAGTCTGAATTGTGGGCCTCTCTCGGTTGCTTCCTCTTCCTGGATTCCCTGGGTAGGACTAGACCTGCTA
This sequence comes from Pseudognaphalium luteoalbum, assembly GCA_963422505.1. NCBI lineage: Eukaryota > Viridiplantae > Streptophyta > Magnoliopsida > Asterales > Asteraceae > Pseudognaphalium > Pseudognaphalium luteoalbum. The sequence goes on from OY730196.1 coordinate 49,972,418, forward strand.
CCAATGTATCAATGCTCTCAGGGTTTGATGATCGTGCCCTGATGTAAACGGTGCCATCCTTCAGAATCCTAAGCATATCCATGCTCCTTGGAAAATTATAGTCTATTGGTTGGGCACTCCATTCTGGCAGGCTCTTAAATTTCACTATCTCTGTCGTCCTAATCAATCCCATTTTCCGAATCAACCTAGTAATCACTGGGCCCATGAATGATCTTCTTGCACCAAACTCTTTTTCTTCCAAAATCCGCTGTGCAACTAGATTGGCAACCTGAATGTTCCTCCTCTCGAGGATACATGCCATCATGATAACATCAAACTCAGAGACTCGACCATTAGACGTATGCTTCCCATCAAGCGAACAAGCCAGTAGTTTGTGCAGAATCTGCATAACTGGGTCTATGAGCTGGGTAGCTTTAATACCCGAGAAATACGGCTTTGGTGACCAATGACTCCATGCCTCTGTGGTAGTAGTCGTGAGAGAAATCGTGGTGGCTCCATTAGTAAACAGGGGTGAATCTATCTCTTCTAGAGTATAGAGATCTAGGTGACGTGCAAACTGAGCCAATGACAAGGTGAATAGGCTCCCCATATATCTAAACGCGATCACCCCGTATCCAACTCTACTCCCTAGCTCAAATGTATAGGTGGTCATGAACTCGGTGATCATCTCCATATACACCGGTTCATCAATGCTGAACAATTTCTTGAAAGACTCAAACTGCTGGCCCTCTATTGAGTAACTGAGTATACTCTCTAATCTCTGCCTGAATCCCAATGTCTGTAGCTTTTCCCAATCTACATATCTAAAATGGCCAAAAGGTTTATCTCTCCATATTCATGCCATCTGGTCGAATGTTGGTGTTGCACTAAGGTATGCAAGAGATCCTGTAAGTAGACGTGCCGGTTTTAGCTTTTTCTTCTTCGGCGACATAGTACCTGAGAATATGAGAAATTTAAAGTAATAGGTCTTAAGAAAGGTGGAATTTAAAGCGCTTCCCAAATTTTCTAATGGAAAATTCGAAATGAGGGTTTTAAATTCTTGACAGTCTAAAGATTACAGTAAAAATCAAATGCCCCCAAGTAACAATAGTAAGGCAATCATCAATGTGTGAAAACCAATGTTTTGAAAATCGGTTGAACCGGACCGGTTCAACCGGTTGGACCGGGATTTTTTAGAAAATCGAGCCATATAAAACCGGTTTTCGAATATATTCTGAAAATGATCTGGCCGCCGGGTTTTCCGGTCAAACCCAGTTGAACCGGAAACCGGGAACCGGATAAACCGGACTGATATTTGTTTTTCACATTTATTATATTATATTTTATATTATATATGCTTTTATTTTGATAAAGAATTGAAGTTGGAGAAAAATTAACAGGTAGTTTGTTTTCCCTCACATCCCACTCTTACTATACCAACAAAAACTAAACCCTAGAAAGTAGAAACAGATTCCGGTCAAATCCGGCCGCCTCCCGCCTCTTCACGCCATAACACACCCTTGTCGTCTTCCTCCTTCGCCTTCTCCGGCTGATTAGCCGGCTTTTACCTTCTATCTGTTAAGGTATTTTGAAGTTTTAAATGTTAATTTATGTGATTTGTAGAGATAAGGGAAACAGAGATGGTATGGTTGAATTGATTTAGTAACTTTCGAAAAGAGTGATGAAGATGACATCCAGTGAAATTAATAGTTGGAGAAGATGATAGTGATGTGATGGAAGTGATGACCGGCGAGATGAATCCGACGATGGTGATATATGGTATCCGTCTTTGTAAGAACGTTTGATATTAGTCAAACTTAAAATCGTATTCCTTTAAATATTTAGATACATGATGAATATATTTATTAAATTGGTTTTCAAATTTCTAGAAAATCTAAACCGTAGATATTAAATATGGCATATTGGCATATTAATGGCATCTTAATGGAATATTCCTTTTTTTAAAAACCTACGTCATAGGCTTACAGTCTATAAGTTACAGAGCATGCGTAGATTGTATTTTGTATGCATGTGAGTGACTTTTAGTCGATATATAATTATTTTATAACGTGATAATAGAAAACGGTTCAACCGGTTTAGCCGGTCGAACCGGAACCGGAGCTTGTACCGGTTTAACTTGAAAACCGGTTTTCAAAACATTGGTGAAAACAAATAGTCATGGAATGGCGGGAACTTAACTTGTGAAGTAATGTCATTTACAAAGTCTGGTGTTTAGCCAAATTTGAAACGTCATTATTTCATAGTTTATAGTCTCATTGTAGGTTTTTGACTTTTAAAAGTTCAACTTGAAGTAAGGTTTTTGAATAAAAATTGCAATTAATTTGTTTTTAAAAATGCAATACTTCAAGTTGACTTTTAGGTCAAAACTTACTTCGGACGATAATTCCAATTTGTCCGCATACCAAAATTATAACCTAAACATGTAAAAATTATTTTTAGGCATTTTCCTACTAGATAAACAAGCTAGGTCATGCACAAAAAATTATGTCATCCATGTGTTTGGTTTTATTCAAAACTTTTGTTTCTAATAACATTGCCTATTTTGACTAGTCAAGCAAGTACAAGTGTCCTAGTAAGCAAGAGTTGTCAAGTAATCTTTATTTACTATCCTAATCATGCATGCTAGTTAACTTTTGTTGATTTTCAAAAGTCAATCTTGCTAATCCTAATTTATCCGCATTGTGCAGTTAACATAGAGCAATCATTCAAAACACCACAATTACTTAAATCTCTAACAACTAGCACTTAATCAAGCCAAATTTTAGACTTAATTACTAGGTTAAGGTACATCTTCTTGAAAGAGCCAAACTAGTGTGAATTAGCATGGGTAAGTGGTAGTAGCATGTAGTTTCTAAGCATTCAACCAAGAAAAATACTAATTCCTAGTTACTAACTTAGCTAACTTCTTAAAATAAGATATTTTAAGTTCATAGTAGATTTTTCATGATCATACCTTGTTTTAGTGCGTAAAACTTCAAAACGAATGTACAACCGAGAATGTCATGCAATGAGGAGTTCAAAAGGACATGAAATTAGAGAGGTTGGTGAAGATTGGATGGTGATCCATGGAGATGGTGAGGGTGGCTGGTTTTTTGAGGTGAGGGAGGAAGGAGAAGAAAGGTTTTTGTGTTATTTTTGAATTATGGGATCAAATGGAAGGCTTGTGGTCCATGAGAATATTTGTCATGCTCCCATGTACCATATTCCTTACATGGTCCCCTATGTACATCTAAGTACTATCTTAGATTAATTTCTAATGTCCTACTAATAATGATTACGAATCCTAAAATGTATTTATTGTAACTAGTTACTTGTTAGTCTTACGTTACGTTATAAATAATTTAAGAAGCGCGTAAATTTTTGTGGAACAATTGAAAAGCAATCCTGAGATATTAAACTTAAATCATTATTTGGGTGTTTTAAAATTATTTGTCTGACGTGGACTTGTTGAATGTACATGTTTCGGCTAAAAGCTTAACGTTGTACGTTCTTGTTGTCGCGCACGTGTTTTCAGGCAAAAATTTAAAAACGTTTTTTTATTTTATTTTTTTTAATTTTTTAGAGAAAACTTTCAAAATTTTATCATATTACTATGTTCATACTAAAATATGCTCATTTAAAGTTGCGAGTTTCGACCTTTTTCGGAAGGAATCGTTTTAAGATTCGTTCCGATCCCTCCATAGGGAAAGGGTCGAAATTTGCTCCCATAAGCGAACGTTTTTCAGCATAAAACATTTTGAAAGTTCCAAAATGGTGTTATAAACTAAATAGTAATGACGATTCTCTAATCATAGGGCTTCTCGTTCTTCGTATCCTAAATTGACAAGATCACTAATTAACTTATTGTACGCTTTCCTTATCTTTTTAGGGTTTGACAAACCGACGCGTGGCCCTTGGTCTTTGTAATTAAAATCGTGAGTGAGTTTATTCATGACGTCCAAAAACACGTTCTCTTCCTGTGAATCAGGGTCTCCGGTTGTAGACTTAACTATCCTATAGAATTAACTGATTGTGGATTTTTGTACGGAAGTGAAGGGGTATTTGGTAAAGGCAAAGATTCGAGTAAGCTTAACGTGAAGGTCTTTTCTTTTTGCGAAGAAAACTGTGTCGATTCTTTCCTTGGTAGAATCAGGAAAAACGTCTCGTAATTTGGAGATCAGGTAAGAGGCGGGGTCAACAAAGAAAGGAATTTTACCAGGAATGATGATAGATATCATCGGATCTTGTTCTTCCCAGAACTCAAGTTTGTTGATCATTGCGGTGACACTGTAATTGATTAACATCATAGATGTTGGAAGAAAATCCATGTCGGCAAGTGATTCAAAAAGTAGATCTAAATCTGCTATAAACTTTAGTTCTTGGTCTTTGAAATTTGTGGAACTGCTTTCGCATTCATGACTTGACAGGCGAAGAAGGAATTCAACTTATTTTTCTAATGTGGCAATCGTTTCTCGTTGCTCGTAGGAATACGGGAGATTGGCATAGGTTAACTGTCTGACGAATGCTTCATAGACATCTACCCTACGGGGAGGATTGAAAGAAGCACCGAGGTGGCGTTCTTCAAAACAAGGTTGAAATGAATGGAAAGATGCCGTTATTCCGAGAATCGGGCATGGTTTGGGTATATACCGATGTTTCAGGAATGAGGGTGATTAAGTCACAAGACTTCAAGGGGTTTTTCTTCAGAATTATCTTCGGGAAAATAAACGAAGTGGGAAGAATTTGGTAAATCAGGTGGGTGTAAAGTTGGCGAGTGATCTTCTGGAGATGATGCAAGGTCGGGTAACTGATCCGTGTCATCAAAATCCAGGCAATGTTTTGGAATTAAAAGGGAGATCATATATTCTTCTTGGGTCTCGGAGGTTTCCTTAGTTTTAGAGGAAGAAGGTGAAAAGAAATCAGATCCTAACTTTTTTTCTAAGTAATCAAAGAATTCCGTATCATCCATTGAAATGAGGCAAGAAGTGGGTTTTCGAGTTGTCATTTTTAAAGTTATCCTAACTAACTAATACTTAATTAATACTAATTACTTAGATTAACTTTCGAAAGATTTCTAAGAAGATTTCAATCGGAAGGGTCTCCTAAATATTACTACTCAAGGCGGCTTTGGATCGTACGTTTGTGATTCCCCGGCAGCGGCGCCAAAAACTTGATGGACCCGCAACCGTCAGTTCAGTGTCGTTGCGATTCTTGATAGTGATGCGGGCGCAGCAGGGGTTTTAAAATTTATATTTAGCTGGGCTTAAATTATACGTACTACCTAATCTGGTTAGTAAGCGGTAAGTATGACTTAAGATCGTTCTATGAATCCAAACGTGTGGGCGATTAAAGCTGGTGCTTTCGGTAGGAGATATTTAGGATGGAACAAAGTAGGTAGGTTTGGGGGTTTTAAACTAAAGACAGGTAATTAAAATGCAGAAAAGTAAATTGCAGGAAAACAGATAAAGATAAACATGTGATTGCTGAGATTTCGATAATTAATATTTCAGGATGACAGATTAAACAGGGACAATGCTAAGTGTAATGATTTAAACTATCAGGTGTAAACTTTAGAACCCTACGAACTAAATTTCTCATTGGTATGTAACTAGGAACTAGGTTATCGTGATTCTGATCGGAGCAATACGCAAACTTCCAATACTTATCTAGTTGAAAGATAAACAACCTATCTTGGCTTAACGCCGAGGTTCATGAATCAGTAGCGTATCATCTCATAGGTCCGACCTTTCTTAACCCCTAAAATAGTTTAGTATTTCATTAGCATGCAGATTAATAGTTTTGTATGTTTTGACCGTTGATTGTGTAAGACTTAGTGTTTTAAGGTATTTAAATCACTAGGATGTTATCCTTATTCCTAAATCTTGTTTTGTGCATTAAAGATTGGTTACTTCAACTTATGACTTGAGTCCTCCTTTTCAAACAGTTATACATACCTGGATTATTCGCAGTTTATAAAAACGTGTTTCATATGCAGGTCATGCCTTTCATTAAATTGCGGATGTCGCACTTAGCGACACAAGGCCTTACATCACAGTCAAGATCTGCGACACAACTGACTACGTCGCACTTAGCGACACAAAGTCTTATGTCGCACCTAATGTCGCAGATGACAGAACCTAGAAAACTCGGATTTTACTAAGTGTCGAGAACTGAAATTTAATCACTTAATTTTACCCAAATTCAAATCTTAGATACGTTTTTCACTATAACAATATGGTAGAAATAAAATTTTTCGAGATTACCTGGCATCTCGACCCCAGCCAGGGGCTCTGTCCCTTGGACCCCGCCAGGGGTTGCCACCCTTGCGACCCCGCTAACCAGGGGCGCTACCCCCGGACCCCCGTCACCTAAAGTTTGTGAATACTTTTTAAGTATAACACTCCAAAAATCATAACAATATTAATGAGATTATTATTACAACCAGTCACCAACGGGCCGTACACGTTTTCAAAACTCAAACTTATCAATCAAATCAAATCATTGGACATTACTAGTTGGATGAACAGCTAGCATAGATTATCTTTTAAGATACCTACTTATTTTATTTAAACTTGCGCGTTATAAACGCCTGGCAGGTTACAGTCTTCGGACACCCCATTTTTACTTCACCGCATTTGCTTCATTGCAACTCTTCAGGCTCAGGTGAGTCTCATAGCCCCGACTTTTACGGTTTTTACTCCCAGGGTGGGAATACATGCTCTAACTGTTTTACACTCGAACACGAGTACAAAACTCGCTATATTCTGCATGACCTGTTTTCTAATCACTTTTAAGTCCTCTACGATCATAGTTCTGGTAATACTTTATTTAACGTGAATGTTAGTGTATGGTACCGTATAGGACTGACCATCCTCGTCCAGGTCAGCAAACACTGACTGATTAAACGGATGCATTAACTTTTGTTCATACGAGTGTGGATTAGACACTCGCTCGGAGGCACCTACGATCAGGCACTTTATTGTGATCCTGACACCCACGTTAAGCGCAAACTATGACCTCATGGCAGACATATACATCATTTGATTCATTTCAAATGGTTATCATTAAATCTTGTGGTTCACACTTACATAATTATTATGCAAACCTGTGAGCTCACCAGTGTTAGCTGACCTTTTTAGCATGTGTTCTCAGGTACCCAACAGCAGTAGGACCTGTTCACTCAGGATGCCCATAGCTTGAGTCGGCCTACACATCAGGAGATTATTTTGCATTACTACATTTTGTAACTAAGTTATGCTGATTAATCTCTAAACATTGTAAAACTAAAACTTTATATTATCAATGTATCTATAAAACAACGCATATAGAGTCGTTCATTATATGCCTTGTGTGTTTTAATTATTGATTAGTAGCACCCCAAAGCTTGCTTCCGCTAAACAGTAAATTTGGGGGTGTTACATATCCAAAGTGTTCACACTTAATGTCACACCCTGCTAAAGCGGAAACACGAGATGTAACAGCACAATGGTTTCATTACACAAAGTACAACTGATTCATCGTTTACAAAATACAGCTACTAGCACTTACAATAAGTTTACAGTACCAAATACTAGATCATACAACCGAATACATCCAAAAGATAAAACGAAGTAAGTCTAATAGCTTCAACATTAATAAAGATAAACGTTGCTTCATTCCACTACTGACAGTTTCCTGAAAAGCATGTAAAATGAGGGTCAACTATAAAATAGTTGGTGAGTTCACAGGTTTAGGAAATAAAACGTAAATGTGAAAAACCATTTAGAAGTTATCAAACCATGTTGTAAAATTTACATTATTAGGAAATAGTGTTTATACGCTATATAAGATTCATTTAAGAATGACATGTATAGCTTGAGTCCACAACCAAACCTACTAGCCCGAAACAACGCCCCAAAGATATGTCCTATCGCAAACATATTGAATTGGTGGTATGCAATCGTATGCACGAATGAGTGGGAAGGTGGCCTCCTTCCAAATAGTACTATCCATATCAACCATCGGCTCAATAATGAGTTAATGGGTTGTGTAAGAGAAACCGGGGACTTAAGACACGATAGAGTCACAAGCATACAATAAGAGCGTATAAATAGAAAATGTACATCCAAGATAAGTATTTGCAACAAGATAACATGCTTTTCACCCCAAAACATTTAGTATAAATGGTAAAAAGAGGGGCTGTGAATACTCACGATTGGGTGCAAGAGTAAATTGATGGATGTAACGCGCGTGCTTGCCGGGTATGACTCCTATCCAAGACCTATGAGAATGAAGGTTCTAATTAGGTTCTTATCTAGTTTTGTTTGTAAGGATTACTTAGCTAATTATTTAGATTACAAAGTGCCAATATAGTTTGTTTGCTTTGAAGTTGTTAATGTCCAATAATCACGGTTGAGAATGATAATGGTCACACAATGTACAACATACTAATATTATCGAACGTCACACACAAGTCGTATAATGTCACAAGATTGTTTGAGTCCGAATTTTATAGTGTTTGAGTTTTGGAACTTTTGTTCCCCACAATTTATGATTAACATACACAATAGATAAATACATCAAAAGACATCCAAACACTTTTTGTTACCAATCTTTGCAAGCATAGAAAGTTTCCCGTTTTTGATACCGAGACCGATTATTGTTGACTTGGTCAAACCTTCTTGGTTTATCCCGAGACTTTTAACCAATCCTTAAACATGTTTATAAGTCATAAAAATTTAGTCTTTCTCTACATAGTAAGTCCGTAAGTGTCGGTTTTTAAGGTTATACCAAGATCAGTCCACTTTTCATGTTTTCCAGAAATTACCCCTGTTGGTTGTATTTATTAAAAATACTTCTGTTCAAAAATGATTTAAGGGAAAATTCACACATGTTCTAAAATATGTTATCTACTTTGTGTAATTTTTACAGAACTAATAGAAAAGCCCAAGTATTTTTAGATTTTACTTTTATCTTCTAGGGGCGAATTTAAACACATGCATGCAATCATTATTTCTGAGCAAAATGTACATGGAATCAATAAAATTGGTCTTCTTTAAAGTTGTATCCAAGGAAATTTGTAAACTTTTAGCGTTGGTTTCATGTCATTTGGAGTTGTAATGCTCCATTTATGATTAAAACACTGAGAAGAAAGTTTCTGTCTTACTATTACAGCTTGTACACCTTTTCTTACAAAAATTATTAAAAATATCAATTGAACTCAAAAAACTATGAGGCTTATGGGGTTGGAAACCTTACTTCCAGAACTTGATTTTAGATTATAAAAACGTCTATTTTCATGAAGGAATGATTTTTATAAAAATCGTTGAAATGGAATAAGTTTTCTGGACAGAAAGTTGTAAACTCTTGTTTGAGTGTTTCATTCAAAATAATGAACACCAAACATGAAATAAAGAAGATTATCATCTTTTGATCTTTAAATCCATGTTCTAACACATGCATGATGTTGATATACAACCAAGATGTGTTAGAGATGAATATTTATCACAAGAACAATTTTTACATAAAGATAAACAATATTCAACAAAGTTACAATTATCAAGACCAAGTTTCACTTGATTTTTGGTTTGATCATGGGTTACTCTTTCTTCTAACACATAAAGATGTGAAAAGAGATAACCTACAAACATCAAGCATTTAATGAGGATTTTTAGCCATGAGAAGGGCCAAAATCCGAATTTTGAAGAAAACACAAGTAGAAAGTGATAGATAATAATAGTAAATGATATAGATTACCTTTTCTTGCTTTTATTTGGTGATGAACACCTTTAAATTCTGGGTTTAGAGCTTGAATGTGACTGATTTTTGGGAGGAAGAAGTGTGTGTTTAGTGTGTGTTTTGAGAGAGAAATGTGAAGAGTGTGAGAATGGGTTTTGGGGAAGTGAAGTAGTAATGAGTGTATGGGGAAATAAAAGATTTGAAATGAAAAAGGAGGGGGGGGGGGGGGGGGTGTTTAAATTTTTTTTTTTTTTTGTTAAATAATATGTATAATAGTTGTATAATTAATTTGTATTAAAGGTGTATAAGTATTGTTATGTTATAAGGTTTATTTTGTGATATTTTGGTGATTAAAATTTGAGTTTTAAAAAGTGAGAAATTTTAAGTTCTTGAATTAAGTTATGATACACTTAATTTGTCTAATTTTAATGTTCATGTATTATTCATCCGATTAAGTTTGCGTTGTCGAGTTACGGAAATTTTGGTTTGCGATTCAATAAGGATTTTGTTAAAGCATAAAGAGATAAATTTTCTTTGTTTAATTTGGCACTTAGTAATCTAATTTAGTTTATCTTATAGACTTATGATCTACTAGGAAATCTCTAAGACTTTCTATGGTTTAGTAGACCTAAGGAGTCGTAACCATAAATTTTACCGAAATATATGGAATGCCATAATGAAATCTAAGATTGGAGTGTGGTAATAACCTGAGATTTTAACGGTTGTCACAGTCTCCCCTAGTTAGAAGAATTTCGTCCCGAAATTCCACTGGTGGCACTGTCTAGATTCAGCTAGTGAATAGGTGAGGGTATTTTTGCTTCATGAATTCCTCACATTCCCAGGTGTACTCAGGTCCGCGCTTAGAATTCCAGCGAACTTTGACGATCGTAATTTTGCTTCGTCTTAAACGCTTGGTATCCTTATCGACGATTTCCGTTGGTTCTTCGATAAAGTGTAAACGGTCATCTATTTGGACTCCCTCAAGGGGTAAGATTTGCGAGTCGTCGGGTAGACATTTCTTAAGATTCGATACATGAAACGTGTCGTGAATCCTGCTTAATTCCTGTGGTAATTTGAGTTTGTAAGCCACTGGACCAATTCGTTTCAAAATTTCGTAAGGTCCGATATAGCGTGGATTTAGCTTGCCTCTTTTTCCAAAACGAATCATTCCTTTCCATGGTGATATTTTCAAGAACACCTTATCACCGATTTGGAATTCTAACGGTTTTCTGCGGTGATCTGCATAACTTTTCTGTCGACTCTGGGCTGCCTTATGTCGATCCCTAATGATTGAGATTTTGTCAACTGTTTCCTGGATAATGTCTGGCCTCGTCAAATGTTTCTCTCCAATTTCATGCCAGCACAGAGGTGATCGGCATTTACGACCATACAATGCTTCATAAGGTGCACATTGAATGCTGGTGTGGTAACTGTTGTTATAAGAAAACTCCACCAATGGTAAATGAACATCCCAACTTCCTCCAAAGTCAATCACGCATGCCCGAAGCATATCTTCCAAAGTTTGGATGGTTGCTCACTTTGCCCATCTGTCTGAGGGTGATATGCGGTACTCAGGTCTATTCGTGTTCCCAGTGCCTTCTGTGTGGATTGCCAGAACCGTGATGTGAAACGGCTATCTCTATCAGAGTTAATGGAAATGGGTACTCTATGACGTGATACAATTTTAGTAATATAGATTTGAGCGAGTTTTTCCATTTTGTAGTCCTCTCGAATAGGAAGAAAGTGAGCAGATTTCGTTAGTCGGTCGACAATAACCCATATGGAGTCATGACCTTTAGCGGTTCGGGGCAATTTCATGATGAAATCCATCGTTATCTGTTCCCATTTCCATTGGGGTATCTCTGGTTGTTGTAACAGTCCTGATGGTTTTTGATGTTCGGCTTTAACTCTAGAACATGTTAAGAACTTTCCAACATAGACAGCGATGTCTTTCTTCATTCCTGGCCACCAATAATACTCCTTAACACCCTTGTACATTTTGTCAACCCCGGGATGTATTGAGTACCATGATTTGTGGGCCTCTTCTAAGATCAGATCTCTCAATCCGTTAATCTTGGGTACCCAAACCCTGTCCTTAAAGTATTTCACTCCGTCGGGCTTAGTTTTGAATCTTAGTTCGAGACCGTGCAGAGTTTCTCCTTTCTGGTTTTCAGCTCTTAAGGCCTCTTCTTGAGCAAGTTGGATTTGAGCTTTTAAACTAGTTTGTACGAGTGCTCCACACATTCGCATTCGTGAGGGTTTCACCCTTTCCTTCCTATTTAGGGCATCTGCCACTACATTGGCCTTTCCTGGGTGGTATCGGATCTCGCAGTCATAGTCATTCAACAATTCTACCCATCTCCTCTGACGCATGTTGAGCATCTTTTGATCAAGGATGTGTTGGAGACTTTTGTGGTCTGTGAATATCGTGCATTTGGTTCCATACAAGTAATGTCTCCAAATCTTGAGTGCAAAGACAACGGCTCCTAACTCTAAGTTGTGGGTCGTATAGTTTTTCTCATGGGTTTTCAGTTGTCTGGAAGCATACGCTATGACTTTATTTTTCTGCATTAGCACACAACCAAGACCTTGATGCGAGGCATCACAATAAACTACAAAGTCATCTGACCCTTCTGCTAGTGCCAATACCGGTGCGTTGCATAATTTACATTTTAGATTCTGAAATGCCTCCTCTTGTGGTTTTCCCCAGGAAAAACTCTTGTCCTTTTGTGTTAGTGTGGTCAATGGCTGGGAGATTTTGGAGAAATTTTCAATAAATCTCCTATAGTACACAGCCAATCCTAAAAATTGCCTGATTTCCGTCGGAGTCCTAGGGGCTTCCCATTTCTTAATGGCCTCAATTTTTGCTGGATCCACGTGAATTCCATTCTCACCTACCACATGACCAAGAAAATGTACTTCTTTAATCCAAAATTCGCACTTGGAGAATTTGGCGTACAGTTTCTCATCCTTGAGTAGTTGCAATATTTGTTTCAGGTGTTGCTCATGATCTTCTTCGCTTCGTGAGTAGATTACAATGTCATCAATGAACACTATTACAAACTTATCTAAGTATATTCTACAGACTCTATTCATTAAGTCCATAAATGCTGCAGGAGCATTAGTTAGACCGAACGGCATAACCATGAACTCATAGTGTCCATATCGGGTTCTGAATGCGGTTTTGGGTATGTCTTCTTCGTGGACTCTTAATTGATGATATCCAGACCGTAAGTCGATCTTTGAGAAGTATGAGGCACCTTGCAATTGATCGAATAAGTCGTCATTTCGAGGGAGAGGGTATCGATTTTTGATGGTTAGTTTATTCAATTCTCGATAGTCGATGCACATTCGTAATGATCCATCCTTCGTTTTAACGAATAAGACTGGCCCATGGTGATGAACTGGGGCGAATAAAACCCTTTTCCAATAGTTCTTGAAGTTAACTGGACAATTCTTTCATTTCCGCGGGTGCTAGGCGATACGGTGCCTTAGCTATCGGTGCGGCTCCTGGTATTAGATCAATTCGGAATTCAACTTGTCTAGGTGGGGGAAGTCCAGGCAAATCATCTGGAAATACTTCTAAATACTCACGTACTATGGGGATATCTTGTGCGAGTTTTTCCTCCGACTCTTTCTTAACAACGTGCGCCAAAATGGTGAGGCACTTCTTCCTCAGATAGTTGCGAATCTTCATGGATGACACCATTTTCAGACTCCTACCGGCCTTGTCTCCGTACACAACTAGTATTTCGTTTTCTCGGATGGGTATTCGTATCACCTTTTCATGGCAACCTATGTCTGCATGATTATTGGCTTACCAGACCATACCGACTACCACATCGAAACTGCCTAGTTTAATTGGGATAAGATCAATATTAAATTGCTCATATTCAAGATGCAAAATGCAGTCTCGTACGACCTCCCTAACATTAAGTTCATAACCACTAGCTAGTTCGACAGTGTAAGCAGGTTTTAATGGTTTGGACTCTTTGCCTAGGAGGGGTCTAAATTCATGTGAAACAAAGCTCTTATTTGCCCCAGAGTCAAATAGTACGGATGCATAGTGGTTGTTAAGGAGAAACGTACCTGTCACCACATTAGGGTCCTGACGTGCTTCTTCAGCTCCCATCACAAATGCCCGACCTCGAGTCTGCACATTCTGATTCCCTTAATTAGTTGGCCCTACCTGGTTTCTGGTGTTGTTGTTAGGACCTCTTTTCAACTTTGGGTAAGTGTTTCTAAAGTGGTCCAGACTTCCACATTCATAGCACGCCTTGTTGCCATCTCCACCCTCCTTACGTTCCTTTCCAGCCCTGCAGTACTTGGCAGTGTGGCCGGTTTTATTGCAGGTATTACATTTCGGGCAAGCTCCCTCATGATGGAATTTACATTTGTTGCACTTAGGGAGGGGACCAGTGTATCCTTTCGGCTCTTGAGTGGTAATTGCAAAATTATTGGCTGATTTATGATCTCTATTCAAAGTATTCCCAATCTTCTTTCCTGATTGATTCTCAAATTTTCGCTTATTACCAGAACTCACCTTGGTCAGGATTCCCGAGCGAATCATATCAGTAGTCAGACGTTGTGCCAGAATTACCGCACTTTCGATGGTTGTTGGATTAGATGAGGTAACCATTCCTCGAATTCCGGTGCCAATCCCCAAATGTAACGGTCTATTCGATTGTACTCCGGTGTTACAAGATGAGGTACCAGCTTTGCCAGTTCATGAAAATGAGTCGTGTACTTTTCTATCTCAGCCCCTTCCATGGTGTGATTCCAAAGTTCTGCTTCCAACTTCTGTACTTCATTCTTAGGACAATACTGTTCAGTGAGCAACCTTTTGAACGTTTCCTATGGAAGATTGTATGCTGCTTCCCTTCCTCGTGTCTGTACTTGAGTGTTCCACCAGGTCAAAGCGACGTCATGGAGTAAGCTAGATACATAGCCTACTTTGTGTTCTTCATCACAGTTGCTCACATGAAGTACCGACTCGATGCTTTCGAACCATTTTAGCAATCCTATAGCGCCTTCCGTTCCATGAAACTCCTTGGGTTTGCAAGACATGAAGTATTTATAAGTGCACACTCGGCCATCATTGGCAAAAACCGGTGGTGCATTCTGTCTTCCATTGGGGTTAGGACCACCATCATTCATTTGGGCTCCTTGGATGCCCGCAGTCACTTGGGCGATGATGTTTGGAATTGCTGCAGAGAGTTGTTGAATGACCTGGGCCATGTCAGGTTGTTGATCTTCTTGAGTGCGTCGGGTGGATTGTCTTAGAGGTATGATCCTATGACACGTTTTTGAAAATTGTTAATTAGTGCTTGTGTAGCATGTTTTTGATTTGTTGGAAACTTTGGTATTTGCAAGGTTAGATAACAATAAAAAGAAATAAGTTGAAAATAACTTGTGGTAAGAGTTCTAAAATAAATCAAGCATCAAAATAATTGTCACCATAATATTAAATAAACAAAATAGGGTTTTTCCATTGATAAGTCAAAAGGTCCAAAATTTGGATAACCCATTTCATCACAATTTTTCACAAGTACTTAAAATAAGAGACATCCACCATTGTAAATGCTACAAGGTCTTCAAAATCTAGATCCATCTCCAAACACCTTCTCCTAAGCAAACCAAACTACCCAAATGAGCATCATAGCCAACACAAAAGTGAATCCTGCAAACACCTTACACCAAAACACCGCTGCCCGTGCTGTCTCCTTGGCATCGTCTGTACGATAAATTAACCGCTCTGTTAGGTCTGTCATATAACCTAACATCTCCCCATGATGGGCAATCCAAGCTCTCTGAGTCTGAAGATCACGAGTCATAACATCCACTCTACGTGTCGTCCTAAAAGTCATGTCGGGGTCTCGAGATATCGGAATTCTGGCTACAGTTCTCGAAGATACAGTCCCTGAAGGTCCAGCTCCTGATGGTCCAGTTCTGGGAGGGAAATCTCTAACTGCAAATCTAACAGGTGGAGCAACGCTCATACGAGCAGTGGTCCTCATGCGCACACCTTCTTGAGGTGGCTAGGGTGATACACGTGTCGGGGAAATCCTAGTGTTCTCCCTAGTGAGCTCTCGGCTATTAGCTTCATTCTCTGACTCTGAACACTCTGAGGGGTCCTCCTCTGGCTCAGAGCTAGGTGGGTTGTCGCGAGGGCGACCAGTAAAATAGCCAGAGTCATCAGCTGATCCTAGAGCGTGGAGTGAGGAGTTCGACATGGTAAGGCTGCAAAAAGAGAACTTAGTTCCTAGAGGTATAGTAAAACCTAGAATATGAAGGTACTAAGCACACACAGAGAAGTTTTTCCTTACTTAATTGAGTTCTATGATGCACCTTATTCCTATAACCATTTCCGGTCTTGCATCACTTCGTCCTTAATTATACATAGTTGATCAGGCTATGTTAAATTAATTTCGAATGATGAAATCACCCGAACTAGTCATACTTAAAGGCACACTAACTTAATGGTTATAGTCTAGGCTTCCCTAAGGACAACCGATGTTCCTATAACCTTTGGCTCTGATACCAAATCTGTCACACCCTGCTAAAGCGGAAACACGAGATGTAACAGCACAATGGTTTCATTACACAAAGTACAACTGATTCATCATTTACAAAATACAGCTACTAGCACTTACAATAAGTTTACAGTACCAAATACTAGATCATACAACCGAATACATCCAAAAGATAAAATGAAGTAAGTCTAATAGCGTCAACATTAATAAAGATAAATGTTGCTTCATTCCACTACTGATAGTTTCATGAAAAGCATGTAAAATGAGGGTCAACTATAAAATAGTTGGTGAGTTCACAGGTTTAGGAAATAAGACGTAAATGTGAAAAACCATTTAGAAGTTATCAAACCACGTTGTGAAATTTACATTATTAGGAAATAGTGTTTATACGCAATATAAGATTCATTTAAGAATGACATGTATAGCTTGAGTCCACAACCAAACCTACTAGCCCGAAACAACGCCCCAAAGATATGTCCTATCGCAAACATATTGAATTGGTGGTATGCACTCGTATGCACGAATGAGTGGGAAGGTGGCCTGTCACACCCCGCTAAAGCGGAAATACGAGATGTAACAGTACCGGGTAACAATGCATAAGATATAGTAGCACCACCATACATAATTTAGAGAAAATATTACACATTACTACAAGTTCAAACCACAGTTCGAAAAGAAATTACAAGAAGCTCTTAAAGTTTCCAAATAGTTTCAAAATAAAGCAAACGCGTGTGAACATGCATACATGCTAATGTACTCCTAAAGTGCACCTTACTATCGTTCTCCTGAAAAGCATGATAAAACAAAAGGTCAACTATGGACATAGTTGGTGAGTTCACAGGTTTAATGTTACACATAAATGAACTAAAAGCTTTGTTCATAAATGACATGAATAAAAAAAAAATTGGTTGTAATAGTTGCGAATATGAAAGGTAATATACAAGAGCGTTAATGCAATTGAGGCCACTACTAAACCGATTCAACCGACACATGCCCCAAGCTCCATGTTCTATCGCTAACATGAGTAAGGTAATACTATGCACTCACGAACAGTGTGAGTGAGGAGTGGTTTTCCTCTAAATAGCGCTATCCATAAATATCAACGGCTCGTCTGGCTCTCGGACGAGTTAATAAGTAGTGTAAACTGTATTTCCGGGGACTTTAGCACGATAGTACTCAAGCATAACAATAGTATATACCAATTCGCATAAATAGTATAGCAAAAGTTCAACAAGTTCATAAAGAGTACAACCAATTTAGTTAAAGTTCGAGATCATGCTTTTCACCCCAAAATAATAAAACAAGTAAAAAGGGGCTGTGAATACTCACAATTGAGCGTAAGAGTAAACGATGGATGTAGCGCGCGTGCTTGTCGGGTATGACTCCTATCCAAGTCCTATGAACATGAGGTTTCTAATTAGTTTCTTGGTAAATTAGGTTTGATAGGATTGCTTAGATAAATATTTAGATTACAAAGTGCCAAAATGGTTTGTTTGCTTTGAAGTTTGTTAATAATGTTCAATAATCACGTTAAGTATAATATTGAATACACGAGTATATAATGTCTTACAATTGTTTGTGTCCAAATTTATTATGTTTTGAGTTTTAGAACTATGGTTTCTCACAATTTATGATTAACAATGCACAATCGATTAATACTTCATAAGAGACCCAAACCCTTTTTGTTACCATTCTTTCCAAACATAGAAACTTTCCCGTTTTCAAAACCGAGGCCCGTTCTTGTTGACTCGGTCAAACCTTCTTGATTTGACCCGATACTTTTACCCAAACCTTAAACATGTTCATGAGTCATAAAGAGTTAGTCTTTCCTTAAATAGCAAGTACGCAAGTGTCGGTTTTTAACTATTACCAAAATCAGTCCATATTCTCATATCCAGAAAATTACATCAGTTTGTTGAATTTATTAAAAATACTTATGTTCCAAAATAAAATAAGGAAAAAAATCACAGATCATCCTCAATATGTTAGCTATCTACTGTAATTTTTCCAGGAATTATAGAGAAGTACAAGTATTTTTCAAATTTACTTTTGTCATCTGAGGTCAGATCTGAACACATGCATGCAATTATTACTTTTGCGAAAAATCTATTGGGTTCCAGAAAAAGTGATCAGCACAAGGGTTGTAGCTAACAAAATTTATAAACTTTTGACGTTGGTTTCAAGTCATTTGGAGGTGTGAAGCTCTAGTTATGGTCAAAACACTGAGATAAAAGTTTGTGACTTTTCTGAGCAGATTGTCTATGTGTTTTCATAAAAATTATTAAAAATATCAAACAATCTCATAAAAATATAAGGCTTATGGGGTTTGAAAGTTAACATCTTGAACTTGATTGTTGGCTCATAAAACGTACATTTTGGTTACGTTAAGTGTGAGAAACACCTTGGTGAATCTCGTACTCAAACCTGGACAGAAACCAAACAAGCCCTAAAATGATGTTTTGTTCAAAATGAGAAACATAAACATTAAATAGAAGTAGTTCTTGATTCTTTTGACCTTTAATACACTCTCTAACACATGCATGGTGTTGGATTACATCCAAGATGTGTTAGAAATGATTTTTAGCAATAAAAAGAAAGACATATACAAAGATGAACAAGATCTAACAAGATTACAAGTAATAACACGATTTTTCACTTGATTTTCGGTTTGATCATGGGTTACTCTTTCTTTTAACACATAAGGATGTGAAAAGAGATATCCTACAAACATCAAGCATTTTATGAGGATTTTAACCATAGAAGAGGTTTAAAATCCGAATTTATGAAGAACAAAACAAGAAAAATGAAAGATTACTAAAGGTAGATGATCTAGTTTACCTTGAAGGGTTTATTTTGTGAAAGAACACCTTCAACTCCCTGATTTTGTTCTTGAAAGTTGCTGGAATTTAGAGAGGATTTAGAGAGAATATGTGTGTTTTTGAGAGAGAAAATGAAGAGAGTGTTTGTGAGTTTTGGGAAAATGAAAGTAGTAATGAGGTGTATAGGGAATAAAAATGATTTTGAATTGGAAAAGAGGGTAGGTGGTGGGGTGAACGAATTTTAGGGGCCCCATAGGGCTGGAAATGTTTTAAAAAAAATTGGTTTCCAGACTGTGTTGCGTTATGTGTTCGTTTACTCGTAAATTCGTTAATACGTTAAATCGCGTAACGTTTTCTTTTGTCGTTTAAATTCACGATATGTTTGGGATTATTTTTCATTTAAGTATTATTAAAATACTTTATTTTAAGTTGTCAAAATATTTATTGATGTTCGTTTGGTTGCCGAATTCGATTCACGCATTTTCTTTACGTTTGAGACGTTTTAGCCAAAACGTCTAAGTTTTTCGTGTATTATTTAAACAAAATAATTATATATGATAAATAACTTCTAAAAATAGATTTAAGTTATTAATAGAAATATTTTCTCTAATGTTCGTGTTAAGTCGGGTACCGTCCGATTGAATTTACTTGTAGTGTCACCGAAAATTCAGTTTTTGTGATTCGATGAGGATTTTGTGAAGACATAAAGAGATAGGTTTTTCTTTATTTTATTGGCACTTAGTAACCTAATTTGGCATATTAGAGGGAATTTACAGTTCACCAAGCAGTCTCTAAGACGTTTTATGACTTTGATAAGCCTACGGAGTCATAACCTAGGATTTTCACTAGGATTTAAGGAATGCTGTAAGCGTAATTTGAGATTCCAGTGCGGTAATGACCTGAATTTTTTTTTTTTTTTTTGATGGTTATCACATTATCCCACCGTTGAAATGAATTTCGTCCCGAAATTCAACTGATCCTATTAGGTGACGAAGCACTCAAGAATAGATGCGGGTACTTTCGTGTTATTAAATATTCTTGTTCCTATGTGAACTCAGGTCCATGTTTAGAATTCCACCGAGATTTAACTAAGGGAATCTTGTCACGTCTCAACTGTTTGGTACCTTTATTAAGGATTTATGTTGGTGCTTCACTAAAAGAAAGTAATCGATCGATTCGAATCTTCTAAGGGCAATGTCTGAGAGTTGTCAACTAGACACTTCTTAAGTTTTAGACATGAAATATGTCATTAACGCCATCCAACTCTTTGGGCGACTCTAGTTCGTAAGCCACCGGGCCTATTTGTTTCAAGATTTTGTATGGTCCAATTTAGCGTGGGTTTAGCTTTCCTTTCTTGTCGAAGAGTACAAGTCCTTCTGAGGTGATACTATCAGGAACATTTTATCACCCATTTGGAATTCTAGTGGCTTTCTGCGATTGTGAACGTAGCTTTTCTGAATGATGTCTGGCCTTGTCAAGTACTTCTCACCGACTTCGTGCCAACACAACGGTGATCGGCATTTCTATCTATACAAGGCCTCAAATGGTGCACACTAGATGCTAGTGTGGTAACTGTTGTTGTAAGTGAACTCTATGAGGGGTAAGTGTACATCCCAACTTCCTCCAAAGTCTAGTACACAGACTCGTAGCATATTGTCTAAGGTTTGAATTGTTCGCTCACTTGCCCGTCTGTTTGAGGGTGATAAGCTGTACTCAGGTTTAGTTGGGTATCCAACACCTTCTGCATTAATAGCCAAAACTGTGATGTAAAATGACAATCTCTGTCATAGATAATTGTAATGGGCATTCCGTGACGAGACACAAGTTCTTCAATATAGCTTTGAGCAAGTCTCTCCATTATGTAATCCTCTCGGATAGGTACAAAACGCCCGGATCTTGTCAGTTGGTCGACGATAACTCAAATAGAGTTATGACCTTTGGAAGTTCGAGGTGACTTAGTGACGAAGTCCACTGTTATCTGTTCCCACTTCCATTGGGGTATTTTGGGTTGTTGTAATAACCCTAACGACTTTTTGTACATAATTCCGCAATCATAATCGTTAATAACTCCACCCACCTTCTTTGCCTCATGTAGAGCATCTTCTGCTCGAGTGTGTCCTGGAGACTCTTATGATCGGTATACACAGTATATCTGGAACCATATAGGTAATGTCTCCAGATTGTAAGTGAAAAGACCACTGCTCCTAGTTCCAAGTTATGCGTAGTACAAATCACCTCATTTTTCGTGAGCCGCCTAGAAGCATTCCTAATTACTTTATTCTTCTGCATCAGAACGCAACCCAATCCCTAATGTGACGCATCACAATATACCACAATATGTTCCATCAGACAATGATAGGATTAGCGCTCTACAAAGTTTCTCCTTCAGCATTTGGGATGCCTTCTCCTGTTCCAAATCCTTCATCTTTTGGGTCAGTTCTGTCAAGGGTTTGGCGATCTTTGAGAAAAAAAATTTTTGAACCTTCTGTACTATCCAGCCAATCCTAGATTTTGCTCGATTTTCATAGGAGTCGCCAGGACTTCCCATTTCTCAATCGCTTTGATTTTAGTTGGATCCACATGGATCCCTTCTATGTTCACCATATGATCGAGAAAGTGTACTTCTCTGTTCCAAAACTCACACTTAGAGAATTTGGAGTACAACTTCTCTTCCTTGAGTGGTTGCAACACTTGCCCTAAATGTTGCTCGTGATCCTCTTTAGTACGCGAGTAGACTAGTATGTCATCGATAAAAATCACAAATTTATCCAAGTATGCTCTGCAAACTCTGTTCATTAAGTTCATGAATGTCAAAGGAGCATTGGTTAGGCCGAAGGGCATAAACATAAACTCATAATGCCCGTATCATGTTTGGAACGCCGTTTTGGGTATATCTTCTTTGTTAATCCATAATTGTTGATAACCTGACCGTAGGTCGAGTTTGGAGAAATAGGAGGTGCCTTGCAGCTGATCGAATAGATCGTCGATTCGAAATTCAACTTGCCTATGCGGGGTTAATCTTGGTAGATCATCTGGAAATACTTTGGGGTAGTTGCATACCACTGGGATATCTTCGGTAAGATATTTGTGAATTTTCTTGGATGACACTATCTTCTGATTTCTTCCAGGTCCTTCTCCACATACTAATAGTATCTCATTCATTCGCATGGGTACTCTTAAAATCTTCTCATGACAACTTATGTCTACATGATTTTTGGCTAACCCGTCCATGCCGATTACTACATCAAAACTGCCTATTTTCATTGGAATAAGGTCTGTACCGAAGGATTCACTGTCTAGTTCTAGTATGCAGTTGCATATTATTTCACTATCAATCAGTTTGTAACCACTAGCGAGTTTTACCGCATACAGAGGTCCTAAAGGTTGTGATTCCCTATGGATTAGGGGCCTGAACTGATGTAACACAAAGCTCTTATCTGCCCCTGAGTAAAAAAAAAGTCCTGATGCGTAGTGGTTATTTAGGAGAAGCGTACCTGTGACCCCATTGGGATTTCGATGTGCTTTCCTAAAACGTTCAGTGTTTTCACACTTGTAACAAGCTCTTGATGCATCAGGATTTAGTCTCTAACGATATATAAATTTCTAGTATACGAACAGAAATTTTAACTATCTCAAGTTTTAACACAAAACTGCCGGTACTATTTATGTTAAATTGGCATCGTCTTCTCTATTACTAACATCATCGTGATTTTGGCAACTTTGCTAATAATTTATGGATTTGAATATTTGATAGAACATTTTGTGGAAGAGTTTTCGTAAAATCTGTTGAAAAATTTTTACGTTGAAAATTTGTTTTACAACTTAGAGTTAGTTGAAAATTTTGAGTCAACCAAAATACGTTAAAAAAAAACTCTTGTTACTGACAAATCATTTGAAAATTTTGTTTAACGAAATCCGTTCGAAAAGATTGAAGTTGTGAAAATTTTTGATTAAATGTCCGATGAAAATCCGTTGAAGGCTTGAGTCGATAATATACGTTGAAAGCTCTGGTCACTGAAAAGTGTTGAAAGTTCTGTTAATGTCTAACGAAAATTTGGTTGAAATCGTTTCCCACAAACTGTACATGTGTAGTTGAATTTCTACTAGTCTTAAGTGAGTTCTATTTTGCACACTAGTCTTAATCGCAAGGCAACTCTTCGCCTCTGGTCTCCATCAACTGGAGATGGGTAGTTTCTATGGTTTTGCTAAGATCCTGCTGATCCACATAGATCTGTACCACTCGGCCTTGTGCCAGGTGCACCTAGCCTAAATAGATTTCGTGTTATTCTAACTCCATAGTATCTATTCTATTCTCGTTGCGGCGTAGTCTAGCAACTAGTACCAAGACGGTATGGTGAGCGAGTTCATGTATGTATAGAGGGATTCGTATGAAGAAAGCTTCTTCGTCCTCTGTAGGAATCTGTATTCCTTCTTTAGTTCTCTAACTCTCATGAGTTGCGGGTAATTAATCCCACCGATGGACATCTGACCAACGACGGGTCCCAGTGGTTGGAGTATTAGTAGTAGTATAGATAGTGTAAGGTCTAGTTCGAGGTGGTCTGTCAGTCCTTCTAGTCGTGTATAACTCACGCGATTCATAGGTCTTCGAAAAGAGTGGGAGGAAGAGTGTGAAATAGAAGAAGTAGATGTAACGTGCCTAGGTGACGAGTTCTCGTGTTGGTCCAGTTTTGTTGGTTCATCCTCAAGCGGAAACTCCTCAAGTGGTTCCTTTTTATTGGATAGATTCTCCTCCTCGATACTGGGTGGGTTGTCGCAAGGGCGACATGGTGATGTAACCATAATCATCGGTTGATATGGCAGCATGGAATGAGGATTGCAACAAGGTAAGACTACAAGTAGAAGATTTAGTTCCTAGGATGATTAGTGACGTGTCCTGGCGCGACTGCCGATAAGCAGTGTGGGAAAATGATGTGTAGTTCCTAATCTTCGGATCTTTAGGTTCGAATCACAAGTTAAACGTGCATAATATTGTCTAACGAATTTATGTATGCGGTAGTAAAATGTGATATATTCTAAGAAAGAGTAAGTAAAACTATTACTTTACTATCAATTAGGAACGATTACTATATCATCGAATCTTTGTCGAACATAGACAAAACGAACAGTCACAAATCAAGACACAACCACTGTATACATACAGTAGCTATAGCAACACCCCAAGTGTTGCTATCCTGTAATTAGTGTCGGTTACAAAGATCATAAGATTTGACTAACACCTTAAACAAGCTACTTTGACATTATGCACTAACATGTTAACCTCAAAATGATATGACTAAATTTGAGGTATTCTTAGTTACTAACGATGCTAATATGGATGCCTACGATATGCAATGCACACACGCAAAATCTGCTTTCAAGGATTTGAGTAGAAAAGAAAATTGAACATAATCGTAGTATACCTACTCCGTATCTCGCATAATCTTACCTAAATTAAACATAGGTGATCAGGCTATGTCTAATTGAGGTCTAATAATGCAACACACGGGTTAGCTATACTACTAATACGTTCAATTTAGTTGAACTTGTAATATTTTGGTGTTTTAAGAAAATATTATTTAAAAGTGTTGGTTATAGTTGGGGTTTTTATTTGAAAAACCGGCATTCTCTATAACCTTAGGCTCTGATACCAAATCTGTCACACCCAGCTAAAGCGGAAACACGAGATGTAACAGTACCGGGTAACAATGCATAAGATATAGTAGCACCACCATACATAATTTAGAGAAAATATTACACATTACTACAAGTTCAAACCACAGTTCGAAAAGAAATTACAAGAAGCTCTTAAAGTTTCCAAATAGTTTCAAAATAAAGCAAACGCGTGTGAACATGCATCCATGCTAATGTACTCCTAGAGTGCACCTTACTGTCGTTCTCCTGAAAAGCATGATAAAACAAAAGGTCAACTATGGACATAGTTGGTGAGTTCACAGGTTTAATGTTACACATAAATGAACTAAAAGCTTTGTTCATAAATGACATGAATAAAAAAAGATTGGTTGTAATAGTTGCGAATATGAAAGGTAATATACAAGAGCGTTAATGCAATTGAGGCCACTAATAAACCGATTCAACCGACACATGCCCCAAGCTCCATGTTCTATCGCTAACATGAGTAAGGTGATACTATGCACTCATGAACAGTGTGAGTGAGGAGTGGTTTCCCCCTAAATAGCGCTATCCATAAATATCAACGGCTCATCTGGCTCTCGGACGAGTTAATAAGTAGTGTAAACTGTATTTCCGGGGACTTTAGCACGATAGTACTCAAGCATAACAATAGTATATACCAATTCGCATAAATAGTATAGCAAAAGTTCAACAAGTTCATAAAGAGTACAACCAATTTAGTTAAAGTTCGAGATCATGCTTTTCACCCCAAAATAATAAAACAAGTAAAAAGGGGCTGTGAATACTCACAATTGAGCGTAAGAGTAAACGATGGATGTAGCGCGCGTGCTTGTCGGGTATGACTCCTATCCAAGTCCTATGAACATGAGGTTTCTAATTAGTTTCTTGGTAAATTAGGTTTGATAGGATTGCTTAGATAAATATTTAGATTACAAAGTGCCAAAATGGTTTGTTTGCTTTGAAGTTTGTTAATAATGTTCAATAATCACGTTAAGTATAATATTGAATACACGAGTATATAATGTCTTACAATTGTTTGTGTCCAAATTTATTATGTTTTGAGTTTTAGAACTATGATTTCTCACAATTTATGATTAACAACGCACAATCGATTAATACTTCATAAGAGACCCAAACCCTTTTTGTTACCATTCTTTCCAAACAATAAAAGTTTCCCGTTTTCAAAACCGAGGCCCGTTCTTGTTGACTCCGTCAAACCTTCTTGATTTGACCCGATACATTTACCCAAACCTTAAACATGTTCATGAGTCATAAAGAGTTAGTCTTTCCTTAAATAGCAAGTACGCAAGTGTCGGTTTTCAACTATTACCAAAATCAGTCCATATTCTCATATCCAGAAAATTACATCAGTTTGTTGAATTTATTAAAAATACTTATGTTCCAAAATAAAATAAGGAAAAACATCACAGATCATCCTCAATATGTTAGCTATCTACTGTAATTTTTCCAGGAATTATAGAGAAGTACAAGTATTTTTCAAATTTACTTTTGTCATCTGAGGTCAGATCTGAACACATGCATGCAATTATTACTTTTGCGAAAAATCTATTGGGTTCCAGAAAAAGTGATCAGCACAAGGGTTGTAGCTAACAAAATTTATAAACTTTTGGCATTGGTTTAAAGTCATTTGGAGGTGTGAAGCTCTAGTTATGGTCAAAACACTGAGATAAAAGTTTCTGACTTTTCTGAGCAGATTGTCTATGTGTTTTTATAAAAATTATTAAAAATATCAAACAATCTCATAAAAATATAAGGCTTATGGGGTTTGAAAGTTAACATCTTGAACTTGATTGTTGGCTCATAAAACGTACATTTTGGTTATGTTAAGTGTGAGAAACACCTTGGTGAATCTCGTACTCAAACCTGGACAGAAACCAAACAAGCCCTAAAATGATGTTTTGTTCAAAATGAGAAACATTAAACATTAAATAGAAGTAGTTCTTGATGCTTTTGATCTTTAATACACTCTCTAACACATGCATGGTGTTGGATTACATCCAAGATGTGTTAGAAATGATTTTTAGCAATAAAAAGAAAGACATATACAAAGATGAACAAGATCTAACAAGATTACAAGTAATAACACGATTTTTCACTTGATTTTCGGTTTGATCATGGGTTACTCTTTCTTTTAACACATAAGGATGTGAAAAGAGATATCCTACAAACATCAAGCATTTTATGAGGATTTTAACCATAGAAGAGGTTTAAAATCCGAATTTATGAAGAACAAAACAAGAAAAATGAAAGATTACTAAAGGTAGATGATCTAGTTTACCTTGAAGGGTTTATTTTGTGAAAGAACACCTTCAACTCCCTGATTTTGTTCTTGAAAGTTGCTGGAATTTAGAGAGGATTTAGAGAGAATATGTGTGTTTTTGAGAGAGAAAATGAAGAGAGTGTTTGTGAGTTTTGGGAAAATGAAAGTAGTAATGAGGTGTATAGGGAATAAAAATGATTTTGAATTGGAAAAGAGGGTAGGTGGTGGGGTGAACGAATTTTAGGGGCCCCATAGGGCTGGAAATGTTTTAAAAAAAATTGGTTTCCAGACTGTGTTGCGTTCTGTGTTCGTTTACTCGTAAATTCGTTAATACGTTAAATCGCATAACGTTTTCTTTTGTCGTTTAAATTCACGATATGTTTGGGATTATTTTTCATTTAAGTATTATTAACATACTTTATATTAAGTTGTCAAAATATTTATTGATGTTCGTTTGGTTGCCGAATTCGATTCACGCATTTTCTTTACGTTTGAGACGTTTTAGCCAAAACGTCTAAGTTTTTCGTGTATTATTTAAACAAAATAATTATATATGATAAATAACTTCTAAAAATAGATTTAAGTTATTAATAGAAATATTTTCTCTAATGTTCGTGTTAAGTCGGGTACCGTCCGATTGAATTTACTTGTAGTGTCACCGAAAATTCAGTTTTTGTGATTCGATGAGGATTTTGTGAAGACATAAAGAGATAGGTTTTTCTTTATTTTATTGGCACTTAGTAACCTAATTTGGCATGTTAGAGGGAATTTACAGTTCACCAAGCAGTCTCTAAGACGTTTTATGACTTTGATAAGCCTACTGAGTCATAACCTAGGATTTTCACTAGGATTTAAGGAATGCTGTAAGCGTAATTTGAGATTCTAGTGCGGTAATGACCTGAAAATTTTATTTTTATTTTTATTTTTTTTGACGGTTGTCACATGGCCTCCTTCCAAATAGTACTATCCATATCAACCATCGGCTCAATAATGAGTTAATGGGTTGTGTAAGAGAAACCGGGGACTTAAGACATGATAGAATCACAAGCATACAATAAGAGCGTATAAATAGAAAATGTACATCCAAGATAAGTATTTGCAACAAGATAACATGCTTTTCACCCCAAAACATTTATTATAAATGGTAAAAAGAGGGGCTGTGAATACTCACGATTGGGCGCAAGAGTAAATTGATGGATGTAACGTGCGTGCTTGCCGGGTATGACTCCTATCCAAGACCTATGAGAATGAAGGTTCTAATTAGGTTCTTATCTAGTTTTGTTTGTAAGGATTGCTTAGCTAATTATTTAGATTACAAAGTGCCAATATAGTTTGTTTGCTTTGAAGTTGTTAATGTCCAATAATCGCGGTTGAGAATGATAATGGTTACACAAGTGTACAACATACTAAAATTATCGAACGTCACACACAAGTCGTATAATGTCACAAGATTGTTTGAGTCCGAATTTTACAGTGTTTGAGTTTTGGAACATTGGTTCCCCACAATTTATGATTAACATACACAATAGATAAATACGTCAAAAGACATCCAAACACTTTTTGTTACCAATCTTTCCAAGCATAGAAAGTTTCCCGTTTTTGATACCGAGACCGATTATTGTTGACTTGGTCAAACCTTCTTGGTTTATCCCGAGACTTTTAACCAATCCTTAAACATGTTTATAAGTCATAAAAAGTTAGTCTTTCTCTACATAGTAAGTCCGTAAGTGTCGGTTTTTAAGGTTATACCAAGATCAGTCCACTTTTCATGTTTTCCAGAAATTACCCTTGTTGGTTGTATTTATTAAAAATACTTCTGGTCAAAAATGATTTAAGGGAAAAATCACAGATGTTCTAAAATATGTTATCTACTTTTTTTAATTTTTACAGAACTAATAGAAAAGTCCAAGTATTTTTAGATTTTACTTTTATCTTTTAGGGTCGAATTTAAACACATGCATACAATCATTATTTTTGAGCAAAATGTACATGGAATCAATAAAATTGGTCTTGTTTAAAGTTGTAGGCAAGGAAATTTGTAAACTTTTAGCGTTGGTTTCAAGTCATTTGGAGTTGTAATGCTCCATTTATGATTAAAACACTGAGAAGAAAGTTTCTGTCTTACTATTACAGCTTGTACACCTTTTCTTACAAAAATTATTAAAAATATCAATTGAACTCAGAAAAATATGATGCTTATGGGGTTGGAAACCTTACTTCCAGAACTTGATTTTAGACTATAAAAACATCCATTTTCATGAAGGAATGATTTTTATTAAAATCGTTGAAATGGAATAAGTTTTCTAAACAGAAAGTTGTAAACTCTTATTTGAGTGTTTCATTCAAAATAATGAACACCAAACATGAAATAAAGAAGATTATCATCTTTTGATCTTTAAATCCATGTTCTAATACATGCATGATGTTGATATACAACCAAGATATGTTAGAGATGAATATTTATCACAAGAACAATTTTTACATAAAGATAAACAATATTCAACAAAGTTACAAGTATCAAGACCAAGTTTCACTTGATTTTTGGTTTGATCATGGGTTACTCTTTTCTTCTAACACATAAAGATATGAAAAGAGATAACCTACAAACATCAAGCATTTAATGAGGATTTTTAGCCATGAGAAGGGCTAAAATCCGAATTTTGAAGAAAACACAAGAAGAAAGTGATAGATAATAATAGTAAATGATATAGATTACCTTTTCTTGCTTTTATTTGGTGATGAACACCTTTAAATTCTGGGTTTAGAGCTTGAATGTGACTGATTTTTGGGAGGAAGAAATGTGTGTTTTGAGAGAGAAATGTGAAGAGTGTGAGAATGGGCTTCGGGGAAGTGAAGTAGTAATGAGTGTATGGGGAAATAAAAGATTTGAAATGAAAAGGGGGTGGGGGGGGTATTTAATTTTTTTTTTTTTTGTTAAATAATAGTATAATAGTTGTATAATTAATTTGTATTAAAGGTGTATAAGTATTGTTATGTTATAAGGTTTATTTTGTGATGTTTTAGTGATTAAAATTTGAGTTTTAAAAAGTGAGAAATTTTAAGTTCTTGAATTAAGTTATGATACACTTAATTTGTCTAATTTTAATGTTCATGTATTATTCATCCGATTAAGTTTGCGTTGTCGAGTTACGGAAATTTCTATTTGCGATTCAATAAGGATTTTGTTAAAGCATAAAGAGATAAATTTTCTTTGTTTAATTTGGCACTTAGTAATCTAATTTAGTTTTTCTTATAGACTTATGATCTACTAGGAAATCTCTAAGAATTTCTATGGTTTAGTAGACCTAAGGATTCGTAACCATAAATTTTACCGAAATATATGGAATGCCATAATGAAATCTAAGATTGGAGTGTGGTAATAACCTGAGATTTTGACGGTTGTCACACTTAAGAGATTGATTCGCAAAATGTGGTTGAATAGGAAGGCTCGGTTCATATTTAAAAGCCCCCTCCCTAAAAAGCTTAATAATCCTCATGGAGCTGCCGCAAAACAAAGATGTCAAGTTCAAAAAAAATTTTCTGCTTCTCAGCACATATTCAGATCTTCAGCTTTAGCTATTTGGGGAGTTTCTTCATCCTTTCTCTGTTATTATCTTTTTGCTTTACGTAGTACTGTTAATTTATAAAAGTAATCTATACCATATCCTAAGCTTATCACTAAGTGTGAGATTTCAGCCCAAACAAACACTTAAGAAACATTTTCTTACATGTTTAAACTCTATGTGTGGGATTATACTTCTAGTATAATCTCCATTAAAGAGAACATTAGGGACAATATTCTCCTAAGTGTGGGATAGCGGTATAGAATACCTTAGATAGATTTTTATATCCAAATAGCAACTCAGAAAATATTCCTCACTTTTAAAATTGATCAAAATTTTTTTTTTTTTTTTTGCGTAAAACAAAGAAAAACATGAGCTTAACTTCGACAGTAGATAGCTACTCATTCAGTTAGCTCTGCTATTTCTTTGAATTTTAATATATCTAAGAGAAGCCATTTTTAATATGAGTAAGTTATTTTGGAAGGTAGTGTAAATAAGATAGGAATTTCTCAAATTAAGAAATGATAATCTTAGGGGCAGCGCATGAGTAAGCACATACAACCCTTATTAATTGCAGTGAGTTATCTTGAGCCTATAAAAGCATTCATTTTAAATGCTTCACTATTCATTTGTTGTGTGTGCCAATGTATGCATTTTTGAATTATAACTTGCTCCTGGTATGCATTTCAAGACCACATTGGTGAGCACCGTACGCGGAATAGGTGCAATTAGATGACATCGACATTCTCTAGGAAATAAACCCATTTTCTCATATCTCTTCAAGCCTAACCCTTCTGATACTCATTTTTAGTATCGATGATCCGCTTAGTAAACCCTGTTAAGCCTTAACCTTTTCGTTTCTTGAAAACCCTGAATAAAACCCATTCACTTCCATACCCACCAAAATCTTATCTTGGAATTTTTAAATTTTAGAAAAATGCTGTTTAGATATTCTTTTTGCTTTCGCTCATAAATTTCGTGTTTTACTCGAAAACTTCTCGTGTGCGTTCCCATAATTAAATCTCAAAAGATCGTGAATTATGAGGTGCGAAAAATTGGCACCAAATGAAATTCGAAATATCAAAAGATTGAAAAATGAAAGTAAGAAATGATCTCAAAAAGGCAGTAAGAAAAATAAAAATCCCTTAGGAGTTCCTTGGCAAAGAAATTCTAAGCCAAAAATATTTCATCCAAAATAAAGCTAAGTGCTTCAAATCTCTCGAAAACTTCGATCTCTGAAAAATATAAAATCTTCTATGTATTTTCAAAAAGATAGAAATCAAAATAGCTATCTTCCTCCCTTATCGTTATCCGTTTCCATTTTCATTAAAAAGTATATCTAAATATAATTTTTCATAACTTTAAAAGTCATGAGATAAGCATAATCCTTCAACCCTGCAAACAACCACTTAACCCTCACTTCACATAAAAACCAGATAAATGTCCTAGGATAATTAGCACCGTCCTCACCATAGCTTATGACGATGAATGTTGCATGACTGGCTATTGAGCGATTTTATTTGTTTAGAATGATAGGAAACCCGATACACTATTGAGTGAATTGAGTGACCACCTGGTGAGATCGCCTAGTCATGTGTATGCCAAAGATCACGAGAATCAGAAGCATGCCCAAAGATATTTATTTCTTATTTCTGAAAGAAATATCTTATTTATTTCGATTTTCTAAAACAAGTTACTGGTATCAAGAATGGTTGTTCTTATAAATGTTTTAATTCTCAAAAGTTGGTCCTAAAAACATTTTCTTAGTGAGGATAGTTGAAGTGTTGCTTGAGGACAAACAACGTCTAAGTGTAGGATATTTGATTGAACATAAAAAGTCACATTTTTGCGTACATAATTCCCACCTTTTTAGCACCAAACTTGATGAAAACACTTGATATTAATACTTTTTTATCCTAAATCATCATCAAGGCTAAAAATAAGGCGTTGCTTTAAAAATCATTCAAAATGGTTAAATAACATACAAAATAGAGCATAAATGATACAATCACGTTCTACGAGCACTTTTAAGCATATTACCTTGAAATTATACTTAGATTATCTCATTATGACCTTCAAGTAATTACGAACTCGTGGACATAAAGAACGCTAAAAACGGATCAAGAATGAAGAAGTTAGAGCCAAACGAAGATCACAAGAACTACGACCAAGCAACAAGACTTACGATCCAGTGCACAAGACCACGACCAGGGAGTACACCACCCCACAGGGGCCGTATACCCCCTACAGGGGCCGTATACCCCCTACAGGGGTTGTAGACCCCTTTACAGGGGCAGTATACCCCCTTACAGGGGCCGTATACCCCCCTTTAGGGGTCGTATACCCCCCTTTAGGGGTCGTATACCCCTCTACGGGGCTGTATACGCCCCTTTTGGTGCCGAATACGCCCCTTTTGGAGCCGAATTTCATACTTAGGGGGTGTATTTCAGTGTAAAATTAAAAGCTTGGGGTGGTGGTGTTCTAGTGATCATAAGTCTATAAATAGTGGATCAATCTTCCTTATTTCACATCACAACAATCCATTCAACAACACACATTCTCTCACTAATTTCTCACTCTACGTTAGTTAGTTAGTTAGTTAGTATTTAGTTTCTCGTTAATATTTAATGGGACTAACGGAGGGGCTACTTTGTAATATTTTTTGGAGATACTTGGAGGGGTGCTTTTGTAATATTTGAGGCTCTGCTCATTGTAATCTTTCAGCTTATATTCAGACTACGCATTTATCACGGTTATCTCTTTCCTTATCTGTTATAATGCGTGCTATTGTTATTATGCTTGATTTAGAATTCGTTACCATGATTAGTAAGTAGTTAGCTTGTGTGTTTGTTGTGATGCTTGTGTGTTTGTTGTAATGTAGTTAGTTGTTATGATCGGGGATGATATTAATTTAATATATTATTGAAAACTATATCTGTTTAACTTTTCATCTATGATTATAAAATTTTTTCAAAACTATCTCCTTTCCTACAATAAACGTGGTTAAAACTCTGAAAGATAAGGAGTCGCGAACCTTGTTCTGAGAGTAATTAGTTATTTGTGCTATCTATGCATGGTCTGATTTTGAAGCTTTGGAAATACCTTTAAACTAATGTATAGTACAACGTGAATTAATCAGAGATTTATTGGCTAATATTAAGTTGGTTTATATCATAATTGGGTAGACTTTAATACAAACTTAGTTAAATGGGTTCAGAGTGACCCGAATGTGCAATACGCGTGGAACACCGTAAAATGTCCCATTACTTAGTATAGTGCTTGAACCACCTCTGGTCTAGTACAAATGCATGGAAGCTACAGAACGGCCGTCAGTGTATACACTCTAACTTGCATTAGTGCGCAAGGCATGGAATGCCGTAAAATGTCCTAGTACCTCGTGTATGTGTCGGAACCATCCTTTTGGAACGGTTCCCATGCACATAAGCTATGGAACGGACTCTAGTGTACACATTCGAAGCAGCACTGGGCCATCCACCAGCTCTAAACCTAACAAAACTATCGATGAAGAGTTAACAGATGCTTTCCGAATTAGGTCTTAAATTCTCTACTTGTTTTAGAATACTTTATGGTGTTCAGAACGGTTAGAGATTAAATATCGGTTTGCTACCTTATTCATGTACCCGGGAGTTAACTCCAAGAAGGGTCACTAGTCTTCACAGACAGTGTTGAGGGTAGAGCAGCCTGATCTTATCAGAATCATAATAGTAGGGTGCTAGTGTTTACACCATAAGTATCTGAAAAAAATAGAACACAAATACTTAGAAATAACGTTTTCAAAACATCAATTCAAACATCATCTCCCCTTAAGGCTAATGAAATCACAACAAACATTCCTCTCCATACTGATTATCACCTATTATTTTATTTTATTGTTTATTTAGTTTAATTTAGGACCTAAGTAATTAAAAACCCAAAAAAATAAATCTCTTGTTTACAAACCCTGCTAAATCGAATCGATCATCTTGACTGCTTTGTTTCACAATATAGTTGATCTTAAGAATGACCTTGAGTCATTACTTACCGCTATTCGTAGTTATAAGTAAAACCTTGGTCCCCAGCTCTACATATTTAAAACCACCCATCCGATCGTGTGCCTCGACGGGAAGTTCCACGACGATAGGAAGCGATTCCTGAACCGACCCTCCGGGCACGATCAGAAACGGAGACCCAAGCCTTTACAGACTTAGGTCTTCCGGTATCATCAACAATAAGCACGTCAGATAGAATTTTATTTTTAAACAAATCAGAATATTCATATGAAGTGTTATTGTTGACAACATAAGAATCCAAAGTAGACTCTTTTCATTTCCGTACTTTTGAAGGTTCAGACGGTGGCTTTGAAATAATGTTGGACATTTGATTTGACAAAGATTTTTGCTCAACATTATTTTGCTTTTCAACCGGTTTGGGAGATTGAGTAGGATCCCTAGAAGGTGAATGAGAAAAAGGCTTTCTATAAATTGAATTTCTAGGCATGTCTCTCCCAAATCGTTGATTTGATAGCTTAGGAAAATTTCGAATTAAATGTCCCTGTCTCTTGCAGTAGAAACAGGAACGCTGCTCAACAAACGGTTGAGGCTGATGATTGGCTGAAATTGGTTTAGAAGTAGAAGCATTTCTAAAACATGCACATTTATGTGAACATGTATTAGTAGGTGCTTTCTTTGGTTGAGAGGTTGAAGTTGAATGTTTATTATTAAAAGAATTTTTAACATTTATATTCTTCTTCAAAATCTTCCCAGGTTATTGTGAAGAAGTTGAAGAGATTCCATCTAAAACCTTTTCTTTGTCATCTTTACTTTGAAACTCAACAATAGGTTCATTTGTTAAAATCACATTTTCAGATTTAACATCAACCTTTTCAACCTTCTTATATTCCTGTTCAATCAAATCTTCAATCTCAACTTCCTCCTCAATACCAGCTGGAGGAGTACTTTTAGGCTTGACAAAGGAAGGCAGAGGATATTCCACCTTTTTTGTCTTTTCTTTCTTGGTACTAACAGAGGTATCATTTTTAGTACTTGTCTTAACTTCTTTCTTGGATTTTGTATCTGCCTTTGATTCATAGTCAGATACAAAGTCTTTACAATCCCCAATGACAAGCATAGGACAGTAATTAGTAGGAGGGGGAACTACAATATAACCAAGTCCTACCTTACTTCTATTATCTGTCATTTGCTTGCTAATAATTTCATCAAACACAAAAATAGAAGTAGCAAAAATTGAGAGTCTTCGATTAATATCAACAATCTCAACCTGTGAGTCAGCAAGTTCTGTTTTTAATAAAGATATTTCATCAAGATAGCTATTTATAGCATCTTGCTGACTAAATACTTTGGATTTATAGGTCTGAGTATCTAACTGATGAGCCTCAATTTTCTTTTCAAAATGTTGTTCATTACTTTTAAGAAATCCATTGGACTCGGTAAGTTTTTCTATTTTATCTCTTATATTTTCGTTATCTACTTTATATCCATTTAAAGAAGTAGACAATTGAATACATGAAGTACATGAAATTGGCTCTTCACTTACCTTAGGTGTAATGTGAGCCATTGATGGGCCTGCAACTGTCGGTTCAGTGTCATTGCAATTCCTGATGGTGATGCGGGCGCAACAGGGGTTTTAAAATTTATATTTAGCTGGACTTAAATTATACGTACTACCTACTCTGGTTAGTAAGCGGTAAGTATGACCTAAGATCGTTCTATGAATCCAAATGTGTGGGCGATTAAAGCTGGTGCTTTCGGTTGGAGATATTTAGGATGGAACAAAGTAGGTAGGTTTGGGGGTTTTAAACTAAAGACAGGTAATTAAAAAGCAGAAAAGTAAATTGCAGGAAAACAGATAAAGATAAACCTGTGATTGCTGAGATTTCGATAATTAATGTTTCGGGATGACAGATTAAACAGGGACAATGCTAAGTGTAATGATTTAAACTATCAGGTGTAAACTCTAGAACCCTACCAACTAAATTTCCCTTTGGCATGTAACTAGGAACTAGGTTATCGTGATTCTGATCGGAGCAATACGCAAACTTCCAATACTAATCTAGTTGAAAGATAAATAACCTATCTTGGCTTAACGCCGAGGTGCATGAATCAGTAGCGTATCGTCTCATAGGTCCGATGTTGATCCCAGTTAGAATCTTAATATGTATTACTTTGATTGATTATTAATAAGCTTGCGGAATAGTTTATTAATAACTTGAAGAACAAAATTGTAACACAAAATATTAATCAAAAGCTTCAATATTATTATAAACAATACGAACACACAATTGTGTTAGGGTTTACAACCTTGAAGCTAATCACTAGAAATCGTCAATCATCTAGGGTTTCACAGGATCTCTATTTATAACACATAGAGTCCTTTACAGAATCAAACTATTATGGAAATTCTATCTATTCCATAATTCTCTCTAACCGACTACTAACAGTGGTTGAGCTATTCACTAACAGGGGTAGTACTCATATATTACTAACAGTGGTTGAGTACTTAATATAAAGTTACAGTTATGAAAGACTTTTTACCGGAAACTAAGGGTTTATTGAATTCGATACCTTCTTCGAGCAACATGATGATCATGACTAGGCAATACTCACAAGTGGGTCACTCAAACCACTCAAGTGTTTAGGGTTTCGTACTTACTAGTGTTAATCACTCAGATAGCCAGTCATGTAGCATTCTCGTCATAGGCTTGATCGAGAATCAAATCTCCATCACTTTTGATGAGGATGGTACTAACCTTTCGAGATATCTTGGAAGGAATCGGGTGTTTTTGGTATGAAGAAGGTGTGAGGGTTTTCCTTGTATTTTCTCGAAACTTTTCTTGAGAGAGTTTCTTTGGAATTCATCAGATTTTGAAAGGACTACATAGCCTTTTTCTTTCTTTTCCTTTTGGAATTTTTCTTTTCTTTGCCCTTTATCCTTGGCCTTTTGAGTTTTTTTTTTTTTTTTTTTAGCAGCTTTTGCTGAAAGCTTTTTGCTGAATTTCTTTTCTTGGAGCTCCTTTTACGGACGATGCTCATCCTTTGGGGAACGCTCCGATGGCTTTGTGTTAGGCTGCAGAAGTCTTGGAAAATGAAGAGTATCTTTGAGAATTCGTTGGAAAAATGAAACTTTTGTAAGTTCGGGACGAATGTTAGGAGGTTTTGATTGGGTGTGAAGAGTGAGTGTTGAGTGGGTGGATGTTTGATGGTGGAAGGGTGTTTGGATTCCTTAGAAGTTATCAAGATGGGTTTTACCTATGCCACGTATGGCACTCATCGGTGTGATCTCGAAATGTATTACAAGAGCAAGTTCTAATTCAAATGCATACATCGGCGCCTAGCCATTAGTTTCCCTTTTCGTCCGTATCTTATTCTAAAACAGTTTTGTTTCATTGTCAAAACTTGTTTCTTGCTGTAATTTATAATTTTGAAAGATAGGATTTCTAAAGAACGATGTTTTTGAATCTGAAAATTTTGAAATTTTATCCATTTTTAGCCTTTTAATGAAAATGTTTTTGACTTACGGACAAGAGGTAAAACCTTGCGGTTAAAGGCCGTATATCCCACACTTAGAGGAACATTGTCCCTAATGTTCGAATCTATTCGTTGAGTACCTCTTGTTGAAGTATCCCACACTTAGAGATTCTACTTATTATTGGATTGTTTCGTAAGTGTAGTGTGGTTTTTATTATCCCACACTTAGTGTTTGGAATATCGGATGAGATAATCAATACGGGTAGAGGGTTTTGGAACGGTGTACCGCTTTTGCTGTGCACGTTATCGGCTCCTCTTTAGAAGTTTGCTGGTCCATGGCTTGTAGCTTGTGGCTCTCGGCATTCTTCATTGTGTGGTCCACAGTTCTCCCTTGCTTAGGTCTTCTATAGTTTTTTAAACAAACCACTCAATTCAATCAAGTAATAGCTGCTGATAAGAAAAGTAAAGTAATAAAATGATAAAGTAGTAACTGGATAGATGTGATGTCTATGCATCCACAGTACATCAAATACACGTAATAATAATAAAGTCTTGGTAGAAAATAGAAAGAAGTAAGAAGGCGGAGCAATCTATTGCTCGGCTGGTGGTGGTACTGTAGTCGAAGATGCTACGGGAGATGTCTCATCTGATGAAGAGTCATCGTGCTGATAGTGGGTGCCCTCATCTGATGCATCCCTATCATCCTCTGCGTCTGGTGTACCCACGGTGAATATCCCGTCATGTATCAACTGATCAACAAACTCCCCTGCGGGCATGTCAAAGCTATAGAGTGGAAGCTCATGTATCCCCTGCTGAGAGTGCTCTCTGAATAGATCGGTCTGTCTGTGAGAAGATACTAGAGCAATCGGTGCAGCTGCAGGGCTGGTGCTCCTGAGAATCCTATGACTCTGAACAAAAGTGGCTCGAGTACGGGCTCTGGATATCCTACTGCTACTTGAAACCTGTCCTCTAGCTGAGCCGACAACTGAGGGATTCTGTTGTCTCTGAAAGGGAACCTGTGCTCGCGGTGCCTGTGGCCTGAGTGGAACTGTTCGAGGTGGTAAACCATGGCCATGGACTGGATGTCAGCGAGGTGCTGGAGTAGGAGCTGCTGGGGGATATAAATGTGGTGGGGCTCGACCCATTCTGCACGGTATGTCCGGAAGTGGGCTTATTGGTATCCCTGCGATCTGCTGTCTCATAGCTCTATAGCATCTGACTTGCATCTGCATCAGCCAGTACCAGTAATCGGGTCCTGGGGGTGTCCTGTAATGGTATATGTAGGCTGGTATCTGAGCTCTAGGGGCCGGGACTGAAGGTCCTGGCCTAGTAGGCTGTGGCGGTGCAACTGGGACATCAGAATCTTGTGCATCCTAATCTGAATCGGAGTCTGATATATGGGCCTCTCTCGGTTGCTTCCTCTTCCTGGATTCCCTGGGTAGGACTAGACCTGCTACCAATGTATCAATACTCTCAGGGTTTGATGATCGTGCCCTGATGTAAACGGTGCCATCCTTCAGAATCCTAAGTATATCCATGCTCCTTAGAAAATTATAGTCTATTGGTTAGGCACTCCATTCTGGCAGGCTCTTAAATTTCACTATCTCTATCATCCTAATCAATCCCATTTTCTGAATCAACCTAGTAATCACTGGGCCCATGAATGATCTTCTTGCAACCTGAATGTTCCTCCTCTCGAGGATACATGCCATCATGATAACATCAAACTCAGTGACTCGACCATTAGACGTATGCTTCCCGTCAAGCGAACAAGCCATTAGTTTGTGCAGAATCTGCATAACTGGGTCTGTGAGCTGGGTAGCTTTAATACCCGAGAAATACGGCTTTGGTGACCAATGACTCCATGCCTCTGCGGTAGTAGTCGTGAGAGAAATCGTGGTGGCTCCATTAGTAAACAGGGGTGAATCTATCTCTTCTAGAGTATAGAGATCTAGGTGACGTGCAAACTGAGCCAATGACAAGGTGAATAGGCTCCCCATATATCTAAACGTGGTCACCCCGTATCCAACTCTACTCCCTAGCTCAAATGTATAGGTGGTCATGAACTCGGTGATCATCTCCATATACACCGGTTCATCAATGCTAAACAATTTCTTGAAAGACTCAAACTGCTGGCCCTCTATTGAGTACCTGAGTAGACTCTCTAATCTCTGCCTGAATCCCAATGTCTGTAGCTTTTCCCAATCTACATATCTAAAACGGCCAAAAGGTTTATCTCTCCATATCCGTGCCATCTGGTCGTATGCTGGTGTTGCACTAAGATATGCAAGAGATCCTGTAAGTAGACGTGTTGGTTTTAGCTTTTTCTTCTTCGGCGATATAGTACCTGAGAACATGAGAAATTTAAAGTAATAGGTCTTAAGAAAGGTGGAATTTAAAGCCCTTCCCAAATTTTCTAATGGAAAATTCGAAATGAGGGTTTTAAATTCTTGACAGTCCAAAGATTACAGTAAAAATCAAATGCCCCCAAGTAACAATAGTAAGGCAATCATCAATGTGTGAAAACCAATGTTTTGAAAATCGGTTGAACCGGACCGGTTCAACCGGTTGGACCGGGATTTTTTAGAAAAGCGAGCCATATAAAACCGGTTTTCGAATATATTCTGAAAATGATCTGGCCGCCGGGTTTTCCGGTCAAACCCTGTTGAACCGGAAACCGGGAACCAGATAAACTGGGCTGATATTTGTTTTTCACATTTATTATATTATATTTTATATTATATATGCTTTTATTTTGATAAAGAATTGAAGTTGGAGAAAAATTAATAGGTAGTTTGTTTTCCCTCACATCCCTCTCTTACTATACCAACAAAAACTAAACCCTAGAAAGTAGAAACAGATTCCGGTCAAATCCGGCCGCCTCCCGCCTCTTCACGCCATTACACACCCTCGTCGTCTTCCTCCTTCGCCTTCTCCGGCTGATTAGCCGGCTTTTACCTTCTATCTGTTAAGGTATTTTGAAGTTTTAAATGTTAATTTATGTGTTTTGTAGAGATAAGGGAAAGAGAGATGGTATGGTTGAATTGATTTAGTAACTTTCGAAAAGAGTGATGAAGATGACATCCAGTGAAATTAATAGTTGGAGAAGATGATAGTGATGTGATGGAAGTGATGACCGGCGAGATGAATCCGACGATGGTGATATATGGTATCCGTCTTTGTAAGAACGTTTGATATTAGTCAAACTTAAAATCGTATTTCTTTAAATATTTAGATACATGATGAATATATTTATTAAATTGGTTTTCAAATTTCTAGAAAATCTAAACCGTAGATATTAAATATGGCATATTGGCATATTAATGGCATCTTAATGGAATATTCCTTTTTTTAAAACCTACGTCATAGGCTTACAGTCTATAAGTTACAGAGCATGCGTAGATTGTATTTTGTATGCATGTGAGTGACTTTTAGTCGATATATAATTATTTTATAACGTGATAATAGAAAACGGTTCAACCGTCCGGTTCAACCGGTTTAGCCGGTCGAACCGGAACCGGAGCTTGTACCGGTTTAACTTGAAAACCGGTTTTCAAAACATTGGTGAAAACAAATAGTCATGGGATGGCGGGAACTTAACTTGTGAAGTAATGTCGTTTACAAAGTCTAGTGCTTA
Organism: Pseudognaphalium luteoalbum; assembly: GCA_963422505.1. Lineage (NCBI taxonomy): Eukaryota > Viridiplantae > Streptophyta > Magnoliopsida > Asterales > Asteraceae > Pseudognaphalium > Pseudognaphalium luteoalbum. The sequence goes on from OY730196.1 coordinate 50,014,083, forward strand.
GCCAAATTTGAAACGTCATTATTTCATAGTTTATAGTCTCATTGTAGGTTTTTGACTTTTAAAAGTTCAACTTGAAGTAAGGTTTTTGAATAAAAATTGCAATAAATTTTTTTTTAAAAATGCAATACTTCAAGTTGACTTTTAGGTCAAAACTTACTTCGGACGATAATTCCAATTTGTCCGCATACCAAAATTATAACCAAAACATGTAAAAATTATTTTTAGGCATTTTCCTACTAGATAAACAAGCTAGGTCATGCCCAAAAAATTATGTCATCCATGTGTTTGGTTTTATTCAAAACTTTTGTTTCTAGTAACATTGCCTATTTTGACTAGTCAAGCAAGTACAAGTGTCCCAGTAAGCAAGAGTTGTCAAGTAATCTTTATTTACTATCATAATCATGCATGCTAGTTAACTTTTATTGATTTTCAAAAGTCAATCTTGCTAATCTTAATTTATCCGCATTGTGCAGTTAACATAGAGCAATCATTCAAAATACCACAATTACTTAAATCTCTAACAACTAGCACTTAATCAAGCCAAATTTTAGACTTAATTACTAGGTTAAGGTACATCTTCTTGAAAGAGCCAAACTAGTGTGAATTAGCATGGGTAAGTGGTAGTAGCAGGTAGTTTCTAAGCATTCAACCAAGAAAAATACTAATTCCTAGTTACTAACTTAGCTAACTTCATAAAATAAGATATTTTAAGTTCAAAGTAGGTTTTTCATGATCATACCTTGTTTTAGTGCGTAAAACTTCAAAACGAATGTACAACTGAGAATGTCATGCAATGAGGAGTTCAAAAGGACATGAAATTAGAGAGGTTGGTGAAGATTGGATGGTGATCCATGGAGATGGTGAGGGTGGCTGGTTTTTTGAGGTGAGGGAGGAAGGAGAAGAAAGGTTTTTGTGTTATTTTTGAATTATGGGATCAAATGGAAGGCTTGTGGTCCATGAGAATATTTGTCATGCTCCCATGTACCGTATTCCTTACATGGTCCCCTATGTACATCTAAGTACTATCCTAGATTAATTTCTAATGACCTACTAATAATGATTACGAATCCTAAAATGTATTTATTGTAACTAGTTACTTGTTAGTCTTTCATTACGTTATAAATAATTTAAGAAGCGCGTAAATTTTTGTGGAACAATTGAAAAGCAATCCTGAGATATTAAACTTAAATCATTATTTGGGTGTTTTAAAATTATTTGTCTGACGTGGACTTGTTGAATGTACATGTTTCGGCTAAAAGCTTAACGTTGTACGTTCTTGTTGTCGCGCACGTGTTTTCAGGCAAAAATTTAAAACGTTTTTTTTTATTTTTTAGAGGAAACTTTCAAAATTTTATCATATTACTATGTTCATACTAAAATATGCTCATTTAAAGTTGTGAGTTTCGACCTTTTTCGGAAGGAATCGTTTTAAGATTCGTTCCGATCCCTCCATAGGGAAAGGGTCGAAATTTGCTCCCATAAGCGAACGTTTTTCTGCACAAAACATTTTGAAAGTTCCAAAATGGTATTATAAACTAAATAGTAATGACGATTCTCTAATCATAGGGCTTCTCGTTCTTCGTATCCTAAATTGACAAGATCACTAATTAACTTATTGTACGCTTTCCTTATCTTTTTAGGGTTTGACAAACCGACGCGTGGCCCTTGGTCTTTGTAATTAAAATCGTGAGTGAGTTTATTCATGACGTCCAAAAACACGTTCTCTTCCTGTGAATCAGGGTCTCCGGTTGTAGACTTAACTGTAACACCCCTCTTTTAGTATAACAAAATTGTATTATTTTACTCGGAAGCGTATGAATTTAAAACATATTTATATACTGTACATTAAGATAATGTACATACACAGTTATATATTCAAAATAAACCAACATAAAACTGTTTAAAAAACTATATATGTCGGGGTATTATCTATTACAAACCAGGTTTATAACAAAACCATGTCAGAGTCAAAATCTGTCAGACATTCCCCGCGAAAGCATCCGTTCCTGACACCCACATATATATATATATATAAAACCTGCAGGAAGTAGGATGAGGGATTAGCACAAAGCTAAGTGAATGAATTTATCACACACAATTCAACTTAGCTTAACCATCAGTTTACAGCAAATAATAGTAAACACATTCATTTTTCAATGAGGATCGGTGGCTCTTGGGATATCATAATACCCGGGGATATCCCCAAGAACACTTAACGTCAATCTGTATGGCCATTACAGAATAGACCGATAACTATTGGTTATTAAACTCATACACAGGTCTCAAACACAACAAATGAATCAAAATCTGTGTAATTCACATAATAACCAAAAGTCCAACTACACGTTGACCTCAATAATCTGATACACATAGATTCACATATCAAGTAGATTCACAATCAATAACACAGATTAACAATAGTATAATATCACTCTACTTATACTTGTTGCAACCAAACAGTTACAACTAAATCGAAGGGTGAGTTCTAAATCCACTCACCAATACCTCTGCAGTCTCCTAACTCAGTTTCTATTCACTGAGTCTTTGGCGTATCTGTAAACACCACAAAGTAATGAAGTTAGTAACTCAATTCAATTTATTCAACTCACATATTACCAATTGATGTATATTTATGCACACATAAATATATATAAACACAAGACTCACACGGGTTTCCATGGTTCTTACTACTTACCAACTCATTATCACTGTTTATTAGACTTACTACCACTGCTAATTCTCATTACCACTGTTAGCCTAACCACTGTTAGTTCACTTCCACTGCTAACTCCTTATCACTGTTAGCCTAACCACTGTTAGTTATATTTATCATCCCTGTTAGTTCATAGGTTACCACTGTTAGTTCATTGCCACTGTTAGTCTATTGCCACTGTTAGTCTCTTGCCACTGTTAGTTCATTGCCACTGTTAGTTCATGAGTTACCACTGTTAGTTCTTGCCACTGTTAGTCTCTTGCCACTGTTAGTCTCTTGCCACTGTTAGTTCATTGCCACTGTTAGTTCATGAGTTACCACTGTTAGTTCTTGCCACTGTTAGTCTCTTGCCACTGTTAGTCTCTTGCCACTGTTAGTTCATTGCCACTGTTAGTTCATGAGTTACCACTGTTAGTTCTTGCCACTGTTAGTCTCTTTTTGGCCCATTCTAGAAACCTGCAACTTCTAAGCTTTACTGTACAAAAGGATTTAACTAATTTTCCAGTATCCAGGTTCCTAATTCGATTTATATGAAGCAACAATAGATTTAAACATTACCTATAAATACTATGTACCTCCTATAACATCCTTTAATTCAATTATCATGCTAAAATTTCCATAACCCATTTAGGTCAGAAGCTTAATTCACTGTTACATCCAAACCTTCAAATTACAATTATACCTACAGTAACTCAGTTTGTAAACATCAATATCATCTTTCAATCCTTATATATATATATATTCAAGAAATCAACAAATTTATCAATTTTATATTTAACCTAAAAAAACATAAATTCATTATTTACCTTTCGACAGGAACTTGTAGGACAAGTATAAGATGATAATTTATACTCACACAAGTATAATCCTTAATTCTTCTAATTCCTGTTGAGACTTTTCTGTTTATTTGAGTTTGAGGTTACCGTAGGTGAAAATATAGTTCTTCTAGTAATAAATTAAGAATTGGGAAAAACATGATAAAAGGAGGTCGGCTCTCCTTTAAACCGACTTACCCCTTTTTTTTATTAATTAAAATTCTAGTCCCTTCCATTCCCATCCTAATGATTAAAATTTATACATTTACAAGGATATTAATTCATTTATTATTATTATAATTTCAATAAACAATTATTATCAAATAAATTTCTAATATAATTAAATAATCAATTTAAAATAGAAGATTTACCAGATAAAATAAAGGATGTTACATTAACTATCCTACAGAATTCACTGATTGTGGATTTTTGTACGGAAGTGAAGGGGTATTTGGTAAAGGCAAAGATTCGAGTAAGCTTAACGTGAAGGTCTTTTCTTTTTGCGAAGAAAACTGTGTCGATTCTTTCCTTGGTGGAATCAGGAAAAACGTCTCGTAATTTGGAGATCAGGTAAGAGGCGGGGTCAACAAAGAAAGGAATTTTACCAGGAATGATGATAGAAATCATCGGATCTTGTTCTTCCCAGAACTCAAGTTTGTTGATCATTGCGGCGACACTGTGATTGATTAACATCATAGATGTTGGAAGAAAATCCATGTCGGCAAGTGATTCAAAAAGTAGATCTAAATCTGCTATAAACTTTAGTTCTTGGTCTTTGAAATTTGTGGAAGTGCTTTCGCATTCATGACTTGACAGGCGAAGAAGGAATTCAACTTGTTTTTCTAATGTGGCAATCGTTTCTCGTTGCTCGTAGGAATACGGGAGATTGGCATAGGTTAACTGCCTGACGAATGCTTCATAGACATCTACCCTACGGGGAGGATTGAAAGAAGCACCGAGGTGGCGTTCTTCAAAACAAGGTTGAAATGAATGGAAAGATGCCGTTATTCCGAGAATCGGGCATGGTTTAGGTATATACCGATGTTTCAGGAATAAGGGTGATTAAGTCACAAGATTTCAGGGGGTTTTTCTTCAGAATTATCTTCGGGAAAATAAACGAAGTGGGAAGAATTTGGTAAATCAGGTGGGTGTAAAGTTGGCGAGTGATCTTCTGGAGATGATGCAAGGTCGGGTAACTGATCCGTGTCATCAAAATCCAGGCAATGTTTTGGAATTGAAAGGGAGGTCATATATTCTTCTTGGGTGTCGGAGGTTTCCTTAGTTTTAGAGGAAGAAGGTGAAAAGAAATCAGATCCTAACTTTTTTTCTAAGTAATCAAAGAATTCCGTATCATCCATTGAAATGAGGCAAGAAGTGGGTTTTCGAGTTGTCATTTTTAAAGTTATCCTAACTAACTAATACTTAATTAATACTAATTACTTAGACTAACTTTCGAAAGATTTCTAAGAAGATTTCAATCGGAAGGGTCTCCTAAATATTACTACTTAAGGCGGCTTTGGATCGTACGTTTGTGATTCCCCGGCAGCGGCGCCAAAAACTTGATGGACCCGCAACCGTCAGTTCAGTGTCGTTGCGATTCTTGATAGTGATGCGGGCGCAGCAGGGGTTTTAAAATTTATATTTAGCTGGGCTTAAATTATACGTACTACCTAATCTGGTTAGTAAGCGGTAAGTATGACTTAAGATCGTTCTATGAATCCAAACGTGTGGGCGATTAAAGCTGGTGCTTTCGGTAGGAGATATTTAGGATGGAACAAAGTAGGTAGGTTTGGGGGTTTTAAACTAAAGACAGGTAATTAAAATGCAGAAAAGTAAATTGCAGGAAAACAGATAAAGATAAACATGTGATTGCTGAGATTTCGATAATTAATATTTCAGGATGACAGATTAAACAGGGACAATGCTAAGTGTAATGATTTAAACTATCAGGTGTAAACTTTAGAACCCTACGAACTAAATTTCTCATTGGTATGTCACTAGGAACTAGGTTATCGTGATTCTGATCGGAGCAATACGCAAACTTCCAATACTTATCTAGTTGAAAGATAAACAACCTATCTTGGCTTAACGCCGAGGTTCATGAATCAGTAGCGTATCATCTCATAGGTCCGACCTTTCTTAACCCCTAAAATAGTTTAGTATTTCATTAGCATGCAGATTAATAGTTTTGTATGTTTTGACCGTTGATTGTGTAAGACTTAGTGTTTTAAGGTATTTAAATCACTAGGATGTTATCCTTATTCCTAAATCTTGTTTTGTGCATTAAAGATTGGTTACTTCAACTTATGACTTGACTCCTCCTTTTCAAACAGTTATACATACCTGGATTATTCGCAGTTTATAAAAACGTGTTTCATATGCAGGTCATGCCTTTCAGTAATCAGATAGTGTACTTTACATGGTAGTTCGACTGCTTCTTACATCAGACATGCGGTCAGGAGTAATTGATGGTGAACGTGACACTCTAAACTAACTAAATGTAAAGCGATGCAAAAATGTAAACCTAATATGTACAATGAGTGGGTTCACTGTGTCTTACTTGTTGCATATTATGGGCACAGATAACTACTTACCATAATTAAGGTTGATCAAGTCCTAATTACTAGGTTGCAGTCACGTGGATAACTAGAAAGGGTACTCCATAAATTAAACTCAAGTTCATAAAGTCTTGACGATACAAAGGTCATTAATTCCTATTTTATTTGAACGCGTTTTCGAACATCATTTCATTGTGCATTGACTTTCGTAGGATATACCAGTTAGTTATGAAGTTATATTATCCTTTCGGAATTCCAACTGTTAAACCAGAGCTGATTCCAGTGATGTAACTACCTTCGGTCGTTTATCGACTTCCATACATTTGTACTCCGTATAAAACATTTCTAGTACTATATCAGATAAACTGTCGAATAGGGGCCGTTACATCACGTTTACAATTGTCGTACACGTAATTATATAACGTCATCCTTACTTATAATTATCTACATCATCAATAATCACAATAATAAACGACTCGCAATTCATGGAAATAGACAAATCACATACAAGGAAATAATACATAATTAAAGTATGAAGCAAAGCAAGTATGATAAAGGTTTCGATATCACCCGGAAATAAATACGCAGCAGTGTATTATTATGATTGACAACTCGTTCACACGTACAAAGATGAATCTCCAAACTCCTAACGTTCGCTTTAACCTCTATGTTAATCCGTAGATTAAGTACAATAACCCTAGACTAAAATATAAGAGATTTTTAGAGTGAGAAAGTGAAAATGGAAGAATGAGAGTATAAGTATGAGTGTGAATATGAGAGTGTGTTGAAATGAGAGCTAGGGGCTGCTATTTATAGGAGAAACTTGGCTCAAGTTAGCATCCCAAAGCTCACGATAGCAAAAGGTGAAAAAGGTAGTGGCACCAGGTACGAAAAGCATGAAAAGGTCTAGCACCGGGTACACGAAAGGACAAAACAAAGCGTGATCCGTGTGGGGGATTGGTGGCCGGCGGTGGCCTAGTGGCAGCCGGCGGTGGTGGTGTGGCTGCCGGCGGCGGCTGGCACCACCCCGCACCGGTTCGTCGCCCGTTGCTTTGTTTCTCGATTCGTGCATGTTTTCTTCATTATGCGCCCGTTTGTGTTGATTCTTTTTGCGTTGGATTCGTAATTGAAAAACGAAGCTTTTGATGAAAAGAAATCCCAAAAATATATTTTTGAACTTTAGATATGTCGTACGAATCATTTGGATCTTCCGGCGTACGCAGAATCTTCATTCTTCGTCCGTTTTTGTTGATTCTTCTTCTGTTAGATTTGTAATTTGAAAACAAACATCTTAGGTCTGATAGATGTTGGTGATGGGCTCTTTGGTCTAGAAATCTTGTTTTGATGTCTTGAATCTTCAAACGTGCGTGGAATCTTCATTTTCTATCCGTTTTGCTTGATTTTCATCATGCAACCTTGTTTTTACCATCTTGACATAATATTACAGATTTGAAATTTTTTTTGAGTTATAGTGCCAAGAATTGTTCCAGAATGAGAGGGATATCGATAGTAAAAACGTGACTTTTTACGCGATGTCAGCCATAAGAGCCATCTGGTACTTTTCTGCATGAGCAGTCTAATCAGTATTTGTAGGCTCAAACACAATCAAGGCATTGTCTGTGTAACACCCCCAAATTTAATGATTCGCGGAAGCATACTTTGGGTGTTACTAATCAATAATCAAAGCACACAGATATATAGTAAACGACTCTATATGCGTCGTTTGAACAAAATATATTAATACTAAAAGGTTTACAACAGTTTTAACTCATTCGTAGCTCGTGTTCGTAATATGAGAGATTTTAGTACATAATTAATTATACAAAATCTAATAATGCAATGAAATCTCTGAAGTTTGCATGAAGACTCGAGCTAAGATGCATCCTGATGGGCAGTCCAAATCTACTGCTGAGTACCTGTGATACATGCTAAAATGGGTCAGCTAACGCTGGTGAGCTCACAGGTTTGAGTATCAAATAATATTCTATGAACCGCAAGATTTAAGTATTGATTTGCATCCAACAAATAAAGTTACAGATAATGTATACAACCATGAGCGCATAGTCTGAGCTTAACTCGAGGGTCGGGTCCCATATAGAGAATTCCGAGCGAGGTGCCTCCACGAGTGCCTAATCCACACTCGTCTTCCCAAATATTAGTACGTCCGTTTACCTGGTTAGTGCTTGCTAACCCGGACAAGGAGGGTCAATCCTATATGGTACCATATACTAATATTCACGCTACTTTCGTATTACCAGACTATACTGACGGAGGACTTTAGTTTGATTAGTTGAAAACAACTCATGTAGTATATTGAAATATGTACTCGCGTTCATGTGTTAAAAACAGAGCAATGTATCACACCCCTAGTAAAACAGTAAAAAGAGGGGCCATGAGACTCACCTGAGCCTGGAGAGTTTATCTAAATAAACTGAGATTGATTAGCTAAGAATCGAAGTCCAAAGACTTGTAACCTGAGGGTGTCCACGACACGCGATGGTTATAAACATATGAAGGCATCTCATGAGACTACCTTGTAGTTGTTTGTCCAATTAGAATGTCCAAATGATTACAATTTGGTTGATTGTTTAAGTGTTTGAAAATGTGTACGGCCCGTTGGTGATTGTTGGTAATAATAATATTATCATTATTCTTGAAAAACATGTTCCAAAGTGTTTTAGAAGTCGTGTCGCGTTCGTGTTTGATGTTATACAAGTGTAACACTTTGTGTGAAAGTTTTGATGTAACACCGTTACTCGTGAACCGAAGGTAAGGGCGAAGCCCGTAAATGACGGGGGTCCGGGGGCAGCGCCCCTGGTAGCAAGGTCCAAGGGGCGGCAGCCCCTGGCGGGGTCCAAGGTGCAGAGCCCCTGGCTGGAGTCGAAATGGGGTGTCAAATTTGGGTCTCAAAACATAGTGTAAAATTAGTTTGAAACCTTCTGTTTATGCGTCACTTATAGCGTCACTTAGGGGCTGGGCGTCACTTATGGCGTCACTTATGGAAGTGACGCATAGTGAATCGTCACTGGGTGGCTTGGGCGTCACTTAGGAAGTGTCGCTAAAAAAATAATAAATCTGAGCATGTGCGTCACTTAGGGGAAGTGACGCATGGTAGGGCGTCACTAAGGTAGGTGACGGGTGTAAGTGTCGGTTAGGCGTCACTTAAAGGAGTGACGCCTACTTGGGCGTCACTAAAGCAGTGTCGGGTTATTAGTGACGGTAAGGGTCCTAGGCGTCACTAAGCAAGTGACGGTTGAAGTGTCGGGAAAAAGGGGCTTTATGCGGCACTTAGGCAAAATTAGGGTTTCATGCGTCAATTAAGTGACGCATGAAGTGACGCAATACTGGTCGTCTTTGCGACACTTACGACTGTTTTACGGATTTTTGAGCCAAAACGAGTTTTCCGGCCATATCTTGGCCTGATTCTTTTACCCAACCCTTATAAGGACATTCTAAGCTTATATAAACAACTACTTGCTAAAAATACTCGAAAATCTAAAGGTTTCGGGTTTTGTCGGAAACTTACAATTTGTCGAAATGAAATTCCGAAAAGAAGGAAACGTAGATCGTTGCTTCGTGGTTATTTTCTTCCAAACGAGTGTGAAGATTCGAGGTCGTATGGAGGGGTTATTCTAGGATTTAGTGAGGTGGTGGTGGTTTGTGGTTTAGAGAGAAAAGAGAGGAAGAGAGAGAAGAGTAAAGTGGAAATGGGGTGGGGAGGTGGTGACCTCACCCCCTTTTGGCAGATTTTTCGTGGGGCCCACCCCATGTGGGTGTGTCCCAAACTTGTTCCTCGCGTTTGCGTTCCGTGCGGTGTTCGTTTTCCCGATCGTTTAACCGTTTAAATAATTATTTCGCGCGTTATACACCCGTTTTAAGGCACGAATAATTACCCAATATTTTTACTTAAAATATTTCACCAATTACTTTAATATTTGAGTTATAAAGTATAACTTAACATTGTTTGCGCGTTTAACATTCTAATACCGTAGGCTTTTAATTGTACGATACGAAACATGTATGAATTATCATCAAAATACTATTTTAGATATAATAGCGTTATTAAATAATGTTATCTTATTTAATAATTTTGTTCACCAACGTCCGTATAAAATTGAATCGAATTACATTCGATTTAAATTGCGTACGATTCAATCAAATCGCAAAATTGTATATATTCATCAATATAAAATCCGATACATTAATAATCCTAACACAGAACTAATTACATGTATTAACAGTTGATTAGGCACTAATCACTAGTCCTAATTTGGCGGGTGTTACAGTCTGCAGACCCTGTTTTCACCACTTCTTTTTCTGTAGCCTTGACGGGGTAGGTGAGACCAGACCTAGGCATCTTGGGTTTCTCGCATTCCGTTGCAAAATGTCCCAAGTTTTGACAGTTATAGTAGTGGACCTTGCTTTTATCAAAACCAATACCAGACTTTCCTTCTCCTTCCAAACTCTTGCGCCCAGTCCTTTGCAAGAATTTCTTCACCCTTCTTGAAATCATGCCTATATTCCAATTGAGCATAGTCCTCTTGAGCCATTTGTAGAGTGGTATTTGGTTGGGAAACCAAATACATATACGAGCTCACAAAAGCTGTGCGTGTTCCTCAATTGCAGGTGAAATTTGAGCTTGATGGGATTGAGAACCATGTGAATTTCCAGAGGAATAAAATCCATTGGTACTTGATGGTGAATTGATATCAGACACGAATGCCATTCCACCATAGGTTTTCCTTGAATTAACCTTTCCACCATAAAGGATTGGGTCTTGAACAAAACCACCCGACTTGCACTCCTTCTTCTTTAACTCCATGGCATAGGCTTGAAGTACGCCTATCAAATCATCTAGCTTCATTGTATCTATCTCTTGGCTCTCTTTCAGTAACTGAACTTTTATTTCCCAAGACTTAGGTAGCGCATCCAAAAGCTTCTTATTTACCGTAGTCTCAGTAAATGTATAACCTTCTTCAGTTAACTCACTTACCAGCTGTGAGTATCGAGTAAATAACTCAGATGCAGTCTCATTTAGAAGAATGTCGAAAAGATCATATTGTTTCTTAACTAATTCCAGCTTCTTTTTGTACTTTTCATTTCCTCCAAAGATCGTATGTTATATCATGATTTTTGAATAAACGTAAGACATCCCGAGTCAAACACATGCAAATAGATGAGTGGGCTTTACGTTCGATATCATACTCTTTACGTTCCTCTAGAGTCATTTCCTTGTAGGTCTTAGCTGGTGGAATCTCTCTGTAATTACCTTCGGCAACAGGTTTCTCATAGCGTTCCGTATTAGGACCCCATAATTCAGGACAGTGAAAGTCCACATTTTGTTCAAATCTCGACCTCCAATAGGCATAGTCCATATCATCTGAAAACAAAGGAGGTTTATTGCTAGACCCCACATCATTGTTTTGTTTAAGCATTTCACGAATACCTTGAACACCATCCTTATCATGAGCCATTGAAAAATACCTGAAAATTTAGCTAAAACACACAAACAAAAATGGTTAATAATAATAGGCAACACTAAGTTAGAGTCGCAAAACAGTAGCGACACTTGGGTAAGTGTCGCAAAGTCAAACAAAGTAAAATTCAAGTGACGCTTGAAAGTGACGCACAGTGAAATTAGGTGACACTAGAGGTTAGTGTCGCTTAATCAATTAAGTGTCGCACTCAAGTGTTGCACCTGAGTGACGCAGAATAGGTATAGGCGACACTAGAGGTTAGTGTCGCTTAATCAATCAAGTGACGCACACAAGTGTCTTTAAATTGTCACGCACTTGAGTGACGGTAAAACCCTAATTTAAACCTGTAAAGTGTCGCTTTCAGTGTCGCACCCGAGTGTCGCTGAAACAGTCGAGTGTCGCTGAAACGGCTGATGACACCCAAAAACCCTAAAAATGAATTTCGTAAACCTAACGGAAGTTCTTCGATCCCAAACAAACGAAACCTGTAATTATGTATCTGAAACACCTGATTTGCACACAATTGATCCAAATAAAATGAGTAATCTCGATAATCCTCAATATTCAAGCCCAAATCGAACCAATACGTTATCAAAAACGTCAATCTATCCACCAAAGGCTCTGATACCAGTTGTGAGTGCCCCTTGCCCCTAGTGTGGATCTCAAATGATTGACCAAACTAATTACTTGGCGGAATCAAGTAATTACACGAATAACAAGTAATCACAAACCGAAAACTAACAATTAAACTAAAGAAACTTGTTATATTTAATATAATAACGTATGAGAATGATTAAAGAATTGCTTTTTCGACAAATGGTGGTAGGGTTTCGTCAACCCTAGCTCTAAACCCGTAGGTTGGTATTTATACTAAAACTGACCGCCTTAGCGACACTTAGCAAGTGTCGCAAACATAGGCTATGCGACACTGACTCAAGTGTCGCATACTATTCTAAACACAATTTTGGCGACACTTAATGAGTTTTTCCCAAAACTAAAACTCGAGTGTCGCTAATAATGATTTTACATTTTAATTCAAATAGTGACACGTACAACTTGATAGACCAACTGATTGACAAACATGTATCGACAAATACACAAGAAGAAAGAAAGAGTATGATAATGTCAAGAATCAACCGGTTGAAACTTGGTGATAAGAATACTCGGTTTTTTCACTTAGTTTCAAAATTCCGTTGCCATTCATCTTACATAGTTGGCCTTCAAATTGGCAACACATGGGAGGAGGATCCTATTATTTTGAAATGTCACGTTCATAACCATTTTGCAGCTACATTTCTGTATTTATCACATATTTATTGTAGTGCGTTAATTGTTGTAAACAGTGACCGGTCAGTGAGTCAAAGAGACTTTGTCATAGGCAAAAGTTTAATTCTACGCATTTATTGAAAGGTTTTTTCTAACTTGTGCCCTAAAGGCACATGTTAGTGTACTTTAAATGAGAGTATAATTCATCTGGAAAATATAATAAGACATGAATTTACTTCAATTTCTATCCTTTACCCAATTTACCCCTCTAACTTGCAAATAAATATTTAATGAATAATGAATGCAATTAACTATATTATAATTAACAGATATTTATATTGTTGAACACTGCGAAACCTATTTTGTCTATGAAAAATTAATTAATTGATGAAATGTAACATTGTTTTAAAGTTGATTGTTTTTAATTTAAATAATATGTAAATCAAACGTTTGTTTGCTTGAGTCTCGTTAACTGTCTACAATCTTCAAGTATCAAGTATGAATAGTTGAACACTAACACTTATTCATAGAAGAGTAATTCATTTTATCATTATTAGGATTCTTATATTTAAATAGTAATTAACAATACGTAAAAGAACTTACGGTCTTCACATCTCACTTTTGATGTGTGTTTTTGATATCGCGTAAAAAGTCATGTTTTTACTACCGATATCTCTCCAATTCTAGAACTATTCTTGGCATTTTAAACTCAAAACCAATACAAACCAATGATATTATGCCAAGATGGTCAAAACATGGTTGCACGATAAAAATCAAGCAAAACGGATGAAAAACGAAGATTCCACACACGTTTGAAGATTCAAGGCATCAAAATGAGACTTCAAGAAAAAAGTGCCCATCATTAACATCCATCACACCCAAGATGTTCGTTTTTAAATTACGAATGCAACAGAAAAAGAATCAACAAAAACGGATAAAGAATGAAGATTTTACGCGCGCCGGAAGATCAAAATGATTCGTTCGTAATATCTGGAGATAGGAGACATATTTTTGGGATATCTTTAGATCAAAATCTTCTCTTTTGAATTACGAATCCAACGCAAAAAGAATCAACGCAAAAGGATGCATAACGAAGAAGATACGCACGAATTAAGCAACGCTGCGAAAGATGACAGACCGGGGCGGGTGGCAGCCAGCCGCCGCCGGCCTGGTGGTGGGCGGCGCCGCCTCCCTTACCCCCGTCTCTTTTCTGCTTTTCCATCCTTGCGTGTACCCGGTGCACCACCTTTCGCTACTTTTTCGTACCCGGTGCACCACTTTTCGCTACTTTTTCGTACCCGGTGCACCACCTTTCACTCTTTTTCTAATGTGAGCCTAGGATGCTAACGTGAGTCACTTTTCACCTATAAATAGCAGCCCTTAGACGTCATTTGAAGCAATCTTGAATATCATCTTTTAGCATCTTCACACATTTACTTAAATACCTTTATTTCTTTGTAATTTTTAATTCTTCCTAGTTAATTAGGCTAGCTAATTAACTAATCAAGGAAGATTTGTACGGAGGTGCTCCGGGAAGCATATTTTAGCTACGAGTTATTGTACTTCTCTCCGGGTGTTAATCTATCTTCCATATTTAATATGTTTGTTCTTACTTTAATAAATTTAAATATGCATGCTAGAATTGCCATTATTAACTAAATAACTAAATTGTCTGCTATGATAGTCGTTTAGAAAAAGTTTAAATATGTGATTGTACTGTATGTAATGAGATTGCGAATGCTTTACATTATAAATAGATGTAAGAATTGAATCTTTATCGTTTATCTGCCCAACTCATGTTATGACTAAAACCTTATCCAAAAATGAACGTAGCTAACTCATAGGGTATAGGTCACTTAGTTATACTATGTTTGATTGAATCATTGAGCTCGACATGGCCGGTGTTCTCTGGACCACACTAGGATCTAAGAGACATGGAACATGGGAATAGAGGTAGATTAAGATTTAATTCAAACAGACAATATTTTTGAGACAACTTTCGGAATATCCTCGACTTAGATAACACCTTGGTATGCTTAAATTGAACTATTACCTTGATTGTCTTATTGCATGTTCTTGTTTGATTGTTGCCTTAGGATTATCATGATAGTGAAATATATCTAGCTTAATCATCATGAAATAATGTGACGGCCCCTATTCGACTGTTCTTCGATATAGTACTGGAAACGCTTATGGCTGAGTACAAATGTATGGAAGTCGAGAACGACCGAAGGTAGTCATGTTATGAATCGATTAACAAATGTGTTACTTAGGTTTCTATTCTTAGTATAAATCATCCCTGTTTTCTTGCATACTTGAGTAATGTTGATAATTAGTATGAATAAGTGATGACTTACTATCCGACCGTCTAGACCGGTTATTCCAACCTGTTCCGGCGAGGGTAAAACCCTTTTACATGATTGTTTATTCAACAAACTGTGCCATGATTCGGACGTCTCTGATGACCGAGATTGGGGAATAGGAATTGAGATTAACTGTTGGATAGTATGGACATGCATTTGAGAGAACTTTCAGTGTATGTTTTAATATATTCTGCAACCCATGTGACATTCTATTTGCCTAATTGTGGACACCTCCACGTTAGTCCGAAAGAAGGACTGTAGAATATCTCACATTAACCTACAAATTTATCCTGATTAGAATTCCTCTTATTTAACTTCACCTTATAGTGCCGTGGATCACGAATCGCAACTAGAACTTGTATATATTGTGCGGAATACAAAATATACAACAATATTTGAATTAAAGAACAAGAAGTATTCAATCAAAATTACTTTTGTATTTCACGAAAACACGGAGAGAAACTGTGTGAAAAGTTACAAAAGACTTAGCAAAATTAACTAACAAAAGCCTATTTATAGACTAACTTTGTGCGACAATACTTAATTACTTTGACTTGGTCAACTTCGACAATGCTATTGTCGGAGTGACTTTTACATACGACAATACTAATCACGGGACTTGTTATTGTCGCAACATCAAAACACTTAGACAGATTTACAAATCAAACAAATAAAAATCAAGCTTTAGACAACTTGCTTCAACACACCTAAACCATTTCATAGTAGACAATCGCATTAAATTGCTGAACGCCTGAAGTAACCTCCACCTTTTAGTTTATCTTAAATTTAATTTTAATTTAGAAAAAACCCAAAACCAAAACCATCTTTCTGAGCCTCATCTAAGTTCGTAAAAGTTCCTACACACTCCTAGTTTCAATTCGTCACGCTTTGAAGAATGACTCTAGGTTATACTTATCCTTTGCTAGCCCTTAGATTAGCAATAGTAGTAACCCTAGGCCCCAGTCTTACAAATTAAAAACCCACTGTTGTGCTTCATCTCCATTAGAAATTCCAATGACCGGTGTGCAGTGCAACAAGTTTTTGGCGCCGTTGCCGGGAAAGCGTCGGCGACCGATTTTAGGAGCTTAGCAACCTTAGTATTTAGCGATCCTTTTGAAAGATTAACATCAATCAAAAGTTACATTTCTTGCCTTTAGGATTAGATTAGATTAGTCTTACTTACTTTTTAACCAACCATGTCAACACCTTATCCTGATTGGACCCAATTTTTGGATAATTCTTCCCCCACAAGCCACTTATTTTCCTCAAAATCACTTTTGCCACTTTTTATGCTTGAACAAGACCTTATAAACAAAAGAGTAACCGGATTTCAAGACAACATGGACGCCATGATAAAAATTTCAGAAAAATTAATCTCTAACATGGAATCCATTTTGAAAAACCTAAGTTTTATTGAGGAAAGTACGTCAACAAGCACTAATCCACCAAGTGACGATGTGTTAATCGTAACAAGAGGAGGAAAAGTAACCAAAGTCGATCCACTACCACCAGATAACACCCCCGGAAACACTTCTTTGCCTACACCTATACCTAATGAACATGAGTCAATTGACATCCCTGACCCATCACCAACCCAAACTCAGGATAATGTACCTCGTACAAGAATACCTTATCCTAGAAGACTTAAAAAGGAAAAGCAAGAAGCCAAATTCGGAAAATATCCGGAAATGTTTAAAAGCCTACACTTAAATGTTAAATTATTAGATGCTTTAGTGGAAATGCCTTCATGTGCCAAATTCTTTAAAGAACTCCTTTAAAACAAAGAAAAGCTTAGGCAAATAGTTAGTTTACCCTTGGATGCTGAATGTTCTTTAATTGTGCAACATGGTCTTCCACCTAAACTAGGTGATACTGGACACTTTACCATACCTTGTTTTCTCCAAGATATTCAAATCAGTAATGTCTTAGCCGACCTAGGTGCTAGTGTTAATCTTATGCCTTATTCCCTCTGTAAGAAATTAGGATTAGATAACCTATTACCTACTCGTATGACCATTCAATTAGCAGACAGATCAGTAAAACTCCCTCGAGGGATTGCTGAAGATGTCATGGTAAAAGTCGATAAGTTCATCTTTCCGATAGACTTCATTGTCATGGATATAGAGGAAGACACCCATGTCCCGCTCATCCTTGGCAGACCTTTCTTAAACACTGCCAAGGTTGTGATCAACGTAAATGAAAAATCTTTAAAACTGAGAGTGGGGAAGGAGGAGGTCACCTTTAATGTCGATTGATTAATGAAGCAACCTCTGGAAGAGGACCTTGGTTTGTGTGATACCATGCAGGACATTTTTGATGAACATCTCCACAAAGTATTGGCAATATCCAGCCGGGATCCGATACCCAACATGGTAATCACCGTTCGGAGGTTATACAATGAGGAACCTGGGCTGCACTCCGCAATCACTTCACCAACAACATCCGAAGAGCTACTATCTCCCCTGCTTGAAAAGAAATCCTCTTGCACTAATGGCAAAACAATCGCTGTTCCATTAGGATGCGGTACACCGATACCTTGGCTAAAAAGAGAAGGGACCAAACCAAACCCATTTCCTTCACTTAAAGAGATCCTAGATTCATTCAAAGGAATGAGTATGGAACCACCCCCAATTGAACAATAACTAACCAACCAACCCGTACCACTACCAAATCCCGAAATCACCATAAACCAATCTTCAACCGCTCAATTTGTGGGCACATATGATGAGTATTGAGCTGATCAACTTGATGAACTAGTCATAGACAACTAGAAATCATCTTCGTATCCAGAAGTGTCATCTCTTGTCCCCTGCAAAGCAATGCTCCAAAGATTCCCATACTCAATAAACTGTAAGCTCCTCTTGTCATCTTTCCATTATCCTTAAAAATTCTTTATCCATAGGCGTCAGTCCCTGTCTGTTACAAGTAGATCAAATAAACATGATCTAACAAATAAGTGATTATTCTCCAAATCATAGATTCACTGGTTTGCGAAGAACCTATCAAAGTGAGTGCTTTGTAGATGAAACAAACAAGTGTACGACTTTGGGTTTAATCTCACACAAAAAGTGCTAGTTGCCTATAATTTCACCGCAGCACAAATAGCAGACATGGAAATACCAGTATTATCAGTTGAATCAGGTAGCCAAGTATAAAGATATCCAAAGCACATATTTCTAAACGAGTTCAAGCATAATACACATATTGACATACAAATCAGATTAAGCATTAATATCTTATGTATGCTCACAATAATATATGTATGTACCTCAAATGCTCGAAACATGTCAGTGGGTGTTTAGGATGACTAAGGCTCCTAACTCCTAGTAGGTTTCCATCTTTGTGAGTGAAAGGGATAACAAGAACTTTAGAAAATGGTGAAAATAGATGTTGCAATAAATTCCAAATGACTGGGAGTAAGAAGTATTGAGGTATGACAAAAATTTAACTTTTAACGAAGTAATTTCGCAAACCATCCATTTTTGTTCATAAAGATAAAAAACTTGGAACATTCATTTTAGGGTTTCATTTCTACTTATTGGGTTAGTTCACTACTTAAACTACTTAAACTACTTTAACTACTACTGATAATCCTATGTTAGACACGGGTTGCCTCCCGAGAAGCGCTTATTTTTGTTCGAGTCACTAGCTTGACTCCAAACCTATTTCATGGGAAAGCTAGGGGGCTCCATTGCATCCGTTAGTAGACACAAGTGGAAATATTGGTACACACCTAGGGGATTAGAGTGGACTATGGTCAGGGTATGTCCAATCAGTGGGAGAGGCATGATAAAGTGAGTGATTTGTTTTACTTGAGTTAAACTAAAGCTCTCGACTTTTTCTACCTCTTGAGTTTTGGGTTGTTTGGGTTGGTCAAAGAGGTCCTTATCACTACACGACGTGTACGTCATTATGTAGTGGAGAGATAGTTTGTAGGGTGCTTTTGATGCAAAACCCACCTTGCTTCCTAAAGCCTTTGGTTTGATGATAATGTTGTACTAGGGGCATGGAGGTGGGACAATGTCCATTAGTGTCTCCAATCTTGTAGCAACGTTATCATTAAATACTTGGGTGTTTGTCTCCTCTAAGGTACTAGTAAAGTCTATTAGATCAAGAAGTGAATCAATCAAAAGGATTTTTGTGATACAGTCAACCACAACTGGTTGTGGGACGTGTTAAACCATATTAGTTTGAATGAGTTCACTACTCAGAGTCGGTATGTATTCCTCCAGTCCATGTGAAGCTGAGTCTTCTATGTAAATCTCCAAATTCGGGCTTTCCATCTAGATCTCTTCGTCTACTTCATCATCCTCGTCACTCTGGCCGAAAGTTTCAAGTTGTAGTGGTTCGGAAAGTTCTTCTTGAACAAACCCTCCGTCGATCTTTGACGTTGATAGGTTACGTGAGAGTCCCTAATCACTATTATGTTAGTGATTGTGAATCGTTAACAGTGAGTTAATTGTAGAAGGGGGGGTTGAATACAATTAAAAACTTTTCTGTTATAATGTGTTAGCTTGTTTAGCAAGTTTTTAACCGTATTAAAGTGACAGCAATATGAACACAAATATATATATGTTAACTATACGCAGTTCAGTTGTTGATACAATTGTAGCTGAAAGATAAATTCTTTTATTGATAAAATTTATCTCTTGTTGATTGCGGAATAGATTAGCCAAAGCTAATCCAAATCAAACAATACAGCTATTACAAAGGAGATGAGCAGTAGTGGACAAACACGCTAACTGCTCACTCGTTGAGGTAAGCTAGTAGTGGACAAACACGCTACTAGTTTACTCGCTGGTGTTACTTGTATCTTAGACAAACTAGTCACTGACAAACAAGTGACAATACAAGTAATCGACCCAAAATGAAGTACAACATACTACGCTATTTATAGACGCTGAAATCCTTAATTTCCGGATCTGAAGAACACGTGTTGCTGCTTGATTGGAGAGGTAGTTGAGATGTGATATATCATGGCACGACATTCTGTCTTGGGAAATATCACCTTGTACCATAAACCAATCAAATGCTTCCACGTTACTCTTTTCAAGTTTTGAGGAACATGTGTTGCGCCGTAATAACACCGAATGTCAACTTCTTATTTAATGTGGCATTTAATGCCGCAGTCACTGATAGAAACAACAATTCTCCTCATTCTCGATGCGAGCCAACATGCTCTAAAGAATGACTTGAACAGCTAATCTTCAGTGACTTCTTTTATTCAGCAGAAGAGAGAACTCAAGAAGACTTGGAGACTCTCGCTGATAGATGAGTATCAGCGACACACATAGTTGAGTCTTTTATCTTGATAAGATCTTCATCTACTGGCTTATCATATGATCAACGACTTAGAGACCTTCAGCAACAGGAGCTTGACTTGAATCATTTTCTTCACGGAGCATTATTGAAAAGATCAGAGACTGTGAACAGATGACATGATCAGTGACTTCACTTATCAGCGAATAATGACTTTAA
The DNA here is from genome assembly GCA_963422505.1 of Pseudognaphalium luteoalbum. NCBI lineage: Eukaryota > Viridiplantae > Streptophyta > Magnoliopsida > Asterales > Asteraceae > Pseudognaphalium > Pseudognaphalium luteoalbum. The sequence goes on from OY730196.1 coordinate 50,034,753, forward strand.
CAATCTCTTATATAATCTCCCCCTTAATCCTCGAGATCAGTGACCACTTGAGTTTAGCGATCAGTGACTTAACAATCTCCCCCTAAATGGTTTAAGTCAAAGCTCCCTTAGACAAACTAGTTGCAGGAAAGTTTTAGTCTCTGAAGATAAGTTGGTTGCACAGAGACTTGTACTTGTAAATTTTTGTTGTTGAAAAGATTTGAGTCTCTGATATTAGGTAGGTTGCCCAGTGACTTGTACTTGTAGATTTTCTGTGTCAAGCCTCATTTATATCATTGAATAAATATTTACAGAAGCTAACTATTACAAAATATCTAAATTATTTATCTCTCCACATCTCCTCCTCTTTCACTATGCCAAGCTCAGCTTCAAGTTTATACTTGTCTTTGGAGGGCAGGTATCTGAATTTTCTTGCTAAGGCTTCATCGAGAATAGCTTTTCTGATCTTTGAATCTGTAGGAAGCATGCTAGCTGACCTGATTAGGTGTATGAGTTGTTCTTGATCAACCTTCTCAAGTTCAGCTTCTCTCTGAAACCTAAGGGCACCATTTAGGTCCCTGTATACCAGACCCTTCTCCCCCTCAGTGACTTCATGTCCTTCAAGTTTTGGCACACCAGCAGGGATAGATAGATTTAACCTTGAAGTGTTGGGGATTCGATAGATGCTGCTTGTGCCTGACCTATACCTTGGGCTTGGTGGCTGAACAATCTCTTCACCAAATGTGACATTATCTTCTGGTCTGAGAAGTTGTAGTGACACCATTTTTTGATATAGTCTATCAATCTCTTTTAGGACATCAGCTTTAGCTGCACTTGTTGAGTGGCTGATAGCAAGCCTGATCTCATTCCATTCTTCTCTGTGCAGCTTGCATACTTGATCAAGTAGCATGGCTTGAGTCTCTGAACCTCTTTGAATAAGCAGCTGAGGTTGAGATTGATTCTTAGACTTCTTCAGTTTAACCTTGGTAATAGGTGCAGGGTTTGATCTCTCTGTCATTCGGGCAGCAAACCTTTTTCTATCAATTTCATCCCATTTCCTATCCACTGCTGTTCTGACAGCTCCCCCTTGCTTTTTAGAGCTCTTGCTAGCTGATGTTTTCAGTTTATGTTGCTCTAGCTCACTCTCTTCTATCTCAGCAAGTACCCTGGCAATTGCAGCATCAAACTCTTCTTGATCTTTCTTTTGTTTAAGAAGTCTGGCCCTTTCATTGGCATCTTTAGAGCTCAATACCAGTAGGTATGCTCTGTCAGCATCTGATTGCTCTTTCAGCAACCTTTTCCTTTCTTGTTCTTCTCTTAACTCAGCCTGAAAGGTTATTTGCATTATCATCTCATGCTCCTTGTCCTGTCTTGCCTTTATCTTTCTGGCAACTCTCTGTTCTTTTGTTTCATCAGGACAAGGGGTATCTGAGGCTGAGTCAGAGGAAAGGCATGCTGTAGGGGAGGTATCTGAAGTGGTTGTGTTGGAAGGAGTTGCTGTGGAGATTGGTATTATTGTTGCTGGGGTAGGTGTGGTTATTTGGGTTATTTGGGTTGCTGTGGGTGAGGGTAGGTTTTGGGTTGCTGGTGGAGATGAAGGTACAGCTACCTCAGATATGACAATATGTAATTGAGGGTCACTGACCTGTTGTTTCTTTGATGGAGGAGTAGATGCAGAAGAGGTGTCACTGGTCCTTTTTCTCTTTAAGACAGATGATATGGGTTGCTGATCCTCCATATTTACATCATCTTCATCTTCTGAACCCTGACCATTTCCATGACCACCTCCCTGGCCATTATCATTGTTATCATCATCATTATCATCAGCATCATGCATGATGGTATCATCTTCCTCATCATCAGATACATCATCTACCACTTCCCTATTCATCCATTCCCAGTGAGCCAATTCAGAGCTCACTGAGGTACCCTCTATCATAGCAGCATCATCCACTGCCCATTGTTGCACCAGTCCATTGTAGTTCCTGAGCTCTTCAGCACTGAACTCAGGAAAGCTCTCAGTGATATCCACCATATCAGTGGCTATCTCCATATCTACCCAATACAGTTCAGCAACTGCAAGGGCCTCCAATTCAGGTTGCTCAGCGATCGGACGAAGTGCATAAGTGTTGAGCACAATGTCCCTGTGAGCTTTGTTTGATAGCGGATCAGTCATCTTACGGGGCATCTCAGGATCAGAGACAAAGTCTTCTTCTTCACTCTCCCCCTGACTGGTTCGCTCAAACTGATCAACTGCCCTAAGTATCTGATCAGTGAAATCAGCATTTTCCTCGCGCAGGGCAGCGACCTCAGCTCTTGTCTTTGTAAGTTGTGAGACAACCTGTGGAAGTACCTTAATAACTTTGTCAGTGTTATACAGGTAGTTAGATACAGAAATGGCTAAGTCATTTTGGTTGGTGGTGAGCTGGGCAATGGCAGCGGCATGATTGGTAAAGTTGTTGGTGGAGGTGGAGGCTAGCTCAGTGACTGCATGGTTTATTGCAGCACTAGCATCAGCTACTGTTTGTACCCTCTCACTAACAGATGTGCTCCATGGTTCAATGGAGTTGTATACATCAGTGAGAGCAGTAACAGCTTTCTGGAGGACAGAGACATTGCCAATAAGTGCCTCACGGTCTTCAGTGAGCATCTTAATTTGGGTTTGGGATTGGGCAATGTACTCCATCACTAGCTGATCTGATGTGGAGTGAGTGGAGGTGTTTGGGGGAGTAGTTTGGGTAACAATAATGGAGGTAGGTGTAGATTGGGCTACATGATCAGGGGGTGTGGTCTGATCAGCAGCGACTTGGATGTTATCACTGGAGAAAGAGGTGGGGGTGAGCTCTCTGATGGGAGAGTAGGATGTGGGTGGAGGAATGGGTTGGGTGTCCTCAGAGGTGTCCATGGGCATGATTTCCTCATCATCAGCTTGTGATTTAGCTGGTGGTTCATTGGAAATAAAAGTAGCGACCTGTATCTCACCATGGGTCAGTGATAGATGAGAGATGGCCCGGGTCTGTAACCAGTGGTGTGACATCAGCTATGAGTGTGTTATCACCCACTGATGTCACTTGCCCTTTTAATGAAATGTCACCCTTTTGTGAGGATGACAAGTGGCTGGGTTGACTCAATCTGAGGGTGTGGGGTGCACCCGAATCACTGTTAACAGTGGTTTGATCCACTGCAGCTGTCTGTAGTTGTCCCTTTTTAGAGTCACTGGACTTTCGGGAGTCCAGTGAAGCAGGTAAAGTTGAGGGTTCAGCAGTGGTGCCCTCAGTAACTGAACGTACAGTCACTGATTCACCACTGGCATCTGTAGATGTCTTCTTTTTGCTATGTCCCTGATCCTTTAATGTCAGGGACCCTAATTTGGATTTTTTCTTAGGAGCAGTGGGTGGTTTCTTGACTGGTGGTTGACCAACAGTAGTCACTGGGGGTGTGGTCAGTGACGTGGTCGATGGGGGGGGGGGGGCAGCAACTGACATTTGTACAAAAGTTACAGGCTGGGGTGCAAGGATCCCCGGGTGTTTCATAAAAGCGGGTAACACCGCAGTTGCTGGTTTAGCGAAAATTTGAGATCCTACCAGAGTAGGCTCAAATCCCTGAAAAGATACCCTATCATAGGCAGCAAACTGATCCCTAAAGATCAGTGAGAGATACCTAGGGTAAGGTACATATTTTGCCTTGGCAGGCTCAGCGACTTTGGTGATCAGTTCGTTAAAGATCACACTTGCATAGTCAACTCGTAGAGAGTTGACCAGTGACCAACTGATCTGGGCCTCCAGGGAGCTGAATTGATCATAGCTCCCTGATTTTGTACCCAAAGATTGGATAAAGTTTGTAAAAATAGCATTCCAAACACCATCCATTTTTGTTTTGTGGACCGTAGAGTACTTACGGTTGCCACTGCCATCGACTGAGTATTTACACTCAATCTCAGTAAGATCGACGAGGCCTTGTTTGGCAACGTCGCTCTCTGGCAGCGACTCGTACGACTCATAGGTCGGCAGTTGTAAAATGGAGCGGATGGTGTTGGCAGTTATGGTGATGGGTTGGGTACCATTATCTATAAAACCCTGGAGTTGGGAAACACCAGAGACGACAGAGTGAGTGCAGGTATACCAGAACTCACTGAGCCATTATGGGTTCATTTCCCCAGGAGACAAGGTAAGAGCAGGGAGGATAAAGTGATTTTTGAGAAAGTTTATCACCTCCGCATTCTCACGTTTAGGGCAACTTACATTTCCCAAATAGTTTGATTTGGGAACTATAATAACAAGCGTCTCACTGACCGCAGAGGCTCGAAGAGCTTTAATCTCTGGGGTCGGTGTGTAAGCGTTGTTGAAAAATTTAGTTCTTGCCATTTTTGAAAAAGAAAAAGTAGAAGATTTAAAATGTGAGATATTTGCAGAGAAAATGAAGAAGATGAAGTTTGAAAAATTAGAAAGCGTAAAGAATGAAAAGGTAAGGGTTTCGCTGCTTATATACGGTTACTGATCTGCAAAATGTGTGGTCAAAACGAGTATGTACGTGGTCAAAAAGTAAAAAAAAATGTGGTTGGTGGTAGGGGAGTAGGGTGATGATGGTGATGAGTGGTAACATTAAATGGTGATGGGAGTGGTGCGCCGGAAAGGTATACGAGGTGTCAGAAAAAGTGTACCTTTTCGCGTTCCCATGAGATATTTTAATAAGGCATTTATTAAGAATATAAATCGTTAAAAATTAAATACAAAATGTATTAATTGTAAGGAATATATGTCGAAATAAATGCTATATTAAATAATAACAAAACTTTAGCTGATATATAATGTCTCAGCGAGATGAAAATAAGTTATATCTTAAAATAAAATAGATATTATGTTTCTTCTTTGATGTCGCTGATCAGATTACAACTTAGAATACTAATCTAATTAGCTAGTCAAGTTTGTGAAGCATAAGATATATTTTATTTATGTGATATAAGGAATTTTCATGTGCAGTTACAAAGTATATAATTTATTGATCATAACTATGCTAACTTATTGTTCTTGCTGATTACATCAGTGAGAATAATAGGTCAGCAAGTTAAAATTATAAACTATATATTCTGTAATTACCTTATATTAAACAATCAGGTTTCAATCATTTAAGTTCAACATTCCTAACTCGCTGATGAGAAAGGTGAATCTTTTCTCATCTAAAGGTTTTGTAAATATGTCAGCGAGTTGGTAGTCAGTTGGAATGAAATGCAATTCAATGTCACCTTTCATGACGTGGTCCCTGATGAAGTGATATCTGACATCAATGTGCTTTGTCCTTGAGTGCATCACAGGATTATTTGCTATGGCAATGGCACTTTGACTGTCACAATAAATTGGAACATTGCCAAAGTCAGAACCATAGTCAGCGAGCTGATTTCTCATCCACAGAATTTGAGCAGTGCAAGCTCCAGCAGCGACATATTCAGCCTCAACAGTAGAAGTTGAGACAGAATTTTGTTTCTTGCTTGACCAGCTTACAAGCTTTTCTCCAAGAAACTGACAGCTACAAGAGGTACTTTTTCTGTCCATTTTGCATCCAGCATGATCAGAATCTGAATATCCTTTTAGTGAGAAATCTGAACCAGATGGGTACCAGAGACCAAGATTTGGTGTACCCTTCAGATATCTGAATATTCTTTTGACAGCAAGCAAATGGGATTCCTTTGGATCAGCTTGATATCTAGCACATAGACAAGTAGCAAACATAATGTCTGGTCTACTGGCAGTTAAATACAGCAGTGACCCGATCATTCCTCTGTAAGCAGTGATGTTTACAGATTTACCATCAGGATCAGCATGTAATTTTACTGCAGATGTCATTGGTGTAGCAAGGGATGAGCAGTTGGTGAATTCAAATTTCTTTAATAAATCTTTAACATATTTTCCTTGATTTATAAAAATACCAGTCTTGGTTTGCTTTATTTGCAGACCAAGGAAAAATGTTAGTTCACCCATCATGCTCATTTCATAACTTTTAGTCATAAGGTCACTGAATTCCTTGCACAAGTCATTGTTAGTAGACCCAAAAATAATATCATCAAAATAAATTTGGAGCAATATAACATCTCTCTTATCCTTTTTAATAAAAAGTGTGCTGTCAATTTTACCTCTGACATACCCACATTTAGTTAAGAAGGTAGAGAGAGAGTGTCATACCAAGCTCTAGGAGTTTGTTTTAGTCCATATAAAGCTTTTCCCAGTTTATAGACATAACCTGGATGCTTGGGATCAGTGAATCCAGGTGGTTGCTTCACATACACTTCTTCCTGCAGCTTTCCATTCAAGAAGGCACTTTTCACATCCATTTGATATACCTTGAACTTCTTGTGAGCTGCATATGCTAAGAACAACCTGATTGCTTCAAGCCTAGCAACTGGTGCAAAGGTTTCATCGTAATCAATTCCTTCTTGCTGACAGTAACCTTGTGCAACCATTCTAGCCTTATTCCTTATTACAACACCATCAGCATCCATCTTGTTTCTGAACACCCATCTTGTTCCAATCACAGATTTCCCAGCTACTTGAGGTACTAACTTCCATACTTTATTCCTTTCAAACTGAGATAGCTCATCTTGCATGGCAGCTATCCAGTGATGATCAGTGAGTGCCTCATCAATTTTCTTGGGCTCAATCAGTGACACAAAGCTTACAAACAAACAAAAATTAGCAGATGTTGATCTGGTCTGGACCTTGGATTGAGGATCACCAATAATCAATTGATTATCAATATGTCTAGTCCATTTAGTCACTCGCTGAGGTTCGGCAGTGACTTGATTATTCAAAGATGATCCACCAGACACATTAGCATTAGAAGCATGATTAATGTTTAAGCTTTGATTTGGACAGTGAGTGTTATTATTTTGATGTAAATGATGAGATGATGATGGTGGGACATCAATAGGCAAAGATGAAGTTCCTGAATCATTCTTAGCTAAAGTAGAGCCAGAAGTATCTTCAGGGACATCATCTTCCCTTTCAGAATCTGATGGATGAACCTCATGCTTGTCATCACTGGTTGTATTAAAAATAAGATTTTCATAGTCTTTTGGATCAGTGAGTGATTCATCAAAGGTAACATCCATTGATTCTTCAATACATTCCCTTCTTTTATTATAAACTCTGAAAGCTTTTGAAATGATTGAATAACTAACAAATATACCTTCATCAGCTTTGGGATCAAACTTTCCTAAGTGATCTCTTTTGTTTAAGACATAGCAGGTACTGCCAAAAACATGAAGAAAACTTATGTCAGGTTTTCTCCCCCTTAACACCTCATAGGTTGTCTTATCATGTCTCTTGACAATCAGAGACCTATTCTGAGTGTAGCAGGCAGTGTTAACTGCTTCAGCCCAGAAATGGGTCTTAAGACCAGCATCTATGAGCATTGACCTTGCTGATTCAATCAAGGTTCTATTTCTCCTCTCTGCAACACCATTTTGTTGAGGTGTTCTTGGAGCAGAGAAGTTTTGAGAAATACCTTTTGAATCACAGAAATTTTCAAGGTCAACATTTCTAAATTCAGTGCCATTATCACTTCTTAAATGTTTAACTGAACAATCATTTAAGTTTTCCATCTTTTTGATAAAGGATATGATTTCTTGTGTTGCATCACTTTTGGCTTTGAGGAAGAATACCCAAGTATATCTGGAATATTCATCCACAATTACCAAGCAATACCTTTTACCACTAAGACTGGGAGAACTCACTGGACCAAACAGATCCATATGCATCAGTTGAAAACATTCTGTCACTGAAGATGTTTGTTTGCTTTTGAAAGAAGAGCTGTGATGCTTTCCCTTCTCACACGCTGAACAAAGCTTGTCTTTGTCATAAGTAAGCTTTGGAAGACCATTTACCAAGTCATTCTTGCTGAGCTTGCTGATGGCCTTGAAGTTCAGGTGAGAAAGACGCTTATGCCATAACCATTTTTCTTCTGAAACGGTTCTGGAATAAAAGCATGTTCCTGATTGTGCTGAGTCCATATTGACTACATATGTATTTCCTTTCCTTTGAGCACCCAGGACAGCACTTCCATTTTTCTTGTAAACAACTCCATCTTCATGATCAAATAGCACCTTATTTTTGGCATCGCAGAACTGACTGATGCTTAATAGATTATGCTTCAGTCCTTCAACATATGCCACCCTTTTAAACATGACATTGCCATTGGTCAAGACCCCATACCCTCTGGTCTTACCAATGTTGTTATCACCAAAAACTACATCAGGACCTCTTTCATCCTGGTAGTCGCTGAGCAGGGACTTACATCCGGTCATATGTCTGGAACACCCACTGTCCAGATACCAGATTGTTTCTCTAAGAATGCCCTACATCAGGAGTAAAATGTTAGTTCAATTTATGAACCCATCCTGAGATGGGTTCATAGTGGGCAAGCCTTGAATTTGGCTTCCACTGACCAGCAAGACATTTGACTTACTGCTGGTAGTTGGTTGGACACAAGCTTGTACTGATGAACAATCTGTTGACACATGTTGTCTATTTTCACACTTATAGCATTTTTTATTTGTGGCTTTAGACTTCTTTTGCTCAATATGCTTATTTGATTGAGATTTAAAAGAGTTCAGACTTACTATCTTAGTTTGTTTTTTTGACTCCAAGTCACTGATGACAAGATCATCAGTTACTGGGGTGTCAGAAGTGAGGTTGCTGAATAACTTTTGATTAATAGTAGTAAAACTGATGGAAACTGGATTAGTTGTTGACTTATTTATGCTCAAGTCTTTCAGTTCATCAATACTTGCAGCTATATCACAATTGTCAGTGACCAGCGAGCTTTTAACAAAGTGATTTGGTTTAGCCTCGTTGAGGACTGACATTGGCTCAAAAACGAAGTTTGAAAAGGATTGATCAGGCTTGAATATTTGATCAATGCTTGTGGCATCAGCCAGAGAAGCAGTTGTATCATAATCACCTCCCAAAATAGCTTTCACTTGTTTTGGAATTTGATTATTGACACACTGATTTACGTTTAATGCAGATTTGCACCATGACTTTATAACTTCATTGAGTTGAGAAAATTTGGTTTCAAAACTTACTTTCTCTTGCATGCACATTTGATTTGCATGTATTTGTGCATCAAGTTCAAGTTTTAGGTCTTTCATTTTCAACAAGTTTTCTTCTTGAAGTTTAAGTTTTGATGTTAAGTCATTGATCATGCATTCTTGCCTTCTCTGAATATCATGAGCATTTGATAGATCAACTATCAAAGTCTCAAAGATATTCTCCTTTTCAGTCACTGAAGCTGATTTAAAGCAATGTACCTTGTAGAGAGTCTCTGGATCCCAGCCGGATGCTGAACATTTCTTAGCTACTTCCTTGATGTCTTCATGGAAGTTAGCATCATCAGTCATCAGGCAGTAATCCCTATCTAAACAAATCATAGCTTCTTCTTCATCAGATGATGAGGTTGAGTCAGAGTCGCTGAAAGATCATTCTTCAGCGACGAACCCTTTTCCCTTCTTCTTGCCAGCTTTGGACATAGCTTTCAGCTTCTTGTACTTTGATTTGTACTTGTTGTACTTGTCATTTCTGAAGCTAGGCCTTTGCTCAGGGAGAGGATTGACAGCTTTGGATCTACAGTCAGCTGCAAAGTGACCAGGTTTGCCACATTTGTAGCAGTCGCCTTTTGATTTTGGGATGTCACTTGATGGTGCTCCAGTAAATTTGTTGAACCTTGTGTTCTTTCTGAAATTAGCAACCATCATGGCCATATCTCTTTCCAGCTTCTCTAGTCCTTCTTCATAGCTAACTTCAGACTGACTGTCAGCAGCACAACCTTCCTCATCTGCAATCAGTGACTTTGAACTTAACTTGGTGATCTTAACTTTCTGCTTTTGATCAATCTCTTCTAGCTCAGCTACAAGGGCATTAGAAATCTGTTGACTGCCTAGTGCAGCACGAATGTGCTCACTTTGATCAGCCTGTTTCTCAGATTGTTCCCAATTTAACAATATACCATAAATTTGAGTTAGATTGAGAGAAGTATAATCATTACGTTGTCGAGTACATGTTGCAATGGTTCCCCAAACTTTTCTAGGCAACAATTCTAGAAATTTTTCGACAACAAATCTTTGGTCCTTTCCTATATTAGCCTTTTCCATTTTATTTATTAGAGCTTGATATCTAGTATAGGTGGAGGCCAGTGACTCATTGGGTTCCATGGCAAACAGTTCATACTGACGAGTCAGATTTACTTCTCTACAGCGAATAATGTCGGGGGTTCCAATATATATATTTCTCAGAGTGTCCCACATGTGTTTCGCTGTATTGCACAATCTAATGGACTCAAACACTTCATCAGGAAGTGACATGCTTATGTATATTTTAGCTTGTTTATCTAGCCTGACCATGCGCCTGTCCTCATCTGTCCATTGTTCCTCCCTTTTTGGCATAACCATTTCTGGTAATGCAGGAGTGGTTGCAGTGGCTGCAACAGCAGGAATAATGACAGTGGGGGTGTGAGGACCGTCAGTTATTATAGAACAAAGATGATCATCAACAAGGTCTAAGAACATCATCATCCTGGACATCCAGGTTTCAATTCTTGATGGGTCAAAGCTGGAGGTTTTGTAGTGGAGCCATTTCCCTTCTGGTACTCAGAATCAACACAACTGTATTTAACAGATTCCATTGCAGATCTGGTTAAATTATATTTTAAACCAACTCTGCTCTGATACCAATTGAGAGTCCCTAATCACTATTATGTTAGTGATTGTGAATCGTTAACAATGAGTTAATTGTAGAAGGGGGGTTGAATACAATTAAAAACTTTTCTGTTATAATGTGTTAGCTTGTTTAGCAAGTTTTTAACCGTATTAAAGTGACAGCAATATGAACACAAATATATATATGTTAAAGATACGCAGTTCAGTTGCTGATACAATTGTAGCTGAAAGATAAATTCTTTTATTGATAAAATTTATCTCTTGTTGATTGCGGAATAGATTAGCCAAAGCTAATCCAAATCAAACAATACAGCTATTACAAAGGAGATGAGCAGTAGTGGACAAACACGCTAACTGCTCACTCGCTGAGGTAAGCTAGTAGTGGACAAACACGCTACTAGTTTACTCGCTGGTGTTACTTGTATCTTAGACAAACTAGTCACTGACAAACAAGTGACAATACAAGTAATTGACCCAAAATGAAGTACAACATACTACGCTATTTATAGACGCTGAAATCCTTAATTTCCGGATCTGAAGAACACGTGTCACTGCTTGATTGGAGAGGTAGTTGAGATGTGATATATCATGGCACGACATTCTGTCTTGGGAAATATCACCTTGTACCATAAACCAATCAAATGCTTCCACGTTACTCTTTTCAAGTTTCGAGGAACACGTGCTGCGCTGTAATAACGCCGAATGTCAACTTCTTATTTAATGCGGCATTTAATGCCGCAGTCACTGATAGAAACAACAATTCTCCTCATTCTCGATGCGAGCCAACATGCTCTAAAGAATGACTTGAACAGCTAATCTTCAGTGACTTCTTTTATTCAGCAGAAGAGAGAACTCAAGAAGACTTGGAGACTCTCGCTGATAGATGAGTATCAGCGACACACATAGTTGAGTCTTTTATCTTGATAAGATCTTCATCTACTGGCTTATCATATGATCAGCGACTTAGAGACCTTCAGCAACAGGAGCTTGACTTGAATCATTTTCTTCATGGAGCATTATTGAAAAGATCAGAGACTGTGAACAGATGACATGATCAGTGACTTCACTTATCAGCGAATAATGACTTTAACAATCTCTTATATAATCTCCCCCTTAATCCTCGAGATCAGTGACCACTTGAGTTCAGCGATCAGTGACTCAACATTACGAATAGGTGAAATTGAAGGTTTAGAAGATTGGGTTGGTGTGGGATTTAAAGGGATATTGCAACCGAACTTATGAGAATGTAAGTCTGTGTCGGGTGTAATAGATGAGTTGTGTGTGTGTCTCTCAACTTTCTATATCCTAGAGTTGGCTCTAGCTTGATTCCTACTCTCCTCACTACTCTCTTGGGCGTGTATTGATAGTTCAGTAAAGATTTTAGACATATTATAAGTAAAACTCCTAAGTATGTCTTCTTGTTCTTTAATCATTTCTTCGAGTGGTTCGGAAGGAGGTGAGAAAGCAGCATTACTGCTGAGACAGGCTAAGGGCGTATCTCTCAAGTTAGGAAGCTTGTAAGGTTGTGATTCACATACAGGGTAAGGTGAGTGTGGATAGATTTCGAATGGTTGGGGATAAAAAGGTTGGTATGGATGTGGTTGGACAGCATTGGGGTCATATTGATATTGTGTTTGAGGATCTAAGTACCCTACGTTATCCGAAAACATCATACTTTGGCTTTGGCATTCTCCATCTAAGTGGGTATTACCGCACATCCTACATCTATTTTCAATTGAATTAATAAGACTTTGCATTTGATCTAATTGTTGTCCTTGAGTTAACATTTCCCATGGGATCAGAAAAGACGGCATAAGGAGAAGGTTTCAGAATTAAAGTCAGTGGTGAGAATGGAACTTAATCTAAACTAATACTAAGGTAATCCTAACTACACTAAACTACGTGAAAAAAGTAACTTATGATAAGGATAGTGATTCCCAGTCAAAAGGATCTCTTAAAATCTAACTTATCTAAACAGGCTCCAAATCGTACTACCGTCCCCGGCAGCGGCGCTAAAAACTTGATGCGCTCCCAGCCGTTAGTGTCATTAGTGTTGTTGTAATGACCGAGGGGCGATCAGGGTGTTTTAAAATTTATTTTTCTCGGGGCCTAAACCTCCAAACTACCTACTAGTACTAGGTACAAGTACCTGATACTAGTATGTGGTAAGGATGATCAGGGTCGTCTCCAGACGATCGAATTTGAAACGGAGCTCATTTGAATAATTCAGTCTTCAAGATGGGCTTCAGATAGTTGGTTTTGTTTTGTTTTTATCTAATTTAAACTACTAACAATGAAATTAAAAATAAACTAGCTAGCACGTATGGAACAACCAAGGATAGGGAAGACGTGATTCACCATGACTTGGGATAGTATAATATCGAGATGGTGTTTATGATGGGAACACTTTCAGATTAATAGATTAACAGACTTTGGTGTAAACACTAGAACCCTACCAATTAAATTCCCGTTGGCATGTCACTAGGAACTAGGTTATCGTGATTCTGATCGAAGCAATACGCTAAACTCCCAATACTTACCTAGTTGAAAGATAAGCAACTTATCTTAGTGAAAAACCGAGGTACATGAATAAAGCAGCGTATTATCTCATAGGTCCGACCGTTGTTAACAACTAAGCTTATCTCGCGTTCTTCTAAATGTGTATCTAATTATTAACTTGCTATGTTTAAAGAACCAAATATGTAAGATCTAGGGGGTTCATGTATCTAAGTCACTAAGACTTTCCTTTTCTAGACCTTGTTAATACTTTTCTTAAGCTCTAATTACTTTGATTTATGACCTATACCTCTCCTTTTCAAACAGTTATACATCCCTGGATTATTCGCAGTTTATCAAAACATGTTTCATATGCAGACCATACCTTTCAGTAATAAACAGTGTATTTTACAGAGTAATTCCACGGCCTCTTACGTCTAACGTGCAGTCAGGAGTATTTGACAGTGAAAGTGACATTCTAAACTAATTAAATAAAAAGCAGTGCAGAATGTAAATCTAATATGTACAACGAATGGTTTCACTGTGTCTTACTTATTGCACGTCATGGGTACAGATAACTACTTACCATAATTAAGGTTCATGACTCCCTAATATCTAAGTTGTAGTCACGTGGATAACTAGAAAGGGTGCTCCATAAATTAGGTCTATTGTCATATATTTAAAGAATAACAAAGTATAATAATTCCCATTCATATAAATTTCTTTTTATAAATTTAAACTATGTTGGAATAAGTTGTTTTTACGATCCTATCAACTAACTAACATAGAGTTGTCCGCAATCAGATAGAAGATATGTCACATGGATAGTAAACACAAACAATTACAATACACCGGAAGTTCTCCCAAATGTACTGATCACATCGGCCAATGACTACCCTCAAATCCTGTTCCCCAATCTCGATCAGAGACGTCCGTATCATGGCATGGTCTATTAAATACAAGGCATACTGGGCACTGAGAGATTGCAAACTAGACCCTTCCACAATACGATTGCATCGCAAGATGCAGCTGAACGAACAAGCCAAATTGAGAGACAAAGCGTACGATAGTTCTCTACATTTCAAGCAGAAAACCAAGAATATCCATGATGCCAAACTTAAATATTCTAAGTTCAAACCTGGAGATAAAGTTCTTCTCTACAATTCGTGCTTCAAAAAGTTTTCAGGCAAATTCAGATAAAGGTGGAGCGGACCATTCGTGATATCAAAGGTCTTTACCTTCGGAGCAGTCGAACTAGAGGCATCGGACGGTAATTTTGAAGTCAATGGCCACCGCTTAAAGCACTACATCGAAGACTTTCCTTCCAGTGAGGAAGTCTATATCTTTGAACCACCTTGAGCCGACAAAGTAGGTAAAAGAGTCAAGCTAACGACTCGCTAAAATTAGTTTTATTTTATTTCTATGTATATTTTTGCTTTGTATTATCATCCCTGGACTAATAAATGCAGGATAAGCTAGATACCCGACAACACCGCACTCTTACATATACATCGGAGATAAGTTTTATTTGACTTATACAAATGCAACCATTCAGATGACTCAAACTTTATAAAAATCTTTTAAAAGTCATCTGACTCTGCTGCATTTGTATAACCTCATAAACTTTAGCATTACCTATTTTTCTTTATGGTTTAGGATGGACGCTTCAGCTGAGACATCAGGACATATTGCTTAGACTCAACAGAAGAGGAAGAAAAACCACAGAGGAAAGACGAAGCTGACCACCGTCCCAGAGGAACATGCGACAGATATGACGATCACTCCAGTATCTGTGCCACTATTCGACTATCCGGTCACCACAGTTAATCTAGGTGTGACTTAGGCGATTCTTCAAGAGCTCTCCATCCAGCATGACTCTCACTCGGACATCAGAAAGATGGTTGGACTCCCGAGACTTCCCGACCAGTCCTTCAGACTTGGTCAAGGTCCGAGACCACCTCTCCCGCCATGTTCATTCTTCCCAGATGCCCCTACTTCAGAGCCCACTCTTCCTGCTGATGCTGAGATATCTCCTGACCCTCCTGTTGCACCTATGATGCCTGGTTCAACTGTTGCTACGTCACCTACTTCCGTTCCAGACAGTAACGCACTTGCAGCATTTGACCCAGACATGGATGATTTACTAGACGACTTTTAGTTTATCTTATTTACTTTATGTTTTATTTATGTTAAATTTATTATGATGTTGAAATATTGAACTGGTGATTGTGACCGTGTTTATGGTATTGCAGAACTTAGCTTCCTAAGGAAAGGATGAGCTTTAAATAGAGACTTGTCCACAAATCCAGCAAATCACTAGCATCACTCCTTCACGAACCTGTCCGGATTCCAGTGCTTGCTAACCGTAGGGAAGTACCTCTTCTAAATCCTTTTAGTTTCTACGTAACTTAGATATGCTTATGCCCACTTACATTTCTAAGTGTGGGATCCTCCGTACTTTAAACTTTTAAATTTACATTTTTCTTAAGGCAAAACTCTAAGTGTAGGATTCCCCCAACTTAGTGCAGAAACATTGGGGACAATGTTTATTTTTAAGTGTGGGATAGCATTATATCTCTCGTCTAAATATCCGTAAAGTTGATTTAGAAACATGCACGTCCTCAAAATGATTTTCAATCCTTATTTTTGCAAAAAAAAATTAAATTTTTATGAGTTACAATGTAAGAAAGAATACAGATTTTTTTACAAATATTTAAAAGTTGGTAAAAAAAGGTCGAATCATGTCGGATTCCAAACAATTCAAGATGACGATCTAAGAGGGGCATCGCACGACTGGACACATATAACCTATTTTTGCGGTGAGGAATTTTGAGCCTTATAAACATTCATTTTAAATGCTTCACTGTTCGTTTGTTGTGTGTGACCGGTGCACGCATTTCTGAATTAGAACTTGCTCCGGGTATACGTGTGGAGATCACATTAACGGGTGTCATACGTGACATAGGTACCATTAGAGGACCTTGACATTCCCTAGGATTAAACCCCTTTTCAAAATATCTCTTTCAAACCCAAAACCCTTCCAACACTCATTTTTAGTGTTGATGATCCGCCTAGAAAAACCCTGTTGAGCCTTAACCTTTTTGTTTCTTTCAACCCATATTTAAAATCCACTTATTCCCATACCTACCAAGAGCTTCTCTTAGAATTTTTAAAATCTTTTTGAAAAATGCTAACTAGGTATGCTTTTTGTTTCTACCCCAAAGTCACAAATTTCGTGTTTACTTAAAGCTACTCGTGTGCGTTTACATGATCAATATTAAAAAGAAATCGAGAGCCTTGTGGTGTGAAAAATTGATACCAAGTAAAATTCAAATGTGAAAAAAGGTTAGAAAAGAAAAAAGATGAAAGAAAGAAAGGATGTCTGTAGGGCAAAAGAAAATAAGATAAAAAGAAAATCCCTGGCCAATAAATTCTAAACCAAAAATAGAATAAAGCTAAATGCTTGAATCTCTCGAAAACTCCGATTCTTTAAAAGCATAAATTCTTCATGTGTTTTCAAGAGATAGAAGACAAAATAGCTATCTTCTTCCAATTTTAGTTATCCGTTTCCGTTTTCATTAAAAAGTATGTGTAATAGAGTTTTTCATGAGTTTTATAGGTCCTGAGATAAGTAAAACCCTTAACCCTTTTTACCCATATACATACCCTTTAAACCCTCACCACACATTACAACCTACTTGAATGTCCGGGGATAATTAGTACCATCCCCGTCTAAGTGATGGAGATAGGATCCTTTGGCAAGCCTATGACGACGAATGCTACACGATTGGTATTTGAGCAATTTTTCATTTGGCTAAGGATAATAGGAAATACGATACACTTGAGTGAATTGAGTGGCCACCAGTGAGATCGCCTAGTCGTGTATATTCCACATCCCGAGAATTGAAAGTTTGCCTAAGTAAATCATCTTAAAAATCTTTGGATACTTCATGTGAAATACTTGTTTTCACTCTGTATGACTTCTTCTTTGAGGCGCAAAATGTTTAAAAACAGAAAGTTTTCGGCTGGTAAGATTGAAGTTTGCTTGAGGACAAGCAAAAGTCTAAGTGTGGGATATTTGATGACACGTAAAAAGTCAAGTTTTTATATGCCATTATCTCACCTTTTTAGCCCGAATCATGATGAATATACCCGAAATCAACACCTTATCATTAAAACTCATCATTTAGGCTAAAATATAGACAACGTTTCAAAATTATCTTAAATGGTCGAAAAACACGATAAATGTAACGAATATGATCATAAGCATTCCTGTTCATGCTTTTAAGCACTTTTTGAGTTCCACTTGGATTTATGACATTTAATTTATGTCATTTTCTTCGTTAGAAAATTACGAATGCATGGATATAAAGAACGCTCAAAACGGACAACCGATGAAGAAGTTACGCCCGAACGAAGATTCCAAGCAACCGAAGAGCAACAATACGGGAGAGCCAAGCCGGATACGGCCAAGGTCAGCCGTATACGGCCAAGACAAGGTTGGATTTTGATACGGTTGGGAAATACGCCCGTATCCTATAGACACCCATTCTCTCCCGTATTCGGCCAATATCGCCCGTATCCTATGTTTTGTCCGTACAAGGTTGGATTTTGATACGGTTGGGAAATACGGCTGAGATTTTAGAGGTAGGAATATGGTTAAGGAATACGGTTGAGCCAAATCTATAAATACCCACTACCACCTCCTCATTTCATATATGTTTTCATTATTTCTTTCATTTCTCTCTCTACCCTCTCTTTAGAAATAATTAGATTAGGTTAATTTAATTAAGCAAGTAGATTAGCTTCTAGCTTAGTTGTAACAGAGGTGCTCCGAGACTGCGATTGCGCATGATTTGTAATAACGCTATGCCAGGTTCTATTATAATCTCTATCTTATTATTTTTAATAATGTTGTGTTGCTGCCATGATTATTTAGAAATGCTTGCTAGAATTATTGTCATGCTTAGCTTAACAAATATGTGTTTACTATGATAGTCATTATGGAAGGGTAGTTATGCTTTAATCATGTTGTTACTCTGTCTGTATACTGTTGATATATATTTGAATCTATAAATTGAATCTCCATTTTTTATCTATCCAACCTATGCTGTGGTTTCTAACTTACTGTTAGAACTTAACTAGTGGTACGCCGCTTATTATTCTGTGTCTGATGATCCTTGAACTCGACATGGCCGGTGTTCTCCTGGTTGAAATACACCGGAGGGAGACACAGAGCGTAGGATTAGAGATAGATTAGATTCACTTTATATAAAAAAATGTTTTAGAGATAACTTTTGGAACATTTGAGACTTAGCCACTTATCCAGTTACTCTGCATAAATAAAACTAATCCCTGTGTGCTGCTCTGCTGCATGTTCTTGTCTGATTGTTACTTTAGGGTTAGCATGCTAGTATCACTTGTGCTATTTGTAACACCCGCCAAATTAGGACTAGTAATTAGTGCCTAACTCTCTGCTAATACATGTAATTAGTTGGTTTTAGGCTAATTAATGTATCGAAATATATATATATATATATATATATATATATATATATATTGTTGAATATATACGAATATGCGATTTCATTAAATCGTACTCAATTCAAATCGAATGAAATTCGGTTCAATTAAATACGGACATTGGTGATCAATTTTATAAAATAATATAAAATTATTTAATAACGATATCATACCCAAAATATTATTTTGATAATATTTCAATTACATTTCGTATTGTATAATAAACGTCTACGCCACTTAAACATTTAACGTGCAAACAAACGAAACAAGTGTAAGTTATATTTTTATAACTTAAATTCTAAAGTATTCGGTTAAATACTTCAACTAAAATGTCGAATAATTAATCGTATTTTAAAACTTATAATTGAACGCGTATAAAGTTATTTAAACATTTAAACGACCAGGGAAACGAACACCGCACGAAGAGCGAATACATGGGAGTAAAAAGTGGAGACCCACACTCGGTGGGCCCCCACCGAACCAGCCAAAAAGGGACGGAAAACCCTCCTCCCTTTCTCATTTTCACCATCCACTTTCTCTCTCTCCATCTTTTCTCTCTTCCTCCTCTCTAAACAACATCACCACCATCACCAAAAATCAAATAAAACCACCATTAAACATCATCATCTCGCTTAGCTCCTTTGAAGAAAAACGACCACGACATCACGATCTACGTTTCCATCTTTCCGAATTCTCCGCGCACCGATTCGTAAGTTTCTGACAAAACTAGAAACCTCTCAATTTTTAAGTACTATCTACTTGTAATTGTTTATCTACACTTAAAAATGTCCAAATAAGGGTAAGGTAAAAGTTTCGGACCAAACGGAAGTCGTCCGGCCATTTTTCCGGCCACCGGGACCTAATCAGACGCCGATGTCGCATCTGTCCCAGCGACATTGCGACATCAGCCTCAATGTTGCACAAACCCATCACAATGTCGCACATAACAACACAGACCCTTACGTTGCAAGAATCAACAACGTCGCATATAGCGACATAACACCTAATGTCGCATTAAATTTGCGAAGTCGCACTTAGCGACGCCATGACTAATGCCGCAGTCATGACCTGCGACATAACAACGTACGTCGCACACAGTGTCGCATGAAACAGAACCAAGAAATCACAGATTTTACCGAGTGTCGAGACCTAAAAATTTTATCACTTTATTTCACCCAAATTCAAGTCCAGGTGCGTTTTTCACCAAAGTAATATAATAGAAATAAAAAATTAATGCAGGTGCGTTTGACCATCTCGACCCCAACCAGGGGCCAGCCCCTTGGACCCTACCAGGGGTTGCCACCCCTGGGACCCCGCTAACCAGGGGCGCTGCCCCCGGACCCCCATCACCTAAAGTTTATAAATACTTTTCAAGTATAACACCTTTCGAAAATCAAAATAATAATGTGGGATTATTATTACAAACAATCACCAATGGGCCGTACACATTTTCCAACAATTAGACAATCAACCAAATTGTAATCATTTGGACATTCTAGTTGGACAAACAACTACAAAGTAGTCTTATTGGATACCTTCCCATGTTTATAACCATCGCGTGTCGTGGACACCCTCGGGTTACAAGTCTTTGGACTTCAATTCTTTGCTAATCGATCTCAGTTTATTTAGATAAATTCTTTAGGCTCAGGTGAGTCTCATGACCCCTTTTTTTACTGTTTTACTAGGGGTGTGATACATTGCTATGTTTTTAACACATGAACGCGAGTACATATTTCAATATACTACATGAGTTGTTTTCAACTAATCAAACTAAAGTCCTCCATCAGTATAGTCTGATAATACGAAAGTAGCGTGAATATTAGTATATGGTACCATATAGGATTGACCCACCTCGTATGGGTTAGTCACGCTAACCTCTGCAATGGAAGTACTAATATTTGGGAAGATACCTCGCTCGGAATCCTCTATATGGGACCCGACCCTCGAGTTAAGCTTAGACTATGCGCTCATGGTTGTATACACTATTATTATCATTTGCTGGATGCAAATCAACATTTAAATCTTGCGGTTCACACACTATTATTTGACATCTAAACCTATGAGCTCACCAGCGTTAGCTGGCCCATTTTAGCATGTATCACAGGTACTCAGCAGTAGATTTAGACTACCCATCAGGATGCATATTAGCTCGAGTCTCCATGCAAACTACAGAGATTTCATTGCATTATTAGATTTTGTATAACTAATTATGTACTTAAATCTCTCATATTACGAACACGAGCTATGTACGGGTTCAAACTATTGTAAACTTTCTAATATTAATATATTTTGTTAAAACGATGCATATAGAGTCATTTGCTATATATCTGTGTGCTTTGATTATTGATTAGTAACACCCAAATTATGCTTCCGCAAAACATCAAATTTGAGGGTGTTATAGATTAGTATCAGAGCCTAAGGTTATAGTGAACTAGGTTGCATTTAGTGAGCCTAGACTATGACCGTTAGGCAGTATTCCTTATTAAGGATGATTAGGTTTAGTGACTACATGGTATTGGTTTAATTAGCCTGATCAACTATGTACAATTAAAAGAATATGATGTAGGATCCGAAAGGAATCATGACTGAACATGATACACTAGTTGACTCTGACCATGAGAGAAACCGGGACTCAAACTTGTCTGTGTTAGACACCTTAGGCTATTATGTGATATATATATATATATACATAGATAGGCCTCGCTCTCACTCAACATCTTAGGCTATATTATATATGTATTATATGAATATAGGTCTCACTCTTTCTAACGCTTTGTCTCAGAATGGCAAACACACCACCCAATTCGTCACACTCTCAATCCGGGTCGCAGAACCCGAGGGTAGCTAGGAGGAACGCCAGGTTGCCTCGAGCTGGCCCATACCCCACTCACTCCACCTTGCCAGCCTTGGCCACTAGGCTGGACCGTCATGAGCAATTACTTCACACCATGGGTGTCGAGTTGGAAGAAACCAATGAACAATTGAGACTCACGGCGCTTGAGCGCATCAACCAAGTAGAAGTCGAGCTCTTGTGACTCAGGTTGGAGCAGTGCGAACAGCGCCTGCAAGAGGCCGAAGGATACTCAAGGATGTTGGTACAATGACTAGCCTTGGCAGAAGACAACGCCCGACAGACCAGCAGACTCGCAATCACCGTGGATCGACTTGTCACACTAATGGAAAGGATCAACTTGCATTAGAACTAGTGTGGCTGTCATCTTGTAATCTATATCTATCTATGTAGGACTCTTACTATGCGAACCGGATGTAACAATTCCCGGTACCTTTTGTAATCCCCGTATTATGTAATCTTTTGAAAACTCGTATCATGTACTAAACTTGGTTATTTCAATGAAATATAATTATCACTTTGTATCGTATATTACATCATATACACCTGTGATATATCAGAATTTCACACAAGAATCTCACTGTCTTTTCTTGATCTTACTCAGCAAAATGCCACCGAAGCGATTCACCTTCAACGAAACTGAAATTGCCCAACTCATAGCCCAAAGTGTGGCCCAAGCTATGGCTACCCGAAAACCCAGTTTGGGCAACGAAGATACAGCTGCTAACGGGCCTCAATCCACACCTTGTTCATACAAGGACTTCCTGAGCTGCAAACCCTTGAGCTTCAAGGGAACCGAAGGAGCCATCGGACTGATCAGATGGTTCGAGAAAATGGAATCCGTCTTCCACATCAGCAAGTGTGCGGAAGATTACATAGTCAAATACTCCACTTGCACCCTCTAAGATGGTGCCCTCTCATGGTGGAATTCATATGCCCAGTCCGTGGGTATTGATACCGCCTACCTACTCCCTTGGGAGGAACTGAAGAAAATGCTTACTGCTAAGTATTGCCCTATCGAACAACTCCAAAAGCTGGAGGAAGAATTCTGGCACCTAAAGGTGTAGGGAATTGACATTGATGGATACACCGTCAGGTTCCAACATCTTGCCATCCTTCGTCCAGCAATGGTGAGCACCGAACCCGAAAAGATCCGAAAGTACATCCACGGCCTTCCGAAACCTATCCGATTGGCCCATGAACTTATGGCCATGAACGAGGACCCAGAACCACCCACTTCTTCCTCCAACCATCTCAAAAGAAAGTGGTTCGACAACCCCAACAACTCCCACAACAAGAAACCCGAAACTATCAAGGCCTAGAACTCAACCATCGACACCAGACGGGGTTACACAGGGAACAAGCCTTACTGTTCCAAGTGCAACCGCCACCATGAAGGTCCTTGTGGTCCCTATTGCAATAACTGCAAGAGGTATGGCCACCTCACCAAGGACTGCAGATCCCCCGCCAACAACAACAATACCAACAATAACACCAGACCATACTGAGCATGCTATGAATGCGGAAACCCTGGGCACTTTAGAAATGATTGCCCGAAACTGAAGAACAAGGCCAACGACAACAACAATGCTAAGGGTAGAGCCTTCGTGCTCAATTCTAGGGACACCCGTCAGGACCCGAATGTGGTCACGGGTATGTTTCTCCTCAACAACTTAACTGCTTCTGTTCTATTTGATACTGGTGTCGATAGGAGCTTTATCTCCAATGAGTTTTACCCCCTACTTGACATCACCCCTGTTTCACTAGATGTAAAGTATATTGTAAAACTAGCGAACGGTAAACTCATGGAAACTGATAGTGTGATACCTAATTGCACTTTAAACTTAGCCAACGAAACCTTTTTGATAGATCTTATGCCCGTTGAAATTGGAAGTTTCGACGTCATCATTGGTATGGACTGGTTGTCCAAACACCGAGCCGAAATCGTATGTTATGACGAAATCGTCCACATCCCTCTCGTCGTCGATAGAACCTTGATCATACAGGGGGAGACTGGTGGGACGAAACTAAATATCATATCTTGTCTGAAAACCCGAAAATTTCTCAGAAAGGGTTATCCTGCAATCCTCATCCACATCACAGAGAAAAAGTCGGAGGAGAAGCGACTTGAGGATGTGCTAATCGTTAGAGACTTTCCAGAAGTCTTTCCTGAAGAACTACCTGGTTTAACTCCACCTAGACAGGTTGAGTTCTCGATCGATCTCGTGCCGGGTTCCGCACCGGTAGCCCGAGCACCATACCGCCTAGCCCCATCCGAACTTCAGGAGTTATCCACCCAGTTACAGGAACTCCTGGATAGAGGATTCAATAGACCAAGTTCTTCACCTTGGGGAGCTCCGGTCTTATTCGTGAAAAATAAAGACGGTTCTTTCCGAATGTGCATCGACTACCGAAAGTTGAACAAATTGACCGTCAAGAACCGATATCCACTCCCTCGTATCGATGACCTGTTTGACCAACTACAAGGGTCAAGTATTTATTCAAAGATCGATCTTCGATCAGGTTATCATCAACTTCGAGTTCGTGACACCGATATCCCGAAAACTGCTTCCCTAACTCGTTACGGGCATTATGAATTTCAGGTGATGCCCTTCGGTTTAACAAACGCCCCGGCTGTATTCATGGATCTTATGAATTGGGTGTGCAAACCTTACCTCAAAAAGTTCGTCATTGTCTTTATTGATGACATCCTCATCTATTCGCGCAACGAACGAGAACACGCACAACACCTCAAAACCATCCTAGAACTACTTAGACATGAGGAGTTATATGCCAAATTCTCCAAGTGTGAGTTCTGGATACAATCCATTCAATTCCTTGGACATGTTGTTAATAGTCAAGGAATTCATGTCGACCCATCGAAAATCGAGGCTATCAAAGATTGGCAAGCGCCAACCACTCCAACCGAGGTACGCCAATTTCTAGGATTGGCCGGTTATTATCGTCGTTTCATCGAAAATTTCTCCAAAATAGCTCAACCACTCACGACAGTGACTCAAAAGGAAAAGAAATTCAATTGGACTGATAAACAAGAGTCAGCATTCCAGCTATTAAAACTCAAGCTTTGCAGTGCTCCTATTCTATCTTTACCCGAAGGCACCGACGACTTTGTGGTATACTATGATGCTTCCCATCAATGTCTCGGTTACGTGTTGATGCAACGAGACAAGGTCATTGCTTACGGTTCCCGACAACTCAAAGTTCATGAGAAGAACTACACGACTCACGACCTCGAGCTAGGGGCCATGGTGTTCGCCCTCAAAATCTGGAGACACTACCTCTATGGTACCCGAAGTACCATGTTAACCGATCACAAAAGTCTCCAACACATCTTCGACTAAAAAGACCTTAATATGCGACAACGTCGTTGGGTCGAGTTGCTCACCGATTACGATTGTGAAATCAAATACCACCCAGGCAAGGCAAATGTGGTTGCCGATGCCCTCAGTCGAAAGGAACGGCCGAAACTACTTCGAGTTCGAGCCCTCAGTATGACCATTCACAATGACCTCACCATTCATATTCACGCCGCTCAACTCGAAGCTCTGAAACCCGAAAATGTCAAAAATGAAGCCTTATGAGGCATTGATAAACAATTCGAAATCAAACCTAATGGCGTTAGGTACTTCTTAAATCGAATCTGGTTGCCTAGTTTTGGGAACCTGCGAGACTTGGTGATGGATGAAGCTCACAAGTCCAAATATTCTATCAATCCGGGAGCCGACAAAATGTATCACGACATCAAGGAATTCTATTGGTGGCCGAACATGAAAGCCAAAGTCGCCACATATGTCAGCAAGTGCCTTACTTGCTCGAAAGTCAAAACCGAACATCAAAAACCTTCTGGTTTACTCCAACAACCAAGCATTCCTGAATGGAAATGGGAACAAATTGCCATGGATTT
Source organism: Pseudognaphalium luteoalbum (assembly GCA_963422505.1). Taxonomy (NCBI): domain Eukaryota; kingdom Viridiplantae; phylum Streptophyta; class Magnoliopsida; order Asterales; family Asteraceae; genus Pseudognaphalium; species Pseudognaphalium luteoalbum. The sequence goes on from OY730196.1 coordinate 50,060,232, forward strand.
CATAACAAGACTGCCCAAGTCATCGAGGGGTTGCGATACCATTTGGGTGATCGTTGATCGGCTCACCAAATCTGCTCATTTCCTGGCGATCAAGAAAACCAATAAAATGGAACGCCTATCACAAATCTACGTCAAAGAAATTGTCTCTCGACATGGTGTCCCAACCTCGATTATCTCTGACAGGAACGCTCGTTTCACATCTCACTTTTGGCAATCACTCCAAAAATCGTTGGGTACCCGACTTGATATGAGTACCGCATACCATCCTCAAACCGATGGCCAAAGTGAACGAACTATTCAGACACTGGAAGATATGCTATGAGCTTGCGTAGTTAACTTTTGTGCAAACTGGGAAAGACACCTGCCATTGTGCGAGTTTTCCTACGATAACAACTATCAGGCCAGCATTAAGGCTGCACCACTCGAGGCACTGTATGGTCGTAAGTGTCGATCACCGATCTGTTGGACCGAAGTGGGAAACAGCCAACTCACTGGTCCTGAACTTATACACGAAACCACTGAGAAAATCTTCGAAATCCAAAACAGACTCAAAGCAGCATGTGATCGTCAGAAAAGTTATGCTTACGTGAGACGCAAACCACTCGAGTTTCAGGTTGGGGATCGAGTACTCCTGAAAGTATCGCCTTGGAAAGGCGTAATCCGATTCGGCAAATGCGGGAAGTTAAATCCCAGGTACATTGGGCCTTTTGAGATCCTTGAAAGGATAGGCCCTGTGGCATATCGATTGCAGCTGCCATCCGAGCTCAGCAACGTGCACCATACTTTTCACATTTCTAACCTAAAGAAATGCCTGTCTGATGAGACACTCATCCTCCCACTCGACGAGATTAGCGTCGATGACAAACTTCATTTTCTTGAAGAACCTGCGGAAATCATGGACCGTGAGGTCAAACAACTCAAACAAAGTCGTATTCTCATCGTTAAGGTTAGGTGGAATTCATGGCGCCGTCCGGAATTCACATGGGAACGGGAAGACCAAATGCGACTCAAGTAACCTTAGTTATTCGCTGACTCTACTTCAAACGATACATCGAGCTAAATTTCGTGACGAAATTTCCCTAACAGGGGGAGAATGTAACACCCGACAAATTAGGACTAGTAATTAGTGCCTAACTCTCTGCTAATACATGTAATTAGTTGGTTTTAGGCTAATTAATGTATCGAAATATATATATATTATTGAATATATACGAATATGTGATTTAATTAAATCGTACTCAATTCAAATCGAATGTAATTCGATTCAATTAAATACGGACGTTGGTGATCAATTTTATTAAATAGTATAAAATTATTTAATAATGATATCATACCCAAAATATTATTTTGATAATATTTCAATTACATTTCGTATCCTATAATAAACGTCTACGCGACTTAAACATTTAACGTGCAAACAAACGAAACAAGTGTAAGTTATATTTTTATAACTTAAATTCAAAAGTATTCGGTTAAATACCTCAACTAAAATGTCGAATAATTAATCGTATTTTAAAACTTATAATTGAACGCGTATAAAGTTATTTAAACGTTTAAACGACCAGGGAAACGAACACCGCACGAAGAGCGAATACATGGGAGTAAAAATTGGAGACGCACACTCGGTGGGCCCCCACCGAACCAGCCAAAAAGGGAAGGAAAACCCTCCTCCCTTTCTCATTTTCACCATCCACTTTCTCTCTCTCCATCTTTTCTCTCTTCCCCCTCTCTAAACAACATCACCACCATCACCAAAAATCAAATAAAAACACCATTAAACATTATCATCTCGCTTAGCTCGTTTGAAGAAAAACGACCACGACATCACGATCTACATTTCCATCTTTCCGAATTCACCACGCACCGATTCGTAAGTTTCCGACAAAACTAGAAACCTCTCAATTTTTAAGTACTATCGACTTGTAATTGTTTATCTACACTTAAAAATTTCCAAATAAGGGTTGGGTAAAAGTTTCGGACCAAACGGAAGTCGTTCGGCCGTTTTTCCGGCCACCGGGACCTAATCAGACGCCGATGTCGCATCTGTCCCAGCGACATTGCGACATCAGCCTTAATGTCGCACAAACCCATCACAATGTCGCACATAGCAACACAGAACCTTACGTCGCAAGAATCAACAACGTCACATATAGCGACATAACACCTAATGTCGCATTAAATTTGTGAATTCACACTTAGCGACGCCATCACCAATGTCGCAGTCATGACCTGCAACATAACAACCTACGTCGCACACAGTGTCGCATGAAACAGAACCAAGAAATCACGGATTTTACCGAGTGTCGAGACCTAAAAATTTGATCACTTTATTTCACCTAAATTCAAGTCCAGGAGCGTTTTTCACCAAAGCAATATAATAGAAATAAAAAATTATTGCAGGTGCATTTGACCATCTCGACCCTAACCAGGGGCCAGCCACTTGGACGCCGCCAGGGGTTGCCACCCCTGGGACCCTGCTAACCAGGGGCGCTGCCCTCGGACCCCCGTCACCTAAAGTTTATAAATACTTTTCAAGTATAACACCTTTCGAAAATCAAAATAATAATGTGGGATTATTATTACAAACAATCACCAACGGGCCGTACACATTTTCCAACAATTAGACAATCAACCAAATTGTAATCATTTGGACATTCTAGTTGGACAAACAACTACAAGGTAGTCTTATTGGATACCTTCTCATGTTTATAACTATCGCGTGTCGTGGACACCCTCACATTACAAGTCTTTGGACTTCAATTCTTTGCTAATCGATCTCAGTTTATTTAGATAAACTCTTTAGGCTCAGGTGAGTCTCATGGCCCCTCTTTTTACTGTTTTACTAGGGGTGTGATACATTGCTCTATTTTTAACACATGAACGCGAGTACATATTTCAATATACTACATGAGTTGTTTTCAACTAATCAAACTAAAGTCCTCCATCAGTATAGTCTGGTAATACGAAAGTAGCGTGAATATTAGTATATGGTATCATATAGGATTGACCCACCTCATATGGGTTAGTCGCGCTAACCTCTGCAACGGAAGTACTAATATTTGGGAAGACGAGTGTAGATTAGGCACTCGTGGAGGCACCTCGCTCGGAATCCTCTATATGGGACCCGACCCTCGAGTTAAGCTCAGACTATGCGCTCATGGTTGTATACACTATTATTATCATTTGCTGGATGCAAATCAACATTTAAATCTTGCGGTTCACACACTATTATTTGACATCTAAACCTGTGAGCTCACCAGCGTTAGCTGGCCCATTTTAGCATGTATCACAGGTACTCAGCAGTAGATTTAGACTGCCCATCAGGATGCATATTAGCTCGAGTCTCCATGCAAACTTCAGAGATTTCATTGCATTATTAGATTTTGTATAACTAATTATGTACTTAAATCTCTCATATTACGAACACGAGCTATGTACGGGTTTAAACTATTGTAAACTTTCTAATATTAATATATTTTATTAAAATGACGCATATAGTGTCGTTTGCTATATAGCTGTGTGCTTTGATTATTGATTAGTAACACTCAAATTATGCTTCTGCAAAACATCAAATTTGGAGGTGTTACACTATTGGATATATGATTAGGTTTTCAGATTGACTGCATACACCAGGTTAACATGTGTAGAATAGTTATGTTGATTTATGTGAAACAATGATGAACATTTTAATCAGCCGTCAGACCAGACCATCCCAACTTATTCCTGAGGGAAACCCCTGTTCATGTTTTTGTTTATTCAATAATTCATGCCATGATTCGGATATCTCAGAAGTTCGAGATTGGGGAACAGGATTCGAGGATGGATGTTGGTTAAATTTGTTGCTGCATTTGGGAGAACTTCCAATGTAGTTTACATTCCATAGTTGTTATCTTCGTGACATGTTATTTATCTGATTGCGGACAACTCTACGTTAGATAGATAATAGGCTAGAAGCTATGGCTCATTAGGACATATATATCCAATCCAGGATAGACAACAAGGACCTTTTAATGTAGCAACGGAAATACCATATAACAGTTGAATACATGGTATAGCGTTGGAAACACCACTAGTGTAGTACAAATACATTAGTCAAATCCTGATTCCTGTCATCATAACTAAAACCATAACTAAAATAGCTACCCCTAAATAGCATAAACGATTGTCATAGTAAACACTCGCGTTAATCTGTAGTTCTTGTAGCTACCTCACCCCCCATTACTTTAGGTAGTTTGAATAGAATAGAAACAAAACCCCTATCAAACTCTTGATAAACCAGCTAAAATATGAAAGATAATCAAAAAGCCTAGATCCCATGCCCGTTGTAGTTTGAAGAACGACCCTAGGTCATACCTATCGCTGTACTCACCCATAGCTTTAGTATACTTAGGCCCCGCAACTACAAATTTTTAAAACCCACTGATCGTAGCCCGATGCTGTTTGGTTAGTCCTTTGACGATGAGGACGGTTCTCCCCCTTCACAAGGAGAGAACTTCACCACCTGACCGTTCGGGCCGCATCATGTATCTTCATTTTAATGCAAGTCTTAACCATCATTTGATAATCTCGTGCTATGTCACCCCATCCTTCAGTACAAAAGATTCTATTCTCGTTCAATTTCAATAAATCTTTCTTTGACATATTCATTAGGTGACGATGATCATAGACTTTAAAGATCTCACGTTCACCACCTTCAACTTCATCATTAGCTACAACCATGACAGTTTCTCCAGTCTCTGAATCCACGTGCCAACTTTTCATATTTCCCAGAATATCCTGTGGCATTGTCTTCAGTGGAATCTGCTGAACACACTTGATTGTTGGATAAACTTTCTGTCTCCTTCTTCTTCCAGTCCTTTGACTTCTCTCCTTTAGCTTGATAGTCTTTCCATTCCTTGGCTTAATCTTTTCAAACTTCCCTGAATGAACCTTAGTATTGATAACATGCTGTACATAATTTCCAACAAAATCATCACTTGGGTTCTTGAGTGGTAATCTAGCCAGGTCTCTAATCTCATATCTTGGTAGAGAGCTGAACACTGAAAGCTTTCGCTCTAAATATTGAACTCCGTCAAATCTTTTTATAGCAAACAACTTCAAGTCAAAGGCAAAGTACCAACCGATAATCCCTCTACGCGCTTCGCGTTTACCGGTAATGTCAACCTCAGATACTCCAATCTTTTTCTTTTTCATTTTCTCTAAAGGTTTAAACATTGGATTGTCCTTTAGCTTATCAGGGATATCTTCTTCATCAGAATCAGTTTAGTCATTGATATCTTCATCTACATCAACTGTTAGGCCTTGTCCATTTTCAATCACAACCTTTATTCTAAATGGGCTCACATGGTGTTCATCTATATTTGCATCTGGATCTATACCTATGTCTTGCACTATCTCCGAAACAGCAGTCCAATCTTCAAGTGGTTGAAACTCTCCTTCTTCCAAACTATAATCAATGTCTTCATCTATCTCATCAAGAAAATCATCTTCTGAATCTGATAGATCAAGCATTTATATTCCTAGAAAAACACAAACACAAATAAATATTAATAACCTAAATTCCTTCATTGATTTCCCTGAATCAATCTAAGAATTTCTTTATTAATTCTTTTATGTAATTAGTCCATAATATAAATGCATATATAACTTATAAATATTTTATTGATTACCCAGAATCAATCTAAAATTTCTTAAGTCTTTTATAAAACACTAAACAAATATTAATTAAATTTAAACTCTAACATATTGTGAATAATCACCAAACATTTAAGTTTACGATTAATTAACTTATATAATTTCCAAGACTTAATTGAACTGTTATATAACAAAAACTTAACTTTCAACTATATCCTTAAATTACATATCATTTATCTAGTTAAAAAATCATTACATAAATAACTTGTCAGTTTTACAAACTCTCAAGTCTAAAATGCATATGTTAATATAGAAATTTTGACCGCCGAAATAAATCAGAACACGCCGCACGACTACTCAATGAGTCGGAAGTCTTTTGATCACTATTCTACTCAACATATATTAATCATATATAACCTAAATAATTTCTAACATATTTAACCTGTAATAATAATCTCAAGCCAAATATATTACAAAATAATATTAAGTTACAATTATTTAGTACAAATTATAACAAATACTACTTCATACTAAGCTATCTTACCAGCTTCAGTATCAACCAGTACCGTCTTATCTGTACTTGTACCAACACCCGAACCACTCACCCCAGCACCAGCAGACTCCCCCTGAAGCGTAGTCTGCTAACCAGTCATCTAAGGACCAGCCAGCTCACCATCCTTCGGAGCTGTAGGATCATCGTCTGTATCTTCTCTTCTCTTCTTCGCTAGCTCATCACCTCTGTAGGACTCATCTAGTATCACCACTCCCCCTTGATATGGCTTGTCCTTTCGCAGATCAGCAACTAGATGATCAAGTCTATCAATCTCTCTTTTCTTAACAACAGCATCAGCAAGCAGTGTTGTGTTGGTGTTTAACAACAACTGCTATAATTTTCCTTGTGTGGTAAACTGTTGTGCAAGACTTAGTAATTGAGAAGATAAAGTGGTGGTAGTGGCCTCCAACTCGCGAACCCTAGACTCTAAGGATAAATTCCTTTCAGTATCAGTCATAGGTGGAGTAGTAGAAGTCGTAGTAGTTGTGGTAGACGACAAATAAATAGGAGGAATAGGTGGAGTAAGATGCTCAGCTACCGCAGAGGCTATGTCATGAACACGCCTAGCAGCATCTCTTGCTGACTTTGTCATCCGATGAGTTCCTGGATGAACAATAGCCGGAACCAGCTCTGCCTATTTAGTTTAGACAAAATAAATCAGTAATTGTTACAGAGAAGTCTGTCTTAATCTATGATTTTAATTAAAAGTCACAAATCATAACCTAACTTGTATCTCATACCTCAATAGGTTCAGATACCGGCTCAGTCACCTGATGTGACGTTGTCTCATCCTATGGTCAATCCCGAGCAACTGTTACAGATACATCTGTCTCAGTTTATAACTTTTGATTAACTAACAAGATAAAAATGTATAACTATAAATAATAACCTACACCAATAGTCAACTGTCTGGTAGAGGCTAACACATTATAACTCTGAGTCTCCAAGAAGTCTTCTTCTTCCTCAAGATCCTCGTCTAACACATTAAAATCAGGATCTAAATCATCAGCTTTTCGTTTTTCCTTTAAAATCGGATCCTTGATATACCGAGATCTATAAAGAATCATACCAGCATGAAGTGAAATTGGTTGGACATCATCAAAATCAGAATCTGATGCAGTGTCACCATCACGTCCACCAGAAGGACCAGCATCGGTATCCTATATATTAAACATATTAAACGTTTATGATTAGCATAACGCTATGGCATACAAGTTCTATATGCTAATAAGTTATAATACCTTAGAAGGTATAACCTCAGGCGTAGAACCTTCAGGTCTAGTAACCTCTGGTTCTGTATCCTCCGGTTCCTAATTAAAATAATATTAAAACTTTATGATTAGCTTAAAGCTCTATCATCTAAGTTTCTATATCATCAGTTTATTATCTACAAGGAATATTAGTTATATAATACATACCTGAGTAGGAGTAATACACTGATCTATCTCCCTCAACAATGGATCTTGTGCCTCGTCATTATGACCTAGCACATCCTGTACCAACTGTCCAGTGACCTCTGGGTTCACTTCTTCCCTAGTCCTATCAGCCTCTTCCAGAACCTCCTCAAGGAGCACTTTTGGATCTTCAGGTTGAACCACTGATGACACGTAAAATGTCAAGTTTTTATGTGTCATTATCTCACCTTTTTAGCCCGAATCATGATGAATATACCCGAAATCAACACCTTATCATTAAAACTCATCATTTAGGCTAAAATATAGACAAGGTTTAAAAAATCATCTTAAATGGTCGAAAAACACCATAAATGTAATGAATACGATCATAAGTATTCTCGTTCACGCTTTTAAGCACTTTTTGAGTTCCACTTTGAATTGTGACCTCTAACTTATGTCATTTTCTTCGTGAGGAAATTACGAACGTGTGGATATAAAGAACGCTCAAAACGGACAACCGACGAAGAAGTTACGCCCAAACGAAGATTCCAAGCAACCGAAGAGCAACAATCGGGAAAGCCAAGCTGGATACTGCCAAGCTCAACTGTATACGGCCAAGACAAGGCCGTATACACCCTTGCCCAGCCATATACGGTCAAGGCTCAGCCGTATATGGCCTGTCTTGCCCGTATACGGTTGAGTCTCTCCCGTATCGCACCCATTTTCTCTCGTATACGGCCAATCTTGCCCGTATCCTATGTTTTGCCCGTACAAGGTTGGATTTTGATATGGTTGGGAAATACGGCTGAGATTTTGGAGGTAGAAATACGGTTGAGGAATACGGTTAAGCGAAATCTATAAATACCCACCACTACCTCCTCATTTCAAATCATGTTTTCATTCTTTCTTTCATTTCTCTCTCTACTCTCTCTCTAGAAATAATTAGATTAGGTTAGTATAATTAAGCTAGTAGATTAGCTTCTAGCTTGGTTGTAACGGAGGTGCTCCGAGACTGTGATTGCGCAAGATTTGTAATAACGCTTTGTCGGGTTCTATTATAATCTCTATCTTGTTATTTTTAATAATGTTGTGTTGCTGCCATGATTATTTAGAAATGCTTGCTAGAATTATTGCCATGCTTAGCTAAACAAATATGTGTTTGCTATGATAGTTGTTATGCTAGGGTAGTTATACTTTAATCATGTTGTTACTCTGTCTGTATACTGTTGATTTATATTTGAATATATGAATTGAATCTCCATTGTTTATCTATCCAACCTATGTTGTGGTTTGTAACTTACCGCTAGAACTTAACTAGTGGTACACCGCTTATTATTCTGTGTCTGATGATCGTTGAACTCGACATGGCTGGTGTTCTCCTGGTTGAAATACACCGGAGGGAGACACGGAGCGTAGGATTAGAGATAAATTAGATTCACTTTATATAACAAATTTTTTTAAGAGAACTTTCGGAACATTTGTGACTTAGCCACTTATCCAGTTACTCCGCTCAAATAAAATTGATCCCTGTGTGTTGCTCTGCTGCATTTCTTGTCTGATTGTTGCATTAGGGTTTGCATGCTAGTATCACTTGTGCTATTTGATATATGATTAGGTTTTCGAATATAAATTGACTGCATACACCAGGTTAACATGCGTAGAATAGTTATGCTGATTTATATGAAGTAATGATGAACAATTTAATCAGCCGTTAGACCAGACCATCACAACTTGTTCCAGTGGGAAACCCATGTTCATGTTTTTATTTATTCAACAATTCATGTCATGATTCGGATATTTCAGATATCCGATTTTGTGGAACAGGGTTCGAGGATGGTTGTTGGTTAAATTGGTTGTTGCATTTGGGAGAACTTCTGGTGTAGTTTACATTCCATAGTTGTTATCTTCGTGAAATGTTATTTATCTGATTGCGGACAACTCTACGTTAGATAGATAATAGGCTAGGAGCTATGGCTCATTAGGACATATATATCCAATCCAGGATAGACAACAAGGACCTTTTAATGTAGTAACTGAAATACCGTATAACAGCTGAATACATGGTATAGCGCTGGAAACACCACTCGTGTAGTAAAAATATGTGGAAGCCTTGGAAAAGCTGTAGGTAGATTACTTTGTTATCAATGATTGTTCCAAGTACGTCTATTAAATCCTGATTTTTGAAATCATAACTAAAACCATAACTAAAATAACTACCCCTAAATAGCATAAATGATTGTCATAGTAAACACTCGCGTTAATCTGTAGTTCTCATAGCCACCTCACCCCCATTACTTTAGTTTAGTTTTAAATTAGGTAATTAGAACAGAAAAGAAGCAAAGCCCCTATCAAACTCTTGATAAACAAGCTAAATAACGAAAGATAATAAAAAAACCTAGATCCCATGCCCGTTGTAGTTTGAAGAACGACTCTAGGTCATACATATCGCTGTACTTACCCATATCTATAGTATACTTAGGCCCCGCAAACATAAATTTTAAGCTCCACTGATCGCAGCCCGATGCTGTTTGGTTAGTCCTTTGATGACGAGGACGGTTCTCCCCCTTCACAAGGAGAGAACTTCACAACCTGACAGTTCGGGTCGCGTCATGTTTTTGGCATTGCTGTCGGGGACTACAACGACCGATTTTGGATTTTAGTTATCTTTAAGTTATTTAGCGATCCTTTCTGAAGATCAATATCATCCGAAAGTTCCTTTTCCGTTCTTTCCTTTTCCGTACCTTTCCTTTCCAAAACTTTTTTTTGCTTCCAAACCCAAACTTCCATCAGCCATGAGGAATCGTATCACTCTCGCTTCAACATGCACACCACTTCTGGAGGGAAGAGGAGGATCTATCGTATTACCACCTGACGGAAACTTCGAAATAAAGCCGACCATTATTAATTTACTCAAAACCTTCTACCAATTTCACGGTTTTCCGCTTGATGATCCAACCTTACATTTGGACGTATTCATCAATCTTTCTGACTCCTATGAACAATTAGGAACTCCTAGAGACGTCATTCGACTCTATCTTTTCCCTTACTCTTTATCTTCACGTGCTCGGGCATGGTTTGATGAACTCGAACCCAATTAGATTCATACTTGGGAGGAGTTGGCTACTAAGTTTATGGCTAAGTTTTTCCCTCCTTCCAAACAAACCAAGCTTAAAGATGACATCATCAACTTCCACCAAGGGAATGATGAATCATTATCCGCAGCATGGGAGCGATTTAAGAAATTACTTCATAGATGTCCAAATCATCAGATAGTTAAGACAAACCTTATCTACAATTCTATAACGGTCTGAATCCTCATTACAAATCAACCCTCAATAATGCTTCATTAGGAAACTTCATGTCACACACTTCAGAAGAAGCATGGGAGCTAGTTGAGACGATGGTGATGCATCAACATGACTGGGTGTCTGGCGAACCAACTAAGGAGGTAAATAGTACTTCCGATTCAACCCTAGAAGCTTTGCAAACTCAAATCGACGATCTTACAAAAGTCTTCGAAGGTCTACAAGACTCTTCTAAACCTAAACGAAGGGATGATTTCCAAAGATCATCCACTAGTAAAGGTAAGGAAAAAATTCTTGTCACAACTATCAAAAGCCCTGAACTAAGCTTTCATTCTACATCTTTTGTTCAGTGGCCCATACCTATTCAACCTCTGTCTACTTTATCCACCACTCTATCCGACTCCTCTATCAACTCTCAATAACACTATAATGAAACTTTGACTAACTTCATGATTAAACAAAATAACGTTAATAGACAAGTAATAACTTTTCAAGACAAAATCGATGCTTTACTTAGAATTTCCGAAGATTTAATCAAAAACCTAGAAGTTAGTCTTAAACAAATATTTTTCGAAAGTTGAGGAGAGTCAAAGAGAAATCACAATCGGTAACGACATCCTAGTTGTTACTAGAGGAGGAAAAGAAACCAGAGTTGAACAAACCTCAGATAATCCTTCAAACAAGCCTTCTACTTCTACTGAACCATCCACTGATCGAGTACCTAGTGACACCCCTGTCACTGCACCAGATCCAGTGTCCACTCAAGCCCCAGAAATCATTCCGCGTACTCGAATTCCATTTCCTGGTAGGCTTAAAAAGGAGAAGCAAGAAGCGCAGTTTGGGAAATATCTCAAGATGTTTAAAAGTCTGCACTTAAACGTTAGATTATTAGACGCTTTAGTAGAAATGCCTAGTTGTGAAAAATTCTTCAAAGAACTTCTTTCAAATAAGGAAAAATTAAGGCAAATAGTTAATATACCCTTAGATGTTGAATGCTCTGCAATCATGATACATGGCCTTCCACCAAAATTAGGAGATACTGGCCGTTTTACTATTCCTTGTTATCTTCAAAATACCCAAGTTAGTAATGCCTTAGCTGAGCTAGGTGCTAGTGTCAACCTTATGGCTTACTCACTATATAAGAAACTAGGATTAGGAGAACTGCTACCCACTCATATGACCATCCAATTAGCTGATAGATCAGTTAAACTCCCTCGGGGATTGCTAAAGATATTATGGTCTTAGTAGGAAAATTCATCTTCCCAGTTGACTTTGTCATTATGGATATTGAGAAAGATGCCCACATTCCCCTCATCCTTGGCATATCTTTCCTAAACACTTCCAAGGCTGTTATTGACGTAAATGAAAAATCTGTAAAACTGAGGGTCGGAGCAGAGGAAGTCACCTTTAATGTCGATAAACTGATGAAACAACCTATGGGAGAGGATCTTGGTCTTTTAGATTCCATGTAGGAAATATATGACGAGCATTTGGAAGAAATTCTAGCAGTTAGCAGTCACAACCTTTTTCCCAACACAGTCGTCACTACGAGACTATGCCAGGATGATGTCGGACTCTGCTCAGCTATTTCTGACAAACCAGCACACTCTGGGGAGTTGCTATTTCCTTTATCTGAAATGAAGTATCCTCTTGCACCGCCTAATAGCACTTCCACGAACAACTCCTTTGTTGCTATTCCCTTAGGAGAAGGCATTCCTCTACCAATCGTAAAAAAGGGTCAAACTGATTCATCTCCTTCAGTAGCTGAAATTCTCAAATCTTGTGAGGAGATGGAATCAGAAATTTCAGCTGAGCCGCAAATATCTGAAGGTTGTGCGCCTCAAAATCCAGAAATCACCATAAGCACATCTTCAACATCTCAATTTCAGAGGTTTGCATTCACTGACAACAATTATATCATCTTTACTGAAGATAATGCAACCTCCTCATCATCTACAAGCAAATACGAGCTGAAGAAGAATGCACTCTCTAATAAGACAGAATTAGTAGAAATAGCATCAGCCACTGCAGCCGACTCATCTCCAAACGAACCCGAGTTCTAAACGGAGTATGACGAATTACGAAGAGACGAGATCACTCGAATGAAACCTTCCACTGAAGAACCACCAAAGTTGGAGCTGGAGGAACTACCCTATGATCTGGAGTATGCATTTCTTGAAGGAACCTCATACTTACCTGTCATAATTGCAAAAGGTCTTGCACCCGAAGAGAAAGCAAAACTCATCCAAGTGTTGAAGTCACATAAGAAGGCGATTGCATGGAAAATCTCTTATATTCAAGGGATTAGTCCAAACTACTGCACGCACAAGATACTCATGGAAAACGACTTCAAACCTTCTATACAGAGACAGAGGAGAGTCAACCCAAAGATCCAAGATGTGGTCAAGAAGGAGGTTATCAAACTCTTGGATGCTGGCTTGATTTATCCTATTTCAGATTCCCCATGGGTCAGCCCAGTTCAGGTTGTCCCCAAGAAAGGAGGAATGATGGTTATTGCTGATGAAGATAATGAGCTTATTCCAACACGAACCGTCATCGGTTGGAGGGTATGCATCGACTATCGGAAGCTGAACGAAGCCTCTCGAAAAGATCATTTCCCTCTACCGTTCATTGATCAAATGTTGGAGAGATTATCTAGGAACGAGTTCTACTGTTGCCTTGATGGTTTCTCTGGCTATTTCCAGATTCCTCTCGATCCTAAGGACCAGGAAAAGATGACCTTCACATGTCCTTATGGAACATTCGCTTACAGACGCATGCCTTTTGGCTATGTAACGCACCTGCTACATTCCAAAGGTGTATGGTGGCAATATTTCACGATATGATTGAACAGTGCATGGAAGTATTCATGAATGACTTCTCGGTCTTTGGAAACTCCTTCACTTCTTTTCTTTCCAACCTCGAACGAATGTTAGCCCGATGTGAAGAATCGAATCTTGTCTTAAACTGGGAGAAGTGCCACTTTATGGTGAAGGAAGGAGTAGTTCTAGGACATCAAATATCGAAGTCTGGAATTTAAGTTGATAAAGCTAAAGTTGAGACCATTGCCAAACTTCCGCCACCTACTTCTGTTAAAGCCATTCGCAGTTTTCTAGGTCATGCCGGATTCTACCGTTGCTTTATTAAGGATTTCTCTAAGATTTCTCGACCTATCACGCACCTTCTCGAGAAGGACACCCCGTTTGTCTTTTCAGATGACTGCCTGAAAGCTTTCAACATTTTAAAGGACCAGCTCACACATGCACCAATCATGGTTGCTCCTGACTGAAGTCTCCCATTTGAGATCATGTGCGACGCCAGTGACTTTGTTGTTGGAGCTGTCTTAGGGTAAAGGAAGGATAAGCATTTTCATCCAATATAGTACGACAGCAAGACACTCACCGATGTTCAAGAGAATTACACTACTACAGAGAAAGAGCTGCTTGCGGTAGTATTTGCTTTTGATAAATTTCGTTCTTACTTAATCTTGTCCAAAACTATTGTCTGTACAGATCACTCAGCCTTGAAGTATCTTTTCAAAAAGAAAGACACTAAACCAAGACTACTTCGATGGATTCTGCTTCCCCAAGAATTCTATATAGAAATCAAGGATAAAAAGGGAGCAGAAAATGTCACGGTAGATCATCTCAGTCGATTGGAAAACCCATCGATGGAAAAGCTTAATGAAAAAGAAATTCAAGATCAGTTTCCTGAAGAACAACTCATGAATATCGGAGGCAAACAGAAGGGATCACATTTCAACTATAACCCTTGGTACGCAGACTACGCTAATTATCTGGTTGGACGAATTGTGCAAAAAGGAATGCCCACCACTGAAAAGTGCAAATTTATCAGAGACGTTAAAAATTACTATTAGGACGATCTATACTTGTTCAAATTATGTCCGGACCAAATCATCAGAAGATGCGCAGACAAAAGGAAAGCAAGGAACATTCTCCACCAGAGCCATCACAGACCCACTGGAGGACATCATGGAGCAAATATGACCGCAAGGAAGGTTTACGATTCTGGCTTCTATTGGCCGACCATATTCAGAGACGCTCACGACTTGGAAAATGTTGTGATGCTTCCCAAAGGTTTGGAAGTATCTCACAGAGGAGTGAAATGCCACTTACTAACATCCAGGCATGCGAGATCTTTGATATATGGGGGTTGGATTTCATGGGACCATTCCCAAAGTCCTTCGGAAAAGAATACATTCTGGTAGCTGTCGACTATGTCTCTAGATGGGCCGTGGCACAAGTATTTCCTACCAAAGGAACTCCAAAGATGATCATCAGTGATCGGGGCATGCACTTCTATAATATCAGTTTAAGAGGACATTACAATATTATGGACTCACCCATAAGATCTCTACGGCCTAACATCAGTAGACGAATGGGAAAGCCGAAGTGACGAATAGAGCTCTCAAAAGGATCTTAGAACAAACAGTGGTGAATCATATGGAAAGATGGGAAGATAAATTAGACGATGCTCTGTGGGCGTTCACAACTGAATATAAGTCACCATTAGGGACCATGTCTTACAGACTAGTCAATGGAAAAGCATATCATCTGCCGATAGAGTTGGAATACAAGGCATACTGGGCACTGAGAGATTGCAATCTAGACCCTTCCAAACTAGGATTACATCGCAAGATGCGGTTGAACGAACTAGCCGAATTGAGAGACCAAGCATACGATAGTTCTCTACATTTCAAGAAGCGAACCAAGAATATCCATGATGCCAAAATTAAATATATCATAAGTTCAAACCAGGGTGAAAAGTTCTTCTCTACAATTCGCGCTTCAAAAAGTTTTCAGGCAAATTCAGATCAAGGTGGAGCGGACCATTCGTGATATCAAAGGTCTTTACCTTCGGAGCAGTCAAACTAGAGGCACCAGACGGTAAATTTAAAGTCAATGGCCACCGCTTAAAGCACTACATCGAAGACTTTCCTTCCAGTGAGGAACTCTATATCTTTGAACCACCTTGAGCCGACAAAGTAGGTAAAAGAGTCAAGCTAATGACTCGTTATACAAGCGCTCTTGGGAGGCACCCCATTGCTTATCTTAGATTAGTTTTATTTTATTTCTATGTTTATTTTTGCTTAGTATTATCATCCCTGGACTAATAAATGCAGGATAAGGTACATACCCCACAGCACTGCACTTTTACATATACATCAGAGATAAGTTTTATTTGACTTATACAAATGCAACCATTCAGATGACTCAAACTTTATAAAAATCTTTTAAAAGTCATCTGACTCTGCTGCATTTGTATAACCTCATAAACTTTAGCATTACCTGTTTTCCTTTATGTTTTAGGATGGATGCTTCAGCTGAGATATCAGGACATACTGCTCAGACTCAACAGAAGAGGAAGAAAAACCGTAGAGGAAAAAAGAAGCTGACCACCGTCCCAGAGGAGCATGTGACAGATGTGACGATCACTCCAGTATCAGTGCCAGTATTCGACTATGGGGTCACCAGAGCTAATCCAGCCGTAACATGGGCGATTCTTCGAGAGCTCTCCATCCAACATGACTCTCACTCTGACATCAGAAAGATGGTTGGACTCCCGAGACTTCCCGACCAGTCCTTCAGACTTGGTCAAGGTCCGAGACCACCTCTCCCGCCATGGTCATTCTTCCCAGCTGCCCCCACTTCAGAGCCAACTCTTCCTGCTGATGTTGAGATATTACCTGACCCTCCTGTTGCACCTATGATGCCTGGTTCCAATGTTGTCACATCACCTACTTCCGTTCCAGATAGTGACGCACTTGCAGCATTTGACCCAGACATGGATGATTTACTAGACGACTCTTAGTTTATCGTATTTACTTTATGTTTTATTTAGGGATTAGTGCAGGGAAATGCATCCAACTTATGCACGAAGTCTATTGTATGTACTCAACTTTTTTTGGTCTATTGTGTGTATCAATCTTTTACTTTGGTCTATTGTGTGTATCCGACTGACATAGCACCCTTTTTTGATGATGTGGCAACTGACATGGCGAATTATATGGTTGACACATCATCAAATAAGTCAACGGATACACATAATAGACCAAAGTAAAAGATTGATACACACAATAGACCAAAAAAAAGTTGGGTACATACAATAGACTTCGTGCATAAGTTGGATGCATTTCCCTGCACTAACCCCTTTTATTTATGTTAGACTTATTATGATGTTGATATATTGAACTGGTGATTGTGACCATGTTTATGGTATTGCAGAACTTAGCTTCGTAAGGAATGGTTGAGCTTTAAATAGAGACTGGTCTACAAATCCAGCAGATCACTAGCACCACTCCTTCACGAACCTGGTCCTGATTCCAGTGCTCGCTAACCGTAGGGAAGTACCTCTCCTAAACCCTTCTGGTTTCTTTGTAACTTAGATATGCTTATGCCCACTTAAATCTCTAAGTGTGGGATCCTCTGTACTTTAAACTTTTAAATTTACATTTTTCCTAAAGCAAAACCCTAAGTGTGGGATTCTCCCAACTTAGTGCAGAAACATTGGGGACAATGTTTATTTTTAAGTGTGGGATAGTAGTATATCTCTCGTCTAAATATCCGTAAACTTGATTTAAAAACATGCACGTCCTCAAAATGATTTTCAATCCTTATTTTTGCCAAAATTTTCAAAAAAATTAAACTTTTTTGAGGTACAATGTAAGAAAGAATACATATTTTTTTACAAGTATTTAAAAGTTTGTAAAAAGAGGTCGAATCATGTCGGATTCCAAACAATTTAAGATGAGGATCTAAGAGGGGCATCGCACGACTGGATACATATAACCTATTTTTTCAGTGAGGAATTCTGAGCCTTATAAGCATTCATTTTAAATGCTTCACTGTTCGTTTGTTGTGTGTGACCGGTGCACGCATTTCTGAATTAGAACTTGCCCTAGGTATACATGTCGAGATCACATTTACGGGTGTCATACGTGACATAGGTACAATTAGAGGACCTTGAAATTCCCTAGGATTAAACCCCATTTCAACATATCTCTTTCAAGCTCAAAATCCTTCCAACACTCATTTTTAGTGTTGCTGATCCGCCTAGAAAACCCTGTTGAGCCTTAGCCTTTTCATTTCATTCAACACATATTTTAAACCCACTTATTCCCATACCTACCAAAAGCATATCTTAGAATTTTAAAAATATTTTTGAAAAATTCTAATTAGGTATGCTTTTTGTTTCTACACCAAAGTCACAAATTTCGTGTTTATTTAAATCTACTCATGTGCGTTTACAAGATCGATATTTAAAAGAAATCGAGAGCCTTGTGGTGTGAAAAATTGACACCAAGTAAAATTCAAAAGTGAAAAAAGGTTAGAAAAGCAAAAAGATGAAAGAAAGAAAGGATGTCTGCAGGGCAAAAGAAAATAAAATAAAAAGAAAATCCCTTAGAAGATCCCTGGCCAAGAAATTCTAAACCAAAAATAGAATAAAGCTAAGTGCTTGAATCTCTCGAAAACTCCGATTCTTTAAAAGCGTAAATTTTTCAAGTGTTTTATAAAGATAGAAGATAAAATAGCTATCTTCTTCCCCTTTTAGTTATCCGTTTCCATTTTCATTAAAAAGTATGTCTAATAGAGTTTTTCATGAGTTTTTAAAGGTCCTAAGATAAGTAAAACCCTTAACCCTTTTTACCCTTATACATACTCTTTAAACCATCACCACACATTACAACCCACTTGAATGTCCTGGGATAATTAGTACCGTCCCCGTCTAAGTGATGGAGATATGATCCTTGGGAAAGCCTATGATGACGATGATGCGTGACTGGTATTTGAGGGATTTTTCATTTGGCTTAGGATAATAGGAAACCCGATAGACTTGAGTGAATTGAGTGGCTACCAGTGAGATCGCCCAGTCGTGTATATTCCACATCCCAAGAATTGAAAGTTTGCCTAAGTAAATCATCTTAAAAATCTTTGGATACTTCATGTGAACATCTTTACTTTGTCTAACTAGAGAAATACTTGTTTTCACTCTGTATGACTTCTTTTTTGAGGTGCAAAAAGTTTAAAAACAGAAAGTTTTCGGCTGGTAAGATTGAAGTTTGCTTGAGGACAAGAAAAAGTCTAAGTGTGGGATATTTGATGACACGTAAAAAGTCAAGTTTTTATGTGTCATTATCTCACCTTTTGAGCCCGAATCATGATGAATATACCCAAAATTAACACCTTATCATTAAAACTCATCATTTAGGCTAAAATATAGACAACGTTTCAAAAATCATCTTAAATGGTCGAAAAACACCATAAATGTAATGAATACAATCATAAGCATTCCCATTGACGCTTTTAAGCACTTTTTGAGTTCCACTTAGAATTTTGACTTCTAACTTATTTCATTTTCTTTGTTAGGAAATTATGAACGCGTGGATATAAAGAACGCTCAAAACGGACAACTGACGAAGAAGTTACGCCCGAACGAAGATTCCAAGCAACCGAAGAGCAACAATACGGGAGAGCCAAGCCAGATACGGCCAAGGTCAGCCGTATATGGCCAAGACAAGGCCGTATACGCCCTTGCCCAGCCGTATACGGCCAAGGCTCATCCGTATACGGCCTTTCTTGCCCGTATAAGGTTGAATCTCTCCCGTATCGCACCCATTCTCTCCCGTATACGGCCAATCTTGCCCTTATCCTATGTTTTGCCCGTACAAGGTTGGATTTTGATACGATTGGGAAATACGGATGAGATTTTGGAGGTAAGAATACGGTTGAGAAATACGGATGAGCCAAATCTATAAATACCCACCACTACCTCCTCATTTCAAATCATGTTTTCATTCTTTCTTTCATTTCTCTCTCTACTCGCTCTCTAGAAATAATTAGATTATGTTAGTATAATTAAGCTAGTAGATTAGCTTCTAGCTTTGTTGTAATGGAGGTGCTCCGAGACTGCAATTGCGCAAGATTTGTAATAACACTTTGTCAGGTTCTATTATAATCTCTATCTTGTTATTTTTAATAATGTTGTGCTGCTGCCATGATTATTTAGAAATGCTTGCTAGAATTATTGTCATGCTTAGCTAAACAAATCTGTGTTTGCTATGATAGTCGTTATGCTAGGGTAGTTATACTTTAATCATGTTGTTACTCTGTCTGTATACTGTTGATTTATATTTGAATATATGAATTGAATCTCCATTGTTTATCTATCCAACCTATGCCGTGGTTTGTAACTTACCGCTAGAACTTAACTAGTGGTACGCCGCTTATTATTCTGTGTCTGATGATCGTTGAACTCGACATGGCCGGTGTTCTCCTGGTTGAAATACACCGGAGGGAGACACGGAGCGTAGGATTAGAAATAGATTAGATTCACTTTATATAACAAATTTTTTTAAGAGAACTTTCGGAACATTTGTGACTTAGCCACTTATCCAGTTACTCTACATAAATAAAATTGATCCCTGTGTGCTGCTCTGCTGCATGTTCTTGTCTGATTGTTGCTTAAGGGTTTGCATGCTAGTATCACTTGTGTTATTGGATATATGATTAGGTTTTCGAATATAAATTGACTGCATACACCAGGTTAACATGCGTAGAATAGTTATGCTGATTTATATAAAATAATGATGAACAATTTAATCAGCTGTTAGACCAGACCATCCCAACTTGTTCCGGTGGGAAACCCATGTTCATGTTTTTATTTATTCAACAATTCATTCCATGATTCGGATATCTCAGATGTCCGAGATTGGGGAACAGGGTTCGAGGATGGTTGTTGGTTAAATTGGTTGTTGCATTTGGGAGAACTTCCGGTGTAGTTTACATTCCATAGTTGTTATCTTCGTGACATGTAATTTATCTGATGGCGGACAACTCTACGTTAGATAGATAATAGGCTAGGAGCTATGGCTCATTAGGAAATATATATCCAATCCAGGATAGACAACAAGGACCTATTAATGTAGCAACTGAAATACTGTATAATAGCTGAATACATGGTATAGCGCTGGAAACATCACTGGTGTAGTAAAAATATGTGGAAGCCTTGGAAAAGCTGTAGGTAGATTACTTTTTTTATCATTGATTGTTCCAAGTATGTCTGTTAAATCCTGATTTTTGTCTTCATAACTAAAACCATAACTAAAATAACTACCCCTAAATAGCATAAACGATTGTCATAGTAAACACTTGCGTTAATCTGTAGTTCTCGTAGCCACCTCACCCCCATTACTTTAGTTTAGTTTTAAATTAGGTAGTTAGAACAAAAAAGAAACAAAACCCCTATCAAACTCTTGATAAACCAGCTAAATAACGAAAGATAATAAAAAAGCCTAGATCCCATGCCCGTTGTAGTTTGAAGAACGACCCTAGGTCATACCTATCGCTGTACTCACCCATAGCTTTAGTATACTTAGGCCCCACAAACATAAATTTTAAACTCCACTGATCGCAGCCCGATGCTGTTTGGTTAGTCCTTTGATGACGAGGATGGTTCTCCCCCTTCACAAGGAGAGAACTTCACAACCTGACCGTTCGGGCCGCGTTAACCACATTAGCTACAGGGTCTGGAAGCAGTCTAGCAACAACACCAACATCCAACCAGCCATTATTTGGCGGCGACACATACAAAGGATCAATAATAAAGCCAAAGAGATCACGAATCTCAGGCTTGACGTACTCTTTCCTTCGGATGGTCTGCAAGAACATAGCGTTGTATCCTCTGAGCGCAATAGTATCTACGCGTAAATGCGGCCCAGGGATAACAAGATCCGGAAGATGATGACGGAATATCATCATGCAGAACCTCGGGTAGATCAAGAAACGTGATCTAATAGCCCACGATATCTGACGTATAAGCTCACCAAAAATATATTCTGAGAAACTGTATGCTTTATTATAAACCGGGGACAGTACAGCCGATAATAGAGCATGGCTTAACTCATCAAAGCCGCCATTCTTCGGACCAAAAATCGTGACTATAACATGCCACAGAGAATCTCCACTCGCCAATAACGAGAGCCTTCAAGAACAGGCGTCCTCGTCATTGACCGGTATATCCCATACGGCCTAGAGCACCCTCTATAAAGTCCATTGAATACTTTGTGGGACCGTCTTCCTGATCAATAGTACCCAAGTGTAAAATCTGACGTAAGTTATGTGTATGACAGGAGGGTTGACGGTCCCGTCATACTGAATACCTTCCCAGAAGTCATTCAGTATCGTCTAAGAGATAGGCGGTAGCTCTGTAATGGCATATCGAATGCGTGAATGTGCCAAAAATGTAAGCAATTGAGCTACTTTGTCAGTTCCCCGTGCTCCAAGATCAAGATGAACAAGGATGTTATGACCTTTATCAAATGTTCTTGCCATATCTGTAAAAACAAATGACAAAAGCCATTAGAACATGTTAACGACATATAATAAATTTTAAACTATAATGTATTATGAATCAAAGAATCATCAAACATCTTAGTTCTAAATTTTTGAAACTTATATAATCGACAAACATAATTGAACTATTAAGTATAAAATCTTAACAAACAATTATATTTGATAATTATATAAATAGTAGATAAATACTTATTAATATATTACTTGTCACTTAATTGTCTCAAGTCTTATATAACCATATAATTACTTATTACTAATTTGTCATAAGTTACTTACATGTGTGTATATATATATATATATATATATATATATATATATATATATATATATATATATATATATATATATATATATATACGTTATTACGTGTTAATGAATAATTCTCACGTCGAAACATATATTAAAGTAACTTTTGAGGTCATAAATAAAATATTTTTTACATTTATTGAAACTTATTACGCCAAAAGTTCAAGTCGCGAATTTGATTTGAAAATTGCCTAAGTATAAAAAATTGCAGCTAATTTTCAACTTGCAACTCACTTCGCAGACAGGTCAACTCGCTAATCAAGTCAATCCGCATGTCAACTCGCAAGTCAATCCGTGAATCAAACTCGGTCCGCATAGTCAACAAGTTAACGAGTAAAGTCAACTCTTAAAGCATGGTTTGCGAATTAAGTTTGAAACTCAACTCGCAGTTCAACTCGACTCGCAGCATGATCTGCTGCAGCGAGTTGAAAACGAAATCGATTAATCCATCAATTTTAACACGATCTATCGATACATTTACGTTAATTAAGGTTCGTTTAACATTAACCCATGTGATTCTTGTTAAATAAAGCCTTTAATATACGTTAATCGTTATCAAACTAAACCGAAACCCTAATTTTATAAAAACGTTGATTTCGATTGATTTATACAGTGAAAAACGTTGATTTTTACCTCAATATATTCGCAATCTAAATGTGTATAAAAGCTATGGATTGAAAAACTCATTCCTTCTAATCGTAATATCAAGATCAAATGAAAATAGTATTTCGTCTCGTCTCGCTCTCAGTCAATTCGCACTTCTAAGTGAACTCGCAATGTAATTGTGGGTTCGGTGGGGGTTGACTCGTTTGACGTGCCCTTTTATACCCTCTACTCAATTCGCAAGTTTAAATCTCGATTCGCAAGGTTGACCAGTCAACTCTCAAGTTTAAATTAAAACACGAATTTAATACTAAGTATAAATTAAAAGCCTTATTTGTACAAGTCTAAAATAAAATTATTTTTCACTTGTATTTGTTACGATTGTTCAACACAAAATAGTGAATAGTCAGTATAATTTAATTCCAACGGGTAAAGATTTATAAAACACAAAACTTTAAGTAAACAGAAAGCTAAAAATTAAATAAAGTAAAAGAAACAATAACACAAATAGACAAACAATGGTATCAAGTACCATTTTATTAATCACTTGAATAAAATAAAATCCATAAATAAATGAAATAAATAAATGCACTGAATAAGAATTTATCTGCTAAGGAATCATATTAGGAAGAATAAGATATTTTAGTTATTATTAAAAGTATAAGCAGATTGTTAGTATACATACCTCATGAAATTGTAATAAGTTACAGACACACTATTACTCACTTTACCATTTATTAACTTATATTTATAAAATTATATCTTTATTAACCTTTATCCACACAGCATAATTATTAATAATTATTCACAAAAATGAATCGACTACTTAGACATTTCAAGATGATTACCGATATTATGACCTACATAAACGAATTATACTCGAATTTCTAAACAAACATTTTATTGTTAATATGAGTATTAACTTATGTTTCCCATAACATGATATACTGTGAGATCAAGTAAAACATATACACTGAATTTTTAACTAAGGTACATAAAGCACACTTATGGTATTTAAATTTAGACAATCAAACTCATAGTGAAGATACTAGTGGTTCCAGGTCTGTACTGACGTACAACAGAGGATTCCGTAGTATGAGCACTACAGGTTTGAGACTATTGACCTAGCTAATAGCTTCAGGTCTGTACTCACGTATAACACAGAGAAATCTTTAGCTAAGTTAATAATCATAAAATTTTCATACCATTTGTCATTTTCTACATATTCACAGTGCATGGAAATACTATCCTTCAACAATTAAGACTTATGTCATACATCACATAATAGTCACATAAGTCAACACTCAAGTATATTAAAATTTCTTAAATGCTTTAGAAATTGTTGTATAATTTGCCTACCAATATATCATATAATGAAGCTATCTATACTTCAATTAAAATAGCAAATTATTACTTGTGGAAAAAGGTGTATAATAAGATAAATATAAATCCATACATGGTAAAAGAATCATAATGTGAATGAAGCTTATGAGAACCTACTAACACATCATACTTAGTACTTAAGTTTATTGTTAACAAAGTTATTCTCCTAATGTACTATCATTTCCCTTAGTATTTGCAGACAAAAATTTAAACAGTTTTAAAGAATATTATTTTCATATTCTTTAAAGAAGGCGATTCCCCTCAGGTAACATGCAAATGAATGCCATAAAACCCCTTTTTTTATAAAACCTAACTATTACAAAGTTACCCTTGGAAGACTAA
This sequence comes from Pseudognaphalium luteoalbum, assembly GCA_963422505.1. Classification (NCBI taxonomy): domain Eukaryota; kingdom Viridiplantae; phylum Streptophyta; class Magnoliopsida; order Asterales; family Asteraceae; genus Pseudognaphalium; species Pseudognaphalium luteoalbum. The sequence continues at coordinate 50,085,124 of OY730196.1, forward strand.
TCACTCTGGATTTCTCATTCCATTCAATTAAACCTACGTTTCAAATCGAGCTCTGTCGAACGCCTTCGTGCATAAGTCTGCTAAGTTATTCAATGATGGAACCTTAACTAACTTTATCAAGTTCTTCTTAGAACAGTCTCTAATAAAATGATGTCGAATATCAATGTGCTTAGTTTTACTGTGCTTCACCGGATTGTTGGTGATCGACATTGCTGATTCGTTATCAATCATCATAAGAGTATTGGTTATATTCAACCCATAATCTCGCAGTTGTTGTTGAATCCATAACACTTGAGAACAACAGCTGCCAGCTGTAACATACTCAGATTCACAAGTGGAAATGGCCACTGAGCTTTGCTTCTTGCACTGCCAAGATACTAATCTACCTCCTAAGAATTGAAATCCTCCGGTTCAAGATTTCCTATTCTGATTACATCCTCCATAATCCGAATCAGTATAAGCTATGAAATCGAAGTCTCCATCAGTTGGATACCTAAGTCCTAGCTTTGGTTTCCCTTTGAGGTAAAGAAAGATTCATTTAACAGCCTGCATATGTGACTCTTTCGGATTCGCCTGATATCTTGTGCAAATACAAACTGCAAACATAATGTCAGGTCTAGATGCGGTCAAATACATGGGTGATCCAATCATGGCCCTATATTGGGTAGGATCCACATCCTGATCACTCGATGTATCAGGACCAAGTCCATGATTTACTGGAATAGGAGTATGATAAATTCTATTTTCATCCATCTTAAATCTCTCCAATAATTCAGCAGTATATTTAGATTGATGAATAAAGAGCACATCCTTCTTTTGGTCAACTTATAACCCTAAGAAGAAATTCAACTCTCCTATTGCAAAAATCTCGAACCTTTTTCTCATGACTTTCTCGAATCCTGACACATCTTTTCGTCAAAAGACCCAAAAATAATGTCATCAACGTACACTTGAACAAGCAGAAATTCATTCTTTTTCCACTTAACGAAAAGTGTACTATCAATCGAACCTCTTGTATATCCATTCTTAAGTAGGTACTTTGATAGTGTCTCATACCATACCCTAGGTGCTTGATGTAATCCATATAGAGCCTTATTCAAACGATATACTATATCTGGATAATCTGGATCAACAAACCCTGGTGGTTAGGAGACATACACCAATTCTTGTACTTTGCCATACAAAAAGGCACTCTTAACATCTAACTGATAAACTTTAAATTCGTTATTAGTTGCAAATGCTAAGATAAACCTTATTGCTTCAAGCCTAGCAACTGGTGCAAACACTTCGTTATAGTCTATTCCTTCTTCTTGATTAAAACCTTGAACCACTAGACGAGCTTTATTGCGAGTTACGATTCCTCGATAGTCTTTCTTGCACTTAAAAACCCATCTAGTTCCTATTGGATATTCTCCCTTAGGTAGGTCAATCAACTTCCATACTTGTAATTTAGAAAACTGTGAAAGTTCTTCTTGCATAGCGTTGACCCACGAGCTTTCTTTTAGAGCCATTTGCACATTTTAATGCTCAGTTTGTGAGATAAATCATGAATATAGACATTGATTAGGAATCCCTGTCTCTTTTATAGCAGTATACAAGCTTTCTAACTCTTCAGATGTACTAGCTTTCGATTGAGTCCTAGTTTGAACAGGAGTATTAATATAACCGATGATGTTTTAAACAGGATGATTATTACTCGTTCGAGTAACCGGTATAGGGTCAACTATTAACACTTCTCCTAAGTTAGTACCAATCTCTTCTAATGGAGGCATGTCTTCTGAACGAGCTGAAGATATCCTTAAGTGTTTCAAAGGAGTAAGTATATCATCAAACTTTGTTTGAAGATCATCCTCTGTATCTTCTATTTCTTGAGACTTATCTCTTGAAGTTTGTTGTGACCCACTTGAAAAAGCTTTACTAGAGTCAACAACTGTTCTGATTCCATAATTCGGAACACTCGATGTTGGAGTGGTGCCATTATCCACGTCTCCAGACAATAAATGTTCAGGTATCTCTAAATCACCAACATAGTCACTAATAGGAACTTTAAATGATTCAAAAAGATCAGAATAATCAAATTGCCGATCTAAGCCCTTATGGACATCCGGTATGTAACTTATAACTTTAGTGTTATAAACTACTTCCAACCGTACTGTGACTTTATTGAAAACTCTTTTGTTTGGTTAATTTGGCATATAACCTAGGAAGAATCCTTCGTCAGCCTTCTCACCAAATTTAGCTTGATTTCCAGTTTTCAATATTGTGCATGAAACTCCAAAAGGCTCAAAACCTTTCAAGTTAGGTTTCTTATTGTTCAGAAGCTCATAACAAGTCTTGTTACGCTTCTTGACCGTAAGAACTCTATTAAGAACATGACATGCTGTATTCACTGCTTCTACCCAAATGATGACCGGAAGCTTTGAATCTTCAAGCATTGTTCTAGCAGCTTCAATCAACGTTCGATTTTTCCTTTTAGCAACACCGTTCTTTTGAGGTTCATAAGGTGCATTGAATTGATGTTGTATCCCTTTGCTTAGGCAATAGATATTTAACGTTGAGTTCTTAAATTCTGTTCCATTATCACTACGAATTCGCTTTACTCTCGTTTTGTATACATTCTCTACTAGATCTAGAAACTCCAACAAAATGCCAGGAGTTTCATCCTTAGATCCCAAAAAGAATACCCATAAGAATCTAGAGAAGTCATCTGTAACAACTAAACAGTACCATTTGCCACCTAGACTTCTCTTGCTTATTGGGTCAAAGAAATCCATGTGCAGCAATTCAAATGGCGAGGAAATTGAGTTTTCAGTCTTAGATCTGTGTGGTTTCTTATGCTGCTTTCCTTTCATGCAAGGAACACACTTATCTTCGGACTCGAAACATTTTTGTGGTACACCCAGAACTAACCCAATTTTGGTTATGTAATTCATCTTTCGAAAGTTCAGATGTGCCATTTTCCTATGCCATAATAAAGTGTCTGCTTCAGAAGCCTTGGATAATAAGCATGTCGACACCATTGAAGAATTAGGAACACCCATGTTGATAGCATAGATGTTCTTCTCCCTTGGTGCTCTCATCAATATCCATTCTTCGGGAATTATAAAACCCGGCTTCAGGAGTAAAGCCTCCTTTTCATTAAAATGAACTGTATGACCTTTATCACAGACTTGGGAAAGACTCACTAGGTAGTGAGTCAGTTCTTCAACATAATTCACATCCTCTAGAGTCAAAGTTCCATTTCAAACTTTTCCTTCTCCCGTAATTACTCCTCCTTTATCAGCTGCAAAATTAACTTTTTGCTTGAGACCTTCCTTGAAGTCCTTCAGTAGACTTCGTTCTCCTGTTATGTGTCTTGATCATCCACTGTCTACGTACCACCAGCTATCCTTGTTCACAGTCTGCTCCTGCACATGATGAGTTGTACATAATTAGTTTTCAAGAGGGACCCAAGCCATTACGGTCTTGGTTTGTCTCTTATCATCAACAATCTGAACTTCTTTAAAGTAACAATAACTATTCCCATCGGGAGTCTTGGTAACTTTTATAAGAGTTTGAGGTTGTTGATGATCAGTAGTCTTAGGCCTTTGAGGAGAGTGAGTAGAAAACCTCCTAGGTACATAACTTGGTCCTAGTGCATGTGAAGTAGAACCACTTTCAAACTGACTGTGGTTTCTACTGGGAGTCCTAAACCTTGAAGGTGTCTTATCTCTAGGCTTGTTGAGAGTATTATCATTTTGAATATAAGGCCTTTTAAGTTTAGGTGGAGAGACACTATGAGTACCATCTCTCTTTAGAATGTTTACATGTTTACTACCTAATCCCGGTTTGGAGCCTAACCTGTCTACAATTGAACTAGAGTTGATCAGTGTCTTCTCATTATTCACTAACTTATGTGATGCTTTTGACTTCTTGTTAGGACAACAAGAAGCTACATGTCCCTTTTGAAGTAAGACATCTGTTTTCGTGACTTACCAACTTTTGCATTCTCAGTCTTAGTCTTAAGCACTAAAGGATCACTAGTTTGTTCCTTATTAATCTCAGCATCTGTCTTGATATAATTCTTCATTCCACTCGATACAAACTGTACTTTAGTGAAAAGAATCTTCTTACCATTATCAGATAAAGGATTCTTAATAACATCCTTCTGTGCCTCTGACTGTTCAGACTTATTAGTTACTTTGATCTCAGGATTTGCTTCAGTCATCTCAATGTCTACCAAAGTCTTAGTGTAATTTGAATTGAATGGAGGGGGTACATCATTGTAACCTAAACCAGTCTTATCCTTTACACTACGTTAAGCATCAAGCATTTTATCCATCTCAGATGTTTTATAATTTTCTATCTTACGATTTTGCTCTACTAGCTTTAACTTATACTCAGCTAACTCCTTATCTTTATTAGCAATAGTTTGATTTAAGTCCTTCAAATTCAAATAAAGACCATCTATGATTATAGATTTCTCATTAATGGTATCTCTAAGTGCAGTTTTATCATAAATATCGGACTTAATCTTATCTTTTAAGGCCTGTTTATCCTCTCCTAACCTACGCACATCAAGCTTAGCCAGTTCAAGTTCGGATACTACAGTCTTAATAGATTCAGTCAGCATGCTAACTTGAGATGACAGGTTCTTATTTGATAGAGTTAAAACACTAACCTGTGATTGCAAATTAGTAACTAAATAACAGACATCAGCAAGAGTAAGAATACCAATACATACCCTTTTCTTGTCTGTTTGAACTTCAGCCATGCATGCTACAAAGTCATCTTGACTCATGTCTTCAGTTGAATCCATGTATAGCACGTCTTCATCTCTTGCTTTTACTTGAAGTTTCGGCACCTCTGCTTCAACATCAGTACATATAGGATGTGGAATCAACAGTTTTCTCTTGATCATCAATTTCAGCCATGAGAGCTTCCTCTAACTGAACCTTCAAATCATAAGACCCATCTAACTGCTTTACCACTAAGGCTTTGGAAGCTAGAGAACTTCCTGAACCTTGTTTCCCATTGCCAGTTTCAACCTTAGGTCTCTGACACTCACGAGCGAAGTGTCCATAACCTTGACAGTTGAAACACTTGATCTTGGTCTTATAAAACCCTGATCGGTTGCCATCTACCTTTCTACCAGTCCTCTTCAAGAAATTCATAACTCTCCTAGACAACATAGCAAGTTGATCCTGGAGATCTATTTCTTCAAGATAATCAGGTTCTATCTAATCATAGTCTTCATCAAACAAGATGGGATCATTGATTTTACCCTGAATATAGTTTTCATAAGAAGCAACAAAGGAATGACGAACAGATAGTTGTTGTTCAGCAGATTTTAAACTCATAGGCATCTTTTGATGCTCTTGAGGTAACTTCTTAGATCATTTTCCTTTTGCTTCACCACCAGATGATGTAAGAAAGCACATGTCCTTAGTTATCATTTCACCTGTCGTACCAGTATCACCAACTAATAAAGTTGTGGTTGAACTGGATGATGCAGTCGAGAGACTTGATTTTCCATGATATAACCCATGATTCTGAACCCGATCAGAATCTGTATCTCTCAATTTCTTGGTGAAATCATATCCTCTGAGCTTGTCAATTATCTGCTCTAAGGTCATTTTTGCATATCTTTCCTCATTATCTTTTAGCATAACATCATGCATTTCCATTTAGAAGGCAAACCCTCAATGAACTTTTCGGTTTTCTCTTCTTCAGTAACAATAATCCCATGGCTTTCAAGTTCACTTAGTAGATGGTAGTAACGTGTGACGTAGGCATCAAGATCTTATCCCTTTAAAGCTTTAAACACAGTAAACTGTTTTTTGAGAAGATTCTTCTTGTCGGCTTTCATCTGTGGACTGCCTTCACATCTTTTCTCCAGTGCTTCCCAGAGCGCTTTTGCAGTATGAAAAGATTTTAGCTGATGATTGATCTCCTTAGGAAGACTCATTTTGATTGAAGAATGAGCTTTATTTTCAATCTCAAAGTCTTTCTTTTGCTGATCATTCATCAGATGATAAGAAACAACCACAATAACATTTTCAACAGTAGCAGTAGGTGCAGTGTATCCATTTTTGATACACATCCAGATAGACAGATCATGGAATCTATAGTAAGATTCAAACCCATCCCTCCAGCTATAGTAGTCTTCAATTCTTAACAATTTAGGTGGAACATTAGATTTTCCAACCTCGTATTCCATCTCGATCATTTTACTTAAATCAAACATCGTAACAGCTAGAAAAAAATCGGACTGTTTTTGCGAGTTCATATCTCAATTCGCAAGACTCAACTCGCTTCGCAGATCTCAGCCCGATTCGCAAAACTCAATTCGCCAATCTCAGTTCGGATCGCAGTAGTTCGCAAATGATCTCGGTTCGCAAGAGATCTCAGTTCGCAGCTCAGTTCGAATCGCAGAACTCAGTTCGGTTCGCAAGTTTAACTCGGTTTGCAACGTAGCTGAAACCCTAATCTCAGTTCGCGAAACGGCTGAAAAACCCGAAAAACGAAAATTTTAGGTACTTTTACGATTAAAACTGGAAATTTCGACCGTAAACCAACCCAAAAACGTCCAGAGAGTGATTTTGATCGTAAATAAGTACTCAATGCACACAAAAACGATCCGAAATCATTAGTTATTATCACAAAAACCTAGAACTTACTCGTATTTAGCCCGAAAGCTCTGATACCAATTGTAAGTCCGTATGTATTAAGATTGATAACTTCGTTATCTATAGTATTAAGGTGCGGAATCCCTCAATACACGTTATCTTACTATAACGAATAAGTTCGCGTTTATATTAACTAATACTTTGCTTTATACGAAAATCGTCAAAGCATAGCAGTTAGCAATATATAGGATTTCTCTGGATTTTTGAGTTCGTAGGTTTTTAGTAATGAATAAGCAGAAGTTCTTTTTCATGAATTAAAAACATATATATATATATATATATATATATATATATATATTCTCGTCTCAACTCGCAGTGCATGGGCCTGCGAGTTGACTCAATTCGCAACACAGCCCAAGCCCATTATTCAACTCGGTTCGTTGTTGCCCTTGCAAGCCCAGATCTCATCTCGCAGCCTCGGAGTCTGCGACTTGAGATCTCATCTCGCAATTCAGACTTTAGTTTGTTTTTGATATCTGTCTAACACTTTAACATACTTAATACATTTAACGAATATAACAAAACTAATATCATATTATTTACAAATCTAAACCAATGTACGAACTTGATAATAATTACACTAGTCCTATTGCAAGCTAGATTTGTTGTCACAAACATGTCTCAACACATTCAATAGATATAGGTTAGATTAATCGGAGTTTAATCTATTTTGCATCTATACCTTGTAATTCTTTGATTCAAATCAATAAAGAAATTACACAAGTAAAATATAGCGAGTAAAATATAATAGGGACAGGGTGAGAACCTTCCGTTGCTTACACCCTTTAAGTGTTGGTTCTTTCGGTTTTAAGATCTATGAATAAGAGAGATCCCTAAATCTCCATTTGAAAAAAGAGGTGAATAGATAAGGCGAAGTCAACTGAAAGAGAAGGGCGCTAACGAGCAAGAAAACAGATGCGCTAATGTGCTTTTCGTCTCCTTAATAACTATTCTTCAAAAATATGAAAAGCTGGAGGACTTTGTACCATCCATTCATAGTGCAAACTTTTGAATATAAATTTATTTTGTACTTTAAATAAGTCTTTAATTACTATTTATTGTCGAGATTAAACTATGTAATCAATATTCGAGTATTAACTATGACTAACACCCTTCTTTAACTAGACAACAAATTAATAACTAAAGATATCACAAGAATAAAAGTTTCTAAATAGTAAATACCATAAAATGTCCGACAAATATCCATCCAATTTCGACACCAAAATATATTTCATCATCACGATTCGAAAAGTCGACATAATTAACACACAAATCTTTACATTATTATGACTTCCCTGCATAACAATTGCTTTAAGGTATATTTGATCCTAAAGATATTAACCAACCTAGTGGTTTAAAATATCACACTTTTGAAATAACTAGATGTTCCGGTCATCTATGCATTTCTTGAAATGGTTAATACACACGGAGGGGATTAAAGTATCCCAAAATATACGCTTAAGATACTAAAGTTTATGATTTGACAAAACTATGAGTTAACTATACGTATTGTGTTTAAGGGTAACTAAAGTTATTAATATGTTTACAAGGATAACTAAAGTTTATTAAAATGTTTACAAGGATAATCAAAGTTTATAAAATTATTCAAATTGAGGAATCTTTATCTGCTCATTTTTCACTTGGGGAAAGTTTTAAAAGTTAACTCATAGTTTTGTCAAATCATAACCTTTAATAACCCAAGCGAATATTTTAGGATACTTTAATCACCTCCATGTGTATTAACCCGACCTTTCTTGAAATGCAAGTATAGCTTCAATAAGATCATCTTCCACAAAATCCGGGAAGTATTTCTTCGTGAAATAAAGCTCACTATATGCCATTTGCCACAACATAAAATTACTAAGCCTGATTTCTCCACTCGTTCGTATAACTAGATCAGGGTAAGGAAACTCATGCGTTTTTGTTCCGAGTTCTTGTTTAAAACAATTTTCATTGATTTGGTTCGGAACAAGATCACCTTCCTTGACTTTTGTTGCAATGCTTTTACAAGCTTGAATTATGTCGTATTTGCCGCTGTAGTTGATTGCATAATTAACGTGCATTCCCGAGTTCAACCTTGATTTCTCATCTATTTCGACGCAGAGCTTTTGAAATGAGCCCGGAAGATCGGATTTTCTTCCCATTACACTTACTTGACACCCAAGACTGAAAATTACAAGAAAAAAACATGTCATGAATTAAGATAACAATTACGTACATTCAAGAACTCAACAGAGGTTGTGTCTACAATCAATGGATAAAAAAACCAAAACGTAGAAGAACATTTTTATAATCTTTACTTAATCCAAAAATAAACCCGTACAATAAAACTGCTTCGATATTTATAAAAATTAAATTAAGATAAACTTAGAATAAAAGTATATAAAGTAAATTTCAAAGATGGTCCCGTGGTTTACACCGATGTGCGGAAACTTTTTTTTTCCAAGCTTTCAATACAATAAGTTTACGTTTTGTTTGAAAATAGTCCCTTCATTCTTTAATTGACTATAATACCCTTGCCTATATAATCTTTATATATATATATATATATATAACAGAATAGAATGGAGCAATCTGGACCTTAGATTGGTTCCATCCATAAAGATCCTACGGTTAAAATTATTTCATTCATTTTTTCAATTTTTATAATATGTACCCACAACTATTGAAATTGACACTTCCAATATTTTCCTATTTTTTTAGTCCTTATAGTTTAAATATCCTGACATTATCTATATTTTTATAAATAAACCAATTGTATTTTAAATATTTATATATATTGATTAATTACATGAATTTTTTTATCAACATTATTAAACTAAAACTGGTCATTCATTTAGTCATACAACCGTAATATCATGAATACGTTAAAATCGTAACTAAAATTATGATTTTAACTAATAATCCTTTAAATAATGTAACTAATATATTTTATGATTTTAACTAATAATCCCTTAAATAATATATACATTAAGCTAAACAATAGACAATCATATGTCATATTCAACCATAATATTATTGTTCTATTTTCTTTTTGTGATTCACGTATTTTATATTTTTACAAGTTTTGTTTAAAGCATTGTCAAAAAAAAACTTCAGTTTACTATAAAACTATTAAGTGATAAAGACTCTTTTGAAGATCATGAAACTTCAATAAATTTTGATGTTATTAAATTAAATGTACATTCTTATATTAAAATATTATTTTTCCTTTTCATACACACATCTTAGAATTTATAATAACAAGTTTTAAATGTACTTGATAATAAATATGTTATCAAGCGTTTTATTGATTTGCTAAAAATTAACGCCTACAAAGATAAAGTTGGCGAACATGGACTATTATTATTGCTATTAAAAGTCGATTGTTATTGCTTATATATATGTGTATATTTGATGACAATAATGTTCGATTTGGATAAAAGTTTAGGTTTGAATTACAAAATACAGTTATTTGAGTTACACTAAATTCATAGTTAATTTAAGTTTTAAAAAATTATTTTATAGGTTACGATAATTCTATACCACCTTCTTATTATATGCATATTACATTAATTATTGTTTGACTATCCGCCCTTCATAAAATGGGCAACAGTTATAACTAAAATGTATACAAATTAGATAATATATAATTTACAACCGACATGTATTTTTAATAACTTAACTTTATATAAAAAAAAAAAAAAGGGAACCGTACCAAACTGATAGAATATATGCTAGATGTTATTGATTGACGATTATAATATATAAAAATCCGTTTCATGGTACAATTTCATTTGACTTAACATTTTATTACACAATTTATAAAATCAAATGTCGAAACCTCACATTGTCGCAGAACCTCACCTAGTTTATTTAATTTTCAAATTTCAAATACATAATAAATACTCCGTAATAAATTAAATTAATTTAGTATCATCATCTTTTGTCACACCAAACCTCCATCCCCACCATTTAATGTATTACCAAAATCTCATAAAGTTAAGTAGCTACGCATCAAACCATTAAAATAAGAAAAACATGGATAGGACCAAGATGTTTTGCAAACACAAATAGACCAACGCAATCGTCACTGGATCACCGTCGCAACCATCCAAATCGCTATCCGATCTTCACCTCAACCACGTGAATGTGTTCATGTCACGAAATCAATTTACTCTCTGCAAATAAGTTACCTAACCATCACCACCAACCCACCAGCTTTACCGTTTCTACTCCTTTTTACCACCACCATCTCTTAATCGGTTAACAATTGGAACCGGCGAAGGCGACGACTAGCCAAACCTCCAGCTAACAGCAATGGCTCATTCGCACCCGGAATATGATTATTGTTTTTAATCCAATATGTTTCGTTCGAGGGTTTTTATTATTGATAACAAGCTTTTTTTAATAATATAATACGGATTTTATTCTTTTAAAATCAATTAAAAAGTATAAAAAATATGTATAAGGGAATTTCAGTCATTTAAAATGAAGGGGGATGTTTTCGAGTAAAACATAAACATATTGGATTAAAAACTTGAGAAAAAAATTCAGGGATGAGTTCCGTAAATCGGTGTAAACTACATGGACCATCTTTAGAATTTACTCAAGTACATAATATCTCCAGACAAAAGTCACGCAGTTTAAGAGAAAATGTCAACTTCTCTTTTACTTTTTGATAAGATGACAGTTTTAACCTAGACTTTTTACATGTTTTTTTGTCTTACATATATAAATTAGGGGTATAAAAGAATCTTATCTCATCATTTTTATCTATTTATGGAAGTAGACAATTAATTTGGGACAACCCAATATAAAATACTGAACCATAAATTTAAGACCGAGGAAGTGATAATAACGATATTTCTATCTATTAACCAAACTTTCAGACATGCAAAAACATAAAACAAACACGTTTTAAAGAAAAACCTTAATGTTTATTATCGTTTTCATTTTTAATTGAATGGTATTAGTGATTACTATGAAGAACATACGATATACCTCAAAAGCACCTCTGCATCTGTTCTCAATAAATCTTCATACATCTCCATTAAGAAATCAACTTCTTCCTGCAATTATAAGTAATTATATTATAATTATATTATACGCTTAATAGGTATAGTATGTGTTGAGACATAATTTGTGACAACAGATCTAACTTGAAATAAGACTGGTGTAATTGTTATTATGTTTGTACATTGGTTTAGATTTGTAAATAAATGTTTGTTTTGTTATTAATGTTTGTTAAATATATTAGTATATTAATGTGTTAGACGAATATTGAAAACGAAATAAATATGCATAGCGAGTCGAGATCTCAAGTCGCAAGGCATTGCGATGCGAGATGAGATTTGAACTCGCAATGCAATAGGTATAACGAATCAAAACCAAGCTGGGCTTGGGCTACGAGTTGAGTTGGACTCGCAGGCCCATGACCTGCGAGTTGAACCGAAGTATATATATTCGCTTCGTTAAACCTAAAACATAACTTTTGCCATTCGATTATTGAACCTGCGAATTTAGCAATCCAGAGAAAAAGTATTCTAAAGGCTAGACTTTGACGATTTATCGTTTAAAGCTAAGTATTAGTTAAACAAAACGCAAACTTATTCGTTATAGTAAGATAACATTGTATTAAGGGATTCCGCACCTTAATACTATTATAACGAAGTTATCGATCCTAGAACTAGGGACTTACAATGTGACATATTTCGGATCTCTAATATGTCGTTAGATAAACTTGTGGTGAAACAGATAAATAAGCCAATATACTCACAGTTGGTCGAGTCCAGTTTTCAGTAGAAAATGCATATATCGAAACGGCTTTGATCTTTAATTTGATACATTTTAGGAGGAGAGACTGCAGTGTCTTTCTCATGGCACTATGACCGGTCATCGGAGACCAACCTTTTTTCTGTGCCCATCGACGATTTCCATCCATTATGAACGCTATATGTTTTGGCATTAGTTCTTCTACAAGACCCACAGGTAACTTCACTTTCTCTCCTCGATTTTTCGGTTTGACATCCCTGTAAATCAAATCCGGTGTTACATTTGTAATCGTTGCACAAACTTTTTGGGACTCTATCGAAGACACTTGATTAAAGAATACTTTAGGGTAGGAAGAATGTGGTTTGGAAACTAAACAAGGTTTAGTTGTGGAACTTGGCAAAATGATGTCATGCTTAATGGGAGATAGATTATAAGTGAAAGCCATAAGGTTTGTTTCCTTCTTGTTTTTATGATAATATAAAGATAAATGAAACTTGTTTTGGTTGTTTTATTTATAGTTGAAATAATTACATAAATAACCCTTATTCTTTAGGTTAATTTAAAATGTGATATTTTACTTTTAATGTGTAAGTTGTGTTTATATATATTAATGTACGTGTGTCATGATTTGCGGGCGAGTTGATGGAAGTGAGTGAAAAGGAATATTGTGTTTTATGCTTTTTGCATGTGTTTGTGTTGGATATGTTTATACTTACATACACGATCTTTATATAATGTGTACGTTTGTGTAATAACAGATTATATATTTATAGTTATTTCTATTTAACTTTGTATGTTGTATGTTTATAGTTTGTTGTATGGTGTATGTCTTTATATTTTTGTACGTATAGTTATTTAATGTATTTAGATTTACATATTTAGCTTAATTTAATTTAAATGTTAAAATCAATCGTCTTGCGACTCCCACTGATTAAGTTTAAATATTATACAATACCTTGACCGAACTTATAGATGGCTGCTTCACAAAAGCTGCATGTATTATTGACTAATAATACTTAACTAATAACTAATTAGTCGGTATTCAACAATTCATTCGCAGTCAGGAAATGAGATACTTGGTTAAGCAATTAACAGTTTTATACCGACCTTTGACGATGACGAACTATCATTGAAATGTTCCTCTAAATGATTGTACATTAACTATGATAGCAACCAATTTGGTATTAGTTAAGTCCAGACTTCACATGTGTGATTAATATGTCAGAGGTTTTTAGCATACGTCGGAAATTTGTGGACATGTAATTTGTCAAACATTGATAATCCTTGCGGAAAAGGCAGAAGTACTATTGAAATATGATACGCGTGTCAGATGTACTATTGAAATATGATCGTTAATTATATTTTTCCATTAATAATGTAATCAGATAATTAAAATTAAAATTCCAAATTCACGTCAACGCAATGAACCAAGTTGAGATTTCACAATCGAAGTATATGGAACGAAATTGAGTACGTTATATAGACCTTAAAATACAATACAATATTATATTTATACTACTTGGTTTTGTGTGTGAAAAGATTGAGCTATTCATAGTGATAGTAATACTACAATACAACTTCTAGAAATTTTAATTTAAAAATAAGAACTTTAATTGATTACTAGCAAAATGTCCACGCGATGCTGCGAGTAAACATTTATTAGCTTTATATTTATGACGACACATTATGAAAAGTCGTTGTAAACTTGATAGTCGAGCTGAGAATCTATAATAGTCAGTTGACAAGTTGGTAGGTGCAAAGTTATTGTTTTATATTTTTTAAGTTAATAATTTAAAAACTAAACATAATGTATTATTAAACTCATTAAACTAAACCTTACTAATAAAATTTTGAAAACCTATTTGAAATTACTAAAATAACCTTACATGTATTAAAAACTCATTAATATCAATATTAACTGGTTAAAATATTATATAGCATGAACGATATTGTATAATAATCTTTTATTGATATTGTGGATTATGGATCTTAGCATGAATGATATTGTAAATTTAATTATGTAATATTTTTGATTTTATTTTATATTGAATGTGGATATATATGATATGTAAAATAATATTTTATTGATATTGTGGATTGAATTCATATATTGTAACCCCCAACTATTAAAAAGGTATTAAAGAACTATTAAAAAGGAATTAACGGTAGATATTAATATAAAGGTACTTCAGTAAATTATAAAGAATTTTTGAAAAACCTTTAATAGATGTAAGGGCAAAAAGATAATTTCAATCTTAAAAAAATACCCAAATGTATTATCTTTAACCCTTATAATGCATTTACATTTTTCCTTAAAAATTTATCAAATGAAAAATGCAAGATTACTAATATACCCCTTCTACCTTATTGATGACATTTTTTTAATATGGCAAGTAGTATTTTCTTGTTTAAATTTAGATATTTTTATGGCTTGAATAAAATTTATTCATTTGCCATTAATTGTATCAACAGCTGAATTCATCTTCATTTGATATATGTTTTAATTTCAAATTCACATTTGAAATTGTAACACAGACAACAACTAAATTGTTATTGTAAATTTTGTTTTTAAAACATTAATTTACTCCCCACATATATTTATATTGATAACTATAAACGTTGTTGAACACAACATGAATAATCATACAGTACTAGCGGTGTTTACGAACCGAGCCGAATCGAGTTCCAAGATGCTCAAACTCGACTCGGAGTATTATACGAGTTGTTGAGCGAGTCGAGTCAAATATTAATTTTTATGACTCGGCTCGAGAAATTAATCGAACAATAATTTTTGCTCGAACGCGACTCGAGTTCGAAATAGCTGATGCTCGAACTCGAAATAGACGAGTTCGAAATCGAGTAGCTCGTGAGCGGATCGGTTCGTTAACACCCCTAGACAGTACCTATTATTGATATTTGTGTTTTATTATGGTAATTATAGCTCTATCAAATTATAGGCTTAAAAGTATAATAATATTAATACTGAAATTCTATATATTGCGTAAAATAAGGTACACAATGGAATTAAGTTTTGAAGATCCATAATTACGGATGAACACTCATATTTCATGTCATGTTATCACTATAACTCATGTCATCAATACTCTTGACGAGCCAAATAGACAAATTATTATCACAAAACTGTTATCTCGACCACTGAACGAAAAAAAGATACATAGTATACTATTGTTATTCCGCTACATTGTGCGGGTAATTGACTAGTATATTAGTAATAGATATAGTGTTGTTGAGTTATGGAAGCCAAAAATTAAATTATTTTCTGTACGGGTTCGCGAAACCGCTTAGCACATCAAATTTTTATAACTTAAGTATCATCAAATCTTATCTTGATCTCAAAGTTTGTATATTTATTTAATGGTGAAAAAACGTTAAGCTTTCAACATTGCTCAAATGATTTAGGCTTATTAGTGCTAGCTTGTTGGCGCAGATATATTGCCAACTGAGATTTTGACCTTTTTAAGTTTATGCACATGTGTTTATATGACTTTTGACCATCTTATTATCTACGTTTACACTCCATGTATCGTCAGAAACTTCTACAATCGTTTTTAGAAGAGAAAATTTCTATAATGTTCGGTCAACGCACTCTTTTACCTTTCATGGTCCGTGCCAAAAATCGTTTCTTTGACAGTGGACTTTGACCTGCTGGATAAAAACAACGGGACCTGAGATATCGAAATCAAATTAAATTGTACCACGTGCACACCAAATCCCGCGGTCAATAAAATATCCACGGGTCAACCTAAAATTCCCCTACCCTTTTAAATTCACAATACCCGCGGCATTTATAAAAATCCCGCTGTTTTTCTAAAAAATCATACGGGTATTTCCAATTTTGTAAGTTAAAGTGTTTTCTAAGAACAAGTTTGGGACCACTTTTTCAACCATTTTCTCCACCCACTGTATTTTAAAGATTCCAATGGCATTTTTGTTAAACCCGTGGGTATTGTTATTTTAAAAGGGCAGCGAAATTTTAGGTTGACCCGCAAATATTTTATTGACCGTGAATTTTGGTGTACACGTGGTGCGATTTAATTCGATTTCGATTTCCGCAGTCCCGCTGTTTTTATCCCGCGGATCAGAGTCCACTATCAAGGAAAAAATTTCTGACATAGATCATAGAGGGTCAAAGGGTGCGTTGACCAACCATTATAGAAATTTTCTCTTTTTATACTTCCTCCGTCCCAAAATTATTGTCCACCAACGAAAAACACACAGTATAATAAAAGTGGGACCAAAACATTTTTCAACCACTCAAATTGAATCTACACCCACTATACCCTCTTCCTATTGGTTGAAATAAGAAGTGGACAATTATTTTGGGACGTCCAAAAAAGGAAAGATGAATTATAATTTTGAGACGAAGGGAGTAAAAGGTTTACCAATATAGATAACTAAGATTTACCAATTGTAGTTCTAAGAAATAGATTGGTATTAAACATAACTTCACATGTTAGTGTAAATCTATCTATCTTTTATCTATATTTATAAAACAATATTTTTTTTCTTTGCTTTTTAATCGTATCACATCATCTTCTTACCATTTCCTAAAATAATTTTAATTAAGAAACATCATCATATTTATTTTTCCTTATAATTCTTCAAAATTCTTAATATTTTCATCTTAAAAGTTCAAAAAAAAATTAATTCTTAACAAATTATTGTCTTCTATATTTATAAAACAGGGTTTTTCCCTTCCTTTTTAGCCATGTCACGTTATCTTCTTACCATTTCCTAAACTCGTTCTAATTATTACACATCATCAAATTAATTTTCCTTATAATTTTTCAAAATTCTTAACATTTTCATCTTAAAAGTTTAAAATTTTTAATGTAATACCTCAAAATTTGAGGTATTATTTTAATAAGCATAGAAAACTTTACTATTAAATTGTTGTGAGAATAAAATTAATGTAAATTATAATAAGTAGTCTAAATAATATATGGGAGAAATTAGTTAAGCTTAATATGTAAATGAAATGAAAGTAAAGGGGTTTCATGTGTAACTTATACTAGCAATGTGACACTCCTCCAAATTATGTATAAACTTTTACCTAATTACATGTATTTCTTATGCTAATTCCCTACTTAGTGAATTCACACTATTTTTAATGAGATAAGACTAGCAAGGTCCACTATTTTAATATGTGAGGTACTACGGGTTTCGTAGTTATTTATAATTACGCGCAAAACAATCGGAACGAGTCCGACAAAAACATACGTACGTTGGTGATACAAAAATCTATAAATAATGTAAAACTATTTTTATATTAGTTATTTACTTAAGAATATTATGCTAAACGAGGAAGCATAACGATAGAACGAAAACAATTACGCGTTTTAGCTTAAAACGTAATGTACGCGTCAAACACGCAAAATGAGCCCGAAAACCGAACGAGTCAAAAATTATATTTTTGAAACTCAAAATAAAGTATTTAAAATAATAATTCAAAATATATTATCTCATATAGGTCGTTAACGAATTAAACGAAACTATCACGTTATAACGTACGAATCAAGATTAACCGACAAACGGGCTTAACACGAATTCGAGGAACGGAACATTACGAGCCCAAGACCCATTGGGTCATCTCAGGGTCGGCCCAAATGTGGCACACGAGCCCAGCCCACACAAAAATGGCCCATGTATATAAATGGTTAACTCCTTTTGTTTCCTCATTCTTCCGAACACACCAACAATTCACCTAACCTTATCTCTCTCCCTCTCTCCCTCCATTTCGGTTTTCAGACCAGAAAACCCACCTCCACACCCTTCTCCACGATTTCCAAGCATTATCTAACAAAATCATCATGATCTAGCTTCATCTACCTCCGGTTTTAGCAAGGAATAGCGAACTAGGACAGCAGCAGTACACTTCGACATCATCAGCTCTTAGATCACGATTTTTGTTGTAAAAACCCTCACTTCTTTAAGTATATAAACATATTTGTGGTTCACTCGTGATGAATATTGACCAAAATTATACCCGAAAACACTAACGAAACATGAAAACCCACCAGGTAAAGCTATTACCCACTGGACAAAACTTAAACCGACTTTAGATCTATGATATCTCACTCGATTCTGAATGAAATTAAATGATTCTTAGCTCTAAAACGAATTTCAATATGTCTAGTTTTCAAATCTGTAAACCAAATGAATTATGGTGGTCATTTGCTATTTTTATAAAATGAAATAAAAGTAAATGTCCTGAATAATTTGACTAGAAACTTTAGTCAAGCTTAGGAAAGGCATATCTAGAGATGTACAAACCCAAACGACTTAAAACCAATTGGAAAACTTTATAAAGTTTGTTACCTTTAAAATTTGTACTCACACGTTTTCTGAAGTTATATAAAACCCGAGATATAACTAAATCTTCCAACGTATGTACTAGAATAATGAGCTGCTGGATATACACTTGTTTGTAAATTTATTGAACGAGTTTTACTTAGCTAAAATGTATACAAAAATATGTTTTGAAAACCTAAGACATATGGAAATAAGTTTTATTTTTCTCAAATTCTACTTAGGATGAAAACTTAGTGAAAACGAGCTTGGAAAAAGGCGTAAAATGTGTTATACTTACTTTGAGGACTGATTTTGCATCACTTATAATTCGATACTTTCGGGTTAACCACGAAACATAAAACTCACTTTTTAGAAGTTATAAAACATATTTAAGACTCGTGTAAAAGTTTCGGGTTAAACGAAGCCCGTTTGACCAAGTCACCAAAAGCGAAAACACTATCCGCCGATTCTGCGAACTGAGCTCAATCTCAGTTTGCACACCAAGTTGTGAGCTGACCTTCGACCTGCGAGTCGAACTATCTTGCGAGTTGAACCCTTTCCTGCGAGTTGACCTTTGACTTGCGAGTTGACCTTGCCCTGCAATTTGAGATCTTGTGAAACGAAGTATCTGTTAGTAACTTGTGTTATTTAACCAAGTACCGAATTCGCGCAACCACAATTAAACTATATACAATACCACTAGTACACGCAACGTACATATATACATATATACTCTTACAAGTATACAACGATACGAGCATAATAATAATATCATATTGAATTATTGCTACGAAAACATCACCAACAAACCTTACGTACTTTTAACACAAACGGTCTTTCGAATCGAGTGAACAACGAACATGGTTTGGCAATGAGCCGACTACTTATACAAACTGTCTCTTACGTTTAAGGCATTAAGGGACATACTTGGACAAACCACTTGCTAGCTCTCATACATTTTAGCTCACGAGTTGAGTTCACAATCCCGTCTTTAAATGTTTTATGCTTTTGAAATTAAGGGTGATAAACATAGAAATTGCATGCTAACTGATATCGCGTAAAAAGTCACGTTTTTACTAATGATATCTCTCTCATTCTGGAACAATACTTGGATAAATAGACTCAGATAATGTGCAAATCAATGAAACTTTGCCAAGAAGGTCAAAATAGAGTTGCACGAGAAAAATCAAGCAAAACGGACGAAAAATGAAGATTCTACACACGTTTGAAGATTCAAGGCCTCAAAGACAAGAATTAGAGACAAAGTACCAAGATATTTGTTTACAAAATACGAACCAAACAGAAGAAGAATCAACAAAAACGGATGAAGAATGAAGATTCTACGTACGTCGGAAGATTCAAACGATTCGCACGAGACATTCAAAGATTAGAGAAACATTTCAGAGATTTCTTTTCATCAAAGTCTTCATTTTTGAAAAACAAATCCAACGCAAAAATAATCGACGAAAATGGACACATAACGAAGAAGATACGCACAAATCGAGAAACGAAACGAAAGACGGCAAACCGGGGCGGCAGGCTGCCAGCCGCCGCCGGCTGCCATGGTGGCGTCGTCGGCTACCTGCCCCCGTCTCCCGTTCGTTTTTTCGTCCTTGCTCGTACTCGCAGGGTACACGTGCTAGGCCTTTTCCGCAACTTTAGGGTACACGTGCTAGACCTTTACGCGCTCTAGGGTACATGTGATAGCAACTTTTCCACATTTTTCTAACGTGTGCCCCAAATTGCTAAAATGCATCAGATTTCACCAATAAATAGGAGGCTCCATGGTTCATTTCAACACACTCTCTTATACACCTCTCACACCTCATATCTAACACATCTCAGTCCAAATTCTCTTGTATTTGATAGTTTTTCTCATTCTAGGATTATTGTATTAATCTACGGATTAATATAGAAGCTAGAACGAACGATAGGGATTGAGAGATAATCTTTGTACGTGTGAAAGAGTTGTCAATCATAATAATACGCTGCTACGCATTTATTTCCGGGTGATATCTAAACCTTTATCACACTTGTTTTATTTCGTATTTTAAATATGTATTATTACTTGGTATGTGATTTACTTGTTGCCATGAATTGTGAGTAGTTTATTATTGTGATTGTTGATGATGTAGATAATTATAAGTAGGGATGACATTATATAATTAGTGCACGACAATCGTAAAGTGGTATGATGACCCCTATTCAACTGTTTATTCGATATAGTACTGGAAATGCTTTCGAGCAAAGTACAAATGTATGGAAGTCATAAACGACCGAAGGTAGTCATATCACTGGAATCAGCTCTGGTTTAACATTTGGAATTCCGAAAGGATAATACAACTTCACAACTAACTGGTACATCCTACGAAAGTCAACACACTATAAAGTAATGTTCGTAAAATACGTTCAGACAAAATAGGAATTAGTAACCCTTGTACTGTTAAGACTTTATGAACTTAAGTTTAATCTATGGAGTACCCTTTCTGGTTATCCACATGACTGCAACCAAGTAATTAGGACCTGATCAACCTTAATTATGGTAAGTAGTTATCCGTGCCCATGATATGCAATAAGTAAGACACAGTGAAATCACTCGTTGTATATAGTAGGTTTACATTTCCGCACTGCTTTACATTTAATTAGTTTAGAGTGTCATTTTCACTGTCAATTACTCTTGATCGTGTGTTGAATGTAAGAAGCCGTGGAACTACCAGGTAAAGTACACGATCTAATTACTGAAAGGCATGGTCTGCATATGAAACACGTTTTTAATAAATTGCGAATAATCCAGGGATGTATAACTGTTTGAAAAGGAGAGATTTAAGTTATAAGTCGAAGAAACCAGAATCTAGTTAATCATAAATAAGACTTAGGAATGAAAGTAAAAGTCCAAGTGACTTAGGATTCTTAAACCTCTAGGTCTTATAAAATCGGCGATCTAAACACACAAAAGTTATTAATCTTCATGCTAATAGAATAGTAAACTATCTTAGGGGTTAAGAACGGTCGGACCTATGAGACGATACACTACTGATTCACGCACCTCGGTATAAAACCAAAATAGGTTGCTTATTTTTTAACCAGATAGGTATTGGAAGTTGGCGTATTGCTCCGATCAGAATCATGATAACCTAGTTCCTAGTGACATGCCAGTGGGAAATTTAGTTGGTAGGGTTCTAGAGTTTACACCTAATAGTTTACCTATTATATTAAGTACTACCCCTATTTAGTCTGTCATCCCGAAACATTAATTATCGAAATCTCAGCAATCACATATTTATCTTTATCTGCTTTCCTGTATTTTAATTTCCTGCAATTTACTTTCCTGCACTTTAATTATTTGTCTTTAGTTTAAAAACCCCCAAACCTACCTACTTTGTTCCATCCTAAATACTTCCCCACCGAAAGCACCAGCTTTAATCACCCACACGTTTCGATTCATAGAACGATCTTAGGTTATACTTACCGCTTACTAACCAGAGTAGGTAGTACATATAATTTAAGTCCTCGCTATTTATAAATTTTTAAACCCCTGTTGGCGCCTGATTAGTTACCATCAACAACACCGACGCTTCGGGCGCCATCACTAACACATGCAACAAAATTATATAAATGCTTTACTGCTTTTATACAACTGTCTTATTATTGAAATACCATTTCATACTATTTTCGAAAACTAGACAATGAATCCTAGTATGGACCTAGGCTTACGATGTAGTGCATAAAAGTCCTTATGGCTACAGACTATAACCATTAGCTAGGTGACTCTAGCCACTGAGTATACGGACTATCACCATGATGACCCTCCCACAGTTTTGGAGCGTATACTTACAGGTCCTATTTGGAAAACAACTACTGATGGTCGTGGTTTGGTTATAGGATTAGGTCGCGTGACTTTAACTCGTCAAGTTTAGCTCACCTTTCGAGGGATCATAGTCTAAGTTTTCCCACAAAACTATTATTTAGGAAGTGTTTCCTACGAACAACTACTTTGGAAATGTTGATCCTTAGTTGGATTGGCTTGTGTTTCCTACTATTACTTATTTAGGAAATGTTAATCCTTAGCTGAATTAACCTGTGTTTCCTACAACTACTATTTTGGGAATGTTATTCATACTTGAAATAACTTGTGTTTCCTACACAACAGAAACTACTATTTGATGCTGTGTAAACAGAGTTAAGTTTTATAAATAGGAGTACCTGCTTACTATACACAACACAGGCAAGAATACCTGGTCGTAATATAGTATAGCCTGATAAGTCCGAGTCGAACACGAGGAACGGATGTCAATATTAAATAAATTGTAAATTGTTGCAAATAAAAACAGTAAATAATGGGGGGGGGAGGCGTTTTAGTTCCGATCGAACAATTTGCGAACAATTATTAAAAGCGAATTATTAAATGAAAATTAAAAGAAACTAATTAAAGAACAAGTACTCAAATAAAATTATTTAATTCAAATGATAAAAGAAATACATTTGTTTAGGTTACTTTCCTCAGAATCCGATTATCACTTTATTGAATTGCTAACATATGGATTTTATTGTGATATGACAAATACTACCAATTATCCTTACAAGATTAATTAATTAAACACAATTAAGAAAGATATCAAGTTGTTTTCAACACATTAACAATTCAAATTAACGTTATCCACCAAACTGTGTTCTAAGTTGAACCTACACCATTTATATGATTTACTTTTGCAACTTGAATCAACAAAGTTTATAACTAATTAATAGTTATCACATTCATTACCGATTATCAACCATTATTGATCCTAACCTATCAAACTCAATATATCTAGTGATAAGTCTCAATTAAAATCAAAAATCATAATTAATAATCTATCAATAAAGAAATCAATCATAAATCAATAGATCATCACGTTAGGTAATCACCAATAATCAATAATTAAACATGGATCATCAAGTAAACATACAAACATTCATAAAATCCAATATAAATCCGCAATTCAATAATCAAACCATCATCTGAGTATTATCATCTAAACAAATGTAATAAGAACTTAGCCAATCATATTGTTACAGAAACTCAGATCCATAATCATAACCGAAATCATAATCAAATGAAAAGGATTTAAATATTCGAACCGAGAAACCGAAAGAATGATTGAACAACTGAAAACCCTTGATTCTTCAAGCTCTTAATCCTTCAAAATGCTCCTGGAATGAGGCTAGAATGAGTGCAAAATGGCTGGAGAGAAATGAGAAGTGATAACCCTAAAAATGAAGTGAATTAGGGTTTTTAATAATTCTGTCGAAATCATTCATACGCCGTATGGATTAAAAAGCCCAGCAGATCAAGCCCCCGTACTGGTAGTCCGACTCACACAATCCATACGCCGTATGGATTTCCATACACCGTATGGAGTGAAAAATCCAACTTTTCAGCAATTCGATTTCTCTTTTTTCATTCTTTAACTATTTAGCTTCTTTTCTTCAATATTTGCTCGATTTCTGTTTCTTTTCCGATTTAAACTCCAATTAACTCCTATATGCACATATGAACGAAATCAGTATCTTATTCACACAAAATGTGTAAGAATTCAATTAAACAAGGGGGTAATTAGTACTATAATCTAATACATTTTGGCGTTCATCACAATTATTTTAGGAAATGTTATTTTTAATTAAATAACCTGTGTTTCCTACAAACTATTAATTTAGGAAATGTTTCTCTTAATTGATAAACTTGTGTTTCCTACACTATAACTATTTGACGATGTATAAACAACTACACTACATACAAACCTGTGAATTCACTCAACAATTTTGTTGACGTTTTCTCTATGTTTTTCAGGGAATTAGCAGCGTAAGTAAGATCTACATGCATTCAGGACAGACCACCCTTGAAGCCATAGGATGCCACTTATTTTAAGACACATAGGATTTCCTTTATATAACCACAAGTCATTGTGATCATATTTATGAAATCCACTTTCGTGTTAAGCATTTATATAACATACTGTTTCAAACTCTACTACTACTGTTACAACTTTTTAAGTTGTAACCATTTGTAAAACTTATTAACTATTGGCATCTTAATATATTCCGTTCTGCAATAACCATATGCTCTGTGATTGTGTATTGTTTGATTACTGCTCGCGCCCCGCCATGTCATAAGCTTCCGCAATTACTCACACTAATCATAGATTACCGTTTGGCGGGGTGTGACATACTTGGTATTAGAGACATTGGTTATTGCGAACTAGAAGTCTTTAAGTGACCTAAAACCTTAGAGACCTAGACTATAGCCTTTGCTACAACACTCATACATTGATACATACATTCATTTGCATACGTCCAACACGCTATACGATAACTATCGCCACAACGTGTCTAGAGAAATATCTCTTTTTACGTAAACCATTCCTACGAGGAACTCTATGAACACGACTACGATAATGACACATCGGCACACGAGAAACCTCCGAACGACTATATCGCACACTTAATCTATTTGTGCACTATACAGACGACATACTTGTGTCCCCGAGCGACTTATATTGGCTTAACAGCGCGAGATCGTTAATGCCATCCATCCGTACCATGTTTAAGCCATTACCTCTTGCATATATCTCGTGTACTTGTGGTTATTATCGACTAGAGCATCCTATTTATATTTATGTATATGCGTATTAGAAAAAAATAAATCGATAACCTCTTGCAATCATTCCTTGTAAACCTTACAACATATCATACTTTGACTATTGATTCTTATCTTGAACCCCTTGAACCTAGACGTGTTAAATGATGATGAAAAGAAATATGTATTTGGCATTATATAATGATGTCTGGCCAACGTGATTATATTCTACTAAGTACATGTGACCGTTTCAAAGTCGTATGATACGTAATGTGAAACCTTGTTCTTCATCCTTCATATTGTTCCTTGCTAAACAAGGAGAAATCTCATTCTTTTTATATTCAATAATCTTGGCATTGACTTCTGCATTTTCTTAATCGCAGAATAGAATCATGCCACCAAAACAATGAACCAGTAGGAACAGTCGACGGACGAATACACCTCCAAACCCTGAAAACACTCCACCACCCAACCTTGAGGAAACTACTGAGCAAATGATTGCAAGACGAATAGCTAAAGGTATTGCTCAGTATGAAGCAAGTCGTAATCATGAGAATGTGATAAATAATAGCCGGTCTACCCCTATGAACGCTGCAGGTGTTCATATAAAACATTTATGGCTTGTAAGACAACTACTTTCCGCGGCACAGAGGGTGCTATTGGTATCATCCATTGGATAGAAAAGATGAAATCGGTGTTGGACATCGGTGACTGCTTACCTGACTGTATGGTGAAGTATGCCACCTGTACCTTGGCTGACAAGCGCTAACATGGTGGAACAGTCAGCTCCAATCTCTTGGAAGAGAAACTGCTCACTCCTTGTCAAGGGAGTACTGAAGAACATGATGTTGGAAGAGTTCTGTCCCCGTAGTGAAATGCAAAAGGTAGAAACTGAATTGTGGGACATTAAGATGATTGGTGCTGATGTCACTGGCTACACCACTAAATTCAAAGAACTAGCACGATTAGTTCCACGTATGGTGACACCCGAGTTTAAATGCATTGAGCATTACATCTGGGGATTGGCACCTCAGATCAGGAGCCTGGTTACATCCTCAGAACCTACCACATTCAGGAGCGCTGTTACTTTAGCGCAGAGGTTGATCGATGAGGTGGTCTGAATGGGAACACTTACTAAGAAAACTGTGTCGGGAAAAGGTGAACCGAACAGTACTGAAGCTGGTAGTTCTGGAAAAGGAAAACGAAAATGGAGTGACCGACAGGGTCAACAAGGTGGAAAGCATTCAGGAAACGCTAAGGCTTACACTGCTACTACCACTGAGGCAAAACCATACTTGGGTAACAAACCCAAATGCGGTGAATGCAATCAACACCACGAGAGTGGGTGTAGGTATTGTGGCAATTGTAAGATATGGGGTCACAAAACCCAGGACTGTAGGACCAACCCTCCACCATGAACAAACAATGAACGTCAAAACCAGGGGTGTTTTGAGTGTGGTGAGCTGGGGCACTATCAGAACCGATGCCCTAAACTCAACAACAACAACCAAAACCGCAACATCAACAATCAACCGGCTCAAGGAAGGGCATTCGTGATTGGAGCGCAAGAGGCACGCCAGGATCCTAACACCGTCACTGGTATGTTTCTCGTAAACAACCATTATGCCTCTATGTTAATTGATTTGGGTGCTGATTTAAGTTTTCTGTCTACTGAGTTTAGACCACTATTAGAACTTGAATCCCGTAAGCTATATAACAAATACACTATAGAACTAGCTGATGGTGAGTTGATCGAGTCAGGAGAAATAGTACCGGGATGCACCTTGGAGCTAGAAGGTCATCTCTTCGAAATAGACTTGCTACCAGTTAAGTTTGGAAGTTTTGACATCGTGATCGGGATGGATTGGTTGTCAAAGAACAACACTGAGATTGTATGTTTCAAGAAGTTGGTACACATCCCGCTACCAATAGGGGAAACTTTGGTGATAAAAGGAGAGAAATGAAAGAGTGCCACAAAAATGATTACTTGCATGAAAGCCAATAAGTATCTCCGAAAGGGATACCAAGCATTTTTGGCACACGTTGTGGAAAAGAGACCCGAGGAACGACATATAGACGATGTGCCTATTGTACGTGATTACCCGGGAGTGTTTCCTGACGAATTACCAGGATTGCCACCCCCACGAAAAGTTCAGTTTCACATCGACCTGGTGCCTAGAGCCGCACCAATCGCCCACGCACCTTATTGTCTAGCTCCATCGGAGATGCAGGAGATGTCTACACAATTGCAAGAGCTCCTAGACTTAAAGTTCATCCGACCGAGCTTTTCGCCTTGGGGAGCTCCAGTTTTGTTTGTCAAGAAGAAGGATGGAACTATGTGGATGTGTATCGATTACCGAGAACTGAACAAAGTAACATCAAGAATCGATATCCGTTACCACGTACGATGATCTATTTGATCAACTACAAGGGTTAAGCTACTATTCAAAAATTGACCTACGATCCGGTTACCACCAACTGAAGGTATGAGAAAAGGATGTACCGAAAACTGCTTTTAGGACTCGTTACGGTCACTACGAGTTCCTGGTCATGCCTTTCGGATTGACAAATGCACCGGCAGTGTTCATGGACCTCATGAACCGAGTATGCAAACCATACCTTGATAAGTTCGTCATTGTGTTTATTGACTTCATCTTAGTGTACTCGCGAACGAAAGAGGACCACGAACAACACCTAAGAACAATCCTCGAACTACTTCAGAAAGAGAAGCTATATGCAAAGTTCTCTAAATGTGAATTTTGGATGCGAGAGGTTCATTTCCTTGGTCACGTGATAAATGACAAGGGAATTCACGTGGACCTATCCAAAATTGAGGCGATTAAAAACTGGGAAGCCCCTAAAACCCCATCCGAGATACGACAATTTCTTAGTCTAGTTGGCTATTACAGGAGATTCATCGCGAACTTCTCAAAGATAGCTCAGCCACTTACGACGTTAACTCAAAAAGATAAGAAATTCGATTGGAGTGAGAAACAAGAGAACACATTCCAACTATTGAAACAGAAACTAAGCAGCGCACCCATACTATCATTGCCCGAAGGAGTGATAACTTTGTTGTTTACTGTGATGCTTCGCATCAGGGATTGGGTTGCGTATTGATGCAAAATGACAAGGTCATTGCATATGCATCACGACAACTAAAAGTGCACGAGAAAAACTATACGACTCACGATCTAGAGTTGGGAGATGTCATTTTTGCACTTAAGATCTGGAGGCACTACCTGTACGGAACAAAGTGTACGATATTCACCGACCACAAAAAGTCTCCAACATTTATTTGACCAGAAAGAGCTCAACATGAGACAACGACGTTGGGTCGAGTTACTAAACAATTACGACTGTGAGATCAAATATCACCCGGGCAAGGCAAACGTTGTAGCTGATGCCCTGAATCGTAAAGAAAGAACTAAACCTCGCAGAGTTTGAGCTTTGGGTTTGACAATCCACTCGAATCTCATTACTCAAATTCGTGATGCTCAGCAATAAGTTTTCATTCCCGAATGCCTTATGGAAGAATCCTTGAACGGAATGGAAAAACAACTTGAAATCAAGGACAACGGAGTGTTGTACTTTATGAACCGAGTTTGGGTTCCATGTACGAACGAATTGCGTAGTTTGATATTGAACGAAGCTCATAAGTCTAATTACTCGATACATCCTGGTGCGAATAAGATGTACCAAGATTTGAAGGGTTTCTATTGGTGGCCTGGTATGAGACATTGCAACTTATGTTTGCAAATGTCTTACTTGTGCGAAGGTTAAGGTTGAATATCAAAAACCTTTAGGACTTTTGCAACAACCAGAACTGCCCAAATGGAAATTGGGAGAAATAACGATGGACTTCATTACGAAGTTACCTAAGATGACATCAGGAGCTGATACCATATGGGTGATTGTCAATCGGTTGACGAAATCAGCCCACTTTCTTGCCATTAAGGAAACAGACAGAATGGAGAAACTTACTAGAATCTATCTGAAAGAGATCGTTTCTTGGAATAGTGTGCCACTATTTATTATCTCTGATAGAGACGCTCAATTCACATCTCGCTTTTGGCAAACACTCCAACAGGCATTGGGTACTCGACTCGATATGAGTACTGCCTACCACCCTCAAACTGACGAAAGCGAGCGAACGATACAAACGCTCGAGGACTTATTAAGAGCGTGTGTGATAGACTTTGGGGGTAGTTGGGATACTCACCTACCTCTATCCGAATTCTCTTACAACAATAATTATCACACTAGTATACAAATGGCACCGTTTGAGGTGTTGTATGGACGTAAGTGCCGATCACCCCTCTGTTGGGCAGAGTTGGGTGACAGACAACTCTCTAGACATGAGATTGTCCAGGAAACCACCGACAAGATAACTCAAGTACTGAACCGACTGAAAATGACACGTGATAGACAAAAGAGTTACGCTGATAACCGCCGTAAACCTCTTGAGTTTCAATTGGGAGACAATGTCCTACTCAAAGTATCACCCTGGAAGGGGATAGCGCGATTTGGTAAGCAAGGAAAGCTTAACCCATGTTACATTGGACCTTTTGAAATCCTTGCAAGGATTGGTCCTGATATCGCGTAAAAAGTCATGTTTTTACTACCGATATCTCTCTCATTCTAGAACGATTCTTCACATTTTAAACTCAAAACCAATACAAACCAATGATATTATGCCAAGATGGTCAAAACAGGGTTGCACGATAAAAATCAAGCAAAACGGATGAAAAACGAAGATTCCACACACGTTTGAAGATTCAAGGCATCAAAACGAGATTTCAAGACAAAAGTGCCCATCATCAACATCCATCTCACCCAAGATGTTCGTTTTTAAATTAAGAATCCAACAGAAGAAGAATCAACAAAAACGGATAAAGAATGAAGATTCTACGCCCGCTGGAAGATCCAAATGATTCGTATGCAATATCTGGAGATAAGAGACATATTTTTGGGATATATTTACATCAAAGTCTTCATTTTTGAATTATGAATTCAACGCAAAAAGAATCAACGCAAACGGACTCATAACGAAGAAGATACGCATGGTTAAGCAACGTAGCGAAAGACAACGGACCGGGGCGGGTGGCAGCCAGCCGCCGCCGGCCTGGTGGTTGGCGGCGCTGCCTCCCCTACCCCCGTCTCTTTTCCACTTTTCCGTCCTTGTGTGTACCCGGTGCACCACCTTTCGCTACTTTTTCGTACCCGGTGCATCACCTTTTGCTACTTTTTCGTACCCGGTGCACCACCTTTCACTCTTTTTCTAATGTGAGCGTAGGGATGCTAACGTGAGCCACTTTTCTCCTATAAACAGAAGCCCTTAGACCTCATTTGAAGCAATCTTGAATATCATCTTTTAGCATCTTCACACATTTACTTAAATACCTTTACTTCTTTGTAATTTTTAATTCTCCTAGTTAATTAGGCTAGCTAATTAACTAATCAAGGAAGATTTGTACGGAGGTGCTCCGGGACACATATTTTAGCTACGAGTTATTGTACTTCTCTCCAGGTGTTAATCTATCTTCCATATTTAATATGTTTGTTCTTTCTTTAATAAATTTAAATATGCATGCTAGAATTGCCGTGATTAACTAAATAACTCAATTGTTTGCTATGATTGTCGTTAAAGAAAAGTTTAAATATGTGATTGTACTGTAGGTAATGAGATTGTGAATGCTTTACATTATAAATGGATGTAGGAATTGAATCTTTATCGTTTATTTGCCCAACTCATGTTATGACTAAAAACTTATCCAAAAATGAGCGTAGCTAACTCATAGGGTATGGTCACTTAGTTATACTGTGTTAGATTGAATCATTGAGCTCGACATAGCCGGTGTTCTCTGGACCACACTAGGATCTAAAGACACGGAACATGGGAATAGAGGTAGATTAAGATTTAATTCAAACAGACGATATTTTTGAGACAACTTTCGGAATATCCTTGACTTAGATAACACCTTGGTATGCTTAAATTGAACTATTACCTTGATTGTCTTATTGCATGTTCTTGATTGTTGCCTTAGGATTATCATGATAGTGAAATATATTTAGCCTTAATCATCGTGAAATAATGTGATGGCCCCTATTCGACTGTTCTTCGATATAGTACTGGAAACGCTTATGGCTGAATACAAATGTATGGAAGTCGAGAACGACCGAAGATAGTCATGTTATGAATCGATTAACAAACGTGTTACTTAGGTTTCTATTCTTAGTATAAATCATCCCTGTTTTCTTGCATACTTGAGTAATGTTGATAATTAGTATGAATAAGTGATGACATACTATCCGACCGTCTAGACCGGTTATTCCAACCTGTTCCGGAGAGGGTAAATCCCATTTACAAGATTGTTTATTCAACAAACTGTGCCATGATTTGGACGTCTCTGATGACCGAGATTGGGGAATAGGAATTGAGATTAACTGTTGGATAATATGGACATGCATTTGAGAGAACTTTCAGTGTATGTTTTAATATATTCTGCAACCCATGTGACATTCTATTTGCCTAATTGTGGACACCTCCGCGTTAGCCCGAAAGAAGGACCGTAGAATACCTCACATTAACCTACAAATTTATCGTCATTAGAACTCCTCTTATTTAACTTCACCGAAACCACTTCATAGTAGACAATCGCTTTAAATTGCTGAACGATCGAAGTAACCTCCACCTTTTAGTTTATCTTAAATTTAATTTTAATTTAGAAAAAACCCAAAACCAAAACCTTCTTTCTGAGCCTCTGCTAAGTTCGTAAAAGTTCCTAAACACTCCTAGTTTCAATTCGTCGCGCTTTAAAAGAACGACTCTAGGTTATACTTATCCTTTGCTAGCCCTTAGATTAGCAATAGTAGTAACCCTAGGCCCCAGCCTTACAAATTAATAACCCACTGCTGTGCTGCATCTCCATTAGAAATTTCAACGACCGGTGTGCAGTGCAACAAGTTTTTGGCGCCGCTGCCGGGGAAGCGTCGGCGACCAATTTTAGGAGCTTAGCAACCTTAGTATTTAGCGATCCTTTTGAAAGATTAACATCAATCAAAAGTTACATTTCTTGCCTTTAAGATTAGATTAGATTAGTTTTACTTACTTTTTAACCAACCATGTCAACACCTTATCCTGATTGGACCCAACTTTTGGATAATTCTTCCCCCACAAGCCACTTATTTTCCTCAAAATCACTTTTGCCACTTTTTATGCTTGAACAAGACCTTATAAACAAAAGAGTAACCAGATTTCAAGACAACATTGACGCCATGATAAAAATTTCAGAAAAAATAATCTCTAACATGGAATCCATTTTGAAAAACCTAAGTTTTATTGAGGAAAGTACGTCAACAAGCACTAATCCACCAAGTGACGATGTGTTAATCGTAACAAGAGGAGGAAAAGTAACCAAAGTTGATCCACCACCACCAGATAACACCCCCAAAAATACTTCTTTGCCTACACCTATACCTAGTGAACATGAGTCAATTGAAATCCCTGACCCATCACCAGCCCAAACTCAGGATAATGTACCTCGTACAAGAATACCTTATCCTGGAAGACTTAAAAAGGAAAAGCAAGAAGCCAAATTCGGAAAATATCTGGAAATGTTTGAAAGCCTACACTTAAATGTTAAATTATTAGATGCTTTAGTGGAAATGCCTTCATGTGCCAAATTCTTTAAAGAACTCCTTTCAAACAAAGAAAAGCTTAGGCTAATAGTTAGTTTACCCATTGATGCTGAATGTTCTTTAATTGTGCAACATGGTCTTCCACCTAAACTAGGCGATACTGGACGCTTTACCATACCTTGTTTTCTCCAAGATATTCAAATCAGTAATGCCTTAGCCGACCTAGGTGCTAGTGTTAATCTTATGCCTTATTCCCTCTATAAGAAATTAGGATTAGATAACCTATTACCTACTCGTATGACCATTCAATTAGCAGACAGATCAGTAAAACTCCCTTGAGGGATTGCTGAATATGTCATTGTAAAAGTCGATAAGTTCATCTTTCCGGTAGACTACATTGTCATGGATATAGAGGAAGACACTCATGTACCGCTCATCCTTGACAGACCTTTCTTAAACACTGCCAAGGCTGTGATCAACGTAAACGAAAAATCTTTAAAACTGAGAGTGGGGAAGGAGGAGGTCACCTTTAATGTCAATCGATTAATGAAGCAACCTATGGAAGAGGACCTTGGTTTGTGTGATACCATGCAGGACATTTTTGATGAACATCTCCACGAAGTATTGGCAATATCCAGCCGGGATCCGATACCCAACACGGTAATCACCATTCGGAGGTTATACAATGAGGACCCTGGGCTGCACTCCGCAATCACTTCACCAACAACATCCGAAGAGCTACTATCTCCCCTGCTTGAAAAGAAATCCTCTTGCACTAATGGCAAAACAATCGCTGTTCCATTAGGATGCGGTACACCGATACCTTGGCTAAAAAGAGAAGGGACCAAACCAAACTCATTTCCTTCAATTAAAGAGATCCTAGATTTATTCAAAGGAATGAGTATGGAACCACCCCCAATTAAACCACAACTAACCAACCAACCCGTACCACTACC
The DNA here is from genome assembly GCA_963422505.1 of Pseudognaphalium luteoalbum. Classification (NCBI taxonomy): domain Eukaryota; kingdom Viridiplantae; phylum Streptophyta; class Magnoliopsida; order Asterales; family Asteraceae; genus Pseudognaphalium; species Pseudognaphalium luteoalbum. The sequence goes on from OY730196.1 coordinate 50,119,068, forward strand.
AAATCCCGAAATCACCATAAATCAATCTTCAACCGCTCAATTTCTAGAATTCCAGTTCACCGACAACAGAGGGATTCTTCTCACCCGAAATGATGAAATATCCTCATCAGCAGTCAACAAATACGAGCTAAAGACGAACGAATTTTCAAACCAAACCGAATGGGTCGAAATAGCATCAATCTCCACATCTGAAACCGAGATAGACGAAGCACCATTCTAAGAAGAGTACGAGAAACTAAATAGAGACGGGATAGCTAGAATGAAGTTGTCTATTGGAGAACCACCAACCCTAGAATTGAAAGAATTACCACCTCACCTTGAGTACGCTTACCTCCAAGGAACTTCACAGCTCCCAGTAATAATCTCAAAGGAGTTAGAACCCAAAGAAAAAACTCAACTAATTGATGTTCTTAAATCGCACAAGAATGCAATCGCATGGAAAATTTCTGATATACAAGGAATCAGCCCTCGGTATGACAATTCACAACAACCTTTCTACTCAAATCCTTACCGCTCAACTCGAAGCACTCAAGGCTGATAATGTGAAAAAGAGGCCTTGCGCGGCATGGATAAACAATTTGAAACAAAATCTGATGGGTCCAAATACTTCTCTAACAGAATCCGGTTACCTAGTTTTGGGAAGCTGAGAGACTTAGTGATGGACGAAGCTCACAAGTCCAAATACACTATACACCCCGGTGCCGACAAAATGTATTATGGCATCAAAGAAAGGTATTGGTGGCCCAACATGAAAGCTGACATTGCAACCTATGTTAGCAAGTGTCTTACTTGTTCCAAAGTTAAAGCTGAACACCAGAATCCATCCGGCTTGCTGCAATAACCAGAAATCCCACAATGGAAATGGGAGAAGATCACCATGGATTTCATTACTAAACTCCCGAAAACACCTAGCGGTTGCGATACCATTTGGGTGATCATCGACCGACTCACAAAATCTACTCATTTCCTGGCTATCAAGGAAACTGCCAAGATGGAACGTTTGACACGGATCTACCTAAAAGAGATTGTGCCAAGACACAGCATGACCATCTCAATTATCTCTGACAGAGATAGCCGATTTACTTCCCACTTCTGGCAATCCTTACAAAAATCACTCGGTACTCGCTTGGATATGAGTACTGCATGCCACCCACAAACTGACGGCCAGAGTAAATGAACTATACAAACACCGGAGGATACGCTACGAGCTTGCGTAGTTGACTTCGGTAAAAACTGGGAAAACCACTTACCGTTGTGCGAATTCTCGTACAACAATAGCTACCACACCAGGATAAAGACTGCACCTTTCGAGGCACTCTACGGTCGTAAGTGCCGGTCACCTATCTGTTGGACTGAGGTAGGGGATACACAACTCACCGGTCCAAAAATTATACACCAAACAACTGAAAAGATTGTCGGCATACAAAATCGACTGAAAGCTGCGCTTGATCATCAGAAAAGTTATGCTGACGTGAGACGCAAACTCCTTGAGTTTAAAGTCAGAGATCGAGTACTTCTGAAAGTATCACCTTGGAAGAGCGTCATCCATTTTGGTAAACGTGGGAAATTGAATCCCAGGTACATTGGACCATTCGAAATCCTTGAAAGGATTGGTCCGGTGGCATTCAGACTACAGCTACCTCCTAAAATCAGTAGCGTGCACCCCACTTTCCACATTTCTAACTTGAAGAAATGTATATCTGATGAGACAGTGATTATACCCCTCGATGAGATACACATTGACAAAAAACTACACTTTGTCGAGGAACCCGCAGAAATAATGGACCGAGAGGTCAAACGTTTAACACAGAGCCGCATTCCCATTGTTAAAGTTAGGTGGAATTCGAGGCGTGGTCTTGAATTCACTTGGGAACGGGAAGACCAAATGTGACTAAAGTATCCACACCTGTTCACAGACTCTACTCACACCACGGCTTCAAGCTAATTTCGGGACAAAATCCTCTCAACAAGGGGAGAATGTGACACCCGCCAATTTAGGACTTTAATTAGCGACTAAACTACTTGTAATTAAGTGTATTTAGTTATATATTAATCTAAATATACGTGATATTTTGTGTAATTACATACTCACGTACGCGATTTGTTTTAATCGTACAAATGGGAACCGGACGAGGTCCGACATTATTCATAATGGACGTTGGTGACAAAACTTTTAAATAATGGGGAATTATTAAAACAAACATTATTTACACTAATAGATTTCGTAAAATATATTACACGTAATTTGTATTGTCTAAAACACCATGTACATGACGAAAATGCGTGAAACGTGCCCAATAGACAAAATAAATCCAAGTTATAATTTTATAACTTAAAATATGTCGTTTTGAGTAAAACTTCCATTTAAAATATCATGTTTTAAAACGTTAATGAAGCATATTATATTAAACATATAACGCGAAATAACATTTAATGGACTCCGGGACCTAACGCAAATTCGAGGAACAAGTTCACGAGACCGAGACCCAAATGGGTCGGCCCAGCCCCGCGAGCCAGCCCAACTAACCCATCACCTTTTTAATCTCATTTCTTCCTCATTTGCCTCATTTCACACACACACACACACACACACACACACGCACACAAACACCCAAATCTCTCTCTTTCTCCCTCAAAACTCAGCCCCAAAAATCGCTCAAAACACCATCAAAAATGCACCAAATCACGGAGTAGATTCAAGAGAAAAGGACCTACACATCACGAGCTTCATCTTCATCTTCTCCATTTTCAATTTCGTGGTAAGAAACTTTAAAAACTCTTTTAAATTACTTGTAAAGCTTTGATTTACATGCTAGAATGTTTACCTAACAAGATTATGTCCAAGAACCAAGTTAAAATGTGTTTTAAAACTTGAATTACACAAACAACCCTGTCTGTGAACTGAGATGCATCTCAGCTCACAGACCATGCTGCGAACTGAGATCCACTTACCAAAAACTGAACCTGCGAACTGACCCGCGAACTAACCCGCGAACTAACCTGCGAACGCACCGCGAACTCAGTTCGCAACACCTTTTCAGCCCGCAGCCAGACTAGGTCAATTTTCATGATTTTAAATTCCAGATGCGATTTTTAGCCAGCTTGACCCCAGCCAGGGGCTCTGCCCCTTGGACCCCGCCAGGGGCTGCCGCCCCTTAGACCCCACTAGTAGAGGCACTGCCCCTGGACCCTCGACATCCAGGAACTTGAAAGTACTTTTACACTAAGTGTCGAATACTCACAAACCACGAAACCTGATACAACGAAACATACAATAATACCACTTTTGGATTATTATTAGAAACCGTCACCAACGTGCCATACTTGTTTTCAAAACTATAAACGAAATACTAAACAAACACTTGGACATTTCCTAAATGAGTGGACAACTAGCATGGGTGATCTTTCAAGACACTAATTTATTTACTTATTTACTTACAACCTTGTGCGTTTCGGACGCCAGAATGTTGCAGGTATCTGAGAACCGATATACGGACTTATATCCGCTTTACTTGGCTGATTTCACATCATACTTGTTAGACTCAGGTGAGTCTTACACCCCACTTTTTACTATTTTTACTATTGGGGTGAGATACTTTGCTCTATTTTACGCATGAACACAAGTACTGAACTACTTATACTACTTTTTACACACATTGCATGAGTACTTTTCTTATCCACTGAAAGCCTCCAATCGTAAGTTGTTAGTTATGGACTTAAGCACGAGTACTAGTAGATGGATCCATTTGGGACTGACAATACCTGCCTGGGGTAGTAGAGTTACCACGGATTTCACCGTAGAAACAGGCTTATTTGTGACACCCGACAAATTAGGGCTAGTTATTAGTTCCTAATCATCTGCTAATACATGTAATTAGTACTAGATTAGGCTAATTGTATGTATCAATATATATATATATACATATATATATATATATATATATATATATTGGAATATATATACACGTACGCGATTATGTTGAATCGTGCATTTTCATATCGGGCGGATCCCGATACATTAATACGGACGTTGGTGAACTCGATTTATTAAATAATATGAAATTATTTGATAAACATACTTATTTCCAAATATTATTGCGATAATATTTCATAAGCATTTCGTATGGTATATAATGCACAGAAATGATCAAAAACGCGCAAAACGCGCCCGACAATCAAATAAATGTCAAATATATTTTATAAATTAAAATATATCATTTCGGATGGTAAGTATTCATTTGAAGTATCGTATTTCAAACCGATAACAAAAATGTTTGATTTAAACGTCACACGATTTATTAATCGTAACACGACTCCGCGAACCACAACCGACACATCACAACAACATATTTATAAATGTTTCTAAGTAATAGTAAGTATTACTTCAAGTTAAAAATATCGAGATTTAAAACGTTAGATAAACACAAGTGTCAAACGTTTAACGTCTAATTACACGTTCACACGACCGGGGAAACGAACACCGCACGGAGCGCAAATTGAGGAAACAAAATTTAACAAGCACACACCCATCTAGTGGGCCCCAACCACGAAAATCAGCAACCAAAGGGCATGGCAAGCCATGCCATGCCATTTGACTTCAACCCCATCTTTCGACCAACTTCACTTTACTTCACCAACACTCCACTCATCCCTCCATTCTCTCCTATTCCCTCTCTGGCCGAATTCAGGCCGTCACCAGCCACCACCACACCACCTAGACACCACCACAAGTCCACCCTATCACCACCATAGTGCCATCGCGAACCGCCATGCCGGAAATCAAGAAAACGCAAGAAAACGAGCTTTCGACTTCATTTCTTTCACTCTTCATCGTTTTATTGTAAGAACTCTTAATATTCTACTATCTCTACTTTAAATATACTTGTATACATGTCTAGTTGCTCATTTAACAAGGTTATGTCCAAAGTATAAGCTAAAACTCATTTTTCTTGAACTTATATTCACACTGCTTTCTGTCTAGAAAGTTGGTCAACTTCCATGATTTTTATAAAATTTATATCTTAACTAAAATGAATGTTTGTTAAGCCTAAAATGTATCCTGTGATGTTAGCTTTCCAACGACACCAATTTCGTAACATATCGATCTCGTTTACTATTTTAAAATAATATTTCCGTTAAAGTGCGCATTACTGTTCCGGCGGACAGAAATATCTACCTCCTTCTCGAGACCATATCTTGAGTTCTAGACAACTAAAACATATGAGACCAGTTCCAAAACCTCACATAAATTGTTAACTTTAAAAAGTTCTTCTTTAGCCTTTTCCAGAAATACACGTATTTTAGTGTAGAGCTCAATCTTTGGACTGTAGCTGTTCTTGGACCAAAACCAACACCCTTCATGATTATTTTTATTAAAAGAAGTAAATGAATATATAAAAACACCATAAAGTGCAGTTTTACACTAGACATATAGGAGAACATGTATGATTTTTATTTAGGGTTAATTCGGTTTAAAAGTTGATCTAAACGAGAGACTTGTCGAGTAAATATCTAGAAAACCAAAGTGTAAGGACTGTTCTTGCCATTTCACAAAAATCCGACAATTCCTATTGTCGGATTAATTAGTCCGTCAATCCTCATTATTATCACATGAAATCTTAAATCCGTGAATACCATTATCTCATGAATAAAAATCAGTGAATAATCATTCACGCATGAACAAAAATCCGTGAATAATCATTCACGCATAAACTAAATCCGTGAATATCATTCACGCATAAACTAAATCCGTGAATATCATTAACACATAACCAAGCCCGTGAATCCCCATTCTCGCATGAACAGTGTCTGTGAAATCCCCATTGTCGCATGAACAGTACTCCGAGAATCCTATTGACGCAGTACACTATTGTCGGATTAGTTATGGCCTTTGACTTTCTTGACTCACGGACCAAATGTATTGTTGGACCCCTTTGGACTGTCGGACTCACTTTTGGGAAAAATTTCACTTTTATAATTCTAAGTTTCGAGAGTCTACACTTTCGGACCATAAAATTGTCACACATATATATATGTATATACATATACCTTAGTGAATCCTAAAGCTTAAACACCGAGAACAATAATATTAGAAGAGTATTATAAACCATCACCAACGGGCCGTACATATTTTCAAAAACTCAAACTAATCTATCAAACAACCAAATTATTTGGACATTACTAGATGGATGAACAACTAGCATGGACGGTCTTTTGAGACGTCTACATATACTTATAACCTTGCGCGTTTTGAACGCCTGACAGGTTACAGTCTTCGGACAACATCACCTTGTGCAACATCATACTTGCTTGTTAGCAATACACCAGACTCAGGTGAGTCTTATAGCCCCTCATTTTACTGTTTTTAACCCAAGGGTGGGAATACATACTCGTTTTGTTTTACATGTGGACATGAGTACTAAACCTCGATATATACTGCATGAGTTGTTTTTCTAATCATTTAAAGCCCTCCACTACATAGTTTGTTTATATGGATTTAACGCGATTGTTAGTGTATGGTACCATATGGGATTGACAATCCCCGTCCGGGTTAGCACGCACTAACTGGTCAAACGGACGCATTAGCATTTGTTCATACGAGTGTAGATTAGGCACTCGCAGGGAGGCACCCTCGCTCAGGCACTTGGTTGTGATCCTGACACCTCAGTTAAGCTCAAACTATGGGCTCATGGCAGTGATATACATTTATTTTATTTGCTTGGTTGCAAATCATTATATTAAATCTCATGGTTCACACATCATGTTTATCTATACAAACCTGTGATCTCACCAGCTTTTTAGCTAACATTTTAGTATGTATTCTCAGGTACTCAGCAGTAGTAGATCTACTCAGGATTATTATCTCGAGTCGCATACAGACACCAGGAGATTCCCCTGCATTTCTACATTTTGTAAACTAGATATGTCTTAGAATCTCTAAACATTAATTACGAACTTTTGTAAACATTATTACATTGTAAACTTTTATTATATCAATGTAAGCAGTAAATGACGCATATAGAGTCGTTCACTTTATCTTATGTGCTTGTGATATTCGATTAAGTCGCGCCCCAACCCGATTCGCTTCCGCATAGTAAATTTGGGGGTGCAACAGATTGGTATCAGAGCCTAAGGTTATAGTGAACTAGGTTGCATTTAGTGGGCCTAGACTATGACCGTTAGGCAGTATTTTCTGTTAAGTATGGTTGGTTCAAGAGTTACATCATACAAGTTTAATTTAACATAGCTTGATCAACTATGTACAATTAAATAAAGATGATAAAAGGCTTGAACTAGTTATGCTGGAATAAGGATACACTAGTTGACTCTGACCACGAGAGAAACCGGACCTATACATGTGTGTGCTAGAAACATTAGGCTATATGATATGTATATATATATAGACCTCACAATACTTACTAAACGCTCTTGCCACAAACATGGCAGACATCCCTTCTCTAGCGCCGACAGGCGCGAACAACGAAACTCAAACCTACCCAACTGTAGAGGAGTTAACTGCTTTACCCCAAACTTTGACTGAACCTCTCTATTATTTCACTGGGGAGGCAAGAGTCACACGACATCAACGAAGGGGTAACAGTTCAACTCGAGTTTGCCCTTACCACACTGGTAACACCACAACCAGGGCAGACTATCCAACTTACCCTCGTAAGTGGGATTGGCTACCCACAACTCTGAACACCTGGAGGTCTGAGGAAGCCATACAGATTCCTGCTGACCCCATGGACATCTCACCGTATACCCAAGAACCTATCCACCATACCATTTCAGTGCTTGTTGCTCGACTTCACCATCATGAGGCAAGGCTTGAAAGCTTGGAACGAGAACAATACATAGCACAAACCCATGGATTACGCACATCACACGACTGTATTGCTAGACTCTATCTGGAACAAGAAAACATGACACAGAATGTGGATATGATCCACCAACAAGTGATTGATGACAGAAGCGCAGTTGATCTCCTACAGGCGAGACTGGAAGAATGTGAGCTACGCTCACAGGAAGCCAAACAATATGCTCGCATGTTGGAGCAACGCCTAACTATCGCTGAAGATACCGCTCGACAGACCAGTCGACTTGCTGAAGCCATGGAACGTCTTGTAACCCTGATGTCACTAGTGACTATACGACAAGATTAGTACAGTATCTGTTATGTAATCACTTATCCAAGCCTTTTTAAGTCAGTATAATTCAACCGGATGTAACCATTCCCGGTACCTTTTGTAAACTCTAAAGTCTGTAATCTTTTGAACTCGTACCTTGTATGGTATCTAATTTTATTATCTAATGAAATATGATTATCACATTGTGCTGTTGTATATTACCCTCCTATATACATACATATGCGATAAATCATAACCTTTGAACAACATCTTACATATTTTTTACTCTGTATTTATTCAAGCATTATGCTGCCAAGACGAACTTACAGTCAAGCGGAAATCACTCAACTCATTGCTCAGGGTGTAGCTCAAGCCCTTGCTGCCCAACAACCATGCTCTGGCAGCGAGGATACGACCAACAACACCCCTCCAGCCAAACCTTGCTCATACAAGGACTTCCTCAACTGCAAGCCTCTGAACTTCAAAGGCACGGAAAGAGCTATCGGTCTATTACGATGGATCGAGAAAATGGAATCAGTCTTCCGGATCTGTAACTGCCCAGAAGACTGCAAAGTCAAGTATTCCACCTGCACCTTCATGGATGGTGCTCTGACCTGGTGGAATACTCATGCTCAAACTATAGGCATTGATATCGCCTACCAAACTGGGAAGAATTGAAAAGTATGTTAAAGGATGAGTACTGTCCAAGAGAAGAGTTGCAACAACTCGAGGTCGAGTTTTGGAATCTCAAAGTTCATGGCAATGATATTGCCAGTTACACAACCCGTTTTCATCAACTTGCACTGTTGTGCCCATCAATGGTCGATCCTGAGTACAAGATGATCGAACGTTACATCTGGGGACTTCCCCCACACATTCAGGGAATGGTCACTGCTTCCAACTCTCCTACCATTCAGGGTGCCGTCCGTATGGCACACAATCTTATGGCTCAGGTGGTTCGCCAAGAAACACCTACTTCCACAAACACCGGTAATAACTCTGGGGATCATAAGAGAAAGTGGTCCGGAAACTCCAACCAAAATCAACAGTCATCAAAGAAGCCTGAAACTGTCAAGGCTTACACATCTGGTTCTGAACCCAGGAAAGGCTACACTGGAACCAAGCCTTTCTGCTCTAAGTGCCGCCGCCATCATGATGGTCCCTGCGGTACTCCATGTAACAAATGTCAGAGGTATGGGCATCTAGCCAAAGACTGTAGGTCTACTAGTACCAATACCAACAACAACCCCAACACCAGCTCCAGCCAACCAAAAGCCTGTTTTGAGTGTGGCAACATTGGGCACTTCAGAAATGACTGCCCAAAGCTGAAGAACAAGGGAAACAACAACAACCCGAGAGGTAGAGCTTTCGTCCTTAATTCAGGGGAAGCCCGACAAGACCCGAATGTGGTCTCGGGTACGTTCCTCATCAACAACTTACATGCTTCTATTGTGTTTGATACTGGTGCTGATAGGAGCTTTATATCTGATGAATTTAGTTCCTTACTTGACATTACCCCTATTGCCTTGGAAGCTAAGTATATAGTAGAACTAGCTAATGGCAAACTGATTTAAACCAATAGTGTGATATATAATTGCACTTTAAAACTAGCTGATGAACTCTTCAACATTGATCTCATACCTGTCGAGATCGGTAGTTTCGACATCATCAGCGGTATGGATTGTTTATCCAAACACCGAGCAGAGATCGTCTGTTTTGATAAAATTGTTCGTATTCCTCTCGTCACCGGTGGTACTTTATTCATACAAGGGGAGACCGGTGGGACAAGACTGAATATCATATCGTGTATGAAAACCCAAAAATATTTGAGAAAAGGATATCAGGCAATCCTCGCTTATGTTATGGAGAAAAAGTCGGAAGAGAAGCGACTTGAGGATGTGCCCATCGTTCGAGACTTCCCAGAAGTCTTTCCTGAAGACTTGCCTGGCCTTCCACCGCCAAGACAAGTTGAGTTTTCCATAGACCTCGTGCCGGGTGCAGCAATCGTGGCACGAGCACCTTACCGTTTAGCCCCATCCGAACTTCAGGAGTTGTCTACTCAATTACAGGAACTCATGGATAAAGGATTCATTCGACCAAGTTCTTCACCTTGGGGAGCTCCGGTCCTATTTGTCAAAAAGAAAGACGGTTCTTTTAGAATGTGCATCGATTATCATGAACTTAACAAACTCACTGTTAAGAACCGTTATCCACTACCTCGAATTGATGATCTATTTGACCCACTGCAAGGGTCGAGCTTTTATTCAAAGATCGATCTACGGTCAGGTTATCATCAACTCCGAGTTCGAGACACCGACATCCCGAAGACAGCTTTCCGAACTCGCTATGGTCACTACGAGTTTCAAGTTATGCCATTTGGTAAAACAAACGCACCGGCTGTATTCATGGACCTTATGAACCGAGTGTGCAAACCATATCTTGATAAGTTTTTCATTGTATTCATTGATGACATCTTAATCTACTCACGCAACGAGCAAGAACACGCGCAACATCTGAAAACCATTCTAGAGCTACTCAAACACGAGGAGTTATATGCTAAATTCTCCAAGTGTGATTTCTGGATGCAAACTGTCCAATTCCTTGGGCATGTGATTGACAGTCAAGGGATTCATGTTGATCCATCAAAAATCGAGGCAATCAAAAATTGGCAATCGCCAACAACTCCAACCGAAGTACGGCAGTTTTTGGGACTGGCCGGGTACTATCGGCGATTTATCGAAAACTTCTCAAAAATAGCCCAACCACTCACAACCCTGACTCAGAAGGAAAAGAAGTTCGACTGGACTGATAAACAAGAGTCAGCGTTCCAATTGTTAAAACAAAAGCTTTGCAGTGCACCTATTTTATCACTACCCGAAGGCAACGATGACTTCGTGGTATACTGCGATGCTTCACACCAAGGTCTTGGTTGCGTGTTAATGCAACGAGATAAGCTCATTGCCTACGCCTCCCGATAACTCAAAGTTCACGAAAAGAATTACACCACTGATGATCTCGAATTGGGAGCCGTAGTGTTTGCACTCAAAATCTGGAGACACTATCTATACGGTACTAAATGTACAATCTTTACCGACCATAAAAGTCTTCAGCATATCTTTGACCAAAAGGATCTCAACATGAGGTAACGTCGATGGGTCGAGTTGCTCACCGATTATGATTGCGAGATCCGTTATCATCCAGGCAAGGAAAACGTTGTTGCCGATGCCCTCAGTCGAAAAGAACGTGTAAAACCCCTTCGAGTCCGAGCCCTCAGCATGACAATCCATAATTATCTTATCATTCAAATCATTACCTCTCAATTCGAAGCACTCAAACCTGAGAACATTAAAAATGAGTCCTTGCGTGGCATGGACCAACAATTTGAAACCAAATCCAACGGAGCCAAATACTTCTCAAACCGAATCTGGTTACTTAATTTTGGGAACCTACGAGGCTTGGTGATGGATGAAGCTCACAAGTCCAAATACTCCATACATCCTGGATCTGACAAGATGTATCATGGCATCAAGGAGTTGTATTGGTGGCCAAACATGAAAGCTGACATAGCCACATATGTCGGCAAGTGCCTCACATGCTCTAAAGTCAAAGCCGAGTATCAGAAACCCTCCGGATTACTCCAACAACCGGAAATCCCTCAATGGAAATGGGAGCAGATCTCCATGGACTTTATCACAAAACTTCCAAAGACATCGAGCGGTTGCGATACCATTTGGGTGATCGTCGATCGTCTCACCAAATCTGCTCATTTCCTAGCCTTCAAAGAAACCGACAAAATGGAACGCCTCACGCGAATTTACCTTAAGGAAATCGTATCCCGACACGGCGTTCCCATTTCGATTATCTCCGACAGGGATAGTCGTTTCACATCTCACTTTTGGCAGTCACTTCAGAAATCTCTGGGTACTCGTATAGATATGAGTACTGCATATCATCCTCAAACCGACGGCCAGAGTGAACGAACCATTCAAACATTGGAAGATATGCTACGGGCTTGCGTAGTTGACTTCAGTGCAAATTGGGAACATCATTTACCCTTATGCGAGTTTTCGTATAACAACAGCTACCACACCAGTATTGGAGCTGCACCTTTCGAGGCACTGTACGGTCGTAAGTGCCGATCACCTGTCTGTTGGACCGAAGTGGGAGACAGCCAACTCACTGGTCCTGAAATCATTCACGAAACCACAGAGAAAATAATTGGAATCCAAAACAAACTCAAAGCCGCGCGTGACCATCAGAAAAGTTATGCTGACGTGAGACGCAAACATCTCGAGTTCCAAGTTGGGGATCGAGTACTCTTGAAAGTATCACCTTAGAAAGGAGTCATTCGCTTTGGCAAACGCGGGAAGTTGAATCCCAGATACATTGGAACATTCGAAATCCTTGAGAGGATTGGTCGAGTGACATATCGATTGCAGCTGCCACCCGAACTCAGCAGCGTGCATCCCACATTTCACATTTCTAATCTTAAGAAATGATTGTCTGATGAGACACTCATTATTCCTCTCGACGAAATCCACATCGATGATAAACTCCATTTTGTCGAGACACCAGCAGAAATCATGGACCCGCGAGGTCAAACAGTTGAAACAAAGTCGTATTCCCATCGTCAAAGTCCGGTGGAATTCGCGGCGTGGTCCGGAATTCACTTGGGAACGGGAAGACCAAATGCGACTCAAGTACCCACAGTCATTCACATAATCCACACCATCTACGACTCCGAGCTAAATTTCGGGACGAAATTCTCTTAACAAGGGGAGAATGTGACACCCGACAAATTAGGGCTAGTTATTAGTTCCTAATCATCTGCTAATACATGTAATTAGTACTAGATTAGGCTAATTATATGTATCAATATATATATATATATATATATATATATATATATATATATATATTGGAATATATATACACGTACGCGATTATGTTGAATCTTGCATTTTCATATCGGACGGATCCCGATACATTAGTACGGACGTTGGTGAACTCGATTTATTAAATAATATGAAATTATTTGATAAACATACTTATTTCCAAATATTATTGCGATAATATTTCATAAGAATTTCGTATGGTATATAATTCACATAAACGACCAAAAACGCACAAAACGCGCCTGACAATCAAATAAACGTCAAAATATAATTTATAAATTAAAATATATCATTTCGGATGGTAAGTATTCAAGTATCGTATTTAAAACCGATAACAAAAACGTTTGATTTAAACGTCACACGATTTATTAATCGTAACACGACTCCACGAACCACTACTGACACATCACAACAACATATTTATAAATGTTTCTAAGTAAAAGTAAGTATTACTTCAAGTTAAAAATATCGAGATTTAAACCGTTAGATAAACACAAGTGTCAAACGTTTAACGTCTAATTACACGTTCACACGACCGGGGAAACAAACACCACACGGAGCGCAAATTGAGGAAACAAAATTTAACAAGCACACACCTATCTAGTGGGCCCCAACCACGAAAATCAGCAACCAAAGGGCATGGCAAGCCATGCCATGCCATTTGACTTCAACCCCATCTTTCGACCAACTTCACTTTACTTCACCAACACTCCACTCATCCCTCCATTCTCTCCTATTCCCTCTCTGGCCGAATTCAGGCTGTCACCAGCCACCACCACACCACCTAGACACCACCATAAGTCCACCCTATCACCACCATAGTGCCATCGCGAACCGCCACGCCAGAAATCAAGAAAACGCAAGAAAACGAGCTTTCGACTTCATTTCTTTCACTCTTCATCGTTTCATTGTAAGAACTCTTAATATTCTACTATCTATACTTTAAATATACTTGTATACATGTCTAGTCGCTCATTTAACAAGGTTATGTCCAAAGTATAAGCTAAAACTCATTTTTCTTGAACTTATATTCACACTGCTTTCTGTCTAGAAAGTTGGTCAAATTCCATGATTTTTATAAAATTTATATCTTAACTAAAATGAATGTTTCTTAAGCCTAAAATGTATCCTGTGATGTTAGCTTTCCAACGACACCAATTTCGTAACATATCGATCTCGTTTACTATTTTAAAATAATATTTCCGTTAAAGTGCGCATTACTGTTCCGGCGGACAGAAATATCTACCTCCTTCTCGAGACCATATCTTGAGTTCTAGACCACTAAAACATATGAGACCAGTTCCAAAACCTCACATAAATTGTTAACTTTAAAAAGTTCTTCTTTAGCCTTTTCCATAAATACACATATTTTTGTGTAGAGCTCAATCTTTGGACTGTAGCTGTTCTTGGACCAAAACCGACACCCTTCATGATTATTTTTATTAAAAATAGTAAATGAATATATATAAACACCATAAAGTGCAGTTTTACACTAGACATATAGGAGAATATGTATGATTTCTATTTAGGGTTAATTCGGTTTAAAAGTTGATCCAAACGAGAGACTTGTCGAGTAAATATCTAGAAAACCAAAGTGTAAGGACTGTTCTTGCCATTTCACAAAAATCCGACAATCCCTATTGTCAGATTAATTAGTCCGTCAATCCTCATTATTATCATATGAAATCTTAAATCCGTGAATACCATTGTCTCATGAATAAAAATCAGTGAATAATCATTCACGCATGAACAAAAATCCGTGAATAATCATTCACGCATAAACTAAATCCGTGAATATCATTCACACATAAACTAAATCCGTGAATATTATTAACACATAACCAAGCCCGTGAATCCCCATTCTCGCATGAACAGTGTCTGTGAAATCCCCATTGTCACATGAACAGTGATCCGAGAATCCTATTGATGCAGTACACTATTGTCGGATTAGTTATGGCCTTTGACTTTCTTGACTTACGGACCAAATGTATTGTCGGACCCTTTTGGACTGTCGGACTCACTTTTGGGAAAAATTTCACTTTTATAATTCTAAGTTTCGAGACTCTACACTTTCGGACCATAAAATTGTCACACATATATAGATGTATATACATATACCTTAGTGAATCCTAAAGCTTAAACGCCGAGAACAATAATATTAGAAGAGTATTATAAACCATCACCAACGGGCCGTACATATTTTCAAAAACTCAAACTAATCTATCAAACAACCAAATTATTTGGACATTACTAGATGGATGAACAACTAGCATGGACGGTCTTTTGAGACGTCTACATATACTTATAACCTTGCGCGTTTTGAACGCCCGACAGGTTACAGTCTTCGGACAACATCACCTTATGCAACATCATACTTGCTTGTTAGCAACACACTAGACTCAGGTGAGTCTCATAGCCCCTCATTTTACTGTTTTTAACCCAGGGGTGGGAATACATACTCGTTTTGTTTTACATGTGGACATGAGTACTAAACCTCGATATATACTGCATGAGTTGTTTTGTTAATCATTTAAAGCCCTCCACTACATAGTTTGTTTATATGGATTTAGCGCGATTGTTAGTGTATGGTACCATATGGGATTGACAATCCCCGTCCGGGTTAGCACGCACTAACTGGTCAAACGGACGCTTAGCATTTGTTCATACGAGTGTAGATTAGGCACTCGCAGGGAGGCACCCTCGCTCAGGCACTTGGTTGTGATCCTGACACCTCAGTTAAGCTCAAACTATGGGCTCATGGCAGTGATATACATCTATTTTATTTGCTTGGTTGCAAATCATTATATTAAATCTCATGGTTCACACATCATGTTTATCTATACAAACCTGTGATCTCACCAGCTTTTTAGCTGACATTTTAGTATGTATTCTCAGGTACTCAGCAGTAGTAGATCTACTCAGGATTATTATCTCGACTCGCATACAGACACCAGGAGATTCCCCTGCATTTCTACATTTTGTAAACTAGATATGTCTTAGAATCTCTAAACGTTAATTACGAGCTTTTGTAAACATTATTACATTGTAAACTTTTATTATATCAATGTAAGCAGTAAACGACGCATATAGAGTCGTTCACTTTATCTTATGTGCTTGTGATATTCGATTAAGTCGCGCCCCGACCCGATTCGCTTCCGCATAGTAAATTTGGGGGTGCGACAGATTGGTATCAGAGCCTAAGGTTATAGTGAACTAGGTTGCATTTAGTGGGCCTAGACTATGACCGTTAGGCAGTATTTTCTGTTAAGTATGGTTGGTTCAAGAGTTACATCATACAAGTTTAATTTAACATAGCCTGATCAACTATGTACAATTAAATAAAGATGATATAAGGCTTGAACTAGTTATGCTGGAATAGGGATACACTAGTTGACTCTGACCACGAGAGAAACCGGACCTATACATGTGTGTGCTAGAAACATTAGGCTATATGATATGTATATATATATAGACCTCACAATACTTACTAAACGCTCTTGCCACAAACATGGCAGACATCCCTCCTCTAGCGCCGACAGGCGCGAACAACGAAACTCAAACCTACCCAACTGTAGAGGAGTTAACTGCTTTACCCCAAACTTTGACTGAACCTCTCTATTATTTCACTAGGGAGGCAAGAGTCACACGACATCAACGAAGGGGTAACAGTTCAACTCGAGTTAGCCCTTACCACACTGGTAACACCACAACCAGGGCAGACTATCCAACTTACCCTCGTAAGTGGGATTGGCTACCCACAACTCTGAACACCTGGAGGTCTGAGGAAGCCATACAGATTCCTGCTGACCCCATGGACATCTCACCGTATACCCAAGAACCTATCCACCATACCGTTTCAGTGCTTGCTGCTCGACTTCGCCGTCATGAGGCAAGGCTTGAAAGCTTGGAACGAGAACAATACATAGTACAAACCCATGGATTACGCACATCACACGACCGTATTGCTAGACTCTATCTGGAACAAGAAAACATGACACAGAATGTGGATATGATCCTCCAACAAGTGATTGATGACAGAAGCGCAGTTGATCTCCTACCGGCGAGACTGGAAGAATGTGAGCTACGCTCACAGGAAGCCGAACAATATGCTCGCATGTTGGAGCAACGCCTAACTATCGCTGAAGATACCGCTCGACAGACCAGTCGACTTGCTGAAGCCATGGAACGTCTTGTCACCCTGATGTCACTAGTGACAATACGACAAGATTAGTACAGTATCTGTTATGTAATCACTTATCTAAGCCTTTTTAAGTCAGTATAATTCAACCGGATGTAACCATTCCCGGTACCTTTTGTAAACTCTAAAGTCTGTAATCTTTTGAACTCGTACCTTGTATGGTATCTAATTTTATTATCTAATGAAATATGATTATCACATTGTGCTGTTGTATATTACCCTCCTATATACATACATATGCGATAAATCATAACCTTTGAACAACATCTTACATATTTTTTACTCTGTATTTATTCAAGCATTATGCCGCCAAGACGAACTTACAGTCAAGCGGAAATCACTCAACTCATTGCTCAGGGTGTAGCTCAAGCCCTTGCTGCCCAACAACCACGCTCTGGCAGCGAGGACACGACCAACAACACCCCTCCAGCCAAACCTTGCTCATACAAGGACTTCCTCAACTGCAAGCCTCTGAACTTCAAAGGCACGGAAAGATCTATCGGTCTATTACGATGGATCGAGAAAATGGAATCAGTCTTCCGGATCTGTAACTGCCCAGAAGACTGCAAAGTCAAGTATTCCACCTGCACCTTCATGGATGGTGCTCTGACCTGGTGGAATACTCATGCTCAAACTATAGGCATTGATATCGCCTACCAAACTGGGAAGAATTGAAAAGTATGTTAAAGGATGAGTACTGTCCAAGAGAAGAGTTGCAACAACTCGAGGTCGAGTTTTGGAATCTCAAAGTTCATGGCAATGAATTGCCAGTTACACAACCCGTTTTCATAAACTTGCACTGTTGTGCCCATCAATGGTCGATCCTGAGTACAAGATGATCAAACGTTACATCTGGGGACTTCCCCCACACATTCAGGGAATGGTCACTGCTTCCAACTCTCCTACCATTCAGGGTGCCGTCTGTATGGCACACAATCTTATGGCTCAGGTGGTTCGCCAAGAAACACCTACTTCCACAAACACCGGTAATAACTCTGGGGATCATAAGAGAAAGTGGTCCGGAAACTCCAACCAAAATCAACAGTCATCAAAGAAGCCTGAAACTGTCAAGGCTTACACATCTGGTTCTGAACCCAGGAAAGGCTACACTGGAACCAAGCCTTTCTGCTCTAAGTGCCACCGCCATCATGATGGTCCCTGCGGTACTCCATGTAACAAATGTCAGAGGTATGGGCATCTAGCCAAAGACTGTAGGTCTACTAGTACCAATACCAACAACAACCCCAACACCAGCTCCAGCCAACCAAAAGCCTGTTTTGAGTGTGGCAACACTGGGCACTTCAGAAATGACTGCCCAAAGCTGAAGAACAAGGGAAACAACAACAACCCGAGAGGTAGAGCTTTCGTCCTTAATTCAGGGGAAGCCCGACAAGACCCGAATGTGGTCTCGGGTACGTTCCTCATCAACAACTTACATGCTTCTATTGTGTTTGATACTGGTGCTGATAGGAACTTTATATCTGATGAATTTAGTTCCTTACTTGACATTACCCCTGTTGCCTTGGAAGCTAAGTATATAGTAGAACTAGCTAATGGCAAACTGATTGAAACCAATAGTGTGATACACAATTGCACTTTAAAACTAGCTGATGAACTCTTCAACATTGATCTCATACCTGTCGAGATCGGTAGTTTCGACATCATCATCGGTATGGATTGGTTATCCAAACACCGAGCAGAGATCGTTTGTTTTGATAAAATTGTTCGTATTCCTCTCGTCACCGGTGGTACTTTAATCATACAAGGGGAGACCGGTGGGACGAGACTGAATATCATATCGTGTATGAAAACCCGAAAATATTTGAGAAAAGGATATCGGGCAATCCTCGCTTATGTTATGGAGAAAAAGTCGGAAGAGAAGCGACTTGAGGATGTGCCCATCGTTCGAGACTTCCCAGAAGTCTTTCCTGAAGACTTGCCTGGCCTTCCACCGCCAAGACAAGTCGAGTTTTCCATAGACCTCGTGCCGGGTGCAGCAATCGTGGCACGAGCACCTTACCGTTTAGCCCCATCCGAACTTCAGGAGTTGTCTACTCAATTACAGGAACTCATGGATAAAGGATTCATTCGACCAAGTTCTTCACCTTGGGGAGCTCCGGTCCTATTTGTCAAAAAGAAAGACGGTTCTTTTAGAATGTGCATCGATTATCATGAACTCAACAAACTCACTGTTAAGAACCGTTATCCACTCCCTCGAATTGATGATCTATTTGACCCACTGCAAGGGTCGAGCTTTTATTCAAAGATCGATCTACGGTCAGGTTATCATCAACTCTGAGTTCGAGACACCGACATCCCGAAGACAGCTTTCCGAACTCGCTATGGTCACTACGAGTTTCAAGTAATGCCATTTGGTATAACAAACGCACCGGCTGTATTCATGGACCTTATGAACCGAGTGTGCAAACCATATCTTGATAAGTTTGTGATTGTATTCATTGATGACATCTTAATCTACTCACGCAACGAGCAAGAACACGCGCAACATCTGAAAACCATTCTAGAGCTACTCAAACACGAGGAGTTATATGCTAAATTCTCCAAGTGTGATTTCTGGATGCAAACTGTCCAATTCCTTGGGCATGTGATTGACAGTCAAGGGATTCATGTTGATCCATCAAAAATCGAGGCTATCAAAAATTGGCAATCGCCAACAACTCCAACCGAAGTACGGCAGTTTTTGGGACTGGCCGGGTACTATCGGCGATTTATCGAAAACTTCTCTAAAATAGCCCAACCACTCACAACCCTGAATCAGAAGGAAAAGAAGTTCGTCTGGACTGATAAACAAGAGTCAGCGTTCCAATTGTTAAAACAAAAGCTTTGCAGTGCACCTATTTTATCACTACCCGAAGGCAACGATGACTTCGTGGTATACTGCGATGCTTCACACCAAGGTCTTGGTTGCGTGTTAATGCAACAAGATAAGGTCATTGCCTACGCCTCCCGACAACTCAAAGTTCACGAAAAGAATTACACCACTGATGATCTCGAATTGGGAGCCGTAGTGTTTGCACTCAAAATCTGGAGACACTATCTATACGGTACTAAATGTACAATCTTTACCGACCATAAAAGTCTTCAGCATATCTTTGACCAAAAGGATCTCAACATGAGGCAACGTCGATGGGTCGAGTTGCTCACCGATTATGATTGCGAGATCCGTTATCATCCAGGCAAGGCAAACGTTGTTGCCGATGCCCTCAGTCGAAAAGAACGTGTAAAACCCCTTTGAGTCCGAGCCCTCAGCATGACAATCCATAATGATCTTATCATTCAAATCATTACCTCTCAATTCGAAGCACTCAAACCTGAGTACATTAAAAATGAGTCCTTGCGTGGCATGGACCAACAATTTGAAACCAAATCCAACGGAGCCAAATACTTCTCAAACCGAATCTGGTTACTTAATTTTGGGAACCTACGAGGCTTGGTGATAGATGAAGCTCACAAGTCCAAATACTCCATACATCCTGGATCTGACAAGATGTATCATGGCATCAAGGAGTTGTATTGGTGGCCAAACATGAAAGCTGACATAGCCACATATGTCGGCAAGTGCCTCACATGCTCTAAAGTCAAAGCCGAGTATCAGAAACCCTCTGGATTACTCCAACAACCGGAAATCCCTCAATGGAAATGGGAGCAGATCTCCATGGACTTTATCACAAAACTTCCAAAGACATCGAGCGGTTGCGATACCATTTGGGTGATCGTCGATCGTCTCACCAAATCTGCTTATTTCCTAGCCATCAAAGAAACTGACAAAATGGAACGCCTCACGCGAATTTACCTTAAGGAAATCGTATCCCGACACGGCGTTCCCATTTCGATTATCTCCGACAGGGATAGTCGTTTCACATCTCACTTTTGGCAGTCACTTCAGAAATCTCTGGGTACTCGTATAGATATGAGTACTGCATATCATCCTCAAACCGACGGCCAGAGTGAACGAACCATTCAAACATTGGAAGATATGCTACGGGCTTGCGTAGTTGACTTCGGTGCAAATTGGGAACATCATTTACCCTTATGCGAGTTTTCGTATAACAACAGCTACCATACCAGTATTGGAGCTGCACCTTTCGAGGCACTGTACGGTCGTAAGTGCCGATCACCTGTCTGTTGGACCGAAGTGGGAGACAGCCAACTCACTGGTCCTGAAATCATTCACGAAACCACAGAGAAAATAATTGGAATCCAAAACAGACTCAAAGCCGCGCGTGACCGTCAGAAAAGTTATGCTGACGTGAGACGCAAACATCTCGAGTTCCTAGTTGGGGATCGAGTACTCTTGAAAGTATCACCTTGGAAAGGAGTCATTCGCTTTGGCAAACGCGGGAAGTTGAATCCCAGATACATTGGACCATTCGAAATCCTTGAGAGGATTGGTCGAGTGACATATCGATTGCAGCTGCCACCCGAACTCAGCAGCGTGCATCCCACATTTCACATTTCTAATCTTAAGAAATGCTTGTCTGATGAGACACTCATTATTCCTCTCGACGAAATCCACATCGATGATAAACTCCATTTTGTCGAGACACCAGCAGAAATCATGGACCGCGAGGTCAAACAGTTGAAACAAAGTCGTATTCCCATCGTCAAAGTCCGGTGGAATTCGCGGCGTGGTCCGGAATTCACTTGGGAACGGGAAGACCAAATGCGACTCAAGTACCCACAGTCATTCACATAATCCACACCATCTACGACTCCGAGCTAAATTTCGGGACGAAATTCTCTTAACAAGGGGAGAATGTGACACCCGACAAATTAGGGCTAGTTATTAGTTCCTAATCATCTGCTAATACATGTAATTAGTACTAGATTAGGCTAATTATATGTATCAATATATATATATATATATATATATATATATATATATATATATATATATTGGAATATATATACACGTACGCGATTATGTTGAATCGTGCATTTTCATATCGGGCGGATCCCGATACATTAATACGGACGTTGGTGAACTCGATTTATTAAATAATATGAAATTATTTGATAAACATACTTATTTCCAAATATTATTGCGATAATATTTCATAAGCATTTCGTATGGTATATAATTCACATAAACGACCAAAAACGCACAAAACGCGCCCGACAATCAAATAAACGTCAAAATATATTTTATAAATTAAAATATATCATTTCGGATGGTAAGTATTCAAGTATCGTATTTAAAACCGATAACAAAAACGTTTGATTTAAACGTCACACGATTTATTAATCGTAACACGACTCCACGAACCACTACTGACACATCACAACAACATATTTATAAATGTTTCTAAGTAAAAGTAAAACTTCAAGTTAAAAATATCAAGATTTAAACCGTTAGATAAACACAAGTGTCAAACGTTTAACGTCTAATTACACGTTCACACGACCGGGGAAACAAACACCGCACGGAGCGCAAATTGAGGAAACAAAATTTAACAAGCACACACCCATCTAGTGGCCCCCAACCACGAAAATCAGCAACCAAAGGGCATGGCAAGCCATGCCATGCCATTTGACTTCAACCCCATCTTTCAACCAACTTCACTTTACTTCACCAACACTCCACTCATCCCTCCATTCTCTCCCATTCCCTCTTTGGCCGAATTTAGCTGTCACCAGCCACCACCACACCACCTAGACACCACCACAAGTCCACCCTATCACCACCATAGTGCCATCGCGAACCGCCACGCCAGAAATCAAGAAAACGCAAGAAAACGAGCTTTCGACTTCATTTCTTTCACTCTTCATCGTTTCATTGTAAGAACTCTTAATATTCTACTATCTATACTTTAAATATACTTGTATACATGTCTAGTTGCTCATTTAACAAGGTTATGTCCAAAGTATAAGCTAAAACTCATTTTTCTTGAACTTATATTCACACTGCTTTCTGTCTAGAAAGTTGGTCAACTTCCATGATTTTTATAAAATTTATATCTTAACTAAAATGAATGTTTGTTAAGCCTAAAATGTATCCTGTGATGTTAGCTTTCCAACGACACCAATTTCGTAACATATCGATCTCGTTTACTATTTTAAAATAATATTTCCGTTAAAGTGCGCATTACTGTTCCGGCGGACAGAAATATCTACCTCCTTCTCGAGACCATATCTTGAGTTCTAGACCACTAAAACATATGAGACCAGTTCCAAAACCTCACATAAATTGTTAACTTTAAAAAGTTCTTCTTTAGCCTTTTCCATAAATACACATATTTTTGTGTAGAGCTCAGTCTTTGGACTGTAGCTGTTCTTGGACCAAAACCGACACCCTTCATGATTATTTTTATTAAAAATAGTAAATGAATATATAAAAACACCATAAAGTGCAGTTTTACACTAGACATATAGGAGAATATGTATGATTTCTATTTAGGGTTAATTCGGTTTAAAAGTTGATCTAAACGAGAGACTTGTCGAGTAAATATCTAGAAAACCAAAGTGTAAGGACTGTTCTTGCCATTTCACAAAAATCCGACAATCCCTATTGTCAGATTAATTAGTCCGTCAATCCTCATTATTATCATATGAAATCTTAAATCCGTGAATACCATTGTCTCATGAATAAAAATCAGTGAATAATCATTCACGCATGAACAAAAATCCGTGAATAATCATTCACGCATAAACTAAATCCGTGAATATCATTCACGCATAAACTAAATCCGTGAATATCATTAACACATAACCAAGCCCGTGAATCCCCATTCTCGCATGAACAGTGTCTGTGAAATCCCCATTGTCACATGAACAGTACTCCGAGAATCCTATTGATGCAGTACACTATTGTCGGATTAGTTATGGCCTTTGACTTTCTTGACTTACGGAACAAATGTATTGTCGGACCCCTTTGGACTGTCGGACTCACTTTTGGGGAAAATTTCACTTTTATAATTCTATGTTTCGAGACTCTACACTTTCGGACCATAAAATTGTCACACATATATATATGTATATACATATACCTTAGTGAATCCTAAAGCTTAAACGCCGAGAACAATAATATTAGAAGAGTATTATAAACCATCACCAACGGGCCGTACATATTTTCAAAAACTCAAACTAATCTATCAAACAACCAAATTATTTGGACATTACTAGATGGATGAACAACTAGCATGGACGGTCTTTTGAGACGTCTACATATACTTATAACCTTGCGCGTTTTGAACGCCCGACAGGTTACAGTCTTCGGACAACATCACCTTATGCAACATCATACTTGCTTGTTAGCAACACACTAGACTCAGGTGAGTCTCATAGCCCCTCATTTTACTGTTTTTAACCCAGGGGTGGGAATACATACTCGTTTTGTTTTACATGTGGACATGAGTACTAAACCTCGATATATACTGCATGAGTTGTTTTGTTAATCATTTAAAGCCCTCCACTACATAGTTTGTTTATATGGATTTAGCGCGATTGTTAGTGTATGGTACCATATGGGATTGACAATCCCCGTCCGGGTTAGCACGCACTAACTGGTCAAACGGACGCTTAGCATTTGTTCATACGAGTGTAGATTAGGCACTCGCAGGGAGGCACCCTCGCTCAGGCACTTGGTTGTGATCCTGACACCTCAGTTAAGCTCAAACTATGGGCTCATGGCAGTGATATACATCTATTTTATTTGCTTGGTTGCAAATCATTATATTAAATCTCATGGTTCACACATCATGTTTATCTATACAAACCTGTGATCTCACCAGCTTTATAGCTGACATTTTAGTATGTATTCTCAGGTACTCAGCAGTAGTAGATCTACTCAGGATTATTATCTCGAGTCGCATACAGACACCAGGAGATTCCCCTACATTTCTATATTTTGTAAACTAGATATGCCTTAGAATCTCTAAACGTTAATTACGAGCTTTTGTAAACATTATTACATTGTAAACTTTTATTATATCAATGTAAGCAGTAAACGACGCATATAGAGTCGTTCACTTTATCTTATGTGCTTGTGATATTCGATTAAGTCGCGCCCTGACCCGATTCGCTTCCGCACAGTAAATTTAGGGGTGCGACAGATTGGTATCAGAGCCTAAGGTTATAGTGAACTAGGTTGCATTTAGTGGGCCTAGACTATGACCGTTAGGCAGTATTTTCTGTTAAGTATGGTTGGTTCAAGAGTTACATCATACAAGTTTAATTTAACATAGCCTGATCAACTATGTACAATTAAATAAAGATGATATAAGGCTTGAACTAGTTATGCTGGAATAGGGATACACTAGTTGACTCTGACCACGAGAGAAACCGGACCTATACATGTGTGTGCTAGAAACATTAGGCTATATGATATGTATATATATATAGACCTCACAATACTTACTAAACGCTCTTGCCACAAACATGGCAGACATCCCTCCTCTAGCGCCGATAGGCACGAACAACGAAACTCAAACCTACCCAACTGTAGAGGAGTTAACTGCTTTACCCCAAACTTTGACTGAACCTCTCTATTATTTCACTGTGGAGGCAAGAGTCACACGACATCAACGAAGGGGTAACAGTTCAACTCGAGTTAGCCCTTACCACACTAGTAACACCACAACCAGGGCAGACTATCCAACTTACCCTCGTAAGTGGGATTGGCTACCCACAACTCTGAACACCTGGAGGTCTGAGGAAGCCATACAGATTCCTGCTGACCCCATGGACATCTCACCGTATACCCAAGAACCTATCCACCATACCGTTTCAGTGCTTGCTGCTCGACTTCACCGTCATGAGGCAAGGCTTGAAAGCTTGGAACGAGAACAATACATAGTACAAACCCATGGATTACGCACATCACACGACCGTATTGCTAGACTCTATCTGGAACAAGAAAACATGACACAGAATGTGGATATGATCCTCCAACAAGTGATTGATGACAGAAGCGCAGTTGATCTCCTACCGGCGAGACTGGAAGAATGTGAGCTACGCTCACAGGAAGCCGAACAATATGCTCGCATGTTGGAGCAACGTCTAACTATCGCTGAAGATACCGCTCGACAGACCAGTCGACTTGCTGAAGCCATGGAACGTTTTGTCACCCTGATGTCACTAGTGACTATACGACAAGATTAGTACAGTATCTGTTATGTAATCACTTATCTAAGCCTTTTTAAGTCAGTATAATTCAACCGGATGCAACCATTCCCGGTACCTTTTGTAAACTCTAAAGTCTGTAATCTTTTGAACTCGTACCTTGTATGGTATCTAATTTTATTATCTAATGAAATATGATTATCACATTGTGCTGTTGTATATTACCCTCCTATATACATACATATGCGATAAATCATAACCTTTGAACAACATCTTACATATTTTTTACTCTGTATTTATTCAAGCATTATGCCGCCAAGACGAACTTACAGTCAAGCGGAAATCACTCAACTCATTGCTCAGGGTGTAACTCAAACCCTTGCTGCCCAACAACCACGCTCTGGCAGCGAGGACACGACCAACAACACCCCTCCAGCCAAACCTTGCTCATACAAGGACTTCCTCAACTGCAAGCCTCTGAACTTCAAAGGCACGGAAAGAGCTATCGGTCTATTACGATGGATCGAGAAAATGGAATCAGTCTTCCGGATCTGTAACTGCCCAGAAGACTGCAAAGTCAAGTATTCCACCTGCACCTTCATGGATGGTGCTCTGACCTGGTGGAATACTCATGCTCAAACTATAGGCATTGATATCGCCTACCAAACTGGGAAGAATTGAAAAGTATGTTAAAGGATGAGTACTGTCCAAGAGAAGAGTTGCAACAACTCGAGGTCGAGTTTTGGAATCTCAAAGTTCATGGTAATGATATTGCCAGTTACACAACCCGTTTTCATCAACTTGCACTGTTGTGCCCATCAATGGTCGATCATGAGTACAAGATGATCAAATGTTACATCTGGGGACTTCCCCCACACATTCAGGGAATGGTCACTGCTTCCAACTCTCCTACCATTCAGGGTGCCGTCCGTATGGCACACAATCTTATGGCTCAGGTGGTTCGCCAAGAAACACCTACTTCCACAAACACCGGTAATAACTCTGGGGATCATAAGAGAAAGTGGTCCGGAAACTCCAACCAAAATCAACAGTCATCAAAGAAGCCTGAAACTGTCAAGGCTTACACATCTGGTTCTGAACCCAGGAAAGGCTACACTGGAACCAAGCCTTTCTGCTCTAAGTGCCGCCGCCATCATGATGGTCCCTGCGGTACTCCATGTAACAAATGTCAGAGGTATGGGCATCTAGCCAAAGACTGTAGGTCTACTAGTACCAATACCAACAACAACCCCAACACCAGCTCCAGCCAACCAAAAGCCTGTTTTGAGTGTGGCAACACTGGGCACTTCAGAAATGACTGCCCAAAGCTAAAGAACAAGGGAAACAACAACAACCCGAGAGGTAGAGCTTTCGTCCTTAATTCAGGGGAAGCCCGACAAGACCCGAATGTGGTCTTGGGTACGTTCCTCATCAACAACTTACATGCTTCTATTGTGTTTGATACTGGTGCTGATAGGAGCTTTATATCTGATGAATTTAGTTCCTTACTTGACATTACCCCTGTTGCCTTGGAAGCTAAGTATATAGTAGAACTAGCTAATGGCAAACTGATTGAAAACAAATAGTGTGATACACAATTGCACTTTAAAACTAGCTGATGAACTCTTCAACATTGATCTCATACCTGTCGAGATCGGTAGTTTCGACATCATCATCGGTATGGATTGGTTATCCAAACACCGAGCAGAGATCGTCTGTTTTGATAAAATTGTTCGTATTCCTCTCGTCACCGGTGGTACTTTAATCATACAAGGGGAGACCGGTGGGACGAGACTGAATATCATATCGTGTATGAAAACCCGAAAATATTTGAGAAAAGGATATCGGGCAATCCTCACTTATGTTATGGAGAAAAAGTCGGAAGAGAAGCGACTTGAGGATGTGCCCATCGTTCGAGACTTCCCAGAAGTCTTTCCTGAAGACTTGCCTGGCCTTCCACCGCCAAGACAAGTCGAGTTTTCCATAGACCTCGTGCCGGGTGCAGCAATCGTGGCACGAGCACCTTACCGTTTAGCCCCATCCGAACTTCAGGAGTTGTCTACTCAATTACAGGAACTCATGGATAAAGGATTCATTCGACCAAGTTCTTCACCTTGGGGAGCTCCGGTCCTATTTTTCAAAAAGAAAGACGGTTCTTTTAGAATGTGCATCGATTATCATGAACTCAACAAACTCACTGTTAAGAACCGTTATCCACTCCCTCGAATTGATGATCTATTTGACCCACTGCAAGGGTCGAGCTTTTATTCAAAGATCGATCTACGGTCAGGTTATCATCAACTCTGAGTTCGAGACACCGACATCCCGAAGACAGCTTTCCGAACTCGCTATGGTCACTACGAGTTTCAAGTAATGCCATTTGGTATAACAAACGCACCGGCTGTATTCATGGACCTTATGAACCGAGTGTGCAAACCATATCTTGATAAGTTTGTGATTGTATTCATTGATGACATCTTAATCTACTCACGCAACGAGCAAGAACACGCGCAACATCTGAAAACCATTCTAGAGCTACTCAAACACGAGGAGTTATATGCTAAATTCTCCAAGTGTGATTTCTGGATGCAAACTGTCCAATTCCTTGGGCATGTGATTGACAGTCAAGGGATTCATGTTGATCCATCAAAAATCGAGGCTATCAAAAATTGGCAATCGCCAACAACTCCAACCGAAGTACGGCAGTTTTTGGGACTGGCCGGGTACTATCGGCGATTTATCGAAAACTTCTCTAAAATAGCCCAACCACTCACAACCCTGAATCAGAAGGAAAAGAAGTTCGTCTGGACTGATAAACAAGAGTCAGCGTTCCAATTGTTAAAACAAAAGCTTTGCAGTGCACCTATTTTATCACTACCCGAAGGCAACGATGACTTCGTGGTATACTGCGATGCTTCACACCAAGGTCTTGGTTGCGTGTTAATGCAACAAGATAAGGTCATTGCCTACGCCTCCCGACAACTCAAAGTTCACGAAAACAATTACACCACTGATGATCTCGAATTGGGAGCCGTAGTGTTTGCACTCAAAATCTGGAGACACTATCTATACGGTACTAAATGTACAATCTTTACCGACCATAAAAGTCTTCAGCATATCTTTGACCAAAAGGATCTCAACATGAGGCAACGTCGATGGGTCGAGTTGCTCACCGATTATGATTGCGAGATCCGTTATCATCCAGGCAAGGCAAACGTTGTTGCCGATGCCCTCAGTCGAAAAGAACGTGTAAAACCCCTTTGAGTCCGAGCCCTCAGCATGACAATCCATAATGATCTTATCATTCAAATCATTACCTCTCAATTCGAAGCACTCAAACCTGAGTACATTAAAAATGAGTCCTTGCGTGGCATGGACCAACAATTTGAAACCAAATCCAACGGAGCCAAATACTTCTCAAACCGAATCTGGTTACTTAATTTTGGGAACCTACGAGGCTTGGTGATAGATGAAGCTCACAAGTCCAAATACTCCATACATCCTGGATCTGACAAGATGTATCATGGCATCAAGGAGTTGTATTGGTGGCCAAACATGAAAGCTGACATAGCCACATATGTCGGCAAGTGCCTCACATGCTCTAAAGTCAAAGCCGAGTATCAGAAACCCTCTGGATTACTCCAACAACCGGAAATCCCTCAATGGAAATGGGAGCAGATCTCCATGGACTTTATCACAAAACTTCCAAAGACATCGAGCGGTTGCGATACCATTTGGGTGATCGTCGATCGTCTCACCAAATCTGCTCATTTCCTAGCCATCAAAGAAACTGACAAAATGGAACGCCTCACGCGAATTTACCTTAAGGAAATCGTATCCCGACACGGTGTTCCCATTTCGATTATCTCCGACAGGGATAGTCGTTTCACATCTCACTTTTGGCAGTCACTTCAGAAATCTCTGGGTACTCGTATAGATATGAGTACTGCATATCATCCTCAAACCGACGGCCAGAGTGAACGAACCATTCAAACATTGGAAGATATGCTACGGGCTTGCGTAGTTGACTTCAGTGCAAATTGGGAACATCATTTACCCTTATGCGAGTTTTCGTATAACAACAGCTACCACACCAGTACTGGAGCTGCACCTTTCGAGGCACTGTACGGTCGTAAGTGCCGATCACCTGTCTGTTGGACCGAAGTGGGAGACAGCCAACTCACTGGTCCTGAAATCATTCACGAAACCACAGAGAAAATAATTGGAATCAAAAACAGACTCAAAGCCGCACGTGACCGTCAGAAAAGTTATGCTGACGTGAGACGCAAACATCTCGAGTTCCAAGTTGGGGATCGAGTACTCTTGAAAGTATCACCTTGGAAAGGAGTCATTCGCTTTGGCAAACGCGGGAAGTTGAATCCCAGATACATTGGACCATTCGAAATCCTTGAGAGGATTGGTCGAGTGACATATCGATTGCAGCTGCCACCCGAACTCAGCAGCGTGCATCCCACATTTCACATTTCTAATCTTAAGAAATGCTTGTCTGATGAGACACTCATTATTCCTCTCGACGAAATCCACATCGATGATAAACTCCATTTTGTCGAGACACCAGCAGAAATCATGGACCGCGAGGTCAAACAGTTGAAACAAAGTCGTATTCCCATCGTCAAAGTCCGGTGGAATTCGCGGCGTGGTCCGGAATTCACTTGGGAACGGGAAGACCAAATGCGACTCAAGTACCCACAGTCATTCACATAATCCACACCATCTACGACTCCGAGCTAAATTTCGAGACGAAATTCTCTTAACAAGGGGAGAATGTGACACCCGACAAATTAGGGCTAGTTATTAGTTCCTAATCATCTGCTAATACATGTAATTAGTACTAGATTAGGCTAATTATATGTATCAATATATATATATATATATATATATATATATATATTGGAATATATATACACGTACGCGATTATGTTGAATCGTGCATTTTCATATCGGGC
Organism: Pseudognaphalium luteoalbum; assembly: GCA_963422505.1. NCBI lineage: Eukaryota > Viridiplantae > Streptophyta > Magnoliopsida > Asterales > Asteraceae > Pseudognaphalium > Pseudognaphalium luteoalbum. The sequence goes on from OY730196.1 coordinate 50,150,335, forward strand.
GGATCCCGATACATTAATACGGACGTTGGTGAACTCGATTTATTAAATAATATGAAATTATTTGATAAACATACTTATTTCCAAATATTATTGCGATAATATTTCATAAGCATTTCGTATGGTATATAATTCACATAAACGACCAAAAACGCACAAAACGCGCCCGACAATCAAATAAACGTCAAAATATATTTTATAAATTAAAATATATCATTTCGGATGGTAAGTATTCAAGTATCGTATTTAAAACCGATAACAAAAACGTTTGATTTAAACGTCACACGATTTATTAATCGTAACACGACTCCACGAACCACTACTGACACATCACAACAACATATTTATAAATGTTTCTAAGTAAAAGTAAAACTTCAAGTTAAAAATATCAAGATTTAAACCGTTAGATAAACACAAGTGTCAAACGTTTAACGTCTAATTACACGTTCACACGACCGGGGAAACAAACACCGCACGGAGCGCAAATTGAGGAAACAAAATTTAACAAGCACACACCCATCTAGTGGCCCCCAACCACGAAAATCAGCAACCAAAGGGCATGGCAAGCCATGCCATGCCATTTGACTTCAACCCCATCTTTCAACCAACTTCACTTTACTTCACCAACACTCCACTCATCCCTCCATTCTCTCCCATTCCCTCTTTGGCCGAATTTAGGCTGTCACCAGCCACCACCACACCACCTAGACACCACCACAAGTCCACCCTATCACCACCATAGTGCCATCGCGAACCGCCACGCCAGAAATCAAGAAAACGCAAGAAAACGAGCTTTCGACTTCATTTCTTTCACTCTTCATCGTTTCATTGTAAGAACTCTTAATATTCTACTATCTATACTTTAAATATACTTGTATACATGTCTAGTTTCTCATTTAACAAGGTTATGTCCAAAGTATAAGCTAAAACTCATTTTTCTTGAACTTATATTCACACTGCTTTCTGTCTAGAAAGTTGGTCAACTTCCATGATTTTTATAAAATTTATATCTTAACTAAAATGAATGTTTGTTAAGCCTAAAATGTATCCTATGATGTTAGCTTTCCAACGACACCAATTTCGTAACATATCGATCTCGTTTACTATTTTAAAATAATATTTCCGTTAAAGTGCGCATTACTGTTCCGGCGGACAGAAATATCTACCTCCTTCTCGAGACCATATCTTGAGTTCTAGACCACTAAAACATATGAGACCAGTTCCAAAACCTCACATAAATTGTTAACTTTAAAAAGTTCTGCTTTAGCCTTTTCCATAAATACACATATTTTTGTGTAGAGCTCAATCTTTGGACTGTAGCTGTTCTTGGACCAAAACCGACACCCTTCATGATTATTTTTATTAAAAATAGTAAATGAATATATAAAAACACCATAAAGTGCAGTTTTACACTAGACATATAGGAGAATATGTATGATTTCTATTTAGGGTTAATTCGGTTTAAAAGTTGATCTAAACGAGAGACTTGTCGAGTAAATATCTAGAAAACCAAAGTGTAAGGACTGTTCTTGCCATTTCACAAAAATCCGACAATCCCTATTGTCAGATTAATTAGTCCGTCAATCCTCATTATTATCATATGAAATCTTAAATCCGTGAATACCATTGTCTCATGAATAAAAATCAGTGAATAATCATTCACGCATGAACAAAAATCCGTGAATAATCATTCACGCATAAACTAAATCCGTGAATATCATTCACGCATAAACTAAATCCGTGAATATCATTAACACATAACCAAGCCCGTGAATCCCCATTCTCGCATGAACAGTGTCTGTGAAATCCCCATTGTCACATGAACAGTACTCCGAGAATCCTATTGATGCAGTACACTATTGTCGGATTAGTTATGGCCTTTGACTTTCTTGACTTACGGAACAAATGTATTGTCGGACCCCTTTGGACTGTCGGACTCACTTTTGGGGAAAATTTCACTTTTATAATTCTATGTTTCGAGACTCTACACTTTCGGACCATAAAATTGTCACACATATATATATGTATATACATATACCTTAGTGAATCCTAAAGCTTAAACGCCGAGAACAATAATATTAGAAGAGTATTATAAACCATCACCAACGGGCCGTACATATTTTCAAAAACTCAAACTAATCTATCAAACAACCAAATTATTTGGACATTACTAGATGGATGAACAACTAGCATGGACGGTCTTTTGAGACGTCTACATATACTTATAACCTTGCGCGTTTTGAACGCCCGACAGGTTACAGTCTTCGGACAACATCACCTTATGCAACATCATACTTGCTTGTTAGCAACACACCAGACTCAGGTGAGTCTCATAGCCCCTCATTTTACTGTTTTTAACCCAGGGGTGGGAATACATACTCGTTTTGTTTTACATGTGGACATGAGTACTAAACCTCGATATATACTGCATGAGTTGTTTTGTTAATCATTTAAAGCCCTCCACTACATAGTTTGTTTATATGGATTTAGCGCGATTGTTAGTGTATGGTACCATATGGGATTGACAATCCCCGTCCGGGTTAGCACGCACTAACTGGTCAAACGGACGCTTAGCATTTGTTCATACGAGTGTAGATTAGGCACTCGCAGGGAGGCACCCTCGCTCAGGCACTTGGTTGTGATCCTGACACCTCAGTTAAGCTCAAACTATGGGCTCATGGCAGTGATATACATCTATTTTATTTGCTTGGTTGCAAATCATTATATTAAATCTCATGGTTCACACATCATGTTTATCTATACAAACCTGTGATCTCACCAGCTTTTTAGCTGACATTTTAGTATGTATTCTCAGGTACTCAGCAGTAGTAGATCTACTCAGGATTATTATCTCGAGTCGCATACAGACACCAGGAGATTCCCCTACATTTCTATATTTTGTAAACTAGATATGCCTTAGAATCTCTAAACGTTAATTACGAGCTTTTGTAAACATTATTACATTGTAAACTTTTATTATATCAATGTAAGCAGTAAACGACGCATATAGAGTCGTTCACTTTATCTTATGTGCTTGTGATATTCGATTAAGTCGCGCCCTGACCCGATTCGCTTCCGCACAGTAAATTTAGGGGTGCGACAGATTGGTATCAGAGCCTAAGGTTATAGTGAACTAGGTTGCATTTAGTGGGCCTAGACTATGACCGTTAGGCAGTATTTTCTGTTAAGTATGGTTGGTTCAAGAGTTACATCATACAAGTTTAATTTAACATAGCCTGATCAACTATGTACAATTAAATAAAGATGATATAAGGCTTGAACTAGTTATGCTGGAATAGGGATACACTAGTTGACTCTGACCACGAGAGAAACCGGACCTATACATGTGTGTGCTAGAAACATTAGGCTATATGATATGTATATATATATAGACCTCACAATACTTACTAAACGCTCTTGCCACAAACATGGCAGACATCCCTCCTCTAGCGCCGATAGGCACGAACAACGAAACTCAAACGTACCCAACTGTAGAGGAGTTAACTGCTTTACCCCAAACTTTGACTGAACCTCTCTATTATTTCACTGTGGAGGCAAGAGTCACACGACATCAACGAAGGGGTAACAGTTCAACTCGAGTTAGCCCTTACCACACTAGTAACACCACAACCAGGGCAGACTATCCAACTTACCCTCGTAAGTGGGATTGGCTACCCACAACTCTGAACACCTGGAGGTCTGAGGAAGCCATACAGATTCCTGCTGACCCCATGGACATCTCACCGTATACCCAAGAACCTATCCACCATACCGTTTCAGTGCTTGCTGCTCGACTTCACCGTCATGAGGCAAGGCTTGAAAGCTTGGAACGAGAACAATACATAGTACAAACCCATGGATTACGCACATCACACGACCGTATTGCTAGACTCTATCTGGAACAAGAAAACATGACACAGAATGTGGATATGATCCTCCAACAAGTGATTGATGACAGAAGCGCAGTTGATCTCCTACCGGCGAGACTGGAAGAATGTGAGCTACGCTCACAGGAAGCCGAACAATATGCTCGCATGTTGGAGCAACGTCTAACTATCGCTGAAGATACCGCTCGACAGACCAGTCGACTTGCTGAAGCCATGGAACGTTTTGTCACCCTGATGTCACTAGTGACTATACGACAAGATTAGTACAGTATCTGTTATGTAATCACTTATCTAAGCCTTTTTAAGTCAGTATAATTCAACCGGATGTAACCATTCCCGGTACCTTTTGTAAACTCTAAAGTCTGTAATCTTTTGAACTCGTACCTTGTATGGTATCTAATTTTATTATCTAATGAAATATGATTATCACATTGTGCTGTTGTATATTACCCTCCTATATACATACATATGCGATAAATCATAACCTTTGAACAACATCTTACATATTTTTTACTCTGTATTTATTCAAGCATTATGCCGCCAAGACGAACTTACAGTCAAGCGGAAATCACTCAACTCATTGCTCAGGGTGTAACTCAAACCCTTGCTGCCCAACAACCACGCTCTGGCAGCGAGGACACGACCAACAACACCCCTCCAGCCAAACCTTGCTCATACAAGGACTTCCTCAACTGCAAGCCTCTGAACTTCAAAGGCACGGAAAGAGCTATCGGTCTATTACGATGGATCGAGAAAATGGAATCAGTCTTCCGGATCTGTAACTGCCCAGAAGACTGCAAAGTCAAGTATTCCACCTGCACCTTCATGGATGGTGCTCTGACCTGGTGGAATACTCATGCTCAAACTATAGGCATTGATATCGCCTACCAAACTGGGAAGAATTGAAAAGTATGTTAAAGGATGAGTACTGTCCAAGAGAAGAGTTGCAACAACTCGAGGTCGAGTTTTGGAATCTCAAAGTTCATGGTAATGATATTGCCAGTTACACAACCCGTTTTCATCAACTTGCACTGTTGTGCCCATCAATGGTCGATCATGAGTACAAGATGATCAAATGTTACATCTGGGGACTTCCCCCACACATTCAGGGAATGGTCACTGCTTCCAACTCTCCTACCATTCAGGGTGCCGTCCGTATGGCACACAATCTTATGGCTCAGGTGGTTCGCCAAGAAACACCTACTTCCACAAACACCGGTAATAACTCTGGGGATCATAAGAGAAAGTGGTCCGGAAACTCCAACCAAAATCAACAGTCATCAAAGAAGCCTGAAACTGTCAAGGCTTACACATCTGGTTCTGAACCCAGGAAAGGCTACACTGGAACCAAGCCTTTCTGCTCTAAGTGCCGCCGCCATCATGATGGTCCCTGCGGTACTCCATGTAACAAATGTCAGAGGTATGGGCATCTAGCCAAAGACTGTAGGTCTACTAGTACCAATACCAACAACAACCCCAACACCAGCTCCAGCCAACCAAAAGCCTGTTTTGAGTGTGGCAACACTGGGCACTTCAGAAATGACTGCCCAAAGCTAAAGAACAAGGGAAACAACAACAACCCGAGAGGTAGAGCTTTCGTCCTTAATTCAGGGGAAGCCCGACAAGACCCGAATGTGGTCTTGGGTACGTTCCTCATCAACAACTTACATGCTTCTATTGTGTTTGATACTGGTGCTGATAGGAGCTTTATATCTGATGAATTTAGTTCCTTACTTGACATTACCCCTGTTGCCTTGGAAGCTAAGTATATAGTAGAACTAGCTAATGGCAAACTGATTGAAAACAAATAGTGTGATACACAATTGCACTTTAAAACTAGCTGATGAACTCTTCAACATTGATCTCATACCTGTCGAGATCGGTAGTTTCGACATCATCATCGGTATGGATTGGTTATCCAAACACCGAGCAGAGATCGTCTGTTTTGATAAAATTGTTCGTATTCCTCTCGTCACCGGTGGTACTTTAATCATACAAGGGGAGACCGGTGGGACGAGACTGAATATCATATCGTGTATGAAAACCCGAAAATATTTGAGAAAAGGATATCGGGCAATCCTCGCTTATGTTATGGAGAAAAAGTCGGAAGAGAAGCGACTTGAGGATGTGCCCATCGTTCGAGACTTCCCAGAAGTCTTTCCTGAAGACTTGCCTGGCCTTCCACCGCCAAGACAAGTCGAGTTTTCCATAGACCTCGTGCCGGGTGCAGCAATCGTGGCACGAGCACCTTACCGTTTAGCCCCATCCGAACTTCAGGAGTTGTCTACTCAATTACAGGAACTCATGGATAAAGGATTCATTCGACCAAGTTCTTCACCTTGGGGAGCTCCGGTCCTATTTGTCAAAAAGAAAGACGGTTCTTTTAGAATGTGCATCGATTATCATGAACTCAACAAACTCACTGTTAAGAACCGTTATCCACTCCCTCGAATTGATGATCTATTTGACCCACTGCAAGGGTCGAGCTTTTATTCAAAGATCGATCTACGGTCAGGTTATCATCAACTCCGAGTTCGAGACACCGACATCCCGAAGACAGCTTTCCGAACTCGCTATGGTCACTACGAGTTTCAAGTAATGCCATTTGGTTTAACAAACGCACCGGCTGTATTCATGGACCTTATGAACCGAGTGTGCAAACCATATCTTGATAAGTTTGTCATTGTATTCATTGATGACATCTTAATCTACTCACGCAACGAGCAAGAACACGCGCAACATCTGAAAACCATTCTAGAGCTACTCAAACACGAGGAGTTATATGCTAAATTCTCCAAGTGTGATTTCTGGATGCAAACTGTCCAATTCCTTGGGCATGTGATTGACAGTCAAGGGATTCATGTTGATCCATCAAAAATCGAGGCTATCAAAAATTGGCAATCGCCAACAACTCCAACCGAAGTACGGCAGTTTTTGGGACTGGCCGGGTACTATCGGCGATTTATCGAAAACTTCTCTAAAATAGCCCAACCACTCACAACCCTGAATCAGAAGGAAAAGAAGTTCGTCTGGACTGATAAACAAGAGTCAGCGTTCCAATTGTTAAAACAAAAGCTTTGCAGTGCACCTATTTTATCACTACCCGAAGGCAACGATGACTTCGTGGTATACTGCGATGCTTCACACCAAGGTCTTGGTTGCGTGTTAATGCAACGAGATAAGCTCATTGCCTACGCCTCCCGATAACTCAAAGTTCAAGAAAAGAATTACACCACTGATGATCTCGAATTGGGAGCCGTAGTGTTTGCACTCAAAATCTGGAGACACTATCTATACGGTACTAAATGTACAATCTTTACCGACCATAAAAGTCTTCAGCATATCTTTGACCAAAAGGATCTCAACATGAGGCAACGTCGATGGGTCGAGTTGCTCACCGATTATGATTGCGAGATCCGTTATCATCCAGGCAAGGAAAACGTTGTTGCCGATGCCCTCAGTCGAAAAGAACGTGTAAAACCCCTTCGAGTCCGAGCCCTCAGCATGACAATCCATAATGATCTTATCATTCAAATCATTACCTCTCAATTCGAAGCACTCAAACCTGAGAACATTAAAAATGAGTCCTTGCGTGGCATGGACCAACAATTTGAAACCAAATCCAACGGAGCCAAATACTTCTCAAACCGAATCTGGTTACTTAATTTTGGGAACCTACGAGGCTTGGTGATGGATGAAGCTCACAAGTCCAAATACTCCATACATCCTGGATCTGACAAGATGTATCATGGCATCAAGGAGTTGTATTGGTGGCCAAACATGAAAGCTGACATAGCCACATATGTCGGCAAGTGCCTCACATGCTCTAAAGTCAAAGCCGAGTATCAGAAACCCTCCGGATTACTCCAACAACCGGAAATCCCTCAATGGAAATGGGAGCAGATCTCCATGGACTTTATCACAAAACTTCCAAAGACATCGAGCGGTTGCGATACCATTTGGGTGATCGTCGATCGTCTCACCAAATCTGCTCATTTCCTAGCCATCAAAGAAACCGACAAAATGGAACGCCTCACGCGAATTTACCTTAAGGAAATCGTATCCCGACACGGCGTTCCCATTTCGATTATCTCCGACAGGGATAGTCGTTTCACATCTCACTTTTGGCAGTCACTTCAGAAATCTCTGGGTACTCGTATAGATATGAGTACTGCATATCATCCTCAAACCGAAGGCCAGAGTGAACGAACCATTCAAACATTGGAAGATATGCTACGGGCTTGCGTAGTTGACTTCGGTGAAAATTGGGAACATCATTTACCCTTATGCGAGTTTTCGTATAACAACAGCTACCATATCAGTATTGGAGCTGCACCTTTCGAGGCACTGTACGGTCGTAAGTGCCGATCACCTGTCTGTTGGACCGAAGTGGGAGACAGCCAACTCACTGGTCCTGAAATCATTCACGAAACCACAGAGAAAATAATTGGAATCCAAAACAGACTCAAAGCCGCGCGTGACCGTCAGAAAAGTTATGCTGACGTGAGACGCAAACATCTCGAGTTCCAAGTTGGGGATCGAGTACTCTTGAAAGTATCACCTTGGAAAGGAGTCATTCGCTTTGGCAAACGCGGGAAGTTGAATCCCAGATACATTGGACCATTCAAAATCCTTGAGAGGATTGGTCGAGTGACATATCGATTGCAGCTGCCACCCAAACTCAGCAGCGTGCATCCCACATTTCACATTTCTAATCTTAAGAAATGCTTGTCTGATGAGACACTCATTATTCCTCTCGACGAAATCCACATCGATGATAAACTCCATTTTGTCGAGACACCAGCAGAAATCATGGACCGCGAGGTCAAATAGTTGAAACAAAGTCGTATTCCCATCGTCAAATTCCGGTGGAATTCGCGGCGTGGTCCGGAATTCACTTGGGAACGGGAAGACCAAATGCGACTCAAGTACCCATAGTCATTCACATAATCCACACCATCTACGACTCCGAGCTAAATTTCGGGATGAAATTCTCTTAACAAGGGGAGAATGTGACACCCGACAAATTAGGGCTAGTTATTAGTTCCTAATCATCTGCTAATACATGTAATTAGTACTAGATTAGGCTAATTATATGTATCAATATATATATATATATATATATATATATAAGTATACATATACCTTAGTGAATCCTAAAGCCGTAGTGTTTGCACTCAAAATCTGGAGACACTATCTATACGGTACTAAATGTACAATCTTTACCGACCATAAAAGTCTTCAGCATATCTTTGACCAAAAGGATCTCAACATAAGGCAACGTCGATGGGTCGAGTTGCTCACCGATTATGATTGCGAGATCCGTTATCATCCAGGCAAGGCAAACGTTGTTGCCGATGCCCTCAGTCGAAAAGAACGTGTAAAACCCCTTCGAGTCCGAGCCCTCAGCATGACAATCCATAATGATCTTATCATTCAAATCATTACCTCTCAATTCGAAGCACTCAAACCTGAGAACATTAAAAATGAGTCCTTGCGTGGCATGGACCAACAATTTGAAACCAAATCCAACGGAGCCAAATACTTCTCAAACCGAATCTGGTTACTTAATTTTGGGAACCTACGAGGCTTGGTGATGGATGAAGCTAACAAGTCCAAATACTCCATACATCCTGGATCTGACAAGATGTATCATGGCATCAAGGAGTTGTATTGGTGGCCAAACATGAAAGCTGACATAGCCACATATGTCGGCAAGTGCCTCACATGCTCTAAAGTCAACGCCGAGTATCAGAAACCCTCCGGATTACTCCAACAACCGGAAATCCCTCAATGGAAATGGGAGCAGATCTCCATGGACTTTATCACAAAACTTCCAAAGACATCGAGCGGTTGCGATACCATTTGGGTGATCGTCGATCGTCTCACCAAATCTGCTCATTTCCTAGCCATCAAAGAAACCGACAAAATGGAACGCCTCACGCGAATTTACCTTAAGGAAATCGTATCCCGACATGGCGTTTCCATTTCGATTATCTCCGACAGGGATAGTCGTTTCACATCTCACTTTTGGCAGTCACTTCAGAAATCTCTGGGTACTCGTATAGATATGAGTACTGCATATCATCCTCAAACCGACGGCCAGAGTGAACGAACCATTCAAACATTGGAAGATATGCTACGGGCTTGCGTAGTTGACTTCGGTGCAAATTGGGAACATCATTTACCCTTATGCGAGTTTTCGTATAACAACAGCTACCATACCAGTATTGGAGCTGCACCTTTCGAGGCACTGTACGGTCGTAAGTGCCGATCACCTGTCTGTTGGACCGAAGTGGGATACAACCAACTCACTGGTCCTGAAATCATTCACGAAACCACAGAGAAAATAATTGGAATCCAAAACAGACTCAAAGCCGCGCATGACCGTCAGAAAAGTTATGCTGACGTGAGACGCAAACATCTCGAGTTCCAAGTTGGGGATCGAGTACTCTTGAAAGTATCACCTTGGAAAGGAGTCATTCGCATTGGCAAACGCGGGAAGTTGAATCCCAAATACATTGGACCATTCGAAATCCTTGAGAGGATTGGTCGAGTGACATCTCGATTGCAGCTGCCACCCGAACTCAGCAGCCTGCATCCCACATTTCACATTTCTAATCTTAAGAAATGCTTGTCTGATGAGACACTCATTATTCCTCTCGACGAAATCCACATCGATGATAAACTCCATTTTGTCGAGACACCAGCAGAAATCATGGACCGCGAGGTCAAACAGTTGAAACAAAGTCGTATTCCCATCGTCAAAGTCCGGTGGAATTCGCGGCGTGGTCCGGAATTCACTTGGGAACGGGAAGACCAAATGCGAATCAAGTACCAACAGTCATTCACATAATCCACACCATCTACGACTCCGAGCTAAATTTCGGGACGAAATTCTCTTAACAAGGAGAGAATGTGACACCCGACAAATTAGGGCTAGTTATTAGTTCCTAATCATCTTCTAATACATGTAATTAGTACTAGATTAGGCTAATTATATGTATCAATATATATATATATATATATATATATATATATATATATATATATATATATTGGAATATATATACACGTACGCGATTATGTTGAATCGTGCATTTTCATATCGGGCGGATCCCGATACATTAATACGGACGTTGGTGTACTCGATTTATTAAATAATATGAAATTATTTGATAAACATACTTATTTCCAAATATTATTGCGATAATATTTCATAAGCATTTCGTATGGTATATAATTCACATAAACGACCAAAAACGCACAAAACGCGCCCGACAATCAAATAAACGTCAAAATATATTTTATAAATTAAAATATATCATTTCGGATGGTAAGTATTCAAGTATCGTATTTAAAACCGATAACAAAAACGTTTGATTTAAACGTCTTACGATTTATTAATCGTAACACGACTCCACGAACCACTACTGACACATCACAACAACATATTTATAAATGTTTCTAAGTAAAAGTAAAACTTCAAGTTAAAAATATCAAGATTTAAACCGTTAGATAAACACAAGTGTCAAACGTTTAACGTCTAATTACACGTTCACACGACCGGGGAAACAAACACCGCACGGAGCGCAAATTGAGGAAACAAAATTTAACAAGCACACACCCATCTAGTGGGCCCCAACCACGAAAATCAGCAACCAAAGGGCATGGCAAGCCATGCCATGCCATTTGACTTCAACCCCATCTTTCAACCAACTTCACTTTACTTCACCAACACTCCACTCATCCCTCCATTCTCTCCCATTCCCTCTCTAGCCGAATTCAGGCTGTCACCAGCCACCACCACACCACCTAGACACCACCACAAGTCCACCCTATCACCACCATAGTGCCATCGCGAACCGCCATGCCGGAAATCAAGAAAACGCAAGAAAACGAGCTTTCGACTTCATTTCTTTCACTCTTCATCGTTTCATTGTAAGAACTCTTAATATTCTACTAGCTCTACTTTAAATATACTTGTATACATGTCTAGTTGCTCATTTAACAAGGTTATGTCCAAAGTATAAGCTAAAACTCATTTTTCTTGAACTTATATTAACAATGTTTTCTGTCTAGAAAGTTGGTCAACTTCCATGATTTTTATAAAATTCATATCTTAACTAAAATGAATGTTTCTTAAGCCTAAAATGTATCCTGTGATGTTAGCTTTCCAACGACACCAATTTCGTAACATATCGATCTCGTTTACTATTTTAAAATAATATTTCCGTTAAGGTGCGCATTACTGTTCCGGCGGACAGAAATATCTACCTCCTTCTCGAGACCATATCTTGAGTTCTAGATCACTAAAACATATGAGACCAGTTCCAAAACCTCACATAAATTGTTAACTTTAAAAAGTTCTTCTTTAGCCTTTTCCATAAATACACGTATTTTTGTGTAGAGCTCAATCTTTGGACTGTAGCTGTTCTTGGACCAAAACCGACACCCTTCATGATTATTTTTATTAAAAATAGTAAATTAATATATAAAAACACCATAAAGTGGAGTTTTACACTAGACATATAGGAGAACATGTATAATTTTTAATTAGGGTTAATTCGGTTTAAAAGTTGATCTAAACGAGAGACTTGTCGAGTAAATATCTAGAAAACCAAAGTGTAAGGACTGTTCTTGCCATTTCACAAAAATCCGACAATCCCTATTGTCGGATTAATTAGTCCGTCAATCCTCATTATTATCACATGAAATCTTAAATCCGTGAATACCATTGTCTCATGAACAAAAATCAGTGAATAATCATTCACGCATGAACAAAAATCTGTGAATAATCATTCACGCATAAACTAAATCCGTGAATATCATTCACGCATAAACTAAATCCGTGAATATCATTAACACATAACCAAGCCCGTGAATCCCCATTCTCGCATGAACAGTGTCTGTGAAATCCCCATTGTCGCATGAACAGTACTCCGAGAATCCTATTGATGCAGTACACTATTGTCGGATTAGTTATGGCCTTTGACTTTCTTGACTCACGGACCAAATGTATTGTCGGACCCCTTTGGACTGTCGGACTCACTTTTGGGAAAAATTTCACTTTTATAATTCTAAGTTTCGAGACTCTACACTTTCGGACCATAAAACTGTCACACATATATATATATATATGTATATACATATACCTTAGTGAATCCTAAAGCTTAAACGCCGAGAACAATAATATTAGAAGAGTATTATAAACCATCACCAACGGGCCGTACATATTTCAAAAAACTCAAACTAATCTATCAAACAACCAAATTATTTGGACATTACTAGATGGATGAACAACTAGCATGGACGGTCTTTTGAGACGTCTACATATACTTATAACCTTGCGCGTTTTGGACGCCAGACAGGTTATAGTCTTCAGACAACATCACCTTATGCAACATCATACTTGCTTGTTAGCAACACACCAGACTCAGGTGAGTCTCATAGCCCCTCATTTTACTGTTTTTAACCCAGGGGTGGGAATACATACTCGTTTTGTTTTACATGTGGACATGAGTACTAAACCTCGATATATACTGCATGAGTTGTTTTGTTAATCATTTAAAGCCCTCCACTACATAGTTTGTTTATATGGATTTAGCGCGATTGTTAGTGTATGGTACCATATGGGATTGACAATCCCCGTCCGGGTTAGCACGCACTAACTGGTCAAACGGACGCATTAGCATTTGTTCATACGAGTGTAGATTAGGCACTCGCAGGGAGGCACCCTCGCTCAGGCACTTGGTTGTGATCCTGACACCTCAGTTAAGCTCAAACTATGAGCTCATGGCAGTGATATACATCTATTTTATTTGCTTGGTTGCAAATCATTATATTAAATCTCATGGTTCACACATCATGTTTATCTATATAAACCTGTGATCTCACCAGCTTTTTAGCTGACATTTTAGTATGTATTCTCAGGTACTCAGCAGTAGTAGATCTACTCAGGATTATTATCTCGAGTCGCATACAGACACCAGGAGATTCCCCTGCATTTCTACATTTTGTAAACTAGATATGCCTTAGAATCTCTAAACATTAATTACGAGCTTTTTTAAACATTATTACATTGTAAACTTTTATTATATCAATGTAAGCAGTAAACGACGCATATAGAGTCATTCACTTTATCTTATGTGCTTGTGATATTCGATTAAGTCGCGCCCCGACCTGATTCGCTTTCGCACAGTAAACTTGGGGGTGCGACATTATTAGTATTTATTACATATGAGTGTCGGGATAGCACTCACGGGGGTACATTATATGATTCTTGATTGATTCATACTTACACACTGTTAAGCTTCAACTTATAAGCTCATGGCAACTCTGTTGACTTACTGGGTTACTTACTTTGCTTGATAGCAACACTGGTACATACTTGTGGTTCATAACGATTACTTATTACTAAACCTGTAAGATTTACCAACCTTTCTGGTTGACCCTTTTTAGCTTTCTATCTCAGGTACACAGACGGAGTAGGATTTCCCTTGGATACTAGCTACAGTCGCATGATTTCTACATTGCATTTAACGGAGATTCTTAGCATTATCTTTTGTATATTATGATTATGTAATACAATCCCCGCTACACGCGTGGACTCTGGGGAACTACATTTTTGTAACTGAAAACACTATGTTTTCAAACAAATTTTATATTTGAAATGTAATTATTTTTAAACGTCTCATTTAGAGGTTTTTTGATGTATACTTTGTGCTGTTGATATTTGATTAGTAGCACCCCAAAGCTTACTTCCGCAAACAGTGAAATTTGGGGGTGTTACAATGGTCCTTTCCCGGAAAATGGTAGCACATGTACCTTAAAGGCGCGGAAAGTGATTTCACGTGTACCCTAAAGTTGCGGAAAGTGCTAGCACATGTACAAGACAAGTACGCGCAAGGACAGAAAAAGGAGGAGGGGATGGCCGGTGATATCGCGTAAAAAGTCATGTTTTTACTACCGATATCTCTCTCATTCTGGAATGATTCTTGGCATTTTAAACTCAAAACCACTACAAATCAATGATATTATTCCAAGATGGTCCATACAAGGTTGCACGATAAAAATCAAGCAAAACGGGTGAAAAACGAAGATTTCATACACATTTAAAGATTCAAGGCATCAAAACGATATTTGAAGACAAAAGTGCCCATCATCAACATTCATCTCACCCAAGATGTTCGTTTTCAAATTACGAATCCAACAGAGGAAGAATCAACAAAAACGGATAAAGAATGAAGATTTTAAGCCTGCCGGAAGATCCAAATGATTCGTATGCAATATCTAGAGATAGGAAACATATTTTTGGGATATCTTTACATCAAAGTCTTCGTTTTTGAATTATTAATCCAACGCAAAAAGAATCAATGCAAACGAATGCATAACGAAGAAGATACGCACGAATTAAGCAACATAACGAAAGATGACGGACCGGGGCGGGTGGCAGCCGGCCGCCGCCGGCCAACAGCCAGCCGCCACCGGCCAGCAGCCAGGCGGCGCCGCCCACCCTACCCCCGGTCTCTTTTGCACTTTTTCGTCCTTGCGTGTACCCGGTGCACCACCTTTCGTTACTTTTTCATACCCGGTGCACCACCTTTCGCTACTTTTTCGTACCTGGTGCACCACCTTTCGCTACTTTTGCTAATGTGAGCCTAGGGATGCTAATGTGAGCCATATTTTCCCTATAAATAGCAGCCCCTAAGATTCATTTTAAGACACACTAAAAAACTACAATCCTATATTCTAATACACTCACACACTCCTTTTCCATTTCCACTTTCTCACTCTAGAAATTCTCTTATAGTCTAGGATTATTGTAATTAATCTTTGGATTGGTATAGAGGCTAGAACGAACGTTAGGAGGTTTGAAGATTCATCTTTGTACGTGTAAACAAGTTGTCAATCATAATAATACGCTGCTACGCATTTAATTCCGGGTGATATCTAAACCTTTATCATACTTATTTTATATTTTAAATATGTGTTATTGCTTGGTATGTGATATATTTGTTACCATGAATTGCGAGTAGTTTATTATTGTGGTTGTTGATGATGTAGATAATTATAAGTTAGGATGACATTATATAATTAATGCACGACAATCGTAAAGAGATATGATGGCCCCTATTCGACTGTTTATCCGATATAGTACTGGAAACGCTTTAAGGCGGTGTACAAATGTATGGAAGTCGGTAAACGACCGAAGGTAGTTATATCTCTGGAATCAGCTCTGGTTTAATAGTTGGAATCCCGAAGGGGTAATACAACTTCACAACTAACTGGTATATCCTACGAAAGTCAAACACTATAAAATGATGTTCGTAAAATACGTTCAGATAAAATAGGAATTAGTAACCTTTGTAGTGTTAAGACTTTATGAATTCAAGTTTAATTTATGGATTACCCTTTCTGGTTATCCACATGACTACAACCTAGTAATTAGGACATGATCAACCTTAATTATGGTAAGTAGTTATTTGTGCCCATAACATGCAATAAGTAAGATACATTGAAACCACTTGTTGTATATATTAGGTTTACATTTCTGCATTGCTTTACATTTAGTTAGATAGAGTGTCACTTTCACTGTCAATTACTCTCGACCGCATGTTGATGTGAGAAACCGTGGAACAACTACGTAAAGTACACTGTCTATCATTGAAAGGCATGGTCCGCATATGAAACACGTTTTAACAAACTGCGAATAATCCGGGGATGTATAACTGTTTGAAAAGGAGAGATTTGAATCATAAGTCGAAGTAACTAGAACTTAAATGAATGATAACAAGATTTCGGAATAAGATCAGAAGTCGTAATGACCTAGAGTCTTTAAAACACCAAATCTTATAAAATCGGCGGTCTAAACATACAAAGTTATTAATCTGCATGCTAATAGAACATTAAACTACCTTAGGAGTTAAGAACGGTCGGACCTATGAGACAATATGCTACTGATTCATGAACCTCGGTATAGAACCAAAATAGGTTGCTTATCTTTCAACTAGATAAGTATTAGAAGTTTGCGTATTGCTCCGATCAGAATCATGATAAACTAGTTCCTAGTGACATGCCAATGGGAAATTGAGTTGGTAGGGTTCTTGAGTTTACGCCTAGTAGTTTGGTTGCCACATTAGTATCATCCCTATTTATTCTGTCATCCCGAAATAGTAGTTATCGAAATCTCAACAATCACATATTTATCTTTATCTGCTTTCCTGTACTTTAATATCCTGCATTTTAATTACTTGTCTTTAACCCCCAAACCTACCTACTTTGTTCCATCCTAGATACTTCCCTACTGAAAGTGCCAACTTTAATTTACCCACACGTTTGGATTCATAGAACGATCTTAGGTTATACTTACCGCTTACTAACCAGAGTAGGTAGTACATATAATTTAAGCCCCGCTAATTATAAATTTTAAAACCCCTGATGGTGCCCGATTAAGTTACAATCAACGACACCGACACTTTCGGGTGCCATCAAGTTTTTAACGCCGCTGCCGGGGAATCACAAACATACAATTTAAAGCCACCGTAAATAGTAGTATTTAGGAGATCCTTCCGAACGAAACCTTTCCAGGTATCTTTCGGAAGTTAAATTGAGTAATTTAGTATTAATTATTAATTTAGTATTAGTTTAGTATTAGTTAATTAGGATAGTATTAGTTTAAAATGATAAATCGAAAACCCACTTCTTACCTCATTTCAAAAGACGAACTGACGAGAATAGACGATACGGAATTCTTTAACTACTTAGTAGGAGAAATAGGATCTGATTTCTTTTCACCCTCTTCCTCTAGAGCTAAAGAAACCTCCGAAACCCTAGAAAAATTTAGGACCTCACTTTGTATTCCAAAACATTGCCTGGACTTTGATGACACAGATCAGTTGCCTGACCTGGCATCATCTCCAGAAGATCACTTTGCAACTTCGCATTCGCCTCAAATACCAAATTTTGTCCACTTCGATAGTCCATCCGAAGAAGATTACGAAGAAAAACCTCCGAAATTATGTGACTTAATCACCCTCATTCCTGAAACGTCAGTGTATGGCAACACTATATCAAATTCTCGTAATGACGGCATCTTTCCATTCCTTTCACAAGAACATGAATACACCATCTATCGAGTGGTGGATAAAGTTCCATCAGTTGAGCCAGAAAAACCTTGTTCTGAAGAACGCCACCTCGGCGCATCCTTTAATCCTTCTAGCAGAATAGATGTTTATAAGGCATTCGTTAGGAAATTAGACTCCTCCGACTTTCCTTTTTCATATGACCAACGAGAAAAGATTACCAATCTTGTTGAACAACTCAATTTCTCATCTCGCCTGTCAAATCATGAATGAGAAAGCGCTTCCACCAATTTCAGAGACCAAGAACTAAAGTTTATAGCAGATTTGGATCTACTTTTTGAATCACTTGGCGACATGGATATCCAACCAATATCTATGATATTAATCAATCATAATGTCGCTGCAATGATCAATGAACTTGAGTTTTGGGTAGAACGGGACCCGATGATTCCTATCATCATCCCTGGTAAAATTCCATTCTTTATTGACCCCGCTTCTTACTTGACCTCAAAATTGCGAGACGTTTTTCCTAATTCCGCCAAAAGACATGACACCGCTAAACGGAAAGACCTTCACATTAAGCTTGTTCAAATCTTCGCTTTCACCAAATACCCCTTCACTTCAACACAGAAAGCCCTAATTAGTAAACTCGTAAGAATAGTTAATTCTACAACCGGAGAACCTGATTCGCAAGAAGATAAAGCATTCCTGGAAATCATGGATAAACTCAATCACGACATAAATTACAAAGATCAAGGACCTCGCGACGGATTGTGAAACCCTAAGAAGATAAGAAAGGCATATAATAAGTTAATTAATGATCTTGTCAATTTAGGATATGAAGAAAGAGAAACCCTAGGGGACATAGAGAACAGTCATTATTTAATTTATAACGTCATCTGGGAGCTTTCAAAATGTTTTGTGCCTAAAAACGTTCGTCTAAGGGAACAAATCTCGACCCTTTCTCTACAAAGAGATCGAAACGAATCATAAAACAATTGTTTCCTAAAAGGTCGAGGCTCGCAACTTTAAACGAACTTATTTTTAATAAGTTTTGAAAGTTTCTGTTAAAAAAAGAGAGAGAAAGAAATAATATATATATATATATATATATATATATATATATAATAAATAACTTAAGTTTAATATTTTAGGTTAATTATAATCGTCCCGCAAAAATGTGCATGTTCCCTAAATTATTTATAATGTGATAAGAAACCAACAAGTAACAAGTCACAATAAATACACTTATGATTCGTAATCATTATTAACAAGACATTAGAAGTTAACTTAAAAGTACATTAGGGACCATGTAAGGAATATGGTACTTGGAACTAGGACATATATTCCTAGGGGACCATTAAGACTTCCATGCACTCCCATAATTCAAAAATAAAAACACCTTCTTCCTCCCCTTTTGACCCCCATGGCCGGCCACATCCATCCCTCCACACCTCCACCCACACCACCATGAACCACCATTAAATCTCCATCAAACTCTATAACTTTGTTTCCTTTTGGACTCCTCGTTGCATATTATTCTCGGTTGTACATTTGTTTTGAAGTTTTACGCACTACAACAAAGGTATGATCATAAGAAACCTACTTTGAACTTTGAATATCCTATTTTATGAAATTAGCTAAGTTAGTAACTAGGAATTGCTACTTTTCTTGGTTGAATGCTTAGAAATTACATACTACTACCACTTACCCATGCTAATCCACACATGTTTGACTTTATTAAAAAGAAGAACTTTGACCTATTAATTAAGTCTATGATTTTGCATGATTAAGTGTAGTTGTTAGGTATTTAAATGATGATGGTGATTTGAATGATTACTCTATGTTAAGTGTACAATGCGGATGAATTAGGATTAGCAAGTTGATTTTTGAAAATCTACAAAAGATTAGCTAGCTTGCTTGAATAGAGTAGTAAATTAAAATTACTTGACAATTCTTGCTCACTAGAATCTTGTCCTTGCTTGACTAGTCAAATTAGGCAAAATAACTAGAAAATCATTATTGTGAAAATTAAAGTCTTGAATAAAATCAAACACATGGATGACATATCTCTTATTGCATGACCTAGCTTGTTTACCAAGTAGGAAATGATTGAAATAGTTTAGGTCATATTTACATGCATAGGATATAATTTTGGCATACGAAGTTATCATTTGAAGTAAGTTTTGACCTAAAAAGTCAACTTAAAGTATTGCATTCTTAAAACAAATCAATTGAATTTTTAAACCTTACTTCAACTTGAACTTTTAAAAGTCAACACCTACTAATAAGTAAAAATTGTGAAGTAATGACATTTCAAAATTGGGTAACACCAAACTTTGTAAATTGCATTACTTCACAATAAAGCTATTGCCATTTCATGACTATATATTTTTCACCTATTAATGATTTTCTTATTATTATCTTAAACTAATTATTAGTTACTTGGGGACATTTGATATTTACTGTAATCTTTGGACTGTCAAAAATTTAAAGCCCTCATTTCAAATCTTCCATTGGAAATTTCAATAAGTGCTTTAAATTTTCTCCTTCTTGAGAATCCGTTACTTTAAATCTCTCATGTTCTCAGGTACTATGTCGTCGAAGAAGAAAAAACTAAACCCAGCACGACCACTTACAGGATCCCTCGCCTATCTTAGTGCATCACCTGATCACGACCAGATGGCACGCATTTGGAGAGACAAGAAGCTCGGGCGTTTTAGATATGTGGACTGGGAAAAGTTGCAAGTATTGGGATTCAGACAAAGACTAGAGAACCTACACAGTTATTAAGTTGAGGGTCAGCAGTTCGAGTCTTTCAAGAAACTGTTCAGCATTGATGAACCGGTATACATGGAAATGGTTACCGAGTTCATGACCACATACACATTTAAGGCAAGGAGTAGAGTTGGAGACAATTCGATCACATTTCGATACATGGGAAGTTCATTCACCATGTCATTGGCTTAGTTCACACAACATTAAGATCTATACACACCTTAGGAGATACATTCCCCACTGTTGACTAATGGAGCCACTTCGATATCCATCTCGACCACACCATCCGAGGCATGGAGTAAGTTATCATCAGCAACATATTTCTCGGGTATAAAAGCTACCAAACTCAGAGTTCCTGTCTTACAAATCCTACACAAGTTGATAGCTTGTTCATTTGATGGAAAATACACGACAAGCGGTCGAGTTGTCAGATTTGATATTGGTATGATGACATGCATCCTCGAGAAGAGGAATATTCAGGTTGCCCATTTAATTGCCCAGCGGATTCTGGAAGAAAAGGATTTTGGTGCAAAGAGATCATATATGGGTCTAATAATTACAAGGCTGATTCGCAGAATGGGATTGCTTAAAATGATAGAGGTAGAAAAAGTCAAAAGCCTGCCAGTATGGAGTGCTCACCCGATAGATTATGAGTTCCTTAGGAGCATGGATATACTCAAGATTATGAGAGACGACACCATTTACATCAGGGCACGATCATTAGAAACCGAAACTATGGATGAATTGGTACCAGGTCTAATTTTACCAAGAGAGGGAAGAAAGAGGCATCAACCAAAAGAGCCAAATAACTCAGATTCAGAATCAGATTCAGACGAAGACAAGGGTGATTATGACGACCCAGCTGCACCACCACCAGTAGTGCCACAGCCTACTAGAGCAGGACCTTCCACCCCAGCTCCTAGATCTCGGGTGCCCCCTTACATATACCACTATGGGACACCACCAGGGCCAGACTATTGGTACTGGATGATGCAGATGCAGGTCCGATGTTATAAGGCTATGAGACAGCAAACAACAGGGATACCAGTGAGCCCACTTCCTGACTTACCCTATGGATTGGGCCAAGCACCACCACACTTATATCCCCCTTGCAGTTCCTACCGCAGCACCTCACCAACATCCAGTTCTTGACCGTGGCCATTGTTTACCACCTCGCACAGGTTCATATTCAGAGACAGCATGTTCCTTCTGTTTTTGGTTCGGCTAGAGGTCAAACTTCGAGAGGCAGTAGGATATCCAAAACCCCTACACGAGCCACCATTGTTCAGAGTCACAGGATTCTCAGGAGCACCGGCCCTGCAGATACACCGATTGATCCAGTATCCTCTCATAGACCGACTGATTTATTCAGAGGACACTCCCATCAGAGGACACCTGAGATTCCACTTGACAGCTTCGACATGCCCGCAGGGGAATTTGTTGACCATTTGATACAGGATGGAGTATTCACCATAGGTACACTAGATGCAGAGGCTGATCGAGATGCATCAGACAAAGGCACCCACTATCAGCATGATGATTCTTCATCAGATGAGACATCTCCTGGACCTATAGTATCTTCAGCTGCAGTATCACCACCAGCCGAGCAATAGATTGCTCCGCTTTCTCACTCCTTTCTATTTTCTATCAAGACTTTATTATTATTGTGTGTATTTGATGTACTATAGATGCATAGACATCACATCTATCCAGTTATTACTTTATTATGCTATTGCTTTACTTTTCTTATCAGCAGCTATTACTTGATTGAATTGAGTGGTTTGTTTGAGAAACTATAGAAGACCGAAACAAGGTAAGCTGTGGACTACACAAAGAAGAATGCCGAGAGCCATAAGCTACAAGCCACGAACCAGCAGACTTCTAATGAATAACCAACAATGTGCATAGAAAAAGTGGTACACCGTTCCAAAACCCTCTACCCGGTTAAAGAATTGATTATCTCATCCGATATTCCAAACACTAAGTGTGGGATAATCAAAACCACACTACACTTATGAAACAATCCGAAAATAAGTAGAATCTCTAAGTGTGGGATACTTCAACAAGAGGTACTCAACAAATAGATTCGAACATTAGGGACAATGTTCACCTAAGTGTGGGATATACGGCCTTCAACCGCAAGTTTTTACCTCTTGTCCGTAAGTCAAACAATATTTTCATTATAAATTTCAAAATTTATCTTCCAAAATTATAAATTACAGCAAAAAACGAGTTTTGACAACGAAACAAAACTGTTTTAGAATAAGATACGGACGAAAAGGGCAACACATGGCTAGGCACACATCGACCAAAACATTCGATTCGTGAGGATTGAGCCCATCATTAGCATTCATCTATAAAATGCTTCACTTTTCGTTTCATGTGTGCGCCGATGTATGCATTTGAATTAGAACTTGCTTTTGTAATGCATTTCGAGATCACACCGATGAGTGTCATACGTGGCATAGGTACAACCCATCTTGATAACTTCTAAGGAATCCAAACGCCCTTCCACCATCAAACATCCACCCACTCAACCTTCACTCTTCACACCCAATCAAAACCTCCTAATATTCGTCCTAAACCTACAGAAGTTTCATTTTCCAACAAACTCTCAAAGATACTCTTGATTTTCCAAGACTTCTGCAGCCTAATACAAAGCCATAAAATATATCGGAGCGTTCCCCAAAGGATGAGCATCATCCGTAAAAGGAGCTCCAAGAAAAAGAAATTCAGCAAAAGTTGTCAGAAAAAACCTAAAAGCCCAACGATCAAGTAAAAGAGCCAAGAAAAGAAAAATTCCAAAGAAAAAGAAAGAAAAAGGCTATGTAGTCCTTTCAAAATCTGAGAAATTCCAAAGAAACTCTCTCAAGAAAAGTTTCGAGAAAATACAAGGAAAACCCTCACACCTTCTTCAACCCAAAACATCCGATTCCTTCCAAGATATCTCAAAAGGTTAGTACCGTCCTCATCGAAAGGGATGGAGATCTGATTCTCGATCAAGCCTATGACGAGAATGCTACATGACAGCTATCTGAGTGATTGACACTAGTAAGTAGGAAACCCTAAACACTTGAGTGATTTGAGTGACCCACTTGTGAGGATTGCCTAGTCATGATCATCATATATGTTGCTCGAAGAGGGTATCAAATTCTATAAACCCTTAGTTTCTGGTGAAAACTCTTTCATAACTGTAACTTTATATTCTTTGGAAAATGGTATCTCTAAAAACTAATGCGATTAGAATCCTTCCAGAAGCTTTTTAAGAATGAGTTTGCTTGAGGACAAACAAAGTTCTAAGTGTGGGATACTTGATATTGCGTAAAAAGTCATGTTTTTACTACCGATATCTCTCTCATTCTAGAACGATTCTTGGCATTTTAAACTCAAAACCACTACAAATCAATGATATTATGCCAAGATGGTCAAAAAAAGGTTGCACGATAAAAATCAAGAAAAACGGGTGAAAAACGAAGATTCCACACACGTTTAAAGATTCAAGGTGTTGAGTCCTAAGCTACTGCCAGATTTGCTCAGAACACGTCTTGTGCCGCTGCAAGAAGTAGTCTACCACTGTTAGTTTAGTTTTGTATTGACAGTGCCACTGTCAGTTAGAATTAGTCTAACAGTGCCACTGTTGACATGAGTGTATTTTGTATTAAGTACTCAACCACTGTTAGTAATATACGAGTACTACCCCTGTTAGTGAATAGCTCAACCACTGTTAATAGTCGGTTAGAGAGAATTATGGAATAGATAGAATTTCCATAATAGTTTGATTCTGTAAGGGACTCTAAGTGTTATAAATAGAGATCCTGTGAAACCCTAGATGATTGACGATTTCTAGTTATTAGCTTCAAGGTTGTAAACCCTAACACAATTGTGTGTTCGTATTGTTGATAATAATATTGAAGCTTTTGATTAATATTCTATGTTACAAGTTTGTTCTTCTAAGTTATTAATAAACTATTCCGCAAGCTTATTAATAATCAATCAAAGTAATACATATTAAGATCCTAACTGGGATCATCAAGTGGTATCAGAGCTAGATATTTCTTTGATCTTGAAGAATTCTATTGAAGTTTGCAGCTTTCTCTTCAAATACCAAGATGTCTACTGAAACGATGGAAGGAATTCAGGCCACAAAGATTCCTATGCTCAAACCTGATGAGTTTGAGCTATGGCAAACAAGAATCAGGCAGTACATGCTTCTCACAGATTATATGATGTGGGAGGTGGTTATCAATGGACCTAATTATCCAAAGGGTCCAGATGGTGAAAAATTGGAGAGACCACCACCCAAGACAGATGTTGAGAGAAAAGAGAGAGCCACTGAGTGGAAGGCATTGAGTACATTACTCTTGTCAATTCCCAATGAGTATCAAAGGAAATTTGATAAATGTGAAGATGCTAAGGTACTCATGGAAGCTATAGTCACAAGGTTTGGAGGTAATGATAATACAAAGAAGAACAAGAGGTCTCTTCTCAAACAACAGTTTGAGAACTTTTCTGGGGTAAAGTCAGAGACTTTAACTCAAACTTTTGATAGGTTCCAGAAACTGGTGGGAGATCTTGAAAATCACAATGTTAAGATAGACAAGGATGATCTTAATAGAAAATTTTTAAGATCACTTGGTACAGAATGGAACATGTACACTGTGGGACTTAGACAAAGTGCAGACCTTGATCAGAAGGAAATTGAGGATCTGTACAATGATCTGAGAAACTTTGAGCCTGAGGTTTTGGCTATAAAACAGTCCACTGGTAGCTCTAATAATACTGCTTTTGTGTCTGTTGGTGAAGCTGGAAGTAGTAGCACATCTGGTGCTAATGATAATGTGCTAGAAGCATTCTTTGTTAGTCATGTGAATTCATCATTAACTACAGAAGATTTGGAGCAGGTCAGTGAAGAGGACCTTGAGGAGATGGATTTGAGATGGCAAATGGCTATGCTCACCATCAGGGCAAAAAGGTTTATGCAGAGATCTGGTAATAGAAACTTTACATTCAAGAGAGATGGTGTAGCTGGTTTTGACAAGAGCAAGGTGGAGTGTTTCAACTGCCACAAGATGGGTCACTTTGCTAGAGAATGCAGGAACATACAGGCTGAAGGATCTCAGAATACTGCTAATGGCATTATGAGAAATAGTTCTGGTCCTCAAAGAAGATTGGTACCCGTACAGAACATCACTTCAGACTCACTAGTAGCACAAGATGGAATGGGAGGCTTTGACTGGAGTGATCAAGAAGAGCTTGTGGTAAAGAATCAAGCTTTGATGGCTGTCACAGAAGAACCAGAACCTTCAGACATTCCACATGAGGTACAAGTTAAATTATGTTCTCCTGAATGTAAGAAAATGGTTAAATTTTACAGGGATCATAATGTTGTTGTGTGCAATGAGTTGAAAGCTTTTGAGGTCAAAAGTCAACATGCAACCTTAGGTATTGAAAAACTTGAAAAACAAATTAAAGCTTTTGAAAAGATTGAATCACAGTTTCACTTAGATATTAAATATCTGAATTGGGAAAAGAAAGCTTTACAAACAAAAGTTGATATGCTAAGTGCCAAGTTGGCTGAGGCAATTTCTGATAAAGAGTCAATAAAGTTGAAAGTTGATGAATTGGAAAATGCTTCAAAAGGTGTTCAAAACTTAATCAAGTCTCAAATTCATGATAAATTAAAAACTGGATTAGGTTACAACCTTAATGTTGTACCCCCACCTTATAATCATACTTACTTCCCATCTAAAATTGATTTTGACTTAGAAAAACTTAAGGTAGGTGTGTCAGAGGAGGTTAAAAAGGTAGATCCAGTAGTTAATTGTGCTGATAATGTAAATTTTGATAAAGTGGAAATATCTGATTGGACTGAGGAAGATGAGAGTGATAGTGATAGCTCATCTAGTGGTAACTCTATGGATGGTTGTGTTAAGTCTATTACTGGTCTAGTTTCAGAACTTAAGAGTGATAAACTAGAAGAAGGCAAGAAGTTGTTCGTGGAGAAAGCCAAGGTTCAGCTTGAACAAGTGCATAGGACTAACAAATCTAGAACTGGTCTAGGTTATGTGAATAAAAAGGTTCATCATGAGTCCAATATAAAGGCTGAATGTGTTAAGTGTGCTAGCAAACATGTTGAAAATTCTGCAAATAAAATAACCAAACCTACACCTAGAGGGAATTAAAGGAATTGGAATCAATTGATTTCACAAAGGCTGGGTAATGGGTTTGAATGTGTGAAAAGAAAATCATGTTTTATTTGTGGTAGGTACAATCATCTTCAACAGGACTGTTACTACAATCCTAAAAATAATAGGAACAGTGGTACAGGACAAATGTTGAGAAATCAGCCTAATAGAGGCAAGGCTGCAGCCCCTGTTAATGCTGCAACAGTGCCACTGTCAGAGGCTAACAGAGGCAAGACAAGAACAGGGGAGGGTTTGACCACTGTCAGGCATGGTACCTCTGCTGGTATTAAGCATTTGAAAAGAATGTTTATACCAAGTAAAGCTACCACTGCCAGGGTAATAAATACGAATTTGAAGGTGACCACTGTCAGACCATTAACCCCTGTCAGGTCTAAAACAGATTGTTTTTGGAGACATAAGAATGCATCTACATCAAAAGTGTCCAAAATCAATGAAGCATTGAGATCAATCACCTTTAAGAGGGTTGATGTCAAAAATGCTCAAGGGAAACCCAAAGCCAGATTGGTTTGGGTTCCCAAGAGAAACTAATTATTTCTCTTTTTATATGTGCAGGGCAAGCCAAAGAGCTTATGGCACATTGATTCAGGATGCTCAAGGCACATGACTGGAGATAGGAAGATACTGCAGGATTTTAAAGCTTTTAATGGAGGAGATGTGGCATTTGGCAGTAATCCTAAAGGAGGTAAAATCACAGGTAAAGGCAAGGTAAAAAGCAGTAAGCTCACTTTCAATGATGTTTATTATGTTGAGCAATTGAGATATAATTTGCTCAGTGTGAGTCAAATCACAGATAAGTAAAATCCTGTTTATGTCACTGACACATAATGCATTATACTTTCTGAAAAACTCAAAATACCTGAAGATAAAATTTTAATGAGAGTTCCAAGAAAGAATAATGTATACTGTAGTGATTTAAACAAGATGGAATCTCAAAATGTTAACTGTCTTATATCTAAAGCTACTGTTTCTGAATCTGACTTATGGCATAGGAGGATGTGTCACTTGAATTACAAGACCATGAATAAACTTGTTAGGAATAGGCTAGTGAGAGGCTTACCTGAAAAGTTATTTGAATGTAGTGACCACTGTGTAGCTTGTCTCAAAGGCAAGCAACACAAGACCTCTTATAAGACCAAGCTTGTGAATACCAATACCACTCCCTTACACCTGTTACATATGGACTTGTTTGGCCCTACCAATGTAGCTAGTCAAGGGAAGAAATCTTAGTGTTTGGTGATAACTGATGACTATTCTAGGATGAGTTGGGTATTCTTTCTTAGGACCAAGGATGAGACAGGTGAAATACTTAGATCCTTCATAACTAGGATTGAGAATTCAACTAATCAAAAAGTTAAGATCATCAGGTGTGATAATGGGACAGAATTTAAGAATCATGAGATGAATAAGTTCTGTGAGGAGAAAGGTATAGAAAGACAGTTTAGTGCACCTAGGACTCCACAACAAAATGGAGTAGCTGAAAGGAGGAATAGGACACTAATTGAGGCTGCTAGAAGCATGCTGGCAGATGCTAAACTTCCAATGTCTTTTTGGGCAGAGGCAGTCATCACTGCTTGTTATGTCTTGAATAGGATTTTGATAGTCAAACCTCATAACAAGACACCCTATGAGTTATTCTTTAAGAGAAAACCTTTGGTTAGCTTTTTAAAACCATTTGGATGTCCTTGTACTGTCTTAAATACCAGGGATCACCTAGGTAAGTTTCAAAGTAAGGTAGATGAGGCTGTCTTTGTTGGATACTCTATTCAAAGCAAGGCTTATAGAGTGTTTAATAAAAGGACTAGGATCATAGAGGAGACCATGGATGTGACCTTTAATGAAATTACACCAAATGTAGAAGGAAAAGGTCCAGTAGTATTGTTTGATATTGATGCACTAACCCATGCTTTTAGATATCCAGATTTGTCTACTAGTGCAGGTACAAGTGCAGGTGATGATGCAGATGGAGATAGAAGCTCAAGTCAGCCTAAAAGGAATGACTTGGAGTATGTATTATTTCCAATTTGGTCTCCAGATCCACCAGCAGTTTTTCAACAGGATCAAACAGAAACTGAAGGATCAACTCCTGAAACAAATGGATCATCTGCAAAGGATGATTCAGATAAGTGTACACATGGGTCAATTCCTGCAGATCCTTAAACATCTATTTTAAGGGGTTCACATGAAGATTCAGAAAGTGAGTTAGAGATACCTGGACTGTCTGATGAAGAGCAGAGATCACCAAAGAACTATGAATCTTCAGGCTAGGGGGAGAGAAAAGATAAAGATCAAGAGAAAGACAATGTTCCTGAAGATAAGGGAGATGATAATGATGGTTCTGATGGGAATAATGATGATAATGATGGAGGTGCAGGTGGTATTAGCTTCATGGATACATCTGAGTTTAATACATCTGAGTTTAATGACAAGAGTGATGGAGGTGTTGAGGATAAATTGAATGTTTCAGATTACGTGGTTAATGAAGGCATGGATGATGAAATGGTGAATGCTGAGCATGATAGAAGAATGGTGGTATATGTGGGTGAAAATGTGCAAACAAGTGGTTCAGACAGTGAGAATGTGAATGTTGCAGATGATAATGCACAAAGTGGTCCAGCTTTGAATGTTTTTCTATTAAACAAAGGATTACCTTTTAAGGTTGTGGCTAATTTGTATTTCAGGGATGTTATGGGAGAAAATCTTGATATGGGCAAAAGAGTGAGCTTTAGTGATAGGATGGTGTATGAGCAAAATGAAGGTGAGGTTGATAAATCTGTTGAAACAAAGGAGATGGAAGATGGAGGTGTAGAGGTTGAGGGGGAGTGTCTAGAGTCAAAACCTGAAGCTAAAGAGGAGGAAAGAGTGAAGAGTTATAATAGAAAGAAATCAATTCCAAAAAGAAAGTCTACCTCTGCCAAGAACAAAACTCCTGTTACAACTCAATCAATGACCACTGCTAGTAGTTTGGTTTCTACCACTGTTGAGGTATCTACCCCTGTTGGTACTTCAGCAGCAACCCTTGCCATTATAATACCTACCCCTGTTATCACAGAGTCAACCACTGTTACATCAACCCCTATTAATACTTCAAGTATTCCCACAACAACTGTCATAACAACCACTGTCACCACAACTACACCAAGATTTATCCAACCCCCTGTCATTATCGAAGAACCTTCATCATCACCCAAACCTAAGTCTGATCTTCCAAAGATTGATTCAAAGGACAAAGGTAAGGGAAAATTGAAAGAAGAAAGAAAGGTTAAGAAGTTTGTAGAGCCTCCAATTGATTTAGATGAGGCCAGGAGTGCTCAGGAGGAGCATGATGAGAGAATGTTAAGAATGGCTGTTGAGTCCAAGAGACAAGAAGGTCCTGATGTTGATGTTGTACTGGAAGACATGAGTGTGGTAACCTTATCTCAGAAGGCTGCAAAGATGCTCAATGATATGGCTGTAATAGGTCGAGGGTTGTCTGCTCAAAAGATCCATGACATGATCAACAAAAAGGATGGTAATGATGGTTTGAATCCAGGGTTTGCAAAGCTCAAACAAGCTACTGAAGAAAAGGCAAGAAGGAAAAGACAAGCTGAGCTTGAGAAGATAAGAAACAAACCACCAACTGTTGCTCAGAGGAAAAAGGAGTTGCTCAGAATTCTTGGTGGAAGATATGCACCAAGAAGTGTGCTTGAAGGATGGGATGTAGAGAAGTTGGAGAAAGCTTATGAAGAACATCAGAATGAGGGAAAGGAGGATCTTGAGAAAAAGCTCATGCAAGACAAATTTATTGAGAAAAAGTTGGCTGAGGATAGAAAGAGGATTGCTGAGCAGGTGAGAAAAGAGGAGCAAGACAAAATTGAAAAGAAAGAGCAAGAGGAAGCAGAAGCTGAAGAAAGAGAATTAAAAAGGCTTTCTGATCAAAATCTAAAGATCAGATGGAATGGAGTTCTTGCTTGTGATAGTGTAGTTCCTGATTTGGAGAAAGATGCAGAAGAGTTGAGAAAATATATCAAAGAGGTGAAGGATAGCAAAGAAAATATTCACATCAATCATGATAGATCATCAAGGATAGTTGAATGGGAAGGACAAAAATCAAAAGTTGCTGATGTTGTCAAAGAACAGATCAAGATTATCAGAGAGGATGGGAATGAGCAATACTTGACATCTGTTGCTGATGTGCTCAAGAATGTGAATAGGTTAGACATTCTAGATCTGTATGAGCTAAACAGTCAAAGAAACAGGCAGGCTTCCCTGGTAATAATGGAAAGAGATTTGGGAAGATGTTTGAATATGTTGTTTGAGCCTGAACCATTCACTAATTTGTTCTTAAACTACATTGAGCATGTGAATACATGGAGACATTTTGTTAGAGCTGGAGTTCACATGATCTTATTCAGAAGTGGAATCACAATTTACATGCTTGATGAAAGACAATATGTTCTAGGGACTCAGATTCTAAGAAATGTGCTTGCATCTCAACTAAGAACTACAGTGATTTCAGAAGGTGCATTCAATGCTTTATACATGGTGTTCAATCAGTTTCATAAAAGAATGGAGTTGGAAAGAGTAAGAGAGGAGGAGAAAAAGAGAAAACAGAATCAAGCTCCTAAAGATGAAAAGAAAGATGAAGAAACTTGATTCATTGCTGAGAATGATCAAGTTTAGGGGGAGATTGTTGAGTCCTGACCAACTGCCAGATTTGCTAAGAACACGTCTTGTGCCACTGCTAGAAGTAGTCTACCACTGTTAGTTTAGTTTTGTATTGACAATGCCACTGTCAGTTAGAATTAGTCTAACAGTGCCACTGTTGACATGAGTGTATTTTGTATTAAGTACTCAACCACTGTTAGTAATATACGAGTACTACCCCTGTTAGTGAATAGCTCAACCACTGTTAGTAGTCGGTTAGAGAGAATTATGGAATAGATAGAATTTCCGTAATAGTTTGATTCTGTAAAGGACTCTATGTGTTATAAACAGAGATCCTGTGAAACCCTAAATATACGATTTCTAGTTATTAGCTTCAAGGTTGTAAACCCTAACACAATTGTGTGTTCGTATTGTTGATAATAATATTGAAGCTTTTGATTAATATTCTGTGTTACAAGTTTGTTCTTTAAGTTATTAATAAACTATTCCGCAAGCTTATTAATAATCAATCACAGTAATACATATTAAGATCCTAACTGGGATCATCACAAGGCATCAAAACGAGATTTCAAGACAAATGTGCCCATCATCAACATCCATCTCACCCAAGATGTTCATTTTCAAATTACGAATCCAACAGAAGAAGAATCAACAAAAACGGATAAAGAATGAAGATTCTACACCCGCCGGAAGATCTAAATGATTCGTACACAATATCTGGAGATAGGAAACATATTTTTGGGATATCTTTACATCAAAGGATTCGTTTTTGAATTACGAATCCAACGCAAAAAGTATCAACGCAAACGGACGCATAACGAAGAAGATACGCACGAATTAAGCTACGCGACGAAAGATGACGGACCGGGGCGGGTGGCAGCCGGCCGCCGCTGGCCAACAGCCAGCCGCCGCCGGCCAGCAGCCAGGCGGCGCCACCCACCCTACCCCCATCTCTTTTTCACTTTTTCGTTCTTGCGTGTACCCGGTGCACCACCTTTCGCTACTTTTTCGTACCCGGTGCACCACCTTTCGCTACTTTTTCGTATCTGGTGCACCACCTTTCGCTAGTTTTGCTAATGTGAGCCTAAGGAGGCTAATGTGAGCCATATTTTCCCTATAAATAGCAGCCCCTAAGTCTCATTTTAAGACACACTCAAAAACTACACTCCTACATTCTAATACACTCACACACTTCATTTCCATTTCCACTTTCTCACTCTAGAAATTCTCTTATAGTCTAGGATTATTGTAATTAATCTTCGGATTGGTATAGAGGCTAGAACGAACGTTAGGAGGTTTGAAGATTCATCTTTGTACGTGTAAACGAGTTGTCAATCATAATAATACGCTGCTACGCATTTAATTCCGGGTGATATCTAAACCTTTATCATACTTATTTTATATTTTAAATATGTGTTATTGCTTGGTATGTGATATATTTGTTACCATGAATTGCGAGTAGTTTATTATTGTGGTTGTTGATGATGTAGATAATTATAAGTAAGGATGAAATTATATAATTAATGCACGACAATCGTAAAGAGATATGACGGCCCCTATTCGACTGTTTATATCTCTGGAATCAGCTTTGGTTTAATAGTTGGGATCCCGAAGGGGTAATACAACTTCACAACTAACTGGTATATCCTACGAAAGTCAAAACACTATAAAATGATGTTCGTAAAATACGTTCAGATAAAATAGGAATTAGTAACCTTTGTAGTGTCAAGACTTTATGAATTCAAGTTTAATTTATGGATTACCCTTTCTGGTTATCCACGTGACTACAACCTAGTAATTAGGACCTAATCAACCTTAATTATGGTAAGTAGTTATTTGTGCCCATAACATGCAATAAGTAAGATACACTGAAACCACTCGTTGTATATATTAGATTTACTTTCTGCACTGCTTTACATTTAGTTAGACAGAGTGTCACTTTAACTGTCAATTACTCTCGACCGCATGTTGATGTGAGAAACCGTGGAACTACTACGTAAAGTACACTGTCTATTATTGAAAGGCATGGTCCGCATATGAAACACATTTTAACAAACTGCGAATAATCCGGGGATGTATAACTGTTTGAAAAGGAGAGATTTGAATCATAAGTCGAAGTAACTATAGCTTAATTCGTAATGACCTAGAATCTTTAAAACACCAAATCTTATAAAATCGGCGGTCTAAACATACAAAGTTATTAATCTGCATGCTAATAGAACTGTAACACCCGACTTTTCACATCATAATTTATAATATATTAATCTTAGGAAGCGCGATTCCCAAACATTTACAAAACATTTCAACAACGTTTACAAACTTACATCTTATACTTGCAAATATTTAATTACATATTAACAAAACGGGTGTTACTAAAACTTTCCAACATAACTATCAAAAGGTCAGAGTTAGCGCATCAAGTCAGACATCCGGCTAAACATCCCCAACATATCTACATCAACCAACCACAATCTGCAAAACATTCAACAACGAGGGGTTAGCTTACGCTAAGTGAATGGAACCGTAACCGACGGTTCAATCCAATCATAACAAGTCTTACAACTAAATAAACCACAACTAATTAAACACATAAGCACATAACGTCAAGAGGATCGGCGGTTCCTGTATGCTATTCTCAGTATACCACGACCACTGCGCGCCATGCCATTCACAGTGATCTACCGATAGCTTGACTACTACCTTCACAGTGTTGGTTAGTTCTCAACTATGTGTATCAAAGTAACCAAGACAGCTACACAGTATTAGCCAGACCCAACCAACCAACGTTGACCTCTGAATCAACCATACAACTTAACAACTTGTCACATAAAGCATATCATATGCAATTATGAAAATCAGCTGAACAACTTTCACAACTGGATCAATCAACTTCAATCAACATAATCAACAACTGTAATAACTGAAATTAATCATGGCAACAACTACAACATAAGCTATCCTGGTTTACCCGTTGTAACCGAACCCGTTACAACCGAGTTGAACCGAGGACTACGGTAACCACTCACCAATATATATGATCTTCAACTCAGTGGTCTAATCTTACTGAGTTGCTGCCCGCTTATCTGGAATCACAATAACATCAAGTCAGTAACTCATCCCAACTGATTAACTATTACTTTAATTATAAACATATTCAATTAAATAACATCAACTATTTCAATATAACAATCCAAACTACACCTTTTCTATTTATTACCCAAAATCCACTATTTCAAACCCATAGCAGATCGGCTTCTCAAAGCCGATCGGCTATCCTAGTGCATTTCTGAATTTTATTTGCAAAGTCAAGTTCTGTGACATTTTTCAACTAACAAAGCAGATCTTCTTTGCTTAGCCGATCTGCTTTTCATGTAAAGCAGATCTACTTTGCTTAGCAGATCGGCTAAGGTGCCCAAACCCAGAAATCAGCAACTTTCTGCACAATTTCAGCTCGAACCAACATCCAATTTTTCACAACAACAGCTACTAAATACCAATTTTTATCAAAGGAAAATCACCAACATCACACTAGCATAATATAACCATAAACAAGCTATCTATTTTTAATCTCAAGCATACATCATCATCAAATCCCCAAATTTTCACCAAACCCTAACTCTAAACTTAATCTTGAAGAACACTAACTAATATTAACATATAAACATCATATAAACATTACATATCTTCAAATAATCATCATCTAATCAACAAAACATGAACTAAAAGCTTTAATTCATACAAATCATCTATATATTCAACAATTACCTATTTTCCATACAAGAGTATCAAGAACACTAAGTTACTTACAATTAATTGATGAACAAGATGATGATGATGCAAGAATGATGATAATCTGATTTTGATGATAAACTATAATGAATTCAAGTACAAACTCTTTTGATTTTCAAGTTATGTGGGTGTTCTCTCAAGAACGTATGAAATGAAATGTTAGGTGAAAATGAGTCGGTCTCCACCGCCCCATTCTTTTATCTGTGATTATATTTTACCCCTTCTAACTCTATTGTCTGGAACCTAAAAATACTCGCGAGATAAAATATTTTATTTTACTGTCAACTTTATTTATTTTAAACAAGTAACATTTTACTAGTCACAATAAAAACTAAATCTCTTTTACTTGTTTATTTTCAAAACAACCAAATAAACTATTTTCCTTTATTAAAATAATCTTTTATTTCCTGGCCCAGAAACAGGATGTTACAAATCTTCCCTCCTTAAAGGATTTCGTCCCCGAAATCCAATCCCATACAACATTAACCCAAACGCTACCAATTACACCTAATCATACAATACTAATTTCAACTTATATATCACAACAAAATCAAGATAAAATCTACCTGGGTTGTTATCTTCAAGCAAATCTCCTACTGTCATCTGAAAAGCTCGAGGAGGCGCCATCTTTCTCTTCTGCCCAACCGATGCCGCAGAACCCGAACCAGAACCCGAACTTCCAGCTAAACCCGAACCTTGATTTAATTTCTCAGGACATTGCCCTGCCCGATGTCCTTCCTTCTGACAGTTCCAACACACAAACTGAGGAAAAATGCAGTCTCTAATACCATGCCCTAACGATCCACATTTAATACACCTTGAAGTCTGAGGAGTACATGGACCTGAATGTCTCGACTTACAACTTATACACCAAGGATTACTTCCCACTGAATCCTCACTAAAAACTAATCTCCTATTCGATCCTTTGTTCCTAGAAGAACTACTTTTAGATTGATGCAAAGCCTTATCTTTACTCAACTTATCTGCTGCCCGCAAATCAACATCCACCGACCTAGCTAATGTAAAAGCCTGAGTCAAAGAATTAGCTAACCTCACCGACGTCCGATAATCTAGAGGTAAGGTCTTAACAAAATGAGTAATCCTCGTCCTCTCATCCGGAACCCATTGTTGAACAAAACGTAACTTCTCTGTAAATTGATTAATAAGCTCATCCATCGTCATTTGCTCAGTCAACTGCAAATCCAAAAACTCCTGCCTAATCCTAATCGTATCAAACTCTGAACAGAAGTGCTTACAAATTTCATTATGAAAATCTGCCCAACGAATACTCGATCTCTGCTCAGATGTCAAATGTGCAGTTATAGAGTCCCACCAATTCATTGCTTGACCTTTCAATAATTGTACAGCATAACCAACTTTCAATTCCTCCTCACATTGGCACACCTCAAACTTTCTTTCAGTATCCCTTAACCAATTCAAAGTCACCATTGGATCATTACCTCCTTCAAATTCTTTTGGACCACTAGATTTGAATGTCTTATACGAACACAACTTTCTCTGTTGTTGAGGTACTGGAAACTGATAATCAAAGTTCCTCGGTTGAGTCAACCTATCTTGTTGTTCCTTATACAACTGTTCTATCTTTCTTAACCTTATCACCTCATCCTCTAACTGTAACTGATAATCATCCAGATTCGCATTAGAAGTACCAGTCTGCCCATGATTACCATCATGAGTTTCTGAAGATGGAATATCATTTCTGGAAACATTGTTGATCGGGTTCTCATTATCTGCCATTTCTGTACTCAAACAACATAACTCACAACTTGTTAATCGTTAGTACAACCTATACTAACCAATCAACCTCCCATTCAATAGCTAAACCCCTTACCGGAATGTTTGGCTTACACTAACTAGATTTGGGATTGAACATTTACCAATGCTCAATTCACCCAAACCTATGCTCTGATACCAAACTGTAACACCCGACTTTTCACATCATAATTTATAATATATTAATCTTAGGAAGCGCGATTCCCAAACATTTACAAAACATTTCAACAACGTTTACAAACTTACATCTTATACTTGCAAATATTTAATTACATATTAACAAAACGGGTGTTACTAAAACTTTCCAACATAACTATCAAAAGGTCAGAGTTAGCGCATCAAGTCAGACATCCGGCTAAACATCCCCAACATATCTACATCAACCAACCACAATCTGCAAAACATTCAACAACGAGGGGTTAGCTTACGCTAAGTGAATGGAACCGTAACCGACGGTTCAATCCAATCATAACAAGTCTTACAACTAAATAAACCACAACTAATTAAACACATAAGCACATAACGTCAAGAGGATCGGCGGTTCCTGTATGCTATTCTCAGTATACCACGACCACTGTGCGCCATGCCATTCACAGTGATCTACCGATAGCTTGACTACTACCTTCACAGTGTTGGTTAGTTCTCAACTATGTGTATCAAAGTAACCAAGACAGCTACACAGTATTAGCCAGACCCAACCAACCAACGTTGACCTCTGAATCAACCATACAACTTAACAACTTGTCACATAAAGCATATCATATGCAATTATGAAAATCAGCTGAACAACTTTCACAACTGGATCAATCAACTTCAATCAACATAATCAACAACTGTAATAACTGAAATTAATCATGGCAACAACTACAACATAAGCTATCCTGGTTTACCCGTTGTAACCGAACCCGTTACAACCGAGTTGAACCGAGGACTACGGTAACCACTCACCAATATATATGATCTTCAACTCAGTGGTCTAATCTTACTGAGTTGCTGCCCGCTTATCTGGAATCACAATAACATCAAGTCAGTAACTCATCCCAACTGATTAACTATTACTTTAATTATAAACATATTCAATTAAATAACATCAACTATTTCAATATAACAATCCAAACTACACCTTTTCTATTTATTACCCAAAATCCACTATTTCAAACCCATAGCAGATCGGCTTCTCAAAGCCGATCGGCTATCCTAGTGCATTTCTGAATTTTATTTGCAAAGTCAAGTTCTGTGACATTTTTCAACTAACAAAGCAGATCTTCTTTGCTTAGCCGATCTGCTTTTCATGTAAAGCAGATCTACTTTGCTTAGCAGATCGGCTAAGGTGCCCAAACCCAGAAATCAGCAACTTTCTGCACAATTTCAGCTCGAACCAACATCCAATTTTTCACAACAACAGCTACTAAATACCAATTTTTATCAAAGGAAAATCACCAACATCACACTAGCATAATATAACCATAAACAAGCTATCTATTTTTAATCTCAAGCATACATCATCATCAAATCCCCAAATTTTCACCAAACCCTAACTCTAAACTTAATCTTGAAGAACACTAACTAATATTAACATATAAACATCATATAAACATTACATATCTTCAAATAATCATCATCTAATCAACAAAACATGAACTAAAAGCTTTAATTCATACAAATCATCTATATATTCAACAATTACCTATTTTCCATACAAGAGTATCAAGAACACTAAGTTACTTACAATTAATTGATGAACAAGATGATGATGATGCAAGAATGATGATAATCTGATTTTGATGATAAACTATAATGAATTCAAGTACAAACTCTTTTGATTTTCAAGTTATGTGGGTGTTCTCTCAAGAACATATGAAATGAAATGTTAGGTGAAAATGAGTCGGTCTCCACCGCCCCATTCTTTTATCTGTGATTATAT
This sequence comes from Pseudognaphalium luteoalbum, assembly GCA_963422505.1. Classification (NCBI taxonomy): domain Eukaryota; kingdom Viridiplantae; phylum Streptophyta; class Magnoliopsida; order Asterales; family Asteraceae; genus Pseudognaphalium; species Pseudognaphalium luteoalbum. The sequence goes on from OY730196.1 coordinate 50,189,438, forward strand.
TTTACCCCTTCTAACTCTATTGTCTGGAACCTAAAAATACTCGCGAGATAAAATATTTTATTTTACTGTCAACTTTATTTATTTTAAACAAGTAACATTTTACTAGTCACAATAAAAACTAAATCTCTTTTACTTGTTTATTTTCAAAACAACCAAATAAACTATTTTCCTTTATTAAAATAATCTTTTATTTCCAGGCCCAGAAACAGGATGTTACAAATCTTCCCTCCTTAAAGGATTTCGTCCCCGAAATCCAATCCCATACAACATTAACCCAAACGCTACCAATTACACCTAATCATACAATACTAATTTCAACTTATATATCACAACAAAATCAAGATAAAATCTACCTGGGTTGTTATCTTCAAGCAAATCTCCTACTGTCATCTGAAAAGCTCTAGGAGGCGCCATCTTTCTCTTCTACCCAACCGATGCCGCAGAACCCGAACCAGAACCCGAACTTCCAGCTAAACCCGAACCTTGATTTAATTTCTCAGGACATTGCCCTGCCCGATGTCCTTCCTTCTGACAGTTCCAACACACAAACTGAGGAAAAATGCAGTCTCTAATACCATGCCCTAACGATCCACATTTAATACACCTTGAAGTCTGAGGAGTACATGGACCCGAATGTCTCGACTTACAACTTATACACCAAGGATTACTTCCCACTGAATCCTCACTAAAAACTAATCTCCTATTCGATCCTTTGTTCCTAGAAGAACTACTTTTAGATTGATGCAAAGCCTTATCTTTACTCAACTTATCTGCTGCCCGCAAATCAACATCCACCGACCTAGCTAATGTAAAAGCCTGAGTCAAAGAATTAGCTAACCTCACCGACGTCCGATAATCTGGAGGTAAGGTCTTAACAAAATGAGTAATCCTCGTCCTCTCATCCGGAACCCATTGTTGAACAAAACGTAACTTCTCTGTAAATTGATTAATAAGCTCATCCATCGTCATTTGCTCAGTCAACTGCAAATCCAAAAACTCCTGCCTAATCCTAATCGTATCAAACTCTGAACAGAATTGCTTACAAATTTCATTATGAAAATCTGCCCAACGAATACTCGATCTCTGCTCAGATGTCAAATGTGCAGTTATAGAGTCCCACCAATTCATTGCTTGACCTTTCAATAATTGTACAGCATAACCAACTTTCAATTCCTCCTCACATTGGCACACCTCAAACTTTCTTTCAGTATCCCTTAACCAATTCAAAGTCACCATTGGATCATTACCTCCTTCAAATTCTTTTGGACCACTAGATTTGAATGTCTTATACGAACACAACTTTCTCTGTTGTTGAGGTACTGGAAACTGATAATCAAAGTTCCTCGGTTGAGTCAACCTATCTTGTTGTTCCTTATACAACTGTTCTATCTTTCTTAACCTTATCACCTCATCCTCTAACTGTAACTGATAATCATCCAGATTCGCATTAGAAGTACCAGTCTGCCCATGATTACCATCATGAGTTTCTGAAGATGGAATATCATTTCTGGAAACATTGTTGATCGGGTTCTCATTATCTGCCATTTCTGTACTCAAACAACATAACTCACAACTTGTTAATCGTTAGTACAACCTATACTAACCAATCAACCTCCCATTCAATAGCTAAACCCCTTACCGGAATGTTTGGCTTACACTAACTAGATTTGGGATTGAACATTTACCAATGCTCAATTCACCCAAACCTATGCTCTGATACCAAACTGTAACACCCGACTTTTCACATCATAATTTATAATATATTAATCTTAGGAAGCGCGATTCCCAAACATTTACAAAACATTTCAACAACGTTTACAAACTTACATCTTATACTTGCAAATATTTAATTACATATTAACAAAACGGGTGTTACTAAAACTTTCCAACATAACTATCAAAAGGTCAGAGTTAGCGCATCAAGTCAGACATCCGGCTAAACATCCCCAACATATCTACATCAACCAACCACAATCTGCAAAACATTCAACAACGAGGGGTTAGCTTACGCTAAGTGAATGGAACCGTAACCGACGGTTCAATCCAATCATAACAAGTCTTACAACTAAATAAACCACAACTAATTAAACACATAAGCACATAACGTCAAGAGGATCGGCGGTTCCTGTATGCTATTCTCAGTATACCACGACCACTGTGCGCCATGCCATTCACAGTGATCTACCGATAGCTTGACTACTACCTTCACAGTGTTGGTTAGTTCTCAACTATGTGTATCAAAGTAACCAAGACAGCTACACAGTATTAGCCAGACCCAACCAACCAACGTTGACCTCTGAATCAACCATACAACTTAACAACTTGTCACATAAAGCATATCATATGCAATTATGAAAATCAGCTGAACAACTTTCACAACTGGATCAATCAACTTCAATCAACATAATCAACAACTGTAATAACTGAAATTAATCATGGCAACAACTACAACATAAGCTATCCTGGTTTACCCATTGTAACCGAACCCGTTACAACCGAGTTGAACCGAGGACTACGGTAACCACTCACCAATATATATGATCTTCAACTCAGTGGTCTAATCTTACTGAGTTGCTGCCCGCTTATCTGGAATCACAATAACATCAAGTCAGTAACTCATCCCAACTGATTAACTATTACTTTAATTATAAACATATTCAATTAAATAACATCAACTATTTCAATATAACAATCCAAACTACACGTTTTCTATTTATTACCCAAATCCACTATTTCAAACCCATAGCAGATCGGCTTCTCAAAGCCGATCGGCTATCCTAGTGCATTTCTGAATTTTATTTGCAAAGTCAAGTTCTGTGACATTTTTCAACTAACAAAGCAGATCTTCTTTGCTTAGCCGATCTGCTTTTCATGTAAAGCAGATCTACTTTGCTTAGCAGATCGGCTAAGGTGCCCAAACCCAGAAATCAGCAACTTTCTGCACAATTTCAGCTCGAACCAACATCCAATTTTTCACAACAACAGCTACTAAATACCAATTTTTATCAAAGGAAAATCACCAACATCACACTAGCATAATATAACCATAAACAAGCTATCTATTTTTAATCTCAAGCATACATCATCATCAAATCCCCAAATTTTCACCAAACCCTAACTCTAAACTTAATCTTGAAGAACACTAACTAATATTAACATATAAACATCATATAAACATTACATATCTTCAAATAATCATCATCTAATCAACAAAACATGAACTAAAAGCTTTAATTCATACAAATCATCTATATATTCAACAATTACCTATTTTCCATACAAGAGTATCAAGAACACTAAGTTACTTACAATTAATTGATGAACAAGATGATGATGATGCAAGAATGATGATAATCTGATTTTGATGATAAACTATAATGAATTCAAGTACAAACTCTTTTGATTTTCAAGTTATGTGGGTGTTCTCTCAAGAACATATGAAATGAAATGTTAGGTGAAAATGAGTCGGTCTCCACCGCCCCATTCTTTTATCTGTGATTATATTTTACCCCTTCTAACTCTATTGTCTGGAACCTAAAAATACTCGCGAGATAAAATATTTTATTTTACTGTCAACTTTATTTATTTTAAACAAGTAACATTTTACTAGTCACAATAAAAACTAAATCTCTTTTACTTGTTTATTTTCAAAACAACCAAATAAACTATTTTCCTTTATTAAAATAATCTTTTATTTCCAGGCCCAGAAACAGGATGTTACAAATCTTCCCTCCTTAAAGGATTTCGTCCCCGAAATCCAATCCCATACAACATTAACCCAAACGCTACCAATTACACCTAATCATACAATACTAATTTCAACTTATATATCACAACAAAATCAAGATAAAATCTACCTGGGTTGTTATCTTCAAGCAAATCTCCTACTGTCATCTGAAAAGCTCTAGGAGGCGCCATCTTTCTCTTCTACCCAACCGATGCCGCAGAACCCGAACCAGAACCCGAACTTCCAGCTAAACCCGAACCTTGATTTAATTTCTCAGGACATTGCCCTGCCCGATGTCCTTCCTTCTGACAGTTCCAACACACAAACTGAGGAAAAATGCAGTCTCTAATACCATGCCCTAACGATCCACATTTAATACACCTTGAAGTCTGAGGAGTACATGGACCCGAATGTCTCGACTTACAACTTATACACCAAGGATTACTTCCCACTGAATCCTCACTAAAAACTAATCTCCTATTCGATCCTTTGTTCCTAGAAGAACTACTTTTAGATTGATGCAAAGCCTTATCTTTACTCAACTTATCTGCTGCCCGCAAATCAACATCCACCGACCTAGCTAATGTAAAAGCCTGAGTCAAAGAATTAGCTAACCTCACCGACGTCCGATAATCTGGAGGTAAGGTCTTAACAAAATGAGTAATCCTCGTCCTCTCATCCGGAACCCATTGTTGAACAAAACGTAACTTCTCTGTAAATTGATTAATAAGCTCATCCATCGTCATTTGCTCAGTCAACTGCAAATCCAAAAACTCCTGCCTAATCCTAATCGTATCAAACTCTGAACAGAATTGCTTACAAATTTCATTATGAAAATCTGCCCAACGAATACTCGATCTCTGCTCAGATGTCAAATGTGCAGTTATAGAGTCCCACCAATTCATTGCTTGACCTTTCAATAATTGTACAGCATAACCAACTTTCAATTCCTCCTCACATTGGCACACCTCAAACTTTCTTTCAGTATCCCTTAACCAATTCAAAGTCACCATTGGATCATTACCTCCTTCAAATTCTTTTGGACCACTAGATTTGAATGTCTTATACGAACACAACTTTCTCTGTTGTTGAGGTACTGGAAACTGATAATCAAAGTTCCTCGGTTGAGTCAACCTATCTTGTTGTTCCTTATACAACTGTTCTATCTTTCTTAACCTTATCACCTCATCCTCTAACTGTAACTGATAATCATCCAGATTCGCATTAGAAGTACCAGTCTGCCCATGATTACCATCATGAGTTTCTGAAGATGGAATATCATTTCTGGAAACATTGTTGATCGGGTTCTCATTATCTGCCATTTCTGTACTCAAACAACATAACTCACAACTTGTTAATCGTTAGTACAACCTATACTAACCAATCAACCTCCCATTCAATAGCTAAACCCCTTACCGGAATGTTTGACTTACACTAACTAGATTTGGGATTGAACATTTACCAATGCTCAATTCACCCAAACCTATGCTCTGATACCAAACTGTAACACCCGACTTTTCACATCATAATTTATAATATATTAATCTTAGGAAGCGCGATTCCCAAACATTTACAAAACATTTCAACAACGTTTACAAACTTACATCTTATACTTGCAAATATTTAATTACATATTAACAAAACGGGTGTTACTAAAACTTTCCAACATAACTATCAAAAGGTCAGAGTTAGCGCATCAAGTCAGACATCCGGCTAAACATCCCCAACATATCTACATCAACCAACCACAATCTGCAAAACATTCAACAACGAGGGGTTAGCTTACGCTAAGTGAATGGAACCGTAACCGACGGTTCAATCCAATCATAACAAGTCTTACAACTAAATAAACCACAACTAATTAAACACATAAGCACATAACGTCAAGAGGATCGGCGGTTCCTGTATGCTATTCTCAGTATACCACGACCACTGCGCGCCATGCCATTCACAGTGATCTACCGATAGCTTGACTACTACCTTCACAGTGTTGGTTAGTTCTCAACTATGTGTATCAAAGTAACCAAGACAGCTACACAGTATTAGCCAGACCCAACCAACCAACGTTGACCTCTGAATCAACCATACAACTTAACAACTTGTCACATAAAGCATATCATATGCAATTATGAAAATCAGCTGAACAACTTTCACAACTGGATCAATCAACTTCAATCAACATAATCAACAACTGTAATAACTGAAATTAATCATGGCAACAACTACAACATAAGCTATCCTGGTTTACCCGTTGTAACCGAACCCGTTACAACCGAGTTGAACCGAGGACTACGGTAACCACTCACCAATATATATGATCTTCAACTCAGTGGTCTAATCTTACTGAGTTGCTGCCCGCTTATCTGGAATCACAATAACATCAAGTCAGTAACTCATCCCAACTGATTAACTATTACTTTAATTATAAACATATTCAATTAAATAACATCAACTATTTCAATATAACAATCCAAACTACACCTTTTCTATTTATTACCCAAAATCCACTATTTCAAACCCATAGCAGATCGGCTTCTCAAAGCCGATCGGCTATCCTAGTGCATTTCTGAATTTTATTTGCAAAGTCAAGTTCTGTGACATTTTTCAACTAACAAAGCAGATCTTCTTTGCTTAGCCGATCTGCTTTTCATGTAAAGCAGATCTTCTTTGCTTAGCAGATCGGCTAAGGTGCCCAAACCCAGAAATCAGCAACTTTCTGCACAATTTCAGCTCGAACCAACATCCAATTTTTCACAACAACAGCTACTAAATACCAATTTTTATCAAAGGAAAATCACCAACATCACACTAGCATAATATAACCATAAACAAGCTATCTATTTTTAATCTCAAGCATACATCATCATCAAATCCCCAAATTTTCACCAAACCCTAACTCTAAACTTAATCTTGAAGAACACTAACTAATATTAACATATAAACATCATATAAACATTACATATCTTCAAATAATCATCATCTAATCAACAAAACATGAACTAAAAGCTTTAATTCATACAAATCATCTATATATTCAACAATTACCTATTTTCCATACAAGAGTATCAAGAACACTAAGTTACTTACAATTAATTGATGAACAAGATGATGATGATGCAAGAATGATGATAATCTGATTTTGATAATAAAATATAATGAATTCAAGTACAAACTCTTTTGATTTTCAAGTTATGTGGGTGTTCTCTCAAGAACATATGAAATGAAATGTTAGGTGAAAATGAGTCGGTCTCCACCGCCCCATTCTTTTATCTGTGATTATATTTTACCCCTTCTAACTCTATTGTCTGGAACCTAAAAATACTCACGAGATAAAATATTTTATTTTACTGTCAACTTTATTTATTTTAAACAAGTAACATTTTACTAGTCACAATAAAAACTAAATCTCTTTTACTTGTTTATTTTCAAAACAACCAAATAAACTATTTTCCTTTATTAAAATAATCTTTTATTTCCAGGCCCAGAAACAGGATGTTACAAGAACAGTAAACTACCTTCGGAGTTAAGAACGGTCGGACCTATGAGACAATACGCTACTGATTCATGAACCTCGGTATAGAACCAAAATAGGTTGCTTATCTTTCAACTAGATAAGTATTGGAAGTTTGCGTATTGCCCCGATCAGAATCATGATAACCTTGTTCCTAGTGACATGCCAATGGGAAATTGAGTTGGTAGTGTTCTATAATTTACGCCTAGTAGTTTGGTTGCCACATTAGTATCATCCCTATTTATTCTGTCATCCCGAAATAGTAATTATCGAAATCTCAACAATCACATATTTATCTTTATCTGCTTTCCTGTACTTTAATTTCCTGCATTTTAATTACTTGTCTTTAACCCCCAAACCTACCTACTTTGTTCCATCCTAGATACTTCCCTACCGAAAGTGCCAACTTTAATTTACCCACATGTTTGGATTCATAGAACGATCTTAGGCTATATACTTACCGCTTACTAACCAGAGTAGGTAGTACATATAATTTAAGCCCCGCTAATTATAAATTTTGAAACCCCTGATGGCGCCTGATTAAGTTACAATCAACGACACCGATGCTTTCGGGTGCCATCAGCCGGCAGCCACCCGGCGGCTGCTGGCGGCCACCCGCTCCGGTTTGCCATCTTTTGATCGTTTCTTGTTTCGTGCATATCTTTATCGTTATATGTCCGTTTCTTCGATTCTTTTTGCGTTGGATACATTTTTCAAAAACGAAGACTTTGATGAAAAGAAATCCCTGAGATGTGTCTTTGAGCTTTTGATGTCTTGTAAGAATTGTTTGAATTTTTCAGCGTACGTAGAATCTTCATTCTTCGTCCATTTTTGCTGATTCTTCTTCTGTTAGATTCGTAATTTAAAAATGAAGATCTTGGATAAGAGAAATCTCAGTGATGGGTATTTTGTCTCAAATCTTGTCTCGGATGACTTGAATCTTCAATCGTCTGTAGAATCTTCCTTTTTCGTTCGTTTTGCTTGATTTTTCCCGTGCAACTCTATTTTGACCTTCTTGGCAAAGTTTCATTGATTTGCATATTATTTGAGTCTATTTGTCAAGTATTTTTCCAGAATGAGAGAGATATCGATAGTAAAACCGTGACTTTTTACGCGATATCAAGTATTCCACACTTAGAACATTGTTTGTCCTCAAGCAAACTCGAATTTCAAGCATGGTTAAAGATACGTAGATAATGAAATATTTTAAGGCGGAACTTTTTACTGCGGGGGTTTTGGAAAAATAAAATATTTATGCTTTTGAAAATGTAACACTCCCAAATTTATTGTTTAGCGGAAGCAAGATTTGGGTGTTACTAATCAATAACAAAGCACATAAGATAAAGCGAACGACTCTAAATGCGTCGTTTTAAACATTACATAAATTTTATGAAGGTTTTACATCGTTCTTCTTGTTACAAAAGCTCGCAGCTAAATGTAAAAGATTCTAAGGCATATCTAATTGTACAAAATATAGAAATGCATATGAATCTTCTGAAATCTGAATGCGACTCGAGCTAATATGTCATGAGCAGATCTACTACTGCTGGGTACCTGAGAATACATGCTAAAAGGTCAGCTAAAAAGCTGGTGAGCTCACAGGTGTAAGTTGATGAAATCCAAGTTATGAACCACAAGATTTAGTTTAGTGATTTGCAAACATGCAAATCAAATATGAGTGTATATTATTGCCATGAGCAGATAGATTGAGCTTAACTGAGTGTGCCAGGATCCACATTCAAGGACCTGATCGAGTTTGCCCCCGGCATGTGCCTAATCTACACATGTATGAACAATTGAAAATGCATCCATTCGACCGCAGTCGTGGTAGCGCGACTACCCCGGATGGGGATTGTCAATCCCATATGGTACCATACACTAACATTCACGCTATCGCAATATAAACAAACTATGTTGTGAGGGACTTCATGATTAGATAAAACAAACTCATGCAATCAATATATCGTGGTTTTTGTACTTGTGTTCACATGTAAAACAAATCTGAGCATGTATCCCCACCCCTGGGTAAAAACAGTAAAGAGGGGCTATGAGACTCACCTGAGTCTTTGCGTTTATGTCAATAAACGTGAGTCGAGTGCTAAACAGCTGGTAGGTTCTCCGAACCCGTAACCTTCTAATGTCCTAGACATGTAAGGTTATATAAGTAGATGTCCTGTAAGACCATCCATGCTAGTGTTCATCCCACTAGTTATGTCCAAATACTTTGGTTTGATTGGATGTTTGTTTGTATTTTGAAAACGTGTACGGCCCGTTGGTAATGGGTGGTAATAATCAACTTTATGCATTTATTTATCTTATTACCCCTGGTTGATTATTCCGGTTTCCACTGTTAGCTCGTTAACTTGTTACACTGTTTTATTTATTTAACTCGTTATCACGGTTAATTCTCTTGTTACCATTGTCAGTTGTATCCCTCCTTACCACTGTTAGTGGTAATTTCGTTACCACTGTTAATTGTATTACGCCCCTTTTAATTGTTACCACTACTAATGATAAACCTGTCATCACTGTTAATTTAGTTAACGCTTACCAGTGTTAGTTTATATATACATACATGTAATTATATTTATCCGACAATACCATACGATGATAGTGTTTTGTTAGTGTTCATCCGACAATGAGGGTTCTGTGTGTGTTTAATCATCCGTCAATCACAAGTGGATCCGTTAATGAGTAATCACGGTTAAGTTATCCGACAATGATATACGGTAATAAGAGTTTGATCGTTTCCTTGGTCCGACAATCGTGTGTTATCCGTCAATAGGGATTCACGGGTTCTAGTTGATCCGACAATGAGCTTTACGTGACACTTAGTCTTTTGCGACAATAGGGTTTCACGGACATAATCTATGCGACAATGATGGTATTCACATAATTAAGTTATTCACGGAATTAGGGATTCACGGAATTAAGTATTCACGGAATGCCTAATCCGACAATAGGCATTGTCGGATTTTGGCATTCACGGACAGATGATTTTTGTGCAGTCACGTTTTTCACTCGTTTTCAATTAATTACTTGACTAAGTAAAACTTATCTAAAATTCATGAGATTTTTATATATTGTTCCCCTATGTCTTAGCTTTCTAAATCATATTTTTATATCTAAAATGGATAAGCATGACTAGAGATAAAAATTCGGGAAGTGTCGGGTGTCAAACGAGTGAGTTCAGTGATATGTACTCATTTGAAAATTTATAACTAAAGTTTTACTAAACTTCAACAGATGAGTAAATAGGGGAATTAAAGATAATGAAATTATCTAACTTTTCCAACTGGTTTCACCGATTTTTGTTGTATATTCTTTGAGATATGACCAGTTCTATTTGACCCATTTTCCTGTCAGGATTCTCAGACTGTGCATGTACTTTATTTTCTTTTCTTAAAAATATCAAATAAACGAATTAATTCATGGGGCTTACAGATTATGAAACTAGACTCATTGAATTATAGAGCTAAGAAACATGAGATTTCGTTAAGTTATGGGTAAGATATCGTCGATCTAAGTCGATCTGAATTATTGTCCAGTGGGTAATGTAATTACCCGATGGTTATTAGCATATTCAAACGACTTTTGGGAGGGTTTTTGGACATAATCAGGTAGAGATGGAACACCAACATGTTTTTGTACGTTATCCAAGTGAATCTAAAGAAAAAGGATGGGTTTATACCAAGTAGAAGCTGAGATATCGCAGGGGAGGCGAGAGGGTGCTGCTGCTGCTCGGTTATCGAGTTCTTCTTGTCCCTTCTTGCTAAAAACGTGTAGGATGGCACTAGGGTTGTGAAGGAAGTGTTTGAGTGTTCTTGGATGAGATTTTAGTTGAAGAGGAGGCTGGATTCCAGCTCTATTTAGTGAGAGAGATCAGAGAAAAGTGTGTGGGTAGTGAGAGAGTTGAAATGTGAAATGAGGCATGGGTGAGTGCATTTTGTGTTTAGGTATTTGGGCTGACCCGGTTCGACCCGTGGGTCACCCTGGTTGGGTAAGTCCGACCCATAAGTGGGTTGGGCTCGTGACTTGTCATCCTCGTGTTCGTGTAATTTGTCGTTATTGGTTAGAGTTAATTTGTACGTTTTTGTCGCGTTTATGACGTTTTATAGATTTTTATTTGTTGATTGTATGTTATCATCATAATATTCATAAGTTTCGATTTACTAAGAAATATTCAAAGAATCTAAATATTTTGTTTACCAACGTCCGTAATATTGTGTCGGGATCCGCCCGATGTGAAAACGCACGATTTAATCAAATCGCGTACGTGTGTACATATATTAGAATATATCAATACACAAAACGATACATATAATTAATCCTAATTACATGTATTTACACATATGATTAGGCACTAAATATAGTCCTAATTTGTCGGGTGTTACATTCTCCCTTTGTTAAAAGAATTTCGTCCCGAAATTTAGTTCTGAGTGGTGATATGAGGGGAGTCTGTGAATAACTGTGGGTACTTGAGTCGCATTTGGTCTTCCCGTTCCCAAGTGAATTCCGGACCACGCCGCGAACTCCACCGGACTCTAACGATGGGAATACGACTTTGTTTAAGTTGTTTGACCTCCCGGTCCATGATTTCAATAGGTTCTTCAACAAAGTGAAGCTTTTCGTTGACGCGAATCTCGTCAAGGGGGATAATAAGTGTCTCATCAGACAGGCATTTCTTTAAATTTGAAATGTGAAAAGTAGGGTGCACACTGCTGAGTTCGGATGGCAGTTGCAATCGATAAGCCACGGGACCAATCCTTTCGAGGATCTCAAAGGGTCCAATGTACCTGGGGTTTAACTTCCCGCGTTTGCTAAAACGAATCACGCCTTTCCAGGGCGATACTTTCAAGAGTACTCGATCCCCAACCTGGAACTCGAGTGGTTTGCGTCTCACGTCAGCATAACTTTTCTGACGATCACGGGCAGCTTTGAGTCGGTTCTGAATCTCAGAGATTTTCTCTGTGGTTTCGTGTATGAGCTCGGGACCAGTGAGTTGGCTGTCTCCTACTTCGGTCCAACAAATCGGTGATCGGCACTTACGACCGTAAAGGGCCTCGAATGGTGCAGCCTTTATGCTGGCATGATAGCTGTTGTTGTAGGAAAACTCGCACAACGGCAGATGTCTTTCCCAGTTGGCACCGAAATCAACTACGCAAGCTCGTAGCATATCTTCTAGTGTTTGGATGGTTCGTTCGCTTTGGCCATCAGTTTGAGGGTGGTATGCGGTACTCATATTGAGACGAGTACCCAATGATTTCTGAAATGATTGCCAAAAGTGAGATGTGAAACGAGCGTCTCTGTCAGAGATAATTGAGATTGGGACACCGTGTCGGGTAACGATCTCCTTGACATAGATCTGTGAAAGGCGCTCCATTTTATCAGTTTCCTTGATTGCAAGGAAGTGAGCGGATTTAGTGAGACAATCGACGATCACCCAAATAGTATCGCAACCGCTCGGTGACTTTGGTAACTTAGTTATGAAGTCCATAGTGATTTGCTCCCATTTCCACTCGGGAATACTGGGTTGTTGGAGCAACCCGGACGGTTTTTGATGTTCAACCTTGACCTTGGAACAGGTCAGGCATTTGCTGACATAGCCGGCAATTTCGGCTTTCATGTTCGGCCACCAATAGAATTCCTTGATGCCGTGATACATTTTATCGGATCCAGGATGGATAGAATATTTGGACTTGTGAACTTCATCCATCACTAAGTCTCGCAGGTTTCCAAAGATGGGTAACCAGATTCGGTTCACGAAGTACCTAACTCCGTTAGGCTTGATTTCGAATTGTTTATCCATGCCTCGCAAGGCTTCATTCTTAACATTCTCGGGTTTCAAAGCTTCGAGTTGGGCATTGTGAATCTGAATGGTGAGGTCATTATGAATTGTCATACTGAGAGCTCGGACTCGAAGTGGTTTTACACGCTCCTTACGGCTGAGGGCATCGGCAACAACATTTGCCTTGCCTGGATGATAACGGATCTCGCAGTCATAATCGGTGAGTAATTCGACCCACCGACGTTGTCTCATGTTGAGATCCTTTTGGTCAAAGATGTGCTGGAGGCTTTTGTGGTCGGTAAAGATGGTGCACTTAGTGCCGTAGAGATAATGCCTCCAGATTTTGAGAGCAAAGACAACGGCTCCCAACTCAAGATCGTGGGTGGTGTAGTTCTTTTCATGAATTTTGAGTTGTCGTGAAGCGTAAGCAATCACTTTGTCTCGTTGCATCAGCACGCAACCGAGACCTTGATGAGAAGCATCGCAGTATACCACGAAGTCATCAGTGCCTTCGGGTAAAGATAGAATCGGAGCACTGCAAAGCTTTTGTTTCAAAAGTTGAAATGCTGACTCTTGTTTATCAGTCCAGTTGAACTTTCTGTCTTTCCGAGTCAGGGTTGTGAGTGGTTGAGCTATTTTTGAGAAATTCTCAATGAATCGCCGATAGTACCCGGCCAATCCTAAGAATTGGCGTACCTCGGTGGGAGTAGTTGGCGCTTGCCAGTTTTTGATGGCTTCTATTTTCGATGGGTCAACATGGATTCCTTGACTATTGACAACATGCCCAAGGAATTGAACGGATTCTATCCAGAATTCACACTTGGAGAATTTAGCATATAACTCCTCGTGTTTGAGTAATTCTAGAATGGTTTTGAGATGTTGCGCATGTTCTTGCTCGTTTCGCGAGTATATGAGGATGTCATCGATAAAGACAATGACGAATTTGTCAAGATAAGGTTTGCACACCCGATTCATCAGATCCATGAATACCGCCGGTGCGTTGGTTAAGCCGAATGGCATCACTTGGAATTCGTAATGCCCGTAGCGAGTTCGAAAAGCTGTTTTTGGAATGTCGGTGTCACGAACTCGGAGTTGATGATAACCGGACCGAAGGTCGATCTTCGAATAAATACTCGACCCTTGTAGCTGTTCGAACAGGTCATCGATACGAGGGAGTGGATATCTGTTTTTGATGGTTAATTTGTTCAACTCTCGGTAGTCGATACACATTCGGAAGGAACCGTCTTTCTTTTTCACAAATAAGACCGGAGTTCCCCAAGGTGAAGAACTCGGCCTAATGAATCCTCGATCCAGGAGCTCCTGTAGCTGGGTAGAAAGCTCCTGAAGTTCAGATGGGGCTAAGCGGTAAGGTGCTCGGGCTACTGGCGCGGCACCCGGTATAAGATCGATTGAGAACTCAACCTGTCTAGTCGGAGGTAGACCAGGTAGTTCTTCCGGAAAGACTTCGGGAAAGTCTCTAACGATTGGCACATCCTCGATTCGTTTCTCTTCTGACTTTTTCTCTGTGATGTGTGCGAGGATGGCAGGATATCCCTTTCTGAGAAACTTTCGGGTTTTCAGACAAGAGATGATGTTCAGTCCCGTTCTGCCGGTCTCCCCTTGTATGACTAAGGTTCTACCAGCAGCGAGGGGAATACGGATGACTTTTTCAAAACAAATGATCTCAGCTCGGTGTTTGGACAACCAGTCCATCCCGACAATGATGTCAAAGCTTCCGATCTTGACGGGTATAAGGTCAATAGAGAAAAATTCGTCGGCGAGATTTAGAGTGCAATTAGGTATCACACTGTTGGTCTCAATGAGTTTACCATTAGCTAATTCAACAATGTACTTATCATCTAATGCAACAGGAATGATGTCAAGCAAAGGGCAAAATTCATGGGAAATAAAACTTCTATCCGCACCGGTATCAAAAAGGACAGAGGCAGTAAGATTGTTGAGGAGAAACATACCCGTGACCACGTTCGGGTCTTGACGGGCATCTCCCGAATTCAGAACAAAGGCTCTTCCCCTTGCATTGTTGTTGTTATTGTTTCCAATCTTCAGCTTCGGGCAGTCATTTCTGAAATGCCCAGTGAGACCGCATTCAAAGCAGGCTTTGGGTTGGTTGGGGTTGTTGTTGCGGTTGTTACTGTTGTTGCTGGTGTTGTTGTTGGTTCTAGGGGCTCGGCAGTCCCTGCTAGAATGCCTGTACCTCTTGCAGTTGTTGCAAGGAGTACTGCAAGGACCCTCGTGGTGACGGTCACACTTTGAGCAATGGGGTTTGCTCCCGGTGTAACCCTTCTTTTCCCCAGTTCCAGAGGAGTAAGCCCTGACGGTTTCGGACTTCTTGAAGGTTGGTGGGTTGTTAGGGTTTCCAGAAAATTTCCTCTTGTTGTTAGAGGAAGTAGTTGATGATTCACGGCTGACAATCATAGCCATGAGTTCATGTGCCAGCCGAATGGCACTGTGGATGGTGGTTGGTCGTGATGAGGCGACATTTCCCTGAATGCTCTTGGGAAGACCGCGGATGTACTTCTTGATGCGTTTTTCGTCCGTGTCGACCAAACCCGGACATAGGAGAGCAAGTTGCTGGAATTTTGTGGTGTATCCAGCAATGTCGTTACCTTGCACAGCCAAGTGCCAGAATTCTTCCTCCAACCTGTGGAGTTCTTCAGTGGGACAGTATTCATCCCTTAGCATTTTCTTCAGCTCTGCCCAGGGGAGTTGGTTAGCTACCTCGATCCCCACAGAACTGGCATGAGTGTTCCACCAGGTTAGAGCACCTTCTTGAAAGGTGTAAGCAGCAAATTTGACCTTGTTGTCTTCCGTGCAGTTGCACAGGCCGAAGACAGACTCGGTCCTCTCGATCCATCTGATTAGACCGATGGCACCTTCCGTGCCCTTGAAGTTCAGCGGTTTGCAGCTGAGGAAGTCCTTGTAGGAACAAGGTTTGACAACAAGTGTGACTTCGGGAGTCTCAGTATTCCTGCTTGAGTTTTGAGGGGAGTCTCGAGTGGCTAGGGCTTCGGCCACAGCTCGGGATACTATGGCAGCAAGCTCAGCATCACTATAACTCTTCTTCTTTGGTGGCATATTTCTTCAAAAGATAAATGAAAGGTACATGAGAAATATTACTAAGATAATAAGCTCGATGGATGTACACATATTCAAGCGATAATATGCAACATTGTAAGAAATAATCATAAAGCAGAAACAGTGGAAGAAACTGTCAATACATGACATGAAGCTGAATGATTATAGAAAATTTCTAATTAGAGTCTCGGGAGTCATGACTTAAGAGTTTTACAAAAGACTACATAATATGCGGAGTACAAAAGGTACCGGGAATTGTTACATCCGGTTCGAATGATAAGAGTTTTACATAGATAGATATAGATCACAAGATGATGGTCACCCTAGTCCTAACGCAAGTTTGTCCTTTCCATTAGGGTGACAAGTCGGTCCACAGTGGTGGCAAGTCTGCTGGTTTGTCGGGCGTTGTCTTCTGCTAATGCTAGTCGTTGTACCAGCATTCTTGAGTATTCTTCAGCCTCTTGCAGGCGTTGCTCGCATTGTTCCAACCTGAGTCGCAAAAGTTCAACTTCTATTCCTGATTCCACCACGCGGTCGTGGAGTATGTTCATGTTGCTAACGGTGTTTTCGTGGTCCTCGGAGACTTGATTGATACGTTCAAGCGCTGTGAGTCTCCAATTTTCATTGGTTTCTTGCAAAGCGACATCCATGGTGCGAAGTCGTTGCTCGTGACGGTCCAGCCTAGCGGCCAAGGCCGGCAGAGTGAAGTGAGTGGGGTATGGGCCAGCTCGAGGCAACCTGGCGTTCCTCCTAGCTACCCTCGGGTTCTGCGACCCGGATTGAGAGCGTGACGAATTGGGTGGTGTGTTTGCCATTCTGAGACAAAGCGTTAGAAGAGTGAGGCCTATCTATGTATATACATATATATCACATAATAGCCTAGGGTGTCTAACACAGACAAGTTTGAGTCCCGGTTTCTCTCGTGGTCAGAGTCAACTAGTGTATCCTGTTCAGTCATGATTCCTTTCAGGTTTCACATCATATTCTTTTAATTGTACATAGTTGATCAGGCTATGTTAAATTAAACTAATACAATGCAGTCACTGAACCTAATCATACTTAATGAGGAATACTGCCTAACGGTCATAGTCTAGGCTCACTAAATGCAACCTAGTTCACTATAACCTTAGGCTCTGATACCAATCTGTAACACTCCCAAATTTATTGTTTAGCGGAAGCAAGATTTGGGTGTTACTAATCAATAACAAAGCACATAAGATAAAGCGAACGACTCTAAATGCGTCGTTTTAAACATTACATAAATTTTATGAAGGTTTTACATCGTTGTTCTTGTTACAAAAGCTCGCAGCTAAATGTAAAAGATTCTAAGGCATATCTAATTGTACAAAATATAGAAATGCATATGAATCTTCTGAAATCTGAATGCGACTCGAGCTAATATGTCATGAGCAGATCTACTACTGCTGGGTACCTGAGAATACATGCTAAAAGGTCAGCTAAAAAGCTGGTGAGCTCACAGGTGTAAGTTGATGAAATCCAAGTTATGAACCACAAGATTTAGTTTAGTGATTTGCAAACATGCAAATAAAATATGAGTGTATATTATTGCCATGAGCACATAGATTGAGCTTAACTGAGTGTGCCAGGATCCACATTCAAGGACCTGATCGAGTTTTCCCCCGGCATGTGCCTAATCTACACATGTATGAACAAATGAAAATGCATCCGTTCGACCGCAGTCGTGGTAGCGCGACTACCCCGGACGGGGATTGTCAATCCCATATGGTACCATACACTAACATTCACGCTATCGCAATATAAACAAACTATGTTGTGAGGGACTTCATGATTAGATAAAACAAACTCATGCAATCAATATATCGTGGTTTTTGTACTTGTGTTCACATGTAAAACAAATCTGAGCATGTATCCCCACCCCTGGGTAAAAACAGTAAAGAGGGGCTATGAGACTCACCTGAGTCTTTGCGTTTATGTCAATAAACGTGAGTCGAGTGCTAAACAGCTGGTAGGTTCTCCGAACCCGTAACCTTCTAATGTCCTAGACATGTAAGGTTATATAAGTAGATGTCCCGTAAGACCATCCATGCTAGTGTTCATCCCACTAGTTATGTCCAAATACTTTGGTTTGATTGGATGTTTGTTTGTATTTTGAAAACGTGTACGGCCCGTTGGTAATGGGTGGTAATAATCAACTTTATGCATTTATTTATCTTATTACCCCTGGTTGATTATTCCGGTTTCCACTGTTAGCTCGTTAACTTGTTACACTGTTTTATTTATTTAACTCGTTATCACGGTTAATTCTCTTGTTACCATTGTCAGTTGTATCCCTCCTTACCACTGTTAGTGGTAATTTCGTTACCACTGTTAATTGTATTACGCCCCTTTTAATTGTTACCACTACTAATGATAAACCTGTCATCACTGTTAATTTAGTTAACGCTTACCAGTGTTAGTTTATATATACATACATGTAATTATATTTATCCGACAATACCATACGATGATAGTGTTTTGTTAGTGTTCATCCGACAATGAGGGTTCTGTGTGTGTTTAATCATCCGTCAATCACAAGTGGATCCGTTAATGAGTAATCACGGTTAAGTTATCCGACAATGATATACGGTAATAAGAGTTTGATCGTTTCCTTGGTCCGACAATCGTGTGTTATCCGTCAATAGGGATTCACGGGTTCTAGTTGATCCGACAATGAGCTTTACGTGACACTTAGTCTTTTGCGACAATAGGGTTTCACGGACATAATCTATGCGACAATGATGGTATTCACATAATTAAGTTATTCACGGAATTAGGGATTCACGGAATTAAGTATTCACGGAATGCCTAATCCGACAATAGGCATTGTCGGATTTTGGCATTCACGGACAGATGATTTTTGTGCAGTCACGTTTTTCACTCGTTTTCAATTAATTACTTGACTAAGTAAAACTTATCTAAAATTTATGAGATTTTTATATATTGTTCCCCTATGTCTTAGCTTTCTAAATCATATTTTTATATCTAAAATGGATAAGCATGACTAGAGATAAAAATTCGGGAAGTGTCGGGTGTCAAACGAGTGAGTTCAGTGATATGTACTCATTTGAAAATTTATAACTAAAGTTTTACTAAACTTCAACAGATGAGTAAATAGGGGAATTAAAGCTAATGAAATTATCTAACTTTTCCAACTGCTTTCACCGATTTTTGTTGTATATTCTTTGAGATATGACCAGTTCTATTTGACCCATTTTCCTGTCAGGATTCTCAGACTGTGCATGTACTTTATTTTCTTTTCTTAAAAATATCAAATAAACGAATTAATTCATGGGGCTTACAGATTATGAAACTAGACTCATTGAACTTCATTATAGACTAAGAAACATGAGATTTCGTTAAGTTATGGGTCAGATATCGTCGATCTAAGTCGATCTGAATTATTGTCCAGTGGGTAATGTAATTACCCGATGGTTATTAGCATATTCAAACGACTTTTGGGAGGGTTTTTGGACATAATCAGGTAGAGATGGAACACCAACATGTTTTTGTACGTTATCCAAGTGAATCTAAAGAAAAAGGATGGGTTTATACCGAGTAGAAGCTGAGATATCGCAGGGGAGGCGAGAGGGTGCTGCTGCTGCTCGGTTATCGAGTTCTTCTTGTCCCTTCTTGCTAAAAACGTGTAGGATGGCACTAGGGTTGTGAAGGAAGTGTTTGAGTGTTCTTGGATGAGATTTTAGTTGAAGAGGAGGCTGGATTCCATCTCTATTTAGTGAGAGAGATCAGAGAAAAGTGTGTGGGTAGTGAGAGAGTTGAAATGTGAAATGAGGCATGGGTGAGTGCATTTTGTGCTTAGGTATTTGGGCTGACCCGGGTCGACCCGTGGGTCACCCTGGTTGGGTAAGTCCGACCCATAAGTGGGTTGGGCTCGTGACTTGTCATCCTCGTGTTCGTGTAATTTGTCGTTATTGGTTAGAGTTAATTTGTACGTTTTTGTCGCGTTTATGACGTTTTATAGATTTTTATTTGTTGATTGTATGTTATCATCATAATATTCATAAGTTTCGATTTACTAAGAAATATTCAAAGAATCTAAATATTTTGTTTACCAACATCCGTAATATTGTGTCGGGATCCGCCCGATGTGAAAACGCACGATTTAATCAAATCGCGTACGTGTGTACATATATTAGAATATATCAATACACAAAACGATACATATAATTAATCCTAATTACATGTATTTACACATATGATTAGGCACTAAATATAGTCCTAATTTGTCGGGTGTTACAGAAAAGTTAGGGTTGTAATCTTTGGGAGCATACTTTTGATCTTTGATCTTGGATACATGACTAGGCGATCCTCTCAAGGTGGTCACTCCAATCACTCAAAGTGTTTAGGGTTCCCTATTCCAGTATTATCAATCTCTCAGAACGCGAGTCATGTATCATTTATCATCATAGGCTTCATCGAGAATCAAATCGTTACCTTTTAGGCGAGAGCGAAGTCATTCTAGCCACAATCATTCTAGGAGGGGTGATGTACAATTTTTTTTTTTTTGAGAGGAGTGTTGGTGATATGAGAGGGGGTTGTGTTGGTTTTTCACGGGTTTTTTTTTGGTGATGAGGAAAGTTGGAATTTTTGGGAGGATTGACGCCCCCTTTTTTACGATTTTTGGAAAGAGTCTTTTTCTCCAATTGACTTTCTTTTCTGTAAAATTTTTTTCTTTGATTTTTTTCCCGACATCATATCCTTGTAGTTTCTCTTCTTTCATCTTTGAAACTTTCTATGAAGTTGGAAGGATGCTTTTGAGAGGCTGAGGATAACGTATTTCTTTTTGGGTTTATGGATGGGTTTAAGAATGATGTGATTCGATGTCTTTTTTACTCACCAGTCCCGCTTCGAAATGCATAATAGGAGCAAGTTCTTATTTTAAATGCATACTTCGGCACACTCACGAATCGAAGAAGTGAAGCATTAAAAATGAATGATTTATATGGCTCAAGATACCTCACGAATCGAAAGTTGGTTTGTTGTGTGCTTAGTCATGCGATGCTTTTTATGAGATTAATAAACTAATTTTTCAAAGGAATTCGTATTTTATTTATCTTTCTTCCCCAAAGTAAATCATTCTTTGTCTAAAATTTTCATTTTCAACATATTTTTAACTCAATTTTAATTTTTTTTAAATTTTCGAGTTACTTTTTGGAGAATGAGGGTCTAAAGAGCAGCGATTTTAGAATCAAGCATATACCATTATCAATTTAACAATAGTGTAACTGCTGCTATCCCACACTTAAAGGAACATCATCCTCGATGTTATTCTAAGTTCTGACTGGGGGAAAATCCCACACTTAGGATTTGAAACATCTAAGACGTATTCTTTTTGTAGTGTGTGTTGGGTTTGAATCCCACACTTAGTGATAAGCATAATGGATATGGTATATTTATAACGAAAGAAAGAGATTGGTATAGAAGTACTCCCTAGTAGTTGTAGTGTTCTATGGTATGCGTTTGCCGAACTTCATCTTGTTGGGTTCACTCTTGATCAAGTCTTTTTGTGATTGGTCTCATAGGTGTGAACACGTTGGATATACTTTCTTTATTTCCGACGCTGAATATTTTTTGTGTCGGACAATTCTTAAAACTTCTTCGTATATCCAAGTGTGAAAGATAGTCGGAGACTTCATCACTTCTTGAATTGTAAAATTACGGAAATGTAAAACACGGGTTGCCTCCTGAGAAGCACTCTTTTAAAGTCGATAGCACGACTTCTTTTCTCCTAGCTAGATGGAGATTGATGCATCCATGGTATCCACTATGTTGATGTTATGGGCCCTAGGTTGCGGAAAAGTATATCGAGGTGGATAGATTCTTATGAAATGATTGACTATTGTCGTAATCAATTCAAGTGGACTATCTCTCAATGATTCCTTGTAGTTCAGATGATGCTCTGAAGTTGTCCTTGTAACGCCGTAAAGTCTGAAGGTGATGTAATTGACTGTTTTAGTGATAGTCCCACTAGGGACGGTCATGGTGGTTGGGTCTGTCTTAACAACCTCTCTTGGTGGTGGGTTTTTCCAGAGAGAGCATACAAACACCAAGAATTGCAGTTTTATGTCTTCATAATTTCCGGTCTTGGGGTCTCCATTGAATGTTCTAACTTGAAGAAATGCCTGTCTGACGAGACACTTATCATTCCACTCGATGAAATTCGAATCGATGATAAACTTTATTTTGTTGAAGAACCCGCTGAAATCATGGACCGTGAGGTCAAACTACTCAAACAAAGTCGTATTCCCATCGTCAAGGTCAGGTGGAATGCGCGGTGTGGGCCGGAATGCACTTGGAAACAAGAAGACCAAATGCGACTCAAGTATCTTCAGTTATTCACTGAAGCTACTTCAAACACGACTTCGAACTAAATTTCGGGACTAAATTCTCCTAACTGGGGGAGAATGTGACACCCGCCAAATTAGGACTTGTAATTAGTGCCTAATCAACTTTTAATACATGTAATTAGTTCTGTGTTAGGCTAATTAATGTATCGAAATATATATTATTGAATATATACAGTTATACGATTTGATTAAATCGTACGCAATTAAAATCGAATGTAATTCGATTCAGCTAATACGGACGTTGGTGAATTTTTTATTAAATAATATAACATTATTTAATAACATTATTTTATTCAAAATATTATTTTGATAATATTTCGTAATTAATTCGTATCGTACAAACAAACGTCTACGCGATTAAAATATTAAGCGCGTAAACAATCGAAACGAACTTTAAATTTATATTTCATAACGCGATCATTAAGTATTTAGTAAAATGCTTCAACAAAAATATTGATAAAATATTTGTATTCTAAAACACACAATTAAACGCGTATTAAATTAATTAAATGTGTAAACGATCGGGGAAACGAACACCACACGGAGCGCAAACACGGAGAATTAAATTTTGGAAGATTTCCTCCCCATCCCCCCCCCCCCCCACCCAAAATCTGCCCCCACCTCCATCTCCCCCTTCATTTCACTCCATATTCTCCTTTCATTTTTCTCTCTCTTCTCTCATTCAAACCTACCACCACACCACCACCACCTAAATGCATCAATAAGAACAACCAAACGGCCTTAAATCACCAGATACATTTAGAGAAAAACGTTCACCGCATCACGATCTACATTCCCATCTTTTAGGTTTCTCCCGGCGTTAAAATCGTAAGTTTCCGACAATTCTCGAAAACTCTTAGATTTCATTTATTTTTCACAAAAGTTGTTTATTTAAGTTTGAAATGTCTAAATATGGGTTGGGTAAAAGTTTCCAGTCAAACGGAAACCGGAAAACACGATTTCGGCCCAAAATCCGGCAAACAGATGTAAGTGTCGCACAAGCCAGTGCAGTGGTGCGTCATTCCTTAAGTGATGCATTAAGTGTTGCTTAAAACCCTAATCCTGCGACACTTGCCTAAGTGTCGTGTTGCACTACACACCGGTCGTTGAAATTTCTAATGGAGATGCAGCACAGCAGTGGGTTTTAAATTTGTAAGGCTGGGGCCTGGGGTTACTACTATTGCTAATCTAAGGACTAGAAAAGGATAAGTATGACCTAGAGCCGTTCTTCAAAGCGCAACGAATTGAAACTAGGAGGATTTAGGAACTTTTATGAATTTAGCTAAGGCTCAGAAAGATGGTTTTGGTTTTGGGTTTTTTCTAAATTAAAGTTAAGTTCAAAATAAACAAAAAGGGTGGAGGTTACTTCGGGCGTTCAACAATTTAAGCGATTGTCTACTATGAAGTGGTTTAGGTGAAGTTAAATAAGAGGAGTTCAAATGAGGATAAAATTGTAGGTTAAAGTGAGCTATTCTACAGTCCTATTGGGCTAACGCGAATGTGTCCACAATTAGGAAAATAGAATGTCACATGGGTTGCAGAATATATTAAAACATACACCGAAAGTTCTTTCAAATGCATGTCCACATTATCCAATAGTTAATCGCAATTCCTATTCCCCAATCTCGGTCATCAGAGACGTCCGAATCATGGCACAGTTTGTTGAATGAACAATCTTGTAAACGGGTTTTACCCTCGCCGAAAAAGGTTGGAATAACCGGTCTAGACGGTTGGATAGTATGTCATCACTTATTCATACAAATTATCAACATTACTCAAGTATGCAAGAAAACAGGGATGACTTATACTAAGAATAGAAACCTAAGTAACACGTTTGTTAATTGATTCATAATATGACTACCTTCGGTCGTTCTCGACTTCCATACATTTGTACTCGACCATAGGCGTTTCCAGTACTATATCAGAGAACAATCGAATAGGGGCCGTCTCATTATTTCACGATGATTAAGGCTAAATATATTTAACTATCATGATAATCCTAAGGCAACAATCAAACAAGAACATGCAATAAGATAATCAAGGTAATAGTTCAATTTGAGCATACAAAAGTGTAATCTAAGTCGAGGATATTCCGAAAGTTGTCTCAAAAATGTCGTCTGTTTGAATTAAATATTAATCTACCTCTATTCCCATGTTCTGTGTCTCTTAGATCCTAGTGTGGTCCAGAAAACACCAGCCATGTCGAGCTCAATGATTCAATCTAACATAGTATAACTAAGTGACCTATATCCTATGAGTTAGCTACGTTCATTTTTGGATAAAGTTTTAGTCATAACATGAGTTGGGCAGATAAACGATAAAGATTCAATTTCTACATCTATTTATAATATAAAGCATCCGTAATCTCATAACATACAATACAGTCACATATTTAAACTTTCCCTAAATGACTATCATAGCAGACAATTGAGTTATTTAGTTAATCATGGTAATTCTAGCATGCATATTTAAATTTATTAAAGAAAGAACGAACATATTAAATATGAAAGACAGATTAACACCTGGAGAGAAGTACAATAACTCGTAGCTAAAATATGCATCCCGGAGCACCTCCGTACAAATCTTCCTTTCTTAGTTAATTAGCTAGCCTAATTAACTAGGAAGAATTAAAAAGAAAATACAAGTATTTAAGAGAATGAAGTTAATTAATGATGATGTTCAAGATTGAGGTGTGTTCTAAAATGAGGTCTAGGGGCTGCTATTTATAGGCGAAATATGGCTCACATTAACAACCCTAGGCTCACATTAGCAAAAGAAGCGAAAGGTGGTGCACCAGGTACGAAAAAGTAGCGAAAGGTGGTGCACCAAGTACGAGCAAGGATGAAAAAGCGCAAGAAAGACGGGAGGTTGAGGCCGGCGCCACCTGGCTGCTGGCCGGCGGCGGCCGGCTGCCACCCGTCCCGGTCCGTCGTCTTTCGTTGCGTTGCTTAATTCGCGCGTATCTTTGTCGTTATGCGTCCGTTTGCGTTGATTCTTTTTGTGTTGGATTCGTAATTCAAAAAAGAAGACTTTGAGGTAAAGATATCCCAAAAATATGTCTCCTATCTCCAGATGTTGCGTACAAATCATTTGGATCTTCCGGCGGGCGTAGAATCTTCATTCTTTATCCGTTTTTGTTGATTCTTCTTCTGTTGGATTCGTAATTTGAAAACGAACATCTTGGGTGAGATGGAGGTTGATGATGGGCACTTGATTCTTGAAATATTGTTTTGATGCCTTGAATCTTCAAACGTGTGTGGAATCTTTATTTTTCATCCGTTTTGCTTGATTTTCATCATGCAACCTGGTTTTGAACATCTTGGCATAATATCATTGATTTGTGTTGGTTTTAAGTTTAAAATGCCAAGAATCATTCCAGAATGAGAGAGATATCAGTAGTAAAAATATGACTTTTTACGCGATATCAAGTATCCCACACTTAGAACTTGCTTGTCCTCAAGCAATTCTTTAGTAAAACTGTTTTAAAAATCTGGAAAGGGGGCTTTGCATCCTGGAGAACTTTGATTCCTGCAGGCTAGGTAAAGAAAAGATTTAAGGCGGGGATGTAACCTTCTGACGTTTTTCCAACTTGGTTCTAGCAAGTTCGCTTTTCAATCTTCGTAATGTAAGATGTACATGACTGGGATCCTCACAGGTGGTCACTCAAGTGTACCAGGTTTCCTAATTTCTAATTCACTCTGGGCCAGTCATGCAGCTCTTCTGTTTTCATAGGCTTGGTCGAGGATCAGATCTACAATACTAAAATGAGGACGGTGCACATAGTCCCTAGACATTCATAAGAGGGTGGAAGTGGTGTATATGGATGAAGGGTTTTGTAGGTGGTTTATTTTGGGGTTTCAATATAGCCTTAGATTTGTCTGTGATGACTTATCTTTGGTGCTTAGTAGTGCTTCTTCTTGGATTTTTCTCTCTTTGAGCCTTCTTTTGCAACTTTTTCTTTCAAGTTTTCTTTTGATGAACCTTTCCCTTGGCTTTAAATGATCCTTGGGCTTTTAGGTTCCTTCTGACAGCTTGATTTTGCTGAATTCCTTTTTCTTGGAGCTCCTTTTACGGATGATGCTCATCCTTTGGGGAACGCTCCATACTTCTTATAATTCTTCTGACAGAATAGAAACTTAGGCTATGGCCAAAAGATGAAAGAAAGGATTGGCTTTTGAAGTGAGTTTTTGAAATGAAAAGGCTAAGGCTCAGCATGTTTTCCGTTGATCTTCAATGCTGAAGGTGAGCATTGGTTAGGTTAGGCTTGAAAGCAAGGGTTTTATGAGAGGGTTCTTATCCTAGGAAATGTCGAGGTCTTCTAATTGCACCTTCGTCACGTATGACGCCCATTTTTTTAATCTCAAAATGTATTCCTTGAACAAGTTCTGATTCTAGAGAGCATACATCGGCACACTCAGTTAGTTTAGTGGTTTAGTGCCTAGTCATGCGATTTGCTTGCCTCAAAACAGAGTTTGAGAAATCTTCAATGGGTTTTGCCCGACATTATCTACTTTCAAAGCCTTTGAATTTCTGTTGACCAAAAATACCCCTTTTTGGTTTTGAAAATTTTGAAATTTTGCTGAAAATTTTGAAATGTTGCATACTTTAGTAGTATTAGTGAATACTACTGTCATCCCATTGTCCCTAATATTCTATTTCTAAGTGGGTTAATCCCACACTTAGGTTTTCGAACGATGGACAATCTTTCGAAGTTATACTCTCCCTTGTGGGACATAATCCCACACTTAGGGTTTTACTTAGAATTTTAGTGTGTTTTAATCAAGCAAAACAAGGTTAGAAGAGATACTCCCTTGTGCTGTGTGTGTATGTGGAATTGCTGGAAACGGACCAGGCTCATAAAAGTGAACTTGTTCCATAATTCCTACATCAGTTTCTGCATAATAAACATCCTTCACAAACATCAATACACGTTAATATTAAACACCAATAATCCTTGTTAATACTAAACATAAATAACTACTAGAAACTAATCCATGTCAGCAGAGAGCATCTCCCAATCGGTGAAGTCATCATCCACGAAGATCGTGTTTTCAACGACCGATGTGGGTGATGATGACTCCTCGATAGTGTACTGGAGATGCGGTACCATCCTCTGGATCCTGAATCCAAGCATCTAGTGCAACAGCCTCATCCTCTAGTGGGTCCATAAAAGTGGGGTGGTCCTGCGCAATCATGCTCCAAGGTGGAAATAAGTCCCACGGTGGAATGTGCGGAGCGGGATCAGGTCCCATCTGAAAGGGGCACACAGGTGTGGAGGGGAAGCCCAGAGCAGTGGGGATCTCAGCGATGGTACGATGCTGGACCTCAAGGGCCCTCAGTATAGACCATGTGATAGCAGGGTCTGCAGTAGTAACCCCATGCTCAAAGATGGGTATCCTGGAGTCCCCTGCGGTCTGTCCCTCTAGTTGGGGAGCTGAAGGTAACCTAGTGTGGGTGGAGTGCAGAAGAAATGTCTCCTGAACGGTTAACTCGACCAAGTCTGCCAAGATCTCATCCAGGCTAGGAGGTGGTTACTGGGATCCTCTGACAGTCCTCATGCTACTGCCCGTTGATAAACTCCGGGAGTGATACATGGCACGTGAGCGTCTCTGTCGTGGTATGTCTGACTGTGAACTCATCCTGCAAAAGGTTAATGGCCTAGGACTAATCATTAGTCTTTCATGAGGCAAGAACTGCATAAAATGGATTAAATAGAGAACAAGAAAATAAAATTAATGCTGAAAATGTAAGATAGGATTGGGATGCCTCCCAAGAGCGCTTTGTTTATCGAGTCTCGTAGCTTGACTCTGTTATTATATCAGGGTTGTTCGTAACCATAGACTTCCTCGGATGGGGGAAAGTCTTGTACGTAATGTTTCAAACGGTGCCCGTTTACCTTAAAGTTTCCTTTAGGGGCCTCGAGCTCAACGGCACCATATGGGAATACTTTAGATATCGTAAATGGGCCACTCCATCGTGTTTTAAATTTGTGAGAAAAGTTTTTAAATCGCGAGTTAAAGAGTAGAACTTTATCACCTGAGTTGAGGCGGAGTTTTGAATCATGGAGCACCTTGGTTCTCTCCTTAAATTGATAGGAGCTTTTGTAAGCGTGATCTCTTAATTCTGCCAGCTCGTTCAGTTGTATTTTTCGGTGTGTTCCCGTTATTGTAGGATCCAAGCTACAATTTTTCAATGCCCAGTAAGCTTTGTATTCTAGTTCGATTGGATGGTGACATGCCTTTCCATATACAAGCTTATAAGGGGTTGTTCCTAACGGTGTCTTGTAGGCTGTCCGAAATGCCCATAAAGCATCGTCAAGCTTATTTGCCCATCTTTCCCCGTGTTGACCAACTGTTCGTTCGAAGATCCTTTTTAGTGCTCGGTTTGTAATTTCTGCTTGCCCATTTGTTTATGGGTGGTAGGCTGTAGACATCTTGTGGGTAACACCGTATTGTTGCAATAGTTTCATAAACTGAGTATTGCAAAAGTGTGTGCCACGATCGCTGATGATTGCCCGAGGAGTTCTAAATCGACAGAATAGCTGTTTTAAGAATTTGGTTATGACTCTCGAGTCATTTGTTGGAAAGGCTTGAGCTTCGGCCCATCTGGAGACGTAGTCGACAGCTACTAGAATGTATTCTTTTCCGTATGATTTTGGAAATGGTCCCATGAAGTCTAGTCCCCATATGTCAAATATTTCACATGCTTGGATATTCATTAACGGCATTTCTTTACGCGTTGTGATATTTCCAAACCTTTGACAAATATCGCAACGTTTCGCCAATTCTTGTGCATCTCTGAAGACAGTGGGCCAGTAGAATCCTGAGTTGAAACTTTCTTTGCTGTTAAATTGGCTGCATGGTGTCCTCCGGTTGGTCCGTGGTGGCTTTGATGGAGTATGTGTTCGGCTTCTTTCCCATCGACACATCTTCTTATAATTTGATCGGGACAGACTTTGAACAAGTATGGATCATCCCAAAAGTAATGCTTGGCATCACAGAATAATTTCCGATTTCGTGATGATGGCATTCCTTTCCTTATGATCCCTCCAACTATAAAATTTGCAATATCTGCAAACCAAGGATCATCTGTGAATTCCGAGCCTTGCATTGATTCTCCTAAACTCATTAATTGTTCTTCTGGAAATTGATCTCTAATATCTCCTTCTGCAAGTTGTTCCATCGATGGATTTTCGAGTCGACTTAAATGATCTGCGGTGACATTTTCTGCTCCCTTCTTGTCTTTTATCTCAATGTCCAATTCTTATAGGAGTAGAATCCATCATAGCAATCTGGGTTTTGCGTCTTGCTTATTGAAGAGGTATTTTAGAGCGGAGTGATCCGTGTACACTATCATTTTGGACAATATTAGATAGGATCGGAATTTATAAAAGGCAAATACTACAGCTAGCAGCTCCTTTTCAGTTGTTGTGTAGTTTTCTTGAGTGTCTGTTAGCGTTTTGCTAGCGTAGTAGATTGGCCAGAAATGATTGTCCTTCCTTTGTCCGAGAACTGCCCCTACTGCGAAGTCGCTAGTGTCACACATGATTTCCAATGGTAGATTCCAATCTGGAGGAACCATGATTGGTGCATTGGTTAGCTCTTTCTTTAGGTAGTTGAAGGCCTTCATACAATTTTCGTCCAACACAAACTTGATGTCCTTTCCCAAAAGGTGAGTGATAGGACGAGAGATCTTTGAGAAGTCCTTGATAAAACGAAGGTAAAATCCAGCGAGTCCTAAAAATCTCCGAATGGCTTTGACGTTGGTTGGTGGTGGAAGTTTAGCGATGATTTCGACTTTGGCTCTGTCTACTTCAATCCTTGACTTCGATATCCTATGTCCTAAAACTATTCCTTCTTTCACCATAAAATGACATTTTTCCCAATTCAAGACGAGATTTGATTCTTCACATTTAGAGAGCATTCTGTCGAGGTTTGATAAGCATGATGCGAAGGAGTCTCCAAACACCGAGAAGTCGTCCATAAAGACTTCCACGCATCGTTCGATCATGTCGTGGAAGATTGCAACCATGCATCTCTGAAATGTTGCAGGTGCGTTGCATAATCCAAACGGCATTCGTCGGTAGGAGAATGTTCCATACGGGCATGTGAATATTGTCTTCTCTTGGTCCTTTGGGTCGAGCGGGATTTGGAAATACCCGAAGAATCCGTCAAGGAAGTGGGAAGTGATCCGTACGAGTTGCTTCGTTTAATTTCTGGTAATCGATGCAAACTCTCCAACCGGTGACAGTCCGAGTTGGTATAAGATCATTCTCTTCGTTTGTAATAACCGTCATTCCTCCTTTCTTTGGAACTACTTGAACAGGGCTAACCTAAGGTGAATCAGAAATTGGATAGATCAATCCAGCATCCAAGAGTTTGATAACTTCTTGTTTGACCACGTCTTGAATCTTTGGATTCACTCTCCTCTGCCTTTGCACAGATGGTTTGAAATCATTTTCCATGAGGATCTTGTGGGTGCAGTAGTTTGGACGGATTCCTTGTATATCAGAAATTTTCCACGCGATTGCTTTCTTGTGCGATTTCAGAACATCAATCAGTTGAGCTTTCTCTTCGGGTTTTAACTCCTTTGAAAATATTACTCGGAGCTGCAAAGTTCCTTGGAGGTAAGCGTACTCAAGGTGAGGTGGTAATTCTTTCAATTCTAGGGTTGGTGGTTCTTCAATAGACGGCTTCATTCTAGCTATCTCGTCTCTATATAGTTTTTCGTATTCTTCTTGCAATGGTGCTTCGTCTATCTCAGGCTCAGCTGTGGAGATTGATGCTATTTCAACCCATTCTGTTTGGTTTGAGAATTCGTTCATCTTTAGCTCGTATTTGTTGACTGCTGATGAGGATATTTCATCATTTCGAGTGAGAAGAATCCTTCCGTTATCGGTGAACTCGAATTCTTGAAATTGAGTGGTTGAAGATTGGTTTATGGTGATTTCGGGATTTAGTAGTGATACGGGTTGGTTGGTTAGTTGAGGTTCAATTGGGGGTGTTTCCACACTCATTCCTTTGAATGAATCTAGGATTTCTTTAATTGAGGGAAATGGGTTTGGTTTGGCCCCTTCTCTTTCTTTAGCCAAGGTATCGGTGTACCGCATCCTAATGGAACAACGATTGTTTTGTCATTAGTGCAAGAGGTTTCTTTTCAAGCAAGGGAGATAGTAACTCTTCGGATGTTGTTGGTGAAGTGATTGCAGATTGCAGCCTAGGGTCCTCGTTGTATAACCTCTGAACGGTGACTACCGTGTTGGGTATCGGATCCCGGCGGGATATTGCCAATACTTCGTGGAGATGTTCATCAAAAATGTCATGCATGGTAACACACAAACAAAGGTCCTCTTCTAGAGGTTGCTTCATTAATCGATTGACATTAAAGGTGACCTCCTCCGTCCCCACTCTCAGTTTTAAAGATTTTTTGTTTACGTTGATCACAGCCTTGGCAGTGTTTAATAAAGGTCTGCCAAGGATGAGCGGGACATGGGTGTCTTCCTCTATATCCATGACAATGAAGTCTACTGGAAAGATGAACTTATCGAATTTTACCATGACATCTTCAGCAATCTCTCGAGGGAGTTTAACTGATATGTCTGCTAATTGAATGGTCATACGAGTAGGTAATAGGTTATCTAATCCTAATTTCTTGTAGAGGGAATAAGGCATAAGATTAACACTAGCACCAAGGTCGGCTAAGGCATTAATGATTTGAATGTCATGGAGAAAACAAGGTATGGTAAAGCGTCCAGTATCGCCTAGTTTAGGTGGAAGACCATGTTGTACAATTAAAGAACATTCAGCATCCAAGGGTAAACTAACTATTTGCCTAAGCTTTTCTTTGTTTAAAAGGAGTTCTTTAAAGAATTTGGCACATGAAGGCATTTCTACTAAAGCATCTAATAATTTAACATTTAAGTGTAGGCTTTTAAACATATATAGATATTTTCTGAATTTGGCTTCTTGCTTTTCCTTTTTAAGTCTTCCAGGATAAGGTATTCTCGTACGAGGTACATTATCCTGGGTTTGGGCTGGTGACGGTTTAGGGATGTCAATTGACTCATGTTCACTAGGTATAGGTGTAAGTAAAGAAGTTTTTTCGGGGGTGTTATCTGGCGGTAGTGGATCAACTTTGGTTACTTTTCCTCCTCTTGTCATGATTAACACATCGTCATTTGGTGGGTTAGTATTTTCCTCAATAAAACTTAAGTTTTTCAAAATGGATTCCATGTTAGAGATTAATTTTTCTGAAACTTTTATCATGGCATCAATGTTATCTTGAAATCCGGTTATTCTTTTGTTTATAAGGTCTTGTTCAAGCATAAAAAGTGGCAAAAGTGATTTTGAGGAAAATGAGTGACTTGTGGGGGAAGAATTATCCAAAAGTTGGGTCCAATCAGGATAAGGTGTTGACATGGTTAGTTAAAAAGTAAGTAAAACTAATCTAATCTAATCCTAAAGGAAAGAAATGTAACTTTTGATTGATGTTGATCTTTTCAAAAGGATCGCTAAATATTAAAGTTGCTAAGCTCCTAAAATCGGTAGCCGACGCTCCCCGGCAACAGCGCCAAAAACTTGTTGCACTACACACCGGTCGTTGAAATTTCTAATGGAGATGCAGCACAGCAGTGGGTTTTAAATTTGTAAGGCTGGGGCCTAGGGTTACTACTATTGCTAATCTAAGGGCTAGCAAAGGATAAGTATGACCTAGAGTCGTTCTTCAAAGTGGGCGAATTGAAACAAGGAGGATTTAGGAACTTTTATGAATTTAGCTGAGGCTCAGAAAGATGGTTTTGGTTTTGGGTTTTGTCTAAATTAAAGTTAAGTTCAAAATAAACTAAAAGGGTGGAGGTTACTTCGGGCGTTCAGCAATTTAAGCGATTGTCTACTATGAAGTGGTTTAGGTGAAGTTAAATAAGAGGAGTTCTAATGAGGATAAAATTGTAGGTTAATGTAAGCTATTCTATAGTCCTTCTATTGGGCTAACGCGAATGTGTCCACAATCAGGCAAATAGAATGTCACATGGGTTGCATAATATATTAAAACATACACCGAAAGTTCTCTCAAATGCATGTCCACATTATCCAATAGTTAATCTCAATTCCTATTCCCCAATCTCGGTCATCAGAGACGTCCGAATTATGGCACAGTTTGTTGAATGAACAATCTTGTAAATGGGTTTTACCCTCGCCGGAATAGGTTGGAATAACCGGTCTAGACGGTTGGATAGTATGTCATCACTTATTCATACCAATTATCAAGATTACTCAAGTATGAAAGAAAACAGGGATGATTTATACTAAGAATAGAAACCTAAGTAACACGTTTGTTAATCGATTCATAATATGACTACCTTCGGTCGTTCTCGACTTCCATACATTTGTACTCGGCCATAGGCGTTTCCAGTACTATATCAAAGAACAGTCGAATAGGGGCCGTCACATTATTTCACGATGATTAAGGCTAAATATATTTAACTATCGAGGATATAGTTCAATTTGAGCATACAAAAGTGTTATCTAAGTCGAGGATATTCCGAAAGTTGTCTCAAAAATATCGTCTGTTTGTATTAAATCTTAATCTACCTCTATTCCCATGTTCCGTGTCTCTTAGATCCTAGTGTGGTCCAGAGAACACCGGCCATGTCGAGCTTAATGATTCAATGTAACATAGTATAACTAAGTGACCTATATCCTATGAGTTAGCTACGTTCATTTTTGGATAAAGTTTTAGTCATAACATGAGTTGGGCAGATAAACGATAAAGATTCAATTTCTACATCTATTTATAATATAAAGCATCCGCAATTTCATAACATACAATACAATCACATATTTGAACTTTTCCTAAACGACTATCATAGCAGACAATTGAGTTATTTAGTTAATCATGGTAATTCTAGCATGCATATTTAAATTTATTAAAGAAAGAACGAACATATTAAATATGAAAGATAGATTAATACCTGGAGAGAAGTACAATAACTCATAGTTAAAATATGCATCCCGGAGCACCTCCGTACAAATCTTCCTTTCTTAGTTAATTAGCTAGCCTAATTAACTAGGAAGAATTAAAAAGAAAATACAAGTATTTAAGAGAATGAAGGTAATTAAGGATGATGTTCAAGATTGAGGTGTGTTCTAAAATGAGGTCTAGGGGCTGCTATTTATAGGTAAAATATGGCTCACATTAGCAACCCTAGGCTCACATTAGCAAAAGAAGCGAAAGGTGGTGCACCAGGTACGAAAAAGTAGCGAAAGGTGGTGCACCAGGTACGAAAAAGTAGCGAATGGTGGTGCACCAGGTATGAGCAAGGACGAAAAAGTGCAAGAAAGACGGGAGGGTGGAGGCTGGCGCTGCCTGGCTGCTGGCCGGCGGCGGCCGGCTGCCACCCGTCCCGGTCCGTCGTCTTTCGTTGTGTTGCTTAATTCGCGCGTATCTTCGTCGTTATGCGTCCGTTTGCGTTGATTCTTTTTGCGTTAGATTTGTAATTCAAAAAAGAAGACTTTGATGTACAGATATCCCAAAAATATGTCTCTTATATCCAGATGTTGCGTACGAATCTTTTGAATCTTCCGGCGGGCGTAGAATCTTCATTCTTTATCCGTTTTTGTTGATTCTTCTTCTGTTGGATTCATAATCTGAAAACGAACATCTTGGGTGAGATGGAGGTTGATGATGGGCAATTTTGTCTTCAAATCTTGTTTTGATGCCTTGAATCTTCAAACGTGTGTGAAATCTTCGTTTTTCATCCGTTTTGCTTGATTTTCATCATGCAACCTGGTTTTGACCATCTTGGCATAATATCATTGATTTGTGTTGGTTTTAAGTTTAAATGCCAAGAATCGTTCCAGAATGAGAGAGATATCGGTAGTAAAAACATGACTTTTTACGCGATATTATGCCGCATAAAACCCCTTTTTCCCGACACTTTCCTAAGTGTCGCAAATTCAGTACCCGGCACTCCTAACCGACACTTCTAGCGACACTTGTCTAAGTATCGCTTATAATTGAAATCTGATTTCATCGACAATCATCCTAATGACGCATGACACTTGTACCGACACTTCCACCTGACACTTGCCTAAGTGTCGCCCATTTATGCGTCACTTCCATAAGTGACGCTAACACCTCAGAATTGCTCATTTCTGCGGCACTTCCTAAGTGTCGCATAAACCCTAAGTGTCGCTATAAGTGACGCTAAAAACAGAATGTTTACAAACCATTTTTATACTAAGTGTCAAACTTGTGTAACTTCAAACACTTATACGATATGACTTTTAAAACACATCGGGATACGTTCTTGAACATAACACTTTAAAATCATAACTATAATAATGAGATTTATTATTACAACAAATCACCAACGGGCCATACACATTATCAAAACATAATCAAGTCAACCAAATCGTAGCAATTTGGACATTCTAGTTGAACGACCAACTACAAGGGTAGTCTTTATAGATACCTACTCACATTTACAACCATCGCGTGGCGTGGACACCCTTGGGTTACCAGTCTTCGGAAAACTCACTTCGGCTAATCAACTAAAGTTTATTATGTTAAACTCTCAATACTCAGGTGAGTCTCATAGCCCCTATTTTACTGTTTTACTCAAGGGTGTGATATACTGCTCGTTTGATTTTAACTATATCAAAGCAGGTACTAAATCAAACAATTACTAAATCAGTTATCTCACTAATCTTTCAAAGCCCTCCTCAGCATAGTTTGGTAATACGTTGTAGCGTAAATATTAGTATATGGTACCATATAGGATTGACCATCCTCGTCTAGGTTAGCACGCACTAACTAGTTAAACGGATGTATTAATATTTGTTTAGACGAGTGTAGATTAGGCACTCGTGGGAGGCACCTTGATCAAGATACCTTAATGTGGACCTGACACCTCGGGTTAAGCTCATACTATGTGCTCATGGTTGTAAAATTTTTATTTTGCTTAATTGCAAATTAAATTCAATTAAATCTTGTAGTTCATACAATATGTGTTGACATACAAACCTGTGAGCTCACCAGGGTTTCGGTGACCCATTTTAGCATGTATCACAGGTACACAGCAGTAGATTGGACTGCTCAAATCAGGATTCATTAGCTCGTGCCAGCATGAAAACATTCAGAGATTTGGTTGCATTATTATATTTTGTATAAATTAATTATGTATGTAGATCTCTAAATTTCAAACTGAGCTAATGTAAACTATATTTTGATGTAAACTTTGATTTTAACAATACAAGTTGTAAAACGACGCATATAGAGTCGTTCACTTTATCTTATGTGCTTTGTTTATTAATTAAGTCGCGCCCCAACCCGATTCGCTTTCGCAACCCGAATTTGAAGGTGCAACAGATTGGTATCAGAGCCTAAGGTTATAGTGAACTATGTTGCATTTAGTGGGCCTAGATTATAACCATTTGGCAGTATTCCTTATTAAGTATGATTAGGTTTACTGACTATATTGTATTTGCTTAATTTAATATAGTCTGATCAACTATGTACATTTAAATGAATATGATGTGAGATCTGAAAGGAGACATGGCTGAACAGGATACACTAGTTGACTCTGACCTCGAGAGAACCGGGACTAAAACATGTTTGTGCTAGACACTCAATATGCTATTATGTGATATATATATATATATATATATATATATATATATGTATATATATATATATATATATATACATAGATAGACCTCTCTACGAATCTTAGGCTATATTATATATAAGAGTATAGGCCTCATTCTTTCTATCGCTTTGTCTTAGAAATGGCAAACACACCACCCAATTCGTCTCGCTCTCATCCGTATGGATCACGAAACGCAAGGGTAGCTAGTAGGAACACTGGGTTGCCTCGAGCTAGCCCATAACCCACTCAAAACCAACTCAATAACCACCTCAAAGGCAAACAACAACGAGCCAATGGCGGTGGTTATCAGACCGACTCGACACTTGGAGGGACGAGGAAGAAATCCAACTCCCCGCAACTCATGGAGGGTTTTCCAGCATGGAAGTCTCTCCCTATACCCAAGAACCTACTCACTTCACTGTCCCCATGTTAGCTGCTTGAGTGCACCGCCACGAAAGTAGGCTACACAACATGGAAATCGAACAACGCAATACTCGCTATAACTAGATGGAACAAAATCAAGACGATATCGCCCAGTTATACATAGGTCAAGCAGACATCTCTTAAACCTTGACCCGAACTCACAACCAAATGGAAGATACCACACAAATTATGGGGATCATTCATAACCAAGTAATCAGTACCCGAAACGAGATCTCCATTTAACAATCAAGGTTGCAAGAATGTGAGACGCGCCTGCGGGAAACCGAGGATGCTCTCAGAATGGTTAGCAGACTTGCAGAGTCTGTGGATCATCTCACCTCACTACTCCCACAACTTAATCTAGACCGAGATTAGTCTAGTAACTATCTAGTAATCTATTGTACTTCAGTAGGATTTATGTAATTCGACCGGATGTAATAATTCCTGGCATCTTTCGCAAACTACCTAAGTCTGTAACTTTGAAACAAGTAACTCAAAATTGTCAATAATCATTTAACTTTGTAATATCAAATGACAATTTCTCTATGTGAGACGACATTATTGGTCTTTACATTGTGATGTGTATATTACCACTTTTATGTATACATCTACCTCAATTATCATTCTGGTGCAATCTCTCATGTACCTCTTGTTTCTTTCTTGAAGAATCATGCCGCCAAACAAGAAAAGTTACAGTGATGCTAAAGTTGCTGCTCTTGTTTCCCGAGCTGTGGCCGAAGCTCTGGCTACTCGGGAATCACCCCGAACCTCTAGGAGAAGTGATGACACCTTTGACACTACTTCTATCATCAATTCTTGTTCTTACAAGGATTTTCTCAGTTGCAAACCATTGATTTCAAGGGCACGGAAGGTGCCATTGGTTTGATCCGGTGGATAGAACGTATGGAATCTGTCTTTAGCTTATGCAATTGTGCTGAAGACGGCAAAATCAAGTTTGCTGCCTACACCTTTCAGGAAGGTGTCCTTACTTGGTGGAACACCTATACTAGTGCTGAGGGAATCGAGACTGCTAATCGATTGCCCTGGGCAGATCTGAAGAAAATGTTAAAGGATGAGTATTGCCCTATCGAAGAACTCCATCGATTGGAGGAAGAATTCTGGCTCCTAACCATTCAAGGAAATGACATTGCTGGTTACACCATCAAATTCCAGCAACTCGCCCTTCTGTGTCCGGGTTTGGTAGACACGGACGTAAAACACATCAAAAGATACATCCGCGGCCTCCCAAAAAACATCCAGGGAAATTTCGCCTCATCCAAACCAACCACCGTACAAAGTGCAATATGGCTTGCACATGAGCTCATGGCAATGATTGTCAACTGTGAGGCATCCACCACCCCTTCCAACAAACGCAAATCAACTGAACACCATGACCAACCAAACAGGAAACCCAATGCCATCCAAGCTTATACCTCTAACACTGAACCCAAACATGGGTATACAGGGAACAAACCCTATTGTTCAAAGTGTAACCGCCACCACGAGGGTCAATGCAATACCTCTTGCAATAATTGCAGGAAGTACGGGCATTCAACCAAAGATTGTCGAGCTCCCAATTCCACCAACAATACCTCCAATAAGAACAACACCAGGCCATCAAGAGCCTGCTTCTAGTGTGGGAACACCGGGCACTTCAGGAATGAATGCCCAAAGATAAAGAACAACAACAACAACGCGAAAGGTAGAACCTTCGTACTCTGGGGACTCCCACGAAGACCCTAATGTGGTATCGGGTATGTTCCTCCTCAACAAATTAACTGCTTCTATTCTATTTGATACTGGTGCCGATAGAAGCTTTATTTCTGATGAATTTTTTCAATTTCTTGACATCACCCCTGTTGCTCTAGATGTTAAGTACATTGTAGAACTAGCGAACGGTAAACTCATAGAAACCGATAGTGTGATACCTAATTGCAGTTTAGACATAGCCGACGAAACCTTTTCAATCGATCTTATGCCTGTTGAAATTGGAAGTTTCGACGTCATCATAGGAATGGACTAGTTGTCCAGACACCGAGCCGAAATCATTTGTTATGATAAGGTCATTCACATCCATCTCGCCGCCGGTAGAACTTTGGTTATACAGGGGGAGACCGGTGGGACGAGACTAAACATCATCTCTTGTCTAAAAACCCGAAAATTTCTGAGAAAAGGGTATCCGACAATCCTCGCACACATCATGGAGAAAAAGTCGGAGGAGAAGCGACTGCCTAGTGTACCCATCGTTCGAATATTTCCAGAAGTCTTTCCCGAAGAACTGCCTAGTCTACCACCGCCAAGACAGGCTGAGTTCTCAATCGACCTCGTGCTAGGTGCTGCACCCGTGGCTCGAGCACCATACCGATTAGCCCCATCCGAACTTCAGGAGCTGTCCACCTAGTTACAGGAACTCCTGGATAGAGGATTCATTAAACCGAGTTCTTCACCTTGGGGAGCTCCGGTCTTATTCATGAAAAAGAAAGACGGTTCTTTCAGAATATGCATCGATTACCGAGAGTTGAAAAAGTTGACCATCAAGAACCGATATCTACTCCCTCGTATCAATGACCTATTTGACCAACTTCAAGAGACGAGTTTTTATTCAAAAATCGATCAACGGTTGGGTTATCATCAACTTCGAGTTCGCAACACCGATATCCTGAAAACTGCTTTGCAAACTCGCTAGAAGCATTACGAATTTCAGGTGATGCCCTTCGGTTTAACAAACGCACCGGCTGTATTCATATTCTTATGAATCGGGTGTGCAAACCTTACCTCGATAAGTTTGTCATTGTCTTCATCGACGACATTCTCATATACTTGCAAAATGAACAGGAACACGCGCAACACCTCAAGACCATCCTAGAGCTACTCAGACACGAGGAATTATATGCCAAATTCTTCAAGTGTGAGTTCTGGATACAATCCGTTCAATTCATTAGACATATTTTTAATAGTCAAGGAATCCATGTTGATCCATCAAAAATTGAGGCTATCAAGTGCTGGCAAGCACCAACAACTCCATTTGAAGTACGCAAATTCTTGGGTCTTGCTGGGTACTATCGGCGATTCATTGAAAATTTCTCAAAAATAGCCCAACCACTCAAGACTCTGACTCAGAAAGACAAAAAGTTCGATTGAACTGATAAACAAGAGTCAACCTTTCAACTTTTGAAGCAAAAGTTTTGCAGTGCTCCTATTCTATCCTTACCCGAAGGCACTGATGACTTCGTGGTATACTGCGATGCTTCTCATCAAGGTCTTGGTTGCGTACTGATGAAACGGGAAAAAATCATTGCCTACGCCTCTCGACAGCTGAAAATTCATGAAAGAACTACACCACCCACGATCTCGAGCTAGGAGCTATCGTTTTTGCCCTCAAAATCTGGAGACACTTTTTTTGTGGCACTAAGTGCACAATCTTTACCGACCACAAAAGTCTCCAACACATATTCGATCAGAAGGATCTTAACATGAAGCAACGTCGGTGGGTCGAGTTGCTTACCGACTACGATTGCAAGATCAAATACCATCCAGGTAAGGAAAATGTTGTTGCCGATGCCCTCAGTCAAAAAGAACGATTGAAACCACTTTGAGTCTGAGCCCTTAG
This sequence comes from Pseudognaphalium luteoalbum, assembly GCA_963422505.1. NCBI lineage: Eukaryota > Viridiplantae > Streptophyta > Magnoliopsida > Asterales > Asteraceae > Pseudognaphalium > Pseudognaphalium luteoalbum. The sequence continues at coordinate 50,230,626 of OY730196.1, forward strand.
TATGACCATTCACAATGATCTAAACATTCAGATCCTCGCTGCTCAACTCGAAGCTCTGAAACCTGATAACATTAAAAATGAAGCCTTGCGAGGCATGGATAAACAATTTCACACCAAACCTAACGGGGTTAAGTACCTCTCTAACCGAATCTGGTTGCCTAGTTTTGGGAACCTACAAGACTTGGTGATGGATGAAGATGTACCACGAAATGTACCACGACATCAGGAAATGTACCACGAAATGTACCACTCTATCCACCCGGGATCTGACAAAATGTACCACGACATCAAGGAATTTTATTGGTGGCCGAATATGAAAGATGAAATTGCCATATATGTCAGCAAGTGTCTTACTTGCTCGAAAGTCAAAGCTGAGTATCAGAAACCTTCTGATTTACTCCAACAACCCGAAATTCCTGAATTGAAATGGGAACAAATTGCCATGGATTTCATAACCAAACTTCCTAAGTCATCGAGCGGTTGCAATACCATTTGGGTGATAGTGGATCGTCTCACAAAGTCTGCTCATTTTCTTGCGATTAATGAAACCGGTAAAATGGAACGCCTCACACAAATCTACATCAGAGAAGTTGTTTCTCGGCACGGTGTTCCAATCTCGATTATCTCAGATAGGGATAGTCGATTCACATCTCACTTTTGGAAATCACTCCAGAAATCATTGGGTACCCGTCTTGATATGAGTACCGCATACCATCCTCAAACCGACGGCCAAAGTGAACGAACGATTCAAACACTGGAAGACATGCTACGAGCCTATGTAGTTGATTTCGGTGTAAACTGGGAAAAACATCTACCATTGTATGAGTTTTCGTACAACAACAGTTATCACTCCAGCATTAAGGCTACACCTTTCGAGGCACTGTACGGTCACAAGTGCCGATCACTTATCTGTTGGACCGAAGTGGGAGACAGTCAACTCACCGGTCTTGAACTCATTCACAAAACAACCGAGAAAATCTTCGAGATTCAAAACAAACTCAAAGCCGCATGTGATCGTCAGAAAAGTTACGCTGACGTGAGACGCAAACCACTCGAATTCAAGGTTGGGGATCGAGTACTACTAAAAGTTTCACCTTGGAAAGGTGACATTCGTTTTAGGAAACACAAAAAACTAAACCCCAGATACATTGGACCTTTTGAGATCCTCGAGAGGATTGGTCCAGTGGCATATCAATTGTAGCTGCCACCCGAGCTCAGCAGTGTGCACCCCACTTTTCACATTTCTAACTTGAAGAAATGCCTGTCTGACGAGACATTTATCATTCCACTCGATGAAATTCGAATCGATGACAAACTTCATTTTGTTGAAAAACCCGCTGATATCATGGACCGTGAGGTCAAACTACTCAAACAAAGTCGTATTTCCATCGTCAAGGTCAGGTGGAATGCGCGACGTGGGCCGGAATTCACTTGGGAACAAGAAGACCAACTGCGACTCAAGTATCCTTAGTTATTCACTGAAGCTACTTCAAACACGACTTCGAACTAAATTTCTGTACAAAATTCTCCTAACTGAGGGAGAATGTGACACCCACCAAATTAGGACTTGTAATTAGTGCCTAATCAACTTTTAATACATGTAAATAGTTCTGTGTTAGGCTAATTAATGTATCAAAATATATATTGTTGAATATATACAGTTATGCAATTTGATTAAATCGTACGCAATTAAAATCGAATGTAATTCGATTCAACTAATACGGACGTTGGTGAAATTTTTTATTAAATAATATAACCTTATTTAATAACACTATTTTATTCAAAATATTATTTTGATAATATTTCGTAATTAATTCGTATCGTACAAACAAACGTCTACGCGATTAAAATATTAAGCGCGTAAACAATCGAAACGAACTTTAATTTATATTTCATAACGCGAGCATTAAGTATTTGGTAAAAATGCTTCAACAAAAATATTGATAAAATATTTGTATTCTAAAACACTCAATTAAACGCGTATTAAATTAATTAAAACGTTTAAACGATCGAAGAAACGAACACCGCACGGAGCGCAGACATGGGGAATTAAATTTTGGGAGATTTCCTCCCCTCCCCCCCCCCCCCCCCCCCCCCCACCAAAATCTGCCCCACCCCCATCTCCCCCCTCATTTCACTCCATCTTCTCCTTTCATTTCTCTCTCTCTTTTCTCTCATTCAAACCCGCCACCACACCACCACCACCTAAATCTACCAAAAAGAACCACCAAACGGCCTTAAATCAATGAAGCCAATTAGAGAAAAACGTTCACCGCATCACGATCTACATTCCCATCTTTTCGATTTCTCCCGACGTTAAAATCGTAAGTTTCCGACAATTCTCAAAAACTCTTAGATTTCATTTATTTTTCACAAAAGTTGTTTATTTAAGCTTGAAATGTCCAAATATGGGTTGGGTAAAAGTTTCAAGTCAAACGGAATCCAGAAAACACGATTTCGGCTAAAAATTCGGCCAACAGATGTAAGTGTCGCATAGGCCAGTGCAGTGGTGCGTCATTCCTTAAGTGACGCATTAAGTGTCGCTTAAAACCCTAATCTTGCGAAACTTGCCTAAGTACCGCATAAAACACCTTTTTCCTGACACTTTCCTAAGTGTCGCAAATTCAGTACCCGACACTCCTAACTGACACTTCTAGCGACACTTGTCTAAGTGTCACCTATAATTGAAATCTGATTTCATCCGACACTCATCCTAATGATGCATGACACTTGTACTGACACTTCCACCCGACACTTTCCTAAGTGTCGCCCATTTATGCGTCACTTTCATAAGTGACGCTAACACTTCAGAATTGCTCATTTCTGCGGCACTTCCTAAGTGTCACATAAACCCTAAGTGTCGCTATAAGTGACGCTAAAAACAGAATGTTTACAAACCATTTTTATACTAAGTGTTAAACTTATGTAACTTCAAACACTTATACGATACGACTTTTGAAACACATCGGATACGTTCTTGAACATAACACTTCAAAATCATAATAATAATAATAATAATAATGAGATTTATTATTACAACAAATCACCAACGGGCCATATACATTTTCAAAACATAATCAAGTCAAACAAATCGTAGTAATTTGAACATTCTAGTTGAACGAACAGCTACAAGGGTAGTCTTTATAGATACCTACTCACATTTACAACCATCGCGTGTCGTGGACACCCTTAGGTTACCAGTCTTCGGACAACTCACTTCGCCTAATCAACTCAAGTTTATTAAGTTAAACTCTCAAGACTCATTTTACTGTTTTACTCAGGGGTGTGATATACTGCTCATTTTATTTTAACTATATGAACACAAGTACTAAATCAAACAATTACTACATGAGTTATCTCACTAATCTTTCAAAGCCCTCCTCGGCATAGTTTAGTAATACGTTGTAGCATGAATATTAGTATATGGTACCATATATGATTGACCATCGTCGTCCGGGTTAGCACGCACTAACTGGTTAGACGGATATATTAATATTTGTTCAGACGAGTGTAGATTAGGCACTCATGGGAGGTACCTCGATCAGGATACCATAAATGTGGACCTGACACCTCGAGTTAAGCTCAGACTATGTGCTCATGACTGTAATACTTTTATTTTGCTTAATTGCAAATTAAATTCAATTAATTCTTGCGGTTCATACAATATGTGTTGACATACAAACCTGTGAGCTCACCAGCATTTTGCTGACCCATTTTAGCATGTATTACAGGTACACAGTAGTAGATTAGACTTCCCAAATCAGGAATCATTAGCTCGTGCCAGCATGCAAACATTCAGAGATTTAGCTGCATTATTATATTTTGTCTAAATTATTTATGTATGTAAATCTCTCAATTTCAAACTGAGCTAATGTAAACTATATTTTGATGTAAACTTTGATTTTATCAATACAAGTTGTAAAACGACGCATATAGAGTCGTTCACTTTATCTTATGTTATTTTTGTTTATTTATTAAGTCACGCCCCGACCCGATTCGCTTCCGCAACCCGAATTTGGGGGTGCGACAGAATGGAAAGTCGGATTCTGAGAAAACTAGAGTAAGCTGTCGAAGTATCTCCTTGCATCTTGAGTAGAATATGAACTTCGTTCTGGAGTTAATATTCCGTTGATGAATCTCCCTTAGATGGATTGTAACAGAAGTAGGGATATCAAGTGGTGATTTACGTGCAATCCTAAAGGGTCATTCGCGCCTTGATTCCTCTCAAACAAGATCACTAAGTTCTTCAATCACTAACTCAATTTGTTTTTCAATAGTGGAGTTGATAACCATATATCCGCTTTCTTTTGAACTGAGGTGATCTTCTCTACTTAGCAAGTCGAGTAATGATATGAGATCATTCGTCATAAATATGTCAGCACAAATGCTCGGATGTCCAATTGTCTCTTTCATATGCGCTCTACTGTATCCTAACATCTCCCATTGTGTTGAGGAGAATGGGATACTAGATCTTTTATATGCATTATAGATCCTAGTGTATGTCCATTTCTGTTGTTCCAGAATTGCAGTGCAGCAGAGGAAAGAGCAAGAATGTTGACTACACCGCTTATTCCTCCTACCGCTTTGTCGAATCTTTGGGGGAATTCATTAAATACTTTGGGATCTGTGATGGTTTGTGGTTGGTAACTAGTGCGTTTGGAATATTCCTCCAGTGTTTCTCCTCTCGTGGGATGGTTGTGGTTCCTTCCCGCCATTTCTTCAGTGGTAAATGGATTAGTGGGCGGTATGCTTCTTTTGTTTTCTTTTTCCATCTTTCTCATCCCAATTTCTTCCATCGTTTAGTTTTTCACTGATGGAGATGCATTTTGCATCTCTTATCCTGTTCGTCGGAGGTCAATCGGGAAATATGGCGTGCAGTTTATTTATCTTTGTGGTCTTCTTCATGGAGATCATGTACATATCGGCTTCGTCTCCAGCGTTAGGATTGTCGATATGGAAAGTGATGGTTTCTCCCTGGGACTGCAAGCTGATGGTTTGTGTGAAGACGTTGATGATTTCCTTGGCCGTATTCATGAAAGGTCTTCCTAGTATGATTGGGATGTGTAAGTCTTCCTGCATATCCATTACTACAAAATCTGTTGGGTAAAGAAATTTGTCAATCCTAACTAAAACATTTTCAGCTATTCCCCTAGGGTATTTGACCGAGTGGTCAGCAAGCTGTATGGTCATTTTGGTAGGTCGAATATTTTCTAACTCAAGCCTCTTGAAAAGTGAGTATGGCATAAGATTAACAGTAGCCCCTAAATCAGCAAGAGAACAGATGATGCTTGAATTGTAGATAGAACAGGGGAGAGTAAAACGTCCAGTGTCTCCGAGTTTTCTGGAATAGTATTTTTCAAGATAGCTGAACATTCTTCATTCAGCGGGACATTGGGTACTTCGGGTACCTTATCCTTGGTTATAAGAAGCCTTCTGAAGTACTTTTTGGAATGAACTTCAGATACGGTATCTAGGAATTTCCTATCAAGCTTAAAAGACTTAAGCTTGTCGGGTCGTTATTTAAGACGAGTCGGAAATGGAATGTTTACTTTCCTATATTTGGTGTAGACTCTAAATCCATTGTCGATGAGACAATAGGTGGTTCCTTCACCGGAAAAGAAATCGAGGGTGGGCTATGTGCTACCTGAGAGTCTTGGATATAGGAAGCCTCCTTATGGAAACTAGTTGCACAATCCTGAAGTTTAGTGTTAATTCGTTGTGCTAATTGCCCTAATTTGAATTCGAAAACTTTTAACAAAGTTAAATGGTCCGTTAAGAAGAGATTAGTTTGGTCTTGTCTAGCTGAGATTCCTTGAATGACCTATATCAGGGTGTCGTCAAAACTAGAGGTTTGTGAGGAAAAGGGTTCAGAAGGTTGAGGGTTGGTAAGTTAGTGGGCTATTCTTAGGTGGGTTAAAGGAAGGGTTAGTATTGGGCGGAGTTAGATGAGACTGAGGAATTTGGGCTGAGTGGTTCAGATTAGCACAATTAAGGCAAGTTAGAACTTGCAGACTTGTTGTTGTTGACTTTTCAATTCCTTAATCTCCTTGGTTAGGTCTGCCACTTTCTTTGCGAGAGTTTTGATAGCTTCATTTTCGAGTGTAGTTGGTGAATTCACTATTGAGGAGTGATTTTCACTGTTCTAGTCATGGTTGTGTATGGTCATTTTCTCAAGAAGGCTCCAAGCTTCATTTGCCGTACATTCTATGAAACTACCTTGAGAGGCGGTATCAAGTAAAGGAGGATGATGTGAGAAAAGATCATTGTAGAAAATGCGCAACTTGTAACACCCGCCAATTTAGGACTTTTGATTAGTGCTTGAACTACTTGAAATTTCATGTATTTAGTTTTGTATTAATCTAAATATATGAGACTTTTGTGAAATTACTTACACGCGTACGCGAATCGTTTAAATCATACACTTACCAAACGGATGAGGTCTGATACAAATTAGATTGGACGTTGGTGACAAAAACTTTTAAATAATGTGGAATTAACCAAACAAACATTATTTGCTTTAATATATCGTGAAATATATTACACGTATCTAGTATCGTTTAAAACACTCCGAACGCGACGAGAGCACACGAAACGCGCCTAACAACAGGAAGTAATTCAAGTTATATTTTTATAACTCATTATTAGGTATTTTGATAAAATACTTCAGCTAAGAATATTTCGGATACACTTTAACATATAACGCGAAACAACATTTAAACAACTACGGGATATAACCGACAACGACTCATGATAAAAAAAATTCAGAAACACGAACCCGCGAGCCGAGACCCAAATGGGTCGGCTCAGACCCGCGGACCCAAACCCAAACCGACCCATGACCCACCCCTTTTAAAACCCTTTTGTTTCCTTCTTTTCTCATTTACACCAAACACACATACATACACTCTCTTCTCTCCTTCTCACTCTCAAATTGCAGCCCCAAACCACCCCAAAAACGTCACCCAAAAACTCATCATCTTGCGGAGTTGGTTTAGGGAGGAACGATCACCATCTCGAGCTCTCCATCTTCATCTTCTCCATTTTTGATTTCGTGGTAAGGGACTTCAAAACTCTTTTAAATTACTTGTAAAGCTTAGATTTACAAGCTAGAACATTTACCCAACAAGATTATGTCCAAAAACCAAGATAAATTGCGTTTTAAAACTTGAATTGCACAAACAGTCCCGTCTGCGAACTGAGATGCATCTCAGCTCGCAGATCGAGCTGCGAACCGAGATTTACCTACCAAAAACTGAACTCGCGAACCCAAACTGCGAACCGAACCCACTTGCGAGTTGACTTGCGAGTTGACCTGCGAGTTGACTTGCGAGTCGACCTGCGAGTTGACCTGCGGGTCGACCTGCGAACTGAACCTTGTGCTGCGAACCGAACTCAGTTCACAGCCTACCACTTACGAACCCACTTTGTCTTGCGAATCCAAACTCAGTTCGCAACACATTTTCAATCCGCAGCCGGACTAGGTCAATTTTCCCGAATTTAAATTCCAGATGCGATTTTTAATAAAACAATGTAGTAGACTCTGCCCCTTGGACCCCGCCAGGGGCTGCCTCCCCTTGGACCCCGCTACCAGGGGCGCTGCCCCCGGACCCTCGTCATCCAGGAACTTGTAAATACTTTTTGCAACTAAGTGTCGAACACTTACAAATAATGAAACTTGATACAACAATACATATAATAATAACACATTTGGATTATTATTACAACCCGTCACCAACGGGCCATACTTGTTTTCAAAATACAAACGGATTACTAAACGAACACTTGGACATTTTCTAGTTGAGTAGACAACTAGCATGGGTGATCTTTTAAGACACCAACTCGTTTACTTGTTTACTTACGACCTTGAGCGTTTCGGACGCCAAAAGGTTGCAGGGTTTTGAGAACCGATACACGGACTTACATCTGCTTTACCTGATTGATTTCACATACGTACTTACAAGACTCAGGTGAGTTTTACAGCCCCACTTTTACTGTTTTTATACTTTGGGGTGAGATACTTAGCTACTGTTTTACATGTGAACGCAATGTACTGTATTGATTTTACTACTGCTTTTACACAAACTTTGCATGAGTTACTTTTATCCACTGAAATCCTCCTATCATGAGTTGTTAGTTATCGACTTAAGCAAGATTACTAGTAAATGGATCCATTTGGGACTGACAATCCCTGCCTGGGGTGGTAGTGCCACCACGTACTGATTTACACGTAGAAACAGGCATATTAGTATTTGTTACATATGAGTGTGCGGATAGCACTAACGGGGGTACGTGATATATTCACAATTACACGATTAAGCTTCAACTTATGAGCTCATGGCAATTGTGCGTACATACTGATTTACTTACTTTGCTTGATAGCAACGCTGGTACATACTTGTGGTTCATAAACAATTATTTTACTACTAAACCTGTGAGATTCACCAACCTTTTTGGTTGACACTTTTTAGCTTTGTATCTCAGGTACACAGACGGAGTAGGATTATCCCTGGACACTAGCTAGAGTCGCATGATTTCTACCTTGCATCTAACGGAGATTCTTAGCATTATCTTTTGTATATTATGATCATGTAATAGAATCTCCCGCTACACGCGTGGACTCTAGGGAACTACATTTTGTAACTGAAAACACTATGTTTTCAAACTTTGTATTTATGAAATGTAACTTTTTTTTGAAACGTTGCATATAGATGTCGTTTGCTTTATCTTTGTGCTGTTGATATTTGATTAGTAGCACCCCAAAGCTTGCTTCTGCTCAACAGTAAATTTGGGGGTGTTACACAACTGGTCTGAGCGCTCAAATCGATGATTTGGACATTTCTTATGCAATCCCTTATAGCGTTCCCATGCATCGTAGATTGATTTAACATGCACTTAACGGAAGTTGATGATGTTGGTCCTAAACACGGCTTGTTTGATGGGGGGAAATATTTGGCCAAAAATTCTACCCAAGAGGTTATAGAGTTAATCTCTAATCCCTAAAACCAGGTTTGTGCATGAAGAGTGAGTGAATAGGGAAATAGGTATAGATAGACTATGTTCTGATTAACCCCAATTGGCTTAAAGGAGTTGATTAAGGAAATGAATTTCTCAACGTGTGAGTTGGGATCGTCCTTTGGTAGGCCATGGAATTGGCAGAGGTTTTGGACTAACTGAACAATGTGTGGCTTTAACTCGAATGATCCTCTACCAATTTCCGGATAGACAATTGGTCCTCCTCGACCTTCAATCAAAGGTTTAGAGTCTTCAGTGAGAGTTATACGTGTAGCTGTCATAGTCTCATTGGTAGACGGTTGACTAGGTTGAGTAGTTGAGTGGATAGGGATAACGTAATTTGTGAAAGTAGTAAAAGGACAGAAAAATAAATAAAGACGTAGGGGTATAAGGAAAACAATTAATCACTAGCGAGTAAGTTCATCGTGACGCCTATGGATCGTTGATATCGCGTAAAAAGTCATGTTTTTACTACCGATATCTCTCCCATTCTGGAACAATACTTGGAAAATAAACTCAAATAATGTTCAAATCAATGAAACTTTGTCAAGAAGGTCAAAATAGAGTTGCACGAGAAAAATCAAGCAAAACGGACGAAAAACGAAGATTCCACACACGTTTGAAGATTCAAGATATCAAGACAAGATTTAAAGGAAAAAGTACCCATCACTGAGATTTCTCTTATCCAAGATATTCGTTTTCAAAATACGAATCTAACAGAAGAAGAATCAACAAAAACGGATGAAGAATGAAGATTCTACGTACGCTAGAAGATTCAAATGATTCGAACGAGACATCCAAAGATCAGAAACATATTTTTGGGATTTCTTTTCATCAAAGTCTTTGTTTTTGAAAAAAAAATCCAACGCAAAAAGAATCAACGCAAATGGACGCATAACGAAAGAGATACGCACGAATCTAGAAATGAGGCAAAAGACAGCGAACCGTGGCGGGCAGGTGGCAGCCGCCGCCGGCCACCATGGTGGTGGTGCTGGCTAGCCACCCCCCGTCCCCCGTGCGCTTTTCGTCCTCGCCCGTACTCGCAGGGTACATGTGCTAGGCCTTTTTCGTGACTTTGGGGTACATGTGCTAGACCTTTACGCGCTTTAGGGTACATGTGCTAGCAACTTTCTCACCTTTTGCTAACATGTGCCCCATGTAGCTAGAATGCACTAATTTTCCCCTATAATTAGGGAGCCGATGGTTCATTTGAATACACACCATCACACTTTAAAAAAACACACTTCATACACTTTCTACATTCTATAAAATTAGTATTTCTTCCTTTAGGATAGTTAAATTAATTAGAATAGCTAATTAATTAACTAAGGAAGATTTATACGGAGGTCCTCCAGGACGCATTGTAGCTACGAGTTATTTGTATACCTTTCCAGGTTTTAATATATCTTCCATATTTAAATATGTTTGTTCTTTATTTTATAAATTTAAATATGCATGCTAGAATTGCCATGATTAACTAGATACTCAATTGTCTGCTATGATAGTCATTTAGAGAGTTTTAAATATGAAATTGTGTTGTATGTTATGAGATTGCGGATGGTTTATATTATAAATAGGTGTATGGATTAAATCTTTATCGTTTATCTGCCCAACTCATGTTGTGACTAAAACCTTATCAAAAAATGAACATAGCTAACTCATAGGATATAGGTCACTTAGTTATACTATGTTAGATTGAATCATTGAGCTCAGAATGGCCGGTGTTCTCTTGACCAAAATAGGATCCAAGAGACACGGAATATGGGAATAGAGGTAGATTAAGATTAAATTCATATAGACGATATTTTTGAGACAACTTTCGGAGTATCCTTAACTTAAATAATACCTTTGTATGCTTATATTGAACTGTTGCTTTGATCGTCTTATTGCATGTTCTTGTTTGATTGTTGCCTTAGGATCTTCAGAATAGTGAAATAAAATTGGCATTAAATATCATGAATTAATATGACGGTCCCTATTCGACTGTTCTCTAACATAGTACTGGAAACGCTTGTAAGTCCCTAGTTCTAGGATCGATAACTTCGTTATCTGTAGTATTAAGGTGCGGAATTCCTTAATACGATGTTATCTTACTAATCAATGAATAAGTTCGCGTTTTAGGTAATCTAATACTTTGCTTTAATCGAAAAACCATCAAAGCCTAGCCGTTAGGTTTTTGTTCTCTCTGGATATTGAGTTCGCAGGTGTTAATACGGAATAGCAAAAGTTCAATCTCAAAGTTAATGATTTTCTAAACAAAAATCACTTAAATAAGTCATCTCAACTCGCAGCCATTGGGCCTGCGAGTTGACTCGACTCGCTACGCAGCCCAAGCCCATAAACAGACTCGACTCGTTGTCACCTGTTGAGTTCTGCGAGTTTAGATCTCATCTCGCATCGCCAAGCCTTGCGACTTGAGATCTCGACTCACAACAAACGTAAATATTAAAAACAAAATTTCGTCTATCTTTAATAACGAAATATTCATTTACAAATCTAAACCAATACACAAACATAATAATAATTACACCAATCCTATTTCAAGCTAGATCTGTTGTCACAAACTATGTCTCAACAGACTCCCCCTTGACAATAGCTCTAAGGACTTTATCTTCACGCTTGTCTTTAGTCTTCACTTGTAAATTTTACTTCCTGCGTATATCTTCATCTTGATACAAGTCTTAACCATCTTTTGATAATCTCGTGCTAAATCACCCCATGCTTCTGTCGTCAAGATTCTATTTTCATGTAACTTTAACAAATCTTTCTTCGACATATTCATTAGGTGTCGATGGTCATAAACTTTAAAAATCTCACGCTCACCACTTTCAACCTCATCATCTGCTTCAACCATGATAGCTTCTCCAGTTTCTGAATCCACATACCAACATTTCATATTTCCCAAAATATCTTGTGGCATTGTCTTCAGTGGAATCTGTTGTACACACTTGACAGACGGATAAACCTTCTTTCTTCTTCTTCTTCCTGTCCTTTGACTTCTTTCTGCCAACTTGATAGTCTTTCCTTTTCTTGGCTTAATCTTTTCAAACTTATTAGCTCTAACCTCAGTCTTGATTATATGTTCAACATATCTTCCAACAAAATCATCACTTGGGTAATTCAAAGGTAATCGAGCCAAATCTCGAATTTCAAATCAAGGCAAAGAACTAAACACTGCAAGCTTTCTCTCAACATATTGAACTCCGTCAAATATTTTAATTGCAAAAAGCTTCAGGTCTGAGTCAAAGTACCATCTAATAATCCCTCTACGTGGTACACGTTTTCCTGTTATATCTACTTCTGAAACTCCAATTTTCTTTCTTTGTTTTGGAAGTTTCCTAAGCACAACAGCTGGATTATTTGTAGGAATAAGAACTTCATCTTGTGTATCGGCTGAGTCATCGATCTCTTCATCTACATCAACAACCGTTGGACCTTCATCATTTTCAATAACAACTTATGTCCTAGATGGGCTCACATGGTGTTCATCAACATTAGCATCTGGATCTACACCCATGTCTTACACAATCTCAGAAACAACAGTCCAATCTTCAGGTGGTTGAAATTCTCCCTCTTCAAGATCATAATCAATCTCTTCATCTATCTCATCCAAAATATCATTTTCTGAATCTGATAGATCTAGAATTTCCATTCCTAGAGAAACCAAACAAACACAAATAAATTAATAATTTAAATTCTCTTATTGATTTCCCTGAATCAATCTAAGAATTCCAATACTAATCCTTTTGTGTAATAAACGCGAAATATATAACTTATAAATCTTTTATTGATTACCCTGAATCAACCTAAGATTTCCCAAGTCTTATATCAAACACTTAACAAACATTAATTAAATTTAAACTCTAATGTACTATGAATAATCACCAAACATTTAAATTTACAATTAACTAACTTATATAATTTTCAAGACTTAATTAAACTGTTATATAATAAAACTTAACTTTCAATTATATCTTTAAATTATATATCATTTGTGTAGTTAAAAAAATCATACATATTTAACTTGTCAGTTATAAAAACTCTCAAGTCTAAAATGTCTAAAGTAAAATAAACTTTGACCGCTGAAAACTATTAAGTTACAATTATTCAGTTACAATTATAAATTACAATTATAATTCAACTAAATTCTAAGTACAAATATCTACACAAGTCTAAGCTATCTTACCAGCTTCACTTGTTGCCGCAGTACTTGTACCAGCACCATCACAACTTGCATTAACACCAGCAGACTCCCCCTGAATCATAGCTAGCTCATCAGTCTTTGAAGGACCAGTCGGCTCACTATCTTTCTGTGCACTGGGATCATCATCTTTATCATCTCTAGATGTTAAGTACACTGTAGAACTAGCGAATGGTAAACTCATAGAAACCGATAGTGTGATACCTAATTGCACTTTAAACCTAGTCAACGAAACCTTTTCAATCGATCTTATGCCCGTTGAAATTGGAAGTTTCGACGTCATCATAGAATGGACTGGTTGTCCAGACACCGAGCCGAAATCGTTTGTTATGATAAGATCGTTCGCATCCCTCTCGCTGCCGGTAGAACTTTGATCATACAGGGGGAGACCGGTAGGACGAGAGTAAACATCATCTCTTGTTTGAAAAACCGAAAATTTCTAAGAAAAGGGTATCCGGTAATCCTCGCACACATCATGGAGAAAAAGTCGGAGGAGAAGCGACTTGAGGATGTGCCCATCGTTCGAGACTTTCCAGAAGTCTTTCTCGAAGAACTGCCTGGTCTGCCACCGCCAAGACATGTCGAGTTCTCAATCGATCTCGTGCTAGTTGCTGCACCCGTGGCTCGAGCACCATACCGATTAGCCCCATCCGAACTTCAGGAGCTGTCCACCCAGTTAAAGGAACTCCTGGATAGAGGGTTCATTTGACCGAGTTCTTCACCTTGGGGAGCTCCGGTCTTATTCGTGAAAAAGAAAGACGGTTCTTTCCGAATGTGCATCGACTACCGAGAGTTGAACAAATTGACCGTCAAGAACCGATATCCACTCCCTCACATCGATGACCTATTTGACCAACTACAAGGGTCATGTATTTATTCAAAGATCGATCTTCGGTCAGGTTATCATCAACTTCGAGTTCGCGACAACGATATCCCGAAAACTGCTTTCCGAACTCGTTACGGGCATCATGAATTTCAGGTGATGCCCTTCGCTTTAACAAACGCACCGGCTATATTCATGGATCTTATGAATCGGGTGTGCAAACCTTACCTCGATAAGTTTGTCATTCTCTTCGTCGACGACATTCTCATATACTCGCGAAACGAACAATAACACGCGCAACACCTCAAAACCGTCCTAGAACTACTCAGACACGAGGAGTTATATGTCAAATTCTCCAATTGTGAGTTCTGGATACAATCCGTTCAATTCCTTGGACACGTCAACAACAGTCAAGGAATCCATGTCGATCCATCAAAAATCGAGGCTATCAAGTGATGGCAACCACCAACAACTCCAACCGAAGTACGCCAATTCTTGGGTCTTGCTGGGTACTATCGGCGATTCATCAAAAATTTCTCAAAAATAGCCCAACCACTCACGACACTGACTCAGAATGATAAAAAGTTCGAATGGACTGATAAACAAGAGTCAGCATTCCAACTCCTAAAACAGAAGCTCTGTAGTGCTCCTATTCTGTCATTACCCGAAGGCACCGATGACTTTGTGGTATATTGCGATTCTTCTCATCAAGATCTCAGTTGCGTGCTGATGCAACGAGATAAGGTCATTGCCTACGCCTCCCGACAACTGTCATCTTTGCTCTCAAAATCTAGAGACATTGCCTCTATGGCACTAAGTGCACAATCTTTACCGACCACAAAAGTCTCCAACACATATTCGATCAGAAGGATCTCAACATGAGGCAACATCGATGGGCCGAGTTGCTCATCGACTACGATTGTGAGATCAAATACCATACGGGTTAGGAAAATGTTGTTGCCGATGCCCTCAGTCGAAAGGAACGAACGAAACCACTTCGAGTCCGAGCCCTCAGCATGACCATTCACAATGATCTAAACGTTCAGATTCTCACTGCTCAACTCGAAGCTCTGAAACCTGATAACATAAAAAATGAAGCCTTGCGAGGCATAGACAAACAATTCGATATCAAACCTAACGGGATTAGGTATTTCTCAAACCGAATCTGGTTGCCTAGTTTTGGGAACCTACGAGACGTGGTGATGGATGAAGCTCACAAGTCCAAATATTCTATCCATCCTGGACCCGACAAAATGTATCACGGCATCAAGGAATTCTAATGGTGGCCGAATATGAAAGCTGAAATCGCCACATATGTCAGCAAGTGTCTTACTTGCTCAAAAGTCAAAGTTGAATATCAGAAACCTTCTGGTTTACTCCAACAACCCGAGATTCCTGAATGGAAATGGGAACAAATTGCCATGGATTTCATAACCAAACTACCCAAGTCAACGAGCGGTTGCGATACCATTTAGGTGATCGTCGATCGTCTAACGAAATCTGCTCATTTCCTGGCAATCAAGGAAACCGACAAAATGGAACGCCTCACACGAATCTACTGCAAAGATTTAGCATTTCCACAGCTTATATCCTAGACCATGTTGAGGAAGGGTAACTTCCAGGTATCCACGGTGTCATATGCTTACGACCGGTCCGTAGCTTCCACGCATTTGTACTTCACCAGAGGTGTTTCTAGCGCTATACTAAGTACTGGGCCGTTTTACAGCATGTCCACAACTTCATACAAAAACACAGATAACTATATCTACGTAGTACTAGGGTTTGCAAAGTCCTCTTCTAAGGGCAATTGTCACGTGAAAGCCTGAAAAGGGTGAATGATAAGGTCTATTTATGTAAAGTTTAGACTGATAACAAAGTAAAACAACTCCCATTTATACAGATAGATAATTAATGTAACATCACTCCTAACTATCTAAATTATGGCAAACATACAAGCAACTAATCACAAAACATACCCATAAACATTTCTATCATTAATAAATCACAAACATCAAACAAGAACGTTATGACAAATTGATAATAGAAAGGATAGATAATACCGATACGTATTACGAGCAGAATAACAACTTGTATTTCTTCGAATAATATCCAAACATTACAACCGCTAGCCTCTACTAATTATATTACATAGCTATTCTAAGAAGAAAGGATTCTCTCCTAATCTTGCCACTAGTTCCCTAGAGAGAGAAACTAGAGAGAAAAAGTCTAGAGAGAGAAAGTCTAGAGAGAGAGTGAAGTGTGTGTGAAATGAGTTGTGTGTTGTGAGGGATGGATGGTGTGAAATGAGGAGGTTTAAGCCTCTATGTATAGGCTTCTAAGATACGATTTTACACTTAACACCCTCGCTCCAATTTAACACTGAAATACACCCCCGAGCTATGAAATTCGACACCAAAGAGGGCGTATTCGACACCAAATAGGGCGTATTCGGTAGCAAATAGGGCATATTCGGTAGCAAACGGGGCGTATCCGACACCGTAGAGCGGGTATACCACCCCTACAGGGGGGTATACGGCCCTAAATAGGGGGTATACGGCCCCATAAGGGGTGTATACGGCCCCTGTGGGGTGGTATCGCCTTGGTTCATGGTCTTGTTTGTTGGATCGTAAGTCTTGTGCACTGGTCGAATTTCGTTTGGCCATAACTTCTTCATTTTTGATCCGTTTTCAGCGTTCTTTGTATCCACGTGATCGTAATTACCTGAAGATCATATGAACTAATCAAAGAATAATTTCAAGGTAATATGCTAAAAAGTGCTCGTAGAACGTGACTGTATCGTTTATGCTTTGTTTTGTACGTTATTTAGCCATTTTACTTGATTTTTGAAGCAATGCCTTATTTTTAGCTTTAATAATGAATTATGGTGAAAAAGTATTGATATTAAATGATTTCATCCATTTTGGGGCTAAAAAGGTGGGAATTATGTACGCAAAAACGTGACTTTTTACGTCAAATCAGATGCCTTGAATCTTCAATCGTGCTTAGAATCTTCATTTTCGTTCGTTTTGCTTGATTTATCCGTGCAATTCTATTTTGACCTTCTTGGCCAAGTTTCATTGATTTGCATATTATTTGAGTCTATTTGCCAAGTATTGTTCAAGAATGAGAGAGATATCTGATGGGACATGTTATTGTGAAAACAGATCTAGCTTGTAATAGTACTAGGGATTATTGTAATCATGTTTGTAAATTGATTTTGAATTATAATGAAAATATTGATTGGTAAACATTTTAGAGTTAAATGTTAAATGCAGATGTGTGAGGTGAGCTGAGTCAGTTCGCTGGGACAAGTTGGGCTGCGAACCGAGTCAGTTCGCAGAGCCCATCAGCTGTGAGCCGAGTTTAATATATATATAAAATTAGGTTAAACCCTAATTAACTTTTGCCATAATACCCATACGAATTTCTTAAGTTTCCAGAGATATTCTAAGCATTCTAAGAGCTAGGTATTGATAGATTAACTTTAGTTTTGATCAATACAAAGCTAAATAGTAATTGATTTCACTAATATTTGTGAAACAAAACCGTTTATAATCCGTAAACTAGTATTAAGGGATTCCGCACCTTAATACCTAAAGATAGCCTCGTTATCGATCCTAATACATACGGACTTACAATTGGTATCAGAGCCTACGGCTAGATACGCGTAGGTTCGAGGTTATTCGGGTAATAACGGTTAATTTAGGGTTGTTTGTACGTGATTTTTTGCGTAAAAACGATCAAAATCAGTCTCTAGAAGTTTTTAGGTTAGTTTACATCCGAAATATTAGTATTTGGACATTCAAAAGCCTAAAATTTTTGTTTTTAGGGTTTTCAGCCGATCCTGCAAACTGAGTTGCGAAGCGAACCGAGTCTGCGAACTGAACTGAGTTAGCGAACTGAGTTGCAAAGCAAACCGGTTCGAATCACACTGTCGATTCCATGATTTGTCAATCTGGATGTGCATCAAGAATGGGTATACTGCACCTACTGCTAAAGTTAGTAATAAAATTGTGGCCCTTGCCTATAATCAGATGAGTGATCAAGAAAAGAAAGATTATGAAATTGAAAATAAAGCTCACTCATCAATTAAGATGAGTCTTCTAAAAGAGATCAACCATTAGTTGAAGTCTTTTCATACGGCTAAACAACTATGGGAAGCTCTAGAGAAAAGATGTGATGGAAGTCCTCAGGTTAAGGCAGGAAGGTGTAATCTCTTGAAGAAACAATTCATAGTCTTCAAAGCTATTAAAGGTGAAGATCTTGATGCATACACCACCAGATACTACCATCTGTTAAGTGAGTTAGATGACCATGGCATTACCTATACTAATACGGAGAAGACTGCCAAGTTTATTGAGGGTCTTCCTTCGAAATGGGAAATGTATGGAGTTATGCTGAAGGATAACGATGAACGTTATGTTGCTATGTCATTGGAGCAGGCTATTGATAAGCTCCGCGGATATGATTTCACAAAGAAATCGAGAGATACTGATTCTGATCAGGTACAGAATCCTAGGCTTTATCATGGAAAATCTAATATCTCTAATAGTTCGTCCAGTTCGACCACAGCTTTACTGGTTGGTGATACTCGAGAAACTGGTGAAATGATATCTGAAGACTTATGTTTTATAACTTCATCTGGAGGTGAAGCAAAAAGCAAGACAACTAGGAAGTCAACTCAAGATCATCACAAAATGCCCATGAGTGTGAAATCCGCTGAACAACAACTATCAGTTGTTGCTTCATTCGTTGCTTCATACGAAAACTACATCCAGGGTAAGATCAATGATCCAACTACTTTTAATGAGGATTATGATCAAGTCGACATAGACGACTTAGAAGAAATGGACCTCCAGTGGCAACTTGCTATGGTGTCAAGGAGAGTTAAAAATTTCTTTAAGCGTACTGGTAGAAAGCTAGTAGGAAATAAAATTGGGTTTGACAAGTCCAAAGTGAAATGTTTTAACTGTCAAAGTTATGGACATTTTGCTAGGGAATGTCAAAGACCCAAAACTGAGAAAACAGCAAATCCTGAAAAATCAAGTGTTTCTTTGTCTTCTAAAGCCTTGGTTTTTCAACAATTGGATGGTTCTTATGACTGGAAAGCTTTAACTGAAGAAGCTCTTACGGCTGAAATTGAAGATCCAGTTAAGAATGATGAGACACCATCTTACATGCCTATTGCTGAGGATTATCAAATGAAAATACCTGAGATGAAGATTCCAACAGCTGAAAATGATGTGTTAGACTTGGGGTCAATAGAAGATCTTTGTCCAGAAGACTTTGTGGCATAAATGGCTGAACTCTAAACTGATAAGAAACGGGTATGTCTTGATGTTCCTACACTTATAGATGTATGTCAATTAGTGACTAGTTTGCAAGCCAAAGTTAATGTATTTGTTGATTCACATAAGGCTTTAACATCTAAACTAGAATTGGCTAAAATTGGCATACGTAGGTTAAGTGAGGACAAGCTAGACCTTAAGAAACAAATTAAGTCCTATATGGCAGATAAGACCTTACTTAGAAACACTATTAATGAACAATTTGTGACTATTGATGGTCTTTATTTGAACTTAAAGGACTTAAATCAAGGTGTAGCTGAAAAAGACAAAGAGTTGGCTGAATCTAAGGTTAAGTTAGTTGAGCTTAATCGTAAGTTTGAAAGTTATAGAACATCTTCTTTGACTATGGACTCTATAATTGATGCTCAACGTAGTGTAAAGGATAAGACTGGCTTAGGCTATAGTGATGTTCCTCCACCTTTTAACGCTAATTACACTACTACTAATGTTGACCTAGAGATGAATGATGCTACTTCTAATTCTAATGTTCAAATACCCAAAGAATCTAAAGCTTCTAAGATACAAAAGGATGTTCTTATAGAACAATCATCTAATTTTGGTAAGATATCAGCTTCCACCAATGTACAATTTGTCTCGGGTGGGATGTTGAATGATACCAAAGTAGATGATAAGGTTATTAAGGAAAAAATTGATGCACCTTTAATGTCTAAGACTCAGATTGAGAATAAGGCATAAGATGTTAAGTCACGGAAGCAGATGTCTTGCTTTAAGTGCCACCAAAAGGAGCATGTAGCTTCTTGTTGTCCCAATAAGAAGTTGGAAGCTATACATAAGCCTGTGAATAACGAAAAACCAAAAGTTGTAGATAGGTCTAGTGCTAAACCGGGGTTGGGAATTAAACCTGTGACTAAACCTGTTATCATGTTGAAAAGAGACAGTACAAATAGTGTCTCACCTCCTAAACCTAAGAGATCTTATACTCAAAGTGATAATATTTTCAATAAACCTAGAGATAAGACACCTTCGAGGTTTAGGACTCCTAGTAAAAACCATAGTCAGTTTGAAAATGGTTCTACCTCACGTACACAAGAGAATTGTAATATGCCTAGGAGGTCTTCTACTCACTCTCCTCATAGGCATAAGACTTTTAATCATCAACAAGCTCAACCTCATGTAAAAGTCACCAAGACTCCCGATGGGAATAGTTATGGTTACTTTAAGGAATTTCAGATTGTTAATGATAAGGGACAACCCAAGACCGTAATGGCTTGGGTCCCTCTTGAAAACTAACTATGTACAACTTGTCATGTGCAGGAGCAGACTGTGAACAAAGATAGTTGGTGGTATGTAGACAGTGGATGCTCGAGACACATGACAGGGGAAAGAAGTCTACTGATGGACTTCGAAGGTGGTTTGAAATAGCAAGTAAACTTCGCTGGTGATAACGGAGGAGTAATTACGGGAAAAGGAAAAGTTTCGAATGGAACTTTGACTCTTGAATATGTGAATTATGTTGAAGAACTAATTCACAACTTAGTGAGTGTTTCCCAAGTATGCGATAAAGGTCATCCAGTTCATTTCAATGAAAAGGAAGCCTTAGTCTTGAAGCTGGAATTTGTTATTCCTGAAGATTGGATATTAATGAGGGCACCAAGGAAGAAGGACATCTATGCGATCAACATGGGTGCTCCGGTTACTTCAATGGAGTCTACATGTCTATTATCCAAGGCTTCAGAAGCTGACTCAATTCTATGGCATAGGAGAATGGCACACTTGAACTTTCGGAAAATGAATTATATAACCAAAAATGGTTTAGTTATGGGTGTGCCACAGAAACGAACATAAGAAACCATGTGTGTTTCTTGCTTAAAAGGAAAAGAACATAAGAAACAACACAAGTCTAAAACCGAAAACTCAATCTCCTCACCATTTAAAGTGCTACATATGGATCTCTTTGGCCTAATAAGCAAGAGAAGCATAGGTGGCAAATGGTATTGCTTGGTTGTTACAGATGATTTCTCTAGATTCTCATGGGTATTCTTTTTGAAATCTAAGGATGAAATTCCAGGAATACTTATGGAGTTCTTAGATTTAGTAGAAAATGTCTATATAACGAGAGTTAAGAGGATTCATAGTGACAATGGTACAGAGTTCAAAAATTATATGTTGAATGTTTATTGCTTAGGTAAAGGAATTCAACATCAATTTAGTGCACCATATGAGCCACAACAAAATGGTGTTGCTGAAAGGAAGAATAGAACTCTAATTGAGGCAGCGAGAACCATGCTTGCTGATTCAGGGCTTCCGGTCATCTTTTGGGCAGAAGCGGTGAATACAGCATGTCATGTTCTGAATAGGGTTCTGATTGTTAAAAAGCATAATAAGACATGTTATGAACTTTTGAACAAAAAGAAACCTAATTTGAAGGGATTTGAGCCCTTTGGTGTATCATGCACCTTATTAAAGACTAGTAATCAACCTATGTTTGGGGAAAAGGCTGACGAAGGATATTTCCTAGGTTATATTCCTAATTCACCAAACAAAAAGGTTTTCAATAAATCACTGGCCGTGTGGAAACTTTATATAACATTGAAGTCACCAGTTATACTCATGACAAACACAAGGGATTAGATTGACAATTTGATTATTCGGATCTATTTAAGTAATTTAAAATCCTTATAAGTGACTATGTGGTTAATTTGGAAATCTCAGAACATTTATTGTACGGTGATGGGGACACTGGCCCTACACATACATCGAATGCTTCTTCATATGGGACGTCTGCAAATAAACCATCTACTAGTGCTTCAAAAGAGCCCTCAGTGGAAAAATTTCAAGAGCAAAACAAGTTATCGGAAGTTACTCAAAGGGTATTGGATAATATCGTTACCCCTACAAGTGAATTGAGAGAAAGAATAACTTCTAATGAGATGTACAGTACGGATGAGGATATGCCATCACTGGAGGAGATTGACACCAATCTGGATGATGAGATACTTGTTGAACCAGTAACTGTGACTCGAACAAGTAAGAATCATCCTTTGAAAAATATCATTGGTGATCAAGACATTCCAATGTTAACCAGGAGTCAAGCTGAAGCTGAGTATGTTGCAGCAGGCAGCTGTTGCTCTCAAGTGTTGTGGATTCAACAAAAAATGAGAGATTATGGATTAAACTTGACCAACACTCCGATGATGATTGACAATGAATCCACCATTTCAATAACCAATAATCCTGTAAAGATCAGCAAGATGAAGCACATTGATATTCGTCATCATTTCATAAGAGACTGTGCTGAAAGAAGCTTATTAAGTTAGTCAAGGTTCCATCAATGCACTACTTGGCAGACTTGTACACAAAAGCTTTTGACAGGAATCATTTTGAGACATTGGTTCAACTGAACGAAATGAGGAATCCTGAATAACTAGTCTTCCAAAGGATATGTAATAGTTAGCTGTAAGTTTATTTATGTCTTATATTAAAAAAAGGGCGGGGGGCGTATGGCATATATTTGCTTGTTACCTTAGGGAAATCACCTCCGATAAAAGAACAGCAGTAGTTCTTTTAGAAATTATTTAAGTTTTTTTTTATAAAAACTTGGGAGATGATAGTACATTAGGAGAATAAGCTTAAGAATAATTACCTTAAGTATTAAGTACGATGTGTTAGTAGATTCCTATAAGTCACACAAAGATAACGATTTTGAACTAGGACTTGGCTTATATTTATCTTATTATACACCTATATCCATAGATTATAACCTGTCTTTTTACTTATCTAGTGATAAGAATAACTTAAGTCTAGTCAGCTTCGTCATACGATATATTGGTAGGCAGATTATGCTAAGATTTCCGAGCAGTTAAGAAATGCAAATTTCATGTGTCTTATCTTTTGTGAAACTGCTATATGATGTATGATTTAGGTCTTAATTGTTGAATGATAGTACTGCCATGCACTGTTATCTAAAACAAAAACAGAAAGATACAAAGTATCAAAAGTTTAAAAGGTGAATTATATGTTTCTAAAGGGCATCATTTAGTAACCTCTACCTTACATATGAAAGATACAAAGTATCTAGTGTCAAGTGTATGTTATATGCTTCTAAAGGACATTATTTAGTAACTCCTACCTTTCAAATAAAAGATACAGTGTTATGTATTATACTTGAGTTCTTCAGTGTGTTGTATAGTGGAAAACACTAGATATTGTTCACATTAACAATAAAAGGTTTGCTCAGAACTCTGTGTATAATTTGTTTATGTGGATCATAATATCGGTAATCGTCTTGAACTGTCTATGACAAATGAACATTCACCTTCGTGAATAATAAGTTCTAAAGAAATAATAAGTTATTTTTCAATAATGTGTTATATCATGTGGATAAAGGTAACTAAGATATAATTTTATAAGTATGAGTTTGTTACTGGTTAAAGTTGTGATTTTATTGTGCTTATATGAATTTCATGAGGTATGTATACTAACAATAATCTTAGACTTATTAAATATCTAATAAGTCTAGCTTATTCTTTCTAATATGATCCCTAAGCAGATAAACTCTTAATCTTTGAGTATGATTTTTTTATGTAATTTAGTTTAAGCTTATGTTTATTTTTATTTTTGTAATTCGTTGCGTTATAAATTAATAAAATTTTATTTTTATAGTTTATATTATCTTATCCTTTGAAATTTATTTAAACTGCAATTTATTATTCCGTATTAAATAAATGTGACAAAAATGCTATGAATAAAAGTCCAATTTATATTTAAAGCTACATTCGCATTTTTTGTCAACATTGTGAAGTTGAGCAGTCAACGCTGCGAATTGGTTTGGGGTATAAAGGGGACCAAGTCAAACGAGTCCAACCTCACTTTCCACACACCTCTGCGAACCGAACCTAAACCCCTGCCAGGCGAATACCTGCGACGCGAAATGAAATACGGTTTTCGTTTTATTTTTGATGTTCGTGAAAGAGGAACGGATTTTCACTCCATGGTTATTATTCACATTTCGATTACGCATCATTTGAAGTAAGTTTCATCAATTTTCACCCTGTATTTTGTGTTTAATCGATGGTTCTTTGTTTTCGAATGTGTCGGTTTAGTTTATCAGGGATTTAACTTAAATTGGTGATTTATAAAATCTAAAACTAGTTTCTAATGCTTAATTGATGCTTATTGAACATGTTTTAATAGTTCAATTGCTTCAAAACTCGATCGATCATTGATTTTGTTCTAAAATTTTAAAACCGTCAGTTCTGCGAAGCGAGATTCATCTCACTTCGCAACCCGCTCCTGCGAAGCGAGTTCACTTTTGAATTCGGATCGCAACTTTGGTCTGCGAGGTGAAACTCAACTCGCAGTCTCTTTCTGCGAAGCGAGATAATACATTTGACTCGCGTTGACCATGGCGAGGTGAACTTCGACTCGCAGTAGCTTCCTGCGAAGCGAGGTGAAGCTTAAGGTTTTGACCCGCATTAACTTCACGATGCGAGGTCTAACTTTGATATGGCAAACTGAAATGTTGACTTGCGTCAAAGTTTCAGTTTCCAACTTGAATTTTTAATTTTTGACTCGTGTTTCGATTTGAGAACTTTATCTTTACAAATATATTACGAGTTATGATTATTTAATTAACTTGAGATTACGTTTATAAGTTAAAATACGTATAATATATGAACTTTTGGGTTATTTCATATCGAAAGTCTTCCGACTCATAGTGTAGTCGAGCGGCGTGTCCCGATTGTTGTCGGTGGTATGATAACTTATATTTTGCTTCTAATTAACGAACTTTATATAATTTAAAGAATATAATTGAAAAGTTAAGTATTCTTAATTGTTCGATTAAGTTTCCTTAAATTAAGTTATTAGTTAATAGTAGACTTTAGATGTTTGGTGATCTTTTGATCATAATATGTTGAAGTTTAAATTAACTAATGTTTGTTAGGTTAAGCTAATTGCCATTTGTTTCTGATTACAGATATGGCTGCTAGAACTTTTGCGTCTACTCACAATATTCTGGTGAGTTTGGATGTAAATGAGCGCGGTGCTAAGCGCTTTACTGAAATTTTGACATATTTGGCTAGATCGAGGATCCGATATGCCATTACGGAGTCCCCACCTATATCTCAGAGCATATTGACCCAGTTTTGGGACAATATCGAGTATGATGTTACGGCTAACCCTCCGGTGATTCGGACGAGGGTTAATCAACATCCGATTGTTTTCTCTGCTGATGATATTCGACAGATTTTGCGATTAGGTACTGTCAGGAAGGAAGATGGTCCAGCTGTCTACTCTACCGATTTTATGGAGGGATCTCTTGGTAGAATGGGATATTCAGGTCCTAAGAGAGGATGCCAGTTTATCAAGGAATTTGTTCTAGGACAGTGGAGATTCCTGTTCCATATCATTGTTACTATCTTCGGTAACAAAAAGGCTAGTTATGATGAGCTGAGCCCAGAGCTGATGTCTGCTTTACTATCCCTGGTTTACAACAAACCATACAATTTCTCTTCTTATATTTTTAGCTCATTTATTGGACAGGTTACTTTTGGATGAGCATTATGTTGCTCCGGCCAACAATGGTTGGATTGATGCAGGAGCTCGACCTCAAGCTCAACCACCACCACAGCCTCAACCTGCAGCTGAGCCTAAGGAACTGCTTAAGGATGTATTGATACAAGATGGTCAGCAGGAAAAACATGTTGTCCCTGAGATTGCGGCTCAGGTTGTGTAGGATGTACTGGGACATCAAGATGATGTTACTGACCCAGTACTATAAGCGATTGAGGATTATCAACCCCCAGTTACTTAATTTTATACTTAAATATATTTATATTGTAACTTAGATGATATAGATTAATATCTAATCATAAAAGATTAAATATACTACATCATAGGAGGATGCTGGCCCAGAGGTTGTTAGACCTGAGGGCATATGAGGCACACTGGACCGGATGCTGGGACATCTGGTAGTTTGGGTAAAGAGGGTGCCATGACATCTGATTCTGATGATGAGGATAGGGATGATGATTCTGATCATCGACCCAGGTTTCCTACGGGTATTCCTACAGGTATGATCAAGAAAGGATCAAGGGTATTCATGGATCCAGCCAATAAGGGCAAGAATAAAGCCGATGAGAAGGATCCTGATTATCATTTGATTAATGAGGATGACGAGGATGATGAGGATACACCTCTTGTGACATCACGCAGGAAGCGTATAGACTCTGCTACTACCCAATTAACTATTGGGGATTTGTCTCGTCCATGTAACTTTTTATACTTAAGATCACTTGTAGTATGCTGTACATTCTACTCTAGAGACTGAGATAGATATTTTCTATAACAGTTGCTAGGGTAAGACAGCCTGCTCAGGCTAAACCTAAGAGGCAATGATTGACTTCTTCTGTGTCTGAAACCTCAGAGAAGGTTAGAGATACATATTATGTTAATATTGATTACTTAATCAGTGATTGGGACAGATTATTCTGTAACGTTTAATGATTTAAGTTACTTTTAGGTGCCTGCTACTACTACTCCTACTTCCCCATTTCTGACTAACAAGGCTAGTCGTGTTGCTGCGGGCTTGCTGAGTGATGCATTTGAACAACTAGTTCAACAACAAGTACGATCTGCATCTGCACAGCCTGTTGCTCCGCCTGCGCAGCCACCGGTGAAAGCTTCTGAATGGGTTTCCAGCTTGGAATATCGCGTTCATACTCTTGAAGCTCAACATGTGACTCTTGCCAAAGCTTTAACGACTAAGGGTCAGGCATACAATGACCTATTGAAGGAACATAAGATGTTGCTCAGAGATGCTGAGGATAACTAGAGAAAGCTTGGTAGTCTTGAGAGATTAGTTCTGAATCTATACAAGGACAAGCCGTCTCAGGGGGAGATCCTGGCATATGATGAGTCGTGCAAGGAGGATGAGCTGAGAAAGAAGCAACGTGATGACATAGATGATGATCCCAATGCACAGAAAGATAGTGAGCCGGCTACTTCTTCAAAGACTAGTGAGCAAGCTACGATTCAGGGGGAGTCTGAGTCTGCTGGTGCTGGTGTTGGTGCAAGTGGAAGTGGAGCTGGTGAGAAGTAGTTATGCTTTGTAATTTGAAACTGATATACATTTGAAATCTTAGATTGATTGTAATATTAT
The DNA here is from genome assembly GCA_963422505.1 of Pseudognaphalium luteoalbum. Taxonomy (NCBI): domain Eukaryota; kingdom Viridiplantae; phylum Streptophyta; class Magnoliopsida; order Asterales; family Asteraceae; genus Pseudognaphalium; species Pseudognaphalium luteoalbum. Next base: position 50,258,132 of record OY730196.1, read on the forward strand.
TTATAATCTTTGAAATATTAATGTTTTGTAAGCATATAAGTTAAGTTGATATAAGATTTAGACTTGTGATTTTACATATAACAAGTGAAAATTATATAAGATTAATTATATAAGAGTTAGATTTGAGATGTTTTATAACAAGTTAAAATTATATATGATTACTAATTAGTTGTGACTATACGATTGAGATGAATAAAGGAAATTCTTAGATTGATTCAGGATAATCAATGAAGGGATTTATATTATATTATCTAATTCGTGTTATTTAAAATGATTACAGAACAGAATGTTGAAAGTGATTCTGATATTGAGATTATCGATGAGGTCGAAGTAGAAGTTGATTATGATCTAGAGGAAGGTGAATTTGTACATCCTGAAGATTGGACTTCTATTACTGATGTTGGGTTAGTTGAAGGTGTTGATCATGATGTTGATATTGATGAACATCGGACATCATCGTCATCATCAAAAACAAGATCAAGTTCAAGAACCCATCTCATTTCTTCATCAAGACCCACTTGTAAGAAAAACTTCACTTTTACTTTCAAAATATTTGTAATAGGTTTATAATCATGTTATAATGCTCACTCAACTAAAATATGTCCAAAATCCAAACCGATTTGCATTTTAAGAATCGAAACCTTCGAACAGCCGCATCTGCAAACTGAGTCGGATCTCAGTTTGCACATTGAATTCAGCTCGCACATTTTACAGAACACTAACCTGGCTTGCAAACTGACATGGCCTGCGAACTGACCTGGTCTACGAGTTGAACTTGCACTGCAATCTGAGTTAAGCTGTGAGACGAGATTTGCGAGTTGACCATGTCTTGCGAGTTGACTCTGCGAACTGACCTGCGAGTCAGATTCGCATAACCAAAACGATACTCTGAATTCAAATTTTAAATGCATTTTTACTAAAGCAATATAGTAGAAATAAAAATATTCAGCTCGACCCCAGCCAGGGGGCTCTGCCCCTTGGACCCCACCAGGGGTTGCCACCCCTTGGACCTCGCTACCAGGGGCGCTGCCCCCGGACCCCCGGACGATATTTTTCACACTTTGACATAAATGACAAACATGCTGGAAATACTTTTATAAGTATACAATGAAAGAAACATGATAAGTATACTTTGAAATTTTTACAAAACGTCACCAACGGGCCATACTTATTTTTAAACTACAAAACGAGATACTAAATGAACACTTGGACATTTCCTTGCTGAGTGGACAACTAACATGGGTGATCCTTTGAGACACCAACTTATTTGCTCACTTAATTACAACCTTGTACGTTTCGAAAGCCAGAAGGTTGTAGGGTTCGGAGAACTAACAGTACGGAATTACCTCCGCTCTACTTGCTAGACTCAGGTGAGTCTCATAGCCTCACTTTTATTGCTTTTACTTTGGGGTGAGATTACATGCTCTGTTTTTGTGGACACAAATAACTAAAAACACTACTACAAAATCCCAAATGGCACACGGTTAGAAATACGTATTTGCACAGGAAAAGGACCACGGAAAACAGGAGGTGGGCTAAGGTGGGAGAAGTCTATTTGCACAGCCAAAGGACCACGGTCCGAAATTCATGGTCTAATAAACACATGGACCATCGTTAGTTATACATAACGGCGGACAACAATGGCACGACCAAGCTGTCGGACCATGACTCTACGTGTGGGAACCATGGTCCACTTTAATTTATTTATTAAAAAGAAATTGGCTACACCACGGTTCTCTTAATGGACCGTTAGTTTAATTAAAAGATTTTTTTTTACTAACCTAGTTTTAAAACCCGTTTCAAGCAGTATTTCGAACTCAAATAATTTCATCATATTGAAATAGTAGTTGAGATGCCCTCACCCCTCAGTAGTACTCTTTTATCAAATGGTGTTGCGTAAACTTAGCTTGTAAGTGGTAATCGATTTAAAGACTGCCAACTCAACAAGCTATATATATATATATATATGTGTGTGTGTGTGTGTGTGCCATCACTACGATAAGTATTTAATAAGGGGTTTCTTCATTGGGAACATCTCATCATTGAAAATTTACGTTTATCTGCTTATTTTTCTTATTTTGACAGGAGATAAGCAGATCCAAAGACCTCTATGAAAACTACTTATTTGCTTACTTCCTAAGGAATATTCACTTAAAAATAAGTAAGGGGTCACCTTCTTATTTCTTAACCATACAAGTGCTTAGAAATAAGCAAACCCAAACACCACTAACCCATCGTGAATATTTTTGTAACCATCATATATATTCAAGCATCTAAGCATATAAATAACATTTTAGCACATAAGAAGTTAAGCATTCAAAAAATATGTAAATCATTCAAGTAAAAGGCATAACGTATTCACCTATTCTATTAAAAGAATTTGTTCCTAGAACCATGCACACCACCTCACCACAACATTATCAAGGTCTCTTGGCGATAATGGAGTTTTGTCTTGCCACAGTTGTGAAACCTATATATATTCATATTATTTTAAAGTAAAAGATGTTGATGAAAGATCAAATATATTTGAAAGAACTGACTGTACATAAATAATACTTACGTTTGATGGAAAACCGTGTTGTTGGACAGTCACGAAGTAATAAATCCAATACATGACATAGTATCCACATTCCAATCTTCCTTTTTATTGATTACACGAATCAACCCAGGTATACTCGGGTAACATGGAAAACATCTGCATCCATGCACTGAGAATTACAATGAAGCAAAGTGTTAGTTTTAATAATAAGATGTGTATATTTCTATCTTTATATGTTTGAGAGAATCCTTACTCGTTAAGACACTTCACGATTTTGTAATGTGTTGTCACATCAGATTTGGAAGGGCGCGCAATGGAGTCGAGCATGTAAACCTGATTTATCTCAAGGTGTAAAATGAATAATATCCAGTGTTTACTGTTGAAATTTAAGTATACATTATTAATATATGACAATAAACACACACACTAAAAATTAAGTTAACATCATACCCTTGCCAATACGGTGCTAACACAATGCTCTTTGAATTCCTTGTATGATATTCCACCGACTCACAGATAAAGTTTGCAACACTTTGCTACCCCCCTCTCTCTATTTGATGACATTGAATACCAGATGGGTTCATAAATCCACATTTGTTGTTCGGGTATGAAGATTTTTAACAAAGCAAGTGAGGCGCACTAAAACACATATTAAAAGAGTTAGAAAATATGTGATATGATCATTGTTATTTTAATCTTATCTTATCCCTTATTAAGAATTTAGCCATTAGGCTTAATGTTTATAAAGTGGAATATCAAAAATTATCATAATTGCAAAAATAAAGAATAGACACAATTATCATGATTGCAAAAATAGAAGTTATTAAGTTTATATGTTATCGGTTTACCGCTGTATAGCGCGGGTCTCCGACTAGTAGTATATTAAGAAAAGAATACTTACTGCATCAAAAACAAAAGGATGGTGATGTCGGCTTCCCCATTTGTCACAAACTCCTTAAGATCAGCAACAACAATGTCCAACTCGATAATTTCATTCCCAAAAACTCCGGGCTTGATAAATATATTCGTTTTGGGATACATGGCTTCTCTAATCCAAACATTTTCACGTGCGGATAGCCATGGGGGTGGTGCTCGTTGAACTGGCACAACAGTTTCTGGCACCGAGGGGAGGTGCTTGCTGGGCTGTCACAACAGATTCTGGCACCGCGAAGGGTGCTTATTTGGCGGGCACAACGGTTTCCTCACTTGGCACCTCATCTCATACAGGGTTAGGACTGCGCCTTTTAGGACTCGGGAAGCACCTCCAAAAAAAAAGTAATTTGGGTAATCTATTGGTATATGTGTACAATGAAAACTTAACCATGGTTCTAAATTAGAATCGTTGTCTTTGGAATCCAATTGTTTACACTGTAAAACAAGTAATAATCCTTGCAAATAATAAATTGGTATGTGTATCCAGGTATGAATGACTGATTGGACCCTTGCAAAAACTGAGATACCCAATATAAATGCCTGCATGCAAGCAACATCTCGATTAATGTGCGTAGGTTAAATAATTCCGACAACAAACACTATTTTTTTGCAAAAAGGAGATTCTACTTGCTAAAAAGAAAAGAAAGTTCTTTAAAAGTGGTTCTACAGTACGAACTGTGGTCCATTAGTTTTTTTAAGATTTTGGAAAGAAAAAAAAGCTCCATTAATTTATTCGTACCATTGTGTGCCAAGTGTCAACCATTATCAGAGGAAGTTAACTCTTTAAAGTACGTAGTTCGGTGTTGGCATGCATTTCATTCGTTATATATACTCCTATATGGCTATATTTTAAAGGTATACACACAACTATACAAGTGTACAATGTGATTATCAAACCTATATGATCTTTCTTTTTATTTTATATAATTATAATATATATATATATATATATATATATATATATATATATATATATATATATAAACCCTACAAAACTAAATGATCATCAACTTCCCCAATGTGATTATCAAATTCCTTTTTCGTGATCATCAAATTCCCTTTTTCCAACAGAACTTACAATAATCTTTCTCACCTGCTATTTCTCTATTTAAAATCTTCTCCACACGTGAACAAGATAGATCTAGTTGAGGCGCGTGTGCAAAAATTGTATTTTCGTGAAAAAGTTTATGTATGGCGTATAATCTGATACAGATACAGTTTCTCTTATATTTAAAGACGATGAAGAGATGGATTCTCCAAGGAAGACTGTCGCACCCCCAAATTCACGATTAGCGGAAGCATACATCGGGTGTGACTAATCAAGGTAATAAAAGCACAAGGATATATAATGAACGACTCTATATGCGTAATTTTCAAATACATTGATATTATAAAAGTTTTACAATATATAATAGTTACAAAAGCTCGTATTTCAAATGTTTAGAGATTCTAGGGCATATCTAATTGTACAAAATATAGAAATGCAAGGGAATCTCCTGATGTCTGTATGGGACTCGAGCTATATAATCCTGAACAGATCTACTACTATTGTGTACCTGAGAATAAATGCTAAAATGGTCAGCTAAAAAGTTGGTGAGATTAAAGATTTGTAAAATGTTAAAGTATTGTATGAACCACAAGATTTAGTATAATGTGTTTGAAATAAATTAAATGAAGTATATAACTGCCATGAAGTCATAGACTGAGCTTAACTAAGGTGTCATGATCACAATCAAGTGCCTGATCGAGGGTGCCACCATGCGAGTGCCTAATCTACACTCGTATAAACAAATGATAATGCGTCCATTTTGACCAGTTAGTGGTTGCTAACCCAGACGGGGATTGTTAATCCCATATGGTACCAAACACTAACATTCACGCTATATAGTATTACCAAACTATGCTTGGAGGACTTAAATGATTAGATGATAAACTCATGTAGAATATAGCGATATTTGATACTTGCGTACACATGTAAAACAAAACAAGCATGTATTATCACCCCTACAGTAAAACAGTAAAATAGGGACAGGGGCTATGAGACTCACCTGAGTCTGATGTGTTGCTATCAAGCAAATAATGATGATGTACAAGAAAATGATGTCGTCCCAATGACTGTAACCTGTCGGGCATCAATGATTGGATAACAGCGGAGAAAGAGAAGAAATCGTTGTGCTCGTTTCCTTGTGTTTTCTTGAATTCCGATGTGGCGGTTTATGACGGCTCTATGGTGGTGTAATGGTGGATTATGGTGGTTGTTCTTGGGGCTGCTGGTGGTAGAAAATCAGGTGGGAGAGAGGGAGCAAGAGAGAGGGGTTTGAGTGTGTAAGAAGTGAATGAGAATGGTGGGTATGGTGATGAGTTTAATCAAGTAAAAGGGCATGGTCATGTCTAGCCATGCTTGGCTGATTTTCCAGAAGATTTGGGGGGCCCTACAGGGGTAGGGTGTGTTAATTCTTTGTTCCCCAAAGTTACGTTATGTGTGGTGCTCGTTTACCCGTTCGTTTTGTTAATTGTTTGAGCGTTAAACGTTTACTATACGTGTGTTAGTTAACGATATAATTTCGATATTTGTGATTGTAGTATTTATTCAAAATACTTAGTAAACATTTTATAAAATATTTTGTTAAGTTGTCGGTCTTGATTTGCGCGTTTGTTTTATAACTTGAGTTTATTTCGTAATGATTTTTAAAACAGTAAAATATTTAATCGCGTAATGATTTTTAAACGTTATAACTGTTATCATATATCCGTGGTATTTTTAACCGAAGTATTAAATTAAAATAGTTTATGTTAAGTTATAAAAATATAACTTGAGTTTATTTCGTTTGTCGGATGCGTTTCGCGTGTTTATTCGTGCGGTTACGTTTTAAATAAAACGTACATTATTTTGTATATTATTAATACATAATAATATGGGGTAAATAACTACTATTTAATTACCAAAATGATTATGTGATTTAATAAAAGCTTCACCAACGTCCGTATGTGTCGGATTCTGCCGATATAATAATGCACGATTATAATTAATCGCGTACATGTATATATATAACAATGTATATAATCATACATACACTAATTACATGTATTAACAAATGATTAGGTACTAATTATTAGCCATAATTTGTCGGGTGTCACATTCTCCCCCTTGTTAAGAGAATTTCATCCCGAAATTTAGCTCTGAGTCGTGGTGTGAGTGGAGTCTGAGAATAGATGTGGATACTTGAGTCGCATCTGGACTTCCCGTTCCCAAGTGAATTCCGGACCACGCCGCAAATTCCAGCTGACTTTAATGATGGGAATACGACATTGTTTAAGTTGTTTGACCTCACGGTCCATGATTTCCATCGGAGTCTCGACGTAATGGAGTTTATCATCTATATGAATTTCGTTGAGGGGAATGATAAGTATTTCATCAGATAGACATTTCTTCAAATTAGAAATGTGAAAAGTGGGATGCACGTTGTTAGGCTCGGGTGGTAGCTGCAATCGATATGCCACTGGACCAATCCTTTCAAGGATCTCAAAAGGTCCAATGTATCTAGGGTTTAGTTTCCCACGTTAGCTGAATCGGATGACACCTTTCCAAGGAGATACTTTGAGCAATACTCGATCTCCAACCTGGAATTCGAGATTCTTGCGTCTCACATTGTAACACCCCCCAAATTTACTGTTTAGCGGAAGCAAGCTTTGGGGTGCTACTAATCAATAATCAAAACAAAGGCATATAATGAATGACTCTATACGTGTCGTTTTACAGATACATAGATAATATAAAGTTTTACAATGTATAATGTTTACAAAAGCCCAATAATTACAATGTTTAGAGATTAATCGGTATAACTTAGTTACAAAAGGTTAGTAACGCAAAATAATCTCCTGATGTGTATGCTGACTCGAGCTATGGGCATCCTGAGTAAACAGGTCTACTGCTGTTGGGTACTTGAGAACACATGCTAAAAAGGTCAGCTAACGCTGGTGAGCTCACAGGTTTGCATAATAAATAGGTAAGTAAGTGTGAACCACAAGATTTAGTAATAAGTGTTTGAAATGAATCAAAGGATGTATATGTCTGCCATGAGGTCATAGTCTGCACTTAAGAATAAAGTGCCTGATCGTGAGTGCCTCTGGGCGAGTGTCTAATCCACACTCGTATGAATAAAAGTTAATGTGTCCATTTAACCAGTCAGTGCTTGCTGACCCGGACGACGATGGTCAGTCCTATATGGTACCATACACTAACATTCGCGCTACATAAAGTATTACCAGAACTATGATCGTAGAGGACTTAAAAGTGATTAGAAGACAGCTCATGCAGTATATAGCGAGTTTTGTACTTGTGTTCACATGTAAAACAAGGTAAAGCATGTATTCCCACCCCAGGGTTTAAAACTGTAAAATGAGGGGCTATGAGATTCACCTGAGTCTGGAGATTTGCAACGAAGCAATAAAATGGAATAATGTGTGGTGTCCGAAGATTGTAACCTGTGGGGCGTTTACAATGCGTAAGGTTAATTATAATAAGCAGGTATCTATAAAGACTACCTTTGAAGTTTTTCGTCCAACTAGAATGTTCAAATGACTACAATTTGGTTGCTTAACTTGTCTAGGTTACAACGACTTGGTTGATTTGCTTATGTTTTGAAAACGTGTACGACACATTGGTGATTGTTAGTAATAATAATCTTCAACATTATTATTTTTGATTTCGAAGTGTTATACTTAAAAAGTATTTACAAATTTTAGGTGACGGGGGTCCGGGGGCAGCGCCCCTGGTTAGCGGGGTCCCAGGGGTGGCAACCCCTGGCGGGGTCTAAGGGGCAGAGCCCTTGCTGGGGTCGAGATGCATCTAAGATTTGAATTTGGTTAAAATCGAGTGATATATTTTCAGGTCTCAACACTTAGTAAAATCTGAGTTTTCTAGGTTCTGTTATCTGCGACATTAGGTGCGACATTAGGCATAGTGTCGCTGGCCGTGACTGCGACATTGATCATGGCATCGCTAAGTGCGACATCCGCAATTTGATGCGACATTAAGTGTTGTGTCGCTATATACGACGTTGTTGGTTCTTGCGACGTAAGAGTCTGTGTCGCTATGTGCGACGTTAGCAATTTAATGCGACGTTGAGGCAGATGTCGCACCATGCGACATCGTGATAGGTTTTGTGATATTGTGGCTGATGTCGCAATTTCCCTGGGACAAAAGCGACATCAAAAAATTAAGAGTTTTCAAGAATTGTCGGGATTCTTACAAGTTAGCGCGAGAGGATTTCGAAAAGATGGAAATGTAGATCGTGACGTCGTGGTTCTTTTCTTTTCTTCCAAACAAGCTAGATGAAATAATGGTGGTTTTTGAGTGTGGAAGATGGTGGTGGTGGTGTGGTGGAAGAAATGGAAAGCAAGTGAGAGGGAGAGATAGAGATAAGTGTGAGTGTGTGTGTGTTTTTGGTCAAAGAAGGAGGGGGGAAAAGGGAGGGGTGTGGGCCGGTTTTAGGGGGGCCCACTTGAGGTGGGAGTCTCCCAAATTGTTCCCCTGTATTTGCGCTTCGTGCGGTGTTCGTTTCCCCGATCATTTAAACATTAAATAGTTATTTTACGTGTTTAAATATACGTTTTTAAAATACGATTAATTCTTTGATATTTTTGTTGAAGTATTTCACCTAATACTTAGTAATTGAGTTATAAAATATAACTTAACTTTGTTTTGATTGTTTGCGCGCTTAATATTTTAAATCGCGTAGACGTTTATTTGTACGATCCAAAATAGATACAAAATATTGTCAAAATTATATTTTGAATATAATAGTGTTATGTTATTTAATGAGAATTGTTCACCAACGTCCGTATTAATTGAACCGAATTATATTCGATTGAAAGCGCATGATTTAGCCAAATCGTGTAATTGTATATATTCAACAGTATATATTATTTGATACACAAATTAGCCTAACACAGTACTAATTACATGTATTACAAAATGATTCGAGCCTAAGGATGAACCCTAATTTGGCGGGTCTTACATTCTCCCCTTGTTAGGAGAATTTCGTCCTGAAATTTAAGTCTGAGTAGTCGTGTGAGTGGAGTCGGAGAAAAGTTGCGCATATTTGAGTCGCATCCGATCCTCTCGTTCCCAGGTGAATCCCGGACCACGCCGCGAATTCCACCGGACTTTGACGATTGGAATACGACTTTGTTTAAACTGTTTGATTTAACGGTCCATAATCTCCACTATTGTCTCGACAAAATGGAGTTTGTCGTCGATCTGAATTTCCTCGAGGGGAATGATGAGTGTTTCGTCGGATAGAAATTTCTTTAAGTTGGATGTGTGGAATGTAGGGTGTACACTACTGAGTTCAGCTGGTAGTTGCAATCGATACGCCACCGAACCAACCCTTTCGAGGATTTCAAAAGGTCTGATGTATCTGGGGTTCAGCTTCCCGCATTTACCGAAATGGATGACGCCTTTCCAAGGTGATACCTTGAGTAATACTCGATCTCCAACCTGGAACTCGAGTTGTTTGCATCTCACGTCAGCATAGCTTTTCTGATGATCGCGTGCGGCTTTCAGCCATTGTTGGATACCAACGATTTTCTCGGTGGTTTCATGAATGATTTCAAGATCGGTGAGTTGGCTGTCCCCCACTTCGGTCCAACAGATGGGTGACCGGCACTTACGACCGTAAAGTGCCTCGAATGGTGCATCTCCAATACTGGTGTGGTAGCTGTTGTTGTATGAGAATTCACACAAGGGTGAGTGGTGTTCCCAATTGGCACCGAAATCAACTACGTGTGCTCGTAGAATGTCTTCCAGTGTTTGAATGGTTCGTTCACTTTGGCTGTCGGTTTGTGGATGGTAAGCAGTACTCATATCGAGGCGAGTACCCAAAGATTTCTGTAATGATCACCAAAAGTGTGATGTGAAATGACTATCCCTGTCGGAGATATGATTTCTTTCAGGTAGATTTGGGTGAGGCGTTCCATTTTATCGGTTTCCTTGATGGCGAGAAAATGGGCAGATTTGGTGAGACGATCAATGATTAACCAAATGGTATCGCAACCGCTTGACGTTTTCAGGAGTTTGGTGATGAAGTCCATGGTAATCTGTTCCCATTTCCATTGGGGTATGTCCGGTTGTTGAAGTAAGCCGGAAGGTTTCTGATGTTTGATTTTGATTTTTGAGCATGTGAGACACTTGCTAACGTAGGTGGCGATTTCAGCTTTCATGTTTAGCCACCAATACAGTTCTTGACACCATGATACATCTTGTCAGATCCAGAATGTATAGAGTATTTAGATTTGTGAGCTTCATCCATTACCATGTCTCGGACATTTGCCTTGCCAGGGTGATATTTGATCTCACAATCGTAATCGGTAAGCAACTCGACCCAACGACGTTGCCTCATGTTGAGATCTTTCTGAATGAGAATATGTTGGAGACTTTTGTGGTCGGTAAAGATCGTGCACTTAGTGCCATAGAGATAGTGTCTCCAGATTTTTAGTGCAAACACTACGGCTCCCAGTTCAAGGTCATGAGTGGTGTAATTCTTTTCATGGATTTCGAGTTATCGGGAGGCGTAGGCGATGACTTTGTCTCATTGCATAAGCACGAAACTGAGGCCTTGATGTGAAACATCGCAATATACCACGAAGTCATCGGTGCCTTCGGGTAGAGATAGAATAGGTGCGGTGCATAATTTTGTTTCATGAGTTGGAAAGTTGACCACGCAATCAAATTTTTTTTCTTTTTGAGAGAGGATTGTGAGAGGCTGGGCTATCTTTGAAAAGTTTTCGATGAAACGTCGATAATAACCAGTGAGACCAGGAATTGGCGTACTTCGGTCGGCGTTGTCGGTGCTTGCCAACATTTGATAGCATCGATCTTTGATGGATCAACATGAATTCCTTGACTATCTACAACGTGTCCAAGGAATTGAACGGTTTGTATCCATAATTCACACTTAGAATTTGGCGTATAACTCTTCGTGTTTAAGAAATTCTAGAATGATCTTAAGATGTTGCACATGTTCTTCTTCGTTGCGCGATTAGATTAGAATGTCATCAATGAATACTATGACAAACTTTTCGAGATATGGTTTACACACACGGTTCATGAGGTCCAAGAATACAGTCGGTGCGTATGTCAAACCGAAGGGCATGACTTGAAACTCATAGTGCCCGTAACGAGTTCGGAAAGTAGTTTTTGGAATGTCAACATCGCGAACCGGATCGCAAATCAATTTTGGAAAATAAACTTGTTGCACTGCACACCGGTCGTTGGAATTTCTAATGGAGATGCAACACATCAGTGGGTTTTTAATTTGTAAGGCTGAGGCCTAGGGTTACTACTATTGCTAATCTAAGGGCTAGCAAAGGATAAGTATAACCTAGAGTCATTCTTCAAAGCGCGACGAATTGAAACTAGGAGTGTTTAGGAACTTTTACGAACTTAGCTGAGGCTCAGAAAGATGATTTGGTTTTTGGTTTTTTCTAAATTAAAATTAAATTTAAGATAAACTAAAAGTTGGAGGTTACTTCGGGCGTTCAGCAATTTAAAGCGTTTGTCTACTATGAAGTGGTTTAGGTGAAGTTAAATAAGAGGAGTTCTAATGAGGATAAATTTGTAGGTTAATGTGAGCTATTCTACAGTCCTTCTTTCGGGCTAACGTGGAGGTGTCCACAATTAGGCAAATAAATGTCGCATGGATTGCAGAATATATTAAAACATACACCAAAACTTCTCTCAAACGCATGTCCGTATTATCCAACTGTTAATCTCAATTCCTATTCCCCAATCTCGGTCATCAGAGATGTCCGAATCATGGCACAGTTTGTTGAATAAACAATCTTGTAAACGGGTTTTACCTCGCCGAAACAGGTTGGAATAACCGGTCTAGACGGTCAGATAGTATGTAATCACTTATTCATACTAATTTTCAAAATTACTCAAGTATGCAAGAAAACAGGGATGATTTATACTAAGAATAGATACCTAAGTAACATGTTTGTTAATCGATTCATAACATGACTACCTTCGGTCGTTCTCGACTTCCATACATTTGTACTCAGCCATAAGCGTTTCTAGTACTATATCGAAGAACAGTCGAATAGGGGCCGTCACATTATTTCACGATGATTAAGGTTAAATATATTTCACTATCATGATAATCCTAAGGCAACAATCAAACAAGAACATGCAATAAGACAATCAAGGTAATAGTTCAATTTAAGCATACCAAGGTGTCATCTAAGTCGAGGATATTCCGAAAGTTGTCTCAAAAATATCGTCTAGTTGAATTAATTCTTAATCTACCTCTATTCCCATGTTCCGTGTCTCTTAGATCCTAGTGTGGTCCAGAGAACACCGGCCATGTCGAGCTCAATGATTCGATCTAACACAGTATAACTAAGTGACCTATACCCTATGAGTTAGCTATGTTCATTTTTGGATAAGGTTTTAGTCATAACATGAGTTAGGCAGATAAACGATAAAGATTCAATTCCTACATCTATTTATAATGTAAAGCATTCGCAATCTCATTACATACAGTACAATCACATATTTAAACTTGTCCTAAACGACTATCATAGCAGACAATTGAGTTATTTAGTTATTCATGGCAATTCTAGCATGCATATTTAAATTTATTAAAGAAAAAACAAACATTAAATATGGAAGATAGATTAACACCTGGAGAGAAGTACAATAACTCGTAGCTAAAATATGCATCCCGAAGCACCTCCGTATAAGTCTTCCTTGATTAGTTAATTAGCTAGCCTAATTAACCTGGAAGAATCAAAAATTACAAAGAAATAAATGTATTTAAGTAAATGTGTGAAGATGCTAAAAGATTATATTCAAGATTGCTTCAAATGAGGTCTAAGGGCTGCTATTTATAGGTGAAAAGTGGCTCACATTAGCATCCCTAGGCTCACAGTAGAAAAAGAGTGAAAGGTGGTGCACCGGGTACGAAAAAGTAGAGAAAGGTGGTGCACCGGGTACACGCAAGGACAGAAAAGCGGAAAAGAGACGGGGGTAGGGGAGGCGGCGGCGCCCACCATCAGGCCGGCAGCGGCTGGCTGCCACCCGCCCCGGTTCATCGTCTTTCGTTGCGTTGCTTAATTCGTGCGTATCTTCTTCGTTATGTGTCCATTTGCGTTGATTCTTTTTGCGTTGGATTAGTAGTTCAAAAACAAAGACTTTGATGTAAAGATATCCCAAAAATATGTCTCCTATCTCCAGATATTGCGTACGAATCATTTGGATCTTCCAGCGGGCGTAGAATCTTCATTCTTTATCCGTTTTTGTTGATTCTTCTTCTGTAGGATTCATAATTTAAAAGTGAACATCTTGGGTGAGATGGATGGTTGATGATGGGCACTTTTGTCTTGAAATCTCATTTTGATGCCTTGAATCTTCAAACGTGTGTGGAATCTTCATTTTTCATCCGTTTTGCTTGATTTTTATCGTGCAACCCTGTTTTGACCATCTTGGCATAATATCATTGGTTTGTATTGGTTTTGAGTTTAAAATGTGAAGAATCATTCTAGAATGAGAGAGGTATCGGTAGTAAAAACATGACTTTTTACGCGATATCAAGTATCCCACACTTAGAACTTGCTTGTCCTCAAGAAAATCTTTAGTAAAACTGTTTTTAAAAGTCTGGAAAGGGGGCTTTGCATCCTGGAGAACCTTGATTCCTGCAGGCTAGGTAAAGAAAAGATTTAAGGCGGGGTTTTAACCTTCTGATGTTTTTCCAACTTGGTTCTAGCAAGCTCTCTTTTCAATCTTCGTAATGTAAGATGTACATGACTGGGATCCTCACAGGTGGTCACTCAATTCAGTCAAGGGCCAGTCATGCAGGTCTTCCATCGTCATAGGCTTGGTCGAGGATTAGATCTACAGTACTTAAATGAGGACGGTGCAAATTATCCCTAGACATTCTTAAGAGGGTGAAAGTAGTATATATGGACGAAGGGTTTTGTAGGTGGTTTATTTTGGGGGTTTTAATATAGTCTAAGAGTTGTATGTGATGACTTATCTTTGGTGCTTAGTAGCGCTTCTTCTTGGATTTTTCTCTCTTTGAGCCTTCTTTTGCAGCTTTTTCTTTCAAGTTTTCTTTTGATAAAACTTTCCCTTAGCATTAAATGATCCTTGGGCTTTTAGGTTTCTTTTGACAGCTTTTCGTTTGTTGAATTTCTTTTTCTTGGAGCTCCTTTTACGGATGATGCTCATCCTTTGGGGAACGCTCCGTACTTCTTATAATAATTCTTCTGACAGAACAGAAACTTAGGCTATGGCAAAAAAATGAAAGAAGGGGTTGGCTTTTGAAGTGAGTTTTTGAAATGAAAAGGCTAAGGCTCAACATGATTTCTGTTGATCTTCAATGCTGAAGGTAAGCATTGGTTAGGTTAGGTTTGAAAGCAAGGGTTTTACGAGAGGGTTTTTATCCTAGGAAATGTCAAGGTCTTCTAGTTGCACCTTCGTCACGTATGATACCCATTTTTGTAATCTCGAAATGTATTGCTTGAACAAGTTCTGATTCTAGAGAGCATACACCGGCACACTCATAATCGAAATGTGAAGCATTAAAGATGAATGCTTTTATATGGCTCAAGAATCCTCACTTAGTTTGGTGGCTTAGTGCCTAGTCATGTGATTGCTTGCCTCGAAACAGAGCTTTAAAATCCTCAAAGGGTTTTGCCTGACATTATCTAATTTCAAAGCTTTTTGAATTTCTGTTGACCGAAAATACCCCTTTTTAATTTTGAAAATTTTGAAACTAGTGAAATTTTGCTGAAAAACATGACTTTTCCTTAAAAGATTGATCAAAATTTATGTTGCACACTTTAGTAGTGAATACTACTGTCATCCCACACTTAAAAGAACATTGTCCCTAATGTTCTATTTCTAAGTTGGGTTAATCCCACACTTAGGTTTTTGAACGTTGGTCAATCTTTCGAAGCTATACTCTCCCTTGTGAGACATAATCCCACACTTGAGTTTTACTTAGAATTTTATTGTGTTTTAATCAAGCAAAACAAGGTTAGAAGAGATACTCCCTTGTGCTGCATGTGTATGTGGATTTGCTGGAGACGGACCAGGCTCATAAAAATGAACTCGTTCCATAATTCCTACATCAATTTCTGCATAATCAACATCCTTCACAAACATCAATACACATTAATATTAAACACCAACAATACTTGTTAATACTAAACATAAATAACTACTAGAAACTAATCCATGTCAGCAGAGAGCGTCTCCCAATCGGTGAAGTCATCATCCACGAAGATCTTGTTTTCAACGACCGATGTGGGTGATGATGACTCCTCGATAGTGTAGACTGGAGATGCGGTACCATCCTCTGGATCCTGAATCCAAGCATCTAATGCAGCAGCCTCCTCCTCTAGTGGGTCCATAAAACTGGGGTGGTCATGCGCAGTCATGCTCCAAGGTGGAAATAAGTCTCACGGTGGAATGTGCGGAGCGGGATCAGGTCCCATCTGAAAGGGGCACATAGGTGTGGAGGGGAAGCCCAGAGCAGTGTGGATCTCAGCGATGCCACGGTGCTGGACCTCAAGGGCCCTCAGTATAGACCATGTGACAGCAGGGTCTGCAGTAGTAACCCCATGCTCAAAGATGGGTACTCTGGAGTTCCCTGCGGTCTGTCCCTCTAGTTGGTGAGATAAAGGTAACCTAGCGTGGGTGGAGCGCAGAAGAAATGTCTCCTGAACGGTCACCTCCACCAAGCAATGTTTTGAAAACCGGTTTGACCGGTCGAACCGGGAATTTGAAGAAAAGTAGTTCATTTTATACCGGTTAATGAGAAAATTACGAAATGAGTCAAACCACCCAGTTTTCCGATTTAACCCGGTTGAATCGGGAACCGGGAACCGGATTTAACCGGATTTGTTTAATATTAAGATATTAGATAGATAAATTCTTTTAATGTTTCAAAATTGAATGAAAGTTAAAGCATTCTCTCACTCATTCATGGGCTTACTTTCTAAACTCGAAATCTCAGATCTAGCCATATAATCGGGATCAGTGAGTTTTATTATTCTAGCCATGTACCCGAAGAAAATGGCGGCTTTGGTAGTGACCGGTGGTGGGGGGCAGTGGTTGTATGACGGTTGGGAGAATAGGTATTTGAGAATGCTTTACATCTTAGATATGGGTGTGAAAAAATTGTTTGAAGGAGATGGTGAAAGGAGAAGAGTAGTTGAACACTTTAAGTAGAAGATAAGTTGGTCATCTTTTAGTAGTATGTATATCTCAGTCGTATGAAAAGAGTTAGAGAGGTGTAGATTTTTACAATTGGATTTACACTTCTTTCTAGAAAATAAATGCTAGATAATAATAATAATAATAATAATATAATATTAATAAAGTGGAGTAGGTGTTGTTTTTGTAGTACACCTCATGGTAGTCTAGCATGGAAACCCCAAAAGTTTGGTCAATGTGATAGTGACTACACTAAGTCTTCATTTATTGTTTCAAGGAAATTAGAATAAAATCTTTAAAATGTAAACGTATCATACAAACGGTTCAACCGGCCGGTTTATCCGGTCCGACCAGTCCAACCGGAACCGATGCTACATCCGGTTCGATTAAAAAAACGTTTTTTAAAACATTGCCGCCAAGTCTGCCAAGATCTCATCCAAGCTAGGAGGTCGTGACTAGGATCCTCTGATAGTCCTCATGCTATTGCCCGGTGATGAACTCCGGGAGTGATACATGGCACGTGAGTGTCTCTGTCGTGGTATTTCTGACTGTGAACTCATCCTGCAAAATATAAAAGGTTAATGGCCCAGGAATAATCATTAGTCTTTTCATGAGGCGAGAACTGCATAAAATGGATTAAATCGAGAACAATAAAATTAAATTAATGCTGAAAACGTAAGATAGGCTTGAGGTGCCTCCCAAGAGCGCTTTGGTTATTGAGTCTCGTAGCTTGACTCTGTCATTCTATCAGGGCTGTTCGTAACCATAGACTTCCTCAAATGGGGGAAAGTCTTTTACGTAATGTTTCAAACGGTGACCGTTTACCTTGAAGTTTCCTTTTGGGGCCTCGAGCTCGACGGCACCATATGGAAATACTTTCGATATTGTAAATCGACCGCTCCATCGTGTTTTAAATTTTCCAGAAAAATTTTTAAATCGCGAGTTAAAGAGTAGAACTTTATCACCTGAGTTGAAGCGTGTGGGGCGGAGTTTTGAATCATGGAGCACTTTGGTTCTCTCCTTGACTTTTAAGAGCTTTCATAAGCTTGATCTCTTAACTCTGCCAGCTCGTTCAGTTGCATTTTTCGGTGTGTTCTCGTTATCGTAAGATCCAAGCTACAATTCTTCAATGCCCAGTAAGCTTTGTACTCTAGTTCGATTGGAAGGTGACATGCCTTTCCATATACAAGCCTATAAGGGGTCATTCCTAACGGTGTCTTGTAGGCCGTCCGGAATGCCCATAAAGCATCGTCTAGCTTATCTGCCCATCTTTCTGTGTGTTGACCAACGGTTCGTTCCAAGATCCTTTTTAGTGCTCGGTTTGTAATTTCTTCTTGCCCATTTGTTTGTGGGTGGTAGGCAGTAGACGTCTTGTGGGTAAAACCGTATTGTTGCAATAGTTTCATAAACTGCGTATTGCAGAAGTGTGTGCCACGATCGCTGCTGATTGCCCAAGAAGTTCCAAACCGACAAAATAACTGTTTTAATAATTTGGTTACGAATCTCGAGTCATTTGTTGGAAATGCTTGAGCTTCTGCCCATCTGGAAACGTAGTCGATAGCCACTAGGATGTATTCTTTCCCGTAAGACTTTGGAAATGGTCCCATGAAGTCTAGCCCCCATATGTCAAATATTTCACATGCTTGGATATTCGTCAACGGAATTTCATTACGCGTTGTGATATTTCCAAACATTTGGCAAATATCGCAACGTTTCACCAAGTCTTGTGCATCTCTGAAGATAGTGGGCTAGTAGAATCCTGAGTCGTAAACTTTCTTTGTTGTTAAATTAGCTGCATGGTGTCCTCTGGTTGGTCCGTGGTAGCTTTGGTGGAGTATGTGTTCAGCTTCTTTTCCATCGACACATCTTCTTATAATTTGATCGGGACAGAGTTTGAACAAGTATGGATCATCCCAAAAGTAATGCTTGGCGTCACGGAAGAATTTCCATTTTCGTGATGATGGCATTCCTTTCCTTATGATCCCTCCAACTATAAAATTGCAATATCCGAAAACCAAGGATCATCAGTGAATTGCGAGCCTTACATTGATTCTCCTAAACTCATTAATTGTTCTTCTGGAAATCGATCTCTAATATCTCTTTCTGCAAGTTGTTCCATCGACGGATTTTCGAGTCAACTTAAATGATTTGCGGCGACATTTTCTTCTCACTTCTTATCTTTTATCTCGATGTCGAATTCTTGTAGGAGAATAATCCATTGTAGCAATCTGGGTTTTGCGTCTTGCTTTTTGAAGAGGTATTTTAGAGCAGAGTGATCCATGTACACTGTTTTGGACAATATTAGATAGGATGGGAATTTATCAAAGGCAAATACTACGGCTAGCAGCTCCTTTTCAGTTGTTGTGTAGTTTTCTTGAGCGTCTGTTAGCGTTTTGCAAGCGTAGTAGATTGGTCGGAAGTGATTATCCTTCCTTTGTCCGAGAACTGCCCCTACTGGAAGTCGCTAGCATCGCACATGATTTCAAATGGTAGACTCTAATCTGGAGCAATGATGGCACCCGAAAGCATCAGTGTCGTTGATTGTAACTTAATCGGGCGCCATCAGGGGTTTTAAAATTTATAATTAGCGGGGCTTAAATTATATGTACTACCTACTCTGGTTAGTAAGCGGTAACTATAACCTAAGATCGTTCTATGAATCCAAACGTGTGGGTAAATTAAAGTTGGCACTTTCAGTAGGGAAGTATCTAGGATGGAACAAAGTAGGTAGGTTTGGGGGTTAAAGACAAGTAATTAAAATGCAGGAAATTAAAGTACAGGAAAACAGATAAAGATAAATATGTGATTGTTGAGATTTCGATGATTAATATTTCGGGCTGATAAAATAAATTGGCATCATACTAATGTGGCAACCAAACTACTAGGCGTAAACTCTAGAACCCTACCAACTCAATTTCCCATTGGAATGTCACTAGGAACTAGGTTATCATGATTCCGATCGGAGCAAAACCCAAACTTTCAATACTTATCTAGTTGAAAGATAAGCAACCTATTTTGGTTCTATACCGAGGTTCATGAATCAGTAGCGTATCGTCTCATAGGTCCGACCGTTCTTAACTCCTAAGGTAGTTTACTGTTCTATTAGCATGCAGATTAATAACTTTGTATGTTTAGACCGCCGATTTTATAAGATTTGGTGTTTTAAAGATTCTTGGTCATTACGACTTTTGATCTTATTTCAAAATCTTGTTATCATTCATTTAATCTCTAGTTACTTCGACTTATGATTCAAATCTCTCATTTTCAAACAGTTATACATCCCCCGATTATTCACAGTTTGTTAAAACGTGTTTCATATGGGGACCATGCCTTTCAATGATAGACAGTGTACTTTGCGTAGTAGTTCCACGGTTTCTCACATCAACATGCGGTCGAGAGTAATTGACAGTGAAAGTGACACTCTATCTAACTAAATGTAAAGCAGTGCATAAATGTAAACCTAATATGTACAACGAGTGGTTTCAATGTATCTTACTTATTGTATGTCATGGGCACAGATAACTACTTACCATAATTAAGGTTGATCATGTCCTAATTACTAGGTTGTAGTCACGTGGATAACCAGAAAGGGTAATCCATAAATTAAACTTGAATTCATAAAGTCTTGACACTACAAGGGTTACTAATTCCTATTTTATTTGAACGTATTTCATGAACATCATTTAAAATATTAAACCAGAGCTGATTCAAGAGATATTACTACCTTCGTAGGACATACATTTGTACTCCGCCTTAAAGCGTTTCCAGTACTATATCGGATAAACAATCGAATAGGGCCGTCATATCTCTTTACGATTGTTGTTCATTAATTATATAATGTCATCCTTACTTATAATTATCTACATCATCAACAACCACAATAATAAACTACTCGCAATTCATGGCAACAAATATATCACATACCAAGCAATAACACATATTTAAAATATGGAATAAAGTATGTATGATAAAGGTTTAGATATCACCCGGAATTAAATGCATAGCAGTATATTATTATGATTGAAAAATCGTTTACACGTATAAAGATGAATCTTCAAACATCCTAACGTTCGTTCTAGCCTCTATACCAATCCGAAGATTAAATACAATTATCCTAGACTATAAGAGAATTTCTAGAGTGAGAAAGTGGAAATGGAAAAGGAGTGTGTGAGTGTATTAGAATGTAGGAGTGTAGTTTTTGAGTGTGTGTTAAAATGAAACTTAGGGGCTGCTATTTATAGGGAAAATAATGCTCACATTAGCATCCCTAGGCTCACATTAGCAAAAGCAGCGAAAGGTGGTGCACCAGGTACGAAAAAGTAGCGAAAGGTGGTGCACTGGGTACAAAAAAGTAGTGAAAGGTGGTGCATCGGGTACACGCAAGGACGAAAAAGCACAAAAGAGATGGGGGTGGGGGAGGCGGCGACGCCTGGCTACTGGCCGGTGGCGGCTGGCTGTTGGCCGGCGGCGGCCGGCTGCCACCCGCCCTGGTCCGTCGTCTTTCATTGCGTTGCTTAATTCGTGCATATCTTCTTCGTTATGCGTCCGTTTGCGTTGATTCTTTTTGCATTAGATTCGTAATTCAAAAACGAATACTTTGATGTAAAGATACCCCAAAAATATATTTCCTATCTCCAGATATTGCGTACGAATCATTTGGATCTTCCGACGGGCGTAGAATCTTCATTTTTTATCCGTTTTTGTTGATTCTTCTTCTGTTGGATTCGTAATTTGAAAATGAACATCTTGGGTGAGATGGATGTTGATGATGGGCACCTTTTTCTTGAAAACTCATTTTGATGCCTTGAATCTTTAAACGTGTGTGGAATCTTCGTTTTTCACCTGTTTTGCTTGATTTTTATCGTGCAACCTTGTTTTGACCATCTTGGCATAATATCATTGATTTATAGTGGTTTTGAGTTTAAAGTGCCAAGAATTATTCCAGAATGAGAGAAATATCGGTAGTAAAAACAAGACTTTTTACGAGATATCAATTAATCTACACTTAGAAGTTTGCTTGTCCTCAAGCAAACTCATTCTTAAAAAGCTTCTGGAAGGATTCTAATCGCATTAGTTTTTAGAGATACCATTTTCTAAAGAATATAAAGTTACAGTTATGAAAGAGTTTTCACCAGAAACTAAGGGTTTATAGAATTTGATACCTTCTTCGAACGACATATATGATGACCATGACTAGTCAATCCTCACAAGTGGGTCACTCAAATCACTCAAGTGTTTAGGGTTTCCTACTTACTAGTGTCAATCACTCAGATAGTCTGTTATGCAGCATTCTCATCATAGGCTTGATCGAGAATCAGATCTCCGTCACTTTTGATGAGGACGGTACTAACCTTTTGAGATATCTTGGAAGGAATCGGATGTTTTGGGTTGAAGAAGGTGTGAGGGTTTTCCTTGTATTTTCTCAAAACTTTTCTTGAGAGAGTTTTTTTGGAATTTCTCAGATTTTGAAAGGACTACATAGCCTTTTTCTTCCTTTTTTCTTTGGAATTTTTCTTTTCTTGGCCCTTTTACTTGATCCTTGGGCTTTTAGGTTTCTTCTGACAGCTTTGCATTTGCTGAATTTCTTTTTCTTGGAGCTCCTTTTACGGATGATGCTCATCCTTTGGGGAACGCTCCGATATATTTTATGGCTTTTGTATTAGGCTGCAAAAGTCTTGGAAAATCAAGAGTATCTTTGAGAGTTTGTTGGAAAATGAAACTTCTGTAGGTTCGGGATGAATATTAGGAGGTTTTGATTGGGTGTGAAGAGTGAAGGTTGAGTGGGTGGATGTTTGACGGTGGAAGGGCGTTTGGATTCCTTAGAAGTTATCAAGATGGGTAGTACCTATGCCACGTATGGCACTCATCGGTGTGATCTCAAAATGCATTACAAGAGCAAGTTCTAATTCAAATGCGTACATCGGCGTACACATGAAATGAAAAGTGAAGCAATTTAGAGATCAATGCTAATGATGGGCTCAATCCTCATGAATTGAATGGTTTGGTCGATGTGTGCCAAGCCATGTGTTGCCCTTTTCTTGCTGTAATTTATAATTTTAAAAGATAGGATTTCTAAAGAACGATGTTTTTGTATCTAAATTTTTTGAAATTTTATCCATTTTTAGCCTTTTAATGAAAATATTGTTTGATTTACGGATAAGAGGTAAAAACTTGCGGTTGAAGGCCGTATATCCCACACTTAGAGGAACATTGTTCCTAATGTTCGAATCTATTTGTTGAGTACCTCTTGTTGAAGTATCCCACACTTAGAGATTCCACTTATTTTCGGATTGTTTCGTAAGTGTAGTGCGGTTTTGATTATCCCACACCTAGTGTTTGGAATATCGGATGAGATAATCAATTCTTTAAACGGGTAGAGGGTTTTAGAACGGTGTACCACTTTTGTTGTGCACGGTGTTGGTTACTTGTTAGAAGTTTGCTGGTCCACGGCTTGTAGCTTATGGCTCTCGGCATTCTTCTTTGTGTGGTCCACAGCTTCCCTTTCTTCGGTCCTCTATAGTTTCTCAAACAAACCACTCAATTCAATCAAGTAATAGCTGTTGATAAGAAAAGTAAAGTAATAGCATAATAAAGTAATAACTGGATAGATGTGATATCTATGCATCTACAGTACATCAAATACACACAATAATAATAAAGTCTTTATAGAAAATAGAAAGGAGTCAGAAAGCGGAGCAATCTATTGCTCGGCTGGTGGTGATACTGCAGCTGAATATACTATATGTCCAAGAGATGTCTCATCTGATGAAGAATCATCATGCTGATAGTGGGTGCCTTTGTCTGATGCATCTCGATCAGCCACTACATCTAGTGTACCTATAGTAAATACTCCATCCTGTATCAAACGGTCAACAAATTCCCCTGCGGGCATGTCGAAGCTGTCAAGTGGAATCTCAGGTGTCCTCTGCTGGGAGTGTCCTCTAAATAAATCAGTCTGTCTATGAGAGGATACTGGATCAATCGGTGTATCTGCAGGGCCGGTGCTCCTAAGAATCCTGTGACTCTGAACAATGGTGGCTCGTGTAGGGGTTTGGGATATCCTACTGACTCTCGAAGTCTGACCTCTAGCCGAACCAACAACAGAAGGAACATGTTGTCTATGAATAGGAACCTGTGCTGGTGGTGCTTGTGGCCTTGGTGGAACTGTGCGAGGTGGTAAACCATGGCCACTGTTGAGTCTTGAGACACTGCCATAATTGCTCAGAACACAAGTCTTGTGCCACTGCTAGAAGTAGTCTACCACTGTTAGTTTAGTTTTGTATTGACAGTGCCACTGTCAGTTAGAATTAGTCTAACAGTGCCACTGTTGACATGAGTTTGTATTTTGTATTAAGTACTTAACCACTGTTGGTAATATACGAGTACTACCTCTGTTAGTGAATAGCTCAACCACTGTTAGTAGTCGGTTAGAGAAAATTATGGAATAGATAGAATTTCCATAATAGTTTGATTCTGTAAAGGACTCTATGTGTTATAAATAGAGATTCTGTGAAACCCTAGAATATAGACGATTTCTAGTTATTAGCTTCAAGGTTGTAAACCCTAACACAATTGTGTGTTCGTATTGTTGATAATAATATTGAAGCTTTTGATTAATATTCTGTGTTATAAGTTTGTTCTTCAAGTTATTAATAAACTATTCCGCAAGCTTATTAATAATCAATCAAAGTAATACATATTAAGATCTTGATTGGGATCAACAAGTGGTATCAGGGCTAGATATTGCTTTGATCTTGAAGAATTCTATTGAAGTTTGCATCTTTCTCTTCAAATACCAAGATGTCTACTGAAACGATGGAAGGAATACAGGCCACAAAGATTCCTATGCTCAAACCTGATGAGTTTGAGCTATGGCAGACAAGAATCAGGCAGTACATGCTTCTCACAGATTATATGATGTGGGAGGTGGTTATCAATGGACCTAATTATCCAAAGGGTCCAGATGGTGAACAATTAGAGAGACCACCACCCAAGACAGATGCTGAGAGAAAAGAGAGAGCCACTGAGTGGAAGGCATTGAGTACATTACTCCTGTCAATTCCCAATGAGTATCAAAGGAAATTTGATAAATGTGTAGATGCTAAAGTACTCATGGAAGCTATAGTCACAAGGTTTGGAGGTAATGATAATACAAAGAAGAACAAGAAGTCTCTTCTCAAACAACAGTTTGAGAACTTTGCTGGGGTAAAGTCAGAAACTTTAACTCAAACCTTTGATAGGTTCCAGAAACTGGTGGGAGATCTTGAAAATCACAATGTTAAGATAGACAAGGATGATCTTAATAGAAAATTTTTAAGATCACTTGGTACAGATTGGAACATGTACACTGTGGGACTTAGACAAAGTGCATACCTTGATCAGAAGGAAATTGAGGATCTGTACAATGATCTGAGAAACTTTGAGCCTGAGGTTTTGGCTATAAAACAGTCCACTGGTAGCTCTAATAATACTGCTTTTGTGTCTGTTGGTGAAGCTGGAAGTAGTAGCACATCTGGTGCTAATGATAATGTGCTAGAAGCATTCTTTGCTAGCCATGTGAATTCATCATTAACTACAGAAGATTTGGAGCAGGTCAGTGAAGAGGACGTTGAGGAGATGGATTTGAGATGGCAAATGGCTATGATCACCATAAGGGCAAAAAGGTTTATGCAGAGGTCTGGTAACAGAAACTTTAAATTCAAGAGAGATGGTGTATCTGGTTTTGACAAGAGCAAGGTGGAGTGTTTCAATTGCCACAAGTTGGGTCACTTTGCTAGAGAATGCAGGAACACACAGGATGGAGGATCTCAGAATACTGTTAATGGCATTATGAGAAATAGTTCTGGTCCTCAAAGAAGATTGGTACCTGTACAGAACACCACTTCAGACTCACTAGTAGCACAAGATGGAATGGGAGGCTTTGACTGGAGTGATCAAGAAGAGCTTGTGGTAAAGAATCAAGCTTTGATGGCTGTCACATAAGAACCAGAACCTTCAGACAATCCACATGAGGTACAAGTTAAATTATGTTCTCCTGAATGTAAGAAAATGGTTAAATTTTACAGGGATCATAATGTTGTTGTGTGCAATGAGTTGAAAGCTTTTGAGGTCAAAAGTCAACATGCAACCTTAGCTATTGAAAATCTTGAAAAACAAATTAAAGCTTTTGAAAAGAATGAATCACAATTTCACTTAGATATTAAATATCTGAATTGGGAAAAGAAAGCTTTACAAACAAAAGTTGATATGCTAAGTGCCAAGTTGGCTGAGGCAATTTCTGATAAAGAGTCAATAAAGTTGAAAGTTGATGAATTGGAAAATGCTTCAAAAGGTGTTCAAAACTTAATCAAGTCTCAAATTCATGATAAATTAAAAACTGGATTAGGCTACAATCTTAATGTTGTACCCCCACCTTATAATCATACTTACTTCCCATCTAAAATTGATTTTGACTTAGAAAAACTTAAGGTAGGTGTGTCAGAGGAGGTTAAAAAGGTAGATCCAGTAGTTAATTGTGCTGATAATGTAAATTTTGATAAAGTGGAAATATCTGATTGGACTGAGGAAGATGAGAGTGATAGTGATAGCTCATCTAGTGGTAACTCTATGGATGGTTGTGTTAAGTCTATTATTGGTCTAGTTTCAGAACTTAAGAATGATAAACTAGAAGAAGGCAAGAAGTTGTTCGTGGAGAAAGCTAAGGTTCAGCTTGAACAAGTGAATAGGACTAACAAATCTAGAATTGATCTAGGTTATGTGAATAAAAAGGTTCATCATGAGTCCAATATAAAGGCTGAATGTGTTAAGTGTGCTAGCAAACATGTTGAAAATTATGCAAATAAAATACTCAAACCTACACCTAGAGGGAATCAAAGGAATTGGAATCAATTGGTTTCACAAAGGCTGGGTAATGGGTTTGAATGTGTGAAAAGAAAATCATGTTTTATTTGTGGTAGGTATAATCATCTTCAACAGGACTGTTACTATAATCCTAAAAATAATAGGAACAGTGGTACAGGACAAATGTTGAGAAATCAGCCTAACAGAGGCAAGGCTGCAGCCCCGTTAATACTGCAGCAGTGCCACTGTCAGAGGCTAACAGAGGCAAGACAAGAACAGGGGAGGGTTTGACCACTGTCAGGCATGGTACCTCTGCTGGTATTAAGCATTTGAAAAGAATGTTTATACCAAGTAAAGATACCACTGCCAGGGTAATAAATACGAATTTGAAGGTGACCACTGTCAGACCATTAACCCCTGTCAGGTCTAAAACAGATTGTTTTTGGAGACATAAAAATGCATCTACATCAAAAGGGTCCAAAATCAATGAAGCATTGAGATCAATCACCTTTAAGAGGGTTGATGTCAAAAATGCTCAAGGGAAACCCAAAGCCAGATTGGTTTGGGTTCCCAAGAGAAACTAATTATTTCTCTTTTTATATGTGCAAGGCAAGCCAAAGAGCTTATGGCACATTGATTCAGGATGCTCAAGGCACATGACTGGAGATAGGGAGAAACTGCAGGATTTTAAAGCTTTTAATGGAGGAGATGTGGCATTTGGCAGTAATCCTAAAGGAGGAAAAATCACAGGTAAAGGCAAGGTAAAAAGCAGTAAGCTCACTTTCAATGATGTTTATTATGTTGAGCAATTGAGATATAATTTGCTCAGTGTGAGTCAAATCACAGATAAGCAAAATCTTGTTTATTTCACTGACACAGAATGCATTATACTTTATGAAAAACTCAAAATACCTGAAGATAAAATTCTAATGAGAGTTCCAAGAAAGAATAATGTATACTGTAGTGATTTAAACAAGATGGAATCTCAAAATGTTAACTGTCTTATATCTAAAGCTACTGTTTCTGAATCTGACTTATGGCATAGGAGGATGTGTCACTTGAATTACAAGACCATGAATAAACTTGTTAGGAATAGGCTAGTGAGAGGCTTACCTGAAAAGTTATTTGAATGTAGTGACCACTGTGTAGCTTGTCTCAAAGGCAAGCAACACAAGACCTCTTATAAGACCAAGCTTGTGAATACAAATACCACTCCCTTACACCTGTTACATATGGACTTGTTTGGCCCTACCAATGTAGCTAGTCAAGGGAAGAAATCTTACTGTTTGGTGATAACTGATGACTATTCTAGGATGAGTTGGGTATTCTTTCTTAGGACCAAGGATGAGACATGTGAAATACTTAGATCCTTCATAACTAGGATTGAGAATTCAACTAATCAAAAGGTAAAGATCATCAGGTGTGATAATGGGACAGAATTTAAGAATCATGAGATGAATAAGTTCTGTGAGGAGAAAGGTATAGAAAGACAGTTTAGTGCACCTAGGACTCCACAACAAAATGGAGTAGCTGAAAGGAGGAATAGGACACTAATTGAGGCTGCTAGAAGCATGCTGGCAGATGCTAAACTTCCAATGTCTTTTTGGGCAGAGGCAGTCAGCACTGCTTGTTATGTTTTGAATAGGATTTTGATAGTCAAACCTCATAACAAGACACCCTATGAGTTATTCTTTAAGAGAAAACCTTTGGTTAGCTTTTTAAAACCATTTGGATGTCCTTGTACTGTCTTAAATACCAGGGATCACCTAGGTAAGTTTCAAAGTAAGGTAGATGAGGCTGTCTTTGTTGGATACTCTATTCAAAGCAAGGCTTATAGAGTGTTTAATAAAAGGACTAGGATCATAGAGGAGACCATGGATGTGACCTTTAATGAAAATACACCTAATGTAGAAGGAAAAGGTCCAAAAGTATTGTTTGATATTGATGCACTAACCCATGCTTTTAGATATCCAGATTTGTCTACTAGTGCAGGTACAAGTGCAGGTGATGATACAGATGGAGATAGAAGCTCAAGTCAGCCTAAAAAGAATGACTTGGAGTATGTATTATTTCCAATTTGGTCTCCAGATCCACCAGCAGTTTTTCAACAGGATCAAACAGAAACTGAAGGATCAACTCCTGAAACAAATGGATCATCTGCAAAGGATGATTCAGATAAGGGTACACATGGTTCAATTCCTGCAAATCCTCAAACATCTATTTTAAGGTGTTCACATGAAGATTCAGAAAGTGAGTTAGAGATACCTGGACTATCAGATGAAGAGCAGAGATCACCAAAGAACTATGAACAAAGTCCTCCATTTCAAGTCTTGGAAAGGACTTCTTTGTCAGATTCTGAAACAACTCCAAAGCCTTCAAAAGAAAGAAAGGAAAGAGATTCTTTTTCAGAATCAGAAATGGATAATCTTTTGGGTCCTAATTTGGAAAGAGAATTACTTGATACATCCACATCTAAGTATCTGGTTCATAAAGATCATTCCTTGGATTTGGTCATTGGTGATATTGGTTCACCTGTTCTGACCAGACAGCAGTCAAAGATAAGAGAAGAAGATTTACATACTTCATTATATGTTTGTTTTCTTTCTCAGATGGAACCAAAGAAAGCAGTGGAAGCTCTCAAGGATCCCAGCTGGATTGAAGCTATGCAAGAAGAATTGATGCAATTCAAGCTACAGGATGTATGGGATTCGGTTGATTTACCAAAAGGAAAGAGAGCTATAGGCACCAAGTGGATTTTTAAGAACAAGAGAGATGAGAGAGGGATTGTCATCAAGAATAAAGCCAGGTTGGTAGCACAGGGGTATACACAGGAAGAAGGAATTGATTATGATGATGTTTTTGCCCCTGTTGCTAGGATAGAAGCTATTAGATTGTTTTTAGCTTATGCATCTTATCAGGGTTTCAAGGTCTATCAAATGGATGTGAAGAGTGCTTTTCTTCATGGTCTAATTGATGATGAGGTGTATGTATGCCAACCACCAGGGTTTGAAGATCTAACATATCCAGATAGAGTGTGCAGATTGAAGAAAGCTTTGTATGGTTTACATCAAGGACCAAGAGCTTGGTATGATACTCTATCTGAGT
Organism: Pseudognaphalium luteoalbum; assembly: GCA_963422505.1. Lineage (NCBI taxonomy): Eukaryota > Viridiplantae > Streptophyta > Magnoliopsida > Asterales > Asteraceae > Pseudognaphalium > Pseudognaphalium luteoalbum. The sequence goes on from OY730196.1 coordinate 50,287,774, forward strand.
ATCTTCTCAAGAATGAATTCAAGAGAGGTACTATTGAAAAGACCTTGTTTATCAAGAGGATTCAGAAAGATATTTTACTGGTACAGGTCTATGTAGATGATATTATATTTGGATCTACAAGTGATTCACTTTGTAAAGAATTTGAGGAGCTAATGCATAAGAAGTTTAAGATGAGTTCAATGGGAGAACTCACTATCTTTTTAGGATTGCAGGTTAAGCAGAAGACAGATGGAATCTTTATTAACCAAGGGAAGTATGTGAAGGATATTTTGAATAAATTTGGTTATAAAGATGTAAGGATAGCTAGCACTCCCATGGAGGCACACAAACATCTTAATTCTTTGATGTATTTAACTTCCTCTAGACCTGATATTATGTTTGCAGTGTGTCTTTGTGCTAGGTACCAAACCATTCCAAAGCAGTCACACATGTATGCTGTGAAAAGGATCTTTAGATACTTGAAAGGTCAACCAGATTTGGGACTTTGGTATGCTAAAGGATCAGATTTTGAGCTAAAAGCTTTCACAGATAGTGACTATGGTGGTGAGAACATGGATAGAAAATCAACTAGTGGAGGATGTCAATTTCTTGGAAATAGGCTAGTGTCATGGCAATGCAAGAAGCAGACCACAGTTTCTACATCTACAGCAGAAGCAGAGTATGTTGCAGCATCAAGTTGTTATGCACAGGTGCTCTGGATTCAGAATCAAATGATGGACTATGGTTTGACTTTCATGAACACTCCTATTTACATTGATAATACATCTGCTATTAGTATCATACAAAATCCTGTTAAGCATTCAAAAACCAAACACATTGAAATCAGATATCATTTTATAAGAGATTGTTATGATAAAAGATTGATTCATATTTTCAAAATTCATACTGATAATCAACTTGCAGATCTTTTTACAAAAGCATTTGATGTAGGAAGGTTTACATTTTTGATATCTAATATTGGTATGATCAATCTCACTTAGTGTTTTGGTCAGGATTTGATACTAACAGAGGTGAAGTATATTGTGTGTGACAGGGTCAAGTGTTGCCACTGTTAGCTTCATCATGATAACAGTTGGTTCCACTGTTAGTTCACTTATGCCACTGACAATGTAATTTCAACCCCTGCTGGTTGTTTTTCTTAGTTTAATATTGCAAGATTCAGCCACTGTCAGGAGACATTACGAGAGCTGGAGTCTAATGTTTTCTTTGTTGCTTTTTCTTTTTGATTAAAAAAAAAATCGTGTTATTTTATGAAGTCTTCACCCCTGCTAGTTCTAGTGTTCCCCTGCTAGTACTAGTACCCCTGTTGGCTTCATTGAGGGTTATTACCAGTTGATTAAGGTACCCCTGTTGGGCTTAAGTGTTAGTTGTGACACTGTTGGTACATACCTGACAGTGCCACTGTTAGTTCTATTTACTAGGGCTTGGCACTGTCATCACATAAGTACCCAAACACTTCACTTTTTCAATTACGTTTTCAAAATTCTCAAAAACCTTCAATAATCGCTCTCGTTTGTGTTTGATCATTGTAAACCACCCTTCTTTCTTTCATCAATTTCATTCATGGCATCGTCATCTTCATCTGATTCTGGTAATTCTACTTTGAGTGTTCATTCTGAACACAACATGAGGGCTTTCTTGGACAAAGAAATCGCAGATGAGTATTTTCACCCAATTATCGATTTCTTGAGTAACTGTCCAGTTACATATGCCCTTACTGTCACCCCAAGATTGATAAGATCTCATATTCAAGAATTCTGGAAGAACACAAAGGAAGGGAATGTTAATGGCATTACTCATATTCATTCCACTGTCAAGGGAAACAAGGTAATGGTGACTGAGATTGTTCTTAGAGAACTTCTGCAGTTTGATGATGAAGGAGGAGTTCTGGAATTATCAAGAGAGGATTTGTTTCAAGGTATAAAGGATATGGGTTATGAAGGTGCTGGAAAGGCAAGGTCTGAATACACTTTCTTGATTCATGGTTCTGTCCTCAATGGAAGTTCTACATTCATACTTTTATGGTATGTTTATCTCAAAAGAGGACTAGTTTTAATGAATTTAGTTCTAGTATTGCATATCCTATAATCTGCTTGGCACAGGGTCTTAAATTTAATATGTCTAGGTTTATCTTAGATAATATGATCAAAAATGTAAAGGATGATACATTTATTATGTACCCTAGATTTGTTCAGCTTTTGTTGAATAAGCAATTGCCAAATTTGCCAGCAGATAAAAGTGTAATAGTTAGTTCTACTCTATCTTTGAAGACTATTAGAGCCATGAACCAGTATCAGAACACTTTTTCCAAGAAGGAAACTGCATTGTTTTCTACAATGTTAGTTGCTCCTTCTGCCACTGGTGGTGTATTACCAACACCACTTGGACCAAATGATGACAGGACAACAAAACAAGTTGGTTCTGATCACACATCAGGAGGTGGCACAAAAAGAAAACAAGGGAACCAAAAGCCTACCCAAAGCAAAGCCAAGAAATCTAAGAAAACTAAACAGGCTATGGAGATTCCTGTTTCTCCACAGTATCAGTCAAATGATCAACCACAACAGGTGAACATACTTGATGAAAATGTTCATTCTGGAAGGGCTGCCACTACTGTCTCTAGCCCACTCGCAGGGCAGGACAGTGGTAACATCAATAAGATCCAACCAGAGGCAACTTTGTTTGATGAACCTATGGGTAATGATTCAAATGAAGGTCCCAGTACCACGAATCAAGGGGCATCTGCAGATCTTGCAAGGCAAGTGACAGATGTAGTCAATGATTCATCTAGGAGGTCACACTCCAATGTTGATGAGACTAGTCATATAACTAGGGAATTGACGATTGATGATCTGGTACATGATGTCAGGTTAATTTGGACCAAATTTGAGAGGGAAAGAGATTTACGAAGGGAGCAACAAGTGAAGTTGGCTGCTCAGGATTAATTGATAAAGAAGCAGCAGGAGGAAATCATTGATTTGAAAACAAGATTGGCTGTGGTGGAGGATGTTGTTTTACAGGTCTTAAAGCCTGCTACAGAATTACAGAAATCTTCAGGCAAGGGGGAGAGAAAAGATAAAGATCAAGAGAAAGATAATGTGCCTGAAGATAAGGGAGATGATAATGATGGTTCTGATGGCAATAATGATGATAATGATGGAGGTGCAGGTGGTATTAGCTGCATTGATACATCTGAGTTTAATGACAAGAGTGATGGAGGTGTTGAAGATGAATTGAATGTTTCAGATTATGTGGTTAATGAAGGCATGGATGATGAAATGGTGAATGATGCTGAGTATGATAGAAGAATGGTGGTATATGTGGGTGAAAATGTGCAAATAAGTGGTTCAGATAGTGAAAATGTGTATGTTGCAGATGATAATGCACAAAGTTGTCCAGCTTTGAATGTTTTTCCATTAAACAAAGGATTACCTTTTAAGGCTGTGGCAAATTTGTATTTCTGGGATGTTATGGGAGAAAATCTTGATATGGGCAAAAGAGTGAGCTTTAGTGATAGGATGGTGTTTGATAAATCTGTTGAAACAGAGGAGATGGAAGGTGGAAATGTAGAGGTTGAGGGGGAGTGTTTAGAGTCAAAACCTGAAGTTAAAGAGGAGGTAAGAGTGAAGAATTATAATAGAAAGAAATCAATTCCAAAAAGAAAGTCTTCCTCTGCCAAGAAAAATACTTCTGTTACAACTCAACCTATGACCACTGTTAGCAGTTTGGTTTCTACCACTGTTGAGGTATCTACCCCTGTTGGTACTTCAGCAGCAACCCCTGTTATATTACCTACCCCTGTTATCACAGAGTCAACCACTGTTACATCAACCCCTGTCAATACTTCAAGTATTCCCACAACTGTCATAACAACCACTGTCACCACAACTACACCAAGATTTATCCAACCCCCTGTCATTATTGAAGAACCTTCATCATCACCCAAACCTAAGTCTCATCTTCCAAAGATTGATTCAAAGGACAAAGGTAAGGGAAAATTGAAAGAAGAAAGAAAGATTAAGAAGGTTGTAGAGCCTCAAATTGATTTAGATGAGGCCAGGAGAGCTCAGGAGGAGCATGATGAGAGAATGTTAAGAATGGCTGTTGAGTCCAAGAGACTAGAAGGTCCTGATGTTGATGTGGTACTGGAAGATATGAGTGTGGTAACCTTATCTCAGAAGGCTGCAAAGATGCTTAATGATATGGCTGTAATAGGTAAAGGGTTGTCTGCTCAAAAGATTCATGATATGATCAACAAAAAGGATGGTAATGATGGTTTGAATCCAGGGTTTGCAAAGATAAAACAAGCTAATGAAGAAAAGGCAAGAAGGAAAAGACAAGCTGAGCTTGAGAAGAAAAGAAACAAACCACCAACTGCTGCTCAGAGGAAAAGGGGGTTACTCAGAATTCTTGGTGGAAGATATGCACCAAGAAGTATACTTGAAGGATGGGATGTAGAGAAGTTGGAGAAAGCTTATGAAAGACATCAGAATGAGGGAAAGGTGGATTTTGAGAAAAAGCTCATGCAAGACAAATTTATTGAGAAAAAGTTGGCTGAGGATAGAAAGAGGATTGCTGAGCAGGTAAGAAAAGAGGAACAAGACAAAATTGAAAAGAAAGAGCAAGAGAAAGCAGAAGCTGAAGAAAGAGAATTAAAAAGGCTTTCTGATCGGAATTTAAAAATCAGATGGGATGGAGTTCTTGCTTGTGATAGTGTAGTTCCTGATTTGGAGAAAGATGCAGAAGAGTTGAGAAAATATATCAAAGAGGTGAAGGATACCAAAGAAAATATTCACATTAATCATGATAGGTCATCAAGAATAGTTGAATGGGAAGGGAAAAAATCAAAAGTTGCTGATGTTGTAAAAGAACAGATTAAGATTGTCAGAGAGAATGGGAATGAGCAATACTTGACATCTGTTGCTGATGTGCTCAAGAATGTGAATAGGTTAGACATTCTAGATCTGTATGAGCTAAACAGTCAAAGAAACAGGCAGGCTTCTCTGGTAATAATGGAAAGAGATTTGGGAAGATGTTTGAATATGTTGTTTGAGCCTGAACCATTTACTAATTTGTTCTTAAACTGCATTGAGTATGTGAATACATGGAGACATTTTGTTAGAGCTGGAGTTCACATGATCTTATTCAGAAGTGGAATCACAATCTACATGCTTGATGAAAGACAATATGTTCTGGGGACTCAGATTATAAGAAATGTGCTTGCATCTCAATTAAGAACTACAGTGATCTCAGAAGGTGCATTCAATGCTTTATACATGGTGTTCAATCAGTTTCATAAAAGAATGGAGTTGGAAAGATTAAGAGAGGAGGAGAAAAAGAGAAAACAGAATCAAGCTCCTAAAGATGAAAAGAAAGATGAAGAAACTTGATTCATTGCTGAGAATGATCAAGTTTAGGGGGAGATTGTTGAGTCCTAAGCCACTGCCATAATTGCTCAGAACACAAGTCTTGTGCCACTGCTAGAAGTAGTCTACCATTGTTAGTTTAGTTTTGTATTGACAGTGCCACTGTCAGTTAGAATTAGTCTAACAGTGCCACTGTTGACATGAGTTTGTATTTTGTATTAAGTACTTAACCACTGTTGGTAATATACGAGTACTACCTCTGTTAGTGAATAGCTCAACCACTGTTAGTAGTCGGTTAGAGAAAATTATGGAATAGATAGAATTTCCATAATAGTTTGATTCTGTAGAGGACTCTATGTGTTATAAATAGAGATTCTGTGAAACCCTAGAATATAGACGATTTCTAGTTATTAGCTTCAAGGTTGTAAACCCTAACACAATTGTGTGTTCGTATTGTTGATAATAATATTGAAGCTTTTGATTAATATTCTGTGTTATAAGTTTGTTCTTCAAGTTATTAATAAACTATTCCGCAAGCTTATTAATAATCAATCAAAGTAATACATATTAAGATCTTGATTGGGATCAACAGCCACAGTCAAGAACTGGATGTCGGTGAGGTGCTGGGGTAGGAACTACAGGTGGATATAAGTATGGTGGTGCTCGGCCCAATCCACAGGATAAGTCAGGAAGTGGGCTCACTGGTATCCCTGCTGTTTGTTGTCTCATAGCCTTATAACATCAGACCTGCATCTGCATCATCCAGTACCAATAGTCTGGCCATGGTGGTGTCCCATAGTGGTATATGTAAGGGGGCACCCGAGATCTAGGAGCTAGGGTGGAAGGTCTTGCTCTAGTAGGCCGTGGCACTACTGGTGTTGGTGCAGCTGGGTCGTCATAATCACCCTTGTCTTCATCTGAATCTGATTCTGAATTTGAGTTATTTGGCTCTTTTGGTTGATGCCTCTTTCTTCCCTCTCTTGGTAAAATTAGACCTGGTACCAATTCATCCATACTTTCGGTTTCTGTTGATCGTGCCCTGATGTAAACGGTGCCATCTCTCATAATTTTGAGTATATCCATGCTCCTAAGGAACTCATAATCTGTCGGGTGGGCACTCCATACTGGCAGGCTTTTGAATTTTTCTACCTCTGTCATTTTAAGCAATCCCATTATGCGAATCAGCCTTGTAATTATTGGACCCATATATGATCTCTTTGCACCAAAATCCTTTTCTTCCAGAATCCACTGGGTAACTAAATGGGCAACCTGAATATTCCTCTTCTCGAGGATGCATGTCATCATAGCAATATCAAATCTGGCAACTCGACCGCTTGTCGTGTATTTTCCATCAAATGAACAAGCTATTAGCTTGTGTAGGATTTGTTAGACTGGATCTCTGAGTTTGGTAGCTTTTATACCCGAGAAATATGTTGCTGATGATAACTTACTCCATGCCTCGGATGGTGTGGTCGAGATGGATATCGAAGTGGCTCCATTAATGAACAGTGGAGAATGTATCTCCTCAGGTGTGTATAGATCCAAATGTTATGCGAACTGAGCCAATGACAAGGTGAATGAACTTCCCATGTATCGAAATGTGAATGAACTTCCCTGGCTACTGGCCGGCGGCGGCCGGCTGCCACCCGCCCCGGTCCGTCGTCTTTCATTGCGTTGCTTAATTCGTGCGTATCTTCTTCGTTATGCGTCCGTTTGCGTATCTTCTTTATCCGTTTTTGTTGATTCTTCTTCTGTTGGATTTGTAATTTGAAAACGAACATCTTGGGTGAGATGGATGTTAATGATGGGCACTTTTGTCTTGAAATCTCGTTTTGATGCCTTGAATCTTTAAACGTGTGTGGAATCTTCATTTTTCACCCGTTTTGCTTGATTTTTATCGTGCAACCTTGTTTTAACCATCTTGGCATAATATCATTGATTTGTAGTGGTTTTGAGTTTAAAGTGCCAAGAATCGTTCCAGAATGAAAGAAATATCGGTAGTAAAAACATGACTTTTTACGCGATATCAAGCAACCATGATTGGTGCATTGGTTAGCTCTTTCTTTAGGTATTTAAAGGCCTTCATACAGTTTTCATCATACACAGACTTGATGTCCTTTCCTAAAAGGTAGGTGATAGGTCAAGAGATCTTTGAGAAGTCCTTGATAAAACGGTGGTAGAATCCAGCGTGTCCTAAAAAACTCCGAATGGCTTTGACGTTGGTTGGTGGTGGAAGTTTAGTGATGGTTTTGACTTTGGATTTGTCTACTTCAATTCCTGACTTTGATATCGTATGTCCTAAAACTATTCCGTCTTTCACCATAAAATGACATTTTTTCCCAATTCAAGACGAGATTTGATTCTTCACATTTAGCGAGCATTCTGTCGAGGTTTAATAAGCATGATGCGAAGGAGTCTCCAAAGACCGAGAAGTCATCCATAAAGACTTCCATGCATCATTCGATTATGTCGTGGAAGATTGCAACCATGCATCTCTGAAATGTCGTAGGTGCGTTACATAATCCAAATGGCATTCGTCGGTAGGCGAATGTTCCATACGGGCATGTGAATGTTGTCTTCTCTTGGTCCTTCTGGTCAAGCGGGATTTGGAAATACCCGGAGAATCCGTCAAGGAAATAGTAGAATTCGTTCCCTGATAATCTTTCGAGCATTTGGTCAATAAATGGAAGTGGGAAGTGATCCTTATGAGTTTCTTCATTTAATTTCCGGTAATCATTGCAAATTCTCCAACCGGTAACAGTCCTTGTTGGTATAAGTTCATTTTCTTCGTTTGTATTGACCGTCATTCCTCCTTTCTTTGGAACTACTTGAAGAGGGCTAACCCAAGGTGAATCGGAAATCGGATAGATCAATCCAGCATCCAAGAGTTTGATAACTTCTTGTTTGACCACATCTTGAATCTTAGGATTTACTCTCCTCTTCCTTTGCACGGATGGCTTGAAATCGTTTTCCATGAGGATCTTGTGGGTGCAGTAGTTTGGACGGATTCCTTGTATATCAGAAATTTTCCATGCGATTGCTTTCTTGTGCGATTTCAGAACATCAATTAGTTGAGTTTTTTCTTCGGGTTCTAACTCCTTTGAGATTATTACTGGGAGCTGTGAAGTTCTTGGAGGTAAGCGTACTCAAGGTGAGGTGGTAATTCTTTCAATTCTAGGGTTGGTGGTTCATCAATAGACAACTTCATTCTAGCTATCTCATCTCTATTTAGTTTCTCGTACTCTTCTTGGAATGGTGCTTCGTCTATCTCGGGTTCAGATGTGGAGATTGATGCTATTTCTACCCATTTGGTTTGGTTTGAAAATTCGTTCGTCTTTATCTCATATTTGTTGACTGCTGATGAGGATATTTCATCATTTCGGGTGAGAAGAATCCCTCCGATGTCGGTGAACTGGAATTCTAGAAATTGAGCGGTTGAAGATTGGTTTATGGTGATTTCGGGATTTGGTAGTGGTACGGGTTGGTTGGTTAGTTGTAGATCAATTGGGGGTGGTTCCATACTCATTCCTTTGAATGAATCTAGGATCTCATTAATTGAAGGAAATGGGTTTGGTTTGGTCCCTTCTCTTTTTATCCAAGGTATCGGTGTACTGCATCCTAATGGAACAACGATTGTTTTGCCATTAGTGCAAGAGGATTTCTTTTCAAGCAGGGGAGATAGTAGCTCTTCGGATGTTGTTGGTGAAGTGATTGCGGAGTGCAACCCAGGGTCCTCATTGTATAACCTCTGAAAGGTGATTACCGTGTTGGGTATCGGATCCTGGCTGGATATTGCCAATGCTTCGTGGAGATGTTCATCAAAAATGTCCTGCATGGTATCACACAAATCAAGGTCCTCTTCCAGAGGTTTCTTCATTAATCGATTGACATTAAAGGTGACCTCCTCCTACCCCACTCTCAGTCTTAAAGATTTTTCGTTTATGTTGATCATAGCCTTGGCAGTGTTTAAGAAAGGTCTGCTAAGGATGAGCGGGACATGGGTGTCTTCCTCTATATCCATGACAATGAAGTCTACCGGAAAGATGAACTTATCGACTTTTACCATGACATCTTCAGCAATCCCTCGAGGGAGTTTTACTGATCTGTCGGCTAATTGAATGGTCATACGAGTAGGTAATAGGTTATCTAATCCTAATTTCTTATATATGGGAATAAGGCATAAGATTAACACTAGCACCTAGGTCGGCTAAGGCATTACTGATTTGAATATCTTGGAGAAAACAAGGTATGGTAAAGCGTGCAGTATCACCTAGTTTAGGTGGAAGACCATGTTGCACAACTAAAGAACATTCAGCATCCAAGGGTAAACTAACTATTTGCCTAAGCTTTTTTTTGTTTGAAAGGAAATCTTTAAAGAATTTGGCACATGAAGGCATTTCCACTAAAGCATCTAATAATTTAACATTTAAGTGTATGCTTTTAAACATTTCCAGATATTTTCCAAATTTGGCTTCTTGCCTTTCCTTTTTAAGTCTTCCAGGATAAGGTATTCTTGTACGAGGTACATTATCCTATGTTTGGGCTGGTGATGGGTCAGGGATGTCAATTGACTCATGTTCACTAGGTATAGGTGTGGGCAAAGAAGTGTTTTCGGGGGTGTTATCTGGTGGTGGTGGATCAACTTTGGTTACTTTTCCTCCTCTTGTTACGATTAACACATCGTCACTTGGTGGATTAGTGCTTGTTGACGTACTTTCCTCAATAAAACTTAGGTTTTTCAAAATGGATTCCATGTTAGAGATTAATTTTTCTGAAATTTTTATCATGGCGTCAATGTTGTCTTGAAATCCGGTTACTCTTTTGTTTATAAGGTCTTGTTCAAGCATAAAAAGTGGCAAAAGTGATTTTGAGGAAAATAAGTGGCTTGTGGGGGAAGAATTATCCAAAAGTTGGGTCCAATCAGGATAAGGTGTTGACATGGTTGGTTAAAAAGTAAGTAAAACTAATCTAATCTAATCCTAAAGGAAAGAAATGTAACTTTTGATTGATGTTAATCGTTCAAAAGGATCTCTAAATACTAAGGTTGCTAAGCTCCTAAAATTGGTCGCCGATGCTTCCCCAGCAGTGGCGCAAAAAACTTGTTGCACTACACGCCGGTCGTTGAAATTTCTAATGGAGATGCAGCACAACAGTGGGTTTTTAATTTGTAAGGCTGGGGCCTAGGGTTACTACTATTGCTAATCTAAGGGCTAGCAAAGGATAAGTATAACCTAGAGTCGTTCTTCAAAGAGCGACGAATTGAAACTAGGAGTGTTTAGGAACTTTTACGAACTTAGCTGAGGCTCGGAAAGATGGTTTTGGTTTTGGGTTTTTTCTAAATTAAAATTAAATTTAAGATAAACTAAAAGGTGGAGGTTACTTCGGGCGTTCAGCAATTTAACGCGATTGTCTACTATGAAGTGGTTTAGGTGAAGTTAAATAAGAGGGGTTCTAATGAGGATAAATTTGTAGGTTAATGTGAGCTATTCTATAGTCCTTCTTTTGGGCTAACGTGGAGGTGTCCACAATTAGGCAAATAGAATGTCACATGGGTTGCAGAATATATGAAAACATACACCGAAAGTTCTCTCAAATGCATGTCCATATTATCCAACAGTTAATCTCAATTCCTATTCCCCAATCTCGGTCATCAGAGACGTCCGAATCATGGCACAGTTTGTTGAATAAACAATCTTGTAAACGGGTTTTACCCTCGCCGAAACAGGTTGGAATAACCAGTGTAGACGGTCGGATAGTATGTCATCACTTATTCATACTAATTATCAACATTACTCAAGTATGCAAGAAAACAAGGATGATTTATACTAAGAATAGAAACCTAAGTAACACGTTTTTTAATCGATTCATAACATGACTACCTTCGGTCGTTCTCGACTTCCATACTTTTGTACTCAGCCATAAGCGTTTCTAGTACTATATCGAAGAACAGTCGAATAGGGGCTGTCACATTATTTCACGATGATTAAGGCTAAATATATTTCACTATCATGATAATCCTAAGGTGTCATACCCCGAAATTCGGGTTGCAAAAGCGTATCCGGCCGGGGCGCGACTAATCAATAATCAAAGCACAAAGATAACGACTCTATATACGTCGTTTTACAACTTGTATTGATAAAATCAAAGTTTACATCAAAATATAGTTTACATTAGCTCAGTTCCTGGATTGAGAGATTTACATACATAATTAATCTATACAAAATATAATAATGTAGCTAAATCTCCGAATATTTTGCATGATGACTCGAGCTAATGTTATCCTGAATGGAAGTCCAACCTACTGCTGAGTACCTGTGAGACATGCTAAAATGGGTCAGCGAAATGCTGGTGAGCTCACAGGTTTGTATGTCAACACATATATAGTATGAACCGCAAGATTTAGTTGAATTTAAAATGCAATTAAGCAGAATAAAAGTTTTACAGCCATGAGCACATAGTTTGAGCTTAACTCGAGGTGTCAGGTCCACATTTAAGGAATCCTGATCGAGGTGCCTCCCACGAGTGCCTCCCACGAGTGCCTAATCTACACTTGTCTGAACAAATATTAGTACATCCGTTTGCCCAGTTAGTGCATGCTAACCCGGACGAGGAGGTTCAATCCTATATGGTACCATATACTAATAGTCACGCTAAAACGTATTACCAAACTATGCTGAGGAGGGCTTTTAAAAGATTAGTGAGATAACTCATGTAGTAATTGTTTGTTTTCGTACTTGCGTTCATATAGTTAAAATAAAATGAGCAATGTAATCACACCCCTGAGTAAAACAGTAAAATAGGGGCTATGAGACTGATGTGCCTGCCCAAGCGTCGTATGAAGATGGTGCTCGGACCGCAATTGGTTTGTTTTAAATTTTTATTTGCGGGGTCTAAGTATGACTTACTAGTACAGAACCAAAGGCTAGTAGATGGTAAGTATGACCTAGAGTCGTTCTTAAAGTGAAACTGAATTGAAACGGAGGTGATCCAATCAATCTTTCTTTTCTAGTAAAGGTTTTAAAAGAGTGCGTTGGGGGTTTTGGTTCAGTTAACTAAGTAAACTAAATAAAGCGAATAAAATGTAATAATAAATCAGATAATAAAAGTAGTATTTGTTGGGTGTTCGTTAGCTAATAATGTGGGATGATCACTTTTATGGGAAAAACGATTATCTAAATTGGATATGTCTAGTGGATTCAATGCCGAATGGTATAACCAATAAGTTCCCTATTAGTCGGTTATCAACTAATATGTCACGAGGAACTAAGGTGTCATGATTCTGATTAGATAGACGATGCTCAACTCTCCACACTCTCCTGTGAGGGAGTCAGTGACCCGTATTATTGAACGTAATTGCTCATGGGTGAAGGAATAGAGTAGCAGGTCATGAGCAAGTCTCACCGTTCTTAATACCATAAAGATTTCATATCCATTAAACAACTAACTTAGAATTTATGTTCGGACTTATTAACCAATTCTTATTAATGAAACTTAAGATTGATAAGCAGGGGAAATCGTTTAGGTTTCTTACGTATCTTACTTTTGGTTTCATGATTAAAAGATAGAACAACAGTGTAACTTAGATTTCAAACTTGCCTTTCTCAATACAATTAACAAATCCCTAGGTTTTCGTAAATGGTTATTTAGCCTGTAGCCTACCTACTCTAATCTAATATAAACTAATCTAATTAAAACACTAAAATGCTGATGGCTTTTTGCATAAAGTTAAACCCAGACCATGTCAGAAAATACTATGTTGATTCACAGTGTATTTAATCGTTTACCGATGGTTCCATTGTGAATTTAATTGCTTTGCAATGTTCACATGATAATTACATTGTGATCGGAAGTGTACAATACTCTTGGTAAGTCCACGTAATCACGTTGCATTTTATGATGTTTGCATGACGTTACAATTAAAAACATAGTTTTTACATAGATAACTATTGACCAAGTATCAAGGTTCGCGACTCCTCTTTACAAGGTTACAATCACGTTTGTTAATCGAAAGGAGAATATAAGTTTTAGGTTTAAAATCGTAAGATAAGTCCGTTCATAAAGTATCCGTTTTACAATGTCGATCCATAATACAACTACCTTCGGTCACAATGTAAGATAAGTCCGTTCATAAAGTATCCGTTCATAAAGTATAGTCCTTATAATGTCGATCCATAAAGTATCCGTTTTAAAATCGTAAGATAAGTCCGTTCATAAAGTATCCGTTCATAAAGTTATTTAGTTGATCATGGAAATTTTAGCATGCATATTTAAATTTATTAAAGAAAGAACAAACATATTAAATATGAAAGATAGATTAACACATGGAGAAAAGTACAATAACTCGTAGCTAAAATATGCATCCCGGAGCACCTCCGTACAAATCTTCCTTGATTAGTTAATTAGCTAGCCTAATTAACTAGGAAGAATTAAAAATTACAAAGAAATAAAGGTATTTAAGTAAATGTGTGAAGATGCTAAAAGATGATATTCAAGATTGTTTCAAATGAGGTCTAAGGGCTGCTATTTATAGGTGAAAAGTGACTCACGTTAGCATCCCTAGGCTCACATTAGAAAAAGAGTGAAAGGTGGTGCACCGGGTACGAAAAAGTAGCGAATGGTGGTGCACCGGGTACGAAAAAGTAGCGAAAGGTGTTGCACCGGGTACACACAAGGACGGAAAAGCAGAAAAGAGACGGGGGTAGAGGAGGCGGCGCCGCCCACCACCTAGCCGGCGCCGGCTGGTGGCTAGCCAGCGGCGGCTGGCTGCAACCAGCCCCGGTCCGTGGTCTTTCGTTGCGTTGCTTAATTTGTGCGTACCTTCTTCGTTATGCGTCCGTTTATGTTGATTCTTTTTGCGTTGGATTCGTAATTCAAAAACAAATACTTTGATGTAAAGATATCCCAAAAATATGTCTCCGATCTTCAGATATTGTGTATGGATCATTTGAATCTTCCAGCGGGCGTAGAATCTTCATTCTTTATCCGTTTTTGTTGATTCTTCTTCTGTTGGATTCGTAATTTAAAAATGAACATCGTTGGTGAGATGGATGTTGATGATGGGCACTTTTGTCTTGAAATCTCGTTTTGATGCCTTGAATCTTCAAACGTGTGTGGAATCTTCGTTTTTCATCCGTTTTGCCCTTTTTTTATCGTGCAACCTTATTTTTACCATCTTGGCATAATATCATTGGTTTGTATTGGTTTTGAGTTTAAAATGCCAAGAATCATTCTAGAATGAAAGAGATATCGGTAGTAAAAACTTGACCTTTTACGCGATATCAAAACTTGACCCTTGAAGTTGGTCGAATAGATCATCGATGCATGGGAGTGGATAACGGTTCTTGATGGTTAATTTGTTCAGCTCCCTGTAGTCGATGCACATGCGGAAAAAACCGTCTTTCTTTTTGACAAACAAGACTGGAGCTCCCTAGGGTGAAGAGCTCGGTCAGATAAATCCTTTGTCCAGGAGTTCCTGTAACTGAGAGGACAACTCTTGAAGTTTGGATGGGGCTAAACGGTAAGGTGCTCGTGCCACGGGTGCTGCTCCGAGCACAAGGTCGATGGAGAACTCTACCTGCCAAAACGGTGGAAGGCCAGGTAATTCCTCAGGGAACACTTCTGGAAAGTCTCGAATGATAGGCACATCCTCAAGTCGCTTCTCCTCCGACTTTCTCTCCATAACATGTGCGAGGATTTCCTGATAACCTTTTCTTAGAAATTTTTGGGTTTTCAAACAAGAGATGATGTTCAACCTCGTCCCACCGGTCTCCCCTTGTACGGCTAGAGTACCACCGGAGGCGAGGGGTATGCGGACAATTTTAACATAGCACACGATCTCGGCGCGATGCTTGGACAGCCAGTCCATGCCGATGATGATATTGAAACTTCCGATTTCGAAGGGTATAAGATTGATTGAAAACAATTCGTCGGCGAGGTTTAAAGTGCAATTAGGTATCACACTATCGGTTTCAATGAGTTTGACGTTAGCTAACTCTACGACGTATTTAGCATCTAATGCAACATGTGTGATGTCAAGTAGACATAATTCATCGTATATAAAACTTCTATCAGCACCAGTATCAAATAGAATAGAAGCAGATAAGTTGTTGATGAGGAACATACCCGAGACCACATTGGGGTCTTGGCGGGCATCCTTTGAGTTCAGGACAAAAGCTCTACCTTTAGCGATGTTGTTGCTCTTGTTCTTCAGTTTGGGACATTCATTCTTGAAGTGCCCTAGATTACCACACTTGAAACATGCTCTGGGTTGACTGGTGTTGGAGTTGGTGGTAGATTTGTAGTCCTTGGCCATGTGCCCAAATCTCTGATAGTTTGAGCATTGGGTACTACAAGGACCATAATGGTGACGGCGGCACTTAGAGCAGAAGGGCTTGTTTCCAGAGTAGCCCCATTTTGGTTCAGACCCAGAAGAGTAGACCTTGATGGTTTCGGGTTTCTTGGATGATGAGGTGTTTTCGTTGTTGTTTCCCGACCTTTTGCATTTGTTATCCCAGACTGGTTCGGATTGTTGGCAGCAGATGTTCCTCGACGGACCACCTGTGCCATGAGGTTATGTGCCATTCGGATGGCAGCTTGGATAGTGGTGGGGTTGAAGGCAGTGACCAAACCCTGAATGCGTGGGGGAAGTCCCCAGATGTAATGCTCGATCCGTTTGTATTCTGGATCAACAAGAGATGGGCACAGCAGTGCCAGTTGGTTAAACCTGGTAGTGTATCCGGTAATGTCATTACCTTGGGTGGTGAGGTGCCAGAACTCATGCTCTAGCAGCTGAATCTCGTCTCTAGGACAGTACTCATTCCACGGAGTCAGATAAGCGGTATCGATGCCCAGAGTCTGAGCATAAATATTCCACCAAGTCAGAGAACCATCCAGAAAGGTGCATGTGGAGTACTTGACCTTGCAATCCTCCATGCAGTTGCATATGCGGAAGACTGACTCTACTTTTTCCAACCAACGCAATAATCCGATGGCACCCTCGGTACCTTTGAAGTTCAGCGGCTTGTAGTTCTGAAAATCTTTGTATGAACAAGGCTTAGGTTGTGGCCGTAATTTGTTGTTCGGGTAGCCATGGCTTGAGCCACACTCTAGGTGATGAGCTTGGCGATTTCGGTATCATTGAATGTGTATCGTCTCGGAGGCATATTGTTGAATCAGGAAAAAGAACTAGTGAGATGTCTGTAGGATATTAAGATGTATCACAGTTCTATATGTGGTGAAATATACAATGATAAAACAATTTGATAACCATTATCCATTTAGATAATTAAGTTGGATACAAGGCGAAAGTTCCAAAAGATACAGAACATAAGGATTACAAAAGATGCCGGGAATTGTTACATCCAGTCGAATTACAATGATTTTACATAGATACAAGAAAAGTTATAAGATAAGGCTAAACTAGTCTTGATGCAGATTAATTTGTTTCATCAATGCAACAAGACGATCCACATTGTTTGCAAGGTTTCTGGCTTTTCGGGCGTTGCCTTCTGCCAAGACTAGCCGTTGCACTAGTCCACGGGCGTACTCTTTAGTATCCCGCAAGCGTTGCTCACATTCTTCCATTCTATGCCGTAAAAGTGCGGATTCCATGGCTAAATCTATCACTTTGTTGTAAAGGACGTCCATGTTGTTAATGGTGTTTTCATGATCTTCAACAACATTATTGATACGTTCCATTGCTGTGAGTCTCCAGTGCTCGCGAGTCTCCTGGAGTTCGATGTCCATATCGTGTAGTTGTTGCTCGTGACGGTGTACCCTGGCAGCCAAGATAGGTACAGTGAAGTGAGCAGGTTCTTGAGTATAAGGAGAGATGTCCATATTGGAAAGTCCTCCGTTCTATGTAGGGAGTTGGATTCCTTCTTCATCCATCCAGGTGTTAAGTCAGTTTGATAATCATCGACATTAGCTAGTTGTTGTTTGCCTTTGGGACTAGTTATTCAGTTGGTTTGAATGGAATATGGGCTAGCTCAAGGCGATTCAGTGTTCCTCCTAGTTACCCTTGAGTTTTGTGGTCCGTACGGATGAGAGCGAGACGAATTGGGTGGTGTGTTTGCCATTTCTGAGACAAAGCGTTAGAAAGAATGAGGCCTATATTCGTATATAACTAGCTTAGTACCCGCGCAATGCGGCGGCTACAATATTATTCAGTTATATAATCATTAAGGAAACTATTATTTCTAAATGTTGCCATAATGTAATTTGCCCAATATAGCAAGTATGAGGGAAAATCATTAATTATAACGTCATTATATGTAAAAATGCATTTTTTGTAAGTTCGTCTTAATAAAATAACATGACAATCACTAAAATTGCATTTTACAAAATAACATTACAATAAAAAATCTGACTAAAATTGCATACATTCATTCTTTAATTTTCACTTAAAACTTCTTTGTACACCACATTTGAGGTGTAAACTCCACCTTGATTGAATTCTTTTGTTGACTTCACTAATACCTTTGTTTTATTGCGTGATATGCCTCTAGATAATGCCACATAAAGTTGTCCATGTGAGAATACAGATTCTGGTAGATAAACACACACATTCGGAATTGTGTGACCTTGAGCTTTGTTGATTGTCATAGGAAAGCTAAGTCGGATAGGAAATTGTTTTCTCTTCAATTTGAACGGGAACATGTCGTCTTGAGAAGGACATAGAGGAATTCTCAGCAAAAATATTCGTTTTCCAGCATGTTGACCAATGACTATTTCTGCATCAATGACATTAGATTGAAAACCCTTGCATATCAATCTTGTGCCATTACACAATCCATTTGATGGATCAATGTTCCGCAATAATATTATCGGGCACCCAATTTGTCGAAGAGAATGAGGGGGAAACCGCTAACATTAAGAGAGTTTAAAAATTCTATCGGATAAAAGTTATTCTTGTCGTCTTCTGCTTCATCAAAACTATAGTAAACTTTTTCTTCTCCTTGGAATCTTTCGATCAACTGATTTTTGATGCCATCAACATTTTCATTTTTGGTTGATAAAATTGCCCTAGAAATAATATAATTGGAAGAATGAGCGTTTTCTTCCAAAGAAGGAAAAATTGCATCAATCAACTCAGTTGTTGACTTCTCATTATCAGTATACGGAATGACCATATCATCTGGTATGCGAATACAACTTCCATCAATGGTTTGTTCAACTCTATCACCGATGCGTAATAGGAAATCTACAAACCACGGATCAGTAATTGCTCTCATGTTTATGGTTAACCGTATCTTTTTAATTTCGGGCTAAAGAGGTGACATACGTAGGCTGGAGTCTACAATTTGTGCTCGAGTACCACGTCTGACAACAGGTAACACTTGTCTAAAATAACCTCCTAGAACCATACTCTTTCCACCAAAAGGAAGTCTCACCCCCATAATATCTTGCATTGTTCGATCAACAGCCTCCGCCGACTGCCTTTTAGCCATAGATGCTTCATCCCATATGTTTAATTTTGCAGAACGAATTAATTGAGCAACCCTAGTCTGTTTTTTGATATTGCACATTGAGTTGTTATCAAGATTGATGGGAATCTTAAATCTCAAGTGAGCGGTTCTCCCTCCCGCCATGTTATTAGCTGCAGCACCTGATGATGCAATGGCAAGTGCAATAAAACCACGGGAACGAACCTCAGTATGTAAAGCTTTGTACAAAAGAGTTTTTCCAGTTCCACCAGGACCATCTATGAAGAATACCCCAGGGCATTCATCATTCACATGCCTCATGATGTCATCATATGCTACTTTTTGATCTGCAGTAAGAGAACCTTGAGAATGTAGGTGTTCATCTTCAACAACTATAGAGTACTCCTCTTGTACCTCACGACAACTTACAGACTCCAAATTGGTATTTGTGGTTATTTGGGGAAGATCAAAATCATTTAGATTGTTACCCATAGATTGTAGGAAAATTTCCATGTCTTTCAACACCATATTTTGAACCAACTCAACACTTTCGTAATGTCACCTATAGTCGTCAGAAAATGAATCATAATGGTCATCCCATAACTTTCGAACATCCCCCGGCTCATAAAAAGTCAGTATAGTCGCGAAAAGACTTCTAAGAGCACTGGGAAACTGAAATACAAAAGCCTCTGTAAGACATTGTGATAAACTGTTATCATCCTCTATTAATCCTCTTTCAAGAGCCGCCCTTCGACATGTTGAGTACAATACACCATTAACTGTATATAGATCTTCAAAGCAAGTTGGTCCTTTTAAATGTGATAAAAGTAAACGTAGGTAGTACTGTTGGTGCATCTTAGTGTGTCTGTCAGTTGGTCTAAGTCTGTAATGCATTAGATATGTAATTACATTAGTTATGACGTTTGTATCTGAAAAGTAATTACATTTTGTGTTTTGGCGACACAAGGGTTTTCTGTCGCATAAGTCAACTTGGCGACACAACTTGTGTCGCATGAGTCGGCTTGGCGACACAGCTTGTGTCGCATAGATCAGATTAGGTGTCGAGTATAAATAGATGAGTTAGGCTAATTTGCTAGGGTTTACGAACCTAGGTAAAGTTTCAGTATATTGTACTCGAGTTCTTGCAATTAATCTGATCGGTAATCATTTGGGTATTAATATACTTTGTGTTTATTTCGTTTAATCGTTTAACGTTTATATATTCAATCTTTAGATTCCGCACGTTGATTGAATATTAGGGTTCAATTAGGTCCGACTACATTATTTTTGTGTCGCTTGATCTCTTTGCGACACATACTTGTGTCGCATAACAGTTTATTCTTTGTGTGTTTGATTATTTTGCAGGTAATTCAAAATGTCATCTTCTACAGCACATTCTATTCAGTCGGTTGGAGCTATGTTGAAACAAAATAATGAGGTTGGATCAGGAAATAAGCCACCTATGTATATGCCAGGAATGAGTTATGCAGATTGGCGTCAACGTTTTGAATCATACGTCGGTCTTAATGATCCGGAAATGATGATTTACTTAGAGGAAAAATATGAGCGTCCTCTAAGAACCGGAGTCTTTAATGGCCCAGCTCCTGAAAAGTCAATTAAATCCATGACTCCTAAGGAACGTAAGGCATTTGATATGGAACGGAAAACTCATTCTGCAATCACTATGGCATTGCCTCAACCTATCATGAGATAATTAAGGCAACATAAGATTGCTTATGATCTGTGGAAAGCCTTTGAGAAGAAGTGTGGTGGTAGTGACCAATATAAGAAGAAGAAAATAGACTTGATCAAGAAACAGTATGAAGTCTTTGATATGCTACAAGATGAATCACTGGAAGATCTGTGCAGCAGATATTCTCAATTGGTTACTGAGTTATTGGAAGGAGGTATAACTCTTGACAGGACAGATGTAAATAAGAAACTTCTTGATTCACTTCCCAAGAAGTGGCATACTCGTGTCCTCTTAATGGAAAGGGATGAGGATATCATGGATATGGAGCTTGAAGATCTTATAGGTCATATTGAGGCAGAGCTTCTTGAAATGCAGAGAAAGGAGACCAAGGCCACTTCTCATCTCCAAAATCCAAAGTTGTATGGAGTAGATGTTCCAGTCTCAGCAAGTAAGGCTACGAGTACCGCATTTATAACTAGCAAAGCTAGTGAAAATGTAACTACAAATATTCCATCTGGTGGTACCTATTTTCAAAGTTCAGGAATGTCATCTGGTCGGCATTTCTAGCCTCTGCTGGTTATTTTACTGATGAAGACTTTGGTCAAATTGATCAAGAGGAATTGGAAAGGTTAGATTTGAAGTGGAACATGGCGATGCTGATAAGAAGGGTTAAGAACTTCTTGAAGAAATCTGGCAGAACATCGGTGAATGATCCAGGCGAAAAGGGTTTAGGGTTTAATAAAGGCAAGGTAAAGTGTTACAAGTGTCAAAATTTTGGACACTTTGCTCGTGAATGTGAGAAGCATAAGACTCCACCTTCAGGTCTGACCAAACCCTCTCTAACTAAGGCTGAAGAGAAAGCTATGGTGTCAGCTGCTTTGATGCTGACTGAAATTCCATGGGACAACAGCTGGCCAGATGCAGCTTAGGATGATGAATAAGAAAACACAGCTCTCATGGCCGAAGTTCATGAGCAATCTGAAGCAGTTCAAAATAGTAGATGGTATATCGATAGTCGTTGCTCGCGACATATGACAGGCGACTTGATATCGCGTAAAAAGTCACGTTTTTACCACCGATATCTCTCTCATTCTGATAAAATCATTGATAAAATGCTGAGAAGATCAAAACAAGGTTGCATGAGCAAAATCAATCAAAACGGTCGAAAAACGAAGATTCCACACACGTTTGAAGATTCCAGACATCAAAACGAGATTTCAAGATAAAAGAGCCCATCACCAGCATCTATTTGACCCAAGATGTTCATTTTCGAATTACTAATCCAACAGAAGAAGAATCAACAAAAACAGACGAAGAATGAAGATTTTACGTACTCCGGAAGATCCAAATGATTCGTACGACACATCTAGAGTTCAGAGACATATTTTTGGGATTTCTTTTCATCAAAAGATTCGTTTTTGCATTATGAATCCAACGCAAAAAGAATCAATGCAAACAGACGCATAACGAAGAAAACACGCACGAATCGAGAAACGAAGCAACCGGCAGCAGGCTGGCGCAGGTGGCAGCCAGCCGCCGCCGGCCACCACCTGGCCGTCGCCGGCTGCCAGCCATCCGCCGCCGGCTACCGGTCACCTGCACGGATTGCGCTTTTTTGTCCTTTTTCGTACCCGGTGCTAGACCTTTACATGTATTTCGTACCTGGTGCCACTACCTTTTTTGCCTTTTGTACCAGGTGCCAGTACCTTTTGCTAATGTGTGCTTCCCTTTGCTAAAATGAACCAAAACTCCTCTATAAATTGGAGGCATGAGGCTCATTTGAAAGACACACCAAGACATACCAACACACCTCAAAACACTTAAAATTACCAACACATTTGTATTTTCTTTTCTTTTATTCTTCCTAGTTAATTAGGCTAGCTAATTAACTAGCCAAGGAAGATTTGTACGGAGGTGCTCCGGGACGCATATTTTAGCTACGAGTTATTGTATTTCTTTCAAGGTGTCAATATATCTTTCATATTTAATATGTTTGTCCTTTCTTTAATAAATTTAAATATGTATGCGAAAATTACCATGATTAGCTAAATAACTCAATTGTCTGCTATGATAGTCCTTTAGAAAAGTATTAAATTTGTGACTATGTGGTATGTTTTGAGATTGCGGATGGTTTATATTACAAATGGATATAGGAATTAAATCTTTATCGTTTATCTGCCCCAACTCATGTTATGACTAAAACTTTATCCAAAAATGAACGTAGCTAACTCATAGGATACAGGTCACTTAGTTGTACTATGTTAGATTGAATCATTGAGATCGGCATGGCCGGTGTTCTGTAACATCCTCGCGTTGGGCCTGGTAATTTCTTATTAAAATTGAGTATTTTATTAATTAGAAATTCTTTGTTATTAATTGTATATTGAAAAACTTAGGTGAATAAGTCTCAGAACTTATTGTGATTAGTGAAATATTAGTTGTTTTAAATTACTGCATTTGACAGTAAAATATAATGATATTTCTCGCAAGAGATTTTCCGGTTCCAGACAATAGATTTGGAACGGGTATAAAATACCCAATATTTGAGTCGGTTCATAAAGAGGCCGACCTTTTCTTTATGACATTTTCCCCAAATTCAGTTCTTCAAGTGATAACCTCAAGAATAAACCTAGAACTCATTTCAATCAAAAGAAGTTAAGATTTGAGCTTGGTTATGGTTGGGATTTCTTATTGTTGCCCTCATCTTCTTCTTGCTATTATCATCATCATCATGTAAGTAATTGAATTATATGAACTTCAATATTAGTTAGGTCAAACATGAAATTGATGAATTGTTGAGTTATATGTGTTTGAAGTTGATAATAGTATTAGCTATTGATAATGAGTTGAATTCTTAGCTCAATTTGTGATATGGTTATAATTGAAATGTGATTCAAATTTATACTTGAGGGTTTTAAGAATTAGACTTAAAATGGTAGTGATTGATGCTTGAATAAGTTGTTTGATGTTAACTAATTGATATGGGATACTTTCTTGATGATTTGAAGTATGGTTTAAGTAATTTGGTACTTAAATATTTGGGATTTGGGAGTTAGGATACGAACTGGTAATGTGCAGGTCGAAACTGAGTTTTCTGGGTTTCAGGCTATAGCCGATCGGCTATACATAGCAGATCGGCTATGCTAGTGTAAAAACTCAACAGAATTTAACCCAGGAACAAAATGGACGAATTTAACTAAAGAAACCGATCTGCTTTACAAAGCAGATCGGCTATGAAAGAAAAGCCGAACGGCTATGTGTAGCCGAACGGCTAGCTTAGTTCAAAAATGCAACAGAACTTGACTTGGGTGAAAAAGCTTAGAAATTTATTGAGGAAGCAGATCTGCTAAGGTAAAGCAGATCGGCTTTGGTTCAGAATAGGATCAATTCAGTTTTAATTTGTGTATCAATCACAAATGTACAAGTAATATATATATATGCAAGTTGTGTGATTACTTGTATAACAACATGATTCATCTAAGGTTGTTGATTAATGACAAGTTATTAACTTGTGTGTTTTGTGGTATTTCAGATACACCAAAGGCTCAGTGAATAAAAGCTGAGTGTGGAGATTTCAAGGGTATCGGTGAGTGGATTTAGAACTCACCCTTCGATTTAGTTGTAACTGTTTGGTTGCAACAAGTATAAGTAAATTGATTATACGATTGCTAATCTGTATTATTGATTGTGAATCTACTTGATATGTGAATCTATGTGTATCAGATTATTGAGGTCAACGTGTAGTTGGACTTTTTGGTTATTATGTGAATTACACAGGTTTTGATTCATTTGTTGTGTTTGAGACCTGTGTATGAGTTTAATAACCAATAGTTATCGGTCTATTCTGTATTGGCCATACAGATTGACGTTAAGTGTTCTTGGGGATATCCCCGGGTATTATGATATCCCAAGAGCCACCGATCCTCATTGAAAAAGAATGTGTTTACTATTATTTGCTGTAAACTGATGGTTAAGCTAAGTTGAATTGTGTGTGATAAATTCATTCACTTAGCTTTGTGCTAATCCCTCATCCTACTTCCTGCAGGTTTTATATATATATATATATGTGGGTGTCAGGAACGGATGCTTTCGCAGGGAATGTCTGACAGATTTTGACTCTGATATGGTTTCGTTATAAACCTAGTTTTGTACTAGATAATACCTCGACATATGTAGTTTTAAACAGTTTTATGTTGGTTTATTTTGAATATATAACTGTGTAAGTACATTATCTTAATGTACAATATATATAAATATGTTTTAAATTTATACGCTTCCGAGTAAAATAATATAATATTGTTGTAAATAAAGAGGGGTGTTTCAAGCGTGGTATCAGAGCATAGAGTTGGGTGAATTGAGCATTATAAAGTGTTCAATCCCAAATCTAGAATTTGTATGTCAAACATTCCTGGTTATGGGATTTAGCATTGTGTATGAATCTGTTAGTAGATAAGTGCTAACGATTAACAAATTTCAAGTTGTTGTGTGGAATACAGATATGGCAGATAACGAGCAACCGACCGCCAACCCTAATAATGCCTCACGGATCGATGTTCCTCCTCCAGATATTCATAATGAGAGACATGATCATGAGGGTACTTCTTTTCCTGCTCATGAAGAATCTAATCGAGATGATTATCTTTTTCAGTTAGAAGATGAGGTGATTAATCTCAGAGAATTTAAAAGACAGGCCGAAACTACATCATCTCAGCAACGTTTTCAGCAACAGATACCTGTGTTTGGTAATATTCCTCCTTTTCCGTCAAATAAACAATGTTCATTTAAGACGTTTATGGCAAGTAAACCACCTGAGTTTAGAGGGAGTACCAATCCATCAGTAACTTTAAACTGGTTAAGAGATATGGAATGAAAATTTGATGTTACTCGCTGTGAAGAAGAATTTAAAGTGTTTTATGCTATTCAATGTTTAAAAGACGAAGCTATGGTTTGGTGGGACTCGATTACTGGTCATTTAACTCAACAGCAGAAGGAAGCTATTCGAAGGCCTGATTTTCATCAAGCTGTTTGCAATCAGTACTGTTCTGACTTTGAGATGGCACGTATTAGAAGAGAGTTTATGAATCTTCAATTAACCGATAAGATGACTATCGATGAGTTAATCACACAGTTTTCGGAAAAACTACGGTTTGTACAGCATTGGGTTCCCGATGAGAAAACTAAAATAGAGCAGTTTGTGGAAACCTTACCTCATAATTATCGTACCACAGTAAGATTAGCTAATAATTTATCTCAAGCATTTACTCTTGCACGTTCAGTTGATAGTGACATTAGAGGTTTTCAAGAATCTCAAGCTAGAAATACTTCTTCTTCGTTTCCAAGAACTAGAACAGAGTCTTCGGGTAAAGGAAAGTCCAGGTGGCAGAGTAATCGTCAGGGTCAGAGATTTAGTAATAAAAGTGGTTCCTCTGGAAGTTCTAATTAATTGGTGTACTTCTTGTCGATCTAAACATAATGGTCCATGTACAATCCAGACGAACAAATGTGTTAAATGTGGTGAATTGGGTCACGAGTTTAAGAATTGCAAGTTTCCCAATTTTGTGTGCTGGAACTGTAAGAAAGAAGGGCATCGAGTTGGTCAGTGTCCTGAGGCAGGAAGACAGAGTTCTGGTTCGGTCGGGAGTTCGTCATCTTCCGGTCAAAAGCGAAAGAATCCTCCGCCAGCGACGAGTAGGGCATTTCAGATGACAGTCGATGAGGCTGTCCACACAGATGATGTGATTACTGGTACTTTTCTTATAAACTCTGTACCGGCTCGTGTATTATTTGATTCTGGAGCAAATTGTTCTTTTATATCTGTGTGTTTTTGTGAAAAGTTGAAATTGATTCCTACTGTGATAACTAAGCCCTTAGAAGTAGAGATTGTTAGTGGCAAATTAGTTCCTGTTACCACCTCGGTGACTGGAGCTAATATTGTGATAGATGGCCAGACTTTTCCAATTTCGTTTCTGTTAATGCCGATTCCAAGTTTTGATGTGATTATTGGCATGGATTGGTTAAGTCAGTTTAAAGCAAGTATAGATTGCCACCATAAGCTGATTAGAATCCCAATCTCTGAAGAGTCATACGTTGTGACTCGAGGAGAACGGGATAGTGGGTGTATTCCTCTAATTTCCATGATGAAAGCTAGGAAGTCGATGTCTAAAGGTTGTGAGTCTTACTTAGCTTACGTCATTGATGCCAAATTAGAAAAGAAATCTGTTTTTGATGTTCCGATTGTCTCTGAATATCCGGAAGTGTTTCCCGATAAATTGCCTGGTTTACCACCGGTTAGGGAAGTGGAATATCAGATTGATCTCATTCCTGGTTCCTCGGCTGTAGCCAAAGCTCCCTATAGATTAGCACCGTCTGAGATGCGAGAAATGATGAGTCAGGTACAGGAATTATTGGATAGAGGTTTTATTAGACCGAGTTCTTCTCCTTGGGGTGCACCGGTTTTGTTTGTTAAAAAGAAAGATGGGTCATTCAGAATGTGTATTGATTATAGAGAATTGAACAAAAGAACAGTAAAGAATAAATATCCTCTGCCTCGAATAGATGATTTGTTTGATCAGTTGCAGGGATCTTCTGTATATTCTAAAATCGATCTGAGATCGGGTTACCATCAGGTTCGTGTTCGTGAACAGGATATTCCAAAGACTGCTTTCCGTACCAGGTATGGTCATTATGAATTCTTGGTGATGCCTTTTGGTATGACTAATGCTCCAGCAGTTTTTATGGATCTGATGAACCGGGTATGCCGACCATTTCTCGATAAGTTTGTAATTGTTTTCATCGATGATATTCTTGTGTATTCTAAATCTGAATCAGAACATGCCGTGCAATTGAGGTTAGTTCTTGAAACCTTGAAGAGAGAACAGTTATATGCAAAATTTTCTAAATGTGAGTTCTGGATTCGAGAAGTACAGTTTCTGGGTCATATTATTTGTAATGATGGGGTTAAAGTTGATCCTTCAAAAGTTGAAACTGTAATGAACTGGAAAACTCCAAAGAATGCTTCTGAGATTAAAAGTTTTCTGGGTTTGGCTGGTTATTATCGGAAATTCATTAAAGACTTTTCTAAAATTGCTAGCCCATTGACTAAATTAACCCGCAAGAATGAAAAGTTTGAATGGAATAATCAACAGGAACAGGCTTTTCATACTTTAAGACAGTTATTATGTCAGGCACCTGTGTTAGCTTTACCAGATGGCTCAGATGACTTTATTGTTTATTGTGATGCATCTTATTCTGGTCTGGGTTGTGTTCTGATGCAGCGGGATAGAGTCATTGCTTATGCTTCTCGGCAATTGAAACCTCATGAAAAGAATTATCCCACACATGATATAGAATTGGCAGCTGTAGTGTTCGCTTTGAAAATATGGAGACACTATTTATATGGTACTAAATGCACTGTTTGTACTGATCATAAAAGTCTGCAGTATGTATTTTCACAGAAAGAACTGAATATGCGTCAAAGACGATGGTTAGAATTAATTAAAGATTATGATTGTGAAATACGTTACCATCCAGGAAAGGAAAATGTAGTTGCAGACGCATTGAGCAGAAAAGGTACTTCTAACCAAGTCTATTTTCTGAAAGTTAATATTTCTTCTGACTTAGTGGATCAAATTAAAGCTGCACAGTTAGAAGCTTTGTTGGAACGTAATCTTAAGTCAGAAATTATGTTGAAAAGAAGGGACTTACTGGTTGACGATTCTAGAGGATTAAAGACTTTTCAGTCTCGTGTTTGGATTCCTCTGATCGGTAATATTCGAGATATGCTTTTGACTGAAACTCACAAATCTCGTTTGGCTGTCCACCCTGGTAGTACACGGATGTATAATGATTTAAAACATTTGTACTGGTGGCCTACAATGAAAACTGATATTGCAAAGTTTGTTGGTAATTGTCATATATGTGCTCAAGTGAAAGCTGAACATCAAAAGCCGTATGGGTCATTGAAACAGTTAGAGATTCCAGAATGGAAATGGGAACATTTGACTATGGATTTTGTGACTAAACTTCCACGTACATCTCGAGGGAATGACATGATTTGGGTCATTGTTGACAGATTGACCAAGAGTGCACATTTTCTGGCGACTAGTGAGACTGCTTCCCTCAGTAAACTCGCACAGTTGTATGTTAATGAAATTGTTTCAAGACATGGTATTCCATTGTCGATTGTGTCAGATAGAGATTCTCGCTTTATTTCTCATTTCTGGCAGAGTTTACAGCAGGAGTTGGGTACACGTGTTAATCTCAGTACGGCCTATCATCCTCAGACAGACGGTCAGTCAGAACGTACGATTCAGACGTTAGAGGATATGCTCAAAGCTTGTGTATTAGAGTATGGAGGTTCATGGGATTCTCACCTTCCTTTAGTGGAATTTGCTTATAATAATTCCTATCATTCCAGTATTGGTATGCCTCCTTATGAAATGTTATATGGTCGTCGTTGTCGTACCCCCACGTGTTGATTAGAAGCGGGAGAAAAGCAATTTGCAGGCCCAGATATTGTACAGATCACAGCTGACAAAGTGGCTATCGCCCGAGAAAAATTAAAAGCTGCACGTGATAGACAGAAACAGTATGCCGACCCACGTAGGCGACCGGTTACTTTTACCGAGGGTGAGTTGGTGTATTTAAAAGTCTCCCCGTGGAAAGGCGTTATTCGATTTGGAAAATGAGGAAAGTTGGCACCTAGATATATTGGTCCCTTCAGAATTCGTCAGGTGATTAATGATCAATCAGTTTCATTGGATCTTCCTCCTGAGCTTGCTGGTATTCATGACACGTTTAATATTTGTTATTTGAGAAAGTGTAATGTCGATGATCAATCTCAGATTCTTCCTTTACAAGATTTGAAAGTCGATCAGAATCAGAAATTGATTGAAGAACCGATTGAAATTCTTGATAGAAAAATTACTAAACTTAGAAAGAAACAGATACCGATGGTGTTGGTAAAATGGAAGCACAGTTTAGGTTCTAATTTGACTTGGGAGACTGCAGTTGACAGTAAAATATAATGATATTTCTCGCAAGAGATTTTCCGGTTCCAGACAATAGATTTGGAACGGGTATAAAATACCCAATATTTGAGTCGGTTCATAAAGAGGCCGACCTTTTCTTTATGACATTTTCCCCAAATTCAGTTCTTCAAGTGATAACCTCAAGAATAAACCTAGAACTCATTTCAATCAAAAGAAGTTAAGATTTGAGCTTGGTTATGGTTGGGATTTCTTATTGTTGCCCTCATCTTCTTCTTGCTATTATCATCATCATCATGTAAGTAATTGAATTATATGAACTTCAATATTAGTTAGGTCAAACATGAAATTGATGAATTGTTGAGTTATATGTGTTTGAAGTTGATAATAGTATTAGCTATTGATAATGAGTTGAATTCTTAGCTCAATTTGTGATATGGTTATAATTGAAATGTGATTCAAATTTATACTTGAGGGTTTTAAGAATTAGACTTAAAATGGTAGTGATTGATGCTTGAATAAGTTGTTTGATGTTAACTAATTGATATGGGATACTTTCTTGATGATTTGAAGTATGGTTTAAGTAATTTGGTACTTAAATATTTGGGATTTGGGAGTTAGGATACGAACTGGTAATGTGCAGGTCGAAACTGAGTTTTCTGGGTTTCAGGCTATAGCCGATCGGCTATACATAGCAGATCGGCTATGCTAGTGTAAAAACTCAACAGAATTTAACCCAGGAACAAAATGGACGAATTTAACTAAAGAAACCGATCTGCTTTACAAAGCAGATCGGCTATGAAAGAAAAGCCGAACGGCTATGTGTAGCCGAACGGCTAGCTTAGTTCAAAAATGCAACAGAACTTGACTTGGGTGAAAAAGCTTAGAAATTTATTGAGGAAGCAGATCTGCTAAGGTAAAGCAGATCGGCTTTGGTTCAGAATAGGATCAATTCAGTTTTAATTTGTGTATCAATCACAAATGTACAAGTAATATATATATATGCAAGTTGTGTGATTACTTGTATAACAACATGATTCATCTAAGGTTGTTGATTAATGACAAGTTATTAACTTGTGTGTTTTGTGGTATTTCAGATACACCAAAGGCTCAGTGAATAAAAGCTGAGTGTGGAGATTTCAAGGGTATCGGTGAGTGGATTTAGAACTCACCCTTCGATTTAGTTGTAACTGTTTGGTTGCAACAAGTATAAGTAAATTGATTATACGATTGCTAATCTGTATTATTGATTGTGAATCTACTTGATATGTGAATCTATGTGTATCAGATTATTGAGGTCAACGTGTAGTTGGACTTTTTGGTTATTATGTGAATTACACAGGTTTTGATTCATTTGTTGTGTTTGAGACCTGTGTATGAGTTTAATAACCAATAGTTATCGGTCTATTCTGTATTGGCCATACAGATTGACGTTAAGTGTTCTTGGGGATATCCCCGGGTATTATGATATCCCAAGAGCCACCGATCCTCATTGAAAAAGAATGTGTTTACTATTATTTGCTGTAAACTGATGGTTAAGCTAAGTTGAATTGTGTGTGATAAATTCATTCACTTAGCTTTGTGCTAATCCCTCATCCTACTTCCTGCAGGTTTTATATATATATATATATGTGGGTGTCAGGAACGGATGCTTTCGCAGGGAATGTCTGACAGATTTTGACTCTGATATGGTTTCGTTATAAACCTAGTTTTGTACTAGATAATACCTCGACATATGTAGTTTTAAACAGTTTTATGTTGGTTTATTTTGAATATATAACTGTGTAAGTACATTATCTTAATGTACAATATATATAAATATGTTTTAAATTTATACGCTTCCGAGTAAAATAATATAATATTGTTGTAAATAAAGAGGTAGATTAAGATGGGAGTAGAATAGGATGCAAGAGACACGGAACATGGGAGTAGAGGTAGATTAAGATTAAATTTATGTAGATGATATTTTTGAGACAACTTTCTGAATATCCTCAACTTAGATAATACTTTTGCATGCTTAAATTAAACTGTCGCCTTGATCGTCTTATTGCATGTTCTTGTTTGATTGTTTCCTTAGGATCATAATAATAGTAAAATTTAAATGGCATTAATCATCGTGAAATAATATGACGGCCCCTATTCGACTGTTCTTTGATATAGTACTCGAAACGCTTACGGCGGAGTACAAATTTATGGAAGTCAGAACGACCGAAGGTAGTTGTATTATGAATCGAATAGCAAACGTATTACCTAGGTCTCCATTTGTAACACAAATCATCCCTGTCTTGTAGCATCCCTAAGTAATGTTGATAACTCATATGAATAAGTGATGACATGTTATCCGACCGTCTAGACCAGTTAGCCCAACCTATTCCGGTGAGGATAACCCTCGTTCATAAGATTGTTTATTCAACAAACTATGCCATGATTCGGGCATCTCTAACGACCGAGATTGCGGAATAGGATTCGAGGTTAACTGTTGGATAGTGTGGGTGTACATTTGAGAGAACTTTCGGTGTACACTTTAATATATTATGCAATCCCCGTGACATTCTATTTGCCTGATTGTGGACACCTCCGCGTCAGCCCGATAGAAGGATTGTAGGATAGCTCACATCAACTTACGAACTTATCTTCATTAGAACTTTCCATATTTAACCACTTCTAAACCTCATTATAGTAGACAATCGCTTTAATTGTTGAACGCCCGAAGTAACCTCCACCTTTTAATGCAGTCTAGTTTAAATTAGGATAAGAAAACCCAAAACTAAAACCCACTCTTTCAACCCCAGCTGAACACATAAAAGCTTCTAAACCTCCTAGTTTCAATTTGTCGCGCTTTGAAGAACGATCCTAGGTCATACTTCTCCTGTACTAGCATAATAAGTAACCCTAGGCCCCAGCCTTATAAATTAAAAACCCACTGCTGTGTCACGTCACCATTAGAAATCTCAACGACTGGTGCGCAACACAACAAGTTTTTGGCGCCGCTGCCGGGGAGCGTCGGTAACCGATTTTAGGATTTAGTAACTTTAGTGTTTAAGCGATCCTTTTGAAAGATTAACATCAATCAAAAGTTACCTTTTTGCCCGTAGGATTAGTTTTATTTTAGTAACCACTTTTTAATCAATTATGACAACACACTTTGATTGGACCAACCCCACACCAAATGAGTCTTTGACCCAACTTTTAGTTGTTTCCTCAACTACAAACCACTTACCTTCCTCAAAACAATCTTTGTCAGAATTTATGTCTGAACAAAACGTTATAAACAAAAGAGTGACCGGATTTCAAGATAACATTGACACCATGATGAAAATTTCAGAAAAAATAATCTCTAACATGAAATCCATTTTGAAAAACTTAAGTTTTATTGAGGAAAGTACGTCGGTATTCACTAATGACACCACTCATCCACCAAGTGATGATCTGTTAATCGTGACTAGAGGAGGAAAAGTGACCAAAGTTGATCCACCGCCACCAGATAACACCCTCGAAAACACTTCTTTGCCCACACCTACACCTAGTGAAAATGTGGCAATTGACATCCCTGTCACAGTACCTGACCCATCACCAGCCAAAACTCTAGATAATGTACCTCGAACGAGAATACCTTATCCTGGTAGACTTAAAAAGGAAAAGCAAGA
Source organism: Pseudognaphalium luteoalbum (assembly GCA_963422505.1). Taxonomy (NCBI): domain Eukaryota; kingdom Viridiplantae; phylum Streptophyta; class Magnoliopsida; order Asterales; family Asteraceae; genus Pseudognaphalium; species Pseudognaphalium luteoalbum. The sequence continues at coordinate 50,320,891 of OY730196.1, forward strand.
AGCCCAATTCGGTAATTATATGGAAATATTTAAAAGCCTACACTTAAACGTTAGATTATTAGATGCTTTAGTAAAAATGCCCTCGTGTGCTATATTCTTTAAAGAACTCCTTTCAAACAAAGAAAAACTTAGGCAAATAGTTAGTTTACCCTTGAATGCTGAATGTTCATTAATTGTACAACGTGGTCTCCCACCTAAATTAGGCGATACTGGACGTTTTACTATTCCCTGTTTTCTCCAAGGAATTCAAGTTAGTAATGCCTTAGCAGACCTAGGTGCTAGTGTTAATCTTATGCCTTATTCCCTTTACAAGAAATTAGGATTAGATGACCTGTTACCTACTCATATGACTATCCAATTAGCTGACATATCAGTTAAACTCCCTCGAGGGATTGCTGAAGATGTCATGGTCAAAGTTGATAAGTTCGTTTTTCCTGTGGACTTTATTGTCATGGACATAGAAGAAGACACACATATCCCGCTCATCCTAGGCAGACCATTCCTAAATACTGCCAAGGCTGTAATTGATTTTAACGAAAAATCTTTAAAATTAAGAGTTGGGAAAGAGGAAGTCACCTTTAATGTCGATCGATTAATGAAGCAACCTCTGGAAGAGGACCTTGGTTTGTGTGATACCATGCATGATATTTTTGATGAGCATCTCCACGAAGTACTAGCACTATCCAGCCAGGATCCGAAACCCAACACCATAATCATCGTTCGAAAACTGTGTAATGAGGACCCTGGGCTACACTCTGCAATCGCTTCACCAACAAGATCCAACGAACTACTATTTCCGCTGTTTAAAAAGAAGTCTCCTTACATCGATGGCAAAACAATCGTTGTTCCATTAGGATGCGGTACACCGATACCTTGGCTAACGAGAGATAAACCCATATTCAATGAACCAAATCTATTTCCCTCAATTAGAGGGATCTTGGATTCATTCAAAGAAATGAGTACTGAGCCACCATCGTTTGAACTACAATTAGCCAATCAACCCGAACCACTGCCATTTTCAAACCCTAAAATCACCATAAGCCAGTCTTCATCTGCTCAATTTCAAGAATTCTAATTCACTAACGACGAAGAGATCATCCTCACCAGAAATGATGAAGTTTCCTCATCGTCAGTCAACAAGTACGAGCTAAATACAGACGAATTCTCGAATAAAATCGAGTGGGTTGAAATAGCACCAATCTCCACATCTGAACCTGAGGTAGACGAAGCACCATTCCAAGCTGAATTCGAGAAGCTGAATAGAGACGAGATAGCTAGAATGAAGCCGTCTACCGAAGAATCACCAAACCTAGAATTAAAAGAACTACCACCTCACCTTGAGTACGCTTACCTCCATGGAACATCACAACTCTTGGTGATAATATCAAAAGAGATAAAACCCGAGGAGAAAGCTCAACTCATTGATGTTCTGAAATCGCACAAGAAAACAATTGCATGGAAGATTTCCAACATACAAGGAATCAATCCAAACTATTGCACACACAAGATCCTCATGGAAAACGATTTCAAACCATCAGTACAAAGGCAGAGAAGGGTAAACCCTAAGATCCAGGACGTGGTCAAACAAGAGGTTATCAAACTCTTAGATGCTGGATTGATCTACCCAATATCCGACTCACCTTGGGTTAGCCCTGTCCAAGTCGTACCAAAGAAGGGAGGAATTACGGTCATTACAAACGAAGAAAATGAGCTTATACCAACTCGTACAGTTACCGGTTGGAGGGTCTGCATCGATTATCGGAAGTTAAACGAAGCAACTCGCAAAGATCACTTCCCGTTTCCATTTATCGACCAAATGCTCGAAAGGTTATCAGGAAATGAATTCTACTGTTTCCTCGATGGTTTTTCCGGGTATTTCCAAATCCCGCTCGATCTGAAGGACCAAGAGAAGACGACATTCACATGTCTCTACGGAACCTTCGCATACCGACGAATGCCGTTTGGATTATGCAATGCACCTGCAACATTTCAGAGATGCATGGTTGCAATTTTCCACGACATGATTGAACAATGCATGGAAGTCTTTATGTACGATGTCTCTGTCTTTGGAGAATCCTTCGCATCATGTCTGTCCATCCTCAATAGAATGCTCACCAAGTGTGAAGAATCAAACCTCGTGTTAAATTGGGAAAAGTGTCACTTTATGGTGAAGGAAGGAATAGTTTTAGGACATCGAATATCCAAGTCCGGAATTGAAGTAGACAAAGCAAAGGTCGAAACCATCGCCAAACTTCCACCACCAACCAACGTCAAGTCCATTAGAAGCTTTCTAGGACATGCAATATAAATACCGATTGAACTAGAATACAAAGCTTACTGGGCACTGAAAAACTGTAGTTTAGACCCTACGATAACAGGAACTCACCGGAGAATGCAGCTAAATGAACTAGCAGAGTTGAGGGATCAAGCTTACGAAAGTTCCTACAAATTTATGGAAAGAACCAAGTTACTCCATGATTCAAAGCTCCGTCCCACACGCTTCAATCCATGTGATAAAGTTCTACTCTTTAACTCCCGATTTAAGAAATTTTCTGGTAAATTCAAAACACGGTGGAGCGGCCCCTTCACAATCTCTAAAGTATTTCCTTATGGTGCCATCGAACTCGAAGCTCCAGATGGAAATTTCAAGGTAAACGGTCACCAACTGAAACACTATGTAGAAAACTTTCCCTCAAATGAGGGAGTCTATAACTACGAACAACCCTAATAGAAAAATGGGTATAAAAGAGTCAAGCTACGAGACTCGATAAACAAAGAGCTCTTGGGAGGCATCCCAAGCCTATCTTACGTTTTCAGCATTAATTTTCCTTTACTGTTATGTTTAAACTAATCCAATTTTTATGTAGTACCTCGCCTTACAAAAGACTAATAATCTTAGACCATTAACCTTATGTATTTTGCTGGATGAGTTCATAGTCAGACAGAGCACGAGCCCCCAGTCAGAGATGCTCGCGTGCCATGCATCACTCCCGGAGTTCATCACCGGGTAGTAGCATGAGGACTGTCAGAGGATCCCAGTCACCACCTCCTAGGATGGATGAGATATCGGCAGACTCGGTGGAGGTGTACGTTCAGGAGTCATTCCTGTTACATCCCATCCATTCCAGGTTACCTTCATCTCACCGACCAGAGGGACAGACCGCAGGAACCTCCAGAGTACCCACCTTTGAGCATGGGGTTACTACTGTGGATCCTGCTATCACTTGGTCTATACTGAGAGCCCTCGAGGTCCAACACACCGCCATCTCTGAGATCCACACTGCTCTGGGCCTTACCTCCACACCTGTGTGCCCCTTTCAGATGGGACCTGATCCCGCTCCGCACATTCCACTGTGAGACTTATTCCCACCTTGGAGCTTGACTGCGCAGGACCACCCCACTTTCATGGACTCACTGGAAGAGGAGACTGCTGCCCTAGACGTTTGGATTCAGGATCCAGAGGATGGCACGGCATCTCCTTTCTATATCATCGAGGAGTCAGCATCTCCTACATCGATCGTGGAAAACACGATCTTTATGGATGATGACTTCACAGATTGGAAGTCGCTCTATCCTGACACGGATTAGTTTTTAGTAGTTATTTTAAGTTTAATATTAACTTGTATTAACACTTGTGTTTTCTGAAGGATGTGTATTATGCAGAATTCAAAGTAGAATTTGTGGAACAAGTTCATTTTTAATGAGCCTGGTCCATTTCCAGCAAATTCACACACTTGAGCCTGGTCCATAAAATCAAATGGCAACTCACGCAGCACAAGGAAGTATCTCTTCTAACCTTATTTTGCACAATCTAAACACGCTAAAATTCTAAGTAAAACTCTAAATGTGGGATTACAACTCGCAAATAGAGAATGACTTCGAAAATATTGAACCTTATTCAAAAATCTAAGTGTGGGATCGACCTAACTTAGAAGTAGAACATTAGGGACAATGTTATTTTAAGTGTGGGATAGCAGTAGTATTGACTACTGTATTGCAACATAAACTTTTGATCAAACTTTTTAGCAAAACTCAAATTTTCAGCAAAACTTTCAAAATTTCAAAATTTTTGAATCAAAATCAAAAAGGGTAGGTATTTCTGGTCAACAAAAGTTCAAAAGGTTTGGTAAAACGAATATGACAAGTAAAACTCTTTGATAAACTTTCAAACCAAGTTTCAAAACAAGCGATCGCATGACTAGGCACAAAACTACCCAAAATGAGTGAGGAATCTTGAGCCATATAAAATCATTCATCTTTAATGCTTCACTTTTCAATTGTGAGTGTGCCGATGTAGGCTCTCTAGAATCAAAACTTGTTCAAAGTATACATTTCGAGATTACAAAAATGGGCGTCATACGTGATGAAGGTGCAATCAGAAAACCTCGACATTCCCTAGGATAAGAACCCTCTCATAAAACCCTCACTTTCGAACCTAACCAGTGCTCACCTTCAACGGAAAACATGCCGAGCCTTAGCCTTTTCAAAAACTTCACTCCCTTCTTTCATCTTTTGGCCATAGCCTAAGTTTCTGTGCTGACAGAAGAATTATTATCAAAAGTATGGAGCGTTCCCTAAAGGTTGAACACCATCCGTAAAAGGAGCTCCAAGAAAAAGAAATCCAACAAAGAAGTACGGAGCGTTCCCCAAAGGATGAACACCATCCGTAAAAGGAGCTCCAAGAAAAAGAAAATTCAGCAAAAAAAGCAAAGCTGTCAGAAGGAACCTAAAAGCCCAAGGATCATTTAAAGCCAAGGGAAAGGTTCATCAAAAGAAAACTTAAAAGGAAAAGATGCAAAAGAAGGCTCTCAAAGAGAGAAATCGAGAAAGAAGCACTACTAAGCGCCAAAGATAAGTCACCGTAAACAATTCTTAGGCTATATTAAACCCCCAAATAAACCACCTACAAAACCCTTCATCCATATACACCACTTCCACCATCTTGCGAATGTCTAGGGATAATTAGCACCGTCCCCATTTAAGTATTGTAGATTTGATTCTCGATCAAGCTTATGACAACGGAAGAGCTACATGACTGGCCCCTGAGTGAATTAGAAATTAGGAAACCCGATACACTTGAGTGAATTGAGTGACCACCTGTGAGGGCCCTAGTCATGTATATCTTACATTATGAAGATTGAAAAAAAATCTTGTTAGAACCAAAGGTTTGGGAAACCATCAAAGGATGGAACCTCGTCCGAGATCTTTTTACCAAACTTGCAGGAATCAAATTTCTCCGGAATACAAGGCACCTTTCATCACAATTTTATGAAGATTTGCTTGAGGACAAGCAAAGCTCTAAGTGTGGGATACTTGATATCGCGTAAAAAGTCACGTTTTTACCACCGATATCTCTCTCATTCTGGAGCAATACTTAGCATTTGGACTCAAATAATGCAAAAATCATTGATAAAATGCTGAGAAGATCAAAACAATGTTGCATGAGCAAAATCAAGCAAAACGGTCGAAAAATGAAGATTCCACGCACGTTTGAAGATTCCAAACATCAAAACGAGATTTCAAGATAAAAGAGCCCATCACCAGCATCTGTTTGACCCAAGATGTTCGTTTTCAAATTATGATTCCAACAGAAGAAGAATCAACAAAAACAGACGAAGAATGAAGATTCTACGTACTCCTTAAGATCCAAATGATTCGTACGACACATCTAGAGTTCAGAGACATATTTTTGGGATTTCTTTTCATCAAAAGCTTCATTTTTGAATTATGAATCCAACGCAAAAAGAATCAACGCAAACGGACACATAATGAAGAAAACACGCACGAATCGAGAAACGAAGCAACCGGCAGCAGGCTGGTGTAGGTGGCAGCCAGCCGCCGCCGGCTTCCGATCACCCGCACTGATTGCACTTTTTTGTCCTTTTTCGTACCCGGTGCTACACCTTTACATGCTTTTCGTACCTGGTGCCACTACCTTTTTCGCCTTTTGTACCTGGTGCCACTACCTTTTCCACCTTTTGCTAATGTGTGCTTCCATTTTCTAAAATGCACCAAAACACCTCTATAAATAGGAGGCATGAGGCTCATTTGAAAGACACACCAAGACATACCAACACACCTCAAAACACTTAAAATTAACAACACATTTGTATTTTCTTTTCTTTTATTCTTCCTAGTTAATTAGGCTAGCTAATTAACTAGCCAAGGAAGATTTGTATGGAGGTGCTCCGGGACGCATATTTTAGCTACGAGTTATTGTATTTCTTTCCAGGTGTCAATCTATCTTTCATATTTAATATGTTTGTCCTTTCTTTAATAAATTTAAATATGTATGCTAGAATTGCCATGATTAGCTAAATAACTCAATTGTCTGCTATGATAGTCCTTTAGAAAAGTATTAAATTTGTGACTATGTGGTATGTTTTTAGATTGCGGATGGTTTATATTACAAATGGATATAGGAATTAAATCTTTATCGTTTATCTGCCCCAACTCATGTTATGACTAAAACTTTATCCAAAAATGAACGTAGCTAACTCATAGGATACAGGTCACTTAGTTGTACTATGTTAGATTGAATCATTGAGCTCGGCATGGCCGGTGTTCTCTAGACCAAAATAGGATCCAAGAGACACGGAACATGGGAGTAGAGGTAGATCAAGATTAAATTTATGTAGATGATATTTTTGAGACAACTTTCGGAATATCCTCAACTTAGATAATACTTTTGCATGCTTAAATTAAATTGTCGCCTTGATCGTCTTATTGCATGTTCTTGTTTGATTGTTGCCTTAAGATCATAATAATAGTAAAATTTAAATGGAATTAATCATCGTGAAATAATATGACCGCCCCTATTCGACTGTTCTTTGATATAGTACTCGAAACGCTTACGGCGGAGTACAAATGTATGGAAGTCAGAACGACCGAAGGTAGTTGTATTATGAATCGAATAGCAAACGTATTACCTAGGTCTCCATTTGTAACACAAATCATCCCTGTCTTGTAGCATCCCTAAGTAATGTTGATAACTCGTACGAATAAGTGATGACATGTTATCCGACCGTATAGACCAGTTAGCCCAACGTATTCCGGTGAGGATAACCCTCGTTCATAAGATTGTTTATTCAACAAACTATGCCATGATTCGGGCATCTCTAACGACCGAGATTGCGGAATAGGATTCGAGGTTAACTGTTGGATAGTGTGGGTGTACATTTGAGAGAACTTTCGGTGTACACTTTAATATATTATGCAATCCCCGTGACATTCTATTTGCATGATTGTGGACACCTCCGCGTCAGCCCGATAGAAGGATTGTAGAATAGCTCACATCAACTTACGAACTTATCTTCATTAGAACTTTCCATTTTAACCACTTCTAAACCACATTATAGTAGACAATCGCTTTAATTGTTGAACGCCCGAAGTAACCTCCACCTTTTAATTCAGTCTAGTTTAAATTAGGATAAGAAAACCCAAAACTAAAACCCACTCTTTCAACCCCAGCTGAACACATAAAAGCTTCTAAACCCCCTAGTTTCAATTTGTCACGCTTTGAAGAACGATCTTAGGTACTTGTCCTGTACTAGCATAATAAGTAACCCTAGGCCCCAGCCTTATAAATTAAAACCCACTGCTGTGTCACGTCACCATTAGAAATCTCAACGACCGGTGCGCAACACAACACGACTTATCTATGCTATCCGAAGTTAAAGATTACAATGGGGGATATGTTGCTTTTGCCTGTGATAAAGTAGTATTTAGAACCGGATAGGGTACACTCACTAATGGGCAAGTGAGTTTTGAGAAAGTTAATTTTGTGGAACAGCTCACCCATAATCTGCTCAGTGTGTCACAAGTGTGCGACAAAGAGTACACTACGACATTTACCAAAACTGAGTGTTGCATTTTAAAACCAGGATACGTTATTCCTGAGGATTGGGTGCTACTAAGGGCACCTCGGCAAAAAGACACGTATATTTTGGATATGAAGACTGTTGAAACAACTCAACATACGTGGTTACTTTCAAGAGCTCCTGAAAAAGAATCACTACTTTGGCACAGACGTATGGGTCACTTGCACTTTCGGAAAATGAATTATTTGGTGAAGAATGATCTTGTGCGTGGAGTTCCGAAGCAATCCTTTGGAATTAATGATCATTTTGTTTCCTGCCAAAAAGGGAAACAGCACAAGAAATCCCATAAGTCAAAAGTGGTAAATTCTGTTTCAAGTCCATTGGAGCTAATGCATATGGATCTCTTTGGACTAGTAAGTAAGAAGAGTATGGGAGGTTCTAAATACTGCATGGTAGTAACTGATGATTATTCTCGCTTTTCGTGGGTGTATTTCTTATCTACTAAGGATGAAGTTCCCGAAATTCTCACCTATTTGTTTGATAAGCTTGAGAACCTGTGCAATTTGTCGATCAAGAAACTGCGATCTGATAACGGGACTGAATTTAAGAATTCAACAATTGAGTTGTACTGTCTAAGAAAAGGCATTGATCATCAATTCAGTGATGCTCGTACTCCTCAACAGAATGGAGTTGCTGAACATAAAAACAGGACACTCATTGAAGCCGCACGAACAATGTTGGCAGACTCTAAGCTGCCTATCTCTTTCTGGGCTGAAGCGGTTAATACCGCTTGTTATATTCTTAACAAGGTTTTTGTGGTTAAAAAGCACAATAAAACTTCTTATGAGCTGCTTAATAATCGGAAACCTTCGTTACAGTTTCTTGAACCTTTTGGATGTCCCTGCACAATTATGTACACAAAAGAGAGAGTTGCTAAATTTGGAGCAAAGTCAAGTGAAGGTTTATTTTTAGGTTTTTCAAATAACTCTCCAAATACACGTGTGTACAATTTGGCAACTAAGCGCATGGAAGAACATTTTGAATTCACGTGCTTTCGGTATACTGAAAATCCTGAGGGAAAGGGACCCGCACACTTGTTTATTTATGAAGAAATTTTTGACTCATTCAATCTTCATAACGAAGATGATGAGGTTGATCAGGTGGTCACACTGCTCCACGGCCTTGATTTGTCTTCAGATACTTCTCCACCATCAGCATCAAAGCCACCGACTGCTTCTGCAACTCCACCGACTGCTTCTGCAACTCCACCTCCTTCTCAACCCAATGCTGAGGTTCCTAAATCATCAACAAGAAATCAAGAAACATATAGTGATGTTCCTGAGTTGTCTGATGTTCAAGATGAACTGATTGAGAATACTGAGGAGTTTGATTCGGCACAGGAAGTCGATTTCACACTTGGACTCTGTCATTGTGCCTGACGAGATTCCAAGTTCTCGTATCAATAAGGACCATCCGGTGGAGAATATTATCGGTCCTTTGGATAAGGGGATTCAGACACGAAGTCCAGTTATTGCTGTTGAAAATCATGCATCCCCTTCTGATTCTTCTGAGCTTGTTTCTCTTGTATGTCTTGCCGCAGAGGTTAAATCATGTTTTCTATCTCAGGTGGAGCCTAAACGGACAGAGGATGCTTTGAAAGACCCACACTGGGTTGAAGCAATGCAAAAGGAGTTGCAGCAATATAAAAAGCTGCATGTTTGGGAATTGGTGCCATTAGCTAAGGGTGCACATCCTACCGACACTCGATGGGTATATAGAATCAAGAAAGATGATCGAGGAGTAGTTATTAGAAATAAAGCACGGCTAGTAGTTCAAGGCTTTCATCAAGTAGAGGGTTTGGATTATGATGAGGTTTTCGCTCCTGTTGCAAGATTGGAGTCGATTTGCATCTTCTTGGCCTTCGCGTCTTTCAAGGAATTTTATGTTTATCAGCTTGATGTGAAGAGCGCTTTTCTATATGGATAGGTTGATACTGATGTTTAAGTGAAGCAGCCTCCTAGTTTTGAAGATCCTTTGAATCCGAAATATGTCTGTAAACTCAATAAGGCATTGTATGGTTTGCATCAGGCGCCAAGACTATGGTATGAGAGGCTTGCCACTCATCTGATTAAGAATGGATTCGAAAGAGGTAGTATTGATGGAACTCTATTCACAAAAAGAGACGGAGACGACTTGTTACTTGTACAGGTTTATGTCGATGACATCATATTCGGTTCTACAAAAGATTCCATGTGTAAAGACTTCGAGCATCTCATGAAGTCTAAATTTGAGGTGAGTGCAATGGGGGAACTTACATTCTTTCTGGGTGTACAAGTTGAGCACTCTGCCAAAGTGTTGATGCATATCAGTTTGTCTGTCAGTTGGTCTATCGGGTTGTAAAGCGTCGATTAGTCGTTTAATTGATATATAGATTTTGTACCTAGCGACACTTATGTTTTGGTTTAGGCGACACTTACCTTAGTGACGCATAGCGACACTTAGGTAAGTGACGCATGAAGGCGGCCACATGCGACACTGGCCAAGTGACGCATGTCTGCCGGTTTTGGTTTAGTATAAATACAAACCTACGGGTTTTTGGCTAGGGTTGACGAAACCCTAGCACCATTTGTCGAAATTGCAACATTGTAAAGAATCTGATCGGCTACATTTATCAATACAACATCATTATTGATTTGTTTACTTGTTTTCGGTTTGTGATTAATAGTTATTTGTGTGATTGTTTGATTCCGCCTTACAATCACAGTCATCAATCATCTAGATCCATGACTAAGGGCACTCACAACTGGTATCAGAGCCTTTAGGTGGTTCAATTGGCATTTTGAAGACGTTTTGGATTGATTTCGGTTTGGTTCGTATAAAGAACCAAGAATAATCAAGGATTTTGGATCGATTAGGTGCTTTCTAGACTATTTTCATCATTAGTTACAGGTTTCGTTCGATAGGGTTTGAGGAATTTTCGTTAGGTTTACGAAAATTTGACTTTTAGGGTTTTTTGAGACTTTACATCCGTTTCTGCGACACTCATTGCATCACTTGAACGTGACACTTCATGCGGCACTTTGTAAGTTCAAATTAGGGTTTTACCGACACTCTGGTGCGTCACTCTGGTGCGTCACTTAGAGCGTCATTTGGGGTTAATACGACATTTAACACAAGTGTCATCTACTTTAATCTACCGTCACTCACGTGCGTCACCTTAGCACGTCACTTGTTTGTCAAGCGTCACTTCCTCTAGTGACGCCTGTTTGATTTACTGTGTCACTCAAGTACGACACTTGGGTGCGTCACTTGCTTGATTGAGCGACACTTGCTTAAAGTGTCATCAGTCACTTTATACGTCACTCGATAGCATCACTTACTAAGTGTCGCTAGTCGTTGCGACACTTGAGTGCGTCACTTACCAAGTGACGCCTTTAGTACTAATAAGTTTTCTAGTTCTTGTTTTTTGAGCTATTTTTCAGGATATCCTTTAATGGCTGTTGCTGCTGATAAAGAAGATATTAGGGGAATCAGAGATATGATCAAACAAAATCATGATGTTGGTTCTAATAATAAACCTCCTCTGTTCACTGCTGATATGGATTACGCATATTGGCGTGACCGATTTGAATAATACGTAGATTTCCACTGTCCAGAGCTATGGGGTCCACTCAGAGAAAGATATGAAGCTCCAGTAGCTGAGGGAGACTATCGTGGTATCCCTCCATCCAAAACTTATAAAGCCATAGTATGACATTGAGAGAAAGGCTCATTCGGCTATCTGTATGTGCCTAACTAAAGATGTATTACGCCTCTTCAAAACTCATGACATAACATACGATCTTTGGAAGGCTATTGAGACGAGATGTGGTGGAAATCAGAAGTATAAGGAGGCTAAACTAGAACTAATCAAGAAACAGTATGATCTGTTTGATTCTCTTCCTAATGAAATGGCATCTGGCGTATTCACAAGATACTCACATTTATTTAGTGAGTTAACCGAGGGAGGTTACAATTTCCCTCAGATTGAGGTAAATAAGAAGTTGTTGGATGTTCTACCTAGTAGTTGGGACGTTAAAGTACAATTTCTAAAAGAGAGCCAAGAGTTATCAACAATGAATCTGGATGAGCTAATTGGCCTTCAAGCTCATGCAATGGAGTTGAAGAAGAAGGAGTGTAAATCGGGTGGTTTTGTTCAAGACCCGACATTATATGGAGGAAAGGTAAACACCGGGAAGACTTATGGTGGAATGGCCTTCGTTTCTGCTACGAGTTCTTCATTGTAGCCTACTGGTGCTCATCATCCAGTTTACGCTTCTGGACCTTCACAAGGGTAGCAAGTTCCAATTTCCTCTGCTATTCAAGAACAGGCTGCTATCTACATAGCTTTTCTTAGCTCCTACAAGGATTTGGTTTCACAACCAAATTCTACATTTGAACTTGCTAAAGAAGATTATGCTCAATTAGAAGACGATGATCTTGAGCAAATGGATTTAAACTGGAATATTGGCATGATCTCAAGAAGAGTTCAAAAATTCTTGCAACGGATTGGGCGCAAGAGTTTGGAAGGAGATGGCAAAACCAGTTTTGGTTTTGACAAGAGCAAGGTTCGCTGTTATAATTGTCAGAATTTGGGACATTTTTCTAGAGAATGTGAAAAACCCAAAGTTCCTCCATCGGGTTTTACGATGCCTGATGCTCCTAAAGCTCCAGAGAAGGAAGAAGTAAAGCAAGCGACAGCTGATGCACTAGTTGTCTTTGAGCCTACAAACACGGACTGGAGCATGTTTAGTGACAAGTATCAACAGTGTCTTATGGCTCACATACGTACTTAAAGGCCAATGAACAACTGTATGATAAGAACATTGAGGCTTATAAACAGGACACTCAAAGGTATAAATCCAAGGTTTTTAGTCAACAAGATGCTATTAATAGCTATCTTGCTGAAATAGAACTTTTAAGAAAGGAACTTTCTGATTTAAAAGTTGAGTATGACAACTATAAAATTAAGATTCTAGGTTCCTCTTCATCTACGGTTGCCTTCAATGAAATCCTTAATAAGCAGAGGACAAATAATAAAACTAAGACAGGACTAGGTTATTCTGTAGTCCCGCCTCCCACTGAATACTGTCCTATGCCTGTTAAGGAAGGCACTGAAGAGATTCCTGTTGACTATGCATTGTTATATGGGGTCAAGTCAAAGGTGAATAATCAAAACAAACAGGTAAAGGAGAAAACCAAGCGGCTAGAGTATCCTTCGCCTCAGTTTGTTAAGTCTAAATGTGAATCTCCGGTTAGTATTGAGGAGATTGTTGAGATTGAGGACATTACTGATCAGGAGTATCCTGAATTTAAGAAGGTTGAAGTTAAACCTGAAAAAGTGGTTTTAAAGGTTGAACCTGCAATTAAGGTTCAAACTAAAAAGGGAAAAGACAAGGTTTAAATGCAAATCCACAAACTTTACAGTCACCTGTAAAGCTTTTGCAACATAAAGTTACAAATGAAAAAAAAAAATTGTGATAAACCTTCCACTTCAACCTCTCAACCAAAACAAGCATTTTCTAAGACGTGCACGTAATGTTCATGTTCTGGAAATGTTTCCCCACCTCCTGTGGTAATTCCTCAGCCTCAACCATTTGTTGAGACTCGCTCGTGTTTCTACTGTAAGAGACAAGGAGATTTAATTCGTGAATGTCCCAAACTTTCTCATCAGCACTATGGGAGAGAAATGCCTAGGATATCAGTTTATAGAAATTCTTTTTCAAAATATCCACCTAGGCGTTATTCAATCTCTCCCAAGCCTGCTGAGAAGACAAGTAATGTTGGGCAAAAACCTTTGCCAAAACAAAAGCCTGACATTGCTCCCAAACCAATTTCCGAACAATCTAAAGTTTGGAAACGAAAGGAGTCTGTTAGTGACTCTTCTGTCATCAACAATAACACATTAGATGAAAATTCTGATTTGTTAAAAAATAAAGTTCTGTCCGATGTGATTATTGTTGATGACCTTGGTAGACCTAAGTCTGTAAAGGCTTGGGTCACCGTTTCTCACTAATCTCCTTACTTTTATGTGTTGCAGCAATCAGAACACGTTAAAGATAGTGAATGGTTCATGGATAGTGGCTGCTAGCGACACATGACTGGCGATGTGTCTCTTTTGACGGATGTTAAACCACATGCCGGAGGACATGTTGCTTTTGCTGGAGATACTGGAGGAACAATTACAGGAAAGGGAACGCTAACTAATGGGAAAGTTAGCTTTGAGAATGTGAATTCTGTTTCTCAACTCACTCACAACTTGCTGAGTGTTTCACAAGTTTGTGATAAGGACTTTACCACTTCTTTCACAAAGACAGAATGTGTGATATTGAAGCCAGGTTTCGTTATCCCTGAAGAATGGGTGCTTATGCGGGCGCCATGGAGAAACGATACCTACGTGATGAACATGCGAACTATGGAGACTACAGATGAGTACACTTGTCTCCTGTCAAAGGCTTCGGAAAAGGAATCACTACTTTGGAATAGACGGATGGGACACATTCATTTTTGCAAAATGAATTTTCTCATAAATAATGATTTGGTAAATGGAGTTCCAAAACAGTCCTTTGCTCTAAAAGATGACTGTATTGCATGCCATAAAGGGAAACTCCATAAAAAGTCCCATAAGTTGAAGGTAGTGAATTCCATTGCTGCACCATTGGAGCTCTTACATATGGATCATTTTGGTCCTATTTCCACTAAGAGCATTGGTGGTAGATCTTACTGCTTAGTAGTCACCGATGACTACTCCAGATTTTCGTGGGTATACTTTCTTGCTGCGAAGAGTGAAACACCAGATATTTTGGTGTACCTGTTGGATAAGTTGGCAAATTTGTGCAACTTAAAGGTGAAGAGACTGCGAAGTGACAATGGAACTGAATTCAAGAATTTAACTCTCGAGTTATATTGTGCCACGAAAGGCATTGATCATCAGTTCAGTGCTCCAAGAACTCCTCAACAGAATGGAGTTGCAGAACGTAAGAATAGGACTATTATTGAGACAACTCGGACTATGCTGGCCGATTCTAAGCTACCTATCATATTTTTGGCAGAAGCAGTCAGTACTGCTTGTTACGTTCTGAATCGCGTGCTCACGGTTAAGAAAAAGAACAAGACCTATTATGAATTTTTCAATAACCATAAGCCAACTTTGCAGTTTCTAGAGCCATTTGGGTGTCCGTGTCTGATTATGATCCCAAAAGAAAAAGTCTCGAAGTTTGGAGCTAAAGCTGTTGAAGGGATTTTTCTTGGTTATTCAGTTAATTCTCCAAACAAAAGAGTCTACATTAAATCAACACACCAGGTGGAAGAGCATTTTGATGTAAAATGCCTGCGTTACACGGATCCTCCTCAAGGTATGGGTCCGGAATGGTTGTTTAATTATAAGGATGTGTTTAACTCTTTCAACATACCCGAAGAAGATGATGAAGAGGAGGAGTTGGTTACCCTACTTCATGGCATCAGTTTATGTCAAGACACATCTACCTCAAAACCTACATCAACACCTACTCTAACACCCACACCATCACCTCCAACACCCACACCATCACCTCCAACACCCACACCATTACCTACAACATCTACACCATCTCCTACAATCCCACCTTCGAATGTTCCTTCGACTTCAGGAACGATTAATGCAAAAGATCTTCCTGATGATCCCAATATGCCTCCTTTAGAGGAAAACAAAGAAGAAGAAACAATCTTCACTAACCTTAACGCTTATGATGAAGAAGATGCGGAACCACAACAACCTGTGAAACCTGAAAGTTCTACTGCTCCTGAGACTACAACTGTTCCCGCCACTGAAGAGGATATGAACAATTTGGAGTTAGTACTTGCACCGGATGTAATCCCAGTGACACGTGTACACAGGGATCACCCCATAGATAATATTATTGGTGATCCTAATGTTGTGGTTCAAACAAGGAAACAAGTGAAACAAAATCCAAATCAAGAAATGTTGAATCTGGTTGCTCGGATAAATTCTTGTCATTTATCCCAAATTGAACCCAAGAAGGTTGATGAGGCCTTAAAAGATCCATCCTAGGTCGAGGCCATGCAAGAAGAGTTACAGCAGTTCAACAAGCTACACGTTTGGGATATAGTTCCGATCCCCAAAGGTGCTCACTTAACCGGCACTCGATGGGTATTTCGAAATAAGATGGATGATCGGGGTATAGTGATTCGTAATAAAGATCGATTGGTTGTTCAAGGTTTTAGTCAAATCGAGGGCTTGGATTATGATGAAGTCTTTGCTCCTGTGGCAAGACTTGAGTCTATTCGTATCTTTCTTGCATTCACTTCTTTCAAAGAGTTTCGTGTTAACCAACTCAATGTTAAAAGTGCCTTTCTATATGGACAAGTGGATACGGATGTGTACGTTAAACAGCCTCCACGTTTTGAAGACCCTGAGCATCCAGAATACGTCTGCAAGTTGAACAAGGCGTTATATGGTCTTCATCAAGCTCTGAGGCTTTGGTATGAGAGGCTCACTACCCACCTAATCAAGCATGGTTTTGTTCGAGGGAATATCGATAGTACTCTGTTCATTCGTAAAGAACAGACTGGGGATCGAGAAGATATGTTACTTGTGCAGGTTTATGTGGACGATATTATCTTTGGCTCTACAAATGAGGCGATGTGCAAGCATTTTGAGGAGATTATGAAGTCTGAGTTTGAGATGAGTGTGAAGGGGGAGCTGAAATTCTTTTTAGGTGTACAAGTTGAGCAGTCTGCAAAAGGTATTTATATTCATCAGTCAAAAGATATCAAAGATATATTGACTAGATATGACCTACTCAATTGTAAAACCTATGGGACTCCTATCGAACTTAATCATAACCTTAGACTTGCTGAGGATGAGGAAGATTGCAAAGAAAAGGACTATTACTCAATGATAGGCTCTTTGATGTATTTGACTGCCTCTCGACCGGATATTGTGTTCGCGGTATCCGTTTGCTCACGCTTTCAAGCCAAACCCAAGGTGTCTCACATGAAGGCGGTAAAGCGAATTTTTGGTTATCTCAAACATAGACCCAATCTTGGTCTATGGTATTCAAACGAGAAATCATTCGCTCTTTCTGCCTATTCGGATTCTGATCATGGTGGCTGCAGCATAGACAAGAAATCTACCACTGGTGGATGCCAATTCCTCGGATCTCGCTTGGTCTCATGGCAGTGCAAGAAACAGAATACAGTTTATCTTTCAACTGCAAAAGCTGAGTACGTTGCTGCTGCGAGTTGCTACTCTCAGGTTTTATGGATTCAGCATCAACGACGTGATTACGGGTTACTTTTTTCTATGACTCCTATTCACATAGATAAAACTGATGCTATATCTATCACACGCAATCCCGTACAGCACTCTAAGACTAAACACATTGAACTTAGGTTCCACTTTATACGGGATTGCTATGAAAAACACCTGATAGACCTTGTCCACATAGACACCCTAAAGCAGAATGCCGACCTTTTCACAAAAGCTTTTTCGCGTACTCGATTTGATGAACTAATCAACATGATTGGTTTAAGGTTCTTTATAGCCAAAAAGTAATTTGTAACTTGGAATGTAATTTACCTCTTTTTATGTGTGTTAAAAAAAACGCAACAACCACTGTTTATACCTTTTAGTATTAAAGAAATGCACAGTTGTTACATTTTTAAAATGGACGTTGAAGTTGTGTTTGTAAACAACTTGGGATATGATAGTACATCGGGTGACATGCACAAAATGGAATTTTAAGATTTATCTTGGATGTGTCAGTAGATTTATCTGACATGTGTAAAACAGTTTTTATAAACATTATCTTCATCATACAATATATTAGTAGGCATGTTATGCAAAACTCTTTGAGATCTCTTAAGAAGCCTAATAAATAATTGTTTATTTCCAATGGTATAACATCATTAGATGTATGACAAAAGTCTTAATATCTTACTTCTACTAGACATGTTTTCGTGAAAGAAGTTTATTTGATATCATTTGGGGGTATATATTGACAGTTTCCTCTGTTATACGTAAGTATAGACCTGGTCTCTGTTAATATATACTTAAAAATTAAGAAAGCACAAATCAAAGTACTTGCAAAGTCTTTAAAATTAAGATACCTTACAAGGTCGCCAAAATGGTTTGACCTAGTCCGGTTTTGCTTAAACCTGAATCAAGCTATGTCACTCTGTTGTTCGTAAGTACAGACCTGTCACCGCTGACTTGATTCTTAAAATTGATTTTCTTATATTCTTTCTATAAATGGAAGCATGGTCTATGTCTTAAGCTAAGATGTATATCTATGGTGGGGACCACAGCAAAATGTACATACGAATAATAATAAAATTAGCTCCTAAATGTGAGTGTAACATGTTTAAAGTGGACAAATATACTGATGATTGAAATAACACTTACTGTTCCTAATAAATGCATGTTATTCCGATATGATCCCTAACCAGATTAAATCAACTCCGTCAGAAAAAAGAGTGTGTTATTTTTGTATTTGTAAATTTGCATTCATTTTTGTGTTACTATATTTTATCTAAGTTAGTTTTAATTTTTGATTTTAACCAAGTTACAGTTACCTTTTAAAATTTGAGTACTAAATTCACAAAACAAAGATCGATAAAATCGCAAACTTTTCACTAAAAGTGACCTGATGCGTCACTTCATGAGTGACGCTACTAGTGACGCACACGATACTGCGTCACTTTCATTAGTGACGCTGTAAGTGTCGGAGTAAGCTACGCTACAAGTGCCGGGTTGAGTGACGCATATTTGGGTTTTCGTATAAATACCCTTTCAAACGACACTCAACCCCACCACTTTTCACATTCAATTAGCGTCACTTCTTCTGACATACCGTCACTTCCTGTGTCGTTGCGTCACTTCTTCTGTGCGTGCTTGTCGATCTGTTCGTGACTTTTCAAGCTTTGGTTGTGCATTAGCCTGTGATATTCCTGTTCCCCTTATTCATACGCCTCTATTGGTACTACTTTTAACTCTTATCTTTACGTATTCATGCTTTAATCGTACTTTAGGGTTACGGGTTTTAGGTTTCAATGAAATCACACGAATTGGGATTAGATTTGTTAATGTTTGATGTTAATACTTGGTGCGTTTTGCTCGTTTTGCATCTACGCACCTTTTGGTCAACAAGTTTTTCAAAAAACCTAAAAAGTGTTCGCCGTGAATTCTGGGTTTGAACAGTGACGTGCAGATCTTCATCTTTGCGTCACTTCATGCGTCACTTACAGCAAGTGACGTTACTTGGTAATTTAGAACCCATACCTTCACTTCTTCAGTGACGCCTAATACTGCGTCACTTCTTAAGTGACTCTCTTAGTGACGCATTTGCATGTATTAATTATTAGCCCGTCACTCATCCGATTGACGCCCATTTATGCATCACTCCCTTAAGTGACTCACTAAGTGACGCCCTTGTCCATACCGACGCTTATACCGTCACTTCCTAAGTGACTCACTAGGTTACCGTCACTATGCTAAATGCCGCATAATTTTGACCTGACACTTCTTAAGTGTCGTATCTAATGACGCATGATTTGGCAATGTCACTTACACCAGTGACGCCTGGTAGCGTCACTTACCCTAAGTGACGCTATATGTGATTTCTGATTTTGAACACTATTTTCTGCGACACTTCCTAAGTGTCGGTTGTGTTCATGCGTCACTTCCTAATTGACACCTAACTGTATTTGTGCTAATTCTATAACAACGTTTCTGGTTATCTTTGTTTCGTATTTAAGGTTACAGATGGCTGCTTTACAAAACTACTATCGCCGCACCAACACCCGTCACAATATTACAGCTTTCTTGGAGTCCACGCATGCGAACTCGGCTCCGTTCAGACCAATGATTGAGTTCTTAAGACGATCGAGGATTCATTATGCTATCACTGCATCTACTCCGGTCTACATGAATCAGATCGAAGAGTTCTATGATAATGCTTTTATTCGAACTCAGGGTGACGTCCCGAGAATTGTTTCTAAGATGTTTGGTGAGGAGATTGAGATCACCGATAATTCTATTCGTCTGGTTCTCCAATTCAACGATAACCATACAATGCCGACTATGTTTGAGACAACCTTTATCTACGACGGTCTTCAGCAAATGGGTTATCCGGCAAATCAGCTTTCCAATTTCCGTAAACAATATCTATGCCGGGTTTGGAGATATCTGTGTCACATTGTGATCGTCTGCTTATCTCCAAGGAAAGGGGATATGATGCTGCGAGTCATTTGACTCTCTCTCTGATGTTAGCTTTTTTCTACAACAAGCCGTACAACTTTAGCGGATACATCTTTGGCAATATGGTTGAAAACATTCGAACCGGGAAAGATAAGTGGCTGCAGTATCCACGGTTTGTGCAGCTATTGTTGAACGATTTGAATCTGGATATAGCTCCTGATCAGCGATCAGTTTTGGTTCTGACGCTAATGCTTCTACGCGTCTTCAACGACTGCAAATTAGCGCCAAAGGTTGAACAGATTTTGGCTGATCGTGAGCTGTTTGGGCACATAGTGAATGAAAACTATGTTGCACCACCGAATGACGGTTTGAGGACATCGTGATCCCTCCGATGAATGAGGATGACCTGGTCGATACGGAGGTCGCTCAAGATTTGGACGACATTGATCAGGTTGAGAATGTCGATGCAGCTGATGATAATGATGATGATGGTGGGCCCACACCACCCGATTCTGAGGGTGATGTGCCCCCACCAACTGCTTTAGATGGTATACAGATTGCAGATCCCAGACGCTTTAAGCGTATCTTACGACGGATTTCTGCGGGGAGGGTTCATGTACCGAGGAACCCTGGCAAGCGACCGACTGGGTCTTCTCCATCCAATTCAGATTTACCTCTGAGGAGACACCAGAGAACGGGAATAGTTATTCAGGAATCTGGTCAGCGAATGCCTCAACAACAATAGCGATCTCCACAACAACAATCACTACAGCCACAGCTCCCATCTATTCAACAGCTTTTGAGGCAAATGGAGCAATTAAGCAAACATTTTGATGATCAGAACGCGATTATTGCAGCTCAGGCTTCTCTAATCAAGGATTTAGAGCTTAAAGCTGCACAGGTGGATGAATTAAAGCTACAGGTGTCTGATTTAGATTCTAGATTACTAGAGTTGGAGTCTGTTACGGTTGTTTCGGGGGAGGAAGGTCAGCGTACCTTGGAAACAAATGTAACGCCGCCCCCAGAACCTGAAAATGTAAATCTTGATTCAACAATCAATGAAAATTTCTGTTTGGATTATTTCTCTGTTGATGACATTCCGGGCCAGCCGAGACAGAACAAGGGTATGTATTCGACATGGATGATGATGTGTCGGTTGACGACGAACATTTAGGTTCAGATGAGCATTACGATGATGCACCTGTTATTTAGACAGATTCGAGTGATGATGAGGGGCCTGCTAAAACTTCTCATGGAGAATCTAGTTCAACTCATGTTGCGCCTCCTCAGGATTCTGCATCAGTACAGCCAACTCAAGAGGCATCTGAAAGTGAAACTGCTGAAGAAAGAACAGAAAGGAATAAGCAATGGTGGCCTCAAGGTAGATCTGCAAAACCAGTGCTTGTGACTTGCAAAACTTACAAGGTTCGCGGAGATTATACCGGTTTGATTAAGAGTTGGAAGGTTCGTCAAAGAATGATTATGATTAAGAGAATGGATGGTATTCAGTATTTCAAACTAAGATTCAATCAATTGAGTACATTACCAAAGGGGGAGATCAACAGGTTAGCTCAGTTAAACTTGATTAACCCTGTTAATGATGATTATGCTAATTACATTCAGAGGACATTGCGTCAAGAGGTTAGAACTAAAAGATACAATAAGTTGAAACCGACACTGGGAACAAAGTATACATACAAGAAGAAGTTGGATCCCATGACAGGTCGCCCTATGGTTAAAGTTCATTATCCACCGGCTGACTGTCTGACCGAAATACCTCTGGAGCAGGTTCCCTATTATTTTCTAAGAAGATTTGTTTATTGGGAACTTGATCCACATACTGGTGAAGCGGTGATAGTATTCGTTCCTGATTCAGAGCCGCAGCTAGAATTTGGGGGTATTTGGAATTTGAAAAAGATTGCATTTCGTGTTTTTGATCCTATGAGTTTGATAAACCTTCATGAAAAAGATTTGAGAAAACTCTTCGATAATAGGATTCGGGTAAATGAAAACAATGAATTCAACAAGAAGCTTGCAAGACAATTTCAGAAGGTTGTTGAAGTTTGTGTTACTAATGGAATACACGCAGATGGGAAGTTTCCTGCGGGTTGGGTTTGATCAACGACTTTGAAGATTTTTGAAGACGAAGCTGAAGACACGGGGGAGTTTGTTGATGCATATCAGTTTGTCTGTCAGTTGGTCTATCGAGTTGTAAAGTGTCGATTAGTCGTTTAATAGATATATTGATTTTGTACCTAGCGATACATAAGTTTTGGTTTAGGCGACACTTGCCTTAGTGACGCATAGCGACACTTAGGTAAGTGACGCATGAAGGTGGCCACATGCGACACTGGCCAAGTGACGCATGTCTGCCGATTTTGGTTTAGTATAAATACAAACCTACGGGTTTTTGGCTAGGGTTGACGAAACCCTAGCCCCATTTGTCGAAATTGCAACATTGTAAACAATCTGATCGGTTACGTTTATCAATACAACATCATATTTGATTTGTTTACTTGTTTTCAATTTGTGATTAATAGTTATTTGTGTGATTTTTGATTCCGCCTTACAATCACAGTCATCAATCATCTAGATCCACGACTAAGGGCACTCACACAAAGGCATCTACATTCATCAGTCCAAATATGTTACTGATATGTTAACTAGGTATGACTTGCTTAACTGTAAGACCTATGGCACCCCCATTGAAATTAATCACAATCTCAGGCCAGCCACTGATGAAGACGATTGTAAAGAAAAGGACTATCGCTCAATGATTGGTTCTCTCATATATCTGACCGCTTCAAGGCCAGAGCTCGTATTTGTTGTGTCTATCTACTCCAGATATCAAGCTAGGCCAAAGGTTTCTCACATGAAAGCAGTAAAGTGCATATTTGGTTTCCTCAAATATAGACCAACTCTTGGTCGATGGTACTCCAACGAGAAATCGTTTGCACTCACTACGTACTCGGATTCTGATCATGGCGGCTGTAGCATAGATAAGAAGTCTACAACTGGTGGATGCCAGTTTCTTGGATTGCGTTTGGTTTCGTGGCAGTGCAAAAAGCAGACTACAGTGGCTACTTCCACTACGGAGGCTGAGTATGTTGCCGCGGCTAGTTGCTGTTCCCAGATTCTGTGGATTCAGCATCAATTGTATGATTACAGGTTACTTCATGTTGATAATACTGCTGCCATTTCTATTACACGTAATCCCATACAGCATTCTAGGACTAAGCACATAGAACTTAGGTTCCACTTTATACGGGATTGCTATGAGAAACACTTAATAGACCTTGTCCACATTGATACCCTTAAGCAGAATGCTGACTTATTCACCAAGGCCTTTTCTCATGCCCGATTTGATGAACTAGTCAACATGATTGGTTTACGCTTCTTTCAACTTAAGAAGTAATTTTTGGACTTGGACTATTGTTTTTTTTATTAAAAAAAATAAAAAAATACGCAACAGTTACTCTTTATACTCTTTAGTATTAAAGAAATGCACGGTTGCAACATTTGTAAAAAGACGTTTAGTTGTGTCTGTAAACAACTAGGGAAATGATAGTACATTAGGGTACATGCACAAAATGGAAATTCTAAGGTTTATCCTTGATGTATCAGTAGGTTTATCTAGCATACTTACCACAACGTTCATAAACATTAGTTTCATCATATGATGTACTGGTAGGCATGATACACTGGTCTTTGAGCTATTAAAAATCAATTCTAATACATGTCTATTATCATGTGGTCAACACCCTGTGATGTATGACTAAATGTCTAAATTCCTTAATATAGCTTGGCATACTTCTATTTTAGTTTATAATATGAAATCATTTGGGGGTATATACTTATTGTTTCCTCTGTTGTACGTAAGTACAGACCTGGTCTCAATTTGTATATACTTAAAAGTTAAGCAAACGCAAGTCAATAAACTTGAAAAAGTCTTAAATCACAAGATACCTAACAAGGTCGCCAAAATGGTTTGACCAAGTCTGGTTTTGCTTACACCTGAATCAAGCTATGTCGCTTTGTTGTACATTTATACAGACCTGTCACCGCTGGATTGACTCTTAAAAATGATATTCCTCTATTTTATCTATCTTGGAAGTTATGTTCTTGTCTAAATTATAGGGGTATGTCTATGGTAGGGACCACAGATAACTATTCATACTCACAATAAAAGGTCCGCTCATAGACGCAGTTGTAACATGTTTAGGTGGTCAAACAATATCAGTAATCATCTTGAAATAATATTGATAAAAGGTGTTCTAAATATCCTAAGTAAACTTAAAGAGGACAAATATACTGACAATCGAGATAACACTTAATATTTGCTAATAATTGCATGTTATCCTAATATGATCCCTTAGCAGACCAAAAAACTACGTCACCAAAAAAAAATGTTATGTTATTTTATTTTATTTTTCTTTAAATTTTAGGTATATATTTATTCAAGTCCTAAAAAGATACTCTCGAATCGGGTTACGAAACTTGGAATAAAATTCAAAAAATCACAAATTTAGGTTCCTGGGACATAACTTATGTCGCATGTTATGTCGCTAGATTGGGCTGAGGTATAAATACCTGCCCCAAGTCGCTATCACTGTTACCACATATTGCGATACAAAATCAAATCTAGCGACACAACGCTCTGTGGTGATTTTTTTGATTTCTTCGTGCTTTCAGTGTGTTTTCTTGTCAATCAACCACTCGATTCTTGTGCCTCTTGCTTTACTCGATTAATAGGTACTAATTTCACCCTTTTTCACAGTATATTTTAGATTTAATTGATGATTCTAGTTATGGGTTTTAGGGTTTTCGGTTATTGGGTTAATTAGACACGAAAACATGTCTTTTAGATGTTAATAATTACGTTTTCGTGTTCGTGGTTTGCTGTCGTACCCTATGGTTAGGCTTATTTTTTATTTTTACAAATTTGGGGTTAACGGTTTTCCCGCGACATAAGCTTTTTATGTCGCAGGTTTCATGGAATTAATTTATGTCGCAAATGCCTACGACATATCTTTTATGTCGCTATTTAATGCGTCACAAATACTTATGTCGCTTTACTAAGTGACACAATCTATGCGCCACAAGATTTATGTCGCAAAAAGCATAATATTCGATTAAATTCGATTTAATTGCAAAATGCGACACAACTCTTTCTGTCGCATCCGTGATTAGCGACACAATTCCTTGTGTCGCATATCTTTGAAATCAATTATAATTCTGCAAGCGACACAAAGCTTTTATGTCGCAGGACTCCTGCGACACAATTCCCAGTGTCGCATGAAACAGAATTTTAAATTGATTTATTTGTTTCATTGAATCTGCTTACGCTAACTGTTTTCGAGTTTTATTGTTATATTTTATACAGCAATTGCAGATGGTGATGTTCTTTGGGAACCACGTCACAATATAGTGGCATTTTTGGAGGATTCAAAGGAGACGGCAGCTCCGTACAGGCAAATAGTGGCATTCTTACGTCGTTCTCGTATCTACACTGCTATTACCGCCACCACAACTATTTACAAGGATCAGGTGGGTCCGTTTTGGGAAAATGCAGTGATCAATTCTGAGTTGCCGTTTAGACGGATTATCTACACACTTGGCAATCGTCAGTTGATCATCTCCGAACAGGTTATCCGGGATTTCTTTCAGTTTGGTGATACTCCAGAGATGCCCACTCTGTTTGGGAATCAGTTCATCGCTGGAGCTATGACTCGCATCGGTTATCCAGGGGTTCCAAATGATCAATACCGAAAGGCGAATCTGCCTAAGGTTTGGAGATACCTGATGCACGTGGTGATTGTCTGTTTATCTCCACGCAAGGCCGGTATTGACGGAATCAGTTATTCTACGGCCTCTGCTATGCTTGCTTTGGTTTACAACAAGCCCTTCAACTTTTCAGGGTATATATTCAGGGCGATGGTAGACAACATCAATGCCGGGGACAAGCGTTGGAATCTATATCCATGCTTCATTCAGCTTTTTATCGATAATCAGCTTCCCGGCCTTCCACCGAACGCTCGAGAACGCCTGGGTCCGACTCCCATGAACGTCCGAATCTAGACGTCAAACATAGGAAAATGTATAGCATTCAGCAACGCATTCGTCAGGGAAGGACATCCGTGCGACCTGATCATTGCAAAAGACCTCGAGACGACAATTTCAATGATGAAGATTGGGTTCCACCCCAATCTATCCGTCGTACTTCTACTTCTGCTTCGAGGCCACGGGTCGACATTCCCCGTGTTGAGGTTCCAGTTCAACCTCTGCCTTCGGTCATCCAAGAGCTACTAAAAAGGATGGATGCGATGCAGCAGACTATGGATAATCAAACTCAGCTGATTCAGTCTCAGGCATCAGTTTTGGAGGTTCAAGCTGCGCAGATCAAGAAGTTAGAAGAAACGGAAGCTTTAGTACCAACTTTGAATACTAGGGTTTTAGAATTAGAATCCCTAGCTGCTGTTCCAGGAGAGTCAGGCCTGCGTGCTATAGAAACAACATCTAGGGCTTCTGCCGAAACACAGACTGATGATGTAAACAATAATGTAAATGTTTCTGATGATTATGAAACTCTTCATTTGGATAACTTCCCAGTCGACGATATTCCAGGTCAACCAAGACCACTAGTTGTAGATTATTCACATGCTAATCTATCTTTTATTCAGCGAATGGTTAATGAGGAAGGTCAGGCATCTGAACCTGAATTTGAGATTAATGATGATGTTGAGATTGAGGAAGAGGAGATGCGTTCTGATGAATTTTATGATGATGCTCTGACAATCGAGACTGATTCTTCAGAAGATGAAGCAGAGCCAGCTGGAACTTCGCAAACTGTTCCAGAGACTACATCGGCTTCTAAAACTGCTTCTACATCAACTTCTCATAGACCAGTGATAAGCTATATTCCTGGTGAACCTATTCCTATTACATGCAAGACATATAAAGATAGTGGGAATTGCACAGGAATTATTGAAAGTTGGAAAACCTACAAAGGTATCTTCATGATTAAGAGAAGCGATGGTATTCAGTACTTTAAAAGGTCATTCAAGAAGCTGAGAATGTTCCCTAAGGGAGAAATAAATCGTCTAGCTCAACTGGAATTGATAAATCCAACCAGAGATTCACGAGCTGATTTTGTACAAACGGTTTTGCGTCGTGAAGTGAAGAGTAAACGATATAACTTTATCAAACCGACGCTTAGAATGAGATTTATATTCAAGAAGAGACTTGATCCAGTAACAAGACAGCCGATCTGTAAAGTACACTATCTGCCAGCTGATTGTTTGACTGAGATTCCGCTTGAGACAGTTCCCTTTAACTTTCTTAGAAGATTTCATCATTGGGAACTTGATCCGTATACGGGCGAAGCGGTTTTTATTTTTTTTCCAGAATCTGAGCATCCGGAGACGACTTCGCTGTATGGTTTGAAGAAAGCTCAATTCAAAGTATTTGATCCTATGAGCTTGATTAATATGTCACAAAAAGATTTGCGGAAATTGATTGATAATCCAATTCGCTTCAACGTAAGAAATGTAGTGAATTCATCTCTTGCTAGACAATTTCAGAAAGTTGTGACTGTGTGTGATAAAAATGGGATTCATGCTGGAGGCAGGTTTCCTGAAGGCTGGGTTTAATTGAAGAAATTTTGAAGACCAAGCTGAAGATACGGGGGAGTTTGTTGGTGCATCTTAGTGTGTCTGTCAGTTGGTCTAAGTCTGTAATGGGTCAGATATGTAATTACGTTAGTTATGATGTTTGTATCTGAAAAGTAATTACATTTTGTGTTTTGGCGACACAAGGGTTTTGTGTCGCATAAGTCAACTTGGCGACACAACTTGTGTCGCATGAGTCGGCTTGGCGACACAGCTTGTGTCGCATAGATCATATTAGGTGTCGAGTATAAATAGATTAGTTCGGCTCATTTGCTAGGATTGACGAACCTAGGTAAAGTTTCATTATATTATACTCGAGTTCTTGCAATTAATCTGATCCGTAATCATTTGGGTATTAATATACTTTGTGTTTGTTTCGTTTAATCGTTTAACGTTTATATATTCAATCTTTGGATTCCGCATGTTGATTGAATATTAGGGTTCAATTAGGTCCGACTACAGGGGTCCTACAAGTACCTCTCACCTTCGGCTGGGTTTGCAGTAATCAATCTACCTCTCATTTTTCCTCTATCTTGCAGCTTCCAATGACGTTTCGTTGCAATCCATGTAAATTTTTTTGGAAAATCTTTATACAAGAACTTCCTTGCAAACACATTTACTTAATTCATCTAAAAAAATGCTGTCAACATTGTTCTCTTCTCTCTCTCCCTATCTACAATATCACTCATGAAATCATTTTCT
The DNA here is from genome assembly GCA_963422505.1 of Pseudognaphalium luteoalbum. Classification (NCBI taxonomy): domain Eukaryota; kingdom Viridiplantae; phylum Streptophyta; class Magnoliopsida; order Asterales; family Asteraceae; genus Pseudognaphalium; species Pseudognaphalium luteoalbum. The sequence goes on from OY730196.1 coordinate 50,349,318, forward strand.
TTAAATTGAACCATTTGCTTATCACGGAGATGAATCTGCAACGCAATTACATGCGGGTTGATTTGAGTAAGAGGAAAGCTGTAAATTCGCCACATTGCCTCCAGAGGAGAGACATATCGCGCATCTTGATACTTCTTTATCTCATTAACAACTCCGTCTGGATCAATATGGACAACCTATTTATCGTGACCTTTGTAAACATATTTGAAAGCATACTTCACAGATTTTATACTCGAACAAACCTCAACATTGATTTGACAATTGTACATCATTAGCAACTTTGGGTTATATGGGACTACCCGTCGGTTGTCAAGGGTGCTATCCTTAACTTTCACTTCAATGTCGTTATTTCTCCTCCGATACAATGGATATGAATCTTCTCCTTGTACCGTGCTTTCATTAAATTGCCTAGGATACCTCCAGCGACATTGCTTTGGTTCACCCTGCATACAAGGACACTTATTATTCAAATGACCACAAGGACCATGCATCATGTGCTTCACAACCAACTCCTGCATTTAGGGATACTTTTTGGGTCAGGAAGTTCAGCGCACACCATCTTATCATAGTCATTGGGATTGTTCAACTTAAATTGAGGTGTCATTATCAAAAGGAAATGTGCATGCGACAAACCACGCTTTTGAAATTCAATGACATAAACATATGCCCTTATCTCTCCAAGGATATGCTTCTCAAAGAGTTGTTCTTTAAGATCCTCTAATTTGGCACGAAATACCCTAGCCACAACCTCTGGCCGATCTTGAGCAGTCTGGCCGGGTAAAAGGTCATCAATGATTTCTTGCCACTTTGGATTGCATGTGATTGTAAGGAATATATCAGGTTTTCCGTCATCTTGAACTAAAGTCATGGCTTCTAGAAAACGTCTTCGCATATCACGTGGCCCTCCAATGAAAGATGCGGACAACACAACACGTCTTCCGACTCTACTAGGTTGAACCTCACCGGCGTTAACACAGTCCACGATACCTTGGTACAAATCAGCCCTTATCTTACTCTGGTTGTGTTCACAAAAAGCTAAACGTGAAGTCTCAATCTTAATGTAGATAACTACTGTGAATTGTTGAAGCAACCTCTACCCTAATAGAACTAAGTTTGGAGCTGAACGGATCTGGAACTTGTAACAATAATACTCTCGCATGGTTACTGTCATCCTACCTGTTCTTGAGGTCGTCTCTACATAAGGGTGATATACGTTATTTTGAATCATTTAAGTTAACATTCCAAACGTTGATTTAGATGGAATAAATAGATTTGCAATAAAATATGTACCTTCTGTATCATCATTGAAGTTTTCCTCATCATTAATCATTTCATTGATGGACACCCCATGTCTTGGTAAATTTGAATGCCACCAAGGCTCACCATTTGGAAAGAATAATGGATAGGATAACAAATCATAACAAGCGAAATAAGGTTGGATATTTTGACTATATTCAGACCTTCCATACACAACAATACTTCTCTTGTATGCAGTTATGTTGTCATTACCTTCTACCCAAATACCAGCAATCTACAAACATGTAGAATTCAATATGGTGTACTATATCATATGCGTGTTACATGTATATTATATTGAAAAATGAAAACTAATAAATCATATAATAACCTCATATGTGGTGGGCTTATTGTACACCCTCTGGTCTCGTTCCACTGATGCTCTTAAGGTGACCCTATAGTGGTCTAGCGGTCCTAGCTCACCAAGGCTTCGAAATGTTCTCACATACGGATTCATAGCAAGAACATGTGTTATTGTCTCAATGACATTTCTATCAAGATTTGTCCATTCAAGTCTACGTGAAAGCTCAGATTCAGCATCATAAAAATACAACTGTAGGTATCTAGGTGTTCCATCTCTCGGAATTAGTTGATAGATTCAATGATAAATTCCTCCACTTACACGAAAAGTGTATACTCGGATCTCATGTTGCTCAGTGATTCGTCTAATTTCACACCCATTGACGTAAAAGAAAAGTTCGTGTTATACTTATGTATATTGTTTCTAAACATTTTGCTCATTTCAGATTGTGACATGAAAAGATTATGTATTTCATCAGGAATGGTTTGTGGCGCCAACTTTGTCTTTCCGTTCATGCAACAAAAGCTAGGAAATTCAAATTTTAAACGCTTTGCTCCACAATGAACACAATTTTTTTGTTTCCTTAGGACACGATGTTGTTTTGGTACACCATCATAAACGAAATCATTAGGATCTCGGAGGATGCGATCTTGGATAACTGGATTGACACGGACTTCTGAAGAACCTTCTGATGTTTGACTCAAGACATCATCAAATAAGGGTAGAAAGCTACCATGTTGAAGTCGGATGCCTATATTAGAAATCCAAAATAACATTAAGTAAGATGAACTTGATAACTTGGGTGAAATTCTTGATAAATTAAACTGTTATCATCTTTACCGCTAAATCTTTTATGAGTCAACCTCTGATGTAATTGAGTAGTTTCTTCTGTACCGATCACGTTACTCAACTCAATCATTGGTTGTGTACTTGACAGTCCTTGATAGCTTCCTTGGTAGGGTGAAAAATTTTATTTGTTATGAGCGAGAGTACTATCGTTGTAGCTTTGTTTGCACTATGTGCTATTTGACTATAACTTAATCCGGTTAAAGATATATTATTTATTCTTCCAGCGTCCAAAGTTCCAAATGGCACCATTTCCGATGTGTCGATGATGACTTGAGCGGCATCATTTTCACTAATATCGGTCGGAAGTATAGTTGATCGACTACTTCCTTCCCCATTAGCTACTTTCCGCATTTTGTTTATTTCTTTTTTTTTTTCATAATATTTTCTATTCGTAAGTTTTCATTTTTCAACATCCCTTGTGGAGACAACACCATTCTTTTTTCGTTCTGCATAATACCGTCTATTGTATTCACTTCGCTTTGATAAACTTCGGGCGACATCACCATTTTCATTGGCATCAGGTCCAATCTCCATTTCGAACTATCTAGAACCCAATAATATTTTTATCTTGCAACGTTAATTGAGAAATAAACTAATATAGGTATTGTATGGTAAAAGTAGAAGAAAATTGACATTGTATTGTCAAAATCATCTTACAAAGCTAACAATGATCAAACTCAGCCTCTAAAGGTCAAAATCAGAATTATAAAGTCCAAATAAGCATTGTAGGGTCAAAATCAGCATGCTAAACTAACATATATATATATATATATATATACATTTACGTCTTTAAAGTGGCTTAAAGTAATAAGTTTTATAATATATATATAGGGTAAAGTATTCACAGGCCAATACACATGTGTTCATATTTGGTTGTAATAAACACCTTTCTAATGATGCATTTAATGATGATATGCTAATGCTGCCACGTATCATACCGTAACATAAACATAGACATGGCCATATGGGGTCCAGAAATAGGGTCCCTAACTTTCACTGTGAATATTTTATCATCCATTTGAAAAAGTGAAAAGAAGATACAAAGCACACGATAAATATAGAGAGAATACAAAGCAGTACACAATAAAGAGAGAATACAAAGCACATAAATAGGGTCCCTAACTTTCAGTGTGAATACAAAACACACGATAAATATCAAATTTCAGTACAAAATGATAATAAAGAAAATAATGATAACTAAGGGTCTTTAAGTGGAATACTAATAAAAGATCATTATTCCCACCAATACAGTTTTATATGGACATATTTCTTATATCATGTCACACCTCCAAATTCGGGTTGCGGAAGCGGTCGGGTCGGGTGACTAATCAATCATCAAAGCATAAGATACATAGAAAACGACCCCTAAATGAGACGTTTAAAAAATAGTTGTTACATTTCCAAAATAAAAGTATATACAAGTTGCGAGTTCGCAAAATAATTCCAAAAACATAAGTTGTAGTACAAAAGTTATGCAAGGAAAATCCAAGTGTTTGAAATCATGCGACTTGAGCTAGCATATCTTGTAGCAATCCTAGTCCTGCTGGGCACCTGGGAACACATGCTAAAACGAGTCAGCTATAAAGTTGGTGAGTTCATAGGATTGTTAGTTGAAAACATAAAGTATAAACCTTGTATGTTTTGAAAAGTAATTCAAAATCCACGATTTTGATTTGTATTGTTATATTGTTGTAACACAAATGTGTATAAATCTAACAAGGTCTCTTATACCTAAGTATTTTGGGTGTCTACCTAAGTACATTGAGAACATGGCATTCCATGCCTAGATACCTATTAGGTATAACTATGTTTACAACCATGAGGCACTACATGCCTAAGTACAATCGAGTAAGTGTATGACCATGTCATATTGGGGTGTGGCAATCCATGTCTAGAATACCTATCCGGTATGAGTAAATCTACCAATGTGAGGCAATACATGCCTAAGTACGAATTGAGTAAGTGTATGACCACGTCATATTATAACAAGTAATAGACTAGTATGCCACCTGGCATAGTGTGTTGCCTCCAGCAACATGTAAATGTAGTCCCGCAGAACTATAAGTAAGTATTTATCCAAGTATTGAGTCAACGATCTCCAGTGTAAGCTCGCCGATCCGTTGATGAGTGCGAATCTCGATTGTAAGCTCGCTAATTCCATCACTGAGTGCGAATCTGGAGTGTAAGCTCACCGATTCCGTGTTTTGTATCGCTTTACCGCGATATCGTTTTGTATCACTCTAACTGTGATATCATTTTGTGCCCACTTTACCGTGGCATCAAACTGTGTTGCTCACAAGCAATGCATGTAGTTGAGAGCCGAAAGTACTACGACATGCCTGGCTAAGTAATTGAAAGCCGACAGTACTACGACATGCCCGACTAAGTATTTGCATTGGTATGAGTGTATGTATATCAATATACATAAGTAAATAGTAAATAGCACCACGTGCTTGAGATTGTGTACAAGTATATATATATATATATATATATATTAAGTGTAGGTATGTATATACAATACTTAGATATTAAGTGTAGCACAAGGAACCTAAGTATGTATAACCATCACCTAGCTGTTTTGTACTAGTATAAAGGGCTATACTAACGTACATTACTAACATATACTTCAAGCCTTAGCCTAGCAAGTATATTGAGGTCCGTGGTTAATGTATATTTGAGTGCAAATCCATTCTAGTAACAATGGAATGCAAAGGCAGTCTTAGTTCCTAAAAGGAACACTAATTCTGTGACAACCTAGTTGTTGTCCAGCGTAGGTAGAACTAACCAGTTCTAATATATATGATAGTATTGTCCACCGACAATATGGCCAATATGTAGTGATAACTTAAGCAAGTTATGTAATGGTAATGGTGTTTCAATGACAAAATAGTGTACAGTGGTAACCTATCCAAGTTAAGCTAAGGTATTGTCCTACAACAATATAGTGGGTGTAATTCCTACGTATTACATATTTTGTATTACATACAGTAATATAGTCAAGTATGAATTATAAAAGTTTATCATTATAATTCGAAAACAGTAATTGTGCATGTGTCTCACCCTGAAAACAGTAAAACAGTTGAAAGAGTAGGGCTATGAACTCACCTGTGAGTTGTCAGTGATCCTACGATACGTGTGTTGTCCGAATGGTAACCTCCTAGTGTCCTAAACACGTAAGGTTATATAAGTAAGAGACAAATCAGTTTGTCTATGCAGTTGTGTAAATATTCATTTATTGTTCAGGTTTTGAAACCGTGTACGGGGGTCCGGGGGCAGTGCCCCTGGTAGCGGGGTCCAAGGGGTGGCAACCCCTAGCGGGGTCTAAGGGACAGAGCCACTGGCTGGGGTAAAGCTGCCAGGTCAGTTTGGAAAATTTTTATTTCTACTACATTGCTTTAGTGAAAAACGCATCTGAAAATTTAAATTCGCAAGTCTCGTCTCGCAGGAAAAAGTCAGTTTGCAAGTCTCGACTCGCAGGTCTCGACTCGTTGCTCGGTTCGCAAAGTCAGCTCGCAACTCAGTTCGCAAGTGGTTCGGCTCCCAAGCCAGTTCAGTTCGCAGAACAACTTAGTTCGCAGGCCAGCTCAGTTCGCAGGGCAGTTCAGTTCGCAGGTTTCGGTTCGCTTCGCGAGAAGAACTAGGATCTGGGATCTCAGTTCATAGGATGAACTGATTCGAGTTTTGAAGTGGGTTTCGATTTTAAAATTTTTTTTTATGGTTTTCTTGGACATAATCAGTCGGTAGGACACTTATACATGATGTCTTAAACGTTTCTATCATGAAAAATCGAAGGAAAGGGAGAGATTCTCACCGAGCTCGAAATGGTGATTCGAGATGATGAAGATGACGGTGATGAAGATGATGATGTTGTTCTTCTTCTTGCTTCCCTTTCTCTGATTATAATGATGAACCCGAAAATGATGATGGTGGTCTCGATGGTGGTGGTCGGCGGTGGTGTAACCCGAGAGAGAGAGAGAGAGATGGAAAAAGATGTAGGTGGAGATGTGTTTGTGTGTGTGGAAATGAAACAAACATGGGGATGGGGTGTGTTTGGGGCCGGCTTATACAAGGAGGGGGAGGACACTGTCTCTCAAATTGTAGTGTTAAAAGCCCGTGTTTGTTTACCCGATCGTATAAGAATGTATTATTTTCGATTCTAAGAATTTATTGATATTCTTTCGAAATGTTTTCGAGTCGAAACACTTTATAAAAATAAAATGTTTTTGTTAAAATTTTATATCTTGTTTTCGCACTGTTTGCATTTAGTAAAACACATTTATAAATGAAACGAAATGTGTTTAAATGTTTTTCGAGTAAATAATTATCGTTCGCATTATATATATCTACATATATAATTTTGAATAATTTAGTTTTAGATGCGTACAAAGTACGAATGTTTAAAGTTTAAACTGGGCGTGAAAATTGATCTTTTTGACCAGGTGTTACATATCAGTTGCTTCCGGCATCGATGGTTCAGATACGATCTTTGATAAGTACGTAGATTCCAAATAGTTCACTGCAAATTATATATACAATTAATTTAATACATTATTCATTAAGTTTATTAGATATTATAATTCAAAAAAATTAGAGAACTAGTTTGATAAATTATAGTTACGGTAATAACGATGGTGAATCAGTTTTACCCGAGAAACATATATTATTTGATTATCATAAATTGCCCGAGCCATCATTAGAGGACGTGATTGCGGAGTATTAGTTAAAATCATGTATATAATCTGACCCCTAAACATAATTCAAAGAATTTTAGTAAATAAGAATCATGATGTGTTATTGTTTAATTATCTTTAAAGTGAAATCGATATATATTATATTGCATAAGTGTGTAAAAGAAAACTCGATCTTACGTTCAATCTTGAAGAAATATGTTACATTAGCAAGTGTTTTTGATTTAATGGCCCCATATGATTTTTTCCCACTACATCTAAAAAAATAGTAAAAAAAAATATAATTGTATTTATAAGATTATTCATTTATGATTAAAAGAAGTGCTTAAATATTGAGTATTTACCGATCAACATTTTTCGAGGTGATCGATCATTTGCAAGAGCTCCAATTGAAGTCACAAATGGATAAAGTGGGAACTCATTTTCGATATTATTGTCCTTTGGCTTAGTTAGTGTTGTATTGTTGCTAATAATGATTTCCCATTCACCACGAACGAAGCTATACGATTCATACCTTGGGTAGAAGGAAGTGTCAATTCCATCAATTTTATAATGATCTAACTGAAAAACCTCCCCAATCAAATTTCTTGTTTCATACAAATGAACCAAACAATCGGGAACAACGGCTGTCATTTTCGCTCTCCATCATACAATGATAAATTTGTTAACAACTAATGTTCAAATGTTGTCAATATTTAGAAATAAAATTAATATTTAAAACTTACATTTTTATCATGTAAAATCAAGTAAAGTTTATTTTTTTGTTTGTCCTTCCAAACATAATCAACTCGAACAGTTGTGCGGTTGTACCATGCATGAGGTTCGTTAATTGTTGAAAAGTCTTCAGCATGAACATGAAAATACATATTCTATGAAAGTATTTTAACTAACAGATAACACGTGTGTAACCAAGGTGAGTCAAGGATAATAATATATAAAAATTGCATATAACATATAAATAATTCTTTAGGCTCGGTAAAACTATAATATAAATTTTAACGATAGATAGATGTGATACACTTGATTTAATTAAAGTTTCATATAAGCATGCAATACAAAATTCTTTAAAGTTTTCTATGATCCTACAAGATATACGTGGGACCTAAAATTACCTAATCAATAGACATAATGCATGACAATAATAACTAAAATTGAGTACAATTTAAAAGTGAAAACTAACCTGAGACTATAGATTATTGATGATGACTGCTGATGTCAATTAACTTGAATGACTAATACGGAGTATCATTTAGTGGTGAAGAACAAAGAATAATAGATGACTAATAAGGACAGGGAGTATATTTTCACAATCAACTTATTTCATCTCAATATAAACAAAAATAAAATAACAACATTGGGTAAAAGGATGACGGACCACCAAATATTTGAGTACAGGATTACATTTTGGTCCATTGGTAATTTATACGACGGACTAATGAATTGACCATGGGTAATTTACATAACTAAAGTCAAATATCTGTACAAAGTTTTCTTGAAAGTTGATTTTTAAAAGATGAGAGACAAAGATTCCCTTAATGATTTTGACTACTCATACAAAGAGATTTCAAAAAGTGTAAATCTATTAGTCTAAACTTTACGCTACTTCTTTTCACAAATTTTTAAGGTAAATTGAAGTAGAATATATGTATATGTACAAAAGTTGATGTTACTTTAGTTTACTTCGTAATTTTCTTACGTCCTCAATGTAAGATACTTTATGATTATACATAATATTAACATTTTTCTTTTATAGTACGTTAAATTCCAATAACTATTGCATGGATTTAACTATTGCATGGAAAAGTATGATTTATATATAATATTAATATTTTTCATTTATAGTTAAAGTTCAATTCTTTTATAGTTAAAGTCCAATAAATGTTGCATGGAAAAGTCCCCCTTTGACCGGTCTAATAACTTTCTAGATTTCCATTCACGATCCAGGATTTAAATTGTTAATCAATGGTTTTCGGGTCTGGGTCCTTTGTTCAATTCACGTTCAACACTATTAGAAACTATGTACTCCGAGTCCATGTGAATTTACATACAACCATATAATAATTTTCAAACTTTGTACAATCATTCAATTTCCTGTTCCAAATAAATAACAACCAAATTAGAAATTATGTACTAAGGATTAGATAATAAACATAAAATTAAAAAGAAAAAGTTAGTGACATTTAAAAGTTAAACATACACGTGTAAGCCTGAGCAACTAAAGAACCCAACCAAAAATCTAACAAAACAAATATCTTAACTACATTAGATAAAACGAATAATGATTATGAAGCAGATTAAAAAACTTATAAAATACAAAACTTTAAATAGGCTTGAAAAAGATATAGATAAAAACTTGAGACCTCTTAAAAAGTGTACAATTAAACAGAAAAAGTTAGACCTAAAAGGTAATAATTAAGATATACAATTTCGTTGTCAATGATGGTGTGTTAAAAGTTAATTTCGTTGTCAATTTCGTTGTTAAGATATACAATTTTCTAACTCCTTTTTACGGTGGAGATATGCTTCTATGGAGCTCCAAAACCTGCTCAAATAAATTAAATCCAAACAAAGATCGTAGATGTGCGAAAATATTATTAGGATTTGGAGAGACGGAGAGGAAACTTACCCTAAAACATCTCACCCAGTCGCCATCGTCTTTTTTGTTTCTTCTCCGGCAGTCGGCTTTTAGCCTCTCACCGACTTTTTTTTCTCGTTTGATTTTAGGTAGTTTCGGATTTTCAGTCGACGGTTTCATGAGGTTTTCGGATCTGTGTTTCTTGGTGGCCCCAACCATAGATTCAAATTGTTTTCAGCTCGTGGTTTCAGGTTAATGGTGTTTTCAGGTGATTGGTGTTTTCAGCTAGTGGTTTGTTGTGGTTTTATTGTGGTGGCTCAGGTGGTTTGTTATTTTTTTTGGTTAGTGGGTTTCGTAGTTCTAGCCTTCAAGGTGATGTGATATCCTTATGCGACTGGTTAGCGGTGGTTCGTATCATGAGGGATCGCCAAGGCATCGGTGGTGGTTGGCATCATCTGAATCTAACACGAAAACATTGAAACTCTTTAGGTGTCACACTATAGATGAGAGATCTAACAAAACCAAGAAAATAAACTTACAAATCTAACCTGTTATAACAGTGGTGTATCTTATGCGGTTGTTGTTTTTTATTTTAAGTTGTGGATTTGTAATTTTTATGGCTATGAAAGTTGTGGATAGAATTGGATGAAGGGAGAGAATGAGAGTAGCATAGAGATTGTTTTGTGTGGTTTGAAATTTAAATTATAGATGGATGATGGGAAAAAAAATCCTGGTAGGTCCCGTTACTTAGTCTTAAAAACTTGAGTGGAGAGAGAGGGGAAGATGTTTTAGAAAGTAGTATAGATATAGCCTAAGTTTGGAGAGAGGTCTATCTATGTGTGTGTGTGTGTGTGTGTATATATATATATATATATTACATAATAGCCTATTGAGTGTCTAACACAGACATGTTTGAGTCCCAGTTCTCTCAAGGTCAGAGTCAACTAGTGTATCATGTTCAGTCATGACTCCTTTCAGATCTCACATCCTATTCATTTAATTGTACATAGTTGATCAGGCTATGTTAAATTAAACCAATACAATGTAGTCACTGAACCTAATCATACTTAATGAGGAATACTGCCTAACGGTCATAGTCTAGGCCCACTGAATGCAACCTAGTTCACTATAACCTTAGGCTCTGATACCAATCTGTAACACCCCCAAATTTACTGTTTAGCGGAAGCAAGCTTTGGGGTGCTACTAATCAATAATCAAAACACAAGGCATATTATGAATGACTCTATATGCGTCAATTTACAGATACATAGATAATATAAAGTTTTACAATGTATAATGTTTACAAAAACCTAATAATTACAATGTTTAGAGATTAATCGGCATAACTTAGTTACAAAAGGTTAGTAATGCAAAATAATCTCCTAATGTGTATGCTGACTCGAGTTATGGGCATCCTGAGTGAACAGGTCTGCTGCTGTTGGGTACCTGAGAACACATGCTAAAAAGGTCAGCTAACGCTGGTGAGCTCACAGGTTTGCATAATAAATATGTAAGTAAATGTGAACCACAAGATTTAGTAATAAGTGTTTGAAATGAATCTAAGGATGTATATGTCTGCCATGAGGTCATAGTCTGCGCTTAACGTGGGTGTCAGGATCATAATAAAGTGCTTGATCGTGGGTGCATTTGGGCGAGTGTCTAATCCACACTCGTATGAACAAAAGTTAATGCGTCCATTTAACTAGTCAGTGCTTGCTGACCCGGACGAGGATGGTCAGTCCTATATGGTACCATACACTAACATTCGTGCTACGTAAAGTATTTCTAGAACTATGATTGTAGAGGACTTAAAAGTGATTAGAAGACAGCTCATGCAGTATATAGCGAGTTTTGTACTCGTTTTCACATGTAAAACAAGGTAAAGCATGTATTCCCACCCCTGGGTTTAAAAATGTAAAATGAGGGGCTATGAGACTCACCTAAGTCTGGAGATTTGCAACGAAGCAATATGACGGAATAACATGTGGTGTCCAAAAATTCTAACATGTCGGGCGTTTACAACGCACAAGGTTAATTATAATATGTAGGTATCTATAAAGACTACCTTTGTAGTTGTTCGTCCAACTAGAATGTCCAAATGACTACGATTTGGTTGCTTAACTTGTCCAAGTTACAACGACTTGGTTGATTTGCTTATGTTTTGAAAATATGTACGGCCCGTTGGTGATTGTTTGTAATAATAACCTTCAACATTATTATTTTTGATTTCGAAGTGTTATACTTAAAAAGTATTTACAAACTTTAGGTGACGGGGGTCCGGGGGCAGCGCCCCTTGTTCGCGGGGTCCCAGGGGTGGCAACCCCTGGCGGGGTCCAAGAGGCAGAGCCCCTGGCTGGGGCCGAGATGCATCTAATATTTGAATTTGGTTAAAATCGAGTGGCAAAATTTCAGGTCTCGACACTTAGTAAAATATGAGTTTTCTAGGTTCTGTTATCTGCGACAATAGGTGCGACATTAGGCGTAGTGTCGTAGGCCGTGACTGCGACATTGATCATGGCGTCGCTAAGTGCGACATCCGAAATTTGATGCGACATTAAGTGTTGTGTCGCTATATGCGACGTTGTTGGTTCTTGCGACGTAAGAGTCTGTGTCGCTATATGCGACATTAGCAATTTAATGCGACGTTGAGGCAGATGTCGCACCATGCAACATTGTGATAGGTTTTGTGACAAAAGCAACATCAGCGTTTGGTCGGGTTCCGGTGGCCGGAAACACGGCCGAATGACTTTTGTTTGGTGCGAAACTTTTACCCAACCCTTATTTGGACATTATAAGCTTATATAAACAACATTCAAGTAAAATAACAAAAATTTAAGAGTTTTCGAGAATTGTCGGGATTCTTACAAGTTAGCGCGAGAGGATTTCAAAAAGATGGAAATGTAGATCGTGACGTCGTGGTTCTTTTCTTCCAAATGAGCTTGATGAAATAATGGGTTTTATGGTGGTTTTTGAGGGTGGAAGATGGTGGTGGTGGTGTGGTGGAAGAAATGGAAAGCAAGTGAGAGGGAGAGATAGAGATAAGTGTGAGTGTGTGTGTGTGTATTTTTGGTCAAAGAAGGGGGGGGAAAAGGGAGGGGTGTGGGCCGGTTTTAGGGGGGGCCCACTTGAGGTGGGAGTCTCCCAAATTTTTCCCCTGTATTCGCGCTCCGTGCGGTGTTCGTTTCCCCGATCATTTAAACTTTAAATAATTATTTTACGCGTTTAAATATACGTTTTTAAAATACGAATAATTCTTTGATATTTTTGTTGAAGTATTTCACCTAATACTTAGTAATTGAGTTATAAAATATAACTTAACTTTGTTTTGATTGTTTGCGCACTTAATTTTTTAAATCGCGTAGTCGTTTATTTGTACGATCCAAAATAGATACGAAATATTGTCAAAATAATATTTTGAATATAATAGTGTTATTTTATTTAATGAGAATTGTTCACCAACGTCCGTATTAATTGAACAAGCGTACGATTTAGCCAAATCGCGTAATTGTATATAGTCAACAGTATATATTATTTGATACACAAATTAGCCTAACACAGTACTAATTACATGTATTACAAAATAATTCGAGCCTAATGATGAGCCCTAATTTGGCGGGTCTTACACACATCATCGTAACTTTTCTGCCGATCACGTGCAACTTTTAACCGATTTTGGAAGCCAATGATCTTTTCTGTGGTTTCGTGTATGATTTCATGACCAATGAGTTGGTTGTCTCCCACTTCGGTCCAACAGACAGGTGATTGGCACTTACGACCATCAGTGCCTCGAATGGTGCAGCTCCAATACTGGTATGGTAGCTGTTGTTGTACAAAAATTCGCACAATGGCAAATGGTTTTCCCAGTTTCTACCGAAGTCAACTACGCAGGCTCGTAGCATATCCTCCAGTGTTTGAATGGTTTGTTCACTTTGGTTGTCGGTTTGAGGATGATATGTGTCGCACCCCCAATTTCCGGTTGTGGAAGTGAATCGGGTCGGGGCGCGACTAATCAATATACACAACACATAAGATATACTAAACGACCACTAAATGCATCGTTTTACATTATATTGATAAAGCCAAAGTTTACATCAAAAATATTGTTTACATTAGCTCATTTCCTTGAAATTGAGAGATTTATATTACATAATTACTTTATACAAAAAATAATAATGCAACTAAATCTCTGATTGATTGAATGAATACTCGAGCTAATGAATCCTAATTGGGTAGCCAACCTAGTGCTGAGTACATGTGATACATGCTAAAATAGGTCAGCGAAACGCTAGTGAGCTCACAGGTTTGTATGTCAACACATATTTGTATGAACCGCAAGATTTTAATTGAATTTAAAATGAAATTAAGCAAAATAAAAGTTTTACAGCCATAAGCACATAGTCTGAGCTTAACTCGAGGTGTCAGGTCCACATTTAAGGTATCCTGATCGAGGTGCCTCCCACGAGTGCCTAATCTACACTCGTCTGAACAAATATTAGTACATCCGTTTACCCAGTTAGTGCATGATAACCCGGACGAGGAGGGTCATTCCTATATGGTACCATATATTCACGCTTCAACGTATTACCAAACAATGATGAGGAGGGCTTTAAAAGATTAGTGAGATAACTCATGTAGTAGTTATTTATTTTCGTACTTGCGTTCATATAGTTAAAATAAAATGAGCAATGATATCACACACCTGAGTAAAATAGTGAAATAGGGCTATGAGACTCACTTGAGTCTTGAAGTGTTTATCTAAATAAACTTGAGTTGATTAGCCGAGTAGTGATGTCCGAAGACTTGTAACCTGAGGGTGTCCACGATACGCGATGGTTATTAATTGATTAGGTATCTTATAAGACTACCTTTTGTAGTTGCTCGTCCAACTCGAATGTCCAAATAACTACGATATGGTTGATTAACTTGAGTTTTGAAAATATGTACGGCCCGTTGGTGATTGTTTGTAATAATAATCTCAACTATTATTATTATGATTTCGAAGTGTTATACTTAAAAGGTATGTTCCAATGTGTTTTAGAAGGCATTTCGTATTCGTGTTTGATGTTATACAAGTTTGAAACTTGGTGTGAAATGTATTTACAAACTCTAAGTGACGGGGTTCCAGGGGCAGCGCCCCTGGTAAGCGGGGTTCGAGGGGTAGCAACCCCTGGTAAGCGGGGTACCAGCCCTTGGTTGGGGTCGAGATGCTTTGGTGAAAAACGCATCTGAACTTGAATTTGGGTAAAATCAAGTGATAAAATTTTAGGTCTCGATACTTAATAAAATATGTGTTTTCTTGGTTCTGTTTCATGCGACACTAGGTGCGACATAAGTTGTTGTGTAGCAGGTCATGACTGCGACATAGGTCTTTGTGTCGCTATGTGCGACATCCGCAAGTTAATGCGACATAAGGTATTGTGTAGCTATGTGTGACGGGAATTAGTTCTGCGACATAGTGTTTTGTGTCGCTATTTGCGACATCTGAAAGTATTGCGACATAGAGGCTTGTGTCGCTATAGCTACATAGGCCATGATTTGGCGACATAAGGGCTTGTGTCGCAGGTGGCCTGGAGCCTCCGTGACATAACGAGCTGTTGGCCGGAAAATGAGCCGAAAAGGTGTTTTCCGGTTTCCGTTTGACTTGAAACTTTTACCCAACCCATATTTGGACATTATAAGCTTAAATAACCTATAAACAACTAAAAATAATGGAGATCGGAGTGTTTCGGGATCTGTCAGAAACTTACAAACATAACGCCGACGGAATCCGAAAAGAGGGAAATGTAGATCTCGACGAGAGGAACGTTTTCTTCTAAATGAGTGTGACGATCCAAGGCCGTTTGGTGGTAGTTATTGGTGGTTGTTTATGATGGTGGTGTGGTGGTTATTTTTAGAGAGAAAAGAGAGAAAAGTAAGAAAGAGAGAGAGAGAGAGATAGGGAAATGATGAAAATGAGGAGGGGAGGGGGTTTTGGTAGATTTTTGGGGAATAAGGGGAGGGAATCTCCCAAATTTTAATCCCCCGCGTTTGTGCTCCGTGCGGTGTTCATTTTCATGATCGTTTAATCGTATAAATAATTATTTTAAAATACGAATATTTGTTAAGGTTTTTGTTGAAGTATTTCATCAAATGCTTTTACTTGAGTTATAAAATATAACTTATACTTGTTTCGGTTGTTCGCGCGTTTATTATTTTAATCGCGTAATTGTAGTTTGTATAATATGAATCTGAGTTGAAACATTATCTAAATAATATTTTGGACAAAATAGAGTTATTAAATAATGTCATATTATTTAATTAAATTGTTCACCAACGTCCGTATTAGTTGAATCGAATTGCATTCGATTTGAAACTTGTTCAATTTAATCAAATCGCATACTTGTATATATTTAACAATATATATTGATACATTAATTAGCCTAACACAGAACTAATTACATGTATTACACTTGATTAGGTACTAATTACAAGTCCTAATTTGGCGGGTGTCACATTCTCCACCTGTTAGTAGAATTTCATCCCGAAATTTAACTTGAATTCGTGTTTGAAGTAGCATCAACAAATAACTGAGGATACTTGAGTCGCATTTGGTCCTCTCGTTCCCAGGTGAATTCTGGACCACGCCGCGAATTCCACTTGACTTTGACAATGGGAATACGACTTTGTTTGAGTTGTTTGACCTCACGGTCCATGATTTCAGCAGGTTCTTCAACGAAGTGAATTTTGTCATCGACGCAAATCTCGTCGAGTGGAATAATGAGTGTCTCATCAGACAGGCATTTCTTCAAGTTAGAAATGTGAAAAATGGGATGCACGTTGCTGAGTTCGGGTGGCAGCTGCAATCGATATGCCACTGAACCAATCCTCTCGAGGATCTCGAATGGGCCAATGTATCTGGGATTTAATTTCCCGCGTTTACCGAATCGGATAACACATCTCCAAGGTGAAACTTTGAGTAGCACTCGATCCTCAACCTGGAACTCTAGTGGTTTGCGTCTCACGTTAGCATAACTTTTTTGAAGATCACGTGCGGCTTTGAGTTTGTTTTGGATCCTGAAGATCTTTTCAGTTGTTTGTTAAATGATCTCAGGACCAGTGAGTTGACTGTCTCCCACTTCTGTCCAACAGATAGGTGATCGGCACTTACAACCATACAGTGCCTCAAAAGGTGCAGCCTTAATGCTGGTGTGATAGCTGTTGTTGTATGAAAACTCGCACAACGGTAGATGTGTTTCCTAGTTTACACCGAAGTCAACTACGCAAGCTCGTAGCATGTCTTCCAGTGTTTAAATTGTTCATTCACTTTGGCCGTCGGTTTGAGGGTGGTATGCGGTACTCATATCAAGACGGGTACCCAATGATTTTTGAAGTGACTGCAAAAAGTGAGATGTGAAACGACTATCCCTATCTGAGAAAATCGAGATTGGAACGCCATGTCGAGAAACAACCTCTTTGATGTACATTCGTGTGAGGCGTTCCATTTTGTCAGTTTCATTTATTGCCAAGAAGTGAGCAGATTTTGTGAGATGATCAATGATCACCCAAATGGTATCGCATCCGCTCGTTGACTTTGGTAGTTTGGTTATGAAATCCCTGGCAATTTGTTCCCATTTCCATTCAGGAATGCTGGGCTGTTGGAGTAAACCAGAAGGTTTTTGATATTCGGCTTTGACTTTTGAGCAAGTAAGGCACCTGCTGACGTATGTGGTGATTTCAGCTTTCATGTTCGGCCACCAATAGAACTCTTTGATGTCGTGATACATTTTGTCGGATCCCAGGTGGATAGAGTATTTAGACTTGTGAGCTTCATCCATCACCAAGTCTCGCAGGTTCCCAAAACTAGGCAACCAAATTCGGTTAGAGAGGTACCTAACTCTGTTAGGTTTGATTTCAAATTGTTTATCCATGCCTCGCAAGGCTTCATTTTTGATGTTATCGAGTTTCAGAGCTTCGAGTTGAGCAGTGAGAATCTGAATGTTTAGATCATTATGAATGGTCATACTGAGGGCTTAGACTCGAAGTGATTTCGTTCATTCTTTTCGACTGAGGGCATCGGCAACAACATTTGCCTTACCCGGATGGTATTTGATCTCACAATCGTAGTCGGTGAGCAACTCGACCCATCGATGTTGCCTCATGTTGAGATCCTTTTGATGGAAGATGTGTTGGAGACTTTTGTGGTCGGTGAAAAATGTGCACCTAGTGCTATAGAGGTAATGTCTCCATATTTTGAGAGCAAAGATGACAGCTCCGAGTTCGAGATCATGAGTAGTGTAGTTCTTTTCGTGGATTTTGAGCTGTCGCGAGGCATAAGTAATGACCTTGTCTCGTTGCATCAGCACGCAACCGAGACCTTAGTGGGAAGCATCGCAGTATACCACGAAGTCATCGGTGCCTTCGGGTAATGATAGAATAGGAGCACTGCAAAGCTTTTGTTTCGGAAGTTGAAATGCTGACTCTTGTTTATCGGTCCAATCGAACTTTTTGTCTTTCTCAGTCAGGGTTGTGAGTGGTTGGGCTATTTTCGAGAAATTTTCAATGAATCGCCGATAGTACCCAGCAAGAACCAAGAATTGGCGTACTTCGGTTGGAGATGTTGGTGCTTGCCAGCACTTGATAGCCTCAATTTTCGATGGATCGACATTGATTCCTTGACTATTAAGAACATGTCCAAGGAATTGAACGGATTGTATCCAGAACTCACACTTGGAGAATTTAGCATATAACTCCTCGTGTCTGAGTAGTTCTAGGACGGTTTTGAGGTGTTGCGCATGTTCTTGTTCGTTTCGCAAGTTTATGAGAATGTCATCGATGAAGACAATGAAAAACTTATCGAGGTAAGGTTTGCACACCCGATTCATAAGATCCATGAATACAGCCAGTGCGTTTGTTAAACTGAAGGGCATCACCTGAAATTCATAATGCCCGTAACGAGTTCGGAAGGTAGTTTTCGGGATATCAGGGTGTCGCGAACTCGAAGTTGATGATAGCCTGACCGAAGATCGATCTTTGAATAAATACTCGACCCTTGTAATTGGTCAAACAGGTCATCGATGCGAGGGAGTGGATATCGGTTCTTGACGGTCAATTTGTTCAACTCTCGGTAGTCGATGCACATTCAGAAAGAACCGTTTTTCTTTTTCACGAATAAGGCCGGAGCTTCCCAAGGTGAAGAAATCGGTCGAATGAATCCTCTATCCAGGAGTTCATGTAACTGGGTGGACAGCTCCTGAAGTTCGGATGGGGCTAATTGGTATGGTGCTCGAGCCATGGGTGCAGCACCTGGCATGAGATCGATTGAGAACTCGACCTGTCTTGGCGGTGGCAGACCAGGCAGTTCTTCGGGAAAGACTTCTGGAAAGTCTCCAACGATGGGCACATCCTCAAGTCGCTTCTCCTCCGACTTTTTCTCCATGATGTGTGCGAGGATTGCCGGATACCCTTTTCTTAGAAATTTTCGGGTTTTCAAACAAGAGATGATGTTTAGTCTCGTCCTACCGGTCTCCCCCTGTATGATCAAAGTTCTACCGGCGGCGAGAGGGATGCGAACGATCTTATTGTAACAATCGATTTTGGCTCAGTGTCTAGACAACAGTCCATTCCTATGATGACGTCGAAACTTCCGATTTCAACGGGCATAAGATCGATTGAAAAGGTTTTGTTGGCTATGTTTAAAGTGCAATTTGGTATCACACTATCGGTTTCTATGAGCTTACCGTTCGCTAGTTCTACAGTGTACTTAACATCTAGAGCAACAGGGGTGATGTCAATCAATGGGTAAAATTCATCAGAAATAAAGCTTCTATCAGCACCAGTATCAAATAGAATAAAAGTAGTTAAGTTGTTGAGGAGGAACATACCCGAGACCACATTAGGGTCTTCGTGGGCGTCCTCAGAGTTGAGTACGAAGGCTCTACCTCTAGCGTTGTTGTTGTTGCTGTTGTTGTTGTTGTTGCTCTTCAGCTTTGGACATTCATTCTTGAAATGCCCGGTGTTCCCACATTCAAAGCAGGCTCTTGATGGCCTGGTATTGTTGTTGGAGGCAGTGTTGTTGGATTTGGGGGCTCGGCAATCTTTGGTCGAGTACCCGTACCTCCTGCAGTTGTTGCAAGGGGTATTGCATTGACCCTCGTGGTGGAGGTTACACTTGGAACAATAGGGTTTCTTCCCAGTATACCCGCATTTGGGTTCAGTGTTGGAGGTGTAAGCTTGGATGACGTTGGGTTTCTTGTTTGGTTGGTCGTGGTGTTCAGAGGATTTGCGTATGTGGCTGGAGGATGGGAGTGGTGTCTCACGGCTGACGACCATTTCCATGAGTTCATGAGCTAGCCGGATGGCACTTTCAACAGTGGTTGGTTTAGACTAGGCGACATTCCCCTGGATATTCTCCGGGAGGCCGCAGATGTATCTCTTGATGCATTTCTCCTCCGGATCAACCAAACCCGGACATAACAAAGCGAATTGCTGGAATTTGGTGGTATATCCAGCAATGTCAGTTCCTGCACTGTCAAGTGCCAGAATTCTTCCTCCAGACGGTGCAGTTCTTCTTTGGGACAGTATTTTTCCCTAAGCTTTTTCTTCAGTTCAGCCCAAGGAAGCCGGTTTGCTATCTCAATACCCACAGAGTTTGCGTAGGTGTTCCACCACGTAAGTGCACCTTCCTAAAAGGTTTAGGAAGCAAACTTGACTTTGTTATGCTCAGTACAGTTGCAGAGGTTGAAGACAGATTCCATACGTTCAATCCACCTGATTAGACCAATAGCACCTTCCGTGCCTTTGAAGTAGAGCGGTTTGCAGCTAAGAAAATCCTTTTAAGAGCAAGGTTTGATGACAGGAGTATTGTCAGCGGTGTCATCACTTCTCCTAGAGGTTCGGGGTGATTCCCGAGTAGCCAGCGCAAGGCCTCATTTTTTTATGTTTTCGGGTTTCAATGCTTCGAATTGAGCGGTAAGGACTTAAATGATAGATCATTATGGATAGTAATACTGAGGGCTCGAACTCAAAGTGGTTTTGTATGTTCTTTTAGACTAAGGGCATCGGCAACAACATTTGCTTTGCCCGGATGATATCGGATCTCACAATCATAAACGGTATGCAACTCGACCTATCGACGTTGCCTCATGTTTAGATCTTTCTGATTGAAGATGTGTTTATATTCTTATAATCGATGGATTATTGTATACTATGTACCCTATAAGTAGTGTTTATTAGTCTAGAAAATCTTTAGGTTCGTGGGTGACGTTGTTCTACACACGTGCTTTCTACCCGATTTGGTGTTCATTATGGTTTCACCTATCTCCCCTTGTTAAGATCAGTGTTCCACATGTAGCAAAAGGCATACGAACGATTTCAGAGCGATTCTTAGATAGTTAAATCATGTCAATGTTTTTATCGAGGAGAGGAAAGAGGGTGAAAGATTTCGATTTCAATGTTGACATAGAAGTTAAAATGGTGGTTTATCGTGATTTGGTAGTTAGTTTCATATGAGTATGATGGGAGAACATTTTAATCATATGCTCGTGTGAGTGTGGGTAAGCCATCGGATTATACTCAATGTAGATCGTTGGAATCGCAATCCTAATATGTAAATTGTTATGAGACCCCCAGGTGTTCTGAAGTAATAGTTTTCATCGTGCATTTGAAGACCTAGGTAGTAATCCAGAAATCTATGTGCAAAGTTTCGCTTGCAAAACACAAGAGGTAGTATCCTTAAATTTTATTCTCCAGTGGTTCGTATTGTGGTCTAAAGTGAGTAAGTTAAGGGATGTTGTTGGTTTCCCACAATGTGGGTTGTTATTCGTCATGAAATTGTTTACGGTGGGTCTTACCGTTTCATATGAGGTATCCATTTCAGTAAAACGGTGCTTTCAGAAAAGAGTGTTTAATTGCTAAATTATATGGTTTTCTAGCATGCGGAAAGGAGTTTTAATCTATCTTGAGTTTTCACACTTTATGAATTTCTGTAAGACATTTTGTAGAAGATCTCGTGTAAAGTCTTTGCTAAACGCTAATCTGTTGAAATGTGTGTCGATAAAATCCTTTGGAGACTTTTTGTTTTTGACAAAATGTGAAAGAGTTTTTGTCGTTCGAAGGACTTGTTAAAAATTTCGGAGTTCTAGAGAATTTGAAATAAATTTGCGGAAAAAATCTGTTGAGAGTTGGGTTCGACATAAATATATTGGATGTTCTAGTTATTATGTAAGTGTTTGAAGTTTTGTTATGTCAAAGTTCTTGTCAAACGGTTACGTTTGACTGAAAATGTTTCTCCCAAACCTTGTACATGTTTAACCCAACCCAATTGGGTCTCGTGTTGCTCTAGTTCCCTATCATCTAGTTTGTTCTTGGAATAGCATAATCTAGCTGTTTGTATTTAAACGTCATGGTGAGTGGATTTCTATGTTTATTGGAAAGTTCGCAAGTTGGAGAGTTTTCCCGTCCTCTGTGAGAATCTATATTCTGGTTTCATTTTCTCCAGGTCTTAAAAGATGTGGTTGGCTCAAATCGTAGATTAAGAAAAGTAGTCAAATTAATGACCGAGTAGTGTGCTTAAGGTAGTTAATCATGACTGATTTATTACCTCGGAGTGAACAAACGTTCGGTATGAGTAGTTGGTAAGCCCGTAGTTGCAAGCACCCCTTGCCGTAGTGATCAAAATTGATCGAATCGTGGTTGAGATAGATTGTGGACTTAGTCACTGTGGGTACCCCACACAATACTAATCCAGATGAAATTGGAGCGATTCAAAAGCATAAATTAGGTCACGCATAGATTGTTGGGATCCATCTAATTGTTGGAAAAATGTTTCCAAATGTGTTGGGGTTGTAGTTGACCAAGGTCATCGGTGTACACCTGTAGGATAACGTGCCTTAGTGGGTGAGGTATCTGTAATAGTAATATGGCTAGCGTTAAGTATGGTATATGGTGGTCTGTCAACCCTTCTAGTCGTGTGCATGATAAGAGTAGGAGGAAAAGTACGAAAAGTATGATTGTCATAGCTGTGTGACTGCTAAGAAAGTATGTCAATGCATGACGTGTTGATGGATAATAAAAGTAATAGGATTGTAATCATTTAACATTTGGGTTCAAGAGATTACAGGAGTTAGAGTTTACAAAAGGTGTCGGGAATTATTACATCCGGAAGAATATAGATGATTCATACAAAATGTGACGGGGTTAATATACACCGGTTAATATACACCCATCGGATTTGGGGTTTCCGGCATAACTTACTAGATACATGGTTTCGCTATACAAGATGGTCATATTTATCGTCAGTCTATTCTAGGTGCAGGTCATGTGGATAGTACCGAGCTTTGAGCATGACCCTATATTGTGATGGTGCAGGGTAGTTCAAAGCATCTTCGGTTGCTTGTCGGTACATCCATTTGACCCATGTTGTTGTTTTGTGACTCAAATTGGTAGTTATTTCTTTTCAGTAGCGGATCTGATCTCCGATTCGTTCAGAGATGGATCTTTTCAGAATCCTCAGTTCCAACTCATAGATTTTGCATTTCATTTGGAGCTCCAAATTTCGGCCATCTAACTGTTCGGCCTGATCTCGTACTCTTTCGTATTCTTCGATGTTGATTACCCTGAAGTTTTGTTCCTCGATTTCTTCGTACATGATTTCTTTCACTGGAGCTATCTCTTCATCGAGATACGTGTACTGGATTTGTTCTTCGTGAATTTGGTCGTAATCTGACGTGTAATCGTTCATTGGGAAGCTTGCCATTTTCCCGCGAGTGAGTTCTATAGAAATGGCAGGAAAGGATTTTAATCCTTGGAAGAATGTCGATTCCGTGTGCCAAGTATGATTTTCATCTAATTATTTAGAGAGTAGTACGTGGGTGAGGCCTATTCATATATACATACAATATATATACAATAGCCTAGTAGTACATCATGTGGTTGAGGTCTATGTATGTATATACACGTATATCACGTAATAGCCTAGTGTGTGTCTAATACAAACAATTATGAGTCCCGTTCCTCTCATGGTCAGAGTCAACTAGTGTATTCCTTTTCAACATAACCTATTTCAGATTTCACATCATCTTCATTTAATTGAACATAGTTGATTAGGCTATGTTAAATTAAACTCGTATGATGTAATTCACGAACTAGTAATACCTAATAAGGAAATACTGCCTAATGGTAATAGTCTAGGACCACTAAATGCAACCTAGTTCACTATAACGTTAGGCTCTGATACCAGATCTGTCGCACTCCCAAATTCACGATTAGCGGAAGCATGCATCGGGTGTGACTAATCAAGGTAATCAAAGCACAAGGATATATAATAAACGACTCCATATGCGTCATTTTCAAATACATTGATATTATAAAAGTTTTACAATGTATATAGCTACAAAAGCTCGTATTTCAAATGTTTAAAGATTCTAGGGCATATCTAATTGTACAAAATTTAGAAATGCAAGGGAATCTCCTGATGTCTGTATGCAACTCGAGCTATATAATCCTGAGCAGATCTACTACTGCTGTGTACCTGAGAATACATGCTAAAATGGTCAGCTAAAAAGCTGGTGAGCTCACAGATTTGTATAATGTTAAACATATTGTGTGAACCACAAGATTTAATATAATGTGTTTGAAATAAATTAAATGATGTATATAACTGCCATGAGGTCATAATCTGAGCTTAACTAAGGTGTCAGGATCACAATCAAGTGCTTGATAGAGGGTGCCACCCTGCGAGTGCCTAATCTACACTCGTATAAACAAATGAGATGGCGTCTGTTTGACCAGTTAGTGCTTGCTAACCCGAACGGAGATTGTCAATCCCATATGGTACCAAACACTAACATTCACGCTACAAAGTATAACCAAATATGCTTGGAGGACTTAAATGATTAGATGATAAACTCATGCAGAATATAGCGATATTTGATACTTGCGTACACATATAAAGCAAAACAAGCATGTATTCTCACCCCTAGAGTAAAAACAGTAAAATATGGGCTATGAGACTCACCTGAGTCTGATGCGTTGTTATCAAGCAAGTAATGATGATGTACAAGAAAATGATGTCTTCCCAACGACTGTAACTTGTCGGGCGTCAATGATTGTATAACAACGGAGAAAGAGAAGAAGTCGTTGTGTTCATTTCCTTGTGTTTTCTTGAATTCTGACGTGGCGGTTTATGACGGATCTATGGTGGTGGAATGGTGGATTATGGTGGTTGTTCTTGGGGCTGGTGGTGGCAGAAAATTAGGTGGGAGAGAGGGTGCAAGAGAGAGGGGTTTGAGTGTGTGAGAAGTGAATGAGAATGGTGGGTATGGTGATGAGTTTATTCAAGTAAAAGGGCATGGGCATGTCTAGCCATGCTTGGCTGATTTTCCAAAAGATTTGGGGGGCCCAAAGGGGTAGGGTGTGTTAATTCTTGGTTCCCTAAAGTTACGTTACGTGTGGTGCTCCTTTACCCGTTCGTTTCGTTAATTGTTTAAGCGTTAAACGTTTATTATACGTGTTTTAGTAAACGATATAATTTCGATATTTTTGATTGTAGTATTTATTCAAAATACTTAGTAAACATTTTATAAAATGTTTCGATAAGTTGTCGGTCTTGATTTGTGAGTTCGTTTTACGTTTATTTAATCGCGTAATGATTTTTAAACGTTATAACTGTTATTGTATATCCGTGGTATTTTTAACCGAAGTATTTAATTAAATTACTTTATTTTAAGTTATAAAAATATAACTTGAGTTTATTTCGTTTGTCGGATGCGTTTCGCGTGTTTAATTCGTGTCGGTTACGTTTTAAATAAAACGTACATTGCTTTGTATATTATTAATACATAATAATATGGGGTAAATAACTACTATTTAATTACCAAATAGATTATGTTATTTAATAAAAGTTTCACCAACGTCCGTATGTGTCGGATTCTGCCGATATAATAATGCACGATTATAATTAATCGCGTAGATGTATATATATAACAATGTACATACAATTAGCCTAATATAGCACTAATTACATATATTAACAAATGATTGGGTACTAATTATTAGCCCTAATTTGTCGGGTGTCACAAAGACAAAATGATGTACACGTTGTACACGATAAGAAATGCCCAATTGTCCGTCGAGCAGGAATGACAATGGTCACCCGATCCATCACTTAATGACCATTGTACCCTTAGGCATAACTGAAAAACTAACGGATGTTAGCGTATGGGACTACCGGTGCAAGATTTAGCAATCACATGGATGACGAGTGCAAGAAAAAACTGTGAGGGACGACGGGTGCAATTTGAGACAAACCACATGGACGATCCGTGAAATTTTTTCCATCTATAAATACACAAATCAGCCATGACCTTTTTGCACATAAACAAAACAAAGTAACAACATGAGACACTCCCTTTTCTATGATCATGTCTTTTTGAATTCCCATGATGGTTCCTTCGCAACCAGGATTTCAGTGTTTTATTATTATAACCGTTAACCACACATAATTAGCAAATAGATTAGAACGTGGAACTTGCTCGCTCAGTTCCTCCGATTGAACTTGCGTCTCGAGTTGAATCAGTGTTCGTTCCTCCGATGGATTAGGTTTGCTTTTGTTGCTGAAGGTGTCATTTTCAGCAGAAAAAGTAGAATTGATTTTTTTGTTTTGGTTGCGCGGTACGTAACTCGCCACAAAATATACGTTCGTTGCTCGGTACCTAACTCGCTACAAGATATCACCTCTCAAGCCAATTGAAGATTTTGTAGGGGAAAGGTTCAAAGTCAGGACATGTATGGTTATGACTCGTCACATAATTAAATTATACCAAGAGTATCGATCAAGACCTTGATAATATATCTCTGGATACTCGACTCTTGATGACCGGGTGTAATGATGTTAATGTTATTATTGGAATCAAAATATACTAACGTATGGTATATTTTTCCATCAACAATCTGCGTTCTTTGGTTATTATGGTGTCTTTTGTTGTTGAATATGTATTATTTTACTAAAAAAAGTAGAATTAAATTATACCAAGAATATATTATACATTGTAAGGACGAAATCACATAATCTACTTCGTGAATGAATGTTAATGATGTTATTGGAATCAGTATGCTAACGTATATTTTGTCACAAACAATCCGTGGTCATTTGTTGTTATGGTGGCTTTTGTAATATGGTGAACTTTGTTTATGAGTTTATCCCCTGTTTCAGTTTATTACTTTTTAATTATCATAGAATGGGGAGTAGTTTTTTCATGTTGTATTGACTCTTTTTTTATAATAATATATACTGCTTTTTCTTAAAAAAATAAAAAAAATCCGTATAAATATGCAAGTATAATATTAAAATTTTACTGTGATAAAAAAAGAAATGGTAAGTGCTTTTCCATGACTCTTGAGAACCGTGTATATAATCTCGAAGAGATCGAGTTTAATATATATCGAAGAGTTTAACATGAAGCAATATAATATACTCAGCCAAGCATATGATAACTACTTTAACAACCAAGATAAACCAAACTTAGTCATGTAAAGACTTAGTCATGTAGCTTTGGGACAAAACATGCACCCAAATAGTAATAAAAAAGGGTGAAAAAAACATGAAGTAGTTGATCGATCACTTCCTCCGTTTACCGTAAGTTTGACAAAAGAAGTAACATTTACTTAACAATCGATATTTCCCTGTTTAATAAATTTGTTTATTATTGGGATAATAAGTAATTTATTTATTTAATTTTTGTTTTGGAAGATGATGATGATATAGCACTTGATGACTTGAAGCTTTAAATATCACAATATGTGACATAATAGAAAATCTCTCATGTATTTTTTATGTTGGTCCAAAATTAATTCAATACATGAAATATGTAGTGATCTAAACAACTTACATCTTGGCCCAAAATCCATAGCCCACACACCACACCCCACAGCCTAGATGGTAATGAATTTACAATATAATTGGACATTAATTGGTTTGTTTTTACTGATTTTATTTTCGAAAGAATCACGATTAGTTAAAAAAAACCGTAATCTGATTAAATTAACTACGTTTTTGATTAGGAACCGTGGTCCGTGTCAAAATCATAGACCACCCCTCGTAAAATGTAACCGTGGTTTGGGTTTACCAAGAAGTGGACCACGACTTTGTAGATAGATCCGTTTCCCGCTAAATCTTTGAACTGTGGACAATGGAAAGGAAAATAAAAATGCGCGAGGTTTTGAAAATGGACTACGGGTTTTACGTGATTTTCACCATTTCCATGGTCTATTAGGGGTGGGCTATAGTGGATTGTGTAGTAGTGAAACACTTATACTTATTGCCTAAGTAAAACTACGATTTCACTACGATTTGGCCTTTAACAAATTTTATAGCTCTGTTAATACTGATCGCGAACATTATGGATAGATTTATCGGGAAATGACTTTCCGCTGTTCGGGATAGTCGCTCTAACCACTATACGGGCGCATAATTTTTCATAATTAAGTGTAGAGGGATGCACTTACTAGGGGCACCAACCGGTTAAGCTTCAGACTATGAGCTTAGGGCTATAGTGTACAACTTTGGCAACTGTGCTACTACGATAACTTTGATACATTGTGTTCAAAACTATGATTTTACTATGATTTCAACTATGCAAGCCTATGAACTCACCAACATCATGTTGACCTTTTAGCATGTAATTCTCAGGTTTACAAGTGTTGTAGGCTGCTTTTGGAAGACTAGCTCGCGTTGTATATTTTACAAACAACTAAGATTTTCTTGCATTATTATTTTGTAATAGTGGTTATGTATTAGAATCTCCAGACTTAATTGCGGACTCGCAAATGATAATTTGTAAACTTTTTTTTTATATGAAATGTATTTTCTAAACGTCTCATTTAGAGTCGTTTGCTTTACCTTTGTGCTATAAAAACTTGATTAGTCGTGTCCCGACCCGAATTGCTTCGGCTGTACAAATTTGGGGGTGCGACAATGATAGTCGTAAGTTGTAACGCATAAACGGCGTCTAAGACTCCCATAAATGTAATTACAAAAGATGTCATTTTACTTCACTTTTTCTCCACGATTCTAGAAAATTAAACTTTTTTTCAAAAGTTAATATTTTTCACACCTATATATGTAAAAAAAACTCACAGTTTGTAAATTTACACTATTACGTTTTGAGTGTAAACCTTTTTAAGTTTTTAAGTGTAATTTTTTTTTCTTATGTGAAATTTGTGTATATATCCTCAAACTAATTCATGTAACAACATTCTACACAATTATAAGTGTGAATAAAATAAATATCTCTACAACAAATATATCATTTATCCACACTTTTTCTACATTTTAAAAATTGTCAAATAAATTAAATTAGTCACACTTATAATTGTGTAGGACATTGTTCTTGTGGGTAGAATTTTATCTAACACTGCAGGATCCTTACTAGCATCATAATGTCGTCACGCGGGTATGAAAAGCAGTTACATTTAATATTCGTATGGTAGGATAATGATAGCTTATGAGTATGCTTTCAGGATCGCAATCATATTTAAGGATCCTAGAAATATCTTGTTATTTATCTAGCAAGATCCTAGCCAGGTTATATTTGTTTAATATAATTATGCAGGATAATAAATAAGCGGGATCAGTAAGTAAGGATCCTATGTTTATTCTGGAGTGGGCATAGCTTGGGATCCTGGACCTATATTAGTTCAAGATTATGCGCTGTTTAACGTATTAATCTTCTTTGAGTATTGACTAGATCATATATGGAATGCGTTAATGAGATATGTTCCGGATTAAATAAAGAAGCTTTGATATGATTCTATGGAGACGAAGTCCACTGCACGTGTTAAATGAAGTCAAACGAGACGTTGATGGTCTTCATCCTTCATCGGAGGATCCCGAGATCCTCAGGAATATTGTTATACGCTCTTAGTATTTGAATGAGGCATGGATGATCGATTAGGGGGACGGATAATCATTATTTACATATGCAAAAACACTTATACTCTGCTCTCATTCACTCTCGAACACATTCACTAACACTTTGTCAATTTCGTAGATAATCACATAGCCGATCATCCTTTTGCTCTTAGTTTGTTATCAATTACTTTCATTTTAATAAGATTAACAAAGGAAAGGATCATTTGATCCTTCCCGAGGTTTTGTGCTGGCGATCAACTTTGATCAAGGGCTTTCCTCGTATATCCTTGTGTCGATTGCATTCACTTTATATTTTCGTCATTTAATTTGCATGTTATTGATATATTGATCATAAAACCTACATTATCCTAATTTATCTTACATTTATCATAAATACATGTACTTATTTTATTTCTAATCACAATTATTGCATTATCAATCTGTTTTATGCCTTTTTGTTGATCATAATCATATTTTTATCGCATAACTTGCATTATCCTGAAAATACTTTGCATTTTACTTAAACTTTTGGAATAATCTTATTTACAAACATTTATTTTCATTACTAAACACATTTTCAACAAGGATCCACGAATCAAAGGATTCAAGGCGTAATTTTTTATTTAAAATTATTGTTTACTCATATAGATAATCGTGTAAAAGCGTAATTATCTTGAAAGTAACTTATAGCACCCAACCTCACTTTTCTAAATTTGATCACTTAATTGCTTAGTGTAATTTTTGACCAAAACAATTTGGCGCCATCCGTGGGACAAGTGGTGTTTTACTTAATCAAACTTCTGTTAAAATCCTTCTTGAGTCATCTTTTTCAAAAAAATTTGTTAAGAATGCCGAGCCAAGGACGATCTACATCATCCACCGTGCCAACATCATCATCTGCGAGAACCACTCTTCCTCCTGCTCCACCTCTCACATCATCTCCACAACAGCCACAAAATGTCTATGCTGGACTATCATCGGCTGGATCCACTTCTACAGGGGCCGGATTCTTTTCAGATCCGGACCCCGTTATGATTGCTAATCGGCATATTGTGTCTATGTTCACGCAGGTTAAGGAGCAGCTTCAACGAGTGGAGAGAAGCAATGAAATCCTGAGGAAAGATATGGAGAATTTGAGGGCAAGGGACAGTACTCCCGCTACTCAAGTCACTACCCCTATCCAAAGCAGGATCCTTGATTTTGGCACTCCAATTATGGAACATCAAGAAGATTTCGTATCTATGCAAGGGAGCATTAGGATCCCAGATCCAATATTTGCTACAGGAGTTTCTACGTCAAGGGGTCAACAATCTAATCCAGGATCCTCATATAGGACTCCTGACGGTGGTAACATGTATAGTAATTATACTTCTAATAATACTGTTGGGACTAACAATTTTCAGGATCCTGGAGTTAACCCTATGATGGCAAGGGAAACACAAAAGCTGAAGGATATGATATCGAGTGTCCCTTGAGTTGTGCAACCAATTCATGAAGTTGCTCCAACAGCCCATAGGATCTCGAGATTTGCACCACCTATTTGTGATGCTGAGATCCCGAAAAGATTTCAAACACCAAATTTGAAGTTATATGATGGAACAACGGATCCCGAGGAGCATATTGCGCAATACAGGGAGAGAATGGAGATCATTCCAGTTCCTTCTGATCTTAAAGAAGCATGTTTATGCAAGGGCTTCGGCTCTACTCTCACAGGATCCGCACTAAAATGGAATTTAAACGTTCCCCCTTACTCTATTACTTCATTTGCTCATCTAGTTAATTTATTTAATAACCAATTCTCTTGCAGTAGAACATTTGAAAAACTAACAACTGATTTATACAGAGTTGTCCAAAAGGCTAATGAGTCTCATCGAGATTTTGTAGGGAGGTTCGAGAGAGAATCCTTGAATATACCCAATTTGGATTTGCCAACTGCTGTACAAGCCTTCAAGATTGGAATCAAAAGTGATTCCCCATTTTATGAAGATCTTGTTATGAATCCTTGCAGGAACCTTGACGAAGTCAGAAATAGAGCTTTAAGATTTATCAGGCTGGAAGAAGATGCAATGATACAGAAAAGGGTGGATACTCAATCAGCATATAATAGGCCCAACAAGAAATCAGATTCATCCTCATTCAGATTAAATAGAAGCAAACCTTATACCAGACATGAGGATCGTCGTGTGAACACTATTGATGAGGATGATGAAGAGTATCCTAAAGTAACTGATTATAATTTTTCTGTAGATACGATTGGTATATTGTGTGCGATGCAGGATCTCGGTGATAAAGCAAGATGGCCAAAGAAGAATGATAAACCTTATGTCTGGAAGGATAAATCTAAGTGGTGTGCATACCATGAGGATTTTGGTCATATAACTGAAAATTGCATAGCCCTCAGAAAAGAGATCAGCCACCTGCTCAACAAAGGATACTTAAAGGATCTAATTGGAAAAAAGAAGGATCACGGGAAGAATCAAGATAGAGTTCAGGATCCTAAAGCTCTGGATAATCACAGGATCCCTACCAGAGCAGGATCCCCACCTTCGGATGCCAAGGTAATCAATTTTATTTCTGGTGGCCCTGATATATGTGGTATTTCTTATTCTGCAGCAAAAAGGCACGCCAAGGAATCCAAATCAGAGAAGCAATATAAGCCAACAAGGACTTCTACGAAAAAGGATGACAAAGTTATAGCATTTGATGAGTATGATTTGGAAGATGTTCAGGATCCTCACCACGATGGTTTGGTTATTACTCTCTATGTTGCCAATCATTTTGTGCGCATGATTCTGATCGATGGAGGAAGCTCTGTTAACATCATTCATTTGGAAACCTTAAAAAGAATGGGAATCCCAGAATCAGAGATCAACCTCACTTTTCTAAATTTGATCACTTAATTACTTAGTGTAATCAGAGATCACCTCTAGATCCACTGTATTGGTAGGATTCAGTGGAGAAGCAAAAAATACGGTTGGTGATATCAAGTTACCGATTTACATTGAAGGGGTAAATTCTATTCAAAAATTTTGTGTTATGGATTGTTTGTCAAGCTATAACATAATCCTGGGAAAACCATGGTTGCACGATATGAAAGCGGTACCATCGACGTATCTTCAATGCCTCAAACTACCAACTCCATGGGGGGTGGTCAAGATAAGCAGTGATCAACAAGAAGCGAAGGATTGCTATACAACATCAATGAAGTCTACTGCCAAGCCTCCGTCAGCATAGCAATTAAAGAATAAGGTGTGGGATGTGCTAGATACAAAGGAACAAGACGTAAAAGAAATACCGCTGGACTCAAAGGATCCTGAAGAAAAGGTGCTTATAGGCTCGGGGATCCCAGAGGATCTCGAACAGGAACTGATAAAGTTCTTGAACCAGAGGAAATTGACTTTTGCCTGGAAGCCAGAAGATATGACAGGTATATCTAAGGATATTATAACCCATAAACTTGGAATTGATAATAGTTTCAGGCCGATTCAACAAAAGAGACGAAAATTTGCGCCGAAAAGAAATACTATTATCCATGCAGATGTTGAAAGACTACTTGCTACTGGCATGATAAGGGAAGTAAAGTTTCTAAGATGGTTGGCAAACGTGGTGGTGGTACAAAAGAAGAATGGGAAATGGAGAGTGTGTGTGGATTATATGGATCTCAGCAAAGCCTGCCCCAAGGATCCTTTTCCATTGCCTCATATATATCCAATTGTAGATGCTACAGCTGGACATTAGATCCTAACTTTCATGGATGCTTCATCAGGATTTCAACAAATTCAGATGGAACCATCAGATCAGGAAGACACAGCCTTCATAACTCCCACAGGTATATATTGTTATATTGCAATGCCTTTTGGTCTTAAAAATGCAGGTGCAACGTATCAAAGGCTGGTCAATATGATGTTCAAAGACCAATTGGGAAGCACAATGGAAGTGTACATCGATGATATGGTAGTAAAGTCAAAGAAAACTGAGGATCATCTTCAGGATCTTAAGGTGGCCTTCGGCATCCTGGATCAATACAACATGAAGCTTAATCCTGCGAAATGCCACTTTGGAGTGGGGGCAGGAAAATTCCTAGGATACATGGTGACCAAGAGAGGAATATAAGCTAGTCCGGAGCAAATCAAAGCTATTCTAGATTTAAAATCCCCATCAAGCCCTAAGGATATACAAAGATTGATGGGGAGAATAGCAGCTTTAAATCGTTTCATTTCAAGATCCTCAGATAGATGCAAGGAATTCTATGATATCCTAAAAAGGAACAAAAAGTTCGAATGGGGAGAAAAACACGAGGCTGCATTTCAAGAATTGAAGAATTATTTATCATCAGTTCCTTTATTGATGAAGACTGAGAATGGTGAGCCACTATTCCTGTACCTTTCAGTATCCAGAAGTGGCGTAAGTTCGGTACTTGTGAAGGATCATGAAGGGCAACAACATCCTGTCTACTATGTAAGTAAAAGCCTACTAGATGCTGAAACCAGGTATTCTCATCTCGAAAAACTTATACTTGCATTAGTTATGGCGTCCACCAAACTTAGGCATTATTTTGAAACACATCCGATTCATGTAAAAACTAATTATCCTATTAAAAATCTATTAAGAAAACCAGAAATGTCAGGACACCTAGCTAAATGGTCTGTTAAGTTAAGTGCTTATAATCTGATTTATGAACCTAGGAATGCAATTAAATCCCATGCCTTAGCAGACTTTATCGCTGATTTTACCAGTGACCTTCAAAATGAAGTAGATTTAGAAGTGCACGAATTAAACCAAATAAGTGAAAAGTGGACACTACATACTGATGGAGCTTCTAATATAAAAGGAACCGGACTAGGAATTGTATTAAAATCACCTCAAGGTGATATTATGCCTCAAGCTATAAGATGTGAATTTCAGGCTACAAATAATAAGGCAGAATATGAAGCATTAATTGCAGGATTACAGTTGGCTAAGGATATTGGTATAAAGTATTTAAATGTGTATGTTGATTCATTGTTAATTGCAAATTATTATAATGGAACATATACTGTAAAAGTAGATAGATTAGCTTTGTATTTGGAGATTGTTAAAGATCTTGCAGGTAGCTTCGAGATCTTCGACATTCAACAGATACCACGTGAGGATAATACTGAAGCAGATGCTCTGGCTAATTTAGGATCAAGCTTAAAGATACCACCAGATGTAAAGATACCAATAATACATATTGCAACACCTGCTATTGCTGACAAGGATAACAATGAAGAACAAGTATGTGATGTTGAGGATCATCAGTCTGGAGATAATTCGAATGCATCAGGTTCTGGGGGCATGTCAGGATCATGGATGCAGCCGATCATGGAATATATACAACACGATGTGATCCCTAAGGATGAAAACAACCCTAAAGCCTTCAGATTAAAGGTATCCCGTTTTACTATTGAAAATGGTATATTTTATAGAAAATCACTTGCAGGACCATTATTGCGATGCCTTGAGGATCCTGAAGCACAAGCAGTACTTAAAGATATACATGAAGGGGATTGTGGAAATCATTCTGGGGGCAGAGCATTATTTTCAAAAACTTTAAGAACAAGATACTTTTGGCCTACTATGAAGAAGGATTCCATGGATTTTGCTCGCAATTGTGATGCCTGTCAAAGACATGGGAACATCCATCATTAACCAGTAGAACCGATGCATCCGATTATCTCACCCTGGCTGTTTATGAAGTGGAGAATGGATATTGTGGGAAAATTACCTACAGCTCCTGGTGGAAAGGTCTTTATGTTAGCAATGACGGATTATTTTCCAAATGAATAGAAGCCGAGGCATTTATTCAAGTAAAAGAAAAGGATGTGATATCATTTATCAAGAGAAATATCCTCACTAGATTTGGGATCCCAGCAGAAATAGTATGTGATAATGGATCTCAATTTATTGGAAAAAGAACAACTAAGTTTTGTGAAAATTGAGGAATCAAGATGATAACTTCAACACCAGTTCATCCTCAAGCTAATGGTCAGGAAGAATCCATCAACAAGATCATAATCAACAACCTTAAGAAGAGGTTGGATGCTAAGAAAGGAAGATGGGCTGAAGAATTGCCTTTTGTTTTATGGGCTGATAGGACTACAGAAAAGGAGGCGACTAAACAAACCCCTTTTGCTATGGTGTTTGGATCCGAAGCTATAATCCCAATGGAAATGGTAGTCCCAACGACAAGATCCCAGATGCAGACTTTGGAAGCAAACAAAGAAGCATTGATTCAGGATCTGAACACTGTGGATGAGTTAAGGGATCGTGCTAAATTCAGGATTTTCGCATACCAACAAAGGATTTCAAGATCATATAACAAAAATGTTAGGATAAGAAGGTTTCAAGTAGGAGATTTGGTATTAAGGAAAGTATTTTGAAATACTAAGAATCCTGCGGAAGGAAAGCTAGCGCCAAAGTGGGAAGGACCATATTTAATAGATTCGGATGCTGGAAAGGGGGCATATTGGTTGGCTAATATGGATGGAGACCTACTTCCAAGATCCTGGAATGCCAATCATTTGAAGCTTTATCATGTGTAAGTTGAATACTTATATTCAACATAAAAAGGTACTTCTATGATCCTTAACTTTTCATTGATTTTATTACACTTTAATATATACGTATGTATGTATTATAATTATATATTGATATATGCATGAAAGTTTTTCATAATTACTATCATTAATGAATATTGTACTGACTTAAGCATCGGAGGGGTGTTAGATAAACTAACACCCACCTTTACCCAAGATCTTGTATTTATTGTAGTTCATGCATTTGAGGATCATGGATTAAAGATTAGAGGCTGGCCACCTCTCCTCCATTAAGGATCCCGACGATCCTCTAAGGTTTAGAGGTTTTCGAATGGATAAACACCTCTAGGGTTTATACACCCCGCCAGTTGCGCACGATGTTTGATTATAGTGCCACGGTTAGGGAATCGGTGATGCCTCTGGTACCCGACAACTTCATTTCCATTGGCGTATAGATCAAACGCTAACGAATGTCGATACTGATGTGCACTAAACGTATCGATCTAAGGTTTGTGTCATTTTCACATCACTTTAAGGTTTGTAATGTTTTCACATTAACCAATTGGTTAGAAATTTTCATGTCTCAAATGACTTGGCCCAAGAATCAAACGTTTTGTCATGTTTTCACATTACCCAATGAATTAACATTTACATGTCACTATTATAGTTTGTTTAAACTATCTAATGATTATAATGTTTTCACATTATTAAAAGTTTTCATTGGTTAAGTCTAATAAATAACTTTATTAGCTCCAATATTTTCAAAATTATCAAAATAATTTTGATCTGAGTATCATAAAATATATTTTCAAAGATCATAAACGTTTTTCGGAATTAAATGAAATTGTTTTCACAATCAATTTATAAATTATTGGCATTTTCATGTTAACAGGAAATATCTATTGGGATTTATCACTATCAACAAAATATTTTAGGATCCTGAAATCTTAGGATCCTAAACTCGGGATTATCTTAGATCCATTCAAGGATCCTTGAAACCTGTAGTGCAGAATTGTAAGTACGTATGTATTAAGATCGATAACGAGGTTATCTTTAGGTATTAAGGTGCGGAATCCCTTAATACTATGTTTACGGATTGTAAACGGTTTGTTTCACAAGTATTAGTGAAATCAATAATCTAATATGTCTCGTATTGATTATAACAGTTGTTAATCAATCAATACCTAACCTTTAGACTATGTTGAAAGCTCTGGAAAAACAAGTTCGTTCGGATTAAACAAATGGCAATAGTTTTTTAGGTTTCAAACCTAATTTGTTAATAAACACGTCTCAGTTCGCATGTATGGGCTCTGCGAACCGACTCAGTTCGCAGCCCACCTTGGCCCAGCGAAACCAGTTGGCTCACTTCGCAAACCTGCCCTGCGAACCCAACTCAGTTCGCATCGCAAGTTAAGGTCAAACTTGGTCAACATTTTTCAGCATTTAACATTTAACTTCAAAATGTTTACCAACTAATATATTCATTACAATTCAAAACCAATTTACAAACTTGATTACAATAATCTCTAGTACTATTACAAGCTAGATCTGTTGTCACAATAACATGTCCCAACAGACTCCCCCTTGACAATAGCTCTAGCATCTATGTCTTCAAAATGTCTTTGATCTTCACTTGTAAATTTTACTCCCAGCATACATCCTCAGTTTAATGCAAGTTTTAACCATCAGCTGATAATCCCTTCCTAAATCTCCCCATCCTTCAATAGCAGTGATCCTGTTCTTGTATAACATCAACAGATCATTCTTGGAAAGATTCACCAAGTGTCGATGATCATATATTCTCAAAAGTTCTTTTTCTCCATCTTCGACTTCATCATCAGCTTCGAAAACCACAGCTTCACCAGTTCCAGCTTCTACATGCCATCTCTTCATATTTCCCAGAATATCCTGAGGCATAAGCTTTAACGGTATCTGTTGTACACATTTAACTGCTGGATAAATCTTTTTACGCAGTCGTCTTCCTGTTCTTTGACTTCTTTCATTTAACTTGATAGTTTTTCCGACTCTTGGCTTAATTCTTTCAAATTTCATTGACCAACCCTCAGTCTTGATTACCCTTTCGACATATCTTCCATAAGGATCATTACTAGGGTTCTTCATTTCCATTCTAGCCAAGTCTCGAATTTCAAATCTCAGTAAAGAACTAAAGACTGCAATCTTTCTTTCAAAATATTAAACACCGTCATATCTTTTTATTGCAAAAAGCTTCAAATCTGCGTCATAACACCAACCAATTATACCTTTCTTAGGTACTCGCTTTCCAGTAATATCGATTTCTGATATCGCAGTCTTTGCCTTTTTCTTTTTCTCCAAAGGCTTAAACATCGGATTATCTTTATGACAATCAGGAAGATCTTCTTCAAAATCAGAATCAGTTGATTCATTCAGATATTCATCCAAATCTATAACTCTTTCTCCTTCTTCATCCTGAATAATCACATTCGCCCTTGAAGGATTTATGATATGTTCATCTATATTAGCATCAAGATCAACACCTTCAACTAACCCAACATCGACAACAGAAGTCCAATCTTCAGGAGGTATAAATTCACCTTCCTCTAGATCATAATCAACTTCTACTTCAACTTCATCAACAATCTCAACATCAGAATCACTTTCAACATTCTTTTCTGTAATCATTTTAAATAACACGAATTAGATAATATAATATAAATTCTTTCATTGATTTCCATGAATCAATCTAAGAATTTCCTTTATTTATCTCAATCGTATAATCACATTTAATCATTAATCTTATATGATTTTAATTTGTTATAAAAACATCTCAAATTCAAATCTTATATAATTAATCTTATATAATTTTTACTTGTTATTTATAAAATCACAAGTCTAAATCTTATATCAACGTAACTTATATACTTACAAAATATTAATCTTTAAAAGATTATAAATAATATTACAATCAATCTAAGATTAAAAAGTATATCAATTTCAAATACAAAATATAACTACTTCTCACCAGCTCCACTCCCACTAGCACCAGCACCAGCACCAATACCAGTAGACTCAGACTCCCCCTGAAGTGTAGCTTGCTCACTAGTCTTTGAAGGACCAGTCGGCTCACTATCTTTAGATGCACTGGAATCATCGTCTCTGTCATGTCTCCTATTCAACTTCAGCTCATCTTCTTTGCATGCTGCCCTATAAACCCTAATCTCCCCCTGAGCTTACTGTTCCTGATGTAAACTCAAAACAAGTTCTTCTAAGTTGTCAAGCTTCAGTCGTTGGGCAGTGCAATCATCAAGCAGTGTATTATGAATCTTCATCAATGTTTGATAAGACTCACTAATAGTGACCAACTGCTGTGCTAAAGAGAGATTTTCAGCTAACAACCGTGGAACCAATCCCGTCAGTTTCTCAAACTCTTTTACCCTAGACTCTAAGGATGTAATCCTTTCAGCATCAGTCATAGGAGTTACTGGAATCGTCGATGGTCCAGGCGGTGTCACCGAAGCAAGATAAGACTCACGAGTAAGCAGTGGAATGGCCTGAGATAAGGCAGTCGTGAGAAGGCCAACTGCAAAATGGCTTGCCTTGGTCGTAGGAAACTGTGCTGAAAACACTAATTCCACAACCCCTTCTTTGATAACCTGAGAAACCGATTCTTGTGTCGGTAACTCCGTCCTTAGCTCAGCCTATTAATATAAACACAATTACATAAAGAAAAATAATTGTTACAGATAACTCTGTCTCAATTTCTTAAGTAATTATATAACACTTGTAGTACTAAAACGCTTATCTCATACCTCAGTTGGTACAGATACAGGTTCAGTAACCACCGGTGTCACCAACTCCACCTGTGGTGTATCTTGAGAAACTGTTACAGAATGAACTGTCTCAGTTTAACTCCTGATAAACAACAAGTTAAAATTATCTAACTTTAAATTAAAGATTAAAAATTTACCATCTCCAATGGTCAATGTCCTAGAACGCTTACGGCGTTGAGAAATAAGAGATATATCCTCTTTCTCAGGACCCTCATCAATAATACTAAAGTCTGGGTTGACTTCCTTAGCCTTCCTCTTCTCCTTCAGTGTCGGATCTGGAATCATCCTAGATCGATATCTAATATAACCAGCATCTGGAGGTGGAGAAGGAGTACTATCATCATCATCTAAAGCCGATTCACCATCACGGCCTCCAGATGGACCAACATCAGAATCCTAAATATTTAACATATTAAACATTTATGATTAGCTAGAAGCTCTATCATACAAGTTCTATATATTTTTAAGATTAATATGATAATTACCTTAGAAGGTAAACCCTCAGATCCATCAAGCTGTCCCTGCTCACCCTCAGGTCGAGTGACCTCTAGGTCTGCAGTCTTAGTTCCCTGATCATAATGATATTTATAATTTATAATCAGAAATATTATCAAATTAACTAAATATCTATAACATTTGCATTATATAATAATATTATAATAATAATGTAACAACTAAGTACCTATATTACTATATAATTATAAAATTACCTCAGGTGGTGCAACATACTGCTCAATAGCCTGTAAAACAGGATCAGTAGCATCATCATGTTGTACAAGTACCTCTTGCACAACCTGTGCAGCAATATCTGCATCAATATGTTGTCCCGGATGGTCTAAAACATCATACAGAAGCTCTTGTGGATCTTCAGGAAGAACCACATCAGCAGCAGGCTCAGGTACCACAGCAACAGGATCAGCATCTAACCATCCATCATTGGCCGGAGCCACATAGTTCTCATCCAGAAGATATCCAAATAAGTTTACCGCTTCCGGCTTCACTACATCTAGACGTCTCGAGGAGTTGAGAAAACATGCATTGTATGTACGCAAGTTGACTCGATCAACAAAGCGATCCAGAGCAACTGCTGGCATATCAGGAATTCAGTGACGAACAATCAGCATACAAAATCTAGGATAGATCAAGAATTTTGATTTAACTGCTCCAGTAATCTGACCGATGAATGAGCTGAAGATATAAGAAGAAAAACTGCATAGTTTGTTATAAACCAGTGACAGTAACCCTGAAAATAGCTTAGGGCTAAGCTCATCGTATCCTCCCTTCTTGTTACCGAAGATAGTAACAATGATGTGGAATAGAAATCTCCACTGCCCCAGAATGAACGCCTTGATAAATTGACGTCCACGTCTGGGACCAGAATATCCCATTCTGCCCAAAGCTCCCTCGAGAAAATCCGTTGAGTAAGCAGATGGACCAGCTTCCTGCTCGACATTGCCTAAATGCAAAATCTGTCATAGATCATCAGCAGAGAAGACAACGGGATGTTCATTAACCCGCGTTCGGACAACCAGAGGGTTAGCCGCAGCATCAAACTCAATATTGTCCCAGAACTGAGTCAATATATTCTGAGATATAGAGGGTGACTCAGTAATGGCATATCGAATCCTTGATCGTGCCAAAAATGTCAAGATCTCAGTAAATCGCTCAGCACCGTGCTCACTGGTGTCTAGACTCACCAGAATGTTGTGACCAGGTGCAAAAGCTCTATCCGCCATATCTATTATTATAAATAACACAAATGGCAATTAGCGTTAACTAACAAACATTAGTTAGTTTCAACTTTAACGTATTATTATCGAATGATCATCAAACATCGAAGTTTACTATTAACTGACACCTTAATCTACATACCTTAATAGAACGATTAAACAAAGTTAAATATTCAATTATATTTGGTAAATTATATGACGTTCGTTAGTTATAATAGAAAATTTGAGTAAATATACCGCCGATTAACAATCAGGACACGCCGCTCGACTTCGCTATGAGTCGGAAGACTTTCGATATTACTTAACCCAAAAGTTCTAAGGTATTACATATATTTAACTCATTTACGAAAGTTCATAAGTCTATACATGTAATAAAATATTAACTTGTCAATTATTTGTAACCTCAAAGTTCTCAAATCGAAAACAAGTTATAACAAATATTATGTAAACTAAATATCGATTAAATCAAACGTTTATTTCACAAATCACATTTGAAAATTTTAAAATTAACAAAATTCACTTCGCTTCACAGAAAGCCTATGCGAAGTGAAGTTCATTTCGCAATGGTCAATACAAGTCAACCATATCAACTCGCTTCACCATTAAAGACTGTGAAATGAGGTTCATTTCGCAATAATCTGCGATCCGAACACAAATATTGAG
The DNA here is from genome assembly GCA_963422505.1 of Pseudognaphalium luteoalbum. Classification (NCBI taxonomy): domain Eukaryota; kingdom Viridiplantae; phylum Streptophyta; class Magnoliopsida; order Asterales; family Asteraceae; genus Pseudognaphalium; species Pseudognaphalium luteoalbum. The sequence continues at coordinate 50,391,671 of OY730196.1, forward strand.
TTCGCTTTGCATGAATGTTCTGCGATTTAAGTTGTCACTTATAAGAAATGGTCTGCGATCCGAACTTAACTATTGAGTTCGCTTTGCAGATTCAAGTTGCGATACAAAGTCAAAGATTGGATTCTCTTCGCAGAATGTAATCTGCGATCCGAAATCAATTGATTTACTTCGCTTCGCAGGAGTGGGTTGCGAAATGAGATCACTTATTAAGTTCACTTCGCAGGAGCGGGTTGCGAAGTGAGTATGAATCTCACTTCGCAGACGCAACTGTTGTGATTTTTCAAGCACAAAACAATGTTCATGCAGATGTAAATCAAATAACTGATTCAAACAGGTTCGCAATGGCTTGAATATCATATGTTTAATAGTTTCACATTGTTTAATACATCAATTAACTTATAATTTATGAAAAACAAGACCGAAACTTTCGAAAACCTAAAACAAGCAATTACGAGTTAAATACACGGTTAAAAATCACAAGATATACCTCTTTAGATGCGTAATCAAAAGTTGTATAGTAAACACGAAGTGAAAATCCCTTCCTCTTCTTAGAAAATCGAAAATCAAGCAAAAATCACTCTCGCTTCGCTTCGCAGATGTTTGTCTCGCAGGGGATTTGGTTTCGCTTCGCAGAATGTGTGGAAAGTGTGGGTTTGACTCGTTTGACTTGGCCCTTTTATACCCTAAGCTCACCTCGCAACGTTGACTGGTCAACTTCGCAATTTTAGATAAAAATGCGATTTTAGCTTTAAATATAAATTCGACTTTTATATATTTTTACTAGTCAAACATTTTAACTTCCCATTGCGTTTTTGTCACATTTATTCAACACGGAACGATAAAATGTATTTTAACTTAATTCCAAAGCATAACACAATAAATAAATCAATCCAAAACTTTATTGAATTATAATAAAATAGACTTTTACAAAATCAAAAGGTAAACAAAAATACTAAACAAAAATAAATTCTATGCTTAAATAATTAAGAATTTATCTGCTTAGGGATCATATTAGAAAAATATGCTAAACTTAATTGATTTTTAATAAATCTAAGACGATTGTTAATATTCATACCTCATGAAATTCATATAAGCACAATAAAATTACAACTTTGACCAGTAATAAACTTATATTTATACAATTATATCTTATTTACCTTTATCCACATGATATAACACATTGTTGAAAAATAACTTATAATTTCTTTAGAACTTATTCACTAAGGTGAATGTTCAGTGGTCATAGACAGATCAAGACGATTACCGATATTATGATCCACATAAACAAATTATACACAGATTTCTGAGCAAACTTTTTATTGTTAATGTGAACAATATCTAGTGTTTCCCACTATACAATATACTGAGAAACTCAAGTACAACTCATAACACCGTATCCTATTTTTATAAGGTGGAAGTTACTAAATGATGTCCTTTAGAAGCATATAACTTACACTTGACATTAGATACTTTGTATCTTTCATATGTAAGGTAGAGGTTACTAAATGATGCTTTTTAGAGACATATAACTCACCTTGTAGTCTTAAAGACTTTGTATCTAATTATTTTTGTTTTAGATAACAGTGCATGGAAGTACTATCATTTAACAATTTAGACTTGAGTCATACATGGTATAGCAGTTTCACAAAAGATAAGACACATGCATTTAGAATTTCTTAAACGCTCAGAAATCCTAGCATAATCTGCCTATCAATATATCGTATGATGAAGCTGACTAGACTAAAGTTATTCTTATCACTTATGAAGTAAGAGACAGGTTATTATCAGTGGATATAGGTATATAATAAGATAAATATAAGTCAAGTTTTAGTTAAAATCGTTATCTTAGAGTGACCTATAGGAATCTATTAACACATCATACTTAATACTTAAGGTATTATTCTTAAGCTTATTCTCCTAATGTACTATCATCTCCCAAGTTTTTACAAATAAAAACTTAAACAATTTCTAAAAGAACTACTGTTGTCCTTTTATTGGAGGCGATTCCCCTAAGGTAACAAGCAAATGAATGTCATACGCCCTCCTTTTTTTTTAATTTGCATAGAAAGACTTAAACTATTACATTTCCTTTGGAAGACTCGTTATTCTGGATTCTACATTCCGTTCAGTTGAACCAATGTCTCAAATGATTCCTGTCAAAAGCTTTTGTGTACAAGTCTGCCAAGTTATCCAATGATGGAACCTTGACTAACTGAATAAGCTTCTTTTCAGCACAGTCTCCTATGAAATGATGACGAATATCAATGTGCTTTGTCTTGCTGTGCGTTACAGGATTATTAGTTATTGATATGGTGGATTCATTGTCAATCATCATCGGAGTGTTGGTTAAATTTAATCCATAATCTCTCATTTGCCGTTGAACCACAAAACTTGAGAGCAGCAGCTGCCTGCAGCAACATACTCAGCTTCACATGTAGAAATGGCTACTGAGGTTTGCTTCATGCACTGCCAAGACACTAATCTTCCTCCAAGAAACTGACATCCACCTGTTGTGGACTTTGTATTCTGATTGCATCCTCCATAATCAGAATCAGTGTAAGCAATAAAATCCAAGTCTCCTCCAGTCGGATACCAAAGTCCCAGCTTTGGTTTCCCTCTTAGGTAACGAAAGATTCTTTTAACTGCTTTCATATGAGACTCTTTAGGTGAGGCTTTATATCTTGCAGAGATACATACTGCAAACATTATATCAGGCCTGGATGCAGTGAGATACATTAGTGTCCCAATCATGGCCCTATAAAGAGTAGGATCCACATTTTTGTCACTCGATGTATCCGGTCCAAGTCCATGATTTTCTGGAATAGGAGTATGATATATGCGTGTTTCATCCATCTTAAATCGTTCTAACAGTTCATAGGTGTACTTTGTTTGATGAATCAACATATCATCTTCTTTTTGATCAACTTGTAATCCTAAGAAGAAATTCAACTCTCCCATAGCAGACATTTCAAACCTTTTTCTCATGACTTTCTCAAAATCTTGACACATCTTTTCGTTAGAAGACCCAAAAATGATGTCATCAACATATACTTGAACAAGCAGAAAGTCATTCTTTCTTCCATTTAACGAAAAGTGTACTATCAATTGAACCTCTTCTAAATCCATTCCCAAGTAGGTACTTTGATAGTGTCTCATACCATGCCCTGGGTGCTTGATGTAATCCATATAGAGCCTTATTCAAACGATATACTCTATCTGGATAATCTGGATCAACAAACCCTGGTGGTTGAGATACATACATCAATTCTTGTACTTTGCCATACAAAAAGGCACTCTTAACATCCAACTGATACACTTTAATTTCCTTGTAAGTTGCAAATGATAAGAATACCCTTATTGCTTCAAGCCTAGCAATAGGTGCAAACACTTGATTGAATCTATTCCTTCTTCTTAATTGAATACCTGGACCACTAAACGAGCTTTATTGCGAGTAACAATTCACCGATCATCTCGGTTGCACTTAAAGACCCATTTAGTTCCAATAGGATACTCACCAGAAGGTAAGTCAACTAGCTCCCATACATTCAGCTTTTTAAACTGAGTCAATTCTTCTTCAATAGCTTCTACCCACGAGTTTTCTTTTAATGCTAGTTGAACATTTTTAGGTTCAACTTGTGAGATAAAGCATGCATAAAGACATTTATTGGTGATCCCAGTTTCTTTAATTGAAACGTATAAGCTAGTGTATTCAGAAGTACTAGCTTTAGCTTGACTCCTGGTTAACATTGGAAGGTTTTGATCACCAATGATATTTTCCACAGGATGATTCCTACTTGTTCTAGGCTCAACAAGTATCTCATCATCCAAATTGGTGCCAATCTCTTCCAATGGTGGCATATCCTCATCAGTACTGTACATCTCATCAGAAGTTATTTTTTCCCTCAATTCCCTTGTAGGAGTAAAGATATTATCTAATACCCTTTGAGTAACTTCCGACAACTTGTCCTGCTCTTGAGGTTTATCCACTGATGGCTCTTTTGAAGTACTAGCAGAGTGATTATTTGCAGATGTCCCATATGAAGAAGCATTCGATGTATGTGTCAGGCTTGTGTCCCCGTCACCGTACAATAAATGTTCTGGGATTTCTGAAATTTACCACATAGTCACTTATAGGGACTTTAAATGACTTAAACAGATCTGAATAATCGAATTGCCAATCTAATCCCTTGTGTTTGTCATGAGTATAACTGGTAACTTCAATGTTGAAGATAGTTTCCACACGTCCAGTGACTTTATTGAAAACCTTCTTGTTTTGTGAATTAGTAATATAACCTAGGAAGTATCCTTCGTCAGCCTTTTCCCCAAACTTAGGTTGATTGTTAGTCTTCAAAAGTGTGCATGAGACACCAAAGGGCTCAAATCCCTTCAAATTAGGTTTCTTTTTGTTCAGAAGTTCATAACAAGTCTTGTTATGCTTCTTAACAGTTAGTACCTTATTCAAGACATGGCATGCTGTATTCACTGCTTCTGCCCAAAAGATGACCGGAAGCCCTGAATCTTCAAGCATGGTTCTTGCTGCCTCAATAAGAGTTATATTCTTCCTTTCAGCAACAACATTTTGCTGTGGTTCATAAGGTGCACTGAATTGATGTTGAATTCCTTTACTTAAGCAATAGACATTCAACGTAAAATTTTTGAACTCTGTATCATTATCAGTACGAATTCTCTTAACTCTCGTGTTATATACATTCTCTACTAAATCTAAGAACTCCATAAGCATTCCTGGAGTTTAATCCTTAGATTTCAAAAAGAACACCCATGAGAATCTAGAGAAATCATCTGTAACAACCTGACAATACCATTTGCCACCTATGCTTCTTTTGCTTATTGGGCCAAAGAGATCCATATGTAGCAATTCAAATGGCGAGGATATAGAGTTTTATGTTTTGGACTTGTGTGGTTTCTTATGTTGTTTTCCTTTCAAACAAGAAACACACATGTCTTCAAACTCAAAACGTTTCTGTGGCACACCCAGAACTAAACCATTTTTGGTTATGTAATTCATTTTACGAAAGTTCAAATGTGCCATTCTCCTATGCCATAGAATAGAATCTGCTTCTGAAGCCTTGGATAATAGACATGTAGACTCCATTAAAGTATTTGGAGCACCCATGTTAATAGCATAGATGTCCTTCTTCCTTGGAGCCCTCATTAGTATCCATTATTCGGGAATAACAAATCCCAGCTTCAGGACTAAGGCTTCCTTTTCATTAAAATGAATTGGATGACCTTTATTGCAGACCTGGGAAACACTCACCAAGTTGTGAGTTAGTTCTTCAACATAATTCACATCTTCAAGAGTCAAAGTTCCATTGGAAACTTTTCCTTTTCCCGTAATCACTCCTCCTTTATCACCAGCGAAATTCACTCGCTGTTTCAAACCACCTTTGAAGTCTTTCAGTAGACTTCTTTCTCCTGTCATGTGTCTTGAGCATCCACTGTCTACATACCACCAGCTGTCTTTGTTCACAGTTTGCTCCTGCACATGACACGTTGCACACAATTAGTTTTCAAGAGGGACCCAAGCCATTACGGTCTTGGGTTGTCCCTTATCATCCACAATCTGAACTTCCTTAAAGTAACCATAACTATTCCCATCAGGATTCTTGGTGACATTTACTGGAGGTCGAGGTTGTTGATGATTTATTGTTTTATGCCTGTGAGGAGAGTGAGTGGAAAACCTCCTAGGCATTTGACTGTATTGTTGTGCACGAGAGGTAGAACCATTCTCATATTGACTATGGTTTCTACTTGGTGTTCTAAACCTTGAGGGTGTCTTTTTGACAAAATTATTACTTTGAGAATTAGGTCTCTTAGGTTTAGGTGGAGTGACACTGATTTTATTGTCTCTTTTCAACATATTCACAGGTTTTCTTCCCAAACCGGGTTTAGCACTAGACCTGTCTACAGGTTTTGGTTTCTCGTTATTCACTGGCTTATGAATTGCTTCCAACTTCTTATTAGGGCAACAAGAAGCCACATGCCCCTTTTGATGGCATTTGAAGCAAGACATCTGCCTACGTGACTTAACATCTTTTGCCTTAGTTTCAATCTGAGTCTTAGATACTAAAGGTGAATCATTTTGTTCTTTAATAACCTTATCATCTACTTTGGCATCATTCAGCATTCCACCCGATACAAATTGTACATTGGTGAAACCTGATATCTTACCAATTTTAGATGATTGTTCTTTAGGAACATCCTTTTGTATCTTAGAGATTTCAGATTCTTCGGGTACTTTATCATCAGAATTAGCAGTCGCATCAATCATCTCTAGGTCAACATTAGTAGTAGTGTAATTAGCATTAAAAGGCGGAGGTACATCACTATAGCCTAAGCCAGTCTTATCCTTTACACTACGTTGAGCATCAATTATATTGTCCATAGTTAAAGAAGATGTTCTATAACTCTCAAACTTACGATTATGCTCAACTAACTTGACCTTAGATTCAGCTAATTCTTTGTCCTTGTCAGCTATTCCTTGATTTAAGTCCTTTAGGTTTAAATAAAGACCATCTATTGTCACAAATTGTTCATTTATTGTATTCCTAAATACAGTCTTATCAGATGTGTAGGACTTAATCTGTTTCTTAAGGTCTAGCTTGTCCTCACTTAACCTACGTACATCAATTTTGGCCAATTCTAGTTCAGATGTTAAAGCCTTATGTGATTCAGCAAAGACATTAACCTGGGCTTGTAAACTAGTCACTAATTGACATACATCAATAAGTGTAGGAACATCAAGACATACCCGTTTCTTTTCAGTTTGGAGTTCAGCCATTTGTGCAACAAAGTCTTCTAGACATAGATCTTCAGTTGATCCCAAGTCCAACACATCATCTTTAACTGCCAGCATCTTCAAATCAGGAATCTTCATTTGATAATCCTCAGCAGTAGGCATGTAAGATGGTGTCTCTTCAGTATGAACTGGATCTTCAATTTCAGCCATTAGAGCTTCTTCAGACAAAGCTCTCCAGTCATAAGAACCATCCAGTTGTTGAACGACCAAGGCTTTAGAAGACAGAGAAGCACTTGATTTTTCTGGATTTGCAGATTTCTCAATTTTGGGTCTTTGACATTCCCTAGCAAAATGTCCATAACCTTGACAGTTAAAACATTTTACTTTGGATTTATCAAACCCAACTTTATTTCCCACCATCTTTCTTCCAGTACGCTTTAAGAAATTTTTAACTCTCCTTGACACCATAGCAAGTTGCCACTGGAGATCCATTTCTTCTAAGTCGTCGGGGTCTACCTGATCATAATCCTCATCAAAAGTAGTTGGATCATTGATCTTACCCTGGATGTAATTTTCATATGAAGCAACAAATGAAGCAAGAACTGAAAGTTATTGTTCAGCGGATTTCACACTCATGGGCATTTTGTGATGCTCTTGAGTTGACTTCCCAGTTATCTTGCTTTTTGCTTCACCACCGGATGAGCTTATAAAGCATAAATCTTCAGATATTATTTCACCAGTTACTCCAGTATCACCAACTAGTAAAGTAGTGGTCGAACTGGACGAACAATTAGAGATAGTAGTTTTTCCATGAAAAAGCCCATGATCATGTACCTGATCAGAATCAGTATCTCTTGATCTCTTTGTGAAATCATATCCGCGGAGCTTGTCAATTGCCTGTTCCAAAGACATAGCTGCATAACGCTCATCGTTATCCTTAAGCATAACTCCATACATTTCCCATTTCGAAGGAAGACCTACAATAAACTTGTCAGTCTTCTCCGTATTAGAATAGGTAATGCCATGGTCATCTAGCTCACTTAACAGATGGTAATATCGGGTGGTATATGCATCAAGATCTTCATCTTTCATAGCTTTGAAAACTATGAATTGTTTCTTTAACAGATTACACCTACCTGCCTTAACTTGAGGACTTCCATCACAACTTTTCTCTAGAGCTTCCCATAGCTCTTTAGCGGTATGAAAAGACTTCAACTGATGGTTGATTTCTTTTGGAAGACTCATTTTAATTGAAGAGTGAGCTTTATTCTCAATTTGATAATCTTTCTTTTCTTCATCACTCATTTGAGTGTAGGTAAGTGCCACTGTCTTACTACCAACCTTAGCAAAAGGTGCAGTATATCCATTCTTAATGCACATCCAAATAGACAAGTCATGGAACCGACAGTGTGATTCAAATCTGTCTTTCCATCCTTAGTAGTCTTCAAGTCGGAGCAATTTAGGTGGAACATTAGATTTCCCAACCTCATGATCCATCTTAATCATCTTACTTATGTCAGACATTGTTGCAAATTCCAGAAATAAACAAATATGCAGAATGTTCAGTTCGCAGGAACTCAACTCGCAAATATGCAGAATGTTCAGTTCGCAGACCAGAACTCAGTTCACAGAATGAACTCAGTTCGTAGGGGAGAACTCAGTTCGCTTCGCAACTCAGTTCGCAGATCAAACTCAATTCGCAGAATCTCAGTTCGCAAATTCTGTTCGCTTCGCAACTCAGTTCGCAGAATCGGCTGAAAACCCAAAAAATGAAAATTTAAGGTTTTTGAACGTCTAAACCCTAAGATTTCGGACATAAACAAACCCATAAGCTTCCAGAGTATGATTTTGATCGTTTTTACGCAACAAATCACGTACAAACAATCCCAAATCAACCGTTATTGTCCGAATAACCTCGAACCTACACGTATCTAGCCGTAGGCTCTGATACCAATTGTAATTCCGTATTTATTAGGATCGATAACGAGGTTATCTTTAGGTATTAAGGTGCGGAATCCCTTAATACTATGTTTACAGATTGTAAACGGTTTGTTTCACAAGTATTAGTGAAATCAATAATCTAATATGTCTCGTATTGATTATAACAGTTGATAATCAATCAATACCTAACCTTTAAACTATGTTGAAAGCTCTGGAAAAACAAGTTCGTTCGGATTAAACAAATGGCAAAAGTTTTTTAGGTTTCAAACCTAATTTGTTAATAAACACGTCTTAGTTCGCAGGTTATGGGCTCTGCGAACCGACTCAGTTCGCAACCCACCTTGGCCCAACGAAACCAGTTGGCTCACTTCACAAACCTGCCCTGCGAACCCAACTCAGTTCGCATCGCAGGTTAAGGTCAAACTTGGTCAACATTTTTCAGCATTTAACATTTAACTACAAAATGTTTACCAACTAATATATTCATTACAATTCAAAACCAATTTACAAACTTGATTACAATAATCTCTAGTACTATTACAAGCTAGATCTGTTATCACAATAACATGTCCCAACAAGAATGGATATTGAGATAATCTTCTCACTATCCTGGAAGTATCTTAAGGGAATATCCTCAGGATCCCGTTTCTAAACAACTATCAAGCAGATATATTTATACTGAGGGAATCTCCTCAGTATCCTGAAGACATAAGATATAGATAATATCATAATATTATTAACAGCAAAAGATCTAAGAATTATTCAATCCTAAGATTAGAGTTCAAAAGAAGTGCAGGAAATTTAAATTGTCTTGTGGCCAACATAAACCACATTTAACACAACCATGGTTGACCATGCCAGATCAACCTCACCTCAAATAATTGTTTATTACAATCACGGCCCTTAGCAAGTAAATAAGCATCAAAATAAAAATCGGGCTCCGGCTAGTCAAATGCCATCCTCGCTTGAGGATTCTTCGCTATTAACTGGATCATCGGCTACCATCATGTCTTCATCACCTTTGTAATTGGACGCTTCGCCTTTCATTAGGGCATCGGTGATCTCTATCTTAGATGTCTTGTATGCATTTCTTTTTGGAGCTTTCGATCCTCCGAGACCAGTGAAAAAAGGCTTTGAGGGATAATCATCTTTCATTTTTGCCAACTTGTCCTTCCATCCCTTGACATCCCACAGGCTGGCATCTAGTCCGTTTTCAGCAGCTTCCGTAGCCATGTGGATTCTGGATTCCAATACAGCGATAGTAGCATCTCTCTTCGCCTCTTCCATCAGGGTATTGTTCATATCTGATCCCTCCTCGTTGGTATGACCGGATTTTTCAACAAGCTTAGCTTTAAGAACTTCAATCTTCTGTTTGGCTTTCTCCAGCTTAAGGGCATTCTTCTTCTGGCTAGAAATTAGATTGTCAACTGCTTCGACTTTTTCTGAGTATCTGTCTATCATGATGTATGCGGCCTAGTAATAGTATCGATGTTAAAAAATTTTGTTCAAAAAGAAATTGGAAGTAAAAGGCCTTACCATCAGAAGGTTAGAAGCAGGAGTTTCAAGATCATATAAGTCCTCAACTTTCCCCTTTTTGGAGAGAAAATGTGTGGAAAAAGGCTTGAACCTCGAATCACCAATCTTGATTACTTCTTTTTGAGGATGAATCTCTGGATCAATGTCGGATAAGGTGAAGTGCACTGAAAGGTTATTGAAGAATTAAGGACGGAAAGAACAATAAAATTTTAGATAGTGAAAAAAGAAAATTACTTGACATGGTTAGGTTTTCTTTTGATTTCTCAGATTATTCTCGGTAGGAATTTGGTATGAGAATAAAATTGAGGAGTAATTATAAATTAAAATAGCGAAGAAGAAGGATGAGAGATGAAAGGACTTATGTGAAAATTTAATGGCGGTTTGATGTGATAAGAGTCTAGAGGTTATCATTAGTATTTGGGCACGATCTCCGATACGCATAAAATATCTTACCTAACACGATTTGAGTGGTTATCTTGAGAAGTTATAACATTTAAGGATCCTGAAATACGTTATAACTTCGGGGGCAATTGTTGTGGGTAGAAATTTATCTAACACTGCAGGATCCTTACTAGCATCATAATGTCGTCACGCAAGTATAAAAAGCAGTTACATTTAATATTCGTATGGTAGGATAATGATAGCTTATGAGTCTGCTTTCAGGATCGCAATCATATTTAAGGATCCTGGAAATATCTTGTTATTTATCTTGCAAGATCCTAGCCAGGTTATATTTGTTTAATATAATTATGCAGGATAATAAATAAGCGGGATAAGTAAGTAAGGATCCTATGTTTATTCTGGAGTGGGCATAGCTTGGGATCCTGGACCTATATTAGTTCAAGATCATGCGTTGTTTAACGTATTTATTTTCATTGAGTATTGACTAGGTCATATATGGAACGCGTTAATGAGATATGTTCCGGATTAAATAAAGAAGCTTTGATACGATTCTATGGAGACGAAGTCCACTGCACGTGTTAAATGAAGTCAAAAGAGACGTTGATGGTCTTCATCCTTCATCGGAGGATCCCGAGATCCTCGGGAATATTGTTATACGCTCTTAGTATTTAAATGAGGCATGGATGATCGATTAGGAGGACGGGTAATCATTATTTACACCTGCAAAAATACTTATACTCTGCTCTCATTCACTCTCGAACATATTCACTAACACTTAGTCAATTTCGTAGATAATCACATAGCCGATCATCCTTGTGCTCTTAGTTTGTAATCAATTACTTTCATTTTAATAAGATTAACAAAGGCAAGGATCATTTGATCCTTCCCGAGGTTTTGTGCCGGCATTCAACCTTGATCGAGGGCTTTCCTCGTATATCCTTGTGTCGATTGCATTCACTTTATATTTTCGCCATTTAATTTGCATGTTATTGATCTGTTGATCATAAAACCTGCATTATCTTGATTTTATCTTACATTTATCATAAATACATGTACTTATTTTGTTTCTAATCACAATTATTGCATTATCATTCTGTTTTATGCCTTTTTGTTGATCGTAATCATATTTTTATCGCATAACTTGCATTATCCTGAAAATACTTTGCATTTTACTTAAACTTTTGGAATAATCTTATTTACAAACATTTGTTTTCATTATTAAACACATTTTCAACAAGGATCCATGAATCAAAGGATTCAAGGCGTAATATTTTATTTAAAATTATTGTTTACTCATATAGATAATCGTGTAAAAGCGTAATTATCTTGAAAGTAATTTATAGCACCCAACCTCACTTTTCTAAATTTGATCACTTAATTGCTTAGTGTAATTTTTGACGAAAACAATTGTTATATCAATAAGTGTGGAAATCATCACAATCTTCACATATATAAGTGTGAGAATCGAAAAAAGTGTAAAATTATCTAAACTTATCTACAATTATAGGTGTGAACTACAATTTGTAACACCCAATTTATCCACACTTCCTCAGGCATGGAAAAACCATGTGTTACAAATTTATTTCACACTTTTTATGTGTCGCCAAGGTGGAATTTCTCCACACTTATAAGTGTGTGCATTTGTTTTTTTACATAGGTGATGAAAATTTTATCTTTTGTAAAAAACAATTACATACTTTCTAGTGGAGAAAAAAATGTGATAAAATAATATTTTTTAGTGATAATTTCATTATACATATACTTTTAGAACCGTGGATAAATAATGTACTTGTATATGTGTATAATGATATATAAATTATAAATATGTTTTCATGTTGGCTTGGCAGCCTGCGTTCATGCTCCAAGTAAGTCATATAACGACTACGATTATTGAAGCTCTACGTTCTTCAGAGTCAAATACTCATAATTTACCATGGGCGGTATTATTCAGTAAATTTCTAATAATACGTACGCTTAATTAAGTAGGAATTGAACTAATATAACAAAAAAGATTAAAAGTTAAACCGACTAAAGTGATTTTTTTAAACTTTTTATATTGATGAAAAATATGATCATTCATTCCACACTTACATATCCATTTTGAGTATTTATGGCAAACCATAAACGTTTACCACGTTAATTTGAAGCAAAATAAAAAGAACTATATTTTAGCGGTGTGATGAATTCATCAGCCTATAGCTTTTGAGTTCAAGCATCGTAAAAAGGAATATTACACATATATGTATAGATCTATGTACCATGTGGAATATGTAGTCTAGGTGAACAAAAAGAAAGTATATTGAAGCAAACAATAATATATTGATTGTGGATAAATGTTGAAGCAAAGACTATTCACTCATAGTTATCTTATACTCTGTATAAGATAAAACTCAAAGCGTTTACCAAATAGAAAAAGAACCACGTTTAAAATACGTTATCAACATGATAAGATGGAAGTTCAAACATTAGAGAAAACATAAAGAGTTATATGCTTATTTCAATTTCTTAATAAAGTATGTTTGAAATTTAAACAACAAGATAAATGGCTTTTAGTGACTGAAGAGTTCAGTCAGTACGTCAAAAACAAGTCACTAGAGCCCATTTGACCTTCTCCCTCTGAAAAAAAAGTGTCACTAATGGAGCCATCACTATAAGGGTACATTGACGGAATGGAGCCATCACTATAAGGGTACATTGACGGATATATTCAGTCACCATATGTCTCAAAGATTCAGTGACCGAATTTTAAGTCATTATAGGGTGTTGAAAATCACTCGACCAATATAGTTCAAATTCCTATAGTTACTGAACTTTCAGTCACTAAAGGTTCTAGTGATATTATTTTATTCATATGAAGCTTTTTTTTTTAGCTTCACATTATTTTGTTCATGTGATGTCACACCCCGCTAAAGCGAAAAACACAAGATGTAACAGCACAATGGTTCCACAGCACAAGGCTCCACTAATGACTTCAACATTCATAAGGGTAATCGTAGCTTCATTTTCCCAACTACTGATTGTTTCCTGAAAAGCATGTAAAAATGAGGGTCAACCATAAAGATAGTTGGTAAGTTCACAGGTTTTAGAATAAGTGAGAATGCCGTTTAAAAGTATTCAAAATCACATTTGAAAGACTTACGTTGCTACGTAAATAGTTGCTTAGTGTATAAATGCGAAAGTCATCTAGAAGTTATCAAAACCACGTTTGAAAGATTTACGTTGCTATGTAACTAGTTATTTATACGAATTAGAATTCATTTAAGAACGACATGTATAGCTTGAGTCCACAACCAAACCTACTGGCCCGAGAACAACGCCCCAAATAGTACTATCCATATCAACCATCGTGAACATTTTTAGCACAAGAGAGTGGGAAGGTTTTTAATATCAAAGTAGTAAGGTGGTATGCACTCACATGCACGAGAGAGTGGGAAGGTGGCCTCCTTCCAAATAGTACTATCCATATCAACCATCGGCTCAATAATGAGTTAATAGGTTGTGTAAGAGAAAAACCGGGGACTTTAGATGCGATAGAGTCACAAGCATACAATAAGAGCGTATAAATAGTATATGTACACATAGAAACATTTTTAGCACAAGAGATAGCATGTGTACATAGCCAGAACAGTTTTTAATATCAAAGTAGTAAATGTTCAATCATGAGCAGTTTCGTAATCGGATTCAATAAGAACAGCTTTGCAGTAAGATATAGTTTGTGTACACGTTCAAGAAAGGTTGTACTAGTGCACACGTTCAAGGGCAGTTTCAATAAACAAGATAAGTTTCGTAGTAAAATATGGACTGTGTACCTCTTTCAAGAACAGTTTTACTAAGCGTACACATTAAAGAACAACTTAGAAAACAAGTAGTCATGCTTTTCACCCCAAAAAGTTTATGAAAACAGTAGAAAAATGGGGCTGTGAATACTCACCTGTGTTTAGCAAGCAAATATAGCAATTAGCAAGTATGTGTGTTCCAAATGCAACCTTCTAGCACCCTAAACGCATAAGGTCGGGTGTAAGTGGGAGTTAATGTTTACTTATGCTAATTGTTCACTCAACTAGTATGTCCATATATATTTTGTTTTAGAAAACGTGTGTGACCCGTTGGTGAAAGTTTGTAATAATAATTCTCAAAGACATTATTATTATATACGGTTCATTATACACTTTGCAATAGTATATGTCGCGTGTGTCTAAGTTGTCCTCGTTTGTAGTTATTGTTGTTACGCGAATTGGATACTAAGTGAAATTAGAATTTCAATCTTTGGTCCAAAAGTTCTAAGTGTCATTTTTCGTTTGGGTTATATTTACAAGTCTCGTTTTTGGTCTAAGTTAGTTAATAAGTCACCCAAATCCATTTTTGTTTACAATTCTTTCTAAAAATAGTAAGTTTCCAAAAATGGCAAGTTTGAGGTTTTCGAAACCGAGTCCTGTATTTGTTGATTTGGTCAAACCTACTCGGTTTGACCCGAGACTTTTACCAAACCCTTAAATATTTTCAAATGTCATAGAACTCAGTCCTTTCACTTTTCGTAGGTCAACAAGTGCCGATTTTTATGTTATACCCTAAACAGTCCACACATTACATTTTCCAGATTTTACTTCCACTTGTTGGATTTTTATAAAAATCTATAATTCGAAATAGAATATGAGATAAATCACAGGTGATCCTCAAGATATTATCAAGTTCCAGTAATTTGTTTACTACTTTTAGAAAGGTATAAGTATTTTATTAAAAAAAAATTCCTCTGTGGTCCAGAAACTGACCAATCTGAAAGCATGCATGAAGATTACATTTATAAGCAAAATCTACAAGGAATAAATAAAAGTGGTCTTCATGAAAGTTGTAGCCAATAAAATTTTTAAGATTTAGGCGGTAGTTTCAGGTCATTTGGAGTTGTGTAGCTCAAGATATGGTCAAAATCATATGAACAAAGTTTCTGACTTTTCAGAGCAGATTGTAAATGTGTTATTATATGAATTATTAAAAATAGTAAATGAGCTCAAAAAGATATGAGGTTTGCGGGGTTTGAAAACTAACATCTTGAAATTGATTATAGACTATAGAAACGTCCATTTTCATGAAGAATTGATTTTTCTAAAATTCATGGAATTGGACCAAACTTTCTGGACAGAAAGTATTCCTTACTTTTTGTTGATTTCATGTTAAGAGAAATAGTTTTTGAGTAGTGTTTTATTATAATACTTGTTGAGTGAACCTTATTACATGTTTATAAGCATAAATAGATGTAAAAAAAGTTCTCACAATGATGTTTTGAAGAAAGGAGGACAGAAATGAGATGAGATGTTCTTGAGCTCTTGAAATCTTGAAAAATCTTGAGAAATGGATGAAGATTTGTGTGGTGGTTGTATGGTGGTTTGTGGTGGAGCTTGTGGTGGTTTTTAGTGATTTGAGGTATGAGTTTTCTCAGAGTATTAGAGAGAGGAAGTGAGTTTAGAGAGAGGTTAGAGAGTTTGTGAAAAAATGTGAATGTGAAATGATCTTGCATGAGGTTTGAATGGAGGTGTAAGTAAAAGTAAAATGCATGGAATTTGAATGGGGGAAGAGGGGTGGTGGTGGACGGTTTGGGGGCCCTACAAGAAGGGTGTGGGTGTTTAAATTATGATTTTTAGACTGTGTTTACGTACAGTGTTCGTTTGCCAGTTATTTTCGTTATTCGGTTAAATCGCGTAACATTATTTTGAGTCGTTTAAATTAACGATATAATTTGGATGATTTTTCATTGTAAGTATTATTAAAATATTTTATTTTTAGTTGTCAAAATATTTATTGACTTTCGTTTAGTTGCAGAATTCGATTCGTGCATTTTTACTACGTTTGAGACGTTTTAATTAAAACGTCTAGGTTTTTCGTGTATTATTTTATAAAAAAATAATAATATATGATAAATAACTTCTATAAATAGTTTTAAGTTATTTTTAGAAATGTTTTTACCAACGTTCGTGTTAAGTCGGGTACCGTCCGATTGAATTTACTTGTCGAGTCACTGAAATTTCGGTTTTGCGATTCGATAAAGATTTTGTGAAGACATAAAGAGGTAGATTTTTCTTTGTTTAGTTTGGCACTTAGTACCAAATTTAGGAAGTCTAGAGGAATTTAATATTCACTAAGCAATCTCCTAGACGTTCTATGACTTTAGTAAGCCTACGGAGTCATAACCTGGAATTTTCACTAGGATTTAAAGAATATTGTAAGCGTAGTTTAAGATTCGAGTGCGGTAATGACATGAGATTTTAACGATTGCCACATGTGAAGTTTTTTTTTTTAGATTCACAACATTTTAGTCATGTGAATCTTTTTTTATTATTTTCACATCATTTTGCTCATGTGAATTTTTTTTTAGCTTCATATCATTTTGCTCATGTGAAATTTTTTTTTTAGCTTCACATCATTTTGTGAGGTTAAGATTATTTTTTTTTCTTAACATAAGGTTATGATGCTATAAATTTTTATTTGTAAAGGTGTTTTGGTCCAAAATTACACTAAGCAATTAAGTGATCAAATTTAGAAAAGTGAGGTTGGATGCTATAAATTACTTTCAAGATAATTACACTTTTACACGATTATCTATATGAGTAAGCAATAAATTTAAATAGAAAGTTATGTCTGGAATCCTTTAATTCGTGGATCCTTGTTGAAAACGTATTTAATGATGAAAACAAATGTTTGTAAATAGGATTATTCCAAAAGTTTAAGTAAAATGGAAAGTATTTTCAGGATAATACAAGTTATGCGATAAAAACACGTTTCCAATCAACAAAAATGCATAAAACTGAATGATAAAGCGATAATATTGATTAGAAACAAAATAAATACGTGTATCCGTGACAAATGTAAGATAAAATTGGGATAATGCAGGTCTTATGATCAACAGATCAGTAACGTGCAAATTTAAAGCTGAAAATATAAAGTGAATGCAATCGACACAAGGATATACGAGGAAAGCCCTTGATCAAGGTTGATCGCCGGCACAAAACCTCGGGAAGGATCAAATGATCCTTGCCTTTGTTAATCTTGTTAAAATAAAAGTAATTGATTACAAACTAAGAGCACAAGGATGATCGGCTATGTGTTTATCTAAGAAATTGATAAAGTGTTGGTGAATGTGTTTGAGAATAAATGAGAGCAGAGTATAAGTGTTTTACTAGGTGTAAATAATGATCATTCCTTCCCCTAATCGATCATCCATGCCTCATTTAAATACTAAGAACGTATAACAATATATCCGAGGATCTCGGGATCCTCCGATGAAAGATGAAGACCATCAACGTCTCTTTTGACTTGATTTAACATGTGCAGTGGACTTCATCTCCATAGAATCGTATCAAAGCTTCTTCATGTAACCCGAAGCATATCTTATTGACGCGTTCCATATACGACCTGGTCAATACTTAAAGAAAATAAACACGTTAAACATCGCATGATCCTGAAATAATATAGGTCTAGGATCCTAAACTATGCACACCCCAGAATAAACATAGGATCCTCACTTAAGGATCTCCCTTATCCAGTATCCTGCATAATTATGTTAGATAAATATACCTTGAATAGGATCCTGCAAGATAAATAATAAGAGTATTTCTAGAATCCCTAAATATGATTGTGATCCTGAAAGTATACTCATAAACTATCATTATCCTGACTTATAAATATAATATGTAAATGCTTTTCATACATGTGTGATGACATTATGATGCTATTAAGGATCCTGTAGTGCTAGATAAATTTCTACCCACAACAATTGCTCACGAAGTTATAACGTTTTACAGGATCCTCAAACATTATAACTTCTCAAGATAACTGCTCAAATCGTGTTAGGTAAGATATTTTACGCGTATCGGAAATCATGCCCAAATACTAATGATAACCTCTATACTCTTATCACATCAAACCCCCATTTACATCATTCCTTTCATCTCTCATCCACCTTCTTCGCTATTTTAATTCATAATTACTCCTTACTTTCATTCTCATACTAAATCCCTACCGAGAATAATCTGAGCAAAAGAAAATCCAACCATGTCAGGTAAATTTTTCCCTTTTATAATTTTATTATTCTTCCTGTTCTTAATTCTTCAATAACCTTTCAGTGCACTTCACCTTATCCGATATTGATCCAGAGATTCATCCCCGAAAAGAAGTAATTGGTGATTCAAGGTTCAAACCTTTTTCCAGACACTTCCTCTCCAAAAAGAGGAAAGTCGAGGATTTATATGATCTTGAGACTCCTGCTTCTAACCTTCAGATGGTAAGATCTTTTATTTCCAATTTCTTGTTTGAACGAACACACTAATAACATCGATACTATTACTAGGCCGCAGACATTATGATAGACAGATACTCAGAGAAAGATTGAATTCCTTAAAGCTAAGCTTGTTGCAAAATCCGGTCATGCTAACAAGAAGGGATCATATATGAATAATACCCTGATGGAAGAGGCAAAGAGAGATGCTACTATCGCTGTACTGGAATCCAAAATCCACATAGCTACGGAAGCTGCTGAAAACGGACTAGATGTTAGCATGTGGGATGTCAAGGGATGGAAGGACAAGTTGGCAAAAATGAAAGATGATTATCCCTCAAAGCCTTTTTTCATTGGTCTCGGAGGATCCAAAGCCCCAAAAAGAAATGCATACAAGACACCTAAGAAAGAGATCACCGATGCCCTAATGAAAGGTGAAACGTCCAACTCCAAAGGCGATGAAGACATGGTGGTAGCCGATGATCCAGTTAACAGCGAAGAATCCTCAGGCGAGGATGGCATTTGACTAGCCGGAGCCTGATTTTTATTTTGATGCTAGTTTACTTGCTAAGGGCTGTGATTGTAATAAACAATTATCTGGGGTAAGGTTTATTAGGTATGATCAACCATGGTTGTGTTAAATGTGGTTTATGTTGGCCATAAGACAATTTTATTTTCTGCACTTTTGAACTCTGATTCAGGATGAATAATCCTGAAATCTTTTGGTATGAATGATATTAGGATATTATCTATATCTTGTGTCTTCAAGATACTAAGAAGATTCCCTTAGTATACATATATCTGCTTGATTGTTGTTTAGAAACAGGATCCTGAGTAGATTCCCTCAGGATACATCCAAGATAATGAGAAGATTCTCTCAATATCCATTCTGCAGTATAGGTTTCAAGGATCCTTAAACGGATCTATGATAATCCTGAATTTAGGATCCTGAGATTTCAGGATCCTAAAATATTCTGTTGATAGTCCTAAATGCCAATAGATATTTTCTGTTAACATGAAAATGCCAACAATTTATAAATCGATTATGAAAACAACTTCATTAAATTCCAAAATATGTTTATGATCTTTTGAAAATACATTTTATGATACTCAGCTTAAAATAATTTTGAAAACATTGGAGCTAACCAATGAAAACTTTTAATAATGAGAAAATATTATAATCTTTAGATAGTTTAAACAAACCATAAGAGTGACATGTAAATGTCAATTCATTGGGTAATGTGAATAAATTACAAACCGTTTGATTCTTGGGCTAAGCCATTTGAGACATGAAAATGTCTAACCAATTGGGTAATGTGAAAACATTACAAAACTTACAGTGACGTGAAAACGACACAAACCTTAGATCAATACGTTTAGTGCACATCAGTATCGACATTCGTTAGCGTTTGATCTATAGGCCAATGGAAATGAAGTTGTCGGGTACCAGAGGCATCATCGATTCCCTAACCGTGGTACTATAATCAAATATCATGCGCAACTGGCGGGGCGTATAAACCCTAGAGGTGTTTATCAGTTCGGAAACCTCTAAACCTTAGAGGATCGCTGGGATCCTTAACGGAGGAGAGGTAGCTAGCCTCTAATCTTCAATCCATGATCCTCAAATGCTTGAACTACAACAAATACAAGATCTTGGGTAAAGGTGGGTGTTAGTTTGTCTAACACCCCTCCGATGCTTAAGTCAGTACATTATTCATTAATGATAATAATTATGAAAAACTTTCATGCATATATCAATATATAATTATAATTATAATACATACATACATATTAAAGTGTAATAAAATCAATGAAAAGTTAAGGATCGCAGAAGTACCTTTTTATGTTGAATATAAATATTCAACTTACACATGATAGAGCTTCAAATGAATAGCATTCCAGGATCTTGGAAGTAGGTCTCCATCCATATTAGCCAACCAGTATGCCCCCTTTCCAGCATCTGAATCTATTAAATATGAACCTTCCCACTTTGGTGCTAGCTTTCCTTCCGCAGGATTCTTAGTATTTTGAAATACTTTCCTTAGTACCAAATCTCCTACTTGAAACCTTCTTATCCTAACATTCTTGTTATAGGATCTTGAAATCCTCTATTGATATGCGGCAATCCTAAATTTAGCACGATCCCTTAACTTATCCACAATATCTAGATCCTGAAACAATGCTTCTTTGTTTGCTTCCAAAGTCTGCATCTGGGATCTTGCCGTTGGGACTACCATTTCCTTAGGGATCATAGCCTCAGATCCAAACACCAAAGCAAAAGGGGTTTGTTTAGTCGCCTCCTTTTCTGTAGTCCTATCAGCCAACAAAACCAAAGGCAATTCCTCAGCCCTTCTTCCTTTCTTAGCATCTAGCCTCTTCTTAAGATTGTTGATTATGATCTTGTTGCTGGATTCTGCCTGTTCATTAGCTTGAGGATGAACTAGTGTTGAAGTTATCATCTTGATTCCCTAACTTTCACAAAACTTAGTTGTTCTTTTTCCAATAAATTGAGATCCATTATCACATACTATTTCCGTCGGGATCCCAAATATAGTGAGGATATTTCTCTTGATGAATGATATCACATCCTTTTCTTTTACTGGAACAAATGCCTCAGCTTCTATCCATTTGGAAAAATAATCTGTCATTGCTAACATAAAGACCTTTCCACCAGGAGCTGTGGGTAATTTTCCCACAATATCCATTCCCCACTTCATAAATGGCCATGGTGAGATAATCGGATGCATCAGTTCTGCTGGTTGATAATGGATGTTCCCATGTCTTTGACAGGCATCATATTTGCGAGTAAAATCCATGGAATCCTTCTTCATAGTAGGCCAAAAGTATCCTGTCCTTAGAGTTTTTGAAAATAATGCTCTGCCCCCAGAATGATTTCCACAGTCCCCTTCATGTATATCTTTAAGTACTGCTTATGTTCAGGATCCTCAAGGCATCGCAATAATGGTCCTGCAAGTGATTTTCTATACAATATACCATTTTCAATAGTAAAACGGGATACCTTTAATCTAAAGGCTTTAAAATTGTTTTCATCCTTAGGGATCACATCGTGTTGTATATATTCCATGATCGGCTGCATCCATGATCCTGACTTGCCCCCAGAACCTGATGCATTCGAATTATCTCTAGACTGATGATCCTCAACATCACATACTTGTTATTCATTGTTATCCTTGTCAGCAATAGCAGGTGTTGCAATATGTATAATTGATATCTTTACATCTGGTGGTATCTTTAAGCTTGATCCCAAGTTAGCCAGAGCATCTGCTTCAGTATTATCCTCACGTGGTACCTGTTGAATGTCGAAGATCTCGAAGCTACTTGCAAGATCCTTAACAATCTCCAAATACAAAGATAATCTATCTACTTTTACATTATATGTTCCATTATAATGATTCGCAATTAACAATGAACCAACATACACATTTAAATACTTTATACCAATATCCTTAGCCAACTGTAATCCTGCAATTAATGCTTCATATTCTACTTCATTATTTGTAGCCTGAAATTCACATCTTATAGCTTGAGGCATAATATCACCTTGAGGTGATTTTAATACAATTCCTAAACCAGTTCCTTCTATATTAGAAGCGCCGTCAGTATATAGTGTCCACTTTTCACTTATTTGATTTAATTCGTGCACTTCTAAATCTACTTCATTTTGAAGGTCACTGGTAAAATCATCAATAAAATCTACTAAGGCTTGTGATTTAATTGCATTCCTAGGTTCGTAAATCAAATTATAAGCACTTAACTTAACAGACCATTTAGCTAGGCGTCCTGACATTTCTAGTTTTCTTAATACATTTTTAATAGGATAATTAGTTTTTACATGAATCGGATGCGTTTCAAAATAATGCCAAAGTTTGGTGGACGCCATAACTAACGCAAGTATAAGTTTTTCGAGATGAGAATACCTGGTTTCAGCATCTAGTAGGCTTTTACTTACATAGTAGACGGGATGTTGTTGCCCTTTATGATCCTTCACAAGTACCGCACTTACGCCACTTCTGGATACTGAAAGGTACAGGAATAGTGGCTCGCCATTTTCAGTCTTCATCAACAAAGGAACTGATGAAAAATAGCTCTTCAATTCTTGAAACGCAGCCTCGTGTTTTTATCCCCACTCGAACTTTTTTGTTCTTCTTTAGGATATCATACAATTCCTTGCATCTATCTGAGGATCTTGAAATGAAACGATTCAAAGCTGCTATTATCCTCGTCAATCTTTGTATATCCTTAGGGTTTGATGGGGATTTTAAGTCTAGAATAGCTTTGATCTGCTCTGGACTAACTTCTATCCCTATCTTGGTCACCATGCATCCTAGAAATTTTCCTACCTCCACTCCAAAGTGGCATTTCGCAGGATTAAGCTTCATGTTGTATTGATCCAGGATGTCGAAGGCCAACTTAAGATCCTGAAGATGATCCTCAGTTTTCTTCGACTTTACTACCATATCATCGATGTATACTTCCATTGTGCTATCCAATTGATATTTCAACATCATATTGACCAGCCTTTGATACGTTGCACCTGCATTTTTAAGACCAAAAGGCATTGCAATATAACAATATATACCTGTAGGAGTTATGAAGGTTGTGTCTTCCTGATCTGATGGTACCATCTGAATTTGTTGAAATCCTGACGAAGCATCCATGAAAGTTAGGATCTCATGTCCAGCTGTAGCATCTACCATTGAATCTATATGAGGCAATGGAAAAGGATCCTTGGGGCAGGCTTTGTTGAGATCCGTATAATCCACACACACTCTCCATTTCCCATTCTTCTTTTGTACCACCACCACGTTTGCCAACCATCTTGGAAACTTTACTTCCCTTATCATGCCAGCAGCAAGCAGCCTTTCAACATCTGTCTGGATAATAGCATTTCTTTCCAACGTAAATTTTCTTCTCTTTTGTTGAATCGGCTTGAAACTATTATCAATTCCAAGTTTATGAGTTATAATATCCTTAGATATACCTGTCATGTCTTCTGGTTTCCAGGCAAAAGTTGACTTCCTTTCGTTCAAGAACTTCATCAGATCCTGTTCGAGATCCTATGAGATCCCCGAACCTATAAGCACCTTTTCTTCAGGATCCTTTGAGTCCAGCGGCATTTCTTTGATGTCTTGTTCCTTTGTATCTAAGACATCCCACACCTTATTCTTTAATTGCTATGTTGACGGTGGCTTGGCAGTAGACTTCATTGATGTCGTATAGCAATCCTTTGCTTCTTATTGATCACTGCTTATCTTGACCACCCCCATGGAGTTGGTAATTTGACACATTGATGATATGTCAATGGTACTGCTTTCATATCGTGCAACCATGGTCTTTCCAGGATTATGTTATAGCTTGACAAACAATCCATAACACAAAATTTTTGAATGGAATTTACCCCTTCAATATAAATCGGCAGCTTGATATCACCAACCGTATTTTTTGCTTCTCCACTTAATCCTACCAATACAGTGGATCTGGAGGTGATCTCTGATTCTGGGATTCCATTCTTTTTAAGGTTTGCAAGCGTATGATGTTAACAGAGCTTCCTCCATCGATCAGGATCCTGCGCACAAAATGATTGGCAACATAGAGAGTAATAACTAAACCATCGTGGTGAGGATCCTGAACATCTTCCAAATCATCCTCATCAAATGCTATAACTTTCTCATCCTTTTTCATGGAAGTCCTTGTTGGCTTATATTGCTTCTCTAATTTGGATTCCTTGGCGTGCCTTTTTGCTGCAGAATAAGAAGTACCACATATATCAGAGCCACCATAAATAAAATTGATTACCTTGGCATCCGAAGGTGGGGATCCTGCTCTAGTAGGGATCCTGTGATTATCCTGAGCTTCAGGATCTTGAACTCTATCCTGATTCTTCCCGTGATCCTTCTTTTTTCCAATTAGATCCTTTAGGTATCCTTTGTTGAGCAGGTGACTGATCTCTTTTCTGAGAGCTATGCAATTTTCAGTTATATGACCAAAATCCTCATGGTATGCACACCACTTAGATTTATCCTTCCAGACATAAGGTTTATCATTCTTCTTTGGCCATCTACCTTTATCACCGAGATCCTGCATCGCACACAATATACCAGTCGTATCTACAGAAAAATTATAACCTGTTACTTTAGGATACTCTTCATCATCCTCATCTATAGTGTTCACACGATGATCCTCATTTCTGGTGTAAGGTTTGCTTCTATTTAATCTGAATGAGGATAATCTGATTTCCTGTTGGGCCTATCATATGCTGATTGAGTATCCGCCCTTTTCTGTATCATTGCATCTTCTTCCAGCCTGATAAATCTTAGAGCTCTATTTCTGACTTCGTCAAGGTTCCTGCAAGGATTCATAACAAGGTCTTCATAAAATGGGGAATCCCTTTTGATTCCCATCTTGAAGGCTTGTACAGCAGTTGGCAAATCCAAATTGGGTATATTCAAGGATTCTCTCCCTAATCTCCCTACAAAATCTCGAAGAGACTCATTAGCCCTTTGGACAACTCTGTATAGATAAGTTGTTAGTTTTTCAAACGTTCAACTGCAAGAGAATTGGTTATTAAATAAATTAACTAGATGAGCAAATGAAGTAATGGAGTAAGGGGGAACGTTTAACAGCCATTTTAGTACGGATCCTGTGAGAGTAGAGCCGAAGCCCTTGCATAAACAGGCTTCTTTAAGATCAGAAGGAACTGGAATGATCTCCATACTCTTCCTGTATTGCGCAATATGCTCCTCGGGATCCGTAGTTCCATCATATAACTTCATATTTGGTGTTTGAAATCTTTTCGGGATCTCAGCATCACAAATAGGTGGCACAAATCTCGAGATCCTATGGGCTGTTGGAGAAACTTCAGGAATTGGTTGCACAACTCCAGGGACACTCGATATCATATCCTTTAGCTTTTGTATTTCCCTTGCCATCATAGGACTAACCCCAGGATCCTGAAAATTGTTAGTCCCAACAGTATTATTAGAAGTATAATTACTATACATGTTACCACCATCAAGAGTCCTATATGAGGATCCTGGATTAGATTGTTGACCCCTTGACGTAGAAATTCCTGTAGCAAATATTGGATCTGGGATCCTAGTGCTCTCTTGCATAGATACGAAATCTCCTTTATGTTCCGTAATTGGAGGAGTGCCAAAATCAAGGATCCTGCTTTGGATAGGGGTAGTGCCTTGCGCAGCAGGAGTCCTGTCTCTTGCCCTCAAATTCTCCATATCCTTCCTTAGGATTTCATTGCTTCTCTCCACTCTTTGAAGCTCCTCCTTAACCTGCGTGAACATAGACACAAAATCCCGGTTAGCAATCATAATGGGGTCTTGATTTGAAAGGAATCCGACCCCTGTAGAAGTGGATCCAGCCGTTGATAGTCTAGCATAGACCTTTTATGGTTGTTGCTGAGATGACGTGAGAGGTAGAGCAGGAGGAAGAGTGGTTCTCGCAGATGATGATGTTGGCACGGTGGATGATGTAGATCGTCCTTGGCTCGACATTCTTAACAGAAATTTTCGAAAAAGATGACTCAACAAGGATTTTAACAAGAGTTTGATTAAGTAAAACACCACTTGCCCCACGGTGGGCGCCAAATTGTTTTGGTCAAAAATTACACTAAGCAATTAAGTGATCAAATTTAGAAAAGTGAGGTTGGGTGCTATAAATTACTTTCAAGATAATTATGCTTTTACACGATTATCTATATGAGTAAGCAATAATTTTAAATAGAAAGTTATGTCTTGAATCTTTTGATTCGTGGATCCTTGTTGAAAACGTATTTAATGATGAAAACAAATGTTTATAAATAGGATTATTCCAAAAGTTTAAGAAAAATGGAAAGTATTTTCAGGATAATACAAGTTATGCGATAAAAACACGTTTACAATCAACAAAATGCATAAAATTGAATGATAATGCGATAATTTTGATTACAAACGAAATAAATACGTGTATCCGTGACAAATGTAAGATAAAATTGGGATAATGCAGGTCTTATGATCAACAGATCGGTAACATGCAAATTTAAAGATGAAAATATAAAGTGAATGCAATCGACACAAGGATATACGAGGAAAGCCCTTGATCAAGGTTGATTGCTGGCACAAAACCTCGAGAAGGATCAAATGATCCTTACCTTTGTTAATCTTATTAAAATAAAAGTAATTGATTACAAACTAAGAGCACAAGGATGATCGGCTATGTGTTTATCTAAGAAATTGATAAAGTATTGGTGAATGTGTTTGAGAATAAATGAGAGCAAAGTATAAGTGTTTTAGTAGGTGTAAATAATGATCATTCCTTCCCCTAATCGATCATCCATGCCTCATTTAAATACTAAGAATGTATAACAATATATCCGAGGATATCGAGATCCTCCGATGAAAGATGAAGACCATCAACGTCTCTTTTGACTTGATTTAACACGTGCAGCGGACTTCGTCTCCATAGAATCGTATCAAAGCTTCTTCATGTAATCCGGAGCATATCTTATTGACGCGTTCCATATACAACCTGTTCAATACTTAAAGAAAATAAACACGTTAAACAGCACATGATCCTGAACTAATATAGGTCCAGGATGCTAAACTATGCACACCCCAGAATAAACATAGGATCCTCACTTAAGGATCTCCCTTATCCAGTATCCTGCATAATTATGTTAGATAAATATACCTTGAATAGGATCCTTTAAGATAAATAATAAGAGTATTTCCAGGATCCCTAAATATGACTGTGATCCTGAAAGTATACTCATATATTATCATTATCCTGACTTATAAATATAATATGTAAATGCTTTTCATACCTATATGACGATATTATGATGCTATTAAGGATCCTGCAGTGCTCGATAAAATTCTACCCACGACATAGGTTCTCATAGTTTTAATGAGATTAGGTAAATATTTTTTTGTTAACATTAGTTTTTGAAGAGATTAATGTCTATACATATCAATTCACTACTTCAAACATTGTTGTTAACAAAAATTAAATAAAACTTCACCATGTTAAAACTATTATGAAGCAAAAAAAATTAAACTTCACCTAGTAATCCTTATGTGAAGTCTCCAAAATCAAACTTCAAAGTATTTACAAAAAATGCCTCCTTCAAAATCAGGTTTTTTGATCAAAAAATAGATGGATAAGATGTGTTCTCACAGTTCTCACGGAATCTCCTTGTTTTGGTCAAAAACTACCCAAGGCAATTAAGTGATCAAATCTAGTTTGTGAGGTAGTGTGCTTGGAGTTACTTTCAAGATAATTACGTGGAAACACGATTATCTATATTAGTAAATAGCAATTTTGAATGAAAAACATGGTTTATGTCTATATAAACGTGATCCTTGTTAGAGAGATGATTAATAACGAAAACAAGTGTTTGTAAATAAGATTATTTCAAAAGTTTACGTAAAATGCAAAGTATTTTCAGGATAATGCAGGTTATGCGATAAAAATATGATTACGATCAACAAAAAGGCATGAAACAGAATGATAATGCAATAATTGTGATAAAAAGATGATTAGAAACAAAATAAGTATGTGTATTTATGATAAATGTAAGATAAAATCAGGATAATGCAGGTTTTATGATCAAAAGATCAATAATATGCAAATTAAACAACGAAAATATAAAGTAAATGCAATCGACACAAGGATATACGAGGAAAGCCCTTGATCTTGTTAGATCGCCGGCATAAAACCTCCTTAAGGAACAATCGTTCCTTGCCTTTGTTGATTTTATTAAGTAAAAGCAGGATAATTACAAAGAAAGAGCACAAATGATCGATCTAAAGTGTTTGTGGTCATGAATCGGTGAAGAAAGTGTGTATATTTGAGTGTAAGTGGTGTAATCAGTCGTGATTGTGCAGAGAGAAGTCCCTTCCTACGATCCTTTGCCTCTGTTTATATAGTATTTACAATATAACCGACTTTCCTAAAAATCAGGGATCCTCCCGAGATACTCGGGATCCTCCAGTGTTCCACCTTGACTTTTATTCCACACGTTTTCTGACCTCTTCCAAGCCTTGATCCTTAAATATAGGCATGATTTACCCACGTTTAACTCCTGATAGACTTGGTCAATATACATAACGGTCAAATAAAGATTAGTGGCGTTTCACCTGGGATACCGAATATATCCTGGATCCTAATCACCCGAGATCCTGAATATCCAAGATCCTGAACAAAAACTAACAAGTAAACATTAGTAACATCTGATCCCAAGATACTTAACATATCCGGGATCCTAAACATATGTGAGATCCTGAGTATATTTGAGACTTTTATAGTACTCAGGATCCTGAATATACCTAAATACTCATCTATAATCGGGATCCTTGATCCAAGTGTGATCCTGGATATATCTAAGATCTTGATTACCTATATCATATTAACATAGAATATCGGGATCCTTAGTCTTAGCTTTATCCTGAACATATCTATGATCCTGGACATAATTTTCAATAGTAACTAGAGACTTCAGGATCCTGTATCCTAACTATAAAATTTAGCCCCAAACTATTGCCCCCAAGTTGTGTTATCTTCATGTCTCTGATGGTAACACAACTTCTAAAAATAAACATTAAATAAATGAGGCAAGATATTACCATGTGGTAACCATGTCCACGTTGATTGAATTTTTGATAAGCATAAACCCTTTCATACCTCATTTGTATGACTTCATACTACATAATGGCTTTAGCTACCTGTTCTTCATCAAGTTTCTACGAAAAATACCATAACGAATTTAATAACCAATAAACATACCTGAATCCTGGGTTTGATCTGATGTTAATATTTCTCGGTTAAGATCCAGCGAAATATTTCCATGTGAGACAACCCTCTGGGTTTGTTTCCTCGAGCTTCCTTTTACCATTTTCTTGATAATTCTCTGTGATCAAGCTATGTTACTCCCAATGTGTACTCATGGTTTGGTGTAACTTTTTCATTTATCCAAAGCATCATAAATTTTTATGACCTTGATCATGGCGTTTCTTCGAAAATCTCTGCAAATCAACTATCTTCAGGTTCCATAAGGGATGCCCCCATTCCTGTCAATGTTATACATACTTGGGCTATGCCAATAATGAGGTTAACCTGATACGGTTAGCCATGGCGATGTTCAAGTGGTTTTTGTTGACCACTTAGTCATTTTGAACATTCCAATTTTCGCTTGTGGAACTTTTATTCAGGATAAGCTAAACCCGAGCGTGGATTAGCTTGGTTCAATTCGTTACACTCCCTAATTTATGTGGATAACCCGTTATAGTGTAGTGAATGACACTAAGGGTGGTGTGAATCGAATGGATACCATCTAGTGAGATGCGTTTCAGTGATGAGCAAGGCTCAAACTCGGATGATGAATGTAGAGAAAGAGAGAGAGAGAGAGAGAGAGAAAGAGAGAGAGCATACGGAGGCTCCTCTTGATTCTCATTGAACAATCTGAAAAGATAAATTTTTGGTAATGAGCAAAACTCTCCATGGATGAAGACGATGGAGAGAAAGGGATCAAGGAGGCTGCCTTCTCATTTGATGTGTGTTATCATCTCTTATTTATCTTCTTTCTTCATGATAGTGGGGAGATTCCCCCAATATATGTTTATTTCATCCATACACTCAGAATCCCGAGGAGATTCCCTCAAGATATATTCGAAATAATCATGTTCCAAGGATTCTAATATTCTAGGATCCTAGAACAGACCTTCAATCGTAAAATTTCTAAGTAACGTCAGAATCTTGAAAAGTTACTCAAGATACTGAAAGAACAAGGAAGCCAAAGAAACCAAGGCTACCAATTAGGATTTATATATTCTCTATCTTCAGGATATTAAGGAGATTCCCTCAACATATATTTATATTATACTGATGACTAGGATCCTGAGGAGATTCCCTCAGGATATACTTGAGATAATCTGATTTTTAAAATACTGGGAAGATTCACCCAATTGATGCTTATTCCGATAATATCTGTAGGTCTTTCAAGGTAATAGGAGGATTCTCCATCATATGCTTACTTTACTTACACCTCAAGGATTCTGAGGAGATTTCCTCATAAAACTTGAAATAACTTCGTACTCAGGATTCCCATATCTTAGGATCCTGAAACACACTTCAAATTGAGAAGCATATTAAAAACCATCAACGATGATGATTATATCCTATAATACGACAACATCAAAGATTGCCAAAGTAGCATGAAAATATTGCCAACACTTTATGATGACATAGTAGCGTCAAAGTCTTCCAAATAACCTGTAAACATCATGATCATTTTCATGACCTTTTGCTCAGGATACTTGTATCTCAGGATCCTGAAACAATCTTGATACGTTCAAAGAGAATATCAGGATTTTGCTTGGGATAATCCAGTGATCCTGTAATATAACATTGTTAGAAGATTTTGATAACATGAAACATTCATGTTATCTTCGTAATACCAAAATATTACAGTTTTTGTTTAACTTTAAAAACGACATAAGATCGGTCATAAATTTTAAATCATATAAAAATAATGTAATAATTTCTGTAAATGTCAAAACTTTTGAATAATGTGAGAACATTATAACAATCATAATCTTTGGATTAAATCCAAAAAATATTTTGGTAATATGATAATATTACAACCATTTGAATCTTTTACGGCCTACACCAATAGAAATATTTTGGTAATGTGTAAAACATTACAAATCTTAAGAAAACTTTTGATAAATCAATTTTCATGACATGTAAATGCCAAACCATTTGGTAATGTGAAAACATTACAACCGTTTGATTCGTGGGCCAAGCCATTTGAGACATGAATATGCCTAACCAATTGGTAATGTGAAAATATTACAAACCTTGCTTAATAGATAATGTAAAAACATTACAAGCCTTGTGTACTTAGTGACGTGAATACGCCAAAACCTTAGGTAATGTGAAAATATTACAAACCTTAGAGTGACGTGAAAACGACACAAACCTTAGGTCGGCACCTAGTGCACTCAGTGCCGACAATCGGAAGAGTTTGATTTATAGGCCAATGGAAATGAAGTTGTCGGGTACCATAGGCATCACCGATTCCCTAACCCTGACACTATAATCAAACATCGTGCACACCCGGCGAGGTGTTTAAACCCAAATTCTTAGAAAGGTGTTTATCCGTCAGGAAACCTCTAAACCTTAGAAGAATCCCTGGGATTCTTAATCGGAGGAGGGGTGGCCAAACCCCTAGTCTTCGTACGATCGTATCCAAATGCATTGTCTACAAAACAAAAGATCTCAAGTAAAGGTGGGTGTTAGTTTGCATAGCATCCCATCCAATGCTTAAGTCAGTATAGTATCCCAATAATAATGAATGTAATTAAAATAATTAAATACATGCATACATTACAACATAATTATAAAACACACATATATATAGCAAGGAATGTGAAAATTAATGGAAAGACAAGGATCATAAGGGTACCTTCTCAAGTTGAATGTAAATACTCAACTCACACATGATAGATCTTCAAGTGAATTGCATTTCAGGATCTTGAAAGTAGTTTTCCATCAACAAGTCCCCGTTTTCCAGCATCCAAGCCAATCAAGCATTGATCACAGATAGATAATTGAATGTATTGGTTCTGAACATTTCCATGTATGCCCCCAGGATAGTTTCCAAAAATTCCTTCGTGCATATCCTTCAGTTTTTCTTATGCTTCAGGATCCTCAAAAATATCGCAACAATAATAATCCTTCTGCAAAAAATTTAATGATTGACTACATCTATGATCCTGACTTGCCCCCAGAACCTGATGTGTCCAATTATCCTCAAACTCAAGATCACCAACATAGCATCAGTCGAAGATCCCAAAGTTACATGCAGAATCTTAAAGCATATGCAAATACAAAACTAGTCTAATTATCCTTAGGGCATATTTGCAATGATGATTAGTAACTAACATACACCTATATATTTTATACTGATATCCTTAGTTAATAGTAAACCTTTAGTTGATGTTTCGTAATCTATTTCATTATTGGTACTTTAAAATTTACAATCAACATCTTGTTGCATGTCATACCTTTGAGGTGATTTTAGTACCATATCTTAACCTAACTAAGCATATTGTATCCATATTTTATTTTAAAGATCGCCACTAAAGTTTACTCAAAACATAAATTTTTATCATATTTCTACAATCTCGTTATTGGATTATAAACATCTAATTTATGAGATCGTTTAGTTATTCAAAGTGACATTCCTGGTTTTTATATTTAATAATTGATTAATCTTATCATGCATATAATATATTTCAGGATAACCAATGCAAACATAAATCTTTTAAGATAAGAGTACCTGGCGTCAGCATCAAGTAGACTTTTACTTAAGTATTAGATAAGAAGTTGCTGACCTTTTAGGATCTTTAACTTATGCAACATCGTTCATATTTCGGGATACCGCCACATTTACGAGTAATGATCTACCAATTAGATTTGTATTCCACCACCACGTTTGCCAAGATCGGGAATCTTGCTTCCTTGAACATATCAGCACACAATAACATTCGTCCTATCCTTTTCCACCTTAGGATCCTTAGAATGGAGTCGCACTTCTTTGATACCTTATCTGATTGTAACCAAGATATCCCATGCCTTTTTCCATTGATTGCTATGCCGACGGAGGCTTGGTAGTAGATTTCATTGATGTTGTAGAAATCCTTCATTTCCTGTTGATCGCTATTAATCTTGATTACCCTCCAAGGAGTAGGTAACTTAAGACATTGATGATATGTTGAGGTCACAGCTTTCATATCATGAATCCAGGGTCTACCCCTTCGATGTAAATTGGCAATTTGATCTCGCCGATTGTATTCTTCGCTTCACCACTGAATCCTACCAACACATTGGACTTGGAGATGATCTCGGATTCTGGTATGCCCATTCTCTTCAAAGTCTCCAAGCGGATGATATTAATCGAGCTTCCACCATTTATCAAGATCCACTTTTTCATTTTTCTGAGGAGTAGTCCTCGTTGGTTTATATTGCTTTCCTGTCTTGGACTGCTTTGCATGTATTTTTGCTACAGAATAAGAAGTACCACATATGTCAGAGCCACTAGAAATTACATCGATTACCTTGGCGTCCGACGGTGATGATCCTACTCTGTGTGCGATCCTATGATTATCCTGAGCTTCGGGATCTAGAGCCTTGTCATGATCCCGACCGTGATCCTTCTTTCTTCCAAGTAGCTCCTTCAAGTATCCCTTGCTGAGTAGGTGGTTGATTTCCTTTCTGAGGGGGTACGAAATCCTCAGTTACGTGACCGAAATCCTTATGAAATGCACACCACTTAGTCTTATCCTTCCAAGAGACGGCTTTATGATTTCTTTTTGGCCATCTCGCCTTATCTCCAAGACCCTGCATAGCACACAAGATCCTTGTAGTGTCAACAGAAAAACAATAATCAGTTAGCCTAGGATATTCTTCGTCATCGTCTCCAATTGCAATGATCCGACGATCCTCATTTCTGGCATAAGACTTGTTCTTGTTGGATCTGTAGGAGGATGACTTTGATTTCCTGTTGGGTCTGTCATACGTTGATAAAATTTCCACACTTTTCTGGATCAAAGCGTCCTCTTCTAGCCTTATGAACCTCTGAGCTCTATTCCTGACTTCATCAAGGTTTCTGCAAGGATTCATCACAAGATCCTCATAAAATGGAGAATCCTTATTGATCCCCATCTTAAAGGCTTGTCCTGCAGTAGCCATATCTAGGTTAGGTATATCCAAAGATTCTCTTCCAAATCTTCCTACAAAATCTCGAAGAGACTCATTAGCCCTTTGAACAATTCTATATAAATCAATGGTTAATTTTTCAAATGTTCTACTACAAGAAAATTGATTATTAAATAAATTAACCATATGAGCAAACGAAGTAATAGAATAGGGAGGAACGTTTAACAGCCATTTTAAAGCGGATCCTGTCAGAGTTGATCCAAATCCTTTGCATAAGCACGCTTCTCTGATATCAGCAGGAATCGGAATGATCTCCATCCTTTCCCTATATTGGGCGATGTGCTCCTCAGGATCCGTCGTTCCATCAAAAAGCTTCATGCTAGGAGTCTTTAATCTTTTCGGGATCTCAGCATCACAAATCGGTGGTGCAAATCTCGAGATCCTGTGGGCTGATGGAGCAACTTCAGGAATAGGTTGAACAACACCAGGAACACTTGATATCATGTCTTTCAGTTTCTACAACTCCCTTTTTATTATAGGGCTTACTCCAGGATCCTGCACATTGTTAGTACCAAAAGAACAACCATAAGATATTTTACCACTGTTAGGCGACATGACTGAGGATCCTGGAGTCTACTCAGGATCCCGAGGTGTCAAGATCCCTATAGTTCCTTGCATGGCAATGCAATCTGCTCTAATACTTGCAAATGCTGGAGTGTTGAAATCCAGGATCCTGCTCCAAAAAGGAGTAGTATCCTGATTAGAGGGAGTGTTGATTCTTCCGCTCAAGCTTTCAAGATCCTTCTTCAGAGCCTTGTTACTCTGTTCCACATGTCCTAATTGCTCTTTCACCTGTGAAAACAAAGCCACAATATTCCTGTTAGAAATAATAACGGGATCCTGATCTGTGATCCCGGATCCTGAGAAGGTAGATCTTGTGGAAGCTGTCCTCCTATAGATATTCTCTGGTCCCCGTTGTGATGACGATAGAGGGGAAGAAGGAGGTAGATTGGTCATCACAGATGTCGATGGGGGCACAATAGAAGATATAGGTTGGCCTTGTTTCGACATTTTTGACAAAAACCTTTGAAAAAAGTGAATTAACAACGATTTTAACAAGAATTTGATTATGAAAAGCACCACTTGCCCCACGGTGGGCGCCAAACTGTTTTGGTCAAAAATTACCCAAAGCAATTAAGTGATCAAATCTAGTTTGTGAGGTAGTGTGCTTGGAGTTACTTTCAAGATGATTACATGGAAACACGATTATCTATATTAGTAAATAGCAATTTTGAATGACAAACATGGTTTATGTCTATATAAACGTTGATCCTTGTTAAAGAGATGATTAATAATGAAAACAAGTGTTTGTAAATAAGATTATTTTAAAAGTTTAAGTAAAATGCAAAGTATTTTCAGGGTAATGCAAGTTATGGGATAAAAATATGATTACCATCAACAAAAAGGCATGAAACAGAATGATAATGCAATAATTGTGATAAAAAGATGATTAGAAATAAAATAAGTACGTGTATTTATGATAAATGTAAGATAAAATCAGGATAATGCAGGTTTTATGATCAAAAGATCAATAATATGCAAATTAAACAACGAACATATAAAGTAAATGCAATCGACACAAGGATATACGAGGAAATCCCTTAATCTTGTTAGATCGTCGACATAAAACCTCGGGAAGTAACAATCGTTCCTTGCCTTTGTTGATTTTATTAAGTAAAAGCAGGATAATTACAAAGAAAGAGCATAAATGATCGATCTAAAGTGTTTATGGTCATGAATCGGTGAAGAAAGTGTGTATATTTGAGTGTAAGTGGTGTAATCAGTCGTGATTGTGCAGAGAGAAGTCCCTTCCTACGATCCTTTGCCTCTGTTTATATAGTATTTACAATATAACCGACTTTCCTAAAAATCAGGGATCCTCCCGAGATACTCGGGATCCTCCAGTGTTCCACCTTGACTTTTATTCCACACGTTTTCTGACCTCTTCCAAGCCTTGATCCTTAAATATAGGCATGATTTACCCACGTTTAACTCCTGATAGACTTGGTCAATATACACAACGGTCAAATAAAGATTAGTGGCGTTTCACCCGGGATACCGAATATATCCTGGATCCTGATCACCTGGGATCCTGAATATCCAAGATCCTGAACAAAAACTAACAAATAAACATTAGTAACATCCGATCCCAAGATACTTAACATATCCGGGATCCTAAACATATGTGAGATCCTGAGTATATTTGAGACTTTTATAGTACTCAGGATCATGAATATACCTAAATACTCATCTATAATCGGGATCCTTTATCCAAGTGTGATCCTGGATATATCCAAGATCTTGATTACCTATTTCATATAAACATAGAATCTCGGGATCCTTAGTCTTAGCTTTATCCTGAACATATCTATGATCCTGGAGATAATTTTCAATAGTAACTAGAGACTTCAGGATCCTGTATACTAACTATAAAATTTAGCACCAAACACTCTTTATTCTCATAGGATCCCATATATATATATATATAAGTTCAGAGGAAAGTTCATTGAAGAATACCAAATAAATGAAGAATGGGAGAATGCATCCCCACCATCAGATCTAAGAAATCAACGGACACAAATAATAGAGATTTTATTTAATTTTTTCTTTAACAACAGTTATAAAAAACGTTGGGGGGTACTTCTGTCATTTTCAATTTTCCTTTAACATCCCCACAAGATCGTTTACTGAAAATAACACTTCCAATTTCATTCATCTATCTACTTGCCGATTTTAGGAATGATCGATGATTCAGTTAACATTTGTAATCATCTTCATGAACTTCGTCATCAACGCGAAACTTCGACGCTGTCATAACTCATAATCGTGAAGCTCCGACGCCATCATCGTAACCAACACATATGTCAATGGAGAAAAGAGAGGTAGTGATGCTAGCTGATGTCGGTGTTATCCGGTGATGGACAAATAATTTAAAAAGGTGGATCTTGAAATTGGCAGTGAGAATCTAGTGAAGAAGATAGGAGAAAAATGAAAGACAGATTATAACTCTAAATGATTTTAAAACTAAAAAATTGGCTTTGTGAGTTTGTGATATTAGACCCGTCCCAACCTACTCGTCGGTGTGGTGTCGGTTTGGGCTGACGAGGCTGACGGGGATGGCACCACCTCGTCGGTTGCTCGTCGGTTCCAAACCCTTCGGTTTGGCGACGTACCTCTGAGCTGTCGAAGCTGGTTATGAATATAAATCACATTTGATTGTAATTTGTTATTGATCAATAATTAATCTTTATTCCTAGCTATGTAATTATAACTGTAATTAAATATAATTTTGTGTTTATCAATATTTATTTATATATAATTACAACTAAATCATATGTGATTAATTACTACTATAATTTGTTAAAATTTTAATCACATGTGATTATAGTTTTACCTACATATAAATAATCACATGTGATTTTTCCTTATTTCATATAGTATTGTTAAAATCATATGTGATTCTTTTATTTCTAAAGTATTTTTTTTTTAAAATCACATAGTGATAATTTTGATTTAATCACAAATGATTAATAACATTATTGCAGGTTGTCACGTGATTACAACCATAATTTTGATATAATCGCATTTTTATTACCCTTTTGTGACATGTGAATAAACAATTGTAGGTCTTCAAATCTAAAGATTTTTAATCACATGTGATTACAACCAATATCATATGTGTTTACTATAATCACACGTGATCATTACAATTATTGTTTCTTATCCAATCACATGTGATTGTACTTATAATCATATAATACTTATAATCATATATGATTATACATGGAGGTATTACAAAACGTATGTGATTCTGCATATGATCACATCTAATCATGCAACTAGTATAACCCATACAAATTAAAAATACATAATAGTACTCCAATATTCTATCAAACATCTTTCAAGTATTACAATCGTTTGAAACACTACATAAAAATGCTATTCAAGTCTTAATCACATTTCTAGCAACCATTCATCCAATATGTGTATTGCTTATCTTCCCACAATCTTCACGTTTCACTTCAGCTTCAAAATGTCTTCAATTGATTTTTCTTTTGTTATAAGTCACCGTCTAACATAAAAATCAATTCGTATTATATATATATATATATATATATATATATATATATATATATACTAGCATTTTACCCGCGCTATGCAGCGATATAAAGAAGTATTTGCAGTAGTTATTGTTCAATTATATGTCGTCATTTAGTAAAAACTAAACTAAAAGATAGCGATATATCAATTTCTTACTTCATCGTATACATTATTATAGGTTGAAGTTGAACTTTCAAACCATTAGTCTACTAACTTAAAACCCGTCTACCATTTTTATCTTTAGGGTCAGACTAGAGTTAAGGTTTGCGTTAACTCATCGATCGATCAAGAAAATTAATTTTTTATTTTTTAATAAAATGATCATACCTATCAACTTCTTACCCCCGTTTACCTAAATGGATTATCAAATCAGTTTCGATTTCGAGTTAAATACTTTTGAATCAACCCTTTTATAAAATCAGTCCGAGTTTAAGTTTTAAAGTTTGTAATCTAAATATTAAATCAATTAACTTGAATTATGAGCTTTTAATCGCTATTAACTTTAATAGCTAAACAAATTATGTTTACAAAAAGAAAACGAAATTAGTGTTTCAAATGTTTGTACTTTTTGCATTCAATATTGTAACAACCCGTCCCACGTTGAAAAAAGATAAGAATTTGGAGTCCCTTATAAGTCTAAAGTTGTGGCTAATTGATACCTTCCACCATGGTTTTAGTTGAAACCTAAAGGTATCCGATTAGTCACGGCTTTAGCTTTGAGGGGCGTTTCGTATGGTATCAGAGCCATAGCCTCTTGGGGTGTGACGGGTACGCGGCTCGTGCATCTCCTAGGGTATGGATCCTGGTTATGCTTCGGCCTGACGAGGGGACGTCATGAACTTAAGTACGGGAGTTTGTAACAACCCGTTCCACATTGGAAAAAGATAAGAAATTGTAGTCCCTTATAAGTCTAAAGTTGTGGCTAATTGATACCTTCCACCATGATTTTAGTTGAAACCTCAAGGTATCCGATTAGTCATGGCTTTAACTTTAAGGGGCGTTTCAGATTTTGTGCTAAATAAGACGGTAGAATAGTAACTTATATTTTTGTAGACTATCAAACGGTCAAGCTATTTTATAGTAGTAGTAGTAGTAGTAGTAGTAGTAGATCAACTTTTATGATTACTTGAACAACATATTATCTAAAATATTAATGAAGTATTAGCTAATTTTTTAATATAGAAATGACTACCAAAAGTATCAATAATAGAAAAAAACTATCAGTTTTACTATAATTCTAGTAATACAGTACATGACACATCATCATTTTTTTTCGAATTTTGAGATGTCGTATTGCAAAAAATACGATAAAATGATAGTTGCTTTTGTTATTGATATTTTGATAGTTGATTTCGAGAATTTTAAATATATTAACTGTTTGTTTCCATTGGAGTAATTTGTCATTACTTAAATGTAATGACTAAAAGTTTTCAAATTTTAAATAAAATACTTAAAAGGTTAGTAAAATAGTTATAGTATCTCTTTATTAAGAGCTTAATATAAGTTTTCAACCTTTTATATATTAGTATATAATAAAGATCCTTATAATCTATAAGGAAAAAAAATATATTTTTGTAGTAATATTTCTATCAAAACAATTGTAACTGACATTTTAATATACACTAATATGTTATCTTAGTTAGTTATAACTTTAAGTTACATATATATTCGTAACTGAAATTAGAATTAAAGTATATAATTAATTACATTGATTAAGTATTTAATTGTAAACATATTAATGAAATGGAGGGTAGAATATTAAATTACTATTACTCCTTTAAGACTTTGTGTCATTTGTTTTATATAGTAGTATAGATGTGTGTGTGTAAATTTCAAGCAAACTTCACACGTGGTTAACGTATAGTTCACTTTAATTTTGTCATCCAATACATGCAAAACAAACTAATAATCACATGTGATATATTAAATGTGTAACATTATCTGCACAACAAACTTTTAAAACTTAAAAGTGATTTATCATATGTGATTCATACATGAAATCACAAGTGATTTATTATTATTCATATATAAACAACATCACAACTGATTTCATTACAAACTTCATGATGCACATTCATATTTGAAAACAACTCAGATGTTAATTAATCACATGTGATTTTCTAATGGATATCAAATGTGAATATTGATTGTGCATTACATCGAACACTTGGTGTGCTACAAATAGATATACAAATTTCTAACAAACTAAATGAGTTTTCTTACTCTCTTTTTTCCACTTCATAACATTGATGAATGTTTGATGAAGAATATGTAATTTAGCTTCATATGTATCATCTAAATTGCATCCGAATCGATCGATTATAACTTGTGATTTGATAAAACAAATCAGGCTTTTTCCAATTCAATCATCGAAAGGATCAAACTAATAATAATAAATACTTTCAATGAAGATCATACGATTCAAATGATGTTTAAAAGCTTCAATCTCATGCGAATTACACGTTCACATCTTCGATTTCATAAAAAATTGCGACTTTTTTCAATTCGATCGAGAATGTAAGGATTGAATCACTACTTGTGAATGATTTTGGAAAAGAATGACAATTCGTTTGATGTTCTAAAGCTTGAATTACGTTCGAATTATGCGTTACTTACATGTTAATTGTAGCTTGATCTTTGTATCTGATAAAAATTTGAAGCCCTAATTTTCAGAATTGGGGAATTGAAGAACGTGGACTAAAAGTGCTGAAAATATGTTTTGTACTCTATATTTTTATTTAGTTATTTATCAAATGACCATCTTACCCCTCCCTATTTTATTAGAATGAAGCAATTTGATTGGTTCTCTCATTCTTTAGATATTTACTACTCTTTGTAGAACCCACCTCTATAAGTTCATTGAAGAACACTAAAAACATAGAGAAAGGAAGAATGTATCCCCATCCTTAGATCAACTCCATCAATGGCCTATATTAATTACTTTATTAATTGGGAGAATTACATATATATCCTTCGAAAAGTTTATAATTACATGTATATCCTTCTAAACTTTAAAATTACTTATATATCCTTACAAACCATTGAAATACTTACATATATCCAAATTAGCAATTTAATAATTATTAAATAAATTTTTAATCCTTAAACCTATTATCTAAATATTAGTTACATGTTATGAGACTC
Organism: Pseudognaphalium luteoalbum; assembly: GCA_963422505.1. Taxonomy (NCBI): domain Eukaryota; kingdom Viridiplantae; phylum Streptophyta; class Magnoliopsida; order Asterales; family Asteraceae; genus Pseudognaphalium; species Pseudognaphalium luteoalbum. The sequence continues at coordinate 50,433,613 of OY730196.1, forward strand.
TTTTACCCTTCTCCTCACAATAAAACCCTAACTATAAATGATTCATATCGTTAAATCATCACATATGTTTTAGAGATTTTAAAGAAATAGGTAACTTCTCATCAAATTACTATTAGTTTTGCTCTCTATTTATCTATATTTATCTGAATTAAAGTTAAATAAAACATAAAATGAAGTGACTGAGAATTGAAAACCAACTAAATTTGTGGTGCGCATTTGTCATCTTCGTTATTATCGAGTCATCAAGAGGCTTTTCTAATGAGATTTACTTTTATTTCATTAGGAAAACTATGACTTTATTTTCTTTGAAAAATGATTCATTTTTCAATTTTCCCATATGATAAATTAATTTATATCTTTTTTTCAGCGTCTTTGGAGTTTGTTGCACCGGACATATTAGATCGAAGAGTTTATCTTTTTCTCAAGAAAACCCCAAATAGACATTCTACAAATTAGAAGAGGGTAAAATAGTCAGATCTGATTTATTAAATATTAAAATGATTTAAAAATTATTAGGATTTTAATTTGGATATATATGAGTATTTCAATAGTTTGTAAGGATATATAAGTAATTCCAAAGTTTAGAAGGATATATACGTAATTGTCAACTTTTAGAAGGATATGGGTGTAATTTTTCCTTATTAATTTGATTTAAAGATAAGTTGCTGCTTAAAATTGCGCGGAGGGGCATCTCTGTCTTTTCCAATATGCACATAAAATAATGTGAAGGGCTTTAATTGATTCTTTGTTCTCCAGATTCAAGCTTCTACTCACACAATCTTTAAACTCACTTCCATGACATGTGAACTTTCCGGTGACCTTGGGCAACATCGTCTCCGATGCTGGATCTTGATCATCACCTTCGTCTAACTTATTCAACGCCAACATCATACATCCCGACATTAAGTTTGTCCGATTTATTCTAGTGTTTTCTTTTCAATAACAATTAACAAACAAATCAACTATCAAACTCATCACAATTCTGAAATTGACACGTACCACCGGAAACGTCTATCACCGTGAGATCATTAGCTAGTGGAATCGAAGATTGGTTGTGGACTTGATTTTACAAACAATTCAGATCTAAGCTTTTTCTTGGAAAAAGGGAAATAAATTTGAAGAAGATATAAAGTATAGAAGGTGGTGGTTGGTTACGCTGAAGATCATTTTTTACAAGAATATCCAAAAGCTGAAAAGCCTATGTAATTTGTAGTTTTAATTGTTAAAACTTGGAGAAGAGATGAATAGTGGTAAAATATATTTTTCTTTATATAATTAGTTATTTTGCACCAAAAGAAATAGTGAAATACTATTATGACTTTTTTACACCGTTCATCCTTGTAGTTTGTCTAGAATTTCACTCGTCGTCATTGTACTTTTTTTTGCACTGGTTGTCCCTGTGGTTGCTAATTTTTGCACTCGTAGTCCTTGTCACAAACAGCCATTAGTTTTCTTCGTTAAATGACCATCCATGTAATTTTTTTCAGATTTAAAGTTTATTTAAATTTAATATTATTTTTAATTATACTTAGCTAATTTATTTTTCGAATACTTTAATCAATTTAATTTAATTATTTAATCAGTTTTTTTGTGAAAATTAATTTATTTTATATTTTGAGTATCCCGATCTATATAAACTCACTAAAAATATAAATAGTTTAAAAATATAATAGTTTTTTAAATAGTTTATACTCTTAATTTTGCATATCATCGTCGATTTCATGATTTCATATAGACAATTCTACATGCCTACATATATATTGCTAATAATTTTGTATATTATGAACGTACTCAAATTGCACATACAACATGTAACATTTATTTTTGAGATAATTAAAGAAAAAATTGTAAAATACTAAATTGCAATAATTACGTAGCGTATAGTATTAAATAACAGTATTTAGTTAATTTTCTTTTTTAATAACGTTTATTTTATTTTTGACAATTAAATTGATTAATTTAAATATTTCCTTATTCTAATTTTTATAAGTGTCATAATCTACATCAACTCATTAAAAATACCACTAATTTTATTTAAAAAAAATAATGTAAAAAATTGTCAGGTACTATCCATATAATTTTTCTACACATTACATAATTTAATATGTGTCGGTTATTTTAAAGAAAAAATACTTAATGTTCAAAATACGAAGTACAATAATACTATACGCTACGTAGTTATTGCAATTTAGTAATTCAGAATTTTTTCTTCAATTAACTCAAAAATAAATGTTACATGTTGATAATGTACAATTTGAGAATGTTCATAATATACAAAACTATTAGCAATATATATGTAGGCATGTAGAATTGTCTATACGGTGTCATGAAATCGACGATGATATGCAAAATTAAGAGTATAAATATTTAAAAAACTATTACATTTATAAACTATTAATATTTTTAGTGGATTTATATAGATCGGGACACTAAAAAAATAGAACAAATTAATTGTCAAGAGAAAAACTGATTAAAATAATTAAATTGAATTTATTAGATTATTCAAAAAATAAATTAGCTAAGTAAAATTAAAAATAATATTAAAATTAAATAAACTTTAAATTTGAAAAAAAATTACACGGATGGTCCTTTAACGAAGAAAACTAACAGTCATTAGCAACAAGGACTACGAGTGCAAGAATTAGCAACCACAAGGACGACCAGTGCCAGAATAAAAGTACAAGGACGACGAATGAAATTCTAGAAAAACCACAGGGAACAGTGTAAAAAAGTCATACTATTATACTATCAACATAAATCACCTGCTTTCTTTAAGTTGAAGTCTTTGTATTGTAAGTTTAGTGTCCTCTTTAGTTTGGGTTTTTCTAAAGACACCCCCCGAATTACATGGGATACCCTCTGGCCCACTATAGTGCTCGTTCAGTCCTTTTTCAGTCAAGTTTTATCTAAGTTTGGTCAAGTTCAGTACATAATCAGTTTTAATTTTAGACTAAATAGGTGGTAGGAATTAGAAAAAGAAGGGGGTATATCCAGAAAGTAAAAAAAAAAAAAGTATGATGTGATTGATTAGATGGGTGAAGCGGGTAGTAGATGACAAAAAGGTGAAAAGGGGGTATATATATGAAGACCCTTTAAAGTAATTAAAAAGTAATCATATGTGATTGAACACAAAATTGTAATAAAGTAATTAAAAGGTAATCATATGTGATTGAACACAAAATTGTAATAATTATGATCACATGTGTTTCAAATTAACATGTAATAGTCGTTATAAGCACATAAGAGTTTACCAAAAATGTAACTACGTGTGATTAAACACAAATAAATGATAGTTATGATCAAATGTAACATTAGTTGGAATCACATGTGATTAATTACTAAATATTCGATTTCATTTATAATCACATACAATTACAACATCAAAAATTAATCACATGTGATTTAACTATATTCCAATAATATCAATATCTAGATAATCAACTTTAACATTTTTATAGAACACCTACGTCGTTAAATTGAAATATTAGCTTCTTATGCTTCCATCGATCAAAAAGCACACAAAACAAGGACCACCGCATACAAACTAAAGGGTCTTCATATATATATACCCCCTTTTCACCTTTTTGTCATCTACTACCCGCTTCACCCATCTAATCAATCACATCATGCTTTTTTTTTTTTACTTTCTGGATATACCCCATTCTTTTTCTAATTCCTACCACCTATTTAGTCTAAAATTAAAACTGATTATGTACTGAACTTGACCAAACTTAGATAAAACTTGACTGAAAAAGGACTGAACGAGCACTATAGTGGGCCAAAGGGTATCCCATGTAATTCGGGGGGTGTCTTTAGAAAAACCCACTTTAAATCACCTGTGATCCAAAATACAATCATATATAAACTTTAAACTCATAATTATCTAATCATACGTAATTACGATTAGAATATATATATATATATATATATATATATATATATATATATATATATATATATATATATATATATATATTATTTGGTGTTTAGAAGCAAATTAAAATCACATGTGATTACAATTAGAATCACACATGATCACTTTTTATCATTTTAATCACATGTGATTATATGTTGTAAGATGTAAATCTTTAAATAGAATGTACTTTAATCATATGTTATATTTGTAAGATATTATTGTTGACGTTTTAATCACATGTGATTACAACTAAAAGTATCGTGTTTTAATCACACATGATAATGTACATTCCAAAACCATAACTATTTAATCACATATGATTATAACTAAAATCACTAAAACTATCGTGCTTAGTGTAATCACATGTGATCACAATTATAATTATGTGTGTGATTATAATCATTTATTCTCATATGATTATAGTTGTAATCATATGCGAAATTTTGTGTGGCAACAAGATAAATTTTAGTTGATGTTTTAATCACATGTAATTGACATACGAATTATGAAATAGTAATCACATGTGATATTAGATATTATTGGGTGGTATTTAATCACATATAGCTAGTTTTAATGTTTTATTCACATGTGACTGATTATATATGTATTAAGATGTAAATTTCAATCCTATAAATGTTTAATCCTATTTAATCATAACTACTGAGCTATTTTTATAGTTTAATCACATGAGATTATAGTCATTATCATATGCGATTTTCAATTCACCAACTTTAATCACATGTGAATTGAATATTTTAATTTCACAGATAAAAATTTTTATTTAATAGATACAATTTATTATCACATGTGTTTATCATAAGAAGCAATAATCATATGTGATTATAATAAAACTGTATGTAAAATTTAATTTGGAATTTTTATAAACTTAAAAGAATTATTTAAAACATATATGAATATTCATAAAACTTTGTTCAAGTATCAATCACATTTTTTATAGTCACTATGACTTTCAGAACTTTACAAGTTTTGCTCATCAAACTATCTTCAATTGCTTTCTGTTTTTGTTACAAGCCAACATCTAACATGAAAATAATTTAGGTTATATACATAAAACTCATGAAAAATCATATGTCATTTATTTATACTGTACATTTTAAATTGTCTGACGAAATAAACTAATAACGCATGTGGCATAAGAAATGTGTAGCATTTGTTTTGAAAGAAAAATTTTAACGACATATGATTTGTTAAAAACTTCATACACATTCATGTTAAAAAAAATATTATGTTGAGTGAATCACATGTTATTATCACATGAAAATCAAATGTGAGAATAGATTGGGCATGTCATCAAACACATGGTGTGCAACAAAAAGTTTTACAAAATTCAGGAAAATAAATGAGTTTGTTTCTTTCCTTTTTTATAATTAAGCCACCTTCATGAATGTTTGATGACGAATATGTGATTTAGTGTCATGTTTATCATCTAAATCACATCCAATTTAATCAACTTTAATCTGTGATAAAAGAGTCTAGTTTTTTTTCTTTTCGATTTGGTCATCGTAACTATCCAACTGATGCTGATTGTTAATTGATGGATATCATGCGATTCAGATATTGTTTCAAAGCTTCAATCGCATTCAAATTACACAACCATCATCTCTAATTTCAAGAAAATTGTGTTTTTTTTTCCAATTCGATGACGATCACGCCCAAATTGCTACTTAGAGATGAGCAAAGACCGGTTAAAACCAATTTTCAGTCCAGTTCAAAACAGTTCATTTTTTTTTTGAAAATAAAAGACTAGTCTTTTTTAAGACTGGAGCAGTTTTGGACCAGTTTTTCTTTTAATTTTCCAGTTTTTTTAGGACTGGCAGTCCAGTTCCGAACCAGTTTTAGTTCAGTCCAGTTGTTTTCATTTTTTCTGATCTTTTGTATTGCCAATTATTTTACAAATTAAATCACTTTAGTATAAATATAGATATTATGATTATCAATCATCCCTAACTATTTCTATTGAACATGTTTAGCATATTACATATATATATTTTTAAGTTTATTCCATTGTTTTATAGCATCGAATGCAAGCTCTCATGATGTTTTATTCTTCTTTAATATTACATGGAGTGTTTTAATAATTGTAAAATGTAGCACTAGAAAAGGATGATGAGAATATATGAATAATTAAAACTTTTTCAAACATAAAATAAATACAACATCATACAAAACATCTACTGATTATTTATTATATATTAATACTATCATCAGAAGTTCATAAATAGGCACAACAACTTAATTAAAGTCCTTGCTTTGACATTACGTAATTCTAAGTACATATCACAAGTTCCATGCTATCACCATTCTTCATTCAAACAAGACACCAGCTTCGACATTCCCTGCAAATCCATTCTCTTAGCTTCCATAAATGTTAATCATATATCTTCAATCTAAGTTGAATATTTCGGCGGCTTCATTAATCGTATGTAAGTGATCAGAACGGGGGTTATTACTTTCGTCTTCGTTGGGACTTGTTAGAGTGCTACGTTCGACATCAAGTATCTGTATCTCTAGTTCATCGAGTGCATCTTCAAGTGATTCTTGGTCTTGAGCTCGTTCACAACTATCCAAGTAGTCCTTCAAGCAAACATAAACTTCCACCGATTCATCCAAGAGCCGTGTTCTTCATTCCGTTATAATCCTGCCACTAAGAGAAAATGCCGATTCAGAAGCTACGGTGCTAGCTTGGATGTTAAGTAGATCACGGGCCATAACAGCCAAAACTGGGTAATCTTTTTCCCTTCGTTGCCACCACTCAAGAATATTAAAGTTGGAAAATTGTTCATGGGTCATAGCTTTTAAAAAATCGTTTGAACAATATGCACTTAATTCATCAATTGGGGTCGATGATTTAGAGCGTTTGCTTCCCGACCCTAATATTGAATACATATGTGATTTGTAATTTGAGTTTGAAGAAGAGCCACAATGTCCTTCAACAAATCGATGTTTGTTGTTGGACTGGATTTATTTCCACCTTGTCTTTGTAGTACGTGAAAAGATTTTTAAGGGAGTCGTTAAAAGATTTTTTATTATTTGGTATGAACAAGGGATCTGCTTCGGGATGGAGTGCTAAGTTTTGACCAATTTAATCTATGAAATCCTCAACCACACGACGGTTTATAAGCGGATCTAATGTAGCAGCACACGTAAAAACGGTAGGCAAATGTTTGAAATATTCAAGTAATTTCTCTTGCATGGCTTGGACAGGTACTATCCAATTTGGATGAGTTTGGAATTCACTTAGCTTTAATGTCATAAATGATAATTGAGGTAAAACTATATTTGATGTTAGATAATACACTCTGGATAAGTAAGTTGTAGCATTAAAAAATACTTCTGAAAGACCAACAAATGACTCAATTAGTTCCCAGTCAAAAAATTTTAGATCATGATTCAAACAATGTAAGTTATAAAATCCCAAAAGTGGTTATTTTTGTCTAATTAATCGTAGAATCATTTTATAACTAGAATTCCATCTAACTTCCATATCAAATTCCCCCCTCAAAGCTTCAAAATTGTGTGAGACACAATATTCTCTATATGTCTGTGTTCTTTTCTTATCACATTTAAAAATAAATCTGTTCATTTGCTTAAATTTTTCTAAGGGTCTTTCAATATGCTTTAAGCCAATTTGAACAATTAAATTTATTACATGACAAACACATCGCGTGTGAAGAAATTCTCCTTCTGAAACATAAGACATTGTAAGTTCTAATCTTCTAATACAATTATCATTGTCAGATGCATTGTCGAAAGAAATACTCATAATTTTATCTTTAATTTTGAAATTTTCAAATGTTGTAATCAGCGTTTCGTATAAACGTTCACCTATATGTGGATAAGCAAAACTTTCAAAATTTATAGTCCGTTTAATCATTTGCCATGTTAATGGATCAATCCAATGACATGTGATACAAGCATAAGTAGATTCTAAATTACCAGGTGCACTCCAAACATCACAAGTTATACTAACACATCCCGAAAAGCTTTGAAAATATTTTGTTATGTCTTTTTTTGCTTTATTCCAATGCAAAAAGAATCATCGAAAATGAACTCACGACGAAGAAGATACGCACGAAACAAGAAATGAATGGAAGATGGCGAACCGGGACGGCAGGCCGCCGGCCACCGCCGTCGCCCATTTCGTCCTTGCCTGGTACATGTACCACACCTTTTCATGCTTTTTCCATACTTTCGGGTACATGTGCCACACCTTTTTGAGAATGATACCGTACCGCCCCCTCAAGTTTTCTAACATGAGCCTCAATTTACTAACTTGCACCAGATTTCAAGTATAAAAAGGTTACCAAAGCCTCATTTAAAGATACACCTTCCATATATTTCTTTAGGCTAATAATTTTCTCTAATTATTAGTTCTACTTTCTCTTTCTATTTTCTTATTCCAAATTAGTATTGGCTAGTTTAGAGAACTTGTTTAGAATAGAACGAGAGCAAGGAACGTGCTGCAATCTTTGGTGTACGCTTGGGGTTACGTCAATTAATTCAAGTCTATTCTCTCTCGCATTTAATCCTGGTTCTTTCTATCCTTATCTATCTTTATTAATTACATTTATATTGATTATGTTAGATTTAGTTATTGCCATGATTAGAGACTAGTATACTTGTTGTGTTTGCTTGCGATGTAGTTAGTTAATTATGGATGATTTGTAATTAAATATTATAGTAATATGACGGCCCCTATTCGACTGTTACTCGATATAGTACTGGAAACACTTCAAGGTGGAGTACGAATGTATCGAGGAAGGACCGAAGGTAGTCATACTACGAAACGATATAATATTACGAAGTAATATGACGGACCCTATTCGATTGTTACGCAGTATAGCGTTGGAAACACTTTAGGTGTACTACAAATAGGTGGAAGCTACGTAACGACCGAAGGTAGTTATATTACAGACTAATATATAAAATGAGAAACCTAGTTTAATCAATCTTTCTAAATAGACTTTTAAACTTTAAATTAAATTTATCACATTTCCACCGGTAAACGTGGTTAAAACACCTTTTTAATGACGTCCAACTAAAAGGTAGGTAGTCATCCGTGTAAAGATAATTTGTCAAATCTATGAAACCATGGAGTCGCAAGACTACACGGGGGATTACTATAGGACAAGACATGGCCAATGTTTGAAGCGGCGGAACCACTTTAAGTGAGGAACGTTGTGGATAATTAGGGGATTTATTGGGTAGTCTTAAGCAAGGGCTGGTTTAAAGTCATAAATGAACTTTTTAAATACATGAATATGTTAGGATGAAGAGGAATCGTTATATGATTCAGTTTGTCTAGCACCTTTAGATTTTTGTCTCCATTCATAAGAAAGTAAAGTTAAACTTAAATAAAGATCTTTCTTATTATTCTAAATACTTTGTGATATCACCATAACCTAGTTCCTGGTGTGACATGCTAATGGGATTTTAATTAGTAGGGAATCTAGTGTTTACATCACAAGTATCTAAGAGTAACAATTAACAGACATCCTTTAAAATAGTTTCTCTAAACATCATCCCATAACTTAATTAACAAAGTCTCAGCGAACACTATCTGTATCTTATCGGCTTTATCTTTTATTTTAATTTTTCTTTTATTGATTTACTTGCCTAAGTTAGTTACTAGGAAAACCAAAACTCCCCCACTATTTTATAAACCCTTCACTAGTTTGAAAGCCCTCATCTTCCACACTTTAGATTCAATTCAGTCAGTTTGAAGAACGACTCTAGGTCATACATACCACTTGCTCACCCTTAGGATTAGCATTGTTAGGAAAAACTTAGGCCCCGTAATTACAAATTTAAAACACCCACTGGTATCGCGACTAGACATTCATGGAATGACACATGACGTCTGGGAGTCACATCAAGTTTTTGGCACCACTGCAGGGGAACTAACTGTACGATCCTTAGGTGTTAAGACAAACTTACTTACTAGTGAAACTTTAGAATTCCTTAAACCCCTACGTCTTTCTTTGTTTTTCCTTCCTTTTACTACTTTTAGAAATTATCACCCCTATCCATTCAACTAAACGAGACTATGAAAGCTGCACGTATCACTCTCGCTGAAGACTCTAAGCCTATGATTGAAGATCGAGGAGGACCAATCATCTATCCAGAAACCGATGGAGCCTCATTTGAATTAAAGTCCCATATTGTTCATTTAGTCCAAAACCTCTATCAATTCCGTGGCCTACCAAATGATGATCCCAACTCTCACCTTGACAAATTCATTTCCTTATCCAACTCCTTTAAGCCGATAGGGGTTAACCAGGACATAGTCTACCTATACCTCATTCCCTACTCACTCACTCTTCATGCACAAACCTGGTTTGAGGAACTAGAGATTATCTCTATAACCTCTTGGGTAGAATTAGCAACCAACTTTTTTGTCAAATATTCCCCCCCCCCCCATCAAAACAAGCCTGATCGCTCCAACGCTCGGTTCAAGAATTGCTTACTGGTCGTTGCGGGCCTTCCAGTTGGGGCAGACGATCGGATGGGTGGTTTTATATTTATAATGCATGGAAGCCTAAGTTATACTACTATTTGTATAGTAAGCGGCAGGTATGACTCAGGTGTCGTTCTTCAAAACACAACGGGCATAGGATCTTAGGAGGATTAATTATCTTTGGCAATTTAGCTAGGGTTTTAAAACTTTTTGAGGGGTTTTGTTTTCTATTTTATGTAAACTAAAGACAATAAAATAAATGAGGAGTGTAGTCGTTGGGAGAACTATGGATTACGCGAGTTTTTTCTATGATGTCGTTATATGCTATTTAGGGGTAGTTATGAGGATTAAGGCTATAATTATAATGAATCCTAGCAGTGCTGATTTGGGGTCTCTGAAAGATGTTCAACATAGTACTGTACCTACGGCCTTTTCGTGGTTTCCATGCACTTGTACTTCACCAGAGGTGGTTGCAGCGCTATACCAAGTACTGAGCCATTTTACGGTATTTCTGATGCCTCACCCAGAGATCCCGTATCATTACTGTATATGTCCTAATGGGCCATACCTCATATCCTATTACATATCTAATGTAGAGTTGTCCACAATCAAATAAATAACATGTCACATGAATAACAAATATGGAGTGTAATCTACAACGGAAGTTCTCCCAAATGTAGTACCAATTTAACCAACAACTAACCTCGAATCCTATTTCCCAGTCTCGATCGTCTGAGATGTCCGTATGGTGGCACGAATTGTTGAATAAACAATAAAGTGAATAGGACTTGCCCCGCGAATAAGTTGGGAAAGTTTGTCTAACGATCGGCCAAATTGTTTGACATTATTTCATACAGATCTTTGTAATTATTCTAGCATGTCAAACTTTTGTATGTAATTATTCTATGTTTGAAAACCTAATCATAAATCCAACAACCGCAATAGACAAATAGATACTAGCATGCAAACCCTGAAGCAACAATCAAACAAGAACGTGTAGTAGTGTAACATGGATAGTTATCAGTTTATTTCAGGCAGAGTTTCTGGATTAATGGTTAAGTCACGAATACTCCGAAGGTTCTCTCAAAAGCATTTGATATATGAAATTAATTCTAATCTATCTCTTATCCTATGCTCTGTGTCTCCTCCGATATATTTCAATCAAGAGAACAGCGGCCATGCCGAGTTCATCGAATCATTCAGACACAGAATAGTTGAGGGACCTATTTCTAGTAAATATTTTAAGAAATAATTCATAAATTCAAACATATACTAGTTACATGCGAGCAGAGTAACAATTTGGTTTAAAGCATAACTACCCTAGCATAACGTGTATCATAGCAAACACATATTTGTCTAGCCTAACATAGAAATTATCATAGGATGCATTCCTAAATAATTATGATAAAGGCATAACATATTTATAAATAACAAGAAAGGATAATATAATAAAACCTGCTAGACGCTACAACAAATCTGCGCAATCGCAGTCTCAGAGCGACTCCGTACAAAACTCGTAAGCTTGCTACTCTACTCCTTATAGCTAACTATTACTACTACTATTCTAGAGAGATAAAGTGTGTGTGTGAGAGAGAATGGAATTGTGTTGTGTGGAGGTGTGTGTTGAGGCCTCTATCTATAGGCAAAGTCTTCCAAGAATGTTACCACCATTTTGAGGCCAAATTCTTCCAATTTGCACTAAAATACCACCCCTAGCTCAAAGATTCGACACCAAAAGGGTAGTATTGGACACCAAAAGGGGGGTATCGGACACCAAAAAGGGCGAATACAATACCAAAAGGGGGGGTATACCACCTCAAAGGGGTAGTATTCCACCCTTAGAGGGTAGTATACGACCCTAAAGGGGGCGTATACGCCCTCTAGGGGGTCGTATACGGCCCTTAAGGGGTGGTATACGGCCCCTAGGGGGTGGTGTGGCCTGACTCGTGGTCTTGTGCACTGGATCGTAAGTCTTGGTTGCTTGGTCGTAGTTCTTGTGATCTTCGTTTGGCTCTATCTTCTTCGTTACTTGTCAGATTTGAATGATTCTTGCGGCCATAGTTTCGTATTTTCCTGAAGATCAATATGACACAGATTAGGCCAGATTTGGCTTAATTATATGACAGAACCACAAGTGAATCGTTTTAGCTCTGTTTTATTCGTTAATCGAGCATTTTAATTGATTTTTTGAAAGGAAGTCTAAGTTTTGGCTCATTTTATATTTTTAGCATAAAACATTGATTATTCGATGTTTATTCAAAGATTTGGGCCAAAATGGGTTTGAAATGGTGCACAAAAACGTGACTTTTTGCATCAAATCAAATATTCCACACTTAGACTTTTGCTTGTCCTCAAGCAAACTCTAAATCGTTATATGCCAACAAACTTCAATGTTGCGAAAAATCATTTTATGGGTGAGTCTTTAAAGGAAGAAAAAGGCACGGATTTGAAACAAGTATTGTTCCAGTACGGAGAAGAGAGATGTTCCCATGACGTATCCAAAAGATTTATAAAATGTTCATCTAAGGTATGCTTTCAATTCTCGCGATCTTGGAATATACATGACTGGGCGATCTCACCAGATGGTCACTCAATTCACTCAAAGTGTATTGGGTTTCCTATCATTCTAGCACAAACGAAATCGCTCATATACCAGTCATGCAACATTCATCATCATAGGCTTGATCGAGAATCAAATCTTCACCACTTAGACAGGAACGACACTAATTATCACCAAACATTTGTAAGGGTGGTAATGTGAGGTGGGGTTTAAAGGGTATGGATAGTGGATAGTTTAAGGTTAAAAAAAACGAACGGGTTTTTCTTATCTTAGGACCTTTTAAACTTTTGAAAAAATTTATTTAGATATACTTTTTAATGAAAACGAAAACGGATAACAATTATGACAACCGGCAATTTAGGTTAACTTTTAAACCTAACCAAAACCCTAATTATATGTAAATAGATGTGATTTAGGATAAATACTTATAATTACTTGTAACTATTTGTATATTTATGTGAATATATACACCTTCGTAATAGTTTTATATTACGCTTACGTAATTAGTTGTAATTACGCGAAACAACCGGACGAAGTCCAACTAATTATATGACATTGGTGAAAACATTACTATAAATCACTTTAATCAACTTTTAGAAGTTATTTATCATATATTATTATTTTCATATAATAATACACGAAAAACCTAGACGTTTTAATTAAAACGTTACAAACACGGTAAAAATGCGTGAATTGAATTCGGTAACCAAACGAAACTCTTAAATATTTTGGCAACTCAAAATAAAGAATTTTAACAATACTTCAATGAAAAATAATCTCAAACATATCATGAATTAAAACGACACAAGAAAACGTTACACGATTTAACCGAATAACAAAAATAACGAGTAAACGACCACCAAACGCAACACAGTCTGAAAATGAGAATTAAATAACAAAACTCAGATGGGGACCATGGAGTGAGGCCAGCCACCTCTATCCTCACTCAATCCCATTTCATGAAAAAATAATGATGCATTTCTTCTTACAAGACCAACCAAATTACATGCAAAACCTTATTCACTCAACACACTCAACACACTCAACACACCACTCTCTCCTCCTTCTCTCTATCCACTTCTATCTCTAAACTTCAGAAATTCTCAGACCTCAAACTCCTCCCTACATCACCAAACAACCACCACAAGGCCACCATAAACCACCACCACAACCCTTCACCTTTTAACAAGATTTTTGAAGAAAAACAAACTACAAGCTCTCATCATTTCATCTCTGCGTTATTTTCATCTAAAACACCATTGTAAGGATATTTCTTCTTCACATCACTATTATAACATAATAAAATGTTCACTCAACAAGTATTATAATAAAATCTTGCTCAAAAACCATTTTTCATAACTCGAAATCAAGAAAAATGTAAGAAAAACTTTCTGTCCAGAAAGTTTTGTCTACTTCAACGATTTTTATAAAAATCATTTTTTCATGAAAATGGACGTTGTTATAGTAAAAATTAAGTTTAAGAGGTAATCTTTCCAACCCCGTTAACCTCATATTTTTCTGAGCTTGATAAATATTTTTAATATTTTGTGTAAAAGAACATGTATAATCTCTCAAGAAAGGTCAGAAACTTAGAACTCATGGTTTTGACTATATCTCGAGCTACAAATATCCAAATGAACTGAAAATACTGCTCAAATTTGACACATTTCATTAAATACAAAAATCATGTTGGCTACTTTTACTAGTTCCATGTATATTTTTATCAGGAATGTAATCTTCATGCATGTGTCCAGATTGGTCAACTGTTGGACCTCAGAGGACACATGTAATTTTTATAAATACTTATACTTTTCTAAAATTCATGGAAAAATTAATAACAGTAGATAACCCATGGGGAACCACTGGTATTTTTCTTGGAAGTAATTCGGATTGTACAGTTTTATAAAAATTGGAAAAACAAGTGCATTTTCTGGAAAATTGAGATAGTGGACTGATTTTGCAAAAAGGATTAAACCAACACTTGTAAGTTTTTTAAAAGTGGAAAAATAAATTTTTTAAGGCTTCAGAATATATTTAAGGGTTTGGGAAAAGATTCAGGTCAAACCGAGTAGTTTTGACCAAGTCAACAAAAACGAGGCTCGGTTTTGAAAAACGTAAAAAATTACTATTTTTGAAAAGAATGGTAATAAAAGGGGTTTGGGTGACATATTTAGTAACTTTGACCAGTTTGACCAACTTTGACCAATTTGACCAATTTTGACCAGCTTTGACCAATGAGTTGACCAACTTTGACCTACGGTTTAAGGTTTTTACAAACTAAATAATCTGTTTGCGACACACAATATGTACTAATGAATAGTATACAACAAAACAAACTTAATAGTAAAATCTTAATGAATTATTATTAAAAAATTTCACTAACAGGTCGTACACGCTTTTAACTACTTAATTGAACATACTAGTTGAGTGAATTAATTTAAGGTGAACATTAACCCTCCACTTATACCATTGACTTAAGTGGACATTAACCCTCCACTTACATAGATGGTCTTTGAGATATCTACTTATACCCAACCTTATACGTTTAGGATGTTAGAAGGTTGCACACCGGCTTGCTTGCTACTTCCTAATCTAAGGTGAGTTTCATAGCCCCGTTTTACTTGTTTAACTATTTTGGGGTGAGAATACATACACACATATTTTATACAACTGTCTTTATACATGTTTTATACAACTGTCGTTATGCAACTGCTTTTATAGAACTGTTTTATAAACAATGAATAACAAATGAAACAAGGGAAAGCAAAGGATAACGCATGAATGAGACCATAATCCAACAAAGCCCTCGCACATCATAGTTCGTTAATTTTTGAAGCGTGAATACTATTGGATAGATCTATTGGGGATTGACACCCCCGTCCGGGCTAGTCGCTCTAGCCAACCCACATACGCAGTATTATTTATTTAAACAAGTGGGTCTGAATTAGACACTTGCCGAGGCAACAACAAGGGTTAAGCTTCGAACTATGAGCTCATGGCGCAAAGGATAACAAATGATAACAAAGGAAAACAAGGAATAACTTAAGATAACTTGATATTTTTACAACTGTTTTTGCATACGTGCAACACAACGAAAATCTCATATTTGTTACTTACGTTTACAACTGCTTGCAAACCTATGAACTCACCAACTTTATGTTGACCTTTTTGTATGTATTTCTCAGGTAACCCGTCGCAGTAGGATGCCTTTGGATAGCGTAGCTCGAGTCGCATATGTTTTCTAACAACAAGAGATCACATTGCATTTAATATATTTTTGCATTATTATCACCTATGTATCTCTACTTATCGGACGCGAACTCCATGAAATTTGTAAAACTATTGTAAAGAATTATGTTTTGTGATGTTAATATTTTTTAAATGTCTCATATAGAGGTCGTTTGATTTAATCTTTGTATTGTGATATTTAATTTGGTCGGCACCCCCGTGACACCTCATACTTCTGCTGCTACGTATTCAGGGGGTGCGACAACAATAAGGGAGGAAGATAGCTATTTTGACTTCTATCTTTTTCAAAACACATGGAAGATTTATATTTTTAGGAATCAGAGTTTTCGAGAGATATGAAGCACTTAGCTTTATTTCAGATAGCATATATATTTATTTCTTTTTCTCCTTTTCTATATATCTATATATATATATATATATATATTTATATTTATATATATGGTTTAATTTCTTTGCCAAGGAATTTCTAAGAGATTTTCATTTGCTTACTACTCTTTTTGAGATCCTTTCATTTTTCAATCCTTTGACAACTTCGAATTTACTTGGTGTCAATTTTTCGCACCACATGACTCTCGATCTTTGAGTTTTGATTATGGAAACGCACACAAGAATTTATTAGTAAACACGAAATTTGTGATTTTTGAGGGAAAGCAAAAAGAATATCTAAATAGCGTTTTTCAAAATTATAAAATTCTAAGATAAGGTTTTGGTGGGTATGAAAGTGAGTCGGTTTAAGAGTTTGGGTTTCTAGAAATGGAAAGGTTAAGGCTCAACATGGTTTTCTAGGCGGATCATCGATACTAAAAATGAGTATCGGCAGGGTTAGGCTTGAAGAGATATGATAAAAATGGGGTTTATCTTAAATAAATGCCCAGGTCATTTGATTGCACCTATGCCAAGTATGGCACCTGTCAATGTGGTCTCGAAATGCATACGAGGAGTAAGTTCTACTTCTGAATGCATGCACTGGTTACACACAACAAATGAAAGTGAAGAATTAAAAATGAATGCTTAATATAGGCTCAAGTTACCTCACTACAAATATAGGTTGTATGTACCCAGTCACGCGATGCCCCTTTTAGACTTTCAATTTGAAATCATTTAGATTCTGACATGTTCCGGTCTCTTTTTACCAACTTTTGAATACTTGCAAAAAATTTCTGTACTTTTTCTTAACTTAATGACTAAAAAACTTTTGGAAAAGTCAGTCTGCTGAATGAGTAGTAAAACTACTGTCGAAGCAAGACCGTTTTTATAGCGAAAATTTTTAAAAATTTTGGCAAAATAAAGATTTATTTATTTACTAAGGACTATTTTCGAAAAATTTTGATCTTAACAAGTGAGCCAAGAATATACTGCTATCCTACACTTAAAAATAAACATTGTCCTCAATGTTTCTGCACTAAGTAAGGAAAATCCCACACTTAGGGTTTTGCATTAAGTCAAATATAGATTTCAAGTTTTCCAGTTATGGGGTATTAATCCCACACTTATAATTTTAAGTAGGCATGAGCATATATTATCATAAGATAGATCATAAGAACTAGAGTGGTACTTCCCTATGCTTGGTGAGCACTGGATGGAGGACCAAATTCGTGAAGGAGTGGTGCAAGTGATTTGCTGGAGTTTGACCAGACTTCTTTTAAGATCATCCATTCCTACGAATACTGAGTTCTACAAATAGCCATAAATAGAGTCATAATAACCAGGTTTCACAAGATAGTAGTATGATAAGTCTAAAACATAAAGTAGATAAATCTAAAACATAAAGATAATAAACATAAACTAAGGCTCATCTAGCAGATCATCCAAATCAGGGTCGAACTCAGCAACAGTAGCATCATAGAGGGCAGAGATGGCAGCATCATGTTGGCTGGTAACCGGCCAGACTGCCGGAATACCACTCTGCAATAAGGATCAATGAGATCCTCTTCTCTGCCAAGAACAAACGCAAGCGGAAATAACACAAACAAACAACGACAAGACAAAGTAAACGATAATAATAAAGAACATGAGATATAACGTGGTTGAGCAATGATCGATGTGTTCAAAGCTTAATCCACGGCTGAACTAGAGATATTTAATCTTATTAGGGCAAACTTGCCTCTTTTGACAGGTAGGGTTTACAATTACAATGAGATGTATTTATAGAGTAGAAATTAGGGTTTTTCCGTCATGGGCCAAGCCCATGGGCTTCCACCGCCTCAACCGCATTCTACCACGGATGAACTTCCGCCCGGAGGTAAAATTTGGAGGAACTACAGCCCTCCAACCTACAACCCCAAAGTTTAATTTCTTCTACCTGAACTCTGACTGCCTGGAACCTGTCAGACTTCTTCTGCCTGGAGTATTCTCTGAAGTACTGCCCTCTGCCTGGATGGCTACATCAGACACCACACGTAATAATCTCTCACTTGGAGGGTGATAGCCATCAACTGCCATCCAAGGTAATCTATAAACCACTAACTCTGCCTCTTCAGTCATAGTTCTCCTGCCCTGGCTGCACCGCCGATATCAATCGGGATATGCCGCTCGACTACACCTTGAGTCGGAAGACTTTCAAAATTAGAACTTGAACCACTCTACTGAACTGAGGTCTTCCTGTAACCAGAGGTATCTGCCCTTTCAAACAATGCTCACTGACCTATCTATACCGCCGAGACCTCTCGGAACACACTGCTCGACTACGCCTTGAGTCGGGAGACTTTCGATACTAGGGACTCGAACCATCTGCTTGAACCTGGGACTTCTACTAAGAAGATCATTCTCTAAAACGACACCCTCCTTCATCACTGAACTGGAAGGCCAGTTAAAGCTATGCCAAGCCTCAACTTCCATGCTAACACCACCTTTGTCAACACACCTACTGGGTTCCCTGAACATGGAATATTCACCACTACTATCATACCCCCTTTACTCAAAACTTTGATAAAGTGATACCGAAGCGAAACCTGCTCCGTTCTGCTATGAAATACCATATTCCTCCCCAACTCATTCGCGTTTTGGTCATTACAGTTAAGTACATCTCCTGCCAGTTGCATACCGAATTCCGCCTAGAATTCCTTCTGCCGGATCATATCTTTACTAGCATGTGTAACGACTAAGTACTCTGCTTCCAAGGTAGAGAGTGCAACAACACTATTCTGAAGCCGGGTCCAGCCAACTACTGTTTCTCCCACTGTAAAACCACGCCGAGAATAGATCCCATCAGAGTTCCCACAACCTACTAAATTTGCATCTGTATAACCTTCCAGGATGACCTTTTTCTTCCTAAAAGAAAGTCCTACTTTGAAAGACCCCTTCAAGTAACACATCTGCCACTTGACTCTCTGCCAATGCTCTCTGCCCGGATACAACACGAATATATTGACTAACCTGACTGCGTGAGCAAAATCTGGCCATGTACACACCATTGTGCACATTAAACTGCCTATCACCGAAGCATACGGAACCTTAGCCATTTCTACCATGTCTTTTTCTGATGCTGGTAATTGTATCCTGAATGTTTCTGACCTGAATGTTTCTGATCTTACCATCCCCTGGCCTGAATTTCTTTAACACCTTCTGGACTGGAAGAATCTGTGTTAATGGCCCCATGACTTTCAGCTTAAACTCAGAAGCTAACTCTTTCTCTAGGTTAAATCTGCTCATGTCAGAACCTCTGACCAACATGTCACCAACCTCCACCAATAACAATATGATAAATGTAGACCCGGACCTAATCTGGTAGCAGCGAGGATCCATGGCACAAACCTTGTACCCATTTCTCTTTATAGAGTTATTGGACATTTTGCATAGATTTTTCTTTTATTTGCAAATTAACCTCTCTGACCCAACTATCTGAAAGCCCCCTGGTTGTGCCATGTAGATATATCCTTCAAGGGTTCCATGTAGAAAAGCGGACTTTACAACCAGCTGCTCTAGGTGTAAATCCTCTGAAGCTAATATACCAAGCACCATCCTGACAGTTGTCAACTTCACAACGAGAGAGAAAATCTGATAACAATAAACCCCCTCCTCCTGTCGGAAACCTCTGACTACTATCGATGCTTTGTTTCTCCTGCTTTCAACCTGCTCTTCTTCCACCCTGAATATCCACTTTTGCCGACCTGTCTTTCCTTCTGCTGGTAAGAACCATATCTGATTCTTCTCTAGGGAACTCAATACCTCCTTCTCTGCCTTCCACTGTACGAAATATTTTCACTTAAAGGCCTCGGAGTAACACTCTGGTTCACCATTCTCTGCCAAGAGTAAGTAATTTGCTGACGAGCTATATCTAGATGGATGTTTGAAGTTCCTACTGGAAAGTCTATACTCTTGAGCTAGAGTGACCGGACCAACACTGTTCTCTTCTAAACCCTCAACATCTTCTAATCTACCATCATCATCATCGGAGCTTCCATTGCTTCCCGAATCCTCGTAACTATCGGAACTCCCTTTGCTCACGATGTTATCTCTGCCATTAGAATTCTGCCCTGAATTCGGCTCACCTAAACTCCGACCGGAAGTAGGACTTTCTCTGCTCCTTGAGGTTTCTCTGCCCGAACTCCCAATCTGACTGGAGCTCCCGCTTGCCTCGAGGTTTCCAACTTGAACATCATCATCATCATCATCAAGAATTACATGCTCCCTCGAGGTAGAGGTTTTTAATTTCTTCTGATCGAAGGAATCTGTTGACTTACTTCTGCTAACTTCCTTGGTCTTCACATAAGAAACACACTTGAAAACCTCCATGTGTTTAAGGCTGACCTCAATACTCTGTCATTCTTTCTCTGGTACTTGGATAACCAAAGAAACTGAAGGACTTATTTCGATCAAGTAAGCTGTTGTGTTCCCGGAATCTGCTTAGAACCTCTTGGGTAATTCTGCATTGAGTCTCATGCTCTCCTCCCTTCTATTTAGAGTTCCATTCATCCGCCTTGCCACTCTATTCCGTTGAGGTGTTTCTGGGACAGCCTTGATCATTCTGATCCCTCCATCCACACAGAATCTGATAAACTTTGCACTGTCATATTCACTTCCATTGTTAGACCTCAAGCTCTTCATCTTCTGGCTTGTCTCTGTCTCCATAACAGCCTTCCACTTTCTGAAGATTAGAAATATTTTTGACCTGTTCTTCAAGAAGTATACCCAAGCCATCCAGGTTTTTCCAAGAAAGTGACATAGTAACATGCTCCACTTACCGATTGCACCGATGTAGGTCTAAGCCCATTCGAATATACCAACTTTAGCTCATATGCTCTTGAAGTCTTTCCTGATTTTGAAAATGAAATTATCCTCTGCTTTCTGAGCAACTGCTCGTAGAATTCCATCTTGAATTTATTCAGGTTTGAAGTTCTACACATTGGCCATAACATCTCCATCTTCTTCGCACTCATATGCACAAGACTTTGGCGCCATTGAGTGGATGATGTTGCATCACCAGTAACTGCGTTTACTCCATCCACCGGATATTCTTCCAGGTAGAGAGTACCCCTTTTTTTGCCCTATTGCGACCACGATATATCCTCTGACCACTGATCGCTCGGTCAAGGAATCGCTTCCCTGTCGTTGCGGACCTTCCAGTTGGAGGTGGGTGATCAGTGGGTTTCAAATTTATAATGCTGGGAAGCCTAAGTTTTATTACTACCTACTGCTCTTGTTAAGGGTAGTAAGCGGTAAGTTTGACTCAGGTGTCGTTCTTAAAATCGGAGCGAATCGAAATTAAGTAAATACCTTAAACAATAGAGGCTAATAGGATGGGTTTTTAAAAGAGCAGGTAGGGTTTGTTTTTGGTATTTTCTAAATTAATTACGATACAGAAAAGTAAATACTAAATTACATGTAGGGTAAGCAGATAGATAGAGATTGTGATTGCTGAAGTTTCAATATTCAGGTTTCGGGATGATGTTCATTATAAAAGACAATTGGAGACTTTCCTCTAATAAAATTAACAGAGGTTTGGTGTCAACACTAGTATCCTATGATTTAAGTGAAAAACCTAAGTCGCATGTCACTGAATACTAGGTTATCATGAGTCTGATTAGATCAGGCTTCTCAGTCCCCCAACACTGTCCGATGAGGACTAGTGACCCATCTTGGAGTTAACTCCTGGGCGCATTAATAAGGCAACATACCGATATTTAATTTCTGACCTTTCTTAACACCTAATTCTAATTGATTTTATTAAGGGTCGTACTATTGCTTGCTAATGTATGTTAAACTATCAGTTATGTTAAGCATCCTACACTACAGCTGAATGTTTGCTTTCTTTTCAAGATCCCTTAGATTTAATCGAGGAGCACAAATACTTATGTCAAGGTGTAGACCCTCCTTTACGATCAAACGTTCATCCGTAGGTTTGTTTCATGGTGTATACTACATTTTTCAGCAGTTCCACAACTTTTATATATACCTAGACCATGTTCAGGAAGGGTGACTTCCAGGTATCCACGGTGTCATATGATTACGACCGGTCCGTAGCTTCCACGCATTTGTACTCCACTAGCGGTGTTTCCAGCGCTATACTAAGTACTGGGCCGTTTTACAGCATGTCCACAGCTTCATACAAAAACACAGATAACTATCTACCGATACTAGGGTTGATCAGGTCCTAATACTAAAGTAATAGTCATGTGAAAGCTTGGAAAGGGTGGAATGGGTGGTTTAGATCTACCGCTTGAAAAGTTTAACCCGATACATAACATAACAATTTCCAATCACATATTTAATTAAAGATTAATTTAACATCATCCTTACTCCTAAATATCTACATTTCAACAATCACAATATTACACTACTCAATAAACATGGCAATAAGTAAAGCACATACCATAATATTATGCATGGATAAATCAGACATAATAATAGTATGAGAGAATAGATATCATCGGCTAATAGAGCAGTGTAACAAGAGAATAGAACTTGCAATCCTTGAATAAAAGCTTGAACACCAATACTCCTTGGTTACAAAATCTATTCTCTACTCTAATCTACTAGCTACCCACTAACTACTCTCTAACCCTCTAGAGATAGAAGTTAGAGAGAGAAACTAACTAACTAAGAAAGAAAATTACAAGAATGTGTAAAAGTGAGAGTGAAGAATGGAATGTGTGTTGATAGATACGGAAATGAGGAGGTTAAGCCTCTATTTATAGGCTTTAAGAACTAAATTTACATACAGCACCCCTTACCTGTTATTTACACTGAATACACCCTCGAGCTATGAAATTCGACACCTAAAGGGGCGTATTCGACACCAAATAGGGCGTATTCGGTAGCAAACAGGGCGTATCCAGCACCAAAGAGGGGGTATACCACCCCTAGAAGGGCATATACGACCCTGTAGAGGAGGTATACGGCCCCTTTAGGGGGGTATACGGCCCCTAGAAGGGTGGTGAACCCTGGTCCGTGGTCTTGTGTGCTGGATCGTAAGTCTTGTGTGCTGGATCATACTCGTTTGGCTCTAATTTCTTCGTTCTTGATCCGTTTCTGATGTTCTTTATATCCACGCGTTCGTAATCTCTAGACCTACATTTTAAGATACTTATTAAGTCCCAAATCGGAGTTTTACGATAAAATAGCATGTTGAATGAATTATGCCTATTTAAGTGTGTTTTTCGTCCATTTACCGTTGTTTTTGAAATACTTATAAAGTTTTGACCTTTTTTAACAAAATATGGTAAATGTGGACTTTATTGGCATGATTTTGTTAACTAAGTGCCAAATATGAGGTAAAATATGTGCGTAAAACATGACTTTTTACGTTAAATCAACCACCTCCCACTGACTCTTGCCAAAGGTAACGTCATAACCCTCGTCATCCAGCTGACCGACTAAGATAATCCTTCTCTTCAGGCCCGGAATGTATCTAACATCCTTTAGCTTCCATGTGGTACCCTGGCTAGTCTTCAAAACAATGTTTCTGGTACATGCAACATCTAGGGACTTGTCATCTCTAAGTTCTACTCTGCCGCTTCTGGCCTGAAGGTTCTGCATCACTTCCATGCAAGGGGAAGCATGGAAAGATGCACCTGAATCAATATCCCTTGATTCTATTAAACTTTCCACACAACACATAACAGGTCTGCTCTTCAATGTTCACTTCCATCTGCCTATCTCTGGCTAGAGGAACTGTACATAGACTTACTTCCATCTGCCTATCTCTGGCGGCTGGAGGTACCGTACACAGACTAACTTCCATCTGCCTATCTCTGGCTGGAGGTATTGTGCACGAACATTTTTCATGATTATTCTGACTGCAACTCCAAAGCGTAATATCTCCTGTGTTCACAGACTGACTCTTTCCCTTTCTGGATTTGGACCTTCTTCGACCACGGCTAAACTGATCCCTGTCAACTCTTCTGCCTCTGCCCTCCGCCTGGAGGAGGGGACTGATGCGCCCCGAATGGTCGTATGAAGACGATGTACGGATCGCAATCGGTTTGTTTTAAATTTATATTTGTTGGGGTTTAAGTATGACTTACTAATACTGAACCAAAGGCTAGTAGATGGTAAGTATGACCTAGAGTCGTTCTAAAAGAGAAACTGAATTAAAACGGAGGTGATCTAATCAATCTTTCTTTTCTAGTAAAGGTTTTAAAAGAGTGCGTTGGGGTTTTTGGTTCAGTTAACTAAATAAAGCGAGTAAAATGTAATAATAATTCAGATAATAAAATTAGTATTTGTTGTGAGTTCGTTAGCTAATAATGTGGGATGATGACTTTTATGTTAAAACGATTATCTAAATTGGGAATGTTTAGTGGATTCAACACCCAGTGGTATAACCAATAAGTTCCCTATTAGTCGGTTATCAACTAATATGTCACGAGGAACTAAGGTGTCATGATTCTGATCAGATAGACGATGCTCAACTCTCCACACTCTCCTATGAGGGAGTCAGTGACTCGTATTATTGAACGTATTCGCTCGTGGGTGAAGGAATAGAGTAGCAGGTCATTAGCAAATCTAACCGTTCTTAATACCATGAAGATTTCAAATCCATTAAGCAATTAACTTAGAATTTATGTTCAGACTTATTAACCAATTCCTATTAACAAAACTTAAGGATGATAAACAGGGGAAACGTTAAAGGTTCTTGCGTATCTTACTTTTGGTTTCATATTTTAAGGAAAGGATATCAGTGTAACTTAGATTCCAAACTTGCCTTTCTCATTACAATTAACAAATCCCTAGGTTTTCGTAAATGGTTATTTAGCCTGTAGCCTACCTACTCTAATATAATCTAAATTAACTAATCTAATTAAAATGCTAATTAAAATGCTGACGGCTTTTTGCATAAAGTTAAACCCAGACCATGTCGGAAAATGCTATGGTGATTCCCAGTATATTTAATCATTTACCGATATTTCTATTATGAATTTAATTGCTTCTCCATGTTCACATGATAAGTACATTGTGATCGGAAGTGTACAATACTCATGGCAAGTCCACGTAATCACATTTCATTTTATGATGCTTGCATGACGTTACAGTTAAAAACATAGTTTTTACACAGATAACTATTGACCAAGTATCAAGGTTCGCGACTCCTCTTTACAAGGTTACAATCACGTTTGTTAATTGAAAGACGAATATAAGTTTTAGGTTTAAAATCATAAGATAAGTCCGTTCATAAAGTTTCCGTTTTATAATGTCGATCCATAATACAACTACCTTCGGTCGTTACCGGCTTCCATACGTATGTACTTTGCTTAAAAGCATTTCCAGCACTATACCGAGTAAACAGTCGAATAAGGGCCGTTATATTATTTCATGACATATTTAAAGTCATCCCACAATTATATATGCTAACTACATCACAACAAATATAATAGTAATCTACTCGCTAATAATGACACAAACTAATTCTAGCATAATTAAAGCATACATATTTAATTAAGATAGCATAGGATAGAAAGAACCCGGATTAAAATGCGAGAAGGAATAGACTTGGATTAATAAGCGTAACTCCAAGCGTACACCAAAGATTACAAAATGTTCGCTAGCTTTCGTTCTACTTTAAACAAGCTCCTTAACTAGCCTAACACTAATTTTGAAGTAAGAAAATAGAATGAGAAAGTAAAGAGAGAATTATGCCTAATGCATATAGGACATCTTCAAATGGAGGCCTTGGGGCTGTATTTATAGGGAAAATATGGCTCACATTAGCATCCCTAGGCTCACCTTAGAAAAAGAGTGAAAGGTGGTGCACCGGGTACGAAAAAGTAGCGAAAGGTGGTGCACCGGGCACGAAAAAGTAGCGAAAGGTGGTGCACCGGGTACACGCAAGGATGAAAAAGCAGAAAAGAGACGTGGGGAGAGAGGCCGGTGCCGCCCACCAGCAGGCCGGCGGCTGGCCGCCACCCGCCCCGGTTCGTCGTCTTTCGCTGCGTTGCTAAATTCATGCGTATCTTCTTCGTTATGCATCCGTTTGCGTTGATTCTTTTTGCGTTGATTCGTAATTCAAAAACGAAGAATTTGATGTAAATATATCCCAAAAATATATCCGGCGGGCGTAGAATCTTCATTCTTTTATCCGTTTTTGTTGATTCTTCTTCTGTTGGATTCAAAATTTGAAAACGAACATCTAGGGTGAGATGGATGTTGATGATGGGCACTTTTGTCTTGAAATCTCGTTTTGATGCCTTGAATCTTCAAACGTGTGTGGAATCTTCCTTTTTCATCCGTTTTGCTTGATTTTTATCGTGCAACCTTGTTTTGACCATCTTGGCATAATATCATTGATTTGTATTGGTTTTGTGTTTAAAATGCCAAGAATCGTGCTAGAATGAGAGAGATATCGGTAGTAAAAACATGACTTTTTACGCGATATCAAGTATCCCACACTTAGAACTTTGCTTGTCCTCAAGCAAACTTGAATTTCAAGCATGGTTAAAATAAGCAGATAATGAAATATTTTAGGGTAGAACTTTTCTCGAAGGTGGGTTTTGAAAAATAAAATAGTCGTTCTTTGAAAAAGCAGGGTTGTAATCTTTGGGAGCATGCTTTTGATCTTTGATCTTGGATACATGACTAGGCGATCCTCTCTAGGTGGTCACTCAAATCACTCAAAGTGTTTGGGGTTTCCTATTCTAATATTATCAATCATTCAGAACGCCAGTCATGTATCATTTGTCGTCATAGGCTTGATCGAGAATCAAATTGTTACCTTTTTGGTGAGTGCGAAGTCGATCTAGCCACAATCATTCTAGGGGAAGTGATGTAGGGTTTTTAGAAGGTGAGTATTTGTGGAATGAGAGGGGGTTTTGTTAGGTTTTTGATGGGTTTCTTTTATTGAAGTTGGAATTTTTGGGGGATTGACGCCTTTTTGGTGTTTGCGGAAGAAGTCTTTTTCTCCTACTAATTTCCTTTTCTTTGGGTTTTTCTTTCTTGAACCCTTTTTTTTTCGACGTCGTCTCCTTGAGATTTCTCTCCTTTCATCTTTGGAACTTTGTTTTAAAGTTTGGGGGATGCTTTTGAGAAAGTAGGGGTAACGTATCTATTTTTCTTGGGAGTATGGGTGTACGGGTATACGGATGGGTTTAAGAATGATGTGATTCAATCTCCTTTTCACTAACCAATCTGGATTCGAAATGCATAACAGGAGCAAGTTCTGGTTCTAAACGCATACATCGGCACACTCAAGAATCGAAGAAGTGAAGCATTAAAAGTGAATGCTTTTTATATGGCTCAAGATACGTCACGAATCGAAAGTTGGGTTGTTGTGTGCCTAATCATGCGATGCTCTTTATGGGATTACTAAACTAATTTTCCAAAGGAATTTGTATTTTATGTATCCTTCTTCCCCAAGGTAAATCATTCTTTGTCTATAAATTTTCATTTTCAACATATTTTTAACTTAATTTTGAAAATTTTTGTTTTCTTAGTGTAGAAGGATGGTCTAAAGAGGAACGACTTAGAATCAAGCATATACCATTATCCATTTTATAGTAGTGTAACTACTGCTATCCCACACTTAAAGGAACATCGTCCTCGATGTTTATCTAAGCTCTAACTGGGGTGAAAATCCCATACTTAGGAATTTAAACATCTAAGAGGTATTCTTTTAGGGTGTGTTTTGGGTTTGAATCCCACACTTGGTGATAAGCATAATGGATATGGTATATTTAAACAAATGAAAGAGACGGTATAGAAGTACTCCCCGGTGGTTGTAGTGTTCCTTGTGTTGCATGTGCCGGATTCCGTCTTCCTTGGTGCATTCTTGATCAAGTCTTCTTGTGATTGGTCTCGTAGGTGTGAACACGTCGGATATACTATTCTTTTGGTCTTGATATTTTGTTGCAGGCTGAAGCATGCTTTGTATGATCCGAGTGTGAAAGATAGTCGGAGATTTTATCACTTCTTGGAAAGTAAAATTGCAGAAATGTAAACACACGGGTTGCCTCCCGAGAAGCGCTCTTTTAAAGTCGAGAGCTCGACTTAATCCTTTCTTTTTCAGATGATGCTGGATGTGTCCGTGGTGCAAGAGTGGTCACTGTGGTTCCTAGGTAGGGCGTATTGTGGAGGAAAGTATTGCAAAAACTGTTTTATCATGTCAGTGATGAGAGTTGGTGGAGTGGTGGATTCCATTCTGAAGCTTTTGAAGTGATCAGTGGCTAATCTGTCGAGGATTGCCATGCCACAGCTGATGTAACTGCCCTTGTGACTGGTCCGTTAGGGTCGATTCGAGTGCAGGTGTGAGTTTGAACAATTTCACGTTGTGGGTGGTTTCTGCCTATTGAGGTTATTAAAGCCATGAATTCAGTCTTTACTTCTTCAAAATCATTAGCCAATGGATCTCCTCCAAAGGATCTAGTGGGTTGGCATACTTGTCTGATGAGTTGATGTTGTTCGCAGTTGAAGGGAAAATCCGAGTCAGTGAAGACGTAGATTAACTTGCTGAATATTTCGCGGTATCCATTTGGGTAAGCGTCAATTTCTATGTCTTCTTCCTCATACATTCCATGCAGTCGATCTATTACATAGGATGCTAAGTTGACTGGTGACATGTGCCAATAACGTGTTGGAATGTCACGAGTGTTTTCTTCGAATGCTGCTTGATTTAGTTCATCAACTATTAGTTCAACGTGATGACCAATGGTGGAGTGAATAACGATCCTGAAGTTTTCCGAAGTTGTGAGATGTTCTCTTGTTTCGATGAGATCTAGAAGGGTTCTAAGATCACCTACCATTCTTATGTCAGCATAATTCTGCGGATTTCCAGTAGCTCTTTCAAGATGGGTTCTCATTGATGCAAGTATAGCCTTCTGACTTGATAAGTAGGGAAAAGCTGATCCGGCTAAGGCACAGTATACTTTTTGGTATATTTGCCTTTGGTTGCTGCAGAACTCAAATTCTCCCATCGGGTAGTCTGGTCTTTCTGGCTGTTGAGCTTCTCTGGAGAGTTGTTCTTGAAGGGAATCAGAGAACTCTTGGATATGTCTGAGCAAAGTTTGGGGCACTGGTTCTCCATAATCGGTGAGATATGAATCGTATTCTTGTTCAATCTGCCTTATCAGGTGTCTCTAAGCGGTGTTGTATTCATTGGTTGACTCTTTGATAGCCTTTACAATGATGCGCACATCGGTGTATTCATCAATTAGTTCAATCATGTCTTAGTGAGTATCTATGAGCGGAATCTCTAATCTCTCAGTTGTGATGATGGGGGAAGTTGGTGGAGCAAGAGGGGTTTTTGGGATAGAGTGTTCATCGATAGTAACATCAATAAAATCACTGTCAAATTTTCTTGTAGTCAGAATTTTCATCTCGTGAATCTGGGAATTGGTGGAATTCTTCATCTGAGGGTGCATTGTTGAAAGGTTGAGTACTGTCGATTTTGATGGTTCTAACTTCCGTGATAGTTTCTTGAAGGTTTTCTTCAACAAAGCTTCCTGGTTATCGTGGCTTATATGCAGAAATTCTTTGTAGTAGTTTAGCATACAGGTCTGGGTGCTGTGATGTTCGGAGTTCTTCTTCAAAAGTATCTATGTCTCGGAGTCGGGTTCTGGTAAAGGGTTTCGATGGATCGAGATAAGAGTCGAGAATGTTTCCCATTCTTTTGAGATGAGTGGATCCGAGCTCTTAGTGGATGGCTCCATAATCAAAGGATTCTTATGATGAAGTGTAGTCTTTGCAGTCTTGTATTCTTTTGACTTCAGCCATCTGTGGTGAATTAGCTTGACTTTCATCTTCCTCCATTTCTTCCTCTTCTTCCTCTTCGATTTCTTCCTCCTCCTCAGTTTCTTCTTCCTCTTCTTCAGGTTCTTCGTCTTCAGATTCAATTTCTTCCACTGTTTCTTCATATTCTTCCTCTTCTTCTGGTTCATACTCAGAATTAGAGATGAAAACTGATGATTGAGTGAAATGTTGCTCTTCCTCTGGTTCTGATTCTTCATCGGAACAAATTCTGCTTGTTGATATAGCATAGCATTCTTCTTCTTCTGGAGTGCATTCCAGTTGGTCGATCTTGTAAGTAATGCTTTCACCATGTGATCGTAATACAATCGTGTGGTTATACACATCAATTACTGCTCTAGCTGTGTTCATGAATGGTCTTCCAAGGATAATCGGGATGTTTATATCTTCGTGGATATCCATTACCACGAAATCCGTTGGAAAGAAGAATTTGTTAACTTGAACTAGAACGTTCTCAGCTATTCCTTTTGGGTATCTAACAGATTGATTTGCTAGCTGGACGGTCATATTAGTGGGTTTCAAGTTTTCAATTTCCAGCCTCTTAAACAGGGAGTAAGGCATAAGGTTAATGTTGGCTCCTAAGTCGGCTAAGGCGTTTATTTCTCCAGATTGGTAAATAGAACAAGGGAGTGTAAATCTACCGGTGTCTCCTTGTTTTTCGGGAAGGCTATTCTTAAGTAAGGTTGAGATTTCAAAACTAAGGGGAATATTGTTTACTTCGGGCAATTTATCCTTAGTGGATAGAAATTTTCTAATGTACTTATTTCGACCGGGAATTCTAGACATGGTATCAAGGAATATTCCATCTAGCTTAAAGGATGATAATTTCTTGGGTGGAGCTTTAAGTCTAGCGGGGTAAGGGATTCTTACCTCTTTGTTTATGGTCGGAGTGGTTTCCACAGCTGGTATCTTGATCTTTGGTTCTTCCTCTTTTACTGGAACAACAGCTGGTGGTGTAGTAGATGTTTCCTCGGTGGTAGTAAGTTGCTTTGCTTCCTCAACATGTGGGTTGTGAACCGTGTTGCTAGGCAAGCTTCCTATGGGTCTGTTGTCCAATCTGAGCTTCCAAATTCTTTAGCACAGCCAATTAATTTATCATAAAGAGGTCGGCTTGATCTTGTCTGGCGGACGTCTTTTGGTTGAGCAGGTGTTGACCTTGCATGAACTGGGTGAAGGCGTCATCTGAACTTGAAGCTGGGGCATTTGTCTTTGCAGGTTGTTCAGGGGTTTGGTTTGTGTCAGAAGTTGGTGCAGGAAGTGCGAGGGGTTGGTTATAAGAAGGTTGTAATTGTTGTGGGTAAGGTGGGTATCAGGGTTGGTATGGTGGTTGGTTGTTACTTGGTTGGAATGGAGGTCCTCTAGGTTGGTTGTTGTTTTGATTGAAACCGGGTTGAAAATTATGTTGTCGTGCAGGAAACTGAGCATAGTAGACGGTGCCATCTGTGACAACCGGCAAAAATTTATGATTCAACTCCGCTCAGGTAATAAACTTAGAGATTTTTTTTTTAATAGTTAAACTATAATTTTAGTGAATTAACGCCTATAATTAAATAACATTGAATTTAGGCACCTTATCGTTTCAACCTGACACTAAACAAGCGTTTATCCGTATCTACATACAATGTGACAAAATTGTTTACGTTTAGGTTTATTAATTTAGTAAACCCTAGTATATATATATATATAAATACACACACACACACATATATATATATATATATATATGTATATAAGTCTATGTGTGAACCAAGAGTATAGTGGTAAGTACACTCACGTGCATGAAAGTAACTAATCACCACCTTTGCATGAAATACAACATAATAATTAAATAAATACTTTTATTTGAATTATTTAAAAACTTAATTAAATTATAAATAAAAATCTGATTTTAATTATAAATTTATTTAATTAAACTAATTTAATTAATTAAAACATTTAATCACCAACTAATCACCTCCATTCTCCACCAATCACAAACCAAAACCATTCCTCTCCTCCCCCCCCCCCCCTCTCCTCACTCACTCATCTATTTAAACAACTCAAACACAACCCTTTCCCACTTTTCACCCACACGCTCATTTCTCTCTTCTAAACACTCTCTTCTTCCTCCTTTTCTCCCCAAAAATTCTGCCACCATACCAATACCATAACCACCACAAAGCACCACCCAAAAACCCTAAATCCACTCAAAAACAACCTACTTTTGTCTTAGATTCGTTGGTAAGAAGATACACAATTTTCTCTTCTTTACTTCCTTCAATTTTTATACACTAATCATCACCCATGGATGAAAAATACAAAAACTTGTATAAATATATATAAATCTACATCTAATATCTTGTTTTATACATATGTAAGAACTTTATGTATGGCTATGCCTACACTTACATATGTATGTATGCACTTTACATTTTATTTTTGTTATAATCTTATGGATGGCTATGCCTACAATTGTATATGTATTCATGCATTTTATTTTTCATTTTATTATAATCTTATGTATGACTATGCCTACATGCATCTCTTTTACTCATCTCCATCTCCATTTTCTTTTAATTTGAAATATTGAAAAGTATGGCTAAGCCTACAAAATAACTTGATGTTTGTAGATTTTCACTTGCACATGTTCATGTGTTAAAAAGAGGTGATAATCCATGATCAAACCTATGTCAAGTCCTAAAAGATGTAAAATATACCTATACTTATCTATAAATCTTTCAAAGATCTCATGCATGTAAAAGTAATCAAAATCTATGGAAAAATGATGGTAAATGCATGTGAGAAAAAGGACTAAAACAATGATTTGGTACCTAGGAGTTAGGATAGTAGTCTATGACTCAAAATCCTAACCCATACACACTACATGCAATATGTCCAGATTTCTATATCTCACTTTGTGAGCTCATAAATCCGTGTATACTTAACAAAATACCACCATTTTACTATTGAAATTACTTTTATGTATTAGCTTTCAGACCCAAGTGGTCTCACTCAAAAATATGGAGTATTCGACCTCCAAACAGCCCATACGAAACTATTGCGCATGTTGTGGCAAATTCGTATACCTCACTTTACAAGATCATAACTCCATGAAAACTTAAATAAAGACTACCATTTTGTTACTGATTTTTAATTTTATAAAGCTCATCTAACAAGATTATGTTCAAATATAAGTTTAAAATACGTTTCTATAAATTTATACACAAGAACACACAATCTGTCTAGAAAAACACAGGCTACTAAAATGGTCATAACTTGAGTTCTAGGAAGAGTTAGAAGATGCATTTTTTTTTTGAAATTTGCGTATTGAAAAGATCTACAACTTTCATGTTTTAAACTTTTTCCAGATATGCACACATTTTTCTCTACAAGCCGATTTAAGGGTCTGGTCTGGAAGTTTCTCGAAATAAGTTGGATTTTTACTAAGAATTACTTAAAAGGGTGTAAATGCACCCGTCAATGGTTGAATAAAACGTGACACTTAAACTAAAACTATGGGTGATGAAACTTTACAAAAATTAGAATTAATATATATATATATATATATATATATATATATATATATATATATATATATACTATATGACTAAACTTAAGCATTTTATGTGATCTAGGACGCATAAACCACACCGAGACCCAAACAAGTACTTGCAACTTTCCGCTCTCTCACTAAGGTGAGTCTCATGGCCCCTATTTCTTTTTAAATGCTTTGACATGTTTTTGGGGTGAGAATACATGTTCTTTTCTTTGTGGACACAAACTAAACTGTTACGTATTGCATGAGTTGACACTATCCATTAGGTAGGCCTTTATCATGAATTGTTAGTTAAGGACTTAAACGTGAATGTCATGAATAGATCTATTTGGGTTGACGCCCCCATCCGGGTTGGTAGCCCCAACATGACTATAAGTCAAACGGGTGCATTGTCATTTGAGAAGTACTAGTGTTTGGATAGGACACTTGCGAGGCACTAAATGTTAAGGTTTCAATTCATGAGCTTCTGGCAATAGTAATACAATTTTTACTATATTGTTGAATGGCAATATAACTTGAAATCTCGTGATCCACGGTAATGTTTTACAACTATTAAAACCTATGAGCTCACCAACTTTATGTTGACCCATTTTTACATGTTATTCTCAGGTAATTAAGATGCTTGCTATTTGTGAAGATGGCATACCCCTTTTGAAGTTAGGAACTACATTTGCATGGACGAACATTGCTTTTGATCTTAAATTCTTAAACCCCTAACTATTTTGTAACTTATGGAAATTGTTTGTAAACTTTTTAAGACAAATGTTCTAAGTCTGTAAGACAATTTAAAATTTTATGAAGTATGTTTAAAACGACTCATGTAGTGGTCGTTCATTGTAATTCTTGTGTTGTGATCTCATGATAGTCGCATCTCGCAACCTTCTGCCGAGGCGGGGTGTGACAGATTGGTATCAGAGACAAGGTTATAGTGAACTAGGTTGCATTAGTGGGCCTAGACTATAGCCATGACTAGAATAAGGACTTTTAGGTGTACTTGCTAATTATTAAATCCATACATCCTTGCCTACTTACCGAATGTGGTTCTATGCATGCTTATTACATGTTAATTGACAAGTTAGTACATACATGTTAAATAATTACTTATTTTATATTCTCCCTATTTATATACTATTATCTTATATGACAGAGTATGTCGAACCCTAATAGCCCTTTCCACATCGTGTCCGACGATGACCCCGAGATTTCACCATTCCCCATCACCTCACCTAAGTCACCCTCATTCATGCCTGTGTCCGCTACCCGAGTTGAGAAGACCGGTTCCTCCAATGAGACTGAGCCATTTGAGGATGAGACTGAGCCATTTGAGGATGAGACCGAGCCAATGGAGGAAGAGTCCGAGCCTACTGAGGACAAGTCCGATTCCGAAGAATCCCATCCCTCCCCTGTCATACCTACTGAGACTGCCCCTGCTCCCCCTACCCAACCAAAACCAGCCTCTTCACTCCGATCATTCCGCCCCGGGGGACCACGATTGATGCGTACCCCTCGGATAACCGTGTTCCCACCTTTGACTGAGACATTCTCCATCCCCCCTACTGAGACCCCCTCCATTCCTCCTACCGAGACTACCAACACTACGACTAGGCGAGTGCGATCCCGCAATGGACTTGGTTGCAGGAGCAGATTCAGTCTTGGAGAAAAGAAGAAGGGATACCCGAGACACTGGAGGTTGGGGAGTCCTCCACCACTACACCCATACCCTCTCTCACTTTGGAGCCTGTACATCACACTATCCCCGTTGTGGTAGCACGTTTGGTTGATCAGGAGAGGAGACTTAATCAGTTGGAGTACGACCAGGATGAGTCACATTCCGGTAAAGTGGAACTCTTACAGGCACAAGTTTCTGAAGTTGAGAGAAGGATCAGTAACATGGACTACTCGGTTTACTGTGCTGATGACGACATCAAGATGCTTCGAGAGGAAGTCACTGAGTTACGCCGACGGGTGGAGCACAGCGAGAGGCATGCTGAGTTAGCGGAGGAGCGCGCGATTAGGACAGAGCAGCGTATGTTCGAGATGGAGCAGAGTTTGGGACGTGTTAGTGCACTTTTGGGCCATTTTCGCGGATAGTTTCATTTCGATTTTTGACCTACTATGGCGGGTTGTGCCTAGAGGATAAATTTATGGATTTGCTTGTATTTTTCCGGATGTTCCATTCCCGGCCTGTTTTTGTGAACAATGAATCAAGTATTTTGACTAAATTTATGCTCTTGTTGGGTTATTAATCTTACTATCTTGTGATTTTGGTTGTGTGGTTTGTAATTATTTATTCCTTACATGCATGATAAAGTTCTATCTTGTATAGTATCTCATTGTCTTGTTGTGCTTTGTAATTTCAAGAAACATGCCACCCAAGAGAACACCCACGATGAGTAATGCAGCTATCGAGCGACTTGTAGCACAAAGAGTAGCTGAGGCAATCGCCACCCAAAGGACTGAGAGGAACGATGGAAACGAAAGAACCGGTAGAAGGAATGAAACCGGAGGAGGTTCGGGGAATGTAACTCGAGAATGCACCTATAAGGACTTTTCGAATTGCAAACCCCATCACTTCAATGGAACCGAAGGAGCTGTCGGTTTGGTTCGGTGGTTTGAGAAGCTAGAGTCAGTTTTCCGTATTAGCAACTGCAAGGAAGATTGTAAGGTTAAGTATGCAACATGCACCCTTCAAGATGGTGCGTTATCATGGTGGAATTCATACGCCCATTCGGTGGGCATTGATGCTGCTTATCAGATTTCTTGGGAAGATCTTAAGAAAATGATAACGGAAGAGTACTGTCCTCGGAACGAACTGCAGAAGTTGGAGGTAGAATTTTGGAATCTGGTTGTCATTGGGGCTGATGTAG
This sequence comes from Pseudognaphalium luteoalbum, assembly GCA_963422505.1. Lineage (NCBI taxonomy): Eukaryota > Viridiplantae > Streptophyta > Magnoliopsida > Asterales > Asteraceae > Pseudognaphalium > Pseudognaphalium luteoalbum. Next base: position 50,470,393 of record OY730196.1, read on the forward strand.
CTAGATATACAAGGAGATTCCATGAATTGTCACTTCTTTGCCCATCTATGGTCACTCCCGAGTACAAGAGAATTGAACGTTATATCTGGGGATTTCCCTCCCAAATTCAAGGAAATGTAACTTCATCCAAGCCCAATACGATCCACGATGCCGTCCGCATGGCACACAGTTTAATGGATCAAATTGTACGACGTGGGGTAATGGAAAGGGGAAATGTTGATAAGAATTCTGATGGTAAAAGGAAATGGGAGGAAAGTTCTAGGGGAAACACCAGCCAACAACAAAATAAGAAGACCGAGACAGTTAGGGCTTATGCTGCAGGGCCAGATGCTAAGAAAGGTTATGCTGGAAACAAACCATATTGTAAGCGTTGCAACCATCACCACAAAGGTCCCTGTAGCAACGCATGTGGGAGATGTAAGAAGCCTGACCATCAAGCCAAGGATTGTCGGAGCCCTGCACCTGTCGCCAACACTAACTCTCCAAACACATGCTACGGGTGCGGGAGTGCTGGACACTTTAAAAAGGATTGTCCGAAGCTGAAAAATCAGAATAACAATGCGGCGCGCGGCAGGGCATTCGTGATCAATACCAATGAAGCACGCCAAGATCCCAACCTAGTCACGGGTACGTTTCTCCTAAATGACATGGTTGTTTCAGTCTTATTTGATACTGGTGCTGATGAGAGTTTCGTGAGTTTAGCCCCTTACTTGATATCACTCCAACTGCCTTAGACACTAAATACACGGTAGAGTTAGCTAATGGTAAATTAATTGAAGCTGATAGTATAATTCGAAACTGTTCCCTAAACTTAGCAAGCGAAATCTTTCCCATAAATTTGATACCCGTCAAAATAGGAAGCTTTGACGTCATCGTTGGCATGGATTGGCTGTCCAAGAATCGTGCTGAAATAGTATGTTATGATAAGATTGTCCGCATCCCCCTCTCTAGCAGAGCAACTTTAATAATACAAGGAGAAAAGAGTGGAACGAGATTGAACATCATATCGTGCATGAAACACAGAAGTACCTAAGAAAAGGGTACCAAGCAATCTTAGCTCATGTTGTAGAGGAGAAACCGGAAGAGAGACGACTCGAGGATGTCCCTATCGTGCGGGATTTTCCCGAAGTTTTCCCTGAAGACTTGCCTGGACTACCACCAGCCCGGCAAGTGGAATTTCATATCGACTTGGTGCCTGGTGCTGCACCCGTTGCCCGAGCACCATATCGATTAGCCCCTTCCGAAATGCAAGAGTTGTCAAGTCAACTACAAGAGCTTTTAGATAAAGGGTTTATCCGGCCAAGTTCCTCACCTTGGGGAGCTCCCATCTTGTTTGTGAAAAAGAAAGATGGATCCTTAAGGATGTGCATCGATTACCGGGAATTGAATAAACTAACCGTGAAGAACCGTTACCCACTCCCTAGAATTGATGACTTATTCGATCAGCTGCAAGGCTCGAGTTTTTACTCAAAAATTGACCTACGATCGGGGTATCATCAGTTGAGAGTCGGAGAAGAAAGCATCCCAAAGACGGCATTTAGAACTCGGTATGGTCATTACGAGTTCCAAGTAATGCCGTTCGGCCTCACTAACGCACCGGCAGTATTCATGGATCTCATGAACCGCGTGTGTAAACCGTACTTAGATAAGTTCGTCATTGTATTCATCGATGACATTTTGATCTATTCAAAGAACAAAGAGGACCATGAAAAGCATTTGAGATCAATCTTGGAGTTGCTTAAAAAGGAGGAGTTCTATGCTAAGTTCTCAAAGTGTGAGTTTTGGTTACGAAGAGTGCAATTTCTAGGACATGTTATTGATTGTCAAGGAATACATGTTGACCCTGCCAAGATTGAGGCTATCAAAAATTGGGAGACGCCTAGAACCCCAACAGAAGTACGGGAATTCTTAGGTCTTGCTGGTTACTATAGACGATTCATCGAAAACTTTTCTAAAATAGCCAAACCTTTGACACTGCTAACTCAGAAAATAGAAAAGTATAATTGGAGTGATGAGCAGGAGGAAGCTTTCCAATTGTTGAAGCAAAAACTTTGTAGCGCACCAGTATTATCATTGCCGGAGGGAACCGAAAATTTTGTAGTCTTCTGTGATGCATCATGACAAGGGCTAGGATGTGTGTTAATGCAAAAGGAGAAGGTCATAGCTTATGCTTCTCGTCAACTTAAGGTGCATGAGAAAAACTACACAACCCATGACCTGGAATTGGGAGCAGTGGTGTTTGCACTCAAGATTTGGAGGCATTACCTCTATGGTACAAAGTGTACCGTGTTTACAGATCATAAAAGCCTTCAGCACATTTTCGATCAAAAGGATCTGAACATGAGACAGCGTAGGTGGGTTGAATTGCTCATTGATTACGATTGCGAAATTCGTTATCACCCGGGCAAGGCAAATGTTGTAGCTGATGCTTTGATCAGAAAAGAACGGATGAAACCACTACGAGTTAGGGCTTTAGGTATGACCATTCATACGAACCTTACCTCTCAAATTCGTGATGCTCAACTCGAGGCAATCAAGGAGGAGAATGTAAAGGGCGAATCTCTACGCGGTATGGATAAGCAATTTGAGGTTAAGTCCGATGGAATCCGATATTATATAAATCGCATATGGATACCAAGTTTTGGTAACTTGAGGAAGTTGGTAATGGACGAGGCACATAAATCTAGGTATTCCATCCATCCGGGTGCTAACAAGATGTACCATGGGCTTAAGGACTTGTATTGGTGGCCTAACATGAAGGCTGAGGTGGCCACCTATGTTAGTAAATGCTTGACGTGTGCCAAGGTAAAGGTCGAGTATCAGAAACCATCAGGTCTATAGCAACAACCCGAAATACCCCAATGGAAGTGGGAGCAAATAACAATGGACTTTATTACTAAGCTTCCTAAGACAGCAAATGGTTGTGATACGATTTGGGTAATTGTTGATCGCCTGACAAAGTCCGCCCACTTTCTAGCAATCAAGGAGACCGACACAATGGAAAGATTGACTAGGATTTACTTGAAAGAGGTGGTGACAAGGCACGGGGTGCCCATCTCGATTATCTCTGATCGAGATAGCCGTTTCACCTCTAGATTTTGGCAATTACTCCAAAAAGCTCTAGGTACTCGCTTGGATATGAGTACCGCATACCACCCTCAGACATATGGCAAAAGAGAAAGGATAATTCAAACCCTGGAAGATATGTTACGCGCATGTGTTATCGACTTTGGACGTGGCTGGTAGAACCACCTGCCACTATGCGAGTTCTCTTACAACAACAGTTATCACACCAGCATCAAGGCCGCCCCATTCGAAGCACTTTATGGACGAAAGTGTCGATCGCCTGTATGTTGGACTGAGGTGGGAGATAGTCAACTCCTTGGTCCAGAGATTATACACGAAACGACCGAGAAGATTGTGCAAATCCAAAACAGACTGAAGGCAGCCCGTGACCGCCAAAAGAGTTATGCAGATACGAGGCGCAAACCGCTAGAATTTCAAATTGGGGATAGAGTCATGTTGAAAGTGTCGCCTGGGAAAGGAGTAGTCCGTTTTGGGAAACGAGGAAAGCTAAACCCCAGATATGTCGGACCATTCGAGATACTGGAGAGAATTGGTCCAGTTGCATACAAATTTAAGTTGCCTCAAGAACTCAGTAATGTACATGACACGTTTCATGTGTCAAATCTGAAAAAGTGTTTATCAGATGAATCCCTTATCATACCAGTCGGAGAAGTACAAATCGATGAGAAATTGCATTTTGTTGAAGAACCAATCGAGATCATGGACCGAGAAATAAAGACCTTGAAGCGGAGTCGTATACCCATTGTAAAGGTTAGGTGGAATTCGAAACGAGGTCCGGAATTCACCTGGGAGCGCGAGGATCAAATCCGTCGCAAGTATCCCCACTTATTCTCAAACCCTGCACCACCCGAGGTCACGAACTAAATTTCGGGACGAAATTCTTTTAACAGGGGGAGAATGTGACAACCGGCAAAAATTTATGATTCAACTCCGCTCAGGTAATAAACTTAGAGAATTTTTTATTTTTTTTAGTTAAACTATAATTTTAGTGAACTAACGCCTATAATTAAATAACATTGAATTTAGGCGCCTTATCGTTACAACGTGACACTAAACAAGCGTTTATCCGTATCTACATACAATGTGACAAAATTGTTTACGTTTAGGTTTATTAATTTAGTAAACCCTAGTATATATATATATACACATATATATATATATATATATATATATATATATATATATATATATATATATATATAAGTCTATGTGTGAACCAAGAGTATAGTGGTAAGTACACTCACTTGCATGAAAGTAACTAATCACCACCTTTGCATGAAATACACCATAATAATTAAATAAATACTTTTATTTGAATTATTTAAAAACTTAATTAAATTATAAATAAAAATCTGATTTTAATTATAAATTTATTTAATTAAACTAATTTAATTAATTAAAACATTTAATCACCAACTAATCACCTCCATTCTCCACCAATCACAAACCAAAACCATTCCTCTCCCCCCCCACCCCCCCCACCCCCCACCATGGCCAGCTCCCTCCCCCCCCCCCCCTCCTCACTCACTTCTCTATTTAAACAACTCAAACACAACTCTTTCCCACTTTTCACCCACACACTCATTTCTCTCTTCTAAACACTCTCTTCTTCCTCCTTTTCTCCCCAAAAATTCAGCCACCATACCAACATCATAACCACCACAAAGCACCACCCAAAAACCCTAAATCCACTCAAAAACAACCTACTTTTATCTTAGATTCGTTGGTAAGAAGATACACAATTTTCTCTTCTTTACTTCCTTTAATTTTTATACACTAATCATCACCCATGGATGAAGAATACAAAAACTTGTATAAATATATATAAATCTACATCTAATATCTTGTTTTATACATGTGTAAGAACTTTATGTATGGCTATGCCTACACTTACATATGTATGTATGCACTTTACATTTCATTTTTGTTATAATCTTATGTATGGCTATGCCTACAATTGTATATGTATTCATGCATTTCATTTTTCATTTTATTATAATCTTATGTATGGCTATGCCTACATGCATCTCTTTTACTCATCTCCATCTCCATTTTCTTTTAATTTGAAATATTGAAAAGTATGGCTAAGCCTACAAAATAACTTGATGTTTGTAGATTTTCACTTGCACATGTTCATGTGTTAAAAAGAGGTGATAATCCATGATCAAACCTATGTCAAGTCCTAAAAGATGTAAAATATACCTATACTTATCTATAAATCTTTCAAAGATCTCATGCATGTAAAAGTAATCAAAATCTATGGAAAAATGATGGCAAATGCATGTGGGAAAGAGGACTAAAACAATGATTTGGTACCTAGGAGTTAGGATAGTAGTCTATGACTCAAAATCCTAACCCATACACACTACATGCAATATGTCCAGATTTCTATATCTCACTTTGTGAGGTCATAAATCCGTGTATACTTAAAAAAATACCACCATTTTACTATGGAAATTACTTTTATGTATTAGCTTTCAGACCCAAGTGGTCTCACTAAAAAATATGGAGTATTCGACCTCCAAACAGCCCATACGAAACTATTGCGCATGTTGTGGCAAATTCGTATACCTCACTTTACAAGATCATAAATCCATGAAAACTTAAATAAAGACTACCATTTTGTTACCGATTTTTAATTTTATAAAGCTCATCTAACAAGATTATGTTCAAATATAAGTTTAAAATACGTTTCTATAAATTTATACACAAGAACACACAATCTGTCTAGAAAAACACAGGCTACTAAAATGGTCATAACTTGAGTTCTAGGAAGAGTTAGAAGAAGCATTTTTTTTAAATTTGAGTATTGAAAAGATCTACAACTTTCATGTTTTAAACTTTTTCCAGAAATGCACACATTTTTCTCTACAAGCCGATTTAAGGGTCTAGTCTGGAAGTTTCTGGAAATAAGTTGGATTTTTACTAAGAATTACTTAAAAGGGTGTAAATGCACCCGTCAATGGTTGAATAAAACGTGACACTTAAACTAAAACTATGGGTGATGAAACTTTACAAAAATTAGAATTAATATATATATATATATATATATATATATATATATATATATATATATATATATATATATATATATACTATATGACTAAACTTAAGCATTTTATGTGATCTAGGACGCATAAACCCCACCGAGACCAAACAAGTACTTGCAACTTTCCGCTCTCTCACTAAGGTGAGTCTCATGGCCCCTATTTCTTTTTAAATGCTTTGACATGTTTTTGGGGTGAGAATACATGTTCTTTTCTTTGTGGACACAAACTAAACTGTTACGTATTGCATGAGTTGACACTATCCATTAGGTAGGCCTTTATCATGAATTGTTAGTTAAGGACTTAAACGTGAATGTCATGAATAGATCTATTTGGGTTGACGCCCCCATCCGGGTTGGTAGCGCCAACATGACTATAAGTCAAACGGGTGCATTGTCATTTGAGAACTACTAGTGTTTGGATAGGACACTTGCGAGGCACTAAATGTTAAGGTTTCAATTCATGAGCTTATGACAATAGTAATACAATTTTTACTATATTGTTGAATGGCAATATAACTTGAAATCTCGTGATCCACGGTAATGTTTTACAACTATTAAAACCTATGAGCTCACCAACTTTATGTTGACCCATTTTTACATGTTATTCTCAGGTAATTAAGATGCTTGCTATTTGTGAAGATGGCATACCCCTTTTGAAGTTAGGAACTACATTTGCATGGACGAACATTGCTTTTGATCTTAAATTCTTAAACCCCTAACTATTTTGTAACTTATGGAAATTGTTTGTAAACTTTTTAAGACAAATGTTCTAAGTCTGTAAGACAATTTAAAATTTTATGAAGTATGTTTAAAACGACTCATGTAGTGGTCGTTCATTGTAATTCTTGTGTTGTGATCTCATGATAGTCACATCTCGCAACCTTCCACCGAGGCGGGGTGTGACATTATTTGTTTCTAAAAAGTTAAATAAATTAGTGATCGAAAGTCTTCCGATTCATTGAGAAGTCGAGCGGCGTGTTCTGATTTATTTCAGCGGTCAAAATTTTATTTTAACTTAGACGTTTTAGACTTGAGGGTTTTTATAAACTAACAAGTTATAAATGTGATAGTTTTAACTAGACAAATGATATATAAGTTAAAGAGATAATTGAAAGTTAAGTTGTTGCGATATAACAGTTCAATTAAGTCTTGGAAATTATATAAGGTAATTAATAGTGAATTTAAATGCTTGGTGATTATTCACAATGCATTAGAATTTAAAGTTAATTAATATTTGTTAAGTGTTTATAAGACTTAAGAATTCTTTGATTGATTCAAGATAATTAATAAAAGAATTATAAGCTATATAGATTGGTTATACTAACACAATTAAAATGAATAATGAAATTTTTAGATTGATTCAGAGAAATCAATAAAAGAATTTATATTATTAATTTGATTTGTGTAGATATGAAAATGCTAGAATTAAGTGACTATGGAAGTGATATACTTGATGAAATCGATGAAGAAATTGATTTTGATCTTGAAGAAGGAGAATTTTTACTACCTGAAGATTGGACTGCTATATCTGAGAATGTACAAGACATTGGTGTAGATCCAGATGCAGAAATTGATGAACACCATGTGAGTCCATCTAGGACAGAAGTTATTATTGAAAATGATCAAGGTCCAACAGTTGTCGATGTAGATGAAGAAATCGATGACTCAACCGATTCTGAAAATGATGAAATCTTGATTCCTACCAAGAATCTAGCAGTTTTTCATAGAAAACTTCCAAAACAGAAAAAGAAGGTTGGAGTTTCTGAAGTTGATATAACTGGGAAATGGGAACCTAAAAGAGGGATTATTGGTTGGTACTTTGACTCTGAGCTGAAGCTGTTTGCTATTAAAAGGTTTGACGGAGTTCAATATTTTGAGCGAAAGCTTGCATTATTTAGTTCTTTGCCTAGATTTGAGATTCGAGATTTTGCTCGATTACCTTTGAATAATCCAAGTGATGATTTTGTTGGAAGATATGTTGAACACATAATCAAGATGGGGTTCATAGTTTTGGGAAAGAAGAAGGAAGGAGAAAAAGTGATTTTTGTTTGGTAGTGAAAGCCTCTTTTGCTTTTATGCATTTTTAAATTGCATATTTCATTTAAACGCGAACAACGAAACGTATACTTGGGTTTTAAAAGTTCATAATATTTTTATGAAAATTTCCCAAAATACATACGAAACTTTCGTATTTAAATTCGTATTTTCAAAATGTAACATTAATTCGCGTACAAAAACATTTGCATTTTTAAATACTTGTTATTAAATATTTTTGTGTTCTTTAAAATTCAAGACCAATCCAAATAGATTTTCCAAAATTTATAATAAAATTTTGTCAAATTTCTGAGAAAATTTTGTACTGTTCGTGAAAATTCATTTTAAAAACTTACGCGTTTAAATTTTAAAGAACGTTTTCTTTGTTTTTAATAAAGTAAAATAAATGAGAATCTAATTAAAATTATTTTTGTCCTAATTAATAAAATATTCAAACCTACTTACATTAGACCATCACCATTTATCTGTCAGTGCTTGTGACAACACTTTCAGATATGCCTGAAATATGTGAGAAAGTGTGGCGAAGAACGAACGTACCTTGAAGCGCTTTAATGATACTATGAATTAGGTTAGCAGGATTTATATAACAACGCTCAAATTCTCGTAAGAATTCTCTTTCTTCTTGACCTAATGCTAGTAACGCATCAATGAATTGGTTAAATGCTCGTCTTACCTTTGGATGTCCATGTACCATTCTGAATACCAAGGATTAGTTAGGAAAGTTTGAAAGCAAGGTAGATGAGGGCATTTTTGTAGGGTATTCCATCCAAAGTAAGGCATATAGGGTTTTCAATCAAAGGACCAGGGTAACAGAAGAATCAATGAACATCACTTTTAATGAGAATACCATTAATCCTGATGGGATAGGTCCAAAGTCATTGTTTGATATTGATGTTCTTAATTCTGCTTTTAGATATGCAACTGTAAGTTCTAGTGTAGGTACAAGTACAGGTACCAACACAGGGACAGCAGATGAAGCAAGTGAGGAAGTATCAGGAATGTCCACAGAAAAGAATAAAGACTCATTGGAATACATTGTATTTCCAATCTGGACTCCTGATCCACCAGAGGTGTTTTCTTATGATCAGACACAGTTCTCTCAGAGAATTATGACAGAAGAATCTACTGATATACCATCCAGTGAGAGTTCTAGACAAGAAGGAAATCTTACCAACTTAGAAGCAAACATTCCAGAGACATCAACATCTACTTATCATGTTCACAAAGATCATCCTCTAGAATATATAATTGGGAATGTTGACTCTGTTGTGCAAACTAGACAGCAGTCTACTGTCAATCAAGAGGAGATACATACCTCTTTATATGTATGTTTCTTATCTCAAACTGAGCCAAAGAAGACAGTGGAAGCTCTTAAAGATCCCAGTTGGATTGAAGCAATGCAGGAGGAATTGCTTCAGTTTAAGATACAGAATGTGTGGACCTTAGTTGATCTACCAAAGGGAAAAAGAGCTATAGGCACAAAATGGATCTTTAAGAACAAAAAGGATGAAAGGGGTATTGTAATCAAGAACAATGCAAGGTTGGTGGCACAGGGGTATACACAGGAAGAAGGTATTGATTATGATGATGTGTTTGCTCCTGCTGCAAGAATAGAAGCAATTAGATTATTCTTGGCATATGCTTCATATCATGGATTTAAAGTTTATCAAATGGATGTCAAGAGTGCCTTTCTGTATGGGAAAATTGATGATGAAGTTTATGTTTGTCAACCACCTGGATTTGAAGATCCCAAGTATCCAGATAGAGTATGCAGATTGGATAAGGCTCTATATGGCTTGCATCAAGCACCTAGAGCCTGGTATGAAACTCTATCTGTTTACTTATTGGAGAATGGTTTTAAAAGAGGTACCATTGATAAAACACTGTTCACCAAGAAGATTCACAATGATATCTTGTTGGTACAAGTGTATGTTGATGATATCATTTTTGGTTCTACTAATGATACCTTGTGCAAGGAGTTTGAGAAGTTAATGCATCAGAAGTTCAAGATGAGTTCTATGGGAGAACTTACTTTCTTTTTGGGACTTCAAGTTAAGCAGAGGACTGATGGCAATTTCATTAACCAAAGCAAATATGTCAAAGACATTTTGGACAGATTTGGTTACTCAGATGCTAAACTAGCTAGCACACCAATAGAGACACACAAAGCATTATATGCAGATCTTGAGGGGGAGGATGTCGATGTGCATCTATACAGATCTATGATTGGCTCCCTCATGTATCTCACCTCATCTAGACCAGACATAATGTTTGCTGTGTGTGTGTGTGTGCTAGATATCAAGCCAATCCCAAGCAATCACATTTGTATGCAGTAAAGAGGATCTTCAGATATTTAAAGGGTCAACCACAATTGGGCCTTTGGTATCCCAAGAGTTCTTCATTTGAACTCATGGCATTCACAGATAGTGATTATGGTGGTGAGAATCTAGATAGGAAGTCTACATCTAGGGGTTGTCAATTTCTAGGAGAAAGATTGGTGTCATGGCAATGCAAGAAGCAGACCACTGTATCCACTTCCACTGCAGAAGCAGAGTATGTTGCTGCATCAAGTTGCTGTGCACAAGTACTTTGGATACAGAATCAAATACTGGATTATGGTCTGATTTTTCTAAATACTCCTATTTATATTGATAATAACTCTGCAATTAGTATCATTAACAATCCTGTTAAGCATTCTAAGACCAAACATATTGAAATTCGTTATCATTTTATACGAGACTGCAATGAAAAGAGATTGATTCAAATCTTTAAAATCCATACTGATAATCAATATGCAGATCTTTTCACAAAGGCTATCGATGTGGGAAGGTTTACATTTTTGGTCACCAGTATTGGAATGATCAATCTAACCTAACCTATGTTTGGTATTAAGAATAGATACTAACAGTGGTACTGTATAAAGAACAGTGCTTTCTGGTCTAAGTGTTTACCACTGCTAGCCTTCAGTTGCTTTCAGTTAGTACCAATGTTAGGACATTCTAGCCACTGCTTCTTATAAAGTTGCCACTGCTTGTAAACTTGTGAATATTATTGCCACTGTTTATTGTTTTCTAGCTAACCACTGCAGGTTCTTAGCTATTGTCAGAAGACATTGCTACTGCTGGAACTAATTTTTATTTTACTTTATTTAGTTTGATAGTAAAAAAAAAAATAATAAAAAAATAAAAAATTATAAGTATTCTGCTTATAAAGCTAAATATTTGGCACTGCTAGTACTAAGTTTTGGTTACCTTGGTCGGTTGCCACTGCTAGTGCTACTAACTGCTGTTAGCTTTCTAAGTATGTGTTCGAAAAATTGAATGTCTGCCACTGTTAAGGTATTTTATACCTTTCCACTGTTAGTTATATCGACCAATGCCACTGCTAGTTAATTTTTCTAGGTCTTTGCTCTGTTCTTATGACTAACAGTATATAAACTTACAACACTTCAATTTTTCATTACGCTTTCTTATTTTCACACATAACCACTGCAATTACTCTTCAAATCAAACCCTCACTTCTATTATGATCAATTCAACAGTCATGGCTTCTTGTTCAACAGATCTTACATTGAGTGTTTACGAAGAACACAATATGATCGCCTTCTTGATGCAACCCTCATCGGTGCAAAACTTCACACAAATTGTGGATTTTCTGCGTTGGAGTTATATTTTTCATGCGCTTACTGTATCTCCAAGGGTTTCCAGGGGTCATTTGAACGAATTTTGGAAGAATGCTAGATTGGAAGTAATTGAGGGCAACAATCAAGTGGTCTCTATGGTTCAAGGAACCAAAGTGGTGATATCTGAGGATTCTCTTCGAGAAGTACTTCTTCTTGATGACGCTTCAGGTATAACGTCTATCGATGACAAAGATTTGTATGATAATCTTAGATTAATGGGGTATGAGGGTGATTACACACGTTTTACATTTTTTAAATCACTCTTTAGTCCTCAATGGAAATTTTTCATACGTACCCTTCTCCACTGCTTGTCATCTAAACGAACCGCTTTTATTGAATTTGGTACCCAAATAGCCTATGAACTTGTGTGTTTGGCTAAGGGTCAAAAATTTAATTTTTCTAAATACATTCTTGAAGGCATGATAAGAAATATAACAAAAGGGAAAAAGGATATGTTTATCATGTATCCTAGATTTGTGCAACTTGTTTTAAGTAAACAAATCTCTAATTTAGTTGCACAAGAACTTATTATTGGTGTTAGTACTCTTTCTACTAGAACTTTTACAGAGATGAGTAAGAATACCAATAAGAAGTTTTCTGGGAAGGAAATAACATTATTCTCTACAATGCTTCCTGCTCCTTCGACCACAGATGTAGTACCACCAACTACATCTGAACCAATTGGTGACAGGCCAGTAGTACCAACTGGGTCTGAACACACACCAATTGGGGGTACAAAAAGAAAACAAGGGACCAAACAACCTACCCTCCTACAGCCAAAGAAAAAGAAAAGAAAACAGGCAAGTGAGGTTCCTGCTGCTCACTTGTCTCAGTCATCTATTGTCCCACAGCAAGTGACCCCACAGGAGATGGGTGGTCATTCTGGAAGGGTTGCCACTACTCCTTCTAGTCCACTGATAGAGGAGGGCAGTGGTAACATAAATAAGACCCAACCAGAGGCAACTTCTAATGCTGAACCTACGGGTAATGAAGCAGGTGAAGGTCCCAGTACCAAGAAAAAGGGAACTTCTGTTGATCATGCTAGGTATGAGGTAGAAGATGCTTTTGTCAATGATTCATCTAGGAGGTCACACTCTAATGATGATGAGACTAGTCCTCACATTGAATTGATGAATGTACAATTGACAAAGGCAGTGGATTTGCTTTGGGAGAAGTTAGTAAAGGAGAAAAGAGTGAACAAAGCTCAAGATGTTAAAATTGCAGAGCATGATGCTAAGATTGTTGAACAGGGGAAAGAAATTGATGGATTAAAGGAACGACTTGGGGTGTTGGAAGCTTTGTTGATGCAAAATATTTTCAATGATGGTTTAAAAGAAAGGTTTGGGGTTTTAGAAGCTTTATTGAAAAACACTTTCAACAAGGGGGAGAAGAGTGCAGAGGAGATGTTTGATGATGATGTGTTTATGCATGATGATGATGATGATGATGAAGGTATAGGTGAGACATATGCTATGTCTAATATTAACAATGAACATGATATGCAGACTGAGATTGTTGAAAGTATTATTCAAAAGTCTGTGGAGAGGTTTGATGGTGAAACAGAAGTGATTAGTGATGTAGAAGATGGTGAAGAAGTGGTACAATCAGTTGATGAGTTGGTGAGTATAGAAACTGAACAGATGGAAGGTGATGGTGATGATGCAAAGGCTGAGGGGGAGTCTAAATCAAAATCTGATCCTAAACGTACATATGGTAGAAAGAAATCCATTCCAGTGTTCAGTATAAAAGCTAAAAGGATGGAAGAAATCAGAAAATCCAAGTCAAGTAGTCCCACTTCTAAAGTGGCTACCACATCTACTGCTTCACAAACCAATGCTACCACAACTCCACAACCTTCTGTTACTTCAACTCCACAACCTACTGCTACCTCAACTCCACAACCCACTACTACAAATTTATCACCCACTGCTAGAACTCTAGAAGTACCTTTTGTCATCAAAGAATCTAGAGTTGATAAACCTGAGTCTAATCTTCCAAAGATTGATCCAAAAGACAAAGGTAAGAGTAAATTGGTAGAAAAGCCAAAGCTAAAGGTCAAAATGGTATAGAGGAGTATTGAGCATGATCATGAATATGCATTGAGATTACAAGCAGAGTTGGATTAGCAGGAGAGGATAAGAACAGAAAAGAGAGCATCTGAGGTACAGAGGTCAGTGCATACATCTGAGGTTGATGAAGTGGATGTTGTGCTTGAGAATGGTCAGATTGTTAAAATGACTAAAGAAGCCAGCAGAGTATATGCAGAGATGAAAGCAAAGGGGTTAAATGATGATACTGTATATCATGCTTATGAAGCAAAGAAAAAGGGTAATCCTCTGCAGATGGCATTAAAGAAGAAAATTGAAAGAGAGAAGAAGGAGAAAAAGGAAAAAGAAGCTGCTAAGAGAAAAGCAAAGAAACCAACAAGGGCTGAATTGAAAAATGATCTGGTTTGTAAGTTAAGGGGAGATAGAATTTCTACAGGACAATTGAGGAAGATGTCACTGGAACAATTGCAAAATATGTATGATAATAATCCTCATGTCAATCCTGAAGCAAGGCAAAGGTTAGAAAAGAAGAGGAAAGATGATGTAGAAATTCAAAGGAGATTGCAAGAAAGATATGATCAAATCGATGAGGAGTTGGAGAAAGAAAAGGAACTGAAATTGAAAATTGAAGGTGTTAGAAGGTCATTTGCTAAATTTCAAGAGATGGATGATAATATTTGTGATTTGGATAGGGATGAGGAGATATTAGATCAAATAATTGTAGTTAAGTCTGATAGATCAGAAAACATCAACTTGAATGGTGAGGAATATTCAGATATCATCAAATGGGAAGCAGTGTTGATAGCAACTAAAGAAATTGCTTATGAAATTAGAATTGAAAGGAAAAATGGTGTTGTTAGTTTTCATAAGTCAATGCAAGATATTCTGAAGAGAGTAAACAGGTTTGATGTGTATGATATGTATAAGATTGGGTTAGAAAAGAATTTGAAAATTATTAAAGCTAGTATTGAAAGGCATGTGTGGGAATGGATACAAATGATGTTTGAGCCTAAGATGTATGGAGATTTGTTCTTATGTACTGAAGCAGTAAGTATTTGGAGACATTTTGTAAGGGCAGGAGTACAGTTGATAGCTCTCAGAAATGGAAAACTTATTTATATGCTGGATGAGAGAGATTACTTCCTGAGTGTAGCATTGTTGAAGCAGTTGATTGCTAAGAAATTGCAAGTAGCTGTGAAGAACTCCAAAAGCAAAGATATAGTCTACAGAATTATGAATCAGTACAATAAGAAAAATAAATAAGGATTCAAAAGGTTCCAAAGCTCCTTCAAAAGAATGAAGATGAATGAAGAAACTTAATGCAATGCAAGATTGTTCAAGTTTTGGGGGAGATTGTTGGGATCTGAGCTTATTTGACAAAGTGTTGGAAGTGCTAGCCACTGTTTGTTATAAGGATAGCCACTACTAATGTAGAAGCAGTGCCACTGTTAGAAGAATTGAAGACCTATCCACTGCTAGTGTATTTAAGCAGTGCTACTGTTAGTATAAGTATACTTGTGTCTGTCAAGGAAACTTACTACCACTGTTAGTATAAAGTAAGTTGTTCCCACTATTATCGTATATAAGTATGTTAGAGTTATTTATGGGATAGATTTGAATTCCATAATAACTAGAGATTGTATAGGATTCTATGTATTATAAATAGAGATCCTTAGACCTAGATTAGGTTAACATTAGTTTTCACGCAACTTCAAGGTTTTGTAACCCTAATACAGTTCAGTGTATTCGTCTTATATTATTAATAAGATTGAAGCTTTTGATAGTAACTTTGTTTCGTTGATTTTATTATTGATCTTCATAATATTATTGAGTGTGATTCCGCAACTTCTCAGTAATAATTCAAAACTTGTGTTAATCTAATAAGTTTATTAGATCGATCTTGATTATCAGAAATTTTAAGGTTTATGTTTGATGTGTCAGTAGGTTTATCTGGCATGTTTAAATATAGATTTTATAAACATTAGCTTCATCATATGATGTACTAGTAGGCATGACACACACCGGTTTCTGGGTTCTTAAGAAGTAATTCTAATACGTGTCTATGATCTTGTGGTAAACACCATATGATGTACGACTAAATGTCTTAATTTCTTAATGTAGAATGACATATTTATATATCTGAGGTTTATATGAAATCATTTGGGGGTCTATACTGATTGTTTCCTCTCTTGTACATAAGTACAGACCTGGTCTCAATTAGTATATGCTTAAAAGTTAAGCAATCGCAAGTCAATGAAATTGAAAAAGTCTTAAATTTTAATATACCTAACAAGGTCACCAAAATGGTTTTGACTAAGTCTGGTTTTGCTTAAACCTGAATCAAGTTATGTCGCTTTGTTGTACATTTGTACATACCTATCACCGCTGACTTGATTCTTAAAAATGATACTCTTATATTCTCTCTGGATTTGGAAGTTATGCTCATGTCTGGGTTACAGGGATATGTCATAGGTGGGGACAATGGAGAAATATTCATACTTACAATAAAAGGTTAACTCACAGACCCGGAGGCAACATGTTTAAGTGGACAAACAATACAGTAATCGTCTTGAAATAATTTTTATAAAAGGTGCTTTAAGTGTGCTAAGTAAATTTAAAGTGGAAAAATATACGGATAATCGAAATAACACTTACTATTTACTAATAATTGCATGTTGGCCTGATATGATCTCTAAGGACCTAAAACAATTATATCCCCAATTTATTTATTTTTTAGGTATTCTTTGCCTTTTGTTTATTAAACAAAAATGCAAAAAGATTTTATTGTTATATTATTTTCTTCAATATCACATATCTTGTTCAAGTCAAATAGATGTAAAGGATGTTGGTTATTCTCCAAATACTGTGAAGATAAATTCTATTGGAGAAGCTGATAATAATTGAGAGATGGTCACGGAGTTTGAAGATCTTATTGTATGATAAATGTGTGTCAGTCACTTGAATCAGGACATCAAGATTGTTTGAAGACCATGCTATCTCAATGGGGGAGTTTCCGATTGTTGAAGACATGAAAGAATTTGTTGGTGAAGACTAATTGGAAACTTATTTGACAAAGCTGCTGACATGGGGGAGTTTGTTGGTGCATTTGTGTATCAGTCACTTGGTCAACGTTGTCAAAGTCAATTAGTCTGAGTATGTAAATTGTTAGTGTGTATATGGTAGTCTGTAAACGAATAGTGAAATAGACAATATACACAATATAGTGTTCATGCGACACAAAGCTTGTGTCGCAAGGGTCACAATAGCGACACAGGTTGTGTCGCTAGTAGGTCAGAGTGTGAGTATAAATATAAGTGTTAGGTTATCATTTGGGGTTGATCAAACCCTAGAGAGAGAGAGAGCCATGAGAGGGAGAGCAGAGGTAGAGAAAGAGTTCTGTAATCGTTTATACTTCAAGTGTTAATATATAAAAAGATTATTGATATTGTGTTTTGTTCGATTCGTTAAACGTTCATTACTAGATTGTTTGTATTCCGCGTATTCAATTGAGGTGACGATCTGATTAAGTCCGGTACGGGACCTACACTCACCGTTACCTCAACCGCTAACTCAGAAGTCTAATATTACTAAGTCTTCTCCGTATCTTAGAATACAAATAAATAATGAGTTAGTAACTCGTCCCATAACATATAACTCATTTCATAATCATATAACATATCTCAATACGCAATATCAAAATATTAAGCAGTAACTAGTTATAACAACTCAGTCAAATCATTGATTAATGATAAACAACTCATCATTCCAAATTTAGTTTATTTGTCAACTATACGATTAGAACATGACTCTAATAAGTATGAATGATTCACGTGAATTACTACTTTCATTGATTGTAAGCTACTCGATTAAACCATCTTTGAAATGACTAGAATCCCTTAAGTAAATTATTACTTAATTTCCTATTAGTTAAAACTTGACTAATAATCATTCAAGTGTGTAGCCACTTAGGTTCCTATCCAAATTTTATCTTCTATAATACTCCCATTATGTATTGTAACTTATGCTTATGCTATTATATTTATAACAGACCTGTAAGAGCCACAAGTCAAACACTGAATTCATATGAAAAGGGAAATCGAGTAGCGATTTGAGGGTAATCGCATAGTGATTCGGTATAAATTGCCTAGCGATTTGGTCTAAATCGCTTAGCGATTTGGTGTTGTAGTTTAGGATAAATCGCGCAATGATTTAGATAGATCGCGCAACGATTTGCTATATATCACGCAGCGATTTAGTCTAAATCGCGTCGCGATTTTAAACTTTCCCACAGACCTGCAAGTTATCTTGCTAATATGGCTAGCACGAATTCTTTTTACAAACCGTAGGAAATTAGGCTATAAATCACTATTAAATGACTAATATACATCAACCAAACACTTTTCTAATCCCAATTTCATATTAATTCACCAATGCATAATAATACTACTATAATCAAATTCTAGGTTAAAAAGAGTAATTAAACTTACTAGAAATTCATGGAAGAGGTAAAGATGGTGGATATGATTTATGAGTCTTGAATTTAAAGGATTATGAGGGAATTGGATCTTGGTTTCTTGATTCAATCATAAAAGCCACCCGGACGATTCATAGTTTTCTCTTTTTCTTGTTTTATGCTACTGAGTTTAACAGCCAGAGACAAATGAATAAGTCGGCTCATCCTTTAACCTACTTAGTGTCCATTTAAATTTTGTTCCCTTCTAAACCTATAGTCTGGAACCTAGAAACAATTTACGATTCCAAAAATTTTATTTTACCTTCAACTGTATAAATTTAAAACAAATAATAATATACTAGTCACAATAAGTCATTTGACTTTTTGACTACTCTTTCACAATAAACATAATAAAATAGCAATTTAAATTTTCTAACACATTAAATAATAATTTAAAGTCAGAAAATTACTAGATTGCCACTAGGACCCTAAGGATGATGTTACAAATCTGTCCCACTTAAAGAGATTTCATCTTTGAAATCTGATCACGGTAAATTAATCTAGTGTAGCATAATCGCATGATATATTTCATACCCTACTCCTCAAGAGCAACTTATAATAGTAATTACATTTTTTAATTCTCTCCACTTGCATATATCCAAATGTACAAACTTCTGTCTTTCAGCCCCTGCACATATATTGTGCATAAACTCTACCTTTATATATATATATATATATATATATATATATATATATATATATATATATATAACGACCAATTACATGAATCATTTAATTAGTCAGGTAAACACTTTCAGAACACATAATCACTTAACATAAGTGAAGCACATATCTATTTGTAAGAAACTAGCGACATGCTAGAATTCTTAAACCAATATAATTATTTATGTCTTGTCAATAACAATAAAATAATAGTGGTTATAAAACCACAATACACATTAATGAATTTCAAATTCATATCATACTAGCTGCCAAGCCAGTATTCACATATCACTTTAAGTGGTAAACTATTAAGAAACATCCATTGGTTGTATAAAACTTCTTACTCGTAAGTACTACGAAGTTATACCACCTTAACTACATATTAATAAAAAAGGTAGAGGTCAAACTCTATAAGTAAAACCATACTCCCATGATTACTTAACATCAAATTCCATTGAATAGGGCTAAGTCAAAATCAATTAGTACTTTGCTAAATCATCACAAGTACTACAATATTATATTACCTACATTTAACCGACCTCTACATTAGCTTATTCCACATTTTTACTCTTTTTAGTTGCAATCTATCATTTCATCCAATTATCGAGTATATTACAATATACATGACTTTCACATATCCCTATAATAATGGAAATATAATTATCATTTCCATATTTTCAATTAAAACTTTCATAGTATTTTATCTTTCTTATCGATAATATTTCAAATTTATTCACTAAAATAGGCTATATAGGCTGTTAAAGCCTTTGTTAAGCCTTTTTACATCCTAAGCCAATACTCATGATGCACGTCGGGCGGTCGGTTTTAGGAATAGCTTCCTGTCGTTATGAACCTTCTGCTTGGCAGCGATCAGTGGGTTTTAAAATTTATGTTTGCGGGGCCTAAGTATACTAAAGCTATGGGTGAGTAAAACGATAGGTATGACCTACGGTCGTTCTTCAAACTACAATGGGCATAGGATCTAGGCTTTCTAATTATCTTTTGTAATTTAGCTGGTTTATCAAGAGTTCGATAGTGTGACAACCCGTATTTAAGAGCATTAATTTGCCTTAAACTTGCTTGTAATTACTTGTAATTAGTGTGTAATATAACTAAGTTACTTGTAATATAACGTATATTGAATATACACCCGTACGTAATAGATTGATATTACACGATTTACTCGGATGGAATCCGAAACACCCGGCCGTTGGTGAACCTTTTCATATGACTTGTAAATCTATTTTTATGATTAAATAGTCATTATTTACTTCGCACACTATTTTATGATAATATACGCGAAAGACTTCCACGTTTGGTGTAAAACGTAACGAATACAAGAAAATGCGCGAATTGTGCCGGACACCCGAACGAAATCCAAAATATATTTTGGTAACTCATAATAGAATGTTTAAAAATATTTAGTTATATTAAATATCAATTACATATCAAAAATGTACACGAAAAATCCAATGATAAAAAGTCAACAAAGGAACCGTACGATTTAACGTCTAACCAACTCACACACGTAACCCGAACTCGAGAGGCAGGTCGTGAGCCCAAGCCCAAGGCCCTGGCCCACGAACATCAACCCAGGATTTCCCCTAGTCTGCCCACACTTGGCCCAAAATCCTTTCCTAAACCTAAGTATTTAAAGACTTAAACTTTCCCTAATCCTCATTCTATTTCATTTTAACCACAAACTTATCCCCACTTCCCTCTCTAATTCTCACAAATTCCAGCCACACCACCACCTCCACCACGACCCAAAATCTCATCCAAGAACATCCAAACAATCCCCTCCATGATCTAGCTTCATTTTGGTCATCAAAATCACAAGGAAAAGCAGGGACTCACAAACCGAAACTGCTACAACACATTCTTCAAATTCTTGTACTAAATTGACATTTTATCTGTAAGTAACGTCTTTATTTTCATTGGTTTTCCTTGGATAATGTTTATATTCATGCTCATACTTCATTTCTTCTAATTATGTCCAACATCTACTCAAAAAACCGAAAAAGAAAGCTAATAACCATCGGGTAAAAGCATTAACCATTGGACAATATTTTAGATCGTATTATATCGGCTATATATAACTCATTTCTTGATTAAATCTAACGTTTCTTAGCTCCAAACTGAAGTATTTTGGGTTTAGTTCATGAATATGTAAGCCGCTTGTGTTATTTCAGTAGTTATCTATTTTAATAAATCAAATAAAAGTACATGTACAGACCTGTTAATCTGACCAGAAAGTTTAGTCAAATGTAAAAGAGCATATCTCGTTAACCACGAAATAAAAACTAATGATACTAATATGAAAAGTTATATATTTTTGTTACCTTTAAATACCCTACTATCACACTTTGTGAAGTTTTATAAAACTCAAGTTATGAACCGAATAGTGAACATATGTCACTGAGAGTAAGCTGCTGGACCTACGTCCTTTTGCAATTTTTTTTTTGAGTTGTGTTTGGTTTTAGATTCAAATGTTTTGATGGTCAAAGCGCAAGGACAAAATTGTGTGATTTCGGAGAATAGAACTTTGTGAACTATTTTCATAATTATAATAAAAATGACACTTGTGGGTCACCAATGGTCACGAAACTCATTTTCTATAAGCATTATAACATAAAAAAGGATGTGTCAAAGTTTCGTGTCAAACCGAGCAATTTTGACTTTGGACTTAAAAATGAAAAACATTACAGCCCGACAATGCGACATAACGTGCGACACCACGTGCAATACAAACCTCTATGTCGCACATCAACCAAGAAACCCTACTATGCGATATTAATCCTTATGTCGCTATACGATTTTATGTCGCAACATGCGACACAAAGCTCTATGTCGCACGCTCAATCTAATCTGCTTAAATGCGACATTATTTACGTCGCTATAACGACTGGAGACACAAACCGTTGTGTCGCATAACACATAGTATTGGAAACACTTATTTTCACTAAGTCTCGATTTCGTGCAACGTCTACTAGACTATTATACGATACAACTCGTACTTACAAAACATATACTTATGAAAGTATACAACGAAACAATACGAAACTTAATAATAATGTCTTCGGGAATTATTATTACATACCTAAACATTCACCAATGGGCCGCAAACATTTTTTTTTAATTAAACAACGAACGATACTTGGACATAACTAGTTGAAGTGGACAACTAGCTTGAATGGTCTTTTGAGACATTCACTTATACATACAACCTTACATGCTTAGGGCATTAGAAGGTTGCGGGTTCGGAGAAGCTACTAGCTGATTTACTTTGGATACTCGTTTGATTGCAAACGTAGCTTGCTTACTTGACTCAGGTGAGTCTTACAGCCCCACTTTTACTATTTTACTAATGGGGTGAGATACATTGCTTACATTTTCTTGAACACAAGTGCTAAATTACTTACTTTTCATATATGGGCTTGCATGAGTTACTTACTAATCCACTGAAGTCCCTTCATCATAGTTTCGTTAGTTGTGGACTTAAGAACGAATATTAGTTAATGAATCCATTAGGGACTGACCCTCCCCACCCGGGGTAGTAGCGCTACCATGAACAGTTTTGCATAAACAGGAAACTTTTATTTGTTTCGTACGAGTGTTTGGATTAGGCACTCGTGGTGGCACTATATAGTACTTAGTTGTACCACTGATTTACGGGTTAAGCTTTGACTATGAGATCATGGCAACGGTATATACATATTTACTTATTATTTTCTTGGTTGCAGATACCTATCTACGCTTGTGGGCACCACTGATAAAAATCTTGTGTTCAAACTATTACTTACTTACAAACCTGTGAGATTCACCAACATTCGTGTTGACCCTTTTTAGCATGTATTCTCAGGTATGCAGACGGAGTAAGGTTACTCCAGGAC
The DNA here is from genome assembly GCA_963422505.1 of Pseudognaphalium luteoalbum. NCBI lineage: Eukaryota > Viridiplantae > Streptophyta > Magnoliopsida > Asterales > Asteraceae > Pseudognaphalium > Pseudognaphalium luteoalbum. The sequence goes on from OY730196.1 coordinate 50,493,383, forward strand.
ATTAGCTAGAGTTCGCATGATTTCCTACACTGCATTTACGGAGATTCTTTAGCATTATCTTTTGTACAATTACGGTTATGTAATAGAATGTCCCGTTACAATAACCGGACTCTAGGCTTCGACACAATTGTAGCGAAAACAGTATGTTTTCAGAAAATTTAATTATTGAATGTAACTATTTTACAAACGTCTCATTTAGAGGTCTTTTGCTATATATCTTGTGCTTTTGATAACTTGATTAGTTGCGCCCCGACCCAAACCTGTTCCGCAACAGGTAATTTAGGGGTGCCACAGATTGGTATCAGAGCTTAAGGTTATAGCGAACTAGGTTGCATTTAGTGGGCCTAGACTATGACCGTTAGACGATATTTCCCTATTAGGTATGACTAATTCAGGGGTTGCATCATACAAATTTAATTTAACATAGCCTGATCAACTATGTACAATTATAGGAAGATGATGTAAGGCCTGAAATAGTTATGCTGAACTGGAATACACTAGTTGACTCTGACTACGAAAGAACTGGGACTTATACTTGTTCAAAATTTATTCCCACAGAAATGGCCGACTCATCCTCTAGACCAACTACGCGCGCTTCATTATCTCCCTCTCACACACGTCGCAGCCATACTGAACCTCTAGTGGCTAGGCGCTCTCGTAGTTTACTTCGAGCTAGGCCATACCCCAATCTTATCACCACTAGACCCGCCTCTATCACAGATAACCAGCGGGCGATTACACACCAGTAGAGCTAGTTACCGTTGGCTGTTGCCTCTTGGAGAATCGAGGAAAACATAGAAATCCTTACTGATGGCCAAGAATATACTGCCATGGACCTTTCTCCCTACACCTAGGAACCAACACACCTGACTGTACCGGTATTAACGGCTCGAGTACATCGACACTAGAGACAATTTCACGATATGAATCTGGAACTTTAGGAAACTCGCGAGCACTGGAGACTCACGGCAATGAAATGTATCGATGATGTTGCTGAAGACCACGAAAACACCGTTAACAACATGGACATCCTTTACAACAAGGTGATAGAGATAGCCGTGGAAGCCGCACTTTTGCGACACAGACTAGAAGAATTTGAGCAACGCTCGCGGGATACTGAAGGGTACGCCCGTAGATTAGTGCAACGACTAGTCTTGGCAGAAGATAACGCCCGACAAGCCAGCAGTCTTGCAAACACTGTGGATCGTCTCGTTGCAATGATGGAACAAATTAACCTACGTCAAGACTAATGTAGTCTTATCTTATAACTTTTCAACTATCTATGTTAAATCATTGTAATTCGACCGGATGTAACAATTCCCGGGATCTTTTGTGAACTCAAAATTCTGTAATCTTTTGAACTCACACCTTGAGTGGTTGCTAATCTATCTATCCTATGTTATTGATTGTCCTATAGTGATGTTGTATATTACCGCCTTTATATATATACATTTGTGATAATCATACTCCTTATACAAAATCTCACATACCTTCTAACCCCTTTTAATTAAAGGAACATGCCGCCAAGGAAACAGACTTTCACCACTGCCAAACTTGCCCAATTCGTTGCCCAAGGGGTAGCCAATGCCTTGGCTGCTCAAGAGGCACAGCGAAACAGTGGTTCAAACCTGAACCAGGGCATCGAAGATACCACCAACACAGTACCAACTGCCAAACCTTGCACATACAAGGATTTTCTGAACTGCAAACCCTTGAACTTCAAGGGAACTAAAGGAGCCATCGGCTAACTATGATGGATTGAGAAAATGGAATCTGTATTCTGAATCTGCAACTGCACTGAGGATTGCAAGGTTAAGTATTCTATCTGCACCTTCATGGATGGTGCCCTTACCTGGTGGAATGAATACCCACGCCCAAACTGTGGGGATTGACACGGCCTATCAACTCCCTTAGGAAGATTTGAAGAAGATGCTGACAGATGACTACTGTCCAAGAGAAGAGCTACATCAGCTTGAGGTTGAATTCTGGAACCTCACAGTGAAAGGTGAAAATATCACCGATTACACTACCCGCTTCCACCAACTATCACTTCTGTGCCCAGCAATGGTCGACCTTGAATACAAGAGGATTGAAAGGTACATCTGGGGACTCCCAACTAAGATTCAGGGAATGGTGACTGCATCCAACCCGGGGACTATTCAGAGTGTCATCTGTATGGCACATAACTTAATGGCTCAGGTGGTCCGTCGTGGAGCATCTGATGGAAAGGATACTAGAAACCGATCTGGGAATAACAAGAGGGAATGGAATCCCAACCACAACCAAAACCAAGGTCAACAACAAAACAAGAGGCCAGAAACTGCAAAGGCGTACGCTGCTGGTACCGACGAAAAGAAAGGGTAAAATGGGAGCAAACCTTATTGCTCCAAATGCAACTGTCATCATGATGGTTCCTGCCCTTGCAACAAATGCAAGTGTTTTGGATAATTAGCTAAAGATTGTCGTACCAACACCATAAACCCAAACCCGAACACACCAAAGGCCTGCTTTGAGTGTGGAAACACCAGACATTTCAGGAATGATTGTGATAACACGTAAAAAGTCATGTTTTTACGTACGTTATCTTCCACATTTTAGGCACAAAATTAACAAAAGCATACTTAAAAGGACATTATTCATAAAGTTTTGTTAACTAAGTCAAAACGGAGTCGATGTTTGAAAAATCACTAAAAATGGCAAGAAAAACATAAGAAACCGGGCAAAACTGCTTTATCACACCACCATTCACTCAATTCAATGCACTTTAAGCTATGCTCCGAGTTATGACCTCTAACTTATGTCATTCTCTTCGTTAGGAAAATACGAACGCGTGGGTATAAAGAACGCTCAAAACGGATAAACGACGAAGAAGTTACGCCCAAACGAAGAAACAGGAAACCGAAGAAGCTGGATACGGCTGAACCAGGCCGTATACGGCTGGTCCAGGCCGTATACGGCTGGACACAGACCGTATACGGTCTGTGCAGGCCGTATACGGCCTGTGCCCACCCGTATACAGCCCAGTTTGCCCGTATTCACCCTGTGCACAGCCGTATACGGTCCAGTTTGCCCGTATTCACCCTAACTCGGCCGTATCATGTGTTTGGGCGATAAAAATCTGATTTTTATTTGCCCTTGCGATACGGTTGTGCATTTTGTGGTTTGGATACGGTCTACGGATACGGTTGTGCGTTCTCTATAAATACTAGCCTCATTTAATCATTTCAACACACCATCACATCTCACAACATTCAACACACTTCAATTCTTCGTTTTCTTATATTTTTATATTTTTAGTCTCTCTCTAGAATAGTTTAGTTAGTTTCTCTCTCTAGAGTTTCTCTCTCTAGAGAGAGAGAGAGTTAGATAGGTGGTTGGTTAGCAGTAGAGAGAGAGAAAAGCTGGTATTGTAATCACGGTGTAATAAGAAGCATTCTTGGTGCAAGACTCTGCCTTTTCTTTTCAGCTGTTACTCTGCTCAATTTTACTGGTGATATCTCTCTTTTCATACTTATACTATGTCTGAATTATTTCTGCCTGTTTGTATGATGTATGTTATTACTATTGCCATGTTTGTTGAGTAGTGTGCTGTTGCGGTTGTTGAAATGTAGATAGTTAGAAGTAGGGATGATGTTGAATTAAACTTTAAATCTATATAATTGGGAATTGTTATATTTGTTATGTCTATACTTATCATGCATCTAGACCTAGCTATGGATCACCCTTTCCAGTCCTTCGCGTGACTACTACTTTAGGCTTAGAACCTGATCAACTCTAGGTACAGTAGGAAGTTATCTGTGTTATAGTAAAGAAGCCGTGTTTGTCACTGTAATTCGGCTGAAATACTGAGTATAGCTTTGGAAACACCACTGGTGGAGTACAACGTGAAAGCTCCGGAAACAGCCGTCTGTGCCGACACTGTGGATTACCTAGAGACCCTAGAATATGGCCTAGAAACCAATATAGCTGTGGAAGTGCACAGTACACCGTAAGGCTACCCCTGTAACTGAAGCTATGGAAACACTTCGATGGTATACACCGTACATGTATCTAGGGATGGAAAGCTGTGGAAAACATTATAGTACACCGTAATTACATCCTCGATTACACGAATCTGTGGAATTATCTAAGTGCAGTACATCGTATACGGTTCCTAGGTTAGTACCCTGTGGAAGGAGTTGCATTGTACCCCGCTAGTGTTCCTAGGGCTGAATGACTGATTGCAAAGGAGAGGCTAGATCATGACAGAAGTAGTTGAACTAATAAAACGTAAGGAATGAGTCTGGAGATGAAAGTCAAGCCCAGCAGTGGTTCGGAGTTCTTAAAACCCCCAGACTCTACAAAACTGATAGTTTAGAATAACAAGTTAATAATCTGAACATATTTAGGAAATGGCATTTACATTTAGGTGTTAAGAACGGTCAGAATAACCCAAGTGGCAGTCTGTTACCTTATTCCTGCACCCTTGAAGGGTCACTTGTCCAAAAAGACAGTGTGGGGGGTTGAGCAGCCTGTTCTGATCAGAATCACGATAGCCTAGGTCTCGTGACATACTAATTCTGGTACTTAACTAGAATGAGTAGGGTCCTAGTGTTTACACCCATAATGCATCTGTTTATTAACTAAAAATGTCCCCAATTATCTTTATAATAAGCATCATCCCCGCAACTGATTATTGAAGTTTCAACTGCCGCAATTCTCTATCTGTCTACCTAGCTACCGATTCTACTCTATCTCATTTCCTTTTCCTGTCTTTAATCAGTTAGTCAAATAAAATAAAAAACCCCCAAAACCTACCTATCTGCACAAAACCCATCCTAAAAGCGAAACTCTATCTTTGGCATCACTTCGTTTCAATTCGCTCCGATTTAAGAACGACCTCGAGTTATACTTACTGCTTACTCACCCTGTGTGATAGGTAGTACTTATAAATTGAGTCCCCATCTCTTTATAAATTTAAAACTCAACCGACGCGCGCTCCGACGGACGGTCCGACGACGGGGTGAAAACCCGACTGACCGTTTGGGCGCCGTCAAGTTTTTGGCGCCGCTGCCGGGGATCGTAGAGCATTATGATTCTGAAGCCGCCTTAGATAGAATAAGCAATTAGGAGATCCTTTTCGTATAGGTTGTCTTTAACCTATTCGAAAGTTACTTTTCTTAGAATAAATTAGCTTAGTTTAAAATAAAATGAAAAATCCAAAAATATCTTTCTACGATTCGCCGCCTTCTTGTCCCATTTCTCTATCCGCCTCCAAGACGATTGAAGAAATGACGGCTATGGACGATGCTGAGTTCTTCGACCACTTACCAGAGTTGAGATCCAACTTTCACTCATCACCGGAAGAAGCCTCCGCTAGCCCAGACGACGATTCTAGAACCTTAGGGAAATTCTTAGATCTTGGCTTAGGAACCCATAAATCTCAACAGAAGATCTCAACTTCTGCTTCTAGCATTCCAAGCTATCAGGTTTTACCTGCACCTGAGATTAATTATTCCTTAGAAAATATCCCTAGATTCCCTGATTTTGCCGATAATATTCCTGAAAACACTCAATCCTTTCATTCCTCATCTAATGAAGAACGAATCCCCATAAGGAATGAGGATATTCATGAACATCTTCCAAAATCACCAATTTTTGAACCTTCATACACCATCTATCGTGTTGTTGATAAGGAGATACCGAAAGATTCAGAAGGTAATGAAATCCGATACGTTGGTTATTCTTTTGACCCTGATAAGAGGTTAGGTGCGTGTGAGGCATTTGCTTTACACTTAAATTTATCTGATTTTCCTTACTCAGTCGAGCAAAGAAAAACCATCTTAAGGATTAACGTACTCGTAGGTGTTCTCCACTGTCTTCCGATCCAAAAGGAAGATGGTATCTTCACTCGATATCGAGAGCAAGAGCAAAAGCTATTATCAGAAATAGATCGCCTCATGGATCTATTTGCTTGCACCGATTACTCATCAGTTTCACAAAACATGATTAATCGTTATGTTGCAGCAATGATAAAAGAGCTTAAGCTATTAACTTCTAAAGATCCTTCGATCACTCTCGTAATTTCTGGAAAAATTCCATTCTTCGTAGATCTCGCCGCTTATATAATCGCCAAGTTGCAAGAAAAATTTCCTGGAGTTGACAACGACAAGATAGAAGCCGTTTTCTTTGCTGAAAGAAAAGATATTCACGTTAAACTCGCTTCGTTGTTCGATCAATCCAAATTCCCTTTTACCTTTTCTCAAAAATCTTTAATTTGGGATATCACCTTTGCAGTGCAAACTACAAATGGAGATCCCGACTCAAAAGAGGAACTTAGGTTTCAGAGAATTTTAGGAAATCTTCTTCACGATCTTAATAATATAGACCGCGGTCTGCGAATAGGAATTTCAAGTAAAAAGAAAGTTAGAAAGGAATTCAAAAAGTTTGTTAACAATCTGCTAGAATTAGGCCAGAAAGAATGTAGGATTCTTAGCGAATTCGAAAATTTTTTATTACGCCCTGCCAAGCTAGTTGATTATGTCGTTAACATTCTAAACTGTGATTTTATTCCTCGCTATACTTTAAGATTGCTTTCAAGAAATCCTCTTTAAAAAGATTTGGAACAATAGTCGAGCTACAGACTTGAAACAAACGCTTTTTGGGAGGCAACCCAAAATTTTAAATTAAGTCTTTAAAATAATTTTCTTAGATTAAAAATAAGTTAGTTTAGTTAATAGTTTAAAATGTTTTAGAAAAAAAAAAAAAAGAAAAAGAAAACCCTTTTTAAAATCTTTGTCTCCGCAAAATCTGCGCAGTTTCTAAAAACTTGAAAATCTTAAATCAAAATATTTAATAAAGTTTTAAATTGCTTAGATTTTAAAGAGTCAAAATTTTAAACCAAAAATATTGTTTATTTTTATCTAGTTAAGTAGTTCTCTTTGCATCTTAATAAAACAAACTTTTGTTGCGCACAGTCAAATACCAAATTTTAAACTTTTGCTAAAATATTTGGCTAAGGTTTTTAATTACCCATAATACCTAGTAATTACATTTTAAAGGTTATTTATGCACAAATGGTAAAAAGGAGAAGTAAATAAAAAGGGGTAAAATATGGTCAAACAAAGTCAAAAACCACAAAAACATTTCCTTCCCCCTCTTCCCCCTCCTTGGCCGCGGCTCCCATCACCACCATACCAAACCCACCATTTTCCACCATTGTTGACCAAACCAAGCTTCAAATCTTCATTTCTAGGTCACTTTTATGTCATCTAACATCATTGCATCTTCATTAAGGTAAGATCCAAGCTTAAGATACCAAAATTCTCTAACTTTTTTAACCTAGGGTTTCAAGTTAGTTTTTGATGATTTGTGCTTTACATTGCGAAATTGAGCTTTGATTCTTGCTTAGTGATGATATAGGATGATGTAGGAACTAGTATTACTTCTTAGATTGAAGCAATTTGATGTTTGACTTTGGAAAGTTGACTATATTTGACTTTTGTGACTAGTAAACCCATTTTGGCCAATTGATGATTAAATTGTTTATGATAAGTTGTTTGTTGATTGATTAATGCTAAATATGATTAGTATAGCTTATTCATTTGCTTCATTTGTGGTTAAATGCGTAATATGGTCAAGTTAGCAAATTAAAGTAAGCATGGAAAGTTGACTTTTGTTGAAACGTCACCATTTTGAAACAAAACCTTTGATAAAATGATGTTTTAATTTAAGTAGATGCTAATGCCTTGCTTTGATTTGCTAATACAAGTTAGTATTATGATAGATTTGGCAAATGACAAAAAGGAAACTTTACTTTGGTAATGTTGACTTTAAAAGTCAAAATGCTTAATCTTTAGTAATACTAGTAACCATTCTAGTTAAAAAGTCATGAGGTGTTGTAAAATTGTATCTTTGAAAGTATTATGGTAAATCTTAAATAGATACTACATTTTCCTAAACTAACTACTTTTAAATTTTAAAATAGTATCTATTTAAAAGAATACCATAATTACTTAAAAGACACAATCAAGTAACACATTTGTCAACTAAAGAAGCTTTGTTGCTATACTTGCATGATATGGTCAAAATTGCTATATATCATGGTTTGTTTGCATGCGGTAATAGGTTATACTTGCCATGATAAGGTAATTACATGATTAAGGTTTAATTCTTTATCATACATACTTGTTATGGTCAAATCAGTCTTTGACTTGTCTTGAAGAAATCATTAAGACCTAATAACCTATTATTGTAAACCAAAGTTTCTTGTGGTGATGGAAAATTGAGTTTGGTGGTATTATTTAGCTATTACAGGTTTTTGGGACTGCTCATATTCTAAAGCCCACATTTCGAATTTTTATTCAAAATTGGGAATATGATTTAGTCAAATAACTTGCAATTATTCCTGGTAATTCACTATGTTCTTGTTTTCTCTTATTTTTCAGATGTATGATTTTCCCCGATATATCAGAAAATCCATCAAGGACCCAGAAAAACGGGAAAGGTATCAGACATGGCTAACACATCAGTTGGGAGAAAATAGGTACTTAGTATGGGAGGATTTGGAGCAAATCGGTTTAAAGGATGGGTTTGAAAATTTGATAATGTTTAAGGAAGGGAAGTGACATCTGCGCGCATGGAAGAATCTATTTGAGATTAAAGAAAATGTTTATCAAGAGTTAGTTGCTGAGTTTATGGTAACATTCCAGTTCGACAAAGCGATTGATAAGCTAAATGATGACCGAATGATTAGATTCAACTTCATGGGAAATCCTCACCACATGTCATTAGCAACCTTTGCCAGACATCTTGAATTGTACACTGAGTATCAAGTTACCACTCCTTTCTTCCTGAAGGCAAACACTGAGGTAAAACAGCGAGACCACACTGCTATTTGGCAAGAATTGACTGGAAATCAGTTCCAGTCCAATGTCAAGGCCACTTCCTTTCTTGATAAGCACTACCAAGTTCTCCACAACCTCATCGCTTGTAGCATTCGAGGAAAAAGGAAAACTAAGGGAGCTGTTGGGGTAAAGGACTTGCAGATCATTAAAAGCATTATAGAGCAGGAACACGTTAATGTTGCCTATTTGGTTGCTGATAGAATCCTTACTGAGTCGGGTTACACCGAGTCAGAGTTTGCATATATGGGAGCGATAATCACTAAGTTAGTTAGGAGAATGGGGCTGTTGACTGAGGAGGTGATTGGTAACCTGACACCAGTAGCAAACAGGGTATCTAAGCCGTATGACATTAACTATATGGTTAGGGTTTGGTTGTTAGAGAAAGATGCTGATGGGCAGATAAGATGGAAGGATGGTGATATCATTCTGGGAGTTCGAATGAGGCCCCCGAGGAGCAAGAGTGTTAGGTTTGAGTTCGATGACAGCACGGTCCACCGACAGCCTAGGACCGCTGTTGCTCATGAGCGAGAGGAAGGTGAGACAGCCGCTGCTGAGGCTCAAAGTCCACTGATACCGCCTGTTCGAGAGTTTGGTTGGGGAGATCCGGTATCATCCGAGCTCATGTACGGTATATTGGGTATGCTTAACTCACATTACACACAGGACACATATTTAGCTACTGAGTTTGGATTCCCACAACCTACACGTCCTACATGGGTATGCGGCCCACGACCACCCAACTACCACACCATGCCACTACATTCATTTGCCATGATGCCACCCACTACCACCATTCCCTACACATCCATACCACCCACATCCTCCACTCGCACTGTGCACATGGAGATTCCTCGAGCCCGCCGTACCAGGACTACTCCTGCGGCTGAGCCGGTTTTCTCTGTGCACACTGCTACACCACATGAGCCGCATATCCCACATATTGGACAGCCATCTTCCCGTACCATGACCCGTCCGAGACCAGCTGAGTCAGCCACATCAGACACATCTTCAGAGACAGACTCACCTCAGTCAGATTTCAGACGGGACATGCAGGTTGATGACCAGGTACCGGTGCAGACTGATTATCTACCTGATATGACTACTGCTACTGTTGTGCCTACTTTTTCAGGATTCACAGGGATGCTTCAGAGCAACCCAGTGCCTTCTGCTGAGCTTCCACCGTACCCGATCCATGGTGCTTCCTTAGGATCATATGAGGTTGCAGAGATGGGACTAGATCCTAACTTCCATTTGTACCCGATCCAGCCACCAACATCCGGCAGGCAACGCAGTTCATCTTCAGCATCAGTCTCCCGCAGGTTATCCAGTGGACAGCACTCTGCTTCCCGTCATGCACCTTACAACTCCATGCCACCTCCAGCTCACGGACCACCATCCGACCAGGATCCTTCTCATCCTTGATCTTATCAAATTTCATTTTCATTTGTGTTGGATAACTGTATCACTTATTATTACTATTACTGATATTTGGGATTACTGTATTTGACTGTTGCTGCATGAACTATTTGGGTTCCAACCTGTAATCTGGTTGGACCCATCTATCTATCCTATCTTATCGTTTATCTATCATTTACTTATTTTATGCTTTTCTTAGTTAGTTTTTAGATTACTTGCAATAAAAGAGAGAGTAAAAAGTATGAAAGTTCCCCAAGAAGAAACCGAGATGACGCACGATTCACGCAAAGATCCTGATACAAACTGATCGACCTACACATCCGAATCAGAATCTTCATTTACACATCTCAATCCTTTCTAGGGGAGTTTTTCTTTTCCATTCCTTAGTGATTTTCTTTCATCATCTATAACTCGCCGTTATGCCATCATGCTTAAATTCTAAGTGTGGGATTCTAAATCCCACATAATTCAAATCAACTTAGAAATAGGGTTCCAAAATATTTTCAAACTCTAAGTGTGGGATTCCTTCACAAGAATTTTAAACTTAGTTTGAAAACATTAGGGACAATGTTCCTCTAAGTGTGGGATACACGGTATGTTATACCGTATTCTTTGACTTTGATTGCTTGTCCAAAGCACAACTTTCCAAAAATAAGCTTAACTTCGACATTGGAAATGCCATTCATTCAGTTAGCTTAAACTTTTTCCTAAAAACCTCATTCTTGCTAAAATTTTAGAAAACAATTTTTTTTTCAAAATCATAAGCTTAACTTCGACAGTGGAGTTACCACTCATTCAGTTGGCTTAATTTTCATAAAAACCCATTTTTGTTAAAATTTTTAAAATTTTCTGACTCTAAATAATCTTGAGAAAAATAAATTTTTCAGAAATTAATTAAACTGCTTTGGAAAGTAAAATAAGTTAAGATACGATTTCCTTAAAAATGAAATGTTAATCTAAGAGCATCGCACGGCTAGGCACATACAACCCTATTGCAGTGAGGTATTTGAGCCCAATAAAAGCATTCATCCTTAATGCTTCACTTTTTCAATTGATGTGTGTGCCGATGCATGTGCTTTAAGTTAGAACTTGCTCTTGGTATACGCTTCGAGACCACACCAATGGGCACCGTACGCGGTGAAGGTGCAGTCAAAGGACCTTGACATTCCTTAGGATATAAACCCTTTTCATCATATCTCTTCAAGCCCAAAACCCTTCCAACACTCACTTTTAGTGTTGATGATCCGCCTAGAAAACCCTGTTGAGCCTTAGCCTATTCGTTTCTTTCAAAACCCAGAAATTTAAACCCACTTATTCCACACCCACCAAAAATCTTATCTTAGAAATTTAAACTTGTGGAAATGTTATTTTAATTATCCTTTTTGCTTTCACTCCAAATCACAAATACTGGTGTTTACTCAAAACTTTCTCGTGTGCGTTCCCCTGATAAAAATCAAAAGTTGAAAAAGTTTATGGTGTGAAAAATTGACACCAAGTAAATGCAAAGTCATCAGAAGGATGAAAAAAATGAAAGAAAGAAAAGGATTTCAAAAAGGGCAAAAGAAAGAAACAAAATAAAAATCCCTAGAAAAGTCCAAAAATAGAAGCAAAAGAAAAGAAAAGAAAATAGAATAAAGCTAAGTGCTTCGAATCTCTCGAAAAAATTCATGTTCTTATAAAAGATATAAACTCTCCCGAGTATTTTTCAAAAAGATAGAAGTCAAAATAGCTATCTTCTTCCCTTGCCATTTATCCGTTTCCGTTTTCATTAAAAAGGTGTTTAAAGTAATGTTTTCCCAAAAAGTTTAGAATTCTCAAAGATAAGCAAACCCCCTATTTTTAAACCAAAAACTCCCACTTATCCATACCATTCAACCCTCACCAACCACTACAACCCATTTCGAATGTCCTGGGATGATTTGCACCGTCCTCATTGAAGTGGTGGAGATCCGATTCTTGATCAAGCTTATGATGAGAAGCAATGCATGACTGGCTTTATGAGCGATTTCGTTTGATTAGAATGATAGGAAACCCGATACACTCTGAGTGAATTGAGTGACCACCTTTGTGAGATCGCCTAGTCATGTACAATATCCATCGAGAATTGTGAAAGTATGCCAAGGTTGACATTTCAACATTAAGGGAGGGTTATCTTAATGATGCTTGCTTTCTAAAAAGGTTTTTGGTCTCTGACTAAGTAAAAATCTCAGGTTATTTCTTGTCAAAACCCAAAAACCGATTTTTTTCAAACCTTTATAGCAGATGAGAATTTTAAAGTTTGCTTGAGGACAAGCAAAAGTCTAAGTGTGGGATATTTGATAACACGTAAAAAGTCATGTTTTTACGTACGTTATCTTCCACATTTTAGGCACAAAGTTAACAAAAACATACTTAAAAGAACATTATTCATAAAGTTTTGTTAACTAAGTCAAACGGAGTCGATGTTTGAAAAATCACTAAAAATGGCAAGAAAAACATAAGAAACCGGGCAAAACTGCTTTATCACACCACCGTTCACTCAATTCAATGCACTTTAAGCTATGCTCCGAGTTATGACCTCTAACTTATGTCATTCTCTTCGTTAGGAAAATACGAACGCGTGGGTATAAAGAACGCTCAAAACGGATAAACGACGAAGAAGTTACGCCCAAACGAAGAAACAGGAAACCGAAGAAGCTGGATACGGCTGAACCAGGCCGTATACGGCTGGTCCAGGCCGTATACGGCTGGACACAGACTGTATACGGTCTGTGCAGGCCGTATACGGTCTGTGCAGGCCGTATACGGCCTGTGCCCACCCGTATACGGCCCAGTTTGCCCGTATTCACCATGTGCACAGCCATATACGGTCCAGTTTGCCCGTATTCACCCTAACTAGGCCGTATCATGTGTTTGGGCGATAAAAATCTGATTTTTATTTGCCCTTGCGATACGGTTGTGCATTTTGTGGTTTGGATACGGTCTACGGATACGGTTGTGCGTTCTCTATAAATACTAGCCTCATTTCATCATTTCAACACACCATCACATCTCACAACATTCAACACACTTCAATTCTTCGTTTTCTTATATTTTTATATTTTTAGTCTCTCTCTAGAATAGTTTAGTTAGTTTCTCTCTCTAGAGTTTCTCTCTCTAGAGAGAGAGAGAGTTAGATAGGTGGTTGGTTAGCAGTAGAGAGAGAGAAAAGCTGGTATTGTAATCACGGTGTAATAAGAAGCATTCTTGGTGCAAGACTCTGCCTTTTCTTTTCAGCTGTTACTCTGCTCAATTTTACTGGTGATATCTCTCTTTTCATACTTATACTATGTCCGAATTATTTCTGCCTGTTTGTATGATGTATGTTATTACTATTGCCATGTTTGTTGAGTAGTGTGCTGTTGCGGTTGTTGAAATGTAGATAGTTAGAAGTAGGGATGATGTTGAATTAATCTTTAAATCTATATAATTGGGAATTGTTATATTTGTTATGTCTATACTTATCATGCATCTAGACCTAGCTATGGATCACCCTTTCCAGTCCTTCGCGTGACTACTACTTTAGGCTTAGAACCTGATCAACTCTAGGTACAGTAGGAAGTTATCTGTGTTATAGTAAAGAAGCCGTGTTTGTCACTGTAATTCGGCTGAAATACTGAGTATAGCTTTGGAAACACCACTGGTGGAGTACAACGTGAAAGCTCCAGAAACAGCCGTCTGTGCCGACACTGTGGGTTACCTAGAGACCCTAGAATATGGCCTAGAAACCAATATAGCTGTGGAAGTGCACAGTACACCGTAAGGCTACCCCTGTAACTGAAGCTATGGAAACACTTCGATAGTATACACCGTACATGTATCTAGGGATGGAAAGCTGTGGAAAACATTATAGTACACCGTAATTACATCCTCGGTTACACGAATCTGTGGAATTATCTAAGTGCAGTACATCGTATACGGTTCCTAGGTTAGTACCCTGTGGAAGGAGTTGCATTGTACCCCGCTAGTGTTCCTAGGGCTGAATGACTGATTGCAAAGGAGAGGCTAGATCATGACAGAAGTAGTTGAACTAATAAAACGTAAGGAATGAGTCTGGAGATGAAAGTCAAACCCAGCAGTGGTTCGGAGTTCTTAAAACCCCCAGACTCTACAAAACTGATAGTTTAGAATAACAAGTTAACAATCTGAACATATTTAGGAAATGGCATTTACATTTAGGTGTTAAGAACGGTCAGAATAACCCAAGTGGCAGTCTGTTACCTTATTCCTGCACCCTTGAAGGGTCACTTGTCCAAAAAGACAGTGTGGGGGGTTGAGCAGCCTGTTCTGATCAGAATCACGATAGCCTAGGTCTCGTGACATACTAATTCTGGTACTTAACTAGAATGAGTAGGGTCCTAGTGTTTACACCCATAATGCATCTGTTTATTAACTAAAAATGTCCCCAATTATCTTTATAATAAGCATCATCCCCGCAACTGATTATTGAAGTTTCAACTGCCGCAATTCTCTATCTGTCTACCTAGCTACCGATTCTACTCTATCTCATTTACTTTTCCTGTCTTTAATCAGTTAGTCAAATAAAATAAAAAAACCCCAAAACCTACCTATCTGCACAAAACCCATCCTAAAAGCGAAACTCTATCTTTGGCATCACTTCGTTTCAATTCGCTCCGATTTAAGAACGACCTCGAGTTATACTTACTGCTTACTCACCCTGTGTGATAGGTAGTACTTATAAATTGAGTCCCCAGCTCTTTATAAATTTAAAACTCAATCGACGCGCGCTCCGACGGACGGTCCGACGACGGGGTGAAAACCCGACTGACCGTTTGGGCGCCGTCAGATTGTCCAAAGCTGAGGAATAATAACAGGAGCAACGACAACAACAACAACAACAACGCTCGCGGCAGAGCTTTTGTGCTGAACTCGGGAGAAGCCCGCTAAGACCCGAACGTTCTTACGGGTATGTTTCTTCTCAAAGACTTAACTGCCTCAGTTTTATTTGATACGGGTGCCGATAAAAGTTAAATATCTGACGAATTTAGTCCCTTGCTCAATGCTACTCCCACTGCCTTAGATGCTAAGTACATTGTAGAATTAGCAAATGGCAAACTAATTAAGGCCGATAGTATAATACGAAATTGCACCCTAAACCTAGCTAACGAACTTTTCTCTATAGACTTGATACCCATTGAAATCGGAAGCTTTGATATAACACCCCTCTTTCTGTATATAAATATTATATAATTTAACTCGGAAGCGTATATATTTTATGAATAAAATGTACTTTATTAATATACATTATAAAATGTACATAACTTTTCAAACTTTAATACACAATAGTTTAATTTCATAATTGTTTTAAAATTAAACACAATATAGTTCAGAATGTATTAAAGATCACAACCCTAGTCGAGGTGTTATATAATATTAACTTCTTTAACTTTATTACAAAAGTTATATCAAAGTTCGCAGTTGTCAAACATTCCTTACCAAGGACTTCAACTTCCTGTTACCCACATATTAAATATAACCTGCAGGAAGTATAAATGTGGGGGATTAGCTCAACGCTAAGTGAGTAAATCAATAAACAACAACCCAACTTAGCATAAGAAACTTGTTTACAGCGAATCATTGTAAGCAAATAACATCACAGTAGATCGATGGTTATTGGGGAAACCTTCAGCCAAGAATACCAACAGTAAACACATAATATCAATGAGATAACATCTCAATACAATGAGGATCGGTGGTTCTTGAGATACCATAATACCCGGGGATTCTCCAAGAACACTTACCACAATCTGTAAGGCCCATACTGAATAGACCGATAGTTTGGTACTAATCTCATACGACCTAATTTCCTATTAACGATATGTACAAGGAAATTCCTGTCGTCTTACAATAGTAACCAAACTCAACCCAATAGATTGACCTTAATACTGATGCCCGAAGGCCAAATATCAAGTGATCACGTATTCACATATTCAATCAGGTCAACATATCAGACTAACCAGTCTATCAACAGTATTATTACTATTAAACCAAATTAATCATAGCAACTAAAACCATAGTAATAATACAATTACCCGTTGTAACAAACCTGTTACAACTAAATCAAACTGAGGGTTATCGATCCACTCACCAATACCTCAGTCGTCCACTCAGTAGTCTAATGTCACCGAGTCTTCTGCTTATCTGAAATACAATAGAATAACACAAGTCAGTAACTTGTCTCATAATCATCATTCTACCATATTTATTCAATAAGGTAATCCCTGAAGTCTAAGCAAACAAAAGTTCAATCTGAAATGAAATCAGAAATGCCAAAACGAGGTTTTAAAAACCGAAAAATGCCATTTTCGGCCCCTAGATGACCCCGAATGGCTAAAAACTACCAAGGCTCTTAGAATAGAGCCTGGATCATTAGGCTGTTTCTGAGTGACCAGGCGAATTGTAACCCAATCTGAGTTAATGGAATTGTCACTTATCCGGGACCCCGAAAAGACTTACGCATTTTCAAATTTTGCAAATATAAAAGTTCCAAAATTCTCAACTCGCAGCTATCTGGGCTCGCAGAGCCAACTGAGTTCGCAGGAACTCGGTTCACACCGCAAAGACTCAGCTCGCTCCGCATAACTCGAGTCACAAGCTAACTCGGTTCGCACCGCAAAGACTCAGCTCGCTCCGCATAACTCGAGTCGCAAGCTAACTTGGTTCGCAGCTCAACTCGCTTCGCTTCGCAGTATTCAGTTCGCAGAACGAACTGAGCTGCGAACTTCGCTGCTGTCTACCCAATTTTTTGAACCAAAACCCCCAAAATCACAACTCAGGTCTTAAAATCAATTACAACGAATATCTAACAACAACTAATCATCATATATCATGATACATCATCATTTAAATCCTCAATTTCACATATACAACACTAACCCTATGATTTCAATATAATCAAGTTAGAACACCTACTCTTTGATGAAGAACAAGGTTATGATGATGATGATAATCTGCTGGTGATGAAGCTTATGTGTTAACCAGAATCATAGCCTACTAATTTATTTATGTGTATCAACTTATTTGTGTGTTTGGTTTTGCTATTGTGAAGAAATAAAAACATCAGGGAATTAAGAGAACCAAGTCGGTCTCCACTACCGCCTTTACTTTAAACAGTATAATTTTAATCCCCTTCTAAATCTATTGTCTGGAACTCGAATACCATTCGCGAGTCCAAACATTTTATTTTACTGAAAACTTTATTAAATTAAAACAATTAATAATTTACCTGTCACAATTAAATATTTAACCTTCTCCATTTATTTTCAAATAAATCAAACAATACTATTTCCTAACATTTTAAATAACCATTTAAAGTCGGGAAATTTTACAAAACTACTAGGCCCGAATTGAGGGTGTTACAAATCTCTCCCCCTTAGAGAGATTTCATCCTCAAAATCTGATCACGCTCAATAATCCAAAATAATGCAACCACTTAGCATTTACAAGGCCCAATTGATACACGAACAATGATTAGAATCCACAATTAGTTTCACATCCGATCTCATGATAATTCATCGGTATAATGATTTCAAATCATTATACAAATCGATAATTCCCGAATGAACAATTTATCCATGCTCAGAAGTTTCAGTTTAAGATCACATCTCGAAATCTCAAACCAAATGAATTCCCCGCGAAATTAGTCGGTCTTTAATCCACTATCATTGTTCAATAACAAATATTCAAAGTTCAGATTATAATCTATCAAGGTCTCAAGCTAAACAACTTTCGATTTATCCATTAAGTCTGAAAGGTTTTTCAATTGTATAAGATAAATCTTGCGACAAATCAGAAATAGTACCAGTTAATATCAAGTCTCACAATCCAAGTTACATCTGTCTTCACGATAATCTATCATTATGATGTTTTCAAGTCATGATGTACCTGCTAACAATCTCGAAGTATAAACAACTGATACTTAGGAGTCTTATTTAAAATCCTCTCATGAAGACTTCTCATCACAAATTACAACATATGCTTGAAAAGTCTTAATCCACTAACTCTTTTATAAGTTCTATCCCTCAACAAAAAGATTTCAGATCATAGTAAAATTGATAATCCGTCTATAGATTTTAGTAATCCATATAACCCTCCAACGTCGGGTTTAACCCAAAAATATATATAACAATATCCAAAACCAGTGGTATATTGGTCCTGATGATAAACCATCAATATACTGGTTTTAACCTGTTATACAATTTATTAATCCACGAATGATCAAACCATCAGAACTTGATTCGAATTCTCTGCTAAAATCACATCTCGAGATTTTCAAACCTTCAGAACTCGAACACAAGATTAAAAAATCTTTAATCCTCTATAATTGTTTAATAGCAATTTCTCAATTTCCAATTATAGTTCATCAAAACTCAAACACAACAGTTTTAAATTTATCCACTAGGTTAAAAGACTTTCAAAGCAAAAGATATGTTATGTCATAAGTCTTTTACCATTTAAGATATATCTTATCACATTACTTTTCCGGATAATATCAAATCTCTCAATCAAGCTCCTTTATAAATAACCATCAATATTGATGTATATTAACTCCTTTGTGGAACCATATACAAAAGATTCTAATAATCAGTCAACATATTTCATTTAATACTATCTCAACAATGTCTCCAGATTCATAACACAACGTTAGTTGTAAACTTCCAATCATAATTGATATCAATAACTTAATCTCTATGCATCAAGCACAACCTCATCTCATCAAGAGTATAGCAATACTTTGTAAAATCATTAAATCCATCAACAGTGTTGAAGCAAAACTTAACACAAGGCCGTTTCCATGTCAAAGATCATATCCTGTTGTTCATCTCAAATTTAATCAATACAAACTTTGTAAATATCAAAATCAAATTCTCAACTATGGGATAATTTACTTTAATTTCATCTTTACAATTAACACGTCTCAACATTTCCATCTTTCAAAGTCAAAGTTCATTTAGTCGACAATCTAACATAAGGATGATTCCCTTTGACAGTTCCAAGAACTAATCACAAACATATGTTATGCCCATATCCCAATCATATAATTAATCCAGATGTCATCATTCTAACAATTTCAACTTGTCTAGAAAAGTTGATATACTCGAATCATTTAAGCCATAAAATTTCATGAGCATTTATTAATCTTCATAGTATAACAAGTCTTATAACAATCACTGTTGATTCAACAAGAAATCATGGTATATTCCATTTTTCAACATATACTTTGAATCATTTCAATCCGGTATTTTACTGATCAAACATATTAATTCAACAATCTCATTAAGCTTTCAAATACTGGTAATCATACCACATTATAACAGATTTCTTTTACTTAACATCCATTACACTTGTTAACATATTTACAAGAAATCCAAGGTAATAACCAGTTTCTTTTGCTTGACATCCTATATTAATCAATTATTTCATATCAAAATCTCATCAAGCAACAATAATAAATCTTTTCCAAAATGGTCAACATATCCAGTTCAGCATATCTATAAAATTCGCATAGACGTTCCTGAACTCAACGACATAATCATTCTTTCATATCTCTCGAGTCAACCCAACGACTAATTTAATAAGGACATTTATTAATCTCTTTTAATATTCAATATTATTTAAGCAATTCATGTCAAAGTTCACATCAAACTGAGAATCAACACTATCAACAATTATTAAATACGATAACCCTCTATCAAACACTTAATTTCAGTCACTAATATAGTAACAGAAATTATCTCATTATCAACTATCTTTATTCTAAAATAATTAGCAAGCACTATGGGGTCAATTTCAGTTTATCACACAATAACCAATTATAAAGGAACAATTAGTTCCAAGGCATATACTTACATGCTAGTACATAGTAAATACAAATGTACCTGTAAAGGCGTTATCCATCCTAACAGTTTTATCAACTGTCATCAGAAAATCTGCCGACTGCTGACTGCAGGTTCTTCCGCTTATGGAAAGAAGATAACGACACACTGACCAAACCCGATCCCTGTCTTGTCTCCTCTGGACACTTCCCCGCATGATGACCTTCTTGTTGAAAATTCCAACATACTTTCTCAAGATAATTACAATTCCAGACTTTATGTCCAATCAACCTGCATTCAATGCATCTGATACTCTGAGAAGTACACTTTTCCGTATGTCTGGATTTATAATAATTACACCAAAGAGATCGATCATCCGAAACACTATGACTCTTTGACTTTCTGCTCTGTCTTTTATATTTATCTTTATCAGAAGGTTCACTTTCAAATGGATATAAAGTATTTTCTTTATCCTGAGCTCGTAAGTCATTACCCACTAAACGAGCTAAAACAAAAACATCTGCAAGAGAACTTGACAATCTCACTGTAGTACGATAGTTAGGTGGTAATGTTCCATCAAAATGATCCACTTTTATTTTATCATCAGGTACCCATTGC
Source organism: Pseudognaphalium luteoalbum (assembly GCA_963422505.1). Taxonomy (NCBI): domain Eukaryota; kingdom Viridiplantae; phylum Streptophyta; class Magnoliopsida; order Asterales; family Asteraceae; genus Pseudognaphalium; species Pseudognaphalium luteoalbum. The sequence continues at coordinate 50,514,156 of OY730196.1, forward strand.
TGTACAAATCTCAATTTCTCTGTAAACTAAGAAATCAACTCATCAATAGTCATCTCATCAGTTAAATGTAATTTCATAAATTCCCGTCTAATACGTGACACATCAAACTCATAACAATACTGTCGATATATCTCATTATAAAAGTCATTCCATTGAATAGATGCTTTCTGTTGTGTTGTCAAATTTTCGGTAATCGAATCCCACCAAGACATTGCTTGTCCTTTCAAAAGCTGGACTGCATAAGGAATCTTAAATTCCTCCTCACATTGACACACCTCACATTTTCTCTCAATATCCCGTAACCAATCAAGTGTAACAAATGGATTAAAGATTCCATAATATTTTGAAGGTTTACAAGAGATAAAAGTTTTAAATGAACAACTTTTTCTCTGTTGATGCGGTGATAACAACACTGGTATCTGATAATTACTAGGCCCTGAAGATGACACTATAGGCTGTGAAATAGTGCTCATACCATGATACAGTCACTGTGAATGCTGCTGAGAAGATCCAACATGTCTATCATGTAAATACTGTTGTCTTTTCCCTAACTCTGGTAATTCATTCACGGATAATAATACATACTCATCTCTAACTGTGTGTTTCTCAACTGAAAAAAATGTACCTATCTGACCATGTTTCTCTGTATTTATTTCTGTATGAAAGGCATCCGGTCTAGGGGAACTGTTGAGGGTACTGGTCGGTTACTCATGTTCTGCCACATCTGTACTCAAAACAACAACTCACAACTTGTTAATCGTTAGTACTTAATATACTAACCAATTCCCAACACAGCTAGATCCCACACCATGGAATGTTTGACTAACATAACTTTAGATTTGAGATTGAACACTTACCAATGTCCAATTCACCCAAACTTATGCTCTGATAGTTTGGTACTAATCTCATACGACCTAATTTCCTATTAACGATATGTACAAGGAAATTCCTGTCGTCTTACAATAGTAACCAAACTCAACCCAATAGATTGACCTCAATGCTGATGCCCGAAGGCCAAATATCAAGTGATCACGTATTCACATATTCAATCAGGTCAACATATCAGACTAACCAGTCTATCAACAGTATTATTACTATTAAACCAAATTAATCATAGCAACTAAAACCATAGTAATAATACAATTACCCGTTGTAACAAACCTGTTACAACTAAATCAAACTGAGGGTTATCGATCCACTCACCAATACCTCAGTCGTCCACTCAGTAGTCTAATGTCACCGAGTCTTCTGCTTATCTGAAATACAATAGAATAACACAAGTCAGTAACTTGTCTCATAATCATCATTCTACCATATTTATTCAATAAGGTAATCCCTGAAGTCTAAGCAAACAAAAGTTCAATCTGAAATGAAATCAGAAATGCCAAAACGAGGTTTTAAAAACCGAAAAATGCCATTTTCGGCCCCTAGATGACCCCGAATGGCTAAAAACTACCAAGGCTCTTAGAATAGAGCCTGGATCATTAGGCTGTTTCTGAGTGACCAGGCGAATTGTAACCCAATCTGAGTTAATGGAATTGTCACTTATCCGGGACCCCGAAAAGACTTACGCATTTTCAAATTTTGCAAATATAAAAGTTCCAAAATTCTCAACTCGCAGCTATCTGGGCTCGCAGAGCCAACTGAGTTCGCAGGAACTCGGTTCACACCGCAAAGACTCAGCTCGCTCCGCATAACTCGAGTCACAAGCTAACTCGGTTCGCACCGCAAAGACTCAGCTCGCTCCGCATAACTCGAGTCGCAAGCTAACTTGGTTCGCAGCTCAACTCGCTTCGCTTCGCAGTATTCAGTTCGCAGAACGAACTGAGCTGCGAACTTCGCTGCTGTCTACCCAATTTTTTGAACCAAAACCCCCAAAATCACAACTCAGGTCTTAAAATCAATTACAACGAATATCTAACAACAACTAATCATCATATATCATGATACATCATCATTTAAATCCTCAATTTCACATATACAACACTAACCCTATGATTTCAATATAATCAAGTTAGAACACCTACTCTTTGATGAAGAACAAGGTTATGATGATGATGATAATCTGCTGGTGATGAAGCTTATGTGTTAACCAGAATCATAGCCTACTAATTTATTTATGTGTATCAACTTATTTGTGTGTTTTGTTTTGCTATTGTGAAGAAATAAAAACATCAGGGAATTAAGAGAACCAAGTCGGTCTCCACTACCGCCTTTACTTTAAACAGTATAATTTTAATCCCCTTCTAAATCTATTGTCTGGAACTCGAATACCATTCGCGAGTCCAAACATTTTATTTTACTGAAAACTTTATTAAATTAAAACAATTAATAATTTACCTGTCACAATTAAATATTTAACCTTCTCCATTTATTTTCAAATAAATCAAACAATACTATTTCCTAACATTTTAAATAACCATTTAAAGTCGGGAAATTTTACAAAACTACTAGTCCGAATTGAGGGTGTTACATTTGACATCATCGTTGGCATGGATTGGTTGTCCAAACACCGCGCCGAAATCGTTTGTTATGAGAAACTCGTTCGTATTCCTCTTGTCACTGGTGGAACTTTGGTTATACAAGGGGAGACCATTGGGACGAGTATAAACATCATATCTTGCATGAAAACGTGAAAATACCTGAGGAAAGGGTATCAGGCCATCCTCGCGCATGTAATGGAGACAAAGTCAGAGGTGAAGCGACTTGAGGATGTGCCTATTGTTCGAGACTTCCCAGAAGTCTTCCCTGAGGATTTGTCTGGCCTTCCACCGCCCAGAAAAGTCGAATTTCAAATTGACCTTGTGCCCGCAGCTGCACCCGTGGCATGAGCTCCTTACTGATTAGCACCTTCTGAGTTGAAGGAGTTGTCCACTCAGTTACAGGAGCTCCTGGACAAAGGATTCATTCGACCAAGTTCCTTACCTTGGAGAGCTCCGGTCCTCTTTGTGAAAAAGAAAGACGGATCTTTCAGGATGTGTATCGATTACCTAGAACTGAACAAACTGACTATGAAAAATCGATACCCACTTCCTCGAATCGATGACTTATTCGACCAACTTCAAGGGTCAAGCTTTTATTCAAAAATCGACCTGCGTTCAGGTTACCATCAGTTGAGAGTTCGAGGTGATGACATTCCCAAAACCGCATTCTGGACTCGTTACGGACATTACTAATTCCAGGTTATGCCTTTTGGCTTAACCAACGCACCAGCTGTATTCATGGACCTTATGAATCGGGTGTGCAAACCTTATATTGACAATTTTGTCATTGTGTTCATAGATGATGTTCTGATTTACTCCCGTAATGAGGCAGAACACAAACAACATTTGAAAACCATTCTCGAATTGCTCAGAAAGGAAGATCTATACGCTAACTTTTCTAAATGCAAATTCTGGATTCGTACCATACAATTCCTAGGTCACGTTATCTATAGCCAAGGTATACACGTAGATCCAGCAAAAATCGAGGCAATCAAATGCTGACAAGCACCCACCACACCAACTGAAGTTCAACTCGAAGCACTCAAAGATGAACGTATGAAAAATGAGGCCTTATGAGGCATGGATAAACAATTCCAAACAAAACCTGACGGGGCTTGATACTTCTCGAACAAGATCTGGTTACCAAGTTTTGGAAACCTACGTGATTTGGTGATGGACGAAGCTCACAAATCTAAATACTCAATACATCCTGCAGCTGACAAGATGTATCATGGAATCAAGTAGTTGTATTGTTGGCCCAACATGAAAGCCGACATTGCTACATATGTTAGTAAGTATCTCACCTGCTCGAAAGTTAAAGTCGAGTTCCAGAAACCCTTGGGTTTGCTACAACAACCTGAGATACCTCAGTGGAAATGGGAATAGATTTTCATGGATTTCATTAATAAATTACCGAAAACACCTAGTGGTTGCGATACCATTTGGGTAATCGCAGATCGTCTTACCAAATCAGCTCACTTCCTTGCGATTAAGGAAACCGACAAGATGAAACGTCTAACCTGAATCTACCTAAAAGAGGTTGTATCAATACACGGTGTTCGTACCTCGATTATCTCTGACAGGGGCAGACGCTTTACTTCTCGCTTTTGGCAGACCTTACAGAAATCTCTTGGTAACCGTTTGGATATGAGTACTGCATATCACCCACAAACCGACGGCCAAAACGAGCGAACGATTCAAACACTGGAGGATATACTACGAGCCTGCGTAGTTGATTTCGGTACCTTGTGGGAAACCACTTACTGTTGTGCGAGTTTTCGAACAACAATAGTTATCATACCATCATTAATGTTGCGCCTTTTGAGGCACTCTACGGACGGAAATGCCGTTCACCTATCTATTGGAGTAAGGTGGGATATAGCCAACTCACCGGTCCTAAAATCATTCATGACATGACTGAGAAAATCGTGAGCATTCAAAATTGGCTGAAAGCCGCAAGTGATCGTAAGAAAAGTTACGCTGATGTGAGATGCAAACACCTCGAATTTGAGGTAGGAGACAAAGTAATTTTAAAGGTGTCACCTTGGAAAGGTGTCATTCATTTTGGGAAACGCGGGAAATTGAATCCCAGATATATCGGACCATTCGAAATCCTTGAGAGAATTGGTCCCGTGGCATACCGCCTACAATTACCTGCTGAGCTTAGTAGCGTGCATAGCATATTCCACATTTCTAATCTTAAGAAATGTCTGTCTGTCTGATGAGACACTGATAATACCGCTCGATGAAATCCACATTGATGACAAACTACATTTTGTCGAGGAACCCGTTGAAATCATGAACCGTGAGGTCAAAAGATTGAAACAAAGTCCCATTCCCATCGTTAAAATCCCCTGGAATTCTAGGCGAGGTCCTGATTCACATGGGAACGAGAAGATCAAATACGAGAGAAATACCCACACCTCTTCTCGAGCCCCACTCAGACCCCTACAACAACTTAATTTCGGGATGAAATTTCTTTAACAAGGGAGAATGTGACAACCCATATTTAAGCGCATTAATTTGCCTTAAACTTGCTTGTAATTACTTGTAATTAGTGTATAATAGAACTAAGTTACTTGTAATATAACGTATATTGAATATACACCCGTATGTAATAGATTGATATTACCCGATTTACTTGAATGGAATCCGAAACACCCGGCCGTTGGTGAACCTTTTCATATGACTTGTAAATCTATTTTTATGATTAAATAGTCATTATTTACTTCGCACACTATTTTATGATAATATACGCGAAAGACTTCCACGTTTGGTGTAAAACGTAACGAATACAAGAAAATGTGCGAATTGAGCCGGAAACCCGAACAAAATCCAAAATATATTTTGGTAACTCATAATAGAATGTTTAAAAATATTTAGTCATATTAAATATCAATTACATATCAAAAATGTACACGAAAAATCCAACGATAAAAAGTTAACAAAGGAACCCGAACTCGAGAGGCAGGTCGTGAGCCCAAGCCCAAGGCCCAGGCCCACGACCATCAGCCCAGGATTTCCCCTAGTCTTCCCACACTTGGCCCAAAATCCTTTCCTAAACCTAAGTATTTAAAGACTTAAACTTTCCCTAATCCTCATTATATTTCATTTTAACCACAAACTTATCCCCACTTCCCTCTCTAATTCTCACGAATTCCAGCCACACCACCACCTCCACCACGACCCAAAATCTCATCCAAGAATATCCAAACAATCCCCTCCATGATCTAGCTTCATTTTGGTCATCAAAATCACAAGGAGAAGCAGGGACTCACAAACCGAAACTGCTACAACACATTCTTCATATTCTTGTCCTAAATTGACTTTTTATCTGTAAGTGACCTCTATATTTTCGTTGGTTTTCCTTGGATATGTTTATATTCATGCTCATGCTTAATTTCTGCTAATTATGTCCAACATCTACTCGAAAAACCCAAAAAGAAAGCTAATAACCATCGGGTAAAAGCATTAACCATTGGACAATATTTTAGATCGGATTATATCGGCTATATATAAATCATTTCTTGATTAAATCTAACGTTTCTTAGCTCCAAACTGAACTATTTTGAGTCTAGTTCATGAATATGTAAGCTCCTTGGTTTTTCAGTCGTTTTCTATTTTTAATAAATCAAATAAAATTACATGTACAGACCTGGTAATCTGATTAGATCGTTTAGTCAAATGTATCGGGGCATATCTCGTTAACCACGAAATAAAAACTAATGAGACTAATCGGAAAAGTTATATATTTTTGTTAGCTTAAAATCCCCTACTCGCACACTTTGTGAAGTTTTATAAAACTCAAGTTATGAACCGAACAGTGAACATATGTCAATGAGAGTAAGCTGTTGGACCTACGTCCCTTTGCAATTTTATTTCTTGAGTTGTGTTTGGTTTTAGAGTTCATAAAAATATGTTTCGAAAAGCTTAGATATAGGGAAATAACATATAGTTTTCTCAGACTCTAATTCAAATGTTTGATGGTTAAATCGCAAGGACAAAATCGTGTGATTTCGGAGAATAGAACTATGTGGACTGTTTTCATAATTATAATAAAAATGACACTTGTGGGTCACCAATGGTCACGAAACTCGTTTTTTATAAGTATTATAACATAACAAAGGATGTGTCAAAGTTTCAGGTCAAACCAAGCAATTTTGACTTTGGACTTAAAAATGAAAAACATCACAACCCGACAATGCGACATATCGTGCGACACCACGTGCGACATAAAACTTTAGGTCGCACATCAACCAAGAAACCCTACTATGCGACACAACCACCTATGTCGCACACTCGATCTGCAACATTAATCCTTATGTCGCTATACGATTTTATGTCGCAACATGCGGCGCAAAGCTCTATGTCGCACGCTCAATCTAATCCGCTTAAATGCGACATTATTTATGTCGTTATAATGACTGGCGACACAAACCCTTGTGTCGCATAACATAGAGTATTGAAAACACTTATTTTCACTAAGTCTCGATTTCACGCAACGTCTACTAGACTATTATACGATACAACTCGTACTTACAAAACATATACTTATGAAAGTATACAACGAAACAATATGAAACTTAATAATAATGTCTTCGGGAATTATTATTACATACCTAAACATTCACCAACGGGCAGCAAACGTTTTTTTTTTAATTAAACAACGAACGATACTTGGACATAACTAGTTGAAGTGGATAATTAGTATGAATGGTCTTTTGAGACATTCACTTATACATACAACCTTACATGCTTAGGGCATTAGAAGGTTGTGGGTTCGGAGAACCTACTAGCTGATTTACTTTGGATACTCGTTTGATTGCAAACGTATCTTGCTTACTTGACTCAGGTGAGTCTTACAGCCCCACTTTTACTGTTTTACTTACGGGGTGAGATACATTGCTTACGTTTTCTTGAACACAAGTGCTGAATTACTTACTTTTCATATACGGGCTTGCTTAAGTTACTTAATAATCCACTGAAGTCCCTCCATCATAGTTTCGTTAGTTATGGATTCAAGCGCGAATATTAGTTAATGGATCCATTAGGGACTGACCCTCCCCGCCCAGGGTAGTAGTGCTACCATGAACCGTTCTGTATAAATGGGCAACTTTTATTTGTTTCGTACGAGTGTTTGGATTAGGCACTCGTGCGGGCACTATATGGTACTTGGTTGTAGCACTGATTTACGGGTTAAGCTTCGACTATGAGCTCATGGCAACAATATATACATATTTACTTACTATTTGCTTGGTTGCAGATACCTGATTACGCCTGCGGGCACCACTCATAAAAATCTTGTGTTCAAACTATTACTTAATTACAAACCTGTGAGATTCATCAACATCCGTGTTGACCCTTTTTAGCATGTATTCTCAGGTACACAGACGGAGTAAGGTTACTCCAGGACATTAGCTAGAGTCGCATGATTTCCTACACTGCATTTAATGAGATTCTTTAGCATTATCTTTTGTACAATTACGGTTATGTAATAGAATCTCCCGTTACACAGACGGAGTAAGGTTACACCAGGACATTAGCTAGAGTCGCATGATTTCCTACACTGCATTTAATGAGATTCTTTAGCATTATCTTTTGTACAATTACGGTTATGTAATAGAATCTCCCGTTACAATACGCGAACTCTAGGCTACGACACAATTGTAATGAAAATAGTATGTTTTCAGAAAATTTAATTATGGAATGTAACTATTTTACAAACGTCTCATTTAGAGGTCATTTGCTATATATCTTGTGCTTTTGATTACTTGATTAGTCACGCACCGACCCGAACTGTTTCCGCAACAGATAATTTGGGTGTGCGACAGATAGGGGGTTTTGTTTTGTTTTCTAATTAACTAGTTAAAACTAAGGTAAGGTAAAGGAGGTGAGGTGGCTACGCGAAATACAGATTAAACGCGTGTGTTTACTATGATAATCATATATGCTATTTAGGGGTAGTTATTTTAGTTAAGGCATTTGTTAAGATGGCAGGTATAGGATTTAATAGACGAACTTGGAATATTCACTATAACAAAGTAATCTCACCTACAACCTTTCCATGGCTTCCACTTATTTGTACTACACCAGAGGTGTTTCCAACGCTATACCAAGTACTGGACTGATTTATGGTGTTTCCGTTGCTACATTAAAGATTCCTTGTTGGACTATATATTTCTTAATGAGCCACAGCTCCTAGCCTATTATCTATCTAACGTAGAGTCGTCCACAATCAAAAAAATAACATGTCATGGGGATAACAGCTATGGAATGTAAACTACACCGGAAGTTCTCCCAAATGTAGCAACCAATTTAACCAACAACCATCCTCGAGTCCTGTTCCCCAATCTCGTACATCTGAGATATCCGAATCATGGCATGAATTGTTGAATAAACAAAAACATGAACAGGGTTCTCCCACCGGAACAAGTTGGGATGGTCTGGTCTAACGGCTGATTAAATTGTTCATCATTATTTCATATGAACTATCATAACTATTCTACGCATGTTAAACTGGTGTATGCAATTAATTCATATTTGAAAACCTAATCATATATCCAACAACACAAGTGATACTAGCATGCAAACCCTAAAGCAACAATCAAACAAGAACATGCAACATTGCAGCATACAGGGATCAGTTTATACGTGCAGAGTAATTGGATAAATGGTTAAGTCACAAATGTTTCGAAAGTTCTCTCTAAAATTTTTTTTATATGAAATGAATCTAACCTATCTCTAATCCTATGCTCCGTGTCTCCCTCCGGTGTATTTCAACAAGGAGAACACCGGCCATGTCGAGTTCAACGATCATCAGACAGACACAGAATAATAAGCGGCTTACCACTAGTTATGTTCTAGCAGTAATTTATAAACCACAACATAAGTTGGATAGATAAACAATGGAGACTCAATTCACATATTCAAATATATATACAGACAGAGTAACGGCGTGATTAAAGCATAACTACCCTAGCATAACGACTATCATAGCGAACACAGATATGTTTAGCTAAGCATGTCAAGAATTCTAGCATGTATTTCTAAATAATCAGGGCAGCAACACAAACTATTTAATATAACAACATAGAGATTCTAATAGAACCTGACAGAGCGTTATTACAAATCTTGGGTAATCGTAGTCTCAGAGCACCTCCGTTACAACTAAGCTAGAAGCTAATCTACTAGCTAAATTATGCAAAACTAATCTAAATTATTCTAGAGAGAGAGTAGATAGAGAAATGAAAGAAAGAAATGAAAACATGACCTAAAATGAGGAGGTGGTGGGTTATATTTATAGTGTTGGCTCAACCATAGTCCTCAACTATATTCCCACCTCCAAAATCACAGCCATATTTCCCAACCATATAAAAATCCTCTTTTATACGGCCAAGACATCGAATACGGGGCGTTTAGCCGTATTTCGGGTGAGAAAGGGGCGATACGGGAGAGACCCAACCGTATACGGGGGAGACAGGCCGTATACGGCTGAGCCTTGGCCGTATACGGCTGGGAAAGGGCGTATACGGCCTTGTCTTGTCGATAGCCACTAGAATGTATTCTTTTCCGAAAGACTTTGGGAATGGTCCCATGAAATCCAAACCTCATATGTCAAAGATCTCGCAGGCTTGGATGTTAGTAAGTGGCATTTCACTCCTCCGTGAGATACTTCCAAACCATGGGCAAGCATCACAACGTTTTACCAAGTCGTGAGCGTCTCTGAAAATGGTCGGCCAATAAAAGCCAGAATTGTATACTTTCTTTGCGGTCATATTTGCTCCATGATGTCCTCCAGTAGGTCTGTGATGACTCTGGTGGAGAATGTACCTTGCTTCCCTCTCGTTTACGCTTCTTCTGATGATTTGGTCTGGATACACTTTGAACAAGTATGTATCGTCCCAATACTAATTTTTGACGTCTCTAAAGAATTTGCATTTTCTAGAGGTGGGCATTCCTTTTGGCACAATTCCTCCAACCAGATAATTAGCGTAGTCTGCGTACCAAGGGTTATAAGTGAATTGTGATCCCTTCTGGTGGCCTCCGACATTCATGAGTTGTTCTTCAGGAAACTGATCTTGAATTTCTTTTTCATTAAGCTTTTCCATCGATGGGTTTTCCAATTGACTGAGATGATCTGCTGTGACCTTTCCGCTCCCTTTTTATCCTTGATTTCTATATCGAATTCTTGGAGAAGCAGAATCCATCGAAGTAGTCTTGGTTTAGCGTCTTGCTTTTTGAAAAGATACTTGAAGGCTGAGTGATCTGTATAGACAATAGTTTTGTTCAAGATTAAGTAAGAACGAAATTTATCAAAAGGAAATACTACCGCAAGCAGCTCCTTTTCTGTAGTAGTGTAATTCTCTTGAGCATCGGAGAGTGTCTTGCTGGCGTAGTATATTAGATGAAAATGCTTATCCTTCCTTCGCCCTGAGACAGCTCCAACAGCAAAGTAACTGGCGTCGCACATGATCTCAAATGGGAGACTCCAGTCAGGAGCAACCATGATTGGTGCATGTGTGAGCTGGTCCTTTAAAATGTTGAAAGGTTTCAGGCAGTCATCTGAAAAGACAAACGGGGTGTCCTTCTCGAGAAGGTGCGTGATGGGTCGAGAAATCTTAGAGAAATCCTTAATAAAGTGATGGTAGAATCCGGCATGACCTAGAAAACTGCGAATTGCTTTAACAGAAGTAGGTGGTGGAAGTTTGGCAATGGTCTCAACTTTAGCTTTATCAACTTCAATTCCAGACTTCGATATTCGATGTCCTAGAACTATTCCTTCCTTCACCATAAAGTGGTACTTCTCCCAGTTTAAGACAAGATTCGATTCTTCACACCGGGTTAACATCCGTTCAAGGTTGGAAAGACAAGAATTGAAGGAATCTCCAAAGACTGAGAAGTCGTACATGAATACTTCAATGCAATTTTCAATCATGTCATGGAATATCGCCACCATACACCTTTGGAATGTTGCAGGTGCATTGCATAGCCCAAAAGGCATGCGTCGGTAAGCAAATGTTCCATATGGACATGTGAATGTCGTCTTTTCTTGGTCCTTTGGATTGAGAGGAATCTGAAAATAGCCAGAGAAACCATCGAGGAAACAGTAGAATTCATTTCCCGATAATCTCTCCAACATTTGATCGATGAAAGGTAGAGGGAAATGATCCTTTCGAGTGGCTTCGTTTAGCTTGCGATAGTTGATGCATATGTAACACCCTTCAAATTAGGACTAATGATTAGTACCTAATCAGTTGTTAATACATGTAACTAGTTGGTTTTAGGCTAATTAATGTATCGAAATATATATATATATTGTTGAATATATACGAATATGCGATTTGATTAAATCGTATAAGTTTCAAATCGAATGTAATTCGGTTCAAGTAAATACGGGCGTTGGTGATCAACTTTATTAAATAATATAAAATTATTTAATAACGATATCATACCCAAAATATTGTTTTGATAATATTTCAATTACATTTCGTATCGTATAATAAACGTCTACGCGACTTAAACATTTAACACACGAACAAACGAAACCATTTAAGTTATTACGTATTTGGTAAAATACTTCAACAAAAATACTGAATAAACATTCGTATTTTAGAACATATATTTAAACGTATAAAATAATTATTTAACGTTTAAACGATCGAAAAACGAACGCCGCACGGAGCGCAAATACAGGAATTAAAATTTGGAGACTACCACACTTGGGTGGGACCCAAGTGGGCCGGGCCCCTCCCCCTTTCTTCCCCTCCACTTTCTTCCCTCCTTCTTATTTCATCACCTATCTTCCTCTCTCTTTCCCTCTTTTCTCTCTAAATCACCATCCACCACCATCACCTTAAATCACCAAATAACACCCTTAAACACCATCGAATTGTCAAACCCATTTGGAAGAAAAGAACCACCGCGTCACGATCTACAACCCCATCTTTTCGGATTGTCACGACATTAACTTCGTAAGTTTCTGACAAATCCCGACACCTCTCATTTTCTATTGTTTTCAACTTATAATTGTTTGTCTAGGCTTCAAGTCAAACGGAGGCCGGAAAACACTTTTTCGGCTCATTTTCCGGACAACAGCGCGTTATGTCGCAGAGGCTCCAGGCCACCTGCAACATAAGCTTTTATGTTGCTAAATCCGGCCTTATGTCGCATATAGCGACATAAGCCATTATGTCGCACTAATCACGGATGTCGCATATAGCGACACAAAACACTATGTCGCAAAACTCATTCCCGTCACATATAGCGATACAACGCCTTACGTCACATTAAATTGCGGATGTTGCACTTAGCGACACAAGCCCTTATGTCACAGACATGATCTGCGACACAACAGACTATGTCGCACTTAGCGACACAAAGATGTATGTCGCACGCTATGTCGCATGAAACAGAACCAAGAAAACACAAATTTTATCTAAGTGTCGAGACCAAAATTTTTATCACTCAATTTCACCCAAATTCAAGTCCAAAGGCGTTTTTCACCAAAGCAATTTAGTAGAAATAAAAAATTCAAGTCCAAATGCGTTTTTCACCAAAGCAATCTCGACCCCGACCAGGGGCCAGCCCCTTGGACCCCACCAGGGGTTGCCACCCCTGGGACCTCGCTAACCAGGGGCGCTGCCCCCGGACCCCCGTCACCTAAGGTTTATAAATACTTTTAAGTATACCACTCCGAAATCATAATAATAATAGTTGAGATTATTATTGCAAACAATCACCAGCGGGCCGTACACATTTTCAAACACTTAGACAATCAACCAAATTGTAAACATTTGGACATTCTAGTTGAACAAAAAACTACAAGGTAGTCTTATTAGATGCCTTCACATGTTTATAACCATCGTGTGTCGTGGACACCCTCAGGTTGCAAGTCTTTGGACTTCGATTATTGGCTAATCAATCTCAGTTTATTAAGATAAACTCTTCAGGCTCAGGTGAGTCTCATGGCCCCTCTTTTTACTGTTTTACTAGGGGTGCGATACATTGCTCTGTTTTTAACACGTGAACGCGAGTACATATTTCAATATACTACATGAGTTGTTTTCAACTAATCAAATCAAAGTCCTCCATCGGTATAGTCTGGTAATACGAAAGTAGCGTGAATATTAGTATATGGTACCATATAGGATTGACCCACCTCGTCCGGGTTAGTCGCGCTAACCTCTGCAATGGACGTACTAATATTTGGGAAAACGAGTGTAGATTAGGCACTCGTGGAGGCACCTCGCTCGGAAATCTCTATATGGGACCCGACCCTCAAGTTAAGCTCAGACAATGCGCTCATGGTTGTATACACTATCAGTATCATTTGCTGGATGCAATCAACATTTAAATCTTGTGGTTCACACACTATTATTTGATATCTAAGCCAGTGAGCTCACCAACGTTAGCTGACCCATTTTAGCATGTATCACAGGTACTCAGTAGTAGATTTGGACTGCCCATCAGGATGCATATTAGCTCGAGTCTCCTTGCAAACTTCAGAGATTTCATTGCATTATTAGATTTTTGCATAACTAATTATGTATTTAAATCTCTCATATTACGAACACGAGCTATGTACGGGTTCAAACTGTTGTAAACCTTTTAATATCAATATATTTGTTAAAACGACGTATATAGAGTCGTTTGCTATATATCTGTGTGCTTTGATTATTGATTAATAACACCCAAATTATGCTTTCGCAAAACATTAAATTTGGGGGTGTTACAGCATACCCTCTAACCGATGATGGTCCGTGTTGGAATAAGTTCACTATCTTCGTTAGTGATAACCGTCAGTCCTCCTTTCTTACCTGAACTAGGTTGACCCATGGGGAATCTGAAATAGGGTAGATTAAGCCAGCATCTAGGAGTTTGATAACCTCCTTCTTGACCACGTCTTGAATCTTCGGGTTGACTCTCCTATGTCTCTGTATGGAAGGTTTGAAGTCATTTTCCATTAGTATCTTGTGAGTGCAGTAGTTTGGACTGATCCATTGGATAACAGAGATTTTCCCTGCAATCGCCTTCTTATGTGACTTCAACAATTGGATGAGTTTGGTGTAAGACCTTTTGCAATTATAACATGTAAGTACGAGGTTCCTTCAAGAAAAGCATACTCCATATGAGAGGGTAGTTCCTTTAGCTCCAACTCTCATGGTTCTTCAGTGGAAGGTTTCATTCGAGCGATCTCGTCTCTTTGTAATGCGTCATACTCCATTTGAAATTCTAGTTCGTTTAAAGATGAGTCGGCTGTGGTGGCTGATGCAACTAATTCTGTCTGATTAGAGAGTGCATTCTTCTTCAACTCGTATTTTCTTGTTGATGATGAGGAGGTTGCATTATCTTCAGTAAAGATGATATCGTTGTTGTCATCGAATGTGAACCTCTGAAATTGAGCTGTTGAAGATGTACTTATGGTGATTTCAAGATTTTGTGGCGCACAACCTTCAGATAGTTGTGGCTCAGCTGAGGGTGTGATGTGCTCCTAGCCGTCAGTATCGTTGGTGTTGTTGTAACGACTGAGGGGGCGATCACGGTGTTTTAAAATTTATTTCTCTCGGGGCCTAAACCTCCGAACTACCTACTGGTACTAGGTACAAATACCTAACACTAGTACATGGTAAGGATGATCAGGGTCGTCTCCAGATGGTCGAATTTGAAACAGAGCTTGTTTGGATAATTAAGTCTTTAAAATGGGGTTCAGATAGTTGGTTTTGTTTTGTACTTATCTAATTTAAACTACTAACAATGAAATTAAAAATAAGATAGCTAGCACGTATGGAACAACCAAGGATAGGGAAGACGTGGTTCACCATGATTTGGGATAGTATAATACTGAGATGGTGTTTATGATGGGGACACTTTCAGATTAATAGATTAACAGACTTTGGTGTAAACACTAGAACCCTAACAATTAAATTCCCGTTGGCATGTCACTAGGAACTAGGCTATCGTGATTCTGATCGGAGCAATACGCTAAACTCCCAATACTTACCTAGTTGAAAGATAAGCAACCTATCTTGGTGAAAAACCGAGGTACATGAATAAATCAGCGTATTGTCTCATAGGTCTGACCATTCTTAACACGTAAGCTTATCTTGCATCTTTCTAAATGTGTATCTAATTATTAACTTGCTATGTTTAAAGAACCAAATATGTAAGATCTAGGGGGTTCATGTATCTAAGTCACTAAGACTTTCCTTTCTAGACCTTGTTAATACTTTTCTTAAGCTCTAATTACTTTGATTTATGACCTAGACCTCTCCTTTTCAAACAGTTATACATCCCTGGATTATTCGCAGTTTGTCAAAACGTGTTTCATATGCAGACCATACCTTTCAGTAATAAACAGTGTACTTTACATGTTAGTTCCCCGGCTTCTTACATCCAACATGCGGTCAAGAGTAATTGACAGTGAAAGTGACACTCTAAACTAACTAAATGTAAAGCAATGTAGCAATGTAAACCTAATATATACAATGAGTGGTTTCACTGTGTCTTACTTATTACATGTCATGGGCACAGATAACTACTAACCACAATTAAGGTTCATGACTCCCTAATATCTAAGTTGTAGTCACGTGGATAACTAGAAAGGGTGCTCCATAAATTAGGTCTAGTGTCATATATTTAAACAATAACAAAGTATAATAATTCCCATTCATATAAGTTTCTTTTTATAAATTTAAACTATGTTGGAATGAGTTGTTTTTACGATCCTAACAACTAACTAACGTAGAGTTGTCCGCAATCAGATAGAAGATATGTCACATGGATAGTAAACACAAACAATTACAATACACTGGAAGTTCTCCCAAATGTACTGAACCCATCGGCCAACGACTTCCCTCGAATCCAATTCCCCAATCTCGGTCGTCAGAGACGTCCGTATTATGACATGGTCTATTGAATAAATAGTCACATAAACAGGTTTTATCCTACCGGAATAAGTTGGGGCAGTCTGGTCATAAGCGGTTGGCTGAACATGCCATCATTCGTTCATAATATTATAATTAAAGTATAAATAGAAATATTGATCCATAATATAACTACCTTCGATCGTCCCAGACTTCCATACGTTTGTACTCCGCATAAAGCGTTTCCAGCACTATATCCGAGAACACTCGAATAGGGGCCATCATATTACTTTACAATATTTAATATCATCCCATTATAACTATTTAAATCATGGAAACATATAAGCAACTACTCGCATATCATGTGTGATGTTAAGCTCTATATGCTCTGATAGCAATTGTGAAAACGTAATAACGATCTAGCTCGGATTGTTTAGATCTTGATCTAAGATATAATAACATTGACAATAATATGCAGTGGAATAAGAACAAATCAATGTTATCACAACAAGCCCCAATTTTATTTGATCAGAATAAAATGGTTATACAAATATAACAGGATCAAGTGTCACACCCCGCTAAAGCAGAAACACGAGATGTAACAGCACAATGGTTCCACAGCACAAGGCTGCACTAATGACCTCAACATTCATAAGGGTAATCGTAGCATCATTTTCCCAATTTTCCCAACTACTGATTGTTTCCTGAAAAGCATGTAAAAATGAGGGTCAACTACAAAGATAGTTGGTGAGTTCACAAGTTTTAGAATAAGTGAGAATGCCATTTAAAAGTATTCAAAATCACATTTGAAAGATTTACGTTGCTACGTAAATAGTTGTTTATACGCAAATTAGAATTCATTTAAGAACGACATGTATAGCTTGAGTCCACAACCAAACCTACTGGCCCGAGAACAACGCCCCAAAGACATGTCCTATCGCGAATATTTAAAGTTGGTGGTATGCACTCACTTGCACAAGAGAGTGGGAAGGTGGCCTCCTTCCAAATAGTACTATCCATATCAACCATCGGCTCAATAATGAGTTAATAGGTTGTGTAAAAGAACCCGGGGACTTAAGATGCGATAGAGTCACAAGCATACAATAAGAGCGTATAAATAGTATATGTACACACATAAAACATTTTTAGCACAAAGGATATATAGGATGTGTACATTTCCAGAACAGTTTTTAGTATCAAAATAGTAAATGTTTAATCCTGAACAATTTCGCAATCAGAATAGTTTCGTAGTCAGATTCAATAAGAACGGTGTCGCTGTAAGATATAGTTTGTGTGCACGTTCAAGAACAAGTTTAACTAGTGCACAAGTTCAAGAGCAGTTTCAATTAACAAGATCGGTTTCGCAGTAAAATACAAACTGTGTATTTCTTTCAAGAACAGTTTTACTAAGAGTACACATTAAAGAACAGTTTAGTAAACAAGTAGTCATGCTTTTCACCCCAAAAAGTTTATGAAAACAATAAAAAATGGGGCTGTGAATACTCACCGTTAAGTGTGAATGATACGGTTTGGATGTATTCCGAGTGCTAAATGAGTATGACTCCTATCCACGACCTATGAACATGAAGGTTCTAATTAGGATCTTGGTAATTTAGATTTGATAGGATTGCTTAGCTAAATATTTAGATTACAAAGTGCCAAAATGGTTTGTTTGCTTTGAAGTTTGTAAATGTCCAATAATCGCGTTGAGTATAATAATGAATATACAAGTATATAATGTCTCGCAATTGTTTATGTCCAAATTTCATAGTGTTTGAGTGTTGGAACTTTGGTTCCTCCCAAATTATGATTAACAACACACAAATCGATAAACACATCATAAGACACCCGAACCCCTTTTCGTTATCATTCATTCCAAAAATGGTAAGTTTCCCCGTTTTTGAAATTTAGACCGATTATTGTTGACTTGGTCAAACCTTCTCGGTTTGACCCGAGACTTTTACCCAATCCTTAAACATGTTTATAAGTTACAAGAAGTTAGTCTTTCTCAAAATAGCAAGTTCGTAAGTGTCGGTTTCCAACTTTTACCAAAATCAGTCCATAATCTTAATTCCAGAAATTACATCAGTTGGTTGAATTTGTTATAAATAATTATGATCCGAAATAAAATAAGGAAAAAATCACAGATCATCTTCAATATGTTATCTATCTACTATAATTTTTCCAGGGATTATAGAGAAGTCCAAGTATTTATTATTTTTACTTTTATCATCTGAAGTCAGATCTGAACACATGCATGCAATCATTATTTTTGGCCAAAATGTAAATGGAATCAATAAAAATGGTCTGCTTGAAAGTTGTAGCCAATGAAATTTGTAAGCTTTTGGCGTTGGTTTCAAGTCATTTGGAGTTGTAATGCTCCAGTTATGATTAAAACATTGAGATAAAAGTTTCTGACTTTTCTGAGCAGATTGTCTATGTGTTTTCATAAAAATTATTAAAAATATCAAACAATCTCATAAAAATATAAGGCTTATGGGGTTTGAAATTTAACATCTTGAACTTGATTGTTGGCTCATAAAACGTCCATTTTGGTTATGTTAAGTGTGAGAAACACCTTGGTGAATCTCGTACTCAAACCTGGACAGAAACCAAACAAGCCCTAAAATGATGTTTTGTTTAAAATGAGAAACATTAAACATTAAATAGAAGTGGTTCTTGATTCTTTTGACCTTTAATACACTCTCTAACACATGCATGGTGTTGGATTACATCCAAGATGTGTTAGAAATGATTTTTAGCATAAAAAAAAGACATACATAAAGATGAACAAGATCTAACAAGATTACAAGTAATAACACGATTTTTCACTTGATTTTCGGTTTGATAATGGGTTACTCTTTCTTTTAACACATAAGGATGTGAAAAGAGATAACCTACAAACATCAAGCATTTTATGAGGATTTTAACCATAGAAGAGGTTTAAAATCCAAATTTATGAAGAACAAAACAAGAAAAATGAAAGATTACTAAAGGTAGATGATCTAGTTTACCTTGAAGGGTTTATTTTGTGAAAGAACACCTTCAACTCCCTAATTTTGTTCTTGAAAGTTAATGGAATTTAGAGAGGATTTAGAGAGAATATGTGTGTTTTTGAGAGAGAAAATGAAGAGAGTGTTTGTGAGTTTTGGGAAAATGGAAGTAGTAATTTGGTGTATAGGGAATAAAAATGATTTGAATTGGAAAAGAGGGTAGGTGGTGGGGTGAACGAATTTTAGGGGATCTAGGGTCATTTTCCCTTATTTTTATTACAAATATAATGTTTAAAAAGTGTATTAAGTTTGTATTAAAGATGTGTAAGTATATTGTAAAGTATAAGGTTTATTTTGTGATGTTTTGTTGATTAATATTTGAGTTATAAAAGTTTATGTTCTTTAGTTTATAAAAGTACTTTATTTTATAATTGAATTGCTTACATTAGGTATTAGAGTGTTAATTTGTTATATTCGAGTTTCATTTACCGATTTACGGAATTTTAACAAATCTTGATTTTGAAATTTGATAGATATATTTGTGACAAGTATGGGATTTAGATTTTATATTTCTAATTTATTGAATTAAATTAATAGACATCTAATTTGTCTAAGTTTGAGATTCACAAATTATTTATCCGATTAAATTTTACGTTGTCGAATCACGGGAATTTCGGTTTTGCAAATTGTTAAGGATTTTGTTAAGGTATTAATAGGTAAATTTTTTTTTTCTTTCTTTGTTTAAATTGGCACTTAGTAATCTACTTTAACATGTTTGTATGAACTTATGGTTCACTAAGCAATCACTAAGATGTTCTATGGCTTTAGTAGACCTAAGGAGTCATAACCTAGAATTTTCACTAGGATTCAAGAAATGCTGTAAATTTAAGATTCGAGTGCGGTAATGACCTGAGATTTTTGACGGATGTCACATCAAGAAACCTTGATCTTGAGGCTAAACAAACCCTTAGATGTCTACATTATGTGTGCACACTTTTTTCCTACGTCCCTATGTCTCTTTATATACTAGAGATATTAGGGTTACAAGAAATCATAATTATACTAGGAAACTAATTAAAATAAAACAATTCATCTTTAGTCCCTCAACTTTAATTATTTTGTATCATCAAATCAATAATTCCCTACAATCTTCCCCTATATGATGATGACAAAATAAACATCTTCTCGCACAAACTTCCTCTTAGCTCTTGATTTCTTGTAAACATGTCATGGCATGCTATAAGTTGCAAATCTTGATCTCTAATTCTTCTTCCCCTTTTTGTCATAATCCAATAGGGGTCTTCCCGAAGATAAGCAACTTGAAGTTTTACAACCACATGCTATATAGTACACCACTAATCCAATCTTCTAATGTCTCAAATTACCCTCCATGACGCATAATAAGAATAATGAATTTGAGCATTAGAAAATTACACTAATAGTAGTAATATACAACTAGCAGTAGTATTGAAACCTTTTTCCTCAAACAATGCATGAACATATCTCGATGGTTAAAAACTTTAACAACAAGCTTCCCCTCAAATCAATATTTTAACCATCTCTTGAATCTCGAACTTTGTAGGCTCTATGTAATGATCACCGATGAAGAAAATAAAATACAACAAACTTAATAAAGAAATTAAGTCTTCCAAACTTGTACCTAATATCTTGTACTATTCACGACGTCAAACTTATAATCCTATGTATAAGTAGATCACTATCTCTTTGACAAAAATCCTTATTTTCCATAATAAGTCACCGAGCACACCAAACTCTTCCAAGTGATAGCAAATGTGAGCATTGAGCATCATAAGTTTGTAAATCTCACACGTTTGCTAGATTTGTCAAGTCTTTGTCGTCACCATACAAACCAAACAAGTTATCTTCAAAGTTCTTCATCCTCCACTTTGAGATATGATAAGATACAAACCTGTCAAACTCAACTACAATATCAAATAAGCTATAATCGATCTTCTTCGTAATCACATCTTCAAATAATCTTCAAAAATGAGCCATAAATCAATACAAATAAATTGTTATGAAAACAATTCCAATCGAGATCCAAAACCATCAGTTGAACTAACTTATAACAATTAGTACTAACAGTGTTAACTATTTTGTACTAACAGTTGTAACTGTTATAACTAACAGTTTTAACTGTTTTTACCTAACAGTTTCAACATCTTCCAAACAAATCAACAAACAGTGGAAACAATCTTCAAAATCAATAAACAGTGAAAACCACTTTGCATTAACAGTGGTAATTTCCTTTGAATTCCACTAACACCAACAGCGGTAATCGTATTTTCCACTAATCGTTTTAACATTCTTCAAATCCAAGGACATCAATAACAATACTTGATCCCTTGTTTCCTTTTCTTGTTCATCGTTTTCTTTAATTCCTTTTCAAAACTTGCAGCACACTAAAAATTATGTATCTCATGGTAGATAGATCTGATCGTGCTCAACTTTTTACACAATGTACACCTATGTGTTTTGAACACCATTTCCAAAAAGCAAGTCGATCCAACGGTTAACAAACACACAACAATTAAATCAATACAGCTGCGCAAACAGAAACCACAAACTTACTGCAGCTGATTCGAATTTCCATATCTCTATGTAGAGACATCCGATCACAATGAAATTTTTACACAATGTAGAAAAGTATGTCTTCTATAACATATCCAAAAAATATGTACTTTCATTGAATAACAAAGATACAGTGACCGTTTTACTTATGCCATTCTGAAAAACCCTAAACTTTCAGCAACCAAATTCGACAATGAATATCTCTCAATTAAAAGTTCGGATTGAAAATTCCTCCAGTCAGTATGTGCGCCTGTATGTTAGGAAGCTACAGTTCAAATTTCATGACGATCTAACAGTTAACGAAGGAAATCCGAATTTTTTTACCATGGCTGTGCAGAAAGTGACGAATTACGAATTTTTCTTGCAATCTTCTAGGATTTCTTCGATATGGCTTCTCTTGCTTGTAAAACTTGTAGATCCTAGATAACGAGCCACCTTTCTCAGATAATAATACGAATACATGGCTTATATTAGGGTTTACGACCTTGAAGCTAATAAATTTTGTACGTACCTATTCTAGGTATTAGGATCTCTATTTATAATGCATAGAGTCCTAACTACAATCTCCTACAATTATGGAAACAAGATGACTTCCATAACAACTCAAACTTATCTAGCTGACCTGTTATAAACATAAACAGTGCTAACAACCATAAACATACTAACAGTGGTAGTTTCTATGAAACAGTGTTAACTACTTGAACACTTAGACTCGGCCAATTACAAAAACTATAAACAGTGATAACTGTTGTAATACAAACTAACAGTTATAACACTTTACTACTAACAGTGGCAACTCTTTGTCTTCCTTAAACTTCAATAACAGTGTTAATCTTTTGAAGACAGTGGTAACATTAACACTAACAGTGTTAATGCCTTGTAAGCTTTTCACCAACAGTTGTAATAAACTTCAAATCCCAACAATCTCCCCCTAAACTTAATCTGTATCTCATAGTATTAAGTTTCTCTTGATTCTTCATTTTGACCTCTTGCAGATGCTTTCAAAACATTTATTGCTTTTCTCTCTGTCTTCTCTCATACTCTTCCTTCTTATGAATCTGATTCAAAATCATATATACTAAATTTTCTGCCACATCATTGTTAAATGAAACAGGCAATTTAGCATGCCTTAAACTTCTCAGTAAACTCAGATGCATTTCATACTCTCTATCTGTCAGCATCCACAACATAGTAGCATCATCCAATATAACCTGATGAACATCTGGATTATTATGATAAATCCACTGTATGACCTTTTTGAATGTATTAAATTCAAATGGAAATCTTTCAGGTTCAAACATCATAGATATCCACATCCATGTACTCATCTCATACAAACTATCAAATTTCTTTGTATTCAAATCCTTTTCTGATCCAATCTCATACATTCTGACCAAATCATCTCTTGTAATTACCTTAATCAATTCTCTGAATGACTTCCAAAAAGATAACTTAGTATCAGCTCTCTCAATCCTTATCTTTTCACACTTTATTGGAACTGAATACTTCTCAATTGACCAATCAATAATACCTGGCAAATCATCAGTTGGAAGTTGTACTTGAAGTGGTTCCACCATAATGACATCTTTTAGATCAACTTGTTTTCTTGGTAAATCAGGAATTGATGCATATTCCTATCTCAACTTCTCTTTGATCTCTGCACTTTTCCTTTTCCATTCTTCCTCTTGAGCCAACTCCTTCTCAATCTTTTCTTGTTTTTTCTTTTCTTTCTCTGCCTTTTTCTTTAATTTCAGTTCAGCTTCTGCTCTCTTCTGTACTTCTGGATTTATAAACGTATCTCTATCCCAAATACCTTGCAAAGTCTCAAGAGACATAGCATTAAGCCTAGAAGTAGGAATATATCCTCCTCTCAGCTTTACAATCAAATTCTTTCTCTGCTGAGCTCTTATGGGAGGTTTAGCTCTTTTTGCAGCATCTTTTGCAGCTCTTGTTTGTCTAACTGCTTCAGCTTTCTTTTCCTTTACTTGTTCAACCAGAAAATTGTTGCACCCGCAACCGTCAGTTCAGTGTCATTGCGATTCCTGATGGTGATGCGGGCGCAGCAGGGGTTTTAAAATTTATATTTAGCTGGGCTTAAATTATACGTACTACCTACTCTGGTTAGCAAGCGGTAAGTATGACCTAAGATCGTTCTATGAATCCAAACGTGTGGGTGATTAAAGCTGGGGCTTTCGGTAGGAGATATTTAGGATGAAACAAAGTAGGTAGGTTTGGGGGTTTTAAACTAAAGACAGGTAATTAAAATGCAGAAAAGTAAATTGCAGGAATTTAAAGTGCAGGAAAACAAGTAAAGATAAATATGTGATTGTTGAGATTTCGATAATTAATGTTTCAGGATGACAGATTAAATAGGGACAATACTAAATGTAATGGTTTAAACTATCAGGTGTAAACTCTAGAACCCTACCAACTAAATTTCCCATTGGCATGTCACTAGGAACTAGGTTATCGTGATTCTGATCGGAGCAATACGCAAACTTCCAGTACTTATCTAGTTGAAAGATAAACAACCTATTTTGGCTTGACGCCGAGGTGCATGAATAAGTAGCGTATTGTCTCATAGGTCCGACCTTTCTTAACCCCTAAAATAGTTTAATATTTTATTAGCATGCAGATTAATAACTTTGTATGTTTTGACCGCTGATTATGTAAGACTTAGTGTTTTAAGGTATTTAAATCACTAGGATGTTATCCTTATTCCTAAGTCTTGTTTCATGCATTAAGGCTGGGTTACTTCAACTTATGACTTGAGTCCTCCTTTTCAAACAGTTATACATCCCTAGATTATTCGCAGTTTATAAAAACGTGTTTCATATGCATGCCATGCCTTTCAGTAATCGGACAGTGTACTTTACATGGTAGTTCGACTTCTTCTTACATCAGACATGCGGTCAGGAGTAATTGACGGTGAAGGTGACACTCTAAACTAACTAAATGTAAAGCGATGCAGAAATGTAAACCTAATATGTACAACGAGTGGGTTCACTGTGTCTTACTTGTTGCATGTCGTGGGCACAAATAACTACTTACCATAATTAAGGTTGATCAAGTCCTAATTACTAGGTTGCAGTCACGTGGATAACCGGAAAGGGTACTCCATAAATTAAACTCAAGTTCATAAAGTCTTAACGATACAAATGTCATTAATTCCTATTTTATCTGAACTGGTTTTCGAACATCATTTTATTGTACATTAACTTTCGTAGGGTATACCAGTTAGTTGTGAAGTTGTATTATCCTTTCGGAATTCCAACTGTTAAACCAGAGCTGATTCCAGTGATGTAACTACCTTCGGCCGTTTATCGACTTCCATACATTTGTAATCCGTATGAAACGTTTCCAGTACTATATCAGATAAACTGTCGAATAGGGGTCGTTACATCACTTTTACGATTGTCGTACACTTAATTATATAACGTCATCCTTACTGTAGGACCCCTGTACCGGACCTAATTGAATCCCTAATAATCAAACGTAGTGCGGAATCCCACGATTGATAACAAAACGTTAAACGAGTAAACAACGAATCAAACACAAAGTATATGAATTGTATACCAAAAGTCGATCAGCTTGTATTGAATAGAACGATTACAATATACTCTCTGATCTCATAAATTCGTCAACCTTAACCAATGAGTCGTATAAGTCTATTTATACTAAACCTAATCTGACCTTTGCGACACAAGCTGTGTCGCCAAGCCGACTCATGCGACACAAGATGTGTCGCCAGGTTAACTATTGCGACACAAAGACCTTGTGTCACCAAAACACAAAATGTAATTAAAACAAACGTTATAACTAACGTAATTACATATCAAACGCATTATAGACTTAGACCAAATGACAGACACAGTAAGATGCACCAACAAACTCCCCCGTGTATTCAGCTTGGTCTTCAAAATTTCTTCAATTAAGCCCAGCCTGCAGGAAACCTACCTCCAGCATGAATCCCATGCGTAACACACACAATCACAACTTTCTGGAATTGTCTAGCAAGAATCGAATTCACAACATTTCTTATGTTGAAGCGAATTGGATTATCAAACAACTTCCTCAAGTCTTTCTGTGACAAATTTATCAAGCTCATAGGATCAAAAACTTTAAATTGAGCTTTCTTCAAACCATAAAGCGAAGTTCTCTCTGGATGCTCAGATTCTGGAACAAAAATGAACACAGCTTCGCCTGTATGAGGATCGAGTTCCCAATGATGAAATCTTCTTAGAAAGTTAAAGGGAACTATCTCCAATGGAATCTCAGTTAAACAATCAGCTGGTGGATAATGCACTTTGCAAATTGGTTGCCTTGTAACTGAATCAAGTTTCTTCTTGAATATGAATCTTGTACCAAGTGTCGGTTTGATAAAATTATATCTTTTGCTCCTCACTTCACGACGCAAAACCGTCTGTACAAAATCAGCTCTTGAATCCCTAGTTGGATTTATCAGTTCCAGTTGAGCTAAACAATTTATTTCTCCCTTTGGCAATGTACTCAGCTTCTTGAATGATCTTTTGAAATACTGAATGTCATCGCTTCTTTTAATCATGAAAATACCTTTGTAGGTTTTCCAGCTTTTAATAATTCCTGTATAATTCCCACTAACCTTATATGTCTTGCAAGTAACAGGAATAGATTCACCAGGAATAAAACTTATCACAGGCCGCTCAGAGGTTGAAGTAGAAGCAATATCAGAAGCCGGTGTAGTTTCTGGAACAGTTTGCGAAGTTCCAGTTGGCTCTGCTTCATCTTCCGAAGAATCAGTCTCGATTGTCGGAGCATCATCATAGAATTCATCAGGACGCATCTCCTCTTCTTCAATATAGACATCATCATTTATTTCAAATTCAGGTTCAGATGCCTGATTTACCTCATTAACCATTTGCTGAATAAAAGATAGATTAGCATTTGAAAAATCTACAGCTAATGGTCTTGGTTGACCTGGAATGTCATCGACAGAGAAATAATCCAAACGAAGAGATTCATTATTATCAGAAATATTTACATTATCATCTACAAGTTCAGTCTGTGTTCCGGCTGAAGCCCTAGATGTTGTTTCTATGGCACGCAGGCCTGACTCCCCCAAAACGACAGAGGGATTCTAGTTCTAAAACCCTAGTATTCAAAGTAGGAACCAAAGCTGCTTGTTCTTCTAACACCTAAATCTGAGCAACCTGAACCTCCAACACCGATGCCTGAGACTGAATCATTTTAGCTTGATTATCCATGGTCTGCTGCATCTGATCCATTCTTTTCAACAATTCCTCGATAACCGAAGGCAAAGGTTGAATGGGAACCTCAACACGGGGAATGTCAACCCGTGGCCTCGAAGACGATGTAGAAGTACGACGAATAGACTGAGGTGGAACCCAATCTTCATCATCAAGATCAGCACTTCTTGGTCGTTTGCCCTGATCAGGGCGCACATAACTCGTACCTGCACGAATACGACGTTGTATTCGTTTGAACCGACGAGGATCAAAGCGTTGAATATTTCTCAACGCATCTCCGGAGGGGATATCCCTTGGAGAAGTCTCAGGAGTAGAGCCTCCATCTGAATCTTCAACAAATGGATCTTCAAGATTAGGCTGATCAGCCTGTTCTCCATCCTGGAAATTTTTAATTTCCTGTAACAGATCATCGACCTGTATTTGAGCATCATGGAGGTGTAATTCCTCCTCCCGAATTTGCTGCCCAGGTGCAGGCAAAACGTCCATAAAACCGTCATTTGGCGAAGCAACATAAGCCTCATTGATTATGTGCCCAAACAACGGAAAGTTGTTATTCGCGTTCGCACCAGCCGCACAAACCGTCCAGATTCGGACGTTCATGGGAGTAGGACGCAAGCGTTCGTGAACATTTTGCGGAAGACCGGGAAGCTGATTGTCAAGAAACAGCTGAATGAAGCGTGGATATAAATTCCAACGCTTATCCCCGGTGTTAAGATTATCCACCATTTCCCTAAGGATATACCCAGAAAAATTGAAGAGCTTGTTGTAGATGAGCGCCAACATGGCGGAAGCCGTAGAATGGCTAATGCCGTCAAAACCTGCCTTACGAGGAGAAAGGCAAACAATAAGCACATGCATCAAATATCTCCAGACCTTAGGCAGATTCGCCTTGTGATATTGGTCTTTAGGCACGCCTGGATAACCGAGACGTGTCATAGCCCCAGCAATAAACTCATTGCCAAAAAGAGTTGTCATTTCCGTAGCATCTCCAAAGTGGAAGAATTCCCGAATAACCTGTTCGGAGATAATGAGTTGACGATCACCCACAGTGTAGATAATCCTGTAAAATGACAGCTCGGAGTTGATCACCGCATTTTCCCAAAATTGAGCCACCTGGTCCTTGTAGATAGTGGTTGTTGCGGTGATAGCAGTATGAATATGAGACCTGCGTAGAAATGCCACCATTGGCCTGTATGGCGCAGCCGTATCCTTTGAATCATCCAAAAATGCCACAATGTTGTGACATGGCTCCCATAGAATATCACCATCTACCATTGCTGTGCAAAGTATAGAAATAAAACTTGCAAACGGTTAGCATTAGCAGATTTAATCGAATCACACAAAGCAATTTGTTCTGGAATGCGACATAGAGAATTGTGTCGCAGAGCAGCTGCGACAAAATTAGAATGAGTCGCTAACAGAACTAAATTGATTGTTGACAAAGTAAGCGACATAAGGAATTGTGTCGCTAAAGACTAATGTGACGGACAGAGTTGTGTCGCATTTTGCAATTAATTCGAATTTAATCGATTTTATGCGACATATAGAGTTATGTCGCAGAGATTAGGCGACATAAAATATTTGTGTCGCAAATATGAGGCGACATAAAAGTTATGTCGCATAACAGAGTGCAAAATGACATATATAACAAATAAAGAGATCAAATTAGCACAAAATAAGGGTTTAATTGATAATTAAGATTAATACATAGTTATGATTACAAATTATCACATTTCTAAACCCTAAACCCTAAACCCTAAACCTAGATAGTATCCTCGGATACTATTAATACACAAAAGGCCAAGATTCAAGACAAGGCCAGGCTAAGATCTAGGACAATGAGGGGATCCCACCAGACCACGAAAAACGAAAGGTAATCGATCAAGCAAGAATGCTATCACGACACCTGAGAGCACGTAAGCTTCCACAACCGGAAGGTGATCCTCCAAGTCGTGGAAGTGCAAGACATGATAGTCTTTGGGCAGAAGCAATGAATATAGTAGTGAATAACACCATTGTCCTGAACGAAATCACCTGCCATGGCTATACCATAATTGGACAAAAGTGAGGAATAGGCTAAACTGATTTAAGCAACATAAGATATGTCGCAATGACATTTGGCGACATAAAAGTTATGTCGCAAATGCCAGCGACATAAATTTTGTGTCGCAAATGGCAGCGACATAAATTGAAAATCAGAAACTCTGCGACATAAGTTTTTATGTCGCAAGTTATGTCGCAATGACGAACAGCAAGTCCCAACCCAGAAAACCCTAACCTCTAATTTGGGGTTTTTGAAAACGAGACATACCCTAGGGTACGCCAACACACCAGAAACACGAAAACATTTATATTAACAAATAAGATTGAGATTTTCATGTCGAATTTAACCCAAACCCGTGAACCCTAAAAACCCGTAACTAATACTAGCGATTGAAGCACAAATAAGCAGTAATATAGGGTGAAACTAGTACCTATCGATCGAGTAGAAGGTAGAGAACTAGAAACAAGAGATCGATTGCCAAGAAAAAGTCCAGATGATCGAAATCAAAAGTGGAATTCGCACGCAGCTTTTGTGTAGCAGGAGTGAATTTTATGTCGCAGGATTTTTATTTTGTGTCGCTAAAAGTGTGAACGACTGGAGTGAGGTATTTATACCCCTGCCCCACCTAGCGACATAATGTAGCGACATAGAAGGCGACATAAAGTATGTCGCAGGACAATACTTATGCCGCAGTGCGCAGAAAACTTGATTTTTAATTTCAAGTTTTGTAACCCGATGGAAGAGTAACTAATTGGACTTGTGAAAAATAAATATACAAATTTAATATAAAAAATAACGGAATTACTAAACCTAACATAAAACTTAAATTAAATTTCTTTTTGGTGACGTAGTTATTTTGTCTGCTAAGGGATCATATTAGAATAACATGCAATTATTAGAAAATGGTAAGTGTTATCTCGATTATCAGTATATGTGACCTCTTGATATTTACTTAGCATATTTAGAACACCTTTGATAAATATTATTTCAAGATGATTACTGGTATTGTTTGACCACCTAAATATGTTATAGCTTCGGCTATGAGCAAAACTTTTATTGTTAGTATGAGTAATAATCTGTGTTCCCCACCATAGACATATCCCATTAATTTAGACAGGAACATATCTTCCAAGATAGATAAAATAGAGGAAAGTCTTTTTTAAGAATCAAGTCAGCGGTGACAGGTCTGTACAGACGTACAACAAAGCGACATAACTTGATTCAGGTGTAAGCAAAACCAGACTTGATCAAACCATTTTGGTGACCTTGTTAGGTATCTTATAATTTAAGACTTTTTCAAGTTCTTTTAACTTGCGTTTGCTTAACTTTTAAGTATATACAACTTGAAACCAGGTCTGTACTTACGTACAACAGAGGAAACAAGAAATATATACCCCCAAAGTATTTCATATTATTAACTAAACTGGAAGTATGCCAAGCTATATTAAGGAATTAAGACACATAGTCATACATCACAGGATGTTGACCACTTGATAATAGACATGTATTAGAATTACTTTTTAATTGCTCAAAGACCGGTATAACATGCCTACCAGTACATCACATGATGAATCTAATATTTATAGAAGCTGTGGTAAGTATGCTAGATAAACCTACTGATACATCAAGGATAAACCTAAAAAATTTCATTTTGTGCATGCACCCTAATGTACTATCATTTCCCTAGTTGTTTACAGACACAACTAACCGTCTTTTTACAAATGTTGCAACTGTGCATTTCTTTAATACTAAAGAGTATAAAGAGTGGCTGTTGCACTTTTTTTTAATAGAAAATAGTCCAAGTCCAAAAAATTACTTCTTAAGCTGAAAGAAGCGCAAACCAAACATGTTGACCAGTTCATCAAATCGGGCACGAGAAAAAGCCTTAGTGAATAGGTCGGCATTCTGTTTAAGGGTATCTATATGGACAAGGTCTATTAAGTGTTTCTCATAGCAATCCCGTATAAAGTGAAACCTATGTTCTATGTGTTTAGTTCTAGAGTGCTGTACGGGATTGCATGTAATTGAGATAGCAGCAGTATTATCAATATGTAAAGGAGTCATAGTAAGAAGTAACCTGTAATCGCGCAATTGATGCTGAATCCACAGAACCTGGGAACAGCAACTAGCCGTAGCAATGTACTCAGCCTCTGCAGTGGAAGTAGCCACCGTTGTCTGCTTCTTGCATTGCCACGATACCAAACGTGATCCAAGAAACTGGCATCCACCAGTTGTTGACTTCTTATCTATGCTACAACCACCATGATCAGAATCCGAATAAGCAGTCAGTTCAAACGATTTTTCATTGGAGTACCATAGACCAAGAGTTGGCCTATGTTTGAGGTACCCAAAAATTCGCTTTACTGCTTTCATATGAGAAACCTTTGGCCTAGCCTGATATCTTGAGCAGATGGACACAACAAATACAATGTCCGACCTGGATGCGGTCACATACATGAGAGAACCAATCATTGAGCGATAGTCCTTTTCTTTACAATCCTCATCATCAATGGCCGGTCCGAGATTATGATTAATTTCAATAGGGGTTCCATAGGTCTTACAATTAAGCAAGTCATACCTGGTTAATATATCAGTGACATATTTGGACTGATGAATGTAAATTCCTTTGGTAGATTGCTCAACTTGAACACCCAAAAAGAACGTGAGTTCCCCCATTGCACTCATCTCAAATCAGACTTCATGAGATGTTCGAAGTCTTTACTTCATGAGATCCAAAAATGATGTTGTCGACATATACTTGTACCAGCAATAAGTCTTCTCCATCTCTTTTAGTGAATAACGTACTGTCAATGCTACCTCTTTCGAATCCATTCTTAACAAGATGAGTTGCA
Organism: Pseudognaphalium luteoalbum; assembly: GCA_963422505.1. Classification (NCBI taxonomy): domain Eukaryota; kingdom Viridiplantae; phylum Streptophyta; class Magnoliopsida; order Asterales; family Asteraceae; genus Pseudognaphalium; species Pseudognaphalium luteoalbum. Next base: position 50,546,228 of record OY730196.1, read on the forward strand.
AGCCTCTCATACCACAGTCGTGGTGCCTGATGCAGACCATATAATGCCTTATTAAGTTTACAGACATATTCTAGATGCAACGGATCTTCAAAACCAGGAGGTTGCTTCACATAAACGTCGGTATCAACCTGTCCATACAGAAAAGCGCTCTTTACATCAAGCTGATAACAATGAACTCTTTGAAGGATGCGAAGGCCAAGAAGATATGAATCGACTCCAGTCTTGCAACATGAGCGAAAACCTCATCATATTTCAAACCCTCTACTTGATGAAAACCTTGAACTACTAGCCTTGCTTTGTTTCTAATGACTACCCCTCGATCATCTTTCTTGATTCGATAAACCCATCGAGTACCGGTTGGATGTGCACCCTTAGGTAATAGTACTAATTCCCAAACATGCAGCATTTGGAATTGCTGCAACTCCTCCTGCATTGCTTCAACCCGGTGTGGATCTTTTAAAGCATCTTCTGTACGTTTAGGTTCCACCTGAGATAGAAAACATGATTTAACCTCAGCAGAAAGACATGCAAGAGAAGCAGACTCAGAAGAGTCAGAAGGGGATGCAGGATGTGTATCAGCAACAACTTGACTTCTTGTCTGAATCCCCTTATCCAAAGGACCTATAATATTCTCTACGGGATGGTCCTTATTAATGCGAGAACTAGGAATCTCGTCAGGCACAATGACAGAGTCCAAGTTTGTGAAATCGGCTTCCTGTGCCGAATCAAACTCCCTCGTATTCTCAAACGGTTCATCTTCATCATCAGACAACTCAGGAACATCAGTAGATGTTTCTTGATTTCTTGTGGATGATTCAGGAATATCAACATTTGGTTGAGAAGGAGGTGGAGTAGCAGAGACAGTCGGAGTCTTTGATTTTGATGGCTGTGAAGTAGTTGAAGATAAATCAAGGCCATGAAGTAATGTGACCACCTGATCAACTTCATCATCTTCCTTAGGCAGATTAAATGAATCAAAGATTGCCTCATAATTAAACAAATGTGATGGTCCCTTTCCCTCCGGATTGTCAGAGTAACGAAAGCACGTGACTTCAAAGTGTTCTTCCATACGCTTAGTTGCCAAGTTGTACACACGTTTGTTTGGAGAATTATTTGAAAAGCCCAAAAATAACCCTTCATAGACTTTGCCCCAAATTTAGCAACTCTCTCTTTCATGTACATAATGGTGCAGGGACAACCAAATGGTTCAAGAAACTGTAACGAAGGTTTCCGGTTATTAAGCAGTTCATAAGACGTTTTATTGTGCTTTTTAACCACGGAAACCCGATTAAGAATATAACAAGCAGTATTTACTGCTTCAGCCCAGAAAGGGAAAGGCAGCTTAGAATCTGCCAACATTGTTCGTGCGGCTTCAATGAGTGTCATGTTTTTGCGTTCAGCAACTCCATTCTGTTGAGGAGTTCATGCGGCGCTGAATTGATGATCAATGCCTTTTCTTAAACAGTACAACTCAGTTGTCGAATTCTTAAACTCAGTACCATTATCCGATCGCAGTTTCTTAATTGACAAATTACATAGGTTCTCGAGCTTATCAAACAAATAAGTGAGAATTTCAGGAACTTCATCCTTAGTAGTTAAGAAATACACCCACAAAAAGCGAGAGTAATCATCAGTTACTACCAAGCAGTATTTAGAACCTCCCATACTCTTCTTACTTACAAGTCTAAAAAGATCCATATGCAGTAGCTCCAAAGGACTTGAAACAGAATTCACCACTTTTGACTTATGGGACTTCTTGTGCTGTTTCCCTTTTTGATAGGAAACACAAAGATCATTGATTCTAAAGGATTGCTTTGGAACTCCATGCATAAGATCGTGCTTCACCAAATAATTCATCTTTCTGAAGTGCAGATGACCCATACGTCTGTGCCATAAAAATGATTCTTTTTCAGGAGCTCTTGAAAATAGACACGTATGTTGGGTTGTTTCAACAGTCTTCATATCTAGAATATACATGTCTTTTTGCCTAGGTGCCCTCAGTAGCACCCATTCCTCAGGAATTACAAATCCTGGTTTCAAAATGCAGCATTCAGTTTTGGTAAATGTTGTAGTGTACTCTTTGTCGCACACTTGTGATACACTGAGCAGGTTGTGAGTAAGCTGCTCCACAAAATTAACCTTTTCAAAACTCACTAGCCCATTAGTGAGTGTTCCCTATCCGGTAATAACTCCTCCTTTATCACTGGCAAAAGCAACATATCCCCCATTATAATCTTTGACTTCGGATAACAGAGATAAGTCGCCTGTCATATGTCGTGAGCAACCACTGTCGATATACCATATACTATTTTGAACTGCTTCAGATTGCTGTGACATCACAAATAAAGAGATTAATGAGTAAGGGAAACCCAAGCCTTAACAGACTTGGGTAACCCAGTAGCATCATCCACAATGATTACATCAGTCAAAATTTTATTTTTTAGCAAATCGAAATCATTGCCTGATGAATCATTGTCAGATGAAGAGTCAGAACATGACTCCTTCATCTTCCAAACCTTTTGAGGTTTGGATGGTTGCTTGTTAACATTATTGAGCTTATCTTGTTTAACTTTGTTTGGCTCAATATTGTTATTCTCAGAAGTAGTTGGTGGAACTGCAGAACCTCTCATAGATTTTTTTGAAAATTTTTGAGAGTTAGAGGTTCGTGTATCTCCCCTTCGACCATACTTCTTAGCAAGAATGGACACAAACTAATCAAATGACCTTGTTTCTTGCAATAGAAAAAAGATCGTTGTTCAACACTATCAGAAGATTGAGGTATAAACCTTTGAGCTCGGCCAATAAATGGATGGGCTGAACAAGTACACTGATGTGTACAAGCAGAAGTTGAACCTTGAGATTTATTTTTAGAAGATTTTTTATTAGATTTGAAATTTTCTGGTTTAGAAATCTCCTTTGTAGGTTCAGCCTTAGCTTTACCTTTCATTTAATAAATCTCATCATAACCTTCACTGATGAAGATATGATGGTCGTTGGTTACATTCTTCTTTTTCAAATAACCGTATTCTTCTTCGGTTATATCCTCAATCTCAATTTCCTCCTTCAAACTTACTGGAGGAATCAACTTATTTACTGATTTAACAGATTTAGAAACTACAACAGACTTAATAGGCTCAGCCTTAGTTTCCTGTTACTCAATGGGCTTAAATGGCTCAGCCCTGACATCAAGCTTCTTAACTGAGTCAACCTTAGGAGCCTTCAAATTTTCAGGCTCACTAGTCGATGCCTTAACTAGCTCAGGCATACTAGTAACAGGTTTTTTAGACTCATGTTTAACATTTTTGGCCGTATCATCTTGATGATACTCTGTTGGTGGTGGGACTTGATGAAAACCTAGTCCCTCCTTCCCAACTTGAGGCCTACTTATCCTTACTTTGACAGGTTTGACAGGTTTTATATCTACTTGATGAACAGTAGGTACAAAATCTTTGATGATTTCTTGTTGAGGCATAGGCAGATAGTCTTTTGAAGGTGGGACATGGTGATAACCAAGTACTGCCTTACTTTTAGTATATGTCCTTTGCTTTTGAAGAATTTCATCAAAAACGAGAGAGGATGTCGAAAAATTTGATAGTTTCCGATTTAAAGTAAGAACTTCAGCCTGTGAATCAACAAGTTCCTTTTTAACAAAAGTTAACATATCTACATAACTTCCTATTTCATCGAGTTGTTCAAAATTTTTGGCTTTTAGTTCTTTCTTTTCTTCAAAAATAGCCGTTAAGTTTTTTCGGACGCCTTATAGCTTTCTTTCAACATTTCATTATTTTCTGTTAATTGTGAAATAGTAGCATTAAGGCGTTCGTTATCCTCTCTACACCTATTAAACTGGTTAGTAAGTTTGATGCATGAAACACAAGATAAAGGTTCATCATCTACCTCATGAACCTTAGCCATTAGCGCAGTGTTCTCTTCTTCATCATCAGCTGCATCTGACCAGCTGTTGTCCCATGGAGTTTCTGTCAGCATCAAAGCAGCTGACACCATAGCTTTCTCTTCTGCCTTAGTTGGGGAAGGCTTGGTAAGACCTGAAGGTGGTGTCTTATTCTTTTCACACTCACGAGCAAAGTGTCCTTAGTTCTGACACTTATAACATCTCACCTTCCCTTTATTGAAACCAATGCCTTTTTCACCCAGATTGTTCACAGATGTTCTCCCGGTTTTCTGCAAGAATTTTTTTACCCTCCTTGTTAGCATAGCCATGTTCCATTTTAAATCTAACCTCTCCAATTCCTCTTGATCAATTTGACCAAAATCTTCATCAGAAAAGTCACCAGCGCATGCTAAAAATGCTGAAAATGTAGAAGAGTAATCTTCACCAGAAGAGAATCCAGAACTCTGAAAATAAGTACCACCTGATGGAGTACTAGTAGATGAATTTCCACTAGCATTGCTAGTGATGAATGCGGTAATTGTAGGCTTGCTTGAAGATACCGGAACATCTACTCCATATAATTGAGGAGTTGCGGGTTTTGTCAGAAACTTACAACTTAACGCGGGGAGAATCCGGAAAGATGGAAATGTAGATCGTTGCGAGGTGGTTCTTTTCTTCCAAATGAGCGATGAAAACCGAGGTCGTTTGGTGGTGTAATTTTGTGATTTAGAGGTGGTGGTGGTGATGGAGTTTGTAGAGAGAAAAGAAGAAAGAGAGAGAGAAGTGGATGGTCAGAATGAGAAGAAAGGAGGGAAGAGAAGAGGGAAAAAGAGAGGGGAGGGGGGCCCGACTGGTGGGGTCCACCGAGTGTGGGTTTCACCAGTTTTTCGTTCTCCCGCGTACGCGCTCTGTGCAGTGTTCGTTTTCTAGATCGTTTGAACGTTTAAATATTTATTTCACGCGTCATACACACATTTTAAGATACGAATAACTTCCCGATATTTTAATTAAAATATTTCACCAATTACTTTATTAATTGAGTTATATAATATAACTTAACTTGTTTCATTTTGTTTGTGTGTTTGTTATTTTTAACCGTGAAATTCTTGTTTGCACGATACGCAATAAATATGAAGTATTATTAACATAATATTTTTGGATATAATAGTTGTATTAAATAATATTATATTGTTTAATAAAAATGTTCACCAACGTCCGTATAAATTGAATCGAATTACATTCGATTTGGGATTGCGTACGATTTAATCAAATCGGATGTTCGTATATATTCATCAATATATATTGAGATACATTAATTATCCTAATCTAAGGATTAATTACATGTATTAACAACTGATTAGGTACTAATCATTAGTCCTAATTTGGCGGGTGTTACATTCTCCCCTGTTAGGAGAATTTCGTCCTGAAATTTAGTTTGATGTGGTGTTTGATGTAGAGTCAGTGAATAGCTGAAGATACTTGAGTCGCATTTGGTCTTCCCGTTCCCAAGTGAATTCCGGACCACGCCGCGAATTCCACCTGACCTTAACAATGGGAATACGACTTTGTTTCAGTTGTTTGACCTCACGGTCCATCATTTCCGCAGGTTTTTCAACAAAATGAAGTTTGTCATCGACGCTAATCTCGTCGAGTGGGAGGATGAGTGTCTCATCAGACAGGCATTTCTTTAGGTTAGAAATGTGAAAACTAGGGTGCACGTTGCTGAGCTCAGCTGGCAGCTACAGTCGATATGCCACAGGGCCAATCCTTTCGAGGATCTCAAAAGGGCCAATGTATCTAGGATTTAACTTTCCGCATTTGCCAAATCAGATTACGCCTTTCCAAGGCGATACTTTAAGGAGTACTCGATCCCCAACTTGGAACTCGAGTGGTTTGCATCTCACGTCAGCATAACTTTTCTAACGATCACGTGCGGCTTTAAGTCAGTTTTGGATTTCAACAATTTTCTCAGTGGTTTCGTGTATGAGTTCAGGAACAGTGAGTTGACTGTCTCCCACTTCGGTCCAACAGATCGGTGATCGGCACTTACAACCATACAATGCCTCGAATGGTGCAGCCTTAATGCTGGTGTGATAACTGTTATTGTAGGAAAACTCGCACAATGGCAGGTGTCTTTCCCAGTTTGCACCGAAGTCAACTACGCAGGCTCGTAGCATGTCTTCCAGTGTCTGAATAGTTCGCTCACTTTGGCCATCAGTTTGAGGATGGTGTGCAGTACTCATATCAAGCCGGGTACCCAACGATTTTTGAAGTGATTGCCAAAAGTGAGAAGTGAAACGAGCGTCCCTGTCAGAGATAATCGAGGTTGGGAGACCATGTCTGGAAACAGTTTCCTTGATGTAAATTTGTGAGAGGAGTTCCATTTTATCGGTTTGCTTGATCGCCAGGAAATGAGCAGATTTGGTGAGTCGGTCAACGATCACCCAAATGGTATCGCAACCGCTCAAAGACTTGGGTAGTTTGGTTATGAAATCCATGGCGATTTGTTCCTATTTCCATTCCGGAATGTTGGGTTGTTGGAGTAAACCAGAAGGTTTTTGATGTTCGGTTTTGACTTTCGAGCAAGTAAGGCACTTGCTAACATATGTGGCGATTTCGGCTTTCATGTTCGGCCACCAATAGAATTCCTTGATGCCGTGATACATTTTGTTGGATCCAGGGTGGATAGAATATTTAGACTTGTGAGCTTCATCCATCACCAAGTCTCGCAGGTTCCCAAAGTTAGGCAACCAGATTCGATTTGAGAAGTACCTAATGCCATTAGGTTTGATTTCGAGTTGTTTATCAATGCCTCGCAAGGCTTCGTTCTTGATGTTATCGGGTTTCAGAGCTTCGAGTTGAGCGGTGAGAATCTGAATGTTTAGATCATTGTGAATGGACATACTAAGGGCTCGGACTCGAAGTAGTTTCGTTCTTTCTTTTCGACTGAGGGCATCGGCAACAACATTTGCCTTACCCGGATGGTATTTGATCTCGCAATCATAATCGGTAAGCAACTCGACCCATCGACGTTGCCTCATGTTGAGATCCTTCTGATCGAATATGTGTTGGAGACTTTTGTGGTCGGTGAAGATTGTGCACTTAGTGCCATATAGGTAATGTCTTTAGATTTTGAGAGCAAAAACGACAGCTCCAAGCTCAAGATCGTGGGTAGTGTAGTTCTTTTCATGGATTTTGAGCTGTCACGAAGCGTAAGCAATGACTTTGTCTCGTTGCATCAGCACGCAACCGAGACCTTGATGAGAAGCATCACAGTATATCACGAAGTCTTCGGTGCCTTCGGGTAAGGATAAAATAGGAGCAATGCAAAGCTTGTGTTTTAATAGCTGAAAGGATGACTCTTGTTTATCAGTCCAATTGAACTTCTTCTCCTTTTGAGTCAGAATCGTGAGTGGTTGGGCTATCTTGGAGAAATTTTGAATGAAACGCCGATAATACCCGGCAAGTCCTAAGAATTGTCGTACTTCGGTCGGAGAGGTTGGCGCTTTCCATTCTTTGATTGCTTCAATTTTTGATGGATCGACGTGAAACCCTTGACTGTCAATCACGTGTCCAAGGAATTGTACGGTTTTCATCCAGAACTCACACTTAGAGAATTTGGCGTAAAGCTCTTCGTGTTTAAGTAGTTCTAGGATGGTTTTGAGATGCTGCGCATGATCTTGCTCGTTGCGCGAATATATGAGAATGTCGTCGATGAAGACAATGACAAATTTGTCGAGGTAAGGTTTACACACCCGATTCATAAGGTTCATGAATACAGCCAGTGCGTTGGTTAGGCCGAATGGCATCACTTGAAATTCGTAATGCCCGTAGTGAGTTCGGAAAGCAGTTTTCGGAATATCAGTGTCGTGAACTTGTAGCTGATGATAACCTGATCGCAGATCAATCTTCGAATAAAAGCTCGATCCCTGAAGTTGGTCGAACAGGTCATCAATGCGGGGAAGTGGATACCGGTTCTTGACAGTTAGCTTGTTCAACTCCCGATAGTCGATACACATTCAGAAAGAACCGTCTTTCTTTTTAACAAATAGGACCGGAGCTCCCCAAGGTGATGAACTCGGTCTGATGAATCTCCTATCCAGAAGTTCATGCAATTGGGAAGACAACTCCTGAAGTTCGGACGGAGCTAGGCGGTATGGTGCACGGGCTACCGGTGCAGCACCCGGCACAAGATCAATCGAGTAGACCAGGTAGTTCTTCTGGAAAGACTTCGCGGAAGTCTCTAACAATCGGCACATCTTCAAGTCGCTTCCCCTCCGACCTTTTCTCCGTGATGTGCGCGAGGATTGCTGGATAACCCTTTCTCAGAAATTTTCGGGTTTTCAAACAAGAGATGATGTTTAGTCTCAACGTGCCAGTCTCCCCCTGTATGATCAAGGTTCTACCGACGGCGAGAGGGATGGGGATAATTTTATCATAATAGACGATTTCGGCTCGATGTTTGGACAACCAGTCCATTCCAATGATGATGTCGAAACTCCCAATCTCAACAGGCATAAGGTCGATCGAAAAGGTTTTATCGGCTAGGTTTAAAGTGCAATTAGGAATCACACTATTGGTTTCTATGAGTTTACCGTTTGCTAGCTCTACAGTGTACTTAACATCTAAGGCAACATGAGTGATTTCAAGTAAGGGGTAAAACTCATCAAAAATAAAGCTCCTATCGGCACCAATATCAAACAGAAAAAAAGCAGTTAAGTTGTTGATGAGGAACATACCCGAGACCACATTCGGGTCCTGCCGGGCATCCCCAGAGTTGAGTACGAATGCTCTACCTTTTGCGTTGTTGTTGTTGTTGCCCTTTTTCTTCAGGTTTGGGCAATCATTCTTGAAGTGCCCGATGTTTCCACACCCGAAACATGTCTTGGGTGTCATAGGGTTGTAATTGGAGTTGTTGTTGTTGGTGGGGGATCTACAGTCCTTGGGGAGGTGTCCGTACCTCTTGCAGTTGTTGCAATAAGGACCGCAAGGATCTTCATGGTGGCGGTTGCACTTGGAACAGTAGGGCTTGTTCCCGGTGTAACCACGCCTGGGTTCGGTGGTTGAGTTGTAGGCTTTGATTGTGTCGGGTTTCTTGTTTTGGTTGTTGCTGTGGTTGTCAGACCACTTCCTTTTGAGGTGGTTGGAGGAAGAAGTGGATGGTTCTGAGTCCTCGTTCATGGCCATGAGTTCATGGGCCAATCGGATAGATCCATCAATGGTGGTCTAGTTTGAGGAGGCGACATTCCCCCGGACAGGTTCCGGAAGACCGCGTATGTACCTTCGGATCTTATCGGGTTCGGTGCTCACCATTGCTGGGCGAAGGATGGCAAGCTGTTGGAATCTGACGGTATATCCGTCAATGTCAGTTCCCTGCACCTTTAGGTGCTAGAACTCTTCCTCTAGCTTTTGGAGTTGTTCGATGGGGCAATACTTAGCAGTAAGCATTGTCTTCAGTTCCTCCTAAGGGAGTAGGTAGGTGGTATCGATACCCACAGACTGGGCATATGAATTCCACCATGAGAGAGCACCATCTTCGAGGGTGGAGGTGGAGTATTTGACTCTATCCTCTTCCGCACACTTGCTGATGTGGAAGACGGACTCCATTTTCTCGAACCATCTGATCAGTCTGATGGCTCCTTCAGTTCCCTTGAAGTTCAAGGGTTTGCAGCTCAGGAAGTCCTTGTATGAACAAGGCTTGGATTGAGGCCATTGGCAGCTGTGTCTTCGCTGCCCGAAATGGGTTGTCGGGTAGCCATAGCTTGAGCCACGCTTTGGGCTATGAGTTGGTCGATTTCAGTTTCGCTGAAGGTGAATCGCTTCGGTGGCATCTTTCTGAACAAGATCAAGAAAAGACAATGAGATTCTTGTGTGAAATTCTGATGTATCACATGTGTATATGATGGAATATACGATATAAAGTGATAATTATATTTCATTTAAATAACCAAGTTTGGTACATGACACGAGTTTTCAAAAGATTACATAATACGGGGAGTACAAAAGGTACCGGGAATTGTTACATCCGGTTAGAATAGTAGAAGTCCTACATAGATAGATATAGATTACAAGATGATAGCCACACTAGTTCTAATGCAAGTTGATCCTTTTCATTAGTGTGACGCATCGATCCACGGTGACTGCGAGTCTGCTGGTTTGTCGGGCGTTGTCTTCTGCCAATGCTAGTCGTTGTACCAGCATTCTTGAGTATTCTTCGGCCTCTTGTAGGCGTTGCTCGCATTGTTCCAACCTGAGTTTCAAAAGTTCGACTTCTATTCCTGATTCCACTACTCGGTCGTGGAGTATGTTCATGTTGCTAACGGTGTTTTCGTGGTCCTCGGAGACGTAGTTGATACGCTCAAGCGCTGTGAGTCTCCAATTTTCATTGGTTTCTTGCAAAGCGACATCCATGGTGCAAAGTCGTTGCTCGTGACGGTCCAGCCTAGCGGCCAAGGCCGGCAGAGTGAAGTGAGTGGGGTACGGGCCAGCTCAAGACAACCTGGCGTTCCTCCTAGCTACCCTCGGGTTCTGCAACCCGGATTGAGAGTGTGACGAATTGGGTGGTGTGTCTGCCATTCTGAGACAAAGTGTTAAAAAGAGTGAGGCCTATCTATGTATATACATATATATTACATAATAGCCTAAGGTGTCTAACACATACATGTTTGGGTCCCGGTTTCTCTCGTGGTCAGAGTCAACTAGTGTATCCTGTTCAGTCATGATTCCTTTCAGATTCCACATCATATTCTTTTAATTATACATAGTTGATCAGGCTATGTTAAATTAAACCAATACCATGCAGTCATTGAACCTAATCATACTTAATCAGGAATACTACCTAACGATCATAGTCTAGGCCCACTAAATGCAACCTAGTTTACTATAACCTTAGGGTCTGATACCAATCTGTATCACCCCCAAATTTAATGATTCGCGGAAGCATACTTTGGGTGTTACTAATCAATAATCAAAGCACACAGATATATAGCAAACGACTCTATATGCGTCATTTTAACAAAATATATTAATATTAAAAGGTTTACAACAGTTTGAACTCATACATAGCTCGTGTTCGTAATATGAGAGATTTAAGTACATAATTAGTTATACAAAATCTAATAATGCAATGAAATCTCCAAAGTTTGCATGAAGACTCGAGCTAAGATGCATCCTGATGGGCAGTCCAAATCTACTGCTGAGTACCTGTGATACATGCTAAAATGGGTCAGCTAACCCTGGGAGCTCACAGGTTTGAGTATCAAATAATATTCTATGAACCGCAAGATTTAAGTATTGATTTGCATCCAGCAAATGAAGTTACAAATAATGTATACAACCATGAGCGCATAGTCTGAGCTTAACTCGAGGGTCGGGTCCCATATAGAGAATTCCGAGCGAGGTGCCTCCACGAGTACCTAATCTACACTCGTCCTCCCAAATATTAGTACGTCTGTTTACCCGGTTAGTGCTTGCTAACCCGGACGAGGAGGGTCAATCCTATATGGTACCATATACTAATATTCACGCTACTTTCGTATTACCAGACTATACTGACGGAAGACTTTGATTTGATTAGTTGAAAATAACTCATGTAGTATATTGAAATATGTACTCGCGTTCACGTGTTAAAAATAGAGCAATGTATCACACCCCTAGTAAAACAGTAAAAGAGGGGCCATGAGACTCACCTGAGCCTGAAGTGTTTATCTTAATAAACTTAGATTGATTAGCCAAGAATCGAAGTTCAACGACTTGTAATCTGAGGGTGTCCACGACACGCGATGGTTATGACATGATTGAGTATCTCAAAGATCACCCTTGTAGTTGTTTGTTCAACTAGAATGTCCAAATTACCACGATTTGGTTGTTTGTTTAAGTGTTTGAAAATGTGTACGGCCCGTTGGTGATTGTTTGAAATAATAATCCCACATTATTATTTTGATGATTTTGAAGTGTTATACCTAAAAGTAAGTTCCAATGTGTTTTAGAAGTTGTGTCGCATTCGTGTTTGATGTTATACAAGTTTAACACTTTGTGTGTAAGTTTAGATGTAACACCGTTACCCGTAAACCTAGGGTAAGGGCGAAGCCCGTTAATGACGGGGGTCCGGCGGCAGCGCCCCTGGTAGCGGGGTCCAAGGGGTGGCAGCCCCTGGCGGGGTCCAATGGGCAGAGCCCCTGGCTGGGGTCGAGCTTGGAAAATTTTTATTTCTACTATATTGCTTTGGTGAAAAACGCATCTGGACTTGAATTTGGGTGAAATGGGGCGTCAAATTTGGGCTTCAATACTTAGTGTAAAATTAGTTTGAAACCTTCTATTTTATGCGTCACTTATAGCGTCACTTAGGGGCTTGGGCGACACTTGGGAAGTGTCGCTAAAAATAGTAAATTTGAGCATGTGCGTCACTTAGGGGAAGTGACGCATGGTAGGGCGTCACTAAGGTAAGTGTCGGTATAAGTGTCGGGTATGGGTCTAGGCGTCACTTAGGAAGTGTCGCTAGAAGTGTCAGTTAAAGTTGTTGTGCGTCACTAGTCAAGTGACGGTAGAAGTGTCGGGGGGAAAAAAGTTTTATGCGGCACTCAAGGAAGTGACGGAAAATTATTAACGTAATAAATATGCAATAAATATGAAGTATTATTAACGTTATTTTTAACCGTGAAATCCTTGTTTGCACGATACGGAATAAATATGAAGTATTATTAACGTAATATTTTTGGATATAATAGTTTTATTAAATAATATTATATTGTTTAATAAAAATGTTCACCAACGTCCGTATAAATTGAATCGAATTACATTCGATTTGGGATTGCGTACGATTTAATCAAATCGCATGTTCGTATATATTCATCAATATATATTGAGATACATTAATTATCCTAATCTAAGGATTAATTACATGTATTAACAACTGATTAGGTACTAATCACTAGTCCTAATTTGGCGGGTGTTACATTCTAAACCTAATCTGATCTTTGCGACACAAGCTGTGTCGCCAAGCCGACTCATGCGACAAAAGATGTGTCGCCAGGTTAACTATTGCGCCACAAAGACCTTGTGTCGCCAAAACACAAAATGTAATTAAAACAAACATTATAACTAACTTAATTACATATCAAACGCATTACAGACTTAGACCAAATGACAGACACACTAAGATGCACCAACACTTACTTATAATTATCTACATCATCAACAATCACAATAATAAACTACTCGCAATTCATGGCAATAGACAAATCACATACAAGGCAATAATACATAATTAAAATATGAAATAAAGCAAGTATGATAAAGGTTTCGATATCACCCGGAATTAAATGCGCAGCAGCGTATTATTATGACTGACAACTCGTTCACATGTACAAAGATGAATCTCCAAACTCCTAACGTTCGCTCTAACCTCTATGTTAATCCGTAGATTAATTACAATAACCCTAGACTAAAATATAAAAGATTTTTAGAGTGAGAAAGTGAAAATGGAAGAATGAGAGTGTAAGTATGAGTGTGAATATGAGAGAGTATATGAGTGTGTTAAAATGAGAGCTAGGGGATGCCTTTTATAGAAGAAATTTGGCTCAAGTTAGTATCCTAAAGCTCATGATAGCAAAAGGTGGAAAAGGTAGTGGCACCAGGTACAAAAGGTGAAAAAGGTAGTGGCACCAGGTACGAAAAGCATGTAAAGGTCTAGCATAGGGTACGAAAAAGGACAAAAAAGCACAATCCGTGGGGGAGGTTGGTGGCCGGAGGTGGCCCACTGGCAGCCGGTGGCGGTTGTGTGGCTGCCGGCGGCGGCTGGCACCACCCCGCACCGGTTCACTGCCCGTTGCTTCGTTTCTCGATTCGTGCATGTTTTCTTCGTTCTGTGTCCGTTTTCATTGATTCTTTTTGTGTTGGATTCGTAATTCAAAAACAAAGCTTTTGATGAAAATAAATCCCAAAAATATCTCTCTGAACTTTAGATGTGTCGTACGAATTATTTGGATCTTCCGGAGTGCGTATAATCTTCATTCTTCGTCCGTTTTTGTTGATTCTTCTTCTGTTGGATTCATAATTTGAAAACGAACATCTTAGGTCAGATAGATGTTGGTTATGGGCTCTTTGGTCTTGAAATCTCGTTTTGATGTCTGGAATCTTCAAACGTGCGTGGAATCTTTGTTTTCTGTCCGTTTTGCTTGATTTTCATCATGCAACCTTGTTTTTACCATCTTGACATAATATTACAGATTTGTAATGTTTTTGAGTTAAAGTGCCAAGAATTGTTCCAGAATGAGAGAGTTATCGATAGTAAAAACGTGACTTTTTACGCGATATCGAGTATCCCACACTTAGAACTTTGCTTGTCCTCAAGCAAACTCATTCTTAAAAGCTTCTGGAATGATTCTAATTGCATCAGTTTTTAGAGATACCTTTTTCCAAAGAATATAAAGTTATAGTTATGAAATAGTTTTTACCGAAAACTAAGGGTTTATTGAATTCGATACCTTCTTCGAGCAACATGATGATCATGACTAGGCAATCCTCACAAGTGGGTCACTCAAACCACTCAAGTGTTTATGGTTTCCTACTTGCTAGTGTCAATCACTCAGATAGCCAGTCATGCAGCATTCTTGTCATAGGCTTGATTGAGAATAAAATATCCATCACTTTTGATGAGGACGGTATTAACCTTTCAAGATATCTTGGAAGGAATCGGGTGTTTTTGGTGTGAAGAAGATGTGAGGGTTTTCCTTGTATTTTCTTGAAACTTTTCTTGAGAGAGTTTCTTTGGAATTTCTCAGATTTTGAAAGGACTACATAGCCTTTTCTTTGGAATTTTCCTTTTCTTGGCCCTTTTTCTTGATCCTTGGGCTTTTTTTTTTGAGCAGCTTCTGCTGAATTTCTTTTTCTTGGAGCTCCTTTTACGGATGATGTTCATCCTTTGGGGAACGCTCCGATATAAGCTTTTTGCTGAATTTCTTTTCTTGGAGCTCCTTTTACGGACGATGCTCATCCTTTGGGGAACGCTCCGATGGCTTTGTGTTAGGCTGCAGAAGTCTTGGAAAATCAAGAGTATCTTTGAGAATTCATTGGAAAATGAAACTTCTGTAGGTTCGGGACGAATGTTAGGAGGTTTTGCTTGGGTGTGAAGAGTGAGTGTTGAGTGGGTGGATGTTAGATGGTGGAAGGGTGTTTGGATTCCTTAGAAGTTATCAAGATGGGTTATACCTATGCCACGTATGGCACTCATCGGTGTGATCTCGAAATGTATTACAAGAGCAAGTTCTAATTCAAATGCATACATCGGCGCCTAGCCATGTGTTGCCCTTTTTGTTTGTATCTTATTCTAAAACAGTTTTGTTTCATTGTCAAAACTCGTTCCTTGCTGTAATTTATAATTTTGAAAGATAGGATTTCTAAAGAACGATGTTTTTGAATCTGAAAATTTTGAAATTTTATCCATTTTTAGCCTTTTAATAAAAACGTTGTTTGACTTACGGACAAGAGGTAAAAACTTGCGGTTGAAGGCCGTATATCCCACACTTAGAGGAACATTGTCCCTAATGTTCGAATCTATTCGTTGAGTACCTCTTGTTGAAGTATCCCACACTTAGAGATTCTACTTATTATTGGATTGTTTCGTAAGTGTAGTGTGGTTTTTATTATCTTACACTTAGTGTTTGGAATATCAGATGAGATAATCAAAACGGGTAGAGGGTTTTGGAATGGTGTACCACTTTTAAAGTATCTGCCATCCAATTGATCAAACCATGTCTTGAACGATTAATGATATCCACTGAGGCCAAATGATTGATTTCACACTTAGGCAATTTTTCTAAGGCTTTGAATGTAGAGTGGAAATATTGAAGTCCATCAGTCCTTTTAATGATGAATACTTTGTTGTCATTATCATATTTCCATCTGATAATTCTACCAACGCATTCATATCTTGGTATTTTAAAGAATTTTCGAACTGTAACCACTTGAGTTGGTTGTTCAGGAAACCACCAAGAAACCTTGTGTTCTGGCTCGTTATCATCATCGGAGTCTTTCCATAACCCTTCTTGTGAACACATATCTGACTGAACATTTTCCGGATGAATTTCATCTTCAGAATCTTCCCAGTCTTCAACGTGAACATAATCAAAATCAGGTTCAAATCCCGGAGGATATTCTGGATCGAAATCTTCAAAATCATAATCACCATCATTGCAAAGTTCAACAAATGGTATTAGATCTTCAATAATCACATTCAAAGGAGTTGGAAAAAGCACCTCTTCATCTTCAATGCTATCCATTAATTCCTCCTGATCAAAAATACAAGATGATTCTCCAAGTTCAAACATTCTTGACTCATGTATTGCATTTATTGGATCAACTTCTAATGGTTCAACTGCTTGAAATACAACCAATGCTTGTGAGAAATTTGGTTGATCACTATCATTTCCATCATTTGTATCATTTCCATCATAAGTGTCATCAACATTTTCAGTCATATCATCACCATGATCATCATCATCATCATCATCATCATCACCATCATCACCATCATCACCATTATCACCATCATCACCATCATTATCACCATCATCACCATCATCACCATCATTACCATCATTATCATTAGTGACATCATTCTCCCCCTGATCAACCAACATTTCTTTCAAAAGAAAAACGTCAAGTTCCAATTCTTCTATTCGATCATTCTGAGATAGAATTTGTTGTCGTTGTTCCTCGAGAAGAATGTCTTGAGTATTGATTCGTTGTAAAGCATTAAGTAAATCCAATTGGAGCTTTTCAACAAGAGCCATCAACGGTTTTACAGCTCGTTGTAAAGATGCATCAAGGTTAGCCATGCTAACACTTGGTCCAGGTGAAGAAGAAGATATGCCAGCTGCAACAGAAACAGCAACAGGAATTGTAGGAGTAGCTGGAACAGAGGCAGGAATACCTTGTGATGACATAACAGGCATAGAGGTAGAAGCAATATCAGCAGATGAACTATGTTCAGAAATTCTGCGTCTTTGAGATGGCCGAATATCAGGTACATATTCAGGATCTTGTGCCTCTTCGCGTTGACGTCTTAAATCCTGTCGTTCTTTTTCAATATTTTCAGCAATAATTCTTTGAGGGATTAAAGATTCTTCAACAGATTGTAGACGAAAAGATTGATCATCTTCAGAACTTGAAGATTCCACTTCCTCATGATCAATCAAAGGCACCTCCTGCTCTCCCTCAGAGGATTCACTATCAGTAGTAGAATCAGCAGGTTGTACAATCTGTGGCAATGCAAATTGTGGTGGTTGAAAGTCAGCATCAATGATATGTCCAAAAAGATCAACAGTAGGTGGCACCGGTTTGCCCCTATATCCATTGCAATCAGCAAACACTCTTTTGGGAATAGGAGTGTAATGTAGAATGCTTCCATGATAAGTAATTTCGTTGACATGATTATCAAAAATATGTTGAAGAAACCGAGGATACATGAAGAATCCATCATCATTAATGTTGCCAACCAAATTTTCAAAGATGTATCTCGAAAAATTAAATGGAATATTCAGAACAAGAGCCGTCATTATTCCTGCAAGCTGATAACTCATCGAATCAAATCCAGCTTTCCTCGGAGAGATGCACCCAATCAACATATGTGCCAAAAACTTCCAGTGTGGACAGAAATGGTTCTTCAAGATTTGAACATCATGAGGTCCTTTAGTACATCCCATTTGATAAAGACACTGATCAATGACGTTTCGAGGAATGTCATTTGATGCATTCAAAGTATCTCCAAATTGGAGAGTATGACGAATCAGCTCTTCAGTTAGCAACAAAAGTTTTCCATCAACCGTAGATGTAATACAAGGAGGATTGACATCTGTTTGATATACAGCTGAAGTCTAGAAGTCTATCATGTGGTCTTCGTACAAATTGGGAACAGATACAGTCAAGGCATACGATATGCGTGATCGTAGAAGAAACCTTATCATAGGGAAAAACTTCCTATTTTCAGGTTTATCAGGTTGTTCCATAAGATATGCAGTTGCATTGTGTCGTTTTTCAAACACGACTGCTCGATGTCTAACCTCAGGTTGAACAGCAGCAATGGGATCTAAATCTGCCATTTAGAAATAAAATCTGCACCAAGAGTTTATTAGACACACAAAATTTAAACAGAAAGTTTATTTGAAAAATTTTCAACACTTAGAAAAATTTTCAACACTTAGAAAAATTTTCAAACTTTCAAGTATCCGACAATAACAAAATGAATACTGTTCATGCGACAATGATTAATCTTTATGCGACAATATGACTTAGCTATGTACTATTCATACGACAATCATATATTTATCCGTGAATCATATTGTCCGTGAATAATATTCATACGACAATTCAAAATAAAATAATATTTCAAAATTTTTGTCCGTGATTCATATTGTCGTAATACTATTCATCCGTGAATAATATTGTCGAAGTACTATTCATCCGTGAATAAGTACTGTTTATACGACAATATGATTGTCGTAGTCAAATAGTCAAACAAGTCAATATAGTCAAACATAAGAATAAATCACGGAGTACTGTTTATCCAAGAATTCAATATTCACGGATAACCATTACACTGTTCATCCGACAATACTGTATTGTCGGGTGGTCCGACAATTCGAATTGTCGGACGATTTTATTGAACAGTACCAACAGTTATTTGAAGTGATCGATTAAGCATGAAATCCTTAACAATAATGAAAGAAATTTATACCAGTCGATGCGGAATACAAAAATGAGCAAGTCTGTCGGATTGGTTTTTAATGAAACCAAGTAATCAGAAAGAAATCGAAGAAAAAGTAATTGTCGGAATTTTGGAATTGTCGGAGTAATAATCACGGAAAAGGAAAAGTATAAGTTTTTGAAATTTTGAAATTATTTATACTGTTTCAATTATTCCGTGAAAACAAGTAATTCCGTGAATATATATATCTTTATCCGTGAATAAAGGTATATATTCATCCGACAATTCAAAAAATTATAGATAAAACATTTGTATCAATTTAAACTAACTTTGGATAAAATTTTCTAACCTATTTAAAAATAATAATAAAAAAAATGAAAAATTTATAAACTAAATATGTACAAAAATAAAATCTTTTTGTTGGATTAATTTTCGTGACTTGGGATCATATTGGGATAAATGAATGTATTTAATTTAAAAATTTTAGAAATGAAAGTCTATTTTGATTGCTAATATTTTTTGACCAATTTTAAATCTACATAGCATTAATAAAACATACTTTCTAAAAATCATTTTATATATGATTTTTGGTATGTGTTATACACTTAAAACACTTTGGTATCTAAAATATCTTTTTTTTTATTATTATTATTAATATGCATATCATTTTATATAACCAAAATAGAAATATACTTTCAAATTCATAATATATTAATATTTTCATATAAAGAGTGAAAATATGATGATATCTTTAGAAGTACATACATATGTTGGAATGACTTTTAGTCACATATGTCATACTTCGGGTTGGACTAATAAACTGGATCACAGGTCTATACATCGTATAACAAAGTGATAGAGTTTATTATGATAGATATTTGTATCTTTATCAATATTTGTATGTCCGATTATAAAAAATATACCGACTAAGGTCTGTACACCGTACAACAAATAGTCAATACATTTTTCCCAGATATCATAATATAAAGACCCTAAATCATGAATCATAATATATTAATCCTTCAAAATTTAAGACTTTTATTATCATTTTGATAATTTATTGTCATATACTAAGATTTTGGAAGATATAAAATAATATGCAAATATGTTTTAGACATTTCTTAGACTAGATATGATAGACCCACAAATGCCTACCAATAAATCATATTTAAAATTACATTAGTAGAAAATTTGATTTAAAAATGCTATATAAACCTATTAGCATATCAAAAATATTACGTTAGCATATCAAAAATAGTACGTATCATTCCTTTTTCAGATTTATATGTAAATACAATTCCCAATGTACTATCATTTCCCAACTTTTACACAAAAATCTCCCGCTATTTTTTATTTTTCATATGTTTTTGAATTTTTTTTTTTTTTTTTTTAAAGAAAAAGTAAGAAAGTAAACAACAAAGAAAATTCAAAAAGATCCAAAGTTTATTTAATTTGATCTAAATGCTTCATTCCGAGCATCAAGATTAATTCTTCAAAACGAGGTTTAGAAAACGCTTTTGTAAACAGATCAGCTCGTTGTTTCAAAGTATCAATATGGACTAAGTTAATCAAGTGTTTCTCATAGCAATCCCGTATAAAATGAAAACGAATTTCGATGTGTTTCGTTTTAGAATGCTGTACGGGATTACGTATGATACTTATGGCAGCAGTATTATCTATATGCAAAGGAGTTTGGTTTAGAAGAAACCCATAATCTCTAAGTTGTTGTTGAATCCAAAGGATTTGGGAACAACAACTTGCAACAGAGATATATTCTGCCTCTGCAGTAGAGGTAGAAACTGTATCCTGTTTCTTACACTGCCATGTCACAAGACGTTCTCCTAGAAATTGACATCCACCCGATGTGGATTTGAAGTCAATACCGCATCCGCCATAGTCTGAATCGGAATATGCAGAAAGAGAAAAGTCATCATCATGTGAATACCAAATGCCTAAATTAGGCTTTCCTTTCAAGTATCTGAAAATACGTTGAACGGCCTTCAGATGAGAAACTTTTGGATTTGCCTGATATCTTGAACAAATGGAGACAGCAAACATAATATCTGGACGCGAAGCTGTCAAATACATAAGAGACCCAATCATGGACCGATATTCCTTTTCATCGGTTGATTGATCATCAAGAGCAGGGCCAATCTTTTCAACAAGATCAATGGGTGTAGAAATGGATTTGACATCTGTCATCAGAAATTTCTTTAAGATTTCAGTAACATACTTTGTTTGATGTATGAAAATGCCTGAAGCAAGTTGCTGGACTTGCAACCCAAGAAAAAATGCCATTTCACCCATTGAACTCATTTCAAATTTTGATTTCATAATCTGCTCAAACTCTCTACCTAAGCTTTCATTTGTCGACCCAAATATGATGTCATCGACATACACTTGAACAAGCAACAAATTTCCTTTTACTTTTCTGATGAAAAGAGTGCTGTCAATCTGTCATCTAGAAAACCCATTTGCAAGCAGATGTTGAGATAAAGTTTCATACCAAGCTCTAGGAGCTTGATGTAAACCATACAAAGCTTTATCCAACCGATACACATAATCTGGGAATTTAGAGTCTTCAAAACCCGGTGGTTGTTTGACAAACACTTCTTCATGCACTTTCCCATATAAAAATGCGCACTTGACGTCCAACTGATATACTTTAAACCTCATGAAGGAAGCATAAGCTAGAAAGATCCTTATGGATTCAAGTCTAGCAACCGGTGCAAACACTTCATCATAATCTAAACCTTCGATCTGACTAAAACCTTGAACGACTAATCGAGCCTTATTTCGGACCACGATTCCTCGATCATCTTTCTTATTACGAAAAACCCATCGAGTGCCAATCGGATGCACATCTTTAGGTGGTTTCACTAAAGTCCAAATTTGCAATTTCACAAACTGTTGTAATTCTTCTTGCATTGCTTGAACCCAAGAGGATTCAGTCAAAGCAATTTGAACATTTTTGGGTTCAATTTGTGATAAAAAACAAGAAGAAGAATCAGACTTGAGTTGATGCTGAGTCTTAATTCCCTCTGACACATCTCCAATCACATTCTTTAGAGGATGTCGATACTTAGAATTAATTCGCAATGTAGGAACCAAATCTACATGCAAATTATTTCCTAAGTTAGAATCTTCAGAATTACTAACTACTTCATCACTAGTGTCATCAAGAATTGGTTCTTCTAGTTCAGCAGAAGGTTCCTGAAAATTGTCAGTATTGTCAGGATTGGAAGTGGTTTCTTCTTCAACAGTTGTCAAAGGTGAAGAAATCGCATGAGCAATTGAGTCATCAGAAGATTGTGGTTGAGTAAGATGAGAAGTAGAAACTGGTGGAGCTGAAGTAATAATCGGCTCAGCAGGAACAGATGTAACTGGAATAACAAAGTCATCCAAATCTGTAGCAGAAGAAGAAGACACGTCATGCTGAAAAATAGCAAGAGAATTAAAGAACGTAGCATAATCGAATAACCATTTTGGACCTATGCCATTAGAAGAGGGAGAATGCCGAAGAAATTCAACTTCATAGCATTCCTCTATTCGATGTGATGTCGTGTTATAAACTCTCTTGTTGTGAGAATTTGTAGAATAACCCAAGAAGATTCAGATTTTTCAGAAAACTTAGGAAGGCGATCCTTAGTCTTCACAAACAAACACGGACATCCAAAAGGTTCCAAAAAAAGAATATTCGGTTTCCGATTATTCAGTAATTCATAGCTCGTTTTCTGCTTATCTTTGACCACAAGAACTCTATTTAATATGAAACAAGCCGTATTAACTGCTTCTGCCCAAAAAGTTGTAGACAACTTTGCATCTGAGAGCATTGTTCTTGCAGCTTCGATCAAAGTTTTGTTCTTCCTTTCAGCAACTCCATTTTGTTGTGGAGTTCGAGGCGCACTAAATTGTTGAGTAATTCCGTGCTGAAGACAAAACATTTCCATTAAGTAGTTCTTGAATTCTGTACCATTATCACTTCTCAAAATTTTCACTTTCAGAGAAAATAAAGTTTCTAATCTCAGAATTAGATACTTAATTTTCTCAGCAGCCTCATCTTTTGTACGAAGAAAGTAAACCCATGAAAATCTGGAATAATCATCAGTGATTACTAAACAATAGGATTTACCCCCAATACTCCGAACACTTACGGGTCCAAACAAATCCATATGGAGAAGTTCCAAAGGAATGTTAACCGAATTCACCAATTTAGGTTTATGAGACTTCTTAGTTTGTTTTCCCTTTTTACAGGAAATACAGTGATCATTTAGTGAAAAGGTTTGTTTAGGAACCCCAATCACTAAATCATTCTTAACTAAGAAGTTCATTTTCCTAAAGTTAATGTGACCCATTCTTCTGTGCCACAAAATTGATTCCTTTTCTGTAGCTTTTGACAATAAGCAAGTATGCTCTGTAGATCGAGTAATGGTACGCATGTCTAAGACATACATATTCTTTACCCTTGGAGCTCGCATAAGAATCCACTCTTGAGGTACCACAAACCCTGGCTTAAGAATTAAGCACTCTTCATCGTTAAACCAAGTTGACAGTTTCTTGTCACAAACTTGGGAAACACTAAGTAGATTATGTTGAAGTTGTTCAACATAATTTACTTTGTCAAAGCTGATTTCCCCGTTTGAAACGGTTCCCTCACCAGAAATCATGCCACCTTTGTCTCCGGCAAATGCAACAAATCCTCCGTCTTTAACCTTAACATCCTCAAGCAGAGAGAGATTCCCTGTCATATGTCTTGAACAACCACTATCGATGTACCATATGTTATCAATAGCTCGGGAAGACTGTAAGACATTTGATCAAAAACGGATTAGTTGCTAATGGAGACCCAAGCCTTTGAGGCTATGGGTCGTCCAGTAATGACATCCATGATGAAAACGTCAATTTGTTTCAAATTCCTTTTGAAATTCCTTTTGATTGACGCATCATGAGATTTTGTTTTCTTCTTTGAAAAAACAGAAGATGTTACTTTCGGTTTTGATGATTTTTCGTGGATAGTTTTTAAATCATCTTTGATTTCAGAATGTTTAGCTTGCTTCGAAATGTCTTTTGAACGTTTTTTAGCAAGCTTGTGACACTCATTGATAAGATGTCCACGAACACTACAATAGAAACATTTTCTTGTTTCATATTGTTTCCGAGAAGTAACCCTTTTATCAGAAACATGAAGTGAAGTCTTACTTGTAGAAGCCTCACATTTAGAATGTGATTTTCTACTTGTAGAAACTTCACTTTTGGTAGAAACAAAGTGAGAAGAAGGAATTTTAGCTTTTGATGAAGAAGTTGATGATTGTGATTTTTGTGGTGAAGAAGATTGTTTCAAAATCTGTTTAACTTGTGTTGGTGTGTCACAAGCTTTAGATTTTTCTTTTAAATTTTTTAAAACACAATCTTTAATCTTGTCACTACATTCACAATCATGCTTCTTCATTTTGGAAGCATCAACTTTGAATTCATCAGCTAGTGAATCATCAACTTTGGAATCATCTTTAAAAGATGATTCTAGAGTCTCACTTGAAGACACCTTTTGATGTGTGTCTTTCAAATCAACCTTTCCTTTTCCATAAGCAAACTCAACATTTGCTTCATCTTTAACTGGCAATGCAGAGTAGGTAGTTGGTGGAGGAACAAAATGATATTCAACTTTTGAGTCTTTTGTTTTTGAATCATTTTGATATCCAATACCAGATTTAGATTTAGTATCTAAACGTTGGTTATTGATTATCTCATCAAAAACAACAGCAGATGTTGAAACATTTAGCAATTTTCTTTCAAGATCTAAAAGCATAGAATCAGCACAGATTTTTCCTTTTTTAATAAATCCATTTCAACCAAATAGCTATTAATAATGGATTGCTGATTGAAAATTTTTGCTTTTAAATCATGTGTTTCAACATTTGTTGACTCAAAACGTTTATTTAAAAGATTATTATTTTCAACCAATTCCTTGTTCTGTATTTTTAACTTTTCATTGTCAGTTAAAAGTTTAGCATTTTGAGTTTGATAAATGCTGATTTGATTCTTCAAATCAGTGCAAGTTGAGCAAATTTGATCAGCAAGGGAAGAATCGACCTCGGAAACATTCGCCATAAATGCTTGGTTATGGGAATACTCATCCACGTGTGCACTCCAATCATAAAACTCATCAGAAGTAGAAATGAGTGCAGAAGACGTAGGAGTAGCAGATGTTTCCTTTGTTTGAGGTTGAGTAGATGAAGAATATGTCTTGGAAGTTGATGGCTTGGTAAAACCAGAAGTAGGAGCTTTATTCTTCTCACACTCTCTTGCAAAGTGACCAAGGTTTTGACAATTGTAACAACGAACTCTTGATTTGTCAAAACCTGGTTTACCTCCCAGTTTATTTTTACTAGTTCTTTGTAAAAACTTTTTAACCCGCCTGGTAAGCATAGCCATATTCCATTGCAAATCCATCTCTTCTAGGTCATCTGGATGCAATTGATCATAATCTTCTTCAACTAACTCAACATTTCCAACTCTTCCAGAAATAAAAGCTTCATAAGAAGACAAGAATGCAGTAACAACATTAGCATGGTCTTCAGTTACTCTTGAAACTTGTGGATTAGAATTCTGTTGTTGTTGATGGCTAGAAGTTGAAGAACTTCCAGAACCATAAAAACCAAAACTTGAATAACCACCAGATGTGGTTCCACTTGGATTTCCACCAGAATAAGTTTCAGATCCTGAATATAATATCGTTGTTTCAGAAGATTTGGTAGTACCAAATTGAGTAAATTGCATCATTTTTCCTGTCTCCTTTTTCTGAAGAGATACATCATACACTTGAAGCTTATTAATTAAATCCTCAAAAGCATATTCCCCTAATGACTCATCTTCCATCAAGATATTTGCTTTGATGTCCCATCGAGAAGGCAAGGCTTCAATCAATTTTTCATTGATTTCAAGACGCTCAAGAATCATTCCATGTCTTTTTAACTCACTGATAAGCTGTGAGTACCTAACAATCAAATCATTAAAAGACTCATTGGGAATACAGGTGAAAACATCCCATTGTTTCTTTAGTAAATCGCGTTTGCTCTTTTTCAATTTATCATTACCAGCAAACCGCTTTTCCATTGCTTTGTACAATTCAAAAGCAGTAGACAAATCTTTCCACCCTGCTAAAACATCACTTGGAAGAATCATTGAAATGATGGATTTAGCCTTCTTATCACGATCATGTTCTTTTCGTTCTTCCGAATTCATCATCTTTAATGATTTAGGTGGAGGATTATCTCAATAAATGCCTTCTGCTCTTGGATGTATATATTGTTCCAATATTGGAATCATCAAATCAGGATCATACAAAGCAATAAATGATTCAAAACGATATCTCCAGTCATCGTAATCGTTTTGACAAAGAAACTTGGGTGGTTTTGTAGTTGTTCCGGTCTCTTGATCATTTTTCATCATCGTTTGCCAATTAACGTGAGCCATCTTTCAAGATGAAATCCGTGAATCACACTAAAAATTCTTTAAACTTTCTTTGTGAATACAATATCCGTGAATACTAACCAAATACTAATATCCGTGAATATTAATATTCGATAATACAAATATCCGTGAATATTAATATCAGATAATAATAATATCCGTGAATATTAATATATATGAATATTAATATCCGTGAATACTATTATCCGTTAATACTAATATCCGTGAATATGAAAAATCAGTTGGTAATATTTTGAAAATGAGTAATCCGTGAATGTACCACTGTTTATGCGACAATAATATAATTCACGGAAAATTACTCAATCCGTGAATGTAATACTACTGTTTATGCGACAATAGTAATATTCACGGAGTATAGATATTCACGGAAGTCTGAATTCACGTAAAATGTTAATTCACGGAAGATGATTTCCAGAATTTTCAAAATGATCCAGATTCTTCAAAACAGACTTGTTCTTGATGAAACTTGATGCAATGTGCTCGGAATTCAATTTCCGACACTCAGAAACGATCAATTTGAACTTTGAACGTCAAAGTTTCAAACATGCAGAAAAGTCGTGAACTCTTGGTTTGTTTCTTGATCAATTTGTCATCATAGAGTAACTGTGAATGATTTCAGAAGAAATTCTATATCAAAAATCACTTGTTAACACCTTCAGAATGATTTTGACACCGTCTCAAATGATTGTAACACTAGACATCACTGTAATTTCTTCAAATCTTCATCTTCACAATTTTAATTCACATAAATGTTCTAATTTCTTATCCTTTGGCTCTGATACCACTTGTGAGCGACCTCGGATCAGAATACACAAACTAGAACGTATGTATATTCGTGCGGAATACAAATATACACAATCACAATGTGAATTATAGTAAAGATGAGAGATGAATGTATCAACGGGAAATCTTGATTATATAGCAATATCAATCTTTCATATACAAGAAGTCAACATGTACAAGTGAATGTCTCTCAAAAGCTCTCCAAATAACACGAAAAGAACCATTCACTCAAAATGACTTCAACTATGCTATTTATAGACAATTCACTACGACAATTCAAAGAGTAATCCGTGAATAAGGATTCACGGATTTACACCGTCCGTGAATTCATATTATTCACGGAATGCAAATGTCGTATCAAGCATTCACGGATAATTACACTATTGTCGAATCATAGTATTCACGGATACAAAGACATTGTCGAAAACATTATCATTCACGGAAAACGTCTATTTACGAATTAACACTTAGACAAATTAAGTATTAATCAACTTTTGTCTCTACAAGCAATCTATTGCTTGGCTGGTGGTGGTATTGCAGTCGAAGATGCTATGGGAGATGTCTCATCTGAGGAAGAGTCATCGTGCTGATAGTGGGTGCCCTCATCTACTGCATCACTATCATCCTCTACATCAGGTGTACCCACGTCCAGAAGTGGGCTCACTGGTATCCCTGCGATCCGTTGCCTCATAGCTCTATAGCATCTAACTTGCATCTGCATCAGCCAATACTAGTAATCGGGTCCTGGGGTGTCCCGTAATTGTATATGTAAGCTGGTATCTAAGCTCTAGGGGCCGGGATAGAAGGTCTTGGCCTAGTAGGCTGTGGTGGTGCAACTGGGACATCAGAATCTTGTGCATCCTCATCTTAATCGGAGTCTGAACTTCGGGCCTCTCTCGGTTGTTTCCTCTTCCTGGATTCCATGGGTAGGACTAGACCTGCTACCAATGTATCAATACTCTCAGGGTCTGATGATCGTGCCCTGATGTAAACGGTACCATCCTTTAGAATCCTAAGCATATCCATTTTTCTTAGAAAATTATAGTCTATTGGTTGGGCACTCCATCCTGGTAGGCTTTTAAATTCCACTCTCTCCGTCGTCCTAATCAATCCCATTTTCTGAATCAACCTAGTAATTACTGGGCCCATGAATGATCTTCTTGCACCAAACTCTTTTTCATCCAAAATCCACTGTGCAACTAGATGGGCAACCTGAATGTTCCTCCTCTCAAGGATACATGCCATCACGATAACATCAAATTTAGACACTCGGCCATTAGACGTATGTTTCCCATCAAGTGAACAAGCCAGTAGTTTGTGCAAAATCTGCATAACTGGGTCTGTAAGCTGGGTGGCTTTAATACCCGAGAAATATGGCTTTGGTGACCAATGACTCCATGCCTCTGCGGTAGTAGTCGTGAGAGAAATCGTGGTGGCTCCATCAGTAAACAGGGGTGAATCTATCTCTTCTGGAGTATAGAGATCTAGGTGACGTGCAAACTGAGCCAATGACAAGGTGAATAGGCTCCCCATATATCTAAACGTGATCACCCCATCTCCAACTCTACTCCCTGGCTCAAATGTATAGGTGGTCATGAACTTGGTGATCATCTCCATATACACCGATTCGTCAATGCTGAACAATCTCTTGAAAGACTCAAACTGTTGACCCTTTATTGAGTAACTGACTAGACTCTCTAATCTCTGCCTGAATCTCAATGTCTGTAGCTTTTCCCAATCTACATATCTAAAACGGCCAAAAGGTTTATCTCTCCATATTCGTGCCATCCGATCGTATGCTGGTGTTGCACTAAGGTATACAAGAGATCCTGTAAGTGGACGTGCTGGTTTTAGCTTTTTCTTCTTCAGCGACATAGTACCTGAGAACATGAGAAATTTAAAGTAATAGGTCTCAAGAAAGGTGGAATTTAAAGTTCTTCCCGAATTTTCTAATGAAGAATTCGAAATGAGGGCTTTAAATTCTTGACAGTCAAAAGATTACAGTAAATATCAAATGCCCTCAAGTAATAATATTAAGGTGGTAATTTAACTTGTGAAGTAATATTGTTTACAAAGTCTGGTGTTTAGCCAAATTTGAAACGTCATTATTTCATAGTTTATAGTCCCATTGTAGGTTTTTGACTTTCAAAAGTTCAACTTGAAGTAAGGTTTTTTGAATAAAAATTGCGATTAATTTGTTAAAAAATGTAATACTCCAATTTGTCCGCATGCCAAAATTATAACCTAAACATGTAAACATCATTTTTAGGCATTTTCCTACTAGTTAAACAAGCTAGGTTATGCACAAAAAATATTATGTCATCCATGTGTTTGGTTTTATTCAAGACTTTTGTTTCTAGTAATGATTCTCTATTGCCGATTTTGACTAGTCAAGCAAGTACAAGTATCCTAGTAAGCAAGAGTTTTCAAGTAATCTTAATTTACTATTCTAATCATGCATGCTAGTTAACTTTTTGTTGACTTTCAAAAGTCAATTTTGCTAATCCTAATTTATCCGCATTACGCAATTAACATAGGGCAATCATTTAAAACACCATAATTACTTAAATATCTAACAACTAGCACTTCAAGCCAAATTCTAGACTTAATTACTAGGTTAAGGTACATCTTCTTGAAAGAGCCAAACTAGTGTGAATTAGCATGGGTAAGTGGTAGTAGCATGTAGTTTCTAATCATTCAACCAAGAGAAATACTAATTCCTAGTTACTAACTTAGCAAACTTCATAAAATAAGATATTTTAAGTTCAATGTAGGTTTTTCATGATCATACCTTGTTTTAGTGTGTTATGCTTCAAAACGAATGTACAACCGAGAATATCATGCAATGAGGAGTTCAAAAGGACATGAAATTAGAGAGTTTGGTGAAGATTGGATGGTGATCCATGGAGGAATGAGGGTGGCCGGTTTTTTAGGTGAGGGAGGAAGGAGAAGAGAAGTTTTTGTGTTATTTTTGAATTATGGGATCTAATGGAAGGCTTGTGGTCCATGAGAATATTTGTCATGCTCCCATGTACCATATTCCTTACATGGTCCCCTATGTACATCTAAGTACTTCCCTAGATTAATTTCTAATGTCCCACTAATAATGATTACGAATTCCTAAAATGTACTTATTGTAACTAGTTACTTGTTAGTCTTTTGTTACATTGTAAACAATTTAAGAAGCGCATAAATTTTTGTGGAACAATTAAAAAGCAATCCTGAGATATTAAACTTAAATTATTTTTGGTTGTTTTAAAATTAGTTGTCTGACGTGGACTTGTTGAATGTACATGTTTCGGCTAAAAGCTTAATGTTGTATGTTCTTGTTGTCGCGCACGTGTTTTCAAGCAAAAACGTTTTTTTTTTCTTTTCAAAGGAAACTTTCAAAATTTTATTATATTACTATATTTATACTAAAATATGCTTATTTAAAGTTGCGAGCTTCGACATTTTTCGGAAGGAATTGTTTTAAGATTCGTTCCGATCCCTTCATAGGGAAAGAGTCGAGATTTGCTCCCTTAAGCGAACGTTTTTCAGTACAAAACATTTTGAAAGTTCCAAAATGGTGTTATAAACTAAATAGTAATGACGATTCTCTAATCCTAGGACTTCTCGTTCTTCGTATCCTAAATTGACAAGATCACTAAGTAACTTATTGTACGCTTTCCTTATCTTTTTAGGGTTTGACAAACCGACGCGTGGCCCTTGATCTTTGTAATAAGTTCGTGAGTGAGTTTATTCATGACTTCTAGAAATGCGTTCTCTTCCTGTGAATCCGGGTCTCCGGTTGTAGACTTAACTATCCTACAGAGTTCACTGCTTGTGGATTTTTGTACGGAAGTGAAAGGGTATTTGGTAAAGGCAAAGATTCGAGTAAGCTTAATGTGAAGGTCTTTTCTTTTTGCGAAGAAAACTGTGTCGATTCTTTCCTTGGTGGAATCAGGAAAAACGTCTCGTAATTTTGAGATCAGGTAGGAGGCGGGGTCAACAAAGAAAGGAATTTTACCAGGAATGACGATAGGAATCATCG
Source organism: Pseudognaphalium luteoalbum (assembly GCA_963422505.1). NCBI lineage: Eukaryota > Viridiplantae > Streptophyta > Magnoliopsida > Asterales > Asteraceae > Pseudognaphalium > Pseudognaphalium luteoalbum. The sequence continues at coordinate 50,577,131 of OY730196.1, forward strand.
GATCTTGTTCTTCCCAGAACTCAAGTTTGTTGATCATTGCGGTGACACTGTGATTGATTAACATCATAGACGTTGGAAGAAAATCTATGTCGGCGAGTGATTCAAAAAGAAGATCTAAATCTGCTATAAACTTTAGTTCCTGGTCTCTGAAATTTATGGAACTGCTTTCGCATTCATGACTTGATAGGCGAAGAAGGAATTCTACTTGTTTTTCAAATGAGGCAATCGTTTCTCGTTGTTCGTAGGAATACGGGAGATTGGCATAGGTTAATTGCCTGACGAATGCTTTATAGACATCTACCCTACGGGGAGGATTGAAAGAAGCACCGAGGTGGCGTTCTTCAAAACAAGGTTGTTCCAGCTCGACTGATGGAACCTTATCCACCACTCGGTAAATGGTGTATTGGTGTTTGTGTGAAATGAATGGAAAGATGCCGTTATTCTGAGAATCGGACGTGGTTTGGATATACACCGATATTTCAGGAATGAGGGTGATTAAGTCACAAGTCTTCGGAGGTTTTTCTTCAGAATTATCTTCGGGAAAATAATTGAAGTGGGAAGAATTTGGTAAATCAGGTAGGTGTAAAGTTGGCGAGTGATCTTCTGGAGATGAGGTAAGGTCAGGTAATTGGTCTATGTCATCAAAATCCAGGCAATGATTTGGAATTGAAAGTGAGGTCCTATATTCTTCTTCGGTGTCGGAGGTTTCCTTAGTTTTAGAGGAAGAAAGTGAAAAGAAATCAAATCCTAACTCTTTTTCTAAGTAATCAAAGAATTCCGTATCATCCATTGAAATGAGGCAAGAAGTGGGTTTTCGAGTTGTCAATTTTTTTTTTTTGTTATCCAAGCTAAATAATAATTAATTAATACTAATTACTTAAATTAACTTTAGAAAGATTTCTAAGAAGATTTCAATCGGAAGGGTCTCCTAAATATTACTACTTAAGGCGGCTTTGAATCGTACGTTTGTGATTCCCCGGCAACGGCGCCAAAAACTTGTTGCACCCGCAACCGTCAGTTCAATGTCATTGCGATTCCTGATGGTGATGCGGGCGCAGCAGGGGTTTTAAAAGTTATATTTAGCTGGGCTTAAATTATACGTACTACCTACTCTGGTTAGCAAGCGGTAAGTATGACCTAAGATCCTTCTATGAATCCAAACGTGTGGGTGATTAAAGCTGGGGCTTTCGGTAGGAGATATTTAGGATGAAACAAAGTAGGTAGGTTTGAGGGTTTTAAACTAAAGACAGGTAATTAAAATGCAGAAAAGTAAATTGCAGGAATTTAAAGTGCAGGAAAACAAGTAAAGATAAATATGTGATTGTTGAGATTTCGATAATTAATGTTTCAGGATGACAGATTAAATAGGGACAATACTAAATGTAATGGTTTAAACTATCAGGTGTAAACTCTAGAACCCTACCAACTAAATTTCTCATTGGCATGTCACTAGGAACTAGGTTATCGTGATTCTGATCGGAGCAATACGCAAACTTCCAATACTTATCTAGTTGAAAGATAATCAACCTATTTTGGCTTGACGCCGAGGTGCATGAATCAGTAGCGTATTGTCTCATAGGTCCGACCATTCTTAACCCCTAAAATAGTTTAATATTTTATTAGCATGCAGATTAATAACTTTGTATGTTTTAACCGCTGATTGTGTAAGACTTAGTGTTTTAAGGTATTTAAATCACTAGGATGTTATCCTTATTCCTAAGTCTTGTTTCATCCATTAAGGTTGGGTTACTTCAACTTATGACTTGAGTCCTCCTTTTCAAACAGTTATACATCCCTAGATTATTCGCAGTTTATAAAAACGTGTTTCATATGCAGGCCATGCCTTTCAGTAATCGGACAGTGTACTTTACATGGTAGTTCGACTGCTTCTTACATCAGACATGCGGTCAGGAGTAATTGACAGTGAAGGTAACACTCTAAACTAACTAAATGTAAAGCAATGCAGAAATGTAAACCTAATATGTACAACGAGTGGGTTTACTGTGTCTTACTTGTTGCATGTCGTGGGCACAAATAACTACTTACCATAATTAAGGTTGATCAAGTCCTAATTACTAGGTTGCAGTCACGTGGATTACCGGAAAGGGTACTCCATAAATTAAACTCAAGTTCATAAAGACTTAACGATACAAATGTCATTAATTCCTATTTTATCTTAACGCGTTTTCGAACATCATTTTATTGTGCATTGACTTTCGTAGGGTATACCAGTTAGTTGTGAAGTTGTATTATCCTTTCGGAATTCCAACTGTTAAACCAGAGCTGATTCCAGTGATGTAACTACCTTCGGTCGTTTATCGACATCCATACATTAGTACTCCGTATGAAACGTTTCCTGTACTATATCAGATAAACTGTCGAATAGGGGCCGTTACATCACTTTTACGAATATCGTACACTTAATTACATAACGTCATCCTTACTTATAATTATCTACATCATCAACAATCACAATAATAAACTACTCGCAATTCATGGCAATAGACAAATCACATACAAGGCAATAATACATAATTAAAATATGAAATAAAGCAAAGTATGATAAACGTTTCGATATCACCCGGAAATATATGCGCAACAGCGTATTATTATGACTGACAACTCGTTCACACGTACAAAGATGAATCTCCAAACTCCTAACGTTCGCTCTAACCTCTATGTTAATCCGTAGATTAAGTACAATAACCCTAGACTAAAATATAAGAGATTTTTAGAGTGAGAAAGTGAAAATGGAAGAATGAGAGTGTAAGTATGAGTGTGAATATGAGAGAGTATATGAGTGTGTTGAAATGAGAGCTAGGGGCTGACTTTTATAGAAGAAATTTGGCTCAAGTTAGCATCCCAACGCTCACGATAGCAAAAGGTGGAAAAGGTAGTGGCACCAGGTACAAAAGGTGAAAAAGGTAGTGGCACCAGGTACGAAAAGCATGTAAGGGTCTAGCATCGGGTACGAAAAAGGACAAAAAAGGGCAATCCGTGCGGGAGGGTGGTGGCCGGCAGCGGTCCACTGGCAGCCGACGGCGGCTGTGTGGCTGCCGGCGGCGGCTGGCACCACTCCGCACCGGTTCGCTGCCCGTTGCTTCTTTTCTCGATTCGATCGTGTTTTCTTCGTTTTGCGTCCGTTTGCGTTGATTCTTTTTGCGTTGGATTCGTAATTCAAAAACAAAGATTGTGATGAAAAGAAATCCCAAATATATGTCTCTGAACTTTAGATGTGTCGTACGAATCGTTTAGATCTTTCGGAGTGCGTAGAATCTACATTCTTTGTCTGTTTTTGTTGATTCTTCTTCTGTTGGATTCGTAATTTGAAAACGAACATCTTAGGTCAGATAGATGTTGGTGATGGGCTCTTTAGTCTTGAAATCTCGTTTTGATGTCTGGAATCTTCAAACGTGCGTGGAATCTTCGTTTTCTGTCCGTTTTGCTGGATTTTCATCATGCAACCTTGTTTTTACCATCTTGACATAATATTACAGATTTGTAATGTTTTTGAGTTAAAGTGCCAAGAATTATTCCTGAATGAGAGAGATATCGATAGTAAAAACGTGACTTTTTACGCGATATCAAAAATCAATGTCATCCTTTTTCTGTTCTTTCAACTGTTCTTCATCCCACTTATCAACTTGAGCTTTAGTCATTTTTACAAACTGCCCAGGTTTAACTTCAACATCAACCAATTGTTCTTGAAGTATATCAGCATTTATTTCTGTAAACAATCTGTGTGCATACTCATCATCATGTGTTGTAGCTTCAGGAGGAATTGGTTTATGCTTTTTCTTCTTGGGTTCTTCTTCCAGCTTGCCTTTACCTTTATCTTTTGGATCAATCTTTGGCAATTCTGTCTTTTTAGCTGGACTGCAGAAGGTTCTCTTATTGAAACAAGTGGTAAAGTTGTTGTTTCCTTTTCTGTTACAGACTTGAGTTTCTTTGCTCTAACAGAAAACACAGGAATTGATTTCTGTCTTTTAGTCTATGGAGTACTTGGAAATGCAGTCTTTTTCTCTTCTACTTCTGATTTTTCAGCATTGGCAGAGTCATCTTTTTATCTTTCTCTTTCTCTTTCTCTTTATCATCATCTTTCTTTTTACCTTCAGATTTTTCTTTCACAGTCTCAGTCTCATGAGGTGTTGGTGTTTCCATCTCAATTTCCTCATCAATTTGTTCAGAATTAGAACTAGTTGGTACTTTATTCTGATCATCATCATCCTGATTATCACCAACATTCCAAAAATCATTAGAATCATCAACATGAACATTCTTTTTATCACCCTTATTAGTCCAAAATTTCTCCCCCTTTTTGAAAATATCTTTTGGAGAGTCACCTTCAACCAGGACACACTCCTTGCCCTGTTTCAATACTTTAACCACAAGCTTTTCCAATTGAGTGACTCTATGCTTCAAGTCTGCTATCTCTGCATCTTTTGCTTTATTCTTTCTCCTTTCCACCTTGAACTTTTCCCACACATAATCAACCATTTTCGTCAATTCCAAGTTAGTTCTAGCCTCATCACCATCAGAATGTGACTCTCTAGGTGAATCATTGAAATGTGTAGCAAAATCTGCATCATACCTAGTATGATCATCAGATTCCCCTTGGTTATTGGTACTGGGACCACCAAAATCATCTACAGGAGTAAAGTCATGTTCTGGTGTGACTCCCTAGGTGAATTATTGATGTTACTTCTGTCCCGCTCTATCAGTGGACTAGTAGCAGTAGAAGTAGCCCTCACAGAATGGTCACTCTGCTCCTCATGGACCACATGTTGTTCCTGACCACTGTCATGAGTCTGAGATGTTTGAGCAGCATTAGCCTCAAACACCTGTTGTCTAGCTCTGTTGGCTTTGCTAACATATGTTTTTAGATTGGTCCCTTATTTTCTTATGGTACCCCCAACCACTGTTGGTTGAGAATGAATGGGTTGTTCCATTCTCTCAGTAGCTGGGTCGGCCTCAGTTGGTTGTACTGGAGCTGTAGTGGAAGGTGCAGGAAGCATTGTTGGAAACAAAGCTGTAACCCTCCCATAAAACTTAATACCTTTTATTGAAGTATCTCTCTTCATATTAACAAAAACTTTTTGTTTTAAGGAAGAGATACCAATAACTCAATTCAAAGCAGGCAATTGAGTAATTTGTTTATTTAAAAATAATTGCACAAACCTTGGATACATCAAAAACTTAAGCTTTGGTTGGTTTATGTTTCTTAGCATACCAGCAAAAATAAAATTTGAAAAATTAAATCGTTGACTAGTAGCTAAACAGACTAATGCATACCCTACATTACTACTGAATTGTTAAAAAGATGATCGTTTAAAAGATAAACAGTGTAATAATGTATGTATCAAAAATCTCCATTGATATGAAAATAAGGTTTTTTGAAAAACAAAACCACCCAAAGTACCCTCATATCCCATTGCGCGTAAATTGGTATATAAAACATCATCAGAAAGTGAAGTAATACCTCCTTCATCTTTAAGACGAAGAGAAGAACGTAAAGAAGCCTCTGTAACCACCACTTGGTGCTCTGCAACAGTTGATACGATTCTTTGAATGCCCGCTTCTTCCTCGATTTTAGCATTAACCCAGAAATCATTGATGTATTCATGTGATATACGAGGAGTAATGGTTAACGCATTGAAAATATGTGAAGCGCGCAAGAAATCAATGATTTCAACATAATCATTGGCCTGAATCGGTTTAACTAAGAAAGCGATCATATTATGATCTTTGCCAATCGGTAGTTGAATTTTAGACGAAGAAGAAGAAGCCATGATCGAAACTCAAAAGAAACATAATTGATGAAGCAGTGGTTAGCAAGGAATACAATAGTAGTGATGATGAAAGCATAATGAAAAAGTGCAAGTGTTTGGCGTATATATACTGTTAGTTTCAAAAACCTAATTGCAAAACAAAATCCCCAAATTTAACATCAACAGTGGAAACCGTTTTAAAACAGTGGAAACTGAGTGTTAAACTAACGGTGATTAAGTTGAACACTTGGAACACTTTTTGACTGTTAATAATACTAAAAGTGATAACTAGTTAATGGAAATAACCCCCGACCAAAAGAATTATAACTCAACACTAGTATCTTAATTAGTATTATTAAAAGGAACAACAAAATTTTTATTTTTATTTTTTATTTTTTTATCACCAAAGAAATAAACCTCAATTGTTCCACATAGAAAAAACATTATTAAAGCTTATCTTATCACTCTTGATGGTTCCCTTTCCTGTAATCTTGCCATTGTTGTTTCCAAACGCAACATATCCTCCATCAAATGGCTTGAAATTATGCAGTCTCTTCCTGTCACCAGTCATGTGACTAGAGCAACCACTGTCAATATACCATAAGCTTCTTGGCTTGCCCTGCACACATACAAACAGAGAGAAAAGTTCATTTCTCTTGGGAATCCAAACCAATTTGGCTTTAGATTTCCCATGTGCATCAATATAATCAACTTTCTTGAAGATCATTGATTTTGATACATTGTTGGATCTTGGACCTCTGTGTGAATAAGATTGAAACGGTGTCCAAATCTAACTAATTTTAGACCGAACAGTGGGCCTTGGTCTAACAGTGTTAACTGAAGGACCATAGTTATAATGCCTAACAGTGTGAAACTTATTAAAACTGTTATTATGTCTAGCAGTGTTGAAATAATTAACACTGTTAGTATTCCTTGCAGTGTTATTTACTCTACCAGTGGTAACTGACGGCTTAACATTTCTAACAATTTTAAATGGTTTACCACTGTTTACATTATTCACTTTTTCCACTGTTTCAATCTTATGACTGTTGGCTAAATCTGTAACTTTTGTTCCTGTAGTAGAAAACTTTGTAGCAGCCCTAGCTTGATTTGCCTTGTAATACATCTTTCTGACATTAGCAATATGATTAACTTTAGATTTAAAATTTTGTTTATTAATCATATTAGCTGATGTCCATGGTTGTTTCACATTCTTTGGAATATTCATTGGATTATGAAAACAGTCATGTTGAAGATGATTATTCCTGCCACATATAAGGCATAGCTGTTCTCTAACCACTGTTACATTCTTTCCCAGTTTTTGAATTATCATTTGATTCCAATTTCTTTGATTACCTCTGGGAATGGATTTTTGAAAATGTTGTGGTTTAGAGGAGCTTGCTTTACAATTGAAATTTTCACAGTTATTCAACAAAGATTTATTACACACAGAATCAACTGATTTAACTGCATTCCTAACATTCCTTTGAAGATTCCTAGGTTTGTTAGGTGTGGCTCTCACATGTTCTAAGGCCTGCTTTTCCCTAAATAGTCGTTTACCCTCTTCTAATTTCTCATTATTTAAATCATAAACTAAACCAGTAATTGACTTTTTCCTGTTCTCACTTTCTGTTTCAGATCTAGAAGTATTAGATTCTGATTCATAACTTTCACTCTCCTCACTGTCGTCCTCATCAGTCCACTCTCTAATTTCAACCTTGTCCTCACAATCATCTTCTGCTAAACTTCTAACTGGATCAACCTGTTTTACCTCATCTGACATTCCTTCTTTTAACTTATTTATAGCTAAATCAGTTTTAAGAGGAAAGTAAATGTTGCCATAAGGTGGTGGGATCTTATTATATCCTATTCCAGTTTTAAGTTTATCATGGACTTGTGAATAAATCATTTTTTGTACATTTTTAGAGACACCTTCAAATTGATCAATTTTTAACCTACTGTTCTCTTTCTCACATGTAACCTCAGTCAATTTCTTAGTCACCACATTCACACTATCCTTTTCATTATCTCTCTCCCATCTAGCATATTCAAGATCATATTTATATTGAGTAATTACAGCTTCAAAGGTTTTAATTTGTTTCTCTAAATTTTCAATGGATGCTATATATTGTTTACTTTTAGCTTCTCATTGTTTTAGTTCATCAAAAATTGTCCTATTATGATCTCTATAATACTTAACAGTCTTTTTATAAACAGATGAACACAATTTAACTTGTACCTCATAAGGAATATTCTCCTTTTGGTCCACTTCAACAATGGCCATGTGACTGTGATTTGTGATGTGCTCCTCCTGATCACTCCAATCCAGTCCAGGCCCATCCAGAGATAGCATAGCATTTGAATTCCCTCCTTGGATCTGCACTGCTCTTCTTTGAGATCCATTAGAGTTTCCAAATCTCTGCTCATTCTGCTCAGATCTAGGAGCTCTGCATTCCCTAGCAAAGTGTCCTAATTTATGACAGTTATAGCACTCTACTTTTGATTTATCAAACCCAATACCTTCATTCCTAATATTGGTGTATCCTTGTCTTCCAGTCCTCTGCATGAACTTCCTATATCTAAGAGTGATCATAGCCAACTTCCACTTGATATCCATCTCCTCTAGATCATCAGGATTCAACTGTTCTACATCTTCATACTTCAGAGATGCATTCTGATGAGCAAAGAATGACTCAAAAGCTTGATCATTAGAACCTTCAGCTGCATAAGATCATCTTTATCTATCTTCCCCTTATGATTTTCTAACTCACCAACTAGCTTAGAAAATCTATCAAAAATCTGAGTTAGAGTCTCAGTTTTAGCACCAGTGAAATTCTCATACTGTTGTTTGAGAAGAGATCTTTTGTTCTTCTTTGTGTTGGCATTACCTCCGCATCTCTTCTCAATTGCTTCCATGAGTACCTTGGCATCTTCACAGTTCTCGAATCTGCTTTTGTACTCAGTGGGAATGGACAACAATAGAATACTAAGGGCTTTCCATTCCGTAGCTCTTTCTTTCCTCTCTTGTTCAGTTGTTGGTGCTGCTCTAGGCTATCTTACACCATCAGCATTCACTGTATACCTTGGACCATTTACGACTACATCCCACATCACGTAATCTGTAAGCAACATGTATTGCTTGATTCTATTCTTCCATAGTTCGAACTCATCAGGTTTGAGCATGGGAATCTTAGTAACCTGGATCGTATCACTAGATTCTGAAGACATCTTGAATAACTTTGAATATTCTCTAAAACTTGATCTTCAATTTAACAGTATTCCCAGATCTTCTTGATTTCAAAATTTTTTCCTAAAGCTCTGATACCACTTATTAATCCCTTATAGATCTTCAGTAAAAGCTTTGAGAATATTATTAAGAATTGCGGAATAAGACTTAATAACAACCAAGAATAATAAGAATACTTGCAGAATACTAATTACTTGAATAACACGAATTATCACCAAAATCTTCAATATTATTAATCATATAATAATACGAATACACGGCTTGTAGTAGGGTTTACAACCTTGAAGCTAATAAATTTCGTACGTACCTATTCTAGGTATTAGGATCTCTATTTATAATGCATATAGTCCTATTTACAATCTCCTACAATTATGGAAACAAGATAACTTCCATAACAACTCAAACTTATCTAGCCGACCTGTTATAAACATAAACAGTGCTAACAATCACAAACATACTAACAGTGGTAGTTTCTATGAAACAGTGTTAACTACTTGAACACTTAGACTCGGCTAATTTCAAAAACTATAAACAGTGATAACTGTTGTAATACAAACTAACAGTTATAACACTTTACTACTAACAGTGGCAACTCTTTGTCTTCCTTAAATCTTCAATAACAGTGTTAATCTTCTGAAGACAGTGGTAACATTAACACTAACAGTGTTAATGCCTTCTAAGCTTTTCACCAACCGTTGTAGTAAACTTCAAATCCCAACATCATGGAAATAGACATTTCTAATGTTAATAAATTGTAAACATCGAACAAGAACATTACAAATAATTAATAAAAGAAATGATAGATATTACCCGTAATTATTGCGAGCAAAACGATGCTTATATTACTTCTGAATATTCCAGAGCGTTACATTGCTAAGCTAGCTACTACTAACTACTACATAATTAATCTCCTACTTATCTCTCACTAAATTAATTAAATTAGCATAGAGAGAGAAATTAGAGAGAAAAAGAAAATAAAAGCTAGAAAGAAATAAGAAAGATATGAAAGGTGTGGAAGGTGTGTGTGAAAATGAAGCCTTAGGGCTGCTATTTATAGGTGAAATGTGGCTCATGATAGCATTCCAAGGCTCACATTAGAAAAAGAGTGAAAGGTGGTGCACCGGGTACGAAAAAGCATGGAAAGGTTGCGCACCGGGTACGAAAAAGCATGGAAAGGTGGTGCACCAGGTACGCGCAAGGACCAAAAGAGGAAATGGGATGGGGGTTGGTTGGACAGTGCCGGGGGCCTGGGGGCCAGCGGCGGGGGCCTGGGGGCCGGCCTAGTACGCCGTGCTACCGCCCCGATTCGCTTTCTTTCGTTGCGTTGCTTAAATCTCGCGTATCTTCTTCGTTATGCGTCTGTTTGCGTTGATTTTTTTGCGTTGGATTCGTAATTCAAAAACGAAGACTTTTATGTAAAGATATCCCAAAAATATGTCTCCCATCTTTGGACGTCTCGTACGAATCGTTTGGATCTTCTAGCGTAAGTAGAATCTTCATTCTTCGTCCGTTTTTGTTGATTCTTCTTCTGTTGGACTCGTAATTTGAAAACAAACATCTTGGATGATATGGATGTTGATGATGGGCAATTTTGTCTTGAAATCTTGTTTTGATGCCTTGAATCTTCAAACGTGCGTGGAATCTTCATTTATCATCCGTTTTGCTTGATTTTTGTCATGCAACCTTGTTTTGTCCATCTTGGCATAATATCACTGATTTATACTTTTTTGAGATTAAAATGCCAAGAATCGTTCTAGAATGAGAGAGATATCGGTAGTAAAAACATGACTTTTTACGCGATATCAAGTATCCCACACTTAGAACTTTGCTTGTCCTCAAGCAAACTCATTCGTGAAAGGCTTTTGGAGTGATGCTAATTGCACTTATTTTTAGAAAGACTATTTCTAAAGAATATAAAGTTACAGTTATGAAAGAGTTATTACGGGAAACTAAGGGTTTATAGAATTTGATACCTTCTTCGAGCAGTTTAGATGACGATCACGACCAGGCAATCCTCACAGTGGGTCACTCAAATCACTCAGTTGTTTAGGGTTTCCTACTTGCTAGTGTCAATCACTTAGATAGCCAGTCATACAGCATTCTCGTCATAGGCTTGATCAAGAATCAAATCTCCATCACTTTTGATGAGAACGGTACTAATCTTTCAAGACATCTTAGAAAGGAATCGAGTGTTTTGTTTTGAGGAAGGTGTGTGATGAGGGGTGTGATGGGTTTTCCTTGTATTTTCTCGAAACTGGGGTGCTTTTCTACTAACAGTGATAACTGTTGTAATACAAACTAACAGTTATAACACTTTACTACTAACAGTGGCAACTCTTTGTCTTCCTTAAATCTTCAATAACAGTGTTAATCTTCTGAAGACAGTGGTAACATTAACACTAACAGTGTTAATGCCTTCTAAGCTTTTCACCAACCGTTGTAGTAAACTTCAAATCACAACATCATGGAAATAGACATTTCTAATGTTAATAAATTGTAAACATCGAACAAGAACATTACAAATAATTAATAAAAGAAAGGATAGATATTACCCGTAATTATTGCGAGCAAAACGATGCTTATATTACTTCTGAATATTCCAGAGCGTTACATTGCTAAGCTAGCTACTACTAACTACTACATAATTAATCTCCTACTTATCTCTCACTAAATTAATTAAATTAGCATAGAGAGAGAAATTAGAGAGAAAAAGAAAATAAAAGCTAGAAAGAAATAAGAAAGATATGAAAGGTGTGGAAGGTGTGTGTGAAAATGAAGCCTTAGGGCTGCTATTTATAGGTGAAATGTGGCTCATGATAGCATTCCAAGGCTCACATTAGAAAAAGAGTGAAAGGTGGTGCACCGGGTACGAAAAAGCATGGAAAGGTTGCGCACCGGGTACGAAAAAGCATGGAAAGGTGGTGCACCAGGTACGCGCAAGGACCAAAAGCGGAAATGGGATGGGGGTTGGTTGGACAGTGCCGGGGGCCTGGGGGCCAGCGGCGGGGGCCTGGGGGCCGGCCTAGTACGCCGTGCTACCGCCCCGATTCGCTTTCTTTCGTTGCGTTGCTTAAATCTCGCGTATCTTCTTTGTTATGCGTCTGTTTGCGTTGATTTTTTTGCGTTGGATTCGTAATTCAAAAACGAAGACTTTGATGTAAAGATATCCCAAAAATATATCTCCCATCTTTGGACGTCTCGTACGAATCGTTTGGATCTTCTGGCGTAAGTAGAATCTTCATTCTTCGTCCGTTTTTGTTGATTCTTCTTCTGTTGGACTCGTAATTTGAAAACAAACATCTTGGATGATATGGATGTTGATGATGGGCAATTTTGTCTTGAAATCTTGTTTTGATGCCTTGAATCTTCAAACGTGCGTGGAATCTTCATTTATCATCCGTTTTGCTTGATTTTTATCATGCAACCTTGTTTTGTCCATCTTGGCATAATATCACTGATTTATACTTTTTTGAGATTAAAATGCCAAGAATCGTTCTAGAATGAGAGAGATATCGGTAGTAAAAACATGACTTTTTACGCGATATCAAGTATCCCACACTTAGAACTTTGCTTGTCCTCAAGCAAACTCATTCGTGAAAGGCTTTTGGAGTGATGCTAATTGCACTTATTTTTAGAAAGACTATTTCTAAAGAATATAAAGTTACAGTTATGAAAGAGTTATTACGGGAAACTAAGGGTTTATAGAATTTGATACCTTCTTCGAGCAGTTTAGATGACGATCACGACCAGGCAATCCTCACAGTGGGTCACTCAAATCACTCAGTTGTTTAGGGTTTCCTACTTGCTAGTGTCAATCACTTAGATAGCCAGTCATGCAGCATTCTCGTCATAGGCTTGATCAAGAATCAAATCTCCATCACTTTTGATGAGAACGGTACTAATCTTTCAAGACATCTTAGAAAGGAATCGAGTGTTTTGTTTTGAGGAAGGTGTGTGATGAGGGGTGTGATGGGTTTTCCTTGTATTTTCTCGAAACTGGGGTGCTTTTCTACTAACAGTGATAACTGTTGTAATACAAGCTAACAGTTATAACACTTTACTACTAACAGTGGCAACTCTTTGTCTTCCTTAAATCTTCAATAACAGTGTTAATCTTCTGAAGACAGTGGTAACATTAACACTAACAGTGTTAATGCCTTCTAAGCTTTTCACCAACCGTTGTAGTAAACTTCAAATCCCAACATCATGGAAATAGACATTTCTAATGTTAATAAATTGTAAACATCGAACAAGAACATTACAAATAATTAATAAAAGAAAGGATAGATATTACCCGTAATTATTGCGAGCAAAACGATGCTTATATTACTTCTGAATATTCCAGAGCGTTACATTGCTAAGCTAGCTACTACTAACTACTACATAATTAATCTCCTACTTATCTCTCACTAAATTAATTAAATTAGCATAGAGAGAGAAATTAGAGAGAAAAAGAAAATAAAAGCTAGAAAGAAATAAGAAAGATATGAAAGGTGTGGAAGGTGTGTGTGAAAATGAAGCCTTAGGGCTGCTATTTATAGGTGAAATGTGGCTCATGTTAGCATTCCAAGGCTCACATTAGAAAAAGAGTGAAAGGTGGTGCACCGGGTACGAAAAAGCATGGAAAGGTTGCGCACCGGGTACGAAAAAGCAGGGAAAGGTGGTGCACCAGGTACGCGCAAGGACCAAAAGCGGAAATGGGATGGGGGTTGGTTGGATAGTGTCGGGGGCCTGGGGGCCAGCGGCGGGGGCCTGGGGGCCGGCCTAGTACGCCGTGCTACCGCCCCGGTTCGCTTTCTTTCGTTGCGTTGCTTAAATCTCGCGTATCTTCTTCGTTATGCGTCTGTTTGCGTTGATTTTTTTGCGTTGGATTCGTAATTCAAAAACGAAGACTTTGATGTAAAGATATCCCAAAAATATGTCTCCCATCTTTGGACGTCTCGTACGAATCGTTTGGATCTTCTGGCGTAAGTAGAATCTTCATTCTTCGTCCTTTTTTGTTGATTCTTCTTCTGTTGGACTCGTAATTTGAAAACAAACATCTTGGATGATATGGATGTTGATGATGGGCAATTTGTCTTGAAATCTTGTTTTGATGCCTTGAATCTTCAAACGTGCGTTGAATCTTCATTTATCATCCGTTTTGCTTGATTTTTGTCATGCAACCTTGTTTTGTCCATCTTGGCATAATATCACTGATTTATACTTTTTTGAGATTAAAATGCCAAGAATCGTTCTAGAATGAGAGAGATATCGGTAGTAAAAACATGACTTTTTACGCGATATCAAGTATCACACACTTAGAACTTTGCTTGTCCTCAAGCAAACTCATTCGTGAAAGGCTTTTGGAGTGATGCTAATTGCACTTATTTTTAGAAAGACTATTTCTAAAGAATATAAAGTTACAGTTATGAAAGAGTTATTACGGGAAACTAAGGGTTTATAGAATTTGATACCTTCTTCGAGCAGTTTAGATCACGACCAGGCAATCCTCACAGTGGGTCACTCAAATTACTCAGTTGTTTAGGGTTTCCTACTTGCTAGTGTCAATCACTTAGATAGCCAGTCATGCAGCATTCTCGTCATAGGCTTGATCAAGAATCAAATCTCCATCACTTTTGATGAGAACGGTACTAATCTTTCAAGACATCTTAGAAAGGAATCGAGTGTTTTGTTTTGAGGAAGGTGTGTGATGAGGGGTGTGATGGGTTTTCCTTGTATTTTCTCGAAACTGGGGTGCTTTTCTACTAACAGTGATAACTGTTGTAATACAAACTAACAGTTATAACACTTTACTACTAACAGTGGCAACTCTTTGTCTTCCTTAAATCTTCAATAACAGTGTTAATCTTCTGAAGACAGTGGTAACATTAACACTAACAGTGTTAATGCCTTCTAAGCTTTTCACCAACCGTTGTAGTAAACTTCAAATCCCAACATCATGGAAATAGACATTTCTAATGTTAATAAATTGTAAACATCGAACAAGAACATTACAAATAATTAATAAAAGAAAGGATAGATATTACCCGTAATTATTGCGAGCAAAACGATGCTTATATTACTTCTGAATATTCCAAAGCGTTACATTGCTAAGCTAGCTACTACTAACTACTACATAATTAATCTCCTACTTATCTCTCACTAAATTAATTAAATTAGCATAGAGAGAGAAATTAGAGAGAAAAAGAAAATAAAAGCTAGAAAGAAATAAGAAAGATATGAAAGGTGTGGAAGGTGTGTGTGAAAATGAAGCCTTAGGGCTGCTATTTATAGGTGAAATGTGGCTCATGTTAGCATTCCAAGGCTCACATTAGAAAAAGAGTGAAAGGTGGTGCACCGGGTACGAAAAAGCATGGAAAGGTTGCGCACCGGGTACGAAAAAGCAGGGAAAGGTGGTGCACCAGGTACGCGCAAGGACCAAAAGCGGAAATGGGATGGGGGTTGGTTGGACAGTGCCGGGGGCCTGGGGGCCAGCGGCGGGGGCCTGGGGGCCGGCCTAGTACGCCGTGCTACCGCCCCGGTTCGCTTTCTTTCGTTGCGTTGCTTAAATCTCGCGTATCTTCTTCGTTATGCGTCTGTTTGCGTTGATTTTTTTGCGTTGGATTCGTAATTCAAAAACGAAGACTTTGATGTAAAGATATCCCAAAAATATGTCTCCCATCTTTGGACGTCTCGTACGAATCGTTTGGATCTTCTGGCGTAAGTAGAATCTTCATTCTTCGTCCTTTTTTGTTGATTCTTCTTCTGTTGGACTCGTAATTTGAAAACAAACATCTTGGATGATATGGATGTTGATGATGGGCAATTTTGTCTTGAAATCTTGTTTTGATGCCTTGAATCTTCAAACGTGCGTGGAATCTTCATTTATCATCCGTTTTGCTTGATTTTTGTCATGCAACCTTGTTTTGTCCATCTTGGCATAATATCACTGATTTATACTTTTTTGAGATTAAAATGCCAAGAATCGTTCTAGAATGAGAGAGATATCGGTAGTAAAAACATGACTTTTTACGCGATATCAAGTATCCCACACTTAGAACTTTGCTTGTCCTCAAGCAAACTCATTCGTGAAAGGCTTTTGGAGTGATGCTAATTGCACTTATTTTTAGAAAGACTATTTCTAAAGAATATAAAGTTACAGTTATGAAAGAGTTATTACGGGAAACTAAGGGTTTATAGAATTTGATACCTTCTTCGAGCAGTTTAGATGACGATCACGACCAGGTAATCCTCACAGTGGGTCACTCAAATCACTCAGTTGTTTAGGGTTTCCTACTTGCTAGTGTCAATCACTTAGATAGCCAGTCATGCAGCATTCTCGTCATAGGCTTGATCAAGAATCAAATCTCCATCACTTTTGATGAGAACGGTACTAATCTTTCAAGACATCTTAGAAAGGAATCGAGTGTTTTGTTTTGAGGAAGGTGTGTGATGAGGGGTGTGATGGGTTTTCCTTGTATTTTCTCGAAACTGGGGTGCTTTTCTACTAACAGTGATAACTGTTGTAATACAAACTAACAGTTATAACACTTTACTACTAACAGTGGCAACTCTTTGTCTTCCTTAAATCTTCAATAACAGTGTTAATCTTCTGAAGACAGTGGTAACATTAACACTAACAGTGTTAATGCCTTCTAAGCTTTTCACCAACCGTTGTAGTAAACTTCAAATCCCAACATCATGGAAATAGACATTTCTAATGTTAATAAATTGTAAACATCGAACAAGAACATTACAAATAATTAATAAAAGAAAGGATAGATATTACCCGTAATTATTGCGAGCAAAACGATGCTTATATTACTTCTGAATATTCCAAAGCGTTACATTGTTAAGCTAGCTACTACTAACTACTACATAATTAATCTCCTACTTATCTCTCACTAAATTAATTAAATTAGCATAGAGAGAGAAATTAGAGAGAAAAAGAAAATAAAAGCTAGAAAGAAATAAGAAAGATATGAAAGGTGTGGAAGGTGTGTGTGAAAATGAAGCCTTAGGGCTGCTATTTATAGGTGAAATGTGGCTCATGTTAGCATTCCAAGGCTCACATTAGAAAAAGAGTGAAAGGTGGTGCACCGGGTACGAAAAAGCATGGAAAGGTTGCGCACCGGGTACGAAAAAGCAGGGAAAGGTGGTGCACCAGGTACGCGCAAGGACCAAAAGCGGAAATGGGATGGGGGTTGGTTGGACAGTGCCGGGGGCCTGGGGGCCAGCGGCGGGGGCCTGGGGGCCGGCCTAGTACGCCGTGCTACCGCCCCGGTTCGCTTTCTTTCGTGGCGTTGCTTAAATCTCGCGTATCTTCTTCGTTATGCGTCTGTTTGCGTTGATTTTTTTGCGTTGGATTCGTAATTCAAAAACGAAGACTTTGATGTAAAGATATCCCAAAAATATGTCTCCCATCTTTGGACGTCTCGTACGAATCGTTTGGATCTTCTGGCGTAAGTAGAATCTTCATTCTTCGTCCTTTTTTGTTGATTCTTCTTCTGTTGGACTCGTAATTTGAAAACAAACATCTTGGATGATATGGATGTTGATGATGGGCAATTTTGTCTTGAAATCTTGTTTTGATGCCTTGAATCTTCAAACGTGCGTGGAATCTTCATTTATCATCCGTTTTGCTTGATTTTTGTCATGCAACCTTGTTTTGTCCATCTTGGCATAATATCACTGATTTATACTTTTTTGAGATTAAAATGCCAAGAATCGTTCTAGAATGAGAGAGATATCGGTAGTAAAAACATGACTTTTTACGCGATATCAAGTATCCCACACTTAGAACTTTGCTTGTCCTCAAGCAAACTCATTCGTGAAAGGCTTTTGGAGTGATGCTAATTGCACTTATTTTTAGAAAGACTATTTCTAAAGAATATAAAGTTACAGTTATGAAAGAGTTATTACGGGAAACTAAGGGTTTATAGAATTTGATACCTTCTTCGAGCAGTTTAGATGACGATCACGACCAGGCAATCCTCACAGTGGGTCACTCAAATCACTCAGTTGTTTAGGGTTTCCTACTTGCTAGTGTCAATCACTTAGATAGCCGGTCATACAGCATTCTCGTCATAGGCTTGATCAAGAATCAAATCTCCATCACTTTTGATGAGAACGGTACTAATCTTTCAAGACATCTTAGAAAGGAATCGAGTGTTTTGTTTTGAGGAAGGTGTGTGATGAGGGGTGTGATGGGTTTTCCTTGTATTTTCTCGAAACTGGGGTGCTTTTCTACTAACAGTGATAACTGTTGTAATACAAACTAACAGTTATAACACTTTACTACTAACAGTGGCAACTCTTTGTCTTCCTTAAATCTTCAATAACAGTGTTAATCTTCTGAAGACAGTGGTAACATTAACACTAACAGTGTTAATGCCTTCTAAGCTTTTCACCAACCGTTGTAGTAAACTTCAAATCCCAACATCATGGAAATAGACATTTCTAATGTTAATAAATTGTAAACATCGAACAAGAACATTACAAATAATTAATAAAAGAAAGGATAGATATTACCCTTAATTATTGCGAGCAAAACGATGCTTATATTACTTCTGAATATTCCAAAGCGTTACATTGCTAAGCTAGCTACTACTAACTACTACATAATTAATCTCCTACTTATCTCTCACTAAATTAATTAAATTAGCATAGAGAGAGAAATTAGAGAAAAAAAAAAATAAAAGCTAGAAAGAAATAAGAAAGATATGAAAGGTGTGGAAGGTGTGTGTGAAAATGAAGCCTTAGGGCTGCTATTTATAGGTGAAATGTGGCTCATGTTAGCATTCCAAGGCTCACATTAGAAAAAGAGTGAAAGGTGGTGCACCGGGTACGAAAAAGCATGGAAAGGTTGCGCACCGGGTACGAAAAAGCAGGGAAAGGTGGTGCACCAGGTACGCGCAAGGACCAAAAGCGGAAATGGGATGGGGGTTGGTTGGACAGTGCCGGGGGCCTGGGGGCCAGCGGCGGGGGCCTGGGGGCCGGCCTAGTACGCCGTGCTACCGCCCCGGTTCGCTTTCTTTCGTGGCGTTGCTTAAATCTCGCGTATCTTCTTCGTTATGCGTCTGTTTGCGTTGATTTTTTTGCGTTGGATTCGTAATTCAAAAACGAAGACTTTGATGTAAAGATATCCCAAAAATATGTCTCCCATCTTTGGACGTCTCGTACGAATCGTTTGGATCTTCTGGCGTAAGTAGAATCTTAATTCTTCGTCCGTTTTTGTTGATTCTTCTTCTGTTGGACTCGTAATTTGAAAACAAACATCTTGGATGATATGGATGTTGATGATGGGCAATTTTGTCTTGAAATCTTGTTTTGATGCCTTGAATCTTCAAACGTGCGTGGAATCTTCATTTATCTTCCGTTTTGCTTGATTTTTGTCATGCAACCTTGTTTTGTCCATCTTGGCATAATATCACTGATTTATACTTTTTTGAGATTAAAATGCCAAGAATCGTTCTAGAATGAGAGAGATATCGGTAGTAAAAACATGATTTTTTACGCGATATCAAGTATCCCACACTTAGAACTTTGCTTGTCCTCAAGCAAACTCATTCGTGAAAGGCTTTTGGAGTGATGCTAATTGCACTTATTTTTAGAAAGACTATTTCTAAAGAATATAAAGTTACAGTTATGAAAGAGTTATTACGGGAAACTAAGGGTTTATAGAATTTGATACCTTCTTCGAGCAGTTTAGATGACGATCATGACTAGGCAATCCTCACAGTGGGTCACTCAAATCACTCAGTTGTTTAGGGTTTCCTACTTGCTAGTGTCAATCACTTAGATAGCCAGTCATGCAGCATTCTCGTCATAGGCTTGATCAAGAATCAAATCTCCATCACTTTTGATGAGAACGATACTAATCTTTCAAGACATCTTAGAAAGGAATCGAGTGTTTTGTTTTGAGGAAGGTGTGTGATGAGGGGTGTGATGGGTTTTCCTTGTATTTTCTCGAAACAGGGGTGCTTTTCTTGAGAGAGTCTCTTTTGAAATTTCTCAGATTTTGAAAAGACTTGGTAGCGTAACCCTTTTTGGATTTTTAATTTCCTCTTCTGGACCTTTTCTTGGTAGTGCCGGCGTATATGGTTCTTGTTTTCTTCCTTTTCTATTTTTCTTTCTTTTTATCATGCCGACCTCACCGATGAATATATATTTTATGGCCCGAAAGTTTTCTTATGGTATTGGGTTGTGATGGCTTTTCTTGTGAAAGTCTTGGGAAATCGAGAGTGTCTCTGAAAATTTTTGGAAGATGTTACTTCTATGGGTTCGGAATGAATAAAAGGAGGTTTTTATTGGTTGCGAAGTGGATGTTTGGTGGTGAGAGGGTGTTGAGATTCCTTAGAAGTTATTAAGATAGATTGTACCTATTTCACGTATAGAACTCATTGGTGTGATCTCGAAATGTATTGTAAGAACAAGTTCTAATTCAAATGCATACATCGGCACACACATGAAATGAAAAGTGAAGCATTTTAAATGATGAATGCTAGTCACGGGCTCAAACCTCACGAATTGAATGTTTTGGTCAATGCCCAGCCATGTGTTGCCCTTTTCGTCCGTATCTTATTCTAAGTAAACAGTTTTATTTCTTTGTTAAAACTCATTTCTTGTTGTAATTTACATTTTTGGAAAATAGAGGTTCTAAAGTGTTGCTTTTGAATACCAAAAATTTTGAAAATTTCTCTATTTTTAGCCTTTTAATCAAAATATTGTTTGACTTACGAACAAGAGGTTAAACTTACGGTTGCAGACCGTATATCCCACACTTAGAGGAACATTGTCCCTAATGTTCGAATCTATGCATTGAGTACCTCTTGTCGAAGTATCCCACACTTAGAGTTTCTACTAATTATGGAAAATAATTCTTCATATTTTGTGGAGTCCAAGGATCCCACACTTAGTGTTTGGAATGGGATATAGGTCGATTTGATGTTGCAAAAACGGATAAATAAACTAGAGAAGGAATGCATAACTACCTTATCGTCTATACGACTGTGAGCTGAGGATCTGAGTGGTTGACTGTGTCATCTCCAATGGATTCTGAACTTGGTAGGCATCAGCCTTCATGTATTGAACTTGAGCTCCAGCAGTATAACCTTTCTTCAATCACTCAACCAGTTTCCTCACGAAAATAACTAAGAGCTAAAGGATAGATTACAGAAAATGAAGTGATATCGCCCTTCGGACACAAGCATAATTAACCAATAATCCCCAAATGTTGGATAGAGATTAATGGACAAAGATCCTAATCTTCAAGAGCCGCTGCTGTAACTCAACTGCTCCTAATGATCTGAAAGTGTTGAATCCAATGACCATGAATCTATATTACCCGAGATCTTTTGCTGACAACTGATGTAATGAATTTGATGTTGTTCTTTTATCGACTGATATCTCCAGTTTCCAAATTATTCCCGTATCTATTACTTTGTATGAATAGTCCTGAGGGTGATGGTTGTATGTGTGAAGGGGTGGATGGATGGGTGAATGTGGGTGGATATGGTGATGATGGTTTAGGGTTCCATTATGTGGCAAGGTTTAACTATAGGACTTGGAATTTATGGGCACATATGATGAGTATTGAGCTGATCAACTTGATGGACTAGTCATAGACAACTAGAAATCATCTTCGTATCCAGAAGTGTCATCTCTTGTCCCCTGCAAAGCAGTGCTCCAAAGATTCCCATACTCAATGAATTATAAGCTCCTCTTGTCATCTTTCCATTATCCTTAAAGATTCTTTATCCATAGGCGCCAGTCCCTGTCTATTACAAGTAGATCAAATAAACATGATCTAACAAACAAGTGATTATCCTCCAAATCATAGATTCACTGGTTTGCGAAGAACCTATCAAAGTGAGTGCTTTGTAGATGAAACAAACAAGTGTACGACTTTGATCTCACACAAAAAGTGTTAGTTGCCTATAATTTCACCGCAGCACAAATAGCAGACATGGAAATACCAGTATTATTAGTTGAATTAGGTAGCCAAGTATAAAGATATCCAAAGCACATATTTTTTAACGAGTTCGAGCATAATACACATATTGACACACAAATTAGATTAAGCATTAATATCTTATGTATGTTCACAACAATATATGTAAGTACCTCAAATGCTCGAAACATGTCAGTGGGTGTTTAGAATGACTAAGGCTCCTAACTCCTAGTAGGTTTCCATTTTTGTGAGTGAAAGGGATAACAAGAACTTTAGAAAATGGTGAAAATAGGTGTTGCAATAAATTCCAAATGACTGGGAGTAGGAAGTATTAATGTTTGACAAAAATTTGACTTTTAACGAAGTTATTTCGCAAACCATCCATTTTTGTTCATAAAGATAGAAAACTTGGAACATTCATTTTAGGGTTTCATTTCTACTTATTGGGTTAGTTCACTACTTAAACTACTTTAACTACTACTGATAATCCTATGTTAGACACGGGTTGCCTCCCGAGAAGCGTTTGTTTTTGTTCGAATCACTAGCTTGACTCCAAACCTATTTCTTGGGAAATCTAGGGGGCTCCTTTGCATCCAACAGTAGACATAAGCGGAAGTATTGGTACATACCTAAGGGATTAAAGCAAATTATGGTCAAGGTATGTCCAATAAGGTAAGAAGGCATGGAAAAGTGAGTGATTTGTTTTACTTGAGGCAAAACAAAGCTCTCGACTTTTTTTATCTCTTGCGTTTTGGGTTGTTTGGGTTCGTCAAAGAGGTCCTTATCACTCCACGAAGTGTACGTCATTATGTAATGGAAAGATGGTTTGTAAGGTGCTCTTGATGCAAAACCCACCTTGCTTCCTAAAGTCTTTGGTTCGATGAGAAAGTTTACTCTGGGCATGGAGATGGGACAATGTCCATTAGGTTCTCCAATCTTGTAGCAACGTTATCATCAAATACTTGGGTGTTTGTCTCCTCTAAGGCACTAGTAAAGTCAATTAGATCAAGAAGTGAATCAATCAAAGGGATTTTTGGGATACAGTCAACCACAACTGGTTGTGGGACGTGTTCAACCATATTAGTTTGAATGAGTTCACTACTCTGGGTCGGTATGTATTCCTCCAGTCCATGTGAAGCTAAGTCTTCTATGTAAATCTCCAAATTCGGGCTTTCCATCTCGATCTCTTCGTCTACTTCATCATCCTTGTCACTCCGGCTGAAAGTTTCGAGTTGTAGTGGTTTGGAAAGTTCTTCTAGAACAAACCCTCTGTCGATCTTTGACGTTGATAGGTTAGGAATAGGTGAAATTGAAGGTTTAGAAGATTGGGTTGGTGTGGGAGTTAAAGGGATATTGCAACCGAACTTATGAGAATGTAAGTCTGTGTCGGGTGTAATAGATGTGGAGTGTGTGTGTCTCTCAACTTTCTGTATCCTAGAGTTGGCTCTAGCTTGATTCCTACTCTCCTCACTACTCTCTTGGGTGTGTATTGATAGTTTAGTAAAGATTTTAGACACATTATAAGTAAAACTCCTAAGTATGTCTTCTTGTTCTTTAATCATTTCTTCAAGTGGGTCGAAAGGAGGTAAGAAAGCAGCATTACTGCTGAGACAGGCTAAGGGTGTATCTCTCAAGTCAGGATTCTCATAGGGTTGTGGTATACTTACAGGGTAAGGTGAGTGTGAGCAGATTTCGAGTGGTTGGGGATGAAAAGCTTGGCATGGATGTGGTTGGAAAGTTCTGGGGTCATTTTGATACAGTGTTTGAGGATCTAAGTACCCTAGGTTATCCGAATACATCATACTATGGCTTTGGCATTCTCCATCTACATGGGTATTATCGCACATGCTACATCTAATTTGGATTGAATTAACAAGACTTTGCATTTGATCTAATCGTTCCCATTGATTTAACATTTCCCAAGGGTCCATAATAGATGGCATAGGGAGAAGGTTTAAGAATTGACGTTGTGGGTGAGAAGGGAACTTAATCTAAACTAAATTATGCTAAGGTAATCCTAACTACGCTAAACTAAGTGCAAAAGGTAACTTTTGATAAGGATGGTGAGTCCCAATCAAAAGGATCTCTTAAAAACTAACTTATCTAAACATGCTCCAAATCGTACTACCGTCCCCGGCAGCGGCGCCAAAAACTTGATGCGCTCCTAGCCGTCAGTGTCGTTGGTGTTGTTGTAACGACTGAGGGGGCGATCAGGGTGTTTTAAAATTTATTTCTCTCGGGGCCTAAACCTCCGAACTACCTACTAGTACTGGGTACAAATACCTAATACTAGTACGTGGTAAGGATGATCAGGGTCGTCTCCAGAGCTTGTTTGGATAATTAAGTCTTTAAGATGGGGTTCAGATAGTTGGTTTTGTTTTGTTTTTATCTAATTTAAACTACTAACAATGAAATTAAAAGTAATCTAGCTAGCACGTATGGAACAACCAAGGATAGGGAAGACGTGGTTCACCATGACTTGGGATAGTATAATACTGGGATGGTGTTTATGATGGGGACACTTTAAGATTAATAGATTAACAGACTTTGGTGTAAACACTAGAACCCTACCAATTAAATTCCCATTGACATGTCACTAGGAACTAGGTTATCGTGATTCTGATCGGAGCAATACGCTAAACTCCCAATACTTACCTAGTTGAAAGATAAGCAACCTATCTTGGTGAAAAACAAGGTACGTGAATAAAGCAACGTATTGTCTCATAGGTCCGACCGTTCTTAACACCTAAGCTTATATCTCGTTCTTCTAATAGTGTAACTAATTATTAACTTGTTATGTTTAAATAATCAAATATGTAAGATCTAGGGGGTTGATATACCTAAGTTACTTGGACTTTCCTTTCTAGATCTTGTTAATACATTTCTTAAGCTCTAATTACTTTGATTTATGACCTAGACCTCTCCTTTTCAAACAGTTATACATCCCTGGATTATTCGCAGTTTGTCAAAATGTGTTTCATATGCAGACCATACATTTCAGTAATAAACAGTGTACTTTACATGGTAGTTCCACGGCTTCTTACATCCAACATGCGGTCAAGAGTAATTGACAGTGAAAGTGACACTCTAAACTAACTAAATGTTAAGCAGTGTAGAAATGTAAACCTAATATATACAACGAGTGGTTTCACTTTGTCTTACTTATTGCTTGTCATGGGCACAGATAACTACTTACCACAATTAAGGTTCATGACTCACTGATATCTAAGTTGTAGTCACGTGGATAACTAGAAAGGGTGCTCCATAAATTAGGTCTAGTGTCATATATTTAAACAATAACAAAGTATAATAATTCTCATTCATATAAGTTTCTTTTAATAAATTTAAACTATGTTGGAATAAGTTGATTTTACGACCCTATCAACTAACTAACGTAGAGTTGTCCGCAATCAGATAGAAGATATGTCACATGGATAGTAAACCTAAACAATTACAATACACTGGAAGTTCTCCCAAACGTACTGAACACATCGGCCAACGACTACCCTCGAATCCTATTCCCCAATCTCAGTCGTCAGAGACGTCGGTATTATGACATGGTCTATTGAATAAATAGTCGCATAAACAGGTTTTATCCTACCGGAATAAGTTGGGGCAGTCTGGTCATAAGCGGTTGGCCGAACATGCCATCATTCGTTCATAATATTATAATTAAACTATAAACAGAAATATTGATCCATAATGTAAGCAAAACGATGCTTATATTACTTCTGAATATTCCAAAGCGTTACATTGCTAAGCTAGCTACTACTAACTACTACATAATTAATCTCCTACTTATCTCTAACTAAATTAATTAAATTAGCTTAGAGAGAGAAAGTGGAGAGAAAAAGATAATAAAAGCTAGAAAGAAATAAGAAAGATATGAAAGGTGTGGAAGGTGTGTGTGAAAATGAAGCCTTAGGGCTGCTATTTATAGATGAAATGTGGCTCATGTTAGCATTCCAAGGCTCACATTAGAAAAAGAGTAAAAGGTGGTGCACCGGGTATGCGCAAGGACCAAAAAGCGGAAATGGGACGGGGGGTTGTTGGCCAGCGGCGGGGGCCTGGTGTCCGGCGGCTGGGGCCTGGAGGCCGGCCTAGTATGCTGTGTTGCCGCCCCGGTTCGCTTTCTTTCGTTGCGTTCCTAAAATCTCGCGTATCTTCCTCGTTATGCGTCTGTTTGTGTTGATTCTTTTTGTGTTGGATTCGTAATTCAAAAACGAAGTCTTTGATGTAAAGATATCACAAAATTATGTCTCCCATCTTTTGATGTCTCGTACGAATCATTTGGATCTTCGGCGTACGTAGAATCTTCATTCTTCGTCCGTTTTTGTTGATTCTTCTTCTGTTGGACTCGTAATTTGAAAATGAACATCTTGAGTGATATGGATGTTGATGATGAGAACTTTTGTCTTGAAATCTTGTTTTGATGCCTTGAATCTTCAAACGTGCGTGGAATCTTCGTTTTTTATCCGTTTTGCTTGATTTTTGTCATGTAACCTTGTTTTGACCATCTTGGCTTAATATCACTGATTTGTACTGTTTTTGAGTTTAAAATGCCAATAATTGTTCTAGAATGAGAGAGATATCGGTAGTGATTTGTGAATTTCAACTACTGAAAGAGATGAATCGGGAATAGATTGATTTTTATTTAAGAGAGGAATAGGAATGCCTTCGCCTAAAGGAACAGCAACAAAGGAGTTGTTCGTGAAAGAGCTGATAGGCGGTGCAAGAGGATACTTCATTTCAGGTAAAGGATATAACAGCTCCTCAGAGTGTGCTGGTTTGTCAGAGATAGCTGAGTAGCGTCCAATATCGTCCTGGCATAGTATTCTTGTAGTGATGGCGGTGTTGGGAAGAGGGTCGTGACTGCTAATTGCTAGAATCTCCTCCAAATGCTCATCATATATCTCCTGCATGGAATCCACAAGACCAAGATCTTCTCCCACAGGTTGTTTCATCAGTTTATCGACATTAAAGGTGACTTCCTCCGTTCCGACCCTTAGTTTTAAAGATTTTTCATTTACCTCAATAACAGCCTCGGCAGTGTTTAGGAAAGGTCTGCCAAGGATGAGGAGAACGTGGGCATCTTCCTCAATATCCATAATGACAAAGTCTACTAGGAAGGTAAATTTTCCAACTCTAACATTGATGTCTTCAGTAATCCCCCAAGGGAGTTTAACTGATCTATTAGCTAATTGGATGGTCATCTGAGTGG
This sequence comes from Pseudognaphalium luteoalbum, assembly GCA_963422505.1. Classification (NCBI taxonomy): domain Eukaryota; kingdom Viridiplantae; phylum Streptophyta; class Magnoliopsida; order Asterales; family Asteraceae; genus Pseudognaphalium; species Pseudognaphalium luteoalbum. The sequence goes on from OY730196.1 coordinate 50,604,301, forward strand.
GGAGCAGCTCACCTAATCATAGTTTCTTATAAAGTGAGTAAGGCATAAGGTTGACACTAGCACCTAGGTCAGCTAAGGCATTACTAACTTGGGTATTTTGAAGATAACAAGGAATAGTGAAACGGCCAGTATCTCCTAGTTTTGGTGGAAGGCCATGTAACATGATTACAGAACATTCAGCATCTAAGGGTATATTAACTATTTGCCTTAATTTTTCTTTATTTGAAAGAAGTTCTTTGAAGAATTTTGCACAATTAGGCATTTCTACTAAAGCATCTAATAGTCTATGTTTAAGTGCGGGCTTTTAAACATCTCAAGATATTTCCCAAACTGTGCTTCCTGCTTCACCTTTTTAAGCCTACCAGGAAATGGAATTCGAGTATGCGGAATGATTTTTAGAGCTTGAGTGGACACTGGATCTGGTACAGTGACAGGAGTGTTACTAGGCACTGGATCAGTGGATGGTTCAGTAGACGTAGAAGGTTTGTTTGAAGGATTATCTGAGGATTGTTCAACTCTGGTTTCTTTACCTCCTCTAGTAACAACTAGGATGTCGTCATGCTCATAGGATGAGAGATAGACAGTGTTACTGATCTCGATTTCTCTTTGGCTCTCCTCAACTATTGAAAATATATGTTTAAGACTAACTTCCAGGTTTTTGATTATATCTTCAGAAATTTTAAGTAAAGCTTCAATTTTATCTTGAAAAGCTATTACTTGTCTATTAACGTTATTTTGTTCAATCATGAAGTTAGTCAAAGTTTTGTTATATTGTTATTGAGAGTTGACAGAGGAATCGAATAGAATGATGGATAAAGTAGACATAGGTTGAATAGGTGTGGGCCACTGAATAACAGATGTAGAATGGAAGTTTAGTTCAGGGCTTTTTATGGTTGTAATAAGAATTTCTTTCTTACCTCTACTAGTGGATGATCTTCGGAAATCATTCTTTCGTTGAGGTTTAGAAGAGTCTTGTAGACCTTCGAAGACTTTGGTAAGATTTTCGATTTGAGTTTGCAAACCTTCTAGGGTTAGATTGGAAGTATTCCTTACTTCCTCGGTAGTTACTCTAGACTCCCAGTCATGTTGATGCATCGCAATCGTCTCAATAAGCTTCCATGTTTCTTCTGAAGTGCGTGACATTAAGTTTCCTAGCGAAGCAGCATTGAGTGTTGATTTGTGATGAGGTGATAGACCGTTATAGAATATGCAGATAAGATTCATCTTAACCATCTGATGATTCGGACATCTATGAAGTAATTTCTTAAATCATTTTGTTGCATTGCACACCGGTCGTTGGAATTTTTAATGGAGATGCAGCACAGCAGTGGGTTTTTAATTTGTAAGGCTGGGGCCTAGGGTTACTAATATTGCTAATCTAAGGGCTAGCAAAGAATAAGTATGACCTAGAGTCGTTCTTCAAAGAGCGACAAATTGAGACTAGGAGGGTTTAGGAACTTTTATGAACTTAGTTGAGGTTCAGAAAGATGGTTTAGGTTTTGGGTTTTTCTAAATTAAAATTAAACTTAAGATAAACTAAAAGGTGGTGGTTACTTCGGGCGTTCAGCAATTTAAAGCGATTGTCTACTATGAAGTGGTTTAGGTGAATTTAAATAAGAGGAGTTCTGACGAGAATAAATTTGTAGGTTAATGTGAGCTATTCTACAGTCCTTCTATCTGGCTAACGCGGAGGTGTCCACAATCAGGCAATTAGAATGTCACATGGGTTGCAGAATATATTAAAACATGCTCCAAAAGTTCTCTCAAATGCATGTCCACATTATCCAACAGTTAATCTCAGTTCCTATTCCCCAATCTAGGTCATCAGAGACGTCCGAATCATGGCACAGTTTGTTGAATAAACAATCTTGTAAACGGGTTTTACCCTCACCGGAACAGGTTGGAATAACCGATCTAGACGGTTGGATAGCATGTCATCACTTATTCATACAAATTATCAACATTACTCAAGTATGCAAGAAAACAGGGATGATTTATACTAAGAATAGAAACCTAAGTAACACGTTTGTTAATCGATTCATAACATGACTACCTTCGGTCGTTCTCGACTTCCATACATTTGTACTCAGCCATAAGCGCTTCCAGTACTATATCGAAGAACAGTTGAATAAGGGCCATCACATTATTTCACGGTGATTAAGGCTAAATATATTTTATTATCATGACAATCCTAAGGCAACTATCAAACAAGAACATGCAATAAGACAATCAAGGTAATGGATCAATTTGAGCATACAAAGGTGTTATCTAAGTCGAGGATATTCTGAAAGTTGTCTCAAAATATCGTCTGTTTGAATTAAATCTTAATCTACCTCTATTCCCATGTTCCATGTATCTTAGATCCTACTGTGGTCCAGAGAACACCGGCCATGCCGAGCTCAATGATTCAATCTAACATAGTATAACTAAGTGACCTATACCCTATGAGTTATATACGTTCGTTTTTGGATAAGGTTTTAGTCATAACATGAGTTGGGCAGATAAACGATAAAGATTCAATTCCTACATCTATTTATAATATAAAGCATCCGCAATCTCATGACATACAATACAATCACATATTTAAACCTTTCCTAAATGACTATCATAGCAGACAATTGAGTTATTTAGTTAATCATGGCAATTCTAGCATGCATATTTAAATTTATTAAAGAAAGAACAAACATATTAAATATGGAAGATAGATTAACACCTGGAAAAAAGTACAATAACTCATAGCTAAAATATGCGTCCCAGAGCACTTCCGTATAAATCTTCCTTGATTAGTTAATTAGCTAGCCTAATTAACTAGGAAGAATTAAAAATTACAAAGAAAGAAAGGTATTTAAGTAAAGGTGTGTAGATGCTAAAAGATGATATTTTAAGATGTCTTCAAATGAGGTCTAAGGGCTGCTATTTATAGGTGAAAAGTGGCTCACGTTAGCATCCCTAGGCTCACATTAGAAAAAGAGTGAAAGGTGGTGCACCGGGTACGAAAAAGTAGCGAAAGGTGGTGCACCGGGTACGAAAAAGTAGCGAAAGGTGGTGCACCGGGTACACGCAAGGACAGAAAAGCGGAAAAGAGATGGGGGTAGGGGAGGCGGCGCCGCCCACCACCTGGCCGCCGGCGGCTGGTGGCTGGCCGCCGGCAGCTGGCTGCCACCCGCCCCGGTCTGTCGTCTTTCGCTGTGTTGCTTAATTCGTGCGTATCTTCTTTGTTATGTGTTCGTTTGTGTTGATTCTTTTTGAGTTAGTTTCATAATAGAAAAAAGAAGACTTTGATGTAAAGATATCCTAAAAATACATCTCGTATCTCCAGATACTGCGTATGAATCATTTGGATCTTCCGGCGGGCGTAGAATCTTCATTATTTATCTGTTTTTGTTGATTCTTCTTCTGTTGGATTCATAATTTGAAAACGAACATCTTGGATGAGATGGATGTTGATGATGGGCAATTTTGTCTTGAAATCTCGTTTTGAGACCTTGAATCTTCAAACGTGTGTGGAATCTTTGTTTTTCATCCGTTTTGCTTGATTTTTATCGTGCAACCTTGTTTTGATCATCTTGGCATAATATCATTGATTTGTATTGTTTTTGAGTTTAAAATGCCAAGAACGTTCTAGAATGAGAGAGATATCGATAGTAAAAACATGACTTTTTACGCGATATCAAGCATCCCACACTTAGAACTTGCTTGTCCTCAAGCAAATCTTTAGTAAAACTGTTTTTAAAAGTCTGGAAAGGGGGCTTTACATCCTGGAGAACTTTGATTCTTGCAGGCTAGGTGAAGAAAAGATTTAAGTCGGGGTTTTAACCTTCTGATGTTTTTCCAACCTGGTTCTAGCAAGCTCTCTTTTCAATCTTCGTAATGTAAGATGTACATGACTGGGATCCTCACAGGTGGTCACTCAATTCACTCAAGTGTATCGGGTTTCCTAATTTCTAATTCACTCAGGGGTCAGTCATGCAGCTCTTCCGTCGTCATAGGCTTGGTCGAGGATCAGATCTACAGTACTTAAATGAGGACGGTACAAATTATTCCTAGACATTCATAAGAGGGTGAAAGTAGTATATATGGACGAAGGGTTTTGTAGGTGGTTTATTTGGGTGTTTTAATATAGCCTAAGAGTTGTCTGTGATGACTTATCTTTGGTGCTTAGTAGCGCTTCTTCTTGGATTTTCTCTCTTTGAGCCTTCTTTTGCAACTTTTTCTTTCAAGTTTTCTTTTGATAAACCTTTCCCTTGGCTTTAAATGATCCTTGGGCTTTTAGGTTTCTTCTGATAGCTTTGCTTTTGCTGAATTTCTTTTTCTTGGAGCTCCTTTTACGGATGATGTTCATCCTTTGCGGAATGCTCCATACTTCTTATAATAATTCTTCTGACAGAACAGAAACTTAGGCTATGGCCAAAAGATGAAATAAGGGATTGGTTTTTGAAGTGAGTTTTTGAAATGAAAAGGCTAAGGCTCAACATGTTTTCTGCTGATCTTCAATGCTGAAGGTGAGCATTGGTTAGGTTAGGTTTGAAAGCAAGGGTTTTACGAGAGGGTTTTTATCCTAGGAAATGTCAAGGTCTTATAGTTGCACCTTCGTCACGTATGACGCCTATTTTTGTAATCTTGAAATGTATTGCTTGAACAAGTTCTGATTCTAGAGAGCATACACCGGCACACTCACAATCAAAAAGTGAAGCATTAGAGATGAATGCTTTTATATGGCTCAAGAATCCTCACTTAGTTTGGTGATTTAGTGCCTAGTCATGTGATTGCTTGCCTCGAAACAGAGCTTGAAAATCCTCAAAGGGTTTTGCCCGACATTATCTAATTTCAAAGCCTTTTGAATTTCTGTTGACGGAAAATACCCCTTTTTGATTTTGAAATTTTTGAAATTTTGCTGAAAACATGACTTTTACTTAAAAGATTGATCAAAATTTATGTTGCACACTTTAGTAGTGAATACTACTGTCATCCCACACTTAAAAGAACATTGTCCCTAATGTTCTATTTCTAAGTTGGGTTAATGCCACACTTAGATTTTCGAACGTTGGTCAATCTTTCGAAGCTATATTCTCTCTTGTGAGACATAATCCCACACTTAGAGTTTTACTTAGAATTTTAGTGTGTTTTCATCAAGCAAAGTAAGGTTAGAAGAGATACTCCCTTGTGCTGCGTGTGTATGTGGATTTGCTGGAGACGGACCAGGCTTATTAAAATGAACTCGTTCCATAATTCCTACATCAATTTCTGCATAATCAACATCCTTCAATACATGTTAATATTAAACACCAACAATCCTTGTTAATACTAAACACAAATAACTACTAGAAACTAATCCATGTCAGCAGAGAGCGTCTCCTAATCGGTGAAGTCATCATCCACGAAGATTGTGCTTTCAACGACCGATGTGGGTGATGATGACTCCTCGATAGTGTAGACTGGAGATGCATTACCATCCTCTGGATCCTGAATCCAAGCATCTAGTGCAGCAGCCTCCTCCTCTAGTGGGTCCATAAAAGTGGGGTGGTCCTACGTAGTCATGCTCCAAGGTGGAAATAAGTCCCATGGTGGAATGTGCGAAGCGGGATCAAGTCCCATCTGAAAGGGGCACACAGGTATGGAGGGAAAGCCCAGAGCAGTGTGGATCTCAGCGATGGCACGGTGGTGGACCTCAAGGGCCCTTAGTATAGACCATGTGACAGCAGGGTCTGCAGCAGTAACCCCATGCTCAAAGATGGGTACTCTGGAGTTCCCTGCGGTCTGTCCCTCTAGTTGGTGAGATGAAGGTAACCTAGCGTGGGTGGAGGGCAGAAGAAATGTCTCCTGAACGGTCACCTCCACCAAGTCTGCCAAGATCTCATCAAAGCTAGGAGGTGGTGACTGGGATCCTCTAACAGTCCTCATACTACTGCCCGGTGATGAACTCCGGGAGTGATACATGGCACGTGAGCGTCTCTATCGTGGTATGTCTGACCGTGAACTTATCCTGCAAAATATAAAAGGTTAATGGCCCAGGAATAATCATTAGTCTTTTCATGAGGCGAGAATTGCATAAAATAGATTAAATTGAGAACAAGAAAAACAAATTAATGCTAAAAATGTAAGATAGGCTTGGGGTGCCTCCGAAGAGTGCTTTGTTTATCGAGTCTCGTAGCTTGACTCTATTATTCTACCAGGGCTGTTCATAACCATAGACTTCCTCGGATGGGGGAAAGTCTTGTAGGTAATGTTTCAAACGGTGACCGTTTACCTTGAAGTTTCCTTCAGGGGCCTCGAGCTCGATGGCACCATATGGAAATACTTTCGATATTGTAAATGGGCCGCTCCATCGTGTTTTAAATTTGCCAGAAAACTTTTTAAATTCTGAGTTAAAGAGTAGAACTTTATCACCTGAGTTGAAGCGTGTGGGGCGGAGTTTTGAATCATGGAGGACTTTGGTTCTCTCTTTGAATTTATAGGAGCTTTCATAAGCTTGTTCTCTTAACTCTGCCAGCTCATTCAGTTGCATTTTTCGGTGTGTTCCCATTATCGTAGGATCCAAGCTACAATTTCTCAATGCCCAGTAAGCTTTGTACTCTAGTTCGATTGGAAGGTGACATGCCTTTCCATATACAAGCCTATAAGGGGTCGTTCCTAACGGTGTCTTGTAGGCCGTCCGGAATGCCCATAAAGCATCGTCTAGCTTATCTGCCATCTTTCCCCGTGTTGACCAATTGTTTGCTCCAAGATCCTTTTTAGTGCTCGGTTTGTAATTTCTGCTTGCCCATTTGTCTGTGGGTGGTAGGCCGTAGACGTCTTGTGGGTAACACCGTATTGTTGCAATAGTTTCATAAACTGTGTATTGCAGAAGTGTGTGCCACGATCGCTGATGATTGCCCGAGGAGTTCCAAACCGACATAATAGCTGTTTTAAGAATTTGGTTACGCCTCTCGAGTCATTTGTTGGAAAGGCTTGAGCTTTGGCCCATCTGGACATGTAGTCGATAGCCACTAGGATGTATTCTTTCCCGTAAGATTTTGGAAATGGTCCCATGAAGTCTAGCCCCCATATATCAAATATTTCACACGCTTGGATATTCGTCAATGGCATTTCGTTACGCGTTGTGATATTTCCAAACCTTTGGCAAATATCGCAACGTTTCACCAAGTCTTGTGCATTTCTGAAGATAGTGGGCCAGTAGAATCTTGAGTCGTAAACTTTCTTTGCTGTTAAATTAGCTGCATGGTGTCCTCCGATTGGTCCGTGGTGGCTTTGGTGGAGTATGTGTTCGGCTTCTTTCCCATCGACACATCTTCTTATAATTTGATCGGGACAGACTTTGAACAAGTATGGATCGTCCCAAAAGTAATGCTTGGCGTCACGGAAGAATTTCCATTTTCGTGATGATGGCATTCATTTCCTTATGATCCCTCCAACTATAAAATTTGCAATATCTGCAAACCAAGGATCATCAGTGAATTGCGAGCCTTGCATTGATTCTCCTAAACTCATTAATTGTTCTTCTGGAAATCGATCTCTAATATCTCTTTCTGCAAGTTATTCCATCGATGGATTTTCGAGTCGACTTAAATGATCTATGGTGACATTTTTTGCTCCCTTCATATCTTTTATCTCGATGTCGAATTCTTGTAGGAGTAGAATCCATTGTAGCAATCTGGGTTTTGCGTCTTGCTTTTTGAAGAAGTATTTTAGAGCGGAGTGATCCGTGTACACTATCATTTTAGACAATATTAGATAGGATCGAAATTTATCAAAGGAAAATACTACGGCTAGCAGCTCCTTTTCAGTTGTTGTGTAGTTTTCTTAAGCGTCTGTTAGCGTTTTGTTAGCGTAGTAGATTGGTCGGAAGTGATTATCCTTCCTTTGTCCGAGAACTGCCCCTACTGCGAAGTCGCTAGCATCGCACATGATTTCAAATGGTAGACTCCAATCTGGAGCAACCATGATTGGTGCATTGGTTAGCTCTTTCTTTAGGTAGTTGAAGGCCTTCATACAATTTTCGTCAAACACAAACTTGATGTTCTTTCCTAAAAGGTGGGTGATAGGTCGAGAGATCTTTGAGAAGTCCTTGATAAAATGGCGGTAGAATCCAGCGTGTCCTAAAAAACTCCGAATGGCTTTGTCGTTGGTTGGTGGTGGAAGTTTAGTGATAGTTTCGACTTTGGCTTTGTCTACTTCAACTCCTGACTTTGATATCATATGTCCTAAAACTATTCCTTCTTTCACCATAAAATGACATTTTTCCCAATTCAAGACGAGAATCGATTCTTCACATTTGGAGAGCATTCTGTCGAGGTTTGATATGCATGATGCGAAGGAGTCTCCAAAGACCGAGAAGTCATCCATAAAGACTTCCATGCATCGTTCGATCATGTCGTTGAAGATTGCAACCATGCATCTCTGAAATGCCACAGGTGCGTTGCATAATCCAAATGGCATTCGTCGGTAGGCGAATGTTCCATACGGGCATGTGAATGTTGTCTTCTCTTGGTCCTTCGGGTCGAGCGGGATTTGGAAATACCCGGAGAATCCGTCAAGGAAACAGTAGAATTTGTTCCCTGATAACCTTTCGAGCATTTGGCCAATAAATGGAAGTGGGAAGTGATCCTTACGAGTTGCTTCATTTAACTTCCTATAATCGATGCAAACTCTCCAACCGGTGACAGTCCGAGTTGGTATAAGCTCATTGTTTTCGTTTGTAATGACTGTCATTCCTCCTTTCTTTGGAACCACTTGAACGGGGCTAACCCAAGGTGAATCGGAAATTGGATAAATCAATCCAGCATCCAAGAGTTTGATAACTTCTGGTTTGACCACGTCTTGAATCTTAGGATTCACTCTCCTCTGCCTTTGCACGGATGGTTTGAAATTGTTTTCCATGAGGATCTTGTGGGTGCAGTAGTTTGGACTGATTCCTTGTACATCAGAAATTTTCCATGCTTTCTTGTGCGATTTCAGAACATCAATTAGTTGAGTTTTCTCTTCGGGTTCTAACTCCTTTGAGATTATTACTGGGAGCTGTGAAGTTCCTTTGAGGTAAGCGTACTCAAGGTGAGGTGGTAATTCTTTCAATTCTAGGATTGGTGGTTCTTCAATAGATGGCTTCATTCTAGCTATCTCGTCTCTATTTAGTTTCTCGTACTCTTCTTGGAATGGTGCTTCGTCTATCTCGGGCTCAGATGTGGAGATTGATGCTATTTCGACCCATTCGGTTTGGTTTGAACATTCGTTAGTCTTTAGCTCGTATTTGTTGACTGCTGATGAGGATATTTCATCATTTCGGGTGAGAAGAATCCCTCTGTTGTCGGTGAACTGGAATTTTGGAAATTGAGCGGTTGAAGATTGGTTTATGGTGATTTCGGGATTTGGTAGTGGTACGGGATGGTTGGTTAGTTGTGGTTCAATTGGGGGTGGTTCCATACTCATTCCTTTGAATGAATCTAGGATCTCTTTAATTGAAGGAATGGGTTTGGTTTGGTCCCTTCTCTTTTTAGCCAAGGTATCGGTGTACCGCATCCTAATGGAACAGCGATTGTTTGGCCATTAGTTCAAGAGGATTTCTTTTCAAGCAGGGGAGATAGTAGCTCTTCGGATGTTGTTGGTGAAGTGATTGCGGAGTGGAGCCCAGGGTCCTCATTGTATAACCTCCGAACGGTGACTACCTTGTTGGGTATCGGATCTCGGCTGGATATTGCCAATACTTCGTGGAGATGTTCATCAAAAATGTCCTGCATGATATCACACAAACCAAGGTCCTCTTCCAGAGGTTGCTTCATTAATCGATTAACATTAAAGGTGACCTCCTCCTTCCCCACTCTCAGTTTTAAAGATTTTTCGTTTACATTGATCACAGCCTTGGCAGTGTTTAAGAAAGGTCTGCCAAGGATGAGCGAGACATGGGTGTCTTCCTCTATATCCACGACAATGAAGTCTACCGGAAAGATGAACTTATCGACTTTTACCATGACATCTTCAGCAATCCCTCGAGGGAGTTTAACTGATCTGTCTGCTAATTGAATGGTCATACAAGTAGCTAATAGGTTATCTAATCCTAATTTCTTATTGAGGGAATAAGGCATAAGATTAACACTAGCACCTAGGTCGGCTAAGGCATTACTGATTTGAATATCTTGGAGAAAACAAGGTATGGTAAAGCGTCCAGTATTGTCTAGTTTAGGTGGAAGATCATGTTGCACAATTAAAGAACATTCAGCATCCAAGGGTAAACTAACTATTTGCCTAAGCTTTTCTTTGTTTGAAAGGAATTCTTTAAAGAATTTGGCACATGAAAGCATTTCTACTAAAGCATCTAATAATTTAACATTTAAGTGTAGGCTTTTAAACATTTCCAGATATTTTCCGAATTTGGCTTCTTTCTTTTCCTTTTTAAGTCTTCCAGGATAAGGTATTCTTGTACGAGGTACATTATCCTGAGTTTGGGCTGGTGATGGGTCAGGGATGTTAATTGACTCATGTTCACTAGGTATAGGTGTAGGCAAAGAAGTGTTTGCGGGGGTGTTATCTGGTGGTGGTGGATCAACTTTGATTACTTTTCCTCCTTTTGTCACGATTAACACAACGTCACTTGGTGGATTAGTGCTTGCCGATGTACTTTCCTCAATAAAACTTAAGTTTTTCAAAATGGATTCCATGTTAGAGATTAATTTTTCTGAAATTTTTATCATGGCGTCAATGTTGTCTTGAAATCCGGTTACTCATTTGTTTATAAGGTCTTGTTCAAGCATAAAAAGTGGCAAAAGTGATTTTGAGGAAAATAAGTGGCTTGTGGGGGAAGAATTATCCAAAAGTTGGGTCCAATCAGGATAAGGTGTTGACATGGTTGGTTAAAAAGTAAGTAAAACTAATCTAATCTGATACTAAAGGCAAGAAATGTAACTTTTGATTGATGTTAATCTTTCAAAAGGATCGCTAAATACTAAAGTTGCTAAGCTCCTAAAATCGGTTGCCAACGCTCCCCGATAGCGGTGCCAAAAACTTGTTGCACTGCACACCGGTCATTGAAATTTCTATTGGAGATGCAGCACAGCAGTGGGTTTTTGATTTGTAAGGTTGGGGCCTAGGGTTACTACTATTGCTAATCTAAGGGCTAGCAAAGGATAAGTATGACCTAGAGTCGTTCTTCAAAGCGCGACAAATTTAGACTAGGAGGGTTTAGGAACTTTTATGAACTTAGCTGAGGTTCAGAAAGATGGTTTTGGTTTTGGGTTTTTCTAAATTAAAATTAAATTTAAGATAAACTAAAAGGTGGAGGTTACTTCGGGCGTTCAACAATTTAAAGCGATTGTCTACTATGAAGTGGTTTAGGTGAAGTTAAATAAGAGAAGTTCTAACGAGGATAAATTTGTAGGTTAATGTGAGCTATTCTACAGTCCTTCTATCAGGCTAACGCAGAGGTGTCCACAATCAGGCAATTAGAATGTCACATGGGTTGCAGAATATATTAAAACATGCACCGAAAGTTCTCTCAAATGCATGTCCACATTCTCCAACAGTTGTGACATCCCGCAATTTCAACATAATTAAAATTGCAATTAGCACGCACATCTAGGCTAATTCCCTACTAGAGTGAATTCACAACTACTTTTAGAGGTAAGTCTAGCAAAGCCCAACTAGTTAATACGCGTAGTATTACATATTTCGTAATTAGTACGATTGCGTACAAAACATTTAGAACAAACACTACAAAATATACGATCGTTGGTGAACAAATTATTTGATAATATGAAATTATTAAATAACGTTATTTATTTATTAAATATTATGGTGATAATATTTACAATCTATTTTGTTGCAAATAACATTTATTTCGTACGACTGAAACAACTCGAAACCCATTTGTAGAACTAAAAATAAAACGAAGTTATAATTTTATTACTCAACTAAATTGTTTTAAATAAAAGTATTACAACTAAAAGTATAATCAAAAACATATTTAAAAACCTATCGGTTAAAAATATCTTAACATTTAACGATCGGGTAAATGAACACGGGTAAAATACCACAAATTGGGACGAAAAGTCCCCTCCCCTTGACACCAAAACCGGCCCCATACCCCCCACCCAACCTCACTTTTCATTTTCACTCTCTCCCTCTCTACACCTCCATCATCTCCATCTTCTCTCTAAATCCACCATAGAAATCACACAAAAACTATTATAAAAATACCTCAAATCACATAACTCCTTTAGAGAAAAACGATCACGGAGTCAAGCTCTACCTTCCTATCTTCTCGGATTTTCACGGCGACAAATTTGTAAGAACCCGACAATCCCGCAAACTCTTAGATTTTTGTTATTTCCTTTGATATTTTGTGTTTGCAATACTTAATACATCATGTTTTAGTGTTCTATCAACTTATTATGTCCAAAAACTGACTTAAAAATGCATTTTTTAAGCTAAAAATATGAACAACTCGTTTTGCGAGCTGAGATCTGTTCTTCCTGCGAACCGAGTCTAGCTGTGAACCGAACTCGCGATGCGAACCAAACCGAGCTGCGAACCGAGCTCGCGATGCGAACTGAACTGAGCTGCGAACCGAACCGAGATGCGAATTGAACCCTTGCGAGCCGAGCTTGCGAGCCGAACGAGCGAGTCGAACGAGCGAGCCGAGCGAGTCGAACGAGCGAGCCGAGCGAGTCGAACGAACTGAGTTTTGCACAACGATTCGACGTTCGCGTAATGACCACTACACTTCTTACAACGATGATTGACATACAAAAGTATATACTTTGGCTAAGCATAAAACGAAACGAATATAATAATGTTTTCAGAAATTATTATTACAAACCACTACCAACGAGTCGTATACATTTCTAAACTCAACAGGTGAGTTCACAGCCCTGACTTTTACTGTTTAACTGCTTTTGAACAGGGGTGGAAAACATAGTCAACTGTTTTATTAATTGCCATAACTGCTTTTACTACATGATTGTATACTTGTTTACTCGAACGATTAGAGTACTTTGAACTGTTGAACGATTGTGTGAACTAATGTTTATGAAATAACATTTTCATACCATAAACTAAAACAAACGTGGTAAACTAATTGATAAACTGTTTTGTTTGAACGGGAGAACGACCCGTGCGTATTTGGCCGGAGAACAACCGGTACTTTTATGTAAACACTGGAGAACGACCAGCAACGTATTTTAGTGCCAGAGAACAACTGGCCAAGTGGACGGGAGAATGACCCGTGCGTATTTGAATGGGAGAACGACCCATGCGTTTTTGACCGGAGAACGACCGGTACTGTGTTTCGCTGGAGAACGACCAGCAGTATTTATTGCCAGAGAACGACTGGCCAAGTTGGACGGGAGAACGACCCGTGCATATTTAGACCGGAGAACGACCGGTACTATTTTGTAAACGCTGGAGAACGACCAGCAACGTATTGCAAACTGTGTTTTGGGTAACATCCCACGTAAATGGTATTTTGGGTAACATCCCACGTAAATGGTATTTTGGGTAACATCCCACGTAAACGGTATTTTGGGTAACATCCCACGCAAACGGTATTTTGGGTAACATCCCACGCAAACTGTATTTTGGATAACATTCCACAAAACGATTACTTGACTATTATGGCAATAACTATTTGTGAACGTATTGGTTTTAACAACTATGCTTACAAACTTGATTCAACTCTTGCAAACATAAAACCTGTGAATTCACTCAAACTCGTTGTTGACTTTTACTATGTTTTTCAGAGAATTAGCTGCATGTAAGATGACCAACATACATGGAACATAGGCGACCCACGAAGGAATAGGATGCCAACTTTTGACAACTGGATTTCTTTTGTATAACTAAAGTGATTTTAGTGATATTTACGAAATCTACTTTTGTAAACTTAATACTTTTAACTTGTACGATTCAAGAAATCGTAAACTTTATAACTAATACTTTGGCATCTTAATATATTTGTTATGTTGTAATCATATGCTCTGATACGTATGCATGTACTGTATATTGTGGCACTCCCCATACTTAACTAAATGCTTCCGCTAAATTAAATCAATGAATTTTGGGGGTGTTACAACAGTTAATCTCAATTCCTATTCCCCAATCTCGGTCATCAGAGACGTCCGAATCATGGCACAGTTTGTTAAATAAACAATCTTGTAAATGGGTTTTACCCTCGCCGGAACAGGTTGGAATAACCGGTCTAGACAGTAGGATAGCATGTCATCACTTATTCATACAAATTATCAACATTACTCAAGTATGCAAGAAAACAGGGATGATTTATACTAAGAATAAAAACCTAAGTAACACGTTTATTAATCGATTCATAACATGACTACCTTCGGTCGTTCTCGACTTCCATACATTTATACTCAGCCATAAGCGTTTCCAGTACTATATCGAAGAACAGTCGAATAGGGGCCGTCACATTATTTCACGACGATTAAGGCTAAATATATTTTATAATCATAAAAATCCTAAGGCAACAATCAAACAAGAACATGCAATAAGACAATCAAGGTAATGGTTCAATATGAGCATACAAAGGTGTTATCTATGTCGAGGATATTCCGAAAGTTGTCTCAAAAATATCGTTTGTTTCAATTAAATCTTAATCTAACTCTATTCCCATATTCTGTGCCTCTTAGATCCTAGTGTGGTCCAGAGAACACCGGCCATGCCAAGCTCAATGATTCAATCTAACATAGTATAACTCAGTGACCTATACCCTATGAGTTAGCTACGTTCATTTTTGGATAAGGTTTTAGTCATAACATGAGTTGGGCAGATAAACGATAAAGATTCAATTCCTACATCTATTTATCATATAAAGCATCCGCAATCTCTTGACATACAATACAATCACATATTTAAACGGCTATCATAGCAGACAATTGAGTTATTTAGTTAATCATGGAAATTCTAGCATGCATATTTAAATTTATTAAAGAAAGAACAAACATATTAAATATGGAAGATAGATTAACACAATGGAAAGAAGTACAATAACTCGTAGCTAAAATATGTGTCCCGGAGCACCTCCGTACAAATTTTCCTTGATTAGTTAATTAGCTAGCCTAATTAACTAGGAAGAACTAAAAATTACAAAGAAAGAAAGGTATTTAAGCAAAGGTGTGTAGATGCTAAAAGATGATATTTTAAGATGTCTTCAAATGAGGTCTAAGGGCTGCTATTTGTAGTTGAAAAGTGGCTCACGTTAGCATCCCTAGGCTCACATTAGAAAAAGAGTGAAAGGTGGAGCACCGGGTACGAAAAAGTAGCGAAAGGTGGTGCACCGGGTACGAAAAAGTAGCGAAAGGTGGTGCACCAGGTACACGCAAGGACGGAAAAGAGGAAAAGATACGGGGGTAGAGGAGGTGGCGCCGCCCACCACCTGGCCAGCGGCGGCTGGTGGCTGGCCGTTGGCGGCTGGCTGCCACCCGCCCCGGTCAGTCGTCTTTCGCTGTGTTGCTTAATTCGCGCGTATCTTCTTTGTTATGTGTTCGTTTGCGTTGATTCTTTTTGCATTAGTTTTATAATACAAAAACGAAGACTGATGTAAAGATATCCCAAAAATACGTCTCCTATCTCCAGATACTGCGTACGAATCATTTGGATCTTCCGGCGGGCGTAGAATCTTCATTCTTTATCTGTTTTTGTTGATTCTTCTTCTGTTGGATTCATAATTTGAAAACGAACATCTTGGATGAGATGGATGTTGATGATGGGCACTTTTGTCTTGAAATCTCGTTTAAGGCCTTGAATCTTCAAACGTGTGTGGAATCTTTGTTTTTCATCCGTTTTGCTTGATTTTTATCGTACAACCTTGTTTTGACCAACTTGGCATAATATCATTGATTTGTATTGTTTTTCAGGTTAAAATGCTAAGAATCATTCTAGAATGGGAGAGATATCGGTAGTAAAAACATGACTTTTTACGCGATATCACGTTCCCATGCTAAGGATAACGATTTATCATTTCTTTGGTGGAAGATGATGATGTCATCCTTAAGCTTGGTTTGTTTGGAAGGAGGGAAAAAATATAGCCATAAACTTAGTAGCCAACTCTTCCCAAGTATGAATCGCATTGGGTTCGAGCTCATCAAACCATGCCCTAGCACGTGAGGTTAACTAGTAGGGGAAAAGATATAGTCGAATGACATCTCTAGGAGTTCCTAATTGTTCATTGGAGTCAAAAAGATTGTAAGTCCCTAGTTCTAGGATCGATAATATCGTTATCTATAGTATTAAGGTGCGGAATCCCTCAATACACATTATCTTACTATTATAACAAATAAGTTCACGTTTATATCAACTAATACTTTGCTTTATAGGAATATCATCAAAGCCTAGCCGTTAGTAACTTGGTTTTTCTCTGGATCAGTTCGCAGGTACACAATTCGAATGGCAAAAGCTATAATTTTCTTAAATGAAAATCATATAAATATCGCAGCTCAACTCGTAGCCGCTGGGCCCACGAGTTGACTCGACTCGCAACCAAGCCCAAGCCCATGTTAAACTCGGTTCACAACTAGTCTTGCGAGCTCAGATCTCATCTCGCAGTCAAGTGATCGGCGACTTGAGATCACGGTTCACACAACAGTTATTAGTTCGTATTCGATATTCATCTAACACTTTAACACACTAATATATATAACGAATATTAATAACAAAACTGATATTTTTTATTTACAAATCTAAACCAATGTACAACAATTACACCAGACCTATTTTCAAGCTAGATCTGTTGTCACAAACTATGTCTCAACAGACTCCCCCTTGACAATAGCTCTAGCGTCTTTATCTTCACGCTTATTTTTAGTCTTCATTTATAAATTTTTCTTCCTGCATGTATCTTCATTTTGATGTAAGTCTTAACCATCATTTGATAATCTCGAGCTAAATCACCCCATCCTTCAGTATAAAAGATTCTATCCTCATTCAACTTCAATAAATCTTTCTTTGACATATTCATTAGGTGACGATGGTCATAGACTTTGAAGATCTTACATTCACCACCTTCAACCTCATCATCAGCTTTAACCATGACAAATTTTCCAGTCTCTGAATCCACGTGTTAACTTTTCATATTTCCCAGAATATCTTGTGACATTATCTTCAGTGGAATCTTCTTCCAGTCCTTTGACTTCTCTCCTTTAACTTGATAGTCTTTCCATTCTTTAGCTTAATCTTCTCAAACTTCCCTGATCAAAGCTCAGTCTTGATTACATGTTCTACATATCGACCAACAAAATCATTATCCGGGTTCTTCAAAGGTAATCGAGCCAAGTCTCGAATCTCAAATCTAGGTAGAGAACTAAACACTGAAAGCTTTCGCTTAAAATATTGAACTCCATCAAATCTTTTAATAACAAAAAGCTTCGGGTCTAAATCAAAATACCAACCGATAATCCCTCTACGTGCTTCACGTTTTCCTGTAATATCAACCTTCGAAACTCCAACCTTTTTCTTCTTCTTTTTCTCTAGAGGTCTGAACATCGGATTGTCTTTATGTTTATCAGGAATCCCTTCTTCAGAATTGTTTGAGTCATTGATATCATCATCTACATCAACAACTTTAGGACCTTCCTCATCTTCAAAAACAACCTCTGTTCTAGATGGGCTCACATGATGTTCATCTATATTTGCATCAGGGTCTACACCCATATCTAGCTCTATCTTCGAAAAAGCAGTCTAATTTTTAGGTGGTTGAAACTCTCATTCTTCTAAATCATAATTAATGTCTTCATTTATCTCATCAAGAAAATCATCTTCTGAATCTGATAGATCAAACATTTCAATCCCTAGAAAAACACAAACACAAATAAATATTAACAACCTAAATTCCTTCATTGATTTCCCTGAATCAATCTAAGAATTTCTTTATTAATCCTTTTGTATAATTAATTGATAAACCAAGATCTATCTAATAAACTATTAGATAACTGCCGTTTTGAATGATTACTAAGAAGTTTGCGGAATAACACTTAGTAATACACTGAAGATCAAGATCAATAACAATAACAGAATTATAAAAAGCTCCAATCTTATTAATGGTATAAGACGAATACACTGATTTGTATTAGGGTTACAAAACCTTGAAGCTGCGCAAAAACTGATTAACCTAATCTAGGTTAAGGATCTCTATTTATAACACATAGAGTCCTGCTAAACAATCTCCTATAATTATGGAAGCAGTTACAATCCATAATTATTCAAACTCTGACTTCCCTCCTATTCTAGATATAAACAGTGTTAACTTCCATGACTATACAAACAGTGGTAATTCCTATAACAGTGCTAACACTTGTACAATTTACTAGACTAATATACCAACAGTGGTAACTAGCCTAAGCAGTATTAACTGTTGTAAACAAGCTAACAGTGATAACACTAACAGTTGTAACTCTTATCTTCAATCTTCAATAACAGTTGGAATCTTCTACTAGCAGTGGTAACCACTTCACCAACAGTGGTAATCCATGAAGACTTCAACTAACAGTTTTAACTCTGAAGACAGTGGTAATCAACAAACTAACAGTTGTAACAACAGTAGAAACAATAACACTAACAGTGTTAATGCCTTGTGCATTCTTCAACAACAGTAATAACATCAGAAATCTTATTTCCCAACAATCTCCCCCTAAACTTAATCTGTCCCCAACAGTATTAAGTTTCTCTTGATTCTTCAAGTTGACCTCTTTCTAACTATCTTTGATCTCTGTGTCTTCTCTCATACTCCTCTTTCTTATGAATCTGATTCAGAATCATATATACCAAATCCTCTGCCAAATCATTGTTGAATGAGACGAATAATTTAGCATGCCTTAAGCTTCTTAACAAACTCAAACTCATATCATATTCTCTGTCAGTGAGCATCCAAATCATAGTAGCATCATCAAAAATAACTTGATGAACACCTGGATTGCTGAGATAGATCCACTGCTTCACATTCCTGAAAGTATTGAATTCAAATCTGAATCTTTCTGGTTCATACATCATTGAAATCCCAGACCAAACACTCAATTCATAAACACTATCAAAATTTTTGGTGCTTAGTCCTTTCTCAGATCCAATCTCATACATTCTGATCAGATCTTCTCTAACAATCACCCTGATCAACTCTTTGAATGACCTCCAATATGAAACAGAAGTATCTGCCCTTTCAACTCTAATTTTCTCACATTTAATTGGAACTGTAAAGTTTACCACAGACCAATCAATGATTCCAGGAGAGTTATCAGGTGGAATATGTTGTAGAGGTTGCACCACAATCAAATCATCCAACTTCAAATTTTTCTTAGGTAAATCTGGAATTGATGCAAGTTCTTGTTTCCTCTTCTGTTTAAGCTCAGCACTCATCCTTTCCCATTCTTTTTCATCTTCAATCTTTTTATCAAATTTTACCTTCTTTTTCTTTTCTCTTTCTGCTTTTTCTTTGGCTTTCTTGACTTCTTCTGCTCTCTTAGCAGCCTCAGGGTTTAGAAATGTATCCCTATCCCATATTCTTTGTAGATTCTCAAGAGACATGACATTAAGTCTTGCAGTAGAAATATTACCACCTCTTAACTTCAAAACCAAATTTCTTTTCTGTTGAGCTCTTGTCAATGGTTTATTCCTTTTAGCAGCAGCTTTGGCAGCTCTAGTCCTTTTCAATTCTTCTGCCTTCTTTTTCTTAAGCTGATCCACCAGATATTCAATGTCATCTTGTTTTTGCTCTCTCAGCTGTGCTTCATCCCACTCCTGAACCTGTTCCTTAGTCATTTTCACAAATTTACCAGGTTCTATCTCAACATCAACCATTTCCTCTACTAGCACATCTGCATTTATCTCAGCAAATAACCTCTGTGCATATTCATCATCATTCATTGTAGCTTCAGTAGGAGGCATAGTTTTCTGCTTTTTCAATTTTGATTCTTCCTCCAAGATACCCTTACCTTTATCCTTAGGGTCAATCTTGGGCATAGATTGTGCAGCAGCAGGTGTAGTAGAAGGTTCTCTAATCTGAACTGGAGGTAAGGTGGTGGTTTTATGCTTCTTAGCTTTGACAGACTGCATAGGAATTGATTTCTGCCTTTTAGCCTGTGGAGTCTTGTCATTGTTGGGACATGTTTGTGTGTGACAACAGATCTAGCTTGTAATAGTTGAAACGTTATTTGTAATCAAGCTGTATTATTGATTTGTTAATTGCAAACGTTTAATATGATTTGATAGACATGTTAGAGCTAATTGTTTGAATGCTAAAAGATGTTAATCAAAGTCAAAGTTTGACTGAAAAAGTCAACTCGCGAAGTTGACCTGCGAAGTTCAGTTGAACTTCGCAGAGGCCCAACTTCGCAAGGCTGGGCCTGAACTTCGCAGAAGCCCAGGAAGGCTTGCGAAGTTCGGCAAACTCAAACTATAAATGTTAATTAAACCCTAAACGTTTAAGAGACTCTTGCCCATACGAATTTCCAGAGTTTTTGTGCGAATTTAAGCATTCTAATCGACTAGGTATTGATAGAATCATGTATTGAATTGATACAAAGTCGTATTTGATAATCCGAATCGCTAGTATATTGCGAAACAATCGTTCACTATCCGTGAACTTAGTATTGACGGATTCCGCACGTTAATACCTAAAGATAACCTCGTTATCGATCCTATACAAACGGACTTACAATTGGTATCAGAGCCTACGGCTAGATACGCGTAGGTTCGGGGTTATTCGGATAATAACGATTGATTTGGGTTTGATTGTACGTGGATTCTTGCGTAAAATCGATTAAAATCACTCTCTGGAAGTTTTTAGATTCGTAATCGACCGAAAACTTAGGGTTTAGTCGATTAGAAATCTAAAATTTTCGTTTTTGGGGTTTTTCAGCCGATTCTGCAAAGTTCAGAAAGTTGCGAAGTTCAGAAAGTTGCGAAGTTCAGTCTTTGCAAAGTTCAGAAAGTTGCGAAGTTCAGTCTTTGCGAAGTTCAGAAAGTTGCGAAGTTCAGTCTTTGCAAAGTTCAGAAAGTTGCGAAGTTCAGTCTTTGCAAAGTTCAGAAAGTTGCGAAGTTCAGTCTTTGCGAAGTTCAGAAAGTTGCGAAGTTCAGTCTTTGCAAAGTTCAGAAAGTTGCGAAGTTCAGTCTTTGCGAAGTTCAGAAAGTTGCGAAGTTAAGTTCGTGCGAAGTTCGTGAAAAATTCAGATTTTGCGTTTTTAAGTACCAAGCTAGCCAAGATGTCTGATGTTAGTAAGTTAATTGAGATGGAACACGAAGTTGGTAAGGCTAGTGGACCACCTAAGTTACTCCGACTCTCAGACTATTATGGTTGGAAGGATAGGTTTGAGTCTTACTGTCATTTCCATGACATAAGCATATGGTTATGTATCAAGTGTGGTTACACCCCTCCAACTAACGTTGTGAATGGAGTGGTAGTTGAGATCACTTATGATAAAATGAGTGACAAAGAAACTAAGGCTTATGAGAAGGAATGTAAAGCTCTTCATGCTATCAGGATGAGCTTACCTAAGGACATCAATCATCAACTGAGATCTTTTCATACTGCTAAGGAGCTCTGGGAAGCTCTTGCGAAAAGAGGTGAAGGTAGTCCTCAGGTTATTGCTAGTAAGACCAATCTCCTTGAGAAGCAGTGGATGATGTTCAAAGCTTTTAAGGGAGAAGACCTCGAGGCTTATACTGAAAGATATTACCACTTGTTAAGTGAGCTGATCACACATAACATTGCCTATACTGATACTAAAATTGTCAACAAATTTGTTGAAGGTTTACCAAAGAAATGGGAGATGTATGGAGTGATGTTGAAAGATAATGAGACTCGCTATTCTACCATGACCTTAGAGCAAGTCATTGACCGTCTAAAAGGTTATGATTTTGATAAGAAGACAAGAGACTCTGATTCTGATCAGGTTCAGGATCCAGGACTATATTATGGGAATGCCACTCTCAATCAGGCTACTTCTAGCTCGACCAAAGCTTTGTTGACTATTGGTGAAGCAGATGAAGATAGCAAGATTGTTACTGATGAACTGTGCTTAGTGTCTTCTTCCACAAGTGGTAGTACTCAAGCAAAACCTCCTGTCAAAGTAGCTCTCAAGACAGCTAAGGAATACACTAACATGCCAATGAGTGTTAAGACTGCTGAAGAGCAATTGTCTATGTTGGCATCGTTCATAGCTTGTTATGAAAACTACATTCAGGGAAAGATCACGGATCCTTCAAAATATGATGAGGATTATGATCAAATCGATCCAGAACATCTAGAGGAAATTGACCTTCAGTGGCAACTTGCTATGATTTCAAGAAGGGTTAAGAATTTTCTGAGAAAAACTGGAAAGAAAACAATAGGAGGAAAAGGTGGATTAGATATGTCCAAAGTAAAATGTTATAATTGCCAAAACAATGGACATTTTGCTAGGGATTGTCAAAGACCTAAAGCTGATAAAAACGCAAATCCAAAGACCGACACTTTAGCTTCTAAGGCTTTAGTTGTTGAACAGTTGGATGGATCCTTTGACTGGAGTGCTATGGCTGATCAAGCATTCATGGCTGAAATTGTGGATGAGGATAAGACAGTTGAAGCAACTGGGTATATGCCGACTGCTGAGGAATATCAAGTCAAGGTACCTGATATGACTGTTCCTCCGGCTAAAGATGATGTATATGATGCTGGATCAACTGAGGATCTAACTGCTGAGGACTTCGTGGCACACATGGCAGATGTTCAAACCGACAAGAAACGGGTATGTTTCGATTTTGCTACTATGATTGACGTATGCAATTTAGTTTCTAGTCTACAAGCTCAATTAGGTAGCTATGTAGATTCCCATAATGCATTGAATAGGGAACTAGGAGAAGCTAAAAGTGATGTGCGTAGGCTAAGTAGCGATAAGGTTGATTTGCGTGATAGGATTCGGTTAGCTAACTTAGATAAGACCGCCCTTAGTGACATTGTTAAGGATCAAGCTGTGACTATAGATGGGTTATATCTAAATGTGGCTAACTTAAATCAAACCATTGCTGAAAAGGATAAGGAGTTGGCTGATCTTAAGTTGAAGATGGTTGAGCTTAATCGTAAATTTGAAGGTTTTAGAACTTCTTCTTTGACCTTAAATACTATAATTAGCTCACAACGTAGTCCTAAGGATGGGTCTGGACTAGGATATGGTGAAGTACCCCCACCTTATAATGATAACTACAAACCTACTTCAACTGATGTGGAAATGTCTGATGTTTCCAAAGAACCAAAAGCGGAAATCCCACAGGTAACTGAGTTAGAAAAGCCTGTTGATAAAGACCTTAAGTCTAGTAAGGATGAAACCAAATTAGATGATAAGGTGATTAATAAACAGGAGAAACATTTAGTAACTCAAGTTAATAGTGTTCCTCAAATGGGTAAAGAATTTAAGTCTAGAAAGCAAAGATCTTGTTTTAAGTGTCATCAAAAAGGACACGTAGCTTCTTGTTGTCCAAATAAGAAACTAGAAACAGGTCTAGGACAGGTTAACAATATTGTGACTCCTGTAGCTTTTAAGACTAATGTGGACAGGTTAAATGCTAAACCAGGGTTGGGAAGCAAATCTTTTGTTAAACCTGTAAACATTTTAAAGAGGGACAGAACACACAGTGTGTCTCCACCTAAATCTAAACGGATCTTAACTCCTGATGCTAATGTTTCATTTCATTCTAAGGATAAAGTACCGTCTAGGTTTCAAACACCAAGTAGAGGCCATAGTCGTAATGAAAATGGCACTACTTCTCGCTCACAAGGGATGAATTTTGAATATGATTATAAAAATCATGAGTCTAAATCCCAAGGTTATGAGTCAAGGAGATTTACCTCCAAGTCTCCAAATCGACCCAAGACCACTATTCATCCACAACCTTATGTTCCCGTTAAAGTAGCCAAGGTTCCTGATGGAAATATCTATGGTTACTTTAAAGAAACTAAGATTGTCGATGAAGAGGGACATACCAAGACCGTTATGGCTTGGGTCCCTCTTACGAACTAATTGGTCACTAATGTCATGTGCAGGAGCCTACTGTGAACAAGACAAGCTGGTGGTATGTAGACAGTGGATGCTCAAGACACATGACAGGGGATAGAAGTCTTCTTCAAGACTTCAAGGGTGGGTTGAAACAGCGTGTAAATTTTGCTGGAGATAAAGGAGGGATGATAACTGGGAAGGGAAAAGTATCTAATGGAGCTTTGACTCTAGAGGATGTGAACTATGTTGAGCAACTAGTTCATAACCTAGTGAGTGTTTCCCAATGTTGTGATAGAGGTCATCCAGTTCATTTTAATGAAAAGGAGGCCTTAATCTTGAAGCCAGGGTTTAAAGTTCCTGAAGAATGGATTTTAATGAGGGCACCAAGGAAGAAGGATATCTATGCTATCAACATGGGTGATCCAGTTTCTTCAATGGCATCTACATGTCTTTTGTCCAAGGCTTCAGAAACCGACTCTTTACTATGGCATAGGAGAATGGCACACTTAAACTTTCGAAAAATGAATTATATAACCAAGAATGGGTTAGTAGAGGGAGTGCCAACACAGAGTTTTAGGTTGGAAGACAGGTGTGTATCTTGTATGAAAGGAAAACAACACAAGAAACCACACAAGTCCAAAACAATAAACTCTATCACCTTGCCATTTGATTTGCTCCACATGGATCTCTTCGGCCCAATAAGCAAAAGAAGTCTAGGTGGGAAATGGTACTGTTTAGTCATCACCGACGATTTTTCTAGATTCTCATGGGTATTCTTTTTAGGATCTAAGGATGAAACCCCCGGAATACTTATGCAATTCCTAGATCAAATTGAGAATGTCTATAAAACGAGAGTAAAGAGACTTCGTAGTGATAACGGTACAGAATTTAAGAACTCGACATTCAATGTTTACTGTTTGTCCAAGGGTATTGAACATCAATTCAGTGCACCATATGAGCCTCAACAGAATGGTGTAGCTGAAAGGAAGAACAGAACATTGATCGAAGCCGCAAGAACTATGCTTGCAGACTCAAAGCTTCCTGTCATCTTTTGGGCAGAAGCAGTGAGTACAGCATGTCATGTTTTGAATAGGGTTCTGACTGTTAAGAAGCATAACAAGACTTGTTATGAACTTTTGAACAAGAAGAAACCAAATTTGAAAGGCTTTGAACCATTTGGTGTGTCTTGTACATTGTTGAAGACTCAACATCAATCTAAATTTGGAGAGAAAGCTGACGAAGGATATTTCCTAGGTTATGTGCAAAATTCTCCAAATAAACGAGTTTTCAACAAAGTCACAAGTCGTGTGGACATAGTTTATAACATTGAAGTTACGAGCTATACACATGATAATCATAAGGGACTAGATTGGCAGTTTGATTATTCAGATCTTTTTCAATCCTTTAAAGTTCCTGTGAGTGACCACAAGGTTGATCCCGACATTCCAGATTATGCATTGACCGATGATGAAGATACACCTCCAAGATCAAAACTCAATGCAGATAGGGATGTTGAGGAAGTGGAGGATGATTCGAGTTCAGATGATTCATCTCCTGAATCACCCAAAACTCCTCCAAAGACTCCTACTTACTATGTAGATCCTGCGTTTCTTGAATATCAACAAAGGGTTCTTAATGGAGTCTTTCTTCCCTCCAGATCCTCTACAGGAGATTTCATTTTTGATAGAGATGATGAGGATGTGGAAGAAATTGCTACTAACTTGGGTGATAATTTAAGACGTGAACCGGTTAGTGTTTCAAGAGCTACGAAAGATCACCCCCCTTCAAATATTATTGGTGATCCTCAGGCTTCTGTTCAAACTAGAGGAAGTGTTAGTAAAATCTCAGATTTTACCGATTCACATCAAGCCAATTTTCGTGAAAGTAAAGCTCATCAGTGCATGTATTCGTGCTTTATCTCTCAAGAAGAGCCAAAGAATGTTCAAATGGCTTTGAAAGATAATTCATGGGTTGAGGCGATGCAAGAAGAGCTATTTCAATTCAAGAAATTGAAGGTATGGCAGTTGGTTGATCTACCAAAGGGGGAATATCCGATTGGTACTAGATGGGTGTTTAAGTGCAAACGAGATGATCGAGGAGTGATCGTTCGCAATAAAGCTCGTTTAGTTGTTCAAGGATTCAATCAACAGGAGGGTATCGATTACAACGAAGTGTTTGCACCTGTGGCACGACTAGAAGCAATAAGGATGTTTTTGGCATTTGCTACATTCAAAGAGATCAAGGTATTTCAGTTGGATGTCAAATGTGCCTTTTTGTATGGAGATGTCAAAGAAAAGGTGTATGTTTCACAACCTCCAGGGTTTTCTGATCCACACTATCCTGATAGAGTATATCGTCTAGATAAGGCTCTATATGGATTGCATCAGGCACCAAGGGCTTGGTATGAAACACTATCTACTTATCTACTCGAAAATGGATATTCTAGAGGTAAAATAGATAGTACACTTTTTGTTAAATGGAAGAATGACAACTTTCTGCTTGTTCAAGTTTATGTGGATGATATCATCTTTGGATCTTCGGATGAAAAGATGTGCATAGAATTTGAGCAAGTGATGAGGAAAAAGTTCGAGATGTCTGCAATGGGAGAGTTGAAGTTTTTCTTGGGGTTGCAAGTTGATCAAAAGAAAGACGGGTTCTTTATTCATCAGTCTAAATACACACATGAGCTATTAGAGAAATTCAAGATGGATAATACAAGAATTTACAAGACTCCTATTCAAGAAGGTCATGGACTTGGTCCGGATACATCGAGTGATAAAGATGTAGATCCTACTCTTTATAGGGCTATTATCGGATCACTAATGTATCTAACTGCATCCAGGCCGGATATTATGTTTGCAGTGTGTATCTGCGCACGATATCAAGCCAATCCTAAGGAATCTCACATGCAAGCTGTAAAACGGATTCTTCGTTATCTTAAAGGGAAACCTAAGCTGGGACTTTGGTATCCGATTGGGGGAGACTTGGATCTTATGGCTTACACAGATTCAGATTATGGAGGATGCAACTTAAATAGAAAGTCGACGAGCGGTGGATGTCAATTTTTGGGAAATCGTTTAGTGTCTTGGCAGTGTAAGAAGCAAACCTCAGTAGCCATTTCTACATGTGAAGCTGAGTATGTTGCAGCTGGGAGTTGTGTATCTCAAGTTCTTTGGATACAACAACAACTGCGAGACTATGGTCTTAATTACACAAATACTCCCATCATGATTGACAATGAGTCCACGATCTCGATTACAAATAATCCGGTGAAACATAGTAAGACGAAACACATCGAGATTCGTCATCATTTTATAAGGGATTGTGCAGAGAAAAAGCTTATACAGTTAGTCAAGGTCCCCTCAACTGATAACTTGGCAGACTTGTATACTAAGGCTTTCGACAGGACGCGGTTTGAGACATTGATTCAATGGAACGGCATGCAAAATCCGGAATAACGCGTCTTCCAAAGGTCTTTTTGTTTAAGTACTTTTATTTTTGTTTTGTTTTTGTTTTTATAGTTCTATGTGTTAAAAAAAAAAAAAAAATAAATAAAAAAAAAAAATAAAAAATAAAATAAAATAAAAATAATAATAAATAAAATTGAGGGGGGCGTATGGCATTAATTTGCTTGTTACCTGCGGGGAATCGCCTCCAATAAAAGAACAACTGTAGTTCTTTTAGAAATTTGTTTGAGTTTTAATTGTAAAAACTCGGGAGATGATAGTAAATTAGGGGAGTAAGCATAACAATAATAAGCTTAAGTCCTAAGGATGATGTGTTGGTAGATTCAAATGAAGTTACTTTAGAACTACAGCAGTTCTATCAGGTATGTGTTTATATTTATTTGATTATACACCTATATCCACTGATTATAACTTGTTCTTTTACCTAACAAGTGATAAGAATAACTTCAGTCTAGTCAGCTTCATTACACAATTTATTGGTAGGCAGGTTATGCTATGATTTCTGAGTAGTTAAGAAGTATAACTGTCATGTGTACTATCTTATGTGATCTGTTATATAACGTATGACATATGTCTTAATTGTTGAATGATAGTACTATCATACACTGTTATCTAAAATAAAAGATTGTGAAATGATACAAAGTATCATAGTATCAAAAGGTGAGTTATATGTTTCGAAAGGGCATCATTTAGTAACCTCTACCTTACATATGAAAGATACAAAGTATCTCATGTTAAGTGTATGTTATATGCTTCTAAAGAACATCATTTAGTAATCTCAACCTTGATAATACAAGATACAGTGTTATGTGTTGTACTTGAATTCTTCAGTATGTTGTATAGTAGAAAACACTAGATCTTGTGCACATTAATAATAAAAGATTGACTCAGAAATCTGTGTGTAATTTGTTTATGTGGATCATAATACCGGTAATTGTCTTGAACTGTCTATGATATTTGAACTTTCACTTTTGTGAATAATAAGAAATCATAAGTTATATTCTAAATGAAATGTTATATCATGTGGATAAAGGTATCTAAGATATAATTTTATAAATATAAATGTGTAAATGATAAAATTAGTTGTAATTTTATTGTATTTTATTTGAATTTCATGAGGTATGTATACTAACAATCAACTTAGACCTTAAAATAAATAATTAATTGCTTATTCTTCCTAATATGATCCCGAAGCAGTTGAAATTCTATCTAGGTTAAGATTCTTTTTATTTAGATTAAGTTGGTTTATTTATTTTTAGCATTTGTAATTTTTGTTTATTAATAAATAAAGTTCAATTTTATTTTTATGTGTCATGTTTTATACCTTTGAAAGCACTTTATTCTATCTTTACTCGTTCCGGAATCATTGAGTGTGACAAATACGTCTTGGGAAATTAAAATTTTGACTTGTGTAAAATTCTTACTGTTCAATTTATTTTTAAAGTTAAATTCGCGAAGTTGGTCAAATCCTGCGAAGTTGACCAGTCAAACTTCGTGAATTAGACTTAGAGTATAAAAGGAACAAGTCAACGAGTCAACCTCCTCACTTTTCCCAAAATCTTGCGAAGTTCACTTAAACATCGCAAAGACCACTTGACGGCGAAGTTCAACCGAACTTGATTTGCTCGATTTTTACGACATTCACGAGAGAGGAAGGATTTTTCACTCCGATAGTTTTATTCCACTTTCGATTGTGATCATTTTGAGGTATGTTTCACAAGATTTCACCGTGTAGTTTGCTTGTAATCGATCGTTTTTGTATTTCAATGGTTTCGGTTTGGGATTTCACGGATTCAACTCGTTTACGTGATTGTAAAACCGAAAAACTTGAAGATATTACTTAATCGATGTATCTATAACATGTTCGAAGTGATTAATTGCTTAAAACTAGTGTAGATCATTATTTTAGTGATTTAAAATTTAAACCGCGAAGTTGCGAAGTTCAGATTTGCGAACTTCGCAAACGCTCCTCATTGCGGAGTTTGACCAGGTCAAACTTCGTGACGAAGTTTACACTTTGCGAAGTTGACCTAGTCAACTTCGTGGTTGACCAGGTTGGACTGATGCGAAGTTAAGCTAAACTTCGCAAAGCCTTGCGAAGTTCAGCTGAACTTCGTGATTCAGTCAACTTCGGCATTGACCCGCGTTGACCCGCGTTGACCAAAGTTTATTTTGAGAAAATCTTATTTTTAAATTAACTTTGGTTGACGGTTTCAACTCGAGAATTTA
This sequence comes from Pseudognaphalium luteoalbum, assembly GCA_963422505.1. Classification (NCBI taxonomy): domain Eukaryota; kingdom Viridiplantae; phylum Streptophyta; class Magnoliopsida; order Asterales; family Asteraceae; genus Pseudognaphalium; species Pseudognaphalium luteoalbum. The sequence continues at coordinate 50,633,954 of OY730196.1, forward strand.
GTTTAGACTTAGTTTAACGTTTGTTACTAAAGTTTACATAAAATTTTCGAATATTATAACTTGTTTTTAGTTTAAGGACGTTTTTATAGTTATAAATAAAAAGCAAGTTGATTATTTTTAATGTGTTAGAACTTACGGACGTTAAGTTATAAGTTAATACATGTTAGTTATTCCATAATGAGTTATTAATATCGAAAGTCTTCCGATTCATTGTGTAATCGAGCGGCGTGTCCTGATTTAATTATCAGCGGTATTATAACTTATAAATTATTAAACTTTGAATTTGTCAATATCGAAAGTCTTCCGACTCATAGTGTAGTCGAGCGGCGTGTCCCGTAACTTTTAGTTTCGGCGGTATTACAATTCAAGTTTAAACCTTTATAACGAACTTTGATTTAATTTACAGATTATAATTGAACGATAAAGATTATACTTTTAGGTTCAGTTAAGTTTCAGTAAATTAAGTTATTAGCTAATAGTGAATTAGACGTTTGATGATCTTAAGGTCATAATACGTAGAAATTCAAGTTAACTTATGTTCGTTTATCTGTTATTTGTTGTTGTTTACAGATATGGCTGCTGCAAGACCGTTTGTTCCGGAGCACAACATTTATGTCAATCTTGACGTAAATGAAATAGGAGGAGAAAGAGTGCAGCAGATGAAAGCATTTCTAGCTCGATCTAGAGTTAGTTTTGCTGTCTCTGAGAATCCTGCACTGAATTTGGCACTTCTCACTGACTTTTGGACCGATATTGTATATGACGAGTCAGTTAACCCTCCTGTCATCCGCGCAACCGTGAATAATCTTCCGGTTGTATTCTCCAGAGATACGGTACGAGATGTTCTCCAACTTGGAGATGCTGCTCAGGAAACCGGACCCCAAGTATTCCCGAATAGGTATATATGGGGTGCTGCACGCAGGATAGGATATTCTGGACCCTCCAGAGGCCAACAGTTTGTCAAGTCATTCTTGATGGGCCAGTGGAGATTCTTGTTTCACGTGATCGTGAAAGTTTTTGCTAACAAGAAGTCTGGATTTGATGATGCGAGTCCAGAGTTGATGTCTATGCTACTATCTCTGGTGTACAACAAGCCATACAGCATCAGTGGCTATATTTTTGATTCATTTGTGGGACAAGTGACTGGGCAAACTAGGAGTGCACCGTTTTTGTTATATCCTAGATTCACGATGCTTCTGATTCGACACTCTATTTCTGATCTAGCAGTTCAGGGCAACAAAACAGTGGCCCGTATGACTGTTCGAGGATATGGGTCGATGTGGCTTCATTCTGTTAAGAAGCAAGAGATTCCCAGGCCACCTGATGTTGATCTTTTTGGTGCTGTAGTTGATGCTGCATATGTACCTCTGCCTAATCATGGGTGGATGGATACTGTGGAGGCTCAGGCAGCTGCTGAAGCTGCTGGTGATCAACATGATCTCCCAGAGCAACCACAACAACCTCAACCACAACAGCAACAGCCGCAACAACAACCACAGCAAGCACCGCAACCTGCAGCTGACACTCAGGTTTTGATAGATGAAGTACTGAACCAGGAATCCATTCCTGAGGTTCGTGAAGTTCTTCTTCATGAAGTACTGGTGCATAATGATGATGAGAATGATCCTGAACTTCAAGAGATTGAAGGATTTAAGGTATAACTCTCATTTTATCATACACTTGCATATATCACTTATTAATTCTAGTTCAAAGTTTTCATTAATACAAGTATTAACTGTATCCCACTATAGTCGGTTAATATATGTAAGATGATTATCTTTGGGTACGAATTGAGTTAAAACATTGTCTTTTGCATGTTTGAACTTCATATTTGTGATTATTTCTTGAACAGGATTCTGAGACTGTTGTCCCAGAGGTCGTTCGATCTGAGGGAACCAGTTCTCAACCTCCTGTTGCTGCTACTGCTCCGTCAGGTCCTCCGAGACGAGAGGGATTAGTAGATTCTGATTCGAGTTCCACTGAGTCTGATAGTGCTCGGTTGGTTACTCGTGAAGATAGACGGAAGGGTAAGCGTCCGCTTGCTGAAGCTCCTAAGAATACGCGTTCAGTGCGTGTTAGGACTTCTGCTCCTGCTTTGAACATAGGCGGAATGCCAGGTTAACTATTGATAGTTTATCTTTCTAACGTTTTAGGCTTTAACTTGAGATTGGAAATTGAGATAGAAATTTTTCTATGACAGTTTCGAATCTAAGCCGCGAACCGGTTAGAGAACCAACGAGGCAACGTCCGACTACGCGCAGATCTGCAAGGGTATAAAGATTTGTGACTTGTAGACGTTGTTTATTAATTGGTTTTTGTAATACTTAGTAGATATTTGAGATGGCTTTTGCTGTGACAAATATTAACTTACATTGTATTACAGGAGAGTGCTTATCATGATGTTGATACCACTACTTCTCATTTTGAGACGACAAAGCAGAGTCGTCTAGCAGCTGGGTTGTTGAGAGAATCCTTTGAGGACATGGCACGACAAGCTGGTGCTAAAGCTGCTAGACTAACAACTGCTGCTGCTCATCCAAGGCCAGCTAGAGAACGCCTAGAAGATGTTGTTGCTCAATTGCAGAGTCAAAATGCAATAATGGCTGAAGCAATGAAGCAACAATCTGTGGCATATTCGGCGTTGATGAAAGCTCATATGGAACTGAATGACATGCATGCTGATTTATTTGAAGAGGTTCAGCGTATGCGGCGCTTACTTGTGCGAATCGTTCCAGACCCGTCGACTCAGGGGGAGATGTTGGCGTATATTAGAGGGTGTAAAGAAGATGAGCTTAGGAAGAAACGCAGACAAGATCGAGATGATGATCCTGAGGCTAATAAAGAAAAGGAGAGTGAGCCGACTGGTCAGAAACAGACTAGTGAGCCAACTCAACTTCAGGGGGAGTCAGGATCTACTGCTGCTAATGATGCTGGTGCTGGTGGAAAAGAAGCTGGTATGACTACTTAGTTGTTTAAGTAGTTAGTATTTTGAGAATATTTTGTAATGTTAAACTTTATGTACATTTGATTAGTCTTAGATTGTAATGACTTTTAAAGATTAATGATGTAAATTAAGTTTAAATATTTAATGATATAAGATTTTGACTTAAGATTTTCAATGATAAGTTAAAATGATATAAGATTACTAAATATGATTTAGACTTGAGATCTATTTGACAAGTGAAAAACATATTTGAATAATTAATGCAATTGAGATAAATAAAGAAATTCTTAGATTGATTCAGGGAAATCAATGAAAGAATTTATATTGGTTGTCTAATTTGTGTTAATTAAATGGGTTATACAGAAAAGAATGCTGAAAGTGATACAGATTCAGAGATTCCAGATGAACCAGAAGATGAGGTAGATTATGGACTTGAAGAGGGAGAGTTCAAGATACCTGATGATTGGATGCCAGATGATTGGACTTCTGTTCCTGTGGTTGAGACAGATAAAGTTGTAGATCCTGATTCTCATGTGGATGAACATTTTATGGATCCTGTTGCCACAGAATTTGTTATTGAAACAGCAGCTGGAGAAAGAGTTGATCTTGACAAAGACTCAACTGATTCTGAAGCTGACCCAGAAGGACCAATTAGCAAAAGAGATAAATGGTTCAGGAAATCTGAGAAAGAGAAGGAGAAGCAGGTTGGAATATCTGAAGTTGATATAACTGGAAATCGAATTCCCAGAAGAGGTATTCTAGGATGGTACTATGATTCAGACTTGAAGCTGTTCGCAATCAAGAGATATGACGGCGTTCAGTATTTTGCAAGGAATTACAAAGTCTTCAATTCTTTATCAAGATATGATGTGAGAGACTTGGCTGGATTAGAGATGAATAATCCAAGTGGAGATGAGTATGCTAAATATATTCAAAGGATTATTAGATCTGCTGTTTGGTCAGGAAAATCTGACTTGATTAAGCCAAGGAAGGGGAGAACTCACAAGACTGATCAGATTAGTGAGAGAACAGGAAGACGAAGGAGAATCAAGGTATATCCAGAAGTCAAGTGCATTAAACAAATTCCTATCAAGAAAATGCCACAAGATATACTTGGCAAGTTGAAACGATGGGAAGTTGATTGTGTGACTGGTGAAGCTGTCATGATTGAAGCTGATGATGAAGTTGAGAATGAAGAAAAGATTATCTTGACAGTTTATGATCGCAGGCATCTAATGAATCTATCAAAGAATGACTTGATCAAATTAGATGAGATCAAGATAGTTTCTAATGAAGGATGGAGAGATGCAGCTAGATATTATCAGTCAATGGTTACAAAATGCATAAGACTGGGAATACATTTTGGGAGTGTGCTATACAAAGAATGATTAAAGACAACTTGAAGATTTTTGACGCTAGAGCTATTGTCAAGGGGGAGTCTGTTGGGACATGTTTGTGTGTGACAACAGATCTAGCTTGTAATAGTTGAAACGTTATTTGTAATCAAGCTGTATTATTGATTTGTTAATTGCAAACGTTTAATATGATTTGATAGACATGTTAGAGCTAATTGTTTGAATGCTAAAAGATGTTAATCAAAGTCAAAGTTTGACTGAAAAAGTCAACTCGCGAAGTTGACCTGCGAAGTTCAGTTGAACTTCGCAGAGGCCCAACTTCGCAAGGCTGGGCCTGAACTTCGCAGAAGCCCAGGAAGGCTTGCGAAGTTCGGCAAACTCAAACTATAAATGTTAATTAAACCCTAAACGTTTAAGAGACTCTTGCCCATACGAATTTCCAGAGTTTTTGTGCGAATTTAAGCATTCTAATCGACTAGGTATTGATAGAATCATGTATTGAATTGATACAAAGTCGTATTTGATAATCCGAATCGCTAGTATATTGCGAAACAATCGTTCACTATCCGTGAACTTAGTATTGACGGATTCCGCACGTTAATACCTAAAGATAACCTCGTTATCGATCCTATACAAACAGACTTACAGTCATTTTGATTCTCACCTTCATTGACCTTCTCAGTTTCTTGATGAATTGGTGTTTCCATCTCTATATCCTCATCAATGTGATCACCAACACCATCATCATTCTGTTCATCATCACCCTGCTTACCATCCTCTTTCTTTTCATCATCACCTTTGTTTGTCCAATATTTCTCCCCCTTTTTGAAAGCTGTTTCTGCAGAGTCACCCTCAACTATCACATACTTTTTCCCTTCTTTCAAAACCTTAACCACAATGTACTCCAATTGAGCAACTCTCTGCTGTAGATTTGCAATCTGCTCATCCTTCTTTTTATTGTTTCTCCTTTCCACCCTAAACTTCTCCCACACATAATCTATCATTTTTGTCAATTCCAAGTTAGTTCTAGCCTCATCACCATCAGAATGTGACTTCCTAGGTGAATCATTGACAGGTGTATCAAAACCTGTATCATACCTAGTATGATCAACAGATTCCCCTTGGTTATTGGTACTGGGACCACCAAAATCATCTACAGGAGTAGAATCATGTTTTGATGTTGCCTCTGCTTGGGTCTTATTGATGTTACTTCTGTCCTGCTCTGCCAGTGGGCTAGAAGCAGTAGAAGCAGCCCTTACAGAATGGTCACCCCTCTCCTCATAGACCACATGCTGTTCATGACCCCTGTCATTGGACTGAGATGGCTGAGCAGCATGATCCTCAGTCACCTGGTGTGTAGCCTTTTTGGCTTTTCTGGTGTAGGTTACAGTGAATTTGTTCCCTTGTTGATCGTTATTACCCCCAGTTGCTGTGGGATAAGAAGGAATGGGTTGTTCCATTCTTTCAACAATTAGTTCAGCTTCTGTTGGTGGTACAGATGTTGTGGTGGAGGGTGCAGGAAGCATAGTTGGAAACAATGATGTTACCCTCCCAGAAAACATAACACCTTTGATAGAAGTATCTCTCTTCATATTTGAAAATACTTTTGGTTTAAAAGAAGAGATACCTATAATCTTATCCAAGGCAGGTAAATCAGATATTTGTTCATTTAGAAAGCATTGAACAAACCTTGGATACATTAAAAATTTAATTTTAGGTTGGTTAATGTTCCTTAGCATACCAGCAAAAATAAAGTTGGAAAATTAAAACACTGACCAGTAGCTAAGCATACCAAGGCATATGCTACATTACTGCTGAATTGTTCAAAAGATGAACGTTTTGATGATAAGCAGTGCAGTAATGTATGAATTAAAAACCTCCATTGGTATGAAAACATTGTTTTCTGAAAAACATACCCACCCAAATTACCCTCATATCCCATTCGTTGTAAATTCAAGTATTAAGCTTCATCAGAAATTGAAGTTATACCTTCTTCATCCTGAAGATGAAGAGAAGAACGAATGGATGTTTCAGAAATAACCACTTGGTGCCCAGCAACAGTAGAAACAATTTTTGGAACACCTGCTTCTTCCTCAATCTTTGCTTTAACCCAGAATTCATTAATGTGATCATATGAAATTCTGGGTGCGACAGATAGCGCATGATGAATGGTAGAATTACGCAGAAAATCAATGATCTCTACGTAATCATTGGCTATTGAGGGTTTTACCAGATAGGCAATCATGTTATGATCCTTGCCTAAAGCGAGTTGAGATGTGGTTGATGAAGAAGAAGCCATGAAGAAATTTGTGTATGATTTGCGATAGCAGTGGTTATAGGGTTTATGAATGCAGTGATTATGAAAGCGTAAAAGAAAATGTACAAGTGTTGGGAGTATTTATACTGTTAGTTTCAATGACCTAATTTTGAAATAAAAATCCCAATTTGAACACTAACAGTGGAAACCATTTTAAAACAGTGGAAACTATTTTAAAACAGTGGAAACTATTTTAAACAGTGGAAACAATAAGAACTAACAGTATTATACATGTGAATACTACTAACAGTGGTACACTAAGTGAATGGAAATAACCCCTGACCAAAGGAATTATTACTCAACACTAGTGACTACACAAACAACAGGTATTATAGAGAATTTTTTTTTTTTTTTTTTTTTAATAACAATAAATATAAAGATAAACACTGATAGTGAAATTTCAACTTGATAGCATAAACAGTGGTAACTGATTATACTAACAGTATTAAGATTTACACTAACAGTGGACATAGTGAAAACAGTGGAAACTGTTTACACTAACAGTTATAACTTAATGATGAAAACAGTGGAAACTGTTTACACTAACAGTTATAATTGCTTCTGCTTACAGTGATAACCTACAAAAAGTTAGTTCAACAAAAACAGTGATAACAATAGAACTAGCAGTGAAAACAAAGTAACCAACAGTGAAAATAACTAACATATACAGTGGTAATTGAATAATAAAAGTGATAATTAGGAGAGCCAAACAGTTGTAAGACTATTAGCACTGTTAGAATCAATTACAATTACCAGCATCTAATCCTTAAGCATTATAGAGATGTTTTATAAAATAGTTATGAAAAACAGCTTAAAGAGATTTAATCAGACCAATACTTGTAATCAAAAATGTAAATCTGCCCACATCAAATGCTTTGGTGAACAGATCTGCAAGTTGATTGTCAGTATGAACTCTTATAATCTGAATAAGTCGTTTTTCATTACAATCTCTGATAAAGTGATAACGAATCTCTATATGCTTAGTTTTAGAATGTTTAACAGGATTATTGATGATGCTGATAGCAGAAGTATTATCAATATGAATAGGAGTGTGTAAGAAAGTTAAACCATAATCAAGCATCTGATTCTGAATCCATAAGACTTGAGCACAGCAACTTGCAGCAGCTACATACTCTGCTTCAGTAGTAGATTTTGATACAGTTGTCTGTTTCTTACATTGCCATGAGATTAACCTTTCTCCTAGAAATTGACATCCTCCTGATGTTGACTTTCTGTCCATACTAGCTCCCCCATAGTCACTATCTGAATATGCTTTTAGGTCAAAAGGTGAATCTTTTGAATACCAAAGACCTAGATCAGATTGTCCTTTTAAGTATCTGAAGATTCTTTTGACAGCATACAGATGTGATTGTTTTGGACAGGTTTGAAATCTGGCACAGATACAAATAGCAAACATTATATCTGGCCTAGAAGAAGTTAAATACATTAATGATCCAATCATTGATCTGTACAAATGTACATCAACTTCCTCCCCCTCAGGGTCTGCAGATAGTGGCTTGTGTGTTTCCATTGGTGTACTAGCCACTTTTGAATCAGAGTATCCAAATTTAGTAAGTATGTCTTTGACATATTTACTTTGATTTATGAAAGTACCATCTGAACTCTGCTTAACTTGAAGCCCCAAAAAGAAAGTGAGTTCCCCCATTGAACTCATCTGGAACTTTTGATGCATTAAAGTTTCAAACTCCTTGCACATACCATCATTTGTAGAACCAAAAATGATGTCATCTACATAAACTTGCACCAGTAAAATATCATTTTGATTTCTTTTGGTGAACAGAGTCTTATCAATAGTGCCTCTTTTGAACCCATTCTCTAAGAGATACACAGATAAAGTCTCATACCAAGCCCTGGGGGCTTGATGCAAACCATATAGTGCCTTATCCAATCTGCAAACTCTATCTGGATAACTAGGATCTTCAAATCCAGGAGGTTGACACACATACACCTTATCATCAATCATGCCATACAGAAAAGCACTTTTGACATCCATTTGATAGACTGTGAAACCTTTGAATGTAGCATATGCTAGGAATAGTCTAATGGCTTCTATCCTTGCAACAGGAGCAAAGACATCATCATAATCAATCCCTTCTTCTTGTGTATACCCCTGTGCCACCAGCCTTGCCTTGTTCTTGATTACAATGCCTCTCTCATCCTTCTTATTCTTGAAGATCCATTTGGTGCCAATTGCCCTTTTTCCCTTTGGTAGATCAACTAGTGTCCACACATTCTGAATCTTGAACTGTAGTAACTCTTCTTGCATTGCCTCAATCCAACTAGAGTGTTTAAGAGCTTCTACAACCTTTTCAGGTTCTACTTGAGAAAGAAAACACACATATAGAGATGTATGTAATTCTTCTTCAGTAATAGCTGTTTGTTGTCTTGTTTGTACACCACTGTTAACATCCCCAATCACCAGTTCCAGAGGATGATTTTTGTTCACATGAAGATCTGATGTGGATATCTCTGGAATGATTTCCTCCAAATTGGTAAGATTACCATGTTGTTCTGAACTTTCATTGGAAGGTGTTTCAATTTGTTCTGAATCCTCCATAAACTGAGATGATGTTTCTGGTTGTTCTTCTGTCTCCAAATGCTGTGATGACTATGACAGATCAGAAGAAAATACCTCTGAAGGATCAGGAGTCCAGATTGGAAAGATAATATATTCCAAAGACTCTTTGTTCTTTTCTGAGGACATGTCTGATGTAGCCTCACAAACTCTATCTGCTTTGCTTGATGTGGTACATGTGAATGTACCTGTACTAGGATTGACAGTTGTATATCTAAAATCAGTGTTAAGAGCATCAATATCAAACAAAGACTTAGGACCTATTCCATCAGGATTAATGATATTTTCATTAAAAGTGACATTCATAGTTTCTTCTATGACTCTGGTCCTTTGATTAAAAACCCTATAAGCTTTACTCTGAATAGAATATCCTACAAATACACCCTCATCTGCTTTGCTTTCAAACTTTCCTAGGTGATCTTTGGTATTCAAAACAGTACAAGGACATCCAAATGATTTTAAGAAACTAACCAGTGGTTTGTTCTTAAACAGCAGCTCATATGGGGTTTTGAAATAAGGCTTAACAACTGTTACCCTATTCTGAACATAGCAAGCTGTGCTAACTGCTTCTGCCCAAAAGGACATAGGAAGTTTTGCATCAGCTAGCATAGTTCTAGCAGCCTCTATTAGTGTCCTATTCCTTCTTTCAGCTACTCCATTCTGTTGAGGAGTCCTAGGAGCACTAAATTCTCTCTTAATGCCTTTCTCATCACAGAATTTATCCATCTCATAATTTTTAAACTCTGTTCCATTATCACTCCTGATGATTTTAACCTTTTTATCTAATTGGTTCTCAATCTTAGTTATAAATGATCTAAGTATGTCACCTGTCTCATCTTTTGTTCTAAGAAAGAAAACCCATGTAAATCTGGTATAATCATCAATTACAACAAGGCAATAAGATCTTTTTCCCATACTACTTATACTTGTTGGTCCAAATAAATCCATATGCAATAAGTATAAAGGAGTACAGTTTGAATTCACAGCTTTGGACTTAAAAGAAGTTTTGTGTTGCTTCCCTTTTAGACAAGAAACACAATGATCATCACATGGATAGACCTTCTCAGGTAAACCCCTAACAAGCTTGTTTTTGACAAGTTTATTAATGGTTTTGTAATTCATGTGACACATCCTTCTATGCCACAAAGTAGACTCATTTAAATTAGCTTTAGAAATCAAGCAGTTTAAATCAGGTTGAGGTGCCATATTTGCTAAGTCACACTTATAAACATTATCTTGCCTAGGAATTCTCATTAAAATCATATTTTCTGGAATTTTGAACTCCTTAGACAGAATAAGACATTCAGTGTCAGTAAAATGAACAGGGTTCTTTTTATCTGTGATTTGACTCACACTTAGCAAATTGTACCTTAACTGTTCCACATAATAAACATTGTCAAAGCTTAACTTTGCACTTTGAACAACACCTTTGCCTGTGATCCTTCCACCTTTTGGATTGCTTCCAAAAGCTACATATCCACCATCAAATGATTTGAAGTTCTGTAGCTTTTCCTTATCTCCAGTCATGTGCCTTGAGCAACCACTGTCTATATGCCATAAACTTCTTGGCTTGCCCTGCACACAAACAAACACAAAGAGAATTAATTTCTCTTGGGAACCCAAACCAATTTGGCTTTGGGTTTCCCTGATGCATCAAGGTAATCAACTTTCTTGAAGATTATTGATTTTGATGCATTGTTAGATTTTGAACATCTGGGAACATTAGATTGAAAAGGTATCCAAATCCAACTAATTTTAGACTTAACAGTGGATTTTGGTCTAACAGTGTTAACTAAAGGTTCAAAGTTATGTCTAACAGTGTTAAACCTGTTATAACTGTTATTATGTCTAACAGTGGTAAAATAATGAACACTGTTAGTATTCCTTACAGTGTTATTTACTCTACCAGTGGAAACTGTTGAATTACCAGTGTTAACAGTTTTAAAAGGTTTACCACTGTTTGCTTTAACTCCTTTTTCCACTGTTTTAGTCTTTAAACTGTTGGCTAAATCTTTAGCTTTTGTTCCTGCAGTTAAAACCTTTGCAGCAGCCATAGCTTGATTTGCCCTATAATTCATCTTTCTAGCAGCAGTTGTATGATCAACTTTCGATTTAAAAATTTTGTTTGTTAACCATATTAGCTGCTGTCCATGGCTTTTTCACATTCTTTTGATATGTTTTTGGATTATGAAAACACTCATGTTGAAGATGATTATTTCTGCCACAAATAAGGCATAACTTTTCTTTAATCACAGTAACATTATTCCCCAGTTTTTGAGTCACCATTTGGTTCCAATTCCTTTGATTACTTCTGGGAATATGTTTTTGAAAATTTTGGGATTTAGAAAAGCTATCCTTACACTTGCACTTATCACATGTATTCACAGCAGTTGTATGATTCACAGAAACAGTTGTTTTCACAGCATTCCTAACTTTCCTTTGAAAATTCCTAGGTGTGTTAGGTGTGATTTTCTCATCTTTTTCATGATGTTTTTCCTTCTCTTCAACCATTTTCTTACCCTCTTCTAGTTTATTAACTTTTAGTTCTTTAACTAGATCAGTAATACTATTGCTGCTTTCACAAGATGATTTATCAGATTTATTGACCACATTAACATTACATTCAGATGTATCGCACTCTTTATCATCTTCCTCAGTCCACTCATGAATTTCTACTTCATCAATGTTCTCATCTTCTTTTAAACTGTTTACTGGGTCAACCTTTTTAACATCATCATTTAATCCTTCTTTAAGTAAATTTAAATCAATTTCAGTTTTTGAAGGAAAATAGTTGTTGTTATAAGGAGGAGGTACATTATTGTATCCTAACCCAGTCTTGAGTTTATCATGAATCTGAGAATTGATGAGTTTATTTACACTTTTAGATGCATGTTCTAAGTTACTTACATTGAGTCTTATGCTATCTCTTTCACATGTGACCTCAGCAAGTTTCTTAGTTAACAATTCTACTTTATCTTTAAAAGTGTCTCTCTCCCACCTAGCATACTCAATATCATATTTAAACTGTGTTGCATTATCTTCAAATGCCTGAATCTGTTTTTCAAGATTTTCTATTACAGAGATTGTGTGTCTACTTTTGATTTCACACTGTTTTAGCTCATCACACACTTTCTGGTTATGATCTCTATAATGTTTCACAGTTTGTTTACACACAGCTGAGCACAATTTTATTTGTACCTCATAAGGAACTTCAGATTGCTTGTCAGATTCTGCTGTTGCCATGAAGCATTGATTCTTCACTTCATGCTCTTCCTGATCACTCCAATCCCATCCACATCCATCAACTGATACCAGTGCATTTGATGAAGTATCTTGAATTGGCACATTCTTAGTCTGACCAACATTTCCTCCACTTCTCTGAACAATTCCTCTCTCATTCTGATCAATCTTAGGACTTCTGCACTCCCTAGCAAAATGTCCCATCTTGTGACAGTTGAAACACTCAACTTTGCTTTTATCAAACCAGCTTGAATCACTCCTCTTCTGTGCAAAGTTATTTCTACCAGTTCTTTGCATAAACCTTTTTGCTCTTTGTGAAATTAAAGCAATTTGGAGTTTGATATCCATTTCTTCTAGATCATCCCCTTCAAACTGATCTAGATCTTCATTAGTAAGTGATGAATTCACATTACTAGCAAAGAAAGATTCTAAGATTTGATCATTAGAATGAGTAGTACTAGATCCACTTCCTCTAGTACCATAGGATGACCCTTTCTGACTTGATTCAGCCTTTGATCCAGAACCTGCCATTGACATAAAAGCTGAATTATTGTTGTTGCTCCCATAACCTACCTTCTTGTTCTCTACCTCAGCTTCAAAATTCCTCAGATCATTGTAGATATCTTCTAATTCCTTTGCTTCCAGGTCTGCACTCTGCCTCAAACCAACAGTATACATGGTCCATTCATCACCCAAGGACCTCAAAAACTTCTTGTTCAAATCATCTTTGTCAATTTTGACTTGATGATTTTCCAGATCTCCTACAAGCTTAGAAAACCTATCAAATGTTTGAGTCAGAGTTTCTGACTTTGCAGAATTAAAGTTCTCATATTGTTGTTTCAACAGAGATCTTATATTCTTTTTGGTGTTATCATTACCACCAAATCTCTTCTCTATTTCTTCCATTAAAACTTTAGCATCTTGACATGCTTCAAAACGCCTTTGATATTCATTTGGAATAGATAACAATAGAGTACTCAAAGCTTTGTACTCTATAGATCTGACTTTTCTTTCTGCCTCAGATGTTGGTGGAGATCTTGGCAGTGGAACACCATCACTATTTAGGGTCACTGGAGGACCATTAACCACAACTTCCCACATCTGATAATCTGTGAGAAGCATATATTGTCTGATTCTGTTTTTCCACAGATCAAACTCATCAGGTCTAAGCATTGGGATCTTTGTGACCTGGATTCCTTCACTACCTTCTGCCATTGCTATGATTTAATAATTATAGAAATGATCAATAAAACAGTAGAACTGAGATCTTCTTGGATTCAAAACTAAGCCAGCTCTGATACCACTTGATAAACCAAGATCTATCTAATAAACTATTAGATAACTGCAGTTTTGAATGATTACTAAGAAGTTTGCGGAATAACACTTAGTAATACACTGAAGATCAAGATCAATAACAATAACAGAATTATAAAAAGCTCCAATCTTATTAATGGTATAAGACGAATACACTGATTTGTATTAGGGTTGCAAAACCTTGAAGCTGCGCAAAAACTGATTAACCTAATCTAGGTTAAGGATCTCTATTTATAACACATAGAGTCCTGCTAAACAATCTCCTATAATTATGGAAGCAGTTACAATCCATAATTATTCAAACTCTGACTTCCCTCCTATTCTAGATATAAACAGTGTTAACTTCCATGACTATACAAACAGTGGTAATTCCTATAACAGTGTTAACACTTGTACAATTTACTAGACTAATATACCAACAGTGGTAACTAGCCTAAGCAGTGTTAACTGTTGTAAACAAGCTAACAGTGATAACACTAACAGTTGTAACTCTTATCTTCAATCTTCAATAACAGTTGGAATCTTCTACTAGCAGTGGTAACCACTTCACCAACAGTGGTAATCCATGAAGACTTCAACTAACAGTTTTAACTCTGAAGACAGTGGTAATCAACAAACTAACAGTTGTAACAACAGTAGAAACAATAACACTAACAGTGTTAATGCCTTATGCATTCTTCAACAACAGTAATAACATCAGAAATCTTATTTCCCAACATTAGTCCATAATATAAACGCAATAAATAACTTATAAATCTTTTATTGATTACCCTGAATCAATCCAAAATTTCTTAAGTCTTTTATAAAACACTTAACAAATATTAATTAAACTTAAACTCTAATATATTGTGAATAAACACCAAATATTTAAGTTTACAATAAATTAACATATATAATTTCCAAGACTTAATTGAACTGTTATATAACAAAAACTTAACTTTCAATTATATCCATAAATTATATATCATTTGTCTAGTTATAAAATCATTACATAATAAACTTGTAAGTTTTACAAACTCTCAAGTCTAAAATGCATATGTTATCATAGAAATTTTAACCGCCGATATAAATCGGAACACGCTGCTCGACTACTCAATTAGTCGGAAGTCTTTCGATCACTATTCTACTTAACATATATTCATCATATATAACCTCAATAATTTCTAACATATTTAACTTGTAATAACAATCTCAAGCCAAATATATTACAAAATAATATTAAGTTACAATTATTTAGTACAGATTATTACAAATACTACTTAATACTAAGCTATCTTACCAGCTTCAGTATCAAACTGTACTGTCTTATCTGCACTTGTACCAACACCTGAATCACTCACCCCAGCACCAACAGACTCCCCCTGAAGTGTAGTCTGCTGACCAGTCATTGAAGGACCATCTAGCTCACCATCCTTCGGAGCTATAGGATCATCGTCTGTGTCTTCTCTTCTCTTCTTCGCTAGCTCATCACTTCTGCAGGACTCATCTAATATCACCACTCCCCCTTGATATGGCTTGTCCTTTCGCAGATCAGCAACTAGATGATCAAGACTATCAATCTCTCTCTTCCTAACAGCAGAATCAGCAAGCAATGTTGTGTTGGTGTTTAGCAACAGCTGATATAATTTTCCTTGTGTAGTAAGTTGTTATGCAAGACTGCGCAATTGAGAAGATAATTTGGTGGTAGTAGCCTCCAACTCTCGAACGCTAGACTCTAAGGATACAGTCCTTTCGGTATCAGTCATAGGTGGAGTAGTAGAAGTAGTAGTGGTTGTGGTAGATGGCAAAGAAATAGGAGGAATAGGTGGAGTAAAATGCTCAGCGACCACAGAGGCTATGTCAAGAACACGCCTAGCAGCATCCCTTTCTTACTTTGTCATCCCATGAGTTCCTGGACGAACAATAGCCGAAACCAGCTCCGCCTATTTAGTTTAGACAAAATAAATCGGTAATTGTTACATACAAGGTTGTCTCAATCATTGATTTTAAATAGGAATCACAATTTGTAACCTAACATGTATCTCATACCTTAGTAGGTTCAGATACTGGTTCACTCACTGGTTGTGACACCTTCTCATCTTGTGGTCTATCCCGAGCAACTATTACTGATAAATCTGTCTTAGTTTATAACTCTTGATTAACTAACAAGATAAAAATGTCTAACTATTAATAGACTAACCTAGACCAATAGTCAATTGTCTGGTAGAAGCTCTAGCCCTTTTTCAGCTTCGAGTCTCCAAGAGCTCTTCTTCTTCTACAAGATCCTCGTCTAGCATAGTAAAATCAGGATCTAAATCATCAGCTGTTCGTTTTCCTTTTAAAGTTGGATCCTTGATATGTCCAGATCTATAAGGAATCATACCAGGATGCAGTGAAATTGGTCGGATATCATCATAATCAGAATATGAGGTAGTCTCACCATCACGTCCACCAGAAGGACCAGCATCGGTATCCTATATATTAATCATATTAAACATTTATGATTTAGCATAATGCTCTGTCATACAAGTTCTATATGTCAATAATTGATAATACCTTAGTAGGTATAACCGCAGTCGTAGAACCTGTAGGTCTATCAACTTCTTGTTCTGTATCCATCTGTTCCTAATTACAATAATATTAAAACTTTATGATCAGCTTAAAGATCTATCATCTAAGTTTATATATCATCATTTTATTAACTATAAACAATATTAAATATATAATACATACCTGATTAGGAGCAATAAACTGATCTATCTCTCCCAAAACTAGATCTCGTGCATTGTCATTATGACCTAGCACATCCTGTACCAACTGTGCAGCGATATCTGGGTTCACGTGTTCCCTAGTCCTATCAGCCTGTTCCAGAACCTCTTCAAGGAGCTCTTATGGATCTTCAGGTTGAACCACAGCAACAGGCTCAGGAATCGGTCCAGCACCAGCAACAACATCTCTCCATTATTTGGCGGCGTCACATAAAAAGGATCAATAATAAAGCAAAGAGATCACGAACCTCCGTCTTGACATACTCTTCCCTTCAGATGGTCTGCAAGAACATGGCGTTGTATCCTCTGAGCGCAATAGTATCTACACGTAAATGCGGCCCAGGGATAACAAGATCCGGAATATGAAGACGGATAATCATCATGCAGAACCTCGGGTAGATCAAAAATCACGATCTAACAGCCCCCGATATCTGACATATAAGCTCACCAAAAAGATAATATGAGAAACTGTATGGTTTAATATAAACTAGGGACAGTACAACCAATAATAGAGCAGGGCTTAACTCATCAAAACCGCCTTTCTTTGGTCCAAAAATCGTGATGATAACGTGCCAAAAAAATATCCACTCGCCAATAACGAGAGCCTTCAAGATCTAACGTCCTCGTCTATGACCAGTATATCCCATACGGCCTAGAGCACCCTCTATAAAGTCCATTGAATACTTTGTGGGACCGTCTTCCTGATCAATAGTACCCAAGTGCAAAATCTGACATAAGTCAGATGCAGCAAAAACAACCGGTCGATTGTTGATCGTTGTGCGTATGATAGGAGGATTGACGGTCTCATCGTACTTAATACCTTCCCAAAAGTCATTCAGTATCGTCTGAGAGATCGGTGGTAACTCGGTAATGGCATATCGTATACGTGATCTTGCCAAAAATGTAAGCACTTGAGCGACTTTATCCGCTCCCCGTGCTCCAAGATCTGATCAACAAATATATTGTGACCTTTGTTAAACTGTCTATCCATATCTGTATAAAAAACACAAACGACAAAACAATTATAACACGGTAATATCGAATAATAAATTTTAAACTATAATGTATTAAGAATAATAATATTCATCAAACATCTTAGTTCTAAATTTTATATATAACTTGTCACAATTATTTTCTCATGTTATATATAACCATATATTAACTTATTACTATGTAGTCGTAGGTCGTATATATATAGAATATACGTTATTATGTGTTAATATATAATTCTCACGTCGAAACATATAATATATTAAATTTTGAAGTTGAACATGTATTGAAACCTATTAAATCAAAAGTTTAAGTTACGAGTGATAATAAAAAAAATTCTAACTGTTGGATTCGCAAAATGTAACTCAACTCGCAACTGGCTTCGCAAACCAATCAACTCGTAGACCAAGTCAATCAGCAGGTCGACTTGCAAGTTGATCCGCTAATCAAACTCGGTCCTCAGAGTCAATAAGTCAACAACAAGGTCGACTCGCATGGTCAACAGGTCAACACAAGTGTATCTCAACTCGCTAATACAGATCTGCGAGTTGAAATCAAAACTCGATCCGCAGCATAAACTGCAGTCGCGCATCTAAATTTAAATCGATTAAAAAGCAAGTTTTAATGCATGTGATCGATGTATATACATTATATATATAAGCCGAATAACATAAACCATAAGGATTCTTGTTAATTAATACATTATGACTGTTGCATGTATAACTCTCGCTGAAGACTCTAAACCTTTGATTGAAGGTCGAGGAGGACCAATCATCTATCCAGAAACCGATAGAACTTCATTTAAATTAAAACCCCACATTGTTCGGTTAGTCCAAAACCTCTGTCAATTCTGTGGCCTACCAAATGATGATCCCAACTCCCACCTTGACAAATTCATTTCCTTATCCAACTCCTTTAAGCCGATTGGGGTTAATCAGGACATAGTCTATCTATACTTATTTCCCTATTCACTCACTCTCAATGCACAAACCTGGTTTGAGGAACTAGAAATCAACTCTATAACCTCTTGAGTAGAATTAGCAACCAAAATTTTGGCCAAATATTTTCCCCCATCAAAACAAGCCACGTTTAGGTCCAACATCATAAACTTCCGTCAAATGCATGATGAATCAGTCTACGATGCATGGGAACGCTTTAAGGGATTGCTTAAGAAATGTCCAAATCATCGTTTTGAACGCTCAGACCAGTTGCGCATTTTCTACAATGGTCTCCTCCCACATCACCGTCCTTTACTTGATACCGCCTCTCGAGGCAGTTTCATGAATTGTACGACCAATGAAGCTTAGAGCCTTATTGAGGAAATGACAATGCACAACCATGACTGGAACAGTGAAAATCACCCATCACTAGTGAATTCACCTACTACAATCGGGAATGAAGCTATCAAAACTCTCGCTCAGCAAGTGGAAGAACTAACCAAAGAGATCAAGGAATTGAAAAATCAAAAACAACAAGTCTGTCAAATTCAAACTTTCCTTAATTGTGCTAATTTGAACCACTCAGCCCAAGATTTCCAATCTCATCTAACACCACCTGATACTAACCATTCTCCTTACCCACCTACGAATAGCCCACCAACTCACCAACCTAAACCTTTTGAACCCTCACAAACCTCTAGTTTTGACGACACCCTGATACAAGTCATTCAAGGACTCTCGGCTAGACAAGACCAAACTGATCTCATCTTAAGAGATCATTTGACATTGTTAAAAGCTTTCGAATCCCAATTAGCACAACATATTAACGCTAAAACTCAGGATAGTCCAACTAGTTTCCATAAGGAAGCTTCTCATATTCAAGACTCTCAGGTAGCACATAGCCCACCTACAATTTCTTCTCCAGTGAAGGAACCACCTATTATCCCATCGACCATAGATTTAGAGTCTACACCAAATAGGAAAGTAAACATTCCATTTCCGGCTCGTCTTAAACAATGACCCGACAAGCTTAAGTCTTTTAAGCTTGATAGGAAATTCCTAGACACCGCCTCTGAAGTTCACTCCAAAAAGTACTTCAGAAAACTTCTTACAACCAAGGATAAGGTACCCGAAGTACCCAATGTCCCGCTGAACGAGGAATGTTTAGCTATCTTGAAAAATACCATTCCTGAAAAACTCAGAGACACCGGACGCTTTACTCTCCCCTGTTCTATCTACAATTCAGGCATCATCTGTTCTCTTTCCGATTTAGGAGCTAGTGTTAACCTTATGCCATACTCGCTTTTCAAGAGGCTTGAGTTAGAAAATCTTCGACCTACCAAAATGACCATACAGCTTGCTGACCACTCGGTCAAATACCCTAAGGGAATAGCTAAAAATGTTTTAGTTAGGATTGACAAATTTCTTTACCCAGCAGATTTTGTAGTAATGGATATGCAGGAAGACGTACACATCCCAATCATACTAGGAAGACCTTTCATGAATACGGCCAAGGCAATCATCAACGTCTTCGCACAAACTATCAGCTTGAAGTCTCAGTGAGAAACCATCACTTTCCATATCGACAATCCTAACGCTGGAGACCAAGCCGATATGTACATGATCTCCATGAACAAGACCGCATAGGACAAAGAAACTGCAAAGTCAATAAGTGAAAGGAAATCTAGTAAGGAACTGGCAATCATGTCATATTTTCCGATTGACCTCTGACGAATAGGACAAAAGATGAAAAATGCATCAGTGAAAAACTCAACGATGGAAGAAATTGGGATGAGAAAGATGGAAAAAGAAAACAAAAGCAGCATACCGCCAATTAATCCGTTTACCACTAAAGAAATGGCAGGAAGTAACCACGACCATCCTACGAGAAGAGAAACACCGGAGGAATATTCAAAACGCACAAGATACCAACCGCAAACCATCATATATCACAAAGTGCTCGAAGAATTCATCCAAAGATTTGACAAAGTAGTAGGAGGAATAAGCGGCGTAGTCAACATGTTGGCTCTTTCCCCTGCTGAACTGCAATTCTGTCAACAACAGAAACGGACTTACGCTAGGATCTACAATGCCCTTAAAAGATCTAACATCCCATTCACCTCAACGCAATGGAAGATGTTAGGATCCATTAGAGCACATATGAAAGAGACTACTAGACATCCAAGAAGTCGTGCCGACATTTCAATGATGAATGACCTCACATCATTGCTTAACTTGCTAAGTAGAGAAGATCACCTCAGTTCCAAGGAAAGCGGATCTATGGTTATCAACTCCACTATGGAAAAACAAATTGAGTAAATGATTAAAGAACTTAGTGATCATGTTTGGGAGGAATCAAGGCGCGAACAACCTTTTAGGGCCACACATGAATCACCACTTGATATCGTTACTTTTGTTACGATCCATCTACGGGAGATTCAACAACAGAAAAGTAACTCCAGAAGAAACTTCATATTTTACTAAGGATGCAAGGAGATACTTCGTCAGCTTGTTCTAGTTTTCTCAGAATCCGACTTTCCATTCAACAACCATCAGCACCGGCAAATAGAGGACCTGTGCACGTCCATCAGAAGATTCAACGGAGACCCCAAGACCGAGAATTATGAAGACATAAAACTGCAATTCTTGGCGTTTGTATGCTCTCTCTGGCAAAACCCACCGCTAAGAGAGGTTGCTAAGACAGACACAACTACCATGACCGACCCTTGTGGACCTATCACTAAAGCAGTTGATTACATCACCGTTGGACTTCACGGCCTTGCAAGGACAACTTCAGAGCATCTTCTGAACTACAAAGAATCATCGAGAGATAGTCCACTCGAATTGATTACGACAATAGTCAATAATTTCATGAGAATCTATCCACCTCGATACACTTTTCCGCAACCTAGGGCTCACAATGTCAGCACTGGGGATCCCATGGATGCATCCATCTCCATCTAAAAAGAGAAGAAGTCGAGCTCTCGACTTTAAAAGAGCACTTCTCGGGAGGCAACCCGTGTTTACATTTATGCAATTTTACATTCCAAGAAGTGATGAAGTCTTCGACTATCTTTCACACTTGGATATACGAAGAAGACCGACGCATCAAGTTTTTGGCGCCGCATCAAACATCAAATTTTTGGCACCGGAATTAAGAAAAGTATATCCAACGTGTTCACACCTACGAGTCAAATCACAAAAGACTTGAAGAAATCGGAGCACACAATTACAACGAAGGGACTCTACGGAAAAGTCGACAATCATGTGCTTCGGAGCACTCCTCATCATCACCAACAAGCCATATATATAAATGGGGAGTACTTCTATACTGTTTCTTTCATTCGTTATAATATACCATAACCACTATGTTTATCACTAAGTGTGGGATTCAAACCCAAAACACAAAGCTAAAAGAATACGTCTTAGATGTTTTAAATCCTAAGTGTGGGATTTTACCCCAATTAGAGCTTAGAATAACATCGAGGACGATGTTCCTTTAAGTGTGGGATAGCAGTAGTTACACTACTGTAAAATGGATAATGGTATATGCTTGATTCTAAACTCGTTGCTCTTTAGACCATCCTTCTCCAATAAGCAAACAAAATTTTTCAAAATTGAGTTAAAAATATGTTGAAAATGAAAAATTTTAGACAGAATAATTTACTTTGGGGAAAAGGATATATAAAATACGAATTCCTTTGGAAAATTAGTTTAGTAATCCCATAAAGAGCATCGTATGACTAGGCACACAACAAACCAACTTTCGATTCGTGAGGTATCTTGAGCCATATAAAGCATTCACTTTTAATGCTTCACATCTTCAATTCTTGAGTGTGCCGATGTATGCGTTTAGAATCAGAACTTGCTCCTGCTATGCATTTCGAATCCAGATTGGTTAGTGAAAAGGAGATTGAATCACATCATTCTAAAACCCATCCATACACCCAAACACCCAAAAATAGACACATTACCGCTGCATTCTCAAAAGCAACCCTCAAACTTTAAAATAAAGTTCCAAAGATGAAAGAAGAGAAATCGCAAGGAGATGACGTCGAGAAAAAAAAAGAGAAAAGAAGTTCAAGAAGAAAATTTTGAAGAAAAAGAAAATCAATTGGAGAAAAAGACTCCTCCTGCAAACACCAAAAGAAAAAGGGCGTCAATCCTCCCAAAAATTCCAACTTCAACAAAAAGAGACCCACGAAAAACCCAACAAAACCCCTTCTCATATCACCAACACTTCACTTCGAAAAACCCTACCTCACTTCCCTTAGAATGATTGTGGCTAGATCAACTTCGCGCTCACCAAAAGGTAACGATTTGATTCTCGATCAAGCCTATGACGATAAACGATACATGACTGGCGTTCTCAGTGATTGATAATTTTAGAATAGGAAACCCTAAACACTTTGAGTGATTTGAGTGACCACCTTGAGAGGATCACCTAGTCATGTATCCAAGATCAAAGATCAAAAGCATGCTCCCAAAGATTACAACCTCGTTTTTCAAAGAACAAATATTTCATTTTTTCCAAAATCCCCTTAAGTAAAAAGTTCCGCCTCCAAATATTTCATTATCCGCTTATCTTTACCCATGTTGAAATTCGAGTTTGTTTGAGGACAAGCAAAGTTCTAAGTGTGGGATACTTGATATCGCGTAAAAAGTCACGTTTTTACTACCGATATCTCTCTCATTCTGGAACGATTCTTGGCACTTTAACTCAAATTCAGTACAAATCAATAGTATTATGCCAAGATGGTCAAAACAAGGTTGCACGATAAAAATCAAGCAAAACGGATAGAAAATGAAGATTCCACGCACGTTTGAAGATTCAAGGCATCAAAATGAGATTTCAAGATAAAAGTGCCCATCACCAACATCCATCTCACCCAAGATGTTCGTTTTCAAATTACGAATCCAACAGAAGAAGAATCAACAAAAACGGACGAAGAATGAAGATTCTACGTACGTCGGAAGATCCAAACGATTCGTACGACACATCTAAAGTTTAGAGACATATTTTTGGGATTTCTTTTCACCAAAAGCTTCATTTTTTATTTACAAATCCAACGCAAAAAGAATCAACGCAAACGGACGCGTAATGAAGAAGATACGCGCGAATTAAGCAATGCAGCAAAAGAAAGCGAACCGGTGCGGCAGGGTGGTGTACCAGGCCGGCTGTCAGCCCCCCACCGCCGGCCACCACATGGCCACCGCCGGCCAGCACCCCCGTGCATGGATCCCGCTTTTTGGTCCTTTCGTGTACCCTGTGCTAGACCTTTACATGCTTTTTTCGTACCTGATGTCACCACCTTTTCCACCTTTTGCTATTGTGAGCTTCCACTTTCTAAAATGCACTAAAACTCTCCTATAAATAGGAGGCATGAGCCTTCATTTTAACATACACCTTCCTAGCTTATCTTTCTCACTCTAGAAATAAGTTCCCACTTTCTCACTCTATATTTCTTTCTTTAGATTAGTTTTAACTAGTATGTAAACTAGTTTAGGAGTTTTATTAGAAGTAGAAGGAAAGTTCAGAACGCATTGTAATCTTCGGTGTATGCTCGGAATTGTGTCAATTAATTCAAGTCTATTCTCTCTCGCATTTAATCCTGGTTCTTTCTATCCCTATCTATCTTAATTAATTACGTTTTTATTGATTATGCTAGATTTAGTTATTGCCATGTTTAGAGAGTAGTATACTTGTTGTGTTTGTTTGCGATGTAGTTAATTAATTATGGGATGATTTATAATTAAATATTAAAGATCGGTAGTATCGCTTTGATCGTCTTATTGCATGTTCTTGTTTGATTGTTGCCTTAGGATCATCATAGTGGTAAAATATAAACGGTCTTAATTATCGTAAAGTAATATGATGGCCCCTATTCGACTGTTACTTGATATAGTACTGGAAACAATTCAAGTTGGAGTACAAATGTATGGAAGTCGAGGAACGACCGAAGGTAGTCATATTACGAAACGGTACAATATTACGGAGTAATATGATGGCCCCTATTCGACTGTTACTCGATATAGTACTGGAAACACTTCAAGGTGGAGTACAAATGTATGGAAGTCGAGTAACGACCGAAGGTAGTTATATTACGGACTAACATATAAAATGAGAAACCTAGTTTAATTAACCTTTCTAAATAGACTTTTAATCTTCAATTTAATTTATCGTCTTTCCACCAATAAACGTGATTACAACACCTTTTTAACGACGTCCAATTAAAAGGTAGTCAGTCATCTGTGTCAATATAATTTGTCAAAGGTATGAAACTATGGAACCGCAAGGCTACATGGGGGATTATCGTAGGACAAGACATGGTCAAGGTTTGAAGTGGTGGAACCACTTAAAGTGAGGAACGCTGTTAATAACTAGGGGATTTATTGGGTAGTCTTAAGCTAGGGCTGGTTTAAAGTCATTAATGAACTTTTTAAATACATGAATCTGTTAGGATGACAAGGAATCGTTATATGATTCGGTTATGTCTAGTACCTTAAGATTTTGTTCCTGTTCATATGAAAGTATTATTAAACCATAATTAAGATTTTGCTTATTATTCTAAATAGTTTATGATGTTACCATAACCTAGCTCCCGGTGTGACATGCTAATGGGATTTTAATTAGTAGGGAATCTAGTGTTTACATCACGAGTATTCAAGATTAATAATTAACAAATATCTTTCAAAACAGTTTCTCCAAACATCATCCCATAACTTAATTAATGAAATCTCAGCAAACACTATCTTTATTTTATCTGCTTTATCTTTTATTTTTATTTCGCTTTTATTTATTTACTTGCCTAAGTAAGTTAATACAAATCCAAAACTCCCCCACTATCTTATAAACCCTTCACTAGTTTGAAAGCCCTCATCTACCACGCCTTAGTTTCAATTCAGTCGGTTTGAAGAACGACTCTAGGTCATACCTACCACTTGCTCACCCTTAGGATTAGCATTGTTAGGGAAAACTTAGGCCCCGTATACGGCTTGGCTCTTCCGTATTGTTGCTCTTTGGTTGCATGGTTTCTTCGTTTGGTTGTAACTTCTTCGTCGTTTATTCGTTTTGAGCGTTCTTTATATCCACGCGTTCATATTTTCCTAATGAAGAAAATGACATAAGTTAGAGGTCATAATTCTAAGTATAACTTAAAAAGTGCTAAAAAGCGTGAACAAGAATGCTTATGATCGTATTCGTTAGATTTATCATGTTTTTCGATCATTTAAGTTGTCTATGTTTTAGCCCTAATGATGACTTTTAATAATAAATCATTCATTTTGGATATATTCATCATGATTTGGGCTAAAAAGGTGATAATAATGCACGTAAAAACTTGACTTTTTACGTGTCATCAACTCACATATCCATATCAATAGGTATTGGATTCAATTGTAAGTCAAAACTTTATATATATTTCATCATATCATAATTATCCTTTCAGGACATTTTCAGTTCTCTCTCCCCCTTAAGAATCATGTTACGATTCTTTTTATAATCATATCCCTTTAATCATTGATTTAACAATGAGACTTGCACAAAAATTGTGCATAATTCAGTTTTAATATAATTAGACATAACAAGATGTGAATTCATTTATCAGAAAACTGAAATTAAAATTCTGAAAAACATCAAAATATGTTACGATTTTTCTAAAATCTTGTCACAATCCATATAAAGTCATGTGGCGAGTCTATACGAATCGCTTTGCGATTAAATACGTGTACAAGTTCATCAAAATGGTTTTAACATACAACTTTTCACACGCAAATCTTTTAACTTGATAATAGTTAAACATGAAATTTCACAACACCTTCATTATTTCATAATAAAGGTTCTCCTTTTTTTCCACTTTGGTTTAACAACTCATATCATAAACCGTTTGCTTATGAGTTTCAGCCATTTACACACGCTTTCAACATGCTAAAACAAACTTAAAGCAATTAATTAAGGTTCCATAACCTGTGATAACTCATTTAACTCATTTAATCGTGAATGACCCATTAGAAATTCAATCGCATTTCAAATAAATACTACCAGATTTAACACATGTTTAATTATTTTAATAATGTTGACTATTTGTCAATTTCAAACTCAATAAACCAATTAACAATAACTTTTAACCACTTTTCTCAAGTTTGACCCAAAGCAAGACCAATCATAATTTAAATGATTATTTACCCTTTCTATACACATATATGAGACTCTTTATTCAGAGTTTAATTTTAAAGTCAACACATCACAATATTAACACTACATAATTATGTTTGAATCATATTCATATCATTTGTCATGAACAAATTACCAAAACATCATAACCTTAGCCCACTACAATTCAAGGGCATATTATTAACCCATTTCACTTATCATATATGTATATTGTCATGTTAACACTTCATATTTTAAGTTTTAACATTACATATTGACTTTTAGTCAATGTATTCATCAATACTAATGACTCATTAATGACCATATCAACATACTTCAATCTCGGATTAATAGAATTCATACACACAATAGTGATCCATTTGGACACCAGATAACCCAATAATGGGTAATCTAACCCTATTAGTCAAATAATCACATTTGCAACAAAATCAACTTGTTATATATGTATATCATTATAATTTTTAACAATAGCAAGTATCATATACACTTGCAAATTTAAAATTACTTAATGTTATAATTCCACCCATTAATTTCTTCCACATGGAAATAATAGTTAAATAATTTAACTCAATTTCATACTCAATTTTCCAATCACATTAAATCTATTTGATACTTGAAAACCTCAACAAGTTCATCTGATATAGCATAATGTAACAACGGTGATCAGGCATTGTTGGATTATGTTTTTCACACTTCCTTCTTAGGCTACTTCATATCATAAATCATCAATGTGATTTTCTTTGTTTACCCGCATAGCATATTAGCTTAGCAAGGACTAAAACACCCTTTAAGACTTCTTCAATATGTATCTATTCATATAGAATATCAATCCAACAATTGACATAAGTCATTATCCTGGTTATCTGAAATTCTAACCATATTAATTTATTATCATATTTTAAGCATATGATACATTATCAAGCACTAATATCATGACAAAATCATGTGTATTACCAAGCACATATACTTAAATATCACCAATCAGTACATAGTACAATATCAAGTACCACGTACTTTATCAATATTACGCGCTATACCAAACACGTATTCACTAATAATCATTTTACTTTAATTACTTATTATCATCAGATATTCATTTTAGGATTTACTTGCTATTATATTCCCTTAATCATATTGCTCCAAACTCATTCAGTTCATGTGAGAAAATAATTCTACACACGTGATTAACATTACTATTCGGCAATTCTACTTGCCTCCAATTACATAGCATCTAGCCACATTATAATAACATATAAAATTATGTTATTGTTTACCAATATACATTTTACCAGAAATGTGTACATCTTCCTTAATCAAATAAAACAACATCTCAGTTTATAAAATGGGTTAGAAATATGATATGAGGAATGTTTGTGTGACAAAAGAGTCAAAATGTATACGTGAAAATGTTGTTAAAAGATGGAAGTCATAATATGTATAGTTTGAAATATGAATTGTCAATGTTGTCATGAAAATGGTCAAAAAAGAAAATAAATTGATCAAGGGTCCACATTTTGATAAATCGCAAAAATTGAAAAACTGTAAATTAGAAAACGTTCATTTTGTCGTTATATAAGTGCCAGCAAAATTTGGTATTCAAATGTATTGTAGATTAAAAGTTATGAGGATTGGAAATTTGGATATTATAAGGCTAAGTGCAGGAACCAAAGTGCAGGTCTGCAGGCCATATGAACTACCCGACGGGTAGCCTATATACCCGACAGGTACTAATGAGTGTTTCCGAACAAAAAGTGACTCAAAACCGAGTACCCGGTGCGTACACCTAGTACCCGAAGGGTACTGTCATTAGCTAGTGGGTACCTAGCCTACCCAGCGGGTACCCTGTGCCAGAACTAGATGTTTAGTTTGTTCATGTGTATTTTGATATATCAATGAATTCAACATGTTATGCTATGTTACTGGGGAAAAAATGATTATGTTTTCGTGGTGTTTCATAAAACAACAACAAAGCAATACAAACAAAACATACTAAGACCAAAAATGGTCAATAAATGGCAACTAAGAAACCCGCAGCTCAAACTGGTTCCAGTAGAGTCCAAACACCCAAAACAATTGATACCTTGATGATCCGACCCTCGCAAACCCGAGTTACCCCAAGTTAATACAAAAACTTCTAAGATCTTTCCATTGATTCCACTGCAAAATAAGCTTTCTATCGTTTGTAGAAATCCAAAAATAAGACCTCAATTGTAACTCAACGAACGGATCCGAGACCACTTCTGTGTTACCCTTGAAAAATTTCGAATTACGATGATTCCAAACCAAATATAACATTGACTAAACGATACCCATCCAAATAGATTTAATATTAGTAGAATAAGTATAGGCACCACAATGATTCTGTAGTTCGTCCATTTTAATAACATTATAATGACACAAACCCCACCAAACGAAAACTTTATACCAAGCTTCCAACACCTTAAAAAGCAATTATCCAAATATTTGATATTCACTTCACACCATGGACATAAAATGCTTGGAATATCAATATCCATATTTCCAAAAATTTCACGCACTCGCTTCATATATTTAAAGAAATGTAGTTAGCAATAGTTATAGATTATTGAATCATTAATCTTTTTTGAATGCATGATACGATCAACTGCATGTTAATTACACCGAATATTTATCATGCATTTTAAAGTTATTCACATTGGAACAAATTTTTTTATTTTTACAATGCATCATACTATATTTTTACTGCACCACAGAATCAAGTTCCTCATTTGCAACAATCATCAAAGAGTCTAACAGAGTGAATTATTATACGGCTGTATTTTAATATTAAAGTGACTGCATTCTAAGTTCACTGCATTAACTCTACTACATTTTTATAAAGCTTATATGTACATCAATTTACACTAGAGCATAGTATCTTTTTTATTGTACCACATGATCAAATTCCTAATATCCAACAACTGTTATGTGTCAAAAAGAGTACTTTCTTACAAAATGCATTGCATCTTAATTCTGCTGATTTTACATTGATACATATAACACACATAATTTTGTATATTGTAATTTAGAAATATTTAACTTCATTATATGTGTACTTGTCACTTTACTAAATCATACCATTTTTCCAGATCTGAATATGAGATCTCTTAAATTGAATAGATACATAATCATGCATGCACGCGTGTGCGCGCGCACGCACATACACACACAAACATATATATATATATATATATATATATATATATATATATATATATATATATATATATATATATATCGCTACGTATATTTATGTAGATTATACACAAAATTAATCATGTATACACTATACATATAGATTTACGTATATACATATGTATCAATCTGGAATCAATTTGAAATCTGAAAATACTTACCTCTGGTTTACGATTGTACAATAGGTATTCGTTTAATCAATCGATGTGTAGTTGTAGTTTGATTATCTTCAACCGAAGTTATAAGCGTAGGTGTTTGATTCGACATCCTCATGCTTGATTTCACGTTTTTTTTATTGATTTCGTGTTTTTTTTATCGATTTCTCATTTTTTATAGATATATATACGATTGATATACATCAACGGTGATTAATTACATAAAGCTTTAAGAAATCATCATCATGATATATATGTAATGATATAATCACCAAGTAACCAGGAAAGATATCAATCGGAATTCAGTGATATATGTTCTTATTTCTGAGTTTTTTTCTTCTAATTGTTGTTATGCGGGCAGTTTGGGCAATAGCTAGATATATGTAAAAGGACAGAAATGTCACTGAAGGAATGGACAAATGGCTTGCTGTGATTGGTCGTGGGTCTTCCTTCTCTAGTCCTCATATAAAGCCTTCCCCTAAGAACTTCGCCCATAAAATAATACAACATACAACATTTAGATACCTTTATGTTTAAAAACTTAATATGCAACACACGGTTTCACGCACATCATCCATAATCCAAGGCGTGATCTATATCGGTGGTGATTTATATACCATAACATTATAATTATGCACCATCAATTATGCTTTAAAGTATTATGCTTTAAAATATTATATGATACAACTATTTTGATACATGATTGTGGTGTATCATTGACATGTAATAGTATACACATCACCACTCTTAATATATCTTAACCATTAAATAATACATGAAAAGTAAATCACTGCTATCAAGGGTTACAAGCCACATGCTTAGACCATTCAAATTCCGTTGTTTTATTGTTGATCATGAGATCATTAATTCTTTTCCAGTCATGAAGAACCGTAGTCAAATCACTGACTTTATTTTTGATAGTGCCACAACAAGCAGCATGAACAACTGAAACAACGGTGACATCTTTACTATCCTGGCAAAATGTACTGAAATATATGCTGTTCAAGAACTTAACTTTAATTCCCAACCTTTCAAAAGCTCCTTCCCACTTCAATTCATTAAGAACATCTTGTTCTTTTTTCCCGGTTGAGTTGTGTCTTCTTGCGTACCATTCATCAAATAAAGCAATCGTCTTATTATTTGATCTAATCATATAGAAACCGGTATTTATCTCATTATTTTTTGACAGTTGATCGCCGTTAAACCACATCACACTTGCTTGCAGGTCAATGGTTTCGTTTACCATTAGATGTGGAAATGGATCCCTTAACCAAACCACATCTGTATCCTACAAATTGATCCAACAATTACATTGTATAAGTTACTGAAAACAAAGAGCGAATTGATCCAACAATTACATTGTATAAGTTATTGAAAACAAAGAGATTAGACAATATATAGATAATATTAGATTTTGAATTACTTAGATATGGTAATAACTAATAACATGTCCAATTTAATAATCATATATACATATAAGGATGTGTTAACAAGAAGTTAAAATAAAAATGGTGGAAATGATCTCAATTTGCATTTACAGTTTTTTAAGTTGTAAAAGTCAATTTTTTCGTTTCCCAAACGTTTTTATAATTATCAACCCTTAATTTTATTTTTTTGTTTTCCAAAAAGTTTTCATTGTGAATTTTTTTTTTATGTTTCATAGAAACTTAAAATATTTTTAACTATGAAGCTTAAATTTTTTGCATTCACATTATCTTTTGAATATGTTAAGCTTAACTTTCAACCTTCACAATTCAATAATTTGATTTGAAGCAAAAAAATAAGCTTCACATTTAAAAATTATGTTTGAAGCAAAACAATTCAACTTCAACACTTTAGAGATTTATGAAGGTCAAGTATTTTAATCATTGTAATTTTATCTCTACCCCATTATATATATATAGTAACGGGATAAAAAAGAAGCAAATTTAGGTGGAGTAAAGGGAGAAACAATATGATTCAGTATTTTTATTACTATGATTCATTTTTTATTATTATAATTCAAGTAATAAAAGTTGAATCATATATATGATAAGGTTCCAATGAGAACAATTCATAAATGTACAATTAGCCAATAAAAACATTAGATTCACACTCATACATCTCAAATATATCTAGAAAAATTGATTAGACTAGATGCAAATTTTCTGAAATACACAAAAATCAAAAAAAACTATTGATGCACAATTATAGAGATAATTGTGCATCAATCATTTTTTTCAATTTTTGTGCATTTTTAGAAGTGTGCATTTGCATATTTGAGATGTATGACTGTGAATCTAATGATTTTTGTTGGCTAGTTGTGCATTTATGAGGTGTTCTCGCCGTTTTATTTTTGAAGTGTTCTAATTTGATACAAACTCTCTCTCTCGCTCGCTCTCTCTCTCTCTCTCTCTATATATATATATATAGGGTAAGGTTCCAATGAGGACACTTCAAAAATAAGAACGCTATGAACACTTCATAAATGCATAATTAGCCAACAAAATCATTAGATTCAAACTCATACATCTCAAATATGTGTAGAAAAATTGATTAGAATAGATGCGAACTTTCGGAAATACACAAAAATCAAAAATATGATTGATGCACAATTATAGAGATAATCGTGCATCAATCGTTTTTTTCGATTTTTGTGCATTTTTAGAAGTGTGCATTTGTTTTTCTTTGCATATTTGAGATGTATGACTTTGAATTTAATGATTTTTGTTGACTAATTGTGCATTTATGAGGTGTTCTCACCGTTCTTATTTTTGAAGTGTTCTCATTTGATCCAAACTCTATATATATATATATAGTAAGTTGATCAAAAGAGAAGAAAAATTTAGGAGAGAAGACATAGAAATAATCTGAACCAATAATTTTAGATTTTAATGGAGAGGGTATTATGAGAAATTAACATGTAATTAAATCAATAAATATGTATTATCTTTAAATTCAAATCATGATGGTGGTTATAGCTGATCCACAAATACGGTTACAAGATTTATGGGAATTTATTTAATACTTTTATTAGAACTAGATTATTATTAATATATTTTTATGTGATTCTCTCCCTCACTTTTCTAAACACCTAACAGTTTTGCTTCTTCTTCTTTGCGTATTTTATGAAAACACATCGCATTTTTTGACGACAATCTACGCATACTCGGATCTCATCGAGAATTCATTGGAAATTTTTATATGGATGCATAAGCGTACATATGTATTTCTATTAGGACGCATCCGTCTACCTATTTTTATTTTAATTTGTTAGAATGAATTTGAATCTAGTTATTACATTAAATTATATAAGTTACATAAATGGTAATGCATCTGTTTTACATTTGCATTAATTTTCCTTTGATCCATTTCCATCCCTTTTCCATATTTATACAATGATATAAAACTATGATTCATTTACTTCATCTTGTGATTCAGTTTTTATTTTTAAATTTAATGACATGTAAATTTAAATGATTTTACAATTGATTCACTAAATTAAAAATATGATTCAGAAATCCTATCCATACTCGTACATAATGTTTGTATATATTATTCACCAAAGTAAATAATAATTTAAATGTTTATTTTTCAGATACATGGTGAAACTTTAATAAGGAGATGACAAACTATTTTTTCAAAAAAGAATCTGTACTTTTTGGTGCTCATGGTTCTCGATGCTTTTGATTTTGATGGGTAAAAAGAAATACTACCTCTATCACATTTAAAATGTTCATTTTAACTTTGCACGTAGTTTTAAAATTTTTCACTAAACAACCTTTTCACCAATCAATTATAAATCAACTAAAGTCTTTTATGTTTGGTTACATATCAAAGTGGACACTTATAATGGGACATACCAAAGTAGGGACATTTTAAATAGGACGGATGAAGTAATATTAGATATGTTATCGAGAAAATCCCTATTATTTTGGGTGGTTGCTTAATGTTTTCCAAATGAGAGAGAAAGTGAATTTACATATTAGCCCTAACTAGCCTAGAAAAAAATGGGCTTAGGTCACCGAAATGCAACTAACTTTGGTCCGATATCTATTGTGTGTAATCAATTTAAGGGTGGGTGTAAGAATGCAATTAACTTTCAAAAAGGGTGTTTTAATGTAATGTGATGATGTGTCATTGAGTTGTCAAACTCTTAGGATGCCACGTGGCACTTCCGGACGCCATATGGTACCTTCAACGAGTGACACGTCATCAAATTACATTAAAACACACTTTTTGAAAGTTACTTGCATTCTTACATCCATCCTTAAGTTGGTTGCACACAATAGACATCGGGTCAAAGTTGGTTGCATTTCGGTGACCTAAGCCCAGAAAAAAATAGATCATGTTACAAAAATTATACAAATCGGCAGTTACCCATTCAAAACCTTTGATCCAATTTCTGAACGGGTGGGATGATTTCTCTCTTCTCTCTCCTTCAAATTCCTTCTCCATAAGAACCTAGTCCTTTATATATATATATATATATATATATATATATATATTGATCCCATGACTAGAATTGTTTTCACCTTTTTTATTTTATCCACTACTTTTTACTGAATCCCATTCATGCATACATACGTACATATATACGTACATATATACATACATATGTACGTATACACATATATATATATATATATATATATATATATATATATATATTCATTCTTTAGTACTATGTAAAAAGATTGAAATATTTCTCAATATATTTTAAGATCCTTGCAAACTGCCAAATTGGTTCATGCCACAAGGGAAGTGATTATGTATATTCTCAAAAGTTAGAGGATTGAATGTGTTAAAGATTTCTAAAGTATAAAAGTATAACTACTATTTTATTGATCCACGACTACGCAAAATATACATTTTAATTTTACAAACTAATATTTTTTTAAGTATTTAAAAAGCAAATAGTTGTAAGTAGTAATAAATAAAGTTAGTTAACCACGGTGAGTGATTTTATACTAGTACTCTAAATTACTATAACTATATTAACTTTGATGCTAGTCATGAATATTACAGTCATTTAAATAATATACAATTCATAAAAGAGATAATGCATACATGATGGTGAAATTTAATCAAAAATAATAATAATTAGAATCGTTTGATGTTCAGTATACTGATTTACGATTACTTAAAAACAAATAAAAACCGTAAAATCAATAGATTAATGTCATTGGAATACTAATCAAGGCCGAAAATGATTGACCCTTAAATTTTGATGTTCAGTACAACTAATATTGCAAAACCTTCTCCGCTTTAATAGTAAAATCACTTTAAATTCAAATATGCTTTTATCATTTTAGTCAACTTATTAAAATTTAATATATATGGAATTGGTTTTTAAAGATATGAATTTGAAAATCAACAACCGATATCATGTTATTAATTAAACATCAACTTGCATAGACTATTATAGGTTACATGTTACATGTTACATTTTTACATTTTTATCTATATGAAATTACCCTTTAGTAACTATCATATTTCATCATGTATAAAATACGTTGTTTTAATCATTATATGTTATTACATGTTCTTGTTACATCATTATACATAATATATATTATATATTATACTCCCTCCTCACCAAAATAATTATTACCCGACAAAGCAATAAACTTTTTATAATAAATATATTCATTATTGATTTCTCTTTTTTATTTTTTTTCAGAATGACAATTTTATTCTTAATTTCAAAAAGGGTTTTAAGGGTTTTAAGGTAATCTCAATCAAACATTTTTATAATTATTACCCGACAAAGCAATTAACTACTAATTTCTAAAAAAATATGTAATAATAATTTCAAATAAGGGTTTTAAGGTAATCTCAATCAAACATTTTTATTTATATTTAGTAGTGGACAACTGATTTGGTATAACTCGGAAAAGAAAAGATGGACAATTTTATTGGGACGGAGAGAGTATATATTATGCAGTATATTAGTATATGTTACATATAACTTTATTATAAGACCTTAAATTAATTATATGCAACTCTTGACATGATATGTTTTTTAGTATATGTTACATATAACTTTATTATAAGACCTTAAATTAATTATATGCAACTCTTGACATGATATGTTTTTTAGTTACCGAATTATCATATCATATCATATATATATATATATATAAATAAAGTCCTTAGTTGAAACGAAAAATATTTAAAGAATAAATATGGAATTCAGGATAAATAATGTAAATCCATGAAAAATGAAATAATCATTATGACATTAACAAAGTAAGGGGTTAAGTGTACTTTCTTGCGGGAAAACTAGTACTTGTAATATTCATGAAGAGATTAATAAATAAGTTTTTTTCATGATTAATTATATTATGTCATTCTAGTTTTGAGGATTTTTTAACATGAATAAGAAATAAGAATTTTTTTAATTAATCACTTTCAGTTACATCCTGGATCATAATTTGGGAACAAAATGGAAGGGGATCTCCTATTTATCCTATTTTATACACCAGATGAATCATATGTCAACTACATATATGATATCTTCATACTTTAAATACAGTCAATCGAATGTATTTTAAATATTCAAAACTTTAGGGGAAAAAAGAACAATAATTGAGATCCTCCCATCTTCAATTTGAAAATGAGATGCCATGTTCTTACCCACTTGATATTAATTTAGTAAATAAATTCATCTTTATGTTAAAATGTAAGTCCCCATGTTTCACATGTAACGGATGATGACATCTCATATTAAACTTAACATGAGAGCAATGTTTAAATAAACATGTTGAATTGGCCCCGTTCGAAGGGTTGAATTGGAAATCGAAGGTTTCCAGACAGTTCATTTTAATTATGCAGATTATAGTATGATTTTCGAACATCTGTGAACTAGTCAGTTTCCGGTTCAACCCGGTTAATCTGGCAAAGCGGAGCTCAAAAGGTCATTTTCGTCTAATTTTTTTCATTTTTTTTACAATCGTAAACTCTATTGTATATATTACTTGAAAAGATTCTATAGAAACTTTTCATAAATTTTATTTTATTTATTCGGCCGGTTCTATCGGTTGAACCGGTTAAACAGGAACCGGAGTATCTTTGGCTGCTTCGATTGGAAAATGGCTTCTAAAACATTGCATGGGAGGATCTTAATCCCGAGAAAAAAAATTAATTAGCATTAAGAGTGCACAATTAATTTAAAACTGAGTTACCGTAAAAATGAAGTTGTATCCTCGCTGAAGAACATTCCTAAGAAAGCCGGTCCTAAGCCACATCAACTTTAAGAAGCCGTCAGACAAGAAGAACAGCTCGCTAACATAATCTTCGTCATATGTTTTGATTCTATAACAATGTAATCTAAGAAACACACATCGTTCAAACGCAATTTGATCAACTGCGACGATCAAAAGATGGTTTTTTAATTGATGTGTATCTTCACCTAGCCAAAACCCGTCTAAGAATATATCGAACATTGATTTATCACCCTCAGTGTAAGCTTTGTTCACAAAAGCTATAATCACGGTTTTGTTCTCATTCGAAGCTCCTTCCAACGCTGCTTCCAACTCATCTCTATACATCGATGTGCTATTCTGCAATTACAGCGCGCATAAAAATGATAACTTTATTGATATATTGGTTTTTCTTATAATGGTTTAGACATTTCAGGATCTTTCATACACAGAATAGAACTTCTAAAACATAATAAAAGACAATAAAAATATAAAAGTATAAACTTCAACACATTCCCAAAATATCAACCATTATTTATAAGCATGCAGATACTATATCTCTTCATATCGGCAGGTATTAAAGACAGCATATCAAGCAAGAGCTTGGGTCAAAGTCCAACATGAGCATACTTGTCTGCAATTGACAATTTTACAGCGCTAAAAGTATATGACTATTTATTTTCTAAACCTTTTTTTTCATATAATATTTCAGCCAGATGAACAGAAACATGAAGCTTACCATGGATAATGAGGGGGTAGTACTCATGGAGATTTTGGATACTGATGGGCTATTTTTTGATAAAAGATAGATAACAAGTAAGGATGTAAGCAATAAAGTGGGAAGGCCAGAAGTTAGGATTCCTGTTTGGTTTAATCGATTCATTGCTGCTTTTGTTCGGTGCTTTGAGGTGGCCGGACAATAGTTTAACGGTTTATTGTTGGTGTACTGTGATGATATATGGTTGAGTAGGGAGTTCATGTTGGAATTTATAGTACTGCATGCACTTACAAAAAGTTTAAATGACATGAGTTTAATTAATTGATACACATCTTACTCAACATTATTTTCTGTGAAAGGTTTCGTGTAATTTTTGTAAATGTAGTGTACTTCTCTTCTCCATAATAGTCTATGGGCCAAGAGAGGTAGGGAGGGCGGTTGGTTGGTTTTTTCTGAAATTAATTATTCCCTCCGTCCCATCTATAGTGTTTACTTTGATTTTGCACGTAGTTTTAAAATTATCCACTAACTACAATTTTTACCGATCAAATAACATATCTACCCACTAAAGTCCCCTTCGATTGGTTACAACATGAAAGTGGACATTTATTTGGGACAACCCTAAATAGTAAGGTGAATACTTAAAGGTGGAACCGAGGGAGTATGATTTTCATCATGCTACTTTATGGTGTGGTCAATAGCTTATTTTATGGTGAAGGATAAGAGCGGAATGTCTCCGATGAGGAGAAGGTGACATACTTGTTTGTGATACACGCCAAGATGCACAGTATGTTAGTAATGTCTGATTACAGTATGTTATTAATGTATGCATTCATTTTTACCCCTATATAATTTACTAAATTTTAAGACAGATTTATTTGTAATATATACCAAACAATTGTATTTTATACCTATAAAAATTTTTACCGCCAGTGTTTAGGGGTGCTTAATATATGGATATAACTGAATTATTCAAATAATTTATACGGATTGGACATTTTGGTTTTCTGTATTATAGTGGACAAAAACTAGATTAGTATTTAAAATTTCTTGATTGATTTTGGTTACTATTTTAAAACCGAATAAGTCTCAATAAACCGAATAGCAATAAGGGTATATGCAATATTATTGGTTATATATCAAATTAGATGTTAAATAATTATATGAATATTATTCCTTTATAAAATCTAATCATATAATACGCGGTGTTAATATATATCATTGTAAATAACTTAAATTCTTAAGTTTTGATAACTAACTCCATATTTTTATAAACCAACAACTCAACGCGGCAATAAGAAGTTGGTGATAGAGTCATGAAATAATCGTTTTAAGAGTCAAAACAATACCCTCGTGAAGTCAACGAAGAAATTGAATGGTTAAAATCGATCCATCTAAATAATAATGTGGTTCGCTTCGTATTTGATGTAGTTTATGAAATGTAAAACAAATTAAACCTATTAATTCTGGGAATACCCAAAATTAATTCTTCCAACAAACGTTGATTCCAAAAGAATACTGTTGTTAGACTAATTTTCAACTCACAATTTGAGAGAAAGATTAATATAACACCCCAAAATTTCATCACATATTTTTTTATTTTATTTCGGAAGCGTTATCCCATTCAATAAAGTTTAAAGCATTTATATAAACTTTAAACCATTACTAAGTATTATACTATTACAAACTTAAACATATATAGTTACAAAACAGTTTTTCTATTTGGGTATTACTTCTAAAACATTTTAATCCGCAAAATGATCAGAGTTTCAGCCGTCAAACATTTCTTCAAACGATCACTAATTGCCTAAATATCTCAAAAGTTAACCTGCAAAAGTATGGTGGGGGATTAGCTCGAAGCTAAGTGAATAAACTAAGTCTTACAATCTAACTTAGCATAACAATCAATTCACAACAATTAACTTCAAGAAACAATCAAATAAAGGATCGGTGGTTCTTGAGGTATCCTCAGTCCGCGGTGATCCTCCAAGAACAGTTAATAATCAACTGCAGGCCAATACAGAGATTTTACCGATAGTTTATTGCTATCTTTAATCATTATGGACTAATTCACAACGAATGTTCATCCAGTCAATAAAGATTAACCTATAGCAACTAAACCCAATATAATTGACCTCTATCATTCCAAACTATCGTGGAATTAATCACTAACAATCAAGTAATCCATCAATTAATAAATTCAATCAATCAATCTATTATTAAATCATCAATAAAGCAATCAATAATATAAACATAAAATTGATGTAACTAACTATTAACACCAAAATCAAATTGTGAGAATTAGTCCACTCACCGATACCTCAGCAGTTGCAACACTCAGTTTCTTATCACCGAGTCTTTGTTTTTATCTGAAATATCACATAATAACAAATTAGTAACTTGTCATTAACAAAATAGTATTTAAAATATTGATATATCTTACACATAAGTAACCATATAATACATATGTATATGGTATATATTTAAGTTCACAGTTTAACTTAATCATCAAAATACAACATACAAACGCGTTCCGGGTCAGGTTTGGTGGGATCGCGTTCCCCTTAAGAAAAGTTTCTGTTACCGAATTACACTAAACAACGCGATCATGAACAAGAGGCTGGATCGTGTTCGTCCTTTGAAAACTTTCTGTGATTGATTTGCACTTGGCAACGCGATCCAGGTAAATGCTTCGGATCGCGTTCCCAAGAATAAAATCCGTCATAAATCATTTATAGCTAGTGAACGCGATC
Organism: Pseudognaphalium luteoalbum; assembly: GCA_963422505.1. Taxonomy (NCBI): domain Eukaryota; kingdom Viridiplantae; phylum Streptophyta; class Magnoliopsida; order Asterales; family Asteraceae; genus Pseudognaphalium; species Pseudognaphalium luteoalbum. The sequence goes on from OY730196.1 coordinate 50,674,591, forward strand.
CTAGCTAGGGTTTGGGGATCGCGTTGAGCTGTTCTTTAGCTCAAGAACAGACCTGTCATTGTCCAGCTCGAACCAAAACTCAATTCATCATCAAAATGACATCAAATTCGAATTTAAAAGCTATCAAAGGCTCAAATAACTTCAAGTAACATCATATACCATCTCTTAACCTAATTCAAACTTCTAATTCGCATAACTATCAACAAATACATTATTAAGATTAAAACCCATTTTTACAAACAAGAACACTTACATAATCAATCCAAAGCAAAGATTTACTGATGATGATGATGGCAATGAAGTAATCACAACTCCAGATTAGATTATTTGAATATGATTTTGATTTTTAAATCTTGAATATGGTTTTGAATGGTAGTTGGGTGTTCTTGAACTTACTGTAAGTTTTAGGAAGTAAAGAAAAGAGGAGGTCGGCCTCTTTACTTAACCGACCCAATTATACGGGTATTTTATATCCGTCTTAAATATATTGTCTGGAACCTAAATTTTAAATACGATAAAATTATTTTATTTTACCGTCACCTAAATTTATTTAAAGTAAACAATATTTCATTAGACACAATATTTCCTGAAACTTATTTTCCTATTAAATTTACAATCAAACACACACACACACACACACATATATATATATATATACTACTTATAAAAGCTAAAGAAAATACCTGTTTCTCCTAGGCCCGATTTGGGGATGTTACAAATCAGCCCTCCTTAAGAAGATTTCGTCCCCGAAATCTAACTAGAAGCAAACAAACTAGGGTATCTAGCTCGCATACTTTCCTCTGCTTCCCAAGTGAGATCCGCACCCAAACTATGTTTCCACTTAACTAATACCATAGGGATTTCTTTCTTTCTTAATGTAGTAATCTTTCTATCTAAAAGCTCAACAGGTTCTTCCACCAATTTCTTACTTGAATCCACACGAAGATCTTGCAAAGGAAGGATTTGAGATTGATCCTCCACATTACATTTTCTTAAATAGCAAACATTAAACGTATTGTGAATACCAGCTAATTCAGGTGGAAGATCTAAAGAAACCGATTGGTCATTAATTACTTGTCGGATCTTAAATGGGCAAATATATCGGGGAGATAACTTCCCACGTTTACCAAATCTAATAACACCCTTCCATGGAGAAACTTTCAAATAAACAAGCTCACCAACAGAAAAAGAAACTGGTCGTCTACGTGGATCAACATATTGTTTTTGTCTGTCTCGAGCTGCTTTTAACTTCTCACGAGCAATGGTAACCTTATCAGCAGTAATCTGGACGATATCGGGGCCCGCAAACTGTTTTTTTCCCGCTTCTAACCAACACGTAGGTGTTCGACAATGGCGTCCATACAACATCTTATAAGGTGGCATACCAATACTGGAATGATATGAATTATTATATGCAAATTCTATTAACGGCGGGTGAAAATCCCAAGAACCGCCATACTCCAATACACATGCCCGCAACATATCCTCAAGAGTTTGAATGGTACGTTCTGACTGTCCGTCAGTCTGAGGATGATACGCTGTACTGAGATTAATTCTGGTACCCAACTCCCGCTGCAAACTCTGCCAAAACCCAGAAACAAACCTGGAATCCCTACCTGATACAATCGATAATGGAATCCCGTGCCTCGAAACAATCTCCTGAATATACAATTGAGCAAGTCGAGTCAACAATGCTGTCTCACTAGTGGCTAAGAAATGAGCACTTTTCGTCAGTCTGTCAACAATCACCCAAATCATATCATTACCTTTCTGCGTTCTAGGAAGTTTGGTGACAAAATCCATGGTAATATGTTCCCATTTCCACTCTGGTATCTCAAGTTGTTTTAAAGAACCATACGGTTTCTGATGAACAGCTTTTACTTGAGAGCATATGTGACATGTTTCAACAACTCGAGCAACATCCAATTTCATTGTCGGCCACCAATACAATGGTTTCAAATCGTTATACATCTTTGTGCTACCGGGATGAACAGATAATCTAGATTTGTGTGCCTCAGTTAAAATCAAATCACGAAGTCCCCCAATCAACGGAACCCAAACTCGAGACTGAAAAGTTTTTAATCCACGAGAATCATTAACCAATAAATTCCTTTGTTTCAATAAAATCTCAGATTTTAAATTATGATCCAACAAACCCTCTGACTGCGCCACTTTCAATTGAGAAATCAAATCACAAGTAATTTCCAAACGCATAAAGTAAATTCGATCGAGAGATACTTTTCGACTTAAAGCATCAGCAACCACATTAGCTTTACCCGGATGGTAACGGATTTCACAATCATAATCTTTAATTAACTCTAACCATCGACGCTGTCTCATATTAAGTTCTTTTTGAGAAAACATATACTGGAGACTTTTATGATCTGTACATACAACACATTTATTACCGTATAGATAATATCTCCAAATTTTCAAAGCAAACACCACAGCTGCAAGCTCTAAATCGTGAGTAGGGTAATTTCTCTCATGTATTTTAAGCTGGCGAGAAGCATAAGCAATAACCCGATCACGTTGCATTAAAACTGCGCCCAACCCAGCACGAGAAGCATCACAATAAACCACAAAATCATCAGAACCGTCAGGTAGGGCTAATACTGGAGCCTGACACAACAACTGTTTAAGAGTTTGGAAAGATAATTCTTGTTAATCACCCCACTCAAATTTAATATCTTTCCTAGTTAACTTAGTTAACGGGCTAGCGATTTTGGAAAAGTCTTTAATAAATTTACGATAATAACCCGCTAAACCAAGAAAACTTTTAATCTCAGACGGAGACTTAGGAGCATTCCAATTCATAACTGCTTTTACTTTAGAAGGATCTACTTTGACACCATCCTTGCAAATAATATGACCAAGAAACTGTACCTCACGAAGCCAAAATTCACACTTAGAAAATTTAGCATAAAGATGTTCTCTTTTCAAAATTTCAAGAATCAATCTCAAATGATGTTCATGTTCAGACTCAGACTTATAATAAATCAAAATATCGTCAATAAATACAATCACAAACTTGTCTAGAAAAGGTCGACATATTGGATTCATTAAGTCCATAAAAACAGCAGGAGCATTAGTCAATCCAAAAGGCATAACTAAAAATTCATAGTGACTGTACCGGGTACGAAAAGCGGTTTTAAAAACATCTTCTTCACGAACTCGCACCTGATGATAACCGGATCTCAAGTCAATCTTAGAAAAATAAGATGATCCCTGCAACTGATCAAATAACTCATCGATTCTGGGTAACGGGTATTTATTTTTCACCGTTCTTTTATTAAGCTCTCTATAATCAATACACATTCGAAGAGTACCATCCTTTTTCTTAACAAACAAACCGGAGCACCCCACGGGGAAGAACTAGGTCTTATAAACCCTTTATCTAACAGTTCCTGAATTTGACCCATCATCTCACGGATTTCAGAAGGAGCTAATCTATAAGGAGACTTAGCTACAGGAGTCGAACCAGGAATTAAATCTATTTGATATTCAACTTCCCTTACATGAGGCAACCCAGGTAATTCAACAGGAAAAACTTCCGGGTAATTAGAAACCACCGGAATATCAGAAAAGTTTAAAGCATTTATATAAACTTTAAACCATTACTAAGTATTATACTATTACAAACTTAAACATATATAGTTACAAAACAGTTTTTCTATTTAGGTATTACTTCTAAAACATTTTAATCCGCAAAATGATCAGAGTTTCAGCCGTCAAACATTTCTTCAAACGATCACTAATTGCCTAAATATCTCAAAAGTTAACCTGCAAAAGTATGGTGGGGGATTAGCTCGAAGCTAAGTGAATAAACTAAGTCTTACAATCTAACTTAGCATAACAATCAATTCACAACAATTAACTTCAAGAAACAATCAAATAAAGGATCGGTGGTTCTTGAGGTATCCTCAGTCCGCGGTGATCCTCCAAGAACACTTAATAATCAACTGCAGGCCAATACAGAGATTTTACCGATAGTTTATTGCTATCTTTAATCATTATGGACTAATTCACAACGAATGTTCATCCAGTCAATAAAGATTAACCTATAGCAACTAAACCCAATATAATTGACCTCTATCATTCCAAACTATCATGGAATTAATCACTAGCAATCAAGTAATCCATCAATTAATAAATTCAATCAATCAATCTATTATTAAATCATCAATAAAGCAATCAATAATATAAACATAAAATTGATGTAACTAACTATTAACACCAAAATCAAATTGTGAGAATTAGTCCACTCACCGATACCTCAGCAGTTGCAACACTCAGTTTCTTATCACTGAGTCTTTGTTTTTATCTGAAATATCACATAATAACAAATTAGTAACTTGTCATTAACAAAATAGTATTTAAAATATTGATATATCTTACACATAAGTAACCATATAATACATATGTATATGGTATATATTTAAGTTCACAGTTTAACTTAATCATCAAAATACAACAGACAAACGCGTTCCGGGTCAGGTTTGGTGGGATCGCGTTCCCCTTAAGAAAAGTTTCTGTTACCGAATTACACTAAACAACGCGATCATGAACAAGAGGCTGGATCGTGTTCGTCCTTTGAAAACTTTCTGTGATTGATTTGCACTTGGCAACGCGATCCAGGTAAATGCTTCGGATCGCGTTCCCAAGAATAAAATCCGTCATAAATCATTTATAGCTAGTGAACGCGATCCTAGCTAGGGTTTGGGGATCGCGTTGAGCTGTTCTTTAGCTCAAGAACAGACCTGTCATTGTCCAGCTCGAACCAAAACTCAATTCATCATCAAAATGACATCAAATTCGAATTTAAAAGCTATCAAAGGCTCAAATAACTTCAAGTAACATCATATACCATCTCTTAACCTAATTCAAACTTCTAATTCGCATAACTATCAACAAATACATTATTAAGATTAAAACCCATTTTTACAAACAAGAACACTTACATAATCAATCCAAAGCAAAGATTTACTGATGATGATGATGGCAATGAAGTAATCACAACTCCAGATTAGATTATTTGAATATGATTTTGATTTTTAAATCTTGAATATGGTTTTGAATGGTAGTTGGGTGTTCTTGAACTTACTGTAAGTTTTAGGAAGTAAAGAAAAGAGGAGGTCGGCCTCTTTACTTAACCGACCCAATTATACGGGTATTTTATATCCGTCTTAAATATATTGTCTGGAACCTAAATTTTAAATACGATAAAATTATTTTATTTTACCGTCACCTAAATTTATTTAAAGTAAACAATATTTCATTAGACACAATATTTCCTGAAACTTATTTTCCTATTAAATTTACAATCAAACACACACACACACACACACACATATATATATATATATATACTACTTATAAAAGCTAAAGAAAATACCTGTTTCTCCTAGGCCCTATTTTGGGATGTTACAATTAAAATTCTTGAAAATCAAAACTGAAAAGTCCATTACATCCATAAGCCCAAAAAGGGAACCAGAAATTTAAATGTATAAAAAAAAAACATAACGGGTCGTTCCTAAGGCCCAAAACAAAAGACCAAATTTAAAAAAATAAAAAATAAAATGGACTATAAATTCTTCTAAGAGCCGTTTTTGGGCTTCGAGGTTGGGCTAAACCGCCATTGGCTGTCTATGACTTGGTGGGCTTCCTGAAACGGAGCTCTGTTTATGGCCTTTTTCGTGCAGCTGCTTTTGGTACCCGATCATGGGCCTCCTGAAATACAAGGGCCTTTTTTTCAACACTTGGGCCTCCATCAGTATTCAATGTTTACTTGGAATCCCTTGGAATGATCATATGCTTCATTAAGCACGAAATAATTAAAGTTATGAACATGAACACTTTTAATGAGAATATAAACTTTGAGTAAGATTCAAATGAGTATAACAATTTTTGTGAGAATAGAGGACCAATATTATAGAGTTCCATTTATTTGGGTACAAAGCCATTTAATACAACCCCCCCCCCCCTCCCCTTTCCTCCACATTTTGAAAATTTAAATATCTCAAAAACGACTTGTCATAAAATTATAAGATTTGCATGATAAATATCAGCGGGTTTTTTCCTCATCGATTAAACATTTCACATAATATTCTTTCATCTTTAGTTTATTTTTTTCCCGTTTTAAGGGTTTTGAAAACAACTATCACAATACTAACGACTATCATATATGAAACTACATAGTATCACATGTGATATATAGTAAAAATTGTACAACTTATAAAACACGTAAAATATGAAAATAAATATAATCCGTCGAAAGTATAATATGCAAGAAGTTTAATTGAAGAGTAAAAAAATGTTGAATTTTAATGGTGTAAGTTTTATACTTTAGAATTTTTACTTAAAAGTTTTTGAGATATTTAATTTTAAAAAACATTGAGTGGAGTTAGATGAACATCAATGGCTGATATTGATTTCTCCATTCTCACTAAAAATTTCAATATCATTTAAATTCAAGCGTATAAACTTTTTAAAAAACTTGTAAATGATTCTAAGTTTTATTAATTTTACAACTAGAAAGTCTATTCACTTTGTTAGGGAAAGCCCGAACACCAAAAGATTAAATTAATCCTTATTAGGTTGATATAAAGGTGTTTAGAGTAGCCTTCGGTTAACTCCGTCCCAAAATTATAGTCTACCTTTTCTTTTTGGGACGTCCTAAAATAATTATCCACTTCTCATTTAAACAAATGGGAGGAGACTTTAATGGGTAAAGATTATATTTGATTGGTTGAAAGGTATCGTGGCCCCACATTTATTACAAAGTGTCACACCCCCTAATTCGGGTTGCGAAAGCAAATCGGGTCGGGGTGCGACTAATCAATAATCAAGCACATAAGATATATAATGAACGACCACTACATGCGTCATTTGATAAAATACATAGATGTAATAGAAATTACATAATTGTTTCCCAAAATGTGAGTTCACATAGTTTACTTGAGAGATTCTAGTACATATCTAATTTATACAAAATATAGAAATGCAGTGAAATCTCTTGATGATATTATTTGCATGCGACTCGAGCTACAATATCCTGATGGGCAGTCCAACCTACTGTTGAGTACCTGAGATAACATGCTAAAAGGTCAGTACTCATATCTAAACGAGTACCTAAGGATTTCTGCAATGATCTCCAAAACTGAGAAGTGAAACGACTACCTCTGTCAGAGATAATCGAGATTGGAACGCCGTGTCGGGATACAATCTCCTTCAAATAGATTCGAGTGAGACGTTCCATTTTGTCAGTTTCCTTGATAGAAAGGAAATGAGCTGATTTGGTAAGCCGATCCATGATCACCCAAATGGTATCGCAACCGCTTGGTGTCCTTGGGAGTTTAGTGATGAAATCCATGGAGATCTGCTCCCATTTCCATTGAGGGATTTTCAGTTGCTGGAACAAGCCGGAAGGTTTCTGATATTCGGTTTTGACTTTAAAACAGGTTACACATTTGCCGACATAAGTGGCTATGTCAGCTTTCATGTTAGGCCACCAGTATAGTTCCTTAATACCATGATACATCTTGTCCGATCCAGGATGTATGGAATAGCAAGATTTGTAAGCTTCATGCATCACCAAATCTCGGAGGTTCCCAAATTTAGGTAACCAAATTCGGTTAGCGAAGTACTTGACCCCATTGGGTTTAATTTCGAATTGATTCTCCATATTTTGCAAGGCCTCATGCTTGATGTTTTCGTGTATCAAGGCTTCGAGTTGAGCGGTAAGGATTTGAATGATTAAATCATTATGAATGGTCATACTGAGGGCTCGAACTCGAAGTGGCTTGGTGTGCTATTTTTGACTTAGGGCATCGACAACTACGTTAGCCTTCCCTGGATGATACTTGATTTCACAATCATAATCGGTAAGCAACTCGACCCAGTGACGTTGCCTCATGTTGAGATCCTTCTGATCGAATATATGCTGAAGACTTTTATGATCAGTGAAGATGGTACATTTCGTGCCATACAAATAATGTCTCCAGATTTTGAGTGCGAACACCACGGCCCCCCGCTCAAGGTCGTGAGTCTGTAGTTCTTTTCGTGAATTTTGAGTTCTCGAGAAGAGTAAGCTATGATCTTGTCTCGTTGCATCAACACGAAACCAAGACCTTGATGTGAAGCATCGCAGTATACCACAAAGTCATCATTGCCTTCGGGTAATGATAAAATGCGTGCACTACAAAGCTTTTGTTTCAATAACTGAAATGCTGACTCTTGCTTATCAGTCCAATGGAACTTCTTTTCCTTCTGAGTTAGTGTCGTGAGAGGTTGAGCTATTTTCGAGAAATTTTCAATGAAGCGCCGATAATAACCAGCCAATCCTAAAAATTGGCGTACTTCGGTCGGCGTTGTCGGTACTTGCCAGTACTTGATAGCCTCAATCTTTGAGGGATCCACATGAATTCCCTGACTGTGAATCACATGACAAAGGAATTGGACAGTTTGCATCCAGATATCACACTTGGAAAATTTTGCATATAACTCTTCGTGTCTAAGAAGTTCTAGAATTGTTTTGAGATACTGCGCGTGCTCTTGCTCGTTGCGCGAGTAGATAAGAATGTCGTCGATGAAGACAATGACAAACTTTTCCAGATATGGTTTACACACACGGTTCATAAGATCCATGAATACTGCCGGTGCATTTGTCAAACCAAATGCCATTACCTGAAACTTGTAATGACCATAGCGAGTTCGGAAAGCGGTTTTCAGAATATCTTCATCGCGAACTCGTAGCTGGTGATAACCTGACCGTAGATCAATCTTTGAGTAAAAACTCGATCCCTGAAGTTGGTCAAATAGGTCATCAATGCGAGGAAGTGCATAACGGTTCTTGATGGTTAATTTGTTCAACTCTCTGTAGTCGATACACATCCTGAATGAATCATCCTTCTTTTTCACAAACAGGACCGGAGCTCCCCAGGGTGAAGAACTCGGTCTTATGAAACCCTTATCCAGGAGTTCCTGCAACTGAGTAGACAACTCCTGAAGTTCTGAAGGGGCTAAACGATACGGTGCTCGTACCCCGGGTGCTGCCCCGGGCACAAGATCAATTGAGAACTAAACTTGCCTCGGTGGTGGAAGACCAGGCAATTCTTCTGGAAAGACTTCCAAAAAGTCTCTGACTGATAGGCACATCCTCAAGTCACTTCTCTTCCGAATTTTTCTCAATAACATGAGCGAGGATTGCCTAATACCCTTTTCTAAGGTACTTGCGAGTCTTCATGCAGGATATGATATTCAATCTCCTCCCACCGGTCTCCCCTTGTATGATCAAAGTACTACCAATGACGAGAGGAATACAAACGATTTTGTCATAACAGACAATTTCAGCTCAATGCTTGGATAACCAATCCATGCCAACAATGATGTTAAAACTTCCAATCTTAACAGGTATTAGGTTTATGGGAAAGAGTTTGTTTGCGAGGTTTAGGGTGCAATTTGGTATTACACTATCGGCCTCAATCAATTTGTCATTAGCTAACTCTACAGTGTACTTAGCTTCTAAGGCAACTGGGGTAATGTCTAATAGTGGGCTACACAACCTAGATATAAAACTCTTATCAGCACCAGTATCAAACAGAACTGAAGCAGTTAAATTGTTGAGAAGGAACATATCCGTGACCACATTAGGGTCTTCACGAGCGTCTCCCGCGTTCAGCACAAAAGCTCTGCCCATAGCATTATTGTTGTTGTTACCCTTGTTCTTCAACTTTGGACACGCATTCCTAAAGTATCCAGTGTTTTCACACTCATAGCAGGCTCGAGGTTAGTTGTTGTTAGTGTTGGTGGTGGGGTTGGTTGCAGTTGCTTGGCAGTCTTTGGTGAGATGCCCATACTTCTTGCAGTTGTTGCAGGGGGTACCACAAGGACCATCATGATGACGGTAGCACTTGGTAGAGTATGGTTTGCTTCCAGTGTACCCTTTCCTTTCCCCAGACCCCGATGTGTCACTCTTGACAGTCTCAATCTTTTTGAGGGTTTGCTGGTTCTGATTTCCAAACCATTTCCTCTTGTTGTTGTTCCCAGAAGACGAGACAGGTGTTTCTTGTCTATCTTGCATAGCCATGAGTTCATGGGCTAATCGGATTGCTCCCTGAATAGTGGTTTTGTTGGAAGAGGCGACGTTCCCCCGGACAGGTTCTGGAAGACCGCGGATGTACCTCTTGACCTTCTCGGTCTCAGTGCTTACTAAGGCTGGGCGAAGGGTTGCAAGTTGTTGGAACCTAGTAGTGTATCCAACAATGTCGGTTCCTTGAACTTTGAGATGCCAGAACTCTTCATCTAACTTCTGGAGTTCTTCTGTTGGGCAATACTCATCAGTGAGCATTTTCTTCAGATTTTCCCAAGAGAGTAGATAGGCGGTGTTGATACCCACAGACTGGGCATACGAGTTCCACCAAGTGAGAGCGTCGTCAGCGAGGGTGCAAGTGGAAAACTGGACTCGGTCCCCCTCCGCACACTTACTGATGTGGAAGACGGATTCCATTTTCTCAAACCATCTAATCAGACCGATGGCTCCTTCAGTTCCCTTGAAGTTCAGGGGTTTGCAGTTCATGAAGTCCTTGTAAGTACAAGGCTTAGGGAGAGGAGTGGTTTCAGCATCATCACTCCTTCTGGAGTTTTGCGGTGAGTCCCGAGCCAAGGCTTCAGCCACTGCTTGGGAGATGAGGGATGCTATCTGAGCATCGGTGTAAGGCTTTGCCTTTGGCGGCATGATTTTCCTGGTTATTTGAATTATTGCGAGTTAGATAGGGTCTAGCTCGAAGTGACTCGGTGGTCCTCCTAGCTACCCGTGAGTTTTCGTGATCCCAAGGAATGTTGTCGAGAGAGAGATGAAGTAGAAGATGTTTCGGTAGGTGTGTTTGCCATCTCTATGACAAGTGTTTAGAAATATGAGTGCCTATATGTATATATAAAATATATAATAGACTAGCGTATAGTGCTTGAGCGATGACTATGTACGCATATATACATATATCACATAATAGTGTTATGAGTGTCTAGCACGAACAATTTTTGAGTCCCGTCTCTCTCGAGGTTAGAGTCCACTAATGTATTCTCATTCCAGCATAACCATTTCAAGCCTTACATCATCTTTATTTAATTATACATAGTTGATCAGGCTATGTTAAATTAAACTTGTTTGATGTAACTCTTGAACCAATCATACTTAACAGAAAATACTGGCTAACGGTCATAGTCTAGGCCCACTAATGCAACCCAGTTCACTATAACCTTAGGCTCTGATACCAATCTGTTACACCCCCTAATTCGGGTTGCAGAAGCGAATCGGATCGGGACGCGACTAATCAATAATCAAGCACATAAGATATATAATGAACGACCACTACATGCGTCGTTTGATAAAATACATAGATGTAATAGAAATTACATAATCGTTTCCCAAAACGTGAGTTCCCATAGTTTACTTGAGAGATTCTAGTACATATCTAATTTATACAAAATATAGAAATGCAGTGAAATCTCTTGATATTATTTGCATGCGACTCGAGCTACAGTATCCTGATGGGCAGTCCAACCTACTGCTGAGTACCTGAGATAACATGCTAAAAGGTCAGCTAAAAAGCTGGTGAGCTCACAGGTGTATATGAGTAAATGAGATTTATGAACCACAAGATTTATATAATGATTTATAATGAAACAAATAATGAATGTACATGCAGCCATGACTCTATTGTTTGAGCTTAAATGAGGGGGTAGGATTCACATTCAAGGACCTGATCGAGGTGCCTCCCTAGGAGTGCCTAATCAACACTCATACTGAACAAATGATAATGCATCCGTTTGACAGGTTAGTGCTTGCTAACTCGGACGGGGATTGTCAATCCAATATGGTACCATACACTAACATTCACGCTAAATCATATTAACAAACTATGTGATGGAGGACTTTAAATTGATTAGATGAAATTAACTCATGTAGCATATATCGATGTTTTGATACTTGTGTTCACATGTAAAACAAAACGAGCATGTATCTCACCGCTAGGTAAAAGCATTTAAAAAGGGGCTATGAGACTCACCTGAGCCTAATGAGATGCTAACAAGCACAAATGATGGTATTCAAGAGAATGATGTCATTTCCAACGACTGAAACCTGCGGGGCGTATTAAACGCGCAAGGTTTAATTGATTAGATGTTTCAACAGACACTATGATAGTTGTTCATTCACCTAGTTATGTCCAAAATGTTTGACTGTTTTGAAAACATGTACGGTCCGTTGGTGAGTTTTTGTAATAATAATTTCAAAGTGTAGTTATTATTATGTTGTTACGTGATACTTATAAAGTATGTTTCAAGTGTTTAAAAGTCGTATCGTATAAGTATTAGAGGTTACGTGAGGTTCGACATAGGGCTTGTGTCACAGTTAGTTATATCTGCTAGTTGTAGTTGTGACACATAGGTTGCATCACTCGTTATTACTGCTAGTTATAATCTCGTTATTACTGCTAGTTATAATCTCATTATTACTGCTAGTTATAATCTCGTTATTACTGCCCTTGATAACTCGTTATTATTGCCCTTGATAACTCGTTATTACTGCCCTTGATAACCCGTTATTACAGCCCTTGAATACTCGTTATTACTTCCCTTGATTACTCGTTATTAACCAAACTTCCTATTATACCCCTACTTTATATGTATGTTAGAAAAAGGTAGGTAAAATGTAAGGGTAAAACTGTCATAGTACAGAAAGTACAGTGTAATAATTATGTTTTCTTAAACTGCGTGTTTCTTGTCTGTGGACAATAACTTTGGGACGGAGGGAGTATTACAGAACTTACATCGCCCACCAAGACATAATGGAGATATCGATAAAATCATTCGTTAGCCATCTTAACACCGCATAGTAATCAATACATTCTACACACGGACCAACAAAACCCGAATACATCCACAATGACGATATAATTTTGATCAGACCGTCCTTGTCTACAAAGTGGTTAGTGAAATGGACACCCAGCTCTCTAATTCTTAGAGGTCCAGTCATTAGCTTATCCTCTAAATATGTAAACTCGTTAGATGGCTCCGGTTGTGATGAAGTTGGGGGTACAACCTACATTAACAAAACACTGATAAACCCATTACCGAATGCCTAAGTGATAGAGTTGAGTGGAGACATGTCATCACACACACGTTGACCCAGATTAATTTTTACTTGCCTTTATCACTTCTCGCATCTCTTATATTTATTATGCCATATCTTTCAATTGGGATTGGTAATCCATCACAACCGTCCTCAATGGTATCTACTTGTACACAAACATATTCAAGTTCTCTCAAATGTACACCCACATTACCCAATAGTTAACCTCGAATCCTATTCCCCAATCTCGGTCGTCAGAGATGCCCGAATCATGGCATAGTTTGTTGAATAAACAATCTTATGAACGAGGGTTATCCTCACCGGAATAGGTTGGGTTAACTGGTCTAAACGGTCGGATAATATGTCATCACTTATTCGTACGAGTTATCATCATTACTTGGGGATGTTACAAGACAGGGATGATTTGTGTTACAAATGGAAACCTAGGTAATACGTTTGCTGTTCGATTCATAATACAACTACCTTCAGTCGTTCTGACTTCCATACATTTGTACTCCGCCGTAAGCATTTCCAGTACTATATCAAAGAACAGTCGAATAGGGGCCGTCATATTACTTCACGAGGATTAATACCATTTAAATTTTACTATTATGATGATCCTAAGGCAACAATCAAACAAGAACATGCAATAAGACGATCAAGGCGACAGTTTAATTTAAGCATGCAAAAGTATCATCTAAGTTGAGGATATTCCGAAAGTTGTCTCAAAAATATCGTCTACATGAATTTAATCTTAACCTACCTCTACTCCCATGTTCCGTGTCTCTTGGATTCTATTGTGGTCTAGAGAACACCGGCCATGCTGAGCTCAATGATTCAATCTAACATAGTATAACTAAGTGACCTGTATCCTATGAGTTAGCTACGTTCATTTTTGGATAAAGTTTTAGTCATAACATGAGTTGGGCAGATAAACGATAAATATTTAATTCCTATATCCATTTGTAATATAAACCATCCGCAATCTCAAAACATACCACATAGTCACATATTTACTACTTTTCTAAACGACTATCATAGCAGACAATTGAGTTATTTAACTAATCATGGCAGTTCTAGCATACATATTTAAATTTATTAAAGAAATGACAAACATATTAAATATGAAAGATAGATTGACACCTGGAAAGAAGTACAACAACTCGTAGCTAAAATATGCATCCCGGAGCACCTCCGTATAAATCTTCCTTAGCTAGTTAATTAGCTAGCCTAATTAACTTGGAAGAATAAAAGAAAAAAAAATACAAATATGTTGGTATTTTTGAGTGTTACTTGGTGTTTCCAAGTTCTAAGGTGTGTTGTGTGTGTTTTTTCAAATGAGCCCATGCCTCTATTTATAGAGGAGTTTTGGTGCATTTTAGCCAAAGGAAGCACACATTAGCAAAAGGTGGAAAAGGTAGTGGCACCAGGTACAAAAGGCGAAAAAGGTAGTGGCACCAGGTACGAAAAGTAGGAAAAGGTCTAGCACCAGGTACGAAGAAGTACCAAAAAGTGCAATCCGTGCGGGTGACGGGCAGCAGCCGGCGGCTGGCTGCCAGCCAGCGGCGGCGGCTGGCTGCCAGTGGCACCAGTCTGCTGCCGGTTGCTGCGTTCCTTGATTCGTGCGTGTTTTCTTCGTTACGCGTCCGTTTGCGTTGATTCTTTTGCGTTGGATTTGTAATTCAAAAACGAAGCTTTTGATGAAAAGAAATCCCAAAAATATGTCTCTGAACTTTAGATGTGTCGTACGAATCGTTTGGATATTCCGGAGTGCGTAGAATCTTCGTTCTTCGTCCGTTTTAGTTGATTCTTCTTCTGTTGGATTCGTAATTTGAAAACGAACATCTTAGGTCAGATAGATGTTGGTGATGGGCTTTTTTGTCTTGAATCCTCGTTCTGATGTCTTGAATCTTCAAACATGCGTGAAATCTTCATTTTTCGGCCTTTTTGCCTGATTTTTCTCGTGCAACCTTGTTTTGATCTTCTTAGCATTTTATCAATGATTTTTGCATTATTTGAGTTCAAGTGCTAAATATTGCTCCAGAATGAGAGAGATATCGGTCGTAAAAACATGACTTTTTACGCGATATCACATTCCTATGTAGTCAATAGTAGGAAAATGTTATTTCTAAAAAAGTATATAATAGTAGTAGGGAAACATAGACGGTGATCCCTCACAGGTTAGCTAGACCTTATGAGTTAAAGTAATGACCCCTAGTGCTATAACCAATCCACGACGTTTTACGTTTTTGCCACAGTAACATTTTAAATATACGCTCCTCGTTACGACTACCGTCGTGCGGTTGGCGCGACCAACAAGTTATAATAGTGAGAGGGCTGTCAAATCGATAGTACTATCCGTATATCTAGTGGCTAGAGTCACCTAGCTAATGGTTATAGGCTGCGTACACTGGGACTTTTGTGCACACAACTACCTCTCGTAAACCTAGGTCCGTACCAAGATTCGTTGTCATGTTCCCAAAATAGTGTGAAAAGTCATTTCGTAAACAGTTCAAGTAATAGTATGAAAGCATTTATAATAATCGTTGTACGCTTGTATCAAAACAGTAAAGTAGTAGCTATGTCCTTCACCCCTGTTACAGAAAAGTATTGAAAATAGTAAAAGTAGGGGCTGTGAACTCACCTGTGGTTGCTAGTGTCTCTAATGCAATTATGTTTCGAGTCAATAATCTCCTAACGTCCTAAACGTATGAGATTACAAGTGTAAGTATGTAGATGTTGTAGTTGACCATCCATGTTAGCGTTCATCAACTAGTTATGTCCAAATAAGTTATTCAAGTTCATTTATTAAAACATGTACGACCCGTTGGTGAAAGTTTGTAATAATAATTCATTTAGACATTATTATTAAGTTTGTTTTGTTGTATACCATTTATTAGTACATATCGTATGTTGCAAACAGATTATTTAGTTTGTAAAAACCTTAAACCGTTGGTCAAAATTGGTCAAACCTGGTCAAACTGGTCAAAGTTGGTCAAACTGGTCAAAGGTGGTCAAACTTGGTCAAAGTTGGTCAAAGGTACCAACTAAGTCACCCAAACCCATTTTTGTTACCATTTTCCCAAAAATAGTAAGTTTTAAGAAATCGAGCCACTTTTGTTGACTTGGTCAAACTTACCCGGTTTGAACCGAAACTTTCACGCAACCCATATATCAGTTTGTAGAGTCCAAATAAATTGTCGGTTCATGTCGCAGTTCACCAAAAGTGTCGGTTTTTACAATAGTTCCAAAACAGTCCCTAGTAATGTTTTCGGTTTTTGTCGGTTTGTTTCCCCATAGTTCTTACTAATGTATGATCCAAATCAAGCCTCACAAATTTTACCAACTGATCACCATGGTTTCTAGACTAACATATAACTTTTACAGCAACTATAGTGTCCATTTACATAGGTAATTAATTTTGCTAAGGAATCGAACTCGGTTTTCGAAAAAGTGCAGACAAGACTTAAAGATGGGTTTATTCATAAAATTCCGTACATATCTAGAAAAAGTGTAAAACACAAAAGTTGTATCTCTTTTCAATACGCAACTTTTAAAAAAAATTCGTTATCTAATTCTTCCTAGAACTCAAGATATGGCCGATTTACCAAACTGACTTTTTGAAGACAGATTATGCATGTGTATGTATACTTTATAAAAATGTAAATTATCAAAGATTTTGGACATAATCGAGTTAGATGAACCATATAACATGTAAATAAACATAGATGGAAGTAGAAATGAGTCCTCGCAATGATGATTTGAAGATAGAAGGATAGAAATGAGATGAGATGTTCTTGAGCTTCAATTCCTTGCAAGAATCTTTGAAAATGATTGAAGGAAATGGTGGTGGTGTAATGGTGGATTATGGTGGTTGATGGTGGTTTATAGAGGTGGAAAAGGGCTGAGTATTTCTCTGAGTTTTTAGAGAAAGAGAGGACTAGAGAGAAAATGAGTTTGACAGTTAGAGTGTGAATGATGCAAATGCATGTATTAGGAGTGGATGGAGGTGAAAATGTCATCATTTGATTTTGCATGGTGTGGGAGTGGTCAAAAAAAGGGGTGGCATGTGATGAGAAATCAGTAGATTTCTCATGGGTCCCACACAAGATTTGGTCAAATTTTAATTCCCCAAAGTTATGTTATGTCCCATGGTCGTTTACCCGATCGTTTCGACGCTAATTTAGACGTTAAATGTTTAATATGCGCGTTTAAATAACGATTTAAATTTCGATATTTTTATGTGATATCTTTATTCTAAATACTTGAAAACATTTATAAAAAGGTTCCGTTAATTTATCTGTCTAGATTTGCGCGTTCATTTTACGGAGGTTAAATCACGTAACGTTTTAATCGGACCTTTTTCGTTATCGATTCAAAGTACGATATTTTAAGTAAAAGTTTTACTTGAAATAATATATTTTAAATTTATAATATATATTTGGGTTCTCATTCGATTGTCGGGCGCGTTCCGCACGTTTTCGTCGCGTTTGAGTTATTTTATATGATGCGAATGATTCGTTAGATATTATCGGCATAATATTTGTAAGTTTTTGAGTTTCTTAAATAATTTCGTATTATTTAATATTTTGTTCACCAACGGTCGTGTACTTTTGTCAGGTTTGTTCCGAATGTTTTATACGTAATTATAACTAATTACGAATTAAGTAATACTAAGCGTATTAAATTTTTGAGGGGTGTCACACATTCTAACACAAACCTCGACAACCTTTATGAATTTTACAGCTTCCTCATGATCGATCTGATTATATCGTATCTTATTTTTGTTGAGAGCTTTCAAATCATTCTTTGACATATTAATAAGGCTAAGCGGGTCAAACACATGAACACTCTTACCAAGAGCTCCTTTGATATTCCATTCAGTCTTTTCTTTCTCAGACTCTTTCCTTGTAGAATATTCAATAACAGCTTCTTGCGTATCAGGGTCAAACCACCAATATCATAGATACTTAAGAAAATCCAGTGGTAATGACTGTAAGGGAACTTTCTTCAGAAAAGCAGCTGGCGGATAATGATATTTCACTATTGGTTCCTGAGTTCTCGGATCAATTTTCTGTTTATAATAGAAACGAACTCCCAGCTCTGGTCTAATCCACATATAGGTCTTGCTGTAGATCTCTTTCCTTAATAGCTTCTGTAACATATTTCCTCGAAGATCATCCATATGATTAACTATGTTCAGCTGAGCAAGATGATTTAATTCGACCTTTGGCAACGTGCTGATATGACTAAATCTTGTTTTGAAATATTGCACGCCGTCTCTTCTTTTAATCAAGATCAGAAAATTTTCTGCATCAAATTTCCAACTTTTGATCAAAACTGTAAGTTCACCTCGAATCTCGTAAATTGTGCACTTCTTCAATTCAGGTTCGACTGGAAAGTAACTCATATGTGGCTTTGTTGAATCTCGAATAACCGATTTTGAAGATTCAGCACTTTTGGAAATCGATTCACCCTCTGGTACTGAATGAGATGATGATTCAGGAACTGATTGAACAGTTTGTTGTTCCTGAATATTTTTAACCGTTTGTTCTTCCTCATCTTTCGAAGAATCCGACTCAAAGATTGGTGCATCAAAATCATATGGTTGAGCCGGTTGTTTCTGAATAGGTTCAGGTTCTCTCTCAGGTGTCGGTTCTTGATTCGGGTTTTTGATATAAACCTCATCCGGCCCTGGAACCTCTGCATCCATTTCTACATCATCAGGATCAACTGATCTATCATCTTCATCAACCGGATTAATCAAACTTTGCAGATACGTGAGATTGTTATTGGAGTAGTCAACTACAATCGGTCTCAGTTGACCTTGAACATCAAGAAAATAATCCAAAGCAATATTTTCATTAATTGCCGAATCTTGTACAATTTCTGGTTCTGGGGGAGGTGTTACATTTTTTTCCAAGGTACGATTGCCAGCCTCCCCCGAAACAATAGTAACAAACTCCATTTCTATCAACCTAGACTCAAGATCCTTAACCTGAAGCTGCAATTCATCAACCTTGGACACCTTGAGCTCTAATTCCTTTATCTTACCAGACTGAGCTTCAATAACGACAGCTTGATCGGAAAAATGCTTATTCATTAACTCCATCTGAGCAAGAATCTGCTCAAGAGATACAGTCTGTGGTTATTGTGGTTGTTGTGGTGATTGCTGACTAGGTTCTTGAATCACAACCCCTATTCTCTGGCGTCTTCGTTGCGGCAAGTCAGCATATGAGGGAGTAGACCCAGTTGGTCGCTTTCCTGGATTTCGTGGCACATGAACACTGCCCTCAGATATCCTTCTCAAAATACGCTTAAAGTGTCTCGTGTCAACCATTTGAATCGCGTCTAAAGCATCTTCAGGAGGCACATCACCCTCAGAATCGGGTGGTGTGGATCCCCCATCTTCATCATTGTCAACATCAACGCGCTGAACCTGTTCAATATCATCAAAATCCTGAGCAACTTCATTATCAACCAAATTATCTTCATTAAACGGAGGAATAACAATATCCTTAACCCCATCATTTGGCAGCGCAACATAGTTTTCATTGACTATGTGCCCAAACAGCTCACGATCCCCCAAAACTGATTCACCTTTCGGCGCTAGTTTACAATCATTGAATACTCGCAAAAGCATTGGCGTCAGAATCAACAACGATTGCTGATCAGGAGCAATTCCTAAATCCATTGAATTCAAAATAAGCTGCACAAAATGTGGATATTGCAGCCACTTATCCTTTCCATCCCGAATATTCTCAACCATATTTCCAAAGATATATCCACTGAAGTTGTACGGCTTGTTATAAATTAAAGCCAACATCATAGATAAAGTTGAATAGCTCGCATCATCATAACCACCTTTCCTCAGAGACAAGCATACTATAACAATGTGGCACAAATACTGCCAAACTCGACAGAGATACTGTTTCCTGAAATCGGAAACTTGTGCCTCCGGATAGCCCATTCTCATCAGAGCACCAATAATGAAAGTTGTTTCGAACTGGGTTGGCATCGGGCGTATCATTAAATTGAAGAACACGTCGAATAGTATCTTTTGTAATCTCAATCGGTCGTCCGAACATAGTCAACATAATACACTGGACATCATTGTCGGTTCGAATAAGCGCATGATCGTATAATTCCTCGATCTGATTCATATAAACAGGAGTAGATGCTGTGATAGCATAAAAATTCCTCGATCTGCGAAGAAACTCAATCATCTGACGGAATGGAATCGAGTTCTTGTGTGTCGACTCCAAGAATGCCATGATGTTGTGTCGAGTGTTTGTTCGTCGATAGTAATTCTGAAGCTCTGCCATCTGTAAACTAAATTGCATAATCGAGAAACAAAACAGCATTATAGAATAAGTTCAAAGATAACGACAAACAAACCTAAAATTGGAAATTTTCATTTTTAGCGTCACTTATGAAGTAACGCATGTAATAGTAGCGTCACTCAAAGAGAGCCGCACGAGACAGTGAAATGAAATTAGAAATCATATATAGTATCACTTGGGGTAAGTGACGCTATCAGGGCGTTACTGGTGTAAGTGACGTTGCCAAAGTATGCGTCATTAAGTACGAAACTTAGAAAGTGTCGGTATAAAAGAGAGCGTCATTTAACTAGTGACGGTAAAACAGATGCGTCACTAAACGAAGTGACGCATAGAACAGCGTCACTCAGAGGAGTGACGGTATAGACCTAGGCATCACTAGGGAAGTCACTTGATGAAGTGACGCATAGAAGGCGTCACTTAGACGAGTGACGGTCTAACTGACGGTAAAAGCATAACCGTCAGTGAGGGAGTCACTTAAGGGAGTGACGCATAAGAATGCATCACTCAGGAAAGTGACGGTATAAGTGACGGAAAGGTTGCTAAATTACCAAATAGCGTCACTTACTGGAAGTGACACATGAAGTGACGCAACAATGAAGATCATCGCGTCACTGTTCAAACCCAGAAATCACAACGAACCAAAATTGGGATTTTTTCAAAACAATTATAACGAAATATGCGTATGAATGAAGCGAATAATACACACCAAGTTTTATTACCGAACAATAACATTGAATGCCCCAAATCATGTGATTTCGCAAAACCCTAATACCCGTAACCCTAAATTAAGATTAAATCACGAATACGTAATGAAAAAGGCTAAGATATATACCAAGTGAAGCGTATAAGTGAGATGAACAAGAATATAGCAGCGGTTGCACGAACAAAGCTCGAAAATCCACACAACGATCGAGAAATAGCTCCAGGCGAAGTGACGCACAGACGAACACAAGTGTCGGTATGTCAGAGGAAATGACGCGTATTGAAGGTAATTGTAACTTGGTTATAATCACAAAATAAAACTAAATAAGATATAATAAATTGTTGAGTCACTGATCGCTGAACTCAAGTGGTCACTGATCTCAAGGATTAAGGGGGAGATTTTGTAGGAGATTGTTGAAGTCACTGTTCTCTGATAAGTAAAGTCACTGATCATGCTATTTGTTCACAGTCTCAGATCTTCTCAATAATGTTCCATGAAGAAAATGATTCAAGTCAAGCTCCTGTTGCTGAAGGTCTCTAAGTCGCTGATCATATGATAAGCCAGTAGATGAAGATCTTATCAAGATAAAAGACTCAACTATGTGTGTCGCTGATACTCATCTATCAGCGAGAGTCTCCAAGTCTTTTTGAGTTCTCTCTTCTGCTGAATAAAAGAAGTCACTAAAGATTAGCTGTTCAAGTCATTCTTTAGAGCATGTTAGCTCGCATCGAGAATGAGGAGAATTGTGTTTCTATCAGTGACTGCAGCATTAAATGCCGCATTAAATAAGAATTTGACATTCGGCGTTATTACGGCGCAGCACGTGTTCCTCGAAACTTGAAAAGAGTAACGTGGAAGTATTTGATTGGTCTATGGTACAAGGTGATATTTCCCAAGACAGAATGTCGTGCCATGATACATCACATCTCAACTACCTCTCCAATCAAGCAGCGACACGTGTCCTTCAGATCCGGAAATTAAGGATTTCAGCGTCTATAAATAGCGTAGTATGTTGTACTTCATTTTGTGTCGATTACTTGTATTGTCACTTGTTTGTCAGTGACTAGTTTGTCTAAGATACAAGTAACACCAGCGAGTAAACTAGTAGCGTGTTTGTCCACTACTAGTTTACCTCAGTGAGTGAGCAGTTAGCGTGTTTGTCCACTACTGTTCATCTCATTTGTAATAGCTGTATTGTTTGATTTGGATTAGCTTTGGCTAATCTATTCCGCAATCAACAATAGATAAATTTTATTAATAAAAGAATTTATCTTTCAGCTAAGAATTGCATCAGCAACTGAACTGCTTATCTTATATATATATTTGTGTTCATATTGTTGTTGCTTTAATACGGTTAAAAACTTGCTAAATAAGATAACACTATAACAAAGAAAAGTTTTTAATTGTATTCAACCCCCCCTTCTACAATTAACTCACTATAAACGATTCACAATCACTAACATAATAGTGATTAGGGACTCACATAAATTAACACAGAAGTAACGCAAAATTACAAATACAAAATTAACACATTCTTTTTGGTGACGGAGTTGATTTAGTCTGGTTAGGGATCATATCGGAATAACATGCAATTATTAGGAATAGTAAGTGTTATTTCAATCATCAATATATTTTTCCACTTTAAATTTACCTGGCATGCTAAAAACACCTTTTATAAAAATTATTTCAAAATGATTATCAGTATATTTGTCCTCTTAAACATGTTACACTCACATCTAGGAGCTAATTTTATTATTATTCGTATGTATATTTCGCTGTGGTCCCTAACATAGATATACATCTTAAATTAAGACATAGACCATACTTCCATTTACAGAAAGAATATAAGAAAATCAATTTTAAGAATCAAGTCAGCGGTGACAGGTCTGTACTTATGTACAACAGAGCGACATAGCTTGATTCAGGTTTAAGCAAAACTAGACTTGGTCAAACCATTTTGGCGACCTCGTTAGGTATCTTAATTTTTAAAGACTTTGCAAGTGCTTTGACTTATGTTTGCTTAATTTTTAGGTATATTGTAATACCCCCAAATTCATTGATTTTGTTTAGCGGAAGCATTTAGTTAAGTATGGGGAATGTCACAATTCACGGTACATGCATACGTATCAGAGCTTATGATTACAACAGAACATGATATATATTAAGATGCCAAAAGTAATAGTTACAAAGTTTACGATTCATCGAATCGTGTAAGTTGGAAAGTATTTAAGTTACAAAAGTAGATTTCGTAAATATGACTAAACAGCTTAGTTATATAAAAGAAGTCCAGTTGTCAAAAGTTGGCATCCTATTCCTTCGGGGTCGCCTACGTTCCATGTGTGTAGGATGTCTTACATGCAGCTAAGTCCCTGAAAAACATAGTAAAAGTCAATAACGAGGTTGAGTGAATTCACAGGTTTTATGTTTGCAAGTAGTTGAATCAAGTTTGTAAGTGCAGTTGTTGAAACAAATACGTTCACAAATAGTTATTGCCATAATAGTTAAGTAAGCGTTTTGTGGAATGTTATCCAAATATAGTTCGGTTGGGATGTTGCCCAAAATACAGTTTGCGTGGGATGTTACCCAAAATACCATTACAATACGTTGCTGGTCGTTCTCCAGCGTTTCCAAATCGGTACCGGTCGTTCTCCAGTCAAAAGACGCACGGGTCGTTCTCCCGTCCAAACTCGGCCAGTCGTTCTCTGGCAATAAATACTGCTGGTCGTTCTCCAGCGAAACACAGTACCGGTCGTTCTCCGGTCAAAAGACGCACGGGTCGTTCTCCCGTCCACTTGGCCAGTCGTTCTCTGGCACTAAAATACGTTACTGGTCGTTCTCCAGCGTTTACATAAAAGTACCGGTCATTCTCCGGTTTACCAAACAAGTTCAACAAGTTTATAGTATGAAAATGTTATTTCATAAATACCAGTTTTGTGTAAGAGTTCAACAGTTTACAGTACTCTAATCGTTCGAGTAAAACAAGTATACAATCATGTAAGTAAAAGCAGTTATGGCAACCAATAAAGCAGTTGGCTATGTTTCTCACCCCAAGTTGAAAGCAGTAAAACAGTTAAAGGTGGGGATGTGAACTCACCTGTTGAGCTAAGTAAAGTTGCGAGCGCTAGCAAAGCCTAAATCCAAGTAGGTCACTAACGTCCTAAACGTAGGAATAATCAAATTAGTTATTGGCTATCAGTTTTAACCATGTTACTCGTTTATTCCTGAAAGATCCTTGTTCATTTTGTAAGTTCGACACGAGACGTTGGTGATATTTTGTGAAACATTTCAAGGTGTAATTTATTGTTTCATGGTGTTTCATAAGGTATAAAATTGTGTACGGGGGTCCGGGGGCAGCGCCCCTGGTAGCGGGGTCCAAGGGGTGGCAACCCCTGGCGGGGTCCAAGGGGCAGAGCCCCTGGCTGGGGTCAGCTTGGAAAATTTTTATTTCTACTATGTTGCTGTAGTGAAAACGCATTCGAATTCCAAA
This sequence comes from Pseudognaphalium luteoalbum, assembly GCA_963422505.1. Classification (NCBI taxonomy): domain Eukaryota; kingdom Viridiplantae; phylum Streptophyta; class Magnoliopsida; order Asterales; family Asteraceae; genus Pseudognaphalium; species Pseudognaphalium luteoalbum. Next base: position 50,699,253 of record OY730196.1, read on the forward strand.
TTCGGAGTAAAATCAAGTGGTAAAATCTGGTTCCAACACATAGTGAAAAACATGTGTTTTTAAGCCTCTGAGTTTTGCGACATAAGTATTATGTCGCTAAAAGGTTTTGCGACACAAGGGTTTGTGTCGCACTCCTGCGACGTCCGCAATTACATGCGACATAGGCATTTGTGTCGCAAGTGCTGCGACATAAGTAATTGTGTCACAAGTATGCGACATAGGATAATTTATGCGACACAAGGCATTGTGTCGCATAATGCGACGTAAAAAATGGTACTGCGACACAAAAGCTTATGCCGCACTACTATTTTTGGCCCCGTGCGACACAACGCTCTGTTCGACGAAAAACTTAATTTTTCACCCAAAAACGTTTAGATCTTTCATAATATGACTTGTAACATGTTTGTATACTATAACAACAAAGAAAAAGTGAAAGAAAAGTGATTTTTCATACCAAATCAAGTGAAATCCGAAAGTTAGGTGAATGGATGAAGATGGTGATGATAATGGTGTTCTTGAGCTTGAATCTTGAAGATGAAGTTGAAGATGAAGTTGATGAAGTTGATGGATGAAGATGAAGTTAGCTTGAATCTTGGTGATGATTTGGTGATTTTTGGTGGGTGATTTTGAGAGAGAAATGGTTAGGTGTTTGTGTGTGTTTTTGATGAAATGAGGTGAAGATGAAGAAATGAGATGGGTGGGGTGGGGTTGTGTTCGCAAATTTTTGGGGCCAAAGGGAGGGGATTTTTGCCGCAAATTGGTGGTATTTAGCCCGTGTTCGATTACCCGGTCGTTAAATGTTAAAATGTTTTAAATTGGTAAGTTTTTAAATACGTATACGAATATATTTTTACTATAGATATTTTATAGAAATAATTTAGTTGAGTTATAAAATTATAAATTGTTTTATTTTTGTTTTACGGATGTGTTTCGAGTTGTTTCAGTTTACACGTTACAAAATACTTTGTAAATATTATCAACATAATATTTATTAAATGTTAATGTTGTTTAATAATTTCATATAATTAAATAATTTTGTTCACCAACAGTCGTATATTTTTGTCACGTTGTTAAAATCGTTCTGTACAAAATTACATTAATTATGAGTTGTAATACCACACGTATTAACTAGTTGGGCTTTGCTAGACTTACCTCTAAGTTGCGTTGTAAATTCACTCAAAGTTAGGGAATTAGCCTAAAGTGTAAATGTTTAGTGTACGTAATCGCGTTTAAATTTGCGGGGTGTTACATATATATTAACAGAAACCAGGTCTATACTTACGTATAACAGAGAAAACTGTCAATATATACCCCCAAATGATATCAAATAAACTTCATCCATGAAAATATATCTAGCATAAGTAAGATATTAAGACTTTTATCATACATCTGACGGTGTTATACCACTTGAAATAAACAAGTATATATTAGGCTTCTTAAAAGGACTTAAAGAGTTTCTTGTAATATACCTACTAATACATCGTATGATGAAGATAATGTTCATAAAAACTGTTTTTAACATGTCAGATAAATCTACTGACACATCCAAGATAAACCTTAAAATTCCATTTTGTGCATGTCACCCGATGTACTATCATATCCCAAGTTGTTTACAGACACAACTCAACGTCTATTTTACATTCCAAAGAGTATAAAAAGTGGTTGTTGCCATTTTTTTTAACACACATAAAAGCAGATAAATTTACATTCCAAGTTACAAGTTGTTTTTTAGTCACAAAGAACCTTAAACCAATCATATTGATTAGTTCGTCAAATCGAGTACGTGAAAAAGCTTTGGGGAATAGGTCGGCCTTTTGTTTAAATGTGTCTATTTGGACAAGGTCTATCAGGTCTTTTTCATAGCAATCCCGTATATAGTGGAACCTAAGTTCTATGTGTTTAGTATTAGAGTGTTGTATGGGATTGCGTGTGATAGATATTGCAGCAGTGTTATCTATATGAATAGGAGTCATAGTAAGAAGTAACCCATAAGTACGCAGTTGATGCTGAATCCACAGAACCTGAGAACAACAACTAGCAGTAGCAACGTACTCAGCCTCCACTGTTGAAAGAGAAACTGTAGTCTGCTTCTTGCACTGCCATGAGACCAAGCGCGATCTGAGAAATTGGCATCCACCAGTTGTGTACTTCTTGTCTATGCTGCAGCCACCATGATCAGAATCCGAATAGGCAGTAAGAGCAAATGTTTTCTCATTCGGATACTAGACCAAGATTGGGTCTATGTTTGAGATAACCAAAAATTCGCTTTACCGCCTTCATATGAGACACCTTGGGCCTAGCTTGATAGCGTGAGCAGATGGATATAGCGAACACGATATCCGGTCAAGAGGCAGTCAAGTACATGAGAGAACCTATCATAGAACGATAGTCCTTTTCTTTGCAATCTTCTTCATCCTTAGCAAGTCTAAGATTGTGATTAATCTCGATGGAGTCCCATAGGTTTTACAATTGAGCAAGTCATACCTCGTCAACATGTCATTGACATATTTTGACTGATAAATATATATACCTTTGGCAGACTGCTCAACTTCTACACCTAAAAAGAATTTGAGCTCCCCCATCGCACTCATCTCAAACTCAGACTTCATGATTTGCTCGAAGTTCTTGCACATTTCCTCGTTTGTACAACCGAAAATGATATCATCCACGTAAACCTGCACGAGTAAAATTTCTTCTCTATCCCCAAACTGTTCTCTACGGATGAATAAAGTACTATCAATGGTGCCCCTAACAAAACCATGTTTCATCAAATGAGTAGTAAGCCGCTCATACCAAAGCCTCGAAGCTTGATAAAGTCCATATAATGCCTTGTTCAATTTGCAGACGTATTCTGGATGCACAGGGTCTTCAAACCCTAGAGGTTGCTTAACATACACCTCCGTATCCACTTGTCCATACAGAAAGACACTTTTTTCATCAAGTTGATTGACGTGAAATACTTTGTAGGAGGCAGATGCTAAGAAGATGCGAACTGACTCCAGTCGAGCAACAGGAGCGAATACTTCATCATAGTCCAAACCCTCAATTTGACTGAAGCCTTGAACTACAAATGTGCTTTGTTACGAACCACAATGCCCCGATCATCCATCTTATTTTGATATACCAAACGAGTACCAGTCAAGTGGGCACCCTTGGGTAACGAAACTACTTCCCAAACATGTAGCTTCTGAAATTGCTGTAGTTCCTCTTGCATGGCCTCATCAACCTTCTTTGGTTCAACTTGAGAAAGATGACATGAATTTATCTGAGCAACAAGAGTTAAAATTTGTTGAGTTTGAGACTGTTTCACTTGTTGTCATGTTTGAACCGAAGCATGAGGATCACCAATAATATTTTCAATGGGATGATCTTTATGTACACGAGTCACTGGAATTGCATCCGGTGCAAGGACCAACTCTAAGTTGTTCATATCACCCTCAGTGGCAGGAACAACTGTAGACTCAGGAACAATAGAACTTTCAAGAAGCAAGGGTTCTTATGGGGCCTCATCTTCTCCTTCATGAGTAAAGAAATGAGAATGGACCATTTCTTCGTCTTCTTCCTCTCCCTCTAAAGGAGGCATGTTTGGATCATCAGGAAGATCTTCTGCTTTGATCGTTCCTGAAGTAGAAGGAACATCCGAAGATGGGGTACTGGGAGATGGTACAGTTAGAGTAGGTGATGGAGTGGGTGTTGGAGTAGGTGTTGAGGCAGATGTTTGGTTGGATGTCGATTCGGGGTTTGGGTCAGATTGTTTAAAGAAGGGATCAAGTGTTATTTGAGAAATACTGATTCCATGAAGCAGGGTGACCAATTCTTCCTCTTCATCTTCTTCTGGTATGTTGAAAGAATTAAAAACATCCGCATAATTGAAAAACTAATCCGGACCCGTTCCTTGAGGAGGATCTGTATAACGCAAACATTTGACCTCAAAATGCTCCTCTACTTGGTGTGTTGATTTGATGTAAACTCTTTTATTTGGGGAATTAACCGAATAGCCAAGAAAGATCCCTTCGACAGCTTTCTCACCAAACTTCGAAACTTTATCTTTTGTAATCATGACACCCAAACGGCTCTAGAAACTGCAGATTTGGCTGACGGTTATTAAAGAGTTCATAACATGTCTTGTTCTTCTAGCAACTCCATTCTATTGAGGAGTTCTTGGAGCACTGAATTGATGATCAATGCCTTTTGAAGCACAATATAACTGGAGAGTAGAATTCTTGAATTCGATTCCATTATCACTACGCAGTCTCTTCACCCTTAAGTTGCACAAATTTTCCAACTTATCAAACAGATATACCAAAATATCTGATGTCTCCCCCTTTGAAGCCAGAAAATAAACCTACGAAAATCTTGAGTAGTCATCAATAACAACCAAGCAGTAAGATCTGCCACCAATGCTCTTTGTAGAAATAGGACCAAAAAGGTAAACCGCAAGATTTTGACACTGGGAACAACTGATATTTTTCTTGGTAACATAAGGGGGAATAACTGATATTTTTCTTGGTAATTAATTTGAAATATAAATGTTTATAAAAATTTGGCTAATTGACGCATTTTCGGGAAAAAATATAAAGGTGGACCGATTTTTGTAACTTATGAAAACCGACACCTTCCGAACATGCCATAAGTGTTAAAAATGACTTTTATGGACTTTTAAACATATCTATGGTTTGGGTAAAAGTTTCGGGTCAAACCGAGAAGGTTTGACCAAGTCAACAAAAATGGGGTTCGATTTCGAAAAACAACAAATTTACTATTTTTGGCAAGTATTAGACAATAAATAGACCTTTCGTATTCATGTACTTTTTATACTTGTATAGGGTGTATTTTGTAACTTTATTATTTAATAAAGTTCTCCCCACCTATTTTGTGTGGTGATTTAATTCATTCATGGTATCAGATACCCACTACCGATCCTTAACCTAATCACACATTTTACCTTCATCTTCCCTCTCCTCCCTCACGTTTCATCTTCATCTTCCTGCCATGGCTTCTTCCTCCACCGATTCCACCCTCTCTCTTAATACTGTAATGCATCTTCTTCCCATCCGCCTATCCTCTTTTAATAACCTACTTTGGAGAAATCAATTGCTGCCTGTTATGGCCTATCAGCGCATCCTTGCGCATATTGATGGCTCAACTGAAGCATCGCCATCCGAAACCCTCACCGAAGGGAAACTTGCCCCCAATCCGACCTACATCGCCTGGCTTCAGGCTGACCAACAGGCTGCGATTCTTATTCGCGCCTCTCTAACGGAAGAGACTGCATCTGAAATTGTTGGACTCGAGTCCGCTCGTCAAATATGGCTTGCCCTGGAGGCGGCATTTAGCGGTTCATCCCGTGAATGAGTTCAAACCCTCAAAGACCAGCTTCGTCAATTCACTAAAGGCTCTCTCTCTCTGTGGCTGATTTTGGTAGAAAATTCAGGAATGTTTGTGACCAATTGGCTGCCATTGGTCACTTTGTTGATGAACAAGATAAGGTCCATTGGTTTCTTTGTGCTCTTGGTCCTTCCTTTGAATCATTTTCAGTGGTTATTAGGGCATCTCGTGCCCCTATTCAGTTTCGTGATCTTCTTGCACAAGCCGAAGGTCACGAGTTGTTCCTACAGTCTTTACATGGGCCTAGTAATTCGCCTGTGGCCTTTACTACTAATTCTCGTGGACAGCCGAATTCCCGTGCTCGTGGTGGTCGGTTTTCTCGAGGTGGCAGGGGACGTGGTCGTCGTTCACCTCATTGCCAACTTTGTCGTCAAGATGGTCACTATGCCAACACCTGCCCGCAACTCCCTTCCTATGCACAAGGTGCCCATGGGGCTGTTCCCGATTTTGCAACGGCCTTTCAAGCCCAATGTCATGTTTCAAACATTTCCCCGGATTGGTTTGTCGATTCCGGTGCAACAGATCATATGACCGGCTCCACGGATACGGTTCCACAATCAAAGCCTTACACAGGACCTGCCAATGTCGCCTTTGGAAACGGTAACACCTTACCAATTTCTCATATTGGAAATACTACTCTTTAAAATGGTATACGGTTACGGGATGTTCTAATTGTTCCTAATATCACTAAAAATTTGTTTTCTGTTAGTAAGTTGACAAAGGATAATCATGTGGATATCTTGTTTTCCATTAACCGTTTTTATATTCAGGATCGGGACACGAAGCAGGTGCTGGCTCAAGGGCACCATAATCAAGGTCTTTATGTCATTACATCTCAACCTCAATCTTTCTTGCAACTACAAAGACTAAGGCAACAACTTCCTTTGAATTCTGGCACTCTCGTATGGGGCATACATCTTTTGATACTATATTATTATTGAGTAAATTAGGCAAACTTTCGGTCACTTCAATTTTACCGAAGCCTATTTTGTGTACTTCATGTCAGTTAGCGAAAGCTCATCGTTTGCCTTTTGACAATAATACAAATCGTGCTCTACATGTTTTAGATTTAATTCATTGTGATTTATGGGGCCCTTCTCCTGTTTCTTCAGTGGATAATTATCGTTATTATGTTATCTTTGTAGATGATCATTCTCGGTTTACTTGGTACTATCCTCTCATCACCAAATCAGGCTTCTTTAAGGTGTTCACCACCTTTCTAAATTTTGTGCAAACTCAATTCTCTAGAAAAGTAAAAATATTTCAAAGTGATGGTGGCACAGAGTTTATTAATCATAATGTGCGAAATATTCTTGATACTAATGGAACCTTACATCGAATCTCATGTTCGTATACGCCACAACAAAATGGACGCGTCGAACGCAAACATCGACATATTGTTGAAACGGGCCTTTCAATGCTTTTTAATGGAAATATTCCAACCAAATATTGGACACATGCTTTTAGCTCCGCTGTGTTTGTTATCAATCGGTTACCATCACCAACGGGCCGTACACATTTTCAAACACTTAGACAATCAACTAAATTGTAATCATTTGGACATTCTAGCTGGATAAACAACTACAAGGTAGTCTTATTAGATACTTTATCATGTTTATAACCATCGCGTGTGGTGGACACCCTCAGGTTACAAGTCTTTGGACTTCAATTCTTGGCTAATCGATTTCAGTTTATTTTGATAAACTCTTCAGGCTCAGGTGAGTCTCATGGCCCCTCTTTTTATTGTTTTACTAGGGGTGCGATACATTGCTCTGTTTTTAACACGTGAACGCGAGTACATATTTCAATATACTACATGAGTTGTTTTCAACTAATCAAACCAAAGTCCTCTGTCAGTATAGTCTTGTAATACGAAAGTAGCGTGAATATTAGTATATGGTACCATATAGGATTGACCCACCTCGTCCGGGTTAGTCGCGCTAACCTCTGCAACAGACGTACTAATGATAACATCAAATAGTATATATTTATATACCAATTTTCCCTAGTTTTGTATTCTTTTGGTACAATTATTTAATAAAATATATGTATTTCGTTCATATTTATAAAATAGGTAGAAATTGAGCTTAAATTAGAAAAGGAACGAAAATAAGTTAAAATAGAGTAAATAAAGTAATTTTTGTATAAAAGTTAATTGTATTTAAATATGATAGGGACAAAGTGGTTAAAAGAGTCATAAAAATAAATAAAGTTCGTAAATATTTGAGTTCGAAAAGTTAAATGAGTTGAGCAAAAATAGTTAGATTGTATATTTATTGGAGTTTACGAGTTGGACTAAATAATTATTTAGGATAAATAAATAATAATATATATACATATGATATTAACGTTAGTAATAAAGTAAATAATAATAGTTATAATAATAATAATTAATAATAATGTTGATATGTTTGTTTGCAGGGAGTCATGTGGATTTAATCAAATAAACGGATCGGTGGAAGTCAAAAGAAAACATGGGCCGTGGGCCAAAGTTAAAAAGAGCCAGCAAAAGAAACACGGAACATTCGAGAAGTTTGGCAACAAATATGTGAGGCGGCTAGCAATTCTTGGAGAGTACGAAAAACTAAAATATACGCCGTATGATTAATTCATACGTCGTATGGATTTGATCCCCAGCAAATATAAATTATAGCCTCTGCATACGATTTTGAGAGATTTTATATATGTACTTTTGTATATATTAAAATTAGGGTTACGAAATATTTAGGTTAGGGTATATTATTTCGAGTTTAAAGAGCGTTTGGGAAGCACAAAAAGTGAAGGTTGAATCCATTTCAATTGATCTTTGAGTGATTCATTATTCGGTTTGTTATTACTTTCGTTTATTTAATATCATTGATGATTTTGGTATTTATAAATCTGAGTTTTACTTATCTTATGACGATTTGAATGTTTTAAGTGGGTGTATAATTGATTAAACTCGGATTATGATTATTGAATGATTATTATTGCATATTGAATAAATTATTTAATTGAAGATGATTATGTTACCCGTTGAACCTTAATTGTTGGTGATTATTAGTTGATAATTCTTAACGTGATCAATAGTATTTATGAGATTGAGTTCCTTGAATATTATTGATTATTGATGGTTATTGAATCTAGGTTTATTAATCATTTCTTAATATATTGAGTTTGAGAGGTTAAGAAATTATGAATTATACAATCTAAAATTAATAAGACAATAAGAAATTATTGGGTATTGTTAAGTCATACCAAAAGGGTTAATTATAATTAGTCGTGAATACGTAATGCTCAATTTAGGGAAAAATATCCTTAAATTGTAGGAATTAGTAAACTTGACTGGAAACTAGTTCACCTTTGACTAAAGATCTTTGAGTAGTGATTAAGTTGATATAAAAGAAATTAGAATTAAATAATCAATATGCAATGAATCGGGATATATGAATCTGAGTGAAGTTAATTATACAATTACTATTCATTCCTATAGGTATTTATTTATTATTTTAATTTAAAGTTTTTATTTAGTTTTAATTATTATTTACAAATCTTATGTTCGGACGGAACTAAAACGTCCCACTTTGTTTACTGCTTTCTAGGATAATAAGTATTTTCCATTTTTATAAATAAACCACTGTTCCTGTGATCGACCTGGACTTACCATAGCTATACTATTCCGATCAGGTATTCTTGTCTGGTTGTGTGATAGTATTAATAAGGTATTTTCAGTTATAAATAATAAAACAAGACGCGCTTTCACACGCATCAAGTTTTTGGCGCCGCTGCCGGGGAACACTTAACCGGTTGGACTTTTGTTCTATCAGGGAACGGTTGTAACACCCCGAAATTCGTTGATTTTGTTTAGCGGAAGCATTTAGTTAAGTATGGGGAATGCCACAATTCACGGTACATGCATACGTATCAGAGCTTATGATTACAACAGAACATAATATATATTAAGACGCCAAAAGTAATAGTTATAAAGTTTACGATTCATCGAATCATGTAAGTTGAAAAGTATTTAAGTTACAAAAGTAGATTTCGTAAATATGACTGAACAGCTTAGTTATATAAAAGAAATCCAGTTGTCAAAAGTTGGCATCCTATTCCTTCGGGGTCGCCTACGTTCCATGTGTGTAGGATGTCTTACGTGCAGCTAATTCCCTGAACATAGTAAAAGTCAACAACGAGGTTGAGTGAATTCACAGGTTTTATGTTTGCAATAGTTGAATCAAGTTCGTAAGCACAGTTGTTAAAATCAATACGTTCACAAATAGTTATTGCCATAATAGTTAAGTAAACGTTTTGTGGAATGTTATCCAAGTATAGTTCGATTGGGATGTCACCCAAAATACAGTTTGCGTGGGATGTTACCCAAAATACCGTTTACGTGGGATGTTACCCAAAACACAGTTTGCAATTCGTTGCTAGTCGTTCTCCAACATTTACAAAATACCGGCCGTTCTCCGGTCTAAATACGCACGGGTCGTTCTCCCGTCCAAACTCGACCAGTCGTTCTCTGGCAATAAATACTGCTGGTCGTTCTCCAGCGAAACACAGTACCGGTCGTTCTCCGGTCAAAAGATGCATGGGTCGTTCTCCCATCCAAATACGCACGGGTCGTTCTCCTGTCCACTTGGCCAGTCGTTCTCTGGCACTAAAATACGTTGCTGGTCGTTCTCTAGCGTTTTCGTAAAAGGTACCGGTCGTTCTCCGGTTTACTAAACAAAGTTTAATAAAGTTTATAGTATGAAAATGTTGTTTCATAAATACCAGTTTTTGTGCAAGAGTTCAACAGTTCACAGTACTCTAATCGTTTGAGTAAAACAAGTATACAATCATGTAAGTAAAAGCAGTTATGGCAATCATTAAAGCAGTTGACTATGTTTCTCACCCCAAGTTGAAAGCAGTAAATCAGTTAAAAGTGGGGCTGTGAACTCACCTGTTGAGTTAAGTAATGTGCGAGTGCTAGCAAAGCGTAGTCCGGGTAAAGTCCCCAATGTCCTAAACGTAGGAAATAGTCGTATAAGTGGTTGGATAACAACCAGACCATGTTACTCGTTCATCCATGAAAGATCATTGTTTATTTGTAAATTCGTACAACTCGTTGGTGAAGGTTTCGTAAAAGTATTTCAAAGTAGTGTTGGCAGTTTCGTTGTGTTTTCATAAAAATGGAAATTTTATACGGGGGTCCGGGGGCAGCACCCCTGGTAGCGGGGTCCAAGGGGTGGCAACCCCTGGCGGGGTCCAAGGGGCAGAGCCCCTGGCTGGGGTCGAGCATTAGTTGCATTAGTTGGGTTAGTTGGTTATTGTGTGAATTACACAGGGTCTTAATTCATTCGTTGGATAGAGAACCTGTGTTTGATTATAATAACCACTAACTATTGGTCTCGTCCGTTATGGCCATACGGATATGTACGATAAATGTTCTTGGGGAATCCCCAGGTATTATGATATCCCAAGAGCCACCGATCCTCATTGAAATATGTGTGTTTACGATTATTTTATGTAAACTTATAGTTATGCCAAGTTGAATTGTGTGTTACAAGTTCATTCACTTAGCTTTGTGCTAATCCCTCATCCTACTTCCTGCAGGTTTTGCTAAGTATGTGGGTGTCAGGAAAGGATGCTATAATACAAGGAATGTTTTGACGTTATGCCAACTTTGATATGGTTTTATTATAAACCTTGTTGAAATTTGATAACACCCGTTTTGTATAATACTTAAGATGTGACTTAATATCTTTAGTTTGTTGTGTATCAGATGTGTTAAACAAGTTGTATACATTTTATTTCTACTATGTTGCTGTAGTGAAAACGCATTCGAATTCCAAATTCGAAGTAAAATCAAGTGGTAAAATCTGGTTCGGACACTTAGTGTAAAACATGTATTTTTAAGGTTCTGAGTTCTGCGAAATAAGTATTGTGTCGCTAAAAGGTTCTGCGACACAAGGGTTTGTGTCGCAATCCTGCGACATTCGCAAATAAATGTGACATAGGCATTTGTGTCGCAAATGCTGCGACATAGTAGTTGTGTCGCAAGTATGCGACATAAGAATGGTACTGCGACACAAAAGGTTGTGTCGCACTACTGTTTTCGGTCCCGTGCGACAAAACGCACTGTTCGACGAAAAACTTAATTTTCACCCAAAAACGTTTAGATCTTTCCTAATATGACTTGTAACTATAATAACAAAGGAAAAGTGAGAGAAAAGTGATTTTTCATACCAAATCGAGTGAAATCCGAAAGTTAGGTGAGCGGATGAAGATGGTGATGAAAATTGTGTTCTTGAGCTTGAATCTTGAAGATGAAATTAATGATAAGTTTTGTTGTTGTTGTTGGTCCGAAAATCCAAAGAAAATGGTGGTGATTTGATGATTCTTGGTGGTTGATTTTGAGAGGAAATGAGATGGTGTTTGTGTGTGTTAGAAGGAAGTGAAATGAAAATGGGGTTGGGTGGGGGGTTTGGGGTGTTTGGGTCAGCTGACCAAAGGGAAAGGGGAGGGGAAGTTTTGTCCCAATTTTGTGGTATTAAACCCGTGTTCATTTACTCGATCGTTAAATGTTAGAATGTTTTAAATTGGTAAGTTTTTAAATACGTATTCGAATATATTTTTACTCTAGACATTTTATAGGAATAATTTAGTTGAGTTATAAAATTATAACTTGTTTTATTTTAGTTTTACAAATGGGTTTCGAGTTGTTTCGGTTATACGAAATAAATGTTATTTGCAACAAAATACATTGTAAATATTATCAACATAATATTTAATAAGTAAATAATGTTATTTAATAATTTTCATATTACAAAATAATTTGTTCGCCAACGATCGTATAGTTTGTAGTGTTTGTTCCGAATGTTTTGTACGCAATTATACTAATTACGAAATATGTAATACTACGCGTATTAACTAGTTGAGCTTTGCTAGACTTACCTCTAAAAGTAGTTGTGAATTCACTCAAGTAGGGAATTAGCCTAGATGTGCATGCTAATTACGTTTTTAATTATGTCAAAATTGTGGGGTGTCACAACGGTGTTGTTTATTATTTAAATTAGAAATTTTTTTTTTAGTTAGTTTTTAGTTTATTTTATTTTCTTTCCTACTCTTTTTCTTTTTCTTTTATTTTGACAGGTATGTATCAAAACATGAATAATGTCCCTGAGAATTTTCAAAACTCGAGAAACATTTCCATTATGAGTAAAGAGGATATGAAACGATCTTTAGATGAGATGATAGCATATTGGAATAAAGATCTAATTGTGAAGGATATGGAAAGCGACAAGGTGGAAAATTTTGACAAACCCAAAGATGGAGGATATAAGGCAAAACCAAAATTCAAAAATTGTACTCCTTCACCTTCTTACCCAAAAGCTTTAACGGGTGAGATTGTCAAAAAGTACACACCTCCGCCTCCTTATCCAGCTGCTTTGAATAGAAAGTACAATGAAATTGAAGGATCAATTTTTCCAATGCTTAAGAAAGATACTGTTAAAAGCTTATCTCGTCCAGTGATTGTGAAAGCTACGCAATCTATGGAGACTTCAATCGAAAAAGTGGAAGCAACTGAGATTCTTGATCACAGTCAAGGAGTTTCCATTCAACAACTTAAGGAGATCAATCAAACAGATAAGTATTCTCAATCCTCTGAATCCTTATTTTCTAACGAAATTTTTAGTGAAATTGAACAGGAAGAAGATATGGAGGTAGATTGGTTGCCTTTGCCAATATCTGACCACTATGATTCTGATGAGGAAATACTCTCGCTACTTGATTGTAATGAAGAGGAAATCCTTGAATTGAGAAACCAAGATGGGGTCATGACTGAAGAAGAATTAATAGCCATTACGGATCCAGCTATTAGTGAAACTTCGTCATCACACCCAGAGGTGAATCCCCAGGAAAATAATGATCAAGCAATGGGAAGAATTGGAGATGAAATCGAAAACAAAACTTGCTGTAATGAGATAGCAACCGAACTAGTTGAATTTTAGATGGTGGTTGAGTCAACACAACCAGCGGTTGAAGTATCTATAAGCACAAGTTCATTGTTTTATCAGTATGAAGATCCTTTTTGGCAATTCAATCGGAAAGCAAGTTTCTTACAATTTTTGGAAAATCATGGAGCATCAAGGAATGGATCAATGCCTGTAATAAACGATAAGTATTTATTTGCTTTAATTTTAATAAATTTACATTTTTGGATTACTTATCGATATTACCATCCATGCTTACTTTTAAGTGTGGGGAAAGTCACCAGATGTTTAGGTAAGTAAGGTTGGAGTCAAGCTAGTGACTCGAACAAAAACAAGCGCTTCTCGGGAGGCAACCCGTACTTGTACATTATGTATAATTTTTATTTTTCATTTTATTTTTTGTATTTTATTTTTATTACTGCAATTTTTATTTTTATTATTTGGTACGTTTAATTTGTTTGCCTGTTTATTTTTAGAATACCGTTACCACTTTTCGAAGTTGGCATACAATACAGCTGAACAATGCATTATTCCTCTTAACAATGCATTAATTTATGGAAAACTATGAACTTTGTGGGTGTGTTCCCTGGAAACCCTCACGAAACTATAACTCGTCCACTTGGGATACCGAGGGGTTTAAAGGCTTATTGCATATGCTAAATGCAATCGTGATTAACTATGAAAGTGTCTGCTGTTGTATATTTTTGAATAAAGATTGGAAGATGACCCATTACGCCGAACCAGATCAAGATAATCGCGCCATATTCAGGGGAGTTTTTCGTTCTAATTTCTTTTCTTCCTTTTCTCACTTTTATTTTTTTTATATACAATGAGGACATTGTATAATTTAAGTGAGGGGATAGGGTCGGTAGAAAAGAAATTTTATGTTTACTTGTCCTTATATTATAATTTTGTTAAATTTTCATCAAAATTAAAAACTTTGAGTTAAAAACTAGGTATTTATTAGTTAGAATACTTTTTGTTAAAAGTTTTGTTTTGTATTTAAAAGTTTAGACTTTAATGTGGATTAAATGTTTTGTACATATAACGTAAGAAACTTAATAATGAGTGATATATAGTTACATGATATGATGTACTAATAGGCAATCTATATGACTATTTCTGAATTTTAAGAAATTAATAAATAACTTGTATATTATTTTATGTTACATATTATGATGTATGACATGAAAGTCTTAATTCTTAGATTTATCATGCAATAATTTTATATGTCTTTATACTTATATGAAAACATTTGGGGGTCTACTAATTGTTTTCTCTGTTGTACGTAAGTACAGACCTGGTCTCTAATTAGTATTCTTAAATAAAGCAAAAGAAAGAAAATCTTTCAAGTTAAAATAATCAAATTATGTTGCTTTGTTATACTAAGGTATAGACCTGTCACCGCTGGTTTTATTTAAAAATTGCTTTACCTGAATCAAGTTATGTCGCTCTGTTGCATGAAAATGCAGACCTGTCACCAATGTCTTGATTTTTAAAAATGGATTTCATATATGTATTTTGAATATAAAAGAAAATTGCATGATTAAGTTTAAGTGTATATCATATGTGGAAATCATAAGTAATATACATATTAACAATAAAGGTGTATTCAGAGATATGAGTATAGATTGTTTAACGTGGACAAATATATTATTAATCATTCATGGACTATATGTTGCACTAATAATAATAATTTTTATTTGTACATTATAGTTATCCATGTTAATTAAATTGTTTAAAGTTTTAAATTATGAAACAACTTTTTAATTTGAGTATTTTGATTCTTAAATATTAGTTTGATGCTTATCAAGTTTTTATGATGAAAATTTATTATATTTGAGGACAAACAGAATTTAAGTGTGGGGATATTTGATAACATCAAATAGTACTATATTTATATACCAATATTTCCTAGTTTCTGTATACTTTTGGTACAATTATTTAATAAAATATATGAATTTCGTTCATATTTACAAAATAGGTAGAAATGGAGCTTAAATTAGAAAAGGGAGGAAAATGAGTTAAAATAGAGTAAATAAAGTAATTTTTGTATAAAAGTTAATCGTATTTAAATATGATAGGGACAAAGTGGTTAAAAGAGTCATAAAAATAAATAAAGTTCGTAAATATTTGAGTTCGAAAAGTTAAATGAGTTGAGCAAAAATAGTTAGATTGTATATTTATTGGAGTTTACGAGTTGGACTAAATAATTATTTGGGATAAATAAATAATAATATATATACATATGATATTAACGTTAGTAATAAAGTAAATAATAATAGTTATAATAATAATAATTAATACTAATGTTGATATGTTTGTTTGCAGGGAGTCACGTGGATTTAATCAAATAAATGGATCGGTGGAAGTCAAAAGAAAAAATGGACCGTGGGCCAAAGTTAAAAAGAGCCAGCAAAAGAAACACGGAACATTCGAGAAGTTTGGCAACAAATATGTGAGGCGGCTAGAAATTCTTGGAGAGTACGAAAAACTAATCCATATGCCGTATGGATTTGATCCCCAACAAATATAAATTGTAGCCTCTGCATACGATTTTAAGATATTTTATATATATACTTTTGTATATATTAAAACTAGGGTTATTAAATATTTAGGTTAGAAAAAATCCCAGCTAAATTACAAAAGATAGTTAACCCTCCTAGAATCCCATGCCCGTTGTAGTTTGAAGAATGACACCTGAGTCATACGTACCGCTTACTGCCCTTTAGGTCTTTAAGTGTATTAAAACTTAGGATATCCTGCATAATAAATATAAAATCCACTGCCGTGAGCCCAGGACGGTTCAACGACCGGAGTAAAATCCGACCGACCGCTGGGGCTACGACACACCCCTCATTCGATATAAGAATATTATATTATTTAACTCGGAAGCATGAATTCAAAACATAATATATATTGTACATAACCTATAAACTGTCTAAGTACGTAAATACAAAACTGTCAAAGTTAATAAATTCGTATTACAATAGTACATGAAACAGGGTATTATAGAATTCCAAATAAGGTTTATAACAAAAACCATATCAGAGATAATCAGCGTAACCAAACATTCATTGATTAAGCATTCACTTCCTGCCACCCACTATTATCCACAGTATAACCTGCAGGAAGTAAATTGAATGATTAGCACAAAGCTAAGTGAATAGATTTATCACGCATATTCCAACTTAGCTTAAATATAAGTTTACACCAAATAACAGTAAACACACATATTTCAATGAGGATCGGTGGCTCTTGGGATATCATAATACCCGGGGATTTCCCAAGAACACTTATCGTACATATCCATATAATCAAACACAGGTTCTACACAGGTTCTACACACAACGAATGAATCAAGACCCTGCGTAATTCACACAATAATCAACTAGCCTAACTAACACGTTGACCTTAATAACACTGAAACACATTGGTCCACATATCACGTAGATTAAAATCAGTAATTAAGACTAAACAGTCTAATAAACACATCTACGTTCATTTTTTGCAAACAAATAGTCACAACTAAATCAAAAGGTGAGTTCTAAATCCACTCACCGATACCTCAGTAGTCACCACACTCAGCTCCTAATCACTTAGTCTTTGGGGTATCAGAAACAACACATTACAACACTAGTTAGTAACTGGTGTCACAATTGATTATAACTTCTTCAAGTATATCACAACATAACACATATGGTACAATCTGGTTTAATACTATACTTATATCATAGCATATAATAATCAAAGAACTAATGTATCATTTTAATTAAATGTAAACTCACCAACAAAGAATCCGCCGGATAGTTCCTAGGATCCGCCGGATCCTCACCGTATCCAAGAACTATCCGCCGGATCTACTAATGATCCGTTAGAACCTTTTTGGAATTAATACTTTTTAGCATGTCAACTTAATAGTGTAGTACCGACCACGGAGATCCGTCGGATCACATTTTGGATCCACCGGATCTTCTGTAACACCCACTAAATTAGGACTAGTCATTAGTGCCTAACTCTCTGTTTATACATGTAATTAGTTCTGTGTAGGCTAATTAATGTATCGATATATATATATATATATATATATATATATATATATATACATATACTGTTGAATATATACAATCATACGATTTGATTAAATCGTACACATTTCCACATCGAATGTAATTCGATTCAAATTATACGGACGTTGGTGAACAATTTTATTAAATAATACAATATTATTTAGTACAAACATTAAATCCAAAAATATTATTTATATAATATTTCGTAATTAATTCGTATTGTGTAAACAAAGTTAAGTTATATCTTATAATTCAACTATTAAGTGTTTGGTAAAATACTTCGACAAAAATAATGGATAATTGTTCATATTTTAAAACTTACATTTAAACATATAAAATAATTATTTAACGTCTAAACGACCGGGGAAACGAACACCACGGGGAGTATAGTGATGGAGACTGAGTGGAGGAGGCTCCACTAAAACCCCCTCCCTTTCTCCTTTCCCCCTCATTCCCACCATCTCACACACTCTCTCTCTTACTCTCTTTTTCTCTCATCTTACCACCAAACCACCATCACCATAATTTACAAAAAAACACCACCAAACTCGCTCAAATCGTTTTACTCGTTTAGAAGAAAAGAACCATCGGGTCACGATCTACATTCCCATCTTTCCGGATTTCTCGCGCGTTAACTTGTAAGTTTCCGACAAAAACTCGAAACCATTCGATTTCAAGTGTTTTTAAGTTTTAGTTGTTTCTTTAAGCTTAAAATGTCCATATAAGGGTTGGGTAAAAGAATCAGACCAAACGGAAACCGGAAAACTCGTTTTTGGCATAAAAATCCGTCAACAGCCTTAAGTGTCGCAACGATGACTGCAGTATAGCGTCACTTAGTGCGTCACTTAAGTGACGCATTGAGTGTCGCTAAAAGCCCTAATCTTGCGTCACTTGCATAAGTGCCGCATAAAGCCCCTTTTTCCCGACACTTACCTCCGTCACTTGTCTAGTGACGCCTAGAGCCCTTACCCGACACTTACATCCGACACTACCTTAGTGATGCCTCACTATGCGTCACTTCCATAAGTGACGCCCTCACTCAGATTCTGCCATTTCATGCGTCACTTCCTAAGTGACGCCTAAGCCCCAAGTGACGCTATAAGTGTCGCATGAAACAGAACCAAGAAAATAAAAATTTTACCATGTGTCGAGACCTAAAAATTTAGTACTTGATTTCACCCAAATTCAAGTCCAGGTGCATTTTTCACCAAAGCAATGTACTGAAAAATAAAAATTTTCCAAGCTGACCTGGCAGCTCGACCCCAACCAGCGGCTCTGCCTCTTGGACCCCGCTACCAGGGGCGCTGCCCCCGGACCCCCGTCACCTAAGGTTTATAAATACTTTTAAGTATAACACGTCAAAATCATAATAATAATAGTTGAGATTATTATTATAAACAATCACCAACGGGCCGTACACATTTTCAAACACTTAGACAATCAACTAAATTGTAATCATTTGGACATTCTAGCTGGATACACAACTACAAGGTAGTCTTATTAGATAATTTCTCATGTTTATAACCATCGCGTGTGGTGGACACCCTCAGGTTACAAGTCTTTGGACTTCAATTCTTGGCTAATCGATTTCAGTTTATTTTGATAAACTCTTCAGGCTCAGGTGAGTCTCATGGCCCCTCTTTTTATTCTTTTACTAGGGGTGCGATACATTGCTCTGTTTTTAACACGTGAACGCGAGTACATATTTCAATATACTACATGAGCTGTTTTCAACTAATCAAACCAAAGTCCTCCGTCAGTATAGTCTGGTAATACGAAAGTAGCGTGAATATTAGTATATGGTACCATATAGGATTGACCCACCTCGTCCGGGTTAGTCGCGCTAACCTCTGCAACAGACGTACTAATGATAACATCAAATAGTATATATTTATATACCAATTTTCCCTAGTTTTGTATACTTTTGGTACAATTATTTAATAAAATATATGTATTTCGTTCATATTTACAAAATAGGTAGAAATTGAGCTTAAATTAGAAAAGGAACAAAAATGAGTTAAAATAGAGTAAATAAAGTAATTTTTGTATAAAAGTTAATTGTATTTAAATATGATAGGGACAAAGTGGTTAAAAGAGTGATAAAAATAAATAAAGTTCGTAAATATTTGAGTTCGAAAAGTTAAATGAGTTGAGCAAAAATAGTTAGATTGTATATTTATTGGAGTTTACGAGTTGGACTAAATAATTATTTGGGATAAATAAATAATAATATATATACATATGATATTAACGTTAGTAATAAAGTAAATAATAATAGTTATAATAATTATAATTAATAATAATGTTGATATGTTTGTTTGCAGGGAGTCATGTGAATTTAATCAAATAAATGGATCGGTGGAAGTCAAAAGAAAACATGGGCCGTGGGCCAAAGTTAAAAAGAGCCAGCAAAAGAAACACGGAACATTCGAGAAGTTTGGCAACAAATATGTGAGGCGGCTAGAAATTCTTGGAGAGTACGAAAAACTAATCCATATGCCTTATGGATTTGATCCCCAACAAATATAAATTGTAGCCTCTGCATACGATTTTTAGATATTTTATATATATACTTTTGTATATATTAAAATTAGGGTTACTAAATATTTAGGTTAGGGTTTATTATTTCGAGTTTAAAGAGCGTTTGGAAAACACAAAAAGTGAAGGTTGAATCCATTTCAATTGATCATTTCATGATTCATTATTCGGTTTGTTATTACTTTCGTTTATTTAATATCATTGATGATTTTGATATTTATAAATCTGAGTTTTACTTATCTTATGATGATTTGAATGTTTTAAGTGGGTGTATAATTGATTAAACTCGGATTATGATTATTGAATGATTATTATTGCATATTGAATGAATTATTTAATTAAAGATGATAATGTTACCCGTTGAACCTTAATTGTTGGTGATTGTTAGTTGATAATTCTTAACGTGATCAATAGTAATTATGAGATTGAGTTCCTTGAATATTATTGATTATTGATGGTTATTGAATCTAGGTTTATTAATCATTGCTTAATATATTTAGTTTGAGAGGTTAAGAAATTATGAATTATACAATCTAAAATGAATAAGATAATAAGAAATTATTGGGTATTGTTGAGTCATACCAAAAGGGTTAATTATAATTAGTCGTGAATACGTAATGCTCAATTTAGGGAAAAATATCCTTAAATTGTAGGAATTTGTTAACTTGACTGGAAACTAGTTCACATTTGACTTAAGATCTTTGAGTAGAGATTAAGTTGATATAAAAGAAATCACAATTAAATAATCAATATGCAATGAATCGGGATATATGAATCCGAGTGAAGTTAATTATACAATTACTATTCCTTCCTATTGTTATTTATTTATTATTTTAATTTAAAGTTTTTATCTAGTTTTAATTATTATTTACAAATCTTATGTTCAAACGGAACAAAAACGTCCCACTTTGTTTACTGCTTTCTAGGATAATAAGTATTTTCCATTTTTATAAATAAACCACTGTTCCTGTGATCGACCTGGACTTACCATAGCTATACTATTCCGATCAAGTATTCTTGCCATGTAGTGTGATAGTATTAATAAGGTATTTTCAGTTATAAATAATAAAACAAGACGCGCTTTGACACGCATCAACTAATATTTGGGAAAACGAATGTAGATTAGGCACTCGTGGAGGCACCTCGCTCGGAATTCTCTATATTGGACCCGACCCTCGAGTTAAGCTCAGACTATGCGCTCATGGTTGTATACACTATCATTATCAATTGCTGGATGCAATTCAACATTTAAATCTTGCGGTTTACACACTATTATTTGATATCTAAACCTGTGAGCTCACCAGCGTTAGCTGACCCATTTTAGCATGTATCACAGGTACTCAACAGTAGATTTGGACTGCCCATCAGGATGCATAATAGCTCGAGTCTCCATGCAAACCTCAGAGATTTCATTGCATTATTAGATTTTGTATAACTAATTATGTACTTAAATCTCTCCTATTACGAACACGAGCTATGTACGGGTTCAAATTGTTTAAACATTTTAATATTAATGTATTTTGTTAAAACGACGCATATAGAGTCGTTTGCTATATATCTGTGTGCTTTGATTATTGATTAGTAACACCCAAATTATGCTTCCGCAAAACATTAAATTTGGGGGTGTTACAGATTGGTATCAGAGCCTAAGGTTATAGTGAACTAGGTTGCATTTAGTGGGCCTAGACTACGACTGTTAGGCAGTATTCCTTAATAAGTATGATTAGGTTCAGTGACTACATTGTATTTGTTTAATTCAACATAGCCTGATCAACTATGTATAATTAAAAGAATATGACGTGAGATCTGAAAGGAATCATGACTGAACAGGATACACTAGTTGACTCTGACCACGAGAGAAACCGGGACCCAAACTTGTCTGTGCTAGACACCTTAGGCTATTATGCGATATATATATGTATACATAGATAGGCCTCACTCTTTCTAACGCTTTGTCTCAGAATGGCAAATACACCACCCAATTCGTCACACTCTCAATCCGGGTCGCAGAACCCGAGGGTAGCTAGGAGGAACACCAGATTGCCTCGAGCTGGCCCATACCCCACTCACTTCACTCTGCCGGCCTTGGCCGCTAGACTGGACCGTCACGAGCAACGACTTCGCACCATGGATGTCGCTTTGCAAGAAACCAATAAAAATTGGAGACTTACAGCGCTTGAGCGTATCAACCAAGTCTCCGAGGACAACGAAAACACCGTTAGCAACATGAACATAATCCACGACCGAGTAGTGAAATCAGGAATAGAAGTCGAACTTTTGCGACTCAGGTTTGAACAATGCGAGCAACGCCTGCAAGAGGCCAAAGAATACTCAAGAATGCTGGTACAACGACTAGCATTGGCAGAAGACAACGCCCGACAAAACAGCAGACTCGCAATCACCGTGGATCGACTCGTCACACTAATGGAAATGATCAACTTGCATTAGAACTTGTGTGGCTGTCATCTTGAAATCTATATCTATCTATGTAAGACTTTTACTAGTCTAACCGGATGTAACAATTCCTGGTACCTTTTGTACTCCCCATATTATGTAATCTTTTGTAAACTCGTATCATGTACCAAACTTGGTTATTTCAATGAAATATAATTATCACTTTGTATCGTATATTCCATCATATACACCTGTGATATATCAAAATTTCACGCAAATGTCTCATTGTCTTTTCTTGATCTTACTCAGCAAAATGCCACTGAAGCGATTCACCTTTAGCGAAACCGAAATCGTTCAACTCATAGCCCAAAGCGTGGCTCAAGCTATGGCTACCCGACAACCCAGTTCGGGCAGCGAAGATATAGCTGCCAACGGGCCTCAATCTAAACCTTGTTCATACAAGGACTTCCTGAGCTGCAAACCCTTGAACTTCAAGGGAACTGAAGGAGCCATCAGACTGATCAGATGGTTCGAGAAAATGGAGTCCATCTTCCACATCAGCAAGTGTGCGGAAGAGGACAAAGTCAAGTACTCCACCTGCACCCTCGAGGATGGTGCACTCTCATGGTGGAATTCATATGCCCAGTCTGTGGGTATTGATACCGCCTACCTACTCCCTTGGGAGGAACCGACAATGCTTACTGCTAAGTATTGTCCCATCGAACAACTCCAAAAGCTGGAGGAAGAGTTCTGGCACCTAAAGGTGCAGGGAACTGACATTGACGGATATACCGTCAGATTCCAACAGATTGCCATCCTTCGCCCAGCAATGGTGACCACCGAACCCGATAAGATCCGAAGGTACATCCGCGGTCTTCCGGAGGCCGTCCGGGGGAACGTCGCCTCCTCTAACCAGACCACCATTGATGGTGCTATCAGATTGGCCCATGAACTCATGGCCATGAACGAGGACCCAGAACCACCCACTTCTTCCTCCAACCATCTCAAAAGAAAGTGGTACGACAACCACAATCACTCCCAAAACAATAAACCCGACACCATCAAAGCCTACAACTCAACCACCGACACCAGCCGGGGTTACACAGGGAACAAACCATACTGTTCCAAGTGCAACCGCCACCATGAAGGTCCTTGCGGCCCCTATTGCAATAACTGCAAGAGGTACGGTCACCTCACCAAGGACTGTAGATCCACCGCCAACAACAACAATACAAACAACAACACCAGACCACACCGAGCATGCTATGAATGTGGAAACCCTGGGCACTATAGGAATGACTGCCCGAAACTGAAGAACAAGGCCAACAACAACAACAACAATGTTGAGGGTAGAGCCTTCGTACTCAATTCTGGGGATGCCCGCCAGGACCCGAATGTGGTCACGGGTATGTTCCTCCTCAACAACTTAACTGCTTCTGTTCTATTTGATACTGGTGCCGATAGAAGCTTTATCTCCAATGAGTTTTACCCCCTACTCGACATCACCCCTGTTGCTCTAGATGTTAAGTACATTGTAGAACTAGCGAACAGTAAACTCATAGAAACCGATAGTGTGATCCCTAGTTGCACTTTAAACTTAGCCAACGAAACCTTTTCGATAGATCTTATGCCTGTTGAAATTGGAAGTTTCGATGTCATCATTGGTATGGACTGGTTGTCCAAACACCGAGCCGAAATCGTCTGTTATGACAGAATCGTCCGCATCCCTCTCGCCGTCGGTAGAACCTTGATCATATAAGGGGAGACCGGTGGGACGAGATTAAATATCATATCTTGTCTGAAAACCCAAAAATTTCTCAGAAAGGGTTATCCTGCAATCCTCGCGCACATCACAGAGAAAAAGTCAGAGGAGAAGCGACCTGAGGATGTGCCAATCGTTAGTGACTTTCCCGAAGTCTTTCCGGAAGAACTACCTGGTTTACCTCCGCCTAGACAGGTTGAGTTCTTGATCGATCTCGTGCCGGGTGCCGCACCGATAGCCCGAGCACCATACCCCCTAGCCTCATCCAAACTTCAGGAGCTGTCCACCCAGTTACAAGAACTCCTGGACAGAGGATTTATTAGACCGAGTTCTTCGCCATGGGGAGCTCCGGTCTTATTCGTGAAAAAGAAAGACGGTTCATTCCGAATGTGTATCGACTACCGAGAGTTGAACAAGTTGACCGTTAAGAACCGGTATCCACTTCCTCGCATCGATGACCTGTTTGACCAACTACAAATGTCGAGTATTTATTCAAAAATCGATCTTCGGTCAGGTTATCATCAACTTCGAGTTCGCGAAACTGACATCCCAAAAACTGCTTTCCGAACTCGTTACGGGCATTATGAATTTCAGGTGATGCCCTTCGGTTTAACAAACGCACCGGCTGTATTCATGGATCTTATGAATCGGGTGTGCAAACCTTACCTCGACAATTTTGTCATTGTTTTCATCGATGACATTCTCATATACTCGCGAAACGAACGAGAACACGCAAAACACCTCAAAACCATTCTAGAACTACTCAGACACGAGGAGTTATATGCCAAATTCTCTAAGTGTGAGTTCTGGATACAATCCGTTCAATTCCTCGGACATGTTGTGAATAGTCAAGGAATTCACGTCGATCCATCGAAAATCGAGGCTATCAAAGACTGGCAAGCGCCAACTACTCCAACCGAGGTACGCCAATTTCTGGGATTGGCCGGTTATTATCGTCGGTTCATCGAAAATTTCTCCAAAATAGCTCAACCACTCACGACACTGACTCAGAAGGAAAAAAAGTTCAATTGGACTGATAAACCAGAGTCAGCATTCCATCTATTAAAACTCAAGCTTTGCAGTGCTCCTATTCTATCTTTACCCGAAGGCACCGACGACTTCGTGGTATACTGCGATGCTTCCCACCAAGGTCTCGGTTGCGTGTTGATGCAACGAGACAAGGTCATTGCTTACGCTTCCCGACAACTCAAAGTTCATGAGAAGAACTACACGACTCACGACCTCGAGCTAGGGGCCGTGGTGTTCGCCCTCAAAATCTGGAGACACTACCTCTATGGTACCCGAAGTACCGTGTTCACCGATCATAAAAGTCTCCAACACATCTTCGACCAAAAAGACCTTAATATGCGACAACGTCATTGGGTCGAGTTGCTCACCGATTATGATTGTGAAATAAAATACAATCCGGGCAAGGCAAATGTTGTTGCTGATGCCCTCAGTAGAAAGGAACGGCCGAAACCACTTCGAGTTCGAGCTCTCAGTATGACCATTCATAACGATCTCACCATTCAGATTCACACCGCTCAACTCGAAGCTTTGAAACCCGAAAATGTCAAAAATGAAGCCTTACGAGGCGTTGAAAAACAATTCGAAATCAAACCTAATGGCGTTAGGTACTTCTCAAATCGAATCTGGTTGCCTAGTTTTGGGAACCTGCGAGACTTGGTGATGGATGTAGCTCACAAGTCCAAATATTCTATCCATCCGGGAGCTGACAAAATGTATCACGACATCAAGAAATTCTATTGGTGGCCGAACATGAAAGCCGATATCGCCACATATGTCAGCAAGTGCCTTACTTGCTCGAAAGTCAAAACCGAACATCAAAAACCTTCTGGTTTACTTCAACAACCCAACATTCCTGAATGGAAATGGGAACAAATCGCCATGGATTTCATAACCAAACTGCCCAAGTCATCGAGTGGTTGTGATACCATTTGGGTGATCGTTGATCGACTCACCAAATCTGCTCATTTCCTGGCAATCAAGGAAACAGATAAAATGGAACGCCTCTCACAAATCTACATTAAGGAAATTGTTTCCCGACACGGTGTCCCAACCTCGATCATCTCTGACCGGGATGCTCGTTTCACATCTCGCTTTTGGCAATCACTCCAAAAATCTTTGGGTACCCGACTTGATATGAGTACCGCATACCATCCTCAAACCGATGGCCAAAGTGAATGAACCATTCAGACACAGGAAGACATGCTACGAGCTTGCGTAGTTGACTTTGGTGCATACTGGGAAAGACACCTGCCATTGTGCGAGTTTTCCTACAATAACAGTTATCATGCTAGCATTAAGGCTGCACCATTCGAGGCACTGTACGGTCGTAAGTGCCGATCACCGATCTGTTGGACCGAAGTGGGAGACAGCCAACTCACTGGTCCTGAAGTCATACACGAAACCACTGAGAAAATTGTCGAAATCCAAAACCGACTTAAAGCCGCACGTGATCATCACAAAAGTTATGCTGACGTGAGACGCAAACCACTCGAGTTCCAAGTTGGGGATCGAGTATTCTTTAAAGTATCGCCTTGGAAAGGCGTAATCCAATTTGGCAAACGCGGGAAGTTAAATCCTAGATACATTGGGCCTTTTGAGATCCTCGAAAGGATTGGCCCTATGGCATATCGACTGCAGCTACCAGCTGAGCTCAGCAGCGTGCACCCTACTTTTCACATTTCTAACCTAAAGAAATGCCTGTCTGATGAGACACTCATCCTCCCACTCGACGAGATTAGCGTCGATGACAAACTTCATTTTGTTGAAAAACCTGCGGAAATCATGGACCGTGAGGTCAAACAACTCAAACAAAGTCGTATTCCCATCATTAAGGTCAGGTGGAATTCGCGGTGTGGTCCGGAATTCACTTGGGAACGGGAATACCGAATGTGACTCAAGTATCCTCAGCTATTCGCTGACTCTACATCAAACGCTACATTGAGCTAAATTTCGGGACGAAATTCTCCTAACAGGGGGAGAATGTAACACCCGCTAAATTAGGACTAGTGATTAGTGCCTAACTCTCTGTTTATACATGTAATTAGTTCTGTGTAGGCTAATTAATGTATCGATATATATATATATATATATATATATATATATATATATATTGTTGAATATATACAATCATACGATTTGATTAAATCGTATACATTTCCACATCGAATGTAATTCGATTCAAATTATACGGACGTTGGTGAACAATTTTATTAAATAATACAATATTATTTAGTACAAACATTAAATCCAAAAGTATTATTTATATAATATTTCGTAATTAATTCGTATCGTGTAAACAAAGTTAAGTTATATCTTATAATTCAACTATTAAGTGTTTGGTAAAATACTTCGACAAAAATAATGGAAAATTATTCATATTTCAAAACGTACATTTAAACATATAAAATAATTATTTAACATCTAAACCACCGGGAAAACGAACACCACGGGGAGTATAGTGAAGGAGACTGAGTGGAGGAGGCTCCACCAAAACCCCCTCTCTTTCTCCTTTCCCCCTCATTCCCACCATCTCACACTCTCTCTCTTACTCTCTTTTTCTCTCATCTTACCACCAAACCACCATCACCATAATTTACAAAATAACACCACCAAACTCGCTCAAATCGTTTTACTCGTTTAGAAGAAAAGAACCACCGCGTCACGATCTACATTCCCATCTTTCCGGATTTCTCACGCGTTAACTTGTAAGTTTCCGACAAAAACTCGAAACCATTCGATTTCAAGTGTTTTTAAGTTTTAGTTGTTTCTTTAAGCTTAAAATGTCCATATAAGGGTTGGGTAAAAGAATCAGACCAAACAGAAACCGGAAAACTCATTTTTGGCTCAAAAATCCGTCAACAGCCTTAAGTGTCACAACGATGACTGCAGTATAGCGTCACTTCGTGCGTCACTTAAGTGACGCATTGAGTGTCGCTAAAAGCCCTAATCTTGCGTCACTTGCATAAGTGCCGCATAAAGCCCCTTTTTCCCGACACTTACCTCCATCACTTGTCTAGTGACGCCTAGAGCCCTTACCCGACACTTACATCCAACACTACCTTAGTGACGCCTCATTATGCGTCACTTCCATAAGTGACGCCCTCACTCAGATTCTGCCATTTCATGCGTCACTTCCTAAGTGACGCCTAAGCCCCAAGTGACGCTATAAGTGTCGCATGAAACAGAACCAAGAAAACACAAATTTTACTAAGTGTCGAGACCTACAAATTTAGGACTTGATTTCACCCAAATTCAAGTCCAAGTGCATTTTTCACCAAAGCAATGTAGTGGAAATAAAAATTTTTCCAAGCTGACCTGGCAGCTCGACCCCAGCCAGGGGCTCTGCCCCTTGGACCCCGCTACCAGGGGCGCTGCACCCGGACCCCAGTCACCTAAGGTTTATAAATACTTTTAAGTATAACACGTCGAAATCATAATAATAATAGTTGAGATTATTATTACAAATAATCACCAACGGGCCGTACACATTTTCAAACACTTAGACAATCAACTAAATTGTAATCATTTGGATATTCTAGCTGGATAAACAACTACAAGGTAGTCTTATTAGATACCTTTTCATGTTTATAACCATCGCGTGTGGTGGACACCCTCAGGTTACAAGTCTTTGGACTTCAATTCTTGGCTAATCGATTTCAGTTTATTTTGATAAACTCTTCAGGTTCAGGTGAGTCTCATGGCCCCTCTTTTTATTGTTTTACTAGGGGTGTGATACATTGCTCTATTTTTAACACGTGAACGTGAGTACATATTTCAATATACTACATGAGTTGTTTTCAACTAATCAAACCAAAGTCCTCCGTCAGTATAGTCTGGTAATACGAAAGTAGCGTGAATATTAGTATATGGTATCATATAGGATTGACCCACCTCGTCCGGGTTAGTCACGCTAACCTCTGCAACGGACGTACTAATATTTGGGAAAATGAGTGTAGATTAGGTACTCATGGAGGCACCTCGCTCGGAATTTTCTATATGGGACCCGACCCTCGAGTTAAGCTTAGACTATGCGCTCATGGTTGTATACACTATCATTATCAATTGCTGGATGCAATTCAATATTTAAATCTTGTGGTTCACACACTATTATTTGATATCTAAACCTGTGAGCTCACCAGCGTTAGCTGACCCATTTTAGCATGTATCACATGTACTCAACAGTAGATTTGGACTGCCCATCAGGATGCATAATAGCTCGAGTCTCCATGCAAACCTCAGAGATTTCATTACATTATTAGATTTTGTATAACTAATTATGTACTTAAATCTCTCCTATTACGAACACGAGCTATGTACGGGTTCAAGTTGTTGTAACCATTTAATATTAATGTATTTTGTTAAAACGACGCATATAGAGTCATTTGCTATATATCTGTGTGCTTTGATTATTGATTAGTAACACCCAAATTATGCTTCCGCAAAACATTAAATTTGGGGGTGTTACATCTTCTATAAAATACACTATGATCTGCCAGATCTCTTTCAAGATCCACCGAATAAAGGTTTTAGGTTTGGGATCCGCCGGATCACACCTTGCATCCGCCGGATCCAAGTTAGTTGCAGGCCGACTGTTCATCAGTTACAGCATAACTCAAACTCGAAAACTTATATCAAAACTCAAAATTTCAGTTATGTAACAATTCAAATCATCAAACAATAGCAACCAACCTTACATATCATTATATAACATCAATATCAAATATAGATTCATACATGAATCATTAACCTAAATATTTTCAATGAAATTAAATTTCAAAATATCACTTACAACTTAGAATGAAGAACAAGATGGTAATGATGAAATTCAAATCCAATTCCCAGCTCACCTTGATTCAAAGCTTTAGGTTTGAAATTCTTAGTTTTTAGGTTTCTTTAGGTTTGAAGTGTAAGGTTCTAAAATGGAAATATTTTCCATCTAGGGAAAGTAATATAGGTCGATCCAACTATTCCACCGACTCCGTATTCACTTAAAACTAGTCCCCTTTCAATCTATTGTCTGGCACTTAAATACTAATTGCGAAGAACTTATTTTATTTTTCCTTTAGCTATAGTAAATTAAAATAAGCAACAATTTACTATTCACAATAAGTCCTTGGACCTATTTATCTAAGCTTCGCAATAAATTCTAAAACAATTAAACAATCGGTTAAAATCAGGAAATTACCAGACCCGTAGAGAGGATGCTACAAATCTCTCCTCCTTAAGGTGATTTCGTCCCCGAAATCTCACTGTGATTAAACAATCCAGGATATCTGGATTTCAAAGATTCCTCAGTCTCCCAACTCAAGTTGGAACCTAAACTGTGTTTCCATTTTACTAACACCATGGGTATCTGTTTCTTTCTAAGTTTTGTAACTTTCTTATCCAGAATTTCAATAGGTTCTTCAACTAATCTCTGGTTCTGGTCAACTTTCAAATCTTATAAGGGAAGAATCTGAGATTGATCCTCGACATTACACTTTCTCAAATAACAGATATTAAACGTGTCATGAATACCAGCAAGCTCAGGAGGAAGGTCCAATGAAACTGATTGATCATTAAACACTTGGCGAATTTTGAATGGTCCAATGTATCTAGGTGCCAACTTTCCTCCCTTTCCAAATCTAATCACGCCTTTCCAAGGTGAGACTTTCAAATAAACCAACTCACCTTCGGAAAATGTAACCGGTCGTCTACGTGGGTCTGCGTATTGCTTCTGTCTGTCACGTGCAGCTTTTAACTTTTCTCGTGCAATCGCCACTTTGTCAGCTGTTATCTGAACAATATCGGGCCCAGCAAATTGCTTCTCCCCAGCTTCTAACCAACATGTGGGTGTTCTGCACCGATGCCCATATAACATCTCATACGGAGGCATACCAATACTGGAATGATAAGAATTATTATAAGCAAACTTGACCAAGGGCAGGTGAGAATCCCAAGAACCTCCATATTCCAACACACAAGCTCTTAGCATATCCTCTAATGTCTGAATCGTACATTCTGACTGACCGTCTGTCTGAGGATGATAAGCCGTACTGAGATTAACTCTGGTACCCAACTCTTGCTGTAAACTTTGCCAAAAGTGAGAAATGAATCGAGAATCTCTGTCTGACACAATCGACAATTGAATACCATGTCTTGAGACGATTTCATTGACATACAACTGGGCAAGCTTAGTCAGGGATGCAGTTTCGCTTGTAGCAAGAAAATGAGCACTTTTGGTCAATCGATCAACAATGACCCAAATCATATCGTTACCTCGAGATGTGCGTGGAAGTTTAGTTAAAAAATCCATAGTTAAATGCTCCCACTTCCACTCTGGAATCTCTAACTGTTTTAGCAACACAAATGGGTTTTGGTGTTCGGCTTTGACTTGAGCACATATGTGACAATTACCAACAAACCGCGCTATATCAGTTTTCATTGTGGGCCACCAATACAGGAGTTTCAAATCATTATACATTCGGGTACTTCCGGGATGGACAGATAATCGAGACTCGTGAGCTTCAGTGAAAAGCATATCCCGAATACCACCAATGAGAGGAATCCACACGCGAGACTGAAAAGTCTTCAATCCTCTCGAATCATTAAGTAACAAGTCTTTTCTCCTTAACATAATTTCAGAGTTCAGGTTATGATCCATTAAAGCTTCCTATTGTGCAGCTTTTATTTGATCCACCAAATCAGAGGTAACATCCACTTTCATATAATAAACTCTGTCAGAAGTACCTTTTTGGCTCAAAGCGTCAGCAACCAAATATACTGAATACTCTCGTTATCTGTACAGATAATACACTTTGTACCATATAGATAATGTCTCCAGATTTTCAAAGCAAATACAACTGCTGCCAGTTCCAAATCATGAGCAGGATAGTTCTTTTCGTGTGGTTTTAGCTAACGATAGGCAATCACCCAATCTCTTTTCATAAGAACACTACCCAACCCAGAATAATAGGCATCATAGTATACAACAAAATCATCGGACCCATCTGGTAATGTTAACACAGGCGCTTGACACAACAACTGTTTTAAAGTCTGAAAAGCTTGTTCTTGTTGGTCATTCCACTCAAACTTTTCATTCTTGCGGGTTAGTTTTGTCAATGGACTGGCAATTTTAGAAAAGTCTTTAATAAATTTCCGGTAATAATCCGCCAAACCCATAAAACTTTTAATTTCAGAAGCGTTCTTTAGAGCTTGCGAATTCATTACACCTTCAACTTTAGAAGGATCAACTTTAACTCTGTCATTACAGATAATGTGACCCAAAAACTGTACTTCCCAAATCCAGAATTCACATTTAGAAAATTTTGCATAACTGTTCTCTTTTCAAGGTTTCTAGAACTAACCTCAAATGCATGGCATGTTCTGACTCGGATTTAGATTATACCAGAATATCATCAATAAACAAAATCATGAATTTATCAAGAAAAGGCCGGCATACCCGATTCATCAAATCATAAAAACTGCTGGAGCATTTGTTAAACCGAAAGGCATAACCAGGAATTCAAAATGACCAAACCTGGTACGAAAAGGAGTTTTAGGAATATCCTGTTCACAAAAGCGAACTTGGTGATAACCCGACCTCAAATCAATTTAAGAATAAAATGAAGTTCCCTGCAACTGATCAAACAAATCATCTATTCAAGGCAGAGGATATTTATTCTTTATGGTTCGTTTATTCAGTTCCCGATAGTCAATACACATTCTAAAAGACCCATCCTTCTTTTTCACAAAGAAAACTGGTGCACCCCAGGGAGAGGAACTCAGTCTACTGAATCCTTTATCCCATAACTCCTGTATCTGATTCATTATTTCACGTATTTCAGAAGGAGCTAGTCTATAAAGAGCTTTGGCTAC
Source organism: Pseudognaphalium luteoalbum (assembly GCA_963422505.1). NCBI lineage: Eukaryota > Viridiplantae > Streptophyta > Magnoliopsida > Asterales > Asteraceae > Pseudognaphalium > Pseudognaphalium luteoalbum. The sequence continues at coordinate 50,732,249 of OY730196.1, forward strand.
AGGCGACGAGCCAGGAACAAGATCAATTTGGTATTCAACTTTCCTAACCGGTGGCAAACCAGGCAATTCATCGGGAAACACTTCCGGATATTCAGAAACAATCGGAACATCAGAAAGAGATTTCTTTTCTAACTTGGCATCAATCACATAGGCTAGGTATGACTCACAACCTTTAGACAACGACTTCCTAGCCTTCATCATGAAAATCAAATGTATACCCACACTATCCCGTTCTCCTCGAGCTACAATGCATGACTCTTAAGAAATTGGGATTCTAATCAACTTATTGTGGCAATCTATACTTGCTTTATATTGACTTAACCAATCCATGCCAATAATAACATCAAAACTAGGAATTGGCATCAACAGAAATGAAATTGGGAAAGTCTGGCCATCTATCACAATGCTAGCTCCAGTCATCGAGGTGGTAACAGGAACCAATTTGTCAATAACAATTTCTACTTCTACAGGCTTTGTTATCACAGTAGGGATTAATTTTAACTTATCAGAAAAACACACAGAGATAAAAGAGTAGTTTGCTCCAGAATCAAATAAAACACGAGCTGGCACAAAGTTTATAGGAAATGTACCAGTTATAACATCATTTGTGTGGATAGCCTCATCGACTGTCATCTGACATGCCCTACTCATAGCTGGCGGAGGATTCTTCCGCTTCTGACCGGAATATGACGAGCTCCCGATCGAACCCGAACCCGAACCATGTCTCCCTACCTCAGGACATTGCCCAACTCGATGACCTTCTTTCTTACAATTCCAACACACAAAATTCAAAATTTGCAATTCTTAAATTCATGACCAAGTTCTCCATATTTAACACATTTATTTGTCTGAACTGTACATGGACCAGTATGTTTACATCTGCAAGAACTACACCAATTGGAACTCCCTGTTGAACCACTTTTATTACTAAATTTCTTTCCTTGCATGTTACTTTGCCATCTAGACTTGCCTTTTACTGAAGAATCAATTTTAAAACTCGGAGAAGAAGTACCTTTAATTTGAAAACCCGAAGCTCTCATGTCACTATCAACAGAACGTGCCAAAGTGAAAGCCTGAGATAAAGAACCAGCTAACCTTACTGTAGTGCGGTAACTTGGAGGTAGAGTACCAACAAACTGTTCAACTCTGGTTTTCTCATCAGGAACCCACTGCTGAACAAACCTCAACTTTTCAGAAAACTGTGAAATCAATTCATCAATTATCATTTTATCAGTTAACTGCAGATTTGTAAACTCTCGTCTAATTCGAGCCATGTCGAAATCTGAACAATATTGATTACAAACTGCTTGATGAAAGTCTAGCCATCGAATAGCTTCTTTTTGCTGTTGAGTTAAATGACCGGTGATGGAATCCCACCAAACCACAGCTTGATCTTTAAGACATTAAACTTGATATCGCGTAAAAAGTCACGTTTTTACTACCGATATCTCTCTCATTCTGGATCGATTCTTGGCATATTGAACTCAAATACAGTTCAAATCAGTGATATTATGCTGAGATGGTCAAAACAAGGTTGCACGATAAAAATCAAGCAAAACGGATGAAAAACGAAGATTCCACGCACGTTTGAAGATTCAAGGCATCAAAACAAGATTTAAAGACTAAAGTTCCCATCATCAAAATCCATCTTATCCAAGATGTTCGTTTTCAAAATACGAGTCTAACAGAAGAAGAATCAACAAAATCGGATAAAGAATGAAGATTCTACTCCCGCCGGAAGATTCAAGTGATTCGTACACAATACCTGGAGATAGGAAACTCATCTCGGGGATTTCTTTAAATCAAAATCTTCATTTTTGAATTACGAATCCAACGCAAAAAGAATCGACGCAAACGGACACATAACGAAGAAAATACGCACAAACTAAGAAACGGAACAAAAGACGGTGAACCGTGGCGGGGGTAGGCCAGCCGCCGCCGGCCACAGGTAGGGCGGCGCCGGCCACCTGCCACCCGTCCCATTTCCACTTTTTGGTCCTTTTGTGTACCCGGTGCCACACCTTTACGCGATTGTACGTACCCGGTGCCACACCTTTACGCGATTGTACGTACCTGGTGCACCACCTTTTCCACCTTTTGCTAAAGTGCTCCTCAAGTTGCTAACGTGAGCCGAATTTCACATATAAATAGGAGGCATGAGGCTTCATTTCAACACACACCATATGCATTAGTCAGATTACTTTCTTAGTTTCTCATTCTATTTTTCTTACTTTAAAATTAGTATTAGGCTAGTTAAGAAGCTTGTTTAAGGTTGATCGAAAGCAAGGAACATCTTGTAATCTTTGGTGTACGCTTGGAGTTATGCTTATTAATTCAAGTCTATTCCTTCTCGCATTCTAATCTGGGTTCTTTCTTTCCTATTCTATCTTAATTAAATATGTATGCTTTAATTATGCTAGAATTAGTTTGTGCCATGATTAGCGAGTAGATTACTATTGTATTTGTTGTGATGTAGTTAGCATATATAATTATGGGATGACTTTAAATACGTCGTTAAATAATATGACGGCCCCTATTCAACTGTTTACTTGGTATAGTGCTGAAAATGCTTTTAAGCAAAGTACAAACGTATGGAAGCCGGTAAACGACCGAAGGTAGTTGTATTATGGACCGACGTTATAAAAATGAAAACTTTATGAACGGACTTATCAAGTGATCTTAAATCTAAAATTTACATTCACCTTTCGATTAACAAACGTGATTGTAACCTTGTAAAGAGGAGTTGCGAACCTTAATACTTGGTCAATAATTATCTGCGTCAAAACTATGGTTTAATTGTAACGTCATGCGAGCATCATAAAATACAATGTGATTACATGGAATTACCATGAGTATAGTACACTTCCAATCACAATATAATTATCATGTAAACATCACAAAGCAATTAAATTCACAACGGAAACATCGGTAAACGATTAAATACATTGTGAACTACCATAGCATTTTCTGACATGGTCTGGGTTTAACTTTCTGCAAAAAGCTGTCAATATTTTAATTAGATTATTTAGTTTAGATTAGATTAGAGTAGGTAGGCTATAGGCTAAATAACCATTTACGAAAACCTATGGATTTGTTAATTGTATCCAGAAAGGCAAGTTTAAAATCCAATCTAAAATGATACTCTTTCCCAAACCTGTGAAACCCTAAAGTAAGGTACGCAAGAAACCTAAACATTTTCCCTCGCTTATCACTCTTAAGTTTTACTAATAGGAATTGGTAAATAAGTCCGAACATAAACCCTAAGTTAGTTGTTTATAAGACTCATAATCTTTATGGTATTAAGAACGGTTAGACGTGTTATGGACTTGCTACTCAATTCCTTCGCCTACGAGCAAATGCGTTCAATAATATGGGCCACTTACTCCCTCACATGAGAGTGTGGAGAGTTGAGCGTCGTCTGTCTGACCAGAATTATGACACCTTAGTTCCTCGTGACATATTAGTTGATAACTGACTAATAGGGAATCTATTGGTTATACCATAAGTTATTGAATCCTGCAAACAATTCTAATTTAGTTAATCATTTTCCCGTGAAAGTCATCATCAAATATTATTAGATAATGAACTCACAACAAATACTACTTTCTATTATCTAATTTATTATTACATTTTATTCGCTTTATTTACTTTACTTAGTTAACTAAACCAAACTCCCAACGCACTCTTTTAAAACCCCTTTACTAGAAAAGAAAGATTGATTGGATCACCTCCGTTTCAATTCAGTTTCTCTTTAAGAACGACTCTAGGTCATACTTACCATCTACTAGCCCTTGGTTCAGTATTAATAAGTCATACTTAGATCCCAGCAAAATATAAATTTAAAACACCCACGATCGCTCGCCGGGTGCCATCAAGTTTTTGGCGCTGCTGCCGGGGAGACTAATTGTCGGATATAGAGGCCCAACCAATTATGTTTTCTAGTATACCCTTAGGATAAAACCTTAAAAAAAATATCTTTATTGTCTGTTTTTAGTTAGTGTATGACCTGTTCCCCTAGATCTGCACCGCTATTTAACTTTCCTAATCTAGAACTTATAATATGCATTATTCGACGAGAAAAGAAGCAATCTGCAATTAGACAAGCAATGGCTGATCGCATCACTCTCGCTGACAACAGTAAGCCCTCTATTAAAGGAAGAGGAGGCCCAATTCTCTACCCAGAAACCCCAGGACAATCATTCGAGCTTAAGCACCACATCATCCAACTAATCCAAAACCACTGTCAATTCCATGGATTACCAAGTGATGATCCAAACTCTCACCTCGACAAGTTCATATCTCTTTCAAACTTCTACAAACAAAATGGAAATATCCAAGATACAATCCTCTTGTATCTTTTCCCTTATTCGCTCACACATCATGCGCAAACATGGTTAGAAGGTTTAGAAACCGGCTCTATCCTTTCATGGACGGTAATGGCGACAAAGTTTCTAACCAAGTACTTTCCGCCCTCTAAACAAACCAAACTCTAAAATGACATCATGAACTTCCACCAAGCTTTTGATGAGTCATTATATACCGCATGGGAACGATTTAAAGGAGCACTGAAGAAATGCCCTAATCACTGACACGACAAATCTGCACAATTGTGTACCTTCTATAATGGTTTAGACCCTAACCACCGAACCACCCTCGATGCTGCCGCACAAGGAAGCTTTATGATGAAGATAGACGAAGAAGGATGGGACCTTATAGAAAATATGACTATGCATCACCATGATTGGAACTCTGGAGATTACTCAACATCTTCAGCACCTCTCGCTGCATCAAACAAACCTAGGAGCTAGCATTAACCTTATGCCTTACTCCCTGTTTAAGAGGCTAGAACTTGAAAACTTGAAACCTACTAAGATGACTGTCCAGCTAGCTGACCAATCAGTTAGATACCCAAAAGGAATAGCTGAAAATGTCTTAGTTCAAATTAAAAAATTCTTCTTTCCTATGGATTTCGTGGTAATGGACATCCACGAGGACATAAACATCCCGATTATCCTTGGAAGACCATTCATGAACACCGCTAGAGCAGTAATTGATGTATATAACTACACGATTTTTTACGATCGCACGGTGAAAGCATCACTTACAAGATCGACCAACCGGAATGTACACCAGAGCAAGAAGATTGCTATGCTATATCAACAGGCAGAATTTGTTCCGATGACGAATCAGAGCCAGAGGAAGAAGGACATTTCATTCGGTCGTCAGTTTTTATCTCTGACTCTGAGTATGAACCAGAAGAGGAAGAAGAATTTCAAGAAATAGAGGAAGAAGTTGAATATGAAGACGAAGAACCTGAGGAAGAGGAAGAAGAAGAGACTGAGGAAAAGGAAGAAATGAACAAAGAAATGGAGGACGATGAAGATCATGTTGACTCTCCACAAATGGACAAAGTCAAGAGGATACAAAACTACGAAGATTACTCTTCATCGGAAGAATCCGTTGATTATGAAACTAATAATCATCAAATAGATACTATATTTTATACTATTTATCCCTATATTTGTATACATTTTAATGCATTTATATGATTTTAGATACTTATTTTGTTAATATTTGCAGAAATGTATTTTAATTAAAGATTGGAGAAAAAGGAACGAAAACAAGACCAAAACTGAAGAAATTGAAGCAGTTGAAGAAAAAAAGACTTAAACCTTAAAGAAATGAAGACTAAGATGACAATATTGAAGAAATGGGCCAAGAAAACAAGTTGAATCCGTTTAAGAAGAAAAAAAGTCCACATTGAAGCCCGAGCCCGTATTTGGAAGATTCTGGAAAATCAATCCAACCGGCGGTTGGATTAACCAGCCGGCGGTTGGTATTAGGGTTTCAAGTCGGTGGATGAACGCGGAGTTGGAGTGGGATTCAAGTTACTTCAACCGGCGGTTGGAAGTTCCAACCGGCGGTTGGGAGGTCAGCCAGAAAATCTATAAATAGAGGCTTAGTTTAGGCTTAACCATATACGATTCTGAGAATAAAAAGTTGAAAGTTAGGGTTTTAGGTCGAATATAGGTACGAATTTGGAGGCTAAGGAGCTAGGGTTTGAAGGTTTATAACCCTAGGAAAAGCTAGTTCGTCAATTGGTTCGGTTTCTTTATCCTTGTAACTTTATTAATCTTTTGGGTTATTTTGGATATTGTTTATTTGAATTAATTGCTTGTTAGATTTTCATTATGAATTTTTAAATGTATGTTTATTTAGTTTATTATATGAATTATATGTTTATGTTGGAACTATATTATTGAATATTATTATGCAAGAATTCCGTGTTATATTATGTTAATTATCATAATTAACTGATTTATAGATAAACTTTATTAATCTTTAGGGTTTTTAAATTAAGTGATTATGTTTCATTAAATGTTAAGTAGCATTGTAATTCAACCGACTCAGGAATTGTATCAATAATATGTTGATAGATCTTAATAAATAGTGATACTTTACATACCTTTTGACTGTATTGCTATATGAAAATTATCTTAATCTTTGTGGTTTTCTATATTAGTAAATCACAATAATAATAGCCAACACGCAAATAGACATAAGTTAATATAATAAGTTTAATAAATAATAGTTTAAATAGTCATAATCTTCTATCCAATTGAGTATTCTTAAGTTGTTCCTTAAAACTTATCTATTAAGAATCAGTATCAATTATAAATATGTTCGATCGGAACTAAAACGTCCCCCCTATCTTGTATATTATTGTAAAATTGTATATTAATTGTAATAATTGTAATTAGAATAATAAATGGTTAGTTATAGATTAAATCACGTTCCCTGTGTTCGAACCTGGACTTACTTATAAAGCTATATTCTATGATCAGGATAACACTTGCCTTAATTGTGTGATAGTATTATTTAGTATTTCCTTATTTAAAACTTGTGATTATAATTGTCTATACTTAGCACACATCAAGTTTTTGGCGCCACTGTCGGGGAGCGGTGTATTTTAATTAAAACTAATTATTTTCCCTGTATAATTTTTTTTATGTCTAATACTTTGCAAAATCAATACGAAATATTGGCTCACCCATTGAGAATACTGACAAAAACAACAGTATAAGGAGAGTTCAGCCCTACCTCATTGATTTATCATATAAGGGGTAAGGTGCTTCTCGAAAGAAATTGGTTTTTAATACACTTCGCGCTGACCTGTTTCTCCGCTTTTGTGTACTATCAATGGAGCTACCGAGATCTTTTGATCAGCAATGTATAAGATATTAATACAATTATTCAATATGTATAATAAGTTACTTTAGGTAAAATAGGATTAGATAAGTAATCTTAATCATGTGCTATTTTATGTGCACAGAGAAATTTAACTGTTATTAAGAATGGAGTCGATGTAAGTGGACTTTGGAAGTGATAATAAGGATTTTACAGATATAGAGATAGATGACCATTCTTTTGAACCAAACAAGAAAGTCAAGCTAACAACTGAAGATGAATATTCTGAACATCCTCCCGTGATTTCAAACCAAGGAAGACATGTTTGAATACTTAGAATACCACGAGGATGAGCTTAGATTTGTTATGGGACTCATACATAAGTCTACCTTAGAATATAATGATTATCAAAAAGAGTTGATTAAGAAAATGGAAGAACAATTCAATGCTTGGGTTATATCTAATGAAACCAGAGATACAGATGATTTTATCAACTATGTGAATGAGCTGAAGTATGATATTGTGAGTGAACATGAAATGGTAGATCCAACTTTTTGTGAGGAACAGCTGTTTAAGTATGCTTATGTGCATAAAACATTTGAGAAATCTTTGTTTCCTTATTCTGATAAACAAAGAGAAATGTTAGGAGAGCTTAAGGAATTAATAGAGTATGCCACTGGAAACTTGAGTGATATGGCTGACATCTGTTTACTAAAAAAACTTTCAAGACTTCTTCAATTCAATAAAGGCTAGAGAGCATATTGGTTCTGGAAGATTATTCATAGATTGTACGGTTGATTTCTATATTCAGGAAATTGTTGATGAATTTTACTATGGAGAATGGGCTGAAGTAACACGTACAATTCCTGAATACTTTTCTGATGAACCAATGGCGAACTTGGTCACTTATGCTAAAAAGGAGTTGCAAGTTGTAACACCCCTAAATTTAATGTTTTGCGGAAGCATAATTTGGGTGTTACTAATCAATAATCAAAGCACACAGATATATAGCAAACGACTCTATATGCGTCGTTTTAACAAAATATATTAGTATAAAAGGTTTACAACAGTTTAAACCCGTACATAGCTCGTATTCGTAATATGAGAGATTTAAGTACATAATTAGTTATAAAAAATCTAATAATGCAATGAAATCTCTGAAGTTTGCATGAAGACTCATGCTAATATGCCTCCTGATGGGCAGTCCAGATCTACTGCTGAGTACCTGTGATACATGCTTAAATGAGTCAGCTAACGCTGGTGAGCTCACAGGTTTAGATATCAAATAATAGTGTGTGAACCGCAAGATTTAAATGTTGATTTGCATCCAGCAAATGATAATGATAGTGTATACAACCATGAGCGCATAGTCTGAGCTTAACTCGAGGGTCAGGTCCCATATAGAGAATTCCGAGCGAGGTGCCTCCACGAGTGCCTAATCTACACTTGTTTTCCCAAATATTAGTACGTCCATTGCAGAGGTTAGCGCGACTAACCCGGACGAGGTGGGTCAATCCTATATGGTACCATATACTAATATTCATGCTACTTTCGTATTACTAGACTATACTGACGGAGGACTTTGATTTGATTAGTTGAAAACAACTCATGTAGTATATTGAAATATGTACTCGTTGTTTACGTGTTTAAAAACAGAGCAGTGTATCGCACCCCTAGTAAAACAGTAAAAAGAGGGGCTATGAGACTCACCTGGGCCTGAAGAGTTTATTTAAATAAACCGAGATTGATTAGCCATGAATCGAAGTCCAAAGACTTGTAACCTGAGGGTGTCCACGACACGCGATGATTATAAACATATGAAGGCATCTAATAAGACTACCTTGTAGTTGTTTGTCCAACTAGAATGTCCAAATGATTACAATTTGGTTGATTGTTTAAGTGTTTGAAAATGTGTACGGCCCGTTGGTGATTGTTTGTAATAATAATCCCACATTATTATTTTGCTGATTTTGAAGTGTTATACCTAAAAGTAAGTTCCAATGTGTTTTAGAAGTTGTGTTGCATTCGTGTTTGATGTCATACAAGTTTAACACCTTGTGTGAAAGTTTAGATGTAACACCGTTACTCGTGACCCTAGGGTAAGGGCGAAGCCCGTTAATGACGGGGTCCGGGGGCATCGCCCCTGGTAGCGGGGTCCAAGGGGCGGCAGCCCCTGGTGGGGTCCAAGGGGCAGAGCCCCTGGCTGGGGTCGAGCTGGACTTGAATTTGGGTGAAATCGAGTGATAAAATTTTAGGTCTCGACACTTAGTAAAATTTGTATTTTCTTGGTTCTGTTTGACGCGACATAGCGTGCGACATACGGCTTTGTGTCACTAAGTGCGACATAGTCTGTTGTGTCACAGATCATGTGTGCGACATAAGGGCTTGTGTCGCTAAGTGCGACATCCGCAATTTAATGCGACGTAGGGCGTTGTGTCGCTATATGCGACGTTTGTAATTTCTGCGACATAACTATTTGTGTCACTATATGCGACATCCATGATTAGTGCGACATAGTGGCTTATGTCGCTACATGCGACATAAGGTCTGATTTAGCGACATAAATGCTTATGTCGCAGGTGGCCTGGAGCCTGATAAGCATCAAATAGATACTATATTTTATAATAATTTATCCCTATATTTATACATTTTTATGCATTTGTATGATTTTAAGATACTTATTTTGTTAATATTTGCAGAAATGTATTTTAATTGAAGATTGGAGAAAAGGAACGAAAATAAGACCAAAACTGAAGAAACTAAAGCGATTTAAGAAAAGAAGACTTAAACCTTAAAGAAATGAAGACTAAGATGATAATATTAAAGAATTGGGCCAAGAAAACAAGTGAATCCATTTAAAGGGAAAGAAAGTCCACGTTGAAGCCCAAAACCGTTTTTGGAATATTGTGGAAAAACAATCCAACCGGTGGTTGGATTAACCAACCGGCGGTTGGGGTGAAAGGTTTTAAGGCGGTGGAAAAGCGCAGAGTTGGAGTGGGATTCAATTAACTCGAACTGGCAGTTGGAAGTCCCAACCGGCGGTTGGAGGGTCGGCAAGAAACATTATAAATAGAGGCTTAGTTTTAGCTAAACCATATACGATTCTTAGAATACAAAGTTGATTATTAAGGTTTTAGGTCGACTAGAGGTGCGAATTTGAAGGCTAAGGAGCTAGGGTTTGAAGGTTTTCAACCCTAGGAAAAGCTAGTTCGTCAATTGGTTCGGTTTCTTTATTCCTGTAACTTCACTAACCTTTTGGGTTACTATGGATATTGTTTATTTGAATTAATTGCTTGTTAGATTTTCATTATGAATGTTTATTAGGTTTATTATATGAATTATATGTTTATGTTGGAACTATATTGTTGAATATTATTATGCAAGAATTATGTGTTATATTATGTTAATGATCATAATTAACTGATTTATAGATAAACTTCACTAATCTTTTGGGTTTTTAAATTAAGTGATTATGTTTCATTAGATGTTAAGTATCATTATAATTCAACCGACCCTGAAATTGCATCAATAATATGTTATAGATCTTAATAAATAGTGATACTTTACATAACCTTTGACTGTATTGCTATATGAGAATTATCGTAACCTTTGAGGTTTTCTACATTAGTAAATCACAATAATCATAGCCAACACGCAAATAGACATAAGTTGATATAATAAGTTTAATAAATAATAGTTTAAATAATCATAATCTTCTATCCAATTAAGTATTCTTAAGTTGTTCCTTAAAACTTATCTATTTAGAATCGGTATCAATTATAAAAATGTTCGATCGGAACTAAAACGTCCCCCCTATCTTATATATTATTGTTGAATTGTATATTGATTGTAATAATTGTAATTAGGTTAAATAAATAGTTAGTTATATATTAAATCACGTTCTCTGTGTTCGAATCTGGACTTACTTATAAAACTATATTCTATGATCAGGATAACACTTGCCTGAATTGTGTGATAGTATTATTTAGTATTTCCTTAAGTAAAACTTGTGATTATAATTGCCTATACTTAGCACACATCAACTTTTTGGCACCGCTGCCGGGGAGCGGGGTATTTTAATTTAAACTAACTATTTTCCCTGTAAAATAATTTTTATTTCTAATGCTTTGCAAAATCAATACGAAATATCAGCTCACCCATTGAGAGTACTAACAAAAACAAAGGTATAAGGAGAGTTCAGCCCTACCTCATTGATTTATCATATAAGAGGTAAGGTGCTTCTCGAAAGAAATAGGTTTTTAATACGCTTCGCGCTGACCTGTTTCTCCGCTTTTGTGTACAATAAATGGAGCTACCGAGATCTATTTGCTAGCTTGGTATAAGAATTTTAACAAACTAATTTTAACTTTAATTAACAACTAACTTGCATTACTAACAATTAGGAAAAAGTTGGGTTGGGAATATCTTTTCGAATATTTAATTTTGAATGTGTTTTATTATTAATTTTCGGAATTCATATACATCAACCTGATTATTTCTAAAAAAAATTACTAACATTTACTTTTGAATTTATGGTGCTACTAAAATTCTGTTCTTCTTTACAGATTAATGTATGACCCGGACACTTCATCCGGATCCTCTCAGTCCATTTGACAAACCAGAACGAGAATTTCATTCTAGAAAAAGATTATCATACGCACCACCAAATTCACCAGAACACGAAATTTCACCAGAAGAAGATAATTTAGTTTTTCATAACAATTTAGCCAAAACGGCTGAATACGGTTATTATTCCGATCCAGAGTCGGGTGAAGATAAAATACCTTCTAGGCAACCTACAATATATCCAAGTGATTCTGAACTAGAGCACGGAATACAACCAATTATGGCAGACATAGCTGACATGACGCTTGAAGATTACACGATTCAAATTCGTGGAGATCCGAGACCGGGAGTGGTTAGGCCTGCCATAGCCAGAGAAGTAGAATTTGAGTTAAAGGGGCAATTTTTGAAAGAATTACGTGAAAATCCTTTCAAAGGTGAAGATAAAGAATATGCAAATGAGCATGTTGAGAAAATTTTGGAGATTGCAGATATGTTTCATATTCCCAATGTTACAAGAGATCAGGTTATGTTACGAGTATTTCCTTTAACACTAAAGGATGGAGCTAAGAGATGGATCAATAACGAGCCAGCCGGATCTATTACTACTTGGGAAGATCTTCGCACAAAATTTCTAAAAATGTACTGCACACCTTCCAAGACCTCAAAGATGATTGATGAGATTAGGAACTTCAAACAGAAATCCGATGAATCTCTGTATCAAACTTGGGAAAGATATAAGGAAATATAACACAAATGTCCACAACATGATTTGAATGTCCAACAAGAGATAACAGTATTTTATAAAGGAGTTGATCGAGCAACACATCAACAGTTGGATGCACAAGGTCCAGTACCTAAGAAAACTCCAGCAGTGGCAAGAGCCGGAATTGAAGAATTAGCTAAACATTCTCAGTTATGGGATGATGGTTCATCTGGAAGAAAAAGGATATCTGAAGATAGTGATGGTCTAGCAGCTATAACAGCGAAATTAGAAAGTATGGGAAGAGATATTAAGAAAGTAAATGAACAAGTTCATGCAATCAGGATTGGGTGTGAAATATGTGAAGGAAGTCATCTAAAAGAAGAATGTCCTAACATTGACAGCAAAATAAGTAATGAGGAGGTTATGCATGGGGATTTTCAAGGAAATCCAAATTATCATCAAGTTTCTAATTATAGAAGAGATAATTAACCAGGCCAACAGTATCAACAAGGAGCACCAGGATATTATGTCAAAACAGGACAAACTTCCTATAATGACAGAATGACGGTGATAGAGAATGCATTGGGAAAAATGGCTGAAGCAAGTAATAAAAGAGATGAAGAAAACGATACCAGAATGCGTAATAATGAAGCCTCGATCAAACAAATTGAGAGCTTAGTTCATCAAATTGCTAAAGCACTGCAGGAGAGATTTCCAGGAACATTGCCAGGATTTACTGAAACAAATTCAAAGGAACAAGCTAACGCAGTAATTACCAGAAGTGGTAAGAATGTTGACTCTCCTATTATAGCTAATAAAATTGTTGAATCTAAGCAGGTTGAAAAGGAAAAAATTGATGAAGACATGCAAGCGAACAAAAAGGAGAATGGGGAAAATAAAGTTAAAGAAGTCATCAAAGACTATACACCCCCACCTATATATCCAGCTGCTCTTAGGAAAGACAAAGAAGATGAACAATACCACAAATTTCTGGAAAACCCGAAACAACTTCATATTAACATTCCTTTTGTTGAAGCTATAGCTCAGATGCCAAAATATCTTAAGGAGCTGCTGACAAACAAAAATAAACTGGATAATGTGACGAAGGTGATGATGAATGCAAGATGCTCAGCAATAATGCAGAATAAATTACCTCCAAAAGTCAAAGATCCAGGGAGTATTACTATACCTTGCAAAATTGGTGAAATGACTATTGAAAATGCATTGGCAGATTTAGGAGCTAGTATTTCATTAATGCCATATACACTTTTTATGCGATTAGGATTAGGAGAACCAAAACCTATTCGTATGTGTATCGAATTAGCTGACCGATCTGTTCAATATCCTAGGGGAATAATTGAAAATGTTTTGATTAAAGTTGATAAATTTGTTTTTCCATGTGATTTTGTAATTTTAGATATGGTAGAAGACCCTAAAGTCCCTATTATATTAGGAAGACTATTTTTAGCAACAACACATGCCCTAATAGACGTTTTTGATAGAAAGATTACCATGAGAATTGGAGATGATAAAATTGTTTTTGATGTTAATAAATCTATGAAATTTCCTGATTATGTTGATGATTCTTGTTATTATTTAAATACTTATGAGTATCTACATAACCCTTCTTTTCAAGATTTTATAGAAAAGGATCAAACAGATACTGGAATTCTTACAGAATGGACTGAAGAATTTGACACTGAAAAAGATTTGGCAGAATTTGATAAATTATTAGAGGAAGATGAAGATTCAGAAGTAACTGTGGTTCTTCAACAGCATCCTAAAGCTGAATCATCACAGTTAGTTGCTAAAATTCTCAACCAAGAATTATTACCAAATTCTGTCAATAATATCCCGTATTTGAAGGAAGAAATCTTCGAGTTCAAAACATCTATTGAAGAACCACCACAATTGGAACTTAAAGAGCTACAAGCGCATTTAGAATATGCTTATTTACAAGGTACATCAGAATTGCCAGTTATAATATCTTCTAAACTATCAACAGCAGAAAAAGATCACTTAGTGCAGGTTCTTAAACAACATAAAAAGGCAATAGCATGGAAGATCACGGATATCAATGGAATCAGTCCTACTTATTGCACTCATAAAATCTTAATGGAAACGGATTTTAAGCTAGTTGTACAACCGTTAAGAAGATTGAATCCAAATGTGAAAGACGTTGTCAGGAAAGAAATCATTAAACTATTAGATTCAGGATTAATCTATCATATTTCAGACAGTCCGTGGGTAAGTCCAATACATGTCATACCAAAGAAAGGTGGAATGACAGTGGTACCTAATGAGAAGAACGAATTAATACCAACAAGGACGGTAACAGGGTGGAGAGTTTGTGTTGATTACCGGAAATTAAATGATGTTACCATAAAAGATCATTTTCCATTACCATTTATTGATCTAATGATAGAAAGGCTAGCAGGAAAAGAGTTCTATTGTTTTCTGGATGGATTTTCAGGATATTTTCAAATACCAATTGCAGCTGAAGATCAAGATAAGAAAACATTCACTTGTCTGTTTGGTACTTTTGCTTATAGAAGAATGCCGTTTGGTTTGTGTAATACACCAGCTACATTTCAACGTTGCATGATCGCGATATTTCATGATATGGTGGAAGATTTCATGGAAGTATTTATGGATGATTTCTCGGTATTTGGGGATTCATTTGATGCTTGTTTAGAAAATTTAAAAAGGATGTTGCAAAGATGCGAAGGTGCAAATTTAGTTCTTAATTGGGAAAAATGTCATTTTATGGTTCGAGAAGGGATTGTTTTAGGACATAAAATATCAAAGATAGGAATTGAGGTGGATAAAGCAAAGATTGAGGTTATTTCAAAATTACCTTATCCTACTAATGTGAAAGGAATAAGGAGTTTTCTAGGCCATGCCGTATTTTTTAGAAGATTTATAAAAGATTTTTCAAAGATTGCAATACCATTGAATCATTTGCTGGAAAAAGATGCAAAGTTCGAGTTTACAGATGAATGCAAACAGTCGTTTGATGCCCTAAAGGAAAAGTTGATATCTGCTCCCGTAATGATTAGTCCAGACAGGAATTTACCTTTTGAATTAATGTGTGATGCTAGTGATTATGCAGTAGGAGCTGTTTTGGGACAGAAAATTGATAACAAGTTTAAGCCAATCTATTATGCCAGTAAGACATTAACAGATGCTCAGGAAAATTATACGACTACAGAAAAGGAACTTTTGGCAGTAGTTTTTGCATTCGATAAGTTTTGTTCTTATCTTGTCTTAACTAAAACTGTGGTTTATACTGACCATTCTGCATTGAAGTATTTGTTTAATAAGTAGGATGCGCGCCCTCGTTTATTACGATGGATTCTTTTATTGCAGGAATTCGATATTGAAACTAAAGACAAGAAAGGAGCTGAAAAAGTCGCAGCTGATCATTTGTCAAGGTTGGAAAATTCGGAATTAGAAATACTAGATGAAGAGGAAATTCAAGATACATTTCCAGATGAGAAGTTGATGACTGCACAAGTAATAATGAATATACCTTGGTTTACAAATTATGCAAATTATTTGGTTACTAAGATTTTACCAAGGATGGATTATCAAAAGAGAAAAAAATTCTTTTCCGATTTAAAGTATTATGTTTGGGAAGACCCATTTCTTTTCAGGTATTGTGCAAATGGTATAATTAGATGTTGTGTACATGGTGAAAAAGCTCAGTAGATTATAAAGCATTGTCATGAAGGACCAGTTGGAGGTCATAATGGACCAAGTTACACGGCGAAGAAAATATTTGATGCAGGATTTTATTGGCCGACGATTTTTAAAGATACATATGCTTTTGTTAGGAATTGTGATTCATGTCAGAGAGTTGGAAATATTTCTAAAAGAGATGAGATGCCACAAACTAATATACAGGTTTGTGAAATATTTGATATCCGGGGTATTGATTTCATGGGACCATTTCCTACACGTCACGGTAATAAGTATATATTAGTTGCTGTGGATTATGTTTTCAAGTGGGCAGAGGCGAAGGCATTACCTACAAATGATGCAAGAGTTGTGGTAAAATTTCTTAAACAATTATTTGCAAGATTTGGAACTCCTAAGGCATTGATTAGTGATCGGGGTACTCATTTTTGCAATACTCAATTGGAGAAAGTATTAAAGAGATATGGAGTTAGACATAGGATTGCTACACCTTATCATCCACAAACAAGTGGACAAGTTGAAAATACAAATCGAGCAATAAAATGTATTTTGGAACGTTCTGTTGGATCAAACAGAAAAGAGTGGTCAGACAAATTAGATGACACACTTTGGGCATATAGGACCGCATTTAAAACACCTACAGGTTGTACTCCTTATAGGTTAATTTATGGGAAAGCATGTCATTTACCAGTAGAAATAGAACACAGAGCATATTGGGCACTTCGGGAATGCAACATGGATACCGATGAGGTTGGTCGGCATCGCTTTTTACAGTTACATGAGTTAGATGAGCTTCGATGGAATGCTTATGAAAATTCAAGGCTTTATAAAGAAAGGACGAAGAAATGGCATGATGCGAGACTTCGGGGAAATAAAGACTTTGTTGCTGGAGAACGTGTGCTTTTATATAATTCTCGTATTCGTTTATTTCCAGGTAAATTACGATCAAGATAGAGCGGACCATATGTGATTCACCAAGTTCATGCTAATGGAAGTGTGGATTTAGTAGCACTCGATGGAAGTATTTTTAAGGCCAATGGACATCGTTTAAAGAAATATTATGAAGGAACTGTGGAGCATTTTTCAGATATATCTTTGGAAGTCTAGGTTACAGGATTAGGTCGAACTTACCGACATTTAAACAAAAGTGCTTTTCAGGAGACAACCTGTGTTTATTTTTATATATGTTATGATTTTTATTTTATTTTCAGGAATGAACTTTGTGGGTATGTTCCCTGGAAACTCTCACGAGACTATAACTCGTCCACTCGGGATACTGAGGGGTTTAAAGGCTTATTGCATATGCTAAATGCAATCGTGATTAACTACGAAAGTGTGGATGTTGTATATTATTTTTCAAGAGATCAAGGAATCAACCAAATAGAATTTTTCTTAGCCGATGATGAATTTTACAAATTCAGTTAGGGGAGTTTTTCTGTTCTATTTTTCTTTCCCTTACTCACTTTTGTTTATCATTTTTATACAATGAGGGCATTGTATAATTTAAGTGTGGGGATAGGGTTCGTAAGAAAAAGAATTTCTTTAATTAATTATTTAAGTTTCTATTGTTCTTAATTTTTACTAAAATTTTAAATTTAAGTGTATAACTGAGTATTTATTAGTTAGAATACTTTTGTTAAAAGTTTGTTTTGTATTTAAAAAGTTTAGACTTTAATGTGGATTAACTGTTTTGTATATATAATGTAAGCTACTTAATAAATAAGTGATATATAGTTACATGATATGATGTACTAATAGGCAATCTATATGAAGATTTCTGAATTTTAAGAAATTAATATAAATAACTTGTTTATTATTTTATGGTACATAATATGATGTATGACATAAAAGTCTTAATTCTTTGATTTATCATGCGAAATTTTTATATATCTTTATATTTATATAAAAAACATTTGGGAGTCTACTAATTGTTTCCTCTGTTGTACGTAAGTACAGACCTGGTTTCTAATTAGTATTCTTAAATAAAGTAGAAGAAAGAAGAATTTCTTGATAAAAAAATAATAATAATAAAATAAAAATAAAACTATGTCGCTTTGTTGTACGGCTGTACAGACCTGTCACCGCTGGTTTGATTTAAAAATTTACTTTACCTAAATCAAGTTATGTCGCTCTGTTGCATGTAAATGCAAACCTGTCACCAATGTCTTGATTCTTAAAAATGGATTTTATATATTTATTCGGAATATAAAAGTAAATTGCATGATTAAGTTTAAGAGTATATCATATATGGAAATCATGAGTAATATACATTCTAATAATAAAGATGTATTCAGAAGTATAAATATAGATTGTTTAAAGTGGACAAATATATTAGTAATCGTTCATGAGCTATATATTGCAGGAACAATAATAATTTTTATTTGTACATTATAGTTATCCATGTTAATTAAATTGTTAAAATTTTTAATTTATAAAACAGGTTTTTAGTTTTGGTATCCTGATTTTTAAATATTAAGTTTGATGCTTATTTTTTAATTTTATTCAGTATTCTACTTGAGGACAAACAGAACTTAAGTGTGGGAATATTTGATAAGCATCAAATAGATACTATATTTTATAGTAATTTATCCCTATATTTATACATTTTTATGATTTTAAGATACTTATTTTGTTAATATTTGCATAAATGTATTTTAATTGAAGATTGGAGAAAAGGAACGAAAATAAGACCAAAACTGAAGAAACTAAAGCGATAGAAGAAAAAGAAGACTTAAACCTTAAAGAAATGAAGACTAAGATGATAATATTGAAGAATTGGGCCAAGAAAACAAGTGAATCCATTTAAAAAGAAAGAAAGTCCACGTTGAAACCCAAAACCGTTTTTGGAATATTGTGGAAAAACAATCCAACCGGCGGTTGGATTAAGCAACCGGCGGTTGGGGTGAAAGGTTTTAAGGCGGTGAAAAAGCGCAGAGTTGGAGTGGGATTCAATTAACTCCAACCGGCAGATGGAAGTCCCAACCGGTGGTTGGAGGGTCGGTCAGAAACATTATAAATAGAGGCTTAGTTTTAGCTAAACCATATACGATTCTTAGAATACAAAGTCGATTATTAAGGTTTTAGGTCGACTAGAGGTGTGAATTTGGAGGCTAAGGAGCTAGGGTTTGAAGGTTTTCAACCCTAGAAAAAGCTAATTCGTCAATTGGTTCAGTTTCTTTATTCCTGTAACTTCACTAACCTTTTGGGTTACTATGAATATTGTTTATTTGAATTAATTGTTTGTTATATTTTCATTATGAATGTTTAAATGTATGTTTATTAGGTTTATTATATGAATTATATTTTCATTATGAATTGTTTGTTCTATCCAATTAAGTATTCTTAAGTTGTTCCTTAAAACTTATCTATTTAGAATCGGTATCAATTATAAATATGTTCGATCGGAACTAAAACGTCCCCCCTATCTTATATATTATTGTATATTATTGTTAAATTGTATATTGATTGTAATAATTGTAATTAGGATAAATAAATAGTTAGTTATAGATTAAATCACGTTCCCTGTGTTTGAATCTGGACTTACTTATAAAACTATATTCTATGATCAGGATAACACTTGCCTGAATTGTGTGATAGTATTATTTAGTATTTCCTTAATTAAAACTTGTGATTATAATTGCCTATACTTAGCACACATCAGAGCCTCTGCGACATAACGCGCTGTTGGCCGGAAAATTAGCCGAAAAGGTGTTTTCTGGCCTCCATTCGACCTGAGACTTTTACCCAACCCATATTTGGACATTTCAAGCTTAACTAAACAATTATAAGTTGAAAACAATAGAAAACGAGAGGTGTCGTATTTGTCGGAAACTTACAAAGTGGTAAATCGAGAATTTAAAAAGATGGAAACGTAGATCGTGACGCGGTGGTTACTTTTCTTCAAATGGGCTTCGAGATTTAGGGTCGTTTGGTGGTGGGTTTTAACGATTTGAGATGATGGAGGTGGTGGTTTGTTTTGAGAGAAAAAGAGGAAGAGAAAGAGAGAGATAGAATGAGAAATGAGAAAGTGAGGGTGAGGGGATGGGGTCCCTCCCCTTTGTGGCTGATTCGGTGGGGGCCACTGAAGTGTGGGTCTCCACTTTTTAATTCCGTGTATTCGCACTCCGTGTGGTGTTCGTTTAAACGTTAAATAATTATTTTATACATTTAAATATATGTTTTAAAATACAAATGTTTATTTAATATTTTTGTTGAAGTATCTTACCAAATACTTAATAACTTAAATGGTTTCGTTTATTTGTGTGTTAAGTGTGTAAGTCGCGTAGACGTTTATTATACAATACGAAATGTAATTGAAATATTATCAAAATAATATTTTGGATATAGTAGTGTTATTAAATAATGTTGCACTTATTTAATAAAAATGTTCACCAATGTCCGTATTTACTTGAACCGAATTACATTCGATTTGAAACTTGTACGATTTAATCAAATCGCATATTCATATATATTCAACAATATATATATATCGGTACATTAATTAACCTAACACAGATTTAATTACATGTATTAATAGAGAGTTAGGCACTAATCATTAGTCCTAATTTAGCGGGTGTTACACAACTAGCCTACACTGGAATTCACTACAATCAAAGAAATAACCTTTTTCATATAGGGCTATCAGAGGTTTATTATCATTTAGTAGATACTTTTATGTATTCTAGGTTAACAACAGATCATCAAGAAGGATACTATAAGAGAATCTTAAAAGACATAGGAACAGCAGTGAGAACCCACAACACATATGATTATCATGGTATACATTTAGGTTTCTATGGGTTATTAGATTCGTTAAGGCATAATCATGTAGATAGCGAAACGAAAATTGAAGATAACTACTTGATTACGGACGAAGATGGTAGAATAGCTAAAAAGGTAAGAAGAATAGCTGCCATGCTCATAGAAATTGAAAACGTTGAAAGAGTTCATCATGAGAGTTTCTCTGAATTTGCTTCGCCAATACCCGAGTTAACTAATAAAATTTATATACATTTTCGAAGGATTTATCCTGAGAATTTTGGAAAAAACCTATCTATGGGAATTAGGCTTGAAGATCAACAAATCACTTCTGAAGATCATTTGCAACCTTTTCGTTTTTAATAGCTAGTTACATTTTTTTTGTTTTCTATTTAATTAAGGATTTGAATGTTATTTGGATATTTGAAGTTTATTGTTTTTTTTTTTAATTTCATGTTTGATTAATATAAAGTTTACTATTTTCAGATTTATATAATTATCTCATCTCTATTTGTATTAGCTACACAAATGTTAGAAATTTAAGTATTCAGAATTGATTTTTACACGAGTTGCAATAGTGATAAGAGTTTGATTCAAATTACTTAAAGAGAATTACTACTATAAGTTTTGAATTTATGCTTAACATTGCTTACAAAGTTTGCAGAGATATTAAATGTAATGTTTTGGTGATAAATAGATTGAAACAATATTTGGAATTCGATAAAGTCGACAATTGAATTTTCAGACAGTGAATAAGTCGACGCACTCACTGATTGATAAATCTATGTATACCTAAGTAGGTTTATTTATATCTATTACTTGTAACAACTAACAGCGATGCAGGTATTTATATTAATTGGAGGAACGAACTTCTTAAAACGATAAGTCTCTTTTTCCGTGTATTTACTTTCCTAAAACAATTTAAGATACATATAATATATAGTTTATAAATATTATGTAATCATATTGTATATTGCATTTATAGAAATTTTGCATAAAAAATACGTTAAAATAAAGAAAATTGTGGATAAATTAAGTTATTATGTATTACTACGCAAATTTTATAAACCAAAAGAAGTTAAAACACAAATTTTATTTAAATGGACAAAGCCCAATAAATAACTTAAAATTAAAAATCAGTACCAATGGGCCGAAAAAGGCCTGAGCCCATATTTTAAACCAACCGGCGGTTAGGAAGCCCAACCGGCGGTTGGATACTTTTTCTATCAAAACCAGAAACCCTCCATTTTCTGCCATTTACACACATTGCACACACAAAACACGCACACATACGGATTCACCCACACACACTCGAAAATCACCATATTATCATCACATTACTTCGTTTTCGTGGTTTCATCATCAAAGGTACAATCTCTAAATTCGTTTCTATATTTTTCGTATTTCTAATCCAAATTTTATATGTTTGTTTGCGGTTTTGGGAATGATTACGAATTATTTTAACTGTTTAGATGATTAAGTTTCTTAGAAATTAGTTTCGGGTAGTTAGGTTATGATTTTATGATTTGAGGATTGATTGCGGAATGTTACGGATCGAGTTAAAAAGGATTAAGGCTCGGTTTTACATATTCTTAGAAAAACGACAAATTTCATATATCGTTATTTTGATTTAATAAAAATTTATTAAATATACATTTTTAGACTCGATATATTTTTTGAAATAAATTTAAAAAGGGTATAAACATAATGCAAAATAAGAATGAGATTATGTTTATAAAAATGTCTATATTTTGAATATTAATAAAACTTTGAAACTAATTATTTTGAAATAATAAATACGTGTCGTTATAAAACTCGACATTTAAACTATATTAAATATTTGTTATTACAATTTACAAACCATTTTGGATTCGATATTTATTGTGACATATTCATTATATGATTCGATATTATATTTCGAAATAAAGACATATATTATGCTTAGTTTATTGGATATAACATTTGAAAATAAACAGGTGGCTATCAAATATTAAGAAGAAATGCTGCCCAAATTTCTAATTTTTAATAATATTTATTAAAAAGTTATTAAGTTTTATGTTTACAGATATGGCGACTAGACGTCAGAGAGGACTTGCACTCTTAGCTAGAGAGGATTTTCAGTTACATAGTTTTCTGCGATTTGAGCATGAGTCTGAACTGAGGAGCGTAAGGCAGAGTATGTTGATCGATTACTGGAGCTTGTTGCACAACCAGTTGAGACTCCTGATGTTTTAGACTGGTCTGTTATGGAGAGAGTGATTGATCCTCGCTATGATGGGGAGACTGGGGATGCTACTTTGAGGAGACTGATGACGCAGAGTTATATTTTACAGTCAGGTGATGTTGGTTTTGTTTCTCTGGCTTGGTTTCGATTATTTTAGATACAGGAGATTATTTATAGGAAGTTGGTTATCGAGTTCTACACTACCCTTAGATTTGATTCCACTTCTAGGCAGTTTGACCAGCATTCGATTTCTTTCTACCTTAGAGGTCAGCCTAGGACTATGAGTTTGGTAGAGTTTGGTATTGCTATAGGACTCTATACACTAGATGAGTTCCACAACCAGTTTTTTCTTGATCATTTGACCGCAGGTATGGTTGGGCAGTATTCGTCAGTTGAGATAGCTGCATATTGGAGAGATTTGGCTATTGTGGATTATGGAGAGAGAGCACCTTCTGATATACATATGAGGAGTCCAGTTCATAGACTTTTGCATAGACTGTTAGCATATTCTATTTGTGGTAGGCATACGGGACCTGAGAAGGTCTACCAACCTGATTTCTTTTATTTACACACTATGATTCAGGGGACACTGATCAATGTTCCCTTGAAATTAGTGCATTGGATGACTACCGTAGCGACTGGGTATAGGCTTACCATTAGTTTATGTGGAGGGCAGTATGTTACTAGGATAGCTAGGCATTATGGTATGACAGCTGCTGATTTCTTGACATGCACACCAGTTACACCAGGGATGTCCTTGCTATGCGAGGACAAGTTAATTGAGTTAGGAATTCTACAGGTAGGTGTACAGGAGGGGGTATTATTATGGACACCTGAGGTTGCACCAGGACAGCAGCCGGTACATAGAGCTAGATTGAGAGGACCACCTGTTCCACCACCGCCAGTTCCTGAGATTCCAGTGCCAGAGGTTGATCTGCCAGCAGGTAGAGGCAGGGGCCGTGGTAGAGGTCGTGGCAGGGGAGATATGTTGGATGATATACAGCAGAGATTGGAGAGGATCGAGGTTGCTCATGGTAGGAGGTTTGACACGATTGATCAGAGGTTTACCAGGTTTAAGTAGATGTTTGATAGATTTGAGAGAGAGAGCTTTCATAGATCTGATTATCAGCATGGATTACTGCAGAGGTTGTTGGCTGAGAGATCTATTGAGTTCCAGCCATATGTTCCATTGGTATTTGATGATGGAGCTGGACCTTCGAGACGTCCAGGGCAGGAGGATTCTGATGATGATTAGATTGTCCTTGTTTATGATTGATACATTTGATACTTATATTTTGGATGACTATACTTATTATTACTCTTATTACTTTTTATCTTTATTATGCTAATTTGGTTGTTTATTTTTGATAGAGTTAGACTGGCAGTCAGTTCAGCACTTTATTTAATAAAGTCTATCTTATTTATTTATGAACTTTGCGGGTATGTTCCCTGGAAACCCTCACGAGACTATAACTCGTCCACTCGGGATACTGAGGGGTTTAAAGGCTTATTGCATATGCTAAATGCAATCGTGATTAACTACGAAAGTGTGGATGTTGTATATTATTTTTCAAGAGATCAAGGAATCAACCAAGCAGAATTTTTCTTAGCCGATAATGAATTTTTAAATATTCAGTCAAGGGAGTTTTTCTGTTCCATTTTTTCTTTCCCTTACTCACTTTTGTTTATCATTTTTATACAATGAGGGCATTGTATAATTTAAGTGTTGGGATAGGGTTCGTAAGAAAAAGAATTTCTTTAATTATTTAAGTTTCTATTGTGCTTAATTTTTACCAAAATATAAAAATTTTTAAGTGTATAACTAAGTATTTATTAGTTAGAATACTTTTGATAAAAGTTTTGTTTTGTATTTAAAAGTTTAGACTTTAATGTGGATTAACTGTTTTGTATATATAATGTAAGCTACTTAATAAATGAGTGATATATAGTTATATGATATGATGTACTAATAGGCAATCTATAGGAATTAAGAAATTAATAAAATAATTTGTTTATTATTCTATGGTACATAATATGATGTATAATTAGATTTATCATGCAATAATTTTATATATCTTTATATTTATATAAAAACATTTGGGGGTCTACTAATTATTTTCTCTGTGGTACGGAAGTACAGACCTGGTTTCTAATTAGTATTCTTAAATAAAGTAGAAGAAAGAAGAAATTCTTTCACGAAAAATTAATAAAAATAAAAATCAAACTACGTCGCTTTGTTGTATGATTGTACAGACCTGTCACCGCTGGTTTGATTTAAAAAATTACTTTACCTGAATCAAGTTATGTCGCTCTGTTGCATGAAAATGCAGACCTGTCACCAATGTCTTGATTCTTAAAAATGGATTTTATATATTTATTTGGAATATAAAAGTAAATTGCATGATTAAGTTTAAGAGTATATCATATATGGAAATCATAAGTAATATACATACTAATAATAAAGATGTATTCAGAAGTATAAATATAGATTGTTTAAAGTGGACAAATATATTAGTAATCGTTCATGAAATATATATTGCACGAATAATAATAATTTTTATTTGTACATTATAGTTATCCATGTTAATTAAATTGTTAAAATTTTTAATTTATAAAACAGGTTTTTAGTATTGGTATTCTGATTTTTAAATATTAGTTTGATGCTTATTTTTTATTCAGTATTCTACTTGAGGACAAGTAGAACTTAAGTGTGAGGATATTTGATAAGCATCAAATAGATACTATATTTTATACTATTTATCCCTATATTTGTATACATTTTAATGCATTTATATGATTTTAGATACTTATTTAGTTGATATTTGCATAAATGTATTTTAATTAAAGATTAAAGAAAAGGGAACGAGACCAAAACTGAAGAAACTGAAGCAATTGAAAAAAAAAGACTTAAACCTTAAAGAAATGAAGACTAAGATGATAATATTGAAGAAATGGGCCAAGAAAACAAGTTGAATCCGTTTAAGAAAAAAAAAAGTCCACATTGAAGCCCGAGCCCGTATTTGGAGGATTCTGGAAAATCAATCCAACCGGCGGTTGGATTAACCAGCCGGCGGTTGGTATTAGGGTTTCAAGTCGGTGGATGCACGCGGAGTTGGAGTGGGATTCAAGTTACTTCAACCGGCGGTTGGAAGTCCCAACCGGCAGTTGGGAGGTCGGCCAGAAAATCTATAAATAGAGGCTTAGTTTAGGCTTCACCATATACGATTCTGAGAATTAAAAGTCGAAAGTTAGGGTTTTAGGTCGAATATAGGTACGAATTTGGAGGCTAAGGAGCTAGGGTTTGAAGGTTTCTAACCCTAGGAAAAGTTAGTTCGTCAATTGGTTCGGTTTCTTTATCCTTGTAACTTTATTAATCTTTTGGGTTATTTTGGATATTGTTTATTTGAATTAATTGCTTGTTAGATTTTCATTATGAATGTTTAAATGTATGTTTATTTAGTTTATTATATGAATTATATGTTTATGTTGGAACTATATTATTGAATATTATTATGCAAGAATTCTGTGTTATATTATGTTAATGATCATAATTAACTGATTTATAGATAAACTTTATTAATCTTTTGGGTTTTTAAATTAAGTGATTATGTTTCATTAAATGTTAAGTAGCATTGTAATTCAACCGACTCAGGAATTGTATCAATAATATGTTGATAGATCTTAATAAATAGTGATACTTTACATACCTTTTGACTGTATTGCTATATGAAAATTATCTTAATCTTTGTGATTTTCTACATTAGTAAATCACAATAATAATAGCCAACACGCAAATACATAAGTTAATATAATAAGTTTAATAAATAATAGTTTAAATAGTCATAATCTTCTATCCAATTGAGTATTCTTAAGTTGTTCCTTAAAACTTATCTATTAAGAATCAGTATCAATTATAAATATGTTCGATCGGAACTAAAACGTCCCCCTATCTTGTATATTATTGTAAAATTGTATATTAATTGTAATAATTGTAATTAGAATAAATAAATTGTTAGTTATAGATTAAATCACGTTCACTGTGTTCGAACCTGGACTTACTTATATAGCTATATTCTATGATCAGGATAACATTTGCCTGAATTGTGTGATAGTATTATTTAGTATTTCCTTATTTAAAACTTGTTGACTAAAGTTCACTCATATCAGAAGAATGGGAAACATTCTTGACTCTTATCTCGACCCGTCAAAACCTTTCACCCGAACCCGACTGCGAGATATAGATACGTTTTAAGAAGAACTCCGATCATCGAAGCACCCAGACCTATATGCTACACTCTATCAAAGAATTGCTGCATATAAGGCAAGGCAAAAGTGTGGCTTTTATGAAGGAAACCTTCAAGACACAACTACGGAAGTTAGGACCATCGAAGTCGACAGTTCCCAACCTTCCAATAATGTCCCCTCAGATCCTCAGATGAAGAATTCCACGAATTCCCAGACTCACGTGACAAGGATTCCGAATATAATAGCGAATGTGACGACGAATATGTCAATATTTCCTGCGATGAACGCTCTATTCCCCCTGCTCCCGCAAATTCTTCCATCACCACAACAGAGACGTTGCAAATCCCCCTCATAGATACCCACCAAGAAATGATCGATTTGATTGATGAAAATGACGATGTGTGCATCATCGTAAAGGCTATCAAAGAGTCAACAAATGACTACATCACTGCACAGAGACACCTAATAAGTGAGATCGAATGAGAATACGATTCATACTTCGCCAATTATGGAGAGCCAGAACCCCGCGCTCTTCGAAGATATATTCAAGAATTCCCCGATCCCCTCTAAGCACAAATCACCAAAGAAGCACAACAGCTAGAAAGACCCCACTACCCGATGGGAGAAGTAGAGTTCTACAACAACCAAAGACAAATATACCAAAAAGTGTATTGTGCCTTGGTCGGATCACCTTTTCCCTACTCATCGAGTCAGAAGGCAATACTTGCATCAATGAGAACCAATCTTGAAAGAGCTACTCGAAACCCACAAAATTATGCCGACATCAGAATAGTGGGAGATCTTAGAACCCTTCTAGATCTCATCGAAACTGGAGAACATCTCAGAGCCTCGGAAAACTACAGGATCGTCATTCACTCCACCATTGGTCATCACGTTGAACTAATAATTGATAATTGAACGAGTCAGCATATGAAGAAGAAACTCGTGAGGTACCAAGATTCATTCCACACATGTCGCAAATCAACCTAGCAACCTATGTGATGACTCGACTGCGCGGAATGTACCAAGAAGAAGACGTAGAACTTGACGTTTACCCAAATGGATATCGCGAAATATACAGCAAGTTAATCTACATCTTCACAGACTCGGATTTCCCCTTCAACCGTGAACAACATCAAATCATCATACAAGTATGCCAAGCAACAAGATCCTTTGGAGGAGATCCTTTGGCTAAAAGAAGTAAGAACTGAGTTTATGGCTTTAATCGCCTCAATAGGTCAAAACCACCCCCAGCGTGAGGTTATCCGAACTTACACCTGCACCAAAATTGACCCTAACGGACCAGTTACACGATCAGTTAGATACATCAACTACGGGATGGCAATCCTCGACAGATTGGCCACTGACCACTTAAAAAGCTTCAGAATGGAATCCACCAACCCACCAACTCTTATTGCCGACATGATAGAGCAATTCCTCCAATACTTTCCTCCAAGATACACCCTACCTAGAATCCACAATGACCACTCCAACACTAGGGACGCATCCAACATCATATAAAGAAGAAAGGACTAAGTTGAGCTCTCGACTTCAAAAGAGCGCTTCTCGGGAGGCAACCCGTGTTTTTAAATTTCTGCAAATTTTACTTTCCAAGAAGTGATGAAATCTCTGACTATCTTTCACACATGGATCATACATGCCCCAGCCTGCAAGAAAGTATCAACACCCAAAGAATTGTATATCTGATGTGTTCACACCTACGAGACCAATCACAAGAAGACTTGATCAAGAATGCACCTATGAAGATGAAGTCCGGCAGATGCAAGCAAAGGAATACTGCAACTACCGGGGAGTACTTCTATACCATCTTTTTCACTCATTATAAATATACCATATCCACTATGCTTATCACTAGGTGTGGGATTCAAACCCAACACACACCGCTAAAAGAATATGTCTTAGATGTTTCAACTCCTAAGTGTGGGATTTTCACCCCGGACAGAGCTTAGAATAACATCAAGGACGATGTTCCTTTAAGTGTGGGATAGCAGTAGTTGCACTACTATGAAATGGATAATGGTATATGCTTGATTCTAAAATTGTTGCTCCTTAGACCCTGCTTCTCCAAAAAGTAACTCGAAAATTTAATTTTTTTTTCAAAAGTGAGTTGAAAATATGTTGAAAATGAAAATTTTAGACGAAGAATGATTTACTTTGGGGAAAAGGACAAATAAAATACAAATTCTTTTGAAAAATTAGTTTAGTAATCCCATAAAGAGCATCGCATAACTAGGCACACAACAAACCAACTTTCGATTCGTAAGGTATCTTGAACTATATAAAGAGCATTCACTTTTAATGATTCACTTTTTCGATTCTTGAGTGTGCCGATGTATATGTTTAGAATCAGAACTTACTCCGGTTATGCATTTCAAATCCGGATTGGTGAGTAAAGATGAGATCGAATCACTTCATTCTTAAACCTATCCATATACCGATAAATAAACACGTTATCCTTACCTTCTCGAATGCATCCCTCAAACTTCATAGTAAGTCCCAAAGATGAAAGAAAAGAAGCTACAAGGATATGACGTCAAAGAAGAAAACCCAAGAAAGAAAATTCGAAGAAAAGAAAATCAATTGGAGAAAAAGACTCCTTCTGCAAACACCAAAATAAAAGGGCGTCAATCCTCCCAAAACTTCCAACTTCACCAAAAAGAAACCAATGAAAAACCAACAAAACCCCCTCTAACATCACCAACACTTCACCCCAGAAACCCTACATCACTTCCCTTAGAATGATTGTGGCTAGATCGACTTCCCGCTCACCAAAAAGGTAACGATTTGATCCTCGATCAAGCCTATGATGATAAATGATACATGACTGGCGTTCAGAGTTATTGATAATACTAGAATAGGAAACCCTAAACACTTTGAGTGATTGGAGTGACCACCTTGAGAGGATCACCTAGTCATGTATCCAAGATCAAAGATCAAAAGCATGCTCCCAAAGATTACAACCTTGTTTTTCAAAGAACAAATATTTCATTTTTCCAAAAACCCCCTTTAGTAAAAAGTTCTGCCTCAAAATATTTCATTATCTGCTTATCTTTAACCATGTTGAAATTCGAGTTTGCTTGAGGACAAGCAAAGTTCTAAGTGTGGGATACTTGATATCGCGTAAAAAGTCACGTTTTTACTACCAATATCTCTCTCATTCTGGAATGATTCTTGGCATATTAAACTCAAATACGGTTCAAATCAGGGATATTATGCTGAGATGGTCAAAACAAGGTTGCACGATAAAAATCAAGCAAAACTGATGAAAAACGAAGATTCCATGCACGTTTGAAGATTCAAGGCATCAAAACAAGATTTAAAGACTAAAGTGCCCATCATCAACATCCATCTTATCCAAGATGTTGTTTCTCAAAATACGAGTCTAACAGAAGAAGAATCAACAAAAACGGATAAAGAATGAATATTTCACGCCCGCCGGAAGATTCAAATGATTCGTACGCAATATCTGGAGATAGGAAACTCATCTCGGGGATTTATTTATATCAAAATCTTTGTTTTTGAATTATGAATCCAACGCAAAAAGAATCTACGCAAACGGACACATAACAAAGAAAATACGCACAAACTAAGAAACAGAACAAAAGACGGCGAACCGTGGCGGGGGTAGGCCAGCCGCCGCCGGCCATAGGTAGGGCGGCACCAGCCACCTGCCACCCATCCCATTTCCGATTTTTGGTCCTTTTGTGTACCCGGTGCCACACCTTTACGCGATTGTACATACCCGGTGCCACACCTTTACGCGATTGTACGTACCTGGTGCACCACCTTTTCCACCTTTTGCTAAAGTGCTCCTCAAGTTGCTAACGTGAGCCGAATTTCACCTATAAATAGGAGGCATGAGGCTTCATTTCAACACACACCATATGCATTAGTCATATTACTTTCTTACTTTCTCATTCTATTTTTCTTACTTCAAAATTAGTATTAGGCTAGTTAAGAAGCTTGTTTAAGGTTAAACGAAAGCAAGGAACATCTTGTAATCTTTGGTGTACACTTGGAGTTACGCTTATTAATTCAAGTCTATTCCTTCTTGCATTCTAATCCGGGTTCTTTCTTTCCTATTCTATCTTAATTACATATGTATGCTTTAATTATGCTAGAATTAGTTTGTGCCATGATTAGCGAGTAGATTACTATTGTATTTGTTGTGATGTAGTTAGCATATATAATTATGGGATGACTTTAAATACGTCGTGAAATAATATGACGGCCCCTATTCAACTGTTTACTTGGTATAGTGCTGGAAATGCTTTTAAGCAAAGTACAAACGTATGGAAGCCGGTAAACGACTGAAGGTAGTTGTATTATGGATCGACGTTATAAAAATGAAAACTTTATGAACGGACTTATCAAGTGATCTTAAACCTAAAACTTACATTCGTCTTTCGATTAACAAATGTGATTGTAACCTTGTAAAGAGGAGTCGCGAACCTTAATACTTGGTCAATAATTATCTGCGTCAAAACTATGGTTTAATTGTAACGTCATGCAAGCATCATAAAATGCAATGTGATTACGTGGAATTACCATGAGTATAGTACACTTCCAATCACAATGTTATTATCATGTAAACATCACAAAGCAATTAAATTCACAATGGAAACATCGGTAAACGATTAAATACATTGTGAACTACCTAGCATTTTCTGACATGGTCTGGGTTTAACTTTCTGCAAGAAGCCGTCAGCATTTTAATTAGATTAGTTAGTTTTGATTAGATTAGAGTAGGTAGGCTATAGGCTAAATAACCATTTCCGAAAACCTAGGGATTTGTTAATTGTATCAAGAAAGGCAAGTTTAAAATCCAATCTAAAATGATACTCTTTCCCAACTTGTGAAACCCTAAAGTAAGGTACGCAAGAAACCTAAACGTTTTCCGTCACTTATCACTCTTAAGTTTTACTAATAGGAATTGGTAAATAAGTCCGAACATAAAAAGTCATGTTTTTACTATCGATATATCTGTCATTCTGGAATGATTCTTGGCATTTTAAACTTAGAAACAACACAAATCAGTGACATTATGCAAAGATGGTCAAAACAAGGTTGCACGACAAAAAACAAGCAAAACGGACGAAAAATGAAGATTTCACGCACGTTTGAAGATTCAAGGCATCAAAACAAGATTTCAAGACAAAAGTGCCCATCATCAAGAAACATCTCATCCAAGATGTTTGTTTTCAAATTACGAATCCAACAGAAGAAGAATCAACAAAAACGGACGAAGAATGAAGATTCTACGTATGCCGGAAGATCCAAAAGATTCGTACGAGACATCCAAAGATGGGAGACATATTTTTGGGATATCTTTACATCAAAGTCTTCGTTTTTGAATTACAAATCCAATGCAAAAAGAATCAACACAAATGGACGCATAACGAAGAAGATACGCGCGAATTAAGCAACGAAGCGAAAGACGACGGACCGGGGCGGGTGGCAGCCAGTCGCCGCCGGCCAGCCACCAGCCACCGCCGGCCTGCTGGTGGGCGGCGCTGCCCCCCTCCCCCATCTTGTTTCCGCTTTTTGGTACTTGTGTGTACCCGGTGCGCCACCTTTCCATGCTTTTTCGTATCCGGTGCACCACCTTTCCATGCTTTTTCGTACCCGGTGCACCACCTTTCACTCTTTTTCTAATGTGAGCCTATGAATGCTAATGTGAGCCACTTTTCACCTATAAATAGCAGCCCTTAGACCTCATTTGAAGACACACTCTAATACACTCACACATTCTTACACCCATACACACTCCTTTTCCATTTCCACTTTCTCACTCTAGAAATTCTCTTCTCTTATAGTCTAGGATTATTGTAATTAATCTTCGGATTAGTATAGAGGCTAGAACGAATGTTAGGAGGTTTGAAGATTCATCTTTGTACGTGTAAACGAGTTGTCAATCATAATAATACGATGTTGCGCATTTATTTCCGGGTGATATCTAAACCTTTATCATACTTGCTTTATTCCATATTTTAACTATGTGTTATTGCTTGGTATGTGATATATTTGTTGCCATGAATTGCGAGTAGTTAATTATTGTGATTGTTGATTATGTAGATAATTATAAGTAAGGATGACATTATGTAATTAATGTATGACAATTGTAAAGAGTTATGACGGCCCTTATTCGACTGTTTATCCGATATAGTACTGGAAACACTTTAAGGTGAAGTACAAATGTATGGAAGTCGGTAAACGACCAAAGGTAGTTATATCTCTGGAATCAGCTCTGGTTTAATAGTTGAAATTCCGAAAGGGTAATACAACTTCACAACTAACTAGTATATCCTACGAAAGTCAAAACACTATAAAATAATGTTCGTAAAATACGTTCAGATAAAATAGGAATTAGCAACCCTTTAACGTTAAGACTTTATGAATTCAAGTTTAATTTATGGAGTACCCTTTCTGGTTATCCACGTGACTGCAACCTAGTAATTAGGACCTGATCAACCTTAATTATGGTAAGTAGTTATCTGTGCCAATGACATGCAATAAGTAAGACACATTGAAACCACTCGTTGTATATATTAGGTTTACATTTCTACACTGCTTTACATTTAGTTAGATAGAGTGTCACTTTCACTGTCAATTACTCTTGACCGCATGTTGATGTGTGTAACACCCTCAAATTTCGGGTTGCAGAAGCGGTCGGGTCGGGTGTTACCAAATCAAATATCACAGCGTAAGATACATAATGAACGACTCTAAATGAGATGTTTGAAAATAATTATACACTTTCCAAAGTAGAACGTTTACAACGTTGCGAGTTTAATAGAAGTTTCAATTACATAATTTGAAAATGCAAAAGTAAATGCAGAGTGGTCCCCATTATTTGAAAATATGCAACTCGAGCTAGCTTATCTCGTAGCAATCCTAATCATGCTGGGCACCTGAGAACACATGCTAAAATGAGTCAGCTATAAAGCTGGTGAGTTCATAGGTTTGTTAGTTAACACATAAAGTATAAAACCTTTTAAGTTTTGATAGGTAGTTCAGAATCTGCGATTCTGATATGTATTGTTATAAAGTTGTAACACCAATGTGTATACATCCTACAAGGTATCTCATACCTAAATCAGTTTAGTTGTGCACCTAAATACATAATGAAATGTGGCAATCCATGCATAGATACCTATCAGGTAGTAGTGAGTCCATAAACGTGAGGCAGTACATGCCTAATAGCTATAGAGTAATGGTATGACCACGTCATATAATAACAAATAATTGTAGTTACGCAGAACTATGATTGAGTATATATAGTGCGTTGCATCCAACAACAATTGATTGTAGACCCGCAGATCTATGGTTGTTAGTTTAGTGTGTCTGTTTGACCAGTTAGTGTTAGCTAACCCGGACTTATTGCAAATAATTGTAGTTCCATAGAACTAAGATTGAAAATGTTTTGTGTTCCGTAGAGCTATAGTTGAAAATGTTTAGTGTGTCCGTTTGACCAGTTAGCATAAGCTAACCCGGACATGATTGAAATTGGTTTGTGTGCCCGTATAAGCAGTTAGTATAAACTAACCCGGACATGATTGAGCTAACGGCCTCGCGTGGAAACTCCACCGACCCGTTAACTTGTTGCGGATCACGAGCATAAGCTCGCCCATCCGTGAATGTGTGTGGATCACGAGCATAAGCCCGCCCTGTAACACCCCCAAATTTAATGATTCGCGGAAGCATACTTTTGGTGTTACTAATCAATGATCAAAGCACACAGATATATAGCAAACGACTCTATATGTGTCGTTTTAACAAAATAAATTAATATTAAAAGGTTTACAACAGTTTGAACTCATACATAGCTCGTGTTCGTAATATGAGAGATTTAAGTACATAATTAGTTATACAAAATCTAATAATGCAATGAAATCTCTGAAGTTTGCATGAAGACTCGAGCTAAGATGCATCCTGATGGGCAGTCCAAATCTACTGCTGAGTACGTGTGATACATGCTAAAATGGGTCAGCTAACGCTGGTGAGCTCACAGGTTTGAGAATCAAATAATATTCTATGCAGCGCAAGATTTAAGTATTGATTTACATCCAGCAAATAAAGTTACAGATAATGTATACAACCATGAGCGCATAGTCTGAGCTTAACTCGAGGGTCGGGTCCCATATAGAGAATTCCGAGCGAGGTGCCTCCACGAGTGCCTAATCTACACTCGTCTTCCCAAATATTAGTACGTCCGTTTACCCGGTTAGTGCTTGCTAATCCGGACGAGGAGGGTCAATCCTATATGGTACCATATAATAATATTCACGCTACTTTCGTAATACCAGACTATACTGACGGAGGACTTTGGTTTGATTAGTTGAAAACAACTCATGTAGTATATGGAAATATGTACTCGCGTTCATGTGTTAAAAACAAAGAAATGTATCACACCCCTAGTAAAACAGTAAAAAGAGGGGCCATGAGACTCACCTGAGCCTGAAGAGTTTATCTTAATAAACTTAGATTGATTAGCCAAGAGTCGAAGTCCAACGACTTGTAACCTGAGGGTGTTCACGACACGCGATGGTTATGACATGATTGAGTATCTCAAAGATCACCCTTGTAGTTGTTTGTTCAACTAGAATGTCCAAATCACCACGATTTGGTTGTTTGTTTAAGTGTTTGAAAATGTGTATGGCCCATTGGTGATTGTTTGTAATAATAATCCCACATTATTATTTTGACGATTTTGAAGTGTTATACCTAAAAGTAAGTTCCAATGTGTTTTAGAAGTTGTGTCGCATTCGTGTTTGATGTTTTACAAGTTTAACACTTTGTGTGCAAGTTTAGATGTAACACCATTACTCGTGAACCTAGGGTAAGGGCGAAGCCCGTTAATGACGGGGGTCCGGGGGCAGCGCCCCTGGTAGCGGGGTCCAAGGGGCGGCAGCCCCTGGCGGGGTCGAGCTGCCAGGTCAGCTTGGAAAATTTTTATTTCTACTATATTGCTTTGGTGAAAAACGCACCTGGACTTGAATTTGGGTGAAATGGGGCGTCAAATTTGGGCCTCAAAACTTAGTGTAAAATTAGTTTGAAACCTTCTGTTTATGCGTCGCTTATAGCGTCACTTAGAGGCTTGGGCGACACTTGAGAAGTGTCGCTAAAAATAGTAAATCTGAGCATGTGCGTCACTTAGGGAAGTGACACATGGTAGGGCGTCACTAAGGTAAGTGTCGGTATAAGTGTCGGGTATGGGTCTAGGCGTCACTTAGGTAGTGACGGATTGAAATCAGAATTTGATTGTTGGCGTCACTTAAGATGTATCGCTAGAAGTTTCGGTTAAAGTTGTTGTGCGTCACTAGTCAAGTGACGGTAGAAGTGTCGGGAAAGGAGGGTTTTGTGCGGCACTTAAGCAAGTGACGGAAAGTTAGGGTTTTATGCGTCACTCTATGCGTCACTTAAGTGACACACGAAGTGACGTATAGCTGCTGCTGTCTATGCGACACTTAAGTCTGATGACGGATTTTTGAGCCAAAAACAAGTTTTTCGGTTTCCGTTTGGTCTGATCCTTTTACCCAACCCTTATATGGACATTTTAAGCTTGAAGAAACAACTAAAGCTTGAAAACACTTAAAATCGAGGAGTTGCGGGTTTTGTCGGAAACTTACAACTTAACGCGGGGAGAATCCGGAAAGATGGAAATGTAGATCGTTGCGAGGTGGTTCTTTTCTTCCAAATGAGCGATGAAAACCAAGGTCGTTTGGTGGTGTAATTTTGTGATTTAGAGGTGGTGGTGGTGATGGAGTTTGTAGAGAGAAAAGTGGATGGTGGGAATGAGAAGAAAGGAGGGAAGAGAAGAGGGAAAAGAGAGGGGAGGGGGGGGGCTGGCTGGTGGGGTCCACTGAGTGTGGGCTTCACCAGTTTTTCGTTCTCCCGCGTACTGCTTCACCAGTTTTTCGTTCTCCCGCGTACGCGCTCCGTGCAGTGTTCGTTTTCTATATCGTTTGAACGTTTAAATATTTATTTCGCGCGTCATACACACATTTTAAGATACGAATAACTTCTCGATTTTTTAATTAAAATATTTCACCAATTACTTTAATAATTGAGTTATAAAATATAACTTAACTTGTTTCATTTTTGTGTGTGTGTTGTCTATTTTTAACCGCGAAATCCGTGTTTGCACGATACGCAATAAATATGAAATATTATTAACATAATATTTTGGATATCATAGTTGTATTAAATAATATTATATTGTTTAATAAAAATGTTCAACAACGTCCGTATAAATTGAATCGAATTACATTCGATTTGGGATTGCGTACGATTTAATCAAATCGCATGTTCGTATATATTTATCAATATATATTGAGATACATTAATTATCCTAATCTAAGGACTAATTACATGTATTAACAACTGATTAGGTACTAATCACTAGTCCTAATTTGGCGGGTGTTACATTCTCCCCCTGTTAGGAGAATTTCATCCCGAAATTAGTTCGATGTGGCGTCTGATGTAGAGTCAGCGAATAGCTGAGGATACTTGAGTCGCATTTGGTCTTCCCGTTCCCAAGTGAATTCCGGACCACGCCGCGAATTCCACCTGACCTTAATGATGGGGATACGACTTTGTTTGAGTTGTTTGACCTCACGGTCCATGATTTCCGCAGGTTTTTCAACAAAATGAAGTTTGTCATCGACGCTAATCTCGTAAAGTGGGAGGATGAGTGTCTCATCAGACATGCATTTCTTTAGGTTAGAAATGTGAAAAGTAGGGTACACGCTGCTGAGCTCAGCTGGCAGCTGCAGTCGATATGCCACAGGGCCAATGTATCTAGGATTTAACTTCCCGCGTTTGCCAAATCGGATTACGCCTTTCCAAGGCAATACTTTTAGGAGTACTCGATCCCCAACTTGGAACTTGAGTGGTTTGCGTCTCACGTCAGCATAACTTTTCTGACAATCACGTGCGGCTTTAAGTCGGTTTTGGATCTCGATAATTTTCTCAGTGGTTTCGTGTATGAGTTCAGGACCAGTGAGTTGGCTGTCTCCCACTTCGGTCCAACAGATCGGTGATCGGCACTTACGACCGTACAGTGCCTCGAATGGTGCAGCCTTAATGCAGGTATGATAACTGTTATTGTAGGAAAACTCGCACAATGGCAGGTGTCTTTCCCAGTTTGCACCGAAGTCAACTACGCAAGCTCACAGCATGTCTTCCAGTGTCTGAATGGTTCGTTCACTTTGGCCATCGGTTTGAGGATGGTATGCGGTACTCATATCAAGTCGGGTACCTAATGATTTTTGGAGTGATTGCCAAAAGTGAGATGTGAAACGAGCGTCTCTGTCAGAGATAATTGAGGTTGGAACACCATGTCGAGAAACAATTTCTTTGATGTAGATTTGTGAGATTCGTTCCATTTTATCGGTTTCCTTGATCGCCAGGAAATGAGCAGATTTGGTGAGACGATCGACGATCACCCAAATGGTATCGCAACCGCTCGATGACTTGGGTAGTTTGGTTATGAAATCCATGGCGATTTGTTCCCATTTCCATTCAGGAATGTTGGGTTGTTGAAGTAAATCAGAAGGTTTTTGATGTTCAGTTTTGACTCTCGAGCAAGTAAAGCACTTGCTGACATATGTGGCGATTTCAGCTTTCATGTTCGGCCACCAATAGAATTCTTTGATGCCGTAATACATTTTGTCGGATCCAGGGTGGATAGAATATTTAGACTTGTGAGCTTCATCCATCACCAAGTCTCGCAGGTTCCCAAAACTAGGCAACCATATTCGATTTGAGAAGTACCTAACACCATTAGGTTTGATTTCAAATTGCTTATCGATGCCTCGTAAGGCTTCGCTTTTGACATTTTCGGGTTTCAAAGCTTCGAGTTGAGCGGTATGAATCTGAATGGTGAGATCATTATGAATGGTCATACTGAGGGCTCGAACTCGAAGTGGTTATAGCCGTTCCTTTCGACTGAGGGCATCGACAACAACATTTGCCTTGCCTGGGTGGTATTTGATTTCGCAGTCATAATCGGTGAGCAACTCGACCCAACGACGTTGTCGCATATTAAGGTCTTTTTGGTCGAAGATGTGCTGGAGACTTTTATGATCGGTGAATACGGTACTTCGGGTACCATAAAGGTAGTGTCTCCAGATTTTGAGGCCGAACACCACGGCCCCTAGCTCGAGGTCGTGAGTCGTGTAGTTCTTCTCATGAACTTTGAGTTTTCGGGAAGCGTAAGCAATGACCTTATCTCGTTGCATCAACACGCAACTGAGACCTTGGTGGGAAGCATCGCAGTATACCACGAAGTCATCGGTGCCTTCGGGTAAGGATAGAATAGGAGCACTGCAAAGCTTGAGTTTTAATAGCTGAAATGCTGACTCTTGTTTATCAGTCCAATCGAACTTCTTTTCCTTCTGATTCAGTGTAGTGAGTGGTTGAGCTATTTTGGAGAAATTTTCGATGAAACGACGATAATAACCGGCCAACCCTAGAAATTGGCGTACCTCGGTCGGAGTAGTTGGCGCTTGCCAGTCTTTGATAGCCTCGATTTTCGATGGGTCGACGTGAATTCCTTGACTATTAACAACAAGTCTAAGGAATTGAACGGATTGTATCCAGAACTCACACTTGGAGAATTTGGCATATAACTCCTCGTGTTTAAGTAGCTCTAGGATGGTTTTGAGGTGTTGTGCGTGTTCTCGTTCGTTGCGCGAATAGATGAGGATGTCATCGATAAAGACAATGACAAACTTTTCAAGATAAGGTTTGCACACCCGATTCATAAGGTCCATGAATACAGCCGGTGCGTTTGTTAAACTGAAGGGCATCACCTGAAATTCATAATGCCCGTAACGAGTTCGGAAAGCAGTCTTCGGAATGTCGGTGTCGTGAACTCGAAGTTGATGATAACCCGACCGAAGATCGATCTTTGAATAAATACTCGACCCTTGTAGTTGGTCAAACAGGTCATCGATGCGAGGAAGTGGATACCGGTTCTTGACGGTCAACTTGTTCAACTCTCGATAGTCGATACACATTCGGAAAGAACCGTCTTTCTTTTTCACGAATAAGACCGGAACTCCCCATGGTGAAGAACTTGGTCTAATAAATCCTCTATCCAGGAGTTCCTGTAACTGGGTGGACAACTCCTGAAGTTCGGATGGGGCTAGGCGGTATGGTGCTCGGGCTACCGGAGCGGCACCCGGCACGAGATCGATTGAGAACTCAACCTGTCTATGTGA
This sequence comes from Pseudognaphalium luteoalbum, assembly GCA_963422505.1. Classification (NCBI taxonomy): domain Eukaryota; kingdom Viridiplantae; phylum Streptophyta; class Magnoliopsida; order Asterales; family Asteraceae; genus Pseudognaphalium; species Pseudognaphalium luteoalbum. The sequence goes on from OY730196.1 coordinate 50,772,879, forward strand.
AGGTAAGCCATGTAGTTCTTCCGGAAAGACTTCGGGAAAGTCTCTAATGATTGGCACATCCTCAAGTCTCTTCTCCTCCGACTTTTTCTCCGTGATGTGCGCGAGGATTGCTGGATAACCCTTTCTCAGAAATTTTCGGGTTTTCAAACAAGAGATGATGTTTAGTCTCATCCTCCCAGTCTCCCCCTGTATGATCAAGGTTCTACCGATGGCGAGAGGGATGCGAACGATTTTATCGTAACAGACGATTTCGGCTCGATATTTGGATAACCAGTCCATTCCAATGATGACGTCGAAACTCCCAATTTCAACAGGCATAAGGTCGATCGAAAAGGTTTCATCGGCTAGGTTCAAAGTGCAATTAGGTATCACACTATTGGTTTCTATGAGTTTACCGTTTGCTAGCTCTACAGTGTACTTAACATCTAAGGCAACAGGAGTGATGTCAAGTAAGGGGTAAAACTCATCGGAAATAAAGCTCCTATCGGCACCAGTATCAAATAGAACAAAAGCAGTTAAGTTGTTGAGGAGGAACATACCCGAGACCACATTCGAGTCCTACCGGGCGTCCCCAGAGTTGAGTACGAACGTTCTACCTTTTGCGTTGTTGTTGTTGCTGTTGTTGCCCTTTTTCTTCAGGTTTGGGCAATCATTCTTGAAGTGCCCGGTGTTTCCACATCCGAAACATGTCTTGGGTGCCTTGGGGTGTTGTTGTTGGTGGGGGATCTACAGTCCTTGGTAAGGTGTCCATACCTCTTGCAGTTGCTGCAATAAGGACCACAAGGACCTTCATGGTGGCGGTTGCACTTGGAACAGTAGGGCTTGTTCCCGATGTAACCACGCCTGGGTTCGGTGGTTGAGTTGTAGGCTTTGATGGTGTCGGGTTTCTTGTTTTGGTTATTGCTGTGGTTGTCAGACCACTTCCTTTTGAGGTGGTTGGAGGAAGAAGTGGGTGGTTCTGGATCCTCGTTCATGGCCATGAGTTCATAGGCCAATCGGATAGCACCATCAATGGTGGTCTGATTTGAGGAGGCGACGTTCCCCCGGACAGGTTCCGGAAGACCGCGGATGTACCTTCGGATCTTATCGGGTTCGGTGCTCACCATCGCTGGGCGAAGGATGGCAAGCTGTTGGAATCTGACGCTATATCCGTCAATGTCAGTTCCCTTCACCTTTAGGTGCCAGAACTCTTCCTCCAGCTTTTGGAGTTGTTAGATGGGACAATACTTAGCAGTAAGCATTGTCTTCAGTTCCTCCCAAGGGAGTAGGTAGGCGGTATCAATACCCACAGACTGGGCATATGAATTCCACCATGAGAGTGCACCATCCTCGAGGGTGCAGGTGGAGTATTTGACACTGTCCTCTTCCGCACACTTGCTGATGTGGAAGACAGACTCCATTTTCTCGAACCATCTGATCAGTCCGATGGCTCCTTCAGTTCCCTTGAAGTTCAAGGGTTTGCAGCTCAGGAAGTCCTTGTATGAACAAGGCTTGGATTGAGGCCCGTTGGCAGCTGTGTCTTCGCTGCCCAAACTGGGTTGTCGGGTAGCCATAGCTTGAGCCACGCTTTGGGCTATGAGTTGGGCGATTTCAGTTTCGCTGAAGGTGAATCGCTTCGGTGGCATCTTGCTGAACAAGATCAAGAAAAGACAATGAGATTCTCGCATGAAATTCTGATGTATCACATGTGTATATGGTGGAATATACGATATAAAGTGATAATTATATTTCATTTAAATAACCAAGTTTGGTACATGACACGAGTTTTCAAAAGATTACATAATACGGGGAGTACAAAAAGTACCGGGAATTGTTACATCCGGTTAGAATAGTAAAAGTCCTACATAGATAGATATAGGTTACAAGATGACAGCCACACTAGTTCTAATGCAAGTTGATCCTTTCCATTAGTGTGACGAGTCGATCAACGGTGGCTGCGAGTCTGCTGGTTTGTCGGGCGTTGTCTTCTGCCAATGCTAGTTGTTGTACCAGCATTCTTGAGTATTCTTCAGCCTCTTGCAGGCGCTGCTCGCATTGTTCCAACCTGAGTTGCAAAAGTTCGACTTCTATTCCTGATTCCACCACTCGGTCGTGGAGTATGTTCATGTTGCTAACGGTGTTTTCGTGGTCCTCGGAGACTTGGTTGATACGCTCAAGCGTTGTGAGTCTCCAATTTTCATTGGTTTCTTGCAAAGCGACATCCATGGTGTGAAGTCATTGTTCGTGACGGTCCAGCCTAGCGGCCAAGGCCGGCAGAGTGAAATGAGTGGGGTACGGGCCAGCTCGAGGCAACCTGGCGTTCCTCCTAGCTACCCTCGGGTTCTGCGACCCGGATTGAGAGCGTGACGAATTGGGTGGTGTGTTTGCCATTCTGAGACAAAGCGTTAAAAGAGTGAGGCCTATCTATGTATATACATACATATTACATAATAGCCTAAGGTGTCTAACACAGACATGTTTGGGTCCCGGTTTCTCTCGTGGTCAGAAGCAACTAGTGTATCCTGTTCAGTCATGATTCCTTTCGGATCCTACATCATATCCTTTTAATTGTACATAGTTGATCAGGCTATGTTAAATTAAACCAATACCAAATAGTCACTGAACCTAATCATACTTAATAAGGAATACTACCTAACGGTCATAGTCTAGGCCTACTAAATGCAACCTAGTTCACTATAACCTTAGGCTCTGATACCAATCTGTAACACCCCCAAATTTAATGATTCGTGGAAGCATACTTTGGGTGTTACTAATCAATGATCAAAGCACACAGATATATAGCAAACGACTCTATATGCGTCGTTTTAACAAAATATATTAATATTAAAAGGTTTACAACAGTTTGAACTCATACATAGCTCGTGTTCGTAACATAGTATTAATGTATCATGAATGTAATACCTAAGTACTAATGAAATGCAGTATCAACTTACTGTAATGCAGTGCGAAAAGCACAGTAATGCAGGACCCATGTACTGTGTGTGTAGCACCAACGTGCTAAAAATGTAGTACCGAAGTACTAAAATGTAGTAACCACGTACCATGAGTGTAGCACCAATGTGCCATTTTCAGTATTAACATACTGTGAGTGTTGCACTAACGTGCCAAATTGCGGTATTAACATACCGTGTAATGCAGCACCACGTGCTGTGTGTTGTTCGAGTGTAGCGCTAAGGCCAAAGATGCGTTGATGTAGCGCAAAGGCCAAAATATAAGTGCCAAGGTATCGTACCAGGTAGGCACCAAGGTATTGAATCGTAATGATCTAAATGATCAAGTTGTGATTGAGATGAATTTGTGGACTTAGTCAACACTAATCCAATGGTGAACAATATGGTCAAAGTTGATTTTCGGTTTAACTGTTGGAAGAACGTTCAAAACGTTTGAGTGTTGTGGTTGACCAATTTTGATTGGTGATCGTCTGCCCGACGATGAGAGCGAGTGAAAATAATACGGGGGTAGTGATCGTGACACGCCCTGGTAATGATTTCTCATATATTGAGAAATTTGTTTGTTTTAAATTTTGTGAGCGTTTAGCATGTGTGGGTTTTCATCCCAATTGGTAATGTTTATGCCTCCTTCATGAGGTTCAACGGTAGGTATGATATTCTCCTATGTGTACATATGGTAAAAGTGCCGAGTCATGACGGTGAGGAAGATGGTGATGTGCCTCTTCCCGAGTATATGATGGTACAGCGGATTTGTGTTATATATACTCAGTATATATATAGATACATAGAAGTAGTACACAAGCAAGGCCTATTAATATCTACCTACAGTACTTATAATAGCCTAGGGTGTCTAGCACGTAACAATCAGAGTCAACTAGTGCATTCCTAATCCAGTATAACCCCTTTCAGATATCACATCATCTTTATTTAATTGTACATAGTTAGCTGCGCTATGCTAAATTAAACTCGTATGATGTAACCCCTGAACCAGTTATACCTAATGAGGAATACTGCCTAACGGTCATAGTCTAGGCCCACTAAATACAACCTAGTTCACTATAACCTTAGGCTCTGATACCAATCTGTAACACCCTCAAATTTCGGGTTGCAGAAGCGGTCGGGTCGGGTGTTACCAAATCAAATATCACAGCGTAAGATACATAATGAACGACTCTAAATGAGATGTTTGAAAATAATTATACATTTTCCAAAGTAGAACGTTTACAACGTTGCGAGTTTAATAGAAGTTTCAATTACATAATTTGAAAATGCAAAAGTAAATGCAGAGTGGTCCCCATTATTTGAAAATATGCGACTCAAGCTAGCTTATCTCGTAGCAATCCTAATCCTGCTGGGCACCTGAGAACACATGCTAAAATGAGTAAGCTATAAAGCTGGTGAGTTCATAGGTTTGTTAGTTAACACATAAAGTATAAAACCTTTGAAGTTTTGATAGGTAGTTCAGAATCTGCGATTCTGATATGTATTGTTATAAAGTTGTAACACCAATATGTATACATCCTACAAGGTATCTCATACCTAAATCGGTTTAGTTGTGCACCTAAATACATAATGAAATGTGGCAATCCATGCATAGATACCTATCAGGTAATAGTGAGTCCATAAACGTGAGGCAGTACATGCCTAATAGCTATAGAGTAATGGTATGACCACGTCATATGATAACAAATAATTGTAGTTACGCAGAACTATGATTGAGTATATATAGTGCATTGCATCCAACAACAATTGATTGTAGACCCGCAGATCTATGGTTGTTAGTTTAGTGTGTCCGTTTGACCAGTTAGTGTTAGCTAACCCGGACTTATTGCAAATAATTGTAGTTCCATAGAACTAAGATTGAAAATGTTTTGTGTTCCGTAGAGCTACAGTTGAAAATGTTTAGTGTGTCCGTTTGACCAGTTAGCATAAGCTAACCCGGACATGATTGAAATTGGTTTGTGTGCCCGTATAAGCAGTTAGTATAAACTAACCCGGACATGATTGAGCTAACGGCCTCGCGTGGAAACTCCACCGACCCGTTAACTTGTTGCGGATCACGAGCATAAGCCCGCCCATCCATTGATTTGTATCGCTTTACCGTGATATCGTACTTGTGCCCACTGCAATACCGTGGCATCGTTTTGTGCCCACTTTACCGTGGCATCGTTTTGTGCCTAATCAGGCATCGACCGAATTGCTCGAAAGCAAAGTATGAAATTGAGCCGGCTGTACTACGACGAGCCCGACTGGTGAAATGTAGAGCCAGCTGTACTATGACATGCTAGCTAAAGTAATTGAGCCGACAGTACGACGACATGTCCGACTAGGGTAAATGAGAGTCGGCAGTGCTACGACATGCCCGACTGAATTGATTGTATTTGTATGTGTGTACGTATATCTACATACATAGTTAATTGTAGTTGGCACCGAGTGCTCGAGATGGATTACAAGTATGTGTATATATATCTATACATATATATATATATATATATATATATATGTCGAATTGGTAAACACCTTAAATTGTGTATCATGTAGCACATGAAATTGATTGATTGTAGCTAAGTATGTATATACATAACTATTTGTTGTATCGTAATAAGCCTAGGTATGACTAATCATCACCTAGTTGTTTGTATTAGTATAAGGATTCTATACTAACGTATGTTATTTATGTATACTTCTAGCCTTAGCCTAGCAAGTATGTAGAGATCCTGATTTGCATGAGCAGTATTAGTTCCTAAAAGGAAGACTAATCCTGTAAGAGTATGGTCGTTGTCCAGCTAGGTAGGACTAACCAGTTCTAGTTCATTCACTAATATTATCCCGTGACAATATGGTCCATGTTTATTGATAACTTAATCAAGTTATATAATGGTGATTGTTTTTCAACAATCTAACAGTGTACACTTGTAACCTACCTAGGTTATGTATTGATGTTGTTCTACGACAGTGTGATGGGTGTAATCCTAAGTATTACACATTCGTATTGCATAATAGTAGTATAGATGATTGTGAATTATAAAAGCTTATTATTATAATTCTAAAATAGTAATTGAGCATGCGTCTCACCCCGAAAACAGTAAAATAGTTGAAAGAGTGGGGCTATGAAACTCACCTGTGAGTTGTTAGCGATCCTACGATACGCGCGTCGTCCGATAGTTAACCTCCTAGTGTCCTAAACACGTGAGGTCATATGAGTATGAGACAAATCAGTTTGTCTAAGCGAGTTGTGTAATTATTTATTTGTCGTGCAGGTTTGGAAACCGTATACGCGGGTTCGGGGGCAGCGCCCCTGATAGCGGGGTCCAAGGGGTGGCAACCCCTGACGGGGTCCAAGAGGCAGAGCCCCTGGTTGGGGTCGAGCTCCGAAATTTTTATTTCTACTATGTGGCTTTAGTGAAAACGCTCTGAAATTTCATTTCGGAGTAATATTAGGTGGTAAAATTAGAGTTTCGACACTTAGTGAAAAATGTGCATTTTCTGTTTAGGCGACACTAGGCAAGTGTCGCTATAGGCGACACTTAAGATTGGCGTCACTTGGGAAGTGACGCCACAGGCGTCACTAAGGGGCGTCACTGGGTAAGTGACGCTACGGGCGTCACTCAAGGGCAACACTCAAAGGTGTCACTAGGATGCGTCACTAATATGCGACACTTACATGCGTCACTTAGGTAACTGACGCTATACTGCAGGTCTGTGGGCGACACTTGCAACTGTTCGACGGGTTTTCACCCAAAAACGCAATCTAACCCATTTTTAGGCCGAATCTTGTTGTTATAAAGTTAATACATGATATATTAAGTGTTTTTAACAAGAAATCTTAAGAAAAAGTGAAGAAATCCTCACGATTTGAAGATTGAGGGTTTGAGGATGAAGATTGTGGATCTTGAAGATGAAGAAGATGAAGATGATGATTGGTGGATGTTTGTTGTTGCTCTTCTTGATAATGATTCCGAAAATACAAGTGATGATGATGATGTTTGTTGTTGTTGATTGTTGTTGTTAGTTGTTGGATGATTTGAGAGAAAAGAGAAAGAGATTGGAATATAGTTGTGTGTGTGCTTGGATGGAAATGAAACTAAAGAGGGGGGTAGGGTGTGTTTGGGGCGGCTGACCAAAGGGAAGGGGAGGGGGTTTTCCCCTACTTCGTCTCCAATTCGCAGTATAAAATACCCGATTATTATACAAATTCAATATGTTAAATTTATAATTTTGTTTAAACTATTTCGTAAATATTTTAAATAAGAATAAAAATATTTCACTTGAGTTACAAAAATGTAAGTTGGTTATAATTGTTTATAAAAATACAATTATTCAAAGTTTAAATCTGGACCGGGTGTTACAATGTGAGAAACTGTAGAACTACTAAGTAAAATACACTGTCTATCATTGAAAGGCATGATCCGCATATAAAACACGTTTTAACAAACTGTGAATAATCCGGGGATGTATAACTGTTTGAAAAGGAGAAATTTGAATCATAAGTCGAAGTAACTAGAGCTTAAATGAATGATAACATGACTTCGGAATAAGAATAGAGTCGTAATGACCTAGAACACCACGTCTTACAAAATCGGCGGTCTAGACTTATGAAGTTATTAATTTATGTCCTAATCGAGCAGTAAACTATTTTTAGGAGTTAAGAAAGGTCGGACCTATGAGACGATACGCTACTGATTCATGAACCTCGGTATAAAACCAAAATAGGTTGCTTATCTTTCAACTAGATAAGTATTGGAAGTTTGCGTATTGCTCTGATCAGAATCATGATTACCTAGTTCCTAGTGACTTGCCAATGGGAAATTGAGTTGGTATGGTTCTAGAGTTTACAACTAGTAGTTTGGTTGCCACATTAGTATCATCCCTATTTATTTTGTTATCCTGAAATATTAATTATCGAAATCTCATTAATTACATTTGGAGTCAGTGGCCCATCTTTATCTTTATCTGCCAACTTTAATTGCCCACACGTTTGGATTCATAGAACGATCTTAGGTTATACTTACCACTTACTAACCAGAGTAGGTAGTACATATAATTTAAACCCCGCTAAATATAAATTTAAAACCCCTGCTGCGCCCGCATCACCATCAGAAATCACAATGACCGGTTGCGGGTGCAACAAAGTCCGAACATAAACCCTAAGTTAGTTGTTTATAAGACTCATAATCTTTATGGTATTAAGAACGGTTAGACGTGTTATGGACTTGCTACTCAATTCCTTCACCCACGAGCAAATGCGTTTAATAATATGGGCCACTGACTCCATCACGGGAGAGTGTGGAGAGTTGAGCATCGTCTGTCTGACCAGAATCATGACACCTTAGTTCCTCATGACATATTAGTTGATAACTGACTAATAGGGAATCTATTGGTTATACCATAAGTTATTGAATCCTGCAAGCAATTCTAATTTAGTTAATCATTTTCCCGTGACAATCATCATCCCATATTATTAGCTAATGAACTCACAATAAATACTACTTTCCATTATCTGATTTATTATTACATTTCATTCTCTTTATTTACTTTACTTAGTTAACTGAACCAAACTCCCAACACACTCTTTTAAAACCCCTTTACTAGAAAAGAAAGATTGATTGGATCTCCTCTGTTTCAATTCAGTTTCTCTTTAAGAACGACTCTAGGTCATACTTACCATCTACTAGCCCTTGGTTCAGTATTAGTAAGTCATACTTAGACCCCAACAAAATATAAATTTAAAACACCCACGATCGCCCGCCGGCATTGTCATCATACAGCCGCTGTCGGGTGCCATCAGAACTGCATATGAAACCTTAGATTCATCTTCACAATGTGTTACATCAAATTTTCGTTCCATGTCTCTTAACCAATTTAATGTCACAGACGGATTGGTGCTTCCATGAAACTCTGGTGGTTTACTTGCAATAAACATTTTAAATGAACACGTTTTAGTTACCTGAAATGGAGGAACAGTACCAAACACAGGTATTTGCTGTTGAAAACGTTGTTGAGATGACGCAGCTTCAGTTTGTCTTTTAAATTCTCTAAGATTGATCACCTCATCTTCTAATTCATGCATATAATCCTCTCTATTCGATTCTTCACCAACATGAACGGAAGTACCTTCATGACCGTGTTGTTCACCATGTATATGTAAAGGAGATGCATCGGTCCTCGAGGCATTATTCGGGTTGGTGGTCGGTTGCTCGTTATCTGCCATATCTGTATTCATCACAACAACTCAAGAATTGTTAATCGTTAGCACCTATCTACTAACCAATTCACATACAATGCTAAATCCCATACTCAGGAATGTTTAACATAACACCGACTATATTTGGGATTGAACACTTTACAATGCTCAATTCACCCAAATCTATGCTCTGATACCAACTTATAACACCCCTCATTCGATATAAGAATATTATATTATTTAACTCGGAAGCATGAATTCAAAACATATTATATTACTGTACATAACCTATAACCTGTCTAAGTACGTAAATACAAAACTGTCAAAGTTAATAAATTCGTATTACAATAGTACACGAAATGGGGTATTATAGAATTCCAAACAAGGTTTATAACAAAAACCATATCAGAGATAATCAGCGCAATCAAACATTCCTTGATTAAGCATTCACTTCCTGCCACCCACTATTATCCACAGTATAACCTGCAGGAAGTAAATTGAGGGATTAGCACAAAGCAAAGTGAATAGATTTATCACGCACATTCCAACTTAGGTTAACTATAAGTTTACACCAAATAACAGTAAACACACATATTTCAAAGAGGATCAGTGGCTCTTGTGATATCATAATACCCGGGGATTTCCCAAGAACACTTATCGTACATATCCGTATGGCCATAACGGACGAGACCGATAGCTAGTGGTTATTATAATCAAACATAGGTTCTACACACAACGAATGAATCAAGACCCTGCATAATTCACACAATAACCAACTAGCCCAACTAACACGTTGACCTCAATAACACTGATACACATTGGTCCACATATCACGTAGATTAAAATCAGTAATTAAGACTAAACAGTCTAATAAACACATCTAAGTTCATTTTTTGCAAACAAATAGTCACAACTAAATCAACACGTGAGTTCTAAATCCACTCACCGATACCTCAGTAGTCACCACACTCAGCTTCTAATCACTGAGTCTTTGAGGTATCAGAAACATAACATAACAACACTAGTTAGTAATTGGTGTCACAATTGATTATAACTTCTTCAAATATATCACAACATAACACATATGGTACAATCTGGTTTAATACTATACTTATATCATAGCATATAATAATAAAAGAATTAATGTACCATTTTAATTAAATGTAAACTCAACAATAAAGGATCCGTCGGATAGTCCCTAGGATCCGCCGGATTCTCACCGGATCCAGGAACTATCCGCCGGATCTACTAATGAAACGTTGGAACCTTTTTGGAATTAATACTTTTTAGCATGTCAACTTAATATTGTAGTACCGACCATGGAGGATCCGCCGGATCACATTTTGGATCCACCGGATCGTCTATAAAATACACTATGATCTTCCGGGTCTCTTTCAAGATCCACCGGATCAAGGTTTTAGGTCCGGGATCCGCCAGATCACACCTTGGATCCGCCGGATCCAAGCTAGTTGCAGGCCGGCTGTTCATCAGTTACAGCATTACTCAAACTCGAAAACTTATATCAAAACTCAAAATTTCAGTTATGTAATCAATTCAAATCATCAAACAACAGCAACCAAGCTTACATATCATTATATAACATCAATATCAAATATAGATTCATACATGAATCATTAACCTAAATAAGTTCAATGAAATTAAATTTCAAAGTATCACTTACAACTTAGAATGAAGAACAAGATGGTGATGATGAAATTCAAATCCAATTCCCAGCTTACCTTGATTCAATGCTTTAGGTTTGAAATTCTTAGTTTTTAGGTTTCTTTAGGTTTGAAGTGTAAGGTTCTAAAATGGAAATATTTTCCATTTAGGGAAAGTAATATAGGTCGATCCAACTATTCCACCGACTCCGTATTCACTTAAAACTAGTCCCCTTTCAATCTATTATCTGGCACTTAAATACTAATTGTGAGGAACTTATTTATTTTTCCTTTAGCTATAGTAAATTAAAATAAGCAACAATTTACTACTCACAATAAGTCCTTGGACCTATTTATTTAAGCTTCGCAATTAAACAAATAATATCTAATAAATTTTAAAACAATTAAATAATCGGTTAAGATCTGGAAATTACCAGACCCGTACATCAGGCTTCTCCAAAGGTTTCTCATTTGCATGCAGTTTAACAGATTTTTTGTTATCTCACACGGATACCTAATCTTGGATTATGGTATCCTTGTGATGATGAATTTGGTTTATCTGCCTTTTCAGATTCAGATTATGGTGGATGCAATATTGACAAAAAGTCCACTTCAGGAGGATGTCAATTTTAGGAAGCAGATTGGTAACTTGGCAATGTAAGAAACAAAAAATTGTTTGCATGTCTACTGCAGAAGCAGAATACATTGCCGCTGCAAGTTGTTGTTCTTAGAGTCTCTGGATTCAACACCAATTGTGGGATTATGGTTTACTTTTTACCAAACTCATCTGAATATTGATAATACTGGTGCTATATGTATTATTCAAAACCCTGTTCTGCATTCCAAAACGAAACACATTGAGCTTCGTTATCACTTTATCAGGGATTGTTACGAAATACATTTAATTGATTTAATCCACATTAACACTTCAAAACAACGTGTTGATTTGTTTACTAAAGCTTTTGCAAACCTCGTTTTGAAGAATTTGTGTCAATGCTTGGTATGAAATCAATTGATGATGTTTCATGAATTTTGGATAATTTTAGTTTAGGCTTTCTTTAAATTTGTTTGTTATTGCTTTCTTTATAAAAAAATCCAAAAACATTTAAAAAACCTAAAACTCCTAAAACAATAAAAATAAATAAAAAAATTCGGGGGAGTTTTTTGTGTAAAAAGATGGAAATGATAGCACATTGGGATATGTATTAATAAATAATATTTTAAAGAAATGTTAAGTACTATTTTTGATATGATTAGTAGGTTTATTTAGCATTTTTTTAATTTTAAGCTTTTCTATAAAATAATTTTATATATGATGTATTGGTAGGCATTTATGTATTTTAAATATCTCGGATAAGAAATATGAATAATTGATTGCATATTATTTTATATAAGTAATATAATTAATATATGAAATAAAAAGTCAACATGAATCTAGTTCTTTAGATTCAAAATGAGTAATATAAGTTAAAAATTCTGAATAAGGAACATGTTAAAAATCTATGATTTAGCATCTTTATATTCTGGTATATGGGGAAATATTTCAAATATTTGTTGTACCGATGGTACAAACCTTAGTTGGTATATTTCTATAAACGGACTTATCAAAATATTCATTTATATATTCATCTATTCAATAAATCAATATACTTTGTTGTACTGATGGTACAAACCTGTATTTTGGTTTATAGTCTAACCCGAAGTATGACATATGTGACCTTGATGTACAAAAAGTATTCACGAAGTATGACATATGTGACCTTAGGTATTCACGACTTGTTACGATTAATCTTCACGGTATGACTCAACAATACCTACTAATAATCTCTTATTAGCTCATTCATTTTAGATTAATCAATTACTATGCTCTTAACCTATCAAACTCAATATATTTAGCAATGATCATAAACCTAAATTCATAATCATTAATAATCAATAGTATCAAAGGAACTCAATCCCAATAATCATATTGATCACGTTAAGTAGCAATTAATTATCACCAATAAACAAGGTTCTACAGACAACGTAACAATCTTCAATCAGTCAATTGATTTAAATCACAATTATAACTTTCAAACATTCATAATCAAAGATTATTAAACTATACAATTAATAATAATTCTAATCCATGATTCAATTATACAAAATCAGATTTATATCTCAAAACAAAACTCATAGACATGTTTAGAATTGAAATCGGAAGATAATACGCAAACCGAATCGTGAATCGAATGAAGTAGAATCACTATGATGATCCTAGCCTTTTCTGCCTCCAAACCGCCATCAATTTGCTCACAAAATGGGGGGAAAACCCCCTCTGGTCGGCTGTTATTCGTAGGTTTAGGTATTGAGAAGTTAGGGTTAAAATGAGATTAAATGAGATTTTAACTTAATCTGGAAAATTGATCTATACGGCGTATGGATAATCCATACGGAGTATGGATTGAAAACAAGCCCGGCCCAGCTCCGCGTTATTTTGGGCCTCCACCGCTTTAATCCATTCGGCGTATGGATTTCCATACGGCGTATGGATTAAACTTCAAGACTTTTTCCCAACTTTTCTTTATTTAATCTTCCAGCTTTAACAAATTGATCATCTTTTACTCCAATCTAATCTTCTCTTGTTCAATGTTTTATTCTCTTAGCAATATTTCTTCGCAATAAGCTCGTTTTCCGTTTCTTTTTAATCCAAGCTCAGATTAAATTTCTAAATACAAATATGAACGAAATAAGTATCTTATTCACACAAAATGCATTAGAAATTTATCAAACACGGGGTAAATTGGTACTACAATATACTACATTTTAGCATTTATCACTAATTAATGTATCAATTAATATATATTTTTGAATATATATACAACTACGCAGCTTGGCTAAATCATGCATTTTTCAATCGAATGGACTTCGATTCAGTTTATATGGACGTTTGTGAACAATTTTATTGAATAATATAACATTATTTAATAACACTATTATATCCCAAAATATTATGTTAATAATATTTCGTATTTATTTCGTATCGTACAAACAAGGTCTACGCGAGTAAAATATTAAACGCAAAAACAAACAAAACAAAGTTAAGTTATATTTTTATAACTCAATTATAAAGTATTTGATGAAATACTTCGACTAAAATACCGAATAATTATTCGTATTTTAAAACGTATATTTAAATGTATAAAATAATTATTTAACGTTTAAACGATCGGGGAAACGAACACCACACGTGGCGCGAATACAGTTGACTAATTTTGGAGCCAACCACATATGGGTGGGGCCCATGTGGGCTGGCTCCCATACCTTAAAAATGAGGTCTTCATTGTGTGAAAAACACACAATACACCACATCATCATCATCATCACTCTTTCTCTCTCAAACTCACCAACACATTCCCACCTCCATACTACCTCCACCACCGCCGGTTACCCCCAAAACCGCCACCTTGCAGAAAAACGTTCACCTTGCAAAGGGCTACGCATCCATCTTTTCACATTTCACTCGCGTTAACTTCTAAGATCCATACACTTTCGAATTCGACTTATTTTAGTTGTATGTTATTAATCTAGCTTAGATATGTCCAAATATATGTTTAAATCTCGTTTTCGGAACATTGTCGGAAAGTTTTCGGATTTGGTTATTTTGTGAAAACGACACCTAAAACGACTATCAACACAAAGTAATAATTTTTATCAACTTTATAAACTGATATAAGGTTTGGGTAAAAGATTCGGACCAAACGGAAGTCGCCAAACACATTTTCGACACAAACTTCATGTGGTCATTCGTAAGTGACGCACGACCAAAAACATTATAGCGTCACTTCCTTAAATGACGCCTTAAGTGTCGCGAAAAACCCTCATTTTGCGTCACTTGCCTAAGTGTCGCCTAAAACCCTCTTTTTGTGACACTTGCCTAAGTGGTGGGAACTACCCTACCCGACACTTACACTGACACTCATACCTGACACTTGCCTAAGTGACGCCACCTTATGCGACACTTCTTTAAGTGATGCTAAAAATTCAGAAACTTACCATTTTATGCGACACTTCCTAAGTGTCGTATAAGTGATGCTAAAAACAAAATGTTTACAACTCATTTCTATACTAAGTGTTAAGCTTGTATAACCTCAACCCTTTATACGGTACGACTTCAAAAACACATGGGGACGTACTTTTAAGTAAAAAACTTCAAAATCATAATGATAATGTTGAGATTATTATCACAAACAATCACCAACGGGCTGTACACATTTTCAAAACTCAATTAAATCAACCAAATCATAGTCATTTGGACAATCTAGTTGGATGAACAACTACAAAGGTGATCTTTATAGATACAACTCACATTTATAACCATCGCGTGTCGTGGACACCCTCAAGTTATAAGTCTTCGGACACCAATACTCGGAAAGTCAAATCAAGTTTATTAAGTTAAACTCTCAAGACTCAGGTGAATCTCATAGCCCCTATTTTACTGTTTTTACTCAGGGTGTCATATACTGCTCGTTTTGTTTTACTAGATGAACGCAAGTACGAAATCAAACAAATACTACATGAGTTATTTCACTAATCATTTCAAAGCCCTCCTCAACATAGTTTGGTAATACGTTGTAGCATGAATATTAGTATATGGTACCATATAGGATTGACCATCCTCGTCTGGGTTAGCACGCACTAACTGGTTAAACGGATGTATTAATATTTGTTCAGACGAGTGTAGATTAGGAACTCGTAGGAGGCACCTCGATTAGGATACCTTAAAAGTGGACCTGACACCTCGAGTTAACTCAGACTATGTGCTCATGGTTGTATAATCTCTTTTATTTTGCTGTTGCAATTTAAATTCAATTAAAATCTTGCGGTTTATACGAATATGTTTTGACATACATACCTCTGAGGTCACCAGCATTTGCTGACCCATTTTAGCATGTATCACAGGTACTTAACAGTAGGTTGGACTGCCCAATCAGGATTCATTAGCTCGAGTTAGCATTCAAACAATCAGAGATTTAATTGCATTATTATATTTTTTATAAAGTAATTATTTAATGTAAATCTTTCAATTCAGAAACCAAGCTAATGTAAACTATATTTTTGATGTAAACTTTAGTTTAAATCAATACAAATGTAAAACGACGCATGTAGTGGTCGTTCATTATATACCTTTTGTGTTTTGATTATTGATTAGTCGCGCCCCGACCTGATTCGCATCCGCAACTCGAAATTGGGGGTGTGACTTATTGGTATCAGAGCCTAAGGTTATAGTGAACTAGGTTATATTTAGTGGGCCTAGACTATGACCGTTAGGCAGTATTTCCTTATTAGGTATGATTAGTTCAGAAATTACATCATACAACTTTAAATTAACATAGCCTAATCAACTATGTACAATTAAAGGAAGATGATGTGAGACCTGAAACGGTCATGTTGAACAGGGATACACTAGTTCACTCTGACCTCGAGAGAACCGGGACTCAAACATGTCTGTGCTAGACACTCAATAGGCTATTATGTGATATATATATATATATATATATATATATATATATATATATATATATATGTATGTATATATACACACACGCATAGATAGACCTCTCTAGAAATCATAGGCTATATTATATACGAATATAGATGATACGTGTGAAAGCGTCTAGTTTTATTATTTATAAAGTACAGGATATACCAATCACTACTATCACACAACCAGGCAAGAATACCCGATCGGAATAGTATAGCTATGATAAGTCCAGGTCGAACACAGGAACATAGGAACGATGTTATTCAATTAAACTGGAATTATTAATAAAGCAGTAAAATAGGGGTTACGTTTTAGTTCCGTACGAACGTTCAATATGAACTAATTAACCAAACCAACAACATAAAATAAGATAAGAGGAACAAATAAATAATTAGATATAGACATGTAATTGCTTAGATTCTTCCGCTCAGATTCATATTATCCGGTTCATGTGTTTTGATTGTCTGATCGTGATTTCTTTTATATCAACTTAGATACTAATCAAAAAGTCCAAGTTAAATGTCAATTAGTCTCCAGTTCTGGTTAACTAATATCTACAACCTAGGGTCCCACATTAAACATCGATCTGACGTCGCAAGAATGTTGCTCTATTGCGTGCTTTTCCCTAGATTGTGCATTAAGTGTTCACGACTTGTTATGGTTAATCCTCATGGTATGACTCAACAATACCTACTAATAATCTCTTATTAGCTTGCTCATTTTAGATTGATTAGTTACTATTCTCTTAACCTATCAAACTCAATATATTTAGCAATGACTATAAACCTAGATTCATAATCATCAATAGTCAATAACATCAAAGGAACTCAATCTCAATGACATTATTAACCACGTTAAGTAATAACTAACAATCACCAATAAAGAAGGATTCACGGATAACATAATAATCTTCAATCAAACAATTGATACAAAACACAATTACAACCATCAAATAATCATAATCCAAGGTTATTACACTAAACAAATAACAATAAGTCTAATCTATGATTCAATCATACAAAATCAGATTCATGAATTCAAACAAAACACATAGACGATTTCGAATTGAAATCGGAAAATTATATGCAAACCGAATCGTGAACCATGCGTATTAGGATCGATTGGCATCAACCCAAACCCTTCCGTGCCTCCAAAATGCCATCAAAATACCTCTGGAACTCACTTTAGTTGACTTATTCGAATCCAATCTTGCCTATCTTCATTCTCTTAGCTTCTTTTCTTCACGATTAGCTCGTTCTTTGTTTATTTTCGATCCACACTCCGATTAAACTCCTAATTGCAAATATGAACGACATGAGTATCTTATTCACATAAAATGCATTAGAAATCTATCAAACAAAGGGGTAATTAGTACTATAATCTAGTACATTTTGGCATTTATCAAACATCCCCCACTTGAATCCTACTTGTCCTCAAGTAGACTATCAACTAATATGAATTGGTAAAGGGAAAAATGGGACTTACATACCAACTAGCATCTAACCAACCGAATTTTTATCTTAAAAATAATCCTACCTTAAGATTTACCAATCAAGAAACACCTCTAGGAAAAACATATTGTCTCATTCATTATTATTATGCATATCAGATAGCTCATTATTCTTGCAGCTCTACCCTTGATTCCCAATAGCAAAATACCCTCATACATATAACGTGCTAATATTACACATATTATGGATATCCACTTAAAACAATCATTTTTCAAGTCAAGAAATTGGTGACAGGTCTGTACTTCAAAACAACAGAGCGACATAACTTGACTTTGGTTTAGCATAATAACTCTTTAGTAAAACCATTGGTGGCAGGTCTGTACCTCAGTACAACAAAGTGACATAATTTGACTACATTTTTAAATCATGAGTTCATTTAAACTCTTTTTGCTCTTTTTCATTAAATATACTGGCGGAGACCAGGTCTGTACTTACGTATAACAGAGGAAACAACACCCGGTATATCCCTAAATGATATTAATTAAATTCCAAAATTATGACATATCGCACACTATCATATATAAGAATTAAGACTAAAGTCATACATTGCTAAAGTTCCTCTCGGAATATCGCATACTTCTTACATTAATTTTATTTAATAACTCAACACTTTATACATAGATTGTCTATCGATACATCACATGATGAATTATCTAATATTTTAAAATTTAAGTTCAAATTATCTTTTGAATTTCCCATATTTGTTACAAGATTTGCTAAACTTAAAAAAAATACATTTTAAAAGAAAAGTTTGGGCTGAAAAATGACCAACATAGAATGCCCTCTAGCTTGAAATTTTACCAATATTTACCAATTCATAACTTAGGACAAGACAACTTCTTTTCCCCATCCCCCACTTAAAATAAAGCAATGTCCTCATTGCAAAACAAGGAATCGTAAAATAGGGAATAGAAAAAAAGTTAACAGAAAACTCCCCTGATCTTGAAGAAAAACGTTGTCTTGATCTGATTATGAAAATATACAATAGCACACTTCCATAGGCATCACGGTTGCATTTAGCATATGCAACAAGCCTTTAAACCCCTCGGTATCCCGAGTGGATGAGTTATAGTCTCGTGAGGGTTTCCAGGGAACACACCCACAAAGTTCAAAACTGCAAACAAGAAAACAAAAAGTAGAACAAGAAAACAAAATATAAAATAACTAATTAAAAATTAAAACTAACAAATTAACAAACAATAACCTACATAAAATAAGGTATAGAAAATAAATAATAATTATTAGTACATAAAATATATGACAAACAGATCAGAAACAAAAATTTGTCGCAAAAACGTCCATCCAACCGCCGGCTAGTGCACTCAACTACCGGTCGAACGTTCGTGCAAACCAAATTCAAAAACTTCGCTCCATTAAAAATTAAACTGTACAACATGCAGATACATATAATTAACAAGTTAACAATTATTTACTACCAAATTACATCATTAATCATCACAACTTCTAGACAAGACAAAAATATTTGTTTAGCAAATTGAGCCTATAAAATTGTGCGTGATTAACGAAAAACCTTTTTTGTATGTATATATATATATATATATATATATATATATATATATTCCACTTTAATCGAATAAGCAACCGCTCCCCGGCAGAACAATAGTACAACCGGTTAAGTACTCCCCGGCAGCGGTGCCAAAAACTTGATGCGTGTGAAAGCGTCTAATTTTATTATTTATAAAGTACATGATATATCAATCACTACTATCACACAACCAGGCAAGAATACCCGATCGGAATAGTATAGAAATTGTAAGTCCAGGTCGAACATAGGAACACAGGAACGATGTTATTTAATTAAATTAGAATTATTAATAAAGCAGTAAAATAGGGGTTACATTTTAGTTCCGTACGAACATTCAATATGAACTAATTAACCAAACCAACAATAACATCAAAGGAACTCAATCTCAATGAAACTATTAACCACGTTAAGTAATAACTAATTTCAAATATGAACGACATGAGTATCTTATTCACATAAAATGCATTAGAAATCTATCAAACAAAGGGGTAATTAGAACTATAATCTAGTAAATTTTGGCATTTATCAATAGACCTCATTCTTTCTAACGCTTCATCTCGAAAATGGAAAACACACCACCCAATTCCTCTCGCTCTCATCCGTATGGATCACGAAACTCAAGGGTAGCTAGGAGGAACACTGGGTTACCTCGAGATAGCCCATATCCCACTTAAAACCAACTCAATAACCATCCCCAAAGGCAAACAACAACTAGCTAATGGAGATGGTTATCAAACTGACTTAATGCCTGGAGGGACGAGTAAGGAATCCAACTCCCCACATCACATGGAGGATTTTCCAGCATGAAAGTCTCTCCCTGATGGCACCTGAAAGCGTCAGTGTCGTTGATGGTAACTAATCGGGCGTCAACAGGGGTTTTAAAATTTATAAATAGCGAGGCTTAAATTATATGTACTACCTACTCTGGTTAGTAAGCAGTAAGTATAACCTAAGACCGTTTTGTGAATCGAAACGTGTGGATGATTAAAGCTGGTGCTTTTGGTAGGGAAGTATTTAGGATGGAACAAAGTAGGTAGGTTTGAGATTTTTAAACTACAAACAATTAAAGTGCAAGAAAGTAAATTAAAGGAAATTAAAATACAGGAAAGCAGATAAAGATAAATATATGATTGCTGAGACTTTGATAATTAACGTTTCAGGATGACAAATTAAATAGGGGCAATACTTAATATAATGGATAAACTATTAGGTGTAAACTCTAGTACCTTACCAACTAAATTTCCCATTGGCATGTCACTAGGAACTAAGTATCCTAAGTCACTTGGACTTTTACTTTCATTCCTAAGTCTTATTTATGATTAACTAGATTCCGGTTTCTTTGACTTATGACTTAAATCTCTCCTTTTCAGACAGTTATACATCCCTGGATTATTCGCAGTTTATTAAAACATGTTTCTTATGCAGACCATGCCTTTCAGTAATTTGACAGTGTACTTTACATGGTAGTTCCACTGCTTCTTACATCCAACATGCGTTCAAGAGTAATTGACAGTGAGAATGACACTCTAAACTAACTAAATGTAAAGCAGTGCAGAAATGTAAACCTAATATATACAACGAGTAGTTTCACTGTGTCTTACTTATTGCATGTCATGGGCACAGATAACTACTTACCATAATTAAGGTTGATCAGATCCTAATTACTAGGTTGTAGTCACGTGGAAAACCAGAAAGGGTACTCCATAGAATGAACTTAAGTTCATAAAGTCTTAACAGTACAAGGGTTACTAATTCCTATTTTATCTGAATGTGGTTTACGAACATTACTTTATAGTGCGTTGACTTTCTTAGGATATATCAGTTAGTTGTGAAGCTGTATTATCCTTTCGGAATTCCAACTTTTAAACCAGAGCTAATTCCAGTGATATGACTACCTTCAGTCGTTTATGACTTCCATACATTTGTACTTTTCTCGAAAGCATTTTTAGTACTATATCGAATAAATAGTCGAATAGGGGTCATCATATCACTTTACGATTATCGTGCACTAACTATATAATGTCATCCCTACTTATAATTATCTACATCATCAACAATAACAATAAAAAATTACTCGCAATTCATGGCAGCAAGTAAATCACATACCAAGTAATAATGCATATTTAAAATAAGAAATAAAACAAGTATGATAAAGGTTTAGATATCACCCGGAAATAAATGCGTAACATCCAATTTTTATGATTGACAACTCTTTCGCATGTACAAAGATTAATCTCCAAATCGCTAGTATTCTTTCTAGCCTCTATATTAATCCATAGATTAATTACAATAATCCTAGAATGAGAAAAACTAAAAAATACAAGAGAATTTGAGAAAGTTAAATTTTGAGATTCCAAGAGTGTGTGAGTAGTGAGATATGAGGTGTGTCTTGGAATGAACCATGAGGCTCCTATTTATATTTGAAGATAGATGCATGTAAGCATCTTAAGGCCTATGTTAGCAAAAGGTGGTAAAGTTGCTACCACATGTACCCTAAAGCGCGGAAAGGTCTACCACATGTACCCTAAAGTTGCGGAAAGGTCTAGCACATGTACCACCCGGGTACGAGCAAGGACGAAAAAGCGGCCGGGGGATGGGGGAAAGGCAACCGGCGCCGCCTACCTAGCAGCTAGCGGCGGTGGCCTGGTGGCCGGCGGCGGCGGGCAGGCTGTCGCCCCGGTTCGTCGTCTTTCGCTTCGTTTTCTGATTCACGTGTATCTTCTTTGTTATGCGTCCGTTTTCGTCGATTCTTTTTGCGTTGGATTCGTTTTTCAAAAATGAAGACTTTGATGAAAGAAATCCCTGAGATGCATCTTTGATCTTTAGATGTCTCGTACGAATCCTTTGAATTTTTCGGTGTACGTAGAATCTTCATTATTCATCTGTTTTTGCTGATTCTTCTTATGTTGGATTTGTATTTCGAAAAAGAACATCTTGGATAAAATGGAACTTGGTGATGGGTACTTTGTCTCTAAATCTTGTTTCGGATGCCTTGAATCTTCAATTGCATGTGGAATCTTCGTTTTTCGTCCGTTTTGCTTAATTTTTCTCGTGCAACTTTATTTTGACCGTCTTGGCAAAGTTTCATTGATTTGTACATTATCTGAGTTTATTTTCCAAGTATTGTTCTAGAATGAGAGAGATATTGATAGTAAAAAAGTGACTTTTTACGCGATATCATGTTTTCCATACTTAAAACTTTGCTTGTCCTCAAGCAAATTCATTCAAAAAAAGACCTTTAGAAAGATTCTAGTTACACATATCTTTTAGAAATACTATTTCAAAAGAACATAAAGCTCCAGTTATGAAAGAATTCTTATGAGACACCTAGGGTTTATACAATTTGATACTTTTTTCATGCAACTTAAATGGTAATCATGACTAGGAAATCCTCGCAATGGGTCACTCAAATCTCTCAGGTGTTTAGGGTTCCTACTTGCTAGTGTCAATCACTCAGACAGCCAGTCATGCAGCATTCTCATCATAGGCTTGATCAAGAATCAAATCTCCATCACTTTGCATGAGAACGGTACTAATCTTCCAAGATATCTTAGAAAGGAATTGGGCTTTTTGATTTGGGAGAATTGAAGAAGGTGTGCGAAAAGGAAGATTATGGGTTTTTCTTTCCTCATATCTGTCTTGAAACTTGGGTATTTTTCCGAGAAAGTCTCTTTTGGAATTTCTCAGACTTGAAAAGACTAAATAGTGCAAACCTTTTTCGGATAAAATTTTTTCTTTTCTAGACTTTTGGGTATGTTCCTTGTTTCCTTTCTTTTTCTTATTTTTCTTTTCTTTCTTTTTTATCATGCCATCCCTACCGATGGATATTCTGTCCAAAAGGTTTCATATGGTATTGGGTTGTGAGGTTGTACGGATTTTCTTGTAGAAATTTGGGAAATTGAGAGTGTCTTTGAAAATATTGGAAGACGTGGCTTCCATAGGTTCGGGATGAAGATATAAAGGGAAGTTTTGTTTGGATAGTGGGTGTGAAGAGTGAGTAGATGTTTGGTGGTAAGTGGGTGTTGGGAATTCTTAGAAAGTGTCAAGATAGGTTGTACCTATGCCACGTATGGCACTCATTGATGTGATCTCGAAATGTACTGCAAGAGCAAGTTCTAATTCAAATGCATACATCGGCACACACATGAGATGAAAAGTGAAGCATTTTAAGGATGAATTCTAATCAAGGCTCAAACCTCACGAATCGAATGTTTTGGTCAATGTGTGCCTAGCCATGTGTTGCCCTTTTCGTCCGTATCCTTTTCTAAGAAAACCGGTTTGTTTCTTTAAAAAAATTCGTTTCTTGCTGTAATTTATATTTTTGAAAAGTAGAGGTTCTTAAAGAATGTTTCTTTTGAATCCATTGAAAATTTCTCTATTTTTAGCCTTTTAATGAAAATATTGTTTATTTTACGGACAAGAGGAAACTTTCGGTTGCAGACCGTATATCCCAACTTAGAGGAACATTATCCCTAATGTTCGTATCTATGTATTGAACACCTCTTGTCGAAGTATCCCACACTTAGAGATTCTACTTATTGACGGATCGTTACGTAAGTGTAGTGTGATTTGGGAGATCCCACACTTATTTTTGGAATATCGGATGAGATAATCAAGGCATTAAACGGATAGAAAGTTTGGAACGGGTTACCGCTTCTTGATACGTTGTGCCTACTATCGGCTACTTGTTAAAAGATTGTTGGTTTGTAGTTTTCGGCTTCCGGCATCCTTCATGGCATGGTCGACAGCTTCCTCCGTTATGGTCTTCGGTAAATAGTGTTTGGAAACAAACATTCCACTCAATAATCAAAAAATAGCTGCTAATAAGAAAAGTAAAGTGATAGCATAATAAATTAATAACTTGATAGAGGTGATGTCTATGCATCCACAGCACATCAAATATAAATAGTAATAATAAAGTTTGGTAGAAAATAGAAAGAAGTCATGGAGCGGAGCAATCTATTGCTCAGTTGGTGGTGCTCGTGATATTGCTGATGAAGATCCGATAGGTGCATAGGAAGTCCCATTTGATGAAGACATCTTCATGCTGGTGTTGGGTGCCTCTATCCGATGCGTCAAGGATAGCTCCTGTGTCTGTAAAAACTCCATTGTGTATCAACTGGTCAACAAATTGCCCTGCAGGCATATCAAAATTGTCAAGTGGAATAACAGGCGATCCCTGCTGAGTGTGTCCCATGAATAAGTCTGTCTGTCCATGGGAGGACACTGGGGCCTATACTACGATGGTGGGATCGGGTTTTCTGAGACTCCTGCAGCTCTGTGCAGTGGCAATTTGTCTAGAAACTAAGGATCCGCCACTATCTCTCGAAGTCTGTCCCCTGGCTGTACCAACTACTGAGGGGACAGGCTCTCTCATAATAGGAACCTATGTTGGAGGTAGTTGTGGTCTAGGTGGAACTATCCGAGGAGGTAAGCCATGTCCACGACCTGGATATGTGTGAGGTGTCTGAGCAGGAACTGTAGGGGGATATATGTGTGGTGGTGCTCGGCCTAACCCGCATGGTATGTCTGGAAGTGGGCTCACCAGCATCCCTGCAATCTGCTGTCTCATAGCCCTGTAACATCTGACCTACATCTGCATAAGCCAGTACCAATAGTCTGGCCTTAGAGGTATCCCGTAGTGATAGATATATCTGGGCACCTGTACTCTGGGGGCCGGGGTAGAAGGTTCTGCCCTGACAGGCGGTGGTATTACTGGTGGTGGTGCAACTAGGTCTACAAGATCATCCTCATTCTCATCCTTATCTGAATCCAAATCTCTGGGCTCTCCGGACCGCTTTCTCTTTTTCGTACCTCTAGGTAGAACTAAATCTTGCACCAGGGTGTCAACACTATCGGGATCTGTTGGTCGTGCTCTAATATAGACTGTGCCATCTCTCAAAATCTTGATTATCCCCATCATTCTCAGAAACTCATAGTCTATTAGTTGGGCACTCCAATTGGGTAGACTCTTGAATTCTCCACTTCTGCTATTCAGAGCAGTCCTATTTTTCTAATCAACCTTGTAACTACAAGGCCCATGAATGACCTTTTTGAATCATAACTCTTTTTCTCAAGAACTCGCTGAGCAACTAAGTGGGCGACATGAATGTTCCTCCTGCTGAGGAAATATGCCATCAAAGAAACATCAAACTCGGCAACTCGACCATTAGTCATATGTTTCCCATCAATCGAACAGGCCAACAGCTTGTGTAGAATCTGTAGGACTGGGTCACTGAGTTGGGTAGCTTTAATACCCGAGAAAAACTTCATCGACGACCAATGACTCCATGCCTCTGCGGGCGTAGTCGTGAGGGAAACTGTGGTGGCTCCACTAGTGAACAATGGGGATCGTATCTCTTCTAGAGTATAGAGATCTAGGTGCTGTGCGAACTGAGCTAGTGACAAGGTGAACAAGCTACCCATATATCGAAATGTAATCGAACCACTACCAACTCTACTCCCTGGCTCAAATGTATACGTGGTCATGAACTCGGAAATCATTTCCATGTATACCGGCTCATCAATGCTGAACAGTCTTTTGAAAGACTCAAACTACTGACCTCTACTTAGTAACTGAGCAGACTC
The DNA here is from genome assembly GCA_963422505.1 of Pseudognaphalium luteoalbum. Lineage (NCBI taxonomy): Eukaryota > Viridiplantae > Streptophyta > Magnoliopsida > Asterales > Asteraceae > Pseudognaphalium > Pseudognaphalium luteoalbum. The sequence goes on from OY730196.1 coordinate 50,798,844, forward strand.
TCTAATATCTGTCTAAACCCCAATGTCTGCAGCTTATCCCAATCTATATATCTGAAATGGCCAAATGATTTATCCCGCCATATACGTGTCATCCGGTCGTACTCGGGTGTGGCACTGAGGTTGGCATGAGATCCTGCAAGTGGCCGTATTGGGTTTAGCTTTGATATCTTCATGGTACCTTAGTTTTAATGAACAAAACTTGAAAATGATTGTACAATCGCGAAGAGCATGCAAAGAGGAGTTCAAAAGATACAAGATCACAAGTTTTGATGGATTTTTGATGGTGGTTTGAAGGTGGTGATATGGGTGGCCAATTTGTGGGAGTGGGGAGGGAGGAAGAAGATTTTTCTTCTTATTTTTGAATTATGGAGATGTATGGAAGGTTTTAGTGGTCCCTAAGAATATGTGTCATGTCCCTAGGTACCATATTCCTTACACATGGTCCCTAGTGTACTCTAGGATTAAGCGTAATGCTTCTAGATTAATTCCTAATGTCCTATTAATCGTAAGTACGAATCTTAAGTATACTTATTGTAACTAGTTACTTGTTGGTTCCTTGTTACGTTATAAATAACTTAAGAAACGCGCAAATTCTTGCAGGTCAATTATAATCAATCTAAGATATTAAACTTAGTGTATTTTAGGGTGTTATAAAAATTTTCTTTGACGCGGGTCTATGGAATGTACATGTTTCGGCTAAAAGCTTGAAATTGCGTATTCCTTTCGACATGCGTGTGTTTTTCAGACAATAATTTAAAAACATTTTCTTAAGGGTCGCTTTAAAGAGTTTATTTAGTAATATATGTATACTATATTACGCTCTTTTAATGTCACGAGCCTCGACCTTTTCGGAGAGAATTGTTTTACGATTCGTTCCTATCCCTATATAGGGAAAGGGTTGAGATTTGCTCCCTCAATCGAACGTTTTTAGGTACAAAACTTTTTGAAAGCTCCCAAATGACATTATAAATTAAATAGTAATGACTATCCTCTAATTCCTCTAGGACTTATCATTCCTCGTATACTAAATCGACAAGATCGCTAATTAACTTATTTTATACCTTCCTTATCTTTTTAGGGTTTGACAAGCCTTCACGTGGTCCTTGGTATTTATAATTTACATCGTGAGTGAGTTTATTCATGACTTCCAGAAACTCTTTCTCTTCTTGTGAATTAGGTTCTCCGGTTGTAGATTTAACTATCGTAAAGAGTTTAGTGATTTTGGCTTTTTGAGTGGCAGTGAAGGGGTATTTGGTAAAGGCAAAGATTTGAACAAGCTTGATGTGAAGGTCTTTTCTTTTACAGAAGAGGGATGTGTCGATTCTTTTCTTGGTGTAATCAGGAAAAACATCTCGCAATTTTGAGATCAAGTAAGAGGTGGGGTCAACAAAGAATAGAATGTTACCAGGAATGATGATGGGAATCATCCAGTCTCGTTCTATCCAGAACTCAAGTTTGTTGATCATTTCAGCGATATTGTGATTAATTAGTATCATAGATATTGGGAGGAAATCCATTTCGGCAAATGATTCAAAAATTAGATCTAAATCTGCTTTGAACTTTAGTTCTTGGTCTTGGAAATTTGTGACAGTGCTCTCGCATTCATTACTTGACAGGTGATGGAGGAATTCTACTTGTTTTTCTAAATTGACAATCATCTCTCGTTGTTAGTATGAAAACGGGAGGTCGACATACTTTAATTTCCTAACGAATGTTTTATAAACATCTACCCTACGGGAAGGATTGAAAGAAGCACCGAGGTGGCGTTCTTCAAAACAAGGTTGTTCTGACTCAACTAATGGAACCTTTTCCAACACTCGATAAATGGTGTATTTGTGTTCAAGTGAAAGGAATGGAGAGATGCCGTCATTACAAGAATCAAAAAGGGTTTGGGCATATACTGATGTTTCAGGAATACGGGTGATTAAGTCACGTAATTTCGGAGGTTTGACTTCATAATCATCTTCGGGGAGATAATTGAAGTGGACAGAATTTGGTAAATTAGGTGAATGAAAAATTGGAGAGCGATCTTTTAGAGATGATGCAAGGTTAGGTAACTGATCCGTGTTATCAAAATCCAGGCAATGTTTTGGAATGGAAAGTGTTGTCATAAATTCTTCTTGGGTGTCGGAAGTTTCTGTGACACCCGACAAATTAGGGCTAGTTATTAGTTCCTAATCACCTGCTAATACATGTAATTAGTGCTAGATTAGGGTAATTGTATGTATCAATATATATATATTGGAATATATATACACGTACGCGATTTTGATAAATCGTGCATTTTCATATCGGGCAGATCCCGATACATTAATACGGACGTTGGTGGACGCAATTTATTAAATAATATGAAATTATTTGATAAACATACTTATTTCTAAATATTATTGCGATAATATTTCATAAGCATTTCGTATTGTATATAATGCACAGAAACGACCAAAAACGCGCAAAACGCGCCCGACAATCAAATAAACATCAAAATGTATTTAAAAATTAAAATATATCATTTCGGATGATAAGTATTTATTTGAAGTATCGAGATTTAAATCATTATTCAAACACGCGTATTAAAACCTATAACGATAATTAAACGTTCAAACGATCGGGTAAACGGCCGCGGGACTTAATGTAACTTTGAGAAATTTAAAAGTTGACCAAAACACCTTGTGGGACCCATGAAAATCTGCTGATTTTCTCACCCAAACCACCCCATGCCCCCATGCCCTCCTTTTCTTTTTGCTTGTTTGACTCCCCATACTCCTCACCATACCTCATTCTCTACACTCCATCCCTTACACCCCTCCTCTCTCCTTTTCTGCTGGAAAACAGCCCCCACCACACCACCATAATCTACCATCGGTCACCACCTTCACCACCCTAATCCACCATCGATTTTTTGAAGATAAAAGCAAGGAAAGCTCGGTTATCGCATCGTCTTTGCATTTCGACACTAGATCTTGGATCCTCTTGCAAGAACTCTTAATATTTTACTAGTTTTACTTTAAATATACTTGCGTACATGTCTAGTTGCTCATTTAACAAGGTTATGTCCAAAGTATAAACTAAAACTCATTTTTCTTGAACTTTTGTTCACACTGCTTTCTGTCCAGAAAGTTGGTCAAATTCCACGATTTTTATAAAATTCATATCTTAACTAAAATGAATGTTTCTTAAGCCTAACATGTAGCCTGTGATGTTATCTTTCCAACGACACCAATTTCGTAACATATTGATCTCGTTTACTTTTTTAAAATAATATTTCCGTTAAGGTGCGCATTACTGTTCCGGCGGACAGAAATATTTACCTCCTTCTTGAGACCATATCTTGAGTTCTAGACCACTAAAACATATGATACCAGTGCCAAAACCTCACATAATTTGTTAACTTTAAAAATTTCTTCTTTATCCTTTTCGAGAAATACACAGTTTTTAGTGTAGAAGCTGATCTTTGGACTGTAGCTGTTCTTGGAACAAAACCGACACCCTTCATGATTATTTTTGTTAAAAATAGTAAATGAATATATAAAAACACCATAAAGTGCAGTTTTACACTAAACATAGAGGAAAACATGTATGATTTTTAGTTAGGCTTAATTCGGTATAGAAGTTGATTAAAGCGAGAGACTTGTCGAGTCAATATCTAGAAAACCAAATTGTTAGAACTGTTTTTGGCAAGAAATCCGTGAATACCATTGTCGCATAAATAAATCCGTGAAAAACAAAATCCGTGAATAATCATTCACGCATGAACAAAAATCCGTGAATAATCATTCACGCATAAACTAAATCCGTGAATATCATTCACGCATAAACTAAATCCGTGAATATCATTAACACATGACCAAGTCCGTGAATCCCCATTGTCGCATGAACAGTGCCCGTGAATTCCCATTCTCGCATGAACAGTGTCCGAGAATCCTATTGACGCATTGCCCTATTGTCGCATAACTATTGTCGAATAAAAACAGCTTTTTTTCGTGAACCTTATTGTCGCATGAAATCTTAATTCCGTAAATCCTTATTGTCGCATGAATGAAAATTTCGACAATCCTTATACATTAATGCAATACTTGGACAATCAACAACAAATATATTGATAAGTAAACATCACAGCAAAACATATAATAATAACACTTTTGGGTTATTATTACAAACCATCACCAACGGGCCGTACATATTTTCAAAACTCAAACAAATCAATCAAACAACCAAATTATTTGGACATTACTAGTTGGATGAACAACTAGCATGGACGGTCTTTTGAGACGTCTACATATACTTATAACCTTGCGCGTCTTGAACGCCTGGCAGGTTACCGTCTTCAGACAACATTACCTTGTGCAACATCATACTTGCTTGTTAGCAACACACCAGACTCAGGTGAGTCTCATAGCCCCTCATTTTACTGTTTTTAACCCAGGGGTGGGAATACATACTCGTTTTGTTTTACATGTGGACATGAGTACTAAACCTCGATATATACTGCATGAGTTATTTTGCTAATCATTTTAAAGCCCTCCACTACATAGTTTTTTTATATGGATTTAGCGCGATTGTTAGTGTATGGTACCATATGGGATTGACAATCCCCGTCCGGGTTAGCACGCACTAACTGGTCAAACGGACGCATTAGCATTTGTTCATACGAGTGTAGATTAGGCACTCGCAGGGAGGCACCCTCGCTCAGGCACTTGGTTGTGATCCTGACACCTCAGTTAAGCTCAAACTATGGGCTCATGGCAGTGATATACATCTATTTTATTTGCTTGATTGCAAATCATTATATTAAATCTCATGGTTCACACATCATGTTTATCTATACAAACCTGTGAGCTCACCAGCTTTTAGCTGACTTTTTAGTATGTATTCTCAGGTACTCAGCAGTAGTAGATTTGCTCAGGATTATTAGCTCGAGTCGCATATAGACACTAGGAGATTCCCCTGCATTTCTACATTTTGTAAACTAGATATGCCTTAGAATCTCTAAATATTAATTTCGAGCTTTTGTAAACATTATTACATTGTAAACTTTTATAATATCAATGTAAGCAGTAAATGACGCATATAGAGTCGTTAACTTTATCTTATGTGCTTGTGATATTTGATTAGTCGCGCCTCGACCCGATTCGCTTCCGCACAGTAAATTTGGGGGTGCGACAGATTGGTATCAGAGCATAAGGTTATAGTGAACTAGGTTGCATTTAGTGGGCCTAGACTATGACCGTTAGGCAGTATTCCTTATTAAGTGTGATTAGGTTCATTGACTACATGATATTGGTTTAATTTAACATAGCCTGATCAACTATGTACAATTAAAAGAATATGATGTGAGATCTGAAAGGAATCATGACCGAACATGATACACTAGTTGACTCTGACCACGAGAGAAACCGGACCTATACATGTGTGTGCTAGAAACATTAGGCTATATGATATGTATATATATATAGGCCTCACAATACTTACTGAACGCTCTTGCCACAGACATGGCAGACATCCCTCCTCAAGCACTGACAGACGTGAACTAGCGAAACTCAAACCTACCCAACTGTAGAGGAGTTAACTGAACCTCTCTATTATTTCACTGGGGAGGCAATCGTCACACGACATCAACGAAGGGGTAACAGTTCAACTCGAGTTATCCCTTACCGCACTGGTAACACCACAATCAGGGCGGACTATCCAACTTACCCTCGTAAGTGGGATTGGCTACCCACAACTCTGAACACCTGGAGGTCTGAGGAAGCCATACAGATTCCTGCTGACCCCATGGACATCTCCCTGTATACACAAGAACCCATCCACCATACCGTTCCAGTGCTTGCTGCTCGACTACACCGTCATGAGGCAAGGCTTGAAAGCTTGGAACGAGAACAATACATAGTACAAACCCATGGATTACGCACATCACACGACCGTATTGCTAGGCTCTATCTGGAACAAGAAAACATGACACAGAATGTGGATATGATCCACCAACAAGTGATTGATGACAGAAGCGCAGTTGATCTCCTACAGGCGAGACTGGAAGAATGTGAGCTACGCTCACAGGAAGCCGAACAATATGCTCGCATGTTGGAGCAACGCATAACTATCACTGAAGATACCGCTCGACAAACCAGTCGACTTGCTGAAGCCATGGAACGTCTTGTCGCCCTGATGTCACTAGTGACTATACGACTAGATTAGTACAGTATCTGTTATGTAATCACTTATCTAAGCCCTTATGAGTCGATGTAATTCAACCGGATGTAACCATTCCCGGTACCTTTTGTAAACTCTAAAGTCTGTAATCTTTTGAACTCGTACCTTGTATGGTATCTAACTTTATTATCTAATGAAATATGATTATCACATTGTATTGTTGTATATTACCCTCCTATATACATACATATGCGATAAATCATAACCTTTGAACAACTTCTTACATATTTTCCCTCTGTATTTATTCAAGCATTATGCCGCCAAGACGAACTTACAGTCAAGCGGAAATCACTCAACTCATTGCTCAAGGTGTAGCTCAAGCCCTTGCTGCCCAACAACCACGATTTAGCAGCGAGGACACGACCAACAACACCCCTCCAGCCAAACCTTGCTCATACAAGGACTTCCTCAACTGCAAGCCTCTAAACTTCAAAGGCACGGAAAGAGCTATCGGTCTATTACGATGGATCGAGAAAATGGAATCAGTCTTCCGGATCTGTAACTGCCCAGAAAACTGCAAGGTTAAGTAATCCACCTGCACCTTCATGGATGGTGCTCTGACCTGGTGGAATACTCATGCTCAAACTGTAGGCATTGATATCGCCTACCAAACTCCCTTGGAAGAATTGAAAAGAAAGTTAAAGGATGAGTACTGTCCAAGAGAAGAATTGCAACAACTCGAGGTCGAGTTTTGGAATCTCAAGGTTCATGGCAATGATATTGCCAGTTACACAACCCGTTTCCATCAACTTGCACTGTTGTGCCCATCAATGGTCGATCCTTTGTACAAGAGGATCGAACGTTACATCTGGGGACTTCCCCCACACATTCAGGGAATGGTCACTGCTTCCAACTCTTCTACCATTCAGGGTGCCATCCGTATGACACACAATCTTATGGCTCAGGTGGTTCGCCAAGAAACACCTACTTCCACAAACACCGGTAATAACTCTGGGGATCACAAGAGAAAGTGGTCCGAAAACTCCAACCAAAATCAACAGTCATCAAAGAAGCCTGAAACTGTCAAGGCTTACATATCTGGTTCTGAACCCAGGAAAGGCTACACTAGAACCAAGCCTTTCTGCTCTAAGTGCTGCCGCCATCATGATGGTCCCTGCGGTACTCCATGTAACAAGTGTCAAAGGTATGGGCATCTAGCCAAAGACTATAGGTCTACTAGTACCAATACCAACAACAACCCCAACACCAGCTCCAACCAACCAAAAGCCTGTTTTGAGTGTGGCAACATTGGGCACTTCAGAAATGACTGCCCAAAGCTAAAGAACAAGGGAAACGACAACAACCCGAGAGGTAGAGCCTTTGTCCTTAATTCAGGGGAAGCCCGTCAAGACCCGAATGTGGTCTCGGGTACGTTCCTCATCAACAACTTACATGCTTCTATTCTATTTGATACTGGTGCTGATAGGAGCTTTATATCTGATGAATTTAGTTCCTTACTTGGCATTACCCCTGTTTCCTTGGAAGCTAAGTATATTGTAGAACAAGCTAATGGCAAACTGATTGAAACAAATAGTGTGATACCCAATTGCACTTTAAAACTAGCCGACGAACTCTTCAACATTGATCTCATACCTGTCGAGATCGGTAGTTTCGACATTATCGTCGGTATGGATTGGTTATCCAAACACCGAGCAGAGATCGTTTGTTTTGATAAAATCGTTCGTATTCCTCTCGTCACCGGTGGTACTTTAATCATACAAGGGGAGACCGGTAGGACGAGACTGAATATCATATCGTGTATGAAAACCCGAAAATATTTGAGAAAAGGATATCAGGCAATTCTCGCACATGTTATGGAGAAAAAGTCGGAAGAGAAGCGACTTGAGGATGTGCCCATCGTTCGAGACTTCCCAGAAATCTTTCCTGAAGACTTGCCTGGACTTCCACCGCCAAGACAAGTCGAGTTTTCCATAGACCTCGTGCCAGGTGCAGCACTCGTGGCACGAGCACCTTACCGTTTAGCCCCATCCGAACTTCAGGAGTTGTCTACCCAGTTACAGGAACTCCTGGACAAAGGATTCATTCGACCAAGTTCTTCACCTTGGGGAGCTCCGGTCCTATTTGTCAAAAAGAAAGACGGTTCTTTCAAAATGTGCATCGATTATCGTGAACTCAACAAACTCACTGTTAAGAATCGTTATCCACTTTCTCGAATTGATGACCTATTTGACCAACTGCAAGGGTCGAGCTTTTATTCAAAAATCGATCTACGGTCAGGTTATCATCAACTCCAAGTTCGAGACACCGACATCCCGAAGACAGCTTTCCGAACTCGCTATGGTCACTACGAGTTTCAAGTAATGCCATTTGGTTTAACAAACGCACCGGCTGTATTCATGGACCTTATGAACCGAGTGTGAAAACCATATCTCGATAAGTTTGTCATTGTATACATTGATGACATCTTAATCTACTCGTGCAACGAACAAGAATACGCGCAACATCTGAAAACCATTCTAGAGCTACTCAAGCACGAGGTGTTATATGCAAAATTCTCCAAGTGTGAGTTCTGGATGCAAACTGTCCAATTCCTTGGGCATGTGATTGACAGTCAAGGGATTCATGTTGATCCATCAAAAATCGAGGCTATCAAAAATTGGCAATCGCCAACAACTTCAACCGAAGTACGGCAGTTTTTGGGACTGGCCGGGTACTATCGGCGTTTTATCGAAAACTTCTCGAAATTAGCCCAACCACTCACAACACTGACTCAGAAGGAAAAGAAGTTCGACTGGACTGATAAACAAGAGTCAGCGTTCCAATTGTTAAAACAAAAGCTTTGCAGTGCACCTATCTTATCACTACCCGAAGGCAATGATGACTTCGTGGTGTACTGCGATGCTTCACACCAAGGTCTTGGTTGCGTGTTAATGCAACGAGACAAGGTCATTACCTACGCTTCCCGACAACTCAAGGTTCACGTAAAGAATTACACCACTCATGATCTCGAATTGGGAGCCGTAGTGTTTGCACTCAAAATCTGGAGACACTATCTATACGGCAATAAATATACAATCTTTACCGATCATAAAAGTCTTCAGCATATCTTTGACCAAAAGGATCTCAACATGAGGCAACGTCGATGGGTCGATTTGCTTACCGATTATGATTGCGAGATCCATTATCATCCAGGCAAGGCAATTGTTGTTGCCGATGCCCTCAGTCGAAAGGAACGTGTAAAACCCCTTCGAGTCTGAGCCCTCAGCATGACAATCCATAATTATCTTATCATTCAAATCATTACCGCTCAATTCAAAGCACTCAAACCTGAGAACATTAAAAACGAGTCTTTGTGTGGCATGGACCAACAATTTGAAACCAAATCCAACGGAGCCAAATACTTCTCAAATCGAATCTGGTTACCTAATTTTGGGAACCTACGAGATTTGGTGATGGATGAAGCTCACAAGTCCAAATACTCAATACATCCTGGATCTGACAAGATGTATCATGGCATCAAGGAGTTGTATTGGTGGCCAAACATGAAAGCTGACATTGCCACATATGTCGGCAAGTGCCTCACATGCTCTAAAGTCAAAGCCGAGTATCAGAAACCCTCCGGATTACTCCAACAACCGGAAATCCCTCAATGGAAATGGGAGCAGATCTCCATGGACTTTATCACAAAACTTCCAAAGACATCGAGCGGTTGCGATACCATTTGGGTGATCGTCGATCGTCTCACCAAATCTGCTCATTTCCTAGCCATCAAAGAAACCGACAAAATGGAACGCCTCACGCGAATTTACCTTAAGGAAATCGTATCCCGACACGGCGTTCCCATTTCGATTATCTCTGATAGGGATAGTCATTTCACATCTCACTTTTGGCAGTCACTTCAGAAATATCTGGGTACTCGTATAGATATGAGTACTGCATATCATCCTCAAACCGACGACCAGAGTGAACGAACCATTCAAACACTGGAAGATATGCTACGGGCTTGCGTAGTTGACTTCGGTGCAAATTGGGAACATCATTTACCCTTATGCGGGTTTCCGTATAACAACAGCTACCATACCAGTATTTGAGCTGCACCTTTCGAGGCACTGTACGGTCGTAAGTGCCGATCACCTGTCTGTTGGACTGAAGTGGTAGACAACCAACTCACTGGTCCTGAAATCATACATGAAACAATAGAGAAAATCATTGGAATTCAAAGCAGACTCAAAGCCGCACGTGATCGTTAGAAAAGTTATGCTGACGTGAGACGTAAACATCTCGAGTTCCAAGTTGGGGATCGAGTACTCTTGAAAGTATCACCTTGGAAAGGTGTCATTCGCTTCGCCAAACACAGGAAGTTGAATCCCAGATACATTGGACCATTCGAAATCCTTGAGAGGATTGGTCCAGTGGCATATCGATTGTAGCTGCCACCCGAACTCAGCAGCGTGCATCCCACATTTCACATTTCTAATCTTAAGAAATGCCTGTCTGATGAGACACTCATTATTCCTCTCGAAGAAATCCACATCGATGATAAACTCCATTTTGTCGAGACACCAGCAGAAATCATGGACCGTGAGGTCAAACAATTGAAACAAAGTCGTATTCCCATCGTCAAAGTCCGGTAGAATTCGCGACGTGGTCCGGAATTCACTTGGGAACGGGAAAACCAAATGCGACTCAAGTACCCACAGTTATTCACATAATCCACACCATCTACGACTTCGAGCTAAATTTCGGGACGAAATTCTCTTAACAAGGGGAGAATGTGACACCCGACAAATTAGAGCTAGTTATTAGTTCCTAATCACCTGCTAATACATGTAATTAGTGCTAGATTAGGCTAATTGTATGTATAAATATATATATATATATATTGAAATATATATACACGTACGCGATTTTGATAAATCGTGCATTTTCATATCAGGCGGATCCCGATACATTAATACGGACGTTGGTGGACGCAATTTATTAAATAATATGAAATTATTTGATAAACATACTTATTTCTAAATATTATTGCGATAATATTTCATAAGCATTTCGTATTGTATATAATGCACAGAAACGACCAAAAACGCGCAAAACGCGCCCGACAATCAAATAAACATCAAAATGTATTTTTATAAATTAAAATATATCATTTCGGATGATAAGTATTTATTTAAGGTATCGAGATTTAAATCATTATTCAAACACGTGTATTAAAACGTATAACGATAATTAAACGTTCAAACGATCGGGTAAACGGCCGCGGGACTTAATGTAACTTTGAGAAATTTAAAAGTTGACCAAAACACCTTGTGGGACCCATGAAAATATGCTGATTTTCTCACCCAAACCACCCCATGCCCCCATGCCCTCCTTTTCTTTTTGCTTGTTTGACTCCCCATACTCCTCACCATACCTCATTCTCTACACTCCATCCCTTACACCCCTCCTCTCTCCTTTTCTGCTGGAAAAGCAGCCCCCACCACACCACCATAATCTACCATCGGTCACCACCTTCACCACCCTAATCCACCATCGATTTTTGAAGATAAAAGAAAGGAAAGCTCGGTTATCGCATCGTCTTTGCATTTCGACACTAGATCTTTGATCCTCTTGTAAGAACTCTTAATATTTTACTAGTTTTACTTTAAATATACTTGCGTACATGTCTAGTTGCTCATTTAACAAGGTTATGTCCAAAGTATAAACTAAAACTCATTTTTCTTGAACTTTTGTTCACACTGCTTTCTGTCCAGAAAGTTGGTCAAATTCCACGATTTTTATAAAATTCATATCTTAACTAAAATGAATGTTTCTTAAGCCAAAAATGTATCCTGTGATGTTAGCTTTCCAACGACACCAATTTCGTAACATATCGATCTCGTTTACTATTTTAAAATAATATTTCCGTTAAGGTGCGCATTACTGTTCCAGCGGACAGAAATATTTACCTCCTTCTCGAGACCATATCTTGTGTTCTAGACCACTAAAACATATGATACCAGTGCCAAAACCTCACATAATTTGTTAACTTTAAAAATTTCTTCTTTAGCCTTTTCCAGAAATACACGGTTTTTAGTGTAGAAGCTGATCTTTGGACTGTACCTGTTCTTGGACCAAAACCGACACCCTTCATGATTATTTTTGTTAAAAATAGTAAATGAATATATAAAAACACCATAAAGTGCAGTTTTACACTAGACATATAGGAAAACATGTATGATTTTTAGTTAGGCTTAATTCGGTATAGAAGTTGATTAAATCGAGAGACTTGTCGAGTCAATATCTAGAAAACCAAATTGTTAGAACTGTTTTTGGCAAGAAATCCGTGAATACCATTGTCGCATAAATAAATCCGTGAAAAAAAAAATTCCGTGAATAATCATTCACGCATGAACAAAAATCCGTGAATAATCATTCACGCATAAACTAAATCCGTGAATATCATTAACACATGACCAAGTCCGTGAATCCCCATTGTCGCATGAACAGTGCCCGTGAATTCCCATTCTCGCATGAACAGTGTCCGAGAATCCTATTGACGCATTGCCCTATTGTCGCATAACTATTGTCGAATAAAAACAGCTTTTTTCGTGAACCTTATTGTCGCATGAAATCTTAATTCTCTAAATCCTTATTGTCGCATGAATGAAAATTTCGACAATCCTTATACATTAATGCAATACTTGGACAATCAACAACAAATATATTGATAAGTAAACATCACAGCAAAACATATAATAATAACACTTTTGGGTTATTATTACAAACCATCACCAACGGGCCGTACATATTTTCAAAACTCAAACTAATCAATCAAACAACCAAATTATTTGGACATGACTAGTTGAATGAACAACTAGCATGGACGGTCTTTTGAGACGTCTACATATACTTATAACCTTGCGCGTCTTGAACGCCTGGCAGGTTACCGTCTTCGGACAACATTACCTTGTGCAACATCATACTTGCTTGTTAGCAACACACCAGACTCAGATGAGTCTCATAGCCCCTCATTTTACTGTTTTTAACCCAGGGGTGGGAATACATACTCGTTTTGTTTTACATGTGGACATGAGTACTAAACCTCGATATATACTGCATGAGTTGTTTTTCTAATCATTTTAAAGCCCTCCACTACATAGTTTGTTTATATGGATTTAGCGCGATTGTTAGTGTATGGTACCATATGGGATTGACAATCCCCGTCCGGGTTAGCACGCACTAACTGGTCAAAACGGACGCATTAGCATTTGTTCATACGAGTGTAGATTAGGCACTCGCAGGGAGGCACCCTCGCTTAGGCACTTGGTTGTGATCCTGACACCTCAGTTAAGCTCAAACTATGGGCTCATGGCAGTGATATACATCTATTTTATTTGCTTGATTGCAAATCATTATATTAAATCTCACGGTCACACATCATGTTTATCTATACAAACCTGTGAGCTCACCAGCTTTTAGCTGACTTTTTAGTATGTATTCTCAGGTACTGAGCAGTAGTAGATTTGCTCAGGATTATTAGCTTGAGTCGCATACAGACACCAGGAGATTCCCCTGCATTTCTACATTTTGTAAACTAGATATGCCTTAGAATCTCTAAATATTAATTTCGAGCTTTTGTAAATATTATTACATTGTAAACTTTTATAATATCAATGTAAGCAGTAAACGACGCATATAGAGTCGTTCACTTTATCTTATGTGCTTGTGATATTTGATTAGTCGCGCCCCGACCCGATTCGCTTCCGCACAGTAAATTTAGGGGTGCGACAGTTTCCTTAGATTTTGAGGAAGAAGGTGAAAAGAAATCAGATCATATCTCTTTTTCTAAGTAGTTAAAGAATTCGGTATCATCCATTGCCTTCAATTCATCCTTTGAAATGAGGCAAGAAGTGGGTTTTCGAGTTGTCATTTTTAAACTAGAAATTAACACTTAATTAACACTTAATTACTTAATTTAACTTTCGAAGGATTTCTGAGAAGATTTTGATCAGAAGGATCTCCTAAATACTACTACTTAAGGCGGCTTTGAATCGTACATCTACAATTTACCGGCAGCGGTGCCAAAAAACTTGATGGCACCCGAAAGCGTCAGTGTCGTTGATGGTAACTAATCGGGCGTCAACAGGGGTTATAAAATTTATAAATAGCGGGGCTTAATTTATATGTACTACGTACTCTGGTTAGTAAGCGGTAAGTATAACCTAAGCTCGTTCTATGAATCGAAACATGTGGATGATTAAAGCTGGTGCTTTCGGTAGGGAAGTATTTAGGATGGAACAAAGTAGGTAGGTTTGGGAGTATTAAACTAAAGACTATTAATTAAAGTGCAGGAAAGTAAATTGCAGGAAATTAAAAACAGGAAAGCAGATAAAGATAAATATGTGATTGCTGAAACTTTGATAATTAACGTTTCAGGATGACAAATTAAATAGGGGCAATACTTAATATAATGGATAAACTAGTAGCTGTAAACTCTAGAACCCTACCAACTAAATTTCTCATTGGCATGTCACTAGGAATTAGGTTATCATGATTCTTATCGGAGCAATACGCAAACTACCAATAGTTATCTTAGTTAAAAGATAAACAACCTATCTTGGTTTTAAACCGATGTGCATGAATCAGCAGCGTATCGTCTCATAAGTCCAACCGTTCTTAACCCCTAAGATAGTTTATTCTTTTCGCATGCAGATTTAATAACTTTGTATGTTTAGATCGCCGATTTTGTAAGACCTATAGGTTTAAGTATCCTAAGTCACTTGGACTTTTACTCTCATTCCTAAGTCTTATTTATGATTAACTAGATTCTGGTTTCTTCGACTTATGAATTAATCTCTCCTTTTCAAACAGTTACACATCCCTGGATTATTCGCAGTTTATTAAAACGTGTTTCATATGCAGACCATGCCTTTCAGTAATTTGACAGTGTACTTTACATAGTAGTTCCACTGCTTCTTACATCCAACACGCGGTCAAGTGTAATTGACAGTGAGAATGACACTCTAAACTAACTAAATGTAAAGCAGTGCAGAAATGTAAACCTAATATATACAACGAGTAGTTTCACTGTGTCTTACTTATTGCATGTCATGGGCACAGATAACTGCTTACCATAATTAAGGTTGATCAGGTCCTAATTACTAGGTTGCAGTCACGTGGATAACCAGAAAGGGTACTCCATAGAATGAACTTAAGTTCATAAAGTCTTAACAGTACAAGGGTTACTAATTCCTATTTTATCTGAATGTGGTTTACGAACATTACTTTACAGTGCGTTGAATTTCGTAGGGTATATCAGTTAGTTGTGAAGTTGTATTATCCTTTCGGAATTCCAACTATTAAACCAGAGCTTATTCCAGTGATATGACTATCTTCGGTCGTTTATGACTTCCATACATTTGTACTTTGCTCTAAAGAATTTCTAGTACTATATCGAATAAACAGTCTAATAGGGGCCATCATATCACTTTACGATTATCGTGCACTATTTATATAATGTCATCCCTACTTATAATTATCTACATCATCAACAATCACAATAATAAACTACTCGCAATTCATGGCAACAATTAAATTACATATCAAGGAATAATGCATATTTAAAATACGAAATAAAACAAGTTTGATATAGGTTTAGATATCACTTGGAAATAAATGTGTAGCAGCGTATTATTATGATTGATAACTCTTTCGCACGTAAAAAGATTAATCTCCAAATCCCTAGCGTTCGTTCTAGCCTCTATATTAATCCGTAGATTAATTACAATAATCCTAGAATGAGAAAAACTAAAAAATAGAAGAGAATTTGAGAAAGTGGAATTTTGTGATTCCAAGAGTGTATAAGTAGTGAGATATGAGGTGTGTCTTGGAATGAAATGGATCTTGGTGATGAGTAATTTGTCTCTAAATCTTGTTTCGGATGGCTTGAATCTTCAATTGCATGTGGAATCTTCTTTTTTCATCCGTTTTGCTTGATTTTTCTCGTGCAACTTCATTTTGACCGTCTTGGTAAAGTTTTATTGATTTGTACATTATCTGAGTTTATTTGCCAAGTATTGTTCCAGATCGAGAAAGATATCTGTTGTAAAAACGTGAATTTTTAAGCGATATCACTCCCTATACTCAAGAACATGCTCATTTCACTGTACCTGTCTTAACAGCTATGGTACACCACCGCGAGCAACAATTCCGCATTATGGATATCTAACTACTAGAAACTAACAAAAACTGGAGACTCACATCACTCGAACGTATCATTCAAGTCTCTGAAGATCACGAAAATACCGTTAGCAACATGGACATCCTTCGCAACAAAATGGGAGAAAACATCGAAACCATGGAGGTTGTCCACAACCAAGTATTTGGTCATCGAATTAAATCTCCATCCTACAATCAAGGTTGAATCAGTGCGAGATGCGCCTGATGGAAACCGAAGAGGCACTCAGAATGGTTAGCCGACTCAGACTCCGTTGATCATCTCACTTCTTTACTGCCGCAACTCAATCTATGTCAGAATTAGTCGAGGGTGAAATTGTATTCTATAATGCTTTCGTAGGACCTATGTAATTCGATAAGATGTCACAATTCCCAACACTTTTGTAAAATCACCTAAGGGTGTAACTTTTAAAACTCGTAACTATAAATTGTCTGTAATCATTTGGCTTCGTAATATCAATTGACAATTTCTCTCATTTACTTTGCGTTTTTGATTGTTACATTATGATGTTGTATATTACCGCACTTATACAATACATCTATAGTAGTTATCATTCTGGTACAATCTCTCATATACCCCTTGTTTCTTTCTTGTAGAATCGTTCCGCCAAAGAAGAAAAGTTACAACGATGCTGAAATTGCTGCCTTCGTTTCCCGAGCTGTGGCCAAAGCACTGGCTACTCGGGAATCACCCCGAAACTTTAGGAGAAGTAACGACACCACTGACACTACTCCTGTTATAAAGCCTTGTTCTTACAAGGATTTTCTCAACTGCAGACTGTTAAATTTCAAAGGCACGGAAGGTGCCACTGGTCTAATCAGGTGGATCGAAAGGATAGAATCGGTCTTCAGTTTGTGCAACTTCATGAAATACATCAAGGTCAAATTCGTAGCCTACACCTTTCAAGAAGGTGCACTCACGTCGGGGAATACATATGCTAGTTCTGTGGGCATTGATGTAGCTAACCAACTCCCATGGGCGGATTTGAAGAAAATGCTGAGAGACGAATACTGTCCCAACGAGGAACTTCACAGACTGGGGGAAGAATTCTGGCACCTAACTGTTCAGGGCACTGATATTGCTGGCTATACAACCAAATACCAGCAACTTGCTCTCTTATGCCCGGGTATGGTAGATCCGGAAGGAAAACGCATCAAGAAATACATCCACGGTCTCCCGGAGAGTATCCAGGGGAATGTTGCCTCATCTAAGCCAACCACCATTCAGAGTGCTATCCGCCTAGCACACGAACTCATGGCATTTATTGTCAGCCGTGAGACATCCCTTTCATCCTCTAACAACAACAACAAACGCAAATCTTCCGAACACCACAATCAACAAGACAAGAAACCCAACACCATCAAGGATTACAACAGAAACTCTAAACCCAAACGTGGGTACACTGGGAACAAACCCTATTGTTACAAGTGTAACCACCACCATGATGGTCCTTGTAGTACCTCTTGCAACAACTATAGGAGGTACGGACATTCGACCAAAGATTTCCGAGCTCCCAAATCCAACAACAACACCTCCAGCAACAACACCAAAAAACCCATGGCCTGTTATGAATGTGGAGAACCCGGACACTTCAGGAAAGAGTGTCCAACACTAAAAAACAAGAGCAATAACAACAACAAAAACAACAACGCTAGAGGTAGAGCCTTTGTAATCAACTCTGTGGATGCCCGTCAAGACCCAAATGTGGTATCGGGTATGTTCCTTCTCAACAACTTATCCACTTCTGTTCTGTTTGATACTGGTGCCGATAGGAGCTTTATTTCTGGTGAATTTTATCCACTGCTTAACATCACCCCTATTGCTCTAAATGTTAAGTACACTGTAGAACTAGCAAACGGTAAACTCAAAGAAACCGATAGTGTGATACCTAATTTCACGCTAAACGTAGCCAACGAATCCTTTTCAATCGATTTTATGGCTGTCGAAATTGGAAGTTTTGACGTCATCATTGGTATGGACTGGTTGTCCAATCACCATGCCGAAATCATTTGTTATGATAAGGTCGTTCACATCCCCCTCGTCACCGGTAGAACATTGATCATACAGGGGGAGACCTGTGGGACGAGGCTAAACATCATCTCTTGTCTAAAAACCCGAAAATTTCTGAGAAAATGTTATCCGGCAATCCTCGCACACATCATGGAGAAAAAATCAGAGGAGAAGCGACTTGAGGATGTGCCCATCGTTCGAGACTTTCCAAAAGTCATTCCCGAAGAACTACCTGGTCTACCACCACCAACATAGGTTGAGTTCTCAATCGATCTCGTGCCAGGTGTTGCACCTGTGGCCCGAGCACCTTACCGCTTAGCCCCATCCTAACTTCAGGAGATGTCTAGTTACAGGAACTCCAGGATAGAGGATTCATTAGACCGAGTTCTTCGCCTTGGGGAGCCCCGGTCTTATTCGTGAAAAAGAAAGACGGTTCTTTCAGAATGTGCATCGAAGACCGAGAGTTGAACAAGTTGACTGTCAAGAACCGATATCCACTTCCTCATATCGATGACCCGTTTGACCAACTTCAAGGGTCGAGTTTCTATTCAAAGATCGATCTTTGGTCGGGTTGTCATCAACTACGTGTTCGTGACACCGATATCCTAAAAACCGCCTTCAGAACCTGTTATGGGCATTACGAATTTCAAGTGATGCCATTCGGTCTAACCAACGCACCGGCTGTATTCATGGACCTTATGAATCGGGTGTGACATTCTCATATACTGTTTTAAAAAGTGATTCATACCTCTGTTTGACCTTTTGCAACTCAATTTATTAAATATAACAACTCACTTTATTCATTTAAAAAGTGATTCATACCTCTGTTTGACCTTTTGCAACTCAATGTATTTCCTTATAGAAGGACAGATTGTATCTTCTAGTTGTATCTAGTTGTCTTGCTTGTTGTTTCATACTGTAAATCCTTTGCATAAGGTAAAGTATGATGTCTTCCAGCATTGTGATGATAGGTTTATGCCTGGCATCCAGAATGGCTCTACGATAACTTCACAAATACCATTTTCATATGCTGCACAATATCTGTCCATAGCAAAGAATGCCCTGCACCATGTGTTTGGATCCCTCTCAAGAAGGTACTTGTGAGCTCCCTCATCTAGCACCTTGATCTCAGCCATGATGTGTTCAAACTTACTTACTATGATGCTTGATGTTGCAAACCAGACAAACTTCTGAATTCCACTCCTGACCATCTTTTCTTGAAGTTTGCGTAGATATGCCTGGTGCATTGTCTATGCTCAACAACAGGAAACCAAGTTTTGACAGCTTCAATAAGTCCCTACAAGTTTAAACATTAGAGGGTTTAAGTGGTCAGTCCCAATAAAGACAGTAAACAGCATATGAAAATGGTATTTGTTCTACCGATACCCTACAAGTTTGTCATTTTCTTCATCGAAGGCATTCTCATATACTCACGAAATGAACAAGAACACGCGCAAGACCTCAAAACCATCCTAGAGCTACTTAGACACGAGGAGCTGTACGGTAAATTTTCTAAGTGTGAGTTATGGATGCAAACCATCCAATTCGTTGGACATGTTATCAATAATCAAGGAATTCATGTTGATCCGTCAGAAATCGAGGCTATCAAGTGCTGGCAAGCACCAACAACTCCAACCGAAGTACGTCAGTTCCTAGGTCTTGCTGGGTACTATCGGTGATTCATTAAAAGCTTCTCAAAAATAGCCCAACCACTCACAACACTGACTCGGAAGGACAAAAAGTTTGATTGGACTGATAAACAAGAGTCAGTATTTCAACTTCTGAAACAAAATCTTTGCAGTGCACCAATCCTATCACTACACGAAGGCACCGATGACTTCGTGGTATACTGCGATGCCTCTCATCAAGGTGTCGGTTGCGTGCTGATGCAATGGGACAAGATCATTGCTTATGCCTCACGAGAACTCAAAATCCACGAAAAGAACTACACTACTCATGATCTCGAACTCGGAGCCGTTGTTTTTGCTCTCAAAATCTGGAAATACTACCTCTATGGCACTAAGTGCACAATCTTTGCCGATCACAAAAGTCTCCAACACATATTCAATAAGAAAGATCTCAATATGAGGCAACGTCAATGGGTCAAGTTGCTCACCGATTACGATTGTGAAATCAAATACCATCAAGGGAAGGCAAATGTTGTTGCCGATGCCCTCGGTCAAAAAGAACGGTCAAAACCACTTCCAGTCCTAGCCCTCAGTATGACAATTCACAATGACCTAAACATTCAGATTCTCGATGCTCAACTTGAAGCCCTGAGACCCGATAACATCAAAAATGAAGCCTTGCGAGGCATGAATAAACAGTTTGAAATCAAACCTAACGAAGTTAGGTACTTCTCTAATCGAATTTGGTTACCTAGTTTCGGAAACATTCGAGACTTTGTGATGGATGAAGCTCACAAGTCCAAATATTCTATCCATCCTGGATCCGACAAAATGTATCACGGCATCAACGAATTTTATTGATGGTCAAACATGAAAGCTGAAATCACCACATACATCAGCAAGTGTCTTACTTGCTCAAAAGTCAAAGCCGAATATCAGAAACCTTCCGGTTTACTCCAACTACCACAAATTCTTCAATGGAAATGGGAACAAATCGCAATGGATTTCGTAACCAAACTCCCTAAAACATCGAGCGATTGCGATACCATTTTGGTGATCGTGGATCATCTCACAAAATCTACTCATTTTCTTGCGATCAAGGAAACCGATAAAATGGACCGCCTCACACGAATCTACATCAAAGAAATTGTTTCTCCACACGGTGTTCCAATCTCAATTATTTCCGATAGGGATAGTTGATTCACATCTCACTTTTGGAAATCACTCCAGAATTCATTGGGTACCCGACGGCCAAAGTGAACGAATGATTCAAACACTGGAAGACATGCTACGAGCTTGCGTAGTTGACTTCGGTGTAAAATCGGAAAAACATCTACCGTTGTGTGAGTTTTCGTACAACAACAATTATCACTCCAGCATTAAGGCTGCACCTTTCACGGCACTCTACGGTCGTAAGTGCCGCTCACCTATTTGTTGGACGGAAGTGGGAGACAGTCAGCTCACTAGTCCCGAACTCATTCACGAACAACCAAAAAGATCTTCGAGATCCAAAACAAATTCAAAGCCGCATGTGATCATCAGAAAAGTTATGATGACGTGAGACGCAAACCACTCGAGTTCCAGGTTGGGAATCGAGTACTACTCAAAGTTTTACCTTGGAAAGGTGTCATTCATTTTGGCAAACGCGGAAAACTAAACCCCAGATACATTGGACCTTTTGAGATCCTCAAGATGATTGCTCCATAGGCATATCGATTGCAACTGCCATCCGAGCTCAGCAGCGTGCACCCCACTTTTCAAATTTCTAACTTGAAGAAATGCCTGTCTGTTGAGACACTTATTATTCCACTCGATGAAATTCGTATTGACAACAAGCTTCACTTCGCTGAAGAACCCGTCGAAATCATGGACCATGAGGTTAAACAACTCAAAAAAAGTCGTATTCCCATCGTCAAAGTCAAGTGGAATTCACGGGGTGGTCCGGAATTCACTTGGGAACGGGATGACCAAATGCGACTTAAATATCCTCATTTATTCACTGACGCTACTTCAAACACTACTTCAAGCTAAATTTCGGGATGATATTCTCCTAACATGGGGAGAATGTGACACCCGTTAAATTAGGACTAGTAATTAGTGCCTAATCAACTATAATACATGTAATTAGTTATGTGTTATGCAAATTAATGTATCAATTAATATATATTGTTGAATATATATACAACTACGCAACTTAGCTAAATCGTGCCCTTTTCAATTGAATGTACTTCGACTCAATTAATACGGACGTTGGTGAACAATTTTATTAAAAATAATATAACATTATTTAATAACACTATTATATCCCAAAATATTATGTTAATAATATTTCGTATCTATTTCGTATCGTACAAACAAGGTCTACGCGATTAAAATATTAAACGCACAAACAAACAAAACAAAGTTAAGTTATATTTTTATAACTCAATTATAAAGTGTTTGATGAAATACTTCGACTAAAATACCGAATAATTATTCGTATTCTAAAACGTATATTTAAACGTATAAAATAATTATTTAACTATTAAACGATCGGAGAAACGAACACCGCACGGGGCGCGAATACAGGAGACTAAATTTGGAGCCAAGCACACATGGGTGGGGCCCATGTGGGCCAGCTCCCATACCTCAAAAATAACGTCTTCATTGTGTGAAAAACACACAATACACCACATCATCATCATCACTCTTTCTCTCTCAAACTTACCAACACACTCCCACCTCCACCACCGCCGGTTTCACCCCCTAAACCGCCACCGAAACTCAATAAAAAGCAAGACTCATTTGAAGAAAAACGTTCACCTTGCAAAGGTCTACGCATCTGTTGCGCTGCACACCGGTCGTTGGAATTTCTAATGGAGATGCAATCTTGTAAACGGGTTTTACCCTCGTCGGAACAGGTTGGAATAACCGGTCTAGAAGGATCGATAGCATGTTATCACTTATTCATACAAATTATCAACATTACTCAAGTATGCAAGAAAACAGGGATGATTTATACTAAGAATGGAAACCTAATTAACACGTTTGTTAATTGATTCATAATATGACTACCTTTGGTCGTTCTCGACTTCCATACATTTGTACTCCATTTCCAGTACTATATCAAAGAATAGTCGAATAGGGGCCGTCACATTATTTCACGATGATTAAGGCTAAATATATTTAACTATCATGATAATCCTAAGGCAACAATTAAACATGAACATGCAATAAGACAATCAAGGTAATAGTTCAATTTGAGCATATAAAGGTGTTATCTAAGTCGAGGATATTACGAAAGTTGTCTCAAAAATATCGTCTGTTTGAATTAAGTCTTAATCTACCTCTATTCCCATGTTTCGTGTCTCTTAGATCCGAATGTGGTCCAGAGAACACCGGCCATGCCGAGCTCAATGATTCAATCTGACATAGTATAACTAAGTGACCTATACCCTATGAGTTAGCTACGTTCATTTTTGGATATGGTTTTAGTCACAACATGAGTTGGGTAGATAAACGATAAAGATTCAATTCCTACATCTATTTATAATATAAAGCGTTCGCAATCTCATAACATACAATACAATCACATATTTAAACTTTCCCTAAATGACTATCATAGCAGACAATTGAGTTATTTAGTTAATCATGGTAATTCTAGCATGCATATTTAAATTTATTAAAGAAAGAACGAACATATTAAATATGGAAGATAGATTAACAGCTGGAGAGAAGTACAATAACTCGTACCTAAAATATGTGTCCCGGAGCACCTCCGTACAAATCTTCCTTGATTAGTTAATTAGCTAGCCTAATTAACTAGGAAGAATTAAAAATTACAAAGAAACTAAAAGTATTTAAGTAAATGTGTGAAGATAACAAAGGATGATATTCAAGATTGCTCCAAATGAGGTCTAGGGGCTGCTATTTATAGGGAAAATATGGCTCACATTAGCAACCCTAAGCTCACATTAGCAAAAGAGTGAAAGGTGGTGCACCAGGTACGAAATAGTAGCGAAAGGTGGTGCACCAGGTACGGAAAAGTAGCAAAAGGTGGTGCACCGGGTACATGCAAGGATGAAAAAGCGCAAAAGAGACGGGTGGTGGAGGCCGGCGCCGCCCACCAGCAGGCCGGCGGCGGCTAGCTGCTGGCCGACGGCGGCTGGCTGCCACCAGCCCCGGTCCGTTGTCTTTTGCTGAGTTGCTCGATTCGTGCGTATCTTCATCATTATGCGTCTGTTTGCGTTGATTCTTTTTGCGTTGGATTCTTATTCAAAAAAGAAGACTTTGATGTAAAGATATCCCAAAAATATGCCTCATATCTCTAGATATTGCGTATGAATCATTTGGATCATCTGGCGGGCGTTGAATCTTCATTCTTTATCCGTTTTTGTTGATTCTTCTTCCGTTGGATTCGTAAGTTGAAAACAAACATCTTGGATGAGATGGATGTTGATGATGGGCACTTTTGTCTTGAAATCTCGTTTTGATGCATTGAATCTTCAAACGTGTGTAGAATCTTCATTTTTCATCCGTTTTACTTGATTTTTATCGTGCAACCTGGTTTTGACCATCTTGGCATAATATCATTGATTTGTGTTGGTTTTGAGTTTAAAATGCCAAGAATCGTTCCAGAATGAGAGAGATATCGGTAGTAAAACCATGACTTTTTACGCGATATCAAGTATCCCACACTTAGAACTTGCTTGTCCTCGAGCAAATCTTCAGTAAAACGGTTTTTAAAAGTCTAGAAAGGGGGCTTTGCATCCTGGAGAACTTTGATTCCTGCAGGCAAGGTAAAGAAAAGATGTAAGGCGGGGTTTTAACCTTCTGATGTTTTTCCAACCTGGTTCTAGCAAGCTCTCTTTTCAATCTTCGTAATGTAAGATATACGTGACTGGGATCCTCACAGGTGGTCACTCAATTCACTCAAGTGTATCGGGTTTCCTAATTTCTAATTCACTCAGAGGCCAGTCATGCAGCTCTTCCGTCGTCATAGGCTTGGTCGAGGATCAGATCTTATAGTTCTTAAATGAGGACGGTGCAAATTATCCCTAGACGTTCATAAGAGGGTGGAAGTAGTGTATATAGTAGCACTTATTCTTGGATTTTTTTTCTCTCTTTGAGCCTTTTTTGCAGCTTTTTCTTTCAAGTTTTCTTTTGATGAACCTTTCCCTTGGTTTTAAATGATCCTTGGGCTTTTAGGTTTCTTCTGACAGTTTTGCTTTCGCTGAATTCCTTTTTTTTGGAGCTCCTTTTACGGATGATGCTCATCCTTTGGGGAACGCTCTGTACTTCTTATAATAATTCTTCTGACAGAACAGAAACTTAGGCTATGGACAAAAGATGAAAGAAGGGATTGGCTTTTGAAGTGAGTATTTGAAATGAAAAGGCTAAGGCTCAGCATGTTTTTCGCTGATCTTCAATGCTGAAGGTAAGCATTGGTTGGGTTAGGTTTGAAAGCAAGGGTTTTATGAGAGGGTTCTTATCCTAGGAAATGTCAAGGTCTTCTAATTGTACCTTCGTCATGTATGACGCCCATTTTTGTAATCTCGAAATGTGTTCCTTGAACAAGTTCTGATTCTAGAGAGCATACATCGGCACACTCACAATCGAAAAGTGAAGCATTAAAGATGAATGCTTTTATATGGCTCAAAAATACTCACTTAGTTTGGTGGTTTTGTGCCTAGTCATGCGATTGCTTGCCTCAAAGGATTTTTTGCCAGACATTATCTACTTTCAAAGCCTTTGAACTTCTGTTGACCGGAAATACCCCTTTTTGGCTTTGAAAATTTTAAAATTTTGCTTAAAACATGACTTTTACTTAAAAGATTGATCAAAATTAATGTTGCATACTTTAGTAGTGAATACTACTGTCATCCCACACTTAAAAGAACATTTTCCCTAATGTTCTATTTCTAAGTTGGGTTAATCCCACACTTAGGTTTTCGAACGTTGGACAATCTTTCAAAGTTATACTCTCCCTTGTGGGACATAATCCCACACTTAGAGTTTTACTTAGAATTTTTTTGTTTGTTTTAATCAAGCAAAACAAGGTTAGAAGAGATACCCTCTTGTGCTGCGTGTGTATGTGGATTTGCTGGAGACAGACCAGGCTCATAAAAGTGAACTTGTTCCATAACTCCTATATCAATTTCTACATAATAAACATCCTTCATAAACATCAATACACGTTAATATTAAACACCAATAATCCTTTTTAATACTAAACACAAATAACTACTAGAAACTAATCCATGTCAGCAGAGAGCGTCTCCCAATCAGTGAAGTCATCATCCACGAAGATCGTGTTTTCAACGACCGATGTGGGTGATGATGACCCCTCGATAGTGTAGACTGGAGATGCGGTACCATCTTCTGGATCCTGAATCCAAGCATCTAGTGCAACAGTCTCCTCCTCTAGTGGGTCCATAAAAGTGGGGTGGTCCTGCGCAGTCATGCTCCAAGGTGGAAATAAGTCCCATGGTGGAATGTGCGGAGCGGGATCAGGTCCCATCTGAAAGGGGCACACAGGTGTGGAGGGGAAGCCTAGAGCAGTGTGGATCTCAGCGATGGCACTGTGCTGGACCTCAAGGGCTCTCAATATAGACCATGTGATAGTAGGGTCTGCAGTAGTAACCCCATGCTCAAAGATGGGTATCCTGGAGTTCCCTGCGGTCTGTCCCTCTAGTTGGGGGAGATGAAGGTAACTTAGTGTGGGTGGAGTGCAGAAGAAATGTCTCCTGAACGGTCACCTCCTCCAAGTCTGCCAAGATCTCATCCAAGATAGGAGGTGGTGACTGGGATCCTCTGACAGTCCTCATCCTACTGCCCTGTGATAAACTCCGGGAGTGATACATGGCACGTGAGCGTCTCTGTCATGGTATGTCTGACTGTGAACTAATCCTGCAAAATACAAATGGTTAATGGCCCAGGACTAATCATTAGTCTTTCATGAGGCGAGAACTGCATAAAATGGATTAAATTGAGAACAAGAAAATAAAATCAATGCTGAAAATGTAAGATAGGCTTGGGGTGCCTCCCAAGAGCGCTTTGTTTATCGAGTCTCATAGCTTGACTCTGTTATTCTATCAGGGCTGTTCATAACCATAGACTTCCTTAGATGGGGGAAAGTCTTGTACGTAATGCTTCAAACGGTGACCGTTTACCATAAAGTTTCCTTCAGGGGACTCGAGCTCAACGGCACCATATGGGAATGTCGGAGTTCGGTGCGAACGTGCAGCGGAAAACACGAATATAAAACAATATTTTAAAACCAAACTCTTTCATTTAATCAACATCCACAAAAAAATAGCTACTATAGAGATAAGAACAAGAATCCTACCCTTGAAGCGTGATTCCGATCGATACGATCTTCGGCTCAAACGAGAACCTCTCTATCGGGGAGACACCCAAAATTCCGATCTCAATTAGTATGCTTTCGGTCACCGTTTCCTGGTCCTTAACTCCACGAAAATAGCCCTTGATCACTTATCTATCTTCACCAAACCGCAACACCACACCTTTGTGTATTGCGTATCCGAAATCCTCAAAGTCTTGAGATTTCGGACTGATTTTGGTGATGAACTTATGCAGATTTTGTGGACTGTTTTTGGGTGTTTTTCTTGAGAGAAAAAACATGGGAGAGGGTGGAAAAACAAGTGTTAGAATATTAATAGAGAATGGAGAGGTGGAGTATCATGAAAGATTCAAGAAAGTCACAACTTTCTAGACATGCAATCTTGAGAATACAAAATGCATGGAATCTTTTATTATGTTTAATTAATTACTAGTTATAAGTATAACTAATTAATTAAATAAACTAAACTTTACTAATAATTTAGACCATTAATAAATGTCTAGTTAGCCACTCTCATGTATGAAAGCATATTAAACGATTTTCGACCGGCCTTTGCGTGTGACCAAATAGGATAAATGGACTTTATATTATTATGTCATGGGCATATCTTTGAATTATATGTACCACGGTCAAACCCGAAGCCAACTCGAGAACATTGATTCCAACAGATTCCCACTTGCACAGATATGAATAATATTTGTATGTTTAAAAGAACATACTAAATGTAAGCAGTGCAACGACATGTTACATTTCCTATTATTTGATTTACGTCAATTCTCCTTTTGTTCTAGATATCATTATGAACGTGTGACATGGTTAAGTGTCAATCAACATCGTTCAAGATTATGTTTCTCGATCGAGATTTGTGGTGATCATCATAGACTGCAATCATACTGATTCAGTGTTAGCATGGCCATGCAACATCAGCACAAATCAACGAGGGCCCCAGTGATATCGCTTCAACTCGCTTAAAGAAGAAGGAACAAATTGTTTTGACTACATAGACATCCATCACATCTCATGTTGTACCCAATCTACACCCTTATAACTGGCATTTACGCACAGCGTTAGATGCAGGTCAAAGTACAACACAATATGTGTCAGGATTCTCATGTATCTCCACTCTAGGATAAAGATGCTGCCATCTTAGAATTACCTATTAACTTAAAACCATGCAGTAATTCCTAAGTGTGGTCACTCCAGAACCTTGAATCAATTATCAAGTTCCTCATGAATGTAGTATCATATAAAGCTATATAACTACACTTCATAGTAGCCTTAATTCAATTCTCTCTCCATTAGAGAATGACTGGCTGTGGAAGTTTATGAATTAATATTCAATGGAGTGTAAAACATGTAAAATTTTGAACAAGATAATATACAATGAAATGATCGCGTCATGCATATTATATAATCTCCATATATAAAATCATCAAATCACTGTAGTAGATTATTATCTAATGTTCAAGGCGTCAGATTTAATATATATTAAAATATAATCAAAGAAGGTCATCAATAACACGAACACCAATAGATCTACGATGAGTATCATGCTTGGTCTGTGACAAAGGCTTGGTGAATGGATCAGCCAAGTTTTCACTCATGTCTATTCTGCTTATGACAATGTCCCTTTTCTGCGACAACTTGACGAACATAATGGTACTTTCTGAGTATGTGCCGTGTGCGCTTTTGAGACCTCGGTTCTTGAGCTAAGACAACCGTAGTCTCATTGTCGCAGAAAATCTCAACGGGATCATTTATAGTCTGAACTGCTCCTAGATCCCCGATGAACTTTTTTATCCACATGTTCTCTTTAGCAGCTTCACTAAGTGCTATGTACTCAGATTCTGTTGTTGAATCTGCAATGGTGCTTTGCTTGGAGCTTCTCCAAGTAACTGCGCCACCATTCAGTGTAAACACAAATCCTGAATGAGAGGAGCAATCATCTCTATCTGATTGGAAGCTAGCATCAGAATATCCTTTGATATTCAGTACATCTTTCCCACCATAGACCAAGAACATCTCTTTCGTCCTCCTAAGATACTTCAGAATGTTCTTGACTGCTATCCAGTGAGCTTCTCCGGGTGTGGCCTGATAATGACTAGTCATGCTTAAAGCATATGATACGCCAGGCCTAGTGCATATCATGGCATACATGATCGATCCTATAGCTGAAGCATACGGTATACGAGTCATCATAGCTACTTCTTTATCAGAAGTAGGACATTGAGCTGTGCTCAGTGTCATGCCAGGGTTCATAGGAACATACCCTTTCTTGGAGTCATGCATATTGAATTTCTTCAATATCTTATCTATGTATGCACTCTGACTTAGCCCAATTAGTCTCCTAGATCTATCACGATAGATCTTTATTCCCAAAATGTATGCTGCATCTCCCATATCTTTCATTGAGAAACATTTCCCCAGCCAAGCTTTGACAGCTTTCAATGTCGGGATATCATTTCCAATGAGTAATATATCATCGACATATAATATAAGGAAGACTACAACGCTCCCACTGGACCTGACATAGACACATGGTTCATCCTCGCTTCTAATGAAACCAAATTCTTTGATTTTCTCATTAAAACAAAGATTCCAACTACGAGAAGCTTGCTTAAGTCCATAAATGGATTTTTGAAGCTTGCACACATGATTAGGATACTTAGCATGTATAAAACCCTCAGGTTGTGTCATAAACACATCCTCAGTTAGCTTACCATTTAAGAAAGCAGTCTTTACATCCATTTGCCATATCTCATAGTCATAAAATGCAACTATGGCAATAAGTATTCTAATAGACTTCAACATTGCTACTGGTGAAAAAGTTTCACCGTAGTCTACACCATATCTTTGCGTGTAACCCTTAGCCACCAGTCTAGCTTTGAATGTGTGTACATTTCCATCCATGTCGGTCTTCTTCTTGAAGACCCATTTACACCCAACGGTTTTAATCCCTGGTGTATGATCAACCAAGTTCTAGACTTGGTTATCTTTCATGGATTGGATCTCGCTATCCATAGGCTCCTACCATTTAGCAGACTCAGGGTCTGCCATGGCTTCCTGATAAGATGTAGGTTCAACAGAATCTACTTGCGTCTCATCACCTTCAGATATGTTTAAACCATATCTTTCAGGTCTATGTCGCTCTCTATCAGACCTGCGTACAGGTAGTGGCTGTATGTCAGTTTCTCCTTCATCAATAGGTTCATCGACCTTCTGAAGAGAATCAGTATCATTATCAATTTCCATGTTGGTTGTTTCTTGAATTTCTTCAAGGTCAACAGGGCTCCCACTGATTCCTTTAGATATGATGTTCCTTTCAAGGAACGTTCCCTTTCGAGACACAAAGACTTTGTTCTCAGTAGGATTGTAGAACAAATATCCATAAGAATTAGTTGGGTATCCGACAAAGAAACACTTCTCTGATCTGGGTTCAAGCTTATCTTGAGTCTCACGATGTACGTAAGCTTCGCAACCCCAAATTATTAGATATGACAATGAAATTGTCTTACCATGCCATATTTCAGAGGGTGTTTTGGAAACTTTCTTGGTTGGGATGAGGTTAAGGATTCTAGCGGCAGTTTCTAAAGCGTATCCCCAAAAACTGATTGAAAGCGTTGTGTGACTCATCATGGATCGAACCATATCAAGTAATGTTCGATTTCTCCTTTCAGACACTCCATTATGTTGGGGTGTCCTGGGAGGAGTTAATTGTGAGATTATCCCACAATTCCTTAGATGATCACAAAATTCAAGATTAAGATATTCACCGCCTCTATCAGATCGGAGAATTTTAATCCGTTTGTTTAGTTGATTCTGTACTTCGTTTTGGTATGTCTTGAACACTTCAAAAGTTTCAGACTTATGTTTAATTAAATAAACATAACCATATCTACTGAAATCATCAGTAAAAGTGATGAAGTAACGTTCACCGTGTCTAGTTGGCGATCTGAACGGACCACACACATCAGTGTGTACTAGTTCCAACAAATCCTTGCTCCTTTCACAGTTGCCTGTGAAGGGTGCTTTTGTCATTTTGCCCAATAAGCAGGATTCGCAGTCATCACATTATTTAATATCAAATGATTCCAAAATTCCGTCCAACTGGAGTTTGGCGATGCGTTTCTTGCTTATGTGACCCAAACGACAATGCCATAGATACGATTTATCCAAACCATCTTTGGATGAACCAACATTATAGATTGAACTGTCATTTAATTTTATGGTGGTTTCTAATATGCCTGTACAAGGACTAGCCTTAAAGTAAAATATTTCATCCTTTTAGACTAGTATTGATCCATTATCAAACTTATAATCAAAACCATCCTTGAATAAAGCATTAAACGACATAATGTTTCTTCCCATATCGGCACTGTAGCAAACATTTTTCAAAACAATACATATACTAGAATCAAAATGAAGCTTGTAATCTCTAATCATTTCAATTGAGGCAACATTCTTGTTCCCCATGATTAGATCAAGCTCCCCAGTCCGTAGTTTTCTACTTCTTGTTAGTCCCTGCACATTTGTACAAATGTGAGTACCACAACCTGTGTCCAATACCCAGGAATTAGAGGTAGAAGTATTGTTTAGTTCAATCATGAACATACCCGAAGAATTGCCAACACCACTAGCCCATAGTGCGTTGAGCTCATTCAAGTATTTAGTACATGCATGCCTCCAATGTCCTTTCTCCCCATAATGGAAACATGTGGCCTCCTTAGGATCTTTGGCTTGTGGGATCTTAGCAGAAGATGTGGAAGCAACACCCTTAGGCTTAGGTTTGGGATTGGAACTTGGAGTTCCAACCTTGTCCTTACCTTTGGATTTGGTTGCTTTCTTCTTCTTCTTGATCCCTCCTTCCCTTATGGACAAAACATCAGCAGCAGGTTTAGCTTTGGCCATGTTAGACTCAGCGGTCTTCAGCATGCCATGGAGATCCATGATGGTTTTCTCCATACTGTTCATATTGTAGCTCAATACAAACGAGTCAAAAGAACTAGTCAGCGAGTTCAGGATGAAATCCGTGGCAAGCTCCTGACTTATGGGAAAACCAAGACGCTCTAGCTGGTCTATGTACCCTTTCATCCAGAGTACATGGACACTAACATTGCTGCCTGCTGCCATTTTGCAACAGACGAGAGATTTGACAGTGTCAAATCGTTCCTGCTTTGCTTGCACTTGAAACATGTCTTTCAACTGTGTAAGCATGTCATACGACCCTAATGTTTCCAAACCCTTTTGGAGTTCTGGAGTCATGGTCGCCAACATTAAGCAGGCTACCTCATTAGATTCGGTACGACGTTTTTCAAACTCATCCCGAACTACCTGAGTAGCTCTTTCCTGTGGCTCAGCGGGTAGGGGTATCTCAATTGCCCTGATCTTACCTTCCATCCTGAGAACAATTCTCAGGTTGCGAAACCAGTCAATGAAGTTCAAGCCATTAAGCTAATCCTTCTCAAGAAGCTCTTTTAGGCAAAAAGTAGAAATAGATGAGGAAGCAGAGTTTGTGTTTGTCGCAGACATCTATCAATTTATAGATTGTATAAGTTAATCTGACATATTCGATCCTTGTTAAAATAATTACCCTTGTGAGTTTTAATATTTAAAACAATTATAATTAACAAGGCTAAGATTCATATTTCACTTATAGTAATGCCGGGTATGCCGCGGAAACATTAGTTATAAGCTATTTAGGTAGGTATACTATATTACCAATTTCATCCATTATGAAATTCTTAGACTCCTACGGGATTCAATGATAATCCATTATATCAATTGACATGTTTAATCCCTTCTACGCCAAACCTTTCTTGTCCTGGGTATGCCGCGGAATACACAAGTCCAGATTGTAAATTGTCCATGATAGATACACATGAAATCCGGCCCAAGACACTCGGGTATCGCGAACTTCACCTCATCCTTACCAACACCCAATTGAAAACCGGCCCAAGACTCTCGGGTATCGCGAGTTTCAACAGGTAGAAGGTTCGAATGTGTGCACTACTCGTGGATGGCATAAAGTTTACATTTAAAAACGGGTTTTTGTTTTGTATTAGCAAAAACATTTTATACCATTTTAAAATCTTGCCAATTTTTTGTGTCGCGTTTGTTAATCCATTATAACCAAACCGATTACGATGTCGCGTTTGTTAATCCATTATAACCAAACCGACTTATGATTATTATACTTTTATTTTAAAACTATTTTCTTGTGAGCATAGCAAAGATAAATATTTAAAACAATAATAATCATCTCATGCATTTATATCGGTAGTATGCCAATCCTATGCGTTTTTTCGGTAAGCCACCATACCGAAAAAACAAGGTCAATCTAAGGACAAAATTAAGTAGTGGCTACGGCTCCCACTTAAACCATCATCCTTGAAGAAGACCCGCTTGCACCATCTTGAACATCATCTCCGTGATTCCAATCTTGGGCGTCTCTTTACATTTTAAAATAATAATATTCTACTTTCTATACTATTACAAATACATAGAAAGAAAACGACACATTTGTCGTTTATACAAATACATGATTAAAATGAAAAAGACGACATGCAAGCCGTTTGATTACTTATTATTACATTCATCCCTAATAAATAATACACAACCAAACATCTCATAAGGGCCATGGTCATTAACTACTGATATCCATTCAATAACTAAAACATACCAAATATCATCATTCGAGTGCTTCAAAATCTCATGTACCATTCGACTAAGGGCTGAAATTTCGACTCGGTTACTAGTTATTATAAACAACCCTTTTAACACTTTATAATATCTACTAAAGTAACATTTAAAGACTCAAAAAGGGGCTGTTTATATTCAATCTAAAACCGTATACAAAATCAGTCCAAAACAGTCCGAAATTAAAATATGAATAAAAACGATTTTCTGATTTTTAACAAGTTTAAAGATCTATCATTTTTATACACATGCAAGACCATTTTAAGACGGAAAATGTCAAGAACATATCAAACAATTTCGGACCAAGAATCTGTCCAAAACAGTCCAAAATAATCAGCCATGATACATGCATTTTGAAGCAACTAATCGATAGATTTAAGAGCTAAAGTTTGTACACGGTGGCTCTGATACCATTGTCGGAGTTCGGTGCGAACGCGCAGCGGAAAACACGAATATAAAACGATATTTTAAAACCGAACTCTTTCATTTAATCAACATGCACAAAACAATAGCTACTATAGAGATAAGAACAAGAATCATACCCTTGAAGCGTGATTCCGATCGATACGATCTTCGGCTCAAACGAGAACCTCTCTATCGGGGAGACACCCAAAGTTCCGATCTCGATTAGTATGCTTTCAGTCACCGTTTCCAGGTCCTTAACTCCACGAAAACATCCCTTGATCACTTATCTATCTTCACCAAACCGGAACACCACACCTTTGTGTATTGCGTATCCGAAATCCTCAAAGTCTTGAGATTTCGGACTGATTTTGGTGATGAACTTATGCAGATTTGTGGACTGTTTTTGGGTGTTTTTCTTGAGAGAAAAAATGCGGGAGAGGGTGGAAAAACAAGTGTTAGAATATTAATAGAGAATGGAGAGGTGGAGTATCATGAAAGATTCAAGAAAGTCACAACTTTCTAGACATGCAATCTTGAGAATACAAAATGCATGGAATCTTTTATTATGTTTAATTAATTACTAGTTATAAGTATAACTAATTAATTAAACAAACTCAACCTTACTAATAATTTAGACCATTAGTAAATGTCTAGTTAGCCACTCTCATGTATGAAAGCATATTAAACGATTTTCGACCGACCTTTGCATGTGACCGAATAGGATAAATGGACTTTATATTATTATGTCATGGGCATATCTTTGAATCATATGTACCACGGTCAAACCCGAAGCCAACCCGAGAACATTGATTCCAACAGGGAATACTTTAGATATCGTAAATGGACCACTACATCGTGTTTTAAATTTGCCAGAAAACTTTTTTAATCGCGAGTTAAAGAGTAGAACTTTATCACCTGAGTTGAAGCATGTGAGGCGGAGTTTTGAATCATGGAGCACCTTGGTTCTCTCCTTGAATTTATAGGAGCTTTCGTAAGCGTGATCTCTTAATTCTGCCAGCTCGTTCAGTTGCATTTTTCGGTGTGTTCTCGTTATTGTAGGATCCAAGCTACAATTTTTAAGTGCCCAGTAAGCTTTGTATTCTAGTTCGATTGGAAGGTGACATGCCTTTCCATATACAAGCCTATAAGGGGTTGTTCCTAGCGGTGTCTTGTAGGCTGTCCGGAATGCCCATAAAGCATCATCTAGCTTATCTGCCCATTTTTCCCCGTGTTGACCAACTGTTCGTTCCAAGATCCTTTTTAGTGCTCGGTTTGTAATTTCTGCTTGCCCATTTGTTTGTGGGTGGTAGGCTGTAGACGTCTTGTGGGTAACACCGTATTGTTGCAATAGTTTCATAAACTATGTATTGCAGAAGTGTGTGCCATGATCGCTGATGATTGCCCGAGGAGTTCCAATCCGACAGAATAGTTGTTTTAAGAATTTGGTTACGACTCTCGAGTCATTTGTTGGAAAGGCTTGAGCTTCGGCCCATCTGGAGACGTAGTCGACTAGAATGTATTCTTTTCCATATGATTTTGGAAATGGTCCCATGAAGTCTAGTCCCCATATGTCAAATGTTTCACGTGCTTGGATATTCGTCAACGGCATTTCGTTACGCGTTGTGATATTTCCAAACCTTTTGCAAATATCACAGCATTTCACCAAGTCTTGTGCATCTCTGAAGATAGTGGGCCATTAGAATCTTGAGTCATAAACTTTCTTTGCTGTTAAATTGGCTGCATGGTGTCCTCCGGTTGGTCCGTGGTGGCTTTGATGGAGTATATGTTCGGCTTCTTTTCCATCGACACATCTTCTTATGATTTGATCGGGACAGACTTTGAACAAGTATGGATCGTCCCAAAAGTAATGCTTGGTGTCACGGAAGAATTTCCATTTTCGTGATGATGGCATTCCTTTCCTTATGATCCCTCCAACTATAAAATTTACAATATCTGCAAACCAAGGATCATCAGTGAATTGCGAGCCTTGCATTGATTCTCCTAAACTCATTAATTGTTCTTCTGGAAATCGATCTCTAATATCTCTTTCTGCAAGTTGTTCCATCGACGGATTTTTGAGTCAACTTAAATTATCTGCGGTGACATTTTCTGCTCCCTTCTTATCTTTTATCTCGATGTTGAATTCTTATAGGAGTAGAATCCATCGTAGCAATCTGGGTTTTGTGTCTTACTTTTTGAAGAGGTATTTTAGAGCTGAGTGATCCGTGTACACTATCGTTTTGGACAATATTAGATAGGATCGGAATTTATCAAAGGCAAATACTACGGCTAGAAGCTCCTTTTCAGTTGTGTAGTTTTCTTGAGAATCTGTTAGCGTTTTGCTAGCGTAGTAGATTGGTTGGAAGTGATTGTCTTTTCTTTTGTCCGAGAACTGCCCCTACGGCGAAGTTGCTAGCGTCGCACATGATTTCAAATGGTAGACTCCAATCTGGAGCAACCATGATTGGTGCATTGGTTAGCTCTTTCTTTAGGTAGTTGAAGGCCTTCATATAATTTTCGTCAAACACAAACTTGATGTCCTTTCCCAAAAGGTGGGTGATAGGTCGAGAGATCTTTGAGAAGTCCTTGATAAAATGGCGGTAGAATCCAGCGTGTCCTAAAAAACTCCGAATGGCTTTGACGTTGGTTGGTGGTGGAAGTTTAGTGATGGTTTTGACTTTGGCTTTGTCTACTTCAATTCCTGACTTTGATAT
Organism: Pseudognaphalium luteoalbum; assembly: GCA_963422505.1. NCBI lineage: Eukaryota > Viridiplantae > Streptophyta > Magnoliopsida > Asterales > Asteraceae > Pseudognaphalium > Pseudognaphalium luteoalbum. Next base: position 50,836,029 of record OY730196.1, read on the forward strand.
CCTATGTCCTAAAACTATTCCTTCTTTCACCATAAAATAATATTTTTCCCAATTCAAGCGAGATTTGATTCTTCACATTTAGAGAGCATTATGTCGAGGGTTGATAAGCATGATGCGAAGGAGTCTCCAAAGACCGAGAAGTCATCCATAAATACTTCCATGCATCGTTCGATCATATCATGGAAAATTAAAACCATGCATCTCTGAAATGTTGCAGGTGCGTTGCATAACCCAAATGGCATTCGTCGGTAGGCGAATGTTCCATACGGGCATGTGAACATCGTCTTTTCTTGGTCATTCGGGTCGAGCGGGATTTGGAAATACCCGGAGAATCCGTCAAGGAAACAGTAGAATTCGTTCCCTGATAATCTTTCGAGCATTTGGTCAATAAATGGAAGTGGGAAGTGATCCTTAAGAGTTGCTTCGTTTAATTTCCGGTAATCGATGCAAACTCTCCAACTGGTGACAGTCCGAGTTGGTGTAAGCTCATTTTGTTCGTTTGTAATGATCGTCATTCCTCCTTGCTTTGGAACTACTTGAACAGGGCTAACCCAAGGTGAATCATAAATTGGATAGATCAATCCAGCATCCAAGAGTTTGATAACTTCTTGTTTGACCACGTCTTGAATCTTTGGATTCACTATCCTCTGCCTTTGCACAGATGTTTTGAAATCATTTTCCATGAGGATCTTGTGGGTGCAGTAGTTTGGACTGATTCCTTGTATATCAGAAATTTTCCATGCGATTGCTTTCTTGTGCGATTTCAGAATATCAATTAGTTGAGCTTTCTCTTCGGGTTTTAACTCCTTTGAACTTATTACTGGGAGCTGTAAAGTTCCTTGGAGGTAAGCGTACTCAAGGTGGTGGTAATTCTTTCAATTCTAGGGTTGGTGGTTCTTCCATAGATGGCTTCATTCTAGCTATCTCGTCTATATTTAGTTTTTCGTACTCTTCTTGGAATGGTGCTTCGTCTATCTCAGGCTCAGCTATGGAGATTGATGCTATTTTGACCCATTCTGTTTGGTTTGAAAATTCGTTCATCTTTAGCTCGTATTTGTTGACTGCTGATGAGGATATTTTGTCATTTCGGGTGAGAAGAATCCTTCCGTTGTTGGTGAACTGGAATTCTTGAAATTGAGTGGTTGAAGATTGGTTTATGGTGATTTCGGGATTTGGTAGTGATACGGGTTGGTTGGTTAGTTGTGGTTCAATTGGGGGTGTTTCCATACTCATTCCTTTGAATGAATCTAGGATTTCTTTAATTAAAGGAAATGGGTTTGGTTTGGCCCCTTCTCTTTTCAGTCAAGGTATCGGTGTACCGCATCCTAATGGAACAACGATTGTTTTGTCATTAGTGCAAGAGGATTTCTTTTCAAGAAGGGGAGATAGTAGCTCTTCGGATGTTGTTGGTGAAGTGATTGCAGATTGCAGCCCAGGGTCCTCGTTGAATAACCTCCGAACAGGGACTACCGTGTTGGGTATCGGATCCTGGCAGGATATTGCCAATACTTCGTGGAGATGTTCATCAAAAATGTCCTGCATGGTATCACACAAACCAAGGTCCTCTTCTAGAGGTTGCTTCATTAATCGATTGACATTAAAGGTGACCTCCTCCGTCCCCACTCTTAGTTTTAAAGATTTTTCATTTACGTTGATCACAGCCTTGGCAGTGTTTAGGAAAGGTCTGCCAAGGATGAGCGGGACATGGGTGTCTTCCTCTATATCCCTGACAATGAAGTCTACCGGAAAGATGAACTTATCGACTTTTACCATGACATCTTCAGCAATCCCTCGAGGGATTTTAACTAATCTGTCTGCTAATTGAATGGTCATACGAGTAGGTAATAGGTTATCTAATCCTAATTTCTTGTAGACGGAATAAGGCATAAGATTAACACTAGCACCTAGGTCGGCTAAGGCATTACTGATTTGAATATCTTGGAGAAAACAAGGTATGGTAAAGCGTCCAGTATCGCCTAGTTTAGGTGGAAGACCATGTTGTACAATTAAAGAACATTCAACATCCAAGGGTAAACTAACTATTTTCCTAAGCTTTTCTTTGTTAGAAAGGAGTTCTTTATAGAATTTGGCACATGAATGCATTTCTACTAAAGCATCTAATAATTTAACATTTAAGTGTAGGCTTTTAAACATTTCCAGATATTTTCTGAATTTGGCTTCTTGCTTTTCCTTTTTAAGTCTTCCAGGATAAGGTATTCTTGTACGAGGTACATTATCCTGGATTTGGGTTGGTGATGGGCAGGGATGTCAATTGACTCATGTTCACTAGGTATAGGTGTAGGTAAAGAAGTGTTTTCGGGGGTGTTATCTGGTGGTGTTGGATCAACTTTGGTTACTTTTCCTCCTCTTGTCACGATTAACACATCGTCACTTGGTGGGTTAGTGTTTTCCTCAATAAAACTTAAGTTTTTCAAAATGGATTCCATGTTAGAGATTAATTTTTCTGAAATTTTTATCATGGCGTCAATGTTATCTTGAAATCCGGTTACTCTTTTGTTTATAAGGTCTTGTTCAAGCATAAAAAGTGGCAAAAGTGATTTTGAGGAAAATGAGTGACTTGTGGGGGAAGAATTATCCAAAAGTTGGGTCCAATCAGGATAAGGTGTTGACATGGTTGGTTAAAAAGTAAGTAAAACTAATCTAATCTAATCCTAAAGGCAAGAAATGTAACCTTTGATTGATGTTAATCTTTCAAAAGGATCGCTAAATACTAAAGTTGCTAAGCTCCTAAAATCGGTCACCGACGCTCCCCGGCAGCGGCGCCAAAAACTTGTTGCGCTGCACACCGGTCGTTGGAATTTCTAATGAAGATGCAGCACAGCAGTGGGTTTTTAATTTGTAAGGCTAGGGCCTAGGGTTACTACTATTGTTAATCTAAGGGATAGCAAAGGATAAGTATGACCTAGAGTCGTTCTTCAAAGCGCGACGAATTGAAACTATGAGGATTTAGGAACTTTTGTGAACTTAGCTGAGGCTCAGAAAGATGGTTTTGGTTTTGGGTTTTTCTAAATTAAATATAAATTTAAAATAAACTAAAAGGGTGGAGGTTACTTCGGGCGTTCAACAATTAAAGTGATTGTCTACTATGAAGTGGTTTAGGTGAAGTTAAATAGGAGGAGTTCTAACGAGGATAAATTTGTAGGTTAATGTGAGCTATTCTACTGTCCTTCTATTGGGCTAACACGAAGGTGTCCACAATCAGGCAAATAGAATGTCACATGGGTTGCAGAATATATTAAAACATACACCGAAAGTTCTCTCAAATGCATGTCCACATTATCCAACAGTTAATCTCAATTCCTATTCCCGAATCTCGATCATCAGAGACGTCCGAATCATGGCACAGTTTGTTGAATAAACAATCTTGTAAACTGGTTTTACCCTCGTCGGAACAGGTTGCAATAACCGGTCTAGACGGTTGGATAGCATGTCATCACTTATTCATACAAATTATCAACATTACTCAAGTATGCAAGAAAACAGGGATGATTTATACTAAGAATATAAACCTAATTAACACGTTTGTTAATCGATTCATAAAATGACTACCTTCGGTCATTCTCGACTTCCATACATTTGTACTCAGCCATAGGCGTTTCCAGTACTATATCAAAGAACAGTCGAAAAGGGGCCGTCACATTATTTCACGATGATTAAGGCTAAATATATTTAACTATCATGATAATCCTAAGGCAACAATTAAACAAGAACATGCAATAAGACAATCAAGGTAATAGTTCAATTTGAGCATACAAAGGGTTTATCTAAGTCGAGGATATTCTGAAAGTTGTCTCAAAAATATCGTCTGTTTGAATTAAGTCTTAATCTACCTCTATTCGCATGTTCCGTGTCTCTTAGATCTGAATGTGGTCCAGAGAACACCGGCCATGTAGTGGTCGTTCATTATATACCTTGTGTGTTTTGATTATTGATTAGTCGCGCCCCGACCCGATTCGCTTCTGCAACCTGAAATTGGGGTGCGACATTTTAGTTCCGTACGAACGTTCAATGTGAACTAAATAACTAAACCAAATAACATAAAACAAGGTATGAGGAAAAGATAAACAATCGAAGATAAACATGTAATTTCTTAGGTTTTTCCGCTCAGATTCATATTATCCGGTTCATGTGTTTTGATTGTCTGATTGTAATTTCTTTTATATTAACTTAGTTACTAATCAAAGAATCTAAGTTAAATGTAAATTAGTCTCCGGTTCCGATTAACTAATATCTACAATTTAGAGTCCTACATTAAAGTCGATCCGAGTCGCAAGAATGTTGCTCTATTGCGTGCTTTTTCCTAGATTATGCATTAAGTGTTCACGACTTGTTACGACTAATCCTCGTGGTATGACTCAAAAATACCTTCTAATAATCCTTATTAGCTCATCCATTTTAGATTAGTTTATTACTGTGATCTTAACCTATCAAACTCGATCTATTTAGCAATGATCATAAACCGAAATCATGATCATCGATAATCAATAGTATCAAAGGAACTCAATCTTGACAATACTATTAACCACGTTAAGTAGCAATTAATAATCACTAACAAATAAGGTTCTACGGATAACATTGCAATCTTCAATCAGACAATATATTCAAAGAACAATTATAACCTTCAAACAATCATAATCCAAGGTTCTTAAACTAAACAATATATATAAAGTCTAATTCATGATTCAATTGTACAAAATCGGATTCATAATCTCAAACAAAACACATAGACATGTTAAATTGAAATCGGAAGATGATACGTGTCGCACCTCCAAAACACGTGGCAGCGGAAGGATGAGGTGTCACAGGGGCCACGTCCAAATCAAATATCTTCGCACAAGATTACATCGAATGACCTCTAGTATGTTGTTTCATGTGGGTTGTCCTACTGCTCTGTGAACCTGAGAATACATGCTAAAACGGGTCAACATAATTGATGGTGAGTTCATAGTTTTGCATAGTTTGAAATCATATTTTTGAACACAATGTATCAGAGTTATCGTAGTAGCACAGTTGCTAAAGTAGTAAACTATTGCCCTGAGCTCATAGTCCGAAGCTTAACCAGTTGGTGCCCCTAGTAAGTGCATCCCTCTACACTCAATTACAAAAAATTATGCACCCGTATAGTGGTTAGAGTGACTAACCCGGATGGCGGAAGGTCATTTCCCGATAGATCTATCCATAATGTTCACGCTTAGTATTAACGGAGCTATGAAATTTGTTATAGGCCAAATCATAGTGAAATCGTAGTTTTACTCAGGCAATAAGTATAAATGTTTTCAGTTGTTTGTGTTCATACAAACAAAGCATGTAATCTCACCCCAATAGTAAAAAGCGGTAAAAGGAGGGCTATGAGACTCACATGAGTTAGCAAGCAAGCAATTAATCAATTAGCAAGCAAGTAAGCGTGTATCCAATTGCAACCTTCTAATGCCCTAAACATATAAGGTTGTGTATGTAAGTAGATGTCTTAAAAGACCGTTGTTGTAAGTGGAGGGTTAAATTCCACTTAGGCTAGTTCACTCAACTAGTATATCTAAGTAAGTTGTTATCAAAAACATTTATGACCCGTTGGTGAAAGTTCGTAATAATATTTCTTAAAATGACATTACTATTAGGTTTGTTTGTTGTGTACTTTGCCTTAGTATATATCACGTGTCAACGCGTTGTTATCGTATGTGATTTTTAATTGTCATGGGAATTTAATACTTAGTGTCAAAGTCTTGCGGTTTACATTTAGGTTAAAATATAAGTGTCATTTTTTATTCAGGTTGTATTTACAAGTCTCTTTTTGGGTTCAAGTTACTAAATAATTCACCCAAACCCATTTGTTCATAAGTCTTGCTGAATGAATTGAATCACCACAGAAAATAGGTGGGGAGAACTTTATTAAATAATAGAGAAAGTTACAAAATACACCCTATACAAGTATAAAAATACATGAATACAAAAGGTCTATTTATTGTCTAATATCCCCCCTCAAGCGAAAGGATGGCGGACCAATACGAAGCATAGATCGAAAAAATTCGAATTGATGATGTGGAAGACTCTTCGTAAAGATGTCGGCAACTTGAAGCTTGGTTGGGACGAACTTGGTGTGCAATTTGTTGGAAGCAACGAGTTCGCGAATGAAATGATAACCAAGATCAATATGCTTTGCCCGCTTTTGAGAAACATGATTTTGTGTCAAGAAAAAGGCATTTTTGTTGTCGCAAAGTAATGTAGGGCGAGAGGGGGGCAAAGCATGCAATTCATGCAACAGGTGAGTGATCCATATAATTTCAGCCGCCGTATTTGCCATAGCATGATACTCGGACTCGCAACTCGAACGAGAAACTGTAGGTTGTTTCTTTGCATTCCATGAGACTAAGTTACCTCCAAGAAAAATAGAGTACCCATAAGTGGAACGACGCGTCTCAAGACAGCGGGCCCAATTCGCATCGGAGTATCCCAAAATTATAGTAGATTTTGGCCGGGAAAAAGTTAGCCCAAACGATATTGTTCCCTTGATATAGCGAAGAATGAGTTTCACATATTGAAAACGGGTATGTGTAGGAGCATGCAAGAATTGACTAACTTGATTCACGGCATAAGAAATGTCGGGACGGGTGATTGTCAAATATTGGAGAGCACCTACAAGAGAACGATAATAAGTGGGATCTTTAAACGGTTCACCAGTAGTCACAAATGACGAGGATGAGGCAAGAGGAGTAGCAACACTTTTGGAATCAAGAAGATGTGCTCGTTCCAAGATTTCGTGAGCGTATTTCGATTGACTAAGAAACAAACCAGTGTTGGTGTATGTTACTTCGAGCCCGAGAAAATAGTTTAACTGTCCGAGATCCAAAAGAGCAAATTCGGATTGTAATGTAGCAATGAACGAGGTGACCACAGAATCATCCGACCCGGTGATAATAATATCGTCAACATAGACGAGAAGATATATCAAGGTGGAGTCACGTGAAAACACAAAGAGAGACGGATCGGCGCGACTACACGAAAAGCCATTATCAATAAGAAACGTACTCAACCGATGAAATCATGCACGAGGAGCTTGCTTTAAACCATATAATGCTTTGTTAAGACAACAAACGTGATCAGGAAAACGTGCATCATGAAAACCCGAAGGTTGTTCCATAAAAACCAATTCCTCGAGATTCTCATGAAGAAAAGCATTGCTTACCCAGTTGATGAAGTTTCCAACCATTAACCACGGCTAAAGAAAGAACAATACGAACAGAAGTAGCTTTAACAACCGGGCTGAACGTATGAGAGAAATCAAGACCCGGAATTTGACTATAACCTTGAGCCACAAGGCGAGCTTTGTGGCCATCAATGGACCCATCGGCATGATACTTTGTACGGTAAACCCATTTACAACCAATGACATTATGGTTAGGCGGTCGAGGGACCAAGGTCCATGTATTATTTAAGCGAAGGGCCTCTAGTTCTTTATTCATAGCGGACACCCAAACCTCTTGTTGGGAGGCGGTTTTGAAAGTCTTTGGATCGTTGGTGGTAAAAAGAGCCGAGAAAAGCTCATGAGTAGTCGTATGAGCTAAGTCGGTTCGGTGTTTTGGTTTAAAAATTCCATCTTTTGATCGAGTACGCATCGAGTGAGTGGATTGGGTGGTTGGAGGAGGTGGTGGTGGAGGAACGACAGGAGGTGGGCTTGGTGGTGTAGGAGGTGTTTCTGGGTGGTTAGCGGGTGGTGAAGCAGGATCCGGGTCAGATGTAGGTTGGGTAGGGGATATGGGTTGGGCAAGCGGAGGTGTTAGATCTGGTTCGCATAGCCCACATGGAACAATAGGCGGCGTGTTGTGATGGGGAGGGGAGGTGGCAGCGTCGGGTGTAGATATGGTAGTAACAAATGGGTCATCCAAAAAAGAGGTGTATAATAAATCGTTTAGCTGAGTAGAGGTAGACGAACCCAAAAATGGAAAATATTGCTCATCGAATTTGGCGTGGCGAGTGATATAAATGCGAGAGGTAGTTGGCTCAAGACAAAGATAACCTTTATATTGGGAGTTGTACCCAACAAAAATACTAGGCAAGCTCCTAGGAGATAACTTGTGCTTGCTATAATCTCGTAAATAAGGAAACACACGACAACCAAAGGGTCAGAAATTGTCATAAGCGGGAACCCGATTAAAGAGAACTTCAAATAGGGACTTATGGTTCAACACCTTAGAGACACTGACCTGCTCCAAATCTTCTGTAGTTAATGATGAATTCACATGGCTAGCAAAGAATGCTTCTAGTACATTATCATTAGCACCAGATGTGCTACTACTTCCAGTTTCACCAACAGACACAAAAGCAGTATTATTAGAGCTACCAGTGGACTGTTTTATAGCCAAAACCTCAGGCTCAAAGTTTCTCAGATCATTGTACAGATCCTCAATTTCCTTCTGATCAAGGTCTGCACTTTGTCTAAGTCCCACGGTGTACATGTTCCATTCTGTACCAAGTGATCTTAAAAATTTTCTATTAAGATCATTCTTGTCTATCTTAACATTGTGATTTTCAAGATCTCCCACCAGTTTCTGAAACCTATCAAAGGTTTGAGTTAAAGTTTCCGACTTTACTCCAGCAAAGTTCTCAAACTGTTGTTTGAGAAGAGACCTCTTGTTCTTCTTTGTATTATCATTACCTCCAAACCTTGTGACTATTGCTTCCATGAGTACCTTAGCATCTACACATTTATCAAATTTCCTTTGATACTCATTGGGAATTGACAAGAGTAATGTACTCAATGCCTTCCATTCAGTGGCTCTTTCTTTTCTCTCAGCATCTGTCTTGGGTGGTGGTCTCTCCAATTTTTCACCATCTGGACCCTTTGGATAATTAGGTCCATTGATAACCACCTCCCACATCATATAATCTATGAGAAGCATGTACTGCCTGATTCTTGTCTGCCATAACTCAAACTCATCAGGTTTGAGCATAGGAATCTTTGTGGCCTGTATTCCTTCCATCGTTTCAGTAGACATCTTGGTATTTGAAGAGAAAGCTGCAAACTTTAATAGAATTCTTCAAGATCAAAGCAATATCTTGCTCTGATACCACTTGTTGATCCCAGTTAGGATCTTAATATGTATTACTTTGATTAATTATTAATAAGCTTGCAGAATAGTTTATTAATAACTTGAAGAACAAACTTGTAACACATAATATTAATCAAAATCTTCAATATTATTATCAACAATATGAACACACAATTGTGTTAGGGTTTACAACCTTGAAGCTAATAACTAGAAATTCGTCACGCATCTAGGGTTTCACAGGATCTCTATTTATATCACATAGAGTCCTTTACAGAATCAAACTATTATGGAAATTCTATCTATTCCATAATTCTCTCTAACCGACTACTAACAGTGGTTAAGCTATTTACTAACAGGGGTAGTACTCATATATTATCAACAGTGGTTGAGTACTTAATACAAAATACAAATTCATTTCAACAGTGGCACTGTTAGGCTAATTCTAACTGACAGTGGCACTGTCAATACAAAACTAAACTAACAGTGGTAGACTTCTTCTAGCAGTGGCACAATACTTGTCTTCTGAGCAAATCTGGCAGTGGCTTAGGACTCAAGATACCTCACTGCAATTAATATGGGTTGTATGTGCTTAGTCATGCGCTGCCCCTAAGATTATCATTTCTTAATTTGAGAAATTTCTATCTTATTTACACTACTTTCCAAAATAACTTACTCATATTTAAAATGGCTCCTCTTAGAAATATTACAATTCAAAGAAATAGCAGAGCTAACTGAATGAGTAGCTATCTACCGTCGAAGTCAAGCTCATGCTTTTCTTTGTTTTATGCAAAAAATTTAAAAATTTTGATCAATTTTTAAAGTGAGGAACATTTTCTGAGTTGCTATTTGGACACAAAAATCTATCTAAGGTATTCTATACCGCTATCACACACTTAGAGGAACATTGTCCCTAATGTTCTCTTTAGTAAAGCTTTTATTGGAAGTAAAATCCCACACTTAGAGTTTAAACATATAAGAAAATGTTTCTCAGGTATTAATTTGGGCTAGAATCCCACACGTAGTGATAAGCTTAGGATATGGTATAGATTACTTTTATTAATTAACTGTACTCAATAAAGCAAAAAGATATAAACAAAGAAAGGATGAAGAAACTCCCCAGATAGCTAAAAGCCGAAGGTCAGAATATGTGCCGATAAGAAAAGTCTTTCTTTTGCAGTAGCTCAATGAGGATTTATTCAGCTTTTAGGGGGATTGCCTTTAAATGAGAACCTTGCCTTCCATTCCAACCATCATTTGTGAATCAATCTCTTAAGTGTGAACACGTTGGATATACCTTTTAACTCCATATTTTTGCAATGAAAAAAAGAATAACTGTCTCAGAATGAAAAGGTGTTTTCTATTACAAATCATTTTGTAGGACATATGTTTTTAAACGAGTTCGAGCATAATGCATAAAAGTAGTATGCAAGTACCTCAAATGCTCGAAACATATGAACTAATTTTTGAAAAGTGTTTCCTATTTATCTGAGATGAGTGATTTTTGAAAAAGATGAGTTGTGACTTTAAAATATTTTGAAAATATTTTTGAGGTATATCCAAGTGTGAAGGATATTAAGATATTTATCTTCACTTATTAACACACAATCAACACACGCTTTATTAATCGGGTTGCCTCCCGAGAAGAGCTGCTTTTAGAGTTGAGAGCTCGACTTTCCTTCAGAATCAGTGGGTGGTGGAACTTCCAGGGCCAATGGTGTTGGAAGGTGGGACCCTGCAATAGAATCTCAAGAAGTGGCGGGTGATAACCTGAGTGATGTTTGGGATCCTTTCCACATGAAGAGGGAAGCTATCAAAGTGTTTTTCAGCCACCCTTTGCAAGTGAAGAAGGTCCCAGGTGATATTATCGACTGACTTTGTTATGACTCCGTTGGGATCAAAGATGAGGGTCCCATTGGATCTGACAACCTCACGCTCAGGACGTTCTCTCCTTAAAGAATCCATGAAACCGAAGAAGCGTAGATGTATGTCTTCATGATTTTATGGGTTTCTTCTTAGTGTATGGATGGATTCTTGAACACCTTGGAGAAGCTGGTTTTGGTGACTGGAGTACGTGAGGTCATAATTCCTAAAGATGTTTAAGATTCTGTAGTAGACTTCACATAGACCGTCATGAAATAGCTGCCAGGGTTCTTTTGGAGAAACAGTACCAAAGATCTCTAAGAGACGTTCCGTGACAAAGTTTGCAGTGTTGACCATTGTTCCATTTGGGATGGAAGAAGGGATGGCACGCGTTCTTTCGTCTAAACTCATGTATTCGAGCCTCTCGATAATCTTGTGGGTGTGATGTTCAATGGTGCAGTCGATGTAAAACCTATGTGGTGAGGTATCATCAATATGGTCGTTACCGGCTATGGAATCCATCAATCCTCTGAGATCATTCATCATCTGAATGTCTACTTCCTCCTCAGGGTTCAAATTGTACCTATAAGAATGTAACAAACTCATTTGTTGGATAGAATATGGAAATGCGGACCTGATTAGGGCTTCATAAACCTTGCCATATATGACTTTTTGTTCCTTAAGAATTCTAGCTCATCTGCAGCAGGTGTCTCATCAATATGGTGTTCTTGCAGAAGCTAACTCGCTAGATCTTCGGCGAAGGCATGAATGCGGTTTGGTATATCTTGAGAACTCCTAGAGTTATTAGCACAATAGCCCATATACTCAGCATTGATTTCCTCAATTAACTCTCTCTGTCTCGGAGTGTACTCATTAGTCGAGTCTCTAATGACAGCCATGATCATACGAAAATCATCCTCAAATATTTCGAGAGAACTGATCACCCCTTCATGGGTAGAGACAACCTAAACCTGGATGATCTCGAGAGGAGGATCAGGAATAACTGGAGATGTATGAAGATGGATGTAGCGGACATCTATTGGAACATCTATAAAGACGACGTCATCCTCATCACTGTCCGTCACTGGAGTGTCGGTGTTCTGAGAATCAGGGAACTCAACAGTATTGGATGGTGGCTGAGTCGCGTCGGTGATTTGTTATATAGGCTGAGAAGAATCCATTTCAATGTCCTTTTCTTCAGCGCAGGAGTGATCAATTAGTTGGCCTTCATCTGAATCATCATCGGACAGAGTGATTGGAATATATTCAAGTTGCATGATCTCTTCTGTCGGATGCTGAGAATCAGGGAAGTATTCGTGAGGTGATGTGGATTGATCAACATCCTCCTCTTGCTCTTCTGCTTTTGGCTCATTCTCTTCTTGCTCCTCTTCAGATTCTTCCATAAAACCCTAAATTTGCGTCACTTGCATAAGTTCATTAAGTGATGCATAAAACCCTAAATTTGCGTCACTTGCCTAAGTGCCGCTTAAAACCGACACTTACAACCGTCACTTGCCCAGTGACGCCTAACGTTACTTACCGACACTTCCAACGACACTTGTATAAGTGTCGCATACAATTGAACTCTAATTTCATCTAACACTCGACCCTAGTGACGCATAGAGCCCTTACCCGACACTGATAACCGACACTGCTTTAGTGACGCCTCGCCATGCGTCACTTCCCTAAGTGACGCCCTAAACTCAGATTTCACAATTTTATGCGACACTTTCGTAAGTGTCGCCTAAACTCCTAAGTGTCGCCTAAACCCCTAAGTGTCGCATCAATATGGTCGTTACCGGCTATGGAATCCATCAATCCTCTGAGATCATTCATCATCTGAATGTCTACTTCCTCCTCAGGGTTCCCAGATGCATAGTCCAAATTGTACCTATAAGAATGTAACAAACTCATTTGTTGGTTAGAATATGGAAATGCGGACCTGATTAGGGCTTCATAAACCTTTGCATATATGACTTTTTGTTCCTCTAAGAATTCTAGCTCATCATGGTGTTCTTGCAGAAGCTAACTAGCTAGATCTTCGGCGAAGGCATGAATGCGGTTTTGTATATCTTGAGGACTCCTAGAGTTATTAGCACGATAGACCGTATACTCATCGTTGATTTCCTCGATTAACTCTCTCTGTCTTGGAGTGTACTCATTAGTCGAGTCTCTAATAACAGCCATGATCATATGAAAATCATCCTCAAATATTTCGAGAGAACTGATCACCCCTTCATGGGTAGAGACAACCTAAACCTGGATGATCTCGAGAGGAGGATCAGGAATAACTGGAGATGTATGAAGATGGATGTAGCGGACATCTATTGGAACATCTATAAAGACGACGTCATCCTCATCACTGTCCGTCACTGGAGTGTCGGTGTTCTGAGAATCAGGGAACTCAACAGTATTGGATGGTGGCTGAGTCGCGTCGGTGATTTGTTATATAGGCTGAGAAGAATCCATTTCAATGTCCTTTTCATCAGCGCAGGAGTGATCAATTAGTTGGCCTTCATCTGAATCATCATCGGACAGAGTGATTGGAATATATTCAAGTTGCATGATCTCTTCTGTCAGATGCTGAGAATCAGGGAAGTATTCGTGAGGTGATGTGGATTGATCAACATCCTCCTCTTGCTCTTCTGCTTTTGGCTCATTCTCTTCTTGCTCCTCTTCAGATTCTTCCATAAAACCCTAAATTTGCGTCACTTGCATAAGTTCATTAAGTGACGCATAAAACCCTAAATTTGCGTCACTTGCCTAAGTGCCGCTTAAAACCGACACTTACAACCGTCACTTGCCCAGTGACGCCTAACGTTACTTACCGACACTTCCAACGACACTTGTATAAGTGTCGCATACAATTGAACTCTAATTTCATCTAACACTCGACCCTAGTGACGCATAGAGCCCTTACCCGACACTGATAACCGACACTGCTTTAGTGACGCCTCGCCATGCGTCACTTCCCTAAGTGACGCCCTAAACTCAGATTTCACAATTTTATGCGACACTTTCGTAAGTGTCGCCTAAACTCCTAAGTGTCGCCTAAACCCCTAAGTGTCGCATCAATATGGTCGTTACCGGCTATGGAATCCATCAATCCTCTGAGATCATTCATCATCTGAATGTCTACTTCCTCCTCAGGGTTCCCAGATGCATAGTCCAAATTGTACCTTTAAGAATGTAACAAACTCATTTGTTGGTTAGAATATGGAAATGCGGACCTGATTAGGGCTTCATAAACCTTTCCATATATGACTTTTTGTTCCTCTAAGAATTCTAGCTCATCATGGTGTTCTTGCAGAAGCTAACTCGCTAGATCTTCGGCGAAGGCATGAATGCGGTTTTGTATATCTTGAGGACTCCTAGAGTTATTAGCACGATAGACCGTATACTCATCGTTGATTTCCTCGATTAACTCTCTCTGTCTTGGAGTGTACTCATTAGTCGAGTCTCTAATAACAGCCATGATCATATGAAAATCATCCTCAAATATTTCGAGAGAACTGATCACCCCTTCATGGGTAGAGACAACCTAAACCTGGATGATCTCCAGAGGAGGATCAGGAATAACTGGAGATGTATGAAGATGGATGTAGCGGACATCTATTGGAACATCTATAAAGACGACGTCATCCTCATCACTGTCCGTCACTGGAGTGTCCGTGTTCTGAGAAACAGGGAACTCAACAGTATCGGATGGTGGCTGAGTCGCATCGGTGATTTGTTTTATAGGCTGAGAAGAATCCATTTCAATGTCCTTTTCTTCAGGGCAGGAGTGATCAATCAGTTGGCCTTCATCTGAATCGTCATCAGACAGAGTGATTGGAATATATTCAAGTTGCATGATCTCTTCTGTCGGATGCTGAGAATCAGGGAAGTATTCGTGAGGTGATGTGGATTGATAAACGTCCTCCTCTTGCTCTTCTGCTTCTGGCTCATTCTCTTCTTGCTCCTCTTCAGATTCTTCCATAAAACCCTAAATTTGCGTCACTTTCCTAAGCGCCGCATAAAACCGCTTTTTCCCAACACTTAGAACCGTCACTTGCCCAGTGACGCCTAACGTTACTTACCGACACTTCCAACGACACTTGTTTAAGTGTCGCATTCAATTGAACTCTAATTTCATCCGACACTCGACCCTAGTGACGCATAGAGCCCTTACCCGACACTGATAACCTACACTGCTTTAGTGATGCCTCGCCATGTGTCACTTCCGTAAGTGACGCTCTAAACTCAGATTTCACAATTTTATGCGACACTTTCCTAAGTGTCACCTAAACCCCTAAGTGTCGCATCAAGTGACGATAAAAACATACTGTTTACAACTCTTTTTCACACTAAGTGTCGAACTTCTATAACCTCAAACCCTTATACGATACGACTTCTACAACACATTGGAACATGTTTTCAAGCATAACACTTCGAAATCATAATGATAATGATAAGATAATTATTACAAACAATCACCAACGGGCAGTATTCCTTATTAAGTATGATTAGGTTCAGTGACTACATTGTATTGGTTTAATTTAACATAGCTTGATCAACTATGTATAATTAAAAGAATATGATGTGAGATTTGAAAGGAGTCATGACTGAATAGGATACACTAGTTGACTCTGACCTCGAGAGAACCGGGACTCAAACATGTATGTGTTAGACACTTTAGGCGATTATGCAATATATATATACAGAGATAGGCCTCACTCTCACTCAATAACTTAGGCTATATTATATATGTATTATATGGATATAGGCCTCATTCTTTCTAATGCTTTGTCTCAGAATGGCAAACACACCACCCAATTCATCACACTCTCAATCCGAATCGCTGAACCCGAGGGTAGCTAGGAGGAACGCCAGGTTGCCTCGTGCTGGCACGTATCCCACTTACTTTACTTTGCAGGCCTTGGCCGCTAGGCTGAACCATCACGAGCAATGATATCGCGTAAAAAGTCATGTTTTTACCACCGATATCTCTCTCATTCTAGAACGATTCTTGGCATTTTAAACTCAAAACCAATACAAATCAATGATAATATGCAAAGATGGTCAAAACAAGGTTGCACGATAAAAATCAAGCAAAACGGGTGAAATACAAATATTCCACACACGTTTGAAGATTCAAGGTATCAAAATGAGATTTCAAGACAAAAGTGCCCATCATCAACATCCATCTCACCCAAGATGTTCGTTTTCAAATTACGAATCCAACAGAAGAAGAATCAACAAAAATGGATAAAGAATGAAGATTCTACGCCCGCTGGAAGATCCAAAGGATTCGTATGCAATATCTGGAGATAAGAAATATATTTTTGGGATATCTTTACATAAAATTCTTCTTTTTTGAATTACGAATCCAACACAAAAAGAATCAACGCAAACGGACGCATAACGAAGAAGATACGCGCTAATTAAACAACGCAGCGAAAGACGACGGACCGGGGCGGGTGGCAGCCAGCCGCCGCCGGCCAGTCACCAGCCGCCTCCGGCCTGGTGGTGGGCGGTGCCGCCTCCCCTACCCGCGTCTCTTTTCCACTTTTTTGTCCTTGCGTGTACCCGGTGCACCACCTTTCGCTACTTTTTCGTACCCGGTGCACCACCTTTCACTCTTTTTCTAATGTGAGCTTAGGGATGCTAACGTGAGCCACTTTTCACCTATAAATAGCAGCCCTTAGACATCATTTGAACACACACTCAAAAGACACTCCTACATTCTAATACACTCACATACTCTTTTTCTATTTCCACTTTCTTATTCTAGAAATTCTCTTATAGTCTAGGATTATTGTAATTAATCTTCGGATTAGAATAGAGGCTAGAACGAACGTTAGGAGGTTTGAAAATTTATCTTTGTACGTGTAAACGAGTTGTCAATCAAAATAATACGCTATTGCACATTTATTTCTGGGTGATATCTAAACCTTTATCATACTTGTTTTATTCCATATTTTAATTATATGTTATTGCTTGCTATGTGATATATTTGTTGCAATGAATTGCGAGTAGTTTATTATTGTGGTTGTTGATGATGTATATAATTATAAGTAAAGATGACATTATATTATCAATGTATGACAATCGTAAAGAGATATGACGGCCCCTATTCGACTGTTTATCCGATATAGTACTGGAAATGCTTTAAGGCGGAGTACAAATGTATGGAAGTCGGTAAACGACCGAAGGTAGTTATATCTCGGGAATCAGCTCTAGTTTAATAGTTGGAATCCCGAAGGGGTAATACAACTTCACAACTAACTGGTATATCCTACGAAAGCCAAAACACTATAATATGATGTTCGTGAAATACGTTCAGATAAAATACGAATTAGTAACCCTTGTAGCGTCAAGACTTTATGAATTCAAGTTTAATTTACGGATTACCCTTTCTGGTTATCCACGTGACTACAACCTAGTAATTAGGACCTGATCCACCTTAATTATGGTAAGTAGTTATCTGTGCCCATGATATGCAATAAGTAAGATACATTGAAAACACTCATTGTATATATTAGGTTTACATTTCTACACTGCTTTACATTTAGTTAGATAGAGTGTCACTCTCACTGTCAATTACTCTCGACTGCATGTTGATGTGAGAAACTATGGAACTACAACGTAAAGTACACTGTCTATCATTGAAAGGCATGGTCCGCATATGAAACACGTTTTAACAAACTGCGAATAATCCGGGGATGTATAACTGTTTGAAAAGGAGAGATATGAATCATAAGTCGAAGTAACTAGAGCTTAAATGACCAACGGGCTGTACGCATTTTCAAATACTTAAACAAATCAACCAAATCATAGTAATTTGGACATTCTAGTTTGGACGAACAACTACAAGGGTGATCTTTTGAGATACCCAATCATGTTTATAACCATCGCGTGTCGTGGACACCCTCAGGTTAAGAGTCTTCGGACAATCACTAATCGGCTAATCAACTCACGTTTATTGATAAAGCGCTTCAAAACACAGGTGAGTCTCATGCCCCCCCTTTTACTGATTTTACTTAGAGCTGTGATTCATTGCTTATTTTTAACAAGTGAACGCAAGTACAAACATTTTCATATACTACATGAGTTTTACACAACTAATCATTTCAAAGTCCTCCATCAGCATAGTTTGGTAATACAATGTAGCGTGAATATTAGTATATGGTACAATATAGGGTTGACCCTCCTCGTCCAGGTCAGCAAGCACTAACTGGGTAAACGGATGTACTAATATTTGTTCAGATGAGTGTTGATAAGGCACTCGTGGAGGCACCTCGTTCAGGCATTGATTGTGATCCTGACCCTCGAGTTAAGCTCAGACTATGTGCTCATGGCTGTATACATCATCATTATCTTTATTTGTTGGATGCAAATCAGTACATAAATCTTGCGGTTCACATAATATTATTTGATATACAAACCTGTGAGCTCACCAGCGTTAGCTGACCCATTTTAGCATGTATCACATGTACCCAACAGTAGATTCAGACTACCCTCAGGATTACTATAGCTCGAGTCAGCATGTAGACAATAGAGATTTCCTTACAGTAGTATATTTTGTACAAGTATTTATGTATTGGAATCTCTCATTTAATCGAACACGAGCTATGTACCCTTTCAACAATTGTAAACATTTTAATATTAATATATTTTGTTAAAATGATTCATATAGAGTCGTTTGCTATACATCTGTGTGCTTTGATTATTGATTAGTAACACCCAAATTATGCTTCCGCCAAATTATAAATTTGCGGGTGTTACAGATTGGTATCAGAGCCTAAGGTTATAGTGAACTAGGTTGCATTTAGTAGGCCTAGACTATGACCGTTAGGCAGTATTCCTTATTAAGTATGATTAGGTTCAGTGACTACATTGTATTGGTTTAATTTAACATAGCTTGATCAACTATGTACAATTAAAAGAATATGATGTGAGATCTGAAAGGAGTCATGACTGAACAGGATACACTAGTTGACTCTGACCTCGAGAGAACCAGGACTGAAATATGTCTGTGTTAGACACTTTAGGCGATTATGCGATATATATATACAGAGATAGGCCTCACTCTCGATCAATAACTTAGGCTATATTATCTGGATATAGGCCTCATTTTTTCTAATGCTTTGTCTGAGAATGGAAAACACACCACCCAATTCATCACACTCTCAATCCGGATTGCGAAACCCGAGGGTAGCTAGGAGGAATGCCAGGTTGCCTCGAGCTGGCCCGTATCCCACTCACTTCACTCTGCCGGCCTTGGCCGCTAGGCTGAACCATCACGAGCAACGACTTCACACCATGGATGTCGCACTGCAATAAACAAATGAAAATTGGACACTCACAGCGCTAGAACGTATCAACCAAGTCTCCGAAGATCATTGAAACGCCGTTAGCAACATGAACATTCTCCACGACCAAATAGTGGAATCAGGAGTAGAAGTCGTGCTCTTGCGACTCCGATTGGAACAATGTGAACAGCGCCTGCAAGAGGCCGAAGAATACTCAAGGATACTGGTACAACGGCTAACCTTAGCAGAAGACAACGCCCGATAAACTAGCAGACTCATAATCACCGTGGATCGACTTGTCACACTAATGGAAAGGATAAACTTGCGTTAGAACTATTGTGACCGTCATCTTATAATCTATTTCTATCTATGTAGGACTCTTCCAATTCGAACCGGATGTAACAATTCCCGGTACCTTTTTTACTTCCCATATTATGTAATCTTTTGAAAACCTGTACCATGTATCCAACTTGGTTATCTAAATGAAATATAATTATCACTTCGTACTATCATCATATATTTCATCATATACGCCTGTTCGGGCTACCCGACATCCCAGTTCGGGCATCGAAGATACAGCTGCCAACGGGCCTCAATCCAAACCCTGCTCGTAAAAGGACTTCCAGAGCAGCAAACCCTTGAGCTTCAAGGGAACCGAAGGAGCCATCAGACTGATCAGATGGTTCGATAAAATGGAATCCGTCTTCCACATCAGCAAATGTGCGGAAGAGGACAAAGTCAAATACTCCACCTGCACCCTAGAAGACAGTGCCCTCTCATGGTGGAATTCATATGCCCAGTCCGTGGGTATTGACATCGCTTACCTATTCCCTTGGGAGGACTTGAAGAAAATGCTCACCGATGAGTACCGCCCTAGTGAACAACTCCATAAGCTGGATGAGGAGTTCTGGCACTTGAAAGTGCAGGGGACTGATATTGTTGGATGCACCACCAGATTCCAACAACTTGCCATCCTTCGCCTGAGAAAGGTGAGTATCGAGCCTGAGAAAATCAAGAAATATATCTGCGGCCTTCCAGAACCTGTCAGGGGAAACGTCGCATCATCAAACCAACCCACTCTTCATGGTGCCATCCGGCTGGCCCATGAACTCCTAGCCATGAATGAAGACCCTGAAGCACCCACTTCTTCCTCCAACCACCTCAAAAGAAAGTGGTCCTACAACCACAAAACTTGCAAATGGTAAACTCATAGAAACCGATAGTATGATACCTAATTGCACCTTATACCTAGCCAACGAGACCTTCTCGATCGATCTTATGCCTGTTGAAATCGGAAGTTTCGACGTCATCGTTGGATTGGACTGGCTGTCTAAACACCGAGCCGAAATCGTTTGTTACGAAAAAATCGTCCGCATCCCTCTCGCCATTGGTAGAACCTTGATCATACAGGCGGAGACCGGTGGGATGAGACTAAATATCATCCCTTGTTTGAAAACCCGAAAATTTATGAGAAAGGGTTATCCTGCAATCCTTGCGCACATCACGGAGAAAAAGTCAGGGGAGAAACGACTTGAGGATGTGCCAATCGTTAGAGACTTTCCCGAAGTCTTTCCGGAAGAACTATCTAGTCTACCTCCACCTAGACAGGTTGAGTTCTCGATCGATCTCGTGTCGGGTGCCGCACCGATAGCCCGAGCACTGATGTGTGCTAAGTATAGGCAATTATAATCACAAGTTTAATTAAGGAAATACTAAATAATACTATCACACAATTCAGGCAAATGTTATCCTGATCATAGAATATAGTTTTATAAGTAAGTCCAAATTCGAACACAGGGAACGTGATTTAGTCTATAACTAACTATTTATTTATCCTAATTACAAGTATTACAAATATACAAATTCACAATTAATGTTCAATAATATACAAGATAGGGGGACGTTTTAGTTCCGATCGAACATATGTATAATTGATACCAATTCTTTAATAGATAAGTTTAAAGGAACAACTTAAGAATACTAAATTGGATAGAAGATTATGACTATTTAAACTATTATTTATTATACTTATTATATCAACTTATGTCTATTTGCGCGTTGGCTATTATTATTGTGATTTACTAATGTAGAAAACCTCAAAGGTTATGACAATTCTCATATAGCAATACAGTCAAAGGTTATGTAAAGTATCACTATTTATTAAGATCTATCAACATATTATTGATGCAATTCCAGGGTCGGTTGAATCATAATGCCACTTAACATCTAATAAAACATAATCACTTAATTTAAAAACCCAAAAGGTTAGTGAGTTTATCTATAAATCAGTTAATTATGATTATTAACATAATATAACACATAATTCTTGCATAATAATATTCAATAATATAGTTCTAACATAAACATATAATTCATATAATAAACATAATAAACATACATTTAAAGATTCATAATGAAAATCTAACAAGCAATTAATGCAAATAAACAATATCCATAGTAACCCAAAAGGTTAGTGAAGCTACAAGGATAAAGAAACCGAACCAATTAACGAACTAGCTCTTCCTAAGGTTGAAAACCTTGAAACCCTAGCTCCTTAGCCTCCAAATTCGCACATAAAGTCGACCTTAAACCTTAATATTCGACTTTTAATTCTAAGAATCGTATATGGTATAATCAAAATTAAGCCTCTATTTATACTAATCCTGGTCGACCCTCCAACCGCCGGTTGGGACCTCCAACCGCCGGTTAGAGTTAATTGAGTATTACTCCAACTCTGCGCTTTCTCCACCGCCATGAACCTTTATGTTACACCCCTAAAATCATTAATCGTGTTTATTAATGGTTTGGCGGAAGCTTTAGTTAATTAGCGGAAGCATTTGTTTATTAGCGGAAGCATTTTAAGTTACAGTTTAACAGCGGGGTGCTGACGTTACAATAGTGCATTCATTATATCAGATCATACAGAACATATTAATTTAAGATGCCATGAGTTTAAACATTATTACAAAAGGGTACGACTTATAAAGTCGTACAAGTAGTGGTGTTGTAGAACAACATAAGTTTACAAAACACGAGTTTATAAAAGAGGGATTTCGTAAGTATAACCAATGCAATTGGTTATACGAAGGAAATCCAAGTGTCCCAAAAGTTGCATCATAAATAGTCTGGGTTGCCTACGTCCTTTATGCATGCAGAAGTACCTGAGTCCTAATTCCCAGAAAAACATAGTAAGCCGTCAACATTGAATGTTGAGTGAATTCACAGGTTTAGTATAAATGTAGTTAAGCCAAGTTTTGTATAAATCATTCATGTACACAAACATAATGTTTATAAGTATAGCAGGAAACACAAGTGTTCTTATTAAAGAAAACATTTCCTATTTTACTGTAAGAATGTCATTCTTACTACAATTCAGTCGATGTGTTAGGAAACACAAGTTTAATCAAAAACATCTCCTAACAAATAGTTGTAGGAAATACAGTTAACAATCAAGTAGACATTTCCATATAAATAGCTGTAGGAAACACAGGTTTAATAGTCAAGTAAACATTTCCTATAAAAGTTGTTTTGTAGGGAAACCAAGTTTATCCAATCAAGGTAAATGTTTCCTAAAAAGAAATCATGTGTAGGAACACCTGTCCTATTAGTTGTCACAGGGAATACCCTTCCCAAATCAAGTTGTAGTTTAGTTGTTTAGTTATGTGGGAAATATAGATAGTGATCCCTCTAAGGTGAGCTAAACCTTTAGAGTTAAAGTAACGATACCTAGTACTATAACTAATCCACGACTAGTTGATGTTGTTGCCTCAGTAACACGGTAAGTATACACTCCTCGTTACGACTGCCGTCGTGTGGTTGGAATGACCAACGAGTTATATCAGTTGGAGGGTTGTCAAATCGATAGTACTATCTGTATACTCAGTGGCTAGAGTCACCTAGCTAATGGTTATTGGTTGCAAGCACTGGGACTTATGTGCACTACAACTACCTCATGTAAACCTAGGATCGTACCAAGATTCGTTGTCTTATTCCCAAAATAGTTGTGAAAATGTTTCATATAGTTAACAGTTGATTTATAAAGCAATAAGCATTTATACAAATCAATTCGATATAAAAGCATGTCAAGCAATTATATAAACAAGTAGCATGTAATAGCACATAGTTCTATGTTTTTCACCCCTGGTTTTAAAAGCATTTAAATCAAGTAAAAGGTAGGGGTTGTGAACTCACGTGTAACAAGTCTTCAGCTAGTACAGGTAATAATACTGTAGTCCGAACGTGCCTCTCAAATACCTAAGCACAATTAAATATACTTTACATAAGTATATGGACTAATCGTTAAGTTGAAATGTTCATAACATTTTAGTTGTTGGTGATATTTGCGTTGAAATGATCGTCGCTTATAAGTATATATTTACATATACTTATTAGTTGAATATATATATACATATATATTCTAATATATATTTGTTATTTGTCGTCATTGATTATATATATATATATATATATATATATATATATACATGTAGTCGTCATTGTCGTTGATTATGTTTCCAAAAACATAATTATAGTAGTTATAAAAATAACTTTGTTTAATACGATTGTCGTAGTTCATTTATATAACTATATATAATTTATAATCGTCCACTATATGTATAATCTATTTGTCGTGTTACAAATTTACATTTGTCCCGTTTACTCGTCACTTATATATAATCCGATTTAACATTTGCATTTTGAAATCTCATGGCCCATTGGGCTCGGCCCAATATAATTTGGCCCAATATAATATGGCCCGTTCACAAAATACGACTTTTGACCCATTATAGATTTGGTCCGCTTGGCCTAAAAAGTTATATTATTAATTGTCTGTGTCAAAATAATGTCCCGTGGTCGTGTACAACTTTGTCCCAAACTTTGTGTCCTAAAGTTTTATAACTTTTATAACTTTTTAGTATTTGTATTTCGTACGCGTTAATATATTTGTACTACAAAATATATGTATCGACCGTGTATTATTTAAACGCATCGAAAAAGTTAGGACACAGACTGTCTAGCCGATCGGGTCAAGTTTTAACAAACCGTTCGGCTCAAACATCCCTTAGCCAATCGGCTAAAGGGGATGAACCGATCGGCTCATTCGTTCCAGCCGATCGGCTGGTTAAAACCAACTGATCGGTTTGGTTCCTGGCTTGTGTTCGTCCCTGTTCTTGGTCTGTAAATGCATATATATAGGTTCGAGTGTTTGATCTCAGTTTTTGTGTACTACTACATCATCATAATATATCATACAATTCCTACTACAACATTTTTACATACATAATAACTTTATACATACAAAATTTATATGATCAATGTATGAATATGTATATATTTTTGAACCTTACAAAGATTATAGAGGAAGATGACTATGATGATGATGAATCTGATGTTGATGATGACGATGACCGAGATGATGATAATGGTTAAGATACCATTTTGTTTGTAGTTTGTGTATGGAAGTTTGATGGTTTTGAATGTACGGATGAAGATGATGCAATGGAGATGACCTTGTCTCTGCTCTTTGTTCTTGCTCGACACACACACAAAACCCAGATTGAATTATTGGTGATCTCTAAGTGTGAGGAGGAAGCATATATAAAAATTGTATACGGGTGTTAGTTTTTCAAAGAAAGTATGGAGATGACACTGAAGTGTCGAGTAGATATTTTAAAAGTGGTATAAGTTGTGGTATTTAGCCCGTTAATTCCGTGTACGGGTCCAATTATTTGTACCCCGTGTCCCACTCAATTATTCATTTATTTAAATTTTATTTTAAACTTTATAATTGATAAGTACATAAATGAAATAATTTTATTTAAAATAATTAATAAAATTATTTGCCGTAGTGGGACTGTACAGTTTATTTGAGTGCCAGATTTCGGTTGAATTTGGAATTTATATTTTAAGGTAATGTTCCAAATACTAAAACAGGAACAGAAAAATAAATACTTTTATTATTCTCGACCTTTAGGTACGTTTTATAATTGTTTCTGTTCGTGTATGACGCGCTCGTCACGTTTAATATAAAACGTATAATATCGTATATTATTTCAATAATATAAGTTAATAATGTTTGTAATTAATAATTTTCGAATTATTAATTATATTGTATCACCAACTTTGTTGTACTTAATTTGTCGAGTTTAATACGTGCATTTCGTACATAATTATATATATACATATAACTACAAATCTCATACATCATGTATCACATAGTAAGTTTCACAAACTTAACACATAAAAATCCTTTTGAATTCACTAATCAGGGAATTACTCTAGGTAATGCATGAAATTAAGTAAGGATTAATACCCTAAATGGAGGATCGTCACATTCTTCCCCCGTTAGCGAAATCTCATCCCGAGATTTAAGTTGAGTTGTTCATGACATGCGATTGTTCAAACAGGTGAGTGTATTTCTTTCGTATCTCATCCTCGCGTTCCCAGGTAAACTCCGGGCCATGTTTCGAGTTCCAACGAATCTTAAAAAGTTTGATTCGTTTGTGTCGGACTTTCTGCGTTTTCGTATCGGTCACTTCGATAGGTTCCTCCACAAAGTTAAGTTTTGAGTTGATAAAGACTTCGTTAGGAGGGATGATAAGTGTTTCATCGGAAAGACACTTCTTCAAGTTACACACATGAAAAGTGTCGTGAATGCTACTAAGCTCTTGTGGCAACTTTAGTTTGTAAGTGACAGGACCAATCCTCGCAAGGATTTCAAAAGGTCCAACATATCGCGGGTTAAGTTTTTCTCGTTTGCCAAATCGTGCTACCCCTTTCCAGGGCGATACTTTGAGTAGGACTTTGTCTCCTACTTGAAACTCAAGAGGCTTACGACGGTTATCGGCGTAACTCTTTTGTCTGTCTCTTGCTATTTTCAGTCGGTTGAGTACTTGCGATATCTTGTCCGTGGTTTCCTGGACAAGCTCTGGTCTGGATAGTTGTCTGTCACCCAACTCTGCCCAACAGAGTGGTGATCGGCATTTGCATCCATACAGTGCTTCAAATGGAGCCATCTGTATGCTGGTGTGATAACTGTTGTTATAGGAGAATTCGGCTAATGGGAGGTGAGTATCCCAGTTTCCCCCAAAGTCAATCACACACGCTCTCAATAAGTCCTCGAGCGTTTGAATCGTTCATTCACTCTGGCCATCTATTTATGGATGATAGGCTGTACTCATGTGGAGTCGAGTACCTAAAGCATGTTGTAGTGATTGCCAGAAGCGAGGTGTGAATCTGCTATCTCTATCAGATATTATAGACAACGGTACACCGTGTCGAGGAACGATCTCTTTAATATAGATCTTTGCCAGTTTCTCTAGTTTGTCAGATTCTTTGATAGCAATGAAGTGAGCTAATTTCGTCAATCGATCGACAATCACCCATATGGAATCAACCCCAGTTGATGTCTTTGGTAGTTTTGTGACGAAGTCCATCGTTATGTGCTCCCATTTCCATTTTGGCATTTCTGGTTGTTGCAAAAGTCCTGAAGGTCTTTGATATTCAACCTTGACCTTTGAACAAGTTAGACACTTGCTGACATAAGTAGCAATGTCTCTCTTCATATTAGGCCACCAATAGAAACCTTTTACATCTTGGTACATCTTATCTTCACCAGGATGAATCGAGTAGTTGGACTTGTGAGCTTCGTCCAAAATCAGTTTGCGTACTTCATCGTCGCACGGTACCCAAATTCGATTCATGAAGTATAAAACTCCATTTTCTTTGGTTTCGAGTTGTTTCTCCATTCCCCTCAGGGATTCGTCTTTCATGCGTTCGGTGGTGAAAGCTATTCGTTGTGCATCACGAATTTGAGTAATAAGATTCGAGTGGATTGTTAATACCAAAGCTCGAACTCTGCGAGGTTTAACATTCTCTTTACGACTCAGGGCATCCGCTACTACATTAGCCTTGCCCGGATGGTACTTAATCTCACAGTCGTAATCGTTCAGCAATTCGACCCAACGTCTCTGTCTCATGTTGAGTTCTTTCTGGTCGAATATGTGTTGTAGACTCTTGTGGTCGGTGAAGATCGTGCACTTTGTACCATATAGGTAGTGTCTCTAGATCTTGAGTGCAAAGACGATTGCTCCCAACTCTAAGTCATGAGTTGTATAATTCTTCTCGTGAATCTTCAATTGACAAGATGCATAAGCAATAACTTTGTCATTTTGCATGAGAACATAACCTAATCCTTGATGTGAGGCATCACAGTAAACGATGAAGTTTTCTGTTCCCTCAGGTAAAGATAAGATTGGTGCGGTGCTCAACTTTTGTTTCAACAGTTGGAAGGCGCTTTCTTGTTTTTCGCCCCATTCGAATTTCTTATCCTTTTGAGTTAAGGTGGTGAGTGACTGGGCTATTTTGGAAAAGTTTTCAATAAATCACCGATAATAGCCAGCCAAGCCAAGAAATTGTCGAATCTCGGATGGGGTCCTTGGAGCTTCCCAGTTTTTGATCGCCTCAATTTTGGATGGGTCCACATGAATTCCTTTATCATTTATTACGTGGCCAAGGAAATGAACCTCTCTAATCCAAAATTCGCACTTGGAGAACTTAGCATACAGCTTCTCGCTCTCGAGTAGTTGGAGGATAAGTTTCAAGTGTTGTTCGTGATCCCCTTTTGTTTTCGAGTAAATCAAGATGTCATCAATAAACACAATGACAAACTTATCAAGATAAGGTTTGCACACTCGGTTCATGAGATCCATGAATACTGCAGGCGCGTTAGTCAATCCAAATGGCATGACTAGGAACTCATAATGACCATAACGAGTCCTGAACGCGGTCTTCGGTACATCCTCTTCTCGTACCTTCAGTTGATGATAACCAGAACGCAGATCGATCTTTGAGTAGTAACTCGATCCTTGTAACTGATCAAACAGATCGTCTATGCGAGGTAACGGGCATCGGTTCTTGATAGTTACCTTGTTCAACTCTCGGTAGTCAATACACATTCACATAGATCCATCCTTCTTCTTGACAAACAAAACCGGAGCTCCCCAAGGTGAAAAGCTCGGTCGGATGAATACTAAGTCTAAGAGCTCCTGCAACTGTGTAGACAGTTCTTGCATTTCTGATGGAGCTAGACGATAAGGTGAGCGAGCGATTGGTGCGGCTCCAGGCACCAGATCGATGCGGAACTCGACTTGTCGCTGAGGTGGTAATCCTGGAAGATCATCAGGAAACACTCCCGGATAGTTTCGCACTACAGGTATATCACTTAAACTTTGCTCCTCGGGTCTCTTTTCTACAACATGTGCTAAAAACTCTTGGTATCCCTTTCGGAGATACTTAGTGGCTTTTAAGCAATTGATCATTTTAATGGCACTCGTCCTCTTATCTCCTTGTATCACCAAGATTTCTCCAGTCAACAATGGTAAACGTACCATTTTTTTAAAACAAACAATATCTGCATGATTCTTCGACAACCAGTCCATACCGACTACGATGTCAAAGCTTCCTAACTCAACCAGTAGTAAGTCTATTTTGAAAGGATGACTCTCCAATGTTAGAGTACATCCTGGTACTATTTCTCCTGATTCAATCAACCTACCATCGGCTAGTTCTAAAGTGTACTTGTTGTCTAGTTTACGGGATTTAATGTCTAATAGTGATCTAAATTCCGTAGACACAAAACTCAAATCGGCGCCTGAATCAAATAACACAGAGGCATAATGGTTGTTAACTAGAAACGTACCAGTGACAGTGTTGGGGTCCTCGCGTGCCTCCTGTGCTCCAATGACAAACGCACGACTTCGAGCTGGTTGGTTGTTGGTGTTACCACGGTTGTTGTTGTTCGGGTTTGCATTGCAGTTCTGATTGTTTTGGTTGCGGCAGTTAAGTTTAGGGCACTTGTTTCGGAAATGACCTTGCTCACCACATTCGAAACATCCATTAGCTGGTCGATCCCTATATGTTTGAGTAGTAGGATTCGATCTACAGTATTGGGCCAGATGCCCCCAACGTTTGCAATTTGCACAGAAAATACAATCACCATCATGGTGACGTTCACACTTGCCACACTTGGGCTTGTTCCCCAAGTAAGTCTTCTGTTCAGCAGTCGTGGTAAGGTAAGCTTTCGTGGTTCCAGTCGGCTTTTTGTTCTGTTGACCCTGACGGTCATTCCACTTACGTTTTCCTTTTCCAGCATCAGCACTACTGGATTCAACCTTTCCCGAAGTAGTTTTCTTAGTAAGGGTTCCCATTCTGATTGCTTCATCTGTCAAGCGCTGTGCTAGTTCTACAACACTCTTAAAGGTGGCAGGATTAGATGAAGTCACCAAGCTTCGAATCTGTGGCACCAAACCCCAGATATACCTTTCAGTGCGCTTGTACTCAGGTGTGACCATGTGTGGTACAAGGCATGCCAGTTCTTGAAATCTGGTGGTATATCCTGTGATATCGGTACCAACCATAGTAATGTCCCAGAGCTCAGTCTCAATCTTCTGCAGCTCACTGCGGGGACAAAATTCTTCCACGACCATGGCTTTCAAAGTTTCCCAGGTCATTGAGTGGCCGGTTGTGCGTCCAAGTGCTTGAACTTGGCCATTCCACCATGTCAATGCCTTATCAGAAAATGTGCATGTAGCATACTTTACCATGCAGTCATGAGCACAGTTGCTAATATCTAGCACAGACTCCATTTTCTCTATCCAATGATTGATTCCAATAGCACCCTCAGTACCACGAAAGTGGCTCGGTTTGCAAGCTAGGAATGTTTTGTACGAACATCCTCTTTAGGTACTCTCAGGGTTACCGTCAGATACAACAGGTTCGGTATTTCTGCTACCGCTGACCCTGTCCCTACGGTTTCGATCAGTGTCATACTGAGCAAGTGCTTCAGCAATCCTTCGGTTGACCATTTGTTCAGTCGTCTCATCAACAGCAGGAGGTGGTGAAGGGTTTCTTCGGACGTTCCGGGTATTCCTACACTTAGGCGGCATGATTCAGTCCTAATCACACACAAGAAACACTCGTAAGATACCCTAATCAATTCATCACTCATAAAGTATGTGATAAATATAGATATAGTATGATAATCAATCACCAATTGATATCACTCACAGTGTACACAGTGACATAAACTAAACATAAGTTATATATCATATATAAGTTAAAAGGTTTTACATAACTTTTATACATGGATAGGATTTACAATACAGAGAAAATACACCCATCTGATCAATCATGATCTACAAAATGTGATGGATTTAACCTATACATCCAACTAGTCAAAAGTTTTGCCCTACTACATCATAGCTACAATCCTAATACATCATAGATACCATCCTGACATGGTGAATCTAATAGAAATATGCTAAAAACATCCCTACAACCATCCTAACAGCTGCCATCAGTACACAAACTCCAACTGCAGAACCTACTATCCCCAGACGTCTCTCAAGCCTAATCAGACGTGCCCTAGTCTCATCGGTGGACTCTCGATCCATCTCAATGTGTACCTCAGAAGTGGCAAGACGTCCATAGATAGTAAGCACATCACCGTCCAGTCGAGAGGCATCACTGTGCATCTCTCCGATAGAATCCTGCGTACCATAATGAAATCCAAGAAGGGTACGGACAACTGCAACTACAGTAGGGATAGTGAGCTCCAGAGGCTCCTCAGTTAGATGTAAGGGGGTCGATGAGTGAGATGACTCCCCAGTCTCGAAAGTGGAAGGAATCCTCTCAAGTGTCCTCCAGTGGCGTAGTATACGCGGCATCTAGTCAAGATGCGGAACTCTAGTCCTCTGTAATGACTGCTGATCACAAGGTATCTCTCTCTCCTCAGTCATCGGATCCTTGTCACGAGGTGCCAAGGGTCCTATAGTGGGGATCTAACGCTCATCCTAGCAGTCCTACACAATCCAGGGCCATGTGAAGACTCTCCAATATGACGAGTCGCCATGAAAGTAGATCCTATCATACGAGTAGTGGGATCAGTGGGTGGTGATGGTGGAGTGCCTATAGTGCCATCTGAAGTAGCTCTAGGGAATGTGGGTGGGTAGACCTCCTCAGAAGGGTCATCACTAGCATAGTCAGGCTCCTCCTCTGACTTTGAGATGTAGATCGGAAACTGCCTAGACATAACTGTGACAAAGGCAATTGTGTGCATTGTGTTAGACGTATGCAAAGTATGAATGCAGAAATGTGTCAGCCAAGGCTATAGTCTAGGTCTCTAAGGTTTTCAGTCACTTAAAGACTTCTAGTTCTCTATAACCAATGGCTCTGATACCAAGTTCTGTCATCAGTAATCGTGTTTATTAATGGTTTGGCGGAAGCTTTAGTTAATTAGCGGAAGCATTTGTTTATTAGTGGAACCATTTTAAGTTACAGTTTAACAGCGGGGGTGCTGACGTTACAATAGTGCATTCATTATATCAGATCATATAGAACATATTAATTTAAGATGCCATGAATTTAAACGTTATTACAAAAGGGTACGACTTATAAAGTCGTACAAGTAGTGGTGTTGTAGAACAACATAAGTTTACAAAACACGAGTTTATAAAAGAGGGATTTCGTAAGTATAACCAATGGAATTGGTTATACGAAGGAAATCCAAGTTTCCCAAAAGTGGCATCATAAATAGTCTGGGTTGCCTACGTCATTTATGCATGCAGAAGTACCTGAGTCCTAATTCCCTGAAAAACATAGTAAGCCATCAACGTTGAATGTTGAGTGAATTCACAGGTTTAGTATAAATGTAGTTAAGCCAAGTTTTTTATAAATCATTCATGTACACAAACATAATGTTTATAAGTATAGCGGGAAACACAAGTGTTCTTAGAAAACATTTCCTATTTTACTGTACGAATGTCATTCATACTACAATTCAGTCGATGTGTTAGGAAACACAAGTTTAATCAAAAACATCTCCTAACAAATAGTTGCAGGAAATACAGTTAACAATCATGTAGACATTTCCATATAAATAGCTGTAGGAAACACAGGTTTAACAGTCAAGTAAACATTTCCTATAAAAGTTATTTTGTAGGGAAACCAAGTTTATCCAATCAAGGTAAACGTTTCCTAAAAAGAAATCATGTGTAGGAACACATGTCCTATTAGTTGTCACAGGGAATACCCTTCCCAAAATCAAGTTATAGTTTAGTTGTTTAGTTATGTGGGAAATATAGATAGTGATCCCTCTAAGGTGAGTTAAACCTTTAGAGATAAAGTAACGATACCTAGTACTATAACCAATCCACGACTAGTTGATGTTGTTGCCTCAGTAACACAGTAAGTATACACTCCTCGTTATGACTGCCATCGTGTGGTTGGAATGACCAACGAGTTATATATGAGTGGGAGGGTTGTCAAATTGATAGTACTATCTGTATACTCAGTGGCTAGAGTCACCTAGCTAATGGTTATAGGTTGCAAGCTCTAAGACTTATGTGCACTACAACTACCTCATGTAAACCTAGGATCGTACCAAGATTCGTTGTCTTATTCCCAAAATAGTTTAGAAAATGCTTCATATAGTTAACAGTTGATTTATAAAGCAATAAGAATTTATACAAATCAATTCGATATAAAAGCATGTCAAGCAATTATATAAACAAGTAGCATGTAATAGTACATAGTTCTATGTTTTCCATCCCTGGTTTTAAAAGCATTTAAATCAAGTAAAAGGTAGGGGCTGTGAACTCACGTGTAGCAAGTCTTCAGCTAGTACAACTAGTAATACTGTAGTCCGAACGTGCTTCTCAAATACCTAAGCACAATTAAATATACTTTACATAAGTATATGGACTAATCGTTAAGTTGAAATGTTCGTAACATTTTAGTTGTTGGTGATATTTGCGTTGAAATGATCGTCGCGTATAACTATATATTTACATATACTTATTAGTTGAATATATATGTATATATTCTAATATATATTTGTTATTTGTTGTCATTGATTATATATATATATATATATATATACATGTAGTCGTCATTGTCGTTGATTATGTTTCCAAAAACATAATTATAGTAGTTATAAAAATAACTTTGTTTAATACGATTGTCGTAGTTCATTTATATGTAATTTATAATCGTCCACTATATGTATAATCTATTTGTCGTGTTACAAATTTACATTAGTCCCGTTTACTCGTCACTTATATATAATCCGGTTTAACATTTGCATTTTGAAATCTCATGGCCCGTTGGGCTCGGCCCAATTGGTTTGGCCCAATATAATTTGGCCCAATATAATTTGGCCCGTTCACAAAATACGACTTTTGACCCATTATAGATTTGGTCCGCTTGGCCTAAAAAGTTATATTATTAATTGTCCGTGTCAAAATAATGTCCCGTGGTCGTGTACAACTTTGTCCCAAACTTTGTGTCATAAAGTTTTATAACTTTTATAACTTTTTAATATTTGTATTTCGTACGCGTTAATATATTTGTACTACAAAATATATGTATCGATCGTGTATTATTTAAACGCATCGAAAAAGTCAGGACACAGACTGTCTAGCCGATCGGGTGAAGTTTTAACAAACCGTTCGGCTCAAACATCCCTTAGCCGATCGGCTAAAGGGGATGAGCCAATCGGCTCATTGGTTCCAGCCGATCGGCTGGATAAAACCAACCGATCGGTTTGGTTCCTGGCTCATGTTCGTCCCTTTTCTTGGTCTGTAAATGCATATATGTATAGGTTCGGGTGTTTGATCTCAGTTTTTGTGTACTACTACATCATCATAATATATCATACAATTCCTACTATAACATTTTTACATACATACTAACATTATACATACAAAATTTTTATGATCTAAGTATGAATATATATATTTTTTGAACCTTACCAAGATTATAGATGAAGATGACTATGATGATGATGAATCTGATGTTGATGATGACGATGACCGAGATGATGATAATGGTTAAGATACCATTTTGTTTGTAGTTTGTGTATGGAAGTTTGATGGTTTTGAATGTACGGATGAAGATGATGCAATGGAGATGACCTTGTCTCTGCTCTTTGTTCTTGCTCGACACACACACAAAACCCAGATTGAATTATTGGTGATCTCTAAGTGTGAGGAGGAAGCATATATAAAAATTATATACGGGTGTTAGTTTTTCAAAGAAAGTATGGAGATGACACTGAAGTGTCGAGTAGATATTTTAAAAGTGGTATAAGTTGTGGTATTTAGCCCGTTAATTCCGTGTACGGGTCCAATTATTTGTACCCCGTGTCCCACTCAATTATTCGTTTGTTTAAATTTTATTTTAAACTTTATAATTGATAAGTACAAAAATGAAATAATTTTATTTAAAATAATTAATAAAATTATTTACCGTAGTGAGACTGTACAGTTTATTTGAGTGCCAGATTTCGGTTGAATTTGGAATTTATATTTTAAGGTAATGTTCCAAATACTAAAACAGGAACGGAAAAATAAATACTTTTATTATTCTCGACCTTTAGGTACGTTTTATAATTGTTTCTGTTCGTGTATGACGCTCTCGTCACGTTTAATATAAAACTTATAATATCGTATATTATTTCAATAATATAAGTTAATAATGTTTGTAATTAATAATTTTCAAATTATTAATTATATTGTATCACCAACTTTGTTGTATTTAATTTGTCGAGTTTAATACGTGCATTTCGTACGTAATTATATATATACATGTAACTACAAATCTCATACATCATGTATCACATAGTAAGTTTCACAAACTTAACACATAAAAATCATTTTGAATTCACTAATCAGGGAATTAATCTAGGTAATGCATGAAATTAAGTAAGGATTAATACACGAAATGGAGGATCGTCACACTTTTGCCCCAACCGCCGGTTGGGCAATCCAACCGCCGGTTGGACTTATTTTCCAGAATTTTTCATAAACGGCTTGGGCTTCAATGTGGGCTTTTCTTTCTTCTTTAATCGGATTCACTTGTTTTCTTGGCCCAATTCTTCAATATTATCATTTTAGTCTTCTTTTCTTTAAGGTTTAGATCTTCTTTTCTTCAATTGCTTTATTTCTTCAGTTTCGGTCTTATTTTCGTTCTCTTTTCTTCAATCTGCAATTAAAATACATTTCTGCAAATATTAACAAAATAAGTATCTAAAATCATATAAATGCACTAAAATGTATATAAATATAGGAATAAATTACTATAAAATATAGTATCTATTTGATGCTTATCAAATATCCCCATACATAAGTTCTGCTTGTCCTCAAGTAGAATAGTGAATAAAATTCAAAAATAAGCATTAACTTAATATTCAAAAATCAGAATACCAAAATTAAAACCCTGTTTTATAACTTAAAAGTTTAAGCAATTTAATTAACATGGATAACTATAATGTATAAATATAAATTATTATTATTCGTGCAATATATAGCTCATGAATGATTACTAATATATTTATCCATTTTAAACAATCTATATTTATACTTTTGAATATATCTTTATTATTAGAATGTATATTACTTATGATTTCCATATATGATATACTCTTAAACTTAATCATGCAATTTACTTTTATATTTCAAATAAGTATATAAAATCCATTTTTAAGAATCAAGACATTGGTGACAGGTCTGCATTTACATGCAACAAAGCGACATAACTTGATTCAAGTAAAGTAAAATTTTAAATCAAACCAGCGGTGACAGGTCTGTACAGCCGTACAACAAAGCGACATAGTTTGATTTTTTTATTTATATATTTTTTTTTCTGTTGAAAGATTTTTTCTTTCTTCTACTTTATTTAAGAATACTAATTAGAAACCAGGTCTATACTTACGTACAACAGAGGAAACAATTAGTAGACTCCCAAATGCTTTTATATAAACATGAAGATATATAAAATTATCGCATGATAAATCTAAGAATTAAGACTTTTATGTCATACATCATATTATGTACCATAAAATAATAAACAAGTTATTTAAATTAATTTCTTAAAATTCAGAAATCTCCATATAGATTGCCTATTAGTACATCATATCATTTATATCACTTATTTATTAAATAGCTTACATTATATATGCAAAACAGTTAATCCATATTAAAGTCTAAACTTTTTAAATACAAAACAACTTTTAACAAAAGTATTCTAACTAATAAATACTCAGTTATACACTTAAAATTTTAAATTTTATTAAAAATTAAGAACAATAGAAACTTAAATAATTAATTAAAGAAATTCTTTTTCTTACGAACCCTATCCCCACACTTAAATTATACAATGCCCTCATTGTATAAAAATTATAAACAAAAGTGAGTAAGGGAAAGAAAAAGTAGAGCAGAAAAACTCCCCTGACTGAATTTTAAAAATTCATCATCGGCTAAATATATATATATATATATATATATATATATATATATATTCTGATTGGTTGATTTCTTGATCTCTTGAAAAATAATATACAACATCCACACTTTCGTAGTTAATCACGATTGCATTTAGCGTATGCAATAAGCCTTTAAACCCCTCGGTATCCGAAGTGGACGAGTTATAGTCTCGTGAGGGTTTCCAGTGAACACACCCACAAAGTTCATTCCTGAAAATAAAATAAAAATCATAACATATATAAAAATAAACACAGGTTATCTCCTGAGAAGCAC
This sequence comes from Pseudognaphalium luteoalbum, assembly GCA_963422505.1. NCBI lineage: Eukaryota > Viridiplantae > Streptophyta > Magnoliopsida > Asterales > Asteraceae > Pseudognaphalium > Pseudognaphalium luteoalbum. The sequence goes on from OY730196.1 coordinate 50,872,842, forward strand.
TTTTGTTTAAATGTCGGTAAGTTCGACCAAATCCTGTAACCTAAACTTCCAAAGATATATCTAAAAAATGCTTCACAGTTCCTTCATAATATTTCTTTAAACGATGTCCATTGACCTTAAAAATATTTCCATCGAATGCTATTAAATCCACACTTCCATTAGCATGAACTTGGTGAATCACATATGGTCCGCTCCATCTTGATCTTAATTTACCTGGAAATAAACGAATACGAGAATTATATAAAAGCACACGTTCTCCAGCAACAAAGTCTTTATTTCTCCGAAGTCGCGCATCATGCCATTTCTTCGTCCTTTCTTTATAAAGCCTTGAATTTTCATAAGCATTCCAATGAAGCTCATCTAACTCATGTAAACGTAAAAAGGGATGCCTACCAACCTCATCGGTATCCATGTTGCATTCCCGAAGTGCCCAATATGCTTTGTGTTCTATTTCCACTGGTAATTGACAAGCTTTCCCATAAATTAACCTATAAGGAGTACAACCTGTAGGTGTTTTAAATGCGGTCCTATATGCCCAAAGTGCATCATCTAATTTCTCTGACTACTCTTTTCTGTTTGATCCAACAAAATGTTCCAAAATACGTTTTATTGCTCGATTGGTATTTTCAACCTCTCCACTTGTTTGTGGATGATAAGGTGTAGCAATCCTGTGACTAACTCCATATCTCTTTTATACTTTTTCCAATTGAGTATTACAAAAATGAGTACCTCGATCACTAATTAAGGCTTTAGGAGTTCCAAATCTTGCAAATAACTGTTTAAGAAATTTTACCACAACTCTTGCGTCATTTGTAGGTAATGCCTTCGCTTCTGCCCACTTGGAAACATAATCCACAGCAACTAATATATACTTATTACCGTGACTTGTAGGAAATGGTCCCATAAAATCAATACCCCAGATATCAAATATCTCACAAACCTGTATATTAGTCTGTGGCATCTCATCTTTTTTAGAAATATTTATAGCTCTTTGACATGAATCACAATCCTAACAAAAGCATACGTATCTTTAAAAATCATCGGCCAATAAAATCCTGCATCAAATATTTTCCTTGCCGTGTAACTTGGTCCATTATGACCTCCAACTGGTCCTTTATGACAATGCTTTATAATTTGTTGAGCTTCTTCACCATGTATACAGCGTCTAATTATACCATCTGCATAATACCTAAAAAGAAATGGGTCTTCCCAAAAATAATACTTTAAATCTGAAAAGAAATATTTACCGCTCTCTGACATGAATCACAATTCCTAACAAAAGCATACGTATCATTAAAAATCGTCAGCCAATAAAATCCTGCATCAAATATTTTCCTTGCCATGTAACTTGGTCCATTATGACCTCCAACTGGTCCTTCGTGACAATGCTTTATAATTTGCTGAGCTTCTTCACCATGTATACAGCGTCTAATTATACCATCTGCACAATACCTGAAAAGAAATGGGTCTTCCCAAAAATAATACTTTAAATCAGAAAAGAATTTCTTTCTCTTTTGGTAATCCATCCTTGGTAAAATCTTAGTAACCAAATAATTTGCATAATTTGCAAACCAAGGTATATTCATTATTACTTGTGCCGTCATCAACTTCTCATCAGGAAATGTATCTTGAATTTCCTCTTCATCTAGTATTTCTAATTCTGGATTTTCCAACCTTGACAAATGATCTGCTGCGACATTTTCAGCTCCTTTCTTGTCTTTAAATTCAATATCGAATTCCTGCAATAAAAGAATCCATCGCAATAAACGAGGGCGCGCATCCTGCTTATTAAACAAATACTTCAATGCAGAATGGTCAGTATAAACCACAGTTTTAGTTAAGACAAGATAAGAACGAAACTTATCTAATGCAAAAACTACCGCCAAAAGTTCCTTTTCCGTAGTTGTATAATTTTCCTGAGCATCTGTTAATGTCTTACTGGCATAATAGATTGGCTTAAACTTGTTATCAAATTTCTGTCCCAAAACAGCTCCTACTGCATAATCACTAGCATCACACATTAATTCAAAAGGTAAATTCCAGTCTTGACTAATCATTACCGGAGCAGATATCAACTTTTCCTTTAAGGCATCAAACGACTGTTTGCATTCATTTGTAAACTCAAACTTTGCATCTTTTTCCAGCAAATGATTCAATGGTATCACAATCTTTGAAAAATCTTTTATAAATCTTCTATAAAATCCGGCATGGCCTAGGAAACTCCTTATTCCCTTTACATTAGTAGGATAAGGTAATTTTGAAATAACCTCAATCTTTGCTTTATCCACCTCAATTCCTATCTTTGATATTTTATGTCCTAAAACAATCCCTTCTCGAACCATAAAATGACATTTTTCCCAATTAAGAACTAGATTCGCACCTTCACAACTTTGCAACATCCTTTTTAAATTTTCTAAACAAGCATCAAATGAATCCCCAAATACCGAGAAATCATCCATAAATATTTCCATGAAATCTTCCACCATATCATGAAATATTGCGATCATGCAACGTTGAAATGTAGCTGGTGCATTACACAAACCAAACGGCATTCTTCTATAAGTAAAAGTACCAAACGGACAAGTGGATGTTGTCTTATGTTGATCTTCAGCTGCAATGGGTATTTGAAAATATCCTGAAAATCCATCCAGAAAACAATAGAATTCTTTACATGCTAATCTTTCTATCATTTGATCAATAAATGGTAATGGAAAATGATCTTTTCTGGTAGCATCATTCAATTTCTGATAATCAATACAAACTCTCCACCCTGTTACCATCCTTGTTGGTATTAATTCGTTCTTCTCATTAGGTACCACTGTCATTCCACCTTTCTTTGGTACGACATGTATTGGACTTACCCATGGACTGTCTGAAATAGGATAGATTAATCCTGAATTCAATAATTTAATGATTTCTTTCCTGACGATGTCTTTCACATTTGGATTCAATCTTCTTAATGGTTGAACAACTGGCTTAAAATACGTTTCCATTAAGATTTTATGAGTGCAATAAGTAGGACTGGTTCCCTTGATATCCGTGATCTTCCATGCTATTGCCTTTTTATGTTGTTTAAGAACCTGCACTAAGCGATCTTTTTCTGCAGTTGATAGTTTAGAAGATATTATAACTGGTAAATCTGATGTACCTTATAGATAAGCATATTCTAGATGCGCTGGTAGCTCTTTAAGTTCCAATTGTGGTGGTTCTTCAATAGATGTTTTGAACTCGAAGATCTCTTCCTTCAGATACGGAATCTTGTCGATAGAATTTGATAATAATTCTTGGTTGAGAATTTTAGCAACTGGTTGTGATGATTCAGCTTTAGTATGTTGTTGAAGAACAACAGTTACTTCTGAATCTTCATCTTCTTCTAATAGTTTGTCAAATTCTGCCAAATCTTTCTCAGTGTCAAATTCTTCAGTCCATTCTCTAAGAATTCCAGTATCTGTTTGATCTTTTTCTATAAAATCTTGAAAATAAGGGTTATCTAGATACTCATAAGCATTCAAATAATAACAAGAATCATCAACATAATCAGGAAATTTCATAGATTTATTAACATCAAAAACAATTTTATCATCTCCTAATCTCATGGTAATCTTTCTATCAAAAACGTCTATTAGGGCATGTGTGGTTGCTAAAAATGGTCTTCCTAATATAATAGGGACTTTAGGGTCTTCTACCATATCTAAAATTACAAAACCACCTGGAAAAACAAATTTATCAACTTTAATCAAAACATTTTCAATTATTCCCCTAGGATATTGAACAGATCGGTCAGCTAATTCGATACACATACGAATAGGTTTTGGTTCTCCTAATCCTAATCGCATAAAAAGTGTATATGGCATTAATGAAATACTAGCTCCTAAATCTGCCAATGCATTTTCAATAGTTATTTCACCAATTTTGCAAGGTATAGTAATACTTCCTGGATCTTTGACTTTCGGAGGTAATTTATTCTGCATTATTGTTGAGCATCTTGCATTCATTGTCACCTTCATCACATTATCCAGTTTATTTTTGTTTGTCAGCAGCTCCTTAAGATACTTTCCGTATTTTGGCATCTGAGCTATAGCTTCAACAAAAGGAATGTTAATATGAAGTTGTTTCAGGTTTTCCAGAAATTTGTGGTATTGTTCATCTTCTTTGTCTTTCCTAAGAGCAGCTGGATATGGAGGTGGTGGTGTATAGTCTTTGATGACTTCTTTAACTTTATTTTCTCCATTCTCCTTTTTGTTTGCTTGTATGTTTTCATCAATTGTTTCCTTTTCAACCTATTTAGATTCAACAATTTTATTAGCTATAATAGGAGAGTCAACATTCTTACCACTTCTGGTAATTACTGCGTTAGCTTGTTCCTTTGGATATGTTTAAGTAAATCCTGGCAATGTTCCTGGAAATCTCTCCTGCAATGCTTTAGCAATTTGATGAACCGAGCTCTCAATTTGTTTGATCGAGGCTTCGTGATTACGCATTCTGGCATCGTATTCTTCATTTCTTTATTACTTGCTTCAGCCATTTTTCCCAATGCGTTTTCTATCACCGTCATTCTGTCATTATAGGAAGTTTGTCCTGTTTTGACATAATATCCTGGTGCTCCTTGTTGATACTGTTGGCCTGGTTGATTAACTCTTCTAAAATTAGAAACTTGACGATAATTTGGATTTCCTTGAAAATCCCCATACATAACTTCCTCATTACTCATTTTGCTGTCAGTATTAGGACATTCTTCTTTTAGATGACTTCCTCCACATATTTCACACCCAATCCTAATTGCATGAACTTGTTCATTTACTTTCTTAATATCTCTTCCCATACTTTCCAATTTTGCTGTTATAGCTGCTAGACCATCATTATCTTCAGATATCCTTTTTCTTCCAGATGAACCATCATCCCATAACTGAGAATGTTTAGCTAATTCTTCAATTTCGGCCCTTGCCACTGCTGGAGTTTTCTTAGGTACTGGACCTTGTGCATCCAACTGTTGACGCGTTGCCCTATCAACTCCTTTATAGAATACTGTTATCTCTTGTTGGACATTCAAATCATGTTGTGGACATTTGTGTAACATTTCCTTATATCTTTCCCAAGTTTGATACAGAGATTCGTCAGATTTCTGTTTGAAGTTCCTGATCTCATCAATCATCTTTGAGGTCTTGGAAGGTGTACAGTTCATTTTTAGAAATTTTGTACGAAGATCTTCCCAAGTAGTAATTGATCCGGCTGGCTCATTATTGATCCATCTCTTAGCTCCATCCTTTAGTGTTAAAGGAAATACTCGCAACATAACCTGATCTCTTGTAACATTGGGAATATGAAACATATCTGCAATCTCCAAAATTTTCTCAGCATGCTCATTTGCATCTTCTTTATCTTCTCCTTTGAAAGGATTTTCACGTAATTCTTTCAAAAATTACCCCTTTAACTCAAATTCTACTTCTCTGGCTATGGCACGCCTAACCACTCCCGGTCTCGGATCTCCACGAGTTTGAATCGTGTAATCTTCAAGCGTCATGTCAGCTATGTCTGCCATAATTGGTTGTATTTCGTGCTCTGGTTCAGAATCACTTGGATATATCGTAGGTTGCCTAGAAGGTATTTTATCCTCACCCGACTCTGGATCGGAATAATAACCGTATTCAGCCGTTTTGGCTAAATTGTTATGAAAAACTAAATTGTCTTCTTCTGGTGAAAGTTCGTGTTCTGGTGAATTTGGTGGTGCGTATGATAATCTTTTTCTCGAATGAAATTCTCGTTCTGGTTCGTCAAATGGACTGGGAGGATCTGGATGAAGTGTCCGGGTCATACATCAATCTGTAAAGAAGAACAAAATTTTAGTAGCACCATAAATTCAAAAGTAAATGTTAGTAATATTTTAGAAATAATCAAGTTGATGTATTTGAATTTCGAAAATTAATAATAAAACACATTCAAAATTAAATATTCGAAAAGCTATTCCCAACCCAACTTTTCCTATTTGTTAGTAATGCAAGTTAGTTGTTAATTAAAGTTAAAATTAGTTTGTTAAAATTCATATACCAAGCTAGTCAATAGATCTCGGTAGCTCCATTGATTGTACATGTAAGTCCCTAGTTCTAGGATCGATAACTTCGTTATCTGTAGTATTAAGGTGCGGAATCCCTCAATACGGTGTTATCTTACTAATAACAATTTAGTTCGCGTTTAGGTTAACCAATTGCTTTACTTTATACGTACAAACGTCAAAGCCTAGCCTTTAGTATTTGTTTCTCTGGAAATACTGAATTCGCAAGAATGCAAAAATCCTGATCTCCAATTAGTTATCTCAAAGTTATATTTTTCAAGTTATGTTTTTCACGTATGAAAACACATATATATTCTCGTCTCAACTCGCAGCCACTGTGCCTGCGAGTTGACTCGACTCGCTACGCAGCCCAAGCCCATAATGAACTCGGCTCGTTTGTCTTTGTTGAGTTCTGCGAGTTCAGATCTCATCTCGCATCGCAAAGCCTTGCGACTTGAGATCTCGACTCGCAACAAACGTCTAAACAAATAACTCGACTCGCATGAAATGTATATTGTTAAAATCTATATTCGTCTAACACTTTATCATAATAATATATTTAACGAATATTAATATCAAAACAATATCAATTTACAAATCTAAACCAATATATCAACATGATAACAATTACACTAGTCATATTGCAAAGCTAGATCTGTTGTCACAAACTATGTCTCAACAGACTCCCCCTTGACAATAGCTCTAGCATCTTTATCTTCACATTGTCTTTGGTTTTCTGAGTAAATCTTACTACCTGCAAAAATCTTCATCTTCATACAAGTCTTAATCATCATTTGATAATCTCGTGCTAAGTCACCCCATGCTTCAGTACAAAAGATTCTGTTCTCATTTAACTTCAATAAATCTTTTCTTGACATGTTCATAAGATGACGATGATCATAAACTCCGAAGATCTCTCTTTCACCACCTTCAACCTCATCATCAGCTTCAACCATTACAGCTTCTCCAGTTTCAGAATCCACATGCCAACTCTTCATATTTCCCAAAATATCTTGAGGCATTTTCTTCAGTGGTATCTGCTGCACACATTTTATAGCTGTATAAATCTTCTTCCTTCTCCTTCTACCAGTTCTTTGACTTCTTTCTTCCAACTTAATTGTCTTTCCTTTCCTTGGCTTAATCTTTTCAAACTTATTAGCTCTAACCTCAGTCTTGATTATGTGTTCAACATATTTTCCAACAAAATCATCACTTGGGTTATTCAATGATAATCTAGCCAAATCTTTAATCTCAAATCTAGGCAAAGAACTAAAAACTGCAAGTTTTCTTTCAAAATATTGAACTCCATCAAATCTCTTAATAGCAAACAGTTTTAGATCAGCATCAAAATACCATCCTATAATCCCTCTTTTTGCTATACGCTTACCCGTAATATCAATTTCTGATATACCAAGCTTTTCTTTCTTTTTCTTTGGCAACGGCTTGAATATAGGATTATCTTTATGCTTATCAAGAAGATCTTCTTCATCTGAATCAGTTGAGTCATCGATCTCTTCATCTACATCGACAACCGTTGGACCTTCATCATTTTCAATAATAACCTCTGTTCTAGATGGGCTCACATGGTGTTCATCAACACAAGCATCTGGATCTACACCCATGTCATGCACTATCTCAGAAACAGCAGTCCAATCTGTAGGCGGTGGAAATTCTCCCTCTTCAAGATCATAATCAATCTCTTCATCTATCTCATCCAAAATATCATTTTATGAATCTGATAGATCTAGACTTTCCATTCCTAGAGAAAACAAATAAACACAAATATATTAATGATTTAAATTCTCTTATTGATTTCCCTGAATCAATCTAAGAATTCCAATACTAATCCTTTTGTGTAATATAAACGCAAAATATATATAACTTATAAATCTTTTATTGATTATCAATCTAAGATTTCTTAAGTCTTATATCAAATACTTAACAAACATTAATTAAATTTAAACTCTAATGTACTGTGAAAAATCACCAAACATTTAAGTTTATAATTAATTAACTTATATAATTTCTAAGATTTAATTGAACTGTTATATCATAAGATCTTAACTTTCAATTATATCTTTAAAATTATATATCATTTGTCTAGTTAAAAATCATACAAATTTAACTTGTCAGTTATAAAAACTCTCAAGTCTAAAATGTCTAAGTTAAAATAAATTTTGACCGCTGAAATATATCAGAACACACCGCTCGACTTCTCAATGAGTCGGAAGACTTTCGATCACTAATTTATTTAACCTTTTAAAATCAAATAACTTAAACAATTTCTAATATATTTAACTTGTAATAATAATAATCTCAAATCAAATATATTACCAAAACCATTAAGTTACAAATATTTAGTTACAATTATAAATTACAATTACAATTCAACTAAATTCTAAATACAAATAACTACACAAGTCTAAACTGTCTTACCAGCTTCACTTGTTCCTGTAGCACTTGTACCAGCACCATCACCACTTGCACTTACACCAGCAAACTCCCCCTGAATAATAGTCTGCTGACCAGTCGTTGAAGGACCAGCCAGCTCACTATCCTTCTGAGCATTGGGATCATCGTCTTTGTCATCATCTCGTTTCTTCCTCAACTCATCTTCTTTGCAGGATTCTAGATATACCAATATCTCCCCCTGAGCTGACTGTCCTGAATTCACTCTCAACACTAACCGTTCTAAGTGTTCAAGCTTCAGTCGCTGGGCAGTAAAATCATCAAGCAAAGTATTATGAGTGTTTAGCAGAGTCAAATATGATGTACTCATATGAACCATCTGCTGAGCAAGAGAGACATTTTCAGCTAACATCCCTGGAATCTTAGAAGTAAGTTTCTCTAACTCCTTAACTCTGGACTCTAAGGATGTAATCCTTTTGACATTATGATACTTTGTATCATGTCAGAAATGTTTATTTTAGATCACAGTGCATGATAGTACTATCATTCAACAATTAAGACATATGTCATACGTTATATAACAGATCTCATAAGATAGTACACATGACAATTATATTTCTTTACTGCTCGGAAACCTTAGCATAACCTGCCTACCAATAAATCGTATGATGAAGCTGACTAGACTTAAATTATTCTTATCACTTGTTAAGTAAAAGAACAAGTTATAATCAGTGGATATAGGTGTATAATAAAATAAATATAAGTATAATCCTAATTAACAATCATCATTGTGATGCAACTTATAAGAATCTACTAACATATCATCCTTAATACTTAAGGTTATTATTCGAAACCGTATTCTCCTAATGTACTATCATCTCCCAATTTTTCACAGCCAAAACTTAAAGCTTTTTCTAAAAGAACTTTGGTTGTTCTTTTATTGGAGGCGATTCCCCTCAGGTAACAAGCAAATGAATGCCATACGGCCTTTTTTTTTTTAAAACATAACATAGACTATTAACTATTACAAAAATACCCTTGGAAGACTAATCACTCTGGATTTCTCATTCCGTTAAGTTGAACCAACGTCTCAAATCTAGCTCTGTCAAACGCCTTGGTGTATAAGTCTGCTAAGTTATCCAAAGATGGAACCTTAACTAACTTTATCAAATTCTTCTCAGCACAGTCTCTAATAAAATGATGTCGAATATCAATATGCTTAATTTTACTATGCTTTACCGGATTGTTGGTGATTGACATTGTAGATTCGTTATCAATCATCATAGGAGTATTGGTTATATTTAACCTGTAATCCCGTAGTTGCTGTTGAATCCAAAGAACTTGAGAACAACAGCTGCCAGCTGCAACATACTCAGCTTCACATGTAGAAATGGCTACTGAGCTTTGCTTCTTGCACTGCCAGGATACTAATCTACCTCCTAGGAATTGACATCCTCCGGTCGTAGATTTCCTATTTTGATTGCATCCTCCATAATCCGAATCAGTATAAGCTATAAGATCTAAGTCTCCATCAATCGGATACCAAAGTCCCAACTTTGGTTTCCCTTTGAGATAACGAAAAATCCGTTTCACAGCTTGCATATGTGACTCTTTCGGATTTGCCTGATATCTTGCGCATATATAAACAACAAACATAATGTCAGGCCTAGAGGCAGTTAAATACATTAGTGATCCGATCATGGCTCTATAAAGAGTTGGATCCACATCGCTACCACTCGATGTATTTGGACCAAGGTTATGATTAACTGGAATTGGAGTATTATAGACCTTACTTTCATCCATCTTAAAGCGTTCTAATAGCTCATATGTATATTTAGATTGATGAATAAAGAATCCATCCTTCTTTTGATCAACCTGTAATCCTAAGAAGAAATTTAACTCTCCCATTGCAGACATCTCAAACCTTTTTCTCATGACTTTCTCAAATTCTTGACACATCTTTTCATCCGAAGATCCAAAGATAATATCATCAACATATACTTGTACTAATAGAAAGTCATTCTTATTCCATTTTACAAAAAGTGTACTATCAATTGATCCTCTTGTAAATCCATTCTCAAGTAGATAAGTTGATAGCGTTCCATACCATGCCCTAGGTGCCTGATGTAATCCATATAGAGCCTTATTCAAACGATATACTCTATCTGGATGTTCAGAATCAGTAAACCCTGGCGGTTGTGAAATATACACCAATTCTTTAACTTTGACATACAAAAAGGCACTCTTAACATCCAACTGATAAACTTTGATACCCTTAAAAGAGGCAAATGCTAAGAATACTCTAATTGCTTCTAGCCTAGCAACTGGTGCAAACACTTCATTGTAATCTATCCCCTCTTGTTGATTAAACCCTTGAACTACTAGACGAGCTTTATTGCGAGTAATGACTCCCCGGTCATATCTCTTACACTTAAATACCCATCTAGTTCCAATTGGATATTCTCCCTTTGGAAGGTCAACCAACTCCCATACTTGTAATTTAGAGAACTGTTGCAATTCTTCTTGCATAGCTTCATCCCACGAACTTTCTTTGAGAGCCATCTGCACATTTTTAGGCTCGATTTATGAGATAAAGCATGAATATAGACATTGATTAGGAATCCCTGTCTCTTTCATAGCAGTATACAAGCTTTCTAAATCTTCAGAAGTACTCGCTTTAGATTGAGTCCTAGTCTGAACAGGAGTATTAATATCACCGATGATGTTTTCAACGGGATGATTCTTACTCATTCTTGTAACCGGTATAGGATCAACTATTAACTCATCTCCTAAGTTAGTACCAATCTCTTCTAATGAAGGGATATCTTCTGAACTTGCTGAAGACAACCTTAAATGATTCAAAGAGGTAAGAGTATCATCAAACGTTGTTTGAAGATCCTTTTCAGAATCTGCAGTTTCTTGATACTTATCCTTTGAAGGGTGTTGTGACCCACTTGAAGAAGCTTCATTTGAGTCATTTGGTGTCCTGATTCCAGATTTCGGAACACTCGATGTTGAAGAAGGACCATTGTCCGATTCTTCAGACAATAAGTGTTTAGAGATCTCTGAATCACTGACAAAGTCACTTATAGGAACTTTAAATGACTGAAAGAGATCTGAATAGTCAAATTGCCAATCTAATCCCTTATGTACAGCAGGTACATAGCTCGTAACTTCAATGTTATAAACAATTTCCAGTCGTCCTGTGACTTTATTGAAAACTCTTTTATTTGGTGAGTTGGGCATATAACCTAGGAAAAATCCTTCGTCCGCCTTTTCACCAAATTTAGCTTGATTTCCTGTTTTCAATATTGAACATGGAACTCCAAAGGGTTCAAATCCCTTCAGATTAGGTTTCCTATTATTCAATAATTCATAACAAGTCTTGTTACGCTTTTTGACCGTAAGAACCCTATTTAGAACATGACATGCTGTATTCACCGCTTCTGCCCAAAAGAAGACCGGAAGCTTTGAATCTGCAAGCATAGTTCTAGCAGCTTCAATCAACGTTCTATTCTTCCTTTCAGCTACACCATTCTGTTGAGGTTCATATCGTGCACTGAATTGATGAATTATCCCTTTGCTTAAGCAATAGATATTCAACGTTGAATTTTTGAATTCTGTTCCGTTATCACTACGAATACGCTTAACTCTAGTTTTATAGACATTCTCTACTAGATCAAAGAACTCTATTAAAATTCCTGGAGTTTCATCTTTAGATCCCAAAAAGAATACCCATGAGAATCTAGCATAATCATCTGTGATAACTAAACAAAACCACTTGCCACCTAGACTTCTCTTGCTTATAGGGCCAAAGAGGTCCATGTGCAGCAGTTCAAATGGCGAGGAGATTGAGTTTTCAGTCTTAGACCTGTGTGGTTTCTTGTGCTGCTTTCCTTTGAGGCAAGGAACACACTTGTCTTCAGACTCGAAACGATTTTGTGGTACACCTAGAACTAACCCATTCTTGGTTATAAAATTCATTTTTCGAAAGTTCAGATGTGCCATTCTCCTATGCCATAAAAGTGCATCTACTTCTGAGGCCTTGGATAGTAAGCATGTCGACACTATTGAAGAATTAGAGACACCCATGTTTATAGCATAGATGTCTTTCTTCCTTGGTGCCCTCATCAGTATCCATTCTTCAGGAATTGTGAAGCCTGGCTTCAGAACTAAAGCCTCCTTTTCATTAAAATGAACTGGATGACCTTTATCGCAGACTTGGGAATCACTCACTAGGTTATGAGTTAGTTCTTTAACGTAATTCACATCCTCTAGAGTCAAAGTTTCATTTGAAACTTTTCCTTTCCCTGTAATTACTCCTCCTTTGTCTCCTGCAAAATTTACTTTTTGCTTGAAACCTTCTTTGAAGTCCTTCAGTAGACTTCGTTCACCTGTCATGTGCCTTGAGCATCCACTGTGTACATACCACCAACTGTCCTTGTTCACAGTCTGCTCCTACACATAACAAGTTGTACACAGTTAGTTATCAAGAGGGACCCAAGCCATTACGGTCTTGGTTTGTCCCTGATCATCTACAATCTGAACCTCCTTAAAGTAACCATAACTGTTTCCATTTGGAGTCTTGGTAGCTTTCACAGGATTTTGAGATTGTTGATGATCTATAGTATTGGGCCTATGAGGAGAGTGAGTAGAAAACCTCCTAGGCACATTCTTAGATCCCTGTGCACTTGAAGTAGAACCATTCTCAAATTGACTATAGTTTCTACTTAGGATCCTATACCTCGAAGGTGTCTTATCTCTTTGTTTATTGAAAGTATTTTCGTTTAGAGTATAAGCCCTTTTAGGTTTAGGTGGAGAGACACTATGATTACCATCTCTTTTCAGAATGTTTATAGGTTTGCTTCCTAATCCCGGTTTGGAGCCTAACCTATCTACAATCGAACTAGAAGTGGTCGGTGTCTTATCAGTATTCACTAACTTATGTAAAGCTTCCAACTTCTTATTTGGGCAACAAGAAGATACGTGTCCTTTTTGATGACACTTGAAGCACGACATCTGTTTTCGTGACTTACTAACTTTGGTAACCGCTATTGGAGTCTTAGGCACTAAAGGATTAATAACATGCTCTTTATTAATCAATTCATCAATCTTAGTATCATGAATTACTCCACCCGGTACAAACTGTACTTTAGTGAAAGAAACTCTCTTACTATCATCAGATGAAGGATTCTTAATAAACTCCTTCTGTGCCTCTGACAGATCAGGTTTAGCTACTGTTTTCTCAGAACTTACTTCAGTCATTTCAGTATCTTCTGGAAGCTTTGTGTAATTTGAATTGAAAGGAAGAGGTGTCTCATTGTAACCTAATCCTGACTTATCCTTTACACTTCGTTGAGCATCAAGCATTTTGTCCATCTCAGTGGTCCTATAATTTTCTATCTTTCTATTTTGCTCAACTAGCTTCAATTGACAGTCAGCTAACTCTTTCTCCTTATTAGCTATTTTCTGATTTAAGTCTTTTAGATTAATATAGAGACCATCTATGATGACAGCTTTTTCATTAATGGTATCTCTAAGAGCACTCCTATCAGAAGCATCAGACTTAATTTTATCTTTTAAATCTTGTTTATCATCACTTAACCTACGCACATCAATCTTGGCTAGTTCAAGTTCAGATCTAACAGCCTTACTAGATTCAGTCAATAAGCTAACTTGAGATGTCAGGTTTTTATTTGCTACATTTAAAATACTAACATGTGATTGCAAATCGGTAACTAAATAACAGACATCAGCAAGAGTAAGAATATCAAGACATACCCTTTTCTTGTCTGTTTGAACTTCAGCCATGCGTGCTACAAAGTCTTCAGGAGTCATGTTTTCAGTTGACTCCATATATAGCACATCTTCATCACCTGCTTTAGCTGCAACCTCTGGCACTTTTACCTCACCCTCTGCATCAGTAGGTATATAGGATGTAGATCCATCAATTTTTGCCATGAAAGCTTTCTCGGATTGAGCTTTCCATTCATACGATCCATCCAACTGTTTCACAACTAAGGCTTTGGAAGCGAGAGTACTTCCCGAACCTTGTTGTTCATTGCTAGCTTCTACCTTAGGTCTTTGGCACTCTCTAGCAAAGTGTCCATAACCCTGACAGTTAAAACACTTGATCTTGGTTTTATCAAACCCTGATCTATTGCCAACTACCTTTCTACCTGTTTTCTTCAAGAAATTCTTTACCCTTCTTGACAACATAGCAAGTTGGTCCTGAAGGTCTATTTCTTCTAGATAATCAGGGTCAATCTGATCGTAATCTTCGTCAAACATAATTGGATCATTGATTTTCCCTTGAAGGTAGTTTTCATAAGAAGCTACAAAGGAAGCAAGAACAGATAATTGCTGTTCAGCAGATTTCACACTCATAGGCATCTTTTGATGCTCTTGAGGTGACTTCTCAGTTGGTTTGCCCTTTGCATCACTACCAGATGATGTAAGAAGACACAGATCATCGGTAATCATTTCACCTTTTCCTTCAGCATTACCAACAAATAAAGCAGTGGTCGAGCTCGAGGAAGCAGTAGAGATAGTAGATTTTCCATGATAAAGTCCCGGATCCTGAGCCTGATCAGAATCAGTATCTCTAGTTTTCTTGGTGAAATCATAACCTCTGAGCTTATCAATTGCCTGCTCTAAGGTCATGGTTGCATACTTTTCATCGTTGTCTTTGAGCATTATGCCATGCATTTCCCACTTAGACGGTAAACCCTCAATAAACTTGTCAGTTTTCTCAGTCTCTGTAGAAATAATCTCATGATCATCTAGCTCACTCAGCAAATGGTAGTATCTTGTGGTATAAGCATCAATATCTTCTCCTTTCATAGCTTTAAACACAGTAAACTGCTTTTTCAGGAGATTTTAAGAGCTGTCCACAAAGATCTAGCAGTATGGAAGGATTTGAGTTGATGATTGAGCTCCTTAGGAAGACTCATCTTGATTGATGAATGAGCCTTGTTCTCAATATCAAATTCCTTCTTTTGTGCTTCACTCATCTGTTGATAAGTGAGAACTACAATTGCATTTTCAACAGTCTGGGTAGGTGCCGTATATCCATTCTTGATACACATCCAGATAGATAGATCATGGAATCTACAGTAAGATTCAAACCTATCCCTCCAGCTAAAATAGTCCTCAACTCTTAACAATTTAGGTGGGACATTAGATTTGCCAATCTCGTGTTCCATCTCAATCATTTTGCTAAGGTCTGACATCGTGAAGTTTAAAGTTAAAATGTATTTGCGAATTTAGATAAAGTAAAAATTTCGACTCGCAAAACTCAGTTCAACTCGCAATCTCAGCTCGACTCGCAGAATCTCAGTTCGCAAGTCTCAGTTCGGATCGCAGTGATGTCAACTCGCAAGTGATCTCGGTTCGCAAGAGATCTCGGTTCGCAGAATATATCAACTCGCAAAGAGGTTCGACTCGCAAAATGTTGACTCGCAAGGATGTCGACTCGCAAGTTCAACTCGGTTCGCAAACTTATTCTGAAACCCTAATCTCGACTCGCAAAACGGCTGAAAATTACGAAATCAGAAATTTTTGGTATTTTTACGATTAGAACTGGAAATTTCGATCGTAAACAAACCCTAAATCGTCCAGAGAATGATTTTGATCGTTTTTACACACTAATGCACGTCAAAACAATCCTAAATCACACGCGATTAACCCGAAAACTTCGAACGACACTCGTTATCTAGCCCGAAAGCTCTGATACCAATTGTAAGTCCCTAGTTCTAGGATCGATAACTTCGTTATCTGTAGTATTAAGGTGCGGAATCCCTCAATACGGTGTTATCTTACTAATAACGATTTAGTTCGCGTTTAGGTTAACCAATTGCTTTACTTTATACGTACAAACGTCAAAGCCTAGCCTTTAGTATTTGTTTCTCTGGAAATACTGAATTCGCAAGAATGCAAAAATCCTGATCTCCAATTAGTTATCTCAAAGTTCTATTTTTCAAGTTATGTTTTTCACGTATGAAAACACATATATATTCTCGTCTCAACTCGTAGCCACTGGGCCTGCGAGTTGACTCGACTCGCTACGCAGCCCAAGCCCATAATGAACTCGGCTCGTTTGTCTTTGTTGAGTTCTGCGAGTTCAGATCTCATCTCGCATCGCAAAGCCTTGCGACTTGAGATCTCGACTCGCAACAAACGTCTAAACAAATTACTCGACTCGCAGGAAATGTATATTGTTAAAATCTATATTCGTCTAACACTTTATCATAATAATATATTTAACGAATATTAATATCAAAACAATATCAATTTACAAATCTAAACCAATATATCAACATGATAACAATTACACTAGTCATATTGCAAAGCTAGATCTGTTGTCACAAACTATGTCTCAATAGTACACAAAAGCGGAGAAACAGGTCAGCGCGAAGCGTATTGAAAACATATTTCTTTCGAGAAGCACCTTACCTCTTATATGATAAATCAATGGGGTAGGGCTGAACTCTCCTTATACCTTTGTTTTTGTTAGTACTTTCAATGGGTGAGCCGATATTTCGTATTGATTTTGCAAAGCATTAGAAATAAAATTATTTTACAGGGAAAATAGTTAGTTAAAAATAAAATACACCGCTCCCCGGCAGCGGCGCCAAAAACTTGATGTGTGCTAAGTATAGGCAATTATAATCACAAGTTTAATTAAGGAAATACTAAATAATACTATCACACAATTCAGGCAAGTGTTATCCTGATCATAGAATATAGTTTTATAAGTAAGTCCAGATTCGAACACAGGGAACGTGATTTAGTCTATAACTAACTATTTATTTATCCTAATTACAAGTATTACAAATATACAAATTCACAATTAATGTTCAATAATATACAAGATAGGGGGGACGTTTTAGTTCCGATCGAACATATGTATAATTGATACCAATTCTTTAATAGATAAGTTTAAAGGAACAACTTAAGAATACTAAATTGGATAGAAGATTATGACTATTTAAACTATTATTTATTATACTTATTATATCAACTTATGTCTATTTGCGTGTTGGCTATTATTATTGTGATTTACTAATGTAGAAAACCTCAAAGGTTATGACAATTCTCTTATAGCAATACAGTCAAAGGTTATGTAAAGTATCACTATTTATTAAGATCTATCAACATATTATTGATGCAAATCCAGGGTCGGTTGAATCATAATGCCACTTAACATCTAATAAAACATAATCACTTAATTTAAAAACCCAAAAGGTTACTGAGTTTATCTATAAATCAGTTAATTATGATTATTAACATAATATAACACATAATTCTTGCATAATAATATTCAATAATATAGTTCTAACATAAACATATAATTCATATAATAAACATAATAAACATACATTTAAACATTCATAATGAAAATCTAACAAGCAATTAATTCAAATAAATAATATCCATAGTAACCCAAAAGGTTAGTGAAGCTACAAGGATAAAGAAACCGAACCAATTAATGAACTAGCTCTTCCTAAGGTTGAAAACCTTCAAACCCTAGCTCCTTAGCCTCTAAATTCGCACCTAAAGTTGACCTTAAACCTTAATATTCGACTTTTAATTCTAGGAATCGTATATGGTATAATCAAAACTAAGCCTCTATTTATACTAATCCTGGCCGACCCTCCAACCGCCGGTTGGAGTTAATTGAGTATTACTCCAACTCTGCGCTTTCTCCACCGCCATGAACCTTTAGCCCCAACTGCCGGTTGGGAAATCCAACCGCCGGTTGGACTTATTTTCCAGAATTTTCCATAAACGGCTTGGGCTTCAATGTGAGCTTTTCTTTCTTCTTTAATCGGATTCACTTGTTTTCTTGGCCCAATTCTTCAATATTATCATTTAAGTCTTCATTTCTTTAAGGTTTAGATATTCTTTTCTTCAATTGCTTTAATTTCTTCAGTTTCGGTCTTATTTTCGTTCTCTTCTCTCCAATCTTCAATTAAAATACATTTCTGCAAATATTAACAAAATAAGTATCTAAAATCATATAAATGCACTAAATGTATATAAATATAGGAATAAATTACTATAAAATATAGTATCTATTTGATGCTTATCAAGCACCATACCGCCTAGCCCCATCTGAACTTCAGGAACTATCCACCGATTTACAGGAACTCCTGGATAGAAGATTCATTAGACCGAGTTCTTCACCTTGGGGAGCTACGGTCTTGTTTGTTAAAAAGAAGGACGGTTCATTCATAATGTGTATCAACTATATAGAGTTGAACAAATTAACCATCAAGAACCGATATCCACTTCCGTGGGTATTGACACCACTTACCTACTCCCTTGGGAGGACTTGAAGAAAATGCTCACTGATGAGTACTGCCCTAGTGAACAACTCCATAAGCTGGATGAGGAGTTTTGGCAATTAAAAGTGCAGGGGACTGATATTGTTGAATACACCACTAGATTCCAATAAATCGCCATCCTTCGCCCAATTATGGTGATTACCGAGCCCGAGAAAATCAAGAAATATATCCGCGGCCTTCCGGAACATGTACGGGGAAACGTCGCATCATCAAACCAGCCCACTCTTCATGGCGCCATCCGGCTGGCCCATGAACTCCTAGCCATGAACGAAGACCCTGAACCACCCACTTCTTCCTCCAACCACCTCAAAAGAAAGTGATCCGACAACCACAACAACTACCAAAACAAGAAACCCGATACCATCAAAGCCTACAACTCAACCACTGAAACTAGATGGGGTTACACCGGGAACAAGCCCTACTGTTCCAAGTGCAACCGCCATCATGAAGGTCCTTGCGGTCCCAACTGCAACAACTGCAAGAGGTACGGCCACCTCACCAAGGACTGTAGATCCCCCACCAACAACAACAATACCAACAACAACACCAGACCACCCCGAGCCTGCTTTGAATGAGGAAACCCCGACACTTTAAGAATGAGTGCCCGAAAATGAAGAACAAGGGCAACAACAACAATAACAATGCTAAAGGTAGAGCCTTCGTACTCAACTCTGGGGACGCCCTTCAGGACCCGAATATGGTCATGGGTATGTTCCTCCTCAACAACTTAATTGCTTCTGTTTTATTTGACACTGGTGCCGATAGGAGCTTTATTTCTGATGAGTTTTGCCACCTACTTGACATCACACCTATTGCCTTAGATGTTAAGTACATCGTAGAACTTGCAAATGGTAAACTCATAGAAACCGATAGTGTGATACCTAATTGCACCTTAAACCTAGCTGACGAGACCTTCTCGATCGATCTTATGCCTATTGAAATCGGAAGTTTCGACGTCATTGTTGGAATGGACTGGCTATCCAAACACCGAGCCAAAATCTATAACACCCCCAAATTCTGTGTTTAGCGAAAGCAAGCTTTGGGGTGCTACTAATCAAATATCATCAGCACAAAGATAAAGCAAACGACATCTATATGCAACGTTTGAAAAATAGTTACATTTCATAAATACAAAGTTTGAAAACATATTTTTTTCAGTTACAAAATGTAGTTCCCTAGAGTCCACGCGTGTAGCGGGAGATTCTATTACATAATCAAAGTATACAAAATATAATGCAAAGAATCTCCATTAAATGCAGTGTAGAAAATCATGTGACTCTAGCTAGTGTCCAGAGAGTAATCCTACTCCATTTGTGTACCTTAGATACAAAGCTAAAAGTCTCAACCAAAAAGGTTGGTGAATCTTACAGGTTTGGTAATAAGTAATTGCTATGAACCACAAGTATGTACCGGTGTTGCTATTAAGCAAAGTATGTAAATCAGTAAGTCAGCACAGTTGCCATGAGCTCATAAGTTGAAGCTTAACAGTAGGTAAGCATGAATCAATTAAGAATCATATATAGTACCCCCGTGAGTGCTATCCCGACACTAACGAATACTAATATACTTGTTTCTATGGTGTAATCCGTGGTGGCGCTACCACCCCAGGCAGGGATTGTAAATCCCAAATGGATCCATTTACTAGTAATCGCGCTTAAGTCCATAACTAATAACTTACACTAGGAGGCTTTCAGTGGATAAAAGTAACTCATGCAATGTGTGTAAAAAGTAGTGTAATCAGCTCTGTACATTGTGTTCATATGTTAAACAGTTACTAAGTATCTCACCCCAAGGTAAAAAAACGGTAAAAGTGGGGCTGTAAGGCTCACCTGAGTTGAGCAAGTACGATGTGTTCGTGTAATCGAACAAGTAAAGCGGATATAAGTCCGTAAGCATGTCGGATGTAAGTCCGTATACTGGTTCTCTGAACCCTGCAACCTTCAACAAAATCGAAAATGGGAAGGATGGAGATGGATTTGATCTTGTTGCTTGTTCTTGATGATGATGATGAACGATTTGATGGTGATGTTGCTGATGTTGTTGCTGCTGATTCCAAGAGGAAGAGAGGGAGAGATTTGAGAGACTTTGAGGTGTGGATGTGTGTGTAACGTGAAATGAAGGGGGGAGGGGGGAAAGAAAATGAGATAAAAGGGGGGAAGATGGGTCATGGGTCGGTTGGGTCGGGTCCATGGGTCTGGGCCGACCCACTTGTGGGATTGGGCTCGTGGACTCATTCGTCGATTTAAGTTACATTCCAAGATTGTTGATAACTGTGTAAAAGTAGTATTTTTATATAGTATTTTATCCCAAATCCTGTGTGTTTTTATTGTACATTGTTTAGTTTAGATAATAATTTCGTTCATATTTGTAATTAACAGTGGAGTTAAAGGATTTGAGGAAAAGAGACAGAAAACAGTCAATAATCGAGTTAAATGATGTATTATTGGAGAATAAAGTGAAGACGGATGATTAAAAGAAGAAAAAGAGAAAAATCGACTGAAAACTCAATCCATACGCCGTATGGATGTCCATACGCCGTATGGATTGAGGCGGTGGAAGTCCAGGTCACGCGGACTTGGGCTGGGCTTGTTTTCCATCCATATGTCGTATGGATGTCCATACGCCGTATGGATGATTTTCCAGAAAGTATAAAATTGCGATTTTAACCTAAAAACGAGAGAGTTCGGCTAGGGTTTTATTTACACTCGAATATTTTTGTAGTTTAGGGTTTATTTACGAATTAATTTAGCATTTTAGAGGCACGTGGAGTCAAGATTGAGGCTAGTTCGTGCTGATTCTTCGTGATTCATCTTTATAATTCGGTATAACTTCTTTTTTTTGAGTTTTATTGATGACTTTGAACTTATATAATCTGTGTTTTCTTTTTTAATGAGGAGTTGAATATTCAAAGTGATTGTGTAGTTGTTGAACTCGGATTATGATTATTGAACGATTATTATTGCGTATTGACTAGGTTATTTAATTGAAAACTATTATATTGCTCGTAGATCCTTGTTTGTTGGTAACTAGTAGTTATTTTTGTTCAACGTGGTTAATAAGATTGATGAGATTGAGTTCCTTTAATGTTAATAATTATTGATGGTTATAATCTTAGGATTTGTGACTATTGCTAAATATGTTGAGTCTGATAGGTTGAGTGAATGATAATTATCTACTTTAAAATGAACAAGACAATAAGTAATTATTGGGTATTGTTGAGTCATACCACTAGAGATAATTATAATAAGTTGTGAATGTTTAATGCTCAATTTAGGGAAAAGCACACAATTAACTGATCATCTTGTCACATTGAACTGATGTTTTATGTTGGACCCTAAGTTGTAGGAATTAGTTAGACCCGGAAAGTTGGCTAGTTCACATTTAATTTAATATCATTGAAGAATTTGGTATTAAATTGATATAAAAGAATCACAATTAGATAATCAATACGTAAAGAATCGGGATATATGAATCTGAGTGACGTTAATTATACAATTACTTATTCCTTCCTATTGTTTATTATTTAATTGTTTTAATTTAAGTTTTATTTAATTTAGTTATATTAATTTATTTTTTCATAAACAATTATTCGAACGGAACTAAAACGCCCCATGTTTACTGTTTTCTAGTTAATTAGTATTTTCTGTTTTTATAAATAACCACCGTTCCTGAGATCGACTCGGTCTTACCGATTCTATACTTACATTTGATTAGGTATTCTTGCCTGGTTGTGTGAAAAGTATTAATTAGGTATTTCCATTTATAAATTATAAAACAAGACGCGCTTTCACACGCATCAAGTTTTTGGCGCCGCTGCCGGGGAACGATTGCGTTGTTTATTTAAATAGGAATTATTAATTGTAAAAGTTTTTGTGTTTAAAAAGTTTTTAATTAGATTTTTGTGAAGTTGTTTCATTAGTTACTTATTTGTAGCAATAAGTTTTTGTTAATAAAATTGGTTAAAACAAATTACTTTTTATTTGGTTAAACCTTTTGGTAATTAGTTTCAACCGTCGGATGGAAATCCATCCGCCGGTTGGAGTTCTTTTGTAAAAATTGTGTATATGTTATTAATTTTATTTATTTTGTGTGATCTAACTTATTTTTCGTTAGTGGTGTTTTGTATTTCAGAGTTAATTTTTATTTAGGTGTTATCCAATGGCTCGAAGTTACGAGAGTGACGCCAATAATTATCATATATTTGAACGCAAGGCTGTCCCCATCACCTCATCTTGTAAGGAACTTTTGGGTGCTATTAAGGAATTTGGACGGAATATCCCTTTTACCGCTAAGGTGCTACGAAAGTCTACTATTTATTGGACTGATCCGCAACTAGCGTTGGTTCAGAATTTGTTAGATAGTGCAGAAGTGGAAAATCAGTTCGGGTACAAGAAGCAGTTATGGGATGACCTTGTCGACTTTGAGGAATCATTGAACTCGACTTGCTAAGGAAGAAGGAGGAAGACCAAGTATGGGATGACCGTATGATAAAGGCGCTGTATGTGATAACTGGTCATCCATGTTCCGACACAGACAAGGAGTTCGTATCTGGTTTAGAGGAGTTGGTCCGACTGATGCAGTTAGATGACCATCTTAGGGATCCAACACCTCATCGCTTTGTGGTGACTAGCACTATTCCCTATTACCTGCAAAAGATGGTTACGCAATTTGATCGACTTGCTAAGGAAGAAGGAGGAAGACCACATCCAGATTTTATTCACCCGCATAGTAAGATTGACCTAGCTATATATTTAGTGGTGAATTTGGGAGTATTAGTGGATACAACTAAGATTCTAACACCGAGGGAACATTTCCATTATGGGATGGTGGAAATCTACACGAGGTTTGTAGAAATCTTTAAGAATTCGGGATTAGAGTTTAGTGTAGTCTAGGATGAGATCATCAGTGAGATTGAAGATAGAGATAAGAATTTGAAGGAAGAGCCACTAATGATTAAGCATGTGGGGATTGTTAATGCTTGTCGTGAGTTTATAAGCGAGTTAGAGGAGGATAACCCCGACCGTGAATACAAGTTGGATGGTGATAAATTGATGTTGGCACCTGAGGGAATGAATAATAGAGCAATAAATGAAATCATTTGGGACTTGGTTTATCTTCAACTTGTGGCTACTGAACACTTATCTAACTTTCCGAGTTTTGGTCATGGAGTTGAAAATGTCATTGCACAAGTCATGGAGCGTTCCTTGGCTCTATATCCCTTTCATTAGTTCTCATTTTATTATATAATTCTTATTTCATTGGATTATATTTGACATTGGTTATGTTAGATTTTATTATTGTGTGATTTGTATATTTATTTTGATTATGATTTATGTATGCATTTTTTTTATTTTTTTATTTCTAGATTGTTAATTTTTTGTTACTTATTTTTATATAGTTTGGAATTAAGAAGCAATGAAGTTATTGTACACCTCCAGGTGTGTGGTTTAATCACAAAAATCGTGTTGAGTCAGTAGCAGGTAGTGGGAAACATTTTTGAAAAATTTATGTTTTTTAATCCATACGCCGTATGGATGTCCATACGCCGTATGGATTGAGTTGGGCTAACGGGCATGTTGACTGGGTTAAAAATGCGTTGAACTGGGCCTTTTTAATCCATACGCCGTATGGATCAAAAAGGGTATAAACCGGTTCCAGCCCCTTCTTTTCCATTTTGAATTCTCAAAACCATCACCACCACCCATTGTTGCGGCTAACCACCACCCAACCACTACTTCCGGCCACACATTCCCCCTCATTTTTATATTTTCGCATTAAAATTCACTCTGCTCTACAAG
This sequence comes from Pseudognaphalium luteoalbum, assembly GCA_963422505.1. NCBI lineage: Eukaryota > Viridiplantae > Streptophyta > Magnoliopsida > Asterales > Asteraceae > Pseudognaphalium > Pseudognaphalium luteoalbum. The sequence goes on from OY730196.1 coordinate 50,897,447, forward strand.
GTATAACTTTTGATTTTAATTTTTGTTGATTAAATTTTACAATTGAAAGTTAGGGTTTGTGTATGAGATTTTGGGTATTTCGAATTTGAGTAAGATTGTAGGTATATAATGTTTTAATTATATTGTTTATAACATATATTATGCTATCCCATGCTCAATTTTTATAATGTGATATATTTGTTGATTCGATTTATCCGTTAGTGTGTATAGAAGGTGATGATGATATGTACTCAATTTTGCTATGTTTTGATTTAACGCTTGTTAATTTTCTGGATACATGATGATTAATGCAAATGTTTGTTTGGTACACAAATGTTTGTGATTACGGTTGTGATAAAATTGTCGTTGTTCTATTTTGTGATCATGATAATTCATGTTGAATATATTAAATGATTGCTAGTTACTAAGACTGATATTAATGATGGTAAAAAGTGATTATTTTTATGTTCAGATTGGTACCAAATTGTTATAGTTCACTTCGAATCGACAATTGCCATGATTATTAATTAAGTATTTATTTTTTTATTAGCAATTTGAGAAATTTTTAGTTCATAATTCAATAAGGTATTTGAAATTGTGTTTGTTGCGGTAGTTTAGGCTAAACCTTGATGGTGGATTATTCCATATTAAGCCGTAATGCTGCCGAAATTTCCTTTGAAACCTTATTTGCATTTCCTGTTTTGTCAATGATTGTTTTTCTTAGCAGTTTAATGGCTAGCAGGAGAACCAGAGGTGGTCAGACATTGGACAATCCCCTGATTAGAACCCACAGATATCTTACCTTTCATGATTCTTATTCGGAAACTACAAGATATCAGTTTAGTGAGCGTTTGGCTGAGAATATTGATCAGCCAATTGAGGTTTTTCATGCTGTGAATTGGAATGCTTTGGAGCATGTGGTGGAGAGAAACGGATTTGCCACTCGGCACGAGACAATTAGGAACTTACTTTCTATTCCATACAGGCTGCAGGATGGTAACATTGGGTTTGTTTCTGTTGCATGGTACATGATGCTTAGTATTCAGGAGCATATCTATAGGGAGCTAGTTGTGGAGTTTTATAGTACATTCCGGTTTGATCATCGGTCGACTGACTGGACGACTCACACTATTTCTTTTCAGTTAGGTGGCCAGCCGAGACGGATGTCTCTTGTTGAGTTTTCCATTGGGGTTGGACTGTATGAGCCCAATGAGATCCACAACCCACATTTTCTGGATCATATTTTAGCTGGTGCAGTAACGAAGCTTACTGATTTGGAGATTGTGGAGGAGTGGCAGTCTATTGCTCAGGGCAGTTATGGTTCTCATGCCCCTTCTTATCGAGCTATTCGAGATCCTTGTTACCGTCTCATTCACCGGTTGTCAACATTTACCATCGTTGGTCGTCGAGAGGGACCGGAAAAAGTTTCTAAGCCTGATCTGTTCTATCTGAGTTCGATTGTAAGGAAGAGGCAAGTGAATGTTCCCTGGAGATTGGCTAGGTGGATGTCTAAGAGAGCTACCGGTACGAGGAGTTCGAGTAGTTTGTGTGGTGGTCAGTTTGTTACTAGAATAGCTAGGTATTTTGGGTTGGAGACTGCAGCTGAGATGGGTACTTGCACAGTTGTTTAACCAAGCATGGAGTGGCTGACTGCACGGAGGTTAGAGGCTATGGATATTATCGAGCCGTGCAGTATTTATGGTGGTGATTCCGAGATGTTTTATTGGGTAGCGACCACTCAGATTGGGCAGACTCTACAGTCTAGACAGGTTAGGGTTACTGAGGCAGATAGAGGAGCAGTTGCAGGTAGAGGAGCGGCACGAGGCCGTAGTAGAGGATATGCTGGGGAGTTTGATCAGTTATCGCAACAGTTAGATCAGATGAGCATCCATCACATTCAGAGGTTTGATCAGATGGAGCTTATGCAGAGGCAACATTTTCATCAGATCGGTGCTCATTTGGACTATCAGGATGGTCTTTTCTCGTAGCTGTTTGATTTTAGCCATTTGCCATACCAGCCTGTTCAGTACCAGATGCCACATGAGTTCTACCCATCACCACCACCAGATCAGGGGGCTGAGCCATCTCACCAGTACCGGAGTATGGAGCATGATGAGGATTATGACAGCGATTAGGATGATGTTCATCCTATGTGGTTTATGATTCCAGACACTATTTCTATTTTTATTATTATGACTGATTTTATTTGTACGATTTTTAATTATGTTGGATGTGTAGCTATTAGGTTTGGTTGTTTTTATTTTTATTTAGGATGTTTAATTTGGTATTGTTTAATCTTGTTTGTTGATTGATCCCTCAGAATTGTGTGTGAGTACGTGTTATGCTGGCAGTAAGTTCAGCGCAAGAAATTGATCCGAGAGGATGTGGGAATTTCATATCATCCTTGTCATGACCATTAACCACACTTTTCCAAGGGAGTTTTTCTGTCTTATTTCTTTTCTCTTTTTCCCGTTTTAGCAATTCATTATTTGAACAATGAGGGCATTGTACACTTTAAAGTGGGGGATGGGAGAGAAAACCTTTAATTTATGATTCCACTTGTTTTCATCCTGATAACTACGAGGTTATAGGTTGCTTATTTTTGATTAAATTATTAAATTGAATTTTCTGTATTTCTAAGGTTAATTTATTTTGTAATTATGGAGGTCGGATTTTTAAAATTTTCTCTACACGAAATAAAGGTTAATTTGTTGGTAAATGTTCTTTAGTTTCATTATATGATGTACTGATTGGCAATTTTAATAAGAATTTTTGAGCTTCTAAGAAATGATAAATAAGGGAGTAAATGTACTTTGAGATAAACTTTAGTTATGTATGACATAAGTCTTAATTTTCATATTAGTAGCATGTGATATGTCATAAGTTTTGAATTCAATAAATATCATTAGGGGATATATTGGGTGTTGTTTCCTTTGTTGTACGTAAGTACAGACTTGGTCTTTGTCAGTATATCTAAAAAAAAGAGCAAAAAGAGTTTATATTAACTCCTGAAAATGAAGTCAAATTAAGTCGCTTTGTTGTACTAAGGTACAGACCTATCACCAATGATTTGACTAAAACATTATTGCTAAACAAAAATCAAGTTATGTCACTCTGTTGTGTTGAGGCACAGACCTGTCACCAATGTCTTGATTTGAAAAATGATTATTTAAATTAATTTCCAATATATATGATATATTTGTGTGCTATGAGTATGAAAGTATATAATTATTGAGAGTTTCAGGGGACATTTACATTAATAATAAAAAGTTAAGCTCAATTATTTGAATATAGATTGTTTAGATGGACAATAATATCAGTAATCATCGTGGACTATTTGACATCATTATAATAATAAATTTGAGTGTAGATTATTTTTTTTATATATATACCTCATAGTTACTTAATTTTTAACTTTAGTTTTATTAGATTATTAAAGGTAAAGATTTTTAATTTGGAAAGGGTGATGTTATTCCTTGTTAAGTTATTACTTTTGAACGATAATTGATAGTCTACTTGAGGGCAAGTAGGATTCAAAGTGGGGGATATTTGATAACTGTGTAAAGGTAGTATTTTTATATAGTTTTTTATCCCAAATCCTATGTGTTTTTATTGAACATTGTTTAGTTTAGATATTAATTTCGTTCATATTTGTAATTAACAGTGGAAATAAAGGTTTTGAGGAAAAGAGACGGAAAACAGTCAATAATCGAGTTAAATGATGTATTATTGGAGAATAAACTGAAAACTCAATCCATATGCCGTATGGATGTCTATACGCTGTATGGATTGAGGCGGTGGAAGTCCAGGTCACGCGGACTTGGGCTGGGCTTGTTTTTCATCCATACGCCGTATGGATGGTTTTTTCAGAAAGTATAAAATTGTGATTTTAACCTAAAAATTAGAGAGTTCGTCTAGGGTTTTGTTTACAGTCGAATATTTTCGTAGTTTAGGGTTTATTTACGAATTAATTTAGCATTTTCGAGGGACGTGGAGTCAAGATTGAGGATAGTTCATGTTGATTCTTCGTGATTCGTCTTTATAATTCGGTATAACTTCTTTTATTGAGTTTTATTGATGACTTTGAACTTATATAATCCGAGTTTTCTGTTTTAATGATGAGTTGATGTCGCACCCCCAAATTCGGGTTGCGGAAGCGAATCGGGTCGGGGCGCGACTAATCAATATACACAGCACATAAGATATAATGAACGACCACTATATGCGTCGTTTTACACTGATATTAATAAAACCAAAGTTTACATCAAAATATTGTTTACATTAGCTCGGTTTGAAATTGAGAGATTTAAGTACATAATTAATCTATACAAAATATAATAATGCAGCTAAATCTCTGATTGTTTGCATGCTGACTCGAGCTAATGGATCTTGATTGGGCAGTCCAACCTACTGCTGGTCACCTGTGATACATGCTAAAATTGGTCAGCGAAAACCCTGGTGAGCTCACAGGTTTGTATGTCAACACATATTTGTATGAACCGCAAGATTTTATAATTGAATTTAAAATGCAATTAAGCAAAATAAAAGTTTATACATCCATGAGCACATAGTCTGAGCTTAACTTGAGTGTCAGGTCCAATTAAGGAAACCCAACTGAGTTGCCTCCTACGAGTGCCTAATCTACACTCGTCTTCCCAAATGCTAATACGTCCGTTTGACCAGTTAGTACGTGCTAACCCGGACGAGGATTGTCAATCCTATATGATAACATATAGTAACATTCACGCTACAGATGTATTACCAGACTATGCTATGGAGGGCTTTAGTGATTAGTTTAAAACAACTCATGTAGTATTTGATTGATTGGTACTTGCGTTCAACTTGTAAAATAAAACGAGCAATAATATCACACCCCTGATTGAAAAGCAGTAAAATAGGGGCCATGAGACTCACCTGAGCCTCCGGTGTTTAACTTAATAAACTTGAATTGATTAGCGAGGAATTGATGTCCGAAGACTTGTAACCTGAGGGTGTCCAAGACATGCAATGGCTATAACATGAGTAGGCATCTCGAAAGACTGCCCTTGTAGTTGTCCGTCTAACTTAGAATGTCCAAATTACCGCGATTTGGTTGTTTGTTTAAGTGTTTGAAAATGTGTACGGCCCGTTGGTGATTGTTTGTAACGATAATCCCACATTATTATTTTGATGATTTTGAAGTGCTATACCTAAAACTAAGTTCCAATGTGTTTTAGAAGTTGTGTCGCATTCGTGTTTGATGTTATACAAGTTTAACACTTTGTGAAAGTTTAGATGTAACACCGTTACTCGTGAACCTAGGGTAAGGGCGAAGCCCGTTAATGACGGGGGTCCGGGGACAGCGCCCCTGGTAGCGGGGTCCAAGGGGCAGAGCCCCTGGCTGGGGTCGAGCTGGAAAATTTTTATTTCTACTAAATTGCTTTGGTGAAAAACGCATCTGGACTTGAATTTGGGTGAAATCGAGTGATAAAATTTTAGGTCTCAACTCTTAGTAAAATTTGGGTTCTGTTTCATGCGACACTTATAGCGTCACTAGGGGGCATTAGGCGTCACTTGGGAAGTGACGCATGAAATGGCAGATTCTTAGTAAGGGCGTCAGTAACGGAAGTGACGCATACTGAGGCGTCACTAAGGTAGCTTGGGCGGCACGTAAGAAGTGTCGCATCAGATGTGAAATTCTGAGTTTAGGGCGTCACTTAGGTAAGTGACGCATAAGGTGGCGACACTTCATCAGTGACGGGTGTAAGTGTCGGTTAGGCGTCACTTAAAGGAGTGACGCATACTTGGGCGTCACTAAAGCAGTGTCGGGTTATTAGTGACGGTAAGGGTCCTAGGCGTCACTAAGCAAGTGACGGTTGGAGTGTCGGGAAAAAGGGGTTTTATGCGGCACTTAGGCAAAATTAGGGTTTCATGCGACACTCAATGCGTCACTTAAGTGACGCACGAAGTGACGCTATACTGGTCGTCTTTGCGACACTTAGGTCTGTTTGACGGATTTTTGAGTCAAAACGAGTTTTCCGGCCATAGTTTGGTCCGATCCTTTTACCCAACCCATATATGGACATTTTAAGCTTATATAAACAACAAACATGTAAAAATGAGTGAAATCGAAGAGTTTCGGGTTTTTGTCGAAACTTACAAAGTGTCGAAATGAAATTCTGAAAAGATAGAGTTGTAGATCGTTGCGTGGTGGTTGTTTTTCTCCAAAGAGCTTCGAGATTTCGGCGGCGTTTGGTGATGTAATTTGGTGTTTTAAGGTGATGGTGGTGATGGTTATCTTGAAAGAGAAAAGAGAGAGAAAGGGGAGAGTGTTGGTGGAAAATGAAGAAGAAAATGAGGAGGGAGTGGGGTTTTGTTGAAAGCCTCACTTCCTCAGCTCCTGCAATCGTGCTCCGTGCGGTGTTCGTTTTTCCAATTGTTTAAACGTTAAATTAATATTAATTACTTTTAAATATACGTTTTAAATTACCAAATAAATTCCCGATAATTTGGTTGAAGTATTTTATTAAAACACTTAATAATTGAATTATTAAATTTAACGTTTTCTGGTTTTGTTTTATCGTGCGATCTTACATTTTAATTATGTAAATTGTCATTTGTACGATACGAGTTTAACTTGAAATATTATAAAATGATATCTTTAGATGTAATAAAAAATGTTATATTATTTTATAAAATTGTTCACCAACGTCCGTATTAATTGAATCAAATTGCTTTTGATTTGAAACTGATACGATTTAATCGAATCTAATACTTGTATATATTCAACAAGATATATTTATTGATACATTAATTAGCCTAACACAGAACTAATTACATGTATTACACTTGATTAGGCACTAATTACAAGTCCTAATTTGGCGGGTGTCACTTTCTCCCCCTGTTAGGAGAATTTCATCCCGAAATTTAGTTTGAAGTCGCGTTTGAAGTAGCTTCAGCAAATAACTGAGGATACTTTAGTTGCATTTGGTCTTCCCGTTCTCAGGTGAATTCCGGCCCACGCCGTGAATTCCACCTGACCTTGACGATGGGAATACGAATTTGTTTGAGTTGTTTGACCTCACGGTCCATGATTTCTGCGGGTTCTTCAACAAAATGAAGCTTTTCGTCAACTCGAATTTCATCGAGTGGAATGATAAGTGTCTCATCGGACAGACACTTTTTCAAATTTGAAACGTGAAAAGTGGGATGCACGCTGCTGAGTTCGGGTGGCAGCTGCAATCGATATGCCACTGAACCAATCCTCTCGAGGATCTCGAATGGTCCAATGTATCTGGGATTTAATTTCCCGCGTTTACCGAATCGGATAACACCTTTCCAAGGTGAAACCTTGAGTAGTACTCGATCCCCAACCTGGAACTCGAGTGGTTTGCGTCTCACATCAGCATAACTTTTCTGACGATCACGTGCGGCTTTGAGTTTGTTTTGGACCTCGAATATCTTTTCAGTTGTTTCGTGAATGATCTCAGGACCAGTGAGTTGACTGTCTCCCACTTCGGTCCAACAGTGTTAAACCAAGATCGATCTAATAAACTTATTAGATTAACACAAGCTTTGAATTATTACTGAGAAGTTGCGGAATAACACTCAATAATATAATGAAGATCAAAACAATAAACAACACAATTAATATCAAAAGCTTCAATCTTATTGATAATATAAGACGAATACACTGAATTATATTAGGGTTACAAAACCTTGAAGCTGCATTAAACTAATGTTAACCTAATCTAGGTCTAAGGATCTCTATTTACAATACATAGAGTCCTATACAATCTCTAGTTATTATGGAATTCAAATCTATCCCATAAATAACTCTAACCGACTTATACACAATAACAGTGGGAACAACTTACTTTATACCAACAGTGGTAGTAAGTTTCCTTTACAAACACAAGTATACTCATACTAACCGTGGCACTGCTTAAATACACTAGCAGTGGCTAGGACTTCAATTCTTCTAGCAGTGGCACTGCTTCTACATTAGCAGTGGCTAGCAGTAAAACAGACAGTGGCTAGACTTCAACACTTATCAAATAAGCTCAGATCCCAACAATCTCCCCCTAAACTTGATCAATCTTGTATTGCATTAAGTTTCTGCATTCAGCTTCATTCTTTTGTAGGAGAGTTTTATCTTTTCTTGCTTGCTTGATCTCTCTTGTAGAATTGATTCATCATCCAGTAAATAATGTCTTTGCCTTTTTCAGTCTTCCCAGCAACTTGCAATTTTTTTCCATTAGTTGCCTCAACAGTACTATGCTCAGAATATACTCTCTCTCTTCCGACATATACACATATTTTCCATTCTTGAGAGAAATACACTGCACTCCTGCTCTAGCAAAATGTCTCCAGTAAGCAACTAACTCAGCACACAAAAATATATCTCCATACATCTCAGGCTCAAACATCATCTGTATCCATTCCTACACATGCCTTTCAAGACTAGATTTAACATTTTTCAAGTCCTTTTCTAACCCAATCTTATACATATCATATATATCAAATTTTTGAACTCTTTTCAGAATATCCTGCATTGACTTGTGAAAGCTTACAACTCCATTCTTTCTTTCAATCCTTATTTCATAAGCCATTTCTTCAGTTGCTATCTGTCGCACCCCCAAATTATGATGCGGAAGCGGGTCAGGTCGGGGCGCGACTAATCAAATATCAACAGCACATAAGATATAATGAACGACCACTATATGCGTCGCTTTACATTGATATTAATAAAACCAAAGTTTACATCAAAATATTGTTTACATTAGCCCAGTTTGAAATTGAGAGATTTAAGTACATAATTAATCTATATAAAATATAATAATGCAACTAAATCTCTGATTGTTTGCATGCTGACTCGAGCTAATGGATCTTGATTGAGCAATCCAACCTACTGCTGGTCACCTATGATACATGCTAAAATGGGTCAGCGAAACGCTGGTGGGCTCACAGGTTTGTATGTCAACACATATTTGTATGAACCGCAAGATTTTATAATTGAATTTAAAATGCAATTAAGCAAAATAAAAGTTTATACAGCCATGAGCACATAGTCTGAGCTTAACTTGAGCGTCAGGTCCAATTAAGGAAACCTAACTGAGTTGCCTCCTACGAGTGCCTAATCTACACTCGTCTTCCCAAATGCTAATACGTCCGTTTGACCAGTTAGTGCGTGCTAACCCGGACGAGGATTGTCAATCCTATATGATATCATATACTAACATTCACGCTACAGATGTATTACCAGACTATGCTATGGAGGGCTTTATTGAATAGTTGAAAACAACTCATGTAGTATTTGATTGAATTGTACTTGCGTTCTACTTGTAAAATAAAACGAGCAATAATATCACACCCCTTAATGAAAACAGTAAAATAGGGGCCATGAGACTCACCTGAGCCTTGAGTGTTTAAATTAATAAACTTGAATTGATTAGCGGTGGATTGATGTCCGAAGACTTGTAACCTGTCGGGCGTTCAAAACGCGCAAGGTTATATGAGTGAGTAGATGTCTCAACAGACCATCTATGTTTGTTGTCCAACAATTAGTTATGTCCAAATGTTTGATTGTTTTGTTTAAGTTTTGAAAACATGTACGGCCCGTTGGTGATGGTTTATAATGTACGAATGTAAGTTTTGTATAAGGTTTGATTATTAAAGTGTTGAATACTTAGTGTAGTAAGTATTTTTCAAGCTTCTTTTATTGTATTTTAAAGTACATGTATACATTTATATCCGAACGTTGTGGTCAAATATTTTATTTTCTGAAAGTCAACAGAAATCAACTTGGTCAAACTGGTCAAATCTGGTCAACTGGTCAAATCGGTCAACTGGTCAAATCTGGTCAATTTTGGTCAAACTAAATCGGTTTGACCCGAAATTTTTACACAACCTTTATTATGTTATAATACTTATAGAAAACGAGTTTCGTGACCATTGGTGACCCACAAGTGTCATTTTTATATTTATTTCCAAAACAGTCCCTAAATGTGTTTTTCGATTTTATCGGCTCACTTCACCTATTTTTCTTAACTAGTTATGATCCGAATTAGAGTCCACAATTTTTATCAGTTGTTCTACTATGTGTCTAGTTGTTAACTTAATTTTTCCAGTAATTATAGAGTCCATCTAGATAGGTAAACAATTTGCGAAAGAACCATACTCGGTTTTCGAATACATGCAGACCAGTCTCATAGATCCGTTTTTATCTGAAAATTCGTAGATTTCTGGAAAGAGCCATAGAGTAACTTTTTGTAGAAGTTTTCAATACGCAACTTCTAAAAAAAAATTCGTTGTCTAATTCTTAGTAAAACTCAAGTTATGAATGTTTTTGTAAACTGACTTTTCTGGGACAGAATCTGTCACTTTTAGATGTTTAACAAAAATGAGTTTTTGATTTAGATTTGGACATAATAGTGTTAGATGAGCTTTATAACATGTAATTAAACAATATGAAAGTAAGAGAGAGTTTCCTTACAAAGATTTTGATGGAAATGAGATGAGGAGCAAGAGGAGTTGTTGTTGAGCTTGTGTTCTTTGTAAAATACTGACTTTTGTGGTGGTGGTGCTATGGTAGTTTGTGATGGTGATGATGGTGGTTGGATGGTGGTTCTAATCTCTGGAAATTAGAGAGAGAGGTGATAGAGAGGAGGCAGAGAAAATGTGAGAAAGAGTGATAGTGGAAATGAGGTGAAAGAGTATGATGTAAGTATTCCACTAACTCATCACTTGCATGAGGTTCTAGTGGCTCATGTGGGTGGTGACCACATGGGGTCACATGGAGGAGGAGGGGGCCACCTAGGGGGCCCACTAAGGGGTATTTTGGTCATTTTATCCTTCCTAATTTGATATGCTACGTTTCCCGTTCGTTTACCCGATTATTTCGACGTTTATTGGTACGTAAAACGTTAATTGTACGTGTTTAATCAACGATTTAAATTTTGATATTTTCACTTGAAGTATTCATTCTAATTACTTGAAAAACCTCTATAAAAATGATTCATTAATTTAGTGATCTCGATTTGCGCGTTCGTTGTACGGATTCTAAATCGTGTAACTGTTGTTTGTACGATACGAATTAATTATAAAGTATTATTATCAAAATAATATTTTGGGAAAGATAGTGTTATTAAATAATGTTATATTATTTAATAAAATTGTTCACCAACGTCCGTATTTAATTGAACCGAAATACATTCGATTTGAAACTTGTACGATTTAATCAAATCGCATAATTGTATATATTCTATAATATATATATCGGTACATTAATTAGCCTAACACAGAACTAATTACATGTATTAATAATTGATTAGGCACCAATTACTAGTCCTAATTTGACTGGTGTCACACTATCAATACAGCTTCCCATTTGATAATTTCTGAGAATTCTTCACCATCCAAATTGATGTTTTCTGATCTGTCAGATTTAATTACAAACATTTGTTCTAATATCTCCTCATCCCTATCCAAATCACAAACATTATCATCCATCTCTTGAAATTTAGCAAATGACCTTCTAACACCTTCAATTTTCAATTTCAGTTCCTTTTCTTTCTCAAGCTCTTCATCAATTTGATCATATCTTTCTTGCAATCTCCTTTGAATTTCTGCATCATCTTTCCTCTTCTTTTCTAACCTTTCCCTTGCTTCAGGATTGACATGAGGATTATTATCATACATGTTTTGCAATTGTTCCAGTGACATCCTCCTCAATTGTCCTGTAGAAATTCTATCCCCCCTTAACTTACAAACCAGATCATTTTTCAAATCAGCCCTTGTTGGTTTCTTTGCTCTCCTCTTAGCAGCTTCTTTTTCCTTTTTCTCCTTCTTCTCTCTTTCAATTTTCTGCTTTAATACCATCTGCAGAGGATTACCCTTTTTCTTTGCTTCATAAGCATGATATACAGTATCATCATTTAACCCCTTTGCTTTCATCTCTGCATATACTCTGCTGGCTTCTTTAGTCATTTTTACAATCTGCCCATTCTCTAGCATCACATCCACTTCATCAACCTCAGATTCTTTCATCTTGACTGGCACAGACTTTTGAGATTTAGCCGCTCTCTTTTCAGTTTCAATTCTATCCTGTTCATCCAATTCAGCCTGCAACATCATAGCATACTCCAAGTCATGCTCAACATTCTGTGTCACCTTCTTCACCTTTGGCTTTTCCACCAATTTGCCCTTACCTTTGTCTTTTGGATCAATCCTTGGAAGTTTGGAATAAGGCTTAGACACATTGGTAGACTCTTTGATCTTAAATGTTACTTCAGGTGTTCTGGCAGTGTTTGGTTTTGCTTTAACAGTGGTAGTGGTAGTAGTTGCAGCAGTGGTAGCCACTCTAGCAGTGGGACTACTTGACTTTGACTTTCTGATCTCTTCTAGCTTTTTAGCTTTTACACTGAACACTGGCACAGATTTCTTCCTGCCATAAGTAAGCTTAGGATCTGATCTTGGCATCGACTCCCCCTCTGCCGCTGCATCATCACCTTTCATCATAGGTTGTACCACCTCTTCACCATCATCTACCTCAACAATCACCTCTGTCTCAGCATCAACTACCTCAGTCTTTTGCATAACACTTTCAACAATTTCAGTCTGTACATCATCTTCCAAAACATCAGTGTTAGCATTAGACATAGCATCTGTTTCACCCACTACCTCATCCACATGATCATACATAAACACATCATCATCAACCATCTCTTCTGCATTCTTCTCCCCCTTTTTGAAAGTGTTCCTCACTAACAAATCTTCTAACACAGTAAGCCTTTCCTTGAGTTCAACAATAACTTTCTCCTGCTCAACAATCTTAGCAGCCTGCTCTGCAATTTTAGCATCTTGAGCTTTATTCACTTTCTTCTCCTTCATCAATCTCTCCCAAATTTTGTCCACAGCCATTGTCAATTGTACATTCGTCAATTCAATGTAAGTACTAGTCTCATCATCATTAGAGTGTGACCTCCTAGATGAATCATTGACAAAAGCATCTTCTGCCTCATGCCTAGCATGGTCAACAGAATTTCCTTTTTCTTGGTACTGGGACCTTCACCTGCTTCATTACCCGTAGGTTCAGCATTAGAAGTTGCCTCTGGTTGGGTCTTATTGATGTTACCACTGCCCTCCTCTGTCAGTGGACTAGTAGAAGTAGTGGCAGCCCTTCCAGAATGACCACCCATCTCCTGTGGGGTCACCTGCTATTGTGAAATTGATGACTGAGACAAATGAGCAGTAGGAACCTCACTTGCCTATTTTCTTTTCTTTTTGTTTGGTTGTAAATGGGTAGGTTGCTTGGTCCCTTGTTTTCTTTTAGTACCCCCAATAAGTGTGTGTTCAGACCCAGTTGGTACTACTGGCCTGTCACCAATTGGTTCAGATGTAGTTGGTGGTACTACATCTGTGGTGGAAGGAGCAGGAAGCATTGTAGACAATAATGTTGTTTCCTTCCCAGAAAACTTCTTATTGGTATTCTTACTCATCTCTCTAAAAGTTCTAGCAGAAAGAGTACTAACACCAATAATAAGTTCTTGTGCAACTAAATCAGAAATTTGTTTATTTAAAATAAGTTGCACAAATCTAGGATACATTATAAACATATCCTTTTTCCCTTTTGTTATATTTCTTATCATGCCTTCAAGAATGTATTTAGAAAAATTAAATTTTTGACCCTTAGCCAAACAGTGGAGAAGTGTATGTATGAAAAATTTCCATTGAGGGCTAAAGAGTGATTTAAAAAATATAAAACGTGTGTAATCACCCTCATACCCCATTAATCTAAGATTATCATACAAATCTCTGTCATCAATAGAAGTTATACTTGAAGCGTCATCAAGAAGAAGTGCTTATCGAAGAGAATCCTCAGATATCACCACTTTGGTTCCTTGAACCATAGAAACCACTTGACTGTTGCCCTCAATTACTTCCAATCGAGCATTCTTCCAAAATTCATTCAAATGACCCCTGGAAACCCTTGGAGATACAGTAAGTGCGTGAAATATATAACTCGACCGCAGAAAATCCACAATTTGTGTGAAGTTTTGCGCCGATGAGGGTTTCATCAAGAAGGCGATCATATTGTGTTCTTCGTAAACACTCAAAGTAAGATCTGTTGATGAAGAAGCCATGACTGTTGAATTAATCGTAATAGAAGTGAGGGTTTGATTTGAGGTGTAATTGCAGTGGTTATGTGTGAAAATAAGAAAGCGTAATGAAAAATTGAAGTGTTCTAAGTTTATATACTGTTAGTCATAAGAACAGAGCCAAGACCTAGAAAAATTAACTAGCAGTGGCATCGCTCGATATAACTAACACTGGAAAGGTATAAAATACCTTAACAGTGGCAGACATTCAATTTTTCAAACACATACTTAGAAAGCTAACAACAGTTAGTAACACTAGCAGTGGCAGCCGACCAAGGTAACCAACACTTAGTACTAGCAGTGCCAAATATTTAGCTTTATAAGCAGAACACGGATTTTTTTTATTTTTTTAATATTTTTTTTTAAACAAAAGAAAGTAAAATAAACATTAGTTCCAGCAGTAACAATGTCTTATGACAGTAGCTAAGAACCTGCACAGTGGTTAGCTAGAAAACAATAAACAGTAGCAGTAATATACACAAGTTTACAAGCAGTGGCAACTGTATAAGAAGCAGTGGCTAGAAAGTTCTAACAATGGTAGATACTTGGACCAGAAAGCACTTGTTCTTTATACAGTTCCACTGTTAGTATCTATTCAAATACCAAACATAAGTTAAGTTAGATTGATCATTCCAATACTGGTGACCAAAAATGTAAACCTTCCCACATCAAAAGCCTTTGTGAAAAGATCTGCATATTGATTATCAGTATGGATTTTAAAGATTTGAATCAATCTCTTTTCATTGCAGTCTCGTATGAAATGATAACGAATTTCAATATGTTTGGTCTTAGAATGCTTAACAGGATTGTTAATGATACTAATTACAGAGTTATTATCAATATAAATAGGAGTATTTAGAAAAGTCAGACCATAATCCAGCATTTGATTCTGAATCCAAAGCACTTGTGCACAGCAACTGGATGCATCAACATATTCTGCTTCTGCAGTTGAAGTGGATACAGTAGTTTGCTTCTTGCATTGCCAAGACACCAATCTTTCTCCTAGAAATTGACAACCCCCAGATGTAGATTTCCTATCTAGATTCTCACCACCATAATCACTATCTGTGAAATCCATAAGTTCAAAAGAAGAACTCTTGGGATACCAAAGGCCCAATTGTGGTTGACCCTTTAAATATCGGAAAATCCTCTTTACTGTATACAAATGTGATTGCTTGGGATTGGCTTGATATCTAGCACACACACACACAGCAAACAATTTTGTCTGGTCTAGATGAGGTGAGATACATGAGGGAGCCAATCATAGATCTGTATAGATGCACATCTACATCCTCCCCCTCAAGATCTGCATGTAATGCTTTGTGTGTCTCCATTGGGGTGCTAGCTATTTTAGCTTCTGAGTAACCAAATCTGTCCAAAATGTCTTTGACATATTTGCTTTGGTTAATGAAAATGCCATCAGTCCTCTGTTTAACTTGAAGTCCCAAAACGAAAGTAAGTTCTCCCATAGAACTCATCTTGAACTTCTGATGCATTAACTTCTCAAACTCCTTGCATAACCCATCATTTTTAGATCCAAAAATGATGTCATCAACATACACTTGTACCAATAAGATATCATTGTGAATCTTCTTGGTGAACAATGTTTTGTCAATGGTACCTCTTTTAAAACCATTCTCCAATAGATAAACAGATAGAGTTTCATACCAGGCTCTAGGTGCTTGATGCAAGCCATATAGAGCCTTATCCAATCTGCATACTCTATCTGGATACTTGGGATCTTCAAATCCAGGTGGTTGACAAACATATACTTCATCATCAATTTTCCCATAGAGAAAGGCACTCTTGACATCCATTTGATAAACTTTAAATCCATGATATGAAGCATATGCCAAGAATAATCTGATTGCTTCTATTCTTGCTACAGGAGCAAACACATCATCATAATCAATACCTTCTTCCTGTGTATACCCCTGTGCCACCAACCTAGCCTTGTTCTTGATGACAATACCTCTTTCATCCTTTTTTTTCTTAAAGATCCATTTTGTGCTATAGCTCTTTTTCCTTTTGGTAGATCAACTAAGGTCCACACATTCTGTATTTTAAACTGAAGCAATTCCTCCTGCATTGCTTCAATCCAACTTGGATCTTTAAGAGCTTCCACAGCCTTCTTTGGCTCAGTTTGAGAGAAGAAACATACATATAAAGAGGTATGTATCTCTTCTTCATTGACAGTAGACTGCTATCTAGTTTGAACAGCAGAGTCAACATTCCCAATGACCTGTTCTAGAGGATGATCTTTGTGAACACGATAAGTAGTTGTGGATGTCTCTGGAATGATAGCTTCTAAGTTGGTAAGATTGTTTTCTGGTCCAGGACACTCACTAGATGATATATCAGTAGAGTCTTCTATCTCAATTCTCTGAGAGGACTGTGGTGGATCAGAGGAAAACACCTCTGGTGGATCAGGAGTCCAGATTGGAAATACAATGTATTCCAATGAATCTTTATTCTTTTCTGTGGACATTCCTGATACTTCCTTACTTGCTTCATCTGCTGTCCCTGTGTTGGTACCTGTACTTGTACCTGCACTAGAATTTACAGTTGCATATCTAAAAGCAGAATTAAGCACATCAATATCAAACAATGACTTTGGACCTATCCCATCAGGATTAATGATTTTCTCATTAAAAGTGATGTTCATTGATTCTTCTATTACCCTGGTCCTTTGATTGAAAACCCTATATGCCTTGCTTTGGATGGAATACCCTACAAAAATACCTTCATCTACCTTGCTTTCAAACTTTCCTAAGTGATCCTTGGTATTCAGAATGGTACAGGGACATCCAAAGGATTTTAAGAAACTGACCAATGGTTTGTTCTTAAACAGCAACTCATATGGTGTTTTGAAATGAGGCTTAACAACTGTTACCTTATCTGAACATAGCAAGCTGTGATAACTGCCTCTGCCCAGAAAGACATAGGTGATTTTGCATCAGCTAGCATAGTTCTAGCAGCCTCAATTAGTGTCCTATTCCTTCTTTCAGCTACTCAATTCTGTTGAGGAGTTCTAGGAGCACTAAACTCTCTCTTAATTCCTTTTTCATCACAAAGTTTATCCATCTCATGATTTTTAAACTCTGTTCCATTATCACTCCTGATGATTTTAACCTTTTTATCTAATTGATTTTCCATCTTAGTTATAAATGATCTAAGTATTTTACCTGTCTCATCTTTTGTTCTAAGAAAGAAAACCCATGTAAATCTAGTATAATCATCAATGACTACAAGGCAGTAAGATCTCTTTCCCATACTCCTTATACTTGTTGGTTCAAACAAGTCCATATGTAACAAGTGTAAAGGAGTACAGTTTGTATTCACAGATTTGGACTTAAAAGAAGTTTTGTGTTGCTCTCCCTTAAGACAAGAAACACAGTGATCATCACATGAATATACCTTTTCAGGTAAACCTCTAACAAGCTTGTTTTTGACAAGCTTATTAATTGTTTTATAATTCATATGACACATCCTTCTATGCCACAAATTAGATTCATTCAAAGTTGCTTTTGAAATCAGACAGTTTAGATCAGGTTGAGGTGCCATATTTGCTAAGTCACATTTATATACATTATCTTGTCTAGGAATTCTCATTAAAATCATGTTTTCAGGAATCTTGAATTCCTTTTACAAAATAAGGCATTCAGTGTCAGTAAAATGAACTGGGTTCTTTTTATCTGTGATTTGACTCACACTTAGCAAATTATACCTCAATTGTTCCACAAAATAAACATTTTCAAAACTTAGCTTGGCACTCTGAATAGTTCCTTTGCCTGTAATTTTTCCCCCTTTGGGATTGCTTCCAAATGCTACATATCCACCATCAAATGATTTGAAGTTCTGTAGCTTTTCCTTATCTCCAGTCATGTGTCTTGAGCATCCACTATCAATATGCCATAAGCTTCTTGGCTTGCCCTGCACACATACAAACAAAGAGAAAAGTTAATTTCTCTTGGGAACCCAAACCAATTTGGTCTTGGGTTTCCCTTGTGCATCATTAAAATCAACTCTCATGAAGACAATTGATTTTGATGCACTGTTAGATTTGGAAACTTTGGATGCAACAGTGTTCTTTGGTTTCCAAACCCAACTAATTTCAGACTTAACAGTGGGAATAAGCCTAACAGTGGTAACCCTTAGGCTTGTATTAATTATTCTGGCAGTGGCAGCCATGCTTGGTGTAAACATTCTTTTGGAATTTTTAACACTAGCAGTGGCTGCATGTTTAACAGTGGTAACACTTCCCACTATATTAGTCTTCGTACCTCTGTTGGCTCTGTTTGGTGGTATCACTGCAGCATTAGAAGCAGTGGCTGCAGTTGTACCTCTGTTAGCCGTATTCTTCATTCTGTTGACAGTGGCAACATGATTAACTTTAGATTTGAAATTTTGTTTATTAATCATGTTTGCTGCTGTCCATAATGGTTTCACAACCCTAGTGAAATTCTTAGGATTGTGACAACAATCATGTTGAAGATGATTAGTTTTTCCACAGATATAACAAGACTTTTCTTTGACCACTTGAAAATTCTGCCCCAATTTCTGTGAAACCATTTGATTCCAGTTTCGTTGATTGCCTCTTGGTGCAGTTTTAGTAAAAGGTTTTGGCGAAGAAAGTCTTGTTTTGCACTCACAGTTAATACATGTATCATTTGTCACAGATTTTGACTCCTGCTTAACTGTTTTACTAATAAATCCTAGACCCTTTCTAGACTTATTAGTATTGAATACTTGTTTTATCTGTTGTTTAGCCTGTTCTTGAAACAATCTTTTACCCTCTTCTAGTTTATCACCTTTTAGTTCAGAAACTAGACCAGTAACCTTTCTGCTACCTTCACTTGATGAATTAGATGATTCATAACTTTCAGATGTATTATCACTCTGATCATCTTCCTCACACCACTCTCTTATTTCAACTTTATCAAAATTCAAATCTTCTTCTAAACTTTTAACTGGATCAGCCTTTTTAACATCATCATTTATTCCTTCTTTAAGTGAATTGATATCAATATCAGTTTTAGAAGGAAAGTAGTTATTGTTATAAGGAGGAGGTACATTACTGTACCCTAACCCAGTCTTAAGTTTATCATGAATCTGTGAGTTGATAAGTTTATGAACACTCTTAGATGCATTTTCTAAGTTACTTACATTAAGTCTTATGCTATCTCTTTCACATGTGACCTCAGCAAGTTTCTTAGTTAATAATTCTACTTTATCTTTAAGAGTATCTCTCTCCCACCTAGCAAATTCAATATCATACTTAAACTGTGTTGCATTTTCTTCATATGCATGAATCTGTTTTTCTAGATTTTCTATTACTGATATTGTGTGTTTGCTCTTGATTTCACATTGTTTTAATTCATCACACACTTTCTGATTATGATCCCTATAATGTTTAACAGTTTGTTTACACACAGAAGAACATAATTTAATTTGTACCTCATAAGGAATCTCTGACTGTTTGTCAGATTCAGCAGTAGCCATGAGACACTGATTCTTAACTTCAAACTCTTCTTGGTCACTCCAGTCCCAACCACATCCATCCACAGATACAAGGGCATTTGATGAAGTACCCTGGATTGGTACAGACCTTGTTTGACTCACATTTCCTCCAGTCCTTTGACCATTCCCTCTATCACTCTGCTCATTCTTTGGACTTCTGCATTCCCTAGCAAATTGTCCCATTTTGTGACAGTTGAAACATTCAACTTTGCTCTTATCAAACCAACTTGCATCATTCCTTTTTTGTGCAAAGTTGTTCCTGCCAGTTCTTTGCATAAACCTTTTTGCCCTTTGAGTGATTAAGGCAATTTGTAACTTAATATCCATTTCTTCTAGATCATCTGATTCAAATTGATCTAAGTCTTCATTAGTAAGTGAAGAGTTCACATTACTAGCAAAGAAAGATTCTAAGATTTGATCATTAGAATGATTTGATGATGATCCACCTCCAACAGACCCATAAGAAGAACCTTTCTGACTTGATTCTGCCTTTGTTCCAGCCATTGACATAAATGCAGAATTGTTGTTATTACTTCCTGATCCAATCTTCTTGCTCTCCACTTCAGCTTCAAAGTTTCTCAGATCATTATAAATGTCTTCCAGCTCTTTTGATTCCAGATCTGCACTTTGTCTTAACCCAACTGTATAAATTGTCCATTCATCTCCCAAAGACCTCAAAAACTTCCTGTTTAAATCATCTCTATCAATCTTCACTTGATGATTTTCCAGATCTCCTTCTAACTTTGAAAACCTATCAAAGGTTTGAGTCAAAGTTTCTGACTTTGCAGAATTAAAATTCTCATATTGTTGTTTCAACAAAGACCTCTTATTCTTTTTGGTGTTATCATTCCCACCAAATCTCTTCTCTATAGCTTCCATGAGAACTTTAGCATCTTGACATGCTTCAAATCGTCTCTGATATTCATTTGGAATAGATAACAATAAAGTACTTAGAGCTTTGTACTCTATAGATCTAACCTTTCTTTCTGCCTCAGATGTTGGTGGTAATCTAGCCTGTGCAACACCATCACTATTAAGAATCACTGGAGGACCATTAACAACCACTTCCCACATCTGATAATCTGTGAGAAGCATGTATTGTCTGATTCCGTTCTTCCACAGATCAAACTCATCAGGTCTAAGCATGGGTATCTTTGTGACCTGAATTCCTTCATTGTTTAATAAAAAGATATTGAAAATAATCAATCAAACAGTGATTCTAGATCTTCCTGTATTCAAAACTTAACCAACAACTCTGATACCACTTGTTAAACCAAGATCGATCTAATAAACTTATTAGATTAACACAAGCTTTGAATTATTACTGAGAAGTTGCGGAATAACACTCAATAATATAATGAAGATCAAAACAATAAACAACACAATTAATATCAAAAGCTTCAATCTTATTGATAATAAAAGACGAATACACTGAATTGTATTAGGGTTACAAAACCTTGAAGCTGCATTAAACTAATGTTAACCTAATCTAGGTCTAAGGATCTCTATTTATAATACATAGAGTCCTATACAATCTCTAGTTATTATGGAATTCAAATCTATCCCATAAATAACTCTAACCGACTTATGCACAATAACAGTAGGAACAACTTACTTTATACCAACATCGGTAGTAAGTTTCCTTTACAAACACAAGTATACTCATACTAACCGTGGCACTGCTTAAATACACTAGCAGTGGCTAGGACTTCAATTCTTCTAGCAGTGGCACTGCTTCTACATTAGCAGTGGCTAGCAGTAAAACAGACAGTGGCTAGACTTCAACACTTATCAAATAAGCTCAGATCCCAACAAATAGATAGGTAATCGGCACTTACGACCGTACAGTGCCTCGAAGGGTGCAGCCTTAATGCTGGTGTGATAGCTGTTGTTGTACGAAAACTCGCATAATGGTAGATGTTTTTCCCAGTTTACACCAAAATCAACTACGCAGGCTCGTAGCATGTCTTCCAGTGTTTGAATTGTCCGTTCACTTTGGTCGTCGGTTTGAGGATGGTATGCGGTACTCATATCAAGACGGGTACCCAATGATTTTTGAAGTGATTGCCAAAAGTGAGACGTGAAACGACTATCCCTATCGGAGATAATCGAGATTGGAACACCGTGTCGAGAAACAACCTCTTTGATGTAGATTTGTGTGAGGCGTTCCATTTTGTCGGTTTCCTTGATTGCCAGAAAATGAGCAGATTTTGTGAGACGATCGACGATCACCCAAATGGTATCGCAACCGCTCGATGACTTTGGTAGTTTGGTTATGAAATCCATGGCAATTTGTTCCCATTTCCATTCAGGAATGCTGGGTTGTTGGAGTAAACCAGAAGGTTTTTGATATTCAGCCTTGACCTTCGAGCAAGTAAGACACTTGCTGACGTATGTAGCAATTTCAGCTTTCATATTTGGCAACCAATAGAATTCCTTGATTCCATGATACATTTTATCAGATCCAGGATGGATAGAATATTTGGACTTGTGAGCTTCATCCATCACCAAGTCTCGTAGGTTTCCAACGCTGGGTAACCAGATTCGGTTTGAGAAATACCTAATCCCGTTAGGCTTGATTTCGAATTGTTTGTCCATGCCTCGCAAGGCTTCGTTCTTGAGGTTATCGGGTTTCAGAGCTTCGAGTTGAGCGGTGAGAATCTGAATGTTTAGGTCATTGTGAATGGTCATACTGAGGGCTCGGACTAAAAGTGGTTTCATTCGTTCTTTTTTACTGAGGGCATCGGCAACAACATTTGCTTTGCCCAGATGGTATTTGATCTCACAATCGTAGTCGGTAAGCAATTCGACCCACCGACATTGTCTCATGTTGAGATCCTTCTGATCGAATATGTGTTGGAGACTTTTGTGGTCGGTAAAGATTGTGCACTTAGTGCCATAGAGGTAATGTCTCCAGATTTTGAGGGCAAAGATGACAGCTCCTAGTTCGAGATCGCGGGTGGTGTAGTTCTTTTCATGAATTTTGAGCTATCGCGAAGCATAAGCAATAACTTTGTCTCGTTGCATCAGCATGCAACGGAGATCTTGATGAGAAGCATCGCAGTATACCACGAAGTCATCGGTGCCTTCGGGTAAGGATAGAATCGGAGCACTGCAAAGCTTTTGTTTCAGAAGTTGAAATGCGGACTCTTGTTTATTAGTCCAATCGAACTTTTTGTCTTTCTGAGTCAGGGTTGTGAGTGGTTGAGCTATCTTTGAGAAATTTTCAATGAATCGCCGATAGTATCCGGCAAGACCCAAGAATTGACGTACTTCGGTTGGAGATGTTGGTGCTTGCCAGCACTTGATGGCCTCGATTTTCGATGGATCGACATGGATTCCTTGGCTATCGACAACATGCCCAAGGAATTGAACGGTTTGCATCCAGAACTCACACTTAGAGAATTTGGCGTAAAGATCTTCGTGTTTAAGTAGTCCTAGGATGGTTTTGAGGTGTTGCGCGTGTTCTTGTTCATTTCGCGAGTATATGAGGATGTCGTCAATGAAGACAATGACAAACTTGTCGAGATATGGCTTGCACACCCGATTCATAAGATCCATGAATACAGCCGGTGCGTTGGTTAGGCCGAATGGCATTACTTGAAATTCACAATGCCCGTAACGAGTTCGGAAAGCAATTTTCGGGATATTGGTGTCGCGAACTCGAATTTGATGATAACCTGACCGAAGATCGATCTTTGAATAAATACTTGACCCTTGTAGTTGGTCAAACAGGTCTTCGATGCGAGGGAGTGGATATCGGTTCTTGATGGTCAATTTGTTCAACTCTCGGTAGTCGATGCACATTCGAAAAGATCCATCTTTCTTTTTCACGAATAAGACCGGAGCTTGTTGGGATCTGAGCTAAACTTGACAAGTATAGAAGACTAACCACTGTCTGAATTATTGCTAGCCACTGTTTGTGAAGAAGCAGTACCACTGCTTAAAGAGTGCTAGCCACTGCCAGAAGAAGTAAAAGTGCTAACCACTGTCAGAAGAAGTAAAGGTCTAGCCACTGCTAGTATAGTTAAGCAGTGTCACTGTTAGTATGTGTCTGTAAAGGGAACTTACTACCACTGTTGGTACAAAGTAAGTTGTTCCTACTGTTAGTGTATAGAAATCTGTTAGAGATATTTATGGAATAAATTTGAATTCCATAATTATAGGAGATTGTTTAGCAGGACTCTATGTGTTATAAATAGAGATCCTAAACCTAGTTTTAGGTTAAGAGTTTTAGCGCAGCTTCAAGGTTTTGTAACCCTAATACAAATCAGTGTATTCGTCTTATATCATTAATAAGATTGAAGCTTGTTATATCTCTGTTCTTGTTATTCATATTGATCTTCATTATATTACTAAGTGTTATTCCGCAAACTTCTTAGTAATCATTCAAAACTTTGTTAGTCTAATAACTTTATTAGATCGATCTGGGTTTTACAAGTGGTATCAGAGCAGTTGGTTAAGTTTTGAATACAGGAAGATCTAGAATTACTGTTTGATTGATTATTTTCAAGATTTGTTATTAAATCAATGGCAGAAGGCAATGAAGGAATACAGGTCACTAAGATTCCATTGCTTAGACCTGATGAGTTTGATCTATGGAAAAACAGAATCAGACAATATATGCTTCTCACAGACTACCAGATGTGGGAAGTGGTTGTTAATGGTCCTCCAGTGACTCTAAACAGTGATGGTGTTCCAATGCCAAGATCACCACCAACAACTGAGGCAGAAAGAAAGGTCAGATCCATTGAGTACAAAGCTTTAAGTACTCTATTGTTATCCATTCCTAATGAATATCAGAGACGGTTTGAAGCATGTCAAGATGCTAAAGTATTGATGGAAGCAATTGAAAAGAGGTTTGGTGGTAATGATAACACCAGAAAGAACAAAAGATCTCTACTTAAACAACAGTATGAGAATTTTAATTCTACAAGATCAGAAACTTTAACACAAACCTTTGATAGGTTTTCTAAACTGGTTGGAGATCTGGAAAATCATCAAGTGAAGATAGATAGAGATGATTTAAACAGGAAGTTTTTGAGGTCCTTGGGTGATGAATGGACTATGTATACTGTTGGGCTAAGACAGAGTGCAGATCTGGAAGCCAAGGAATTAGAAGATATATATAATGATCTGAGAAACTTTGAATCTGAAGTAGAGGGCAAGAAGGGAGGATCAGGGAACAACAACCAAAATTCTGCATTTATGTCTATGGGAGCATTTGGATCTAAAGCTGAGTCATGTCTTAAAGAGTCATCCTATGGGTCTGGAGGAAGTGCATCATTATCTAAGAATTCTAATGATCAAATCTTAGAATCTTTCTTTGCTAGTAATGTGAACTCTTCACTTACTAATGAAGATCTAGATCAATTTGAAGGAGATGATCTAGAAGAAATGGATATTAAACTGCAGATTGCTCTAATCACACAAAGAGCAAAAAGGTTTATGCAAAGAACTGGTAGAAATAACTTTGCACAGAAGAGGAGTGATGCTAGCTGGTTTGACAAAAGCAAGGTTGAATGTTTCAATTGTCACAAGATGGGACATTTTGCTAGGGAGTGCAGAAGCCCAAGGGTTGATCAGAATGAAAGAGGAAATGTTCAAAGAAGTGCAGGTAATGTGGGACAAACTAAGAATGTGCCAATCCAAGATACTTCATCAAATGCACTGGTATCTGTTGATGGATGTGGATGGGATTGGAGTGATCAGGAAGAGCATGAAGTGAAGAATCAATGCTTCATGGCAACTGCAGAATCTGACAAACAATCAGAAGTTCCATATGAGGTACAAATTAAATTATGTTCAACTGTATGTAAACAAACTGTAAAACATTATAGAGATCATAACCAGAAAGTGTGTGATGAGTTAAAATTATGTGAAATCAAAAGTAAACACACAATCTCTGTAATAGAAAATTTTGAAAAACAGATTCAAGCATTTGAAGAGAATGCAACACAGTTTCAGTATGATATCGAGTATGCTAGGTGGGAGAGAGATACACTTAAAGATCAGGTAGAAGTACTAACTAAGAAACTTACTGAGGTCACATGTGAAAGAGATAGCATAAGACTTAATGTAAGTAACTTAGAAAATGCATCTAAGAGTGTACATAAACTTATTAATTCACAGATTCATGATAAACTTAAAACTGGGTTAGGATACAGTAGTGTACCTCCTCCTTATAACAACAACTACTTTCCTTCAAAAACTGAAATTGATTTAAATTTACTAAAAGAAGGATTGAATGATGATGTTAAAAAGGTTGACCCAGTTAACAGTTTAAAAGACGATGTGAACATTGATGGAGTTGAAATTCATGAGTGGAGTGAGGAAGATGATGAAGAGTGTGTTACATCTGAAGGTGAGGGTAATGTACTGAATAAATCTGTTACACAACCTAGTGAGTGTAGCAATCAAGTTACTGGTCTAACTTTAGATCTTAAGGATAAAAAGCTAGAAGAGGGTAAAAGAATGTTCAGTGAAAAGGAGAAATCTAAGATAGAAAATGTAAGACTCACATCTAATATTCCTAGAAAAGTTCAAAGGAAGATTAGAAATGAAGTGAAATCATCTCTTTCTGTGAATCCTGCATCTGCATTGAATAAATGTGATCATTGCAAATGTAAGGATAACTTTTCTTCGTCACAAAATTTTCAAAAACATATTCCCAGAGGTAACCAACGGAATTGGAATCAAATGGTGACTCAAAAACTGGGGAATAATGTTACTGTAATTAAAGAAAAGTTATGCCTTATATGTGGCAGAAATAATCATCTTCAACATGAGTGCTTTCATCATCCAAAAACCTATCAAGCAAATGTGAAAAAGCCATGGACAGCAGTTAATATGGTTAACAAACAAAATTTTAAATCTAAAGTTAATCATACAACTGCTGCTAGGAAGATGAACTATAGGGCAAATCAAGCTATGGTTGCTGCAAAAGTTTCTACTGCAGGAACAAAAGCTAAAGATTTAGCCAACAGTAGTAAGACTAGAACAGTGGAAAATGCGTTTAAAGCCAACAGTGGAAAGAATTATACCAGTGTTAATCCCTTTACCACTGTTAGACATAACAACAGTGTTTATCCTTTTACCACTGTTAGACCTAACAACAGTGATAAGACTAGAACAGTGGAAAAGGTTTTTAAAGCAAACAGTGGAAAGAATTTTACAACTAGTTATGTTAACACTGGTAGAGTAAATAACACTGTCAGGAATACCAACAGTGTTAATTCATTTACCACTGGTAGAACAAATAATACTGTTAGGTACTATAATAGTGTTAATCACTTTGCCACTGTTAGACATAATAAGTATAATCGTGACACTGTTAGGCATTATAACTATGGTCCTCCAGCTAATACTGTTAGACCAAAATCCACTGTTGAGTCTAAAATTAGTTGGATTTGGACACCTTTTCAATCAAATATGGCAAGCTGTTCAAAATCTAACAATGCATCCAAATCAATAATCTTCAAGAAAGTTGATTACCTTGATGCATCTGGGAAACCCAAAGCCAAATTGGTTTGGGTTCCCAAGAGAAATTAATTTTCTCTGTGTTTGTGTATGTGCAGGGCAAGCCAAAAAGTTTATGGCATATCGACAGTGGCTGCTCAAGGCACATGACTGGAGATAAGGAAAAGCTACAGAACTTCAAATCATTTGATGGTGGATATGTAGCATTTGGAAGCAATCCAAAAGGTGGAAGGATCACAGGCAAAGGAGTTGTTCAAAGTGCAAAGTTAAGCTTTGAAAATGTTTATTATGTGGAACAGTTGAGGTACAATTTGCTAAGTGTGAGTCAGATCACAGATAAAAAGAACCCTGTTCATTTTACTGACACTGAATGTCTTATTCTGTCTAAGGAGTTCAAAATTCCAGAAAATATGATTTTAATGAGCATTCCTAGGCAAGATAATGTCTACAAGTGTGACTTAGCAAACATGGCACCTCAATCTGATTTAAACTGCTTGATTTCTAAAGCAAATTTAAATGAGTCTACTTTGTGGCATAGAAGGATGTGTCACATGAATTACAAAACCATTAATAAACTTGTCAAAAACAAGCTTGTTAGGGGTTTACCTGAGAAGGTCTATTCATGTGATGATCATTGTGTTTCTTGCCTAAAGGGAAAGCAACACAAAACTTCTTTTAAGTCCAAAGCTGTGAATTCAAACTGTACTCCTCTATCCTTATTGCATATGGACTTATTTGGACCAACAAGCATAAGTAGTATGGGAAAAAGATCTTATTGTCTTGTTGTAATCGATGATTATACCAGATTTACATGGGTTTTCTTTCTTAGAACAAAAGATGAGACAGGTGAAATACTTAGATCATTTATAACTAAGATTGAGAACCAATTAGATACAAAGGTTAAAATCATCAGGAGTGATAATGGAACAGAGTTTAAAAATTCTGAGATGGATAAATTCTGTGATGAGAAAGGCATTAAGAGAGAATTTAGTGCTCCTAGGACTCCTCAACAAAATGGAGTAGCTGAAAGAAGGAATAGAACACTAATAGAGGCTGCTAGAACTATGCTAGCTGATGCAAAACTTCCTATGTCCTTTTGGGCAGAAGCAGTTAGCACAGCTTGCTATGTTCAGAATAGGGTAACAGTTGTTAAACCTTATTTCAAAACCCCTTATGAGCTGCTGTTTAAGAACAAACCACTGGTCAGTTTCTTAAAATCCTTCGGATGTCCTTGTACTATTTTGAATACCAAAGATCATCTAGGAAAGTTTGAAAGCAAAATAGATGAGGGTGTATTTGTGGGATATTCTGTTCAAAGTAAAGCATATAGAGTGTTCAATCAAAGGACCAGAGTCATAGAAGAATCAATGAATGTCACGTTTAATGAGAATATCATTAATCCTGATGGAAAAGGTCCTAAGTCATTGTTTGATATTGATGCTCTTAACACTGCTTTTAGATATGCAACTGTCAATTTAAGTACAGGTACAAGTACAGGTACCAAAACAGGAACAGAAGAGGTAGCCAGTGAGAAAGAAACAGGGGTGTTCACAGATAGTAATAAAGACTACTTGGAATACATTATATTTCCAATCTGGACTCCTGATCCACCTGAGTTGCTATCTTCTAATCTTCCACAGTCATCTCAGTCTATTGAGATAGAAGAGCAAATTGAAACACCTGTCAATGAAAGTTCAGGGCAGGATGGTAACTTTACCAACTTGGAGATTACCATTCCTGAGACATCAACTTCAAACTTTCATGTACACAAGGATCATCCTTTGGAACAGGTGATTGGTGATATAAATGCTGGTATACAGACTAGACAGCAGTCTACTGTCAATGAAGAAGAAATACATACATCTCTATATGTATGTTTTCTATCACAAATAGAACCTAAGAAAGCAGTAGAAGCTCTTAAACACCCTAGCTGGATTGAGGCAATGCAAGAGGAGTTGCTACAATTCAAGATCCAGAATGTGTGGACTCTTGTTGATCTGCCAAAAGGTAAAAGGGCTATTGGTACCAAATGGATTTTCAAAAACAAGAAGGATGAAAGAGGCATTGTAATAAAGAACAAAGCAAGATTGGTGGCACAGGGATATACACAGGAAGAAGGGATTGATTATGATGATGTTTTTGCTCCTGTTGCAAGGATAGAAGCCATCAGATTATTCTTAGCATTTGCTTCATATAAAGGATTCATAGTGTATCAGATGGATGTCAAGAGTGCTTTTCTGTATGGCACAATTGATGATGAGGTGTATGTGTGTCAACCTCCTGGATTTGAAGATCCTCAATATCCAGATAAAGTTTGCAGATTAGATAAGGCGTTGTATGGTTTGCATCAAGCACCTAGAGCTTGGTATGAGACTCTATCAGTGTATCTGTTAGAGAATGGATTTAAGAGGGGAACCATTGATAAGACACTGTTTATCAAAATGGAGAATAATGACATTTTGTTGGTGCAAATTTATGTTGATGACATCATTTTTGGATCTACAAATGATGGTCTGTGCAAAGAATTTGAGAGGTTAATGCATCAAAAGTTTCAGATGAGTTCAATGGGGGAACTCACCTTCTTCTTAGGACTTCAAGTTAAGCAGAATTCAGATGGCATTTTCATCAATCAAAGCAAGTATGTGAAAGACATTCTTGATAGATTTGGATACTCAGATGCTAAGATAGCTAGCACACCAATGGAGACACACAAGGCATTACATGCAGATCTTGAGGGGGAGGATGTAGATGTGCATCTATATAGATCTATGATTGGATCCCTCATGTATCTCACCTCCTCTAGACCAGACATCATGTTTGCTGTGTGTGTGTGTGCTAGATATCAAGCCAATCCCAAGCAATCACATTTATATGCAGTAAAGAGGATCTTTAGATATTTAAAGGGTCAACCACAATTAGGACTTTGGTATCCTAAGAGTTCTTCTTTTGAGCTTAAGGCATATACAGATAGTGATTATGGTGGTGAGAATATGGATAGGAAGTCTACATCAGGGGGTTGTCAATTTCTAGGAGAAAGATTGGTATCCTGGCAATGCAAGAAACAGACCACTGTATCCACTTCTACTGCAGAGGCAGAATATGTTGCTGCATCCAGTTGCTGTGCACAGGTGCTTTGGATACAGAATCAAATGCTGGATTATGGTCTGTCTTTTCTGAATACTCCTATCTATATTGATAATAATTCTGCAATTAGTATTATTAACAATCCTGTTAAGCATTCTAAGACCAAACATATTGAAATTCGTTATCATTTTATACGAGATTGCAATGAAAAGAGATTGATACAAATTTTTAAAATTCATACTGATAATCAATATGCAGATCTGTTCACAAAGGCATTCGATGTGGGTAGATTTACATTTTTGGTTACCAGTATTGGAATGATCAATCTAACCTAATGTATGTTTGGTCGTAGAATAGATACTAACAGTGCTATTGTAAAAAGAACAGTGCATTATGCTCTAAGTGGTTCCCACTGCTAGCTCATAGTAGGTCTTACATGGTACCACTGGTAGCACATTCTAGCCACTGTTTCTTCTACATTTGCCACTGCTTGCAACTGTGTATAGTTTTGCCACTGTTCTCTAGCTAACCACTGTGCAGGTTCCTAGCTACTGTCAGAAGACAATGTTATTGATTGGTGCTAACATTTTCTTTGTTTTGTTTTCTTTTGATAAAAAAAAAAAAAAAAAAAAAAAAAAAAAAAAAAAAATTAAATTAATTAGTATGCTTAGAAAGTCAAATGCTTGCTACTGCTAGTACTAAGTTATGGTTACCTTGGTTGCCACTGCTAGTACTACTAGATGCTGTTAGTTTTCTAAGTAAATTGGAGTGTGTACTAAATTCTGTTTGCCACTGTTAAGGTTGTGTATGTCTTCCCACTGTTAGTTATATAGAACGTTGCCACTGCTAGTTCATTTTTCTAGGTCATGCCTCTGTTCTTATGACCAACAGTATATAACCTTAGAACACTTCACTTTTTCATTACGCTTTCATATTTTCACAAACTCACAAATACTCTCTGTAAACCCTCCTTGCAAACTGAACATTTACTTCCTTTTTGATTAATTTCACCATCATGGATTCCACTTCATCTGATCTTACTCTGGGTGTATATGAAGAACACAACATGATAGCCTTTTTGATGAAACCCTCATCGGCGCAAAATTTCACACAAATTGTGGATTTTCTGCGGTCGAGCTACATCTTTCACGCACTTACTATTTCTCCAAGGGTTTCTAGAGGCCATTTGAATGAATTCTGGAAAAATTCCAAATTAGAAGTGATAGAGGGGAAACGTCAACTGATTTCTAGGGTTCAAGAAACTCAAGTGGTGATATCTGAGGACTCTATTCGAGAAGTCTTACTTCTTGACGATGCTTCAGGTATATCTTCGATTGATGACACAGATTTGTATGATAACCTTAGGCTAATGGGTTATGAGGGTGATTACACACGTTTTACATTTTTTAAATCACTCTTTAGTCCTCAGTGGAAATTTTTAATTCATACACTTCTTCATTGTCTGTCATCCAAAAGAACTGCATTTAATGAATTTGGATCCCAAATAGCTTATGCCCTTGTGTGTTTAGCTACGGGTCAAAAGTTTAATTTTTCTAAATATATTTTTGAAGGCATGGTTCGAAATATAACTAAAGGGAAGAAGGATATGTTCATTATGTATCCTCGATTTGTGCAACTTGTTTTAAATAAACAAATTTCTGATTTGGTTGCACAAGAACTTATTATTGGTGTTGGTACTCTTTCTGCTAGAACTTTTACAGAAATGAGTAAGAATACTAATAAGAAGTTTTCTGGGAAGGAAACAGCATTGTTTTCTGCAATGCTTCCTGCTCCTTCCACCACAGATGTAGTACCACCAACTACATCTGAACCAATTGATGACAGGCCAGTAGTACCAACTAGGTCTGAACACACATCAATTGGGGGTACTAAAAGAAAGCAAGGGACCAAACAACCTACCCAACTAAAGCCAAAGAAAAGACAAAGAAAACAGGCAAGTGAGGTTCTTGCTGCTCACTTGTCTCAGCCATCAATTGTACCACAGCAAGTGACCCCACAGGAGATGGGTGGTCATTCTGGAAGGGCTGCCATTACTCCTTCTAGTCCACTGACAGAGGAGGACAGTGGTAATATAAATAAGACCCAACCAGAGGCAACTTCTAATGCTGAACCTATGGGTGATGAAGCAGGTGAAGGTCCCAGTACCAATACAAAGGGAACTTCTGTTGATCATGCTAGGCATGAGACAGAAGATGCTTTTGTCAATGATTCATCTAGGAGGTCACACTCTAATGATGATGAGGCTAGTCCTTACATTGAATTAACGAATATACAACTGACAATGGCTGTCGACAAAATTTGGGAGAGGTTGATGAAGGAGAAGAAGGTGAATAAAGCTCAAGATGCTAAAATTGCAGAGCAAGCTGCTAAGATTATTGAGCAGGAGAAAATTATTTCTGATCTCAAAGACAGGATTGCAGTTATAGAAGCTTTGTTGGTTCAGGGCACTTTCAAAAAGGGGGAGAATTATGCAGAGGAGATATTTAATGATGATATGTTCAATGCTGGTGTGAATGATGATGAAGATGTTGAGCAGACTGAGGTTGTGGGTGATAATACAGATTTAGATAAAGCTGATACTGAGGTCTTGGAGGATGTACAGACTGAGGTTGTTGAAAGTGTGAATAGAACTGAGGTGGTAGATGAGGTTGAAATTGGAGAAGAAGTAGTTCAATCTGTGAATAAGGGTGATGGTGATGGTGCACAGGCTGAGGGGGAGTTAATAGCTAAATCAGAACCCAAATTTACATATGGTAGGAAGAAATCAATACCAGTGTCAAGGGTTAAGGCTAAGAAAGTGAAAACTTCCACTGCTACTACCACTGCTGCTACCACTGTTACAACCACTACTACTGCTGCTACCACTGCTACAACCACTGCAACTGCTGCTACCACTGCTACAACCACTGCAACTGCTGCTACCACTGCTACAACTACAACTGCTACTAAAAAGTCAACCACTGCTAGAACAACTTTCACTCCTACTGTTAGATCAATTGAAGTTCCTTTCACAATAAGAGAACCAATTACATCACCTAAACCTAAGTCTAATCTTTCAAAGATTGATCCAAAAGACAAAGGTAAAGGTAAATTGGTGGAAAAGCCAAAGGTGAAGAAGGTGCAACAAAATATTGAGTATGACATGGAGTATGCTATGAGGTTGCAGGCAGAATTGAATGAACAGGACAGAATTGAAGCTGAACAAAGAGCTGATGAATCTGAGGTAGATGAAGTAGATGTGTTGCTTGAGAATGGGCAAATTGTAAAGATGACTAGAGAAGCAAGCAGAATATATGCAGAGATGAAATCAAAAGGATTAAATGATGATACTGTTTATTATGCTTTTGAAGCAAAGAAACAGGGTGATCCTCTGCAGATAGCTTTGAATAAAAAAATTGAAAGGGAGAAGAAGGAAAAGAAGGAAAAGGAGGCTGCTAAGAGGAAAGCTAGGAAACCAACTAAGTCTGAAATGAAAAATGATTTGGTTTGTAAGCTTAGAGGAGGTAGGATTCCTACTATGAGACTGAGGAGTATGTCACTGGAACAATTGCAAAACTTGTATGATAATAATCCTCATGTCAATCCTGCAGCAAGGGAAAGGTTAGAAAAGAAAAGAAAGGATGAGACTGAAATTCAAAGGAGATTACAAGAAAGATATGATTTGATTGATAAGGAGTTGGAGGCAGAAAAGGAATTGAAATTAAAAATTGAGGGTACTAGAAGATCATTTATTAGACTTCAGGAGTTGGATGATGATGTTTGTGATTTGGATAGAGATGAGGAGATTTTGGATAAAATGTTTGTGATAAAGCCTGATAGATCAGAAAATCTCAACTTAAATGATGAAGAATTTTCAGAAATCATCAAGTGGGAAGGAGTGTTGATAGCATCCAAAGAAATGGCCTATGAAATTAGAATTGAAAGGAAAAATGGGGTTGTCAGCTTTCACAGGTCAATGATTGATATTTTGAAGAGAGTGCAAAGATTTGATATATATGATATGTACAGAATTGGGTTAGAAAAGGACTTGAAGAATATTAAATCTAGTCTTGAAAAATATGTGTGGGAATGGATACAGATGATGTTTGAGCCTGAGAAGTATGGAGATATATTTTTAGGTGCTGAGGTGGTTGCTTACTGGAGACATTTTGCAAGAGCAGGAGTACATTGTATTTCTCTGAAGAATGGTAAATTTGTGTATATGTTGGAAGAAAGAGAATACATTCTGAGCATAGTTCTGTTGAGACAGATTATGGAAAAGAAATTGCAAGTGGCTGTGAAAACTGATAAAGGAAAAGAAATTATTTATTGGATGATGAATCAGTTTCACAAAAGAGATCAAGCCAGCAAGAAAGGTTAAAACTCTCCTATGAAAGATTGAAGCTGAATGAAGAAACTTATTTCAATGCAAGATTGATTAAGTTTAGGGGGAGATTGTTGGGATCTGAGCTAAACTTGACAAGTATAGAAGACTAACCACTGTCTGAATTATTGCTAGCCACTGTTTGTGAAGAAGCAGTACCACTGCTTAAAGAGTGCTAGCCACTGCCAGAAGAAGTAAAAGTGCTAACCACTGTCAGAAGAAGTAAAGGTCTAGCCACTGCTAGTATAGTTAAGCAGTGTCACTGTTAGTATGTGTCTGTAAAGGGAACTTACTACCACTGTTGGTACAAAGTAAGTTGTTCCTACTGTTAGTGTATAGAAATCTGTTAGAGATATTTATGGAATAAATTTGAATTCCATAATTATAGGAGATTGTTTAGCAGGACTCTATGTGTTATAAATAGAGATCCTAAACCTAGTTTTAGGTTAAGAGTTTTAGCGCAGCTTCAAGGTTTTGTAACCCTAATACAAATCAGTGTATTCGTCTTATATCATTAATAAGATTGAAGCTTGTTATATCTCTGTTCTTGTTATTCATATTGATCTTCATTATATTACTAAGTGTTATTCCGCAAACTTCTTAGTAATCATTCAAAACTTTGTTAGTCTAATAACTTTATTAGATCGATCTGGGTTTTACAGAGCTCCCCAAGGTGAAGAACTCGGTCGAATGAATCCTCTATACAGGAGTTCCTGTAACTGGGTGGACAGCTCCTGAAGTTCGGATGGGGCTAATCGGTATTGTGCTCAGGCCACAGGTGCAGCACCTGGCACGAGGTCGATTGAGAATTCAACTTGTCTTGGCAGTGGCAGACCAGGCAGTTCTTCGGGAAAGACTTCTGGAAAGTCTCGAACGATGGGTACATCCTCAAGTCGCTTCTCCTCTGACTTTTTCTCCATGATGTGTGCGACGATTGCCGGATGATCTTTTCTCAGGAATTTCCGAGTTTTCAAGTAAGATATAATGTTTAGTCTCGTCCCACCGGTCTCCCCCTGTATGACCAAGGTTCTACCGACGGCGAGAGGAATACGAACGAGTTTATGATAACAAATGATTTCAGCGCGATGTTTGGACAACCAGTCCATACCAATGATGACGTCGAAACTTCCAATTTCAACAGGCATAAGATCGATTGAAAAGATTTCGTTGGCTAGGTTTAAACTGCAATTAGGTATCACACTATTAGTTTCTATGAGTTTAACATTTGCAAGTTCTACGGTGTACTTAACATCTAGAGCAATAGGTGCAATATCAAGTAGAGGGCAGAACTCATCGGAAATAAAACTTCTATCGGCACCAGTATCAAACAGAATAAAAGCAGATAAGTTGTTGAGGAGGAACATACCCGTGACCACAATTGGGTCCTGACGGGCATCCCCATAATTGAGTACAAACGCTCTTCCCCTTGCGTTCTTGTTGTTGCCCTTGTTCTTGTTTTTAGGACATTCGTTCTTGAAGTGTCCTGTTTCACCACACCCAAAGCAGGATTTGGGTTGGTTGGAATTGTTGCGAGAGGTGTTGTTGTTAGATTTGGGGGCTCGGCAATCTCGGGTCAAGTGCCCGTACCTCCTGCAGTTGTTGCAGGGAGTACTGCATGGACCGTCGTGGTGGTAGTTGCACTTGGAACAATATGGCCTGTCCCCAGTGTAAGCACGTTTGGGTTCAGAGTTGGTGTTGTAAACTTGGATGGTGTTGGATTTCTTGTTCTGGTTGTTGTGGTGTTCAGAAGGTTTGCGTTTGTTGTTGTTGGAGGAGGATGTATTGGATTTCTCACGGCTGACAACCATTGCCATGAGTTCATGTGCTATCCGGATAGCACTTTCAGTAGTGGTTGCCTTAGATGAAGCGACGTTCCCCTGGATATTTTCCGGGAGGCCGCGGATGTATCTTTTGATGCTCTTCTCCTCCGGATCAACCAAACCCGGGCATAACAGCGCAAATTGCTGGAATTTGGTGGTATACCCAACAATGTCAGTTCCCTGCACAGTCAGGTGCCAGAACTCTTCCTCCAACCGATGCAGTTCTTCTTCAGGGCAGTATTTTTCGCTTAGCTTCTTCTTCAATTCAGCCCAGGGGAGTTGGTTTGCTATTTCGATGCCTACAGAGTTGGCGTGGGTGTTCCACCACGTAAGTGCACCTTCCTGAAAGGTGTAAGCAGAGAATTTGACCTTGTTTTCCTCAGCACAGTTGCATAGGTTGAATACGGATTCCATACGTTCAATCCACCTAATCAGACCAATGGCACCTTCCGTGCCCTTGAAGTAGAGTGGTTTACAGCTGAGAAAATCTTTGTAGGAACAAGGCTTGATGACAGGGGTAATGACTGGGGTTTCGTCATTACTTTGGGAGTTTCGAGGTGAATCCCGAGCAGCCAAAGCATCGGCCACTGCTCGAGATAAGATAGCAGCAAGTTCGGCATCACTGTAACTTTTCTTCTTTGGCGGCATGATTCTTCAAGAAAGAAACAAGAGGTACATGAGAAGTTGTACCGGAATGATAATTCAATAGATGTATATATATTTAAGCGGTAATATACAACATCACACAGTGAAAATTAACAATGTAAGATAGTCGAGGGAAATTACTGATTGATATTACGATTGTAACACCCCCAAATTTATTGTTTAGCGGAAGCAAGATTTGGGTGTTACTAATCAATAATAAAGCACATAAGATAAAGCGAACGACTCTAAATGCGTCATTTAAAACCATTACATAGATAATATAAAAGTTTTACATTGCTGTTCTTGTTACAATAGCTCATAGCTAAAAGTAAAAGATTCTAAGGCATATCTAATTGTACAAAATATAGAAATGCATATGAATCTTCTGAAATCTGAATGTGACTCGAGCTAATATGTCATGAGCAGATCTACTACTGCTGGGTACCTGAGAATACATGCTAAAAGGTCAGCTAAAAAGCTGGTGAGCTCACAGGTGTAAGTTGATGAAATCCATGTTATGAACCACAAGATTTAGTTTAGTGATTTGCAAACATGCAAATAAAATATAAGTGTATATTATTGTCATGA
This sequence comes from Pseudognaphalium luteoalbum, assembly GCA_963422505.1. Taxonomy (NCBI): domain Eukaryota; kingdom Viridiplantae; phylum Streptophyta; class Magnoliopsida; order Asterales; family Asteraceae; genus Pseudognaphalium; species Pseudognaphalium luteoalbum. The sequence goes on from OY730196.1 coordinate 50,935,084, forward strand.
TCACATAGTTTGAGCTTAACTGAGTGTGCCAGGATCCACATTCAAGGACCTGATCGAGTTTTCCCCCGGCATGTGCCTAATCTACACATGTATGAACAAATGAAAATGCATCCGTTCGACCGCAGTCGTGGTAGCGCGACTACCCCGGACGGGGATTGTCAATCCCATATGGTACCATACACTAACATTCACGCTATCGCAATATAAACAAACTATGTTGTGAGGGACTTCATGATTAGATAAAACAAACTCATGCAATCAATATATCGATGTTTTGTACTTGTGTTCATATGTAAAATAAATCTGAGCATGTAATCCCACCCCTGGGTAAAAACAGTAAAGAGGGGCTATGAGACTCACCTGAGTCTTTGCGTTTATGTCAATAAACGTGAGTCGAGTGCTAAACAGCTGGTAGGTTCTCCGAACCCGTAACCTTCTAATGTCCTAGACATATAAGGTTATATAAGTAGATGTCCCGTAAGACCATCCATGCTAGTGTTCATCCCACTAGTTATGTCCAAATACATTTGGTTTGTGTTTGATTGATTAGTTTGAGTTTTGAAAATATGTAAGGCCCGTTGGTGACGGAGGTGTAATAATAATTCAAACATTATTATTATTATTTGTTTTTGGCTGTGATGTATACTTATCAACGGATTTGTTTTTGATTGACCAATTGTTGTACCAATGTGTAAGGATTTTCGGAAATAAAAGAAATTCATGCGACAATTGTGAAAAATACTTGATTATATATATCCGTGAATGTTTGTCCGACAGTAGGAGTTTTATTTAAATGTTTATTTATCCGACAATATAAAAGGGGTCGGGTCATGCGATATTGTTGGTCCGACAATGCCTATGCGATAATGAGGTTTTATTAAGTTTTCCTTTGGTCCGACAATAACATATCCACGGGTTGGTACTGTTTATCCGTCAATGAGGGTTGTCGGATTTTACTTATGCGACAATGTCGAAGTTCATGGCTTGGGATTCACGGAGGGCATTATCCGACAATGGCATTGTCGGATAACGGGATTCACGGACTTGGTTAAGTGTTAATGATTATTCACAGATTTGTTATGCGTGAATGATTATTCACGGACTTAAGATTTCATATGATAATAATGAGGATTGACGGACTAAATAACTCACGGGTTTTTGTTTATGCGTGAATGGTTATTCACGGATTTCTACTCGTGCGTCAATATGTATTCTTGGATTATTACTCATGCGTCAATAGATTAGTTATTCATGGAATGTTATTTACGGATTGTTATTTATGGATTGTTATTCACGGATTGTGACAGTGAGTAGTGCAACATTAAATTATGCGGCATTGAGTTACAAAGTATATATGTTATGTATCACTAAAGTTATGGTCCGAAAGTGTAAATTTTGAAACTTAGGGTCCAAAAGTGCAGTTTTTCGAGAGTCAATCCGACAGTCAAAGTCAATCCGTGAGTCAAAAGGTCAAATTGTCGGAGTCATTGTCGGATTATTTTACTATTGTCGGACTTTTACTATTGTCGGACTTAGATTTTTACCCGTGTTAAGACATTAATTTGGTTAAGTAAAACTTAACGAATCGTTCTGAAATTTTTACACAAGATTCCCCTATGTCTTAGCTTTCCAAAACGTATTTTTGCATCGATTTTAACTAAGCACAACTCGAGATATAATTTTACAAAGTGAAAGTGGTCCAACAGCTCTTCTAGTTGACATATGTGTACCAATCTGGTCATATCTCAAGTTTTACAAAACTTCACAAAACGTTCCAGTATGATTTGGAAAGCTAACAAAATTTGTAATCTTTTCCCATTGGTCTAAAGTTCTAATTCGTTCCATATCCCAAGATCTACTCATTTTGATTTGGTCAAGGTTCTGGTCAGATTCATCAGATCTGCTATGTACTTTTATTTTAGTAACTAAAAATAGAAAATGAGCTTATATTTTTACGAGGCTTACGGATTTGAAAAGTAGACTTCTTAAACTTGATTTTAGGCTCAAGAAACGTTCAATTTCATGTTTTAATGATTTTTATATAATTTGTTGAAGTGAGAACAGAAATCTGGGCAGAAAACAAAACTCAAGATTTCAAGTTCTAAAATGCGATTCGACTTATGTTTTGGACATTTTCTAGTTAAATGAGCAACCAAACATGTATACAAGTATATTTAAAATAAAGCTAGTAGAATATTAAGAATTCTTACAAGAGGATCAAATGTCTAGAGTCGAAATGCAAAGGTGATGCGATAACCGTGCTTTCCTTACGATTCTCTTCAAGAATCAAGTGGAGGATGATGGTGGTTTGATGGTGGTGGTATGGTGGTGTCCTTGGTTGCTTTTGGCTGCTGATTTTCGTGGTTAGAGAGAGGGGAAAAGAAAAGGGAAAGTAGAGGAGTGATGGGGAGTAGATGATGAGGTGAATGAGTATGGGTGTTGAAGTATACAAGGAGGAAAAGAAAGAAAAGGGTCAAGGCATGGGTCTCCATGCTTTGGCTGCATTTTTCATGGGTCCCATCCACAAGTAGGTGGGTTTAATTATTTTCCAAGGCTACGTTACGTGCGGTGTTCGTTTACCCGTTCGTTTGAACGTTTAATTATCGTTATACGTTTTAATACGCGCGTTTGAATAATGATTTAAATCTCGATATTTTTATTGAAAGTATTATCCTAAATACTTTATTTTAAGTTGTTTAAATGTTGTCGGGTCTCGGTTTGCACGTTCGTTGCGTATTTGTACGTTTATATGACTCACGTAACGCTTTAAACGAATTATTCGTACGCGTGAGAACGTAATATTTTTACTCGAAGTATTTTATCAAAATACTTAAGAATGAATTATAAAAATATAATTTGAGTTTATTTCATTTGTCGGGCGCGTTTTACGCGTTTTTGGTCATTTCTGAGCATTTTACACGATACGAAATGCTTATATGATATTATCGAAATAATATTTGGAAATAAGTATGTTTATCAAATAATCTCATATTATTTAATAAATAGAGTTCACCAACGTCCGCATTAATGTATCGGGATCCGCCCGATATGAAAATGCACGATTTATCAAATCGCGTACGTGTGTATTTATATAAATATATCAATACACATAATGATACATATAATTAATCCTAATTACATGTATTTACACATATGATTAGGCACTAAATATAGTCCTAATTTGACGGGTGTTACAACGATGTTAAATGATTACAGATAATTCCAAATCACGAGTTTCAAAAGCTACAGACTTAGAAGTTTTACAAAAGTTCCGGGAATTGTTACATCCGGTCGAATTACATAGGTCCTATGAAAGCATAATAGAGTACAGGTTCAGCCTAAGCTAATCCTGACGTAGATTGAGTTGGGGCAGTAGTGTGGTGAGATGGTCCACAGATTCTGCAAGTCTGCTAACCATTCGGAGGGCGTCCTCAGTTTCCCTTAGATGTGTCTCGCACTGGTTCAGCCTTGATTGTAGGACGGAAATTTCATTTTGGTTGCCAATCACTTGGTTGTGGACAACTTCCATAGTTTCTATGGTTTCACCCAGACGGTTGTCAAGGGTGTTCATGTGGTTGATGGTATTCTCATGATCTTCGGAGACTTGATTGATACGTTCGAGTGACGTGAGTCTCCAGTTTTCGTTGGTTTCTTGGAGTTCGATATCCATTGTATCAAGTCGTTGTTCGTGTCGGTGTAGCCTAGTGGCTAAATCTGACAAAGTGAAGTGAATGGGGGTATGGGTCAGCTCGAGGCAACCTGGTGTTCCTCCTAGCTACCCTTGGATTTCGCGATCCATACGGATGAGAGCGTGACGAATTGGGTGGTGTGTTTGCCATTCTGAGACAAAGCGTTAGAAAGAATGAGGCCTATATTCATAAAATATATATATAATATAGCCTAAGATATTGAGCGTGAGAGAGGCCTATCTATGTATATATATATATATATCACATAATAGCCTAAAGTGTCTAACACAGACATATTTGAGTCCCGGTTCTCTCGAGGTCAGAGTCAACTAGTATATCCTATTCAGTCATGACTCCTTTCAGATCTCACATCATATTCTTTTAATTGTACATAGTTGATCAGGCTATGTTAAATTAAACCAATACAATGCAGTCACTGAACCTAATCATACTTAATAAGGAATACTGCCTGACGGTCATAGTCTAGGCCCACTAAATGCAACCTAGTTCACTATAACCTTAGGCTCTGATACCAATCTGTCGCACCCCCAAATTTGGGTTGCCGGAAGCGAATCGGGTCGGGGCGCGACTAATCAATATACACTGCACATAAGATATAATGAACGACCACTATATGCGTCGTTTTACACTGATATTAATAAAACCAAAGTTTACATCAAAATATTGTTTACATTAGCTCGGTTTGAAATTGAGAGATTTAAGTACATAATTAATCTATACAAAATATAATAATGCAGCTAAATCTCTGATTGTTTGCATGCTGACTCGAGCTAATGGATCTTGATTGGGCAGTCCAACCTACTGCTGGTCACCTGTGATACATGCTAAAATTGGTCAGCGAAAACGCTGGTGAGCTCACAGGTTTGTATGTCAACACATATTGGTATGAACCGCAAGATTTTATAATTGAATTTAAAATGCAATTAAGCAAAATAAAAGTTTATACAGCCATGAGCACATAGTCTGAGCTTAACTTGAGTGTCAGGTCCAATTAAGGAAACCCAACTGAGTTGCCTCCTACGAGTGCCTAATCTACACTCGTCTTCCCAAATGCTAATACGTCCGTTTGACCAGTTAGTGCGTGCTAACCCGGACGAGGATTGTCAATCCTATATGATATCATATACTAACATTCACGCTACAGATGTATTACCAGACTATGCTATGGAGGGCTTTAGTGATTAGTTTAAAACAACTCATGTAGTATTTGATTGATTGGTACTTGCGTTCAACTTGTAAAATAAAACGAGCAATAATATCACACCCCTGATTGAAAAGCAGTAAAATAGGGGCCATGAGACTCACCTGAGCCTCGGGTGTTTAACTTAATAAACTTGAATTGATTAGCGAGGAATTGATGTTCGAAGACTTGTAACCTGAGGGTGTCCAAGACATGCAATGGCTATAACATGAGTAGGCATCTCGAAAGACTGCCCTTGTAGTTGTCTGTCTAACTTAGAATGTCCAAATTACCGCGATTTGGTTGTTTGTTTAAGTGTTTGAAAATGTGTACGGCCCGTTGGTGATTGTTTGTAACGATAATCCCACATTATTATTTTGATGATTTTGAAGTGTTATACCTAAAACTAAGTTCCAATGTGGTTTAGAAGTTGTGTCGCATTCGTGTTTGATGTTATACAAGTTTAACACTTTGTGAAAGTTTAGATGTAACACCGTTACTCGTGAACCTAGGGTAAGGGCGAAGCCCGTTAATGACGGGGGTCCGGGGGCAGCGCCCCTGGTAGCGGGGTCCAAGGGGCGGCAGCCCCTGGCGGGGTCCAAGGGGCAGAGCCCCTGGCTGGGGTCGAGCTGGAAAATTTTTATTTCTATTAAATTGCTTTGGTGAAAAACGTATCTGGACTTGAATTTGGGTGAAATCGAGTGATAAAATTTTAGGTCTCAACACTTAGTAAAATTTGGGTTCTGTTTCATGCGACACTTATAGTGTCACTAGGGGGCATTAGGCGTCACTTGGGAAGTGACGCATGAAATGGCTGATTCTGAGTAAGGGCGTCACTAACGGAAGTGACGCATACTGAGGCGTCACTAAGGTAGCTTGGGCGGCACTTAAGAAGTGTCGCATCAGATGTGAAATTCTGAGTTTAGGGCGTCACTTAGGTAAGTGACGCATAAGCTGGCGACACTTCATCAGTGACGGGTGTAAGTGTCGGTTAGGCGTCACTTAAAGGAGTGACGCATACTTGGGCGTCACTAAAGCAGTGTCGGGTTATTAGTGACGGTAAAGGTCCTAGGCGTCACTAAGCAAGTGACGTTTGGAGTGTCGGGAAAAAGGGGTTTTATGCGGCACTTAGGCAAAATTAGGGTTTCATGCGACACTCAATGCGTCACTTAAGTGACGCACGAAGTGACGCTATGCTGGTCGTCTTTGCGACACTTAGGTCTGTTTGACGGATTTTTGAGTCAAAACGAGTTTTCCGGCCATAGTTTGGTCCGATCCTTTTACCCAACCCATATATGGACATTTTAAGCTTATATAAACAACAAACATGTAAAAATGAGTGAAATCGAAGAGTTTCGGGTTTTTGTCGAAACTTACAAAGTGTCGAAATGAAATTCTGAAAAGATAGAGTTGTAGATCGTTGCGTGGTGGTTGTTTTTCTCCAAAGAGCTTCGAAATCGGCGGCGTTTGGTGATGTAATTTGGTGTTTTAAGGTGATGGTGGTGATGGTTATCTTGAAAGAGAAAAGAGAGAGAAAGGGGAGAGTGTTGGTGGAAAATGAAGAAGAAAATGAGGAGGGAGTGGGGTTTTGTTGAAAGCCTCACTTCCTCAGCTCCTGCAATCGTGCTCCGTGCGGTGTTCGTTTTTCCAATTGTTTAAACGTTAAATTAATATTAATTACTTTTAAATATACGTTTTAAATTACCAAATAAATTCCCGATAATTTGGTTGAAGTATTTTATTAAAACACTTAATAATTGAATTATTAAATTTAACGTTTTCTGGTTTTGTTTTATCGTGCGATCTTACATTTTAATTATGTAAATTGTCATTTGTACGATACGAGTTTAACTTGAAATATTATAAAATGATATCTTTAGATGTAATAGCGTTATTAAAAAAAATATTATATTATTTAATAAAATTGTTCACCAACGTCCGTATTAATTGAATCAAATTGCTTTTGAATTGAAACTGATACGATTTAATCGAATCTAATACTTGTATATATTCAACAAGATATATTTATTGATACATTAATTAGCCTAACACAGAACTAATTACATGTATTACACTTGATTAGGCACTAATTACAAGTCCTAATTTGGCGGGTGTCACAGTTGAATATTCAAAGTGATTGTATAGTTGATTGAACTCGGATTATGATTATTGAACGATTATTATTGCGTATTGAGTAGGTTATTTAATTAAAAACTATTATATTGCTCGTAGATCCTTGTTTGTTGGTAACTAGTAGTTATTATTGTTCAACGTGGTTAATAAGATTGATGAGATTGAGTTCCTATAATGTTATTAATTATTGATGGTTATAATCTTAGGATTTGTGACTATTGCTAAATATGTTGAGTCTGATAGGTTGAGTAAATGATAATTATCTACTTTAAAATGAACAAGACAATAAGTAATTATTGGGTATTGTTGAGTCATACCACTAGAGATAATTATAATAAATTGTGAATGTTTAATGCTCAATTTAGGGAAAAGCACACAATTGACTGATCATCTTGTGACATTGAACTAATGTTTTATGTTGGACCCTAAGTTGTAGGAATTAGTTATACCCGGAAAGTTGGCTAGTTCACATTTAATTTAATATCATTGAAGAATTTGGTATTAAATTGATATAAAAGAATCACAATTAGATAATCAATACGTAAAGAATCGGTGTTGATGCATCTTTGAGTGTCTGTCAGTTGGTCTATCGAGTTGTAATTAGTGTCGTTAGTTTCTTAATAGAAAAATAGCTTTTGTATAGTGCGAAACTCGTGTTTTGGTTTAGGCGACACTTGCCTGAGTGACGCATAGCGACACTTGATTAAGTGACGCATAGCGACACTTAGGTAAGTGACGCATTAAAGCGGCCACATGCGACACTTACATAAGTGACGCATGTCGGCTGTGTTTTTAGTATAAATAGAAACCTACGGGTTTTAGGCTAGTGTTGACGAAACCCTAGCACAATTTGTCGACTTAGTACCTCTGTAATCGATTCCTATACTCAATACAAGTTAATAAACGCGTTTTATTTGATTGAATATCATTGTTTCGGTTCGTGTTTGTTAGCATCAAGTGTAATTGATTGATTCCGCCTATCAATTACTGTCAATTGTCATCTAGATCCAAACGCTAGGCACTTTCAACTGGTATCAGAGCCTTGCGGTGATAATATTGACTTTTGGAAGGTATTTAGAATTGATTTCGGTTTTTGCTTGATTCAAGAATCACGAATTCTTACAGATTTTGAGGTGCAAAGGAGTATTACAGTCGAAATTCATCAATATCAACAGGTTTCGTCCATTAGGGATCAACGAATTTGAGTTTGGTTTACGAAAACTTGAATTTTTTAGGGTTTTGGGATTTTGCAGCCGTTTTGCGACACTCGATCCGTCACTTGGCTGCGTCACTTACTGCGGCACTAGCTAATCCCAAATTAGGGTTATACCGTCACTCGAACGCGTCACTTGAACGCGTCACTTGTGGTTCATATGACACTTAACTTAAGTGTCGTCTACCCTAATCCACCGTCACTTACGTGCGTCACTGTTGCACGTCACTTGACATTTTAGCGTCACTTCTTTTAGTGACGCCTTTTGATTTCCTCGCGTCACTTCCTTTAGTGACGCCTTTTAATTTACTGCGTCATTTTTACTAGTGACGCCTATCTGTTTAACACGTCACTCGAGTACGTCACTTGAGTGCGTCACTTGCTTGATTGAGCGACACTTACTTCTAGTGTCATCAGTTACTTCGCCCGTCACTCGATAGCGTCACTTACCTAGTGACGCTATTCGTCGCGACACTTCAGTGCGTCACTTACTAAGTGACGCCTTAAGTACTAACTTTTTTTCGAGTTCTTGTTTTTGCATACATTTTCAGGTATATCTTCAATGGCAACGGATAAAGAAGATATTAGAGGAATTCGAGAAATGTTAAAACAGGGAAATGATATTGGTTCAAATAGTAAACCTCCTCTATTTACAGCAGACATGGAATATGCTTATTGGAGGGATCGATTTGAACAATTTGTGGATTTTCATTGTCCGGAGTTGTGGGGTCCATTAAAACAAAGATATGAGGCTCCTGTGTCTGAAGGAAACTATCGCGGTGTTCCTCCACCCAAATCTTTCACTGCTATGACTCCTCAGGAGAAGAAAGACTATCAACTGGAAAGGAAAGCACATTCAGCTATCTGTGTGTGTTTGACAAAGGATGTCATGAGACTGTTTAAAACTCATGACATAACCTACGATTTATGGAAAGCGATAGAGACGAGGTGTGGGGGAAATGAGAAATATAAGGAGGCAAAACTGGAATTAATTAAAAAACAGTATGATTTATTTGACTCCTTACCAAATGAGACGACGTCTGGACTGTTTACTCGATACTCACAACTAGTGAGTGAATTGACTGAAGGAGGATATACTCTCACTGCACTTGAGATTAATAAAAAGTTATTGGATGTTTTACCAAGTGCATGGGATGTGAAAGTTCAATTCTTGAAGGAAAATCAAGAATTATCTGGGATGACTCTGGATCAGCTTATAGGAGTTCTTCAAGCCCATGCTATGGAATTGAAGAAGAAGGAGTGCAAGTCAACTGGATTCGTACAAAATCCTTCACTCTATGGAAGCCAAGTAAACACTGGTAAGAGTTATGGAGGAATGGCATTCATATCGGATACTAATCCTTCATCCTATCCAACTGGGGATACTCATGCAGCTTACGTTTCTGGCACTACCTGCATGAATCAAGGAACACAACAGCAGGTTTCATCATCACCAGCAATTCAAGAGCAAGCTGCAATTTATACAGCTTTTCTTAGTTCTTACAAAGATTTGGTTACTCAACCAAATACTACTTTGGAAATGACCAAAGAAGACTATGCTCAATTGGATGATGATGACTTGGAGCAAATGGATTTAAACTGGAATATAGCTATGATTTCCAGAAGAGTTCAGAAGTTTCTGCAAAGAACAGGCAGGAAAAGCTTGGACGGTAATGGGAAGACTGGGTTTGGGTTTGATAAAAGCAAGGTTCGATGTTACAACTGTCAGAACCTTGGTCATTTTGCAAGGGAATGTGAGAAACCTAGGATGCCGTCGTCAGGTCTTACTAAGCCGGATCCACCAAAATCAACTGAGAAAGAAGAATCTAAATCATTGAATGTGGATAATGCATTGATAGTTTTTGAGCCAACCGCTTTTGATTGGAGTGCTCAAGCTGCAAAGTTTCAATGTCTGATGGCTCATATCACACCTGAGGTACCTACTGAACCCACTGAGCCATTTAACTGTGTTTCGTGTATTAATTTGACTGAATCTCTTGAGGTCTATCAGAAAGACAATCAAAATTTGCGGGACAAGATTGTTAAGCTTAATGAATCTAATAATTTTTTATTAGAAAATGAAAAACTTTATGAACAACATCTTGAAGCTCATAAATTAGATACTGAAACCTTTAAAGCAAAGGACTTTAGCCAGCAAGATGCAATTAAAAGCTATCTTACTGAGATTGAATTGTTGACTAAAGAATTATCTGATTTAAAAGATGAGTTTGAAAATCATAAAAGTAAAATCTTGGGTTCAACATCCGCAACACAAGTCTTTAATGAGATTGTCAGTAAGCAAGGGACAACTGGCAAAAAGAAGGAAGGTCTTGGCTACAACCAAGTACCACCACCTTCTAATGCTGAATACTGTCCCTCAATTACTAAACAAGGTCTTGAAGAGATTTCAGTCGATTATACCAAATTATATGGTATTAAGGCCAAAGAAGCCAAGCTTAACAAACAGTCAACGGAGAAAACCAAGAGGCAAGAGTATCCATTGCCTCAGTTTGTTAAAGCTGCAAGTGAGTCTCAAGTTCATACTGATGACATTGTTGAGATAGAGGATATTACTGATCAGGAATATCCTGAGTTTAAGAAGGTTGAGGCTAAACCTGAAAAACAGATTTTGAAAGTTGAACCTGTAAAAAAGGTTCAAAATAAAAAGGAAAATAGAGTTTTACATGTGAAACTTCAAAAGTCACCGACAAATGTTTTAAAACAAAAGGTGACAAGTGAAAAGGTACATGTTGATAAAACTTATGCCTCAACTTCTAAACCCCCTCAAGCATTATCTAAAATGTGTACAACCTGTTCATGTTCTAAAAATGCTTCGTCACTTCCTGTGGTAAATCCTCCGTCTCCACAATTTCAAGAGACTCGTTCTTGTTTCTACTGTAAGAAACAAGGACATTTGATTCGTGCTTGTCCCAAACTTTCTCATCAGTGGTATGGGAGAGATATGCCTAGGACATCTTTCTACAGAAATTCGTTTGCAAAATCACCTCCTAGGCATCACTCTGACTCTCCCAAATCTGATAAGAAAGTAGTTAGTGTTGGGCAAAATCCTTTGTTAAAACCAAAGCCCAACACTATTTCAAAGTCAAATCCCGAACCATCAAAGGTTTGGAAGTTAAAGGAGTCCACTAAAGACTCACATGTCATCAATAATAACACATCAGATTCAAAATCTGATCTGTTTAAAAATAAAGTTTTATCTGATGTGCTTATTGTTGATGACTTTGGTCGACCTAAGTCTGTAAAGGCTTGGGTCACCGTTTCTCACTAATCTCCTCATTTTTTGTGTTGCAGCAGTCTGAACGAATAAAAGATAGTGAATGGTTCATGGACAGTGGCTGCTCGCGACACATGACGGGTGATGTGTCTCTCTTAGTGGATATTAAACCATACGCGGGAGGTCATGTTGCTTTTGCTGGAGATACGGGAGGAACGATTTCGGGGAGAGGAACGCTAACCAATGGAAAGGTTAGCTTTGAGAATGTAAATTATGTGGCCGAGCTTCAACATAATCTGTTAAGTGTATCACAAGTTTGTGATAAGGACTATACCACATCCTTTACAAAGACTGAGTGTGTCATATTGAAGCCGGGGTATGTCATTCCAGAGGAATGGGTGGTAATGCGTGCTCCTAGGAGAAATGACACTTACGTAATGAACATGCGAACCGTGGAGACAACCAGCGAGTACACTTGTCTCTTTTCGAAGGCTTCAGAAAAGGAATCACTTCTTTGGCACAGACGAATGGGACACATTCATTTCCGAAAAATGAATTTCCTAGTCAACAACGACATGGTTCGTGGAGTTCCGAAACAGTCCTTCGCCTTGAAGGATGACTGTGTTTCTTGCCACAAGGGCAAACTCCACAAGAAGTCCCATAAGTCTAAGGTTGTGAATTCCATAAATGCTCCATTAGAACTACTGCACATGGATCTCTTTGGTCCTGTTTCTACAAAGAGCATAGGTGGTCGCTCGTATTGTTTAGTAGTGACAGATGACTACTCACGTTTTTCGTGGGTATACTTTCTCGCAACAAAGGATGAGACAGCGGGAATTTTGGTCTACTTGTTGGATAAGTTGGCAAATTTGTGCAACTTAAAGGTTAAAAGACTGCGGAGCGATAATGGAACCGAATTCAAGAACTCAACTCTTGAGTTATTTTGCGCTTCCAGGGGTATTGAACATCAATTCAGTGCTCCGAGAACACCTCAACAAAATGGAGTTGCTGAACGGAAGAATAGGACAATTATTGAAACTGCTCGTACTATGTTAGCGGATTCTAAATTACCTATTATCTTCTGGGCCGAGGCAGTTAATACTGCATGCTACGTTTTGAATCGGGTTCTTTTGGTTAAAAAGAAGAATAAAACGTGTTATGAACTCTTCAACAATCGCAAGCCGAATCTGCAGTTTCTGGAACCGTTTGGATGCCCTTATTTGATAATGATTACCAAAGAACGTGTCCCTAAGTTTGGTGATAAAGCCGTTGAAGGAATTTTTCTCGGATATTCGGTCAACTCTCCAAATAAACGGGTATACAACAAATCAACAAACGAGATAGAGGAACACTTTGAGGTCAAATGCCTAAGGTATACGGAACCACCTCAAGGAACGGGTCCGGATTGGTTCTTTAATTATGGGACACTCTTCAGTTCCTTTAATGTTCCGGAGGACGACGATACAGAAGAATTAATTACAATGCTTCATGGACTAGATGTTTTTCAACAAACAACTGATTCTCTTCCTCCAACATCCAATCCGATTCCCGATACGACATCCACTCCATCACCTACTCCAACACAACAAATGCCTGCACCCACTACTTCATCTGCATCTGTACCTACACCCACACCACCAACTACAACCATTCCGTCTTCTTCAAACACTGTTAATGCCATGGATCTTCCGGATGATCCTGATATGCCTCTCTTAGAGGATGAAGAAGACATGGACTATTCTCGTTTCTTCACTAATGAAGAGAACGAAGATGCTTCTGCCACTGAAGGGGATTTGAATAACTTGGAATTAAATCTTGTGCCGGATACTATTCCAGTTACTCGGATACATAGGAATCACCCAGTTGACAATATCATTGGTGATCCCCATTCATCTGTTCAAACGAGACATCAGGCGAAGCAAACTGCTAAAGATCAGGATACTTCAGCTGATCAGGTTTTGGGATTTATGGCAACTGTTAATTCTTGCCATCTTTCCCAAACTGAACCAAAGAAAGTTTACGAGGCCTTACAAGATCCATCCTGGGTCGAGGCCATGCAAGATGAATTGCAGCAATTTCACAAGCTGCAAGTGTGGACGCTAGTTCCGTTACCTAAGGGTGCCGATCCAAAAGGTACTAGATGGGTATATCGCGTCAAGAAAGATGATCGAGGAGTAGTCACGAGGAACAAAGCAAGATTAGTTGTTCAAAGGTATACTCAAATTGAAGGACTTGATTATGATGAGGTTTTTGCCCCTGTCGCCCGATTGGAGTCCGTACGTATCTTTTTGGCCTTTGCATCATTTAAAGGGATTCGCGTCAAGCAACTTGACATTAAAAGCGCATTCCTTTATGGTCAAATTGATACAGAGGTTTATGTTCAACAGCCTCCAGGTTTTGAAGATTCGGTGCATCCAAATTATGTCTATAAGCTCAATAAGGCATTGTATGGACTTCATCAATCTCCACGCCTATGGTATGAGAGGCTTGCTACTCATCTGGTGAACAATGGTTTTACTCGGGGCAACATTGACAGCACTCTTTTAACAAAAGGAAAAGGAGATGATTTGTTATTGGTTCAAGTGTATGTCGATGATATCATCTTTGGGTCGTTGAATGAGGCTCTATGTAAAGAATTTGAAGAGGTCATGAAGTCAGCCTTCGAGATGAGTGCAATGGGAGATCTCACCTTTTTCCTTGGTGTGCAAGTCGAGCAGTCACCCAAAGGAATGTATATTCATCAGTCAAAGTATGTCAATGACATGTTTACTCGATATGATATGCTTACTTGTAAACCTTATGGAACTCCCATTGAGCTCAATCATAATCTTGGACCTGCTGATGATGATGAGGACTGCAAAGAAAAGGATTATCGTTCGATGATTGGTTCTCTTATGTACCTCACTGCCTCAAGACCTGATATCGTCTTTGCTGTTTCTCTTTGTTCAAGATATCAGGCACGACCAAAGGTTTCTCATATGAAGGCGGTGAAGCGGATTTTTGGGTATCTCAAATATAGACCTTCACTAGGTCTATGGTACTCCAATGAGAAGAACTTCACTCTCTCTGCCTATTCCGATTCAGATTATGCTGGCTGCAACATCAATAAGAAGTCTACGACAGGGGGATGTCAGTTTCTTGGAACTCGCTTGGTGTCATGGCAATGCAAAAAACAGACTACGGTTTCTACTTCCACAGCTGAGGCCGAGTACATTGCTGCTGCTAGCTGCTGTTCTCAAGTTCTTTGGATTCAGCACCAACTGCGCGACTACGGGTTACTCTTAACTTTGACTCCTATACATATTGATAACACTGCTGCCATATCTATCACACGCAATCCCGTACAACACTCTAAAACCAAACACATAGAAATTAGGTTTCACTTTATACGGGATTGCTATGAGAAACACCTCATTGACCTTGTCCATATTGACACCCTGAAACAAACTGCTGACTTATTCACTAAGGCTTTCTCAAGAGCCCGATTTGATGAATTAGTCAACATGATCGGTCTAAGGTTCTTTACCACGAAAAAGTAATTTGTGACTTGGATATGTTTACAAGTACTGTTTTATTATTAAAAAAAAAAAAAAAAAAAAAAAAAAAAAAAAAAAAAAAAAACAACGCAACTGCCACTCTTTATACTTTCTAGTATGTAGGAAATGAAAGGTTGCTACATTTTAAAAATAGACGTTGAAGTTGTGTCTGTAAACAACTTGGGATATGATAGTACATCGGGTGACATGCATGAAAATGGAATTTTTAATGTTTATCTTTGATGTGTCAGTAGATTTATCTGACGTATTAAAAACAGTTTTTATAAACATTATCTTTATCATACGATATATTAGTAGGCATGTTATACAAAACACTTTGAGAAGTCTTAAGAAGCTTAATCTATAATTGTCTATTTCAAGTGGTACACCATTATTAGATGTACGACAAAAGTCTTAATTTCTTACTTATACTAGACATGTTTTTGTGAAAGATGTTTATATGATTTCATTTGGGGGTATATATTGACAGTCTCCTTTGTTATACGTCAGTATAGACCTGGTTTCTGTTAATATATACTTTAAAATTAAGCAAACACAAGTCAAAGTGCTTGAAAAGTCTTTAAAAATTAAGATACCTTACAAGGTCGCCAAAATGGTTTGACCAAGTTTGGTTTTGCTTAAACCTGGATCAAGTTATGTCGCTTTGTTGTACGTAAGTACAGACCTGTCACCGCTGACTTGATTCTTAAAATTGATTTTCTTATATTCTATCTGTAAATGGAAACATGGTCTATGTTTTAAGTTAAGATGTATATCTATGATGGGAACCACAGCGAAATAAACATACCAATAATAATAAAATACCTCTTAGTTGTACGTATAACATGTTTAAGTGGACAAATATACTAATAATCGTTTTGAAATAATTTTTATAAGCAGTGTTTTTAGTATGTCAAGTAAATTTAAAGAGGACAAAGATACTGATGATTGAAATAACACTTACTGTTCCTAATAAATGCATGTTATCCCAAAATGATCCCTAATCAGACTTTATCAACTCCGTCATCAAAAAGAATGTGTTAATTCTCTAGTGGTAAATTTAAATAAATAGAGTGACGAGGTTCCCTTATCTCTGATCTAACGGATTGTTATATCAATACCTACATGTGGTATCTGTTATAAGAATAGTTGTTAATTTACATTTTCTTGTATACGTTCTCTTTTCTCTAAATTAGTGTCATTTTAGCTATTATCCAAGTTACAGTTACATTTTCAAATTTGAAATACCGAAAGCACATCGCGAAAATCGCTAAATTCACAAATTTTTCACTAAGTAGGAACTACGCGTCACTTTCATAAGTGACGCTCCCAGTGACGCTTTCGATATAGCGTCACTCACTTAAGTGACGCAGCTAGTGCCGGGTTAACCATCACTATAAGTGCCGGGTTGAGTGACGCATACAAGGGTCGGTGTATAAATACCCTTTCCCCACGACACTCAACCTCACCACTTTTCAAATTCATATACCGTCACTAGCTCTGACATACCGACACTCGGATTGTCTCTGCGTCACTCGATCTGTGCGTTTTTCGTGGATTGGATTCTGCATTCTACGGTGTTTCCTTGCATTCTACTGCCATATTCTTATTCCCCTCACTCCTACGAATCATTTGGTACCAATCTTAACCTTTTTCTCTCATTATTCTTACTGTAATTTTAAGTTAGGGTTACGGTTAGGGTTTTCTTTGAAAATCGTTCGATTAAATGCTTGTATGTTTGTGTTTTGATGTAATAAATGGTGTGTTTTATTCGTCTATACCTAGCGCACACCATGGTTTCTTTGTTTTTGAAAAACCCTCAATTTTGATTTTGGGTATGAACAGTGCACGATGATCTTCATCGTTGCGACACTTCCTGCGTCACTTACCTTAAGTGACGCTCTTTGGTAATTTGGTAATCTATACCGTCACTACACAAGTGACGCTTGATTTTGCGTCACTTCTTAAGTGACTCATGTAGTGACGCATATACTTGTTTTAATTGTTTAAACCGTCACTCCTCCCAGTGACGCCTTTACATGCGTCACTACTCCAAGTGACTGTCTAAGTGACGCTTATTTATATCCGTCACTTATACCGTCACTTCTTAAGTGACTGCCTTAGTATACCGTCACTAGGTTAAATGTCGCATGTTCGTCACTTTGCAAGTGTCGTATACTTTAACCAACCAATTTCAAACGTCACTTACATCAGTGACGCTTGATAGCGTCACTTCCAATAAGTGACGCTACACATTGATTTCAATTTTACACACTGTACAATACGACACTTCCTAAGTGACGGTAGTGGCCATGCGTCACTTACCCCAAGTGACGCCTAAAGTCAAAATTTGTTTTCCAACCTTTCTGTGTTCGGGTTAACTTTCTAACGTTTTTGGTTACTTTTCTTTGTATTTTTAGCTTACAGATGGCCGAGTTACAGAACTATTATCGCCGTACCAACACCCGACACAATATTACGGCATTCCTTGAGTCTACTCATGCGAATTCGGCGCCGTTCAGGCCAATGATCAAGTTTCTTCATCGATCACGAATTCATTATGCGATTACGGCCACGACTCCGGTATACATGAACCAAATTGAGGAGTTCTATGATCATGCAGTGATCAGGGTACAGGGTGACGTTCCTCGGATTGTCTCGAATATGTTTGGAGAGGAAATCGAGATTACTGAGAACTCGATTAGGAGGGTGTTACAGCTCAATGACAACTCCACGATGCCCACCATCTTCCCCACCACGTTTATCTACGGGGGACTTCAAAGGATGGGTTATCCAGCAAACCAGCTTTCCGACTTCAGGAAGCAATACCTCTGCAGGGTTTGGAGGTATTTGTGTCATATTATTATAGTTTGCTTATCTCCGAGAAAGGGAGGTTATGATGCGGCGAGCCATCTTACTCTGTCTCTCATGTTGGCCCTGATATACAATAAACCGTATAACTTCAGCGGTTATATTTTCGGCAACATGGTGGAGAATATACGCGTTGGAAAGGACAAATGGCTGCAGTATCCTCGATTTGTCCAGCTGTTACTGAATGATCTCAATCTTGAGATTGCACCAGATCAGCGATCTCTTCTTGTACCAACGCCGATGCTTCTGCGAGTCTTTAATGACTGCAAGCTCGCGCCAAAGGGCGAGCCAGTTTTGGCCGATCGTGACCTCTTCGGGCACGTAGTAAACGAAAACTACGTTGCGCCGCACGATCATGGTTTTTTGGATGATGTCGTGCCTCCGGTAAACGAGGACGACTTAGTTGATGCCAATATCGCTCAGGACCTCGATGATATTGAGCACGTTGATCGGGTTGAGGTCGATTCCGATGATGGTGGGCCCACTCCTCCGGATTCTGAGGGTGATGTGCCACCACAATCAGCTTTAGATGGGATTCAATTAGCTGATCCCCAACGCTTTAAGCGTATTATGCGCAGGATTTCTGCTGGCCGAGTACATATCCCGAGGAATCCTGGAAAACGTCCTGCTGGGTCTTCACCCTCCTATGCTGATCTACCTCTTCGTAGACGCCAGCGGACGACAGTGGTTATTGAGGAGCCGACTTCTCAACGCCACCAACCACCGCCAACATCTGACATGCCGTCTCTTCAGATGGTTTTGGCTCAGATGGAGCTTTTGGCAAAACGTTTTGATGATCAGAAGGCCATAATTGAAGCTCAAGCCTCTCAGATCAAGGAGTTGGAAGCTCGCGCTGCTACGGTTGACTCTCTACAGTCTCAAGTGACGAATCTGTCATCTAGGTTGTTAGAGTTGGAATCCGTTACAAATGTTTCGGGGGAGGTAGGTCCTAGTGAGTTAGAAACAAATGTAACTCCTTCCCCGGAACCAGAAAATGTACTTCCATCTTCTACTATCAATGAAAATATCAGTTTAGATTATTTCGTGGAGGTTCAAGGTCAGGCAAGACCTATCGCGGTAGATTATTCATTCGTAGATCTCACTTATTTGCAAAACTTGATGAATGATAATGATACGATGCCTGAGGAAGAGGAAATGAATGATCCTGTAGCAGAGGATTATTTCTTTGAGGAAAATGATGAAGTTGAAGTTGAGGGGGAGCAACTGCACAGTGATGAATGTTATGATGAAGCTCCTATTATAGAATCGGATTCGTCTGAAGATGAATCAGAAAAAGAGACGAACGAGCCATCAACTTCTACAACAAAACCGGATATTGTGCTCAAACCGATTATCGAGGTACCGGTTACGTGTAAAAGCTACAAAGTTAGATCTGATTACACAGGATTGATTAAGAGTTGGAAATTTGATGAGAACAACTCTGTTTTTATGATTAAGAGAAGTGACGGCATTCAGTACTTCAATATGAAGTTTTATAAAATAAGTACTTTGCCGAAGTGTGAGCCTCAAAGGTTAGCTCAGATACCCTTGATCAACCGATCACGAGATTCACGAGCAGATTTCTTTCAGGTGATCATACGTCGAGAGATGAATAGTAAAAAATATAACTTGATAAAGCCGACGTTGGGTATGCGATACAAGTTTAAGAAGAAGCTTGATCCGATCACTCGTCAACCTATTGTGAAGATGATCTATCCACCAGCAAAGTGTCTACAGAAGATACCTTTGGAGATCATCCCGATAGATTTTTTGAATAGGTTGGAGTACTGGGAATATGATGATATTACTGGTGAAGCTATAATTGTGTTTATTCCAAAATCGGAACCAGATACGGATTCGGAGATTATGAATGTAGAATCGGAGGTTGAAGAGAAAACAGCATGGGATGTTGTTCAACCTAAGAAAAAGTCTACTTGGGGTCTTAAAAGAAAGATATTTTGTGTATTTGATCCGTTGAGTTTGATCAATCTCTCTGAACATGATATGAAAAGATTACATCAGAATAGGATTCAGTTTAAAGGAAGAGACAGAGCTGAAGCGATTAAATTTCAAAAGGTTATTGATATTTGTGTAGCCAACGGAGTACATGCTGGTGGTGTATTTCCTGCTGGTTGGAAGTGAAGATGAAACGACTTAAAAGAGTTTGAAGATTTTGAAGACCAAGCTGAAGACACGGGGGAGTTTGTTGATGCATCTTTGAGTGTCTGTCAGTTGGTCTATCGAGTTGTAATTAGTGTCGTTAGTTTCTTAATAGAAAAATAGCTTTTGTATAGTGCGACACTCGTGTTTTGGTTTAGGCGACACTTGCCTGAGTGACGCATAGCGACACTTGATTAAGTGACGCATAGCGACACTTAGGTAAGTGACGCATTAAAGCGGCCACATGCGACACTTACATAAGTGACGCATGTCGGCTGTGTTTTTAGTATAAATAGAAACCTACGGGTTTTAGGCTAGTGTTGACGAAACCCTAGCACAATTTGTCGACTTAGTACCTCTGTAATCGATTCCTATACTCAATACAAGTTAATAAACGCGTTTTATTTGATTGAATATCATTGTTTCGGTTCGTGTTTGTTAGCATCAAGTGTAATTGATTGATTCCGCCTATCAATTACTGTCAATTGTCATCTAGATCCAAACGCTAGGCACTTTCAATCGGGATATATGAATCTGAGTGACGTTAGTTATACAATTACTTATTCCTTCATATTGTTTCTTATTTAATTGTTTTAATTTAAGTTTTATTTAATTTAGTTATGTTAATTTATTATTTCATAAACAATTGTTCGAACGGAACTAAAACGCCCCCTGTTTACTGTTTTCTAGTTAATTAGTATTTTCTGTTTTTATAAATAACCACCGTTCCTGAGATCGACTCGGTCTTACCAATTCTATACTTACATTTGATCAGGTATTCTTGCCTGGTTGTGTGAAAAGTATTAATTAGGTATTTCCTTTTATAAATTATAAAACAAGACGCGCTTTCACACGCATCAATTGTTTAAATGTTGTTCCGTGTTTTATGTTAAAGTTTATCCGAAATATTTTTAACTGTATCATTTTATCAAAATACTTAATAATGAGTTACAAAAATAATGCAAATATTTGTTTGGACAATTCCACATTATTTAAGAGTTTTGTCACCAACGTCCATAGTAATTTATGTCGGACCTCGTCCGGTTCATAAGTGTACGATTTAAATAAATCGCGTAAGTGTGCATGTAATTCCCAAATTGTCACATATATTTAGCCTATAACAAAACTAAATACACGAAATTACAAGTTGTTTATCTGCTAATTATAGCCCTAAATTGGCGGGTGTTACATTCTCCCCTTGTTAAGAGAATTTCGTCCCGAAATTGAGTTCATGTCGTATGAGTAGAGTCTGTGAACAGGTGTGGGTATTTCAGTCGCATTTGGTCTTCCCGTTCCCAAGTGAATTCAGGACCGCGCCTCGAATTCCACCTGACCTTAACAATGGGAATACGACTCTGTTTTAAAAGTTTGACCTCTCGGTCTATTATTTCTGCGGGTTCCTCGATAAAGTGTAGTTTGTTGTCAATATGTATCTCATCGAGGGGTATGATCAGTGCCTCATTAGACAGATATTTCTTCAAGTTAGAAATGTGGAATGTAGGGTGCACGCTACTGAGTTCAGGAGGTAGCTGCAGTCTATATGCCATCGGACCAATCCTTTCAAGGATTTCAAATGGTCCAATATACCTAGGATTTAGTTTCCCACGTTTGCCAAAACGGATAATGCCTTTCCAAGGTGATACTTTAAGAAGAACTCGATCCCTAACTTGGAACTCGAGGTGTTTGCGTCTCATATCAGCATAGCTTTTCTGACGATCACGCGCGGCTTTCAGCCGGTTTTGGATGCCGACGATATTTTCAGTTGTTTCGTGTATGATTTTTGGACCGGTGAGTTGTGTATCCCCCACCTCAGTCTAACAAATAGGTGACCGGCACTTACGACCATAGAGTGCCTCGAAGGGTGCAGCCTTTATGCTAGTGTGGTAGCTGTTGTTGTACGTGAATTCGCACAATGGTAAGTGGTTTTCCCAGTTTTTACCGAAGTCAACTACGCAGGCTCGTAGCATATCCTCCGATGTTTGTATAGTTCGTTCACTTTGGCCGTCAGTTTGTGGGTGGTATGCAGTACTCATATCCAAACGATCACCGAGTAATTTTTGTAAGGATTGCCAGAAGTGGGAAGTAAATTAGCTATCTCTGTCAGAGATAATTGAGATGGGCACGTCGTGTCTTGACACAATCTCTTTCAGGTAGATCCGTGTCAAACGTTCCATCTTGTCAGTTTCCTTGATGGCAAGGAAATGAGCAGATTTTGTGATTCGGTCGACGATCACCCAAATGGTATCGCAACCGCAAGGTGTTTTTGGGAGCAGATTTTCGGTTGTTGCAACAAGCCGGATGGTTTCTGGTGTTCAGCTTTAACTTTGGAACAAGTAAGACACTTGCTAACATAGGTTGCAATGTCAGTTTTCATGTTGGGCCACCAATACATTTCTTTGATGCCGTGATACATTTTGTCAGCACCGGGGTTTATAGAGTACTTAGACTTGTGAGCTTCATCCATCACCAAGTCTCGAAGGTTCCCAAAACTTGGTAACCAGATTATGTTAGAGAAGTATTTAGCCCCATCAGGTTTTGTTTCAAATTGTTTATCCATGCCGAGCAAGACCTCGTTTTTCACATTATCATCCTTGAGTGCTTCGAGTTGAGCAATAAGGACTTGAGTAGTAAGGTTGTTGTGGATTGTCATACCAAGGGCTCGAACTCGTAGTGGTTTCACTCGTTCTTTTCGGCTTAAGGCATCGGCAACAACGTTTGCCTTTCCCGGATGATAGCAAATCTCGCAATCGTAATCGGTAAGTAGTTCGACCCAATGACGTTGTCTCATGTTCAGGTCTTTCTGGTCGAATATGTGTTGGAGACTTTTGTGGTCAGTAAAGATTGTACACTTGGTACCGTATAAGTAGTGTCTCCAAATTTTGAGAGCGAATACAACAGCCCCCAACTCTAGGTCATGAGTCGTGTAATTCTTTTCGTGGACCTTGAGTTGTCGAGAGGCGTAAGCAATGGCATTGTCTCGTTGCATTAGCACGCAACCGAGACCTTGGTGTGAGGCATCACAGTACACCATGAAGTCATCATTACCTTCGGGTAGTGATAAGATGGGTGCACTACAAAGTTTTTGTTTGAGCAGTTGGAAAGCTGACTCTTGTTTTTCGGTTCAGTCAAACTTCTTTTCTTTCTGAGTAAGTATGGTGAGAGGTTGGGCTATTTTTGAAAATTTCTCAATGAACTGCCTGTAGTATCCGGCGAGTCCTAAGAATTGGAGTACTTCAGTACGTGTATGTGCTTGCCAACATTTGATAGCCTCGATTTTTGAAGGATCAACATGAATCCCTTGGCTGTCAATCATGTATCCAAGGAATTGATCGTTTGCATCCAGAACTCACACTTAGAGAATTTGGCATATAACTCCTCATGCTTGAGCAGTTCTAGGATGATTTTCAGGTGTTGCGCGTGTTCTTGTTCATTGTGCGAGTAAATCAAAATGTCATCGATAAAGACAATGACAAATTTGTCAAGGTAAGGCTTGCACACCCGATTCATAAGGTCCATGAATACAGCAGGTGCGTTGGTTAAGCCGAATGGCATCACTTGAAATTCGTAATGCCCATAGCGAGTTCGGAAAGCAGTTTCAGGGATGTCATCATCGCAAACTCGGAGTTGGTGATAACCAGACCGTAGATCGATCTTTGAATAAAAACTCAACCCATGGAGTTGCTCAAACAGGTCATCAATGCGAGGAAGTGGGTAATGGTTCTTGACAGTCAATTTGTTGAGTTCATGATAGTCGATGCACATACGGAAAGAACCGTCTTTCTTTTTCACAAACAGGACCGAAGCTCCCCAAGGTGAGGAACTTGGTCTGATAAATCCCTTGTCTAGGAGTTCCTGTAATTGTGCAGACAACTCCTGAAGTTCGGATGGGGCTAATCGATATGGTGCGCGTGCCACGGGTGCTGCACCGGGCACAAGGTCAATTGAGAATTTGACTTGTCTGATTGGCGGTAGGCCGGGTAAGTCTTCACGAAAGACTTCTGGGAAGTCTCGAACAATAGGCACATCCTCAAGTCGCTTCTCCTCCGACTTTTTCTCCATGATGTGTGCGAAGATGTCCTGGTACCCTTTTCTCAAGTATTTCTGGGTTTTCATGCAATAAATGATGTTTAGTCTCGTCCCACCGGTCTCCCTTTGTATGACTAAAGTTCCTCCGGTGACGAGGGGAATACGTATGATTTTTCTGAAAACAAACGATCTTGGCTCGCTTCTTGGATAACCAATCCATGAGGACGATGATGTCAAAGCTGCCGATCTCGATGGGTATCAAGTCAATGGAAAAGAGCTCATTAGCTAAGTTTAAAGTGCAATTAGGTATCACATTGTCGGCCTTAATAAGTTTTCCGTTTGCCAATTCTACTATGTACTTAGAATCTAAGACAATAGGTGTAGTGTCAAGTAGTGGACAAAACTTATCAGAAATGAAGCTTTTATCAGCACCAGTATCAAATATTACAGAAGCAATTAAATCGTTGAGTAGGAACGTACCCGTGACCACATCAGGGTCTTGACGGTCGTCCCTTGAGTTGAGAACGAAAGCTCTATCTCGAGCATTGTTGTTGTTCCTGTTGTTATTGTTCCTGTTGTTGTTGTTGTTTTTCAACTTCGGGCAATCTTTCCAGAAATGCCCGATACCATTGCACTCATAGCATGTCTTGGGTGCGTTACTGTTGGTGGCTGTAGTGGTGTTTGCTCTGCAGTCGTTAACCAAGTGCCTGAATCGTTTGCACTTGTTACATGGGCAAGAACCATCATGGTGAAAATTGAATTTAGAGCAATATGGTTTGCTCCCAACATACCCCTTCTTGTTATCAGAACCCGAAGTATAGGCCTTAACAGTCTCAGGCCTCTTGTTGGGTTGTTGGCTTTGGTGATCAGAGGATTTGTGTTTGTTGTTGGAGGATGGGAGAGGTGTCTCACAGCTAACGGTTAGTGCCATGAGTTCGTGTGCCAACCGGATTGCACTCTCAATAGTGGTTGGCCTAGATGAGGTGAGATTCCCCTGGATATTTTCCGGGAGGCCGCGGATGTATCTCTTGATGCATTTTCCCTCCGGATCGACCAATCCCGGGCATAACAAAGCAAATTTCTAGAATTCGGTAGTATACCCAGCAATATCAGTTCCCTGCACAGTCAGGTGCCAGTACTCTTCCTCCAACGGATGTAGTTCTTATTCGGGACAATATTTTTCCATTAGTTTCTTCTTCAATTTAGCCCAGGGAAGTTGGTTTGCAATCTCGATGCCCACAGAGTTGGCGTGGGTATTCCACCACGTAAGTGCACCTTCTTGAAATGTGTAAGCAATGAATTTAACTCTGTTATCCTCAATACAGTTGCAGAGATTGAAGACATATTCCATATACTCTATCCATCATATCAGGCCAATGGCACTTTCCGTGCCTTTGAAGTATAATGGTTTGCAGCTGAGAAAATCCTTGTAAGAGCAAGGTTTGATGACAAGAGTAATGTCAGCGGTGTCATCACTTCTCCTAGATGTTCGTGGTGATTCCCGAGTAGACAGGGCTTCGTCCACAGCTCTGGAAACGAGAGCAGAAATTTCAGCATCGCTGTAACTTTTCTTCTTTGGCGGCATGATTCTTCAAGAAAGAAACAAGAGGTACATGAGAGATTGCACCAGAATGATAATTAAGGTAGATGTATCTATAAAAACGGTAATATACACATCACAATGGAAAGACTAATAGTGTCGAGTCATAGAGAGAAATTGTCAATTGATATTACAGAGTTAAATGATTACAGACAATTTTGAGTTACTAGTTTCAAAGGTTACAGACTTAGGTAGTTTACAAAAGATGTCGGTAATTGTTACATCTGGTCGAATTACATAGATCCTATGGAAGTACAATAGATCACTAGATATTTACTACACTAATCTTGGTGTAGATTGAGTTGTGGAAGCAGTGAGGTGAGATGGTCCACAGACTCTGCAAGTCTGCTAACCATTCTGAGAGCATCCTCAGTCTCCCGTAGGCGCGTCCCACATTCTTGCAACCTTGATTGTAAAATGGAGATCTCGTTTCGGTTACTGATTACTTGGTTATGAACGATCTCCATGGTTTGTGTGGTATCTTTCATTTGGTCATGAGTTCGGGTCAAGGTTTCAAAGATGTCCGCTTGGCCTATGTATAATCGGGCGATACCGTCTTGAGTTTGCTCCATCCAGTTAGAGAGAATATTGTGTTGTTCGATTTCCATATTATGTAGCCTGCTTTAGTGGCGGTGCACTCGAGTAGCTTACACGGGAACAGTGAAGTGAGTAGGTTCTTGGGCATAGGGAGAGACTTCCATGCTGGAAAACCCTCCATTAGTTGCGGGGAGTTGGATTCCTTCCTCGTCCCTCCAAGTGTCGAGTCGGTCTGATAACCATTGCCATTGGCTCGTTGGTGTTTGCCTTTGAGGCTGGTTATTGAGTTGGTTTTGAGTGCGATATGGGCTAGCTTGAGGCAACCCAGTGTTCCTCCTAGCTACCCTTGAGTTTCGTGATCCATACGAATGAGAGCAAGACGAATTTGGTGGTGTGTTTGCCATTTCTGAGACAAAGCGTTAGAAAGAACGAGGCCTATATTCGTACATATAATATAATCTAAAATTCGTAGAGAGGTCTATCTATGTATATATATATCACATAATAGCCTATTGAGTGTCTAGTACAGACATATTTGAGTCCCGGTTCTCTCGAGGTCAGAGTCAACTAGTGTATCCCTGTTCAACATAACCATTTCAGACCTCACATCATCTTTCCTTAATTGTACATAGTTGATCAGGCTATGTTAATTAAAGTCATATGATGTAATTCCTGAACTAGTCATGCCTAATGGGGTAATACTACCTAACGGTCATAGTTTAGGCCCACTAAATGCAACCTAGTTCGTTATAACCTTAGGCTCTGATACCAATCTGTAATACACCCAAATTCTGTGTTTAGCGGAAGCAAGCTTTCGGGTGCTACTAATCAAATATCATAAGCACAAAGATAAAGCAAATGACATCTGTATGCAACCTTTGAAAAATAGTTACATTTCATAAATACAAAGTTTGAAAACATATTATTTTCGGTTACAAAATGTAGTTCCCTAGAGTCCACGCGTGTAGTGAGAGATTCTATTACATAATCAAAGTATACAAAAGATAATGCTAAGAATCTCCATTAAATGCAGTGTAGAAAATCATGCGACTCTAGCTAGTGTCCAGGGAGTAATCCTACTCCGTCTGTGTACCTGAGATACAAAGCTAAAAGTGTCAACCAAAAAGGTTGGTGAATCTTACAGGTTTGGTAATAAGTAATTGTTATGAACCATAAGTATGTACCGGTGTTGCTATCAAGCAAAGTAAGTAAATCAGTAATTCAGCACAGTTTCCATGAGCTCATAAGTTGAAGCTTAACAGTGTGTAAGTATGAATCAATTAAGAATCATATAAAGTACCCCCGTGAGTGCTATCCCGACACTCATATGTAACAAATACTAATATACATGTTTCTACGGTGTAATCCGTGGTGGCGCTACCACCCTAGGCAGGGATTGTTAGTCCTAAATGGATCCATTTACTAGTAATCGCGCTTAAGTCCATAACTAACAACTTACGATAGGAGGCTTTCAGTGGATAAAAGTAACTCATGCAATGTGTGTAAAAAGTAGTGTAATCAGTTTAGTACATTGTGTTTATATGTAAAACAGTTGCTAAGTATCTCACCCCAAGGTAGAAAAACAGTAAAAGTGAGACTGTAATACTCACATGAGTCGAGCAAGTACGATGTGTTCGTGTAATCTAACAACTCAAGAGAATGTAAGTCTGTAAGGGTGTCGAATGTATGTCCGTATACTGGTTCTCTTAAACCTGCAACCTTCAACAAAATTGAAAATGGGAAGGATGGAGATGGAGTTCATCTTGGTTCTTGTTCTTGATGATGATGATGAACAATTTGATGGTGATGTTGCTGATGTTGTTGCTGCTGATTCCAAGAGGAAGAGAGGGAGAGATTTGAGAGAGTTTGAGGTGTGGGTGTGTGTGTAAAGTGAAATGAAAGGGTGGGAAAAATGAGATAAAAGGAGGGAAGATGGGTCATGGGTCGGTTGGGTCGGGTCCATGGGTCGGGTCCATGGGTCTGGGCCGACCCACTTGTGGGTTTGGGCTCGTGGACTCGTTCCTCGATTTAAGTTACATTCCGAGATTGTTTAAATGTTGTTCCGCGTTTTATGTTAAAGTTTATCTGAAATATTTTTAACTGAAGCATTTTATCAAAATACTTAATAATGAGTTACAAAAATATAATTTGAATTATTTCCTTTTGTTGGGCGCATTTAGTGTACTTTTATCGTGTGCGGGGTGTTTTAAACGATACGAAATATGCGTAATATACTTCTACAACATAATAATGAAAATAATGTTTGTTTGGATAATTCCACATTATTTAAGAGTTCCGAGCGAGGTGCCTCCACAAGTGCCTAATCTACACTCGTTTTCCCAAATATTAGTACGTCCGTTGCAGAGGTTAGCGCGACTAACCCGGAAGAGGTGGGTCAATCCTATATGGTACCATATACTAATATTCACGCTACTTTCATATTACCAGACTATGCTGACGGAGGACTTTGATTTGATTAGTTGAAAACAACTCATGTAGTATATTGAAATATGTACTTGCGTTCACATGTTAAAAACAGAGCAATGTATCACACCCCTAATAAAACAGTAAAAAGAGGGGCCATGAGACTCACATGAGCCTGAAGAGTTTATCTAAATAAACTGAGATTGATTAGCCAAGAATTGAAGTCCAAAGACTTGTAACCTGAGGGTGTCCACGACACGCGATGGTTATAAACATGAGAAGGTATCTAATAAGACTACCTTGTAGTTGTTTGTCCAACTAGAATGTCCAAATGATTACAATTTGGTTGATTGTCTAAGCGTTTGAAAATGTGTACTGCCCGTTGGTGATTGTTTGTAATAATAATCTTGATGTTATCATATTGATTTCGAAGTGTTATACTTGAAAAACATATCTTACAATGTTTTAGGAGTCATATTGTATAAGAGTTTGAGGTTGTATAAGTTCGACACTTGGTGTAAAAAGTATTTACAAGTTCCTGGATGACGGGGGTCCGGGGGCAACGCCCCTGGTAGCGGGGTCCAACGGGCGGCAGCCCCTGGCGGGGTCCAAGGGGTAGAGCCCCTGGCTGGAGTCGATCTGGAAAATTTTTATTTCTATTACATTGTTTTGGTGAAAAACACACCTGGACTTGAATTTGGGTGAAATCAAGTACTAAATTTTTAGGTCTCGACACTTAGTAAAATCTGTGTTTTCTTGGTTCTGTTTCATGCGACACTACGTGCGACATAAGTCTTGTGTCGCTAGGTGCGACATAGTCTATTGTGTCGCAAATCATCTCTGCGACATAAGGGCTTGTGTCGCTAAGTGCGACATCCGTAATTTATGCGACATAAAATGTTGTGTAGCTATATGCGACGGAATAGGTTTCGATACATAGTCACTTGTGTCGCTATATGCGACATAAGTGAGGGTTTAGCGACATAAGGGCTTGTGTCGCAGGTGGCCTGGAGCCTCTGCAACACAATGAGCTGTTGGCCGGAAAATGAGCCGAAAAGGTGGACTTGAGACTTTTACCAAACTCATATTTGGACATTTCAAGCTTAACTAAACAATTATAAGCTGAAAACAATAGAAAACGAAAGGTGTCAGGATTTGTTGGAAACTTACGAAGTTAACGCCGTGAAAATCCGGAAAGATGGAAATGTAGATCGTGAAGTGGTGAACGTTTTTCCCTAAATGAGCTTGAAGATTTGAGGCCGTTTGGTGGTGCGTTTTAATGATTTTAAATGATGGTGGTGGTGGGTTAGTTTTGAGAGAAAAGAGAGGAGAGATTGATAGAGAGAGAGGGAAGATAGGTGGAAATGGGGTGGGGAGGTGGTGACCTCACCCCCTTTTGGCTGATTATTGGGAAAAGAGGGAGGGGAATCTCCTGAATTTTTAATCCCGCGTTTGCTCTCCGTGCGGTGTTCGTTTAAACGTTAAATAATTATTTTATACGTTTAAATATATGTTTTAAAATACAAATGTTTATTCAATATTTTTGTTGAAGTATTTTAGCAAATACTTAATAACTTAAATGATTTCGTTTGTTTGTGTGTTAAATGTCTAAGTCGCGTTGACGTTTATTATACGATACGGAATGTAGTTGAAATATTATCAAAATAATATTTTGGGTATGATATCGTTATTAAATAATTTTATATTATTTTATAAAATTGATCACCAACGTCCGTATTTACTTGAACCAAATTACATTCGATTTGAAACTTGTACGGTTTATTCAAATCACATATTCGTATATATTCAACAATATATATATATATATATATATATATATATATATTTCGATACATTAATTAGCCTAAAACCAACTAATTACATTTATTAACAACTGATTAGGTACTAATCACTAGTCCTAATTTGGCGGGTGTTACAATTTTTATATACTACATGAGTTTTACACAACTAATCATTTCAAAGTCCTCCGTCAGCATAGTTTGGTAATACGTTGTAGTGTGAATATTAGTATATGGTACCATATAGGGTTGACCCTCCTCGTCCGGGTTATCAAGCACTAACTGGGTAAACAAAAGTACCTAAAAGGTACCCGAAGTACCTAAAATCTCTCTTAACGCTGAATGCTACGTCGTCACTCAGAATTCCCTTTCGGAAAAACTAGGAGACACGGGCCGATTCACCCTGCCCTGCTCTATCTATCACTCTGGCATGATTCGTTCCTTGGCCGATCTTGGAGCGAGCATCAACCTCATGCCCTACTCACTCTACTCCAGACTTGAATTAGGACCACTGCAACCCACTGGAATGAGCGTCCATCTTGCCGATCAAACTATCCGATATCCTAGAGGCATAGCTGAAAATATCATGGTAAAAGTGGATAGGTTTTATTTCCCAACTGACTTCGTAGTGATGGATATTCAGGAAGACATCAATATCCCCATTATCCTAGGAAAGCCTTTTATGAATACTGCTCGTGCTATTATTGATGTTTACTCGCAGACTATCAGCCTCAGAGCACATGGACAAACTATTGCATACAAGATCAACCAGGCTGATGAGCTTCTGACTGAGCATGCAGAAATATATGCCATCTCTTTGGGCAGGATCACTTCGGACGACGACACTTCTGATTCAGAATCATCAGACACCTACATGCCTGATGAGCACACTTGCCTTATCTCATCAACAGAAGAGTCAGAGTCAGAAGAAGTGACGGGAGATTCAGAACCAGATGAGTCAAAACCGGAAGAAATGGAGGAAGAAGAAACTGAACAAGAAGAAGAAATGGAAGAAGACCCTGAAGAAGAAGACTTATACCAATCCACTCCACTGCATCACAGCTTACCTGATTTCACCTATCCGACAGAAGAAATCATGCAGATCGAGAACATTATTCCCCTGTCAGATCATGAATTAGAGGACGACCCACTTACTGATGAACCACACGATGCAAGATTCGGTATGACTATGTAGGAGCTTATAGCCTCAGTTATAGACCCCTCTAAGCCTCTTATCTCACCTCGACTCGACGCTCTGCTAAATATCGAGAAAACCATTGCATTATCAAAGCAACACCCAGAGCTTAGAGACAAACTCCTGATGAAGATCTCAGCTTACAAAGCTTCCTGGTTACCGGAGTTGTATTCAAAGGAACCTACCTTCAACGCATCCGCACCTCGAACCCTATTCGAATTTGGAGGTACCTCTGAATCCAGCCGAGATGTTGACTCTCAAGAGGGGAGAGATATAGAAATGCATTCTTCATAACCGATATCTCAAATCACTGATGACACCCAACCACCATCCGATCATGTTGAGTTCCCTGATTCCCAGGCTAGGGATTCTCCACTGATTGAGAGTGACGAGGATGATGTCATCTACACTGACATACCAGTAGATATCCGGTCTATCCATCTCCCTACACCTCCTGCTAACCCACCTTCTCCAGAAATTCCAATCATTACCAACCACGAGGAAATCATAAGTGCTATCAAAGAGTTCGAGAATGACATACCCACTATGAATAGCATTATCCTTAACTCGACCAATGAGTACACTCCACGACAACAAGCCTTGATTGAGGAAATCATAGCCGAGTCTGAAGTCAACCAAACCGAGAATTCCCAAGATTATAGATTCTTCCACAATCGTCTCAATGCCTTCGCTGAAGATCTCGCTGCTCAGCTGCTACAACAAAACACTGGACCTACATCTGAAGAGCTAGAGTTCTTTGAAGAACAAAAGCGCATCTATAGGAAGATCTACGACACCCTGATCAGATCTGCGTTCCCATATTCCGCGGAGCAAAGTGAGTTTCTTCACTTATATCGCGAGAATATGTACCGTGCTACTGGGAACCCTGATGCAGATGCGGATATTCGACTGATGAATAATCTTCGAGGCATACTTGATTCTATGGCTAGGAATGACCACATCGGCGAAACTTCTCCTCACAGGTTTTACATTGACTACACTATTGAGTACCATGCTCACAAAATTGCCGAAGATCTCGAGTATGTGAGTTTTGATGAAATGACGCGTGACATCCCCTTCTCAATTCATGAAAGTGGTTTGATGGTTAACATCGCGACCTTCCTCACAGATCGGATCCAGCAAATATTCCACTATAGTTTGCGTGAGATATATGATATAGTCTGCAACACTTTCAAGAACTCAAATCTCACGTTCAACGACTATCAAACCAGGCTCCTCCAGGCTATTCATGATTTTATTCGAGAAATAAGAGGAAACGCCAGCATAGCAGATCATGAAACTCTGCACCTCCAGTTTCTCGGAATTATGGACTCACTTAGACAGCAGCACCCTCAGAGAGAAATGATTGAAGCTGATGGATTCTCTATGGTTGATTCCTATGGAGCTATCTCCAAGATAATTAGAGACATCACTTGGAACCTTCTGCACATGAAAAGGGTCACTGAGCAGCATCTTGATAGTTTCCCTATCTTTTCATCAGAATATTCAAACATCGTCAACGTCATCTCTCGCCACTTTCTGAGGATCTATCCACGCAATCTCAGGGTTCCACTTCTTAGCACTTCCGACCCTGGAGGTTCCAGCACCAACTAGAATAAAGGAAGGCAAAGTCAGGCTCTCGACTTTAAAAGTAGTGCTTCTCGGGAGGAAACCCGTGGAATAAAGTTAGGCTCTCGACTTTAAAAGCAGCACTTCTTGGGAGGTAACCCATGGAATAAAAGTAGAAAGAATGAGAATCCGAGAAATGAAGAAGATCTCCGACTATCCTTCACACTTGGATAAACCCAACTGTAATATAAAAACATCTTCTAAATACAACTCGTTTTGCAAATAAACCCCTGTTCTCAGATAAAAAGGAAAATCATTTTTAATGACAAACAAATCTTGTGTTTCGAGCATTTGAGGTACTTGCATACTACTTTTATGCATTATGCTCGAACTCGTTTAAAAACACATGATTTATAAAATTGATTTGTATTATAAAACATCTTTCAATATCTGAGACAGTGATTTCTTTTCATTTGCAAAAACAAAACCGAGTTTATAGAAAGGGTTCATCCAACGTGTTCACACTTAAGAGATCTCTTCATGAGAATGAAATTGAGATGTTGAGATAAAAATAAGCAAGTCGCTTGGAACTGAGCTAATCCTTATGAAAAGCTTAGAAGAAGATCTTGGCCACATCTCCTTCTACAAATTCAGAAACTCAGCTCCTACGCAACTTACAATCTAGGGAGTATCTGATCCTTTCCTCTTTTATCTGTTTTACCATGATTCATATTTATTTGTTTCATTAGTGTGATAATAAAAGTAATCTATACTCTATCCTAAACTTATCACTAAGTGTGGGATTCCAGCCCAAACAAAACACTTGAGAAACATTTTCTTACATGTTCAAACTCTAAGTGTAGGATTTTACAATCTCAACTCAAGAGAACATTAGGGACAATATTCCTCTAAGTATGGGATAGCAAGTATAGAATACCTTGGTTTGTTTTTAGTATTTTAGTTCAAAAATAGTTAACATAGAAAATGTTCCTCTAAATTTTTAAAAAAAATTCAAAACTCAAAAACCTTTTTCAAAAGAAAAACGAGTTTAATCCTCCGATTAACTCTGAATTTTTGAAGTCTTAATGTTTTTAAGAGAAGTCATTTTCAAAATAAGAATAAGTTGTCTTAAAATCTAAGGAAAATAAGTTAATAATTGTTTAAGCAAGAAATGATAATCTAATAAGGACATGACTAGGCACATACAACCCATTTGCAGTGAGGACTTGAGTCTTAAAAGCATTCAATTTTAATGCTACATTGTTCATTTCTTGTGTGTACTGATGCATGTATATCTGAATTAGAACTTGCTCTTGACATACGTTTCGAGACCACATTGGTGAGTACCGTACACGGTATAAATAAAATTAGATGACCTTGACATTCCTTAGGATTTAACCCACTTTTTAGCCTTCTCTTTCAAGCCCAAAACCCTTTCCGATGCTCATTTTTAGTATCGATGATCCGCTTAGTAAACCCCGGTGAGCCTAAACCTTTTCGTTTCATAAAACCCACATGTTCAAACCCCTACTCTCCCAAATATCCCTAAAACTTATCTTACAATTTCTGAGGTTATGAGAAACACTTTTTAGAAACATCCTTGGTGTGAAAAATTGACACCATAAAAAGACTCGAAGAAGAAAGATAGGAAGAAGGATTTCTACATTTAATAATCCTTGGAAATTCTCTGGCAAAGAAGTTCTAAAAGAAAAAGAAAATAAAAAATAGAAAAAAAAAAAAATAATAAAAGAAAAAGAAAAAAGAAGAAAAAATAGTTCCAAAAAAATAAAGCTTATTGTTTCAAAGTGTCGCCCTAAAAAGAAGAAGATCCGATCGAAGACAAAATCTACTTCCATCCGTTTCTAAATTAAAGTTTTCCGTGACCTTAGGAGTCCTAAGATAAGCAACACCCTTACACCTAAAAATTTCCACTATCCATACACCTTAACCCTCGTAACCATTACAACCCCTAAATGTCTTGGGATAATTAGCATCGTCCTCACCTAAGTGGTGGAGATCCGATTCTCTATCAAGCTTATGACGATAAGTACTGCATGACTAGCTAATTGAGTGATTTCTTTGTTTAGAATGTTAGGAAACCCGAAACACTCTTGAGTGAATTGAGTGACCACTTTAGTGAGATCGCCTGGTCATGTATACTCCAAGATAACAAGATTTTGAAGTATGCTTAAGGAAAGTCATTTCTTGTTTCTGAAATAATTATCTTATCTTTCCTGATGTTTTTAAAGCAAATATACGATTATGAAATGTTCTGACTCGCCCCTAAAACAGATTTTTTTTTAAAATATCTTTTTCACGAGGCATGGATGTGTTACTTGAGGACAAGCAACATCTAAGTGTGGGATACTTGATGTGACCTAAAAAGTCATGTTTTTAGGCACTTTATTCTACACTTATTAGACTGATATTTGCTAAAAACATCTTAAAACATCTATTATTTACTTAAAATCACCAAAGTGGTCTAATTACGAGCGTTGCTGTTAAAATCACCAAAAACATCCGTTTATCATGCAAAACGAGGGAAATAACATCACCTTAAATATTACCTTCTTAAATTACTTATGGAATTGGATCTTAATTCATATTTTATAATCCTATAGGAAAATCCAAGATCGGTGGTGAAAGAATCAGAAGAAACGGACGAAAGACAGAAAATATGTGCAGTTTCGAAGCTCACCGATCGTCATCCGGAACACGCAAAAGTCAACCACCTCCAAATTTGGCAAACTTAGTGTCATTAGAAGCAATATGGAAAAACAAATCCAACGACGCAAGAATCAAGCAAAATGGAGCCCGAACGAAGAAGATACGGATGAACCAAGCAACCGGGGACTCAATATACAGCAAATGGAGCACCAACCCCCCCTCCCCCCCACATAGGTACCGTATACGGTACCCTAGGTGCCGTATATGGCCCTTAGGGTGCCATATACGGGGGGTTTCCTCTTGTTGGGTGCCGTTTGACCCCCCTGGTCCGCTTGCCCCGTATGCTGCTTTGATGTTTGTATTTGGTGCTTAAGGACTTGTACCATGGCTACCTCCCTTCTCTTATAAATAGTGGCTTCATTTCCATCATTCCACACACGTCTCAACTCATTTCTCTCATTTCTTTCTCTCTAGAATAGTTTAGCATTCTCTCTCTAGCACTACTCTTAGGAGTTAGAGGAGAATTAGTAGGTAGTTTAGCATTCTCTCTCTAGCACTACTCTTAGGAGTTAGAATAGTAGGGTAGCTTTTGTAATAGAGTTGAATCCTCGGAGGATCTCCTTTGTAAAATTGTTCGGGATATTTCGGAGCTCTGTCCGTGTAATCTTTCAGCTACTATTCAATCTACGCATTACTTTCGATTATTCCTATCCTTATCTCTCATAATGTTGCATGCTATTATTATGTTTGATTTAGGAGACATTGCCATGATTAGTGAGTAGATTAGCTATTTATTTTTTTATGATGTAGTTAGCTTATTAATATTTGGGGTGATGCTAATTTAAATACCATTTGGATAACACCGTTATGAAACAACGGAGGTAACATTATATGGCTTTCATTTGTATAGTGCCGGAATCATCACGAATGTGTGTAGTACGGAACGTGGAAGCTATGAAAGTCGTGGGCACAATCCGTTGTGAAATAATGATCCCAATTGTTAAATATTGAAAACCTGATGAACTGTTAACTATACATTTATGATTTTAAACTAAACTATCGCCTTTCCTCCAATAGACATGGTTAGAACCTTTATGTAAAGGAGTCTCGAACCTTAGTCAAACGGTCACTACCTATATGTGTTGTCTTAAATTAACATGGTCTGATTTTGAAGCAATGGAAATATTGTCTACCCATCGTATAGTACACTGTGGATTAATCATGGATTTATTGGTTTGGGATTATAATGTGAACAGGTTGTTTAGCTATCATAGATGGTTTTACTGTAATACAAGCTTAGATATATTGAGTTTAGATGGCTATAAAGTATGTAGCCCAGTTAAAGCCCTAATACGACTGAGTATCCGGTTTAGCGTTGGAAACACCTCTGGTGGAGTAAAAACACGTGGAAACTATGGAAAGGTCGAAGGCTGTATACTGTGTCACATCCTAGCATAGTCTGTGATCCAGGAAAGACCGTAATATGGGCGAATACACAGTATAACATTGGAAACACTCCTTGTGCAGTACAATCACATACAAACTGTGGAAAACCCTGTGGGTCAAAGACTGTATCACAGCCGAATATCTCTGAACTCAACCACAACCATTAATGTATATTTTAATCAGTCACCACCTGTCTTAAATCTTAAATGCCTTCCCTAGCTTAAATACCTTTGTCTGTGTTAAGAAAGATCAGTGGATTAATTGCGAACTGTCGCCCTAATCCTGCACTCCATCCAGAGGGTCACCTTGTCTCGTCACAAGAGACGGTGAGGAGGGTTCCAAGACAGTCCGATCTGATCAGAATCCTGACAGCCTATCACTCAGTGACATACTGATCAGGTTCATTTGATCAGTAGGGTGCTAGTGTTTACAACACAAGGTATCTACGTGAACGCAAGATACAAATCTTAAAAGACGTTTTCAATAAATAAAACCCTAATACAGCATCACCCCATGTAAAAGCTAACGAAGTCATAACAAACACAAGTCCCCCTATACTGATTCAACCTACTGCTTGTTATTTACTATTTTAATTAGTTTTAATTTTAAGTACGGACCTAAGTATAAAACCCCCACTCAAAACTATTTTCAAACCATCGCTAAGTTGAACTTTCATCTCGACAAGTCATTTCACAATACGGTTAACTCTTTTGAACGACCCTAGGTCATACATCAGCTATACAGCTCTAGTAAAACTTAGGTCCCCAGCTAAAAATAAATTTTAAAACTTCCACCGACGTGCTGCCATAAGGTCGCGTTTGACGACGCGTGACGATTGGTGGCGCATCACACACATATTTCAATGAGGATTGGTGGCTCTTGGGATATCATAATACCCGGGGATTTCCCAAGAACACTTATTGTACATATCCGTATGGCCATAACGGACGAGACCGATAGCTAGTGGTTATTATAATCAAACACAGATTCTACACACAACGAATGAATCAAGACCCTACGTAATTCACACAATAACCAACTAGCCCAACTAACACGTTGACCTCAATGACACTGATACACATGTGTCCACATATCACGTTGACCTCAATAACACATTTACGTTCATTTGTTGCAACCAAATAGTCACAACTAAATCAAAAGGTGAGTTCTAAATTCACTCACCAATACCTCTGTAGTCACCACACTCAGCTTCAAATCACTGAGTCTTTGGGGTATCTAAAACAACACATAACAACACTAGTTAGTAACTGGTGTCACAATTGATTATAACTTCTTCAAGTATATCACAACATAACACATATGGTACAATCTGGTTTAATACTACACTTATATCATATAATATAATAATCAAAGAATTAATGTACCATTTTAATTAAATGAAACTCATCAACAAAGGATCCGCCGGATAGTCCCTAGGATCTGCCGGATCTCTTTTGGATATGCCGGATCCTCACCGGATCCAAGCACTATCCGCCGGATCTAATAATAATCCGTTGGAACCTTTTTGAAATTAATACTCTTTAGCATGTCAACTTAATAGTGTTCTACCGACCACGGAGGATCCGCCGGATCACATTTTGGATTCACCGGATCTTCTATAAAATACACTATGATCCGTCGGATCTGTTTCAAGATCCACCGGATCAAGGTTTTATGTTCGGGATCCGCCGGATCCAAGCTAGTTGCAGGCCGACTGTTCATCAGTTACAAGATAACTCAAACTCGAAAACTTATACCAAAACTCAAAATTTCAATTATGTAATCAATTCAAATCATCAAACAACAGCAACCAAGCTTACATATCATTATATAACATCAATATCAAATAAAGATTCATACATGAATCATTAACCTAAATATTTGCAATGAAATTAAATTTCAAAATATCATTTACAACTTAGAATGAAGAACAAGATGGTGATGATGAAATTCAAATCCAATTCCCAGCTCACCTTGATTCAAAGCTTTAGGTTTGAAATTCTTAGTTTTAAGTTTCTTTTGGTTTGAAGTGTAAGGTTCTAAAATGGAAATATTTTCCATTTAGGGAAAGTAATATAGGTCGATCCAACTATTCCACCGACTCCGTATTCACTTAAAACTAGTCCCCTTTCAATCTATTGTCTGGCACTTAAATACTAATTGCGAGGAACTTATTTTATTTTTCCTTTAGCTATAGTAAATTAAAATAAGCAACAATTTACTATTCACAATAAGTCCTTGGACCTATTTATCTAAGCTTCGCAATTAAACAAATAATATCTAATAAATTCTAAAACAATTAAATAATCGGTTAAAATCAGGAAATTA
The DNA here is from genome assembly GCA_963422505.1 of Pseudognaphalium luteoalbum. Classification (NCBI taxonomy): domain Eukaryota; kingdom Viridiplantae; phylum Streptophyta; class Magnoliopsida; order Asterales; family Asteraceae; genus Pseudognaphalium; species Pseudognaphalium luteoalbum. Next base: position 50,974,713 of record OY730196.1, read on the forward strand.
CCAGACCCGTAGAGAGGATGCTACAAATCTCCCCTCCTTAAGGAGATTTCATCCCCGAAATCTCACTGTGATTAAACAATCCAGGATACCTGGATTTCATAGACTCCTCGGTCTTCCAAGTCAAGTTGGAACCTAAACTGTGTTTCCATTTTACTAACACCATGGGTATCTGTTTCTTTCTATGTTTAGTAACTTTCTTATCGAGAATTTCAATAGGTTCTTCAACTAATCTCTGGTTCTGGTCAACTTTCAAATCTTGTAAGGGAAGAATCTGAGATTGATCCTCGACATTACACTTTCTCAAATAACAGATATTAAACTTGTCATGAATACCAGCAAGCTCAGGAGGAAGGTCCAATGAAATTGATTGATCATTAACCACTTGGCAAATTCTGAATGGTCCAATGTATCTAGGTGCCAACTTTCCTCGCTTTCCACATCTAATCACGCCTTTCCAAGGTGAGACTTTCAAATAAACCAACTCACCTTCGTAAATTTCCGGTAATAACCCGCCAAACCCATAAAACTTTTAATTCTAGAAGCGTTCTTTAGAGCTTGCCAATTCATTATAGCTTCAACTTTCGAAGGATCTACTTTAACTCCGTCATTATAGATAATGTGACCCAAAAACTGTACTTCCCGAATCCAGAATTCACATTTAGAAAATTTTGCATATAACTGTTCTCTTTTCAAGGTTTCTAGAACTAACCTCAAATGCATGGCATGTTCTGACTCGGATTTAGAATATACCAAAATATCATCAATAAACACAATCACGAATTTATCAAGAAAAGGCCGGCAAACCCGATTCATCAAATCCATAAAAACTGCTGGAGGATTTGTTAAACCGAAAGGCATAACCAGGAATTCAAAATGACCATACCTGGTACGAAAAGCAGTTTTAGAAATATCCTGTTCACGAATGTAAACTTGGTAATAACCCGACCTCAAATCAAATTTAGAATAAAAAGAATATCCCTGCAACTGATCAAACAAATCATCTATTCGAGGCAGAGGATATTTATTCTTTATGGTTCGTTTATTCAATTTCCGATAGTCAATACACGTTCTAAAAGACCCATCCTTCTTTTTCACAAACAAAACCGGTGCACCTTAGGGAGAGGAACTCGGTCTAATGAATCCTTTATCCAATAACTCCTGTATCTGATTCATCATTTCACGTATTTCAGAAGAAGATAGTCTATAAGGAGATTTGGCTACATGAGACAAGCTAAGAACAAGATCAATTTGGTATTCAACTTCCCTAACCGGTGGCAAACCAGGCAATTTATCGGGAAACACTTCCGAATATTCAGAAACAACTGGAACATCAGAAAGAGATTTCTTTTCTAACTTGGCATCAATCACATAGGCTAGGTAAGACTCACAACCTTTAGAAAACGACTTCCTAGCTTTCATCATGGAAATCAAAGGTATACCCACACTATCCCGTTCTCCTCGGGCCACAATGCATGACTCTTCAGAAATTGGGATTCTAATCAACTTATTGTGGCAATCTATACTTGCTTTATAATGATTTAACCAATCCATGCCAATAATAACATCAAAACTAGGAATTGACATCAACAGAAATGAAATTGGGAAAGTCTGGCCGTCTATCACAATGAAATTAGGAACCAATTTGTCATTAACAATTTCTATTTCTACAGGCTTTGTTATCACAGTAGGGATTAATTTCAACTTATCACAAAAACACAGAGATAAAAGAGCAGTTTGCTCCAGAATCAAATAAAACACAAGCTGGCATAGAGTTTATAGGAAATGTACCAGTTATAACATCATCTGTGTGGATAACCTCATGGACTGTCATCTGAAATGCGCTACTCACAGCTGGCGGAGGATTCTTTCGCTTCTGACCAGAAGATGACGAACTCCTGACCGAACCCGAACCATGTCTCCCCCCCTCAGAACTTTCCCAACCCGATGACCTTCTTTCTTACAATTCCAACACACAAATTTTGGAAATTTGCAATTCTTAAATTCATGACCAAGTTCTCCACATTTAACACATTTATTTGTCTGAACTGTACAAGGACCAGTATGTTTAGAACTCCAAGAACTACACCAATTGGAACTCCATGTTGAACCACTTTTATTACTAAATTTCTTTCCTTGCATGTTACTTTGCCATCTAGACTTGCCTTTTCCTGAAAAATTAGTTTTAAAACTCGGAGAAGAAGTACCTTTAATTTGAAAACCCTAAGCTCTCATGTCACTATCAACAGAACATGCCAATGTGAAAGCCTGAGATAAAGAACCAGCTAACCTCACTGTAGTGCGGTAACTCGGAGGTAGAGTACCAACAAACTGTTCAACTTTGGTTTTCATCAGGAACCCACTGCTGAACAAACCTCTACTTTTCAGAAAACTGTGAAATCAATTCATCAATTGTCATTTTATCAGTTAACTGCAGATTTGTAAACTCTCATCTAATTCGAGCCATGTCAAAATCTGAACAATATTGGTTACAAACTGCTTGATGAAATTCGGGCCATCGAATAGCTTCTTTTTGTTGTTGAGTTAAATGACCAGTGATGGAATCTCACCAAACCATAGCTTCATCTTTAAGACAATGAACTGCATATGAAACCTTAGATTCAGCGTCACAATGTGTTACATCAAATTTTCGTTCCATATCTCTTAACCAATTTAATGTCACAGACGGATTGGTGCTTCCATGAAACTCTGGTGGTTTACTTGCCATAAACGTTTTAAATGAACATGTTTTAGTTTTCTGAAAGGGAGGAACAATACCGAACACAGGTATTTGCTGTTGAAAATGTTGTTGAGATGACGTAGCTTCAGTTTGCCTTTTAAGTTCTCTAAGATTGATCACCTCATCTTCTAATTCATGCATATAATCCTCTCTATTCGATTCTTCACCAACATGAACGGAAGTACCTTCATGATCGTGATGTTCACCATGTATATGTAAAGGAGACGCATCGGTCCTTGAGGCATTATTCGGGTTGGTGGTCGGTTGCTCATTATCTGCCATATCTGTATTCATCACAACAACTCAACAATTGTTAATCATTAACACCTATCTACTAACCAATTCACATACAATGCTAAATCCCATACTCGGGAATGTTTAACATAACACTGACTAGATTTGGGATTGAACACTTTACAATGCTCAATTCACCCAAATCTATCCTCTAATACCAACTTATAACGCCCTGATGTGACCCAAAAAGTCATGTTTTTAAGTACTTATTTCCACACTTTTTGGACTATTCTTTGGTGAAAACATTTCAAAAACATCATTATTCACTAAAAATCACCAAGGTAGTCTAAATATAGACGTTGCTGCAAAAATCGGTGAAAAACATCCAAATAACATGCAAACCGACGCAAAATAATCACCTCTGCTCCTAATTTTCTTATAGAATCAAATCTTAATTCACATTTTATAATTCTATAAGAAACGGACGAAGGATGGAGAAGATATGCAGTTCAAGAGCTCGCCGATCGTCATCCAGAACACGCAAAAGTCAACCACCTCCAAATTTGGAAAACATAGTGTCATTAGAAGCGTAACGGGAAAACGAATCCAACGGCGTAAGAATCAAGCAAAACGGAGCCCAAACGAAGAAGATACGGATAAACCAAGCAACCGGGGGCTCAGTATACAACAAATGGAGCACCAACCCCCCCTCCCCTCACCTAGGTACCGTATACGGTACACTAGGCACCGCATATGTCCCTTAGGGTGCCGTATACGGGGAGTTTCCTCTTGTTGGGTACCGTTTGACCCCCCCTGGTCCGCTTGCCCCGTATGCTGCTTTGATGCTTGTATTTGGTGCTTAAGGACTTGTACCATGGCTACCTCCCTTATCCTATAAATAGTGGCTTCATTTCCACCATTCCACACACCTCTCATCTCATTTCTCTCATTTCTTTCTCTCTCTAAACTTCTCTCTAGAATAGTTTAGCATTCTCTCTCTAGCACTACTCTTAGGAGTTAGAGGAGAATTAGTAGGTTAGTTGTAGAAGCTCTTAGTACCAAGTGTACGGAGTTACTCCGAGACTTCATATTTGTGAAGATTTGTTTGTATTATTCACTTATTCAGGTTTAATACAATCTCTCGTATTTATTCTTATAATCATTTTATCTTATTATGCATGCTTAGGAATGAATGAAAGAATTATGCTAGGCTAGACAAATCAATGTTTGCTGTGATGTATGCAATGTTAGGATAGTTATGATACAATTGGGATATACCATTATGAAACAACGGAGGTAACATTATACGGCTTTCATTTGTATAGCGCCGGAAACATCACTAATGTGTGGAGTACGGAATGTGGAAGCTACGAAAGTCGTGGGCACAATCCATTGTGGAAATAATGAACCAATTGTAACATGCTGTTATTCTGTCTGTATGAGTTTAAAATGTTTGTGAACTTATAGGTTGAACCTCTGCCTGTTTATCTATCCAACTTATGTTGTGGTTTGTATCCTCCTCCCTAGAATTGGGCCCATTACTAGAAGTAGGTTGCCAACTATTCTGTGTATGATGATCAATGAACTCAACATGGTCGTTGTTCCCTTGACTGAGACATATCTGAGGGACATGAAGCATAGGATTAGAGATAGATTAGGTTAATGCTTGTTTGTTGTGTATCTTTGGGACAACTTCCGGGATATCCATGATTTGATTATCAGGTCAGTTGCTGTGCTGCTAGTGTTCCGTCCTATTGCATGTTCTTGTTTGATTGTTGCTTAGGTACTGCATGTTAGACATACATAACCACTATCACTGCCCTGCTAATTAGATTTTCATAAACATGATAAACATAATACAGGTAAGTTAATGTCCATGAAATAGTTGTGATGATTGTAGGATTAATGATGAACAATTCAGTTGACCGCTAGACAGAGTATCCCAACCGGTTCCGCAGGTTAAACCCTGTTCATGTTATTGTTCAATGAACAATTCATGCCATGATACTAACGTCCTCTGGATGTCTGTAAATGGGGACCTGGATCAGAGGATAGTTGTCGGTTGAATTGGTCTGTGCATTTGGGAGAACTTCTGATGTACTGGACACTCTATAACTGCTATCCATGTGACATATTGTGTATCTGATTGCAGACAACTCTACGTTAGGTATATAATAGGATCGTAGTTATAGCTCATTGAGAAATATAGGAATGTCTAGTGAGTAATCTGGAACCCTAATTGGCATAACGGAAAAGCTGTAAAACGCCCGAGTATCCGGTATAGCACCGAGTAAAAGTTGTAGGCATAATACTTTATTACCAATTAAGCTTCTCTGACCTCACCGGATTAGTCATCATACCTAGTAGCCATATCCCTCATAACTATCCAACCAAATAGCATTGCCAAAATCACAGCAAACATATTCCTTATCTTGATTTCTCTGCGTTCTCGGTACAAAGCCCTCCTTTAATTTAGTTTTTAATTTTAGTAATTATATTAGAAAACCAAACCAACCTATCAAAAGTTTTAAAAAAAATCCCAGCTAAATTACAAAAGATAGTTAACCTACCTAGAATCCCATGCCCGTTGTAGTTTGAAGAACGACACCTGAGTCATACATACCGCTTACTGCCCTTTAGGTCTTTAAGTGTATTAAAACTTAGGATACCCTGCATAATAAATATAAAATCCATTGCCGTGAGCCCTTGCCGGATGGTTCAACGACCGGAGTAAAATCCGACTGACCGCTGGGGCTACGACAAGTTTTTGGCGCCGCTGCCGGGGACTACAAAGTCCGATTTAAGGAATTTAATTATCTTAGTTATTTAGCGATTCTTTCGGAAGATCAATATCATCTGGAAGTTATATGCTTTATCCTTAGGTTAATTAGGTTAAATTAGATTTCCCTTCCAAAACCCTAATTTCTTTCCGAAACCCTAATTTCTACCCTACGAGTTATGACGAACCGTATCACGCTCGCCTCATCAATCAAACCACTGCTAGAGGGACGAAGAGGACCGATCGTAGCACCAACCGACGAAACCCGTGAAATTAAGCCTCACTACATAAAAATGATTAAATCTAAGTGTCAGTTTCATGGTCTTTCGGTTGAAAATCCAAACGCCCATCTCAATAAATTCATTAACCTTACCGACTCTTTCGAACTAATAGGAACCAATAGAGAATTTCTTTGACTCCATCTGTTTCCTTATTCTCTATCCTCTCGAGCCTTAACCTGGATTTATGATTTCGAACCCAATTCGATTCATACATGGGAGGAGATGGCTACTAAGTTTCTATCTAAGTACTTCTCTCCTTCCATGCAAACCCAGCTTAAAGCCGACATTGCTAACTTCTGCCAGGAAACTAACGAATCATTAAGCAAGGCTTGGGAACGATTTAAGAATCTTATCGGAAGATGTCAAAATCATCAGTTGGTTGAAACGAATCTGGTCTGCACGTTCTACAGTAGCTTAAGTCCTCAGCACCAACAAACCCTCGACGCTGCTTCATCCGGAAACTTCATGCAACATACTTCAGATGAAGCTTGGAAATTGATTGAGACGATAACGATGCACCATCATGACTTGGAGCCAGATGAATCCACTTCAGAAAAATGAAGTACTTCAGATCAAGCCTTGGACACCTTGAAAACTCAACTCGAATCCATCTCCAAAGTTGTCAAGGACTTGCAAGAATCTTCTAAACCCATGCAAAAGAAGAGACCCACAAAGTTCTTCCCAAACATACAGGCCAACGAAGAAATTCTTGATACCACTGGTAGAAACCCTGACCAATCCCTTCATTCTAAACCATTCATTCAGCGGTTAACCACACTACCTTCATCTCAATCTTTAGTTCTCTCTAGTCCTACCTAATTGACTTCTCGTCTAAACAATACTATTTTCAATAACTTCATGGTTGAGCAAAATAATACAAACAAACGAATTCTTGATTTTCAAAAATAAAATGACTATTTGCTCAGGATTTCAAATGATTTAATTAAAAACATGAAGGATAATGTTAAAAGGTTGTTTTTAAAAGTTGAGGAGAAGCAAAGGGAGGAAGCGATTTACAATTATGTCTATCACTCATCCTACGAGTATGATGACATTCTTGTAGTCATTAGAGGAGAAAAAGAGACTAAGAATGAGAAAACCATAGATATTCCTTCGAATGAACCTTCTACTTCTACTGACTCGGTACAAGTTGACACCTCTCTCGCTTCTCCTGAGCGAGAACCTTCTAAAGCCCCAGAAGTCTCTAAACCTATTCGAATAACCTTCCCTGGTAGGCTTAACAAAGAGAAACAAGAAGCTCAGTTTGGAAAATATCTAGAAATGTTCAAAAGCCTACACCTAAACGTTAGATTATTAGATGCTTTAGTAGAAATGCCCAATTGTGCTAAATTCATTAAGGAACGGATATCCAACAAAGAAACATATAGTTAACTTGCCTTTAGATGCAGAGTGCTCTCTAACTATGCAACAAGGACTACCCCCTAAGCTTGGAGATACCGGCCATTTCACTATTCCTTGTTATCTTCAGGATGTTCAAATAAGTAACGCCTTAGCTGACTTAGGAGCTAGTGTAAACCTCATGCCATTCTCGCTTTATAGGAAACTAGGATTAAACGAACTCTTTCCTACCCGTATGACCATCCAATTAGCAGATAGATCAGTTAAAAAACCCCCGAGGAATTGTTGAAGATATTATGGTCCGTGTTGACAAATTCATCTTCCCAGTTGATTTCTTTGTTATGGATATTGAAGAGGACACCCAGGTTCCACTCATCCTTGGCAGAACTTTCCTAAACACTGCCAAGGCCGTCATTGACGAAAATGAAAAATCTTTGAAACTCCGAGTTGGAACTGAAGAGGTCACCTTCAATGTTGATAAACTAATGAAACAACCTATGGGAGAAGATCTTGGTTTGGTAGATTCTATGCAGGAAATAATTGAAGAACACTTAGAAGAAATCCTCGCAGTAAGCAACATCAACCCCCTTCCCAATCACTTCAAGAATACTCTGTGAAGAAGGTGCGGGTCTATGCTCAGCTATCTCGGTTTCCTCCAATGCATCTGGAGAGTTACTATTTCCTTTAAAGAAATTTGTGCCGTAGTTCAACTCCATCACAACTGCCCCGCTTGGATATGGCATTCCTGTCACTCTACTACGAAGGAACCCGACTTCTGAAGTGAATCATTAGTCTCTCTCAAGGGAAGAAATTCTGAAGACTCTTGAAGACATGGAGTCAATGCTTAAACCACTTGCCTCGCAACTATCTGAAGGTTGTGAAAATCTTAATCCAAAAATCACCATCAGCGAGTCTTCATCAGCTCAATTACAGAGATTTGCAACAATCGACAAAGGAAAAGAAATAATCACTGAAGAAAATGCAATCTCTCAATCTTCCCGAGTAAAATATGAGCTGAGAAAAGATGAGTTGTCCAACAATACAGAATGGATTGAGATAGCATCAGCCGATATTCCGGAATCACCTGCAATGGAGTCAGACTATCAAACAACATTTGATGAGCTTAAAAGAGACGAGATTGCTAGGATGAAACCCTCTACTGAAGAACCACCCGAATTGGAACTAAAGGAACTTCCCCCAAACCTTGAATATGCTTTTCTTGAAGGAACTTCACACTTACCAGTTATCATGTCTAAAGAATTGAAGCCCGAAGAGAAGGCAAGGCTGGTACAGGTTCTAAAGTCACACAAGAAGGTGATTGCTTGGAAGATCTCTGACATACAAGGGATTAGTCCAAACTACTGCATGCACAAAATCTTAGTGGAAAACGACTTCAGACCATCAGTTCAAAGGCAAAGGAGAGTTAGCCCGAAGATTCAAGACGTGGTTAAAAAGGAGGTTATCAAACTTTTGGATGCTGGTCTGATTTACCCTATCTCTGATTCCCCATGGGTTAGCCCAGCTCAAGTCATCCCGAAGAAAGGAGGCATGACGGTCATCGCTAACGAAAACAATGAATTGATTCCAACACGAACCGTCAATGGTTGGAGGGTGTTTATAGACTATCGGAAACTAAATGAAGCTACACGCAAAGATCATTTCCCTCTACCATTCATTGATCAGATGCTCGAAAGACTATCAGGAAATGAATTCTACTACTTCCTTGATTGCTTCTAAGGCTATTTTCAGATACCTCTCGATCCGAAGGACCAAGAAAAGACGATATTCACTTGTCCCTATGGAACATTTGCTTACCGACGGATGCCTTTTGGTTTATGTAATGCACCTGTGACTTTTCAAAGATGCATGGTAGCAATCTTCCACGACATGATTGAACAATGCATGGAAGTGTTCATGGACGATTTCTCAATTTTTGGGGATTCATTCACCACTTGTCTTTCTAACTTGGATATGATGCTTGCTCGATGTGAAGAATCAAACCTAGTTCTGAATTGGGAGAAATGTCATTTCATGGTGAAAGAAGGCATAGTTCTTGGACATCGCATTTCAAAGTCTGGAATTGAAGTTGACAAAGAAAAAGTTGAAACGATCTCAAAACTTCCACCCCCTACTTCTGTGAAAGCCATCCGAAGTTTTCTAGGTCATGCCGGATTCTACCGTCGCTTTATTAAGGATTTCTCTAAGATCTCTCGACCTATGACTCATTTTCTTGAAAAAGATACTTCGTTTGACTTTACAAATGAATGTCTCAAAGCTTTTAACTACATGAAGGATCATCTTGTACATGCACCGATCATGGTCGCCCCTGATTGGAGTCTTCCATTTGAAAATATGTGTGACGCCAGTGATTTCGCCGTTGGAGCTGTACTGGGACAGCGGAAGGAGAAACACTTTCAACCAATATACTATGCCAGCAAAATGCTCACAGATGCTCAAGAGAACTACACTACTACAGAAAAGGAGCTGCTTGCGGTAGTATTTGCTTTTGATAAATTTCGTTCCTATCTAATCCTGTCCAAAACTATTGTCTACACAGATCACTCCGCTTTGAAATACCTTTTCAAGAAGCAAGATGCTAAACCGCGCCTTCTACGATGGATTCTACTCCTACAAGAATTTGATATTGAGATTAAAGATAAGAAAGGAGCAGAAAACGTCACGGCCGATCATCTCAACCGATTGGAAAATCAAGCAATGGCGAAGTAGCACGAAAAAGATATACAAGATCAGTTCCCCGAAGAACAACTCATGACTGTAGGAGGCTACCAACAAGGATCACAGTTCACACACAACCCTTGGTATGCCGACTTCGCCAATTATATGGTAGGAAACATCATACCAAAAGGAATGCCAACTTCTCAGAAACGAAAATTCTTCCGCGATGTCAAGAACTATTATTGGAACGATCCTTACCTCTTTAAGGTTTGTCCCGATAAACTTATTCGAAGATGCGTCGATGGGAAGGAGGTAGAACAAATTCTACACCAGAGCTACCACGGACCTACTGGAGGAGACCATGGCAACAAAATGACTGCCCGAAAGGTTTACGATGCCGGATTTTATTGGCTAACCATATTCCGAGACACTTGCGTCCTGGTAAGACGCTGTGATATCTGCCAAAGGCAAGGTAATACTCAGCCCGAAACGAAATGCCACTTACTAATATCAAGGCCGTGGAGATCTTTGATATCTGGGGATTAGATTTTATGGGACCATTCCCTAAGTCTAACAGCAAAGAGTACATCTTAGTCGCAGTTGACTACGTCTACAGGTGGGCCGAAGCTCAAGCTTTTCCGACCAATGATGCAAAAGTAGTAACCCAGTTCCTCAAAAAGCTGTTCAGTCGATTTGGAACTCCTAGAGCTATAATTAGTGACTGTGGCACGCATTTCTGCAATACTCGATTCATGCGGGTACTGCAGCAGTATGTTGTCACTCACAAAACTTCGACGGCTTACCATCCACAAACAAATGGGCAAACAGAAGCAACAAATCGGGCTTTGAAAAGGATACTGGAATGAACTATCGGGAATCATGGGAATAGGTGGGCCGAAAAATTGGACGATGCGTTGTGGGCATTCAGAACTGCCTACAAAACACCATTAGGAACCACACCGTATCGGCTAATCTACGACAAGGCGTGTCACCTTCTAATTGAGTTAGAATATCGGGCGTACTGGGCATTAAAACAATGCAACTTAGAAATTTCAGAAGCTGGAGAACAATGAAGAATGCAATTGAATGAGTTAGCAGAGCTGAGGGACCAGGCGTACGACAGTTCCTTGAGCTTCAAAGAAAGAACTAAAAGGGTCCACAATGCTAAACTGAAGCCTTCTAGGTTCAAACAAGGAGATAAGGTGCTGCTCTTCAATTCGCGATTCAAGAAATTCTCCGGTAAATTCAAAAACAGGTGGAGCAGAACATTCATGATCTCAAAGGTATTTCCTTATGGTGCAATCGAACTCGAGGCCCCAGAAGGTAATTTTAAGGTTAATGGTCATCGCTTAAAGCATTATGTTGAAGACTTTCCCATCAGGGAAGACGTCTTCATCTTTGAACCTCCATGAGTCTTCAAGAAAGGTACAAAGAGTCAAGCTTGAGACTCGTAAAACAAGCACTCTTGGGAGGCACCCCAAGCTTATCTTTACTTTTCTGCTAAAATTTTACTTCTTAGTTTATTTTTATTAAGTATGATTACCTCTGACAAAAATTTCAGGATTTGCTACTTATCTGACTACAAACTTCAATTTCTACAAAATCATAGATAAGTCTCAAAGATGCAAACGCCAGAATTCTGAAAATAGAAATCTTTATGAAACATCTTTGCACTGTCATCAGATCTCTGTGCATTTGTATTCGTCATTTTATGCATTACCTGTTTATTTTTGTTTATTTCAGGATGGATAGTTCCAATGACACCAGAGAGATCATAGCTGAGAGAAGACGTAGAGCATGCAGGACTATACCCACTATTCCTTAGGAGGACCTTACTGATGTCCCGATCACTCATGTGGAGCCATCTGCTGAGAGACCCCCATCACCTGCTCACCAGTCAGCCCCCATACCCACTCTTGAGTATGGGCTTACACTTGCCGATCCGGTGGCAGTCTAGGCCCTCTTTCGGACGCTCCACCTTCAGCATGACATCATGTCCACACTCTCTGTGCATGTAGGACTACCGAGACCTTCTTACTGTCTGTTCCATCTAGGTCCGGACCCAGGACCGTCTCGCCCGCCCTGGTCATTCTTCCCTCCTGCTGGACTGTTCGCTGCTGGACCTTCCACTGCTCCGCCTGATGCTGTTGAGCCTGCTATGTCATCAAGAAGTTCATCAGCAGAGCCTTCACTTACTGAGCAGTTGATGGCCATGCTAGATGTTCCTAGCCCACCTCCCGCTCCTGTTTCTGCTGAACTTAGCTTTTTGTGGAATGGATGATCTTACACAAGACTGGTCCTCAATCTAGCACATCACACGCACCATTTCTACACTAATCTGGTCCTGTCCAATAAAGAGAATGAGGAGTACTTTAAACCTTTCTCCGTTTTTGATGATTCTAAGTTTTCTAAAGTTTATGTGCTATAATCTGTGCCACATCCTAACTTATCACTAAGTGTGGGATTCCAGCCCAATTCAACACTTAGGAAACATTTTCTTTCATGTTCAAACTCTAAGTGTGGGATTTTAGTCGTAAAATCTCAACTCAAGAGAACATTAGGGACAATGTTCCTCTAAGTGTGGATTGGTAGGTATGGAATACCTTGAATAAACGATTTCTATGTCTACATAGCATATCTCAGAAAATGTTCTAAATTTTTTTCAAATTTTTCAAAAATATTTTTCAATAAAATTTAAAATATGAGCTAAATCTTGCGATTAACTCTAATTTTTGAGTTTCCGGTATACCTTAAGGAAATTAAGGTAGAAATTTCCTAAGCAAGGAACGATAATCTAAGAGGGCATCGCATGACTAGGCACATACAACCCAAATTTGCAGTGAGGTTTTGAGCCTTAAAAGCATTCATTTTTAATGCTACATATTTCATTTCTTGTGTGTTCTGATGCATGTATCTCTAAATTAGAACTTGCTCTTGACATACGCTTTGAGACCACATTGGTGTGTACCGTACGTGGTATAGGCGCAATTAAATGACCTTGACATTCATTAGGATTTGAACCCCCTTTTAGCCTTCTCTTTCAAGCCCAAAACCTTTCCGATGCTCATTTTTAGTATCGATGATCCGCCTAGAAAACCCTGTTGAGCCTAAACCTATCAATTCTTCAAAACCCTTAAACACAAACCACTTTCCCAAATTCCCAAAACCTTATCTTAGAATTTATGAGGTTATGAAAAACACCTTGAGGAATATCCAACTCGATTATCCTACTCGTTTGTGTTCTCCAAAAAGAATCAAACCTCTCTCAAAGGTGTGGGAAAATGCCAAGAGAGACAAGAGAACAACGGTGCGGGAAAATTAGCACCTGAAAGAAAAGACTCGAATTGATCAAGATAAAAGAAAGGATTTCTGAAGGACTCAAAGAAAAGAAATTATCCTCGGAAGTTCTCTTACATAGAAATTCTGAAAAAGAAAAGAAAATAAAAAGCAGAAAAAGAAAGAAAAGAAAATAAAGCTAAAAGTGCTTCAAAGTATCAACCATTCAAAGGGAGATCCGATAGAAGAAGAGTAGCTACTTCATCCGATCTACAAATAAGTTTTTCATGATTCTTGGAAAGCCTAAGATAAGCAACACCCTTACAAACCCAAAAATTCCCTTATCCATACCTTTAACCCTCACAAAACATTACAACCCCTAAATGTCTAGGGATAATTAGCGCCGTTCTAACCTAAGTGGTGGAGATCCGATTCTCGATCAAGCCTATGATGATGAGTACTTCATGACTGGCTTTATGAGCGATTTCGTTTGATTTAGATTGATAGGAAACCCAATACACTATCGAGTGAATTAAGTGACCACCTTATGTGAGATCGCCTGGTCATGTATACTCCACATCCCGAGAGTTAGAAGTATGCCTATGAAAATCGCTTCTTCTTTCCGAAAGGATCATCTTATTTTTCCTTGTTTTCTGAAACTATCTACTCAAATGAGGAAACGGTAACTAACAGGGATGTCATAACTCTCCTTAACACATGTTTAATTTTTTCAAAGGGAATATCGATGAGTGTTGCTTGAGGACAAGCAACGTCTAAGTGTGGGATACTTGATGTGACCCAAAAAGTCATGTTTTTAAGTACTTATTTCCACACTTTTTGGACTATTCTTTGGTGAAAACCTTTCAAAAACATCATTATTTCAAAAACACGCAAACCGAGGCAAAATAATCACCTTAAATATTATGCACCTAATTTTCTTATAGAATCAAATATTAATTCACATTTTATAATTTTATAGGAAAATACAAGATCGAAGGTGAAAGAATCATAAGAAACGGATTAAGGATGGAAAAGATATGCAGTTCAAGAGCTCGTCGATCGTCATCCGTAACACGCAAAAGTCAACCACCTATAAATTTGGAAAACTTAGTGTCATTAGAAGCGTAACGAAAAAATGAATCCAACGGGGAAAGAATCAAGCAAAACGAAGCCCGAACGAAGAAGATACGGAAAAACCCAGCAACCGGGGGCTCAGTATACATCCGTATACGTGGGGATTTCCTCTTGTTGGGTGTCGTTTGACCCCCCTTGGTCCGCTTGCCCCATATGCTGCTTTGATGCTTGTATTTGGTGCTTAAGGACTTGTGCCATGGCTACCTCCCTTCTCCTATAAATAGTGGCTTCATTTCCACCATTCCACACACCTCTCATCTCATTTCTCTCATTTCTTTCTCTCTCTAAACTTCTCTCTAGAATAGTTTAGCATTCTCTCTCTAGCACTACTCTTATGAGTTAGTGGATAATTAGTAGGTTAGCTGTAGAAGCTCTTAGTAGCTTGTGTACGGAGTTACTCTGAGACTTCAGATTTGTGAAGATTTATCTGTATTATTCTCTTATTCAGGTTTAATACAATCTCTCGTATTTATTCTTATAATCATGTTATCTTATTATGCATGCTTAGGAATGAATGCTAGAATTACGCTAGGCTAGACAAATCAATGTTTGCTGTGATGTATGCAATGTTAGGATAGTTATGATACAATTGGGATATCACCATTATGAAACAACGGAGGTAACATTATACGGATTTCATTTGTATAGCGCCAGAAACGTCACTAATGTGTGGAGTACGGAATGTGGAAGCTATGAAAGTCGTGGGCACAATCCGTTGTGGAAATAATGATCCCAATTGTAACATGTCGTTATTCTGTCTGTATAAGTTTAAACTGTTTGTGAACTAATAGGCTGAACCTCTGCCCGTTTATCTGTCCAACTTATGAAGTAGTTTGTATCCTCCTCCCTAGAATTGGGCCCATTACTAGAAGTAAGATTGCCAACTATTCTGTGTATGATGATCAATGAACTCAACATGGTCGTTGTTCCCTTGATTGAGACATATCCGAGGGACACGAAGCATAAGATTAGAGATAGATTAGGTTCATGCTTGTTTGTTGTGTATTTTTAAGAAAACTTCCGGGATATCCATGATTTGATTATCAGGTCAGTTGTTGTGCTGCTAGTGTTCCGTCCTATTGCATCTTCTTGTTTGATTGTTGCTTAGGTACTGCATGTTAGACATACATAACCACTATCACTGCCCTGCTAATTAGATTTTAATAATCATGATAAACATAATACAGGTAGGTTAACGTGCATGAAATAGTTGTGATGATTGTAGGATTAATGATGAACAATTCAGCTGACCGCTAGACAGATTATCCCAACCGGTTCCGCAGGTTAAACCCTGTTTATGTTATTGTTCATTGAACAATTCATGCCATGATACTAACGTCCTCCAGATGTCTGTAAATGGGGACCTAGATTAGAGGATAGTTGTCGGTTGAATTGGTCTGTGCATTTGGGAGAAATTCCGGTGTACTGGACACTCTATAACTACTATCCATGTGACATATTGTGTATCTGATTGCGGACAACTCTACGTTAGGTATATAATAGGATCGTAGTTATAGCTCATTGAGAAATATAGGAATGTCTAGTGAGAAATATGGAACCCTAATTGGCATAACGGAAAAGCTGTAAAACGCCCGAGTATCCGGTATAGCACCGAGTAAAAGTCGTAGGCATAATACTTTATTACCAATTAAGCTTCTCTGACCTCACCGGATTAGTCATCATACCTAGTAGCCATATCCCTCATAACTATCCAACCAAATAGCATTGTCAAAATCACAGCAAACATATTCCTTATCTTGATTTCTCAGCGTTCTCCATACAAACCCCTCCTTTAATTTAGTTTTTAATTTTAGTAATTAGATTAGAAAAGCAAACCAACCTATCAAAAAATTTTTTTAAAAAAATCCCAGCTAAATTACAAAAGATAGTTAACCCTCCTAGAATCCCATGCCCGTTATAGTTTGAAGAACGACACCTGAGTCATACGTACCGCTTACTGCCCTTTAGGTCTTTAAGTGTATTAAAACTTAGGATATCCTGCATAATAAATATAAAATCCACTGCCGTGAGCCCTTGCAGGACGGTTCAACGACCGGAGTAAAATCCGACCGACCGCTGGGGCTACGACACACCCCTCATTCGATATAAGAATATTATATTATTTAACTCGGAAGCATGAATTCAAAACACATTATATTACTGTACATAACCTATAAACTGTCTAAGTACGTAAATACAAAACTGTCAAAGTTAATAAATTCGTATTACAATAGTACATGAAACAGGGTATTATAGAATTCCAAATAAGGTTTATAACAAAAACCATATCAGAGATAATCAGCGCAACCAAACATTCATTGATTAAGCATTCACTTCCTGTCACCCACTATTATCCACAGTATAACCTGCAGGAAGTAAATTGAAGGATTAGCACAAAGCTAAGTGAATAGATTTATCACGCATATTCCAACTTAGCTTAAATATAAGTTTACACCAAATAACAGTAAACACACATATTTCAATGAGGATCGGTGGCTCTTGGGATATCATAATACCCGGGGATTTCCCAAGAACACTTATCGTACATATCCATATAATCAAACACAGGTTCTACACAGGTTCTACACACAACGAATGAATCAAGACCCTGCGTAATTCACACAATAATCAACTAGCCTAACTAACACGTTGACCTTAATAACACTGAATCACATTGGTCCACATATCACGTAGATTAAAATCAGTAATTAAGACTAAATAGTCTAATAACACATCTACGTTCATTTTTTGCAAACAAATAGTCACAACTAAATCAAAAGGTGAGTTCTAAATCAACTCACCGATACCTCAGTAGTCACCACACTCAGCTCCTAATTACTTAGTCTTTGGGGTATTAGAAACAACACATTACAACACTAGTTAGTAACTGGTGTCACAATTGATTATAACTTCTTCAAGTATATCACAACATAACACATATGGTACAATCTGGTTTAATACTATACTTATATCATAGCATATAATAAGCAAAGAACTAATGTATCATTTTAATTAAATGTAAACTCACCAACAAAGAATCCGCCGGATAGTCCCTAGGATCTGCCGGATCCTCACCGGATCCAAGAACTATCCGCCGGATCTACTAATGATCCGTTAGAACCTTTTTGGAATTAATACTTTTTAGCATGTCAACTTAATAGTGTAGTACCGACCACGGAGGATCCGTCGGATCACATTTTGGATCCACCGGATCTTCTGTAACACCCGCTAAATTAGAACTAGTGATTAGTGCCTAACTCTCTATTTATACATGTAATTAGTTCTGTGTAGGCTAATTAATGTATCGATATATATAAATATATATATATATATATATATATATTGTTGAATATATACAATCATACGATTTGATTAAATCGTACACGTTTCCACATCGAATGTAATTCGATTCAAATTATACGGACGTTGGTGAACAATTTTATTAAATAATACAATATTATTTAGTACAAACATTAAATCCAAAAATATTATTTATATAATATTTCGTAATTAATTCGTATCGTGTAAACAAAGTTAAGTTATATCTTATAATTCAACTATTAAGTGTTTGGTAAAATACTTCGACAAAAATAATGGATAATTGTTCATATTTTAAAACGTACATTTAAACATATAAAATAATTATTTAACGTCTAAACGACCGGGGAAACGAACACCACGGGGAGTATAGTGACGGAGACTGAGTGGAGGAGGCTCCACTAAAACCCCCTCCCTTTCTCCTTTCCCCCTCATTCCCACCATCTCACACTCTCTCTCTTACTCTCTTTTTCTCTCATCTTACCACCAAACCACCATCACCATAATTTACAAAATAACACCACCAAACTCGCTCAAATCGTTTTACTCGTTTAGAAGAAAAGAACCATCGCGTCACGATCTACATTCCCATCTTTCCGGATTTCTCGCGCGTTAACTTGTAAGTTTCCGACAAAAATTCGAAACCATTCGATTTCAAGTGTTTTTAAGTTTTAGTTGTTTCTTTAAGCTTAAAATGTCCATATAATGGTTGGGTAAAAGAATCAGACCAAATGGAAGCCGGAAAACTCATTTTTGGCTCAAAAATCCATCAACAGCCTTAAGTGTCGCAACGATGACTGCAGTATAGCGTCACTTCGTGCGTCACTTAAGTGACGCATTGAGTGTCGCTAAAAGCCCTAATCTTGTGTCACTTGCATAAGTGCCGCATAAAGCCCCTTTTTCCCGACACTTACCTCCGTCACTTGTCTAGTGACGCCTAGAGCCCTTACCCGACACTTACATCCGACACTACCTTAGTGATGCCTCACTATGCGTCACTTCCATAAGTGACGCCCTCACTCAGATTCTGCCATTTCATGCGTCACTTCCTAAGTGACGCCTAAGCCCCAAGTGACGCTGTAAGTGTCACATGAAACAGAACCAAGAAAATAAAATTTTTACTAAGTGTCGAGACCTAAAAATTTAGTACTTGATTTCACCCAAATTCAAGTCCAGGTGCATTTTTCACCAAAGCAATGTACTGAAAATAAAAATTTTCCAAGCTAACCTGGCAGCTCGACCCCAGCCAGGGGCTCTGCCTCTTGGACCCCGCTACCAGGGGCGCTGCCCTCGGACCCCCGTCACCTAAGGTTTATAAATACTTTTAAGTATAACACGTCGAAATCATAATAATAATAGTTGAGATTATTATTATAAACAATCACCAACGGGCCGTACACATTTTCAAACACTTAGACAATCAACTAAATTGTAATCATTTGGACATTCTAGCTGGATAAACAACTACAAGGTAGTCTTATTAGATACTTTCTCATGTTTATAACCATCGCGTGTGGTGGACACCCTCAGGTTACAAGTCTTTGGACGTCAATTCTTGGCTAATCGATTTCAGTTTCATTTGATAAACTCTTCAGGCTCAGGTGAGTCTCATGGCCCCTCTTTTTATTGTTTTACTAGGGGTGCGATACATTGCTCTGTTTTTAACACGTGAACGCGAGTACATATTTCAATATACTACATGAGTTGTTTTCAACTAATCAAACCAAAGTCCTCCGTCAGTATAGTCTGGTAATACGAAAGTAGCATGAATATTAGTATATGGTACCATATAGGATTGACCCAACTCGTCCGGGTTAGTCGCGCTAACCTCTGCAACAGACGTACTATTGATAACATCAAATAGTATATATTTATATACCAATTTCCCCTAGTTTTGTATTCTTTTAGTACAATTATTTAATAAAATATATGTATTTCGTTCATATTTACAAAATAGGTAGAAATTGAGCTTAAATTAGAAAAGGAACGAAAATGAGTTAAAATAGAGTAAATAAAGTAATTTTTGTATAAAAGTTAATTGTATTTAAATATGATAGGGACAAAGTGGTTAAAAGAGTGATAAAAATAAATAAAGTTCGTAAATATTTGAGTTCGAAAAGTTAAATGAGTTGAGCAAAAATAGTTAGATTGTATATTTATTGGAGTTTACGAGTTGGACTAAATAATTATTTGGGATAAATAGATAATAATATATATACATATGATATTAACGTTAGTAATAAAGTAAATAATAATAGTTATAATAATAATAATTAATAATAATGTTGATATGTTTGTTTGCAGGGAGTCATGTGGATTTAATCAAATAAATGGATCGGTGGAAGTCAAAAGAAAACATGGGCCGTGGGCCAAAGTTAAAAAGAGCCAGCAAAAGAAACACGGAACATTCGAGAAGTTTGGCAACAAATATGTGAGGCGGCTAGCAATTCTTGGAGAGTACGAAAAACTAATCCATACGCCGTATGATTAATTCATACGTCGTATGGATTTGATCCCCAGCAAATATAAATTATAGCCTCTGCATACGATTTTGAGAGATTTTATATATTTACTTTTGTATATATTAAAATTAGGGTTACGAAATATTTAGGTTAGGGTTTATTATTTCGAGTTTAAAGAGCGTTTGGGAAGCACAAAAAGTGAAGGTTGAATCCATTTCAATTGATCTTTGCGTGATTCATTATTCGGTTTGTTATTACTTTCGTTTATTTAATATCATTGATGATTTTGGTATTTATAAATCTGAGTTTTACTTATCTTATGACGATTTGAATGTTTTAAGTGGGTGTATAATTGATTAAACTCGGATTATGATTATTGAATGATTATTATTGCATATTGAATAAATTATTTAATTGAAGATGATTATGTTACCCGTTGAACCTTAATTGTTGGTGATTGTTAGTTGATAATTCTTAATGTGATCAATAGTATTTATGAGATTGAGTTCCTTGAATATTATTGATTATTGATGGTTATTGAATCTAGGTTTATTAATCATTTCTTAATATATTGAGTTTGAGAGGTTAAGAAATTATGAATTATACAATCTAAAATTAATAAGACAATAAGAAATTATTGGGTATTGTTAAGTCATACCAAAAGGGTTAATTATAATTAGTCGTGAATATGTAATGCTCAATTTAGGGGAAAATATCCTTAAATTGTAGGAATTAGTAAACTTGACTGGAAACTAGTTCACCTTTGACTAAAGATCTTTGAGTAGTGATTAAGTTGATATAAAAGAAATTAGAATTAAATAATCAATATGCAATGAATCGGGATATATGAATCTGAGTGAAGTTAATTATACAATTACTATTCATTCCTATTGGTATTTATTTATTATTTTAATTTAAAGTTTTTATTTAGTTTTAATTATTATTTATAAATCTTATGTTCGAACGGAACTAAAACGTCCCACTTTGTTTACTGCTTTCTAGGATAATAAGTATTTTCCATTTTTATAAATAAACCACTGTTCCTGTGATCGACCTGGACTTACCATAGCTATACTATTCCGATCAGGTATTCTTGTTTGGTTGTGTGATAGTATTAATAAGGTATTTTCAGTTATAAATAATAAAACAAGGCGCGCTTTCACACGCATCAAGTTTTTGGCGCCGCTGCCTGGGAACACTTAACCGGTTGGACTTTTATTCTACCAGGGAACGGTTGTAACACCCCCAAATTCGTTGATTTTGTTTAGCGGAAGCATTTAGTTAAGTATGGGGAATGCCACAATTCACGGTACATGCATACGTATTAGAGCTTATGATTACAACAGAACATAATATATATTAAGATGCCAAAAGTAATAGTTACAAAGTTTACGATTCATCGAATCATGTAAGTTGAAAAGTATTTAAGTTACAAAAGTAGATTTCGTAAATATGACTGAACAGCTTAGTTATATAAAAGAAATCCAGTTGTCAAAAGTTGGCATCCTATTCCTTCGGGGTCGCCTACGTTCCATGTGTGTAGGATGTCTTACGTGCAGCTAATTCCCTGAAAAGCATAGTAAAAGTCAACAACGAGGTTGAGTGAATTCACAGGTTTTATGTTTGCAATAGTTGAATCAAGTTCGTAAGCACAGTTGTTAAAATCAATACGTTCACAAATAGTTATTGCCATAATAGTTAAGTAAACGTTTTGTGGAATGTTATCCAAGTATAGCTCGATTGGGATGTCACCCAAAATACAGTTTGCGTGGGATGTTACCCAAATACCGTTTGCGTGGGATGTTACCCAAAATACCGTTTACGTGGGATGTTACCCAAAACACAGTTTGCAATTCGTTGCTAGTCGTTCTCCAACGTTTACAAAATACCGGCCGTTCTCCGGTCTAAATACGCACGGGTCGTTCTCCCGTCCAAACTCGGCCAGTCGTTCTCTGGCAATAAATACTACTGGTCGTTCTCCAGCGAAACACAGTACCGGTCATTCTCCGGTCAAAAGACGCATGGGTCGTTCTCCCATCCAAATACGCACGGGTCGTTCTCCCGTCCACTTGGCCAGTCGTTCTCTGGCACTAAAATACGTTGCTGGTCGTTCTCTAGCGTTTTCGTAAAAGGTACCGGTCGTTCTCCGGTTTACTAAACAAAGTTTAATAAAGTTTATAGTATGAAAATGTTGTTTCATAAATACCAGTTTTTGTGCAAGAGTTCAACAGTTCACAGTACTCTAATTGTTTGAGTAAAACAAGTATACAATCATGTAAGTAAAAGCAGTTATGGCAATCATTAAAGCAGTTGACTATGTTTCTCACCCCAAGTTGAAAGCAGTAAATCAGTTAAAAGTGGGGCTGTAAACTCACCTGTTGAGTTAAGTAATGTGCGAGTGCTAGCAAAGCGTAGTCCGGGTAAAGTCCCTAATGTCCTAAACGTAGGAAATAGTCGTATAAGTGGTTGGATAACAACCAGACCATGTTACTCGTTCATCCATGAAAGATCATTGTTTATTTGTAAATTCGTACAACTCGTTGGTGAAGGTTTCGTAAAAGTATTTCAATGTAGTGTTGGCAGTTTCATTGTGTTTTCATAAAAATGGAAATTTTGTACGGGGGTCCGGGGGCAGCACCCCTGGTAGCGGGGTCCAAGGGGTGGCAACCCCTGGCGGGGTCCAAGGGGCAGAGCCCCTGGCTGGGGTCGAGCATTAGTTGCATTAGTTGGGTTAGTTGGTTATTGTGTGAATTACACAGGGTCTTAATTCATTCGTTGGATAAAGAACCTGTGTTTGATTATAATAACCACTAACTATTGGTCTCGTCCGTTATGGCCATACGGATATGTACGATAAATGTTCTTGGGGAATCCCCAGGTATTATGATATCCCAAGAGCCACCGATCCTCATTGAAATATGTGTGTTTACGATTATTTGATGTAAACTTATAGTTATGCCAAGTTGAATTGTGTGTTACAAATTCATTCACTTAGCTTTGTGCTAATCCCTCATCCTACTTCCTGCAGGTTTTGTTAAGTATGTGGGTGTCAGGAAAGGATGCTATAATACAAGGAATGTTTTGACATTATGCCAACTCTGATATGGTTTTATTATAAACCTTGTTGAAATTTGATAACACCCGTTTTGTATAATACTTAAGATGTGACTTAATATCTTTAGTTTGTTGTGTATAAGATGTGTTAAACAAGTTGTATACATTTTATTTCTACTATGTTGTTGTAGTGAAAACGAATTCGAATTCCAAATTCGGAGTAAAATCAAGTGCTAAAATCTGGTTCCGACACTTAGTGTAAAACATGTATTTTTAAGGTTCTGAGTTCTGCGAAATAAGTATTGTGTCGCTAAAAGGTTCTGCGACACAAGGGTTTGTGTCGCAATCCTGCGACATTCGCAAATAAATGTGACATAGGCATTTGTGTCGCAAATGCTGCGACATAGTAGTTGTGTCGCAAGTATGCGACATAAGAATGGTACTGCGACACAAAAGGTTGTGTCGCACTACTGTTTTCGGTCCCGTGCGACAAAATGCACTGTTCGACGAAAAACTTAATTTTCACCGAAAAACGTTTCCTAATATGACTTGTAACATGTTTGTATACTATAATAACAAAGGAAAAGTGAGAGAAAAGTGATTTTTCATACCAAATCGAGTGAAATCCGAAAGTTAGGTGAGTGGATGAAGATGGTGATGAAAATTGTGTTCTTGAGCTTGAATCTTGAAGATGAAATTGATGATAAGTTTTGTTGTTGTTGTTGGTCCGAAAATCCAAAGAAAATGGTGGTGATTTGATGATTCTTGGTGGTTGATTTTGAGAGGAAATGAGATGGTGTTTGTGTGTGTTTTGTGTTAGAAGGCAGTGAAATGAAAATGGGGTTGGGTGGGGGGTTTGGGGTGTTTGGGTCAGCTGACCAAAGGGAAAGGGGAGGGGAAGTTTTGTCCCAATTTTGTGATATTAAACCCGTGTTCATTTACCCGATCGTTAAATGTTAGAATGTTTTAAATTGGTAAGTTTTTAAATACGTATTCGAATATATTATTACTCTAGACATTTTATAGGAATAATTTAGTTGAGTTATAAAATTATAACTTGTTTTATTTTAGTTTTACAAATGGGTTTCGAGTTGTTTCGGTTATATGAAATAAATGTTATTTGCAACAAAATACATTGTAAATATTATCAACCTAATATTTAATAAATAAATAATGTTATTTAATAATTTTCATATTACAAAATAATTTGTTCGCCAACGATCGTATAGTTTTGTAGTGTTTGTTCCGAATGTTTTGTACGCAATTATACTAATTACGAAATATGTAATACTACGCGTATTAACTAGCTGGGCTTTGCTAGACTTACCTCTAAAAGTAGTTGTGAATTCACTCAAGTAGGGAATTAGCCTAGATGTGCATGCTAATTACGTTTTTAATTATGTCGAAATTGTGGGGTGTCACAACGGTGTTGTTTATTATTTAAATTAGAATATATATTTTTTAGTTAGTTTTTAGTTTATTTTATTTTCTTTCCTACTCTTTTTCTTTTTCTTTTATTTTGACAGGTATGTATCAAAACATGAATAATGTCCCTGAGAATTTTCAAAACTCGAGAAACATTTCCATTATGAGTAAAGAGGATATGAAACGATCTTTAGATGAGATGATAGCATATTGGAATAAAGATCTAATTGTGAAGGATATGGAAAGCGACAAGGTGGAAAATTTTGACAAACCCAAAGATGGAGGATATAAGGCAAAACCAAAATTCAAAAATTGTACTCCTTCACCTTCTTACCCAAAAGCTTTAACGGGTGAGATTGTCAAAAAGTACACACCTCCGCCTCCTTATCCAGTTGCTTTGAATAGAAAGTACAATGAAATTGAAGGATCAATTTTTCCAATGCTTAAGAAAGATACTGCTAAAAGCTTATCTCGTCCAGTGATTGTGAAAGCTACGCAATCTATGGAGACTTCAATCGAAAAAGTGGAAGCAACTGAGATTCTTGATCACAGTCAAGGAGTTTCCATTCAACAACTTAAGGAGATAAATCAAACAGATAAGTATTCTCAATCCTCTGAATCCTTATTTTCTAACGAAATTTTTAGTGAAATTGAACAAGAAGAAGATATGGAGGTAGATTGGTTGCCTTTGCCAATATCTGACCACTATGATTCTGATGAGGAAATACTCTCGCTACTTGATTGTAATGAAGAGGAAATCCTTGAATTGAGAAACCAAGATGGGGTCATGACTGAAGAAGAATTAATAGCCATTACGGATCCAGCTATTAGTGAAACTTCGTCATCACACCCAGAGGTGAATTACCAGGAAAATAATGATCAAGCAATGGGAAGAATTGGAGATGAAATCGAAAACAAAACTTGCGGTAATGAGATAGCAACCGAACCAGTTGAATTTCAAATGGTGGTTGAGTCAACACAACCAGCGGTTGAAGTATCTATAAGCACAAGTTCATTGTTTTATCAGTATGAAGATCCTTTTTGGCAATTCAATCGGAAAGAAAGTTTCTCACAATTTTTGGAAAATCATGGAGCATCAAGGAATGGATCAATGCCTGTAATAAACGATAAGTATTTATTTGCTTTAATTTTAATAAATTTACATTTTTGGATTACTTATCGATATTACCATCCATGCTTACTTTTAAGTGTGGGGAAAGTCACCAGATGTTTAGGTAAGTAAGGTTGGAGTCAAGCTAGTGACTCGAACAAAAACAAGCGCTTCTCGGGAGGCAACCCGTAATTGTACATTATGTATAATTTTTATTTTTCATTTTATTTTTTGTATTTTATTTTTATTACTGCAATTTTTATTTTTATTATTTGGTACGTTTAATTTGTTTGCCTGTTTATTTTTAGAATACCGTTACCACTTTTCGAAGTTGGCATACAATACAGCTGAACAATGCATTATTCCTCTTAACAATGCATTAATTTATGGAAAACTATGAACTTTGTGGGTGTGTTCCCTGGAAACCCTCACGAGACTATAACTCGTCCACTTGGGATACCGAGGGGTTTAAAGGCTTATTGCATATGCTAAATGCAATCGTGATTAACTACGAAAGTGTCTGCTGTTGTATATTTTTGTATAAAGATTGAAAGATGACCCATTACGCCGAACCAGATCAAGATAATCGCGCCATATTCAGGGGAGTTTTTCGTTCTAATTTCTTTTCTTCCTTTTCTCACTTTTATTTTTTTTATATACAATGAGGACATTGTATAATTTAAGTGTGGGGATAGGGTCGGTAGAAAAGAAATTTTATGTTTACTTGTCCTTATATTATAATTTTGTTAAATTTTCATCAAAATTAAAAACTTTGAGTTAAAAACTAGGTATTTATCAGTTAGAATACTTTTTGTTAAAACTTTTGTTTTGTATTTACAAGTTTAGACTTTAATGTGGATTAACTGTTTTGTACATATAACGTAAGAAACTTAATAATGAGTGATATATAGTTACATGATATGATGTACTAATAGGCAATCTATATGACTATTTCTGAATTTTAAGAAATTAATAAATAACTTGTATATTATTTTATGTTACATATTATGATGTATGACATGAAAGTCTTAATTCTTAGATTTATCATGCAATAATTTTATATGTCTTTATACTTATATGAAAACATTTGGGGGTCTACTAATTGTTTCCTCTGTTGTACGTAAGTACAGACCTGGTCTCTAATTAGTATTCTTAAATAAAGCAAAAGAAAGAAAATCTTTCAAGTTAAAATAATCAAATTATGTTGCTTTGTTATACTAAGGTATAAACCTGTCACCGCTGGTTTGATTTAAAAATTGTTTTACCTGAATCAAGTTATGTCGCTCTGTTGCATGAAAATGCAGACCTGTCACCAATGTCTTGATTTTTAAAAATGGATTTCATATATGTATTTTGAATATAAAAGAAAATTGCATGATTAAGTTTAAGTGTATATCATATGTGGAAATCATAAGTAATATACATATTAACAATAAAGGTGTATTCAGAGATATGAGTATAGATTGTTTAACGTGGACAAATATATTAGTAATCATTCATGGACTATATGTTGCACTAATAATAATAATTTTTATTTGTACATTATAGTTATCCATGTTAATTAAATTGTTTAAAGTTTTAAATTATGAAACAACTTTTTAATTTGAGTATTTTGATTCTTAAATATTAGTTTGATGCTTATCAAGTTTTTATGATGAAAATTTATTATACTTGAGGACAAACAGAACTTAAGTGTGGGAATATTTGATAACATCAAATAGTACTATATTTATATACCAATATTTCCTAGTTTCTGTATACTTTTGGTACATTTATTTAATAAAATATACGAATTTCGTTCATATTTACAAAATAGGTAGAAATGGAGCTTAAATTATAAAAGGGAGGAAAATGAGTTAAAATAGAGTAAATAAAGTAATTTTTGTATAAAAGTTAATTGTATTTAAATATGATAGGAACAAAGTGGTTAAAAGAGTCATAAAAATAAATAAAGTTCGTAAATATTTGAGTTCGAAAAGTTAAATGAGTTGAGAAAAAATAGTTAGATTGTATATTTATTGGAGTTTACGAGTTGGACTAAATAATTATTTGGGATAAATAAATAATAATATATATACATATGATATTAACGTTAGTAATAAAGTAAATAATAATAGTTATAATAATAATAATTAATAATAATGTTGATATGTTTGTTTGCAGGGAGTCACGTGGATTTAATCAAATAAATGGATCGGTGGAAGTCAAAAGAAAAAATGGGCCGTGGGCCAAAGTTAAAAAGAGCCAGCGAAAGAAACACGGAACATTCGAGAAGTTTGGCAACAAATATGTGAGGCGGCTAGAAATTCTTGGAGAGTACGAAAAACTAATCCTATGCCGTATGGATTTGATCCCCAACAAATATAAATTGTAGCCTCTGCATACGATTTTAAGATATTTTATATATATACTTTTGTATATATTAAGATTAGGGTTACTAAATATTTAGGTTAGAAAAAATCCCAGCTAAATTACAAAAGATAGTTAACCCTCCTAGAATCCCATGCCCGTTGTAGTTTGAAGAACGACACCTGAGTCATACGTACCGCTTACTGCCCTTTAGGTCTTTAAGTGTATTAAAACTTAGGATATCCTGCATAATAAATCTAAAATCCACTGCCGTGAGCCCTTGCAGGACAGTTCAACGACCGGAGTAAAATCCGACCGACCGCTGGGGCTACGACACACCCGTCATTCGATATAAGAATATTATATTATTTAACTCGGAAGCATGAATTCAAAACACATTATATTACTGTACATAACCTATAAACTGTCTAAGTACGTAAATACAA
Source organism: Pseudognaphalium luteoalbum (assembly GCA_963422505.1). Classification (NCBI taxonomy): domain Eukaryota; kingdom Viridiplantae; phylum Streptophyta; class Magnoliopsida; order Asterales; family Asteraceae; genus Pseudognaphalium; species Pseudognaphalium luteoalbum. The sequence continues at coordinate 51,003,354 of OY730196.1, forward strand.
AACTGTCAAAGTTAATAAATTCGTATTACAATAGTACATGAAACAGGGTATTATAGAATTCCAAATAAGGTTTATAACAAAAACCATATCAGAGATAATCAGCGCAACCAAACATTCATTGATTAAGCATTCACTTCCTGCCACCCACTATTATCCACAGTATAACCTGCAAGAAGTAAATTGAAGGATTAGCACAAAGCTAAGTGAATAGATTTATCACGCATATTCCAACTTAGCTTAAATATAAGTTTACACCAAATAACAGTAAACACACATATTTCAATGAGGATCGGTGGCTCTTGGGATATCATAATACCCGGGGATTTCCCAAGAACACTTATCGTACATATCCATATAGTCAAACACAGGTTCTACACAGGTTCTACACACAACGAATGAATCAAGACCCTGCGTAATTCACACAATAATCAACTAGCCTAACTAACACGTTGACCTTAATAACACTGAAACACATTGGTCCACATATCACGTAGATTAAAATCAGTAATTAAGACTAAATAGTCTAATAACACATCTACGTTCATTTTTTGCAAACAAATAGTCACAACTAAATCAAAAGGTGAGTTCTAAATCCACTCACCGATACCTCAGTAGTCACCACACTCAGCTCCTAATCACTTAGTCTTTGGGGTATTAGAAACAACACATTACAACACTAGTTAGTAACTGGTGTCACAATTGATTATAACTTCCTCAAGTATATCACAACATAACACATATGGTACAATCTGGTTTAATACTATACTTATATCATAGCATATAATAAGCAAAGAACTAATGTATCATTTTAATTAAATGTAAACTCACCAACAAAGAATCCGCCGGATAGTCCCTAGGATCCGCCGGATCCTCACCGGATCCAAGAACTATCCGCCGGATCTACTAATGATCCGTTAGAACCTTTTTGGAATTAATACTTTTTAGCATGTCAACTTAATAGTGTAGTACCGACCACGGAGGATCCGTCGGATCACATTTTGGATCCACCGGATCTTCTGTAACACCCGCTAAATTAGAACTAGTGATTAGTGCCTAACTCTCTATTTATACATGTAATTAGTTCTGTGTAGGCTAATTAATGTATCGATATATATAAATATATATATATATATATATATATATATATTGTTGAATATATACAATCATACGATTTGATTAAATCGTATACGTTTCCACATCGAATGTAATTCGATTCAAATTATACGGACGTTGGTGAACAATTTTATTAAATAATACAATATTATTTAGTACAAACATTAAATCCAAAAATATTATTTATATAATATTTCGTAATTAATTCGTATCGTGTAAACAAAGTTAAGTTATATCTTATAATTCAACTATTAAGTGTTTGGTAAAATACTTCGACAAAAATAATGGATAATTGTTCATATTTTAAAACGTACATTTAAACATATAAAATAATTATTTAACGTCTAAACGACCGGGGAAACGAACACCACGGGGAGTATAGTGACGGAGACTGAGTGGAGGAGGCTCCACTAAAACCCCCTCCCTTTCTCCTTTCCCCCTCATTCCCACCATCTCACACTCTCTCTCTTACTCTCTTTTTCTCTCATCTTACCACCAAACCACCATCACCATAATTTACAAAATAACACCACCAAACTCGCTCAAATCGTTTTACTCGTTTAGAAGAAAAGAACCATCGCGTCACGATCTACATTCCCATCTTTCCGGATTTCTCGCGCGTTGACTTGTAAGTTTCCGACAAAAACTCAAAACCATTCGATTTCAAGTGTTTTTAAGTTTTAGTTGTTTCTTTAAGCTTAAAATGTCCATATAAGGGTTGGGTAAAAGAATCAGACCAAACGGAAACCGGAAAACTCATTTTTGGCTCAAAAATCCGTCAACAGCCTTAAATGTCGCAACGATGACTGCAGTATAGCGTCACTTCGTGCGTCACTTAAGTGACGCATTGAGTGTCGCTAAAAGCCCTAATCTTGCGTCACTTGCATAAGTGCCGCATAAAGCCCCTTTTTCCCGACACTTACCTCCGTCACTTGTCTAGTGACGCCTAGAGCCCTTACCCGACACTTACATCCGACACTACCTTAGTGATGTCTCACTATGCGTCACTTCCATAAGTGACGCCCTCACTCAGATTCTGCCATTTCATGCGTCACTTCCTAAGTGACGCCTAAGCCCCAAGTGACGCTGTAAGTGTCGCATGAAACAGAACCAAGAAAATAAAAATTTTACTAAGTGTCGAGACCTAAAAATTTAGTACTTGATTTCACCCAAATTCAAGTCCAGGTGCATTTTTCACCACAGCAATGTACTGAAAATAAAAATTTTCCAAGCTGACCTGGCAGCTCGACCCCAGCCAGGGGCTCTGCCTCTTGGACCCCGCTACCAGGGGCGCTGCCCCCGGACCCCCGTCACCTAAGGTTTATAAATACTTTTAAGTATAACACGTCGAAATCATTATAATAATAGTTGAGATTATTATTATAAACAACGTACGCTTCAGCTTCTCGTGAGCGTTGCTCACATTCTTCCAGCCTGAGTTGTAAAAGTACGGTATCCGCGCCTATTTCCACTACTTTATCTCGAAGGGTGTTCATGTTGTTGACTGTATTTTCGTGGTCCTCAGCAACCTCATTAATACGTTCCAGTGCCGTGAGCCTCCATTGCTCACGGGTTTCCTGAAGTTCCAGGTCCATGTCCTGCAATTGTCTCTCGTGACGATTCACTCTGGATGCTAACTCCGGAACAAAAAGCTGTGTTGGTTCCCGAGTGTCAGGATTGGGGTAGGGGCTAGCTCGAGGTGGCCTACTGGTCCTCCTGACTACTCTCGGCTTTCGCGATTCGGATTGAGAGCGTGACGAACTGGGCGGTGTGTTTGTCATTTCTGAGATAAAGAGTTTAGAAATAATAAGGCCTATATTCATATAATACATATATAATATAGCCTATAGTGTCTAGCACAAACATATTGGAGTCCCGGTTTCTCTCGAGGTCAGAGTCAACTGGTGTACCCTGTTCAGTCATAACCCTTTTCAGATTTCACATCATATTAATTTAATTGTACATAGTTGATCAGGCTATGTTAAATTAAACTAGTATCATGTAATCACTGAATCAGTCATACCTAATAAGGGATACTGCCTAACGGTCATAGTCTAGGCCCACTAAATGCAACCTAGTTCGCTATAACCTTAGGCTCTGATACCAATCTGTAACACCCCCAAATTTACTGTTGCACGGAAGCAAGCTTTGGGTGTTACTAATCAATAATCAAGCACCAAAGTAAAGCAAACGACATCTATATGCAACATCGTACGATAGTACAAAAGTATTACATTGTTGAATCATAATAACAAGCTTCGAGTTCGAAGATGATTTCCTAGAGATTCTAATACATAACTGATATACAAAAAGTAATGCAAAAGAATCTCCACAAGTTTGTATGCATGCGACTCGAGCTATCAGTCCTGGGGTAATCCTACTCCGTTTGTGTACCCGAGATACAAAGCTAAAAAGGTCAACCAAAAAGGTTGGTGAATTATAATAAAGTAATCGTTTATGAACCACAAGTATGTACCAGCGTTGCTATCAAGCAAAGTAAGTAAATCAGTATGTACGCACAGTTGCCATGAGCTCATAAGTTGAAGCTTAACCGTGTAATGTGAATATATCACGTACCCCCGTGAGTGCTATCCGCACACTCATATGTAACAAATACTAATATGCCTGTTTCTACGTGTAAATCAGTACGTGGTGGCGCTACCACCCCAGGCAGGGATTGTCAATCCCAAATGGATCCATTTACTAGTAATCGCGCTTAAGTCCATAACTAACAACTTACGATGGGAGGCTTTCAGTGGATAAAAGTAACTCATGCGTTGTGTGTAAGAAGTAATCAGTTCAGTACATTGTGTTCACGTGTAAAACAGTTGCTAAGTATCTCATCCCAAAGTATAAAAACATTAAAAGTGGGGCTGTAAGACTCACCTAAGTCTAGCAAACAAGTATAGCGGATGTAAGTCCGTAAGTATGTGTCGGATGTAATTCCGTAGTGTGGTTCTCCGAACCCTGCAACCTTCTAGCGTCCGAAACGCACAAGGTCGTAAGCAAGTAAGTAAGTTGGTGTCACGAAGGATCACCCATGCTAGTTGTCCACTCAACTAGGAAATGTCCAAGTATTTGTTTGTACGTTTGTGATCATATTGTAAATAAGTATAGCCCGTTGGTGACGGAGGTGTAATAATAATTCAAGTATTATTATTATGTAATTCATTGTGCTTGTATATCTTGTAAGTGTAGTGTTTTATGTATTCAATACTTAGTATAAAAAGAATTTTAAAGTTTCTACTTCGTGCGACAATATGTAACCCGACAATGCCATTCACGGACACTGTTCATACGATAATAATATTCACGGATTTCGTTCATGCGATAATGATATTCACGGAATGTTGTTCATGCGACAATAGGTTAACGGAGCACTGTTCATACGACAATGACATTCACAGAATTTTATTCATGCGTCAATAAGGATTGACGGAATTCTTTCAAGTATAAGTGTTAGTTTTTATGCGACAATGAGTATGCATTCACGGAATTTAGTTTTTATGCGACAATATATTCACAGATTTTTTTGTGATTTTTATCTAAAATAGTAAACGTTATCGAATCGTTCTGAAATTTTTACAAAAAGTTTCTACATATGTTATGTACTTCCTGTAATTTTTATATGACTTTTGGAGGTCGTTTGATATTTTATAAAAATTCACAAAGTGTCAGTGTTCAGTTTAATCTGAGATTAGACCACTTCTCACAAATCTAATTTTCTGGAGAAATGAGTGCATTTATGGACTGAGCCAAAGGACTTTTTGTAGATAACAAATTTACCAAGATTTTCCAAATGGTCTCGCACGTTTTTGAGGTCTAGAACTCGAGATATAGTCCCGAGAAGTTACTGAAAATTCCTGTCTGCCGGAACAGTAAACCTATGTCACCGGAGAAAAATATTTTCGAGTAGCAAATGGAGTCAAAGAGTCACGAGACTAATTTTGTTGGAAATATAACTTCTTGTACTACATTTTAGGCTTAAGAAACGTCCATTTTGGTGTTCTAATGCTTTTTATAAAATTCGTGGAAGTGGAAACAGAATCTGGACAGGAACATAAGCTCATAGTTTTGAGATTTAAATTGCGTTTTGATTACTTATTTGGACATTAACAAGTTGAATAAGCAACATAACATGATAATATACATATTATAAGTAAAACACTAGAGTTTTGAAGTCTCACAATGGTGTATGAAGAAACGGAGACGGTAGGAGTGATGTACACGCGTAGTCGGTCATTTTGGTGTCTTCGACTTCGTTTTTCCTTCAAGAATGAGGTGGTGGCCAGTGGTGGATCGTGGTGGTGTGTGGTGGTGGCTGGAAAATGCTGGGGATAGAGGGAAGAGAGAAGGAGGAGGGATGGGAAATGGAAGAGTGGAGTGATGAATGAATGGGAATGGTGGGATGTAGGAGTGTGTAAGGAGAAGTAAGGGTATGGCATGGCCATACTCTTGCTGATTTCCTGATGAAATCAGTGGGTCCCACTCATATATTGTCTTTAAATTTTAATCCCAAAGCTACGTTACGCGCGGTGTTCGTTTACCCGTTCATTTTACGTTTTAATTAATCGTATAACGTTTTCTTTGATACGTTTTGTTAATGATTGAAATACAATAGTTTTAATAAAGTTTTACTCAAATAATATATTCTAAGTTATTAAAATAATATTCGAGTTTTCGTTTGATCCTCGGTCACGAATCGTGTGTTTATTCGAATTGTGTAACTTTTAACCGTAAGCGTGTAATTGCGATATTTTTAGCCCAAGTATTTTATCATAATACTTATTATGAAGTTATAAAAGTATAAGTTAAGTTCATTTCGTTTGTCGGGCGCGTTTCACGCATTTTCGTTGCGTAAAGTTACGTTTTAATAAAACGTATAGTCGTGTAATATATTAAAGTAAATATATTAAAGTAAATAATGTTTGTTTGGATAAATCCACATTATTTTTAACAGTTTGTCACCAACGTCCATAGTAAATAGTGTCGAATCTCGTCCGGTTCAAGTGTGTATGATTTAAACAAATCATATAACGTGTATGTAATTACACAGAAAGTTCCATATATTTAGATTAATATAATACTAAATACATGTAATTACAAGTAGTTAGGCACTAATTAAAGTCCTAAATTAGCGGGTGTCACACTTTATCTACAGGTATTAGTATTACTTATCTATACTATCTTATAATGCATTTACCCCTCCCCTTTTTAAGAGTTTATTAAGTTTTCAACCAATATACAATCTCAACCGTTCATTTGAGTCAAATTCATCTCATCCATCAATTTTCAAAATCCACAAAAAGATAAGATATATATAAACACCCAAACCCTAAATGAACACATACCTGCACACCACAAAACACACACTCTGCACCTCTCATCCCCTCCCCCCTCTCTTTCAAAAGCTCCCATTTCTATTATTCACTACCCACAAGCAACAACTTCCCCACAACCTTAACTTTTCATTCATTAACTCCGTAAGTCACCATCTCATTTTTTCAGAAATCACTACTATAACTCGATCATCTAAGTATGTGGGTTTCCACCTTTCGGTGTTGAGACCCAACGAGTTTTGGCGATTGTTGTTGTTTGTAGCCGATTTTTGTTACTATTTCTTTAGATTTGTCTGTCAAAATCCATGGGTTTCCAGCGTTGGTGTTGAGACCCGACGGGATCCATCATTTTTAAAGTGGTTCATGTGTGTCGATCCCCCAAATTCGGGTTGCGGAAGCGAATCGGGTCGGGGCGCGACTAATCAATAATCACAGCACAAAGATATATAGTAAACGACTCTACATGCATCGTTTTTAACAAAATATATTGATATAAGAAACGTTTACAACATTTGAAGTTATACATAGCTTATGTTCTGAAAATGAGAGATTCCAATACATAAATACTTTTACAAAATATATTAATGCAAGGAAATCTCTAATGTCTGCATATTGACTCGAGCTACAGTAATCATGAGGACATAGTATGCGCTTAACTCGAGGTGTCAGGTCCACATTTAAGGTATGCTGATCGAGGTGCCTCCCACGAGTGCCTAATCTACACTCGTCTGAACAAATATTAGTACATCCGTTTACCCAGTTAGTGCATGCTAACCCGGATGAGGAGGGTCAATCCTATATGGTACCATATACTAATATTCACGCTACAACGTATTACCAAACTATGCTAAGGAGGGCTTTGTAAGATTAGTGAGATAACTCATGTAGTAATTGTTTGTTTTCGTACTTGCATTCATATAGTTAAAATAACGAGCAATGGTATCACACCCCTGAGTAAAACAGTAAAATAGGGGCTATGAGACTCACCTGAGTCTGGAGAGTTTAACTAATTAAACTTGAGTTGATTAGCCGAAATGAGTTGTCCGAAGACTGGTAACCTGAGGGTGTCCACGACACGCGATGGTTATAAATGTGAGTAGGTATCTATAAAGATTACCTTTGTAGTTGTTCGTTCAACCAGAATGTCCAAATTATTACGATTTGGTTGATTTGATTATGTTTTGAAAAAGTGTACGACCCGTTGGTGATTGTTTGTAATAATAATTCTCGACACTATTATTATGATTTCGAAGTGTTATACTTAAAAAGTATGTGCCAATGTGTTTTAAAAGTCGTATCGTATAAAGATTTGAGGTTATTCTAGTTTGACACTTAGTATAAAAGTAGTTTGTAAACTTTCTGTTCTTAGCGTCACTTATAGTGACACTTAGGGGTTAGGCGTCAATCAAGAAGTGTCACATAAAATTGTAAATTCTATATTAGTAGCGTCACTTGAGGAAGTGACGCATCAAGGGCAACACTTTAGGCAAGTGTCGGATGCAAGTGTCGGATAAGGGTGTTAGGCGTCACTAGGCAAGTGACGGATCAAATCAGAATTCGATTTTTGGCGTCACATAGGAAAATGACGCTAGAAGTGTCGGTTTGGAGTGTCGGGTATTGAATTTGGAACACTTAGGTAAGTGTCAGGAAAAAGGGGTTTTATGCGGCACTTAGGCAATTGACGCAAGATTAGGGTTTTAAGAGACACTTAATGCGTCACTTAAGGAAGTGAAGCACCACTGGATCTGGCCATGCGTCACTCCTGACTGGTCGGGATTTTTGAGCCCAAAAATGAGTTTTCTGATTTCTGTTTGGTCCGATTCTTTTACCCAACCCATATTTGAACATATTAAGCCTACATAAACAATAACAAGTTAAAAAAACTTGAAATCGAGGAGTTTTGAGATTTTGTCAGAAACTTACAAGTTAACGCGAGAAGAATCTGAAAAGATAGGAATGTACATTGTGACTCTGTGATCGTTTTCTTCCAAACGAGTAGGATGATTCGAGTGAGTTTGGTGGTGTTTTTTGATGATTTAGATGGTGGTGGTGTGGTGTTTGTTAAGAGAGAAAAGAAGAAAGAAAGAGAAAGTGAGATGGTGAAATGAGGAAGGAAGAAGGAGGTGGGGGTTTTAACCTCCACTTTTTTCATTCCCTGATATTTTGCTCTGTGTGATGTTTGTTTCCCTGATCGTTTAAACGTTAATTTAATTATTTTATACGTTTAAATATACGTTTTAAAATACGATTGTTTTATCAAGATTTTGGTTGGAGTATTTTACCAAATACTTAATAAGTGAGTTATAAAATATAATATAACTTCATTTTGAATGCTTGTGCGCTTAATATTTTAATCGCGTAGACGTTTGTTTGTACGATAAAAATTAATTATGAGATATTATTAAAATAATATCTTGAATAAAATAGTGTTATCAAATAATGTTATATTATTTAATAAAATTGTTTACCAATGTCCGTATTAATTGAATCGAATTAAATTCGATTTGAATGGCGTACGATTTAGTCAAATCGCATAATTGTATATATTCCATAATATATATTTTGATATATTAATTAGCCTAACACAGAACTAATTACATGTATTAACAGTTGATTAGGTCCTAATCATTAATCCTAATTTGAAGGGTGTCACATTCTCCCCCTGTTAGAAGAATTTCATCACGAAATTTAGCTCGAAGTGGTGTTTGAAGTAGCTTCAAGGAATAACTGAGGATACTTGAGTCGCATTTGGTCTTCCCGTTCCCAAGTGAATTCCAGACCACGCCGCGAATTCCACTGGATCTTGATGATGGGAATACGACTTTGTTTAAGTTGTTTGACCTCATGGTCCATTATTTCAGCGGGTTCTTCAACAAAATGGAGTTTGTCATCGATTCGAATTTCATCGAGTGGAATGATAAGTGTCTCATCAGACAGGCATTTCTTCAAGTTAGAAATGTGAAGAGTGTGGTGCACGCTGCTGAGCTCGGGTGGCAGCTACAATCGATATGCCACTGGACCAATCCTCTCAAGGATCTCAAATGGTCCAATGTACCTGGGATTTAGTTTTCCGCATTTGCCGAAATGAATGACACCTTTCCAAGGTGAAACTTTGAGTATCACTCGATCCCCAACCTGGAACTCGAGTGGTTTGCATCTCACGTCAGCATAACTTTTCTGACGATCACATGCGGCTTTGAGTTTGTTTTGAATCTTGAAGATTTTCTCGGTTGTTTCCTGAATAAGTTCAGGACCAGAGAGTGGACTGTCTCCCACTTCGGTCCAACAGATAGGTGACCGGCACTTACAACCGTACAGTGCCTCGAAGGGTCCAGCCTTAATGCTGGAGTGATAACTATTGTTGTACGAAAACTTGCACAATGGTAGGGGTTTTTTCCTAGTTTACACCGAAGGCAACTACGCAGGCTCGTAGCATATCCTCCAGTGTTTGAATCGTTCGTTCACTTTGGTCGTCGGTTTGAGGATGGTATGCGGTACTCATGTCAAGACGGGTACCCAACGAGTTCTGGAGTGATTGCCAAAAGTGAGATGTGAATCGACTATCCCTATCTGAGATAATCGAGATTGGAACGCCGTGCTGAGAAACAACTTCTCTGATGTAGATTCGTGTAAGGCGTTCCAATTTATCGGTCTCCTTGATCGCAAGAAAATGAGCAGACTTTGTGAGACGATCCACGATCACCCAAATGGTATCACAACTGCTCGATGACTTGGGTAGTTTGGTTATGAAATCCATGGCGATTTGTTCCCATTTCCATTCAGGAATTTCGGGTTGTTGGAGTAAACTAGAAGGTTTCTTATACTCAGGTTTGACTTTCGAGCAAGTAAGACACTTGCTGACGTCTGTGGCGATTTCAGCTTTCATATTCGGCCACCAATAAAATTCCTTGATGTTGTGATACATTTTTTCGGATCCAGGATGGATAGAATATTTGGACTTGTGAGCTTCATCTATCACCAAGTCTCGCAGGTTCCCAAAACTAGGCAACCAGATTCGGTTAGAGAGGTACCTAACTCTGTTAGGTTTGATTTTGAATTGTTTATCCATGCCTCGCAAGGCTTCATTTTTTATGTTATCGGGTTTCAGAGCTTCGAGTTGAGCGGCGAGGATCTGAATGTTTAAATCATTGTGAATTGTCATACTGAGGGCTCGGACTCGAAGTGGTTTCGATCGTTCTTTTCGACTGAGGGCATCGGCAACAACATTTGCCTTACCCGGATGGTATTTGATCTCGCAATCGTAGTCGGTAAGCAGCTCGACCCACCGACGTTGCCTCATGTTGAGATCCTTCTGATGGAATATGTGTTGGAGACTTTTGTGGTCGGTAAAGATTGTGCACTTAGTGCCATAAAGGTAATGTCTCCAGATTTTAAGGGCAAAGATGACAGCTCCTAGATCGAGATCGTGGGTGGTGTAGTTCTGTTCATGAATTTTCAGCTATCGAGAGGCGTGGGCAATGACTTTGTCCCGTTGCATCAATACGCAACCAAGATCTTGATGAGAAGAATCGCAGTATACCACGAAGTCATCGGTGCCTTCGGGTAAGGATAGAACAGGAGCACTGCAAAGCTTTTGCTTCAGAAGTTGAAAGGATGACTCTTGTTTATTAGTACAATCGAACTTTTTGTCTTTTTGAGTCAGAGTCGTGAGTGGTTGGGCTATTTTTGAGAAATTTTCAATGAATCGCCGATAGTACCCAGCAAGACCTAAGAATTGGCGTACTTCGGTTGGAGTTGTTGGTGCTTGCCAGCACTTGATAGTTGATTTTTGATGGATCAACATGGATTCCTTGACTATTAACAACATGTCCAAGGAATTGAACGGATTGTATCCAGAACTCACACTTGGAGAATTTGGCATATAACTCCTCGTGTCTGAGTAGCTCTAGGATAGTTCAAAGATAATGCGCATGTTCACGTTCATCGCGCGAGTAAATGAGGATGTCGTCGATGAAGACAATGACAAACTTATCAAGGTAAGATTTGCACACCCGATTCATAAGATCCATGAATACAGCCGGTGCGTTTGTTAAACCGATGGGCATCACCAGAAATTCATAATGCCCGTAACGAGTTCGAAAAGCAGTTTTAGTGAAATCGGTATCGTGAATTCGAAGTTGATGATAACCTGACCGAAGATCGATCTTTGAATAAATACTTGAACCTTGGAGTTGGTCAACCAGGTCATTGATACGAGGGAGTGGATATCAGTTCTTGATGGTCAACTTGTTCAATTCTCGGTAATCGATATACATTTTGAATGAACCATGTCATCAAAAATCGTAATCATGCACCGCTGAAATGTTGCACAAAACGAAGGCATTCTCCGATAAGCAAAAGTTCCGAATGGGCATGTGAACGTGGTCTTGTCTTGATCATGTGCATCTATCGGAATTTGGAAGTAACCAGAAAACCCGTCTAAAAAGCAATGGTATTCTTTTCCGGTTAAACGTTTGAGCATTTGATCGATGAATGGCAAAGGAAAGTGATCCTTGCGCGTAGCATCATTCAACTTCCTATAATTGGAAAGTCGTGATTTGTATGTATATATGAAGTATACATATAGGTTTGTCGCTTGCTATTAAGTGTGAATATATATATTTATATATATATATAGATTCATAAACGTTCCGTTTTATAAATATTCCTTCCGTGAAATAAATTGGGTCGCTTCTTATGTTTGGAATGTTTTAGAAGTTTATTGGGCTCGGCCCGACTAGTTTTGTTTTCGGCCCAATAACTTAACCCGATTACAATATTCGTTGGGCCCATTTACAAGTTTTGGCCCATTTACAAGTTTTGGCCCAATGGCCCATTTATTTAACTTAACAAATTTATTTTTACAATTTTCAGTCCAAACCCAAAGTCTTAGGCCCAATAAACGTCCGGCCCAGCTTGTGACCAAAGCCCAGTCTGCGTCCCAGCCCAGCCCAGCCGATCGGCTTGGGCCAGCCGTTCGGCTTGGGCCTTCAGCCGTTCGGCTGGAGGTTCTGGCCCAACCCAAGGCCCATTCGATCCAGTCCAATTAGTTAGTCCATTATTTGTTTCGGTCCAGTCCACATCATCCGTTCGGGTTAAAAGTCACAAACTGTTCGATTCATTATAGCTTAGCCGTTCGGCTCATTACGTTCAGCCGATCGGCTGGCAGGTTCGTCCCTGCCCTCTCGCCATCTGTTCTTGACTGTGTTCATGGTGTATATATATATGGATTGTTGGTTACGAGTTTTAGCTCATTATCACGCCATTTCCAATATTATAACACTATTATGTAATCTTATAACACATTTCATCAACTTTCACATATATTATTTGTGATTCTAAGTTTGGTTCCATCTAATCCATTTCAAGAACAAACACTTTTAAATCTTCAGATTATGAAGTCATATACCTGGATTATGATATATATACATATTATATATGACGAAATTGAAATGTAGTTAAAGAAAATTTGAAGGATTCCTTACAATGGTTCTATGATGGAGATGATGATGTTATGTTGGATGGATGGTGTTTCTGGCTTGTTGTCTTCTTACTCCTGATGCTACTGCTCTTTTGTGTGTTTAGCAAAGAAGAAGAAGAAGAAGATAGATGAATGACGATATGTGTGTGTGTTGATCAAATGATCAGGAAAGGAAAAAGGAGATGCAGTAAAATGAGTCGAGTATGGGAGATCACAGTCTGTGGTCTCCCAATTATAGGAGTTAGTTGGGTATTTTAAGCCCGTTAATTTCGGGTACGGGTATAATTATGGCAATATAAAAGTAAACATTTTATATTTTTATTTTGTAGATGCTCCCCTGGTTCGTTATTTACATTTGGAATAATGATGTTTTCATTATTTTTGACTGTTGTTTAATTTCTGCGTTGGACTGCTAACATTTAATTGAGTGCCAAATTTCGGTCGAATTTCGGGTTCATATTTTGAGGTAATGTTCCAAATGTTTCCAAATGAATGAGAAAATTTGAATTTTCCTCATCCTGATCTCCGAATGCATTTTAAAATTGCTTCTGTTCGTTTTATAATACGTTTTATGTTAAACGTATTTTTAACCCGTTTTATCTATAGGTTATAGATACAATAGTACTCGTAATTAATAATTGAATTATTAATTATGTTGTGTCGCCAACTTTTGTTGTATTTTTCTGTCGAGTTCGTCCCGACACATTTGTACGCGACTTAAATACTTACGTATTAGTAATACTTTTTGTTTGAAAGAACTGGGCTGCTAGGCTTACATCACATCAAAAAGTTTTGTTTTAAACTTGATCAGGAAATTAGCGTAAGAATGCACATGCTTAAATGTTAATCAATACCTAATTTGGAGAGTTGTCACATTCTCCCTCCGTTAGGGAAATCTCGTCCCGAGATTTAATTCGTGTCGTGAATCGCGGTCACGGTTTCAAACAGTCGAGGATACTTCTTGCGTATTTCATCCTCACGTTCCCAGGTGAACTCTGGGCCATGTTTCGAGTTCCAACGAACTTTAACTAGCTTGATTCATTTGTGTCGAAGTTTCTGTGTTTTCGTGTCCATAACTTCGATAGGTTCCTCCACAAAGTTTAGTTTTGAGTCAATAAAGACTTCGTCCGGAGGGATGATATGTGTTTCATCGGAAAGACACTTTTTCAAGTTAGATATATGAAAGGTGTCATGGATACTACTAAGCTCTTGCGGTAGTTTTAGCTTGTAGGCGACAGGACCAATCCTTGCAAGGATCTCGAATGGTCCGATGTATCGTGGGTTCAGTTTACCTCGTTTACCAAATCGTACGACCCCTTTCCAGGGTGCAACTTTGAGTAGGACTTTGTCACCTACTTGAAATTCTAAAGGTTTTCATCTGTTATCGGCATAACTCTTTTGACGGTCACGTGCTGTTTTCAATCGATTAAGCACTTGAGATATCTTGTCCGTAGTTTCTTGGACTATCTCAGGACCCGATAATTGTCTGTCGCCCAACTCTGCCCAACAGAGTGGCGATCGGCACTTGCGTCCATACAATGCCTCAAATGGTGCCATTTGTATGCTGGTGTGATAACTGTTATTATATGAAAATTCTGCTAGAGGTAGGTGTGTATCCCAATTACCTCCAAAGTCTATCACACATGCTCTCAACAGGTCTTCGAGTGTTTGTATCGTTCGCTCGCTCTGGCCGTCAGTTTGTGGGTGGTAGGCAGTACTCATGTCGAGTCTAGTACCCAGTGCATGTTGAAGTGTTTGCCAGAAGCGAGAGGTGAATCGTGCATCTCTATCAGAGATGATGGATAATGGTACCCCATGTCGAGAAACGACCTCTTTCAAATAGATTCTAGTCAGTTTCTCCATTTTGTCTGACTCTTTGATAGCAATGAAGTGGGCTGATTTCGTTAATCGATCGACAATCACCCATATGGTGTCAACTCTGGATGTTGTTTTCGGTAACTTCGTGATGAAGTCCATTGTGATGTGTTCCCATTTCCATTTAGGCATTTCGGGTTGTTGCAGAAGCCCAAACGGCTTTTGGTATTCGACCTTGACTTTTGCGCAAGTCAAGCACTTACTAACGTATGTGGCAATGTCTCGTTTCATGCCAGGCCACCAATAAAATCCTTTCAAGTCGTGATACATCTTATCTGCACCAGGATGTATCGAGTAGTTGGACTTATGTGCTTCGTCCAAGATCAATCGGCGCAATTTGTCTACGCATGGTACCCAAATTTGGTTCATGAAGTACAACACTCCGTTGTCTTTGGTTTCAAGTTGTTTTTCCATTCCCTTTAGGGATTCTTCCTTAAAGTGTTCGGGAATAAATGCTAGTTGTTGAGCATCACGAATTTGAGTAATGAGATTCGAGTGGATTGTCAATCCTAAAGCTCGGACTCTACGGGGTTTGACCCGTTCCTTACGACTCAAGGCATCAGCTACAACGTTTGCTTTGCCCGGGTGATACTTAATATCATAGTCGTAATCGTTCAGTAATTCAACCCAACGACGTTGCCTCATGTTGAGTTCTTTCTGGTCGAATATATGTTGGAGACTTTTGTGATCCGTGAAGATAGTGCACTTTGTACCATATAGGTAGTGTCTCCAAATCTTAAGTGCAAAAACGACAGCTCCTAGCTCTAAGTCATGCGTCGTATAGTTCTTTTCGTGAACTTTCAATTGTTGAGACGCGTAAGCAATGACTTTGTCATTTTGCATCAACACGCAACCCAATCCCTGATGTGAAGCATCACAGTAGACAACAAAGTTTTCTACTCCCTCGGGTAGTGATAGGATGGGTGCGGTACTTAGTTTCTGTTTCAACAATTGGAAAGCAATTTCTTGCTTCTCGCCCCAATCAAATTTCTTATCCTTTTGAGTTAGAGCGGTGAGTGGTTGGGCTATTTTCGAGAAGTTCTCGATGAAGCGTCGGTAATAGCCGGCTAGCCCAAGAAATTGTCGTATCTCGGATGGTGTCTTTGGGGCTTCCCAGTTCTTAATTGCCTCGATTTTGGATGGGTCCACATGAATTCCCTTGTTATTGATCACATGACCAAGGAAATGAACCTCGCGCATCCAAAATTCACACTTAGAGAACTTTGCGTAAAGCTTTTCTTTCTCCAGTAATTCAAGAATCATTTTCAGATGTTGCTCGTGATCCTCCTTCGTTCGGGAGTATATCAATATGTCATCGATAAACACAATCACGAACTTATCAAGATAGGGTTTGCATACTCTATTCATGAGGTCCATGAACACTGCGGGTGCGTTTGTCAGTCCGAATGGCATGACTAGGAACTCGTAATGACCATACCGAGTCCTAAACGCAGTCTTAGGAATATCCTCATCCCGAACCTTCAGTTGATGGTATCCAGATCGCAAGTCGATCTTCGAATAATAACTTGACCCTTGGAGCTGGTCAAACAAGTCATCTATGCGAGGTAGTGGATATCGATTCTTAATAGTTACTTTGTTCAGTTCCCGATAATCGATACACATTCGCATTGATCCATCCTTCTTCTTAACGAACAAAACCGGAGCTCCCCAAGGTGAAAAGCTCGGTCGGATGAATCCTAGGTCTAAGAGTTCCTGCAGTTGTGCAGACAGCTCTTGCATTTCTGATGGAGCAAGACGGTAAGGTGCACGAGCAATTGGTGCTGCTCCAGGGACTAGGTCAATATGAAATTCAACCTGTCGTGGGGGTGGTAATCCCGGTAACTCGTCAGGAAACACTCCCGGATAGTCACGTACGATAGGTACGTCATCTATACGTCGCTCCTCGGATTTCTTTTCTACAACGTGTGCCAAAAATGCTTGGTATCCCTTTCGGAGATACTTACTGGCTTTCATGCAAGTAATCATTTTTGTGGCACTTTTCCGTTTCTCACCTTTGACCATGAGAGTTTCTCCTGTCGGTAGGGGTAAGCGTACCAACTTATCGTAACAAATGATCTCGGCGCGGTTCTTAGACAACCAGTCCATGCCGACTACAACGTCGAAACTTCCCAACTTAACCGGTAACAAGTCTATTTCGAAGAGATGACCTTCTAATTCCAAGGTACATCCCGGTACTATTTCTACTGACTCGATTAACTCACCATCGGCTAGTTCAATTGTATATTTGTTATCTAACTTACGTGATTCAAGTTCTAATAGTGGTCTAAACTCATTAGACACAAAACTTAAATCAGCACCTGAATCGATTAACACAGAGGCATAATGGTTGTTTACAAGAAACGTACCAGTGACGGTATTAGGGTCCTGGCGTGCCTCCTGTGCTCCAATCACAAATGCTCTTCCCTGAGCCGGCTGATTGATGATGTTGTTGGCTCGGTTGTTGTTACCACGGTTGTTGGTGTTATTGCGGTTTTGGTTGTTCTGGTTATTATTGTTGGGATTTTGGTTGTTGAGTCGAGGGCAACGGTTTCGATAGTGCCTCGTGTCGCCACATTCAAAACACCCTTGGTTTCGGCGTTCTGTGTTTTCCCTAGGGGTAGGGTTAGCTTTGCAGTTTTGGGTTTTGTGACCCCAAACTCTACAGTTGTTGCAATACCAACATTCACCCTCGTGGTGTTTGCCACATTTGTCACACTTAGGTTTGTTATCTAAGTATGGCTTGGATTTCATAGTGGTGGCAGCATAGGACTTTGGGTTCCCAGATCCCTTCTTATTCGTTTGACCCTGACGGTCACTTCCTCTGTCATTCCACTTACGCTTTGTACCTCCAGAACTACCAGCTTCAGTACTGCTCGGCTCAACCTTTCCCGGTGCAGTTTTCTTGGTCAGTGTTCCCATCCTGACTGCCTCATCGGTCAGACTTTGCGCTAAAACAACAGCGCTCCTGAATGTGTCAGGTTTGGAAGATGTAACCAAACTCCTGATTTGCGGTGCCAGGCCATATATATATAACGCTCGATGCGCTTGTACTCAGGTGTTACCATGTGTGGTACTAGACGTGCTAGTTCCTGAAACTTGGTTGTATAACCAGTGACATCGGCACCAATCATAGTGATGTTCCACAGCTCAGTTTCGACTTTCTGCATCTCGCTACGGGGACAGAATTCCTCCAACATCATGTTTTTCAGTACCTCCCATGACATGGAGTAGGCAGCTGGTCGTCCCAGTGATTGGACTTGACTGTTCCACCAAGTGAGAGCTTTGTCAGCAAGAGTGCAGGTGGCATATTTCACCATACAGTCTGGTGAACAGTCACTAATGTCCAATACCGACTCTGTCTTTTCTATCCAGTGTATTATCCCAATAGCACCCTCGGTGCCATGAAAAGTAACTGGCTTACAAGCCTGGAATGTCTTGTATGAACACCCTCGGCGATTATTCGCAGGTGCCTCAGTATTAACAGGGGTAGACCCGCTGTTATTCATTCCATTCTCACGATTTCGGCTTGCTTCGTACTCAGCAATACCTTCAGCTATTCACCGTGCTATCATTTGTTCAGTAGTTTCATTGTTGTTGGGTGGGGGAACGGTTTCAGGAATGGAAGAAGGTGTCGTTCGTCGACTGTTCTTAGTCGTTCGTCATTTTGGTGGCATGATTCCGTTCTGCGATGAAATAAATATGCAGAAGTCAATGCCAAGGTATCGAATGTGATGAACAAGATTTCACATTTTTAACAAGGAAACAACATTATGAAGAATTGAAGGACAAGATTTTGTATCACATGTCACACGACTTTGAAACGCCCATATGTAGTTAGTACAATATAATCACGTTGGCCAGGCGTCATTATATAATGCTAAATACACATTTCTTTTCATCATCATTTAACACAGTCGAGTTCAAGGAAATTTCACATAAGGATCAAAAATCAAGGTGTGGTATGTTTCATGGTTTTCAAGGAATGTTCAAATGTTATTGATTGACTACCGTTGCTAACACACTTATATAAATGTAGATATAATACTAAAGTTGTTGTTGAATGTAATGAATACGAAATACAACCAAACATAAGTTATATTATATCAAAAGGTGTAGCGCTGATACAACAGTTTTATACAAAACAAGATGGGATCCCAAATACGCCCCATCAGCGGTTAGCGCTATACAAAAGTCAATGGGTGTTCCTATACATAAACCCATTCTAACAACTGTTTTTCCCCGTCTAGTACATGTCTAGTACATACATACATCTACCCATCTGATACTAGTCTATACAACATGTGATGGACTTACTAACATATCCATCATCCAAAAAGTGGTCGACCTGATGCCCAGTAGGCACAGACCGCCATACACAAGTCTAATGAAAATAAGGTAGAAACAACCCCACAGCTGTCCTCAGCACAGCTATCATCACACAAGCTCCAATCATCATCCCGGCTGTCCTTGCACGCCTCTCTAGTACCCTGACACGAGCACGTGCGGTCTCGGCTATCTCTCTGGCAGCAACCACGTTGCTCAACAAGAAGTGGCAACGCTCATGTATGTCTGTCTTGTCTCCATCCAGACGGGAGACATCGCTCTGTAGCTCGGCAAGGTGAACACCCCTGCTACCAGAAATGCGAAACAATGTGCGAATCACAGCCACAATGGTAGGGAGAGTCAACTCCACGGGCTCTCCAGTGGTAGGCAATGGTGCGGAGGATCGGGAGGACTCCCCGGTCTCAAAAGTAGAAGGAAAACCCTCCAACGACCTCCACCGCCCCAACATAGGAGTCATCCACTCCAAGTGAGCAAGCCTAGGTGCCCTCTGTGGTGGCTCATCACAGTGCATCACCCTCTCCTCTGCCATCGGCGCCTTATCACGGGGCGCAAGTGGTCCTCTAGGGAAGTCTCGGACACACATCCGTGGTGTCCTCCTGGGTACCGGTCCTCTGGAAGGTCCAGCATTCGTATGGCGTGTCGCCATAAAGGTAGACCCTAACATACGAGTGGTAGGGTCAGTGGGGGTAGTAGCAGGTGGGACCACATGTGCAGTGGGTGGTGGGGTGATGTAGGCATCACTAGTGTCATCCGATAGAGCTCTCAGCTGAACCGGTGGACACGCAACTCCGGTGCTAGCGTCGCTATGGTAGGAATCCTCAGTCAGCTCCTCATCAGAAGCATACAAATAGATCGGACTGTGCCTCGACATGCTGAGACAAAGAAGTCGTAGGTGACGTGTCAGTCGTATGTTAGCTGTATGCAAAATGTGTATGCATGCAATGAATGTTTTAGCCAAGGCTATAGTCTAGGTCTCTAAGGTTTTAGGTCACTTAAAGACTTCTAGTTCGCTATAACCAATGGCTCTGATACCAAGTCTGTCACACCCCGCCAAACGGTAATTACAATTAGTTATGTTTAGTTTGCGGAAGCTTTAATGACGTGGCGGGGCTGCGAACAGTTATTTCAACCAACCGTTACATACACACTCAGAGCATATGGTTATTGCACAACATAATAGATAAGGATGCCAGTTCAAACATTTGCTACAAAAGTAGTACGACTATGTAAGTCGTAACAGTAGTAGTGAATTTCAAAACATTTTAGTTTTAATCAAAAATACATAAGTTTAAAATAAGATTTCATAAGTATGACCGCAATGTCTGCAGTTATACAAATGAAATCCCCAAAAGCGGTCCCAACTGTATGTGGCATCCTAATTAGTCCAGGGTTGTCCATCCTGAATGCATGCGATTTCTTACCCAGCTAATTTCCTGAAAAACATAGAGAAAGTCGTCAACAAATATGTTGAGTGAATTTACAGGTTTATATGTGTATGTGGTTTGTTAAACCAAGTTTGTATAAATGATTTGTTATTCATTTATAAAATACAAGTTATGTAGGGTTGTTACCCTAAAGTATTATTATACGTGGGATGTCGTCCCAAAATATGTTACTGGTTGTTCACCAGTGTAAAAATAAGTTACCGGTATGTTTTCCGGCGTCCAACAGTTGTAGGATTCGTTCTTCCCAAAAGTATGTGGGAATTTTACTTAGACTGTGATCCCCTGAAAGGTGAGCTAAACCTTGCAGGTTAAAGTAACGCGACCTAACCCTATAACCAAACCACAACCAGAACTTATGTTGTTTGCCTGAACGGACATTTAAGTATACGCTCCACCGTAGGAGGGTCGTCACGGCAATAGTACTATCCGTATACTCAGTGGCTAGAGTCACCTAGCTAATGGTTACAGTAGTATGTCATGAGGTCTTTCATGCACACATTCCAAGTCTAGGTCCGTACTAGGATACCTTGTCTAAATTCCCAAAATAATAGTGAATATGTAATATCACCAGTCAGCATTTGTATAAAAGCAATAAAGCATTTATAGTTTGATTGCATGTGTTTGCATGCAATTTCTATGTTTAACACCCCTGTGTTTAAAAGCAGAAAACAATTAAAAGTAGGGGCTGTAAACTCACTGTGATGTGCTCGGTAGTGAAAGCTAGCAGCCGAAAGGTAATAGCCCAAGGTATGTTAACCTATATATAATAAATGTATTAACATAAGTACGTTTGATTTGTTTAATCAACTTATGTTAACGGTTTGTTTGTTTGAAGAAATTGTTGATTTCTTAATGATGTAAGTCGTTACATCTGTTGGTGACGTTGTGTTGAAATATTGTTATAGATTCAACATATTGAATTTGTCACGTGCATGTATATATACATTCATATATATATATGAGTTCTAAAGTTTACGTATTAAAACGTATATAAGTTTTATCTGTTATAAAACTTCTTATTGTATTTATTTCCGTTCATAAAATAAATAAATAAATGTTATCGTCATTGGAAAGTCGTGATTTGTATGTATATATGAAGTATACATATAGGTTTGTCGCTTGCTATTAAGTGTGAATATATATATTTATATATATATATATAGATTCATAAACGTTCCGTTTTATAAATATTCCTTCCGTGAAATAAATTGGGTCGCTTCTTATGTTTGGAATGTTTTAGAAGTTTATTGGGCTCGGCCCGACTAGTTTTGTTTTCGGCCCAATAACTTAACCCGATTACAATATTCGTTGGGCCCATTTACAAGTTTTGGCCCATTTACAAGTTTTGGCCCAATGGCCCATTTATTTAACTTAACAAATTTATTTTTACAATTTTCAGTCCAAACCCAAAGTCTTAGGCCCAATAAACGTCCGGCCCAGCTTGTGACCAAAGCCCAGTCTGCGTCCCAGCCCAGCCCAGCCGATCGGCTTGGGCCAGCCGTTCGGCTTGGGCCTTCAGCCGTTCGGCTGGAGGTTTTGGCCCAACCCAAGGCCCATTCGATCCAGTCCAATTAGTTAGTCCATTATTTGTTTCGGTCCAGTCCACATCATCCGTTCGGGTTAAAAGTCACAAACTGTTCGATTCATTATAGCTTAGTCGTTCGGCTCAACCAAGCTAGCCGTTCGGCTCAGTTTGTTGAGCCGTTCGGCTCATTACGTTCAGCCGATCGGCTGGCAGGTTCGTCCCTGCCCTCTCGCCGTCTGTTCTTGACTGTGTTCATGGTGTATATATATATGGATTGTTGGTTACGAGTTTTAGCTCATTATCACGCCATTTCCAGTATTATAACACTATTATGTAATCTTATAACACATTTCATCAACTTTCACATATATTATTTGTGATTCTAAGTTTGGTTCCATCTAATCCATTTCAAGAACAAACACTTTTAAATCTTCAGATTATGAAGTCATATACCTGGATTATGATATATATACATATTATATATGACGAAATTGAAATGTAGTTAAAGAAAATTTGAAGGATTCCTTACAATGGTTCTATGATGGAGATGATGATGTTATGTTGGATGGATGGTGTTTCTGGCTTGTTGTCTTCTTACTCCTGATGCTACTGCTCTTTTGTGTGTTTAGCAAAGAAGAAGAAGAAGAAGATAGATGAATGACGATATGTGTGTGTGTTGATCAAATGATCAGGAAAGGAAAAAGGAGATGCAGTAAAATGAGTCGAGTATGGGAGATCACAGTCTGTGGTCTCCCAATTATAGGAGTTAGTTGGGTATTTTAAGCCCGTTAATTTCGGGTACGGGTATAATTATGGCAATATAAAAGTAAACATTTTATATTTTTATTTTGTAGATGCTCCCCTGGTTCGTTATTTACATTTGGAATAATGATGTTTTCATTATTTTTGACTGTTGTTTAATTTCTGCGTTGGACTGCTAACATTTAATTGAGTGCCAAATTTCGGTCGAATTTCGGGTTCATATTTTGAGGTAATGTTCCAAATGTTTCCAAATGAATGAGAAAATTTGAATTTTCCTCATCCTGATCTCCGAATGCATTTTAAAATTGCTTCTGTTCGTTTTATAATACGTTTTATGTTAAACGTATTTTTAACCCGTTTTATCTATAGGTTATAGATACAATAGTACTCGTAATTAATAATTGAATTATTAATTATGTTGTGTCGCCAACTTTTGTTGTATTTTTCTGTCAAGTTCGTCCCGACACATTTGTACGCGACTTAAATAATTACGTATTAGTAATACTTTTTGTTTGAAAGAACTGGGCTGCTAGGCTTACATCACATCAAAAAGTTTTGTTTTAAACTTAATCAGAAAATTAGCGTAAGAATGCACATGCTTAAATGTTAATCAATACCTAATTTGGAGAGTTGTCACAGTCCAAGCGATAGCATGCTTGTGCTCCATAAGAACCTTCAATTTCTTTTTCGTTGGCTGACAGCTGAGATGAAATAATTACCGGTAGGTCCGACTTTCCTTGCAAGTACGCATATTCCAAATGGGTTGGTAAATCCTTCAATTCTAACTTTGGTGGTTCTTCGAATGAAGATTTAACCACCGACACCTCTTCCCTCGAACAAGGAATACCATACATAGTAATTCGTGTCTCCATGATCGATACTCCATTTTCCAAAATGGACTTTTTACTCTCCTTCAGTTTGACTCGCTCGGTCTCTAATTCATCTTCGCATGTTGTCTCACTCTCTTCCTCGAGCAATTTATCGAGCTCCTCAATCTCTCGAATAGCTTCAAGACTTCCTGTCCAACCTTCCAAAATCATTGGATCAATATCTTCATCTTCCATGAGACTTTGTAGAAATTCCTCATCATCTGTTATTTCCTTGGCACTCACAAAGTAACAGGTATCATCTACTGACACAGGGTATTGCATTGATTTGTTAACATCAAACACTACTTCTTCATTGGCTACCCTTATTGTGATCCTTCAGTCAAAAACATCAATCAATGCCCTTGCAGTGGCTAGAAAAGGTCTTCTCAAAATGATAGGTACCTTTGAATCTTCTACCATGTCAAGAATCACAAAATCGCATGGGAAAACAAACTTATCCACGTTAACCAAAACATTCTCGATCACACCCTTAGGATATTGAATGGAACGATCCGCTAACTCAATGCACATTCTGATTGGTTTAGGCTCTCGTAACTTGAGTCTAACATACATAGTGTAAGGCATTATCGATATGCTTGCTCCCAAGTCAGCCAGCGCATTAGTGATGTCTAAACTTCCAATAAGACAAGGAAGGGTAATACTCCCAGGGTCTTTCATCTTCGGTGGTAGTTTATTTTGCATCACCGCTGAGCATCTCTCGTTCATTGTTACCGTGGTTACCTCCATTAGCTTGCTCTTGTTGGTCAACAGTTCCTTCAAGTATTTTGCATATTTAGGCATTTGAGCAATGGCCTCCACAAACGGAATGTTGATGTGTAGTTGCTTCAAGTTCTCAAGAAACTGGTGATAATGAGCTTCATCCTTTCCTCTTCTCAAAGCCGCTGGATAAGGTGGTGGCGGCGCATGATCCTTTGCATATTGCTTATCCTTAGCAGTTTGATCAGCTTTCATGTCCTTCGTAGGACTTTTAACAAATTCCACTTCCTTCTCCTTTCTCGACGAAAGTTCAGATACAGGATTCTTACCAAAATAAGGGTCTTCATGAACTTTTCCACTTCTGGTGGTAACCTCTTTAGCTTGATCTCGTGGATTGGTTTCGGTGAATCCTGGTAGGGTTCCTGGAAATCTCTCTTGGAGAACCTTAGCTATGTTTGAAATTGTTCCCTCAATTTGCTTTAGTGCGGCACCTTGATTTCGTACTAACGCTTCAGTAGTGTCCATCCGTTGGCCAGAACTAGCAATAAATTGCTCGTTAGTAGTCAAAAACTTCCCCATCATTTCCTCCAAATTAGTTTTCTTCTCGGGAAAAGGTGCCGTGGGTTGTTCTTTAGAGTAGAAGTCTGCCTGAGTCTGGCGGAATTGACGAACTCCTTCTTGATATGGTCTTCGGAAAAAGGTCCCACCGCCTTGGCGGTAGTTTCCCCGAGCTTCGCCAAACTTGACTTCTTCTTTCGCTTCTCCAGATTCAATTTCAGGGCAATTTTTGACTTGATGCGTTCCTCCACAGTTATCACATCCAACTTGGATTGCATGAACAGTCTCGGTTACCTTCTTTATATCTCTTCCCATGCTGTCAAGCTTAGCAATGATGGCGGAGAGTCCATCCTCATTGCTAACCGACCTTTTTCTCCGACTGGTTCCATCGTCCCAAAGCTGAGAATGTTTTGCTTGGTCACGAATTGCCTCTAAAGCGTCTCTTGGAATCTTCTTCGGTAGAGATCCTTGAGCATCCAATTGATGTCTTGTGGCACGATCCACTCCTTTGTAGAATATCATCACAATTTTTTGATCATTTAGGTCATGCCGTGGGCACCTATGCATCAAATCCTTGTATCTTTCCCACGCTTGGTGAAGTGACTCGTCAATATCTTGCTTGAAATTCCTAATCTCGTCGATCATCTTTGATGTTTTGGATGGTGGGCAATACATCTTCAAGAATTTCATGCGCAGATCTTCCCACGTGGTGATGGATCCAGCTGGTTCGTTTGAAATCCATCTCTTAGCGGCTCCCTTTAGTGTTATTGGGAACACTCGGAGCATGACCTGATCGCGCGTAATGTTGGGAACGTTGAACATATCGGCGATTTCCAGGATCTTCTCGACGTGCTCGTTAGCATCTCCCTTTTCTTCGCCTAGGAAAGGGTTCTCTCTAAGCTCCTTGGGGAATTGTCCCTTGATTTCGAACTCCACTTCTCGCGCAATGGCGGGCCTCACTACTCCGGGCCCAAGATCGGTGCGCATTCGGCTTGAATACTGCTCTAGAGTCATGTTGGCAATGTCATCCGCCATGTCGAGATCTGGTTCCGATTGATCGCTTGGATACTCGGTTAGTGGTCTTTCGCGATACTCTCCGTATTCGTCCTCAAAATCCTAATTGTAATTGGAAGCCAGTGGTGTGTGAAGATTGCAATCTAATATCTCGTCCTCTTCGTTCAGGAATGGGTTGATAATTGGCGAATGGGGCGGTGCGGAATACGTGTGTAATCTTTGATGAAACGTGCGTTCGGGTTCTTCAAATGGAACGACAGGGTTAGGATCCGATGTTCGGGTCATAAACGTCCTGCAATTAAACTTACCAAGTCAGTAGAACATGTTACTTAGGTAACACGGCGTAATACTAACTATCCCGACTTTAGTTAAAAGAAAAAGTATGAACAGACAGAATTTTAAACAAAAGCACACATTAAAACCGACAAACTAAAGGTAAATCACAACTAGACAATTAAACAACTAAACAATTTCCAAATTATTGAATCAAATCAAACCGCTCCCCGGTAGCGGTGCCAAAAACTTGATGCTGTGTAAACAGAGTTAAGTTTTATAAATAGAAATACCTGCTTACTATACACAACACAGGCAAAAATACCTGGTCGTAATATAGTATAGCTTGATAAGTCCGAGTCGAACACGAGGAACGGATATCAATATTAAATAAATTGGAAATTGTTACAAATAAAAACAATAAATAATGGGAGGACGTTTTAGTTCCGGACGAACAATCGACTAACAATTATAAAAAGTGATTTTTATATTAAAACTTAATTAAAAAGAAAGAAATGATAAAATAATTAATCAAATAAAATACTTGATTCAAATTGATAAAAGAAATGCATTTGTTTAGATCACTTTCCTCATAATCCGATTATCACTTTATTGAATTGCTAACATATGGATTTTATTGTGATATGACACATATTACCAATTATCCTTACAAGATTAATTGATTAAACACAATAAAGAAAGATATAAAGTTGTTTTCAACACGTTAACAGTTCAATTTAACGTTATCCACCAAATTGTGTTACAAATTAAACCTACACCGTTTATATGATTTACTTTTGCAACTTGAGTCAACAAAGTTTATAACTAATAAATAGTTATCACATTCATCACCAAATATTAACCATTATTGATTCTAACCTATCAAACTCAATATATCTAGTGATAATTCTCGATAAAAAATCAATAATCATCAATAATAATCTATCAATAAAGAACTCAATCATAAATCAATAGATCATCACGTTAGGTAATCATCAATAATCGATAAATAAACATGAATCATCAAGTAAACACATAAACATTCATAAAATCCAATATAATCCGCAATTCAATAATCAAATCATCATCTAAGTATCATCATCTAAACAAATGCAATAATAAATTAGTCACTCATGTTATTACAGAAATTCATAAATGAAAATGTAATAGAAATCATAATCAAATGAAAACGTATAACGAATTCGAACCGAATAACCGATGATAATGAATTAGCAATTGATAACCTTCAATTCTTCTTGCTTCTTTCTCCTCAAAATGCTCCTAAAATTAGGGTTTTGATGGTTGAAAATCGGATGTGAAGAAAAATGGGGTGATTACCCTCAAATGAAAGCAAATGAGGGTATTTTGGGTTTCTGCCGAATTGATCCATCCGCTGGATGGATGCTAAAGCCCATAGTCAGATGCCGCGTCTGATCCAGCGTGGCCCAACCAATCCATATGTCGGATGGATTAATCCATCCGCCGTATGGAATGAAATTTATAACTTTTTCAACCTTCGATCCATCCAAACTTCTTAGCTTCAAATCTTCATATTTTTCTTTAATAATAGCTCGATTTCTGCTTCTTTTTTATCCAAGCTCCAATAAATCTCCTAAATGCAAATATATACGAATTAAGTATCGTATTCACATAAAATGCATAAGAATTTTATCAAAACAAGGGATAAATAATACTATAAAATAACACATTTTGGCGTTCATCGGTAATCCAGAGGGCAGTCCAACATACTGCTGAGTACCTGTGATACATGTTAAAATAAGTCAGTCAAATGCTAGGGAGCTCACAGGTTTGTATGTCAACACATATTGTATGAACCGCAAGATTTAAATGAATTTAAATTGCAATTAAGCAAAATAAAAGATTTACAACCATGAGCACATAGTCTGAGCTTAACTCGAGGTGACAGGTTCACATTTAAGGTATCTTGATCGAGGTGCCTCCCACGAGTGCCTAATCTACACTCGTCTTAACAAATATTAGTACATCCGTTTACCCAGTTAGTGCATGCTAACCCGGACGAGGAGCATCAATCCTATATGGTACCATATACTAATATTCACGCTTCAACGTATTACCAAACTATGCTGAGGAGGGCTTTCAAAGATTAGTGAGATAACTCATGTAGTAATTGTTTGTTTTCGTACTTGTGTTCATATAGTTAAAATAACGAGCAATGATATCACACCCCTGAGTAAAACAGTAAAATAGGGGCTTTGAGACTCACCTGAGTCTGGAGAGTTTAACTAATTAAACTTGAGTTGATTAGCCGAAATGAGTTGTCCGAAGACTGGTAACCTAAGGGTGTCCACGACACGCGATGGTTATAAATGTGAGTAGGTATCTATAAAGATTACCTTTGTAGTTGTCCGTTCAACCAGAATGTCCAAATTACTACGATTTGGTTGATTTGATTATGTTTTGAAAATGTGTACGGCCCGTTGGTGATTGTTTGTAATAATAATTCTCGACACTATTATTATGATTTCGAAGTGTTATACTTAAAAAGTCTGTGCCAATGTGTTTTAAAAGTCGTATCGTATACAGATTTGAGGTTATTCAAGTTTGACACTTAGTCTAAACGTAGTTTGTAAATTTTCTGTTCTTAGCGTCACTTATAGCAACACTTAAGGGTTAGGCGTCACTCAAGAAGTGTCGCATAAAATTGTAAATTCTATATTAGTAGCGTCACTTGAGGAAGTGACGCATCAAGGGCGACACTTTAGGCAAGTGTCGGATAAGGGTGTTAGGCGTCACTAGGCAAGTGACGGATCAAATCAGAATTCGATTTTTGGCGTCACTTAGGCAAATGATGCTAGAAGTGTCAGTTTGGAGTGCCGGGTATTGAATTTGCAACACTTAGGTAAGTGTCGGGAAAAAGGAGTTTTATGCGGCACTTAGGCAAATGACGCAAGATTAGGGCTTTAAGCGACACTTAATGCGTCACTTAAGGAAGTGACGCACCACTGGATCTGGCCATGCGTCACTCCCGATTGGTCGGGATTTTTGAGGCCAAAAATGAGTTTTTCGATTTCCGTTTGGTCCGATTCTTTTACCCAACCCATATTTGGATATATTAAGCCTAGATAAACAACAACAAGTTAAAAACACTTGAAATCAAAGAGTTTCGAGATTTTATCGGAAACTTACAAGTTAACGCGAGGAGAATCCGAAAAGATAGGAATTTAGATCGTGACTCCGTGATTGTTTTCTTCCAAACGAGTAGGATGATTCGAGTGAGTTTGGTGGTGATTTTTGATGATTTAAGATGGTAGTGGTGTGGTGTTTGTTTAGAGAGAAAAGAAGAAAGAAAGAGAAAGTGAGATGGTGAAATGAGGAAGGAAGAAGGAGGTGGGGGTTTTAACCTCCACTTTTTTCGTTCCTTGATATTTTGCTCCGTGTGATGTTTGTTTTCCCGATTGTTTAAACGTTAATTTAATTATTTTATACGTTTAAATATACGTTTTAAAATACGATTGTTTTATCAAAATTTTGGTTGGAGTATTTTATCAAATACTTAATAAGTGAGTTATAAAATATAATTTAACTTCGTTTTGATTGCTTGCGCGCTTAATGTTTTAATCACGTAGACGTTTGTTTGTACGATACGAATTAATTACGAGATATTATTAAAATAATATCTTGAATAAAATAGTGTTATCAAATAATGTTATATTATTTAATAAAATTGTTCATCAACGTCCGTATTAATTGAATCGAATTAAATTCGATTTGAATGGCGTACGATTTAGTCAAATCGCATAATTGTATATATTCCGCAATATATATTTTGATACATTAATTAGCCTAACACAAATTAATTACATGTATTAACAATTGATTAGGCCCTAATCATTAGTCCTAATTTGACGGGTGTCACAATGTGATTTTTGGTTAGATCTCTTTTGATTTGTTAAAATCCGTGTGTTTTTAAGTTAGATCTGTTGTTATTTTAGCGTTTAGTGTTAGATCCGTGAGTAATCGAGTCGGCTGGAAATTTTTCGTGTTTCGGGTCGTGATTTTAGATTTTTGGTGTTTAGTTTGTGGGTTTCAGGTTTGATGGTTTGTGTTTTTGCGTAGTTTTTGTTTTTGGTTAGGAGACAGGATTTTAGATTTATCCCAACCAACGCAAAAAGGTCCAATGTCTAAATATCCGAGAACAATGAAGGATAATTAGAGGTACTTTTTGGCGTTTTAGTTTGTGTTATTTAATAGTTGATTCCACCGTCGATTTGTAGATGGCCGGATTCATAATTCTGAAAGATAGTAATTTAAAACAATATGACTTGGTAGGAGTGCTGGACGATATGACTTTTCTGATTTTCTATTTGTCAAACTTTTAAAGAGTATAAATTGAAGTGTCCTAATATAAAATTATATATATAAATCTGGATTTAAATTTTGTTTGTTTGAAAAACAGAACACTAAAAGTACTCCTTTTTATTTTAAAAAATATTGGATTATTATTCAAGTAATCATGCATATGACTCATATGGTGCAAGGATTGTTAAGTAACAATCGAAATGTCTATTTTAAATTTAGTATATTATTTTTTTAATAGAGTATTCGTGATCCTAACTATAAGCTCTTGCATTTGTTATTATTTGCTTTGATTTTGGTAATTTTGTAGAAACCTAACAAGACTACTCGTAACAAATTTTGTCAAATTATCCTCAATGAGGAGCGGATTGATTATCAATGGTTTTCAACTCGGGTTGGTCCAGCGGGTTTTTCGGTCAAACCAGTGACCCGGTGATGTGGAACTCGGTGGGTTAACATTTTTTTGTTTGTTAATTTTCTTCGTTGATCAATGAACTGAGAAATAAGGGATAATTTCGCTCATATTATTTTAAATTCTCAATATTACATTAAAATTCCATTAAATATCAAATTTATCTATGTACATATCTTTATTTGAAAGTATTAGAATACTAAACTTACATATAGAATCGTTAATTATGATATGTAACATATATATTATATAAAATATTATAAATAACAAAAAATTTCAAACCGGTTAACCTGACGGTTCAACCGGTTGAATTGGAACCGGCACTTAGACCAGATCAACTCGAAAACCGGATTTTAATACATTGTATGTCTCTTTCTTTTAAGATGTAAACATCGAAGTAAAGAAACTAAGAATCTAACAAGGTGATGCATATATTTAATCTGAGAAGAAAAACTATTTTGAATATTTGGGATCACTGAAATGTAAAAATGTTACGGTCCGTTTGTCCCATTATAAGTATCATGTAGATATTTCGATGTCTTTCGTTTTCAACTTTGACATTTAATAATTTTGTTTGTGTTATATAATACTTAATGCAAAACATATAAATAGATTGGATTTTAAATGTATTTTCATGTATAATTTTCATCAAGTAATGTATAAACAAACAAAATTATTCTAGGTCAAAGTTTAAAAAAAAAACTTTGCATGAGATGGAGGTTGTACAAAATAAAATTATTCAATCTCAACATATTTAACGAATGTCATACTAAAAGTTGTACAATCACTTATAATTAACACAATTTTACTACCAAAACAATATGTTCCATGTTGCTGATTCATAAGGTAGATAAGTGTTTATTAAAGTATATAAGGTACAGAGTATCATGAAATTATAATTGTTAGTTTTGTTGAAGCCAAGTTCTGAAATAGTACCGATGGGACTCTTCATCTCTTTGGCAATGAAACGCATTGTATGCAATATTTTGTAATTTGTAATCTATGTTAATGTATAAATAAATAAATAAATAGACTTAGAAATCAATCGGTCTAAAACACCTTTAATTTGTAAGCAAAAATGAAAAAATATAACGAAGATGCTTTCTTGGTCACTAAAAACAGCATATATTCGATGCAAAAAACCATCAACGACTGCTAGAAGCTGCCTCTAATAATGCAAACAGTTACAAGCTAACTGAAAAATCACAAAATTGTCAATAATTATTCGTCACCGCCGCTTTGCGCAAGTATAAGGCTAGTAGATTTAAATGCGAACGAAGGTATATTATTCATCATGATGTTTATAGTGTGTATTCTTGATTTGTGTTAAGAATTAGAGGCGGTTTTTGTACAAATAGTCTGAACTAAATTTATAACTAATTTTTTGAATTAGTTGAACATGTCATCATGAGGAAGAAAAAAAATGGTTCCGTTCAAAACAAACACAAACTTTGAATATACTTCCTTTCCCTTGTCCCATTTCAAATGTCAAAAATATTATTTTGAGTTTTCCATTATGAATATTCAATTTGGTGTTTAACCGATTAAAAAGGACTTTAGTGAGTAACCGATTAAAAAGGACTTCAGTGAGTAAATATGCATATACAGAGTAACTTGTAAAAACATAACATTGACATTTTTAAATGTAGATCATACATTGGACGGCCTAAATACTTACTGGTATATATATATATTGTTTTCTTATCAACTTAAATTTAACCTCTAATAAATGACTTATCATTAAAATTTCGTACGCCAGTAACACATTCGTTTGCACATCATTTTCATTATATATACTTACGTTAGTTTTACAATATGATGTTTATTAATTACATTAAACATAACTTGTACCTCCTGAATTTAAACCTCTATAGGTACTTTACTACATACATGTTTATGTTTTAAAAGAAAAGTTAAAAAAGAATGACAAAAAAAATAGATGAAAAATCATAGGTGAATGAAGTATTTTGGGAGAAAGATGAGATAATTAATTGTGTCCATTAGTTATCATGTGGTTTAGATCAATGGTTATAAGGGATAACATTTTTGTAATTAATTTGAAAAATAGGGTTGAGAGTTAACAAAAAAAAAAATTCACCCAACACCGCTTCCACTATTTTGATTTCTTACATTTTAACTCATACACTTTATTTTCTCCCCCTTTCTACTTTCTTCTTCCCCAAACCCCATCTAGTACCACATCCACCACCTGCTACCACCAACTGGCTGCCGCCAGTCACTGCCGTCGGATTCCGATCGCCGGATATTTTATTAAAAAATAGATAATTTGTATTATACAAAATGTAGTGAATAACAAACAATTTCTCCTAAATGAAATATATGAAACATGCCGCAAATGTAACAAATTGCAGTAAAAAGCGAACAATGTGTACTAAATGAAATATATGTAAAATGCAGTAATGATAGATAATATGTATAATATAAAATGCTATAAAAAAATAAACAATATGTAATATATGAATTATATGCAAAATGGAGCAATAATAATATTAATGCAATGTAATTTTAACAAAATACAATACAAAATAGATTATGTATAACTTAAAATGCAGTAGAAAACAGGTAATATATATTAGATCGAGGTGTATAAACAAAATGTAGTAAAAACATCAAAAGAATAATGTGTAAAAATACAAAAATACCGTAAAAAATAACAATATCTACTAAACATATATATACAATATACAATAAAAATAATAAAATGCAATGTAATATTGATAAAATACAGTTCAAATGATAATATGTAAACAAAAATTGAAAAAAAATGATGAAAACAAATAATTTTTTTATAAATTATTTTTTTAAATTCCGACGGTTGGTGATAGCAGGTGGTAGTAGCTAGTGGTGGGTGGTGGAGGGGAGAAGTCACGTAAGATTGAGTAGTTTACAATATCAAAAAGGTGGTGGTGGACCGGTGGGTGATAGAGGAGAGGAATAAAGTAGGAGGGAGTAGTGTAAAATATTAAAAGGGTAGATGGGGTAAAAATGAAAATTTAGCATGTAACATGTGTCACTTTTTTAGTGGAGAAGACTCTCTTTCTCCTTCTCCCCAAAAGGTATCTTCTCCTTTGCATCTCATCAAAAAAATGAAGAGTAAAATAACCAATAGGATTACTCTATTTCAAAAACCTATTTTCACCTTTTTTTTTAACTAAATATTTCACAAATCGTATATCTATAAATAATCAAAACTGGTTAAACTGGCGGCTCGATGGCTGGTCAAACTTAGCCCAATACCGATTTTCAACTGGCCTCTGGCCTCTGGTCCGACCAGACTAGTCTAATCGATTTTCAAAACATTGATTTAAATTCAAATTATTGATGATTTTAAAAGATGTGGACATAAAATATTAAATTGTAATCACATGCGATTGAATATCAAAGTATCAATTACATGTGATTAAAGAGTAATCAAATACGGATTTTCAAATAAGTGACTATAATCAAGCTGAAATCACATATGAATTATCATATAGCAGTAAATTGCTCATTAAACATCAATTTTTAAATGAAAATCATATATACCCAAAAATATATGTGATCATATAACAAATCATATGTAATTAAATGTACAATTAGCAATCACATCTAATTTTTAATGAAAACAAATATAATTTTTAAAATTCTATTTGTAATTATTAATGTATATTAATATTAAGTTGTAATCACGTGTTAATTAACATATATCATGAATAAATAATCATGAACACATTTTAACTTTTTTTCAAGAATTACATGTGATTATATTTTAAAACCCGACAAAAAAATCAAAAGTATAGCTTGTGAGATATCTAATCGAAGAGAAAAAGACGTTGATTACGAATATGCAATTTTTATAATTCATGGATATACGGTGTGTGAGATTTTTTAATTTTAATGGTAAAAGTGAAAGTAAATTTTGTAAAGAAATGAAGGTATCTCATTCTATTTTTTTACCATTCTTATTTTAACTTACCTCTATCTTTAAATTCTTAATAAGGTATTATAATTGCTCGGCGATATCTCTAACGAGTCCAACAACAAAATACCCTATATATTAAAGTACCATGCACGTTTCTTCTTCCTTATATAATATTCAAAATGGTTAATGATGTATTGCGTCAAAATCGTTCATCATCCTTCGTGTTTTCGGAATATCATGTTTCAAGCGCCTCATATTTGTGTAATAGGTTTACTAATTTCAGTAATTTGGGCCATCCTTTCTTTTTACATATTATTCTGCCATTTGAGTGTTCCCAAATCCATACTTGCTGTTAATCATGAAATAGTGAACTTGGAAACAACTACGTCTCAAACTGAAAACTCGAAACCTGATAGTTTCGAGGTTTTCCCTTTCATGAAGGCAATTCGAAGTTTAGACAACAAGAGTGATCCATGTGGTGGAAGATATGTATATGTTCATGAACTTCCTTCGCGATTTAATAAAGATTTAGTGAAGGAATGTGAACGGATACACGTACATGACATGTGTAAGTTCATTACAAATAATGGACTTGGTCCTGCATTGAACAATACAGAAGGCGTGCTTTCTGATAATGGATGGTTTGACACACATCATTTTATTCTTGATCTTATTTTCCACACTCGAATGAAACAATACGAATGTTTGACGAATGATTCATCAATAGCTGCTGCCATTTTTGTCCCGTTTTACGCAGGGTTTGATATTTCCAAATTTCTTTGGGGGTATAATACATCTGTAAGAGATGCTGCTTCCCTTGATCTTGTTGATTGGCTACAAAAAAGAACTGAATGGAAGATAATGAATGGTAAAAATCATTTTCTTACTGGAGGTAGACCTAGTTGGGATTTTAGTAGATGGGGCGATAATGAAAACGGATGGGGGAACAAGTTATTGCGGTTACCAGCTGCAACAAACATGTCTATGCTTTCTATCGAAATAAGTACAAGCACCACCTTCGCCATTCCATATCCAAGTTATTTTCATCCATCTAAAGATTCGGAAGTTTCCAATTGGCAATACCGGGTGATGCAAATGGAGCGGAAATGGCTATTTTGTTTTGTCGGTGCTCCACGCACCAGTAACCCTGAATCAATCAGGAGTCTTTTAATAGACCAGTGCAAGAATTCGAGTGTCGCGAGGCATTTGGAATTTCTTTCACCAGGTAATATAATTAATATATTTAAAAAGTCGGTTTTTTGCTTACAGCCTCGAGGTGATTCAGCTACACGCAGATCTGCTTTTGATTCAATCTTGGCTGGCTGTATTCCTGTTTTCTTTCATCCGGATACTTTTTACTTACAATACACTTGGCATGTACCAAAAAACTATACAAAATATTCGGTGTTCATCTCTGAGGATGATATTCGGAAGAATGTGAGTATAGAACAAAGACTTAGCCAAATTGATCCAATAAAGATCAAGCTTATGAGAAAAGAAGTTATTAAGTTGATCCCTAGATTGTTATATGCTCGTTCCAAATTGGATACACTGAAAGATGCATTTGATATATCAGTAGAAGCAATAATCAATAAGGTGACACAATGGTGACAAAGTATGACATATGACTATATGAGAGTAGGAATAATGAACTTTATTCAAAGTAAACAAACACAAGAAATAATTCATCTTTTATGATATTGTCTCCTCGTTGTTTCAGGAAGGAGATGCACTGTTGGTTGAATGGTTTATATTTTGGGAGTGTATTATTTGTATCTTTTATGATATATTTTATACATCCAACTTCTAAACCTCTTATTATTATATGTATTTAAGTTTTACGTGTAAAATTTTTTGTACTTTGAAGCTACAAACCCTTGTCTGATCGAATTCTAATTTAATACAGATCATTATTTGCTTTATATGCTGATTTTACTATGAATAACAAAATAAAAGTCACTTGGAATTAGCGAATGCAATCATTATCCTATTCCGTAGATATCCACCCGACCTATCCACCTGTGAATACCGACGATCTAAATGGATATATAGCGGATATGAATAAGGATAGGATATGGATGATTAATTAGTGGATAAGATATGGATGCTAATTGGTAATCCATTATCACACAAAATACATATATATGAGCACAAATATACAAAACATATATCTATATATTTGAACTCAAAGTCTTAATCTTAAAATAGGGGACAACGCAAATTACTTTTATGCCCTTATTTAATAATAACATGTACATAAAATAAATTATTAAAAGAATCCACAAAATTCTCTTAGTATAATAATTTCTAACCTAAATGATTTATATCATTATTAATGTTATTGATTTATTTGTAAGCTAATTGTTTTGAAATCTATATGTTTTGTAACATCCATGTAAACATCAATTACTTCTATTACTTTTAATTTTTTAATAAAATAATAAATGTGAATTTATAAAATTTTAAATTTAATACAACCAAATTCATACAAATCAAGGAACATAAAAAATTTATCATTCATCTTATACCTAAAAATTAATTACATCCAAACTTTATAACCCTATTTTCACCTCTATATAAACTATTATCATATAACCTCTCAAAACACAAACTGAGCAAAGGTTTATATAAAGTTTGAGAAATTCCTCATTTCCGATATGTAATTGCACTATGATGGACTCACATGTTGAAAAGACATTCATTGAATTCAAAGTTGTCAAACGTTCAACTCATGCTATAAAACTAATTTCTAGCTTTAGTTGACATCAACAACTCCAACGATGATAAAGCTTTGTCTATAATTATGTCAAGAGAAACACAAAAAATATGAACTTTTATAATACTCGAAACATAATGTCAAAGCTCACTGATAAAGACATTAATGAAGAAGTGAATATCAGAATTTATTTACTTGACACGTTCGATTAATTTACTTATCTTATTTTATTGGGTACTAATTGAATTGAGAAAGGTACATTTATAATTTGTACCAAACACGATGGTAGATCTTACCTATTTCATAAAATATAATATCCAAATTACATGAGAACTTAATTAAACAATTACAATGCAAAGATCAAGCTATACATGAGCTATACATGAGTTAACTCGATCAATGAAGATCAACAAAATTAATAATTTATTTGATGTATTTCTATTCAATTCAATATTGTCGTCGCATTACACGGGTATATTGCTAATATTTATATATAAGATACAAACTTATTAAATTTTTAATGTACATCGGTGATTTTCTCTCGTCATTTTCATTATATATTATTAGTAAACCGAAATGCATAGATCACTAGTTATAGTATGACACCAGTTTGCTACTTATATAAAAGCACCATTCCAACCGATGATGAACCTCAATACGTTTCTGGAAACGTAAAGAACAAAAGATTATGTGCTTTTCATTTTTTCAACAACTATATATAACAAACAATGTTATAATGATAATAATTTTTAACATATTTTTGATATCTACTGAATATCCATTAACCCGTTTCATTTATCGGATACGTATGTGAACGGGTGATTTCAAATTCAACATATATAATTGGATATGGATTTTGAATGCAAAATAATAAACGAATATGGATTTATATATGGCTCAATCCGATCGATTGTCATCTTTTCTTGGTGTGGATTCACAAAATAAAAAATAACAAAGCTAATGAATTAAGAAAATGAGTAATTTAAAATGAAACATTTAATAACTAAAGTCGTACCGTCATCATAAATAGATAGACTTCACATATGTGACCTATAAGCTAGGGGTTCGAATCATTTCCTTAGCACATATTGTTGATTTGCATACATTGATGCTCCTTGTGGGTGGAATGGACGCATATGAGGTGCGCGACAATGGTCGGGTATGTGAGATTGTCGTTAGGGATCTCACGATGGGTGTTTGCTCATGGTCAGTGTGTGTTTTGAAATTTATATTGCAGGGGCCTAAATTATCCTCTACGTATTGGCACTCAGAGGTTTTACTAGGATGAGTAAGTGATAAGTATAACATAGGACCGTTCTACAAATCACAACTAATTGATATCTGGAACTTTGGTTGTCTTTGGGTAACTCAGATGGATAACAAAGAGGTAGGGATTTGTATTGGTTCAGATGGATAACAAAGAGGTAGGGGTTTGTATTGGTTTTCTATTTCTAAACTAGACTAAACTAAGTGCATGAAAAGTAAATGGGTGGAGGTTACTTCGATACCGCAGATACAGTGGTGGCTACTATTATATTGGTCAATGAAAAATCCCAATTAATTAACTCTAAGTTATGATATATGTTAAGCTTTAAATGATTATTGAGAAGCTGCGGAATAGCACTCAATAACCTAGGAAGATTTTTTACTTGTAGAACAAATAATAATAAGAACATAAAATAATATGAAGAACTTGATGAATACGAATTAACCAAAAAGCCTCAATCTTATTAATATAATTAAGACGAATACAACTTTCGTATTAGGGGTTCAAAACCTTGAAGCTGCACAATTCTATTAAATAGTTAACCTAATTTAGGTTCTAAGGATCTCTATTTATAGTGTATAGAGTTATCTACATTCGCCTATATTTATGGAGTAACATAACTTCCATAACCTACTCATACTTATCACAACATCACTTTCAGTACTAATCACTACTTTTGAACTTACAGTAGTAATAATTATACTAACAGTGGTAGTAACTGCTTCAATTGTAATACAAGACTAAGTACAAGTATACAGAACTAAGTGCTTTACAAAACAACTAGCAGTGCTAACTAGATACTTACAGGTAGTAGTAACTATTAAACTAACAGTACTAACTATATATATATATATATATATATATATATAGCAGTAATAATCATTTATCTTCTCTTCAAATTTCTTCTACCGGTAATAATGTGAAGACATTAGTAACATCTATACCAATGATAGTAATTACTTGTACTTATTCAGACTTCAATCATGTCGCACCCCCAAATTTATTGTGCAAAAGCGAATCGGATCAGGGCGTGACTATTCCGATAATCACAGCACAAAGATATAATGAACAAAGATATAATGAACGACCACTACATGCGTCAGTTTACAAAATACATTGATTTAAATAAAAATTTACAAAAGTTTCCAAGTTCACAATCTATCCTGAGAGATTCTAGTACATATCTAATTTATTCAAACTATAGAAATGCATGAAAATTTCTTGTTGTATGTATGTGAATTGGACTCGAGCTATGATATCCTGAGTGTGTTCAGACCTACTACTGCTGAAAACCTGAGAATACGTGTATAACACCCCATATTTCATAACCATATTTTATAATTTCAAACATCGGAAGCGTTAGTCCCCAAAATTTATATTAACATATATATCTATATTTCATAAGTACATTCACATATACAAAATGTTTATAGTTCCAAAAGATTACATATATAAAACTAAGTACTAAATTATGTATCAAAGACCGGGTGTTATATAAGTTTTCTGTTGAGACATAGGTTGTGACAACAGATTTAGCTTGAAATAGGACTGGTGTAATTGTTATTATGTTTGATATATTAGTTTAGATTTGTAAATGAATATTTGTTAAATCTATAGTAGACGAAATTTTGTAATTAACAAATACGTTTTCTGCGAGTCGAGTTCTCAGGTCGCAAGTGTTGAGAAGCGAGATGAGACCTGAACTCGCAATGATCATAAAGAGCTTGGCGAGTCGAGTCTGTTTATGGGCTTGGGCTGCGTAGCGAGTCGAGTCAACTCGCAAGCCCAACGGCTGCGAGTTGAGACGACATATTTATATGTTTTCTTTTACGAAAATTTAGTAACCTTTTGGAGAAAGACTTTTGCCATTCCAAATTATATACCCTGCGAACTCAAGTTTCCAGAGAAAAACAAAACCTACGGCTATTTATTTGTTTAAAGATAAGTATTAGATTACCAAAAACATGAACTTATTCGTTGTTAGTAAGATAACATCGTATTAAGGAATTCCGCACCTTAATACTACAGATAACGAAGTTATCGATCCTAGAACTAGGGACTTACAATTGGTATCAGAGCTTTCGGGCTAGATAACGAAGTTAGTTCTAGGTTTTAGTGTTAATCGCGTTTGATTCGGATCGTTTATACGTGCATTAGTACATATTAACGATCAAAATCATTCTCTGGACGATTTAGGGTTTGTTTACGGTTGAAATTTTCAGTTTCAATCGTAAAAATACCTAAAATTTTTGTTTTCGGGTTTTTCAGCCATTTCACGAGTCGAGATTAGGGTTTTAGATAAGTCTGCGAACCGAGTTGAACTTGCGAACTGAAGTGAGTTCAGCGAGTCGAACCTCTTTGTGAATTGAAATATTCTGCGAACCGAGATCACCTGCGAACCGAGATCACTTGCGAATTGACATCACTGCGATCCGAACTGAGACTTGCGAACCGAGATTCTGCGAGTCGAGCTGAGATTGCGAGTTGAATTGAGTTGCTGCGAGTCGAGTTTTTCTGAATTCGCAAATACAGTTTGACTTTTAAACTTTATGATGTCTGACCTTAGCAAAATGATTGAGATGGAATACGAGATTGGAAAATCTAATGTTCCACCTAAATTGTTAAGAGTTGAGGATTATTATAGCTGGAGGGATAGGTTTGAATCTTACTGTAGATTCCATGATCTATCTATCTGAATGTGTATTAAGAATAGATACACGGCACCTACAGAAACTGTTGAGAATGCTATTGTGGTTCTCACTTATCAACAGATGAGTGAAGCACAAAAGAAGGATTTTGAGATTGAGAACAAGGCTCATTCTTCAATCAAGATGAGTCTTCCTAAGGAACTTAATCATCAACTGAAGTCCTTCCAAACTGCTAGAATGTTGTGGACAGCTCTAGAGAAGAGGTGTGAAGGTAGTCCACAAGTTAAAGCAGGCAAGAGGAATCTCCTGAAAAAGCAGTTTACTGTGTTCAAAGCTTTGAAAGGAGAAGATCTTGATGCTTATACCACAAGGTACTACCATTTGCTGAGTGAGCTAGATGAACATGAGATTGTAACTACCGAGACTGAGAAAACCGACAAGTTTATTCAGGGTTTACCGTCTAAGTGGGAAATGCATGACATAATGCTTAAAGACAATGATGAGAGGTATGCAACTATGACCTTAGAGCAGGCTATTGATAAGCTCGGAGGTTATGATTTCACCAAGAAGACTAGAGATACTGATTCTGATCAGGCTCAGGATCCGGGACTATATCATGGAAAATCTACTATCTCTACTGCTTCCTCGAGCTCGACCACTGCTTTGTTTGTTGGTAATGCTGATGGAAAGGGTGAAATGATTACTGATGAGTTGTGTTTCGTTACATCATCTGGTAGTGAAGCAAAGGGAAAACCAACTGAGAAGTCACCTCAGGAGCATCAAAAGATGCCTATGAGTGTGAAATCTGCTGAACAACAATTATCTGTTCTTGCTTCCTTTGTAGCTTCGTATGAAAACTACATTCAGGGTAAACTCATTGATCCAATTATGTTTGACGAAGATTACGATCAGATAGACCCTGATTATCTTGAAGAAATAGAACTTCAGGATCAACTTGCTATGTTGTCAAGAAGAGTAAAAAACTTATTGAAGAAAATTGGTAGAAAGGTAGTTGGCAATCGATCAGGGTTTGATAAAACCAAGATCAAGTGTTTTAACTGTCAGGGTTATGTGATATCGCGTAAAAAGTCATATTTTTACTACCGATATCTCTCTCATTCTGGAACAATTCTTGGCATTTTAAACTCAAAAATAATACAAATCAATGATATTATGCCAAGATGGTCAAAACAAGGTTGCACGACAAAAATCAAGCAAAACGAATGAAAAATGAAGATTCCACGCACGTTTGAAGATTCAAGGCATCAAAACAAGATTTCAAGAAAAAAGTGCCCATCATCAACATCCATCTCACCCAAGATGTTCTTTTTCAAATTACGAATCCAAGAGAAGAAAAATCAACAAAAAACGGATAAAGAATGAAGATTCTACGCCCGCCGGAAGATCCAAATGATTCGTACGCAATATCTGGAGATAGAAAACATATTTATGGGATATCTTTAAATAAAAGTCTTCGTTTTTGAATTAATAATCCAACGCAAGAAGAATCAACAGAAATGGACGCATAACGAAGAAGATACGCGCGAATTAAGCAACGCAGCAAAAGATGATGAAACGGGGCGGGTGGCAGGCAGCCGCCGCCGGCCAGCACCCCCCGTCTCTTTTGCGATTTTTCGTCCTTGCTTGTACCCGGTGCACCACCTTTCGCTACTTTTCCGTACCCGGTGCACCACCTTTCGCTACTTTTTCGTACCTGGTGCACCACCTTCCGCTACTTTTTCTAATGTGAGCCTAGGGATGCTAATGTGAGCCACTTTTCACCTATAAATAGCAGCCCTTAGGCTTCATTTCAAGACACACCTTCCTAGCTTATTTTCTCTCACTCAATAAATAAGCTCCTACTTTCTCACTCTACATTTTTTCAATAGATTAGTTTTAACTAGCATTTAAACTAGTTTAGAAGTTTAATTAGGAATAGAAGGAAAGTGCGGAACGCATTGTAATCTTCGGTGTATTCTCGGAATTGTGTCAATTAATTCAAGTCTATTCTCTCTCGCATTTAATCCTGGTTCTTTCTACCCTTATCTATCTTAATTAATTACGTTTATATTGATTATGCTAGATTTAGTTATTGCCATGATTAGAGAGTAGTACGCTTGTTGTGTTTGCTTGCGATGTAGTTAATTAATTATGGGATGATTTATAACTAAATATTAAAGATCGGTAGTATCGCTTTGATCGTCTTATTGCATGTTCTTGTTTGATCGTTGCCTTAGGATCATCATAGTGGTAAACTATAAACGGTCTTAATTATCGTAAAGTAATATGATGGCCCCTATTCAACTGTTACTCGATATAGTACTGGAAACACTTCAAGGTGGAGTACAAATGTATGGAAGTCGAGGACGACCGAAGGTAGTCATATTATGAAACGGTACAATATTATGATGTAATATGATGACCCCTATTCGACTGTTATTCGATATAGTACTGAAAACACTTCAAGGTGGAGTACAAATGTATGGAAGTCGAGTAACGACCGAAGGTAGTTATATTATAGACTAACATATAAAATGAGAAATCTATTTTAATTAACCTTTCTAAATAGACTTTTAAACTTCAATTTAATCTATCACCTTTCCAACAATAAACGTGATTACAACGCCTTTTTAACGACGTCCAATAAAAAAGGTAGTCAGTCATCTGTGTCAATATAATTTGTCAAAGGTATAAAACTATGGAACCGCAAGGCTACATGGGGGATTATCATAGGACAAGACATGGCCAAGGTATGAAGCGGCGGAACCACTTTAAGTGAGGAACGCTGTGGATAATTAAGGGATTTATTGGGTAGTCTTAAGCAAGGGCTAGTTTAAAGTCATAAATGAACTTTTTAAATATACGAATCTGTTAGGATGACGAGGAATCGTTATATGATTCAGTTATGTCTAGTACCTTAAGATTTTGTTCCCGTTCATATGAAAGTATTATTA
Organism: Pseudognaphalium luteoalbum; assembly: GCA_963422505.1. NCBI lineage: Eukaryota > Viridiplantae > Streptophyta > Magnoliopsida > Asterales > Asteraceae > Pseudognaphalium > Pseudognaphalium luteoalbum. Next base: position 51,047,926 of record OY730196.1, read on the forward strand.
AGCCATAATCAAGATTTTGCTTATTATTCTAAATACTTTGTGATGTTACCATAACCTAACTCCCGGTGTGACATGCTAATGGGATTTTAATTAGTAGGGAATCTAGTGTTTACATCACGAGTATTCAAGATTATTTTAACAAATATCTTTCAACATAGTTTCTCCAAACATCATCCCATAACTTAATTAACGAAATCTCAGCAAACACTATCTTTATTTTATATGCTTTATCTTTTATTTTTATTTCGCTTTTATTTATTTGCCTAAGTTAATACAAAAACCAAAACTCCCCCACTATTTTATAAACCCTTCACTAGTTTGAAAGCCCTCATCTGCCACCCCTTAGTATCAATTCAGTCGGTTTGAAGAACGACTCTAGGTCATACCTACCACTTACTCACCCTTAGGATTAGCATTGTTAGGGAAAACTTAGGCCCCACAATTAAAAATTTAAAACACCCACTGATGCCCGTCGCCAGTAGCCGGTGCTACGACAAGGGAAAAATCCTTACCAAACGCTGGTGATGCATCAAGTTTTTAGCGCCGTTACCGGGGAACCAACTGTACGATCCTTAGGCGTTAAGACGAACTTACTTACTAGTGAACCTTTAGACCCCTACGTATTTCTTTATTTTTTCTTCCTTTTACTACTTTTAGAAATGACCACCCCTATCCATTCAACTAGTCAACCACCTGCCGATGAGACTATGACAGCCGCACGTATCACTTTGGCTGATGACTCTAAACCTTTGATTGAAGGTCGAGTAGGACCAATTGTCTATCCGGAAATTGGTAGAGGATTATTTGAATTAAAGCCCCACATTGTTCAGTTAGTCCAAAACCTCTGTCAATTCCGTGGCCAACCAAATGATGATCCCAACTCCCACCTTGACAAATTCATTTCCTTATCCAACTCCTTTAAGCCGATTGGGGTTAATCAGGACATAGTCTATCTATACCTATTTCCCTATTCACTCACTCTCAATGCACAAACCTGGTTTGAGGAACTAGAAATCAACTTTATAGACTCTTGGGTAGAACTAGCAACCAAATTTTTGGCCAAATATTTCCCCTCATCAAAACAAACCACGTTTAGGTCCAACATCATAAACTTCCGCTAAGTTCACGATGAATCAATCTACGATGCATGGGAACGCTTTAAGAAATCGCTTAAGAAATGTCCAAATCATCGTTTTGAGCGCTCAGACCAGTTGCGCATTTTCTACAATGGTCTCTTCCCACATCACTGTCTTTTACTTGATACCGCCTCTCAAGGCAGTTTTATGAACTGTACGGCCGATGACGCCTGGAGCCTTGTTGAGAAAATGACAATACACAACCATGATTGGAACAGTGAAAATCACCCCTCACTAGTGAATTCACCTACTACAATCGGGAATGAAGCTATTAAAACTCTCACTCAGCAAGTGGAAGAACTAACCAAAGAGATCAAGGAATTGAAAAGTCAAAAACAACAAGTCTGTCAAGTTCAAACCTGCCTTAATTGTGCTAATCCGAACCACTCGGCCCAAATTCTTCAGTCTCATCTAACTTCACCCAATACTAACCCTTCTCTTAACCCACCTAGGAATAACCCACTAACTTACCAACCTCAACCTTTGGAACCCTCTTCCTCACAAATTTATAGTTTTGACGACACCCTGATACAAGTCATTCAAGGACTCTCAGCTAGACAATACCAAACTGATATCATCTTAAGAGATCATTTGACTTTGTTAAAAGCTTTAGAATCCCAATTAGGACAATTAGCACAGCGTATTAACGCTAAACCTCAGGATAGTCCAACTAGTTGTCATAAGGAGGCTTCCCATATTCAAGACTCTCAGGTAGCACATAGCCCACCTACGATTTCTTCTCAGGTGAAGGAACCACCTATTGTCCCATCGACAATAGATTTAGAGTCTACATCAAATAGGAAAATTCCATTTCTAGCTTGTCTTAAACAACGACCCGACAAGCTTAAGTCTTTTAAACTTGATAGGAAATTCCTTGATACCGTACCTGAAGTTCATTCTAAAAAGTACTTCAGAAAACTTCTCACAACCAAGGATAAGGTACCCGAAGTACCCAATGTCCCGCTGAACGAGGAATGTTCATCTATCTTGAAAAATACTATCCCTGAAAAACTCGGAGATACCGGACGTTTTACTCTCCCTATTTCCATCTACAATTCAGGCATTATCTGTTCTCTCGCTGATTTAGGAGCTAGTATTAATCTAATGCCGTACTCGCTTTTCAAGAGGCTTGAGTTAGAAAATCTTCGACATACCAAAATGACCATACAGCTTGCTGACCACTCGGTCAAATACCCTAAGGGAATAGCTGAAAATGTTTTAGTTAGGATTGAAAAATTTCTTTACCCAGCAGATTTTGTAGTAATGGATATGCAGGAAACGTACACATCCCAATCATACTAGGAAGACCTTTCATGAATACGACCAAGGCAATCATCAACGTCTTCGCACAAACTATCAGCTTGCAGTCTCAGGGAGAAACCATCACTTTCCATATCGACAATCCTAACACTGGGGACCAAGCCGATATGTACATGATCTCCATGAACAAGACCACAAAAGACGAAGAAACTGCAAAGTCAATAAGTGAAAGGAAATCTAGCAAGGAACTGGCAATCATGCCATATTTTCCGATTGACCTCCGACGAATAGGACAAAAGATGAAAAATGCATCAGTGAAAAACATCAGTGATGTAAGAAATTGGGATGACAAAGATGGAAAAAGAAAACAAGAGCAGCATACCGCCAGTGAATCCATTTACCACTGAAGAAATGGCGGGGAGTAACCACAACCATCCCATGAGAGGAAAAACACTGGAGGAATATTCCAAACGTACAAGATACCAACCGAAAACCATCATAGATCACAAAGTGTTCGAAGAATTGATCCTAAGATTTGACAAAGTAGTGGGAGGAATAAGTAGCGTAGTCAACATGCTGGCTTTTTCCCCTACTGAACTACAATTCTGTCAACAACAGAGACGGACTTACGCTAGGATCTACAATGCCCTTAAAAGATCTAACATCCCATTCACATCAACGCAATGGGAGATGTTAGAATCCATTAGAGCGCATATGGAAGAAACTACTGGACATCTGAGCAGTCATGCCGACATCTTGACGATGAATGACCTAACATCATTGCTTGACTTGCTAAATAGAGAAGATCATCTTAGTTCCAAAGAAAGCGGATCTATGGTTATCAACTCCACTATTGAAAAGCAAATTGAGTTATTGATTGAAAAACTTAGTGATCTCGTTTGGGAGGAATCAAGGCGTGAACGACCTTTTAGGGCCACACATGAATCACCATTTGATATCGCTACTTTTGTTACGATCCATCTACGGGAAATTCAACAACGGAAAAGTAACTCCAGAACAAAGTTCATATTCTACTCAGGATGCAAGGAGATACTTCGTCAGCTTTCTCATAATCCGACTTTCCATTCAACAACCATCAGCTCCGGCAAATAGAGGACCTGTGCGCATCCATCAGAAGATTCAACGGAGACCCCAAGACCGAGAATTATGAAGACATAAAACTGCAATTCTTGGCGTTTGTATGCTCTCTTTGGAGAAACCTACCGCCAAGAGAGGTTGTTAAGACAGACACAGCCACCATAACCGACCCTAGTGGGACTATCATGAAAGCAGTCAATTACATCACCTTCGGACTTCACGGGCTTGCAAGGACAACTTCAGAGCAACTTCTAAACTACAAGGAAACATCGTGAGATAGTCCACTTGAATTGATTACGACAATTATCAACCAATTCATGAGAATCTATCCACCTCGATACACTTTTCCGCAACCTAGGGCACACAACATCAACGGGCATCCAAGGGATGCATCAATATCCATCTAGCTAGGAGAAAAGAAGTCGAGCTCTCGACAATAAAAGAGCGCTTCTCGGGAGGCAACCCGTGTTTACATTTTTGTAATTTTACATTCCAAGAAGTGATGAAGTCTCCGACTATCTTTCACACTTGGATATACGAAGAACACCGACACATCAAGTTTTTGGCGCCGCATCAAACATAAAGTTTTTGTGGCCGCATCAAACATCAAGTTTTTGGCACCGGAATTAAGAAAAGTATATCCAACGTGTTCACACCTACGAGACAAATCACAAAAGACTTGAAGAAATCAGAGCACACAATAGCAACGAAGGGACTCTACGGAAAAGTCGGCAATCATGTGCTTGGGAGCACTCCTCATCATCACCTACAAGCCACATATATAAATGGGGAGTACTTCAGTTCTAATCTCTTTCTTTCGTTTATAAATATACCAGATCCATTATGCTTATCACTAAGTGTGGGATTCAAACCCAACACACACTGCTAAAAGAATACGTCTTAGATGTTTTAATTTTTAAGTGTGGTATTTTACCCCAGTCAGAGCTTAGAATAACATCGAGGACAATGTTCCTTTAAGTGTGGGATAGCAGTAGTTACAATACTGAAAAATGGATAATGGTATATGCTTGATTCTAAGCTCGTTTCTCTTTAGACCATCCTTCTCCAATAAGCAAACAAAATTTTTCAATATTGAGTTAAAAATATGTTGAAAATGAAAAATTTTAGACATAATAATTTACTTTGGGGAAAAGGATAAATAAAATACAAATTCTTTTGAGAAATTATGGTAGTAATCCCATAAAGAGCATCGCATGACTAGGCACACAACAAACCAACTTTCGATTCGTGAGGTATCTTGAGCCATATAAAACATTCACCTTTAATGCTTCACATCTTCGATTCTTGAGTGTTTCGATGTATGCGTTTAGAATCAGAACTTGCTCCTGCTATGCATTTCGAATCCAGATTGGTTAGTGAAAAGGAGATTGAATCACATCATTCTAAAACTCATCCATACACCCAAACACCCAAAAATAGACACATTACCCCTGCTTTATCAAAAGCAACCCCCAAACTTTAAAATAAAGTTCCAAAGATGAAAGAAGAGAAATCGCAAGGAGATGACGTCAAAAAGAAAAGAGAAAAGAATTTTAAGAAGAAAAATTTGAAGAAAAAGAAAATCAATTGGAGAAAAAGACTCCTCCCGCAAACACCAAAAGAAAAAGGGCGTCAATCCTCCCAAAAATTCCAACTTCAACAAAAAGAGACCCACGAAAAACCCAGCAAAACCCCCTCTCATATCACCAACACTTCACTTCGAAAAATCCTACATCACTTCCCTTAGAATGATTGTGGCTAGATCGACTTCGCACTCACCAAAAAGGATAACGATTTGATTCTCGATCAAGCCTATGACGATAAACGATACATGATTGGCGTTCTGAGTGATTGATAATATTATAATAGGAAACCCTAAACACTTTGAGTGATTTGAGTGACCACCTTGAGAGGATGGCCTAGTCATGTATCCAAGATCAAAGATCAAAAACATGCTTCCAAAGATTACAACCTTGTTTTCAAAGAACAAATATTTCATTTTTTCCAAAACCCCCTTTGGTAAAAAGTTCCGCCTCAAAATATTTCATCATCTGCTTATCTTTAACCATGTTGAAATTCGAGTTTGCTTGAGGACAAGCAAAGTTCTAAGTGTGGGATACTTGATATCGCGTAAAAAGTCATATTTTTACTACCGATATCTCTCTCATTCTGGAATAATTCTTGGCATTTTAAACTCAAAAACAATACAAATCAATGATATTGTGCCAAGATGGTCAAAAAAAGGTTGCACGACAAAAATCAAGCAAAACAAATGAAAAACGAAGATTCCACGCACGTTTGAAGATTCAAGGCATCAAAACAAGATTTCAGGAAAAAAGTGCCCATAATAAACATCCATCTCACCCATGATGTTCGTTTTCAAATTACGAATCCAACAGAAGAAGAATCAACAAAAATGGATAAAGAATGAAGATTCTACGCCCGCCGGAAGATCCAAATGATTCGTACGCAATATCTGGAGATAGGAAACATATATTTGGGATATCTTTACATCAAAGTTTTCGTTTTTGAATTACAAATCCAACGCAAAAAGAATCAACGCAAATGGATGCATAACGAAGAAGATACGTGCGAATTTAACAATGCAGCGAAAGACGACGGACCGGGGCGGGTGGCAGCCAGCCGCCGCCGGCCATCTGGCGGGCGGCGCCGGCCTCCACCCCCCGTCTCTTTTGCGCTTTTTCATCCTTGCTCTTACCAGGTGCACCACCTTTCGCTACTTTTCCGTACCCGGTGCACCACCTTTCGCTACTTTTTCGTACCTGGTGCACCACCTTTCGCTACTTTTTCTAATGTGAGCCTAGGGATGCTAATGTGAGCCACTTTTCACCTATAAATAGCAGCTCTTAGGCTTCATTTCAAGACACACCTTCCTAGCTTATTTTCTCTCACTCTAGAAATAAGCTCCTACTTTCTCACTCTACCATTTTTTCTCAAGATTAGTTTTAACTAGCATTTAAACTAGTTTAGAAGTTTAATTAGGAATAGAAGGAAAGTGCGGAACGCATTGTAATCTTCGGGGTATGCTCGGAATCGTGTCAATTAATTCAAGTCTATTCTCTCTCGCATTTAATCCTGGTTCTTTCTACCCTTATCTATCTTAATTAATTACGTTTATATTGATTATGCTAGATTTAGTTATTGCCATGATTAGAGAGTAGTACGCTTATTGTGTTTGCTTGCGATGTAGTTAATTAATTATGGGATGATTTATAATTATATATTAAAGATCGGTAGTATCGCTTTGATCGTCTTATTGCATGTTCTTGTTTGATCGTTGCCTTAGGATCATCATAGTAGTAAAATATAAACGGTCTTAATTATCGTAAAGTAATATGATGGCCCCTATTCGACTATTACTCGATATAGTACTAGAAACACTTCAAGGTGGATTACAAATGTATGGAAGTCGAGGAACGACCGAAGGTAGTCATATTACGAAACGGTACAATATTACGAAGTAATATGATGGCCCCTATTCGACTGTTATTCGATATAGTACTGAAAACACTTCAAGGTGGAGTACAAATGTATGGAAGTCGAGTAACGACCGAAGGTAGTTATATTATGGACTAACATATAAAATGAGAAATCTAATTTAATTAACCTTTCTAAATATATTTTAAACTTCAATTTAATCTATCACCTTTCCACCAATAAACGTGATTACAACGCCTTTTTAACGTCGTCCAATTAAAAGGTAGTCAGTCATCTGTGTCAATATAATTTGTCAAAGGTATGAAAACTATGGAACCGCAAGGCTACATGGGGGATTATCATAGGACAAGACATGGCCAAGGTATGAAGCGGCGGAACCACTTTAAGTGAGGAACGCTGTGTATAATTAAGGGATTTATTGGGTAGTCTTAAGCAAGGGCTAGTTTAAAGTCAAAAATGAACTTTTTAAATATACGAATCTGTTAGGATGATGAGGAATCGTTATATGATTCAGCTATATCTAGTACCTTAAGATTTTGTTCTCGTTCATATGAAAGTATTATTAAGCCATAATCAAGATTTTGCTTATTATTCTAAATACTTTGTGATGTTACCATAACCTAGCTCCCGGTGTGACATGCTAATGGGATTTTAATTAGTAGGGAATCTAGTGTTTACATCACGAGTGTGACACCCCGCAAATTTAAACGCAATTATAAACAATAAACACTTGCATTATTAGGCTAATTCCCTACTTGAGTGAATTCACAACTACTTTTAGAGGTAAGTCTAGCAAAGCCCGGCTAGTTAATACACGTAGTATTTAACGTTTCATAATTTATTGTAGTTACGTACCAAACATTTGGAACAAACTCGATAGATATACATACAACCGTTGGTGAACGAAATTATTTAATAACATTATTATTTACTAAATACTATGCCGATAATATTTAACACGTATTTTGTAACGTATAATACTTACAGTACGCGACAAAAACGCGCAATTCGCCCCCAACGAATGAAATAGTTACAAGTTATATTTTTATAACTCAAAACAAAGTATTTTGATAAAATACTTCGATTGAAAATATTGAGAATTGTATCGAAAACGAAAACGCATTCAAATAACGTTACGCGACTAATTATACGTTTAAACAAACGGGTAAACAGACACCATATGAAACGCAACTTTTGGAACAAGATTTAACACACCCACATGGGGGTGGGGCCCCGTTAAAATCTGCTGGAAATCAGCCTTATTCCCCCTCCCCCTCCTCTTGGTTGATCACTTCACTCCACCACCCCATACCTCATTTTACCATCCCATAACTTCTTGATTTCTCTCCTCCTTCACTCTATTATCTCTCTCTAAAACGACTTGGAGGCTGCCGTAAGCCACCAACACAGCCTCCTAACACTGCCATATCACCACCACAGTGCCGCCACGATCCGCCACGCCGGAATTAAAGAAAACGTATAAAAACAAGCATTCGACTTCTTTCTTCCTTCTCCTCTTCATTTCTTTGTAAGGAACTTTTTATTCTTCATTAATTTAACTTGGAACATATATATTTACATGTTAGTATGTTTACTCAACTATAAAATGTCCAAAATATAAAATGAAACGCATTTTAAAACTCGAAATATATAATTTTGTTTCCTGTCCAGATTTCTGTTCTAAATTCAACGAATTATTTAAAAATCATTTCTCCATGAAATAATGCGTTTCTTAAGCCTATAATGTAGTAAAAGAAGTTATCTTTCCAACAAAATTAGTCTTGTGACTTTTTGACTCCGTTTGCTACTCGAAAACATTTTTCTCCGGTGACATAGGTTTACTGTTCCAGTAGACAGGAATTTTCAGTAACTTCTCGGGACTATATCTCGAGTTCTAGACCTCAAACACGTGTGAGACCACATGGAAAATCTTGGTAAATTTGTTATCTACAAAAAGTCATTCTTTGGCTTATTCCAGAAATGCACCCATTTCTTCAGAAAATTAGATTAGTGAGAAGTGGTCTAATCTCGGATTAAACTGAACCCTGACACTTAGTGAATTTTTATAAAATATCAAAATACCTGCAAAATTCATAAAAAATTACAGGAAGTACATAACATATGTGGGAACATCATGTAACAATTTCAGAACGATTCGATGAAGTTTACTATTTTATATAAAAATCACAAGGAATCCGTGAATCACATTGTCGGATGAACAGTAACTTTGACTTGTTGACTCACAGATGAACAATAACTTTAACTTTCATTAACTTCGGCTAAAACATACACTTTCGGAAAAATAAACGTAAACTTAATTATATCTCGCATACACTTTTATAAGTGTACAAAACAATGAAACACTTAATAATAATACTTGAAATTATTATTACAAAAACTCACCAACGTTCTGTATATAATTTTAAAACACGAACAAACAACTAAACCATTTGGACATATCTAGTTGAGAGAACACTAGCATGGATGGTCAACTAAGACATCCACTTACTCATACTTATAAATTTCATACGTTTAGGGCGTTAGGAGATTTCGGATTAGACTTGGACTTTAGGCTTTGCTAGCTCTCGCACTATTACTTAACTCAACATGTGAGTTCACAGCCCCTACTTTTACTGTTTTAACTGCTTTTGAACAGGGGTGGAAAACATAGTCAAACGTTTGAAATACATGATTGTATACTGATTTACTCGAACAATTAGAGTACATTGAACTGTTAAACTATTACACAAACTGACGTTTATGAATAAACGTTTTCATACTACAAACACTGTAAACGTATTAAACTTGTTTTGGAAACGCTGGAGAATGACCAGCAACGCTTCTACGAAACTGACTGGGTAACTAATGGGTCCTTCTGACATGGACCAGATCCTACTGACATTGATCAAGGGATACTGACACTCCCTTCAATTTGAACCCTACTGACATGGGTACTAGATCCTTCTGACATGGATCCGTTATACTTGTAGAACAGGGAACACTGACACTCCCCACTAGGTGAACCCTACTGACATGGGTACTCGATCCTACTGACATGGATCCGTTAACAACTATTAGGATACTGACATTCCTACGAACAAATATTAGGATACTGACATTCCTACGAATAACTATCAGGATACTGACATTCCTACAATTAAAAATAGGATACCGCTTTCCTACGAATCTTAAACTATATTTTGAGTAACATCCCACGTAACTACATCTTTGGGCTACATCCCACTAAACGTACACATTGGATAACACTCCACGAAACTTTATTTGATTGTGATGACGATAACTATTTGTGAACGCTTTGAAACAACCAACTATAATTGTAAACATAAAACCTGTGAATTCACTCAACCTCGTTGTTGACTTTTACTATGTTTTTCAGGGAATTAGCTGCGCATGTAAGAACCGCCTGCACGTTGGAACATAGGCGACCCACGATGAATAGGATGCCAACTTTTGACAACTGGATTTCTTCTATATAACTGAAATTGTTTAGTCATATTTACGAAATCTACTTTTGTAAACTTAATACTTTTAACTTGTACGATTCGAGGAATCGTAAACTTTGTAACTAATACTTTGGCATCTTAATATATTTGTTCAGTTGTAATCATAAGCTCTGATACGTATGCATGTACTGTGTATTGTGGCACTCCCCATACTTAACTAAATGCTTCCTCTAAACTAAATCAACGAATTTGGGGGTGTTACAGATTGGTATCAGAGCCATTGGTTATAGCGAACTAGATTTCTTAGGTGACTTAGAGACCTTAGAGACCTAGACTATAGCCTTGGCTAGAATGCACATGCATACACACATTTGCATACGTCTAACTATCGATACGACACGTCGACACGCATCTATTGGACCATACCACATCAGATTTCGTTCATTGACACTCTAATCTCATGTAAACCTGATCGTATTAAGTGGTTGATGAAAAGAAGTATGTATTTAGCATCATATAATGACGCCTGGCCAACGTGATTATATCATACTAAGTACATATGGGCGTTTCATAGTCACAAGATACATGATGGGGATCTTGTCAATCATTTTTAGTGTTCTATAACTAAATACATGTGAAACATTATTCTTCACACCCTTTTCATTGGCATTGACTTCTGCATTTTTATCGCAGAACGTCATCATGCCACCTAAACGAAGAAATACCCAAAACAGTCATCGAGCGCCTACACCTCCTGTCGTCGAAACTACCAAACAGATCATCGAACGACGTGTGGCTGAAGCAATTGCCCAGTATGAGGCAAGCCGCAATCGTGATAATGTGGTGCACAATAGTGGAACCACTCCCGTCAACAGCGAAACTCCTGCGAATACCCAACATGGGTGTTCTTACAAAACTTTCCAGGCCTGCAAACCGAGCACCTTCACCGGGACTGAAGGGGCCATCGGCCTAGTCCACTGGATCGAGAAGATGGAATCGGTCCTCGACATCAGCGACTGTACTACCAACAATGTGGTGAAATATGCCACCTGTACTCTAGCTGACAAAGCGTTAACCTGGTGGAACGCTCAGGTCCAGATTATTGGACGCTCAGCCGCTTACTCCATGAACTGGGAGACTCTGAAACAGATGATGATGGAGGAGTTTTGCTCTCCCAACGAGATCTAGAAACTCGAGACTGAACTCTAGAACATTCAGATGATCGGCGCTGACATTACCGGTTACACAACTAGGTTCTAGGAACTTGCACGCCTGGTACCCCACATGGTAACCCCCGAGAAGGAACGCATCAAGCGATACCTTAAGGGCTTGGCCCCACAAATCAGAGGCATGGTGATGTCCTCCAAACCAGCTACCTTTAGGAGCGCAGTTGACCTGGCTCAGAGCTTGATCGATGACGCGGTCCTGATTGGAACTTTGAAAGCTGCTACTGGGAAAGGTGAACCCCTCCGAATCGAAGCTGGTGATTCTGGAAACAATAAACGCAAATGGAACAACGAGGGTAATGACCGTCAAGGTCAACAGAACATGAACGGGGGAAACACCCGAGCCTATGCTCCAATCGCCAACACTGAAACCAAACCTTATCTTGGCAAGAGGCCCAAGTGTGGGAAGTGCGGAAAGTACCACGAGGGAGATTGCTTCTTCTGTGACAACTGCAACCGATTTGGACACAGAACCCAGGCATGCAGAATCCATCCTGCGAACAATGAGCAACGAAATAATGGGTGTTTCAAGTGTGGTGAGCCAGGACACTACCGAAACCAGTACCCACAACTCAACAACGCCAACAACAATCAGAACAACAACAACACCGTTGTTCCACTAGCTCGCGGACGTGCTTACATCATAGGGGCAAGGGATGCACAACCAGATCCCTACGCTAACATTGGTACGTTTTAACAAACTATTACGCTTAAACGTTACACTATTTGAATGTCGATTCAAACCTAACACTTGGTAAACATTAACTATGTTACAAACGCACTACTTATCCAACTATACCGCGAGTATACTAAACCGTTAGAAATTTATGGCAACTTAGAGCGCCACGCAAACTATTATTATTATTAACGACATGACTTTTCAAAAAAACATACGCAACGGGCGTTCCGACTTGGTTTAAATCTCGGGACGAGATTTCTCTAACATGGGGAGAATGTGACACCCCACAAATTTAAACGGAATTATAAACAATAAACACTTGCATTATTAGGCTAATTCCCTACTTGAGTGAATTCACAACTACTTTTAGAGGTAAGTCTAGCAAAGCCCGGCTAGTTAATACGCGTAGTATTTAACGTTTCGTAATTTATTGTAATTACGTACCAAACATTTGGAACAAAATCGATAGATATACATACAACCGTTGGTGAACGAAATTATTTAATAACATTATTATTTACTAAATATTATGCCGATAATATTTAACACGTATTTTGTAACGTATAATACTTACAGTACGCGACAAAAAAGCGCAATTCATGCCCAACGAATGAAATAGTTACAAGTTATATTTTTATAACTCAAAACAAAGTATTTTGATAAAATACTTCGATTGAAAATATTGAGAATTGTATCGAGAATGAAAACGCATTCAAATAACGTTACGCGACTAATTATACGTTTAAACGAACGGGTAAACAGACACCATATGAAACGCAACTTTTGGAACAAGATTTAACACACCCACATGGAGGTGGGGGCCCCTTAAAATCTGCTAGAAATCAGCCTTATTCCCCCCCCCCCCCCCTCCTCTTGGTTGATCACTTCACTCCACCACCCCATACCTCATTTTACCATCCCATCACTTCTTGATTTCTCTCCTCCTTCTCTCTATTATCTCTCTCTAAAACTACTTGGAGGCTGCCATAAGCCACCAACACAGCCTCCTAACACCACCATATCACCAGCATAGTGCCGCCACGATCCGCCACGCCGGAATTCAAGAAAACGCATAAAAACAAGCATTCGACTTCTTTCTTCCTTCTTCTCTTCATTTCTTTGTAAGGAACTCTTTATTCTTCATTAATTATACTTGGAACATATATATTTACATGTTAGTATATTTACTCAACTATAAAATGTCCAAAATATAAAACAAAATGCGTTTTAAAACTCGAAATATATAATTTTGTTTCCTGTCCAGATTTCTGTTCTAACTTCAACGAATTATTTAAAAATCATTTCTCCATGAAATGATGCGTTTCTTAAGCCTAGAATGTAGTACAAGAAGTTATCTTTCCAACAAAATTAGTCTCGTGACTTTTTGACTCCGTTTGCTACTCAAAAACATTTTTCTCCGGTGACATAGGTTTACTGTTCCGGCAGACAGGAATTTTCAGTCAATTCTCGGGACTATATCTCGAGTTCTAGACCTCAAAAACGTGTGAGACCACTTGTAAAATCTTGGTAAATTTGTTATCTACAAAAAGTCCTTCTTAGTGAATTTTTATATTAGTGAGAAGTGAGAAGTGCACCCATTTTATATTATTCCAGAAATGCACCCATTTCTCCAAAAAATTAGATTAGTGAGAAGTGGTCTAATCTCGGATTAAACTGAACCCTGACACTTAGTGAATTTTCATAAAATATCAAACGACCTCCAAAATTCATAAAACAATTACAGGAAGTACATAACATATGTAGGAACATCGTGTAACAATTTCAGAACGATTTGATAACGTTTACTATTTTATATAAAAATCACAAGGAATCCGTGAATCACATTGTCGGATGAACAGTAACTTTGACTTTTGTTGACTCATGCATGAACAGTAACTTTGACTTGTTGACTCACGCATGAACAGTAACTTTGACTTTTGTTGACTCACGCATGAACAGTAACTTTAACTTGTTTTTGACTTTTGTTGACTGTCGCATGAACAGTAACTTTGACTTTCATTAACTTCGGCTAAAACATACACTCTCGGAAAAATAAACGTAAACTTAATTATACTCTCGCATACACTTTTATAAGTGTACAAAACAATGAAACACTTAATAATAATACTTGAAATTATTATTACAAAAACTCACCAACGTTCTGTATACAATTTTAAAACACGAACAAATAACTAAACCATTTGGACATATCTAGTTGAGAGAACACTAGCATGGATGGTCAACTAAGACATCCACTTACTCATACTTATAAATTTCATACGTTTAGGGCGTTAGAAGATTTTGGATTAGACTTGGACTTTAGGCTTTGCTAGCTCTTGCACTATTACTTAACTCAACAGGTGAGTTCACAGCCCCTACTTTTACTGTTTTAACTGCTTTTGAACAGGGGTGGAAAACATAGTCAAACGTTTGAAATACATGATTGTATACTGATTTACTCGAACAATTAGAGTACATTGAACTGTTAAACTATTACACAAACTAACGTCTTTGAATAAACATTTTCATACTACAAACACTGTAAACGTATTAAACTTGTTTTGGAAACGTTGGAGAATGACCAGCAACGCTTCTACGAAACTGACTGGGTAAATAATGGGTCCTTCTGACATGGACAAGATCCTACTGACATGGATCAAGGGACACTGACACTCCCTTCAATTTGAACCCTACTGACATGGGTACTAGATCCTTCTGACATGGATCCGTTATACTTGTAGAACAAGGAACACTGACACTCCCCACTAGGTGAACCCTACTGACATGGGTACTCGATCCTACTGACATGGATCCGTTAACAACTATTAGGATACTGACATTCCTACGAACAACTATTAGGATACTGACATTCCTACGAATAACTATTAGGATACTGACATTCCTACAATTAAGAATAGGATACCGCTTTCCTACGAATCTTAAACTATATTTTGGATAACATCCCACGTAACTACATCTTTGGGCTACATCCCACTAAACGTACACATTGGATAACATTCCACGAAACTTTATTTGATCGTGATGACGATAACTATTTGTGAACGCTTTGAAACAACCAACTATAATTGTAAACATAAAATCTGTGAATTCACTCAACCTCGTTGTTGACTTTTACTATGTTTTTCAGGGAATTAGCTGCGCATGTAAGAACCGCCTGCACGTTGGAACATAGGCGACCCACGATGAATAGAATGCCAACTTTTGACAACTGGATTTCTTCTTTATAACTGAAATTGTTTAGTCATATTTACGAAATCTACTTTTGTAAACTTAATACTTTTAACTTGTACGATTCGAGGAATCGTAAACTTTGTAACTAATTGTAAGTCCCTAGTTCTAGGATCGATAACTTCGTTATCTGTAGTATTAAGGTGCGGAATCCCTCAATACGGTGTTATCTTACTAATAACGAGTAAATTCGTAATTGCGTTTAATAAGACTTAACTTTATACGATGAATCGTCAAAGTCTAGCCGTAGGTTATGTTTTCTCTGGGTTTGTTGAGTTCGCAGATGATAAAAGTGTTCTCTAGTTTCTGTGCAAAAGTTAACGATTTTGCCAAACAAAATCGTTTATATATGCTGTCTCGGCTCGGCTCGCATGGACCTGCGAGTTCAGCCCAACTCGCCTCGCTTAGCCCAAGCCCAGCTTAGCCATAACGAGTTCAGTTCTCATCTCGCAGCTCACCTTGCTGCGACCTGAGATCTCGACTCGCTTCGCAACAAACGTATAATATAAATACGTTATTTCGTCTATCTTTAATATGAAATATTAATAACAAAACGAATATGCATTTACAAATATAAACCAATATATCAATACAATCACAATTACACTAGTCATATTTCAAGCTAGATCTGTTGTCACAATCTATGTCCCAACAGACTCCCCCTTGACAATAGCTCTAGTATCTTTATCTTTTAATTGTCTTTGGTCTTTATTTGTAAATCTTGCTTCCTGCATAAATCTTCATCTTGATACAAGTTTTAACCATCATTTGATAATCTCTCCCTAAATCAGCCCATTCAATAGTCGTCAAAATTCTGTTCTCTTTTAACCTTAACAGATCCTTTCTCGACATATTCATCAAGTGTCGATGGTCATAAACTCTGAAGATTTCTCTTTCACCACCTTCAACCTCATCATCAGCTTCAACCATAACAGCTTCTCCAGTCTTTGAATCCACGTGCCAACTCTTCATATTTCTCAAAATATCCTGTGGCATTGTCTTCAATGGAATCTGCTGCACACATTTAACAGCTGGATAAATCTTTTTCCTTCTTCTTCTTCCAGTCCTTTGACTTCTCTCCTGTAGTTTCACAGTCTTTCCCTTTCTTGGCTTTATCATCTCAAATTTATTTGTACCAACCTCATGTCTAATAATTCGTTCAACACGATTAGCATAATCATCACGACTTGGGTTGTTGATCTCTAATCTAGCCAAATCACGTATTTCATAACGTGGTAAAGAACTAAAAACTACCAGCTTTCTTTCAAAGTATTGAACTCCATCATATCTTTTAATTGCAAAAAGCTTCAGTTCAGAGTCAAAGTACCAGCCAATAATCCCTTTACGCGGTACGCGTTTCTTTGTCATATCAATTTCAGAAATTCCAATCTTCTTCTTCTGTTTTGGAAGTTTCCGATATTGTACTGCAGGATCATTTGTAAAGACTATCTCTTCTGCTTCATCTTCCGAGGTTGAGTCTTCAATATCTTCATCGATATCAACCACTGTTGGACCTTGCTCATTTTCAATAACAACTTCTGTTCTAGATGGGCTTACATGGTGTTCATCAACATTTGCATCTGGATCTACACCTATGTCTTGCACAATCTCAGGAACAGCAGTCCAATCAGCAGGTGGTAGAAATTCTCCATCCTCAAGATCAAAATCTATTTCTTCATCTATCTCGTCAACAATATCTTCTTCTAAATCAGATAGATCAAGCATCTCAAATCCTAGAGAAAAACCACATATACAAATCAATATTAATAATTTAAGTTCTTTACTAATTTCCCTGAATTAATCCAAGAATTTCTTTATCAACTCTTTTGTATAATTTAAACCTTCAATTTAAACGCAATATATATATATAACTTATAAAAACCTTTTATTGATTACCCTGAATCAATCTAAGATTCTCTAAAGTCTTATACAATACTTAACAAATAATAATTAATTTTAAATTCTAATGTATTGTGAAAAATCACCAAACATTTAAATTTACTATTAATTATCTTATATAATTTCTAAGTTAATTGATCTTAACTTATTATCAGCATAACTTTTAAATTATATATCATTTGTCTAGTTAATCAAATACATTTTTAACTTGTTAGTTATAAACTCTCAAGTCTAAAATGCATATGTTATTATAAAATTTTGACCGTCGAAAAATAATCGGAACACGCCGCTTGACTACTCATTAAGTCAGAAGACTTTCGATCACTATTTTATCTTAACATATTAATTACCTTAAATTATTTAAAATATATTTTACTTAAAATAATACTAACATTAAGTCGAATATATTAAACATAATAATTAAGTTACAATTATTCAGTACAGAATGTTACAGACAATATTCTACACTATGCTAATACTAAGCTGTCTTACCAGCTTCTGTATCAACCGGTGCATCTTTATCAGCACTTGTACCGATTCTATCATCACCATCACCAGACTCCCCCTGAATCATAGCTTGCTGACTAGTCATTGAAGGACCAGTCTGCTCACCATCTTTCGGTGCATTGGGATCATCGTCTTTATCAGCATCTCTCTTTTTCTTCAGTTCATCTTCTTTACAACCTTCCAAGTATGCCAATATCTCCCCCTGAGTAGACTGTCTTGAAACATGTTTCAAGACCAATCGCTCCAAGCCAGATATCTTCACACTCTGAATGTTGAAGTCAGCAAGCAGAGTCTCATGAACCTTCAGCAGTGTATTGTATGAGATACTCTGGTTGAGTAACTGCTGACTTAGTCGAAGATTATTGGACACCAACACCGGAACCTGAGACGCTGTCTTCTCTAATTCCTTTACCCGCAACTCCAAGGATGTAATCCTCTCAGCATCTGTTGTCGGAGTAACTGGAATAGTATGTGGTCCAGGTGGTGTCACTGAAGCGATGTAAGAATGTCGTGTGAGTGGTGGAATAGCCTGAGATAACGCTTCCGTAAGAAGATTAGCTGCAAATCTACCAGGTTATTGATCTCAGCCTCAATAGGTACAGATATCTGTTCAGTAACCACCGGTGTTACATTCTCCACCTGCGGTGTATCTCGAGCAACTGTCACAGAATTAACTGTCTCAGTTTAAACTCCTGATAAACAACAAGTTAAGATTATTTAACTATTAAAATTACATACCATCCTGAATGGTCAGGGTCCTTGAACGCTTACGGCGTCGAGTAATAAAAGGTGTAACCTCTTCATCAGAACCCTCATCAAGAAGACAGAAGTCAGGATCAACTTCCTTAGCCTTCCTCTTCTCCTTCAGTGCTGGATCTGGAATCATCCGAGATCGATATCGAATATAACCAGCACCGGGAGGTGGAGAAGGAGTACTATCAACATCATCTGAAGCCGAATCGCCATCACGGCCTCCAGATGGACCAACATCATGATCCTAAATATTAAATATATTAAACACTTATGATTAGCTAAAAGCTCTATCATACAAGTTCTATATATTTATGATTCATCTGATAAATACCTTAGAAGGTAAAACCTCAGATCCATCTAGCTGTCCCTGCTCACCCTCAGATCGAATGACCTCTGGGTCTGCAGTCTCAGCTCCCTGATCATAATAGTTATATTTTATAATTAGAAATAGTATCTAATTAACTAAATATCAATAATGTAAGTATTATATAATGTGAAAATGATATAACATGTAAGTACCAGTATTATTATATAATTATAAAATTACCTCAGGTGAAGCAACATAACTATCAATATCCCGTAGTAGGATATCAGTAGCATCATCATGCTCAACTAGCACCTCCTGAACTACCTGTGCAGCAACATCTGGGTTCACCTGTACCCCAGCATGTGCAGGTTGTTCCAAAACATCCTCGATAAGCTCTTGTGGATCTTCAGCATAAACCACCTGAGCTATCGGAGCTTGATCAACAGCAACATCAGCAGGAGCTACGTCCAACCACCCATGATTCGGCGGAGTAACGTAGTGTGGATCAACAATATACCCAAACAGTGGTCGTTCCTCAGGCTTAACCACTCCCTCCTTCCTGACGGTCTGCAAAAACATGACATTATAACCACGTTGATCAATCGTATTCACCACCAAAAATGGTTCAGGAATAACCAAGTTCGGTAAACACGAACAGATAATAAGCATACAGAACCTCGGGTAAATCAAAAATCTAGATCTAACAGAACCCGATATCTGTCTCCTTATCTCTCCAAAAATAAGATCACAAAAACTGTATGGTTTATTGTAAACCAGGGACAGTGCAGCCGATAGTATAGCAGGGCTTAACTCATCAAAACCGCCCTTCTTCGGTGCAAACACGGTGTTCATTACATGCCATAAAAACCTCCACTGGCCAATTACCAAAGGCTTCTGAAACTGGTTCCCACGCCTATCACCAGTATATCCCATACGCTCAATTGCCCCTTCTATAAAATCCATGGGAAAAACCAAGTCCCCATTCTCTTGATCCTCAGTACCAAGATGCAAAATCTGTCGTAGATTTCCAGCGGTAAATACAACCGGTTGACCACGAACCGTTGCTCGAATCTGCGGCGGATTGACAGATTGGTCAAACACAATATCCGTCCAGAAGTCGTTCAATATCTCCTGAGAAATCGGTGGATTGGCCGTAATAGCATATCTGATACGTGACCGTGCAAGAAAACGTAATATATCTGCAACTCTGTCAGCCCGTTTGGCTTCAAGAGTGAGATCCACTAATATGTTGTGACCTTTATCAAATGCTCTTGCCATATCTGTATAATAAACACAAATGACACAAACAATTGAATGCACGTTAAAACACTTTAAACTACAATATATTATGAATCAAAATTCATCAAATATCTTAGTTTATCAATTTATATATAACTTGTTACAAAAATAGTCGCAAGTCGTATATAAATATTTAACTTATCACTAAAAAGTCATAAGTCTAATATATATCAAAATGTGAATCAATTATATAAATGTGAATCCATTACACAATAAAAAGGATAAACACACATTATTTAAAAAAAAATTGACTTCACAAAATCTGGCGTGGCGAGATGAGATCATCTCGTCTCGCAAGTCAACTCGCCAAACTAGTCAACTCGCAAATATCTCAACTCGCTAAATTAGCTCAACTCGCTTCGTTCAAGTTTGCGAGTTGAGTTGAAATCTCAACTCGTTCAATGAACGTCCGTCGCGAGGTGAATTTCAAAATCGATTAATCCGTTAATTTGAACATGATCTATCGATTGTATTACATTTACTAATGTTCGTTTAACATAAACCCTACAGATTCATGTCCAATAACATCCTAAATGTTCGTTAATCAATCGAGTTATTAACCGAAACCCTTAGTTTAGAAAAACTCTGAGTTCTCGTTAATTTTACGGTGAAATCCGTTGTAATATACCTCAAAATGTTCGCAATCGAATGTTGTATAAAAGCTACGGATTCAAAAACTCGTTCCTTGCTTCGTAAAATCAAAGTCAAACGAAAAGCTCGTTTCGCCTCGTTTCGCTTCGTCTGGACTCGCAGAGTTGTAGTGAACTCGCAAATCAAACTGGGTTCGGTGGATTGGTTGACTCGTTTGACCACCCTTTATACCTTAAACTCGATTCGCAGAAACAATCTCGATTCGCAAGTTGACTAAGTCAACTCGCAGAATTAATATTAATTGCGAATTAAATGATAAGTATAAATTAAAACCCATTATTTTACAAGTCTAAAATAAAAATATCTTTCACCTGTAAAATCTATGTTTGTTCAACACGAACTGAGATAATTTAGAATAATGTATTTCCAAAGGGTAACAATTTTTTAAATAAACACAAAGTTAAAAAGAAATTAAAATACAAAACGCATAATCTAACAGTGATATCAAGTACCATTTTATTAATCACTAGAAAGATAAAATCAAAGAAAATACATAAAGTGAATAAGAATTTATCTGCTTAGGGATCATATTAGAAAGAATAAGCAATTAATTATTTATTAAAGGTCTAAGTTGATTGTTAGTATACATACCTCATGAAATTCAAATAAAATACAATAAAATTACAACTAATTTTATCATTTACACATTTATATTTATAAAATTATATCTTAGATACCTTTATCCACATGATATAACATTTCATTAAAATATAACTTATGATTTTTTATTATTCACAAAAGTGAAAGTTCAAGTATCATAGACAGTTCAAGACAATTACCGGTATTATGATCCACATAAACAAATTACACACAGATTTCTGAGTCAATATTTTATTATTAATGTGCACAATATCTAGTGTTTTCTACTATACAACATACTGAAGAATTCAAGTACAACACATAACACTGTATCTTGTATTATCAAGGTTGAGATTACTAAATGATGTTCTTTAGAAGCATATAACATACACTTGACACGAGATACTTTGTATCTTTCTTATGTAAGGTAGAGGTTACTAAATGATGCCCTTTCGAAACATATAACTCACCTTGTGACACTATGATACTTTGTATCATTTCACAATTTTTTTCTTATTTGAGATCACAGTGTATGATAGTACTATCATTCAACAATTAAGACATATGTCATACGTTATATAACAGATCACATAAGATAGTACACACGACAGTTATACTTCTTAACTACTCAGAAATCATAGCATAACCTGCCTACCAATAAATTGTATAATGAAGCTGACTAGACTTAAGTTATTCTTATCACTTGTTAGGTAAAAGAACAAGTTATAATCAGTGGATATAGGTGTATAATCAAATAAATATAAACACATACGTGATAGAACTGCTGTAGTTCTAAAGTAACTTCACTTGAATCTACCAACACATCATCCTTAGGACTTAAGCTTATTATTGTTAAGCGTATTCTCCTAATGTACTATCATTTCCCTTGGTTTTTGCAGACAAAAACTTAAATTTTCCAAAAGAACTTCATTTTGTTCTTTTATTGGAGGCGATTCCCCTTAGGTAACAAGCAAATAAATGCCATACGCCAGTTTTTTTTTTTTTTTTTTTTTTTTAAATAATAACGACAAAATAATTTCTAACTATTACAAAAATACCCTTGGAAGACCAATCACTCTGGATTTCTCATTCCATTTCGTTGAACCAACATTTCAAATCTTGCTCTGTCGAAAGCCTTCGTGTAGAGGTCTGCTAAGTTATCCTCAGTCGGAACCTTAACTAACCTTATCAGTTTCTTCTCAGCACAGTCTCTAATAAAATGATGGCGAATATCAATATGTTTAGTCTTACTGTGCTTCACCGGATTATTGGTTATCGACATAGTAGATTCATTATCAATCATCATAGGAGTATTGGTTAAGTTTAACCCATAATCCCGCAGTTGCTGTTGTATCCAAAGAATTTGTGAGCAACAGCTGCCAGCTGCAACATACTCAGCTTCACATGTAGAAATGGCTACCGAGCTTTGCTTCTTGCACTGCCAGGACACTAATCTACCTCCTAGGAATTGACATCCTCCGGTCGTAGATTTCCTATTCTGATTGCATCCTCCATAATCCGAATCAGTAAATGCTTCCAGATCTAAGTCTCCTCCAATAGGATACCAAAGTCCCAGCTTAGGTTCCCCTTTGAGGTAACGGAAGATCCGTTTAACTGCTTGCATATGTGACTCTTTCGGATTAGCCTGATATCTTGCACAAATACACACAGCAAACATTATGTCAGGCCTAGAGGCAGTCAAATACATTAATGATCCAATCATGGCCCTGTAAAGAGTAGGATCCACATCCTGATCACTCGATGTATCTGGACCTAGTTTGTGATTGACTGGAATCGGAGTATTGTAGACCTTACTTTCATCCATCTTGAAGCGTTCTAATAGCTCATAAACATATTTAGATTGATGAATAAAGAATCCATCCTTCTTTTGATCAACTTGCAATCCTAAGAAGAATTTCAACTCTCCCATTGCAGACATCTCAAACCGTTTTTGCATGACTTTCTCAAATTCTTGACACATCTTTTCATCAGAAGATCCAAAGATGATATCATCAACATAGACTTGCACCAGGAGAAAGTCTTTCTTCTTCCACTTTACAAATAGTGTACTATCAATCGCTCCTCTTGTAAATCCATTATCAAGTAGATACGTTGACAGTGTCGCATACCACATCCTTGGTGCTTGATGTAATCCATATAGAGCCTTATTCAAACGATATACTCTATCCGGATACTCAGGATTAGTAAACCCTGGATGTTGTGCGACATACACCAGTTCTTCAACTTTGCCAAACAAAAATGCACTCTTAACATCCAACTGATACACTTTAATACCTTTGAATGTTGCAAATGCTAAGAAGATTCTAATAGCTTCTAGCCTAGCGACTGGTGCAAACACCTCATTATAATCAATACCTTCTTCTTGGTTAAAACCTTGAACCACTAGACGAGCTTTATTGCGAGTAATGATTCCCCGATCATCTCTCTTGCACTTAAATACCCATCTAGTTCCAATTGGATAAACACCCTTTGGAAGGTCAACCAAATCCCAGACTTGTAGCTTTTCAAATTGAGACAGTTCTTCTTGCATAGCCTCGACCCACGAACTTTCTTTAAGAGCCATTTGAATGTTCTTAGGCTCAATTTGTGAGATAAAGCCAGCATAAAGACACTCATTAGTAATGCCTGTCTCCTTTAGTGCAGCATACAAGCTTTGTAAGTCATCCTTATCAGCATACGCATTAGGATAACTTGAAGTACTAGCTTTTGTTTGAGTCCTTGTTTGAACCGGAGTATTAATGTCACCGATGATATTATCAATTGGGTGATTCTTACTCGTTCTTGTTGTAACAATAGTCTCAACAGGAATCTCATCTTCTAAGTTAGTACCAATTTCTTGTTCTTCAGACTGTTCTTCCAAATCTGGTACCTCTTTACTGAAAAGCTGAGAGTTATCATTATCCGAAGTTATTCTTAACTCTTGTAGTGGTGTAAGTAAATCATCCACTACCTTTTGCATATGCACTTCATCAGTTAAAGGTATATCTACTTTGGACGTTTGAGATCCACTAGTAGATGGTTGATTTGGATCAACAATCTGGATTGCAGATGATTGAACATTTGTCATTGGAGTGTGGCCGGTATCCTCATCTCCAGTAAACACATGTTCAGGAATCTCTGAATCACGAACATAGTCACTTAAGGGAACTTTAAAAGATGCAAAAAGATCAGAATAATCAAATTGCCAATCTAAGCCCTTGTGTACATCCGGTGTGTAACTAGTAACCTCAATATTATACACAACTTCCAGACGACCTGTGACTTTATTAAAGACCCTCTTGTTTGGTGAATTAGGCATGTAACCTAAGAAAAAACCTTCGTCGGCCTTTTCACCAAATTTTGCTTGATGTCCAGTCTTTAAAATTGTGCATGAAACTCCAAAGGGTTCAAGCCCTTTCAAGTTAGGTTTCTTTTTGTTTAAAAGCTCATAACAAGTCTTGTTATGCTGCTTAACCGTAAGAACCCTATTTAGAACATGACAAGCTGTATTCACTGCTTCTGCCCAAAATATGACCGGAAGCTTTGAATCAGCAAGCATTGTTCTCGCAGCTTCAATCAACGTTCGATTCTTCCTTTCAGCAACACCATTCTGTTGAGGTTCATATGGTGCACTGAATTGATGAACAATCCCTTTGCTTAAGCAATATAGATTCAACGTTGAATTCTTAAACTCTGTTCCGTTATCACTACGAATACGCTTCACTCTCGTTTTGTATACATTCTCTACTAGATCAAAGAATTCAACTAGAATTACCGGAGTTTCATCCTTTGATCCCAAAAAGAATACCCACGAGAATCTAGAGTAATCATCCGTCACAACCAAACAGTACCATTTGCCACCTAGACTTCTCTTGCTTATTGGGCCAAAGAGATCCATGTGTAGCAAATCAAATGGTAAGGAGTTTGAGTTTTCAGTCTTAGGTCTGTGTGTTTTCTTGTGCTGCTTTCCCTTCATGCAAGGGACACACTTATCTTCAGACTCGAAACGTTTTTGTGGTACACCTAGAACCAAACCATTCTTGGTTATATAATTCATTTTACGCCAGTTCAAGTGTGCCATTCTCCTATGCCATAATAAAGCGTCTGCTTTCTGAAGCCTTGGATAACAAACATGTAGAAACCATTGAGGAACTAGAATTACCCATGTTTATTGCATAGATATCCCTCCTCCTTGGTGCCCTCATTAGTATCCAATTGTCGGGTATCGTAAATCCCGGCTTCAGGACTAAGGCTTCCTTTTCATTAAAATGAACTGGATGACCTTTATCGCAGACTTGGGAAACACTCACCAGGTTGTGAGTTAGTTCTTCAACGTAATTCACATCCTCAAGAGTCAAAGTTCCATTTGAAACTTTTCCTTTCCCAGTTATTACTCCTCCTTTGTCTCCTGCAAAATTGACTTTTTGCTTGAGACCACCCTGAAAGTCTGTCAGTAGACTTCTCTCTCCTGTCATGTGCCTTGAGCATCCACTGTCTACATACCACCAGCTTTCCTTGTTCACAGTCTGCTCCTGCACATAACACATAACACGATCAGTTGTCAAGAGGGACCCAAGCCATTACGGTCTTGGTTTGTCCCTTATCATCTACAAACTTAAGTTCTTTAAAATAACCATCCTTCCCATCAGGAGCTTTGGTTACTTTCGAAGAAACTTGAGGTTGTGGACGATCAGCCTTAAGAGGTGAATTTGAGGAGAACCTCCTAGGCACAACATTCTGAGCTCTATTATTATAGTTATAATTAAACTCATTGGATCGCGAAGTAGTACCACTTTCATTAAGACTATGGCCTCTACTTTGATTTCTAAACCTCGACGGTGTCATATCCCTAGGCTTATAAACAGTATTGTCACTTGGAATATAAGTCCGTTTAGGTTTAGGAGGGGAGACACTATGTTTACCTTCTCTTTTAAGAATGTTAACAGGTTTAATACCTAAGCTAGATTCGGTATCTAACCTATCTACAGTCATACTAGAGTTGGTCGGTGTCCTTTTATCAATCACAAGCTTATGTGATGCTTCTGGCTTTTTGTTAGGACAACACGAAGCCACATGTCCTTTTTGGTGACATTTAAAGCATGACATCTGCTTGCGTGATTTACTCACTTTTGCTTTCTCATCTGGAGTCTTAGGCACTAAAGGTTTAGAAATATGTTCCTTATTAACATTATCATCAGTGTTAGCATTGTTAATCACTCCACCCGATACAAAATGTATTTTGGTGAGATGAGAAACCTTACTATCATCTGATGAAGAGTTCTTAATAACATCCTTCTGTGCCTCTGACTGTTCAGGTTTATCAGCTACTGAAATCTCAGGATTAACGTCAGTCATTTCAGAATCTTCAGGAATAGGAGTGTAATTGGCATTAAAAGGAGGGGATACATCATTGTAACCTAACCCAGTCTTGTCCTTTACACTACGTTGAGCATCTAACATTATATCCATTTGAGATGTCCTATAGTTCTCAAGTTTACGATTTTGCTCAATTAACCTTAAGTTAAGATTCACTATTTCCTGATCCTTACTAGCAATTGTCTCATTCAAGTCCTTGATGTTCATATAGAGTCCATCTATGATGACAGATTTTTCACTTATGGTATCTCTAAGTTTGGTCTTATCCGAAACATCAGACTTGATTTTATCTTTTAAGGCCTGTTTATCATCACTTAATCTACGTATATCCATAAGTGCTTGGTCAAGTTCTGATCTAACAGTCCTATAAGATTCCTTATCCAAATTCAATTGAGATGATAAATTGCTATTAGACACAGTTAATACACTATTCTGAGATTGTAAGTCAGTAACTAAGTAACAAACATCAGCAAGATTAAGAATATCTAAACAAACCTTCTTCTTGTCTGTTTGTACTTCAGCCATTCGTGCCACGAATTCTTCAGGACTCATGTCTGGAGTCAAATCCATGTGCAGCACATCATCATCACTTGCCTTCGCTTCTGACTCAGGCACATCTACTCTCTGTTCAACATCTGTGGGCATGTAGGACATTGATCCAGCAGTGGTCTCTTCAATTTCAGCCATCAAGGCTTCTTCTTCTGACTGAGTTTTCCAGTCATATGAACCATCCAACTGCTTTACCACTAAGGCTTTGGAAGCTAAAGTACTTCCCGAACCTTGCGTCCTATTTGCATCTACCTTAGGTCTTTGGCATTCCCTCGCGAAATGACCAATACCTTGACAGTTAAAGCATTTGACCTTGGTTTTATCAAACCCTGATCTATTGCCCAACACCTTTCTACCAGTTCTCTTGAGGAAATTTTTAACTTTTCTAGAGACTAATGCTAACATCTCTTGTATTCCAACTTCTTCTACAGTGATGTCATTGTATTCCAATTCACTTAACAGATGGTAGAATCGTGTAACATAAGCATCAAGACTTTCCCCTTTTAAAGCTTTAAACATAGTAAACTGCTTTTTAAGGAGCTTCTTCTTGCTAATTCTCATTTGTGGACTACCTTCACCTCTTTTCTCTAGAGCTTCCCAGAGCGTTCTAGCAGTATGAAAAGATTTCAGTTGATGAGCGATATCCTTAGGAAGACACATCTTAATGCACGAATGTGCTTTGTTTTCATTTTTGTATGCTTCCTTCTGTTCATCACTCATGTTCTGATAAGTAAGAGTCACAATGGCATTCTGAACAGTTTGAGTAGGTGCAGTGTATCCAGTCTTGATACACATCCAGATTGACAGATCATGGAACCTA
Organism: Pseudognaphalium luteoalbum; assembly: GCA_963422505.1. Taxonomy (NCBI): domain Eukaryota; kingdom Viridiplantae; phylum Streptophyta; class Magnoliopsida; order Asterales; family Asteraceae; genus Pseudognaphalium; species Pseudognaphalium luteoalbum. The sequence continues at coordinate 51,076,237 of OY730196.1, forward strand.
CAGTAAGATTCAAATCTGTCCTTCCAGTTGTAGTAATCCTCGATATTTAACAACTTAGGTGGAGAATTTGATTTTCCCACCTCATGTTCCATTTCGATCATTTTACTTAAGTCAGACATCTTAAAAACGTAAGTTCAAACTGTTACGCGAAATCAGAAAATCTCAATTCGCAGAACTCAGTTCAACTCGCAATCTCAGCTCGACTCGCGGAACTCAGTTCAACTCGCAGAACTCAGTTCAACTCGCAGAACTCGGTTCGCAAATCTCAGTTCGGATTGCAGTGATGTCAATTCACAAGTGATCTCGGTTCGCAAGAGATCTCGGTTCGCAGAATAAAGTTCAACTCGCAGGTTCGATAGTTCGACTCGCAAGTTCGACTGGCTCGCAAATCCAACTCGGCTCGCAAGCTACGCTGGAACCCTAATCTCAACTCGCAAAACGGCTGTTAAACCCGAAAGCGAAAGTTTAAGGTATTTTTACGACTGAAACTAGCGATTTCAACCGTAAACAAACCCTAAAATATCCAGAGAATGATTTTGATCGTTAATATTGCTATAATGCACGTAAAAACAACCCGAATCAAAACGCAATATCACTAAAACTCACGAATACACTCGTATTTAGCCCGAAAGCTCTGATACCAGATGTAAGTCCCTAGTTCTAGGATCGATAACTTCGTTATCTGTAGTATTAAGGTGCGGAATCCCTCAATACGGTGTTATCTTACTAATAACGAGTAAATTCGTAATTGCGTTTAATAAGACTTAACTTTATACGATGAATCGTCAAAGTCTAGCCGTAGGTTATGTTTTCTCTGGGTTTGTTGAGTTCGCAGATGATAAAAGTGTTCTCTAGTTTCTGTGCAAAAGTTAACGATTTTGCCAAACAAAATCGTTTATATATGCTGTCTCGGCTCGGCTCGCATGGACCTGCGAGTTCAGCCCAACTCGCCTCGCTTAGCCCAAGCCCAGCTTAGCCATAACGAGTTCAGTTCTCATCTCGCAGCTCACCTTGCTGCGACCTGAGATCTCGACTCGCTTCGCAACAAACGTATAATATAAATACGTTATTTCGTCTATCTTTAATATGAAATATTAATAACAAAACGAATATGCATTTACAAATATAAACCAATATATCAATACAATCACAATTACACTAGTCATATTTCAAGCTAGATCTGTTGTCACAATCTATGTCCCAACACTAATACTTTGGCATCTTAATATATTTGTTCAGTTGTAATCATAAGCTCTGATACGTATGCATGTACTGTGTATTGTGGCACTCCCCATACTTAACTAAATGCTTCCGCTAAACTAAATCAACGAATTTGGGGGTGTTACAACGAGTATTCAAGATTCATAAATAACAAATATCTTTCAACACAGTTTCTCCAAACATCATCCCATAACTTAATTAACGAAATCTTAGCAAACACTATCTTTATTTTATCTGCTTTATCTTTTATCCTCTCTATATGTTCTCATATTAATGTGCCGGTAAACCACACACGCTCCATTAACAGACCATACGAAAGATGTGCGGTTTTCATGGGTTAGCATACTATTCACATTTTAGTATCTAGAACGGGATTTTGTTTTAGTACTTTTAGGTCATACTTTTGATCTTCACATCATCCTATCAAAAGTCCTCGGTAACTCCATTGAACGCACAAAGAAGCGGAGAAGCAGGTCAGCGCGAAGCCTATTAAAAACCTGACTTCTTTAAGGAAGCTGAGCTACCTGCCTTATACCTCTCTTATAGTTTGTTCACTATGGGTGAGCCGATTTATCAATTGACTAACGATGTATTTAACTTTAATGATACATATACTTATAGCTCATAATATATGTAATGTCTCTCTTTAAACTCTTAAAGTCTACGGTTCTATTTTAAAACATTTAAAATTTAAGGGTATATTTTAAAACAATTCAAAATATAGGGTCTAAAGTGTAAATTCATTTTACCAATTTAGACAATTCAATTTCCAATTTATCCTTACCTACATACTATTGTAGATAATTAAATGCTAGTATTTATCAAGCTAAGGCTCTGATACCACTGTTGGGTTTGCTATTCCCTAACTAGATTCATATGCACAGCGGAATTATAAAAATTAATCTAAGGCAATTAGGAAACTAAACCCTAAGGGATCTTAACTTGAATAAATAAAAGCAATAAAATAACCAAGATAAATAGAAAAATACTACCCTTCGAGAAAACCAATTTCTCACACGTAGACGATCTCGTAGAGCTTCCTTACTTGGAGGCGAGTGCCCAAACCAGAACACCTCTAATGGCTCACACCCAAGAACTAAGAGAAATTCCCAAACTCCTAGGGTCCCGACTCTAAGTCGTGTATACTCTTACAAGGAGTAGGAATGAGAAAGAGAGAAAGAATTGAACTCTATTCAATTCTAGGATACCTAAAAGCATAGGGGAGGTCCCTATTTATAGGGGAGGAGGAGGCCCAGGGTTTCATCCCCTGGCCGATGTGGGACAGAATCCCAACCGGCGGTTGGACCTTCCAACCGGCAGTTGGACCCACATGTTCAACCGGTTTAACCCCTTGGACTCCAGCCGCCGGTTGAACCTTCCAACCGGCGGTTGGATCCTTGCTTCCAGAATCTTCTTTTCTTTTAGTTTCTAATTAATATTATCTCTCTGTTTATTTCACTTACTGTTCATTGAGGGCGACCCAAAAAGGACTCCACTTTTAATGATGTACTTACCAATTAGTTATGATATTGGACACAATTCCAACAATACTTACCATCTACTAGCCCTTTGGTTCAGTATTAGTAAGTCATACTTAGACCCCAGCAAATATAAATTTAAAACAAACCGATCGTGATCCGTACATCGTCTTCATACGACGCTTCGGGTCCCATCAGTGTCTCCTAGTTTTTCGGGAAGGCTATTCTTAAGCAGGGCTGAGGTTTCAGAACTAAGGGGAATATTGTTTACTTCGGGCAGTTTATCCTTAGTGGATAGCAATTTCGTAATGTACTTATTACGACCGGGAACTCTAGACATGGTATCAAGGAATTTTCCATCTAGCTTAAAGGATGATAATTTCTTGGGTTGAGCTTTAAGTCTAGCGGGGTAAGGGATCCTAACCTCTTTGTTTATGGTCGGAGTGGTTTCTACAGCTGGTATCTTGATCTTTGGTTCTTCCTTTTTTACTGGAACAGCAGCTGGTGGTGTAGTAGATGCTTCCTCGGTGGTAGTTAGTTGATTTGATTTCTCAACATGTGGGTTGTGAACCGTGTTGCTAGGCAAGCTTCCTCTGGGTCTGTTATCAAGACGTTGTGCCAATTGTCCAATTTGAGCTTCCAAATTCTTTAGCACATCCAATTGATTTCTCATGAAGAGGTCGGCTTGATCTTGTCTGGCGGACGTCTTTTGGTTGAGCAGGTGTTGACCTTGCATGAATTGGGTGAAGGCGTCATCTGAACTTGAAGTTGGGGCATTTGTCTTTGCGGGTTGTTTAGGGGTTTGGTTTGTGTCAGAAGTTGGTGCAGGAAGTGCGAGGGGTTGGTTATAAGAAGGTTGTGATTGTTATGGGTAAGGTGGGTATCTAAGTGGGTATCTGGGTTGGTACGGTGGTTGGTTGTTTCTTGGTTGGAATTGAGGTCCTCTAGGTTGGTTGTTGTTTTGATTAAAACCTAGTGGAAAATTTTGTTGTCGAGCAGGAAACTGAGCATAGTAGACGGTGCCATCTGCTTCTTCGTATTCAACTTGGTATTCACCAGGTGGTTGCGGGTTGGTGCAATGTTGATAGACTTGCACTTGGTGTACTTGGTGCTGTTGTTTCTTAAGTTCTCCAAATTGTTTGACAAGTGAGTCCATTTTCTCCGTTAATACCTTAATTGCTTCGATTGGAATTGGATTTAATGCAGCGAGAGATGCTGAAGATGTCGAGTGATCTTCAGAGTTCTAATCGTGGTGATGCATAGTCATGTTCTCTATAAGGTTCCATCCTTCTTCGTCGGTCTTTGCCATGAAGCTTCCTTGTGCGGCAGCGTCGAGGGTGGTTCGGTGGTTAGGGTCTAAACCATTATAGAAGGTACACAATTGTGCGAATTTGTCGAGTCGGTGATTAGGGCATTTCTTCAAGGCTCCTTTGAATCGTTCCCATGCGGTGTATAATGACTCATCAAAAGCTTGGTGGAAATTCATGATGTCATTTCGAAATTTGGTTTGTTTAGAAGGTGGAAAGTACTTGGTTAGAAACTTTGTCGCCATCACAGTCCATGAAGGGATAGAGCCGGTCTCTAAACCTTCAAACCATGTTTCCGCATGATGTGTGAGCGAATAAGGGAAAAGATACAAATGGATTATGTCTTGACTAATTCCATTTTGTTTGTAGGAGTTTGAAAGAGATATGAACTTGTCGAGGTGAGAGTTTGGGTCATCACTGGGTAATCCATGGAATTGACAGTGGTTTTGGATTAGTTGGATGATGTGGTGCTTAAGCTCGAAAGATTGACCAGGGGTTTCAGGGTAGAGAATTGGTCCTCCTCTTCCTTCGATAGAGGGTTTACTGTTGTCAGCGAGAGTGATGCGTTCAGCCATTGCTTATCTAAGTGCGGATTGCTTCTTTTCTCGTCGAATGGTACGTATTATAAGTTCTGGATCAGGAAAATTAAACAGTGGTGCAGATCTAGGGGAATAGGTCATACACTAAAAAAGAAAGACAAGAAAGTAAATACTAGTTTTTGTTGTGTTGTCTTTTTTTAGAAGGTTTTATCCTAAGGGTTTACAAGAATTGGGATTGGTTGGGCCTCTGTATCGGACAGTTAGTCTCCCCGGCTGCGGCGCCAAAAACTTGATGGCACCCGAACGGTCGTGTGAAGATGGCGTACGGAGCGCAATCGGTTTGTTTTATATTTATATTTGTTGGGGTCTAAGTATGACTTACTAATACTGAACCAAGGGCTATTAGATGGTAAGTATGACCTAGAGTCGTTCTTAAAGAGAAACTGAATTAAAAAGGAGGTGATCCAATCAATCTTTCTTTTATAGTAAAGGTTTTAAAAGAGTGCGTTGGGGTTTTGGTTTGGTTAACTAAGTAAACTAAATAAAGCGAATAAAAATGTAATAATAAATCAGATGATAAAAGTAGTATTTGTTGTGATTATGTTAGCTAATAATGTGGGGTGATGACTCTTATAGGAGGACGATTATCTAAATTGGAAATGTCTAGTGGATTCAATACCCAGTGGTATAACCAATAAGTTCCCTATTAGTCGGTTATCAACTAATATGTCACGAGGAACTAAGGTGTCATGATTCGGATCAGACAGACGATGCTCAACTCTCCACACTCTCCTGTGAGGGAGTCAGTGACCCGTATTATTAAACGTATTCTCTCGTGGGTGAAGGAATAGAGTAGCAGGTCATTAGCAAGTCTAATCGTTCTTAATACCATAAAGATTTCAAATCCATTAAACAACTAACTTAGAATTTATGTTCGGACTTATTAACCAATTCCTATTAATGAAACTTAAGAATGATAAGCAGGGGAAAATGTTCAGGTTTCTTGCGTATCTTATTTTTGGTTTCGTATTTTAAGGAAAGGATATCAGTGTAACTTAGATTCCAAACTTGCCTTTATTATTACAATTAACAAATCCCTAGGTTTTCGTAAATGGTTATTTAGCCTGTAGCCTACCTACCCTAATCTAATCTAAATTAACTAATCTAATTAAAATACTGACGGCTTTTGCATAAAGTTAAACCCAGACCATGTCGGAAAATGCTATGGTGATTCACAGTGTATTTAATCGTTTACCGATGTTTCCATTGTGAATTTAATTGCTTCGCCATGTTCACATGATAAGTACATTATGATCGAAAGTGTACAATACTCATGGCAGGTCCACGTATTCACATTGCATGTTATGATGCTCGCATGACGTTACAATTAAAAACATAGTTTTTACACAGATAAGTATTGACCAAGTATCAAGGTTCGCGACTCCTCTTTACAGGGTTACAATCATGTTTGTTAATCGAAAGGAGAATATAAGTTTTAGGTTTAAAATAATAAGATAAGTCCTTTCATAAAGTTTCCGTTTTATAATGTTGATCCATAATGCAACTACCTTCGGTCGTTACCGGCTTCCATACGTATGTACTTTACTTAAAAGCATTTCCAGCACTATACCGAGTAAACAGTCGAATAGGGGCCGTCATATTATTTCACGACATAATTAAAGTCATCCCACAATTATATATGCTAACTACATCACAACAAATACAATAGTGATCTACTCGCTAATCATGACACAAACTAATTCTAACATAATTAAAGCATACATATTAATTAAGATAGAATAGGATAGAAAGAACCCAGATTAAAATGCGAGAAGGAATAGACTTGAATTAATAATCTTAACTCCAAGCGTACACCAAAGATTACAAAATGTTCCCTAGCTTTCCTTCTACATTAAACAAGCTCCCTAACTAGCCTAATACTAATTTTGAAGTAAGCAAATAGAATGAGAAAGTAAAGAGAGAATTATGCCTAATGCATATGGGACATTTTCAAATGGAAGCCTTGGGGATCTATTTATAGGGAAAATGTGGCTCATGTTAGCATCCCTAGGCTCACATTAGAAAAAGAGTGAAAGGTGGTGCACCGGGTACGGAAAAGTAGCGAAAGGTGGTGCACCGGTACACGCAAGGACGGAAAAATGAAAAAGAGACGGGGGGAGGGAGGGCGGTGCCGCCCACCACCAGGCCGGCGGCGGCTGGCTGCTGGCCAGCTAGGCTGGCTGCCACCCGCCCCGGTCCGTCGTCTTTCGTTGTGTTGCTTAATTCTCGCGTATCTTCTTCGTTATGCGTCCGTTTGCATTGATTCTTTTTTCTTTGGATTCGTAATTCAAAAACAAATAATTTGATCTAAAGATATCCCAAAAATATGTCTCCTATCTCCAGATATTGCATACGAATCATTTGGATCTTCCGGCGGACGTAGATTCTTCATTCTTTGTCCGTTTTTGTTGATTCTTCTTCTGTTGGATTCATAATTTGAAAAAGAACATCTTGGATGAGATGGATGTTGATGATGGGCACTTTTGTCTTGAAATCTTGTTTTGATGCCTTGAATCTTCAAAAGTGTGTGGAATCTTCATTTTTCATCCGTTTTGCTTAATTTTTTGTCGTGCAACCTTGTTTTGACCATCTTGGCATAATATCATTGATTTGTATTGTTTTTGAGTTTAAAATGCCAAGAATTGTTCTAGAATGAGAGAGATATCGGTAGTAAAAACATGACTTTTTACGCGATATCAGTCACATCAATGGCTTTCAAACTATTGAAGGGTTTATAAAATATATGGGGAGTTTTGGTTTTTTTATATTAACTAACTTAGGCAAGTAAATAAATAAAAGATAAATAAAATAAAGCGTATAAATAGATAAAATAAAGATAGTGTTTGCTGAGATTTTGTTAATTAAGTTATAAGATGATGTTTAGAAAAACTTTTTTGAAAGATATTTGTAAATTATTATCCTTGGATACATGTGATGTAAACACTAGATTCCCTAGTAATTAAACTCCCAATAGCATGTCACACCAGGAACCAGGTTATAGTAACTGAGAGTCCCGTAATCACTATTACTAAGTGAAATGGAATCACAATAAGTAAAGTTTAATTGTAGAATGGGGGTTGAATACAATTAAAAACTTTTTATGATTTTAATCCAAGGTAATTTCCAAGTTTTTTAATAGCTATGTATAAACAGAGTATAACAGATATAGATATGACAGTTAAGGTAAATGTGCAATAGTAGCTGAATTGTGATTTTTGTTAATCATAAAAACTCACTGAGTATTGATTGTGAAATGGAATAATCAAAGCTAATCCAAATCAATTACTCAAGCTAATCTATTACAAGATGAGATGAATAGTAGTAGACAAACACGCTAACTATTCACTTGTTGCTCGATGTTCTGTGCTTAGACAAACAATTCAATGACTAACAAGTGATTAACACGTACAAACGGCAAGCTTCTAAGTACATAGTACTGCTCTATCTATAGTGCAGATGTCTTGTGCACATTTTCTTCAAATCATGATCTTGGAACGACACGTGTCGCTGTTTGATTTGTTTGATCTCTGAGTCTTGATTATTCCGTGGTCCCAGTTTTGTTACCTCGAATATCGCATCTTCCTTAACACCAATCACTTGCTGCCACGTAATCTCCCATATAGTTATGAAGATATGGAAGACACTTGCCGACATAAGACTGAAGAGAAACTTGCACTTGACTAGAAACTTATTAGAGTACTCACTGAAGATGAAATAATCCTCCTCACTCACTGCGAACTATCGTGCTCTTGTAGAGTGACTTGAATTGAATATCTTCAGCAACAATCTTTTATTCGGGCAGTGACTTTTGCCTTTATTCATTTAAAGAAGTAAAACCCTCGCTGCTAGTATCAGCGACACACCAAGTTGAGTTTTAATCTTTCTCAGCATATCAAATTCCTTGAGTAGAATGAATGGCGACCGATGATTAATAACATCAGCAATAGCATCTTCGACTTAATCATTTTCTTCATCGATTTTGTTATCATTGAGTTGGTCATCGAACAGTGACTCAACGGTAACATCACAAAGTATTTAGAATAATAAGAAAGATCTTTATTTTAATTTTAATTCTGCTTTCTTTTGAATACCGTAAAATAGCTGAATACTTGGTATAACGTTGGAAACATCTCTGGTATAGTACAAATACGTAGAAGCCATGAAAAGGCTGTAGGTAGAGTACTTTGTTAAATCATTAGATGTTCTAAGTTCATCTATTAAATCATGGGTCTATCATCTTAACTAACGCCTGGACTGAAATAACTACCCCTAAATAGCAAATACAAATATCATAGTAAACACAAGCATTCAACATGTAGTTCTTGTAGTCACTCACCACTTCACCACCCTTATTTTCCTTTAGTTTTAAGTTAGTTAGAAAAACAAAACAAAACCTCTATCAACTCTTGAAACCAGCTAAATTACAAAAGATAATTGAAATCCTTGAATCCCATGCTCGTTGTAGTTTGAAGAATGACCCTAGGTTATACCTATCATTGTACTCACCTATAGCTTTAGCATACTTAGGCCCTGCAAATATAAAACATAAAATCTACTGATCGTCGTGCCCAACGGAAGGTTTGCAACGATAGGACACGATTCCTAAACTGAATGTTCGACGTGCATCAGTTAGTAATACATGGCAAAAGCCAACAACCTGGCATCAATTGTGATGAGACCTTTAGTCCAATTGTCAAATCGGATACAATTCATACGGTTCTGAGTTTGGGAATTTCTCAGTCTTGGCCTATTCACCGTTTGGATTTTCAAAATGCTTATGGTTCTCTCCACTGTCTACATTGATCAGCCTCTAGGGTTTGTTGGTCCGCACCAATTAAATTATGTATGCCATCTGCATAAATCTTTACATGACTTAAAACATGAAACTCGGGCTTGGCATCAATGATTTGCATATTATGCCACCAAACTAGGCTTTCGCAAGAGCAAGTCTGATTCATCTCTGTTTGTTTACATTTATGGCTCTAATTTGGCTTATCTTTTACTGTTTGTTAATGACATAGTGCTCACGGGATCTTCTAACAGTCTTGTTCATCTCATCATCACCTCCCTTAGTTTAGAATTTGTTAGAATGTGAGCCTCTCCATTAATTATTGGGTATTTCAGTTCACTGTACTAAATGGGCATGTTTCAATCTCCGCAACATTATGCTCGTGACATTCTAGATCATGCGCACATCACTAACTACAAACATGCAGCATCCCTGTTGATATTAACGTTAAGCTCAGCTCAACCGGTCTATCCGTTGCATATCCTTCATTATATCATTGTCTATGTGTAACACCGGCCAGATTAGGACTATAATTAGTGCCTAACTTACTTGTAATTATGTGTATTTAGTTTTGTATTAATCTAAATATATGTAACGTTATGTATAATTACATACACGTTTATGCGATTTGTTTAAATCGTACACTTATGAACATGATGGATATCCGACAATAAAAATATGGACGTTGATGACAAACTATTTAAAATAATGCGGATTTATCAAAGCAAACATTATTTACCTTAATATATTGCGAGAATATACTACACGTATTAAATATCGTATAAAACACTCCGTACGCGACGAAAATGCGTGAAACGCGCCCGACACGTGAAATAAACTCAAGTTATAATTTGTATAACTCATTATTAAGTATTTTGATAAAATGCTTCAAGTAAAAAAAATATCGCGATTGCACGCGTACAATTAAAACGATTGAAAACGTTACACGATTCGAATGAACGTCTAAACCGCAACCGACTACCGACCGACGACCAAAATATATTTTAATAACTTAGAATATATTATTTGAGTAAAACTTTTATTTAAAAATATTGAGTTCTAAATCGTTAACAAAACGTAATAAATAAAACTTTATACAATTAATTAAAACGCAAAACGAACGGGTAAACGAACACGGCACTTTACGCAAATTTGGGGAATGATTAAACACACCATCTAGTGGGTGGGGGCCATGAAATCTGCAGCCCTCCATGCCCCCTCCTCTCCTTGTTGCTTGTTAGACTAACCAAACCCACCCCATACCATTTCACCTCATTACCATCTCACCTCATTCATCACTTTCACACTTCAAGCTTCACTCTCTCTCTCTCTCTCTCTCTCCCTCTCCATTGGAAGAATTTATTCAGTCCAACCACCACCCAAACAACCACCACACACCACCATAGCATCACCATACAACCACCATGAGCTGCCACGCCGGAAATCAAGAAAACGTGAGAAAACGAGCACTCGACCTCTTTTCTCCTTCTCCTCACCATTTCTTTGTAAGAACTCTTGAACTTTTCTTAGATTTACTTGGTTACTACTTAATAACATGTCTATATGCTCATTCAACCAAGAAATGTCCAAAAAGTAACTCAAAATCATTTTTATGAACATAAACACAAAACACATAAATCTGCCCAGAAAATGTGTCTCACCATTTCGGCTTCAACTTGAGTTTTATGTTAAATAAATGTATGAGACCACTTGAAAAAGTTTGATATTTTTGTCTTCTACAAAAATTTATCGTTTGTCCATTTCCAGAAATACACGGATTTTCGTGTATAACCCTATCTTTGAACGAAGGTCTGTTTTGGACCAAATCTGACCACTCTTCATGTTTATTTTTGTTTAAAATAGTAAATGAAATTATAAAAGTATCATAAAGTGCATAAATAAACAAGACACGTAGGAGAATATGTGTGTTTTTTGGTTAGGCTTGATTCGGACTAGAAATGGGTGAAATCGGGGGTTGAATCGGGTTAAAAATCTGGAACCGAAGCTTCAAACGGCTATTTTAGTCATTTCACAAAACCGACACTTCGGGTCGACCATAAAACGTAACGATAATTTTCTAAAGTTTATTTAACATATTTAAGACTTGTGTAAAAGTTTCGGGTCAAACCGAGCTCATTTGACCAATTTGTCAAGGAAAAAGGCATTTCAGCCGAATCTGCGAAGTGAGTCCAATCTCGGTTCGCACCACGAGCTCGGTTTGCACCACAATCTCAGTTCACACCGCGACCTCGGTTCGCACCACAATCTCGGTTCGCACCGCGATCTCGGTTCGCACCGCGACCTCGGTTCGCACCACAATCTCGGTTCGCACCGCAATCTCGGTTCGCACCACAATCTCAGTTCGCACCGCGACCTCGGTTTGCACTGCAATCTCGGTTCGCACCGCGATCTCGGTTCACGCCGCATTTTCTAGCACTTTGAAATTTACTTAAAATGGTTATCAAACAATAATAATTAGCCAATACGATATTAAACCATTGCAAGAATGGTTAACAATCAATTTCATGAGGATACAAATGAATCGAAACATAATAATAATGCTTTTGAGAATTACTATTACACACCATCACCAACGGGCCAAACTTATTTACAAAATGATTACAAATGTACAAACAAACACTTGGACATTTCCTAGTTGAGTGAACAACTAGCAAGGGTGATCTTTCGAGACACCAACTTATTTGCTTACTTACTTACAACCTTGTGCGTTCGGACGCCAGGAGGTTGCAGGGTTCAGAGAACCAACTTACAGAATTACATCCGACACTACGGACTTACATCTGGGATACTTGTTCACTTACACGAAAGTATCATACTTGCTAGACTCAGGTAAGTCTTACAGCCCCACTTTTACTGTTTTCTACTTTGGGGTGAGATATTTGCTACCGTTTTACGTATGAACACAAGTACTTAACTGTTTACACTACTTTTACACACATTACATGAGTTACTTTTATCCACTAAAAGCCTCCTATCATAAGTTGTTAGTTATGGACTTAAGCGCGATTACAAGTAGATGGATTCATTTGGGACTGACAACCCCTGCCTGGGGTAGTAGCGCTACCACGGATTTCACCGTAGAAACATGCATATTAGTATTTGTTACATATGAGTGTTCGGATAACACTCACGGGGGTACATGATACTGTACTTAATTGTACCATTCACACTACACTGTTAAGCTTCAACTTGTGAGCTCATGGTAATTGTGTCGACTTACTGATTTAACGAGTTACTAAATTACTTACCTTGTTCGAGAGTATTACTGGTACTTACTTGTGGTTCATAAATAATTTACTTTACTAAACCTGTAAGATTCACCAACCTTTTGGTTGACACTTTTTAGCATCTATCTCAGGTTTACCGCAGCAGTAGGACTGCACACCCATAGGACTGGTAGCTAGAGTCGCATGCATACAAACTTGTGGAGATTCTCTTGCATTACTTTTTGTATATCAGTTATGTATTAGGATCTCTAGGAAGTTATTTTCGAACTCGATGCTTGTTATCCTGGTTTAACAATGTAATACTTTTGTACTATTGTACGACGTTTCATATAGATGTCATTTGTTTTACTTTTGTGTTGTGATATTTGATTAGTAGCACCCCAAAGCTTGGTTTCGTGGTCCTCGAAAAGGCAACATATCTAGTGTTGAGGCCAAATATCACGGCATTTCCATGGCTAAGACGAGTTGGCTATGTAATTTTCTTTTGGAACTTCACTCCCCTCATGATGGAGTAACTATTGTTTTGCTGCTACAATGTTAGTGCTATTTACCTTTCCACGAACCCGGTTCATCATCAACGAATCAAGCATATAGAGATTGACAATCACTTTGTTCGGGAAAAGGTAGCTACAAGTCAAGTTCATGTACTCCATATGCCTTCTGCTTTTCAATCTGCGTATATTTTTACCAAATGGCTTCCCGTCGATACCGTTGAATGACTTAAATCCAGTTTGATCGTTCATGCTTCCACCATTCCAATTGCGTGGACTAGGGGTGCAAAAAAATCGGTTTTTTTCGGTTTTCGGTTTTTTAAAAACCGGTTTTTTATCGGTTTCGGTTTTTTCGGTTTTCGGTTTTTCCGAATCGGTTTTTTTCGTTCGGAATCGGTTTTTTTCGGTTTTGAACCGGTTTTAATCGGTTATTTTTTTCGGGTTTTTTTCCGGATTCGAATTCGGTATAAATGTTTCAAACCGGTTCGGGTTGTAAACCCGGATCCAACCCGGTTTTTTTATATAATTGAGTTTTTTTCCGAGCGTTGAGCGTTTTCGAGAAAACCAACGTTTGGGCCAAATCTTTTTGATTGGAATGTTAGTAGATTAGTAATGGAAACATAATTGATCAAGAACTACTCTAAAAGTCTTACCAATCTTCCTAAAAAAAATGTTTTGTCAAAAAAGTCTATAATAGAATTTACCGAAATAGCGTAAGGCGTTTTCGGGAAAACCAACGTTTGGGTCAAATCTTTTTGATTGGAATGTTAGTACATTAGTAATGGAAACATAATTGATCAAGAACTACTCCAAAAGTCTTACCAATCTTCCTAAAAAAAATGTTTTATCAGAAAAGTCTATAATAGAATTTACCGAAATAGCGTAAGGCGTTTTCTGGAAAACCAACGTTTGGGCCAAATCTTTTTGATTGGAATGTTAGTAAATTAGTAATGGAAACATAATTGATCAAGAACTACTCCAAAAGTCTTACCAATCTTCCTAAAAAAATGTTTTGTCAGAAAAGTCTATAATAGAATTTACCGAAATAGCGTAAGGCGTTTTGGGGAAAACTAACGTTTGGGCCAAATCTTTTTGATTGGAATGTTAGTAAATTAGTAATGGAAACATAATTGATCAAGAACTACTCCAAAAGTCTTACCAATCTTACTAAAAAAATGTTTTGTCAGAAAAGTCTATAATAGAATTTACCGAAATAGCGTAAGGCGTTTTTAAGGAAAATCAATGTTTGAGTCTAATTTTTTAATTGAATTCGTAGAACATTAGTAATGGAAACATAATTGAACAATAACTTAAACAAAAGTCTTATATAAGTCTTCTTAAAAAACAATTGAATCGAAAAAGTCTTCATAACTTGGAAATGTAAATAATGCAATTACAACTAAAAATGGAAACATACAAACATAACTTTTATTTGAATGATACAATTACAACTAAAAATGGTAAAGTATATCGAGCTTCGGCATGGCCATCACCCGGATACACTTAACCACTTATGTCGTCCCAAACTTCATCTTCATCGACGGATTCAACTTAAAGTTCTTCAAATTCACCTTCATCTAATTCGATCGTTGGAGGTGATATCCCTAATGCGACTTCTTCATCTTCGATAATCTCTTCAACGTTACCTAATAGTGGGCCTTCTAACGTTGTTACATTTTGTATCCTATCTACCCCGTCCAAGTAATCCTTCAAACACACGCATACTTCCACGGATTCAGCGGTTAGTCTTGACCTTCTTTCCGATAAAATTCTACCGCTATTAGAAAATGCCGATTCTGAAGCTACCGTCGAAGCTTGGACGGCTAATAAATCTCGAGCCATTGCGGATAAAATTGGAAATTGTACTTCTCTTTCTTTCCACCAACTCAAAATATCAAAATTACGGAAATCCTCAACACTTAAAGTGGTTAAAAAGTTTGTAGACTTATAGTGTCCCAACTCGCTTGTTAGAGCCGATGTACGTTGACGCTTTGTAGCGTCTTCAAGTAAAGCATTATAAAGGTTTATGCTTATGTCACTCGATGATGCTCGAGATGTTCCCGCCCGCATGGAGTCCACAAGTGAGTTTGGTTGGTAACCAATTTTTGTTGCATAAATCTCAAACAATTGTGTAAAACCATTTTCAAATCTAGTAAGTTCATTTGTAATATAGTTGGGGTTGTCGGTTAAGTTTAAGTCCAAATTTTCCATTATTGTTGTGAGTATACGTTGTACGCCGCCAACATTTATAGTTGGATTTAGTGCGGCGGCACAAGTAAAAACCAAAGGCATGTTACCAAAATATTTTATAAATTTCTTTTTTATAACTCTAACCATTTTTCTAAACATTGGAAATGACGAAAGTTCAAATTCTTTTAATTTTTCAGTCATTATAAAAATTTGGTTTAGAACTAAAGAGCTAGTTGGGTAATATACACCCGATAATATAGTAGTAGCATCTTTAAAAACTACTAAAAAAGACGTTAAATCATAAAGTTGATCCCATTCGTAATCGGTTATAGCTACCGACTTATTTCTATCAACTAACAACGTATTAAAAGCATTTAAAGTATCACGTTGTCTTAAAATATTTTCAAACATAATGTGAGTAGAATTCCACCTAGTATTATTATCATTGCATGGTCCTAGGGGAGTTTCACCACATTGTACATGAAAACGTCTATAATTAATTTGACGTTCGTTACTAGAACTATATATAGTTACTAATAAACCCTTAAATTTTTGATGTAAAGTATCACATATTTTTAATGCCGCTTGCACGGACAAATTTATAATATGAGCAACACAACGAGAATGAAAAAAAGCGCCATTTAAAATTGGTTTTACACGTAATTTTAGTAAATTCATAGCTCTCGTATTATTTGACGCATTATCTAGTGAAATTGTAAAAATTTTATCGTGTAAATTATATTCAATTAAAGTGTCATTTAAAATTTTCCGCAAGTTACATCCCGTATGCGGATAACCAAACAATTTAAAAGCAATTGTACGTTTCATTAACAACCAAGACTCGGGATGAAACCAATGGGCCGTAACGGCTAAATAAGAATTTGTCGTACCATGTGGTGCGGTCCAAACATCACAAGTAATAGAAACGCCATGTTTATAGTTTAGAAAACCATCAATTATATCTTTTTTAGCATTTTTCCACAATTTAAACGCATCGTTTCTAAGGGTAGTACGACTTACTTGTTGATATCGCGGTTGTAGTCTCGTTTTGATGATACTCGTAAGCCGTTGGTTGTCAAAGTGGTTGAATGGAAGCGCCTCTTGGATGACAAACTTGGTAAAATCTTCTCGAAGAGCTTCGGCATCGTATATAAATACCCCACCATCTGAACCGAGTGTCGTTTGTGAGGCATCTTGACTAGCGGCTCTACAAGCCGAGGTCATGTGAGTTCTTAATGTTGAGTTTGATGTGGGGTTATAGAACTTCCCACATCTTTTGCAACGAGCCTTACTAAACCCATCACTCATAACGCACAAATCTTAATTCACCCAAATTTTCGGGTTCCGGGTCGTTGATTTAACTTGCACGACATCAACATTTGTGTAAACTTTATTTCGTACAGTGCTACCAACGGAAGCGGAACCGGAAGCGGAACCGGAAGCGGAAGCTTGAGAATGTATGTTTTCCATTTTCGCAAAAAAAAGTATGTATATATATATAGAGAGAGAGAGAGTTTTTAGGAGAATAATAGAATATGAAATAATATGTAAGAATATGAGAGAATATGAAAGATTTTGGTGTGTTTTAAAACTCAAACCATCCAAGTGTATTTATAGGGGGTTTAGGAGGGCAAAGGCACCCAAATAGGGCCAAAAAAACGGATCCAACGGGCTGGTAACGGCTATCTAGCCGTTTGGCTGCTTTTTTTGAAAAAAAACGGTTTTAACAGGTTTCCGGAAAAAACCGGTAATAACCGGTTAAAAAACCGATAAAAAACCGGTCCACCGAAAAACTCAAACCCGGTCTAACCGGTTCGGTTATAAAAAAACCGGTTCGGTTATAGAAAAACCGGTTATTGGGGAAACCGGTTACCGGTTAACTGACCGGTTTAAAAAAAACCGGTTTTTTTTTTTCATCTCTAGCGTGGACATATATTATAGTAATAATGTTAGAGTTAGTAGGCCTAGCCCATTTAAGCCCACTAAGTAGTCGGGCTTAAGGTTTTGTATTTCGTTATCTAGTTATTCATTGTAATCGTTCACATGATGAGATATGAAAAACACATTAAATTATTAATAAGGTGGAAGAAAAAGAATGAAGACAGACAGAGGATTCTAATCCTTTCTTGAACTTTTAGTTCGTAATATTTTGTGTAGATCTTAATTTTTAATGAAATACTTTGGAAAAGTGTTGCAATAGCCTTAATGTAACACTTTTATTATTTGTTCGATGCAACACTCTTGAATCTCAATGCACCAATTTTGAGATAGTTATTTCCGTTTAGCCACTATGTGGCTCAACATTGTTTCATGGAGAAAGTTTGTTATGAAGATGAAAAAAGAGAGGCGAGAGAACATGTATAGATGAAAATTACAAATCAAATCTTGTTTAAAAGAGTAGCTAGATAAAGAAATAGATATATTTATTGACATATGTTGCAATTACAATATACATTTGCATCAAGGATCTTATAGTCGTCTTCTATTAAGGTAAAAACGTAGAAATGTTGGCGTTGTTTTGAGTAACTTTATAGTCAACTAAATATTTATTTACGATATTATCCGTTTTTAACACCGGCTGAACTAGCCAACTGAAACTATAAGATAATCCGTTCAATTTTTGTTTCCATTCTCAAACCTGTTTCTAGTAGTCACTTGAGCCGTATGCCGAATGTCAATCTGATCTACATACTGCAATGGAGTCGAAGTCTCATTTATGATCCTCTTGATTTTAGTGCTTAAAATTCCTCTATGCCTTAAACCATATAACTTCAACACTTGATTATCAGCAAAATTAAACGCTCTTTCCATGCCTCTCACACACCTTTGCAACGGATAAGAAGGATGAGTTCCACAAAGCTTACAACCTACAAAATGAGTCACAAAAGGCCAACGTTCGTCTCCCAAACCAGGATGATTTTTCTCCATCATTTCTTCATATCTATCAACCAATCCAACCCAATACCCGTGAAGAACATACTCATTATTAACAAAAACCTTTTCCATCCACTTGGGTTGCATTACCAACAAGTATATTAAAGCCGATTGATCATCAGCTTCGAATCCAGAAGGCCTCCCTTTCAAAGTATCTGTCAAAGTCTTCCCTGCTGCTACACGACCCGGCCCTTTCGGCCCCATTGGAGCCATAGCATCGAGAAAATCCAATGACCATTGACAATTCCTCATCAAAAAAAT
Source organism: Pseudognaphalium luteoalbum (assembly GCA_963422505.1). Classification (NCBI taxonomy): domain Eukaryota; kingdom Viridiplantae; phylum Streptophyta; class Magnoliopsida; order Asterales; family Asteraceae; genus Pseudognaphalium; species Pseudognaphalium luteoalbum. The sequence goes on from OY730196.1 coordinate 51,094,755, forward strand.
ACCCATATTCAAAGCTAGCCATGATTTCTCCTTCAATAACAAATCAAGGTCCCCGTGAATAACCAGATTATGATCTTTGTATTTTGATAATGGTAACTCAAATAGCATATCAGTAATCAATGCATCATTATCTATCCACCAAATCCATTCGACTTCAGGATGCGATAACATTACACTGCGAAGCAAAGGCAATTTCTCCCAATGACCAGCTAACTCCTCATACAAAACAGCCATATTATACACAATTTCAATCCCGTGAATCCTACAATAATCAATTTTATTCTTAATCGATTTCACCAAATAATGATTACCAATACCATTAGTACAAGGGTTTGCTGGTGAGCCAGTAACAAGCAAGATTCTTGCTTTACCGTTAACAACATTTGGAAAATCTTGATTTCTACTAAGCCACAAACTTCTTTGTTCATCCCAATTTGAAATCTTTGCACCAAGTGAATAAGTTCCATTATCGGATAGGAATCCAGCTAAAATCCCTTTCGTTTCTTCAATCGTAGCTTGGTTTTCTAAACCATTATCAGGAAAAAGTAAACTAATACCAATAGAGCCACGTAGGACAAGAATTGTAATTAGCCCACAAAGAATCGTCATCTTGATATTTTTAAGTGTTTTATGGGTCTGATTTTTTCCACCGCCTCGGCGGCGTAACTGGTTGCTCTCGGCACCACCGTTGGTGCCGGTGCAAGTAGGTAGTGTTGAAGTACCTCTCTTTTGAGCTCTTTCAAGACCCATAATTTGAATTTTCGTGTGGGTTCTGCAAACCCCAATAAATAGTGGAATGAAATCAGTCATCTCAAAGATTCGATCTTTTTAATTTGATGGGTATAATCAAGAATTGGTATAGATCATAATAAAATTAGAACGTGGGTCAGAATCATAAGTTACATTAAATTTAACGCACGTACACGAGTACTTGCTATGAGTTATGGGATCTTCCTTGCTGTCAATGCGTGAGCATATTTTTGAGGTTTAAATCTTGTACGTTCTTATTATATAAACAGTAGATCAACAACTACGTATGTTTTTATGATGGAATTATGAATAGAAACTCAACCAAAAAGATATATGATACGACATCAGTTGAAGATTCTGGGAATGAAGAATTGGGACGAGCTAAAAGACGTATTGTGAAGCCAAAATGGATGGACGATTTCATTTATTAAAAGTTGGTTAAATTGAATCAATATATTAGTTTTGTCATTTAGTTGGTAGTAGTGCTAGTGCCATTTAGAAGTTAATGGAAGTGTTACATCTATCCTATTGTTTTGCTATTAATATGTACTAGATATTTTATGAAAGGTATGATAAGTAATTTGAAGATTTCTCTATCTCTATCTTATATTTCTGGAGATTTAATAATCCCGTCTCCAAAAAGGGATTATTCTTGCAATTTAAAAGCCTAACAATATAGGAGATGAAGGTTACAAAATGTAACACCTCCAAATTTGCTATTTAGCGGAAGCAAGCTTTGAGGTGCTACTAATCAATAATCAAAACACACAAGGTATAAGGAATGACTCTGTATACGTCGTTTTAAACATTACATTGATAATTCAAAAGTTTTACAATGTTATAATAGTTACAAAAGCTCGTGAGCCAAAATGTAAGAGATTCTAAGGCATATCTATTTTACAAAATATAGAAATGCATATGAATCTCCTGAGATCTGCATGTGACTCGAGCTAGCTAATCCTGAGCAGTCCTACTACTGTTGTGTACCTGAGAATACATATTAAAAAGTCAGCTAAAAGCTGATGAGCTCACAGGTTTGCATAGTAATAAAGTAAGTGTGAACCACAAGATTTAGTAATGATTGTTTGAAATGAATCAAATAATGTATACGTCTGCCATGAGGTCATAGTCTGCGCTTAACGTGGGTGTCAGGATCACAATAAAGTGCCTGATCGCGGGTGCCACCGGGCGAGTGTCTAATCCACACTCGTATGAACAAAAGTTAATGCGTCCGTTTAACCAGTCAGTGCTTGCTGACCCGGACGAGGATGGTCAGTCCTATATGGTACCATACACTAACATTCGCGCTACATAAAGTATTACCAGAACTATGATCGTAGAGGACTTAAAAGTGATTAGAAAATAGCTCATGCAGAATATAGCGAGTTTTGTACTCGTGTTCATGTGTAAAACAGTTAGAGCATGTATTCCCACCCCGGGAGTAAAAACAGTAAAAAGTCGGGGCTATGAGACTCACCTGAGCCTGAAGAGTTGCAATGAAGCAAATGTGGTGAATTAAAGTGGCGTGTCCAAAGACTGTAACCTGCCGGGCGTTTATAACGCGCAAGGTTGAATAAAATAAGTAGCTATCTTAAAAGATAACCTATGCTAGTTGTTCATCCAACTAGTAATGTCCAATGATTTGATTTGATTGGTAAGTTCGAGTTTTGAAAACGTGTACGGCCCGTTGGTGATTATTTGCAATAATATTATTATTATGTCGAAGTGTTATACTTAAAAAGTATTTACAAACTTTAGGTGACGGGGGTCCGGGGGCAGCGCCCCTAGTTAGCGGGGTCCCAGGGGTGGCAATCCCTGGAGGGGTCCAAGAGGCTGGCCCCTGGCTGGGGTCGAGATATTGTTTTATTTCCAAGGGGCTGGCAATCCCTGGCCAGGTCAGCTCGAAAAAGTTTTATTTCCACCATATTGTTATAGAGAAAAACGCATCTAAGATTTGAATTTGGGTAAAATTAAGTGATAAAATTTTAGGTCTCGACACTTAGTAAAAATCGGGGTTCTGTTTCATGCGACACTTATAGCGACACTTAGGGTCTTAGGCGTCACTTAGGAAGTGACGCATGAAATAGCAGAGTCTGGGGAAGGGCGTCACTTATGGCGTCACTTATGGAAGTGACGCATAGTGAGGCGTCACTTAGTGGCTTGGGCGACACTTAGGAAGTGTTGCATAATTGGAAATTCTGAGTTTAGGGCGTCACTTAGGTAAGTGACGCATAAGGTGGCGACACTCCATTAGTGTCGGGTATAAGTGTCGGTTAAGGCTTCTAAGCGTCACTAAACAAGTGACGGAGGTAAGTGTCGGGAAAAAGGGGTTTTATGCGGCACTTATGCAAGTGACGCATGATTAGGGCTTTTAGCGACACTCAATGCGTCACTTAAGTGACGCATGAAGTGACGTTATATTGCACCTTCCTTGCGACACTTAAAGTTGTTGACGAAAATTTAAGCCAAAAATGAGCTTTTGGATTTCCGTTTGGTCTGATTCTTTTACCCAACCCTTATAGGGACATTCTAAGCTTAAAGAAACAACTAGAACCTAAAAATACTTGAAATCGAGAGTTTTCGGGTTTTGTCGGAAACATACAAATCGTTGCGCGGAGGATTCGGAAGGATAGAAACGTAGATCGTTGCGAGGTGGTTCTTTTTCTCCAAACGAGTGATGAAGATCGAGGTCGTTTGGTGGTGTTATTAGTGAGATTTAAGGGATGGTGGTGTGGTTTGGTTTAGAGAGAAAAGAAAAGAAGAAGAAATGTGAAAGTGAGAAAGAAGAAAGGAATAAGGGAAGAAAAGGAGGGGGAAGAGGGGGGGCCGGCTGGTGGGGTCCACCGAGTGTGGACTTCACCAGTTTTTCGTTCTCCCGCGTACGCGCTCCGTGCAGCGTTCGTTTTTCGATCGTTTTCTGTTAAATAGTTATTTTCATACGTTTAATTACAAGTTTTAAAATAGGGAGATTTATTCAATATTTTTGTTGAAGTATTTTACCAAATACTTAATAAACTTAAATGGTTTCGTTTGCTTGTATGTTAAATGTTTAAGTCACGTAGATGTTTATTATACGATACGAAATGAAATTGAAATATTATCAAAATAATATTTTTGGGTATGATATCGTTATTAAATAATTTTATATTATTTAATAAAATTGATCATCAACGTCCGTATTTACTTGAACCGAATTACATTCGATTTGAAACGTGCTTGATTTAACCAAATCGCGCAACTGTATATATATATAACAATATATATTATTTGATACACAAATTAGCCTAACAAAGTACTAATTACATGTATTACAAAAAATGATTAGGACCTAATGACTAGCCCTAATTTGGTGGGTGTTAAATTCTCACCTTGTTAGGAGAATTTCATCCCGAAATTTAGTTCGATGCATCATTTGATGTAGAGTCAGTGAACAACTGCGGATACTTGAGTCGCATTTAGTCGTCCCGTTCCCATGTGTATTCCGGGCCGCGCCGCGAATTCCACCTGACCTTAACGATGGGAATACGACTTTGTTTGAGTTGTTTGATTTCGCGATCCATGATCTCCACTGGTGTTTCCACGAAATGAAGTTTATCGTCGATCCGGATTTCCGCGAGGGGTATTATGAGTGTTTCGTCTGATAGGCATTTCTTTAAGTTAGAAATGTGGAAGGTAGGATGCACACTACTGAGCTCTTCAGGTAGTTGCAATCGATATGCCACCGGACCGGATGACGCCTTTCCAAGGCGATACTTTGAGTAATACCCGGTCTCCAACCTGGAATTCGAGTGGTTTGCGTCTCACGTCAGCATAGTTTTTCTGACGATCACGTGCGGCTTTCAGCCGTTGTTGGATACCAACGATTTTCTCGGTGGTTTCATGAATGATTTCTGAACAGGTGAATTGGCTGTCTCCCACTTCGGTCCAACAGATGGGTGATCAGCACTTACGACCGTAAAGTGCCTCGAATGGTGCAGCTCCAATAATGGTGTTCCGAATTTGCGCCGAAGTCAACTACGCATGCTCGTAGCATGTCTTCCAGTGTTTGGATGGTTCGTTCACTTTGGTCGTCGGTTTGTGGATGATAAGCGGTATTCATATCGAGGCGAGTACCCAAAGATTTCTGTAATGATTTCCAAAAATGTGAGGTGAAACGGCTATCTCTGTTTCTTTCAAATAGATTCGGGTGAGGCGTTCCATTTTTTCGGTTTCTTTGATGGCGAGAAAATGGGCGGATTTGGTGAGACGATCAACGATTACCCAAATGGTATCGCAACCGCTTGACGTCTTTGGGAGCTTGGTGATGAAGTCCATGGTAATTTGTTCCCATTTCCATTGGGGTATGTCTGGTTATTGAAGTAAGCCAGAAGGTTTCTGGTGCTCGATTTTGACTTTTGAGCACGTGAGACACTTACTGACGTAGGTGGCGATTTCAGCTTTCATGTTTGGCCACCAGTATAATTCCTTGATGCCATGATACATCTTGTCGGATCCAGGATGTATGGAGTATTTGGATTTGTGGGCTTCGTCCATTACTAAGTCTCGAAGATTCCCGAAATACGGTAACCAGATTCGGTTTGCGAAATATTTAACCCCGTTGGGTTTGGTTTCGAATTGTTTCTCCATGTTTTGCAAAGCTTCATTTTTGATATTTTCAGGTTTCAAGGCTTCGAGTTGAGCAGTGAGGATTTGGGTGATAAGATCATTGTGGATTGTAATGCTGAGGGCTCGGACTCGAAGTGGTTTCGGTCGTTCATTTCGGCTGAGGGCGTCGGCAATAACAATTGCCTTGCCAGGGTGATATTTGATCTCACAGTCGTAATCGGTATTCAACTCGACCCAGCGACGTTGCCTCATGTTGAGATCTTTCTGATTGAGAATGTGTTGGAGACTTTTGTGGTCGGTAAAGATCGTGCACTTAGTACCATAGAGGTTGTGTCTCCAGATTTTGAGTGCAAACACTACAGCTCCGAGTTCCAGGTCATGAGTGGTGTAATTCTTTTCATGGATTTTGAGTTGTCGGGAGGCGTAGGCGATGACTTTGTCTCGTTGCATAAGCACGCAACCGAGACCTTGATGTGAAGCATCGCAATATACCACGAAGTCATCGGTGCCTTCGGGTAGAGATAGAATAGGTGCGCTGCATAACTTTTGTTTCAGGAGTTGGAAAGCTGACTCTTGTCTGTCAGTCCAATCGAACTTCTTTTCCTTTTGAGTGAGGATCGTGAGAGGCTTGGCTATTTTTGAAAAGTTTTTGATGAAACGTCGATAATAACCAGCGAGACCCAAGAATTGGCGTACCTCGGTCGGCGTTGTCGGCGCTTACCAACCTTTGATAGCCTCGATCTTTGATGGATCAACATGAATTCCTTGACTATCTACAACGTGTCCAAGGAATTGTACGGTTCGTATCCAGAATTCACACTTAGAGAATTTGGCGTATAACTCTTCGTGTTTGAGAAGTCCTAGAATGATCTTAAGATGTTTGATGTGCTGCCTAGCGTCCGTATGAAGACGGTTCTCGGACCGCAATCGGTTTGTTTTAAATTTGTATTTGCTGGGGTATAAGTGTGACTTACTGATACTGAACCAAAAGGCTAGAAGATGGTAAGTATGACCTAGAGTCGTTCTTAAAGAGAAACTGAATTGAAACAGAGGGGATCCAATCAATCTTTCTTTTCTAGTAAAGGTTTTAAAAGAGTGCGTTGAGGGTTTTTGGTTCAGTTAATTAACTAATTAAAGCGAATAAAAGATAATGATAATTCAGATAATAAAAGGAGTATTTGTTGTGAGTTCATTAGCTTATAATGTGGGACGATGACTTGTAGGGAAAACGTTTACTAAATTTAGAATGTTCACTAGACTTGGTAGTTTATGGTATAATCGATAGGTTCCCTATTAGTCGGTTATCAACTAATATGTCACGAGGAACCACGGTGTCATGATTCTGATCAGACAGACAATGCTCAACTCTCCACACTCTCTTGTGAGGGAGTCAGTGGCCCTTGTTATTGAGCACATTTGCTCGTGGGCGAAGGAATAGAGTAGCAAGTCTACAACAAGTCTAACCGTTCTTAATACCATAGAGACTATGAGTTTAGCAAACAACTAACTTAGCAAATATGTTCGGACTTAGTTGATCAATTCCTATTAATGAATTTTAAGCATGGTAAGCAAAGGAAAGTGTTGAGGTTTCTTGCGTACCTTACTTTATATTTCATAGGTTAAGGAAAAGTATCGATTTAAATTGGATTTTAAACTTGCCTTTCTTAATACAATTAACAAATTCCTAGGTTTTCGTAAATGGTTATTTAGCCTATAGCCTACCTAATCTAATCTAAACTAATCTAATTAAAAACGTAAATAAAATGCTGACGGCTTTTTGCATAGAGTTAAACCCATACCATGTCAGAAAATGCTATGGTAGTCCACAATGTATTTAATCGTTTACCGATGTTTCCATTGTAGATTCAATTGCTTCACGATGTTTACATGATAAGTACATTGTGATTTCAAGTGTACAATACTCATGGCACTTCCACGTAATCACATTACATTTTATGATGCTCGCATAATGTTACAATCGAAACCATAGTTTTACACAGATAACTATTGACCAAGTAGTAAGGTTCGCGACTCCTCTTTACAAGGTTACAATCACGGTTGTTAATCGAAAGGAGAATGTAAGTTTTAGGTTTAAAATCATAAGATAAGCCCATTCATAAAGTTTCCGTTTTATAATGTCGATCCATAATACAACTACCTTCGGTCATTACCGGCTTCCATATGTATGTACTTTGCTTAAAAGCATTTCCAGCACTATACCGAGTAACAGTCGAATAGGGGCTGTCATATCATTTCACGACGTATTTAAAGTCATCCCACAATTATATATGCTAACTACATCACAACAAATACAATAGTAATCTACTCGCTAATCATGGCATAAAATATCTCTAGCATAATTAAAGTATACATATTTAATCAAGATAGATAAGGATAGAAATAACCGAGATTAATATGCGAGAAGGAGTAGACTTGAATTAATAAGAGATGCTCCAAGCGTACACCAACGATTACAAATGCGTTCCTCACCAAGGATTACAAACACGTTCCTTGCTTCTATTTTAACTAGCCTAATACTAATTTAAAATAATGAAAGAAAGAAAAGCTAGAAGAAAGTGCCTAGGTATGTAAGTATCCTAGTGCCCTTGGTGTGTTTTTCAAATGAGCCTCATGCCTCCTATTTATAGAGAAGTTTTGGTGCATTTTAGCAAATGGAAGCACACATTAGCAAAAGGTGGAAAAGGTAGTGGCACCAAGTATGAAAAGGTGAAAAAGGTATGGGCACCAGGTACGAAAAACATGTAAAGGTCTGGCATCGGGTACGAAAAAGGACAAAAAAGCGCAATCCGTGCGGGTGACAGGCAGCCGGCGGCAGCTAGCTGCCAGCCGGCGGTGGTGGGGTGGTGGCCGGTGGCGGCTGGCTGCCACCTGCATCGGTTCGCTGCCCGTTGCTTCGTTTCTCGATTCGTGCGTGTTTTCTTCGTTACGCGTCCATTTGCGTTGATTCTTTTTGCATTGGATTCGTAATTCAAAAACGAAGCTTTTGATGAAAAGAAATCCCAAAAATATATCTCTGAACTTTAGATGTGTCATACGAATCATTTGGATCTTCCGGAGTGCGTAGAATCTTCGTTCTTCGTCCGTTTTAGTTGATTCTTCTTCTGTTGAATTCGTAATTTGAAAACGAACATCTTGGGTCAAATAGATGTTGGTGATGGGCTCTTTTATCTTGAAATCTCAGTTTGATGTCTTGAATCTTCAAACGTGCATGGAATCTTCGTTTTTCATCCGTTTCGATTGATTTTTATCGTGCGACCTTGTTTTGACCATCTTGGCATAATACTATTGATTTGTAATGTTTTTGAGTTAAAGTGCCAAGAATCGTTCCAGAATGAGAGAGATATCGGTAGTAAAAACGTGACTTTTTACGCGATATCAATATTGCGCGTGTTCTTCTTCGTTGCGCGAATAGATTAGAATGTCATCAATGAATACTATGACAAAATTGTCAAGATATGGTTTACACACTCGGTTCATGAGATCCATGAATACAGCCGGTGCGTTTGTCAAACCGAAGGGCATGACTTGAAATTCATAATGGCCGTAACGAGTTCGGAACGCAGTTTTCGGAATGTAAACATCGGGAACTCGTAATTGGTGGTAATCGGATCGTAAATCAATTTTGGAATAGAAACTTGAACCTTGAAGTTGGTCGAATAGATCATCAATGTGTGGTAGTGGATAATGGTTCTTGATGGTTAACTTGTTTAGTTCCCTGTAGTCGATGCACATGCGGAAAGAACCATCTTTCTTTTTGACAAACAAGACCGGAGCTCCCCAAGGTGAAGAGCTTGGTCGGATGAATCTTTTGTCTAGCATTTCCTGTAACTGAGAGGATAACTCTTGAAGTTCGGATGGAGCTAAACGGTACGGTGCTCGTGCCACGGGTGCTGCTCCGGGCACAAGATCGATGGAGAACTCTACCCGCCTAAATGGTGAAAGGCCAGGTAATTCCTCAGGAAAAACTTCTGGGAAGTCCCGAACGATTGGCACATCCTCAAGCCTCTTCTCCTCTGACTTCTTCTCCATAATGTGAGCGAGGATTGTCGGATAACCCTTTCTCAGATATTTGTGGGTTTTCATACATGAAATGATGTTTAACCTCGTTCCACCGGTCTCCCCTTGTATAGTAAGAGTACCACCGAAGGCGAGGGGTATACGAACAATTTTATCATAGCACATGATCTCGGCGCGATGCTTGGACAGCCAGTCCATGCCGATGATGATATCGAAACTTCCGATCTCGACGGGTATAAGATCAATTGAAAACAACTCATCGGTGAGGTTTAAAGTGCAATTAGGTATCACACTATCGGTCTCAATGAGTTTGCCGTTAGCTAACTCTACGACGTATTTAGAATCTAATGCAACAGGGGTGATGTCAAGTAGTGGACAGATTCATCAGATATAAAACTTCTATCAGCACTAGTATCAAATAGAATAGAAGCAGATAAGTTGTTGATGAGGAACATACCCGAGACCACATTCGGGTCTTGGCGGGCATCCTTTGAGTTCAGGACAAAGGCTCTACCTTTTGCAGTGTTGTTGCCTTTGTTCTTCAATTTCGGACATTCGTTCCTAAAATGTCCTGGATTACCACACTCGAAGCAGGCTTTGGGTTGACTGGTATTGGAGTTGGTGGTAGATTTGCAGTCCTTGGCCATGTGCTCAAATCTCTGACAGTTTGAGCATTGGGTACTACAAGGGCCATCATGGTGATAGCGGCACTTAGAGCAGAAGGGCTTGTTTCCAGAGTAGCCCCTTTTTGGTTCAGACCCAGAAGAGTAGGCCTTGACGGTTTCAGGTTTCTTGGATGATGAGGTATTGTCGTTGTTGTTTCCCGACCATTTGCGTTTGTTATCCCCAGACTGGTTCGGATTGTTGGCGGCAGATGTTCCTCGGCGGACCACCTGTGCCATGAGGTTATGTGCCATTCGAACGGCAGCTTGGATAGTGGCAGGGTTGGAAGCAGTGACCAAACCCTGAATGCGTGGGGGAAGTCCTCAGATGTAACGCTCGATCCGCTTGTACTCCGGATCAACAAGAGATGGGCACAGCAGTGCCAGTTGGTTAAACCTTGTACTGTATCCGGCAATGTCATTGCCTTGGGTGGTGAGGTGCCAGAACTCGTGCTCTACCTGCTGAATCTCATCTCTGGGACAGTACTCATCCTTCAACATTTGTTTCAACTCTTCCCACAGAGTTAGATAAGCAGTATCGATGCCATAGTCTGAGCATAGGTATTCCACCAAGTCAGAGCACCATCCAGAAAGGTGCAGGTGGAATACTTGACCTTGCAGTCCTCCGGGCAGTTGCATATGCGGAAGACTGACTCTACTTTCTCTAACCAACGTAACAATCCAATGGCACCCTCGGTGCCTTTGAAGTTCAACGGCTTGCAGTTCTGGAAATCTTTGTATGAACAAGGTCTAGGTTGTGGCCCGTTGGCGGTCGTGTCTTCGCTACCAGAATTTGTTTGTTCGGGTAGCCATGGCTTGAGCCACACTCTGGGCGATGAGCTGGGAGATTTCGATATCGCTGAATGTGTATCGTCTCGGAGGCATATTGCTGAATCAGGAAAAAGAACTAGTGACATGTTTGTAGGACATTATGATGTATCACAGTTGTATATGTGGTGAAATATACAATGATAACACAATATGATAATCATAATCATAATCCATTTAGATAATTAAGTTGGGTACAAGGCGCGAGTTCCAAAAGATACAGAACATAAGGGTTACAAAAGATGTCGGGAATTGTTACATCCGGTTGAATTACAACGATTTCACCTAAGTACTAGGAAAATTACAAGATATGGTTACATTAATCTTGACATAGGTTAATTTGTTCCATCAATGCAACAAGACGATCCACGGTGTTTGCAAGGCTGCTGGCCTGCCGGACGTTGTCTTCAGCCAAGACTAATCGTTGCACCAGCATCCTTGAGTATTCTTCGGCCTCCTGCAGGCGTTTCTCGCATTGCTCCAACCTGAGTCGCAAGAGCTCGACTTCTATTCTTGATTCCACTACCCGGTCGTGGAGTATGTTCATGTTGCTAACGGTGTTTTCATGATCTTCGGAGACTTGGTCGATGCGCTCAAGCGCTGTGAGTCTCCAGTTTTCGTTGTTTCTTGCAAAGTGATATCCATGGTGCGAAGTCGTTGCTCGTGACGGTCCAGCCTAGCGGCCAAGGCCGACAGAGTGAAGTGAGTGAGGTACGGGCCAGCTCGAGGCAACCTGGAGTTCCTCCTAGCTACCCTCGGGTTCTGCGACCCGGATTGAAAGTGTGATAAATTGGGTGGTGTGTTTGCCATTCTGAGACAAAGCGTTAGAAAGAGTGAGGCCTATATCCATATAATACATATATAATGTAGCCTAAGATGTTGAGTGAGAGTGAGGCCTATCTATGTATATATATATATATATATATATATATATCACATAATAGCCTGAGGTGTCTAACACAGACAAGTTTGGGTCCCAGTTTCTCTCGTGGTCAGAGTCAACTAGTGTATCCTGTTCAGTCATGACTCCTTTCAGGTCTCACATCATATTCTTTTAATTGTACATAGTTGATCAGGCTATGTTAAATTAAACCAATATCATGTAGTCACTGAACCTAATCATACTTAATAGGGAATACTGCCGAACGGTCATAGTCTAGGCCCACTAAATGCAACCTAGTTCACTATAACCTTAGGCTCTAATACCAATCTGTAACACCCCTAAATTTGCTATTTAGCGAAAGCAAGCTTTGGGGTGCTACTAATCAATAATCAAAACACACAAGGTATAAGGAACGACTCTATATGCGTCGTTTTAAACATTACATTGATAATTCAAAAGTTTTACAGTGTTATAATAGTTACAAAAGCTCGTGAGCCAATATGTAAGAGATTCTAAGGCATATCTATTTTACAAAATGTAGAAATGCATATGAATCTCCTGAGATCTGCATGTGACTCGAGCTAGCTAATCCTGAGCAGTCCTACTACTGTTGTGTACCTGAGAATACATATTAAAAAGTCAGCTAAAAGCTGGTGAGCTCACAGGTTTGCATAGTAATAAAGTAAGTGTGAACCACAAGATTTAGTAATGATTGTTTGAAATGAATCAAATAATGTATACGTCTGCCATGAGGTCATAGTCTGCGCTTAACGTGGGTGTCAGGATCACAATAAAGTGCCTGATCGCGGGTGCCACCGGGCGAGTGTCTAATCCACACTCGTATGAACAAAAGTTAATGCGTCCGTTTAACCAGTCAGTGCTTGCTGACCCGGACGAGGATGGTCAGTCCTATATGGTACCATACACTAACATTCGCACTACATAAAGTATTACCAGAACTATGATCGTAGAGGACTTAAAAGTGATTAGAAAATAGCTCATGCAGAATATAGCGAGTTTTGTACTCGTGTTCACGTGTAAAACAGTTAGAGCATGTATTCCCACCCCGGGAGTAAAAACAGTGAAAAGTCGGGGCTATGAGACTCACCTGAGCCTGAAGAGTTGCAATGAAGCAAATGTGGTGAATTAAAGTGGCGTGTCCGAAGACTGTAACCTGCCGGGCGTTTATTTCCACCATATTGTTATAGAGAAAAACGCATCTAAGATTTGAATTTGGGTAAAATTAAGTGATAAAATTTTAGGTCTCGACACTTAGTAAAAATCGGGGTTCTGTTTCATGCGACACTTAGGGTCTTAGGCGTCACTTAGGAAGTGACGCATGAAATAGCAGAGTCTGGGTAAGAGCGTCACTTATGGCGTCACTTATGGAAGTGACGCATAGTGAGGCGTCACTTAGTGGCTTGGGCGACACTTAGGAAGTGTTGCATAAAATTGGAAATTCTGAGTTTAGGGCGTCACTTAGGTAAGTGACGCATAAGGTGGCGACACTCCATTAGTGTCGGGTATAAGTGTCGGTTAAGGCTTCTAAGCGTCACTAAACAAGTGACGGAGGTAAGTGTCGGGAAAAAGGGGTTTTATGCGGCACCTATGCAAGTGACGCATGATTAGGGCTTTTAGCGACACTCAATGCGTCACTTAAGTGACGCATGAAGTGACGTTATATTGCACCTTCCTTGCGACACTTAAAGCTGTTGACAAAAATTTAAGCCAAAAATGAGTTTTCGGGTTTCCGTTTGGTCTGATTCTTTTACCCAACCCTTATAGGGACATTCTAAGCTTAAAGAAACAATTAGAACCTAAAAATACTTGAAATCGAGAGTTTTCGGGTTTTGTCGGAAACTTACAAATCGTTGCACGGAGGATTCGGAAGGATAGAAACGTAGATCGTTGCGAGGTGGTTCTTTTTCTCCAAACGAGTGATGAAGATCGAGGTCGTTTGGTGGTGTTATTAGTGAGATTTAAGGGATGGTGGTGTGGTTTGGTTTAGAGAGAAAAGAAAAGAAGAAGAAATGTGAAAGTGAGAAAGAAGAAAGGAATAAGGGAAGAAAAGGAGGGGGAAGAGGGTGGGGGCCGGCTAGTGGGGTCCACCGAGTGTGGACTTCACCAGTTTTTCGTTCTCCCGCGTACGCGCTCCGTGCAGCGTTCGTTTTTCGATCGTTTTGCGTTAAATAGTTATTTTCATACGTTTAATTACAAGTTTTAAAATAGGGAGATTTATTCAATATTTTTGTTGAAGTATTTTACCAAATACTTAATAAACTTAAATGGTTTCGTTTGCTTGTGTGTTAAATGTTTAAGTCACGTAGATGTTTATTATACGATACGAAATGAAATTGAAATATTATCAAAATAATATTTTTGGGTATGATATCGTTATTAAATAATATTATATTATTTAATAAAATTGATCACCAACGTCCGTATTTACTTGAACCGAATTACATTCGATTTGAAACATGCTTGATTTAACCAAATCGCGCAACTGTATATATATAACAATATATATTATTTGATACACAAATTAGCCTAACACAGTACTAATTACATGTATTACAAAAAACGATTAGGACCTAATGACTAGCCCTAATTTGGCGGGTGTTATACAAAACATCAGAGAGATCGAGAAACATACGACACTACTACAAAAATGCACTTTACGGGTGATGAAAAAGTCAGTATGGGCGGTGAATAACTCGCCATCTATGCAAGCGATGTTTAAAATAGAAACCTATTTAGAGATGGTGAAAACACCACCTTAAAGAAACATATGCACGACGGTTGCATAAAGTTAAGGGCAACTTATTTTTTATATTGGTGCGCGTATTGAGTGTCATTTAAGGGCGGATGTTTTATCTTATATAAGGCGGTGCATCTTGAGTGTTTGATGCTCATCTTTTCAATTAATTATTTAATTGGATATTGTATTTATTTAATTGAATACAAGTTGTACATAACATTATTATTGTTTCTATAGTTGTATCGCTAATTTAATTAGTTGTTCTAACTTTTAACTAGCTAGGAATTGAATAATAATTTACTAAGACAACTTCCCGCGTAATGCCACAGCAGGGGGGAAAAAACATTGCAGTAATATATTTATTCATGAATATGTAAACTTTAAGATAAATATTGAAAATAATAGTATTACACTATTTACTTACTTTATTTTATAAGGTATGATTTGAATGATCAACATGAAAAAAAAAAGAAGAAGCCCCTTTAATATATGGGTTGAGTTTGGTTTACGGTTTGGATCAACAAGGAACTCAAGAACTTTTTATTTTTATAATACAAAAATAACACTCAAACCTATTAACCCGTTTGTCATATCTGTTAATCTTGACATGTTAACGTGTTCACTATAGTTCAGGTTTAGGTTAATAACTTTTGACCCTCAAATTTGAACTTGTTATCTCAAAAAACGTCAACCATTTATTGGGCATCGCGCACATAAGTTGGGGTCAACGGGTTAAACTATCAACTTGAAAATTATTTTTTCTTTATATTACAATTTGTAAATTTATCAACTTGTTTATCGAAATGGATTATGCGGGTCTTTTGTGGTTGGGTTATTTTAACCCATTTATCATGTTGGTTTAGGTTAAATATTTTTTACCTACAAATTTAAACTCCCTAATCTGATTCGACTTCATTAACACAAATTTTAGAATATTAACTTATAAATTAAATTGAAAAATGTAGAATAATAATTTTATTAATTAGTTTTTGTTAAATATATCATTTGAGTTATAGGCTATGTTTGGCACGCTCATTTTGAGCTTATGGGAGATTGTAGCTTGTAGCTTATGGTTTTCATAAGCTCCGTTTGGCTAATAAAATTTTAAGTAGCTTATAGTTTCCATAAGCTCCAAAACCATAAGCTACTTGAAATAGCTTATGGAAGTAGCTTGTAGCTTATGGAAGATGAAATTACATAAATACCCTTCAAATAATTATATTCATCTATTAAAACTAATATATTTGTCCTTTTATGTCATTTTACATTCATAAGCTACAAGCTCCAGCTACTCTGCCAAACACAAATAATACCAAAAGCTCTAGCTACAAGCTCCAGCTACAAGTTACCAGCTACAAGCTACCAGTTCCAGGTACTTGCGCCAAACATACCCATAATATTATCAGCATGAATATCAATATTAAATTTTTTTTTGGCTTTCAATGTAAGTACAATTAACATTAATGTTTGTACTCTATGTTAAACTCCTTATAATGTTCGTGTAACTTCTATCACTATAGAAAAGAAAAATAAAATATTGCGTTATATATTTTGTAACCGAAATTAATTATGATATATTAATTTTGTATTAAATTGTACTCCTTCCGTCCCAGAATAAGTGTCATGTTTTGACTTTTCGAGTCTTTCTTTTTCAACTTTGATCATACATATTTTTGTTTGTGTTATATAATACTTGATGCAAAATACATTAATGGATTGAGTTTCAAATGTATTTTCATTGATATAATTTTCATAAAGTATTATATAACACAAACAAAGTTATATAAGGTCAAAGTTGAAAAAGAAAGACTTCAAAATCTGAAACAAGACACTTATTCCGGAACGGGGGAGTATTTAATATGTGTTTCAAAGTTAATGAGGTAGCTAAAAGGGCAAAATAGTAGTTTACTATTACTTTTTTTAGACTTTGTTCCAAACTTTTTATATATTAGTATAGATACGTACTTCTTCAAGCTCCCTCTATTTCTCATTTGAGAACCGATCGATCAGTGTTACATTGTTTAAATCTTTTTATGTCTCTAATAATTTAAACATGAGGCTTGATTGTATCATACATGCTGTGTACGTATATATGATAAAAAGCTGGCCAGATGCAGGACATTATATAGAGCACGAGCTAGTTAATTACTTTATGGCGTTGATCTTTTCAATTAATTATTTAATTAGATATTGTTTTTATATGATTTGGCGGTACTTCGAACCGCTTTTTTAATATTTAATTCAAAAAATTCATTAAATATAAATTAGTATTCAATTTTATAGGCGGGTTACATCTAACCTTTTTAGTAGTAATATATTTATTTATAGTAAATATTCCAGCCAAAATTTCAGTAGCCATATTCCTGGAATTTCTAATTATCACATTGCAGTTTCAAAATCTATGCAATTACCACAATGCAGTAACCAAAACCCCTGTATTTACCTGTCAAATTTCTAGCTAGTAGCCAAATATATATATATATATATAAGTATTTATATCAAATTTTCCCGTCAAAATTTCAGTAGCCATATATTCCTACAATTGTCAATTATACTACTACAACAAATGCATTAAGAAACCTATTGAAAAGCCCTATAAAAACCAGTTGTACAACAAGTTTCTTAGGTTACAAGTCTCACCATAGAAACCAGTTGTGGGTTTCTTAGGTTACCGCTCTCACCCAAAAATAATACGAACCTCTTGAATAGAGATCAACATGTCTCTATGTTTGTTTCCATATCTACCCACCAAAACTATAGACCTTTTGTTATCTAAAGGAAAAGGTTTCTAGTCTTTATATATATATATATATATATATATATATATATATATATATATGCTCAATGCAGCGACAATATAATATTTTACTTGCTACAAAATTTCGTTCAACATCATCCTACTATGAGCAGAAGATTAGATGATAGTGATATACCTATTTTATTCTAATTACCGGTTATTGATAAAACTTACAAATCAATCAAAAACTAACACTAAATAGGCGGTTTAGGATTGAGTATTCAATCCATCAGGGTACTAGTGAAAATGCGATCGTTTGGATGATATTATCAATTATATTCAACCTATTTCTCGATCAAGGAATGCAAGAAGTATTGTCACTCGGGTTCTCTTTGCAGCTGCTTCTTATTATATTTGGCAAGAGAGGAATAATCGTCTCTTTCACAAGACC
This sequence comes from Pseudognaphalium luteoalbum, assembly GCA_963422505.1. NCBI lineage: Eukaryota > Viridiplantae > Streptophyta > Magnoliopsida > Asterales > Asteraceae > Pseudognaphalium > Pseudognaphalium luteoalbum. The sequence goes on from OY730196.1 coordinate 51,112,467, forward strand.
AATAGAGCTGTGGGTCAAGTGCGGGACATTGTTGTATCTACTGTTCGTCTGAAATTGCTCTCATTAGGATTTAAGAAGACATCTCAGGTGTTGAAGATGATGGATACTTGGAACTTGCCGAATTCATGTGTGATTAATGGATGATCGAGAAGATTTATTAATTAGTTGCTCTTTTATTCTATATTGGTTATTCTTTATGTTTATTTTATGAGCTTTGTTTGTTTTATGTGTATGGCATGTCATACACATATAGGTAGCTTTGTTAGTAGGTTGTCTTTGTGTGTTGGTAGTGGTTGAGCCTAGTTATGTAGTGTTCTTTAGCCTATGTAACGGGCAGTAATGTGAGACTCACTTACACCCTTTGTACTTCAACGTTTATTTTTTGAAGTAATATATTCACCGGGTGAAAACCCTTTACCCAAAAAAAAAAGAAAAAAAGAAAATGCGATAAGTAATTTAATTATTTTGCTCATGACTGGGTAGGGGGATCACTGACCAACCAACGCAATGGGGGTTGTGTGTCCAGTTACTTTTAGTCTTGACTCGTTACTTATCAAATCAATTTAGATCTGTGTTCGGGTTGTGAACTATTGACTCATAAATAAAAAACTGCAAACATGAATCCACCCGAATAGTAACCCCTAGTTATAATAATTGAGACTTTACACATGTTAAGTTACAAATATTAAATTTAACAACAAAATGCTTGTACTTTTTATATTAGATGTTTTATTCACTAAAGGTATTTTAAAAAATAACCAAATTGTCAAACTCTTTATATAGTAGTAATAGATATATCAGCTGATATAAGTACTTACTAACCTAAAGTGTAAATTCATACTTAAAAGGGTAGTAAAGAAATTTCAAGTATCGCTTTAAATGGCTTAAAACATTGAGTTATAGAGCATGGAAGACTATTAAAATTAGTAAAAGAAAAAATCGACTATCAACCGACACATACATATATATATATATATATATATATATATATATATATATATATATATATATATATATATATATTCAAATACTTTGTAAAAACAATTCAATATTCATTAACGTGGTAAATAAGTTACATCAGTTATAATAAAGACAATTAATTATATGTTATTTGTAATCGAAGTTAATCAAATCTTATTTATTTTCACAATAAATAGCATTGAAAAAGTTTTTAAAAGATGAATGTGATAGTCTAAAGGGTAAAATAGTGATTTACTATTACTCCCTTTAAGACTTTACCTAAAACTCATTATAATATATATATATATATATATATATATATATATATATACTAGATTATAAACCGCGAAATTCGCGAGCTTTCACTTGAGTTTTATACAAAGTTTCTACTATATTTATCTTTTAATACGTAATTTTAAGATCGGCAAATTCTGAACTAACCTGTCGTATTTATACTTGTTTTCGTCGTCCAATATAGTTATAAAGAATTTATCATGGCCTGGCAATACTTAAAAGTTTATCGAGTTGGATGGATGCTTAAAGTTTTGAGATCGGCAAGATCATATATTTCTAACTTCTCAATCAATAATTTAGGATTATAATTTTTCATGTTTGAGTGCTTACTATGTAAGATATTTGGTGGTGGATGCCAAATTCTTACATGTTTTCAGGATTTAAGTTTGTAAAATGATACACACAACGTAAAGCCTAAACTACTAATAACCATTATATCCTAGATTGTTTATAGACTTATATACAACTCAATATTTTAATTTAGCACCAAATAGAATACAGAAGGCAATAAAAAATCTTTACCCTTGATTAATTTTTTCACAATAGTCCATCTCATTTCTCAGTTGTTTGACTTATTGAAATCGATTTTCTTATTAAGTAAGGAGTTAATTTAGGGTTTGAAGATCATAGGGAGGTTGCATGATGCATTGGCTAACATCTGCAGTTCCTTTGACGGTTGACTACTCCATGAATTGATTAGCAAACCCTTGTGCAGTGCAAATCATTGTCTCAAAAAAAATATCAACTGCATAATGTGATGTAGTAGGCTTGAACTTTCATGACCTTCGAGAATCCATTCAAAATGAAACATGTAGTTGCATAAATTATCCGTTTCAAAATCTTCATGTATATATAAAAGTACTTGTTTCCTTCCAATTTGTTGAACGTATCTTGTCATATCAAACAAAACTTGTCAACATGAGTTTATCTAGGATTCTATTCTTTTTAGCTTTAACCTTGGCGAATTGTTGGTTTATGTAATATGTAAAAATCATGTACCATTTTTAGTATCAGTCAGTCTGATTGGCTCAAAATACCTTCTATCTAAATTTTAATTTATATTATACCTAATTAGTGTATCATATATGATTACAAACTATTATAGTATATTAAATTGTATGCATTTGAAAGTTTCAGAACTAATGGGACACCTATGAAATTACAGTTACTACTTTTACAAATGGGTCCAGCTTATCTTATATACTTGATAACTCGGTTGTGCCTTTACTACTTCTGATGAATGAAAGCAAAAGATAGCTCAACGGTTGAAAACCATGTTCCATAAATTATGTCATATACATCCACCTTAGATGTTGTGTATTTCAGTTTAAATATGTTATTGAAATGTGATTTGGATTTGTCAGCAGTATATTAAAATTCAGCCTCACTTATATGGGAAGCAACAACTGTCCTTTTATCCAATCATCGTGAATATTGAGCTACATGTGAGACAAGAAATAAAACATAAAGATGAACCGTAAATCAAGGTATATTTATCTTCTTTGCAAGATGTAACATGTCAAATAAGTAAAACTCGAAAGACACGTCATCTATTAATCCTTGGGAGTCTCTGACTTAAGCGAAAAGCATGTGAAACATAAGCCGTCTATGACGTGATTAGTAAAAGGATATATAGAAAGTGAGTACCCAGAATAAATAACCTTGGCGAACTGCCCCACTGTAATTGCAAAGAACAATAGGCAATTTCGGTATCTTCTTTGCAAGTTAATGGAGGTGTTCTTTGCTTTCAAGAGTTGTCCTTGATTTTCTTATTGCCACACTAAATAGAAGAAAATTTAAATGTTTGTACTCTTAGTAGATAATATAAGAACTGTACATGATATACTAAACAGCCCCACGGAATATTACTTGTTTTATCATACTTGACTAATGCAACAATAAAAAATAAGCACGCTAATTATATACAGAGAACGTTTAACATTATTTAATTACACGTTACTTATTAATTCTAAAAGGTCTCTTCCAATAACTGCATATCCCAAATGATTTGGTGCAAGACCCGCTCACATGCTCGCTCATAAGAGTCTTTCAAGAACGCCCTATCAAGTAAGAAAAGAAGTCATGGGTATTCATAAACATTGTCCTCGGGTCGCATCAAACCCGTATGAGCATTATGATTTCTTGGACCCCAGATGTATCACCTTTTCCAACCTGTAAATAACTCAAAAAAGCACATGTTTGACTTTCTACAAAAATTTCACTTCAAAAATAGCTTGACGCAAAAAAGTATAAAGAACATGTGGTAATGTAGTTTGGTAGTCATAGTTTTGACATTAACTCTTTATAAAAGTAATTATAGACAAAGTTTAGGGTCAATGTGACTCGCATCAAAATTAACAGTCGAGAAAGATGTGACAATTCTGACTAAGCTACTCTATGAATGTGTCGATTCTGGTTGATTTTAATCTCTAATGGGTTTAAAAAAAGTATCCTAAACGAAAGAAAATATCAAACTGTCAAAGGAGCATAGCGGATTGAAAGTCAATTATGGCATATGCATAAATCCTGATAAAAATCAGATTGCCTCATAAATCTTACTCATAAAAAGGCTTAAAGATTTTGGGCAAAAATAGTTTCTGGTAAAATCGGACCCAATCCGTAACTTAAAATTACACGTTCTAATCCTTTTTCATTGATCCGCTAACCAACCCAGTCAACCTGCACATTTTGGCACATCAATTGTTCTAACCTTTTACCCAACTCGCCCATTTTGCCCCATCTACATTCTTAAGTTGAAGCTCACAGTAAAAAAATAAATATATTTAAAGGCAACATGAGCCACAAGCTGGTTCATGGTATCAGCGTTGGAATTGAACGTTTACAAAAAATACAGTGCCCCATTTGATCTTTTTAACATGGTTAGGTTCTCCAACAGCTTCATACTTGTACTGTATTCGATCACGCTCCAAGTCAACATAGTCTTAGCCAAAACTTTGGGGAAATGAAGCCTTCTGGCATCCCTAACATGTTGGCTTGGTTGACCCTCAAACATTTATTTGTCTATGTTTCATATATGATTAACTGATTAACTATGATTACAATAGCAATATTATTACCATTATCATCTATATATCAGAATAAAGCTACTTAACATGTTGTATGTATCAAAATATAATCCTGAGAGAATTTTAACATGTTTGAATCATTCCCCTGATAGCTAAATATGTTCAGCTGACCCAGTTGAGACAAACCACAACCCAAATGACACATTCATAAGTAAATGGGTCGAAGTTGCCACTTTTAATACATGCAATCAACACCAACAGATACATAAATCTCATAATGTGTTTAAAAGTTTACTTCTTCTGCACGCCAAGGCTTTAAACTCTTGCAGCTCCCGACTCAACAACATAGTCAGAGGTTTTGACGGTTTGTCTTCATGGTAATCTCGGCTGAACACTTTGTGCACTTGAAAGAAAATCTTGATATTTGAATTCCAAGATATGTCTACATATGTAAAAAGATGCAAGAGTTAAGTACATAAGTCATATCTAAACCATGGATACATGAGAAACATAATTTTACAAATACATTTCACAAATCCTCTCACCTTACCTCTTTTCTCCAAGATTGTTGCTCTGGTACAAATGTGTTGTGTTGCACCAATATCTGCCCAAAGACGACATAAATCAACAGTATATATAATGTTCCACAATTAAATGTTTCGGGTCAACCACAGCTTGATCCATTTTAACATGTTAACCAAAATCCCGCCCCGCCCATTTTGCAGATTTGATACTGAAAAGGCCTTTGTTCTATTGTGTGGTTCCATAACAAATATAGATCACTTAATTCAGTTCTTAGTTGCAAAACGGTATCGTTTTTTCAAATTCAAAATTAGGATTTTCAACGCGTCTTCAATTAGCCAATTGAGTTAATGTACTCAATGCACCATTCGTCATCCAGAAGAGAGAAGATAATACAAATTGTTATCAAAAGTCGAGCAATATATTAACCTGGTACAATACTTGGATAGGTAGAACCACAAACACATATAAAATTGACTTTTCACTCCGATGGGTAGCAATTACACCAAGGGCACTCAATAACACATAAACCATCGTACCACAGTAATCAGAACCACAGCTTGTATCATATAATCAGAACCACAATTTTAACAGATAGAGTACCTTCACGATATGAATTCAGACACATCAACATTCGACACAAATACTGTAGATGATTACTATTCAAACAAAGCATATCAAACTTTCATTCAAGCAATTTATCAAACACTTAGTGTGCTTCTGAAATTCTGCGTACATGATATAATGTATATGTGAAACTCATATTTCAAAGATCATAACCATAACCAAATATCACAATTCAGCCATTAAAATATGTAAGAATTTAAATCGAAATACATTAATCAGTTGGTAATTTTTAGACAAATTATAAACCAATGGAGAATAGAAAATGATCGAACGAACCTTCAATACCAACGAAACAACGTCAATTTAACGAATCTTTACTTGAGTATGGTGATAATGGTTGTTCTATATGTGGCCGATCGTTCGTGCGATTATTCACTAATCGTTGAATTCTTCGTTCGACAAATTAAATTGGGTATTGAATTCTTCGTTCGACAAATTAAATTGGGTATTGAATTCTTCACCAATCGATTGATTGCTCTGAGTATTGATTTTTCCGCTGTTGATATGGGTGATGGATTGGTCGCCTTTTTTGAAACAAATAGGAAAAGCGGGTTTAGATGCATATAAGGGCATAAGCGCATTATTGGAAAAAATTAGGTCAAAAAGGATTAAGATTAATTAATCATGATGGTAAATATGATCTGTCGCACCCTCAAATTCGTGATTAGCGGAAGCATACTTTGAATGCGACTAATCAATGTAATCAAGCACAAAGATATATAATGAACGACTCTATATGCGTCGTTTTAACAAAATACACTAATTCCATAAAAGTTTACATCAGTTGTACTAAATACATTAGCTCGTGTTCTGAATATGAGAGATTTCCTAGCATAAATACTTATACAAAATATATTAATGCAATAAAATCTCTGATGTTAAGCTAATTTCTGAGTGCAAGCCTACAGCTGTTGAGTACCTGAGAAAACATGCTAAAAGGGTCAGCTAAAAGCTGGTGAGCTCACAGGTTTGATAGTAAAAATAATGTATGAACCGCAAGATATAGTTATGTATGAAATCAATCATAAAATTGTGTATATTACTGCCATGAGCCCATAGTTCGAGCTTAACTGAGGTGTCAGGAATCACAATTAAGTGCCCGATCGTGTGTGCCTCCCTGCGAGTGCCTAATCTACACTCGTATGAACAAATGATAATGCATCCGTTCGACCGCAGTCGTGATAGCGCGACTACCTCGGACGGGGATTGTCAATCCCATATGGTACCATACACTAACATTCACGCTAAATCCATATTAACAAACTATGTGATAGAGGACTTCATGATTAGTAGAGCAAACTCATACAGTCAATATATCGTGTTTTGTACTTGCATTCAAATGTAAATGAAAACTGAGCATGTATTCCCACCTCTGGGTTAAAAATAATAAAATGAGGGGCTATGAGACTCATCTGAGTCTTAGAGTGTTTGCAAAGCAAGCAAGTATCATGTTGTACCAAATGAGTGTCCACAGACTGTAACCTGCCGGGCGTTCAAAACGCGCAAGGTCATATGAGTGAGTAGATGTCTCAACAGACCATCTATGTTAGTTGTCCATCAATTAGTTATGTCCAAATGTTTGATTGATTTGTTTGAGTTTTGAAAGCATGTACGGCCCGTTGGTGTGGTTATGTAATAATAATTCAAAGTATTATTATTATGTTCGTAGTGTTGTATACTTCTCGAAGCATATGAGTTTCATGTATGATTGTATATCATAAAGGTTTGATATTTGTAGGTGTTTATTGCTTTTATATATGTATATATATGTCCGAAGGTGTTAAGGCCCGTAATTCAGAGTCTAAAATGTGATTTTCTGGAAATTAACTAAGGGTCAAAAAGTCAACTCTCAAGGTCAAAAAGTCAATCTTGAAAAGTCAACTCGCAAAGTCAAAAAGTCAACTCGCAAAGTCAACTCGTAAGTCAATGTCAACTCGCAAGTCTTCAGTTCGCAAGTCAAACTCAACTCGCAAGACTTCAGTTCGCAAGTCAAACTCAACTCGCAAGACTTCAGTTCGCAGGTCAAACTCAACTCGCAAGACTTCAGTTCGCAGGTCAAACTCAACTCGCAAGACTTCAGTTCGCAGGTCAAAGTCAACTCGCAAAGTCAACAGTTGTGTTTTTGCTTTGCTAACATGGTCAAACGGGCTCGGTTTGGCCCGAAATTTTTAGGGAAGCCTTAGATTAGTTCATAGAGTCTCCAGAAATTTTTGGTTCGTGTTGGAGTCATTCCGAGGTGTTGGTTTTAAAATATTGCAAAATCAGTCCACAAGGAGGGTTTTTGGTTTTGTCGGTTCACTTCGCCAATTTTTCTTAACTAGTTATGATTCGAATTAGAGTCCACAATTTTTACCAGTTGTTCTCCTATGTGTCTAGTTGTTAAGCTGAATTTTTCCGGTAATTATAGAGTCCATCTAGATAGGTAGAAAATTCTGCGTAAGAACCGAACTCTGTTTCCGACCAATCTCTGACCAGGCTCAAAGATTGGTTTATACACAAAAATACGTACAGATCTGGAAAAAGTGTAAAACATGAAAGTTGTAGCTATTTTCAATACGCAAATTTTTTTAAAAAATGAATCATCTAACTCTTAGTATACGATTTTATACGAATTTTTCTTTGAGTCTGACTTTTCTGGGCAGATTTGTGCATGTAAATATATGTTATGTAAAAACGATTTTTGTCATCTCATTTGGACATAATCAAGCTAATGGAACAATAAAACATGTAAATAAGTGACATGCAATCAGATTAAAGAGAGGGAGTGGTCATTCATACCAAGAAATGATGAAGAAAAATTGAAGATGATGAAGAAGACGATGATTTGAGCCTTGATCCTTGTTTCTTCTTTTTGTTCTTGATGAAGGATGATAGATGGTGATTCTTGGTGATAAAATGACTGAGTTTTGGTGATGATGATGATGAAATTCATGGAGGAGGGAGAAAGAGGAGAAGAGGTGGTGTGTGAAAATTGAAAATGGAAGTGAATGATGAAATGAGGAGTGTGAGGTGGGTTTTTGAGTCAAGCAAGTAACCAAAGCGGAGGGGTTCACAAAATCTGTAGATTTTGTGGGGGTCCCACCCCATGTGGGTGCTAAATCTTGTTCCCCTAAGTTACGCTCCATGCGGTGTTCGTTTCCTCGCTCGTTTCGACGTTTATTTAGACGTTAAACGTTTAATACGCGCGTTTTAAATATCAATTTAAATTTCGATATTTTTGATTGAAGTATTTATTAAAATACTTAAAAACATTTATAAAAATGTGCTGTTAATTTATTGGCCTCGATTTGCGCGTTCATTTTACGGAGGTCAAATCGCATAACGGTATTTTTGCACGTTTTTGTTATCGGTTTAAAATACGATATTTTAAATGAAAGTTTTACTCGAAATGATATATTTTAAACTTATAAAATATATTTTGGCTTTCATTTGGTTGTCGGGCGCGTTCCGCGCATTTTCATCGCGTTTATGATACTTTATACGTTACGTTTTACATGTTAAATATTATCAACATAATATTTAGAGATTTTTTAGTTTATTAAATAATTTCACATTATTTAACATTTTGTTCACCAACATCTGTATTTATAATATGTCAGAATTCATCCGATAGTGAAATGTACGATTTAAACAAATCGCATACGTGTGTATATATATAAACATATATCAATACACGTAGTGATAAACGTAATTAGCCCTAAATATAACTAATTACATGAATAAGTACAATGATTAAGCACTAACACAAGCCCTAATTGGTCGGGTGTCACATGATCAAGGGCTGTAATTAAGTGATCTAAAATAATGAATGGTGAGGATTATATTTTAAAGGCTAGTTAAATATCTGATTAAGTAATTACCACTCTCTTTTAATAGATAATATATATATATATATATATATATATATATATATATATATATATAGTTAGGGATCTAAAAAGAAATAAATTTTGAGAAAAAAAGGAGGAGAAGCCTTTTAAACCAGTCAATAAAAATTAGAGTTAAAGAGTAATATAGTAAATTGTAACTTAATAAATAAAATAAATATTGTTTCTTTTTAAATCAATTAAAAATGGCATTACTGTATTCCAAAATAGCAGGCGACCAAGTCCTTCGTAAACCCATTTTCGTTTAGATTAAATTCCATTTCAAAATCTGAAAGTGGGAACTCTTTTTCATCTCAATGAAATTACTATGATACTCCTTATATTATTTTATTTTTAGTTCGTGTAGGCTTCGATTGATGGTTTGTAAATTGATTGAGTGTATGATTTAGTAAACATTAACATCATATTCATCTTATGTCTTCATTTTTTCGAATTTGAAAATAAAAAGTTTTGATGTTCTCGGGTTTTCAAAATGTTAAATGTTGATCATTTATTCACATAACTATTGATTTCGCTTTGTTGTTGTTGTTTTGCGGATTGGAGCTCACAAATTAAATCCAATAATCACGTACATGTTTTATTCAATACTTCAATCAATTGATTAACTACATCTGCCTTCATGCGTTTTTATATTACTTTTCGCGTATTCGTTATATTCATATCAAAACTAAGATTCGACATTGTATAACTGTGAAGCAAAATATTTATATTTTGATTCATGATATTTGTAATATGATTTGGTAAGTCTACAACATACACATCACATGATTTAGTAACTTCCTATGATTCAATATCACGTTAAACAAAATGCTACTAAACTCTTATTAAACAATGCTAACCTTTAAATTCTTTATTCAAATTTCATGCTATGATTCACCTATTTCATACCATGATTCGGTAAATCTGCACTCTTTGATTCGATATTTCCATGCTATGATTCATCAATGTACTATTGTGATTCATTACACATTCACCTAGTTTAGAAATTAGCGATTCACATCTTCTACCAATGTTTCAAAACTAGTATCACATGATTCACCAGTTTTACGTAAAAGAAAAATAGTTAAAATGCAACTACAATAGTACAATTCTTATTTTATATACTAATGATGGTTCTACAATTATGAATTTATTTCATTTACTTCGATGCGATATATATTTTACTAACAAGAAAAAAATGCAACAAACTTCCGTGTTCATATTATTAATTCAAGAATGTATTTATGGAACTTCAATATACAAAACCGTACATGCAAGAAAATGAGATGTTCATGTATGCCACGACAATTTAACCAAAACAACACTCGCTAGATACGTAGAACACATCATGTTCACGTGTGAACATTAAGTTTGTGTTTAATTTTTTTTATAGTTTCGAGGTGGACATATGCACAAATACTAAATTTTACTTCTTCTCAATACTTATATTTGAATAATACAACAAAATTGCTTACTAAAATCTACACGCTTGAACCCCGAAAGTTTTCGTTAAAAAGATCTCAAGTTCACATGTGCACAGAGTTGTGTAAATTTTGGATGATTGACTGTTATATTTGTTAGGGTTAATGACGCATATCGGATATGAACTTATCACTTTTTTCCGAGTTAGGATATGAACTCAATTTATTATACAGGTCGGTAACAAACTTTCAAATTATGTTTTAAGCTGGGGAACAAACTTTTTTCTTTTTGCCGAGTTAGGGTATGGACCCATTTTATTACACAGGTTGGTAACAAACTTTCAAATTATGTTTCGAGTTAGGCAATAAACTTTTTTTTCATTTCAAATTATGTTTCGAGGTCGGTAACGAACTTTCAAATTATGTTTCGAGATCGGTAATGAACTTTCAAATTATGTTTCAAGTTAGGTAACGAACTTTCAAATTATATTTCGAGTTAGGTAACGAACTTTTCGAGTTAGGTGGAAAAAAATTTTGTTCCCTAACTCGAAACATAATTTGAAAGTTTGTTACGTACCTGTGTAATAAATTAGGTTCATACCCTAACTCGGTAAAAAGTGATAAGTTCATACCCGATCTGCACCATTAACCCTATTTGTTATTAATGACTGTAGAAAAAAATGAAGATTTCTAAAAGTCTGAAATAATGAGCGAGAGTAATATAAGTTGATATATATATATATATATATAGAGAGAGAGAGAGAGAGGTGTCACATAGAGAAAATGTAAACCGATAGTTGAGAGTTTTAAGGGATGAATTTGCCTAACTGCCATATACATTCGAAAAGACCAGTGTACCCTTTTGACTATTTATTAAAATTGGTTCTTTTGGTTCTTAATATTGAAAAGATTCTCATTTGAACATTCCCATCCCATATATATATATATATATAATATACTAACCCTTTTATTCCAGAAACACTATGCTCGTGCAAAAAATTTACATATACATATACTAAATTTCTCATTAAACAAAATTAAAACATAACGAAACTCTATTCAAAACATACTATTTCCACAAAAACTAAACAAAGTCGTAGTTTATTCGTCGGGAATGTGAAATTGATGTATTATATAAATGGGATAATAGATTAAACTTGTTGATTTCTATAAATACCAGGAAAAATCTCTTTCAAAAGCACGTTGATTCACAAAAGAATACCGTGGAATATGTATGATTCACAAAATTGAGAGTGAAGTCGAGATTCTATAAATTGAAAACTGACTTCAAAACAATGTCAAATGACCCTAATAAACAACCAGAAATTTAAATGGGCCAACCAAACATAACGGGCCAAACCATAAACCCAAAATAAAAGTCTAAATTGAACAGAAAATTTATAAAATGGCCCATATCTTTCAAACGGAGGCTTTTTTTGGCCTCGAGGGTGGGCCTAACCACCTATGGCAGCTAGCGGCTTCAAGCTTTGAATCGCCTATTCATGGGCCTCAAACGGAGCCCAGTAGCCCAAGTTATGCCCGTTTTCGTGCAGCCCGTTTTGTTACACAGTCTTGAGCCTCTAGGAACATAAGGGCTTAATCTTTCACACTTGGGCCTCCATCATTCCCCCCTGAGTAGACAAAATTCATCCTCGAATCTGCAGCTGTGTATGTCCCTAGTTCTAGGATCGATAACTTCGTTATCTATAGTATTAAGGCGCGGAATTCCTCAATACACGTTATCTTACTATAACGAATAAGTTCGCGTTTAGGTTAACTAATTACTTAGCTTTAAACAATTGAAAGTCAAAGCCTAGTCTTTAGTATTACGTTTTCTCTAGATTGAATTCGCAGGTTGCAGGTTTCGAATGGCAAAAGTTCTTATTAGGTTAAACGAATCGAGTTTTTATATTCTTGTTCAACTCGCAGCCACTGGGCCTGCGAGTTGACTTTGACTCGCAAAAAGGCCCAAGCCCAGTTCATCTCGGCTCGTTGCCACTATTTACGTTCTGCGAGTTCAGATCTCATCTCGCATCGCAATGCCTTGCGACTTGAGATCTCGACTCGCTATAAATGTTTATTTCATTTTCGATATTCGTCTAACACTTAATTTTACTAATATATTTAACGAATATTAATAACAAAACAAATATTCATTTACAAATCTAAACCAATATACAAACGTGATAACAATTACACCAGTCCTATTTTCAAGCTAGATCTATTGTCACAAACTATGTCCTTTGACTTCTCTCCTGTAAAATTTCTATCTTCTTCTCCTTCCAGTCCTTTGACTTCTCTCCTGTAATTTTATTGTTTTTCCATTCCTTGGCTTAATCTTTTCAAACTTTCCTGAACGAACCTCAGTCTTGATTATATGTTCTACATATCGACCAACAAAATCATTATCTGGATTCTTCAAAGATAATCTAGCCAAGTCTCGAATCTCATACTTAGGTAGAGAACTGAACATTGCAAGCTTTCGCTTAAAATTTTGAACTCCGTCAAACCTTTTAATCGCAAAAGCTTCAGGTCAGAGTCAAAATACCAACCGATAATTCCTCTACGCGCTTCGCGTTTTCCTGTAATATCAACCTTCAAAACTCCAACCTTTTTCTTCTTTATTTTTTCTAAAGGTCTGAATATTGGATTGTCTTTATGCTTATCATGAATCTCTTCTTCAAAATCGGTTGAATCATTGATATCTTCATCTACATCCACAACTTTAGGAGCCTCTTCATCTTCAATAACAACCTCTGTCCTAGATGGGCTCACATGGTGTTCATCTATATTTTCATCTAGATCTACACCCATGTCTTGCATTAACTCATGAACAGCAGTTCAATCTTCAGGTGGTTGAAATTCTCCTTCTTTCAAATCATAATTAATGTCTTCATCTATCTCATCCAGAAAATCATCTTCTGAATCTGATAAATCAAGCATTTCAATCCCTTGAAAAACACAAACACAAATAACTATTAACAATCTAAATTCCTTCATTGATTTCCCTGAATCAATCTAAGAATTTCTTTATTAATCCTTTTGTGTAATTAGTCTATAACATAAACGCAATTAATAACTTATAAATCTTTTATTGATTACCCTGAATCAATCTAAGAATTCTTAAGTCTTATATCAAACACTTAACAAACATTAATTAAATTTAAACTCTAATGTATTGTGAATAATCACCAAACATTTAAGTTTACAATTAACTAACTTATATAATTTCCAAGACTTAATTAAACTGTTATTTTCAAAGAACTTAACTTTTCAATTATATCTTTAAATTATATATCATTTGTCTAGTAAAAACAAATACATTTATAACTTGTTAGTTATAAAAACTCTCAAATCTAAAATGTCTAAGTTCAAATAAACTTTGACCGCTGAAATAAATCAGAACACGCCGCACGACTTCTCAATGAGTTGGAAGACTTTCGATCACTAATTTATTTAACTTTTTAGAATTAATAACTTAAATAAATTCTAATATATTTAACTTAAAAATACAGTATCAAGCCGAATATATTACCAAAAATATTAAGTTACAATTATCCAATTGTTTTAGTACAAATACTAAACAGTACTAATCTAATACTAAGCTATCTTACCAGCTTCTGTATCAACCGGTACTACTGTATCAGTAATTGTACCAGCACCACTACCACTTGCACCAGGAGTAGACTCCCCCTGAACAGTAACATGCTCACCAGTCTTTAAAGGACCAGTCGGCTCACTATCTTTAGATGCACTGGGATCATCGTCTCTGTCGTGTCTCCTTTTCAGCTTCAACTCATCTTCTTTGCACGCTGCTCTATATACCCTAATCTCCCCCTGAGCTGACTGTTCTTTATGCAAACTCAAAACAAGTTCCTCCAAATTGTCAAGCTTCAGTCACTGTGCAGTGCAGTCATCAAGCAGTGTGTTATGAACCTTCATCAATGTCTGATAAGATTCACTAACAGTAACCAACTGCTGTGCTAAAGAAAGATTTTCAGCTAACAGCCGTGGAACCGATACCGTCATTTTCTCTAACTCCTTCACTCTAGACTCTAAGGATGTAATCCTTTCAGCATCAGTTATAGGAGTCACTGAAATCGTCGATGGTCCAGGCGGTGTCAACGAAGCAATATGAGAATCACAAGTAAGTGGTGGAATAGCTTGAGATAAGGCTGTTGTGAGAAGGCCAGCTGCAAAGTGGCTTGCCTTGGTAGTAGGAAACTGTGCTGAACGCACTAATTCCACAACCCTCTCCTTGATAACCTGAGAAACAGATTCTTGTGCCGGTAACTCTGTCCTTGTCTCAGCCTATAAAGTTAGACATAATTACATAAGTAACTGTTACAAATTACTCTGTCTCAATCTCTAAATAAGAAATGAACACTTGTGATACTGAAGTTATATCTCTTACCATAGTAGGTACAGAAACCGATTCAGAAACCATCGGTTTCACCTTCTCTACCTGAGGTGTATTCTGAGTTTCTGTTACAGAATTAATTATCTCAGTTTAACTCCTGATAAACAACAAGTTAAGATTATCTAACTTTAATTAAAGATTGAAAATTTACCATCTCGAATGGTCAAGGTCCTCGAATGCTTTCTGCGTTGAATAACCAGAGGAGTATCATCCTCAGGACCTTCATCCAAAATACTGAAGTCAGGATCGACTTCTATAGCCTTTCTCTTCTCCTTCAGAGCTGGATTTGGAATCATCCTAGAGCGATATCTAATATAACCAGCATCTGGAGATGGAGATGAAGTGCTATCATCATCATCAGACTCATCATTTGAAGTCGTCTTACCATCACGGCCTCCAGATGGTCCAACATCAGAATCCTAAACATTAAATATATTAAACATTTATGATTAGCTTGAAGCTCTTATCATACAAGTCCGATATATATTTAATACTAATCAGATATAATACCTTAGCAGGTAAGACCTCTAATCTATCAACCTATCTCTGCTCCCCCTCAGGTTTTGCAACCTCTAGGTTTGCAGCCTCAGCTTCCTGAACATAATTATATTTATATTTGATGATTAGTGAACTAATCAACCAAATATCTATATCAATATGTTTACATAATAATATTTATACATTTGTGATTAATAAAATAACCTATCAACTAAGTATCAATAATATTATATAATTGAAATTATAAATAAAGAATACATGTGCCAGATCAACCTCAATATATTGCTCTATCTCTTGAATAAGCGGATCATGAGCATCGTCATTTTGAACAAGAACCTCATGAAGAACTTCAGCAGCTAACTCAGGTACAACTTGCTGCCCTGGCTGTTCAGCCTGATGTAAAACATCCTCAATGAGCTCCTGTGGCTCAGCTGCTGGTTGAGGTTGAGGTTGAGCTTGCTGTTACTATTGTGCTGGATCTTGAACTTGAGCTCCAGCTTCCAACCATCCATCGTTTTGTGGAGCAACATAGTTAGCATCAAGAAGATGCCCAAAAAGATCACCAGACTCAGGTTTGATCTGATTTTTACGCTTTGACTGCAGAAACCAAGCGTTGTAACCTCGCAGTCCTATGGTCTTAACGTGAAAATCAGCTTCATAAGCAGGCAAATTCGGAACACGATCACGAATAAGAAGCATGCAAAATCTCAGATAAAGAATAAACTGCGTTCGTGCAGCTCCCGTGATTTGTCCAATAAAAGAATTAAAGATATAGGAAGAGAAACTGTATGGTTTATTATAAACCAGTGACAGTAAAGCATACATGAGCTCAGGACTAAGCTCATCTAATCCAGACTTCTTATTCCCAAAAATAGAAACAATAACAGTGAACAGAAATCTCCACTGGCTAATAACAAATGCCTTGATGAACTGGCATCCTCTTCTGGGTCCAGAATACCCAGTACGACTCAAAGCTCCTTCGATAAAATCAGCAGAATAAGTAGGAAGACTCGTTTCTTGCTCAACGGTCCCTAACTGCAAGAGCTGTCGAAGATCAGCAGCTGTAAAAGCAATTGCATGCTGATTGACTGTCGTACGAATAGTCGGAGGATTCGCAGCAGCATCATAAACTACGTTCGTCCAAAACTACGTGAGAAGTTCTCTAGACAATGGCGGTGACTCAGTAATAGCAAAACGTATCCTTGAACGAGCTAGATAAGTCAAAATCTCAGAAAACTTCTCAGCTCCGCGTTCATTGACATCGAAATTCACCAAGATGTCGTGTCCCTTCTCAAAAGAACGACCAACCATATCTGTAACAAAGAATTACCCAAATAGCCAATAGATTAACGAAACAAACATTAGACAATGTAAACTTTAACGTATTATGATCAAAGGATCATCAAACGACTAAGTCTACTATTAACTAATAACTTAATTTACAAAAACTTAGATGAACGGTTAAAATTATTTAACTTTTCAATTATATTTTGGATATTATATAAAGTTTGTTTATTAAAACACAATTTAACTTATCATACCACCGATAACAATTGGAACACGCCGCTCGACTACGCTATGAGTCGGAAGACTTTCGATATGAAATAACTCAAATTGTTAAGATATTACACATATTTTAACTTATAAACAAAAGTTCGTAAGTCTAAACGAGTATAAACGAGTAACTTGTTAATTATTTGTAACCAAAGGTTCTCAAATCGAAAATAAGTTATAATTAAATAATTATAAATTTACTTAATTTTACAAAGTCAACTAAAGTCAATAAGTCAAACAAAGTCATATTTAAAATGTGTCAACAGGTTCAACTCACTTCGCAGAAAAACTGCGAGTGGAACTCGACTCGCTTCAGTCAACCCAAGTCAAACGAAATGAGTTCCTTTCGTTTCGGTCAACAAAAGTCAATCAAGAGTCTCGTCTCGCTTTGGTCAACTGAAGTCAAATGAAGTAATTTCGTTTCGCTGCAGTCAACTCAAGTCAAATGAAGCTGATCTCAGTTCGCAGGAGCGGGCTTGAAGCGAGATAGATCTCACTTCGCAGAACCGACGGTTTAACGAGATCAATTCATGAATCAACAATCAAACATGTTTCGAAGCAATTAAACAATTAAAACATGTTCCATTAGCATCGATTAATCATTAGAAACAAGTTTTAGGTTTTATAAATCACTAATTTGAATAAAATCCGTGATAAACTACACCGTCACATTCAAAAACATATGTCGATCGATTTCTCACACATTACACAGTGAAATATCATGAAACTTACTTCAAAAGATGCGTAATCGAAAGATGAATAAGTTCCACGGATCGAAAAACCCTTCCTCTTTGTAAAAATTCGAAAATCAACCAAAAATCACGTTCGGTTCGTTTCGCCAAAACTCAATTCGCAGAGGTGTCTGGTTCAGTTCGCAGAGTAAATGAAAAGTGTGGGTTCAGTTCGCTGACTTGTCCCCTTGTATACCCTAAGTTCAATTCGCACTGTTTGACTGGTCAACTTAATTTTGACCAAAAATGCAAATTTAACTTTAAATATAAATTGAACTTTTAAATATATCACAAGTCAAAATTTTAACTTTCCATTGCATATTTATCACATTAATTCAACATAGAACAAGAAATAACAGTTTAATTTAATTCCAAAGGGCAACACATTAAAAAATTAAAACTTCTATTAATCATTAAACATAAATACCAAATAAGAAATAAAACTTAAGTTTACTAACATCCTATGTAAACAAACTAACTTAAAATAAAGCGCTTAAAATTTTAACTGCTTAGGGATCATATTAGAAAGAATAAGCCATTCATATTAGATTTTAATAAGAACAAGACAATTGTTAGTATGCATACCTCATGAAATTCATATAAGTACAATAAAATTACAAATTAACCAGTAATAGACTTATATTTATAAAATTATATCTTATATACCTTTATCCACAAGACATAACTTTAAATTGAAAGATAACCTTTTTATTTATTAGGAACTAATTATTCACAAAAGTGAACATTCCAATATCATAGACAGTTCAAGACGATTACCGATATTATGATCCTCGTAAACAAATTAGACATAGATTTCTGAGCAAACGTTATTATTATTAATGTGAACAATAGCTAAAGTATTCCGTTATATAATATACTGAACAACTTAAGTAAAACACATAACACTGCATCTTTTAATTTCAAGGTAGAGGTTACTAAATGATGTATCTTTTTGAAACATATAACATACACTTGAGTTAAAATTTTGACAAGTATCAAACATCCTTTAAAGATACTAGTGGTTCTAGGTCTGTACTCACTTATAACAGAGGATCCCTTAGTATAATTAAAATAAGTTTGAGACTATTGGCAAAACTAAAGGAAACAGGTCTGTACTCATGTACAACAGAGTTATCTGTTAGTTTCACTAATAATCATATTTGCAACTATTTGCAACTATTTGTCATTCATCAATTAAGACATATGTCATACATTATATAATAGTTCACAAAAGATATGACACGCAAAATTAGAATTTCTTAATTGCTCAGAAATCTAAGAATAATTTGCCTACCAGTATATCATATAATGAATCTGAATAGACTTTAGTTATTCTTATCACTTATATAAAGGGCACGAGTTATTCAGTGAATATAGGTGTATAATCAGATAAATATAAGTAAACTCCTAGTTAAGTATGCAATTCTAATGAAACTTATAGGAATCTACTAACACATCAATCTTAGCACTTAGGTTTATTATTCTTAAGCTCATTCTCCTAAGGTACTATCATTTCCCTAGTTTTTACAGCCAAAACTTAAAGCTTTTCTAAAAGAACTTCGGTTGTTCTTTTATTGGAGGCGATTCTCCTCAGGTAACAAGCAAATGAATACCATACGCCTTTTTTTATTTTTATTTTTAAAAAAATTCATAGAAAGTACTACTAACTATTACAAATATACCCTTGGAAGACTAATCACTCTGGATTTCTCATTCCGTTAAGTTGAACCAACGTCTCAAATCGAGCTCTGTCGAACGCCTTCGTGTATAAGTCTGCTAAGTTATCCAGAGATGGAACCTTAACTAACTTAATCAAATTCTTCTCAGCACAGTCCCTAATGAAATGATGTCGAATATCAATGTGCTTAGTTTTGCTGTGCTTCACTAGATTATTGGTGATCGACATTGTTGATTCGTTATCAATCATCATAGGAGTATTAGTTATGTTTAATCCATAATCCCGCAGTTACCGTTGGATCCAAAGTACTTGAGAACAACAGCTGTCAGCTGCAACATACTCAGCTTCACATGTAGAAATGGCTATTTAGCTTTGCTTCTTGCACTGCCAGGATACTAATCTACCTCCTAAGAATTGACATCCGCCGGTTGTAGATTTCCTATTCTGATTGCATCCTCCATAATCCGAATCAATGTAAGCTATGAGATCTAAGTCTCCATTAGTCGGATACCAAAGTCCCAGCTTCGGTTTCCCTTTGAGGTAACGAAAGATCCGTTTCACAGCTTGCATATGTGACTCTTTTTGATTAGCCTGATATCTTGCGCATATACAAACATCAAACATAATGTCAGGCCTAGAGGCAGTTAGATACATTAGTGATCCGATCATGGCCCTATAAAGAGTAGGATCCACATCCTGATCACTCGATGTATCAGGACCAAGTCCATGATTTACTGGAATAGGAGTATGATAGATTTTACTTTCATCCATCTTAAATCGCTCTAATAATTCAGCAGTGTATTTAGATTGATGAATAAAGAATCCATCCTTCTTTTGATCAACTTGTAATCCTAAGAAGAAATTTAACTCTCCCATTGCAGACATCTCGAACTTTTTCCTCATTACTTGTTCAAATTCTTGATACATCTTTTCGTCAGATGACCCAAAGATAATGTCAATCAACATATACTTGAACAAGAAGAAAGTTTTTCTTCTTCCATTTTACAAACAGTGTACTATCAATTGATCTTCTTGTAAATCTATTCTCAAGTAGATACGTTGATAGTGTTCCATACCATGCTCTAGGTCCTTGATGTAATCCATATAGAGCCTTATTTAAGCGATATACTCTATCTGGATAGTCAGGATCAGCGAACCCTGGCGGATGTGAAACATACACCAATTGTAACACTCAGTTTTTGGGTCTGGAATTAAATAGTATTTTAATATGTTTTAAAATGGTTATTTTGAAAATAAACAAGGAAAAGAGCCTCAGGTTCTATTGTGACTAGTAAAATGTTACTTGTTTTAAATTATTAAAGTTGACAGTAAAATAAAATATTTTTCTTCACGGGTATTTTCAGGTTTTAGACAATAAATTAGAAAGGGGTATAATATTTAAGCAGATAAAAGATTTGGGGCGGTGGAGACCGACTCATTTTAACCTAACATTTCTATTTCTTCATTTCCTTCTCCTTTATTCCAAAACCTTCACTAAATTTCTTCAAACCCTTTCAATGAAATTAAGAGAAGATTGAGAATCAATTGGTGATTAAATTCAAGATACTTATCAAAAGATTATCATCATCTTGTTCATCACTTGATTGTAAGTATTCTAGGGTTTTTGAGCTTATTTTATAGAAATTAGGTAAATGATGAATATATGTGTTTTGTATGAATTAAAACTTTGAAATCATGGTTTGTTGGTTATATGATGATTATTCAATGATAATTGATGATTTCTTTAAGATATATTGCTAGAATTAATTAGTGTTCTTCAAGTTTGAATGTTAAAGTTAGGGTTTGGTGAATTTGTGGATTTGATGATGATGCATGCTTGAGATTGAAGTTAGATAGTTTGTTTATTGTTATATTGTGTTAGTGTTTGAAGTTTATGGTCAAATATTGAGTAAATTCGTATATAGAAGTTAAGATTTGGTAAAAATGGTTGTTAGTTCGGAGTTGTGCAAGAACAGACCTGGGTCTGTGGTGAGTACCCAGTGGGTACTCCCCTTACCCGGTGGGTACTACCCTTACCCGGTGGGTAGCCCGGTTTAGGGCAATTTCTGTTTTGGAGAAAAGGAGAGTACCCGGTGGGTACTCCCCTTACCCGGTGGGTAATCTTCCTGCACTTAAAATTTGATTGTTGTTCTTTGTTTATATAAGACAAGAATATATATATATATATATATATATATATATATATATATGATATTTGTTGTATGTAATACTTGTATGAATAGTTGATAATAGTTTAATAAAATATAAAGATGGTATAAATTAGTTTAATGATGTTATGTTAAGTGAGATTATGAGATGGATGATATGATATATATATATATGTTATGAATATTGATGTTGGATTATTACTGACTTGGTATTATTGTGTTTCTTAGATAAGCAGGTGGCAACTCAGTAATATAAGACCACTGAGTTGAAGGACGGGTCATTTTGGTGAGTGGTTACTGTAATCCTCGGTTCAACTCCGTTGTGACGGGTTCGGTTACAACTGATAAACCAGGATAGTTTAAGTTGTAGTTATTGCCATGTTAATTTCAGTTATTCAGTTGTTGATTATATTGATTGAGTTTGATTGATCCAGTTGTAAAAGTTGTTCAGTTGATTTTCCATAATTGCATATGATATGCCTTATGTGACAAGTTGTTGAGATGATTCGGAGTGAGGTCAACAATGGTTGGGTTTGGTTACTACTGTGTAGCTACTTAGGTTTCTTGGATATACATAGTTGAAGAATAACCTATTCAGTGAAGGTAGTAATCAGACTATCGGTAGATCACTGAGAATAGCATACAGTGGTCGTGGTTTCTGAGAATAGCATACAGGAACCGCCGGTCCTCATGTACTTATGTGTTTAAGTTTATTTTGTTGTAAGACTTGTTATGAATGGGTTGAACCGTCGGTTATGGTTCCATTCACATAGCAATAAGCTAACCCCTCGTTGTTTGCATTTTTGCAGATTTTGGTTAGTTGATGTAGATCTGGTTATGATGATTAGCGGGATGTTTGACTATGCTCGCGCCAACTCTGATATTTTGTTAAGATATGGTTTTGGAAAGTTTTAATAACACCCGTTTAGATTAATATGGTTTGTAAGTATAACTTAATAAAAGTTATCTTTTGTTACACGTTGTAAGTATTAAAAAGCCTAGTTATGGTTTTGTTGTTAAAATGTCGGGTGTTACACCAATTCTTCTACTTTGCCATACAAGAAGGCACTCTTAACATCCAACTGATAAACTTTTATTTCTTTGAATGAGGCAAATGCTAAGAATACCTTAATTTCTTCAAGCCTAGCAACTGGTGCAAACACTTCATTGTAATCTATACCCTCTTGTTGATTAAACCCTTGAACCACTAGACGGGCTTTATTGCGAGTAATGACTCCCCGGTCATCTCTTTCACACTTAAATACCCATCTAGTTCCAATTGGATATTCTCCCTTTGGAAGGTCAACCAACTCCCATACTTGTAGTTTTGAGAACTATAACAGTTCTTCTTGCATAGCTTAGACCCACGAGCTTTCTTTTAGTGCCATTTGCACATTTTTAGGCTCAACTTGTGAGATAAAACATGAATATAGACATTGATTAACCCTAAAATCGAATTTTGATTATTGAAATCATATATAGTTTAACCAGAATTAAGCCTCTATTTATAGTTTTTCAAAACCGCCGGTCTAACCGCCGGTTGGAAATTCCAACCACCGGTTGGATAACTTGTTCTCCAAGTCCAACTCTGCGTCCGGAACTGACATATCATTTAAATATTCAACCGTCGGCTGGGAATCTCAACCGTCGGTTGGGTCTATTTTTCAGAATCTTCCAACTTCAGGCTGGGCTTAATCTTGGGCTTTCTTCTTCTCTAAACCGCATTTATTCTCTTTTCTTGGCCCAATTCTTCAATAATATCATTTTAATCTTCTTTTAAAACTCTATCTTCTCAAATCTTCAATTCTTCTTGGTTTTTCTTCATTTCAGCTTCATTTTCGTTTCTTTCTTCAATTATTTATCTTTCACACCTAAATTGCAAATATAAACAAATTAAGTACCTAAATCAATAAATATGCAATAAAAGTATATAAAATATAAGGTTTTATTAGTATATAAATATCATATTATTTGATGTTATCAAATATCCCCACACTTAAGTTCTGCTTATCCTCAAATAGAATATATTCACAAATCAAAAATTGATAAGCATCAAACTATTATTTAATAATCAAAATACTTAAATTAAAAATCTGTTTAATTAACATGGATAACTATAATATACAATTCATAATTTAAAACTTTAAATAATTTAGTTAACATGGATAACTATAATATACAAATAAAAATTCATGAATGATTACTAATATATTTGTCCACTTTAAACAATCTACATTTATATATCTGAATATATTTTTATTATTCGTATGTATATTACTTATGATTTCCATATATGATATACTCTTAAACTTAATCATGCAACTTAATTTTATACTCAAAATAAATATATAGAATCCTTTTTTAAGAATCAAGACATTGGTGACAGGTCTGCATTTTCATGCAACAGAGGGACACAACTTGATTCAGGTAAAGCAATTTATTTTTAAATCAAATCCGCGGTGACAGGTCTATACCTTAGTATAACAAAGCAACATAATTTGATTTATTTAATTTTTATTTTTACAATATATTGAAAGACTTTTCTTTCTTTTTGCTTTATTTTTAAGAATACTAATATGAAACCGTATCTGTACTCAGTACAACAGAGGAAACAATTTGTAAACCCCCAACTGTTTTCATATAAGTACTAAGTGTCGCACCCCCAAAACACGTGGCAGCGGAAGTGGGAGGTGTCACGAGGGTGCCGACCAAATTAAATATCACAACACAAAGATTGAAGCAAATGACCTCTACATGAGACGTTTGAAAAATAGTTACATTACCATAAGTTAAATGTTTACAAAAGCATCTGGAGTTCGCATGATATAAGCAGATTTACATAGTTATAACTATAAAATATAGGAATGCAATTAAATCTCTTGTTTAAAAATATGCGACTCGAGCTATGCTTCCCAAAAACATCCTAGCAAATGGTGGTGGTTGATGGTGATTTAGTGGTGGTGGTAATGGTGGTTCTTGGGTGGTGAAAGGGACTGAGTTTTCTGGAGTTTAGAGAGAGGAAGAGTGTGAGAGAGAATAGAGAGAAAGTGGAAATGGGTGGAGTGTAGAATGAGGAGTGAGGTGGAGTGTGGGATTGATATCCTTGCATGAAATTTGAATGGGGGAGGGGAATGGGCAGCAAAAAGGGGAGGAGAGGGGTGGCTGGTCGTTCTCATGGGCCCCACCAAGGGCATTATGGTCATTTTTCATTCCTAGCTTAATTTGTTGCGTTTTACGTTCGTTTACTCGCTCGGTTTGGTGTTAAACGTTTAATACGCGTTTTTAAGTAACGATTTAAGTTTCAATATTTTTATTTGAAGTATTTAATCTAAATACTTGAAAAACATTTATAAAAATGATTCGTTAAATTAGAAATCTCGATTTACGCGTTCTTTGTACGGATTTTAAATCGCATGACGTTTTATTTGGACCTTTTTAGTTATCGTTTAAAGATACGGTATATTAATTGATAACTTTTCACTAATTAATATATTTTAGATTCAAAAGTGTATTTTGAATTTCGTTCGATTGTCGGGCGCGTTCTGCGCGTTTTCGTTACGTTTGAGACGTTTTAATCGGAACGTCTAGGTTTTTCGGGTATTATTATATAATAATAATAATATATGATAAATAACTTCTAAAAATGGATTCAAGTTATTTATAAAAATGTTTTCAACAACGTCGTATTTTCTGTCGGACTCCGTCCGGTCGTTTTGCACAATTTCACCAAATTGCGTAAGCGTAATATAAATCAATTTCGGGGGTGTATATTCACATAAATATACAAATAGTTACAAGTAATTACTAGTATTTAGCCTAATACTAAACTAAACACACGTAATTAGGGTTTCCAGTAGGTTAATAAGTAACCCTAAATCGTCGGGTGTCACATTCTCCCCCTGTTAGGAGAATTTCGTCCCGAAATTTTTTCGAGGTGACGGTTTGTGTGGAGTCTGAGAGAAAGTAAGCGTGTGTTTCTAGCGTAAGTTTGTCTAACGGATTTAAAGTCGTTCGGTATCGATTAAGATTTGAAAGAGTCAGGTGATCGAAAAGAAACGTACCCGTAACAAAGTTATGGGTTCTGTCGGGCATTGTTGTTCAACTTTGGACATTCGTTCCTGAAATGCCCAGCGTTTCCGCACTCGAAACAAGTTTTTGCCTTACAATCCTTGGTCTGGTGTCCATAACGTTTGCATTTGTTGCAGGGAGTACCACAGGGTCCATTGTGATGACGATTACAACTGGAACAATAAGGCCGGTCTCCCTCATAACCTTTCTTTTCTCCGGGTCCTGTAGCATAGGCCTTGACAGTCTCTGGTCTCTTTGCTAATTGTTGTCCTGGGTTTTCGTTGTTGTTTCCATCGCGTTTCCTTTTGTTATCTCCGATGCTTTTCTCAGCGGGTGTACCACGACGGATAATCTGCGCCATGAGTTCATGTGCCATACGGACGGCACTTTGGATGGTTCCGGGTTTTGAAGAGGTTACATTTCCTTGGATTGATTCTGGTAGCCCCCAGATGTATCTTTCGATACGTTTGTATTCGGGGTCTACCATGGATGGACATAGGACAGCTAATTGGTGGAATCGAGTGGTGTAACTGGTGATGTCATTTCCTTGTACGGTGAGATTCCAGAATTCCTGCTCAAGTTGTTGTAATTGCTCACGGGGGCAATACTCTTCCCTGAGCATTTTCTTGAGTTCTTCCCAGGGAAGTTGATAGGCGACATCAATTCCCTGAGTCTGAGCATAAGAGTTCCACCAGGTGAGTGCACCTTCAGATAAGGTGCAGGTGGAGAATTTGACTTTGTCCTCCTCAGCACAGTTGCAGATTCGAAAAACAGATTCCATCTTTTCGATCCAACGTATAAGACCGATGGCTCCTTCGGCACCTTTGAAGTACAAGGGTTGGCAGTTCAAAAAGTCTTTATAGGAACATGGTTTTGGAGTAGATGTGTTATCAGGCGCGCCTCCA
Organism: Pseudognaphalium luteoalbum; assembly: GCA_963422505.1. Taxonomy (NCBI): domain Eukaryota; kingdom Viridiplantae; phylum Streptophyta; class Magnoliopsida; order Asterales; family Asteraceae; genus Pseudognaphalium; species Pseudognaphalium luteoalbum. The sequence goes on from OY730196.1 coordinate 51,139,205, forward strand.
CCGCTCGGATTTTGTTGAGCAGCAAGGACTTGGGCTACGCTCTGTGCAATGACTTGAGCGATTTCGGCGTCGGTGTAAGTATGTTGTCTTGGAGGCATGATGCTGAACAACAACGAACTGAGACATATAAGAGGGTTGCAAGAGGTTATGATATATCACATGTGTATATATAATGAGGTAATATACAACAGTGTTGAATGATAACAATAATTCATTAGATTGAAAAGTTGAATACAGGCTACGAGTTTCAAAAGACACGATTATAAGAATTACAAAAAGTGCCGGGAATGTTACATCCGGTCTAAATTTGAAAGTTTACGGAACATAATAAAGGATAATGAGTGGAGCACATCCCGCCTACGGGCGTATGCCGGACGACGGGTATTAGTTGTGGTGTTAGCAATAGAGTTTGAGTAAGGGTTTGCTCGGGATGACCCGGCATTCCCTCGACGTCTTCGTACTATCCAGGCTTCGTCGGTCATGTAGTAAAGAGGTTCGGGAGAGTTTGATGTCGTAGAGATGGGTAAGGGAGTGGTACCCTCAGTAGTGGATAGCGTTTGAGTTTCGTTGTTCAAGCTGGTTGATGATACATTAGAGGAGTCTGCCATTTCTGTGGCAAGGAGTTTAGTGTACGAGAAGTTAAGGTTATATATAGAAATATAATAACCTAGCACATAAGCACGTATAGGGTTGGTCCCATTTCTATCCTTGGTCAAAGTCTTCTAACGCATTCCCATTCACTATAACAATTTCAGGTGTTGCATCAATTCTCCTTTAATTGTACATAGTTGATCAGGCTATGTTAAATTAAATTCAAATGATGCAATCGCTGAACCAGTCATAATAAACAAGAATACTAACCTAATGGTTATAGTCTAGGTCACTAATGCAATCCTAGTTCGCTATAACCTTTGGCTCTGATACCAATCTGTCGCACCCCCAAAACACGTGGCAGCGGAAGTGGGAGGTGTCACGGGGGCGCCGACCAAATTAAATATCACAACACAAAGATTGAAGCAAACGACCTCTACATGAGACGTTTGAAAAATAGTTACATTACCATAAGTTAAATGTTTACAAAAGCATCTGGAGTTCGCATGATATAAGCAGATTTACATAGTTATAACTATAAAATATAGGAATGCAATTAAATCTCTTGTTTGAAAATATGCGACTCGAGCTATGCTTCCCAAAAGCATCCTACTGTCTTGTTTCCTGTAGGTAGTCCTACTGCGTCTGTAAACCTGAGAATACATACTAAAAGGGTCAACATAAAGTTGGTGAGTTCATAGGTTTAAACAGCTGAAAACATAAGTATGAAACACACGATTTCTTTTGCATTGCACGAATGCGAAAACAGTTGTAAAAAGTATCATGTTATCCTTTGTTAACCTTTGTTATCTTTTGTTATCCTTGTTATCCTTTGTTAACCTTTGTTATCTTTTGTTATCCTTGTTATCCTTTGTTATCTTTTGTTATCCTTGTTATCCTTTGTTTTCATTTGTTTCCCATTGTTTATAAACAGTTGTATAAAAATAGTTGCACAACAACAGTTGTATAAAGCATGTATAAAGACAGTTGTATAAAAATAGTTGCACAACAACAGTTGTATAAAGTATGTATAAAGACAGTTGTATAAAAATAGTTGCACAACAACAGTTGTATAAAACATATATAAAGACAGTTGTATAAAACATGTATGTATGTATTCTCCCCCAAAATAATTTAAAACAAGTAAAAAGGGGCTATGAAACTCACCAGAGTTAAGCAGGTAGCAAGCAATATCAAATATTAGCAAGTAGTGGGTGTTCTTGTTCCCGTGTGCAACCTCCTAACGCCCTAAACGTATGAGGTTGTATAAGTAGATGTCTCAAAAGACCATCTATAGTGATTGTATAAGTGGGGGTTAATGTCCACTTAATCCAATCGGGTAGGTGGGGGTTTTATGTCCACCTAAAGCTAGTTCATCAACTAGTATGTCCAAATAGTAGTTCAAGTTCGTTTATCAAAAACGTGTACGACCCGTTGGTGAAAGTTTGTAATAATAATTCGTTAAGACATTATCATTATGATGTTGTATCGTGTGCTTACAAAGCATGTTTATGTGTTATCGAGTTATATCGTATAAGTTTAGATGTTACATGAAGTTCAACACTTAGTGTGAAATCTAGTTTTAAAGTTTCTGTTTAGGCGTCACTTAGGGCGTCACTCAGGGCGTCACTTAGGGCGTCACTCAGGGCGTCACTTAGGGGCGTCACTTAGTTGGTTAGCGGCACTAGGTCAAGTGACGTTAAATGTGATTTTTAAGTTGGCAGCGTCACTTGGGGTAGTGACGCTATATGCAGCACTTGGTTCAGGCGTCACTAATGGTAAGTGACGCTATAGGCGTCACTTGAGTAAGTGTCGCTGGTAGGGCGGCACTTACGCCTGATCTAATTTTCAATTTTATATCCAATTGTTCTAAGTGTCGGTTTTTGTTCGGGAAACTTTCTAAAATTAGTTTTTGATCCAAGTTACTAATTAAGTCACCCAAACCCATTTTTGTTACCACTTTCCAAATATAGTAAGTTTTTTTCGAAAACGAGCCACTTTTGTTGACTTGGTCAAACTTACTCGGTTTGACCTGAAACTTTCACCCAACCCAAATATCAGTTTATAGGGTCTAAATATATTGTCGGTTCATGTCGGAGTTCACCAAAAGTCTTGGTTTTTATAAAAGTCCAAAAACAGTCCATACTTATGTTTTTTGGTTTTGTCGGTTCACTTCCTCTATTTTTCTTAACTAGTTATATTCCGAGTTAGAGTCCACAATTTTTACCAGTTGTTCTACCATGTGTCTAGAGGTTAACTTAATTTTTCCAGTAATTATAGTGTCCATCTTGATAGGTATAAAATTTTATGGGTAGAACCATACTCAGTTTTCAAGCACATGCAGACCAGTCGCATAGATTCGTATTTATGTGAAAATCCGTAGATTTCTGGAAAGAGCCATAGAAGAACTTTTTGTAGATCTTTTCAATACACAACTTTTAAAAAAAAATTCATCTTCTAATTCTTTGTAGAACTCAAGTTATGGTCGATTTACTAAACTGACTTTTCTGAGACAGATTATGTAAGTTTGAATATAATTTATAAAAATGATTTTTGTCAATGGTTTTGGACATAAACATGATAGATGAACTTTATAACATGTAAATAAACATTATGTAAGTAAAACTAATGAAGAGTTTAGGTGATTTATACCAACAAGATGAAGAACAAGTGATGATGAGGAAGATGATGCTCTTGAGCTTGAAAAACCCTAGCAAATGGTGGTGGTTGATGGTGATTTAGTGGTGGTGGTAATGGTGGTTCTTGGGTGGTGAAAGGGACTGAGTTTTCTGGAGTTTAGAGAGAGGAAGAGTGTGAGAGAGAATAGAGAGAAAGTGGAAATGGGTGGAGTGGAGAATGAGGAGTGAGGTGGAGTGTGGGATTGATATCCTTGCATGAAATTTGAATGGGGGAGGGGAATGGGCAGCAAAAAGGGGAGGAGAGGGGTGGCTGGTCGTTCTCATGGGCCCTACCAAGGGCATTATGGTCATTTTTCATTCCTAGCTTAATTTGTTGCGTTTTACGTTCGTTTACTTGCTCGGTTTGGTGTTAAACGTTTAATACGCGTTTTTAAGTAACGATTTAAGTTTCAATATTTTTATTTGAAGTATTTAATCTAAATACTTGAAAAACATTTATAAAAATGATTCGTTAAATTAGAAATCTCGATTTGCGCGTTCGTTGTACGGATTTTAAATCGCGTGACGTTTTATTTGGACGTTTTTAGTTATCGTTTAAAGATACGGTATATTAATTGATAACTTTTCACTAATTAATATATTTTAGATTCAAAAGTGTATTTTGAATTTCGTTCAATTGTCGGGCGCGTTCTGCGCGTTTTCGTTACGTTTGAGACGTTTTAATCGGAACGTCTAGGTTTTTCGGGTATTATTATATAATAATAATAATATATGATAAATAACTTCTAAAAATGGATTCAAGTTATTTATAAAAATGTTTTCACCAACGTCGTATTTTCTGTCGGACTCCGTCCGGTCGTTTTGCACAATTTCACCAAATTGCGTAAGCGTAATATAAATCAATTTCGGGGGTGTATATTCACATAAATATACAAATAGTTACAAGTAATTACTAGTATTTAGCCTAATACTAAACTAAACACACATAATTAGGGTTTCCAGTAGGTTAATAAGTAACCCTAAATCGTTGGGTGTCACACTAAGATATATAAAATTATCGCATAATAAATCTAAGAATTAAGACTTTTTATGTCTTACATCATATTATGTATCATAAAATAATATACAAGTTATTTATTTAATTTCTTTAAAATTTAGAAATTTTTATATAGATTGCCTATTAGTACATCATATCATATAACTATATATCACTTATTATTAAGTAGCTTACATTATATGTATAAAACATATAATACAGTTAATCCACATTAAAGTCTAAACTTTTAAATATAAAACAAAACTTTTAACAAAAGTATTCTAACTAATAAATACCTAATTATTAACTTAAAATTTTAAAATTTGATGAAAATTTATAATAACAAAACTTAAATGAATAATTTAAAGAAAATTTATTTTCTTCCGATCCCTTCTCCACACTTAAGGTATACAATGCCCTCATTGTATAAAAATAATATAAAACAAAGTGAGTAAAAAGGAGAAAAAAAATTAAAATGAAAAACTCCCCTGAATAAATTTGTAGAATTCATCATCGGCTAAATCTGTTCTTAAATTCGGTCATCATCTTCATCCTCAAAAATAATATACAACATCCACACTTTCGTAGTTAATCACGATTGCATTTAGCATATGCAATAAGCCTTTAAGCCTCTCAATATCCTGAGTGGACGAGTTATAGTCTCGTGAGGGTTTCCAAGAAAAACACCCACAAAGTTCATATGGCTGTAAAAATACATTAAACTACAAACAAACCTAACAATTATCCTAACGATATTCAACAACAGAACTCATAAAACTTAAAATAAACTACATATATTTTATAATAATCTAGAATACTCTTTATTCAAACAACTTAATTTTCTTCAAATAATTAATTATAACCATTCCTAAATAAATACTTCATATCAATATCCAATATAAAACATTTTATATTTAATTATATATTTATAGCAAAAATGTACATACAATGCGGATTAAATAAAAAAATCCTAACTATAAATCATAACTAAATGAGATGTAAACTTAGAATAATGTATCCATGCCTTACAAAGAAAATAGAAATAATATTATTAAAAACAATTAATAAGTCCTCAAAAATAATTTCTGAATTTAGCTCAATTTTTGATACCTACTTCCATTATTTTATCAAAATATTTCAACAATTCTAAAAACATAACTCATTCCTTTAAAACCAATATTTTAAATCTTCCAATGTTTCACACAAAAAAACTTATAAGAGTAAAGATTAAAGAAAATCCAATATGAAACCTTAAAATGATTTTAATGCCGAAATAAAATATGGTTATTAATTTAAAAAGTACCATACCTTAAATAATATATCCGAGATTAATATGAAAATATTCAACCAATAAGTACATAAATAGTATTGAGGCATATACATCATTAAAAAACAACCATAATTCCTAAAATAAAAATTTACTATTACTCAACCAAACAAATAACATAAGTCTCAAAAACAAAATAAAATCATAACTAATAATAAATGAAAATGCAAATAATAATTGGAAAATTATGAATGTCTTCATGGCTGATGAACCCATTCTTGAGCTATTGCAGAAGTATAGTACCCATTTGGTAGCATAAAGGTTATAGGGATTCTTTGGTTAGGTGGAAATATTCTCACAAAATATCTAAACATGGTTTTAGTGATATCAGGCACTTCCACAGTGTAATCTTCAAAGTGTTTGTGATGATCTTCAGCTGCTATTTGCAATTCATAAAAATCTTTCATTATTTTCTGTATTGCTTTAGCTACAAGTCCTTCCTCATCAATCACCTTGCATCCATTTTCTTCCTTAATTTCACGTTCTTGATGCTCACATCTTAAGTCATCTATAAAACCATAAATCGTAAATCTAAAATCTCATATTTTCCAACCGTGGGATTCCCAACCACTTCTTCAATTTCCCTTAGCAACGCTGAATTAACTTCTCCTGACAATCAGTGAACAACAACCCCGAAAACTTAAAAATATTCACCATCTTAGTATAAATTTGGGACAATCCTAGGTGAAATAGATCAATATGACAATAATGATGAACTCCATGAAATATTGATTTACGCTCCATAATCACATAACTTGCCACATTAACCAATGCCACTTCAAATATTCCATCCGGAACCTTCCTTCTCTGTTCACCTTGTGCTGGATAGTACAAATCATTAATTATCTGTTGCACATAAAAATCCACCGTACAATCTACATAATAAGTACTGCAGTTCTCATAATCATTTTGTTCCATCAAACTCATTAGCTGCTGCAATTCTTCTATCAAACTAATATCTGCCATCTGAGCTGGATCTCCAGTTGTTGGGAAAATTATGTGACAAGAATTTTATGTCACATAATAATAGATTTGATGAGACAAAATGAAATTGATTAGGAAACACAAGTTGGAAATCTTGCAAATCATCATCATTGCTACAACAATTTCTACCGCTCGTTTCCACTGCTCGAGTAATTGTTTTGACTGCTTGGCTTTCAAAGTTAACACTGCTAGTGATAATTTCCATTGCTACAAGGAGTTATCACTGCTAGTATATTTCAGTGTTTCCACTGCCAATTCGAGCAACAAGATTTCCACTGCTAGCCAGAATTACCACTATCAACAAAATTTCCACAGCTAGGCGTAATTCTGTGGTTAGCACTGCTTAGTTCAGTTTACTTGTTGCTGTAATTGTACATGTATAGTAACTGACCATGCTTTTAATGTTACAGACCATGCTTGGATAGATTTGTTTCCATACATTTATTTGGAAATCTTATGAAGGACAACTCTATATTTTATAAATTGACTTTTGTCTTTAGAAGTATGGAAGCTATGTACTAGGTCTTGACTTTTAAAGTATTTGTGTTTCCATGTAAGTCTTGTGGGTCTCTATAAATATAGAGACCCATAGACACTTGAAAGCGTGTTACCCAGTGAAGGTAAACCAGAAAGGTTACCTGGTGTGTTTTGCTAGTGATGCACCTGTGTTTTCATCATGATGCACCTGTGGTAAACCCGATCTCATGACTTGAGATCGTTCCCCATATATACGCGTATAATAGTTTAGATAGCTCTCTAAGGTTTTGCATAACTCGGATACAAATTAAGTGTATTCGTCTTGTTAATTCTTTGACAAGATTAGAGAGTTGTAATTTTAAGCTTCAAGGTTTTCTCTGAAAATTCAGATACTAGATAGAGTATTTGTATTATTATTTCTTTAATAATAATATTGAGGCTTTGGGTATTGAAAATCTTCTTTCGGTTCTTACTTTTCGATGTAACTCTTTTGCTTGGGGTTCTAAAAGGGACCACACACCAGTTGCCCATTCAATCTGAGTCCTATAAGATTCTAATGCTCTCATTTGTTTATCAGAATAAGGAAACGGATATCTCGTTAGTGCTCTATAGATACACGAATAAAAAAATCCTCTGGACTTCACAGAAATCTTCCTCTTGAGCTTCTTGCTCATAGAATGTATTCCTCAGTTCAGTTACATATTTGTCAAAATAGTTCACCATCTGAGTACGATTAGGATCATACCATTATTCATATTCTCTTTCAATCCTTTCGATAATGCGTTTATGTTCTGCTGTAAACTCAATAGTTGATGCCCTAATGATAGCCATAATATAATATGTGTCATCCTTACCTACTTCTAATAGCTGAATCCTTATTCTCAGAACTAACATCTAGATCAATTTCCTCTTCCTCAGACATAATCCTTAAATCCTTTTCCTCTTCTTCATATAGGGTATCTAGTGTAGGGTTACTAATTAGCTTAAGAGAGTGTTCATCAATGCAAATATCCTTGCATTCCACAGTTTCAATCACAATTTCCATTTGCTTATTTCCATTTCACTATCAGTATACACAAATTATGACATAGTTTAGAATTTACAGAATACCACACATAATACAAATAAAATACAATTAAGTAATTATACATTTTTACAAATTTAGTCAAAAGTCCTCGGTAGCTCCAATGATTGTACACAAAAGTGGAGAAATGGGTCAGCGCGAAGCTTATTAAAACCCTACGTCTTTCGAGAAGCACCTTATTTCTTAAAGGAAGCAGGGCTTAACTCTCCTTATACCATTTTTTTGTTAGTACTCCTAATGGGTGAGCTGATTTTTCGATTGACTTATTTATACAAAAATTTACAATTTTACATGGAAAAATTAAAAATTTTAATCTACCGTTCCCCGGCAGCGGCGCCAAAAACTTGATATGCGTGAAGTATATGCAATTAAATTCGTAACAAGTTTTAAATCAAGGAAATACTAAATAATACTTTATCACACAATTCAGGCAAGAATAACCCATTCGTATAATATAGCTTTTACAAGTAAGTCCAGGTAGAACGTGTATTAAATTATTTAATTTATTCCACAATTTATATTACAATTACAATTAATTACAATTAATATTACAGATAAAGGGGTATATTTTAATTCCGTATGAGTAAATTATATTGATACCAATTTACAATTACCTAACTCAACTAAGCTTTTAGGAACAAATAGAAATACTAATTATAGAGAGAAGAGTGTATTTATTTAAACTATCTTTAACCTAATCTTATAATTTTCCTTTATATTTATTTTATCATTGATTAACTTATTAGTGATTTTACTAATATAGATAATCTCTTTGGGCAAAGTCAACTACCTGATATTATTAAAGAAAAGTATATGCTATAGAGGTTCCTCTTCTTAACATATCTCACGAGAATAATATTCTGTTAAACCTATCAACAATCTATTATAACTTTGTAGGCAACCTTGTAGTATACAAGCGTTTATGATTACCACATCAATTATATTATTAAGTCTTAATGTCCTTCCACTATCTCCTCGGTCCGAAGTCTCCAGCTCATAACTTAATTAAATTATAGTATATAATCTTAACTAAATTATGTTAGAACAACTTAATTATATAGTCAATACAATTATCGGAAAAGTATAATAAATTTGCAATAAATCAATATCAACATAAACATAAATTCAAATCATAATTTCAATGAACATGCATTCAAATAAAAACAATAAGAAACTTAAATCATATCAAAACTAAGTAAACAATATCCAAAATATGATTAAGTAGTATACTTACAAAATACATGGATAAAGAAACCAAACCCCAATGATGAACAAGCTCTTCTAGGGTTAAAAACTTTCAAACCCTAGCTTCTTTAGCCTCCAAATTTGTGTTCTATACGAACCTTAAACCCTAAAATTGAATTTTGATTATTGAAATCGTATATAGTTTAACCAGAATTAAGCCTCTATTTATAGTTTTTCAAAACCGCCAGTCTAACCGGCGGTTGGAAATTCCAACCGCCGGTTGGATAACTTGTTCTCCAAGTCCAACTCTGCGTCCGGAACTGACATATCATTTAAATATTCAACCGCCGGCTGGGAATCTCAACCGCCGGTTGGGTCTATCTATCATTTAAATATCCAACTTCGGGCTGGGCTTAATCTTGGGCTTCCTTCATCTCTAAACCGCATTTATTCTCTTTTCTTGGCCCAATCTTCAATAATATCATTTTAATCTTCTTTTAAAACTCTATCTTCTTAAATCTTCAATTCTTTTTGTTTTTCTTCATTTCAGCTTCATTTTCGTTTCTTTCTTCAATTAATTATCTTTCACACCTAAATTGCAAATATAAACAAATTAAGTACCTAAATCAATAAAAATGCAATAAAAGTATATAAAATATAGGGATTTATTAGTATATAAAGATCATATTATTTGATGTTATCAATTCCAGACTTGTGTTTTACCACAAAAGTAAAGTTCTCTAGAAATGCCATCCAATGTGCATGCTTATGAAATACTTTATCTTGACTGCGAATGTTCCTTAAAGAATCATGATCAGTAAACTAAACAAACTACTTATGAAACAAATAATGGCGCCAATGCTTCACAGCTTAGACCACAACATAAAACTCCAGATCATAAGTGTTAGATCGTAGCTTTGGGAATGTTAACTTTTCACTAAAATAAGCAACGGGTCGCCCTCCTTGGCTTAGAACTCCTCCTATTCCAACCTTAGATGCATCGTTATGAAGTTCAAAAACTTTAGAAAAATCAGGCAATACCAAAATTGGTGTTGTTGTAAGCTTCTCCTTTATTTTATGGAAAGCTAATCTGCATCCTTAGTCCACACAAATGTCTTATACTTCATACATTCCGTCACTGGTGCCATAAAAGAACTGAAATGTGGAATGAAATGCCTATAAAATGAAGCAAGACCATGAAATAACATACCCCAAAAACAAGACTTTAGGGGTCATGAACACACACTTCTTCACAGCAGCATAGATACTTTCCCTGCAAAGTAATGTCAACACCTGTCGTACATGACTTACATGCTCATTAAAAGAAGCACTGTAAATAAGAATATCATCAAAGTAAACCACCACAAACTCGCCAATAAAGGGCCTTAATAATTGGTTCATCACATGCATAAATGTACTATGAGCGGTTGATAATTTAAAAGGCATCACCAACCATTCATACAATCCTTCACGAGTCCTGAAAGCTATTTTCCATTCATCCCCGGGTCTAAGATGAATCTGGTAATACCCACTTTTCAAATCCAGTTTTGTGAAAACAGTAGCACCACTGATTTGATCAAGCAAGTCATCAAGTCGGGGAATAGGAAACCTGTACCTCAGATTTATTTTATTGATGGCACGATTGTCAACACACATACGCCACGTTCCATCTTTCTTTGGAGTTAATAGAGCAGTAACATCACAAGGGCTCATGCTCTCACGAACGTGACCCTTTGAAATCAACTCCTCGACCTGTCTTCGTAATTCCTCATGCTCTACTGGACTCATTCTGTAATGTGGTTTGTTCGGTAATTGGGCACCAGGTTCTAAATCAATGTGATGTTGGATGTCACGCAAACGTGGCAACCCATCGGGTAACTCATCAGGTAACACATCTGCAAATTCCTCTAGTAAAGGAATCATTGTATTTCCTTCCCTATCAATACAAACACATCATCCGCCACTTCCAAACTGTGCAAGAGTCAAAAGAGTACCAGAAGGCTTGTTGACTAATTCCTTTGGCTTATAAGGCATGAAAGTTATTTTCACCTCACCAAACAAGAAACTATATGTATTTGTCCGCCCATTGTGAGTCACACTACGATCATACTCCCAAGGGCTACCCAATAACAAATGACAGGAATCCATGGGAAGCACATCACACCAAACATCATCCTTATAAGACATTCAAACAAAAAAATGAACAAGAGATTGTTTGGATAGTATTACCTCACCACCCTTTTAAACCATTGCAAATTGTAAGGTTTGGGATGACTTTCTGTTTTCAAACCCAACTTATAAATAGCCTCTTCAGATATTAGATTATCACAACTACCATAATGAATAATGAAGGTGCAAACCTTACCCAAAATAGTGAAAGTGAACTGAAAGATATTGTGTATGAGCCAATCATCACCAACAGCTTTTAGTGTAAAGCAAGAATGCCTTACAACCAAACTAGTTCCAACATCACCAGTAACTAGCTCTTCTTCATATTCAGGCTCTTCATCATACACTGGGGCATCGTCATGCTACTCATCATCATCATCACCTTCCTAAACATCATGTTCAACAAACAAATGCCTTTTACCAGCGTTCTTACATTCTGCTATCGTATGACCAGTCTCTCCACAATTGAAACACTTCAAATTACTACCACCGACCCCCTAGGGTTTGGCCAGTACTGTTACTCCCTGCTCTTGATTGATTAGGCATAAACGAGATGCCACAACACCCGTACCAGAACTTCCAGCAACCGTGGTAGAAGAGGAAGAACTACCCACCCGGCGATTCTGTTTCTCAAAGATTAATGCCCGATGATATGCCTCAGAACCTGTGAACGGGTCAAAGATGTTAACATCATCCATGGTCTGAACCCTCAACCCTCCTATGTAACGAGAAACAAATTGTTCTTTCGTTTCCTGAATATCATTACGTGCAATCAACTGAAAAAATCCAGTTGTGTATTCAGCAATCGATTTGGTTCCCTGCTTCAGATTCTGTAACCGTTGGTGCATTAAACGTTGGTAATTATGAGGAATAGATGTATCCCTTATGCACCTCTTCATCTTCCTCCAGGTTACAACCCTTGACTTTCCAAGTCTCTCCCGTGTCAGTTTCAACTGCTGCCACCAAGCAGATGCCCTACCACGCAATCTGGTAGCGATCAATGATACTCGTTTTTTTTCCAGGAACCTCCTTGAATTCAAATACTTCTTCAACAGAAGCCAACCAATCGATGAACGCCTCAGGATTCAAACTATCCCCATTATATTCGGGAATATTAACCCTCATCCCAGATTCCCAACAACGGTTATCACCCCCTTGATTTTTCCTTGGATGTCTTTCCGGATTCCCTTCAGAAGACAAATCGTCATCTTCTGCAAAAGGATTTTCTTCAAACCCTTCATCTTCATTTTCTGGAGGAGTTCATCATCGCCTCCGATGATTCATCAAACCTTCTATCTGGACCATCATTTGATCCATAAACTAATCCAATCGCTCTTCCATTCGTGTCATAACACATTGCTCAAACTTCTGTCCATAGACATCATTGATTGGTCTCTGTCTCCTTGGAGGCATTTCGAATATGAAATTTAGCTCTGATACCAACTGATGTAGTGTATAAATGGGATGATAGATTAAACCTGTTGATTCCTATGAATACCAGAAAAAATCTCTTCCAAAAGCACCTTGATTCACAAAAGAACGTGGAATGAGTGGAATGAGTATGATTCCGTGGATTTCTTCCAAAAAATCTCTTCCAAAAGCACCTTGATTCCGTGGAATGAGTATGATTCACAAAATTGACAGTGAAGTCAAAATTCTTCAAATTGAAAACTAACTTTAAAACAATGTCAAATGAACCCTAATAAACAACCAGAATTTTAAATGGACCAACCAAACTTAACGTGACAAACCACAAACCTAAAACAAAAGTCTAAATTGAACAGAAAATTTATAATATAGCCCATATTTTCCAAACGGAGGCATTTTTGGGATTTGAAGGTGGTCCTAACCGCCTATGGCAGCTAGTGGCTTCATGGGCTTCGCTTCAGGCTTCGAATCGCCTGCTCATGGGCCTCAAATAGAGCCTGGTAGCCCAAGTTATGCCCTTTTTCGTGTAGCCCATTTTATTACACAGCCTTGGGCCTCTAGGAACATAAGGGCTTGATCTTCCACACTTGGACCTCCATCAGAAATACACCTAGAAATTTTTGAACTATAGCATCCAACTTGGAGTGATCATATGGGCGTGACTCATGCCAAGGGAGCTGTATGGAATTAAGAAAGAAAAATAAATAGAAAAATATGTACAAGGAAAGTTAATATGAAGTTATTGTGCATAAAATCTAATATTTAAGGATATAAGGTTTTTATTAAGTATCTCTGGTTATGTTTTTATCAATTTATTTCCGAGCAACAAACATCCCGTGTTAGATGCTGATGGTAGAAATAGGTTATTTCAATTTGAGATCTCCGGTAAAAACTCAAGATCACTATATTGGTTACAAATCGTAGATATATAATACTAGAAGAGGTAAAATTTTATTCTTCAAAAAAATATGAATGAACTCAAGATCCTAATAATTACGGACTTCATAAAATTACATGATCACAGATAATCGGTCCTCCGTTCTTAGTTTTTTAGAAATTCGGTTCTTAGTATCTCATTAATTCGGTTCTCATAGATTTCAATCAACTAGAAATGAACTTTTAGACTTTTTAGAAATTTACAACTAAAAATGGATTTTCAATCAATCAGTCCTCGTGTCTTAGTTTCTTATAGATCCGGTTCTCGAGTTATTTCAGTTTGATCTAACAAAACTAAAGTCTAAAAGTTGGATCTAACAAAACTAAACACCTAGACCAACATGGTCATGAGTAGATAACATCCCCACTTATCCTAAACTAATATAGTTAATGATAATTGTAATCTTATACCAAATCCTAATCAAAAGCGTTTCATGAATCCATCATATAAAAAACATAGTGGTCACAAAAGTATATAATTTTGCCAGTGATAGGGTTAAGCATTTTTTTTATATGCTCAAGATCCAACTAAAAATGGCAATTAAATTTTTATGATGCAACGGAAACAAGTTTTAATATAGCCGCTAAAAAGATAATGATAAAAAGATTTAACAACACTTGCAATAGCCGAGAAATTATTTTGTTTAATATTGACGAACTCGTCCATCCATCGCATAACATAATATCTACACTACCATACTGATCTTTGTTGTTGAACCTAAAATAATAACATATACACATATATTAATCAAGTTTTTTCAAAAATTTATAAGAATCTATATGTATATGCATGGTGAAAACATTGACATGAGAAAAATGCCATTCAAGATCGTCAACATAATGCTTAAAAAACTTTTTAAAAGAAAAATATCTTGAATATTATTCGAAGTAATATATATATATATATATACACACACACAGACTGTAAAAATATATTACAACTCATACCCATCGACAATGTTTGTTAACCAATAGAATTCTCTAGTCTTATCAACACTACAGAGGGAGTCCAAAATTTCCCGGTTCCTTCAGTACGACGAAATATAAAAAGGGTTCAATGCACCCTAATAATATAATAATGTGTAAAATATGTAATATACACAAAAATATATATAAGGCGTTTAACAAAGATGATTGTATAATGTGGTGCATACCTTGTAGATAAGGAACTAAATAAGTGTCCATACCATCTTTAGATGACTAGGCCATTCCAAAATAAGCTTTAACTATGTGTGGCCTTTAGTGACACATTTCACCTTCAACGAAATACGGGTTCATAAGAGCACATTTGTTGTCAAACCTGTTAGTGGTAATGACATTATGAAGAAACTTAAAGAAATATATATATATATATATATATATATATATATATATATGTTATGATTTACGGTAAAATCTGATACAAAATAATTATCATGAGAATATGGTATATCTTTATTGTACTTACGATTCAAAGAGTGTTATAATAGACATATCAACATCTCCTCGTGTCAAAACTGCATAATCTCCTGAGCATTGATCGGGACAACAAAATCCTCGGGCATCATAAAAGTATCCGCTGAAAGCCTAAGCGTTTTTTGGACGTAAGGATTCTAGAGTTGCATCAATTTCGTATAGTACTCTTGCATATAGGGAGGTCGGTTCAATATTATAAAACTATACTTCAACAAACGGTCTTCCCCCTATAAACCGACACATATGCAAAGGCTCTAATTATAGTAAACAAACATAATGAACATAATAAAATTACCACTAAGAAACCTGTTTTAAGCCCTATAGAAACCTTTTGTCGAAGAGGTTTCTTTGTATGCAGGTCTCAGCCAAGAAAACCTCTTGACAACATGTCTCTAAAAAAAATAGAGACCTATTGCCAGGAAAGAAAATGGTCCCTATTGTTTTGTTACCGGTTTAATATCAATCACAAAAAGAGACCAGTT
Source organism: Pseudognaphalium luteoalbum (assembly GCA_963422505.1). Lineage (NCBI taxonomy): Eukaryota > Viridiplantae > Streptophyta > Magnoliopsida > Asterales > Asteraceae > Pseudognaphalium > Pseudognaphalium luteoalbum. The sequence goes on from OY730196.1 coordinate 51,154,998, forward strand.
TGCTGCTAACCAACAGGTCTCCATGATTTTAATATATTTTTTATTATTAATTTTTCAGTTCATATTTCCAAAATTCTCATTTTTTAATTTCAGAATACATGCTGTAATACTAATTCTCAGAACATTCTATGCAAACAAAACAAACATTATATAAATGTCTAACATATACAACCGGCCGTAATTTCACAACATAACTATACATATATAATTACCACAATGTCATATTATTCGTCAAGAATGCAAAATACATTTGATAATATCCAAACTTCTTTGCATCAGAGCTGTTTGGGTACATATTGACAGTAGAAATCAACTAAATGACTAGCATTATATTACTTTCCTGGCTCACTTTTGAGCAGCAATTCTGATGGACATGTTGAAAAGGTTCCTGGTCTCAACCTTGATTTACGCTGGAAAAAGGGATATAATTAAATGCTTAGAATCTGTATAATCATAATAACATGTATCATTGTGTTGATAAACTGAAATATAAAAAATAACAATAAGAAAGCTTACACTTGGTCCGCGATCTTCTGCTTGGGGTCATCTATATTCATGTCCCTTGGATCATAACTGGGTGCCCAAGTTTGTAATGTTTCTAGTTCTCAAATTGCCTGAATTCATTTAATTTCATCGCAGATTAATTCAGCCGCAATTGTAAACATAAGATAAAATCAATGAAAGCCTAATATACCGTGATAAAATGGTGAGGAACTACGTGTTTAAAGTACTAACAATCAAAATCACAGAAAGCAAAATGGCAGCATTTGTTTAATCAATAATATGTATTTAAGCTAGGTGGCCTTTTCAACTCCTTTGCTTTTTATGATATGTGACCCGGGCATATGTTAGAAACCACAGTTAATTCATTAGAAACTTGTATATCAACTGTGTTTGGTAAAATAGTTTTAATATCAATTCAGACATTATACATCATGAAACAGAAGTCAAGCTTTACATCGTTTGTGCCCCAAATATTGATTAGAACTAGTCATCATTCTCTTATAATTTTAGTAGACACAGGTCATAATAAGATATGGTTGTTAATATTTTCCCTTTTGAAGTTTTCTTTAGATTAGCATAGTACTTTTGTGAAGAGATTTGATCCAAGTATATATTTTATGCATTCATGTTCGCAATAAAGCGTGAAGCATACCTTCATCGCAAATTTCCGAGTTGAAAGTTTCTACAATCTACTGCCAATTTTTTGAAACCGTACATCTTTAACATCTTCAATAATAAGAGCTTACCTATTACAAAATAAAATTTCAAGGTCATGAACTGGAATGTCATCGCGAGCTAGATGCATGACCAGCGGTCGGTAAAGATTTTACCCTTATCGTTGCACCGGCTACTGGCGACGACGATCAGTGGGTGTTTTAAATTTGTAATTGCGGGGCCTAAGTTTTCCCTAACAATGATAGGTATGACCTAGAGTCATTTTTCAAACCAACTGAATTGAAACTAAGGCATTGCAGATCAGGGATTTCAAACTAGTGAAGGGTTTATAAAATAGTGGGGGAGTTTTGCTTTTTATATTAACTAACTTAGGCAAGTAAATAAATAAAAGAGAAATAAAAATAAAATGTAAAACATATAAAATAAAGATAGTGTTTGCTGAGATTTCATTAATTAAGTTATGAGATGATATTTGGAGAAACTGTTTTGAAAGATATTAGTTAATTATCATTCTTGAATACTTGTATGTAAACACTAGATTCCCTACTAATTAAAATCCCATGAGCTTGTCACACCGGGAGCTAGGTTATGGTAACATTACGAAGTATTTAGAATGATAAGAAAAATCTTAATTATTGTTTAATAATACTTTCATATGAACGGGAACAAAATCTTAAGGTACTAGACATAACCGAATTATATAACGATTCCTCGTCATCCTAACATATTCATATATTTAAAAAGTTCATTTATGACTTTAAACCAGCCCTTGCTTAAGACTACCCAATAAATCCCCTAATTATTCACAGCGTTCCTTACTTTAAGTGGTTCCACCGCTTCAAACCTTGACCATGTCATGTCCTACGATAATCCCCCATGTAGCCTTGCGGTTCCATAGTTTCATACCTTTGACAAATTATATTGACACAGATGACTTACTACCTTTTAATTGGACGTCGTTAAAAAGGTGTTGTAATCACGTTTATCGGTGGAAAGGCGATAGATTAATTTGAAGTTTAAAAGTCTATTTCGAAAGGTTAATTAAACTAGGTTTTCATTTTATAATATTAGTTCGTAATATAACTACATTCGGTCGTTACACAGCTTCCACGTGTTTATACTACACCTAAAGTGTTTCCAACGCTATACTGCATAACAGTCGAATAGGGGCTATCATATTACTTCGTAATATTGAACCATTTCGTAATGACTACCTTTGGTCATTCTTCGGCTTCCCTACATTTGTACTCCACCTTGAAGTGTTTCCAATACTATACCGAAGAACAGTTGAATAGGGGCCGTTATATTAATTTAATATTTAATTATAAATCATCCCATAATTAACTAACTACATCTCAAGCAAACACAACAGGTATACTCTTCTCTAATCATGGCAATAACTGAATCTAGCATAATCAATATAAACGTAATTAATTAAGATAGATAAGAATAGAAAGAACCAGGATTAAATGCGAGAAGTAATAGACTTGAATTAATAAGCGTAACTCCAAGCGTATACCAAAGATTACAACACGTTCCTTGCTTTCATTCTATTCTAAACAAGTTTCCTAAACTAGCCTAATTCTAATTTGGAATAAGAAATAGAAGAAGAAAGTAGAACTAATAATTAGAGAGTATTATTAGTCTAAAGAGATGTATGGAAGGTGTGTAAGGTGTGTCTTGAAATGAAGCCTTGATGTGTCAATTTATACTAGAAATCCGGTGCATGTTAGCCATCCAAGGTGCAAGTTAGCATGTTTTTGGTGGGTGGTCCTTTCTTGGAAAGTGGTAGCACATGTACTTAAAGGCGCGGAAAGTGGTAGCACGTGTATCCTAAAGTTGCGGAAAGGTGTAGCATATGTACCAGGAAAGTACGAGCAAGGACGAAAATGAGCCCGCGCGCCCCGATTCGTCGTCTTTTGTTCGTTTCTTGTTTCGTGCATATCTTATTCGTTATGCGTCCATTTGCGTCGATTCTTTTTGCGTTGGATTCATTTTTCAAAAATGAAGACTTTGATGAAAAGAAATCCCTGAGATGTGTCTTTGATCTTTAGATGTCTTGTATGAATCGTTTGAATCTTTCGGCGTACGCAGAATCTTCATTCTTCGTCCGTTTTTGCTGATTCTTCTTCTGTTAGATTCCTAATTTGAAAACGAAGATATTGGATAAGAGATATATTAGTGATGGGTAATTTGTCTCAAATCTTGTCTCGCATGCCTTGAATCTTCAAATGTGCGTAGAATCTTCGTTTTTCTTGATTTTTCTCGTGCGACTCTATTTTGACATTCTTGTCAAATTTTCATTGATTTGTGTATTATTGGAGTCTAAATGCCAAGTATTGTTCCAGAATAGGAGAGATATTGGTAGTAAAAACGTGACTTTTTACGCGATATCAAGTATCCCGCACTTAGAACTTTACTTGTCCTCAAGCAAACTCGAATTTCAAGCATGGTTAAAGATAAGTAGATAATGAAATATTTCAGGGTGGAACTTTTTACTGAGGGGGTTTTGGAAAAATAAAATATTCATGCTTTTGAAAAGGTAGGCTTGTAATCTTTGGGAGCATGCTTTTGATCTTTGATCTTGGATACATGACTAGGTGATCCTCTTAAGGTGATCACTCCAATCACTCAATGTGTTTAGGGTATCCTATTCTAGTATTATCAATCACTTAGAACGCCAGTCATGTATCATTTATCGTCATAGGCTTGATCGAGAATCAAATCGTTACCTTTTAGGTGAGAGAGAAGTCAATCTAGCCACAATCATTGTAAGAGGAGTAATGTAAGGTGATGTAATGTAAGTCCATATTTATTAGGATCGATAACGAGGTTATCTTTAGGTATTAAGGTGCGGAATCCTTTAATACTATATTTACGGATCGTAAACGGTTTGTTTCACAAGTATTAGTGAAATCAATTACTATTTATCTTTGTATTGATTAAATCCAACATTTATCTATCAATACCTAGCTCTTAGAATACTTAGAATGTCTCTGGAAACACAGGAAATTCGTATGGGTATTTTGGAAAAAGTTAATTAGGTTTAAACCTAATTTTGTATATAAACTCATCTCTGTTCGCAGGTTCTAGGCTCTGCGGACTGACTCGGTTCGCAGCCCAGCTTGGCCTAGCGAATCGACTCGATTCACTTTGCAGCCCTGCCCTGCAAACTCACTCAGTTCGCATCGCAGGTCATGACTAGCCTTTTGGTCAACATATTTTAGCATTTAATCTTTAACTCTAATATGTTTACTAACTAATATTTTTCATTACAAATCAAAACCAATTTACAAACTTGATTACAATAATCACTAGTACTATTACAAGCTAGATCTGTTGTCACAATAACATGTCCCAACAGACTCCCCCCTGACAATAGCTCTAGCATCTATGTCTTTAAGTTGTCCTTGATAATCACTTGTAAATTTTACTACCAGTATACATTTTCAGTTTAATGCAAGTTTTAACCATCAGCTGATAATCTCTTAAATCTCCCCATCCTTCAGTAGCAGTGATCCTGTTCTTGTATAACATCAACAAATCACTCTTGGAAAGATTCACTAATTGTCGATGATCATATACTCTCAAAAGTTCTCTCTCACCACCTTCCACTTCATCATCAGCTTTGAAAATCACAGCTTCACCAGTTCCAGCTTCTACATGCCATCTCTTCATATTTCCCATAATATCTTGAGGCATAAGTTTTAACGGTATCTGCTGTACGCATTTAACTGCTGGATATATCTTTTTACGCAGTCGTCTTCCTGTTCTTTGACTTCTTTCATTTAACTTGATAGTCCTTCCGACTCCTGGCTTAATACGTTCAAATTTCATTGACCAACCCTCAGTCTTGATTATCCTTTCGACATACCTTCCATAAGGATCATTACTACGGCTTTTCATCTCCAATCTAGCCAAGTCTCAAATTTCAATTCTTGGTACAGAACTGAAAACTGCAAGCTTTCTTTCAAAATATTGAACTCCGTCAAATCTTTTAATTGCAAAAAGCTTCAAATCTGCGTCATAATACCATCCAATTATACCTTTCTTAGGTACGCGTTTTCCAGTAATATCAATTTCTGATATTGAAGTCTTTGCCTTTTTCTTCTTCTCCAAAGGCTTAAACATCGGATTATCTAAATGACAATCAGGAAGATCTTCTTCAGAATCAGGATCAGTTGAATCATTTAGATATTCATCCAAATCTATAACTCTTTCTCCTTCTTCATCCTGAATAATCACATTAGTCCTTGAGGGGTTTATGATATGTTCATCAATATTAGCATCAAGATTGACACCTTCAACTAACCCAACATCAGTAATAGAAGTCCAATCTTCAGGAGGTACAAATTCACATTCCTCTAGATCATATCAACTTCTACTTCGACCTCATCGATAATCTCAATATCAGAATCACTTTCAACATTCTTTTCTGTATTCATTTTAAATAACACAAATTAGATAATATAATATGAATCCTTTCATTGATTTCCCTGAATCAATCTAAGAATTTCCTTTATTTATCTCAATCGTATAATCACATGTAATCATTAATCTTATATAATTTTAACTTGTTATAAAACATCTCAAATCCAAATCTTATATAATTAATCTTATATAATTTTCACTTGTTATATATAAATTAACAAGTCTAAATCTTATATCAATTTAACTCATATACTTACAAAACATTAATCTTTCAAAGATTATAAAGAATGTTACAATCAATTTAAGATTACAAAAGTATACCAGTTTCAAATACAAAACATAACTACTTCTCACCAGCTCCACTTCCACTTGCACCAGCACCAGCACCAGCAGACTCAGACTCCCCATGAATCATAGCTTGCTCACTAGTCTTTGAAGGACCAGCCGGCTCACTATCTTTCTGAGCATTGGGATCATCATCTTTGTCATCTCTTTGCTTCTTCCTCAGCTCATCCTCCTTGCATGACTCATGGTATGCCAGAATCTCCCCCTGAGACGGCTTGTCCTTATATAGATTCAGAACTAATCTCTCAAGATGATCAAACTTTCTCTGGTTATCCTCAACATCTCTAAGAAACATCTTGTGTGCTTTCAGCAGGTCATTATAAGTTTTACCCAGAGTCGTAAAAGCTTTAGCAAGGGTCACATGCTGAGCTTCAAGAGTTTGAACACAAGATTCTAAACTTGAAACCCGTTCAGCAGCTTTCACCGGTGGCTGTGCAAGCGAAACTACATGTTGTGCAGATGCAGATCGTACTTTTTGTTGAACCAACTGTTCAAATGCATCACTCAGCAAGCTCGCAGCCACATGACTATCCTTGTTAGTCGGAAACCGGGAAGTAGGAGTAGTAGAAGCAGCCACCTAAAATTAACTTAAATAAGTAAATATCACAGACTAATATGTCCCAATCCCTGATTAAGTAAGCAATATTAACATAATATGTATCTCTAACCTTCTCTGAGGTTTCAGACACAGAAGAAGTCAATCGTTGCCTCTTAGGTTTAGCCTGAGCAGACCGTCTTTCCCTAGCAACTGTTATAGAAAATATCTATCTCAGTCTCTAGAGTAGAATATACAGCATACTACAAGTAATTCTAAATATAAAAAGTTACCTGGACGAGACAAATCCCCAATAGTTAATTGGGTAGTAGCAGAGCGTATACGCTTCCTGCGCGATGTCACGAGAGGTGTACTCTCATCGTCCTCTGAATCCTCATCAATCAAATGATAATCAGGATCCTTCTCATTGGCTTTATTCTTGCCCTTGTCGACTGGATCCATGAATACCCTTGATCCTTTCTTGATCATGCCCGGAGGAATACCCATAGGAAACCTGGGTCGAAGTTAAGTATCATCATCAGTTTCCTCATCATTAGAATCAGATGCAGAGGCACCCTCTTTACCCAAACTACCAGATGTCCCGGCATCCGTTCTAGTGTGCCTCAAAATAGCCTCAGGTTTAGCAACCTCTGGGTCAGCATCATCCCGAGGTTGATAATCCTCAATCGCTTGAAGTACTGGGTCGGTTACATCATCTTGATGTCCCAGTACATCTTGCACAACCTGAGCCGCAATCTCAGGGACAACATGCTCTTCCTGCTGACCAGCTTGTATCAAAACATCCTCAAGTAGTTCCTGAGGCTCAGCTGCAGGTTGAGGCTGTGGTTGTGGTGGAGCTTGAGGTTAAGCTCCTGCATCCATCCAACCATCATTGGCCAGAGCAACATAGTTCTCATCTAAAAGATATCCAAATAAGTCAACCGCCTCGAAGAATTAAGAAAACATACATTGTAAGTACGCAAGTTAACCCTGTCCACAAATAGATCAGGAGCAACTGCTGGCATGTCAGGAATGCAGTGACGAATGATCAACATACAGAATCTGGGATAAATCAGAAACTTCGATCTAACAGCTCCAGTAATCTGACCAATGAATGAGTTGAAGATATATGAAGAAAAACTGTATGGTTTGTTATAAACCAGTGACAGTAACCCAGAAAATAGCTGAGGGCTAAGCTCATCATATCCGCCCTTCTTGTTACCGAAAATAGTAACAATAATGTGGAATAGAAATCTCCACTGCCCAAGAATGAACGCCTTGATGAACTGACATCCTCGTCTGGGACCAGAATATCCCATTCTGCCCAAAGCTCCCTCAATAAAATCAGTAGAGTAAGCAGATGGACCAGCTTCCTGCTCGACAGTACCTAATCGCAAAATCTGTCGAATATCATCAGCAGAAAAGACAACTGGATGTTGATTAACCCTCGTTCGGACAACAGGAGGGTTAGCAGCAGCATCATACTGAATATTCTCCCAAAACTAGGTCAGTATGCTCTGAGATAATGGTGGTGACTTAGTATTGGCATATCAAATCCTCGATCGTGCCATAAATGTCAGAATCTCAGCGAAGCGCTCAGCACCATGCTCATTGGTGTCTACACTCACCAAAATGTTGTGACTAGGTGCAAAAGCTCTAGCTGCCATATCTGTGATTATAAATGACACAAATGGCAATTAGCTTAACCTTACGAACATTAGTTAATTTAAACTACAACGTATTATGATCACATGATCATCAAACATCTAAGTTTACTATTAACTTGTACCTTAATTTACTAAACTTAATTGAACTGTTAAGTCCAATTATTTTCCCAAAATTTGGTACCATTCATAAGTTAAGATAGAAAATTTGAGTTATCATACCGCCGACAACAATCGGGACACGCCGCTCGACTACGCTATAAGTTGGAAGACTTTCGATATTAATTAACCCAAAAGTTCTAAGTTATTACACATATTTAACTTATTAACTAAAGTTCATAAGCCAAAACGTGTACTAAAAAGCTAACTTGTCAATTATTTGTAACCCCAAGGTTCTCAAATCGAAAACAAGTTTAAATCAATGATTATGTAAACTAAATATAGAATGAATCGAACGTCCAGTTCACAAATCAAGTTTGAAGATCAAAATTTTAATTTTATTTTCAAAGTCAACAAAAATCAAGTGGCTCAACTCGCTTCGCAGGTAGTGGCTGCGAGTCGAGGCTCAACTCGCTTCGGTCAATATCAGTCAACTGTATGAGTTCGTTTTGCAAAGCCAGTCTGCGATCCGAGATCTCGCTTTGCAAGATTGGTCTGCGATCCGAGTTCACGGATTTGAATTCGCTTCACAGAAGTAGTCTGCGATCCGAGTTCAAAGATTGAGTTCGCTTCGCAGATCAAACTGCGATCCGAGTTCAATCATCTGACCTCGCTTCGCAGGAGCGGGCTGCGAGCCGAGATGAGATCTCACTTCGCAGACTTCGCTGCCACTCAATTTCAAAATTAAAATCGATGATCGAGTGATTTTAAATGCAATGTACCAATTGAAACATGTGCAATATATATAGATTAACATATTTTATCAGTTTCAATCTGTATCATTCACTAAATCGATGAGAATCCGTTAAAGTTTAACCCGACACATTCAAAAACAAAGAACTATCAATTAAACGCAATTGAAACGGTGAAATGGTGTAAAACTTACTTCAAAAGATGACTCGTTTGACTCGTTTGACTTGTCCCTTTTATACTCCAAGCTCACTTCGCAGAATCTCACATCGTAGGGATGTGGATTTGCTTCACAGAGTATGTGAAGTTTGACTCGTTTGACTTGTCCCTTTTATACTCTAAGCTCACCTCGCAAGTTTGACTGATCATCTTCACAATTTTGACCAAAAATGCGATTTTAGCTTTAAATATAAATTGGACTTTTATTTATTTTTACTAGTCAAACTTTTTAACTTTCCATTGCGTTTTTGTCACATTTATTCAACACGGAAAAATAAAGTGTAGTTTAACTTAATTCCAAAGGATAACACAATAAATAAATCAAAACAAAACTTTATTTAATTATCATAACATAAACTTTTACAAAATAAAAATGTAAACATACGTACTAATCAAAAGTAAATTCTATGCTTCAATGATTAAGAATTTATCTGCTTAAGGATCATATTAGAAAGAATAAGCTAAACTTATTTATTTTTTAATAAGTCTAAGATGATTGTCAATATGCATACATCATGAAATTCATATAAGCAAAATAAAATCACAATTTTAACCGGTAATAAACTTGTATTTATAAAATTATATCTTAGTTACCTTTATCCACATGATATAACACATTATTGAAAAATAACTTATTGTTTCTTTAGAACTTATTATTCACGAAGGTGAATGTTCATTTGTCATAGACAGATCAAGACGATTATCGATATTATGATCCACATAAACAAATTATACATAGATTTCTGAGCAAACCTTTTAATGTTAATGTGAACAATATCTAGTGTTTCCACTATACAAAATACTGAAGAACTCAAGTTCAACACATAACACTGTATCTTTTATTTGTAAGGTAGGAGTTACTAAATAATGTCCTTTAGAAGCATATAACATACACTTGACACTAGATACTTTTTATCTTTCATATGTAAGGTAGAGGTTACTAAATAATGCTCTTTAGAAACATATAACTCACCTTTTAATCTTTTGATACTTTGTATCTTTTTGTTTTTGTATAGATAACAGTGCATGGAAATACTATCATTCAACAATTAAGACATAAGTCATACATCATATAGCAGTTTCACAAAAGATAAGACACATGAAATTAGAATTTCTTAACCACTCGGAAATCTTAGCATAATCTGCTAACCAATATATCGTATGATGAAGCTGACTAGACTAAAGTTATTCTTATCACTTATGAAGTAAGAGACAGGTTATAATTAGTGGATATAGGTGTATAATAAGATAAACATAAGTCAATTCTTAGTTAAAATCGTTATCTTAGAGTGACTTATAGGAATCTACTAACATATCGTAGTTAGTACTTAATGTAATTATTCTTAAACTTATTCTCCTAATGTACTATCATCTCCAAAGTTTTTGCAAATAAAAACTTAAACAATTTCTAAAAGAACTACTGTTGTTCTTTTATCGGAGGCGATTCCCCTAAGGTAACAAGCAAATGAATGCCATACGCCCCCTATTTTTTTATTAATATAAGACATAAATAAAAACTTACAACTAACTATCACATATCCTTTGGAAGACTAGTTATTCTGGATTCCTCATTCCATTCAGTTGAACCAATGTCTCAAAACGTGCCCTGTAAAATGATTGTAATTATACCCATAATTAAACCCATGTGTATGCGAAGTAGATCCATTCTCATACTGACTATGGTTTCTACTAGGAGTTCTAAACCTTGACGATGTTTTATCTCTAGGCTTATTGGAAGAATTATTATTTTGAGTAAACGCCCGTTTAGGTTTAGGTGAAGAGACACTATGTGAACCATCTCTCTTTAGAATGTTCACATGTTTACTACCAAATTCCGGTTTAGTACCTAACCTGTCTACATTCATATTAGATGTATTCCATGTCCTGTCGTTATTCACAAGCTTATGTGTTGCTTCCAACTTCTTGTTTGGACAACAAGAAGCCACATGCCATTTTTGGTGACATTTGAAGCTAGACATCTTTTTTTTCATGACTTAACCTCTTTTGCAATCTCTTTATCAGTATGAGTTTCAAACACTAAAGGAATACTATAATGTTCTTTAATAATCTCATCATCCTTTTTAGTATCAAATACCCTTCCACTCGAGACAAAGTGTACTTTAGTGAATGAATTTTCTTACTAATATGAGATGGTAGATCTTTAATAACATCCTTCTATGCCTCAGACACTTCAGACTTATCAGTTATGCTATTCTCCGAATTATCAGCCTGTTTCGCGGATACAGTTAACTCTGTAACTGTTTGTCGGAAAACTCGTTTAGCCTAAACATTTCAAGTAAATGTTATTGCCTAATTTTTCCTCAAAGATAGTCCTCTTACATATATTAACCGACCAAACTCGTGATACAGTTAATCTTGTATAAAGAAAATCTTGAGCTAAAATTATGTGTTCAACATATCTGCATCTTGTAAACATAAAGTATTGCGATCTTAAAGTTCGCCAAACATACGAGTTCACAAGCAGAATTTTACTTCGTCGTTGACTTGTCAACCCTAAGGTTCACAAGTCAAACCTGGTCAAAGATCAAAGATCTTAGTTAAGTTACTGACTCTTTTAACTTTATAGTTCGCAGAGTCAAACTAGTCAAACGACTTAAGTTTGCAGGTTGCAACTCACCAAACTTAATACGTTTGTAAGAACCGATAAGTTTGCAAATTGGAACAAGTTCGTTGGTCAAAATTTGGTCAAAATAATATAGACTAGCGAACATTAAATAAATTTAAATATTAATGTACTATGAACAGACACGGTCACCAAACATTCAAGTTTACAGTTAATTAATAACATAATTTACGAGACTTAATTAAACTATTAAGTTTGCGAGACTTAACAATTAATTATATCCTTAAATTATATAACGTTTGCAAGTCTAAAATAAGATGCATAATTAACTTGTCAATCCTACCATTCGTAAGTCTAAAATGCATTGGTCGTCATTTACTTGTCAACCAAAAATGTGCAAGAAAAAGAAAGAAAAAAAAAACAAAAACAAAAGATTTTTTTTTTGACTTTGACTTTGACCAAATCTCAGTTCGCTGACTAAATCTCGGTTCGCTGACCAATCTCGGTTTGCTGACCAATCTAGGTTTGCTGACCAATCACGGTTCACTGACCAATCTCGGTTCGCTGACCAAACTCTGTTCGCTGACCAAACTCGGTTCGCAAAACTCGGTTCGCAAAACTCGGTTCGCTGACCAAAATCGGTTCGCTGACTCAGTTCGCTAAATCAGCTGAAACCCTAATTTCAATTCGCGAATACGGCTAAAACCCCAAAAACAAAAATTTTAGGTTTTTGAACATCTAAACCGTAAGATTTCGAACCTAAACGAACCTAAAAGCTTCCAGAGACTGATTTTGATCGTTTTTACGCAACAAATCACGTACTAACAACCCCATCAACCGTTATTATTCGAATAACCTCGAACCTACGCGTATCTAGCCGTAGGCTATGATACCAATTGTAAGTCTGTATGTATTAGGATCGATAATGAGGTTATCTTTAGGTATTAAGCTGCGGAATCCCTTAATACTATGTTTACGGATTGTAAACGGTTTGTTTCATAAGTATTAGTGAAATCAATTAGTATTTAGCTTTGTATTGATTAAAACCAACGTTTATCTATCAATACCTAGCTCTTAGAATACTTAGAATGTCTCTGGAAACACAGGAAATTCGTACGGGTATTATGGCAAAAGTTAATTAGGTTTAAACCTAATTTTGTATATAAACTCATCTCGGTTCGCAGGTTCTAGGCTCTGCGGACCGACTCGGTTCACAACCCAGCTTGGCCCAGCGAAGCGACTCGATTCTCTTCGTAGCCCTGCCCTGCGAACTCACTCAGTTCGTATCGTAGGTCATGACTAGCCTTTTGGTCAAGATATTTTAGCATTTAATCTTTAACTCTAATATGTTTACCAACCAATATTTTTCATTACAATTCAAAACCAATTTACAAACTTGATTACAATAATCTCTAGTACTATAACAAGCTAGATCTGTTGTCACAATAACATGTCCCAACATGTAATCGAATGCTTTAGTGACATCCCCACTAGGGTAGGTCATGGTGGTTCTGTCTGTCTTAACAACCTCTCCTAGCGGTGGGTTTTGCCAGAGAGAGCATACAAACACCAAGAATTGTAGTTTTATGTCTTCATAATTCTCGGTCTTGGGGTCTCCATTGAATCTTCTGATGGACGTGCACAGGTCCTCTATTTGCCGGTGTTGATGGTTGTTGAATGGAAAGTTAGATTCTGAGAAAACTAGAGTAAGCTGAGGAAGTATCTCCTTGCATCCTGAGTAGAATATGAACTTCATTCTGGAGTTACTTTTTCATTGCTGAATCTGCCTTAGATGGATCGTAACAGAAGTAGGGATATCAAGTGGTGCTTCATGTGCAATCCTAAAGGGTCATTCGCGCCTTGATTCTTCCCAAACGAGATCACTAAGTTCTTCAATCAATAACTTAATTTTTTGTTTCAATAGTGGAGTTGATAACCATAGATCCATTTTCTTTGGAATTGAGGTGATCTTCTCTACTTAGCAAGTCGATTAATGATACGAGGTCATTCGTCATAAAGATTTCGGCACGACTGCTCGGATGTCCATTTGTCTCTCTCATATGCTCTCTAATGGATCCTAACATCTCCTATTGCGTTGAGGTGAATGGGATGTTAGATCTTTTAAGGGCATTGTAGATCCTATCGTAAGTCCGTTTCTGTTGTTGACAGAATTGCAGTTCAGCGGGGGAAAGAGCAAGAATGTTGACTACGCCGCTTATTCCTCCTACTACTTTGTCAAATCTTTGGATCAATTCTCCGAACACTTTGTGATCTATGATGGTTTGCGGTTGGTATCTTGTGCATTTGGAATATTCCTCCAGTGTTTCTCCTCTCGTGGGATGGTTGTGGTTCCTTTCTGCCATTTCTTCAGTGGTAAACGAATTAGTTGGCGGTATGCTTCTTTTGTTTTCTTCTTCCATCTTTCACATCCCAATTTCTTCTATCGTTGAGTTTTTTACTGATAGAGATGCATTTTGCATCTCTTGTCCTATTCGTCGAAGGTCAATTGGAAAATATTGTGTGATTGCCATTTCCTTACTAGATTTACTTCCACTTGTTGACCTTGCAGTTTCTTTGTCCTCTGTGTTCTTGTTCTTGGAGATCATGTACATATTGGCTTGGTCTCCAGCATTAGGATTGTCGATATAGAAAGTGATGGTTTCTCCCTGGGACTGCAAGCTGATGGTTTGTGCGAAGACGTTGATGATTGCCTTGGCCGTATTCATGAAAGGTCTTCCTAGTATGATTGGGATGTGTACGTCTTCCTGCATATCCATTAATACAAAATCTGATGCGTAAATAAATTTGTCAATCCTAACTAAAACATTTTCAGCTATTCCCCCAGGGTATTTGACCGAGTGGTCAGCAAGCTGTATGGTCATTTCGGTATGTCGAAGATTTTTTAACTCAAGCCTCTTGAAAAACGAGTATGGCATAAGATTAACACTAGCTCCTAAATCGGCAAGAGAACAGATGATGCCCGAATTGTAGATAGAACAGGGGAGAGTAAAACGTCCGGTGTCTTCGAGTTTTTCTGGAATGGTATTTTTTTAAGATAGATGAGCATTCCTCGTTCAGCCAGATATTGGGTATTTCAGGTACCTTATCCTTGGTTGTAAGAAGCCTTCTGAAGTACTTTTTGGAAGGAACTTCAGATACGGTATCTAGGAATTTCCTATAAAGCTTAAAAGACTTAAGTTTGTCGGGTCGTTGTTTAAGGCGAGCCAGAAATGGAATATTTACTTTCCTATTTGGTGTAGACTCTAAATACATTGTCGATGGGATAATAGGCAGTTCCTTCACTGGAGAAGAAATCGTAGGTGGGCTATGTGATACCTGAGTGTCTTGAATATGAGAAGCCTTCTTATGGCAACTAGTTGGACTATTTTGAGGTTTAGCGCTAATACGTTGTGCTAATTGTCCTAATTGGGATTCGAAAGCTTTTAACAAAGTCAGTTGATCTCTTAAGATGAGATTAGCTTAGTCTTGTCTAGCCGAGATTCCTTGAATGACTTTTATGAGGGTGTCGTCAAAACTAGAGGTTCGTGAGGAAGAGGGTTCAGACAGTTCAGGTTGGTAAGTTGGTGGGCTATTCCTAGGTGGGTTAAAGGAAGGGTTAGTATTGGGCGGAGTTAGATGAGACTGAGGAATTTGGGCTGAGTGGTTCAGATTAGCACAATTAAGGCAAGTTTGAACTTGACAGACTTGTTGTTGTTGACTATTCAATTCCTTAATCTCCTTGGTTAGGTTTGCCACTTGCCGAGCGAGAGTTTTGATAGCTTCATTTACAAGTGTAGTTGGTGTATTCACTATTGAGGAGTGATTTTCACTATTCCAGTCATGGTTGTGTAAGCTCATTTTCTCAATAAGGCTCCAAGCTTCATTTGTCGTGCAGTCTATGAAACTGCCTTGAGAGGCGGTATCAAGTAAAAGACGGTGATGTGAGAAGAGACCATTGTAGAAAATTCGCAACTGGTCTGAGCACTCAAATAGATGATTTGCACATTTCTTACGCAATCCCTTAAAGCGTTCCCATGCACCGTAGATTGATTCATCATGCACTTGACGAAAGTTTATGATGTTGGTCCTAAACGTGGCTTGTTTTGATGGGGGGAAATATTTGGCCAAAAATTTGGTTGCTAATTCTGCCCAAGAGGTTATAGAGTTATTCTCTAATCCCTCAAACCAAGTTTGTGCATGATGTAACACCCCGCAATTTCGACATAAGTATAAACTGTAATTGCATGAATTTATATGATAATTCCCTACTTAAGTGAATTCATAGTATTGTTATGAGATAAGTCTAGCAAAGCCCAATGATTTAATACGCGTAGTATTACTTATGTGGTAATTAATTATAATTGCGTTACGAAATAATCAGAACGAGTCCGACAAAACAATTATGCTCGTTGGTGATACGAAAACTT
This sequence comes from Pseudognaphalium luteoalbum, assembly GCA_963422505.1. NCBI lineage: Eukaryota > Viridiplantae > Streptophyta > Magnoliopsida > Asterales > Asteraceae > Pseudognaphalium > Pseudognaphalium luteoalbum. The sequence continues at coordinate 51,171,231 of OY730196.1, forward strand.
ATAAATAACGTAAAACTATTTTTATAGTTGTTATTTAAATTGGAATATTTTGTGAACAAATATAGCATAACGAAAAACAAAACAATTATACGTTTTATATAAAACGTAACAAACACGATTAAAATAACATTAAAAAACTAAACAATTAATATGTGTTTTAATGATAACGATCGGATAAACGAAATAACGTGAACACGAGACCCAAAGGGGTCGGCCCGAACTCGGTCCACAGACCCGAACTGACCCACCCCCACCCATTTCCCTGTTATTTCTTCTTCCTTCTTCATTCCTCCATTTCACTCAAACTCCACCAACTTTCCCTCTCCTTTCTCTCTCATTTTTGCAAATCGAAAACAACCCCAAAACCACCAAATTTCACCACCACAAACGCACCGAATCATGAAGCTACTTCACGAAGAAACGATCACCACTTCGAGCTCCACAACTTCATCTTTTTCAATTTCCATTTTGAGGTAAGAAAATATTAAAACTCTTTTAAAATACTTACAAAGCTTATATTTAAGTGCTAGAATGTTTACATAATGAAATTATGTCCAAAACCCGAGTTGAAAATGCATTTTTGAAGTTAAGTATACGATCGGTTCATCCTGCGAATTGAGATCCAGTTCGTAGTTCATCCTGCGAAACGAACCGAAACATCGACTCGTGAAGCCAAAACTGCGAACGGAGCTGACTTGCGAGCTGACTTGCTGGTTGACTTGCAAGTTGACTTGCGAGTTGACTTGTGAGTAGACTTGCGAGCCGAACTTTGTCCTGCAAACCCAACTCAGTTCGCAGTCTACCTTTCCTTGCGAGCTGACCTTGCGAACCGACTTGCCAAGCGAACTGAAATTTGCGAGCCGAATACTTGCAAATTGAAATTTTATATGCGTTTTCATTAAAGCAATATATACATAAATAAAAAATTTCCAAGCTGACCTGGCCAGGGGCTCTGCCCCTTGAACCCTGCCAGGGGATGCCACCCCTTGGACCCCGCTATCAGGGGCGCTGCCCTCGGACCCCAGTCACCCAAATATACAACAATTCGAACATAATAACATAACTTTGAAATTATTATTTTAGCCGTCACCAACGGACCACACATGTTTTCTAAAACAAATGATTAAACAAACTTAGGACATAACTAGTTGTGTAGACAACTAGCCTAGATGGTCTTGCGAGACATCTACTTATAGTACTATCTCTTGCATTTAGGATGTTAAGGACTTAACCCGGGCTTAGGCTTTGCTAGTACTCAAACACATTTAGATCACCAGGTGACTTCACAGCCCCACTTTTAACTGTTTTACTGCTTTCAACTTGGGGTGAAAAACATAGACTACTATTACTACTGATTGCCATGACTACACGGTTGTATGCCAGTTTCACTCGAACGATTTAGAGTACCTTTGAACTATACTCAGGATACTTGTATACTAGAGGTATAAACAAATTATAAAACCCTGATAAGTTTTATAATGAATTGTTATTGATGAAACAACGTTTTCACATTTACAAACTATTACAACTTGGAAACTCACTGGAACAACCAGCAACACCTTTTACTAAACTAATTGAGAAGTCCCTACATCTTGGGCACACGTACAGAGTCTCTACTACTTGAGCAACTAATGGGTCCTACTGACATGGACCAGACCCTACTGACAAGGGTCAAGGGTCAAGGGACACTGACACTCCCTACTATTTGAACCCTACTGACATGGGTACTAGATCCTACTGACATGGATCCATTATACTTATTTAACGTGGGACACTGACACTCCCTACTTTTAAAAGGGTCAAAGGTAGGTGACAAGCTTTCCCATAAATGAGTCGGTACGGCGTGGTTCCAACGGACGTTTTAAAAGCAGTCCTTGCGGCCCATAATGCATCATCCAGTTTATTCGACCAATCTTTTGGATTTCCATCAATTGAATGTTCTAAAATGCGCTTCAAACCGTGATTGGTCACTTCTACTTGTCCACTAGTTTGTGGGTGATAAGCAGTAGAGAACTTGTGATTGACTCCATATTTCTTCAAAACTTTCTCTAATTGCGCATTTGCAAAATGCGTTCCACGATCACTAATCAATGCCTTAGGAGTTCCAAATCGCAAAAACAACTGTTTGAGGAACTTAATCACCACTCGTGCGTCATTAGTCGGTAATGCTTTTGCTTCAGCCCACTTTGAAACATAATCGACAGCCACAACTATATACTTATTTCCGTTGCTTGGTAAAAATGGTCCCATAAAGTCGATTCCCCAGACATCGAAAATTTCACTAACCATAATAGGGTTTTGTGGCATCTCATCTCTTTTAGAGATCCTTCCCGATCGTTGGCAAGAATCGTTCCTTCACAAACTCATATGCATCCTTGTAGACAGTTGGCCAATAAAATTCTGCCTCAAACACCTTCCTAGCTGTGTATGATGGCCCATGATGTCCCCCCGTAGGACCGTTGTGACACTGACTTAGAATCTTTATGCATTCTTCTCCATGAACGTACCTCCTCACCATACCATCATCACATTCCCTAAACAAAAACGGGTCTTCCCAAAAGTAATATCGCAAAGCCGAAAGAAATCTCTTCCTTTCGTTGTACTTCATCTCGGTGGGAAGAGTTTTTGTAACTAGAAAATTTGTGTAATCAGCAAACCATGGCAGTCCATTCATAATAACCTTCAGTACACTCTCATCAGGAAATGTATCCTTAATTTCCGCTTCATCCGACTTATCTAACTCGGGATTTTGCAACCTTAAAAGGTGATCAGCGGCTAAATTCTCAGCTCCCTTCTTATCACGAATCTCGATACCGAATTCTTGTAGTAGCAGAATCCATCTTAGAAATCTTGGCTTCGCATCTTGCTTGCTAAATAAATATCTCAACGCCGAATGATCGGTAAACACTACAGTCTTTGATAGAATCAAATAAGACCGAAACTTATCAAAAGCAAACACAACTGCCAGCAATTCCTTTTCGGTTGTAGTGTAATTCTTTTATGCGTTTGTCAAGGTTTTACTAGCATAATAAATCGGTTGAAACTTCTTATTAATCCTTTGCCCTAACACTGCTCCTACAGCATAATCACTAGCATCACACATTAGTTCAAATGGGAGATCCCAATTTGGACTAATCATGATGGGTGCTGATACTAAATTTCCTCTCAAAAGATAGAATGCATCAAGACATTCGTTGGAAAACTTAAACTTAGCATCTTTCTCCAACAGTTTGTTCATCGGACGATCTATCTAGGAAAAATCCTTAATGAATCGTATGTAGAACCCAACATGTCCTAGAAAACTTTGTATTCCCTTGACATTTGTTGGGGGTGGCAGCTTTGCTATTGCCTCCATTTTGGCTTTGTCTACTTCAATTCCAACACTTGAGATCTTGTGTCCTAATATGATTCCTTCACGTACCATAAAATGGCACTTCTCCCAATTTAGAACAAGATTCGAACTCTCGCACCTTTGCAACATCTTTTTCAGATTTGCTAAACACTTGTCAAAAGAATCTCCAAAAATGGAGAAATCATCCATGAATATCTCCATGCTATCCTCCACGATGTCATCAAAAATCGCCATCATGCATCGCTGAAATGTTGCGGGTGCATTGCACAAACCGAAAGGCATTCTCCGATAATCAAAAGTCCCGAATGGGCATGTGAATGTGGTCTTGTCTTGATCATGTGCATCTATCAGAATTTGGAAGTAACCAGAAAATCCATCCAAAAAGCAATAGTATTCTTTTCCGGCTAAACGCTCGAGCATTTGATCGACGAACGGCAAAGGAAAATGATCCTTGCGCGTAGCATCATTCAACTTCCTATAATCGATACAGACCCTCCATCCGGTGACAGTTCTCGTGGGGATTAATTCATTCTTCTTATTAGCTACCACTGTCATTCCTCCCTTCTTTGGCACAACATGTATGGGGCTTATCCAGGGGCTATCGGAAATTGGGTAAATTAACCCAGCGTCAAATAACTTAATGATCTCCTTCCTTACCACATCAGTCACTTTAGAATTTAAACGCCTCAACGGTTGCACCACAGGTTTGAAGTCAGATTCCATGAGGATCTTGTGTGTGCAGTAGGAGGGGCTTATTCCCTTGATATCACTAATCGTCCAAGCGATAGCATGCTTGTGCTCCTTAAGAACCTTCAATAAACTTTCTTTCTCGTTGGCTGACAGCCGAGATGAAATAATTACTGGTAGGTCCGACTTTCCTTGCAAATATGCATATTCCAAATGGTCCGGTAAATCTTTCAATTCTAACTTCGGTGGTTCTTCGAATGAAGAATTAACCATCGACACCTCTTCCATCGAACAAGGAATACCATACATAGCAATTCGTGTCTCTGTGATGATCGACACTCCATTTTCCAAAATGGACTTTTTACTCTCCTGTGGTTTGACTCCCTCAGTCTCTAATTCATCTTCGCATGTTGTCTCACTCTTTTCCTTGAGCAATTTATCGAGCTCCTCAATCTCTCGAATAGCTTCAAGACTTCCTGTTCAACCTTCCAGAATCATTGGATCAATATCTTCATCTTCCATGAGACCTTGTAGAAATTCCTCATCATCTGTCATTTCTTTGGCACTCACAAAGTAACAGGTATCATCTACTGACGCAGGGTATTGCATTGATTTGTTAATATCAAACACCACTTCTTCATCACCTACCCATAATGTGATCCTTCGGTCAAAAACATCAATCAATGCCCTTGCAGTGGCTAGAAAAGGTCTTCCCAAAATGATAGGTACTTTTGAATCTTCTACCATGTCAAGAATCACAATATCGCACGGGAAGACAAAGTTATCTACTTTAACCAAAACATTCTCGATCATACCCTTAGGATATTGAATTGAACGATCTGCTTACTCAACGCACATTCTAATTGGTTTAGGTTCTCCTAACTTGATTCTAGCATACATCGTGTAAGGCATTATTGATATGCTTGCTCCGAAGTCAGCCAGCGCATTAGTGATGTCTAAATTTCCAATAAGACAAGGAAGGGTAATACTTCCAGGGTCTTTCATCTTTGGTGGTAGTTTATTTTGCATCACCGCTGCGCATCTCTCATTCATTGTCACCATGGTTGCCTCCATCAGCTTGCTCTTGTTGGTTAACAATTCTTTCAAGTATTTTGCATATTTCGGCATTTGAGCAATGGCCTCCACAAACGGAATGTTGATGTGGAGTTTCTTTAAGTTCTCGAGAAACTGGTGATAATGAGCTTCATCCTTTCCTCTTCTCAAAGCCGCTGGATAAGGTGGTGGAGGTGCATGATTCTTCGCATATTGCTTATCCCTAGCACTTTTATCATCCTTAGTGTCCACCTTCGGGTTTCCAACAACTTCTACCTCCTTCTCTTTTTCAGGCAGAGGTTGAGATACAGGCTTCTTCTTTACAATTGGATCTTCATGAACCTTTCCACTTCTGGTAATCACAGCTTTAGCCTAATCACGTGGATTGGTTTCGGTGAATCCGGGAAGAGTTCCAGGAAATCTCTCTTGGAGAACTTTAGCAATTTTCGAGATACTTCCTTCAATCTGCTTAATAGCAGCACCTTGATTTCTCACTAATACTTCAGTAGTGTCCATACGTTGTCCAGAACTAGCAATAAATTGCTCATTAGTGGTCAAGAACTTTCCTATCATTTCTTCAAGGTTGGTCTTCTTCTCAGGAAAAGGTGCTGCAGATTGCTCCTTGGTGTAAAGTCCCGGTTGAGCTTGGCGAAACGGGTGATTTCCTTCCTGATAAGATCGTCGGAAAAAGGTCCCTCCGCCTTGGTGGTAGTTTCCTTGAGCTTCGCCAAACTTGACTTCTTCTTTCGCTTCTCCAGATTCAATCTCAGGGCAATCCTTGACTAGATGCGATCCTCCACATTTATCACATCCGACTTGGATTGCATGAACAGTTTCGGTTACCTTCTTTAGATCTCTTCCCATGCTTTCAAGCTTAGTAGTGATAGCGGCGAGTCCATCCTCATTGCTAACTGACCTTTTTCTTCGACTGGTTCCATCGTCCCAAAGCTGATAATGTTTCGCTTGGTTACGAATTGCTTCTAACACATCTCTTGGAATCTTCTTCGGTAGAGATCCTTGAGCATCCAACTGCTGTCTTGTTGCATGATCCACTCCTTTATAGAACACCATCACTATTTGTTGATCATTTAGGTCATGCTGTGGGCACCTATGCATCAAATCCTTGTATCTTTCCCATGCTTGGTGAAGTGATTCGTCGATGTCCTACTTGAAATTCCTAATCTCATCGATCATCTTCGATATTTTGGATGGTGGGCAATACTTCTTCAAGAATTTCGTGAACAGATCTTCCCACGTGGTGATGGATCCAGCTGGTTCAGTTGAAATCCACCTCTTCGGAGCATGACTTGATCGCACGTAACTTTGGGAACGTTGAACATATCGGCGATTTCCAGGATCTTCTCGACGTGCTCGTTAGCATCCTCTCTTTCTTCGCCAAGGAAAGGGTTCTCTCTAAGTTCCTTGAAGAATTGTCCCTTGATTTCGAATTCCACTTCTCGCGCAATGGCGCGCCTCACTACTCCGGACCCAAGATCGGTGCGCATTCGGCTTGAATACTGCTCTAGAGTCATGTTGGCAATGTTGTTCGCCATGTCGTGGTCTGGTTCCGATTGATCGCTAGGATAATCGGTTGGTGGTCTTTCGCAATACTCTTCGTATTCGTACTCAAAATCCGACTTGTAGTTGGAGGCTACTGGTGTGTGAAGATTGCAGTCTAATATCCCGTCTGCTTCGTTCAGGAATGGGTTGACTATTGGTGAATGGGGCTGTGCGGAATGCGCGCATATTCTTTAATGAAATGTGCGTTCGAGCTCTTCGAGTGTAACGGAAGGATTGGGATCCGATGTTCGGGTCATAAACGTCCTGCAATCAAACTTACCAAGTTAGTAGAACAGGTTACTTAGGTAACACAGTGTAATACTAACTATCCCGACTTTAGTTAAAAGAGAAAGTATGAACAGACAGAATTTTAAACAAAAGCATACCTAAAACCGACTAACTAAAGGTAAATCACAACTATACAACTAAAAGAATTTTCAAATTATTGAATTGAATCAAACCGCTCCCCGGCAGTGACGCCAAAAACTTGATGCTGTGTAAACAGAGTTAAGTCTTATAAATAGGAGTACCTGCTTACTATACACAACATAGGCAAGAATACCTAGTCGTAATATAGTATAGCCTGATAATTCCGAGTCGAACACGAGGAACATATGTCAATATTAAATAAATTGAAAATTATTGCAAATAAAAACAGTAAATAATGGGGGACGTTTTAGTTCCGATCGAACAATTGGTGAACAATTATTAAAAGCGAATTATTAAATGAAAATTAAAAGAAACTAATTAAAGAACAAGTACTCAAATAAAATTATTTAATTTAAATGATAGAAGAAATACATTTGTTTAGATTACTTTCCTTAGAATCCGATTATCACTTTATTGAATTGCTAACATATAGATTTTATTGTGATATGACAAATACTACCAATTATCCTTACAAGATTAATTGATTAAACACAATTAGAAAAGATATCAAGTTGTTTTAACACATTAACAATTCAAATTAACGTTATCCACCAAACTGTGTTCTAAGTTGAACCTACACCGTTTATATGATTTACTTTTGCAACTTGAATTAACAAAGTTTATAACTAATTAATAGTTATCACATTCGTTACCGATTATCAACCATTATTGATCCTAACCTATCAAACTCAATATATCTAGTGATAATTCTCAACTAAAATCAACAATCATCAATAATAATCTATCAATAAAGAAATCAATCATAAATCAATAGATCATCACGTTAGGTAATCACCAATAATCAATAATTAAACATGGATCATCAAGTAAACATATAAGCATTCATAAAATCCAATATAAATCCGCAATTCAATAATCATGTTGCACCCCCAAAACACGTGGCAGCGGAAATAGGACGTGTCATGGGGGCGCCGACCAAATTAAATATCACAACATAAAACTTAAAGCAAACGACCTCTATATGAGACGTTTGAAAAATAGTTACATTACAATAATTCAAATGTTTACAAAATATATCTAGAGTTCGCATAAACCGTTTAGAGATTTCTAATACATTACTGAATTTACAAAATACAGCTACATGCAATCTAATCTCTTGATGTTTTGAAAATAATGCGACTCAAGCTAAGCTTTCCAAAAGCTTCCTACTGCGGCGGGTTACCTGAGAAATACATGCAATCTAATCTCTTGATGTTGGTGAGTTCATAGGTTTGTTAAGTAATCAGTTCCTAATAAGATCCACAAGATTTCACAAGTTTGCATCATTCAATAATGATAAGTAAAAGTATCGTTAGACAACGACAAGTAAAAGTATTGCATATCACAATATAAGTATACCATTTGCATGCGTCTCATAGTTCGAGCTTAACGTTGTTTGCCTCTGGTAAGTGTACTAATCTGATACACCTCTAATTCACAAATAATATTGCGCCCGTGGGTTGACTAGCGCGACTAGTCCGGATGAGGTTTGTCAAACCCTGATAGTACTATCCAATAATATTCACGCATATATTAACGAACTATGATAAGTAGAGGACTTTAGTGGATTATCATAAGGTCTCATGCAATCCGTACGAAAAGTTGTTGCCAGGACTTGTGATCATAAAGCAGTTTATAAAACAGTTGTATGTATTCTCACCCCAGTGAAAAACGGTAAAAAAGGGCTATGAAACTCACTAGAGTTAAGCAGGTAGCAAGCAATATCAAATATAAGCAAGTAGCGGGTGTTCTCGTTCCCGTGTGCAACCTCCTAACACCCTAAACGTATGAGGTTGTATAAGTAGATATCTCAAAAGACCATCTATAGCGATTGTATAAGTGGGGGTTAATGTCCACTTAAGCCAATCGGGTAGGTGGGGGGTTTATGTCCACCTAAAGCTAGTTCATCAACTAGTATGTCCAAATGAGTTGTTCAAGTTCGTTTATCAAAAACATGTACGATCCGTTGGTGAAAGTTTGTAATAATAATAATTCATTTAGACATTATTATTAAGTTTGTTTTGTTGTATACTATTCATTAGTACATATCGTGTGTTGCAAACAGATTATTTTAGTTTGTATAAGCCATAAACCGCAGGTCAAAGTTGGTCAACTCAATGGTCAAAGTTGGTCAAACCTGGTCACACTAGTCAAACCTGGTCAAACTGGTCAAACCTGGTCAACCTAGTCAAACCTGGTCAAACCTGGTCAAACCTGGTCAAACCTGGTCAAACCTGTCAAACCTGGTCAAACCTAGTCAAACCTGGTCAAACTAGTCAACCTTGGTCAACCTGGTCAAACTTGGTCAACCTGGTCAAACTGGTCAAACCCTATCAAGCCTGGTCAAACTTGGTCAATCTATGAGTCACTTCTCAATTTATAGAGTCACTTCCAATTTATAGAGTCACTTATATGTGTTGATTTCTAATTCGGGAAATTTTCTAAGTTTAGGTTTTGGTCCAAGTTACTAACTAAGTCACTCAAACCCATATTTGTTACCCATTTCCAAAAATAGTAAGTTTTGTCGTTTTTAGTAACCGAGCCGTTTTTGTTGACTTGGTCAAACTTACTCGGTTTGACCCGAAACTTTCCCAAAATCCTTAGATATGTTTAAAAGTCCTAAAAATTCATTATTTCTATTTCTAGCATGCCCAAAAGTGTTGGTTTATAAAACATAAGTTAAAACTTTAAAATCTCATATTTTCGGTTTTTGTCGGTTTGTCTCGCCATGGGTCTTACTAACTTCTGGTCCAAATCGGGTCTCACAAATTTTACCAACTGATCTTCTATGTATCTAGTATCTAACCTATATTTTCTAAGGATTTTAAGTCCCATCTTCATAGAGAAACAAAATAAATAACAATGCCTAGCTCAGATTCTGTTTTCACCCAGACCAGTCCCACAAATCAGCTTATAGACAAAAATAAGTACGGATCTGGTAAAAACGTGAAACATGAAAGTTGTAGATCTTTTCAACACACAACTTTTCAAAAAAGATTCATCGTCTAACTCCTCCTAGAACTCAAGATATGACGTTTTTACTAAACTGAGTTTTTGTAGACAGATTATGTATCTTTTATGACTAAATTGTAAAAACGTATTTTAGCAAGGTATTTGGACATAATATTGTTGGATGAGCTTTATAACATGTAAATGAGTTATATGAAACTAAGAAAGAGTTTCCTTACAATGAGTTTGATAGAAAGAGGATGAGATGAGTTCGCTTGAAGTCTTGAGCCAAAAATCCTTGCAAAATGTTAACTTTTAAAGTGGTGGTGCTATGGTGGATTATGATGGTGATATGGTGGTTCAAGGTGGATGTAGGGTGACTTTGTGGTGGTGTAAAAACTGAGATGATTCAGTCAACTAAAGAGAAAACGTAATGGAGAAAATAGAGAGAAAATGACTTTGGAGTGTAAGAATGGGAATGGAAGAATTGCATGCCATCTAAGTGGTTGAAGAGAAAAATGATGATGACTATCACATGGGAGGGAGGGAGGCCGACCAGAGGGCCCCACTAAGTGGGTTTTTGTGATTTAATTTCAGTTTTTAGACTGTGTTTACGTATCATGCTCATTTACCCGTTATTCGTGTTTAAACGTTTAATCGCGTAACGTTATTTTGAGTCGTTTAAATTAACGATATAAATGAGATTATTTTTCATTGAAGTATTATTAAAATAATTAAATTTGGGTTGTCAAAATATTAATTAGGTTTTTGTTTGGTTGATGGGTTCAGTTTGCGCGTTTTCACCGTGTTTGTTACGTTTTAAACAAAACGTCGAGGTTTTCGTGTATTATTATATAAAAATAATAATATATGATAAATAACTTCTAAAAATAGATTTAAGTTATTTATAGAAAGGTTTTCACTAACGTCGTATATTCTGTCGGACTCCGTCCGGTTGTTTCGCACAATTTCACCAAATTGCGTAAGCGTAATTACAACTAATTACGTAGCGTAATATAAATCAATTACGGGGGTGTATATTCACATAAAAATATAGAAATAGTTACAAGTAATTACAAGTATTTAGCCTAATACTAAACTAAAAACACGTAATTAGGGTTTATAGAGGGTTAATTAGTAACTCTAAATCGTCGGGTGTCAAAAATCAAACCATCATCTGAGTATTATCATCTAAAAAAATGTAATAAGAACTTAGCCAATCATATTGGTACAGAAACTCATATCCATAATCATAACCGAAATCATAATCAAATGAAAAGGATTTAAATATTCGAACCGAGAAAACGAAAGAATGATTGAACAACCGAAAAACTTTGATTCTTCAAGCTCTTAATCCTTCAAAATGCTCCTGGAATGAGTGCAAAACGGCTGGAGAGAAATGAGAAGTGATAACCCTAAAAAATGAATTGAATTAGGGTTTTTAATAATTCTGTCAAAATCATCCATACGCCATATGGAATTCCATACGCCGTATGGATTAAAAAGCCCAACAGATCAAGCCCGCGTACTGGTAGTCCGACTCACACAATCCATACGCCATATGGATTTCTATACGTCGTATGGATTGAAAAATCCAACTTTTCAACAATTCGATTTCTCTTTTTTCATTCTTCAACTTTTTAGCTTCTTTTCTTCAATATTTGCTCAATTTCAGTTTCTTTTCCGATTCAAGCTCCAATTAACTCCTATATGCACATATGAACAAAATCAGTATCTTATTCACACAAAATGTGTAAGAATTCAATTAAACAAGGGGGTAATTAGTACTATAATCTAGTACATTTTGACGTTCATCAGTATACTGAATACAGAACCGGATTTATTAATCAGAACTTTATTGTACAGAAACTTTACTATTTTTACAGAACTTTATCTTGCAGATTCTTTTTGTAAACATAATCAGGTGTTTATATTATTACTTTAGAGAACAAACCTATGAACTCACCAAGTTCATGTTGACCTTTTTAGTATGTATTCTCAGGTTTACAGACGCAGTAGGACTATCCACAGGAAACAAGACAGTAGGATGCTTTTGGATAGCATAGCTTGAGTCGCTTATTTTCAAACAAGAGATTTAACTGCATTATGATATTTTGTATCAACGATTATGTATTAGAAATCTCTACACTATTTTTGCGAACTCTAATGTTTTGGGATATTAGTTGTAAACATTTGATTTATGAAATGTAATGGTTTACAAACGTCTCATATAGAGGTCGTTTGCTTTAATCTTTGTGTTGTGATATTCAAATTGGTCGTAGCCCCCGTGATACCTCATACTTCCACTGCCACGTGTTTCGGGGGTGCGACAGATTGGTATCAGAGCCTAAGGTTATATCAAACTAGGATTGCATTAGTGACCTAGACTATAACCATTAGGTTAGTATTCCTTGTTTAGTATGAGTGGTTCAGCGATTGCATCATTTGAATTTAATTTAACATAGCCTGATCAACTATGTACAATTAAAGGAGATTCGATGCAAGATCTGAAATGGTTATAGTGAACGAGAGTACAGTAGCAGACGCAGACCGAGGATAGAACAGGACCAACCTTTATACGTGCTTATGTGCTAGGCTTTTATGTGTATATATATATATGTATATATATGTATAACATTACGTACACTAAATTTATTTGCCACCCTTCACGGCAACCACTTCCACAGCTACGTCACCCAACTCTAAAAATGAGACTCAAACCTTACTTACTACTGTGTAGACTTCCACGGTACCCGCTCGCCCAACCGTATCATACTCGAAGAGGACTCACTTAAGGAAATCCACCTAAGGATTCGCCACCCAAAAAAGTGACACCTACTTCACTCGCTTCCTCCCACTCTCATCCTCATCATTAGGGAAACACGTATGGAATTAGAACCACATGAGAATTCGCTACCTAAGTGCGTTACAATTACTTTCTCTACTTCACACTACTTCCACCATCTATTTGAAACCTAGGAGGCGGGATGTGCTCAACTAGTTAACTTTTGTAAACTTTTGTATTAAGACCGGATGTCACAATGCCCAACACATTTTGTAAACTTCAAAACCCTGTAATTGCTTAATCTTGTGCCTCAATTTGATTATAAAAACTTGCTTTCTTGTATTATTCATCATCGTCTCATTTTATACACCTGCGATAACATGATCCTCAAACGACAAAATCTCATTTGTCTTTTCCTTTCCTTCTTTTAAGAATCATGCTGCCAAGACGCCAACCAAGAAGTTACGAGGAAATTGCTCAACTTGTCAACCAAAGGGTCACTGACGCAATAACAGCTCATGAAGAAGCTAGAAACAACGGTCCCAACCCAAGAAATACCAATGATGCTGGAAACAACCCACCTGTAACCAAACCTTGTACTTACAAGGACTTCTTGTGTAACACCCCCAAATTTTGGGTTGCGGAAGCAGTCGGGTCGGGGTGTTACCAAATCAAATATCACAGCACACAGATATAGCAAACAACCTCTAAATGAGACGTTTGAAAATAGTTATATATTTCCAAAATAAAAGTGTATACAAGTTGCGAGTTCGCAAAATAATTTCATTACATAATTTGTAATACAAAAGTAATGCAAAAAATTCAGATGTTTGAAAACATGTGACTCGAGCTAGCACATCTTGTAGCAATCCTAATCTTGTTTGGCACCTGAGAACACATGCTTAAACGAGTCATAGGATTGATAGTTGAAAACATAAAGTATAAACCTTATATGTTTGAAAAGTAGTTCAAGGATTACAATTTTGATTTTTATTGTTATAGTGTTGTAATATCAGTGTATATACATCTAACGAGGTATCTCATACCTAAGTAGTAGTGATGTGTACCTAAGTACATCGAGGAAGTGGGATACCATGCCTAGATACCTATCAGGTATGAGTAAATCTACTAATATAAGGCAATACATGCCTAAGTATGAATCGAGTAAGTGTATGACCACATCATATGATATCAAGTAATAATATTACTTATTCAGTCGTAGAATACTAGTATGCCACCTGGCATAGTGTGTTGCCTCAAGCAACATGTAACTGTAGTCCCGCAGAACTATGATTGAGTATCTAATCAAATACTGAGTTAACGATCTCGAGGGTCAGCTCGACGATCTGTTAATAAGTGCGAGTATCAACTCGTATATTTATGATTGTATCGCTTTACCGTGATATCGTTTTAAATCACTTTACTGTGATCTCGATTTGTATCATCTACGAGGATATCGTTTTGTGCCCACTTTACCGTGACATCATTTTGTGCCCACTTTACCGTGGCATCGTTGTGTATCACCCACGGTGATATCAATCAGTGTTGCCTGCAAGCAATGTATGTAATTGAGTCGGTTGTACTACGAAAAGCCCGACTTGTGTAATGAGAGTCGGCAGTGCTACGACATGCCCGACTGGTACAAATAAGAGCCAACAGTACTACGACATGCCTGACTAGAGAAATTGTGTTTGTAATAGTGTATGTATATCAATATACATATAGATTGTAGGTGGCACCAAGTGCTCGAGATAGCGTACGAATATATGTATATATATATATATATGTATATATAAGTCAAATCAACAAACACGTCCTACCAAGTATCATGTAACCCATGATGGTGATTTAGTGTATCTAAGCATGTATATACAATGCTTAAATATTAGGTCTACCACAATAAGCCTAGGTATGAATAACTCATCACCTAGTTGTTTGGTAGTAGCATAAAGAGATATACTAATGTACGTTACTATCGTATACTCCTAACCTCATCTTATCAAGTATATATTAGGATTCGTGGTTAATGTTTTCTTACATACAATCCAATATAGATGTCTTGAAATGTATAGCCAGTCTTAGTTCCTAAAAGGAAAACTGATTTGTAAAAGTCTAGTCGTTGTCCAGAGTAGGCAGAATTAACTAGTACTAGTGTGTTTGATAGTATTGTCCCGTGACAATATGGTCAATGTATAATGATAACTTAGTCAAGTTATGCGATGGTGATTATTTTTCAACAATCTAACAATTTAAAATGGCAACCTATCTAGGTTAAGTAGTGATATTGTCCTACAACAATATAATGGGTGTAATTCCTAAGTATTACACATTTTGTATTACATAACAGTAATATAGTTGAGTGTAATTTATAAAGGTTTTATCATTATAATTTGAAAACAGTAGTTGTGCATGCGTCTCACCCCGAAAATAGTAAAATAGTTGAAAGAGTGGGGCTATGAACTCATCTGGGGAGCGAGCGATCCTAAGGTTGTGATTTGTACCGATGATGATCTCCTAGTGTCCTAAACACGTGAGATTTTGTATGAGTGAATGGACGTTTAAATAAACTATCCAAGTTGTTGTTTATTCGATTAGATTGTACCCAAAGCGTTTGATAAGTGTCTATTTTTGAAGTTTGTAAAGTGTGTTCGGACCATTGGTGATAATTCGAAATTATATTCCAAAAGTATAACTTTTCTTGTTTCGTATAAATATACTTCGTATTGTTTGAGAATCGTATCGTATAAAGATATTCATGGCGTAAAGTTTGAATACTTAGTTAAAAAGTATTTTTGAAAATCTGCATTATTAGCGACACTTGAACAAGTGTCGCATATGAGGCGTCAATGGGTTCGACACTAGACAAGTGTCGGGTGGTGTCTTTATTTGGAGTTAGGCGACACTTTGGTGAGTGTCGCGTGAAGTGTCTCGGAGGTCTATAGGTGTCACTGAGGTCAGTGTCGCTATGAGAACGTCACTAAGGGCGACACTTCCTTGCGGCACTTACGGCTTCTGCCAGGTGCGTCACTAGGCTAGTGTCGCATCACTGTGTTTGGCCCCTATGCGACACTCCTGACTGTTCGACGATTTTTCACATAAAATCAAGATCTAACCTATTTTCGGGCTAAATCCTCTTGTACAATGCTAATATATGATAATAAAGATGCTATTAACACGAAATAACAAAGAAAAATGGTGTAATTTCTTACGATTGAAGGTTGAGGGTTTTTGGATGATGATGATGAACTTGGTGATAAGGAAGATGAAGATGATGATGAAGCTTGCTTCCTTTTCCTTGAGATGATGATGATGATTCCGAAAATGATGATGATGATGATGATGATGATGATGATGTTGTTGTTGTTGTTAGTTGTTGTTGTTGGTGGGTTTTTAGGGAGAAAAGTTAGGTGGGGATGAAAAAGATGATGAAGAAATGGGGTGAAAATGGGAGAGGGGATTTGGGTTTTATCAAAACTCAGATCCCCATTTTGGGGACTGTGGTCTCCAACCACAGTACGAAATACCCGTGTTTTTGTACCCGATCGCAAAATAAATAATGTTTTTAATTTATAAAATTCTTTATATATGTTTTCGAAATATTTTTGAGTTGGAACATTTTGTAATAATAAAATATTTGAGTTAAAGTTTTATAACTAAATTTTGCGCAGTTTCCATATAACTATAATGCGTTTTTAATTAAAACGACTTACATTTTCGAATGTTTAATATTTTTCCTCACATGTATAATGTTAAATCTATATAATAAAATATTATTTATAAAATTTTTATCACCAAAATTCAGACGCAATATTCTGCGTTCTATCAAATTTGTTTCCTAGTGATTATGAAATAATCATCTTGCATTACATACATATAATTATATATATATATATATATATAATGTTTTCGAATACTTTGTTATAATTGCGTACTAAGTAAGATTAATTGAAGTAAAAATTGGGCGCGAAAATTGACCTTTTTGACCAGGTGTTTCATTCTCCCCCCGTTAAGAAAATTTCGTCCCAAAATTTTGAGTGAAGTCATGATCGCGTGGAGTCTGGGGAGAAGTGTTCGTACGAGAAGTTCATCGAGTAGATAGTAGACATACGATGCCTATGTCGAGTTTTAAAGCAGTCATTCCATGACTGTGTCGTGGTTCATCATGGTAGTCAGATCACTGACTATTTTGTTTGTTTAGTTTGTTGTTAAGTCGTGGTCACAAAGTAACCATTTACGGGGTAAACGTTCAGTTTGTCCAGTCTGCTGAAAGCAAACTTTAAGTTTTACGTTGGCTTAGGTTAACTAGCCCTATGATGCATTCCGCATTAAGTCGATAAAAGAGATATCAAGGAGTAAAAGTACACACTTAGTGTAAACCAAAATCGAAGGGTTATGTTTTTGAGGAAGGATGTACCTACATCATTGTCGGAGATTTGTTCGGTTCATTCAGAGCCGATCAGATGAATTTTGCGTTTCATTTTTGGGCAATCCTTCTTGTAAAGTCCGGGTTCACCATATTTGAAGCATATCCTTTGTGAGTCAGGGTTTGCAGGAACTCTACAGTCTCACATTTTGTGTCCAAATCATTGGCATCTTTCACATGGTAAACCACATGAACCATCGTGATGACGTTTACAGTCGTGACAAAATGGTTTATTCCCCGCATAGCCCCGTTTTTCTTTGGGCTCGGTAGTGTAGGACCTCAAGGGTTCGGGTTGATTTGTTGGAATATGACTAGTGATGGAATTTCCATTCCATTTTCCTTTATGGTTTTCGGTTGTAGGTGTCCCGCGTTGAACCACCTGTGCCATTAGTTTGTGGGCCATACGAATAGCGTCATGAATAGTGGAGGGTTTGGAGGCTATGACCATTCCCTCAATTTGCATCGGAAGTGCTCCGATGTACCTTTCGTTTCGTTTGTATTCAGGGTTCACCATGGTTGGGCACAGAAGTGCCAGTTGGGGAAAACAATTGGTGTATGTCATGATGTGGTTGTCTTTTACGGTGAGGTGCCAAAGTTCATCCTCGAGTTGGTGTAGTTCCTCACTGGGACAATACTCGTTCCTCATTAGCTGTTTCAGTTCCTCCTAAGGAATTTGTGAGCGGTGTCGATCCCTATCGTTTGGGCGTAGGAATTCCACAAGGTAAGAGCATTATCTTGGAGGTGGTACGTAGAGTACTTAACTTTGTAGTCATCGGGGCAATTGCAAATGTGGAATACCCATTCCATTTTCTCAATTCATCGGATTAATCTGACCGCCCCTTCGGTTCCCGTGAAATTTGGTGGGTCGCAGTTAAGGAATTCCTTATAGGTGCACGGTCTCGATAGGTTTCGAGTAGCTAGGGCATCAACCACTCTTTGATCAGCAATTTGGTCACGCTTCGCTTGACTGAAATTTTGTCGTCTAGGCAGCATGATTCTTAAATAAAAGTGAAACGACAATGTGGGAGATCTTTATTCAAAGATTTTGATTTAGCGCGATGTGACAATCAGTGATTCATAGTGATGAGATCCAGAAAGTCAATTAAGTTATGCTTTCGAAAGTCCTCAGACTTTTAAGTTGTCAGGACGTGAATAGCTCACGTATGCTTAAAATGAGTAAGTTGAGATGTTGAGTTTCAGTATGTAGTCATGATAATGACTAAATAGTGTTTTCAATATAGGTCAACCATGACTAGGTTATTGTGGTAGTCTAACAAACTATATTGCAGTACTAACGTACTGTGAGTATAGTTCTAACGAGTCAAAATGCAGCACTCAAAGTGCTGAAGTGTAGTGCTAGTAAAAGGTACTGTAATGCAGTGCTACACCGTAATGTAGTAAAAGGTATCATGAACGTAGTACCTAAGTACTGATGAAATACAGTAACAACGTACTGTAATGCAGTGCTAAAAGCACAATAATGTAATACTATTGTATTATGAATGTAGTACCGAAGTACTATAAAATGCAGCACCACGTGCCGTAATTGCAGTGCCCGAAGCATCGTAATGCAGTACCCATGTACTGTGAGTGTAGCACTAGTGTGCCAAATTGCAGTATCAACATATTGTGAGTGTAGCACTACGTGTCAAATTGCGGTATCAACATATAGTAAGTGTAGCACTACGTGCCAAATTTTGGTTGAGTGTAGCCCTAAGGCCAAAAATGTGTTGAACTTTCGTAGTTTCGTCATTGTTTGTTTTAAAGTTTGTGAACGATTAGCATGTGTGAGTTTCTATCCCAATAGATAACGTTTATGCCTCCTTCCCGAGGTTCAGTGATAAGTATGATATTCTCCTATGCGTACGTAAAGAGAATGTGTTGAGTCGTGATGCTGAGGAAGATGGCGATGTGCCTCTTCACGAGTATATAATAGTACAACGGAATGTGTTATTATTCGTCAAGCGTGTATAAATAGATAGGCGGTAGTGGATGAGAACAATTCTTGTTCTTTATATCCAATGATGTTATATTTAGCCATACTTGGCATTTTCGATGGTGCGAGTGTTTAGTGAGAATATTATCACGTGAGAGTGTTAAATATATCCAATATGTATATAGGTACGTAGTAGTACACAAGAAAGGCCTATTCATATATACCTACAGTACATATAATAGCCTAATGTGTCTAGCACAAAACATTCAGAGTCAACTAGTGCATTCCCGATCCATTATAACCCCTTTAAGATATCACATCATCTTTATTTAATTATACATAGTTAGCTACGCTATGATAAATTAAACTCGTATGACATAATCCCTGAACCAGTTATACCTAATGAGGAATACTGCCTAACAGTAATAGTCTAGGCCCACTAAATGCAACCTAGTTCACTATAACCTTAGGCTCTGATACCAATCTGTAACACCCCCTAAATTTCGGGTTACGTAAGCGGTCGGGTCGGGGTGTTACCAAATCAAATATCACAGCACAAAGATATTGCAAACGACCTCTAAATGAGACATTTGAAAATAGTTATATATTTCCAAAATTAATGTGTATACAAGTTGCGAGTTTGCAAAATAATTTCATTACATAACTTGTAATACAAAAGTTATGCAAAGAAATCAAGATGTTTGAAAACATGCGACTCGAGCTAGCACATCTTGTAGCAATCCTAATCTTGTTGGGCACCTAAGAACACGTGCTAAAACGAGTCAACTATAAAGCTGGTGAGTTCATAGGATTGATAGTTGAAAACATAAAGTATAAGCCTTATATGTTTGAAAAGTAGTTCAAGGACTATGATTTTGATTTGTATTGTTATAGTGATGTAATATCAGTGTATATACATCTAACGAGGTATCTCATATCTAAGTAGTAGTGATGTGTACCTAAGAACATCGAGGAAGTGGCATACCATGCCTAGATACCTATCAGGTATGAGTAAATCTACTAATCTGAGGCAATACATGCCTAAGTATGACTCGAGTAAGTGTATGACCACGTCATATGATATCAAGTAATAAAATTCCTTATTCAGTCGTAGAATACTAGTATGCCACCTGGCATAGTGTGTTGCCTCCAGCAACATGTAACTGTAGCCCCCGCAGAACTATGATTGAGTATTTAATCAAATACTGAGTTAACGATCTCGAGGTTCAGCTCGATAATCCGTTAATGAGTGCGTGTATCAACTCATATGTTTATGATTGTATCGCTCTACTGTGATATATTTTTGAATCACTTTACCGTGATCTCAATTTGTATCATCCACGATGATATCTTTTTGTGCCCACTTTACCGTGACATCGTTTTGTGCCCACTTTACCGTGGCATCATTGTGTATCACCCACGGTGATATCGAACAGTGTTTCCCGCAAGCAATGTATGTAATTGAGTCGGTTGTACTACGACAAGAAGACTTGAGTAATGAGATCCGGAGTGCTACGACATGCCCGACTAGTACGAATGAGAGCCATCAGTACTACGACATGCTTGACTAGAGAAATTGTGTTAGCAAAATGGATGAAAAACAAAGATTCCACGCACATTTGAAGATTCAAGGCATCAAACCAAGATTTAAAGACTAAAGTGACCATCATTAACATACATCTTATCCAAGATGTTCGTTTTCAAAATACGAGTCTAACAGAAGAAGAATCAACTAAAACGGATAAAGAATGAAGATTCTAAGCCCCCCGGAAGATTCAAATGATTCGTACGCAATATCTGGATATAGGAAGCTAAATTTCGGGATTTATTTTCATCAAATTCTTCATTTTGGAAAAACGAATCCAACGAAAAAAGAATCGACAAAAACAGACTCATAACTAAGAAAACACGCGCGAATTAAGAAACGAAGCAAAAGACAGCGAACCGGGGCGGGTGGCAGCCAGGTGCCGGCAACCCCTCCCCCGTCTTGTTTCCGCTTTTTGGTCCTTTCGTGTACCCAGTGCCACAACTTTACACGATTGTACGTAGCCGGTGCCACACCTTTGCGCGATTGTACGTACCTGGTGCACCACCTTTTCTACCTTTTGCTAAAGTGCTCCTCAAGATGCTAACATGAGCCGGATTTCTCCTATAAATAGGAGGCATGAGGCTTCATTTCAACACACACTCTTTCAACACAACTTGCAAGTATTACATACTTTCTTTAGAAAATCTCTTGTATTTTTTAGTCTTTCTCATTCTAGGATTGTTGTAATTAATCTACGGATTAATATAGAAGCCAGGGTGAACGCTAGGGATTCGTAGATCAATCTTTGTATGTGCAAAAGAGTTGTCAATCATAATAATACACTGCTACGCATTTATTTCTGGGTGATATCTAAACTCTTATTTTACTTGTCTCATTTCATATTTTAATATGTGTTATTGCCTAGTATGTGATTTATTTGTTGCCATGAGTTGCGAGTAGTTTATTATTGTGATTGTTGATGATGTAGATAATTATAAGTAGGGATGACATTATATAATTAATGCACGACAACCGTAAAGTGATATGATGGCCCTTATTCGACTGTTTATTCGATATAGTACTGGAAATGCTTTTGAGCAAAGTACAAATGTATGGAAGTCATAAACGACCAAAGGTAGTCATATCACTGGAATCAGCTATGGTTTAACAGTTGGAATTTCTAAAGGATAATACAACTTCACAACTAACTGGTATATCCTACGAAAGTCAATGCATCACAAAGTAATGTTCGTAAAATACGTTCAGACAAAATAGGAATTAATAACCCTTGTATTGTTGAGACCTTATGAACTTAAGTTTAATCTATGGAGTACCCTTTCTGGTTATCCACTTGACTACAACCTAGTAATTAGGACCTAATCAACCTTAATTATGGTAAGTAGTTATCTGTGCCCATGACACGCAATAAGTAAGACACAGTGAAACCACTCGTTGTATATATATTAGGTTTACATTTCCGCACTGCTTTACTTTTAATTAATTTAGAGTGTCATTTTCACTGTCAATTACTCTTGATCGCATGTTGGATGTAAGAAGCCGTGGAACTACCATGTAAAGTACACGGTCTAATTACTGAAAGGCATGGTCTGCATATGAAACATGTTTTTAACAAACTGCGAATAATCCAGGGATGTATAACTGTTTGAAAAGGAGAGATTTAAGTCATGAGTCGAAGAAACCAGAATCTAATCAATTATAAATAAGACTTAGGAATGAAAGTAAAAGTCCAAGTGACTTAACATATTTAAACCTCTAGGTGTTATATAATCGGCGGCCTAGACATACAAAGTTATTAATCGGCGGCCTAGACTATCTTAGGGGTTAAGAACGGTCGGACCTATGAGACAATACGCCACTGATTCATGCACCTCGGTATAAAACCAAAATAGGTTTCTTATCTCTCAACCAGATAGGTATTGGAAGTTGGCGTATTGCTTCGATCAGAATCATGATTACCTAGTTTCTAGTGACATGCCAATGGGAAATTTAGTTGGTAGTGTTCTAGAGTTTACACCTAATAGTTTACTTATTATATTAAGTTTCACCCCTATTTGGTATGTCATCCCGAAACATTAGTTATCGATATCTCAGCAATCACATCTCTATCTTTATCTGCTTTCCTGTACTTTAATTTCCGCAATTTACTTTCCTACATTTTAATTACTTGTCTTTAGTTTAAAAACCCCCAAACCTACCTACTTTGTTCCATCCTAAATACTTCCCTACCAAAAGTGCTAACTTTAATCACCTCACGTTTGGATTTATAGAACGATCTTATGTTATACTTACCGCTTACTAACCAGAGTAGGTAGTACATATAATTTAAGCCCCTCTATTTATAAATTTTAAAACCCCTGTTGGCGCCCGATTAGTTACCATCAACGACACCGACGCTTTCGGGTACCATCAAGTTTTTGGCACCGCTGCCGGGGAACAAACGTACGATTTAAAGCCACCTTAAGTAGTAGTATTTAGGAGATCCTTCCGATCGAAATCTTCTCAGAAATCTTTCGAAAGTTAATTTAAGTAATTTAGTATTAGTTAATTAGGATAATATTAGTTCAAAAAATGACAACTCAAAAACCCACTTCTTGCCTCATTTTGAAGGATGAACTAATGGCAATGGACAATACGAAATTCTTTGATTACTTAGTAGGAGAAATAGGATCTGATTTCTTTTCACCCTCTAAAGCTAAAGAAACTTCCGAAACCTTAGAAGAATTTAGGACCTCACTTTCTATTCCAAAACATTGTCTGGACTTGGATGACACGGATCAGTTGCCTGACCTAGCATCATCCCCAGAAGATTACTCTCCAACTTTGCATTTGCCTAATAACCAAATTCTGTCCACTTCAAATATTTTCCCGAAGAAGATTATAAAGTAAAACCTCCAAAATTATGTGAACTAATTACCCTCATTCCTGAAACTTCAGTGTATGGCAAAACTCTGTCAAATTCTCGTAATGACGGTATTTTCCCATTCTTTTCAAATGAACACAAACACATCATCTATCGCGTGGTGGATAAGGTTCCCTCAGTCGAACTAGAAAAAACCTGTTCCAAAGAACGCCACTTAGGCACATCTTTCAATCCTTCTCGTAGAATAGACATCTATAGGACATTCGTTAGGAAATTAAACTCCTCCGACTTTCCTTTTTCATACGAACAACGAGAAAAGATTACCAATCTTGATGAACAAGTGAAATTCCTATCTCTCCTGTCAAATCATGAATGTGAAAGCACTTCCTCTAATTTCAGAGACCAAGAACTAAAGTTCATAGCAGATTTAGATCCACTTTTTGAACCACTTGCCGACATGAATTTCCTCCCAATATCTATGATATTAATCCTTTAAAATGTCGTTACAATAGTCAATGAACTTGAGTTCTGGATAGAACGGGACCCAATGATTCATATCATCATCCCTGGTAAAATTCCATTCTTTGTTGACCCTGCCTCTTACTTGATCTCAAAATTGCGAGATGTTTTTCCTAATTCCGCCAAGGAAAGAATCGATACAACCCTCTTCCCTAAAAGAAAAGACCTTCATATTAAACTTGTTCGAATCTTCGCCTTTACCAAATACCCTTTCACTTCCACACAAAAACCACAAATCAGTAGACTCGTTAGGATAGTCAATTCTACAACCGGAGAACCTGATTCGCAGGAAGAGAAAGCATTTCTGGAAGTCTTAGATAAAGTCACTCACGATCTAAATTATAAAGACCAAGGGACACGCGATGGTTTTTCAAACCCTAAAAAGATAAGCAAGGCATATAATAGGTTAATCAACGATCTTGTTAGTTTGGGATATGAAGTACGAGAAGTCCTAGGGAAACTAGAGAATAGTCATTACTATTTAATTTATAATGTCATCTTGGAACTTTCAAAATGTTTTGTACTTAAAAACGTTCACTTAAGGGAGGAAATCTCGACCCTTTCCCTATGGAGGGATCGGAATGAATCGTAGAACAATTCTATCCGAAAAGGTCGAAGCTCTTTTTAAGCTAACTTCAAGAAATAATCTCTTTTTAAAATTCTTGAAAGTTTCCTTTGAAAATAGAAAATGTTTTTAAATGTTGTCTGAAAATATGCACACGTCTAAAAGAATGTACACCTTTTAAAAAGCGTTTAACCGAAACATTTGTACATTCTATAAACCAGCATCAGACAAAGATTTTAAAACACCCAAAAATACACTAAGTTTAATATCTTAGATTAATTATAATTGTCCCGCAGGAATTTGCGCGTTTCTTAAATTATTTATAACGTAACAAGGAACCAACAAGTAACTAGTTACAATAAATATACTTAAGATTCGTACTTACAATTAATGGGACATTAGGAATTGATCTGGAGCATTAAGCTTAATCTTAGAGTACAATAGGGACCATGTGTAAGGAATATGGTACTTAAGAACATGACACATAATCCTAGGGACCACTTAACCTTCCATACATTCCCCATGATTCAAAAATAAGAAGAAAATTTATTCTTCCTCCCCTCTCCTCTCCAAAACCGACCACCACCATAACCACCATCAAAACTCCACCAAAACTTTTGATCTTGTATCTTTTGAACTCCTATTTGCATGCTCTTCACGATTGTACGTTTATTTTTAAGTTTTATCCATCAAAACTAAGGTATGATCATAAAACCCACTTTAATTTTAAAAAGAGCTTATTTCTTGAAGTTAGCTAAGTTAGCAACTAGAAATTAATGCTTTTCTTGGTTAAATGCTTAGGAACTACATGCTACTACTACTTACTCATGTTAATTCACACATGTTTGACTTTATCAAAAGAATGAACCTTGACCAATTGATTAAGTCTAGAATTTTGCTTGATTAAGTGTTAGTATCTAAGTACTTAAGTAATTAGGGTGTTTTGATCTATGTTAATTACATAAATAGGATAAGTAAGTTTGATTTTTAAATCAACAAAAAGTTAACTAGCTTGCATAGAATAATAGACCAAGATCACTTGACAATTCTTGCTTACTAGAATGCTTGTACTTGCTTGACTAGTCAAACTAGGCAATATAAATAGAGAATCATCATTTTAAATAGAAGTCTTGAACTAAACCAAATACATGGATGTGATGACTTTTTGTGTATAACCTAGCTTGTTCACCAATTAGGAAATGCTTGAAATAGTTTGAATCATGTATGCTGTAACACCCCCAAATTTATTGTTGCGCGGAAGCAAGCTTTGGGTGTTACTAATCAATAATCAAGCACCAAAGTAAAGCAAACGACATCTATATGCAACGTCGTACAATAGTACAAAAGTATTACATTGTTGAATCATAATAACAAGATTCGAGTTCGAAAATGATTTCCTAGAGATTCTAATACATAACTGATATACAAAAAGTAATGCAAAAGAATCTCCACAAGTTTCTATGCATGCGACTCGAGCTATCAGTCCTAAGTGTGGTGCAGTCCTACTGCTGTAATGTACCTGAGTTAAATGCTAAAAAGTGTCAGCCAAAAAGGTTGGTGAATCTCACAAGTTTAGTATAGTAATCCTTTATGAACCACAAGTAAAGTACTAGTAATGCCTTCGAGCATAGAAAGTAAATCAGTAACTCAGTAAATCAGTAGGTCAACACAATTACCATGAGCTCACAAGCTGAAGCTTAACAGTGTAGTGTGAATGGTACAGTCAAGTACAGCATCACGTACCCCCGTGAGTGCTATCCGGACACTCATATGTAACAAGTACTAATATGCATGTTTCTATGGTGTAATCCGTGGTAGCGCTACTACCCCAGGCAGGGATTGTCAGTCCCAAATGGATCCATTTACTAGTAATCGCGCTTAAGTCCATAACTAACAACTTATGATAGGAGGATTTCAGTGGATAAAAAGTAACTCATGTAATGTATGTAAAAGTAGTGTGTAGCAGTTCAGTACTTGTGTTCATACGTAAAATGGTAGCAAATATCTCACCCCAAGTAGAAAACAGTAAAAACGGGGCTGTAAGACTCACCTGAGTCTAGCAAACAAATATAGCGGATGTAAGTCCGTAAGTATGTGTCGGATGTAATTCCGTAAGTTGGTTCTCCGAACCCTGCAACCTTCTGACGTCCAAAACGCACAAGGTTGTAAGCAAGTAAGTAAGTTGGTGTCACGAAGGATCACCCATGCTAGTTGTCCATTCAACTAGAAAATGTCCAAGTATTTGTTTGTACTTTTGTAATTATTTTGTAATTAAGTGTGGCCTGTTGGTGACGGAGGTATAATAATTCAAATGTTATTATCATGTAATTCATCGTATTGTATACTTTGTAAGTATATACATAAGTTCTTTATTTGTAATGCAACATGTAACCGTCGTTCGGATGTAAGTCTGTGCGAGTGTAAGCTCGTGGTAGAGTGGGTGTAAACCCATCTAGGTGTATGTGTAATCTCATATCTTCATACTTATATGTATAAGTAATAAATGGGTGCGAGTGTAATCTCGTAAGTATAGTTATTGATTCGAGTGTAAGCTCGTATGCATTCAAGTTGTAGCGTATACTTCCAAAGTATATATATATCATGTAAGTGTAGTGTTGTATGTATTCAATACTTAGTATAAAAAAAAGTATTTTAAAGTTTCCATTTCGTGCGACAATATGTATCCTGACAATGACATTCACGGACACTGTTCATGCGACAATCGCATTCTCGGACCACTGTTCATACGACAATAGATTCATGATGTTTTGTTCATACGACAATAGCATTCACGGAGTACTATTCATGCGACAATGATGATGGTATTGTCGTAGGTTTGAAGTTTTTCCGATTTCGTTTAAGTATTCGTTTTCGTTTACTAGGTCGAACGGGTTTGGTTTGATTTTGAGTGTTATCAAGTCCGAAACTATGCATCCGAGTCTCACCCTAAAGTCCGAGAGTCAACCCTCAGTCCGACAGTCAACAAAAGTCAATTTTTACTGTTCATCCGTCAATAGATTCACGAAGTTACTGTTCATCCGACAATGTGATTCACGGAGTACTGTTCATCCGACAATGTGATTCACGGATTTTTTGTGATTTTTATCTAAAATAGTAAACGCCATAGAATCATTCTGAAATTTTTACAAGACGTTCCCACATATGTTATATACTTCCTGTAATTTTTTATGACTTTTGGAGGTACTTTGATATTTTATAAAAATTCATTAAGTGTCAGGGTTCAGTTTAATCCGAGATTAGACCACTTCTCACTAATCTAATTTTCTGGAGAAATGGGTGTATTTCTGGAATGAGCCAAAGCAGAACTTTTTGTATATAACAAAATTACCAAGATTTCCCAAGTGGTCTCATACGTTTTTGAGTTATAGAAGTCGAGATATGGTCTTGAGAAGTAGGCGATTATTACTGCTTGCCGGAACAGTAAACCTATGTTACCGGAGAAAATTGTTTTTGGGTAGCAAACAGAGTCAAAAAGTCACGAGACTAATTTTGTTGGAAAGATAACTTCTTGTACTATATTTTAGGATCAAGGAACGTCCATTTTGGTGTTGTAATGATTTTTATAAAATTCGTGGAATTGGAAACAGAATTTGGACAGGAAGGTTAACTTCCTATTTTCGAGTTTTAATTTGTGTTTCGACTTATCTTTTGGACACATAATGGTAGAGTGGTCACTAAAACATGATTATAAACTTAAAACAAGTATTTTAGAAGAGTATAAAAGTTCTCACAATTGTGTATGAAGAAACGGAGACGGTAGGAGTGATGTACACACGTAGGTGATCATTTTGGTGTCTTCGGCTTCGCTTTTCCTTCAAGAGTGAGGTGGTGGCCGATGGTGGATGGTGGTGGTGTTATGGTGGTGGCTGGAATTCGTGGGAGAGGGGAAAGGGATATAGGAGAGGAGTGTAGAGAGAGTTTGGATGAAAGAGTGAGGAGGTATGGTAATGTTGGAGTGTGTAAGTGCCAAGAGGGTGAAAGTCTTGGGTATGGCTTGCCATGCCCTCATGGCTGCAGATTTTTGTGGGTCCTGCCCACTAGGTGAGTGTTTAAATCATTTCCCAAAGCTTCATTACGTGCGGTGTTCGTTTACCCGATCATTTCGTGTTTTAATTAATCGTATAACGTTTTATTCAACACGTTTTGTTAACGATTTAAAACACGATATTTTTACTTGAAGTATTTTATCAAAATACTTAATAATGAGTTATAAGATATAATTTGACTTTATTTCGTCCGTCGGACGCATTTCGTGCATTTTTGTCGCGTACGGGGTGTTTTATACGATATTTAATCCGTGTAATATATTCAAGTAAATATATTAAAGTAAATAATGTTTGTTTGGATAAATCCACATTATTTTTAACAGTTTGTCACTAACGTCCATATTAAATAGTGTCGGACCTCATCCGGTTCAAGTGTGTATGATTTAAACAAATCATATAACGTGTATGAAATTACACAGAAAGTTACATATATTTAGATTAATATAATACTAAATACATGTAATTACAAGTAGTTAGGCACTAATTAAAGTCCTAAATTAGCGGGTGTTACATTCTCCCCTAGTTAGGAGAATTTCCTCCCGAAATTAGCTCATAGTCGCGGTGTGAGTAGAGTCAGTGAACAGGTGTGGATGTTTCAGTCGCATTTGGTCTTCCCGTTCCCAAGTGAATTCAGGACCACGCCTCGAATTCCACCTGACTTTAACAATGGGAATAGGACTCCATTTTAAGTGTTTGACCTCACGGTCCATAATTTCCTCGACAAAGTGTACTTTGTCATCAATGTGTATCTCATCGAGAGGTATAATCAGTGTCTCATCAGACAGACATTTCTTCAAGTTAGAAATGTGAAAGGTAGGGTGCACGCTACTGAGTTCAGGAGGTAGCTGTAGTCTGTATGCCACTGGACCAATCCTTTCAAGGACTTCGAACGGTCCAATGTACCTGGGATTCAGTTTCCCACGTTTGCCAAAATGAATAACGTCTTTCCAAGGCGAGACTTTCAGAAGTACTCGATCTCCAACCTGGAATTCGAGGTGTTTGCGTCTCACGTCAGCATAGCTTTTCTGACGATCATGCGCAGCTTTCAGTCGGTTTTGTATGCCGACGATCTTTTCAGTTGTTTCATGTATGATTTCCGGACCGGTGAGTTGTGTATCCCCCACCTCAGTCCAACAGATAGGCGATCGACACTTACGACCGTACAGTGCCTCAAAGGGTGCAGCTTTGATGCTGGTGTGGTAGCTGTTGTTGTATGAAAACTCACACAAAGGTAAGTGATTTTCCCAATTTTTACCGAAGTCAACTACGCAGGCTCGTAGCATATCTTCCAGTGTTTGTATGGTTCGTTCACTCTGGCCGTCAGTTTGTGGATGGTAAGCAGTACTCATGTCCAAATGAGTACCGAGTGATATTTGTAGAGATCGCCAAAAGTGAGAAGTAAATCGAGCGTCTCGGTTAGAGATAATCGAGATGGGCACGCCGTGTCTTGACACGATCTCTTTCAGGTAGATCCGTGTCAAACGTTCCATCTTGTCAGTTTCCTTGATGGCTAGGAAATGCGCAGATTTAGTAAGTCGGTCTACGATCACCCAAATGGTATCGCAATCGCTAGAGGTTTTTAGGAGTTTGGTAATGAAATCCATGGTGATTTGCTCCCATTTCCATTCGGGGATTTCTGGTTGGTGTAGCAAACCGGAAGGTTTCTGGTGTTCCGATTTAACCTTAGAACAAGTAAGACACTTGCCAACGTAGGTAGCAATGTCGGCTTTCATGTTGGGCCACCAGTATAACTCCTTGATGCCATGGTACATTTTGTCCGCACCAGGGTGTATAGAGTACTTAGACTTGTGTGCCTCGTTCATCACCAAGTCTCGTAAGTTCCCGTAGTTGGGTAACCAGAGTCGGTCAGAGAAGTACTTGGCCCCATTTAGTTTGGTTTCCAGTTGTTTGTCCATGCCTCGCAAGGCCTCGTGTTTCACATTTTCAGCTTTGAGTGCTTCGAGTTCAGCGGTAAGAATTTGGGTTATCAGGTCATTGTGTATAGTCATACTAAGTGCTCGGACTCGAAGGGGTTTCACTCGTTCCTTACGACTTAAGCCATCAGCAACAACGTTTGCCTTGCCGGGATGGTAGCGAATTTCACAGTCGTAATCAGTAAGTAGTTCGACCCAATGACGTTGTCTCATATTGAGGTCTTTCTGGTCGAAGATGTGCTGGAGACTTTTGTGGTCGGTAAAGATTGTACACTTGGTACCGTATAATTAGTGTCTCCAAATTTTGAGAGCGAATACAACTGCCCCCAACTCTAGGTCATGAGTGGTGTAATTCTTTTCGTGGACCTTGAGTTGTCGAGAGGCGTAAGAAATAACTTTATCTCGTTGCATCAGTACGCAACATAGACCTTGGTGTGAAGCGTCACAATATACCACGAAGTCATCGTTGCCTTCGGGTAAAGACAAGATAGGTGCACTGCAGAGTTTTTGTTTGAGCAGCTGGAAGTCTGACTCTTGTTTGTCAGTCCAATCGAATTTCTTTTCCTTTTGGGTCAGTGCAGTGAGAGGTTGAACTATTTTCGAAAAATTCTCAATGAATCGCCTATAGTATCCGGCGAGTCCTAAGAATTATCGTACCTCGGTGGGTGTAGTAGGTGCTTGCCAACCCTTGATGGCTTTGATTTTTGAAGGATCAACACGAATTCCTTGACTGTCAATCACGTGTCCAAGGAATTGTACAGTTTGCATCTAGAACTCACACTTGGAGAATTTGGCATATAGCTCCTCATGCTTGAGTAGTTCTAGGACAGTTTTCAGGTGTTGCACGTGTTCTTGTTCATTGTGCTAGTAAATCAGAATGTCGTCAATGAAAACGATGACAAACTTATCAAGGTAAGGCTTACACACCCGATTCATAAGCTCCATGAATACTGCTGGTGCGTTGGTCAAGCCGAATTGCATCACTTGGAATTCGTAATGCCCGTAGCGAGTTCGGAAAGCTGTTTTAGGAATGTCTGTGTCACGAACTCGTAGTTGGTGATAACCTGACCTTAGATCGATCTTTGAATAAAAACTCGACCCCTGAAGTTGGTCAAACAGGTCATCAATGCGAGGTAGTGCGTAACGGTTCTTGACGGTTAACTTATTGAGTTCACGATAGTCAATGCACATGCGGAAAGAACCGTCTTTCTTTTTCACAAAGAGGACCGGGGCTCCCCAAGGCGAGGAACTCGGTCGAATAAATCCTTTGTCCAGGAGCTCTTGTAGTTGTGTAGACAACTCCTGAAGTTCGGAAGGTGCTAAACGATAGGGTGCTCGTGCCACGGGTGCGGATCCAGGCACGAGGTCAATAGAAAACTCGACTTGTCTATGTGGCGGAAGGCCAGGCAAGTCTTCAGGAAAGACTTCTGGGAAGTCTCGAACAATAGGCACATCCTCAAGTCGCTTCTCCTACGACTGTTTCTCCATAACATGTGCGAGGATTGCCTGATACCCTTTTCTCAAGTATTTCCGGGTTTTCATTCAAGAAATAATGTTAAGTCTCATCCCACCGGTCTCCCCTTGTACGATTAAAGTTCCATCAGTGACGAGAGGAATACGGACAATTTTCTCAAAACAAATAATCTCGGCGCGGTGTTTGGATAACCAATCCATACCACTAGTACAGATTTGGGCTTTGGTCACACCAGAAAAGCGTGACGATATGCTTACGGTCACGCTTGTTTTTCAACGTGTGTGTGACTAAAGGTCCCGCGACCATAGGGTGCATACGACCACATTAAATCATTAGTGGCGGTATCCATTTAAAAAGAGTGACCAAAACCATAAAAGGTGTGACCATATGCTCTTTTAAATCAAGTAAAGGTGTATTATATGTGACTATTGTTCATCCAATGGCCACTTGAATTCTATGTTTGTGTGGCGTTATGTAACATGTTGTCACAGAATGAGTGTTTTAATTTGGAGATATGGTCACATAAAATGAAGCCAAAAGTGGCCATAGGTGTTAATAAGCGTGACCAAATGCTCCTTAAAGCCAAGTAAACGTGGATTTTGTGTGGCTATTGTGCCTCCAATGGCCAAGTGAACTCTATCTTTGTGTGGCATTATGTAACATTTAGTCACACAATGAGTGCTTTTCTTTGGGATTTGGTCACACAAAAGTAAGCCAAAAGTGGCCATAGGTGTTAATATGTGTGACCATATGATCTTTAAAGTCACGTAAACCTGTATTTTGTGTGACTATTGTTAATCCAATGGCCACTCGAATTTTATGTTTGCGTGACGTTTGGTATCATTTAGTCACACAACGAGTGTTTTATTTTTGGATTTGGTCACATATATAGAATTAAACCAAATGTGGCCATAGGTGTTAATATGTGTGACCATATGATCTTTAAAGTCACGTAAACATGTATTTTGTGTGACTATTGTTAATCCAATGGCCACTCGAATTTTATGTTTGCGTGACGTTTGGTATCATTTAGTCACACAACGAGTGTTTTATTTTTGGATTTGGTCACATATATAGAATTAAACCAAATGTGGCCGTAGGTGTTAATATGTGTGACCATATGATCTTTAAAGTCACGTAAACCTGTATTTTGTGTGACTATTGTTAATCCAATGGCCACTGGAATTTTATGTTTGCGTGACGTTTGGTATCATTTAGTCACACAACGAGTGTTTTATTTTTGGATTTGGTAACATATATAGAATTAAACCAAATGTGGCCATAGGTGTTAATATGTGTGACCATATGATCTTTAAAGTCACGTAAACCTGTATTTTGTGTGACTATTGTTAATCCAATGGCCACTCGAATTTTATGTTTGCAAGACGTTTGGTATCATTTAGTCACACAACGAGTGTTTTATTTTTGGATTTGGTCACATATATAGAATTAAACAAAATGTGGTCATAGGTGTTAATATGTGTGACCATATGATCTTTAAAGTCACGTGAACATGTTTTTTGTGTGACTATTGTTAATCCAATGGCCACTGGAATTTTATGTTTGCGTGACGTTTGGTATCATTTAGTCACACAACGAGTGTTTTATTTTTGGATTTGGTCACATATATAGAATTAAACCAAATGTGGCCATAGGTGTTAATATGTGTGACCATATGATCTTTAAAGTCACGTAAACCTGTATTTTGTGTGACTATTGTTAATCCAATGGCCACTCGAATTTTATGTTTGCGTGACGTTTGGTATCATTTAGTCACACAACGAGTGTTTTATTTTTGAATTTGGTCACATATATAGAATTAAACCAAATGTGGCCATAGGTGTTAATATGTGTGACCATATGATCTTTAAAGTCATGTAAACCTGTATTTTGTGTGACTATTGTTAATCCAATGGCCACTCGAATTTTATGTTTGTGTGACGTTTGGTATCATTTAGTAACACAACGAGTGTTTTATTTTTGGATTTGGTCACATATATAGAATTAAACCAAATGTGGCCATAGGTGTTAATATGTGTGAACATATGATCTTTAAAGTCACGTGAACATGTTTTTTGTGTGACTATTGTTCATCTAATGGCCACATGAATTTTATGTTTGCGTGACGTTTGGTATCATTTAGTCACACAATGAGTGTTTTATTTTTGGATTTGGTCACATATATAGAATTAAACCAAATGTGGCCGTAGGTGTTAATATGTGTGACCATATGATCTTTAAAGTCACGTGAACATGTTTTTTGTGTGACTATTGTTCATCCAATGGCCACATGAATTTTTTTTTTGTGTGACGTTTGGTATCATTTAGTCACACAACGAGTCAATCAAAGTGTGACCGTATTATGTTAGCGCATCATTTAGTCACATATAACAAATCAATATTTCGTGTGACAATTGGAATTATATATATATAAATATAAATATATATATATATATATATATATATTATAACACGACAAATTAAAATTGGAATAACATATATGTACATAATTAACTCCATACATGTACCCAAACTAATATTGGAATATTATTTTACATGATAATAATAACCGAATAAATGTATCAAAATGATAAAGTAATTATACATGATCACAGTTGCAAGGCCTTTTGACTCTTGAGTTTCATCCTCGCTTGCTTTTGCACGGTATCACTAGTTACAAAAACCGATTTGTTGCGCCTTTTCTTTGATACTTCTGGTGCAGTTTTGTTTTCCACATACGCCAATTGACCTGAAGTAGGTGGTGTTACCTGTAAAAGACAAAAGCCGCATATATATGTATCAAACATCAATATTAATATATGAAGAATTATATATGTATACGTAGCTAGATATAGGTTGTTAAAAATGTATACGTACTGTATGTACCTCCTCCTCAAATACCACTTGCTCCTTGGGCCATGCATAAAAACCACCTGCTGCCTGCAAAGCAGTTTTGACACCATTGTCTCCAACATCCGGTAAAAAAGCTGCATCCACCAACGATGTACCAACAGACACTTTGTAGAAATCCTTTGGGATTACTTTGCTATGAAGCATCTGTTTTCCACTCGACACGTGTACGGTACCCAAAGCAATAGTGTTTGACTTCTTTAGGTTCCACAGTTTACACTTGAATACCTAAACAAAATGAAATGATGACGATTAATATAAATATATATACTAATTATAACTAAAGCATAAGCCTCTGTCTTAAACGGTGAAGATTTCAGATATGCACAGAGTACAACTCACAATAAATACCCTGTAATTGCATTCTAATTAAATTCAGAATTGTATAAACCAATATTTCAACAAATAATTAATAGCACGTACTTCATATTTACCGATTTCAATATTTTCCAGCAGCATCATATCATGTGTGTGTATATATATATATATATATATATATATATATATATGTATGCAATATCAGAATTAGATGAAACTTAATTGAATAATGTTTCAACATGCTGAAATACATATATATACCTGCAGCATTGGTGGTGTTGGAGATGGTTTATTTTGTGATCGGGACGACCGGTTAGGTTCAACCGTGTTCTCTCGTGAATCAGGAGTCCTGTTTGCTGACTTGTTAACTATTTTTTCAACAGTCTCCTATATAAAACAAGGCAAACAAGTAATTATTGTAAATAGGAGTGACTCTTGAACTAGCAGTGCTTTGAATTACTAGCTGTACTTTGAGTACAACTAGCAGTGGCAAAACTAGCTTGATTTTGCAGTAGCAGTGGGAGTGACTCTTGAACTAGCAGTGCTTTGAATTACTAGCTGTACTTTGAATACAACTAGCAGTGGCAAAACTAGCTTGATTTTGCAGTAGCAGTGGAAGTGACTCTTGAACTAGCAGTGGGAGTAGATGACTTGGCCCTTTTAAGTTCTTCAATGCCACTGCAAAATCAATGTAATTCTAATGTTTTATTACTTAATTACCATTTTATCTTTTTGGTTGATCATGCTAGTTGCAAGTCCTTTAGGCCTGTCAAAACTAGCTTCCTGCCCACTTCCAACCACACTTGATGTCCTTATTTGGCACTCCTGATCTGTAGTTTCAATGGTTGCTTTAGGATTAACGTCCACTGATGGAGACACCTGCAATATATATAAAGAAATACATATATCCGTTAGCTGCAATATAAATTAATGAATAATATGTTAGCATAATTACTTAATTAATACAAGAATTAAATGTCTTTCCTTCGATGGCAGGTTTTGAGTTGACATTGAATTAATTTTCGCCTCTTGTGCAGTCAACTTGGCCATCACTTCTGACACCTGGTTGGACAACGTTTCTATAACTTTGTCTTTGTCTTCACGGGCACGTCTCTCAGCTGCAAGTTCTGCTTGAAGTAATTTCATCTGTTCGGCATCTGCTGCTTTTCTGCTTCGAGCTGCTGGAAGATGAAAATACTTGTTGGTTGTCACTCCACTTCCTACTCCTCTGGCATACCCTCCCTTTTCCTTTCCAAATACCTCTGTCATTGCATCGTTGCCATGAGCAAGCTGTAAGGTTCCGATTTTGATCTTCTCGTGAGTGTCTATCTGCATTATAGATTCCAACAGCCAGTAGTTAATTGATTAATGGAAAGTAAACTACATGAACTATTTAAACGGAAAATTTGCATGTCAAATTAATGCTTACTAGTTGTTGTCCCTTATCTTTAGTCATTTCGTCTAGAAATAACCCGGCTTTGTTTTGCCTTCCTGTCAACCACAATATACCACGGGGGGGTTCTTCATGTGCTTCAATTACTTTTTCTTCGATCTTGTAATCATCAAATCAACACACATGTAAATTAGTCAAATTACCAATTAACATGTAAGCATATAAAATTGACAACAGAAACAAAGTACACTAGCTTTCTGTGTATTTTACTTTGATCTTATATATAATTGATACATAAAATGTACAAAATAGAAACATACATTATATATGTAAATGTAATTACCAATTTATTTTTCACATGTACGTAGCCACCTCGTCCCATGGTATGCGGATAAACTGACTTGGAGCGCGCCTCTTTTGATGCATCTGACTTTTTCTAATTAGAGAACAAAATCATTATTAGATGGCATTAATGTGCAAAAACAATAATCTGAAATTATATATATATACATATATATATATATATATATATATATGCACTCTAATATAAATGACTAAACCTGGTAATCCTTCGTGCTCGTATACTCTACAAAAGAGTTCCATTCCAGGGCATGGACAAATGCACTATATTTCATTGGGACTTCATTTACTGCTGGTGTGTGTAGGTTGGGCAGTATGTAGGATTCCCTCAATTTCCTTCTGAAATTCCTAAGATGGGCACCAAGACGATTCATTACTAGCTTTCTGTGTGTCTCATCAACATCAAAATATCGCTGCAAGATCAATATTAACAAGTTAAATCTATATATATATATATATATATATATATATATATACATCCAGTTGCATATATAATGTATTGTAAACAATTTTAATTAATAAAGGAAATTAATCAAGGGAGCATGGAGTGGGTTACAAATACCACGATTTCATCCCACAGTTTATCTCTTTCTTCTTTATCGACCTTCTTCCAGGATAGAATCTTCAAACCAATATGCTCACGAACAATGTCTCCCAAAAAACTCGAAAACAAGGCTCTATTGTCCCCTATTAGCCGATCCATTTGATCGAAGGTTACCTTGAGCTTTTGTGAACCGGGTCTGCCATACTTGTTGCAAAACGCAAATAATCTTGTTATGCCCCTCGGCGGAACTATTTTGGGATTTGCATTATTGTCGTTTTCATCGGCTTCATCATCTTGTACATGATCGTAACCCTCCGATTCATATCCTAAATCGTGGTCGTCATCATTGTAATTATTTAGAGGATGATCGGCTTCGTTATCCATGATATATACTTTAATTGAGATTAATTGAGAGTTGTAAATTCTTTGATATTTTGGTTGGAGATTAATTGAGAGTTGTAAATTCTTTATTAAGATGTTTTGGAATGTAAATAGGTCACTTGAAATTCAAATTTTTCTGCCTGGCTCTAATTGGTCAGTTTAAATTTTTTGGTGAAAAATTTGGCTCCAAAATGAATGAAATAATATTTAGAGTTAAAATTATGAATAAGGTTAATTATCTATACCCCTTATTAAGCATTTCAGTATGTTGACCTTAAATCATATGGGAAATACCAATATTGCCCCTGTATTTAATCTTAAATCAAAGAATAATCAATATTAAATTGAAGGATATCATTACTTAAATGCCCATACTTTTAATTTGTCAATTATAACACTAATGTACATTAATACATACCATAATATATTTCAAATTACTTTCTATGTAATGTACTTTTACCAATTATATATTTATATCTTTCTAATACATTGACATATAATGACCTAGGATGCTAATAAAAAAAGCGTTCAAAACGATTTCACTATGTTTTTTCAGAAAAAAAAACATTATCGAATCACATAACTTTATTATTGATTTCCGATGCATTGCGCGGGTTTTCATACTAGTGAATTCTGATTGTAGGGAGGGGAAAACAGCAAATCAAACAATATTGAGCTAAAAAAAACAAAATGTAGGTTAGCGGACTTGAACCCGGGATTGCTAGGTTAGCTCCTCAACGAAATGACCAACTCATCTATGAATATAATTGATTTACTTTTCCCACGATAAATATATAATATTATGTTGTTAAACCCTAAACGCTAGCCCTAAACCCTAAAGTGAAATGACCCACAGGTTCCTAGCATCTTGTTTCCTTTCCTGACCTTTCATTAACAAAAGCATATAATGCACATATATATAACACATCATTAACTTAACTACAAAAAATAAGTACATATTTATAAGTATCCGACATACATCTGTCTATAAGTAACTATATATAGTTAATCAAAAGTAAAAAATACCAAAAGTAGATACAAAGTTAATGTAGCAAGCATCCCACAAGCATACATTACAATCGAACAGCCAAGCCCGTCTGTGAAACAAGGCATCGCGTAACGTCTGCCCGTGCAATACCTTGTGCTTAGGACAACAAAGAATGCAGTTAGTGTATTCCCTTTTTGCTCGCCATAAGATACGGGGATCAGCCAACAATCGACGTACCTTGTTAGCTATCCGGGCCACATCCCACAGACCTGCTAACCTTGTTCTGGTAGAGGTCAACAGTTGCTTGGCCTCTGCCTGTCTCTCTTGACTTTCCCCCATCACCAGCATCCCAAGCACAAACGTTGCATCACGTTTTCCCAAATTAGATGCCTGTTGCATCATCTCCTTTCCAGCAGCCTCATCACCAAATGAGAAGAACTTGTTCTGATCAAGACATTTAAGAAAAGTAAATTAGTATGTGATAGAGTACAAGTAAAAACTTCAATAAAATGTAAAATAAACATTACCATGCCATCCCTAAACAGCATGTTAGGGTTTCGATTCTCCCTCATTTTTGATAGCACATCATTTTTGTGCAAGTTCGTAGAAAATAGAGGATAGAGGGAATCATCATCCAGCTGGCGATAAACCTCAGCTGAATCAACTGCACGTCTGAAGGTCTTGCACCTGTAATGCATATATATAAACGACGTCATAAACACAATGTAAGTCCCTTGATCTTAAAAGGTGATTTCTTAAATACTGTACATGCACAATATAATTTAAATATTCCTAAATCAAGCCCTAATTAATAATTGCGCTACATTTTTTAAAAATTACAGAAAATACAAGGCTTATACTGACAAAACGTCAATATAACCTTAGGTTGAAACGAGAATCTAAACTAGAAACTAGGGTATGGAGACTTACAGAGTCCTCATTTTAAAAACTTGCTTGGCGTTGCAAGCTCCGACATGGGCCAGTACTTGACTAACGACGCCGTCCGGAAGGTCAGCAAGAGTTCGATCATCTTCCATAGCATGTTTTTGTCGTTTAGAGCTTTGGGAATCCATGGTTTATATCTTGTTTAGATGATTTGTTGATGCTCTGTTTTGAGTTTCTCTTGAAGTTGGTACGCCGGGAATTGGAAGGTGTTGATCTGATGTCTGAATTTTACTCGTAAAGTTTACGGCTCACGCGCCTACTTCCAAGTCTTTAAGTAAATTACCTAAATGCCCTTACTATTAAAATCCTTCTTATTGTATTGGTAATTGATTATTAAGGGTATTTATGTCATTCAACCTT
Source organism: Pseudognaphalium luteoalbum (assembly GCA_963422505.1). NCBI lineage: Eukaryota > Viridiplantae > Streptophyta > Magnoliopsida > Asterales > Asteraceae > Pseudognaphalium > Pseudognaphalium luteoalbum. The sequence goes on from OY730196.1 coordinate 51,211,572, forward strand.
TAAGGGTTAGTATTAGTAGACGTAATTACCAAATGTGGTAAAAAGATAAACTATTTTGACTCTTGATATACACAATTTCACAATAACATATTTATATACAATATTATAAAAATGTTATAAAAACGTATTTATATAAACAAATATGGTAAGAAGATAAATTATATTTTTAATCGGTACACAATTTAACAATAACCTATTTTTATTTATACACACACAAACAAAAGTATGAAAATCTTATACTTATAATAAGTAGAATTATGTCGTATATCGTACATTTGACTATTAACCTTAGGGCAATGTCACATACATATGCCGAAATGACGAATTACATAACACCCTAAGTTCAATAGTGGCGTGTGTGATACCACAACTGCCGTATATCGTACATTTGACTATTAACCTTAGGGCGATGTCACATACATATGCCGAAATGACGAATTACATAACACCCGGCCGTAAGTTCAATAGTGGCGTGTGTGATACCGCAACTGCCGTATATCGTACATTTGACTATTAACCTTAGGGCGATGTCACATACATATGCCGAAATGACGAATTACATAACACCCTAAGTTCAATAGTGGCGTGTGTGATACCGCAACTGCCGTATATCGTACATTTGACTATTAACCTTAGGGCAATGTCACATACATATGCCGAAATGACGAATTACATAACACCCTAAGTTCAATAGTGGCGTGTGTGATACCGCAACTGCCGTATATCGTACATTTGACTATTAACCTTAGGGCAATGTCACATACATATGCCGAAATGACGAATTACATAACACCCTAAGTTCAATAGTGGCGTGTGTGATACCGCAACTGCCGTATATCATACATTTGACTATTAACCTTAGGGCGATGTCACATACCTATGCTGAAATGACGAATTACATAACACCCTAAGTTCAATAGTGGCGTGTGTCATACCGCAACTGCCGTATATCGTACGTTTGACTATTAACCTTAGGGCAATGTCACATACATATGCCGAAATGATGAATTACATAACACCCTAAGTTCAATAGTGGCGTGTGTGATACCGCAATTGCCGTATATCGTACGTTTGACTATTAACCTTAGGGCAATGTCACATACATATGCCGAAATGACGAATTACATATAATTTGCATATAATATTCCACAAATGGTTTTTTGTTCATTCTGCTTTGATTAATTTATTTATTATTAGTTGAGGTTACATTTATATAATAATTTATTTAACCGAACCGAGTTTTTCTCGGTTTTTCGATTTCGGTTTCGGTTCATGATTTTGAGATGGACGTTATAAACGGTTAACCGAAAAAACTGAAAACTTTATATATAGTTTTAAATATATTTATATGTAGTGTACATATTATATTTATATATAAATATTTACACTTTTATTTTGATAAAATTATTTTTATTTCTTTTTCACTCATTGTAATGTAATTTACTAGTTAAATTTTGGCCTAATATGGTAATTACTTCTACTAAGTTTCTAATTATATTGAAATGATTTACGTACGTATAACATAAATACACAATTATAAAGAGTAAAACTAACATTTGATACTTCTATTATCAAAGTATTTTAAATATAGTGAACATTGAAAAATAAATATTTATATGTGTGTTATTAATTACCTTTTAAGTAAGTATTAGTTAATTAACTGTTCATTTGGTTAACCGATTATCCGAACCGAAAAAACGGTTAACCGATTTCCGGTTAACCGATTTTTTCGGTTTCGGTTTAGGTTCAAAAATATTACAAACCGAGACTCCGGTTAACCGAGTCTCCGGTTAACCGTCCACGAACACCCCTAAATTTAATCACACCATTAAATGAAACTTAGTTCATAACAAGAACAAGTATAACTACACACAACATCACTACAACACCAATTAAAAGTGCAAACACTTGGTCAAACATCTTCAATTTTGACTTCATGAGAGTCAACTCTTCAACCATCTTCATCAACACCATCTTTGAGTCAGAATCTTCTTCCGTTTCATTCCTGATGGACTTGTTTTTGCATTCCATTCTTAATTGATACATAATCTTCCTGTAATACTCTGGAAGCTCCGAATCAAGAAAGCGATATCTTGTGCAAAAACTGGTTTTAACCTAAATCACAACAAAATAACAAAATTAAAGCATTTTTGAGTCAATATTTAACCTAATAGCATCATCAATTGCAGATACTAACAACAATTAAAAAATAAGGTTAAAACTAACATCTAGGCATTTAACGAATCTGCGTGCCGGGTTGATCTCAGTCCATGATGTGCGAACATACATCTTGGCTCCGCAATGACAGTAATAAAATTGTTGTTCCAAAACTTGATTTTGAGAAGATGATGATGACGCCATATTACAGGGAGAAAAATGAGCGGGAATAAAATGGGTATGGTAATGGAGGGAAATATCAACTGTACGATGTAAAGGAATGGGGGAGAAAGGGGATTTAAAAGGTGGGTAGGAAAGGAAATTACCTAAATACCCTCATGTGTGCTACCGGTAGTGCCATATATCATACATTTCACTATTAAACTTAGGCTAAAGTCACATAAAGACGTAAATCTGTTAAAGACGTAGAATCTGTTCAATCAAATTCATTTGGTTTAGTACGACGAATCTGTTAAAGACGTAAAAAATGAAACGATAAAACTTTTTATCGAAGACGTAAATCCTTTTTCGCTTTTCAGATCCGGATAGAGATTTCGGAGGCATAGTTTTCTGTTATTAGAACAATATAATTAAACAATATGTGACAAATGTCTAAAGATATATTCCTTTAAAGTTCATAATTATTTACTAAACAACTTACGAAAAAAATATATATATAACTCAAATCGCCTAAATCTTATTTTAGGTTGAATAATAAAATCAAATAAAATATTAATAATCAATTCAATGCTACCAATTTAAACTCGGATAAAAAATTGTACGTAAATCAACCATAACTATACGCAATGTGTTCAAGAATTACCAAAGTTTATAAAATGTGTTTAATGATAACTAAAGTTTATAAAAGTGTTCAAAATGATGAATACTTATGGTTAATCGAATTTATTTTCCGTTTAGTGCCATATAATCATATATCATTAATTACATTAATAGTGCCTACGCCATGCTTTCCACTAACAGTGGCTACAATATACTTAGCACAATATACTAACAGTGGTAAGCACTTCCACACTTCCACACTAACAGTGGTAATCATATATCATTAATTACATTAAGTTTCTTCATTCAGCCTCAGATTCTTTAGAAGATTTGGACCCTTTCTTGCTTGATTCTACCCTCTTGTTGTACTGATTCATGATTTTATAGATTATATCCTTTCCTTTATCAGTTTTGATAGTTACAAGTAACTTTCTTTCAATTAGTTGTTTCAACAGTGATTGGCTCAGAACATAATCTCTTTCTTCCAACATATAGATGTATTTACCATTCCTCAGTCGTATGCAATGAACTCCTGCTCTAGCAAAATGTCTCCAATCAGTAACAGCTTCAATACCCAAAAATAGTTCACCATACTGTTCTGGTTCAAACATCATTCTTAACCATTCCCATACGTGTCTTTCAATATGAATATTCACAAGCTTCATATCCTTTTCCATTCCAACTCTATACATATCATACACATCCATTTTCTTTACTTTTCTCAAAATATCACCCATAGACTTATGAAAACTCACATCTCTATTTCTTCTTTTAATTCTGAGTTCATAAGACACAGTGTTTGACTCTATGAACATTCCTTGCCATTCAACAATATCTGAGAGATCTTCATCATTAAGATTTGTATTTTCATTCCTATCTCTCTTTTCAACCATCATCTCTTCTAAGATTTCTTCATCTCTATCCAAATCATATATCTGATCATCAGAGTCTTGAATCATTTGAAATGACCTTCTATGACTTGCAACTTTTAATCTCAACTCTTCAGCCTTTTGGGCTTCGATTTTCTTTTGTTCAAGCTCCTCATCAATCTGTTGATACCTTAATTTCAGCCTTCTCTGTATCTCTTCATCCTCTCTCCTTTTCTTTTCAATTCTTTCTCTTGCCTCAGGATTAACAATTGGATTGTTATCCCACAATTCCTGCAATTCCTCTAATGTCATTCTCCTCAACTCCATTGTAGAATATCTAACTCCTCTTAACTTGCAAACCAATTGATTTTTCAATTCACCTCTTGTTGGTTTCTTAGCTTTCCTCTTAGCTTCTTTCTCTTCAGCATCCTTCTTTCTGATCCTATCAATTGCAACTTGCAGAGGGTTACCCTTGGTCTTTTCAACATAAGCATCATACATAATGTCATCCTCTACTTTCAAACCCTTTGACTTCATTTCTGCATACACTCTGCTAGCTTCTCTACTCATCTTCACAATTCATCCAGATGGTAGCAAAACATCTACTGCATCAGATTCAGATGCAGATTTCTGTATAGGTACTGACCTCTGAATAGGTGGCTTGGAATCAGGTTTAGGCACACTACTAGGTTCATTGATTTTAAATGGTCCTTCAGGTTTCCTGGCAGTGGTTGATTTTGTAGCAGTGGGTGGTTGTGGTATATCAACAGTGGGTTGATTTATAACAGTCGGTTGAAGTTCTGGTTCTTTGGTAGAAGGGGCTTGAGGTTCTGTTGGAACAGTGGTAGTGGGTGTTGTAGCAGTGGTAGGTTCAGTTGGTATAACAGTGGTAGGTTTACTCCTAGCCCTTTTAAGTTCTTCAATTCTACTAGCTTTTGCACTTGCATATGGTATTGATTTCTTTCTTCCCATTGTCATCTTAGGCTCTGTTCTAACCTTCTCAGTTTCAACACTACCTTCATCTACATTCTTTGGTTGATCAACATTTTCAACACTTTCAACATCCTTAGGCTGCACATCATCCATATTGACCTCAGGTGCCTTCGCAATCTCCTCAGCCATATCATCATTCTGCACCACTTTTTCATCATTGCTTGCATCATTTCTGCCTTCATCATCATCATTATTCTCCCCCTTGTTGAAAGTGGTCTTAACCAGCAAAGCTTCAAGTGCAGCAAGCCTGTCTTTGAGATCCTCAATCACTTTTTGTTGCTCTTCAATCTTAGCAGCCTGCTCTGCTATTTTCTCATCTTGAGCCTGATTGATCTGTTTCTCTTTCTTTAATTTCTCCCAAATTTTATTCACAGCTTCTGTCAGTTGTACATTCGCCAATTCAATGGTAGGTACATTTGACTGAGACACCTGCTGTGGTGGTACATTTGACTAAGACAAATGAGCAGTAGGAGCCTCACTTGCCTGTTTAACTTTCTTTTTCTTAGGCTTAGATGTGGTAGGCTGTTTGGTCCCTTATTTTCTCTTTTTACCCCCACTTGGTGTGTGTTCAGGCACAACTGGTTCTGCTGGCCTGTCACCGAGTGGTTCAGATGTAGTTGGTGGTACTACATCTGTGGTGGAAGGAGCAGGAAGCATTGTTGGAAACAGTGCTGTTTCCTTCCCTGAGAACTTCTTATTGGTATTTTTACTCATCTCTTTGAATGTTCTAGCAGAGAGAGTACAAACACCAATGACAACTTTTTGTGCAACCAAATCAGTAATTTGTTTGTTTAAAACAAGTTGCACAAATCTTGGATACATTATAAAAAGATCCTTTTTACCCTTTGTGATGTTTCTGATCATGCCATCAAGTATGTATTTGGAAAAATTATATTTCTGACCCTTAGCCAAACACACAAGAGAATAGGCTAATTGTGTTCCAAATTCATTGTAAGAAGTTCTCTTAGATGACAAGCAATGAAGAATTGTATGAATTAAAAATTTTCATTGTGGGCTAAAGAGTGATTTAAAAAATGTAAAACGTGTATAATCACCCTCATACCCCATTAATCTTAAATTATCAAACAATTCTGTGTCATCTAAGGAAGTTATACCTGTGGCATCATCAAGTAAAAGAACATGTCGTAAAATTTCCTCAGTAACCACCACTTTGGTTTCTTGAACCTTTGAAACCACTTGATTTACACCAGCAACCACTTCTAACCGTGCATTCTTCCAGAATTCATTCAGATGACCCCTTGACACCCTCGGAGATACTGTAAGCGCGTGATAAACATAACTAGCACGAAGAAAATCAACTATTTGAGTGAAATTCTGTGCAGATGGGGGTTTCATTAGAAAAGCGATCATATTGTGTTCTTCATGAACACTAAGGGTCAAATCAGATGAAGAAGAAGAAGCCATGATCGTCAAATTAATTGTACAAGAAGAGGCGATTGTATTTTGAATTGTAGTTGCAGTGGTTAGATGAGAGCGTAATGAAAAATTGAAGTGTTTTAAGGTTATATACTGTTAGCAGTGCCAATCCCTAGAAAATATAACTAACAGTGGCACTGTCAAGAATAACTGACAGTGGGAAGGTATGTAAAATACCTAACAGTGGCACTCCTCAACTCAGATTCCCTAATTGCATTTATGAGATCCGAATTAATTCCCCTAATTGAATTAATCAAGGCACTTCCTAAAATATTTCATACCCTAATCAATTACAGTACATAACACGCCGACACACCTAATTGGATTTTTCAAACCCTAAGTAATGGACAAGTCTTGGATGGGAACAAACAGGCTGGGCAGAATTTATAGAGACGGAGTAGAAGCATTTATTGATTATGCGGTAAACAACTTGAAGAAGATGAGTAACATCGACCCACAGGGTAATAATCCACATCTTCTAATCCCATGTCCATGTACCAAATGTTTAAACCATGTAGTTCGTAAAACGGAGGAAGTGCATTTCCATTTATTCAGCAATGGCATTGATCAAAAGTACACACGATGGACTTATCATGGAGAGAAGGATGAGCCAATTGTTACAACAGAATATGGTGACAACCATATGGATTTTGATGCAGAACTCCCAACACATGCGAGTGAAACAGTGGAAATGGTTAATGCTACAAAAGATAATTTTGATGATGAGGATCCGGATGACCATGCCAAGCTTCTAGAACTGCTATCAGATGCAGAGAAGCCACTTTACAATGGGTGTCCTGACTTCACAAAGTTGTCAGCCATAGTTCACCTACTCAACTTAAAGAGTAAGTATGGCTGTTCAGATCAATTCTTTACTGAACTGCTAGGATTGTTAAAAAAGATGCTACCTGATGGTAACGAATTGCCGGAAAACACTTATCATGCAAAGAAAATTTTGAAATTGCTGGGATCAGGATACAAAAAGATAGATGTATGTATCAACAATTGCCTTCTTTACTGGAAAGAGGACAAGGAATTGACCGTGTGTCGTACCTGTGGGACATCAAGATGGAAGGTGGATAAGAAGACAAAAAAAGTGTATGAGAAGACTCCAGCAAACGTAATGTGGTACTTTCCAATAATACCAAGGCTGCAACGTCTCTTTAAGATAACAAGTATTTCAGAAGAATTAAGATGGCACGCGACAAGGAGGAAAACAGATGGTGTGTTACGTCACCCTGCAGATTCACAGGCATGGCGAACCATAGATAACGAATTCCCCGAAATTGCAAATGATCCAAGGAATCTAAGGCTAGGAATATCTGCTGATGGTGTTGATGTCAACAGAGGAAATAGGCATCACAGTGTATGGCCAGTTTTATCTGTCATCTACAACCTTCCTCCATGGTTGTGTATGAAAAGAAAGTTTATCATGCTATCTGTATTGATATCGGGATACCCGGGAAATGATATCGATGTTTTTTTAGAACCGTTGGTTGATGATCTGCAACTCTTATTCGAGACAGGGGTCGATACATATGATGCTTCCACAAAGCAAATATTTAATCTACGTGCGGTGGTGTTATGGACAATAAATGATTACCCTGCACTTGGTACTTTATGTGGCTGCCCAACCAGTGGATACAAAGGTTGTGTGGTATGTGGGAAAGATACATATTGTATTAGACTTCCTGCGTCATCCAAGCAGAGCTATGTAGGTCACAGAAGATATCTACCATATAACCATGCGTTCAGAAAGCAAAAGAAGGCGTTTAATGGAAATCAAGAATTTGGCACGGCTCCAATTCCAATGACCGGTGAACAAATATACAACGAGGTAAACATATTGAAAATAAGTGGGGACGCGTAAAACAAGCAAACCAAGAAGATGCCAGAGGCAGAGGTGGGAAGATCCAAAAGGAGAAGAGGAAAAGATCAGGAAAAGAAGATGGTACTTCAAGCAAATCAAATGAACAGAATGGTGCGTATTGGAAGAAATTCAACATTTGGTATCGAAAGCTAAAGTATTGGAGGCACAATGAAGTTCAACATTGTATCGATTTCATGCATATAGAAAAGAATGTTGGTGAGAGTCTAGTCGGGACTTTGCTAAATGTGCCGGGAAAGACGAAAGATGGAGAGAATGCTCGATTAGATCTTAAAGAGTTGGGAATAGACAAACCAGAGTTGTTTGTTAGGAAAGATGACCGAGAAATAACAGTAATACCACCAGCAGGTTACACGCTAACGAATGCCGAAAAGGACATCTTTTGTCAGATGTTATACAACATGAGGGTACCGCAAGGATATTGTTCTAATTTCTCTAGTTTAGTCAGCCTCACAGATAGGAAGCTCATCGGCCTTAAATCACATGACTATCACATGCTAATGCAGGAGTTTTTGCCCATTGCAATACGTTCGATAATGGACGAACCCACACGCAAGGCTATTATCAGGTTTTGCTTTTTCTTTAAATCTATATGTAGCAAAGAGATCATATTAGAGGAACTAGATAAGATGCAAGAAGAACTTTGTGTCATAGTGTGCCTACTCGAAAAGTTCTTTCCCCCCTCTTTTTTTGATATTATGGTCCATTTGACTGTACACCTAATTAGGGAGGTAAAATTATGTGGTCCTGTATGCTTTCGATGGATGTATCCCTTCGAACGATGTATGAAGGTTATTAAGGGACATGTGCGAAACAGAAGTAGACCAGAGGGATGCATTGCTGAGGAGACTATTGCAGAAGAAACAATAGAGTTTTTCGGAGAATATCAAAAATCAATGAAAACTATTGGTATCCCAAATGATACACATGAAACTGATGAAAACGAGGACGGAAAGCCACTGTCGGCTGGCAAATCAAGTGAAGTTTCTGCAGAACTCTTTCAGAAAGCACATTTGTATGTAATACTGAATACAGATGAGATTGTACCGTATATCGAGTAAGTATTAATTACTAACACATGTCTAGCTATTTCGTTACTTTAGTTAATGTTCTATCAAATATAATAACAAAATACCTTGTTTCAGGCGACACAAGGAGGTTTTGGTAACAAAAAACCCGGGTAAACGAAAAGCATGGCTGCAGAATGAGCACGTTAAATCTTTTGATAAGTGGTTACGCAAAGAGGTAATTGTTATTTAATCGTATATTATTTACTCCTTACAATTGTCCAGTTATTACCAATTGGAGATCGACTTAATTAACAGTAGTTTCATAAACCAAAGTTACTACTATTAAGCCTGTTAGTATGTACTGTCAGAGTTGAAGAATAAAGTCAAACTAAAAGCTGGACAATTGTTTTTTTCTATCACTATTTGTGTTTTGTTAATTCATTCAATTTCAAGCTCACATATATACTTGTAATGAGATTCTGCAGGTTGAGAGAGAGTTAGCGATCTCCAAAGACAGTGTATCCGAAACCGTAAGGTGGATCTCATATGGACCACGAGCCAGCGTAGTGAAATACACTGCATATAACATCAATGGTTATACATTTCGTACAAAATGTAGTGATGGCAGAGTTTACCAAAACAGTGGGGTTAGTGTTGAGACAGAAGATATTCACATATCCAAAGAAGTTGCAACCACTAGACGCACATTTTATTATGGGGTTTTGCAAGAGATATGGGTACTGGATTACCGCTTCAGGCAACTTCCTCTTTTCAAATGTGATTGGGTTAACCGTAAAGATGGCGTGGTCCAACGCGATACTAATCTTGGTTATACATTGGTTGACCTGAATAATGTAGGCCACAAGGTTGATCCATTCGTGTTAGCCTCACAAGCACGACAAGTGTTTTATGTGAAAGACCAGCTAACTAGGAATTTATCTATTGTCCTTAAAGCACCTCCCAAGAATTACAGAGATACATATGATGAAATCGATGAGGAATTTAGCACAGTCATTCACCCGCACAATGATAACATATTTCCACGTGTGGATAAACATGACTTGGGTAATGAATCACGAGAAGATTACTTTCGAACCAACTAGAGTTTGGGTATTGTTATACCAAAGTCCAAGTGATCAACATATATGTAATGCTGAAACACTAGCTATATTAATTTTAGTACAGTAACCTCGTAAATTACCTTTTGAATATTTTATGGAACGATTACTTGTATCTTAATTTCTATGACTTCCATTTTTTTTAGTACATGCATTAACTTTGTAAATTACAACATAAATACTTACGGATAAATGTCATATATAACATCGTAACCAATAACTAATCACGGGCATATTACAATAACCATTTAATTTGACCATACCACTAAGTCTGCTTACATACATTAAACCTTTTGGTCAAAATGACATTTATATTAAAAACATTCTGAGAGTGGGGTTCGAACTTGGGTCCCAGCCAATACACCTACAAAGAAACATGTTAACCAATGCAGCTAAATGTTATATCTGTTAGAATTCCAATGCTTTTTAATATAACAATATACGTTAGATTTAGCCACACAAACAGCATTGAATGTGACTAATATCAAATTTAATGATAATCGTTTTTGCCCATTTTAGCTTTAAAAAATAGTCACAAGAATATTTAACAACGTGACTGTTGTGAATACATTGGTCACATATAATCACCCAAAATGTGGCCATAAACATCCTATTGGATACACATTTGTGATATGGTGTGGCTATTACCATGCCATATAGTCACATGATCGGGCAAGAAATTAGGGTGACTATACACATTACGTTTTGCCATTCTGAGTTTCTAACACACACTAAACTTTAGACACACAAAATAACTTGTGTGACCATATGTACCTGACTTTGGCTACACTTAAATCATGTGTGACAAAATTGACTCTATACCTTAGTCACATAAACAATTCCTCCATGTGACCAATAGGGTCTCATGATTTAGCCACACAAACAACACTGAATGTGACTAATATAATATTTAATGATAATCGTTTTTGCCCATTTTCGCTTTAAAAAATAGTCACAAGAATATTTAACAACGTGACTGTTGTGAATACATTGGTCACATATAATCACCCAAAATGTGGCCATAAACATCCTTTTGGATACACATTTGTAATATGGTGTGGCTATTACCATGCCATATAGTCACATGATCGGGCTAGAAATTAGGGTGACTATACACATTACGTTTTGCCATTCTAAGTTTCTAACACACACTAAACTTTAGACACACATAATAACTTATGTGACCATATGTACCTGGCTTCGGCTACACTTAAATCATGTGTGACAAAATCGACTCTATGCTATAGTCACACAAACCATTACTCCATGTGACCAATAAGGTCTCATGATATAGCCACACAAACAGCACTCAATGTGACTAATATCAAATTTAATGATAATCGTCTTTGCCCATTTTCGCTTTAAAAAATAGTCACATGAATATCTAAAAACGTGACTGTTGTGAATATATTGGTCATATATAATCACCTAACATGTGGCCATAAACATCGTTTCGATACACATTTGTGATATGGTGTGGCTATTCTAATGCGATATAGTCACATGATCAGGCTAGAAATTAGTGTGACTAAACACATTACCTTTTGCCATTCTAACAGACACTAAACATATGGTCACATAATAACTTATGTGACCATATGTACCTGGCTTTGGCTACACTTTAATCATGTGTGACAAAATCGACTCTATGCTTTAGTCACATAAACAATTACTCCATGTGACCATATAGTGGCGTTTGGTCACAGTGTTCAAGTGTGTGACAAGATTTGTCACGCGTTCCAACTTCATGTGTGACTAAATGAAATGCAAAAAAATTGCAGTTCCCTTTAGCCACATAAATGTTCGAAGGTGTGGCAAATACGTTTCAGAATGGTCACACGATTGGAGTTCATGTGTGGCTAAAGAATAACGTCCAGTTTTTTTTTTAGCACTTTGGTCACATAAATATTGGAATGTGTGACCGTTTCAAATAGACCATGTGTGACGAAAGCCCAAATTTGTACTAGTGTACCGATGATTATGTCAAAGCTGCCGATCTCGACAGGTATAAGGTCAATAGAGAATAGCTTATCAGCTAATTTTAACGTGCAGTTAGGTATCATACTATTGACCTCAATGAGTTTGCCGTTTGCCAATTCTACTATGTACTTAGAATCTAAGGCAACAGGTGTAGTGTTAAGTAGTGGACAAAATTCATCAGAAATGAAACTCCTATCAGCACCAGTATCAAATAACACAGAAGCAGTCAAATTGTTGAGAAGGAACATACCCGTGACCACATTCAGGTCTTGACGGGCATCTCCAGCATTGAGTACAAAAGCTCTGCCCCGAGCGTTGTTGTTGTTGTCCTTTTTCTTGTTCTTCAATTTGGGGCAGTCACTTTTGAAATGTCCAGCAACTCCACATTCATAACAGGTTCTGGGAGTGTTGGGTTTGGAGTTGGTATTAGCAGTGTTGGTCCTGCAGTCTCTATCAAAGTGCCCGAATTGCTTGCACTTGCTACAAGGGCAAGGACCATTATGATGAAGTTGGCACCTAGAACAGTAAGGTTTGTCCCCCTTGTAGTCCTTTCTGTTGTCGGAACTAGAGGTGTAAGCTTTGATGGTTTCCAGCTTCTTAGATGGTTGTTGGTTTTGGTTCTGGTTGTTAGAATTTCCAGGCCACTTTCTCTTGTTGTTACCAGAGGACGAGATAGGTGTTTCACGGCTAACAATCATAGCCATAAGTTCATGAGCCATACGAATGGCACTCTGAATGTCAGCGGGTTTGGATGAGGCCACGTTCCCCTGGATGTTCTCTGGGAGTCCGCGTATGTACCTCTGAATGCGCTTGCACTCAGGATCAACCATGGAAGGACAGAGGAGTGCAAGTTGTTGAAATTTAGTAGTATAGCTGGTGATATCGGTACCTTGAACAGATAAATTCCAGAACTCTTCTTCCAGTCATTGGAGTTCTTCATTTGGACAGTACTCGTCGGTGAGCTTTCTCTTCAAATCCTCCCAAGGAATTTGATATGCAATGTCAACACCCATGGCATTGGCATAAGTGTTCCACTAAGTCAGGGAACCTTCAAGGAAAGTGCATGTGGCGTACTTAACCTTGCAGTCCTCGGGACAGTTGCAAATCCTGAAGACTGATTCCATTTTCTCGGCCCATCGAATTAATCCTATGGCCCCTTCAGTACCCTTAAAGTTCAAGGGTTCGCAGTTCAAGAAATCTTTGTAAGAACAGGGCCTAGGTTGGGGCCCGTTTGCAGCTGTATCATCACTGCTAGAACTCGGCTGTCGAATAGCCATGGCTTGAGCCACTCTTTGGGCAATGAGTTGAGCGATCTCGGCATCGCTGTACGTGTGTCTCTTTGGAGGCATAGTGCTGAATAACAACGAATGAGACATGTAAGATATTTGCACAGATTTATGATATATCACACATGTATATATACATAGGGTAGTAATATACACAACAGCACGACGTGATAATCATAATTCATTAGGTAATTAGTTGAGTTACAAGATACGAGTTTCCAAAAGATTACCAAAAGTGCAGAGTTTACAAAAGATACCGGGAATATTACATCCGGTCGAATTACAAAGATCCTAAGATAGTATAATATATTACAGGATAGTTACTACACTAATCTCAGTGTAGATTCAGTCGTGGCAGTAGAGAGGTTAGGTGGTCTACAGATTCTGCAAGTCTGGTGACCATTCTGAGAGCATCCTCGGTTTCCCACATGCGCGTCTCGCATTCTCGCAGACTCGATTGTAAGACGGAGATCTCATTTCGGTTACCAATTACCTGGTTATGTACGATCTCCATAGTTTGTGTGGTATCTTCCATCTGATTTTCAGTACGGTTAATAGTTTCAGACAGATCTTCTTGATCTAAGTACATTTGTGCGATGCGGCCCTGAGCCGTTAGCATCCAGTTTTCTCGAGTTTCTTGAAGTTCAATTTCCATGTCATGTAGCCTGCTCTCGTGTCGGTGTACTCGAGCAGCTAACACTGGAACAGTGTGGTATGTTAGTTCTTGTGTATACGGGGAGAGATCCATAGCAGAATATTCTCCGACATCGTCGAGGATCTCAATGTGTTCTTCAATCCTCTAGGTGCCCATAGCCGCAGGTAACCAGCTCCATTGACGAGCGATTGCTCGATGGTGAGCTAAAGTAGATGGGTTACCAGTAGTGGCAGGATTGGCATAGGGGCTAGCTCGGTGTGAGCTACCAGTGCGTCTAGTCACTAGGTATTCCAAGTGGCTACGACGTGAGCAAGAGAAAGATGGTGGTGTACGAGCAGTTTGCCTAGATGATGAGTCTGCCATCACTGTGGCAAAAACGTTAGTGAGTGAGGCCTATCATATACATATATACATATATCATACAATATCATAGAGTGTCTAGCACAAACAAGTATAAGTCCCGTTTCTCTCATAGTCAGAGTTAACTAGTGTATTCCTGTTCAACATAACCCCTTTATAATTTCACATCATCTTCATTTAATTGTACATAGTTGATCAGGCTATGTTAAATTAAAGTCGTATGATGTAATCCCTGAACCAGTCATACCTAATAAGGAATTACAGCCTAACGGTCATAGTCTAGGCCCACTAATGCAACCTAGTTCGCTATAACCTTAGGCTCTGATACCAATCTGTAACACCCCCAAATTTACTGCTGCGTGGAAGCAAGCTTTGGGTGTTACTAATCAATAATCAAGCACCAAAGTAAAGCAAACGACATCTATATGCAACGTCGTATATTAGTACAAAAGTATTACATTGTTGAATCATAATAACAAGCTTCGAGTTCGAAAATGATTTCCTAGAGATTCTAATACATAACTGATATACAAAAAGTAATGCAAAAGAATCTTCACAAGTTTGTATGCATGCGACTCGAGCTATCAGTCCTGAGTGTGGTGCAGTCCTACTGCTGTAATGTACCTGAGATAAATGCTAAAAAGTGTCAACCAAAAAGGTTGATGAATCTCACAGGTTTAGTATAGTAATCCTTTATGAACCACAAGTAAAGTACCAGTAATGCCTTCGAGCATAGAAAGTAAATCGGTAACTCAGTAAATCAGTAGGTCAACATAATTACTATGAGCTCACAAGCTGAAGCTTAACAGTGTAGTGTGAATGGTACAGTCAAGTACGGCATCACGTACCCCCGTGAGTGCTATCCGGACACTCATATGTAACAATCACTAATATGCCTGTTTCTACGGTGTAATCAGTGGTAGCGCTACTACCCCAGGCAGGGATTGTCAGTCCCAAATGGATCCATTTACTAGTAATCGCGTTTAAGTCCATAACTAACAACTTATGATAGGAGGATTTCAGTGGATAAAAAGTAACTCATGTAATGTATGTAAAAGTAGTGTGTAGCAGTTCAATACTTGTGTTCATACGTAAAACGGTAGCAAATATCTCACCCCAAGTAGAAAACAGTAAAAACGAGGCTGTATGACTCACCTGAGTCTAGCAAACAAGTATAGCGGATGTAAGTCCGTAAGTATGTGTCGGATGTAATTCCGTAAGTTGGTTCTCCGAACCCTGCAACCTTCTGGCGTCCAAAACGCACAAGGTTGTAAGCAAGTAAGTAAGTTGGTGTCACGAAGGATCACCCATGCTAGTTGTCCACTCAACTAGAAATGTCCAAGTATTTGTTTGTAGTTTTGTAATTATTTTGTAATTAAGTGTGGCCTATTGGTGACGGAGGTATAATAATTCAAATGTTATTATCATGTAATTCATCGTATTGTATACTTTGTAAGTATATACATAAGTTCTTTATTTGTAATGCGACGTGTAACCGTCGTTCAGATGTAAGTCCGTGCGAGTGTAAGCTCGTCTTATATACAATTGGTTCGAGTGTAAGCTCGTGGTAGAGTGGGTGTAATCCCATCTAGGTGTATGTGTAATCTCATATCTTCATACTTATATGTATAAGTAATAAATGGGTGCGAGTGTAATCTCGTAAGTATAGTTATTGATTCGAGTGTAAGCTCGTATGCGTTCAAGTTGTAGGGTATACTTCCAAAGTATATATATATCATGTAAGTGTAGTGTTGTATGTATTCAATACTTAGTATAAAAAAATGTATTTTAAAGTTTCCATTTCGTGCGACAATATGTATCCCGACAATGACATTCATGGACACTGTTCATGCGACAATCGCATTCTCGAACCACTGTTCATACGACAATAGATTCACGAAGTTTTGTTCATACGACAATAGCATTCACGGAGTACTATTCATGCGACAATGATGATGGTATTGTCGTAGGTTTGAACTTTTTCCGATTTCGTTTAAGTATTCGTTTTCGTTTACTAGGTCGAACGGGTTTGGTTTGATTTTGAGTGTTATCAAGTCCGAAACTATGCATACGAGTCTCACCCTAAAGTCCGAGAGTCAACCCTCAGTCCGACAGTCAACGAAAGTCAATTTTTACTGTTCATCCGTCAATAGATTCACGAAGTTACTGTTCATCCGACAATGTGATTCATGGATTTTTTGTGATTTTTATCTAAAATAGTAAACATTATCGAATCATTCTGAAATTTTGACAAGACGTTGCCACATATGTTATGTACTTCCTATAATTTTTTTATAACTTTTGGAGGTCGTTTAATATTTTATAAAAATTCACTAAGTGTCAGGGTTCAGTTTAATCCGAGATTAGACCACTTCTCACTAATCTAATTTTCTGGAGAAATGGGTGTATTTATGGAATGAGCCAAAGCAAAATTTTTTGTATATAACAAAATTACCAAGATTTCTCAAGTGGTCTCATACACTTTTGAGTTATATAACTCGAGATATGGTCTTGAGAACTAGGCGGTTTTTACTGCTCGCCGGAACAGTAATCCTATGTTACCGGAGAAAAATGTTTTCGGGTAGCAAACAGAGTCAAAAGCTCACGAGACTAATTTTTTTGGAAAGATAACTTCTTGTAATACATTTTAGGATTAAGGAACGTCCATTTTGGTGTTGTAATGATTTTTATAAAATTCGTGGAAATGGAAACAGAATTTGGACAGGAAGGTTAACTTCCTGTTTTCGAGTTTTAATTTGTGTTTCGACTTATCTTTTGGACATATAATGGTTGAGTGGCCACTAAAACATGATTATAAACTTAAAAAAAGTATTTTAGAAGAGTATAAAAGTTCTCACAATGGTGTATGAAGAAACAGAGACGGTAGGAGTGATGTACACGCGTAGGTGATCGTTTTGGTGTCTTCGGCTTCGCTTTTCCTTCAAGAGTGAGGTGGTGGCCGATGGTGGATGGTGGTGGTGTTATGGTGGTGGCTGGAATTCGTGGGAGAGGGGAAAGTAAATAATGTTAAAGTAAATAATGTTTGTTTGGATAAATCCACATTATTTTTAACAGTTTGTCACCAACGTCCATAGTAAATAGTGTCGGACCTCATCCGGTTCAAGTGTGTATGATTTAAACAAATCATATAACGTGTATGAAATTACACATAAAGTTACATATATTTAGATTAATATAATACTAAATACATGTAATTTGTAACACCCTCAAATTTTGGGTTGCGGAAGCGGTCTGGTCGGGTGTTATCAAATCAAATATCACAGCACAAAGGTAAATAATGAACGACTCTAAATCAGACGTTTGAAAATAATTATACTTTCCCAAAATAAAAGTGTACATAAGTTGCGAGTTCGCAAAATAATTTCAATACATAATTGATAATACAAAAGTTATGTAGAGAAATCCAGTTGTGAAAATATGCGACTCGAGCTAGCAAAGCATGTAGCAATCATAATCCTGTTGGGCACCTGAGAACACATGCTAAAACAAGTCAGCTATAGAGCTGGTGAGTTCATAGGATTGTTAGTTGAAAATATATAGTATAAAACCTTGTATGTTTTGAAAAGTAGTTCAGAATCCGCGATTCTAATTTGTTTTAAGTTGAAGTTGAAACACCAATGTGTATACTATGGTCGAGGTATCTAATACCTAAGTAATATCGATTTGTACCTAAGTACATAAAGGATTGAGGCATTTCGAGCCTGGATGCCTATCAGGTATTAAGTAGATCTATCAGTGTGAGGCATTACATGCCTAAGTTGTAAATTGAGTAATTGTATGACCACGTCATATATTGTTGAGTAAATATTGTTGTGCCACCTGGCATTGCGTGTTGCATCCAGCAACATAATTGTAGTCCCGCAGAACTATGATTGAGTGTTATGATGTGTCCATTTTCTGGGTTAGTGTAAACTAACCCGGACGAGAAAGTATTGAGTGTGTTCGTTTACCCGGCTAGCATAAGCTAACCCGAACATGATTGAGCTAACGGCCTCGCGTGAAAACTTCACCGACCCGTTAACTAGTGCGGAACACGAGCATAAGCTCGCCCATCCGTGTATACCACGAGTGATCAACTAGTATGTTTGTTTGTGTTTTGTATCGCTTTACCACGATATCGTTTTGAATCACTTTACCGTGATCTCGTTTTGTGCACACTTTACCGTGGCATCGTTGGGTGCCCAAATGGCATCGATACATTGCTCGCAAGCAACGTAAGTAAATGAGCAAGTAGTACTACGATATGCCTGACTAAGTTGATTGTATTGTACAAGTGTAAGTATACCTAAATACATAGTTAAAATTGTAGTTGGTACCAAGTGCTCGAGATGAAATACAAGTATATGTGTATATATCTATATCTATACATATATTATGTCAAACAACGAACGTAGCAAGATGGTGTATCATGTAGTACATGAAAATGATTGATTGTAGTTAATTATACACAGCACCTAACTATTTGTTGTATCGCAATGTACCTAGGTATGTCTAATCATCACCTAGCTATCTGTATTAGTATAAGGATTCTATACTAACGATTGTTACTATCGTACACTCCTAGCCTCAGCCTAGCAAGTGTATTGAGATCCTGATTTGTATGGTAGCATTAGCTCCTAAAAAGGAAACTAATCCAGTGATGGTTTATGTGTTGTCCAATGTGGGTAGAACTAACCAGTTCTAATGTATCTGATAAGATTGTCTCGCGACAATATAGTCAACTAAATTTGACAACCTAAATTAGGTTATAAAGTGATGGTCTTTGTTCATGACCTAGCGAATCGTAATTGTAACCTACCTAGGTAAAGTATTGATGTTGTTCTAAAGTCATATGATTGGTGTAATTCTAAGCATTACACATTTCGTATTGCATACCGTAATATAAAACAAGTGTGAATTATAAAAGTTTGTTATCATAATTCAAAAACAGTAGTTGTGCATGTGTCTCACCCCGAAAACAGTAAAACAGTTAAAAGAGTGGGGCTATGAACTCACCTGCGAGTTGTCAGCGATCCAACAATACGTGTGTTGCCCGGATGGTAACCTCCTAGTGTCCTAAACACGTGAGGTTATATAAGTAAGAGACAAATCAGTTTGTCTAAGCGGGTTGTTTAAATATTTATTTGTCGTTCAGGTTTGGAAATCATGTACCGGGGTCCGGGGGCAGCGCCCCTGGTAGCGGGGTCCAAGGGGTGGCAACCCCTGGCGGGGTCCAAGGGGCAGAGCCCCTGGTTAGGGTCGAGCTTTAGTAAACACCAGGTGTTAAAATACTTAGTGAAATCATGTGTTTTTAAGAGTCTGATTTGTGCGACATTAGGTGCGACGTCAGCTGCGACGTTAGGTGTGACATTGCGTCTTGCGTCGCTATGTGCGACGTTCTCAATTTAATGTGTGTCTTGCGTCGCAATGTGCGACGTTCGCAATTTAATGCGACATTGGGGCTTACGTTGCATTATGCGACATTGGAATGGTTTGCGACGTTGGCTGCGACGTCGCAACACTGTTTTTGGTCCCTGCGACATCAGGGTCTGTTCGACGGGTTTTCACCCAAAATCAAGATCTAAGCTATTTTCGGGCAAATCTGGTTGATATAATGATAATACATGTTTTATTAAGTGTTTTTATCATGAAATAACAAAGAAAAGTGAAGAAATCCTTACGATTTGAAGATTTGAGTTTGAAGGTGATGATGATGGTTCTTGATGATGAAGATGAAGATGATGATGATGAAGGCTTGATGTTGTTGCTCCTTGTTGTTGATGATGATGGCGAGGTGGTGATGGCCGGCGGTGGTGGCGGCGGCCGACGATGGTGATGGGTGGTGGTGGTGTGTTTGGAGAGGGAGAAATGGAGAGATTATATAGAGAGAGAGTTGGGAGGTGTGTGTGAAAAAAAATGAAATGAAATGAAAGAATGCAATGGGTGGAGGTGGGTTTTTACCCATTTCCAGATCCTTAAGTTGGGGACTGTGGTCTCCAACCATAGTGTACAATACCCGTGTTTTTGTACCCGATTAAAATGTAGATTTATTATTTTAAATCTATAATTTTGTTTATGTAATTTTGTAAATATTTTTAATAAAAATATTTCACTTGAACTTTAAGATGTAAAGATTTGAAGTTTAAAATTGGCGCAAAATTTGACCTTTCTGACCGGGTGTTACATAATTACAAGTAGTTAGGCACTAATTAAAGTCCTAAATTAGCAGGTGTTACATATGCATAGGTTGAAATGATGGCATGCGGAAACTTGAAAATATCATGTGAGGAAACACCTAAAAAGTCAACTTGAAGTATTGAATCTTTTAGGCAAATTATTTTCAAAAATTTTATTCAAAAACCTTACTTCAACTTAGACTCCTAAAAGTCAAACCTTACTAAAAATGATATGACCATAAGTTGTGAAATCTTGACATTTCAAACTTGGGTAGCACCTAACTTTGTAAATGACAATATTTTACAATAAAATTGCCATCTCATGACCATATATTTTTCTAATGTCAATATTACCTTAGTATTAATAAAACTGATTATCCGTTGCTTGGGAACATTGTATGCTTAATGAAATCTTGGTATTGTCTAAAATTTAAAAGCCCTCACTTCGAAATTTCAATAAGAGACTTCGAAACCTGCTTTGAATTTCTCTTCCTTAAAAGATCCATTATTTTTAAATGTTCTCAGGTACCATGTCACCAAAGAAGAAGCTAAGCCAAACACGACTTCTTACTAGACCTCTCGCCTATCTTAGTGCCACGCCTAACTACGACCAGATGGCACGCATCTGGAGAGACAAGAAGTTCGTCCATTTAAGATATGTTGACTGGGACAAGTTACAGGTATTAGGATTCAGACAAAGACTTGAAAGCCTACTCAGTTATCCAGTTGGGGATCAGCAGTTCGAGTCCTTTAAAAGGCTATTCAGTATTGATGAGCCAGTGTATATGGAGATGGTTACAGAGATCATGACCACCTACACATTTGACACTGGGAGTAGAGTTGGAGATGGTTTGATCACATTTTGGTACATGGGCAGTTTATTCACCTTGACACTAGCCCAGTTTGCCCAACACTTGGATCTATACACCCCAGAGGAGATACATTCCCCTCTATTCACTAGTAGGAGCCACCTCGATTTCCATCACGACCACACATGCCGAGGCATGGAGTCATTGGTCGCCAAAACCATATTTCTCGGGTATCAAGGCTACACAACTCAGAGACCCAGTCCTGCAAATCTTACATAAACTAATAGCTTGTTCACTTGATGGAAAACACACGACAAGCGGTCGAGTTGCAGCATTTGATGTTGCCTTAATGGCAAGTATCCTCAAAAGAAAGAACATTCAGGTTGCACATTTAGTCGCCCAACGGATCCTAGAGGAGAAAGATTTTAGTGCAAAGAGATCTTACATGGGCTCAGTGATCACAAGACTTATCCGACGAATGGGATTGCTTAGGACAGCAGAGGTAGAAAGATTTAAGAGCATTCCAGGATGGAGTGCCCAGCCAGTGGATTACTATTTTCTGAGGAGTATGGACATACTCCGAATTATGAGAGATGGCACTGTATACATTATGGCACAACTTTCGGACCCCGACAGTATTGACACATTGATAACAGGACTAGTTCTACCAAAAGAGGCAAAGAAATGGAAACAACCAAGAGAGCCTAGTGATTCAGATACAGACAAGGATGGGGATGAGAGTACTGATAATGATGATGACCTCCCACCACCACCACCACCACCAGTACCACCGCCTGTTAAGGCAGGACCTTCCACCCCTGCCTCGGAGTTTAGGCACCCACATACATCTATCACTACGGGACTCCTCGGGGTTCAGACTATTGGTACTGGCTGATGCAGATGCAGGTGAGATGTTATAAGGCAATAAAATAGCAGGCAGCAAGGGTACCCGTGAGCCCACTTCCTGACTTACCATGTGGATTGGGCAGAGCACCACCACACATATATCACCCTGCAGTTCCTACTCCAGCACCTCACCCGTATCCTGCCCATGGCCATAATCTACTACCTCGAACTATGCCTCCTAGACCACAGCCACCTCCAGCATAGGCTCCCATCACGAGATAGCCTGTTCCATCAGTCGTTGGGTCAGTCAGGGTTCACACTTCGAGAGGCAGCAGGACATCCAGAGTCTCCGCTCGAACCATCACTGTTCAGAGTCCCAGGATTGCCGGACATACCATCCCTACAGTTGTTTTGCCTGATCCAATATCCTCTCACAGGCAGACAGACCTATTCAAAGGGCACACCCAGCAGGAATCACCAATGTACCCACATGACAGTTTCGACATGCCTGCAGGACCTTTTGTAGATCAGCTGATACAAAATGGAGTTCTGACGATCGGTACACCAGAAGTAGGAGCTGACCATGATGCATCAGACAAAGGCACTCACTGTCAGTATGAGAACTCCTCATCAGATGAGACTTCTCCTGGACCTATCATGTCTACCGCAGCAGCTTCACCACCAGTCGAGCACTAGATTGCTCCACTTTCTGACTCCTTTCTACTTTCTAGCAGACTGTATTACCATTGGTTATATTGATGTACTATGGATGCATAGACATCACCTCTATCTATTTATTACTTTATTATGCTAAAACTTTACTTTTCTTATTAGCATCTATTATTTGATTGTTGAGTGGAATGTTTATTTGATCCAACCACTATTTATCGAAGACTAAAGCAAAGAAAGCCATGGACCTCACCATGAAGGACGCCGATAGTACGCGTAACAAATCGGTAACCCGTCCCAAAACACTCCATCTATTTAAAGCTTCGATTATCTAACCGGATATCTCCAAAACTAAGTGTGGGATCCCCAAAACCACATAAACACTTACAATCCGGAAATAAGTAGAATCGCTAAGTGTGGGATACTTCGACAAGAGGTACTCAACATATAAGATTCGAACATTAAGGACAATGTTCCTCTAAGTGTGGGAAATACAGTAGCAACCGCAAGTTTGACCTCTTGTACGTAAAACAAATAATATTTTCATTAAAAGGCTAAAAATAGAGAAATTTTAAAAAATTTCTTTTAGATTCAAAAGCAACATTTTTAGAACTTCTATTTCCCGAAAATATAAAATACAGTAAGAAACAAGTTCTCAAAGAAACAAAACTGCTATAGAATGAGACACAGACAAAAAGGGAAACACATGACTAGGCACACATTGACCAAAACATTCGATTCGTGAGGTTTGAGCCCATAAGTAGCATTCATCTTAAAAATGCTTCACTTTTCGTTTCATGTGTGTGCCGATGTATGCATTTGAATTAGAACTTGCTCTTGCAATACATTTCGAGATCTCACCAATGAGTGCCATACGTGGCATATGTATAATCTGTCTCGATACTTTCTAAGGAATCTACACACCTTCCAAACATCCACTCACTCTTCGCACCCAACCAAGACCTCCCTTTATTTATCCCGAACCTATGAAAGTCACATCTTCCGGCATTTCTCAGAGACACTCTCGATTTCTCAAATTTCTTCAAGAAAAGTCAACATAATCTCACAAACCAACTCTCAAAGAAACCTTTTGGGTCAAAATAACACATATTCATCGGTAAGTCCGGCATAGCAAAAAGAAAAATGAGAAAAGGAAAGAAAACAAAGAAACATTATGCCGGCGCTACCAAGAAAAAGGCCAAAAAAAGGAAACTAATATCCGAAAAGGGTTGCACTATGAAGTCTTTTTAAAAGTCTGTGATTCTAAAAAGAGACCTCCTAAAAGAAAGCACTTTACCGTCGAGGAAATATAAGAAAAACCCATTACACTCCCCTTCACAACTTCCTCAAAAACCAAAAATACCCAATTCCTTCTAAGATATATTGACAGACTAGTGCCACTCTCATCCAAAGTGATGGAGATTTGATTCTTGATCAAGCCTATGACGAGAATGCTGCATGACTGGCTATCTGAGTGATTGACACTAGCAAGTAGGCAACCCTAAACACTTGAGTGATTTGAGTGACCCAATGTAAGGATTGCCTAGTCATGATCACCATCTGAGTTGCTCGAAGAAGGTATCAAATTCTAAACTATTAGTTTTTCATGAAAAGCTCTTTCATAACTGAAATATTTTATTCTCTGGAAATGGAATTCCTAAGAAAAATTGCAATTAAAATCCTTCTAAAAGGCTTTCTAAATGAGTTTGCTTGAGGACAAGCAAAGTTCTAAGTGTCGGATACTTGATATCGCGTAAAAAGTCACGTTTTTACTACCGATGTCTCTCTCATTCTGGAACGATTCTTGGCATTTGAACTCAAATAACATTCAAATCAACGAGAATCTGCCAAGAAGGTCAAAACAAGGTTGCACGATAAAAATCAAGCAAAACGGATGAAAAACGAAGATTCCACGCACGTTTGAAGATTCAAGGCATCAAAACAAGATTTAAAGACTAAAGTTCCCATAATCAACATCCATCTTGTCCAAGATGTTCGTTTTCAAAATACGAGTCTAACAGAAGAAGAATCAACTAAAATGGATAAAGAATGAAGATTCTACGCCCGTCGGAAGATTCAAATGATTCGTACGCAATATCTGGAGATAGGAAGCTCAATTTTGGGATTTCTTTTCATCAAAGTCTTCTTTTTTGAAAAACGAATCCAAATAAAAAAGAATCGACAAAAACGGACGCATAACGAAGAAAACACGCATGAATTAAGAAACGAAGCAAAAGACGGCGAACCGGGGCAGGTGGCAGCCAGCCGCCGCCGGCCACCACCATGCCGCCATTGGCCACCATGGTGGTGGCTCCGGCCACCCCTCCCCCATCTTTTTTCTGCTTTTTGGTCCTTTCGTGTACCCAGTGCCATAACTTTACGCGATTGTACGTACCCGGTGCCACACCTTTGCGCGATTGTACGTACCTGGTGCACCACCTTTTCCACCTTTTGCTAAAGTGCTCCTCAAGATGCTAACATGAGCCGGATTTCTCCTATAAATAGGAGGCATGAGGCTTCATTTCAACACACACTCTTTCAACATAACTTACAAGTATTACACACTTTCTTTAGAAAATCTCTTGTATTCTTTTGTCTTTCTCATTCTAGGATTGTTGTAATTAATCTACGGATTAATATAAAAGCTAGGGTGAACGCTAGGGATTCGGAGATCAATCTTTTTACGTGCAAAAGAGTTGTCAATCATTATAATGCACTGCTACGCATTTATTTCTGGGTGATATCTAAATACTCGTCTCATTTCATATTTTAGTATGTGTTATTGTCTGGTATGTGATTTATTTGTTGCCATGAATTGCGAGTAGTTTATTATTGTGATTTTCGATGATGTAGATAATTATAAGTAGGGATGACATTATATAATTAATGCACGACAATCGTAAAGTAATATGATGACCCCTATTCGATATAGTACTGAAAATGCTTTCGAGCTAAGTACAAATGTATGGAAGTCATAAACGACCGAAGGTAGTCATATCACTGGAATCAGCTATGGTTTAACAGTTGGAATTCTGAAAGGATAATACAACTTCACAACTAACTGGTATATCCTACGAAAGTCAATGCATCACAAAGTAATGTTCATAAAATACGTTCAGACAAAATAGGAATTAATAACCCTTGTACTGTTGAGACCTTATGAACTTAAGTTTAATCTATGGAGTACCCTTTCTGGTTATCCACTTGACTACAACCTAGTAATTAGGACCTGATCAACCTTAATTATGGTAAGTAGTTATATGTGCCCATTACACGCAATAAGTAAGACATAGTGAAACCACTCGTTGTATATATGTTAGGTTTACATTTCCGCACTGCTTTATTTTTAATTAGTTTAAAGTGTCATTTTCACTGTCAATTACTCTTGACTGCATGTTGGATGTAAGAAGCCATGGAACTACCATGTAAAGTACACGATCTAATTACTGAAAGGCATGGTCTGCATATGAAACATGTTTTCAACAAACTGCGAATAATCCAGGGATGTATAACTGTTTGAAAAGGAGAGATTTAAGTCATGAGTCGAAGAAACCGGAATCTAATCAATTATATAGGAATGAAAGTAAAAGTTCAAGTGACTAAGGATATTTAAACCTCTAGGTCTTATATAATCGGTGGCCTAAACATACAAAGTTATTAATCTCCATGCTAATAGAACAGTAAACTATCTTAGGGTTAAGAACGGTCGGACCTCTAAGACGATACGCCACTGATTCATGCACCTCGGTATAAAACCAAAATAGGTCGCTTATCTCTCAACCAGATAGGTATTGGAAGTTGGCGTATTGCTTCGATCAGAATCATGATAACCTAGTTCCTAGTGACATGCCAATGGGAAATTTAGTTGGTAGGGTTCTAGAGTTTACACCTAATAGTTTACTTATTATATTAAGTTTCACCCCTATTTGGTCTGTCATCCCGAAACATTAATTATTGAAATCTCAGCAATCACATCTCTATCTTTATCTGCTTTCCAGTAATTTAATTTTCACAATTTACTTTCCTACATTTTAATTACTTGTCTTTAGTTTAATAACCCCCAAACCTACCTACTTTATTCCATCCTAAATACTTCCCTACCAAAAGTGCTAACTTTAATCACCACACGTTTGGATTCATAGAACGATCTTAGGTTATACTTATCACTTACTAACCAGAGTAGGTAGTACATATAATTTAAGCCCCGCTATTTATAAATTTTAAAACCTCTGTTGGCGCCCGATTAGTTACCATCAACGACACCGACGCTTTGGGTGCCATCATATATATATAAGTCAAACCCATGATAATGATTTAGTGTATCATGTAACCCATGATAATGATTTAGTGTATATAAGCATGTATATACAATGCTTAAATATTAGATCTAGCACAATAAGCCTAGGTATGAATAACTCATCACCTAGTTGTTTAGTAGTAGTATAAAGAGCTATACTAATGTACGTTACTATCGTATACGCCTAACCTCATCCTATCAAGTATATATTAGGATTCGTGGTTAATGTTTGCTTACATACAATCCAATATAGATGTCCTGAAATGTATAGACAGTCTTAGTTCCTAAAAGGAAAACTAATCCTATAAAAGTCTAGTCGTTATCCAAAGTAGGTAGAACTAACTAGTACTAGTGTGTTTGATAGTATTGTCCCGCGACAATATGGTCAATGCATAATGCTAACTTAGTCAAGTTATGCGATGGTGATTGTTTTTCAACAATCTAACAATTTACAATGGCAACCTATCTAGGTTAAGTTGTGATATTGTCCTACAACAATATAATGGGTGTAATTCCTAATTATTACACATTTTGTATTACATAACAATAATATAGTTGAGTGTGAATTATAAAGGTTTATTATTATAATTTGAAAATAGTAGTTGTGAATGCGTCTCACCACAAAAATAGTAAAATAGTTGAAAGAGTGGGGCTATGAACTCACCTGAGGAGCGAGCGATCCTAAGGTGGTGATTTGTACCGATGATGATCTCCTAGTGTCCTAAACACGTGAGATTTCGTATGAGTGAATAGACGTTTAAATAAACTATCCAAGTTGTTGTTTATTCGATTAGATTGTACCCAAAGCGTTTGATAAGTGTCTATGTTTGAAGTTTGTAAAGTATGTTCCGACCATTGGTGATAATTCGAAATTATATTCCAAAAATATATTTTTATTTGTTTTGTATAAATATACTTCTTATTGTTTGAGAATCGTATCGTATAAAGATATTCGTGGCGTAAAGTTTGAATACTTAGTTAAAAAGTATTTTTGAAAATCTACATTATTAGCGACACTTGAACAAGTGTCGCTGATTGGACGTAAAAAGTCACGTTTTTGCGTACATAATTCCTACCTTTTTAGCCACAAAATAGATGAAATCATTCAATATCAATACTTTTTCACCAAAATTCATTATTAAGGCTAAAAATAAGGTGGGTTCAAAAATCAAGTAAAATGGCTAAGTAACGTACAAAACAAAGCATAATTGATACGATCACGTTCTAGGAGCACTTTTTAACATATTACCTTGAAATAATTCCTTGATTAGTTCATTATGATCTTCAGGTAATTACGATCACGTGGATATAAAGAATGCTGAAAACGGATCAAGAATGAAGAAGTTATGGCCAAACGAAGTTCGACCAGTGCACAAGACTTACGATCCAGCACACAAGACCACAGACCAAGGGGATACCACCCCACAGGGGCCGTATACACCCCCTAGAGGGATGTATACCCCCTAGAGGGATGTATACCCCCCTCTACGGTGCCGGATACGCCCTGTTTTCTACCGAATACGCCCTACTTGCTACTGAATACGCCCTACTTGCTACCGAATACGCCATATTTAGTGTCGAATATGCCCTCTTTGTTGTCGAATTTCATAGCTCGGGGGTGTATTTCAGTGTTAAATTGGGAGCGAGGGTGTTGAGTGTAAAATTGTAACTTGTAAGCCTATAAAAAGAGGCTCTCACCTCCTCATTTAGACAAGCAATCAATCCATCCATCCCTCACAACACACAACTCATTTCACACACACTACACTCTCTCTCTAGAGTTTCTCTCTCTAGACTTACTTTCTCTAGGTTCTCTCTCTAGTCTCTCTCTCTAGGGAACTAGTGGGAAGATTAGGAGAGAATCCTTTCTTCTTAGAATAGCTATGTAATATAATTAGTAGAGGCTAGCGGTTGTAATATTTGGATATTATTCGAAGAAATACAAGTATTAATTTATCAACACGTATCGGTATTATCTATCCTTTCTAGTATTAATTTATCATAATGTTCTTGTTTGATGTTTGTGATTTATTAATGTTAGAAATGTTTATTGGTATGCCTTGTGATTAGTTGCTTGTATGTTTGCCATGATTTAGATTGTTATGAATGATGTTACATTAATTCTCTATCTGTATAAATGGGAGTTGTTATACTTTGTTATCAGTCTAAACTTTGCATAAATAGACCTTATCATTCACCCTTTACGGGCTTTCACGTGACTATTGCCCTTAGGATAGGACTTTGCAAACCCTAATACTACGTAGATATAGTTATCTGTGTTTTTGTATGAAGCTGTGGACATGCTGTAAAACGGCCAGTACTTAGTATAGCACTGGAAACACCTCTGGTGAAGTACAAATGCGTGGAAGCTACGGACCGGTCGTAAGCATATGACACCGTGGATACCTGGAAGTTACCCTTCCTGAACATGGTCTAGGATATAAGCTGTGGAAATGCTAAACCTTTGCAGTATTATACACCGTGAGTATACTTAGATTTATACGAGCTGTGGAAATAACTGAATGCATTATAAACCGTAAGTTTACCTAGGGATGAACGTTTGATCATAAAGGAGGGTCTATTTCGTGACGGAAGGATTTGAGCTTAAAATAAGTAAAAAAAGGAATTCTGAAAAGAAAGCAAAGACTCGTCAGTAGTCTAAGATGCTTAAACCCCTTAATTCCACTTAGCTGATAGTTTAGAATAACAAAGTAAACAACCAGTACACAATTAGGTAATAACATTTAGACATAGGTGTTAAGAACGGTCAGAATATCCTGTAATGGCGGTTTGCTACCTTATTCATGCACCCAAGAGATATCTCCAAGCAGGGTCACTTATCCTTATCGGACACTGTTAGGGGTTGAACAACCTGATCTGATCAGAATCATGATAGTCTAGGTACTCAGTGACACACTAATTTAGAACCGGAACTAAATAAGTAGGGTCCTAGTGTTTACACTGAAGTTTATTTGTCTGTTAGCTGAATGTGTCCCCAATAATCATCATTCCTATAATATGATATCCTAAATCATGATGAACTACGTCTTTGTTATCCTTAAGTGCTACAGATCTGCTAGCCTCCCTTTACTTTTATGCTTTCTTAGTATTTTAAATAAATAAAAACCCAAAAATAATCTACTTTCAATCTATAAAAACCCCAACTTAATTACTAAGTTATCAGAACTAGCTCTGTTTCAATTCTACCGTCGTGAGGAACGACCCTGGATCATCCTTACCACATACTAATATCAGGTATTCGTACTTAGTAATAGTAAGTAGTTCGGAAGGTTTTGGCTCCCCCCGACTACTATAAATTTAAAACCACCCTCCGATCGCCGGTCTCGACTGGAATATCCGCAACGACAAGGAAGCGATTCCTTGACCGACCGTTGGAGCGCGATCAGTCGCATATGAGGCGTCACTGGGTTCGACACTAGATAAGTGTCGGGTGGTGTCTTTATTTGGAGTTAGGCGACACTTCAGTGAGTGTCGCGTGAAGTGTCTCGGAGGTCTATAGGCCTCACTGAGGTCAGTCTCGCTAAGACAGCGTCACTAAGGGCGACACTTCCTTGCGGCACTTATGGCTTCTGCCAGGTGTGTCACTAGGCTAGTGTCACATCACTGTGTTTGGCCCCAATGCGACACTCCTAACTGTTCGACAATTTTTCACATAAAATCAAGATCTAACCTATTTTCGGGTTAAATCCTCTTGTAAAATGCTAATATATGATAATATAGATGCTATTAACACGAAATAACAAAGAAAAGGGTGTAATTTCTTACGATTGAAGGTTGAGGGTTTTTGGATGATGATGATGAACTAGGTGATGAGGAAGATGAAGATGATGAAGCTTGCTTCCTTTTCCTTGAGATGATGATGATGATTCCGAAAATGATGATGTTGTTGTTGTTGTTAGTTGTTGTTGGTGGGTTTTTAGAGAGAAAAGTTAGGTGGGGATAAAAAAGATGATGAAGAAATGGGGTGAAAATGGGAGAGGGGATTTTGGTTTTATCAAAACTCAGATCCCCATTTTGGGGACTGTGATCTCCAACCACAGTATGAAATACCCGTGTTTTTGTACCCGATCGCAAAATAAATAATGTTTTTAATTTATAAAATTCTTTTATATATGTTTTCGAAATATTTTTGAGTTGGAACATTTTGTAATGAATAAAATATTTGAGTTAAAGTTTTATAACTAAATTTTGCGCAGTTTCCATATAACTATAATGCGTTTTTAATTAAAACGACTTACATTTTCGAATGTTTAATATTTTTCCTCACATGTATAATGTTAAATCTATATAATAAAATATTATTTATAAAATTTTTGTCACCAAAATTCGGACGCAATATTCTGCGTTCTATCAAATTTGTTTTCTAGTGATTATGAAATAATCATCTTGCATTACATATATATAATTATATATATATATATATATATATATATATATATATATATACATAAAGTTTTTGAATACTTTGTTATAATTGCATACTAAGTACAATTAATTGAAGTAAAAATTGGGCGCGAAAATTGACCTTTTTGACCGGGTGTTTCATCTTGAACTGCAATCCTCTCAACTTCGATGGCACCGAAGGAGCTATCGGTCTAATGTGTTGGATCGAAAAGATGGAATCCGTATTCCGTATAAGCAACTACTTAGAGGAAAACAAAGTCAAGTTCTCCACCTGCACTCTATCTGAGGGTGCGCTCACCTGGTGGAATTCATATGCCTAAACTTAGGGTATTGATGCCGCCTATCAATTACCTTGGAAGAACTCAAGACAATGCTAGGGGAGGAATATTGTCCTCGTGAGCAACTCCAACAACTCGAGCAGGAATTATGGCATCTCACTGTTCAAGGAAATGATATCACCAGCTATACCACTCGCTTCCACCAGCTCGCCCTTTTTTGTCCATCCATGGTGGACCCCGAATACAAACATATCGAGAGATATATTTGGGGACTACCAGAATCAATCCAGAGGAATGTCAACTCATCAAAACCCAGAACCATTCAAAGTGCCATCTATATGGCACACGAGTTAATGGCATAGGTGGTTCGCCGTGAGACACCTGCAGAAAAGAATACGGGATATATCAAAAGGAAACAGAACGAGAACAACCAGAATCAGGGTCAACCATAAACAAAGAGGCAAGAAACTGTCAAGGCCTATGCTACCAAAACTGAGGGAAATAATAGTTATGAAGGACGCAGGCCCTACTGCCCCAACTGTAATCGTCATCACGAGGGCCGCTGTGGTGCACGTTGTGGGAAATGCAAGATTGTTGGACATCAGGCTAAAGATTACAAATTTCCCACCACATCTACCAACTCTAATACACCAAGAGCTTGTTTCGAGTGTGGCGATACAGGTCATTTCATGAGATATTGTCCGCAACGGAAAAACATAAATAACATCCGAAACAACAACGCGTGACAGGACCCATAACTTTTTTACGGGTATGTTACCACTCAATAACTTGTCTATTTTCATTCTTATTCGGTACTAAATTACGCGATCACGCCCCACAGACTTAGAAGCTAAGAATAACGCAAAAATAACTAATGGATTTTTGATGTGTAATCATAATTCAGAACCTCACTTCGACATAAGCAGATAAAACTTTTCTCCCTAGACTTAATAAACCATCGAGATCGAAACTTTCTTTCTCTTGTCCTTTCTCGATGCCATCTAAGAATCCCATCCGAATCGTTGCCATAAGAAACCTATCGTATTCTTACTGTTATTAGTGAAACATTGATCTAACAGGCGGAGAAAAGGTAAAACAAGAATCATTTCGTTAAGAAACCTACAAAAACCTTAAAACGGAAAACCAAGAACTTAAACCATGATGGCTTATCCATCATCAAGGCCCGGTGAATCTCAAGACGAGATCCAGATGTAATAAACTCAGATATACTAGAAACACACACTTACTCTCTCACATATCCCACACAGACCGTAACTACAAACTAATTTCGGGATGAAATTCTTCTAACAGGGGGAGAATGTGACACCCAAAGATTTAGGGTTACTGATTAACCTGCTAGAAACCCTAATTACTTGTGTTTAGTTTAGTATTAGTCTAAATACTTTAAATTACTTGTAACTAATTGTATATTTATGTGAATATACACTCCCATAATTGGTTTATATTACGCTTACGTAATTAGTTGTAAATTTGCGAAACAATCAGACGGAGTCCGACAAACTATACCACGTTGGTGAAAACATTTCTACAAATAACTTTAATATATTTTTTGAAGTTATTTATCACTATTTATTATTTTGTTAAAATAATAAGTGAAAAACCTAGACGTTTTGGCTAAAACGTATCAAACGCAACGAAATCGCGCGAATCGAATTCGTCACCAAACGAACGTCAATAATTAATTTGACAACTCAATACTAAGTATTTTGATAATACTTCAATGAAAATTTACCCAAAATATATCATTAATTAAAACGACTCAAAATAGCGCTACGCGATTTAACATTTAAACACGTATAACGGGTAAACAAGCACGATACGTAAACACGGTATGTGAATGAAATTAAATCACAAAAAACTGTCATATGGGACCCAAAAAAACCGGCCATGTAGTCACCACCCACATGACCCATTCAAAATTCATGCAAGAGCATGCAAAATGATGATTACCTTTCATTTCTCTTTTACATTTCAACACACACAAACACTCTATCAAACTCTCAACTCTTTCACTAAATTTCTCTCTCAACTAACTGAAAGAAATCAGTCATAAATCACCTCCCACAACCCCTTTAATCCACCACAATCCACCTAAGAATCACCAAGCTCCACCACCAAAATACTTCTCCATTTTCAAGATATTAGAAAGGAATTAGAGCTCAAGTATCCCTCATCACAAATCTGCCATCTTTTCTTTAAATCACCATTGTAAGAACATTTTCCTACTCATCTTTAAGCTTATAATCATACTATAGTGTTAAGAGCTTAACCTAAAAATCACTTTTGTTAACATTAAACTCTTAAAAATGTGAAAACTACTTTCTGTCCAGAAACTTTTTGTCATTTATACGAATTTTATAAAATACATTTCTCCATGAAAATGGACGTTTTTATAGTCCAAATTCAAGTTCAAAAAGTTATCTTTCCAATTCCATTAACCATGTATTATTTTAACCCCGTTTGCTATACTTAAAGAGTTTTACAAGAAAACATGTATAATCTGACAGAATGAGACAGAAACATTATCCTTAGTGTTTTATGTATATCTAAGGCTAAACACCTCCAAATGACTTGAGACTAGAACAAAAAGTTCATAAAATTTGTTGGCTACAACTTTAATATTGACCACTTTGACTAGAAATGTGTAGATTATGCTCAAAAAATGAATCTTCTTGCATGTCACTAAAACTGAGTATATGAGAGAGAAATAATGATTAAAAATAATAAAACATTTTAATTAAATCTCTAAAAATTGTTGGAGCTAGGTAACACGTGGGGGAGCACTTGAAAATTTTGTTGTATTTGATTTTAGATGTTTGAAATTTTTAAAAGTTAGAACAAGTGGTTGAAAATTCTGAAAAACTAAGTTTGGGACAGATTTTGTTATAACATAAAAACTGACACTTTCGGGCTTGCTAAAATTAGAAGGAATGACTTTTTGGGACTTTTGAACATATCTAAGAGTTTTGGAAAAGCTTCGGGTCAAACCGAGTAGGTTTGACCAAGTCAACAAAAACGGAGCTCGATTTCTAACAACCGACAAACTTACTATTTATGGAAAATGGTAACAAAATGGGTTTAGGTGACTTAATTAATGACTTTGACCAAAAATGAGACTTGGAAAGTTTTCCGAATTAGAAACCGACACTTAGAACACTTTGACCAAATACTCTAATTCATAAATTGGTAAGTGTCACATAAATTGGGAAGTGTCTCATAAATTGAAAAGTGTCTCATAAATTGGCAAGTGTCTCATAAATTGGCAAGTGTCACATAAATTGGCAAGTTTTACTAAGGTTTGACCAACTTTAACCAGGTTTGACAACTTTGACCAACATTGACCAGTTTGATTAGGTTTGACCAACTTTGACCAGGTTTGACAACTTTGACAAGGTTTGATCAACTTTGACCAGGTTTGACCAACTTTGACTAGTTTGACCAGGTTTGACGAGCTTTGACCAACTTTGACCTACGATTTAAGGTTTTTACAATCTAAATAATCTGTTAGCAACACACGATATGTACTAATGAATAGTATACAACAAAACAAACTTAATAATAATGTCTAAACGAATTATTATTACAAACTTTCACTAACGGGTCGTACACGTTTTGATAAACGAACTTGAATAACTTACTTGAACATACTAGTTGAGTGAAATAGGTTTAGGTGGACATTAACCCTCCACCTACACTATTGGATTAAGTGAACATTAACCCCCACTTATACAATAGCTATAGAATAGATGGTCTTATGAGACATCTACTTATACACAATCTTATACATTTAGGACGTTAGAAGGTTTCTCTTTGGACAGTTTACATGCTTATTGATATTTGCTTGCTACTAGCTAAACTAATGTGAGTTTCATAGCCACTTTTTACTTGTTTTTAACTGTTTCGGGGTGAGAATACATACAGAAACTTTTACAGATTTTACTTATGATTGCTAGAAACAGAAATAGAACAAATACTTATTGCATGAGTAGCAGAACTAATCCACCAATAAGACCTCAATTTCATGATTCTTTAATTTCATAAAGCGCGAATAATTGTGAATAGTACTATTGGAATTGACAATCCCGTACGAGCTAGTCGCTCCAGCTAACCCACGGGCGCATAATTATTTGAATCAGGATGTGTAACCGGATTAGACACATAGAGGCAGTAGAATATGTTAAGATTCAAAAACATGAGCTCATGGAAATAGTATACTGAATACAGAACCGGATCTATTAATCAGAAATTTATTGTATAGAAACTTTACTATTTTACAGAACTTTATCTTGCAGATTCTTTTTGTAAAACAGATAATCAGGTGTTTACATTATTACTTTACAGAACAAACCTATGAACTCACCAACTTTATGTTGACCCTTTTAGTATGTATTCTCAGGTTTACATACGCAGTAGGACTACCCACAAGAAATAAGACAGTAGGATGCTTTTTTGCGAACAAGAGATTTAACTGCATTATGATATTTTGTATCAACGGTTATGTATTATAAATCTCTACACTATTTTTGCGAACTCTAATATTTTGGGATAACAGTTGTAAACATTTGATTTATGAAATGTAATATTTTCCAAACGTCTCATATAGAGGTCGTTTGTTTTAATCTTTGTGTTATGATATTCAAATTGGTCGTAGCCCCCGTGATACCTCATACTTCTGCTGCCACGTGTTTCAGGGGTGCAACAGATAGTTGACTTGTCAAATGCTCATGACATTCAAAGAAATCATAATTATGAGATATGCAAATTAAAATCAAAACTTTTTGATCAAGAGGAAAATGTGTAAATAAAAAAAAATTAAAACTAGATCTTGAGACACAATTACATGCAAACGAAGTGTGTATTCATTAGAAAGTAAAATCTGAGACACAATTTTTGGAACTCAAAAAGGTTATGGAATTTT
Source organism: Pseudognaphalium luteoalbum (assembly GCA_963422505.1). NCBI lineage: Eukaryota > Viridiplantae > Streptophyta > Magnoliopsida > Asterales > Asteraceae > Pseudognaphalium > Pseudognaphalium luteoalbum. The sequence goes on from OY730196.1 coordinate 51,248,544, forward strand.
GGTGTAAGTCAAACATGAGAGTAAATTAGTTTGTAAATAATCAAATTCCAAAACAAGCAAAAGCTATTTTGGGAGGTGATTATGGATATGCTGCCTCACTTGCTGACTCTATGAAGATTGATCCCATTTTTAATTTTGATGGATATTTCTCAGAAACTGTATTTGAACCAATATCAATTATCAGTGAGTCAAGACCAAATTATTTCATAAAAGGTGGTCTACTCACTAATAGTTGCAACGTAGTGAAGATTGATTGTGAAAACAAAAGTTTTAAAGCTGATAATCTATCAGAAATTTCAAAGTTCACTAAATCAGTCGCTGATGATCAAAATGATATCAGCAACCTCTCTCACACTATTTCAGTCACTGATAATATTATTATCAATGACCCTAAGTCAAAGAAACAAGAGGTAGAAATTTGCAAGGAAAGTTATGAGTCAGTGTCAACTCAGCAACTTAAATCAAAGAAAGTTAAAAAGGCCACTTATGCATACAGAAAGTGTTACAAATGAGGAACAGGAAACACTTATCATATGAATGCTCAAAAACCCCATTTTCAAAACATTTAATCATTAGTGAGCATTCAGACACCATTATGCAAATCAGTGGAAGCCAAAATTAAGGCTTAGCCATTATGAACCCATCTCAGGATGGGTTCACCAGTTAAACTAATCTTGATAATTGATGTAGTGCATTCTTAGAGAGACTATCTGGTATCTAGACAGTGGTTGTTCCAGACATATGACTGGATGTAAGTCCCTGCTCAGTGACTACCAGGATGGAAGAGGTCCTGATGTAGTGTTTGGGATAATAAGATTGGATATAACGAATAAGTTCTAAAATAATTAAAGCATACAAATTTAATTAAGATAGAACATGATAGAAAGAACCCGGATTAAAATGCGAGAAGGAATAGACTTGAATTAGTAAGCGTAACTCTAAGCGCACACCAAAGATTACAAAATGTTCCCTAGCTTTCGTTCTACTTTGAACAAGCTCCTTAACTAGCCTAACACTAATTTTGAAGTAATAAAATAGAATGAGAAAGTAAAGAGAGAATTATGCCTAATGCATATGGGACATCTTCAAATGAAAGCCTAGGGACTGTATTTATAGGGAAAATATGGCTCACATTAGCAAAGGAGTGAAAGGTGGTGCACCAGGTACGAAAAAGTAACGAAAGGTGGTGCACCGGGTACGGATACAAGCAAGGACAAAAAAGCACAAAAGAGATGGGAGGGTGGAGTCCGGTGCCACCTGGCTGCTGGCCGGCGGCGCCTGGCTGTTGGCCGACGGCGGCCGGCTGCCACCCGTCCCGGTCCGTCGTCTTTCGCCGTGTTGTATAATTCATGCGTATCTTTATCGTTATGCGTCCGTTTGCGTTGATTCTTTTTACGTTGGATTCGTAATTCAAAAACGAAGACTTTGATGTAAAGATATCCCAAAAATATGTTTCCTATCTCCAGATATTGCGTACAAATCATTTGGATCTTCCGGCGGGCGTATAATCTTCATTCTTTGTCCGTTTTTGTTGATTCTTCTTCTGTTGGATTCGTAATTTGAAAACGAACATCTTGGGTGAGATGGATGTTGATGATGGGAACTTTTGTCTTGAAATCTCGTTTTGATGCCTTGAATCTTCAAACGTGTGTGAAATCTTCATTTTTCATCCATTTTGCTTGATTTTTATCGTGCAACCTTGTTTTGACTATCTTGGCATAATATCATTGATTTGTATTGGTTTTGAATTTAAAATGCCAAAAATCATTCTAGAATGAGAGAGATATCGGTAGTAAAAACATGACTTTTTACGCGATATCAAGTATCCCACACTTAGAACTTTGTTTGTCCTCAAGCAAACTCGAATTTCATGCATGGTTAAAATAAGCAGAAAATGAAATATTTTAGGGTAGAACTTTTTACTAAGGGGGTTTTGAAAAATAAAATATTCATTCTTTGAAAAAGCAGGGTTGTAATCTTCGGGAGCATGCTTTTGATCTTTGATCTTGGATACATGACTAGGCGATCCTCTCTAGGTGGTCACTGAAATCACTCAAAGTGTGATTTCCTATTCTAATATTATTAAACACTCAGAACGCCAGTCATGTATCGTTTATAGTCATAGGCTTGATCGAGAATCAAATCGTTACCTTTTTGGTGAGTGCGAAGTCGATCTAGCCATAATCATTCTAAGGGAAGTGATGTAGGGTTTTTAGAAGCGAAGTGTTTGAGGAATGAGAGGGGGTTTTGTTGGGTTTTTTGACGGGTTTCTTTTATTGAAGTTGGAATTTTTTGCGGGATTGACGCCTTTTTGGTGTTTGCGGAAGGAGTATTTTTCTCCTATTGATTACCTTTTTCTTTGGGTTTTTCTTTCTTGAATTTTCTTTTCTCTTTTTTTTTCGACGTCATCTCCTTGCGATTTCTCTTCGTTCATCTTTGGAACTTTGTTTCAAAGTTTGGGGGATGCTTTTGAGAAAGTAGGGGTAACGTATCTATTTTTTTCTTGGGAGTATGGGTGTACGGGTATATGGATGGGTTTAAGAATGATGTGATTCAATCTCCTTTTCACTAACCAATCTGAATTCGAAATGCATAACAGGAGTAATTCTGATTCTAAACGCATACATCGGCACACTCAAGAATCGAAAAAGTGAAGCATTAAAAGTGAATGCTTTTTATATGGCTCAAGATACCTCACGAATCGAAAGTTGGGTTGTTATGTGCCTAGTCATGTGATGCTCTTTATGGGATTACTAAACTCATTTTTCAAAAGAATTTGTATTTTATTTATCCTTCTTCCCCAAGGTAAATCATTCTTTGTTTAAAAATTTTCATTTTCAACATATTTTTAACTTAATTTGAAAAATTTTGTTTACTTATTGGAAAAGGATGGTCTAAAGAGCAACGACTTAGAATCATGCATATACCATTATGCATTTTACAGTAGTGTAACTACTGCTATCCCACACTTAAAGGAACATCGTCCTCGATGTTTATAATCTAAGCTCTAACTGGGGTGAAAATCCCACACTTAGGAATTTAAACATCTAAAACGTATTCTTTTAGTGTTATGTTTTGGTTTTGAATCCCACACTTAGTGATAAGCATACTGGATATGGTATATTTAAACAAATGAAAGAGACGGTATAGAAGTACTCCCTGGTGGTTGTAGTGTCCCTTGGGTTGCATGTGCCGGATTCCGTCTTCCTTGGTGCATTCTTGATCAAGTCTTCCTGTGATTGGTCTCGTAGGTGTGAACACGTCGGATATACTATTCTTCAGGTGTTGCTATTTTCTTGCAGGCTGGAGCATGCTTTGTATTATCCGAGTGTGAAAGATAGTCGGAGATTTCATCACTTCTTGGAAAGTAAAATTGCAGAAATGTAAACACACGGTTTGCCTCCCGAGAAGCGCTTTTTTAAATTCGAGAGCTCGATTTAGTCCTTTCTACTTCAGATGATGTTGGATGTGTCTGTGGTGCTAGAGTGGTCACTGTGGTTCCTAGGTAGGGTGTATTGTGGAGAAAAGTGTCGCAGAAACTGTTCTATCATGTCAGTAATGAGAGTTGGTGGAGGTGTGGATTCCATTCTGAAGCTTTTGAAGTGATCAGTGGCTAATATGTTGAGGATTGCCATCCCATAGTTGATGTATCGAACTGCCCTTGTGACTGGTCCGTTAGGATCGATTCGAGTGCAGGTGTGAGTTTGAACAATTTCACATTGTGGGTGGTTTCTGCCTATTGAGGTCAATAAAGCCATGAATTCAGTCTTCACTTCTTTAAAATTGTTGGCCAATGGGTCTCCTCCAAAGGATCTAGTGGCTTGGCATACTTGTCTGATGAGTTGATGTTGTTCGCGGTTGAATTGAAAATCTGAGTCGGTGAAGACGTAGATTAACTTGCTGAATATTTCGTGGTATCCGTTGCGGTAAGCGTCGATTTCTACGTCTTCTTCTTCATACATTCCACGCAGTCGAGTCGTAACATAAGTTGCTAAGTTGATTTGCGACAGGTGCGGAATGAATCTAGGCACTTCGCGAATTTCTTCATGATACGCTGCTTGATTTAATTCATCGATTATTAGTTCAACATGATGACCAATAGTGGAGTGAATGAAGATCCTGAAGTTTTCTAAAGTTGTGAGATGTTCTCCAGTTTTGATGAGATTTAGAAGGGTTCTAAGATCTCCCACCATTCTTATGTCAGCATAATTATGTGGATTTCCAGAAGCTCTTTCAAGATGAGTTCTCATTGATGCAAGTATACTTGATGAGTAGGGAAAAGCTGATCCGGCTAAGGCGCAATATACTTTTTGGTATATTTGCCTTTGGTTGCTGCAGAACTCGACTTCTCCCATTGGGTAGTCTGGTCTCTCTGGCTGTTGAGCTTCTCTAGTAACTTGTTCTTGAAGGGAATCGGAGAACTCTTGGATATGCCTGAACAAAGTTTGGGGCACTGGTTCTCCATAATTGGCGAGATATGAATCATATTCTTGTTCAATTTGCCTAATCAGGTGTCTCTGAGCGGTGTTGTAGTCATTGGTTGACTCTTTGATTGCCTCTACAATGACGCGCACACTGGTGTCACTAGGAAGTAGGTTATCGTGATAAGCAACCTATCTTGGCTTGACGCCGAGGTGCATGAATCAGTAGCGTATCGTCTCATAGGTTCGACCGTTCTTAACCCCTAAAATAGTTTAGTATTTCATTAGCATGCAGATTAATAACTTTGTATGTTTAGACCGCTGATTATGTAAGACTTAGTGTTTTAAGGATTCCAGGTCACTAGGATTTTATTCTTATTCCTAAATCTTGTTTTGTGCATTAAGGCTTGGTTACTTCAACTTATGACTTGAGCTCTCCTTTTCAAACAGTTATACATCCCTGGATTATTCGCAGTTTATAAAAACGTGTTTCATATGCAGACCATGCCTTTCAGTAATCGGACAATGTACTTTACATGGTAGTTCAACTGCTTCTTACATCAGACATGCGGTCAGGAGTAATTGATGGTGAACGTGACACTCTAAACTAATTAATGTAAAGCGATGCAGAAATGTAAACCTAATGTGTACAACGAGTGGGTTCACTGTGTCTTACTTGTTGCATGTCATGGGCACAGATAACTACTTACCATAATTAAGGTTGATCAAGTCCTAATTACTAGGTAGCAGTCACGTGGATAACCAGAAAGGGTACTCCATAAATTAAACTCAAGTTCATAAAGTCTTAACGATACAAAGGTCATTAATTCCTATTTTATCTGAACGCGTTTTTGAACATCATTTTATTATGCATTGACTTTCGTAGGATATACCAGTTAGTTATGAAGTTGTATTATCCTTTCGGAATTCCAACTGCTAAACCAGAGCTGATTCCAGTGATGTAACTTCCTTTGGTCGTTTATCGACTTCCATACATTTGTACTCCGTGTGAAACGTTTCCAGTACTATATCAGATAAACTGTCGAATAGGGGCCGTTACATCACTTTTATAATTGTCGTACACTTAATTGCATAATGTCATCCTTACTTATATTTATCTACATCATCAACAATCACAATAATAAACTACTCGCAAATCATGGTAATAGACAAATCACATACAAGGCAATAATACATAATTAAAATATGAAATAAAGCAAGTATGATAAAGGTTTCGATATCACCCGGAAATAAATGCGTAGTAGCGTATTATTATGATTGACAACTCGTTCACACGTACAAAGATGAATCTACAAACTCTTAACGTTCATTCTAACCTCTATGCTAATCCGTAGATTAATTACAATAATCCTAGACTAAAATATAAGAGAATTTCTAGAGTGAGAAAGTGGAAACGGAAGAGTGAGAGTATTTCTATGAGTGTGAATATGAGAGTGTGTTGAAATGAGAGCTAGGGGCAGCTATTTTTAGGAGAGACTTGGCTCAAGTTAGCATCCCAAAGCTCACAATAGCAAAAGGTGGAAAAGGTGGTGGCACCGGGTACGAAAAAGGTGGAAAAGGTGGTGTACCGAGTACGGAAAAACACGTAAAGTTCTAGCACCGGGTGCACAAAAGGACCAAAAAGCGGGATCCGTGCAGGGGGTGGCAGCCGGCGGCGGCCAGGTGGCAGCTGGCGGCGGCCTGGTGGCTGGCCGGCGGTGGCTGGCTGCTACCCGCACTAGTCCGCTGCCTGTTGCCTCATTTCTCGATTCGTGCGTGTTTCTTCGTTATGCGTCCATTTGCGTTAATTCTTTTGTGTTGGATTCGTAATTCAAAAATGAAGCTTTTGATGAAAAGAAATCCCAAAAATATGTCTCCGAACTCTAGATGTGTCGTACGAATCATTTGGATCTTCCGGAGTACGTAGAATCTTCATTCTTCGTCCGTTTTTGTTGATTCTTCTTCTGTTGGATTCATAATTTGAAAACGAACATCTTGGATGAGACAGATGTTGGTGATGGGCTCTTTTGTCTTGAAATATCATTTTGATGTCTTGAATCTTCAAACGTGCGTGGAATCTTCGTTTTCTATCCGGTTTGCTTGATTTTCATCGTGCAACCTTGTTTTGACCATCTAGACATAATACTACTGATTTGTACTGATTTTTAGTTAAAGTGCCAAGAATAGTTCCAGAATGAGAGAGATATCGGTAGTAAAAACGTGACTTTTTAAGCGATATCAAGTATTCCACACTTAGAACTTTGCTTATCCTCAAGCAAACTCATTCATAAAAAGCTTTTGGACAGATTCTAATCGCATTAGTTTTTAGAGATACTATTCTCAAAGAATATAAAATTACAGTTACGAAAGAGTTTTTACTGGAGACTAGGGGTTTTGTAGAATTTGATACCTTCTTCGAGCAACTTATATGATGATCATGACTAGGCAATCCTCACAGGTGGGTCACTCAAATCACTCAAGTGTTTAGGGTTTCCTACTTACTAGTGTCAATCACTCAGATAGCATGTCATGCAGCATTCTCGTCATAGGCTTGATCGAGAATCAAATCTCCATCACTTTTAATGAGGACGGTACTAACCTCTCGAGATATCTTGGAAGGGAATCGGTTGCTTGGTTTTGAAGATGGTGTGTGATGAGGGTTTTTCCATGTATTTCCTTGAAACTGGGATGTTTTTCTTGAGAGAGTGTCTCTTTTGGAATTTCTCAGATTTTGAAAGGACTACATAGCCTTTTTCTTCCCTTTTCTTTGGAAATTTTCTTTTCGTGGCCCTTTTCTTGGTTGTGCCGGCATAATCCTTTTGATTTTCTTTTTTTTTCCTTTTGTTTTCTTTTCCTATGCCGACCTTACCGGTATAGTTTGTGGCCTGGAAGATTCCTAATGGTATTGGGTTACAAAAGTCTTGGGAAATCAAGAGTGTCTCTGAGAATTTGTTGGAAGATAAAACTTCTGTAGGTTCGGGATGAATAATAGGAGGTTTTGATTGGGTGTGATGAGTGAATGTTGAGTGGGTGGATGTTTGATGGTGGAAGGGTGTTTGGATTCCTTAGAAGTTATCAAGATGGGTTGTACCTATGCCACGTATGGTACTCATCGGTGTGATATCGAAATGCATTACAAGAGCAAGTTCTAATTCAAATGCATACATCGGCGCACACATGAAATGAAAAGTGAAGCATTTTAGAGATGAATGCTAATGATGGGCTCAATCCTCACGAATCAAATGTTTTGGTCAATGTGTGCCTAGCCATGTGTTGCCCTTTTAGTCCGTATCTTATTCTAGTACAGTTTTGTTTCGTTGTCAAAACTCATTTCTTGCTGTAATTTATAATTTTGAAAGATAGGATTTCTAAAAAACGATGTTTTTGAATCTAAAAATTTGAAATTTTATCCATTTTTAGCCTTTTAATGAAAATATTGTTTGACTTACGGACAAGAGGTAATAACTTGCGGTTGAAGGCCGTATATCCCACACTTAGAGCAACATTGTCCCTAATGTTCGAATCTCTTTGTTGAGTACCTCTTGTTAAAGTATCCCACACTTAGAGATTCTACTTATTTTCGGATTGTTTCGTAAGTGTAGTGTGGTTTTGATTATCCCACACTTAGTGTTTGGAATATCAGATGAGATAATCAATTCTTTAAACGGGTAGAGGGTTTTGGAACGGTGTACTTCTTTTGTTGTGCACGTTGTTGGCTACTCATTAGAAGTTTGCTGGTCCGTGGCTTGTAGCTTATGGCTCTCGGCATTCTTTATCATGTGGTCCACAGTTTCCCTTGCTTCAGTCTTCTATAGTTTCTCAAACAAACCACTCAATTCAATCAAGTAATAGTTGCTGATAAGGAAATTAAGTAATAGCTTAATAAAGTAATAACTGGGTAGATGTGATGTCTACGCATCAAATACACACAATAATAATAAAGTTTTGGTAGAAAATAGAAAGAAGTCAGAAAGCGGAGCAATCTAGTGCTCGACTGTTGGTGGTGTTGCTGCTGAAGATACTATAGGTCCAGGAGATGTCTCATCTGATGAGGAATCATCGTGCTGATAGTGGGTGCCTTCGTCTAATGCATCTCGATCAGCCTCTGCTTCTGGTGTACCTGTAGTGAATATTCCATGTTGTATCAAATGATCAACAAAATCTCCTGCAGGCATGTCAAAGATGTCCAGTGGAATCTCTGGTGTCCTCTGCTGAGAGTGTCCTCCAAATAAATCAGTCTGTCTATGAGAGGATACTGGATCAATCGGTGTGGGTGCAGGGCTGACACTCCTGAGAATCCTATGACTCTGAACAATGGTGGCTCGCATGGAGACTCTGGATATTCTGCTGCTTCGCGAAGTATGCCCTTTGACCGAACCAACAGTTGAGGGGACATGCTGTACCGGAGTAGAATCCTGTGCTAGTGGTGGTCATGGTCTAGGTGTAACCGTGCGAGGTGGAACCGTGCGAATTGGTAAACCATGGCCATGGCCACGAGCTGGATATCTGCGAGGTGCTTGAGTAGGAACTAGATGTCTAGGAGCTGTAGGTGTATATAAGTGTGGTGGTGCTCGGCCCATTCCACACGGTATGTCTGGAAGTGGGCTCACTGGTATCCCTGCGATCTGTTGTCTCATGGCTCTATAGCATCTGACTTGCATATGCATCAACCGGTACCAGTAATCGGGCCCTGGGGGTATCCCATAATGGTATATGTAAGCTGGTATCTGAGCTCTAGGGGCCGGGACAGAAGGTCCTGGCCTAGTAGGCTGTGGCGGTGCAACTGGGTCATCATAATCTTGTGCATCTCATTCTCATCTGAATCGGAGTCTGAATTGCGGGGCTCTCTTGGTTGTTTCCTCTTCCTGGATTCCCTCGGTAGGACTAGACCTGCTACCAATGTATCAACACTCTCAGGGTCTGATGACCGTGCCCTGATGTAAACGGTGCCATCCCTCAGAATCTGAAGTATATCCATGCTCCTTAGAAAATTGTAGTCTATCGGTTGGGCACTCCATTCTGGCAGGCTCTTCAATTCCTCTATCTCTGTCGTCCTAATCAACCCCATTTTCTTAATCAACCTAGTAATCACTGGGCCCATGAATGATCTTCTTGCACCAAACTCTTTTTCTTCCAAAATCTGTTGTGAAACTAAATGGGCAACCTGAATGTTCCTCCTCTCGAGGATACATGCCATCTTGACAACATCAAACTCAGAGACTCGACCATTAGACGTATGCTTCCCATCAAGCGAACAAGCTAGTAGTTTGTGCAAAATCAACAATAGCTGGGTCTGTGAGCTGGGTAGCTTTAATACCCGAGAAATATGGCTTTGGTGACCAATGACTCCATGCCTCTACGGTAGTAGTCGTGAGAGAAATCGTGGTGGCTCCACTAGTAAACAGGGGTGAATCGATCTCTTCTGGAGTATAGAGATCTAGGTGACGTGCAAACCAAGCCAATGACAGGGTGAATAGGATCCCCATATATCTAAATGTGATCACCCCATCTCCAACTCTACTCCCTGGCTCAAATGTATAGGTGGTCATGAACTCGGTGATCATCTCCATATACACCGGTTCGTCAATGATGAATAATTTCTTGAAAAACTTAAACTGCTGACCCTCTATTGAGTAACTGAGTAGACTTTCTAATCTCTGCCTGAATCCCAATGTCTGCAGCTTTTCCAAATCTACATATCTAAAATGGCCAAAAGATTTGTCTCTCCATATGTGTGTCATCTGGTCGTATGCTGGTGTTGCACTAAGGTATGCTGGGTTTAGCTTCTTCTTCTTCTTTGGCGACATAGTACCTGAGAACATGAGAGATTTAAAGTAATAGGTCTTAAGAAAGGGGGAATTTAAAGCACTTCCCGAAATTTCTAATGGAAAATTCGAAATGAGGGCTTTAAATTCTTGACAGTCCAAAGATTACAGTAAATATCAAATTTTCCCAAGTGACTAATAATCAGTCTTAACAATAGTAAGGCAATCATCAATGTGCGAAAATATATAGTCATGGGATGGTGGTAACTTAACTGTGAAGTAATGTCGTTTACAAAGTTCGTCATTATTTCACAATTTGTAGTCTCATGGTAGGTTTTTTACTTTTTAAAAGTCCAACTTGAAGTAAGGTTTATGAATAAAAATTGCAATTGATTTTATTTTTTTTAAATGCAATACTTCAAGTTGACTTTTTAGGTCAAAACTTATTTCGGACGATAATTTCAATTTGTCCGCATACCAAAATTATAACCTAAACATGTAAACATTATTTTAGACATTTTCCTAATTGATAATCAAGCTAGGTCATGTACAAAAAGTTATGTCATCCATGTGTTTGATTTTATTCAAGACTTTTGTTTTTAATAATGATTCTCTAGTTATATTGCCTATTTTGACTAGTCAAGCAAGTACAAGTGTCCTAGTAAGCAAGAGTTGTCAAGTGACCTTAATTTACTATCCTAATCATGCATGCTAGTTAACTTTTTATTGACTTTCAAAAGTCAAACTTGCTAATCCTAATTTATCCGCATTGTACAATTAACATAGAGCTATCATTCAAAACACCACAATTACTTAAATGTTTAACAACTAACACTTAATCAAGCCAAATTCTAGACTTAATCAATAGGTTAAAGTACATCTTCTTGAAAGAGCCAAGCTAGTGTGAATTAGCATGGGTAAGTGGTAGTAGCATGTAGTTCCTAAGCATTTAACTTAGCTAACTTCATAAAATAAGATACTTTAGGCTTAAAGTAGGTTTCTTATGATCATACCTTGTTTTTGTGCGTAAAACTTCAAAACGAATGTACAACCGAGAACATCATGCAATGAGGAGTTCAAAAGGACATGAAATTATAGAGTTCGGTGAAGATTGGATGGTCATTCATGGAGGTATGGTGGCCGGTTTTTAGGTGAGGGAGGAAGGAGAAGAAAAGTTTTTGTTTTTGAATTATAGGATCATATGGAAGGTTGGTAGTCCATGAAAATATTTGTCATGCTCCTATGTACCATATTCCTTACATGGTCCCTAATGTACATCTTAGTACTAAGCCTAATATCCTAGATTAATTTCTAATTTCCTACTAATAATGATTACGAATCCTAAATGTATTTATTGTAACTAGTCACTTGTTAGTCTCTCGTTACGTTATAAACAATTTTAGAAGCGCGTAATTTTTTTTTTTTTGCGGAACAATTATAATTAATCCTGAAATATTTAACTTAAATTATTTTTGGTGTTTAAAAATTATTTGTCTGACATGGACTTGTTGAATGTACATATTTCGGCTAAAAGCTTAACGTTGTACGTTCTTGTTGTCGCGCATGTGTTTTCAGGAAAAAATTTTAAGAACGTTTTTTTCCTTTTAAAGTAAACTTTCAAAATTTTATTATATTACTATATTCATACTAAAATACGCTCATCTAAAGTCGCGAGCCTTTACCTTTTTCGGAAGGAATTGTTTTAAGATTCGTTCTGATCCCTCCATAGGGAAAGGGTCGAGATTTGTTCCCTTAAGCGAACGTTTTTCAGCAAAAAATATTTTGAAAGTTCCAAAATGGTGTTATAAACTAAATAGTAATGACGATTTTCTAATCCTAGGACTTCTCGTTCTTCGTATCCTAAATTGACAAGATCACCAATTAACTTATTGTACACTTTCCTTACCTTTTTAGGGTTTGACAAACCGACGCGTGGCCCTTGATCTTTGTAATTAAGATCGTGAGTGAGTTTATTCATGACTTCCAAAAACACGTTCTCTTCCTGTGAATCAGAGTCTCCGGTTGTAGACTTAATTGTCCTACAGAGTTCACTGATTGTGGATTTTTGTACGGAAGTGAAGGGGTATTTGGTAAAGGCAAAGATTCGAGTAAGCTTGACGTGAAGGTTTTTCCTTTTTGCGAAGAAAACTGTGTCGATTCTTTCCTTGGTGGAATCAGGAAAAAACGTCTCGTAATTTGTAGATCAGGTGAGAGGCGGGGTCAACAAAGAAAGGAATTTTACCAGGAATGACGATAGAAATCATTGGATCTTTTTCTTCCCAGAACTCAAGTTTATTGATCATTGCGGCGACAGTGTGATTGATTAATATCATAGATGTTGGAAGAAAATCCATGCCGGCGAGTGATTCAAAAAGTAGATCTAAATCTGCTATAAACTTTAGTTCTTGGTCTCTGAAATTCGTGGAAGTGCTTTCGCATTCACGACTTGACAGGCGAAGAAGGAATTTTACTTGTTGTTCTAATGTGGCAATCGTTTCTCTTTGTTCATAGGAATACGGGAGGTTGGCATAGGTTAACTGCCTGACGAATGCTTTATAGACATCTACCCTACGGGAAGGATTGAAAGAAGTACCGAGGTGGAGTTCTTTAAAACAAGGTTGTTCCGGCTCGACTGATGGAGCCTTATCCACCACTCAGTAAATGGTGTATTGGTGTTTGTGTGAAATGAATGGAAAGATGCCGTTTTTCTGAGAATCGGGCGTGGTTTGGGTATACACCGATGTTTCAGGAATGAGGGTGATTAAGTCACAAGATTTATGAGGTTTTTAATCAGAATCATCTTCGGGAAAATAATCGAAGTGGGAAGAATCAGGTAAACCAGGTAGGTGCAAAGTTGGTGAGTGATCTTCTGGAGATGATGCAAGGTCAGGTAACTGATCCATGTCATCAAAATCCAGGCAATGTTTTGGAATTGAAAGTGAGGTCCTATATTCTTCTTGGGTGTCGGAGGTTTCCTTATCTTTAGAGGAAGAAGGTGAAAAGAAATCAGATCCATTGAAATGAGGCAAGAATTGGGTTTTCGAGTTGTCATTTTAATGCTATCCTAACTAATACTTAATTTATACTAATTACTTAAATTAACTTTCGAAAGATTTCTAAAAAGATTTCAATCGGAAGGGTCTCCTAAATATCACTACTTAAGGCGGCTTTGAATCGTACGTTTGTGATTCCCCGGCAGCAGCGCCAAAAACTTGTTGCACCCGCAACCGACGGTTTAGTTTCGTTGTGATTTCTGATGGTGGTGCAGGTGCAGCAGGGGTTTTAAAATTTATATTTAGCTGGACTTAAATTATACTACCTACCTACTCTGGTTAGCAAGCGGTAAGTAGGACCTAAGATCGTTCTATGAATCCAAACGTGTGGGCGATTAAAGCTGGTGTTTTCAGTAGGGAAATATTTAGGATGGAACAAAGTAGGTAGGTTTGGGGGTTTTAAGCTAAAGACAAGTAATTAAAATGCAGAAAAGTAAATTGCAGGAAATTAAAGTGCAGGAAAACAGGTAAAGATAAACATGTGATTGCTGAGATTTCGATAATTCATGTTTCAGGATGACAGATTAAACAGGAGCAATGCTAAATGTAATGATTTAAACTATCAGATGTAAACTCCAGAATCCTACCAACTAAATTTCCCAATGGCATGTCACTAGGAACTAGGTTATCGTGATTCTGATCAGAGCAATACGCAAACTTCCAATACTTATCTAGTTGAAAGATAAGCAACCTATCTTGGCTTGACGCCGAGGTGCATGAATCAGTAGCGTATCGTCTCATAGGTCCGACCGTTCTTAACCCCTAAAATAGTTTAGTATTTCATTAGCATGCAGATTAATAACTTTGTATGTTTAGACCGCTGATTATGTAAGACTTAGTGTTTTAAGGATTCCAGGTCACTAGGATTTTATTCTTATTCCTAAATCTTGTTTTGTGCATTAAGGCTTGGTTACTTCAACTTATGACTTGAGCTCTCCTTTTCAAACAGTTATACATCCCTGGATTATTTGCAGTTTATAAAAACGTATTTCATATGCAGACCATGCCTTTCAGTAATCGGACAGTGTACTTTACATAATAGTTCAACTGCTTCTTACATCAGACATGTGGTCAGGAGTAATTGACGGTGAACGTGACACTCTAAACTAACTAAATGTAAAGCGATGCAGAAATGTAAACCTAATATGTACAACGAGTGGGTTCACTGTGTCTTACTTGTTGCATGTCATGGGCACAGATAACTACTTACCATAATTAAGGTTGATCAAGTCCTAATTACTAGGTTGCAGTCACGTGGATAACCAGAAAGGGTACTCCATAAATTAAACTCAAGTTCATAAAGTCTTAGCGATAAAAGGTCATTAATTCCTATTTTATCTGAATGCATGTTTGAACATCATTTTATTATGCATTGACTTTCGTAGGATATACCAATTAGTTATGAAGTTGTATTATCCTTTTGGAATTCCAACTACTAAACCAGAGCTGATTCCAGTGATGTAATTACCTTCGGTCGTTTATCGACTTCCATACATTTGTACTCTGTGTGAAACGTTTCCAGTACTATATCAGATAAACTGTCGAATAGGGGCCGTTACATCACTTTTACAATTGTCGTACACTTAATTGCATAATGACATCCTTATTTATAATTATGCACATCATCAATAATCACAATAATAAACTACTCGCAATTCATGGTAATAAACGAATCACATACAAGGCAATAATACATAATTAAAATATGAAATAAAGCAAGTATGATAAAGGTTTCGATATCACCCGGAAATAAACGCGTAGCAACGTATTATTATGATTGATAACTCGTTCACACGTACAAAGATGAATCTCCAAACTCCTAACGTTCGTTCTAACCGCTATGTTAATCCGTAGATTAATTACAATAATCCTATACTAAAATATAAGAGAATTTCTAGAGTGAGAAAGTGGAAACGGAAGAGTGAGAGTATATGTATGAGTGTGAATATGAGAGTGTGTTGAAATGCGAGCTAGGGGCAGCTATTTATAGGAGAGACTTGGCTCAAGTTAGCATCCTAAAGCTCACAATAGCAAAAGGTGGAAAAGGTGGTGGCACCGGGTACGAAAAAGGTGGAAAAGGTGGTGCACCGGGTACGGAAAAACACGTAAAGGTCTAGCACCGGGTACACAAAAGGACCAAAAAGCGGGATCCGTGTAGGGGGTGGCAGCCGCCGGCGGCCAGGTGGCAGCTAGCGGCGGCCTGGTGGCTGGCCGGCGGTGGCTGGCTGCTACCCGCACTAGTCCGCTGCCTGTTGCCTCATTTCTCGATTCGTGCGTGTTTCTTCGTTATGCGTCCATTTGCGTTAATTCTTTTGTGTTGGATTTGTAATTCAAAAATGAAGCTTTTGATGAAAAGAAATCCCTAAAATATGTCTCCGAACTCTAGATGTGTCGTACGAATCGTTTGGATCTTCCGGAGTACGTAGAATCTTCATTCTTCGTCCGTTTTTGTTGATTCTTCTTCTGTTGGATTCGTAATTTGAAAATGAACATCTTGGATGAGAAAGATGTTGGTGATGGGCTCTTTTGTCTTGAAATCTCGTTTTGATGTCTTGAATCTTCAAACGTGCGTGGAATCTTCGTTTTCTATCCGTTTTGCTTGATTTTCATCGTGCAACCTTGTTTTGACCATCTTGACATAATACTACTGATTTGTACTGATTTTGAGTTAGAGTGCCAAGAATCGTTCTAGAATGAGAGAGATATCGGTAGTAAAAACGTAACTTTTTACGCGATATCAGGTACGTATTATAAGTTCTGGATCAGGGAAATTAAACAGTGGTGCAGATCTAGGGGAACAGGGCATACACTAAAAAGAAAGACAAGAAAGTAAATACTTGTTTTTGTGTTTTTTTTTAAAAAAAGTTTAATCCTAAGGGTTTACTAGAATTGGGATTGGTTGGGCCTCTGTATCGGACCGTTAGTCTCCCCGACAGCGGTGCCAAAAACTTGATGTGCCCTCGAAGCGTCGTATGAAGATGATATACAGATCGCAATCGGTTTGTTTTAAATTTATATTTGTTGTGGTCTAAGTATGACTTACTAATACTGAACCAAAGGCTAGTAGATGGTAAGTATGACCTGGAGTCGTTCTTAAAGATAAACTGAATTGAAACGGAGGTAATCCAATCAATCTTTCTTTTCTAGTAATGGTTTTAAAAGAGTGTGTTGGGGGTTTTGGTTCAGTGAACTAAGTAAACTAAATAAAGCGAATAAAAGTGTAATAATAAATTAGATAATAAAAGTAGTATTTGTTGTGAGTTCGTTAGCTAATAATGTGGGATGATGACTCTTATGGGAAAACGATTATCTAAATTGGAAATGTTTAGTGGATTCAACACCCAGTGGTATAACCAATAAGTTCCCTATTAGTCGGTTATCAACTAATATGTCACGAGGAACTAAGGTGTCATGATTCTGATCAGACAAACGATGCTCAACTCTCCACACTCTCCTGTGAGGGAGTCTGTGGCCCGTATTATTGAACGTATTCGCTTGTGGGTGAAGGAATAGAGTAGCAGGTCATTACAAATCTGACCGTTCTTAATACCATACAGATTTCAAATCCATTAAACTATTAACTTAGAATTTATGTTCGGACTTATTAATCAATTCCTATTAATGAAACTTAAGGATGATAAACAGGGGAAAGCATTCAAGGTTCTTGCGTATCTTACTTTTGGTTTCATATTTTAAGGAAAGGATATCAGTGTAATTTAGATTTCAAACTTGCCTTTCTAATTACGATTAACAAATCCCTATGTTTTCAAAAATGGTTATTTAGCCTGTAGCCTACCTACTCTAATCTAATCTAAATTAACTAATCTAATTAAAATGCTAATTAAAATGCTGACGGCTTTTTGCATAAAGTTAAAACCAGACCATGTCGGAAAATGCTATGGTGATTCACAGTGTATTTAATCGTTTACCGATGTTTCCATTGTGAATTTAATTGCTTCGCCATGTTTACATGATAAGTACATTGTGATCGAAAGTGTACAATACTCATGGCAAGTCCACGTAATCACATTGCATTTTATGATGCTTGCATGATGTTACAGTTAAAAACATAGTTTTTACACAGATAACTATTGACCAAGTATCAAGGTTCACGACTCCTCTTTACAGGGTTACAATCATGTTTGTTAATTGAAAGGCGAATATAAGTTTTAGTTTTAAAATCATAGGATAAGTCCGTTCATAAAGTTTCTGTTTTATAATGTCGATTCATAATACAACTACCTTCAGTCGTTACTAGCTTCTATACGTATGTACTTTGCTTTAAAGCCTTTCCAGCACTATACCAAGTAAACAGTCGAATAGGGGCCGTCATATTATTTCACGACACATTTAAAACACAATTATATATGCTAACTACATCACAACAAATACAATAGGAATCTGCTCGCTAATCATGGCCCAAACTAAATTTAGCATAATTAAAGCATACATATTTAATTAAGATAGGATAGGATAGAAAGAACCCAGATTAAAATGTGAGAAGGAATAGACTTGAATTAATAAGTGTAACTCCAAGCGTAAACCAAATATTACAAAATGTTCCCTAGCTTTCGTTCTACTTTGAACAAGCTCCTTTACTCGCCTAACACAAATTTTGAAGTAGGAAAATAGAATGAGAAAGTAAAGAGAGAATTATGCCTAATGCATATGGGACATCTTCAAATGAAAGCCTAGGGGCTGTATTTATAGGGAAAATATGGCTCACATTAGCATCCCTAGGCTCACATTAGCAAAGGAGTGAAAGGTGGTGCACCAGGTACGAAAAAGTAGCGAAAGGTGGTGCACCAGGTACGGACAAGTAGCGAAAGGTGGTACACCAGGTACAAGCAATGATGAAAAAGCACAAAATAGAGGGGAGGGTGGATGCCGGCACCACCTGGCTGCTGGCCGGCAGAGGCTGGCTGTTGGCCGGCGGTGGCCGGCTGCCACCCGTCCCGGTCCGTCGTCTTTCGCTGCGTTGCTTAATTCGTGTGTATCTTCGTCGTTATGCGTCCATTTGTGTTGATTCTCTTTGCGTTGGATTCATAATTCAAAAACGAAGACTTTGATGTAAAGATACCCCAAAAATATGTTTCCTATCTCCAGATATTGCGTACGAATCATTTGGAATAGTTCAGGGGCTTATTTGTAATATTATCGAAGATATTGCAGAAGTTCTGCTTGTACTCTCTCTCTATCGTTTATTCAATCTACATTTTATTAACGGTTACTTCTTTCCTTATCTATTTTAATGATGATTATTATTGTTGTTAAGCTAGATTTAGGATCTGTTATTATGTGTAGTGAGTAGTTATATTGTGTGTTTGTTGTGATGTAGTTAGTCGTTAATTGGGATGATGTCATTATGAAACAACGGAAGTAACATTATACGGCTTTCATTTATATAGCGCCGGAAACATCACTAATGTGTGGAGTACGAAACGTGGAAGCTATGAAAGTCGTGGGCACAATCTGTTGTTGATT
Source organism: Pseudognaphalium luteoalbum (assembly GCA_963422505.1). Classification (NCBI taxonomy): domain Eukaryota; kingdom Viridiplantae; phylum Streptophyta; class Magnoliopsida; order Asterales; family Asteraceae; genus Pseudognaphalium; species Pseudognaphalium luteoalbum. The sequence goes on from OY730196.1 coordinate 51,267,267, forward strand.
AATGTTCCAAACTATTATATATTATAAATGAAAACTCGGTACTTTGATTACATGTTCCATCTATGATTTTAATCCACATATTCAACTAATGCCTTTCCACCAATAAACGTGGTTAAAACCTTTTGATAAGACGTCATATCTGGGGTAATTAATTATATGTGTTTTAGTTTTGAATATGTGGAAATACTTTATATGTATTGTACATCGTGAATAAACTTCGGATTAAATATCTGTGTTTAAATAACATGGTCTGGTTTTTGAAGCCGTGGAAATGCTGTTTTAAACAAGTATTGTACAGTGTGAATAAACTAGGGATTTATTGGTTAAATATAAGTGAGGGCTGGTTTATATCATAAATGGGGAATCTTTGATCAAAAATACAAACTTAATTTATGAATCCAGAAAGGAAAACGAGGAATCATCTAGTATTCCAAATATGTCTATCACCCCTAGATTCTACAAAACCATAGATGGAAAGTATTCAAACACCAACCAAAGTCTTAAACTTAAATGTTTTATTCAATTGAAAATCATTATGGTGTTAAGAATGGCCGGACCGTTAGTGTGTCTGTTACTATATGCATGCGCCCAGGAATCTTCGTATTCCAGAAAAGGGTCACTGTTCTGTAACATGGCAGTGTTGAGAGTTGAGCAACCTCCTCCGATCAGAATCACGATAGCCTAGTTACTCAGTGACATACTGATTGAGCAATCAAATCAGTAGGGTGCTAGTGCTTACACCATAAATACTTAAGACAAATAAAATACAAATCTTTAGAAAGACATTTTCATAACTTAAACTAAAACATCATCCCAATGAAAGGCTAATGAAGTCACAACAAACACCTCCTCTATCCTTATTGCTATCCCTTTATTTTATTGCCTAGTTTAAATTAGTAGTAGTATAATTTACTTGTTTAAGTTTAATTAGAAAACAAACAAAAACAAATCTCCAACTACTTTCAAAACATCCCTTTCACTAGCTAGATTCGGACATCCTGATTCCTCTGTTTCACAATACCGTAGGTTTTGAAGAACGACCCTAGGTCATACTTGCTATTGTACACCTTTAGGTGACATAGCACTAAGAAAACTTAGGCCCCAACATTTTACAAATTTAAAACTCCACTGACACGTCTCCAGTAGTCGGTGCAATGACAGTTTAACTCCTAACCAACCGCTAGGGACGCGTCAAGAGTACATTTTGAAATTAAATGGAGAAGAGGCTGTGGAAAGAGAAAGAGAGATATTTTTGAAGAACAAGCAAGAAGAGTTTGATTTTAATATGGCTAAGCTGATAGAAGATGTTGAAAAATCTGAGCTACAACGAGAGCTTGATAATGAGAAAAGAGGCACTGGATTAAAGAAGAAATGGGGAGATAAGCCATCAGTGGATAAGCTTTGGAATGAAATTGATAGAAAGAACTATGCTGCTAGAATGACTGGTAGATCAAACCCTGCTCCTCTTACCAAGGTCTATCTGAAGAAACCGAAGAATAAGTCTCAAGCACAGCTACTGATCCACAGAGGCACATAGACTCAGGCAATTGCTCTTGATCAAGTGTGGGAAATGCACAGAGAAGAATGGAATGAGATCAGACTTGTTGTGAGTCACTCCTCAAGTGTAGCTAAAAGAGAAGTGCTTAAAGAGATTGACCGTTTGTTTTAAAATATGGTTTCACTGCAGCTACTAAAACAAGAAGATACTGTAATACATGGTGAAGAGTTAGTGCAGCCACCAAGTCCAAGGTATAGGTCAGGTACTAGCAGCATTTACAGAATTCCAAATACTTCAAGGTTGAGTCTTTCTATCCCTTATGGTGTACCCAAAATTGAGGGTACTGAAGTGACTGAAGGTGAAAAGGGACTCGTCTACAAAGACTTTAATGGAGTACTAAAATTTCAAAGAGAGTCCGAGCTTGAAAAAATTGACCATGAACAGCTAGTCCACCTAATCAGACCAGTCAGCTTACTTCCCAAAGAAGGTTTGGCAAGACAATTCAAATTTCTTCCTTCTACAGAAAAATATGAGCTAGCTGATGAGCTAAGGGTTGTGAAAGAAGAGGAAATTTGGAATAGCCTGTGATAAATTTTGTAATAGATTAGATATCTTGTAACTGATCTTACTTGTACAATTTATAATTTTATAGTTCAATAATATCTGATCTTTTGAGAAAACCAAAGTAAAGAACTCAGATCATGTCAAAAGAATCCAAAAGGAAAAATAAATGGATAACAAGTACAAAACACTGACTATAAAATTTCACAGCAACAAGTCTGTCTAGGGAGCTTCGACCATAATCATATAGGGGAAATTGTTGAGTCACTGGTCGCTGACCATGTTGAGTTAATTGGTCGTTGACCATCTCAATGAAATATAACTCGATGAAGGAAATGATTTAAGTCAAAGCAATTGTTGCTAAGATCTGTACTCACAGAATTCTACTCATTCTACTCCAGGACTTGATATGTTTAGGAAGATTAAAACTCAACTTTGTGTATCGCTGATTCAGAACCTTCGGCGAGAGTTCTTATATAATTCAAGTCACTCTTCAAGAGCATGATAACTCGTAGTGAATGAGGAGGGTTATTTCATCTTCAGTGACTACACTAATAAAGTGTCTATTTAAGTGCAAGTTGCTCTTCAGTCGTACATCAGCAAGTGCTTCCCGTATCTTTATAAATATCTGGGAGATTACGTTGTAGCAAGTAATTGGTGTTAAGGAAGATGCGATATTCGAGGTAACAGAATTGGGACAACATATCAGAGATCAAGCCAATCAAGCAATGACACGTGTCATTCCAAGATCTTGTTTTGAATAAAATATTTACGGGACATTTTCACTACAAATAGAGCAGTACATTGCACTTAGAAACTTGCCATTTGTAGGTGTTAATCACTTGTTAGTCAGTGAGTAATTTCTCTAAGCACAGTAAAGCGAGCAGCAAGTGAATAGTTAGCGTGTTTGTCCACTACTATTCATATCAGTTTGTAAAAGATTATCTTGAGCAATTAATTCGGATTAGCTTTGGCTATTCCATTCCGCAATCAATACTCAGTGAGTTTTTATGAGTAATAAAATTCACCATTCTGCTACTATTGCATCTATATTTACCTCTGCTACTATTGCATCTATGGTTACCATAGAAGCACCCCCGTTAACAGTGAAACACCGACAAATACCCAATGAGGGTGTTCATATAAAATCTTCCTCGCCTGCAAACCCAACACCTTCACCGGGACTGAAGGGGCCATCGGCATAGTCCACTGGATCGAGAAAATGGAATTGGTCCTCGACATCGGTGACTGTGCAACCGACAACATGGTGAAATATGCCACATGTACTCTCGTTGATAAAGTGTTGACTTGGTGGAACGTTCAAATCTAAATCCTTGGACGCAAAAACTGCTTACTCCATCTCATGGGAAACTCTGAAAAGAATGATCATGGAAGAGTTTTGCTCTCACAGTGAGCTTCAGAAACTCGAAATTGAGCTATGGAACATCCAGATGATCGGTGCTGACATTACAGGATACACGAAAAAGTTTCAAGAGCTTGCACGCCTTGTACCTCACATGGTGACTCCCGAGAGCAAATGCATTGAGCGATACAACAGGGGTTTGGCAGCACAGATCAGAGGCATGGTGATGTCATCCAAGCTGACTACGTTTAGGAGCGTAGTGGATCTGGCTCAAAGCTTGACCGATGAAGCGGTCCGAACTGGAACTTTGAAAGGCACTTCAGGGAAGAGTGAACCCAACCGTACTGATATTGGTGATTCTAGAAACAACAAATGAAAGTGGAACAGTGAGGGTAATGACCGTCAGGGTCAACAAAACAGGAACCCGAGAAACACCCGAGCCTATGCCGCAATCACCAACACTGATCCGAAACCATATCTTGGGAAGAGGCCGAAATGTGGAAAGTGCGGAAAGCACAATGAAGGGGATTTATTTTTCTGTGATAACTACAACCGATGGGGATACAAAACCCAGGCATGCAGAACCCACCTCACACACAACGAACAACGAAACAGTGGATGTTTCAGATGCGGTGACACGACACACTACCAAAACCAATGCCCACAGCTGAACAATGCCAACAATAATTAAAACAACTTCGGGAACAACAACAACCGCAACAAACCAGAATGACACCAACCCTATCGCTAACCTTCCACCAGCTCGTGGACGCGCATACATCCTTCATGCATAGGATGCACCAGAGGATCCCTATGCCAACATTGGTACGTCTTAACAAACTATTACTACAGTTTAACTTTACACTATTCGAATGTCAATTCGAACCTAACACTTGGTAAACTTTAACCACTTTCGAACACACAACTTATCAAACTATACAACGAGTATACTAAAACTATTATGAGTTACGATGTAACTTACGACGTAACGTTGGTAACAACACATCTTTCGGAAACACATACGTCCGACCTAACGACATGGATTAAAATCTCGGGACGAGATTTCTCTAACAGGGGAGAATGTAACAACCCGCAATTATGACATAATTATAAACAGTAATTGCACGTATTTCTAGGCTAATTCCCAAACTTAGAGTGAATTCACAACACATTTTAGAGGTAAGTCTAGCAGAGCCCAACTAGTTAATACGCGTAGTTTTTCATATTATGTAATTGTTATAATTGCGTACAAAACAATTGAAAATAAACGAGACAAACTAATATGACTGGTGGTGAATAAAACTATTTAATAATACAAAACAATTAAATAACGTTATTATTTATTAAATATTATGTCGATAATATTTACAAAGTAGTTCGTATCGTGTGAAACATAAACTGAATGACAAAACATATCTGTAAAACTGAGACAAAACAAAGTTATACTTTATAACTCACCTAATATTTTCATAAAATATTCGATTTAAAAACGTATTCGAATATTTATTTAGAAATCTATCATTTAAAAATATAATGCTATTTAACGATTAGGTAAACGAACACGGGATTTACCACCACAAATTGAAGACAAAAGCTACCAACTCTTTCCCCTCCTTTTTGATATAACCGGCCCAATCCACACCCCCCCCATTCCCTTTCATTTTATTTTCATCTTCATCCTCACTCTCTCTCTGTCTCTCTCTCTCTCTCTCTTGATTCACACACATGCAACCACCAAAATCATCATCATTTTCGGAATCATCATCAACATCTTAGAAGAGGAAGCAAGAAAAGTAACACCATTTTCACCATCTTCACCATCTTCATCTTATTCATCAACTTCATTTTCATCTTCTTGGATTTCTACTAAAAATTGGTAAGAAAAACACCCCCTTTAACTTGGTTATAACACAATAAAAAACTAAAAAACAAAATAAATTAACACACAATTAAGGCAGAAGTACACATACAAAACCAAAATTAACACACTCTTTTTGGTGACGGAATTGATTTAGTCTGGTTATGGATCATATCGGAATAACAGGCAATTATTAAAAATAGTAAGTGTTATTTCGATCATCAGTATATTTGTCCACTTTAAATTTACCTGGCATGCTAAAAACACCTTTTATAAAAATTATTTCAAAATGATTATCTGTATATTTGTCCTCTTAAACATATTACACTTACATCTAGAAGCTAATTTGTAGGTTCCCGTACCTCTGATCTAACGGATCGTTTAATCAACCAAATGTGCGGAATCCGTTTGGTTAGCGATAATTGAACGAATAAACAAACACACGATTTCTATAACGTTTTCTTAGTATTCACAATTGAATATAAACGTTACAAGCTTTTTCTCCTCTCTCTCTCACACACAAAAACGCCTCACACTCTATCTCTCTAATGACCAACCCTAAAACTGAAACATAACTCTCTATTTATAGGCTGTCCAAACCCTATAGCGACACTAGCCAAGTGTCGCTATATGCGACACTTGCTTAGTGTCGCACAAACACTAATTTGTGTATATTCTCTATTTCACTATTCGTTTACAGACTTGATGTACACACTAAACATTATACACACGCAGACTAATTGACTTTGACAATTACAAACGTTTGACCAACTGACTGACACACAAAATGCACTAACAAACTCCCCCATGTCAGCAGCTTGGTCAAATAAGTCTTCAATTAGTCTTCATCAACAAACTCTTTCATGTCTTCAACAATCAGAATCTCCCCCATTGAGATAGCATGGTCTTCAAAGAAATCTTGATGTCCAAATTCATGTGACTGATACAAATTCATCATACAATAAGATCTTCAAAATGTATGACCATCTCTCAATCATCAGCAACTTCTCCAATAGAACATATCTTCACAGTCTTTGGAGAATAACTGACATCTTTTACATCTTCAATATTTGACTTTAACAAGATATGTAATATTTGAAGAAAATAACATAGAAATAAAATCTTTTTGTATTTTCTTTATAATGGAAAAACAAAGAAAGAATAAAAATAAATTAAATTTGGGGATAGGATTGTTTTACGTCTTCTTAGAGATCATATCAGGCCAACATGCAATTATTAGGAAATAGTAAGTGTTATTTCGATTATTAGTATAATTGTCCACTTTAAATTTACTTAGCATATTTAAAACACCTTTCATAAAAATTATTTCAAGACGATTACTAGTATTGTTTGTCCACTTAAACATGTTACATCCGGGTCTGTGAGTTAACCTTTTATTGTTAGTATGAATATTTCTCCATGGTCCCCACCTATGACATACCCCTGTAACCCAGACATGAGCATAGCTTCCTAATCCAGAGAGAATATAAGAATATCATTTTTAAGAATCAAGTCAGCGGTGACAGGTCTGTACAAACGTACAACAAAGCGACATAACTTGATTCAGGTTTAAGCAAAACCAGACTTGGTCAAACCATTTTGGTGACCTTGTTTGGTATCTTATGATTTAAGATTTTTTAAGTTAATTGACTTGCGTTTGCTTAACTTTTAAGCATATACTAATTGAGACCAGGTCTGTACTTATGTACAACAGAGGAAACAATCAGTATAGACCCCCAAATGATTTCAGATAAACCTCAGGTATAGAAATATGTCATGCTACGTTAAGGAATTAAGACATTTAGTCGTACATCATCTGGTGTTTACCACAAGATCATAGACACGTATTAGAATTACTTCTTAAGAACCCAGAAACCGGTGTGTATCATGTCTACCAGTACATCATATGATGAAGCTAATGTTTATAAAAGCTATATTAAACATGCCAGATAAACCTACTGACACATCAAACATAAACCTTAAAATTTCCATTTTGTGCATGTCATCTGATGTACAATCATTTCTCATGTTGTTTCCAGACACAATCCAATATCTTTTTGAGGAATAAGAATCTTGCTGTTCACATTTCTGATTAAAATAATCAGAATTTTAATTACTCCCCTGAACAACAAATTCTTTTCAAAAATCCAATTCAAAGGTATTCCCTTTAAACATGAAACATATTTTTGTAATTTTTGATTTAAGATATTTCGCAACATTGCATTTCTTTGATACTATACTAAAAAGTACAAAGAATGGCTATTGCAATAATAATAATATTTAAAAGAAAAATATCAAAATCACATATCAAGTCAAATCAAATGCCGTTTAGCACTTTTACCACCACGAAACTTCAGAAACTTCAGAAATCATCATAACATTTTTCAACTATATCCATATCCATGCGGTCACTAAAAATGTTACTTTACAAGAAACTGACTGCATCACCGCAAACAATCAAACATTAGTACTTATGGGACACCCAAGCCTTGATAAACTTGGGTTGTCCATGATCATCCATGATCATCACATCAATGAGTTTATGATATTTTAAAAACTCAGAAGATTTCATTGATGCGTTGTTTGTGGATTTGGGTTTCCAAACCTGTTTAGGTTCAGATGATTTGTTTTCAACAATGTTGTGCTGTTGAACTTGAGGTCTACTAGGCACAACTTTGTTTACTCTTGCCATAGGTGTTGGAGAGTTTGATGCACAACTAGATACAGGCGTATACGAACGACGCCTTGAAAAAGGTTTTGAAAAAGAATTCCTGAAAGAAGAAGTTCTTGGCATCCCTCTACCAAACCTATCTAGGGATAATAACCTACAATCCCTAATAATATGGACCTGTTGACCACAACGATAACAAGAACGTCTCTAAACATAAGATCGATTCCAATGGGTTCCCTCAAATCGTTTAGGTGGAGGACAGTATACAGAAGGTCTATGATCAGGAACATTTGTTGAACATTCACTCTTAGGTGAACATGTTGAATTAGATGTTCCTGAGGTTGAGTTAGTAAATTTTGAATCCTTTTTAACATTTTTAACTTTGAAAGATTCATTTTTAACTTTTGCTTTTCCTTTGCATTTAAAACAATCAGGTTTGACAGCTATTTGCTCAACCTTAATGGTAGACTCTTCTGGTATGTCTTCTACCTCAACAATCTCCTCAACACAAACTTGAGAGTGACTTTCAGGTTTAACAAACTTAGGCAGGGGATACTCTGGCCTTTTGGTTTTCTCCTTTGCCTGTTTGTTTTCCTTTGCTTCTTTTGATTTAATACCATAAAGCAATACATAATCGACTGGAATCTCTTCATTGCCTTCCTTAACAGGCATAGGACAGTATTCGGCATGGGAAGGTGGTGGTACTTGGTTATAACCAAGTCCTGCCTTCTTTTTACCTCCTGTCCCTTGCTTGTTAACGATTTCATTAAAGACAACAGTTGTGGATGAAGAACCTAAAATTTTGCTTTTATGGTTATCGTACTCACTTTTTAAATCAGAAAGCTCATTTCTTAACAGTTCTATTTCAGTAAGATAACTTTTAATTGCATCTTGCTGACTAAAGACCTTTGCTTTAAAAGTTTGAGTATCTAACTTGTGAGCCTCAATATGTTTTTCATAAAGCTTTTCATTTTCTAGCAAAAACTTATTAGATTCTGTAAGTTTAACAACCTTTTCCCGCAAGTTTAAGTTATCCTTTTGATAGACCTCAAGAGATTCAGTCAATTGAATACAGGTAGCACAATTAAAAGGCTCAATTGGTTCATTTTGTACCTCAGGTGCATTAGAATCAACGTTTTTTTTTAATCCACCATTGCACTATGTTGAGGTTGTTCTTCCTTTTTATAGCCACCACAACGCTTTTCAATGGCAGTCCAGAGATCATACGCATTTTCGTAATTCTTAAACAACTTTAAGATCTCCGTAGGTAAAGATCCTTTAATTGCGTTGACAGTCTTCTGTTCATTATCCCATGCTTTGCGTTCTTCGAGAGTCATTGATCTATATGATTTTGCAATTTTTGTTCCTTCCATGACTGGTATTTCATATCTCTCAGTCAATGTACTCCACATGTCTGGATCATTAAAAGAGATATAGTCTTCAAAAGCTCTTCTCCAGCTTGAGTAGTATGTGTTTTGAGTGAACATCGAAAGGTTGTTGCCAACACTATGCAAGCGTGACGTCTTTTAAACAAGAACTTTAGCAAAACCCAGAAAACCAGATTCTCACACCAAAATTTGATTTGAAAATATTGAAAATTGGGCGAGCACAACTAAACTTTTCCCAGACTAGAATTATGAACTTTTAAGCTCAAAAACAAAATTTGGTACTACAATTTTTTTTTTCTCGAATTTCCCGCCAAAAATTCAACCGAAAACGTCCAAAAATGACCGGGTAAAATGAAACTTTTTCCAAGCTAAAATTGAACACTTTTAAGCTTATGAAAAAATTTTAAAAACGCAAAAAAAAAAATCTGGAATTTCCCGCCAAAATTGGTTCATTTTTTTTTTTTTTTTCCGAATCTAGAGTGACACTAGGTAAGTGTCACTAAAAATCACAAGTGACGGTATGAAGTGACGCACAACAAGTGACGCACTGAAGTGACGCTAGAAGGTAAGTGACGCACTAAGTGACGCTCTTAGTGACGGCAAGTGACGCACTTGAGTGTCGGCAAAACCCTAGTTGGAACTTACAAAGTGACGCACTTGAGTAACGCTCGAAGTGACGCTTGAAGGTAAGTGACGCTATCAAGTGACGGAACGAGTGACGCAAAAACGCGGCTGTCAGCTCCAAAAACCTTAAAAATTGAAATTTTCAAAACCCTAACAAAAATTGACGAACGGCGGATGAATTTGCACCAAATATCAACCCAAAACTCAATATAATCAACACAAATAACCTAGAAACTGATTATAATCGATTAATACCTTCGCGAATCAACCGAAAACGTTCAAAACACGATCCGAAACCGTCGAATCCTTGATTCACGGCTCTGATACCACTTGTAGGTTCCCTTATCTCTGATCTAACGGATCGTTTAATCAACCAAATGTGCGGAATCCGTTTGGTTAGCGATTATTGAACGAATAAACAAACACACGATTTCTATAACGTTTTCTTTGTATTCACAATTGAGTATAAATGTTACAAGCTTTTTCTCCTCTCTCTCACACACACAAAAACGCCTCACACTCTATCTCTCTAATGACCAACCCTAAAACTGAAACATAACTCTCTATTTATAGGCTGTCCAAACCCTATAGCGACACTAGCCAAGTGTCGCTATATGCAACACTTGCTTAGTGTCGCATAAACACTAATTTGTGTATATTCTCTATTTCACTATTCGTTTACAGACTTGCATATACACACTAAACATTATACACACGCAGACTAATTGACTTTGACAATTACAAACGTTTGACCAACCGACTGACACACAAAATGCACTAACATAATTTATTATTATTCGTATGTATATTTCTCTATGGTCCCCACCATAGATATACATCTTAACTGTAGACATACACTATACTTCCATTTATAGAAAGAATATGAGAAAATCATTTTTTAAGAATCAAGTCAGCGATGACAGGTCTGTACTTACGTACAACAGAGCAACATAGCTTGATTCAGTTTAAGCAAACCAAACTTGGTCAAACCATTTTGGCGACCTCATTAGGTATCTTAATTTTAAAGACTTTTCAAGTAGATTGACTTGTGTTTGCTTAATGTTTAACAGAAACCAGGTCTATACTTACGTATAACAGAGGTAACAGTCAATATATACCCCAAATGAAATCAAATAAGCTTCATGCACGGAAATATATCTAGCGTAAGTAAGACATTAATACATTTTTAATACATCTGACGGTGTTATACCACTTGAAATAAACAAATAGTTATTAGGCTTCCTAAAAATACTCAAATATTTTTCTGTAACATAACTACTAATATGATATCGCGTAAAAAGTCATGTTTTTACAACCGATATCTCTCTCATTCTAGAACGATTCTTGGCATTTTAACCTCAAAAATAACACAAATCAATGATATTATGCCAAGATGGTCAAAACAAGGTTGCACGGCAAAAATCAAGCCAAACGGATGAAAAACAAAGATTCCACACACGTTTGAAGATTCAAGGCATCAAAATGAGATTTCAAGACAAAAGTGCCCATTATCAACATCCATCTCATCCAAGATGTTCATTTTAAAATTGCAAATCTAACAGAAGAAGAATCAACAAAAACGGATAAAGAATGAAGATTCTACGCCCGCTGGAAGATCCAAATGATTCGTACGCAGTATTTGGAGATAGGAGACATATTTTTAGGAATTCTTTACATCAAAGTCTTCGTTTTTGAATTACGAATCCAATGTATATAGAATCAACGCAAACGGACGCATAACGAAGAAGATACGCACAAATTAAGCAACGCAGCGAAAGATGACGTACCGGGGCGGGTGGCAGCCAGCCGCCGCTGGCCAGGTGGTGGGCGGCGCCGCCTCCCCTACCCCCGTCTCTTTTCCGCTTTTCCGTCCTTGCGTGTACCTGGTGCACCACCTTTTGCTACTTTTTCGTACCCGGTGCACCACCTTTCACTCTTTTTCTAATGTGAGCGTAGGGATGCTAACGTGAGCCACTTTTCGCCCATAAATAGCATCCCTTAGACCTCATTTGAAGACATCTTGAATATCATCTTTTAGCATCTTCACACCTACATTTAGATATCTTGCTTTCTTTGTAATTTTAATTCTTCCTAGTTAATTAGACTAGCTAATTAACTAATCAAGGAAGATTTTATACGGAGGTGCTCCGGGATGCATATTTTAGCTACGAGTTATTGTACTTCTTTCCAGGTGTTAATCTATCTTTCATATTTAATATGTTTGTTCTTTCTTTAATAACTTTAAATATGCATGCTAGAATTGCCATGATTAACTAAATAACTCAATTGTCTGCTATGATAGTCGTTTAGGAAAAGTTTAAATATGTGATTGTACTGTATGTCATGAGATTGCGGATGCTTTATATTATAAATAGATGTAGGAATTGAATCTTTATCATTTATCTGCCCAACTCATGTTGTGACTAAAACCTTATCCAAAAATGAATGTAGCTATCTCATTGGGTATAGGTCACTTAGTTATATTATGTTATATTGAATCATTGAGCTCGGCGTGGCCGGTGTTCTCTGGACCATACTAGGATCTAAGAGACACGAAACATGGGAATAGAGGTAGATTAAGATTTCATTCAAACAGACGATATTTTTTAGACAACTTTCGGAATATGCTTGACTTAGACAACACCTTTGTATGCTTAAATTGAACTATTACCTTGATTGTCTTATTGCATGTTCTTGTTTGATTGTTGCCTTAGGATTGTCATGATAGTAAAATATACTTAGCCTTGACGGCCCCTATTCGGCTGTTCTTCGATATAGTACTAGAAACGCTTATGGCTGAGTGCAAATGTATGGAAGTCGAGAACGACCGAAGGTAGTCATGTTATGAATCGATTAACAAACGTCTTACTTAGGTTTCTATTCTTAGTATAAATCATCCCTGTTTTCTTGCATACTTGAGTAATGCTGATAATTTGTATGAATAAGTGATGACATGCTATCCGACTGTCTAGACCGGTTATTCAAACCTGTTCCGGCGAGGGTAAAACCTGTTTACAAGATTGTTTATTCAACAAACTGTGCCATGATTCGGACATATCTGTTGACCGATATTGGGGAATAGGAATTGAGATTAACTGTTGGATAATATGGATATGCATTTGAGAGAACTTTCGGTGCATGTTTTAATATATTCTGCAACCAATGTGACATTCTAATTGCCTGATTGTGGACACCTCCGCGTTAGCCCAATAGAAGGACTGTAGAATAGCTCACATTAACCTACAAATTTATCCTCGTTATGACTCCTCTTATTTAACTTCACCTAAACCACTTCATAATAGATAATCGCTTTAATTGCTGAACGCTCGAAGTAACTTCCACCTTGTAGTTTATCTTAAATTTAACTTTAATTTAGAAAAACCCAAAACCAAAACCATCTTTCTGAGCCTCAGCTAAATTCATAAAAGTTCCTAAACCCTCCTAGTTTCAATTCGTCACGCTTTGAAGAACGACTCTAGGTCATACTTATCCTTTGCTAGCCCTTAGATTAGCAAGAGTAGTAACCCTAGGCCCTAGCCTTACAAATTAAAAACCCACTGCTGTGCTGCATCTCCATTAGAAATTCCAACGACCGATGTGCAGTGCAACATAATACATCGTATGATGAAGATAATGTTCATAAAACCTGTTGTTAACATGTCAGATAAACCTAATGACACATCGAAGATAAACCTTAAAACTCCATATTATGCATGTCACCCGATGTACTATCATATCCCAAGTTGTTTACAGACACAACTCAACGTCTATTTTAAAAATATAGCAACCGTGCATTTCTTTAATACTAAAAAGTATAAAGAGTGGTTGTTGCCTATTTTTTTTTAAACTTAAAGCTAGTAAAAATACAAATCACCAAGTTACGTATTACTTATGTATGGGATCTTTCATCCCATTCATGGAGATCAACTCCTCAAATCGAGCCTTAGAAAATGCTTTTGTGAAAATATCCACTTTTTGATTTGAGGTGTCGATGTGTACGATATCTATTAAGCGCTTCTCAGAGCAATCCCGTATGAAATGAAAACGAATTTCAATATGTTTTGTTCTGGAATGTTGCATGGGATTGCGTGTGATTGAGATAGCGGCGGTGTTATCAATGTGTAAAGGAGTAAAAGTAAGAATAAATCCGTAATCCCTTAGTTGATGCTGAATCCATAAGAATTGAGAGCAGCAACTAGCAGCAGCAATGTATTCCACCTCCGTCGTAGATGTAGATACGGTCGTCTGCTTCTTACACTGCCATGAGACTAACCGGTTACCCAGAAACTGACATCCTCCTATTGTCGATTTCTAGTTGATATTACACCCGCCATAATCCGAATCGGAGTAAGCAGTCAAGGTGAAGTTATCTTCATTAGAGTACCATAAACCAAGTGATGTTTTAAGCTTCAGATAACCAAAAATTCGCTTGACCGCCTTCTCATGAGAAACCTTGGGTTTTGTTTGAAACGGGAACACAGTGACACAGCGAACATAATGTCGGGTCGTGAAGCAGTAAGATACATGAGAGACCCAATCATTGATCGATAGTTACGAACATCAACATCATCTTCTTCTTCAGATGGACCAAGATTATGATCGATATTAATAGGATTTCCATAGGTTTTAGAGTTAAGCATATCAAATTTTGATAACATATCTTTCACGTACTTGCTCTGATGAATAATAATCCCATCATCAGATTGCTCAACCTGTATACCCAGAAAGTAAGTAAGCTCCCCCATTGAACTCATCTCAAACTTGTCCTTCATGATGCCCTCAAATTCTTTACATAACGCTTCATTCGTTGACCCAAATACGATGTCATCTACATACATGTCACACCCCCAAAATCAGTAATCGTGTTTATTAATGGTTTAGCGGAAGCTTTAGTTAATTAGCGGAAGCTTTAGTTAATTAGCGGAAGCATTTGTTTATTAGCGGAAGCATTTTAATAAGCGTTTTAACAGCGGGGGTACTGACGTTACAATAGTGCATTCATTGTATCAGAGCATATGATCATACAGAACATATTAATTTAAGATGCCATAATTTTAAACGTTATTACAAAAGGGTACGACTTATAAAGTCGTACAAGTAATGGTGTTGTAGAACAACATAAGTTTACAAAACACGAGTTTATAAAAGAGGGATTTCGTAAGTATAACCAATGGAATTGGTAATACAAAGGAAATCCAAGTGTCCCAAAAGTGGCGTCATAAATAGTCTGGGTTGCCTACGTCCTTTATGCATGCAGAAGTACCTGAGTCCTAATTCCCTGAAAAACATAGTAAACCGTCAACATTGAATGTTGAGTGAATTCACAGGTTTAGTGTAAATGTAGTTAAACCAAGTTTTGTATAAATCATTCATGTACACAAACATAATGTTTATATGTATAGCAGGAAACACAAGTGTTCTTATTAAAAAAAACATTTCCTATTTTACTATAAGAATGTCATTCTTACTACAATTCAGTCGATGTGTTAGGAAACACAAGTTTAATCAAAAACATTTCCTAATAATAGTTGCAGGAAACTCAAGTCTAACAATCAAGTAAACATTTCCATATAAATAGTTGTAGGAAACACAGGTTTAATAATCAAGTAAACATTTCCTATAAAAGTTGTTTTATCGGGAAACCAAGTTTAGCCAATCAAGGTAAACATTTCCTAGAAGTAATCGTGTGTAGGAATACCAATCCTATTAGTTGTCACAGGGAATACCCTTCCCAAATCAAGTTGTAGTTTAGTTGTTTAGTTTATGTGGGAAATATAGACTACGATCCCTCTAAGGTGAGTGACACCTTCAAAGTTAAAGTAACGATACCTAGTACTATTACCAATAGTTGATGTTGTTGCCTCAGTAATACGGTAAGTATACACTCCTCGTTACGACTGCCGTCGTGTGGTTGGAATGACCAACGAGTTATATCAGTGGGAGGTTTGTCAAATCGATAGTACTATCTGTATACTCAGTGGCTAGAGTCACCTAGCTAATGGTTATAGGTTGCAATCACTGGGACTTATGTTCACTACAACTACCTCGCGTAAACCTAGGATCGTACCAGGATTCGTTGTTTTATTCCCAAAAAGTTGTGAAAACGTTTAATATAGTTAACAGTTGTTTATAAAGCATAAAGCATTTATACAAATCAGTTTGATATAAAAGCATGTCAAGCAATTATATAAACAAGTAGCATGTAATAGCACATAGTTCTATGTTTTCCACCCATAGTTTTAAAAGCATTTAAAACAAGTAAAAGGTAGGGGCTGTGAACTCACGTGTATATATTGATATATATATATGAAAACGAAAAGTATATTGATATATATATAAATATATAAATATATATGATATAATATATATATATTTATATCATATATATATATAAATATATATATATATAAATATATATATATGAAAACGAAAAGGTCGGTCACAGGACTCGAACCTGTGACCTTCCTTTCCCGCACACAACACACAACCACTAGGTTATGCTTAGTGTTAGTGTTTTTAGTTTGTAACAAATTCTATTTAAGGGCTTATGTATTGTTAAAGATTTACAAGGCCATTCGGTTTACATAAGTTAGCCTATTGGCTCTCTTTCTTTTTCTCTAATGAGCTGTGCGGCTCACTCCATCCAGCCGATTGGCTGGGTCAGTCTAGCCGTTCGGCTGTGCTTTCCTAGCCGATCGGTTCCCATACGCAGCCCAGTCTGAGCTCTGTTTTTGGTCTGTGATGTATATATAAAATGTTTCGGTGTTTGATTCCACGTTTTTGTGTAATAATAATCATCCTAAAAACACCTAATAGCGATTATAACAACACAAAATCATACCATTTTCATATATTGCGATTTTGTGTTCTTGAGATTATATTTTCTAAACTTCCATTTTCAAGAGTTTATATCACCAAATCATCATATAACAACTTTACATTCATAATAAACATTATATAATCAATGAACTATGTAAAATAAATGTATGATATATATAGTTTTTGAAGCTCACAATGATGAAAATGATCCGAGATAATGATGATGATGCTACGACGATGATGATGTAAAGATTATGTGATCATTTTAGTTGGTAGTTTGTTTGGTGGTTGTAAGTTTGAAGGTTTAGAGATGATTGAAAATTGGTTCTACTCTTGTTGCTCTTCTCCTGCTTCTGCTTGGCGTCGAAGGAAAACAGGGAGAAAAAGAATAGTGCAAATATGTATTATTGATGTTAGGTTGGGTGAGTGATCAGTGAAGGAATTATATAAATTAGAAGGGCACCATATTTTTAAAAAAGGAAGTACGGTTTGGTAACTGAAATGTCGAACAAATATCTCAAATGTGTTATTTGTTTGGGTTTTTAACCTGTTAGTTCCGTGTACGGGTCTAATTATTTGTATCCCGTGTCCCACTCAATTATTCGTTTGTTTAAATTTTATTTTAAACTTTATAACTGAGAACTACAAAAATAAAATAATTTTAATTAAAAAATGATTAATAAAATTATTCGCAGTAGTGGGACTGTACAGTTAAATTGCGTGCCAGATTTCAGTTGAATTCGAAATTTATATTTTGAGGTAATGTTCCAAATACTAAAACAGGAACGGGAAAATAAATACTTTTATTATTTTCGACCTTTAGGTACGTTTTATAATTGTTTCTGTTCGTGTATAACGCGTCCTATAAAGCAGTCTAACGGTTTCCATTTTATTTTTCTTCTAATACTTCTGTAAAATAATTTCAAACAAAAATTATTCAAAAGCAATTTGAAGTTCTTTTTGAAACTTTACGATTCGCGTTTGATACGTTTAATATAAAACATATAAGTTATTATATTATTTCAATAATATAAATATCTAATATTTGTAATTAATAATTTTTGAATTATTAATTATTTTATATCACCAACTTTGTTGTATTTAATTTGTCGAGTTTAATATGTTCATTTCGTACGTAATTATATATACATATAACTACGAATCTAATACATCACGTATCACATAGTAAGTTTCACAAAACTTAACACATAAAAATCGTTTTGAATTCACAAATCAGGGAATTACTCTAGGTAATGCATGAAGTTAGGTAAAGATTAATACCCTAAATGGAGGATTGTCACATTCTTCCCCCCGTTAGCGAAATCTCGTCTCGAGATTTAAGTTGAGTTTTTCGTGACTGGCGTTTGTTCAAACAGGTGAGGGTATTTCTTTCGTATCTCATCCTCGGGTTCCCAAGTAAACTCCGGGCCATGTTTCGAGTTCCAACGAATCTTGACAAGTTTGATTCGTTTGTGTCGGAGTTTCTGTGTTTTTGTATCGGTTACTTCGATAGGTTCCTCCACAAAGTTAAGTTTTGAGTTGATAAAGACTTTGTCAGGAGGGATGATAAGTGTTTCATCGAAAAGACACTTCTTCAAGTTACACACATGAAAAGTGTCGTGAATGCTACTAAGCTCTTGTGGCAACTTTAGTTTGTAAGCGACAGGACCAATCCTCGCAAGGATTTCAAAAGGTCTAACATATCGTGGGTTAAGTTTTCCTCATTTGCCAAATCGTGCTACCACTTTCCTGGGCGATACTTTGAGTAGGACTTTGTCTCCTACTTGAAACTCAAGAGGTTTACGACGGTTATCGGCGTAAATCTTTTGTCTGTCTCTTGCCGTTTTCAATCGGTTTAGTACTTGAGATATCTTGTCCGTGGTTTCCTGGACAAGCTCCGGTCCGGATATTTGTCTGTCACCCAACTCTGCCCAACAGAGTGGTGATCGACATTTACGTCCATACAGTGCTTCGAATGGAGCCATCTGTATGCTGGTGTGATAACTGTTGTTATAGGAGAATTCGGCTAATGGGAGGTGAGTAGCCCAGTTTCCCCCAAAGTCAATCACACACGCTCTCAATAAGTCCTCGAGTGTTTGAATCGTTCTTTCACTCTGGCCCTCTGTTTGTGGATGATAGGCTGTACTCATGTCGAGTCGAGTACCTAAAGCCTGTTGTAGTGATTGCCAGAAGCGAGATGTGAATCTGCTATCTCTATCAGATATAATGGACAATGGTACACCGTGTCGAGAAACGATCTCTTTGATATAGATCTTCGCCAGTTTCTCTAGTTTGTCAGACTCTTTGATAGCAACGAAGTGGGCTAATTTCGTCAATCGATCAACAATCACCCATATGGAATCAACTCCAATTGATGTCTTTGGTAGTTTTGTGATGAAGTCCATCGTTATGTGCTCCCATTTCCATTTTGGCATTTCTGGTTGTTGCAAAAGTCCTGAGGGTTTTTGATACTCAACCTTGACCTTTGAACAAGTTAGACACTTGCTGACATAAGTAGCGATGTCTCTTTTCATGTTTGGCCACCAATAGAAACCTTTCACATCTTGGTACATCTTATCTACACCAGGATGAATCGAGTAGTTGGACTTGTGAGCTTCGTCCAAAATCAGTTTTCGTAGTTCATCGTCGCACGGTACCCAAATTCGATTCATGAAGTATAAAACTCCATTTTCTTTGGTTTTGAGTTGTTTCTCCATTCCCCTCAGGGATTCGTCTTTCATGCGTTCGATGGTGAAAGCTATTCGTTGAGCATCACGAATTTGAGTAATAAGATTCGAGTGGATTGTTAATACCAAAGCTCGAACTCTGCGAGGTTTAACATTCTCTTTACGACTCAGGGCATCCGCTACTACATTAGCCTTGCCCGGATGGTACTTAATCTCACAGTCGTAATCGTTCAGCAATTCGACCCAACGTCTCTGTCTCATGTTGAGCTCTTTCTGGTCGAATATGTGTTGTAGACTCTTGTGGTCGGTGAAAATCGTACACTTTGTACCATACAGGTAGTGTCTCTAGATCTTGAGTGCAAAGACGACTGCTCCCAACTCTAAGTCATGAGTTGTATAATTCTTCTCGTGAATCTTCAATTGACGAGATGCATAAGAAATAACTTTGTCGTTTTGCATGAGAACACACCCTAATCCTTGGTGTGAGGCATCACAGTAAACGATGAAGTTCTCTGTTCCCTCGGGTAAAGATAAGATTGGTTCGGTGCTCAACTTTTGTTTCAACAGTTGGAAGGCGTTTTCTTGTTTTTTGCCCCATTCGAATTTCTTATCCTTTTGAGTTAAGGTGGTGAGTGACTGGGCTATTTTGGAAAAGTTTTCGATAAATCGACGGTAATAGCCAGCCAAACCAAGAAATTGTCGAATCTCGGTTGGGGTCCTTGGAGCTTCCCAGTTTTTGATCGCCTTAATTTTGGACGGGTCCACATGAATTCCTTTATCATTTATCACGTGACCAAGGAAATGAACCTCTCTAATCCAAAATTCACATTTGGAGAACTTAGCATACAGTTTCTCGTTCTTGAGTAGTTGGAGGATAAGTTTCAAGTGTTGTTCGTGATCCTCTTTCGTTTTCGAGTAAATCAAGATGTCATCAACGAACACAATGACAAACTTATCAAGATAAGGTTTGCACACTCGGTTCATGAGATCCATGAATACTGCAGGCGTGTTAGTCAATCCAAACGGCATGACTAGGAACTCATAGTGACCATAACGAGTCCTGAACGCGGTCTTTGGTACGTCCTCTTGAACCTTCAGTTGATGATAACCAGAACGCAGATCGATCTTCGAGTAGTAACTCGATCCTTGTAACTGATCAAACAGATCGTCTATGCGAGGTAACGGATATCGGTTTTTGATAGTTACCTTATTCAGCTCTCGGTAGTCAATGCACATCCGCATGGATCCATCCTTCTTCTTGACAAACAAAACCGGAGCTCCCCAAGGTGAAAAGCTCGGTCGGATGAACCCTAAGTCTAAGAGTTCATGCAACTGTGTAGACAGTTCTTGCATTTCTGATGGAGCTAGACGATAAGGTGAGCGAGCGATTGGTGCAGCTCTTGGCATCAGATCGATGCGAAACTCGACTTGTCGCGGAGGTGGTAATCCTGGAAGATCATCAGGAAACACTCCCGGATAGTCTCGCACTACAGGTATATTACTTAAACTTTGCTCCTCGGGTCTCTTTTCTACAACATGTGCCAAAAACGCTTGGTATCCCTTTCGGAGATACTTAGTGGCTTTTAAGCAATTGGTCATTTTAACGGCACTCGTCCTCTTATCTTCTTATATCACCAAGGTTTCTCCAGTCAACAATGGTAAATGTACCATTTTATCAAAACAAACAACCTCTGCACGATTCTTGTAACTGATCAAACAGATCGTCTATGCGAGGTAACGGATATCAGTTTTTGATAGTTACCTTATTCAGCTCTCGGTAGTCAATGCACATCCGCATGGATCCATCCTTCTTCTTGACAAACAAAACCGGAGCTCCCCAAGGTGAAAAGCTCGGTCGGATGAACCCTAAGTCTAAGAGTTCATGCAACTGTGTAGACAGTTCTTGCATTTCTGATGGAGCCAGACGATAAGGTGAGCGAGCGATTGGTGAAGCTCTTGGCATCAGATCGATGCGAAACTCGACTTGTCGCGGAGGTGGTAATCCTGGAAGATCATCAGGAAACACTCCCGGATAGTCTCGCACTACAGGTATATTACTTAAACTTTGCTCCTCGGGTCTCTTTTCTAAAACATGTGCCAAAAACGCTTGGTATCCCTTTCGGAGATACTTAGTGGCTTTTAAGCAATTGGTCATTTTAACGGCACTCGTCCTCTTATCTTCTTGTATCACCAAGGTTTCTCCAGTCAACAATGGTAAATGTACCATTTTATCAAAACAAACAACCTCTGCACGATTCTTCGACAACCAGTCCATACCGACTACGATGTCAAAGCTTCCTAACTCAACCGGTAGTAAGTCTATTTTGAAAGGATGACTCTCCAATGTTAGAGTACATCCTGGTACTATTTCTCCTGATTCAATCAACCTACCATCGGCTAGTTCTAAAGTGTACTTGTTGTCTAGTTTACGGGATTTAATGTCTAATAGTGATCTAAATTCCGTAGACACAAAACTCAAATCGGCGCCTGAATCAAATAACACAGAGGCATAATGGTTGTTAACTAGAAACGTACCAGTGACATTGGGGTCCTGGCGTGCCTCCTGTGCTCCAATGACAAACGCACAACCTCGAGCTGGTTGGTTGTTGGTGTTACCACGATTGTTGTTGTTAGGGTTTGCATTGCGGTTTTGATTGTTTTGGTTGCCGCTGTTAACTTTAGGGCACTTGTTTCGGAAATGACCTTGCTCGCCACATTCAAAACATCCATTAGCTGGTCGATCCCTATTTGTTTGAGTAGTAGGGTTCGATCTACAATATTGGTCCAGATGCCCCCAGCGTTTGCAATTCCCACAGAAAATACAATCACCATCATGGTGACGTTCACACTTGCCACACTTGGGCTTGTTCCCCAAGTAATTCTTTTGTTCAGCAGTAGTGGCAAGGTAAGCTTTCGTGGTTCCAGTCTGCTTTTTATTTTGCGGACCCTGCCGGTCATTCCACTTATGTTTTCCCTTTCCAGCATCAGCACTGCTGGATTCAACCTTTCCTGATGCAGCTTTCTTAGTAAGGGTTCCCATTCTAACTGCTTCATCTGTCTAGTGCTGTGCTAGTTCCACAGCACTCTTAAAGGTGGCAGGATTAGACGAAGTCACCAAGCTTCGAATCTATGGCACCAAACCCCAGATATACCTTTCAGTGCGCTTGTACTCAGGTGTGACCATGTGTGGTACAAGGCGTGCCAGTTCTTGAAATCTGGTGGTATATCCTGTGATATCAGTACCAACCATAGTAATGTCCCAGAGCTTAGTCTCAATCTTCTGCAGCTCACTGCGGGGACAAAATTCTTCCACAACCATGGTTTTCAAAGTTTCCCAGGTCATCGAGTGAGCGGTTGTGCGTTCAAGTGCTTGAACTTGGCCATTCCACCATGTCAATGCCTTATCAGAAAATGTGCAGGTAGCATACTTTACCATGCAGTCACGAGCACAGTTGCTAATATCTAGCACAGACTCCATTTTCTCTATCCAATGAATGATTCCAATAGCACCCTCAGTACCACGAAAGTGGCTCGGTTTGCAAGCTAGGAATGTTTTGTACGAACATCCTCTTTGGGTACTCTCAGGGTTACCGTCAGATACAACGGGTTCAGTATTTCTGCTACCGCTGACCCTGTCACTACGGTTTCGGTCAGTATCATACTGAGCAAGTGCTTCAGAAATCCTTCGGTTGACCATTTGTTCAGTTGTCTCATCAACAGCAGGAGGTGGTGAAGGGTTCCTGTGGACGTTCCGGGTATTCCTACGCTTAGGCGGCATGATTTAGTCCTAATCACACACAAGAAACACTCGTAAGATACCCTAATCAAGTTACCACTCATAGAGTATGTGATAAATATAGATATAGTATGATAATCAATCACCAATTGATATCACTCATAGTGTACACAGTGACATAAACTAAACATAAGTTATATGTCATATATAAGTCAAAAGGTTTTACATAAGTTTTGTACAATGATGGGATTGACAATAAAGAGAAAATACACCCATATGATCAATCATGATCTACAAAATGTGATGGATTCAACCTATACATCCATCTAGTCAAAAGTTTTGCCCTACTACATCATAGATACCGTCCTAACATGGTGAATCTAATAGAAATATGCTAGAAACATCCCTACAACCATCCTAACAACTGCCATCAGCATACAAACTCCAACTGCAGAACCTACTATCCCCAGGCGTCTCTCAAGCCTAATCAGACGTGCCCTAGTCTCATCGGCGTACTCTCGATCCATCTCAATGTGTACCTCAGAAGTGGCAAGACGTACATAGATAGTAAGCACATCACCGTCCAGTCGAGAGGCATCACTGTGCAACTCTCCGTTAGAATCCTGTGTACCATAATGAAATCCAAGAAGGGTACGGACAACTGCAACTACAGTAGGGATAGTGAGCTCCAGAGGCTCCTCAGTCAGATGTAAGGGGGTCGATGAGTGAGATGACTCCCCAGTCTCGAAAGTGGAAGGAATCCTCTCAAGGGTCCTCCAGTGGCGTAGTATACGCGGCATCCAGTCAAGATGCGGAACTCTAGCCCTCTGCAATGACTGCTGATCACAAGGTATCACTCTCTCCTCAGTCATTGGATCCTTGTCACGAAGTGCCAAGGGTCCTACAGGTGGGGATCAAACGCTCATCCTAGCAGTCCTACACAATCCAGGTCCACGCGAAGACTCTCCAAAATGACGAGTCGCCATGAAAGTGGATCTTAACATACGAGTAGTGGGATCAGTGGGTGGTGATAGTGGAGTGCCTATAAATCCATCTGAAGTAGCTCTAGGAAATGTGGGTGGGTACACCTCCTCGGAAGGGTCATCACTAGCATAGTCAGGCTCCTCCTCTGACTCTGAGATATAGATCGGAAACTGCCTAGACATAACTGTGACAAAGGTAATTGTGTGTGTTGTGTTAGACGTATGCAAAGGTATGAATGCATGAGTGTGTTAGCCAAGGCTATAGTCTAGGTCTCTAAGGTTTTCAGTCACTTAAAGACTTTTAGTTCGCTATAACCAATGGCTCTGATACCAAGTTCTGTCACACCCCCAAAATCGGTAATCGTGTTTATTAATGGTTTAGCGGAAGCTTTAGTTAATTAGCGGAAGCATTTGTTTATTAGCGGAAGCATTTTAATTAGCGTTTTAACAGCGGGGGTGCTGACGTTACAATAGTGCATTCATTGTATCAGAGCATATGATCATACAGAATATATTAATTTAATATGCCATAAGTTTAAACGTTATTACAAAAGGGTACGACTTATAAAGTCATACACGTAGTGGTGTTGTAGAACAACATAAGTTTACAAAACACGAGTTTATAAAAGAGGGATTTTGTAAGTATAACCAATGGAATTGGTAATACAAAGGAAATCCATGTGTCCCAAAAGTGGCGTCATAAATAGTCTGGGTTGCCTACGTCCTTTATGCATGCAGAAGTACCTGAGTCCTAATTCCCTGAAAAACATAGTAAACCGTCAACATTGAATGTTGAGTGACTTCACAGGTTTAGTGTAAATGTAGTTAAACCAAGTTTTGTATAAATCATTCATGTACACAAACATAATGTTTATATGTATAGCAAGAAACACAAGTGTTCTTATTAAAGAAAACATTTCCTATTTTACTGTAAGAATGTCATTCTTACTACAATTCAGTCGATGTGTTAGGAAACACAAGTTTAATCATAAACATTTCCTAATAATAGTTGCAGGAAACTCAAGTCTAACAATCAAGTAAACATTTCCATATAAATAGTTGTAGGAAACACAGGTTTAACAATCAATTAAACATTTCCTATAAAAGTTGTTTTGTCGGGAAACCAAGTTTAGCCAATCAAGGTAAACGTTTCCTAGAAGTAATCGTGTGTAGGAATACCAATCCTATTAGTTGTCACAGGGAATACCCTTCCCAAATCAAGTTGTAGTTTAGTTGTTTAGTTTATGTGGGAAATATAGACTATGATCCCTCTAAGGTGAGTGACACCTTCAAAGTTAAAGTAACGATACCTAGTACTATAACCAAACCACGACTAGTTGATGTTATTGCCTCAGTAACACGGTAAGTATACACTCCTCGTTACGACTGTCGTCGTGTGGTTGGAATGACCAACGAGTTATATCAGTGGGAGGTTTGTCAAATCGATTGTACTATCTGTATACTCAGTGGCTAGAGTCACCTAGCACTACAACTACCTCGCGTAAACCTAGGATTGTACCAGGATTCGTTGTCTTATTCCTAAAAAGTTGTGAAAACGTTTCATATAGTTAACAGTTGTTTATAAAGCATAAAGCATTTATACAAATCAGTTTGATATAAAAGCATGTCAAGCAATTATATAAACAAGTAGCATGTAATAGCACATAGTTCTATGTTTTACACCCATAGTTTTAAAAGTATTTAAAACAAGTAAAAGGTAGGGGCTGTGAACTCACGTGTAGCAAGTCTTCAGCTAGTAATACAGTAGTCCAAACGTGCCTCTCAAATACCTAGACACAATTAAATATACTTGACATAAGTATATGGACTAATCGTTAAGTTGAAATGTTTATAACATTTTAGTTGTTGGTGATATTTACGTTGATACGATCGTTGTGTACAAGTACATATTTACATATACTTATTAGTTGAATATATATATTCTTATATATATTAATTGTCGTTGCCGTGTATATATATATATATATATATATATATATATATAAATCATTTGTTAATGTCGCGTATATATATTGTTTATCATTGTTGTTTATGTATTAAAAACATAATTATAGTAGTTATAAAAATAACTTTGTTTTAATACGATTGTCGTAGTTCATTTATATACTTATATATAAATTATAATCGTCACTATATATATAACCTATTTGTCGTGTTACTAGTCTCATTTGTCCCGTTTAACTCGTCACTTATATATAATCCGGTTTAAGTTTTCATTGTGAATCTCATAGCCCGTTGGGCTCGGCTCAATTTGTTTGGCCCAATATCAAAGTCTAGTAGTTTGGCCCAAATATGTGTGGCCCAAAATAATTTGACCCAATTACGTTTCACAAATCATTTTAGCCCGTTAACAAAATACAACTTTTGACCCAATTTAGATTCAACCCGTTTGACTTAAAAGTTCTAACCGTTAAATATTTGTGTAGATATATTGTCCATATATATATATATATATATCTATATATATATATATAAATATATATACATATATATATATATATATATATATGATATAAAAGTATATATATATGAAAACGAAAAGGTCGGTCACAGGACTCGAACCTGTGACCTTCCTTTCCCCTACACAACACACAACCACTAGGCTATGCTTAGTGTTAGTATTTTTAATTTGTAACAAATTCTATTTAAGGGCTTATGTATTGTTAAAGATTTACAAGGCCATTCGGTTTACATAAGTTAGCCTATCGGCTCTCTTTCTTTTTCTCTAATGAGCCGTATGGCTCACTCCATCCAGCCGATTGGCTGGGTTAGTCTAGCCGTTCGGCTGTGCTTTCCTAGCCGATCGGTTCCTATACGCAGCCCAGTCTGAGCTCTGTTTTTGGTCTGTGATGTATATATAAAATGTTTGGGTGTTTGATTCCACATTTTTGTATAATACTAATCATCCTAAAAACACCTAATAGCGATTATAACAACACAAAATCATACCATTTTCAAATATTGCGATTTTGTGTTCTTGAGTTTATATTTTCTAAACTTCCATTTTCAAGAGTTTATATCACCAAATCATCATATAACAACTTTACATTCATAATAAACATTATATAATCAATGAACTATGTAAAATAAATGTATGATATATATAGTTTTTGAAGCTCACAATGATGAAAATGATCCGAGATAATGATGATGATGCTACGACGATGATGATGTAAAGATTATGTGATCATTTTAGTTGGTAGTTTGTTTGGTGGTTGTAAGTTTGAAGGTTTAGAGATGATTGAAAATTGGTTCTACTCTTGTTGCTCTTCTCCTGCTTCTGCTTGGCGTCGAAGGAAAACAGGGAGAAAAAGAACAGTGCAAATATGTATTATTGATGTTAGGTTGGGTGAGTGATCAGTGAAGGAATTATATAAATTGGAAGGGCACCATATTTTAAAAAAAGGAAGTATGGTTTGTGTACTGAAATGTCGAACAAATATCTCAAATGTGTTATTTGTTTGGATTTTTAACCCGTTAGTTTAGTGTACGGGTCCAATATTTGTACCCCGTGTCCCACTCAATTATTCGTTTGTTTAAATTTTATTTTAAACTTTATAACTGATAACAACAAAAATAAAATAATTTTATTTAAAAATGATTAATAAAATTATTCACAGTAGTGGGACTGTACAGTTAAATTGCGTGCCAGATTTCAGTTGAATTTGGAATTTATATTTTGAGGTAATGTTCCAAATACTAAAACAGGAACGGAAAAATAAATACTTTTATTATTTTCGACCTTTAGATACGTTTTATAATTGTTTCTGTTCGTGTATAACGCGTCCTTTAAAGCAGTCTAACGGTTTCCATTTTATTTTTGTTCTAATACTTCTCTAAAATAATTTCAAACAAAAATTATTCAAAAGCAATTTGAAGTTCTTTTTGGAACTTTACGATTCGCGTTTGATACGTTTAATATAAAACGTATAAGTTATTATATTATTTCAATAATATAAATATCTAATATTTGTAATTAATAATTTTCGAATTATTAATTATTTTGTATCACCAACTTTGTTGTATTTAATTTGTCGAGTTTAATATGTTCATTTCGTACGTAATTATATATACATATAACTACAAATCTAATACATCACGTATCACATAGTAAGTTTCACAAAACTTAACACATAAAAATCGTTTTGAATTCACAAATCAGGAAATTACTCTAGGTAATGCATGAAGTTAGGTAAAGATTAATACCCTAAATGGAGGATTGTCACAATACACTTGCACCAAAAGCAAATCATCCCCAGATTTCTTCAGAAACAAGGTTCCATCAATCTGACAACGCTTAAACCCATTTTGTAATAAATGAGTGGTTAATGTTTCATACCATTGACGAGGCGCCTGATGAAGACCATTCATAGCTAATTCTAATTTGTAGACATACTCTGGATGTTCTGGATCTTCAAAACTAGGCGGTTGATGGACATACACATCTTCATGAAGCTTTCCATACAAAACACATATTTCACATCCAGTTGATATAATCGAAAACCCTTGAACGACGCGTATGCCAAAAGTAATTGTATAGATTCTAAATGAGCAATTGGAGCAAACACTTCTTCATAATCGATTCCCTCGATTTGTTGATAACCTTGCACAAATAAACCAACCTTTTCTTTGACAACGACTACTCGATCATCCCTCTTTACTTTAAAAACCCATTTAGTTCCAATTGGGAAAGCACCTTTTGGTGTTTTAACCAATTTCCATATTTCTAGCCTTTTGAATTACTGGAGTTCTGTTTGCATAGCCTCCACCCAATAAGAGTCTTGTAAAGCCATGTCACCATCCTTTGGTTCTGACTGAGATAAGAAACATGATTGAACTCTAGCTACAAGGCTAACTAAACTTTCAGCTGCTTTACTTCGAGTGAGTATTCCAGCAGTAGGATCATCAATGATATTATTAGTTGGGTGAATCTTATGTACACGAGTTTGTGGAATCAGATCAGGCACAATGTTCGAATCCAAATTCATGTAATCTCCCCCAAGATCAGGAGCATCTTCTTTATCAAAAAGAGAAGTTTCCAGATCTTCCTCTTCATCCTCTAGTAATAAAGGCAAATCGCGAAGAACCGAAAGATCAGTATCAGCAAGTACTATCCCTGACGTTGATGGAATATTTGTGGTAGCAGCAGTTTTATCAGGAACATTAGTTGAAACTATTGGAGGTGGAGAAATAGTAGTAAGTGCTGCAGGAGCTGAGGGGGTAATGATGATAGGAGTTGGACCTGCCTGAGCCGGTGAGGGTGTAGGAACTGGTTCAAAAGTTGATGATTTAGAGGGAGTGTCATCATCATTTGAAAGATTAATACCATGAAGCATGGTAACAACTTCCTCGACAACGTCTTCTTCAGGAAGCTGAAATGAATCAAATACTCCCTTATAGTTGAAAAACCAATCTAGACCTGTTCCCTGAGGAGGATTTGTGTAACGTAGACATTTTACTTCAAAATATTCCTCGATCGTGTTTGTAGTCTTGTTAAAGACTCGTTTATTAGGTGAATTTACAGAATATCCTAGAAAGATACCCTCGACCGCCTTATCCCCAAACTTTGAGACTTTATCCTTCGTTATCATTATCAAACACAGACATCCAAACGGCTCTAGAAACTGAAAGGTCGGCTTAAGATTGTTGTAGAGTTCATAACAAGTCTTGTTCTTCTTCTTTACCGTAAGCACTCTATTCAAAACATAACAGGCAGTACTGACTGCCTCAGCCCAAAAGATGATAAGTAACTTTGAATCTGCTAGCATGGTTCGGGCTGTCTCGATGATTGTTCTATTCTTTCGTTCTGCAACCACATTCTGTTGTGGAGTTCTTGCAGCACTGAACTGATGCTCAATACCCTTAGCAGCACAATACATCTCGAGAGTTGAATTCTTAAACTCCGTCCCGTTATCACTTCTTAATCTTTTAACCTTCAAGTTGCTCAAATTAGTCAACTTGTCAAACAGATAAACAAGAATCTCCGCAACTTCACTCTTTGATGAAAGAAAATATACCCAAGAAAATCTCGAGTAATCATCCATAACCACAAAACAATACGAACTTCCACTTATACTCTTTGTAGATACTGGACCAAACATGTCCATATGCAACAATTCCAACGGAGCAGCAATGGAATTCACTAACTTGGACTTATGGGACTTCTTATGGAGTTTCCCCATATGACAAGTAACAAAATCATCTTTGGGCGAAAATGACTGTTTGGACACCCCATTCACTAAATCATTCTTAACTATAAAATTCATTTTACGGAAATGAATATGTCCCATACGCCTGTGTCAAAGCAATAATTCCTTCTCAGAAGCCTTAGATAGAAGACATGTATATTCATTAGTTGTCTCAACGGTTAGCATATTCAGAACATATGTATCATTCCTCCGTGGTGTATGCATCAACACCCATTCTTCTGGAATTACGAACCCAGGCTATAAAATCACACATTCATTCTTGGTGAATGCTGGTGTATACTCTTTATCACAAACTTGTGAAATGCTAAGCAAGTTGTGTTGTAGCTATTCCACATAGTTTACTTTCTCAAAACTTACTTTCCCATTAGTAAGTGTTCCCTGACCTGAAATTTTCCCACCAGTATCCCCTGCAAAGACAACATATCCAACGTCGAATGTTTTAATATCCGTCAGTAGAGATACATCGTCTGTCATGTGTCACGAGCAACCACTGTCCATGTACCAATCACTATCTTTGACACATTCAGACTGCTGCAACACAACAAACAAAAGAGGATTAGTGAGGAACGGAGACCCAAGCCTTTACAGACTTAGGTCGTCCAAAGTCATCAACAATAAGCATATCAAATTGCATTTTCTTTTTAAACAAATTAGATTTTGAATCTGATGTGTTATTGTTGATGACAGAAGAGTCAATAGGTTAGTCTTTCTGTTTCCAAACTTTAGGTAACTCGGAGATTGGTTTGGGAGTGAGAACGGGCTTTGGTTTATTCAAAGATTTTTGCCCATCCACAGTAGGTTTCTCAACAGGTTTGGGAGTATTAGAAAAATGCCTAGGTGGAGAGTGTGAAAATGATTTTCAATAAATCGATGTCATAGGCATATATCTCTCATACCTCAGAGTTGACAGTTTGGGATAGTCACGAATTAAATGTCCCTACCTCTTGCAGTAGAAACAGGAACGAGTCTCAATAGATGATTGAGGATGAGGGCGTACCGAAGGATTTGGCAAGGAATTTCTAGAACATGCACATTGTGTACAAGTTTTCGAAGTTTCTTACTTCGGTTGAGCGGTTGAAGTTGAAGGTTTATCAAAGAAACCATTTCATTATTATTAATTGAATTACGTTTCAAAATCTTTACAGGTGTTTATAAAGTTTGAGGTTTCTCATTCAAAACCTTTTCTTTCCCCTTTTCAGTTTGAACTTTAGGGACAGAGTCATTTGTCAAAATCACTTTTTCTGATTTGACTTCAACCTTCTCAACCTTAGGATACTCCTGTTCAGTAATATCCTCAATCTCAACAATCTCCTCAACACATACAGGAGGTGTACTTTCTGGCTTAACAAACTTAGGTAAGGGATATCTAGCCTCTTGGTTTTCTCCTTTGCCTGTTTGTTTTCCTTAGCTTCTTTTGATTAAATACCATTAAGCAATGCATAATTGATTGGAATCTCTTCAGTGCCTTCCTTAACAGGCATAGGACAGTATTCAATGGGAGGTGGGAATACAACATAACCTAGTCTTGCCTTAGTTTTACTATATGTCCTTTGCTTATTAAGAATTTCATTAAAGGCAACTGTTGATGATGAAGAACCTAAAATTTTGTTCTTATATTGCACATACTCATTTTTTAAATTAGAAAGTTCTTTGTTCAACAACTCAATTTCAGTAAGATAGCTTTTAATAGCATCTTGTTTACTAAAAAACTTTGCTTTATATGTTTGAGTATCTAACTTATGAGCCTCAATTTTCTTATCATAAAGATGTTCATTTGCTTCTAAATATTTATTAGACTCAGTAACTTTTGCAACTTTTTCTCGTAAATCTAAGTTGTCTGCTTGAAAACACTTCAAAGATGCAGTCAATTTAATGCATGAGATACAGTTTAAAGGTTCTTCCGTTTCATTGTGTACCTCATTAGTGATGTGAGCCATGTGTACCTCATTAGTGGTGTAATAAATCCAGATGCTGGAATCTTTGGTTTTTCACATTCTCTCGCAAAATGCCCCAAGTTCTGGCACTTATAACATCTGACTTTACTCTTGTCAAAACCAAAACTTGAGTTCCCATCACCTTCTAAATTCTTGCGTCCAGTTCGTTGCAAGAATTTCTTCACCCTCCTTGACAGCATAGCAATGTTCCAATTCAAGTCCATCTGCTCAAGATCATCATCATCTATCTGAGCATAATCTTCCTTTACCAGCTCTAGTGTTGTGTTTGGTTGAGAAACCAAATCTTTAAACGAACTCGGAAAAGCAGTGTAAATCGCTGCTTGTTCTTCGATAGCTGGTGAAAAAGTCTATTGTTGTTGTGTTGATCCAGGTGGAGTAGTATGTGAAGTGCCAAAAGAATATCCTGACGAATATCCTCCAGTGAAAGTAGAAGGTAAGGTGATGTCTGTAATGAAGGCCATTCCACCGTAGGTTTTTCCAGAATTAACTTGACCACCTTACAGAGTTGGGTCTTGTACAACACCCCCACTTTTACATTCTTTCTTCTTCAACTCCATAGCATGTGCTTCGAGTATCCCAATAAACTCGTCCTACTTCCACGTAGCCAACTCTTGATTTTCCTTTAACATCTGAACCTTGACATCCCAAGCTTTAGGTAGTACATCCAAAAGCTTCTTATTTATTTCAAGTTCCGTAAAGGTAAAACCACCTTCAGCCAAGTCTACAACCAGTTGTGAGTATCGAGTGAATAAACCAGATGCAGTCTCATTAGGCAGAATATCAAAAAGATCAAATTGTATCTTAATCAATTCCAACTTCGCCTCTTTGTACTTCTCATTACCATCGCAGCGAACCTCAAGTGCCTTCCAGAGATCATAAGCAATCTCATGTTGTCTAAACATACACATAACATCTGGAGTTAAAGCCATCTTTATAGCTCTGAAAGTGCTTTTCTTTCAGTATCAAACTACTTACATTCCTCGGGAGTCATAGCCTTATAAGCTTTAGGTGGGGGAACTTGACGATAATTTCCCTCAGCCAACGGTCTTTCATATCGTTCAGTAAGTGGACCCCATAATTCCGGATAATGAAAGTCAATATACTGCTCAAAACGTGATCTCCAGTATGCATAGTCCAAATCAGCAGTAAAAACAGGAGGTTTACTACTGGATCCCACATCATCGTTTTACTTAAACATTTCTTGGATTTTCTGAAGAGTATCCTTTTCTTGAGACATTTGTAAAAAACTAGTAAGATTAACTCAAAAGAAAACTAGAAATTTGATTAGGAAAAAGGGCGACACTAGGTTAGTGTCGCACTGAAGTGTCGCAAAGAATAGCGACACTGAGTAAGTGTTGCTAAGAAGAGACGGATTAGTAACAAAGGCATCACTAGGTAAGTAACGCACTGAAGTGTCACAAAAAATAGCGGCACTGAGTAAGTGTCGCAAAAGAGTGATGCGCAAACTTAAATGCCGACACTAGAGATTAGTGTCATTCAAACAGATAAGTGACGCACCCAAGTGTCGGACTTGAGTGACGCAAAGTACTAACTGGCATCACTAGTAGCAAGTGACGCGTAACACACAAGTGTCGTTAATAAGTGACGCACTTTAGTGTCGGTAAATACCTAATTGAATATTACAGAGTGTCGCACGAAGTGTCGCTTGAAGTGATGCAACGAGTGACGCAGAAACGGCTGTAAACACCCAAAAACCCTAAAAATTGAACTTTCGTAAACCTAACGAAAATTCTTCGATCCTGAACGAACGAAACCTGTAAATCTTGATTCTAAACGTCTGTCTAGCACCCAATTTATCCAAAATCCTTGATTATTCTTGATCTTCTTCAGGAACCGAACCGAAAACACACTAATGCATGATCAAAACTTCAATCAATCCACCAAGGGCTCTGATACCAGTTGTGAGTGTCCCTTATCTATGATCTAGGATGAAAGAAGTAAATGATTACAAGGCAGAAACAAGTAATCAATCTAAACAAAACACAATATCAAACCGAAACAAGTAATGGAAGAATATTAGCTTGATATATTGAACTATAAACGATTAGAATCGATTACATATAGTTTAGTCGACAAATGGTGCTAGGGTTTCGTCAACCCTAGCCAGAAACCTGTAGTTTTGCTTATATACTAACACAAATCGGCAGCCCTGCGATA
This sequence comes from Pseudognaphalium luteoalbum, assembly GCA_963422505.1. NCBI lineage: Eukaryota > Viridiplantae > Streptophyta > Magnoliopsida > Asterales > Asteraceae > Pseudognaphalium > Pseudognaphalium luteoalbum. The sequence goes on from OY730196.1 coordinate 51,301,818, forward strand.
CATGGCCAGTGACGCAAGTGACCGCCTTCATCGTCACTAACTTAAGTGTCGCTATGCCACACTAAGGCAAGTGTCCCCTAAAACTAATACTAAGTGTCACTAACTATAAAATTGATTTTTCTATTACAATTGATGAATGAAACTTACAACTCAATAGACCAACTTAATGACACACTAGATGTACTAAAAAACATGAAGCTGGGGCATTTGTCTTGTTTGGTTGTTCGATGGTTTGGTTTGTGTCAGAAGTGGGTCCAGGAAGTGCGAGGGGTTGGTTGTAGGAAAGTTGTGGTTGTTGTGGGTAAGGTGGGTATCTAGGTGGGTATCAGGGTTGGAAAGGTTGGTTGTTTCTTTGTGGGAATGGAGGTCCTCTAGGTTGGTTGTTGTTTTGGTTGAAACCGGGTGGAAAATTTTGTGGTCGAGCGGGAAACAGAGCATAGTAAACGGTGTCGTCTCCTTCTTCATATTCAACTTGATATTCACCAGATGGTTGCGAGTTGGTGCAGTTTTGACAGGCATTCACTTGGTGTACTTGGTGTTGTTGTTTCTTAAGCTCTCCAAACTGTTTGACAAGTGTGTCCATTTTCTCTGTTAATACCTTAATTGCTTCGAATTGAATTGGATTCGATGCAGCGAGAGGTGCTGAAGATGTTGAGTGATCTCCATAGTTCAAATCATGGTGATGCATAGTCATGTTTTCTATAAGGTTCATCATTCTTCATCTGTCTTCGTCATAAAGCTTCCTTGTGCGGCAGCGTCGAGGGTGGTTCGGTGGTTAGGGTCTAAACCATTATAGAAGGTACACAATTGTGCGAATTTGTCGAGTCGGTGATTGGGGCATTTCTTCGGAGCTCCTTTGAATCGTTCCCATGCGGTGTATAATGACTCATCAAGAGCTTGTCGGAAGTTCATGATGTCATTTTGGAGTATGGTTTGTTTAGAGGGCGGAAAGTACTTGGTTAGAAACTTTGTTGCCATCACCGTCCATGAAGGAATAGATCCGTTTTCTAAGCCTTCAAACCATGTTTGACGCATGATGTGTGTGCGAATAAGGGAAGAGATACAAGCGGATTGTATTTTGGCTAACTCCATTCTGTTTTAGGAGTTCGAAAGAGATATGAACTTGTCGAAGTGAGAGTTTGGATCATCACTTAGTAATCCATGGAATTGACAATAATTTTGGATTAATTGGATGATGTAGTGCTTAAGCTCGAAGGATTGTCGTGGGGTTTTGGGTAGAGAATTGGGCCTCCTCTTCCTTCAATAGAGGGCTTATTGTTGTCAATGAGAGTGATGCGATCAGCCATTGCTTGTCTAAGTGCAGATTGCTTCTTTGCTTGTCGAATAGTATGTATTATAAGTTTTGGATCAGGAAAGTTAAAAAGCGGTGCAGATCTAGGGGAACAAGTCATACACTAAAGGGAAAAAGAAAAAAAAGAAATAACTTCTTTTTTATATATAAGGTTTTATCCTAAGGGTTTACTAGAAAACGGGATTGGTTGGGCTCTGTATGTTATTCTCCACGGCAGTGGCATCAAAAACTTGTTGCGCGTGTTATGTTCACGTTAATAGTAATCACAACGTTGCAACTTGACCGATGTGGTGTGGAAAGTTTTAAATTTATATTTGCTGGGGTCTAAGTATAACTTACTGATACTGAACCAAAGGCTATTAGGTAGTAAGTATGACCTAGAGTCGTTCTTAAAGAGAAACTGAATTGAAACGGAGGTGATCCAGTCAATCTTTCTTTTTCTAGTAAAGGGGTTTTTATAAAAGTGCGTTGAGGGTTTTTGGTTCAGTTAACTACGTAAACTAAATAAAGCGAATAAAAGATAATAATAAATCAGATAATGGAAAGTAGTACTTGTTGTGATTTCATTAGCTCATAATATGGGATGATGACTTTTAAGGGAAAATAGATATCTAAATTGGGAATGTTTATTAGATTTGATAGCTTATGGTATAGCCAATGGATTCCTTATCATTCGGTTATCAACTAATATGTCACGAGGAACTAAGGTGTCATGATTCTGATCAGAAAGACAATGCTCAACTCTCCACACTCTCCGGTGAGGGAGTCAGTGGCCCTTATTATTGAACGCATTCGCTTGTGGGTGAAGGAACAGAGTAGCAAGTCCATAGCAAGTCTAACCATTCTTAATACCATAAAGAATACAAATCCGGCAAACAACTAACTTAGAAAGTATGGTCAGACTTACTTGATTAATTTCCATTATTGAAACTCAAGCATGATAAGTGAGGGAAAGCGTTTAGGTTTCTTGCGTACCTTACTTTAGGATTCATGGTTTAAGGAAAAGTATCATTTTAAGTTGGATTTTAAACTTGTCTTTCTCAATACAATTAACAAATTCTTAGGTTTTTGTGAATGGTTATTTAGCCTGTAGCCTACCTACTCTAATCTAATCTAAACTAATCTAATCCAATTAAAATGCTGACGGCTTTTCATAAAGTTAAACCCAGACCATATCAGAAAATACTATGGTAGTTCACAATGTATTTAATCGTTAACCGATATTTTCGTTGTGAATTTAATTGCTTCACAATGGTTACATGATAAGTACATTGTGATTAGAGGTGTACTATACTCATAGAAATTCCGCATAATCACATTGCATTTTATGATGACTGCATGACATTACAATTAAACCATAGTTTTGACACAGATAAATTTTGACCAAGTATTAAGGTTCGCGACTCCTCTTTACAAGGTTACAATCACGTTTGTTAATCGAAAGGCGAGTATAAGTTTTAGGTTTAAAATCATAAGAATAAGATAAGACCGTTCATAAAGTTTTCATTTTTATAATGTCGATCCATAATACAACTACCTTCGGTCGTCTACCGACTTCCATACATTTGTACTCTGCTTAACATCGTTTCCAGTACTATATCAAGTAAAAAGTCGAATAGGGGCCGTCATATTACTTCACAACATATTTAAAGTCATCCCATAGTTACTTATGCTAACTACATCACAACAAATACAATAGTAATCTACTCGCTAAGCATGGCACAAACTATCTCTAGCATAAATAAACATACATATTTAATTAAAATAGATAAAGGTAGAAAGGAACGAGATTAATATGCGAGAAGGAATAGACTTGAATTAATGAGCGTTACCCCAAGCGTACACCAAAGATTACAAGCACGTACCTTGCTTTCGTTCTATTGTAAACAAGTTTCCTAAACTAGTTGATGTGTGCTAAGTATAGGCAATTATTATCACAAGTTTAATTAAGGAAATACTAAATAATACTATCACACAATTCAGGCAAGTGTTATCCTGATCATAGAATATAGTTTTATAAGTAAGTCCAGATTCGAACACAGGGAACGTGATTTAATCTTTAACTAACTATTTATTTATCCTAATTATAATTATTACAATTAATATACAAATTCACAATTATAAACAATAATATACAATAATATATAAGATAGGGGGGACGTTTTAGTTCCGATCGAACATATATATAATTGATACCAATTCTTTAATAGATAAGTTTAAAGAACAACTTAAGAATACTCAATTGAATAGAAGATTATGAATATTTAAACTATTATTTATTACACTTATTATATCAACTTATGTCTATTTGCATGTTGGCTATTATTATTGTGATTTACTAATGTAGAAAATCTCAAAGGTTATGACAATTCTCATATAGCAATACCATCAAAGGTTATGTAAGTATCACTATTTATTAAGATCTATCAACATATTATTCATGCAATTCCAGGGTCGGTTGAATCATAATGCTACTTAACATCTAATAAAACATAATCACTTAATTTAAAAACCCAAAAGGTTATTGCAGTTTATCTATAAATCAGTTAATTATGATTATTAACATAATATAACACATAATTCTTGCATAATAATATTCAATAATATAGTTCCAACATAAACATATAATTCATATAATAAACATAATAAACATACATTTAAACATTCATAATGAAAATCTAATAAGCAACTAATTCAAATAAACAATATCCATAGTAACCCAAAAGGTTAGTGAAGCTACAAGGATAAAGAAACCGAACCAAGTTGACGAACTAGCTTTTCCTAGGGTTGAAAACCTTCAAACCCTAGCTCCTTAGCCTCCAAATTCGCACCTTTAGTCGACCTTAAACCTTAATATTCGACTTTGTATTCTAAGAATCGTATATTGTTTAACCAAAACTAAGCCTATATTTATACTAATTCTGGCCGACCCTCCAACCGCCGGTTGGAGCCTCTAACCGCCGGTTGGAGCCTCTAACCGCCGGTTGGAAGTATTTGAGTATTACTCCAACTTCTGCGCATTATACACCGTTTGAACCTTTAGCCCCAACCGCCGGTTGGGCTTATTTTCCAGAATCTTCCAAAATTGACTTGGGCTTCAAATTGGGCCTCTTTTTCTTCTTTAAACGGATTTACTTGTTTTCTTGGCCCAAATCTTCAGTATTATCTTTTTAGTCTTCATTTCTTAAGGTTTAGATCTTCCTTTCTTTAATTGCTTTAATTTCTTCAGTTTCGGTCTTATTTTCGCTTCTTTTTCTTCAATCTTCAATTAAAATACAATTCTGCAAATATTAACAAAATAAGTACCTAAAATCATATAAATGCATAAAATATATATAAATATAGGGATAAATTACTATAAAATATACTATATATTTGATGCTTATCAAATATCCCCACACTTAAGTTCTGCTTGTCCTCAAGTAGAATACTGAATAAAATTCAAAAATAAGCATCAACTTAATATTCAAAAATCAGAATACCGAAATTAAAACCCTGTTTTATAACATTAAAAATTTAAACAATTGACATGGATAACTATAATGTATAAATAAAAATTATTATTATTCGTGCAATATATAGCTCATGAATGATTACTAATATATTTATCCATTTTAAACAATCTATATTTATACTTCTGAATACATCTTTATTATTATTATGTATATTACTTATGATTTCCATAGATGATATACTCTTAAACTTAATTATGCAATTTACTTTTATATTCCAAATATATATATAAAATCCATTTTTAAGAATCAAGACATTGGTGACAGGTCTGCATTTACATGCAACAGAGCGACATAACTTGATTCAGGTAAAGTAAATTTTTAAATCAAACCAGCGGTGACAGGTCTGTACAGCCGTACAACAAAGCGACATAGTTTGATTTTTATTTATATTTTTTTTCTTTTGAAAGAACTTCCTCTTTCTTCTACTTTATTTAAGAATACTAATTAGAGACCAGGTCTGTACTTATGTACAACAGAGGAAACAATTAGTAGACTCCCAAATGTTTTTATATAAATAAAAAGATATATAAAATTATCGCATGATAAATCTAAGAATTAAGACTTTTATGTCATACATCATATTATGTACCATAAAATAATAAACAAGTTATTTAAATTAATTTCTTAAAATTCAGAAATCTTCATATAGATTGCCTATTAATACATCATATCATGTAACTATATATCACTTATTTATTAAATAGCTTTATGTTATATATACAAAACAGTTAATCCATATTAAAGTCTAAACTTTTAAATACAAAACAAATTTTTAACAAAAGTATTCTAATTAATAAATACTCAATTATACACTTAAAATTTTAAATTTTAGTAAAAATTAAGAACAAGAGAAACTTAAATAATTAATTAATTAAAGAAATTCTTTTCTTACGAACCCTATCCCCACACTTAAATTATACAATGCCCTCGTTGTATAAAAATGATAAACAAAAGTGAGTAAAGGAAAAGAAAAATAGAACAGAAAAACTCCCCTGACTGAATTTTCAAAAATTCATCATTGGCTAAGAAAATTTCTGATTGGTTGATTTCTTGATCTCTTGAAAAATAATATACAACATCCACACTTTCGTAGTTAATCACGATTGCATTTAGCATATGCAATAAGCCTTTAAACCCCTCGGTATCCCGAGTGGACGAGTTATAGTCTCGTGAGGGTTTCCAGGGAACATACCCACAAAGTTCATTAATAAAATAGACTGTATGAAAGAAAGTGCTGAACTTACTGCCAGTCTTGTGCTATAAAAAATAAAACAACCAAATTAGCACAATAATAATAATAAGTACTAATGATAGTAATAATAAATACAGTCATCCAAAATGTATATCAAATGTATCAAACAGAAACTAATCATCATCTGAATCATCCTGCCCAAAATGCCTCGAAGGTCCAGCTCCAGCATCAAAGAATGAAGGAACATATGGCTGGTACTGAATAGACCTCTCTCGTAATAGCTGCTGCAGTAACTCGTGCTGATAATCAGATCTATGATAACTCTCCCTCTCAAATCTATCAAATCGCTGCTCAAACCTGGTAAACCGATGATCAATCATATGAAATCTCCTACCATGAGCAATCTCCATCCTCTCTAATCTCTGCTGAATATCCTCTAACATATCACCCCTGCCACGCCCTCTACCAGGAGCTCTACCTCTACCTGCTGGTAACTCAACCTCAGGTACTGGGATCTCAGGAACTAACGGTAGTGGAACAGGTGGTCCTCTCAATCTGGCTCTATGGACCAGCTGCTGTCCTGGTGCAACCTCAGGTGTCCATAAAAAAATCCCCTCCTGTACACCAACCTGAATAATCCCTAGCTCAATCAACTTGTCCTCGCCTAGCAAGGACATCCCAGGGGTAACGGGTGTGCAAGTCAAAAATCAGCAGCAGTCAAACCATAATATCTAGCAATCCTAGTGACATACTGTCCTCCACATATACTACTAGTCGACCTATACCCAGTGGCTCCTGTCATCATCCAATGCACTAATTTCCAGGGAACATTGATTAGTGTCCCCTGAATCATAGTGTGAAGAAAAAGAAATCAGGCTGGTAAACCTTCTCAGGTCCCGTATGCCTACCACAAATAGAAGATGATAACAACCTATACAATAACCTATGAACAGGACTCCTCATGTGAATGTCAGAAGGTGCTCTCTCCCCATAATCAACAATCGCTAAATCCCTCCAATAAGTAGCTATCTCAACAGATGAGTACTGACCAACCATACCCGCAGTCAAATGATCCATAAAAAATGGGTTGTGGAGCTCATCTAATGTATAGAGCCCCACAGCAATACTAAACTCAATCAAACTTATCGTCCTAGGCTGACCTCCTAAGCAAAAAGAAATTGAGGGCTGGTCAAACTGCCTAGACGTGGAATCAAACCTAAGGGTGGTATAAAACTCAATAACAAGCTCTCTATAGATAACCTCCTGAATCTGAAATAAACGAAACCAAGCCTGTGATACAAAACCAACATCACCTGATGGTAAAATATTACTCAGAGTCATCAGCCTCCTTAGAGTAACATCTCCAGTCTCCCCATCCTAGCGAGGGTCAATAACTCTCTCCATGAGAGACCAATTAAGTACCTCTGGAACCTCAACAGGCTGAGCTACCAACTCCAGTAATCTGTCAGCGTACTTTGTCCTGCGCTCCTGGGTGATAGACTCATGCTTAAATCTCAAAAATGTATGTAACTGGAAGTCATCTCTGGCTAACAGTGAAAGTCCTCTCTGTCGTCTCGTAGCCATATCTGTAAAATAAATATTAAAACTTTCTAAAAATTAGAAATTTGGGCAGCATTTCTGCTTAATATTTGATAGCCACTTGTTTATTATATCTAATAAACGAAGCATAATATATGTTTTTATTTTGAAATATAATATCACTTAAATGAACATTTAGCTCAAAAATGGTTTGTAATTAAAAATTTTAATTCTGGAGATTTATGTATTTCAACTAATCGATTTTTAGTTTGTAATAATTCTTATAAAGTCTAAAGATGTATTTTGTATATTTTATCTAAAACCTCTATAACTTATATATTTAAATTTGTTTTATATGTTGTTAAGAATAATTATTTTAAATTTTTATTGTTTAAGACGTTTTTATAATTTATATTTTTGTTATGTTTAATGTACCGAGTCATAAAAAAAATCATTATATAGTAGAATTTTATTTTTAAATATTATCGATATATTCAATTTTTTTTTTTTAGGTATTACTTAATCAAAATTTAGTTTTTAATAAATATCATTTATATAAATAACTAACCAAAATTTAGCCCTAATCCTAATCAATCCGCAACAATCCGCAATCAAAACGTAAAAATCACAACTTAGCTAACCTAACTAATTTCTAAGTAAACCTAATCATTTAACTTATCAAACTATATGTAATCAATCCACAATTCGCAAATAACATAATAATAATAAATATTACGAAATTGAAATGCGAGGAATAATAAAAACGAGTTAGAAAATCATACCTTCGATGCAAAAAACGTAAAAATGTATGAAATGATGATGATGATAATATGATGCCCGTTCGTGTGTGTGAAATGTGTGTTGTGTGGGTGTAAAAATGGCAGAAACCGAAAGGTTTATGGTTTAAGCGGAAAAGAGCCCAACCGCCGGTTGGTTCAAAAATTGGGCTCAGGGCATTCGGCCTGAAAATTTTAATTTGGGTTTAAATTTTTAATTATTTTTTTAGCCCATTTTCTATTAATACGTATTTTAAACATATTTTAAATGCAATATTATTACAATATACAATACTATTAACTATATACTAACAATACTTTATTTATACGTATTTTAAATGTAATATTCTTATAATATACAATATTGTTACATATTAAGTATATACTATTTGTATCTTATTTGAAGAAAGTAAATGTATTTGAAAAGAAGACTTACCATTTCGTTCCTCCAATTTAATATAAATACCTGCATTGCTGTTAGTTGTTACGAGCAATAGATATATATTAACCTATTTTGGTATACATAGATTTATAATCAGTAATTGTGTCGACTCATTCACTGTCTGAAAATTCAATTGTCGACTTTTTCAAATTTCAACTACATTATTTCAATCTATTTGTCACCGAAATATTAGATTTAATATACCTGCAACTTTGTAATCAATGTTAAGCATACATTCAAAATTTATAGTATTAATTATCTTTTAAGTATTTTTAATCAAACTCTTACCACTATTGCAACTCGTGTAAGAATCAATTCTAAATATTTCGCCTTCCAATATTTGTGTAGCTAATACAAATAAAGAAGAGATAAACATATAAATCTGAAAGCAATAAACTTATATTAAATAAGCACGAAATTAACAATAAATTCCAATTATTCAAATAAAATTCAAATCCTAAAAATAGAAAACATAAAAATATAACTAGCTATTAAGAATGAAAAAGTTGCAAATGATCTTCAGAAGTGATTTTGTTGGTCTTCCATCCTAATTCTCATAGATAGGTTTTCCAAAATTCTCAGGATAAATCCTTTGAAAATGCACATAGATTTTATTAGCTAACTCGGGTATTAGTGAAGCAAATTCAGAGAAACTTTCTTGATGAATTCTTTCAGCGTTCTCAGCTTCTATGAGCATGGCAGCTATTCTTTTTACCTTTTTCGCTATTCTACCATCTTCGTTTGTGCTCAAGTATTTGTTTTCAATTTTCGTTTCACGCTCTACATGATTGTGCTTTAACGAATCTAATAGCCCATAGAAACCTAAATGTATATCATGATAATCATATGTGATGTGGTTTCTCACTGCTGTTCCTATATCCTTTAAGATCCTATTATAGTATCCTTCTTGATATTCTGTTGTTAATCCAGAATACCTAAAAGTATCTACTAAATGATAATAAACCTCTGATAGTCCTAAATGAAAAAGATTATTTCTTTGATTGTAGTGAACTCCAGGATAAGCTAGTTGCAACTCCTTCTTAGCATAAGTGACCAAGTTCGCCATTGGTTCATCAGAAAAGTACTCAGGAATTGTACGTGTAACTTCATCACGTTCTCCATAGTAAAATTCATCAATAATGTCTTGAATGTAGAACTCCACTGTACAATCTATGAAGAATCTTCCAGAATCAATGTGTTCTCTCGCCTTTATCGAATTGAAGAAGTCTTGAAAGTTCCTTAGTAAGCAGATGTCAGCCATATTGCTCAAGTTTCCAGTGGCATACTCTATTATTTCCTTCAGTGCTCTTAACATTTCTCTTTGCTTCTCAGAATAAGGAAACAAAGATTTCTCAAATGTCTTATACACATAAGTGTACTTCAATAGCTGTTCTTCACAAAAAGTTGGATCTACATCTTCACTCACAATATCATATTTCAGCTCATTCACATAGTTGATAAAATCATCTGTATCTCTGGTTTCATTAGATATAACTCAAGCAGTGAATTGTTCTTCCATTTTCTTGATCAACTCTTTTTGATAATCAGTATATTCTAAAGTAGACCTACGTACGAGTTCCATAACAAATCTAATCTCATCCTCATGGTCATCTAAGTAGTAAAACATGTCTTCCTTGGTTGAAATCACAGGAGGATGTTCAAAAAACTCGTCTCCAGTTGTTAGCTTGATTTTCTTGTTTTGTTCAAAAGAATGGTCGTCTATCTCTATATCTTTAAAATTCTCATTATCACTTCCAAAGTCCACTTGCATCGACTCCATTTCTTAATAACAGTTAAATTTCTCTGTGCACATAAAATAGCACATAGTTTAGATTACTTATCTAATCCTATTTTATCTAAAGTGAATAATTATATTAATTTCTTATACATTGCTAATCAAAAGATCTCGGTAGCTCCATAGATAGTACACAAAAGCGGAGAAATAGGTCAGCGCGAAGCATGTTAAAAACCTATTTCTTTCGAGAAGCACCTTACCTCTTATATGATAAATCAATGAGGTAGGGCTGAACTCTCCTTATACCTTTGTTTTTGTTAGTATTCTCAATGGGTGAGCCGATATTTCTTATTGATTTTTGCTAAGTATAGGCAATTATAATCACAAGTTTAATTAAGGAAATACTAAATAATACTATCACACAATTCAGGCAAGTGTTATCCTGATCATAGAATATAGTTTTATAAGTAAGTCCAGATTCGAACACAGGGAACGTGATTTAATCTTTAACTAACTATTTATTTATCCTAATTACAATTATTACAATTAATATACAAATTCACAATTATTAACAATAATATATAAGATAGGGGGACGTTTTAGTTCCGATCGAACATATATATAATTGATACCAATTCTTTAATAGATAAGTTTAAAGAACAACTTAAGAATACTCAATTGAATAGAAGATTATGACTATTTAAACTATTATTTATTACACTTATTATATCATATGTCTATTTGCATGTTGGCTATTATTATTGTGATTTACTAATGTAGAAAATCTCAAAGGTTATGACAATTCTCATATAGTAATACCATCAAAGGTTATGTAAGTATCACTATTTATTAAGATCTATCAACATATTATTCATGCAATTCCAGGGTCGGTTGAATCATAATGCTACTTAACATCTAATAAAACATAATCACTTAATTTAAAAACCCAAAAGGTTATTGCAGTTTATCTATAAATCAGTTAATTATGATTATTAACATAATATAACACATAATTCTTGCATAATAATATTCAATAATATAGTTCCAACATAAACATATAATTCATATAATAAACATAATAAACATACATTTAAACATTCATAATGAAAATCTAATAAGCAATTAATTCAAATAAACAATATCCATAGTAACCCAAAAGGTTAGTGAAGCTACAAGGATAAAGAAACTGAACCAAGTTGACGAACTAGCTTTTCCTAGGGTTGAAAACCTTCAAACCCTAGCTCCTTAGCCTCCAAATTCGCACCTTTAGTCTACCATAAACCTTAATATTCGACTTTGTATTGTAAGAATCGTATATTGTTTAACTAAAACTAAGCCTCTATTTATACTAATTCTGGCCGACCCTCCAACCGCCGGTTGGAGCCTCCAACTGCCGGTTGGAAGTATTTGAGTATTACTCCAACTTTTGCGCATTATCCACCGTTTGAACCTTTAGCCCCAACCGCCGGTTGGGCAATCCAACCGCCGGTTGGGCTTATTTTCCAGAATCTTCCAAAATCGACTTGGGCTTCAAATTGGGCCTCTTTTTCTTCTTTAAATGGATTTACTTGTTTTCTTGGCCCAAATCTTCAATATTATCTTTTTAGTCTTCATTTCTTAAGGTTTAGATCTTCCTTTATTCAATTGCTTTAATTTCTTCAGTTTCGGTCTTATTTTCGCTTCTTTTTCTTCAATCTTCAATTAAAATATATTTCTGCAAATATTAACAAAATAAGTACCTAAAATCATATAAATGCATAAAATATATATAAATATAGGGATAAATTACTATAAAATATACTATATATTTGATGCTTGTCACTAGCCTAATAGAATGAGAAAGTAAAACTACAAAGTATGGAGAAGTATTCTTGATTTTGTGAGATATGGAAGGTATGTCTTGAAATGAACCATGGGGCACCTATTTATACTTGAATTTTGGTGCACCTTAGCAACTTGGGGCACACGTTAGCAAAAGGTGGTGAAAGGTCTAACACGTGTACCCTAAAGAGCGGAAAGGTCTAGCACATGTACCCTAAAGTTTCATAAAGTGTCAGCACATGTACCATACGAGTACGCACAAGGAAAAAAAAAAGGGGGAGAGACAGGGGGCCAGTCAGCCGGCGGCGGCCTGACGGCTGCCCGCCCCGGTTCGCCTTCTGTTCGCTAGTTTCCTGTTTCGCGCGTATCTTCTTTGTTATGCGTCCGTTTTCATCGATTCTTTTTGCGTTGGATTCGTTTTTCAAAAATGAAGACTTTGATGAAAATAAATCCCTGAGATGTATCTTTGAACTTCAAATGTCTTGTACGAATCATATGAATATTTCGGCATACGTAGAATCTTCATTCTTCGTTCGTTTTTGTTGATTCTTCTTCTGTTAGATTCGTAAATTGAAAATGAAGATCTTGGATAAGAAAAACCTCAGTGATGGGTAATTTGTCTCAAATCTTGTCTCGGATGTCTTGAATCTTCAATCGTGCGTAGAATCTTCCTTTTTCGTTTGTTTTGCTTGATTTTTCCCATGTAACTCTATTTTTGCCTTCTTGGCAAAGTTTCATTGATTTGCATATTATTTTAGTTTATTTTCCAAGTATTGTTCCAGAATGAGAGAGATATCGGTAGTAAAAATGTGACTTTTTACGCGATATCAAGTTGTTGATGAACTTAATTGGGTTGATATGGATATTGATGCTGCTGATGATGATGACTTTGACACTGTCAATTTCCCTGAGTTTCATCTTGATGAACTTAGGATGTATAATGAAAAGGTCAGAATGTGGGTAGCTGATGAGGCAGCTAGGGTTGAGGGGGATTCGGTGAGTTTTGAATTGGCTCACTGGGAGTGGATGAACAAGGAGGAGGATGATGGAAATGAAAATGATGTGGATATGGATATGGATGATGATGTTGATGATAATGATGGTGATGACAAAGATGATGGAGCTGATAAAGGAAATAAGAAAGAAGATGATTATAGTGAAATGGAGGATCAACTACATATCTCTTCTATTCTTACAAAAAGAAAAAGGACTAGCGAAATGCCTACATCTGGGTCCACCTCCTCCAAGCACAAAAGAAAAAACATTCACTGAGGACATCAGCTACAAACAATTCTTTAAATTCCTGAATCACCATTAGAGCCTCAATTAGATATTGTCATATTTCAGGTAAACCCACAACCAATAACAACAGCAACACAATCAACAACAAAACCAACAACAACAAAAACTCTACAAATCACCCTACCCATACCAAGTACCAGTATACCAACTGAAGCAACAATAACAACAACAGGAACCCATCCTCCAGAAATCACATCTGAATCTACATCAGGGATCCTTCACAACAATGAATCTAAAGAAGAAAGAATTGCTAAAAAGATCATGGAGACACAAGAAATAGAGTGACAAATGATTATGAAGATCAATGATGAGGCAGAGGCTAAAGAAGAAGAAGAGAGAAAGTAAAGGTTAAACGAACTATCAGATACTGATGGAGAGTACATTTTGAAATTAACTGGAGAAGAGGCTATGGAAAGAGAAAGAGAGATATTTTTGAAGAAGCAGCAAGAAGAGTTTGATTTTAATATGGGTAAGCTGCTAGAAGATGTTGAAAAATCTGAGCTACAACGAGAGCTTGATAATGAGAAAAGAGGCACTAGATTAAAGAAGAAATGGGGAGATAATCCAATAGTGGATAAGCTTTGGAATGAAATCGATAGAAAGAAATATGTTGCTAGAATGAATGGAAGATCAAACCATGCTCCACTTACCAAGGTCAATCTAAAAAAACCGAAGAATTAATCTCAAGCACAGCTACTGATCTACAGAGGCACAGAGACTCAGGCAATTGCTCTTGATCAAGTGTGCAAAATGCACAGAGAAGAACGGAATGAGATCAGACTTGATTTGAGTCACTCGGAGTAGCTAAAAGAGAAGTGCTTAAAGAGATTGACCGTCTGTTTTAAAATATGGTTTCACTGCAGCTACTCAGACCAGAACATACTGTCATACATGGTGAAGAGATAGAGTAGCCACCAAGTCCAAGGTATAGGTCAGGTACTAGCAGCATTTACAAAATTCCAAATACTTCAAAGTTGAATCTTTCTATCCCTGATGGTGTACACAAAATTGAGGGAACTGAAGTGACTGAAGGTGAAAAGGGACTCGTCTACAGAGACTTTAATGGAGTACTAAAATTTCAAAGAGAGCCCGAGCTTGAAAAAATTGACCATGAACAGCTAGTCCACCTAATCAGACCAGTTAGCTTACTTCCCAAAGAATAAATGATGAGAAAAGCTATTTTGGAAGAAGGTTTGGCAAGACAGTTCAGATTTCTTCCTTCTACGGAAAAATGTGAGCTAGCTGATGAGCTAAGGGTTGTGAATGTTAAGGAAATTTGGAATATCCAGTGATAAATTTTGTAAAAGATTAGATATCTTGTAACTGATCTTACTTGTAAAATTTATAATTTTACATTTCAATAATATCTGATCTTTTGAGAAAACCAAAGGGCAAAACTAAGATCATGTCAAAAGAATCCAAAAAGGAAAATAATTAGATAACAAGTACAAGTCACTTAATGTTTAATCTTTAAACACTGACTATAAAATTTCACAACAACAAGTCTGTCTAGGGAGCTTCGACCATAATCATATAGGGGAAATTGTTGTGTCACTAGTCGCTGACTATTTTGAGTTAATTGGTCGTTGACCAGCTCAATGAAATATAACTCGATGAAGGAAATGATTTAAGTCAAAGCTATTGTTGCTAAGATCTTTACTCGCTGAATTCTACTCATTCTACTCCAGGACTTAATATGCTGAGGAAGATTAAAACTCAACTTTGTGTATCGCTGATTCAGAACCTTCGGTGAGAGTTCTTATATCTTGATTTAAATAAATGCAAAAATCTCTGCCGTAATAAAATGCTAGTTGCTGAAGATATTTAATTCAAGTCACTCTACAAGAGCACCATAGCTCGTAGTGAATGAGGAGGGTTATTTCATCTCTAGTGACTACACTAATAAAGTTTCTATTTAGGTGCAAGTTGCTCTTCAGTCGTATATCAGCAAGTGCTTCCCGTATCTTTATAAATATCTGGGAGATTACGTGGCAGCAAGTAATTGGTATTAAGGAAGATGCGATAGTCGAGGTAACATAATTGGAACAACATATCAGAGATCAAGCCAATCAAGCAACGACACATGTCATTCCAAGATCTTGTTTTGAATAAAATATTTACGGGACATTTGCACTATAAATAGAGCAGTACATTGCACTTAGAAACTTGTCATTTGTACGTGTTAATCACTTGTTAGTCAGTGAGTAATTTCTCAAAGCACATTACAACGAGTAGCGAGTGAATAGTTAGTGTGTTTGTCCACTACTATTCATCTCAGTTTGTAAAAGATTATCTCGAGTAATTGATTCGGATTAGCTTTGGCTATTCCATTCCGCAATCAATACTCAGTGAGTTTTTATGATTAATAAAATTCACCATTCTGCTACTATTGCATCTATGGTTACCTCTGCTACTATTGCATCTATGGTTACCATAGAAGCACCCCCGTTAAAAGTGAAACAACGGTAAATACCCAACGAGGGTGTTCATACAAAACCTTCCTCGCCTGCAAACCCAGCACCTTCACCAGTACTGAAGGGGCCATCGGCCCAGTCCACTAGATTGAGAAAATGGCATTGGTCCTCAACATCAGCGACTGCGCAACCAACAACATGGTGAAATATGCCACATGTACTCTTGCCGACAAAGCGTTAACTTGGTTGAACGCTCAAATCCAAATCCTTGGACGCACAACTGCTTACTCCATCTCATGGAAAACTCTAAAAAGAATGATCATGAAAGAGTTTTGCTCTCATAGTGAGCTTCAGAAACTCGAAACTGAGCTATGGAACATCCAGATGATCGGTGCTGACATTACAGGATACACAACAAAGTTTCAAGAGCTTGCACGCCTCGTACCTCACAAGGTGACTCCGGAGAGCAAACGCATTGAGCGATACAACAGGGGTTTGGCACCACAGATCAGAGGCATGGTGATGTCTTCCAAGCTGACTACGTTTAGGAGCACAGTGGATCTGGCTCAAAGCTTGACCGATGATGCGGTCCGAACTGCAACCTTGAAAGTCACTTCAGGGAAGAGTGAACCCAACCGTACTGATGCTGGAGATTCTGGAAACAACAAACGAAAGTGGAACAGTGAGGAGAATGACCATCAGGGTCAACAAAACAGGATCCCGGGAAACACCTGAGCCTACGCCACAATCACCAACAATGAACCGAAACCATATCTCGGGAAGAGGCCCAAATGTGGAAAGTGCGGAAAGCATCATGAAGGGGATTTCTTTTTCTATGATAACTACAACCGATGGGGACACAGTACCCAGGCATGCAGAACCCACCCCACGAACAATGAAACAATGGATATTTCAGATGCGGTGACACGACACACTACCGAAACCAATGCCCACAGCTGAACAACGCCAACAATAATCAGAACAACTCCGGGAACAACAACCGCAACAACCAGAATGACACTAACCCCATCGCTAACCTTCCACCAACTCATGCACGTGCATACATCCTTCGTGCATAGGATGCACCAAAGGATCCCTACGCCAACATTGGTACGTCTTAACAAACTATTACTACACTTTAACGTTACACTATTCGAATGTCGATTCGAAACTAACACTTGGTAAACTTTAACCACTTTCGTACACACAACTTATCAAACTATACAACGAGTATACTAAAACTATTATGAGTTACGATGTAACTTACGATGTCACATTGGTAACAACACATCTTTCGGAAACACATACGTCCGACCTAACGACATGGAGTAAAATCTCGGGACGAGATTTCTCTAACAGGGGGAGAATGTAACACCCCGCAATTACAACATAATTATAAACAGTAATTGCACGCATTTCTAGCCTAATTCCCTAACTTATAGTGAATTCACAACACATTTTAGAGGAAAGTCTAGCAGAGCCCAACTAGTTAATACGCGTAGTATTACCCTTTTTTCGTAATTGTTATAATTGCGTACAAACAATTGGAAATAAACACGAAAAACTAATACGACTGTTGATGAACAAAACTATTTTATAATACAAAACTATTAAATTATGTTATTATTTATTAAATATTATGTCGATAATATTTACAAAGTAGCTCGTATCGTGCGAAACATAAATTGAATGACAAAATATATTAGTAAAACTGAGACAAAACAAAGTTATACTTTATAACTCACCTATAATATTTTCATAAAATATTCGATTTAAAAATGTATTCGTTTTTTTTTAGAAATCTATCATTTAAAAATATTATGCTATTTAACGATTGGGTAAACGAACACGGGATTAAACAATACAAATTGAAGACAAAAGCTACCAACTCTTTCCCCTCCTTTTTGATAAAACCGGCCCAATCAAACACCCCCCTCTCCATTCCCTTTCATTTTCTTTTCATCTTCATCCTTACCAAACACACACATCTATCTCTCTCTCTTGATTCACACACATGCAACCACCAAAATCATCATCAACATCTTAGAAGAGGAAGCAAGAAAAGGAACACCATCTTCACCATCTTCTTCATCTTCATCTTCTTGGATTTCTACTAAAAATTGGTTTTCATGTATTTTTACAACCTAAACATGTTATTGTTCACTATACGAAAGAATCAAACTTAAAAACTTAGTTTTCAAAATTTCACGCTTACAGCGCCGGCTGCGAGCTAAGATTCATCTCAGTTCGCAGCAATCATGTTGCAAACTGAAATTTTGTGAACCTGCGAACCGAACGAGTTGGGAACAAACTAAGATGCGAACCGAACCATGCGAATTGAACCCTTGCGAGCCGAGCTTGCGAACTGAACTTGCGAGCCGAACTGACTTAGTCTGCGAACTGAGTTTTTGTCCAATGATTCGACATTTGCGTAACGACAACTACACTTTTTACAATGATGATTAACATACAAAAATATATTCTTTTTGCGAAGTCGACAACGAAACGATTTTAACAACGATTTAGTTAGGAACTATCATTACGAAAACCATCTCCAACGTATCGTACGCTTTACAAACAAAACGATCTTTCGAGTGAGTGAACAATTGTCATAGTTTGCAGGTAGCCAACTAATTATACAATTTATCTCTTACGTTTAGGACGTTAAGGACTTTACCCGGGCTTAGTCTTTGCTAGCACTTGAACACATTTAGCTCACCAGGTGAGTTCACAGCCCCACTTTTAACTGTTTTACTTCTTTCAACTTAGGGGTGAAAAACATAGACTACCATTACTATTGATTGCCATGACTACACGGTTGTATACCTATTTCACTCGAATGATTAAGTGTACTTTTGAACTATACCGAGGATACTTGTATTCTAGGGGTATAAACAAATTATAAAACGCTGATAAGTTTTATAACGAATTGTTACTAATGAAATAACGTTTTCACATTTACAAACTATTACAACTTCGAAACCCGCTAGAGAACAACCAGCAACACCATTTACTAAACTAATTGAAAAGTCCTTACGTCTTGGGAACACATACAAAGTCTCAACTTCTTGAGCAACTAATCGGTCATACTGACATAGACCAGACCCTACTGACATGGGTCAAGGGGCAATGACACTCCCTACTATTTGAAACCTACTAACATGGGTACTAGATCCTACTGACATGGATCCATTATACTTATTAAACAAGGGACACTGACACTCCCACTGACATGGGTACTAGATCCTACTGACATAGACCCACCAAACTAATAATAGGACACGTATTTTCCTACAAACAATTAAACTGTACTTTGGGCAACATCCCAACCGAACTATATTTGGATAACGTTCCACTAAACTTTAACGGTTATGGCAATAA
The DNA here is from genome assembly GCA_963422505.1 of Pseudognaphalium luteoalbum. NCBI lineage: Eukaryota > Viridiplantae > Streptophyta > Magnoliopsida > Asterales > Asteraceae > Pseudognaphalium > Pseudognaphalium luteoalbum. The sequence goes on from OY730196.1 coordinate 51,321,247, forward strand.
ATATTTGAGAACGCATCGAACTTATCAACCAAACTTACAAAATTAAAACATGTGAATTCACTCAACCTAGTTGTTGACTTTTACTATGTTTTTCAGAGAACTAGTTGCACTTAAGAACCGCCTGCACATATGCAACTCAAGGCGACCCACGAAGCATTTAGGATGCCAACTTTTTGAAACATATGGATTTCCTTCGTATAACTAATCTGGTTTTAGTCATATTTACGAAATCTACTTTTGTACAACTTAACTATTTTACACTTGTACGATTCGATGAATCGTAAAACTTTGTAACTATTACTCTTGGCATCTTAATATATATGTTCTGTTGTAATCATATGCTCTGTTATGTGTGTTTGTACAATGTTTACGTCAGCACCCCCTACTTAACCAAATGCTTCCGCTAACCACGATTAACGAATTTGGGGGTGTGATAGATTTGTATCAGAGCCATTGGTTATAGCGAACTAGATTTCTTAGGTGACTTAGAGACCTTAGAGACCTAGACTATAGCCTTGGCTAGAACGCACATGCATACACACATTTGCATACGTCTAAACAATCGTCACGGCACATCGACATGTGAAAATTCATTTATTGAACCTCACTACGTCCGATTCGTTCAATTCTCCTCTGATCTCATGTGAACCTGATCGTGTTAAGCGGTTGATGAAAAGAAGTATGTATTTAGCATCATATAATGATGCCTGGCCAAAGTGGTTATCTTATACTAAGTGCATATGGGCGTTTCATATTGGTAAGATACGTGATGGGGATATTACTAATTCTTCTTATTACTCGATTCCTTGAACTATGCACAACTTCACACTCCACATTCCTTACATCGGCATTAACTTCTGCATTTTCATCGCAGAACGTCATCATGCTGCCTAAACAAAGAAAGACCCGAAACAGTCACCGAACGGATACACCTCCTGTTAACGAGACCACAGAGAAAATCATCGAGCGTCATGTGGCCGAAGCTATTGCCCAATACGAGGCCAACCGAAATCGTAAAGACGTGGTGCATAACAGTGGAAGCACCCCCGTCAACAATGAAACACCGGAGAATACCCAACGAGGATGTTCATACAAAACTTTCCTCTCCTGCAAACCCAACACCTTCACCGGGACTGCAGGGGCCATCGGCCTAGTCCTTTGGATCGATAAAATGGAATTGGTCCTCGACATCAGCGACTGTGCAACCGACAACACGGTGAAATACGCCACGTGTAATCTCGCTGACAAAGCGTAGAATTGGTGGAACGCTCAAATCCAAATCCTTGGACGCACAACTACTTACTCCATCTCATAGGAAACTCTGAAAAGAATGATCATGGAAGAGTTTTGCTCTCACAGTGAGCTTCAGAAACTCAAAATCGAGCTATGGAACATCCATATGATCGGTGCTGACATTACCGGATACACAACAAAGTTTCAAGAGATTGCACGCCTCGTACATCACATGGTGACTCCCGAGAGAAAACGTCATCGCCTTCTTCCTCCTCGTATACCTTTTTACTATCTCTATACTCGTCGTCAGCGCTCGGCACCCCACCTCAAGGGGAACCTCTTCAATAGAAGAACCCGTGTGCGATACAACAGGGGTTTGGCACCACAGATCAGAGGCATGGCGATGTCTTCCAAGCCGACTACTTTTAGGAGCGCAATGGATCTGGCTCAAAGCTTGACCGATGACGCTGTCCAAACTGGAACCTTGAAAGTCGCTTCAGGGAAGAGTGAACCCAACCGTACTGATGCTGGCGATTCTAAAAACAACAAACGAAAGTGGAACAGTGAGGGTAATGAACGTCAGGGTCAACAAAATAGAAACCTGAGAAACTCCCGAAACTATGCCGCAATCACCAACACTGAACCGAAACCATATCTCGGGAAGAGGCCCAAATGTGGAAAGTGCGGAAAGCACCCGAGAACCCTGGCATGCAGAACCCACCCCATGAACAACGAAACAATGGATGTTTCAGATGCGGTGACATGACACACTATCTGAAACCAATGCCCACATCTCAACAACACAAACAATAATCACAATGACACCAACAACCGCAACAACCAGAATGACACCAACCCCATCGCTAACCTTCCACCAGCTCGTGGACGCGCATACATCCTTCGAGCATAGGATGCACCAGAGGATCCCTACGCCAACATTGGTACATTTTAACAAACTATTACAACGCTTTTATCACAAACAATAAAGATTGCACTTGGCAAACTTTAACCACTTTCGAACACACAACTTATCAAACTATACGAGTATACTAAAACTATTATGAGTTACGATGTAACTTACGACGTCACTTTGGTAACAACACATCTTTCAGAAACACATACGTCCGACCTAACGACATGGATTAAAATCTCGGGACGAGATTCTTCTAACAGTGGCAGAATGTAACACCCCGCAATTTTGACATAAATATAAACAGTAATTACACACATTTCTAGGCTAATTCTCTATCTTAGAGTGAATTTACAACACATTTTAGAGGTAAGTCTAGCAGAGCCCAACTAGTAAATACGTGTAGTATTACATATTTCGTAATTGTTATAATTGCATACAAAACAATTGAAAATAAACGCGAAAAAATAATACGACTGTTGGTGAACAAAACTATTTAATAATACAAAACTATTAAATAACGTTATTATTTATTAAATATTATGTCGATAATATTTACAAAGTAGTTCATATCATGCAAAATATAAATTGAATGACAAAACATATCTGTAAAACTGAGACAAAACAAAGTTATACTTTATAACTCACCTAAAATATTTTCATAAAATATTCAATTTAAAAATGTATTCGAAAACATTTTTAGAAATCTATCATTTAAAAATATTATGATATTTAACGATTAGGTAAACAAACACGGGATTTAACACCACAAATTGAAGACAAAAGCTACCAACTCTTTCCCCTCATTTTTGATAAAAGCGGCCCAATCCACCCCCCCCCCCCATTCCCTTTCATTTTCTTTTCATCTTCATCCTCACCAAACACACACATGCAACCACAAAAATCATCATCTTTTTCCTAAACCGGCTGGAGAACAACCAACAACACCTTTTACTAAACTGATTGAGAAGTCCCTACATCTTGGGCACACGTACAAAGTCTTTACTTCTTGAGAAACTAATGGGTCCTACTGACATGGACCAGACCTTACTGACATGGGTCAAGGGACACTAACACTCCCTACTATTTGAACCCTACTGACATGGGTACTAGATCCTACTGACATGGATCCATTTTATTTGGATAACATCCCAACCGAACTATATTTGGATAACGTTCCACTGAACGTACTTAATGGTTATGGCAATAACTATTTGAGAACGCATCGAACTTATCAACCAAACTTACAAACTTAAAACCTGTGAATTCACTAAACTTCGTTGTTGACTTTTACTATGTTTTTAAGGGAACTAGCTGCACGTAAGAACCGCCTGCACATATGGAACTCTAGGCGACCCACGAAGCTTTATGGGTGCCAAATTTTTGAAACATATGGATTTCCTTTGTATAACTAATATGGTTTTAGTCATATTTACGAAATCTACTTTTGTACAACTTAACTATTTTACACTTGTACGATTCGATGAATCGTAAAACTTTGTAAATATTACTCTTGGCATCTTAATATATATGTTCTATTGTAATCATATGCTCTGATATGTGTGTTTGTACTATGTATACATCAGCACCCCCTACTTAACCAAATTCTTCCGCTAACCACGATTAACGAATTTGGGGGTGTGACATTGAACCACACATGGATTCGTCTCCTATGCTTGTTACGTTTACGCTCTCTACATCACAATCCTCTTTCCACACTTATCGTAGACCTATGAATCGCGTGTTTTATACATAACTAGAAGGACTGACAGACCATCACAAATTAGACCTTACACTATCTAAACTACTACTAGTGATGCTCTACCCACTAGGACCCATCGTCATGCAAGATGTTCGCTAATGGAACTGGTTACCCGCAACTCTTGAGACTTGGAGAACTACTGAAGGAATATAGATTCCTACAGAGGATGAAGAAACTTTCGACATGCGAACCCTTCTATACAGACATGCACCTGCTCATCACACCGTTCAGGTACTAGCTGATAGGCTACGCCACCACGAGAATAGAATAGACACAATGGAGTTAGAACAAGAAGAAACCCGATTAGGCTGGATACACTTGGCACAGGGTCGAGTTGCACAGATCTATGAGGATCGACAGAATCTTAACGAAACCATAGAAGCTGCATATCTCCAGGTGATAGAGACCAGAGACGATGTCGCTGCCTTGCGATCAAGACTAGTGTGCAAAATAGAACTCACTTAGGATTAGTAGAAGTTCCTTGAAACATGTAAAATGTGTGAGGTAGAAACAGTATGCAAACAAATCTTCGTTAAACATTTCCCACGATTTCTTCTCAAAAATAAATCTTCCAACAGATTTTTGACAAAACGGAATTTCCAACACATTTGCAATGACCGGAGCTTTCAACGTGTTTTCTCGACTCGAGCCTCTAACGAATTTTCATCAAACATTTACCCAAAATTTTCCACAACTTCTAATTTTCAACGAATTTTGTTAAACAAAACCCTCAACGTGTTGTCAAGAGATTTCATCGTATTTTGGTTGACTCAAACTTTTCAGCAAAATATAAAATTTCAAACAGATTTCATCGTAAAAATTTTTTAAACAAGATATTTACAATAACCTCTCCACGAAATGTGTTATAAATTTATATAAAAAAACAATTATGTGTTGAACCAACGACATTCCCATACCTACTTACTTTAGACGATGATATATTAACCAAACCATGCTCAAAAATTGTTTTTTATAACTCAAGGTTCATGAAAAAGTCTATTTTACATTATGTCCAGAAATTTTATACTATTCCAATGAGTTTTATATAAATCATTTCCTAATGAAAATGGATGTTTTTATAGTAAAAAATCAAGTGCAGAAAGTAAGCTTTCTAACCCCACAAGCCTCATATTTTTCTGAGCTTGTTTACTATTTTTAATAATTTTTGGAGAACACATAGATAATCTACCTAGAAAAGTCAGAAACTTTAGTCGTATGGTTTTGGCCATATCTCGAGTTACACAACTCCCAATGACTTGAAACTACTGTCAAACTCTCACACATTTTGTTAGCTACAAATTTTGTGCTGATTACTTTTTAAAATACCCCAAAGTTGTAGACTTTTCCCAGAAGTTCAATCTTCGTGCATGTGTCCAGATTGGTCAACTGTTAGACCTCATAGGACACATAGAATTTTTAAAAATACTTAGACTTCTCTAAAATTCATGGAAAAATTACTGGAAGTAGCTAACATATGGGGGAATAACTGATACCTTTCTTCGAAATTAACTAGGAATATAAAACTTTATAAAATATTCTAAAAATGATGCATTTTCTGGAAAATACTAATTGTGGACTGATTTTGTACAAAAGTAGAAACGGACACTTTTGAATATGATATAAGTGATGTAACTTATTTTATGGAATTTTGAACATATTTAATGGTTTGGGAAAAGTTTTAGGTCCAAACGAGACGGTTTGACCATGTCAACAAAAACGGAGTTCAATTTCGAAAACGTCAAAATTACTATTTTTGAAAAGAATTGGTAACAAAAAGGGGTTGGATGAATTATTTAGTAACTTGGACCAAAAGAAGACTTGAAAACATAATTTTCACTAAGTACCAAATTCGCGCAACAACCGATAAATATGTATGAATACGAAAGACAACGCGATAATACTCGACATATACTATTACAAAGTGTACAATGAACCAAATATAATAATAATGAATTTGAGAATTATTGTCACATACTTTCACCAACGGGTCGTATACGTCTCTGATAAACAGACTTGAACATACTATTTGAGTGAACTAGCATAGGTGGACATTAACCCTCCACCTACACGATTGGTTTAAGTGGACATTAACCCTCCACTTACTTTGATGGTCTTTTAAGACATCTACTTACATGTTTTGGACACACATTGCTTGCTTATTTGACTATTTGCTTGCTACTTGTTAAACTCAGGTGAGTTCATAGCCCCACTTTTAAATTTTTCTACTGTTTTGGGGTGAGATTACATGCACTGTTTTATGAACTGTTATTTGAACTATTTTTAGGAACTGTTTTATGAACGGATTTTAGGAAAACACTTATAAAAATTTCATAGTTTACTTCCTCTTCCACTAAGGCGAATACAACCATATAAATCTGTTGATTTACGCTTGCGATATTGCGATAAAGCAATACAAAATGATATTGCGGTAAAGCAATACAAAATGATATTGCAGTAAAGCAATACAAAATGATACTGCGGTAAAGCAATACAAAACGATATTATGGTAAAGCAATACAAACATTTCGATATTGCGGTAAAGCAACATAACCTTTTAAATCTTGTGATTTAAATTTATGATACTCTGGTAAAGCATTGCAACCTTTTAAATCTTGTGATTTACATTTATGATATTTTGGTAAAGCAATACAACCTTTTAAATCTTGTGATTTACATTTAAGATATTGTGGTAAAGCAATACAACCTTTTAAATCTTTTGATTTACATTTAGGATATTGTGGTAGAGCAATACAACCTTTTAAATCTTGTGATTTACATTAAAATATTGCGGTTAAACAATACAACCATATTAAGTTTTGAAAATTACACTATTTTGATATTTGCAATAGTATACATTATTATCTTTGCATACGTGCAATACACTTACTTATTGAGGTTTAGCGATAACTCTGAAATCTTGTGTGTTTTAACTATGATTTCATACTACAATCTTAACTATGAAAACCTATGAGCTCACTAACATTATGTTGACCCGTTTTAGCGTGTATTCTCATGTTCATGGACGTAGTAGGACTACCCTAAGGAAATAACATACTAGAGGTCGATCGGTGTAATCTTGTGCGATGATATTTGATTTGGTCGTAGCCACCGTGATACCTCCTACTTCCGTTGCCACGTGTTTTGGGGGTGCGACACTTAAAGTCTTGAGCTAATTTCCCTTGCAAAATGATGAGTTTTCAGATGGTGGAGCTATGGTAGTCTTTGTTGGTTGTGGGAGGTTTATGGTGATGTATCAAGGTGGTGGAAATGGCTGGTATTTTCAGTCAAATTGAGAGAGAAAAGCTTGAGTGTGTTTGAGAGAAAGTGAATGATATGGAGAATTGCATGAAGAAAGAGTGGTGTAGGCCTTACTTGCATAGATTTTGAATGGTGTAGGCCCTACACTGTAGGGAAATGGGTTCAATGATGAGATTATGCATGGAGGAGGGGAGTAGGGGAGAAAGGGGCCCCACTTGGGTGGGTTTTGTGTTTAAATTTTTCAATCTCTGTTTATGTTATGTTCGGTGTTCGTTTACTCATTATTTTCGTTCAATCGTTAAATCCACTAACCTTTTTTTGAGTCCTTTCAATTAACGATATATTTGGAATATCTTTCCATTGAAGTATTATTAAAATACTTTATTTTGAGTTGTCGAAATGCTTATTGACTTTCGTTTAGTAGTCGAATTCGATTTGCGTATTTTTGTTTTGTTTGATACGTTTTAAACAAAACGTCTAAGTTTTTCGCGTATTATTATATCAAGATAATAACATAGGTTAAATAACTGCTATTTAATTTAAAATAGATTCACGCTATTTATCAAAGTGTTTTCACCAATGTCGTACATAATGTCGGACTCCGTCCGGTTGTTTCGTGTAATTTCAACAAATCAAGTAAGTGTTTATAGAATACAATTAATTACAAGTACTTAGCCTAAATACAAACCAAATACAAGTAATTAATGTTTCAGTTAGGTTTAACAATTAACATAAATCGTTGAGTGTCACATTCCTTACTATTTTTGGTAAAAATGGTAACCAAATGGGTAGGGTGACTTATTAAATAACTTGGAGCAAAAACGAGACCCGTTTTAGGTGACTTGCCAAATCAACTCGGTTTGACCTAAAACTTTTACCCAAACCTTAGATATTTTTAAAAGTCATAAAATTCAGTTTCATCACTTATACCTTGTTTGAAAAGTGTAAGTTTTATTTCGCACAAAATCAGTCCACACTTTGCATTTTTCAAAAAATGTAACTCATTGTTGGCTCGTTTTCAAAGTTTTATAATTCGATATAATATCTGAGAAAAATCACGATGATCCTCAAGGTCTTAAATAGTTCATGTAATTTGTATAGAATTTTTAGAAATGTATAAGTATTTTTAAAAATTACGTTTGTCCTCTGAGGTCGAAATGTTGATCAATCTAGACACATGCAAGAAGTTATAATTCTGAGCAAAATCTGAACATTTTCAGAAAAAGTCATTCAAATAACTTTTGTATCTAACATATTTTGTGAACTTTTGGCGGAGGTTTCAATTTATTTAGTAATGTGTAGTTCCAGTTATGACCAAAACCCTAAGAGATAAATTCGTCACTTTTATGGGCAGATTACACACAAGTTCTTACATAATTTATTTTAAGTACTAAATGGACTCTAAAAATTATGAAGCTTTTTGGAAATAAAATCTAATATTTTGAACTTAATTTTTGACTCAGAAATGTCCAATTTAGTTGAGTTATGGTTGAGAAATGACTTGGTGAAGTTCGTACATAATTCTGGACAAGATATGCATGAAGCATTTTCTTAAGTTTTAGATGATAAAAATAGTTTTTAAGTATGATTTTGGACATAATCTTGTTGAGTGAGTTTCATAACATGTTGTTTATGTAAAAAAGATGAAGAAATATTTTCCTTACAAACTATTAGATAAAAAGGAAGATAAGATGATGATGCTTGAAGTCTTGAGCTAATTTCCTTTGCAAAATGATGAGTTTTGAAGTGGTGGAGCTATGGTGGTCTTTGGTGGTTGTGGGAGGTTTATGGTGATTCAAGGCGGTGGAAATGGCTGGTATTATCAGTCAAATTAAGAGATAGAAAAGCTAGAGTGTGTTTGAGAGAAAATGATGGATATGGAGAATTACATGAAGAAAGAGTGGTGTAGGGAAATGGGTTCAATGATGGGATTATACATGGAGGAGGGGGGGGGCAAGGGCCCCTACTTGGGTGGGTTTTGTGTTTAAAGTTTTCACTCTCAGTCTGTGTTACGTTCAATGTTCGTTTACTCATTATTTTCGTTAAATCGTTAAATTTACTAACGATTTCTTGTGTCATTTCATTTAACGCTATACTTTATTTTGAGTTGTCGAAATGGTTATTAAATTTCGTTTACTATCCGAATTCGATTCGTGCATTTTCATTGTGTTTGTTACGTTTAGAACAAAACGTCTCATTTTTACCTATTATTATATCAAGATAATTACATATGGTAAATAACTACTATTTGATTTATATAATAGATTTACCTTATTTATAAAAGTGTTTTCATCAACGTTATATATAATGTCGGACTCCGTCCGGCTGTTTCGCGTAATTTCACCAATCACGTAAGTGTTTATACAGTACAAGTAATTACAAGTACTTAGCCTAATTACAAACCAAATACAAGTAATTAATGTTTCAGTTAGGTTTAACAATTAACCTAAATCGTTGAGTGTCACATTCCTTACTATTTTTTGCAAAAATGGTAACCAAATGGGTAGGGTGACTTATTAAATAACTTGGAGTAAAAACGAGAACCGTTTTAGGTGACTTGCCAAATCAACTCGGTTTGACCTGAAACTTTTACCAAACCTTAGATATTTTTAAAAGTCATAAAATTCAGTTTCATCACTTATACCTTGTTTGAAAAGTGTAAGTTTTATTTCGCACAAAGTTAGTCCACACTTTGCATTTTTCAGAAAATGTATCTCATTGTTGGCTCGTTTTCAAAGTTTTATAATTCGATATAATATCTGAGAAAAATCACGATGATCCTCAAGGTCTTAAATATTTCCTGTAATTTGTATAGAATTTTTAGAAATGTTTAAGTATTTTTAAAAATTACGTTTGTCCTCTGAGGTCCAAATGTTGATCATTCTAGACACATGCAAGAAGTTATAATTCTGAGCAAAATCTGAACATTTTTAGAAAACGTCATTCAAATAACTTTTGTATCTAACATATTTTGTGAACTTTTGGCGGAGGTTTCAATTCATTTAGTAATGTGTAGCTCCAGTTATGACCAAAACCCTAAGAGATAAATTCGTCACTTTTATGGGCAGATTACACACAAGTTCTTGCATAATTTATTGTAAGTACTAAATGGACTCTAAAAATTATGAAGCTTTTTGGAAATAAAATCTAATATTTTGAACTTAATTTTTGACTCATAAATGTCCAGTTTAGTTGAGTTATGGTTGAGAAATGACTTGGTGAAGTTCGTACATAATTCTGGACAAGATATGCATGAAGCATTTTCTTAAGTTTTAGATGATAAAAATGGTTTTTAAGTATGATTTTGGACATAATCTTGTTGAGTGAGTTTCATAACATGTTGTTTATGTAAAAAAGATGAAGAAATATTTTCCTTACAAACTATTAGATAAAAAGGAAGATAAGATGATGATGCTTGAAGTCTTGAGCTAATTTCCTTTGCAAAATGATGAGTTTTGAAGTGGTGGAGCTATGGTGGTCTTTGGTGGTTGTGGGAGGTTTATGGTGATTCAAGGCGGTGGAAATGGCTGGTATTATCAGTCAAATTAAGAGATAGAAAAGCTAGAGTGTGTTTGAGAGAAAATGATGGATATGGAGAATTACATGAAGAAAGAGTGGTGTAGGGAAATGGGTTCAATGATGGGATTATACATGGAGGAGGGGGGGGGGGGGTGGAGGGGGGGAGTGGCCGGCCAAGGGCCCCCACTTGGGTGGGTTTTATGTTTAAAGTTTTCACTCTCAGTCTGTGTTACGTTCAATGTTCGTTTACTCATTATTTTCGGTAAATCGTTAAATTTACTAACGATTTCTTGTGTCATTTCATTTAACGCTATACTTTATTTTGAGTTGTCGAAATGGTTATTAAATTTCGTTTACTATCCGAATTCGATTCGTGCATTTCATTGTGTTTGTTACGTTTAGAACAAAACGTCTCATTTTTACCTATTATTATATCAAGATAATTACATATGGTAAATAACTACTATTTGATTTATATAATAGATTTACCTTATTTATAAAAGTGTTTTCATCAATGTTATATATAATGTCGAACTCCGTCCGGCTGTTTCGCGTAATTTCATCAATCACGTAAGTGTTTATACAGTACAAGTAATTACAAGTACTTAGCCTAATTACAAACCAAATACAAGTAATTAATGTTTCAGTTAGGTTTAACAATTAACCTAAATCGTTGAGTATCACATTCCTTACTATTTTTTGCAAAAATGGTAACCAAATGGGTAGGGTGACTTATTAAATAACTTGGAGCAAAAACGAGAACCGTTTTAGGTGACTTGCCAAATCAACTCGGTTTGACCTGAAACTTTACCCAAACCTTAGATATTTTTAAAAGTCATAAAATTCAGTTTCATCACTTATACCTTGTTTGAAAAGTGTAAGTTTTATTTCGCACAAAATTAGTTCACACTTTGCATTTTTCAGAAAATGTATCTCATTGTTGGCTCGTTTTCAAAGTTTTATAATTCGATATAATATCTTAGAAAATCACGATGATCCTCAAGGTCTTAAATAGTTCCTGTAATTTGTATAGAATTTTTAGAAATGTTTAAGTATTTTTAAAAATTACGTTTGTCCTCTGAGGTCCAAATGTTGATCATTCTAGACACATGCAAGAAGTTATAATTCTGAGCAAAATCTGAACATTTTCAGAAAACGTCATTCAAATAACTTTTGTATCTAACATATTTTGTGAACTTTTGGCGGAGGTTTCAATTCATTTAGTAATGTGTAGCTCCAGTTATGACCAAAACCCTAAGAGATAAATTCGTCACTTTTATGGGCAGATTACACACAAGTTCTTGCATAATTTATTGTAAGTACTAAATGGACTCTAAAAATTATGAAGCTTTTTGGAAATAAAATCTAATATTTTGAACTTAATTTTTGACTCATAAATGTCCAGTTTAGTTGAGTTATGGTTGAGAAATGACTTGGTGAAGTTCGTACATAATTCTGGACAAGATATGCATGAAGCATTTTCTTAAGTTTTAGATGATAAAAATGGTTTTTAAGTATGATTTTGGACATAATCTTGTTGAGTGAGTTTCATAACATGTTGTTTATGTAAAAAAGATGAAGAAATATTTTCCTTACAAACTATTAGATAAAAAGGAAGATAAGATGATGATGCCTGAAGTCTTGAGCTAATTTCCTTTGCAAAATGATGAGTTTTGAAGTGGTAGAGCTATGGTGGTCTTTGGTGGTTGTGGGAGGTCTATGGTGATTCAAGGCGGTGGAAATGGCTGGTATTATCAGTTAAATTAAGAGATAGAAAAGCTAGAGTGTGTTTGAGAGAAAATGATGGATATGGAGAATTACATGAAGAAAGAGTGGTGTAGGGAAATGGGTTCAATGATGGGATTATACATGGAGGAGGGGGGGGGGGGGGAGGGGGGGAGGGGGCCGGCCAAGGGCCCCCACTTGGGTGGGTTTTATGTTTAAAGTTTTCACTCTCAGTCTGTGTTACGTTCAATGTTCGTTTACTCATTATTTTCGGTAAATCGTTAAATTTACTAACGATTTCTTGTGTCATTTCATTTAACGCTATACTTTATTTTGAGTTGTCGAAATGGTTATTAAATTTCGTTTACTATCCGAATTCGATTCGTGCATTTCATTGTGTTTGTTACGTTTAGAACAAAACGTCTCATTTATACCTATTATTATATCAAGATAATTACATATGGTAAATAACTACTATTTGATTTATATAATAGATTTACCTTATTTATAAAAGTGTTTTCATCAATGTTATATATAATGTCGAACTTCGTCCGGCTGTTTCGCGTAATTTCATCAATCACGTAAGTGTTTATACAGTACAAGTAATTACAAGTACTTAGCCTAATTACAAACCAAATACAAGTAATTAATGTTTCAGTTAGGTTTAACAATTAACCTAAATCGTTGAGTATCACATTCCTTACTATTTTTTGCAAAAATGGTAACCAAATGGGTAGGGTGACTTATTAAATAACTTGGAGCAAAAACGAGAACCGTTTTAGGTGACTTGCCAAATCAACTCGGTTTGACCTGAAACTTTACCCAAACCTTAGATATTTTTAAAAGTCATAAAATTCAGTTTCATCACTTATACCTTGTTTGAAAAGTGTAAGTTTTATTTCGCACAAAATTAGTCCACACTTTGCATTTTTCAGAAAATGTATCTCATTGTTGGCTCGTTTTCAAAGTTTTATAATTCGATATAATATCTGAGAAAAATCACGATGATCCTCAAGGTCTTAAATAGTTCCTGTAATTTGTATAGAATTTTTAGAAATGTTTAAGTATTTTTAAAAATTACGTTTGTCCTCTGAGGTCCAAATGTTGATCATTCTAGACACATGCAAGAAGTTATAATTCTGAGAAAAATCTGAACATTTTCAGAAAACGTCATTCAAATAACTTTTGTATCTAACATATTTTGTGAACTTTTGGCGGAGGTTTCAATTCATTTAGTAATGTGTAGCTCCAGTTATGACCAAAACCCTAAGAGATAAATTCGTCACTTTTATGGGCAGATTACACACAAGTTCTTGCATAATTTATTGTAAGTACTAAATGGACTCTAAAAATTATGAAGCTTTTTGGAAATAAAATCTAATATTTTGAACTTAATTTTTGACTCATAAATGTCCAGTTTAGTTGAGTTATGGTTGAGAAATGACTTGGTGAAGTTCGTACATAATTCTGGACAAGATATGCATGAAGCATTTTCTTAAGTTTTAGATGATAAAAATGGTTTTTAAGTATGATTTTGGACATAATCTTGTTGAGTGAGTTTCATAACATGTTGTTTATGTAAAAAAGATGAAGAAATATTTTCCTTACAAACTATTAGATAAAAAGGAAGATAAGATGATGATGCTTGAAGTCTTGAGCTAATTTCCTTTGCAAAATGATGAGTTTTGAAGTGGTAGAGCTATGGTGGTCTTTGGTGGTTGTGGGAGGTTTATGGTGATTCAAGGCGGTGGAAATGGCTGGTATTATCAGTCAAATTAAGAGATAGAAAAGCTAGAGTGTGTTTGAGAGAAAATGATGGATATGTAGAATTACATGAAGAAAGAGTGGTGTAGGGAAATGGGTTCAATGATGGGATTATACATGGAGGAGGGGGGGGGGGCAAGGGCCCCTACTTGGGTGGGTTTTATGTTTAAAGTTTTCACTCTCAGTCTATGTTACGTTCAATGTTCGTTTACTCATTATTTTCGTTAAATCGTTAAATTTACTAACGATTTCTTGTGTCATTTCATTTAACGCTATACTTTATTTTGAGTTGTCGAAATGGTTATTAAATTTCGTTTACTATCCGAATTCGATTCGTGCATTTTCATTGTGTTTGTTACGTTTAGAACAAAACGTCTCATTTTTACCTATTATTATATCAAGATAATTACATATGGTAAATAACTACTATTTGATTTATATAATAGATTTACCTTATTTATAAAAGTGTTTTCATCAATGTTATATATAATGTCGAACTCCATCCGGCTGTTTCGCGTAATTTCATCAATCACGTAAGTGTTTATACAGTACAAGTAATTACAAGTACTTAGCCTAATTACAAACCAAATACAAGTAATTAATGTTTCAGTTAGGTTTAACAATTAACCTAAATCGTTGAGTATCACATTCCTTACTATTTTTTGCAAAAATGGTAACCAAATGGGTAGGGTGACTTATTAAATAACTTGGAGCAAAAACGAGAACTGTTTTAGGTGACTTGCCAAATCAACTCGGTTTGACCTGAAACTTTACCCAAACCTTAGATATTTTTAAAAGTCATAAAATTCAGTTTCATCACTTATACCTTGTTTGAAAAGTGTAAGTTTTATTTCGCACAAAATTAGTCCTCACTTTGCATTTTTCAGAAAATGTATCTCATTGTTGGCTCGTTTTCAAAGTTTTATAATTCGATATAATATCTGAGAAAAATCACGATGATCCTCAAGGTCTTAAATAGTTCCTGTAATTTGTATAGAATTTTTAGAAATGTTTAAGTATTTTAAAAAATTACGTTTGTCCTCTGAGGTCGAAATGTTGATCATTCTAGACACATGCAAGAAGTTATAATTCTGTGCAAAATCTGAACATTTTCAGAAAACGTCATTCAAATAACTTTTGTATCTAACATATTTTGTGAACTTTTGGCGGAGGTTTCAATTCATTTAGTAATGTGTAGCTCCAGTTATGACCAAAACCCTAAGAGATAAATTCGTCACTTTTATGGGCAGATTACACACCAGTTCTTGCATAATTTATTGTAAGTACTAAATGGACTCTAAAAATTATGAAGCTTTTTGGAAATAAAATTTAATATTTTGAACTTAATTTTTGACTCATAAATGTCCAGTTTAGTTGAGTTATGGTTGAGAAATGACTTGGTGAAGTTCGTACATAATTCTGGACAACATATGCATGAAGCATTTTCTTAAGTTTTAGATGATAAAAATGGTTTTTAAGTATGATTTTGGACATAATCTTGTTGAGTGAGTTTCATAACATGTTGTTTATGTAAAAAAGATGAAGAAATATTTTCCTTACAAACTATTAGATAAAAAGGAAGATAAGATGATGATGTTTGAAGTCTTGAGCTAATTTCCTTTGCAAAATGATGAGTTTTGAAGTGGTGGAGCTATGTTGGTCTTTGGTGGTTGTGGGAGGTTTATGGTGATTCAAGGCGGTGGAAATGGCTGGTATTATCAGTCAAATTAAGAGATAGAAAAGCTAGAGTGTGTTTGAGAGAAAATGATGGATATGGAGAATTACATGAAGAAAGAGTGGTGTAGGGAAATGGGTTCAATGATGGGATTATACATGGAGGAGGGGGGGGGGGGGGGGGGGGGCGGCCAAGGGCCCCCACTTGGGTGGGTTTTATGTTTAAAGTTTTCACTCTAAGTCTGTGCTACGTTCAATGTTCGTTTACTCATTATTTTCGTTAAATCGTTAAATTTACTAACGATTTCTTGTGTCATTTCATTTAACGCTATACTTTATTTTGAGTTGTCGAAATGGTTATTAAATTTCGTTTACTATCCGAATTCGATTCGTGCATTTTCATTGTGTTTGTTACGTTTAGAACAAAACGTCTCATTTTTACCTATTATTATATCAAGATAATTACATATGGTAAATAACTACTATTTGATTTATATAATAGATTTACCTTATTTATAAAAGTGTTATCATCAACGTTATATATAATGTCGAACTTCGTCCGGCTGTTTCGCGTAATTTCATCAATCACGTAAGTGTTTATACAGTACAAGTAATTACAAGTACTTAGCCTAATTACAAACCAAATACAAGTAATTAATGTTTCAGTTAGGTTTAACAATTAACCTAAATCGTTGAGTATCACATTCCTTACTATTTTTTGCAAAAATGGTAACCAAATGGGTAGGGTGACTTATTAAATAACTTGGAGCAAAAACGAGAACTGTTTTAGGTGACTTGCCAAATCAACTCGGTTTGACCTGAAACTTTTACCAAACCTTAGATATTTTTAAAAGTCATAAAATTCAGTTTCATCACTTATACCTTGTTTGAAAAGTGTAAGTTTTATTTCGCACAAAATTAGTCCTCACTTTGCATTTTTCAGAAAATGTATCTCATTGTTGGCTCGTTTTCAAAGTTTTATAATTCGATATAATATCTGAGAAAAATCACGATGATCCTCAAGGTCTTAAATAGTTCCTGTAATTTGTATAGAATTTTTAGAAATGTTTAAGTATTTTAAAAAATTACGTTTGTCCTCTGAGGTCGAAATGTTGATCATTCTAGACACATGCAAGAAGTTATAATTCTGTGCAAAATCTGAACATTTTCAGAAAACGTCATTCAAATAACTTTTGTATCTAACATATTTTGTGAACTTTTGGCGGAGGTTTCAATTCATTTAGTAATGTGTAGCTCCAGTTATGACCAAAACCCTAAGAGATAAATTCGTCACTTTTATGGGCAGATTACACACCAGTTCTTGCATAATTTATTGTAAGTACTAAATGGACTCTAAAAATTATGAAGCTTTTTGGAAATAAAATTTAATATTTTGAACTTAATTTTTGACTCATAAATGTCCAGTTTAGTTGAGTTATGGTTGAGAAATGACTTGGTGAAGTTCGTACATAATTCTGGACAACATATGCATGAAGCATTTTCTTAAGTTTTAGATGATAAAAATGGTTTTTAAGTATGATTTTGGACATAATCTTGTTGAGTGAGTTTCATAACATGTTGTTTATGTAAAAAAGATGAAGAAATATTTTCCTTACAAAGTATTAGATAAAAAGGAAGATAAGATGATGATGTTTGAAGTCTTGAGCTAATTTCCTTTGCAAAATGATGAGTTTTGAAGTGGTGGAGCTATGTTGGTCTTTGGTGGTTGTGGGAGGTTTATGGTGATTCAAGGCGGTGGAAATGGCTGGTATTATCAGTCAAATTAAGAGATAGAAAAGCTAGAGTGTGTTTGAGAGAAAATGATGGATATGGAGAATTACATGAAGAAAGAGTGGTGTAGGGAAATGGGTTCAATGATGGGATTATACATGGAGGAGGGGGGGGGGGGGGGGGGGGCGGCCAAGGGCCCCCACTTGGGTGGGTTTTATGTTTAAAGTTTTCACTCTAAGTCTGTGCTACGTTCAATGTTCGTTTACTCATTATTTTCGTTAAATCGTTAAATTTACTAACGATTTCTTGTGTCATTTCATTTAACGCTATACTTTATTTTGAGTTGTCGAAATGGTTATTAAATTTCGTTTACTATCCGAATTCGATTCGTGCATTTTCATTGTGTTTGTTACGTTTAGAACAAAACGTCTCATTTTTACCTATTATTATATCAAGATAATTACATATGGTAAATAACTACTATTTGATTTATATAATAGATTTACCTTATTTATAAAAGTGTTATCATCAACGTTATATATAATGTCGAACTTCGTCCGGCTGTTTCGCGTAATTTCATCAATCACGTAAGTGTTTATACAGTACAAGTAATTACAAGTACTTAGCCTAATTACAAACCAAATACAAGTAATTAATGTTTCAGTTAGGTTTAACAATTAACCTAAATCGTTGAGTGTCACATTCCTTACTATTTTTTGCAAAAATGGTAACCAAATGGGTAGGGTGACTTATTAAATAACTTGGAGCAAAAACGAGATCCGTTTTAGGTGACTTGCCAAATCAACTCGGTTTGACCTGAAACTTTTACCAAACCTTAGATATTTTTAAAAGTCATAAAATTCAGTTTCATCACTTATACCTTGTTTGAAAAGTGTAAGTTTTATTTCGCACAAAATTAGTCCTCACTTTGCATTTTTCAGAAAATGTATCTCATTGTTGGCTCGTTTTCAAAGTTTTATAATTCGATATAATATCTGAGAAAAATCACGATGATCCTCAAGGTCTTAAATAGTTCCTGTAATTTGTATAGAATTTTTAGAATTGTTTAAGTATTTTTAAAAATTACGTTTGTCCTCTGAGGTCCAAATGTTGATCATGCTAGACACATGCAAGAAGTTATAATTCTGAGCAAAATCTGAACATTTTCAGAAAACGTCATTCAAATAACTTTTGTATCTAACATATTTTGTGAACTTTTGGCGGAGGTTTCAATTCATTTAGTAATGTGTAGCTCCAGTTATGACCAAAACCCTAAGAGATAAATTCGTCACTTTTATGGGCAGATTACACACAAGTTCTTACATAATTTATTGTAAGTACTAAATGGACTCTAAAAATTATGAAGCTTTTTGGAAATAAAATCTAATATTTTGAACTTAATTTTTGACTCATAAATGTCCAGTTTAGTTGAGTTATGGTTGAGAAATGACTTGGTGAAGTTCGTACATAATGCATGAAGCATTTTCTTAAGTTTTAGATGATAAAAATGGTTTTTAAGTATGATTTTGGACAAAATCTTATTGAGTGAGTTTCATAACATGTTGTTTATGTAAAAAAGATGAAGAAATATTTTCCTTACAAACTATTAGATAAAAAGGAAGATAAGATGATGATGGTTGAAGTCTTGAGCTAATTTCCTTTGCAAAATGATGAGTTTTGAAGTGGTGGAGCTATGTTGGTCTTTGGTGGTTGTGGGAGGTTTATGGTGATTCAAGGCGGTGGAAATGGCTGGTATTATCAGTCAAATTAAGAGATAGAAAAGCTAGAGTGTGTTTGAGAGAAAATGATGGATAGGGAGAATTACATGAAGAAAGAGTGGTGTAGGGAAATGGGTTCAATGATGGGATTATACATGGAGGAGGGGGGGGGGGGGAGGGGGGGAGGGGGGGAGGGGGCCGGCCAAGGGCCCCCACTTGGGTGGGTTTTATGTTTAAAGTTTTCACTCTCAGTCTGTGTTACGTTCAATGTTCGTTTACTCATTATTTTCGGTAAATCGTTAAATTTACTAACGATTTCTTGTGTCATTTCATTTAACGCTATACTTTATTTTGAGTTGTCGAAATGGTTATTAAATTTCGTTTACTATCCGAATTCGATTCGTGCATTTCATTGTGTTTGTTACGTTTAGAACAAAACGTCTCATTTTTACCTATTATTATATCAAGATAATTACATATGGTAAATAACTACTATTTGATTTATATAATAGATTTACCTTATTTATAAAAGTGTTTTCATCAATGTTATATATAATGTCGAACTCCGTCCGGCTGTTTCGCGTAATTTCATCAATCACGTAAGTGGTTATACAGTACAAGTAATTACAAGTACTTAGCCTAATTACAAACCAAATACAAGTAATTAATGTTTCAATTAGGTTTAACAATTAACCTAAATCGTTGAGTATCACATTCCTTACTATTTTTTGCAAAAATGGTAACCAAATGGGTAGGGTGACTTATTAAATAACTTGGAGCAAAAACGAGAACCGTTTTAGGTGACTTGCCAAATCAACTCGGTTTGACCTGAAACTTTACCCAAACCTTAGATATTTTTAAAAGTCATAAAATTCAGTTTCATCACTTATACCTTGTTTGAAAAGTGTAAGTTTTATTTCGCACAAAATTAGTCCTCACTTTGCATTTTTCAGAAAATGTATCTCATTGTTGGCTCGTTTTCAATGTTTTATAATTCGATATAATATCTGAGAAAAATCACGATGATCCTCAAGGTCTTAAATAGTTCCTGTAATTTGTATAGAATTTTTAGAAATGTTTAAGTATTTTTAAAAATTACGTTTGTCCTCTGAGGTCCAAGTGTTGACCAATCTAGACACATGCAAGAAGTTATAATTCTGAGCAAAATCTGAACATTTTCAGAAAAAGTCATTCAAATAACTTTTGAATCTAACATATTTTGTGAACTTTTGGCGGAGGTTTCAAGTCATTTAGTAATGTGTAGCTCCAGTTATGACCAAAACCCTAAGAGATAAATTCGTCACTTTTCTGGGTAGATTACACACATGATCTTACATAATTCATTTTAAGTACGAAATGGAATGTAAAAATTATGAGGCTTCCTGGAAATAAAATCTAATATCTTGAACTTAATTTATTTTTGACTCATAAAATGTCCAGTTTAGTTGAGTTATGGTTGAGAAATGACTTGGTGAAATTCGTACATTATTCCGGACAGCATATGCATGAAGCTTTTTCTTGAGTTTTAAATGATAAAAATGGTTTTTAAGTATGATTTTTGACATAATCTTGTTGAGTGAGTTTCATAACATGTTGTTTATGTAAAAAAGATGAAGAAATATTTTCCTTACAAACTATTAGATAAAAAGGAAGATAAGATGATGATGCTTGAAGTCTTGAGCTAATTTCCTTTGCAAAATGACGAGTTTTGAAGTGGTGGAGCTATGGTGGTCTTTGGTGGTTGTGGGAGGTTTATGGTGATTCAAGGCGGTGGAAATGGCTGGTATTATAAGTCAAATTAAGAGATAGAAAAGCTAGAGTGTGTTTGAGAGAAAATGATGGATATGGAGGATTACATGAAGAAAGAGTGGTGTATGGAAATGGGTTCAATGATGGGATTATACATGGAGGAGGGGAGGGGGGGAGGGGGCTGGCCAAGGGCCCCCACTTGGGTGGGTTTTATGTTTAAAGTTTTCACTCTCTGTCTGTGTTACGTTCAATGTTCGTTTACTCATCATTTTCATTAAATCGTTAAATTTACTAACGATTTCTTGTGTCATTTCATTTGATGCTATACTTTCTTTTGAGTTGTCGAAATGGTTATTAAATTTCGTTTACTTTCCGAATTCGATTCGTGCATTTTCATTGTGTTTGTTACGTTTAGAACAAAACGTCTCATTTTTACCTATTCTTATATCAAGATAATTACATATGGTAAATAACTACTATTTGATTTATATAATAGATTTACCTTATTTATAAAAGTGTTTTCATCAACGTTATATATAATGTCGGACTCCGTCCGGCTGTTTCGCGTAATTTCACCAATCACGTAAGTGTTTATACAGTACAAGTAATTACAAGTACTTAGCCTAAATACAAACCAAATACAAGTAATTAATGTTTCAGTTAGGTTTAACAATTAACCTAAATCGTTGAGTGTCACATTCCACACTATTTTTGGCAAAAATGCTAACCAAATAGGTAGGGTGACTTATTAAATAACATAGAGCAAAAACGAGAACCGTTTTAGGTGACTTGCCAAATCAACTCGGTTTGACCTGAAACTTTTACCAAACCTTAGATATTTTTAAAAGTCATAAAATTCAGTTTCATCACTTATACATTGTTTGAAAAGTGTAAGTTTTATTTCGCACAAAATTAGTCCTCACTTTGCATTTTTCAGAAAATGTATCTCATTGTTGGCTCGTTTTCAATGTTTTATAATTCGATATAATATCTGAGAAAAATCACGATGATCCTCAAGGTCTTAAATAGTTCCTGTAATTTGTATAGAATTTTTAGAAATGTTTAAGTATTTTTAAAAATTACGTTTGTCCTCTGAGGTCCAAGTGTTGACCAATCTAGACACATGCAAGAAGTTATAATTCTGAGCAAAATCTGAACATTTTCAGAAAAAGTCATTCAAATAACTTTTGAATCTAACATATTTTGTGAACTTTTGGCGGAGGTTTCAAGTCATTTAGTAATGTGTAGCTCCAGTTATGACCAAAACCCTAAGAGATAAATTCGTCACTTTTCTGGGTAGATTACACACATGATCTTACATAATTCATTTTAAGTACTAAATGGAATGTAAAAATTATGAGGCTTCCTGGAAATAAAATCTAATATCTTGAACTTAATTTATTTTTGACTCATAAAATGTCCAGTTTAGTTGAGTTATGGTTGAGAAATGACTTGGTGAAATTCGTACATTATTCTGGACAGCATATGCATGAAGCTTTTTCTTGAGTTTTAAATGATAAAAATGGTTTTTAAGTATGATTTTTGACATAATCTTGTTGAGTGAGTTTCATAACATGTTGTTTATGTAAAAAAGATGAAGAAATATTTTCCTTACAAACTATTAGATAAAAAGGAAGATAAGATGATGATGCTTGAAGTCTTGAGCTAATTTCCTTTGCAAAATGACGAGTTTTGAAGTGGTAGGGTGGTCTTTGGTGGTTGTGGGAGGTTTATGGTGATTCAAGGCGGTGGAAATGGCTGGTATTATAAGTCAAATTAAGAGATAGAAAAGCTAGAGTGTGTTTGAGAGAAAATGATGGATATGGAGAATTACATGAAGAAAGAGTGGTGTATGGAAATGGGTTCAATGATGGGATTATACATGGAGGAGGGGAGGGGGGAGGGGGCTGGCCAAGGGCCCCCACTTGGGTGGGTTTAATGTTTAAAGTTTTCACTCTCAGTCTGTGTTACGTTCAATGTTCGTTTACTCATTATTTTCATTAAATCGTTAAATTTACTAACGATTTCTTGTGTCATTTCATTTGACGCTATACTTTATTTTGAGTTGTCAAAATGGTTATTAAATTTCGTTTACTTTCCGAATTCGATTCGTGCATTTTCATTGTGTTTGTTACGTTTAGAACAAAACGTCTCATTTTTACCTATTCTTATATCAAGATAATTACATATGGTAAATAACTACTATTTGATTTATATAATAGATTTACCTTATTTATAAAAGTGTTTTCATCAACGTTATATATAATGTCGGACTCCGTCCGGCTGTTTCGCGTAATTTCACCAATCACGTAAGTGTTTATACAGTAAAAGTAATTACAAGTACTTAGCCTAAATACAAACCAAATACAAGTAATTAATGTTTCAGTTAGGTTTAACAATTAACCTAAATCGTTGAGTGTCACATTCCTTACTATTTTTGGCAAAAATGCTAACCAAATCGGTAGGGTGACTTATTAAATAACTTAGAGAAAAAACGAGACCCGTTTTAGGTGACGTGCCAAATCAACTCGGTTTGACCTGAAACTTTTATCCAAACCTTAGATATTTTTAAAAGTCATAAAATTCAGTTTCATCACTTATACCTTGTTTGAAAAGTGTAAGTTTTATTTCGCACAAAATTAGTCCACACTTTGCATTTTTCAGAAAATGTATCTCATTGTTGGCTCGTTTTCAAAGTTTTATAATTCGATATAATATCTGAGAAAAATCACGATGATCCTCAAGGTCTTAAATAGTTCCTGTAATTTGTATAGAATTTTTAGAAATGTTTAAGTATTTTTAAAAATTACGTTTGTCCTCTGAGGTCCAAGTGTTGATCAATCTAGACACATGCAAGAAGTTATAATTCTGAGCAAAATCTGAACATTTTTAGAAAACGTCATTCAAATAACTTTTGTATCTAACATATTTTGTGAACTTTTGGCGGAGGTTTCAATTCATTTAGTAATGTGTAGCTCCAGTTATGACCAAAACCCTAAGAGATAAATTCGTCACTTTTATGGGCAGATTACACACAAGTTCTTGCATAATTTATTGTAAGTACTAAATGGACTCTAAAAATTATGAAGCTTTTTGGAAATAAAATCTAATATTTTGAACTTAATTTTTGACTCATAAATGTCCAGTTTAGTTGAGTTATGGTTGAGAAATGACTTGGTGAAGTTTTGGCGGAGGTTTCAAGTCATTTAGTAATGTGTAGCTCCAGTTATGACCAAAACCCCAAGAGATAAATTCGTCACTTTTCTGGGTAGATTACACACATGATCTTACATAATTCATTTTAAGTACTAAATGGAATGTGAAAATTATGAGGCTTCCTGGAAATAAAATCTAATATCTTGAACTTAATTTATTTTTGACTCATAAAATGTCCAGTTTAGTTGAGTTATGGTTGAGAAATGACTTGGTGAAATTCGTACATAATTCCGGACAGCATATGCATGAAGTTTTTTCTTGAGTTTTAAATGATAAAAATGGTTTTTAAGTATGATTTTTGACATAATCTTGTTGAGTGAGTTTCATAACTTGTTGTTTATGTAAAAAAGATGAAGAAATATTTTCCTTACAAACTATTAGATAAAAAGGAAGATAAGATGATGATGCTTGAAGTCTTGAGCTAATTTCCTTGGCAAAATGACGAGTTTTGAAGTGGTGGAGCTATGGTGGTCTTTGGTGGTTGTGGGAGGTTTATGGTGATTCAAGGCGGTGCAAATGGCTGGTATTATCAGTCAAATTAAGAGATAGAAAAGCTAGAGTGTGTTTGAGAGAAAATGATGGATATGGAGAATTACATGAAGAAAGAGTGGTGTATGGAAATGGGTTCAATGATGGGATTATACATGGAGGAGGAGAGGGAGGGAGGGGGCCGGCAAGGGCCCCCACTTGGGTGGGTTTTATGTTTAAAGTTTTCACTCTCAGTCTGTGTTACGTTCAATGTTCGTTTACTCATTATTTTCATTAAATCGTTAAATTTACTAACGATTTCTTGTGTCATTTCATTTGACGCTATACTTTATTTTGAGTTGTCGAAATGGTTATTAAATTTCGTTTACTTTCCGAATTCGATTCGTGCATTTTCATTGTGTTTGTTACGTTTAGAACAAAACGTCTCATTTTTACCTATTCTTATATCAAGATAATTACATATGGTAAATAACTACTATTTGATTTATATAATAGATTTACCTTATTTATAAAAGTGTTTTCATCAACGTTATATATAATGTCGGACTCCGTCCGGCTGTTTCGCATAATTTCACCAATCACGTAAGTGTTTATACAGTACAAGTAATTACAAGTACTTAGCCTAAATACAAACCAAATACAAGTAATTAATGTTTCAGTTAGGTTTAACAATTAACCTAAATCGTTGAGTGTCACATTCCTTACTATTTTTGGCAAAAATACTAACCAAATAGGTAGGGTGACTTATTAAATAACTTAGAGAAAAAACGAGACCCGTTTTAGGTGACTTGCCAAATCAACTCGGTTTGACCTGAAACTTTTATCCAAACCTTAGATATTTTTAAAAGTCATAAAATTCAGTTTCATCACTTATACCTTGTTTGAAAAGTGTAAGTTTTATTTCGCACAAAATTAGTCCTCACTTTGCATTTTTCAGAAAATTTATCTCATTGTTGGCTCGTTTTCAAAGTTTTATAATTCGATATAATATCTGAGAAAAATCACGATGATCCTCAAGGTCTTAAATAGTTCCTGTAATTTGTATAGAATTTTTAGAAATGTTTAAGTATTTTTAAAAATTACGTTTGTCCTCTGAGGTCCAAGTGTTGATCAATCTAGACACATGCAAGAAGTTATAATTCTGAGCAAAATCTGAACATTTTCAGAAAAAGTCATTCAAATAACTTTTGAATCTAACATATTTTGTGAACTTTTGGCGGAGGTTTCAAGTCATTTAGTAATGTGTAGCTCCAGTTATGACCAAAACCCCAAGAGATAAATTCGTCACTTTTCTGGGTAGATTACACACATGATCTTACATAATTCATTTTAAGTACTAAATGGAATGTGAAAATTATGAGGCTTCCTGGAAATAAAATCTAATATCTTGAACTTAATTTATTTTTGACTCATAAAATGTCCAGTTTAGTTGAGTTATGGTTGAGAAATGACTTGGTGAAATTCGTACATAATTCCGGACAGCATATGCATGAAGTTTTTTCTTGAGTTTTAAATGATAAAAATGGTTTTTAAGTATGATTTTTGACATAATCTTGTTGAGTGAGTTTCATAACTTGTTGTTTATGTAAAAAAGATGAAGAAATATTTTCCTTACAAACTATTAGATAAAAAGGAAGATAAGATGATGATGCTTGAAGTCTTGAGCTAATTTCCTTGGCAAAATGACGAGTTTTGAAGTGGTGGAGCTATGGTGGTCTTTGGTGGTTGTGGGAGGTTTATGGTGATTCAAGGCGGTGCAAATGGCTGGTATTATCAGTCAAATTAAGAGATAGAAAAGCTAGAGTGTGTTTGAGAGAAAATGATGGATATGGAGAATTACATGAAGAAAGAGTGGTGTATGGAAATGGGTTCAATGATGGGATTATACATGGAGGAGGAGAGGGGGGGAGGGGGCCGGCCAAGGGCCCCCACTTGGGTGGGTTTTATGTTTAAAGTTTTCACTCTCAGTCTGTGTTACGTTCAATGTTCGTTTACTCATTATTTTCATTAAATCGTTAAATTTACTAACGATTTCTTGTGTCATTTCATTTGACGCTATACTTTATTTTGAGTTGTCGAAATGGTTATTAAATTTCGTTTACTTTCCGAATTCGATTCGTGCATTTTCATTGTGTTTGTTACGTTTAGAACAAAACGTCTCATTTTTACCTATTCTTATATCAAGATAATTACATATGGTAAATAACTACTATTTGATTTATATAATAGATTTACCTTATTTATAAAAGTGTTTTCATCAACGTTATATATAATGTCGGACTCCGTCCGGCTGTTTCGCGTAATTTCACCAATCACGTAAGTGTTTATACAGTACAAGTAATTACAATTACTTAGCCTAAATACAAACCAAATACAAGTAATTAATGTTTCAGTTAGGTTTAACAATTAACCTAAATCGTTGAGTGTCACATTCCTTACTATTTTTGGCAAAAATGCTAACCAAATAGGTAGGGTGACTTATTAAATAACTTAGAGAAAAAACGAGACCCGTTTTAGGTGACTTGCCAAATCAACTCGGTTTGACCTGAAACTTTTATCCAAACCTTAGATATTTTTAAAAGTCATAAAATTCAGTTTCATCACTTATACCTTGTTTGAAAAGTGTAAGTTTTATTTCGCACAAAATTAGTCCTCACTTTGCATTTTTCAGAAAATTTATCTCATTGTTGGCTCGTTTTCAAAGTTTTATAATTCGATATAATATCTGAGAAAAATCACGATGATCCTCAAGGTCTTAAATAGTTCCTGTAATTTGTATAGAATTTTTAGAAATGTTTAAGTATTTTTAAAAATTACGTTTGTCCTCTGAGGTCCAAGTGTTGATCAATCTAGACACATGCAAGAAGTTATAATTCTGAGCAAAATCTGAACATTTTCAGAAAAAGTCATTCAAATAACTTTTGAATCTAACATATTTTGTGAACTTTTGGCGGAGGTTTCAAGTCATTTAGTAATGTGTTGCTCCAGTTATGACCAAAACCCTAAGAGATAAATTCGTTACTTTTCTGGGTAGATTACACACATGTTCTTACATAATTCATTTTAAGTACTAAATGGAATGTAAAAATTATGAGGCTTCCTGGAAATAAAATCTAATATCTTGAACTTAGTTTATTTTTTACTCATAAAATGTCCAGTTTAGTTGAGTTATGGTTGAGAAATGACTTGGTGAAATTCGTACATAATTCCGGACAGCATATGCATGAAGCATTTTCTTGAGTTTTAAATGATAAAAATGGTTTTTAAGTATGATTTTTGACATAATCTTGTTAAGTGAGCTTCATAACATGTTGTTTATGTAATAAAGATGAAAAAATATTTTCCAAGTATTAGATAAAAAGGAAGATGAGATGATGATGCTTGAAGTCTTGAGCTAATTTCCCTTGCAAAATGACTAGTTGTGAGGTGGTGGAGCTATGGTGGTCTTTGGTGGTTGTGGGAGATTTATGGTGGTGATTCAAGGTGGTGGAAATGGCTGGTATTTTCAGTCAAATTAAGAGAGAGAAAAGCAAGAGAGTGTTTGAGAGAAAATGATAGATATGGAGAATTACATGAAGAAAGAGTGGTGTAAGGAAATGGGTTCAATGATGAGATTTTGCATGTAGGAGGGGAGTGGGGCAGGGGGCCGGCCTAGGGCCCCCACTTGGGTGGGTTTTTTTGTTTAAATTTTTCACTCTCAGTCTGTGTTATGTTCAATGATCGTTTACTCGTTATTTTCGTTAAATCGTTAAATTTACTACGATTTCTTGTGTCATTTCAATTAACGATATACTTGAGATATTTTTTCATTGAAGTATTATTAAAATACTATATTTTGAGTTGTCAAAATGGTTATTGGCTTTTGTTTAGTTTCCGAATTCAATTCGTGCATTTTCGTTGCGTTTGTTTCGTTTTAAACAAAACGTCTAAGTTTTTACGTATTGATATCGCGTAAAAAGTCACGTTTTTACTATCGATATCTCTGTCATTCTGGAACAATTCTTGGCACTTTAACTCAAAAACATTATAAATTTGTAATATTATGTCAAGATGGTAAAAACAAGGTTGCATGATGAAAATCAAGCAAAACGGATAGAAAATGAAGATTCCACGCACATTTGAAGATTGAAGACATCAAAACGAGATTCAAGACCAAAGAGCCCATCACCAACATCTATCTGACCCAAGATGTTCGTTTTCAAATTACGAATCCAACAGAAGAAGAATCAACAAAAACGAACGAGGAATGAAGATTCTGCGTACGCCGGAAGATCCAAATGATTCGTCTGACACATCTAAATTTCAGAGATATATTTTTGGGATTTCTTTTCATCAAAATCTTCATTTTTGAATTACGAATCCAACGCAAAAAGAATCAACGCAAGCGGACGCATAACAAAGAAAACACGCAAGAATCGAGAAACGAAGCAACGGGTGACGAACCGGTGCGGGGTGGTGCCAGCCGCCACCGGCAGCCACACCGCCGCCGCCGGCTTCCACTAGGCTGCCACCGGCCAACACCCTCCCGCACGGATTGCGATTTTTTGTCCTTTGGTGTACCCAGTGCAAGACCTTTACATGCTTTTCGTACCTGGTGCCACTACCTTTTTCACCTTTTCGTACCTGGTGCCACTACCTTTTCCACCTTTTGCTATCGTGAGCTTTGGGATGCTAACTTGAGCCAAGTTTCTCCTATAAATAGCAGCCCCTAGCTCTCATTTCAACACACTCTCATATTCACACTCATACTTATACTCTCATTCTTCCATTTGAACTTTCTCACTCTAAAAATCTCTTATATTTTAGTCTAGGGTTATTGTAATTAATCTACGGATTAACATAGAGGTTAGAGCGAACGTTAGGAGTTTGGAGATTCATCTTTGTACGTGTGAACGAGTTGTCAATCATAATAATACGCTGCTACGCATTTATTTCCGGGTTATTTCGAAACCTTTATCATACTTGCTTTGCTTCATACTTTAATTATGTATTATTGCCTTGTATGTCATTTGTCTATTGCCATGAATTGCGAGTAGTTTATTATTGTGATTGTTGACGATGTAGATAATTATAAGTAAGGATAAAATTATAAAATTAAGTGTACGACAATTGTAAACGTGATGTAACGGCCCCTATTAGACAGTTTATCTGATATAGTACTGGAAACGTTTTACACGAAGTACAAATGTATGGAAGTCGATAAACGACTGAAGGTAGTTACATCACTGGAATCAGCTCTGGTTTAACAGTTGGAATTCCGAAAGGATAATACAACTTCACAACTAACTGGTATATCCTACGAAAGTCAATGCACAGTAAAATGATGTTCGAAAACGCGTTCAGATAAAATAGGCATTAATGACCTTTGTATCGTTAAAACTTTATGAACTTGAGTCTAATTTATGGAGTACCCTTTCTAGTTATCCACGTGACTGCAACCTAGTAATTAGGACTTGATCAACCTTAATTATGGTAAGTAGTTATCTGTGCCCATGACATGCAACAAGTAAGACACAGTGAACCCACTCGTTGTACATATTAGGTTTACATTTCTGCATCGCTTTACATTTAGTTAGTTTAGAGTGTCACATTCACTGTCAATTACTCCTGATCGCATGTCTGATGTAAGAAGCAGTCGAACTACCATGTAAAGTACACTGTCTGATTACTGAAAGGCATGGCCTGCATATGAAACACGTTTTTATAAACTGCGAATAATCCAGGGATGTATAACTGTTTGAAAAGGAGAACTCAAGTCATAAGTTGAAGTAACCAAGCCTTAATGCACAAAACAAGACTTAGGAATAAGAATAACATCTTAGTGACCTAGAATCCTTAAAACACTACGTCTTACATAATCAGCAGTCAAAACATACAAAGTTATTAATCTGCATGCTAATGAAATACTAAACTATTTTAGGGGTTAAGAAAGGTCGGACCTATGAGACGATACGCAACTGATTCATGCACCTCGGCGTTAAGCCAAAATAGGTTGTTTATCTTTCAACTAGATAAGTATTGGAAGTTTGCGTATTGCTCCGATCAGAATCACGATAACCTAGTTCCTAGTGACATGCCAATGGGAAATTTAGTTGGTAGGGTTCTAGAGTTTACACCTGATAGTTTAAACCATTTCATTTAGTATTGTCCCTATTTAATCTGTCATTCCGAAATATTAATTATCAAAATTTCAGCAATCACATGTTTATCTTTATCTGTTTTCCTGTAATTTACTTTTCTGCATTTTAATTACCCGTCTTTAGTTTAAAACCCCCAAACCTACCTACTTTGTTCCATCCTAAATATCTCCTACCGAAAGCACCAGTTTTAATCACCCACACGTTTGGATTCATAGAACGATCTTAGGTCATACTTACCGCTTGCTAACCAGAGAAGGTAGTACGTATAATTTAAGCCCAGCTAAATATAAATTTTAAAACCCCTGTTGCGCCCGCATCACCATCAGGAATCACAACGACACTGAACCGACGGTTGCGAGCCCAACAAATTTTTGGCCCCGCTGCCGGGGAATCACAAACGTACGATTCAAAGCCGCCTTAAGTAGTAATATTTAGGAGACCTGTCACACCCCCAAATTCATGCTTTGCGGAAGCGATTGTTTTTGGGCGTGACTAATCAATTATCAAGCACAAAGATTAAGCAAACGACTCTAAATGAGACGTTTTAGAAAATATATTACATTACAAAAGTAGTACGAAGTTTTAAGTCATAAGTGTACATCATTAGCGAGTTCGCAAAAGGATTCAGAAGATTTTAAATACGTAATAAAAGTACAAAAGATAATGCGAGTAAAATCTTCATAAGTGTGTATGCATGCAACTCGTACTAGCTTAGCATAATGGTAGATCCTGTTGGGCCATCCTACTGTGGCTGCGTACCTGAGAATGCATTACTAAAACGTGTCAACCAAAAGGTTGGTGAATCTCACAGGTTTGTAGTATATAGTAATAGAAAATCCAGTATAGTTCAATAAGTAGAAACAATTTCACCACGGTAATTAAGTAAGTAATATCAATTACACAACGGTGATTCGGTAAGTAAGTATCAATTACACAACGGTAATTCGGTAGTAAGTATCAATTACACAACGGTAATTTAGTAAGCAAGTATCAATTACACAACTGTAATTTAGTAAGTAAGCATCAATTACGCCAAGGTAATTAGGTAAGTAAAGTCGGTGTATCTTTCCATGAGCCATCATAGTCGAAGCTTAACCGTAATTTTGCCCCTCGTGAGTGCAACCCAAAATCACTCATATGAAACGAGTAGAAAACACCTATTTATACGAGTAACGGTTCGTGGTGGCGCTACCTCCCCAGGTGGGGATTGTCAGTCCCATATGGATCCATATACTAAAACTTGCGCTTATCCCATAATTAACTACTATGATTTCAGAGGCCTTCATTGGATTAAACGGAAACTCATGCAATTTGATATACCGGTAAGTAGTAATTCAGTATCGTAGTAGAACAACGAGTTTGTAAGTTCGTACAGTAGCAAAGTAGTAATTCAGTAACGTAGTAAAACAGTGGCTCACTTCGTTTGTAAAGTAGCAAGGTATCAGTATCGTAGTAAAACAGTGAGTCACTAAGTTGTACAGTAGTAAAGTAGTTCATCGGTAAAATAGTAAGTTCATGGAGTAGTAAAGTAATAAACCCCAAGGGTCGCCAAGTCGTAATCAGTAAGTTTGTAATCCAGTAAGTACAAGTAAGTAATCAATACATTTATACATGTATTCAAGTAAAACAAGTAATGCATCTCCCCCAAAATAGTAAAACGGTAAAAAGGGGCTGCGAGACTCACCTGAAGAGCAAGCAATCCTAAAGTACGTGAGTTGTTCCAATGGTAATCTCCTAATGTCCTAAACATGTGAGATTATAACGAGTAAGTGGATGTTTAACTAAACCATCCGTATAAGTGTTTGTGAAAAGGTATACGGCTCGTTGGTGACGGTTTGTAATAATAATTCCAAACTATTATTATTATACATGATTTGTTGTACTTATAAAAGTAGATGTGTTTCGTGTGTAAGTCGTATCGTATAAGTTTAGTTGTTACTCAAGTTCGTCCCATCCGTTACATTTTATTTCATGAGTTACAAAATTTGGTACGGGTCCGAAAACTGAAATATGCCATTTTCGACCCTTAGACGACCCCGAAAGGCCTAAAACCGCCTAGGCTATGGTAGATAGCCTTGATCATTGGGCCGTTTTCGAGTGACCGTGTGACTTTTAGCACAAAACGTTTATGATAAATTTTTCATCGAGAAGCTACCCTGAAAACACTTGTGAAATTCTTCGACATTTTTACAAAAACTGTTCCGTTCGAGTATTCCAGCCGTTCGGCTGTGAAGGTCCAGCCGTTCGGCTGTGAAGGTCCAGCCGTTCGGCTATGGAAGACCTAGTCGTTCGGCTGATAAGTCCTAGCCGTTCGGCTGAGAAGTCCTAGCCGTTCGGCTCAACAACAACTAGCCGTTCGGCTCAGTTGTGTGAGCTGTTCGGCTCATGAAGTCCAGCCGTTCGGCTGATGACTTCCAGCCGTTCGGCTCAGGTACTAGTTGCAGGTCTGTTCGTGCAGTTCATCCCCAACCCAGTTTTAAATCCGTTTTCACATACAATCAACTTAATATAATGATAATACATAGCTATATACATATTGTAAACACGAACTTTAAAGGAAAACGGAAAGGTTTCTTACGATTTTGAAGACGAAACGTATGGCGATGATGAGGATCACGATGATGATGATGATGATCAAGGAGCTAGATGATGATGATGATGTTTAAGTTGCTGTTGTTGTTGTGGATTGATGAGGATGATGATGAGCTGAAGAAGCAAGAGATCGAGAGAGAAAAAGAGGAGCCGTGGATGTGTGTTGTGTGTGGGAAATAATTGAGGTCGGTTGTATATACCGGCCTCAATTATTGAGGTAGTTGGGTATTTTTCGACCCGTGTTCGCGTACCCGATCGTAAAGCAGTATAATCTTTTGAAATGATAATTTTCTAAAAATAGATTCGTATAAGTTTTTAATTGAAATATTTTATAAAAATGTTTTTACGGAGTTATACAATTGTATCTTTGTTTTACTTAAAATATACGGATAGTTTTACGTGTCCAAAACGTATTTAAATTTTTAACGGAGTACATAATTATTATTCTCAATAAAAATACTTTATTTGAAAATGTTTTTCACCAACATCCGTATTTAAGATTATGCGTTCTTTCATATTTGTTTGTACGTGATTAAATAATCGTTGTGTTATATATATATATATATATAAATACATATATAATATCCAATACTTTCGTATTATCTTGTACTAAGTACTAAGGTTTAAAGTTTAAATTGGCCGCAAATTTTGGCCCTTTTTAACCGGGTGTCACAAGACCCTTCCTATTGAAATCTTCTTAGAAATCTTTCGAGAGTTAATTTAAGTAATTAGTATTAATTAAGTATTAGTTAGTTAGGATAACTTTAAAAATTACAACTCGAAAACCCACTTCTTGCCTCATTTCAATGGATGATACGGAATTCTTTGATTACTTAGTAAAAGAGTTAGGATCTGATTTCTTTTCACCTTCTTCCTCTAAAACTAAGGAAATCTCCGACACCCAAGAAGAATATAGGACCTCCCCTTCAATTCCAAAACATTGCCTGGATTTTGATGACACGGACCAGTTACCTGACCTTGCATCATCTCCAGAAGATCACTCGCCAACTTTGCATCTACCTGGTTTACCAAATTCTTCCCACTTCGATTATTTTCCCGAAGATGATTCCGGAGAAAAACCTCCGAAATCTTGTGACTTAATCACCCTCATTCCTGAAACATCGGTGTATACCCAAACCACGCCCGATTCTTGGAATAACGACATCTTTCCATTCATTTCACATAAACACCAATACACCATTCACCGAGTGGTGGATAAGGTTCCATCAGCCGAATCAGAACAACCTTGTTTTGAAGAACGCCACCTCGGTGCTTCTTTCAATCCTTCCCGTAGAGTGGATGTCTATAAAGCATTCTTCAGGCAGTTAACCTATGCTAACCTCCCGTATTCCTACGAACAACGAGAAACAATTGCCACATTAGAAAAAAAAGTAAAATTCCTTCTTCGCCTGTCAAGTCATGAATGCGAAAGCACTTCCACGAATTTCAGAGACCAAGAACTAAAGTTTATAGCAGATTTAGATCTAATTTTTGAATCACTCGCCGACATGGATTTTCTTCCAACATCTATGATGTTAATCAATCACAGTGTCGCCGCAATGATCAACAAACTTGAGTTCTGGGAAGAACAAGAACCGATGATTTCTATCATCATTCCTGGTAAAATTCCTTTCTTTGTTGACCCCGCCTCTTACCTGATCTCCAAATTACGAGACGTTTTTCCTGATTCCACCAAGGAAAGAATCGACACAGTTTTCTTCGCAAAAAGAAAAGACCTTCACGTTAAGCTTACTCGAATCTTTGCCTTTACCAAATACCCTTTCACTTCCGTACAAAAATCCACAATCAATGAACTCTGTAGGATAGTTAAGTCTACAACCAGAGACCCTGATTCACAGGAAGAAACGCATTTCTGGAAGTCATGAATAAACAAACTCACGATCTTAATTACAAAGACCAAGGGCCACGCGTCGGTCTGTCAAACCTTAAAAAGATAAGGAAAGCGTACAATAAGTTA
The DNA here is from genome assembly GCA_963422505.1 of Pseudognaphalium luteoalbum. NCBI lineage: Eukaryota > Viridiplantae > Streptophyta > Magnoliopsida > Asterales > Asteraceae > Pseudognaphalium > Pseudognaphalium luteoalbum. The sequence goes on from OY730196.1 coordinate 51,356,705, forward strand.
ATTAGTGATCTTGTCAATTTAGGATACGAAGAACGAGAAGTCCTAGGATTAGAGAATCGTCATTACGATTTAGTTTATAACACCATTTTGGAACTTTCAAAATGTTTTGTGCTGAAAAACGTTCGCTTAAGCGAGCAAATCTCGACCCTTTCCCTATGGAGGGATCGGAACGAATCTTAAAACAATCCCTTCCAAAAAGGTCAAGGACCGCGACTTTAAATGAGCATATTTTAGTATGAACATACTAATATAATAAAATTTTGAAAGTTTCCTCTAAAAAAAAAAACGTTTTTAAATTTTTATCTGAAAACACGTGCGCGACAACAAGAACGTACAACGTTAAGCTTTTAGCCGAAACATGTACATTCAACAAGTCCACGTCAGACAAATAATTTTAAGACACCCAAATAATAATTTAAGTTTAATATCTCAGGATTGCTTTTTAATTGTTCCACAAAAATTTACGCGCCTCTTAAATTGTTTATAACGTAACGAAAGACTAACAAGTAACTAATTACAATAAATACATTTTAGGATTCGTAATCATTATTAGTAGGACATTAGAAATTAATCTAGGATAGTACTTAGGGGACCATGTAAGGGATATGGTACATAGAAGCATGACAAATATTCTCATGGACCACCAACCTTCCATATAATCCTATAATTCAAAAATAACACAAAAACTTTTTTTCTCCTTCCTCCCTCACCTCAAAAACCGGCCACCCTCATTCCTCCATGAATCACAATCCAATCTTCACCAAACTCTTTAATTTCATGTCCTTTTGAACTCCTCATTGCATGATATTCTCGGTTGTACATTCGTTTTGAAGTTTTACGCACTAAAACAAGGTATGATCATGAAAAAACCTACTTTCAACTTAAAGTATCTTATTTTATGAAGTTAGCTAAGTTAGTAACTATGAATTAGTATTTTTCTTGGTTGAATGCTTAGAAACTACATACTACTACCACTTACTCATGCTAATTCACACTAGTTTGGCTCTTTCAAGAAGATGTACCTTAACCTAGTAATTAAGTCTAGAATTTGGCTTGATTAAGTGCTAGTTGTTAGATATTTAAGTAATTGTGGTGTTTAGAATGATTGCTCTATGTTAATTGCACAATGCGGATAAATTAAGATTAGCAAGATTGACTTTTGAAAATCAACAAAAGTTAACTAGCATGCATGATTAGGATAGTAAATAAAGATTACTTGACAACTCTTACTTACTAGGACACTTGTACTTGCTTGACTAGTCAAAATAGGCAATATAACTAGAGAACTATTATTAAAAAAAAAGTCTTAAATAAAACCAAATACATGGATGACATAACTTTTTGTACATGACCTAGCTTATTTATCAATTAGGAAAATGTCAAAAATAATGTTTACATGTTTAGGTTATAATTTTGGTATGCGGACAAATTGGAATTATCATCCGAAGTAAATTTTGAACTAAAAAGTCAACTTGAAGTATTGCATTTTTAAAACAAATTAATTGCAACTTTTATTCAAAAACCTTACTTCAAGTTGAACTTTTAGAAGTCAAAAACCTACAATGAGACTATAAACTATGAAATAATGACGTTTCAAATTTGGCTAAACACCAGACTTTGTAAACGACACTACTTCACAAGTTAAGTTACCGCCATCCCATGACTATATGTTTCCATACATTGATAATTGCCTCACTAGTGTTAAGACTGATTATTAGTCACTTGAGGGCATTTGATATTTACTGTAATCTTTGGACTGTCATGAATTTAAAGCCCTCATTTTGAATTTTCCATTTGAAATTTCGGGAAGCACTTTAAATTTCCCCTTCCTTAAAGACCTATTACTTTAAATCTCTCATGTTCTCAGGTACTATGTCACCGAAGAAGAAAAAGCTAAAACCAGCACGTCCACTTACAGGATCTCTTGCATACCTTAGTTTAACACCAGCATACGACCAGATGGCACGAATATGGAGAGATAAACCTTTTGGCCATTTTAGATATGTAGATTGGGAAAAGCTACATACATTGGGAATCAGGCAGAGATTAGAGAGTCTACTTAGTTACTCAATAGAGGGTCAGCAGTTTGAGTCTTTCAAGAAATTGTTCAGCATTGATGAACCGGTGTACATGGAGATGATCACCGAGTTCATGACCACCTATACATTTGAGCTAGGGAGTAGAGTTGGAGATGGGGTGATCACGTTTAGATATATGGGGAGCCTATTCACCTTGTCATTGGCTCAGTTTGCACGTCACCTAGATCTATATACTCCAGAAGAAATAGATTCACCCCTGTTTACTAATGGAGCCACCACGATTTCTCTCACGACTACTACCGCAGAGACATGGATTCATTGGTCACCAAGGCCGTATTTCTCGGGTATTAAAGCTACCCAGCTCACAGACCCAGTTATGCAAATTCTGCATAAACTACTGGCTTGTTCGCTTGACGGGAAGCATACGTCTAATGGTCGAGTCTCTGAGTTTGATGTTATCATGATGGCATGTATCCTCGAGAGGAGGAACATTCAGGTTGCCCATCTAGTTGCACAGCGGATTTTGGAAGAAAAAGAGTTTGGTGAAAGAAGATCATTCATGGGCCCAGTAATTACTAGGTTGATTTGGAAAATGGGATTGATTAGGATGACAGAGATAGTGAAATTTAAAAGCTTGCCAGAATGGAGTGCCCAACCAATAGACAATAATTTTCTAAGGAGCATGGATATACTTAGGATTCTGAAGGATGGCACTGTTTACATCAGGGCACGATCATCAGACCCTGAGAGTATTGATACATTGGTAGCAGGTCTAGTCCTACCCAGGGAATCCAGGAAGAGGAAGCAACCAAGAGAACCCCACAATTCAGACTCCGATTCAGATAAGGATGCACAAGATTCTGATGACCCAGTTGCACCGCCACATCCTACTAGGCCAGGACCTTCTGTCCCGGCCCCTAGAGCTCGGATACCAGCTTACATATACCATTACGGGACACCCCTAGGACCCAATTACTGGTACTTGCTGATGCAGATGCAAGTCAGATGCTATAGAGCTATGAGGCAGCAGACCGCAGGGATACCAGTGAGCCCACTTTCGGACATACCGTGCGGAATGGGCCGAGCCCCACCACATTTATATCCCCCTACAACTCCTACTCCAGCACCTCGCCGACATCCAGTCCATGGCCATGGTTTACCACCTCGGACAGTTCCACTCAGGCCACAGGCACCGCGAGCACAGGTTCCCCTTCAGAGACAGCAGGTCCCCTCAGTTGTCGGCTCAGCTAGAGGATAGGTTTCGAGAAGCAGTAGGATATCCAGAGCCCGTACTCGAGCCACTTTTGTTCAGAGTCATAGGATTCTCAGGAGCACCAGTCCTGCAGCTGCACCGATTGCTCCAGTATCTTCTCACAGACAGAACGATCTATTCAGAGAGCACTCTCAGCAGGGGATACATGAGATTCCACTCTATAGCTTTGACATGCCCGCAGGGGAGTTTGTTGATCAGTTGATACATGACAGGGTATTCACCGTGGGTACACCAGACGCAGAGAATGATAGGGATGCATCAGATGAGGGCACCCACTATCAGCACGATAACTCTTCATCAGATGAGACATCTCCCATAGCATCTTCGACTGCAGTACCACCACCAGCCGAGCAATAGATTGCTCCGCCTTCTTACTTCTTTCTATTTTCTACCAAGACTTTATTATTATTATGTGTATTTGATGTACTGTGGATGCATAGACATCACATCTATCCAGATACTACTTTATCATTTTATTACTTTGCTTTTCTTATCAGCAGCTATTACTTGATTGAATTGAGTGGTTTGTTTGAAAAACTATAGAAGACCTAAGCAAGGAAGAACTGTGGACCACACAATGAAGAATGCCAAGAGCCATAAGCTACGAGCCACGGACTAGCAAACTCCTAACGAGGAGCCAACAACATGCACAGTAAAAGCGGTACACCGTTCCAAAACCCTCTACCCGTTTAAAGAATTGATTATCGTGCCCGATATTCGAAAAACTAAGTGTGGGATCATCAAAACCACATTACACTTACGAAACAATCCGAAAATAAGTAGAATCTCTAAGTGTGGGATACTTCAATAAGAGGTACTCAACAAATGGATTCGAACATTAGGGACAATGTTCCTCTAAGTGTGGGATATACGGCTTTCAACCGCAAGTTTTACCTCTTGTCCGTAAGTCAAATAATATTTTCATTAAAAAGCCAAAATGGATAAAATTTCAAAATTTTTAGATTCAAAAACATCGTTTTTAGAAATCCTATCTTTCAAAATTATAAATTACAGCAAGAAACGAGTTTTGACAACGAAACAAAACTGTTTTAGAATAAGATACCGACGAAAAGGGCAACACATGGCTAGGCACACATTGACCAAAATATTCGATTCGTGAGGATTGAGCCCATCATTAGCATTCATCTTTAAATGTTTCACCTTTCGTTTCATGTGTGCGCCGATGTATGCATTTGAATTAGAACTTGCTCTTGTAATACATTTCGAGATCACACCGATGAGTGCCATACGTGGCATAGGTACGACCCATCTTGATAACTTCTAAGGAATCCAAACACCCTTCCACCATCAAACATCCACCCACTCAACACTCACTCTTCACACCCAATCAAAACCTCCTAACATTCGTCCCGAACCTACAGAAGTTTCATTTTCCAACGAATTCTCAAAGATACTCTTGATTTTCCAAGACTTCTGCAGCCTAACATAAAGCCATCGGAGCGTTCCCCAAAGGATGAGCATCATCCATAAAAGGAGCTCTAAGAAAAAGAAATTCAGCAAAAGCTGCTCAAAAAAAAAAAAAAAACTTAAAAGCCCAAGGATAAAGGGCCAAGAAAAGAAAAATTCCAAAAGGAAAAGAAAGAAAAAGGCTATGTAGTCCTTTCAAAATCTGATGAATTCCAAAGAAACTCTCTCAAGAAAAGTTTCGAGAAAATACAAGGAAAACCCTCACACCTTCTTCAACCCACAACATCCGATTCCTTCCAAGATATCTCAAAAGGTTAGTACCGTCCTCATCAAAAGTGATGGAGATCTGATTCTCGATCAAGCTTATGACGAGAATGCTGCATGACTGGCTATCTGAGTGATTGACACTAGTAAGTAAGAAACCCTAAACACTTGAGTGATTTGAGTGACCCACTTGTGAGGATTGCCTAGTCATGATCATCATTTATGTCGCTCGAAGAAGGTATCAAATTCTATAAACCCTTAGTTTCCGGTGAAAGCTCTTTCATAACTGTCACTTTATATTCTTTGAAGAACAATATCTCTAAAAACTAATGTGATTAGAATCTTTCCAAAAGCTTTTTAAGAATGATTTTGCTTGAGGACAAGCAAAGTTCTAAGTGTGGGATACTTGATAGCGCGTAAAAAGTTACATTTTTACTATCGATATCTCTCTCATTCTGGAACAATTCTTGGCACTTTAACTCAAAAACATTAAAAATCTGTAATATTATGTCAAGATGGTAAAAACAAGGTTGCATGATGAAAATCAAGCAAAACGGATAGAAAACGAAGATTCCACGCACGTTTGAAGATTCAAGACATCAAAACGAGATTTCAAGACCAAAGAGCCCATCACCAACATCTATCTGACCCAAGATGTTCGTTTTCAAATTACAAATCCAACAGAAGAAGAATCAACAAAAACGGACGAAGAATGAAGATTCTGCGTACGCTGGAAGATCCAAATGATTCGTACGACACATCTAAAGTTAAGAGATATATTTTTGGGATTTCTTTTCATCAAAAGCTTCGTTTTTGAATTACGAATCCAACGTAAAAAGAATCAACGCAAATGGGCACATAACGAAGAAAACACGCATGAATCGAGAAACGAAGCAACGGGCGACAAACCGGTGTGTGGTGGTGCCAGCCGCCGTCGGCAGCCACACCACCGCCGCTGGCTGCCACTAGGCCGCCGGCGGCCACCACCCTCCCGCACAGATTGCGCTTTTTTGTCCTTTCGTGTACCCGGTGCTAGACCTTTACATGCTTTTCGTACCTGGTGCCACAACCCTTTTCACCTTTTCGTACCTGGTGCCACTACCTTTTTCCACCTTTTGCTATCGTGAGCTTTGGGATGCTAATTTGAGCCAAGTTTCTCCTATAAATAGCAGCCCCTAGCTCTCATTTCAACACACTCTCCTATTCACACTCATACTTATACTCTCATTCTTCCATTTAAACTTTCTCACTCTAAAAATCTCTTATATTTTAGTCTAGGGTTATTGTAATTAATCTACGGATTAACATAGAGGTTAGAGCAAATGTTAGGAGTTTGGAGATTCATCTTTGTACGTGTGAACGAGTTGTCAATCATAATAATACGCTGCTACGCATTTATTTCCGGGTGATATCGAAACCTTTATCATACTTGCTTTGCTTCATACTTTAATTATGTATTATTGCCTTGTATGTGATTTGTCTATTTCCATGAATTGCGAGTAGTTTATTATTGTGATTGTTGACGATGTACATAATTATAAGTAAGGATGACATTATATAATTAAGTGTACGACAATTGTAAACGAGATGTAATGGCCCTTATTCGACAGTTTATCTGATATAGTACTGGAAACGTTTTATACGGAGTACAAATGTATGGAAGTTGATAAACGACCAAAGGTAGTTACATCACTGGAATCAGCTCTGGTTTAACAGTTGGAATTCCGAAAGGATAATACAACTTCACAACTAACTGGTATATCCTACGAAAGTCAATGCACAGTGAAGTGATGTTTGAAAACGCATTCAGATAAAATAGGAATTAATGACCTTTGTAACGTTAAGACTTTATGAACTTGAGTCTAATTTATGGAGTACCCTTTCTAGTTATCCACGTGACTGCAACCTAGTAATTAGGACTTGATCAACCTTAATTATGGTAAGTAGTTATCTGTGCCCATGACATGCAACAAGTAAGACACAGTGAACCCACTCGTTGTACATATTAGGTTTACATTTCTGCATCGCTTTACAATTAGTTAGTTTAGAGTGTCACATTCACCGTCAATTACTCCTAACCGCATTTCTGATGTAAGAAGCAGTCGAACTACCATGTAAAGTACACTGTCTGATTACTGAAAGGCATGGCCTGCATATGAAACACGTTTTTATAAACTGTGAATAATCCAGGGATGTATAACTGTTTGAAAAGGAGAACTCAAGTCATAAGTTGAAGTAACCAAGCCTTAATGCTCAAAACGAGACTTAGGAATAAGAATAACATCCTAGTGACCTAGAATCCTTAAAACACTACGTCTTACATAATCAGCGGTCAAAACATACAAAGTTATTAATCTGCATGCTAATGAAATACTAAACTATTTTAGGGGTTAAGAAAGGCCGGACCTATGAGACGATACGCTACTGATTCATGCACCTCGTCGTTAAGCCAAAATAGGTTGTTTATCTTTAAACTAGATAAGTATTGGAAGTTTGCGTATTGCTCCGATCAGAATCACGATAACCTAGTTCCTAGTGACATGCCAATGAGAAATTTAGTTGGTAGGGTTCTAGAGTTTACACCTGATAGTTTAAACTATTTCATTTAGTATTGTCCCTATTTAATCTGTCATCCCGAAATATTAATTATCAAAATTTCAGCAATCACATGTTTATCTTTATTTGTTTTCCTGTAATTTACTTTTCTGCATTTTAATTACCCGTCTTTAGTTTAAAACCCCCAAACCTACCTACTTTGTTCCATCCTAAATATCTCCTACCGAAAGAACCAATTTTAATCACCCACACGTTTGGATTCATAGAAAGATCTTAGGTCATACTTACCGCTTGCTAACCAGAGTAGGTAGTACGTATAATTTAAGCCCAGCTAAATATAAATTTTAAAACCCCTGCTGCGCCCGCATCACCATCAGGAATCACAACGACACTGAACCGACGGTTGCGGGCCCAACACGTATTATTATATCAAGATAATTACATAGGGTAAATAACTACTATTTAATTTATATAATAGATCTACCTTATTTATAAAAGTGTTTTCACCAACGTCGTATATAATGTCGGATTCCAGTCCGGTTGTTTCGTGTAATTTCAACAAATCACGTAAGTGGTTATACAGTACAAGTAATTACGTGTACTTAGCCTAAATACAAACTTAATACAAGTAATTAAAGTTTCAACTAGGTTTAAAAGTTAACCTAAATTGTCGGGTGTCACACCCGGCAAGATTACCATAATGACGGTAATTAGTAGCATATGGTTATATGTTTCTTTCTTATCCTTTAGACTTTTTATTTTCCTTTATAACTTTAGTTTTTATTTCTAGTCTTTTATTTTATTTTTTTGAATAATTTTTATTTTATAGTACCTTCAATTTGTTTGTTGCCATATTTAGAATTTCATTACTTACTTGTGAGAATGGTGTGAGAATGGTAGTAAGTTTAGCTGAAAGTTCATTTTTGAAAAATTTTAAATTTTGTGGGTGTATTCCCTGGAAAGTCTCACGAGACTATAACTTGTCCACTTGGGATACCAAGAGGTTTAAAGGCTTATTGTATACGCTAAATACAATCGTGATTGCCTACGGAAGTGAGATCTTGTATACTTTTACTAGAGGATTGAGAATTGACCAAATTGACATGAACCAACCGAAGAAAATAGCTTCACAAGTTAGGGAGTATTTCGTTCTAATTTCATTTCTTCCTTTTTCTCACTTTATTTTTTTATGTTTATATACAATGAGAAAATTGTATAGTTTATGCGGGGAAGGGGTCTAAAGAAAAGAAATTTTCATTTAATTCTTAACTGTCTTCTTAAATTTAATTTTAACTTGAAATTTGCATCAAAATTTAAATTTGTTTAAGTTGATAATTATGTATTTATTAGTTAAAATACTTTTATTCAAAGTTTTTTTTTATATTTAAAATTTTAAACTTTAATATAGATTAACTGTTTTGTACATATAATGTTAAGTAATGTAATAATAAGTTATGCATAGTTAATTCGTATGGTGTACTAATAGGCAATCTATATGAGGATATATGCATTTTAAGAAAGTAATAAAAAAACTTTAATATTATTTTATCATACATATTATGGTGATGTATGACATAAAAGTCTTTATCTAAGATTTATTATGCAAAAAATTTATATTTTAATACTTATATGAAAACATTTGAGGGTCTACTAATTGTTTCTTATGTTATATGAAAGTACAGATCTGGTCTCATATAGTGGAGCGGATTTGTATCATTGAAATATGATACACGGGATTAGAGTACCTTCCAAATTACTTTTTTTATTTATAATATTAATCGAAATCATTAATCAAGTTGCACAAAATAAGAGAAAACGTAATGTCTATATAGTTTCTGCTTATAGTACTCATCCCTAGACCATTTGCAAACCTATTTCTTTGTCCAATCAAATTAATAACGATCGTTACTTAAAGAATAATGTATAACTAATCGATCATGATCATGATCATAATAATTGTTTCGTAACTATCTTTTAATTTTTCCATAAACATTAATTGCTTCAATAGATAACCATAAAGAAGGGGGTACATCGACTATTCGACTAACAAATTAAATAACTAAAAGGAAACTATAAATTAGTCGTACGTACAGAATCGAGTAACGTTGACGCTGAACTTTGAGCTTGCTTGGAAAACCAGGTTGACAATTACCCAAACAAAACTCTAGTACAAAGGATAGAAATGAAACCAAAGAGCTAGATCACAAAGGTTTTTTGGTAACATCAAAACCTAGGATAGATAACTACTATGTATGTATGTATATATACTACCAGTGAAGTACTAAGCGCAAGGTTGTCTTGATTAATTCTAATGGTATGGCATACACACGCACATATATAATTGACCGGGGTTCGTGTCCTAGTTATCTGAGTTTGACACATGAAAGTGTTTACCATAAAAACATTACTGTATTCTCGAGTTTTTTATTTAATGGAATAGAAGGGACGGAAAAGAAAAGTGTACAGAAAATAGAAAAGAATGTAATATAAAATATTTTAATGTATTTTCGGATTAGAAATAAAGTGAAAGAAAGAAAATTAGTGAAGTGCAATATAAACTGTAAATTAGGAGAAATATAACGAGAAATTTTTTAAGACGTTATGTATAATGAATTAGACAAGGGAGTATGTGATGGCCTGGTTGGGGTTAATGATTATGATGAATTGAAGGTACGTGGCATGTAGTGGGTGATCAAAGTGATTGTGAGGTTTGATACACGGTATAACGAGATGCATTTGCTATATATTAACCGTCACTATCAAAGGAGAGAAAGAAGGTTGATGGTTTTTATTTTTTTTCGGTGTTGCAAAGAGATGACAAAGAACGTCAGTTACATTTGAGATAATATTTTCCGTTCTAATATGCCCAAAAGTGAGCAGAAATTATTATTGACAAAATGTGCATGTACTTTCATTCCTAATTCGTTCCACTCCTTAATTTCCTTTCCCTTAAAAAAACTCGAGAATGCAGTAACGTATAATTGAATTTTTTCAAAGGGTAAGAAGGTCAATTAAAACAATTTCATGCTATTTTCGTTGATGCACAATTATGAGATATATTTCTTGATTGAATGAGTGATTTTGTTTTTTTCATTAATTAAGAAGGACTTTAATTTAATTTGACTTTTTCGATAAATGCTAGCATTAAAACAAGAATTAAAAAATAATTAAATGAGTTATAGTAACATCTTATCTTATCATATCATACATACATATAATTAAACAAAAATCTCATTAAGCAATCTGAACCTTTCAATGAAGTTTTTCAATTTGATCCGACGATCTAGATTTAATTAATATAATTACACTTTCCCACCTTAAATATTAAATATTATTAGATATATCAATAAAAAATCGGTTAAAAATATTATTAAATAAAAAAACACAAAAAATAAAAACTTACACAACTTTCACGACATACTCTCGATATAAACAAATTTATTTTACGCAAAATCGATAGTATCTAAAATAAAAATGTAGTTCATTCAAATCTTAATTACTAGTAAATTACTCGCGCAATGCGGTGGAACCTCATACATAAGGGGCATGCGTAGTCGATGGTGGTGATAGTAGTAACGAACATGATGAAGAAAGCAGCGACGATTATATATATGACTTTATTTAGAAGTTACAATTTCCAACCAATTAGTGTTGAAAACACTTTTATACTCGTCCACTATTGATGATATCAAAGAACTTAATTGTAACGATAAATGTAACCGTCACACTTACTGGTCCACTATTCAATAATCTAGGAACAAGATGCTTGAATTGTAAAAATGTGATAAAAAGTAAAATAAATTCAAATATATAATTTTTAAAATTAACAATAATAACAAAAATAAAAAATAAAAAATAATAAAGATGACAATCTTTTACCACCGCATCTATCATCTTTAGGCGTCACCTAAAACTTCTCGATACACAACATTTGAGGTGTAAACTCCTTCTTCAGTAAACTTTTTGGCAAGCTTTACTAATACCTTTGTATTGGCACGTGATGTCCCTCTAAGTAGTAAAACGCAAAGTTCTTGTAACACCCTAAATTAAAAAACAACTAAGGTGTTACGTTGTCATACTAGAACACAGTACTAATGAAAACCCAATAATAAAGTTCTAACTTAAATACAACAAATATAAGTCTCATTAATGAGCTAAGGCTTTCAATATTGAGTAAGTCCAACTACCCGCCTCGCCCATTACCAGCTCCTAACATCCTATCCACGTCCCAGCGGCCGGTCAGGTTTTACAGCGGTCGTTGATCCGGCCAACAGGGACGTATGACAGTGGGTTTTAAATTGATAAGAGTTGGTGTTCAAACCATAAGTACTACCTAACTTGGGAGCAAGCCGTAAGTATAACTCAAGAGCAAATTGAAATGAAGCCGGTCACCAAGGATGAGGTTCGCTAATAGGATGGGAAATGTAGATATATATTGGTGGGTTTTATTTTTCTAAATTATCCTAAGTACAGAAAAGTAAATAATGGAAATTAAAGTAGAGAGTAAGCAGAGCGGTAGAGATGTGATTGATGAAACTTTTACAATTAGGGTTTAGGAATGATGTTCATTATAAGATTAATTGGAGACTCACCAGATAAATAAAATATATACTTTCGATGTAGACACTGGAACCTTACGTTTCAGGTTAAAACCCTAAAAGGATATGTCACTGGAATCCCAAGCTATCATGATTCTGATTAGATTAGATTATTTTTAAACCCCCCACACTTGTCTTGATAAAGACATATGACAACATACCGCAATTTATCTACTGACCTTTCTTAACATCTAATCGTCTATCTGCATTTATCATGGTAAATACTAATCGCATCCCATGTATGTTAAACTGTCGGTTAAGTAGAGTTAAGCATGTTTAAGCATTATTGCTTTCTTGACATAGCTCTGTATTTATCTATTTAAAGCATATATTCAACCGTCATAAACATAAACCCTCCTTTACATTCAAGTGTTCATCCCTCAAAATAATCACGGTGTACTAGGTAATTAGGCATTTTCACACTTTTCGAAATCTTTAGGTGTACTTACGGTGTATTGTGCAACAAGCATTTTCATAGCTTTGATTCCTAGACCACAATTCTACAAGGGTTACTTCTAGGTAATCCACGATGAAACAATCTTATGGCATTTCCTTAGCTTCCACGTATATGTACTCCACATGAGGTGTTTCCAACACTATACGAAGTACCGTGCCATTACAGGGAAAGTTCATAGCTACATACTATAACTGGAGATGACTGCATGTATGTAGTATTAGAGTTGATCAGCTCCTATCCTAGGATAACAGTCACGTGAAAGTCTGGAAAAGGTGGTGAGAAACTATATCTATATTCACGATAAGCTTAACCAGATACACAACATAATAATTTCCAATTATATAAATGAAGTATTAATTTAAGATCATCCCTATTCCTAATATCTACATTTCAACAATCACAATATTAAACTATTCTGTAAGCATGGCAATAATCAAAATAACAAAATGAAATAACATATAGTGCAAGCATTATAACAGTAAGTAAAGAAATAGTTATCACTAGAAATACAGCAGCGTAATACTGAGGATTACAAATAGTCTGAACTTGAAAAACTTTTTACAACAAGATTACAAAGCTAAACATTCATCTAGACTCGAACCATAATCTTACCTCACTCTATTTCCTTCTAGATCTCTAGAGAGAGAATCTAGAGAAAGAAAGTAGAGAGAGAGAATGAAAGATAAAAATGAAAGAAACTTGAAAGAAACTTGAAAGTGAGAAAATGAAATGAAGAATGGTATGAATGAAGTGTTGGTGATGACCCTATTTATAGCCAAAGGCTCAAATCACATGTACAAGCGAAACATCACATCATACAAGCAAATAAAGAAGCATATGGGGTACAGGGCGCCGTATACAGCCTTGGTAGGGTAGTATATGGTGTGTACATGTCCGTATACACTCTATATGGGGCCGTATACGGTTCCCTAGGCCGTATACCATATACGGGCTCCGTCAGTTTTCATTCATTGCTTCAAATGCCCGTATCTCGTTCGTTACGTGACCGTTTGACCTGATTCTTTCTCCCACGGCTTTGTAATATCGTTACGCTTCTAATGTTGTAAATTTCTTTGAAATTGGATGTGTCAATATTAGGTGTTACTGGAATATCTTTTAGTTGTCTGTAATCATTGTGTCTTCTCCGTTCTCTATCCATTTTACATGATTCTTGATTCCCCGAACTCATTTTTACAAGATTAACGTATGAGAAAGTTAAAATGTGTGTCTCATAAGGTAAATGAGGTTGGAATAATTGGTGTGCATATATTCGTCTTGATTTGCTCATTATTTGGACGTTTTTAGTGATTTTTTGCAGCAACGTCTTTAATTGGGCTACTTTAGAGAATTTAGTAAATAAACATCATTTTGGAATGTGTTCACTAAATATGTTTTCAAAGAGTGTGGAATATTGTACCTAAAAACCAGACTTTTTGCATCATATCAAGTATCACACACTTAGGCGTTGCTTATCCTCAAACAACACTCAGTCATGTTTTTAGAAAAACATATTAAAATATGATTTTTGGGTGAATCAAAATAATTTCCAATGATATCACTTCTAATAAAAGTAAGTTTATTTAAGAGTACAAAGAATGATAAGATGATCCTTTCAGAAGCAAGAAGCGACTTTCAGTAGGCATACTTCCAACTCTCGTGATCATGGAGTATACATGACTAGGCGATCTCACTAAAGATGGTCTTTCAGTTCACTCAAAGTGTGACACCCGACAAATTAGGGCTAGTTATTAGTTCCTAATCATCTGCTAATAAATTTAATTAGTGCTAGATTAGGCTAACTGTATGTATCAGTATATATAGTGGAATATATATATACACGTACGCGATTATGTTCAATCATGCATTTAATATTGGGCGGATCCTGATACATTAATACGGATGTTGTGAACTCAATTTATTAAATATTATGAAATTATTTGATAAACATACTTATTTCCAAATATTATTGCGATAATATTTCATAAGCATTTCGTATCGTATATAATGCACAAAAATGACCAAAAACGCGTAAAACGCGCTCGACAATCAAATAAATGTCAAAATATATTTTATAAATTAAAATATATCATTTTGGATGGTAAGTATTTACTTGAAGTATCGTATTACAAACCGATAACAAAAATGTTTTATTTAAACGTCACGCGATTTATTAATCGTAGCACGACTCCGCGAACCACTACCAACACATCACAATAATATTTTTACAAATGTTTCTAAGAAATAGTAAGTATTACTTCAAGTTAAAAATATCGAGATTTAAATCGTTAGGTAAACACGCATGTCAAACGTTTAACACCTAAATAAACGTCGAAACGAACGGGTAAACGATCAGCGCACAGAGTGCAACCTTGAGGAAACAATTTAGGCACCCACATGGGGTGGGGGCCCATGAAATTCTGCAGAAAAATGAGGCCATGCCCCCATGCCCTCCTTCCCCTTGCTTGTGAAAATCATCATACACCACCATATCTCACTTTTCAACTCACACTCTACCACTTCTCTCATTTCCACTCAATCCCTTCTCTCCTACTCCCTGATCCAAGAAATTCCTGCCATCACCACAGCCCCAAATCACCACCATCCAACCACCACAAGACCATCATCATCCACCATCAAGTTCTTGAAGAAAATCGAAGGAAAAGCTCGGTTATCGCATCATCTTTGCATTTCGACTCTAGATGTTTGATCCTCTTGTAAGAACTCTTAATATTCTACTAGTTTTACTTTAAATATACTTGTATACATGTTTAGTTGTTCGTTTAACAAGATTATGTCCAAAATATAAGCTAAAACTCGTTTTTCATGAACTTATATTCACACTGCTTTCTGTCCAGAAAAAATGGTCAACTTCCATGATTTTTATAAAATTCATACCCTGACTAAAATGGACATTTCTTAAGCCTAAAATGTATTTCGTGATGTTAGCTTTCAAATGACATCAATTTCAGAACATATCGACTTCGTTTGCTATTTAAAAATAATATTTCCGTTAAGGTGCGCATTACTGTTCCGGCGGACAGAAACATCCGCTTCCTTCTCGAGACCATATCTCGAGCTCTAGACCTCGAAAACGTATGAGAGCACTTGGAAAATCTTGTTAATTTTGTTAAGTTTAAAATGTTCTTTTATAGCTTCGACTGAAAACGTACTGATTTGCCCAGAAAATTCAAAATATAAAAACAGTTTAAGACTCGGATAAACAGTACACAGTCACACTTCTAGATATTTAAAAAATAGTAAACGACCTCAAAAATTCACTAAAAAAATACTGAAAGTAGCCAAGACATAGGGGAACATTGTGTAAAAATTTCGAAACATTTCAATAATCTTTGCTTAGTCAAAAAACTCCCGAAAGTCGGATGAATAGTAACTCCGACACTTTTACTTTTGTTGACTTTCGGATGAATAGTGTTTTGACCCTTAGATTCGGATGAACAGTAACTCGACACTTTGACTTTTGTTGACTTTCGGACTTTGATACAAAAATCGAATTTTGTAGTTTAGAAACGACACTTCGTGTTAACCTCGACACGAACGAATAATTTTTATAAACTCCCTTAACCATTTTAAGACTTCTCTAAAAGTTTCGGGTCGAACCAAACACACGTTTAACCAAGTCAATGAAGATGAACACTTAGACGAAAATGAAAACTTAAAATCCTATGTGACAATGCCATTGTCGCATGAACCGTGATCCGTGAATTCATTATCGCATGAACAGTGCTCCGAGAATTCTATTGTCGTATAAAACAACATTGTCGTAAACCTTATTGTCGCAAGAAATAATTCCGTCAATCCTTATTGTCACATAAATCTTAATTCCGACAATCCTTATTGTCGCATAAATCGTAGTCCCGACAATCCTTATTGTCGCATGAGTGATAATTCCGACAATCCTTATACATTGATCCAATATTTGGACAATCAACAATAAATACATTGATAAGTATACAACACAGCAAAAACATATAATAATTTTGGTTATTATTACAAACCATCACCAATGGGCCGTACATATTTTCAAAACTCAAACTAATCAATCAAACAACCAAATTATTTGGACATTACTAGTTGGATGAACAACTAGCATGGACGGTCTTTTGAGACGTCTACATATACTTATAACCTTGCGCGTTTTGAACGCCCGGCAGGTTACAGTCTTCGGACAACATCACCTTGTGCAACATCATACTTGCTTGTTAGCAACACACCAGACTCAGGTGAGTCTCATAGCCCCTCATTTTACTGTTTTTAACCCAGGGGTGGGAATACATACTCGTTTTGTTTTACATGTGGACATGAGTACTAAACCTCGATATATAGTGCATGAGTTGTTTTGCTAATCATTTAAAGCCCTCCACTACATAGTTTGTTTATATGGATTTAGCGCGATTGTTAGTGTATGGTACCATATGGGATTGAAAATCCCCATCCGGGTTAGCACGCACTAACTGGTCAAACGGACACATTAGCATTTGTTCATACGAGTGTAGATTAGGCACTCGCAAGGAGGCACCCTCGCTCAGGCAGTTGGTTGTGATCCTGACACCTCAGTTAAGCTCAAACTATGGGCTCATGGCAGTGATATACATCTATTTTATTTGCTTGGTTGCAAATCATTATATTAAATCTCATGGTTCACACATCATGTTTATCTAATACAAACCTGTAAGCTCACCAGCTTTTAGCTGACATTTTAGTATGTATTCTCAGGTACTCAGCAGTAGTAGATCTGCTCAGGATTATTAGCTCGAGTTGCATTCAGACACTAGGAGATTCCCCTGCATTTCTACATTTTGTAAACTAGATATGCCTTAGAATCTCTAAACATTAATTACGAGCTTTTGTAAACATTATTACATTGTAAACTTTTATTATATCAATGTAAGCAGTAAACGACGCATATAGAGTCGTTCACTTTATCTTATGTGCTTGTGATATTTGATTAGTCGCGCCCCGACCCGATTCGCTTCCGCACAGTAAATTTGGGGGTGCGACAGATTGGTATCAGAGCCTAAGGTCATAGTGAACTAGGTTGCATTAGTGGGCCTAGACTATGACCGTTAGGCAGTATTTTCTGTTAAGTATGGTTGGTTCCAGAGTTACATCATACAAGTTTAATTTAACATAGCCTGATCAACTATGTACAATTAAATAAAGATGATGTAAGGCTTGAACTAGTTATGCTGGAATAGGGATACATTAGTTGACTCTGACCACGAGAGAAACCGGACCTATACATGTGTGCGCTAGAAACATTAGGCTATATGATATGTATATATATATAGGCCTGACAATACTTACTGAATGCTCTTGCCACATACATGGCAGACATCCCTCCTCTAGCACCGACAGACGCGAACAACGAAACTAAAACCTACCCAACTGTAGAGGAGTTAACCGCTTTACCCCAAACTTCAACTGAACCTCTCTATTATTTCACTGGGGAGGCAAGAGTCACACGACATCAACGAAGGGGTAACAGTTCAGCTCGAGTCAACCCTTACCACGCTGGTAACCTCTCAACCAGGGCAGACTATCCAACTTACCCTCGTAAGTGGGATTGGCTACCCACAACTCTGAACACCTAGAGGTCTGAGGAAGCCATACAGATTCCTGCTGACCCCATGGACATCTCCCCGTATACACAATAACCCATCCACCATACCGTTCCAGTGCTTGCTGCTCGACTACACCGTCATGAGGCAAGGCTTGAAAGCTTGGAACGAGAACAGTACATTGTACAAACACATGGGTTACGCAGATCACACGACCGTATTGCTGGACTCTATCTGGAACAAGAAAACATGACATGGAATGTGGATATGATCCACCAACAAGTGATTGATGACAGAAGCATTGTTGATCTCCTGCAGGCGAGACTGGAAGAATGTGAGCTACGCTCACAGGAAGCCGAACAATATGCTCGCATGTTGGAGCAACGCCTAACTATCACTGAAGATACCGCCCGACAGACCAGTCGACTTGCTGAAGCCATGGAACGTCTTGTCACCCTGATGTCACTAATGGCTATACGACAGGATTAGTACAGTATATGTTATGTAATCACTTATCTAAGCCTTTTTAAGTTAGTGTAATTCAATCGGATGTAACCATTCCCGGTACCTTTTGTAAACTCTAAAGTCTGTAATCTGTTGAACTCATACCTTGTATGGTATCTAATTTTATTATCTAATGAAATATGATTATCACATTGTGCTGTTGTATATTACTCTCCTATATATATACATATGTGATAAATCATAACCTTTGAACAACATCTTACATATTGTTCCTCTGTATTTATTCAAGCATTATGCCGCCAAGACGAACTTACAGTCAAGCGGAAATCACTCAACTCATTGCTCAGGGTGTAGCTCAAGCCCTTGCTGCCCAACAACAACACTCGGGCAGCGAGGACACGACCAACAACACCCCTCCAGCCAAACCTTGCTCATACAAGGACTTCCTCAACTGCAAGTCTCTGAACTTCAAAGGCACGGAAAGAGCTATCGGTATATTACGATGGATCGAGGAAATGGAATCAGTCTTCCGGATCTGTAACTTCCCAGAAGACTGCAAGGTCAAGTATTCCACATGCACCTTCATGGATGGTGCTCTGACATGGTGGAATACTCATGCTCAAACTGTAGGCATTGATATCGCCTACCAAACTCCCTGGGAAGAATTGAAAAGAATGTTAAAGGATGAGTATTGTCCAAGAGAAGAGTTGCAACAACTCGAGGTCGAGTTTTGGAATCTCAAGGTTCAGGGCAATGATATTGCCAGCTACATAACCTGTTTTCACCAACTTGCACTGTTGTGCCCATCAATGGTTGATCCTGAGTACAAGAGGATCGAACGTTACATCTGGGGACTTCCCCCACACATTCAGGGAATGGTCACTGCTTCCAACTCTCCTACCATTCAAGGTGCCGTCCTTATGGCACACAATCTTATGGCTCAGGTGGTTCGCCAAGAAACACCTACTTCCACAAACACCGGTAATAACGCTGGGGATCACAAGAGAAAGTGGTCCGGAAACTCAAACCAGAATCAGCAATCATCAAGGAAGCCTGAAATCGTCAAGGCTTACACATCTGGTTTCGAACTCAAGAAAGGCTACACTAGGAACAAGCCTTTCTGCTCTAAGTGCCACCGCCATCACGATGGTTCCTGTGGTACTCCATGTAACAAGTGTCAGAGGTATGGGCATCTAGCCAAAGACTGTAGGTCTACTAGTACCAGCACCAACAACAACCCCAACACCAGCTCCAGCCAACCAAAAGCCTGTTTTGAGTGTGGCAACACTGGGCACTTAAGAAATGACTGCCCAAAGCTGAAGAACAAGGGAAACAACAACAACCCGAGAGGTAGAGCCTTTGTCCTTAATTCAGGGGAAGCCCGTCAAGACCCGAATGTGGTCTCGGGTACGTTCCTCATCAACAACTTACATGCTTCTATTCTATTTGATACAGGTGCTGATAGGAGCTTTATATCTGATGAATTTAGTTCCTTACTTGACATCACCCCTGTTGTCTTGGAAGCTAAGTATATTGTAGAACTAGATAATGGCAAACTGATTGAAACAAATAGTGTGATACCCAATTGCACTTTAAAACTAGCCGACGAACTCTTCAACATTGATCTCATACCTGTCGAGATCGGTAGTTTCGACATCATCGTCGGTATGGATTGGTTATCCAAACACCGAGCAGAGATCGTCTGTTTTGATAAAATTGTTCATATTCCTCTCGTCACTGGTGGTACTTTAATCATACAAGGGGAGACCGGTGGGACGAGACTGAATATCATATCGTGTATGAAAACCCGAAAATATTTGAGAAAAGGATATCAGGCAATCCTCGCTCATGTTATGGAGTAAAAGTCGGAAGAGAAGCGACTTGAGGATGTGCCCCTCGTTCGAGACTTCCCAGAAGTCTTTCCTGAAGACTTTCCTGGCCTTCCGCCGCCAAGACAAGTCGAGTTTTCCATAGACCTCGTGCCAGGTGCAGTACCTGTGGCATGAGCACCTTACCATTTAGCCCCATCCGAACTTCAGGAGTTGTCTACTCAGTTACAGGAACTCCTGGACAAAGGATTCATTCGATCGAGTTCTTCACCTAGGGGAGCTCCGGTCCTATTTGTCAAAAAGAAAGACGGTTCTTTCAGAATGTGCATCGATTATCGTGAACTCAACAAACTCACTGTTAAGAACCGTTATCCACTCCCTCAAATTGATGACCTATTTGACCAACTGCAAGGGTCGAGCTTTTATTCAAAGATCGATCTACGGTCAGGTTATCATCAACTCCGAGTTCGAGACACCGACATCCCGAAGACAGCTTTCCGAACTCGCTATGGTCACTATGAGTTTCACGTAATGCCATTTGGTTTAACAGACGCACCGGCTGTATTCATGGACCTTATGAACCGAGTGTGCAAACCATATCTCGATAAGTTTGTCATTGTATTCATTGATGACATCTTGATCTACTCGCGCAACGAGCAAGAACACGTGCAACATCTGAAAACCATTCTAGAGCTACTCAAGCACGAGGAGTTATATACTAAATTCTCCAAGTGTGAGTTCTGGATGCAAACCCTCCAATTCCTTGGGCATGTGATTGACAGTCAAGGGATTCATGTTGATCCATCTAAAATCGAGGCTATCAAAAATTGGCAATCGCTAACAACTCCAACCGAAGTACGGCAGTTTTTGAGACTGGCCGGGTACTATCGGCGATTTATCAAAAACTTATCGAAAATAGCCCAACCACTCACGACACTGACTCAGAAGGAGAAGAAGTTCAATTGGACTGATAAACAAGAGTCAGCATTTTAACTACTGAAACAAAAGCTTTGCAGCGCACCTATCTTATCATTACCCGAAGGCAACGACGACTTCGTGGTATACTGCGATGCTTCACACCAAGGTCTTGGTTGCGTGTTAATACAACGAGACAAGGTCATTGCCTACGCCTCCCGACAACTCAAGGTTCACGAAAAGAATTACACCACTCATGATCTCGAATTGGGAGCCGTAGTGTTTGCACTCAAAATCTGGAGACACTATCTGTACGGCACGAAATGTACAATCTTCACGGACCACAAGAGTCTCCAGCATATCTTTGATCAAAAGGATCTCAATATGAGGCAACGTTCATGGGTCGAGTTGCTTACCGATTACGATTGCGAGATCCGTTATCATCCAGGCAAGGCAAATGTTGTTGCCGATGCCCTCAGTCGAAAGGAACGTGTAAAACCTCTTCGAGTCCGAGCCCTCAGCATGACCATTCACAATGACCTTATCATTCAAATCATTACCTCTCAACTCGAAGCACTCAAACCTGAGAACATTAAAAATGAGTCCTTGCGTGGCATGGACCAACAATTTGAAACCAAATCCAACGGAGCCAAGTACTTCTCAAACCGAATCTGGTTACCTAATTTTGGGAACCTACGAGACTTGGTGATGGATGAAGCTCACAAGTCCAAATACTCCATACATCCTGGATCTGACAAGATGTATCATGGCATCAAGGAGTTGTAATGGTGGCCAAACATGAAAGCTGACATCGCCATATATGTCGGCAAGTGCCTCACATGCTCTAAAGTCAAAGTCGAGTATCAGAAACCCTCCGGATTACTCCAACAATCAGAAATCCCTCAATGGAAATGGGAGCAGATCTCCGTGGACTTTATCACGAAACTTCCAAGGACATCGAGCGGTTGCGATACCATTTGAGTGATCGTCGAACGTCTCACCAAATCTGCTCATTTCCTAGCCATCAAAGAAACTGACAAAATGGAACGCCTCACGCGAATTTACCTTAAGGAAATTGTATCCAGACACGGCGTTCCCATTTCGATTATCTCCGACAGGGATAGTCGTTTCACATCTCACTTTTGGCAGTCACTTCAGAAATCTTTGGGTACTCGTCTAGATATGAGTACTGCATATCATCCTCAAACCGATGGCCAGAGTGAACGAACCATTCAAACACTGGAAGATATGCTACGGGCTTGCGTAGTTGACTTCGGTGCAAATTGGGAACATCATTTACCCTTATGCGAGTTTTCGTACAACAACAGCTACCATACCAGTATTGGAGTTGCACCTTTCGAGGCACTGGACGGTCGTAAGTGCTGATCACCTGTCTGTTGGACCGAAGTGGGAGACAGCCAACTCACTGGCACTGGACGGTCGTAAGTGCTGATCACCTGTCTGTTGGACCGAAGTGGGAGACAGCCAATTCACTGGTACCCACAGCTATTCACGGACTCCACTCCATCCACGACTTAGAGCTAAATTTCGGGACGAAATTCTCTTAACAAGGGGAGAATGTGACACCCGACAAATTAGGGCTAGTTATTAGTTCCTAATCATCTGCTAATACATGTAATTAGTGCTAGATTAGGCTAATTGTATGTATCAATATATATATATTGGAATATATATATACACGTACGCGATTATGTTCAATCGTGCATTTTAATATCGGGTGGATCCCGATACATTAATACGGACGTTGGTGAACTCAATTTATTAAATATTATGAAATCATTTGATAAACATACTTATTTTCAAATATTATTGCGATAATATTTCATAAGCATTTCGTATCGTATATAATGCACAGAAACGATCAAAAACGCGTAAAACGCGCCCGACAATCAAATAAACGTCAAAATATATTTTATAAATTAAAATATATCATTTTGGATGGTAAGTATTTACTTAAAGTATCGTATTACAAACCGATAACAAAAACGTTTGATTTAAACGTCACACGATTTATTAATCGTAACACGACTCCGCGAACCACTACCGATAGATCACATTCAAACACTACAAGCCAAGAGAGTAGTGTCAAACACTACAAGACAAGAGTGTTGAGACAAACACTAGAAGACAAACTCTTTTATCATCCATTCATTATATATATATATATATACACACTTATATATATAAACTTGTTGTTTTATTTTTTTTTAATCTAACTCTTTAATTTAAATAAACAAAACTTACACAAACTAGATTATTTGATTTAAATTACATAAGTACCATATTTATAATAATTCTCTAATCAAATAAAGAATAAGTACCATACTTATAAGAATTCATACATTTATGAATTATATTATTATTATCTCCATAATAATTACAAGAGTTATGATATTTTAATATGAATCATATTCATATACTAAAATATCAATTTAAGTGTCGGCTTGTTATCGGTGTGACCCTATAGGATCATATCTTATTAGCTATATTATTTTATGATCATTCTTGGGCATATAGGTATAACCAACATCATGGATAGAAGATAGACAAAGATGATCTTAATTAGGAGAAGAATGGACAATGTATGTAGAACCATTGAGGCAAGGGACACATCTGGATGATAAAGAACTTGACGATTTATAAAATGATTTAAGAGCTTTTCAACCAGAAGTAGGGAATAAGAAACAAGCTACTGGATATACAACCAATACTACCTTCATCTCTATGGGAGGAAGTCAGAATGATCCAAGTATATTTGGATCCACATCTAGTGCAACAAAAGTTGGATTATCTTCATAGGATAGATCTAATGATTATGTACTAATATCATTCTTTGCTAGTCATGTGAATTCTTCACTGACTAATAAAGAATTAGAACAGGTCAAACTAGATGATCTAGAGGAGATGAATATGAAGTGGCAGATGGCCATGATAACCATGAGAGATAAAAGGTTCATGCAAAGAACAGTTAGAAATAACTAGACTTTGAAGAGAGAGGATAATCCTGGGCTTGACAAAAGCAAGGTGGAATGCTATAAATGTCACTAGTTAGGACACTTTGCTAGAGAATGTAGAAGCAATCAAGGCAATGGGAAAAGGAATGGAACTTTAATAGTGCACAAAGAAGGAATGTACCAATTCAGGGTAGTACATCAAATGCATTGGTGTTACAAGATGGTCTGGGGTTTGACTGGAGTGATCAAGCAGATCATGATGCACATAATCAGGCACTAATGGCAATTGCAGAATTTGATAAGGATGATGTTCCTTATGAGGTACAACTTAATTTATGTTCATCTGTATACTGTTAAAAATTACAGGGATCATAATATAAGAGTTTGTGAGGAATTGAAACAAGGTGAGGTTGAAAGTAAACTCACCACAGCTGCAATTGAAAACCTAGAGAAACAGATAAAAGCATATCAAACTAGTGAAACTCAATTTGATTATGATATTGAATATGCTATGTGGGAGAGAGATGTGTTAAAAGATAAAGTAGAACTGTTAACTAAGAAACTATCTAAGGTAACATATGAGAGAGATAGTATTAAGTTAACAGTAGATAGTCTACAGTATGACTCAAAGAGTGCACACAAATGTATCAATTCATATATTCATGAAAAGCCTAAAAATTGATAAGGATTCAGTAATGTACTCCACCTTATAACAAAAACTACTTTCCTCCTAAAACTGATTTAGATTCCATTAAGTTAAAGGAAGGAATGTCATATGATGTTAAAAGGATGATCCAATTAAAAGCTTGGAAGATGATGTGAAAATGGACAAAGTAGAGGTCCGTGATTGGACTGAAAAGGATGAAGAGAGTGAAACAACATCTGAGAGTGAGAAGAGTGTAAAATCTGAATCATGAGGATGAGAATAGAGTAATTACTTGTCTAGTTTCTAAGCTTAAAGGTGATAAACTAGAAGAAGGTAATATAATGTTTAAGTAGAAGGCTAAACATGCATTAGAAAATGTGAGGATCACTACTAACAAATCTAAGAGTGGTAGAGGATATGTTGGTAGTGCAGATGAGTCAGTTAAGTCTGTAAAGTTTGAATTTGATGTGAATAACTATGCAAATTGAAGATGTAAAGCAAGTTCTTTGACGCACCCCGAATCGTCGGGTCAGAAAGCCCTTCTTATAGGGGAGGAGAACTGTCCTTGTCGTCAGAGGACTAGACCTAACAAAGCAGGGAGGCGTTGGTGGAGGTTTTAAATTTATAAAGAGTTGGGGCTCAACTTATAAGTACTACCTACTACATAGGGTGAGTAAGCAGTAAGAATAACTCGAGGTCATTCTTCAATCGGAGTGAATTGAAATGAAGTTTGGGCTAAAGATAAAGTTTGCTATTAGGA
Organism: Pseudognaphalium luteoalbum; assembly: GCA_963422505.1. Classification (NCBI taxonomy): domain Eukaryota; kingdom Viridiplantae; phylum Streptophyta; class Magnoliopsida; order Asterales; family Asteraceae; genus Pseudognaphalium; species Pseudognaphalium luteoalbum. Next base: position 51,382,489 of record OY730196.1, read on the forward strand.
TTGGGGTTGTGTAGATAGGTAGGTTTTGGTGGGTTTTGGTTTTCTAATTAATTTAACTAAAGATAGGAAAATAAAGATAGAGAAGAATTGGTAGCTAGGTAGACAGATAAAGAATTGCGGCTGTTGAAACTTCAATAATCAGTTGCGGGGATGATGTTTATTATAAAGATAATTGGGGACATTTTTAGCTAACAGACAAATGTATTACGGGTGTAAACACTAGGACCCTACTTATTTAGTTATAAGTATGTCACGAGACCTGGGCTATCATGATTCTTATCAGGACAGGCTGCTCAACCCCCCACACTGTCTTTTAGACAAGTGACTCTTGAAGGGTGCAGGAATAAGGTAACAAACTGCTATGCTGGTAATCCTGACCATTTTTAACACCTAAATGCAAATGCCATTATCTAAATATGCTCAAATTATTAACCTATTATTCTAAACTATCAGTTTTGTAGAGTCTAGTGGTTTAAGAATCCCGAACCACTGCTGGGCTTGACTTTCATATCTAGACTCATTCCTTATGTTTGATTAGTTCAATTACTTCTGTCATGATCTAGCCTCTCCTTTGCAATCAGTCATTCATCCCTAGGAACAACAACGGTGTACAATGCATACTCCTTCCACAGCCTGCTAACCCTAGGTACCGTTTACGGTGTACCGCACTCTAACAGTTTTATAGATCCTTCGTAACCAGGGATAGATTTGCGGTGTACTGTGAACTTTCCACAGCTTTACTATCCCTAGGTACAGGTACGGTGTACACTGTCTAAGTGTTTCCACAACTTTAGTACTAGAGGTAGGCATACGGTGTTCTGTAACACTTCCACAACTATATTGGTTCATAGACCATATTCTAGGGTTCTAGGCAGTCCACAGTGTAGGCACAAACGGCTCTTCCTGGGGCATATGCCCAGTATTTCAACCGGATTATAGTGACAGACACGGCTTCATACTATAATATAGACAACTTCCTACTGTACCTAGAGGTGATGAAGTTGTAAGCCTAAAGTAGCAGTCACACGAAGGACTGGAAAGGGTGATCCATAGCTAAGTCTAGATGCATGATAAGTTTAGATATCACAAATATAACAATTCCCAACATCATCCCTATGCCTAATTATCTACATTTCAATAACCGCAACAACACACTACTCAAAAAGCATGGCAATAACAATAACATACATCATACAATTAGGCAGAAATAATTCATACATAGTATAAGTATGAAAAGATAGATATCACCAGTAAATTAAGCATAGTAACATTTGAAAAGAAATGTGTAGTCTTGCACCAAGAATGCTCCTTTACACCGTGATTACAATACCAACTTCCTTCTATCTCTAACTACTAACCAACTAACTATCTATCTCTCACTAGAGAGAGAAAGCTCTAGAGAGAGAAACAAAAACTAATTATCTAACTAAACTAACCTAGATAGAGAGAGTAAAAGTGTATGAAAATGTAAGAAAATGGATTGTGAAGAAGTGAAGTGTATGAAGTGTGTCTTGAATTGAGAATTAAGCTTGGTATTTATAGGCAACACATAGCCGTACTCGTAGACCGTATCCTGAACCTCAAATGCACAGCCGTATTGCACAACCGTATAAAAATCTGATTTTTATCACCCAAATGCACCAATACGGCTGTCCTGGACCATATATGGCTATCCTGGAGCAAATACGGGTGAACACCTACCGTATACGGTTGTCCTGGGCCGTATACGGATGGGCACATGCCGTATACGGTCTGTGTCCAGCCGTATACAAACTGGGACAGCCGTATATAGTCTGGGACAGCCGTATACGGTCTGGACAGCCGTCTCCTGGCCCTTCGGTTCTTTGTTTCTTCGAAAGGGCGTATCTTCTTCGTCATTTATCCGTTTCGAGCGATTCTTGCGTCATGGCTTCGTAATTTCCTAACGAACAAAATGACACCAATTAGAGGTCGTAATGTGTAGTGTAGGTCATGGTTCATCAAAAAGAGTTAACGAAGGTGTGGTGGAGTAGTTTTGCTCTGTTTCTCACATTTTTCATGTAATTTTTAGTGATTTTACAAACATCGACTACGTTTTGACTTAGTTAACAAAATTTAATGAATAATGTCCTTTTAGGCCTGTTTTGTTAACTTTGTGCCTAAAATGTGGAAGATAACGTACGTAAAAATATGACTTTTTACGAGTTATCAAATATCCCACACATAGACTTTTGCTTGTCCTCAAGCAAACTTTAAAATTCTCACTTGCTACAAAGGTTTGAAAAAAAATTGGTTTTGGGGTTCTGACAAGAAATAAACTGAGATCAATCACTTTATTAGAAAATAAATAGACCTTTTTAGAAAGTAGGCATCATTAAGATAGTCCTCCCTTAAAATTTAAATGTTAGCCCTGGCATACTTTCACAATTATCGATGGATATTGTTCATGACTAGGCGATCTCACTAGGTGGTCACTCAATTCACTCAAAGTGTATCGGGTTTCTTATCATTCTAATCAAACGAAATCGCTCATAAATCCAGTCATGCATTGCTTCTCATCATAGGCTTGATCAAGAATCGGATCTCCACCAATTCAATGAGAATGGTGCTAATCATCCCAAGACATTTTTTCGGGTTTTGAGTGATGGTAAAAGGGTTTCGGAGGATGGTGAACTTTTGGGAGTGAAAAACGGGATATTTTCTTTAAACTTAGAAGTTCCAAAGTCGTGAATTTAATTATCTAGACACTCTTAGAACGGAAAACACAAATGAAGGAACTTTATTTGAAGGAAGGTAGCTTTTGATGACTTTCTTCTCGGGAACGCACGCGAAGTTGAATGATTTTCTGAACACGCATTCTTTTCAAGAGTTTTTGAGCACTAAGCTTTATTCTATTTTTGTGGGACTTTTTTTGGAAATTTCTTTTCTTTTCTTTTCTTTATATATTTTTTGAGAGACCCTAGATACTTTGTCCTTTCAACATCGCATTTTTTTCTAAGTTTTTCAAACAAGGTAGCAATTTTTCGCACCTAAATTTTTTTTGCTTTCAATAGATATATGACTTTTAACACACGCAAGATTTTTCTGAGAGAACATAGAGAGATATTGAGAGTTTTGAGATAGGAGTAACAAGGATGTCTAAATAACGCTTTTCATAACTCCAAAACGTTCTAAGTTAAAGTTTTTGGAAAGGTAAGGGAAGGTGGTGAATGGTGGTTTTGAAGAAATGAAAGTTTACGGCTCAAAGGGTTTAACTAGTGGATCTTCAACACTCACGAATGAGAGTTGGTCGGGTTAAGCTTAAAAAAGGTTTGTGAAAAGTGGGGGTTTTAATCCTATGAAATGTCAAGGTCCTCTGACTGCACCTTTACCGCGTACGGTGCCCATTGGTGTGGTCTCGAAACGTATACCAAGAGCAAGTTCTAATTCAAAGCACATGCATCGGCACACACATCAAATGAAAAAGTGAAGCATTAAAGATGAATGCTTTTATTTAGCTCAAGTACCTCACTGCAACAGGGTTTGTATGTGCCCAGCCGTGCGATGCTCTTGAGTTAACATTTCATTTTTAAAGAATTCGTATCTTAACTTATCTTACTTTCCAAAGCAATTTAACTAATTTTTGACAAATTTATCTTTCCCAAAATTATTTAGATTAAAAAATTTAAAAAATTTAGCAAAAATGAGGTTTTTAGAAAATTTAAGCCAACTGAATGAGTGAAAATTTTCACTGTCAAAGTTAAGCTTATTTTTAAGAAAGTTATGCTTTGGACAAGCAATCATAGTCAAAGAATACGATATATCATACCGTGCATCCCACACTTAGAGGAACATTGTCCCTAATGTTCTCAAACTAAGTCTAAAAATTCTTCGTTTGGGAGAAGAATCCCACACTTAAAGTTTGATAATATTTCGGAACCCTATTTCTAAGTTGATTTGATTTGTGTGGGATTTGAAATCCCACACTTAGAATTTAAGAATGATGGGATAATTAAGAGATATAACTGATGAAAGGAATCACTAAAATATGGAACGAAAAACTCCCTTATAAAGAAAGGACTGAGATGTGTGTTTGAAGATTCTGATTCAGCTGGGTAGTTCAATAGGCTCGGGTCAGGATCTTTGCGTGGTTTGCGCGTCATTTCAGATTCTCCTTGGGGAACTTTCGTCACAATTCACTACTCTCTTTTATTTGCAAGTAATCTAAAAAGTAAACTAAGAAGAACGTAACATAAGTAAATGATAGACAAACGATACTGATAAGATAGATAGGTCCAACCAGATCACAGGTTGGAAACATAATAAGTCTGCAGCAGTAATAATACAGTCATCGCAAATATCTAGTAATAATAATAATGTTATACAGTCATCCAACACAAATAGTAATAATAAGAGATGATAAGATCAAGGTGAGAAGGATCCTGGTCGGATGGTGGTCCGTGAGCTAGAGGTGGCATGGAGCTGTAGGGTGCAGGTCGTGAAGCAGAGTGCTGTCCACTCGATGCTTTGCGGGAGACTGAGGCTGAAGAACTGTGATGTCTGCCTGATGCTAAGGCAGAGTCGTAGGGAAATTCTTGTACAAATGAAAGTTAGGATCTAATCCCATCTCAGATATCTCATATGATCCAACAGATGCACCATGCATCGAATACGGTGGAAGCTCAAAGGATGGCACTGAGTTGGTGTTAAGCATCCCAGTGAGTCCTGAAAAAGTAGGAAAAGAAGTAGTAGTCATATCTTGCATGTAGTCTGTCTGTACCTCTACCTGGTCATCAACATGCATGTCCTGTCTATACCCTGACTGACGTGAGTCTGTCTCTGAAGATGTATCTGATGTGGCTGACTCAGCAGGTTTGGGACGGGTCATGGCATGGGAAGATGGCTGTCCAATGGTACGTGGGATATGCGGCTCATGTGGTGTGGTGGTGTGAACAGAGAATACCGGCTCAGCTGTAGGTGTAGTCCTGGTGTGAGTGGATGATGTGGGTGGCATGGTGGTGCTGGGAATGGTGGTGGTGTGTGGAGATATGGTGAATGGGTGAAGTGGCATGGTGTTATAGGATGGTGGGAGTGGGCTGCATACCCAAGTAGGTGGTGCAGGCGGTGGGAATCTAAACTCATGAGCCAAGTATGTGTCCTGAGTATGATGTGTATTAAGCATGCAAAGCATGCCATATATCAGCTCTGATAATACCGGATGATCTCCCCAGTTGAAGACTCTGGCAAGTGGGATAAGCGGACTTTGTGCCTCTGCAGCCGCGGTCTCTCCCTCCTATCTCCCGTGTCTGGCAGCATTCCTAGCCTGGCGGTGGACCATGCTATCATCAAACTCAAACCTAATGCTCCTGCTCCTCGGGGGTCTCATGAAGACTCCTGGTATCACATCACCATCCTTCCACTTAATCTGACCCACAACATCCTTTTCCAATAACCAAACTTTGACCATATAATTGATGTTATATGATTTTGACTCTCTGTTCGTCACTAGTGTCAAACTACCTAGCACCTCCTCAGTCAATAGCCCCATACTCTTAACTAACTTGGTGATCACGACTCCCATATAAGAAAACTCTGACTCAGTATATCCTGACTCGGTGAGGATCCTGTCAGCAACCAGATAAGCAACGTTCACATGCTCCTTCTCAACAATACTCTTAATAATCTGCAAGTCTTTCACTCCAACAACCCCTTTTGTCTTCATTTTCCCCCGGATACTACAAGCAATCAGATTGTGCAATAGTTGGTGGTGCTTGTCAAGGAAAGAGGTGGCTTTGACATTCGACTGAAATCGGCTTCAAGTTAACTCTAACCATATAGCAGTGTGGTCCCGCTGCTTGATCTCTCAGTCTGGTTTCAAGAAGAATGAAGTAGTTACTTGATACTCAGTGTACAACTCCAAATGTCTCGCAAAGGTGGCTAAGGACATGTGATACGGGTTACGAAGAAAGTTAAATCTGATCATCCTGTCATCATTAAGCTTGTTGATCGTCTTGTCAAACTGGAAAGTAACCATAACTTCTGCAACTAGCTCCTGATAGACAGTCTCATTTATCTCAAACAGATGCTTCCATGCACGCAGATTTCTCTTTCCCTCCTTAAACTGAATCAATCTCTCATTTATCTCAAACAGATGCTTCCATGCACGCAGATGCTTCCATACTATGTATATGTTTTCCCCAAGCTGATGTGTTAACCAAGTCTGGTACAACTCCCTTTTCTCTTTATCTTTTATGGAATGCTTGATATAACGAGGGATTGTGGCCATCTTTCAATAAGAGAAAAACAAACAACGTAGTGAATTACACAAGATCATTACAAGCTCGTAGACTAAGTCATATTCTAGATTTTAATCGAAAATTTGAAATGTGGGCTTTAGAATATGGTTCATACAAATAGGCTATAGGACTTAAGTCATAACATTGTTTAAGCAAAAAGTCAAAGACTAGTTGACCACATAAGCATTTATGATTTAGATTTTTACCAATAGCATAAGTTATTACTTCTAAGTTCAAACCTTAATCACGTAATTACCTTAAGGTGGTGAAAATAACCTATCCTTATGAACGGATGCAAACTAGTATGATGTCGGATTTAACAAGTAAGAAAGTTTGACCATATCACGGGTATTGCAAATCAAAGTTTCCTAGTTGACCTTTTTTAGACACATGCGTTTTTAGATTAAAATACTTTAAAATGGTTATGGCATTCAAAACATAAACACTACTTTGATTTTTTTAAAGATAGGTAATTGAAGTAGTAGTACCTATTTGAGATTTTCCATAATATTTTAAAGATACAATTTGAAACCGCAAGTTTTGACCTTTATGGCAATTTTGGTCATTAGGATGCTAGAAATCAACCATTTGACTTTCAAAAGTCTTATTAACTCAAATTTACGAACCATTTGACTTTCATAGTCATCTGTTAAATCCATGATAATCCTAACTTACATTAGCGAATCAAAGCAAGACATTATCATCAACTTAAGTCAAAACATCATTTTATCAAAAGTTTTGTCTCAAAATGGTGACGTTTTAACCAAAGTCAATGCTTTATGCTTACTTTAATTTGCTAATTTGACCAAAACTCGCATTTAACCGCAAATGAAGCAAATGAATAAGCTATACTAATCATATTAAAAATAAATCCACTAACAAACAACTCATCATAAGCAATTTAATCATCAATTGGTCAAAATGGATCAACTAGTCACAAAAAGTCAAACATAGTCAACTTTTAAAGTCAAAATTCAAATTACTTCAATAAAACATGTAATGCTAGTTCCTACATCATCATACAACACTACTAAGCAAGAATCAAAGGCCAATTTTGTAATGCAAACCACAAATCATAACTAACTAACTTGAAACCCTAAGTTTACAAAGTTAGAGAATTTTGGTGTTTAGGGGTTGAATCTTACCTTGATTTAGATGCAATGAGGTTAAGGATCACATATACATGCAAATGATGAAGGAATGAAGCTTGATTTGGTTAACAATGGAGGAAAATGGTGATTTTGGTGAGGGTTGGGGGTGACCGGCGCAAGGAGAGAGGAAGGGAGGAGAAAAACAATGATTTTTTTGTATTTTTGTATTTTTACTAGCTTTTTATCCTATTTATTTACCTTCCTCCTTTTACCACTTATGTTTAATTAAAATAACAATTGTAATTACTAGGTATTTTTGTAGTGTCGTGGATCACGAATCGCAACTAGAACTTTTATATCTTGTGCGGAATACAAAACATACAACAATATATGAATTAAAGAACAAGAAATATTCAATCAAAATTGCTTTTTTATTTCACGAAAACACAGAGAGAAACTGTGTGAAAAGTTACAAAAGACTTGGTTCAAATGAACTAACAAAAGCCTATTTATAGACTTACTTGTGTGACAATACTTAATTAACTTGACCTGGTTAACTCCGACAATGATATTGCCGGAGTGACTATTACATACGACAATACACTAATCACGGAATCCTTATTGTCGCAATATCAAAACACTTAGACAGATTTACAAATCAAACAAATAAAAATCAAGCTTTAGATAACTTGCTCCAACAAACTCCCCCTTGGATAATGCTTGATATATTGAAACTTGAGCTTTATGTATATCTAGGCAGATTGCAACCAACATGAACACCTTGAGCACAACATACTTCAACAACTCGTTGGAACTTCAAGGCCATGGCTTCATCATCAAATGCATCATCATAGATAATTGGATTCATTAGTAGAACTTCCAGATCATCTTTTGAGAGATTTATCAAACTCAAGGGATCGAACACATACACAATCGTTTTCCGATTCCACATAATTTCTCCCTTTTTATCTCTGTCATAGCATGCAAGTTCTGCTTCTCCCGTGTTCCCATTATACTTCCAATAACTCACGAATTTCCAAAAATTAACTGGAAGTTTTTCAAGTGGAATATTCCTCAGACATTTTACCCGTGGATAAGTAGTAATCACTCGTGGTTGATTTGAGATGAGTTCAATGTCAAAGTAATCCACAGTTCTCTTTGGAAACGTCTCTTTGACCCATGTGTATTTACCTTTATTGCACTCGCGAGATAAAACTTAAGTCATCCAATCTACCAAACAATTTTTAGAATGATTGATAATATCAATTGAAGCGATGTGATTGATTTCACACTTTGGAAGTTTTTCAAGTGCTTTAAAAATTGGATGAAAATATTGAAACCCATCTATTCTCTTGATGATAAACACTTTGTTATCATTATCATACTTCTATCGAATAATCCTTCCAACACATTCATGTCTTGGAATTTTGAAGAACTTTCTGGTCTTAATTATCTCAAGCTCAGGTTCTTTTTCTTCGTCCGAATCAACCCAAAATCCTTCTTGAGCACACATATCAGACTAAACTTTTTATGGTTGAAGTTCATCTTCAGAATCTTCCCAATCTTCAACATGAACATCATCAAAATCTGGCTCAAACCCTGGTAGGAAATATTGGATCATCAAACTCATCAAAATCATATTCTCCATTATTACACAACTCCACAAATGGAACCAAATCTTCAATAATAATATTCAAAGGAGTAGGACATATAATCTTTTCTTCTTCAACACTATCTGATAACTCCTCTTTATCAAATCTACGTGAAGATTCACCAAGCTCAAACATAGAAGATTTTCCAAGATCATCAAACAAATTTTCAAGATATAAGTCATTTAAGTCTTCTTCACCAAGATCATCAAATTCCATATTTTCAAAACATGGTTTGGGAGTTAAAATCATAGCAGGAACAGAACTGATTGGTGCAACATTCAAAGGTTCTTCCATATCATCATTTTGAACCAGTACCATTGCTTGAGAAAAATTTGGCTGATCACCATTATCATCATTTCCACCAGAATTATCAGAATCACTACCATCATTTCCTTCAACATCATCATGAAATCCTTCATTACCTTGATCATTTAACCTGGCATTTCCTTGATCATCATCATTATTCTGATCATTTGCATTATCATCAATATCAGCAACATCATGCACATTCTCCCCCTGATCACCTAATTTTTCTTTTAAAAGAAAGATTTCTTGTTCAAGTGATTCAATTCTTAAAGTCTGAGAAGTGATTGGTTGACCTTGATTTCCAATAAGAACATCCTGAGTGCCAATTCGTTGCAAAGCATGAAATAAATCATCTCTAAACTTATCCACCAGAGTCATTAAAGGAGTTATAGCTCGTTGAAGAGAAGCATCAAGAACTGACATACTCACAGTAGGAGTAGTTGTGGTAGATGAAGTTCCAGCAGCTGATGAAGATGAAGTAACAAGTATTGATGAAGTAATAGGAATAGAAGTAGAAATACCAGGTTCAGAAGAAATAACAGGCATTGATATAGAAGAAGAAATTGCTGATGAAGATACATGCAGAGAAACAGAAGAAGGCATTGTTGAAGAAGTGACCAGCAAAGATTCAGAAGAAGATATTACTGAAGAAGTCACTGGGAATGAAGAAGAAGAAGATCCAGTTTTAGTAGAAAAAGTTCTATTTACAATCAACTTCCTTGTTTGAGTAGGTCTAGGCTCAGGGATATACTCAGGATTCTGGGCCTCTTCTCTTTGTCGTCTCAAATCTTGTGTTTCCTTCTCGATATTTTCTTCAGTCAGCCTTTGAGAAGCTAAAGATTCTTCAAAAGTCTTAGGACGAATAGGTTCTTCATCCTCAGAACTAGATGATTCAATCTCAACAGGATGATCAAGATTTTGTTGAACAACATCATCAATCTCATGAACAATTGGAAGTTCATCTTCTTCTTGAACTGACTCCCCCTCAGATGAGACTTCCTCACTATCATCATCTGATTCCATTTAAATGTCAATCTGAGGTGGAAGAAATTCATCATCAATGATATGCCCAAAGAGATCAACAGTTGGTGGTGTAGGTTTACCACGATAACTATTACAATCAACAAACACTCTTTTGGGAATCGGAGTATAATGCAAAATCTCTCCATGGTATGTAATTCCTTGAATATGCTGATCAAAAATCAGCTGGAGGAATCGTGGGTACATGAAAAATCCATTTTCATTGATGTTCTCAACCAAATTGTCAAAAATATATCTCGAAAAGTTATACGGAATGTTGAGTACCAAAGGTGTCATTAAACCAACTAAGTGGTAACTCATTGCATCAAATCCAGCTTTTCTCGGAGAGATACAACTAATTAAAGTATAAGCCAGAAATTTCCAATGTGGGCAGAAATGATTCTTCATAATTTGGACATCTCGTGGTCCTTTTATACAACCCATTTGTTGAAGACAATCATCAATAATATTTTGTGGAATATTATTTAAAGCATTTACAGCATCACCTAATTGCAAAGTATGTCTAATCAATTGCTCAGTGAGAACAAGTGGTCTTCCATCAACCGTGGTTGTCATACAAGAAGGTTGAACATCCGTGTGATATTCAGCAGTTATCCAGAAATCAGTCATATGATCTTCATAGATGTTGGCCACTGGAACCGTCAAGGCATGAGATATCCTTGAACGTAATAGAAACTTAACCATAGGAAAGAATTTTCTGGTTTCAGGTTTATCCGGTTCCTCTAGTAGATAAGTAGTGGCATTGTGTCTTTTCTCAAAAACAACAGGCCTTCGAAGCACATCAGGTTGTGCTGCAGCGATTGGATCAAGAGCTGCCATGGATACACAAATACAAACTGCACAAAGTATATGTTAAGCAAAGAACCTAAACATACTTTAAAAAAATTTCAAGTCTCAAAAATATGAAAATTTTCAAAATGTTGAAAGCATACGACAATAATCACTTGAGTACTATTGTTCTCATATTTTTGTACCACTGAACTTCAGCAGTTGGTAAACATGTCAAAATTGAGTCAGACAATTCTTTGTCCATATCATAACTCTTGCGTTCTTCAGCTGATAGTTTACTTACAACTTTACTTCCCTCATAAGGCTCAGTAATAAAAACCCATGAATTTGGATTTTTCAAGAAAATCAAATCTTCAAAGATACGTTGCCATCGATCAAATCTTTGTAAAATAACATTTGAAGATTTGTTTTTGTACTCCCTTTCAAAAACTGCATTTTAAATCGTGACTTTTCAAAAAAAATTGTCCCTGGTATAGTTGTTAAAGCACAAAGTACAACCTTCCAAAGCTCAAGTCAAAATAAAAGTCTCTTGAACCCTCTCCTTTGATTTGATCTGGTTCAATTTCCTTTGATCTCTCTTTTGTATTTTGAACTCTAATATCCTTGAAAGAACCTCTTGAACTTTGTACAATCCTCACAGCTCAGTGTACAAGAAATACAAAAGACACCCTTTGACTTGACCTATTACTCTTGACCCAGTTCAATTATGATCTCTTGATCCCTGTACAACTTTTCTAGCACAGGGTACAAGTAAATAAAACTTCCCACCTTGAATGACCTCTCTCTTTTGAACTTCTTCTTCACCTGCTTAACCTAAAACCAACGATCTGTGAATTTTTATATGATTCATTCCACAATAAAACTTGCAAAGTAACAAAGATTATAACACTTAGCAATATTATAGACTTTTGCGACAATACTATTTGCGAGAGTAAAAAATCCGAAAGTCTATATCCAGATGTCGCACAAGAACCTTTGCGAGAATTTCAAAAAGTCTCGCAAGTCTAAATTTATTCACAGAAAATCAAACTCTGGCAAAAGAGGCGGTTACTCCAGGTGAATTCTCGCAAGAAAACGGTTACACCAAGATTGTCGCACTAAACCTTCATAACTACCGTAGCAGTTGACATAAATCTGTAGAACTTCAACAAAACTCACTCAAACGATCTATAATCAATTTCCAAAGTGATCGGAAATGATTCAGAAACTATAAACCGACTCTAATGAATTGAAGATTTTGTAAGAACGCTGCGAATTTTGACGTCACCTTATCCGTACAACAAATAATCACCCATATGATTCGAACAACAAACTGCAAATTAACTCAACAATTTGATGAATTAATCCTCGTAATACAACTACGAACTCTCGTAAGAATTGAATCAATCAAAATCCAGCTGATACGTTTCCGAAACAAAGCCGAAACTTTCCAAAATATTCCGTGAACTTTTCGAAACTTCAAATTAATTCAACAAAATGATGAATTAATATTCGTAAACTGATTACTAATATGCGTACATACAGAATGAATCGAAATCCAGTGAAAAGTTGCAATCACTCAATCGAAATTCGATCCGAAGCTTATTCGAAATGTCGACGTAACATCGACGTTAGTTCATCACAAAAGTCGATCGAAAAACTTGTTGTAACTCTTCCGAATTATCGTGTCCCTCTCTGATACCACTTGTGGTGCCGTGGATCATGAATCGCAACTAGAACTTGTATATCTTTTGCGGAATACAAAATATACAACAATATATGAATTAAAGAACAAGAAGTATTCAATCAAAATTGCTTTTGTATTTCACGAAAATCACTGAGAGAAACTGTGTGAAAAGTTACAAAAGACTTAGTTCAAATGAACTAACAAAAGCCTATTTATAGACTTACTTGTGCGACAATACTTAATTAACTTGACCTGGTCAACTCCGACAATGCTATTGTCGGAGTGACTATTACATACGACAATACACTAATCACGGAATCCTTATTGTCGCAATATCAAAACACTTAGACAGATTTACAAATCAAACAAATAAAAATCAAGCTTTAGACAACTTGCTCCAACAATTTTAAGAAATTAAAAACCCTAGCCAAATGTTTTTAGCAAAAGTTTAAAATCCCGCGTTTAGTTGTGCGTAGCAAAAAGATTGTTTTATTTAGACGCAAAGGAAACAACTAAATAAAAGAAAGTAATATTTTTGGTCTTAAAACTTGCAACTTTTGAAATCTAAACAATTTTTAAAACTTTCTCAAAATCTTTTATTAAAATAGTCAAGTTTTAGAAATTGCGCAGATTATGCAGAGACAAGGGTAATTAGAGATTTTTGGCCTTTTATCAAGAAACGAATTCACTAACTAAACTAACTTATTTTTTATTTAACAAATTTATTTTAAAGACTTAATATTAAAATTTGGGTTGCTTCCCAAAAAGCGCTTGGTTTAAGTCTGTAGCTCGACTTTTGATCAAAAATTAACTAAAGGCAATTGCTTGAAAGCAATCCTGGTGCCCTTGGTTTAGGGAAAGTGTAGCGAGGAATAAAATCATAGTTTAAAATGTTAATGACATAATCAACTAGTTCAGCAGGGCGTAGTGAAAAATATTCGAATTCGATAAGAATCCTACGTTCATTCCGGCCTAATTCTAGAAGATTGTTAACAAACTTACTATATTCCCTTCTAACTTTCTTTTTACTTGAAATTCCCACTCGCATACCGCGTTCTATATTACTAAGGTCGTGAAGAAGATTTCCTACAATTCTCTGAAACCTAAATTCCTCTTTGGAATCGGGGTCTCCATTTGTAGTTTGAACTTCAAAGGTGACATCCAAGATTAGAGATCTTTGAAAAAAGGTGAAAGGGAATTTGGATTGATCAAACAATGAAGCGAGTTTAACATGGATATCTTTTCTTTCAGCAAAGAAAACAGCTTTTATTTTGTCATCGTCAGCTCCAGGAAATGACTCTTTCAATTTAGTGATTATATAGGCGGCGGGGTAGACGAAAAATGGAATTTTTCCAGAAATGATGAGAGTGATCGCGGGATCTTTAGAAGTTAGAAGCTCAAGCTCATTTACCATAGATGCAACATAAAGATTAATCATGGTTTGTAAAACCGGTTGATAATCGGTGCAAGCAAATAGATCCATGAAGAGATCTATTTCTGATAATAGCTTTCGCTCTTGCTCTCGATATCTTGTGAAGAAACCATCTTCCTTTTGGGTCGGAAGAAGGTGGAGAATACCTACGGGTATGTCTATCCTTAAGATGGCTTCCCCTTGTTCAACTGAGTAAGGAAAATCGGATATATTTAAGTGTAAGGCAAATGCTTTACATACATCCAATCTACTATCATGATCAAAAGAGTAACACACGTATCGGATTTCATCACCATCTGAATCTTTCGGTATTTCATTATCAGCAACACGATAAATGGTGTACAAAGGTTCTGGTACAAGGAATATAAAAATTGGGGATTTTGGAAGATGTTCATGAATATCCTCTTTCCTTATGGGGATTCGTTCTTCATCGGATGAGGAATGAAAGGTTTGAGGGTTTTCAAGAATATTATCGACAAAATCAGGGAATCTAGAGAAGTTTTCTAACGGATATAAAATCTCAGGTGCAGGTAAGACCTGATAGCTTGGAATGCTGGAAACAAAAGTTTTAATCTTCTAGTTGAGATTCATGTGTTCCTAAGTCGAAATCTAAGAATTTCCCCAAGGTTCTAGAATCGTTGTCTGGGCTAGCGGAGGTTTCTTTGGGTGATTTTGATGAGTAGAAGTCAGATTCTAACTCTTGTTCCAAGTGGTCGAAGAACTCAGCATCGGCCATGGCCATCATTTCTTCGATCGTCTTGTGGTGGGATGGAGAAATGGGGCAAGAAAGCGGCGAATCGTAGAAGGATATTTTTGGTTTTTTCATTTATTTTAAACTAAACTACTTTATTCTAAAGAAAGTAACTTTTGGATAAATTTGGTGAAACCTAAGCAAAAAGTATCTACTAAAGGCTAATTTATCTAAGGCGGCTTCAGAATCGTAACGCTCTATGATCTCCGGCAGCGGCGCCAAAAACTTGACGCACCCTGAATCGTCAGGTCAGAAAGCCCTCCTTATGGGGGAGGAGAAATGTCCTTTTCGTCAGAGGACTAGGGCTCAACTTATAAAGAGTTAGGGCTCAACTTATAAGTACTACCTACTACACGGGGTGAGTAAGCAGTAAGTATAACTTGAGGTCATTCTTTAATCGGATCGAATTAAAATGAAGTTTGGGCCAAAGATAAAGTTTGCTATTAGGATGGGGGTTATGTAGATAGGTAGGTTTTGGTGGGTTTTGGTTTTCTAATTAATTTAACTAAAGATAGGAAAATAAAGATAGAGAAGAATCAGTAGCTAGGTAGACAGATAGAGAATTGCAGCTGTTGAAACTTTAATAATCAGTTATGGGGATGATGTTTATTATAAAGATAATTGGGGACATTTTAGTTAACAGAAAAATGTATTACGGGTGTAAACACTAGGACCCTACTTATTTAGTTATAAGTATATCACGAAACCTAGGTTATCATGATTCTGATCAGGACAGGCTGCTCAACCCCCCCACTGTCTTTTGGACAAGTGACCCTTGAAGGGTGCAGGAATAAGGTAACAAACTGCCATGCTGGTAATCCTGACCGTTCTTAACACTTAAATGCAAATGTCATTATCTAAATATGCGCAAATTATTAACCTGTTATTCTAAACTCTCAGTTTTGTAGAGTCTAGGGGTTTAAGAATCCTGAACCACTGCTATGCCTATTAAAACTGTTAATAATGCTAAAACTATGAAGTATGTTAACGTTGTTCTCTCTAGTTAAAACTGTTAGGGCAATTAACATTGCAAGGCATTTTAACAGTATTAATAATTTTGTGACTGCAAAGCATATTAATTCTGGTTTATCAGTTAACATTGTTAGACCAGTTTCTGCTCATAAGTCTAAAATTTGTTAGATTTGGACACCAAAATGTTTAAATAATAACAATCAATGATCTTCAAGAAAGTTGATTACGTTGATGCACATGGGAAACCCAAAGCCAAATTGGTTTGGGTTCCCAAGAGAAACTAATTCCCTTTTTGATTGAATGTGCAGAACAAACTAAGGAGTTTATGGCATGCGGATAGTGGTTGTTCAAGGCACACGACTTGTTATAAGGAGAGGCTACAGATTTTAAGCCATTTGATTAAGGCTATGTAGCATTTGGAAGAATCCCAAAGGTGGGAAGATTACTGGAAAAGGCAAAGTCAACAGTCTTAAGATAAGTTTTGATGATATTTATTTTATTGAACAGTTGATAACAAGCAAAAAGTTAAGTTTTTATGTGTTATTATCTCACCATTTTAGCCTGGTTATTGATGAAAACATTTGAAATATGAAATTATGTACTAAATTTCATCTTAAAGGCTAAAATATAGACAATGCTTCAAAAATCAACTAAAACGGCATAAAAACGAGTAGAATAGAGCACAAACAATCATTGAATCTCTCATTTACGTATTTCAATGCATTTTGAGCTATACTTGGAATTATGACCTCTAACTTATGTGATTTTCTTCATTAGGAAATTAAGAAATTGTGAGAATGAGAATCACTCAAAACGGATAAACAACGAAGAAGTTACGCTTAAACGAATAAACGAAGAACCGAATATGGCTGAACCAAACCGTATATGAGTGGTCTGGACTGTTTACTACCAAACCTAGACCGTATACGGCCTGCACTGACCGTATATGGGCTAGCCCACCCGTATATGGCCCATTTTTCCCTTATATGGTTGGTGTTCACCCGTATTTGCCGTAGTTTGCCCGTATACGGCCAAAACAACCGTATCCCATGTTCAGGCTATAAAAATGATATTTTTATATGGGTTATCAATAAGGTTTAAGAATAAAATTGAGCATTTTCTATATATATGGGGCTTCTTCTCTCATTTCAAACAATAACTCAACAAACATAATACACACTTCATAGTCTCTCTCAATACTCTCTCTCTAGATTTAGGTTTTCATTTTTAGTTTTAGTTTCTCTCTAGAAACTAGTGGGAAGATTAGGGGGAGAATTCATCATTTTTAAAGAGTTATGTAATTTAGTTCGTAGAAGCTAGCATTTGTAATACTTGGGATATTATTCGGCGAATTACAAATGTTATTCTGCTCGCATTTATGTACCGGTAATATCTATCATTTCTCATATTAATTTGTCATAATATTCTTGTATGTTGTTTGTGATTTATTAATGTTTGAAATGTTTATTTCCATGGTTTGTCAGTAGTTGCTTGTATGTTTGCCATGATTTAAATAGTTGTAATTAGGTATGAGTAAGGGAATTGTTAAACCTTATAAATGTCTAAACATATCATGCATCTAGACTTAGTTTACGAATCACTCTTTCCAATCCTTCACGTGACTATCACGTTAGTTATAAGCCTAAGTTACGGTAGATAGTTATCTATGTTGTTCTACGAATCAATGTTTGTTACTGTAATTCGGCTGAAGTACTAGGTATAGCGGTGGAAACACCACTGGTGTAGTACAAACGTGGAAGCCCCAGAAACTACCATTGGTACCGAGATTGTGACCTACCTATAAAAACTAGAATATGGTCTTGGAACAAAGAGCCATGAAAATGCTATAATACTCTGTAGGTCTACCTTAGGTTACAAAAGCTATGGAAATACATTAAATAAAGTACACCATAATTGTACCTAGGGTTAGTAAACATGTGAAAAAGCTATAGAATATCATAAACCTACCTCTGGTTATAAAGGTTGTGGAAATGCTTCTTGCACTGTACACCGCTAGTGTACCTAGGGTTAGTTACCTATGGAACAGCTATAGTAGAATTTGAACCTACCTCTAGTTACAAGATATTGTGGAAAATGGTTAGAGTATTTTACACCGCAAACATAGCTAGGGTTAGCAAGCCATGGAAGAAGTAAATGCATTGTACACCGCTAGCGTACCTAGGGATGAATGACTGATCGCAAAGGAGGGTCTAGATCATGACAGAAAACAAAGTGATAGTTTAGAAAACGTACTTAGAATGAGTCTTGAAACGAAAGTCAAGCCCAACAGTAGTTCAGGATTCCTAAACCCCTAGACTCTACAAACTGATAGTTTTGAAAACAAAGTTAATAATCAGTACACAATTAGATAATAACATTTAGACTTAGGTGTTAAGAAAGGTCAGAATAACCCGAGTTCAGTCTGCTACCTTATTCCCTGCACCCTTCATGGGTCACTAGTCCTAACCGGACATTGTGAGGGGTTGAGCAGCCTGTTCTGATCAGAATCACGATAGCCTAGTTACTCACTGACGTAGTGATTTAGAATCTATCTAAAGAAGTAGGCTCCTAGTGTTTACACCTATAGTTTACTTATCTGTTAGCTAAGTGTGTCCCATAACGAAAGTCAAGCCCAACAGTAGTTCAGGCTTCTATGAGTTTACAGTTCGCTAGTTCTACATTGTACTTAACATCTAGAGCAACAGGGGTGATGCCAGTCAATGGGTAAAATTCATCAGAAATAAAGCTTCTATCTGCACCAGTATCAAATAGAATAGAAGCAGTTAATTTGTTGAGGAGGAACATACCCGAGACCACATTTGGGTCTTCACGGGCGTCCCCAAAGTTAAGTACGAAGGCTCTACCTCTAGCGTTGTTGTTAATGTTGTTGTTCTTCAGCTTCGGGCATTCATTCCTGAAGTGCCCGGTGTTCCAACATTCGAAGCAGGCTCTAGGCGGCCTGGTGTTGTTGTTGTTGGAGGTATTGTTGTTGGATTTTGGAGCTCGGCAATCTTTGGTCGAGTGCCCGTGTTTCCTGCAGTTGTTGCAAGGGGTATTGCATTGACCCTCGTGGTGGCGATTACACTTGGAACAATAAGGTTTGTTCCCCACATACCCACGTTTGGGTTCGGTGTTTGAGGTGTAAGCTTGGATGGCATTGGGTTTCTTGTTTGTTTGGTCGTGGTGTTCAGTAGGTTTGCGTTTGTTGTTGGAAGGGGTGGTGAATGCTTCACGGCTGACAATCATCGCCATGAGTTCATGTGTAAGCCGGATAGCACTTTGGATGGTGGTTGGCTTGGATGAGGCGACATTTCCCTGGATGTTCAGTTGGAGGCTGCGGATGTATTTCTTGATGTGTTTTTCGTCCGTGTTTACCAAACCCGGACATAGAAGGGCGAGTTGCTAGAATTTGGTGGTGTAAACAGCGATATCATTGCCTTGAACAGTTAAATGCCAGAATTCTTCCTCCAACCGGTGGAGTTCCTCGGTGGGGCAATATTCGTCCCTTAGCATTTTCTTCAGGTCTGCCCAGGGGAGTTGGTTTGCTACATCAATGCCCACAGAATTGGCATAAGTATTTCACCATGTGAGTGCACCTTCTTGAAAGGTGTAAGCAGTGAATTTGACCTTGCTGTCTTCCGTGCAGTTGCACAAACCGAAGATAGATTCGATCCTTTTGATCCACCTGATTAGACCGATGGCACCTTCCGTGCCCTTGAAATTTAGTGGTTTGCAGTTGAGAAAATCCTTGTAAGAACAAGTCTTGATGACAGGAGTAATTTCTGGAGTATCATTACTCCTCCTGGAGTTTTGTGGTGAATCCCGAGTTGCCAGGGCTTCGACCACAGCTCGGGAAATGATGGCAGCAATTTCAGCATCACTATAACTTTTCTTCTTTGGCGGCATGATTCTTCAAGAGAGAAATAAAAGGTACATGAGGGGTGGTACCAGAATAATAAGTACGATAGATATACATATATAAAAGTGGTAATATACAACATCACATGGTAAAATCACAATGTAGAAATAACGGGAGAAATTGTCAATTCATAATATGAAGTTGATTGATTACAGACAATTTCTAGTTAGGAGTTTCAAAAGTCACATACTTAGAAGTTTTACAAAAGTGTCAGGAATTATTACTTCTGGTCGAATCACATAGGTCCTACGAAAGCATGATAAAGTACAGATTTAGCCTAAGCTAATCCTATCGTAGATTGAGTTGTGGTAGTAGTGCGGTGAGATGGTCCACATACTCTGCAAGTCAACTAACCATTCGGAGAGCGTCCTCGGTTTCCCTTAGACGTGTCTCGCACTGATTTAGTCTTGATTGTAGGATAGAGATTTCATTTCGGTTGTCAATCACTTGGTTGTGGACAACCTCCAAAGTTTTGATGGTTTCACCCAGACGGTTTTCAAGGGTGTCCATGTGGTTGACGGTATGTTCGTGCTCTTCGGAGACTTGATTGATACGTTCGAGTGATGTGAGTCTCCAGTTTTCGTTGGTTTCTTGGAGTTCGATATCCATAGTATCAAGTCGTTGCTTGTGACGGTATAGACTAGTGGATAAGTCTGACAAAGTGAAATGAGTGGGATATGGGTCAGCTCGAGGCAACCTGGTGTTCCTCCTAGCCACCCTTGGGTTTCGTGATCCATACGGATGAGAGTGTGACAAGTTGGGTGGTGTGTTTGCCATTCTGAGACAAAACGTTAGAAAGAATGAGGCCTATATTCATATAATGCATATATAATATAGCCTAAGATATTGAGCGAGAGTGAGGCCTATGTATATATACATATATATATATATATATATATCACATAATAGCCTAAAGTGTCTAATCATAGACATGTTTGAGTCCCAGTTTCTCTCGTAGTCAGAGTTAACTAGTGTATCCTGTTCAGTCATGACTCCTTTCAGATCTCACATCATATTCTTTTAATTGTACATAGTTGATCAGGCTATGTTAAATTAAACCAATACAATGCAGTCACTGAACCAAATCATACTTAATAAGGAATACTGCCTAACGGTCATAGTCTAGGCCCACTAAATGCAACCTATTTCACTATAACCTTAGGCTCTGATACCAATCTTTCGCACCCCCAAATCCGGGTTGCGGAAGCGAATCGGGTCGGGGCGCGACTAATCAATAATCATAGCTCAAAGATATAATGAACGACTCTATATGCGTCGTTTTACGACTTGTATTAATAAAATCAACTTTTACATCAAAATATAGTTTACATTAGCTCAGTTCCTGGATTGAGAGATTTACATACATAATTAATCTATACAAAATATAATAATGCAGCAAAATCTCCGAATGTTTTGCATGATGACTCGAGCTAATGATATCCTGAATGGCTGTCCAACCTACTGTTGAGTACCTGTGATACATGCTAAAATGGGTCAGCGAAACACTGGTGAGCTCACATGTTTGTATGTCAACACATATATCGTATGAACCGCAAGATTTAGTTGAATTTAAAATGCAATTAAGCAAAATAAAAGTTTTACAACCATGAGCACATAGTCTGAGCTTAACTCGGGGTGTCAGGTCCACATTTAAGGAATCCTGATTGAGGTGCTCCCACGAGTGCCTAATCTACACTCATCTGAACAAATATTAGTACATCCATTTACCCAGTTAGTGCATGCTAACCCGGACGAGGAGGGTCAATCCTATATGGTACCATATACTAATATTCACGCTACAACGTATTACCAAACTATGATGAGGAGGGCTTTGAAAAGATTAGTGAGATAACTCATGTAGTATTTGTTTGATTTTGTACTTGCGTTCATATAGTAAAATAAAACGAGCAGTATATTACACCCCTGAGTAAAACAGTAAAATAGGGGCTATGAGACTCACCTGAGTCTGGAGAGTTTAACTAATTAAACTTGAGTTGATTAGCCGAGGATCGATGTCCGAAGACTTATAACATGAGGGTGTCCACGACACGCGATGGTTATAAATGTGAGAAGGTATCTATAAAGACTACCTTTGTAGTTGTTCTTTCAACTAGAATGTCCAAATTACTACGATTTGGTTGATTTGGTTATGTTTTGACAACGTGTACGGCCCGTTGGTGATTTTTTTGTAATAATAATCCCACATTCTTATTTTGATTTTCGAAAGGTGTTATACTTAGAAAGTATTTGTAAACTTTAAGTGACAGGGGACCGGGGGCAGCGCCCCTGGTTAGTGGCGTCCCAGGGGTGGCAACCCCTGGCGGGGTCCAAGGGGCTGGCCCCTGGTTGGGGTCGAGATGCTAAGTCAGCTCGAAAATTTTTTATTTCTATTAAATTGCTTTGGTGAAAAACGAACTTGGGATTTGAATTCGGGTATACCACGAAGGCATCGGAGCCTTCGGGTAAGGATACCACGAAGGCATCGGTGCCTTCGGGTAAGGATAGAATCGGAGCACTGCAAAGCTTTTGTTTCAGAAATTGGAATGCTGACTCTTGTTTATCAGTCCAATCGAACTTTTTGTCTTTCTGAGTCAGGGTTGTGAGTGGTTGGGCTATTTTCGAGAAATTTTCAATGAATCGCCGATAGTACCCAGCAAGACCCAAGAATTGGTTGGGCTATTGGAGATGTTGGTGCTTGCCAGCACTTGATAGCCTCGATTTTCGATGGATCGACATGGATTCCTTGACTATTAACAACATGTCCAAGGAATTGAACGGATTGTATCCAGAACTCACACTTGGAGAATTTGGCATATAACTCCTCATGTCTGAGTAGTTCTAGGACGGTTTTGAGGTGTTGTGCGTGTTCTTGTTCATTTCGCGAGTATATGAGAATGTCGTCGATGAAGACAATGACAAACTTATCGAGGTAAGGTTTGCACACCCGATTCATAAGATCCATGAATACAGCCGGTGCGTTTGTTAAACCGAAGGGCATCACCTGAAATTTATAATGCCCGTAACGAGTTCGGAAAGTAGTTTTCAGGATATCGGTATCGCGAACTCGAAGTTGATGATAACCAGACCGAAGATCGATCTTTGAATAAATGCTTGACCCTTGTAGTTGGTCAAATAGGTCATCGATGCGAGGGAGTGGATATCGGTTCTTGACGGTCAATTTGTTCAACTCTCGGTAGTCGATGCACATTCGGAAAGAACTGTCTTTCTTCTTCACGAATAAGAACGGAGCTCCCCAGGGTGAAGAACTCGGTCTAATGAATCCTCCATCCAGGAATTCTTGTAACTGGGTGGACAGCTCCTGAAGTTCGGATGGGGCTAATCGGTATGGTGCTCGAGCCACAAGTGTAGCACCTGGCACGAGATCGATTGAGAACTCGACCTGTCTTGGCGGTGGCAGACCAGGCAGTTCTTATGGAAAGACTTCTGGAAAGTCTCGAACGATGGGCACATCCTCAAGTCGCTTCTCCTCCGACTTTTTCTCCATGATGTGTGCGAGGATTACCGGATATCCTTTTCTTAGAAATTTTCGAGTTTTCAAACAAGAGATGGTGTTTAGTCTCGTCCTACCGGTCTCCCCCTGTATGATCAAAGTTCTACCGGCGGCGAGAGGGATGCGAATGATCTTATCGTAACAAACGATTTCGGCTTGGTGTCTGGACAACCAGTCCATTCCTATGATGACGTCGAAACTTCCAATTTCAACGGGCATAAGATCGATTGAAAAGGTTTCATTGGCTAGGTTTAAAGTGCAATTAGGCATCACACTATCGGTTTCTATGAGTTTACCGTTCGCTAGTTCTACAGTGTACTTAACATCTAGAGCAACAGGGGTGATGCCAGTCAATGGGTAAAATTCATCAGAAATAAAGCTTCTATTGGCACCAGTTTCAAATAGAATAGAAGCAGTTAAGTTGTTGAGGAGGAACATACCCGATACCACATTTGGGTCTTCACGGGCGTCCCTGGAGTTAAGTACGAAGGCTCTACCTCTAGCGTTGTTGTTGTTGCTGTTGTTGTTGTTCTTCACCTTCGGGCATTCATTCCTGAAGTGCCCGGTGTTCCCAAATTTTCAATCGAACTTTTAGCTTCCACGTATTTGTACTCCACACGAGGTTTTTCCAACGCTATATGAAGTAACATGCCATTACAAGAAAAAAAGTTCATACCTTCATACTATAATTGGAGATAACTATATCTATGTAGTTTGCAAAGTCCTAAAACTAATTCAATAGTCACGTGAAAGTCTGGAAAGGGTCATGTAAAACTAGATCTATATTCATGATAAGTTTATATAGATAACAAAGTAAGACAACTCTCAATTATATGTAAAGGATTAAAGTAACTTTGTTAATAACTATCTAAATCATTGAAAACATACAAACAACTACTCATAAAGCATAGCAATAAATATTTCCAACATTACTAAATCATAAACATCAAATAAGAACATTATGAAAAATTAATACTAGAAAGGATAGATAATATCGATACGAATTGCGGGAAGAATAACAGATTGTATTTCTTCGTATAATATCCAAGCATTAAAATACTAGCTTCTAATAATTATAATACATAATTAGTAAAGAAAAGAAAAGGATTCTACCCTACTCTTCCACTAGTTCCAAATATTAAACCCTAAAAAGAGACACTAGAGAGTGACTATAGAGAGAAACTAGAGAGAGAAAGTGAAAGAGAGAATGAAGAATGAGAAATGAGAATGAGGTGTGTGAAATGAGGAGGAGGAGACCCCTATTTAGAGGTGAAGTCGCAAATAATACGTACAAGCGAAACAACACTGTGTACAAGTGAACGAAGCATGAACGGAGACCAATTAGGTCAGATGGGCCATATACGGACTTGAGGGGCTGTATACGGTCTTGCAAGGGGTGTATACGTTCTCTGTGGGGGCGTATACTATCTCCAGGTCTGTATACGGGGTCCGTTGGTTTTTGTTCATTGGTTAAAATGCACGTATCTCCTTCGTTACACATCCATTTGACATGATTCATTCACCCACAATCTCATAACTCTGTTATGCTTCCAATGGTACTAATCTCATGTAAATTTCATGTGTGTAGCTCAAGCATAGAAGAAATGACTTTTAACAATATGTAGAAGCCATATCTCTTCCGCTCATTATCTAATTTGCATTATTCTTGATTCTCGCATCTCATTTTTACCTATGACATCATATAATAAGGTTAGAATGTGTTTCTCATAATATAATTAAGGGTGGAAGAATAGGTTGTTGTTTATTCGCCCTGTTTTGCTCGTTATTAGGACGTTTTTAGTGATTTTCGTAGCAACGTCTATATTTGGAGCACTTTAGTGAATATTAGTATATAATGATGGTTTTGAAACGTTTTCACTAAAAATGTGCGCAAAAATTGCGGATTATTGTACTTAAAAATATGACTTTTTGTGTCACATCAAGTATCCCACACTTAGACGTTACTTGTCCTCACGCAACACTCAGTTTTTGAAAACATTTTAGAGCGAGTAAAAACATTTTTAATAGTTACCACTTTCATATATAAGCAATACATTTCAAGAATGTTAGGAAATATAAGATGATCCTTTCATAAATAAGAAAAGATTCTCGTAAGCATACTTTCAAATCTCGTGATCTTAGAGTACACATGTCCAGGAGATCTTACAAAAGGTGGTCACTCAATTCACTCAAAGTGTATTGGTTTCTTATCATTCTAGAAATAATAGAAATCGCTCACATATCCCGTAGTGCAACACTCATCGTCATAGGCTTGATCGAGAATGGGATCTCCACCACTTATGTGAGAACGATGCTAATTATCCCAAGACATTTATGAGGGTTGTACTTTTTGATGAGGGTTAGAGGGTATGGATTGTCGTATATTTGGGTTGTAAAGGTTTTGAAAATCTTAAAACTAATGAGATCATGAAAAACTTTATTTTAGAATGGAAGGAGATAGTTATTCGTCTTCTATAGGATGAAACTTTATTTTAAAAACTAATGGTTTTTCTTGATAGGATGACACTTTGAAGGACTTTTAGCTTTATTTTTGCGGAACCATTTTCTTTTATTTTCTTCTTTTTATTTACTTTTTCTTCTCGGAGCTTCTCTTCCATAGAATTTTCAGGGATTTTCCTTTTGATTCATTTAGAAATAACTTATCTTTGAACATTTCGATTCTTTTGTGGTTGCCAATTTTTCGCACCTTTCAGGGTACCAATTTTTCGTACCAATTTTTGAGAGACTTTGACTTTTTGGAGAACACGAAAGGGTAGGATAAGTGAAGCGGATATTCTAAATGATGTTCTTCATAACCTCATAAATTCTAAGATAAGTTTAGAGATATCTGGGAAGTAGGGTTCAAAGATGAGGGTCTTATGAAATGAAAGGTTTAGGCTCAACATGGTTTACTAGGCGGATCATCGATACTAAAAATGAGTATCGACAGGGTTTTGGGCTTGGATAGATGTCTAAAAGGGGTTATATCCTAGGGAATATCAAGGTCATCTAATTGCACCTATACCACGTACGGTACACACCAATGTGGTCTCGAACCGTATGTCAAGAGCAAGTTCTAATTCAGAGATGCATGCATCGGCACACACAATAAATGAATAGTGAAGGATTAAAGATAAATGCTTTTAGGCTCAAGATACCTCACTGCAAATAAGGTTGTATCTGCCTAGCCATGCTCCTCTTAGATTATCATTTCTTGCTTAAGAAATTTCTACCTTATTTTCCCTAGATTCCAAAACTCATTACTCATATTTGAAAATAGCTCATCTCAAAAGATATTATGACTCAAAAATAGCAGAGTTAATCAAGAGATTTAGCTCATGAAAAATTTGAGGAACATTTTATGAGTTTACTATTTCGGACATTAAAAATCTTAAAAAACTAACCAATGTATTCTATACCTGCTATCCCACACTTAGAGGAACATTGTCCTTAATGTTCTCTTGAGTTAAGATTTACTAGTAAAATCCCACACTTAGAGTTTGAACATATAAAAAATGTTTCTCAAGTGTTTATTTTGGGCTGGAATCCTATACTTAGTGATAAGCTTAGGGTAGGGTATAGACTACGTAACAAACTAACAAAGCCAACAAAATATAGAATCATAAGTAAAAGCGGAGAAAGGTTAAGGACACTCCCTGGACAACGAGCTGCAATGAAGATAAGAGTCTAAAAAAGAGATGTTGCCAGGATCTTTTTCTGCATCCATGAAGATCGACTCGGCTTCAAGCATCTTGCTATTGGTTTTATTCATTCATCATTATCTTTTGAATTAATCAAGTAAGTATGAACACATTGGGCGTATCCATTTTACAAACTAAATATATTTGAAAATGAGTTGTAATTTCAAAGGAGTTTTCATAACACATTTTTTTGGTACATCCAAGTGTGTAGGATAATCGAAGATTTTGGTCACTTATTGATACTTTCTCTCTGCACGTCTTATTCCACGGTGTAGGACCCCTGTAGTCAGACCTAACTGAACCCAAATATCCAATCCAAGTGCGGAATACAAGAATTGAATATATAAATGTTTAACGAATTAAACAACACAAACACAAAGTATATTAATACTCAATTGATTTCCAATCAGATTAACTTGAATAGCCTGAGTACAATATGCTATCACAATACCTAAATTCGTCAACCCTAGCTAATGAGCCGAATGTGTCTATTTATACTAGACCTAATCTGATCTATGCGACACAAGTTGTGTCGCCAAGCCGACTCATGAGACACAAGATGTGTCACCAAGTTAACTATTACGACACAAAATCCTTGTGTCGCCAAAACACAAAATGTAATTAATACAAACGTTATAACTAACGTAATTACACATCAAACGCATTACAGACTTAGACCAACTGACAGACACACTAAGATGCACCAACAAACTCCCCCGTGTCTTCAGCTTGGTCTTCAAAATTTCTTCGATTAAGCGCAGCCTGCAGGAAACCTGCCTCCAGCATGAATACCATGCATAACACACACAATCACAACTCTCTGGAATTGTCTAGCAAGAATTGAATTCACAACATTTCTTATGTTGAAGCGAATTGGATTATCAAACAACTTCCTCAAGTCTTTCTGTGACAAATTGATCAAGCTCATAGGATCTAAAACTTTGAATCGAGCTTTCTTCAAACCATAGAGCGAAGTCTTCTCTGGATGCTCAGATTCTGGAACAAATAAAAACACAGCTTCGCCCGTATGTGGATCAAGTTCCCAATGATGAAATCTTCTAAGAAAGTTAAAGGGAACACTCTCAAGTGGAATCTCAGTCAAACAATCAGCTGGCGGATAATGCACTTTGCAAATCGGCTGCCTTATTACTGGATCAAGTTTCTTCTTGAATATGAATCTCGTTCCAAGCGTCGGTTTGATAAAGTTATATCTTTTGCTCTTCACTTCACGATGCAAAACCGTCTGTACAAAATCAGCT
Source organism: Pseudognaphalium luteoalbum (assembly GCA_963422505.1). Classification (NCBI taxonomy): domain Eukaryota; kingdom Viridiplantae; phylum Streptophyta; class Magnoliopsida; order Asterales; family Asteraceae; genus Pseudognaphalium; species Pseudognaphalium luteoalbum. The sequence continues at coordinate 51,410,833 of OY730196.1, forward strand.
CTTGAATCCCTAGTTGGATTTATCAGTTCCAGTTGAGCTAGATGATTTATTTCTCCCTTTAGCAATGTACTCAGATTCTTAAATGATCTTTTAAAATACTGAATACCATCGCTTCTCTTAATCATGAAAATACCTTTGTATGTTTTCCAGCTTTTGATAATTCCTGTGTAAATCCCACTAACTTTATATGTCTTGCAAGTAACAGGAATAGGTTCACCAGGAACAAAACTTATCACAGGTCGCTCAGAAGTTGAAGTAGAAGCAGTATCAGAAGCCGGTGTAGTTTTTGGAACAGTTTTCGAAGTTCCAGCTGGCTCTGCTTCATCTTTCGAAGAATCAGTCTCGATTGTTGGAGTATCATCATAGAATTCATCAGGACGCATCTCCTCTTCCTCAATCTCGACATCATTATTGATTTCAAATTCAGGTTCAGATGCCTGACTTTCCTCATTAACCATTCGCTGAATAAAAGATAGATTAGCATTTGAATAATCTACATCTAACGGTCTTGGTTGACCTGGAATATCATCGACCGAGAAATAATCCAAACGAAGAGATTCATTATCATCAGAAATGTTTACATTATCATTTACATTGTCATTCTGTGTTCCGGCTGAAGCCCTAGATGTTGTTTCTATGGCACGCAGGCCTGACTCCCCCGGAACAACAACTAGGGATTCTAACTCTAAAACCCTAGTGTTCAAAGTAGGAACTAAAGTTGCCTATTCTTCTAATGCTTTAATCTGAGCAGCTTGAACCTCCAAAACCGATGCCTGAGACTGAATCAATTGAGCTTGATTGTCCATGGTCTGCTGCATCTGATCCATCCTTTTCAAAAGTTCCTGGATAACCAAAGGCAGAGGTTGAATTGGAACCTCAACACGGGGAATGTCGACCCGTGGCCTCGAAGACGATGTAGAAGTACGACGAATAGACTGAGGTGGAACCCAATCTTCATCTGCAAGATCATGACTTCTTGGTCGTTTGCCCTGATCAGGGCGCACAGAACTCGTACCTTCAGGAATACGACGCTGTATTCGTTTGAACCGACGAGGATCAAAGCGTTGAATATTCCTCAACGCATCTCCTAAGGGAACATCCCTCGGAGAAGTCTCAGGATTAGAACCTCCATCCGAATCTTCAACAACTTGATCTTCAAGATAAGGCTGATCAGCCTGTTCTACAGCTTGGAAATTATCAATTTCCTGTAACAGGTCATCGACCTGTATTTGTGCATCATGGAGGTGTAATTCCTCCTCATGAGGTTGCTGCCCACGTGCATCCAAAACATCCATAAAACCGTCATTGGGCGGGTCAACATAAGCTTCATCAATTATGTGTCCAAACAACGGAAAATTGTTGTTTGTGTTCGCACCTGCCGCACAAACCGTCCAGATTCAGACGTTCATGGGAGTAGGACGCAAGCGTTCTCGAGCATTTTGCAGAAGGCCGGGAAGCTGGTTATCAAGAAAAAGATGAATAAAACGTGGATATAGATTCCAACGCTTGTCCCCGGCGTTAAGATTGTCGACCATCGCCCTGAAGATATACCCAGAAAAGTTAAAGGGCTTGTTGTAGACCAATGCTAGCATGGCAGAGGCCGTAGAATGACTAATACCGTCAAAACCCGCCTTACGAGGAGAAAGGCAGATGATAAGAACATGCATCAAATATCTCCAAACCTTAGGCAGATTCGCCTTTCGGTATTGGTCATTAGGCACGTCTGGATAACCGAGACGTGTCATAGCCCCAGTAATAAACTCATTTCCAAAAAGAGTAGGCATTTCCGTAGTATCACCAACGTGGAAGAATTCCCGAATAGCCTGTTCGGAGATAATGAGTTGACGATCACCCAAAGTGTAGATAATTCTGGTGAATGGCAACTCGGAGTTGATCATCGCATTTTCCAAAAATTGACCCACCTGATCCTTGTAAATGTTGGTGGTTGCGGTGATAGCAGTATTGTTGATACATGTTAGAGTGTCTGTCAGTTGGTCTAGTTATATTTTTGTATTTAGAATTGAGTTTCCCGACTCCTGCGACGTTGTGCACAATGTCGTAGGTGCGACGTCAGGTTTTGGGCTTGCGACTTTGTCTATGTCGCATGGGCCTGGACCTGCGACGTTGTATGTAACGTCGCAGGATCGAGTGTTTAGTATAAAAACACTTTATGTAATCAGTTTTAGGGTTGACGAACGATTAACGAGAAACCCTAAACGAAATTTGTCGAAATTACTTGTAAACAAGTCTAATATTATCAATAAATACACGTTTGAATTTGGTTTACTAGTATTGTGTTTATTTGATTGTTTATGTTATTGATCAATTGGTGTTTCCGCAACCAATTGATTTGTGTAACTTGATTCAAGATCGCTACAAAGGACTTTCAACTGGTATCAGAGCCACGGGGCTCATTTTTGAAGAATAGGTTCAAGTTTTTGATTTAAACTAACGATTAACATCTTGTTTTTTCGTGTGGTTTTTCGTGTTCTTCTTGTTTACAGGTTAACAATTGCGTTTTCTGGGATATTTTGAAGGGTTTGTTCGTTTGCTATTCGTAAAAATCATTTAGGTTTTTTGATTTTTTACGAATTAGGGTTTTTGGGCCGCAACTGTTTGCGACTTTGCGACGTCGTGTAATTTTTGCGACCTCAACTGCGACGTCGCTTGTGACATCACAGTTTTTGACCTATTTTGATTTTTTGCGACGTACTGTTGCGACTTCGTGCAATTTTGCGACATTACATTCTTCGTCGTACTTTTGCGACGTCGTGCTACTCTGCGACGACATCAGCGACGTCATTCTCTACGTCGCATCTTTGATTCTTAATTGAGTCCTTATCTGTTTTGCGACATCACTCACTACGTCGCATAGACCTTTTGCGACATCATCCTTATTGTCGCAAATCTCAGATTATAATTAATTCTATAATTATAAATGGCCGCTGACAAGGAAGATATCAGAGGGATTAGGGAGATGATAAAATAGGGAAATAATATTGGTTCCAACAATAAACCTCCATTATTTACTGCAGACATGGACTATGCTTATTGGAGAGATAGATTTGAACAGTTTGTGGATTTTCATTGTCCGGAACTGTGGGGTCCATTAAAACAAAGATATGAGGCTCCAGTGTCTGAAGGAAACTATCGCGGTGTTCCTCCACCAAAATCTTTCACTGCGATGACACCTCAAGAAAAGAAAGATTATCAAATGGAAAGGAAAGCACATTCAGCTATCTGTATGTGTTTGAAAAAGGATGTCATGAGACTGTTTAAAACTCATGACACAACCTATGACTTATGGAAAGCGATAGAGACAAGGTGTGGGGGAAATGAGAAATATAAGGAGGCTAAACTGGAATTGATTAAGAAACAGTACGATCTGTTTGACTCCTTACCTAATGAGACGACGTTTGGATTGTTTACTCGGTACTCACAACTGGTGAGTGAATTAACTGAAGGAGGATATACTCTCACTGCACTTGAGATTAATAAAAAGTTGTTGGATGTTTTACCAAGTGCATGGGATGTGAAAGTCCAATTCTTGAAGGAAAATCAAGAATTGGCTGGGATGACCTTGGATCAGCTTATAGGAGTTCTTCAAGCCCATGCTATGGAATTGAAGAAGAAGGAGTGCAAGTCGAATGGATTTGTACAAAATCCTTCACTATATGGAAGCCAAGTAAACTCTGGTAAGAGTTATGGAGGAATGAGATTCATATCGGATACCAATTCTCCATCCTATTCAGCTGGGGCTACACATGCTGCCTATGTTTCCGGGACAACCTGCACAAATCAAGGATCACAACAGCAGGTTTCAGCATCACCAGCAATTCAAGAGCAAGCTGCGATTTATACAGCTTTCCTCAGCTCATACAAAGATTTGGTTACTCAACCAAATACTACTTTGGAAATGACCAAAGAAGATTATGCTCAGCTGGATGATGATGACTTGGAACAGATGGATTTAACCTGGAACATAGCTATGATTTCAAGGAGGGTTCAGAAGTTCTTGCAGAGGACGGGACGCAAGAGCTTGGAAGGTAATGGGAAGACAGGGTTTGGGTTTGATAAAAGCAAGGTTCGATGTTACAACTGTCAGAACCTTGGTCACTTTGCAAGGGAATGTGAGAAACCTAGGATGCCATCCTCGGGTCTTACTAAGCTGGATCCGCCCAAGGCACATGAGAAAGAAGAAGCTAAATCATTGGCTGTAGATAATGCTTTGATCGTTTTTGAGCCAACTGCTTCTGACTGGAGTGCTCAGGCTGCACAGTTTCAATGCCTGATGGCCCACATTACTCCTGAGGTACCAAATGAACATAACGAGCCTTTCAATTGTGTTTCATGTATTAAATTGACTGAATCCCTTGAGATCTATCAGAAAGACAATTTAAATATGCGGGACAAGATAGTGAAACTTACTGAATCTAATAAGTTTTTGCTAGATAATGAAAAACTTTATGAACAACACCTTGAGGCTCATAAATTAGATACTGAAACTTTTAAAGCAAAGGTCTTTAGCCAACAAGATGCAATTAAGAATTATCTTGTCGAAATTGAATTGTTGACTAAAGAATTATCTGATTTGAAAAATGAGTTTGAAAATCATAAAAGCAAAATCTTAGGTTCAACATCCGCAACTCAAGTCTTTAATGAGATAGTTAGTAGGCAAGGGGCAAGTGGCAAAAAGAAGGAAGGTCTTGGCTATAAGCAAGTACCACCACCTTCTAATGCTGAATATTGTCCCCCGCTTGCTAAAGAAGGCCTTGAGGAGATTTCAGTTGATTATACCAAACTGTATGGTATTAAGGCCAAAGAAGCCAAGCTAAACAAACTGACAACGGAGAAAACCAAGAGGCAAGAGTATCCATTGCCTCAGTTTGTTAAAGCTGAAAGTAAGTCTCAAGTTCATACTGATGAGATTGTTGAGATAGAGGATATTACTGATCAGGAATATCCTGAGTTTAAGAAGGTTGAGGCTAAACCTGAAAAACAAATTTTAAAAGTTGAACCTGTATCAAAGGTTCAAAATAAAAAGGAAAATAGAGTTTTAAATGTGAAACTTCAAACTCAAAAGTCACCGGCAAATGTTTTAAAACAAAAGGTGACAAGTAAAAAGGTTCATGTTGATAAAACTTTTGCCTCAACTTCTAAACCAAAACAAGCATTTTTTAACACGTGCACGAAATGTTCATGTTCTAGAAATGCTTCACCACTTCCTGCAGTAAATCCTTCGCCTCAACAGTTTAGAGAGACTCGTTCTTGTTTCTACTGCAAGAAACAAGGACATTTGATCCGCGACTGTCCCAAACTTTCTCATCAGCGTTATGGGAGAGATATGCCTAGGACATCATTCTACAGAAATTCTTTTTCAAAATCACCTTCTAGGCATTACTCCAACTCTCCTAAGCCTGCCGAGAAAGTAAGTAATGTTGGGCAAAATACTTTGTCAATTCCAAAGCCCGACATTACCACTAAGCCAAATTCCGAACCATCAAAGGTTTGGAAAAGAAAAGAGTCTACTGCGGACTCTATTGTCATCAATGATAACACATCAGATACTAAATCTGATTTGTTTAAAAATAAAGTTTTATCTGATGTGCTTATTGTTGATGACTATGGTCGACCTAAGTCTGTAAAGGCTTGGGTCACCGTTTCTCACTAATCTCCTCATTATTTTGTGTTGCAGCAGTCTGAACGTGTAAAAGATAGCGAATGGTTTCTTGATAGCGGCTGCTCGAGACACATGACTGGTGATGTGTCTCTTCTTATGGATATTAAACCATACGCAGGAGGACATGTGGCCTTTGCAGGAGATACAGGAGGAACGATTTCGGGGAGAGGAACGCTAACAAATGGAAGGGTTAGCTTTGAGAATGTAAATTATGTGGCCGAACTTCAACATAATCTGCTAAGTGGTTCACAAGATCAACCATTTTGAGTGTGTGAGGAACGTTCCGAGTTCAGAGAGTTTGTATTGTGGAGCTTAATCGTTTGTTTTTGTTAATCAATAAACAGAAACATTATTTATATTCTTGTGTTCGATTCATTATACGTTCAATACTTGTTTGTTTGATTTCCGCTCTTGCATTCAAGTTATATGATCTGATTAGGTCCGTACCGGGAACCTTCAAGTGGTATCACAAGTTTGTGATAAGGACTATACCACATCCTTTACAAAGACTGAGTGTGTTATCTTGAAGCCGGGGTATGTCATTCCTGAGGAATGGGTGTTGATGCGTGCACCAAGAAGAAATGATACAAATGTCTAAGGTATACGGAACCACCTCAGGGAACGGGTCCGGATTGGTTCTTCAATTATGGGAAACTCTTCAGTTCTTTCAATGTTCCGGAGGATGAGGAAACAGAAGAGTTAATTACAATGATTCATGGACTCGATGTTTTTCAACAAACATCTGATTCTCCTCCTACTACATCCAATCCGATTCCCGATACAACATCCACTCCTGCACCTACTCCAACACAACAAACGTCTGTATCTACATCCACTACCTCTACTGCATCTGTACCTACTCCTACACCACCAACTACTGCCATCCCTTCTTCTTCAAAAACTGTCAATGCTGAGGATCTTCCACATGATCCAGATATGCCTCTTTTAGAGGATGAAGAAGACATGGTTTATTCTCGTTTCTTCACTAATGAAGAGAACGAAGATGCTTCTGCCACTGAAGGTGATTTAAACAACTTGGAATTAAATCTTGTGCCAGATACTATTCCAGTTACTCGGATTCATAAGGATCACCCAGTTGAAAACATAATTGGTGATCCTCATTCTACTGTTCAAACGAGAACTCAGGCAAAGCAATCCGCTGAAGATAAGCATACTTCAGCTGATCAGGTTTTGGGATTTATGGCTACCATCAATTCTTGTCATCTTTCCCAAACCGAACCGAAGAAAGTCACGGAGGCCTTACAAGACTCCTCCTGGGTCGAGGCCATGCAAGATGAACAGCAGCAATTTCACAAGCTGCAAGTGTGGACGCTAGTTCCATTACCCAAGGGTGCTGATCCAAAAGGCACAAGATGGGTATATCGAGTAAAGAAGGATGATCGAGGGGTTGTTACGAGGAACAAAGCTCGACTAGTTGTTCAAGGGTATACTCAAGTTGAAGGACTAGATTATGATGAGGTTTTTGCCCCTGTCGCCAGATTAGAGTCCGTTCGTATCTTTTTGGCATTTGCATCATTTAAAGGGATTCGTGTCAAGCAACTTGACGTCAAAAGTGCATTCCTTTATGGTCAAATTGATACGGAAGTATATGTTCAACAGCCTCCGGGTTTTGAAGATTCGGTGCATCCAAATTATGTCTACAAACTCAATAAGGCATTGTATGGACTTCATCAATCTCCTTGCCTATGGTATGAGAGGCTTGCTACTCATCTGGTGGACAATGGTTTTACTCGGGGCAACATCGACAGCACTCTCTTCACAAAAGGGAAAGGGGATGATTTGTTACTAGTTCAGGTGTATGTCGATGATATTATTTTTGGGTCGTTGAATGAGGCTTTATGTAAGGAATTTGAAGAGGTCATGAAGTCAGCTTTCGAGATGAGTGCAATGGGAGATCTCACTTTCTTTCTCGGTGTGCAAGTTGAGCAGTCATCCAAAGGAATGTATATTCATCAGTCAAAATATGTCAATGACATGTTGACACGATATGATATGCTCACTTGTAAACCTTATGGAACTCCTATTGAGCTCAACCATAATCTTGGACCTGCTGATGATGATGAGGACTGCAAAGAAAATGATTACCGTTCGATGATAGGTTCTCTTATGTACCTCACTGCCACAAGGCCTGATATCGTCTTTGCTGTTTCACTTTGTTCAAGATATCAGGCACGACCAAAGGTTTCTCATATGAAGGCGGTGAAGCGGATTTTTGGTTATCTCAAATATAGACCCACTCTCGGTCTATGGTACTCAAATGAGAAGAATTTTACGCTCTCTGCCTATTCAGATTCAGATTACGGTGGCTGCAACATCAATAAAAAGTCAACAACAGGAGGCTGTCAGTTCCTTGGATCCCGATTGGTGTCATGGCAATGCAAAAAGCAGACTACGGTTTCTACTTCAACAGCGGAGGCCGAGTACATTGCTGCTGCAAGCTGCTGTTCTCAAGTTCTTTGGATTCAACACCAACTGCACGACTACGGGTTACTCTTAACTATGACTCCTATACATATTGATAATACTGCTGCCATATCTATCACACGCAATCCCGTACAACACTCTAAAACCAAACACATAGAAATTAGGTTTCACTTTATACGGGATTGCTATGAGAAACACCTTATCGACCTTGTCCATATAGATACCCTAAAGCAAAATGCTGACTTATTCACTAAGGCTTTTTCTAGAGCCCGATTTGATGAATTAGTCAACATGATCGGTCTAAGGTTCTTTACCACGAAAAAGTAATTTGTGACTTGGATTGTTTTTTAAAGTATTGCTTAAAACAAAAACAAAAAATGCAACCTACGCAACTGCTACTCATTATACTTTCTAGTATTAAAGAAATGCAAGGTTGCTACATTTTAAAATTAGACGTTGAAGTTGTGTCAGTAAACAACTTGGGATATGATAGTACATTGGGTGACATGCATAAAAATGGAAATTTAAGGTTTATCTTGGATGTGTCAGTAGGTTTATCTGACGTATTGAAAACAGTTTTTATAAACATTGTCTTCATCATACGATATATTAGTAGGCATGGTATGCAAACCTCTTTGAGAAGTCTTAAGAAGCTTAATCATTAATTGTCTATTTCAAGTGGTATAACACCATTAGATGTATGACAAAAGTCTTAATTTCTTACTTATACTAGACATGCTTTCGTGAAAGATGTTTATTTGATATCATTTGGGGGTATATATTGATAGTTTTCTCTGTTATACGTAAGTATAGACCTGGCTTCTATTAATATATATTTTAAACTTAAGCAAACACAAGTCAAAGTACTTGCAAAGTCTTTCAAAATAAGATACCTTACAAGGTCGCCAAAATGGTTTGACCAAGTCTGGTTTTGCTTAAACCTGAATCAAGCTATGTCGCTCTGTTGTACGTAAGTACAGACCTGTCACCGCTGACTTGATTCTTAAAATTGATTTTCTTATATTCTATCTGTAAATGGAAACATGGTCTATGTCTTAAGTTAAGATGTATATCTATGGTGGGAACTACAGCGAAATGCACATACCAATAATAATAAAATACCTCCTAGATTTGAGTATAACATGTTTAAGAGGACAAAAATACTAATAATCGTTTTGAAATAATTTTAATAAAAAGTGTTTTCAGTATGTCAAGTAAATTTAAAGAGGACAAAAATACTGATGATCGAAATAACACTTACTGTTCCTACTAAATGCATGTTATTCCGATATGATCCCTAATCAGATTAACTCAACTCCATCACCAAAAAGAATGTGTTTATTATATCTTTGTAAATTTGCATTAAATTTATATTTATGTATTTCTTCTTTTTGTTACTTAGTTATTTATTACTCCAAGTTACAAATTAGTTTTTCAAATCGCGCGTCGAAAATTTGAACTTCAATTTGAATTCAAAATTTCTGCCATGCGACGTCATTGTCAACGTCGCATGCGACGTTGCTCGCTACGTCGCACGCTACGTCGCACTTAGGGTTACACTATAAATAGTTCAACCCGCGACGTCATTAGTACACTATTCAAATTTCTTTGCGACGTAGCTTGCGACCTCACTCCAGCGATTGTGACGTTGCATTTGATTGTGCTATTCGGCCGTGTTTCCCTTCCATTCATTCACGATTTCCTGCTCTACTCTCTTTACTTGATCATTAGGTACCTTTTTCATCTCTTTTCACCGTATAATTTACATGTATTGATTAATTATATTTCTCGGTTTTGGGGATCTCGGTTTTGGGTGCTATGTGATGTGAAAATGATAGGATAACTAGGTTTTATTGATAACTTGCTATGCCGCACCTATTTATATAGATAGATTTAAAAAAAACTAAGGTTTTCGCAGTTAGGGTTTCTGGGTTGGGGATGACGTTCATCTTTGCGACGTCGGCTGCGACGTAGCAGCCGATGTCGCATTTCATGATTGACTTCGCATTTATATGCGACGTCCTCATGCTACGTCGCATAGAACTGCAACGTCCTTATACTACATCGCAGTACTGCGACGTCCTGTGTTATTTCGCAAATTAGTGCGACCTCACAAGCGACGACATGTTCTACGTCGCAGTTTTCCTTAAAGTGATTAAATTCACAATTAATTGCAAAATGCGACGTCCCCCTTAACGTCGCTCATTTGATATGCGACGTCAGGCTCTACGTCGCTATCAATTTTAGGTTAATTTATGCGACGTTTTTACAATTTTGCACTTTTATGTGCTGCGTCATACGTAACGTCGCATAAACCAGAAGGTTTTCACCAACCTAATTTCAAGTGTTTGTCGGTTATTCTAACGTGTTTCGAGTCTATATTCTGCATTGTTTACAGATATGGCGTTAGCATATGAGCCTCGTCATAACACGGTGGCGTTTTTGGATGATACGCACAAGAACGCGGCTCCATTTCGTGAAATGATCGCCTTTCTCAGACGTTCACGCATATTTCATGCGATTTCTGACTCTACAGTTGTGTACAAGAACCTGGTGGGTCCGTTCTGGAGGAATGTCACGGTCGCCACTCAGGATGATATTCCGCGCTTGGTTTCTACGGTTTTTGGTACCCAGATCGTCATAACTGAGCAGGGTATTCGGGATCTGCTTCAGCTCAACGACCGACCTGATATGCCAGTTCTCTTTGATAATTCATTTATCACTGGCGGGATGCATAGGATGGGGTATCCAGGGGTTCTGACTGATCAGTACTGCAAGTCGAACCTTACGCGTGTGTGGAGATACTTGATGCATATCTTTATCGTCTGTTTGGGAAACAGGAAGGCAGGCACTAATGGTATAAGCCATCGTCTGGCCTCAGCTATGCTTGCGTTGGTCTACAACAAGCCCTACAACTACTCAGGGCTCATATTCAAGGCAATGGTGGATAATGCCAATGCTGGAGCTAACAAATGGGGCCTGTATCCTCGATTTGTGCAACTTTTCATCAATCATCATCATCCGGAACTTCAGCAGCAAGGTGATATGGACAATGTCCTCAAGATTGCACCGATGATGAGCAGGATCTTTGCTATATGTTCTGCTCAGGAACGGGGGGTTCAGGCACCACCAGATATTCCTTTATTTGGTGCGATTACTGATGAACACTACGTGCCACCTCCAGACCCTCAATATATGGATCTTCAAGCACCCCAGCAACCGCAGCAACCATTTGTTGATATATCTGTTCAAGCTGCAGGGGAGGATATTGAGGATGTGCTTGTCCAGATTGATCAATTTGGACACGTTCAGCAACAGGATTCACCTCACCGCATAACTGACGAATCCTCTTCATCTGATTCGGATTCTGATTCTGTGAGACCGCAGGATGGTGGTGAGACTCCTACGGATTCTGATGGTGAAGTGCCCCACCCATCGCAAATGGAACGGATTCGGGTACACGATTCACGTCGATACTTGAGAATTCAACGATGTATTCAACAGGGCAAACGCTACACGGGAAAACGTCCTCGTGCCGACGATGATACTGAGTTTGCACCATCTTCTCGTCGTGCACGTCGACCGTCCACTATTCAGCCACCTCCATCTCAGGCACTTGTAGTTGAGCCAACTCCGGCCTTTTTACAGAAAATGATGGACGACATGCGCCAAATGCAGCAACAGCTGAGGGAACAAGCTGAGAGGAATGCTTCTCAGGCTGCAATAATCGAGGTTCAATCTAAGCAGCTTACGGAACTACAGGCTAGGGTGAATGTTTTAGAGGCTAGGTCTAGTGCCTCGGGGGAGTTAGGGTCTGAGGGTCCCAATGTAGAGTCACTAGGACCAGAGTCTGTAAACCCCCCTCCTGTAATTGAAAACGTTATTAATGAAAATGTTCAGTGTTTGGATTATTTTTGTGTTGATGACATCCCCAGTCAGCCGAGACCACTAGCGATTGATTATTCTTGTGCTGATCTGACATTTATTCAGAGAATGGTTAATGGGGATGATACGGGTAATGATCAAGGGTATGTATTCGATATGGATGATGAGGTATCGGTTGCAGATGAATATTATGATGATGCACCGGTTATTGAAACTGACTCATCTGATGATGATGTGCCTACTGGATCTTTTCATGGAGAATCTAGTTCAACTCAGGAAGCTCCTACTCAACAAGATTCTACATCTACTCAACCAACTCAAGAGGCATCTGAAAGTTTAACTGCTGAAGAAAGAATGGAAAGAAATAAACAGTGGTGGCCTCAAGGTAGATCCGCAGAACCTGTGCCTGTAACTTGCAAAACATATAAGGTTCGTGGAGATTATACTGGTGTAATTAAGAGTTGGAAGGTTAGTCAAAGGATGCTCATGATTAAGAGATTAGATGGTATTCAATACTTTATGTTGAGATTCAACAAATTGAGTACTTTGCCGAAAGGGGAAATAAACAGGTTAGCTCAGTTAAATCTGATTAATCCAGTTAATGATGATTATGCTAACTATATTCAGAGAACATTGCGTCAAGAGGTTAGAACCAAAAGATATAACAAGCTGAAACCGACGCTGGGAACGAAGTATACATATAAGAAAAAGTTGGATCCCACGACAGGACGCCCTATGGTTAAAGTTCATTATCCACCAGCTGACTGTCTGACTGAAATACCTTTGGAGCAGGTTCCTTATGATTTTCTAAGAAGATTTGTTTATTGGGAACTTGATCCACATACCGGTGAAGCTGTGATTGTGTTTGTTCCTGAATCAGAGCCACAGCTAGAATATGGGGGTATTTGGAACTTAAAGAAAGTTTCATTTCGGGTTTTTGATCCTATGAGTTTGATAAATCTTCACGAAAAAGATTTGAGAAAACTCTTTGATAATAGGATTTGGGTGAATGACAATAACGAATTCAACACGAAGCTTGCACGACAATATCAGAAAGTTGTTGAAGTTTGCGTTAACAATGGAATTCATGCAGATGGGAAGTTTCCTGCAAATTGGGTTTGATTGAAGATTCTTTTGAAGACCAAGGTGAAGACACGGGGGAGTTTGTTGATACATGTTAGAGTGTTTGTCAGTTGGTCTAGTTATATTTTTGTATTTAGAATTGAGTTTCCTGACTCCTGCGACGTTGTGCACAATGTCGCAGGTGCGGCGTCAGGTTTTGGGCTTGCGACGTTGTCTATGTCGCATGGGCCTGGACCTGCGACGTTGTATGTAACGTCGCAGGATCGAGTGTTTAGTATAAAAACACATTATGTAATCAGTTTTAGGGTTGACGAATGATTAACGAGAAACCCTAAACGAAATCTGTCGAAATTACTTGTAAACAAGTCGAATATTATCAATAAATACACGTTTGAATTTGGTTTACTAGTATTGTGTTTATTTGATTGTTTATGTTATTGATCAATTGGTGTTTCCGCAACCAATTGATTTGTGTAACTTGATTCAAGATCGCTACAAAGGACTTTCAAGTATGAATACAAGACCGACGTAGAAATGCTACCATTGGCCTGTACGGAGCAGCCGTCTCCTTCGAATCATCCAAAAATGCCACAATTTTGTGACGTGGTTCCCAAAGAATATCACCATCTGCCATTGCTGTACAAAGTATAACAATAAAACTCGCAAACGGTTAGCGTAAGCAGATTCAATCGAAACAAATAAATTAATTTAGTATTGTGTTGTATGCGCCATAGAGAATTGTATCGCAGAAAAGTTGCGACATAATTGGATTGAGTCGCTAACAGAACAAAATTGATTTTTGACAAAGTAAGCGACATAAGGAATTGTGTCGCTAATGACTAATGCGACGGACAGAGTTGTGTAGCTTTTTTCAATTAAATCGAATTTAATCGATTTTATGCGACATAAACCATTTGTGTCGCAAAGATGAGGCGACACAAAAGTAGTGTCGCACAACAGAGTGCAAATTTACATATATAACAAGTAAAGAGATCAAATTTGCACAAATTAAGGGTTTAATTGATAAAGATAAATACATTGTTATGATTACAAAGTATTAAATTCTAAACTATAAACCTAAATAGTATCCTTGGATACTATTAATACATAAAAGGCCAAAATTCAAGACAAGGACAGGCAAAGATCCAGGATAATGAGGGGATCCCACCAGATCACCAAAAATGAAAGGTAATCGATCAAGAAAGAATGCTATCACGACACCTGAGTGCACATAAGCTTCCATGACCGAAAGGTGATCCTCGACATAAATTGAAATTCAGAAACTCTGCGACATAAAAACTTATGTTGCAGGTTATGTCACAGTGATGAACAGCAAGTCCCAACCCAGAAACCCTAAACACTAATTTGGGTTTTTCGAAAACGAGACATACCCTTGGGTACGCCATCAAACCAGGAGCACGAAAACATAGATATGAACAACTAAGAGTGAGATTGTCGTGTCTAATTAACCCAAACCCGAAACCCTTAAAAATCCGTAACTAAAATCAACGATTAATGCTTAAATATATGGTAAAATAGGGTGAAACTAGTACCTATGGATCGATTAGAAGTAGGTGAACAAGAAACTAGTGATCGATTGCCAAGATAAACACTAGAAGAACGAAATCAAAGACCGAACTCACACGCAGCTTTTGTGTCGCAGAATTGGTTTTTATGTCGTAGGTTTTTGATTTTGTGTCGCTAAAAATGTGAACAGAGAAAGCCTTACGTTCCTTAGAAGTCATTGATTTAATTGACTTTTCAGGAACTGGGCCATTAAAGACTCTTGTTCTTAGAGGATGTTCATATCTTTCCTTAAAATATATCATCATTTCAGGATCATTGAGTCCAACATATGACTCAAAGCGTTGACGCCAATCAGAATAACTCATTCCAGGCATATACATAGGAGGTTTGTTTCCGGAGCCGACCTCATTATTCTGTTTCAACATTGCTCCAACTGATTGAATAGAATGTGCTGAAGATGATGCCATTGTAAAGTACCTGCAAAACAATCAAAGACACAAAGAACAAACTCTTATGCGACACAAGAATGTGTCGCAGAAAGATTAAGCGACAGAATGATTATGTCGCAAAAAAAGTTAAGTTCCAGAGTGTCTAGCGACACAAAGGTAGTGTCGCACAGTGACTGCGACGGAAGAAAACCGTGTCTTATGTCGCAAGCTCTTGTCGCAAGCTTATGTTGCCTAAGTGAAGGCTTATGTCACAAACCAGAATAAGCTTGAGTCGCAAGCTTATGTCGCCTAAGTATAGGCGTATGTTGCAGTAACCCTAGTCGCGACACAAAAGATATGTCGCAAGATTGTGTCGCAGAAATGGCTGAGCAACGACAAAAAAAACCTAGAATCGAAAATTTTCGGTAACCTAATGAAAATTCATGAATGGAGGACGAATAATAAACCCAAAATCTTCCAGAAAGGCCAAATACCAACTTTGAAGCACCTTTTGTTGAAGATTTTAACCAAAAAACAAGTTATTTTTCCCAAGAAACGTATTAAAATGGATTCAATAACGCCAAATCCTTAGATTTTGGCTCTGATACCACTTGTAGGACCCCTGTAGTCAGACCTAACTAAACCCAAATATCCAATCCAAGTGCGGAATCCAAGAATTGAATATATAAATGTTTAACGAATTAAACAACACAAACACAAAGTATATTAATACTCAATTGATTTCCAATCAGATTAACTTGAATAGCCTGAGTACAATATGCTATCACAATACCTAAATTCGTCAACCCTAGCTAATGTGCTGAATGTGTCTATTTATACTAGACCTAATCTGATCTTTGCGACACAAGTTGTGTCGCCAAGCCGACTCATGCGACACAAGATGTGTCGCCAAGTTAACTATTGCGACACAACATCCTTGTGTCGCCAAAACACAAAATGTAATTAATACAAACGTTATAACTAACGTAATTACATATCAAACGCATTACAGACTTAGACCAACTGACAGACACACTAAGATGCACCAACAAACTCCCCCGTGTCTTCAGCTTGGTCTTCAAAATTTCTTTGATTAAGCCCAGTCTGCAGGAAACCTGCCTCCAGCATGAATCCCATGCGTAACACACACAGTCACAACTCTCTGGAATTGTCTAGCAAGATCAAACTCACAACATTTCTTATGTTGAAGCGAATTGGATTATCAAACAACTTCCTCAAGTAT
The DNA here is from genome assembly GCA_963422505.1 of Pseudognaphalium luteoalbum. Taxonomy (NCBI): domain Eukaryota; kingdom Viridiplantae; phylum Streptophyta; class Magnoliopsida; order Asterales; family Asteraceae; genus Pseudognaphalium; species Pseudognaphalium luteoalbum. The sequence goes on from OY730196.1 coordinate 51,427,124, forward strand.
TTCTGTGACAAATTGATCAAGCTCATAGAATCAAAAACTTTGAATTGAGCTTTCTTTAAACCATAGAGCGAAGTCTTCTCTGGTTGCTCAGATTCTGGAATAAATAAAAACACAGCTTCGCCCGTATGTGGATCAAGTTCCCAATGATGAAATCTTCTAAGAAAGTTAAAGGGAACAGTCTCAAGTGGAATCTTAGTCAAACAATCAGCTGGCGGATAATGCACTTTGCAAATCGGCTGCCTTGTTACTAGATCAAGTTTCTTCTTGAATATGAATCTCATTCCAAGCGTCGGTTTGATAAAGTTATATCTTTTGCTCTTCACTTCACGATGCAAAACCGTCTGTACAAAATCAGCTCTTGAATCCCTAGTTGGATTTATCAGTTCCAGTTGAGCTAGACGGTTTATTTCTCCCTTTGGCAATGTACTCAGCTTCTTGAATGATCTTTTAAAATACTGAATACCATCGCTTCTCTTAATCATGAAAATACCTTTGTAAGTTTTCCAGCTTTTGATCAGGGCGTACTGAACTCGTACCTTCACGAATACGACGCTGTATTCGTTTGAACCGACGAGGGTCAAAGCGTTGAATATTCCTCAACGCATCTCCTGAGGGAACATCCCTCGGAGAAGTCTCAGGAGTAGAACCTCCATCCGAATCTTCAACAACTGGATCTTCAAGATTAGGCTGATCAGCCTGTTCTCCAGCTTGGAAATTATCAATTTCCTGTAACAGGTCATCGACCTGTATTTGTGCATCATGGAGGTGTAATTCCTCCTCCTGAGGTTGCTGCCCAGGTGCTGCCAAAACATCCATAAAACTGTCATTAGGCGGCGCAACATAAGCTTCATCAATTATGTGCCCAAACAACGGAAAATTGTTGTTTGCGTTCGCACCTGCCGCACAAACCATCCAGATTCGGACGTTCATGGGAGTTGGACGCAAGCGTTCTAGAGCATTTTGCGGAAGGCCGGGAAGCTGGTTATCAAGAAAAAGATGAATAAAACATAGATATAGATTCCAATGCTTGTCCCCGGCGTTAAGATTGTCGACCATCACCCTGAAGATATACCCAGAAAAGTTAAAGGGCTTGTTGTAGACCAATGCTAGCGTATTTACATATCAAACGCATTACAGACTTAGACCAACTGACAGACACACTAAGATGCACCAACACACGGATTGCCTCCCGAGAAGCGCTGCTTTTAAAGTCGAGAACTCTACTTCTAAAATGATAGGTTGTCGAAAATTATGTGAAGTGATGTCATCCTCCGGACACAAGCAGAGTCAACCCTGAAACACAAATGCTGGATAGAGCTGAATGGACGGGGATCATAATCATTAAGAGCTGTTGATGTGAATGACTCTCTACTGATCGATCTGAAAGTGCTGAATCCAATGACCATAAATCTCTATCGACCGAAATCTTTGCCGACAAACTGATGCAATGAATTTGATTGTTGTTCTTATTAGTAGAGATCAATCCTGGTAAATGGTGTATTTTTATTTTCAGTTGGAAAGGAATGAAAGACTATGTCATTATGAGAATTCGACAGTGTTTTACCATACATTGATGTTTCAGGAATGAGGGTGATTAGATCAGGTAATTTCAGAGGTTTTAATTCATAACTTTCTTTGTGAGATTATTGAAGTGGACATAATTTGGTAAATCGGGCGATTGAAAAACATAAAAGTTGTTTTTCGGAGATGATGAAAGTTCAAGCTCAGACAACTTGTTTGTACATTCATCAAAGTCCAGGTTTTGATATGGAAAGGAAAGTGAGATTCTGGATGATTCTTTGTGGATTCCGGAAAGTTCTTCAGAGGAAGAACGTGAAAAGTAGTCGGATCTTAACTCTTGTTCTAGATAATCAAAGAATTCCGTGTCATCCATAGCCATTATTTCATCTTTGGTGAAAAGGGAAATGGGGCTTGAAGACTTTGAATCGGCACCCAAAACTTGATGGGCACCCAAAACTTTGAATCGGCGCCCAAGGTGGATTTAAATCGTACATTATGTGATACCCCGACAATGGCGCCTAAAACTTGATGGCCACCCGAAACCTACGCTATTTAACGAGCAGAAATTGTTGTTAGTTTTCTCTAACTTACTGTTCGATCGGGTGTCAGGGGTTTTAAATTTATATTTTGTGGGACTTAAATTATACGTACTACCTACTTTGGTTAGTAGGTGGTTAGTATGACCTAAGATCATTCTAAAGATCACCACGAAATGTAAATTAAAGATGGTGCTTACGTTAGGGAAATATTTATGATCAAACAAAGTAGGTAGGTTTGGGATTTTAAACTAAGACATATAATTAAAATACAGGAAATTAAAGTGCAGGAAAAACAGATAGAGATAGAAGTGTGACTGGTGAGATTTCGATAAATAATATTTCAGGATGACAGAATAAGTAGGGACACCACTAAATTAAATAAGTAGACTATTAGGTTTAAACACTATAACCCTACCAATAACTTTTCCCACTGGCATGTCACTAGGAATTAGGTTATCGTGATTCTGGTCAGAGCAATACGCAAAACTTTCAATACTTACCTAGTTGAAAGGTAAGCAACCTATATTGGTGAAATACCGAGGTGCATGAATCAGCAGCTTATTCGTAATTTGTTAAAATGTGTTTCATATGCAAACCATGTCTTTCAGTAATAAACGTCGTATTTTAAAAGATAGTTTCACAGCTTCATCCGTCCAACATGCGGTCATGAGTAATTGACAGTGAGAATGACAATCTTAAACAAATTAAATGTAAAGCAGTGCAAAATTGTAAACCTAATATGTACAATGAGTGGTCTCACTGTGTTTTACTTATTGCATGTTATGGGCTCATATAACTACTTACCTAATTGAGATTGATCACTTCCTAATTACTAGGTTGCAGTCATGTGGATAACCATAAAGGGTACTCCATAAAATAGAATTAATTTCATAAAGCCAAAACACCACAAAAGTTATTAATCCCTATTTATCTGAACGTATTCACGAACATTATTTTACAGTGTTTTGACTTTCGTAGGATATACCAGTTAATTTATAAAATTGTATTATCATCTCGGAATTCCAATATTAAACCTTCGGTTCTTCTCTGACTTCAATACGTTTGTATTTCGCCAGAAGCGTTTCCAGTACTATATCGGAGACACGGTCGAATATGGGTCATTGATGTAACGTAAAAAGTCATGTTTTTACTTACATATTTCCGCACTTTTTGGACTAAACTTTGGTGAAAACGTTCCAAAACAATCATTATTTACCAAAAATTACCAAGGTGATCCATCTATAGGCGTTGTGATAAAAATCAATAAAAACGTCTAAATAACACGTAAAACGAAGTAAATACATTCACCTTGGATATTCCCTTCTTGATTTTCTTATGGAAATAGATCTTAATCCATATTTTATGATTCCATAGGAAATTCCAAGATCGCAGGTGAAAGAATCATGGAAAACGGAGGAAGAACGAAGAAGATAGAGTATTCCAGTGGCGTAAGAATCAAGAAAAAAGGACTTAAAATGAGAAAGATATGTCCGATACAAGCAACGAACGAATCAAGCGGAAGACAAAAGACACCCTCCTAGGTGCCGTATATGGCACCTTAAGGGCTGTATACGGCCCCATAGGGGCCATCTGTGCCTTTGTTTTCCTTGGTAGATGGTACCTTGGGGCCATCTGACCCCCCTTTTCTTTTACTTGCTACCCCCGATTACGCTTTGTGGCTTGTTTCTTGTGCTTAAAAGGTGGTACCTCAACTTCAAAGCCTTTCCCTATAAATAGAGGCTTCATTTCATTCATTCTATATACCTTCAGAAATACGCCTCTTCACATTTTCTCTCTAGAATTCTCTATCTCTCTCTAGAAATCTCTTTCTCTCTCTAGTTTTGTAATAGTTTTAGGTAGTTTATCTCGCTAGTTTCTCTCTCTAGAGATTTAGAGAGAAATAAGTAGTGGTTTGAGCTAGAGGAATTTTTGTAGCTTGGTAATGTCTATGTAATCAAGTTCATAACGTTGTAATCCTCTGTATTACTCTACTAATCTCGTATTACTAACTTTCATTCTCTTACTGTTGTAATGTTTGCTTTGCATGTTATTGTTGCCATGATTGTTTCCATGATTATTACGTAGATTAGTATGTGATTGTTGGAATGTAAATCTTAGGATTAGGGATGATATTTGATTAATATTATATATGACTGGAGGTTGTTATGTTATGTACATGTTTTAAGCTTATCCTAAATATAGACTTAATTAATCACCCTTTCCGGTCTCTCACGTGACTATTGACTTAGGATAGGAACTGATCAACCCAAACTACGAATATATAGTTATCTCTTGTATTGTATGACGCTGTTGGATCGCCGTACAACGTCAGAATACTCGGTATAGTATTGAAATACCACTTGTAAAGTACAAATGCATGGAAGCCAAGGAAATGCCGATGGTCTATCTCACCGAGGATTACATGGAAGTTGCCCTTCCAGACACGGGTATTGGTCTTGTCAAGCCGTGAAAATGTTGTGGTACACCGTTAAACTACATCTGGTTATAAAGCTGTGTAAAGACTTATACGATCCTTAAAACACCATATATATACCTAGGGTTAGAGTACTGTGGAAAATAAATGCACTATACAATGCACACATATTAAAGGAGGGTCTAATTCATGACGGAAGTATTAGAACTTAATCAGATATGATATGAGTTTTGAATAGAAAGCATGGATGCCAGTTGTGTTCCCTGATGCTTAAAACCATAAGTGCGTTGTTGATTAATGCTAAAACTATAAGTGCGTTGACTTACTTTCTATCTATTATTTCAAACCTCATTTAAACTAAACGCCTTTCAACCAGTAAACGTGATTACAGCCTTAATGATTGGGCGTCACGAACCCTATCCAAAGGTACTTAGTTGTCTGTGTCTAAAACATGGTCTGATTTATTAAACAGTGTAAACATTTCTTTCAAAAAATGAACACAAAGTACATCGTCGTCATGGACATAATGTTTTCTAATCTGAACACAAAGTACAGTACGGCTATGGAATAATGTTTTCTAAACTGAAGGTAAAGTACATCGGAACTATGGAAGTACTACTTTCCTGTCCTAACACAGGGTACGTAGTGACTGTGGAAATACTGTCTTCTACAAAAACCCAAATATTGCACTGTAAATAAGTTAGGGATTTATTGGGACTTTAAAGTAAGGGTTGGTTTATATCATAGATGGATAATTATTGTTCTTAAATACAAACTAAGTTAATAAGTCTAGGATTCCTTTATGAAGCAACGTAGGTACCATGTTTAGTACTTGGTGTACGCAGTGGAAACACCATTGGTGGAGTATAACGTGGACACCACGGAAATGCTTGTTACTTTACTGTGTGGATTAACGGGGTTGTTTTATAAAGCAAAGTGAGTACTATCAGTCGGCTAAGTACTTGGTAAAGCCACGGAGAAAGCCATTGTTACTTGTTTTGAACACTATTAGTGATCATACTACCCCTAGACTTTATAAACCCATCGATAGAAAGTAATCAATGCATACAAAACTTGGTCTTGAACTTAAATGTTTTGTTTGGATTAAAGTATTCATGTGGGGTTAAGAAAGATCGGACATCGAGATTGGTCTGTCACCTTATTCATGCACCCAGGATTCATTTCCATATAAGGGTCACTATACCTTCAGTGGTTAGTGTTGAGGGCTAGATAAACTACTCCGATCAGAATCATGATAGCCTAGTTACTCAGTGACATACTGATCGATAAATCTATCAGTAGGGAACTAGCGCTTACTCCACTAATACTTGAAATGAATAAAATGCAAATCTTTTAAGATCATTTTCTTCATACATCATACCAGTTGAGTAGGCTACCGAAGTCATAGCAAACACCTCCTCTAGATTATCTGCTAACTACCTGTATTTTATTTCGCTTTATTTAAATTTTCTGCCTAAGTATAAAAACGAAAACAAAACCCCAACTATCTGTTAAAAACATTACTAGTTAGATAGACTGTCTCCAACGTCAACGTTTCACAATACACCTGATTTATAGAATGACCCCAGGTCATACTTACTACTGTACTCCCATAGTTTAAAATATACTTGGGCCCCGCATTTACAAATTATAAAACCCACTGATCGAGGCCAAACGGAAGGTTCACGATGATAGGAAGCGATTCCTAAAAATCGACCATTCGGCATCGCATCAGACCTGCACAGGATCCCATGCTTAGACTACTCCTTCTTGATTATTTGTTTAATTTTAGTGACTTTTGTAATTTGGATTACTGTTTTTCCTCTGATACTTGATTTACTTTTTAGGATATTACTCAGCCTGTTTATGGTTGAGCTATATTATTATATTATCTCTATCGTAGTTACTTATTATGTTTATCTTTATGTTTTTGAATAAGTGATTGAATGTGTTGTGACGATTGGGCAAGAAGCCTCCAAGAGATGACGGGCATCCAAGGAAGGAACCATGGAGCCAAAGGTAGACATACAAAGCTTACACAACTGCAGTCCATGAAACTTCACATCTCTAGGAAAAGCATGGACTATCTTCTTCTGAAAATTACGCGTGCCAAAGATCTAAGTGTGGGATCTCAACCCACACTACAACCACTCAGCAAGAATCACATCCAAATCTCTAAACACTAAAGTGTGGGATTCACCAATAAGAATCTCCACTTACATGATGGAACGATTCTCCACTAAGTATGGATACAAGGCACGGAGCACCAGATCGACACGTCCAAAGCTGAACCATTCTACATAAAATCAGAGGATCAAAGACCCACTTCGTCTCCTCTCATTTATCGATCTCAGCTTCATAATGACAATCATCATCTGGGGAGTTTCTTAACCTTCACTCCACTTTTATGTTTTTATTTCGCTTTATTAGATAAATTAATCCATGCTCTATCCTAAACTTATCACTAAGTATGGGATTCCATCCCAAACCAAACACTTGAGAAACATTTTCTATATGTTCAAACTCTATGTGTTGGATTGTACTTGCAATACAATCTCAACTCAACAGAACATTAGGGACAATATTCCTTTAAGTATGGGATAGCAGGTATAGAATACCTTGGATTGGATGTTTATAAAGATTTTTATATCCAATATAGCTCAACTCAAAATTTTCAAACTTTTTCAAAATTAATAAACAAAAATAATAAAGTATGAATGAATTCATCCGATTAGTTTTACTATTTTTGAGTTATATTATCTTTCAAAGAGGAATCATTTCTAGTATGAGTCAGTTATTCTGGAATACTAGGTAAATTAAGGTAGATATTTCTTAAATAAGAGTTGATAATCTAAAAGGAGCATGGCTAGTCACATACAAACCTATTTGCAGTGAGGTATCTTAAGCCTTAAAAGCATTCATCATAAATGCTACATTGTTTATTTCTTGTGCGTGCCGATGCCAGCATCTCTGAATTAGAACTTGCTCCTAACATACGCATTGAGAACACATTGGTGAGTACCGTACGTGGTATAGGTGCAATTAGATAGCCTTGACATTCCCTAGGATTTAACCCACTTTTCAAAACTCTTTTCAAGCCAAAAACCCTTTCGATACTCATTTTTAGTATCGATGATCTGCTTAGAAAATCTTGTTAAGCCCAAGCCTTTCATTTCTTCCAAACCCGTATATAAAACCCTACTTACCCAAAATTCCCAAGTCTTATCTTAGAATTTATGAGTTTATGAAATTTTTTTTGAAGAATCTCCTTCCGTATTATCATACTCCTTCGTGATCACCGAAATGCCATATCTATTGATGAAAATATATGTGCAAAAAATTGGCACAAAGAAAAGATTCGAAGAGGTCTAGATAATAAAGAAAAGATTTTCTACAAAAAGAAAAATATCATTGGAAGTTCTCCAACAAAGAAATTACGAAGAAGAAACTAAATTAAAAAGCAGAAAAAGAAAATAAAATAAAGCTAAGTGCTTCGAAGTATCAACCATTCAAAGAGAGATCCGGAAGAAGTCAAAATAGCTATCATCTGCATCCTACGAATAAGTTTTTCTTGATCTTAGGATGCCTAAGATAAGCAACCTTTACAACCAAAAATCACCGCTATCCATACCCTTTAACCCTCACAAACATTACAACCCTCATGAATGTCTTAGGATAATTAACACCGTCCTCGTCCAAAGTGGTGGAGATCCGATTCTCGATCAAGCATATGATGATGAGTGCTGCATGACTGGCTTACTGAGCGATTTCAATTGATTTAGAATGATAGGAAACCCGATACACTTTGAGTAAATTGAGTAACCACTTTTGTGAGATCATCTAGTCATGTATACTCCAAGATTATGAGATTTGGAAGTATGACTGGGAAAGTAAAATACTTATTTCTGAAAGGATCATCTTCACTTTCCCTATATTTTCAAAATAATTTTCAAGTATGAAGAAGTGGTGAATCTTTGAAAATGTTTTTCACTCACTAAACCGGACTAAAAATGGTTTTTTTTCGTGGAATATAAGTGAGTTGTTGCTTGAGGACAACCAACGTCTAAGTGTGGGATACTTGATGTAACGTAAAAAGCCATGTTTTTACGTACATATTTCCGCACTTTTTGGACTACTCTTTGGTGAAACATTCAAAAACAAACGTTCTTTACCAAAAATCATCAAGGTTATCCATTTATAAGCGTTGTGATAAAAATCAATAAAAACGTCCAAATAACACGTAAAATAAAGCAAATATATTCACCTTAAATATTCCCTTTTTGATTTTCTTATGGAAATAGATCTTAATCCATATTTTATGATTCCATAGGAAATTATAAGATCGTAAAATGAAAGAATCATGGAAAACGGAGGAAGAACAAAGAAGATATAGTACTTTGCATACCATCGATTTTCATCCGGAACATGCAAAACTTATACATCTCCAAATTTGGAAAATTTAGTGTCTTTTAAAGTGTAACAGAAAATGAATCCAATGGCGCAAAAATCAAGCAAAACGGACTTAAAACGAGAAAGATATGGGCGATACAAGCAATAAACGGATCATGCGGAAGACAAAAGCCAACCCCCCCTAGGTGCTGTATACGGCACCTTAAGGGCCGTATATGGCCCCATAGGGGCCATCTATGCCTTTGTTTGCCTTGGTAGATGGTACCCTGGGGCCATCTGACCCCCCTTGCTTGCTAACTCCGATTACGCTTTGTGGCTTGTTTCTGGTGAATAAATGGTGGTACCTCAACTTCAAGACTTTCCCTATAAATAGAGGTTTCATTCATTCATTCCAGATACCTTTAAAAATACACCTCTTCACACCTTCTCTCTGGAATTCTCCCTCTCTCTCTGGAAATCTCTTTCTCTCTCTAGTTTTGTAATATTTTTAGGTAGTTTATCTCTATAGTTTCTCTCTCTAGAGAACTCGAGAGAAATAAGTAGTGGTTCGAGCTAGAGGAATTTTTGTAGCTTGTTAATGTCTATCTAATCAAGTTCAAAATGTTATATTCATCTGTATTACTCTACTAATCTGGTATTACTAACTTTCTCTCTCTTACTATTATAATGTTTACTTTGCATGTTATTGCGGTACGATTTATTTGCTATGATTATTACGTTGATTAATATGTGATTATTGGAATGTAAACCATAGGATTAGGGATGATGTTTGAGTAATATTATATATGATTGTAAGTTGTTATGTTATGGACATGTTTTAAGCTTATCCTGAATATAGACTTAATTAATCACCATTTCCGGTCTCTCACGTGACTATTGACTTAGGATAGGATCTGATCAACCCTAACTAAGAATATATAGTTATCTCATGTATTGTATGAAGCTATGGGATCGCCGTAAAATGTCAGAATACTCGGTATAGTGTTGGAAATAACGCAAGTAGAGTACAAATGCATGGAAGCCGAGGAAATGTCAATGGTCTATCTCACTATAGATTACCTGGAAGTTGCCCTTCCAAACACGGGTCTAGGTCTTGTCAAGCCATGAAAATGCTGTTGTACACCGTTAAACTACCTATGGTTATAAAGCTATGTAAAGAGTTATACGATCTTTAAAACACTATAGATATACCTAGGGTTAGAGTATCGTGGAAATAAATGCACTATACACGGCACACATATCTAGGGATGAACAGACCGATGGCAAAGGAGGGTCAAATTATGACGGAAGTATTAAAACTTAATCAGATATAATATGAGTTTTGAAAAGAAAGCAATGATGCTCGTTGTGTTCCCAGATGCTTCAACCCCTTAACTCTATATAACCGATAGTTTAAGTTACGTAACATACAACCAGTATTATCCTGTTAAAATCAGATAGGCATAGGTGTTAAGAAAGGTCAGTAAAAGTGGACTGTCGCCCTTTTCCTGCACCCCATTTAGAGGGTCACTGTAACATCCTCTCCATTAGCCTGTTAATTCTCTATTTAAATTAATTATTTAATGGTTTTATAAATTATATGATATTATATTTATTGTGAAACTTAAATAAATAAGTTCCAGAACTTATTATGAATAGTAAATTGTTACTTGTTTTAATTTACTATAGTTAACAGTATTAGAAAGTAAAATTTATCGTAAAAGATTTCTAAGTTCCAAATAATAGAATTAGAACGGGTATAAAATACCCATTTATTGAAGTAGGTTTAAAAGAGGCCGACCTCCTCTTTAGGTTGTTTCTTCAACCTTAGCTCCTCAATTTCATATGCCCTAAATCAAATTTTAAACAAAATCAAAGGTTGTGATTTGGATGGATTCAAAGTGTCTTGTGGCTTGATATCATCATCATCATATTGATTTCATCATCTTCCTCATAGGATTCCTAAATAGTAAGTTAAAATCATATTGTGTATAGTTGATTTTAATCAAATTAGTGCTAATTGATGTATGTGAAGTTAATTAGTTGTACTATGAAGTTTAGTTGGTATTAAAATGCTTTCCTTATTGATTTGGTACTTGCAATTGTGTAAATTTTGGTTATATTGCGAGTTGAGTTATGCAGAAACATAGTTGCAGGTTTTCTGGGTTTTACCCTTCAGCCGATCGGCTAAGATTAATGAGCCGATCGGGTATGGATAGCTTAGCCGAAAGGCTAAAATGAGATGATTGGGTAAATTAGTGTAAAAACATTACAGAACTTGACTTCGAAGTTTAAAGAGGGAAAGTGTAGGAGTAGTCAATCGGCTATAAATGTTGAGCCGATCAGGTATAAGCGTTGTAGCCAAACGGCTAAATTTAGCCAATCGGCTAACATAGAACAAAATTGCCACAGAACTTTGAGTCGAAACAATTGTGTAGGGAATTAATAGGTTAGCCGATCGGCTATAGACTGTAGCTGATCGGGTATGGTTTAGAAAACAGAATTAGATCGATGATGTTATGAATAATAATATATGATTAGGAACTAGATGGTAATGAGTAATATATTCGGTTCCTAGTGTTATGAATTATTATGTATTGTGTAAATAATATTAATATGTTAAATGGAAGTTGAATATAAGTTAAGAATTATGAAATGCGTCATTAACTTATATTTGATTGTTGATTCTCAGATCCTCCAAAAGATAAGTGATACCTGGATTTCAAGATTTTGAAGAAAGAGGTATCGGTGAGTGAATTCGGAACTCAACATTTGATTTAGTTGTAACTGTTTGGTTACAACAAGTAAATGTAGATATGTTGTTGTTGTATTTGTTATTCATTATTGATTATAAGTCAACGTGCTATGTGTGGCCTACGGGCATCAATTGTTAATGAGGTCAACAAGTTGAACTGGTTGGTTGGGCTAGTTGGTTGTTGTGTGAATGACACAGCGTGTTACTTCATTTGTTATGTGTATAGAACCTGTGTCTGAGTATAGTAACCACTAGCCATCGGTCTCGTCCGTTATGGCCAAATGGATATGGTTGGATAAATGTTCTAGGGGAGACACCCGGGTATTATGGTTTTCCCCAGAGCCACCAATCCTCATTATTATATTGTTGACTAGTTGTAATATATGTTTACGGTTGTTTGGGGTAAACAGGTGGTTAAGCTAAGTTGAGTTGTGTGTGATGAATTCATTCACTTAGCTTTGTGCTAATCCCTCATTTTACTTCCTGCAGGTTATAGTTTGGAAAGGTGGGTTGCAGGAAGCTACTGCCATTGGCAGGGAATGTTTGACAGCCGTGCTACTCTGATAAAATTTTTGTTATAAACCAAAGTTTGGTACAATATAATACCCCATTGGTGTAATAATGTAATGATGGTTTTCATGTTTAAAATGGTTATGTATGAAAGTTTTAAACATGTTGTTTACATTATCTGTGTTAATTAATAATGAAATATATTTTAAATTATACGCTTCCGTCATAAATCGTGTTATAATAATATGAAGAATGAGGGGTGTTACAAGTTGGTATCAGAGCATAGGTTTAGGTGAATTGAGCATTATAAAGTGTTCAATCCCAAATCTAGAGTATGTTATTGATCGCGCCCAAACGGTCGGTCGGTTTTTACACCGGTCGTTGGTCCAGCCGTCGAGGCGCAGATCAGGAAGTTTTAAATTTATAATAGTCGGGGGAGCCTAAACCTTCCGAATTACTTACTATTACAGGGTACGAATACCCGATATTAGTACGTGGTAAGGATGATCCAGGGTCATTCCTCTCGACGGTAGAATTGAAATAGAGCTAGTTCTGATAAACTAATATTTAAGCTAGGATTTAGATAAGTGGATAGGTGGTTGTTTTTGGGTTTTTATCTATTAAACTATTAAAACTAATGAAACATAAAAGTAAAGGGGAGACTAGCATATATAACACCTAAATGATAACGAAGACGTGGTTCACCATGATTTAGGGTAGTGTATGATTGGGATGATGTTTATTTGGGGACACTTTTAGTTAATAAACAGATGCATTATGGGTGTAAACACTAGGACCCTACTCTTTCTAGTTAAGTACCAGAATTAGTATGTCACGAGACCTAGGCTATCATGATTCTGATCAGAATAGGCTGCTCAACCCCCCACACTGTCTTTATGGACAAGTGACCCTTGAAGGGTGCTGGAATAAGGTAACATACTGCCACGCAGGTAATTCTGACTGTTCTTAACACCTAAATGTAAATGTCATTTCCTAAACATGTTTAGATTATTAACTTGCTATTCTAAACTATCAGTTTTATAGAGTCTAGGGGTTTTAAGAATCCTGAACCACTGCTAGGCTTGACTTTCATCTCCAGACTCATTCCTTACGTTTGATTAGTTCAACTACTTCTGTCATGATCTAGCCTCTCCTTTGCAATCAGTCATTCAGCCCTAGGAACACCAGCGGTGTACAATGCATACTCCTTCCACAGTGTACTTACCTAGGAACCGTTCACGATGTACAGCACTTAAACAGTTCCACAGGTTCATGTAACCAAGGATGATGTTTCCACAGCTTTTCATCCCTAGGTACAAATACGGTGTACAATATCGAAGTGTTTCCATAGCTTCAGTTACAGGGGTAGCCAGATGGTGTACTGTAACATTTCCACAGCTATATTGGTTTCTAGGCTATATTCTAGGGTCTCTAGGTAATCCACAGTGTCGGCACAGACGGCTATTTCCGGGGCATTTGCCCAGTACTACAGCCGGATTACAGTGACATACACGGCTTCTTTACTATAACACATGAGAGTGCCCCTTGTCGTGGACCTAGATGTCAATTGTCAGCAATCGTAAGGCGGAATCAAACAATTGCTTGTATTGCTAACAAATCACAAACCGAACACAATGAATTCAACAAAGTAAACGTGTATATTAGCTTGTATAACTGTTTGGGAACGATTACAATAAGGTTTAGTCGAAAAATGGTGCTAGGGTTTCGTCAACACTAGCCAAAAACCCGTAGGTTTCTATTTATACTAAAAAGTCAGCCGACATGCGTCACTTGTGGAAGTGTCGCATGTGGCCGCCTTCATGCGTCACTTACCTAAGTGACGCTATGCGTCACTAAGGCAAGTGACGCCTAACCTAAAACACGAGTGTCGCATATAATAAAAACTATATTTCTATTTAATAACTAACGACACTTATTTACAACTCAATAGACCAACTGACAGACACCTAATATGTATCAACAAACTCCCCCGTGTCTTCAGCTTGGTCTTCAAAAATCTTCAGGTGTTCACTTCCAGCCAGCTGGAAATACACCACCAGCGTGTACTCCATTGGCGACGCAGATATCCACGATCTTCTAAAATTTTAACGCTTCAGCTCTATCTTTTGTCTTGAACTCAATTCTTTTTTCATGTAATCTTTTCATATCTTGAGCAGAAAGATTGATCAAACTTAATGGGTCAAAAACGCAAAACATTTTCCTCTTGAGACCCCATAACGACCTCTTAGTAGGCTGAACAGCATCCCAAGCTGTTATCTCGTTATTTCCTGTATCTGCAATAGAAGACTCCGGGTCTGTTGCTGGTTCAGAATTTGGAATGAATACAATCACAGCTTCACTCGTAACATCATCATATTCCCAATAAACCAACCTATTCAAAAAATCTAGCGGGATGATCTCCAAAGGTATCTTCTGTAGACACTTTGCTGGTGGATAGATCATCTTCACAATAGGTTGTCGAGTAACTGGATCTAGCTTCTTCTTAAATTTATACCTCATACCCAACGTCGGCTTTATCAAATTATACTTTTTACTATTCATCTCACGACGTATGATCACCTGAAAGAAATCTGCTCTTGAATCTCGTGATCGGTTGATCAAGGGTATCTGAGCTAACCTTTGAAGCTCACACTTCGGCAAAGTACTTATTTTATAAAACTTCATATTGAAGTACTGAATGCCGTCACTTCTCTTTATCATAAAAACAGAGTTGTTCTCATCAAATTTCCAACTCTTAATCAACCCCGTGTAATCAGATCTAACTTTGTAGCATTTACACGTAACCGGTACCTCGATAATCGGTTTAAGCACAATATCCGGTTTTGTTGTAGAAGTTGATGGCTCATTCGTCTCTTTTTCCGATTCATCTTCAGACGAATCCGATTCTATAATGGGAGCATCATCATAACATTCATCACTGTGCAATTGCTCCCCCTCAACTTCAACTTCTTCATTTTCTTCAAAGAAATAATCCTCTGCTACAGGATCATTCATTTCCTCTTCCTCAGGCATCGCGTTATTATCATTCATCAAGTTTTGCAAATATGTGAGATCTACGAATGAATAATCAACCGCAATAGGTCTTGCCTGACCTTGAACCTCAACAAAATAATCCAAACTGATATTTTCATTTATAGTGGAAGAGGGAAGTACATTTTCTGGTTCCGGGGAAGGAGTTACATTTGTTTCTAACTCACTAGGACCTACCTCCCCCGAAACATGTGTAACGGATTCCAACTCTAACAACCTAGATGACAGATTAGTCACTTGAGACTGTAGAGAGTCAACCGTAGCAGCTCGAGCTTCCAAATCCCTGATCTGAGAGGCTTGAGCTTCAATTATAGCCTTCTGATCATCAAAACGTTTTGCCAAAAGCTCCATCTGAGCCAAAACCATCTGAAGAGACGGCATGTCAGACGTTGGCGGTGGTTGTTGTCGTTGGGAAGTTGGTTCCTCAATAACCACTGTTGTCCGCTGGCGTCTACGAAGAGGTAGATCAGCATAGGGGGGTGAAGACCCAGCAGGACGTTTGCCAGGATTCCTCGGGATATGAACCCGGCCAGCAGAAATCCGGCGCAAAATACGCTTAAAGCGTTGGGGATCAGCTAGTTGAATCCCTTCTAAAACTGATTGAGGTGGCACGTCACCCTCAGAATCAGGAGGAGTGGGCCCACCGTCGTCAGAATCCTCATCGACCCGTTCGACACGATCAATATCATCAAGGTCCTGAGCAATGTCAGTGTCGACCAAGTCATCCTCATTGACCGGAGGGATGACATTATCTTCAAAACCATGATCAATCGGCGCAACATAGTTCTCGTTAACTATGTGCCCGAATAACTCTCGGTCAGCTAAAATTTGTTCACCTTTCGGTGCCAGCTTACAGTCATTAAAGACTCGTAGAAGCATCGGTGTTGGCACCAAAAGAGAACGCTGGTCAGGTGCGATATCCAGGTGCAGATCATTTAACAATAACTGGACAAAACGAGGATACTGCAGCCATTTGTCCTTCCCAGCCCTGATGTTTTCCACCATATTCCCAAAAATATAGCCTCTAAAGTTATAGGGCTTATTATACACTAGGGCTAACATAAGTGACAAAGTCAAATGACTTGCCGCATCATACCCCCCTTTCCTCGGTGATAAACATACAATAATAATGTGGCAGAGATACCTCCAGACACGGCATAGAAACTGCTTGCGAAAATCCGACAGCTGATTAGCTGGATAACCCATTCTCTGAAGTCCCCCATAGATAAACGTCGTTGGGAAGATAGTGGGCATCGTTGAGTTGTCAGTGAACTATAAAACCCACCTAATCGAGTTCTCGGTAATCTCGATTTCCTCCCCAAATAGATTCAAAACAATGCGGGGAACATCACCCTGAACCCTGATCACCGCATGATCATAAAATTCCTCTATTTGGTTCATATATACTGGGGTCGATGCGGTGATGGCGTAATAAATCCTTGATCGGCGGAGAAACTCGATCATAGGCCGGAATGGAGCCGAGTTGGCGTGTGTTGACTCCAAGAACGCCGTTATGTTGTGACGAGTGTTGGTGCGGCGGTAATAATTCTTTAACTCAGCCATTTGGAAGCTAAAAATACAAAGAAAAATAACCGAAAGCGTTATAGCGTTAGCCCGAACACAGAAGGGTTAGAAAATGAATTTTTACTTTATGCGTCACTTATGATAAGTGACGCATGGCCATTACCGTCACTTAGTGAGTGTCGTATTGCACAGTAGTTAAAATTAAAATCAAATTATAGCGTCACTTGCTGGAAGTGACGCTATCATGCGTCACTGATGTAAGTGACGTTTGTATTTGGTGATTTAAGTTATACGACACTTGCAAAGTGACGGGTGAAGAACATGCGACATTTAACATAGTGACGTTATACGAAGACAGTCACTTAAGAAGTGACGGTATAAGTGACGTTTAGAACTAAGCGTCACTTAGACAGTCACTTAGGGTAGTGACGCATGTTAAGGCGTCACTAGGAAGAGTGACGGTCTGAACAAGTACAGCAATTATATGCGTCACTACATGAGTCACTTAAGAAGTGACGCAAAATCAGGCATCACTTATTAAGTGACGGTATGTTTTTCAAAATTACCAAATAGCGTCACTTAAGGGAAGTGACGCACGAAGTGACGCAACGATGAAGATCATCGTGTCACTGTTCATGCCCAGAATTCAAATTTAGGGGTTTTCAAAATCGAGTATACCAGAGGGTGCGCAAGATAAAAACGAGTATAACACACCCTTTATTACATGAAAACATTATCTAAACATGCATTAAATCAAGCGATTTCAGATTACCCAAAATCCCGTAACCCTAAATCTAAAGTACAGCAGGAATATTAAACGATAAAGGGTAAGATAAGTACCAAAGTGTTCGTGTTCGTGTGAATGAGTAGAATAAGAATAAAGCACTGGAATGCACAAGATAGCCGTAGAAAGCACAAACGGATCACAGAAAATCGCACAGTACGAGTGATGCAGAGACAGTCTAAGTGACGGTATGTCAGAGCAAGTGTCGGTATAAGTATTTGAAAAGTGGTGAGGTTGAGTGTCGTGGGAAGGGGTATTTATATACCGACCCTTGTATGCGTCACTCAACCCGACACTTAACGCATAGCTTACACCGGCACTCACTGCGTCACTAAAGTGAGTGACGCTATATCGTATGTGTCACTGGCAGCGTCACTTATGAAAGTGACGCGTAGTTCACTTTTAGTGAAAAAATTGCGATTGTATCGATTTTCGCGTTTATGATTTCGGTACTTGAATTGAAAAATAACTGGAACTTGGATAATAACTAAAATTACACTAACCTAGATAAAATAAAACGTATACAAAAAATGTAAATTGACAACTAGAGAATTAACACATTCTTTTTGGTGACGGGGTTGATAAAGTCTGGTTAGGGATCATATTGGAATGACATGCATTTATTAGGAACAATAAGTGTTATTTCGATCATCAGTATATTTGTCCTCTTTAAATTTACTTGAAATACTAAAAGCACTTTTTATAAAAATTATTTCAAAACGATTATTAGTATGTTTATCCACT
This sequence comes from Pseudognaphalium luteoalbum, assembly GCA_963422505.1. NCBI lineage: Eukaryota > Viridiplantae > Streptophyta > Magnoliopsida > Asterales > Asteraceae > Pseudognaphalium > Pseudognaphalium luteoalbum. The sequence continues at coordinate 51,445,375 of OY730196.1, forward strand.
TAAACATGTTATACTCACATCTAGGAAGTATTTTATTATTATTGGTATGTGCATTTCGCTGTAGTTTCCACCATAGATATACATCTTAACTTAAGACATAGACCATGTTTCCATTTACAGATGAAATATAAGAAGATCAATTTTTAAGAATCAAGTCAGCGGTGACAGGTCTGTACTTACGTACAACAGAGCGACATAGCTTGATTCAGGTTTAAGCAAAACCAGACTTGGTCAAACCATTTTGGCGACCTTGTAAGGTATCTTACTTTGAAAGACTTTGCAAGTACTTTGACTTGTGTTTGCTTAAGTTTAAAGTATATATTAATAGAAGCCAGGTCTATACTTACGTATAACAGAGGAAACTATCAATATATACCCCCAAATGATATCAAATAAACATCTTTCATGAAAGCATGTCTAGTATAAGTAAGAAATTTAAGACTTTTGTCATACATCTAATGGTGTTTTACCACTTGAAATAGACAGTTAAGGATTAAGCTTCTTAAGACTTCTCTAAGAGTTTTGTATACCATGCCTACTAATACATCGTATGATGAAGACAATGTTTATAAAAACTGTTTTCAATACGTCAGATAAATCTACTGACACATCCAAGATAAACCTTAAAGTTCCATTTTTATGCATGTCATCCAATGTACTATCATATCCCAAGTTGTTTACAGACACAACTTCAACGTCTATTTTAAAATGTAGCAACCTTGCTTTTCATTAATACTAGAAAGTATAATGAGTGGCAGTTGCGTTGGTTGCATTTTTTTTTTTTTTAAACATTACTATAAAAACAATCCAAGTCACGAATTACTTTTTAGCAAGAAAGAATCTTAAACCAATCATGTTGATTAGTTCGTCAAATCGAGTACGCGTAAAGGCTTTAGTGAAAAGGTCGGCATTTTGCTTTAAGGTGTCTATCTGGACAAGGTCAATTAGGTGTTTTTCATAGCAATCCCGTATAAAGTGGAACCTAAGTTCAATGTGTTTAGTTTTAGAGTGCTGTACGGGATTGCGCGTGATAGATATAGCAGCAGTATTATCAATATGAATAGGAGTCATAGAAAGAAGTAACCCGTAATCACGCAGTTGATGTTGTATCCATAGAACCTGAGAGCAGCAACTTGCAGCAGCAACGTACTCAGCTTCCGCAGTTGAAAGAGAAACTGTAGTCTGTTTCTTGCACTGCCATGACACTAGGCGAGTTCCTAGGAATTGACATCCACCGGTGGTTGACTTCTTATCTATGCTGCAGCCGCCATGATCTGAATCCGAGTAGGCAGAGAGAGCGAATGATTTCTCATTTGAATACCATAGACCAAGATTGGGTCTATGTTTGAGATAACCAAAGATTCGCTTTACTGCCCTCATATGAGACACCTTTGGTTTGGCTTGAAAGCGAGAGCATACGGATACCGCAAAGACAATATCCGGTCGAGAAGCTGTCAAGTACATCAAAGAACCTATCATTGATCGATAGTCCTTTTCTTTGCAATCTTCTTCATCCTCAGCAAGTCGGAGATTGTGATTAAGCTCGATGGGAGTCCCATAGGTTTTACAATTGAGCAGATCGTATCGAGTCAACATGTCTTTGACATACTTTGACTGATGAATATAAATACCTTTTGAAGACTGCTCAACTTGCACACCTAAAAAGAATTTTAGCTCCCCCATCGTACTCATCTCAAACTCAGCTTTCATGATTTCCTCAAAATGCTTGCACATTGCTTCATTGGTAGAGCCAAAAATAATGTCGTCCACATACACTTGCACAAGTAGCATATCCTCTTGATCGCCAGTCCGTTCTTTGCGAATGAACAAAGTACTGTCGATATTTCCACGAACAAATCCATGCTTGACTAAATGATTAGATAACCTTTCGTACCATAATTGTGGGGCTTGATGAAGACCATATAACGCCTTGTTCAACTTGCAGACGTATTCTTGATGCTCAGGGTCTTCAAAGCCAGGAGGCTGTTTCACGTAGACATCAGTGTCCACTTTCCCATATAAAAATGCACTCTTGACATCGAGTTGGTGAACGCGAAACTCTTTGTAAGACGCAAATGAGAGAAAGATCCGAATGGATTCAAGTCTTGCCACAGGAGCGAAGACTTCATCATAATCCAAGCCCTCAATTTGACTAAATCCTTGAACTACCAGTCGGGCTTTATTCCGAATGACAATACCCCTATCATCCATTTTATTATGAAACACCCATCGAGTGCCAGTTAAATGAGCACCTTTGGGTAATGGAACTATATCCCACACTTGCAGCTTGTTGAACTGCTGCAACTCTTCTTGCATAGCCTCGACCCAAGATGGATCTTTCAAGGCTTCATCAACTTTCTTCGGTTCAATTTGGGATAAATGACAGGAATTTATCCGGGCGATCAAATTCAACATTTCCTGATTTAGATTTTGCTGCACTTGATGCCTTGTTCGAACAGCAGCTTCAGGATCACCGATAATGTTATCAATGGGGTGATCCCTGTGTACACGTGTGACTGGGATTCGATCGGGTGCAAGTACTAACTCCAAATTATTCATGTCCCCTTCAGTGATGGGAACAGTGTTAGATGCAGGAACGGTAGTACTTTCTGGTTGCACTGGAATTTCCATATCATCTTCATTAGAGAAAAGATGAGAGTGGACCATGTCATCATCCTCGTCCTCCTCCAATGGTGGCATGTTGGGGTCATCGGGATATTCTGTTGTTTTTGATGTTCCTGAAGTCGAAGGAACATCCGAAGGTGGAACCGTAGGCAAAGGTGTGGATGTGGTAGATATTGGTGTAGTAGTAGGTGGTGGAGGTGACGGTATGGGTGTTGCTGTAGGTGGGGATGCTGGTGTCAAGGTAGAATTGTCCTGACACAAACTAATACCATGAAGTAGAGTGACAATTTCGTCCTCATCAGAAGTTCCTTCTGGTATGTCGAATGAGTTGAACACATCCTTGTAATTGAATAGCCAATCCGGACCCGTTCCTTGAGGAGGATCCGTGTATCGTAAGCATTTCACCTCAAAGTGCTCTTCCACTTGATGAGTCGACTTGATGTAGACTCGTTTATTTGGAGAGTTAACGGAATAACCAAGGAAAATTCCTTCAACTGCTTTAGCTCCAAACTTCGAGACTTTGTCTTTAGAGACCATAATCAGACATGGACACCCGAAAGGTTCCAGAAACTGCAAGGTGGGCTTACGGTTATTAAAGAGTTCATAACATGTCTTATTTTTCTTCTTAACCGTGAGCACTCGGTTCAACACATAGCAAGCAGTACTGGCTGCTTCTGCCCAAAAGATTATAGGAAGCTTAGAATCGGCCAGCATAGTCCGAGCTGTCTCGATAATAGTCCTATTTTTATGCTCAGCAACTCCATTCTGTTGAGGAGTTCGAGGGGCACTGAACTGATGATCAATGCCTTTTGAGGCACAGTATAACTCAAGAGTAGAGTTCTTGAATTCAGTCCCGTTATCACTTCGCAGTCTTTTCACCTTTAAGTTGCATAAGTTTGCCAACTTGTCTAACAGATACACCAGAATGTCTGGTGTTTCACTCTTCGCACCCAGAAAGTACACCCATGAAAATCTCGAGTAGTCGTCGGTGACTACTAAGCAATAAGATCTTCCACCGATGCTCTTGGTAGAAATAGGACCAAATAGGTCCATATGCAATAACTCCAATGGTGCCGCAATGGAATTCACTAATTTTGGTTTGTGGGGTTTCTTATGAAGTTTCCCTTTATGGCAGGCGACGCAGTCATCTTTTAGCGCAAATGACTGTTTAGGAACTCCATTTACCAAGTCATTGTTTATCAAGAAGTTCATCTTACGAAAATGGATGTGTCCCATTCGTCGATGCCACAATAGTGATTCCTTTTCTGAAGCCTTAGATAGGAGACATGTATATTCATCCTTAGTCTCAACAGTACGCATATTCATGATGTAGGTATCATTTCTCCTAGGTGCCCTTAAAAGCACCCATTCCTCGGGGATAACGAAACCCGGCTTCAAAATCACACACTCTGTCTTTGTGAACGCTGTTGTATAATCCTTATCACAGACTTGTGATACACTCAGCAAGTTGTGAGTCAATTGAGCCACGTAGTTCACATTTTCGAAGCTAACTTTCCCGTTAGTTAGCGTACCTTTCCCAGAAATGGTTCCTCCTGTATCTCCAGCAAATGCAACATGTCCTCCAGAATGTGGTTTAACATTCGTCAAAAGGGACACATCGCCTGTCATGTGTCGCGAACAGCCACTATCGATAAACCACTCGCTGTCTTTAACGCGATCTGACTGCTGCAACACAAAAGTAGGAGATTAGTGAGAAACGGTGACCCAAGCCTTTACAGACTTAGGTCGACCACAGTCATCAACAATAATCACATCAGACAAGACTTTATTTTTAAACAGATCAGATTTTGCATCTGATGTGTTATTATTGATGACATTGGAGTCTGCAGTAGACTCCTTTATTTTCCAAACAGTAGATGGTTTGGAAATTTGCTTTGGAGTAATGTTGGGTTCTTGTTTTGGCAAAGGTTTTTGCCCAACATTACTTGTTTTAGTAGCAGGTTTGGGAGAGACAGAGTAACGCCTAGGAGGAGGTTTTGAAAGAGAATTGCGATAAACAGAAATCCTAGGCATTTCCCTCCCGTAATTCTGATGAGACAGTTTGGGACAATCACGAATTAGATGTCCCTGTCTCTTGCAGTAAAAGCATGATCGATTTTCAACAACTGGTTGAAACTGAGGTTTTACCGCCGGAGTTGAAGAAACATTTCTAGAACATGCACATTTCGTGCATGTCTTAGAATGTTCTTGTTTCGGTTGAGTGGTTGACGTAGAAGGTTTGTTACAAACATCATTTGCAGATTTAGATTTGTTTTGCAAAATCTTTACAGGTGACTAATACCATGAAGTAGAGTGACTAATACCATTAGTTTATCTTGACACAAACTAATACCATGAAGTAGAGTGACAATTTCATCCTCATCAGAAGTTCCTTCTGGTATGTCGAATGAGTTGAACACATCCTTGTAATTGAATAGCCAATCCGGACCCGTTCCTTGAGGAGGATCCGTGTATCGTAAGCATTTCACCTCAAAGTGCTCTTCCACTTGATGAGTCGACTTGATGTAGACTCGTTTATTTGGAGAGTTAACGGAATAACCAAGGAAAATTCCTTCAACTGCTTTAGCTCCAAACTTCGAGACTTTGTCTTTAGAGACCATAATCAGACATGGACACCCGAAAGGTTCCAGAAACTGCAAGGTGGGCTTACGGTTATTAAAGAGTTCATAACATGTCTTATTTTTCTTCTTAACCGTGAGCACTCGGTTCAACACATAGCAAGCAGTACTGGCTGCTTCTGCCCAAAAGATTATAGGAAGCTTAGAATCGGCCAGCATAGTCCGAGCTGTCTCGATAATAGTCCTATTTTTATGCTCAGCAACTCCATTCTGTTGAGGAGTTCGAGGGGCACTGAACTGATGATCAATGCCTTTTGAGGCACAGTATAACTCAAGAGTAGAGTTCTTGAATTCAGTCCCGTTATCACTTCGCAGTCTTTTCACCTTTAAGTTGCATAAGTTTGCCAACTTGTCTAACAGATACACCAGAATGTCTGGTGTTTCACTCTTCGCACCCAGAAAGTACACCCATGAAAATCTCGAGTAGTCGTCGGTGACTACTAAGCAATAAGATCTTCCACCGATGCTCTTGGTAGAAATAGGACCAAATAGGTCCATATGCAATAACTCCAATGGTGCCGCAATGGAATTCACTAATTTTGGTTTGTGGGGTTTCTTATGAAGTTTCCCTTTATGGCAGGCGACGCAGTCATCTTTTAGCGCAAATGACTGTTTAGGAACTCCATTTACCAAGTCATTGTTTATCAAGAAGTTCATCTTACGAAAATGGATGTGTCCCATTCGTCGATGCCACAATAGTGATTCCTTTTCTGAAGCCTTAGATAGGAGACATGTATATTCATCCTTAGTCTCAACAGTACGCATATTCATGATGTAGGTATCATTTCTCCTAGGTGCCCTTAAAAGCACCCATTCCTCGGGGATAACGAAACCCGGCTTCAAAATCACACACTCTGTCTTTGTGAACGCTGTTGTATAATCCTTATCACAGACTTGTGATACACTCAGCAAGTTGTGAGTCAATTGAGCCACGTAGTTCACATTTTCGAAGCTAACTTTCCCGTTAGTTAGCGTACCTTTCCCAGAAATGGTTCCTCCTGTATCTCCAGCAAATGCAACATGTCCTCCAGAATGTGGTTTAACATTCGTCAAAAGGGACACATCGCCTGTCATGTGTCGCGAACAGCCACTATCGATAAACCACTCGCTGTCTTTAACGCGATCTGACTGCTGCAACACAAAAGTAGGAGATTAGTGAGAAACGGTGACCCAAGCCTTTACAGACTTAGGTCGACCACAGTCATCAACAATAATCACATCAAACAAGACTTTATTTTTAAACAGATCAGATTTTGCATCTGATGTGTTATTATTGATGACATTGGAGTCTGCAGTAGACTCCTTTATTTTCCAAACAGTAGATGGTTTGGAAATTTGCTTTGGAGTAATGTTGGGTTCTTGTTTTGGCAAAGGTTTTTGCCCAACATTACTTGTTTTAGTAGCAGGTTTGGGAGAGACAGAGTAACGCCTAGGAGGAGGTTTTGAAAGAGAATTGCGATAAACAGAAATCCTAGGCATTTCCCTCCCGTAATTCTGATGAGACAGTTTGGGACAATCACGAATTAGATGTCCCTGTCTCTTGCAGTAAAAGCATGATCGATTTTCAACAACTGGTTGAAACTGAGGTTTTACCGCCGGAGTTGAAGAAACATTTCTAGAACATGCACATTTCGTGCATGTCTTAGAATGTTCTTGTTTCGGTTGAGTGGTTGACGTAGAAGGTTTGTTACAAACATCATTTGCAGATTTAGATTTGTTTTGCAAAATCTTTACAGGTGACTAATACCATGAAGTAGAGTGACTAATACCATTAGTTTATCTTGACACAAACTAATACCATGAAGTAGAGTGACAATTTCATCCTCATCAGAAGTTCCTTCTGGTATGTCGAATGAGTTGAACACATCCTTGTAATTGAATAGCCAATCCGGACCCGTTCCTTGAGGAGGATCCGTGTATCGTAAGCATTTCACCTCAAAGTGCTCTTCCACTTGATGAGTCGACTTGATGTAGACTCGTTTATTTGGAGAGTTAACGGAATAACCAAGGAAAATTCCTTCAACTGCTTTAGCTCCAAACTTCGAGACTTTGTCTTTAGAGACCATAATCAGACATGGACACCCGAAAGGTTCCAGAAACTGCAAGGTGGGCTTACGGTTATTAAAGAGTTCATAACATGTCTTATTTTTCTTCTTAACCGTGAGCACTCGGTTCAACACATAGCAAGCAGTACTGGCTGCTTCTGCCCAAAAGATTATAGGAAGCTTAGAATCGGCCAGCATAGTCCGAGCTGTCTCGATAATAGTCCTATTTTTATGCTCAGCAACTCCATTCTGTTGAGGAGTTCGAGGGGCACTGAACTGATGATCAATGCCTTTTGAGGCACAGTATAACTCAAGAGTAGAGTTCTTGAATTCAGTCCCGTTATCACTTCGCAGTCTTTTCACCTTTAAGTTGCATAAGTTTGCCAACTTGTCTAACAGATACACCAGAATGTCTGGTGTTTCACTCTTCGCACCCAGAAAGTACACCCATGAAAATCTCGAGTAGTCGTCGGTGACTACTAAGCAATAAGATCTTCCACCGATGCTCTTGGTAGAAATAGGACCAAATAGGTCCATATGCAATAACTCCAATGGTGCCGCAATGGAATTCACTAATTTTGGTTTGTGGGGTTTCTTATGAAGTTTCCCTTTATGGCAGGCGACGCAGTCATCTTTTAGCGCAAATGACTGTTTAGGAACTCCATTTACCAAGTCATTGTTTATCAAGAAGTTCATCTTACGAAAATGGATGTGTCCCATTCGTCGATGCCACAATAGTGATTCCTTTTCTGAAGCCTTAGATAGGAGACATGTATATTCATCCTTAGTCTCAACAGTACGCATATTCATGATGTAGGTATCATTTCTCCTAGGTGCCCTTAAAAGCACCCATTCCTCGGGGATAACGAAACCCGGCTTCAAAATCACACACTCTGTCTTTGTGAACGCTGTTGTATAATCCTTATCACAGACTTGTGATACACTCAGCAAGTTGTGAGTCAATTGAGCCACGTAGTTCACATTTTCGAAGCTAACTTTCCCGTTAGTTAGCGTACCTTTCCCAGAAATGGTTCCTCCTGTATCTCCAGCAAATGCAACATGTCCTCCAGAATGTGGTTTAACATTCGTCAAAAGGGACACATCGCCTGTCATGTGTCGCGAACAGCCACTATCGATAAACCACTCGCTGTCTTTAACGCGATCTGACTGCTGCAACACAAAAGTAGGAGATTAGTGAGAAACGGTGACCCAAGCCTTTACAGACTTAGGTCGACCACAGTCATCAACAATAATCACATCAGACAAGACTTTATTTTTAAACAGATCAGATTTTGCATCTGATGTGTTATTATTGATGACATTGGAGTCTGCAGTAGACTCCTTTATTTTCCAAACAGTAGATGGTTTGGAAATTTGCTTTGGAGTAATGTTGGGTTCTTGTTTTGGCAAAGGTTTTTGCCCAACATTACTTGTTTTAGTAGCAGGTTTGGGAGAGACAGAGTAACGCCTAGGAGGAGGTTTTGAAAGAGAATTGCGATAAACAGAAATCCTAGGCATTTCCCTCCCGTAATTCTGATGAGACAGTTTGGGACAATCACGAATTAGATGTCCCTGTCTCTTGCAGTAAAAGCATGATCGATTTTCAACAACTGGTTGAAACTGAGGTTTTACCGCCGGAGTTGAAGAAACATTTCTAGAACATGCACATTTCGTGCATGTCTTAGAATGTTCTTGTTTCGGTTGAGTGGTTGACGTAGAAGGTTTGTTACAAACATCATTTGCAGATTTAGATTTGTTTTGCAAAATCTTTACAGGTGACTAATACCATGAAGTAGAGTGACTAATACCATTAGTTTATCCTGACACAAACTAATACCATGAAGTAGAGTGACAATTTCATCCTCATCAGAAGTTCCTTCTGGTATGTCGAATGAGTTGAACACATCCTTGTAATTGAATAGCCAATCCGGACCCGTTCCTTGAGGAGGATCCGTGTATCGTAAGCATTTCACCTCAAAGTGCTCTTCCACTTGATGAGTCGACTTGATGTAGACTCGTTTATTTGGAGAGTTAACGGAATAACCAAGGAAAATTCCTTCAACTGCTTTAGCTCCAAACTTCGAGACTTTGTCTTTAGAGACCATAATCAGACATGGACACCCGAAAGGTTCCAGAAACTGCAAGGTGGGCTTACGGTTATTAAAGAGTTCATAACATGTCTTATTTTTCTTCTTAACCGTGAGCACTCGGTTCAACACATAGCAAGCAGTACTGGCTGCTTCTGCCCAAAAGATTATAGGAAGCTTAGAATCGGCCAGCATAGTCCAAGCTGTCTCGATAATAGTCCTATTTTTATGCTCAGCAACTCCATTCTGTTGAGGAGTTCGAGGGGCACTGAACTGATGATCAATGCCTTTTGAGGCACAGTATAACTCAAGAGTAGAGTTCTTGAATTCAGTCCCGTTATCACTTCGCAGTCTTTTCACCTTTAAGTTGCATAAGTTTGCCAACTTGTCTTACAGATACACCAGAATGTCTGGTGTTTCACTCTTCGCACCCAGAAAGTACACCCATGAAAATCTCGAGTAGTCGTCGGTGACTACTAAGCAATAAGATCTTCCACCAATGCTCTTGGTAGAAATAGGACCAAATAGGTCCATATGCAATAACTCCAATGGTGCTGCAATGGAATTCACTAATTTTGGTTTGTGGGGTTTCTTATGAAGTTTCCCTTTATGGCAGGCGACGCAGTCATCTTTTAGCGCAAATGACTGTTTAGGAACTCCATTTACCAAGTCATTGTTTATCAAGAAGTTCATCTTACGAAAATGGATGTGTCCCATTCGTCGATGCCACAATAGTGATTCCTTTTCTGAAGCCTTAGATAGGAGACATGTATATTCATCCTTAGTCTCAACAGTACGCATATTCATGATGTAGGTATCATTTCTCCTAGGTGCCCTTAAAAGCACCCATTCCTCGGGGATAACGAAACCCGGCTTCAAAATCACACACTCTGTCTTTGTGAACGCTGTTGTATAATCCTTATCACAGACTTGTGATACACTCAGCAAGTTGTGAGTCAATTGAGCCACGTAGTTCACATTTTCGAAGCTAACTTTCCCGTTAGTTAGCGTACCTTTCCCAGAAATGGTTCCTCCTGTATCTCCAGCAAATGCAACATGTCCTCCAGAATGTGGTTTAACATTCGTCAAAAGGGACACATCGCCTGTCATGTGTCGCGAACAGCCACTATCGACAAACCACTCGCTGTCTTTAACGCGATCTGACTGCTGCAACACAAAAGTAGGAGATTAGTGAGAAACGGTGACCCAAGCCTTTACAGACTTAGGTCGACCACAGTCATCAACAATAATCACATCAGACAAGACTTTATTTTTAAACAGATCAGATTTTGCATCTGATGTGTTATTATTGATGACATTGGAGTCTGCAGTAGACTCCTTTATTTTCCAAACAGTAGATGGTTTGGAAATTTGCTTTGGAGTAATGTTGGGTTCTTGTTTTGGCAAAGGTTTTTGCCCAACATTACTTGTTTTAGTAGCAGGTTTGGGAGAGACAGAGTAACGCCTAGGAGGAGGTTTTGAAAGAGAATTGCGATAAACAGAAATCCTAGGCATTTCCCTCCCGTAATTCTGATGAGACAGTTTGGGACAATCACGAATTAGATGTCCCTGTCTCTTGCAGTAAAAGCATGATCGATTTTCAACAACTGGTTGAAACTGAGGTTTTACCGCCGGAGTTGAAGAAACATTTCTAGAACATGCACATTTCGTGCATGTCTTAGAATGTTCTTGTTTCGGTTGAGTGGTTGACGTAGAAGGTTTGTTACAAACATCATTTGCAGATTTAGATTTGTTTTGCAAAATCTTTACAGGTGACTGTAAAGTTTTAGATTTTGTACTTAAAACCTTATTCTTTTCTTTGTTAGATTGAACTTTAATTGGAGGTTCAACCTTTAACACCTTTTCACATTTTACCTCAACCTTTTTAAACTCAGGATACTCCTCATCGATAATATCCTCAATCTCAACTATCTCCTCAACATTAACAGGAGATTCACACTTTGATTTAACAAACTGAGGTGAAGGGTACTCTGACCGTTTAGTTTTCTCCTTCACCTGTTTGTTAACCTTATCAGCCTTAGATTTGACACCGTATAACAATGCATAATCAACCGGAATCTCTTCGGTGCCTTCCTTAACCGGCATAGGACAGTATTCAGTAGGAGGCGGGACTACACTATAGCCTAGTCCCGTCTTCGTTTTGTGATCTGTCCTTTGCTTAGTAAGTATATCATTAAAGGCAACAGTAGACGAAGAGGAACTTAAAATCTTACTCTTATAGTTGTCATATTCTACTTTAAGATTAGAGAATTCCTCGTTCAGACGGTCAATTTCTGCAAGATAGCTATCAATAGCATCCTGTTGACTAAAAACTTTTGACTTATACCTAAGTGTGTCCTGTTGATAAGCCTCTATTTTCTTATCATACAATTGTTCATTTGCTTTTAGGTATTTGTTTGAGTCATTAAGTTTTTCGACCTTTCTTCTTAAGTCTACATTGTCTACCTGAAAGCACCTTAAGGATTCGGTTAACTTAATGCATGATACACAGTTTAAGGGTTCTTCAGCTTCATTACATACCTCATTCGAGATGTGAGCCATAAGACACTGCTGATAGTTCTCAGCATATATACTCCAATCCGTATTGGTTGGCTCAAAAACCACTAGTGCATCTGCTGTTGCTTGCTTTATTTGATCCTTCTCCGGAGTTCTAGGAGCATCAGGCTTAGTGAAACCAGACGGAGGAACCTTAGGCTTCTCACATTCTCTTGCAAAGTGTCCTAAATTCTGACAATTGTAACATTTCACTTTGCTTTTATCAAAACCGAAGCTGGTTTTGCCATCTCCCTCCAAACTCTTGCGACCAGTTCGTTGCAAGAATTTCTGAACACGCCTGGATATCATAGCAATGTTCCAGTTAAGATCCATCTGCTCAAGATCATCGTCATCAAGTTGAGCATAGTCTTCCTTAGCCAATTCCAAAGTGGCATTTGGTTGTGAAACCAAATCCTTGTAAGAACTTAGAAAGGCTGTATAGATAGCAGCCTGCTCCTGAATTGCAGGAGAGACGGGGACCTGCTGTTTTGACCCCTGAGAGGGTCCAGAAGCATATACTGGATGAGAAACACCAGTAGAGTACAAAGGAGTCTGAAGTGGAGAGCTTGTAGAAGAAACAAAAGCCATTCCCCCATACGTTTTACCCGTGTTAACTTGTCCTCCATACAGGGATGGATCTTGAACAAAACCACCTGTCTTGCATTCTTTCTTCTTCATCTCCATTGCATGAGCTTGAAGAACGCCAATTAGCTCATCCAATTTCATGGTAGCTAATTCATGACTTTCCTTGAGAAGCTGTACTTTAACATCCCAAGAGCTAGGCAAAACATCCAGTAATTTCTTGTTTACTTCAAGTGGAGGAAAATCGTAACCTCCCTCTATTAACTCACTCACCAGTTGTGAGTATCTAGTAAAAACTCCTGCAGTCATCTCATTTGGCAAAGAATCAAACAGATCATACTGTTTCTTGATGAGTTCCAACTTGGCTGCTTTGTACCTTTGATTTCCACCACATCTAGTTTCTATTGCATTCCACAGCTCATATGTGGTTTCATGTGATTTGAACATTCGCAATACATCTTTAGATAGGCACATACAAATAGCCGCATGTGCCTTTTTCTCCATATCGTAATCTTTCTTTTCCTCTGGAGTCATGGACCTGTACAACTTTTTCGGAGGCATATTCATAGTAGGAAAAACTCCTTCAGCTAGAGGAGCTACATATTTCTCGGTGAGTGGACCCCAGAGCTCCGGACAGTGAAAGTTGATGTATTGTTCAAATCGAGCACGCCAATATACGTAATCCATATCGGCTGTAAACAGAGGAGGTTTGTTATTAGAGCCAACATCATGATTCTGTTTTAACATATCTCTTAGTCCTCTAATATCGTCTTTATCAGCAATAGAAGCCATTGAAGATCTACCGGAAATGGTACGCAAAAACAAGAACTTGCAAAGTAATTAGTACCAAAGGCGTCACTTGGTAAGTGACGCACTCAAGTGTCGCAGCGAATAGCGACACTAGGAAAGTGACGCTATCGAGTGACGTACAAAGTGACGGATGACACTATCAGTAAGTGTCGGTCAGTTAAGCAAGTGACTCACTCAAGTGTCGTACTTGAGTGTCGTGCTAAATCAAATAGGCGTCACTAGTAAAAGTGACGCTATAAATCAAATAGGCGTCAATAACAGAAGTGACGCTTAAGGATCAAGTGACGTGCAACAGTGACGCACTTGAGTGACGGTGTATTAGGGTAGACGACACTTAAGTTAAGTGTCGTATAACCTCAAATGACGCAACAAGTGACGCGTCTAAGTGACGGTAAAACCCTAATTTTGGGATTAGCTAGTGCCGCTATAAGTGACGCGTCCAAGTGACGGATCGAGTGTCGCAAAACGGCTGAAAAATCCCAAAACCCAAAAAATGTCGAATTTTCGTAAACCAAACGAAAATTCCTTGAACCCTAATGGACAAAACCTGTAGATTATGAAGAATCTTGACTGTAAATCACCTTAGCTACTCCAAAACCGTATGTAATCTCAATTAATTATTCGAACAAAGCCGAAATCAACCCAAAATCGAATCTAAACGTCAATGTATTCACCTAGGAGCTCTGATACCAGTTGAGAGTGCCCCTTGTCGTGGACCTAGATGTCAATTGACAGCAATCGTAAGGCGGAATCAAACAATTGCTTGTATTGCTAACAAATCACAAACCGAACACAATGAATTCAACAAAGTAAACGTGTATATTAGCTTGTATAACTGTTTGGAAACGATTACAATAAGGTTTAGTCGACAAATGGTGCTAGGGTTTCGTCAACACTAGCCAAAAACCCGTAGGTTTCTATTTATACTAAAAAGTCAGCCGACATGCGTCACTTGTGGAAGTGTCGCATGTGGCCGCCTTCATGCGTCACTTACCTAAGTGACGCTATGCGTCACTAAGGCAAGTGACGCCTAACCTAAAACACGAGTGTCGCATATAATAAAAACTATATTTCTATTAAATAACTAACGACACTTATTTACAACTCAATAGACCAACTGACAGACACCTAATATGTATCAACAACACAGATAACTTCCTACTGTACCTAGAGTTGATAAGGTTCTAAGCCTAAAGTAGTAGTCTCGTGAAGGACTGGAAAGGGTGATCCATAGCTAAGTCTAGATGCATGATAAGTTTAGACATAACAAATATAACAATCCCCAATTATATAGATATAAAGATTAATTCAACATCATCTATAACTATCTAAATCATGGTAACCATACAAGCAACTACTCACAAAGCATAGCAGTAATCATTTCTAACATTAATAAACCACATACATCAAACAAGAACAATATGACAAATTTATATTAAAAAGGATAGATAATACCGATACGAAATGCGAGCAGAATAACACTTGTATTTCTTCATAATATCCGAGCATTACATAAGCTAGCCTCTACGAACGTACTTACATAGCTATCTAACAGCGGTGGATTCTCCCCCTAATTTTCTAACTAGTTTCTAGAGAGAGAAACTAGAGAGAGAGACTAGAGAGAGAACCTAGAGAGAGAAACTAAACTAACTAACTAAAAGAACGAAAACGTAAAGAAAATGTGAAGTGTAGAAGTGTTGAGGATTGTTGGTGTGTTGAAATGAGGCTTGTATTTATAGAGATCGCACAACCGTATCCGTAGACCGTATCCAAACCTTCAAACGCACAACCGTAACACAAAGGCGAATAAAAATCAGATTTTTATCACCCAAACGCACAATACGGCTGAGCTGGACCGTATACGGCTGAACTAGACTGTATACGGCTGAGCATAGGGTGAATACGACTGAACTGGGCCGTATACGGCTGAGCACAGGCCGTATACGGTCTGCACAGGCCGTATACGGTCTGTGACCAGCCGTATACAGTCTGTGACCATCCGTATATGGTCTGGTTAAGCCGTATACGGTCTGGTTCAGCCGTATCCTAGCCCTTCGGTTCTTCGTTTCTTCGTTCGGGCGTATCTTCTTCATCGTTTATCCGTTTTGAGCGTTCTTTATATCCACGCGTTCGTATATTCCTAACGAAGAAAATGACATAAGTTAGAGGTCATAATTCTTTATGTATCTCAAAAAGTGCTAAAATACGCGAACAGAAGATTCAATGATCGTTTGTGCTCTGTTTTACTCATTTTTTGGTTGTTTTTGTCGATTCTTAAAATATCGTCTATATTTTAGCCCTTATGATGAAATGTGATGTTTAAGTTCATATTTTAAGTGTTTTCGTTAATAGTTGGGGCAAAATGGTGAGATAATGGCACACAAAAACATGACTTTTTGCGTGTCATCAAATATCCCACACTTAGACTTTGCTTGTCCTCAAGCAAAACTCAAAATTCTCACTTGCTTTGAGGAAAAACATTTTGAAAACATGAGTTTATTTTTTGGGTGAATCAAAATATATCAACAACAACCATCTTCATATACAAGCATCATATCCTGGAAATAAGAGAAAGTAAGGTATTCCTTTCAGAGGCATAAAATGATTCTCTTAGGCATGCTTTCAATTCTCACGATCTTGGAATATACATGACTAGGCGATCTCACAAGGTGGTCACTCAATTCACTTAAAAGTGTTTCGGGTTACCTATCAATCTAATCAAACGAAATCGCTCATAAGCCAGTCATGCAACATCCATCGTCATAGGCTTGCTCGAGAATCATATCTCCACCACTTAGGTGAGGACGGTGCTAGCTATCCCAGGACATTCAGAGTGGGTTATAATGGCAGGTGAGGGTTACGGGGTATGAATAAGTGGGAAAAGGGGGTTGTAAAGGGTTTTGCTTATCTTAGGACTTCTAAACTTTTAAAAAAGATTATTTAAACAACCTTTTAAATGAAAACGGAAATGGATAACAGTGAGGGAAGAAGATAGCTATTTTGACTTCTATCTTTTTGAAAATACACGGGGGAACTTATCTTTATAAGAGGAGGATTTTTCGAGAGATTTGAAGCACTTAGCTTTTTTTTTTTAGGGATTCTTATTTTCTTCCTTTTTTCCCTTTTTGAGATCCTTTCTTTCTTTCATATTTTTCATCCTTTTGATGACTTTGCATTTACTTGGTGCCAATTTTTCACACCATAAACTTCTCAACTTTTGATTTTTATCAAGGAAACGCACACGAGAAATTTTGAGTAAACACCAGTATTTGTGATTTTGAGTGAAAGCAAAAAGGATATTACAATAACATTTTTCACTAGTTTAGATTTTTAAGATAAGATTTTTGGTGGGTGTCGAATAAGTGGGTTGAAATTTTGAGGGTTTTGAAAGAAACGAATAGGATAAGGCTCAACAGGGTTATCTAAGCGGATCATCAACACTAAAGATGAGTGTTGGAAGGGTTTTGGGCATGAAAAGATATGATAAAAGGGGTGAAATCCTAAGGAATGTCAAGGTCATCTAACTACACCTATACCGCATACGGTACTCTACCAATGTGGTCTCGAAGTGCATACCAGGAGCAAGTTTTAATTCCGGATGCATGCATTGGCACACTCAAACAAACGAATAGTGAAGCATTAAAGATGAATGCTTATAATGGCTCAAGATACCTCACTGCAAGTTTTTGGGTTTGTTTGTGCCTAGCCATGCGATGCCCCTCTTAGATTATCATTTTAAGCCTAAGAAATTCCTATCTTATTTACTCTTATTTTCCAAAATACCTTACTCATATATGAAAATGCTCATTATTAAGACATTTTAACTCAAAAAATTTTGAAATTTTTTAGCAAAAGTGAGTTTTTATGAAAATTAATCCAACTGAATGAGTGGCATCTCCACTGTCGAAGTTAAGCTTATGATTTTGAGAAACATTTTCTGAGTTTGCTTTTGGAAATAAGAATCTAACAAGCAAACATAAGGTATTCTATACCGCTATCCCACACTTAGAGGAACATTGTCCCTAATGTTCTCTTGAGTTGGGATTTGAGGAAAATCCCACACTTAGAGTTTGAACATATCGGAAAATGTTACTCAAGTGTTTATTTGGGCTGAAATCCCACACTTAGTGATAAGTTTGGGATATGCTATAGACTACTTTAATGAGAATTTAAAGCTAACAATCATATCAAAAACGAGGATGAGAACTAGAGAACTCCCTTATCGAAGTGAAGGTGGAAGGCGGAGATTCTTGAAGATGCGCCGAAGAGGAGATCTTGCCAGGAATTCTTCTTCGGCGGCTCAATGAAGATCTTTTGGCGTGCAAATCTCACAAATAGCAACTTTATTCTCCATCTTAACACTTCTTTCACTTTCATGTGAAGATATCTTGTAAGTGTGAACACGTTGGACATACTTTTTACCGACTTCTCATAGCAGCTTTTTACCAAAAGAGTGACTTAATCCAAGAATGCCAAAGATGTTTGCTAAAACAAGTTTAAGTCATGTGTTTTTAAACGAGTTCGAGCATAATGCGTGAAAGTAGCACGCAAGTACCTTAAATGCTCGAAACACATGAAGTGATGTGATGTGGTAAAAGTTATCAGTGAAAATGAATTGGTGTATATCCAAGTGTGAAAGATAGTCAGAGATAATTCACTTCTTGGAATTTAAAAACAAATACGACTAATACTAAAGGATATTCATTGCACGGGTTACCTTCCGAGAAGCGATGCTTTTATAGTCGAGAACTTGACTTGGATAGATTGTAGAAAATAAAGCAAAGTGATGGCGTCCTCTGGATACTGGAAGAGTGAAGGCCTCTCCTTGATGAACTAGTCATAGAAAACTAGAAATCATACATGTGTCTGAAAGCACCATCTCTTCCCCTGCAAAGAAATGCTCCAAAGATTTCCAAATTTAATGAATTGTAAGCTTCCCTTGTTGCCTTTCCATCATTCTCAAAGATTCTTCATCCATAGGCATAAAACCCTGCTTGTTAGGCATTTGTACAAGTAGAACAAGCAAACGTGATCTAACAAACAAGTGATTATCCTCTAAATCAGAGATTCACTGGTTTGTGAAAAGACTATCAAAGTGAGTACTTTGAAGATGAAACAAACCAGTATATGACTTAGAGTCTAATCTCACACTAAAAGTGTTAGTTGCCTAAAACTTCACCATAGCAGATATGGAAATACTAGTGTTATTAGTTCAATTAGGTAGCCAAGAATAGAGATATCCAAAGCACACATTTTTAAATGAATTCAAGCATAATACACATATTGACATACAGATTAGGATATCAGATTAAGAATTAGTATCTCATGTATGTTCACATAAATATATGTAAGTACCTCAAATGCTCGAAACATGCCAGTGGTTATGACTAATGCTCCTAACTCCTGGTAGGTTTCCATGAGAGTGAAAGGGATACTGAGAACTTGAGATCTTAGATTGGATTTTGCAATAAAGCTCAAACAAGTGGGAGTAGGAAGTTTTAAGGTTTTGACAAGAATTTCATTGAAGTAATTTCGCAAACCATCCGTTTTGTTCATAAAAATTAAGAAAACTTGGAACAATTTTTTAGGGATCATTTTCTACTTATTTGGGTTAGCTTACGAATTATCCTACTACTAAAACTACGTCAGATACGGGTTGCCTCCCGAGAAGCGCTTGTTTTTGTTCGAGTCACTAGCTTGACTCTAGCACTACTTATCAGGCAATCCTAGTGGTTTCCTTGCATCCATTAGTAGACACAAGGGGTAATATTGGTACATACCTAAAATTTTAGAGCAGATTAGGGCCAGGTTATGTCCAATATAAGGATATGGCTCGAAGTGAGGGAGTTGTTCTAGCGGAGGTATCACAAATCTCTCAACTTCTAACACCTCTTTGGGTTGAATTGTCAGAATGGGTTGGTCGAAGGAATCCTTATCTCCCAATGGTGTATAAGACATTATATGGTTGAGAGAGGGTTTGAAAGGAAACCATGACGCTGAACCCACCTTGCTTCCTATGGTATTTTGGTCAATGATAATGTTGTACTCTGGGCATGGAGGTGGGACAGTATCCGTTTTCGTCTCCAATCTCGTAGCAACATTTTCATTGACTACTTGGTCTAAGGCAATTGAGGGTTCAACTAGATCATTGGGTGATTCATTCGGAAAGATAGATGGGACATCATCAACCACAACTTGTTGCGGGATGTTGTCAACCATGTCAGTTTGAATAGAAATGAGATCACTTCTCAGAGTCGGCGCACATTCCTCTCGTCCTTCTGAAGCTGAGTCTTCTATGTAGATCTCCCACGCCGGGTTCTCCATTTCTATTTCCTCGTCTACCTCATCATACTCGTCACCTCGGCCGGAAGTTTCGAGTTGCAATGGTTCGGAGAGCTCCTCTAGAATGAACTCTTTGTCGGTCTTGGACATTGATAGGTTAAGAACGGGTGGAAGTGAGGGTTTAGAAGACTGGGTAGTTGAAGGGGTGGAAGGAATTTTGCAACCAGACTGATGAGAATGAAAGTCTGTATCGAATGATGTAGATGTGGTGTGTAAGTGCCTATCATCTTCCTGTAGCCAATTGTCGGTTATAACATGATTCCTAGCTTCATTACTACTCACATGGACTTGTATTTGTATTTCAGATAGCTTATCAGTAGATCTTCTAAGCATGTCTTCTTGTTCCTTAAGTAGTTGCTCAAGTGGGTTGTAGGAAAGTGAGGAAGTATTTCTACTGAGATAAGCTATGGGCATATCTCTTGAGTCAGAACTCTCATATGGTGATGGTTCGTGTACAGGGTAAGATGAGTGTGAGTAGACATTGGATGGTTCAGGATAGTAAGGCTGGTATTGATGTGTTTGGAAAGCATAAGGGTCATAATGATATTTTAATTGAGGATCTAAGTACCCTATGTTATCCGAATAAATCATACTATTCCCTTGACATTCGTTATCTAAATAGGCATTACTCCTACATCTATTCTGGATTGATTTAGCAAGACTATCAATTTGATCTTTTAATTGTTGTTGAGTTGCCATTTGCCCAAGTTTTCAGAAAAAAGATAGCACACGAAGAAGGTTTAAGAATTAAAGTTGGGTTGAGAAGGGAAATTAATCTAAACTACGCTAAGCTAAGGTAATCTAATCTAACTACGCTAATCTACGGCACAAATAACTTCTGACAGGGATGGTGAATCCAAGTCAAAAGGATTGCTTAAAAACTAATTTATCTAAACAAGCTCCAAATCGTACTACCGTCCCCGACAACGGCGCCAAAAACTTGATCGCGCCCAAACGGTCGGTCGGTTTTTACACCGGTCGTTGGTCCAGCTGTCGAGGCGCGGATCAGGAAGTTTTAAATTTATAATAGTCGGGGGAGCCTAAACCTTCCGAATTACTTACTATTACTGGGTACGAATACTCGATATTAGTACGTGGTAAGGATGATCCAAGGTCGTTCCTCTCGACGGTAGAATTGAAATAGAGCTAGTTCTGATAAACTAATATTTAAGCTAGGATTTAGATAAGTGGATAGGTGGTTGTTTTTGGGTTTTTATCTATTAAACTATTAAAACTAATGAAACATAAAAGTAAAGGGGAGACTAGCATATATAACACCTAAATGATAACGAAGACGTGGTTCACCATGATTTAGGGTAGTGTATGATTGGGATGATGTTTATTTGGGGACACTTTTAGTTAATAAACAGATGCATTATGGGTGTAAACACTAGGACCCTACTCTTTCTAGTTAAGTACCAGAATTAGTATGTCACGAGACCTAGGCTATCGTGATTCTAATCAGAACAGGCTGCTCAACCCCGCCACACTGTCTTTATGGACAAGTGACCCTTGAAGGGTGCAGGAATAAGGTAACAGACTGCCGCGCAGGTAATTTTGACCGTTCTTAACACCTAAATGTAAATGTCATTTCCTAAACATGTTCAGATTATTAACTTGCTATTCTAAACTATCAGTTTTATAGAGTCTAGGGGTTTTAAGAATCCTGAACCACTGTTGGGCTTGACTTTCATCTCCAGACTCATTCCTTACATTTGATTAGTTCAACTACTTCTGCCATCATGTAGCCTCTCCTTTGCAATCAGTCATTCAGCCCTAGGAACACCAACGGTGTACAATGCATACTCCTTCCACAGTGTACTTACCTAGGAACCGTTCACGATGTACAGTAACATTTCCACAACTATATTGGTTTCTAGGCCATATTCTAGGGTCTCTAGGTAATCCACAGTGTCGGCACAGATGGCTATTTCCGGGGCATTTGCCCAGTACTACAACCGGATTACAATAACATACACGGCTTCTTTACTATAACACAGATAACTTCCTACTGTACCTAGAGTTGATAAGGTTCTAAGCCTAAAGTAGTAGTCACGCGAAGGACTGGAAAGGGTGATCCATAGCTAAGTCTAGATGCATGATAAGTTTAGACATAACAAATATAACAATCCCCAATTATATAGATTTAAAGATTAATTCAACATCATCTATAACTATCTAAATCATGGCAACCATACAAGCAACTACTCACAAAGTATAGCAGTAATCATTTCTAACTTTAATAAACCACATACATCAAACAAAACCAATATGACAAATTTATATTAGAAAGGATAGATAATACCGATACGAAATGCGAGCAGAATAACACTTGTATTTCTTCATAATATCCGAGCATTACATAAGCTAACCTCTACGAACATACTTACATAGCTATTCTAACAGCGGCGGATTCTCCCCCTAATCTTCTAACTAGTTTCTAGAGAGAGAGACTAGAGAGAGAACCTAGAGAGAGAAACTAAACTAACTAACTAACTAAAAAAACGAAAACGTAAAGAAAATGTGAAGTGTAGAAGTGTAGAGGATTGTTGGTGTTTTGAAATGAGGCTTGTATTTATAGAGATCGCACAACCGTATCCGTAGACCATATCCAAACCTTCAAACGCACAACCGTATCGCAATGGTGAATAAAAATCATATTTTTATCACCCAAACGCACAATACGGTTGAGCTGGACCGTATACGGCTGAACTAGACCGTATACGACTGAGCATAGGGTGAATACGGCTGAACTGGGCCGTATACGGCTGAGCACAGGCCGTATACGGTCTGCACAGGCCGTATATGGTCTGTGACCAGCCGTATACGGTCTGTGACCAGCCGTATATGGTCTGGTTCAGCCGTATACGGTCTAGTTCAGCCGTATCCTAGCCCTTCAGTTCTTCGTTTCTTCGTTCGGGCGTATCTTCTTCATCGTTTATCTGTTTTGAGCGTTCTTTATATCCACGCGTTCGTATTTTCCTAATGAAGAAAACGACATAAGTTAGAGGTCATAATTCTTTATGTATCTCAGAAAGTGCTAAAATACGCGAACAGAAGATTCAATGATCGTTTGTGCTCTGTTTTACTCATTTTTAGGTTGTTTTTGTCGATTCTTGAAACATCATCTATATTTTATCCCTTATGATGAAATGTGATGTTTTAGTTCATATTTTAAGTGTTTTCATTAATAATTGGGCCAAAATAGTGAGATAATGGCACACAAAAATATGACTTTTTGCGTGTCATCAGTTATGTCAAACATTTCTGGGTATGGGATTTAGCATTGTATGTGAATCTGTTAGTAGATAAGTGCTAACGATTAACAAGTTTCAAATTGTTGTGTTGAGTACACATATGGCAAATAACGAGCAACCGACCGCCAACCCTAATAATGCCTCACGGATTGATGTTCCTCCTCCAGATATTCATAATGAGAGACATGATCATGAGGGTACTTCTTTTCCTGCTCGTGAAGAATCGAATCTAGATGATTATCCTTTTCAGTTAGAAGATGAGGTGATTAATCTCATAGAATTTAAAAGACAGGCTGAAACTGCATCATCTCAGCAACGTTCTGAGCAACGAGATACCTGTGTTTGGTAATATTCCTCTTTTTCAACCAAATAAACAGTATTCATTCAAAACGTTTATGGCAAGTAAACCACCAGAGTTTAGAGGTAGTACCAATCCATCAGTGACTTTAAATTGGTTAAGAGATATGGAGCGGAAATTTGATGTTACTCGCTGTGAAGAAGAATCCAAAGTGTTTTATGCTATTCAGTGTTTGAAAGATGAAGCTATGGTTTGGTGGGACTCGATTACTGGTCATTTGACTCAACAGCAGAAAGAAGCTATTCGATGGCTTGATTTTTATCAAGCTGATTGTAATCAATATTGTTCGGACTTTGAGATGGCACGTATTAGGAGAGAGTTTGTGAATCTTCAATTAACCGATAACATGACTATCGATGAGTTAATCACACAGTTTTCGGAGAAACTACGGTTTGTACAACAGTGGGTTCCCGATGGGAAAACCAGAATTGAGTAGTTTGTGGAAACCTTACCTCATAATTATCATACTACAGTAAGGTTAACTAGTAATCTATCCCAAGCGTTTACTCTTGCACGTTTGGTTGATAGTGACATTAGAGGTTTTCAAGAATCTCAAGCTAGAAGTACTTCTTCTTCATTTCCAAGGGTTAGAACAGATTCTTTGGGAAAAGGAAAGTCTAGGTGGCAGGGAAATCGTCAAGGTCAAAGATTTAATAGTAAAAGTGGTTTTTCTGGAGGTTCTAATTGGTGTAATTCTTGTAAGTCGAGGCATTCTGGTCAGTGTACTCCTCATACAAATAAATGCCTTAAATGTGGTGATCTTGGGCACGACATCAAGAATTGCAGGTATCCAAATTTTGTGTGCTGGAACTGTAAGAAAGAAGGGCATCGTGTTGGTCAGTGTCCTGAGGCAGGGAGCCAGGGTTCTGGTTCGGTCGGGAGTTCGTCATCTTCCGGTCAAAAGCGGAAGAATCCCCCACCGGTGACAATTAGGGCTTTTCAGATGACAGTCGACGAGGCTGTCCATACAGATGATGTGATTACTGGTACTTTTCTTATAAACTCTGTACCAGCTCGTGTATTTTTTGATTCTGGAGCAAATTGTTCTTTTATATCTGTGTGTTTCTGTGATAAGTTGAAACTGATCCCTACTGTGATAACTAAGCCCTTAGAAGTAGAGATTGTTAGTGACAAATTAGTTCCTGTTACCACTTCGGTGACTGGAGCTAACATTGTGATAGATGGTCAGACTTTTCCAATTTCATTTCTGTTAATGCCGATTCCAAGTTTGATGTGATTATTGGCATGGATTGGTTAAGTCAGTTTAAAGCATGTATAGATTGCCACCATAAGTTGATTAGAATCCCAATCTCTGATGAGTCATATGTTGTGGCTCGAGGAGAACGGGATAGTGAGTGTATTTCTCTGATTTCCATGATGAAAGCTAGGAAGTCATTGTCTAAAGGCTGTGAGTCTTATCTAGCTTATGTCATTGATGTTAAATTATAAAAGAAGTCCTTTTCTGAGGTTCCGGTTGTCTCTGAATATCCAGAGGTGTTTCCCGATGATTTACCTGGTTTACCACCGGTTAGGGAAGTTGAATATCAGATTGATCTTATTCCTTGCTCCTCTCCCGTAGCTAAAGCTCCCTATAGATTAGCTCCATCTGAAATGCATGAAATGATGAATCAGATTCAGGAGTTATTGGATAAAGGTTTTATTAGACCGAGTTCTTCCCTGTGGGGTGCACCAGTTTTGTTTGTTAAAAAGAAAGACGGGTCATTTAGAATGTGCATTGATTATCAGGAATTATACAAAAAAATAGTAAAGAATAAATATCCTCTGCCTCGAATAGATGATTTGTTTGATCAGCTGCAGGGATCTTCTGTATATTCTAAAATTGATTTGAGGTCGGGTTACCATCAGGTTCGTGTTCGTAAACAGGATATTCCAAAGACTGCTTTTCGTACCAGGTATGGTCGTTATGAATTCCTGGTGATGCCTTTTGGTTTGACTAATGCTCCAGCAGTTTTTATGGATTTAATGAACCGGGTATGTCGACCATTTCTTGATAAATTTGTAATTGTCTTCATCGATGATATTCTTGTATATTCTAAGTCTGAATCAGAACATACCATGCATTTGAAATTAGTTCTTGAAACCTTGAAAAGAGAACAATTATATGCCAAATTTTCTAAATGTGAATTCTGGATTCGGGAAGTACACTTTTTGGGTCACATTATTTGCAATGATGGGCTTAAAGTTGATCCTTCTAAAGTTGAAGTTGTAATGAACTGGAAAACTCCAAAGAATGCTTCTGAAATCAAAAGTTTCCTGGGGTTGGCGGGTTATTACCGGAAATTCATTAAAGACTTTTCTAAAATTGCCGGTCCGTTAAATAAACTAACCCGTAATGATGAGAAATTTGTGTGGACTGATCAGCAGGAAACAGCTTTTCAGACTTTAAAGCAGTTACTGTGTCAGGCACCTGTGTTAGCTTTACCAGATGGCTCAGATGACTTTATTGTTTATTGTGATGCTTCTTATTCTGGTTTGGGTGGTGTTCTTATGCAAAGAGATAGAGTTATTGCTTATGCTTCTCGGCAATTGAAACAACATGAAAGAAATTACCCTACTCATGATTTAGAACTGGCAGCTGTAGTATTTGCATTAAAAATCTGGAGACATTATCTTTAAGGTACAAGGTGTGTTATCTGTACTGACCATAAAAGTCTTCAGTACGTATTTTCGCAGAAAGAGTTAAATATGCGCCAGAGACGATGGTTAGAATTAATCAAAGATTATGATTGTTAAATACGTTACCATCCAGGAAAGGCAAATGTAGTTGCAGATGCTTTGAGCAGAAAAGGTACTTCTGACCGAGTTTATTTTCTGAAAGTTGATGTTTTTTCTGATTTAGTGGATCAAATTAAAGCTGCACAGTTGGAAGCTTTATTGGATCATAATTTGAAATCAGAAATTATATTGAAAAGAAGAGACTTGTTGGTTGATGATTCTAGAGGATTGAAGACTTTTTAGTCTCGTGTGTGGATTCCTCTCATTGGTGGTATTCGGGATGTGATTTTGACTGAAACCCATAAGTCTAGATTATCTGTTCATCCCGGTAGTACTTGTATGTACAATGATTTGAAATCTTTGTATTGGTGGCCCACGATGAAAACTGATATAGCACAGTTTGTTAGTAATTGTCATATATGTGCTCAAGTTAAAGCTGAACATCAAAAGCCATATGGGTCGTTGAAATAGTTAAAGATTCCAGAGTGGAAGTGGGAACATTTAACTATGGATTTTGTAACTAAACTTCCACGTACATCTCGAGGGAGTGACATGATTTGGGTCATTGTTGACAGATTGACCAAGAGTGCACATTTTCTGGCTACTAGTGAGACTGCCTCTCTCGGTAAACTTGCACAGTTGTATGTTAATGAAATTGTCTCGAGACATGGTATTCCATTGTCGATTGTGTCAGACAGAGATTCTCGTTTTATTTCTCATATCTGGCAGAGTTTACAGCAAGAGTTGGGTACACTTGAAAATATCAACACAACCTATCATCCTCAGACCGACGGTCAGTCAGAACGTACTATTCAGACACTTGAGGATATGTTGAGAGCTTGTATTTTGGAATATGGAGGTTCTTGGGATTCTCACCTTCCGTTAGTGGAATTTTCCTATAATAATTCCTATCATTCCAGCATTGGTATGCCTCCATATGAAATGCTCTATGGTCGTCGTTGTCGTACACCTATTTGTTGGTTGGAAGCTGGAGAAAAGCAATTTGCAGGCCCAGATATTGTGCAGATCACTGCTGATAAAGTGGTTATCGCTCGAGAAAAGTTAAAAGCTGCACGTGATAGACAGAAACAGTATGCAGACCCACGTAGGCGACCGGTTACCTTTACCGAAGGTGAGTTGGTGTATTTGAAAGTCTCCCCGTGGAAAGGTGTTATTCGATTTGGAAAACGAGGAAAGTTGGCACCTAGATATATTGGCCCCTTCTCAGGTGGTTAATGACCAATCAGTTTCATTGGATCTTCCTCCTGAGCTTGTTGGTATTCATGACACGTTTAATATTTGTTATTTGAGAAAATGTAATGTCGAGGATCAATCTCAGATTCTTCCTTTAAAAGACTTGAAAGTCGATCAGAATCAGAAATTAGTTGAAGAACCGATTGAAATTCTCGATAGAAAAGTTAATAAACTTAGAAAAAAACATATACCGATAGTGTTAGTGAAATGGAAACACAGTTTAGGTTCCAATTTGACCTGTGAGACCGAGGAGTCTATGAAATCCAGATATCCTGGATTGTTTGATTGAATTTAGATTTCGAGGACGAAATCTCCTGAAGGAGGGGAGATTTGTAACATCCTCTCCAGTAGCCTGGTAATTCTCTATTTAAATTGATTATTTAATGGTTTTATAAATTATATGATATTATTATTTATTGTGGAACTTAAATAAATAAGTTCCAGAACTTATTATGAATAGTAAATTGTTACTTGTTTTAATTTACTATAGTTGACAGTATTAGAAAGTAAAATTTATCGCAACAGATTTCTAGGTTCCAAACAATAGAATTAGAACGGGTATAAAATACCCATTTATTGAAGTCGGTTTAAAAGAGGCCGACCTCCTCTTTAGGTTGTTTCTTCAACCTTAGCTCCTCAATTTCATATGCCCTAAATCAAATTTTAAACAAAATCAAAGGTTGTGATTTGGATGGATTCAAAGTGTCTTGTGGCTTGATATCATCATCATCATATTGATTTCATCATCTTCCTCATAGGATTCCTAAATAGTAAGTTAAAATCATATTGTGTATAGTTGATTTGAATCAAATTAGTGCTAATTGATGTATGTGAAGTTAATTAGTTGTACTATGAAGTTTAGTTGGTATTAAAATGCTTTCCTTATTGATTTGGTACATGCAATTGTGTAAATTTTTGTTATATTGCGAGCTGAGTTATGCAGAAACATAGTTGCAGGTTTTTTGGGTTTTACCCTTCAGCCGATCGGCTGAGATTAATGAGCCAATCGGGTATGGATAGCTTAGCCAAATGGCTAAAATGAGATGATCGGGTAAATTAGTGTAAAAACATTACAGAACTTGACTTCGAAGTTTAAAGAGGGAAAGTGTAGGAGTAGCCGATCGGCTATAAATGTTGAGCCGATCGGGTATAAGCGTTGTAGCCAAATGGCTAAATTTAGCCAATCGGCTAACATAGAACAAAATCGCCACAGAACTTTGAGTCGAAACAATTGTGTAGGGAATTAACAGGTTAGCCGATCGGCTATAGACTATAGCCGATCGGGTATGGTTTAGAAAACAAAATTAGATCGGTGATGTTATGAATAATAATATGTGATTAGGAACTGGATGGTTATGAGGAATTTATTAGGTTCCTAGTGTTATGAATTATTATGTATTGTGTAAATAATATTAATATGTTAAATGGAAGTTGAATATAAGTTAAGAATTATGAAATGTGTCATTAACTTATATTTGATTGTTGATTCTCAGATCCTCCAAAAGATAAGTGATACATGGATTTCAAGATTTTGAAGACAAAGGTATCGGTGAGTGGATTCGGAACTCACCATTTAATTTAGTTGTAACTGTTTGGTTACAACAAGTAAATGTAGATATGTTGTTGTTGTATTTAATATTCATTATTGATTATAAGTCTACGTGCTATGTGTGGCCTACGGGCATCAATTGTTAATGAGGTCAACAAGTTGAACTGGTTGGTTGGGCTAGTTGGTTGTTGTGTGAATGACACAGGGTCTTGCTTCATTTGTTGTGTGTATAGAACCTGTGTCTGAGTATAGTAACCACCAGCCATCGGTCTCGTCCGTTATGGCCAAAAGGATATGGTTGGATAAGTGTTCTTCGGGAGCCACCCGGGTATTATGGTTTTCCCCAGAGCCACCGATCCTCATTATTATATTGTTGACTAGTTGTAATATATGTTTACGGTTGTTTGGGGTAAACAGGTGGTTAAGCTAAGTTGAGTTGTGTGTGATGAATTCATTCACTTAGCTTTGTGCTGATCCCTCATTTTACTTCCTGCAGGTTATAGTTTGGAAAGGTGGGTTGCAGGAAGCTACTGCCATTGGCAGGGAATGTTTAAAATGGTTATGTATGAAAGTTTTAAACATGTTGTTTACATTATCTGTGTTAATTAATAATGAAGTATATTTTAAATTATACGCTTCCGTCATAAATCGTGTTATAATAATATGAAGAACGAGGGGTGTTACAGTCACTTGGTCTCCGAAAGAGACAGTGTAGGGGGTCCTAAGACAGTCTCTGCTGATCAGAATCACGATAACTTAGGGTTCAGTGACATATGATTTTAGGGTTATACCTAGAAACATAGGATCCTAGTGTTTACACCGACCGTTTAGTTGATTATTAATTACGATAATCTCCAATCGATCATATAGTATCATCCCGAAACCCTAATATTGAAATTCCGGCAATCACTCTCTACCTGCTACTTATCATCTCATTTACTTTTCTGTGATTTACTTTCTGACAGTAGTTTAGATAAAACCAAAACCTACCTACCTTGTTTTAAAGCCCATCCTACAAAGAACTTAACTTTGCTAGTTCAAATTAAATTCAGTTCGTTCCGATTTTGACGACACTCGAGTTATACTAGTATATCTCTAGTGTAATCTTTTGTGTAAGCTTGTAGTTATTCTTATTAATTCAAGTCTAATCCTTCTCGCGCATTTATATCGGTTATTTATATCCTTATCTATCTTAATTAAATATGTATACTTTAATTATGCTAGAGATAGTTTGTGCCATGATTAGCAGGTAGATTACTATTGTATTTGTTGTGATGTAATTAGCATAAATAATTATGGGATGATCTTAAATATGTCGTGAAGTAATATGAAGGTCCCTATTCGACTGTTTACCTAATATAGTACTGGAAATGCTGCTAAGCGGAGTACAAATGTATGGAAGTCGGTAAACGACCGAAGGTAGTTGGGGGTTTTGGTT
Organism: Pseudognaphalium luteoalbum; assembly: GCA_963422505.1. Classification (NCBI taxonomy): domain Eukaryota; kingdom Viridiplantae; phylum Streptophyta; class Magnoliopsida; order Asterales; family Asteraceae; genus Pseudognaphalium; species Pseudognaphalium luteoalbum. Next base: position 51,475,653 of record OY730196.1, read on the forward strand.
CAGTTAACTAATAAAACTAAATAAAGCGAATAAAAGATAATAATAAATCAGATGATGGAAAGTAGTATTTGTTGTGATTTTATTAGCTCATAATAGGGGATGATGAGTTCTTATAGGAAACGTTTATCTAAATTGGGAATGTTTACTAGATTTGATAGCTTATGGTATAACCCATAGATTCCTTATCAGTCGGTTATCAACTGATATGTCATGAGGAACTAGGGTATCATGATTCTGACCAGACAGACAATGCTCAACTCTCTACACTTTCTTGCGAGGGAGTCAATGGCCCTTGTTATTGAATGCATTTGCTCATGGGCGAAGAAAAAGAGTAGCAAGTCCATAACAAGTCTAACCGTTTTTAATACCACAAGAACTACAAATCCGGCAAGCAACTAACTTAGAAAATATGTTCGGACTTATTTGATTAATTCCTATAAGTGAAACTCAAGCATGGTAAACGAGGGAAAGCGTTTAGGTTTCTTGCATACCTTACTTTAGGTTTCACGGATTAAAGAAAAATATCATTTAAAATTGGATTATAAACTTGCCTTTCTTAATACAATTAACAAATCCCTAGGTTTTCATGAATGATTATTTAGACTATAGCCTACGTACTCTAATCTAATCTAAACTAATCTAATTAAAATGCTGACGGCTTTTGCATAAAGTTAAACCCAGACAATATCGAAAAATACTACAGTAGTTCACAACGTATTTAATCGTTTACCGATATTTTCGTTGTGAATTTAATTGCTTCGCAATGTTTTCATGATAAGTACATTGTGATTGGAGGTGTACTATACTCATGCCAATTCCACGTAATCACATTGCATTTTATGATGATTGCATGACGTTACAATTAAGCCGTAGTTTTGACACAGATAATTATTGACCGAGTATTAAGGTTCACGACTCCTCTTTACAAAGTTAAAATCACGTTTGTTAATCAAAAGGCGAATATAAGTTTTATGTTTAAAATCAAAAGATAAGTCCATTCATAAAGTTTCCATTTTTATAATGTTGATCCATAATACAACTACCTTCGGTCGTTTACCGACTTCCATACATTTGTACTCCGCCTAGCAGCGTTTCCAGTACTATATCAGGTAAACAGTCGAATAGGGCCGTCATATTACTTCACGACATATTTAAGATCATCCCATAATTATTTATGCTAATTACATCACAACAAATACAATAGTAATCTACTCGCTAATCATGGCACAAACTATCTCTAGCATAATTAAAGTATACATATTTAATTAAGATAGATTAGGATAGAAATTACCGATATAAATGCGTGAGAAGGAATAGACTTGAATTAATAAGAATAACTCCAAGCTTACACCAAAGATTACAAGCACGTTCCTTGCTTTCATTCTATTCTTAACAAGTTTCCTAAACTAGCTTAATAGAATGAGAAAGTAAATCTAACAAATTATGAAAGAAATAAGAAAGTATTTAAGAAAGGTGTGTGATGGTGTAGGAAAGGTGTAAAGGTGTAGGTGTAGGTATGTCTTCAAATGAACCAAGGGCTCCCTATTTATAGGGGAAAATTGATGCATTCTAGCAACTTGGGGCACATGTTAGCAAAAGGTGGGAAAGTTGCTAGCACATGTACCCTAAAGCACGCAAAGGTCTAGCACGTGTACCCTAAAGTTGTGGAAAAGGCCTAGCACGTGTACCCTGCGAGTACAGGCGAGGAAAAAAAAGCACACGGGAGATAGGGACAGGCCAGCCGGCACCGCCACCATGGTGGTCGACGACAGTGGGGTGGTGGCCGGCGGCGGCTGCCTCTCCCCCACCCCGGTTCTCCGTCTTTCATCTCGTTGCTTGATCTGTGCGTATCTCCTTCGTTATACGTCCGTTTGCGTCGATTCTTTTTGCATTGGATTCATTTATTCAAAAATGAAGATTTTGATGAAAAGAAATCCCGAAAGTATGTCTCTGATCTTTGGATGTCTTGTACGATCGTTTGAATCTTCCGGCGTACGTAGAATCTTCATTCTTCATCCGTTTTTGTTGATTCTTCTTCTGTTAGATTTGTATTTTGAAAATGAACATCTTGGATAATAACATCTTAAATCTTCAAATGTGTGTGTAATCTTCGCTTTTCACCCGTTTTGCTTGATTTTTCTCGTGCAACTCTATTTTGACCTTCTTGACAAAGTTTCATTGATTTGAACATTATTTGAGTTTTATTTGCCAAGTATTGTTCCAGAATGAGAGAGATATCGGTGGTAAAAACATGACTTTTTATGCGATATCAAGTATCCCACACTTAAAACTTTGCTTGTCCTCAAGTAAACTCGAATTTCAAGCATGTTTAGAAATAAGTAGATAATGTGTTGATGCATATTAGGTTGTCTGTCAGTTGGTCTATCGAGTTGTAATAAGTGTTGTTAGTCGTATAGTGAAAATATAATTTTTGTTATATGCGACACTTACCTTTTAGTTTAGGCGTCACTTGCCTTAGTGACGCATAGCGTCACTTAGGTAAGTGACGCATGAAGGCGGCCACATACGACACTTCCACAAGTGACGAATGTTGGCAGACTTTGAGTATAAATACAAACCTACGGGTTTCAGGATAGGGTTGATGAAACCCTAGCACCATTTGTCGACTAAATCATCTGTAATCAAGTTCCATTCGTTATTCAAGATAATAAACACTTCTACTTTGTTTGAATCAATTGTTTCGGTTTGTGTTTATTAGTGTTTTGTGCCATTGAGTGATTCCGCCTCTCAATAGCAGTCAATCATCACTTAGGTCCAACGTATAGGGCACTCTCAACTGGTATCAGAGCAGTGCAAGAAATAGACTACAGTTTCTCTCTCCACTGCAGAAGCTGAGTACGTTGCTACTGCGAGTTGCTGCTCTCAGGTTCTATGGATACAGCATCAACTGCGTGATTACGGGTTACTTCTTTCTATGACTCCTATTCACTTAGATAATACTGCTGCTATATCTATCACACACAATCCCGTACATCACTCTAAGACTAAACACATTGAACTTAGGTTCCACTTTATACGGGATTGCTATGAAAAACACCTGATAGACCTAGTCCAAATAGACACCTTAAAGCAGAATGCCGACCTTTTCACTAAAGCCTTTACGCGTACTCGATTTGACGAAATAATCAACATGATTGGTTTAAGATTCTTTATCGCTAAAAAGTAATTTGTAACTTGGAACGTTATTTATTTTTGTGTGTTTAAAAAAAAAAAAATAGGCAACAACGCAACTGCCACTCTTTATAGTTTCTAGTATTAAAGAAATGCAAGGTTGCTACATTTTAAAAATAGACGTTGAAGTTGTGTCTGTAAACAACTTGGGATATGATAGTACATCGGGTGACATGCATAAAAATGGAAATTTAAGGTTTATCTTGGATGTGTCAGTAGATTTATCTGACGTATTGAAAATAGTTTTTATAAACATTGTCTTCATCATACGATATATTAGTAGGCATGTTATGCAAAACTCTTTGAGTAGTCTTAAGAAGCTTAACCATTAATTGTCTATTTCAAGTGGTACAACATCATTAGATGTATGACAAAAGTCTTAATTTCTTACTTATACTAGACATGCTTTCGTGAAAGACGTTTATTTGATATCATTTGGGGGTATATATTGAGAGTTTCCTCTGTTATACGTAAGTATAGACCTGGCTTCTATTAATATATACTTTAAAATTAAGCAAACACAAGTCAAAGTACTTGCAAAGTCTTTAAAGATACCTTACAAGGTCGCCAAAATGGTTTGACCAAGTTTGGTTTTGCTTAAACCTGAATCAAGTTATGTCGCTCTGTTGTACGTAAGTACATACCTGTCACCGCTGACTTGATTCTTAAAATTGATTTTCTTATATTCTATCTGTAAATGGAAACATGGTCTATGTCTTAAGTTAAGATGTATATCTATGGTGGGAACCACAGCGAAATGAACATACCAATAATAATAAAATATCTCCTAGATGTAAGTGTATCATGTTTAAGTGGACAAATATACTAATAATCATTTTGAAATAATTTTTATAAAAAGTGTTTTTAGTATGTCAAGTAAATTTAAAGAGGACAAATATACTGATGATCGAAATAACACTTACTGTTCCTAATAAATGCATGTTATCCCGATATGATCCCTAACCAGACTATATCACCTCCGTCACCAAAAAGAATGTGTTACTTTTCTAAGTTGTAAATTTACATTCCTGTATGTGTTTTATCTAAGTTAGTTTAATTTTAGATTTTCTCCAAGTTACAGTTACATTTTCAAATTTGAGTACCGAAATCACAACGTGAAAATCGATAAAATCGCAACTTTTTCACTAAAAGTGAACTGCGCGTCACTTTCATAAGTGACGCTGCCAGTGACGCATACGATATTGCGTCACTTACTTTAGTGACGCAGTAAGTGTCTGGGTAAGCTACGCTATAAGTGCCGGGTTGAGTGACGCATACTAGGGTTGGTGTATAAATACCCCTCCCCACGACACTCAACCTCACCACTTTTCAAACACATATAGCGTCACTTGCACTGACATACCGACACTCATACTGTCTCTGCGTCACTTCGTCTGTGCGATTTTCATTGATCCATTCGTGATTTCTACGGCTTGTTCGTGCATTCCTGTGCTACATCTTTGTTCCTCTCATTCACACGAACCATTTGGTACTTATTTTAATCATTATTTCTCATTATTCATGCTGTAATTTTAAATTAGGGTTACGGGTTTTTGGGAAACTTGAAATCGTTTGAATTAACGCTTGAATTGGTAATGTTTTCGTGTAATAAAGGGTGTGTAATACTCGTCTTTATCATGCGCACAAACCCCTTACTTCGATTTTCAAAAACCCCAATTTTGAAATCTGGGTATGAACAGTGACACGATGATCTTCATCGTTGCGTCACTTCGTGCGTCACTTACCTCAAGTGACGCTATTTGGTAATTTTGAAAGCCCATACCGTCACGTAATAAGTGACGCTTATTCTTGCGTCACTTCTTAAGTGACTCTTGTAGTGACGCATATACTTGAATTATTTGTTAAGTCCGTCACTCATCCTAGTGACGCCCCATAATGCGTCACTCCCTTAAGTGACTGTCTAAGTGATGCCTATGTCAATACGTTACTTATACCGTCACTTCTTAAGTGACTCCCTTAGGATACCGTCACTATGTTAAATGTCGCATGTTCTTCACCCGTCACTTCTTAAGTGTCGTATACATTGACTCACGAAATACAAACGTCACTTACATCAGTGACGATTGATAGCGTCACTTACCATAAGTGACGCTATACTTTAATTTTAATTTTGAGCACTGTATCTTGCGACAGTTCCTAAGTGTCGGTAGTGGCCGTGCGTCACTTACCATAAGTGACGCCTCAAGTCAAATTTCGTTTTTTAACCTATCTGTGTTCGGGCTAACTCTATAACGATTTCGGTTATTTTTGGATTGTATTTTAGCTTACAGATGGCTGACCTACAGAACTATTATCGCCGTACCAACACTCGACACAACATCACGGCGTTTCTGGAGTCTACGCACGCGAATTCAGTGCCGTTCAGGTCGATGATCGAGTTTCTACGACGATCAAGGATACACCATGCTATTACCGCATCGACTCCGATTTATATGAACCAAATTGAGAAGTTTTATGATCACGCGGTGATCCGAACTCAGGGCGACATCTCGAGTATGATTATAAGCATAAAGATGAGTAGGAAAATATTCTTACAATTTAAATTTTGAATAAGAACGACAGAGATGAAGTGGGGAAGTCATGGTGTCTTGAAAGCTTGAAAAATCTTGTAATAACTCTTAAGAATTTGGTGGTGGTTTGTGGTAGCTATTGTCACACCTCGCCAAACAGTAATTACAATTAGTTATGATTAGTTTGCGGAAGCTTTAATGACATGGCGGGGTCGCGAACAGTAATTTCAACCAACTAATACAAACATACTCAGAGCATATGGTTATCGCACAACTTTATTTAATGAGGATGCCAAGTTTAACAGTTGTTACAAAAGTAGTACGACTATGTAAGTCATAACAGTAGTAGTGGAGTTTAAAACATTTTAGTTTTAACAATAATACATAAGTTTAAAATAAGATTTCATAAGTATGACCGCAATGTCTGCAATTATACAAATGAAATCCCCAAAAGCGGTCCCAACAGTATGTGGCATCCTAAGTAGTCCAGGATTGTCCATCCTGAATGCATGCGATTACTTACCCAGCTAATTTCCAGAAAAACATAGAGAAAGTCGTCAACAAATATGTTGAGTGAATTTACAGGTTTGTATATGTATGTGGTTAGTTAAACCAAGTTTGTATAAATGATTTGTTATTCATTTATAAAAATACAAGTTATGTAGGGTTGTTACCCTAAAGTATAATTATACGTGGGATTTCATCCCAAAATATGTTACTGGTTGTTTACCAGTGTAAAATAAGTTACCGGCATGTTTTCCGGTATCTAACAGTTATAGGATTCGTTCTTCCTAAAAGTATGTGGGAATTTACTTAGTCTGTGATCCCCTAAAAGGTGAGCTAAACCTTGTAGGTTAAAGTAACGCGACCTAACCCTATAACCAAAGCACAACCAGAACTTATGTTATTTGCCAGAACGGACGTTTAAGTATACGCTCCACCGTAGGACGGTCGTCACGGCAATAGTACTATCCGTATACTCGGTGGCTAGACTTGCACACATTCCAAGTCTGGGACCGTACTAGGATACTCCGTCTAATTCCCAGAATAATGGTGAATATGTAATATCACAAATCAACAGTTGTATAAAAGCAATAAAGCATTTATAGTTTTATTGCATGTGTTGGCATGCAATTTCTATGTTTAACACCCCTGTGTTTAAAAGCAGAAAACATTTAAAAGTAGGGGCTGTAAATTCACTGTGGTTTGCTTGGTATGAATGCTAGCAGCCGACAGATAAACGCCCAAGGTATATTAACCTATATACAATAATTGTATTAACATAAGTACGTTTGATTTGTTTAATCAACTTACGTTAACAGTTTGTTTGTTTGAACAAATTGTTGATTTCTTAATAATGTAAGTCGTTAAATTTGTTGGTGACGTTGTGTTGAAATATTGTTATCATTTCCCACGTCTTATACTGTGTTAAATGTATATACATGTATGTAGTCGTATATATATTCGGATGTCGTTTCATCTCCATTGTTCATATACTTGTTCTATATATGTTTACTTAGACAAATATACTTGTTGTATATTATTGAATCATGCGTTTGTTAAACGTGAGATCAATATGTACGTATATATACATAAATATATTCTTACAAGTGTCGTATGTATATATATGTATATATTATATATACATATAGGTTTTAATTACGTTGTTTACGTATAACTTACTTGTAAGTTTTGGTTTGTTACAAAACTTCCCATTCTATTTATTTTCGTTTATAATTAAATATATGTTATCGTCTCGAAATTTATCATTTGTATGTATATATGAAGTATACATATAGGTTTGTTGTTTGTTATTAATTATGTATATATATATATCTATATATATATATATATATAGAATCATAAACGTTCGTTATTATATATATAAAGTTTATGAGTTCCGTTTTATAAATACTCGTTCCGTTAAATTAATCAGGTCACGTTTTATGTTTGGAAGTTTATTGGGCTAGGTCCAAATTGTCGGCCCAATTAGATTTATTACCCCATTAATCATTTTAGTCCAACCTGGATTCCATCACGATTTGGCCCAGCTCAGTCCATGGCCCAACCCACAGATTAGCCCAGCCGCTCGGCTTGGGCAGTCCAGCCGTTCGGCTGGGAGCCTCGGCCCAGTCCATTTTCGCTCGTCCAGTCCAGTCCAGTTATTTAGTAATGTTCGGCCCAAACACACTAACCCATCCGTCCGTTCGGGTAAAGATTCACAACCCGTTCGGCCCAACTAAACTAGCCGTTCGGCTCATTTAGTTGAGCCGTTCGGCTCATCACAACCAGCCGATCGGCTGGCCCAAGCCAACCGATCGGTTTGGTCCGTCTCCAACCTCACGCACTTTGTTCTTGTATGTGTTCGTTATACATATATATACATGTTTAGTTTCGAATGTTTAGCTCGTTTTTACACCATTCCAACCTCATAACATCATATATACATTGCATTTTACTACTCATCTTTACTCATAATCATGTATTCATGTATGGATTTTGGACTGTAAGTTCTGGTTTTCATAAACCCATTTCAAGAACAATCATTCCAATCTTCAAGTTTTGATGTTATATACATAGATTACGATACATAAACATGTTAGATTACGAATTTTAAGCAAAGAGATCAAGATTATGTGTTCTCTTACAATGGATTCTGATGATGATGAAGAGGCCGTGGATGATGATGTTCCTGGCTTGTTGTTCTACTACTTCTGCTGCTACTAGTTCTTCTGTGTGTTTAGCTCAAAAGAAGAAGAAGAAGAAGATGGATAATGATAGGTGTGTGTGTGTGTGTATGTATTGATCTGATGAAGAAATGAGGTGGGAGTATTATATTTCAAACGAGTGTTGCAGTATAATCATACTGGCTCCTCAATTATTTGAGGTTGGTGGGATATTTAGCCCGTTAATTTCGGGTACTCCTGATTGGTGCAATATAAAATTTAACATTTTATATTTTTATTTTGTAGATGTACTCCTGATTCGTTATTTAAATTTGGAATAATGAAATTTTCATTATTTTAGACGGTTGTACAAACTTGTACATTGGACTGCTATCATTCGATTGGGTGCCAAATTTCAGTCGAATTTCGGTTTCATATTTTGAGGTAATGTTACAAATGTTTCCGAATGAATGAGAAAATTTGAATTTTTCTCATTTTGATCTTTGAATGCATTTTAAAATTGTTTATGTTCATTTTATAATACGTTTTATGTTAAACGTATATTTAACTCGTTTTATCTAGAGGTTATAGATACAATAGTACTCGTAATTAATAATTGAATTATTAATTATATTGTGTCATCAACTTTTGCGGTATTTATCTGTCGGGTTCGTCCAGATACGTTTGTACGTAACTTTAAATACTTACGTATTAGTAATAGTTTTTGTTTAAAAGTACTGGGCTGCTAGGCTTACATCACATCATAAGTTTGTTTTAAACTTAATCAGGAAATTAGCGTAAGAATGCACATGCTTAAATGTTAATCAGTACCTAATTTGGAGAGTTGTCACATCCTCCCCCCATTAGGGAAATCTCGTCCCGAGATTTAATTCGTGTCGTGAGTCGCGGTCACGATTTCAAATAGTCGAGGATACTTCTTGCGCATTTCATCCTCACGTTCCCAGGTGAACTCTGGTCCATGTTTTGAGTTCCAACGAACTTTAACTATCTTGATTCGTTTGTTTCGAAGTTTTTGCGTCTTTGTGTCCATAACTTCGATAGGTTCCTCCACAAAGTTTAGTTTTGAGTCAATGAAAACTTCGTCCGAAGGGATGATTTGTGTTTGATCGGGAAGACACTTTTTCAAGTTAGATATATGAAAGGTGTCATGGATACTACTAAGCTCTTGCGGTAGTTTGAGCTTCTAGGCGACAGGACCAATCCTTGCAAGGATCTCGAATGGTCCGATGTATCGTGGGTTCAGTTTACCTCGTTTACCAAATCGTACGACCCCTTTCCAGGGTGCAACTTTGAGTAGGACTTTGTCACCTACTTGAAACTCTAAAGGTTTCCGTCTGTTATCGGCATAACTCTTTTGTCGGTCACGTGCTGTTTTCAATCGGTTAAGCACTTGAGATATCTTGTCCGTAGTTTCTTGGACTATCTCAGGACCCGATAATTGTCTGTCGCCCAACTCTGCCCAACAGAGTGGCGATCGGCACTTGCGTCCATACAATGCCTCAAATGGTGCCATCTGTATGCTGGTGTGATAACTGTTGTTGTAAGAAAATTCTGCTAGAGGTAGGTGTGTATCCCAATTACCTCCAAAGTCTATCACACATGCTCTTAACAGGTCTTCGAGCATTTGTATCGTTCGCTCGCTCTGGCCGTCAGTTTGTGGGTGGTAGGCAGTACTCATGTCGAGTCTAGTACCCAATGCGTGTTGAAGTGTTTGCCAGAAGCGAGAAGTGAATCGTGCATCTCTATCAGAGATGATGGATAATGGCACCCCATTTCGAGAAACGACCTCTTTTAAATAGATTCTGGTCAGTTTCTCCATTTTGTCCGTTTCCTTTATAGCAATGAAGTGGGCTGATTTCTTCAATCGATCGACAATCCCCCATATGGTGTCAACTCCGGATGTTGTTCTCGGTAACTTCGTGATGAAGTCCATCGTGATGTGTTCCCATTTCCATTTGGGCATTTCAGGTTGTTGCAAAATCCTAGACGGCTTTTGGTATTCGACCTTAACTTTTGCACAAGTCAAGCACTTACTAACGTATGTGGCAATGTCTCGTTTCATGCCAGGCCACCAGTAAAATCCTTTCAAATCGTGATACATCTTATCTGCACCAGGATGTATCGAGTAGTTGGACTTATGTGCTTCGTCCAAAATCAATCAGCGCAATTCGTCTACGCATGGTACCCAAATTCGGTTCATGAAGGAGAAGACTCCGTTGTCCTTTGTTTCAAGTTGTTTGTCCATTCCCTTCAAGGATTCTTCCTTGAATCGTTCGGGAACATAAGCTAACTGTTGTGCATCACGAATTTGAGTAATGAGATTCGAGTGGATCGTCAAACCCAAAGCTCGAACTCTACGGGGTTTGACTCGTTCTTTACAACTCAAGGCATCAGCTACAATGTTTGCCTTGCCCGGGTGATACTTAATCTCACAGTCGTAATAGTTCAGTAATTCGACCCAACGATGTTGTCTCATGTTGAGTTCTTTCTGGTCGAATATATGTTGGAGACTTTTGTGATCCGTGAAGATTGTAAACTTTGTACCATATAGGTAGTGTCTATAAATCTTAAGTGCAAAAACGACAGCTCCCAGCTCTAAGTCATGCGTCGTATAGTTCTTTTTGTGAACTTTCAATTGTCGAGATGCGTAAGCAATGACTTTCTGGTTTTGCATTAATACGCAACCCAATCCCTGATGTGAAGCATCACAATAGACAACAAAGTTTTCTACTGTTGGTGCATCTTAGTGTGTCTGTCAGTTGGTCTAAGTCTGTAATGCGTTTGATATGTAATTAAGTTAGTTGATAACGTTTGTCTTAATTACATTTTATGTTTTGGCGACACAAGGTCTTTGTGTCGCAATAGTCAACCTGGCAACACATCTTGTGTCGCATGAGTCGGCTTGGCGACATAGCTTGTGTCGCAAAGGTCAGATTAGGTTTAGTATAAATAGTCTTGTACGGCTCATGGTTTGAGGTTGACAAATTTGTGATCAGTAAGAGCATATTGTAATCATTCTAAGTAATATAAGCTGATCGGTTTTGTGTTGATCAATCATATACTTTGTGTTTGATTAGTGTTTATTCGTTTAACATTTTGTTATCAATCGTGGGATTCCGCACTACGGTTGATTATTGGGGATTCGATTAGGTCCGGCACAGTGGTCCTACAAGTGGTATTAGAGCCAAAATCTCAGGATTTGGTGTTATTGAATCCATTTTGACAAGTTTCTCGGATAAATACGACAAGTTTGAGCTAAAATCTTCTTTGACAAGTGCTTAAAATTATTATTTGGTGTTTCTGGAAGATATTGAAGTTATTATTCGTCCTCCAATCGTAAATTTTCGTTAGGTTATCGAGAATTTTCGAATTTAAGGTTTTTGGTCGCTGGTCAGCCGTTTCTGCGACACTATTCTGGGACATAACATTTGTGTCGCGTCTAGGGTTACTGCGACATACGCCTTTAGTTTGGCGACATAAGCTTGCGACTCAAGCTTACTGTGATTAGCGACATAAGCCTTAATTTAGGCGACACAAGCTTGCGACACAAGCTTGCGACATAATCAGTTGCGACATAATTGGTTGCGACATACTCAGTTGCGACATAATTTCTGTGTCGCTTAAACCTTTGCGACACATAGTTGTGTCGCTTAACAGTTTGCTGTTTGTGTTTTCAATTGTTTTGTAGGTTAATTAAAATGACATCATCTTCAGCACACTCTATTCAGTCAGTTGGAGCAATGTTGAAACAGAACAATGAGGTTGGATCTGGAAACAAACCTCCAATGTATATGCCAGGGATGAGTTATTCGGATTGGCGTCAACGCTTCGAATCTTATGTTGGATTAAATGACCCTGAAATGATGATATACTTAGAGGAAAGATATGAACGTCCTCTGAGAACAGGAGTCTTTAATGGTCCAGCTCCTGAGAAGTCAATTAAATCAATGACTCCTGAGGAACGCAAAGCCTTTGATATGGAAAGGAAAACCCATGCTGCAATCACAATGGCATTGCCTCAACCTATTATGAGACAAATGAGACAACATAAGATTGCATATGATCTTTGGAAAGCATTTGAGAAAAAGTGTGGTGGCAGTGATCAATACAAAAAGAAAAAGATTGATCTAATCAAGAAGCAGTACGAAGTGTTTGATATGCTTCAGGATGAGTCTCTGGAAGATCTGTGTAGCAGATATTCCCAATTGGTCACTGAGTTGATAGAAGGAGGTGTAGTTCTTGGGAGTAACGATGTAAACAAGAAGCTTCTGGATTCACTTCCAAAGAAGTGGCATACTCGAATGTTGTTGATGGAAAGAGATGAAGATATCATGGATATGGAGCTCGAAGATCTAATTGGTCACATTGAAGCTGAGCTTCTAGAGATGCAACGAAAAGAGACCAAGGCTACTTCTCATCTCCAGAATCCAAAGATATATGGAGTTGATGTTCCGGTATCTTCAAGCAAGCCTACTGTTACCGCATTCATAGCTAGCAATGCTAGTGGAAATGCTTCTGCAAGTACTACATCAAGTGGTACTTATTTTCAGAGTTCTGGTGTCTCTTCTGGTGAAGATTATTCTTCCACTTTTACAGCTTTCTTAGCTTGTATGGTGACTTTTCTGATGAGGATTTTGGTCAAATTGATCAAGAATAATTGGAGAGGTTGGATTTAAAATGGAATATGGCTATGCTGACGAGGAGAGTGAAGAATTTTTTGCAGAAAACCGGTAGAACGTCTGTTAATAATCCTAGTGAAAAAGGAATCGGTTTTAATAAAGGGAAGGTGAGGTGCTATAAGTGTCAGAACTATGGACACTTTGCTCGTGAATGTGAAAAGACTAATAAGACTCCATCTTCTGGTCTTACCAAACCTTCACCAAGTAAGGCTGAAGAAAAAGCCATGGTGTCAGCTGCATTAATGCTAACAGAAACTCCATGGGACAACAGCTGGTCAGATGCAGCTGATGATGAAGACGAGAATACTGCGTTAATGGCTGAGGTTCATGAGGTAGATGACAAACCTTTATCTTGTGTGTCATGCATCAAACTTACTAATCAGTTAAACAGGTGCAGAGAGGATAACGAACGCCTTAATACTACTATTTCACAATTAACAGAAAATAATGAAATGTTGAAAGAAAGTTATAAGGCATCTGACAAGAAATTAACGGCTATTTTTGAAGAAAAGAAAGAACTAAAAGCCAAAATTTTTGAACAACAAGATGAAATAGGAAGCTATGTTGATATGTTAACTTTTGTTAAAAAGGAACTTGTTGATTCACAGGCTGAAGTTCTTACTTTAAATCGAAAATTATCAAATTTTTCGACATCTTCTCTCGTTTTTGATGAAATTCTTCAAAAGCAAAGGACAGATACTAAAAGCAAGGCAACCAAGTCCCACCTCCAAAAGATTATCTGCCTATGCCTCAGCAAGAAATCATCAAAGATTTTGTACCTACTGTTCCTCAAGTAGATACAACACCTGTCAAACCTGTTAAAGTAAGGATCAGTAGGCCTCATGTTGGAAAGGAGGGACTATGTTTTCATCAAGTTCCACCACCAACAGAGTATCATCAAGATGATACGGCCGAAATTGTTAAACATGAGTCTAATAAACCTGTTGCTAGTATGCCTGAGCCAGTTAAGGCATCAACTAGTGAGCCTGAAAATTTGAAGGCTCCTAAGGTTGACTCAGTTACAAAACTTGATGTCAGGGCTGAACCATTCAAGCCTATTGAGAAACGGGAAACTAAGGCTGAGCTTATTAAGCCTGTTAGAGTTTCCAAATCTGTCAAATCTGTTACTAAGTTGATTCCTCCAGTTAGTTTGAAGGAGGAAATTGAGATTGAGGATATAACCGAAGAAGAATACGGTTATTTGAAAAACAAGAATGTATCCAATGACCATCATATCTTTACTAGTGAAGGATATGAGGAGATTTATAAAATGAAGGGTAAAGCTAAAGCTGAACCTACAAAGGAGATTTCTAAACCAGAAAATTTCAAATCTGATAAAAAATCTTCTAAAAATAAATCTCACGGTTCAACTTCTGCATGTGCACATAAGTGTGCGTGTTCAGCACAACCAATTTTTGGTCATCTTCAACGGTTTAAACCTCAATCTCTTGTAAATGTTGAGCAACGATCTTGTTTTTATTGTAAGAAACAAGGTCATTTGATTAATTTTTGCCCGTTGCTTGCTAAGAAGTATGGTCGACGGGGAGATGCACGAACCTCTAATTCTCAAAGTTTTTCAAAAAAATCTATGAGAGGTTCTGCAGTTCCATCAACTACTTCTAAGGATAACAATATTGAGCCCACCAAATTTAAACAAGATAAGCTCAATAATGTTAACAAGCAACCATCCAAACCTCAAAAGGTATGGAAGATCAAAGAGTCATGTTCTGACTCTTCATCTGACAATGATTCATCAGACAATGATTTTGATGTGTTAAAAGATAAAATTTTGACTGATGTAATCATTGTGGATGATGCTACTGGGTTACCCAAGTCTGTTAAGGCTTGGGTCTCCCTTACTAATTGATTTTTTTTGTTTTTGATGTCGCAGCAATCTGAAGCAATTCAAAATAGTAGATGGTATATCGACAGTGGTTGCTCGCGACATATGACATGCGACTTATCTATGTTATCTGAAGTCAAGGATTATAATGGGGGATACGTTGCTTTTGCCGGTGATAAAGGAGGAGTTATTACTGGACAAGGTACACTCACTAATGGTCAAGTGAGTTTTGAAAAAGTTAATTTTGTGGAGCAGCTTACTCACAACCTGCTCAGTGTATCACAAGTGTGCGACAAAGAGTACACTACAGCATTTACTAAAACTGAATGCTGCATCTTGAAACCAGGATTTGTAATTCCTGAGGAATGGGTGTTACTGAGGGCACCTAGGCAAAAAGACACTTATATTCTAGATATGAAAACTGTTGAAACAACCCAACATACGTGTCTACTTTCGAAAGCTCCTGAAAAAGAATCACTTTTATGGCACAGACGTATGGGTCATCTACACTTCCGAAAGATGAATTATTTGGTAAAGCATGATCTTGTGCGTGGCGTTCCAAAGCAATCCTTTGGAATCAACGATCTTTGTGTTTCCTGTCAAAAAGGGAAACATCACAAGAAGTCCCATAAGTCAAAAGTGATCAATTCTGTTTCAAGTCCTCTGGAGCTACTGCATATGGATCTCTTTGGACCTGTTAGTAAGAAGAGTATGGGAGGTTCAAAATATTGCTTGGTAGTGACTGATGACTACTCCCGTTTTTCATGGGTGTATTTCTTAACTACTAAGGATGAAGTTCCTGAAATTCTTATCTATTTGTTTGACAAACTAGAGAACCTATGCAACCTGTCAATTAAGAAACTGAGATCAGATAATGGTACTGAGTTTAAGAATTCAACAATTGAGTTGTACTGTTTAAGAAAAGGCATTGATCATCAATTCAGCGCCGCACGAACTCCTCAACAGAATGGAGTTGCTGAACGCAAAAACAGGACACTCATTGAAGCTGCACGCACAATGTTGGCAGATTCTAAGCTGCCTATCTCTTTTTGGGCTGAAGCAATAAATACTGCTTGTTACATTCTTAATCGGGTTTCTGTGGTTAAAACACATAATAAAACGTCCTATGAATTGCTTAACAACCGGAAACCCTCGTTACAATTTCTTGAACCATTTGGTTGTCCCTGCATGATTATGTACACGAAAGAAAGAGTTGCTAAGTTTGGAGCATAGTCAAGTGAAGGTTTATTTTTGGGTTTTTCAAATAACTCTCCAAACAAACGTGTGTATAACTTGGCAACTAAGCGTATGGAAGAACACTATGAAGTCACGTGCTTTCGTTACTCTGATAATCCGGAAGGAAAGGGACCAGCACATTTGTTTAATTATGAGGCAATTTTCGATTCCTTTAATCTTCCTAATGAGGATGATGATATTGATCAGGTGGTCACATTACTTCATGGCCTTGATTTATCTTCAAATACTTCACAGCCATCTAGACCTAAGATTCAAACTGCCTCTGCTACTCCACTTCCTTCTCAACCAAATGTTGATGTTCCTGAATCATCTGCTAGAAACCAAGAAACATATACCGATGTTCCTGCGGTATCTGATGATGAAGATGAACAACGTGAGAATTCAAGGGAATTTGAATCGGCACAGGAAGCCGATTTTACAAACTTGGACTCTGTTATTGTGCCTGACGAGATTCCTAGTCCACATGTTAATAAGGACCATCCAGTAGAGAATATCATAGGTCCTTTGGATAAGGGGATTCAGACAAGAAGTCAAGTTGCTGCAGAATCAAATCCTGCATCCCCTTCAGACTCTCATGAGTCTGCTTCTCTTGCATGTCTTTCTGCTGAGGTTAAAACGTGTTTTTTATCTCAGGAGGAGCCAAAACGTACAGAAGAGGCTTTAAAAGATCCACATTGGGTTGAAGCAATGCAGGAGGAGCTGCAGCAATTCCAAAAGTTGCATGTGTGGGAATTAGTACCATTACCTAAGGGTGCACATCCAACTGGCACTCGATGGGTTTACAGAATCAAGAAAGACGATCGAGGAGTGGTTATTGGAAACAAAGCAAGGCTTGTAGTTCAAGGTTTTCATCAAGTAGAGGGTTTGGACTATGATGAGGTTTTCGCTCCTGTTGCAAGACTGGAGTCAATTCGTATTTTCTTGGCCTTTGCATCCTTCAAAGAGTTCATTGTTTATCAGCTTGATGTAAAGAGCGCTTTTTTGTATGGACAAGTTGATACTGATATTTATGTCAAGCAGCCTTCGGGTTTTGAAGATCCATTGCATCCAGAATATGTCTGTAAACTTAATAAGGCATTATATGGTTTGCATCAGGCACCACGACTGTGGTATGAGAGGCTTGCAACTCATCTAGTTAAGAATGGTTTCGAAAGAGGTAGCATTGATAGTACGTTGTTCACAAAAAGGGATGGAGAAGACTTATTACTGGTTCAAGTATATGTCGACGACATCATTTTTGGATCTACCAAAGACTCCATGTGTAAAGACTTCAACTATCTCATGAAGTCTGAATTTGAGATGAGTGCAATGGGGGAACTCACGTTCTTTTTAGGTGTTCAAGTTGAGCAGTCTGCCAAAGGAATTTACATTCATCAGTCCAAGTATGTCACTGATATGTTAACTAGGTATGACTTGCTTAATTGCAAGACTTATGGAACCCCCATTGAAATCAATCATAATCTCGGACCGGCCATCGATGACGAGGATTGTAAAGAAAAGGACTATCGCTCTATGATTGGTTCACTCATGTATCTGACTGCATCCAGGCCGGACATTGTATTTGCTATGTCCATCTGCTCTAGATATCAGGCTAGGCCGAAGGTTTCTCATATGAAAGCAGTAAAGCGAATTTTTGGGTACCTCAAACACAGGCCAACTCTTGGTCTATGGTACTCCAATGAAAAATCGTTTGAACTAACTGCTTATTCGGATTCTGATCATGGCGGCTGTAGTATAGATAAGAAGTCAACAACTGGTGGATGCCAGTTTCTTGGATCACGTTTGGTATCGTGGCAATGCAAGAAGCAGACGACGGTGGCTACTTCTACTGCAGAGGCTGAATACGTTGCTGCTGCTAGCTGCTGTTCCCAGGTTCTGTGGATTCAGCATCAATTGCGCGATTATGGGTTACTTCTTACTATGACTCCTTTACATATTGATAATACTGCTGCTATTTCAATTACACGCAATCCCGTACAGCACTCTAGAACTAAGCATATAGAACTTAGATTTCACTTTATACGGGATTGCTATGAGAAACACTTGATAGACCTCGTCCATATAGATACCCTTAAACAGAATGCTGACCTATTCACTAAGGCCTTTTCTCGTGCCCGATTTGATGAACTGATCAACATGATTGGTTTGCGCTTCTTTCAGCTTAAGAAGTAATTCTTTGGACTTGGACTATTTAAAAAAAAAACAAAAAACATGCGCAATAGCCATTCTTTATACTCTTTAGTATTTAAGAAATGCACCATTGCAACATTTGTAAAAAGACATTTAGTTGTGTCTGTAAACAACTAGGGAAATGATAGTACATTAGGGTGCATGCACAAAATGAAAATTTTAAAGCTTTATCCTTGATGTATCAGTCGGTTTATCTAGCATACTTACCACAGCTTTCATAAACATTAGATTCATCTTATGATGTACTGGTAGGCATGTTACACTAGTCTTTGAGCAATTAACACGTCAGTCTAATACATGTCTATTATCATGTGGTCAACATCTTGTGATGTATGATTTAGTATCTTAATTCCTTAATATAGCTTGGCAAACTTCCATTTTAGCTTAAAATATGAAATACTTTGGGGGTATATACTTCTTGTTTCCTCTGTTGTACGTAAGTACAGACCTGGTCTCAAGTTGTATATACTTAAAAGTTAAGCAAACGCAAGTCAAAGAACTTGAAAAAGTCTTAAATCATAAGATACCTCACAAGGTCGCCAAAATGGTTTGACCAAGTCTGGTTTTGCTTACACCTGAATCAAGCTATGTCGCTTTGTTGTACGTCTGTACAGACCTGTCACCGCTGACTTGATTCTTAAAAATGACTTTCCTCTATTTTATCTATCTTGGAAATTATGTTCTTGTCTAAATTATAGGAGTATAATGTAACATGTTTAGGTGGTCAAACAATATCAGTAATCATCTTGAAATGATATTTATCAAAGGTGTTCTAAATATCCTAAGTAAATTTCAAGAGGTTAGATATACTGATAATCGAGATAACACTTTCAATTTACTAATAATTGCATGTTATTCTAATATGATCCCTTAGCAGACAAAATAACTACGTCATCAAAAAGAAAATTAATTTAAGTTTTATTTTTAATTTAATTTTTCTCTTAAATTTGTATATTTATTTCTAACAAGTCCAACTAGTTGCTCTTCCATCGGGTTACAAAACTTGAAATTAAAAATCAAGTTTTCTGGGCACTGCGACACGAGTTCTGTTTTGCGACATAACTTATGTCGCCTTCTATGTCGCCATTTTATGTCGCTAGGTGGGAAAGAGGTATAAATACCTCACTCCCGTCGCTTTCTCTGTTTACACTTTAAGCGACACAAATTCAAAAACCTGCGACACAAAATTCATACCTGCGACACAAAACCTTCGGTGTTCTTCTATTCTCGATTTCGATCGTCCGGTGTTTGTTTACGCAATCCACCTTGTGTTTCTGGTTCACTTCCTTCCACTCGATCGATAGGTACTAGTTTCACCCTTTATTACTACATATTTTCCCTTAAATCGTTAATGTTTATTACGGGTTTATAGGGTTTACGTTATTGGCTTAATGTGACACGAAAATCACACTCATATTTGTTAATATACATGTTTTCGTGTTTCTGGTATGTTGGCGTACCCTAGGGTATGTCTCGTTTTCGAAAACCCCAAATTAGAGGTTAGGGTTTTCTGGGTTGGGGCTTGCAGTTCGTCATTGCGACATAACCTGCGACATAACGTTTTATGTCGCAGGTTTTCTCAATTTAAATTTATGTCGCTTCCTCTTGCGACACAAATTTTATGTCGCTAATTGTCATCTTGCGCCATAAATTTTATGTCGCTAATTGTCATCTTGCGCCATAACTTTTATGTCGCTAAATACTCTCTTGCGCCATAACTTTTATGTCGCCAAATATTCTTGCGACATATCTTATGTCGCTTAACTTACCTTAGCCTATTACTCACTTTTGTCCAATTATGGTAAAGCCATGGCAGGTGACTTCGTTCAGGACAACGGTGTTATACACTAATGTATTCACTGCTTCTGCCCAAAGACTATCATGTCTTGCACTTCCGCGACTACGAGGATTCTCTTACGGTCGTGGAAGCTTATGTGCATTCAGGTGTCGTGATAGCAATCTTGCTTGATCGGCTACCTTCCTTTTTTGGTGGTCTGGTGGGATCCCCTCACTATCCTGGATCTTAGCCTGACCTTGTCTTGAATCTTGGCCATTTGTCTTGAATCTTGGCTTTTTGTCCTGGATCTTAGCTTGGCCTTGTCTTTAATCTTAGCTTTCTTTGTATTAATAGTATCCGAGGATACTATTTAGGTTTAGGGTTTAGGGTTTAGAAAATGTGATAATTTGTAATCATAACTATGTATTATTCTTAATTATCAATGAAACCATTATTTTGTGCGAATTTTATCTCTTTGTGTATTATTTATGTGAATTTGCACACTGTTATGCGACGCATCTTTTATGTCGCATCATTTTTGCGACACAATTGTTTTATGTCGCTTGCTTGCTTGCTGCAACATAACTCATTATGTCGCCTATTTTTGATTAAATTCGACTACATTACTAACTGCGACATAACCTTGTCCGTCACATTAATCTTTAGCGACACAATTCTTTATGTCGCTTACTTTATAAATAATCAATTTTGTTCCTTAAGCGACACATCCTTATTATGTCGCAGATTTTCTGCGCCACAATTCCCTGTGTCGCATTTGGTATCAAATTGATTTGTGTGTTTTGATTAAATCTGCTAACGCTAACTGTTTGCAAGTTTTATTTCTACTATTTACACAGCAATGGCAGATGCTGATATTCTATGGGAGCCACGTCACAACATTGTGGCATTCTTGGACGATTCAAAGGATACGGCTGCATCATATAGGCCAATGGTGGCATTTCTACGCCGCTCTCGCATTTATACTTCTATTACTGCAACAACCACTATCTACAAGGATCAGGTGGCTCATTTTTGGGAAAACGCAGTGATCAACTCCGACCTGCCATTCACCAGAATTATTTATACTGTTGGAGTTCGTCAACTTATTATCTCCGAGCAGGTCATTCGGGATTTCTTTCACTTCGGCGATACTACAGAGATGCCTACTCTTTTTGGCAATGAGTTTATCGCCGGTGCTATGACACGTCTCAGCTATCCAGGGGTACCCAACGACCAATATCGCAAGGCGAATCTGCCTAAGGTCTGGCGATACTTGATGCATGTTATTATCGTTTGCCTTTCTCCTTGTAAGGCAGGATTTGATGGCATTAGTCACTCTACGGCTTCTGCCATGTTGGCTTTGATCTACAATAAGCCCTTTAACTTTTCTGGTTATATCTTTAGGGCCATGGTGGATAATCTTAACGCCGGGGATAAGCGTTGGAATTTATATCCACGTTTCATTCAGCTGTTTCTTGACAGTCAGCTTCCTGGCCTTCCTCAGAATGCTCGCGAACGCTTACGACCTACTCCCATGAACGTCCGAATCTGGACGGTTTGTGCGGCTGGTGCGAATGCGAATAGCAACTTTCCGTTATTTGGGCACATAATCAATGATGCTTATGTCGCACCGCCCGATGATGGTTTTATGGATGTTTTGCCTGCACCTGGGCAGGGAATTCAGGAGGAGGAATTACACCTCCATGATGCTCAAATACAGGTCGATGATCTGTTATAGGAAATTGAGGATTTCCAGACTGGAGAACAGGCTGCTCAGCCTAATCCTAATGTTCCAGTTACTGAAGATTCAGATGGAGGTTCTACTCCTGAGACTTCTCCAAGGGATATACCCTCCGGTGATGCGTTGAGGAATATTCAACGCTTTGATCCTCGTCGGTACAAAAGAATACAACGTCGTATTCGTGCTGGTTCGAGTTATGTTCGTCCTGATCTGGGCAAACGACCACGAAGTACCGATCTTGATGATGAAGACTGGGTTCCCCCTCAGTCTATTCGTCGTACTTCTACGTCATCTTCAAGGCCACGGGTTGATATTCCCCGTGTTGAGGTTCCCATTCAACCTTTGCCCTCAGTTGTTGAGGAATTATTGAAAAGAATGGATCAGATGCAGCAGACTATGGATCATCAAGCTAAATTGCTTCAGTCTCAGGCATCGGTGTTGGAAGTCCAGGCTGCTCAGATTAATGTTTTGGAAGAACAAGCAGCTTTGGTTCCTACTTTGAATACTAGGGTGTTAGAACTAGAATCCCTAGCTGTCGTTCCGGGGGAGTCCGGCCTGCGTGCCATAGAAACAACATCTAGGGCTTCAGCCGGAACACAGACAGATAATGTAGATGAAAATGTAAATCTTTTTGATAGTAATGAATCTCTTCGTTTGGATTATTTCTCTGTTGATGACATTCCAGGTCAACCAAGACCGTTAGCTGTAGACTTTTTAAATGCTAATCTATCTTTTATTCAGCAAATGGTCAATGAGGTAAATCAGGAATCTGAACCTGAATTCGAAACAAATGATGATGTTGAGATTGAAGAAGAGGAAATGCGTCCTGATGAATTCTATGACGATGCTCCTACAATCGAGACTGATTCTTCGGAAGATGAAACAGAGCCAGCTGGAACTTCGCAAACTGTTCCAGAAACTACATCGGCTTCTGATACTACATCTACTTCGACCTCTGAGCGGCCTGTGATAAGTTTTATTCCTGATGTATATGTTCCCGTTACTTGAAAGACATATAAGGTTAGTGGGAATTATACAGGAATTATTAAAAGCTGGAAAACCTATAAAGGTATTTTCATGATTAAAAGAAGCGATGGCATTCAGTATTTCAAAAGATCATTTAAGAAGCTGAGTACATTGCCAAAGGGAGAAATAAATCGTCTAGCTCAACTGGAACTGATAAATCCAACTAGGGATTCAAGAGCTGACTTTGTACAGACGGTTTTGCGTCGTGAAGTGAAGAGCAAAAGATATAATTTTATCAAACCGACGCTTGGTAAGAGATTCATATACAAAAAGAAACTTGATCCAGTTACAATGCAGCCAATTTGCAAAATGCGTTATCCACCAGCTGATTGTTTAACTGAGATACCATTGGAGACAGTTCCTTTTAACTTTCTAAGAAGATTTCATTATTGGGAACTCGATCCCCATACAAGCGAAGCTGTGTTTATTTTTGTTCCAGAATCTGAGCATCCAGAAAGAACTTCGCTTTATGGTTTGAAGAAAGCTCAATTTAAAGTTTTTGATCCTATGAGCTTGATTAATTTGTCACAGAAAGACTTGAGGAAGTTGTTTGATAATCCAATTCGCTTCAACGTAAGAAATGTTGTGAATTCGATTCTAGCTAGACAATTCCAGAAAGTGGTGACTGTGTGTGTTACGCATGGGATTCATGCTGGAGGCAGGTTTCCTACAGGCTGGGCTTAATTGAAGAAATTTTGAAGACCAAGCTGAAGACACGGGGGAGTTTGTTGGTGCATCTTAGTGTGTCTGTCAGTTGGTCTAAGTCGGTAATGCGTTTGATATGTAATTAAGTTAGTTGATAACGTTTGTTTTAATTACATTTTATGTTTTGGCGACACAAGGTCTTTGTGTCGCAATAGTCAACCTGGCGACACATCTTGTGTCGCATGAGTCGGCTTGGCGACATAGCTTGTGTCGCAAAGGTTAGATTATGTTTAGTATAATCAGTCTTGTACGGCTCATGGTTTGAGGTTGACGAATTTGTGATCAGTAAGAGCATATTGTAATCATTCTAAGTAATATAAGCTGATCAGTTTTGTGTTGATCAATCATATACTTTGTGTTTGATTAGTGTTTATTCGTTTAACATTTTGTTATCAATCGTGGGATTCCGCACTACGGTTGATTATTGGGGATTCGATTAGGAAACCATGGCAGGTGACTTCGTTCAGGACAACGGTGCTATACACTACTGTATTCACTGCTTCTGCCCAAAGACTATCATGTCTTGCACTTCCGCGACTACGAGGATTCCCTTACGGTCGTGGAAGCTTATGTGCATTCAGGTGTCGTGATAGCACTCTTGCTTGATCGGCTACCTTCCTTTTTTGGTGGTCTGGTGGGATCCCCTCACTATCCTGGATCTTAGCCTGACCTTGTCTTGAATCTTGGCCATTTGTCTTGAATCTTGGCTTTTTGTCCTGGATCTTAGCTTGGCCTTGTCTTGAATCTTAGCTTTCTTTGTATTAATAGTATCCGAGGATACTATTTAGGTTTAGGGTTTAGGGTTTAGAAAATGTGATAATTTGTAATCATAACTATGTATTATTCTTAATTATCAATGAAACCATTATTTTGTGCAAATTTTATCTCTTTGTGTATTATTTATGTGAATTTGCACACTGTTATGCGACGCATCTTTTATGTCGCATCATTTTTGCGACACAATTGTTTTATGTCGCTTGCTTGCTTGCTGCAACATAACTCATTATGTCGCCTATTTTCGATTAAATTCGACTACATTGCTAACTGCGACATAACCTTGTCCGTCGCATTAATCTTTAGCGACACAATTCTTTATGTCGCTTACTTTATAAATAATCAATTTTGTTCCTTAAGCGACACATCCTTATTATGTCGCAGATTTTCTGCGCCACAATTCCCTGTGTCGCATTTGGTATCAAATTGATTTGTGTGTTTTGATTAAATCTGCTAACGCTAACTGTTTGCAAGTTTTATTTCTACTATTTACACAGCAATGGCAGATGCTGATATTCTATGGGAGCCACGTCACAACATTGTGGCATTCTTGGACGATTCAAAGGATACGGCTGCATCATATAGGCCAATGGTGGCATTTCTACGCCGCTCTCGCATTTATACTGCTATTACTGCAACAACCACTATCTACAAGGATCAGGTGGCTCAGTTTTGGGAAAACGCAGTGATCAACTCCGACCTGCCATTCACCAGAATTATTTATACTGTTGGAGTTCGTCAACTTATTATCTCCGAGCAGGTCATTCGGGATTTCTTTCACTTCGGCGATACTACAGAGATGCCTACTCTTTTTGGCAATGAGTTTATCGCCGGTGCTATGACACGTCTCGGCTATCCAGGGGTACCCAACGACCAATATCGCAAGGCAAATCTGCCTAAGGTCTGGCGATACTTGATGCATGTTATTATCGTTTGCCTTTCTCCTTGTAAGGCAGGATTTGATGGCATTAGTCACTCTACGGCTTCTGCCATGTTGGCTTTGATCTACAATAAGCCCTTTAACTTTTCTGGTTATATCTTTAGGGCCATGGTGGATAATCTTAACGCCGGGGATAAGCGTTGGAATTTATATCCACGTTTCATTCAGCTGTTTCTTGACAGTCAGCTTCCTGGCCTTCCTCAGAATGCTCGCGAACGCTTACGACCTACTCCCATGAACGTCCGAATCTGGACGGTTTGTGCGGCTGGTGCGAATGCGAATAGCAACTTTCCGTTATTTGGGCACATAATCAATGATGCTTATGTCGCACCGCCCGATGATGGTTTTATGGATGTTTTGCCTGCACCTGGGCAGGGAATTCAGGAGGAGGAATTACACCTCCATGATGCTCAAATACAGGTCGATGATCTGTTACAGGAAATTGAGGATTTCCAGACTGGAGAACAGGCTGCTCAGCCTAATCCTGATGTTCCAGTTACTGAAAATTCAGATGGAGGTTCTACTCCTGAGACTTCTCCAAGGGATATACCCTCCGGAGATGCGTTGAGGAATATTCAACGCTTTGATCCTCATCGGTACAAAAGAATACAAAATCGTATTCGTGTTGGTTCGAGTTATGTTCGTCCTGATCTGGGCAAACGACCACGAAGTACCGATCTTGATGATGAAGACTGGGTTCCCCCTCAGTCTATTCGTCGTACTTCTACGTCGTCTTCAAGGCCACGGGTTGATATTCCCCGTGTTGAGGTTCCCATTCAACCTTTGCCCTCAGTTGTTGAGGAATTGTTGAAAAGAATGGATCAGATGCAGCAGACTATGGATCATCAAGCTAAATTGCTTCAGTCTCAGGCATCGGTGTTGGAAGTCCAGGCTGCTCAGATTAAAGTTTTGGAAGAACAAGCAGCTTTGGTTCCTACTTTGAATACTAGGGTGTTAGAACTAGAATCCCTAGCTGTCGTTCCGGGGGAGTCCGGCCTGCGTGCCATAGAAACAACATCTAGGGCTTCAGCCGGAACACAGACAGATAATGTAGATGAAAATGTAAATCTTTTTGATAGTAATGAATCTCTTCGTTTGGATTATTTCTCTGTTGATGACATTCCATGTCAACCAAGACCGTTAGCTGTAGACTTTTCAAATGCTAATCTATCTTTTATTCAGCAAATGGTCAATGAGGTAAATCAGGAATCTGAACCTGAATTCGAAACAAATGATGATGTTGAGATTGAAGAAGAGAAAATGCGTCCTGATGAATTCTATGACGATGCTCCTACAATCGAGACTGATTCTTCGGAAGATGAAACAGAGCCAGCTGGAACTTCGCAAACTGTTCCAGAAACTACATCGGCTTCTGATACTACATCTACTTCGACCTCTATGCGGCCTGTGATAAGTTTTATTCCTGATGTATATGTTCCCGTTACTTGCAAGACATATAAGGTTAGTGGGAATTATACAGGAATTATTAAAAGCTGGAAAACCTATAAAGGTATTTTCATGATAAAAAGAAGCGATGGCATTCAGTATTTCAAAAGATCATTTAAGAAGCTGAGTAAATTGCCAAAGGGAGAAATAAATCGTCTAGCTCAACTGGAACTGATAAATCCAACTAGGGATTCAAGAGTTGACTTTGTACAGACGGTTTTGCGTCGTGAAGTGAAGAGCAAAAGATATAATTTTATCAAACCGACGCTTGGTAAGAGATTCATATACAAAAAGAAACTTGATCCAGTTACAATGCAGCCAATTTGCAAAATGCGTTATCCACCAGCTGATTGTTTAACTGAGATACCATTGGAGACAGTTCCTTTTAACTTTCTAAGAAGATTTCATTATTGGGAACTCGATCCCCATACAGGCGAAGCTGTGTTTATTTTTGTTCCAGAATCTGAGCATCCAGAAAGAACTTCGCTTTATGGTTTGAAGAAAGCTCAATTTAAAGTTTTTGATCCTATGAGCTTGATTAATTTGTCACAGAAAGACTTGAGGAAGTTGTTTGATAATCCAATTCGCTTCAACGTAAGAAATGTTGTGAATTCGATTCTAGCTAGACAATTCCAGAAAGTGGTGACTGTGTATGTTACGCATGGGATTCATGCTGGAGGCAGGTTTCCTACAGGCTGGGCTTAATTGAAGAAATTTTGAAGACCAAGCTGAAGACACGGGGGAGTTTGTTGGTGCATCTTAGTGTGTCTATCAGTTGGTCTAAGTCGGTAATGCGTTTGATATGTAATTAAGTTAGTTGATAACGTTTGTTTTAATTACATTTTATGTTTTGGCGACACAAGGTCTTTGTGTCGCAATAGTCAACCTGGCGACACATCTTGTGTCGCATGAGTCGGCTTGGCGACATAGCTTGTGTCGCAAAGGTCAGATTATGTTTAGTATAAATAGTCTTGTACGGCTCATGGTTTGAGGTTGACGAATTTGTGATCAGTAAGAGCATATTGTAATCATTCTAAGTAATATAAGCTGATCAGTTTTGTGTTGATCAATCATATACTTTGTGTTTGATTAGTGTTTATTCGTTTAACATTTTGTTATCAATCGTGGGATTCCGCACTACGGTTGATTATTGGGGATTCGATTAGGAAACCATGGCAGGTGACTTCGTTCAGGACAACGTTGCTATACACTACTGTATTCACTGCTTCTGCCCAAAGACTATCATGTCTTGCACTTCCGCGACTACGAGGATTCCCTTACGGTCGTGGAAGCTTATGTGCATTCAGGTGTCGTGATAGCACTCTTGCTTGATCGGCTACCTTCCTTTTTTGGTGGTCTGGTGGGATCCCCTCACTATCCTGGATCTTAGCCTGACCTTGTCTTGAATCTTGGCCATTTGTCTTGAATCTTGGCTTTTTGTCCTGGATCTTAGCTTGGCCTTGTCTTGAATCTTAGCTTTCTTTGTATTAATAGTATCCGAGGATACTATTTAGATTTAGGGTTTAGGGTTTAGAAAATGTGATAATTTGTAATCATAACTATGTATTATTCTTAATTATCAATGAAACCATTATTTTGTGCGAATTTTATCTCTTTGTGTATTATTTATGTGAATTTGCACACTGTTATGCGACGCATCTTTTATGTCGCATCATTTTTGCGACACAATTGTTTTATGTCGCTTGCTTGCTTGCTGCAACATAACTCATTATGTCGCCTATTTTCGATTAAATTCGACTACATTGCTAACTGCGACATAACCTTGTCCGTCACATTAATCTTTAGCGACACAATTCTTTATGTCGCTTACTTTATAAATAATCAATTTTGTTCCTTAAGCGACACATCCTTATTATGTCGCAGATTTTCTGCGCCACAATTCCCTGTGTCGCATTTGGTATCAAATTGATTTGTGTGTTTTGATTAAATCTGCTAACGCTAACTGTTTGCAAGTTTTATTTCTACTATTTACACAGCAATGGCAGATGCTGATATTCTATGGGAGCCACGTCACAACATTGTGGCATTCTTGGACGATTCAAAGGATACGGCTGCATCATATAGGCCAATGGTGGCATTTCTACGCCGCTCTCGCATTTATACTTCTATTACTGCAACAACCACTATCTACAAGGATCAGGTGGCTCATTTTTGGGAAAACGCAGTGATCAACTCCGACCTGCCATTCACCAGAATTATTTATACTGTTGGAGTTCGTCAACTTATTATCTCCGAGCAGGTCATTCGAGATTTCTTTCACTTCGGCGATACTACAGAGATGCCTACTCTTTTTGGCAATGAGTTTATCGCCGGTGCTATGACACGTCTCAGCTATCCAGGGGTACCCAACGACCAATATCGCAAGGCGAATCTGCCTAAGGTCTGGCGATACTTGATGCATGTTATTATCGTTTGCCTTTCTCCTTGTAAGGTAGGATTTGATGGCATTAGTCACTCTACGGCTTCTGCCATGTTGGCTTTGATCTACAATAAGCCCTTTAACTTTTCTGGTTATATCTTTAGGGCCATGGTGGATAATCTTAACGCCGGGGATAAGCGTTGGAATTTATATCCACGTTTCATTCAGCTGTTTCTTGACAGTCAGCTTCCTGGCCTTCCTCAGAATGCTCGCGAACGCTTACGACCTACTCCCATGAACGTCCGAATCTGGACGGTTTGTGCGGCTGGTGCGAATGCGAATAGCAACTTTCCGTTATTTGGGCACATAATCAATGATGCTTATGTAGCACCGCCCGATGATGGTTTTATGGATGTTTTGCCTGCACCTGGGCAGGGAATTCAGGAGGAGGAATTACACCTCCATGATGCTCAAATACAGGTCGATGATCTGTTACAGGAAATTGAGGATTTCCAGACTAGAGAACAGGCTGCTCAGCCTAATCCTGATGTTCCAGTTACTGAAGATTTAGATGGAGGTTCTACTCCTGAGACTTCTCCAAGGGATATACCCTCCGGAGATGCGTTGAGGAATATTCAACGCTTTGATCCTCATCGGTACAAAAGAATACAACGTCGTATTCGTGCTGGTTCGAGTTATGTTCGTCCTGATCTGGGCAAACGACCACGAAGTACCGATCTTGATGATGAAGACTGGGTTCCCCCTCAGTCTATTCGTCGTACTTCTACGTCGTCTTCAAGGCCACAGGTTGATATTCCCCGTGTTGAGGTTCCCATTCAACCTTTGCCCTCAGTTGTTGAGGAATTGTTGAAAAGAATGGATCAGATGCAGCAGACTATGGATCATCAAGCTAAATTGCTTCAGTCTCAGGCATCGGTGTTGGAAGTCCAGGCTGCTCAGATTAAAGTTTTGGAAGAACAAGCAGCTTTGGTTCCTACTTTGAATACTAGGGTGTTAGAACTAGAATCCCTAGCTGTCATTCCGGGGGAGTCCGGCCTGCGTGCCATAGAAACAACATCTAGGGCTTCAGCCGGAACACAGACAGATAATGTAGATGAAAATGTAAATCTTTTTGATAGTAATGAATCTCTTCGTTTGGATTATTTCTCTGTTGATGACATTCCAGGTCAACCAAGACCGTTAGCTGTAGACTTTTCAAATGCTAATCTATCTTTTATTCAGCAAATGGTCAATGAGGTAAATCAGGAATCTGAACCTGAATTCGAAACAAATGATGATGTTGAGATTGAAGAAGAGGAAATGCGTCCTGATGAATTCTATGATGATGCTCCTACAATCGAGACTGATTCTTCAGAAGATGAAACAGAGCCAGCTGGAACTTCGCAAACTGTTCCAGAAACTACATCGGCTTCTGATACTACATCTACTTCGACCTCTGAGCGGCCTGTGATAAGTTTTATTCCTGATGTATATGTTCCCGTTACTTGCAAGACATATAAGGTTAGTGGGAATTATACAGGAATTATTAAAAGCTGGAAAACCTATAAAGGTATTTTCATGATTAAAAGAAGCGATGGCATTCAGTATTTCAAAAGATCATTTAAGAAGCTGAGTAAATTGCCAAAGGGAGAAATAAATCGTCTAGCTCAACTGGAACTGATAAATCCAACTAGGGATTCAAGAGCTGACTTTGTACAGACGGTTTTGCGTCGTGAAGTGAAGAGCAAAAGATATAATTTTATCAAACCGACGCTTGGTAAGAGATTCATATACAAAAAGAAACTTGATCCAGTTACAATGCAGCCAATTTGCAAAATGCGTTATCCACCAGCTGATTGTTTAACTGAGATACCATTGGAGACAGTTCCTTTTAACTTTCTAAGAAGATTTCATTATTGGGAACTCGATCCCCATACAGGCGAAGCTGTGTTTATTTTTGTTCCAGAATCTGAGCATCCAGAAAGAACTTCGCTTTATGGTTTGAAGAAAGCTCAATTTAAAGTTTTTGATCCTATGAGCTTGATTAATTTGTCACAGAAAGACTTGAGGAAGTTGTTTGATAATCCAATTCGCTTTAACGTAAGAAATGTTGTGAATTCGATTCTAGCTAGACAATTCCAGAAAGTGGTGACTGTGTGTGTTACGCATGGGATTCATGCTGGAGGCAGGTTTCCTACAGGCTGGGCTTAATTGAAGAAATTTTGAAGACCAAGCTGAAGACACGGGGGAGTTTGTTGGTGCATCTTAGTGTGTCTGTCAGTTGGTCTAAGTCGGTAATCCATTTGATATGTAATTAAGTTAGTTGATAACGTTTGTTTTAATTACATTTTATGTTTTGGCGACACAAGGTCTTCGTGTCGCAATAGTCAACCTGGCGACACATCTTGTGTCGCATGAGTCGGCTTGACGACATAGCTTGTGTCGCAAAGGTCAGATTATGTTTAGTATAATCAGTCTTGTACGGCTCATGGTTTGAGGTTGACGAATTTGTGATCAGTAAGAGCATATTGTAATCATTCTAAGTAATATAAGCTGATCAGTTTTGTGTTGATCAATCATATACTTTGTGTTTGATTAGTGTTTATTCGTTTAACATTTTGTTATCAATCGTGGGATTCCGCACTACGGTTGATTATTGGGGAGTCGATTAGGAAACCATGGCAGGTGACTTCGTTCAGGACAACGGTGCTATACACTACTGTATTCACTGCTTCTGCCCAAAGACTATCATGTCTTGCACTTCCGCGACTACGAGGATTCCCTTACGGTCGTGGAAGCTTATGTGCATTCAGGTGTCGTGATAGCACTCTTGCTTGATCGGCTACCTTCCTTTTTTGGTGGTCTGGTGGGATCCCCTCACTATCCTGGATCTTAGCCTGACCTTGTCTTGAATCTTGGCCATTTGTCTTGAATCTTGGCTTTTTGTCCTGGATCTTAGCTTGGCATTGTCTTGAATCTTAGCTTTCTTTGTATTAATAGTATCCGAGGATACTATTTAGGTTTAGGGTTTAGGGTTTAGAAAATGTGATAATTTGTAATCATAACTATGTATTATTCTTAATTATCAATGAAACCATTATTTTGTCCGAATTTTATCTCTTTGTGTATTATTTATGTGAATTTGCACACTGTTATGCGACGCATCTTTTATGTCGCATCATTTTTGCGACACAATTGTTTTATGTCGCTTGCTTGCTTGCTGCAACATAACTCATTATGTCGCCTATTTTCGATTAAATTCGACTACATTGCTAACTGCGACATAACCTTGTCCGTCGCATTAATCTTTAGCGACACAATTCTTTATGTCGCTTACTTTATAAATAATCAATTTTGTTCCTTAAGCGACACATCCTTATTATGTCGCAGATTTTCTGCGCCACAATTCCCTGTGTCGCATTTGGTATCAAATTGATTTGTGTGTTTTGATTAAATCTGCTAACGCTAACTGTTTGCAAGTTTTATTTCTACTATTTACACAGCAATGGCAGATGCTGATATTCTATGGGAGCCACGTCACAACATTGTGGCATTCTTGGACGATTCAAAGGATACGGCTGCATCATATAGGCCAATGGTGGCATTTCTACGCCGCTCTCGCATTTATACTGCTATTACTGCAACAACCACTATCTACAAGGATCAGGTGGCTCAGTTTTGGGAAAACGCAGTGATCAACTCCGACCTGCCATTCACCAGAATTATTTATACTGTTGGAGTTCGTCAACTTATTATCTCCGAGCAGGTCATTCGGGATTTCTTTCACTTCGGCGATACTACAGAGATGCCTACTCTTTTTGGCAATGAGTTTATCGCCGGTGCTATGACACGTCTCGGCTATCCAGGGGTACCCAACGACCAATATCGCAAGGCGAATCTGCCTAAGGTCTGGCGATACTTGATGCATGTTATTATCGTTTGCCTTTCTCCTTGTAAGGCAGGATTTGATGGCATTAGTCACTCTACGGCTTCTGCCATGTTGGCTTTGATCTACAATAAGCCCTTTAACTTTTCTGGTTATATCTTTAGGGCCATGGTGGATAATCTTAACGCCGGGGATAAGCGTTGGAATTTATATCCACGTTTCATTCAGCTGTTTCTTGACAGTCAGCTTCCTGGCCTTCCTCAGAATGCTCGCGAACGCTTACGACCTACTCCCATGAACGTCCGAATCTGGACGGTTTGTGCGGCTGGTGCGAATGCGAATAGCAACTTTCCGTTATTTGGGCACATAATCAATGATGCTTATGTCGCACCGCCCGATGATGGTTTTATGGATGTTTTGCCTGCACCTGGGCAGGGAATTCAGGAGGAGGAATTACACCTCCATGATGCTCAAATACAGGTCGATGATCTGTTACAGGAAATTGAGGATTTCCAGACTGGAGAACAGGCTGCTCAGCCTAATCCTGATGTTCCAGTTACTGAAAATTCAGATGGAGGTTCTACTCCTGAGACTTCTCCAAGGGATATACCCTCCGGAGATGCGTTGAGGAATATTCAACGCTTTGATCCTCATCGGTACAAAAGAATACAACGTCGTATTCGTGCTGGTTCGAGTTATGTTCGTCCTGATCTGGGCAAACGACCACGAAGTACCGATCTTGATGATGAAGACTGGGTTCCCCCTCAGTCTATTCGTCGTACTTCTACGTCGTCTTGAAGGCCACAGGTTGATATTCCCCGTGTTGTGGTTCCCATTCAACCTTTGCCCTCAGTTGTTGAGGAATTGTTGAAAAGAATGGATCAGATGCAGCAGACTATGGATCATCAAGCTAAATTGCTTCAGTCTCAGGCATCGGTGTTGGAAGTCCAGGCTGCTCAGATTAAAGTTTTGGAAGAACAAGCAGCTTTGGTTCCTACTTTGAATACTAGGGTGTTAGAACTAGAATCCCTAGCTGTCGTTCCGGGGGAGTCCTGCCTGCGTGCCATAGAAACAACATCTAGGGCTTCAGCCGGAACACAGACAGATAATGTAGATGAAAATGTAAATCTTTTTGATAGTAATGAATCTCTTCGTTTGGATTATTTCTCTGTTGATGACATTCCAGGTCAACCAAGACCGTTAGCTGTAGACTTTTCAAATGCTAATCTATCTTTTATTCAGCAAATGGTCAATGAGGTAAATCAGGAATCTGAACCTGAATTCGAAACAAATGATGATGTTGAGATTGAAGAAGAGGAAATGCGTCCTGATGAATTCTATGACGATGCTCCTACAATCGAGACTGATTCTTCGGAAGATGAAACATAGCCAGCTGGAACTTCGCAAACTGTTCCAGAAACTACATCGGCTTCTGATACTACATCTACTTCGACCTCTGAGCGGCCTGTGATAAGTTTTATTCCTGATGTATATGTTCCCGTTACTTGCAAGACATATAAGGTTAGTGGGAATTATACAGGAATTATTAAAAGCTGGAAAACCTATAAAGGTATTTTCATGATTAAAAGAAGCGATGGCATTCAGTATTTCAAAAGATCATTTAAGAAGCTGAGTAAATTGCCAAAGGGAGAAATAAATCGTCTAGCTCAACTGGAACTGATAAATCCAACTAGGGATTCAAGAGCTGACTTTGTACAGACGGTTTTGCATCGTGAAGTGAAGAGCAAAAGATATAATTTTATCAAACCGACGCTTGGTAAGAGATTCATATACAAAAAGAAACTTGATCCAGTTACAATGCAGCCAATTTGCAAAATGCGTTATCCACCAGCTGATTGTTTAACTGAGATACCATTGGAGACAGTTCCTTTTAACTTTCTAAGAAGATTTCATTATTGGGAACTCGATCCCCATACAGGCGAAGCTGTGTTTATTTTTGTTCCAGAATCTGAGCATCCAGAAAGAACTTCGCTTTATGGTTTGAAGAAAGCTCAATTTAAAGTTTTTGATCCTATGAGCTTGATTAATTTGTCACAGAAAGACTTGATGAAGTTGTTTGATAATCCAATTCACTTCAACGTAAGAAATGTTGTGAATTCGATTCTAGCTAGACAATTCCAGAAAGTGGTGACTGTGTGTGTTACGCATGGGATTCATGCTGGAGGCAGGTTTCCTACAGGCTGGGCTTAATTGAAGAAATTTTGAAGACCAAGCTGAAGACACGGGGGAGTTTGTTGGTGCATCTTAGTGTGTCTGTCAGTTGGTCTAAGTCTGTAATGCGTTTGATATGTAATTAAGTTAGTTGATAACGTTTGTCTTAATTACATTTTATGTTTTGGCGACACAAGGTCTTTGTGTCGCAATAGTCAACCTGGCGACACATCTTGTGTCGCATGAGTCGGCTTGGCGACATAGCTTGTGTCGCAAAGGTCAGATTAGGTTTAGTATAAATAGTCTTGTACGGCTCATGGTTTGAGGTTGACGAATTTGTGATCAGTAAGAGCATATTGTAATCATTCTAAGTAATATAAGCTGATCGGTTTTGTGTTGATCAATCATATACTTTGTGTTTGATTAGTGTTTATTTGTTTAACATTTTGTTATCAATCGTGGGATTCCGCACTACGGTTGATTATTGGGGATTCGATTAGGTCCGGCACAGTGGTCCTACATCTACTCCTTCCGGTAGTGATAGGATTGGTGCGGTACTTAGTTTTTGTTTCAAAAATTGGAAAGCAATCTCTTGCTTCTCGCCCCAATCAAATTTCTTATCTTTTTGAGTTAGAGCGGTAAGTGGTTGGGCTATTTTCGAGAAGTTCTCGATGAATCGTCGGTAATAGCCGGCTAGCCAAAGGAATTGTCGTATCTCGGATGGCGTGTTCGGGGCTTCCCAGTTGTTGATAGCCTCGATTTTGGATGGGTCTACATGAATTCCTTTGTTATTGATCACATGACCAAGGAAATGAACCTCACGCATCCAAAATTCACACTTAGAGAACTTTGCGTAAAGCTTCTCTTTCTCCAGTAATTCAAGAATCATTCTCAGGTGTTTCTCGTGATCCTCCTTCGTTCGGGAGTATATCAATATGTCATCGATAAACACAATCACGAACTTATCAAGATAAGGTTTGCATACTCTATTCATGAGGTCCATGAACATTGCTGGTGCGTTTGTCGGTCCGAATGGCATGACTAGGAACTCGTAATGACCGTACCGAGTCCTAAACGCAGTCTTAGGAATATCCTCATCTCGAACCTTCAGCTGATGGTAACTAGATCGCAAGTCGATCTTTGAATATAACTTAACCCTTGTAGTTGGTCAAACAAGTCATCGATGCGAGGTAGTGGATATCGATTCTTAATAGTTACTTTGTTCAGTTCCCGATAATCGATACACATTCGCATTGATCCCTCCTTTTTCTTGAGGAACAAAACCGGAGCTCCCCAAGGTGAAAAGCTCGGTCGGATGAATCCTAAGTCTAAGAGTTCCTGCAGTTGTGCAGACAGCTCTTGCATTTCTGATGGAGCAAGACGGTAAGGTGCACAAGCAATTGGTGCTGCTCCAGGCACTAGGTCGATATGAAATTCAACCTGTCGTGGGGGTGGTAATCCTGGTAACTCGTCAGGAAATACTCCCGGGTAGTCACGTACAATAGGTACATCGTCTATACATCGTTCCTCGGATTTCTTTTCTACAACGTGTGCCAAGAATGCTTGGTATCCCTTTCGGAGATATTTACGGGCTTTCAAGCATGTAATCATTTTTGTGGCACTTTTTTGTTTCTCACCTTTGACCATAAGAGTTTCTCCTGTCGGTAGTGGCAAGCGTACCAACTTATCGTAACATATGATCTCGGCGCGGTTCTTAGACAACCAATCCATGCCGACTACAACGTCGAAACTTCCCAACTTAACCGGTAGCAAGTCTATTTCGAAGAGATGACCTTCTAATTCCACGGTACATCCCGGTACTATTTCTCCTGACTCGATTAACTCACCATCGGCTAGTTCATTGTATATTTGTTATCTAACTTACGTGATTCAAGTCCTAATAGTGGCCTAAACTCGTTTGACACAAAACTTAAATCAGCACCTGAATCAATTAACACAGAGGCATAATGGTTGTTTACAAGAAACGTACCAGTGACGGTGTTATGGTCCTGGCGTGCCTCTTGTGCTCCAATCACAAATGCTCTTCCTTGAGCCGGCTGATTGATGATGTTGTTGGCTCAGTTGTTGTTACCACGGTTGTTGGTGTTGTTGCGGTTTTGGTTGTTCTGGTTGATGTTGTTGGGGTTTTGGTTATTGAGTCGAGGGCAACGGTTCCGATAGTGCCTCGTGTCGCCACATTCAAAACACCCTTGGTTTCGGCGTTCTGTGTTTTCCCTAGGGGTATGGTTAACTATGCAGTTTTTGGTTTTGTGACCCCAACCTCTACAATTGTTGCAATACCAACATTCACCCTCGTGGTGTTTGCTACATTTGTCATACTTAGGTTTGTTACCCAAGTATGGCTTCTTATTTGTTTGACCCTGTCGGTCACTCCCTGTGCCATTCCACTTACGCTTGGTACCTCCAGAACTGTCAGCTTCAGTATTGCTCAGTTCAACCTTGCCCGATGCAGTTTTCTTAGTCAGGGTTCCCATCCTGACTGTCTCATCGGTCAGACTTTGCGCTAAAAAAATAGCGCTCCTGAATGTGTCAGGTTTGGAAGATGTAACCAAACTCCTGATTTGCGGTGCCAGACCATATACATAACGCTCGATACGCTTGTACTCAGGTGTCACCATATGTGGCACTAGACGGGCTAGTTCCTGGAACTTGGTTGTATAACCAGTGACATCGGCACCAATCATAGTGATGTTCCACAGCTCAGTTTCGACCTTCTGCATCTCACTACGGGGACATAACTCCTCCAACATCATGTTTTTCAGTACTTCCCATGACATAGAGTAGGCAGCTGGTCCTCCAAGTGATTGGACTTGACTGTTCCACCAAGTAAGAGCTTTGTCAGCAAGGGTGTAGGTGGCATATTTCACCATACAATCTGGTGAAGTGTCACTGATGTCCAATACCGACTCGGTCTTCTTTATCCAGTGTATAATTCCAATAGCACCCTCGGTGCCACGAAAAGTAACTGGCTTACAAGCCTGGAATGTCTTGTATGAACACCCTCGACGAGTATTCGCAGGTGCCTCAGTATTAACAGGGGTAGACCCGCTGTTATTCATTCCATTCTCGCGATTTCGGCTTGCTTCATACTCAGCAATACCTTCAGCTATTCGTCGTGCTATCATTTGTTCAGTAGTTTCATTGTTGTTGGGTGGGGGAACAGTTTCAGGAATGGAAGAAGGAGTTGTTCGTCGACTATTCTTAGTCATCCGTCGTTTTGGTGGCATGGTTCCGTTCTGCGATGAAATAAAAATGCAGAAGTCAATGCCAAGATATTAAATGTGATGAACAAGATTTCACATTTTTAACAAGGGAACAATATGAAGAATTGAAGGATAAGATTTTGTATCACATGTCGCACGACCTTGAAACGCCCATATGTAGTTAGTACAATATAATCACGTTGGACATGCGTCATTATATAATGCTAAATACATATTTCTTTTCATCATCATTCAACACAATCGAGTTCAAAGAAATTCAAGATAGGAATCAATAATCAAGGTGTGGTATGTTTCATGGTTTTCAAGGAATGATCAAATGTTATTGATTGGCTACCGTTTCTAACACACGTATATAAATGTAGGTATAATACTAAAGTCGTTGTGGAATGTAATGAATACGAAATACAACCAAACATAAGTTATATTATATCAAAAGGTCTAGCGCTGATACAACAGTTTTATACAAAACAAGATGGGATCCCTAATACACCCCATCAGCGGTTAGCGTTATACAAAAGACAATGGGTTTTCCTATACATACACCCATTCTAACAACAGTTTTCCATCTAGTACATATCCAGTACATACATACATCTACCCATCTGATACAGGTCTATACAATACGTGATGTACCTACTAACATATCCATCATCCAAAAGTAATCGGTCTAATGCCTAGTAGGCACAAACAGCCATACATAAGTCTAATGAGAATAAGGTAAAAACAACCCCACAGCTGTCCTCAGCACAACTGTCATCATACAAGCTCCAATCATCAACCCTGCTGTCCTCGCACGCCTCTCTAGCACCATGACACGAGCACGTGCGTTCTCAGCTATCTCCCTGGCAGCAACCACGTTGCTCAACAAGAAGTGGCAACGCTCATGCATGTCTGTCATGTCTCCATCCAGACGGGAGACATCACTCTGTAGCTCTGCAAGGTGGACACCCCTGCTACCAGAAATATGAAACAATGTGCGAATCACAGCCACAATGGTAGGGAGGGTCAACTCCACGGGCTCTCCAGTAGTAGGCACTGGTGTGGAGGATCGGGAGGACTCCCCGGTCTCAAAAGTAGAAGGAAAACCCTCCAACGACCTCCACCGCCCTAACATAGGAGTCATCCACTCCAAGTGAGCAAGCCTAGGTACCCTCTGTGGCGGTTCATCACAGTGTATCACCCTCTCCTCTGCCATCGGCGCCTTGTCACGGGGCGCAAGTGGTCCTCTAGGGAAGTCTCGGACACACATCCGTGGTGTCCTCCTAGAAACCGGGCCTCTGGAAGGTCCAGCAGTCGTATGGCGTGTCACCAAAAAAGTAGACTCTAACATACAAGTGGTAGGATCAGTAGGAGCAGTAATAGGTGGGACCACATGTGCAGTAGGTGGTGGGGTGATATAGGCATCAAGGTGTCATCAGATAGAGCTCTCGGGTGAACTGGTGGACTCACGACTCCGGTGCTAGCGTCGCTATGGTAGGAATCCTCAGTCGGATCCTCATCAGAAGCATACAAGTAGATCGGACTGTGCCTCGACATGCTGAGACAAAGAAGTCGTAGGTGACGTGTCAGTCGTATGTTAGATGTATGCAAAGTGTGTATGCATGAAGTGAATGTTTTAGCCAAGGCTATAGTCTAGGTCTCTAAGGTTTTAGGTCACTTAAAGACTTCTAGTTCGCTATAACCAATGGCTCTGATACCAAGTCTGTCACACCCCGCCAAACGGAAATTACAATTAGTTATGATTAGTTTGCGGAAGCTTTAATGATGTGGCGGGGTCGCGAACAGTAATTTCAACCAACTAATACATACATACTCAGAGCATATGGTTATCGCACAACTTTATTTAATGAGGATGCCAAGTTTAAAAGTTGTTACAAAAGTAGTACGACTATGTAAGTCGTAACAGTAGTAGTGGAGTTTAAAACATTTTAGTTTTAACAATAATACATAAGTTTAAAATAAGATTTCATAAGTATGACCGCAATGTCTGCAGTTATACAAATGAAATCCCCAAAAGCGGTCCCAACAGTATGTGGCATCCTAAGTAGTCCAGGGTTGTCCATCCTGAATGCATGCGATTACTTACCCAGCTAATTTCCTGAAAAACATAGAGAAAGTCATCAACAAATATGTTAAGTGAATTTACAGGTTTGTATATGTATGTCGTTAGTTAAACCAAGTTTGTATAAATAATTTGTTATTCATTTATAAAAATACAAGTTATGTAGGGTTGTTACCCTAAAGTATAATTATACGTGGGATGTCATCCCAAAATATGTTACTGGTTGTTTACCAGTGTAAAATAAGTTACCGGCATATTTTCCGGTATCTAACAGTTGTAGGATTCGTTCTTCCTAAAAGTATGTGGGAATTTACTTAGACTGTGATCCCCTGAAAGGTGAGCTAAACCTTGTAGGTTAAAGTAACGCGACCTAACCCTATAACCAAACCACAACCAGAACTTATGTTGTTTGCCTGAACGGACGTTTATGTATACGCTCCACCGTAGGAGGGTCGTCACGGCAATAGTACTATCCGTATACTCGGTGGCTAGAGTCACCTAGCTAATGGTTAAAGTAGCATGTCATGAGGTCTTTTCATGCACACATTCGAAGTCTAGGACCGTACTAGGATACTCCGTCTAATTCCCAAAATAATGGTGAATATGTAATATCACAAATCAACAGTTGTATAAAAGCAATAAAGCATTTATAGTTTGATTGCATGTGTTGGCATGTAATTTCTATGTTTAACACCCATGTGTTTAAAAGCAGAAAACATTTAAAAGTAGGGGCTATAAACTCACTGTGGTTTGCTCGGTATAAATGCTAGCAGCCGACAGGTAAACGCCCAAGGTATATTAACCTATGTACAATAATTGTATTAACATAAGTACGTTTGATTTGTTTAATCAACTTACGTTAACAGTTTGTTTGTTTGAAGAAATTGTTGATTTCTTAATAATGTAAGTCGTTAAATTTGTTGGTGACGTTGTGTTGAAATATTGTTATTATTTCCCATGTCTTATACTGTGTTAAATGTATATGTCGTATGTAGTCGTATATATATTCGGATGTCGTTTCGTCTCCATTGTTGATATACTTGTTCTATATATGTTTACTTATACAAATATACTTGTTGTATATTATTGAATCATGCGTTTGTTAAACGTGAGATCCATATGTACATATATATACATAAATATATTTTTACAAGTGTCGTATGTATATATATGTATATCTTATATATACATATAGGTTTTAATTACGTTGTTTACATATAACTTACTTGTAAGTTTTGGTTTGTTACAAAACTTCCCATTCTATTTATTTTCGTTTATAATTAAATATATGTTATCGTCTCGAAATTTGTCATTTGTATGTATATATGAAGTATACATATAGGTTTGTTGTTTGTTATTAATTATGTATATATATATATATATATAGAGAGAGAGAGAATCATAAACGTTCGTTATTATATATATAAAGTTTATGAGTTCCGTTTTATAAATACTCGTTCCGTTAAATGAATCAGGTCACGTTTTATGTTTGGAAGTTTATTGGGCTAGGTCCAAATTGTCGGCCCAATTAGATTTATTACCCCATTAATCATTTTAGTCTAACCTGGATTCCATCACGATTTGGCCCAGCTCAGTCCATGGCCCAGCCCACAGCCTAGCCCAGCCATTCGGCTTGGGCAGTCCAGCCGTTCGGCTGGGAGCCTCGGCCCAGTCCATTTTTGCTCGTCCAGTCCATTCCAGTTATTTAGTAATGTTCGGCCCAAACACACTAACCCATCCGTCCGTTCGGGTAAAGATTCACAACCCGTTCGGCCCAACTAAACTAGCCGTTCGGCTCATTTAGTTGAGCCGTTCGGCTCATCACAACCAGCCGATCGGCTGGCCCAAGCCAACCGATCGGTTTGGTCCGTCTCCAACCTCACGCACTCTGTTCTTGTATGTGTTCGTTATACGTATATATACATGTTTAGTTTCGAATGTTTAGCTCAGTTTTACACCATTCCAACCTCATAACATCATATATACATTGCATTTTACTACTCATCTTTACTCATAATCATGTATTCATGTATGGATTTTGGACTGTAAGTTTTGGTTTTCATAAACCCATTTCAAGAACAATCATTCCAATCTTCATGTTTTGATGTTATATACATAGATTACGATACATAAACATGTTAGATTACGAATTTTAAGCAAAGAGATCAAGATTATGTGTTCTCTTACAATGGATTCTGATGATGATGAAGAGGCCGTGGATGATGATGTTCCTGGCTTGTTGTTCTACTACTTCTGCTGCTACTAGTTCTTCTGTGTGTTTAGCTCAAAAGAAGAAGAAGAAGATGGATAATGATAGGTGTGTGTGTGTGTGTGTGTATGTATTGATCTGATGAAGAAA
The DNA here is from genome assembly GCA_963422505.1 of Pseudognaphalium luteoalbum. Lineage (NCBI taxonomy): Eukaryota > Viridiplantae > Streptophyta > Magnoliopsida > Asterales > Asteraceae > Pseudognaphalium > Pseudognaphalium luteoalbum. Next base: position 51,518,545 of record OY730196.1, read on the forward strand.
TGAGGTGGGAGTATTATATTTCAAACGAGTGTTGCAGTATAATCATACTGGCTCCTCAATTATTTGAGGTTGGTGGGATATTTAGCCCGTTAATTTCGGGTACTCTTGATTGGTGCAATATAAAATTTAACATTTTATATTTTTATTTTGTAGATGTACTCCTGATTCGTTATTTAAATTTGGAATAATGGAATTTTCATTATTTTAGATGGTTGTACAAACTTGTACATTGGACTGCTATCATTCGATTGGGTGCCAAATTTCAGTCGAATTTCGGGTTCATATTTTGAGGTAATGTTATAAATGTTTCCGAATGAATGAGAAAATTTGAATTTTTCTCATTTTGATCTTTGAATGCATTTTAAAATTGTTTCTGTTCGTTTTATAATACGTTTTATGTTAAACGTATATTTAACTCGTTTTATCTATAGGTTATAGATACAATAGTACTCGTAATTAATAATTGAATTATTAATTATATTGTGTCATCAACTTTTGCGGTATTTATCTGTCGGGTTCGTCCTGATACGTTTGTACGTAACTTTAAATACTTACGTATTAGTAATACTTTTTGTTTAAAAGTACTGGGCTGCTAGGCTTACATCACATCATAAGTTTTGTTTTAAACTTAATCAGGAAATTAGCGTAAGAATGCACATGCTTAAATGTTAATCAGTACCTAATTTGGAGAGTTGTCACAGCTATATTGTGGATTATGGAGGTGAGATGGTGGTGTTAGAAAGGAGTTTTAAGAATGATTTTATCTCAGTGTTTTTTTCAAAAAGAAAGTTAGAGAGAGTTATGAAAATGGGAGGTAGAGTGTAAATGGACTAAAGTGCAGAATTGACATATTTGCATGTAATATGTGTGGTTGAAAAGGGAGGTGGCACATGGGGGCATGGGAGGCCAACTATGGGGCCCACAAATGGTCAAAATAAGTTTAATTTTTGTCTATTAAGTTTAGGTTACGTATTGTGTTCGTTTACCCGTTATTTTTGTTAAAATGTTAAATCGTGTAACGTTATTTTAAGACGTTTAAATTAACTATAGGTTTTGGTTAAATTTTCATTGAAGTATTATTAAAGTACTTTGTTTTGAGTTCTCAAATTATTTATTGACTTTTGTTTGGGTGCCGAATTCGATTCGCGTATTTTCGTTGTGTTTGAGACGTTTTAGCCAAAACGTCTAAGTTTTCGTGTATTATATTAACAAAATAATAATAAGTGATAAATAACTTCTAAAAAAAGATTAAAGTTATTTATAGTAATGTTTTCACCAACGTCGTATAATTAGTCGGACTCTGTCCGGTTATTTCACGTAATTACAACTAATTACGTAAGCGTAATATAAAACAATTACGAAAATGTATATTCACATAAATATGCAAATAGTTACAAGTAATTACAAGTATTTAGCCTAAATCACATCTATTTACATATAATTAGGGTTTCGGTTAGGTTTAAAAGTTAACCTAAATTGCCGGTTATCACACATGCACAAAATGAAAATTTTAAGGTTTATGTTTGATGTGTATGTAGGTTTATCTGGCATGTTAAAAATAGCTTTTATATACATTAGCTTCATCTTATGATGTATTGGTAGGCATGATACACACCGGTTTATGGGTTCTAAAGAAGTAATTCTAATACGTGTATATGATCTTGTGGTAAACACCCTATGACATATGACTCAATGCCGTAATTCCTGAATGTAGCTTGACATACATCTATATTTTGAGTTTTTATATGAAATCATTTAGGAGGTATTCTGATGGTTTCCTCTGTTGTACGTAAGTACAGACCTGGTCTCCATTAGTAATATCTCAAAACTAAGCAAACATAAGTCAATGTTCTTAAAAGTCTTAAAATATTAAGATACCTCATGCGGTCGCCAAAAGGTTTGATCAAAATTGGTTTTGCTTTAACCTGAATCAAGTTATGTCGCTCTGTTGTACGTAAGTACAGACCTGTCACCAATGGCTTGACTCTTAAAAATGAACTTCCTATATTTCTCTAAATATGGAAATTATGCTCATAGGTGGGAATCATAAAGTGATATTCATACTAACAATAAAAAGGTTAGCTCACATATACGGATGTAACATGTTTAAGTGAAAAAACAATACTAATAATCATCTTGAAATAAATTTTATAAATGGTGCTTTAAATATGCTAAGTAAATTTAAAGTGGACAAGTATACTGATAATCGAAATAACACTTCCTATTTCCTAATAATTGCATGTTGGCCTGATATGATCCCTAAGCAGATCTAAAACAGTTTTATCCCCAATTTATTTTAATCTTTATTCTTTACTTTTCATTTATAAAGAAAAATACAAAAAGATTTTATTTCTATATTATTTTCTTCAAATATCACATATCTTGTTAAAGTCAAATACTGAAGATGTAAAGGATGTTGGTTATTCTCCAGAGACCTTGAATATAAATTATATTGGAGAAGTTGTTGATGATTGAGAAATGGTCACAAAGTTTGAAGATTTTATTTTATGATAAATTTGTGTTAGTCACATGAATTTGGACATCAAGATTTCTTTGAAGACCATGCTATCTCAATTGGGGAGATTCTGATTGTTGAAGACGTGAAGAAGTTTATTTCAGACTAATTGAAGACTTATTTGACCAAGCTGCTGACATGGGGGAGTTTGTTGGTGCATTTTGTGTATTAGTCAGTTGGTCAAACGTTTGTATTTGTCAAAGTTAATTAGTCTGAGTAAGTGATGTATATGTTGATATGTAATAGATAGAAATGTGTATGAAAAGTGAAAATAGTATACAAGTGTAGACCTGCGACACTTAGCTAGTGTCGCAAGGTTCAGCTACTGCGACACTTGGCTAGTGTCGCAGGTAGGTCTGGACAGACTATAAATAGAGGAATCGAATTCAGTTTTAGGGTTGGACTTTTAGAGAGAGTGTGTGTGAGGCATTTTTGTGAGAGTAGAGAGGAAAGAAATGAGTTTGTGTTTTGTGATTGTAAAGCTTTATGATTCAATTGTGAATATTGTAACACCCGCCAATTTAGGACTTTGGATTAGTGCCTAAAACTACTTGTAATTTCATGTATTTAGTTTTGTATTAATCTAAATATATGAGACTTTTGTGAAATTACTTACACGCGTACGCGATTCGTTTAAATCGTACACTTACCAAACGGACGAGGTCGGATACAAATTAGATTGGACGATGGTGACAAAAACTTTTTAAATAATGTCGAATTAACCAAACAAACATTATTTGCTTTAATATATTGTGAAAATATATTACACGTATCTAGTATCGTTTAAAACACTCCGAACGCAACGAAGCACGCGAAACCCGCCCAACAAAAGAAAATAAATCAAATCAGATTTTTATAACCCATTATTAAGTATTTTGATAAAATACATCAGTTAAACATATTCGGATATACTTTAACCCATAACGCGAAACGACCTTTAGGCGACTAACAAACACAACGCAAATCTATGAAACGAATCCAAGAGCCTAAACCCGCAAGCGGGTCGGCTCAAACCCGCGGACCCGACCCGAGACCCCTTTCCCTTTTCTTCCTTTCCTTTCCTTCACTCACCTCATTTTTCACACACACAACTTCCACTAAAAAAAAAAATCCTCTCATCTCTCTCTCTACTCATTTTCGTACCTCTCTGTCTCTAAAAACTGAGGAAAGCAGCAACACCACCACCATTAAATCGGCCATCATCATCACAAGGAAGCAAGGAGTATCAAGAACTTCATCTTCATCTCCCCCATCTCCTCCATTTTTGATTTCTTGGTAAGAATACTTGAAACCCCTTTTAAATTACTTATAAAGATTAGATTTACATGCTAGAACATTTACCCAACAAGATTATGTCCAAAAACCAAGATAAATTGCGATTTAAAACTTGATTTGCACAAACAGCCCGGTCTGCGAACTGAGATGCGTCTCAGCTCGCAGATCGAGCTGCGAACCGAGATTTACCTACCAAAAACTGAACTCGCGAACCCAAACTGCGAACCGAACCCACTTGCGAGTCGACTTGCGAGTTGACCTGCGAGTTGACTTGCGAGTCGACCTGCGAGTTGACCTGCGAGTTGACCTGCGAGTCGACCTGCGAACTGAACCTTGTGCTGTGAACCGAACTCAGTTCGCAGCCTACCACTTGCGAATCCAAACTCAGTTCGCACCGCGAACTCAATTCGCAACACAATTTCAGTCCGCAGCCGGACTAGGTCAATTTTCCCGAATTTAAATTCCAGATGTGATTTTTAATAAAACAATGTAGTAGAAATAAAAATTTTCCAAGCTCGACCCCAGCCAGGGGCTCTGCCCCTTGGACCCCGCCAGGGGCTGCCGCCCCTTAGACCGCGCTACCATGGGCGCTGCCCCCGGACCCCCGTCATCCAGGAACTTGTAAATACTTTTCGCAACGAAGTGTAGAACACTTACAAATAATGAAACTTGATACAACAATACATATAATAATAACCCTTTTGGATTATAATTACAAACCGTCACCAACGGGCCATACTTGTTTTCAAAATACAAACGGATTACTAAACGAACACTTGGACATTTCCTAGTTGAGTGGACAACTAGCATGGGTGATCTTTCATGACACCAGCTTACTTACTTATTTACTTACAACCTTGTGCGTTCCGGACGCCAGAAAGTTGCGAGGTTAGGAGAATCACATACGGAATTACATCCGCTTTACTTACTCGATTTCACATACGTACTTACCAGACTCAGGTGAGTCTTACAGCCCCACTTTTACTGTTTTTATACTTTGGGGTGAGATACTTAGCTACCATTTTACATGTGAACGCAATGTACTGTACTGATTTTACTACTGCTTTTACACGAACTTTGCATGAGTTACTTTTATCCACTGAAATCCTCCTATCATGAGTTGTTAGTTATCGACTTAAGCGCGATTACTAGTAAATGGATCCATTTGGGACTGACAATCCCTGCCAGGGGTGGTAGCGCCACCACGTACTGATTTACACGTAGAAACAGGCATATTAGTATTTGTTACATATGAGTGTTCGGATAGCACTCACGGGGGTACGTGATGCCGTACTTGACTGTACCATTCACATTAACTGTTAAGCTTCAACTTGTGAGCTCATGGCACTTGTGATGATTTACTTTACTACTAAACCTGTAAGATTCACCAACCTTGGATTAGTGCCTAAAACTACTTGTAATTTCATGTATTTAGTTTTGTATTAATCTAAATATATGAGACTTTTGTGAAATTACTTACACGCGTACGCGATTCGTTTAAATCGTACACTTACCAAACGGACGAGGTCCGATACAAATTAGATTGGACGATGGTGACAAAAACTTTTAAATAATGTGGAATTAACCAAACAAACATTATTTGCTTTAATATATTGTGAAAATATATTACACGTATCTAGTATCGTTTAAAACACTCCGAACGCAACGAAGCACGTGAAACCCGCCCAACAAAAGAAAATAAATCAAATCAGATTTTTATAACCCATTATTAAGTATTTTGATAAAATACTTCAGTTAAACATATTCGGATATACTTTAACCCATAACGCGAAACGACCTTTAGGCGACTAACAAACGCAACGCAAATCTAAGAAACGGATCCACAAGCCTAAACCCGCAAGCGGGTCGGCTCAAACCCGCGGACCCGACCCGAGACCCCTTTCCCTTTTCTTCCTTTCCTTTCCTTCACTCACCTCATTTTTCACACACACAACTTCCACCAAAAAAAAAAAATCCTCTCATCTCTCTCTCTACTCATTTTCGTACCTCTCTCTCTCTAAAAACTGAGGAAAGCAGCAACACCACCACCATTAAATCGGCCATCATCATCACAAGGAAGCAAGGAGTATCAAGAACTTCATCTTCATCTCCCCCATCTCCTCCATTTTCGATTTCTTGGTAAGAATACTTGAAATCCCTTTTAAATTACTTATAAAGCTTAGATTTACATGCTAGAACATTTACCCAACAAGATTATGTCCAAAAACCAAGATAAATTGCATTTTAAAACTTGATTTGCACAAACAGCCCGGTCTGCGAACTGAGATGCGTCTCAGCTCGCAGATCGAGCTGCGAACCGAGATTTACCTACCAAAAACTGAACTCGCGAACCCAAACTGCGAACCGAACCCACTTGCGAGTCGACTTGCGAGTTGACCTGCGAGTTGACTTGCGAGTCGACCTGCGAGTTAACCTGCGAGTCGACCTGCGAACTGAACCTTGTGCTGCGAACCGAACTCAGTTCGCAGCCTACCACTTGCGAACCCACTTTGTCTTGCGAATCCAAACTCAGTTCGCACCGCGAACTCAATTCGCAACACAATTTCAGTCCGTAGCCGGACTAGGTCAATTTTCCCGAATTTAAATTCCAGATGCGATTTTTAATAAAACAATGTAGTAGAAATAAAAATTTTCCAAGCTCGACCCCAGCCAGGGGCTATGCCCCTTGGACCCCGCCAGGGGCTGCCGCCCCTTAGACCCCGCTACCATGGGCGCTGCCCCCGGACCCCCGTCATCCAGGAACTTGTAAATACTTTTCGCAACTAAGTGTCGAACACTTACAAATAATGAAACTTGATACAACAATACATATAATAATAACCCTTTTGGATTATAATTACAAACCGTCACCAACGGGCCATACTTGTTTTCAAAATACAAACGGATTACTAAACGAACACTTGGACATTTCCTAGTTGAGTGGACAACTAGCATGGGTGATCTTTCATGACACCAGCTTACTTACTTATTTACTTACAACCTTGTGCGTTCCGGACGCCAGAAAGTTGCGAGGTTAGGAGAATCACATACGGAATTACATCCGCTTTACTTACTCGATTTCACATACGTACTTACCAGACTCAGGTGAGTCTTACAGCCCCACTTTTACTGTTTTTATACTTTGGGGTGAGATACTTAGCTACCATTTTACATGTGAACGCAATGTACTTTACTGATTTTACTACTGCTTTTACACGAACTTTGCATGAGTTACTTTTATCCACTGAAATCCTCCTATCATGAGTTGTTAGTTCGGATAGCACTCACGGGGGTACGTACTTGTGGTTCATAACTATTACTTTACTGATTTACTGATTTACTTACTTTGCTTGATAGCAACGCCGGTACATACTTGTGGTTCATAACTATTACTTTACTACTAAACCTGTAAGATTCACCAACCTTTTTGGTTGACACTTTTTAGCTTTGTATCTCAGGTACACAGACGGAGAAGGATTCCCTCAGGATACTAGCTAGAGTCGCATGATTTCTACCTTGCATCTAACGGAGATTCTTAGCATTATCTTTTGTATACTATTATCATGTAATAGAATCTCCCGCTACACACGTGGACTCTAGGGAACTACATTTTGTAACTGAAAACGCTATGTTTTCAAACTTTGTATTATGAAATGTAACTATTTTTCAAACGTTGCATATAGATGTCGTTTGCTTTATCTTTGTGCTGTTGATATTTGATTAGTAGCACCCCAAAGCTTGCTTCCGCTAAACACATAATTTGGGGGTGTTACAAATATATACAAAAGCTTATAAAAATCGTTCGTGTTCGTGAATCAATTATCGATTGTTTATTATTCCGCATTTACAATTGACTAAATGATCCGATCAGATCCTACGTAAGGGACTAACAAATATATCTTTGACCAAACATAACAATCAAAAGGCATATACGATCAATCGAATAACAAAGATAACGGGTAAACGATCACAATACGTAACGTAAATTTAGAAAACAAAGTTTAAACACAACACACCATGGTGGGGCCCCTGAAAATCTACCAAGAGACCCCCCCAATGTCCCCATGCCCCTCACCTCTCTTCCTTTTAAAACACACAAACCCTGTACTTATTCTTACACACCCACACTCCCATTTCTCCCTCACTCACCCTCTATCTCGGCTTCTGATTTGACGTAAAAAGTCACGTTTTTGCGTACATAATTCCCACCTTTTTTGCCCCAAAATGGATGAAATCATTCAATATCAATACTTTTTCACCATAATTCATTAGTAAGGCTAAAAATAATGCATTGCTTCAAAAATCAAGTAAAATGGCTAAATAACGTACTAAACAAAGCATAAACAATACGGTCACGTTCTATGAGCACTTTTTAGCATATTACCTTGAAATTATTCTTTGATTAGTTCATTATGATCTTCAGGTAATTACGATCATGTGAAAATAAAGAACGCTGAAAACGGATCAAGAATGAAGAAGTTATCGCCAAACGAAGTTCGACCAGTGCACAAGACTTACGATCCAGCACACAAGACCACGGACCAAGGGGATACCACCCTACAGGGGCCGTATACACCCCCTAGAGGGCTGTATACCCCCTTATGGGCCCGTATACCCCTTCTTTGGGGCCGTATACCCCCCCTGTAGGGGTGGTATACCCCTTCTACGGTGCCGGATATGCCCCGTTTGCTACCGAATACGCCCTATTTGCTACCAAATACGCCTAATTTAGTGTAGAATATGCCCTCTTTGGTGTTGAATTTCATAGCTCGGGGGTGTATTTCAGTGTTAAATTGGGAGCGAGGGTGTTGAGTGTAAAATTGTAACTTGTAAGCCTATAAATAGAGGCTCTCACGTCCTCATTTCAACAAGCAATCATCCATCAATCCATTCACCACTTTCACATACACACACTTTCTCTCTAGTTTAGGTTAGTTAGTTAGTTAGTAGTTAGTTTCTCGTTTATATTTAACGGGACTAACAGAGGGGCTATTTTGTAATATTTGTTGGAGATACTTGGAGGGGTGCTTTTTTAATATTCGAGGCTCTGCTCGTTGTAATCTTTCAGCGTATATTCAACTATGCAATTATCACGGTTATCTCTTTCCTTATCTGTTATAATACATGCTATTCTTATTATACTAGATTTAGGATTCGTTGCGATGATTAGTGAGTAGTTAGCTTGTGTGTTTGTTGTGATGTAGTTAGCCGCTATAATGGGGGATGATGTTAATTTAATATATAACTGAAAACTATGTATGTTTAACTTTTCATCTATGATTATAAACTTTTCATCAAACTATCGCCTTTCCTCTAATAAACGTGGTTAAAACCCTAAAAGACAAGGAGTCGTGAACCTTGTTCCGAGGGTAATTAATTATCTGTGCTATCTATGCATTGTCTGATTTCGAAGCTTTGGAAATACCGCTAAACCTAATGTATAGTACAACGTGAATAAATCAGGGATTTATTGGGTAATATGAAGTGAAGGCTGGGTTTATATCATAGAAGGGTACGCTTTAATACAAACCGAGTTTAAAAGGGTTCAGACTTCAGAGTGACCCGAATGTGCAACATGTGTGGAATACCGTAAAATGACCTATTACTTAGTATAGTGCTGGAACCACCTCTGGTGTAGTACAAACGCATGGAAGCTACGGAACGGTCGTCGGTGTATACACCCTAACTTGCATTAGTGCGCAAGGCATGGAATGCTGTAAAACCTCTTCGTACCTCGTGTAAGTGTCGGAACCATCCTTTGGGAACGGTTCCCATACACTCAAGCTATGGAACGGACGTTGGTGTATACATTCTAAGCAGCACTGGGTCACCCACCAGCTCTGAACCTAACAAACCATCGATTAAAAGTTAACAGACGCTTTCCGAAATAGTTCTTAAATGCTCTATTTTCAATTAGAATACTTTATTGTATCAAAGAACGGTCAGAGATTAAATATCAGTCTGTTACCTTATTCATGCACCCAGGAGTTAACTCCAAGAAGGGTCACTAGTCTTCACAGACAGTGTTAGGGGTAGAGCAGCCTGATCTGATCAGAATCATGATAACCTAGTACTCAGTGACATGCTATCTGATGAATTAGATAATAGGGTGCTAGTGTTGACACCATAAAGTACCTAAAACAGTAGAACACAAATACTTAGAAAGAACGTTTTCAAAACATCAAAACCAAACAACATCTCCCCGTTAGGCTAATGAAATCACAACAAACACTCCTCTCCATACTAATTATCACGTAATATTTTAGTTTAATTTAGGACCTAAGTAAAAACCCCAAAATCAAATCTCTTGTTTACAAACCCTACTAAATCGAATCGATCATATTGACTGCTTGGTTTCACAATACGGTTGATCTTAAAAACAACCCTGAGTCATTACTTATCGCTAACTACCCTTAGCTATAGTAAAACTTAGGTCCCCAACTCTATAAAATATAAAACCACCCGTCCGATCGCGCGGTCCCGACTGGGAGGTCAGCAACGACAAGGGAGTGATTCCTTGACCGACCGTCTGGGACCCGATCAGGTTTTTGGCGCCGCTGCTGGGGAATCAATCGTAAGACTCTTAGGCATCTTGAGGAACTTTTCTATTTAGTTCCACCTGTAAATATTCGTAGTTTTTTTCTTTTCCTTGTTCCAACCAAAAATTCCTTCCCACAACACCTAACGACAATCGACCAGATCATCCAAGACTGAACCACTTATCCGAACAATTTGCAAAGAAAGACGCTTGCACTTCCAACAAATGGCCGCACGGATCACTCTTGCCGACCACACCAAACCATCTATCGAAGGACGATGAGGACCCATCAGCTATCCGGTAATCGAAGGCACATCTTTTAAACTTAAACACCACATCGTTCAACTCATCAAAGACAACTGTCAATTCCACAGTTTACCCCGTGATGACCCCAATGCCCACATCGACAAATTCATTTAGATTTCTAATTCTTACAAGCAGAACAGGGTTGAGCAGGATATAGTTCGCCTATACTTGTTCCCCTATTCTCTCTCTCTACATGCCCAGACATGGTTTGAGGGACTTGAGACCGGCTCAGTCACCTCATGGACGTATATGGCTACCAAATTCCTAAACAAATACTTCCCTCCGTCCAAACAAACCAAGTCCAAGAATGACATCACAAACTTCCACCAAGCTAATGATGAATCTATCTATACGGCATGGGAACGATTCAAGATCCTTCTGAAGAAATGTCCAAACCACCAACTCAAAAAGATTGCCCAGTTATGCATGTTCTACAATGGTCTTGTTCCAAACCACTGCATCACCCTTGATGCCACTGCTCAAGGCAATTTCATGCAACTCACGGACGGAGAAGCTTGGAACTTGATCTAGAATATGACAATTGTAACCACTGGACAAAAAGTCAATTTTCGCGCCAAATTTAAACTTCGAATAGTGGTATTTTTACATGCAAACAAATCACATTTGAAAGAACGCGGGATAACGTCCGAACTTCGGTGACAACATTTCATAACTAATATTTTATTAGTTTCAATAAACATTATTCATGGACTCAGGAGTTAACTCTAAGAAGGGTCACTAGTCTTCACAGACAGTGTTAGGGAAGAGCAACCTGATCTGATCAGAATCATGACAACCTAGTACTCAGTGACATGATATCTGAGGAATCAAATAGTAGGGTGCTAGTGCTGACACCATAAAGTACCTAAAATAGTAGAACACAAATACTCAGAAAGTACGTTTTCAAAACATCAAAACCAAACATCATCTCCCCGTTAGGCTAATGAAATCACAACAAATACTCCTCTCCATATTGATTATCACCTATTATTTTATTTTACTGTTTATTTAGTTTAATTTAGGACCTAAGTAAAAACCCCAAAATCAAATCACTTGTTTACAAACCCTACTAAATCGAATCGATCGTCTTGACTGTTTAGTTTCACAATACGGTTGATCTTAAGAATGACCCTAGGTCATTACTTATCGCTAACTACCCTTAGCTATAGTAAAACTTTGGTCCCCAGCTCTATAAATATAAAACCACTTGTCCGATCGCGCGGTCCCGACTGGGAGGTCAGCAATGACAAGGGAGCGATTCCTTGACCGACTCTCTGGGACCCGATCAGCTTCCTCTCTCTCTCTCTCTCTCTCTCTAAAACCACCAGACAGTAGCCACACCACCACCACACTACAACCATACAATCACCACATCACCACCTTAAATTATTGATTTTTCAAGAAGGAAGCATGGAGAAGCAAGATCCACATGTTCCCATCCATTTTCCAAGCTGGATTTTCGAAATACATCTTTGTAAGTACCACCCTTTTGTTTCTTTTACTTGGTGAACATATATGAACATGTTATAATACTCACTCAATAAGATTTTGTCCAAACCTATACAAAAAAGGTTTTTATACACCAAACAAATACAAAAGTACCACTATATTATTTGATCAGAAATTTTATTCTACTTTAATGAGTTGTTTCGTATTCATAAGTCAATAAAAAGTAGTGAATAAAAAGGAAAAAACTAAGTTTAAGATGTTAACTTTCATTTCTAATTGGTTTCGTAATTTTTCCACTAAATTTGATTCCCGAAAATGAATTTACAACATGAGATAGTTGATCTGGCCTGTAGGCCATAACTCAATGTACACAACTCGAAACGACATGAGACATTTTCCTAAAAGTTTCAAATTTTGCTAGCTTTAAAACTAGTATAATTATATCTCATGAAGTTATGTACATTTTTCTCAGTAATTAAATCTTCGCACTTGTTTCCGGATTCGTAACAACTAGACGTCACGGGATTTAACAATTTACTTAACCATTTTAACCTTAAACTAAAATTATGAAAGATACATTTTTAGAAAGCTAAGATATAAGGGAATGTCTGGAAATTTTTTCGGAATTTATCTCGAACATGTGACTAGTCAAAATGAGCGGACAAAAACGTATAATGTTTGATGAAACTATCCCAGAGACTCTACTTTGTAAACATTATTAAAAATGACACTTTCGAGTTTATCACAAATCGTAAAACTTACTTTTTAAATTGATAAGAGCTAGGGCTTAAACCATAAGTACTACCTACTCTGGTGGGCAAGGAGTAAGTATAACTCGAGATCGCTCTTCTATCGGAGTGAATTGAAATGAAGTCGGTCACCAAGGATGAGGTTCGCTAATAGGATGGAAAATGTAGATATATTTTTGGTAGGTTTTGTTTTACTAAATTATCCTAAGTACATAAAAGTAAATAATGGAAATTAAAGTAGAGAGTAAGCAGACAGGTTGAGATGTGATTGCTGAAACTTTGACAATTAGGGTTTTGGGATGATGTTCATTATAAGATTAATTGGAAACTCACCAGATAAATAACATATATACTTTCGATGTAAACACTGGGACCCTACGTTTCACGTTAAAACCCTAAAAGCATATGTCATTTTAATCCTAAGCTATCGTGATTCTGATTAGATCATATTGTTTTTAAACACACCCCCCCCCCCCCACACACACACACACTTTTCTTGATAAAGACATAGTGACCCTCTAAGATGGATATATGTGTCCGGGGTGCTTACATAAGACAACATACTGCAATTTATCTACTGACCCATATGCTTTGATCATGGTAAATACTAATTGCATCCTATGTATGTTAAGATGTAGGTTAATTAGAGTTAAGCATGTTTAAGCATTATTGCTTTCTTGACATAGCTCTGTATTTATCTATTTAAAGTATTTACTCAATCGTCATAAACAAAGACCCTCATTTACATTCAGGCGTTCATCCCTTGAAAGAATCACGGTGTACTGGGTAATTAGGCATTTTTACAATTTTCCAAATCTTTAGGTGTACTTATGGTGTACTGTGTAACAAGCATTTCCATAGCTTTGATTCCTATACCACAATTTTACAAGGGTTAATTCTTGGTAATCCACGATGAAACAGTCCTATGGCATTTCCTTAGCTTCCACGTATTTGTGCTCCACACGAGGTATTTCCAACACTATACGAAGTACCGTGCCATTACAAGGAAAGTTCATAGCTTCATACTGTAACTGAAGATGACTGCATGTACATAGTATTAGGGTTGATCAGATCCTATCCTAGGGAAATAGTCATGTGAATGTCTGGAAATGGTGGTGAGAAACTGTATCTATATTCAGGATAAGCTTAACCAGATACACTGCATAATAATTTAAGATCATCCTTATTCCTATTATCTACATTTCAACAATCACAATATTAAACTATTCTATAAGCATGGCAATAATCAAAATACGAAATAAAATAACATATAGTACAAGCATTATAACAATATATGAAAAAATAGTTATCACCGGAAATACAACAACGTATTACTAAGGATTACAAATAGTCTGAACTTGAAAAAATCGTTAGGACATGATTACCAAGCTAAACATTCCGCTAGACTCGAACTGTAAGCTTACCTCACTCTATTTCCTTCTAGATCTCTAGAGAGAGAATCTAGAGAGAGAAAGTAGAGAGAGAGAATGAAAGAGAAAAATGAAAGATACTTGAAAGTGAGAAAATGAAATGAAGAATGGTATGAATGAAGTGTTGGTGGTGACCCCTATTTATAGGAAAAGGCTCAAATCACATGTACCAGTGAACATCACATCATACAAGCAAATAAAGAAGCATATGGGGTACAAGGGGCCGTATACAGCCTTGGTAGGGCCGTATATGGTGTGTTCATGGCTGTATACAGTTTGTATAGGGCCGTATACGGTTCTCTAGGCCATATACGGGCTTCATCGTTTTTCGTTCGTTGCTTAAAATGCCCGTATCTCTTTCCTTACGCTACCTTTTGACCTGATTCTTTCGCCCATAGCTTCAAAATTCCGTTATGCTTCTAATGGTGTCAATTTCATGGAAATTGGATTTGTTAATCTCTCTTAGGTGTATGTAATCGTTGTGTCTTCTCCGTTCTCTATCCTTTTTGCATAATTCTTGATTCCCCAGACTCTTTTTTACCTATATTAACATATGATGAAGTTAGAATGTGTGTCTTATATGGTAAATGAGGTCGGAAGAATTGGTGTGCATATATTCGTCTTTGCTCGTTATTTGGACGTTTTTAGTGATTTTTGCAGCAACGTCTATAATTGGGCTACTTTAGTGAATTTTAGTAAATAAACATCATTTTGGAATGTCTTCACGAAATATGTGTCCAAAAATTGTGAAATATTGTACCTAAAAACCTGTCTTTTTACGTCACATCAAGTATCACACACTTAGGCGTTTCTTGTCCTCAAGCAACACTTGGTCATGTTTTTTAGAAAAAAACATTTTAAAATATGATTTTTGGGTGAATCAAAATAATTTCAAGTGATACCACTTCTAATAAATGTAAGTTTATTTAAGAGTACAAAGAAGGATAAGATGATCCTTTCAGAAGCAAGAAGTGACTTTCAGTAGGCATACTTCCAACTCTCATGATCTTGGAGTATACATGAATATGCGATCTCACTAAAGGTGGTCATTCAATTCACTCAAAGTGTATCGGGTTTCCTAACATTCTAGAACAAATGAAATCACTCAAATAGCCAGTCATTCAGCACTCACCGTGTTGAGTGAAGACCTGACTTGGGGTCACTGATGAAGAAGACTGAAAAAATACAAGGTATTAAAACTGTTAGTGTTTAGAGAATTACCACTGCCAGAAGACAACTGAAAAGAAGACAAGTGATTACTACTCATCATGGATGATTAACACTGGTAGTTATATTATGTAATGTAAGTAGTTAACAGTAAGACTATCTATGTAATAGTTATAACTACTTATGTAGTTGTTATTGCTAGTTGATTTGTAAACTCGTAAACACTGATTATGTACTTGTACTTAGTCTTATATCACAATGGAAACAATTACCACTAATAGTTAAACAGTGTAAACTGTTAGCTTTAGTTTTGTGGTCTTCACTGTTTATGAAATTATGATAAGTATGAGTCGGTTATGGAAGTTATTCTATTCCATATTAATAGGTGATTGTATAGGACTCTTTATGTTATAAATAGATAACCTTAGAAATTAGATTAGGTTAATCGAATTAGCGTAGCTTCAAGGTGTAAACCCTAATACGATTAAGTGTGTTCATCTTATTCTCATTAATAAGATTGAATCTTTGATTTAATTTGTGTTCTACAAGTTAAATATTCTTTAATTTATATTCTTGATTTTTTTAATATTATTGAGTGTAATTCCGCAACTTTTTAATAATAATTCAAAGCTTATTATTGTTATTTAGGTTTATTAGATTAAACAGTGAATGTCAAGTGGTATCGGAGATAGGAAGCTTTGAATAAAGTAACATTATGGAATCTTGTTCTATTTATTTTTAAGGTTTAGTAAAAAATAAGTTTGATCACAATGGCTTCAAAAAGTATTGATGGAGTTCATGTTATGAAGATTCCCGTGCTTAGACTTGATGAGTATGGTTTTTAGAAGAGTAGAATTAAGCAATATATGTTGCTTACAGATTACCAGATGTGGAATGTGGAAGTCAATGGTCCTAAATATGTGGTTGATGGAGACGGAGTAAAAAAAAAAAGAACACCACCAACTACAGATGCAGAAATAAAAGAGAGGGCTACAGAATATAAGTCGTTAAGTACTTTGTTGTTGGCAATTCCCAATGAGTATCAAAATCAATTTGATAGTTATGATGATGCAATGTTGCTATGGGAGGCAATTTCCAAGAGGTTTGATGGGAATGCTATCACCAAAAAGAACAAATGATCTATATTGAAGCAACAATTTGAGACTTTTAATTATGTGAAAATAGAAACACTTACTCAAACCTTTGATAGGTTCTCAAAGCTTGTTGGTGATTTAGAGAATCAGAGATAGAAGATAGACAAAGATGATCATAGCTGGAAAATTTTAAGATCATTAGGAGAAGAATGGACAATCTATACAATACCATTGAGGCAAGGGACAGATCTGGATGATAAAGAACTTGATGATTTATAAAATGATTTAAGAGATTTTGTACCAGAAGTGGGGAATAAGAAACAAGCTACTGGATACACAATCAATACTACCTTCATGTCTATGGGAGGAGGTCAGAACGATCCAAGTAATTTTGGATCCACATCTAGTGCAGTAAAAGTTGGATCATCTTCACAGGATAGATCTAATGATTATGTACTAATATCATTCTTTGCTAGTCATGTGAATTCTTCACTGACTAATGTAGAATTGGAACAGGTCAATCCAGATGATCTAGAGGAGATGGATATGAAGTGGCAGATGGTGTCGCACCCCCAAATTCAGGTTGCAGAAGCGAATCGGGTTGGGGCGTGACAAATCAATAATCAATCACAAAGATACATAATGAATGACTCTATATTCGTCGTTTAACAAAATACATTGATATGATAAATGTTTACAACATTGAAGCTATTACCATAGCTCGTTTTATGAAAATGAGAGATTTCAATACATAATTAATTTTATAAAATATAATATTGCAAGAAAATCTCTGAATGTTTGCATGAAGACTCGAGCTAGAAGTATCCTGATGGGCAGTCCAACCTACTGCTGAGTACTTGAGAATACATGCTAAAATGGTCAGCTAAAAGCTGGTGAGCTCATAGGTGTATCTGATAAAATGATGTATGAACCACTAGATTTAAGTGTGATTTTGCAATCAAGCAAATAAAATGAAGGTATACTACTGCCATGAGTCCATAGTTTGAGCTTAACTGACGGGTTAGGATCCACATTCAAGGACCTCAGCGAGGTGCCTCTGAGCGAGTGCCTAATGTACACTCGTGTGAATAAATGATATGTGTCCGTTTGACATCACAGTCATGGTAGCACGACTACCCCGGACAAGGATTGTCAATCCCATATGGTATCATACACTAACATTCACGCTAAATCCATATATACAAAATATGTGTGGAGGGCTTTCATGATTAGTCATTTGTCTCATGCAGTCAATATAGCGAGTTTTGTACTTGTGTTCATGTGTAAAACTGAAAACTGAGCATGTATTCCCACCCCAGGAGTAAAAACAGTAAAAATGTGGGGCTATAAGACTCACCTGAGTCTAGTGTGTTTAAATCAATAAACGTGCGTTGCTTCACCAAGAAGTGATGTCCATAGACTGTAACCTGAGGGCTTCCACGACGCGTGATGGTTATTACGTGAGTAGGTATCTCAAAAGATTACCCATGCTAGTTGTCCACTCAACTAGATATGTCCAAATACATTTGGTTTATTTGTTTGTGTTTGGTAATCATGTGCCACCCGTTGGTGACGTTTGGTAATAACAATTCAAAAGATATTATTATTATGTTTGTATACTCATTGATCATGGGTAGTTGTATGTTCACGTAGTGTCGTATGTAGTTAAACAACTTGTATGGGTTTGTGTTGTAGGTCATGTGTGCGACGTAGAGTTTTACAACATTAGTGTTTATGTCGTATAAGTCACAAATCATGTCTATGCGACATAGGTGTTTGTGTCGCACGATGCGACATTCGTAATTTAATGCGACATAAGGGTGTTGTGTCGTAGTATGTGACATTCGATTTAGTGAGACATAAAGGCTTGCATCACACCATGTGACAATTGCAATTTAACGTGACACAAGGGCTTGTGTCCCACCATGCAACAATTGCAATATAATGTGACATAAGGGCTTGTGTTGCAGGTGGCTCAGTGCCTCCTACGACATTACAGTTCTGATTGGTTTTTGAGTGTCGAGTTTGTGATTAAATAACCTTGGTTTCTTAGTCGATACAGGTCCTAGAAAAATGAAGGGTTGTGGGGTTATGTCTTAGCTTTGATTTTCATATTTTCACAATTCCTTTAGTCAAACGAATCTTTTCATATTAAATTTCAAAGGGACAAGGGTCTAACAGCCAATTTCAGTGATACATGTTCAAAGATTAATCGTATCTCAAGTTTTATAAAACTTCACAAAGTGTGCGAGTAGGGGATTAAAGATAACTAAATTTCCAAACTTTTGGCACTGGTCTCAACTGAATTGGTTTGGTATTTTCCAACATATACTATTTTCAAGTTGACCAAAATTCTGGTCAGAAAGTATACTCTGTACATGTACTTTCATTTGACTAACTAAAAATAGCAAACAACATAATTATTTCGATTGACTAAATACTTATAAGCACATCTTTTGAGTTACCAAGATATATCTTTGGATTTCATTCGGGTATCATGCTCGATTTACGTGTTTTCCCTGATATGTTACGTTTTACCCCAAACGTAATAGTTTTAGTTTATTATCATGTAATAATATTACAAAGTAAATAATGGCTATTTATTTACTAAATAGGTTAACATTATTTATGAAAAACTTTTCACCAACGTCCGTATTTGAGGTGTTCGGATTCCATCCGAATCGAAAATGCACGATTTAATCAAATTGTGTATATGTATATATATCCAACCATATAGACATGATGATACATATGATTAGCCTAACATAGAACTAATTACTTGTATTAGCACAGTGATTAGGTACTAATTACTAGTCCTAATGTGGCGGGTGTCACAGATGACCATGATAACCGTGAGAGATATAAGGTTTATGCAAAGAACAAGTAGAAATAACTGGACTTTGAAGAGAGAGGATAATCTTGGGTTTGACAAAAGCAAGGTGGAATGCTATAACTGTCACAAGTTAGGACACTTTGCTAGAGAATGTAGAAGCAATCAAGGCAATGAGCAAAGGAATGGAAATTTTAAAAGTCCACAAAGAAGGAATGTACCAATTCAGGGTGGTACATCAAATGCATTGGTGTCACAGGATGGTCTGGGGTTTGACTGGAGTGATCAAGAAGATCATGTTGCATATAATCAGGCACTAATGGCAATTGCAGAATGTGATAAGAAGGATGATGTTCCTTATGAGGTACAACTTAAATTATGTTAATATATATGTAAGAAAACTGTTAAACATTACAGGGATCATAATATAAGAGTTTGTGAGGAATTGAAACAATGTGAGCTTAAAAGTAAACTCACCACAGCTGCAACTGAAAACCTAGAGAAACAGATAAAATCATATCAAATCAATGAAACTCAATTTTGTTATGATATTGAATATGCTATGTGGGAGAGAGATGTATTAAAAGATAAGGTAGAATTGTTAACTAAGAAACTATCTGAGGTAACATGTGAGAGAGATAGTACTAAGTTAATAGTAGATAGTCTATAGTATTGTGACACCCGACGATTTAGGGTTACTGATTAACCCTCTAGAAACCCTAATTACGTGTGTTTAGTTTAGTATTAGGCTAAATACTTGTAATTACTTGTAACTATTTGTATATTTTATGTGAAATATATACCTCCGTAATTGATTTATATTACGCTACGTAATTAGTGGTAATTACGCTTACGCAATTTGGTGAAATTGTGCAAAACAACCGGACGGAGTCCGACACAAAATACGACGTTGGTGAAAATATTTTTGTAAATAACTTAAATCTATTTTTAGAAGTTATTTATCATATATTATTATCATTTTATAATAATACCTGAAAAACCTAGACGTTTCGATTAAAACGTCTCAAACGCAATGAAAACGCGCAGAACGCGCCCGACAATCGAACGAAAGTCAAAATACACTTTTGAATCTAAAATATATTAATTAGTGAAAGGTTATCAATTAATATATCGTGTCTTTAAACGATAACTAAAAACGTCCAAATAAAACGTCACGCGATTTAAAATCCGTACAACGAACGCGCAAATCGAGATTTCTAATTTAACGAATCATTTTTATAAATGTTTTTCAAGTATTTAGATTAAATACTTCAAATAAAAATATTAAAACTTAAACCGTTGCTTAAAAACGCGTATTAAACATTTAACACCAAACCGAAGAAGTAAACGAACGTAAAACGCAACAAATTAAGCTAGGAATGAAAAATGACCATAATGCCCTTGGTGGGGCCCATGAGAACGACCAGCCACCCCCTCCCCCACTTAGATTTCATACAAAAATCAATTATTGCTTTTACTTACAACCTCCATACATTAGCCATGCATGTCCCATTTCCAACTTTACACTCAAACACTTCACACCTTTTCTCTCTACAATCCCCTCTCACTCTCTCTCTCAAAATCCAGAGAAAATCTCATCCCATTATCCACCTTCACACCACCATAAACTACCATGAACCACCACTAACAACCACCACCATTTGCTAGGGTTTTTCAAGCTCAAGAACATCATCTTCCTCATCATCACTTGTTCTTCATCATTTCCTTGTAAGAATTCTCAAGAAATTTCAGAAATTTTACTTTCATGTTAATGGTTATGATGTTATAAAGTTCATCTATCAAGTTTATGTCCAAAATATATGTTAAAATACGTTTTTATGAATTTATACACAAAGGTATACAATCTGTCCAGAAAAGTCAGTTTAGTAAATCGACCATAACCTGAGTTCTAGGAAGAATTAGAAGATGCATTTTTTTTTAAAGTTGCATATTGAAAAGATCTACAAAAAGTTATTCTATGGCTCTTTCCAGAAATCTACGGATTTTCACATAAATACGAATCTATGCGACTGGTCTGCATGTGCTTGAAAACTGAGTATGGTTCTACCCATAAATTTTATGCCTATCAAGATGGACACTATAATTACTGGAAAAATTAAGTTAACCTCTAGATAATGGTAGAACAACTGGTAAAAATTGTGAACTCTAACTCGGAATATAACTAGTTAAGAAAAATAGAGGAAGTGAACCGACAAAACCGAAAAACATAAATATGGACTGTTTTTGGACCTTTATAAAAACCAAGACTTTTGGTGAACTCCGACATGAACCGACATCATATTTAGACCCTATAAACTGATATTTGGGTTGGGTGAAAGTTTCGGGTCAAACCGAGTAAGTTTGACCAAGTCAACAAAAGTGGCTCGTTTTCGAAAAACTTACTATATTTGGAAAGTGGTAACAAAAATGGGGTTGGATGACTTAATTAGTAACTTGGACCAAAAACTAAATTTAGAAAGTTTCCCGAATGAAAAACCGACACTTAGAACACTTGGATTAAAAATTGAAATCTGATCAGCCGTAAGTGCCGCCCTACCAGCGGCACTTACCCAAGTGACGCCTATAGCGTCACTTACCATTAGTGACGCCTGAACCAAGTGCCGCATATAGCGTCACTACCCCAAGTGACGCTGCCAACTTAAAAATCACATTTAACGTCACTTGACCTAGTGCCGCTAACCAACTAAGTGACGCCCCTGAGTGACGCCTCTGAGTGACGCCTCTGAGTGACGCCCATAAGTGACGCCCCTAAGTGACGCCCTAAGTGACGCCTAAAACAGAAACTTTAAAACTAGATTTCACACTAAGTGTTGAACTTCATGTAACATCTAAACTTATACGATATAACTCGAAAACACATAAACATGCTTTGTAAGCACACGATACAATATCATAATGATAATGTCTTAACGAATTATTATTATAAACTTTCACCAACGGGTCGTACACGTTTTTGATAAACGAACTTGAACTACTATTTGGACATACTAGTTGATGAACTAGCTTTAGGTGGACATAAAACCCCCACCTACCCGATTGGCTTAAGTGGACATTAACCCCCACTTATACAATCGCTATAGATGGTCTTTTGAGACATCTACTTATACAACCTCATACGTTTAGGGCGTTAGGAGGTTGCACACGGGAACGAGAACACCCGCTATTTGCTAATAATTGATATTGCTTGCTACCTGCTCAACTCTGGTGAGTTTCATAGCCCCTTTTTACTGTTTTCACTGGGGTGAGAATACATACAACTGTTTTATAAACTGCTTTATGATCACAAGTACTGGAAACAACTTTTTGTACGGATTGCATGAGACCTGAATAATCCACTAAAGTCCTCTACCTATCATAGTCATTAAAATTTGTGCGTGAGTATTATTGGGTGGTACCATCAGGGTTTGACAAACCTCGTCCGGGCTAGTCGCGCTAGCCAACCCACGGGCACAGTATTACTTGTGATTTAGAAGTGTATCGGATTAGTATACTTACCGGAGGTAAACAACGTTAAGCTTGACTATGAGACTCATGCAAATGGTATACTTATATTGCTGTATGCAATAATTTTACTTGTCGTTGGCTAACGATACTTTTACTTATCATTGACGAATGATGCAAAACTTGTGAAATCTTGTGGATCATTTTAGCAACTGATTACTTAACAAACCTATGAACTCACCAACTTTATGTTGACCTTTTAGTATGTATTTCTCAGGTAACCCGCCGCAGTAGGAAGCTTTTGGAAAGCTTAGCTCGAGTCGCATTGTTTTCAAAACATCAAGAGATTAGATTGCATGTAGCTGTATTTTGTAAATTCAGTAATGTATTAGAAATCTCTAATCGGTTTATGCGAACTCCAGAATTATTTTGTAAACATTTGAATTATGGTAATGTAATATTTTCAAACGTCTCATATAGAGGTCGTTTGCTTGATCTTTGTCTTGATGATATTGGATTTGGTCAGCGCCCCCGTGACACCTCTCACTTCCGCTGCCACGTGTATTGGGGGTGCGACAGATTGGTATCAGAGCCAAAGGTTATAGCGAACTATGATTGCATTAGTGACCTAGACTATAACCATTAGGTTAGTATTCCTTGTTTAGTATGACTGGTTCAGCGATTGCATCATTTGAATTTAATTTAACATAGCCTGATCAACTATGTACAATTAAAGGAGAATTGATGCAAGACCTGAAATGGTTATAGTGAATGGGAATGCATTAGAAGACTTTGACCGAGGATAGAAACGAGACCAACCCTATACGTGCTTATGTGCTAGGTTATTATATTTCTATATATAACCTTAACCTCTCGTATACTAAACTCCTAGCCACAGAAATGGCAGACTCCTCTAACGTATCGTCAACCGGCTTGAACAACGAAACACAAACGCGGTCCACTACTAGGGGTACCACACCCTTACCTATCCCTTCGACACCAAACTCTCCCGAACCTCTTTACTACATGACCGGCGAAGCCCGGGTAGTACGAAGACACCGAGGGAATGCCGGATCATCCCGAGCAAACCCTTACTCAAACTCCATTGGTAACACCACGACTAATACCCGCCGTTCGGCCTACGCCCATAGATGGGACTGGCTACCCACAACTTTAAACACTTGGAGGTCTGAGGAAGCAATACAGATTCTTGCTGACCCCATGGACATCTCCCCTTACACACAAGAACCAATACACCATACTGTACCGGCGTTAGCAGCCCGACTTCATCGTCATGAAGAAAGGCTCAAAATCCTAGAACGAGGTCATTATATAGTAGAAAACTACCTGTTATACCGAACCGATGATCGCATAACACAACTTCTTCAAGAACAGGAAAGCACGAACCGTACTCTGAAAATGATTCATCAACAAGTTATAGACGACAGGAGCACTACCGACATCCTACAAGCAAGGTTGGAAGAAAGTGAACAACGTTCACGGGAAGCCGAGGAGTATGCTCGTGCACTCGAGCAACGACTAACCTTAGCTGAAGAAGGTGCCAGGCAAACATGTAGACTTGCGGATACTATGAATCGCCTTGTCACTCTAATGTCCCGAGTAAACCTGCGTCAGGACTAGATCTATTCCTCCTATTGTAACCTATTGAGGCAGGATGTACTCAAACTTATTACCCTTTATTTTGTTCTGTAAACTTTTAAATTCAGACCTGATGTAACATTCCCGGTATCTTTTGTAATCCTTTTGATTGTTGTCTCTTGGAACTCGTACTCTGTATTCAACTTTTCTGTATTAATGAAATCTGGTTATCATTCTGAGTTGTTGTATATTATCTCATTATATATATATACACATATCTGATATATCATAACCTCGCGCAAACCTCTTATATGTCTCATTTCATTGTTGTTCAGCATCATGCCTCCAAGATGACATACTTACACCGACACCGAAATCGCTCAAGTCATTGCACAGAGCGTAGCTCAAGTCCTTGCTGCCCAACAAAATCCGGGCGGCGGAGGCGCACCTGCTAACACGTCTACTCCAAAACCTTGCACCTATAAGGACTTCTTGAACTGTAAACCCTTGTACTTCAAGGGATCTGAAGGAGCTATCGGTCTGATACGTTGGATCAAAAAGACGGAATCTGTTTTCCGAATCTGCAATTGTGCTGAGGAAGATAAGATTAAATTCTCTGCGTGCACCCTTTCTGACGGATCTCTCACCTGGTGGAATTCTTATGCCCAAACTGTGGGTATTGATACCGCATACCAACTTCCATGGGAAGACTTCAAAACAATGCTCAGGGAAGAGTATTGTCCCCGTGAGCAACTGCAACAACTTGAGGAAGAATTCTGGAAACTCTCTGTTCAGGGAAACGACATCACCACCTACACCACTCGATTCCACCAGTTATCTGTCTTATGCCCATCTATGGTGGACCCCGAATACAAATGTATCGAGAGATACATTTGGGGACTACTAGAATCAATCCAAGGTAACGTCATCTCATCAAGACCCGGGACCATCCAAAGTGCTGTGCGCATGGCTCATGAACTCACGGCTCAGATTGTCCGCCGAGGGACGACCGCTGAGAAAGCCATCGGGGACAACAAAAGAAAATGGTCCGGTAACAACCAAAACCAGCAACACCAGCAACCAAACAAAAAGGCCGAAACTGTTAAGGCCTACACCTCTGGTTCAGGGTCGGGGGACAAGAGAGGATACGTTGGGAACAAACCTTACTGTTCCAAGTGTACGCGACACCATGATGGCCCTTGTACCTGTACCCAGTGCAAACGACAGGGACATCTAGCCAAAGATTGCAGAACCCCCAACCCAAACACCAACCCTAACGCACCAAAGGCTTGTTTCGAGTGCGGTAACACCGGGCATTTCCGAAATGTTTGCCCAAAACTGAAAAACAACAACAACCGAAACAACAACAACAGGAACAACAATAACAACAACAACCCTCGCGGTCGAGCTTTCGTACTCAATGCTGGGGAAGCCCGTCAAGATCCCAACATTGTCACTGGTATGTTTCTCCTCAATGATCTAACCGTCTCAGTTTTATTCGATACCGGTGCTGATAAAAGTTTCATATCTGATGAGTTTTGTTCATTACTCCATATCACACCCACTGCCTTAGATGCTAAGTTCACCATAGAATTAGCTAATGGCAAACTGATTGAGGCTGATAGTGTAATACCTAACTGCACTTTAAGCCTCGCTAATGAACTGTTCCCCATAGACCTCATACCCGTTGAAATCGGAAGCTTTGATGTTATTGTAGGCATGGACTGGTTGTCCAAACATCGTGCCGAAATCATTTGTTTTGAGAAGATCGTTCGTATTCCCCTCGTCACCGGTGGAACCTTGATCATACAAGGGGAGACCGGTAAACCAACGTTGAACATCATTTCTTGTATGAAAACTCAAAAGTACCTAAGGAAAGGGTACTCGGCAATCCTCGCACATGTAACCGAAAAGAGGTCGGCTGAAAAGCGACTTGAGGATGTGCCCATCGTCCGAGACTATCCAGAAGTCTTTACCGAAGACTTGCCAGGCCTATCCCCGCCTAGACAAGTCGAATTCCAAATTGACCTTGTGCCCGGAGCTGCACCCGTGGCACGAGCCCCGTACAGATTAGCCCCATCCGAGTTGCAGGAGTTGTCCACCCAATTACAGGAACTCCTGGACAAGGGATTCATCCGACCGAGTTCTTCACCTTGGGGAGCTCCGGTCCTATTAGTTAAAAAGAAGGACGGATCCTTCAGAATGTGTATTGACTACCGCGAGCTGAACAAACTTACCATCAAGAACCGATACCCACTTCCAAGAATTGATGACCTGTTTGACCAACTTCAAGGTTCGAGCTTCTACTCGAAAATCGACCTACGGTCGGGTTATCATCAACTTCGAGTTCGAGACTCCGACATCCCAAAAACAGCTTTCAGAACCCGCTATGGGCATTACGAATTTCAAGTGATGCCTTTTGGCTTAACCAACGCACCGGCTGTATTCATGGACCTTATGAATCGGGTGTACAAACCCTATCTAGATAAGTTTGTCATCGTGTTCATTGATGACATCTTGATCTACTCTCGCAACGAAACCGAACATGGCCAACACCTAAAAACCATCTTGGAATTACTCAGACACGAGGAGTTATACGCCAAGTTCTCCAAGTGTGAGTTCTGGATGCGAACCGTACAATTCCTAGGGCATGTCGTTGACAGTCAAGGGATATGTGTTGATCCAGCCAAGATCGAGGCCATTAAGTGTTGGGAAGCACCAACCACACCAACTGAGGTACGACCATTCTTAGGTCTCGCCGGATATTATCGGCGGTTCATTGAGAATTTCTCCAAAATAGCCTTACCTTTAACCTCACTGACTCAGAAAGACAAGAAATTCGACTGGACCGATAAGCAGGAGTCCGCTTTCCAACTTCTGAAACAGAAACTCTGCAGTGCACCAATCCTGTCCTTACCCGAAGGCACCGATGATTTCGTAGTTTACTGCGATGCCTCACGCCAGGGACTAGGTTGTGTGTTAATGCAACGTGAAAAAGTCATTGCTTACGCCTCCCGACAGCTCAAAATCCACGAAAAGAATTATACCACTCATGACCTTGAACTCGGAGCTGTCGTATTTGCTCTCAAAATCTGGAGACACTACCTTTATGGCACTAAGTGCACCTTCTTTACAGATCATAAAAGTCTCCAACACATATTCGATCAAAAAGATCTCAACATGAGGCAACGTCGCTGGGTGGAGTTGCTTACCGATTATGACTGCGAAATTAAATACCATCCGGGCAAGGCGAATGTTGTTGCCGATGCTCTCAGCCGGAAAGAACGTTCAAAACCTCTTCGTGTTCGAGCCCTTGGTTTAACCATTCACAATGATCTCATCACTCAAATTCACACCGCTCAACTCGAAGCGCTCAAAAATGAAAACATCAAAAATGAAGCCTTGCGAGGCATGGAAAAACAATTAGAAAACAAACCCAATGGAGCCCGATACTTCTCCAACCGAATCTGGTTACCAAACCTTGGAAACCTACGAAATTTGGTGATGGATGAAGCTCACAAATCTCGATACTCTATACATCCTGGTTCCGACAAGATGTATCACGACATTAAACAAAGGTATTGGTGGCCCAATATGAAAGCTGACATAGCCACTTATGTTAGCAAATGTTTAACCTGTTCCAAGGTTAAGGTCGAATACCAAAAACCCTCTGGATTGCTACAACAACCCGAGATACCTCAATGGAAATGGGAAAACATAACCATGGACTTCATCACGAAACTACCGAAAACACCGAGCGGTTGCGATACCATTTGGGTGATCGTCGATCGTCTCACGAAATCTGCCCATTTCCTAGCTATCAGAGAAAACGACCAGATGGAGCGTCTGGCTCGCATCTACCTCAAAGAGGTTGTGGCACGACATGGTATTCCCATTTCAATCATCTCAGATAGAGATAGCCGCTTCACCTCTCGATTCTGGCAAACACTTCAACGAGCCCTTGGTACTCGCCTCGATTTGAGCACTGCTTATCATCCGCAAACTGATGGTCAGAGTGAACGGACCATTCAAACCTTAGAAGACATGCTACGAGCTTGCGTAGTTGACTTCGGAAACACATGGGAAAACCACCTACCTTTGTGTGAATTTTCCTACAACAACAGTTACCACACCAGCATTGATGCTGCACCGTTCGAGGCACTTTATGGGAGAAAGTGCCGATCACCCATTTGTTGGACCGAAATCGGCGAAAGCCAACTCACTGGTCCTGAAATCATCCATGAGACAACCGAGAAAATCGTGACTATTCAAAACCGGCTGAAAGCCGCACGTGATCGTCAGAAAAGCTATGCTGACGTGAGACGCAAACCACTCGAGTTCCAGGTTGGGGATCGAGTACTCTTAAAAGTGTCACCTTGGAAAGGTGTTATTCGTTTTGGCAAACGTGGTAAACTAAACCCCAGGTACATCGGACCTTTTGAGATTCTTGAAAGAATTGGTCTGGTGGCATATCGACTGCAGCTACCACCACAACTTAGTAGCGTGCACAACAAGTTCCACATTTCTAACCTAAATAAATGTCTGTCTGATGAGACACTTGTAATCCCGCTCGACGAAATCCACATTGATGACAAACTCCATTTCGTCGAGGAACCTATTGAAATCATGGACCGTGAGGTCAAACGCTTGAAACAGAGTCGTATTCCCATCGTTAAAGTCCGGTGGAATTCTAGGCGCGGTCCTGAATTCACTTGGGAACGGGAAGACCAAATGCGACTGAAACATCCACATCTATTCTTAGATACCTCACAGACCACAACAGCAAGCTAATTTCGGGACGAAATTCTCCTAACAGGGGGAGAATGTGACACCCGACGATTTAGGGTTACTGATTAACCCTCTAGAAACCCTAATTACGTGTGTTTAGTTTAGTATTAGGCTAAATACTTGTAATTACTTGTAACTATTTGTATATTTTATGTGAAATATATACCTCCGTAATTGATTTATATTACGCTACGTAATTAGTTGTAATTACGCTTACGCAATTTGGTGAAATTGTGCAAAACAACCGGACGGAGTCCGACACAAAATACGACGTTGGTGAAAACATTTCTGTAAATAACTTAAATCTATTTTTAGAAGTTATTTACCATATATTATTATCATTTTATAATAATACCTGAAAAACCTAGACGTTTCGATTAAAACGTCTCAAACGCAACGAAAACGTGCAGAACGCGCCCGACAATCGAACGAAAGTCAAAATACACTTTTGAATCTAAAATATATTAATTAGTGAAAGGTTATCAATTAATATATCGTGTCTTTAAACGATAACTAAAAACGTCCAAATAAAACGTCACGCGATTTAAAATCCGTACAACGAACGCGCAAATCGAGATTTCTAATTTAACGAATCATTTTTATAAATGTTTTTCAAGTATTTAGATAAACCTGTCACACCCCGCTAAAGCGGAAACACGAGATGTAACAGCACTGGGTAACAATGCATAAGATATAGTAGCAACACCATACATAATTTAGAGAAAATATTACACATTACTACAAGTTTCAACCACAGTTCGAAAAGAAATTATAATAAGCTCTTAAGGTTTCCAAAAGAGAGTCATAGTTTCAAAATAAAGCAAACGCGTGTGAACATGCATCCATGCTAATGTACTCCTAGAGTGCATCTTACTGTCGTTCTCCTGAAAAGCATAATAAAATAACAGGTCAACTATGTTTCTAATTTAACGAATCATTTTTATAAATGTTTTTCAAGTATTTAGATAAACCTGTCACACCCCGCTAAAGCGGAAACACGAGATGTAACAGCACTGGGTAACAATGCATAAGATATAGTAGCAACACCATACATAATTTAGAGAAAATATTACACATTACTACAAGTTTCAACCACAGTTCGAAAAGAAATTATAATAAGCTCTTAAAGTTTCCAAAAGAGAGTCATAGTTTCAAAATAAAGCAAACGCGTGTGAACATGCATCCATGCTAATGTACTCCTAGAGTGCATCTTACTGTCGTTCTCCTGAAAAGCATGATAAAACAACAGGTCAACTAGCGGGGTGTGACAGGTTTGGTATCAGAGCCTAAGGTTATAGAGAATGCCGGTTTTTCAAATAAAAACCCCAACTATAACCAACACTTTTAAATAATATTTTCTTAAAACACCAAAATTTTACAAGTTCAACTAAATTGAACGTATTAGTAGTATACCTACTCCGTATCTCGCATAATCTTACCTAAATTAAACATAGGTGATCAGGCTATGTCTAATTGAGGTCTAATAATGCAACACACGGGTTAGCTATACTACTAATCTTAAGCGAGTTCTATTTTGCACACTAGTTTTAATCGCAAGGCAACGACTTTGCCTCTGGTCTCCATCACCGGAAGATGGGTAGTTTCTATGGTTTCACTAAGACCCTGTTGGTCCTCATAGATCTGTACATCTCGGCCTTGTGCCAGTCACACCTAGCCTAAACGGGTTTCATGTTGTTCTAACTTCTTAGTATCTATTCTATTCTCGTGGTGGCGTAGCCTAGCAGCTAGTACCGGGAAGGTATGGTGAGTGAGTTCATGTGCGTGTAGAGAGATTTGCGTGTAGAAAGCTTCTTCGTCCTCTGTAAGAATCTATATTCCTTCTTCTATTCTCCAAGCCTCAAGAGTTACGGGTAATTAATTCCATTGACGGACATCTTAGCCTAAGGTTAACCTCAAGAGTCCGTATACATTAGCCATGCATGTCCCATTTCCAACTTTACACCCAAACATGTGACACCTACTTTCACCCTCTTCCTCCCACTCTCATCCTAATCATTCAGGAACACGTATAGAACTAGAACCGCAAGAGAATTTACTACCTAGACGCGTTACATTTACTCCATCTACTTCACACTCTTCCTCCCCCGCTTCTTGTAAGACCTATTAATCGCATGTGTTATACACAACTAGAAGGGCAGACACACCACCTCGAACTAGAACTTACTCTGACCATGCCACTACTACTACTGATACTCCACCCACTAGAATCCGTCGTCATACAGAGGTCTGTCGGTGAAATTAGTCAACTACAACACCTACATACGGGAAACACTTTTCCAACAAATGGATGGATTCCAACAACTTGCTCATAACTTGGTTTGCAACATTAACCCGTCCGAACATAAACTATTTCGACAATGATCTGGTCATTTTAATCACTACTTCAAGGGGAAATTGCAACTACGGGATTACCAACTATATTTACCAAAAAATCTTTATCAAACATTTGTTAACTTCGAAACAATGACATAGTCCTGATCGACTACTTTGAGAACCCACTCGGTCATTGTTATGACTACCTTTTGAACCTACGATACTCACTAAACCCTTGTGTTATCAAATTCACCGTCTTAATAAAACTTTATCTCGAAGAAAATGGAAAGCTCCACTATGGAAGACTACTCGTCAGACGACGACCTGAATCTAGAATAAAATAAAAGTAGAAGGACGTGCCTACGTCATGTTATATTAAAACCTTCTATCTCTAGGGATATATATGAACCCCGTCACATTTAGTATAAGATTTTCGTAATTCATCCGGAGGTAACAATGCCCGACATATATTGTAAACATCAACCATGTAATCTATTAATCTGGTGCTTCGGTTAACCTCAACGTATTATTTCTAGCTTTCAACGAGTTACCTCTGACATTTACCCTAAATTTTTACACAACTTCTAATTTTCTAATTCTATTACTAAACAACGTTTCAAAGTGCTATCAAGAGTTTTCTACGTATTATGATTGACTCGCACCTTTCAATGGCCCATGCGATTTCAAACAGATTTCATCGTAAAATTTTCAACAAGATTTTACAACATAAACCCCTACATGAAATGTTCTATTAAACTTTCAAAATCCATAGGTGTATAAATTCATTTATACAAAACATATCATTTGATCAAGGTTTTATCACTATTTATACCTACAACAACAGATTTACGAACAAGTTTACCAACTGTTTCAACAACTACTTAGTAACGATTAGATGACCTTGTAAACGACTCCTCTGTAACATTTTGACTACGATTTGAACAACGAAACGATCATGAATTTAACTACTTTTAAACATGACTTAGTCATTGTTATGTGTACTTTTAAATCAACGATTTGATTACAACTAATTTTTAATACAAGACATACTTGCAAAGAACTTTTTCCCACAGACTTCATACCCGTCAAAATCGGAAGCATTAATATCATAGTAGGCATGGATTGGTTATCCAAGAATCATGCCGAAATCATCTGTTTTGAAAAACTCATTCATATTCCCCTCGTTACCGGTGGAAGTTTGATCCTACAGGGAGAGACCGGTAAACTGAGCTTGAACATTGTTTCCTTCATGAAAACCCGAAAGTACGTAAGAAAAGAGTACCAAGCAATCTTTGCACTCGTGACCGAATAGAAGTCGGAGGAGAAGCGACTTCAGGACGTACCCCTTCATGCAGAATTTTCCGGAAATCTTTCCCCGAAGACTTGCCTAGCCTTTACCCGCCTAGACAAATCAAATTCCAAATCAACCCCGTGCCCGACGCAGCACCCATGGCACGAGCCAGATACAGATTAGCCTCTTTCGAGTTGCAGGAGTGTCCACCCAATTACAAAAACCCCTGGACAAGGGATTTATACGACCAAGTTCCTCACCCTGGGTAGCTCCGTACCTATTCGTGAAAAAGAAAGATGGATCTTTTCGAATGTGTATCGATTACCGACGACTGAACAAACTAACCATTAAGAATCGATACCCACTTCCAAGAATCAATTACCTGCTGGACCAACTTCAAGGGTCGAGATTTTACTCAAAGATAGATCTACGGTCTGGTTATCATCAACTACGAATTCGAGACTCTGACATTCCTAAAACAACCTTAAGAACTCGCTACGGGCATTACGAATTCCAAGTGATGCCATTCGACTAAGCCAACGTACCGACAGTATTCATGGAAATATGAATCGGGTGTGCAAGCCATATCTAGACAAATTTGTTATTGTGTTTATCGTCGACACCTTAATCTACTCTCACAATGAAACTGAACATGGCCAACACCTAAAAACTATCTTGGAATTACTCAAGCACAAGGAGTTATACACCAAATTCTCTAAGTGTGAGTTCTGGATGTGAACAGTACAGTTCCTAGGGCATGTCATTGACAGTCAAAGGATACATGTTGATCCAGCCAAGATCGAGGCACTCAAGTGCTGGAAAGCACCTACTACTCCAACTGAGGTACGACAATTCTTAGGTCTGTTGGATATTATCGACAATTCATTGAGAATTTCCCCAAAATAGACCAACCTTTAACCTCACTGACTCAGAAAGAGAAGAAATTCGATTGGATTGACAAAAAAGAGTCAGATTTCCAACTGTTGAAATAAAAACTCCGCAGTGCACCAATCTTGTCCTTACCCGAAGGCAACGATGATTTAGTAGTTACTGCGATGTCTCACACCAAAGACTTGGTTGCGTGTTGATGCAACGGAATAAAGTGATCGTCTACACCTCTCGACAACTGATAATCCACGAAAAGAACTATACAACTCATGACTTAGAGTTAGGAGCCATTATTTTTGAGCTTAAACTCTAGAGACGCTACTTGTACGGTACAAAGGATACTATTTTCACCGACCACAAAAGTCTCCAACACATCTTCGACCAAAAAGACCAAAACATGAGACAGCGCTGATGGGTCGAATTACTTAACGACTATGACTGCGAAGTTAGGTACAGAAAGCCGTTAGGGTTATTACAACAACCCGAAATACCCCAATGGAAATGGGAATAGATAGCAATAGACTTCGTCACTAAGTCACCTCGAACTTCCAAGGGTCACAACTCCATTTGAGTTATTGTCGACCTACCGACAAAATATGTGTGTTTTCTACCTATCCGACAAATCTATACGATTTCTACCTATCCGAGAGGATTACATAATGGAGAGACTTGCTCAAATCTATATTGAAGGAATTATGCCGCGTTACGGAGTGCCATGTCAATTATCTCTGATAGAGATTGTCATTTTACACCACGAATTTGGCTATCAATGCAGAAGGCGTTGGATACCTAACTAAATCTGAGTGCTGCTTATCACCCTCAAACAAACGGACAAGTGAGCAAACAATTTAAACTTTAGAACATATGATGTAAGACTGTGTACTAGACTTCGGAGGAAGTTGGGATGTACAGTTACCCCTGATAGAGTTCTCTTACAATAACAGTTACCACACTGGCATCTAGTGTGCATCACTTGAGGCCTTGTATGGACAGAAATGCCAATCACCGTTAAGTTGGCACAAAGTCAGTGAGAAGCACTTGACGAGGCTAGACATCTTTCAGGAAACTATGGACTAAATCACAACCATAAGAGAATGACACAAGGCAACCCAAGGTAGACATAAAAGCTACGCTTACAATCGCAAAAAGCCCCTTGAATTCCAAATGGGTTATAGAGTGTTCCTGAGAGTATCACCTTGGAAAGAACTTGTATTTGGCATGAAAGGCAAGTTAAGCCCATGCTATATTGAACCATACAAAATCTTGAAACGAATTGGTCCGGTGGCTTACAAACTTAAATTACCACAGGAATTAAGTAGGATTCACGACACTTTTCATGTATCGAATCTTAAGAAATGTCTAGCCGATGACTCACAAATCTTACCCCTTGAGGGAGTCCAAATAGATGACCATTTACACTTTATCGAAGAACCGACAGAAATCGTTGATAAGGATATCAAGCGTTTAAGACGAAGCAAAATTCCGATCGTCAAAGTTCGCTGGAATTCTAAGCGCGGACCTGAGTACACCTGGCAACGTGAGAATTTCATGAAGCGAAAATACCCTTACCTATTCACTAGCTGAACCTAGACAGTGCCACCAGTGGAAATTCGGGACGAAATTCTTCTAACTGGGGGAGACTGTGACATCCGTCAAAAATCTCAGGTCATTACCGCACTCGAATCTTAAATTTACAGCATTTCTTGAATCCTAGTGAAAATTCTAGGTTATGACTCCTTAGGTCTACTAAAGCCATAGAACATCTTAGTGATTGCTTAGTGAACCATAAGTTCATACAAACATGTTAAAGTAGATTACTAAGTGCCAATTTAAACAAAGAAAGAAAAAAAAAATTTACCTATTAATACCTTAACAAAATCCTTAACAATTTGCAAAACCGAAATTCCCGTGATTCGACAACGTAAAATTTAATCGGATAAATAATTTGTGAATATCAAACTTAGACAAATTAGATGTCTATTAATTTAATTCAAGAAATTAGAAATATAAAATCTAAATCTCATACTTGTCACAAATATATCTATCAAATTTCAAAATCAAGATTTGTTAAAATTCCGTAAATCGGTAAATGAAACTCGAATATAACAAATTAACACTCTAATACCTATTGTAAGCAATTCAATTATAAAATAAAGTACTTTTATAAAGTAAAGAACATAAACTTTTATAACTCAAATATTAATCAACAAAACATCACAAAATAAACCTTATACTTTACAATATACTTACACATCTTTAATACAAACTTAATACACTTTTTAAACATTATATTTGTAATAAAAATAAAGGGAAAATGACCCTAGATCCCCTAAAATTCGTTCACCCCACCACCTACCCTCTTTTCCAATTCAAATCATTTTTATTCCCTATACACCAAATTACTACTTCCATTTTCCTAAAACTCACAAACACTCTCTTCATTTTCTCTCTCAAAAACACACATATTCTCTCTAAATCCTCTTTAAATTCCAGCAACTTTCAAGAACAAAATTAGGGAGTTGAAGGTGTTCTTTCACAAAATAAACCCTTCAAGGTCGTGGATAGGAGTCATACTCATTTAGCACTCGGAATACATCCAAACCGTATCATTCACACTTAACGGTGAGTATTCACAGCCCCATTTTTTATTGTTTTCATAAACTTTTTGGGGTGAAAAGCATGACTACTTGTTTACTAAACTGTTCTTTAATGTGTACTCTTAGTAAAACTGTTCTTGAAAGAAATACACAGTTTGTATTTTACTGCGAAACCGATCTTGTTAATTGAAACTGCTCTTGAACTTGTGCACTAGTTAAACTTGTTCTTGAACGTGCACACAAACTATATCTTACAGCGACACCGTTCTTATTGAATCTGACTACGAAACTATTCTGATTGCGAAATTGTTCAGGATTAAACATTTACTATTTTGATACTAAAAACTATTCTGGAAATGTACACATCCTATATATCCTTTGTGCTAAAAATGTTTTATGTGTGTACATATACTATTTATACGCTCTTATTGTATGCTTGTGACTCTATCGCATCTTAAGTCCCCGGGTTCTTTTACACAACCTATTAACTCATTATTGAGCCGATGGTTGATATGGATAGTACTATTTGGAAGGAGGCCACCTTCCCACTCTCTTGTGCAAGTGAGTGCATACCACCAACTTTAAATGTTCGCGATAGGACATGTCTTTGGGGCGTTGTTCTCGGGCCAGTAGGTTTGCTTGTGGACTCAAGCTATACATGTCGTTCTTAAATGAATTCTAATTTGCGTATAAACAACTATTTACGTAGCAACGTAAATCTTTCAAATGTGATTTTGAATACTTTTAAACGGCATTCTCACTTATTCTAAAACCTGTGAACTAACCAACTATCTTTGTAGTTGACCCTCATTTTTACATGCTTTTCAGGAAACAATCAGTAGTTGGGAAAATTGGGAAAATGAAGCTACGATTACCCTTATGAATGTTGAGGTCATTAGTGCAGCCTTGTGCTATGGAACCATTGTGCTGTTACATCTCGTGTTTCTGCTTTAGCGGGGTGTGACAGATTAATCTGTCGCACCCCCAATACACGTGGCAGCGGAAGTGAGAGGTGTCACGGGGGCGCTGACCAAATCCAATATCATCAACACAAAGATCAATCAAACGACCTCTATATGAGACGTTTGAAAATATTACATTACCATAATTCAAATGTTTACAAAATAATTCTGGAGTTCGCATAAACCGATTAGAGATTTCTAATACATTACTGAATTTACAAAATACAGCTACATGCAATCTAATCTCTTGATGTTTTTAAAACAATGCGACTCGAGCTAAGCTTTCCAAAAGCTTCCTACTGTGGTGGGTTACCTGAGAAATACATACTAAAAGGTCAACATAAAGTTGGTGAGTTCATAGGTTTGTTAAGTAATCAGTTGCTAAAATGATCCACAAGATTTCACAAGTTTTACATCATTCGTCAATGATAAGTAAAAGTATCGTTAGCCAACGACAAGTAAAAGTATTGCATACAGCAATATAAGTATACCATTTGCATGAGTCTCATAGTCAAGCTTAACGTTGTTACCTCTGGTAAGTATACTAATCCGATACACTTCTAAATCACAAGTAATACTGCGCCCGTGGGTTGGCTAGCGCGACTAGCCCGGACGAGGTTTGTCAAACCCTGATGGTACCACCCAATAATACTCACGCACAAATTTTAATGACTATGATAGGTAGAGGACTTTAGTGGATTATTCAGGTCTCATGCAATCCGTACAAAAAGTTGTTTCCAGTACTTGTGATCATAAAGCAGTTTATAAAACAGTTGTATGTATTCTCACCCCAGTGAAAACAGTAAAAAGGGGCTATGAAACTCACCAGAGTTGAGCAGGTAGCAAGCAATATCAATTATTAGCAAATAGCGGGTGTTCTCGTTCCCGTGTGCAACCTCCTAACGCCCTAAACGTATGAGGTTGTATAAGTAGATGTCTCAAAAGACCATCTATAGCGATTGTATAAGTGGGGGTTAATGTCCACTTAAGCCAATCGGGTAGGTGGGGGTTTTATGTCCACCTAAAGCTAGTTCATCAACTAGTATGTCCAAATAGTAGTTCAAGTTCGTTTATCAAAAACGTGTACGACCCGTTGGTGAAAGTTTATAATAATAATTCGTTAAGACATTATCATTATGATGTTGTATCGTGTGCTTACAAAGCATGTTTATGTGTTATCGAGTTATATCGTATAAGTTTAGATGTTACATGAAG
Source organism: Pseudognaphalium luteoalbum (assembly GCA_963422505.1). Lineage (NCBI taxonomy): Eukaryota > Viridiplantae > Streptophyta > Magnoliopsida > Asterales > Asteraceae > Pseudognaphalium > Pseudognaphalium luteoalbum. Next base: position 51,557,034 of record OY730196.1, read on the forward strand.
TTCAACACTTAGTGTGAAATCTAGTTTTAAAGTTTCTATTTTAGGCGTCACTTAGGGCGTCACTTAGGGGCGTCACTTATGGGCGTCACTCAGAGGCGTCACTCAGAGGCGTCACTCAGGGGCGTCACTTAGTTGGTTAGCGGCACTAGGTCAAGTGACGTAAAATGTGATTTTTAAGTTGGCAGCGTCACTTGGGGTAGTGACGCTATATGCGGCACTTGGTTCAGGCGTCACTAATGGTAAGTGACGCTATAGGCGTCACTTGGGTAAGTGCCGCTGGTAGGGCGGCACTTACGGCTGATCAGATTTCAATTTTTAATCCAAGTGTTCTAAGTGTCGGTTTTTCATTCGGGAAACTTTCTAAATTTAGTTTTTGGTCCAAGTTACTAATTAAGTCATCCAACCCCATTTTTGTTACCACTTTCCAAATATAGTAAGTTTTTCGAAAACGAGCCACTTTTGTTGACTTGGTCAAAATTACTCGGTTTGACCCGAAACTTTCACCCAACCCAAATATCAGTTTATAGGGTCTAAATATGATGTCGGTTCATGTCGGAGTTCACCAAAAGTCTTGGTTTTTATAAAAGTCCAAAAACAGTCCATATTTATGTTTTTCGGTTTTGTCGGTTCACTTCCTCTATTTTTCTTAACTAGTTATATTCCGAGTTAGAGTCCACAATTTTTACCAGTTGTTCTACCATGTGTCTAGAGGTTAACTTAATTTTTCCAGTAATTATAGTGTCCATCTTGATAGGCATAAAATTTATGGGTAGAACCATACTCAGTTTTCAAGCACATGCAGACCAGTCGCATAGATTCGTATTTATGTGAAAATCCGTAGATTTCTGGAAAGAGCCATAGAAGAACTTTTTGAAAACAGACAATCTCTGCTCGGACCTCAAGAGTCCATTGAGGGTGAAAGTAGGTGTCACATGTTTGGGTGTAAACTTGGTTATGGGCCCACCATGGCTAATGTATATGGAAAGAGCCATAGAAGAACTTTTATTAATCGACGAAATCCACATTGATGACAAACTCCATTTCGTCGAGGAACCTATTGAAATCATGGACCGTGAGGTCAAACGCTTGAAACAGAGTCGTATTCCCATCGTTAAAGTCCGGTGGAATTCTAGGCGCGGTCCTGAATTCACTTGGGAACGGGAAGACCAAATGCGACTGAAACATCCACATCTATTCTTAGATACCTCACAGACCACAACAGCAAACTAATTTCGGGACGAAATTCTCCTAACAGGGGGAGAATGTGACACCCGACGATTTAGGGTTACTGATTAACCCTCTAGAAACCCTAATTACGTGTGCTTAGTTTAGTATTAGGCTAAATACTTGTAATTACTTGTAACTATTTGTATATTTTATGTGAAATATATACCTCCGTAATTGATTTATATTACGCTACGTAATTAGTTGTAATTACGCTTACACAATTTGGTGAAATTGTGCAAAACAACCGGACGGAGTCCGACACAAAATACGACGTTGGTGAAAACATTTCTGTAAATAACTTAAATCTATTTTTAGAAGTTATTTATCATATATTATTATCATTTTATAATAATACCTGAAAAACCTAGACGTTTCGATTAAAACGTCTCAAACGCAACGAAAACGCGCAGAACGCGCCCGACAATCGAACGAAAGTCAAAATACACTTTTGAATCTAAAATATATTAATTAGTGAAAGGTTATCAATTAATATATCGTGTCTTTAAACGATAACTAAAAACGTCCAAATAAAACGTCACGCGATTTAAAATCCGTACAACGAACGCGCAAATCGAGATTTCTAATTTAACGAATCATTTTTATAAATGTTTTTCAAGTATTTAGATTAAATACTTCAAATAAAAATATTGAAACTTAAACCGTTGCTTAAAAACGCGTATTAAACATTTAACACCAAACCGAAGAAGTAAACGAACGTAAAACGCAACAAATTAAGCTAGGAATGAAAAATGACCATAATGCCCTTGGTGGGGCCCATGAGAACGACCAACCACCCCCTCCCCCACTTAGATTTCATGCAAAAATCAATTATTGCTTTTACTTACAACCTCCATACATTAGCCATGCATGTCCCATTTCCAACTTTACACTCAAACACTTCACACCTTTTCTCTCTACAATCCCCTCTCACTCTCTCTCTCAAAATCCAGAGAAAATCTCAGCCCATTATCCACCTTCACACCACCATAAACTACCATGAACCACCACTAACAACCACCACCATTTGCTAGGGTTTTTCAAGCTCAAGAACATCATCTTCCTCATCATCACTTGTTCTTCATCATTTCCTTGTAAGAATTCTCAAGAAATTTCATAAATTTTACTTTCATGTTAATGGTTATGATGTTATAAAGTTCATCTATCAAGTTTATGTCCAAAATATATGTTAAAATACGTTTTTATGAATTTATACACAAAGGTATACAATCTGTCCAGAAAAGTCAGTTTAGTAAATCGACCATAACCTGAGTTCTAGGAAGAATTAGAAGATGCATTTTTTTTTAACGTTGCGTATTGAAAAGATCTACAAAAAGTTCTTCTATGGCTCTTTCCATAAATCTACGGATTTTCACATAAATACGAATCTATGCGACTGGTCTGCATGTGCTTGAAAACTGAGTATGGTTCTACCCATAAATTTTATGCCTATCAAGATGGACACTATAATTACTGGAAAAATTAAGTTAACCTCTAGACACATGGTAGAACAACTGGTAAAAATTGTGGACTCTAACTCGGAATATAACTAGTTAAGAAAAATAGAGGAAGTGAACCGACAAAACCGAAAAACATAAATATGGACTGTTTTTGGACTTTTATAAAAACCAAGACTTTTGGTGAACTCCGACATGAACCGACATCATATTTAGACCCTATAAACTGATATTTGGGTTGGGTGAAAGTTTCGGGTCAAACCGAGTAAGTTTGACCAAGTCAACAAAAGTGGCTCGTTTTCGAAAAACTTACTATATTTGGAAAGTGGTAACAAAAATGGGTTTGGATGACTTAATTAGTAACTTGGACCAAAAACTAAATTTAGAAAGTTTCCCGAATGAAAAACCGACACTTAGAACACTTGGATTAAAAATTGAAATCTGATCAACCGTAAGTGCCGCCCTACCAGCGGCACTTACCCAAGTGACGCCTATAGCGTCACTTACCATTAGTGACGCCTGAACCAAGTGCCGCATATAGCGTCACTACCCCAAGTGACGCTGCCAACTTAAAAATCACATTTTACGTCACTTGACCTAGTGCCGCTAACCAACTAAGTGACGCCCCTGAGTGACGCCTCTGAGTGACGCCTCTGAGTGACGCCCATAAGTGACGCCCCTAAGTGACGCCCTAAGTGACGCCTAAAATAGAAACTTTAAAACTAGATTTCACACTAAGTGTTGAACTTCATGTAACATCTAAACTTATACGATATAACTCGATAACACATAAACATGCTTTGTAAGCACACGATACAACATCATAATGATAATGTCTTAACGAATTATTATTATAAACTTTCACCAACGGGTCGTACACGTTTTTGATAAACGAACTTGAACTACTATTTGGACATACTAGTTGATGAACTAGCTTTAGGTGGACATAAAACCACCACCTACCCGATTGGCTTAAGTGGACATTAACCCCCACTTATACAATCGCTATAGATGGTCTTTTGAGACATCTACTTATACAACCTCATACGTTTAGGGCGTTAGGAGGTTGCACACGGGAACGAGAACACCCGTTATTTGCTAATAATTGATATTGCTTGCTACCTACTCAACTCTGGTGAGTTTCATAGCCCCTTTTTACTGTTTTCACTGGGGTGAGAATACATACAACTGTTTTATAAACTGCTTTATGATCACAAGTACTGGAAACAACTTTTTGTACGGATTGCATGAGACCTGAATAATCCACTAAAGTCCTCTACCTATCATAGTCATTAAAATTTGTGCGTGAGTATTATTGGGTGGTACCATCAGGGTTTGACAAACCTCGTCCGGGCTAGTCGCGCTAGCCAACCCACGGGCGCAGTATTACTTGTGATTTAGAAGTGTATCGGATTAGTATACTTACCGGAGGTAACAACGTTAAGCTTGACTATGAGACTCATGCAAATGGTATACTTATATTGCTGTATGCAATACTTTTACTTGTCGTTGGCTAACGATACTTTTACTTATCATTGACGAATGATGCAAAACTTGTGAAATCTTGTGGATCATTTTAGCAACTGATTACTTAACAAACCTATGAACTCACCAACTTTATGTTGACCTTTTAGTATGTATTTCTCAGGTAACCCGCCGCAGTAGGAAGCTTTTGGAAAGCTTAGCTCGAGTCGCATTGTTTTCAAAACATCAAGAGATTAGATTGCATGTAGCTGTATTTTGTAAATTCAGTAATGTATTAGAAATCTCTAATCGGTTTATGCGAACTCCAGAATTATTTTGTAAACATTTGAATTATGGTAATGTAATATTTTCAAACGTCTCATATAGAGGTCGTTTGATTGATCTTTGTGTTGATGATATTGGATTTGGTCAGCGCCCCCGTGACACCTCTCACTTCCGCTGCCACGTGTATTGGGGGTGCGACAAGTATGCCTCAAAGAGTGCACACAAATGTATCAATTCATAGATTCATGAAAAGATTAAAAGTTGATAAGGATTCAGTAATGTACATCCACCTTATAATAACAACTAATTTCCTCCTAAAACTGATATAGATTCAAAAAGTTAAAGGAAGGAATGTCAGATGATGTTAAAAAGGCTGATCCAATTAAAAGCTTGAAAGATGATGTTGATATGGACAAAGTAGAGGTCAGTGATTGGACTGAAGAGGATGATGAGAGTGAAACAGCATCTGAGACTGAGAAGAGTGTAAAATCTGAATCATAAGAATGAGAAGAGAGTAATTACTTGTCTAGTTTCTAAGCTTAAAGGTGATAAACTAGCAGAAGGTAAGAAATTGTTTAAGGAGAAGGCTAAACATGCATTAGAAAATGTGAGGATCACTACTAACAAATCTAAGAGTGGTAAAAGATATGTTGGTAGTGCAGATGAGTCAGTTAAGTCTGTAAAGTTTGAATTTGATGTAAATAACTGTGCAAATTGAAAATGTAAAGCAAGTTCTTCAAAACCACAAAGTTTTCAAAATAAAACTCCTAGAGGTAATTGATAAGCATCAAATAGATACTATATTTTATATTATTTATCCCTATATTTGTATACATTTTATCCATTTATATGATTTTAGATACTTATTTTGTTAATATTTGCATAAATGTATTTTAATTGAAGATTGGAGAAAAAGAACGAAAATAAGACCGAAACTGAAGAAATTAAAGCAATTGAAGAAAAGAAGACTTGAACTTTAAAGAAATGAAGACTAAAATGATAATATTGAAGATTTGGGCCAAGAAAATAAGTTGAATACGATTAAAAAGAAAGAAGAGCCCACATTGAAGCCCAAGCCATTTTTGGAATATTATGGAATTATAGTCCAACCGGCGGTTGGATTAACCAACCGGCGGTTGGGGCTAAGGGTTCAAGGCAGTGAAGAAAGCGCAGAGTTGGAGTAAGGTTCAAATAACTCTAACCGGCGGTTGGAAGTCCCAACCGGCGGTTAGAGGGTCGGCCAGAAATATTTAAATAGAGTCTTAGTTTTAATTAAACCATATACGATTCTTAGAATACAAAGTCGAATATTAAGGTTTAAGGTCGACTTTAGGTGCGAATTTGGAGGCTAAGGAGCTAGAGTTTGAAGGTTTTCAATCCTAGGAAAAGCTAGTTTGTCAATTATTTCGGTTTCTTTATCCTTGTAGCTTCACTAACCTTTTGGGTTACTATGGATATTGTTTATTCAAATTAATTGCTTGTTAGATTTTCGTTATGAATGTTTAAATGTATGTTTATTAGGTTTATTATATGAATTATATGTTTATGTTGGAACTATATTATTGAATATTATTATGCAAGAATTATGTGTTATATTATGTTAATGATCATAATTAACTGATTTATAGATAAACTCACTAACCTTTTGGGTTTTTAAATTAAGTGGTTATGTTTCATTAGATGTTAAGTAGCATTATAATTCAACCGACCCTGGAATTGCATCAATAATATGTTGATAGATCTTAATAAATAGTGATACTTTACATAACCTTTGACTATATTGCTATATGAGAATTGTCATAACCTTTGAGGTTTTCTACATTAGTAAATCACAATAATAATAGCCAACACGCAAATAGACATAAGTTGATATAATAAGTTTAATAAATAATAGTTTAAATAGTCATAATCTTCTATCCAATTTAGTATTCTTAAGTTGTTCCTTTAAACTTATCTATTAAAGAATTGGTATGAAGTGTAAATACGTTCGATCGGAACTAAAACGTCCCCCTATCTTATATATTATTGTATATTATTGTTAAATTGTATATCGATTGTAATAATTATAAATAGGATAAATAAATAGTTAGTTATAGATTAAATCACGTTCCCTGTGTTCGAATCTGGACTTACTTATAAAACTATATTCTATGATCAGGATAACACTTGCCTGAATTGTGTGATAGTATTATTTAGTATTTCCTTAATTAAACTTGTGATTATAATTGCCTATACTTAGCATAGATCAGTAATCAAAGAAATTAGAACCAAGTGGTTTCTCAAAACTGGGAAGTAATTTTACTGTGTAAAAGAAAAACACTGATTTATATGTGGAAAAAATAATCATCTTTAACATGAATGTTATCACAATCATAAAATATTCAAAGGAATGTGAGATCATCATGGACATCATCAGATATGATTAACAAACATAATTTTAAATAAAAAATTAAGCATATTGCTTATGCCAAGAAGATGCAGTCAAAAGCAAAACAAGTTAAAGTTGCCACAGCCCAAATCCACTGTAGCAGCAATAACCAGTAAAGTAGCCAATAGCCAAAAGACTTGGACATGTCCTAGTTGAGTGGAAAACTAGCATGGGTGATCTTTTAAGACACCAACTCGTTTACTTGTTTACTTACAACCTTGTGCATTTCGGACGCCAGAAGGTTGCAGGGTTCTGAGAATCGATACACAGACTTACAACCGCTTTACCTGGTTGATTTCACATACGTATTTACAAGGCTCAGGTGAGTCTCATAGCCCCACTTTTACCGTTTTACTTACGGGGTGAGATACATTGCTTATTTTCTTGAACACAAGTACGAACTAATCATTATACTGTACGGGATTTCATGAGTTAATTACTTTTACGAAAGTCTCTCCATCATATATCGTTAGTTATGTACTTAAGCGCGAACACTAGTTAATGGATCCATTAGGGAAATGACCCTCCCCGCCCGGGGTAGTAGCGCTACCACGAACCGTTCTGTATAAATGGGCGACAATCATTCGTTACTTATGCTTGCTCAATTTCGAGCATGTCATGGGAGCAAATTATTATTTACGGGTTAAGCTTCAATTATGAGCGTCATGGCAACGGTATAACTTACTTACTTTACAATTGCGGGATTACAAATACCTGATTCACGCCTGCGGGCTTTACTGATGAAATCTTGTGTTCAAATACTTACATTATTTACAAACCTGTGAGATTCACCAACATTCGTGTTGAAGTTTTAGCTTTGTATCTCAGGTACACAGACGGAGTAGGATTCCCTCAGGATACTAGCTAGAGTCGCATGATTTCTACCTTGCATTTAACGGAGATTCTTAGCATTATCTTTTGTATTTATTATGATTATGTAATAGAATCTCCCGCCTTATACACGGACTCTAGGGAACTTCATTTTGTAACCAGAAACGATATGTTTCAAACATTTTATGTATGGAAATGTAACTATTTACAAACGTTGCATATAAATGTCGTTTGCTTTACTTTTGTGCTGTGATATTTGATTAGTAGCACCCCAAAGCTTGCTTCCGCTAAACAGTGATTTTGGGGGTGTTACAGTTTCGCTATTGATAGGAGTGGTTCCACTGTTGTGCACTACATTATCACGATTGCGGCTTGCCACATACTGGGCAATTGCTTCAGCCACACGTCGTTCGATGATCTGTTCGGTAGTTTGGACGACAGGAGGTGTAGGCTCTCGGTGACTGTTTCGGGTATTTCTTCGTTTAGGTGGCATGATGACGTTCTGCGATGAAGGAATGCAGAAGTCAATGCCAATGAAAAGGATGTGAATAATAAAGTTTCACATGTTCTTCGTTATAGAACATTAAAAGGGATTGGCAAGATCCCCATCACGTATCTTGCGAATATGAAACGCCCATATGTACTTAGTATAATATAATCACGTTGGCCAGGCGTCATTATATGATTCTAAATACATACTTCTTTTCATCAACCACTTAATATGATCAGGTTCTCTTGAGATCAGAGTGAGTTTGAACGATTCGAATGTAGTACGGTTCAAATAATGGATTGCTCGTCTCGATGTGTCGTAGTGATAGTTAGACGTATGCAAATGTGTGTATGCATGTGCGTTCTAGCCAAGGCTATAGTCTAGGTCTCTAATGTCTCTAAGTCACCTAAGAAATCTAGTTCGCTATAACCAATGGCTATGATACCAATCTGTAACACCCCCAAATTTGTTGATTTGGATTAGCAGAAGCATTTAACTAAGTATGGGGAGTGCCACAATACACAGTACATGCGTACGTATCAGAGCTTATGATTACAACAGAACATAATATATTAAGATGCCAAATGTATTAGTTACAAAGTTTACGATTCCTTGAATCATACAAGTTAAAAGTATTAAGTTTACAAAAGTAGATTTCGTAAATATGACTAAACAATTTCAGTTATACAGAAGAAATCCAGTTGTTAAAAGTTGGCATCCTATTCATCGTGGGTCGCCTATGTTCCAACGTGCATGCAGTTCTTACATGCGCAGCTAATTCCCTGAAAAACATAGTAAAAGTCAACAACGAGGTTGAGTGAATTCACAGGTTTTATGTTTGCAATAAATGAATCAAGTTTGTAAGCACAGTTGTTAAAACCATTACGTTCGCAAATAGTTATTTCCATAATAGTTAAGTAATCATTTTGTGGAATATTATCCAAAATACAGTTTGCGTGGGATGTTACCCAAAATACCATTTACGTGGGATGTTACCCAAAACACAGTTTACAATACGTTGCTGGTCGTTCTCCAGCGTTTACAAAATACTACCGGTCATTCTCTGGTCTAAATACGCATGGGTCGTTCTTCCGTCCAACTCGGCCAGTCGTTCTCTGGCAATAAATACTGCTGGTCGTTCTCCAGCAAATCACAGTACCGGTCGTTCTCCGGTCAAAAACGCATGGGTCGTTCTCCCATCCAAATATGAACGGGTCATTCTCCCGTCCACTTGGCCAGTCGTTCTCTGGCACTAAAATACATTGCTGGTCGTTCTCCAGCGTTTACATAAAAAGTACCGGTCGTTCTCCGGCCAAATACGCACGGGTCGTTCTCCCGTTCAAACAAAACAGTTTATCAATTAGTTTACCACGTTTGTTTTAGTTTATGGTATGAAAATTTTATTTCATAAACATTAGTTCGCACAATCATTCAACAGTTCAAAGTAATCTAATCGTTCGAGTAAACACGTATACAATCTTGTAGTAAAAGCAGTTATGGCAATTAATAAAGCAGTTGACTATGTTTTCCACCCCTATTCAAAAGCAGTTAAAACATTAAAAGTAGGGGCTGTGAACTACCTGTTGAGTTAAGTAATGTGTGAGTGCTTGCAAAGCCTAAAGCCTAAGTATAGTCCAAAATCTCCTAACGCCCTAAACGTATGAGATTTGATAAGTATGTGGATGTCTTAGTTTGACCATCCATGCTAGTGTTCGTTCAACAAAATTATGTCCAAAGCGTTTGTTTGTCGTTTAAGTTTGTAGATTTAGAAATGTATACGACTCGTTGGTAGCGGTTTGTAATAATAATTTCTGAAAACATTATTATGTTCGTTTCGTTTTATGCTTAGCAAAAGTATATACTTTTGTATATCAATCATCGTTGTAAAAAGTGTAGTTGTCGTTACGTGAAATGTCGAATCGTTGGGTAAAACTCAGTTCGCAGACCAGGTCAGTTCCTCACCTTGGGGAGCTCCGATCTTGTTCGTGAAAAAGAAAGACGGTTCTTTCCGCATGTGCATCGACTATCGTGAACTTAACAAGTTAACTGTCAAAAACCGTTACCCACTTCCTCGCATTGATGACCTGTTTGACCAACTTCAGGGGTCGAGTTTTTATTCTAAGATCGATCTACGGTCGGGTTATCATCAACTTTGAGTTCGAGACTCCGACATCCCAAAAACAGCTTCTAGAACCCGCTATGGACATTACGAATTTCAAGTGATGCCTTTTGGGTTCACCAACGCACCGGCTGTATTCATGGACCTTATGAATCGGGTGTGCAAACCCTATCTAGATAAGTTTGTCATCGTGTTCATTGACGATATCTTGATCTACTCTCGCAATGAAACCGAACATGGCCAACACCTGAAAACGATCTTGGAATTACTCAGACACGAGGAGTTATACGCCAAGTTCTCCAAGTGTGAGTTCTGGATGCGAACAGTACAATTCCTTGGGCATGTCATTGACAGTCAAGGGATACGTGTTGATCCAGCCAAGATCGAGGCCATTAAGTGCTGGGAAGCGCCAACCAAACCAACTGATGTACGACAATTCTTAGGTCTCGCCGGATATTATCGACGATTCATCGAGAATTTCTCTAAAATAGCCTTACCCTTAACCTCACTGACTCAGAAAGACAAGAAATTCAATTGGACCGACAAACAAGAGACAGCCTTCCAATTATTGAAGCACAAACTCTGCAGTGCACCAATCTTATCCTTACCCGAAGGCACCGATGACTTCGTGGTTTACTGCGATGCCTCACACCAAGGACTTGGTTGCGTGTTAATGCAACGGGAGAAAGTCATTGCTTATGCCTTACGACAACTGAAAATTCATGAGAAAAACTACACGACACACGACCTAGAATTAGGTGCCGTGGTGTTCGCGCTAAAAATCTGGAGACATTACCTTTACGGTACGAAAAGTACTATCTTTACCGATCACAAAAGCCTCCAACACATATTCGATCAAAAGGATCTAAACATGAGGCAACGTCGTTGGGTCGAGTTACTTAGTGATTACGACTGTGAAATCAAATACCACTCAGGCAAGGCGAACGTAGTTGCCGATGCCTTAAGCCGAAAGGAACGAGTGAAACCCCTTCGAGTCCGAGCCCTCAATATTACCATCCACAACGATCTCATCACCCAAGTTCTTGCCGCTCAACTCGAAGCACTCAAGCCCGAAAACATCATCAATGAAGCCCTGCGAGGCATGGATAAACAATTTGAAATCAAACCTAATGGAACTCGGTACTTCTCTAACCGGGTATGGTTACCCAAATTCGGAAACTTGCGAAGTTTGGTGATGGTTGAAGCTCACAAATCTCGATATTCTATACATCCTGGTTCTGAAAAGATGTATCATGACATCAAAGGATTGTATTGGTGGCCTAACATGAAAGCTGACATCGCCGTATACGTCAGTAAATGCTTAACTTGTTCCAAGGTCAAGGCCGAACACCAAAGACCCTCAGGATTGCTCCAAAAACCTGAAATCCCTCAATTGAAATGGGAGCAACTTTCCATGGACTTTATTACCAAACTACCGAAAACTTCGAGCGGTTGCGATACCATTTGGGTGATTGTAGACCATCTCACGAAATCTGCCAATTTTCTAGCCATCAAGGAAACTGACAAGATGGAGCATTTGGCACGCATCTACATTAAAGAAATTGTTTCACGACACGGTGTACCTATCTCGATCATCTCGGATAGGGACAGTCGTTTTACTTCTAACTTTTGGCAATCATTAAAAAAATCTCTCGGTACTCGTTTGGATATGAGTACTGCGTATCATCCGCAAACTGATGGCCAAAGCGAACGAACTATTCAAACGCTGGAGGATATGCTACGCGCCTACGTAGTTGACTTCGGTAAAAACTGGGAAAATCACTTGCCTTTGTGCGAATTCTCTTACAACAACAATTACCATACTAGCATCAAGGCCGCACCTTTTGAGGCACTCTACGGACGTAAGTGCCAATCACCTATCTGCTGGACTGAGGTGGGGGATACCCAACTCACGGGTCCAGAAATCATTCACTAAACCACCGAGAAAATCGTTAGTATCCAAAACCGGCTGAAAGCCGCACGTGATCGTCAGAAAAGTTACGCTGACGTGAGACGCAAACACCTCGAGTTCCAGGTTGGGGACAAGGTACTTCTTAAGGTGGCACCATGGAAAGGTGTCATTCGATTCGTAAAATGAGGAAAATTGAACCCTAGGTACATTGGACCGTTTGAAATTCTCGAGAGAATTGGTCCAGTGGCGTATCGACTGCAGCTACCTACCGAACTTAGTAGCGTGCATCCTACCTTTCACATTTCTAACTTGAAGAAATGTCTGTCTGATGAGACACTGATTGTACCACTCGACGAAATACAAATCGATGATATACATCACTTTGTCGAGGAACCCGCGGAAATAATGGACCGAGAAGTCAAACGTTTAAAACAGAGTCATATTCCCATTGTCAAGGTCAGGTGGAATTCGAGGCGCGGCCCTGAATTCACTTGGGAACGGGAAGACCAAATGCGACTGAAATACCCACACCTATTCACATACTCTACTCATACGACTTGAGCTCAATTTCGGGACGAAATTCTCTGAACAAGGGGAGAATGTAACACCCGCCAAATTAGGACTTTTGATTAGTGCCTAACTACTTGTACTTTCATGTATTTAGTTTTGTATTATTCTAAATATATGGGACTTTTGTGAAATTACTTACAAGCGTACGCGATTCGTCTAAATCGTACACTTCCCAAATGGACGAGGTCCGATACAATTTAGATTGGACGTTGGTGACAAAAACTTTTAAATAATTTGGAATTAACCAAACAAACATTATTAGCTTTAATATATTGTGAGAATATATTACACGTATCTAGTATCGTTTAAAACACTCCGAACGCGACGAGAGCACACGAAACGCGCCTAGCAACAGAAAGTAATTCAAGATTATATTTTTATAACTCATCATTAAGAATTTGGATAAAAATACTTCGGCTAAAAATATTTCAGATACACTTTAACATATAACGCGAAACAACATTTAAACAACTACGGGATTTAACCGACAATGACTCGTTATATAAAAATTTGGAAACACAAACCCGCGAGCCGGAGACCCAAGTTGGGTCGGCTCAGACCCGCGAACCCAGCCCCCAACCGACCCATGACCCACCAATTTTAATCCCATTCCTTCCCCACTTCCACCTCATTTACACCAAACACATACTTACACCTATTTTCCTTCATCTTCCTCTCTACTAAATCTCTATATCTCTCTCTAAAAACTGAGTTAACAAGAACATCATCACCATAATCGTTTATCATCATCATCAAGACACAAGCAAGAGGATCATCATCATCATCATCTTCATCTTCTTTGATTTTCGACTTTGTTGGTAAGAAGCTTTAAAAACTCTTTTAAATTACATAGAAAGCTTTTATTTACATGCTAGAACGTTTACTCAACGAAGATTTGCCCAAAAACCGACTTGAAAATGCATTTTTATGGATAAGTGTTCGAGCAGCTCGTTCTGCGAGCCGAGATCTGTTCGTCCTGTGAGGCGAACCCAACTGCGAACCGAAAATTGAACTCCCGAACCCAAACTGCGAACCGAACCCACTTACGAGTTGACCTGCGAGTTGACCTGCGAGTTGACCTGCGAGTCAACCTGCGAGTCGACCTGCAAGCTGAACCTTGTGTTGTGAACCGAACTTGGTTCGCAGCCTACTACCTTGCGAGCCGAACTCGGCTCACATCGTGAACTCAGTTCGCCCCACTATTTCAGTCCACAACCCGACTTGACCAATTTTCCGAATTTAAATCCCAGATACGATTTTTAATAAAACGATACATATAATAATAACACTCTCGGATTATTATTACAAACCGTCACCAACGGGCCATACTTGTTTACAAAATACAAACGGTTTACTAAACAAACACTTGGACGTGTCCTAGTTGAGTGGACAACTAGCATGGGTGATCTTTTAAGACACCAACTCGTTTACTTGTTTACTTACAACCTTGTGCATTTCGGACGCCAGAAGGTTACAGGGTTCTGAGAATCGATACACAGACTTACAACCGCTTTACCTAGTTGATTTCACATACGTATTTACTAGGCTCAGGTGAGTCTCATAGCCCCACTTTTACTGTTTTACTTACGGGGTGAGATACATTGCTTATTTTCTTGAACACAAGTACGAACTAATCATTTTACTGTACGGGATTGCATGAGTTAATTACTTTTATGGAAGTCTCTCCATCATATATCGTTAGTTATGTACTTAAGCGTGAACACTAGTTAATGGATCCATTAGGGAAATGACCCTCCTCGCCCTGGGTAGTACCGCTACCACGAACCGTTCTGTATAAACGGGCGACTATCATTCGTTACTTATGCTTGCTCAATTTCGAGCATGTCACGGGAGCAAATTATTATTTACGGGTTAAGCTTCAATTATGAGCCTCATGGCAACGGTATAACTTACTTACTTTACAATTGCGGGATTACAAATACCTGATTCACGCCTGCGGGCTTTACTGATGAAATCTTGTGTTCAAATACTTACATTATTTATAAACCTGTGAGATTCACCAACATTCGTGTTGACCTTTTTAGCTTTGTATCTCAGGTACACAGACAGAGTAGGATTCCCTCAGGATGCTAGCTAGAGTCGCATGATTTCTACCTTGCATTTAACGGAGATTCTTAGCATTATCTTTTGTATTTATTATGATTATGTAATAGAATCTCCCGCCTTATACGCGGACTCTAGGGAAGTTCATTTTGTAACCAGAAACGATATGTTTCAAACATTTTATGTATGGAAATGTAACTATTTACAAACGTTTCATATAGATGTCGTTTGCTTTACTTTTGTGCTGTGATATTTGATTAGTAGCACCCCAAAGCTTGCTTCCGCTAAACAGTGATTTTGGGGGTGTTACAGTTTCATTATTGACAGGAGTGGTTCCACTGTTGTGCACCACATTATAACGATTGCGGCTTGCCTCATACTGGGCAATTGCTTCAGCCACACTTCGTTCGATGATCTGTTCGGTAGTTTTGACGACAGGAGGTGTAGGCTCTCGGTGACTGTTTCGGGTATTTCTTCGTTTAGGTGGCATGATGACGTTCTGCGATGAAGGAATGCAGACGTCAATGCCAATGAAAAGGATGTGAATAATAAAGTTTCACATGTTCTTCGTTATAGAACATTAAAAGGGATTGGCAAGATCCCCATCACGTATCTTGCGAATATGAAACGCCCATATATACTTAGTATAATATAATCACGTTGGCCAGGCGTCATTATATGATTCTAAATACATACTTCTTTTCATCAACCACTTAAGACGATCAAGTTCTCCTGAGATCAGAGTGAGTTTGAACGATTCGAATGTAGTACGGTTCAAATAATGGATTGCTCATCTCGATGTGTCGTAGTGATAGTTAGACGTATGCAAATGTGTGTATGCATGTGCGTTCTAGCTAAGGCTATAGTCTAGGTCTCTAAGTCACCTAAGAAATCTAGTTCGCTATAACCAATGGCTCTGATACCAATCTGTAACACCCCCAAATTTGTTGATTTGGATTAGCGGAAGCATTTAACTAAGTATGGGGAGTGCCACAATACACAGTACATGCGTACGTATCAGAGCTTATGATTACAACAGAACATAATATATTAAGATGCCAAATGTATTAGTTACAAAGTTTACGATTCCTTGAATCATACAAGTTAAAAGTATTAAGTTTACAAAAGTAGATTTCATAAATATGACTAAACAATTTCAGTTATACAGAAGAAATCCAGTTGTTAAAAGTTGGCATCCTATTCATCGTGGGTCGCCTATGTTCCAACGTGCAGGCGGTTCTTACATGCGCAGCTAATTCCCTAAAAAACATAGTAAAAGTCAACAACGAGGTTGAGTGAATTCACAGGTTTTATGTTTGCAATAAATGAATCAAGTTTGTAAGTACAGTTGTTAAAACCAATACGTTTTGTCGAATGTTATCCAAAATACAGTTTGCGTGGGATGTTACCCAAAATACCGTTTACGTAGGATGTTACCCAAAACACAGTTTACAATACGTTGCCGGTCGTTATCCAGCGTTTACAAAATAGTACCGGTCATTCTCCGATCTAAATACGCATGGGTCGTTCTCCCGTCCAACTCGGCCAGTCGTTCTCTGGCAATAAATACTGCTGGTCGTTCTCCAGCGAAACACAGTACCGGTCGTTCTCCGGTCAAAAACGCATGGGTCGTTCTCCCATCCAAATATGCACGGGTCATTCTCCCTTCCACTTGGCCAGTCGTTCTCTGGAACTAAAATACATTGCTGGTCGTTCTCCAGCATTTACATAAAAAGTACCGGTCGTTCTCCGGCCAAATACGCACGGGTCGTTCTCCCGTTCAAACAAAACAGTTTATCAATTAGTTTACCACGTTTGTTTTAGTTTATGGTATGAAAATGTTATTTCATAAACATTAGTTCGCACAATTGCTCAACAGTTCAAAGTACTCTAATCGTTCGAGTAAACACGTATACAATCTTGTAGTAAAAGCAGTTATAGCAATTAATAAAGCAGTTGACTATGTTTTCCACCCCTGTTCAAAAGCAGTTAAAACAGTAAAAGTAGGGGCTGTGAACTCACCTGTTGAGTTAAGTAATGTGCGAGTGCTTGCAAAGCCTAAAGCATAAGTATAGTCCAAAATCTCCTAACGCACTAAACGTATGAGATTTGATAAGTATGTGGATGTTTTAGTTTGACCATCCATGCTAGTGTTCGTTCAACCAAATTATGTCCAAAGCGTTTGTTTGTCGTTTAAGTTTGTAGATTTAGAAATGTATACGACTAGTTGGTAGCGGTTTGTAATAATAATTTCTGAAAACATTATTATATTCGTTTCGTTTTATACTTAGCAAAAGTATATACTTTTGTATGTCAATCATCTTTGTAAAAAGTGTAGTTGTCGTTACGTGAAATGTCGAATCGTTGGGTAAAACTCAGTTCGCAGACCAGGTCAGTTCGGCTCGCTTGTTCGGCTCGCAAGCTCGGCTCGCAAGGGTTCAATTCGCATCTCGGTTCGGTTCGCAGCTCGGTTCGGTTCGCATCGCGAGCTCGGTTCCCAGCTTGGTTCAGTTTGCATCGCGAGCTCGGTTCGCAGCTTGGTTCGGTTTGCATCACGAGTTCGGTTCGCAGCTCGGCTCGGTTCGCAGGAAGAACAGATCTCAGCTCGCAGAATGAGCTGTTCATATTTTTAGCTTAAAAAACGCATTTTTAAGTCGGTTTTTGGACATAATAAGTTGATAGAATACTAAAACATGATGTATTAATCATTATAAACATGAAATAACAAAGAAAATATCGAAATCTAGGAGTTTTCGAAAAGGGTCAGAAACTTACGCGTGTCGATTTCGAATTCCGAAAAGATAGAAGTGTAGATCGTGATCCCGTGAGTGTTTTATTCTAAAGAAGCTAAGTGATTCGAGTTGTTTTTGTGGTAGTTTTTAGTGATTTTTGGTGGTTTTTAGAGAGAAGTTTGAGAGAGAATGAAAGTAGAGAGAGAGAAGGTGAAATGAAAATGAGGGTGGGAGGTGGAGCCGGTTTTGGTGGTTCCAAAAGGAGAGGGGACTTTGTCCCTAATTTGCGGTATTTGGCCCGTGTTTGTTTACCCGATCGTTAAATGTTCAAATATTTTAATTTGGTAACTTTTTAAATACGTATTCGAATCTATTTTTAGATGAGATATTTTATAAAGATATTTTAGTTAAGTTATACAAATTTAAAAATTTATTCTCTTTTGTTTTGTCAAAGATGTTTCGAGTTGTTTTCAGTTTGCAAAATACTTTGTAAATATTATCGACATAATATTTAATAGTTAATAACGTTATTTAATAATTTCGTTTTATTTAAATAATTTTGTTCACCAACTGTCGTATATTTTTGTCGCGTTTGTTCCAATTGTTTTTGCGCGCGATTATAATAATTATGAAACGTGTAATACAACGTGTATTACCTAGTTGGTCTTTGCTAGACTTACCTCTGAAATATGTTGTGAATTCACTCAAAGTAGGGAATTAGCCTAATAATGCAAATGTTTAATGCTCGTAATTACGTTTAAATTTGCGAGGTGTTACACAAGCTGAAATAAAATTTAATACTACTATACCTATCAAAAGACTCAAGTATGTCAACGTTGTTCTCCCAGTTAAAATTGTTAGGGCAATTAACATTGCAAGGCATTTTAACAGTATTAATAATTTTATGACTGCAAGGCATATTATTGCTGATTTAACAGTTAACACTGTTAGACCAATTTCTGCTCATAACTCTAAAATTTGTTGGATTTGGACACCAAAATGTTTAAATACCAACAGTGCATCACAATCAATGATCTTCAAAAAAGTTGATTATGTATAAGGAGAGTTCAGCCATTGAGAATACTAAAAAAAAACAAAGGTATAAGGAGAGTTCAGCCCTACCTCATTGATTTATCAAATAAGAGGTAAGGTGCTTCTCGAAAGGAATAGGTTTTTAACATGCTTCGCGCTGACCTGTTTCTTCGCTTTTGTGTACTATCAATGGAGCTACCTAGATCTTTTGATTAGCAATGTATAAGAGATTAATATAATTATTCAATATGTATAATAAATCACTTTAGGTAGAATAGGATTAGATAAGTAATCTAAACTATGTGCTATATTATGTGCACAGAGAAATTTAACTGTTATTAAGAAATGGAGTCGATGCAAGTGGACTTTGGAAGTGATAATGAGAATTTTTAAGATATAGAGATAGATGACCATTCTTTTAAACCAAACAAGAAAATCAGGCTAACAACTGAAGACGAGTGTTTTGAACATCCTCCTGTGATTTCAACCAAGGAAGACATGTTTGACTACTTAGATGACCTTGAGGATGAGATTAGATTTGTTATGGAACTCGTACGTAGGTCTACTTTAGAATATACTGATTATCAAAAAGAGTTGATTAAGAAGATGGAAGAACAATTCACTGTTTGGGTTATATCTAATGAAACCAGAGATACAGATGATTTTATCAACTATGTGAATGAGCTGAAATATGATATTGTGAGAGAAGATGTAGATCCAACTTTTTGTGAAGAACAGCTGTTGAAGTATACTTATGTGTATCAGACATTTGAGAAATCTTTGTTTCCTTATTCTGAGAAGCAAAAAGAAATGTTAAGAGCGCTAAAGGAAATAATAGAGTATGCCACTGGAAACTTGAGCAATATGGCTGACATCTGCTTGCTAAGAAACTTTCAAGACTTCTTCAATTCGATAAAGGCTAGAGAACACATTGATTCTGGAAGATTCTTCATAGATTGTACGGTGGAGTTCTACATTAAAGACATTATTGATGAATTTTACTATGGAGAATGTGATGAAGTTACACGTACAATTCCTAAGTATTTTTTTGATGAACCAATGACAAACTTGATCACTTATGCTAAGAAGGAGTTGCAACTAGCTTACCCTGGAGTTCACTATAATCAAAGAAATAACCTTTTTCATCTAGGTCTATCAGAGGTTTATTATCATTTAGTAGATACTTTTAGGTATTCTGGGTTTAAAACAGATCAGCAAGAAGGATACTATAATAGGATCTTAAAGGATATAGGAACAGCAGTGAGAACCCACATCACATATGATTATCATGATATACATTTAGGTTTCTATGGGTTATTAGATTCGTTAAGGCACAATCATGTAGAACGCGAAATGAAAGTTGAAGACAACTACTTGTGCACAGACGAAGATGGTAGAATAGCTAAAAAGGTAAAAAGAATAGCTGCCATGCTCATAGAAACTGAGAACGCTGAGAGAATTCATCATAAGATTTTCTCTGAATTTGCTTCACCAATACCCGAGTTAGCTAATAAAATCTATATGCATTTTCGAAGGATTTATCCTGAGAATTTTGGAAAACCTATCTATGGGAATTAGGATTGAAGACCAACAAAATCACTTCTGAAGATCATTTGCAACTTTTTCATTTTTAATAGCTAGTTATATTTTTCTGTTTTTAGGATTTGAATTTTATTTGAATAATTGGAATTTATTGTTAATTTCGTGCTTGATTAATATAAAGTTTATTGCTTTCAGATTTATATGATTATCTCTTCTTTATTTGTATTAGCTACACAAATATTAGAAATCTAAGTATTTAGAATTGATTTTTACACGAGTTGCAATAGTGACAAGAGTTTGATTCAAAATACTTAAAGAGAATTAATACTATAAATTTCGAATGTATGCTTAACATTGATTACAAAGTTTGCAGGTATATTAAATTTGATATTTTGGTGACAAATAGATTGAAATAATATATTTGAAATTCGATAAAGTCAACAATTGAATTTTCAGACAGTGAATGAGTCAACACAATCACTGATTATAAATCTATGTATACCAAAATAGGTTTATATATATCTATTGCTCGTAACAACTAACAGCAATGCAAGTATTTATATTAATTGGAGGAACGAAACAGTAAGTCTCTTTTTCAATACATTCACTTTCTTAAATAAGATACAAATAGTATATAGTTAATATATTATTGTATATGGCATTTATAATATTTAAATAAGATACAAATAGTATATAGTTAAATAAGCATAAATGTTGGAAATTATGCTTAGTTTATTGGATATAATAAACATGTGGCTATCAAATATTAAGCAGAAATGCTGCCCAAATTTCTAATTTTTAATATATATTAGAAAGTTATTAACATTTATGTTTACAGATATGGCTACGAGACGACAGAGAGGACTTTCACTCTTAGCCAGAGATGATTTCCAGTTACATACATTTCTGAGATTCGAGCATGAGTCTGTCACTCAGGAGCGCAGGACAGAGTACGCTGACAGATTACTGGAGCTGGTGGCACAGCCTGTTGAGGTTCCAGAGGTGTTAGATTGGTCTCTCATGGAGAGAGTTATTGACCCTCGCCAGGATGGGGAGACTGGAGATGTTACTCTGAGGAGGCTGATGACTCAGAGCTATATTTTACCATCAGGTGATATTGGTTTTGTATCACAGGCTTGGTTTCGTTTATTTCAGATTCAGGAGGTTATCTATAGAGAGCTTGTTATTGAGTTATACACCACCCTTAGGTTTGATTCCACGTCTAGGCAGTTTGACCAGCCCTCGATTTCTTTTTACCTAGGAGGTCAGCCTAGGACGATGAGTTTGATTGAGTTTAGTATTGTTGTGGGACTCTATACATTAGATGAGCTCCACAACCAATTTTTGTGGATCATTTGACTGCGGGTATGGTTGGCCAGTATTCATCTGTTGAGATAGCTGCGTATTGGAGGGATTTAGCTATTGTTGATTATAGGGAGAGAGCACCTTCTGACATTCACATGAGGAGTCCTGTTCATAGGCTATTGCATAGGTTGTTGTCATCTTCTATTTGTGGCAGGCATACGGGACCTGAGAAGGTCTACCAGCCTGATTTATTTTTCTTACACACTATGATTCAGGGGACACTGATCAATGTTCCCTGGAAATTAGTGCATTGGATGACGACCGGAGCGACTGGGTATATGTTGACCAGTAGTTTATGTGGAGGACAGTATGTCACTAGGATAGCTAGATATTATGATTTGACAGCTGCTGATTTTTTGACATGCACACCCGTTACACCTGGGATGTCCTTGCTAGGCGAGGACAAGTTGATTGATCTAGGGATTATACAGTTTGGTGTACAAGAGGGGGTTTTGTTATGGACACCTGAGGTTGCGCCAGGACAGCAGCCGGTCCATAGAGCCAGATTGAGAGGACCACCTGTTCCACTGCCGATAGTTCCTGAGATCCCAGTGCCAAAGGTTGATCTACCAGCAGGTAGAGGTAGAGCCCGTGGTAGAGGTCGTGGCAGGGGTGATATGTTAGAGGATATTCAAAAGAGATTGGAGAGGATGGAGATTTCTCATGGTAGGAGATTTGATATGATTGATCATAGGTTTACCAGGTTTGAGCAGCGGTTTGATAGATTTGAGAGGGAGAGTTATCACAGATCTGATTATCAGCATGAGTTACTGCAGCAGCTATTACGAGAGAGGTCTATTCAGTTCCTGCCATATGTTCCTTCATTCTTTGATGCTGGAGCTGGACCTTCGAGGCATTCTGGGCAGGAGGATTCAGATGATGATTAGTTTATGTTTGATACATTTGATATACATTTTGGATGACTGTATTTATTATTACTATAATTATTATTACTATGCTAATTTGGTTGTTTATTTTTGATAGCACAAGTCTGGCAGTAAGTTCAGCACTTTATTTCCTACAGTCTATTTTATTAATGAACTTTGTGGGTATGTTCCCTGGAAACCCTCACGAGACTATAACTCATCCACTCGGGATACCGAGGGGTTTAAAGGCTTATTGCATATTCTAAATGCAATCGTGATTAACTACGAAAGTGTGGATGTTGTATATTATTTTTCAAGAAATCAACCAAGCAGAATTTTTACTTAGCCGATGATGAATTTTGAAAATTCAGTCAGGGGAGTTTTTCTGTTCTATTTTTCTTTTCCTTACTCACTTTTGTTTATCATTTTTATACAATGAGGGCATTGTATAATTTAAGTGTGGGGATAGGGTTCGTAAGAAAAAGAATTTCTTTAATTAATTATTTAAGTTTCTATTGTTCTTAATTTTTACTTAATTTTAAATTTTAAGTGTATAACTGAGTATTTATTAGTTAGAATACTTTTGTTAAAAGTTTGTTTTGTATTTAAAAGTTTAGACTTTAATATGGATTAACTGTTTTATATATATAATATAAGCTACTTAATAAATAAGTGATATAAAGTTACAAGAGATGATGTACTAATAGGCAATCTATATGAAGATTTATGAATTGTAAGAAATTAATTTAAATAACTTGTTTATTATTTTATGGTACATAATATGATGTATGACATAAAAATCTTAATTCTTAGATTTATCATGCGATAATTTTATATATCTTTTTATTTATATGAAAACATTTGGGGGTCTACTAATTGTTTCCTCTGTTGTACGTAAGTATAGACCTGGTTTCTAATTAGTATTCTTAAATAAAGTAGAAGAAAGAAGAAATTCTTAATAAAATATATAAATAAAATAAAAATCAAACTATGTCGCTTTGTTGTACGGCTGTACAGACCTGTCACCGCTGGTTTGATTTAAAAATTTACTTTACCTGAATCAAGTTATGTCGCTTTGTTGCATGTAAAAGAAAATTGATCTTATATATTTATGAGGAATATAAAAGAAAATTGCATGATTAAGTTTAAGAGTATATCATATATGGAAATCATAAGTAATATACATAATAATAATAAAGATGTATTCAGAAGTATAAATATAGATTGTTTAAAGTGGATAAATATATTAGTAAACATTCATGAGCTATATATTGTGCGGATAATAATAATTTTTATTTATACATTATAGTTATCCATGTTAATTAAATTGTTAAAATTTTTAATTTATAAAACAGGTTTTTAATTTTGGTATTCTGATTTTTGAATATTAAGTTGATGCTTATTTTTAAATTTTATTCAGTATTCTAGTTGAGGACAAACAGAACTTAAGTGTAGGGATATTTGATAAGCATCAAATAGATACTATATTTTATATTATTTATCCCTATATTTGTATACATTTTATGCATTTATATGATTTTAGATACTTATTTTGTTAATATTTGCATAAATGTATTTTAATTGAAGATTGGAGAAAAAGAACGAAAATAAGACCGAAACTGAAGAAATTAAAGCAATTGAAGAAAAGAAGACTTGAACTTTAAAGAAATGAAGACTAAAATGATAATATTGAAGATTTGGGCCAAGAAAATAAGTTGAATCCGTTTAAAAAGAAAGAAGAGCCCACATTGAAGCCCAAGCCGTTTTTGGAATATTCTGGAATTATAGTCCAACCGGCGGTTGGATTAACCAACCGGCGGTTGGGGCTAAGGGTTCAAGGCGGTGGAGAAAGCGCATAGTTGGAGTAAGATTCAAATAACTCCAACCGGCGGTTGGAAGTCCCAACCGACGGTTGGAGGGTCGGCCAGAAATATTATAAATAGAGGCTTAGTTTTAATTAAACCATATACGATTCTTAGAATACAAAGTCGAATATTAAGGTTTAAGGTCGACTTTAGGTGCGAATTTGGAGGCTAATGAGCTAGGGATTTTGAAGGTTTTCAACCCTAGGAAAAGCTAGTTTGTCAATTGGTTCGGTTTCGTTATCCTTGTAGCTTCACTAACCTTTTGGGTTACTATGAATATTGTTTATTTGAATTAATTGTTTGTTAGATTTTCGTTATGAATGTTTAAATGTATGTTTTTTAGGTTTATTATATGAATTATATGTTTATGTTGTAACTATATTATTGAATATTATTATGCAAGAATTATGTGTTATATTATGTTAATGATCATAATTAACTGATTTATAGATAAACTCACTAACCTTTTGGGTTTTTAAATTAAGTGGTTATGTTTCATTAGATGTTAAGTAGCATTATAATTCAACCGACCCTGGAATTGCATCAATAATATGTTGATAGATCTTAATAAATAGTGATACTTTACATAACCTTTGACTGTATTGCTATATGAGAATTGTCATAACCTTTGAGGTTTTCTACATTAGTAAATCACAATAATAATAGCCAACACGCAAATAGACATAAGTTGATATAATAAGTTTAATAAATAATAGTTTAAATAGTCATAATCTTCTATCCAATTTAGTATTCTTAAGTTGTTCCTTTAAACTTATCTATTAAAGAATTGGTATGAAGTATAAATATGTTCGATCGGAACTAAAACGTCCCCCCTATCTTATATATTATTGTATATTATTGTTAAATTGTATATCGATTGTAATAATTGTAAATAGGATAAATAAATAGTTAGTTATAGATTAAATCACGTTCCCTGTGTTCGAATTTGGACTTACTTATAAAACTATATTCTATGATCAGGATAACACTTACCTGAATTGTGTGATAGTATTATTTAGTATTTCCTTAATTAAACTTGTGATTATAATTGCCTATACTTAGCACACATCAGTAATCAAAGAAATTACAACCAAATGTTTTCTCAAAACTGGGAAGTAATTTTACTGTGGTAAAAGAAAAACACTGATTTATATGTGGAAAAAATAATCATCTTTAACATGAATGTTATCACAATAATAAAATATTCAAAGGAATGTGAGATCATCATGGACATCAGCAGATATGATTAACAAACATAATTTTAAATAAAAAATTAAGCATATTGCTTATGCCAAGAAGATGCAGTCAAAGGCAAAACAAGTTAAAGTTGCCACAGCCCAAACCCACTGTAGCAGCAATAACCAGAAAAGTAGCCAATAGTCAAAAGACTCAAGCTGAAATAAAATTTAATACTACTATACCTATCAAAAGACTCAAGTATGTCAACGTTGTTCTCCAGTTAAAATTGTTAGGGCAATTAACATTGCAAGGCATTTTAACAGTATTAATAATTTTATGACTGCAAGGCATATTATTGCTGATTTAACAGTTAACACTATTAGACCAATTTCTACTCATAAGTCTAAAATTTGTTGGATTTGGACACCAAAATGTTTAAATACCAACAGTGCATCACAATCAATGATCTTCAAAAATGTTGATTATGTTGATGCACATGGGAAACCCAAAGCCAGATTAGTTTGGGTTCTCAAGAGAAACTAGTTCCCTTTTTGATTGAATGTGCAGAACAAACTAAGGAGTTTATGGCATGTGGATAGTGGTTGTTCAAGGCACATGACTTGTTATAAGGAGAAGCTACAGAATTTTAAGCCATTTGATTGAGGCTATGTAGCATTTGGAAGCAATTCCAAAGGTGGGAAGATTACTGGAAAAGGCATAGTCAACAGTCTTAAGATAAGTTTTGATGATGTTTATTTTATTGAACAGTTGATAACAAGCAAAAAGTCAAGTTTTTATGTGTTTTTATCTTACCATTTTAGCCTGATTATTGATTAAAACATTTGAAATACGAAATTTTATACTAAATTTCTTCATGAAGGCTAAAATATAGACAAGGCTTCAAGAATCAACTAAAACGGCCTAAATATGAGTAAAATAGAGCACAAACGATCATTGAATCTCTCGTTTACGCATTTCATTGCATTTTGAGCTATACTTGGAATTATGACCTCTAACTTATTTCATTTTCTTCGTTAGGAAATTACAAAGTTTTGAGCATGAGAATCACTCAAAACGGATAAACGATGAAGAAGTTACGCTTAAACGAAGAAATGAAGAATCGAAGAACCAAATATGGCTGAACCATACCGTATACATGTGGTCTGGACTATATACGGCCAACCCTAGACCGTATATGGCCTGCACAGTCCGTATATGACCTAGCCCACCCATATTTTCCCTAGTTTTCCCGTATATGGTGAAAACCAACCGTATCCCACGTTCAGGCTATAAAAATGAGATTTTTATACGGGTGGTCAATACGGTTCAAGAATACGGTTGTGCATTTTCTATATATATGGGGCTTCTCCTCTCATTTCAAACAACAACTCAACACACATACTTCATACTTCAAAATCTCTCTCAATACTCTCTCTCGAGATTTAGGTTTTCAATTTTAGTATTAGTTTCTCTCTCTAGTTTCTCTCTCTAGAAACTAGTGTGAAGATTAGGGGGAGAATCCATTGTTTTTAGAGAGTTATGTAATTTAGTTCGTAGAAGCTAGCATTTGTAAAACTTGGGATATTATTCGGTGAAATACAAGTGTTATTCTGCTCGTAATTATTTACGGGTAATATCTATCCTTTCTCATATTAATTTGTCATAATGTTCTTGTTTGATGTTTGATGTATTAATGTTTGAAATGTTTATTGCCATGCTTTGTGAGTAGTTTCTTGTATGTTTGCCATGATTTTTAGATAGTTATAATTAGGTATGATTAAGGGAATTGTTAAACCTTGTATATGTCTAAACTTATCATGCATCTAGACTTAGTTTACGAATCATCCTTTCCAGTCCTTCACGTGACTATCACTTTAGCTGTAGCCCTAAGTTACGGTAGATAATTATTTGTGTTGTCGTATGAATCAATGTTTGTTACTGTAGTTCGGCTAAAGAACTGGGTATTGCGGTGGAAACACCACTGGTGTAGTACTCCGGTCGTTGAACCATCCGACAAGGGCACACGACAGTGGGTTTTATATTTATTATGCTGGGTATCCTAAGTTTTGATACAACCTACACACCTAAAGGGCGGTAAGCGGTACGTATGACTCAGATGTCGTTCTTCAAACTACAACGGGCATTGGATTCTAGGAGGATTGATTATCTTTTGTAATTTAGCTGGGATTTTTAAACTTTTTGATAGGTTGGTTTGGTTTTCTAATCTAATTACTAAAATTAAGAACTAAATTAAAGGTGGGGTTTTACGGAGAATGCATAGAAATCAGGAAAAGGAATATGTTTGCTGTGATTTCGGCAATGTTATTGGGTGGATAGTTATGAGGGATAAGGCTACTAGATGCGATGACTAATCCGGGGAGGTCATAAATGCTTAATTGGTAATAAAGTATTATGCCTACGACCTTTAGTCGACTTCCACGTATTTGTACTACACCAGCGGTGGTTCCAACGCTATACCGGATACTTGGACATTTTACAGCTTTTCCGTTACACCAATTAGGGCTCCAGATTACTCACTGGATATTCCTATATCTCTTAATGAGCTACAACTACGATCCTATTATATACCTAACGTAGAGTTGTTCGTAATCGGATACATAAAATGTCACATGGATAACAGTTATAGAGTGTCCTGTACACCGGAAGTTCTCCCAAATGCACAGACCAATTCAACTGACGACTATCCTCTAATCCGGCTCCCTAGTCTCAAACATCCGGAGGACGTCCGTATCGTGGCATGAATCATTCATTGAACAATATCATGAACATGGTTTAACCCGCGGAACCGATTGGGATAATCTGTGTAGCGGTCAGTTTAATCATTCATCATTAATCATACAATCATCACAACTATTACATGCATGTTAACATACCTGTATTATGTTTATTATATTTATGAAAATCTAATTAATAGGGAAGTGATAGTGGTTATGTATGTCTAGCATGCAGTACCTAAGCAACAATCAAACAAGAACATACAGTAGGATGGAACACTAGTATCACATTAACTGTCCTGAGGATTAAAACATGGGTACCCTAGAAGTTGTCCCAAAGATACACAACAAACAAGCGTGAACCTAATCTATCTCTACTGTTATGCTTCGTGTCCCTCGGATATGTTGCAATCAAGGGAACAACGACCATGTAGAGTTCATTGATCATCAAATAAAGAATAGTTGGCAATCTTACTTCTATAAATTGGCCAGGTTCTAGGGAGGAGGATACAAACCACAGCATAAGTTGGACAGATAAAACAGGCAGAGGTTCAGCTTATAAGTTCACAAACAATTTAAACTCATATAGGCAGAGTAACAGCATGGCAAATTAAATCATAACTATCCTAACATTGCATACATCACAACAAACATTGATTTGTCTAGCCTAACATAATTCTATCATTCATTCCTAAGCATGCATAATCAGATAACATGATTATAAGAATAAATACGAGAGATTGTATTGAACCTGAATAAGAGAGTAATACAGAAAAATCTTCATGAATCGGAATTCTCGGAGTATCTCCGTACAAAAGCTATTAAAAGCTTTTACCCTAAACTATTACCTACTAGCTTATTTCTAGAGAGAGAAACTAAGCTAGAGAGAGTATTCTTAGAGAGAGAGAGATGAGAGGTATATGAGATGTTTAAAATGGTGGAAATGAGGTTGGTAAATATAGAAGTGGGTTGGTCATGGTACAAGCCTTTAAGCTAAAAAAAAGCACCAAAGCATCAAACGAGGCGAGCAAGCAACAAGGGGTCAAATGGCACCCTAGGTACCATTTACTAGGCAAAACATGAGGTAATTGGCAACCCAAGTGCCGTATATGGCACCTAGGGTACCGTATACGGTACCTAGGTGGGAGGAGGGTTGGTGCTCCATTTGTCCTCCGCTGACTTCTCGGTAACTTGGTTCATCCGTATCTTCTTCGTTTTAAGTCAGTTTTGCTTGATTCTTGCACCGTTGGGTTTGTTTTTCCGTTACGCCTCTAATGACACTAAGTTTTCCAAATTTGGAGGTGTCTGACTTTTGCATATTCCGGATGACGATCGGCGAGCTTCCAAATTGTATATCTTTTCCGTCTTTCGTTCGTTTTTTTTAATTCTTTCACCTCTGGTCTTGGATTTTCCATTAGAATCATAAAATATATATTAAGATCTATTTCTATAAGAATATTAAGAGCAGAATATTTAAGGTGATTGTTTTGCCTCGGTTTGTGTGTTATTTGGAGTATTTAACTGATTTTGTTGCAATGTCTGTATTTAGACTACCTTGGTGAATTTTAGTAAATAATGATGGTTTTAAAAAATTTTCACCAAAGAATAGTCCAAAAAGTGCGGAGATGAGTCCTTAAAAATATGACTTTTTGGGTCACATCAAGTATCCTACACTTAGACGTTGCTTGTCCTCAAGCAACACTCATCAATATCCTCTTTGTAAACATTTTTAAAACCGGTTTTAGGGAGAGTTATGATATTCCCATCAGTTACCATTCTCTCATATGAGTAAATAGTTTCAGAAAACAAAGGAAAAAATAAGATGATCCTCTCGGAAACAAGAAGCGATTCTCATAGGCATACTTCCAACTCTCGCGATCTTGGAGTATACATGACCATGTGATCTCACAAAAGGTGGTCACTCAATTTACTCAGAAGTGTATCGGGTTTCCTATCAATCTAGTTCAAATGAAATCGTTCATAAAGCTACTCATGCAGTACTCATCGTCATAAGCTTGATCGAGAATCGGATCTTCACCACTTAGGTGAGAACGACGCTAATTATCCCAAAACATTCGGGGGTTGTAAAGTTTTGTGAGGGTTAAGGTGTATAGATAGTGGAAATTTTGGTTGTAAGGGTGCTGCTCATCTTTGGAGTCCTAAGGTTACAGAGAACTTTATTTAGAAACGAATGAAAGGACAATAGCTTTTTGTCTTCTATTGGATCTTCTTCTTTTAGGGAGATACTTCGAAGCACTAAGCTTTATTTTTCAAAACTATATTTTTCTTTTCTTTTTCTATTGTTTCTCTTTTTTTTAGAATTTCTTTGCAAGAGAATTTCCAAGGATTATTAAATGCAGAAATCATTCTTCTCATCTTTCTTCCTCGAGTATTTTCATGGTATCAATTTTCCACACCAAGGATATTTCTTTTTCGGAGAGCACGAGAGAGTGGGACAATCCGAAGGGATGTTCTAAAAAGCGTTCTTCATAACCTCAGAAATTCTAAAGATAAGTTTGGGGGATTTTTGGGAAGTGAGGTTTTTTTAAAAGATAAGGGTTTTGAAGAAATGAAAGGTTTAGGCTCAACAGGGTTTACTAAATGGATCATCGATACTTAAAATGAGTATTGGAAGGGTTTTGGGCTTGAAATAGAAAGCTAAAAAGTGGGTTAAGTGTGACATCCGTCAAAATCTCATATCATTACCGCACTCGAATCTTAAATTTACAGAATTCCTCAAATCCTAGTGAAACTTAAGGTTATGACTCCTTAGGTCTACTAAAGTTGTAGAACGACTTAGAGATTGCTTAGTGAATCTTAAGTTCCTTTAGATGTGCTAAATTAGGTTACTAAGTGCCAATTAAAACAAAACAAAATATATATCTCTTTATATCTTCACAAAATCCTTATCGAATCGCAAAACCAAAAATTTCAGTGACTCGACAAAATAAATTCAATCGGATGGTAACTGAACAAACACGAATGTTGATGAATACATTTCTATAAATAACCTAAACCTCTTTCATGATTAAATAGTAGTTATTTATATTATATTATTATTTCGTATAATAATAGGCGAAAAACCTAGACATTTAGTTTAAAATGTAACAAACTCGGTAAAAACGCACGAATCGAATTCGGGAACCAAACGAAAGTCAGTAATTATTTTGACAACTTAAAATAAAGTATTTTAATAATACTATAATGAAAAATAATCCCAAACATATCGTAAATGAAAACAATGCAAATAAATGTTACGCAATTTAACGTTTTAGTGAAAATAACGGGTAAACGAACACAAT
Source organism: Pseudognaphalium luteoalbum (assembly GCA_963422505.1). Classification (NCBI taxonomy): domain Eukaryota; kingdom Viridiplantae; phylum Streptophyta; class Magnoliopsida; order Asterales; family Asteraceae; genus Pseudognaphalium; species Pseudognaphalium luteoalbum. The sequence continues at coordinate 51,588,496 of OY730196.1, forward strand.
ACGTAACCTAAACTTAATAGACAAATATAAAACTGATTTTAACCTCACTTGGGACTCCTTGGTCGTTCTCCCATGCCCCTCCACGATTTCATTAAAATTCATTTTATTTTCCCAAGTCTCTCATTATTACACTCATTTTCCCAAAACCCATACTTACACTCTTCTCTCTTCTCTCTCAAAAACACACACATTTTCTCAATTCTCTCTCTAAAATTCCAGCATTCTTCAAGGTTTAATCCAAGAAATTGAAGGTGTTCATACACCAAAGAATCCTTTAAAGGTAAATCAAATCATCTACATCTATCTATCTTTCATTTTCTTGTATTTTCTTCATAAAAATTTGGATTTTATGCCTCTTTCCATGGCTAAAATCCTCATAAAACTCTTGATGTTTGTAGGTTATACCTTTAAACACCTATATGTGTTACAAAGAAAGGGTAACCCATGATCAAACCAAAAATCAAGTCAAAATCGTTTATTGCTTGAAAACTTGTTAGATCTTGTTCATATTAATGTAAAAATCTTGTTCTTATGTTAATAATCATCTCTAACACATCATGGATGTATTTCAACACCAAGCATGTGTTAGAACATATATTTAAAGGTCAAAAGATCAAAAGTTCATTTAATTCCATGGTGGTGTTCTTGTTTAAGCTCAAAACAGTCATCATAGACTTGCAAGTTTTCTGTCCAGAAAATTTCATCCACTTCAACGATTTTCATAAATTTCATTTCTACCTGAAAATGGACGTTTTTATATTCTAAAATCAATTTCTGGAAATAACCTTTCTAACCCCATAAGCCTCATATTCATATGAGTTCATTTGATATTTTTTATAATTTTTGTAAGAAAAGATGTACAAGCTGTTATATTAAGTTATAAACTTTTCCCTCAGTGTTTTAATCATAACTAGAGATACACAACTCCAAATTACTTGAAACCAACTCCAAAAGTTCACAAATTTCATTGGATAAAACTTTCATGAAGACCACTTTTACTGTTTCCTTGTAGATCTTGCTAAGATTTAATGATTGCATGCATGTGTTGAAATCTGATCATTGAAGATAAAAGTAATTTTTAAAAAATAGTTAACTTCTCTATAATTCCTGGAAAAATTATAGTAGATAGTTATATTGAATATGATCTGTGATTTTTTTTCATTAATCATTTTGGACCAGAAATATTTTTCATAAATACAACAAACAGGTGTAAACTCTGGAAAACATGAAAAGTGGACTGATTTTGGTAAAACTTAAAAACCGACATTTGTTGACTTTCTATTTAGAGAAATACTAACTTTTATGACTTATGAACATGTTTAAGGTTTGACCGAGTCAACAATAACGGGCCTCGGTTTCGAAAACGGGTAACTTATTAGGTTTGGAAAGATTGGTAACCAAAAAGGGGTTTGGGTATCTTATGATGTATAAATCGATTTGTGTATTGTTAATCATAAATTGGGAGGAACCAAAGTTCCAACACTCAACACACTATGAAATTTAATTTCAAACGATTGTTAGACATTATATACTTGTGTATTCCTTATTTTACTCAACGCGATTATTGGACATTAACAAACATCAAAACAAATAAACCATGTTGGCACTTTGTAATATAAATGTTTAGCTAAGCAATCCTATCAAACCTAATTTACAAAGAAACTAACTAGAAACCTCATGTTCGTAGGACTTGGATAGGAGTCATACCCGACAAGCACGCGCGCTACATCTATCTTTACTCTTACGCTCAATTGTGAGTTTTCACAGCCCCTTTTTACTTGTTTATTATTTTGGGGTGAAAAGCATGATCCTAACTTTAACTAAATTGGTTGTACTCTTTATGAACTTTTTTAACTTTTACTATACTTTTTATGCGAATTGGTGTATACTATTGTTATGCTTGAGTATTATCTTTCTAAAGTCCGCGAAAATACCTGTTATACTACTTATTAACTCGTCCGAGAGCCAGACGAGCCGTTGATATTTATGGATAGCGCTATTTAGGGGGAAACCACTCCTTACTCACACTGGTCATTAGTTCATAGTATCACCAGTACTCATGTTACCGATAGAACATGGAGCTTGGGGCATGTGTCGGTTGAATCGGTTAAGTTGTGGCCTCAATTGCATTAACACTCTTGTATATTACCTTTCATATTCGCAACTATTACAACCAATCATTTTTATTCATGTCTTTATGGACAAAAGCTTTCAGGTCATTTATTTGTAACATTAAACCTGTGAACTCACCAACTATGACCATAGTTGACCTTTTGTTTTATCATGCTTTTCAGGCGAACGACAGTAAGGTGCTTTCTAGGAGTACTTTTACGTTGATGCATTCTCACATGCGTTTGCTTTATTCTGAATTATGATTATCTTTTGGAAACTGTCGCACCCCCAAATTCGTGATTAGCGGAAGCATACTTTGGGTGGGACTAATCAAGGTAATCAAGCACAAAGATATATAATGAACGACTCTATATGCGTCGTTTTAACAAAATACATTAATTCCATAAAAGTTTACATCAGTTGTACCAAATACATTAGCTCGTGTTCGGAATATGAGAGGTTTCCTAGCATAAATACTTATACAAAATATATTAATGCAATAAAATCTCTGATGTTTGCATGCTGACTCGAGCTAAGCTAATTCCTGAGTGCAAGCCTACAGCTATTGAGTACCTGAGAATACATGCTAAAAGGGTCAGCTAAAAGCTGGTGAGCTCACAGGTTTAATAGTACAAATAAAGTATGAACCGCAAGATATAGTTATGTATGAAATCAATCATAAAAATGTGTATATTACTGCCATGAGCCCATAGTTCGAGCTTAACTGAGGTGTCAAGAATCACAATTAAGTGCCTGATCGTGCGTGCCTCCCTGCGAGTGCCTAATCTACACTCGTATGAACAAATGATAATGCATCCGTTCGATCGCAGTCGTGGTGGCACGACTACCCCGGACGGGGATTGTCAATCCCATATGGTACCATACACTAACATTCACGCTAATTCCATATTAACAAACTATGTGATAGAGGACTTCATGATTAGTAGAGCAAACTCATGCAGTCAATATATCGTGTTTTGTACTTGCGTTCAAATGTAAATGAAAAATGAGCATGTATTCCCACCCCTGGGTTAAAAATAGTAAAATGTCTCAACAGACCATCTATGTTAGTTGTCCATCAATTAGTTATGTCCAAATGTTTGATTGTTTTGTTTGAGTTTTGATAGCATGTACGGACCATTGGTGTGGTTATGTAATAATAATTCAAAGTATTATTATTATGTTCATAGTTTTGTATACTTCTCGAAGCATATGAGTTTCATGTATGATTCTATATCATAAAGGTTTGATCTTTGTAGGTGTTTATTGCTTTTATATATGTATATATATGTCCGAAGGTGTTAAGGCCCGTAATTCAGAGTCTAAAATGTGATTTTCTGGAAATTAACTAAGGGTCAAAAAGTCAACTCTCAAGGTCAAAAAGTCAATCTTGAAAAGTCAACTCGCAAAGTCAAAAACTCAACTCGCAAAGTAAACTTGTAAGTCAATGTCAACTCGCAAGTCTTCAGTTCGCAAGTCAAACTCAACTCGCAAGACTTCAGTTCGCAAGTTAAACTCATCTCGCAAGACTTCAGTTCGCAGGTCAAACTCAACTCGCAAGACTTCAGTTCGCAAGTCAAAGTCAACTCGCAAGACTTCAGTTCGCAAGTCAAAGTCAACTCGTAAAGTCAACAGTTGTGTTTTTGCTTTGGTAACATGGTCAAACGGGCTCGGTTTGGCATGAAATTTTTAAGGAATCCTTAGATTAGTTCATAGAGTCTCCAGAAATTTTTGGTTCTTGTAGGAGTCATTCCGAGGTGTCGGTTTTAAAATATTGCAAAATCAGTCTACAAAGAGGGTTTTCGGTTTTGTCAGTTCACTTCGTAAATTTTTCTTAACTAGTTATGATTCGAATTAGAGTCCACAATTTTTAACAGTTGTTCTCCTATGTGTTTAGTTGTTAAGCTGAATTTTTTCGGTGATTATAGAGTCCATCTAGATAGGTAGAAAATTCTGCGTAAGAACGGAACTCGGTTTCTGACAAATCTCAGACCAGGCTCAAAGATTGGATTATACACAAAAATACGTACATATCTGGAAAAAGTGTAAAACATGAAAGTTGTAGCTCTTTTCAATACGCAAATTTAAAAAAAATGCATCATCTAACTCTTAGTATACGGTTTTATATGATTTTTCTACTAAACTGACTTTTGAAAACAGATTTATGCATGTTTGTATATGTTGTATAGAAACGTATTTTAAGCTTATATTTGGACATAAACATGTTAGATGATCAACATACCATATAAATAACTAACTAGCAATAAGATTTATGAAAGTTTTTGGTTCTTCTTACAAAGATGATGAAGAGAATATGGTGGTGATGAAAAGAAGCTTGATTCTTGTTTCTTCCTCCTCCTTGTTCTTGATTCTTGTTATATTTGGTGAATGATGATGAATATGGGTGATGATTAAACTGATTTTTGTGAGTGTGATGGTGGTGAAAATCGATGGGGAGAGAGGGAGTAGGGAGAGGAGTGTGTGTGATTGTTTGAGTGCAAATGGGATTTAAGTGTGGGGGTTTGAGATGGTCAAAGAAGCAATGGCACATGGGGTGCTTGTGGGTGGGAAAACTCTGCTGATTTTTCATGGGCCCCACCCCAGGTCATTGTGTTAATTTGATTCCCCAATCCGCGTTACGTGTGGTGCCCGTTTACCCGTTTGTTTCGACGTTTATTTAGACGTTAAACTTTTAATACTCGTATTTTAGATAACGATTAAAATCTTGATATTATTGATTTAAGTATTCAATAAAATACTTACAAACATTTATAAAAATGTTCCGTTAATTTATTGGCCTCGATTTGCGTGTTCGTTTACAGAGGTTTAATCGTGTAGCGTTTTAATTAGCCGTTTTTCGTTATCGATTTAAAATACAATATTTTAAATGACAGTTTTACTCGAAATGATATATTTTAAACTTATAAAATATATTTTGGCTTTCATTTGGTTGTCGGGCGCGTTCCGCGCATTTTCGTCGCGTTTATGATACTTTATACGTTACGTTTTACATGTTAAATATTATCAACATAATATTTAGAGATTTTTGAGTTTATTAAATAATTTCACATTATTTAACATTTTGTTCACCAACGTCCGCATTTATAATGTGTCGGAATTCATCCGATAGTGAAATGTACGATTTAAACAAATCGCATACGTGTGTATATATATAAATATATATCAATACACGTAGTGATACACGTAATTAGACCTAAATACAAATAATTACATGAATAAGTACAATGATTAGGCACTAACACAAGCCCTAATTGGTCGGGTGTCACATTCTCCACTTGTTAAAAGAATTTCATCCTGAAATTTAGCTCTGAGTCGGGGTATGAGTGGAGTCTGTGAATAGATGTGGATACTTGAGTCGCATTTGGTCTTCCCGTTCCCAGGTGAATTCCGGACCACGCCGGGAGTGCCACTGGACCAATCCTTTTAAGGATCTCAAAAGGTCCAATGTACCTAGGATTCAATTTTCCGCGTTTGATGAAGCGAATGACACCTCAAGGTGAAACTTTCAAGAGTACTCGATCCCCAACCTGGAACTCGAGATGCTTGCGTCTCACGTCAGCGTAACTTTTCTGACGATCACATGCGGCTTTCATCTGGTTTTGGATACTAACGATTTTCTCGGTAGTTTCATGAATGAGTTCAGGACCAGTAAGTTGGCTGTCTCCCACTTCGGTCCAACAAATAGGTGATCAGCACTTACGACCGTACAGTGCCACAAATGGTGCAGCCCCAATACTGGTATGGTAGCTGTTGTTGTACGAAAATTCGCACAGGGGTAAATGAGTTTCCCAGTTTGCACCGAAGTCAACTACGCAGGCTCATAGCATATCCTCCAGTGTTTGAATGGTTCGTTTAGTTTGGCCGTCTGTTTGAGGATGATATGCAGTACTCATATCCAGGTGAGTACCCAATGATTTCTGAAGTGATTGCCAAAAGTGAGATGTGAAACGACTATCTCTATCAGAGATAATTGAGATGGGAATGCCGTGTCGTGCTACAATTTCCTTGAGATAAATTCGTGTGAGACGTTCCATTTTGTCGGTTTCTTTGATGGCTAGGAAATGTGCAGATTTGGTGAGACGATCAACGATTACCCAAATGGTATCGTAACCGCTCGATGTTTTTGGGAGTTTAGTGATGAAGTCCATGGTGATTTGCTCCCATTTCCATTGTGGGATTTCTGGTTGTTGGAGTAAACCGAAAGGTTTCTGGTATTCAGCTTTGACTTTGGAGCAAGTGAGGCATTTGCTGACATATGTAGCAATTTCGGCTTTCATGTTTAGCTACCAATAGAATTCTTTGATGCCATGATACATCTTGTCAGATCCAAGATGTATAGAGTATTTTGACTTGTGAGTTTCATCCATCACTATGTCTCGAAGGCCTCCAAAATGGGGTAACCAGATTCGATTAGAAAAGTATTTAACTCCGTTAGGTTTAGTTTCGAATTGTTTCTCCATGCCTCGCAAAGCTTCGTTTTTGATGTCATCAGGTTTCAAGGCTTCGAGTTGAGCGGTGAGAATTTAGATAATCAGGTCGTTGTGTATAGTCATGGTGAGTGCTCGGACTCGAAGTGGTTTTGTGCGTTCTTTTCGACTGAGGGCATCGGAAACAAGGTTTGCTTTGCCCGGGTGGTATTTGATTTCGCAGTCATAATCAGTAAGCAATTCGACCCAACGACGTTGTCTCATGTTTAGATCCTTTTGATCGAAGATATGCTGGAGACTTTTGTGATCTGTGAAGATTGTACATTTTGTGCCATACAGATAGTGTCTCCAGATTTTTAGTGCAAGCACTACGGCTCCCAGCTCGAGATCATGAGTGGTGTAGTTCTTTTCGTGGATTTTGAGCTGTCGAGAGGCGTAGGCAATGACCTTGTCTCATTGCACCAACACGCAACCAATACCTTGGTGTGAAGCATCACAGTATACCACGAAGTCATCGGTGCCTTCGGGTAAGGATAGGATAGGTGCACTGCAAAGCTTTTGTTTGAGTAGTTGGAAAGCGGATTCTTGCTTATTAGTCCAATCGAACTTCTTGTCTTTTTGAGTGAGTGTTGTGAGTGGTTGATCTATTTTTGAAAAGTTTTCAATGAAGCGCCGATAGTACCCGGCAAGTCCTAGGAATTGCCGTACTTCGGTCGGTGTCGTAGGTGCTTGCCAGCACTTGATAGCCTCGATTTTTGATGGATCAACATGAATTCCCTGACTGTCAATGACGTGTCCAAGGAAATGAACGGTTTGCATCCAAAACTCACACTTAGAAAATTTAGCATAAAGCTCTTCGTGTTTGAGTAGTTCTAGAATAGTTTTAAGATGTTGCGCATGTTCTTATTTGTTGCGCGAGTAGATGAGAATGTCATCAATGAATACGATGACAAAATTGTCAAGGTATGGTTTGCACACTCGGTTCATAAGGTCCATGAATACAGCTGGTGCGTTAGTTAAACCGAACGGCATCACTTGAAATTCGTAATGCCCATAGCGGGTTCAAAAAATAGTTTTTGGGATATCAGTGTCGCGAACACGTAGTTGGTGATAACTGGACCGTAGATCAATTTTTTGAGTAAAAGCTTGACCCTTGAAGTTGGTCAAACAGGTCATTGATGCGGGGAAGCGGATAACGATTCTTGACGGTTAGTTTGTTCAACTCTCGATAGTCGATGCACATTCTGAATGAACCGTCTTTCTTTTTCACGAATAAGATCGGAGCTCCCCAAGGTGAAGAACTCAGTCGGATGAATCCTTTGTCAAGGAGTTCTTGTAACTGAGTGGATAACTCTTGAAGTTCGGAAGGGGCTAACCGATAAGGTGCTCGTGCCACGGGTGCTGCTTCGGGCACAAGATCGATGGAGAACTCTACCTGCCTAGGCGGTGGAAGGCCAGGTAATTCCTCAGGAAAGACTTCTTGAAAGTCTCGAACGATAGGCACATTCTCAAGTTGCTTCTCCTCCGTCTTTTTCTCCATAACGTGTGCGAGGATTGCCTGATAACATTTTCTTAGATATTTGCGGGTTTTCATACAGGATATGATATTCAATCTCGTCCCACCGGTGTCCCCTTGTATTTTCAAAGTACTACAAGCGACGAGAGGAATACGAACAATTTTCTCGAAACAAACGATTTCGGCATGGTGTTTGGACAACCAGTCCTTGCCTACAATGATATCGAAGCTACCAATCTCAACAGGTATGAGGTCAATGGGAAAAATTCATCGGCTAGGTTTAAAGTGCAATTAGGTATCACACTATCAGTTTCAATGAGTTTACCATTAGCTAGTTCTACAATGTACTTAACATCCAAAGTAACAGGGGTGTTGTCAAGCAAAGGATAAAATTCATCAGATATAAAACTCCTATCAGCACCAGTATCAAACAGAACAACAGCATTTAAGTTGTTGAGGAGGAACGTACCCGAGACCACATTCGGATCCTGGCGGGCATCCCCAGAGTTAAGGACAAATGCTCTACCTCGAGCGTTGTTGTTGTTGTTGTTGTTGTTGCCCTTGTTCTTCAGTTTTGGGCAGTCATTTTTGAAGTGCCCAATGTTGCCACGCTCGTAGCAGGATTTTGATTGGTTGGAGTTGGTGCTGGAGTTGGCATTGTTGTTAGTTTCGGTGTCTCTGCAGTCCTTGGCGTTATGCCCATAACGTTGGTAGTTGTTGCAAGGCGTACCGCAAGGGCCATCATGATGACGACGACACTTGGAACAGAAAGGCTTGTTCCCGATGTAGCCTCCCTTGTTTTCAGAACCAGAAGAGTAGGCCTTAACTGTGTCAGAACTTTTGGATGATGACTGGTTTTGGTTAGAGTTCCCAGACCACTTTCGTTTGTGATCTCCAGATTGATTTCTAGTGTTTTTGGCAACAGGTGTCCCCCGACAGACAATCTGAGCCATGAGATTGTGCGCCATGCGCACGGTTGCTTGAAATGTAGAGGAATTTGATGCAGTAACAATTCCTTGAATTTGTGGGGGAAGTCCCCAGAGATATCGTTCAATCCGTTTGTACTCCGGATCAACCATGGTGGGGTACAGGTCTGCCAATTGATTAAAGCGAGCAGTGTAACCGGCAATATCATTGCCTTTAGTGGTGAGGTGCCAGAACTCAGCTTCTAGCTATTGGATTTCGTCTCTGGGACAATACTCGTCCCTCAACAGTTTCTTTAAGTCTTCCCAAGAAGTTTGGAAAGCATTGTCATTGCCTACAGTCTGAGCATGAGTATTCCATCAGGTCAGGGCACCGTCAAGGAAGGTGCAGGTCGAGTACTTGACCTTATGGTCTTCAGGACAGTTGCAAATTCGGAAAACTGATTCGGTCTTCTAGATCCATCGGAGTAAGCCAATGGCTCCTTCAGTCCCCTTGAAGTACAAAGGTTTGCAATTCAGAAAGTCTTTGTAAGAGCAAGGTTTAGCAGTAGGAGCATTAGCAGCAGTACCCTCACCGCCCGTGTTTGGTTGGGCAACTAGGACCTGAGCTACACTCTGGGTGATAAGTTGAGAGATTTCAGTATTGGTGTATGTGTGTCGTCTGGGAGGCATGATGCTGAATAACAAAGGAATGAGGCATGTAAGATATTTGCACAAGGTTATGATATATCACACATGTATATATAACGAGGTAATATACAACAGCACAGGGTGATAATCATAATTCATTAGATAATAAAGTTGAGTACAAAGTATGAGTTTTAAAGAATATAGAATTCCAAAAGATCATAGAACATGGAGTTTACAAAAGTGCCAGGAATGTTACATCTGGTTGAATTACATGAGTTTTAGATAGCTAAGGAATTACAAGATAGACAGATACTACGCTAATCTTGACGCAGGTTCATTTGTGTCATTAGGGTGACAAGTCGGTCAACGGTTCCTGCAAGTCTGCCTGTTTGTCTGGCGTTGTCTTTCGCCAAGGTTAGTCGTTGTTCCAGCATCCGAGTGTATTCTTCGGATTCTCGTGAGCGTTGCTTACATTCTTCCAACTTTGTTTGTAAGTGATCGACCGCTCACCGGTCGTCGATCACTTGTTGGTGTACCATTTCTAGAGTACGTGTCATGTCCTCCCGTTCTTGGATGAGTTGTGCAATGCGGTCGTGTGATTGGCGCAGCCAGTGCATTTGTACTATATATTGTTCCCGTTCCAAGCTCTCAAGTCTTGCCTCGTGACGATGGAGTTGGGCAGTTAGCACTGGAACAGTATGGTGGATAGGTTCTTGTGTGTATGGGGAAATGTCCATGGGGTCGGCAGGAATTTGTATGGCTTCCTAAGACCTCCAGGTGTTTAAAGTCATGGGTAGCCAGTCCCACCTACGAGGGTAAGTTGGATAGTCTTCCCTAGTTGAGGTGTTACTAGTGCGGTAAGGGTTAACGCGAGCTGATCTGTTACCCCTCCTCTGATGTCCAGTGACTGGTGCCTCCCTAGTGAAGTAGTAGAGAGGTTCAGTAGAGGTTTGTGGTAATGCGGTTACCTCCTCAATGGTTGGTGAGGTTTGAGTTCCGTTGTTTGTGTTGGTTGACGCTAGATGAGGAATGTCTGCCATTTCTGTGGCAAGAGCGTTTAGTGAGTATCGTGAGGTCTATATATATAAACATATCATATAGCCTAGTGTGTCTAGCACAAACAAGTAATAGTCCCGTTTTTCTCTCGGTCAGAGTCAACTAGTGTACTCCTGTGTAACATAACCGTTTAAGCTCTTACATCATCCTTATTTAATTGTACATAGTTGATCAGGCTATGTTAAATTAAACTCGTATGATGTAATCACTGAACCAATCATACCTAATAAGGAAGTACTGCCTAACGGTCATAGTCTAGGCCCACTAAATGCAACCTAGTTCACTATAACCGGAGGCTCTGATACCAATCTGTCGCACCCCCAAATTCGTGAATAGCGGAAGCATACTTTGGGTGCGACTAATCAAGGTAATCAAGCACAAAGATATATAATGAACGAATCTATATGCGTCGTTTTAACAAAATACATTAATTCCATAAAATTTTACATCAGTTGTACCAAATACATTAGCTCGTGTTCTGAATAGGAGAGATTTCCTAACATAAATACTTATACAAAATATATTAATGCAATAAAATCTCTGATGTTTGCATGCTGACTCGAGCTAAGCTAATTCCTGAGTGCAAGCCTACAGCTGTTGAGTACCTGAGAATACATGCTAAAAGGTCAGCTAAAAGCTGGTGAGCTCACAGGTTTGATAGTAAAAATAAAGTATGAAGCACAAGATATAGTTATGTATGAAATCAATCATAAAAATGTGTATATTACTGCCATAAGCCCATAGTTCGAGCTTAACTGAGGTGTCAGGAATCACAATTAAGTGCCCGATCGTGCGTGCCTCCCTGCGAGAGCCTAATCTACACTCGTATGAACAAATGATAATGCATCCGTTCGACCGCAGTCGTGGTAGCGCGACTACCCCGGACGGGGATTGTCAATCCCATATGGTACCATACACTAACATTCACGCTAAATCCATATTAACAAACTATGTGATAGAGGACTTCATGATTAGTAGAGCAAACTCATGCAGTCAACATATCGTGTTTTGTACTTGCGTTCAAATGAAAATGAAAACTGAGCATGTATTCCCACCCCTGGGTTAAAAATAGTAAAATGAGGGGCTATGATACTCACCTGAGTCTTAGAATGTTTGCAAAGAAAGCAAGTATGATGTTGTACCAAATGAGTGTCCACAGACTGTAACCTGCCGGGCGTTCAAAACGCGCAAGCTCATATGAGTGAGTAGATGTCTCAACAGACCATCTATGTTAGTTGTCCATCAATTAGTTATGTCCAAATGTTTGATTGTTTTGTTTGAGTTTTGAAAGCATGTACGGCCCGTTGGTGTGGTTATGTAATAATAATTCAAAGTATTATTATTATGTTCATAGTGTTGTGTACTTCTCGAAGCATATGAGTTTCATGTATGATTCTATACCATAAATGTTTGATCTTTGAAGGTGTTTATTGCTTTTATATATGTATATATATGTCCGAAGGTGTTAAGGCCCGTAATTCAGAGTCTAAAATGTGATTTTCTGGAAATTAACTAAGGGTCAAAAAGTCAACTCTCAAGGTCAAAAAGTCAATCTTGAAAAGTCAACTCGCAAAGTCAAAAACTCAACTCGCAAAGTCAACTCGTAAGTCAATGTCAACTCGCAAGTCTTCAGTTCGAAGTCAAACTCAACTCGCAAGACTTCAGTTCACAAGTCAAACTCAACTCGCAAGACTTCAGTTCGCAAGTCAAACTCAACTCGCAAGACTTCAGTTCGCAGGTCAAACTCAACTCGCAAGACTTTAGTTCGCAAGTGAAGGTCAACTCGCAAGACTTCATTTCGCAAGTCAAAGTCAACTCGCAAAGTCAATAGTTGTGTTTTTGCTTTGGTAACATGGTCAAACGGGCTCGGTTTGGCCCGAAATTTTTAGGGAAGCCTTAGATTAGTTCATAGAGTCTCCAGAACTTTTTGGTTCGTGTCGGAGTCATTCCGAGGTGTCGGTTTTAAAATATTGCAAAATCAGTCCACAAAGAGGGTTTTCGGTTTTGTTAGTTCACTTCGTCAATTTTTCTTAACTAGTTATGTTTCGAATTAGAGTCCAAAATTTTTAACAGCTGTTCTCCTATGTGTCTAGTTGTTAAGCTGAATTTTTCCGTTAATTATAGAGTCCATCTAGATAGGTAGAAAATTCTGCGTAAGAACCGAACTCGGTTTCCGACAAATCTCAGACCAGGCTCAAAGATTGGATTATACACAAAAATACGTACAGATCTGGAAAAAGTGTAAAACACAAAAGTTGTAGATCTTTTCAATACGCAAATTTTAAAAAAAATGCATCATCTAACTCTTAGTATATGATTTTATATGATTTTTCTACTAAACTGACTTTTGAAGACATATTTATGCATGTTTGTATATGTTGTATAGAAACTTATTGTAAGCTTATATTTGGACATAAACATGTTAGATGATCAACATAGCATATAAATAACTAACATGCAATAAGATTTATGAAAGTTTTTGCTAATTCTTACAAAGATGATGAAGAGAAGATGGTGGTGATGAAAAGAAGCTTGATTCTTGTTTCTTCCTCCTCCTTGTTCTTGATTCTTGTTATATTTGGTGAATGATGATGAATATGAGTGATGATTAAACTGATTTTTGTGAGTGTGATGGTGGTGAAAATCGATGGGGAGAGAGGGAGTAGGGAGAGGAGTGTGTGTGATTGTTTGAGTGCAAATGTGATTTAAGTGTGGGGGTTTTAGATGGTCAAAGAAGCAATGGCACATGGGGTGCTTGTGGGTGGGAAAATCTGCTGATTTTTCATGGGCCCCACCACAAGTCATTGTGTTAATTTGATTCCCTAATCTGCGTTACGTGTGGTTCCCGTTTACCCGTTCGTTTCGACGTTTATTTAGACGTTAAACGTTTAATACTCGTATTTTAGATAACGATTAAAATCTCGATATTATTGATTGAAGTATTCACTAAAATACTTAAAAACATTTATGAAAATGTTCCGTTAATTTATTGGCCTCGATTTGCGTGTTCGTTTTACGGAGGTTTAATCGTGTAGCGTTTTAATTAGCCGTTTTTCATTATCGATTTAAAATACGATATTTTAAATGAAAGTTTTACTCGAAATGATATATTTTAAACTTATAAAATATATTTTGGCTTTCATTTGGTTGTCGGGCGCGTTCCGCGCATTTTCGTCGCATTTATGATACTTTATACGTTATGTTTTACATGTTAAATATTATCAACATAATATTTAGAGATTTTTGAGTTTATTAAATAATTTCACATTATTTAACATTTTGTTCACCAACGTCCGCATTTATAATGTGTCGGAATTCATCCGATAGTGAAATGTACGATTTAAACAAATCGCATACGTGTGTATATATATAAACATATATCAATACACGTAGTGATGCACGTAATTAGCCCTAAATATAACTAATTACATGAATAAGTACAATGATTAGACACTAACACAAGCCGTAATTGGTCGGGTGTCACAGAAACTTTTATGAACATGATATAATCTCTTTTGAAACTATGGGTTGAAATTGTAGCAACTAGTAATACTTTCTATAAATGATGTATGGTGTTGCTCCTATATCTTATGCATTGTTACCCGGTACTATTACATCTCGTGTTTCCGCTTTAGCGGGGTGTGACAGGTTTGGTATCAGAGCCTAAGGTTATAGAGAATGCCTGTTTATCAAAACAAAAACCCTAACTATAACCAACATTTTCAATTAATATTTTCTTAAACACCAAAAGTATTACCAGATTTACTAAACCGAGCATATAAATAGTATAGATAACCCGTGTGTTACATTATTATACCTTAATTCGACATATCCTGATCACCTATGTTTAATTCAGGTAAGTTTATGCAAGAGACGGAATAGGTATACTATGATTATGTTTGATTTTTCTTTCCTGTTTGAACCTTTGGAAAGCAAACATCATGTGTGAGCATCGCATATCCTAGGCATCCATATTAGCACCGTTAGTAACTAAGTATACCTCCATTTTAGTCTTATCACTACAAGGTTAACATGTTAGTGCATAATGTCAAAGTAGCTTGTTTAAGGTGTTAGTCAAATCCTGTGATCTTTGTAAGTGACACTAAGTACAGGATAGCAACACTTTGGGTGTTGCATTAGCTACTGTATATATTTCTACCTTAATTTATTTAAGTTTCTAAAATATTTTTTCATATTTTGAAAATGATTTCTTTCAGGCATACCAAAACTCAAAAATTTAGAGTTAATCGCAAGATTTAGCTCATATTTTTGTTCTTATTGAAAGATATTTTCGAAAAATTTGAAAAAATTTAGGGAACATTTTCTGAGATATGCTATGTAGACATAAATATCATTTATCCAAGGTATTTCATACCTACCATCCCACACTTAGAGGAACATTGTCCCTAATGTTCTCTTGGGTTGAGATTTTACGACTAAAATCCCACACTTAGAGTTTGAACATGTAAGTAAATGTTTCCTAAGTGTTGAATTGGGCTGGAATCCCACATTTAGTGATAAGTTAGGATGTGGCATAGATTATAACACATAAGCTTAAGTAAACTTAGAATCATTATAAACGGAGAAAGGTTTAACGTACTCCCCATTCTCTTTCCTGGATATGACCAGATTCGTGTAGAAGTGGTGCGTGTGATTTGCAGGATTTTGAGGACCAGGCTCAAGTAAGATCAGTCATTCCATACAAAACTAAAATATGCAATAA
This sequence comes from Pseudognaphalium luteoalbum, assembly GCA_963422505.1. Taxonomy (NCBI): domain Eukaryota; kingdom Viridiplantae; phylum Streptophyta; class Magnoliopsida; order Asterales; family Asteraceae; genus Pseudognaphalium; species Pseudognaphalium luteoalbum. The sequence continues at coordinate 51,603,904 of OY730196.1, forward strand.
ACATCAACACATCATCATATCTCGAAAATAACAAAGAGTTATAAAATCTAAGTATTAAGGTTATCGAAATAAACTAAAATTCATCAATTAGATCATCACTGTCAGGATCGAAAGCAGCTACAGCAGCATCTAGGACAGATGTGGGTGAAGGAGTAGGCTGATCCATCATAGCCCAAAACTATTCAAGAGCAATGCCAGGGGCAGAGGTAGGAGGCAGGCTGGGTACATCCAATATAGCCATCAGCTGCTCAGTAAGTGAATGGCTAGTGGATGAACTCCCTAGAGATCTGGTGGGGTCAACGGCGGCAACAGACGGAGTGGTGGATGGTCCGACAACGAATGGTCCAGCAGGAGGGAAGAATGACCATGGTAGGTGATATGGTCCTGGGTCTGGACCAAGTAGGAACGGACGGGTAGAGTGATCCTGTACTCAAAATTGGGTACAAGAGCTGACTGACGGCTAGGTGATAGGGGCATCTCAACGGGTGGCTCATCATGAATGATCGGGATGTCTACCAAGTCCTCCTCAGTTATGGTGGGCATGGTCATCCTCTATCTGCGAGCTCTATGTCTCTATCGGTGTGGAATGAGGTTTACTCCACATCTGCGATGTGTGCGAAGTCTGGGTAGTCTCTCGACAACATGTTCTTGAGTGTCACTGGAAATGTCCATCCTGAAACAAACAAAATAAAGCAGGTAATGCATAAAAATGATAAATGAAAATGCACAAAGATCTAGAGATCTGATGACATTGTAAGGGTTTTATAAAGATTTTTGTTTTTTATCAGTACTCTGGCATTTGAGTCTTTGAGACTTATTTCTGATTTTGTAGAACTTGAAGTTTGTAGTCTGATAAGAAGAAAATCCTGAAATTTTTGATAGAGATAATCATACTTAACAAAAACAAACTAAGAAGTAAAATTTAACTAGAAAAGTAAAGATAAACTTGAGGTGCCTCCCAAGAGCGCTTGTTTTACTAGTCTCTAGCTTGACTCTTTTGTACCTTTTCTGAAGACTCATGGAGGTTCAAATATGAAGACATCTAACCTGATGGGAAAGTCTTCAATGTAATGCTTTAAGCGGTGACTGTTAACCTTAAAATTACCTTCTGGAGCTTCCAGTTCGATTGCGCCCTAGGAAAATACCTTTGAGATTGTGAACGGTCTGCTCCACCTATTTTTGAATTTATCGGAGAATTTCTTGAATCGCGAATTGAAGAGCAACACCTTGTCTCCTTGTTTGAACCTAGAAGGCTTCAGTTATGCATCGTGGATCCTTTTAGTTCTTTTTTTGAAGCTCAGCGAACTGTCATACGCCTGGTCCCTTAGCTCTGCTAACTCATTCAACTGCATTCTCCGTTGTTCTCCAGCTGCTGAAATATCCAAGTTGTAGTGTTTTAATGACCAGTATGCCCGATATTCCAACTCAATTGGAAGGTGACATGCCTTGTCGTAGACTAGCCAATACGGTGTGGTTCCTAATGCTGTTTTGTAGGTTGTTCTGAATGCCCACAATGCATCGTCTAATTTTTCAGCCCACCTATGCCTGTGATTTCCGACAGTTCGTTCCAATATCCTTTTTAAATCCCAATTTATCGCTTTAGCTTGCCCATTTGTTTGTGGGTGGTAAGCCGTCGAAGTTTTGTGAGTAACACCATAATGCTGCAGCACTCGCATGAATTAAGTATTGCAGAAATGCATGCCACGATCACTGATTATAGCTTTAGGAGTCCCAAATTGACTGAACAACTTTTTGCGGAACTGGGTTACTACTGTTGCATCATTGGTCGGAAAAGCTTGAGCTTCTGGCCATCTGGAGACGTAGTCAACCGCGACTAAGATGTACTCTTTGCTGTTAGATTTGTGAAATGGTCCCATTAAATCTAATCCCCAGATATCAAAGATCTCCACAGCCTGGATATTAGTAAGTGGCATTTCATTCCGAGCTGAGATACTGCCTTGCCTTTGGCAGATATCACAACGTTTTACCAGGTTGCAAGCGTCTCAGAATATGGTTGGCCAATAAAAGATGGCATCGTAAACCTTTTGTGCAGTCATTTTGTTGCCATTGTGTCCTCTAGTAGATCCGTGGTGGCTCTGGTGTAAAATTTGTTCTGCCTCCTTCCCATCGATGCATCTTCGAATAAGTTGATGGGGACAAACCTAAAAGAGATAAAGATCGTTCCAATAATAGTTCTTGACATCGCGGAAGAATTTTCATTTCTGAGAAGTTGGCATCCCTTTTGGTACGATGTTCCCTACCAGATAATTGGCGAAGTCTGCATACCAAGGATTGTGTGGTAACTGTGATCCTTGTTGGTATCCTCCGATAGTCATGTGTTGTTCTTTGGGAAAATGATCTTGAATATCTTTCTCGTGCAACTTCTCCATTAATGGATTTTCCAATCGGATAAGATGATCGATCGTGACATTTTCAGCTCCTTTCTTGTCTTTAATCTCAATATCAAATTCTTGTAGGAGTAGAATCCATCGTAGAAGGCGCGGTTTAGCATCTTGCTTCTTGAAAATGTATTTCAAAGTAGAGTGATCTGTATAGACTATAGTTTTGGACAAGATTAGATAAGAACGAAATTTATCAAAGGCGAATACTACCGTAAGCAGCTCCTTTTCTGAAGTTGTGTAGTTCTCTTGAGCATCGGTGAGCATCATGCTGGCGTAGTAGATTGGTTGAAAATGTTTCTCCTTCCGCTGTCCCAGTACAGCTCCAACAGCGAAATCACTGGCGTCCCATATGTTCTCAAATGGAAGACTCCAGTCTGGAGCAACCATGATCGGTGCATGTATGAGCAGATCTTTCAGGTAGTTAAAAGCTTCAAGACATTTGATGCGTGTGAAAGCGTCTCATTTTATTACTTAAAAATTGGAGATGCCTAATTAATACTTATCACACAACCAGGCAAGAATACCCGATCGAATGTCAGTATAATTTTGGTAAGACCGAGTTGAACGCAGGAAGCTGTGGTTTATTTATAAAAATAGAAAGATAATAGATAATTAATAAAACAATAAACAAAGGGGGACGTTTCAGTTCCATGAGAACGTTTAAATTGAATTAACAAATAAAACAGATAAATTACTTACATTAAATAACAAATGGGAAACAATAGGAAAGAACAAGCAATTGTGTAAGTAATTCTACCCAGATTCGTATATCCCGATTCGTTGTATGTTAATTGTCTAATTGTAAATTCTTTTATATTAACTTAGATACTATTCAAAGATTCTAAAATTTAATGTAAATTAGTCTCCGGTTTTGGTTAACTAATCACTACAATCTAGGGTTCCACATTAAACATCGATCCGACGTTGCAAGAATGTGATTCTATTGCTTGGTTTTCCCTAAATTGTGCATTAAATAGTCACGATTGGTCAAGATTGATCCTCACGGTATGACTCAAAAATACCTATTAATAATCACTTATTAACTTATTCACCTTAGGTTATTAAATTATTAATCTCTTAACCTATCAAACTCAATGTATCTAGCAATGATCAAAACCTAATTTCTAACCATCAATAATCAACCACATCAAGGGAAATCAATCTCAATAATATAATCAATCACGTTAAGTAATAACTAATAACCTCCAATAAATAAGGATTTATGGATAACATAACCATCTTCAATCAAACAACTTAATAAATGTGCAAACATAATCGTTCAACAATCATAATCTAAGGTTCATTACTACACAACTACTAACGTATCAGTTCATTATTTAATAAGCATAAATCATATCATTCAATATCAAAAACATGATTGTAATCGAATTAAACGAAGTAAATGCAAACCGATTAAGGAATCACTCAAAGATAAATTGAAATAAAATCAACCTTCACTGCTTGTGCTTCCAAACTGCTCCTAAATGTCGTGAAAACTCATCTGGTGTCGAATAGAAGAAACCCTAGCCAAATCTCCAAAATTAGGGTTTAAAAATGCGTTTTATAGTTTTCTGGAAAGTTGATCCATCTGGCGGATGGAATTCCATCCGACGGATGAATTGCAAAACAGCCTGGCCCAGCTTCGCGTTATATTGGGCCTCCACCACCTCATCCATCCGGCGGTGGATTGAACTTCTGGACTTCTTCATCAGTTCTTCTTTTAATACTTCAGCTTCGTTCCATTTTTCCAAATTTCATCATCTAACTTGTTTCCCGACTGTTTTCTATTCTTTTCTCCAAAAAGCTTCGTTTCCACTTCAAATTGTAAATATGAACGAAATAAGTACTTAAACTTAATTAATTGCAATAAGAACATTCAAGAAAAGGGGTAAAATACTACTTAAATATAGTACTTATGCGCGTTCATCAAACATCCCCCACTTGAATCCTACTTGTCCTCAAGTAGACCATTGATTCAAAAATCAAATTCTTAAGAAAATAGTCATCTCTATTAACCTAAATAACTAACAAAGGAATTACACAACATCACTCATTTTCAACTCAAACATTTATGTTTAAAATCCTGTTAAATAACTAACAAAGCATTAAATAGTTCATTATGATCACTGATATTGTTATCCACATAAACAATCTATAATCAAATAATTGAGCTTAACTTATTATTATTCATGTAGATGTTCCCTTAAATTCCCAATAGCTATATACTCTCATACTCATAACACGCAAATATTAGATATTATGGAAATTCAATTGAAATAATCATTTTTCAAATCAAGACATAGGTTACAGGTCTGTGCCTCAGCACAACAAAGCGACATAACTTGATTTTGGTTTAGCAATAATAAATTTTTAGTCAAACCATTGGTGACATGTCTGTACCTTAGTACCACAAAGCGACATAATTTGACTACATTATCATGAGTTGTTAAACTCTTTTGCTCTTTTTCATTAGATATACTAACGGAGACCAGGTATGTACTTACGTAAAACAGAGGAAACAACACCCAGTATATCCCCAAATGATGTTAATTAAATTTCTCAAAAATATGACTTATCACATGCTATTAATATGAAAATTAAGACAGTCGTCATACACAACTAAAGTTCATCTAAAAGTAACATCCACTCCTTTATTTTTATTTCTTAAAAGCTCAAAAACTCTTATATAAATATCCTATCAATACATCATATAATGAAGCTAAATAACACTGTTCATGATTTAAATTTAATTAAAATTGTAGAAAATTTTAAATTTAACCTACATTGTTACAAAATAATTTATTTCTTGAAAAACAAAAAATTTAAACTTAAAAGATTTGGTTGAAAAATGGGCAACTCATAACCTCCTAGTTATGTATTTTAATGGGATAAAAGTTAACTAATTTACAACATTATCTACTTACTTTTTAGAAGACAATTATATGGAAACTCAACTCTTTCTTTTCTTTCCCATCCTCCACTTAAAGATGTACAATGTCCTCATTATACAGAAAATGAAAACTAAAAATGGGAAAAGGAGAAAAGAAATAAGACAGAAAAACTCCCCTGGAATAACGTGTGAGTTACGGGTAAAACAAGGCCAAAAGGTCACTCTCAAAATTCCTTGCTTCCAATTTCACTGAACTTACTGCCAGCATCTCGCGTTCTCAAAACACAATTCTAAAGGGCAATCAACAAACACAATTAAATGGTACAAAATAAAGAACTAAATAAACAAAATATACACAAACCAAATATAAAACTACAATATCCAAACCTAAATAAATAAAGTACTAAAAATAAGCATAGTAAAAATACTGTCTGAAACCAAGAGTCAAATAGGATGCAGATCATCCTAATCACTATCCTCCTCACCGTCCATGTTGTGGTGCTGATGGGATGGTCCTGCCTGATAAGATGATCCGGCCTGCTGAGAAGGTGGGTACATCTCTGGTGGCATCTGGTACTGGAAAGGCTGGTATGGTATCTAGGCTGGACCGAATAGCTTAGCAAATAAACCATCCTGATAATCTAAATGAGTACTCGTATGATGGAAGTGTTATCTCTGCATAAGCTCAAACTGATAAAATATGCTGGTGTGGCTAAGGTCCATCTATGACAGCTGCTGCTGGAGTTGATCAAACTCAGCATCATATCCTCTGTTGCGGCCACAGGCTGCTCCTCGACCTGCAACTTCAGCTCCTCTAGCCGCAGCAGCCCTAGCCTGTCTAGGCTGCAAAGCCTGTCTCATCTGAGTCATGGCAACCAAATATTATAGCTCAGAATCACCACCATAAATGCTACACGACTCAATAATATCCAGGGCCCCTAGCTTCTGAGCTGTCAACCATGCCATCCTAGGCTGCACAACTGTATACGAACCTACCTCAGCCTGTGTCTCCAACCCATAATGCCCAGCTAACCGGGTAACAAACTGGCCATCACAAAGACTACTCATATCCCTCATCCCGGTGGCTCTCTTGGGCATCCACCTAACCAATCTCCAAGGTACATTTACCAGCCTCCTCCTGACAATAGATCTAAGATAGAATAAATCCGACTAAGTAACCTTGTCGTATCCCTCACGACGGCTAACAATGGTGAAAGTCAATAGTCGGTGAACGAGATGGTGAAGGGGATCATGAATCACCCGGTAATTAGGGGATCTCGAACCATAACTACCCTGAGCAATGAACTGCCATTCCTGCTCCTTCTCTAAATCTATGAGCTTCTTAACAGCTCCAGCCGACATATGATCCAGAAAATGAGGGTTGTGGATCTCATTGGGCTCATCCCATAATTAATTAACTACATCGCAAGCAAACATAACAAGCGTACTACTCTCTAATCATGGCAATAACTAACTCTAGCATAATCAATATAAACGTAATTAATTAAGATAGATAAGGGTAGAAAGAACCAGGATTAAATGCGAGAGAGAATAGACTTGAATTAACTGACACGATTCCGAGAGTACACTGAAGATTACAATGCGTTCCGCACTTTACTTCTATTCCTAATTAAACTTCTAAACTAGTTTAAATACTAGTTAAAACTAATCTAGAGAAAAAATGTAGAGTGAGAAAGTAGGAGCTTATTTCTAGAGTGAGAGAAAATAAGCTAGGAAGGTGTGTCGTGAAATGAAGCCTAAGGGATGCTATTTACAGGTGAAAAGTGGGTCACATTAGCATCCCTAGGCTCACATTAGAAACAGTAGTGAAAGGTGGTGCACCAGGTACGAAAAAGTAGCGAAAGGTGGTGCACTGGGTACGGAAGTAGCGAAAGGTGGTGCACCGGGTACAAGCAAGGACGAAAAAGCGCAAAAGAGATGGGGGTTTAGGCCGGCAACGCCCACTAGCAGGCCGGAGGCGGCTGGCTGCTGGACGGCGGCGGCTGGCTGCCACCCGCCCCAGTCCGTCGTCTTTCGCTGCGTTGCTTAATTCGCGCGTATCTTCTTCGTTAGGCGTCCTTTTGCGTTGATTCTTTTTGCGTTGGATTTGTAATTCAAAAACAAAGACTTTGATGTAAACATATCCCTAAAATTTGTTTCCTATCTCCAGATATTGCGTACGAATCTTCCAGCGGGCGTAGAATCTTCATTTTTTGTCCGTTTTTGTTGATTCTTCTTCTGTTGGATTTGTAATTTGAAAACGAACATTTTGGGTGAGATGGATGTTGATGATGGGCACTTTTTTCTTGAAATCTCATTTTGATTCCTTGAATCTTCAAACGTGCGTGGAATCTTCGTTTTTCATTCGTTTTGCTTGATTTTTCTCGTGCAACCTTGTTTTGACCATCTTGGCATAATATCATTGATTTGTACTATTTTTGAGTTTTAAATGCAAAGAATTGTTCCAGAATGAGAGAGATATCGGTAGTTAAAACATGACTTTTTATGCGATATCAGCTCTATTCCAAAAACCCCTCTTGCTCTACCAACTCTCTAGGTGGTCACTCAAATCACTCAAAGCATTTAGGGTTTCCTATTCTAATATTATCAATCACTCAGAACGCCGGTCATGTATCATTTATCGTGATAGGCTTGATCTAGAATCAAATCGTTACCTTTTTGGTGAGTACGAAGTGTTTAGGGTTTCCTATTCTAATATTATCAATCATTCAGAACGCCAGTCATGTATCACTCAGAACTGATGTAGGGTTTTTAGAAGCAGAATGTTTGTGGAGTGAGAGGGGGTTTTGATGGGTTTTTTGATGGGTTTCTTTTGTTGAAGTTGGAATTTTTGGGGGATTGATGCCTTTTTGGTGTTTGCGGAAGGAGTCTTTTTCTCCTATTGATTTCCTTTTTCTATGGGTTTTTCTTTCTTGAATTTTCTTTTCTTCTTTTTTTTTTCTCGACATCATCTCCTTGCGATTTCTCTTCGTTCATCTTTGGAACTTTGTTTCAAAGTTTGGAAGATGCTTTTGAGAAAGTAGGGGTAACGTATCTATTTTTCTTTGGGAGTATGGGTGTACGGATGGGTTTAAGAATGATGTGATTCAATCTCCTTTTCACTAACCAATTTGGATTCGAAATGTATAACAGGAGCAAGTTCTAATTCTAAACGCATACATCGGCACACTCAAGAATCGAAGAAGTGAAGCATTAAAAGTGAATGCTTTTTATATGGCTCAAGATACCTCACGAATCGAAAGTTGGGTTGTTGTGTGCCTAGTCATGCGATGCTCTTTATGGGATTATTAAACTAATTTTCCAAAGGAATTTGTATTTTATTTATCCTTCTTCCCCAAGGTAATTCATTCTTTGTCTAAAAATTTTCATTTTCAACATATTTTTACTTAATTTTGAAAATTTTTGTTTACTTATTGGAGAAGGATGGTCTAAAGAGCAACGACTTAGAATCAAGCATATACCATTATCCATTTTACAGTAGTGTAACTACTGCTATCCCACACTTAAAAGAACATCATCCTCGATGTTTATAATCTAAGATCTAACTGGGGTGAAAATCCCACACTTAGGAATTTAAACATCTAAAACGTATTCTTTTAGTGGTGTGTTTTGGGTTTGAATGCCACACTTAGTGATAAGCATAATGGATATGGTATATATAAACAAATGAAAGAGGCGGAATAGAAGGACTCCCCGGTGGTTGCAGTGTCCCTTGGGTTGCATGTGCCAGATTCCGTCTTTCTTGGTGCATTCTTGATCAAGTCTTCTTCTGATTGGTCTCGTAGGTGTGAACACGTTGGATATACTATTCTTCCGGTGTTGATATTTTCTTGCAGGCTGGAGCATGCTTTGTATGATCCGCATGTGAAAGATAGTCGGAGATTTCATCACTTCTTGGAAAGTAAAATTGCAGAAATGTAAACACACGGGTTGCCTCCCGAGAAGCGCTCTTTTAAAGTCGAGAGCTCGACTTAGTCCTTTCTTCTTCAGATGATGCTGGATGTGTTCGTGGTGCTAGAGTGGTCACTGTGGTTCCTAGGTAGGACGTATTGTGGAGGAAATTATCGCATAAACTGTTCTATCATGTCAGTAATGAGAGTTGGTGGAGGTGTGGATTCCATTCTGAAGCTTTTGAAGTGGTCGTCGAGGATTGCCATCCCATAGCTGATGTATCGAACTTCCCTTGTGACTGGTCCATTGGGGTCTATTCGAGTGCAGATGTGAGTTTGAACAATTTCATGTTGTGGGTGGTTCCTGCGTATTGATGTTATTAAAGCCATGAATTCAGTTCTCACTTCTTCAAAATCGTTGGCCAATGGGTCTCCTCCGAAGGATCTAGTGGCTTGGCATATTTGTCTGATGAGTTGATGTTTTTCGTGATTGAAGGCAAAATCCGAGTCAGTGAAGATGTAGATTAACTTGCTGAATATTTTGCGGTATTCGTTGCGGTAAGTGTCAATTTCTATGTCTTCTTCCTCATACATTCCACGCAGTCGAGTCGTAACATAAGTTGCTAAGTTGATCTGTGACAGGTGCAGAATGAATCTAGGCACTTCGCGAATTTCTTCATCATATGCTGCTTGATTTAGTTCATCAATTATTAGTTCAACGTGATGACCAATAGTGGAGTGAATGACGATGCTGAAGTTTTTTGAAGTTGTGAGATGTTCTCCAGTTTCGATGAGATCTAGAAGGGTTCTAAGATCTCCCACCATTCTTATATCAGTATAATTCTGCGGATTTCTGGTAGCTCTTTCAAGATGGGTTCTCATTGATGCAAGTATAGCCTCCTGACTTGATGAGTAGGGAAAAGCTGATCCGGCTAAGGCGCAATATACTTTTTGGTATATTTGCCTTTGGTTGCTGTAGAACTTGAGTTCTCCCATTGGGTAGTCTAGTCTCTCTTGCTGTTGAGCTTCTCTGGTGACTTGTTCTTGAAGGGAGGAGAAATCTTGGATATGTCTGAGCAAAGTTTGGGGCACTGGTTCTCAATAATTGGCGAGATATGAATCGTATTCTCGTTCAATCTGCCTTATCAGGTGTCTCTGAGCGGTGTTGTATTCATTGGTTGACTCTTTAATAGCCTCTACAATGATGCGCACATCGGTGTATTCATCAATTAGTTCGATCATGTCCTGGTGAGTATCTATGAGCGGAATCTGTAATCTCTCAGCAGTGAGTCATGTATCCAAGAACAAATATCAAAAGCATGCTCTCAAAGATTACAACCCTGCTTTTTCAAAGAACGAATATTTTATTTTTCAAAACCCCCCTTAGTAAAAAGTTCTACCCTAAAATATTTCATTATCTGCTTATTTTAACCATGCTTGAAATTCGAGTTTGCTTGAGGACAAGCAAAGTTCTAAGTGTGGGATACTTGATATCGCGTAAAAAGTCATCTTTTTACTGGCGATATCTCTCTCATTCTAGAATGATTCTTGGCATTTTAAACTCAAAATCAATACAAATAAATGATATTATGCCAAGATGGTCAAAACAAGGTTGCACGATAAAAATCAAGCAAAACGGATGAAAAACGAAGATTCGACACACGTTTGAAGATACAAGGCATCAAAACGAGACTTCAAGACAAAAGTGCCCATCATCAACATCCATCTCCCCCAAGATGTTCGTTTTCAAATTACGAAACCAACAGAAGAAGAATCAACAAAACCGGATAAAGAATGAAGATACCATGCCCGCCGGAAGATCTAAATGATTTATACGCAATATCTGGAGATAGGAAACATATTTTTGGGATATCTTTACATCAAAGTCTTCATTTTTGAATTACAAATCCAACGCAAAAAGAATCAACGCAAACGGATGCATAACGACGAAGATACGCGCGAATTAAGCAACGCATTAAAAGACGACGGACCGGGACGGGTTGCAGCCGGCCGCCGCCGGGCAACAGCCAGCAGCCAGGTGGTGCCGGCCTCCACCCTCCCATCTATTTTGCACTTTTTCGTCCTTGATTGTACCTGGTGCACCACCTTTCGCTACTTTTCCGTACCCGGTGCATCACCTTTCGCTACTTTTTCGTACCTGGTGCACCACCTTTCACTCCTTTGCTAATGTGAACCTAGGGATGCTAATGTGAGCCATATTTTCCCTATAAATAGATCCCCTAAGCTTTCATTTGAAGATGTCCCATATGCATTAGGCATAATTCTCTCTTTACTTTCTCATTCTATTTTCTTACTTCAAAATTAGTGTTAGGCTAGTTAAGGAGCTTGTTAAAAGTAGAACGAAAGCTAGGGAACATTTTGTAATATTTGGTATACGCTTGGAGTTACGCTTATTAATCCAAGTCTATTCCTTCTCGCATTTTAATCCGGGTACTTTCTATCCTATTCTAACTTAATTAAATATGTATGCTTTAATTATGCTAGAATTAGTTTGTGCCATGATTAGCAAGTAGATTACTATTGTATTTGTTGGGATGTAGTTAGCATATATAATTGTGGGATGACCTTAACTATGTCATGAAATAATATGACGGCCCCTATTCGACTGTTTACTCGGTATAGTGCTGGAAATTCTTTAAGCAAAGTACATAGGTATGGAAGCCGGTAACGACTGAAGGTAGTTGTATTATGGATCGACATTATAAAACGGATACTTTATGAACGGACTTATCTTATGATTTTAAACCTAAAACTTATATTCGCCTTTTGATTAACAAACGTGATTGTAACCCTGTAAAGAGGAGTCACGAACCTTGATACTTGGTCAATAGTTATCTGTGTAAAAAGCTATGTTTTTACCTGTAACGTCATGCAAGCATCATAAAATGCAATGTGATTACGTGGACTTGCCATGAGTATTGTACACTTTCGATCACAGTGTACTTATCATGTAAACATGGCGAAGTAATTAAATTCACAATGGAAATATCGGTAAACGATTAAATACACTGTGAATCACCATAGCATTTTCCGACATGGTCTGGGTTTAACTTTATGCAAAAAGCCGTCAGCATTTTAATTAGCATTTTAATTAGATTAGTTAATTTAGATTAGATTAGAGTAGGTAGGCTACAGGCTAAATAACCATTTACGAAAACCTAGGGATTTGTTAATTGTAATTAGAAAGGCAAGTTTGGAATCTAAATTACGCTGATATCCTTTCCTTAAAATATGAAACCAAAAGTAAGATACGCAAGAACCTTGAATGCTTTCCCCTGTTTATCATCCTTAAGTTTCATTAATAGGAATTGATTAATAAGTCCGAACATAAATTCTAAGTTAATAGTTTAATGGATTTGAAATCTTTATGGTATTAAGAACGGTCATATTTGTAATGACCTGCTACTCTATTCCTTCGCCCATGAGCGAATACGTTCAATAATACGGGCCACTGACTCGCTCACAGGAGAGTATGGAGAGTTGAGCATCGTCTGTATGATCAGAATTATGACACCTTAGTTCCTCGTGACATATTAGTTGATAACCGACTAATAGGGAACTTATTGGTTATACCACTAGGTGTTGAATCCACTAAACATTTCCAATTTAGATAATCGTTTTCCCATAAGAGTCATCATCCCACATTATTAGCTAATGTACTCACAACAAATACTACTTTTATTATCTTATTTATTATTACACTTTTATTCCCTTTATTTAGTTTACTTAGTTAACTAAACAAAAACCCCCAACGCACACTTTTAAAACCTTTACTAGAAAAGAAATAATGATTGGATCACCTCCGTTTCAATTCAGTTTCTCTTTAAGAACGACTCTAGGTCATACTTACCATCTACTAGCCTTTGGTTTAGTATTAGTAAGTCATACTTAGACCCCATTAAATATAAATTTAAAACAAACCGATTGCGATCCGTACGTCGTCTTCATACGACGCTTCGGGGGCGCATCACCCACCTTCTCCAAAAATTCCGATCATAACCAACCACGAGGAAATGATAAGTGCTATCGAAGAGTTCGAGAATGACATACCCACTAATACTAGCATTATCCTTAACTCGACCAATGAGTACACTGCATAACAACAAGACTTGATTGAGGAAATCATAGCCGAGTCTGAAGTCAACCAAGCCGAGAATTCCCAAGATTATATATTCTTCCACAATCGTCTCAATGCCTTCGCCAAAGATCTCGCTGCTCAGCTGCTACAACAAAACACTGGACCTACATATGAAGAGCTAGAGTTCTTTGAAGAACAGAAGCGCATCTATAGGAAGATCTACGAAACCCTGATCAGATCTGCGTTCCCATACTCTGCGGAGCAAAGTGATTTTCTTCACTTATATCGCGAGAATATGTATCGTGCTACTGGGAAGGCACCGAGTCATTCTTAAGCTTCTTCTCCGGTGAAGAACCCTACTCCTGTCCCGCCGACAGTTAACGCTAAATCTTTCAAACTCGACAGAAAATTCTTAGACACCATGTCTAGAATCCCTTCCGGTTCCAAATACATTCGACGCATGCTGGTTACTAAGGAAAAGGTACCTGAAGTACCTAAAATCTCTCTTAACGCTGAATGCTCCGCCGTCATTCAGAATTCCCTTCTGGAAAAACTAGGAGACACGGGCCGATTCACCATGCCCTGCTCTATCTATCTCTCTGGCATGATTCGTTCCTTGGCCGATCTCGGAGCGAGCATCAACCTCATGCCCTACTCACTCTACTCCAGACTTGAATTAGGACCACTGCAACCCACTAGAATGAGCGTCCAGCTTGCTGATCAAACTATCCGATATCCTTGAGGCATAGCTGAAAACGTCATGGTAAAAGTGGATAGGTTTTATTTCCCAACTGACTTCATAGTGATGGATATTCAGGAAGACATCAATATCCCCGTTTTCCTAGGAAGGCCTTTTATGAATACTGCTCGTACTGTTATTGATGTTTGCTCGCAGACTATCAGCCTCAGAGCATATGGACAAACTATTTCATACAAGATCAACCAGGCTGATAAGCTTCTGACTGAGCATGCAGAAATATATGCCATCTCTATGGGCAGGATCACTTCGGACGACGACACATCTAATTGAGAACCATCAGACACCTACATGCCTGATGAGCACACTTACCTTATCTCATCAACAGAAGAGTCATAGTCAGAAGAAGAGACGGGAGATTCTGAACCAGATGAGTAAAAACCGGAAGAAATGGAGGAAGAAGAAACTGAAAAAGAAGAAGAAATGGAGGAATCCAAAGAAGAAATGGAAGAAGAACCTGAAGAAGAAGACTTATACCAATCCACTCCACCGAGTCATAACTTACCTGATTTCACCTATCCGACCGAAGAAATCATGCAGATCGAGAACATTATTCCCCTGTCAGATGACGAATCAGAGGACGACCCACTTACTGATGAATCACACGATGCAGGATTCGGTATGACTATGGAGAAGCTTATAGACTTAGCTATTGACCCCTCTAAGCCTTTTATCTCACGTTGACTCGACGCTCTGCTAAATATCGAGAAAACCATTGCATTATCAAAGCAACACCCAGAGCTTAGAGACAAACTCCTGATGAAGATCTCAGCTTACAAAGCTTCCCTGTTACCGTAGTTGTATTCAAAGGAACCTACCTTCAACGCATCCGCACCTCGAACCCTATTCGAATTTGGAGGTACCTCTGAATCCAGCCGAGATGTTGACTCTCAGGAGGGGAGAGATATAGAAATGCATTCTTCACAACCGATATCTCAAATCACTGATGACACCCAGCCACCATCCGATCATGTTGAGTTCCCTGATTGAGAGTGACGAGGATGATATCTTCTACACTGACATACCAATAGATATCCGGTCTATCCATCTCCCTACACCTCCTACTAAACCACTTTCTCCAGAAATTCCGATCATTACCAACCACGAGGAAATGATAAGTGCTATCGAATAGTTCGAGAATGACATACCCACTATGACTAGAATTATCTTTAACTCGACCAATGAGTAAACTCCACGACAACAAGCGTTGATTGAGGAAATCATAGCCGAGTCTGAAGTCAACCAATCTGAGAATTCCCAAGATTATAGATTCTTCCACAATCGTCTCAATGCCTTCGCCGAAGATCTCGCTGCTCAGCTGCTACAACAAAACACTGGACCTACATCTGAAGAGCTGGAGTTCTTTGAAGAACAGAAGCGCATCTATAGGAAGATCTGCGACACCCTGATTAGAACTGTGTTCCCTTATTCCGCGGAGCAAAGTGAGTTTCTTCACTTATATCGCTAGAATATGTACCGTGCTACTGGGAACCCTGATGCAGATGTGGATATTCGACAGATGAATAATCTTTGGGGCATACTTGATTCTATGGCTAGGAATGACCACATCGACGAAACTTCTCCTCACAGGTTTTACATTGACTTCACTATTGAGTACCATGCTCACAAAATTTCCGAAGATCTCGAGTATGTGAGTTTTGATGAAAGAACGCGTGACATCCCTTGCTCAATTCCTGAAAGTGGATTGATGGTTAACATCGCGACCTTCCTCACAGATCTGTAACAACCGCCAATTTAGGACTTTAGATTAGTGCTTAAACTACTTGTAATTTCCTGTATTTAGTTTTGTATTAATCTAAATATACGAGACTTTTGTGAAATTACCTACACGCGTACGTGAATCGTTTAAATCGTACACTTACCAAACGGACGAGATCCTATAAAAAATTTAGATTGGACGTTGGTGACAAAAACTTTTAAATAATTTGGAATTAACCAAACAAACCTTACTTGCTTTAATATATTGTGTAAATATACTACACGTATCTAGTATCGTTTAAAAACATTCCGAACGCGATGAGATCACACGAAACGCGCCTAACAATGGGAAGTAATTCAAGTAATATTTTTATAACTCCTTATTAAGTATTATGATAAAATACTTCGGCTAAAAATATTTCGGATACACTTTAACATATAGCGCGAAACAACATTTAAACAATTACGGGATTTAACCGACAACGACCCGTGATATAAAAATCGGAAACACAAACCCGCGAGCCAAGACCCAAATGGGTTGGCTCAGACCCGCGGACCCAAACCAAACTGACCCATGACCCACCCCTTTTAACACCCTTTGTTTCCTCCTTTTCTCATTTACACCAAACACACATACATACACTCTCTTCTCTCCTTCTCACTTTCAAATTGCAGCCCCAAACCACCCCAAAAACGTCACCCAAAAACTCACCATCTTGCGGAGTTGATTCAGAGAGAAACGATCACCATCTCGAGCTCTCCATCTTCATCTTCTCCATTTTCGATTTCGTGGTAAGGTACTTCAAAACTCTTTTAAATTACTTAGGAAGCTTTCATTTACATGCTAGAACGTTTACTCAACAAAGATTTGCCCAAAAATCGACTTGAAAATGCATTTTCATGAAAAAGTGTTCGAACAGCTCGTTCTGCGAACCGAGATCTGTTCGTCCTGCGAGGCGAACCCAATTGCGAACCGAAAATTGAACTCGCGAACCCAACTGCGAACCGAACCCACCTGCGAGTTGACTTTCGAGTCGACCTGCGAGTTGACTTGCGAGTCGACCTGCGAGTGGACTTGCGAGTTGACCTGCGAGTTGACCTGAGAGTCGACTTGCAAACCGAACCTTGCATTGCGAACTGAATTTAGTTCGCAGCCTACTGCCTTGCGAGCCGAACTCGGCTCGCACCGCGAACTCAATTCGCACCACTATTTCAGTCCATAACCCGACTTGACCAATTTTCCGAATTTAAATCCTAGATACGATTTTTAATGAAACGATATACATAATAATAACACTCTCGAATTATTTTTACAAACCGTCACCAACGGGCCATAGTTGTTTTTCTAAAATACAAACGATTTACTAAACAAACACTTGGACTCGTCCTAGTTGAGTGGACAACTAGCATGGTTGATCTTTTAAGACACCAACTCGTTTACTAGTTTACTTACAACCTTGTGCGTTACGGACGCCAGAAGGTTGCAGGATTCTGAGAATCGATACACAGACTTACAACCGCTTTACCTGGTTTATTACACATACGTATTTACTGGACTCAGGTGAGTCTCATAGCCCCGCTTTTACTGTTTTACTGTTTTACTTACGGGGTGAGATACATTGCTTATTTTTATGACCACGAGTACTGAATTACATGTTTACCAAACGGAATTGCATGAGTTTTTCTCACCATTTATTTGGGGAAGTCTCCTTATCATATATCGTGAGTTATGTACTTAAGCGCGAACACTAGTTAATGGATCCATTAGGGAAATGACCCTCCCCGCCCGGGGTAGTAGCGCTACCACGAACCGTTCTGTATAAACGGGTGACTATTATTCGTTACTGATGCTTGCTCAATTTCCGAGCATGTCACGGGAGCAAATTTATTATTTACGGGTTAAGCTTCGATTATGAGCCTCATGTAAATCGTATAACTTACTTACTTTCTATTGCGAGAATTGCAAATAACTGATTTACGCCTGCGGGCCTTATTAATGAAATCTTGTGTTCAAACACTTACTTTATTTACAAACCTGTGAGATTCACCAACATTTGTGTTGACCATTTTAGCTTTGTATCTCAGGTACACATACGGAGTAGGATTCCCTCAGGATACTAGCTAGAGTCGCATGATTTCTACTTTGCATTTAACGGAGATTCTTAGCATTATCTTTTGTATTTATTATGATCATGTAATAGAATCTCCCGCCTTATACGCGGACTCTAGGGAACTTCATTTTGTAACCGGAAACGTTATGTTTCAAACATTTTATGTATGAAAATGTAACTATTTTACAAACATCGCATATAGATGTCGTTTGCTTTACTTTTGTGCTGTGATATTTGATTAGTAGCACTCCAAAGCTTGCTTCCGCTAAACTGTGATTTTGGGGGTGTTACAGATTTGTATCAGAGCCTAAGGTTATAGCGAACTAGGTTGCATTTAGTGGGCCTAAACTATGACCGTTAGGCAGTATTTCCTCATTAGGTATGACTGGTTCGGGAATTTCATCATACGACGTTAATTTAACATAGCCTGATCAACTATGTATAATTAAGGAAAGATGATGTGAAGCCCGAAAGGGGTTATATTGAACAGGAATACACTAGTTGACTCTGACCACGAGAGAAATGGAACCGATACTTGGTTGTGCTAGACACACTAGGCTGTGTTATATGCTATATATATAAGTAGGCCTCATTCTTTCTAACACTTTGTCTCAGAATGGCAAACACACCACCAAGTTCATCACGCTCTTATCCGCATGGAACACGAAACCCAAGGATGGCTAGGAGGGACGCCCGTTCGCCTCGAACCAGCCCATATCCTATTCACCTCACTCTACCAGACTTAGCCGCTACGGTGTACCATCATGACCAACGACTCCATCAAATGGATATCGAACTCCAAGAAACTCGCGAGAACTGGAGACTCACAGCAATGGAGCGAATCGAGGAAGTCTCCGAAGATCACGATCACACTGTCACCACCATGAACACTCTTCAGAATCAGGTGGGAGACACAGTCGAAACCATGGAGGTTGTCCACAACCAAGTGATTGGCAACCGAAACGAGATCTCTGTCCTACAATCAAGACTCCATCAGTGCGAGACACGTCTAAGGGAAACCGAGGACGGCCTCCGAACGGCCAACAGACTCGCAGAATCTGTGGACCGCCTCAACGCACTGCTGCCACAGCTCAATCTATGCCGGAATTAGCTTAGGCTGAATCTGTATTCTATTATGCTTTCGTAGGACCTATGTAATTTGACCGGATGAAATAATTCCCGGCATCTTTTGTATTTACTATATTATGTAACCCTCTAGAACTCATGTCTTGTATCTAATCTAATTATCTAATGAAATATGGGAATATGGTTATCACGTTACTCTGTTCTCGTACATTCTATCATATACACGTGAGATATATCATAAATTCGTACAAATCTCTTATGTTCCCTTTCTTGTTCTCCTTGTTCAGCATCATGCCTCACCGACGCCAGGTCACCGTCAGCAAAATGGAAATAGCGGATCTAATTGCCCGCAGTGTGGCCCAAGCCTTGGCTACCCGGACACCTATTCATAGTAGCGAAGATACAGCTACCAATGGGCCACAACCCAAACCCCGCTCTTACAAAGACTTTTAGAATTGAAAACCCCTGAGCTTTGCAGGTACTGAAGGAGCAATCGGTCTAGTACGCTGGATCGAGAAAATCGAATATGTATTCCTTATTTGCAACTGCACAGAAGGAGACAAGGTCAAGTTCTCCGCCAGTACATTTTCTGACACCGCCCTCACATGGTGGAACACCTATGCCCAGACTGTGGGTATTGCAAATGCTTACAAACTCTCATGGGATGAGTTAAAGCAGCTGTTGAGGGGCGAGTATTGCCCCCGAGATGAATTGAAGCAGCTGGAAGTAGAGTTCTGGAATCACAAAATGCAGGGTGACGACATCACGGGTTACACCAATCGTTTTCACCAACTGGCACTTCTGTGCCCATCCATGGTCGATCCCGAGTATAAGAGGATCGAGAAATACATAGATGGACTCCCCGACAAACTTCAAGACCTGGTGACTTCATCCAAACTGGGTACTATTCAGAGCGCCATTCGTATGGCTCACGAACTAACGGCCAACTCTGTCCGTCGTGGCACAACTTCAACCCCAACAACAAACAACAAGCGTAAGTGGGAAGGAAGCCCCAATTCCTCCAACCAAAACTTCAACAAAAAGCCTAAATCTGTTAAGGCTTATTCCTCGGGATCTACTGAGAGGAAAGGGTACGTCGGGAACAAACCTTACAGTCCCAAATGCAATCGCCATCATGACGGTTCCTGCCCTTGTACTAATTGCAAAAAGTTCGGGCACTTGGCCAAGGATTGCTGAGCCAACACCCCTACCCCCAACCCTAACACGCCGAAGACTTGCTTTTGGTGCGGAAATCCAGGGCATTTCAAGAGCGACTGCCCCAAGCTGAAAAACAACAACAACAAGAACAGCAACAACGCTCGAGGAAGAGCTTTTGTGCTGAAATCCGGGGAAGCCCGTCAAGACCCTAATGTGGTCACGGGTACGTTCCTTCTCAACAATTTAACTGCTACTGTCCTATTTGATACTGGTGCTGATAAGAGCTTTGGTCTGATAAATTCTATCCACTACTTGACACTACACCTATAGCCTTGGATTCTAAGTACACAGTAGAATTGGCAAACGGAAAACTTATTGTGGCCAACAGTGTGATACCTAATTGCACTTTAAATCTAGCTAATGAGATCTTCTCCATTGATTTGATACCCATCGAGATTGGTAGCTTTGACATCATAGTCGGTATGGATTGGTTATCCAAGCACCGAGCCGAAATAGTCTGTTTTGAGAAAATCATCCGAATCCCTCTCGTCACCGGTGGAACTTTAGTCATACAAGGGGAGACCGGCGGGACAAGCCTAAACATCATTTCTTGCATGAAAACCCGAAAATACTTGAGAAAAGGGTACCAAACGATCCTCGCACATGTTATGGAGAAAAAGTTGGAGGAGAAACGACTGGAGGATGTGCCTATTGTTCGGGATTTCCCAGAAGTCTTCCCTGAAGACTTGCCTAGTCTTCCACCACCGAGACAAGTCGAATTTTCTATTGATCTTGTGCCCGGTGCAACACCGGTGGCATGAGCACCTTACCGACTAGCCCCATCCGAGATTCAGGAGTTGTCTACTCAGTTACAGGAACTCCTGGATAAGGGATTCATTCGACCAAGTTCCTCACCTTGGGGAGCTCCGGTCTTATTTGTGAAAAAGAAAGATGGTTCTTTCCGTATGTGCATCGACTATCGTGAACTTAACAAGTTAACTGTCAAGAACCGTTACCCACTCCCTTGCATTGATGACCTGTTCGACCAACTTCAGGGGTCGAGTTTTTATTCTAAGATCGACCTCCGGTCGGGTTACCACCAACTTCGAGTTCGAGACTCCGACATCCCAAAAACAGCTTTCAGAACCCGCTATGGACATTACGAATTTCAAGTGATGCCTTTTGGCTTAACCAACGCACCAGCTGTATTCATGGACGTTATGAATCGGGTGTGTAAACCCTATCTAGATAAGTTTGTCATCGTGTTCATTGATTACATCTTGATCTACTCGCGCAACGAAACCGAACATGGCCAACACCTGAAAACCATCTTGGAATTACTCAGACACGAGGAGTTATACGCAAAGTTCTCCAAGTGTGAGTTCTGGATGCGAACAGTACAATTCCTAAGGCACGTCGTTGACAGCCAAGGGATACGTGTTAATCCAGCCAAGATCGAGGCCATTAAGTGCTGGGAAGCGCCAACCACACCAACCGAGATACGACAATTCTTAGGTCTCGCCGGATACTATCGACGATTCATTGAGAATTTCTCCAAGATAGCCTTACCCTTAACCTCACTGACTCAGAAAGACAGGAAATTCGATTGGACCGACAAACAAGAGTAAGCTTTCCAATTACTGAAACACAAACTCTGCAGTGCACCAATCTTGTCCCTACCCGAAGGCACCGATGACTTCGTGGTTTACTGCGATGCCTCACACCAAGGACTTGGGTGCGTGTTAATGCAACGGGAGAAGGTCATTGCCTATGCCTCACGACAACTGAAGGTTCATGAGAAAAACTATACGACACACGACCTGGAATTAGGTGCCGTGGTATTCGCGCTAAAAATCTGGAGACATTACCTTTATGGTACGAAAAGTACCATCTTTACCGATCACAAAAGCCTCCAACACATATTCGATCAAAAGGATCTAAACATGAGGCAACGTCATTGGGTCGAGTTACTTAGTGACTACGACTGCGAAACCAAATACCATCCCGGCAAGGCAAACGTAGTCGCCGATGCCTTAAGCCAAAAAGAACGAGTGAAACCCCTTCGGGTCCGAGCCCTCAGTGTTACCATCCTCAACGACCTTGTCACCCAGGTTCTTGCCGCTCAACTCGAAGCACTCAAACCTGAAAACGTCATCGATGAAGCCCTACGAGGCATGGATAAACAGTTTGAAATCAAACCTGACGGAACTCGGTACTTCTCTAACCGGGTATGGGTACCCAATTTCGGGAACTTGCGAGATTTGGTGATGACAGAAGCTCACAAATCTCGATTTTCTATACATCCTGGTTCTGAAAAGATGTATCATGACATCAAAGGATTGTATTGGTGGCCTAACATGAAAGCTGACATCGCCATGTACGTCAGTAAATGCCTAACTTGTTCCAAGGTCAAGGCCGAACACCAAAGACCTTCGGGATTGCTCCAACAACCTGAAATTCCTCAATGGAAATGGGAGCAACTTTCCATGGACTTTATTACCAAACTACCAAAAACTTCGAACGGTTGCGATACAATTTGGGTGATCGTAGATCGTCTCACGAAATCTGCCAATTTCCTAGCCATCAAGGAAACTGACAAGATGGAGCGTTTGGCTCGCATCTACATCAAAGAAATTGTTTCACGACACGGTGTACCTATCTCGATCATCTCGGATAGGGACAGTCATTTTACTTCCAACTTTTGGCAATCACTACAAAGATCTCTCGGTACTCGTCTGGATATGAGTACTGCTTATCATCCGCAAACTGACGGCCAAAGCGAACGAACTATTCAAACACTGGAGGTCATGCTACGCACCTGCGTAGTTGACTTCGGTAAAAACTAGGAAGATCACTTGCCTTTGTGCGAATTCTCCTACAACAATAGTTACCATACTAGCATAAAGGCCGCACCGTTTGAGGCACTCTACGGACGTAAGTGCCGATCACCTATCTGCTGGACTGAAGTGGGGGATACCCAGCTCACTGTTCCAGAAATCATTCACGAAACCACCGAGAAAATCGTTAGTATCCAAAACCAACTAAAGGCCGCCCGTGACCGTCAGAAAAGTTACGCTGACGTGAGACGCAAACATCTTGAGTTCCAGGTTGGGGCAAGGTACTCCTTAAGGTGGCACCATGGAAAGGTGTTATTCGATTCGGAAAATGGGGAAAACTGAACCGTAGGTACATTGGACCATTTGAAATTCTCGAGAGGATTGGTCCATTGGCGTACCGACAACAGCTACCTACCGAACTTAGTAGCGTACATCCTACCTTTCACATTTCTAACCTAATGAAATGTCTGTCTGACGAGACACTGATTGTACCACTCGACGAAATACAAATCGATGATAAACTTCACTTTGTCGAGGAACCCGCGGAAATAATGGACCGTGAGGTCAAGCGTTTAAAACAGAGTTGTATTCCCATTGTCAAGGTCAGGTGGAATTCGAGGCGCGGTCCTGAATTCACTTGGGAACGGGAAGACCAAATGCGACTGAAATATCCACACTTGTTCACAGACTCTACTCATACGACTTGAGCTCAATTTCGGGAAGAAATTCTCCTAACAAGGGGAGAATGTAACAACCGCCAATTTAGGACTTTAGATTAGTGCCTAAACTACTTGTAATTTCCTGTATTTAGTTTTGTATTAATCTAAATATACGAGACTTTTGTGAAATTACCTACACGCGTACGTGAATCGTTTAAATCGTACACTTACCAAACGGACGGGATCCTATAAAAAATTTAGATTGGACGTTGGTGACAAAAACTTTTAAATAATTTGGAATTAACCAAACAAACCTTACTTGCTTTAATATATTGTGTAAATATACTACACGTATCTAGTATCGTTTAAAAACATTCCGAACGCGACGAGATCACACGAAACGCGCCTAAACAATGGGAAGTAATTCAAGTTATATTTTTATAACTCATTATTAAGTATTATGATAAAATACTTCGGCTAAAAATATTTCGGATACACATTAACATATAGCGCGAAACAACATTTAAACAATTACGGGATTTAACCGGCAACGACCCGTGATATAAAAAATCGGAAACACAAACCCGCGAGCCAAGACCCAAATGGGTCGGCTCAGACCCGCGGACCCAAACCAAACTGACCCATGACCCACCCCTTTTAACACCCTTTGTTTCCTCCTTTTCTCATTTACACCAAACACACATACATACACTCTCTTCTCTCCTTCTCACTTTCAAATTGCAGCCCCAAACCACCCCAAAAACGTCACCCAAAAACTCACCATCTTGCAGAGTTGATTCAGAGAGAAACGATCACCATCTCGAGCTCTCCATCTTCATCTTCTCCATTTTCGATTTCGTGGTAAGGTACTTCAAAACTCTTTTAAATTACTTAGGAAGCTTTCATTTACATGCTAGAACGTTTACTCAACAAAGATTTGCCCAAAAATCGACTTGAAAATGCATTTTCATGAAAAAGTGTTCGAACAGCTCGTTCTGCGAACCGAGATCTGTTCGTCCTGCGAGGCGAACCCAATTGCGAACCGAAAATTGAACTCGCGAACCCAACTGCGAACCGAACCCACCTGCGAGTTGACTTTCGAGTCGACCTGCGAGTTGACTTGCGAGTCGACCTGCGAGTGGACTTGCGAGTTGACCTGCGAGTTGACCTGCGAGTCTACTTGCGAACCAAACCTTGCGTTGCGAACTGAATTCAGTTCGCAGCCTACTGCCTTGTGAGCCGAACTCGGCTCGCACCGGGAACTCAATTCGCACCACTATTTCAGTCCATAACCCGACTTGACCAATTTTCCGAATTTAAATCCTAGATACGATTTTTAATGAAACGATATACATAATAATAACACTCTCGGATTATTTTTACAAACCGTCACCAACGGGCCATACTTGTTTTTCTAAAATACAAACGATTTACTAAACAAACACTTGGACTCGTCCTAGTTGAGTGGACAACTAGCATGGGTGATCTTTTAAGACACCAACTCGTTTACTAGTTTACTTACAACCTTGTGCGTTATGGACGCCAGAAGGTTGCAGGATTCTGAGAATCGATACACAGACTTACAACCGCTTTACCTGGTTGATTACACATACGTATTTACTGGACTTAGGTGAGTCTCATAGCCCCGCTTTTATTGTTTACTGTTTTACTTACGGGGTGAGATACATTGCTTATTTTTATGAACACAAGTACTGAATTACATGTTTACCAAACGGAATTGCATGAGTTTTTCTCACCATTTATTTGGGGAAGTCTCCTCATCATATATCGTGAGTTATGTACTTAAGCTCGAACACTAGTTAATGGATCCATTAGGGAAATGACCCTCCCCGCCCGGGGTAGTAGCGCTACCACGAACCGTTCTGTTTAAATGGGTGACTATTATTCGTTACTGATGCTTGCTCAATTTCCGAGCATGTCACGGGAGCAAATTTATTATTTACGGGTTAAGCTTCGATTATGAGCCTCATGGCAATGGTATAACTTACTTACTTTCTATTGCGAGAATTGCAAATAACTGATTTACGCCTGTGGGCCTTATTAATGAAATCTTGTGTTCAAACACTTACTTTATTTACAAACCTGTGAGATTCACCAACATTCGTGTTGACCTTTTTAGCTTTGTATCTCAGGTACACATACGGAGTAGTATTCCCTCAGGATACTAGCTAGAGTCGCATGATTTCTACTTTGCATTTAACGGAGATTCTTAGCATTATCTTTGGTATTTATTATGATCATGTAATAGAATCTCCCGCCTTATACGCGGACTCTAGGGAACTTCATTTTGTAACCGGAAACGTTATGTTTCAAACATTTTATCTATGAAAATGTAACTATTTTACAAACGTCGTATATAGATGTCGTTTGCTTTACTTTTGTGCTGTGATATTTGATTAGTAGCACTCCAAAGCTTGCTTCCGCTAAACTATGATTTTGGGGGTGTTACAAGATCGGATTCGGGAAATCTTTGCTGAGGATAATCCGGATGAGCATAGGCAAATATTCCACTATGGTTTGCGTGAGATATATGATATACTCTGCAACACTTTCAAGAACTCAAATCTCACGTTCACCGACTATCAAACCAGGCTCCTCCACGATATTCATGATTCTATTCGAGAAATAAAAGGAAACGCCAGCATAGCAGATCACGAAACTCTGCACCTCCAGTTTCTCAGATTCATGGACTCACTTAGACAGCAGCACCCTCAGAGAGAAATGATTGACGCTGATGGATTCTCTATGGTTGATTCCTGTGGAGCTATCTCCAAAATAATTAGAGACATCACTTGGAACCTTCTGCACATAAAAAGGGTCACTGAGCAGCATCTTGATAGTTTCCCTATCTTTTCATCAGAGTATCCAAACATCGTCAACATCATCTCTCGCGACTTTCTGAGGATCTATCCACACGATCTTAGGGTTCCACTTCTTAGCACTTCCGACCCTGGAGGTTCTAGCACCAACTAGAATAAAGGAAGGCAAAGTCAGCAAAGTAGCGCTTCTCGGTAGGCAACCCGTGGAATAAAGTTAGGCTCTCGACTTGAAAAGCAGCGTTTCTTGGGAGGCAACCCATGGAATAAAAGTAGAAAGAAAGAGAATCCGAGAAATGAATAAGATCTCCGACTATCATTCACACTTGGATAAACCCAACTGTTATATAAAAAACATCTTCTAAATACAACTCGTTTTGCCAATAAACCACTGTTCTCAGATAAAAAGGAAAATCATTTTTAATGACAAACAAATCTTGTGTTTCGAGCATTTGAGGTACTTGCATATTACTTTTATGCATTATGCTAGAACTCGTTTATCCAGGGCCCCAATATTATAGCTCAGAATTACCACCATAAATGCTACACGACTCAATAATATCCAAGGCCCCCAGCTTCCGTGCTGTCAACCATGCCATCCTAGGCTGCACAACTATACACGAACCTACCTCAACCTGTGTCTCCAACACATAATGCCTAGCTAACCGGGTAACAAACTGGCCATCACAAAGACTACTCATATCCCTCATCCCGGTGGCTCTCTTGGACATCCACCTAACCAATCTCCAAGGTACATTTACCAGCCTCCTCCTGACAATAGATCTAAGATAGAATAAATCCGGCTGAGTAACCTTGTCGTATCCCTCACAACGGCTAACAATGGTGAAAGTCAATAGTCGATGAACGAGATGGTGAAGGGGATCAGGAATTACCCGGTAATTAGGGGATCTCGAACCATAACTACCCTGAGCAATGAACTGGCATTCCTGTTCCTTCTCTAAATCTGTGAGCTTCTTAACTGCTCCAGCCAACATATGATCCAGAAAATGAGGGTTGTGGATCTCATTGAGCTCATCCCATAATTAATTAACTACATCGCAAGCAAACATAACAAGCGTACTACTCTCTAATCATGGCAATAACTAACTCCAGCATAATCAATATAAACGTAATTAATTAAGATAGATAAGGGTAGAAAGAACCAGGATTAAATGCGAGAGAGAATAGACTTGAATTAATTGACACGATTCCGAGCGTACACTGAAGATTACAATGCATTCCGCACTTTCCTTCTATTCCTAATTAAACTTCTAAACTTGTTTAAATACTTGTTAAAACTAATCTACAGAAAAAATGTAGAGTGAGAAAGTAGGAGCTTATTTCTAGAGTGAGAGAAAATAAGCTAGGAAGGTGTGTCTTGAAATGAAGCCTAAGGGCTGCTATTTATAGGTGAAAAGTGGGTCACATTAGCATCCCTAGGCTCACACTAGAAAAACTACAAAAGGTGGTGCACCAAGTACGAAAAAGTAGCGAAAGGTGGTGCACCGGGTACGAAAAAGTAGCGAAAGGTGGTGCATTGGGTACGAAAAAGTAGCGAAAGGTGGTGCACCGGGTACAAGCAAGGACGAAAAAGTGCAAAAGAGATTGAGGGTGGAGGCCGGCGATGCCTACCAGCAGGCTGGCGGCGGCTGGCTGCTGGTCGGCCATGGCTGGCTGCCACCCGCCCTAGTCCGTCGTCTTTCGCTGCGTTGCTTAATTCGCGTGTATCTTCTTGGTTATGCATCCGTTTGCGTTGATTCTTTTTGCGTTGGATTCGTAATTCAAAAACGAAGACTTTGATGTAAACATATCCCAAAAATATGTTTCCTATCTCCAGATATTGCGTACGAATCATTTGGATCTTTCGGCGGGCGTAGAATCTTCATTCTTTATCCGTTTTTGTTGATTCTTCTTCTGTTGAATTCATAATTTGAAAACGAACATCTTGGGTGAGATGGATGTTGATGATGGGCACTTTTTTCTTGAAATCTCATTTTGATGCCTTGAATCTTCAAACGTGCGTGGAATCTTCGTTTTTCATTCGTTTTGCTTGATTTTTGTCGTGCAACCTTGTTTTGACCATCTTGGCATAATATCATTGATTTGTACTATTTTTGAGTATAAAATGCCAAGAATTGTTCCAGAATGAGAGATATATCGGTAGTTAAAACATGACTTTTTATGCGATATCAGCTCTATTCCAAAAACCCCTCTTGCTCCACCAAATTCCCCCATCATCACTGCTGAGAGATTAGAGATTCCGCTCATAGATACTCACCAGGACATGATCGAACAAATTGATGAATACACCGATGTGCGCATCATTGTAGAGGCTATCAAAGAGTCAACCAATGAATACAACACCGCTCAGAGACACCTGATAAGTCAGATTTAACGAGAATACGATTCATATCTCGCCAATTATGGAGAACTATTGCCCCAAACTTTGCTCAGACATATCCAAGATTTCTCCGATTCCCTTCAAGAACAAGTTACCAGAGAAGCTCAACAGCCAGAGAGACCAGACTACCCAATGGGAGAACTCAAGTTCTGCAGCAACCAAAGGAAACTATACCAAAAAGTATATTGCGCCTTAGCCGGATCAACTTTTCCCTACTCATCAAGTCAGAAGGCTATACTTGCATCAATGAGAACCCATCTTGAAAGAGCTACCGGAAATCCGCAGAATTATACTAATATAAGAATGGTGGGAGATCTTAGAACCCTTCTAGATCTCATCGAAACTGGAGAACATCTCAGAACTTCAAAAAACTTCAGCATCGTCATTCACTCCACTATTGGTCATCTTGTTGAACTAATAATTGATGAACTAAATAAAGCAGCATATGATGAAGAAATCCGCGAAGTGCCTAGATACATTCCGCACCTGTCACAGATCAACTTAGCAACTTATGTTACGACTCAACTGCGTGGAATGTATGAGGAAGAAGACATAGAAATTGACGCTTACCGCAACGGATACCGCGAAATATTCAGCAAGTTAATCTACGTCTTCACTGACTCAGATTTTGCCTTCAACCGCGAACAACATCAACTCATCTGACAAATTTGCCAAGCCACTAGATCCTTCGGAGGAGACCCATTGGCCAACAATTTTGAAGAAGTGAAAACTGAATTCATGGCTTTAATAACCTCAATAGGCAGGAACCACCCACAGCGTGAAATTGTTCAAACTCACATCTGCACTCAAATAGACCCCAACGGACCAGTCAAAAGGGCAGTTCGATACGTCGGCTATGGGATGGCAATTCTCGACAGATTAGCCACTGACCACTTCAAAAGCTTCAGAATGGAATCCACACCTCCACCAACTCTCATTACTGACACGATAGAACAGTTTCTGCGATACTTTCCTCCATAATACGTCCTACCTATGAACCACAGTGACCACTCTAGCACCACGGACACATCCAACATCATCTGAAGAAGAAAGGACTAAGTCGAGCTCTCGACTTTAAAAGAGCGCTTCTCGGGAGGCAACCCGTGTGTTTACAGTTCTGCAATTTTACTTTCCAAGAAGTGATGAAATCACCGACTATCTTTCACACTCGGATCATAAAAAGCATGCTCCAGCCTGCAAGAAAATATCAACACCGGAAGAATAGTATATCCAATGTGTTCACACCTACAAGACCAATCACAAGAAGACTTGATCAAGAATGCACCAAGAAAGACGGAATCTGGCACATGCAACCCAAGGGACACTGCAACTACCGGTGAGTCCTTCTATTCCGTCTCTTTCATTTGTTTAAATATACCATATCCATTATGCTTATCACTAAGTGTGGGATTCAAACCCAAAACACACCACTAAAAGAATATGTTTTAGATGTTTAAATTCCTAAGTGTGGGATTTTCACCCCAGTTAGAGCTTAGATTATAAACTTCGAGGACGATGTTCCTTTAAGTGTGGGATAGCAGTAGTTACACTACTGTAAAATGGATAATGGTATATGCTTGATTCTAAGTCGTTGCTCTTTAGACCATCATTCTCCAATAAGTAAACAAAATTTTTCAAAATTAAGTTAAAAATATGTTGAAAATGAAAATTTTTAGACAAAGAATGAATTACCTTGGGGAAAAAGGATAAATAAAATACAAATTCCTTTGGAAAATTAGTTTAGTAATCCCATAAAGAGCATCGCATGACTAGGCACACAACAACCCAACTTTCGATTCGTGAGGTATCTTGAGCCATATAAAAAGCATTCACTTTTAATTCTCCACTTCTTCGATTCTTGAGTGTACCGATGTATGCGTTTAGAATCAGAACTTGCTCCTGTTATGCATTTCGAATCCAGATTGGTTAGTGAAAAGGAGATTGAATCACATCATTCTTAAACCCATCCGTACACCCATATTCCTAAAGAAAAATAGATAAGTTACCCCTACTTTCTCAAAAGCATCCTCCAAACTTTGAAACAAAGTTCCAAAGATGAACGAAGAGAAATCGAAAGGAGACGACGTCGAGAAAAAAAAAGAAGAAAAGAAAATTCAAGAAAGAAAAACCCATAGAAAAAGGAAATCAATAGGAGAAAAAGACTCCTTCCGCAAAAACCAAAAAGGTGTCAATCCCCCAAAAATTCTAACTTCAACAAAAGAAACCCATCAAAACCCCCTCTCACTCCACAAACATTCTGCTTCTGAAAACCCTACATCAGTTCCCCTAGAATGATTGTGGCAAGATCGACTTCGTACTCACCAAAAAGGTAACGATTTGATTCTCGATCAAGCCTATGACGATAAACGATATATGAATGGCGTTCTGAGTGATTGATAATATAGAATAGGAAACCCTAAACACATTGAGTGATTTGGGTATCCACCTAGAGAGGATCGCCTAGTCATGTATCCAAGATCAAATATCAAAAGCATGGTTTCAAAGATCACAACCCTGCTTTTTGAAAGAACGAATATTTTATTTTTCAAAACCCCCCTTAGTAAAAAGTTCTACCCTAAAATATTTCATTATCTGCTTATTTTAACCATGCTTGAAATTCGAGTTTGCTTGAGGACAAGCAAAGTTCTAAGTGTGAGATACTTGATATCGCGTAAAAAGTCTTCTTTTTACTGGCGATATCTCTCTCATTCAAGATTGATTCTTGGTGTTTTAAACTCAAAACCAATACAAATCAACGATATTATGCCAAGATGGTCAAAACAAGGTTGCACGATAAAAATCAAGCAAAACGGATGAAAAACGAAGATCCCACACACGTTTGAAGATTCAAGGCATCAAAACGAGACTTCATTTCAAAAGTGCCCATCATCAACATCCATCTCACCCAAGATGTTCATTTTCAAATTACGAAACCAACAGAAGAAGAATCATCAAAAACGGATAAAGAATGAAGATTTTATGCCCGCCAGAAGATCCAAATGATTTGTCTGCAATATCTGGAGATAGGAAATATATTTTTAGGATATCATTACATCAAATTCTTCGTTTCTGAATTACGAATCTAACGCGAAAAGAATCAACGCAAATGGATGCATAACGACGAAGATACGCGCGAATTAAGCAACGCAGCAAAAGACGACGGACCGGGACGGGTTGCAGCCGGCCGACGCCAGGCAACAGCCAGCCGCCGCCGGCCAGCAGCTAGGCAGCGCCGGCCTCCACCCTCCCGTCTCTTTTGCGCTTTTTCATCCTTGATTGTACCTGGTGCACCACCTTTCACTCCTTTGCTAATGTGAACCTAGGGATGCTAATGTGAGCCATATTTTCCCTATAAATACATCCCCTAGGTGAGTATCTATTCCAAAAACCCCTCTTGCTCCACAAAATTCCCCCATCATCACTGCTGAGAGATTAGAGATTACGCTCATAGATACTCACCAGGACATAATCGAACTAATTGATGAATACACCGATGTGCGCATCATTGTAGAGGCTATCAAAGAGTCAACCAATGAATACAACACCGCTCAGAGACACCTGATAAGGCATATTGAACGAGAATACGATTCATATCTCGCCAATTATGGATAACCAGTGCCCCAAACTTTGCTCAGACATATCCAAGATTTATCCGATTCCCTTCAAGAACAAGTCACCAGAGAAGCTCAACAGCCAGAGAGACCAGACTACCCAATGGGAGAACTCAAGTTCTGCAGCAACCAAAGGAAACTATACCAAAAAGTATATTACGCCTTAGCTGGATCAACTTTTCCCTACTCATCAAGTCAGAAGGCTATACTTGCATCAATGAGAACCCATCTTGAAAGAGCTACCAGAAATCCGCAGAATTATACTGATATAAGAATGGTGGGAGATCTTAGAACCCTTCTAGATCTCATCGAAACTGGAGAACATCTCACAACTTCAAAAAACTTCAGCATCGTCATTCACTCCATTATTGGTCATCACGTTGAACTAATAATTGATGAACTAAATCCAGCAGCATATGATGAAGAAATTCGCGAAGTGCCTAGATTCATTCCGCACCTGTCACAGATTAACTTAGCAACTTATGTTACGACTCGACTGCGTGGTATGTATGAGGAAGAAGACATAGAAATTGACGCTTACCGCAACGGATACCGCGAAATATTCAGCAAGTTAATCTACGTCTTCACTGACTCGGATTTTGGCTTTAACCGCGAACAACATCAACTCATCAGACAAATATGCCAAGCCACTAGATCCTTCGGAGGAGACCCATTGGCCAACGATTTTGAAGAAGTAAAAACTGAATTCGTGGCTTTAATAACCTCAATAGGCAGGAACCACCCACAATGTGAAATTGTTCAAACTCACATCTGCACTCAAATAGACCCCAACGGACCAGTCAAAAGGGCAGTTCGATACGTCGGCTATGGGATGGCAATTCTCGACAGATTAGCCACTGACCACTTCAAAAGCTTCAGAATGGAATCCACACCTCCACCAACTCTCATTACTGACACGATAGAACAGTTTCTGCGATACTTTCCTCCATAATACGTCCTACCTATGAACCACAGTGACCACTCTAGCACCACGGACACATCCAGCATCATCTGAAGAAGAAAGGACTAAGTCGAGCTCTCGACTTTAAAAGAGCGCTTCTCGGGAGGCAACCCGTGTGTTTACAGTTCTGCAATTTTACTTTCCAAGAAGTGATGAAATCACCGACTATCTTTCACACTCGGATCATAAAAAGCATGCTCCAGCCTGCAAGAAAATATCAACACCGGAAGAATAGTATATCCAATGTGTTCACACCTACAAGACCAATCACAAGAAGACTTGATCAAGAATGCACCAAGAAAGACGGAATCTGGCACATGCAACCCAAGGGACACTGCAACTACCGGTGAGTCCTTCTATTCCGTCTCTTTCATTTGTTTAAATATACCATATCCATTATGCTTATCACTAAGTGTGGGATTCAAACCCAAAACACACCACTAAAAGAATATGTTTTAGATGTTTAAATTCCTAAGTGTGGGATTTTCACCCCAGTTTGAGCTTAGATTATAAACTTCGAGGACGATGTTCCTTTAAGTGTGGGATAGCAGTAGTTACACTACTGTAAAATGGATAATGGTATATGCTTGATTCTAAGTCGTTGCTCTTTAGACCATCATTCTCCAATAAGTAAACAAAATTTTTCAAAATTAAGTTAAAAATATGTTGAAATTGAAAATTTTTAGACAAAGAATGAATTACCTTGGGGAAAAAGGATAAATAAAATACAAATTCCTTTGGAAAATTAGTTTAGTAATCCCATAAAGAGCATCGCATGACTAGGCACACAACAACCCAACTTTTGATTCGTGAGGTATCTTGAGCCATATAAAAAGCATTCACTTTTAATTCTCCACTTCTTCGATTCTTGAGTGTGCCGATGTATGCGTTTAGAATTAGAACTTGCTCCTGTTATGCATTTCGAATCCAGATTGGTTAGTGAAAAGGAGATTGAATCACATCATTCTTAAACCCATCCGTACACGCATACTCCTAAAGAAAAATAGATATGTTACCCCTACTTTCTCAAAAGCATCCTCCAAACTTTGAAACAAAGTTCCAAAGATGAAAGAAGAGAAATCGAAAGGAGATGACGTCGAGAAAAAAAAAGAAGAAAAGAAAATTCAAGAAAGAAAAACCCATAGAAAAAGGAAATCAATAGTAGAAAAAGACTCCTTCCGCAAAAACCAAAAAGGCGTCAATCCCCCAAAAATTCCAACTTCAACAAAAGAAACCCATCAAAACCCCCTCTCACTCCACAAACATTCCGCTTCTGAAAACCCTACATCAGTTCCCCTAGAATGATTGTGGCAAGATCGACTTCGTACTCACCAAAAAGGTAACGATTTGATTCTCGATCAAGCCTATGACGATAAACGATACATCACTGGCGTTCTGAGTGATTGATTATATTAGAATAGGAAACCCTAAACACTTTGAGTGATTTTGGTGACCACCTAGAGAGGATCGCCTAGTCATGTATCCAAGATCAAAGATAAAAAGCATGGTCTCAAAGATTACAACCCTGCTTTTTTAAAGAACGAATATTTTATTTTTCAAAACCCCCCTTAGTAAAAAGTTCTACCCTAAAGTATTTCATTATCTGCTCATTTTAACCATGCTTGAAATTCGAGTTTGCTTGAGGACAAGCAAAGTTCTAGTTGTGGGATACTTGATAACGCGTAAAAAGTCATCTTTTTACTGGCGATATCTCTCTCATTCTAGAATGATTCTTGGCATTTTAAACTCAAAACCAATACAAATCAACGATATTATGCCAAGATGGTCAAAACAAGGTTGCACGATAAAAATCAAGCTAAACGGATGAAAAACGAAGATTCCACACACGTTTGAAGATTCAAGGCATCAAAATGAGACTTCATTTCAAAAGTTCCCATCATCAACATCCATCTCACCCAAGATGTTCATTTTCAAATTACGAAACCAACAGAAGAAGAATCAGCAAAAACGGATAAAGAATGAAGATTCTATGCCCGCCGGAAGATCCAAATGATTTGTATGCAATATTTGGAGATAGGAAATATATTTTTGGGATATCTTTACATCAAATTCTTCGTTTTTAAATTACGAATCCAACGCAAAAAGAATCAACGCAAATGGATGCATAACGACGAAGATACGCGCGAATTAAGCAACGCAGCAAAAGACGACGGACCGGGACAGGTTGCAGCCGGCCGACGCCGGGCAACAGCCAGCCGCCGCCGGCCAGCAGCCAGGCAGCGCCGGCCTCCACCCTCCCTTCTCTTTTGCGCTTTTTCGTCCTTGATTGTACCTGGTGCACCACCTTTCACTCCTTTGCTAATGTGAACCTAGGGATGCTAATGTGAGCCATATTTTCCCTATAAATACATCCCCTAGGCTTTCATTTGAAGATGTCCCATATGCATTAGGCAAATTCTCTCTTTACTTTCTCATTCTATTTTCTTACTTCAAAATTATTGTTAGGCTAGTTAAGGAGCTTGTTAAAAGTAGAACGAAAGCTAGAGAACATTTTGTAATCTTTTGTAATCTTTGGGATGTAGTTAGCATATGTAATTGTGGGATGACCTTAACTATGTCGTGAAATAATATGACGGCCCCTATTCGACTGTTTACTCGGTATAGTGCTGGAAATGGTTTTAAGCAAAGTACATACATATGGAAGCCGGTAACGACCGAAGGTAGTTGTATTATGGATCGACATTATAAAACGGAAACTTTATGAACGGACTTATCTTATGATTTTAAACCTAAAACTTATATTCGCCTTTCGATTAACAAACGTGATTGTAACCCTGTAAAGAGGAGTCACGAACCTTGATACTTGGTCAATTGTTATCTGTGTAAAAAGCTATGTTTTAAACTGTAACGTCATCAAGCATCATAAAATGCAATGTGATTGTGATAACCCGAGAATTTCTGTAAATACTGTTGGGAAATGCACAAGGCATTAACACTGTTAGTGTTATTGTTTCTACTGGTATAACAACTGTTAGTCTGCTGGTTATCACTGTCTTCAGAGTTAAAACTGTTAGTTGAAGTCTTCATGGATTATCACTGTTAGTGAAAGTGATTACCACTGCTAGTAGAAGATTACAACTGTTATTGAAGATTGAAGACAAGAGTTACAACTGTTAGTGTTATCACTGTTTGTTTACAACAGTTAACACTGCTTAGGCTAGTTACCACTGTTGGTATATTAGTCTAGTAAATTGTACAAGTGTTAACACTGTTATAGGAATTACCACTGTTTGTATAGTCGTGGTAGTTAACACTGTTTATATTTAGAATAGGAGGGAAGTCAGAGTTTGAATAATTATGGATTGAAACTGCTTCCATAATTATAGGAGATTGTTTAGCAGGACTCTATGGGTTATAAATAGAGTTCCTTAACCTAGATTAGGTTAAGAATTTTAAGCGCAGCTTCAAGGTTTTGTAACCCTAATACAAATCAGTGTATTCGTCTTATATCATTAATAAGATTGAAGCTTTTTATAATTCTGTTCTTGTTATTCATATTGATCTTCAATATATTACTAAGTGTTATTCCGCAAACTTCTTAGTAATTATTCAAAACTGCTGTTATCTAATAGTTTATTAGATAGATCTTGGTTCATCAAGTGGTATCAGAGCGGGTTTAGTTTTGAATACAAGAAGATCTCAGTTTTACTGTTTTATTGGTCATTTTTATAATCAATATATCATAGCAATGGCAGAAGGTAATGAAGGAATCCAAGTCACAAAGATCCCAATGCTTAGACCTGATGAGTTTGATCTGTGGAAAAACAGAATCAGACAATATATGCTTCTCACAGACTACCAGATGTGGGAAGTGGTTGTTAATGGTCCACCAGTGACCCTTAATAGTGATGGTGTTCCACAGGCAAGATCACCACCAACTTCTGAGGCAGAAAGGAAGATCAGGTCAATAGAGTACAAAGCTTTAAGTACTCTATTACTAGCTATACCAAATGAATATCAGAGGCGGTTTGAGGCATGTCAAGATGCTAAAGTGTTAATGGAAGCAATTGAAAAAAGGTTTGGTGGTAATGATAACACCAAAAAGAATAAAAGATCTCTACTTAAACAACAGTATGAGAATTTTAATTCTACAAGGTCAGAAACATTGACCCAAACCTTTGATAGGTTTTCTAAACTGGTTGGAGATCTGGAAAATCATCAAGTGAAGATAGACAGAGATGATTTAAACAGGAAGTTTTTGAGGTCCTTGGGTGATGAATGGACAATGTATACTGTTGGTTTAAGGCAGAGTGCAGATCTGGAAGCTAAGGAATTAGAAGATATCTACAATGATCTGAGAAATTTTGAAGCTGAGGTAGAGAACAAGAAGATTGGATCAGGAAGTAACAACAACAATTCTGCTTTTATGTCAATGGCTGGAACAAAAGCAGAATCAAGTATTAAAGGTTTTACTTGTGGGTCTGGTGGAGTTGGATCATCATCAAATAATTCTAATGATCAAATCTTAGAATCTTTCTTTGCTAGTAATGTGAACTCTTCACTTACTAATGAAGATCTAGATCAATTTGGGTCAGATGATCTAGAAGAAATGGATATAAAGTTACAAATTGCTCTGATCACACAAAGAGCAAAAAGGTTTATGCAAAGAACTGGTAGAAATAACTTTGCACAGAAGAGGAATGATGCTAGCTGGTTTGACAAGAGCAAAGTTGAATGTTTCAACTGTCACAAGTTGGGACATTTTGCTAGGGAATGCAGAAGCCCAAAGGTTGATCAGATTGAGAGAGGAAATGGTCAGAGAAGTGGAGGAAATGTGGGCCAAAAGAAGAATGTGCCAATCCAAGATACTTCATCAAATGCACTGGTATCTGTTGATGGATGTGGATGGGATTGGAGTGATCAGGAAGAACATGAAGTGAAGAATCAATGCTTCATGGCAACTGCAGAATCTGACAAGCAATCTGAAGTTCCTTATGAGGTACAAATAAAATTGTGCTCAGTTGTGTGTAAACAAACTGTGAAACATTATAGAGATCATAACCAGAAAGTGTGTGATGAGCTAAAACAATGTGAAATCAAAAGTAGACATACAATCTCTGTAATAGAAAATCTTGAAAAACAGATTCAGGCATTTGAAGATAATGCAACACAGTTTAAATATGATATTGAGTATGCTAGGTGGGAGAGAGACACTTTTAAAGATAAAGTAGAATTATTAACTAAGAAACTTGCAGAGGTTACATGTGAAAGGGATAGCATAAGACTTAATGTGAGTAACTTAGAACATGCATCTAAAAGTGTAAATAAACTTATCAATTCTCAGATTCATGATAAACTCAAAACTGGATTAGGATACAATAATGTACCTCCTCCTTATAACAACAACTATTTTCCTTCTAAAACTGAAATTGATTTAAATTCACTTAAAGAAGGATTAAATGATGAGGTTAAAAAGGTAGATCCAGTTAACAGTTTAAAAGAAGATGTAATCATTGATGAAGTTGAAATACATGAGTGGACTGAGGAAGATGATAAGGATTGTGATACATCTGAAAGTAATGTTGATGTGGTTGAGCAATCTGATAAATCATCATGTGAAAGCAGATATAGTGTTACTGGTCTAGTTAAAGAACTAAAAGTTAACAAACTAGAAGAGGGTAAGAAAATGTTTGAACAGAAGGAAAAACATCATGATAAACATGAGAAAACAATAACTAACACACCTAGGAATGTTCAAGGGAAGGTTAGGAATGATGTGAAAAGATCTGTTACTGTGAATACATGTGATAAGTGCAAATGTAAGGATAACTTTTCTAAAACCCAAAAGTTTCAAAAACATATTTCCAGAGGTAACCAAAGGAATTGGAATCAAATGGTGACTCAAAAACTGGGAAATAATGTTACTATGATTAAAGAAAAGTTATGCCTTATATGTGGCAGAAATAATCATCTTCAACATGAGTGTTTTCATAACCCAAAGACTTATCAAAAGAATATGAAAAGGCCATGGACAGCAGCTAATATGATTAACAAACAAAATTTTAAATCTAATGTTAATCATACAAATGCTGCTAGAAAGATGAATTATAGGGCAAATCAAGCTATGGCTGCTGCAAAAGTTACAAATGCAGGAACAAAAGCTAAAGATTTAGCCAACAGTTTAAAGACTAAAACAGTGGAAACAGGAGTTAAAACAAACAGTGGTAAACCTTTTAAAACTGTTAACACTGTTAATTCAACAGTTTCCACTGGTAGAGTAAATAACATTGTAAGGAATACTAACAGTGTTAATTATTTTACCACTGTTAGACATAATAACAGTTATAACAGGTTTAACACTTTTAGACATAACTGTGGACCTTCAGTTAACACTGTTAGACCAAAATCCACTGTTAAGTCTAAAATTAGTTGGATTTGGACACCTTTTCAATCTAATGTTCCCAGATGTTCAAAATCTAACAATGCATCAAAATCAATAATCTTCAAGAAAGTTGATTACCTTGATGCATCAGGGAAACCCAAAGCCAAATTGGTTTGGGTTCCCAAGAGAAATTAATTTTCTTTGTGTTTGTTTGTGTGCAGAGCAAGCCAAGAAGTTTATGGCATATCGACAGTGGCTGCTCAAGGCACATGACTGGAGATAAGGAAAAGCTACAGAACTTCAAATCATTTGATGGTGGATATGTAGCATTTGGAAGCAATCCAAAAGGTGGAAGGATCACAGGCAAAGGAGTGGTTCAAAGTGCCAAGTTAAGCTTTGAAAATGTTTATTATGTGGAACAATTGAGGTACAATTTGCTAAGTGTGAGTCAAATCACAGATAAAAAGAACCCTGTTCATTTTACTGACACTGAATGTCTTATTCTGTCTAAGGAGTTCAAAATTCCAGAAGATATGATTTTAATGAGAATTCCTAGGCAAGATAATGTCTATAAGTGTGACTTAGCAAACATGGCACCTCAACATGATTTAAATTGCTTGATTTCTAAAGCTAATTTAAATGAGTCTACTTTGTGGCATAGAAGGATGTGTCACATGAATTACAAAACCATTAATAAGCTTGTCAAAAACAAACTTGTTAGGGGTTTACCTGAGAAGGTCTATTCATGTGATGATCATTGTGTTTCTTGTCTAAAGGGGAAGCAACACAAAACTTCTTTGAAGTCCAAAGCAGTGAATTCAAACTGTACTCCTCTATACTTATTGCATATGGACTTATTTGGACCAACAAGTATAAGTAGTATGGGAAAAAGATCTTATTGTCTTGTTGTAATTGATGATTATACCAGATTTACATGGGTTTTCTTTCTTAGAACAAAAGATGAGACAGGTGAAATACTTAGATCATTTATAACTAAGATTGAGAACCAATTAGATAAAAAGGTTAAAATCATCAGGAGTGATAATGGAACAGAGTTTAAAAATTATGAGATGGATAAATTCTGTGATGAGAAAGGCATTAAGAGAGAATTTAGTGCTCCTAGGACTCCTCAACAGAATGGAGTAGCTGAAAGAAGGAATAGGACACTAATAGAGGCAGCTAGAACTATGCTAGCTGATGCAAAACTACCTATGTCCTTTTGGGCAGAAGCAGTTAGCACAGCTTGTTATGTTCAGAATAGGGTAACTGTAATTAAGCTTTATTTCAAAACTCCATATGAGCTGTTGTTTAAGAACAAACCACTTGTTAGTTTCTTAAAAACATTTGGATGTCCTTGTACTATCTTGAATACCAAAGATCACCTAGGAAAGTTTGAAAGCAAAGCAGATGAGGGTGTATTTGTAGGATATTCTATTCAGAGTAAAGCATATAGGGTGTTCAATCAAAGGACCAGAGTCATAGAAGAATCAATGGATGTCACTTTTAATGAGAATATCATTAATCCTGATGGAAAAGGTCCTAAGTCTTTGTTTGATATTGATGCTCTTAACAATGCTTTTAGATATACAACTGTCAATCCTAGTACAGGTACATGCACAGGTATCACATCAAGCAAAGCAGATGGAGTTTGTGAGGAAATCTCTGATATGTCTTCAGAACAGAATAAAGAGTCATTGGAGTACATTATCTTTCCAATCTGGACTCCAGATCCACCAGAGGTGTTATCATCTGATCTTCCAATGTCATCTCAGCCTATTGAGACAGAAGTGCAAATTGAAACACCTTCCAATGAAAGTTTTGAGCAGAATGGTAATTTTACCAACTTGGAAGCCACCATTCCAGAGACATCAACATCTAATCTTCATGTGAACAAAAATCATCCTCTGGAACAGGTGATTGGAGATGTTAACAGTGGTGTACAAACAAGACAGCAAACTGCTGTTACTGAAGAAGAATTACATACCTCTCTATATGTGTGTTTTCTTTCTCAAGTGGAACCTAAAAAGGTAGTAGAAGCTCTCAAACACCCTAGTTGGATTGAGGCAATGCAAGAGGAGTTGTTACAGTTTAAGATACAGAATGTATGGACTCTAGTAGATCTGCCAAAGGGAAAAAGGGCAATTGGTACTAAATGGATCTTCAAGAACAAGAAGGATGAAAGAGGGATTGTTATCAAAAACAAGGCAAGACTGGTGGCACAAGGTTATACACAGGAAGAAGGAATTGATTATGATGATGTCTTTGCTCCTGTTGCCAGGATAGAAGTCATTAGATTATTTCTAGCATATGCTACATTCAAAGGCTTCACTGTTTATCAAATGGATGTCAAAAGTGCTTTTCTATATGGCATGATTGATGATGAAGTGTATGTGTGTCAACCCCCTGGATTTGAAGATCCTAATTATCCAGATAGAGTTTGCAGATTGGATAAGGCACTATATGGGTTGCATCAAGCCCCCCGGGCTTGGTATGAGACTTTATCTGTGTATCTCTTAGAGAATGGGTTCAAAAGAGGTACTATTGATAAGACTCTGTTCACCAAAAGAAACCAAAATGATATTTTACTGGTGCAAGTTTATGTAGATGACATCATTTTTGGTTCTACAAATGATGGTATGTGCAAGGAATTTGAAACTTTAATGCATCAAAAGTTTCAGATGAGTTCAATGGGGGAACTCACTTTCTTTTTGGGGCTTCAAGTTAAGCAAAGTTCAGATGGTACTTTCATAAATCAAAGTAAATATGTCAAAGACATACTTACTAAATTTGGATACTCTGATTCAAAAGTGGCTAGTACACCAATGGAAACACACAAGCCACTATCTGCAGACCCTGAGGGGGAGGAAGTTGATGTACATTTGTACAGATCAATGATTGGATCATTGATGTATTTAACTTCTTCTAGGCCAGATATAATGTTTGCTGTTTGTATCTGTGCAAGATTTCAAACCTGTCCAAAACAATCACATCTGTATGCTGTCAAAAGAATCTTTAGATACTTAAAAGGACAACCTGATCTAGGTCTTTGGTATCCAAAAGATTCACCTTTTGACCTAAAAGCATATTCAGATAGTGATTATGGGGGAGCTAGTATGGACAGAAAGTCAACATCAGGAGGATGTCAATTTCTAGGAGAAAGGTTAATCTCATGGCAGTGTAAGAAACAGACAACTGTATCAACATCTACTGCTGAAGCAGAGTATGTAGCTGCTGCAAGTTGCTGTGCTCAAGTCTTATGGATACAGAATCAGATGCTTGATTATGGTTTAACTTTCTTAAACACTCCTATTTACATTGATAATACTTCTGCTATCAGCATCATTAATAATCCTGTTAAACATTCTAAAACTAAGCATATAGAGATTAGGTATCATTTTATCAGAGATTGTAATGAAAAACGACTTATTCAGATTATAAAAGTTCATACTGACAATCAACTTGCAGATTTGTTCACCAAAGCATTTGATGTGACCAGATTTACTTTTCTGATTACCAGTATAGGCATGGTTAAATCCTTTTAAACTGTCTTTTCATAACTAGTTTGATACATCTCTATCATGTTTAAGAATTAGATGCTGGTAGATGTAATTGAGACTAACAGTGATAATCAAAGTAGTTACGACTATTTTGTCTTATTCATTATCACTGTTATTACTCAATTACCACTGTATATGTAGTTATCATTACTCATGACTACCACTGTAAGTTAACACTGTCAGTTAAATAACTACCACTGTTAGTGAAAACAGTTTCTACTGTATTCATTATTTAGTTATCACTGTCAGTATTAATGTTGGTGATAACTTTTACCACTGTTAGTATATCAGTTATCACTGTTTATACTATCTAGTTGTAATTGTTAAACATCACTTGGTATATTTC
Organism: Pseudognaphalium luteoalbum; assembly: GCA_963422505.1. NCBI lineage: Eukaryota > Viridiplantae > Streptophyta > Magnoliopsida > Asterales > Asteraceae > Pseudognaphalium > Pseudognaphalium luteoalbum. The sequence continues at coordinate 51,647,589 of OY730196.1, forward strand.
TATTTTCTTTTGCAGTATATATAAAAAAAAAAAAAAAAAAAAAAAAAATTACTCTTATCACTGTTAGTAATACTAATAAAAGTTTCTAGTATTGAGTTATAATCCCTTTGGTCAGGAGTTATTTCCATCAACTAGTTATCACTGTTAGTATTACTAATTTCCACTGTTGTACATTTCTTTCCACTGTTAGTGATATTCTTTAATTGAAATTATATTCCCAAATAGTTTCCACTGTTTTCAGAAAAGTTTTCACTGTTTTAAAATAGTTTCCACTGTTTTAAAATGGTTTCCACTGTTAATGTTCAAATTGGGATTTTTATTTCAAATTAAGGTCATTGACACTAACAGTATAAATACTCCTAACACTTGTACATTTTCTTTTACGCTCTCATAACCACTGCATTCATAAACCCTATAACCACTGCTATCGCAAATCATATACAAATTTCTTCATGGCTTCTTCTTCTTCAACTTCATCTCAACTCGCTTTAGGCAAGGATCATAACATGATTGCCTATCTGGTAAAACCCTCAATAGCCAATGATTACGTAGAGATCATTGATTTTCTGCGTAATTCTACCATTCATCATGCGTTATCTGTCGCACCCAGAATTTCACATGATCATATTAATGAATTCTGGGTTAAAGCAAAGATTGAGGAAGAAGCAGGTGTTCAAAAAATTGTTTCTATAGTTGCTGGGCATCAAGTAGTTATTTCTGAAGCATCCATTCGTTCTTCTCTTCATCTTCAGGATGAAGAAGGTATATCTTCAATTTCTGATGAAGCTTTATACTTGAATTTACAACGAATGGGATATGAGGGTAATTTGGGTGGGTATGTTTTTCAGAAAACAATGTTTTCATACCAATGGAGGTTTTTAATTCATACATTACTGCACTGTTTATCATCCAAACGTTCATCTTTTGAACAATTCAGCAGTAATGTAGCATATGCCTTGGTATGCTTAGCTACTGGCCAAAAATTTAATTTTTCCGACTTTATTTTTGCTGGTATGCTAAGAAACATAAACCAACCTAAACTGAAATTTTTAATGTATCCAAGGTTTGTGCAGATCTTTTTAAATGAACAAATATCTGATCTGCCACACTTGGATAAGATAATAGGTATCTCTTCCTTTAAACCAAAAGTATTTTCAAATATGAAGAGAGATACCTCTATCAGAGGTGTCATGTTTTCTGGGAGGGTAACAGCATTGTTTCCAACAATGCTTCCTGCACCCTCCACCACAGCATCTGTACCACCAACAGAAGCTGAACCAGTTGTTGAAAGAATGGAACAACCCATTCCTTCTTATCCCACAGCAACTGGGGGTACTAATGAACAACAAGGGAACAGATTCACTACAACCTACATCAGAAAAGCCAAAAGGGCTCCACAACAGATGACTGAGGATCATGTTGCTCAGTCATCTAAGTCTAATGACAGGGGTCATGAACAGCATGTGGTCCATGAGGAGAGGGGTGACAATTCTGTGAGGGCTGCTTCTACTGCTTTTAGCCCACTGGCAGAGCAGGACAGAAGTAACATTGATAAGACCCAAGCAGAGGCAACATCAAAACATGATTCTACTCCTGTAGATGATTTTGGTGGTCCCAGTACCAATAACCAAGGGGAATCTGTTGATCATACTAGGTATGATACAGGTTTTGATACACATGTCAATGATTCACCTAGGAAGTCACATTCTGATGGTGATGAGGCTAGAACTAACCTGGAATTAACGAAAATGATTGATTATGTATGGGAGAAGTTCAGAGTAGAAAAGAGAAAGAACAAGGAAAAGGATGAGCTGATTGCTAATTTACAGCAGAGGGTTTCTCAGCTAGAATACATAGTGGTCAAAGTTTTGAAAGAAGGAAAGAAATATGTCATGGTTGAAGGTGATTCTGCAGAGGAGGCTTTCAAAAAGGGGGAGAAGTATTGGACTAATAAAGGTGATGAGGGTCAAAAGGATGATGATAAAAAGGGTAAGGATGGACAGAATGATGATGATGTTGATGATCACATTGATGCAGAGATTGAAATGGAAACACCAATTCATCAAGAAACTGAGAAGGTCCATGATGGTGAGAATGAGAAAGAAAATGAGAAGACCACACAGGCTAAAAGGCAGAAATCAATTCCTGTGCAGTCTGTCAAAGCTAAGAAGCAAAAAACTACCTTACCTCCAGTTCAGATCAGAGAACCATCTACTGCACCTGCTGCTGCACAAACTATGCCTAAGATTGACCCTAAGGATAAGGGTAAGGGTATACTGGAGGAAGAGCCAAAACAGAAAAAGCAGAAAACTATGCCTCCTGAAGTTACAGTGAATGATGATGAGTATGCTCAGAGGCTATTTGCTGAGATCAATGCAGATGTGCTAGCAGAGGAGATGATTGAGGTTGAAGTTGAACCTGGTAAGTTTGTTAAAATGACAAAAGCTCAAGTTGATGAGTGGGATGATGCACAGTTGAGAGAGCAAAAACAAGATGACATTGAATATCTGGTGGATCAACTCAAGAAAAAGAAGGCAGATGAATTAAAAAGGACTAGAGCTGCCAAAGCTGCTGCTAAAAGGAATAAACCATTGACAAGAGCTCAACAGAAAAGAAATTTGGTTTTAAAGCTAAGAGGTGGCAATATTCCAACTGCAAGGCTTAATGCTATGTCCCTTGAAAGCTTACAAAGAATTTGGGACAGGGATACATTTTTAAATCCAGAGGCTGCTAAGAGAGCAGAAGAAGCACAGAAAGTTAAAAAGAAGGCAGAAAGGGAAAAGAGCCAGAAAGAAAAGATTGAAAAAGAAATGGAAAAGGAAAAGAAATGGAAAAGGATGAGTGATGAGCTTAAACAGAAGAGGAAACAAGAACTTGCATCAATTCCAGATTTACCTAAGAAAAATTTGAAGCTGGATAAGTTGATTGTGGTGCAACCTCTACAACATATTGCTCCTGATAACTCTCCTGGAATCATTGATTGGTCTGTGGTAAACTTTACAGTTCCAATTAAATGTGAGAAAATTAGGATTGAAAGGGCAGATACTTCAGTTTCATATTGGAGGTCATTCAAAGAGTTGATCAGGGTAATTGTTAGAGAAGATCTGATCAGGATGTATGAGATTGGGTCTGAGAAAGGACTAAGCACCAAAAAGTTTGATAGTGTGTATGAAATGAGTGTTTGGTCTGGTATCTCTATGATGTATGAACCTGAAAGATTCAGATTTGAATTCAATACTTTCAGAAATGTGAAGCAGTGGATCTATCTCAGCAATCCAGGTGTTCATCAAGTTATTTTTGATGATGCTACTATGATTTGGATGCTCACTGACAGAGAATATGATATGAGTTTGAGTTTGTTAAGAAGCCTAAGGCATGCTAAATTATCTGTCTCATTCAACAATGATTTGGCAGAAGATTTGGTGTACATGATATTGAATCAGATTCATAAGAAAGAGGAGTATGAGAGAAGACACAGAGATTAAAGATAGTTAGAAAAAGGTCAAATTGAAGAATCAAGAGAAACTTAATACTGTTGGGGACAGATTAAGTTTAGGGGGAGATTGTTGGGAAATGCACAAGGCATTAACACTGTTAGTGTTATTGTTTCTACTGGTATAACAACTGTTAGTCTGCTGGTTATCACTGTCTTCAGAGTTAAAACTGTTAGTTGAAGTCTTCATGGATTATCACTGTTAGTGAAAGTGATTACCACTGCTAGTAGAAGATTACAACTGTTATTGAAGATTGAAGATAAGAGTTACAACTGTTAGTGTTATCACTGTTTGTTTACAACAGTTAACACTGCTTAGGCTAGTTACCACTGTTGGTATATTAGTCTAGTAAATTGTACAAGTGTTAACACTGTTATAGGAATTACCACTGTTTGTATAGTCGTGGTAGTTAACACTGTTTATATTTAGAATAGGAGGGAAGTCAGAGTTTGAATAATTATGGATTGAAACTGCTTCCATAATTATAGGAGATTGTTTAGCAGGACTCTATGGGTTATAAATAGAGTTCCTTAACCTAGATTAGGTTAAGAATTTTAAGCGCAGCTTCAAGGTTTTGTAACCCTAATACAAATCAGTGTATTCGTCTTATATCATTAATAAGATTGAAGCTTTTTATAATTCTGTTCTTGTTATTCATATTGATCTTCAATATATTACTAAGTGTTATTCCGCAAACTTCTTAGTAATTATTCAAAACTGCTGTTATCTAATAGTTTATTAGATAGATCTTGGTTCATCAAATACCGTACGTTTTGACGCATGCATATTAGGCTAATTCCCTATCTAATCAATGTGAATTTAATTTCATTTCAAATAAAGTCTAGCACAAGCCGTTTTTACGTGATTTAATATATTTGCTTTAATACGTGAAGCGTTCGCGTGCGTAATTATTATGAATTACACAAACATTCGGTAGAGACCGACACCCACGAACGATTGTGATCAAGCCAAGTATATAACATAAATCTATTTGAATAAAAATAGTAGTCATTATAAAACGGATAGAAAGTTACATATATGTATACGCGTAACCACGTTAATTAACTTTTAAACGCGCGTGTGAACCGAGAGACACACAACGGCAAGTTAAACAATGTAAGTAATCAAACAAACAAATGTTAAAAAGGAAAAAAAATTTGTAATGTCAAATTCTAATATTCTAATGACCTTAATCTACCTTAAATACCACTAAATCACCTTAAGTACATAATTAGCATCTAATTAATCAAGATTAGCACCTAATGACCTAAATATCTACACTTAAACACCAACATGGAAACCAAGAGGGGCCCCCCCTTGCTCCTCTCCCTTTGGCCGGTCAAACACCCTAGCCCCCCCCCCCCCTCATGGCCATTTCCCTTGTACATGCACACCACTCTCCTTACATGCTTCATTCATCCATTTATACACTCAATTCTCACAAGCATTCACTCACAAACTCTCTCCCTCCTCCCTTCTTGAAACCCACGGCCAACCTCCACCCCCATCATTCTCATCTTATTTTCCAAGATCACCACCACAAACCCACCACAAACCACCATGAACCACCACCTCAAGCCATCAAAATAACACACTTTAAACACACAAACACCTACAAACACTTACACCATCATACTACCATCAACAAAACAAGTTTAAAACAACATCCAAGTTAGAGAAAACATACTTTCAAGAATCAAGTTCAACCTTGCTTCAAGAACAACAACAACCTTTGTAAGGAAACTTTTCTTAAACTTTTATTTTCTTATATATATGTGTTTATACTAAGTATGTTCACTTACACTAAAATATATTTTAAAACACTTACCTCATCTTTTAAAAATGTTAACTAGCAAGTTTTATAAAAATAAAGTTTATAAACAAGTCAAGAAACCTTAAAAGTGTAAAAACATGCATTATATACTTTAAACTTCTCAAACATGTAATGAACTTTCATTTATGTTGAAATAATTATTTTGAACTAAGAAACACAATAAACTAGTAAAAAAACATAAACTTTGTAGTTTAAAAGTTAGCTAAACACACTTTTGGGTGAAAAATGACAAAGACAAAACTTAAGGGACTAAAAGTGTGAGATCTAACTTTGGAGGACAGAAATGTTAAAAATAATATTAATGATGTATTAACATGTTAAAACATGGATCTAAGTGTTAAAAACTAAACCATTGTGGTTAGAAACCAAGAAAACTAAACTATGAGGTTAAAAGTGGAAAAATGGAAACTAAGAGGACCAAACTTGTTAAAACAGAAAGTTACTGACCTTGAACGTGAAAATCAGTAACTTAAGTGTATTTAAGCTTAAACCATGACTTAGGACAATAATTATATGGTCAAACCCTAATAAACCGAAATCTTGCGCTAGGAATGAAATAAATAAAAGTAAAGGGACTAAACATGTAAAAATGAGAACTCTTGGACCTGGACTGACCATATCAGTAACTTAGACTTAATTTAATGTTAATGATGTTTTAAAACAATAGCCATATGATAAACCCTACTAAACCGAAACATTATGCAAGAAACGATAAAAATGAAAGTAAAGGGGTTAAAACCGTACAAACCTAAAACCTTGGACCTGGGCTGTTCATATCAGTAACATACACACAAAATAATGTTAAGGATGATTTAGAATAATAATCTTGTGGTTGAACACATACAAACCAAAGTATCATGCTAGATATGGACTAAACACAATTATAGGGACTAAATGCGTACAAACTATAAGTTATGGGCTGAGATGATAAAAATCAGTAAGTACATAAATATAAAGTCTAATTTATAGTTTGGTGTATTAAAACCAAAGATTGTATAGTTACAAGTCAACAAACCGAACTTTGAGCTAAAAATGAGATGATTGAAACTTTAGGGACTAATAGTGTAAAATCAGAAAGTTGGGGACTATAAACTTAATAATATTAACTTAAGTGACCAAAAGTTTAAACCATGATAAAAATTGTCGGGAACCTAAGGCACACGGTAGAAATCAAAGAAACCAAACATATTAATCGAAAACGACAAAATATAAACTACAAGGACTAAAACTGTCAATTCAAGAAACTTGTGGACTGATGTAAACCTTCTGTAAATCAGGGGACTTTATGATAAAAATATACTTTAGATATCATGATTAATATAAATGCCGAGAAACCGCAAGGACCGATTTATTACAAATTAATGTTACATATATGCTACAAATCAAAAATTAACATATTATATAGTGAATAATAATATGTTGAGGCTTTATACATAACTTGAACATTGTAGCAAACTATAATTGATCACATCGTGTCGTATACACTCTAAGTGAAGTGAACACTTAGTATAGACGGTCTATTAAAACGTCTACTGTTATTAATTTGACCTTACGCATTTAGGGCATAAAGAGATTTTATTGGGATCAAATACTTAAACTTGATTTGCTAGCACGCTCGGACTCAGGTGAGTTCACAGCCCCTATTTTACTGCTTTTAATGCTTTCAAATGTTGGGGTGGAAAACATATAACTGATTTATGCGATTATTGGAAACTGACTTGTATCTTTATGGGAGCCTAAGTTCGCAAGTTGTAGCATATAAGTCCTTTGCTTACAATGACTATAACCATTAACTAGGTGACTCTAGCCACTAAATATACGGATAGTACTATCGGATTGACATTCCCCCACTGATTATCTTAGTTAGTCGCGCTAACTAGCGACATTGTTCGCGACCAGGATCGTATATTTACTTTGTCCAAGGCAACGATTGTTATGTCGTGGTTTGGTTATAGGCTTAGTTTCGGCATATTAACTCATTAGGCCTAGCTAGCCTTTGAGGGATCACAGTCAGCGTTTCAACATTTAAATAATCGTACAAGAGTCCTTCGATGCCACATATTGAATTACTGATGCATTTTTATCAAACTGATTTACGATAGAGTCTTAAACCTGTGAATTCACTCAACAATTATGTTGACGTTTTAAATATGTTTTTCAGGGAATTAGCCATGCTGCGAGACCACATGCATTTTGGAACCGTACCTGCCCTGTAACTTAGGATGCCATCTTTTGAACAATGTACTTTTGTGAAACTGTGAAATTTATAATACTGCTTTTGACACCTCGATAAGGCTGTAATGTTTGTAAAACTTTTAATGGCATCTTAATGTATTAGACGTTCTGCGATAACCATATGCTCTTGTATTATTTATTTGGATCGAGTCACGCCCCGCTTAATACTAATGCTTCCGCTAAACGAAATTACCGATTTTTGGGGTGTGATAGATTTGGTATCAGAGCCATTGGTTATAGCGAACTAGAAGTCTTTAGTGACTTAGAATGTCTTAGAGACCTAGACTATAACCCTAGATACGATCACTCATAACATGCATTGCATCCATACAAACTCAACATATTGTACGAGCCTGACATGTCACCCACTTTTCCTTGTAGCAATATGTCTAGAGAGAGCCCGATTTACATCTATGCCTCGGATGAGGAACCCACTGAGGCCACCTTTGATAGTAGAGCTACTTCTGTACATGAGAGCCCGTCTGTCCACGTTAGGGCTACTTCTGATGACACTAGTGTTACACCTCCCACAGCACCTGTGATGAGACCCGTCACCATACCTACCATAGGCGAGACCTCACGTAGGCCATTGATGAGGAGGACCCCTAGGAAGGTCATCCGTGATCTACCCACAGGAGTATTAGCACCGCGCGATGAGGCGCCACCTATGATCGACATACCATGTGATGAGCAGTCACAGAGGATGCCGAGACCGACACAGTTTGGCTGGATGCTGTCGATACTGCGGAGGTGGAGATCGCTGGACGGTCTCCCACCTACCTGTCTGGAGAGTCTTCTCATGCACCATCTCCCTTGCCCATCACTGGGGAGCCGTTGGAGCTTACAGTCCCTACCCTAGTTGGAGTCTGTCGTACGCTGTTTCAGATTTTGTCCTACCGGGACGATGACATCCACGAGCTACGGAGCGATACGTCCCGCTTGGACGGAGACATGGTGTCCACCTACGAGCGACTGGACTTGGTGGAGAGCCACCGGATGGCGGACATGGAGACTGCAGAGGCCATCAGGGCACGCGTGGATGTACTCGAGGGACGCCTGAGGATGATTGGATTTGCCATTGGAGTATGCATTGTGATGACAGTGCTTAGGACGGCTGTGGGTGTGTATTTCCCCTACTTCCGTTAGACTTATGTATGGCGGGTTGTGCTTACATAGTGTTAGGATTAACTCGACGAGTAGAGATAGACTCGTCACATTTTGTATAACTAGTATGTATGAATGGGTACTAAGCTTAGAACCCCATCCCTTTTGTAAGGAACTTATGTAAAAGCACTTTATGTTATGATATAATATAATGTATCTTTGGGGTACTTGTTGTGTTCTTTACATTAGCATTAATTACTATATCTGTCTGTCTTTGGTTATGTATGTTAGGATCAAATCATGCCGCCCAAACGTCGAAACACTGTAAACAGTCGTAGGAACTCAGGACCCTCTAATGAAGATAGCATTGAAGAGATTGTGGCTCGAAGGGTAGCCGATGCTATGGCCCAGTATGAGGCAAGCTGCGCACGGGAGAACGTTGTTAATGATAGCGGGACAGGGAGAAATGTTGCTGGAGGAGACCGAACCGGGGAACAGACCCATGGGACAGAGACACCCGAGAATGCTCAAAGGGGATGTTCATACAAGTCATTCCTAGCATGCAAGCCAAGCAATTTTCATGGGAATGAAGGCGCCATCGGGGTGATTCATTGGATCGAGAAAATGGAATCTGTGCTAGATATAAGCAACTGTCCACCAGACCGTATGGTTAAGTATGCTGCTTGCACACTGACTGGCAAGGCATTGACCTGGTGGAATTCTCAAGTGCAAACCCTTGGGAGAGAGGTTGCTAACTCCATTTCTTGGGAAGAGTTAAAGTCAATGATGCTAGATGAATTCTGCCCCCGAAGCGAACTACAAAAGGTCGAGACCGAACTGTGGGAAATAGCAATGAATGGGTCCGATATCACCGCTTACACCACCAGGTTTCAAGAACTAGCTCGTTTGGTACCTCACATGGTTACTCCCGAGTACAAAAGAATAGAGAGGTACATCTGGGGACTGGTACCGCAAATCAGGAGCTTGGTAACGACATCCAAACCGTCCACGTTCAGAAGCACCGTTAGCCTTGCACAAAGTTTAACGGACAAGGCGGTAAGGATGGAAACTCTGACCAAGAAAGTTAGTTCTAACAAAGGAGAAACTGAAAGAGCTGGGGGAGGAAGTAGTGGAAATGATAAACGAAAGGGGAATGATGGGAGAAATGACCGACAGGGCCTGCAGCACAAACAACTGAGGACCACTAAGGCGTATGTTGCTAATGCGCCAGGACCTAAAGCTTATGCTGGCAACAAGCCAAAGTGTATCAAGTGTGAAAGACACCATGAGGGCATGTGCATCCGTTGTGATAACTGTAAGAAGTGGGGTCACCGTGCACAATTCTGTGGAGGGAGTTCTCAAAACCAGGGCAATAATGAACGAAGAGTGCTCAAATGTTTTGAATGTGGTAACCCAAACCACCTCCGAAACAGTTGCCCTAAACTCCACAACAACAATAACAACAACCGTAACAATGGCAACAACCAACCGGCTCATGGACGAGCGTTCGTTATTGGAGCACAAGAGGCGTTCCAAGATCCCAACACTGTTACGGGTACGTTCCTTGTAAACAATCAATACGCTTCAGTTCTATTTGATTCGGGTGCCGATTTAAGTTTTGTGTCTTCCGAGTTTAGACCATTACTAGAAATAGAATCCCGTAAGTTAGACATGAAATACTCAGTAGAACTAGCAAATGGTAAACTAATAGAAGACGAAGAAGTAGTACCGGAATGCACTCTATCCCTCGAGGGTCATTCTTTTAAAATTAATTTATTGCCAATGGACCTAGGAAGCTTTGATATTGTAATTGGAATGGAATGGTTGTCCGAAAATCGTGCGGAAATCTTATGCTTTGAAAAGATAGTGCGGGTACCACTGCCCTCAGGTGAAATGCTCATAATTCGAGGAGAGCTGAAAAGAAGCGCTTTGAAGATGGTCAATGGCATAAAAACCCGTAAGTATCTACGAAAGGGATACCAAGCCTTCCTAGCGCATGTTGTGGAGAAGTAAACAGAGGGACGGCGCATAGACGACATACCTGTTGTACGTGATTATCCGGGAGTGTTTCCAGAGGATTTTCCTGGACTACCACCCCCAAGACAAGTTGAATTTCGGATTGACCTAGTGCCCGGAGCCGCACCAATAGCGCGCTCTCCCTACCGTCTAGCTCCATCCGAAATGCAAGAATTGTCCACGCAATTGCAAGAACTCTTAGACCTAGGATTCATCCGACCGAGCATTTCACCTTGGGGAGCTCCGGTGTTATTCGTGAAGAAGAAGGATGGATCCATGAGAATGTGTATCGACTACCGGGAACTAAACAAGGTGACAATCAAAAACCGATACCCTCTACCGCGCATCGATGATTTATTCGATCAACTTCAAGGTTCTAGTTTCTACTCAAAGATTGACTTGCGATCCGGATACCACCAACTGAAGGTACGAGAGGAGGATGTGCCAAAAACCGCATTTAGAACTCGTTATGGTCATTACGAGTTTCTAGTCATGCCTTTTGGATTGACAAACGCTCCTGCAGTGTTTATGGATCTCATGAACAGAGTCTGCAAACCTTACCTCGATAAATTCGTTATTGTTTTTATTGATGATATCCTCATATACTCGCAAACAAAGGAAGATCACGAGCAACACCTGAAATTGATCCTTGAACTGTTGGAGAATGAGAAATTATACGCAAAATTTTCCAAGTGTGAATTTTGGTTGCGCGAAGTTCAGTTCTTGGGTCATGTAATTAATGGCAAGGGAATTCACGTTGACCCGGCCAAGATTGAGGCGATCAAGAATTGGGAAGCACCGAAAACCCCAACTGAGGTGCGCCAATTCCTTGGGTTGGCTGGCTATTACCGTCGATTTATCGAAAATTTCTCCAAGATAGCCCAGTCACTCACCTCGTTAACACAAAAAGATAAGAAGTTTGAGTGGGGCGAGAAACAAGAATCCGCCTTCCAACTACTAAAGCAAAAACTGTGCACCGCACCTATCTTGTCACTACCCGAAGGAGTAGACAACTTCATTGTCTACTGTGATGCTTCGCATCAAGGGTTGGGTTGCATACTAATGCAAAATGACAAGGTCATTGCTTATGCATCTCGTCAATTGAAGGTTCACGAGAAGAATTATACAACACATGACTTGGAGCTGGGAGCAGTCGTGTTTGCCCTCAAAATCTGGAGACATTACCTATACGGTACAAAGTGTACGATTTTCACCGATCACAAGAGTTTACAACACATTTTTGACCAGAAGGAGCTTAATATGCGACAACGAAGATGGGTCGAATTACTGAACGATTACGACTGTGAAATTAAGTATCACCCGGGCAAAGCTAACGTTGTAGCCGATGCCTTGAGTCGTAAAGAAAGAATTAAGACTATTAGGGTTCGTGCTCTTGGAATGACTATCCACACGAACCTCACTACTCAAATTCGAGACGCACAACAAGTGGCACTAACCGACGAGCGTATAAAGAGTGAATCCCTGAGAGGAATGGAGAAACAACTAGTACCCAAGGATGATGGGACCTTGTGTTTCGCGGATAGACTTTGGGTTCCATGTGTGGAGGAACTGCGTAAGCTTCTACTCGATGAAGCCCATAAGTCTAATTATTCGATACATCCTGGAGCTGATAAGATGTACCATGATTTGAAGGGATTCTATTGGTGGCCAAACATGAAGGGAGACATTGCCACCTATGTTAGCAAGTGTCTGACATGTTCAAAAGTCAAGGCCGAGTACCAAAAACCGTCTGGACTTTTGCAACAACCCGAGATGCCACAATGGAAATGGGAGCATATATCCATGGACTTCATCACCAAGCTACCCAAGACATTGTCAGGGTATGACACAATATGGGTAATCGTCGATCGTTTGAAAATATCGGCTCATTTCCTACCCATTAAAGAAACTGACAAAATGGAGAAGCTGACTAGAACATATCTCAAGGAGATTGTTTCCAGACATGGAGTGCCGGTATCCATCATTTCTGATAGGGATAGCCGTTTCACATCGCGTTTCTGGCAAACACTGCAAAAGGCATTAGGTACCCGTATAGACATGAGTACCGCCTACCATCCTCAAACTGATGGTCAAAGTGAAAGAACGATACACACGCTCGAGGACTTGTTGCGGGCATGTGTGATTGATTTTGGAGGAAATTGGGATACTCATTTACCCCTTGCAGAATTTTCCTACAACAATAGCTATCACACGAGTATTCAAATGGCACCTTTCGAGGCGTTATACGGATGCAAGTGCCGATCGCCACTGTGTTGGGCAGAGTTGAGTGACAAACAAATTTCTGGCCCCGAGATTGTCCAAGAAACGACGGACAAGATATCCCAAGTTCTTAACAGACTGAAAGCGGCACGAGACCGACAGAAAAGCTATGCAGACAACCGCCGAAAACCCATTGAGTTTCAAGTAGGAGACAAAGTCCTACTCAAGGTGTCACCTTGGAAAGGGGTCATCCGATTTGGAAAATGGGTTAAGTTAAATCAAGGTACATAGGACCCTTTGAAATCCTAGCACGGGTTGGTCCTGTGGCATACAAGCTTAAACTACCTCAAGAGCTAAGTAACGTCCATGACACCTTTCATGTATGTAACTTGAAGAAGTGCTTATCCGATGAGACCCTAGTTATTCCTCCCGACGAAATCCATGTTGATTCACGATTAAACTTTGTAGAGGAACCAATCGAAGTGTCGGATCGGAAGATTCAACAGCTCCGACGTAGCCGGATTAAATTGGTCAAGGTTCGTTGGAATTCGAAACGAGGGCCAGAGTTTACTTGGGAACGTGAGGATGAGATGAAAAAGAAATACCCTCAACTTTTTGGAGACACGCCAATCACTCACGACACTACTTAAATTTCGGGACGAAATTTCTTTAACGGGGGAAGTATGTGATAACCCGAGAATTTCTGTAAATACCGTACGTTTTGACGCATGCATATTAGGCTAATTCCCTATCTAATCAATGTGAATTTAATTTCATTTCAAATAAAGTCTAGCACAAGCCGTTTTTACGTGATTTAATATATTTGCTTTAATGCACGAAGTGTTCGCGTGCGTAATTATTATGAATTACACAAACATTCGGTAGAGACCGACACCCACGAACGATTGTGATCAAGCCAAGTATATAACATAAATCTATTTGAATAAAAATAGTAGTCATTATAAAACGGATAGCAAGTTACATATATGTATACGCGTAACCACGTTAATTAACTTTTAAACGCGCGTGTGAACCGAGAGACACACAACGGCAAGTTAAACAATGTAAGTAATCAAATAAACAAATGTTAAAAAGGCATAAAAATTTGTAATGTCAAATTCTAATATTCTAATGACCTTAATCTACCTTAAATACCACTAAATCACCTTAAGTACATAATTAGCATCTAATTAATCAAGATTAGCACCTAATGACCTAAATATCTACACTTAAACACCAACATGGAAACCAAGAGGGGCCCCCCCTTGCTCCTCTCCCTTTGGCCGGCCAAACACCCTAGCCCCCCCCCCCCTCATGGCCATTTCCCTTGTACATGCACACCACTCTCCTTACATGCTTCATTCATCCATTCATACACTCAATTCTCACAAGCATTCACTCACAAACTCTCTCCCTCCTCCCTTCTTGAAACCCACGGCCAACCTCCACCCCCATCATTCTCATCTTATTTTCCAAGATCACCACCACAAACCCACCACAAACCACCATGAACCACCACCTCAAGCCATCAAAATAACACACTTTAAACACACAAACACCTACAAACACTTACACCATCATACTACCATCAACAAAACAAGTTTAAAACAACATCCAAGTTAGAGAAAACATACTTTCAAGAATCAAGTTCAACCTTGCTTCAAGAACAACAACAACCTTTGTAAGGAAACTTTTCTTAAACTTTTATTTTCTTATATATATGTGTTTATACTAAGTATGTTCACTTACACTAAAATATATTTTAAAACACTTACCTCATCTTTTAAAAATGTTAACTAGCAAGTTTTATAAAAATAAAGTTTATAAACAAGTCAAGAAACCTTAAAAGTGTAAAAACATGCATTATATACTTTAAACTTCTCAAACATGTAATGAACTTTCATTTATGTTGAAATAATTATTTTGAACTAAGAAACACAATAAACTTGTAAAAAAACATAAACTTTGTAGTTTAAAAGTTAGCTAAACACACTTTTGGGTGAAAAATGACAAAGACAAAACTTAAGGGACTAAAAGTGTGAGATCTAACTTTGGAGGACAGAAATGTTAAAAATAATATTAATGATGTATTAACATGTTAAAACATGGATCTAAGTGTTAAAAACCAAACCATTGTGGTTAGAAACCAAGAAAACTAAACTATGAGGTTAAAAGTGGAAAAATGGAAACTAAGAGGACCAAACTTTTTAAAACAGAAATTTACTGACCTTGAACGTGAAAATCAGTAACTTAAGTGTATTTAAGCTTAAACCATGACTTAGGACAATAATTATATGGTCAAACCCTAATAAACCGAAATCTTGCGCTAGGAATGAAATAAATAAAAGTAAAGGGACTAAACAAGTAAAAATGACAACTCTTGGACCTGGACTGACCATATCAGTAACTTAGACTTAATTTAATGTTAATGATGTTTTAAAACAATAGCCATATGATTAAACCCTACTAATCCGAAACATTATGCAAAAAACGATAAAAATGAAAGTAAAGGGGTTAAAACCGTACAAACCTAAAACCTTGGACCTGGAATGTTCATATCAGTAACATACACACAAAATAATGTTAAGGAGGATTTAGAATAATAATCTTGTGGTTGAACACATACAAACCAAAGTATCATGCTAGATATGGACTAAACACAATTATAGGGACTAAACGCGTACAAACTATAAGTTATGGGCTGAGATGATAAAAATCAGTAAGTACATAAATATAAAGTCTAATTTATAGTTTGGTGTATTAAAACCAAAGATTGTATAGTTACAAGTCAACAAACCGAACTTTGAGCTAAAAATGAGATAATTGAAACTTTAGGGACTAATAGTGTAAAATCAGAAAGTTGGGGACTATAAACTTAATAATATTAACTTAAGTGACCAAAAGTTTAAACCATGATAAAAATTGTCGGGAACCTAAGGCACACGGTAGAAATCAAAGAAACCAAACATATTAACCGAAAACGACAAAATATAAACTACAAGGACTAAAACTGTCAATTCAAGAAACTTGTGGACTGATGTAAACCTTCTGTAAATCAGGGGACTTTATGATAAAAATATACTTTAGATATCATGATTAATATAAATGCCGAGAAACCGCAAGGACCGATTTATTACAAATTAATGTTACATATATGCTACAAATCCAAAATTAACATATTATATAGTGAATAATAATATGTTGAGGCTTTATACATAACTTGAACATTGTAGCAAACTATAATTGATCACATCGTGTCGTATACACTCTAAGTGAAGTGAACACTTAGTATAGACGGTCTATTAAAACGTCTACTGTTATTAATTTGACCTTACGCATTTAGGGCATAAAGAGATTTTATTGGGATCAAATACTTAAACTTGATTTGCTAGCACGCTTGGACTCAGGTGAGTTCACAGCCCCTATTTTACTGCTTTTAATGCTTTCAAATGTTGGGGTGGAAAACATATAACTGATTTAATATATTTGCTTTAATGCGCGAAGCGTTCGCGTGCGTAATTATTATGAATTACACAAACATTCGGTAGAGACCGACACCCACGAACGATTGTGATCAAGCCAAGTATATAACATAAATCTATTTGAATAAAAATAGTAGTCATTATAAAACGGATAGCAAGTTACATATATGTATACGCGTAACCACGTTAATTAACTTTTAAACGCGCGTGTGAACCGAGAGACACACAACGGCAAGTTAAACAATGTAAGTAATCAAACAAACAAATGTTAAAAAGGCATAAAAATTTGTAATGTCAAATTCTAATATTCTAATGACCTTAATCTACCTTAAATACCACTAAATCACCTTAAGTACATAATTAGCATCTAATTAATCAAGATTAGCACCTAATGACCTAAATATCTACACTTAAACACCAACATGGAAACCAAGAGGGGCCCCCCCTTGCTCCTCTCCCTTTGGCCGGCCAAACACCCTAGGCCCCCCCCCCCTCATGGCCATTTCCCTTGTACATGCACACCACTCTCCTTACATGCTTCATTCATCCATTCATACACTCAATTCTCACAAGCATTCACTCACAAACTCTCTCCCTCCTCCCTTCTTGAAACCCACGGCCAACCTCCACCCCCATCATTCTCATCTTATTTTCCAAGATCACCACCACAAACCCACCACAAACCACCATGAACCACCACCTCAAGCCATCAAAATAACACACTTTAAACACACAAACACCTACAAACACTTACACCATCATACTACCATCAACAAAACAAGTTTAAAACAACATCCAAGTTAGAGAAAACATACTTTCAAGAATCAAGTTCAACCTTGCTTCAAGAACAACAACAACCTTTGTAAGGAAACTTTTCTTAAACTTTTATTTTCTTATATATATGTGTTTATACTAAGTATGTTCACTTACACTAAAATATATTTTAAAACACTTACCTCATCTTTTAAAAATGTTAACTAGCAAGTTTTATAAAAATAAAGTTTATAAACAAGTCAAGAAACCTTAAAAGTGTAAAAACATGCATTATATACTTTAAACTTCTCAAACATGTAATGAACTTTCATTTATGTTGAAATAATTATTTTGAACTAAGAAACACAATAAACTTGTAAAAAAACATAAACTTTGTAGTTTAAAAGTTAGCTAAACACACTTTTGGGTGAAAAATGACAAAGACAAAACTTAAGGGACTAAAAGTGTGAGATCTAACTTTGGAGGACAGAAATGTTAAAAATAATATTAATGATGTATTAACATGTTAAAACATGGATCTAAGTGTTAAAAACCAAACCATTGTGGTTAGAAACCAAGAAAACTAAACTATGAGGTTAAAAGTGGAAAAATGGAAACTAAGAGGACCAAACTTTTTAAAACAGAAATTTACTGACCTTGAACGTGAAAATCAGTAACTTAAGTGTATTTAAGCTTAAACCATGACTTAGGACAATAATTATATGGTCAAACCCTAATAAACCGAAATCTTGCGCTAGGAATGAAATAAATAAAAGTAAAGGGACTAAACATGTAAAAATGAGAACTCTTGGACCTGGACTGACCATATCAGTAACTTAGACTTAATTTAATGTTAATGATGTTTTAAAACAATAGCCATATGATTAAACCCTACTAATCCGAAACATTATGCAAAAAACGATAAAAATGAAAGTAAAGGGGTTAAAACCGTACAAACCTAAAACCTTGGACCTGGGCTGTTCATATCAGTAACATACACACAAAATAATGTTAAGGAGGATTTAGAATAATAATCTTGTGGTTGAACACATACAAACCAAAGTATCATGCTAGATATGGACTAAACACAATTATAGGGACTAAACGCGTACAAACTATAAGTTATGGGCTGAGATGATAAAAATCAGTAAGTACATAAATATAAAGTCTAATTTATAGTTTGGTGTATTAAAACCAAAGATTGTATAGTTACAAGTCAACAAACCGAACTTTGAGCTAAAAATGAGATAATTGAAACTTTAGGGACTAATAGTGTAAAATCAGAAAGTTGGGGACTATAAACTTAATAATATTAACTTAAGTGACCAAAAGTTTAAACCATGATAAAAATTGTCGGGAACCTAAGGCACACGGTAGAAATCAAAGAAACCAAACATATTAACCGAAAACGACAAAATATAAACTACAAGGACTAAAACTGTCAATTCAAGAAACTTGTGGACTGATGTAAACCTTCTGTAAATCAGGGGACTTTATGATAAAAATATACTTTAGATATCATGATTAATATAAATGCCGAGAAACCGCAAGGACCGATTTATTACAAATTAATGTTACATATATGCTACAAATCCAAAATTAACATATTATATAGTGAATAATAATATGTTGAGGCTTTATACATAACTTGAACATTGTAGCAAACTATAATTGATCACATCGTGTCGTATACACTCTAAGTGAAGTGAACACTTAGTATAGACGGTCTATTAAAACGTCTACTGTTATTAATTTGACCTTACGCATTTAGGGCATAAAGAGATTTTATTGGGATCAAATACTTAAACTTGATTTGCTAGCACGCTTGGACTCAGGTGAGTTCACAGCCCCTATAACTGATTTATGCGATTATTGGAAACTGACTTGTATCTTTATGGGAGCCTAAGTTCGCAAGTTGTAGCATATAAGTCCTTTGCTTACAATGACTATAACCATTAACTAGGTGACTCTAGCCACTAAATATACGGATAGTACTATCGGATTGACATTCCCCCACTGATTATCTTAGTTAGTCGCGCTAACTAGCGACATTGTTCGCGACCAGGATCGTATATTTACTTTGTCCAAGGCAACGATTGTTATGTCGTGGTTTGGTTATAGGCTTAGTTTCGGCATATTAACTCATTAGGCCTAGCTAGCCTTTGAGGGATCACAGTCAGCGTTTCAACATTTAAATAATCGTACAAGAGTCCTTCGATGCCACATATTGAATTACTGATGCATTTTTATCAAACTGATTTACGATAGAGTCTTAAACCTGTGAATTCACTCAACAATTATGTTGACGTTTTAAATATGTTTTTCAGGGAATTAGCCATGCTGCGAGACCACATGCATTTTGGAACCGTACCTGCCCTGTAACTTAGGATGCCATCTTTTGAACAATGTACTTTTGTGAAACTGTGAAATTTATAATACTGCTTTTGACGCCTCGATAAGGCTGTAATGTTTGTAAAATTTTTAATGGCATCTTAATGTATTAGACGTTCTGCGATAACCATATGCTCTTGTATTATTTATTTGGATCGAGTCACGCCCCGCTTAATACTAATGCTTCCGCTAAACGAAATTACCGATTTTTGGGGTGTGATAGATTTGGTATCAGAGCCATTGGTTATAGCGAACTAGAAGTCTTTAGTGACTTAGAATGTCTTAGAGACCTAGACTATAACCCTAGATACGATCACTCATAACATGCATTGCATCCATACAAACTCAACATATTGTACGAGCCTAACATGTTACCCACTTTTCCTTGTAGCAATATGTCTAGAGAGAGCCCGATTTACATCTATGCCTCGGATGAGGAACCCACTGAGGCCACCTTTGATAGTAGAGCTACTTCTGTACATGAGAGCCCGTCTGTCCACGTTAGGGCTACTTCTGATGACACTAGTGTTACACCTCCCACAGCACCTGTGATGAGACCCGTCACCATACCTACCGTAGGCGAGACCTCACGTAGGCCACTGATGAGGAGGACCCCTAGGAAGGTCATTCGTGATCTACCCACAGGAGTATTAGCACCGCGCGATGAGGCGCCACCTATGATCGACATACCATGTGATGAGCAGTCACAGAGGATGCCGAGACCGACACAGTTTGGCTGGATGCTGTCGATACTGCGGAGGTGGAGATCGCTGGACGGTCTCCCACCTACCTGTGAGACTGGAGAGTCTTCTCATGCACCATCTCCCTTGCCCATCACTGGGGAGCCGTTGGAGCTTACAGTCCCTACCCTAGTTGGAGTCTGTCGTACGCTGTTTCAGATTTTGTCCTACCGGGACGATGACATCCACGAGCTACGGAGCGATACGTCCCGCTTGGACGGAGACATGGTGTCCACCTACGAGCGACTGGACTTGGTGGAGAGCCACCGGATGGCGGACATGGAGACTGCAGAGGCCATCAGGGCACGCGTGGATGTACTCGAGGGACGCCTGAGGATGATTGGATTTGCCATTGGAGTATGCATTGTGATGACAGTGCTTAGGACGGCTGTGGGTGTGTATTTCCCCTACTTCCGTTAGACTTATGTATGGCGGGTTGTGCTTACATAGTGTTAGGATTAACTCGACGAGTAGAGATAGACTCGTCACATTTTGTATAACTAGTATGTATGAATGGGTACTAAGCTTAGAACCCCATCCCTTTTGTAAGGAACTTATGTAAAAGCACTTTATGTTATGATATAATATAATGTATCTTTGGGGTACTTGTCGTGTTCTTTACATTAGCATTAATTACTATATCTGTCTGTCTTTCGTTATGTATGTTAGGATCAAATCATGCCGCCCAAACGTCGAAACACTGTAAACAGTCGTAGGAACTCAGGACCCTCTAATAAAGATAGCATTGAAGAGATTGTGGCTCGAAGGGTAGCCGATGCTATGGCCCAGTATGAGGCAAGCCGCGCACGGGAGAACGTTGTTAATGATAGCGGGACAGGGAGAAATGTTGCTGGAGGAGACCGAACCGGGGAACAGACCCATGGGACAGAGACACCCGAGAATGCTCAAAGGGGATGTTCATACAAGTCATTCCTAGCATGCAAGCCAAGCAATTTTCATGGGAATGAAGGCGCCATCGGGGTGATTCATTGGATCGAGAAAATGGAATCTGTGCTAGATATAAGCAACTGTCCACCAGACCGTATGGTTAAGTATGCTGCTTGCACACTGACTGGCAAGGCATTGACCTGGTGGAACTCTCAAGTGCAAACCCTTGGGAGAGAGGTTGCTAACTCCATTTCTTGGGAAGAGTTAAAGTCAATGATGCTAGATGAATTCTGCCCCCGAAGCGAACTACAAAAGGTCGAGACCGAACTGTGGGAAATAGCAATGAATGGGTCCGATATCACCGCTTACACCACCAGGTTTCAAGAACTAGCTCGTTTGGTACCTCACATGGTTACTCCCGAGTACAAAAGAATAGAGAGGTACATCTGGGGACTGGTACCGCAAATCAGGAGCTTGGTAACGACATCCAAACCGTCCACGTTCAGAAGCACCGTTAGCCTTGCACAAAGTTTAACGGACGAGGCGGTAAGGATGGAAACTCTGACCAAGAAAGTTAGTTCTAACAAAGGAGAAACTGAAAGAGCTGGGGGAGGAAGTAGTGGAAATGATAAACGAAAGGGGAATGATGGGAGAAATGACCGACAGGGCCTGCAACACAAACAACCGAGGACCACTAAGGCGTATGTTGCTAATGCGCCAGGACCTAAAGCTTATGCTGGCAACGAGCCAAAGTGTATCAAGTGTGAAAGACACCATGAGGGCATGTGCATCCGTTGTGATAACTGTAAGAAGTGGGGTCACCGTGCACAATTCTGTGGAGGGAGTTCTCAAAACCAGGGCAATAATGAACGAAGAGTGCTCAAATGTTTTGAATGTGGTAACCCAAACCACCTCCGAAACAGTTGCCCTAAACTCCACAACAACAATAACAACAACCGTAACAATGGCAACAACCAACCGGCTCATGGACGAGCGTTCGTTATTGGAGCACAAGAGGCGCGCCAAGATCCCAACACTGTTACGGGTACGTTCCTTGTAAACAATCAATACGCTTCAGTTCTATTTGATTCGGGTGCCGATTTAAGTTTTGTGTCTTCCGAGTTTAGAACATTACTAGAAATAGAATCCCGTAAGTTAGACATGAAATACTCAGTAGAACTAGCAAATGGTAAACTAATAGAAGACGAAGAAGTAGTACCGGAATGCACTCTATCCCTCGAGGGTCATTCTTTTAAAATTAATTTATTGCCAATGGACCTAGGAAGCTTTGATATTGTAATTGGAATGGACTAGTTGTCCGAAAATCGTGCGGAAATCTTATGCTTTGAAAAGATAGTGCGGGTACCACTGCCGTCAGGTGAAATGCTCATAATTCGAGGAGAGCTGAAAAGAAGCACTTTGAAGATGGTCAATGGCATAAAAACCCGTAAGTATCTATGAAAGGGATACCAAGCCTTCCTAGCGCATGTTGTGGAGAAGAAAACAGAGGGACGACGCATAGACGACATACCTGTTGTACGTGATTATCCGGGAGTGTTTCCAGAGGATTTGCCTGGACTACCACCCCCAAGACAAGTTGAATTTCGGATTGACCTAGTGCCCGGAGCCGCACCAATAGCGCGCTCTCCCTACCGTCTAGCTCCATCCGAAATGCAAGAATTGTCCACGCAATTGCAAGAACTCTTAGACCTAGGATTCATCCGACCGAGCTTTTCACCTTGGGGAGCTCCGGTGTTATTCGTGAAGAAGAAGGATGGATCCATGAGAATGTGTATCGACTACCGGGAACTAAACAAGGTGACAATCAAAAACCGATACCCTCTACCGCGCATCGATGATTTATTCGATCAACTTCAAGGTTCTAGTTTCTACTCAAAGATTGACTTGCGATCCGGATACCACCAACTGAAGGTACGAGAGGAGGATGTGCCAAAAACCGCATTTAGAACTCGTTATGGTCATTACGAGTTTCTAGTCATGCCTTTTGGATTGACAAACGCTCCTGCAGTGTTTATGGATCTCATGAACAGAGTCTGCAAACCTTACCTCGATAAATTCGTTATTGTTTTTATTGATGATATCCTCATATACTCGCAAACAAAGGAAGATCACGAGCAACACCTGAAATTAATCCTTGAACTGTTGGAGAATGAGAAATTATACGCAAAATTTTCCAAGTGTGAATTTTGGTTGCGCGAAGTTCAGTTCTTGGGTCATGTAATTAATGGCAAGGGAATTCACGTTGACCCGGCCAAGATTGAGGCGATCAAGAATTGGGAAGCACCGAAAACCCCAACTGAGGTGCGCCAATTCCTTGGGTTGGCTGGCTATTACCGTCGATTTATCGAAAATTTCTCCAAGATAGCCCAGTCACTCACCTCGTTAACACAAAAAGATAAGAAGTTTGAGTGGGGCGAGAAACAAGAATCCGCCTTCCAACTACTAAAGCAAAAACTGTGCACCGCACCTATCTTGTCACTACCCGAAGGAGTAGACAACTTCATTGTCTACTGTGATGCTTCGCATCAAGGGTTGGGTTGCGTACTAATGCAAAATGACAAGGTCATTGCTTATGCATCTCGTCAATTGAAGGTTCACGAGAAGAATTATACAACACATGACTTGGAGCTGGGAGCAGTCGTGTTTGCCCTCAAAATCTGGAGACATTACCTATACGGTACAAAGTGTACGATTTTCACCGATCACAAGAGTTTACAACACATTTTTGACCAGAAGGAGCTTAATATGCGACAACGAAGATGGGTCGAATTACTGAACGATTACGACTGTGAAATTAAGTATCACCCGGGCAAAGCTAACGTTGTAGCCGATGCCTTGAGTCGTAAAGAAAGAATTAAGACTATTAGGGTTCGTGCTCTTGGAATGACTATCCACACGAACCTCACTACTCAAATTCGAGACGCACAACAAGTGGCACTAACCGACGAGCGTATAAAGAGTGAATCCCTGAGAGGAATGGAGAAACAACTAGTACCCAAGGATGATGGGACCTTGTGTTTCGCGGATAGACTTTGGGTTCCA
This sequence comes from Pseudognaphalium luteoalbum, assembly GCA_963422505.1. Lineage (NCBI taxonomy): Eukaryota > Viridiplantae > Streptophyta > Magnoliopsida > Asterales > Asteraceae > Pseudognaphalium > Pseudognaphalium luteoalbum. The sequence continues at coordinate 51,671,809 of OY730196.1, forward strand.
TGTGTGGAGGAACTGCGTAAGCTTCTACTCGACGAAGCCCATAAGTCTAATTATTCGATACATCCTGGAGCTGATAAGATGTACCATGATTTGAAGGGATTCTATTGGTGGCCAAACATGAAGGGAGACATTGCCACCTATGTTAGCAAGTGTCTGACGTGTTCAAAAGTCAAGGCCGAGTACCAAAAACCGTCTGGACTTTTGCAACAACCCGAGATGCCACAATGGAAATGGGAGCATATATCCATGGACTTCATCACCAAGCTACCCAAGACATTGTCAGGGTATGACACAATATGGGTAATCGTCGATCGTTTGACAAAATCGGCTCATTTCCTACCCATTAAAGAAACTGACAAAATGGAGAAGCTGACTAGAACATATCTCAAGGAGATTGTTTCCAGACATGGAGTGCCGGTATCCATCATTTCTGATAGGGATAGCCGTTTCACATCGCGTTTCTGGCAAACACTGCAAAAGGCATTAGGTACCCGTATAGACATGAGTACCGCCTACCATCCTCAAACTGATGGTCAAAGTGAAAGAACGATACAGACGCTCGAGGACTTGTTGCGGGCATGTGTGATTGATTTTGGAGGAAATTGGGATACTCATTTACCCCTTGCAGAATTTTCCTTTAACAATAGCTATCACACGAGTATTCAAATGGCACCTTTCGAGGCGTTATACGGACGCAAGTGCCGATCGCCACTGTGTTGGGCAGAGTTGAGTGACAAACAAATTTCTGGCCCCGAGATTGTCCAAGAAACGACGGACAAGATATCCCAAGTTCTTAACAGACTGAAAGCGGCACGAGACCGACAGAAAAGCTATGCAGACAACCGCCGAAAACCCCTTGAGTTTCAAGTAGGAGACAAAGTCCTACTCAAGGTGTCACCTTGGAAAGGGGTCATCCGATTTGGAAAACGGGGTAAGTTAAATCCAAGGTACATAGGACCCTTTGAAATCCTAGCACGGGTTAGTCCTGTGGCATACAAGCTTAAACTACCTCAAGAGCTAAGTAACGTCCATGACACCTTTCATGTATGTAACTTGAAGAAGTGCTTATCCGATGAGACCCTAGTTATTCCTCCCGACGAAATCCATGTTGATTCACGATTAAACTTTGTAGAGGAACCAATCGAAGTGTCGGATCGGAAGATTCAACAGCTCCGACGTAGCCGGATTAAATTGGTCAAGGTTCGTTGGAATTCGAAACGAGGGCCAGAGTTTACTTGGGAACGTGAGGATGAGATGCAAAAGAAATACCCTCAACTTTTTGGAGACACGCCAATCACTCATGACACTACTTAAATTTCGGGACGAAATTTCTTTAACGGGGGAAGTATGTGATAACCCGAGAATTTCTGTAAATACCGTACGTTTTGACGCATGCATATTAGGCTAATTCCCTATCTAATCAATGTGAATTTAATTTCATTTCAAATAAAGTCTAGCACAAGCCGTTTTTACGTGATTTAATATATTTCTTTAATGCGCGAAGCGTTCGCGTGCGTAATTATTATGAATTACACAAACATTCGGTAGAGACCGACACCCACGAACGATTGTGATCAAGCCAAGTATATAACATAAATCTATTTGAATAAAAATAGTAGTCATTATAAAACGGATAGCAAGTTACATATATGTATACGCGTAACCACGTTAATTAACTTTTAAACGCGCGTGTGAACCGAGAGACACACAACGGCAAGTTAAACAATGTAAGTAATCAAACAAACAAATGTTAAAAAGGCATAAAAATTTGTAATGTCAAATTCTAATATTCTAATGACCTTAATCTACCTTAAATACCACTAAATCACCTTAAGTACATAATTAGCATCTAATTAATCAAGATTAGCACCTAATGACCTAAATATCTACACTTAAACACCAACATGGAAACCAAGAGGGGCCCCCCCTTGCTCCTCTCCCTTTGGCCGGCCAAACACCCTAGGCCCCCCCCCCCCTCATGGCCATTTCCCTTGTACATGCACACCACTCTCCTTACATGCTTCATTCATCCATTCATACACTCAATTCTCACAAGCATTCACTCACAAACTCTCTCCCTCCTCCCTTCTTGAAACCCACGGCCAACCTCCACCCCCATCATTCTCATCTTATTTTCCAAGATCACCACCACAAACCCACCACAAACCACCATGAACCACCACCTCAAGCCATCAAAATAACACACTTTAAACACACAAACACCTACAAACACTTACACCATCATACTACCATCAACAAAACAAGTTTAAAACAACATCCAAGTTAGAGAAAACATACTTTCAAGAATCAAGTTCAACCTTGCTTCAAGAACAACAACAACCTTTGTAAGGAAACTTTTCTTAAACTTTTATTTTCTTATATATATGTGTTTATACTAAGTATGTTCACTTACACTAAAATATATTTTAAAACACTTACCTCATCTTTTAAAAATGTTAACTAGCAAGTTTTATAAAAATAAAGTTTATAAACAAGTCAAGAAACCTTAAAAGTGTAAAAACATGCATTATATACTTTAAACTTCTCAAACATGTAATGAACTTTCATTTATATTGAAATAATTATTTTGAACTAAGAAACACAATAAACTTGTAAAAAAACATAAACTTTGTAGTTTAAAAGTTAGCTAAACACACTTTTGGGTGAAAAATGACAAAGACAAAACTTAAGGGACTAAAAGTGTTAGATCTAACTTTGGAGGACAAAAATGTTAAAAATAATATTAATGATGTATTAACATGTTAAAACATGGATCTAAGTGTTAAAAACCAAACCATTGTGGTTAGAAACCAAGAAAACTAAACTATGAGGTTAAAAGTGGAAAAATGGAAACTAAGAGGACCAAACTTGTTAAAACAGAAAGTTACTGACCTTGAACGTGAAAATCAGTAACTTAAGTGTATTTAAGCTTAAACCATGACTTAGGACAATAATTATATGGTCAAACCCTAATAAACCGAAATCTTGCGCTAGGAATGAAATAAATAAAAGTAAAGGGACTAAACATGTAAAAATGAGAACTCTTGGACCTGGACTGACCATATCAGTAACTTAGACTTAATTTAATGTTAATGATGTTTTAAAACAATAGCCATATGATTAAACCCTACTAAACCGAAACATTATGCAAGAAACGATAAAAATGAAAGTAAAGGGGTTAAAACCGTACAAACCTAAAACCTTGGACCTGGGCTGTTCATATCAGTAACATACACACAAAATAATGTTAAGGAGGATTTAGAATAATAATCTTGTGGTTGAACACATACAAACCAAAGTATCATGCTAGATATGGACTAAACACAATTATAGGGACTAAACGCGTACAAACTATAAGTTATGGGCTGAGATGATAAAAATCAGTAAGTACATAAATATAAAGTCTAATTTATAGTTTGGTGTATTAAAACCAAAGATTGTATAGTTACAAGTCAACAAACCGAACTTTGAGCTAAAAATGAGATAATTGAAACTTTAGGGACTAATAGTGTAAAATCAGAAAGTTGGGGACTATAAACTTAATAATATTAACTTAAGTGACCACAAGTTTAAACCATGATAAAAATTGTCGGGAACCTAAGGCACACGGTAGAAATCAAAGAAACCAAACATATTAACCGAAAACGACAAAATATAAACTACAAGGACTAAAACTGTCAATTCATGAAACTTGTGGACTGATGTAAACCTTCTGTAAATCAGGGGACTTTATGATAAAAATATACTTTAGATATCATGATTAATATAAATGCCGAGAAACCGCAAGGACCGATTTATTACAAATTAATGTTACATATATGCTACAAATCAAAAATTAACATATTATATAGTGAATAATAATATGTTGAGGCTTTATACATAACTTGAACATTGTAGCAAACTATAATTGATCACATCGTGTCGTATACACTCTAAGTGAAGTGAACACTTAGTATAGACGGTCTATTAAAACGTCTACTGTTATTAATTTGACCTTACGCATTTAGGGCATAAAGAGATTTTATTGGGATCAAATACTTAAACTTGATTTGCTAGCACGCTCGGACTCAGGTGAGTTCACAACCCCTATTTTACTGCTTTTAATGCTTTCAAATGTTGGGGTGGAAAACATATAACTGATTTATGCGATTATTGGAAACTGACTTGTATCTTTATGGGAGCCTAAGTTCGCAAGTCGTAGCATATAAGTCCTTTGCTTACAATGACTATAACCATTAACTAGGTGACTCTAGCCACTAAATATACGGATAGTACTATCGGATTGACATTCCCCCACTGATTATCTTAGTTAGTCGCGCTAACTAGCGACATTGTTCGCGACCAGGATCGTATATTTACTTTGTCCAAGGCAACGATTGTTATGTCGTGGTTTGGTTATAGGCTTAGTTTCGGCATATTAACTCATTAGGCCTAGCTAGCCTTTGAGGGATCACAGTCAGCGTTTCAACATTTAAATAATCGTACAAGAGGCCTTCGATGCCACATATTGAATTACTGATGCATTTTTATCAAACTGATTTACGATAGAGTCTTAAACCTGTGAATTCACTCAACAATTATGTTGACGTTTTAAATATGTTTTTCAGGGAATTAGCCATGCTGCGAGACCACATGCATTTTGGAACCGTACCTGCCCTGTAACTTAGGATGCCATCTTTTGAACAATGTACTTTTGTGAAACTGTGAAATTTATAATACTGCTTTTGACGCCTCGATAAGGCTGTAATGTTTGTAAAACTTTTAATGGCATCTTAATGTATTAGACGTTCTGCGATAACCATATGCTCTTGTATTATTTATTTGGATCGAGTCACGCCCCGCTTAATACTAATGCTTCCGCTAAATGAAATTACCGATTTTTGAGGTGTGATAGTGATTACGTGGACTTGCCATGAGTATTGTACACTTTCGATCACAATGTACTTATCATGTAAACATGGCGAAGTAATTAAATTCACAATGGAAATATCGGTAAACGATTAAATACACTGTGAATCACCATAGCATTTTCCGACATGTTCTGGGTTTAACTTTATGCAAAAAGCCGTCAGCATTTTAATTAGATTAGTTAATTTAGATTAGATTAGAGTAGGTAGGCTACAGGCTAAATAACCATTTACGAAAACCTAGGGATTTGTTAATTGTAATTAGAAAGGCAAGTTTGGAATCTAAATTACGCTGATATCCTTTCCTTAAAATATGAAACCAAAAGTAAGATACACAAGAGACTTGAATGCTTTCCCCTGTTTATCATCCTTAAGTTTCATTAATAGGAATTGATTAATAAGTCCGAACATAAATTCTAAGTTAATAGTTTAATGGATTTGTAATCTTTATGGTATTAAGAACGGTCAGATTTGTAATGACCTGCTACTCTATTCCTTCACCCACGAGCGAATACGTTCAATAATACAGGCCACTGACTCCCTCATAGGAGGGTATGGAGAGTTGAGCATCGTCTGTCTGATCAGAATTATGACACCTTTGTTCCTCGTGACATATTAGTTGATAACCGACTAATAGGGAACTTATTGGTTATACCACTGGGTGTTGAATCCACTAAACATTTCCAATTTAGATAATCGTTTTCCCATAAGAGTCATCATCCCACATTATTAGCTAACGAACTCACAACAAATACTACTTTTATTATCTGATTTATTATTACACTTTTATTCGCTTTATTTAGTTTACTTAGTTAATTGAACCAAAACACCCAACGCACTCTTTTAAAAACTTTACTAGAAAAGAAACATTGATTGGATCACCTCCGTTTCAATTCAGTTTCTCTTTAGGAACAACTCTAGGTCATACTTACCATCTACTAGCCTTAGGTTCAGTATTAGTAAGTCATACTTAGACCCAGCAAATATAAATTTAAAACAAACCGATTGCGATCCGTACGTCGTCTTCATACAATGCTTCGGGGCCGCATCACCCACCTTCTCCAAAAATTCCGATCATTACCAACCACGAGGAAATGATAAGTGCTATCGAAGAGTTCAAGAATGACATACCCACTAAGACTAGCATTATCCTTAACTCGACCAATGAGTACACTCCACGACAACAAGCCTTGATTGAGGAAATCATAGCCGAGTCTGAAGTCAACCAAGCCGAGAATTCCCAAGATTATATATTCTTCCACAATCGTCTCAATGCCTTCGTCAAAGATCTCGTTGCTCAGCTGCTACAACAAAACACTGGACCTACATATGAAGAGCTGGAGTTCTTTGAAGAACATAAGCGCATCTATAGGAAGATCTACGAAACCCTGATCAGATCTGCGTTCCCATACTCTGCGGAGCAAAGTGAGTTTCTTCACTTATATCGCGAGAATATGTATCCTGCTACTGGGAAGGCACCGAGTCATTCTTAAGCTTCTTCTCCGGTGAAGAACCCTACTCCTATCCCGCCGACAGTTGAGACCAAACCCGTACCTATCCCTACTCAGGAAGTTCGAGTCCCCTTCCCTCATCGTATCGGAAAAAGATTTAACGCTAAATCTTTCAAACTCGACGGAAAATTCTTAGACACCGTGTCTAGAATCCCTTCCGGTTCCAAATACATTCGACGCATGCTGGTTACTAAGGAAAAGGTACCCGAAGTACCTAAAATCTCTTTTAACGCTGAATGCTCCACCGTCATTCAGAATTCCCTTCTGAAAAAACTAGGAGACACAGGCCAATTCACCCTGCCCTGCTCTATCTATCTCTCTTGAATGATTCGTTCCTTGGCCAATCTCGGAGCGAGCATCAACCTCATGCCTTACTCACTCTACTCCAGACTTGAATTAGGACCACTGCAACCCACTGGAATGAGAGTCCAGCTTGTCGATCAAACTATCCGATATCCTTGAGGCATAGCTGAAAACGTCATGGTAAAAGTGGATAGGTTTTATTTCCCAACTGACTTCGTAGTGATGGATATTCAGGAAGACATCAATATCCCCGTTATCCTAGGAAGGCCTTTTATGAATACTGCTCGTGCTGTTATTGATGTTTGCTCGCAGACTATTAGCCTCAGAGCATATGGACAAACTATTTCATACAAGATCAACCAGGCTGATGAGCTTCTGACTGAGCATGCAGAAATATATGCCATCTCTATGGGCAGGATCACTTCGGACGACGACACATCTAATTCAGAACCATCAGACACCTACATGCCTGATGAGCACACTTACCTTATCTCATCAACAGAAGAGTCATAGTCAGAAGAAGAGACGGGAGATTCAGAACCAGATGAGTAAAAACCGGAAGAAATGGAGGAAGAAAAAACTGAACAAGAAGAAGAAATGGAGGAATCCGAAGAAGAAATGGAAGAAGACCCTGAAGAAGAAGACTTATACCAATCCACTCCACCGCATCACAACTTACCTGATTTCACCTATCCAACAGAAGAAATCATGCAGATCGAGAACATTATTCCCCTGTCAGATGACGAATCAGAGGACGACCCACTTACTGATGAATCACATGATGCAGGATTCGGTATGACTATGGAGAAGCTTATAGCCTCAGCTATTGACCCCTTTAAGCCTCTTATCTCACCTCGACTCGCCGCTCTGCTAAATATCGAGAAAACCATTGCATTATCAAAGCAACACCCAGAGTTTAGAGACAAAATCCTGATGAAGATCTCAGCTTACAAAGCTTCCCGGTTACCGTAGTTGTATTCAAAGGAACCTACCTTCAATGCATCTGCACCTTGAACCCTATTCGAATTTGGAGGTACCTCTGAATCCAGCCGAGATGTTGACTCTCAGGAGGGGATAGATATAGAAATGCATTCTTCACAACCGATATCTCAAATCACTGATGATACCCAGCCACCATCCGATCATGTTGAGTTCCCTGATTCCTAGGCTAGGGATTTTCCACTGATTGAGAGTGACGAGGATGATGTCTTCTACACTGACATACCAGTAGATATCCGGTCTATCCATCTCCCTACACCTCCTGCTAAACCATCTTCTCTAGAAATTCCGATTATTACCAACCACGAGGAAATGATAAGTGCTATCGTAGAGTTCGAGAATGACATACCCAGTATGACTAGAATTATCCTTAACTCGACCAATGAGTACACTCCACGACAACAAGCCTTGATTGAAGAAATCATAGCCGAGTCTGAAGTCAACCAAGCCGAGAATTCCCAAGATTATAGATTCTTCCACAATCGTCTCAATGCCTTCGCCGAAGATCTCGCTGCTCAGCTGCAACAACAAAACACTGGACCTACATCTGAAGAGCTGGAGTTCTTTGAAGAATAGAAGCGCATCAATAGGAAGATCTGCGACACCCTGATCAGATCTGCGTTCCCATATTCCACGGAGCAAAGTGAGTTTCTTCACATATATCGCGAGAATATGTACCGTGCTACTGGGAACCCTGATGCAGATGCGGATATTCGACTGATGAATAATCTTTGAGGCATACTTGATTCTATGGCTAGGAATGACCACATCGACGAAACTTCTCCTCACAAGTTTTACATTGACTACACCATTGAGTACCATGCTCACAAAATTTCCGAAGATCTCGAGTATGTGAGTTTTGACGAAAGGACGCGTGACATCCCCTTCTCAATTCATGAAAGTGGTTTGATGGTTAACATCGCGACCTTCCTCACAGATCGGATCCGGGAAATCTTTGCTGAGGATAATCCGGATGAGCAAAGGCAAATATTTCACTATGGTTTGTGTGAGATATATGATATAGACTGCAACACTTTCAAGAACTCAAATCTCACGTTCACCGACTATCAAACCAGGCTCCTCCACGATATTCATGATTCTATTCGAGAAATAAGAGGAAACGCCAGCATAGCAGATCACGACACTCTGCACCTCTAGTTTCTCAGATTCATGGACTCACTTAGATAGCAACACCCTCAGAGAGAAATGATTGAAGCTGATGGATTCTCTATGGTTGATTCCTGTGGAGCTATCTCCAAAATAATTAGAGACCACTTGGAACCTTCTGCACATAAAAAGGGTCACTGAGCAGCATCTTGATAGTTTCCCTATCTTTTCATCAGAGTATCCAAACATCGTCAACATCATCTCTCGCCACTTTCTGAGGATCTATCCACGCAATCTTAGGGTTCCACTTCGTAGCACTTCCGACCCTGGAGGTTCTAGCACCAACTAGAATAAAGGAAGGCAAAGTCAGCAAAGTAGCGCTTCTCAGGAGGCAACCCGTGGAATAAAGTCAGGCTCTCGACTTTAAAAGCAGCGCTTCTTGGGAGGCAACCCATGGAATAAAAGTTGAAAGAAAGAGAATCCGAGAAATGAAGAAGATCTCCGACTATCCTTCACACTTGGATAAACCCAATTGTTATATAAAAAACATCTTCTAAATACAACTCGTTTTGCAAATAAACCACTGTTCTCAGATAAAAAGTAAAATCATTTTTAATGACAAACAAATCTTATGTTTCGAGCATTTGAGGTACTTACATATTACTTTTATGCATTATGCTAGAACTCGTTTAAAAACACATGATTTATAAAATTGATTTGTATTAGAAAACATCTTTCAAAATCTGAGACAGTGATTTCTTTTCATTTGCAAAAAAAACAAAAAACCCGAGTTTGTAGAAAGGGTTCATCCTACGTGTTCACACATAAGAGATCTATTCATGAGAATGAAATTGAGATGTTGAGATAAAAATAAGCAAGTCGCTTGGAACCGAGCTAATCCTCATGAAAAGCTTAGAAGAAGATCTTGGCCACATCTCCTTCTACAAATTCAGAAACTCAGCTCCTACACAACTTACTATCTGGGGAGTATCTGATCCTTTCCCCTTTTATCTGTTTTACCATGATTCGTATTTATTTGTTTCATTAGTGTGATAATAAAAGTAGTGTATACTCTATCCTAAACTTATCACTAAGTGTGGGATTCCAGCCCAAACAAAACACTTGAAAAATATTTTCTTACATGTTCAAACTCTAAGTGTGGGATTTTACAATCTCAACTCAAGAGAACATTAGGGACAATGTTCCTCTATGTGTGGGATAGCATGTATAGAATACCTTGGTTTGTTTTTAGTATTTTAGTTCAAAAATAGTTAACACATAAAATGTTCCTCTAAATTTTTCAAAACTCAAAAACCTTTTTCAAAAGAACAACGTTAATCATTCAATTAACTCTGAATTTTTGAAGTCTTAATGTTTTTAAGAGAAGTCATTTTTAAAATCTAAGGAAAATAAGTTAATAATTGCTTAAGAAAGAAATGATAATCTAATAAGGACATGACTAGGCACATACAACCCATTTGCAGTGAGGACTTGAGCCTTAAAAGCATTCAATTTTAATGCTACATTGTTCATTTCTTGTGTGTGCCGATGCATGTATATCTGAATTAGAACTTGCTCTTGACATACGCTTCGAGACCACATTGATGAGTACCGTACACGGGATAGATAAAATTAGATGACCTTGACATTCCTTAGGATTTAACCCACTTTTTAGCCTTCTCTTTCAAGCCCAAAACCCTTTCTGTTGCTCATTTTTATTATCGATGATCCGCTTAGTAAACACTGTTGAGCCTAAACCTTTTCGTTTCATAAAACCCACATGTCAAACCCCTACTCTCCCAAATATCCCTAAAACTTATCTTAGAATTTCTGAGGTTATGAAAAACACTTTTTAGAAACATCCCTTCGGATTGCCCCACTCCCTCGAGTTCTCCGAAAAGAAGTATCTTTGGTGTGAAAAATTGACACCATAAAAAGACTCAAAGAAGAAAGATAGGAAGAAGGATTTCTACATTTAATAATCCTTGGAAATTCTCTGGCAAAGAAGTTCTGAAAGAAAAAGAAAATAAAAAATAAAAAAAATAAAAAAATAATTAGTTCCGAAAAAAATAAAGCTTATTGCTTCAAAGTATCGCCCTAAAAAGAAGAAGATCCGATCGAAGACAAAAGCTACTTTCATCCGTTTCTAAATTAAAGTTTCCGTGACCTTAGGAGTCCTAAGATAAGCAACACCCTTACACCTAAAGATTTCCACTATCCATACCCTTAACCCTCGTAACCATTACAACCCCTGTGTTGGTACATCTTAGTGTGTCTGTCAGTTGATCTAAGTCTGTAATGCATTTGATATGTAATTACGTTAGTTATGACGTTTGTATTTGAAAAGTAATTACATTTTGTGGTTTGGCGACACAAGGATCTTATGTCGCATAACTCAATTTGGCGACACAATTTGTGTCGCATAGATCAGATCAGGTGTCGAGTATAAATAGATGAGTTCAACTCATTTGCTAGGGTTGACGAACCTAAGTTAAGTTTCAGTATATTGTACTCGAGTTCTTGCTGTTAATCTGATCGGTAATCATTTGGGTATTAATATACTTTGTGTTGGTTTGTTTTAATCATTTAACATTTATATTCAATCTTTGTATTCCGCTCGTTGATTGAGTATTAGGATTTGATTAGGTCCGACTACAGGGGTCCTACAAGTGGTATCAGAGCCAAAATCTAAGGATTTGGCGTTATTGAATCCGTTTTGATACATTTCTCGGTTAAAACAACTTATTTTTGGTTAAAATCTTCAAAGAAAGGTGCTTCAAATTTGGTTTTTAAGTCTTCTGGAAGATTTTGGGTTTCTAGTTCGTCATTCATTTGTGAAAATTCGTTAGGTTTACGAATTTTAGGGTTTCTTGATTGCTGCTGCAGCCGTTTCTGCGACACAAGCAGCGACACAAAATTTTGTGTCACGATTAGGGTTGGTGCGACATAACCTTTTTGTCGCTTTCTGATCATTGCGACATAAGCCTTTAAGTAGGTGACACAATTTTGCGACATATGCCTTTACTTAGGCGACACAAGCTTGCGACATAAGACACGGTTTTCTTCCGTCGCTACCATTTTGCGACACAACCTTTGTGTCGCTAGACACTTTTGAATTTAGCATCTTCTGCGACATAATCTTTGTGTCGCATGATCTTTTGGCGACACATACTTGTGTCGCATAACAGTTTGTTCTTTGTGTCTTTGATTATATTGCAGGTAATAAAAAATGTCATCTTCTACAACACATTCTATTCAGTCAGTTGGAGCTATGTTGAAGCAGAATAATGAGGTTGGATCAGGAAATAAGCCTCTTATGTATATGCCAGGAATGAGTTATGCAGATTGGCGTCAACTTTTTGAATCATATGTTAGCCTCAATTATCCGGAAATGATGATATATTTAGAGGAAAGATATGAACGTCCTCTTAGAACCGGAGTCTATAATGGCCCGGTTCCTGAAAAGTCTATTAAATCCATGACTCCTGAGGAACGTAAGGCATTTGATATGAAACGAAAAACTCATTCTGCAATCACTATGGCATTGCCTCAACCTATCATGAGACAATTAAGACAACATAAGATTGCTTATGATCTGTGGAAAGCTTTTGAGAAGAAGTGTGGTGGTAGTGACCAGTATAAGAAGAAGAAAATTAACTTGATCAAGAAACAGTATGAAGTCTTTGATATGTTACAAGATGAATCACTGGAAGATCTATGCAGCAGATATTCTCAATTGGTTACTGAGTTATTGGAAGGAGGTGTAACTCTTTAAAGGACAGATGTGAATAAGAAACTTCTTGATTCACTTCCCAAGAAGTGGTATACTCGTGTTCTTTTAATGGAAAGGGATGAGGATATCATGGATATGGAGCTCGAAGATCTTATAGGTCATATTGAGGCAGAGCTTCTTGAAATGCAAAGAAAGGAGACCAAGGCAACTTCTCATCTCCAAAATCCAAAGCTGTATGGTGTAGATGTTCCAGTCTCAGCCAGTAAGGCTACGGGTACCGCATTTATCGCTAGCAAAGCTAGTGGAAATGTAACTACAAATATTCCATCTGGTGGTACCTATTTTCAAAGTTCAGGAATGTGATCTTGTGAAGAGTACTCTTCCACATTTTCAGCATTTCTAGCCTTTGCTGGTGATTTTACTGATGAAGACTTTGGTCAAATTGATCAAGAGGAATTGGAAAGGTTAGACTTGAAATGGAACATGGCGATGCTGACAAGAAGGGTTAAGAACTTCTTGAAGAAATCTGGGAGAACTTATGTGAATAATCCAGGTGAAAAATGGTTGGGGTTTAATAAAGGCAAGGTGAAGTGTTACAAGTGTCAAAATTATGGACACTTTGCTCGTGAATATGAGAAGCATAAGACTCAACCTTGGGGTCTTACCAAACCTTCTCCAACTAAGGCTGAAGAGAAAGTTATGGTGTCAGCTGCTTTGATGCTGACTAAGACTCCAGGGGACAACAACTGGCCAGATGCAGCTGATGATGAAGAAGAAAACACAGCTCTCATGGCCGAAGTTCACGAGGTAGATGAAGAACCTTTATCTTGTGTTTCATGCATTAAACTTACTAACCAGTTTAACAGGTGTAGAGAGGACAACGAACGCCTTAATGCTACTATCGTGCAATTAACAGAAAATAATGAAATGTTAAAAGAAAGCTATAAGGCATCGGAAATGAAATTAAAAGCTGTTTTTGAAGAAAAGAAAGAATTGAAAGCCAAAATTTTTTAACAACAAGATGAAATCGGAAGTTATGTTGATATGCTAACTTCCGTAAGAAGGGATTTTGTTGACTCCTAGGCTGAAATTCTTACTTTAAATCGTAAACTATCAAACTTTTCAACGTCCTCTCTCATCTTTGATGAAATTCTTTAGAAACAAAGGACAGATACTAAAAGTAAGGCAGGACTTGGTTATCACCATGTCCCACCTCCAAAAGATTATCTTCCTATGCCTGAACAGGAAATCATCAAAGATTTTGTGCCTACTATTCCTAAAGTAGATATAAAACATGTTAAGCCAATTAGGGTAAAGATAAGTAGGCCTAAGCTTGGTAAAGTAAGACTTGGTTTTCACCATGTCCCACCACCAACAGAGTATCATCCCATGTCTGATCAGGAAGATACGGCTGAAAGTGTTAAAGATGAGTCTCAAAAACCTGTAACTAGTATGCCTGAGCCAGTTAACGCATCGACTAGTGAGCCTGATAAATTGAAGGCTCAAAAGGTTGACTCCATTAAGAAGCTTGATGTAAGGGCTGAGCCTTTTAAGCTCATGGCTAATGAATCTGTTAAGAAACCAGAAACTAAGGCTGAGCCTATTAAGCCTATTGAAGTTTAGTGATAAGGCTATTCCTCAAGCCAGTTTGAAGGAGGAAATTGAGATTGAGGATATAACCGATGAAGAATACGGTTATTTGAAAAGGAAGAATGTAACCAACGACCATCAGATCTTCACTAGTGAAGGTTATGATGAAATTTATAAAATGAAAGGTAAAGCCAAGGCTGAACCTACAAAGAAGATTTTTCAACCAGATAATCACAAATCTACTAAAAAATCTTCTAAAAATTATTCACAAGGTTCAACTTCTGCTTGTATACATCAGTGTACATGCTCAGGACATCCATCTTTTGGCCGAGCTCAAAGGTTCATACCTCAATCTCATGACAGTGTTGAGCAACGATCTTGTTTTTACTGCAAGAAATAAGGTCATTTGATTAGCAAGTGCCCATTGCTTGCTAAGAAGTATGGTCGTAGGGGAGAAACACGAACCTCACAATCTCAAAAATTTTCTGAAAAATCTATGAGAGGTTCTGCAGTTCCACCACCTACTTCTGAGAATAACAGTATTTCAAGGAATTTATTGTTTATAAGCTTGATGTGAAGAGTGCTTTTCTGTATAGAGAGGTTGATACTGATGTCTATGTGAAGCAACCTCCTGGTTTTGAAGATCCTTTGCATCCGGAATATGTCTGTAAACTGAATAAGGCATTGTATGGTTTGCATCAGGCGCCAAGACTGTGGTATGAGAGGCTTGCCACTCTTCTGATTAAGAATGGATTCGAAAGAGGTAGTATTGATAGAACTCTATTCACAAAAAGAGACGGAGATGACTTGTTACTGGTACAGGTTTATTTCGACGACATCATATTCGGTTCTACAAAAGATTCCATGTGTAAAGACTTCGAACATCTCATGAAGTCTGAATTTGAGATGAGTGCAATGGGGGAACTTACGTTCTTTTTGGGTGTACAAGTTGAACAGTTTGCCAAAGGAATCTACATTCATCAGTCCAAATATGTTACCGATATGTTAACTAGGTATGACTTGCTTAACTTTAAGACCTATGACACCCCCATTGAAATTAATCACAATCTCGGGCTGGCCACTGATGAAGAGATTTGTAAAGTAAAGGACTATTGCTCAATGATTGGTTCTCTCATGTATCTGACCACTTCAAGGCCAGACATCATATTTGCTGTGTCTATCTGCTCCAGATATCAAGCTAGGCCAAAGGTTTCTCACATGAAAGTAGTAAAGCGCATATTTGGTTACCTCAAATATAGACCAACTCTTGGTCTATGGTACTCCAATGAGAAATCGTTTGAACTCACTGCTTACTCTGATTCTGATCATGGCGGTTGTAGCATAGATAAGAAGTCTACAACTGGTGGATGCCAGTTTCTTGGATCGCGTTTGGTCTCGTGGTAGTGCAAAAAGCAGACTACCGTGGCTAATTCCACTGCGGAGGCTGAGTATGTTGCTATGGCTAGTTGCTGTTCCCAAGTTCTATGGATTCAGCATCAATTACGTGATTACGGGTTACTTCTTACTATGACTCCTATTCATAATGATAATACTGCTGTCATTTCTATTACACACTTAATAGACCTTGTCCACATAGAACATAGGTTCCACTTCATACGGGATTGCTATGAGAAACACTTAATAGACCTTGTCCACATAGATACCCTTAAGCAGAATGCTGATCTATTCACCAAGGCCTTGATTTGATGAACTAGTCAACATGATTGGTTTACGCTTCTTTCAACTTAAGAAGTAATTTTTGGACTTGGACTACTGTTTAAAAAAAAAACGCAACAACCACTCTTTATACTCTTTAGTATTAAAGAAATGCACGGTTGCAACATTTGTAAAAAGACGTTTAGTTGTGTCTGTAAACAACTAAGGAAATGATAGTACATTAGGATACATGCACAAAATGGAAATTTTAAGGTTTATCCTTGATGTATCAGTAGTTTATTTAGCATACTTACCACAACGTTCATATGATGTACTGGTAGGCATGATACACCGGTCTTTGAGCTATTAAAAAGTAATTCTAACACATGTCTATTATCATGTGGTCAACACCCTATGATGTATGACTAAGTGTCTTAATTCCTTAATACAGCTTGTCATACTTCCATTTTAGTGTATAATATGAAATCATTTGGGGGTATATACTTATTGTTTCCTCTGTTGTACGTAGATACAGACTTGGTCTCAATTTGTATATACTTAAAAGTTAAGCAAACGCAAGTCAATGAACTTGAAAAAGTCTTAAATCATAAGATACCTAACAAGGTCGCCAAAACGGTTTGACCAAGTCTGGTTTTGCTAACACCTGAATCAAGCTATGTCGCTCTGTTGTAGGTTTGTACAGACCTGTCACCGCTGACTTGATTCTTAAAAATGATTTTCCTCTATTCTATCTATCTTGGAAGTTATGTTTTTGTCTAAATTATAGGGGTATGTCTATGGTGGGGACCACATATAACTATTCATACTAACAATAAAAGGTTTGCTCATAGACATAGATGTAACATGTTTAGGTGGTCAAACAATACCAGTAATCATCTTGAAATAATATTTATAAAAGGTGTTCTAAATATGCTAAGTAAATTTAAAGGGGACAAATATACTGATAATCGAGATTACACTTACTATTTCCTAATAATTGCATGTTATCCTAATATGATCCCTTAGCAGATAAAATAACTACGTCACCAAAAAGAAAATTAATTTAATTTTAAATTTTAGGTTTAGTAATTAAATTATTTTAGTTTATGTTACTTTCAACTTTTGTATATCTATTTTCCCAAGTCCCCAAGTTACTCTTAAATCGGGTTACAAAACTTGAAATTAAAAATCAAGTTTTCTGGGTTATGCGAGATAAATAATGTTCTGTGACACAACTTATGTCGCCTTTTATGTCTCCTGTTATGTCGCTAGGTTTTGTTGAGGTATAAATACCCCACTCCAGTCGCTTTCACTGTTACCACATCTTGTGACACAAATTCAAATCTAGCGACACAAAACACAATTTTAGAGACACAATGCTCTGCCGAGGTTTTTTGATTTCGATTTTAATTTTTCGTGACTTTATGGGCAATCAACCACCCGATTTTTATTCATCTTGCTTTACTCGATCATTAGGTACCAATTTTACTCTTTTTCACCATACATTTTGCATTTAATTTACGATTTCAGTTACGGTTTTTAGGGTTTGTAGGTTTAGGGTTAATTAGACACTCAAAACATATGCTTACATGCTAATCCTTTTGATTGAGTGTTTCTGAATGTAAGCCGTACCCTATGGTTTCCCTTGTTTGCGAAATCCCACATTTGGGGTTTAGGGTTTCAGGGTTGGGGTTGTTGTTCGTCATTGCGACACATCCTACGACATATCTTTTATGTCGCAGGTTTCATGGAAATAACTTATGTCGCATATGCCTGCGACATATCTTTTATGTCGCTACTTAATGTGTCACTAATCATTATGTCGCTATACTAAGCGACACAACCTATGCGCCACAAGAGTTATGTCGCCAAAATCATAAAATTCGATTTAATTGCAAAAAGCGACACTACTCTTTCCGTCGCATCTGTGATTAGCGACACAATTCCTTATGTCGCTTAACTTTGAAAATCAATTTTAATTCTGAAAGCAACACAAGTCTTTTATGTCGCAGGACTCCTGCGACACAAATCCTTGTGTCACATATAACAGAATTTTAAATTGATTTATTTTTTTCGATTGAATCTGCTTACGCTAACTGTTTTCGAGTTTTATTGTTATACTTTATACAGCAATGGTAGATGGTGATGTTCTTTGGGAAGCACGTTACAATATCGTGGCATTTTTGGATGATTCAAAGGAGACGGATGCTCCGTACAGGCCAATGATGGCATTTCTACGCCGGTCTCGCATCTACACTGCTATCACCGCGACCACCAATATTTACAGGGATCAGGTGTGTTCGTTTTGAGAGAATGCAGTGATCAACTCTGAGTTGCCATATACCAGAATTATCTATACTCTTGGCGACCGTCAACTCATAATCTCGAAACAGGTTATTCGGGACTTCTTCGAGTTTGGTGATACTCCTGAGATGCCCACTTTGTTTAGGAATGAGTTTATTATCGGGGATATGACACGCATCGGTTATCCAGGGGTGCCAAATGATCAATACCGAAAGGCGAATCTGCCTAAGGTTTGGAGATACTTGATGCATGTGATTATCGTTTGGTTTTGACGGGGCTGGTTTTGACGGAATCAGTTATTCTACGGCCTCTGCCATGCTAGCGTTGGTCTACAATAAGCCCTTCAACTTTTCAGGACATATTTTCAGGGAGATGGTTGACAACGTTAATGCCGGGGACAAGCGTTGGAATCTATATCTATGCTTCATTCAGCTTTTCCTCGATACTCAGATTCCCGGCCTTCCACAAAATGCTCGAGAGCGTCTACGTCCGACTCCCATGAACGTCCGAATCTGGACGGTTTGTGCGGAAGGTGCGAATGCGAATAGCAATTTTCCACTGTTTGGGCACATAGTTGATGAAGCTTATGTTGCGCCGCCCAACGACGGGTTTATGGATGTTTTGGCTGCACCTGAGCAGCAACCTTAGGAGGAAGAATTACACCTTCTTGAGGCACAGATACAGGTTGATGACCTGTTACAGGAAATTGACAATTTTCAAGCTGATCAACCTAATCTTAAGGATCCAGGTGCTAAAGATTCGGATGGAGGTTCTACTCCTCAGACTTCTCCGAGGGTTGTACCTTCATAACATGCGTTTCACAATATTCAACGGTTTGAACCACGTCGGTGTAAACGTATTCAGCATCGTATTCGTCAGGGCATGACATCCGTGCGACCTGATCATGAAAAATGACCATGCATCGACGATCTCACTGATGAAGATTGGGTTCCACCCCAGTCTATTCGTCGTACTTTGTCTTCTTCTTCGAGGCCACGGGTCGACATTCCCCGTGTTGAGGTTCCAATTCAACCTCTGCCTTCGGTCATCAAAGAGCTATTGAAAATGATGGATGAGATGCAGAAGACCATGGACAATCAAGCTCAATTGATTCAGTCTCAGGCATCGGTTTTGGAAGTTCAAGCTGCGCAGATCAAAGGGTTAGAAGAAATGGCAGCTTTAGTTCCTACTTTGACTTCTAGGGTCTTAGAATTAGAATCCCTAGATGCTGTTCTGGGAGAGTCAGGCCTGCGTGCCATAGAAACAACATCTAGGGCTTCAGCCGGAACACAGACTGATGATGTAACTGACAATGTAAATATTTCTGATGATAATGAATCTCTTCGTTTGGATTACTTCTCGGTCGATGATATTCCAGGTCAACCAAGACCATTAGCTGTAGATTATTTAAATGCTAATCTATCTTTTATTCAGCGAATGATTAATGAAGAAGGTTAGGCATCTGAACCTGAATTTGAGATTAATGATGATGTTGAGATTGAGGAAGAGGAGATGCGTTCTGATGAATTCTATGATGATGCTCCGACAATTGAGACTGATTCTTCAGAAGATGAAGCAGAGCCAACTGGAACTTCACAAACTGTTCCAGAGACTACACCAGCCCCTGAAACTGCTTCTACATCAACTTCTGAACGACCGGCGATAAGTTTTATTCTTGGTGAACCTATTCCTGTTACTTGCAAGACATATAAAGTAAGTGGGAATTACACCGGAATTATTAAAAGTTGGAAGACCTACAAAGGTATTTTCATGATTAAGAGAAGCGACGGTATTCAGTACTTTAAAATGTCATTCAAGAAGCTGAGTACGTTGCCTAAGGGAGAAATAAATCGTCTAGCTCAACTGGAATTAATAAGTCCAACCAGAGATTCACGAGCTGTTTTTGTACAGACGGTTTTGCGTCGTGAAGTGAAGAGTAAAAGATATAACTTTATTAAACCGACGCTTGGGACGAGATTTATATTCAAGAAGAGACTTGATCCAGTAACAACATAGCCGATCTTCAAAGTACACTATCCGCCAGCTGATTGTTTGACTGAGATTCCGCTTGAGACAGTTCCCTTTTACTTTTTTAGAAGATTTCATCATTGGAAACTTGATCCACATTCAGGCGAAGCTGTTTTTATTTTTGTTCCAGAATCTGAGCATCCAGAGATGACTTCGCTATATGGTTTAAAGAAAGCTCAATTCAGGGTATTTGATCCTATGAGCTTGATTAATATGTCACAAAAAGATTTACGGAAATTGTTTGATAATCCAATTCGCTTCAACGTAAGAAATGTTGTGAATTCGATTCTTGCCAGACAATTCAAGAAAGTTGTGACTGTGTGTGTTACGCATGGGATTCATGCTGGAGGCAGGTTTCCTGAAGGCTGGGTTTAATTGAAGAAATTTTGAAGACCAAGCTGAAGACACGGGGGAGTTTGTTGGTGCATCTTAGTGTGTCTGTTAGTTGGTCTAAGTCTGTAATGCGTTTGATATGTAATTACGTTAGTTATGGAATTTGTATTTGAAAATTAATTACATTTGGTGTTTTGGTGACACAAGGGTCTTGTGTCGCATAAGTCAACTTGGCGACACAATTTGTGTCGCATAGATCAGATCAGGTGTCGAGTATAAATAGATGAGTTCAACTCATTTGCTAGGGATGACGAACCTAGGTTAAGTTTCAATATATTGTACTCGAGTTCTTGCTATTAATCTGATCGGTAATCATTTGGGTATTAATATACTTTTTTTTTTGTTTGTTTTAATCGTTTAACGTTTATATTCAATCTTTGTATTCCGCTCGTTGATTGAGTATTAGGATTTGATTAGGTCCGACTACAGGGGTCCTACACCCTGAATGTCTTGGGATAATTAGCATCATCCTCACCTACGTGGTGGAGATCCGTTTCTCGATCAAGCTTATGACGATGAGTACTGCAAGACTGGCTAATTGAGTGATTTCTTTGTTTAGAATGTTAGGAAACCCAAAACACTCTTGAGTGAATTAAGTGACCACTTTAGTGAGATCGCCTGGTCATGTATACTCCGAGATCACGAGATTTGGAAGTATGCTTAAGGAAAGTAATTTCTTGTTTCTGAAATAATTATCTTATCTTTCCTGATGTTTTTAAAGTAAATATACGATTATGAGAAAATGATAAATTTTATAATTGTTTTGACTCACCCCTAAAACAGATTTTTTTTAAATATCTTTTTCACGAGGCATGGATGTGTTTCTTGAGGACAAGCAACGTCTAAGTGTGGGATACTTGACGTGACCTAAAAAGTCATGTTTTTATCCACATTATTCTACACTTATTAGACTCACATTTGGTAAAAACATCTTAAAACATCTATTATTTACATAAAATCACCAAAGTGGTCTAATTACGAGCGTTGCTGTTAAAATCAACAAAAACATCCGTTTATCATGCAAAATGAGGCAAATAACGTCACCCTAAATATTCCCTTCTTAAATCACTTATGGAATTGGATCTTAATTCATATTTTATAATTCTATAGGAAAATTCAAGATCGATGGTGAAAGAATCAGAAGAAACGGACGAAAGAGGGAAAAGATGTGCAGTCTAGAAGCTCGCCGATCGTCATCCGGAACACGCAAAAGTCAACCACCTCCAAATTTAGCAAACTTAGTTTCATTAGAAGCGTAACGGAAAAAAGAATCCAACGACGCAAGAATCAAGCAAAACGGAGCCCGAACGAAGAAGATACGGACGAACCAAGCAACCGGGGACTCAGTATACAGCAAATGGAGCACCAACCCCCCCCCCCACCTAGGTACCATATACCATACCCTAGATTCCGTATACGGCCCTTAGGGTGCCGTATATGGGCGGTTTCCTCTTGTTGGGTGCCGTTTGACCCCCCCCCCCTTGGTCCGCTTGCCCCGTATGCTGCTTTGATGCTTGTATTTGGTGCTTAAGGACTTGTACCATGGCTACCTCCCTTCTCCTATAAATAGTGGCTTCATTTCCACCATTCCACACACCTCTCATCTTATTTCTCTCATTTCTCTCTCTAGAATAGTTTAGCATTCTCTCTCTAGCAATACTCTTAGGAGTTAGAGGAGAATTAGTAGGTAGTTTAGCATTCTCTCTCTAGCACTACTCTTAGGAGTTAGAGGAGAATTAGTAGGGTAGCTTTTGTAATAGAGTTGAATCCTCGGAGGATCTCCTTTGTAATATTGTTCGGGATATTTCGGAGCTCTGTCCGTGTAATCTTTCAGCTACTATTCAATCTACGCATTACTTTCAGTTATTCCTATCCTTATCTCTCATAATGTTGCATGCTATTATTATGTTTGATTTAGGATACATTGTCATGATTAGTGAGTAGATTAGCTATTGTGTTTGTTATGATGTAGTTAGCTTATTAATATTTGGGGTGATGCTAATTTAAATACCATTTGGATAACACCGTTATGAAATAACGGAGGTAACGTTATACGGCTTTCATTTGTATAGCGTCAGAATCATCACGAATGTGTGTAGTACGGAACGTGGAAGCTATGAAAGTCGTGGGCACAATCCGTTGTGGAATAATGATCCCAATTGTTAAATATTGAAAACCTGATGAACTGTTAACTATACATTTATGATTTTAAACTAAACTATCGCCTTTCCTCCAATAAACGTGGTTAGAACCTTTATGTCAAGGAGTCGCGAACCTTAGTCAAACGGTCACTACCTATCTGTGTTGTCTTAAATTAACATGGTCTGATTTTGAAGCAATGGAAATACTGTCTACCCATCGTATAGTACACTGTGGATTAATCAGGGATTTATTGGTTTGGGATTATAAAGTGAACGGGTTATTTAGCTATCATAGATGGTTTTACTGTAATACAAGCTTAGATATATTGAGTTCAGATGGCTGTAAATTATGTAGCCCAGTTAAAGTCTTAATACGACTGAGTATCCGGTTTAGCGTTGGAAACACCTCTGGTGGAGTACAAATACGTGGAAATTACGAAAAGGTCGAATGCTGTATACTGTGTCACATCCTAGCATAGTCTGTGATCAAGGAAAGACCGTCATACGGGCGGATACACAATATAACATTGGAAACACTCCTTGTGAAGTATAATCACATACAAACTGTGGAAAACCCTGTGGGTCAAAGACAGTATCACAGCAGAATATCTCTGAACTCAACCACAACCATTAATGTATATTTTAATCGGTCACCACCTATCTTAAATCTTAAATGCTTTGCCTAGCTTAAATACCTCTGTCTGTGTTAAGAAAGATCAGTGGATTAGTTATGGACTGTCGCCCTATTCCTGCACTCCATCCAGAGGGTCACCTTATCTCGTCACAAGAGACGGTGAGGAGGGTTCCAAGACACTCCGATCTGATCAGAATCCTGACAGCCTAGCACTCAGTGACATACTGATCAGGTTCACTTGATCTGTAGGGTGCTAGTGTTTACACCACAAGGTATCTATATGAACGCAAGATACAAATCTTAAAAGACGTTTTCAATAAATAAAAACCTAATATAACATCACTCCACGTAAAAGCTAACGAAGTCATAACAAACACAAGTCCCCCTATACTGATTCAACCTACTGCTTGTTATTTACTATTTTAATTAGTTTTAATTTTAAGTACGGACCTAAGTATAAAACCCCCACTCAAAACTATTTTCAAACCATCGCTAACTTGAACTTTCATCTCGATAAGTCGTTTCACAATACGGTTAACTCTTTTGAATGACCCTAGCTCATACTTCAACTATACAACTCTAGTAGAACTTACATCCCCAGCAAATAATAAATATTAAAACTTCCACCGACATGCTGCCATACGGTCACGTTTGATGACGCGTGACGGTTGGTGGCACGTCAAGGATACTGGATCAATTGGTGGCTCTGCTGGGTTGGTGCTCCTGAGAATCTCGTGACTCTGAATAATGGTGGCTCGTGTAGGGACTCTGGATATCCTACTGCCTCTCGAAGTCTGCCCTCTAGCCGAACCGGTAACTGAAAGAACATGCTATCTCTGAATAGGAATCTGTGCTGGCAGTGCTTGTGGCCTAGGTGGAACTGTGCGACTGGGTCGTCATAATCGTCCCTATCTTCGTCTGAATCTGAGTTATTTGGCTCTTTTGGTTGTTTCCTCTTTCTTCCCTCTCTTGGTAAAACTAGACCTGGTACCAATGCATCCATACTATCTGTGTCCGATGATCGTGCCCTGATGTAAACGGTGCCATCTCTCATAATCTTGAGTATATCCATGCTCCTAAGAAATTCATAATCTATCGGGTGGGCACTCCATACTGGCAGGCTTTTGAATTTTCTACCTCTGCCATCTTAAGCAATCCCATTCTGCGAATCTGCCTTGTAATTACTGGACCCATATATGATCTCCTTGCACCAAAATCCTTTTCTTCCAGAATCTGCTGGGCAACTAAATGGGCAACCTGAATATTCCTCTTCTCGAGGATGCATGTCATCATAGCAATATCAAATCTGGCAACTCGACCGCTTGTCGTGTATTTTCCGTCAAACGAACAAGCTATTAGCTTGTGTAGGATTTGTAAGACTGGATCTCTGAGTCTGGTAGCTTTTATACCCGAGAAATATCTTGCTGATGATAACTTACTCCATGCTTCAGCTGGTGTGTTCGAGATGGATATCGAAGTGGCTTCACTAGTGAATAGAGTGGAATGTATCTCCTCTGGTGTGTATAGATCCAAGTGTTGTGTGAACTGATCCAGTGACAGGGTGAATGAACTTCCCATATATCGAAATGTGATCAAACTATCTCCAACTCTACTCCCTGTCTCCAATGTGTAGGTGGTTATGAACTCGGTAACCATTTCCATGTATACCGGTTCATCAATACTGAACAGTCTCTTGAAGGACTCGAACTGCTGACCCTCAACTGCATAACTGAGTAGGTTCTCTAGTCTTTGTTTGAATCCCAGTACTTGCAACTTTTCTCAGTCCACATATCTAAATCGCCCGAACTTCTTGTCTCTCCAAGTGCGTGCCATCTGGTCATGATCGGGTGATGCACTAAGATAGGCGAGAGATCCTGTAAGTGGTCGTGCTGGGTTTAGTTTTTTCTTCTTCGGCGATGTAATACCTGAGAACATGAGAGATTTAAAGTAATGGATTCTCGAGAAGGAGAAAATTTAAAGCACTTATTTAAATTTCCAATGGAAGATTTGAAATGAGGGCTTTAAATTTTTGACAGTCCAAAGATTACAGTAAATATCAAATGTCCCCAAGTGACCAACAACTAGTTTAAACAAATAATAAGGCAATCATTAATATGTGAAAAATATATAGTCATGGAATGGCAATAGGTTTATTGTGAAGTAATATAATTTACAAAGTTTGGTGTTACCCAATTTTGAAATGTCATTATTTCACAATTTATAATTATCGGTAGGTTTTGACTTTTAAAAGTTCAAGTTGAAGTAAGGTTTAAAATTTCAATTGATTTGTTTTAAGAATGCAATACTTCAAGTTGACTTTTTTGGTCAAAGCTTACTTCAAATGATAACTTCGTATGCCAAAATTATATCCTATGCGTGTAAATATGACCTAAACTATTTCAAGCATTTCCTAATTGGTAAACAAGCTTGGTCATGCAATAAGAGTTATGTCATCCATGTGTTTGATTTTATTCAAGACTTTTATTTTCACAATAATGATTTTCTAGTTATTTTGCCTACTTTGACTAGTCAAGCAAGTACAAGATTCTAGTGAGCAAGAATTGTCAATTGATCTTAATTCACTATTCTATTCAAGCAAGCTAGCTAATCTTTTGTTGACTTTCAAAATTTGACTTGCTAATCCTAATTCATTCGCATTGTGCAATTAACATAGAGTAATCATTCAAATCACCATGATCATTCACATACCTAGCAACTACACTTAATCACGCAAAATTATAGACTTAATTAATAGGTCAAAGTTCATCCTTTTAACAAAGTCAAACATGTGTGAATTAGCATGGGTAAGTGGTAGTAATATGTAATTTCTAAGCATCTAACCAAGAGAAGTAGTAATTCCTAGTTACTAACTTAGCTAATAGGACATTCAAAGTTCAAAGTAGGTTTCTCATGATCATACCTTTATATGCCTTTCTTATCTTCTTAAGGTTTGACAATCCTCGCGAGCTCCTTAATCTTTGTAATTTAGATCGTGATTGAGTTTATCCATGATTTCCATAAATGCTTTATCTTCTTGCGAATCAGGTTTTCCGGTTGTAGAATTGACTATTATTACGAGTTTAATGATTAGGGCTTTTTGTGTGGAAGTGAAGGGGTATTTGGTGAAACCAAAGATTTGAACAAGCTTAACGTGAAGGTCTTTCCGTTTAGCGAAGAAAGCGGTGTCAGGTCTTTTGGTGGAATCAGGAAAAACATCTCGCAATTTTGAGATCAAGTAAGAAGCGGGGTCAACAAAGAATGGAATTTTACCAGGGATGATGATAGGAACC
Organism: Pseudognaphalium luteoalbum; assembly: GCA_963422505.1. Lineage (NCBI taxonomy): Eukaryota > Viridiplantae > Streptophyta > Magnoliopsida > Asterales > Asteraceae > Pseudognaphalium > Pseudognaphalium luteoalbum. Next base: position 51,698,405 of record OY730196.1, read on the forward strand.
ATCGGGTCCCATTCTACCCAGAACTCAAGTTCATTGATCATTGCAGCAACATTATGCTTGATTAATATCATAGATATTGGATGGAAATCCATGTCGGTAAGTGATTCAAAAAGTGATCTAAATCTGCTATAAACTTTAGTTCTTGGTCTCTGAAATTGGTGGAAGTGCTTTCGCATTCGTGATTTGACAGGCGAGATAAGAATTTGAGTTATTCATCAAGATTGGTAATCTTTTCTCGTTGGTCATATGAAAAGGGAAAGTCGAAGGAGTATAATTTCCTAACGAATGCCCTATAAACATCTATTTTGCGATAAAGAATAAAGGATGCACCGAGGTGGCGTTCTTCAGAACAAGGTTTTTCTGGCTCGAATGATGGAACTTTATCCATCACTCGATAGATGGTGTATTTGTGTTCTTGTGAAAGGAATGGAAAGATGCCGTCATTACAAGAATTTGACAGAGTGTTGCCATACACTGACGTTTCAGGAATGAGGGTGATTAAGTCACATAATTTCAGAGGTTTTTCTTCATAATCTATTTCGGAAGGACTATCGAAGTGGACAGAATTTGGTATTTGAGGCGAATGCAAAGTTGGAAAGCGATCTTCTGGAGATGATGCCAGGTCAGGTAACTGATCCGTGTCATCAAAGTCCAGGAAATTTTTTGGAATAGAAAGTGAGGTCCTAAATTCTTCTAGGGTTTCGGAGGTTTCTTTAGCTTTAGAGGATGAGGGTGGAAAGAAATCAGATCCTATTTCTCCTACTAAGTTGAAAGGCCTTGAAAATTTGAACTTTTTTTTATTCCTTCAATTAGAACTCCTCGATCCTAAATTACCTTGGAATTCATTTTATATTTATCCCATATTCAATTTTGGACTAAAAACTGATTTTTCTGATTTTGTGCATACTCACGCGATCCAAATTTTTGAGCTGTGATCGCGTATCTAAGCACAAAACTTTCTGTTCACAATTTGCACTATCATACGCGATCCAGAAATATTTTTGGGATCGCGTAGCTAAGAACAAAATTTTCTGATTACAAATTGCACTGACTCACGCGATCCAGAAATTTTTTTGGGATCGCGTGGCTATGCCTAATTTTGGAAGTCAGCATAACTCAACTTTCTAGCCAATTTAAAACACGCATCACTTTTTGCTCGTTATGAATTAGGACCTGAAATTTTGCACACACCTTCACTATAACCATCTAAACCTTTTATCAGTTCCACTTTTTCAAGTTTTACATTTTTCTAAGATTTGACCTGTAGACGGGTTTTCGGCTAAATTAGACAAAAAATCTCAACATACAAATTCTCAAACCATGATTTCTGAGACATTGAGCTTTTGACCTCATAGCACATATACTAAAACAAAGTTGTGAAGCTATTTCCCACACTCTTAACCTTCCTCTAACTCAATTTGAACCGTGTGTGCTTTTAAAGACCCATTTTGACCCTTTTTGACCCGCTGACTATAAAGAGCTAATTTGACCCATTCAATAGTTGACCAATAGGACATTTGACTTCCTTACAACCTTTCAATATACATACATAACCAAAATGGAAAGTATACTATAACTTGCCCTTTTACACTTTCTACAATATTTTTATCCATTACATATCATGATCTACTACTAAACCATACAATTACTTGTCTTTGCTTATACCTTTGCAACATGTCAAAACATTGTATAAAAAGGCTTTTAAGGGCTTCAAAACGAAAATTAAAAGAGATAAGCTTGTGTAACTTACAACAAGCTTGCAATCCCACGTCTAGTCTTTGCTAGCTTCCTTTCCCTTCCCACTTCCACTTGTACCTACAACATAAACTAAACTAATTAAGCACTTTGCTTAGTGAGTATATGTATAACTAATCAAACATGCAATAAAACATATAATAAACAAGGAAATTAGACTACTTCCCTTTTTCTCTTTCAATTCTCTATTCGCAAATTCTAATCAAATGTGCACATTTCAAATCTTTCATTTAGCTAAGCTTGATTAGCTAGTCTACTCATACCATTAGCAAGCATAGCTAGATACTAATCAAGAACATAACTAACCTTGATTAGTTATTCTAATCACTTTATGGCTAATTATCATTAACCATTCTAATCACATGTATTCCTCATATTCAAATTCTAATAACAACTAATCATTCTATATACTCACCTTGGCTTATTAAATAGCTTGAAATAAGATGATCAAATGATGATAACTCTTCTTTAACACCTAATACACATTCATATAACACACATATCAATAATTAATCATGCTGTCAACTACAAATTCATCTAATTACTTCTCCCCCATTAGTTACATACTAACTTTGATTTAACTCAACCAACTAATTTCATTCCCTTGATCATGTCTATAACTTTAACATAAATTTAACTACTTTCTTACTACTACTAACATCTACTAACACTTAACATTTGTAATTCAAACTAATTTACATAATTCATGAAAATTCAATAAACCTTAACCATGATATTTTAGTTTTCACATGAATTTAAGCTTCTAATCATCATTTATAAACTAAACTAAAACTAGTTAATCAATTATAAACCCTAATTTTGGATTTATTCATACAAATTAGCTAATACCTATAAAAACCTAATTTCTAGGGTTCTTGAAGAATTTAGAACACTTACAAAGATTGGAGGATGATAGAAGGTGATGATTCTGATAAATTTGAAGCTTGAATCAAAGATTAACAATAAGTTCTTTTCTTGATTATGGTTCCTGCGATTTTTACTATGCTTATTTGGGGGTTCTGGAATTGTTTGGGAATGTTACAGGGAAGAGACATGTATTAGTGTCTATATTCTTTTAATTTCCTATACTACCCAGTCTGGAACTGAACATTTGTTTACGTTTTCTACTATATCTTATTATTAAAAGATCTATAATTAAAAAGATGTATATATTATTGTACACTAAAATAATACCTTAAAAACTGGGGTGTTATAACTCTCCCCCACTTATTCTGTTCGTGTCCTCACGAACCATTCTTGGTATACCGCGGGGTAGTATATCATCATCCATTCCTCCGGTTCCCAATTAAATTTTGAACCCTTCCTTTGATGCCACTGAACTTTAACTATCGAGACTGATTTATTTCTGAGCTGTTTTACTTTTTGATCAAGGATTCTAACTGGTTCTTCTACATAACTCAACTTGTCATTTACTTCTATTCCTGTCAGTGGCACATAAGAAGCTTCATCGACTAAACACTTTCTGAGCTGAGAAACATGAAATGTGTCATGAATGCAAGAAAGTTCTTCTGGTAACTGTAGTCGATAAGCAACCTTTCCAACTATATTTGTGATTTCGAATGGTCCAATATATCTTCGACTTAACTTTCCACGCTTTCTGAACCGAATAATTCCTTTCCAAGGAGAAACCTTAAGCATCACCTTATCACCTATTTGAAATTCAATAGATCTTCTACGCTTGTCTGCATATGACTTTTTTCGATCTTGTGCCATCTTCATTCTTTCTCTAATTTGATCAATCTGTTCTGTAGTCATCTGCACAATATCTGTACTACCAAGTTCTTTTTGACCAACCTCACCCCAACAAATTGGAGTTCGGCATTTTCTACCATATAGCATCTCATACGGTGGCATTTTAATCGAAGAATGATAACTGTTATTATATGAGAATTCTACTAAAGGAAGATGAATATCCCAACTACCACCGAAATCTATGGCACAAGCTCTGAGCATATCCTCAAGGGTCTGAATGTACGTTCGCTCTGACCATCAGTTTGAGGATGAAAAACTATACTGATATGCAATCGAGTTCCCAAATCTTCTTAAAATTTATTCCAGAATCGACAAGTAAAACGAGTATCTCGATCCGAAACTATAGAAAGTGGAACTCCATGTCTAGCAACTACTTCTTTAACATAAAGATCAACTAACTTTTCTGAAGAAGAAGCTTCTTGAATGTGCAAGAAAATAGCACTTTTCGTCAAACGGTCCACAATCACCCAAATAGTATCATGTTGCCTTGGTGTTCTTGGCAACTTCGTAACAAAATCCATGGTGATGTGTTCCCATTTCCATACCGGTATATCCAAGGGTTGAAGTTTACCGTATGGTTGTTGATGCTCAGCTTTAACTTGCTGACAAGTAAGACAGTTATGAACATGTTTAACTATTTCGCGTTTCATACCTGGCCACCAATAGTTACGTTTCAAATCACGATACTTCTTGGTAGCACTAGGATGAATAGAATATCTAGATTTATGAGCTTCATCTAATAACATTTTCTTCACTTCCCTTGTTCGTGGTATCCAGATTCTTCCATAACGCATCTTCAAACCTCTAGAATCATTTACCAATTCTGAGAGTTGACCCGCTAATCGTAGTTTATTTGGGTCATTTGATGCTAAGACTTCAACCTGAGCAGCTTTAATGGAATCAAACAAATGAGGAAATACGGTCATTTGAAGAGATTTTACTGAAAGAATATAATGACTAGCTTTTCGACTAAGAGCATTAGCTACAACATTAGCTTTACCAGGATGATAAAGTATGTCGCAGTCATAATCTTTTACTAAATCTAGCCACCTTCTGTGCTGATTGTTCAAATCACGCTGGTCAAAGAAATATTTGAGACTTTTGTGATCGGTGTAAATGGTAAATTTAACACCATAAAGGTAATGGTGCCAAATTTTAAGAGCAAAGACCACAGCTACTAACTCAAGATCATGAGTGGGATAGTTCTGCTCATGTGATTTTAACTGACGTGAAGCATAAGCAATGACCTTCCCACGCTGCATAAGAACACAACCTAATCCAAGTTTTGAGGCATCACTGTAAACTAACATATCCTCATTACCCTCGGGTAAAACAAGAATAGGAGCTTGACTAAGCTTTTCTTTCAACATCTGAAATGCTTTTGATTGCTCATCTCCCCATTTCCAATGAACACTTTTTCTAGTCAATTAAGTCAAAGGAGTAGCAATCTTTGAAAAATCTTGAATGAAACGATGATAGTAGTCAGCTAAACCAAGAAAACTTCAGACTTCAGTGGGGCTTGAAGGTGGTTCCCCCTTCATTACTGTTGTTATCTTGGAAGGATCAACTTGAATACCGTGAATATTGATCACGTGTCCAAGAAATTGGACTTCCCGTAGCCAAAATTCACATTTAGAGAATTTAGCATATAATCTTGCACGCTGAAGTGTTTCCAGAACCTGCCTAAGATGTACTGCATGATCACTTTCACTTTTAGAATAAATGAGAATATCATCAATGAAAACTATAACAAAGATATCAAGCATGGGCTGACAAACTCGATTCATCAGGTCCATGAAAGCAGCTGGAGCATTTGTTAAGCCAAATGGCATGACGGTGAAATCAAAGTGACCATATCGAGTACGAAAAGCTGTTTTCGAAATATCTTCTTCTATAACCTTTAACTGATGGTAGCCAGAACGAAGATAAATCCTTGAAAAGAAACTGGCACCCTTCAACTGGTCAAATAAATCATCTATTCGAGGTAAAGGATATATGTTTTTAATGGTCACTTTATTTAGTTCCCTGCAGTCAATACACATTCTTAACGAGCCGTCTTTCTTTTTAACAAACAAGACTGGGGCTCCCCAGGGTGAACTACTGGGACAGATAAAACCTTTATCTAAAAGCTCTTGCAGTTGTTTCATCATTTCTTGTATCTCAGTTGGAGCCAATCGATAAGGAGTTTTGGCAATAGGAGTGGCTCCAAGAATAAGATCAATTCGAAATTCCACTTGTCTGTCAGGTGGGATACCTGGGAGTTCATCAGGGAATACCTGAGGAAACTCTTTCACAATTGGAATGCTAGAAAGTTCTGGCACAGATTTAGAGTTATCAACCACGTGTGCCAAAAAGGCCCGACACCCGTGTGACAACAATCTTTTAGCTCGAGCAAGGTACAAACAGGAATAGATTGCTTTGAACGTTCACCATAAACAGTAAATTCTTTTCCACTAGGCGCTTTAAGAAGAACTACCTTTTCATGACAGTTAATCATACCTCTATTCTTTCCCATCCAATCCATTCCTATTACAACATGAAATTCTCCCATTTGCATGGGAATTAAATCTATTTTGAATATTTCACCTCCTATCTCAATAGTACACCCTCTATAAACATCATTAACAATCACTAGTTTACTATCTGCAATTTCAACTTCTAAAGGGTGTTCTAATCTAGCTATAGGAGTTTTCAGCTTTTCACAAAATAAAAGGGACACACAAGATTTTGTGGCTCCAGAGTCGAATAAAACATGGGCAGGTATAGTATTAATTATAAAGGTACCTGTCACCACGTCATGTGACTCTTTTGCCTATTTTGCAGTAATCTGAAAGGAACGACCTTTTGCTCTCTGTCCCCATGTCTCTCTTTTCTTTTCGCCTTCCTTCTTTTGCTCATTTCTTTTCATATCTCCCAATCTAACGTGGCAATTAGCCTGTAGATGGTCATCCTTGTAACAATAAAAACACATACGATAAGGATTAGGACAATTTGCTGCAATATGCCCTGGTTTACGACATTTGTAACACGCGGTGCTCCCTAATTGACATTCCCCAAGATGCTTTCTACCACAATTATTACATTTAGGGAATTCCGGCGTTGGAGGCTGAGATTGACAGGTGGATGGTTGTGATCTTTGCTGTGACCTTCCAAAGGATTTAAACTTCTTAAAAGGTTGAGATTGACAAGTAGACTGCTCAAGTTTTCGTTTACTACTAGCGTCAGCAACTTTAGCTTGCAATTCTTTCTCTCGCGTTAACCCTTTATTCAACATCTTTGGAATAGAATCATAAATAGTCGGGTCAACGGATTCTCTAATCTAACCATTTAAATGCCGGTGATAATGATCTTTCATCAAATTCGGATTTAAAGTATACTCTGGACAGAACTGAGATTTATCATAAAACAAATTCGTATACTCGGTCACTGACATCTTTCCCTGATCTATTGATAAAAACTCTCCCTTCAACCTTTCTACTTCTGCCATTGGTGCAAATTCTGCTATGAATCTTTCTGTAAACATATTCCAAGGAAGCCTGGCAGATCCCTCCGCACCAAGAGTTTTAATTTGAGTATTCCACGAATCCTGAGCACTTCCTTTTAACTAATGAGCTGCAAATAAAACTCGCAATCTTTCCGGACACTCACAGAGCATAAAGATTTCTTCCATCTTACTTACCCATCTGTTACTGATAATCGGAACCCTTTCTCCCTTAAACTCTGGAGGACTACAATTAGCAAAATTCTTATACTCAAACTTTTCTTTTTCTCTATTCATTTGACGTTGAGCATTTAAAACTTCACAATTCGGCTGAGGGTTCGTTAAGATAGGATGTTTCTGTTCAAATCCTACTAATCGAGTAGTGATTATTTGCTCCATACATTCATATATCGAAGGAGCAAATTCTTGTAAAGATTGACTAATAACATCTTTTAATAACAACCTGTCTTCTGGATCTAGACTTCTATGTGAAACGTTCTCCTCTTGAGTGGGAAAACGAACATTTGAACCTCATTTTCTCTATTCGGTGGGGTAGTCATTTACTAAAGCAAAATAAATAATCTAATTAGTACTTTAGTCAATATTAAAATGCATAATCATCTAAAACTTTCTAAACTAACTAGCACAACGATTATCTCTTCTTTTCTCACATGCTTAGAAACTTTGAATCTCCCATGTGTACCAATGTAATGTAACCCCGTTGGCCAGACGTAGTTACATTAAACTAATTACACATTTCTATTCAAAGTTCTTAAACACATTTCAAATCAACGCAATATTCACTATCATAATCATTATATACTAATCACATATTAATAATACAACTAAAACATAACTATAACTTGCTACTAAACGTTTATAATTGGTTTAAGTTTAGGCAATCCTACTGTGGATTGCTTAAATCTCTTAAACCATCGCTCTGATACCGACTTGAAACGCCCTGAAAATCTGATTTTTTTTAATTTTTTTATTCCTTTAATTAGGACTCCTCGATCCTAAATTACCTTGGAATTCATTTTATATTTATCCCATATTCAATTTTGGAATAAAAACTGATTTTTCTGATTTTGTGCATACTCACGCGATCCAAATTTTTGAGCTGTGATCGCGTATCTAAGCACAAAACTTTCTGTTCACAATTTGCAGTATCATACGCGATCCAGAAATATTTCTGGGATCGCGTAGCTAAGAACAAAATTTTCTGACTACAAATTGCACTGACTCACGCGATCCAGAAAATTTTCTGGGATCGCGTGGCTATGCCTAATTTTGAAAGTCAGCATAAGTCAACTTTCTAGCCAATTTCAAACACGCATTACTTTTTGCTCGTTATGAATTAGGACCTGAAATTTTGCACACACCTTCACCATAACCATATAAACCTTTTCTCAATTCCACTTTTCCATGTTTTACATTTTTCTAAGATTTGACCAGTAGACGGGTTTTCGGCTAAATTAGACAAAAAATCTCAACATACAAATTCCTAAACCATAATTTCTGAGACATTGAGCTTTTGACCACATAACACATATACAAAAACAAAGTTGTGAAGCTATTTCCCACACTCTTAACCTTCCTTCTACTCAATTTGAACCGTGTGTGCTTTTAAAGACCCATTTTGACCCTTTTTGACCTGCTGACTTTAAAGAGCTAATTTGACCCATTTAATAGTTGACCAATAGGACATTAGACATCCATACAACCTTTCAATATACATACATAATCAAAATGGAATGTATACTATAACTTGCCCTTTTACACTTTCTACAACATTTTTATCCATTACATATCATGATCTACTACTAAACCATACAATTATTTGTCTTTGCTTATACCTTTGCCACATGTCAAAACAATGTTTAAAAAGGCTTTCAAGGGCTTCAAAACAACAATTAAAAGAGACGAGCTTGTGTAACTTACAACAAGCTTGCAATCCCACGTTTAGTCTTTGCTAGCTTCCTTTCCCTTCCCACTTCCACTTGTACCTACAACATAAACTAAACTAATTAAGCACTTCGCTTAGTGAGTATATGTATAACTAATCAAACATGTAACAAAAAATATAATAAACAAGGAAATTAGATTACTTCCCTTTTTCTCTTTCAATTCTCTATTCGCAAATTCTAATCAAATGTGTACATTTCAAATATTTCATTTAGCTAACCTTGATTAGCTAGTCTACTCATAGCAGTAGCTAGCATAGCTAGCTACCAATCAAGAACATCACTAACCTTGGTTAGTTATTCTAATCACTTTATGGCTAATAATCATTAAACATGCTAATCACATGTATTCCTCATATTCAAATTATAATAACAACTAATCATTCCATATACTCACCTTGGCTTATTAAATAGCTTGAAATAAGATGATCAAATGATGATAACTCTTCTTTAACACCTAATACACATTCATATAACACACATATCAATAATTAATCATGCTTTGAACTACTAATTCATCTAATTACTTCTCCCCCACTAGTTACATACTAACTTTGTTTTAACTCAACCAACTAATTTCAATCCCTTGATTATGTCTATAACTTTAACATAAATTTAACTACTTTCTTACTACTACTAACATTTACTAACACTTAACATTTGTAATTCAAACTAATTTACATAATTCATGAAAATCCCATAAACCCTAAACATGATATTTTACTTTTCACATGAAATTAAGCATCTAATCATCATTTATAAACTAAACTAACACTAGTTAACCAATTATAAACCCTAATTTTGGATTTATTCATACAATTTCGCTAAGACCCTTAAAAACCCAATTTCTAGGGTTCTTGAAGAAATTAGAACACTTACAAAGATTGGAGGATGATAGAAGGTGATGATTCTGATAATTTTGAAACTTGATACAAAGATTAACAATAAGTTCTTTTCTTGATTATGGTTCCTGCGATTTTTGCTATGCTTATTTGGGGGTTCATGAGTTGTTTGGGAGTGTTACAGGGAAGAGACACGTATTAGTGTCTATATTCTTTTAATTTCCTATACTACCCAGTCTGGAACTGAACATTTGTTTTCGTTTTCTACTATATCTTATTATTAAAAGATCTATAATTAAAAAGATGTATATATTATTGTACACTAAAATAATACCTTAAAAACGGGGGTGTTACATAAGTAGTCAAAGAATTCCGTATTGTCCATTGCCGTCAGTTCATCTTTTGAAACGAGGTAAGAAGTGGGTTTTCGATTTGTCATTTTAAATTAATACTATCTTAATTAACTAATACTAAATTAATACTAAATTAATAATTAATACTAAATTACTCAAATTAACTTCCGAAATATACCTGGGAAGGTTTTGTTCGGAAGGATCTCCTAAATACTACTACTTAAAGTGGCTTTAAATTGTACGTTTGTGATTCCCCAGCAGCGGCGCCAAAAACTTGATGGCATCCGAAAGCGTCGATGTCCTTGATGGTAACTAATCGGGCGCCAACAGGGGTTTTAAATTTATATTTAGCGGGGCTTAAATTATATGTACTACCTACTCTGGTTAGTAAGCGGTAAGTATAACCTAAGATCGTTCTATGAATCCAAACGTGTGGGTAATTAAAGTTGGCACTTTCGGTAGGGAAGTATCTAGGATGGAACAAAGTAGGTAGGTTTGGGGGTTTTAAACTAAAGACAAGTAATTAAAGTGCAGGAAATTAAAGTGCATGAAAGCAGATAAAGATAAATATGTGATTGTTGAGATTTTGATATTTAATATTTCGTGATGACAGAATAAATAGGGATGATACTAATGTGGCAACCAAACTACTAGGCGTAAACTCTAGAACCCTACCAACTCGATTTCCCATTGGCATGTCACTAGGAAGTAGGTTATCATGATTCTAATCAGAGCAATACGCAAATTTCCAATACTTATCTAGTTAAAAGGTAAGAAACCTATTTTGGTTCTATACCGAGGTTCATGAATCAGTAGTGTATCGTCTCATAGGTTCGACTGTTCTTAACCCCTAAGATAGTTTACTGTTCTATTAGCATGCAGATTAATAACTTTGTATGTTTAGACCGCCGATTTTATAAGACTTGGTGTTTTAGTGATTCTAGGTCATTACGACTTTGATCTTATTTTGAAGTCCTGTATTCATTCATTTAAGCTATAGTTACTTCGACTTATGAATCAAATCTCTCCTTTTCAAACAGTTATACATCCCCGGATTATTCGCAGTTTGTTAAAACGTGTTATATATGCGGATCATGCCTTTCAATTATAGACAATGTACTTTACGTAGTAGTTCCACGGTTTCTCACATCAACATGCGGTCAAGAGTAATTGACAGTGAAATTGGCACTCTATCTAACTAAACGTAAAGCAGCGCAAAAATGTAAACCTAATATATACAATGAGTGGTTTCAATGTGTCTTACTTATTGCATGTCATGGGCACAGATAACTACTTACCGTAATTATGGTTGATTAGGTCCTAATTACAAGGTTGCAGTCACGTGGATAACCAGAAAGGGTAATCCATAAATTGAACTTGAATTCATAAAGTCTTAACGCTACAAGGGTTACTAATTCCTATTTTATCTGAACGTATTTTACGAACATCATTTTATAGTGTTTTGACTTTCGTAGGATATACCAGTTAGTTGTGAAGTTGTATTACCCTTTCGGAATTCCAACTATTAAACCAGAGCTGATTCCAGAGATATAACTACCTTCGGTCATTTACCGACTTCCATAAAACTATATCGGATAAACAGTCGAATAGGGGCCATCATATCTCTTTACGATTGTCGTACATTAATTATATAATGTCATCCTTACTTATAATTATCTACATCAACAACAATCACAATAATAAACTACTCGCAATTCATGGCAACAAACATATTACATACCAAGCAATTACATATAATTAAAATAAGGAATAAAGCAAGTATGATAAAGTTTTAGATATCACCTGGAAATAATTGCGAAGCTGCATATTATTTTGATTGACAACTCATTTACACGTACAAAGATGAATATTAAAAACTCATAACGTTCGTTCTAACCTCTATACTAATCTGTAGATTAATTACAACAATCCTAGACTATAAGATAAGAGAATTTCTAGAATGAGAAATTGGAAATGGAAAAGGAGTATGTAAGAATGTGTGAGTGTATTAGAATGTAAAAGCGTGTCTTCAAATGAGGTCTAAGGGCTGCTATTTATAGGTGAAAAGTGGCTCACGTTAGCATCCCTAGGCTTACATTAGAAAAAGAGGGAAAGGTGGTGCATCGGGTACGAAAAAGTAGCGAAAGGTGGTGCACCAGGTACAAAAAAGTAGCGAAAGGTAGCGCACCGGGTACACGCAAGGACGGAAAAGCAGAAAAGAGATGGGGGAGGGGTGGCGGCGCCGCCCAACACCAGGCCGGTGGTGGCTGGTGGCTGGCCGGCGGCGGCTAGCTGCCACCCATCCCGGTCCGTCATCTTTCACTGGGCTGTTTAATTCGTGCGTATCTTCTTCGTTATGCATCCGTTTGCGTTGATTCTTTTTGCGTTGGATTCGTAATTCAAAAACGAAGACTTTGATGTAAAAATATCCCAAAAATATGTCTACTATCTCCAGATAATATGTACGAATCATTTGGATCTTCCGTCAGGCGTAGAATCTTCATTCTTTATCCGTTTTTGTTGATTCTTCTTCTGTTGGATTCTTAATTTGAAAATGAACATCTTGGATGAGATGGATGTTGATGATGGGCACTTTTGTCTTGAAATCTAGTTTTGATGCCTTGAATCTTCAAACGTGTGTGGAATCTTTGTTTTTCATCCGTTTTGCTTGATTTTTATCGTGCAACCTTGTTTTGACCATCTTGGCATAATATCGTTGATTTGTATTGTTTCTGAGTTTAAAATGCCAAGAATCATTCTAGAATGAGAAAGATATCGGTAGTAAAAACATGACTTTTTACGCGATATCAACACGCAAGGACCAAAAAGCGGAAATGGGACGGGGGACAGGTGGCAGGTGCCGCCCACCAGCTGGCCAGCGTCGGCTGATGGCCAGCGGCTGGTGGCTGACTCGCGTCCCGGTTTGCTGTCTTTTGTCTCGTTTCTTAGTTTGTGCGTATTTTCTTTGTTATGCGTCCGTTTACGTTGATTCTTTTTGCGTTGGATTTGTAATTCAAAAATGAAGATTTTGATTTAAAGAAATCCCCAAGATGAGTTTCCTGTCTCCAGATATTGCATACGAATCATTTGAATCTTCCAGTGGGCGTTGAATCTTCATTATTTATCCGTTTTTGTTGATAATCCTTCTATTAGACTCGTATTTTGAAAACGAACATCTTGGATAAGATGGATGTAGATGATGGGTACTTTAGTCTTTAAATCTTGTTTTGATGCCTTGAATCTTCAAACGTGCGTGGAATCTTCGTTTTTCATCCGTTTTGCTTGATTTTATCGTGCAACCTTGTTTAACCGTATTTTAACCGTATTTGAGTTCAATATGCCAAGAACCGTTCCAGAATGAGAGAGATATCGGTAGTAAAAATGTGACTTTTTACGCGATATCAAGTATCTCACACTTAGAAATTTGCTTGTCCTCAAGCAAACTCGAATTTCAACATGGTTAAAGATAAGCAGATAATGAAATATTTTGAGGCGAAACTTTTTACTAAAGGGGGTTTTGGAAGAAATGAAATATTTGTTCTTTGAAAAACAAGGTTGTAATCTTTGGGAGCATGCTTTTGATCTTTGATCTTGGATACATGACTAGGCGATCCTCTCAAGGTGGTCACTCCAATCACTCAAAGTGTTTAAGGGTTTCTTATTCTAGTATTATCAATCACTCTGAACGCGAGTCATGTATCGTTTATCGTCATAGGCTTGATCGAGGATCAAATCATTACCTTTTTGGTGAACGTGAAGTCAATCTAGCCACAATCATTCTAAGGGAAGTGATGTAGGGTTTCTGGGGTGAAGTGTTGGTGATGTGAGAGGGGGGTTTTGCTTGTTTTTCATTGGTTTCTTTTTGGTGAAATTCGAATTTTTGGGAGGATTGAGGCCCTTTTCTTTTGGTGTTTGCAGAAGGAGTCTTTTTCTCCAATTGATTTTCTTTTCTTCGAATTTTATTTCTTAGGTTTTCTTCTTTGACGTCATATCCTTGTAGCTTCTTTTCTTTCATCTTTGGGACTTATTATGAAGTTTCAGGGATGCTTTCGAGAAGGTAGGGATAACGTGTTTATTTATGGATATATGGATGGGTTTAAGAATGAAGTGATTCGATCTCCTTTTTACTCACCAATCCGGATTTGAAATGCATAACAGGAGCAAGTTCTGATTCTAAACGCATAAATTGACACACTCAAGAATCGAAAAAGTGAAGCATTAAAAGTGAATGCTTTTATATAGCTCAAGATACCTCACGAATCGAAAGTTGGTTTGTTGTGTGCCTAGTCATGTGATGCTCTTTATGGGATTACTAAACTAATATTTCAAAAGAATATGTATTTTATTTGTCCTTCTTTCCCAAAGTAAATCATTCTTCGTCTAAAATTTTCATTTTCAACATATTTAACTCAATTTTGAAAAAAAAAATAAAATTTTCGAGTTACTTTTTGGAGAAGCAGGGTCTAAGGAGCAACGATTTTAGAATCACGCATATACCATTATCCATTTTACAGTAGTGTACACTACTGCTGTCCCACACTTAAAGGAACATCGTCCTCGATGTTCTTCTAAGATTTTACCGGGGTGAAATCCCACACTTAGAGTTTGAACTATCTAAAATGTATCCTTTAGATGTGTCTGTCGGGTTTGAATCCCACACTTAGTGATAAGCATTATGGATAGGGTATATATTTATAACGAAAAAGAGCTTATAACAGAAGTACTCCCCATTTATATGTATGGCTTGTTGGTGATGATGAGGAGTGCTCCGAAGCACACGATTGCCAACTTTTCCGTAGAGTCCCTTCATTGCTGTTGTGTGCTCCGATTTCTTCAAGTCTTTTGTGATTTGTCTCGTAGGTGTGAACATGTTGGATATACTTTTCTTAATTCCGGTACCAAAAACTTGATGTTTGATGCGACGCCAAAAACTTGATGTTTGATGCGGCGCCAAAAACTTGATGTGTCGGTCTTCTTCCTATATACAAGTGTGAAAGATAGTCAGAGACTTCATCACTTCTTGGAATGTAAAATTGCAGAAACGTAAACACGGGTTGCCTCCCGAGAAGCGCTCTTTAAAGTCGAGAGCTCGACTTCTTTTCTCCTTTCTAGATGGAGATGGATGCGTCCATGGGATCTACTGTGTTGATGTTGTGGGCCCTAGGTTGCGGAAGAGTATATCGAGGTGGATAGAGTATTATGAAATGATTTTCTATTGTCGTAATAAATTCAAGTGGACTATCTCTCGATGTTTCCTTGTAGTTTAGAAGGTGCTCTGAAGTTGTCCTTGCAAGTCCGTGAAGTTCGCAGGTGATGTAATCGACTGCTTTAGTGACAGTCCCACTAGGGTTGGTCATGGTGGTTGTGTTTGTCTTAACAACCTCTCTTGGCGGTGGGTTTTGCCAGAGAGAGTATACAAATGCCAAGAATTATGTCTTCATAATTCTCAGTCTTAGGATCTCCGTTGAATCTTCTGATGGACGTACACAGGTCCTCTATTTGTCGATGCTGATGGTTGTTGAATGTGAAGTCGGATTCTGAGAAAACTAGTATAAGCTGATGAAGTATCTCCTTGCATCCTGAGTAGAATAAGAACTTCATTCTGGAGTTGCTTTTCCGTTGTTGAATCTCCCTTAGATGGATCGTAACAGAAGTAGCGATATCAAGTAGTGATTCATATGTAACCCTAAAGGGTTGTTCGCGCCTTGATTCCTCCCAAACGAGATCACTAAGTTCTTCAATCCTTAACTCAATTTGTTTTTCCATAGTGGAGTTGATAACCATAGATCCGCTTTCCTTGGAACTGAGGTGATCTTCTCTACTTAGCAAGTTAAGCAATCATGTGAGGTCATTCATCATTGAAATGTCGGCACGACTGCTCGGATGTCTAGTAGTCTCTTTCATATGTGCTCTAATGGATCCTAACATCTCCAATTGCATTGAGGTAAATGGGATGTTAGATCTTTTAAGGGAATTGTAGATCCTAGCGTAAGTCCGTTTCTGTTGTTGACAGAATTGCAGTTCAGCAGGGGAAAGAGCCAGCATGTTGACTACGCCGCTTATTCCTCCTACTACTTTGTCAAATCTTTGGATCAATTCTTCGAGCACTTTGTGATCTATGATGGTTTGCGGTTGGTATCTTGTGCGTTTTGAATATTCCTCCAGTGTTTCTCTTCTCGTAGGATGGTTGTGGTTACTTCCCGCCATTTCTTCAGTGGTAAACGGATTAATTGGCGGTATGCTGCTTTTGTTTTCTTTTTCCATCTTTCACATCCCAATTTCTTCCATCGTTGAGTTTTTCACTGATGGAGATGCATTTTTCATCTCTTTTCCTACTCATCGGAGGTCAATCGGAAAATATGGCATGATTGCCAGTTCCTTACTAGATTCACTTTCACTTGTTGACCTTGCAGTTTCTTTGTCCTTTGTGGTCTTGTTCATGGAGATCATGTACATATCGGCTTGGTCTCCAGTGTTAGGATTTTCGATATGGAAAGTGATGGTTTCTCCCTGAGACTGCAAGCTGATGGTTTGTGCGAAGACGTTGATGATTGCCTTGGCCGTATTCATGAAAGGTCTTCCTAGTATTATTGGGATGTGTACGTCTTCCTGCATATCCATTACTACAAAATCTGCTGGGTAAAGAAATTTATCAATCCTAACTAAAATATTTTCAGCTATTCTCCTAGGGTATATGACCGAGAGGTCAGCAAGCTGTATGGTCATTTCGGTAGGTTGAAGATTTTCTAACTCAAGCCTCTTGAAAAGCGAGTATGGCATAAGGTTAACACTAGATCCTAAATTGGCAAGAGTACAGATGATGCCTGAATTTAGATAGAACAGGGGAGAGTAAAACGTCTGGTGTCTCCGAGTTTTTCTGGAATGATATTTTTCAAGATAGCTGAACATTCCTCGTTCAGCGGGACATTGGGTACTTCAGGTACCTTATACTTGGTTGTAAGAAGTCTTCAGAAGTACTTTTTGGAGTGAACTTTCAGAGACAGTGTCTAGGAATTTCCTATCAAGCTTAAAAGACTTAAGCTTGTCGGGTCGTTGTTTAAGATGAGCCAGAAATGGAATGCTTACTTTCCTATTTGTTGTAGACTCTAAATCCATTGTCGATGGGACAATAGGTGGTTCCTTCACCGGATAAGAAGTCATAGGTGGGCTATGTGCTACCTGAGAGTCTTGAATATGAGAAGCCTTCTTATGGCAACTAGTTGGACTATCATGAGGTTTAGCATTAATACGTTGTGCTAATTGTTCTAATTGGGATTCGAAAGCCTTTAACAAAGTCAGTTGATCTTTTAAGATGAGATCAGCTTGGTCTTGTCTAGCTGAGATTCCTTGAATGACTTGTATCAGGGTGTCGGCAAAACTAGAGGTTTGTGAGGAAGAGAGTTCGGAAGGTTGGAATTGGTAAGCTGGTGGGCTATTCCTAGGTGGGTTAAGAGAAGGGTTAGTATTGGGTGAAGTTAGATGAGACTGAGGAATTTGGGCTGAGTGGTTCAGATTAGCACAATTAAGGCAGGTTTGAACTTGACAGACTTGTGGTTGTTGACTTTTCAATTCCTTAATCTCCTTGGTTAGGTCTGCCACTTGCTGTGTGAGAGTTTTGATAGCTTCATTTCCAATTGTAGTAGGTGAATTCACTAGTGAGGGGTGATTTTCATTGTTACAGTCATGGTTGTGTATTGTCATTTTCTCAATAAGGCTCTAAGCGTCATCGGCCGTACAGTTCATAAAACTGCCTTGAAAGGCGGTATCAAGTAAAGGACAGTGATGTGGGAAGAGACCATTGTAGAAAATGCGCAACTGGTCTGAGTGCTGAAATCGATGATTTGGACATTTCTTAAGCAATCCCTTAAAGTGTTCCCATGCATCGTATATTGATTCATCATGCACTTGACGGAAGTTTATGATGTTGGACCTAAACGTGGCTTGTTTTGATGGGGGAAATATTTGGCCAAAAATTTGGTTGCTAATTCTACCCAAGAGGTTATAGAGTTAATCTCTAGTTCCTCAAACCAGGTTTGTGCATTGAGAGTGAGTGAATAGGGAAATAGGTATAGATAAGGTAATGAATTTGTCAAGGTGGGAGTTGGGATCATCATTTGGTAGGCCACGGAATTGACAGAGGTTTTGAACTAACTGAACATTGTGGGGCTTTGATATCACGTAAAAAGTCACGTTTTTACTACTGATATCTCTCTCATTCTGGAACGATTCGTGGCACTTTAACTCAAAAACACTACAAATCAATAGTATTATGCCAAGATGGTCAAAATAAGGTTGCACGATGAAAATCAAGCAAAACGGATGAAAAACGAAGATTTCACACACGTTTGAAGATTCAAGACATCAAAACGAGATTTCAAGATAAAAGGGCCCATCACCAACATCCACCTTACTTAAGATGTTCGTTTTCAAATTACGAATCCAATAGAAGAAGAATCAACAAAAACGGATGAAGAATGAAGATTCTACGTACTTTGGAAGATCCAAATGATTCGTACGACACATCTAAAGTTCAGAGATATATTTTTGGGATTTCTTTTCATCAAAATCTTCGTTTTTGAATTACGAATCCAACGCAAAAAGAATCAACGCAAACGGACTCATAACGAAGAAAACATGCACGAATCGAGAAATGAGGCAACAGGCAGCGGACTGGTGCCGGTAGCAGCCAGCCGTCGCCGGGTGCCACCCAGCTGCAGCCGGCTGCCACCCCCCTGCACGCTTCCCGCTTCTTGGTCCTTTCGTGTACCCGGTGCTAGACCTTTACGTATTTTTCCGTACCCGGTGCACCACCTTTTCCCCCTTTTTCGTACCCGGTGCCACCACCTTTTTCACCTTTTGCTATTGTGAGCTTCCACTTGCTAAAATGCACCAAAACTCTCCTATAAATAAGAGGCATAAGGCTCATTTGCAAAAACACACCAACACACCTAGGCACCTATACACTTTCACACTTTCTTTCTCTAGCTTCTAGCTTTTCTTTCTTTCCTTATTTTCTTACTTTAGATTAGTATTAGGCTAGTTAAAATAGAAGCAAAGAACGTGCTTGTAGTCCTTGGTGAGGAACGTATTTGTAATCTTTGGTGTACGCTTGGAGCAACTCTTATTAATTCAAGTCTATTCCTTCTCGCATATTAATCTCGGTTATTTCTATCCTTATCTATCTTGATTAAATATGTATACTTTAATTATGCTAGAGATAGTTTGTGCCATGATTAGCGAGTAGATTACTATTGTATTTGTTGTGATGTAGTTAGCATATGTAATTGTGGGATGACTTTAATTGCGTCGTGAAATAATATGACGGCCCCTATTCGACTGTCTACTTGGTATAGTGCTGGAAATGCTTTCGAGCAAAGTACAAACGCATGGAAGCCGATAACGACCGAAGGTAGTTGTATTATGGATCGACGTTAAAATGGAAACTTTATGAACGGATTTACCTTATGATTTTAAACCTAAAACTTACATTCTCCTTTCAATTAACAAACGTGATTGTAACCTTGTAAAGAGGAGTTGCGAACCTTACTACTTGGTCAATAGTTATTTGTGTAAAACTATGGTTTTAATTGTAACGTCATGCGAGCATCATAAAATGCAATGTGATTACGTGGAATTGCCATGAGTATTGTACACTTGAAATCCCAATGTACTTATCATGTAAACATTGCGAAGCAATTGAATTCATAATGGAAACATCGGTAAACGATTAAATACATTGTGGACTACCATAGCATTTTCCGACATGGTCTGGGTTTAACTTTATGCAAAAAGCCGTCAGCATTTTAATTAGCATTTTAATTAGATTAGTTAGTTTAGATTAGATTAGGTAGGCTATAGGCTAAATAACAATTTACGAAAACCTAGGGATTTGTTAATTGTATTGAGAAAGGCAAGTTTAAAATCCAACTTAAATCGATACTTTTCCTTAACTTATGAAATTTAAAGTAAGGTATGCAAGAAACCTCAACACTTTCCTTCACTTACCATGCTTAAACTTCATTAATAGGAATTGATCAACTAAGTCCGAACGTATTTGCTAAGTTAGTTGTCTGCTAAATTTATAGTCTTTATGGTATTAAGAACGGTTAGACTAGTTGTAGACTTGCTACTCTATTCCTTCGCCCACGAGCAAATGTGTTCAATAACAAGGGCCACTGACTCCCTCACAGGAGAGTGTGGAGAGTTGAGCATTGTCTGTCTGATCAAAATCATGACACCTTGGTTCCTCGTGACTTCTTATTTGATAACCGATTAATAGGGAATCTATCAGTTATACCATAAACTACCAAGTCTAGTGAACATTCCAAATTTAGTAAACATTTTCCCTACAAGTCATCGTACCACATTATAAGCTAATGAACTCACAACAAATACTCCTTTTATTATCTGATTTACCATTATCTTTTATTCGCTTTATTTAGTTTACTTAATTAACTGAACCAAAAACCCCCAACACACTCTTTTAAAACCTTTAATAGAAAAGAAAGGTCGATTGGATCACCTCCGTCTCAATTCAGTTTCTCTTTAAGAACGACTCTAGGTCATACTTACCATCTACTAGCATTTGGTTCAGTATTAGTAAGTCACACTTAGACCCCAACAAATACAAATTTAAAACACCCACCGATCGGCGTTGCGAACCGCTCTCGACGCGTGCATCATGTTTTCGGCGGTGCTGTCGGGGAGACTAACTGTCCGATACAGAGGCCCAACCAATCCCAATTCTAATAAACCCTTAGGATAAAACCTTCTAAAAATATATATATTTTTTCTCTATTGTCTGTTTCTCGTTAGTGTATGACATGTTCCCCTAGATCTGCGCCACTGTTTAATTTCCCTGATCCAAAACTTATAATACGTACCATTCGATGAGAAAATAAGCGATCAACGCTTAGACAAGCAATGGCTGAACGCATCACTCTTGCTGACAACAGTAAACCCTCTATCGAAAGAAGAGGAGGACCAATTCTCTACCCTGAAACCCCTGGTCAATCTTTCGAGCTTAAACACCACATCATCCAACTAATCCAAAACCACTGTCAATCCCATGGATTACCAAGTGATGATCCCAACTCTCACCTGACAAGTTAATATCTCTTTCAAATTCCTACAAACAAAACGGAATTAGTCAAGACACAATCCGCTTGTATCTTTTCCCTTATTCGCTCACTCATCATGCGCAAACATGGTTTGAAGGTTTAGAGACCGGCTCTATCCCTTCATGGACAGTAATGGCGACAAAGTTTCTAACCAAATATTTTCCGCCTTCTAAACAAACCAAACTTCGAAATGACATCATGAATTTCTGACAAGCTTTTGATGAGTCAATATACACCGCATGGGAACGATTCAAAGGAGCCTTTAAAAAATGCCCCAATCACCGTCTCAACAAATCCGCGCAATTGTCTACCTTCTACAATGATTTAGACCCCAACCACCAAACCACCCTCGATGCTGTTGCACAGGGAAGCTTCATGGCAAAGACCGACGAAGAAGGATGGAACCTGATAGAGAACATGACTATGCATCACCATGATTGGAACTCTTGAGATCACTCAACATCTTCAGCACCTATCGCTGCATCGAATCCAGTTCCAGTTGAAGCACTTAAAGTATTAACAGAGAAAATGGACTCACTTGTTAAACAGTTTGGAGAACTAAAGAAACAACAGCACCAAGTACACCAAGTACAAGTCTGTCAACATTGCACCAACCCACAACCATCTGGTGAATACCAAGTGGAATACGAAGAAGCAGATGGCACCATCTACTATGCTCATTTTCCCGCTCGACCATAGAATTTTCCACCTGGTTTCAACAAAAACAATAACCAACCTAGAGGACCTCCATTCCCAAAAAGAACTAACCAACCTTTCCAACCCCGATACCCACCGAGATACCCACAACAACTACAACTTCCTTACAACCAACCCCTCGCACTTCCTGGACCCACTTCCGATACAAACCAAACTGCTGAAAAACCTGCAAAGACAAATGCCCCAGCTTCAAGTTTAGATGACGCCTTCACCCAATTCATGCAAGGACAACACCTACTCAACCAAAAGATGTCCGGTAGACAAGATCAAGCCGACCTCTTTATGAGAAACCAATTGGCCGTGCTAAAGAATTTGGAAGCCCAAATTGGACAATTGGCACAACGTCTTGATAACTGACCCAGAGGACGTTTGCCTAGCAACACGGTTCACAACCTACATGTTGAGGAAGCAAAGCAACTCACTACCACAAAGGAAGCAGCCACTCCACCTCCTGCTGCTATACCAGTAAAGGAAGAACCAAAGATCAAGATACCAGCTGTGGAAACCACTTCGACCATGAACAAAGAGGTTAGAATCCCTTATCCCGCTAGACTTAAAGCCCAACCTAAAAAATTATCATCCTTTAAGCTAGATGGAAATTCCTTGATACCATGTCTAGAGTTCCCGGTCGTAATAAATATATCAGGAAATTGCTATCCAATAAGGATAAACTGCCCGAAGTAAACAACATTCCCCTTAGTTCTGAAACATCAGCCCTACTTAAGAATAGCCTTCCCGAAAAACTAGGAGACACCGGTAGATTCACACTCCCTTATTCTATTTACCAATCCGGTGATATCAACGCTTTAGCCGACCTAGGAGCTAGCATTAACCATATGACCTACTCCCTGTTTAAGAGGCTAGTACTTGAAAATTTGAAACTTACTAAGATGATTGTCCAGCTAGCTGACCAATCTATTATATACCCAAAAGGAATAGCTGAGAACGTCTTAGTTCAACTTAACAAATTCTTCTTTCCGACGGATTTCATGGTAATGGATATCCATGAGGACATAAACATCACGATTATCCTTGGGAAACCATTTATGAACACAGCCAGAGCAGTGATTGATGTGTATAACCATACGATTGTTCTACGAGCACATGGTGAAAGCATCACTTACAAGATCGACCAACCGGACTGTACACCAGAACAAGAAGAATGCCACACTATATCAACAGGCAGAATTTGTTCCGATGATGAATCAGACCCCGAAGAAGAACGATGCTTCACTCGACCAACAACCTTGATCTACGACACTGAAACAGACCGAGATGAGGACGAGGAGTATCAAGACGCTGAGGAAGAAGAAGAATCCGAGGAGGACGAATTAGAACCTGAGGAAGAAGAGGAAGAACCCGCTGAGGAAGATGAAAGAACGGAAGAAATGGAAGAAGAAGAACCTGAAGAGGAGGAGGAAGAAATGGAGGAGGATGAAGATCAAATTGATTCACCATAGATGGCTGAAGTCAAAAGAATACAAGACTGCAAAGACTACACTTCATCAGAAGAATCCTTTGATTATGGAGCCATTCACCAAGAGCTTAGATCCACTCATCTCAAAAGAATGGGAAACATTCGCGACTCATATCTGGATCCATCGAAACCCTTTACCAGAACCCGACTCCGAGACATAGATACTTTTGAAGAAGAACTCCGAACATCACAGCACCCTGACCTGTATGCTAAACTCCTACAAAGAATTTCTGCATATAAGGCACGACAACCAGGAAGCTTTGCTGAAGAAAACCTTCAAAACACCATCACGGAAGTCAGAACCATCAAAGTCAACAGTACTCAACCTTTCAACAATGCACCCTCAGATGAAGAACTCCACCAATTCCCAGATTCACAAGACGAAGATTCCGACTACAAGAGTGTCGAATTTGATGGCGATTTTATTGACGTCACCATCAATGAACGCTCTATTCCAAAAACCCCTCTTGCTCCACCAAATTCCCCCATCATCACAGCTGAGAGATTAGAGATTCCGCTCATAGGTACTCACCAAGACATGATCGAACTAATTGATGAATACACTGATGTGCGCATCATTATAGAAGCTATCAAAGAGTCAACCAATGACTACAACACCGCTCAGAGACACCTGATAAGACAGATTGAACGAGAATACGATTCATATCTCACCAATTATGGAGAACCAGTACCCCAAACTTTGCTCAGACATATCCAAGAGTTCTCCGATTCCCTTCAAGAACAAGTCACCAGAGAAGCTCATTAGTCAGAAAGACCAGACTACCCAATGGGAGAAGTCTAGTTCTGCACCAACCAAAGGTAAATATACCAAAAAGTATATTGTGCCTTAGCCGGATCAACTTTTCCCTACTCATCAAGTCAGAAGGCTATACTTGCATCAATGAGAACTCATTTTGAAAGAGCTACTAGAAATCAACAAAATTACGCCGATATCAGAATGGTCAGAGATCAAGATAATTGATGAACTAAACCAGTCAGCATATGAAGAAGAAACTCGTGAAGTACCAAGATTCATTCCGCATATGTCACAAATGAACCTAGCAACTTACATGACAACTCGACTACGCAGAATGTACACTGAAGAAGATGTAGAGCTTAATGTTTATCGTGATGGATATCGTGAAATATTCAGCAAGCTAATCTATATCTTCACAGACTCAGACTTTCCCTTCAACCGTAAGCAACATCAACACATCAGACAAGTATGCCAACCAACCCGATCTTTTGGAGCAGACCCTTTAGCTGAAGACTTTCAAGAAGTGAAGACTCAATTCATGGCCCTAATTACCTCGATAGGTCGAAACCACCCCCAGCATGAAATTGTTCGAACTTACACCTGCACCCGAATTGACCCTAACGGACCGCTCACAAGGGCAGTTCGATACATCAGCTATGGGATGGAAATCCTCGACCGACTGGCCACTAATCACTTCAAGAGCTTCAGGATGGAATCCACCACACTACCAACTCTCATTGCCGACATGATAGAGCAATTCCTGCGATACTTCCCTCCATGCTACTGCTTACCAAGGAACAACGGTAACCAATCCAGCACCAGGGACGCATCCAACATCATCATCTGAAGAAAGGACTAAGTCGAGCTCTCGACTTTAAAAGAGCGCTTCTCGGGAGGCAACCCGTGTGTTTACATTTCTGCAATTTTACTTTCCAAAAAGTAATGAAATCTCCGACTATCTTTTACACTCGGATCATACAAAGCATGCTCCAGCCTGCAAGAAAATAGCAACACCAGAAGAATCATAGATCCGAAGTGTTCACACCTACGAGACCAATCATAAGAAGACTTGATCAAGAATACAACAAACAAGATGGAGCCGGCAAATGCACCAAAGGAACAGTGCAACCAATGGGCAGTACTTCTATACCGTCTATTACATTCATTTTAAATATACCATATCCAATATGCTTATCACTAAGTGTGGGATTCAAACCCAACACACACTGAAAGAATGCGACTTAGATGTTTAAAACCCTAGGTGTGGGATTTTACCCCATTCAGAGCTTAGTATAACATCGAGGATGATGTTTCTTTAAGTGTGGGATAGCAGTAGTTGCACTACTGTCAGATGGGTAATGGTATATGCTTGATTCTAAAATCGTTGCTCTTTATAAGACCATCCTTCTCCAAACAAGTAAACAAAATTTTCAAAATTGAGTTAAAAATGTGTTGAAAATGAAAAATTTTAGACGAAGAATGATTTACTTTGGGAAAAAGGACAAATAAAATACAGATTCTTCTGAAAAATTAGTTTAGTAATCCCATAAAGAGCATCGCATGACTAAGCACATAACAGCCCAACTTTAGATTCATGAGGTATCTTGAGCCATATGAAAAGCATTCACTTTTAGTGCTTCACTTTTTCGATTCTTGAGTGTGCCGATGTATGCGTTTAGAATCAGAACTGGTGATTAAAAAGGAGATCGAATCACATCATTCTTGAACCCATCCATACACCCGAAAATAAATACGTTACCCCTTACCTACTCAAAAGCATCCTTCAAACTTCATAAAAAGTTCCAAAGATGGAAGAAGAGAAGTCACAAGGATATGACGTCAAAGAAAGAAAATATCCAAGAAAACCCGAAGAAAAAGTCAAATGGAGAAAAGACTAGTCCCGAAAGAAAAAGGCGTCAATCCTCCCGAAAAATTCAAACTTTCAACTTTCTGCTTCACCAAAAAGAAAACCTATGAAGAACCAACACAACCCCCTTTCATACCACCAACCATCCACTCCAAAAACCTTACATCCCCTCTCCTTGAATGATTGTGGCTAGATCAACTTCACGCTCACCCAAAAGGTAACGATTTGATTCTCGATCAAGCCTATGATGATAAACGATACATTACTAGTGTTATGAGTGATTAATAATATAATAGAATAGGAAACCCTAAACACTTTGAGTGATTTGAGTGACCACCTTGTAACACCCATCAAATTAGGACTTGTAATTAGTGCCTAACCCTCTGTTAATACATGTAATTAGTTGGTTTAGGCTAACTAATGTATCGAAATATATATATTGTTAAATATATATGAATATGCGATTTAATTAAATAGTACAAGTTTCAAATCGAATGTAATTCGGTTCAAGTAAATACGGACGTTGGTGATCAATTTTATTAAATAATATAAAATTATTTAATAACGATATCATACCCAAAATATTATTTTGATAATATTTCAACTACATTTCGTATCGTATATTAAACGTCAACGCGACTTAGACATTTAACACACAAACAAACGAAATCATTTAAGTTATTAAGTATTTGGTAAGATACTTCAACAAAAATATTGAATAAACATTTGTATTTTAAAACATATACTTAAACGTATAAAATAATTATTTAACGTTTAAACGAACGCCGCACGGAGTGCGAATACACGGAGTTAAAAAGTGAAGACCCACACTCCGGTGGGCCCCCACCAAATCAGCCACAAGGGGAGGGACCCCATCCCCTCACCCTCATTTTCTTCTCACTTTTCATCTTACCCTCTTTCCTTTCTTCTTTCTTTTCTCTCAAACATCACCACACTACCACCACAAACAATCACTAAATAACACTACAAAACGTCATCAAATCATCTCACCCGTTTGAAGAAAAATATCCACCGCGTCACGATCTACACTCCTATCTTTTTGGAATCTTGATTCGCCACTTTGTAAGTTTCCGACAAAAACCCGAAACCTTTCGATTTCAAGTGTTTTTAAGTTCTAGTTGTTTCTTTAAGCTTAAAATGTCCAAATATGGGTTGGGTAAAACTCTCAGGTCAAACGGAGGCCGAAAAACACCTTTTCGGCTCATTTTTCAGCCAACAGCGCGTTATGTCGCAGAGGCTCCAGGCCACCTGCGACATAAGCCTTTATATCGCTAAATCGGACCTTATGTCGCATATAGCGACATAAGCCACTATGTCGCACTAATCACGGATGTCGCATATAGCAACACAAATAGTTATGTCGCAGAAATTGTGGATGTCACCCTTAGCGACACAAGCCCTTATGTCGCAGATATGACCTACGACACAATAGACTATGTCTCACTTAGCGACACAAAGTCGTATGTCGCACGCTATGTCGCATGAAACAGAACCAAGAAAACACAAATTTTACTAAGTGTCGAGACCTAAAATTTTATCACTCAATTTCACCCAAATTCATGTCCAGATGCGTTTTTCACCAGCTCGACCCCAGCCATGGGCTCTTCCCCTTGGACCCCGCCAGGGGTTGCCACCCCTTGGATCCTGCTAACCAAGGGCGCTGCCCCCGGACCCCCGTCATTAACGGGCTTCGCCCTTACCCTAGGGTCATGAGTAACGGTGTTACATCTGAACTTTCACACAAGGTGTTAAACTTGTATAACATCAAACACGAATGCTACACGACTTCTAAAACACATTAGAACTTACTTTTAGGTACGACACTTCAAAATCATCAAAATAATAATGTGGGATTATTATTACAAACAATCACCAACGGGCCGTACACATTTTCAAACACTTAAACAATCAACTAAATTGTAATCATTTGGACATTCTAGTTGGACAAATAACTACAAGGTAGTCTTATTAGATGCCTTCACATGTTTATAACCATCGTTTGTCGTGGACACCCTCAGGTTACAAGTCTTTGGACTTCGATTCTTGGCTAATCAATCTCAGTTTATTTAGATAAACACCTCAGGCTCAGGTGAGTCTCATGGCCCCTCTTTTTACTGTTTTACTAGGGGTGCGATACATTGCTCTGTTTTTAACACGTGAATGCGAGTACATATTTCAATATACTACATGAGTTGTTTTCAACTAATCAAATCAAAGTCTTCCGTCAGTATAGTCTGGTAATATGAAAGTAGTGTGAATATTAGTATATGGTACCACATAGGATTGACTCACCTTGTCTGGGTTAGTCGCGCTAACCTCTGCAATGGGCGTACTAATATTTAGGGAAAACGATAGTAGATTAGGCACTCGTGGAGGCACCTCGCTCGGAATTCTCTATATGGGACCCGACCCTTGAGTTAAGCTCAGAGTATACGCTCATGGTTGTATACACTGTTAGTATCATTTGCTGGATGAAAATCAACATCTAAATCTTGCGGTTCACACACTATTATTTGATATCTAAACCTGTGAGCTCACCAGCGTTAGCTGACCCATTTTAGCATGTATCACAGGTATTCAGAGCTCACCAGCGTTAGATCTGGACTGCCCATCAGGATGCATATTAGCTCGAGTCTTCATGCAAAATTCAGAGATTTCATTGCATTTATTAGATTTTGTATAACTAATTATGTACTTAAATCTCTCATATTACGAACACGAGCTATGTACGGGTTCAAACTGTTGTAAACCTTTTAATATTAATATATTTGTATAATGACGCATATATGTGTGCTTTGATTATTGATTAGTAACACCCAAATTGTTCTTCCGCAAAACATTAAATTTGGGGGTGTTACACACCTTGAGAGGATCGCCTAGTCATGTATCCAAGATCAAAGATCAAAAGCATGCTCCTAAAGATTACAATCCTTCCTTTTCAAATAACAAGTATTTTACTTTCCCAAAACCCCTTAGTAAAAAGTTCCGCCTTAAAATTATTTTATCTTTCACCATGTTGAAAATCGAGTTTGCTTGAGGACAAGCAAAGTTCTAAGTGTGGGATACTTGATATCGCGTAAAAAGTCCCGTTTTGTCACACCCCGCTAAAGCGGAAACACGAGATGTAACAGCAAAATGGTTCCACAGCACAAGGCTCCACTAATGACCTCAACATTCATAAGGGTAATCGTAGCTTCATTTTCCCAACTACTGATTGTTTCCTGAAAAGCATGTAAAAATGAGGGTCAACTACAAAGATAGTTGGTGAGTTCACAGGTTTTAGAATAAGTGAGAATGCCATTTAAAAGTATTCAAAATCACATTTGAAAGATTTACGTTGCTACGTAAATAGTTGTTTAGTGTATAAATGCGAAAGTCATATAGAAGTTATCAAAACCGCGTTTGAATGATTTATGTTGCTACGTAACTAGTTGTTTATACGGAAATTAGAATTCATTTAAGAACGACATGTATAGCTTGAGTCCACAACCAAACCTACTGGCCCGAGAACAACGCCCCAAAGACATGTCCTATCGCGAACATTTAAAGTTGGTGGTATGCACTCACTTGCACAAGAGAGTGGGAAGGTGGCCTCCTTCCAAATAGTACTATCCATATCAACCATCGGCTCAATAATGAGTTAATAGGTTGTGTAAAAGAACCCGGGGACTTAAGATGCGATTGACTCACAAGCATACAATAAGAGCGTATAAATAGTATATGTACACACATAAAATATTTTTAGCACAAAGGATATATAGGATGTGTACATTTCCAGAACAGTTTTTAGTATCAAAATAGTAAATGTTTAATCCTGAACAATTTCGCAATCAGAATAGTTTCGTAGTCAGATTCAATAAGAACAGTGTTGCTGTAAGATATAGTTTGTGTGCACATTCAAGAACAAGTTTAACTAGTGCACAAGTTCAAGAGCAGTTTCAATTAACAAGATCGGTTTCGCAGTAAAATACAAACTGTGTATTTCTTTCAAGAACAGTTTTACTAAGAGTACACATTAAAGAACAGTTTAGTAAACAAGTAGTCATGCTTTTCACCCCAAAAAGTTTATGAAAACAATAAAAAAATGGGGCTGTGAATACTCACTGTTAAGTGTGAATGATACGGTTTGGATGTATTCCGAGTGCTAAATGAGTATGACTCCTATCCACGACCTATGAACATGAAGGTTCTAATTAGGATCTTGGTAATTTAGATTTGATTGGATTGCTTAGCTAAATATTTAGATTACAAAGTGCCAAAATGGTTTGTTTGCTTTGAAGTTTGTAAATGTCCAATAATCGCGTTGAGTATAATAATGAATATACAAGTACATATTGTCTCGCAATTGTTTATGTCCAAATTTCATAGTGTTTGAGTGTTGGAACTTTGGTTCCTCCCAAATTATGATTGACAACACACAAATTGATAAACACATCATAAGACACCCGAACCCCTTTTCGTTATCATTCATTCCAAAAATGGTAAGTTTCCCCGTTTTCGAAATTGAGACCGATTATTGTTGACTTGGTCAAACCTTCTCGGTTTGACCCGAGACTTTTACCCAATCCTTAAACATGTTTATAAGTTACAAGAAGTTAGTCTTTCTCAAAATAGCAAGTTCGTAAGTGTCGGTTTCCAACTTTTACCAAAATCATTCCATCAGTTGGTTCAATTTGTTATAAATACTTATGGTCAGAAATAAAATAAGGCAAAAATCACAGATCATCCTCAATATGTTATCTATCTACTGTAATTTTTCCAGGGAATATAGAGAAGTCCAAGTATTTATTATTTTTACTTTTATCATCTGAAGTCAGATCTGAACACATGCATGCAATCATTATTTTTGGCCAAAATGTAAATGGAATCGATAAAAATGGTCCCCTTGAAAGTTGTAGCCAATGAAATTTGTAAACTTTTGGCATTGGTTTCAAGTCATTTGGATTTGTAATGCTTCAGTTATGATTAAAACATTGAGATAAAAGTTTCTGACTTTTCTGAGCAGATTGTCTATGTGTTTTCATAAAAATTATTAAAAATATCAAACAATCTCATAAAAATATAAGGCTTATGGGGTTTGAAAGTTAACATCTTGAACTTGATTTTTGGCTCATAAAACGTCCATTTTGGTTATGTTAAGTGTGAGAAACACCTTGGTGAATCTCGTACTCAAACCTGGACAGAAACCAAACAAGCCCTAAAATGATGTTTTGTTCAAAATGAGAAACATTAAACATTAAATAGAAATGGTTCTTGATTCTTTTGACCTTTAATACACTCTCTAACACATGCATGGTGTTGGATTACATCCAAGATGTGTTAGAAATGATTTTTAGCATAAAAAAAGACATACACAAAGATGAACAAGATCTAAGAAGATTACAAGTAATAACACGATTTTTCACTTGATTTTCGGTTTGATCATGGGTTACTCTTTCTTTTAACACATAAGGATGTGAAAAGAGATAACCTACAAACATCAAGCATTTTATGAGGATTTTAACCATAGAAGAGGTTTAAAATCCAAATTTATGAAGAACAAAACAAGAAAAATGAAAGATTAGTAAAGGTAGATGATCTAGTTTACCTTGAAGGGTTTATTTTGTGAAAGAACACCTTCAACTCCCTGATTTTGTTCTTGAAAGTTGCTGGAATTTAGAGAGGATTTAGAGAGAATATGTGTGTTTTTGAGAGAGAAAATGAAGAGAGTATTTGTGAGTTTTGGGAAAATGGAAGTAGTAATTTGGTGTATAGGGAATAAAAATGATTTGAATTGGAAAAGAGGGTAGGTGGTGGGGTGAACGAATTTTAGGGGATCTAGGGTCATTTTCCCTTTATATTTATTACAAATATAATGTTTAAAAAGTGTATTAAGTTTGTATTAAAGATGTGTAAGTATATTGTAAAGTATAAGGTTTATTTTGTGATGTTTTGTTGATTAATATTTGAGTTATAAAAGTTTATATTCTTTAGTTTATAAAAGTACTTTATTTTATAATTGAATTGCTTACATTAGGTATTAGAGTGTTAATTTGTTATATTCGAGTTTCATTTACCGATTTACGGAATTTTAACAAATCTTGATTTTGAAATTTGATAGATATATTTGTGACAAGTATGGGATTTAGATTTTATATTTCTAATTTCTTGAATTAAATTAATAGACATCTAATTTGTCTAAGTTTGATATTCACAAATTATTTATCCGATTAAATTTTACGTTGTCGAATCACGGGAATTTCGGTTTTGCAAATTGTTAAGGATTTTGTTAAGGTATTAATAAGTAATTTTTTTTTCTTTCTTTGTTTAAATTGGCACTTAGTAATCTACTTTAACATGTTTGTATGAACTTATGGTTCACTAAGCAATCACTAAGATGTTCTATGGCTTTAGTAGACCTAAGGAGTCATAACCTAGAATTTTCACTAGGATTCAAGAAATGCTGTAAATTTAAGATTCGAGTGCGGTAATGACCTGAGATTTTTGACGGATGTCACAGTCTCCCCCAGTTAGAAGAATTTCGTCCCGAAATTCCACTGGTGGCACTGTCTAGGTTCAGCTAGTGAATAGGTAAGGGTATTTTCGCTTCATAAAATTCTCACATTGCCAGGTGTACTCAGGTTCGCGCTTAGAATTCCAGCGAACTTTGACGATCGGAATTTTGCTTCGTCTTAAACGCTTGATATCCTTATCAACGATTTCTGTCGGTTCTTCGATAAAGTGTAAATGGTCATCTATTTGGACTCCCTCAAGGGGTAAGATTTGTGAGTCATCGGTTAGACATTTCTTAAAATTCGATACATGAAAAGTGTCATGAATCCTACTTAATTCCTGTGGTAATTTGAGTTTGTAAGCCACCGAACCAATTCGTTTCAAGATTTTGTATGGTTCAATATAGCGTGGGCTTAACTTGCCTTTCATGCCAAAGCGTACAAGTTCTTTCCAAGGTGATACTCTCAGGAACACTCTATAACCCATTTGGAATTCAAGGGGCTTTTTTCAATTGCAAGCGTAGCTTTTATGTCTACCTTGGGTTGCCTTGTGTCGTTCTCTTATGGTTGTGATTTAGTCCATAGTTTCCTGAAAGATGTCTAGCCTCGTCAAGTGCTTCTCACTAACTTTGTGCCAACTTAACGATGATTGGCATTTCTGTCCATACAAGGCCTCAAATGATGCACACTAGATGCCAGTGTGGTAACTGTTATTGTAAGAGAACTCTATCAGAGGTAAGTGTACATCCCAACTTCCTCCAAAGTCTAGTACACAGTCTTGCATCATATGTTCTAAGTTTTAAATTGTTTGCTCACTTGTCCGTTTGTTTGAGGGTGATAAGCAGCACTCAGATTTAGTTAGGTATCCAACGCCTTCTGCAATGATAGCCAAATTCGTGGTGTAAAATGACATTCTCTATTAGAGATAATTGACATGGCACTCCGTAATGCAGCATAATTTCTTCAATATAGATTTGAGCAAGTCTCTCCATTATGTAATCCTCTCGGATAGGTAGAAAACGCACAGATTTTGTCGGATAGGTAGAAAACGCACAGATTTTGTCGGTAGGTCGACAATAACTCAAATGGAGTTGTGACCCTTGGAAGTTCGAGGTGACTTAGTGACGAAGTCTATTGCTATCTATTCCCATTTCCATTGGGGTATTTCGGGTTGTTGTAATAACCCTAACGGCTTTCTGTACCTAACTTCGCAGTCATAGTCGTTAAGTAATTCGACCCATCAGCGCTGTCTCATGTTTTGGTCTTTTTGGTCGAAGATGTGTTGGAGACTTTTGTGGTCGGTGAAAATAGTATCCTTTGTACCGTACAAGTAGCGTCTGTAGAGTTTAAGCTCAAAAATAATGGCTCCTAACTCTAAGTCATGAGTTGTATAGTTCTTTTCGTGGATTATCAGTTGTCGAGAGGTGTAGACGATGACTTTATTCCGTTGCATCAACACGCAACCAAGTCTTTGGTGTGAGGCATCGCAGTAACTACTAAATCATCGTTGCCTTCGGGTAAGGACAAGATTGGTGCACTGCGGAGTTTTTGTTTCAACAGTTGGAAATCTGACTCTTGTTTGTCAATCCAATCGAATTTCTTCTCTTTCTGAGTCAGTGAGGTTAAAGGTTGGTCTATTTTGGGGAAATTCTCAATGAATTGTCAATAATATCCAACAGACCTAAGAATTGTCGTACCTCAGTTGGAGTAGTAGGTGCTTTCCAGCACTTGAGTGCCTCGATCTTGGCTGGATCAACATGTATCCTTTGACTGTCAATGACATGCCCTAGGAACTGTACTGTTCACATCCAGAACTCACACTTAGAGAATTTGGTGTATAACTCCTTGTGCTTGAGTAATTCCAAGATAGTTTTTAGGTGTTGGCCATGTTCAGTTTCATTGTGAGAGTAGATTAAGGTGTCGACGATAAACACAATAACAAATTTGTCTAGATATGGCTTGCACACCCGATTCATATTTCCATGAATACTGTCGGTACGTTGGCTTAGTCGAATGGCATCACTTGGAATTCGTAATGCCCGTAGCGAGTTCTAAAGGTTGTTTTAGGAATGTCAGAGTCTCGAATTCGTAGTTGATGATAACCAGACCGTAGATCTATCTTTGAGTAAAATCTCGACCCTTGAAGTTGGTCCAGCAGGTCATTGATTCTTGGAAGTGGGTATCGATTCTTAATGGTTAGTTTGTTCAGTCGTTGGTAATCGATACACATTCGAAAAGATCCATCTTTCTTTTTCACGAATAGGTACGGAGCTACCCAGGGTGAGGAACTTGGTCATATAAATCCCTTGTCCGGGGGTTTTTGTAATTGGGTGGACACTCCTGCAACTCGGAAGAGGCTAATCTGTATCTGGCTCGTGCCATGGGTGCTGCATCGGGCACAGGGTTGATTTGGACTTTGCTTTGTCTAGGCGGGTAAAGGACAGGTGAGTTTTCGGGGAAAGATTTCCGGAAAATTCTGCATGAAAGGGTACGTCCTTAAGTCGCTTCTCCTCCGACTTCTATTCGGTCACGAGTGCAAAGATTGCCTAGTACTCTTTTCGTACGTACTTTCGGGTTTTCATGAAGGAAACAATGTTCAAGCTCAGTTTACCGATCTCTCCCTGTATGATCAAACTTCCACCGGTAACGAAGGGAATACGAATGAGTTTCTCAAAACAGATGATTTTGGCACGATTCTTGGATAACCAATCCATGCCTACTATGATATTGTTGCTTCCGATTTTGACAGATATGAAGTCTATGGGAAAAAGTTCTTTGCAAGTATGTCTTATATTAAAAATTAGTTGTAATCAAATCGTTGATTTAAAAGTAGACATAACAATGTCTAAGTCACGTTTAAAAGTAGTTAAATTCATGATCGTTTCGTTGTTCAAATCGTCGTCAAAATGTTACATAGGAGTCGTTTACAAAGTCATCTAATCGTTACTTAGTAGTTGTTGAAACAGTTGGTAAACTTGTTTGTAAATCTGTTGTTGTAGGTATAAATAGTGATAAAACCTTGATCAAATGATATGTTTTGTATAAATGAATTTATACACCTATGGATTTTGAAAGTTTAATAGAACATTTCATGTAGGAGTTTATGTTGTAAAATCTTGTTGAAAATTTTACGATGAAATCTGTTTGAAATCGCATGGGCCATTGAAAGGTGCGAGTCAATCAAAATACGTAGAAAACTCTTGACAGCACTTTGAAACGTTGTTTAGTAATAGAATTAGAAAATTAGAAGTTGTGTAAAAATTTAGGGTAAATGTCAGAGGTAACTCGTTGAAAGCTAGAAATAATACGTTGAGGTTAACCGAAGCACCAGATTAATAGATTACATGGTTGATGTTTACAATATATGTCGGGCATTGTTACCTCCGGATGAATTACGAAAATCTTATACTAAATGTGACGGGGTTCATATATATCCCTAGAGATAGAAGGTTTTAATATAACATGACGTAGGCACGTCCTTCTACTTTTATTTTATTCCAGATTCGGGTCGTTGTCTGACGAGTAGTCTTCTATAGTGGAGCTTTCCATTTTCTTCGAGAGAAAGTTTTATTAAAATGGTGAATTTAATAACAGGAGGGTTTAGTGAGTACCGTAGATTCGAAAGGTAGTCATATCAATGACCGAGGGTGTTCTCGAGGTAGTCGATCAGGACTATGTCATTGTTTCAAAGCGAACAAGTGTTTGGTAAAGATTATTTGGTTAAGATAGTTGGTAATCCCGTAGTTGCAATTATACCTTGCAGTAGTGATTAAAATGATTAGATCGTTGTCGAAATAGTTTGTATTCGGACTGGTTAAGGTTGCAAACCAAGTTATGAGCAAGTTGTTGGAATCCATCCATTTGTTGGAAAAATGTTTCCCGTATGTAGGTGTTGTAGTTGACTAATTTGACCGACAGACCTCTGTATGACGACGGATTCTAGTGGGTGGAGTATCAGTAGTAGTAGTGGCATGGTCAGAGTAAGTTCTAGTTCGAGGTGGTGTGTCTGCCCTTCTAGTTGTGTATAACACATGCGATTAATAGGTCTTACAAGAAGCGGGGGAGGAAGAGTGTGAAGTAGATGGAGTAAATGTAACGCGTCTAGGTAGTGAATTCTCTTGCGGTTCTAGTTCTATACATGTTCCTGAATGATTAGGATGAGAGTGGGAGGAAGAGGGTGAAAGTAGGTGTCACATGTTTGGGTGGTGAATCCTTAGGTGGATTCTCCTCAAGTGAGTCCTCTTCGAATATGTCGTTGCCCAATGCGGTTGGGCGAGCGGTACCATGAAAGTCTCGACAGTAGTAAGTAAGGCTATATATATATATATATATATATATATATATATATATATATATATATATATATATATCTATATACACATAAAAACCTCGCACATAAGCACGTATAAGTGATAATCCCATTTCTATCATAGGTCTACGTCTGCTAAGGCATTCCCATTCACTATGACTATTTCAGGTCGTGCATCGCTTCGCCTTTAATTGTACATAGTTGATCAGGCTATGTTAAATTAAATTCAAATGATGCAATTGCTGAACCAGTCATACCTAATAAGGAATACTACCCTAACGGTTATAGTCTAGGTCACTAATCCAATCCTAGTTCCCTATAACCTTAGGCTCTGATACCAAATCTGTCACACCCCGCTAAAGCGGAAACACGAGATGTAACAGCACAATGGTTCCACAGCACAAGGCTCCACTAATGACCTCAACATTCATAAGGGTAATCGTAGCTTCATTTTCCCAACTACTGATTGTTTCCTGAAAAGCATGTAAAAATGAGGGTCAACTACAAAGATAGTTGGTGAGTTCACAGGTTTTAGAATAAGTGAGAATGCCATTTAAAAGTATTCAAAATCACATTTGAAAGATTTACGTTGCTACGTAAATAGTTGTTTAGTGTATAAATGCGAAAGTCATATAGAAGTTATCAAAACCACGTTTGAATGATTTATGTTGCTACGTAACTAGTTGTTTATACAGAAATTAGAATTCATTTAAGAACGACATGTATAGCTTGAGTCCACAACCAAACCTACTGGCCCGACAACAACGCCCCAAAGACATGTCCTATCGCGAACATTTAAAGTTGGTGGTATGCACTCACTTGCACAAGAGAGTGGGAAGGTGGCCTCCTTCCAAATAGTACTATCCATATCAACCATCGGCTCAATAATGAGCTAATAGGTTGTGTAAAAGAACCCGGGGACTTAAGATGTGATAGAGTCACAAGCATACAATAAGAGCGTATAAATAGTATATGTACACACATAAAACATTTTTAGCACAAAGGATATATAGGATGTGTACATTTCCAGAACAGTTTTTAGTATCAAAATAGTAAATGTTTAATCCTGAACAATTTCGCAATCAGAATAGTTTCGTAGTCAGATTCAATAAGAACGGTGTCGCTGTAAGATATAGTTTGTGTGCACGTTCAAGAACAAGTTTAACTAGTGCACAAGTTCAAGAGCAGTTTCAATTAACAAGATCGGTTTCGCAGTAAAATACAAACTGTGTATTTCTTTCAAGAACAGTTTTACTAAGAGTACACATTAAAGAACAGTTTAGTAAACAAGTAGTCATGCTTTTCACCCCAAAAAGTTTATGAAAACAATAAAAAAATGAGGCTGTGAATACTCACTGTTAAGTGTGAATGATACGGTTTGGATGTATTCCGAGTGCTAAATGAGTATGACTCCTATCCACGACCTATGAACTTGAAGGTTCTAATTAGGATCTTGGTAATTTAGATTTGATAGGATTTCTTAGCTAAATATTTAGATTACAAAGTGCCAAAATGGTTTGTTTGCTTTGAAGTTTGTAAATGTCCAATAATCGCGTTGAGTATAATAATGAATATACAAGTATATAATGTCTCGCAATTGTTTATGTCCAAATTTCATAGTGTATGAGTGTTGGAACTTTGGTTCCTCCCAAATTATGATTGACAACACACAAATTGATAAACACATCATAAGACGAATTTTCGGTGACACTACAAGTAAATTCAATCAGACGGTACCCGACTTAACACGAACATTAGTGAAAATATTTCTATTAATAACTTAAATCTATTTTTAGAAGTTATTTATCATATATTATTATTTTGTTTAAATAATACACGAAAAACTTGGACGTTTTGGCTAAAACGTCTCAAACGCAAAGAAAATGCGTGAATCGAATTCGGCAACCAAACGAACATCAATAAATATTTTGACAACTTAAAATAAAGTATTTTAATAATACTTAAATGAAAAATAATCCCAAACATATCGTGAATTTAAACGACAAAAGAAAACATTACGCGATTTAACGTGTTAACGAATTTACGAGTAAACGAACACAGAACGCAACACAATCTGGAAACCAATTTTTTTAAAACATTTCCAGCCCTATGGGGCCCCTAAAATTCGTTCACCCCACCACCTACCCTCTTTTCCAATTCAAAATCATTTTTATTCCCTATACACCTCATTACTACTTCCATTTTCCCAAAACTCACAAACACTCTCTTCATTTTCTCTCTCAAAAACACACATATTCTCTCTAAATCCTCTCTAAATTCCAGCAACTTTCAAGAACAAAATCAGGGAGTTGAAGGTGTTCTTTCACAAAATAAACCCTTCAAGGTAAACTAGATCATCTACCTTTAGTAATCTTTCATTTTTCTTGTTTTGTTCTTCATAAATTCGGATTTTAAACCTCTTCTATGGTTAAAATCCTCATAAAATGCTTGATGTTTGTAGGTTATCTCTTTTCACATCCTTATGTGTTAAAAGAAAGAGTAACCCATGATCAAACCAAAAATCAAGTGAAAAATCGTGTTATTACTTGTAATCTTGTTAGATCTTGTTCATCTTTGTGTATGTCTTTCTTTTTTATGCTAAAAATCATTTCTAACACATCTTGGATGTAATTCAACACCATGCATGTGTTAGAGAGTGTATTAAAGGTCAAAAGAATCAAGAACTACTTCTATTTAATGTTTAATGTTTCTCATTTTGAACAAAACATCATTTTAGGGCTTGTTTGGTTTCTGTCCGGATTTGAGTACGAGAATCACCAAGGTGTTTCTCATAGTTAACATAACCAAAATGGACGTTTTATGAGCCAAAAATCAAGTTCAAGATGTTAACTTTCAAACCCCATAAGCCTTATATTTTTATGAGATTGTTTGATATTTTTAATAATTTTTATGAAAACACATAGACAATCTGCTCAGAAAAGTCAGAAACTTTTATCTCAGTGTTTTGACCATAACTAGAGCTTCACATCTCCAAATGACTTGAAATCAACGCCAAAAGTTTATAAATTTTGTTAGCTACAACCCTTGTGCTGATCACTTTTTCTGGAACCCAATAGATTTTACCCAAAAGTAATGATTGCATGCATGTGTTCGGATCTGACCTCAGATGACAAAAGTAAATTTGAAAAATACTTGTACTTCTCTATAATTCCTGGAAAAATTACAGTAGATAGCTAACATATTGAAGATGATCTGTGATTTTTTTCCTTATTTTATTTCGGAACATAAGTATTTTTAATAAATTCAACAAACTGATGTAATCTTCTGGATATGAGAATATGGACTGATTTTGGTAATAGTTGAAAACCGACACTTGCGTATTTGCTATTTAAGGAAAGACTAAATCTTTATGACTCATGAACATGTTTAAGGTTTGGGTAAAAGTATCGGGTTAAATCAAGAAGGTTTGACCGAGTCAACAAGAACGGGCCTCGGTTTTGAAAACGGGAAAGTTTCTATGTTTGGAAAGAATGGTAACAAAAAGGGTTTGGGTCTCTTATGAAGTATTAATCGATTGTGCGTTGTTAATCATAAATTGTGAGAAACCATAGTTCTAAAACTCAAAACATAATAAATTTGGACACAAACAATTGTAAGACATTATATACTCGTGTATTCAATATTATACTTAACGTGATTATTGAACATTATTAACAAACTTCAAAGCAAACAAACCATTTTGGCACTTTGTAATCTAAATATTTATCTAAGCAATCCTATCAAACCTAATTTACCAAGAAACTAATTAGAAACCTCGTGTTCATAGGACTTGGATAGGAGTCATACCCGACAAGCACGCGCGCTACATCCATCGTTTACTCTTACGCTCAATTGTGAGTATTCACAGCCCCTTTTTACTTGTTTATTATTTTGGGGTGAAAAGCATGATCTCGAACTTTAACTAAATTTGTTGTACTCTTTATGAACTTGTTGAACTTTTGTTATACTATTTATGCGAATTGGTATATACTATTGTTATGCTTGAGTACTATCGTGCTAAAGTCCCCGGAAATACAGTTTACACTACTTATTAACTCGTCCGAGAGCCAGACGAGCCATTGATATTTATGGATAGCGCTATTTAGGGGGAAACCACTCCTCACTCACACTGGTCGTGAGTGCATAGTATCACCTTACTCATGTTAGCGATAGAACATGGAGCTTGGGGCATGTGTCGGTTGAATCGGTTTAGTAGTGGCCTCAATTGCATTAACGCTCTTGTATATTACCTTCCATATTCGCAACTAT
Source organism: Pseudognaphalium luteoalbum (assembly GCA_963422505.1). Lineage (NCBI taxonomy): Eukaryota > Viridiplantae > Streptophyta > Magnoliopsida > Asterales > Asteraceae > Pseudognaphalium > Pseudognaphalium luteoalbum. The sequence goes on from OY730196.1 coordinate 51,739,601, forward strand.
TACAACCAATCTTTTTTTTTTATTCATGTCATTTATGAACAAAGCTTTTAGTTCATTTATGTGTAACATTAAACCTATGAACTCACCAACTATGTCCATAGTTGACCTTTTGTTTTATCATGCTTTTCAGGAGAACGACAGTAAGGTGCACTCTAGGAGTACATTAGCATGGATGCATGTTCACACGCGTTTGCTTTATTTTGAAACTATTTGGAAACTTTAAGAGCTTCTTGTAATTTCTTTTCGAACTGTGGTTTGAACTTGTAGTAATGTGTAATATTTTCTCTAAATTATGTATGGTGGTGCTACTATATCTTATGCATTGTTACCCGGTACTGTTACATCTCGTGTTTCCGCTTTAGCGGGGTGTGACAGATTTGGTATCAGAGCCTAAGGTTATAGAGAATGCCGGTTTTTCAAATAAAAACCCCAACTATAACCAACACTTTTAAATAATATTTTCTTAAAACACCAAAATATTACAAGTTCAACTAAATTGAACGTATTAGTAGTATAGCTAACCCATGTGTTGCATTATTAGACATAGCCTGATCACCTATGTTTAATTTAGGTAAGATTATGCGAGATACGGAGTAGGTATACTACGATTATGTTCAATTTTCTTTTCTACTCAAATCCTTGAAAGCAGATTTTGCGTGTGTGCATTGCATATCGTAGGCATCCATATTAGCATCGTTAGTAACTAAGAATACCTCCAATTTAGTCATATCATTTTGAGGTTAACATGTTAGTGCATAATGTCAAAGTAGCTTGTTTAAGGTGTTATTCAAATCTTATGATCTTTGTAACCGACACTAAGTACAGGATAGCAACACTTGGGGTGTTGCTATAGCTACTGTATGTATACAGTGGTTGTGTCTTGATTTTTGACTGTTCGTTCTGTCTATGTTCGACAAAGATTCGATGATATAGTAATCGTTCCTAATTGATAGTAAAGTAATAGTTTTACTTACTCTTGCTTAGATTATATCACATTTTACTACCGCATACATAAATTCGTTAGACAATATTATGCACGTTTAACTTGTGATTCGAACCTAAAGATCCGAAGATTGGGAACTACACATCATTTTCCCACACTGCTTATCGGCAGTCGCGCCAGGACACGTCACTAATCATCCTAGGAACTAAATCTTCTACTTGTAGTCTTACCTTGTTGCAATCCTCATTCCACGCTGCCATATCAACTGATGATTATGGTTACATCACCATGTCGCCCTTGCGACAACCCACCCAGTACCGAGGAGGAGAATCTATCTAATAAAAAGGAACCACTTGAGGAGGTTCCGCTTGAGGATGAACCAACAAAACTAGACCAACACGAGAACTCGTCACCTAGGCACGTTACATCTACTTCTTCTATTTCACACTCTTTCTCCCACTCTTTTCGAAGACTTATGAATCGCGTGAGTTATACACGACTAGAAGGACTGACAGACCACCTCGAACTAGACCTTACACTATCTATACTACTACTCATACTCCAACCACTAGGACCCGTCGTTGGTCAGATGTCCATCGGTGGAATTAATTACCCGCAACTCATGAGACTTAGAGAACTGAAGAAGGAATACAGATTCCTTCAGAGGATGAAGAAGCTTTCTACATACGAATCCCTCTATACATACATGAAATCGCTCACCATACCGTCTTGGTACTAGTTGCTAGACTACGCCGCAACGAGAATAGAATAAATACTATGGAGTTAGAATAACACGAAATCTATTTAGGCTAGGTGCACCTGGCACAAGGCCGAGTGGTACAGATCTATGTGGATCAGCAGGATCTTAGGGAAACCATAGAAACTACCCATCTCCAGTTGATGGAGACCAGAGGCGATTAAGACTAGTGTGCAAAATAGAACTCACTTAAGACTAGTAGAAATTCAACTACACATGTACAGCTTGTGGGAAACGATTTCAACCAAATTTTCATTAGACATTAACAGAACTTTCAACACTTTTAGTAGACCTAAGGAGTCATAACCTAGAATTTTCACTAGGATACAAGAAATGCTGTAAATTTAAGATTCGAGTGCGGTAATGACCTGAGATTTTTGACGGATGTCACACGTTTTTACTACCGATATCTCCCTCATTCTGGACGATTCTTGGCACTTTAACTCAAAAACATTACAAATCAATAGTATTATGCCAAGATGGTCAAAACAAGGTTGCACGATGAAAATCAAGCAAAATGGATGAAAAACGAAGATTTCACACACGTTTGAAGATTCAAGATATCAAAACAAGATTTCAAGATAAAAGGTCCCATCACCAACATCCACCTTACTCAAGATGTTCATTTTCAAATTACGAATCCAACACAAGAAGAATCAACAAAAACGGACGAAGAATAAAGATTCTACGTACTCCGGAAGATCCAAACGATTCGTACGACACATCTAAAGTTCAGAGACATATTTTTAGGATTTCTTTTAATCAAAAACTTCGTTTTTGAATTACGAATCCAACGCAAACAGAATCAACGCAAACGGATGCATAATGAAGAAAACACGCACGAATCGAAAAACGAGGCAACAGGCAGCGGACTGGTGCGGGTAGCAGCCAGCCGCCACCGGCCAGCCACCCAGCCGCCGCCGGCTGCCACCCCCCTGCACGCTTCCAGCTTTTTGGTCCTTTCGTGTACCCGGTGCTAGACCTTTATGTGTTTTTCCGTAACCGGTGCACCACCTTTTTCGTACCCGGTGCCACCACCTTTTCCACCTTTTGCTATTGTGAGCTTCCACTTGCTAAAATGCACCAAAACTCTCCTATAAATAGGAGGAATGAGGCTCATTTGCAAAAACACACCAACACACCTAGACACCAACACACCTAGGCACCTACACACTTTCACACTTTGTTTCTCTAGCTTCTAGCTTTTCTTTCTTTCTTTATTCTCTTACTTTAAATTAGTATTAGGCTAGTTAAAATAGAAGTAAGGAACGTGCTTGTAGTCCTTGGTAAGGAACGTATTTGTAATCTTTGTTGTACGCTTGGAGCAACTCTTATTAATTCAAGTCTATTCCTTCTCGCATTTTAATCTAGGTTATTTCTATCCTTATCTATCTTGATTAAATATGTATACTTTAATTATGCTAGAGATAGTTTGTGCCATGATTAGCGAGTAGATTACTATTGTATTTTTTGTGATGTAATTGTGGGATGACTTTAATTGCGTCGTGAAATAATATGACGAACCCTATTCGACTGTCTACTTTGTATAGTGCTGGAAATGCTTTCGAGCAAAGTACAAACGCATGGAAGCCGGTAACGATCGAAGGTAGTTGTATTATGGATCGACGTTAAAATGGAAACTTTATGAACGGATTTACCTTATGATTTTAAACCTAAAACTTACATTCGCCTTTCGATTAACAAACGTGACTGTAACCTTGTAAAGAGGAGTCGCAAACCTTACTACTTGGTCAATAGTTATCTGTGTAAAACTATGGTTTTAATTGTAACGTCATGCGAGCATCATAAAATGCAATGTGATTACGTGGAATTACCATGAGTATTGTACACTTGAAATCACAATGTACTTATCATGTAAACATCACGAAGCAATTGAATTCACAATGGAAACATCGGTAAATGATTAAATACATTGTGGACTACCATAGCATTTTCCGACATCGTCTGGGTTTTAACTTTATGCAAAAAGCCGTCAGCATTTTAATTAGATTAGTTAATTTAGATTACATTAGGTAGGCTATAGGCTAAATAACCATTTATGAAAACCTAGGGATTTGTTAATTGTATTGAGAAAGGCAAGTTTAAAATCCAACTTAAATCGATACTTTTCCTAGACTTATGAAATTTATAGTAAGGTACGCAAGAAACCTCAACACTTTCCTTCGCTTACCATGCTTAAACTTCATTAATAGGAATTGATCAACTAAGTCCGAAAGTATTTGCTAACTTAGTTGTCTGCTAAATGTATAGTCTTTATGGTATTAAGAATGGTTAGACTTGTTGTAGACTTGCTACTCTATTCCTTCACCCACGAGCAAATGTGTTCAATAACAAGGGCCACTAACTCCCTCACAGGAGAGTGTGGAGAGTTGAGCATTGTCTGTCTGATCAGAATCATGACACAGTGGTTCCTCGTGACATATTAGTTGATAACCGACTAATAGGGAATCTATCGGTTAAGCCATAAACTACCAAGTCTAGTGAACATTCCAAATTTAGTAAACATTTTCCCTACAAGTTATCATCCCACATTATAAGCTAATGAACTCACAACAAATACTCCTTTTATTATCTAATTTACCATTATCTTTTATTCACTTTATTTAGTTTACTTAATTAACTGAACCAAAAACCCTCAACGCACTCTTTTAAAACCTTTACTAGAAAAGAAAGGTTGATTGGATCACCTCCATTTCAATTCAGTTTCTCTTTAAGAATGACTCTAGGTCATACTTACCATCTACTATCCTTTGATTCAGTATTAGTAAGTCACACTTAGACCCCAGCAAATACAAAATTAAAACACCTACCGATCGGCGTTGTGAACCGCTCACGATGCGCATCAGGCTTTAATTCAAATGAAGTTCTATCAGTTTCCGGATAGACGATTGGTCCTCCTCGACCTTCAATTAGAGGTTTAGAGTCATCAGCCAAAGTGATACGTGCGGCTGTCATAGTCTCATCGGCAGGTGGTTGACTAGTTGAATGGATAGGGGTGGTCATTTCTAAAAGTGGTAAAAGGAAGGAAAAATAAAGAAAGACGTAGGGGTCTAAGAAATCCTAAAGGTTCACTAGTAAGTAATTCGTCTTAATGCCTAAGGATCGTATAGTTGGTTCCCCGACAGCGACGCCAAAAATTTGATGCATCACTGATGGGGCCCGAAGCGTTGTATGAAGACGGTGCTCGGACCGCAATCGGTTTGTTTTAAATTTCTATTTGCTGGGGTCTAAGTATGACTTACTAATACTGAACCAAAAGGCTAGTAGATGGTAAGTATGACCTAGAGTCGTTCTTAAAGAGAAACTAAATTGAAACAGAGGTGATCCAATCAATCTTTCTTTTCTAGTAAATGTTTAAAAGAGTACGTTGGGGGTTTTTGGTTCAGTTAATTAAGTAAACTAAATAAAGCGAATAAAAGATAATCATGAATCAGATATTAAAAGGAGCATTTGTTGTGAGTTCGTTAACTTATAATGTGGGACGATGACTTGTAGGGAAAACGTTTACTAAATTTGGAATGTTCACTAGACTTGGTAGCTTATGGTATAACCGATAGATTCCCTATTAGTAGGTTATCAACTAATATATCACGAGGAATCACAGTGTCATGATTCTGATCAGACAGACAATGCTCAACTCTCTACACTCTCCTGTGAGGGAGTCAGTGGCCCTTGTTATTGAACATATTTGCTCATGGGCGAAGGAATAGAGTAGCAGGTCTACAACAAGTCTAACCGTTCTTAATACCATAAAGACTATAAATTTAGCAAACAACTAACTTAGCAAATATGTTCGGACTTAGTTGATCAATTTCCATTAATGAAGTTTAAGCATGGTAAGTAAAAGAATGTGTTGAGGTTTCTTGCGTACCTTACTTTATATTTCATAGGTTAAGGAAAAGTATCGATTTAAATTGGATTTTAAACTTGCCTTTCTTAATTCAATTAACAAATCCCTAGGTTTTCGTAAATGGTTATTTAGCCTATAGCCTACCTAATCTAATCTAAACTAACTAATCTAATTAAAGCAATAATTAAAATGTTGACGGCTTTTTGCATAAAGTTAAACCCAGACCATGTTAGAAAATGCTATGGTAGTCCACAATGTATTTAATCGTTTACCGATGTTTCTATTGTGGATTCAATTGCTTCACGATGTTTACATGATAAGTACATTGTGATTTTAAGTGTACAATAATCATGGCAATTCCACGTAATCACATTGCATTTTATGATACACGCATAATGTTACAATCGAAACCATAATTTTACACAGATAACTATTGACCAAGTAGTAAGGTTCGCGACTCCTTTTTACAAGGTTACAATCACATTTTTTAATCGAAAGGGGAATGTAAGTTTCAAGTTTAAAATCATAAGATAAGTCGGTTCATAAAGTTTCCGTTTTATAATGTCGATCCATAATACAACAACCTTCGGTCGTTACCGGCTTCCATATGTATGTACTTTGCTTAAAAGCATTTTCCAGCACTATACCGAGTAAACAGTCGAATAGGGGTCGTCATATTATTTCATGACGTATTTAAAGTCATCCCACAATTATATATGCTAACTACATCACAACAAATACGATAGTAATCTACTCGCTAATCATGGCATAAACTATCTTTAGCATAATTAATGTATACATATTTAATCAAGATAGATAAGGATAGAAATAACCGAGATTAATATGCAAGAAGGAGTAGACTTGAATTAATAAGAGTTGCTCCAAGCGTACACCAACGATTACAAATGCGTTCCTCACCAAGGATTACAAGCACGTTTCTTGCTTCTATTTTAACTAGCCTAATACTAATTTAATATAAAGAAAGAAAGAAAAGCTAGAAGAAAGTATGAAAGTGCCTAGGTATGTAAGTATCCTAGTGCCCTTGGTGTGTCTTTCAAATGAGCCTCATGCCTCCTATTTACAGGAGAGTTTTAGTACATGTTAGCAAGTGGAAGCTCACAATAGCAAAAGGTGGAAAAGGTAGTGGCACCAAGTACGAAAAGGTGAAAAAGGCGGTGGCACAAGGTACGAAAAGAAAGAAAAGGTCTAGCACTGGGTACACGAAAGGACAAAAAAGGGCATTCCATACGGGGGGTGGCGGCCGATGGCGGCCTGGTGGCAGTCGGCGGCGGCCAGGTGGTGGCTGGCGGCGGCTGGCTGCTACCTGCACCAGCCCGCTGCCCGTTGCTTCATTTCTCGATTCGTGCGTGTTTTCTTCGTTATGCGTCCGTTTGTGTTGATTCTTTTTCCATTGTATTAGTAATCCAAGAATGAAGATTTTGATGAAAAGAAATCCCAAAAATATGTCTATGAACTTTATATGTGTCGTACGAATCGTTTGGATCTTCCGGGGTGCGTAGAATCTTCATTCTTCGTCCGTTTTTGTTGATTCTTCTTCTGTTAGATTCGTAATTTGAAAACGAACATCTTGGGTGAAATAGATGTTGGTGATGGGCTCTTTTGTCTTGAAATCTCGTTTTGATGTCTTGAATCTTCAAACGTGCGTGGAATCTTCGTTTTACATCCATTTTGCTTGATTTTTATCGTGCGACCTTGTTATGACCATCTATGCATAATACTATTGATTTGTAATGTTTTTGAGTTAAAGTGCCAAGAATCTTTCCAGAATGAGAGAGATATCGGTAGTAAAAACGTGACTTTTTACGCGATATCAAGTATCCCACACTTAGAACTTTGCTTGTCTCAAGCAAACTCGATTTTCAACATGATTAAAAATAAAATAATTTTAAGGTGGAACTTTTTACTAAGGGGTTTTGGGAAAGTAAAATACTTGTTCTTGGGAAAGGAAGGATTGTAATCTTTAGGAGCATGCTTTTGATCTTTGATCTTAGATACATGATTAGGCGATCCTCTCAAGGTGGTCACTCAAATCACTCAAAGTGTTTAGGGTTTCCTATTCTAATATTATCAATCACTCAGAACGCCAGTCATGTATCGTTTATCGTCATAGGCTTAATAGAGAATCAAATCGTTACCTCTTTGGTGAGTGTGAAGTCGATCTAGCCACGATCATTCAAGGAGAGGGGATGTAAGGTTTTTGGAGTGAAAGGTTGGTGGTATGAGAGGAGGTTTTTGTTGGGTTTTTGATTTTCTTTTCGTCGAAGTTGGGATTTTTGGGGGATATTTGCCGAAGGAGTCTTTTTCTCCTATTGATTTCCTTTTTCTTCGGATTTCCTTTTTTTTTTTTTTTTTTTTTTTGCGATCAACCCCTTGCGATTTCTTTTCGTTCATCTTTGAAACTTTTTGTGAAGCTTGAAGGATGCTTTTGAGTAGGTGAGGGGTAACGTATCTATTTTTTTTGGGAGTATGGGTGTACGGATAGGTTTAAGAATGATGTGATTCTAAACGCATACATCGGCACACTCAAGAATCAAAGAAGTGAAGCATTAAAAGTGAATGCTTTTCATATGGCTCAAGATACCTCACGAATCGAAAGTTGGGTTGTTGTGTGCTTAGTCATGCGATGCTCTTTATGGGATTACTAAACTAATTTTTTCAAAAGAATTTGTATTTTATTTATCCTTTTTCCCAAAGTAAATCATTCTTCGTCTAAATTTTTTTTATTTTTTACATATTTTGAAAATTTTGTTTACTTTATGGAGAAGGATGGTCTATATAAAGAGCAACGATTTTAGAATCAAGCATATACCATTATCCATTTAACAGTAGTGCAACTACTGCTATCTCACACTTAAAGAAACATCGTCCTCGATGTTATACTAAGCTTTGAATGGGGTAAAATCCCACACTTAGGGTTTTAAACATCTAAGGCGCATTCTTTTCGTGTGTGTTGGGTTTGAATCCCACACTTAGTGATAAGCATATTGGATATGGTATATTTAAAATGAATGAAAGAGACGGTATAGAAGTACTCCCCGGTGGTTGCAGTGTTCCTTTGGTGCTTTTGCCGGCTCCGTCTTGTTTGGTGCATTCTTGATCAAGTCTTCTTGTGATTGGTCTCGTAGGTGTGAACACGTCGGATCTATGATTGATGCTTCCTTGTAGGCTGGAGCATGCTTTGTATGATCCGAGTGTGAAAGATAGTCGGAGATTTCATCACTTCTTGGAAAGTAAAATTGTAAAAATGTAAAAACACGGGTTGCCTCCCGAGAAGCGCTCTTTTAAAGTCGAGAGCTCAACTTAGTACTTTCTTCTTCAGATGATGTTGGATGTGTTCGTGGTGCTGGAGTGGTCACTGTGGTTCCTAGGTAAGCTGTAGCGTGGAGGATAGTATCGCAGGAATTGCTCTATCATGTCAGCAATGAGAGTTGGCGGAGTGGTAGATTCCATCCTGAAGCTTTTGAAGTGATCAGTGGCCTGTCTGTCGAGGATTGCCATCCCATAGCTGATGTATCGAACTGCCCTTGTGACCGCTCCGTTAGGATCGATTCAAGTGCAGGTGTGAGTTCGAACAATTTCATGCTGGGAGTGGTTTCTGCCTATTGAGGTGATTAAAGCCATGAATTGAGTCTTCACTTCTTGAAAGTCTTCAGCTAAAGGGTCTCCTCCAAATGATCGGGTTGCTTGGCATACTTGTCTGATGAGTTGATGTTGCTCACGGTCGAAGGGAAAATCTGAGTCTGTGAAGACGTAGATTAACTTGCTGAATATTTCACGATATCCATTGCGGTTAGCATCGATTTCTATGTCTTCTTCCTCATACATTCCACGCAGTCGATCTATTACATAGGATGCTAAGTTGACTGGTGACATGTTCCAATATCGTGTCGGAATGTCACGAGTGTTTTCTTCAAATGCTGCATGATTTAGTTCATCCACTATTAGTTCAACGTGATGACCAATGGTGGAGTGAATTACGATCCTGAAGTTTTCTGGAGTTGTAAGATGTTCTCCAGTTTTGATGAGATCTAGAAGGGTTCTAAGATCTCCCACCATTCTTATGTCAGCATAATTCCGTGGATTTCCAGTAACTCTTTCAAGATGGGTCCTCATTGATGCTAGTGTAACCTTTTGACTTGATGAGTAGGGAAAAGCTGATCCGGCCAAGGCACAATATACTTTTTGGTATATTTTCCTTTGGTTGTTGCAGAACTCGATTTCTCCCATTGGGTAGTCTGGTCTTTCTGGCTGTTGAGCTTCTCTGGTGACTTGCTCTTGAAGGGAATCAGAGATTTCTTGGATATTTCTGAGCAAAGTCTGGGGTACTGGTTCTCCATAATTGGCGAGATACAAATCGTATTCTCGTTCAATCTGCCTTATCAGGTGTCTCTAAGCGGTGTTGTATTCATTGGTTGACTCTTTGATAGCCTCCACAATGATGCGTACATCATCGTTTCATCAATCAGGTCAATCATCTCTTCGTGAGTGTCGATGAGGAGAATCTCTAATCTCTCAGCTATGATGACGGGTGAATTTGGTGGAGCAAGAGGAGTTTTTGGAATAGAGCGTTCATCGATAGTGACGTCAACAAAATCGCCGTCAAATTCGACACTCTGGTAGTCGGAATCTTCGTCTCGTGAGTCTGGGAATTGGTGGAATTCTTCATCTGAGGGTGCGTTGTTGAAAGGTTGGGTACTGTCGACTTTGATGGTTCTGACTTCCGTGATGGTGTTTTGAAGGTTTTATTCAGCAAAGCTTCCTGGTTGTCGTGCCTTATATGCAGAAATTCTTTGTAGGAGTTTAGCATACATGTTAGGGTGATGTGATGTTCGGAGTTCTTCTTCGAAAGTATCTATGTCTCGGAGTCGGGTTCTGGTAAAGGGCTTTGATGGATCGAGATAAGAGTCGAGAATGTTTCCCATTCTTTTGAGATGAGTGGATCTAAGCTCTTGGTGGATGGCTCCATAATCAAAGGATTCTTCTGATGAAGTGTAGTCTTTGCAGTCTTGTATTCTTTTGACTTCAGCCATATGTGGTGAATAAATGTGATCTTCATCCTCCTCCATTTCTTCCTCCTCCTCTTCAGGTTCTTCTTCTTCCATTTCTTCCGTTCTTTCATCTTCCTCAGCGGGTTCTTCCTCTTCTTCCTCAGGTTCTGATTCGTCCTCCTCGGATTCTTCTTCTTCCTCAGCGTCTTGATACTCCTCGTCCTCGTCTCGGTCTGATTCAGTGTCGTAGATCAAGGTTGTTGTTCGAGTGAAGCATCGTTCTTCTTCGGGGTCTGATTCGTCATCGGAACATATTCTGCCTGTTGATATAGCGTGGCATTCTTCTTGCTCTGGTGTATAGTCCGGTTGGTCGATCTTGTAAGTGATGCGTTCACCATGTGCTCATAGAACAATCGTATGGTTATACACATCAATCACTGCTCTGGCTGTGTTCATAAATGGTTTCCCAAGGATAATCGTGATGTTTATGTCCTCATGGATATCCATTACCACGAAATCCGTCGGAAAGAAGAATTTGTTAACTTAAACTAAGACGTTCTCAGCTATTCCTTTTGGGTATCTAATAGATTGGTCAACTAGCTGGACAGTCATCTTAGTAGGTTTCAAATTTTCAAGTTCTAGCCTCTTAAACAGGGAGTAGGGCATAAGGTTAATGCTAGCTCCTAGGTCGGCTAAAGCGCTGATATCTCCGGATTGGTAAATAGAACAAGGGAGTGTGAATCTACCGGTATCTCCTAGTATTTCTAGAAGACTATTCTTAAGTAGGGCTGATGTTTCAGAACTAAGGGGAATGTTGTTTACTTCGGGCTGTTTATCCTTAGTGGATAGCAATTTCCTCATATACTTATTACGACCGGGAACTCCAGACATGGTATCGAGAAATTTTCCATCTAGCTTAAAGGTTGATAATTTCTTAGGTTGGGCTTTAAGTCTAGCGGGATAAGGAATCCTAACCTCTTTGTTCATGGTTGGAGTAGTTCCACAACGGGTGTTTTGATTTTTGGTTCTTCCTTCAATGGTACAGCAGCAGGAGGTGGAGTGGCTGCCTCATTTGCGGTAGTGAGTTGCTTTGCCTCCTCATGTGGGTTATGAACCGTGTTGCTAGGCAAACTTCCTCTGGGTCTGTTATCAAGACGTTGTGCCAATTGTCCAATTTGGGCTTCCAAATTCTTTAGCACGGCCAATTGGTTTCTCATAAAGAGGTCGGCTTGATCTTATCTAGCGGACGTCTTTTGGTTGAGTAGGTATAAACCTTGCATGAATTGGGTGAAAGCGTCATCTGAACTTGAAGTTGGGGCATTTGTCTTTGCAAGTTGTTCAGCGGTTTGGTTTGTATCGGAAGTGGGTGCCGGAAGTGCGAGGGGTTGGTTATAAGAAGGTTGTGCTTGTTGTGGGTAAGGTGGGTATCTAGGTGGGTATCGGGGTTGGTATGGTTGGTTGGTTCTCTGTGGGAATGGAGGTCCTCTAGGTTGGTTATTGTTTTGGTTGAAACCGGGTGGAAAATTCTGTGGTCGAGCGGGAAACTGAGCATAGTAGACCAGGTGGCTGCGGATTGGTGCAATGTTGATAGACTTGCACTTGGTGTACTTGGTTCTGTTGTTTATTGAGTTCTCCAAACTGTTTGACAAGTGAATCCATTTTCTCCGTTAGTACTTTAAGTGCTTCCACTGGAACTGGATTTGAAGCAGCGATAGGTGCTGAAGATGTCGAGTGTTCTCCAGAGTTCCAATCATGGTGATGCATAGTCATACTCTCTATTAGGTTCCATCCTTCTTCGTCGGTCTTTGCCATGAAGCTTCCTTGTGCAGCAGCATCGAGGGTGGTTCGATGGTTGGGGTCTAAACTATTGTAGAAGGTACACAATTGCGCGGATTTGTCGAGACGGTGATTGGGGCACTTCTTCAAGGCTCCTTTGAATCGTTCACATGCAGTGTATAATGACTCATCAAAATCTTGTCGGAAATTCATGATGTCATTTTGAAGTTTGGTTTGTATAGAAGGCGGAAAGTATTTGGTTAGAAACTTTATCGCCATTACCGTCCATGAAGGGATAGAGCCGGTCTCTAAACCTTCAAACCATGTTTGCGCATGATGAGTGAGCGAATAAGGGAAAATATACAAGAGGATTGTGTCTTGGCTAATTCCGTTTTGTTTCTAGCAATTTGAAAGAGATATGAACTTGTCGAGGTGAGAGTTGGGATCATCACTTGGCAATTTATGAAATTGACAGTGGTTTTGGATTAGTTGGATGATGTGGTGTTTAAGCTCGAAAGATTGACCAGGGGTTTCAGGGTAGAGAATTGGTCCTCCTCTTCCTTCGATAGAGGGTTTACTGTTGTCAGCGAGAGTGATGCGTTCAGCCATTACTTGTTCAAGCCCGGATTGCTTCTTTTCTCGTCGAATAGTACGTATTATAAGTTCTGGATCAGGGAAATTAAACAGTGGTGTAGTTCTAGGGGAACAGGTCATACACTAAAGAGAAACAAAAATTAGAGAAAAACTAATAATAAGGAAAGTATAAAATAAAAATTCTCTTTTTTTTTAGAAGGTTTTATCCTAAGGGTTTACTAGAATGGGGATTGGTTGGGCCTCTGTATCGGACAGTTAGTCTCCCCGGCAGCGGCGCCAAAAACTTGATGGGGCCCGAAGCGTCGTATGAAGACGGTGCTCGGACCGCAATCGGTTTGTTTTAAATTTGTATTTGCTGGGGTCTAAGTATGACTTACTAATACTGAACCAAAAGGCTAGTAGATGGTAAGTATGACCTAGAGTCGTTCTTAAAGAGAAACTGAATTGAAACAGAGGTGATCCAATCAATCTTTGTTTTCTAGTAAATGTTTAAAAGAGTGCGTTGGGATTTTTGGTTCAGTTAATTAAGTAAACTAAAAAAAGTGAATAAAAGATAACCGTGAATCAGATAATAAAAGGAGCATTCGTTGTGAGTTCGTTAACTTATAATGTGGGACGATGACTTGTAGGGAAAACGTTTACTAAATTTGGAATGTTCAAAAGACTTGGTAGCTTATGGTATAACCGATAGATTCCTTGTTAGTCGGTTATCAAGTAATATGTCACGAGGAATCACGGTGTCATGATTCTGATCAGACAGACAATGCTCAACTCTCCACACTCTCCTGTGAGGGAGTCAGTGACCCTTGTTATTGAACATATTTGCTCATGGGCGAAGGAATAGAGTAGCAGGTCTACAACAAGTCTAACCATTCTTAATACCATAAAGACTATAAATTTAGCAAACAACTAACTTAGCAAATATGTTCGGACTTAGTTGATCAATTTCCATTAATGAAGTTTAAGCATGGTAATTAAAAGAAAGTGTTGAGGTTTCTTGCGTACCTTACTTTATATTTCATAGGTTCAGGAAAAGTATCGATTTAAATTGGATATTAAATTTGCCTTTCTCAATTCAATTAACAAATCCCTAGGTTTTCGTAAATGGTTATTTAGCCTATAGCCTACCTAATCTAATCTAAACTAACTAATCTAATTAAAGCAATAATTAAAATGGTGACGGCTTTTTGCATAAAGTTAAACCCAGACCATGTCAGAAAATGCTATGGTAGTCCACAATGTATTTAATCGTTTACCGATGTTTCCATTGTGGATTCAATTGCTTCACGATGTTTACATGATAAGTACATTGTGATTTTAAGTGTACAATAATCATGGCAATTCCACGTAATCACATTGCATTTTATGATACACGCATAATGTTACAATCGAAACCATAATTTTACACAGATAACTATTGACCAAGTAGTAAGGTTCGCGAATCCTTTTTACAAGGTTACAATCACGTTTGTTAATCGAAAGGCGAATGTAAGTTCCAGGTTTAAAATCATAAGATAAGTCCGTACATAAAGTTTCCGTTTTATAATGTCGATCCATAATACAACTACCTTTGGTCGTTACCGGCTTCCATACGTATGTACTTTTCTTAAAAAGCATTTCCAGCACTATACCGAGTAAACAGTCGAATAGGGGCCGTCATATTATTTCACGACGTATTTAAAGTCATCCCACAATTATATATGCTAACTACATCACAACAAATACAATAGTAATCTACTCGCTAATCATGGCATAAACTATCTTTAGCATAATTAAAGTATACATATTTAATCAAGATAAATAAGCATAGAAATAACCGAGATTAATATGCGAGAAGGAGTAGACTTGAATTAATAAGAGTTGCTCCAAGCGTACACCAACGATTACAAATGCGTTCCTCACCAAGGATTACAAGCACGTTCCTTGCTTCAATTTTAACTAGCCTAATACTAATTTAATATAAAAAAAGAAAGAAAAGCTAGAAGAAAGTATGAAAGTGCCTAGGTATGTAAGTATCCTAGTGCCCTTGGTGTGTCTTTCAAATGAGCCTCATGCCTCCTATTTATCGGAGAGTTTTGGTGCATGTTAGCAAGTGGAAGCTCACAATAGCAAAAGGTGGAAAAAGTAGTGGCACAAAGTACGAAAAGCTGAAAAAGGCAGTGGCACCAGGTACGAAAAGCAAGAAAAGGTCTAGCACCGGGTACGCGAAAGGACAAAAAAGCGCAATCCATACGGGGGGTGGTGGCCAGCGGCGGCCAGGTGGCAGCCAGCGGTGGCCAGGTGTGGCCGGCGGCGGCTGGCTGCTACCTGCACCAGCCCGCTGCCCGTTGCTTCATTTCTCGATTCGTGCGTGTTTTCTTCGTTATGCGTCCGTTTGTGTTGATTCTTTTTCCATTGTATTAGTAATCCAAGAACGAAGCTTTTGATGAAAAGAAATCCCAAAAATATGTGTCTAAACTTTATATGTGTCGTACGAATCATTTGGATCTTCTGGAGTGCGTAGAATCTTCATTCTTCGTCCTTTTTTGTTGATTCTTCTTCTGTTGGATTCGTAATTTGAAAACGAACATCTTGGGTCAAATAGATGTTGTTGATGGACTCTTTTGTCTTGAAATCTCGTTTTGATGTCTTGAATCTTCAAACGTGCATGGAACTTCGTTTTACATCCGTTTTGCTTGATTTTTATCGTGCGACCTTGTTCTGACCATCTTGGCATAATACTATTGATATGTAATGTTTTTGAGTTAAAGTGCCAAAAATCGTTCCAGAATGAGAGAGATATCGGTAGTAAAAATGTGACGTTTTACGCGATATCAATCACCAGCGGTCGGTAAGGATTTTACCCTTGTCATTGCATCGGCTACTGGCGACGGGGATCAGTGAGTGTTTTAAATTTGTAATTGTGGGGCCTAAGTTTTCCCTAACAATGTTAATCCTAAGGGTGAGCAAGTGGTAGGTATGACCTAGAGTCGATTTTCAAACCGACTTAATTGAAACTAAGGCGTGACAGATGAGGGCTTTCAAACTAGTGAAGGGTTTATAAAATAGCGGGGGAGTTTTGGTTTTTCTATTAACTAACTTAGGCAAGTAAATAAATAAAAGCGAAATAAAAGTAAAAGCTAAAGCAGATAAATAAAGATAGTGTTTGCTGAGACTTCGTTAATTAAGTTATGGGATGATGTTTGGAGAAACTATTTTGAAAGATATTAGTCAATTATCATTCTTGAATACTTGTATGTAAACACTAGATTCCCTACTAATTAAAATTCCATTAGCATCTCACACCGGGAGCTAGGTTAAGGTAACATTACAAAGTATTTATAATAATAAGCAAAATCTTAATTATGGTTTAATAATACTTTCATATGAACGGGAACAAAATCTTAAGGTACTTGACATAACTGAATCATATAATGATTCCTCGTCATCCTAACAGATTCATATATTTAAAAAGTTCATTTATGACCTTAAGTTAGCCCTTGCTTAAGACTACCCAATAAATCCCCTAATTATCCACAACGTTCCTCACTTAAAGTGGTTTCGCTGCTTCAAACCTTGGCCATGTCTTATCCTACGATAATCCCCCATGTAGCCTTGCGGTTCCATAGTTTCATACCTTTGACAAATTATATTGACATAGATGACTGAATACCTTTCAATTGGACTTCGTTAAAAAGATGTTGTAATCACATTTATTGGTGGAAAGACAATTAGATTAATTTGAAGTTTAAAAGTCTATTTAGAAAGGTTAATTAAACTAGGTTTCTCATTTTATATGTTAGTCCGTAATATAACTACCTTCGGTCGTTACTCGACTTTCATACATTTGTACTCCACCTTGAAGTGTTTCCAGTACTATATCGAATAACAGTCGAATAGGGGCCATCATATTACTTCGCAATATTGTACCGTTTCGTAATATGACTACCTTCGGTCGTTCCTCGACTTCCATACATTTGTACTCCACCTTGAAGTGTTTTTAGTACTATATCGAGTAACAGTCGAATAGGAGCCATCATATTACTTTCCGATAATTAAGACCGTTTATATTTTACCACTATGATGATCCTAAGGCAACAATCAAACAAGAACATGCAATAAAACGATCTAACCAATACTACCGATCTTTAATATTTAATTATAAATCATCCCATATATAATTAACTACATCGCAAGTAAACACAACAAGTATACTACTCTCTAATCATGGCAATAACTAAATCTAGCATAATCAATATAAACATAATTAATTAAGATAGATAAGGATTAGAAAGCACCAGGATTAAATGCGGGAGAAAGTAGACTTGAATTTATTGACACAATTCCAAGCTTACACCGAAGATTTACAATGCGTTCCATACTTTCCTTCTATTCTAAACAAGCTCCTAAACTAGCTTAAAACTAATTTTTAGTAAGAAAATAGAAAGAAAGTAGAAATAATATCGTAAGAGAAGTATATTGTTCTAAGAATGGTGTGTGTTGAAATGAAGCCTCATGCCTCCTATTTATAGGTAAAATTCGGCTCACGTTAGAAATTTGAGGAGCACTTTAGCAAAAGGTAGAAAAGGTGGTGCACCAGGTACGTACAATCGTGTAAAGGTATGGCACCGGGTACGTACAATCGCGTAAAGGTGTGGCACCGGGTACACGTAAGGACCAAAAAGTGGAAATGGGATAGGCGACAGGTGGCAGGCACCGCCCACCAGCTCGCCGGTGGCGGATGGTGGCTGGCCGGCGGCTGGTGGCTGCCACCCGCCCCGGTTCGCCGTCTTTTATCTCGTTTCTTAGTTTTCACATATTTTCTTTGTTATGCGTCCGTTTATGTAAATTCTTTTTGCGTTGGATGCGTAATTCAAAAAAAAAAGATTTTGATATCAAGAAATCCCCGAGATGAGTTTCCTATCCCTAGATATTGCGTACGAATCGTTTGAATCTTCCAGCGAGCGTAGAATCTTCATTCTTTATCCGTTTTTGTTTATTCTCCTTCTGTTAGACTCGTATTTTGAAAACGAACATCTTGGATAAGATGGATGTTGATGATGGGTACTTTAGTCTTTAAATCTTTTTTTGATGCCTTGAATCTTCAAACATGCGAGGAATCTTCATTTTTCTTCCATTTTGCTTGATTTTTATCGTGCAACCTTGTTTTGACCATCTCAACATAATATCACTTATTTGAACCATATTTGAGTTCAATATGCCAAGAATTGTTCCAGAATGAGAGAGATATCGGTAGTAAAAATGTGACTTTTTACGCGATATTAGGGCGGCAGCCCGTGGCGGGGTCCAAGGGGCAGAGCCCTTGGCTGGGGTCGAGCTTGGAAATTTTTTATTTCTACTACATTGCTTTATTAAAAATCGCATCTGGAATTTAATTTTGGAAAAATCGACTAAGGTTGGCCTCGGACTAAAATTGTTGTGCGAACTGAGTTCGCGATGCGAACTGAGTTTGAGTTCGCAAGGCAGTAGGTTGTGAACTGAATTCGGTTCGCAGCATAAGGTTCGGTTCGCAAAAACTCGACTCTCAGGTCAGGCAGTTCGCAGGTCAACTCGCAAGTCAAAAGTCAACTCGCAAGAATCTCAGCTCGCAAGTCGAGTTCAACTCGCAAATCTCGACTCACGGGTTAGGGTTGCGAACTGAATTGGATCTCAGTTCGCAGATTGAGCTGTTCATGAATTTTTGTATGCGTTTCAATTTTTAAAGCGTTTTCTGTGGAATTTTGGACATAAACTTGTTGTGTAAACATTCTAGCATGTAAATAAAAGCTTTACAGGTAATTTAAAAGAGTTTTAAAGTTTTATACCACGAAATTGAAAACGAAGAAGATATAGATGAAGATCTCGGGATGGTGATAGTTTTTCCCTGAATCTTTAGTGATGTTTTTGGGTAGTTTGGCTGTTGCGATTTAGAGCAAAGAGTGTGTGTGTGTGTGTCTGGTGAAATGGAAGATAAAAGGAATTAAAAGGGTTTTTTAAAGGTGGTTGGGTTATAGGTTGGTGGGTTGGGTCCGCGGGTCAGGGTCGACCCATTTGGGTCTCGGTTCGTGGGTTTTTGTTTCCGAATTTTGTATCACGAGTCATAGTCGGTTAAATCCCGTAGTTGTTTAAATGTTGTTTCGCGTTATATGTTAAAGTGTACCCGAAATATTTTATCATAATACTACATTTCAAGTTATAAAATTATAAAAACATAATTTTTGTTACTTATCGCTCGTTGGGGTGCGTTTCGTGTGGTTTCATCACGTTCGGAGCATTTTAACCGATAGGAAATACGTGTAATATATTTCTCATAATATATTAATGTAAATAATGTTTGTTTGGATAATTCCACATTACTTAAAAGTTTTATCACCAACGTCCATATTAAATAAAGTCGGACCTCATCCGGTTCATAAGTGTACGATTTAAACAAATCTCGTATGCGTGTATGTAATTACACAAAATATCACGTATATTTAGATTAACACAAAACTAAGTACACATAAATTCAAGTTGTTTAGCTGCTAATTATAGCCCTAAATTGGTGGGTGTTACAATTAAATATTATTTTGATAATATTTAACAAGTATTTCGTAAACTGAAACAAACTCGAGACATTTCTGTAACAAACCAAGTTATAATCTTACAACTAAGTTAAATTACTTTTATAAAAATATCTCAACTAAAATATATCCTAAAATGTATTTAAAATTTACCAATTTAAAATAAACTAATATTTAACGATCGGGTAAACAAACACGAGTTAAATACCACAAGTTTGGGACCAAACCCCTCCCTTTTTGGCACCAAAATCGGCCAACACACCAACCCCACCTCCTTCTCATTTTCTTCATATTCAACCAAACACCCACACCATTTCTCTTTCAATTCTCTCTCTAAAACACCACACAAATCACACAAAAACTACATCAAAAGTGCATCAAATCACCTCGCTCATTTAGAGAAAATCGATCACGGAGTCGAGCTCTACGTTCCTATCTTCTTGGATTTCTCATGCGATAACTTTGTAAGATCCCGAAAATCCTGCAAACTCTTAAATCTGCTATTTTTTTTGATATCTCATGTTTATAATACTTAATATACCATGTTTTAATGTTTTTATCAACTGATTATGTCCAAATCGAAGCTTAAATCTCGTTTTTACAAACTGATCTACGAATAGTTCTAAGTGACGCATCAGGCCCAAAAACAGTGTAGTGTCACTTAAGTGATGCACTAAGTGTCGCATAAAACCCTCATTTTTGCGTCACTCCGCCAAGTGATGCTACAAACCCTCTTTTTCCGACACTTACACCGACACTTCTACCCGACACTTCCATACGTCACTAGCTTAAGTGACGCCTATACTCGAATACTGATTTAGACCCGACACTTGTACCCGTCACTTATTTAAGTGACCCCCTATATGCGTCACTTTCTCGAGTGACGCTAATAATGCAGAACTTACAATTTTATGAGACACTTCCTAAGTGTCGCTACCCCCAAGGCAAGTGACGCCCTTAAGTGACGCATAAAACAGAAAACTTGCAAATCTTTTTTTTACTAAGTGTCGAACTTAACCGGAAACGAATATTTATATACGATATGATACACGAACTTTATAAACATTACAAACACACTTATAATATTGAAATGTCGATTTCAAACTATCACCAATGAGTCATATACATTTTCAAAACTTCAAACATAAACATCGAACAAACACTTGGACATAACTTGGTTGTACGAACACTGGCATGGATGGTAACTTAGACCTCCACATACTCATCAAATCTCATATGTTTAGGGCGTCAGGAGATTTCGACTAGACTTCTTGGACTTTAGGCTTTGCTAGCACTCGAACATACTCAACTCAACAGGTGAGTTCACAGCCCCTAATTTTACTGCTTTACTCTATTCGAACAGGGGTGGAAAACATAGTCAACTGCTTTACTGATTGCCATAACTACTTTTGCTTACATGATTGTTTATCATACTTGTTTACTCGCACGATTTGAGTACTTTGAACTGTTGAACCCTTACAACAAAACTGATATTTATGAAACAACATTTTCATACTATAAACGTGATAAAAGTTGTTTAGTAAACTGGAGAACGACTGGTACTTTTTATGTAAACGTTGGAGAATGACCAGCAACATATTTTAGTGCCAGAGAACGACTGGCCAAGTGGACGGGTGAACGACCCATGCGTCTTTCGACCGGAGAACGACTTGTATTGTGTTTCGCTGGAGAACGACCAACAATATTTATTGCCAGAGAACGACTGGCCGAATTGGATGGGAGAACGACGCATGCGTATTTAGACTGGAGAACGACCGGGACTGTTTTGGAAACGCTGGAGAACGACCAGCAACGTATTGAAAACTGTATATTGGGTAACATCCCATGTAAACGGTATTTTGGGTAACATGTCACGCAAACTGTATTTTGGGCAACATCCCAACCGAACTATATTTTGATAACATTCCACAAAATGTTTACTTAACTATTATGGCAATAACTATTTGTGAACGTATCGACTTTAACAACTTTGCTTACAAACTTGATTCAACTCTTACAAACATAAAACCTGTGAATTCACTCAACCTCGTTGTTGACTTTTACTATGTTTTTCAGGGAATTAGCTGCATGTAAAACATCCTACACCCATGGAATGTAGGCGACCCGCGAAGGAATAGGATGCCAACTTTTGACAATTGGATTTATTTTACATAACTAAGCTTTTTAGTCATATTTACGAAATCTACTTTTGTAACTTAATTACTTTTCAACTTATACGATTCGATGAATTGTAAACTTTGTAACTATTACTTTTGGCATCTTAATATATTATGTTCTGTTGTTATCATAAGCTCTGATATATATGCATGTACTGTGTATTGTAGCACTCCCTATACTTAACTAAATGCTTCCGCTAAACAAAATCAACGAATTTTGGGGGTGTTACAGATTGGTATCAGAACCATTGGTTATAACGAACTAGATTTCTTAGGTGACTTAGAGACCTTAGAGACCTAGACTATAGCCTTGGCTAGAATGCACATGCATACACACCTTAATCAATTCATTATTTGAACCGTGCTACATCCGATTCGTTCAAACTCACTCTGATCTCATGTGAACCTGATCGTATTAAATGGTTGATGAAAAGAAGTATGTATTTAGCATCATATAATGATGCTTCGCCAATGTGATTATATTATACTAAGTACATATCGGTATTTCATAGTCGCAAGATACGTGATGGGGATCTTGTCAATCCTTTTTATTGTTCTATAACTAAAAACATGTGAAACTTTATTCTTCACATCCTTTTCATTGGCATTGACTTCTGCATTCCTTCATCGCAGAACGTCATCATGCCACCTAAACGAAGAAATACGCAAAATAGCCGACGAGAAACAACACCTCCTGTTGTTGAAATCACCGAGCAAATTATCAAACGACGTGTGGCTGAAGCTATTGCCCATTATGAGGCCATCTGAAATCGAGACAATGTGCCAAACAACGGTGGAGCCACCCCGGTGAAACCCTGGCGAATACCCAACAGGGGTGTTCATACAAAACTTTCCAGGCCTGCAAACCGATCACCTTCACCGGGACTGAAGGGGCCATTGGCCTAATTCACTGGATCGAGAAAATGGAATCGGTCTTCGATATCAGTGACTGCACTACCAACAACATGGTGAAATACGCTACGTGTACTCTTGCCGACAAGGCGTTAACCTGGTGGAACTCTCAGGTCCAAATCCTCAGACGCACAACTGCTTACTCCATCTCATGGGAAACTTTGAAACAGATGATGACAAAAGAGTTTTTCTCTCCCAATGAGGTTCAGAAACTCGAGACTGAACTGTGGAACATCCAAATGACCGGCGCTGACATTACCGGTTATACAACTAGATTTCAAGAGCTTGCACGTCTTGTGCCCCACATGGTGACTCCTGAGAAGGAATGCATCAAACGATACATCAGGGGTTTGGCCCCACAAATCAGAGGCATGGTGATGTCCTCCAAACCAACTACCTTTAGGAGCACAGTTGATCTGGCTCAAAGCTTGACTGATGATGCAGTCCTGATTGGAACCCTGAAAACTACTACGGGGAAAAGTGAACCCAACCGTATTGATGCTGGTGATTCAGGTCAAAACAAGCGAAAATGGAACAGTGAGGGTAATGACCGACAGGGTCAGCAAAAGAGAAACCCGGGGAACACCCCAGCGTACGTTTCCACCACCACCGCAGCTGGATCAAAACCCTACCTTGACAACAAACCAAAGTGTGATAAGTGCGGGCGACACCACGAGGGCGAATGTTCCCTTTGTGGCAAGTGCAGTCAATGGGGACACCGAGCCCATTTATGTAAAACCAACCCTCCCACTTGAAATAACAATGGGTGCTTCGAGTGTGGTGAACCAGGGCACTACCAAAACCAATGCCCGCAGCTCAACAACACCAACAACAATCAGAACAATAACAACCGCCTCCCAACACCGAAAACGCTCGCGGACATGCATACATCATATGGGTAAGGGATGCACAACCAGATCCCTATGCCAACATTGGTACGTTTTAAAAAACTATTACGCTTAAACGTTAAACTATTTGAATGTCGATTCAAACCTAACGCTTGGTAAACTTTGACCACTTATCGAACACACCACTTATCAGACTATACCACGGGTATACATGAATCATTAGAACTTTATGGCAACATAGAGCGCCACACAAACTATTATCATTGTTAACGACATGACTTTTCGGAAAACATACACGATGGGCGTTCCGACTTGATTTTTAAATCTCAGGACAAGATTTCTCTAACAGCGGGAGAATGTAACACCCCGCAATTTCGACTTAATTATAAACATTAATTGCATGCATTTTTAGGCTAATTCCCGAACTTAGAGTGAATTCACAACACATTTTAGAGATAAGTCTAGCAAAGCCCAACTAGATAAAACGCGCAGTATTACTTATTCATAGTTAGTTGTAATTATGTACAGAGCAATTTAAACAATGCGACAAAAATATACGACTGTTGGTGAATAAAATCAATTAATAATATGAAATTATTAGTTAACATTAACGTCTATCAAATATTATTTTGATAATATTTAACAAGTATTTCGAAAACTGAAACAAATTCAAGACATTTCTGTAACAAAGATTCCATTTTTATAATGTCGATCCATAATACAACTACCTTCGGTCGTTTACCGACTTCCATACATTTGTACTCTGCTTAACAGCGTTTCCAGCACTATATCAGGTACACTGTCGAATAGGGCCCGTCATATTACTTCACGACATATTCAAGATCATCCCATAATTATTTATACTATTTAGATCACAACAAATACAATAGTAATCTACTCGCTAATCATGGCACAAACTATCTCTAGCATAATTAAAGTATACATATTTAATTAAGATAGATAAGAATAGAAATAACCGATATAAATGCGCGAGAAGGAATAGACTTAAATTAATAAAAGTAACTCCAAGCTTACACCAAAGATTACAAACTTGTTCCTTGCTTTCATTCTATTCTAAACAAGTTTTCTAAACTAGCCCAATAGAATGAGAAAGTAAATTTAACAAATTACGAAAAAAATAACAAAGTGAGAGGTGAGGTGTAAGAAAGATATAAGAGTGTATAAGGTGTGTCTTGAAATGAGCCATGGAGCCTCCTATTTATAGGAGAAAATGGGTGCATTTTAGCAATTAGGAGCACATGTTGGCAAAAGGTGGAAAAGTTGCTAGCACATGTACCCTAAAGCGCGTAAAGGTCTAGCACGTGTACCCTAGATTTGCGGAAAAGGGCTAGCACATGTACCCCGCGAGTACGGGCAAGAATGAAAAATCAGACGGTGGATGGGGGACTGGCAGCCGGCGGCGGCTGGCAGGCTACCGCCCCAGTCCACCGTCTTTCTCTTCATTTCTCGATTTGTGCGTATCTTCTTCGTTATATGTACGTTTTAGTCGATTCTTGTTGCGTTGGATTATTTTTTCAAAAACGAAGACTTTGATGAAAAAAATCCCAAAAATATGTTTCTGATCTTTGGATATCTCATACGAATCATTTGAATCTTCCGGCGCATATAGAATCTTCATTCTTCGTCCGTCTTTGTTGATTACTCTTCTGTTAGATTCGTATTTTGAAAACGAATATCTTGGATAAGAGAAATCTCAGTGATGGAAACTTTTTCCTTTAAATCTCTTCTCGATGTCTTGAATCTTCAAACGTGTGTGGAATCTTTGTTTTTCAGCCGTTTTGCTTGATTTTTCTGGTGCAACTCTATTTTGACCTTCTTGGCAAAGTTTCATTGATTTGAACATTATCTGATTTTATTTGCCAAGTATCGTTCCAGAATGAGAGAGATATCAGTTGTAAAAATGTGACTTTTTACGCGATATCAAGTATCCCACACTTAGAACTTTGCTTGTCCTCAAGTAAACTCGAATTTCAAGCATGGTTAGAAATAAGTAGATAATGAAATATTTCAAGTTGGAACTTTTTACTGCTGGGGTTTTGGAAAAATAAAATATTTTTGCTTTTAAAAAAGTGGCGTTGTAATCTTTAGGAGCATGCTTTTGATCTTTGATCTTGGATACATGACTAGGTGATTCTCTCACGCTGGTCACTCTAATCACTCAAAGTGTTTAGGGTTTCCTATTCTAATATTATCAATCACTCAGAACACCAGTCAAGTATCATTTATCATCATATGCTTGATCGAGAATCAAATCGTTACCTTTTCGGTGAGCACGAAGTCGATCTAGCCACAATAATTCTAGGAGGGTGATGTAGGATTTTAGGAGTGTTGGTGATATGAGAGGGGGTTGTGTTGGTTCTTTCATAGGTTTATATAAATATATATATTCTTGAGAAGAGGAAAGCTAAAATTTTTGGGAGGATTGACGCTCTTTTCTCATGATTTTTTTGTAGGAGTCTTTTTCTCCATTTGACTTTCTTTTCTTTGAATTCTTTTCTTTTGATTTTTTTTCGACGTCATATCCTTGTAGCTTCTCTTCTTTCATCGTTGGAACTTTCTATGAAGTTTGAGGGATGTTTTTGAGAGGATAGGGATAACGTATTTTCATTTTTGGGTGTATGGATGGGTTTAAGAATGATGTGATTCGATCTCCTTTTCATTCACCAATTTGGATTCGAAATGCATAACAGGAGCAAGTTCTGATTCTAAACGCATACATCGGCACACTCAGGAATCGAAAAAGTGAAGCATTAAAAATGAATGCTTTATATAGCTCAAGATACCTCACGAATCGAAAGTTGGTTTGTTGTGTGCCTAGTCATACGATGCTCTTTATGGGATTACTAAACTAATTTTTCAAAGGAATTCATATTTAATTTATCCTTCTTCCCAAAAAGTAAATCATTCTTTGTCTAAAATTTTTCATCTTCAACATATTTTTAACTCAATTTTGAAAATTTTGCTTACTTATTGGAGAAGGATGGTCTAAAGAGCAACGAGCTTAGAATCAAGCATATACCATCATCCATTTTACAGTAGTGTAACTACTGCTATCCCACACTTAAAGAACATCATCCTCGATGTTATTCTAAGATCTGACTGGGGTAAAATCCCACACTTTAGAATTGAAGCATCTAAGATGTATTCTTTCAACGGTGTGCGTTGGGTTTGGATCCCACACTTAGTGATAAGCATAGTGGATATGGTATATTTGTAACGAAGGAAAAAGATTGGTAAAGAGGTATTCCCTAGTGGATGCAGTTTTCCTTGGTACGCGTGTGTTGAACTTTGTCTTGTTAGGTTCACTCTTGATCAAGTCTTCTTGTGTTTGGTCTCGTAGGTGTGAACACGTCGGATATAAGATATGTTGGATTTTGCTACTTCCTTGAAAGAGGAGGTATTCTTTGCATATCTGAGTGTGAAAGATAGTCGGAGATTTCATCACTGCTTGGAAAGTAAAATGTGCAGAAATGTAAAACACGGGTTGCCTCCCGAGAAGTACTATTTTAAAGTCGAGAGCTCGACTTAGTCCTTTTCTTCAGATGATGATGTTGGATGCGTCACAGGTGCTGGAGTTGTTACCGTGGCTCCTAGGTAAGCTGTAATGTGGAGGAAAGTATTGAAGGAATTGCTCTATCATGTCAGCAATTAGGGTTGGCGGATAAGTGGATTCCATCCTGAAGCTTTTGAAGTGATCAGTGGCTAATCGATCAAGGATTTCCATCCCGTAGCTGATGTATCTAACTGACCGTGTGATTGGTCCATTAAGGTCAACTCTTGTGTAGGTGTGAGTTCGAACAATTTCACGCTGGGGGTGGTTTCGGCCTATTGAATCAATTAGGGCCATGAACTGAGTTTTCACTTCTTCAAAGTCACTAGCCAAAGGGTCTCCTCCAAAGAATCTGGTTGCTTGGCATACTAATCTGATGAGTTGATGTTGCTCATAGCTTGCTGAATATTTCATTGTATCCATTGCGTTAGACATCAAGCTCCATATCTTCTTCAATATACATTCCGCATAGTTGAGTCGTCACGTATGTTGCTAAGTTGATTTGCGACAAGTGCGGAATGAATCTTGGTACTTCACGAACTTCTTCTTTATATACTAAGTCATTTATTTCATCAACTATCAGCTCAACATGATGACCAATAGTGGAATGAATGACAATTCTGAAATTTTCTAAAGATGTGAGATGTTCTCCGGTTTCGATGAGATCTAGAAGGGTTCTAAGATCTCCCACCATTCTGAGATCGGCATAATTCTGCGGGTTTCCAATAGCTCTTTCCATATGGGTTCTCATTGATGCTAGTGTAGCTTTCTGACTCGATGAGTAGGATAAAGCTGATCCGGCTAGGGCACAATATACTTTTTGGTATAATTTCCTCTGGTTGCTGCAGAACTCGATTTCTCCCATCGGGTAGTGGGGTCTTTCTAGCTGTTGAGCTTCTCTTGTGAGTTGAGCTTGAAGGGAATCTGATACTTCTTGGATATACCAGCGTAGAGCGCGAGGTTCTTGCGATCCATATTTGGCAAAGTATAAATTGTATTCTAGTTCGATTTCCCTTATCAGGTGCCTTTAAGTGGTGGTGTAGTCATTGGTTGATTCTCTGATAGATTTTTCGATGATGCGGACATCGTCGTATTCATCAATCAAGTCAATCATCTCTTGGTGGGTATCTAACAGGGGGATTTCCAATATCACGGTTGTGGAGATAGGAGAATTTGCTGGAGCAGGGGGAATAGAGCTTTCATCAAGAGTGACGTCGATACAGTCGTCGTCATACTCGATTTCCTTTTCAGAATCTTCATCATGGGAATCCGGAAAGTGGTGGAATTCTTCATCTGAGGGTGCGTTATTGAAAGGTTGGGAACTATCAACTTCAATGGTCCTGACTTCCGTGGCTTAATCTTGAAGGTTTTCTTCGACAAAGCCACCAGTTTGACTTGCTTATACGCAGCGATTCTTCGTAAGAGCTTGTCATATATTTCTGGGTGGCTTGAGGATCGGAACTCTTCTTCAATTCTATCTATATCTCGAAGTTGGGTTCGGGTGAATGGTTTCGAAGGGTCGAGATGAGAGTCGAGCATGGTTTCCATTCTCTTGAGATGAGTGGATCTGAAGTTTTGACCGATGGATTCATAATCAACGGATTTGTCTGATGAATTGTTGTTTTCGGAGCATTATATCCTTTTGACTTCAGCCATTTAGGGTGAATTAATTTGATCCTCATCTTCCTCTATTTCTTCAGATCTTTCTTCTTCTTCTTCGGTCTCTTCGTCCATTTCTTCTTTTTCCACTTCAGTTTCTTCTTCTTCCTCAGTGGGTTCTTCCTCTTCTTCTTCTTCAGGTTCTTCTTCTTCAGGTTCTTCTTCTTCTTCAAATTCCATGTCTTCCTCTGCAGGTTGATACTCCTCTTCCTCTTCTGGGTCAGTCTCAGCGTCAGAGATGAAGGTTGACGATCGGGTGAAAGGTTGTTCTTCTTCGGGCTCTGATTCGTCATTATAGGTAATTCTGCCTGTTGATAGAGCATAACATTCTTCTTGTTTTAGAGTGCACTCGGATTGTTCGATCTTATAAGTGATGCTTTCGCCATGCGAGCATAGGACAATCGTGTGGTATACACATTAATCACTGCTCGGGCTGTATTCATGAATGGTCTTCCAAGGATAATCGGGATGTTTATGTCATCGTGGATGTCAATTATCACGAAATCCATAGGAAAGAAGAATTTGTTAACTTGAACTATGACATTTTCAGCTATTCCTTTTGGGTATCTAACGGATTGGTCAGCTAGCTGGACAGTCATCTTAGTGGGTTTCAAATTTTCA
The DNA here is from genome assembly GCA_963422505.1 of Pseudognaphalium luteoalbum. Classification (NCBI taxonomy): domain Eukaryota; kingdom Viridiplantae; phylum Streptophyta; class Magnoliopsida; order Asterales; family Asteraceae; genus Pseudognaphalium; species Pseudognaphalium luteoalbum. The sequence continues at coordinate 51,768,881 of OY730196.1, forward strand.
AGTTCTAGCCTCTTAAACAGGGAGTACGGCATGAGGTTAATGCTAGCTCCTAGGTTGGCTAAGGCGCTTATATCTCCGGATTGGTAAATAGAACAAGGGAGTGTAAATCTACCCGTGTCTCCTAGTTTTTCAGGAAGGCTATTTTTAAGTAGGGCTGAGCTTTCAGGATTAAGAGGAATGTTGTTTACTTCGGGCAGTTTATCCTTAGTAGATAGCAATTTCTAATATATTTATTACGACCGGGAACTCTAGACATAGTATCGAGGAATTTTCCGTCTAACTTAAAAGATGATAATTTCTTAGGTTGGACCTTAAGTCTAGAGGGGTAAGGGATTCTAACCTGCTTGTTCATGGTCGGGGTGGTTTCCACAGCTGGTATCTTGATCTCTGGTTCTTCCTTGACTGGGACAGCAGCAGGGGGTGGAGTGGCTGCTTACTTAGTGGTGGTAACTTGCTTTGCGTCCTCAACATGTGGGTTGTGAACCGTGTTGCTAGGTAAACTTCCTCTAGGTCTATTTTCTAGACGTTGTGCCAATTGTCCAATTTGAACTTCCAAGTTCTTCAGTATGGCCAATTGATTTCTCATGAAGAGATCAGCTTGATCTTACCTAGCGGATTTCTTTTGGTTGAGTATGTGTTGGCCTTGCATGAAATGGGTGAAGGCGTCACCTGAACTTGAAGCTGGGGCATTTGTCTTGTTGGGTTGTTCAGTGGTTTGGTTTGTGTCGGAAGTGGGTCCAGGAAGTGCGAGGGGTTGGTTGTATGCAAGTTGTTGTTATGGGTAAGGTGGGTATCTAGGTGGGTATCGTGGTTGAAAAGGTTGGTTATTTCTTTGTGGGAATGGAGGTCCTCTATACTGGTTGTTTTTTTGGTTGAAACCGGGTGGAAAATTATGTGGTCGAGCAGGATATTGAGCATAGTAAACGGTGCCATCTGTCTCTTCATATTCAACTTGATATTCACTGGGTGGTTGCGAGATGGTGCAGTTATGACAGGCTTGCACTTGGTGTACTTGGTGTTTTTGCTTCTTGAGTTCTCCGAACTGTTTGACAAGTGTGTCCATCTTCTCCGTTAATACCTTAATTGCTTCGACTGGAATTGGATTCGATGCAGCGAGAGGTGCTGAAGATGTTGAGTGATCTCCATAGTTCCAATCATGGTGATGCGTCGTCATGTTTTCTATAAGGTTCCATCCTTCTCCGTCCGTCTTCGTCATAAAGCTTCCTTGTGCGGCAGCGTCGAGGGTGGTTCAATGGTTAGGGTCTAAGCCATTATAGAAGGTACACAATTGTGCAGATTTGTCAAGTCGGTGATTGGGGCATTTCTTTAGTGCTCCTTTGAATCATTCCCATGCGGTGTATAATGATTCATCAAAAGCTTGGTGAAAGTTCATGATGTCATTTCGGAGTTTGGTTTGTTTAGAGGGCGGAAAGTACTTGGTTAGAAACTTTGTCGCCATCAGCGTCCATGAAGGGATAGAGCCGGTTTCTAAACCATCAAACCATGTTTGCGCATGATGTGTGAGCGAATAAGGGAATAGATACAAGCAAACTGTATCTTGGTTAACTCCATTTTGTTTGTAGAAGTTTGAAAGAGATATGAACTTGTCGAGGTGAGAGTTTGGATCATCACTGGTAATCCATGAAATTGACAATGGTTTTGGATTGGTTGGATGATGTGGTGCTTAAGCTCGAATGATTATCCTGGGGTTTCTGGGTAAAGAATTGGGTCTCCTCTTCCTTCAATAGAGGGCTTGCTGTTGTCAGCGAGAGTGATACGATCAGCCATTGCTTGTCTAAATGCAGATTGCTTATTTTCTCGTCGAATAGTGCGTATTATACTCTATATCTGTTATCCATTTAGGAGAACTTCCAGTGTATCTTACACTCCATATCTGTTATCCATGTGACATGTTATTTATCTGTTATCCAAGTAATAGGATAGAAGTTATGGCCCATTAGGACATATACAGTAATGATACGGGATCTCTGGGCGAGGCATCAGAAATACCGTAAAACGGCTCAGTACTTGGTATAGCACTGGAATTACCTCTGGGGAAGTACAAATGCGTGGAAGCCACGAAAAGGCCGTAGGTACAGTACTATGTTGAACATCGTTCAGAGACCCCAAATCAGCTCTGTTAGGATTCATTATAATTAGAGCCACAATCCTCATAACTACCCCTAAATAGCATATACTAACACCATAGCAAACACTCACGTAATCTATAGATCTCTCAGCGACTACACTCCTCATTTACTTTTATGTTTTTAGTGTAAGTAGAATAGAAAACAAAACCCCTCAAAAAAAGTTTTAATCTTAGCTACATTATCAAAGATAATTAATCCTCCTAAGATCCCATGCCCGTTGTGGTTTAAGAACGACACCTGAGTCATACCTACCACTTATACAAGTAGTGGCGTAACTTAGGCTTCCCAGCAAAAATATAAATTTTTAAACCCTCTGATCTACTACTCGACTGGACAGTCAGGAACGACAAGGAAGCAATTCCTTGACCGATCGTTGGAGGCGATCAGGTTTTTGGCGCCGCTGCCGGGGACTACAATGACCGATTTTAGGAATTTAGTTATCTTAGTTATTTAGCGATCCTTTCGGAAGATCAATATCATTCGAAAGTTCCTTTTCTATCGTTAGGTTAATTTTATCTTTTTCCGTCTTTAGATTAGTTTAAACCCTTCCAAAACCCTACTTTCTACCAACAAGCTATGTCGAACCATATCACTCTCGCCTCGTCAATTAAGCCACTGCTAGAGGGACGAGGAGGACCGATCGTAGCACCAACCGATGAAACCCTTGAAATTAAGCCTCACTACATTAAAATGCTAAAATCTGAGTGTCAGTTTCATGATCTTTCGATTGAAAATCCAAACGCCCATCTCAATAAATTCATCAATCTTTCAGACTCTTTCACACAAATAGGAACCAATAGAGACCTTCTTCGCCTCCATTTGTTTCCCTACTCTTTATCCTCCCGAGCTTTAACATGGTTTTATGAATTCGAATCCAATTCGATTCATACATAGAGGAGATGGCTACTAAGTTTCTCGCTAAGTACTTCCCTCCTTCCCTGCAAACCAAGCTTAAAAACGATATCACTAACTTTCATCAAGGAGTTAATGAATCATTAAGCACTACTTGGGGACGATACAAGAAGTTAATTGGAAGATGTCAGAACCATCAGTTGGATGAAACCAATCTGGTTTGTACATTCTACAACAGTTTGAATCCTCAACACAAACAAACCCTTGATGCTGCTTCATCCGGAAATTTCATGCTACATACCTCTGACGAAGCTTGGAAATTGATCGAGACGATTGCGACACATCAGCATAACTTGGAGTCAGATGAATCTACTTCAGAAGGAAGGAGTACTTCTAACCAAACCTTAGACAAATTAAGATCTCAACTCGATTCTATCACTCAAATTGTCAAGGATTTGCAAGAATCTTCAAACCCTAAGCTAAAGAAGATACCTCAAAAGTTCCTCTCAAGCCGAAGGGCCAACGAAGAAATTCTTACAACCAATGGAAACCCTAATCACTCTCTTCATTCAAAACCTTTCATTCAACGGTTTACCACACAACCCACTTCTCAATCTTTAATTCTCTCTACTCCCTACCCATTGACTTCTTGTCTAAACAACGAAAATTTCAAAAACTTCATTGTTGAACAAAATTATGTCAATAGAAAAATTGTTGATTTTCAAAACCAAATTGATTATTTGACTAGAATTTCAAATGATTTAATTAAAAACATGGAGGATAATGTTAAAAAGTTTTTTTTAAAAGTTGAGGAGAAGCAAAGGGAAGAAGCGATCTACAACTCTGTCTATCACTCATCCTATGAGCATGATGACATCCTTGTGGTCACTCGAGGAGGAAAAGAGACTAAAACTGAGAAATCCATAGATATTCCTTCAACTGAACCTTCTACTTCTCTGCCTACTGATTCAGTTCAAGTTGACACCCCCGTCACTTCTCTAGAACCAGAACCTTCTAAAGCCCCAGAAGATATCAGACCTACGCGTATACCTTTCCCTGGTAGCCTTAAGAAAGAGAAACAAGAAGCTCAATTTGGAAAATATCTAGAAATGTTCAAAAGCTTACACTTAAATGTTAGACTTTTAGATGCTTTAGTTGAAATGCCTAGTTGTGCCAAATTCTTTAAGGAACTCTTATCTATCAAAGAAAAACTTAGACAAATAGTTAACTTACCGTTAGATGCAGAATGTTCATTGATTATGCAACAAGGACTACCCCCAAAGCTAGGAGACACTGGCCGTTTCACTATTCCTTGTTATCTTCAGGATGTTCAAATAAGTAACGCCTTAGCTGATTTAGGAGCTAGTGTAAACCTTATGCCATACTCTCTTTTCAGGAAACTAGGATTAAGCGAACTAGTACCAACTCGAATGACCATCCAGTTAGCCGATAGATCAGTTAAACTCCCTCGAGGAATTGCTGAAGATATTATGGTCCATGTTGATAAATTCGTCTTTCCTGTTGATTTTGTTTTTATGGATATTGAAGAAGACACCCATGTTCCACTCATCATTGGCAGACCTTTCCTAAACACTGCCAAGGCCGTCACTGACGTTAATGAAAAATCTTTTAAAGTTCGAGTTGGAACTGAGGAAGTCACATTCAATGTTGATAAACTAATGAAACATCCTATGGGAGAAGATCTTGGTCTTGTAGATTCTTTGCAGGAAATAATTGAAGAACATTTGGAGGAAATTCTCACGGTAAGCAGCATCAACCCCAACACTATCATCACAACAAGGAAACTGTGTGAAGAAGACATGGGATTATGCTCTGCTCTCTCAGATTCTTTGTATTATATACTCAAACTACTAAAGTGTACAAGTATTATGTGACACCCGACCAATTAGGACTAGTAACTAGTGCCTAATCATAAGTGTTAATACATGTAATTAGGGTTAATTATGTGTATCAGTATGTGTATTGATATATTTATATATATATATATATATATACATACGTATGCGATTTTTTTAAATCGTACATTTCACTATCGGATGAATTCTGACACATTATAAATACGGACGTTGGTGAATATAATATTAAATAATATGAAATTATTTAATAAACTCATAAATATTATGTTGATAATATTTAACAGATCAATGGTATAGTATTAAGTAACCGTACATTACAAAAACGCGCGGAACGCTCCCGATAATCAAATTTGAACCAAAATATATTTTATAACTTTAAAATATATCATTTCTAGTAAGACCTTCATTGAAAATATCATAGTTAAAAACGATAACAAAAACGTCTAGTTTAAACGTTACGCGATTAGAACTCCGTAAAACGAACATGCAAATCGAGGCAAATAAATTAACGGAACATTTTTATAAATGTTTTCAAGTATTTTAATAAATACTTCAATCAAAAATATCAAGATTTAAATCGTTATCCAAAACGCGAATAGTAATCGTTAAACGTCTATATAAACGTCGAAACGATCGGGTAAACGACCACGAGACTTAACGTAGCTTTGGGAATAAAATTTAAAGATCACAAGTGGGTGGGACCCACTGATTTCCAGCAGAAAATCAGCCATCACTTTCTCCCATGTGCCTTTACTAACTTGACTAAGATTAACAAAACCCATACACTTCCACTTCCTCTCATTTTCATCATTTTTCCATCAAAAACACTCCATCTCTTTCTCTCCTCTCTCCATTGAAAATCATCACCATTTTTAAACCAAAATCAGATTCATCATCATCTATATTCATCATCATAATCTCAAAAACTCAGTTCCATCATCATCCAAAATCATCATCATTCATCACACTTGAAGATCAAGAACAAGAAGGAAAAGCTCAAGATTTCCTCATCACCATCATCTCCTTCCTTTGTTCCTCATCATTTCTTTGTAAGAATAACCTAAAATCTTCACTAAATATATTTTCATGTTAGTTATTTGTATTCTAAGTTGATCATCTAACACTATTATGTCCAAATCTAAAGCAAAAACTCGTTTTTGTTAAACATCTAAAAGTGACAGATTCTGTCCCAGAAAAGTCAGTTTACAAAAACGTTCAAAACTTAAGTTCTACTAAGAAGTATACAACCATTTTTTTAAAAAAAGTTGAGTACTGAAAAGATCTACAAAAAGTTCTTCTATGGCTCTTTCCAGAAATCTACTAATTTCATATAAAAACGGATCTATGAGACTGGTCTGCATGTATTCGAAAACCGAGTACGGTTCTTTCACAAATTTTATACCTATCTAGATGGACTCTATAATTACTGAAAAAATTAAGTTAACAACTAGACACATAGTAGAACAACTAATAAAAATTGTGGACTCTACTTCGGATCATAACTAGTTAAGAAAAATAGGTGAAGTGAACCGACAAAATCGGAAAACACATTTAGGGACTGTTTAGGAAATAAATATAAAAACGACACTTGTGGATCACCAATGGTCATGAAACTCGTTTTCTATAAGTATTATAACATAATAAAGGTTGTGTAAAATTTTTGGGTCAAACCGATTTAGTTTGACCAGTTGACCAATATTGACCAGTTGACCAGTTTGACCAGTTGACCAATTTGACCAATTTGACCAGTTGACCAAAATTGATCAGTTGACCATATTTGACCAGTTTGACCAAGTTGACTTCTGTTGACTTTCAGAAAATAAAATATTTGACCACAACGTTCGGATATAAATGTATACATGTACTTTCAAATACAATAAAAGAAGCTTGAAAAATACTTACTACACTAAGTATTCAACACTTATAATTATCAAACCTTATACAAAACTTACATTCGTACATTATAAACCATCACCGACGGACCGTACATGTTTTCAAAACTCAAACAAAACAATCAAACATTGGACATAACTAGTTAATGGACAACTAGCATAGATGGTCTGTTGAGACATCTACTCACTTATATAACCTTGCGCGTTTTGAACGCCCGGCAGGTTACAGTCTGTGGACACATTATTTGGTACAACATCATATTTGCTTGCTTTGCTAACACATTAGACTCAGGTGAGTCTCATAGCCCCAATTTTACTGTTATTACTCTAGGGGTGAGAATACATGCTCGTTTTGTTTTACATGTGAACGCAAGTATCAAATATCGCTATATTCTGCATGAGTTAATCATCTAATCATCATAAGTCCTCATTAGCATAGTTTGGTAATACTTTGTAGCGTGAATGTTAGTGTATGGTACCATATGAGACTGAAAATCCCCGTCCGAGTCAGCAAGCACTGACTGGTCAAAACGGACGCATTATCATTTGTTCATACGTGTGTTGATTAGGCACACACATAGAGGCACCCTCGCTCAGGCACTTAATTGTGATCCTGACACATCAGTTAAGCTCAGACTATGTGCTCATGGCAGTTATATACATCTTTTATCATTTACTTATTTGCTTAATTGCAAATCATTATACTTAAATCTTGCGGTTCATACATTATACTTTATCATTAAACCTGTGAGCTCACCAGCGTAAGCTGACCAATTTAGCGTGTATTCTCAGGTTGGCAGCAGTAGTAATTCTGCTCACTCAGGATGCCCATTAGCTCGAGTCTCATGCAAACATCAGGAGATTATCATGCATTACTATATTTTGTATAAATTAGTTATGCCATAGAATCTCTTACATCAATTCGAGCTTTTGTAAACTATTATAACAGTGTAAGACTTTTATAATATCAATGTATTGTAAACGACGCATATAGAGTCGTTCATTATATCTTATGTGCTTTGTTTATTGATTAGTCCCGTCCCGAACCGACCCGCTTCCGCATCATAATCTGGGGGTGCGACATATTATATTTATAAATATATATAATAACGTTAAACGATTATTTAATAATCGTGTATATGCGAATCTGACAGAACGCAGAAACTTAAAATGAAAGTTGGTGAAACTATTATTAAATGATATGGAAGTATTTAATAATGTCAATTATTACTCTATATTATGTTTATAATATAACGAACACATACATTTTGCTTAAAACATAACCGAACGCGATGAAAATGCATGAAACGCGCCCGACTGACAAAATTTACTAAAGTTATATTTTTATAACTTAAAACTAAGTATTTTGATAAAATACTTCAAGTAAAAATAACGCGATTTCACGCCTATAATGATAACGTCTAAAAACGTTACACAATTCGAATAAACACACGATTCGCAACCGGCGACCAAACGAAAACTCGAATATTATTTTTGTAACTTAATTACACTACTTTGAGTAAAACTTTTATTAAAAATATCGCATTTTTAAAACGTTAACGAAAACTAATATATTAAACGTTTAACGTTTAATCGGGCGACAAAACGAATGGGTAAACGAGCACCGCGAGTTATGTAACTTTGGGGACAAGATTTAATCACTCACATGTGGGTAAGACCCATCCGAAACCAGATGAGAATCAGCCCCATACCATCCCCTAAATGATGGATCATGTTTTGAATTTTATAACCCAACATCATCCTTATTTTCCTCATTCATTATTTCCACTCCTCTCTCTCTCTAAACCCTCTCTCACTAGAACATTTTTCTCTCTTTCTCTCCCTCTGATTTCCAGATCCCAAAAAACCACCACAATCACCACCACAAACCATCATAGCACCACCAACTCGGAAAATCAAGAAAACGCGAGGAAAAGAGCTCTCGGCTTAGTTTCTTCGTCTCTCCATCATTTTCTTTTATGCTAGAGGTTATTGGTTTGGAGAACCTCGTTGCTTGATTTACTGCTTGATACTACTAGACTCAGGTGAGTCTCACGGCCCCTTTTTACTATTTTACTATTTTGGGGGAGATGCATTACTTGTTTTACTCGAACACATGAAATTACTTACTTGATTTACTTACTGATTTACTGATATATCGATTGCATGGTTTTTACTTTTATCCACTGAAAGTCTCCTATCATAAGTTATTAGTTATGGACTTAAGCGCGATTACTAGTAGATGGATCCATTTGGGACTGACAATCCCTGCCTGGGGTAGTAGCGCTACCACAGATTTCACCGTAGAAACAGGCATATTTGTATTTGTTACATATGAGTGTTCGGATAGCACTCACGGGGGTCCGTGATATTGTACTTGAATGTACTATTCACACTACACTGTTAAGCTTCAACTATGGTGCTCATGGCAATGTATATCGAAACTATTGCATACGTGCAATCATTACTTAATTTTACTACTTGATGTGTTCAAAACTGTATATCTTGTGCGTTGGTTATTGATTAGTCACGCCCCAACCCGATTCGCTTCCGCAACCCGAATTAGAGGGTGTGACAGATTGGTATCAGAGCTTAAGGTTATAGTGAACTAGGTTGCATGTAGTTGGCCTAGACTATGACCGTTAGGCAGTATTCCTTATTAGATATGATTGGTTCAGAAATTACATCATACAAGTTTAATTTAACATAGCCTGATCAACTATGTACAATTAAATGAAGATGATGTGAGACTTGAAATGGTCATGTTGAACAGGAATGCAATAGTTGACTCTGACCATGAGAGAACCGGGACTCGTACTTGTCTATGCTAGACACAACTATGAGGATATATATCTATATATAAATATATATGGTATATAACTGTCTTAATAAACAATGAATTATTATATGTGATATATAATAATAGGCATTTGATATTGGTAACACACCTGTTATAGTACAACCAACTTTCTCACCGTAACGTCTGCAACATTATTTCACCGTTATATTTAACAGCGGGAATAGGTATACTTTAGGCTATCGTTGTATAGGCTTCCGTTACTTATTTCGTAGGATCATCAGAGCTGACAACCCATTCCGCTAGATATCATACACCTTTGAGGAAAACTTTATCTCACATCCTTTCCTACCATTACTAGTAACATCATTTTCACCCGGACAAATATTGGTCCAAGACATTACAAAATTCTCGAAAACTTATCATAAATTTCAATTCTCGTAATATTTGGACACGCATGTTCAATGATTACAACCTTTATTATTCAACACCATTGATTGTCACTTGTGTTGCGGTATATTATCTTTATATATACAACTACGATAATCATACTCTTACACTAAAACTCATATTTTCCATTTCTCCTATTGAAGGAACATGCCTCCACGACGACACATGTACAGCGATACTGAAATCGCTCAACTCATTGCACAGAGTGTAGCTCAAGCTCTTGCTGCTCAATCCAATTCTGGCAGCGAGGACACTGCTGTCAATGCTCCTGCAACGAAACCCTGCTCCTATAAAGATTTCCTAAACTGCCAGCCACTGAATTTCAAAGGCACGGAAGGTGCCATTGGACTAGTCAGGTGGATAGAGAAAATGGAATTAGTCTTCAGAATCTGCAACTGCCCCGAAGATTGTAAGGTTAAGTACTACACCTGTACCTTCCTAAAAGGTGTTCTGACTTGGTGGAACTCGTATATCCTGTCTGTTGGGATTGATGCTGCATATCAACTCCCATGGGAAGAGCTGAAGAAGAAGTTAAGGGATGAGTACTGCCCTAATGAAGAACTTCAGAGATTGGAAGAGGAGTTCTGGAACTTAACAGTTCAAGGAACTGACATCATTAGTTATACCACCAAATTCCAACAACTAGCTCTCCTTTGCCCTTCCATGGTAGACCCTTAGCGTAAACGCATTGAGAGGTACATCAAAGGACTCCCTGAGAGTATTCAGGGGAATGTTATTTCATCTAAGCCTAAAACCATCCAAAGTGCCATCTGTATGGCGCATGAGCTCATGGCCCAAGTAGCCCGGCGCGAGAAAGCTGGAAACCCTAGCAAGCGCAAGTGGGAAGGAAACTCCACCACCTCAAACAAAAAGGTTGAGACCGGCAAGGCTGACTCAACCTACACTAGTGACAAGAAATAGTATAAGGGAAGCAAGCCCTATTGCTCTAAGTGCAAGCTTCACCATGATGGTCTATGTCCTTGCACCAAATGCAAGCGATTTGGACACTTGACCAAGGACTGCAAAGCAATCACCACCGGTACTGACACCTCAGCACCCAAAACCTGCTATGAATGCAACAGTACTGGACACTTCAGGAAGGATTGCCCAAAGCTGAAGGACAAAAATAGCAACACCGCTAAGGGCAGGTTCTATGTGCTTAACACTGAAGGTAACCACCAGGACCCAAGACTTATTGACTTACTCAACACGGGTATGATCACTCACAAATAACCCGACTGCCTTTATACTATTTACTTTGACAGATCTTACTTGCTGCTTGATATCTTTTATGTTTTCCCTAGATTCTAAGTGCACGATAGGGTTAGGGAAAAATGACAACTTAGTTTCTATATGAAACTGATAGAGTTTACTTTATGCTACGACACTACTGACCGTTACAAAATGTATGAACATAGTGGAAGTTACTACTCTACTTTAGACTACTAGTGCAAAGTGTAGCTACACCCTAGCGACTGACTGACTGAACTTGCTTTCACAGACAAAATGGTTAAATATATCGAAACTCACTTCCTCTGTTCCTTTAGTTGTCAGTAGGGCGCTTATTTAACAAGGGGAGGAAGGCAACACTAGATTGAAGTTAGATCACTCTTAGTAGACTCACAGACTTTCTTAGGATATGCACAAACCATTATTTCGATATACCGATAATTACTACGAACAAATTTCGGGACGAAATTCTCCTAACAAGGGGAGAATGTGACACCCGGTCAAAAATGACCCAAAATTTGGTCAAAATTTAAACTTTTATTTCAAGTATTATATACTCAAACTACTGAAGTGTACAAGTATTATATATATAAATATATATAATAATGTTAAACGATTATTTAATAATCGTGTATATGCGAATCTGACAGAACGCAGAAACTTAAAATGAAAGTTGGTGAAACTATTATTAAATGATATGGAAGTATTTAATAACGTCAATTATTACTCTATATTATGTTTATAATATAACGAACATATACGTTTTGCTTAAAACATAACCGAACGCGACGAAAACGCACGAAACGCGCCCGACCGACAAAATTTACTAAAGTTATGTTTTTATAACTTAAAACTAAGTATTTTGATAAAACACTTCAAGTAAAAATAACGCGATTTCACGCCTATAATGATCACGTCTAAAAACGTTACACAATTCGAATAAACACACGATTCGCAACCGGCGACCAAACAAAAACTCGAATATTGATTTAGTAACTTAATTACACTACTTTGAGTAAACCTTTTATTAAAAATATCGCATTTTTAAAACGTTAACGAAAACTAACATATTAAACGTTTAATCGGGCGACAAAACGAACGGGTAAACGAGCACCGCGAGTTACATAACTTTGGGGACAAGATTTAATCACTCACATGTGGGTGGGACCCATACCATCCCCTAAATGATGGATCATGTCTTTGAATTTTATAACCCAACATCATCCTTATTTTCCTCATTCATTATTTCCACTCCTCTCTCTCTAAACCCTCTCTCACTAGAACGTTTTTATCTCTCTCTCCCTTTGATTTCTAGATCCCAAACAACCGCCACAATTACCACCACAAACCATCATAGCACCACCAACTCAGAAAATCAAGAAAACGCGAGGAAAAGAGCTCTCGGCTTAGTTTCTTCATCTCTCCATCATTTTCTTTGACGCTAGAGGATATTGGTTCGGAGAACCTCATTGCTTGATTTACTACTTGATACTACCAGACTCAGGTTAGTCTCACGGCCCCTTTTTACTATTTTACCATTTTGGGGGAGATGCATTACTTGTTTTACTCGAACACATGAAATTACTTACTTGATTTACTTACTGATTTACTGATATATCGATGGGTTTTACTTTTATTCACTGAAAGCCTCCTATCATAAGTTATTATTTATGAACTAAAGCGCGATTACTAGTAGATGGATCCATTTGGGACTGACAAACCCTGCCTGGGGTAGTAGCGCTACCATGGATTTCACCGTAGAAACAGGCATATTAGTGTTTGTTACATATGAGTGTTCGGATAGCACTCACGGGGGTCCGTGATATTGTACTTGAATGTACTATTCACACTACACTGTTAAGCTTCAACTATGGTGCTCATGGCAATGTATATCGAAACTATTGCATACGTGCAATCATTTTAATTTTACTACTTGATGTGTTCAAAACTGTAACTTACTATAAACCTGTGAGATTCACCAACCTTTTGGTTGACCTTTTTAGTGATGCATTCTCAGGTACGCAGCTTGAGTAGGGATGCCTAGCAGGATCTACTTATATGCTAAGCTAGTACGAGTCGCATGCATACACTTATGAGGATTTTACTGGCATTTTCTTTTTACTGTGATTATGTAACTAAAATCTTTAGAATCAATTTGCGAACTCACTAAATATGTATCTATATGACTTATTACTTTTGAAAACTCATGTAATGCACTGTATTGTAATGTATTTTCTAAAACGTCTCATTTAGAGTCGTTTACTATATATCTTGTGCTTTGGTTATTGATTAGTCACGCCCCGACCCGATTCGCTTCCGCAACCCGAATTAGGGGGTGTGACATTCTTCCACCGCATCAAGAGAAGTTCTATGTCCTTTAAAGAATTCCAGCCCGCAGTTCAAAACTATTATGACTGTTCCGCTTGGGGAAGGCACACCAGTCACTCTTTTAAGAAGGAACCCGACTCCTGAAGTACATGATTCGTCTCTCTCAAGGAAAGAAGTTCAAGGGATGCTCATGGAAATGGAAATAATGATTTCACCACCTGAACCACAAAGATCAAATCCAGAAATCACCATAAGCAATTCTTCATCAGCTCAATCTCGGAAGTTTGCACTCACTAAAGACAACGATATCATCACCACTGGAGAAAATCCAACTTTCACATCATCAACTGTCAAATATGAGTTGAGGAAGGATGCATTCTCTGATAAAATAGAATGGGTTGAAATAGCTTCAGCTAACACATCAGATTCACCTCTTGAAGAGTCAGACTTCCAAACAGAGTTTGATGAACTCAAGAGAGATGAAATTGCAAGAATGAAGCCTTCCACTGAAGAACCGCCAGAATTGGAACTGAAGGAACTTCCCTCTCATATAGAATATGATTTTCTCGAAGGAACTTCATACTTACTAGTTATCATATCCAAAGATCTGAAGCCTGAGGAAAAAGCCAAGCTCATCCAAGTGCTTAAGTCACATAAAAAGGTAATTGCTTGGAAAATCTCTAACATACAAGGGATAAGTCCAAACTACTGCACACACAAGATTTTAATGGAAAACAACTTTAAGACATCAGTTCAGAGACAGAGGAGATTCAACCCGAAGATTCAAGATGTGGTCAAAAAGGAGGTTATCAAACTTCTTGATGCTGGCCTGATATACCTTATTTCCGATTCTCCATGGGTCAGCCCCGTGCAGGTTGTTCCGAAGAAAGGAGGTATGACGGTGATTACAAATGAACATAATGAATATATCCCAACAAGGACCATCACCGGTTGGAGGTTCTGCATTGGCTATCGAAACTGAATGAAGCCACCCGCAAAGATCATTTCCCTCTTCCATTTATTGATCAGATGCTTGAGAGATTGTCAGGAAATGAGTTCTAATGTTTCCTCGATGAATTCTCTGGCTATTTTCAAATACCTCTCGATCCGAAGGACCAAGAAAAGACAACATTCACATGTCCCTATGGAACATTCGCCTACCGACGTATGCCTTTTGGGCTATGCAATGCACCTGCAACTTTCCAGTGATGCATGGTGGCCATTTTCCATGACATGATCGAACAATGTATGTAGGTATTCATGGATGATTTCTCAGTCTTTGGTGACTCCTTCACGTCTTGTCTTTCCAACCAAGACAGGATGCTAGCTCGATGCGAAGAATCAAACCTCGTTCTGAATTGGGAAAAATGTCATTTCATGGTGAAGGGAGGAATAGTATTAGGACATCGGATATCTAAAGCAGGAATTAAAGTCGATAAAGCTAAAGTTGATACTATCTCAAAACTTCCAGCACCTAATTCTGTGAAAGCCATCCGAAGTTTTATAGGTCACGCCGGATTCTACCGTCGCTTTATTAAGGATTTCTCTAAGATTTCTCGACCTATGACTCATCTTCTTGAGAAAGATACTCCGTTTGACTTTATAGATGACTGTCTTAAAGCTTTTAACTACTTGAAAGAACAGCTCGTGCATGCACCGATCATGGTTGCCCCCGATTGGAGTTTGCCATTTGAAATCATGTGCGACGCCAGCGATTTCGTAGTTGGAGCTGTACTAGGACAACAGAAGGAGAGACACTTTCAACCGATTTACTACGCAAGCAAAACTCTCATAGACGCTCAAGAAAACTATACAACCACTGAGAAGGAGCTGCTAGCGGTAGTATTTGCTTTTGATAAATTTCATTCCTATCTTATTTTGTCTAAAACTATTGTCTATATAGATCATTCAGCTCTTAAGTATCTTTTCAAAAAGTAAGACGCTAAGCCAAGACTGCTGCGCTGGATTCTGTTTCTACAAGAATTCGACATAGAAATCAGAGATAAAAAGGGAGCAGAAAACGTTACAGCAGATCACCTCAGCCGGTTAGAAAATCCTGCATTGGAGAAATTTGAAAAAAGAGATATTCAAGACCAGTTTCCAGATGAACAACTCATGAACATCGGAAAGCACCACCAGGGACCTCGATCATCACACGATCCCTGGTATGCTGTTATTGCCAACTTCCTGGTGGGAGGAATTTTCCAGAAAGGAATGTCAACTTCTCGAAGATGAAAGTTCTTTCGCGACTCAAAGTATTATTTTTGGGACGATCCTTTCCTCTTTAAGGTATGTCCCGATCACATCATCAGAAGATGCGTCGACGGGAAAGAAGCTGAACATATCCTCTACCAGAGCCACCACGGACCAACTGGAGGCCACCATGGAGCTAACAAGACTGCACGGAAAGTGTATGATGCCAACTTTTATTGGCCAACCATTTTTCAAGATTCTTACAACTTGTTGAGACGCTGTGATGCTTGCCAACGATTTGGTAACGTGTCCACAGGCAATGAAATGCCACTTACCAACATCCAAGCTTGTGAAGTCTTCGAAATTTGGGGATTAGATTTTATGGGACCCTTCCCTAAATCTAACGGTAAAGAATACATTCTGGTTGCTGTTGATTACGTTTCCAGGTGGGCCGAAGCACAAGCTCTCCCAACAAACGATGCCAAGGTCATCATTAAGTTTCTCAAATAACTTTTTTGTCGATTTGGAGCTCCAAGAGCCATAATCAGTGATCGCGGCACACATTTCTGCAATATTCACCTAATGAAAACATTGTAACAGTACGGCGTCACTCACAAAACTTCAACAACTTATCACCCACAAACCAATGGGCAAGCTGAAGTGACAAATAGGGCTTTGAAACGAATCTTAGAACGAACGGTGTTCAGTCATGGGGAAAAATGGTCCGATAAATTAGATGATGCGTTGTGGGCATTCAAGACAACAAATAAAACACCATTAGAACCACATCATATCGTCTGGTTTATGGAAAAGCATGTCATCTGTAAGTCCATATGTATTAGGATCGATAATGAGGTTATCTTTAGGTATTAAGGTGCGGAATCCATTAATACTAAGTTTACGGATCGTAAACGGTTTGTTTCACAAGTATTAGTGAAATCAATTACTATTTAGCTTTGTACTGATTAAAACCAATGTTTATCTATCAATACCTAGCTCTTAGTATACTTAGGATATCTCTGGAAACACACAAAATTCGTATGGGTATTATGGCAAAAGTTAATTAGGTTTAAACCTAATTTTGTATATAAACTCGTCTCGGTTCGCAGGTTCTGGGCTCTGCGGACCAACTCGGTTCGCAACCCAGCTCGGCCTAGTGAATTGACTCGATTCGCTTCGCATCCCTGCCCTGCAAACTCACTCAGTTCGCATCGCAAGTTATGGTCAGCTTTTGGTCAAAATATTTCAGCAATTAATCTTTAACTCTAATATGTTTACCAACCAATATTTTCATTACAATTCAAAACCAATTTACAAACTTGATTACAATAATCTCTAGTACTATTACAAGCTAGATCTGTTGTCACAATAACATGTCCCAACAGACTCCCCCTTGACAATAGCTCTAGCATCTATGTCTTCAAATTGTCATTGATCTTTACTTATAAATTTTACTTCCAGCATACATTTTCAGTTTAATGCAAGCTTTAACCATTAGCTGATAATCTCTTCCTAAATCTCCCCATCCTTCAGTAGCAGTGATCCTGTTCTTGTATAACATCAACAAATCACTCTTGGAAAGATTCAGTAAGTGTCGATGATCATATACTGTTAACAGTTCTCTCTCACCACCTTCCACTTCATCATTAGCTTCAAAAATTACAGCTTCACCAGTTCCAGCTTCTACATGCCATCTCTTCATATTTCCCAGAATATCCTGAGGCATAAGCTTTAACGATATCTGATGTACGCATTTAACTGTTGGATATATCTTTTTACACAGTCGTCTTCCTGTTCTTTGACTTCTTTCTTTTAACTTGATAGTCTTTTCGACTCTTGGCTTAATACGTTCAAATTTCATTGACCTACCCTCAGTCTTGATTATCCTTTCGACATATCTTCCATAAGGATTATTAATAGGGTTTTTCATCTCCAATCTAGCCAAGTCTCGAATTTCAAATCTTGGTAAAGAACAGAAAAACTGCAAGCTTTCTTTCAAAATATTGAACTCCCTCATATCTTTTGATTGCAAAAAGCTTCAGATCTGCGTCATAATACCATCCAATTATACCTTTCTTAGGTAAACGTTTTCCAGTAATATCAATTTTTGATATCATAGTCTTTGCCTTTTTCTTCTCCTCCAAAGGCTTAAATAGTGGATTATCTTTATGACAATCAGGAAGATCTTCTTCAGAATCAGAATCAGTTGAATCATTTAGATATTCATCCAAATCTATAACTCTTTCTCCTTCTTCATCCTGAATAATCACATTAGTCCTTGTAGGATTTATGATATGTTCATCAATATCAGCATCAAGATCAACACCTTCAACTAACCCAACATCAACAATAGAAGTCCAATCTTCAGGAGGTACAAATTCACCTTCCTCTAGATCATAATCAACTTCTACTTCAACCTCATCAATAATCTCAATATCAGAATCACTTTCAACATTCTTTTCTGTAATCATTTTAAATACCACGAATTAAATAATATAATAAAAATCCTTTCATTGATTTCCCTGAATCAATCTAAAAATTTCCTTTATTTATCTCAATCGTATAATCACATCTAATCATTTTAATTTGTTATAGATCATCTCAAATCTAAATCTTATATAACCAATCTTATATAATTTTCACTTGTTATATGTAAAATCACAAGTCTAAATCTTATATCAAATTAACCTATATACTTACATAACATTAATCTTTCGAAGATTATAAATAATGTTACAATCAATCTAAGATTACAAAAGTATATCAGTTTCAAATACAAAACATAACTACTTCTCACCAGCTCCACTTCCACTTGCACCAGCACCAGCATACTCATACTCCCCCTGAATCATAGCTTGCTCACCAGTCTTTGAAGGACCAGCCGGCTCACTATCTTTCTGTGCATTGGGATCATCGTCTCTGTCTTCTCTTTGCTTCTTTCTCAGCTTATCTTCCTTTCATGACTCATGATATTCCAGAATCTCCCCCTGAGACGGCTTGTCCTTGTATAGATTCAAAACTAATCTCTCAAGACGATCAAGCTTACTTTGGTTATCCTCAGCATCTCTAAGCAACATCATGTGTGCTTTTAGCAAATCATTATAAGCTTTACCCTGAGTCGTAAGAGCTTTAGCAAGAGTCACATGTTGAGCTTCGAGAGTTTGAACGCGAGATTCCAATTTGGAAACCCGTTCAGAACCTTTCACCGGTGGCTGTGCAGTTGGAACCTCATGTTGTGCAGATGCAGTTCGTACTTTTTCTTAAACCAACTATTCAAATGCATCACTCAGCAAGGCCGTAGCAACACGACTATCCTTGTTAGTCGGAAACCGGGAAGTAGGATTAGAAGCAGGCACCTAAAATTAACTTAAATCAGTAAATATCACAGACTAATATGTCCCAATCCTTGATTAAGTAAGCAATATTAACATAAAATCTATCTCTAACCTTCTTCGAGGTTTCAGACACAGAAGAAGTCAATCGTTGTCTCTTAGGTTTAGCCTGAACATGCTATCTTTCCCTAGCAACTGGACGAGGCAAATCCCCAATAGTTAATTGGGTAGTAGCAGAGCGTATACGCTTCCTGTGTGAAGTCACGAGAGGTGTACTCTCATCATCCTCTGAATCCTTATCAATCAAATGATAATCAGGATCCTTCTCATCGGCTTTATTCTTGCCCTTGTCGATTGGATCCATGAATACCCTTGATCCTTTCTTGATCATTCCCGGAGGAATACCCATAGGAAATATGGGTTGAGGATCAGTATCATCATCAGTTTCCTCATCATCAGAATGAGATGCAGAGGCAACCTCTTTACCCAAACTACTAGATGTCCCGGCATCCGGTCCAATGTGCCTCAAAATACCCTCAGGTCTAGCAACCTCTGGGTCAGCATCATCTTGTGATGTAGAATATTTAAACTTTGATGATTAGATATTATTCTCGATCATCTAAGTTTCAATATAAGTATTTTAAGTACTAAATTAAGTACCCGAGGTTGATAATCCTCAATCGCTTGAAGTACTTGGTTGGTAACCTCATCTTGATGTCCCAGTACATCCTGCACAACTTGAGCCCCTATCTCAGGGACAACATGTTGTTCCTGCTGACCAGCTTGAATCAAAACATCTTCAAGCAGATCTTGAGGTTCAGCTACAGGTTGAGGCTGTGGTGGTGTTTGAGCTTGATGTTGAGCTCCTGCATCCATCCGACCGTTGTTGGCCGGAGCAACATAATCCTCTTCTAGAATATGCCAAACAGATCACAAGCTTCCGGCTTAATATGATCATGACGCTTGGAAGAATTGAGAAAACAAGCGTTGTAAGTTCGCAAGCCAATCTTGTCAACTCTCAACTCAGCCTCAAAAGCTGGTTGATCAGGAATACAATGACGTATAATCAGCATGCATAATCGAGGATAAATCAAAAATTTCAATCTGACAGCTCTTGTAATCTGTCCAATAAATGAGCTGAATATATACGAAGAAAAACAATATGGTTTGTTATAAACGAGGGACAGTAAACCCAATAAAAGCTCAGGGCTCAGCTCATCGTAGCCTCCCATCTTGCTACCAAATATAGTAACAATGATATGGAACAGGAATCTCCACTTTCATAGAACAAACGCCTTGATAAACTGGCGTCCTCTCTTCGGACCTGAATATCTCATTCTACCTAGAGCTCCCTCGATAAAATCCGTAGAGTAGACGGATGGACCAGCTTCCTGCTCGACAGTACCTAATCTCAAAATCTGTCGAATATCATCAGCAGAGAAGACAACCGGATGTTGGTTAAATCGCTTCCGAATCACCGGAGGGTTAGCCGCAACATCGTACTCGATATTGTCCCAAAACTGGGTCAATATGCTCTGAGATATAGCTGGGGACTCAGTAATGGCATATCAGATCCTCGATCTAGCCAAATAAGTCAAAATCTCAGTAAAGCGCTCAACACCGTGCTCATTTACATCCAAACTCACTAGAATATTGTGAGTAGACGCAAAGGTTCTAGCAGCCATATCTGTAATCATAAATTACACAAATGACTATTAGTTTGACCTAACAAACATTAGTTAATCTAAACTTCAATGTATTATGATCAATTGATCATCAAACATCTAAGTTTACTATTAACTAACAACTTAATTTACACAACTTAATTATATTTGTTAAATTATATAACGTTCTTTAGTTATAAGTGAAAATTTGAGTTATTATACCGCCGATTAACAATCGGGACACACCGCTCGACTACGCTATGAGTCGGAAGACTTTCGATATGAGTTAACTCAAAGTTCCAATTTATTACTATTCCAATTTAACCTATTAACTAAAGTTCTTAAGCCTAAACGTGTATTAAAGAGGTAACTTGTAAATAATTTGTAACCTGAAGGTTCTCAAATCGAAAACAAGTTTAAAACGATGATTACGTAAACTAAATAACGAATTAAATCAAACGTCCAGTTCACAAATCACGTTTGAAAATCAAAAGTTTAATTTTATTATCTAAGTCAACAAAGGTCAACTGAGTCAACTCACTTCGCAAGTAGTGGCTGCGAGTTGGGTCTCAGATGGCTTCGGTCAACAAAAGTCAAACGTATGAATTCGCTTCGCAAAACCAGTTTTCGATTCGAGTTTTCAATTCGCAGGATTGGTATGCGATCCAAGTTTAATTATTGAGTTCGCTTGGCAGATCAAACTGTGATCCGAATTCAATTATTGAGTTTGCTTCGCAGATCAAACTGCAATCCGAATTCAATGTTTTACTTCGCTTCGCAGGAGCGGGTTGCGAAGTGAGATGAATCTCACTTCGCAGAACTGATGGTTTTTACACCTTTTGAACAATAATCAATGATATTTCATGTTTTGAAGCAATTGAACTATTAAACATGTTCAATAAGCACCGATTAAGCATTAGGAACTTGTTTTAGGTTTTCTAGATCACTAATTTAATATAAATCCGTGATAAACTAACCAAAACATTCAAAAACATAAAACAAGTGATTTCTTGATAAATACACCGTCAAATGGAATGAGATATACCTCAAATGATGCGTAATTGAAAGTTGTATAATATTCACAGAGTGAAAATTTCTTCCTCGTCCTTGAAAATCGAAAATCAAACCAAAAACCATGATCGGTTCGCGTCGCAGGAAGTCGCCTCGCAGGGGTTTGGTTTCGCTTCGCAGAGGTATATGGAAAGTGAGGGGTGGACTCGTTTGACTTGGTCCCTTTTATACCCTTACCTCACTTCGCAGGTTTGACCTGGTCAACTTCGCAGGTTGGACCAAAAATGCGATTTATTTAATTATAGTAACAAAAACTTTTACAAAATAAAAATGTAAACATAAAAAATAAATTCTATGCTTAAACGATTAAGAGTTTATCTGCTTAGGGATTATATTAGAAAGAATAAGCTAAAATTAATTGATTTTTAATAAGTCTAAGATGATTGTCAATATTCATACCTCATGAAATTCATATAAGCACAATAAAATCACAATTTTATCCAGTATTAAACTTATATTTATAAAATTATATTTTAGTTACCTTTATCCACACGATATAACACATTATTGATAAATAACTTTTGTTTCTTTAGAACTTATTATTCACAAAGGTGAATGTTCATTTGTCATAGACAGATCAAGACGATTACCGATATTATGATCCACATAAACAAATTATACACAGATTTCTGAGCAAACCTTTTATTGTTAACGTGAACAATATCTAGTATTTTCCACTATACAACATACTGTAGAACTTAAGTACAACTCATAACAATGTATCTTTTACTTGCATGGTAGGAGTTACTAAATAATGTCCTTTAGAAGCATATAAAATACACTTGACACTAGATACGTTGTATCTTTCATATGTAAGGTAGTGGTTACTAAATGATGCTCTTTAGAAACATATAACTCACCTTTCAATTTTTTGATACTTTGTATCTTTTTGTTTTTGTTTTAGATAACAGTGCACGGAAGTACTATCATTCAACAATTAAGACTTGAGTCATACATGGTATAGCAGTTTTACAAAAGATAAGACACATGAATTTAGAATTTCTTAACCGCTCAGAAATCTTAGCATAATCTGCCTACCAATATATCGTATGATGAAGCTGACTAGACTAAAGTTATTCTTATCACTTATGAAGTAAAAGACAAGTTATAATCAGTGGATATAGATGTATAATAAGATAAATATAAGTCAAGTCCTAGTTAAAATAGTTATCTTAGTGTGACTTATAGGAATCTACCAACACATCGTACTTAATACTTAAGGTAATTATTCTTAAGGTTATTCTCCTAATGTACTATCATCTCCCAAGTTTTTGCAAATAAAAACTTAAACTATTTCTAAAAGAATTACTGTTATTCTTTTATCGGAGGCGATTCCCCTAAGGTAACAAGCAAATGAATGCCATACCCCCCCCCCCCGCCCCCCCTTTTTTTTAAGATATAAACTTACAGCTAACTATTACATATCCTTTGGAAGACTAGTTATTCAGGATTCCTCATTCCGTTCAGTTGCACCAATGTCTCAAAACGATCCCTCTCAAAAGCTTTTGTGTACAAGTCTGCCAAGTTATCCAATGATGGAACCTTGGCTAACTGAATAAGCTTCTTTTCAGCATAGTCTCTTATGAAATGATGATGGATATCAATGTGCTTTGTCTTGCTGTGATTTACAGGATTATTGGTTATTGATATGGTGGATTCATTGTCAATCATCATTGGGGTGTTGGTCAAGTTTAATCCATAATATCTCATTTGCTGTTGAATCCACAACACTTGAGAACAACAATTGCTTGCAGCAACATACTCAGCATCACACGTTGAAATGGCGACTGAGGTTTGCTTCTTGCACTGCCAAGACACTAATCTTCCTCCTAGAAACTGACATCCACCAGTTGTGGACTTTCTATTCTGATTGCATCCTCCATAATCAGAATCAGTGTAAGCAATAAAATCCAAGTCTCCTCTAGTCGGATACCAAAGTCCCAGCTTCGGTTTCCCTCTTAGGTAATGAAAGATCCTTTTAACTGCTTGCATATGAGACTCTTTAGGAGAAGCTTGATATCTTGTGCAGATACATACTGCAAACATTATACCAGGCCTGGATGCAGTGAGATATATTAGTGACCTAATCATGGCCCTATAAAGAGTAGGATCCACATCTTTGTCACTCGATGTATCCGGTCCAAGTCCATGATTTTCTGGAATAGGAGTATGATATATGCGTGTTTCATCCATCTTAAAGCGTTCTAACAGTTCATAGGTGTATTTTGTTTGATGAATGAACATACCATCTTCTTTTTGATCAACTTGTAATCCTAAGAAGAAATTCAACTCACCCATAGCAGACATTTCGAACCTTTTTCGCATGACCTTCTCAAATTCTTGACACATCTTTTTGTCAGAAGACCCAAAAATGATGTCATCAACATATACTTGAACAAGCAGAAAGTCATTCTTTTTCCATTTAACGAAAAGTGTACTATCAATTGAACCTCTTGTAAATCCATTCTCAAGTAGGTACTTTGATAGTGTCTCATACCATGCCCTGGGTTCTTGATGTAATCCATATAGAGCCTTATTCAACCGATATATTGTATCTTGATAATCTGGATCAACAAACCCTGGTGGTTGAGAGACATACACCACTCTTGTACTTTACCATACAAAAAGGCACTCTTAACATCCAACTGCTACACTTTAATTTCTTTGTAAGATGCAAATGATAAGAATACCCTTATTGCTTCAACCCTAGCAACAGGTGCAAACACTTCATTATAATCTATTCCTTCATCTTGATTGAATCCCTGAACCACTAAACGAGCTTTATTGCGAGTAACAATTCCCCGATCATCTCTTTTGCACTTAAAGACCCATTTAGTTCCAATAGGATACTCACCAGAAGGTAAGTCAACCAGCTCCCAAACATTCAGCTTTTTAAACTTAGTCAATTCTTCTTGCATAGCTTCTACCCACGAATTTTCTTTTAATGCTAGTTGAACATTCTTAGGTTCAACTTGTGAGATAAAGCATGCATAAATACATTTATTAGTGATCCCAGTTTCTTTAATTGACACGTATAAGCTGGTGTAATCAGAAGTACTAGCTTTAGCTTGACTCTTGGTTAACATTGGAATGTTTTGATCACCAATGATATTTTCCATAGGATGATACGTACTTATTCTAGTAATAGTTACTGGTTCAACAAGTATCTCATCATCTAAATTGGTGCCAATCTCTTCCAATGGTGGCATATCCTCATCAGTACTGTACATTTCATCAGAAGTTATTCTTTCTCTCAATTCCTTTGTAGGGGTAAAAATATTATCTAATACCCTTTGAGTAACTTCCGATAACTTGTCTTGCTCTTGAGGTTTTTCCACGAATGGCTCTTTTGAAGCACTAGTAGTTGGATTATTTTCAGACGTCCCATATGAAGAAGCATTTGATGTATGTGTAGGGCCAGTGTCCCCATCACCGTACAATAAATGTTCCGGGATTTCTGAATTAACCACATAGTCACTTATAGGGACTTTAAAGGACTTAAACAGATCTGAATAATCGAATTGCCATTCTAATCCCTTGTTTTTGTCATGAGTATGATTGGTAACTTCAATGTTATAGACAGTTTCCACACGTCCAGTGACTTTATTGAAAACCTTCTTGTTTGGTGAATTAGGAATATAACCTAGGAAATATCCTTCGTCAGCCTTTTCCCCAAAATTAGGTTGATGGCTAGTCTTCAATAGGGTGCATGATACACCAAAGGGCTCAAATCCCTTCAAATTAGGTTTCTTTTTGTTCAGAAGTTCATAACAAGTCTTGTTATGCTTCTTAAGAGTTAGTACCCTATTCAAAACATGACATGCTGTATTCACTGCTTCTGCCCAAAAGATAACAGGAAGCCCTGAATCAGCAAGCATGGTTCTTGCAGCCTCAATAAGAGTTCTATTCTTCCTTTTAGCAACACCATTTTGTTGTGGTTCATATGGTGCACTGAATTGATGTTGAATTCCTTTACTTAAGGAATAGACATTCAACGTAGAATTTTTGAACTCTGTACCATTGTCACTACGAATTCTCTTAACTCTCATGTTATAGAAATTCTCTACTAAATCTAAGAACTCCATGAGCATTCCTGGAGTTTCATCCTTAGATTTCAAAAAGAATACCCATGAGAATCTAGAGAAATCATCTGTAACAACCAGACAATACCATTAATTACCTATGCTTCTCTTGCTTATTGGGCCAAAGAGATCCATATGTAGCAATTCAAATGGCGAATATATTGAGTTTTCTTGTTTAGACTTGTGTGGTTTCTTATGTTGTTTTCCTTTCAAACAAGAAACACACCTGTCTTCAAACTCAAAACGTTTCTGTGGCACACCCAGAACTAAACCATTTTTGGTTATGTGATTCATTTTTCGAAAGTTCAAATGTGTCATTCTCCTTTGCCATAGAATAGAACCAGCTTCTGAAGCCTTGGATAATAAATATGTAGACTCCATTGAAGTATTTAGAGCACCCATGTTAATAGCATAGATGTCCTTCTTCCTTGGTGCCCTCATTAATATCCAATCTTCAGGAATAACAAATCCCGGCTTCAGGACTAAGGCTTCCTTTTCATTAAAATGAACTAGATGACCTTTATCGCAGACTTGGAAAACACTCACCAAGTTGTGAGTTAGTTCTTCAACATAATTCACATCTTCAAGAGTTAACGTTCCATTTGAAACTTTTCCTTTTCCCGTAATTCACATCTTCAAGATGTTCTATAACTCTCAAACTTATGATTAAGCTCAACTAACTTGACCTTAGATTCAGCTAATTCTTTGTACTTGTCATCTATTCCTTGATTTAAGTCCTTTAGGTTTAAATAAAGACCATTTATTGTCACAGATTGTTCATTTATAGTATTCCTAAGTACAGTCTTATCAGACATATAGGACTTAATCTGTTTCTTAAGGTCTAGCTTGTCCTCACTTAACCTACGTACATCAATTTTGGCCAATTGTAGTTCAGATGTTAAAGCCTTATATGATTCAGCAAAAACATTAACCTGGGCTTGTAAACTAGTCACTAATTGACATACATCTATAAGTGTAGGAACATCAAGACATACTCATTTCTTCTCAGTTTGGAGTTCAGCCATTTGTGCAACAAAGTCTTCTGGACATAGATCTTCAGTTGATCCCAAGTCCAACACATCATCATCAGCTGCCAGCATCTTCAAATCAGGAATCTTCATTTGGTAACCCTCAGCAGTAGGCATGTAAGATGGTGTCTCATCAGTCTTAACTGGATCTTCAATTTCAGCCATAAGAGCTTCTTCAGTCAAAGTTCGCCAGTCATAAGAACCATCTAGTTGTTGAACAACGAAGGCTTTAATAGATAAAGTAGCACTTGATTTTTCTGGATTTGTTGATTTCTTTGTTTTGGGTCTTTGACATTCCCTAGCAAAATATCCATAACCTTGACAGTTAAAACATTTCACGTTGGACTTATCAAACCCAACTTTATTTCCCACCAGCTTTCTTCCAGTACGCTTTAAGAAATTTTTAACTCTCCTTGACACCATAGCAAGTTGCCACTGGAGATCCATTTCTTCTAAGTCGTCTGGGTCTACCTGATCATAATCCTCATCAAAAGTAGCTGGATCATTGATCTTACCCTGGATGAAGTTTTCGTATGAAGCAAGAACTGAAAGTTGTTGTTCGGCAGATTTCACACTCATGGGCATTTTGTGATGCTCTTGAGTTGACTTCCCAATTGTCTTACTTTTTGCTTCACCTCTAGATGAACTTATAAAGCATAAGTCTTCGGATATCATTTCACCAGTTTCTCCAGTATCACCAACTAGTAACGCAGTGGTTGAACTGGACGAACTATTAGAGATAGTAGATTTTCCATGATAAAGCTCAGGATCCTGTACCTGATCAGAATCAGTATCTCTTGATTTCTTTGTGAAATTATATCCGCGGAGCTTATCAATTGCCTTCTCCAATGACATAGCTGCATAACGCTCATCGTTATCCTTGAGCATAACTCCATACATTTCCCATTTCGAAGGAAGACCCTCAATAAACTTGTCAGTCCTCTCCGTATTAGAATAGGTAATGCCGTGGTCATCAAGCTCACTTAGCAGATGGTAATATCTGGTGGTATATGCATCAAGATCTTCACCTTTCATAGATTTGAAGACTATGAATTGTTTCCTTAAAAGATTACACCTTCCTGCTTTAAGTTGAGGACTTCCATCACACCTTTTCTCTAGAGCATCCCATAGTTCTTTAGCAGTATGAAAAGACTTCAACTGATGGTTGATTTCTTTTGGAAGACTCATTTTAATTGATGAGTGAGCTTTATTTTCAATCTGATAATCTTTCTTTTCTTCATCACTCATTTGAGTATAGGTAAGGGCCACAATTTTACTACCAACTTTAGCAGAAGGTACAGTATATTCGTTTTTTATGCACATCCAAATAGACAAATCATGGAACCGACAGTGTGATTCAAATCCGTCTTTCCATCCATAGTAGTCTTCAAGTCGGAGCAATTTAGGTGGAACATTAGATTTTCCAACCTCATGTTCCATCTCAATCATCTTACTTATGTCAGACATTTTTGCAAATCCCAGAGATTGAAAAATAAACAGAAAGTTCAGTTTGCAGGAACTCAACTCGCAGAACAAACTCAGTTCGCATACCAGAACTCAGTTCGCAGATTGAACTCAGTTCGCAGAGGAGAACTCAGTTCGCAGATTGAACTCAGTTCGCAGATCAAACTCCATTCGCAGGACATACTCAGTTCGCGGAATCTTAGTTCACCAACTTAGTTTAGTTTGCAAACTCGGTTCGCTACGTAACTCAGTTCGCAGAATCGGCTGAAAACCCTAAAAACGAAAATTTTAGGTTTTTGAATGTCTAAACCCTAAGATTTCGAACGTAAACGAACCTAAAAGCTTGCAGAGACTGATTTTGAGTGTTTTTACGTAACAAATCACGTACTAACAGCCCCAAATTAACCGTTATTATCCGAATAACCTCGAACCTACACGTATCTAGCCGTAGGCTCTGATACCAATTGTAAGTCCGTATGTATTAGGATCGATAACGAGGTTATCTTTAGGTATTAAGGTGCAGAATCCATTAATACTAAGTTTACGGATCGTAAATGGTTTGTTTCACAAGTATTAGTGAAATCAATTACTATTTAGCTTTGTACTGATTAAAACGAATGTTTATCTATCAATACCTAGCTCTTAGTATACTTAGGATATCTCTGGAAACACACCAAATTCGTATGGGTATTATGGCAAAAGTTAATTAGGTTTAAACCTAATTTTGTATATAAACTCGTCTCGGTTCCCATATTCTGGGCTCTGCGGACCGACTCGGTTCACAGCCCAGCTTGGCCCAGCGAATCAACTCGATTCGCTTCACATCCCTGCCTTGCGAACTCACTCAGTTCGCATTGCAAGTTATGGTCAGCTTTGGTTCAACATATTTCAGCAATTAATCTTTAACTCTAATATGTTTACCAACCAATAATTTCATTACAATTCAAAACCAATTTACAAACTTGATTACAATAATCTCTAGTACTATTACAAGCTAGATCTGTTGTCATAATAACATATCCCAACATCGTCTGCCGATAGAGTTGGAATATAAGGCATACTGGGCGCTGAAGAAATGTAATTTAGACATTCCCACCATAAAATCCCATAGGAGAATTCAGCTTAATGAACTGGCTGAGTTAAGAGATAAAGCATACGATAGCTCCCTGAAATACTAAGAAAGAACCAAGATGCTCCATGATGCAAGACTCAAGCTATCAAAGTTTAAACTAGGGGATAAAGTACTTCTCTTTAACTCACGCTTCAGGAAGTTCTCTGGAAAATTCAAAGTCAGGTGGAGCAGGCCATTTATAGTCTCAAAGGTTTTTTCCTTCGGAGCAGTTGAACTCGAAGCCCCGGAAGGTAATTTAAAATTAATGGTCAATGCTTGAAACATTACATTGAGGACTTCCCCATAAATGAGGAAGTCTACATTTTTGATCCACCTTGAATCATTCCTAGGTATCAAGAGTCAAGCTAGTGACTCTCTCTTAAACAAGCGCTTTTGGGAGGCACCCCAAACTTATCTTACAATAATTTTTCTTTTATTTTTGATTTCTTAAAATTTATCTACTATTATCATTCCTAACTAAATAATGCAGGATAGCTACTTATCTGATAGCCTTTGAAAATTATAAATCTGAGATAAGTCATCATTATTAAATATGCAAATGCAGAAGTCCTGATGACACTTACAAAATTAAATCTTTACGAAAAATCATCAGTTCTTTTCGCATTTGTATATTCTTATAAACTTAAATGTTACCTGTGTTGTTTATGTTTTTCAGATGAATCCAGCAGAAACCAGTAAGGAGAGAAAGAAAACCCGCAGAGGCTAGAAGAAGAAGAAGAATGCTATTAAGAATGAGAGTATGATTGATGTGCTGACTACTCCGGGGGAGCATTTGAGTCCTGCTGCATCACAGTCTGCCCTAGCATTTGGGACGATCCTGACCTTGGATTATGGGATCACTACTGTTGACCCAGAAGCTGCTTGGGCGCTCTTTCAGATATTGTCCATTCATCATGATTCAATGGGTGAGATCCGAGAGGCAGTCAGTCTACCGAGACTTCCGGACATCCCTTACAGGCTAGGGTCTGGTCCGAGAGCTTCTCGTCCACCATGGTCATTCTTCCCTCCTGCACCTAGCACTACTGATGCTCCAGCACAGGATCCGGGTCCTTTGAGTTCACATGTTGATCCGGCTGAGATGCTCACAGCTGCTAGAAGACTTGATGTACCATCACCTTCTTCTGTCCTCCAGGACGCTGCCCTTGCTGCCCTTTACCATGTTGCTGTTGCTGAATTTGATCCTGATATGGATGATCTTCTAGATGATTAGTTTATCTTTACTTTATTATGTTTACAACTTATCATCTTTAATTATGTCTATCATACTACTATTCTAGAAGACCTGGTGATTATGACTCTATTTATGGCTATTTGCAGAACTCAGTATTCGTAGGAATGGATGATCTTAAAAGAAGTCTGGTCCAACCAAACTCCAGCAAATCATTCACACCACTCCTTCACGAATGTGGTCCTATATCCAGTACCCACAAATTGTAGGGAAGTACCTGTCCAGTTCTTATGATCTTTATTATGATAATTTATGCTCACGCCCACTTAAAACTCTAAGTGTGGGATTAACACCCCATAATTAGAAAACTTGAAATTTATAATTGACTCAATGCAAAACCCTAGGTTTGGGATTCTCTCTACTTAGTATAGAAACATTGAGGACAATGTTTATTTTTAAGTGTGGGATAGCAGTATACTCTTCGCTCACTTGTTTAGATCAAAATTTTAAGAAAATAGTCCTCAGTGAATAAATAGACCCTTATTTTGTCCAAAAATTTTAAAATTTTTCACTATAAAAACAGTCTTGCTTCGACAGTAGTCGAACTACTCATTCAGCAGACTGACTTTTTCAAAGTTTTTTTTGAGTCAATAAGTTAAGAAAGAAGTACATATTTTTTGTGCAAGTATTCAAAAGTCAGTAAAAAGAGGTCGGAGCATGTCAGACTCTAACTAGTTTTAAAATGAAAGTCTAAGAGGGGCATCGCGTGACTGGGCACATACAACCTATATTTGCGGTGAGGTAACTTGAGCCTAATATAAGCATTCATTTTTAATGCTTCGCTTTCATTTGTTGTGTGTGACCGGTGCATGCGTTCGGAATTAGAACTTGCTCCTGTTATGCATTTCGAGACCATATTGACAGGTGCCATACGTGGCATAGGTGCAATTAAATGATATAGACATTTACTTAGGATAAAACCCATTTTTGTCATATCTCTTCAAGCCTAACCCTGCCGATACTCATTTTTAGTATCGATGATCCGCCTAGAAAACCCTGTTGAGCCTTAACCTTTTCGTTTCTTATAAACCCAAATTTTTAAACCCACTCACTTCCATACCCACCAAAACCTTATCTTATAATTTTTAAATTTATTGAAAAATGCTATTTAGATATTCTTTTTGCTTTCCTTCAAATTTCACAGATTTCGTGTTTACTTAAAACATCTCGCGTGCGTTTCCATAATCAATACTCAAAAAAATCGAGAGTCGTATGGTGCAGAAATTAGCACCAAATAAATTCGAAATTGTCAAAAGGATTGAAAAATGAAAGGATCTCAAAATGGGTGGAAAGAATATAAAAATCTCTTAGAAATTCCTTGGCAAAGAAGTTCTAAGCCAAAAAATAAAAAAATAAAAAAAATACAGAAAAAAGAAATAGAAATAAAAATATGTATGTGAAATAAAGCTAATTGCTTCAAATCTGTCAAAAACTCCGATTCCTGAAAATATAAATCTTCATTGCGTTCTTGAGGATAGAAGTCCATATAGCTATCTTCTTCCCTTATTGATTATTCGTTTCCATTATCATTAAAAAGTGTATCTAAATAAAAAAATTTCAAAAAGTTTAAGGATCCTAAGATAAACAAAAACCCCTTAAAACCTACAAAAAATCCACTGTCCATACCCTTTCAAACCCCACTTCACATTACAACCCTCTCAAATGTCTGGTGATAATTAGTACCGTCCCTGTCTAAGTGGTGGAAATTTGATTCTCGATCAAGCCTATGACGATGAATGCTGCATGACTGGTATATGAGCGATTTCATTTGATTAGAATGATAGGAAACCCGATACACTTTGAGTGAATTGAGTGACCACCTAGTGAGATCGCCCAGTCATGTATATTCCAAGATCGCGAGAATTGAAAGCATGCCTAAGATAATCATTTTATATATTCTTTAGACACGACATAGGAACATCTCCCTTTTCTGTGCCGGAACAATATTTGTTTCAAATCCGTGCCTTTTTTCTTTTCTTAAAGACTCACCCATAAAATGATTTTTCTCAAAAATTAAAGTTTTTGGCAAATGACGGTTTGGAGTTTGCTTGAGGACAAGCAAAAGTCTAAGTGTGGCGTACTTGATTTGACGTAAAAATTCACGTTTTTGTGCACCTTTTCAAGATAATTTTGGTTCAAATCTTTTAATAAACATCAAATAATTAATATTTTATGCTAAAAATGTAAAATGAACCAAAACTTAAACTTCTTTCTGAAAAATCACTTAAAATGCTCAAATAAAGAACAAATCAGAGCTAAAATGATCCACTTGCGATTCTGATGTATAATTAATCTAAACTAGCCTAATTTGTGTCATTTTGATCTTCAGGAAAATACAAAACCGTGGGCGCAAGAATTGTTCGAATCTGACAAGTAACGAAGAAGTTAGAGCAAACCGAAGATCACAAGAACTACAACCAGTGCACAAGAACCAGGGTACACCACCCCCATAGGGGCCATATACCACCCCTAGAGGGCCGTATACGCCCTCTTTAGGGCCGTATACCCCCTCTAAGGGGTAGTATACCCCCCTTTTTGGGTGGTATACTCCCTCTTTGGTGTTGGATACGCCCTTTTTGCTACCGAATACGCCCTATTTGCTACCGAATACGCCCTATTTGGTGTCGAATACGCCCCTGTAGGTGTCGAATTTCATAGCTCGAGGGTGTATTTCAGTGTAAAATACGGGTGAGGGGTGTTGTATGTAAATTTAGTTCTTGAAGCCTATATATAGAGGCTTAACCTCCTCATTTCCATATCCCTCACCATCCATCAAAATCTCTAATTCCACACACACTTTCTCTCTCTAGAATAGTATTAGTAGTTAATTAGCTAGTAGGAGTAGAGTAGCAAGCATACGAGCTTTGTACAGAGTCGCTCTGAGACTATGGTTGCGTAGATTTGTTGTAACGCCTAACAGGTTTTATTATATTATCCTTTCTTATTATTTTTAAATATGTTGTGCTATTGTCATTATTATTTAAGAATGCATGCTATGATAATTGCTATGTTAGGCTAGACAAATCTGTGTTTACTATGATAAATGTTATGCTAGGGTAGTTATGCTTTAAACAATGTTGTTACTCTGCTGGTATGAAATTAGGATATGTTTAAATTTATGAATTAATTCTATAATGTTTTATTTATCCAACTTATGATGTGGTTTGAAACCTACTGATATAATCCGGCCAATTGTAGAAATAGGTCCCTCAACTATTCTGTGTCTGAATGATTTGATGAACTCGGCATAGCCGCTGTTCTCCTTATTGAAATAAATCAGAGGAGACACGGAGCATAGGATTATAGTTAAATTAGAATTAATCCCATATATCGGATGCTTTTGAGAGAACTTTAGGAGCATTCGTGACGTAAACATTTATCCAGAAACTCTACCTAAAATAAAATGATATTTATCCATGTTACACTACTGCATGTTCTTGTTTGATTATTGCTCTAGGGTTTACATGCTAGTCTCTGTTTATCCACTGCAGTTGTTGGGTTTATGATTAGGTTTTCAAACATAGAATAATTACATACGTCAGTTTAACATGCTAGAATAATTAACATGATCTGTATGAAATAATGTCGAACAATTTAACCGATCGTTAGACAGACTTTCCCAACTTATTTCGCGGGGTCACTCCTGTTCACTTTATTGTTTATTCAACAATTCGTGGCATGATACGGACGTCTCAGACAACCAAGACTGGGGAATAGGATTCGAGGTTAGTTGTTGGTTAAATTGGTACTACATTTGGGAGAACTTCCGGTGTAGCTTACACTCCATATCTGTTATCCATGTGACATGTTATTTATTTGATTGTGGACAACTCTACGTTAGATAAGTAATAGGATAGAAGTTATGGCCCATTAGGATATATACAGTAATGATACGGGATCTCTTGGCGAGGCATCGGAAATACCGTAAAATGGCTCAGTACTTGGTATAGCGCTGGAACCACCTCTGGTAAAGTACAAATGCGTGGAAGCCACGAAAAGGCTGTAGGTATAGTACTATGTTGAACATCGTTCAGAGACCCCAAAATCAGCTCTACTAGGATTCATTATAATTAGAGCCACAATCCTCATAACTACCCCTAAATAGCATATACTGACACCATAGCAACCACTCACGTAATCTATAGATCTCTCAACGATTACACTCCTCATTTACTTTTCTATTTTTTAGTTTAAGTAGAATAGAAAACAAAACCCCTCAAAAAAAGTTTTAATCTCAGCTAAATTACCAAAGATAATTAATCCTCCTAAGATCCCATGCCCATTGTGGTTTAAGAACGAAACCTTAGTCATACCTACCGCTTATACAAGTAGTGGTGTAACTTAGGCTTCCCAGCAAAAATATAAATTTTTAAACCCTCTGATCTACAAACCGACTGGATAGTCAGCAACGACAAGGAAGAAATTCCTTGACCGATCGTTGGGAGGCGATCAATGCCCTTATAGGTCTTCCGACTCTTAATAATTCCCGTGTAATTCCCGCTCACTCTATATGACTTGCAAGTAATAGGAATAGGTTCACTAGGAATACAGCTTATCACAGGTCATTCAGAAGTTGATGTAGAAGCAGTTTCAAAAGCCGGTGTTGTCTCTAGAACAGTTTGTGAGGTTTCAGCTGGCTCTGCTTCATCTTTAGAAGAATCAGTCTCGATTGTCAGAGCATCCTCATAAAACTTATCCGAATGCATCTCCTCTTCCTCAATCTCAACATCATTATCTACTTCAAAGTCAAATTCAGGTTCAATTGCCTGACCTTCGTCATTAACCATTCGCTGAATAAATGATAAGTTAGCATGAGAGTAATCTACAGCTAACGGTCTTGGTTGACCTGGAATATCGTCGACTGAGAAGTAATCCAAATGAAGAGTTTCATTATCATCAGAAACATTTACATTATCGTTTACATTATCAGTCCATGTTCCGGCGGAAGTCCTAGTTGTTCTTTCTCTGGGACGCAGGCCTGACTCCCCTGGAACAACAGTTAGGGAATCTAACTCTAACACCCTAGTATTCAAAGTTGGAACTAATGTTTTCGTTTCTTCTAAAGCCTTAATCTGCACAGCTTGAACCTCCAAAACCGATGCCTGAGACTGGATCAATTGAGCTTGATTATCCATTGAGTTTGATTATCCATCTGCACAGCTTGATTATCTATTGAGACTGTTTCAATAGCTCTTCGATGACAAAAGGCAGAGGTTGAACTGGAACCTCAACATGGGGAATGTCGACCCGTGGCCTTAAAGCAGAAGAAGTAGAGATACGACGGATAGACTGTGGTGGAACCCAATCTTCATCAACAGATGTCGTACCCTGACGAATACGATGTTGGATACGTTTGCACCGTCGTGGATCAATCCGTTGAATATTTTTCAACGCATTCTCCGAAGGTACAATCCTTGGAGAGGTAGAGGGAGTAAAACCCCCATCCGAATCCTCAACAACTGGTTCCTCAAGATTAGGTTGAGCAGCCTGTCCACTAGCTGGAAAATTGTCAATTTCCTGCAACAGGTCATCAACCTATATCTGCGCCTCATGCAGATGTAATTCCTCCTAAGGTTGCTGCCCAGGTGCAGCCAAAACGTCCATAAACCCATCGTTAGGCAGAGCAACATAAGTGTAACACCCCCAAATTTACTGTTTAGCGGAAGCAAGCTTTGGGGTGCTACTAATCAATAATCAAAACACACAAGGTATAAGGAACGACTCTATATGCATCGTTTTAAACATTACATTGATAATTCAAAAATTTTACAATGTTATAATAGTTACAAAATCTCGTGAGCCAAAATGTAAGAGATTCTAAGGCATATCTATTTTACAAAATGTAGAAATGCATATGAATCTCCTGAGATCTGCATGCAACTCGAGCTAGCTAATCCTGAGCAGTCCTACTATTGTTGTGTAACTGAGAATACATACTAAAAAGTTAGCTAAAAGCTGGTGAGCTCACAGTTTTGTGTAGTAATAAAGTAAGTGTGAACCACAAGATTTAATGGTAACCGTATGAAATGAATCAAATGATGTATATGTCTGCCATGAGGTCATAATCTGCGCTTAACGTGGGTGTCAGGATCACACTAAAGTGCCTGATCGAGGGTGCCTCCGAGCGAGTGTCTAATCCACACTCGTATGAACAAAAGTTAATGCGTCCGTTTAACCAGTCAGTGCTTGCTGACCCGGATGAGGATGGTCAGTCCTATATGGAACCATACACTAACATTCGCGCTACATAAAGTATTACCAGCACTATGATCCTAGAGGACTTAAAAGTGATTAGAAAATAGCTCATGCAGAATATAGCGAGTTTTATACTCGTGTTCACGTGTAAAACAGTTAGAGCATGTATTCCCACCCCGGGAATAAAAACAGTAAAAAAAGTCGGGGCTATGAGACTTACCTGAGCCTGAAGATTTGCAATGAAGCAAATGTGGTGAAGTAAAATGGCGTGTACGAATACTGTAACCTGTCGGGCGTTTATAACGCACAAGGTTGAATAAAATAAGTAACTATCTTAAAAGATAACCTATGCTAGTTGTTCATCCAATTAGTAATGTCCAATGATTTGATTTGATTGGTAAGTTCGAGTTTTGAAAACGTGTACAGCCCGTTGGTGATTATTTGCAATAATATTATTATTATGTAGAAGTGTTATACTTAAAAAGTATTTACAAACTTTAGGTGACGGGGGTCCGGGGGCAGCGCCCCTAGTTAGCAGGGTCCTAGGGGTGGCAATCCCTGGTGGGGTCCAAGGGGCTGGCCCCTGGCTAGGGTCGAGATATTGTTTTATTTCCAAGGGGCTGGCAATCCCTGGCCAGGTCAGCTCAAAAAAGTTTTATTTCCACCATATTGTTATAGAGAAAACCGCATCTAAGATTTGAATTTGGGTAAAATCAAGTGATAAAATTTTAGGTCTCGACACTTAGTAAAAATCTGAGTTCTGTTTCATGCGGCACTTATAGCGACACTTAGGGTCTTAGGCGTCACTTAGGAAGTGACGCATGAAATAGCAGAATCTGGGTAAGGGCGTCACTTATGGCATCACTTATGGAAGTGACGCATAGTGAGGCATCACTAGGTGGCTTGGGTGACACTTAGGAAGTGTCGCATAAAATTGGAAATTCTGAGTTTAGGTCGTCACTTAGGTAAGTGACGCATAAGGTGGCGACACTCCATTAGTGTCGGGTATAAGTGTCGGTTAAGGCTTCTAGGCGTCACTAAACAAGTGACGGAGGTAAGTGTTAGGAAAAAGGGGTTTTATGCTACACTTTTGCAAGTGACGCATGATTAGGGCTTTTAGCGACACTCAATGAGTCACTTAAGTGACGCATGAAGTGACGCTATACTGCACATTCGTTGCGACACTTAAGGCTGTTGACGGATTTTTGAGCCAAAAATGAGTTTTCGGGTTTCCGTTTGGTCTGATTCTTTTACCCAACCTTTATAGGGACATTCTAAGCTTAAAGAACCAACTAGAACCTAAAAATACGTGAAATCGAGAGTTTTCGGGTTTTGTCGGAAACTTACAAATCGTTGCGCGGAGGATTCGGGAGGATAGAAACGTAGATCGTTGTGAGGTGGTTCTTTTTCACCAAATGAGTGATGAAGATCGAGGTCGTTTGGTGGTGTTATTAGTGAGGTTTAAGTGGTGGTGGTGTGGTTTGGTTTAGAGAGAAAAGAAAGAAGAAGAAATGTGAAAGTGAGAAAGAAAAAAGGAAAAAGGGAAGAAAAGGAGGGGAAAAAGAGGGGGAAGGGAGGGGCCGGCCAGGTGGGGTCCACGGAGGTGGATTTCACCCATTTTCGTTCCCGTGCAGTTGCGTTCCGTACGATGTTCGTTTCTCGATCGTTTAAACGTTTAATAATTATTTAAAAACATTTAATTGTATATTTTTAAAGAGCATCTAATTACTCGATATTTATGTTGAAGTATTTTATCAAAATACTTAATACTTGGATTATAAATCATAACTTTAATTTATTTGGTTTTGTTTGCGCGTTTACGTTTCAATCGCGTAAGTTGTTAATTATACGAAATGAATATGAAATATTATCAAAATAATATTTTGGATATAGTCGTGTTATTAAATAATGTTATATTATTTAATAAGAATGTTCACCAACGTCCGTATTTACTTGAACCGAATTACATTCGATTTGAAACTTGTACGATTTAATCAAATCGCATATTCGCGTATATTCAACAATATATATATATATATATATATATATATATATATATATTTCGATACATTAATTAGCCTAAGACCAACTAATTACATGTATTAACAGAGAGTTAGGCACTAATTACTAGTCCTAATTTTGCGGGTGTTACATTCTCCCCTTGTTAGGAGAATTTCGTCCCGAAATTTAGTCCGATGCATCGTTTGATGTAGAGTTAGTGAACAACTGCGGATACTTGAGTCGCATTTGGTCTTCCCGTTCCCAAGTGTATTCCGGGCCGCGCCGCGAATTCCACCTGACCTTAACGATGTGAATACGACTTTTTTTGAGTTGTTTGATTTCGCGATCCATGATCTCCACTGGTGTTTCCACGAAATGAAGTTTATCGTCGATCTGGATTTCCTCGAGGGGTATTATGAGTGTTTCGTCTGATAGGCATT
Organism: Pseudognaphalium luteoalbum; assembly: GCA_963422505.1. Taxonomy (NCBI): domain Eukaryota; kingdom Viridiplantae; phylum Streptophyta; class Magnoliopsida; order Asterales; family Asteraceae; genus Pseudognaphalium; species Pseudognaphalium luteoalbum. The sequence goes on from OY730196.1 coordinate 51,808,287, forward strand.
TCTTTAAGTTAGAAATGTGGAAGGTAGGATGCACACTACTGAGCTCTTCGGGTAGTTGCAATCGATATGCCACCGGACCGACCCTTTCAAGGTTTTCAAAAGGTCCGATGTATCTGGGGTTCAGTTTCCCGCGTTTACCGAAACGGATGACACCTTTCCAAGGCGATACTTTGAGTAATACCCGGTCTCCAACCTAGAATTCGAGTGGTTTGCGTCTCACGTCAGCATAGTTTTTCTGATGATCACGTGCGGCTTTCAGCCATTGTTGGATACCAACGATTTTCTTGGTGGTCTCATGGATGATTTCAGGACCAGTGAGCTGGCTGTCTCCCACTTCGGTCCAACAGATGGGTGATCGGCACTTACGACCATACAGTGCCTCGAATGGTGCAGTTCCAATACTGGCGTGGTAACTGTTGTTGTATGAGAATTCACACAAGGGTAAGTGATGTTCCCAATTTGCAACGAAATCAACTACGCAGGCTCGTAGCATGTCTTCCAGTGTTTGGATGGTTCGTTCACTTTGGCCGCCAGTTTGTGGATGATAAGCGGTACTCATATCTAGGCGAGTACCCAAAGATTTCTGTAATGATTGCCAAAAGTGTGAGGTGAAATGACTATCCCTGTCAGAGATAATCGAGATAGGAACGCCATGTCGGGATACAATTTCTTTCAAGTAGATTCAGGTGAGGCGTTCCATTTTATCGGTTTCTTTTGATGGCGAGAAAATGGGCGGATTAGGTGAGACGATCAACGATTACCCAAATGGTATCGCAACCGCTTGACGTCTTTGGGAGCTTGGTGATGAAGTCCATGGTAATTTGTTCCCATTTCCATTGAGTTATGTCTGGTTGTTGAAGTAAGCCAGAAGGTTTCTGGTGCTCGATTTTGACTTTTGAGCACGTGAGACACTTACTGACGTAGGGGGCGATTTCAGCTTTCATGTATGGCCACCAGTATAGTTCCTTGATGCCATGATACATCTTGTCAGATCCAGGATGTATGGAGTATTTAGATTTGTGGGCTTCGTCCATTAATAAGTCTCGGAGATTCCCGAAACACGGTAACCAGATTCGGTTTGCGAAATATTTAACCCTGTTGGGTTAGGTTTCGAATTGTTTCTCCATGTTTCACAAAGCTTCATTTTTGATATTTTCAGGTTTCAAGGCTTCGAGTTGGGCGGTGAGGATTTGGGTGATAAGATCGTTGTGGATTGTAATGCTGAGGTCTCGGACTCGAAGTGGTTTCGGTCATTCCTTTCGGCTGAGGGTGTCGGCAACAACATTTGCCTTGCCAGGGTGATATTTGATCTCACAGTCGTAATCGGTAAGCAACTCGACCCAATGACATTGCCTCATGTTGAGATCTTTCTGATGGAGAATGTGTTGGAGACTTTTGTGGTCAGTAAAGATCGTGCACTTAGTGCCATAGAGGTAGTGTCTCCAGATTTTGAGTGCAAACACTGCGGCTCCTAGTTCAAGGTCATGAGTGGTGTAATTCTTTTCATGGATTTTGAGTTGTCGGGAGGCGTAGGCGATGACTTTGTCTCGTTGCATAAGCACGCAACCGAGACCCTGATGAGAAGCATCGCAATATACCACGAAGTCGTCGGTGCCTTCGGGTAGAGATAGAATGGGTGCGCTGCATAACTTTTGTTTCAAGAGTTGGAAAGCTGACTCTTGTCTTTCAGTCCAATCGAATTTCTTTTCTTTTTGAGTGAGGATCGTGAGAGGTTGGGCTATCTTTGAAAAAATTTCGATGAAACGTCGATAATAACCAGCGAAACCCAAGAATTGGCGTACTTCGATCGGCGTTGTCGGCGCTTGCCAACCTTTGATAGCCTCGATCTTTGATGGATCAACATGAATTCCTTGACTATCTACAACGTGTCCAAGGAATTGAACGGTTCGTATCCAGAATTCACACTTAGAGAATTTGGCATATAACTCTTCGTGTTTGAGAAGTTCTAGAATGATCTTAAGATGTTGCGCGTGTTCTTCTTCGTTGCGCGAATAGATTAGAATGTCATCAATGAATACTATGACAAACTTTTTGAGATGTGGTTTACACACTCGGTTCATGAGATCCATGAATACAGCCGGTGCGTTTGTCAAACCGAAGGGCATAACTTGAAATTCATAATGCCCGTAACGAGTTTGAAACGCAGTTTTCGGAATGTCGACATCGCGAACTCGTAATTGGTGGTAACCGGATCGTAAGTCAATTTTGGAATAGAAACTTAACCCTTGAAGTTGCTCAAATAGATCATCGATGCGTGGTAGTGGATAACGGTTCTTGATGGTTAGTTTGTTCAGTTCTCTGTAGTCGATGCACATGCGGAAAGAACCGTCTTTCTTTTTGACAAACAAGACTGGAGCTCCCCAAGGTGAAGAGCTTGGTCGGATGAATCCTTTATCTAGGAGTTCCTGTAACTGAGAGGATAACTCTTGAAGTTTGGATGGGGCTAAACGGTATGGTGCTCGTGCCACGGGTGCTGCTCCGGGCACAAGATCGATGGAAAACTCTACCTGCCTAAACATTGGAAGGCCAGGTAATTCCTCAGGAAAAACTTCTGGGAAGTCCCGAACGATTGGCACATCCTCAAGCCTCTTCTCCTCTGACTTCTTCTCCATAATGTGAGTGAGGATTGCCGGATAACCCTTTCTCAGATATTTGCAGGTTTTCATACATGAAATGACGTTTAACCTCGTTCCACCGGTCTCCCCTTGTATAGTAAGAGTACCACCGGAGGCGAGGGGTATACGGACAATTTTATCATAGCACACGATCTCGGCGCGATGCTTGGACAGCCAGTCCACGCCGATGATGATATCGAAACTTCCGATCTCGACGGGTATAAAATCGATTGAAAACAACTCACCGGTGAGGTTTAAAGTGCAATTAGGTATCACACTATCGGTCTCAATGAGTTTGCCGTTAGCTAACTCTACGACGTATTTAGAATCTAATGCAACAGGGGTGATGTCAAGTAGTGGACATAATTCATCAGATATAAAACTTCTATCAACACTAGTATCAAATAGAATAGAAGCAGATAAGTTGTTGATGAGGAACATACCCGAGACCACATTAGGGTCTTGGCGGGCATCCTTTGAGTTCAGGACAAAGGTTCTACCTGTTGCAGCGTTGTTGCCTTTGTTCTTCAGTTTCGGACATTCGTTCCTGAAATGTCCTGGATTACCGCACTCAAAGCAGGATCTGGGTTGAATGGTATTGGAGTTGGTGGTAGACTTGCACTCCTTGGCTATGTGCCCAAATCTCTGACAGTTCGAGCATTGAGTACTACAAAGGCCATCATGGTGATGGCGACACTTAGAGCAGAAGGGCTTGTTTCCAGAGTAGCCCCTTTTTGGTTCAGACACAGAGGAGTAGGCCTTGATGGTTTCAGGTTTCTTGGATGATGAGGTGTTGTCGTTGTTGTTTCCTGACCATTTGCGTTTGTTATCCCCGGACTGGTTCAGATTGTTGGCGGCAGATGTTCCTCGACGGACCACTATGCCATGAGGTTATGTGCCATTCGGACGACAGCTTGGATAGTGGCGGGGTTGGAATAAGTGACGAAACCCTGAATGCATGGGGGAAGTCCCCAGATGTAACGCTTGATCCGCTTGTATTCTGGATCAATGAGAGATGGGCACAGCAGTGCCAGTTGGTTAAACCTGGTAGTGTATTCAGCAATATCATTGCCTTGGGTGGTGAGGTGCCAGAACTCGTGCTCTAGCTGCTGAATCTCGTCTCTAGGACAGTACTCGTCCTTCAGCATTTGTTTCAACACTTCCCACGGAGTCAGATAAGCAGTATCGATGCCCACAGTCTGAGCATAGGTATTCCACCAAGTCAGAGCACCATCCAGAAAGGTGCAGGTGGAATACTTGACCTTGCAGTCCTCCGGGCAGTTGCATATGCGGAAGACTGACTCTACTTTCTCCAACCAGCGTAATAATCCAATGGCACCCTCGGTGCCTTTGAAGTTCAACGGCTTGCAGTTCTGGAAATCTTTGTATGAACAAGGCCTAGGTTGTGGCCCGTTGGCAGCCGTGTCTTCGCTACCGGAATTTGTTGTTCGGGTAGCCATGTCTTGAGCCACACTCTGGGCGATGAGCTGGGCGATTTCGGTATCGCTGAATGTGTATCGTCTCGGAGGCATATTGCTGAATCAGGATAAAGAACTAGTGAGATGTTTGTAGGACATTATGATGTATCACGGTTGTATATGTGGTGAAATATACAATGATAACACAATATGATAAGCATAATCATAATCCATTCAGATAATTAAGTTGGATACAAGGTACGAGTTCCAAAAGGTACAGAACATAAGGATTACAAAAGGTGTTGGGAATTGTTACATCCGGTTGAATTACAACGATTTCACCTAAGCACTAGGAAAATTATAAGATAAGGTTACATTAATCTTGACGTAGGTTAATTCGTTCCATCAATGCAACAAGACAGTCCATAGTGTTTGCAAGGTTGCTGGCCTGTCGGGAGTTGTCTTCAGCCAAGACTAATCGTTGCACCAGCATCATTGACTATTCTTCGGCCTCCTGCAGGCGTTTCTCACATTTCTCCAACCTGAGTCACAAGAGCTCGACTTCTATTCCTGATTCCACTACCCGGTCGTGGAGTATGTTCATGTTGCTAACGGTATTTTCATGATCTTCGGAGACTTGGTCGATGCGCTCAAGCGCTGTGAATCTCCAGTTTTTGTTGGTTTCTTGCAAAGTGACATCAATGGTGCGAAGTCGTTGCTCGTGATGGTCCATCCTAGCGGCCAAGGCCGGCAGAGTGAAGTGAGTGAGGTACGGGCCAGCTCGAGGCAACCTGAAGTTCCTCCTAGTTACCCTCGGTTTCTGCGACCCGGATTGAGAGTGTGACGAATTGGGTGGTATGTTTGCCATTCTGAGACAAAAGCGTTAGAAAGAGTGAGGCCTATATCCATATAATACATATATAATATAGCCTAAGATGTTGAGTGAGAGCGAGGCCTATCTATGTATATATATATATATATATATATATCACATAATAGCCTGAGGTGTCTAACATAATAGCCTGAGGTGTCTAACACATAATAGCCTGAGGTGTCTAACACAGTCAACTAGTGTATCCTGTTCAGTCATGACTCCTTTCAGGTCTCACATCATATTCTTTTAATTGTACATAGTTGATCAGGCTATGTTAATTTAAACCAATATCATGTAGTCACTGAACCTAATCATACTTAATAGGGAATATTGCCTAACGGTCATAGTCTAGGCCCAGTAAATGCAACCTAGTTCACTACAACCTTAGGCTCTGATACCAATCTGTAACACCTCCAAATTTACTGTTTAGTGGAAACAAGCTTTGGGGTGCTACTAATCAATAATCAAAACACACAAGGTATAAGGAACGACTCTATATGCGTCATTTTAAACATTACATTGATAATTCAAAAGTTTTACAATGTTATAATAGTTACAAAAGCTCGTGAGCCAAAATGTAAGAGATTCTAAGGCATATCTATTTTACAAAATGTAGAAATGCATATGAATCTCCTGAGATCTGCATGCGACTCAAGCTAGCTAATCCTGAGCAGTCCTACTACTGCTGTGTACCTGAGAATACATACTAAAAAGTCAGCTAAAAGCTGGTGAGCTCACAGGTTTGTGTAGTAATAAAGTAAGTGTGAACCACAAGATTTAATGGTAACCATCTGAAATGAATCAAATGATGTATATGTCCGCCATGAGGTCATAGTCTGCGCTTAACGTGGGTGTCAAGATCACACTAAAGTGCCTGATCAAGGGTGCCTCCGAGCGAGTGTCTAATCCACACTCGTATGAACAAAAGTTAATGCGTCCGTTTAACCAGTCAGTGCTTGCTGACCCGGACGAGGATGGTCAGTCCTATATGGTACCATACACTAACATTCGTGCTACATAAAGTATTACCAGAACTATGGTCGTAAAGGACTTAAAAGTGATTAGAAAACAGCTCATGCAGAATATAGCGAGTTTTATACTCATGTTCACGTATAAAACAGTTAGAGCATGTATTCCCACCCCGGGAGTAAAAACAGTAAAAAAAAGTCGGGGCTATGAGACTCACCTGAGCCTGAAGAGTTGCAATGAAGCAAATGTGGTGATGTAAAATGGCGTATCCGAAGACTGTAACCTGTCGGGCGTTTATAACACGCAAGGTTGAATAAAATAAGTAGCTATCTTAAAAGATAACATATGCTAGTTGTTCATCCAATTAGTAATGTCCAATGATTTGATTTGATTGGTAAGTTCGAGTTTTGAAAACGTGTACGGCCGGTTGGTGATTATTTGCAATAATATTATTATTATGTCGAAGTGTTATACTTAAAAAGTATTTACAAACTTTAGGTGACGGGGGTCCGGGGGCAGCGCCCCTGGTTAGCAGGGTCCCAGGGGTGGCAATTCCTGGTGGGGTCCAAAGGGCTGGCCCCTGGCTGGGGTCGAGATATTGTTTTATTTCCAAGGGGCTGGCAATCCCTGGCCAGGTCAGCTCGAAAAAGTTTTATTTCCACCATATTGTTATAGAGAAAAACGCATCTAAGATTTGAATTTGGGTAAAATCTAGTGATAAAATTTTAGGTCTCGACACTTAGTAAAAATCTGAGTTTTGTTTCATGTGGCACTTATAGCGACACTTAGGGTCTTAGGCGTCACTTAGGAAGTGACGCATGAAATAGCAGAATCTGGGTAAGGGCGTCACTTATGGCGTCACTTATGGAAGTGACACATAGTGAGGCGTCACTAGGTGGCTTGGGCGACACTTAGGAAGTGTCGCATAAAATTGGAAATTCTGAGTTTAGGGCGTCACTTAGGTAAGTGACGCATAAGGTGGCGACACTCCATTAGTGTCGGGTATAAGTGTCGGTTAAGGCTTCTGGGCGTCACAAAACAAGTGACGGAGGTAAGTGTCAGGAAAAAGGGGTTTTATGCTGCACTTATGCAAGTGACGCATGATTAGGGCTTTTAGCGACACTCAATGCGTCACTTAAGTGACGCTATACTGCACATTCGTTGCGACACTTAAGGCTCTTGACGGATTTTTGAGCCAAAAATGAGTTTTCGGGTTTCCGTTTGGTCTGATTCTTTTAACCAACCCTTATAGGGACATTCTAAGCTTAAAGAAACAACTAGAACCTAAAAATACTTGAAATCGAGAGTTTTCGGGTTTTGTCAGAAACTTACAAATCGTTGCGAGGAGGATTCGGAAGGATAGAAACGTAGATCGTTGCGAGTTGGTTCTTTTTCTCCAAATGAGTGATGAAGATCGAGGTCGTTTGGTGGTGTTATTAGTGAGGTTTAAGTGGTGGTGGTGTAGTTTGGTTTAGAGAGAAAAGAAAGAAGAAGAAATGTGAAAGTGAGAAAGAAAAAAGGAAAAAGGGAAGAAAAGGAGGGGAAAAAGAGGGGGAAGGGAGGGGCCGGCCAGGTGGGGTCCACGGAGGTGGACTTCACCCATTTTCATTCCCGTGTAGTTACGTTCCGTGCGATGTTCATTTCTCGATCGTTTAAACGTTTAATAATTATTTAAAAACATTTAATTGTATATTTTTAAAGAGCATCTAATTACTCGATATTTATGTTGAAGTATTTTATCAAAATACTTAATACTTGGATTATAAATCATAACTTTAATTTATTTGGTTTTGTTTGCGCGTTTACGTTTCAATCGCGTAAGTTGTTAATTATACGAAATGAATATGAAATATTATCAAAATAATATTTTGGATATAGTCGCGTTATTAAATAATGTTATATTATTTAATAAGAATATTCACCAACGTCCGTATTTACTTGAACCGAATTACATTCGATTTGAAACTTGTACGATTTAATCAAATCGCATATTCATATATATATTTTGATACATTAATTATCCTAAGACCAACTAATTACATGTATTAACAGAGAGTTAGGCACTAATTACTAGTTCTAATTTGGCGGGTGTTACAATAAGCTTCATCAACAATATGCCCAAAATTCAAAAACCTGCCTTCCGCATTTGTTCTGGCAGCACAAACAGTCCAGATTCGGACATTCACAGGTGTCGGACACAAGCGTTCTCTAACGGTGGGTGGAATGCCGGGAAGCTGATTATCAATGAGAAGCAGAATGAAGAGCGGATATAGATTCCAACCCTTGTCCCCGGCATTGACGTTATCTACCATCGCCCTGAAGATATAACCTAAGTAGTTGAAGGGCTTGTTGTAAACCAACGCAAGCATAGCAGATGCCATTGAATAGCTGATCCGGTCAAAACCAGCCTTGGGTGGAGATAAACATACAATAACCATGTGCATCAGGTATCTCCAAACCTTAGGCAGATTCGCCTTACAGTATTGATCATTTGGCACCCCTGGATAACCGATGCGAGTCATAGCGCCAGCTATAAAGTGATTGCCATATAGAGTGGGCATATTTGTAGTATCACCAAACTGAAAGAAGTCCCGAATAACTTGTTCCGAGATGATCAGCTGACAATCGCCAAGAGTGTATATAATCTTGGTAAATGGCAGGTCGGAATTGATCACTGTAGTCTCCCAAAATGGACCCACCTGATCCTTGTGAATAGTGGTGGTCGCAGTGATAGCAGTAGAAATGCCACCATTGACCTCTACGGAGCCGCCATCTCCTTAGAATCGTCCAAAAATGCGACGATGTTGTGGCGTGGTTCCCAAACAACATCACCATCTGCCATTGCTATAAAAGATGTAACATGAAAACTTGAAAACAGTTAGCGTAAGCGGATTCAATTTAAACAGATAAATCAATTTCAGAATATGTTTTATGCGACACTGGGACTTGTGTCGCAGGAGGCCTGCGACATAAAGGTCTTGTGTCACTTACAGAATTTAAATTGATTTTGAAAGACAAGCAACATAAGGAATTGTGTCGCTAATCGCGGATGCGACGGACAGAGTTGTGTCGCTTTTTGCAATTAAATCAAATTTAATCGAATATAATGAATTTGGTGACATAACTCTTGTGGCGCATGGGTTTTGTCGCTTACATGAAAAGTAATGTCGCAAACGTTGGCAACACAAATTGATTTCATGTAATCTGCGACATAAATGCTTATGTCGCAGGTTGTGTCGCAATGATGAACATTCATCCCCAACCTAGAAACCCTAAACCCGAAATTTGGGGTTTTCACAAACAATTCATACCCTAGGCTACGTCTATCATTTAGGAACACGAAAACTAAAATTTTACCAAATATTTCAGTCGTTTCCCTGTTTAATTAAACAAAAAACTAAAAAACCCAAAAACCAAAACTTACATGGCTATTAAATCATAAATATTCGATGAAGAGATATAAAACAAGTACCTAAATGTCAAGGAAGTAAAGGGGAACAAGAATCAAGTCGTTGATTAGGATGAAAATGCACAGAATGCTCGAACAATTCGAAAAATCGCCGCAGTCCGTTGTGTTGATAAATCGGGTTGTTGTGTCGCTAGATTTGATTTTGTGTCGCAATGTGTGGTAACATTCATCCCCAACCTAGAAACCCTAAACCCGAAATTTGGGGTTTTCACAAACAATTCATACCCTAGGCTACGTCTATCATTTAGGAACACGAAAACTAAAATTTTACCAAATATTTCAGTCGTTTCCCTGTTTAATTAAACAAAAAACTAAAAAACCCAAAAACCAAAACTTACATGGCTATTAAATCATAAATATTCGATGAAGAGATATAAAACAAGTACCTAAATGTCAAGGAAGTAAAGGGGAACAAGAATCAAGTCGTTGATTAGGATGAAAATGCACAGAATGCTCGAACAATTCGAAAAATCACCGCAGTCCGTTGTGTTGATAAATCGGGTTGTTGTGTCGCTAGATTTGATTTTGTGTCGCAATGTGTGGTAACAGTTATAGCGACTGGGGTCAGGTATTTATACCTTAACCCTATCATAAGACATAACTAGCGACATAGTCTGCATCATAGGATGCGACATAATTTGTGTCGCAGGACCCTAGAAGTGTGATTTTTTGAATTTGTTCCATGTTTCGCAACCCGATTCAAGAGTAGATTTTAAGGACTTGAATAAATAAATATACAAAAATTTAAAGTAACATGACTAAGATTAAATAAATAACATAACTTTATTTTTGGTGACTTAGTTGTTTTGTCAGCTAAGGAATCATATTAGGATAACATGCATTTATTAGCAAATGATAAGTGTTATTCCACTTTAAATTTACTTAGCATATTTAAAACACCTTTTATAAAGATTATTTCAAGATGGTTACTGGTATTGTTTGACCACCTAAACATGTTACATCCGTGTCTATGAACGATCCTTTTATTGTTAGTATGAATATTTATATGTGGTCCCCACCATAGACATACCCTTGTAATTTAGACAAGAACATAACTTTCAAGATCAGATAGAATAGAGGAATATTATTTTTAAGAAGCAAGCCAGTGGTGACAGGTCTGTACAAACGTACAACAAAGGGACATAGCTTGATTCAGGTGTAAGCAAAACCAGACTTGGTCAAACCATTATGGTGACCTTGTTAGGTATCTTGTGATTTAAGACTTTTTCAAGTTCATTGACTTGCGTTTGCTTAACTTTTAAGTATATACTAATTGAGACAATCAGTATATACCCCAGAATGATTTCATATTAAAATCTAAAATAGAAGTATGTCAAGCTATATTAAGGAATTAAGACATTTAGTCATACATCACGGGTGTTTACCACAAGATGATAGACATGTATTAGTTTTACTTCGTAAAAACTCAAAGACCGGTGTGTATCATGCCTGCCAATACATCATATGATGAAGCTAATGTTTATAAGAGCTGTGGTAAGTATGCTAGATAAACCGACTGGTACATCAAGGATAAACCTTAAAATTTCCATTTTGTGCATGTTCCCCAATGTACTATCATTTCCCTCGTTGTATACTGACACAAGTAAACGTCTTTTTTATAAATGTTGCAACCGTGCATTTCTTTAATACTAAAGAGTATAAAGAGTGGTTGTTGCATTTTTTTTTTATAAACAATAGTCCAACTCCAAAAAGTTACTTCTTCAGTTGAAAGAAGCGTAAACCAATCATGTTGACTAGTTCATCAAATCGGGCGCGAGAAAAAGCCTTGGTGAATAAGTCAGCGTTCTGTTTAAGGGTATCTATATAGACAAGGTCTATTAAGTGTTTCTCATAGCAATCCCGTATAAAGTAGAACCTAAGTTCTATGTGTTTAGTCCAAGACTGTTGTACGGGATTGCGTGTAATAGATATAGAAGCAGTATTATTAATATGAATAGGAGTAATAGTAAGAAGTAACCCGTAATCATGCAATCGATGCTGAATCCACATAATCGGTACACGGCAACTAGATGCAACAACATACTCAGCCTCCGCAGTGGAAGTAGCAACTGTAGTCTGCTTTTTGCACTACCACGAGACCAAACGCGATCCAAGAAACTGGCATCCACCGGTTGTAGAGTTCTTATCTATGCTACAACCGCCATGATCAGAATCCGAGTATGCAGTGAGAGCAAATGTTGTCTCGTTGGAATACCATAGATCGAGAGTTGGTCTATATTTGAGGTGTCCAAATATGTGCTTCACTGCTTTCATATGATATCTGGAGCAGATGGACACAACAAATACGATGTCCGGCCTTGAAGCCGTCAGATACATGAGAGAACCTATCATCGAGAGATAGTCCTTTTCTTTACAATCCTCTTCATCAGTGGCTGGTCCGAGATTGTGATTAATTTCAATGGGGGTGCCATAGTTCTTACAGTTAAGCAAGTCATACCTAGTTAACATATGTGACACCCGACAAATTAGGGCTAGTACTTAGTACCTAAGCATTGTATTAATACATGTAATTAGGGTTAATTATGTGTATCATTATGTGTATTGATATATTTATATATATATATATATATATATATATATATACACGTACGCGATTTGATTAAGTCTTGCAATTTTATATCGGATGGATTCCAGTACATTTAAATACGGATGTTGCTGAACAATTTATTAAATAATGTGAAATTATTTAATTAACTTATTTTTATTATATATATTATTTGGATAATATATACAAGTGTATTTCGTATCGCCTACAACTAACCGTACGCGACAGGAACACGCGAAACACGCCCGACAAATGAAATAAACCCAAATTTTATTTTTATAATTCATTAGTAAGAATTTTGATAAAATACTTCATTTAAAAATATCGAGATTCAAATCAAAAACGAAAGTGCATTTAAATAATGATACGCGCACAAATAAACGTCTAAACGAACACCACAAGGGCACAAGTTTAGGGAACAAGATTAGAGATCACCACACTTGGTGGGACCCTCAAAAAATCGGCCAACCCATGCCTATGCATGCTTGACCATTTTCTTCTTTTCTTTCCTTACACTCCAACATCCACTCATTCATCATTCACCCACCTACACTCTTTCTCCAACCTCTCTCTTCTTCATCTCTCTCTCTCTAAAACCACCACCACCACCGCCGGTTACCACCCCAAAACACCCTCATATCACTTTAAATTACAAGACTCACTTGGAAGAAAACGATCACCGTGACGAGCTCTACGTTCCTACCTTTTCGGTTTCTTCACGCGATCACTTTGTAAGAACCCGACACTTTCAAAAACTCTTGTATTTTACTCTTTTACATGTTATGTTGTTTATCTAGCTTGATTATGTCCATATAAAGTAATAAAACTCATTTTCTAAACATTTTTTGAAAATGTCAGTTTTGACCATTTTATAGATCCAACACTTCGGGTTACTCCCGACACAAACCAATAATTTCTGCAGATCTGATTCTCGACCAAGTTTATGATGACAAAAGAGCTACATGACTGGCCCCTGAGTGAATTAGAAATTGGAAAACCCGATACACCCAAGTGAATTGAGTGACCACCTGTGAGGGCCCCAGTCATGTATATCTTACATCACGAAGATTGAAAAGAGAGCTTGTCAGAACCAGTAGTTTGGAAAAGCATAAAAGGTTAAAACCCCGTTTAAAATCTTTTTACACAACCTGCAGGAATCAAAGTTCTCCAAAATACGAAGACACCCTTCCAGACTTTCAAAGCAGTTTTTTCTAACAAATTGCTAGAGGACAAGCAAAACTTTAACTGTAGGATACTTGATATCGCGTAAAAGGTTACGTTTTTACTACCGATATCCTTCTCATCCTGGAACGATTCTGAGTATTTTAACCCAAATAACATCAAAATCAATGAGAATCCGTCAAGCAAAATGGATGAAAAATGAAGATTCCACGCACGTTCGAAGATTGATATCGCGTAATAAGTCATGTTTTTACTACCGATATCTCTCTCATTCTAGAATGATTCTTGGCATTTTAACCTCAAAAACAATACAAATCAATGATATTATGCCAAGATAGTCAAAACCAGGCTGCACGATAAAAATAAAGCAAAACGGATGAAAAACGAAGATTCCACACACGTTTGAAGATTCAAGGCATCAAAACGAGATTTCAAGACAAAAGTACCCATCATCAACATCCATCTCATTCAAAATGCTCATTTTCAAATTACGAATCCAACAGAAGAAGAATCAACAACAACGGATAAAGAATGAAGATTCTACGCCTACCGGAAGATCCAAATGATTGGTACACAATATCTGAAGATAGGAGACAAATTTTTGGGATATCTTTACATCAAAGTTTTCGTTTTTGAATTACAAATCCACCGTAAAAAGAATCAACGCAAACGGATGCATAACGACGAAGATACGCACAAATCAAGCAACACAGCGAAAGACGACGGACCGGGGAGGGTGGCAGCCAGCCACCGACGGCCAGCAGCCAGCCCCCGCCGGCCTTCTGGTGGATGGCGCCGGCCTTAACCTCCCGTCTTGATTCTGCTTTTTCATCCTTGCATGTACCCGGTGCACCACCTTTCGCTACTTTTCCGTACCTGGTGCACCACCTTTCGCTACTTTTTCGTACCCGGTGCACCACCTTTCACTCTTTTTCTAATGTGAGCCTAGGGTTGCTAATGTGAGCCATAATTTCCCTATAAATAGCATCCCCTAGACCTCATTTGAAGCATTCTTGAATATTGATATCGCGTAAAAAGTCACGTTTTTACTACTGATATCTCTCTCATTCTGGAACGATTCTTGTTCATTTCGTGTACCCGGTGCTAGACCTTTACGTGTTTTTCCGTACCAGGTGCACCACCTTTTCCACCTTTTTCGTACCTGGTGCAACCACCTTTTCCACCTTTTGCTATTGTGAGCTTCCAGTTGCAAAAATGCACCAAAACTCTCCTATAAATAGGAGGCATGAGGCTCATTTGAAAAAACACACCAACACACCTAGGCACCTACACACTTTCACACTTTCTTTCTCTAGCTTCTAGCTTTTCTTTCTTTCCTTATTTTCTTACTTTAAATTAGTATTAGGCTAGTTAAAATAGAAGCAAGGAACGTGCTTGTAGTCCTTGGTGAGGAACGTATTTCTAATCTTTCGTGTACGCTTGGAGCAACTCTTATTAATTCAAGTCTATTCCTTCTCACATATTAATCTCGGTTATTTCTATCCTTATCTATCTTGATTAAATATGCATACTTTAATTATGCTAGAGATAGTTTGTGCCATGATTAGCGAGTAGATTACTATTGTATTTGTTGTGAAGTAGTTAGCATATGTAATTGTGGGATGACTTTAATTGCGTCGTGAAATAATATGACGGCCTCTATTCGACTGTCTACTTGGTATAGTGCTGGAAATGCTTTCGAGCAAAGTACAAACGCATGGAAGCCGGTAACGACCGAAGGTAGTTGTATTATGGATCGACGTTAAAATGGAAACTTTATGAACGGATTTACCTTATGATTTTAAACCTAAAACTTACATTCGCCTTTCGATTAACAAACGTGATTGTAACCTTGTAAAGAGGAGTTGCGAACCTTATTACTTGGTCAATAGTAATCTGTGTAAAACTATGGTTTTAATTGTAACGTCATGCGAGCATCATAAAATGCAATGTGATTACGTGGAATTGCCATGAGTATTGTACACTTGAAATCACAATGTACTTATCATGTAAACATCATGAAGCAATTGAATTCACAATGGAAACATCGGTAAACGATTAAATACATTGTGGACTACCATAGCATTTTCCGACATGGTCTGGGTTTAACTTTATACAAAAAGCCGTCAGCATTTTAATTAGCGTTTTAATTAGATTAGTTAGTTTAGATTAGATTAGGTAGGCTATAGGCTAAATAACCATTTACGAAAACCTAGGGATTTGTTAAATGTATTGAGAAAGGCAAGTTTAAAATCCAACTTAAATCGATACTTTTCCTTAACCTATGAAATTTGAAGTAAGGTACGCAAGAAACCTCAACACTTTCCTTCGCTTACCATGCTTAAACTTCATTAATAGGAATTGATCAACTAAGTCCGAATGTATTTGCTAAGTTAGTTGTCTGCTAAATTTATAGTCTTTATGGTATTAAGAACGGTTAGACTTGTTGTAGACTTGCTACTCTATTCCTCCGCCCACGAGCAAATATGTTCAATAACAACGGCCACTGACTCCCTCACAGGAGAGTGTGGAGAGTTGAGCATTGTCCGTCTGATCAGAATCATGACACCGTGGTTCCTCGTGACATATTAGTTGATAACAGACTAATAGGGAATCTATCGGTTATACCATAAACTACCAAGTCTAGTGAACATTCCAAATTCAGTAAACATTTTCCCTACAAGTCATCCTCCCACATTATAAGCTAATGAACTCACAACAAATACTCCTTTTATTATCTGATTTACCATTATCTTTTATTCGCTTTATTTAGATTACTTAATTAACTGAACAAAAACCCCCAACGCACTCTTTAAAAACCTTTACTAGAAAAGAAAGGTTGATTGGATCACCTCCATTTCAATTCAGTTTCTCTTTAAGAACGACTCTAGGTCATACTTACCTTCTACTAGCCTTTGGTTCAGTATTAGTAATTCACACTTACACCCCAGCAAATACAAATTCAAAACACCCACCGATCGGCGTTGCGAACCGCTCGCGATGCGCGCATCAAGTTTTTGGCGCCGCTGCCGGGGAGACTAACTGTCCGATACAGAGGCCCAACCAATCCCAATTCTAGTAAACCCTTAGGATAAAACCTTCTAAATATATATATATATATATATATATATATATATATATATATATATATATGTATGTATGTATATTTTCTTTATTATTAGTTTTTCTCTATTGTCTGTTTCTTTTTAGTGTATGACCTGTTCCCCTAGATCTGCACCACTGTTTAATTTCCCTGATCCAGAACTTATAATACATACCATTCGACGAGAAAAGAAGCAATCCGCGCTTAGACAAGCAATGGCTGAACGCATCACTCTCGCTGACAACAGTAAACCCTCTATCGAAGGAAGAGGATGACCAATTCTCTACCCTGAAACCCCTGGTCAATCTTTCGAGCTTAAACACCACATCATCCAACTAATCCAAAACCACTGTCAATACCATAGATTACCAAGTGATGACCCCAACTCTCACCTCGACAAGTTCATATCTCTTTCAAATTCCTACAAACAAAACGGAATTAGCCAAGAAACAATCCGCTTGTATCTTTTCCCTTATTCGCACACTCATCATGCGCAAACATGGTTTGAAGGTTTAGAGACCGGCTCTATCCCTTCATGGACGGTAATGGCGACAAAGTTTCTAACCAAATACTTTCCGCCTTCTAAACAAACCAAACTTCGAAATGACATCATGAATTTCCGACAAGCTTTTGATGAGTCATTATACACCGCATGAGAACGATTCAAATGAGCCTTGAAGAAATGCCTCAATCACCGTCTCGATAAATCCGCGCAATTATGTACCTTCTACAATGGTTTAGACCTATCGCTGCATCGAATCCAGTTCCAGTTGAAGCACTTAAAGTATTATCAGAGAAAATGGACTCACTTGTCAAACAGTTTGTAGAACTCAAGAAACAACAGCACCAAGTACACCAAGTACAAGTCTGTCAATATTGCACCAACCCGCAACCATCTGGTGAATACCAAGTGGAATACGAAGAAGCAGATGGTACCATCTACTATGCTCAGTTTCCCACTCGACCATAGACTTTTCCACCCGGTTTCAACCAAAACAATAACCAACCTACAGGACCTCCATTCCCACAAAGAACTAACCAACCTTTCCAACCCCGATACCCACCAAGATACCCACCTTACCCACAACAACCACAACTTCCTTACAACCAACCCCTCGCACTTCATGGACCCAATTCCGATACAAACCAAACCGCTGAACAATCTGCAAAGACAAATGTCCCAGCTTCAAGTTCAGATGACGCCTTCACCCAATTCATGCAAGGTCAACACCTACTCAACCAAAAGACGTCCGCTAGACAAGATCAAGCTGACCTCTTTATGAGAAACCAATTGGCCGTGCTAAAGAATTTGGAAGCCCAAATTGGACAATTGGCACAACGTCTTGATAACAGACCCATAGGAAGTTTGCCTAGCAACACGGTTCACTACCCACATGTTGAGGAAGCAAAGCAACTCACTACCATAAAGGAAACAGCCACTCCACCTCCTGCTGCTGTACCAGTAAAGGAAGAACCAAAAGATACCAGCTGTGGAAACCACTTCGACCATGAACAAAGAGGTTAGAATCCCTTATCCCGCTAGAATTAAAGCCCAACCTAAGAAATTATCATCCTTTAAGCTAGATGGAAAATTCCTTGATACCATGTCTAGAGTTCCCGATCGTAATAAATATATCAAGAAATTGCTATCTATTAAGGATAAACTGCCCGAAGTAAAAAACATTCCCCTTAGTTCTGAAACATCAGCCCTACTTAAGAATAGCGTTCCCGAAAAACAAGGAGACACCGGTAGATTCACACTCCCTTGTTTAATTTACCAATCTGGAGAGATCAGCACTTTAGCCGACCTAGGAGCTAGCATTAACTTTATGCCCTACTCCCTGTTTAAGAGGCTAGAACTTGAAAATTTGAAACCCACTAAGATGACTGTCCAGCTAGCTGACCAATCTGTTAGATACCCAAAAGGAATAATTGAGAACGTCTTAGTTCAAGTTAACAAATTATTCTTTCTAACGGATTTCATGGTAATGGATATCCACGAGGACATAAACATCCCGATTATTCTTAGAAGACCATTTATGAACACAGCCAGAGCAGTGATTGATGTGTATAACCATACGATTGTTCTACGAGCACATGGTGAAAGCATCACTTACAAGATCGACCAACCGGACTGTACACCAAAACAAGAAGAATGCCACGCTATATCAACAGGCAGAATTTGTTCCGATGATGAATTAGACCCCGAAGAAGAACGATGCTTCACTCGACCAACAACCTTGATCTACGACACTGAAACAGACCGAGACGAGGACGAGGACTATCAAGACGCTGAGGAAGAAGAAGAATCCGAGGAGGACGAATCAGAACCTGAGGAAGAAGATGAAGAACCTGCTGAAGAAGATGAAAGAACGGAAGAAATGGAAGAAGAAGAACCTGAAGAGGAGGAGGAAGAAATGGAGGAGGATGAAGATCAAATTGATTCACCACAGATGGCTGAAGTCAAAAGAATACAAGACGGCAAAGACTACACTTCATCAGAAGAATCCTTTGATTATGGAGCCATCCACCAAGAGCTTAGATCCACTCATCTCAAAAGAATGGGAAACATTCTCGACTCTTATCTAGATCCATCAAAACCCTTTACCAGAACCCGATTCCGAGACATAGATACTTTTGAAGAAGAACTCCGAACATCACATCACCCTGACCTGTATGCTAAACTCCTACAAATAATTTCTGCATATAAGGCACGACAACCAGGAAGTTTTGTTGAAGATAACCTTCAAAACACCATCACGGAAGTCAGAACCATCGAAGTCGACAGTACTCAACCTTTCAACAATGCACCCTCAGATGAAGAATTCCACCAACTCCCAGATTCACGAGACGAAGATTCCGACTACAAGAGTGTCGAATTTGATGGCGATTTTTTTGACGTCACTATCGATGAACGCTCTATTCCAAAAACTCCTCCTACTCCACCAAATTCACCCATCATCACAGCTGAAAGACTAGAGATTCCGCTCATTGATACTCACCAAGACATGATCGAACTAATTGATGAATACACCGATGTGCGCATCATTGTAGAGGCTATCAAAGAGTCAACCAATGAATACAACACCGCTCAGAGACACCTAATAAGGCAAATTGAACGAGAATATGATTATATCTCGCCAATTATGAAGAACCAGTGCCCCAAACTTTGCTCAGACATATCCAAGAGTTCTCCGATTCCCTTCAAGAACAAGTCACCAGAGAAGCTCAACAGCCAGAAAGACCAGACTACCCAATGGGAGAAGTCGAGTTCTGCAGCAACCAAAGGCAAATATACCAAAAAGTATATTGTGCCTTAGCCGGATCAGCTTTTCCCTACTCATCAAGTCAGAAGGCTATACTTGCATCAATGAGAACTCATCTTGAAAGAGCTACTGGAAATCCGTAGAATTATGCTGACATAAGAATGATGGGAGATCTTAGAACCCTTCTAGATCTAATCAAAACTGGAGAACATCTCACAACTCCAGAAAACTTCAGGATCGTCATTCACTCCACTATTGGTCATCACGTTGAACTAATAGTTGATGAACTGAATCAAGTAGCATTCGAAGAAAACACTCGTGACATTCCAACACGTTATTGGCACATGTCACCAGTCAACTTAGCATCCTATGTAATAGATCGACTGCGTGGAATGTATGAGGAAGAAGACATAGAAATTGACGTTTACCGCAACGGATACCATGAAATATTCAACAAGTTAATCTACGTCTTCACTGACTCAGACTTTCCCTTCAACCGTGAGCAACATCAACTCATCAGACAAGTATGCCAAGCCACTAGATCCTTCGGAGGAGACCCATTGGCCAATGATTTTGAAGAAGTGAAAACTAAATTCATGGCTTTAATCACCTCAATAGGCAGAAACCACCCACAACGTGAAATTGTTTGAACTTACACCTGCACCCGAATCGATCCTAACGGACCAGTCACAAGGGCAGTTCGATACATCAACTATGGGATGGCAATCCTCGACAGATTAGCCACTGATCACTTCAAGAGCTTCAAAATGGAATCTACCACTACACCAACTCTCATTACTGACATGATAGAACAGTTTCTGCGATACTTTCCTCCACGATACGCCCTACCTAGGATCCACAGTGACCACTCTACCACCACGGACACATCCAGCATCATCTGAAGAAGAAAGGACTAAGTCGAGCTCTCGACTTTAAAAGAGCGCTTCTCGGAAGGCAACCCGTGTGTTTACATTTCTACAATTTTACCTTCCAAGAAGTGATGAAATCTCTGACTATCTTTCACACTCGGATCATACAAAGCATGCTCCAGCCTGCAAGAAAATAGCAACACCAGAAGAATCATAGATCCAAAGTGTTCACACCTACGAGACCAATCACAAGAAGACTTGATCAAGAATGCACCAAACAAGACGGAGCTGGCAAATGCACCAAAGGGACACGGCAACGACCGGGGAGTACTTCTATACCGTCTCTTTCATTCGTTTTAAATATACCATATCCAATATGCTTATCACTAAGTGTGGGATTCAAACCCAACACACACTGAAAGAATGCGACTTAGATGTTTAAAACCCTAAGTGTGGGATTTTACCCCATTCAGAGCTTAGTATAACATCGAGGATGATGTTTCTTTAAGTGTGGGATAGCAGTAGTTGCACTATTGTCAGATGGGTAATGGTATATGCTTGATTCTAAAATCATTGCTCTTTACAAGACCATCCTTATCCAAAAAAGTAGACAAAATTTTCAAAATTGAGTTAAAAATGTGTTGAAAATGAAAAATTTTAGACGAAGAATGATTTACTTTGGGAAAAATGACAAATAAAATACAGATTCTTCTGAAAAATTAGTTTAGTAAGCCCATAAAGAGAATCGCATGGCTAAGCACACAACAACCCAACTTTCAATTAATGAAGTATCTTGAGCCATATGAAAAGCATTCACTTTTAATGCTTCACTTTTTCGATTCTTGAGTGTGCCGATGTATGCGTTTAGAATCAGAACTTGCTCTTGTTTTGCATTTCGAATCCGAACTGGTGATCAAAAAGAAGATCGAATCACATCATTTTTGAACCCATCCATACACCCGAAAATAAATACGTTACCCCTTACCTACTCAAAAGCATCCTTCAAACTTCATAAAAAGTTCCAAAGATGAAAAAAAAAAAAGTCAAATGGAGAAAAGACTCCTCCCAAAAGAAAGGGCGTCAATCCTCCCAAAAAATTCAAACTTTCAACTTTCCACTTCACCAAAAATAAAACCTGTGAAGAACCAACACAACCCCCTCTCATACCACCAACCTTCCACTCCAAAAACCTTACATCCCCTCTCCTTGAATGATTGTGGCTAGATCAACTTCACACTCACCTAAAAGGTAACAATTTGATTCCTGATCACTTTGAGTGATTTGAGTGACCACCTTGAGAGGATCGCCTAGTCATGTATCCAAGATTAAAGATCAAAAGCATGCTCCTAAAGATTACAATCCTTCCTTTTCAAAGAACAAAAGTATTTTACTTTCCCAAAACCCCTTAGTAAAAAGTTCCGCCTTAAAATTATTTTATCTTTAACCATGTTGAAAATCGAGTTTGCTTGAGGACAAGCAAAGTTCTAAGTGTGGGATACTTGATATCGCGTAAAAAGTCACATTTTTAGTACCGATATCTCTCTCATTCTGGAACGATTGTTGGCACTTTAACTCAAAAACATTACAAATCAATAGTATTATGCCAAGATGGTCAAAACAAGGTTGCACGATAAAAATAAAGCAAAACGGATGAAAAACGAAGATTTCACACACGTTTGAAGATTCAAGACATCAAAACGAGATTTCAAGACAAAAGTGCCCATCACCAAGATCCACCTTACTTAAGATGTTCGTTTTCAAATTACAAATCCAACAGAAGAAGAATCAACAAAAACGGACAAAGAATGAAGATTCTACGTACTCTGGAAGATCTAAACGATTCGTACGACACATCTAAAGTTCAGAGACATATTTTTTGGATTTCTTTTCATCAAAAGCTTCATTTTTGAATTAAAAATCCAACGCAAAAAGAATCAACACAAATGGATGCATAACGAAGAAAACACACACGAATCGAGAAATGAGGCAACAGGCAGCGGACTGGTGCGGGTAGCAGCCAGCCGCCGCCGGCCATCCACCAGGCCGCCGGCTGCCACCTGGCTACCGCCGGCTGCCACCCCCCTACACGCTTCCTGCTTTTTGGTCCTTTCGTGTACCCGGTGCAAGACCTTTACATGTTTTTCCGTACCCGGTGCACCACCTTTTCCACCTTTTTCATACCCGGTGCCACCACCTTTTCCACCTTTTGCTATTGTGAGCTTCCACTTGCTAAAATGCACCAAAACTCTCCTATAAATAGGAGGCATGAGGCTCATTTGCAAAAACACACCAACACACCTAGGCACCTATACACTTTCACACTTTCTTTCTCTAGCTTCTAGCTTTTCTTTCTTTCCTTACTTTCACACCTAGGCAAAAACACACCAACACACCTAGAAGCAAGGAACGTGCTTGTAGTCCTTGGTGAGGAACATATTTGTAATCTTTGGTGTACGCTTGGAGCAACTCTTATTAATTCAAGTATATTCCTTCTCACATATTAATCTCGGTTATTTCTATCCTTATCTATCTTGATTAAATATGTATACTTTAATTATGCTAGAGATAGTTTGTGCCATGATTAGCGAGTAGATTACTATTGTATTTGTTGTGATGTAGTTAGCATATGTAATTGTGGATGACTTTAATTGTGTCGTGAAATAATATGACGGCCTCTATTCGACTGTCTACTTGGTATAGTGCTGGAAATGCTTTCGAGCAAAGTACAAACGCATGGAAGCCGGTAACGACCGAAGGTAGTTGTATTATGGATCGACGTTAAAATGGAAACTTTATGAACGGATTTACCTTATGATTTTCAACCTAAAACTTACATTCGCCTTTCGATTAACAAACGTGATTGTAACCTTGTAAAGAGGAGTCGCGAACCTTACTACTTGGTCAATAGTTATCTGTGTAAAACTATGGTTTTAATTGTAACGTCATGTGAGCATCGTAAAATGCAATGTGATTACGTGGAATTGCCATGAGTATTGTACACTTGAAATCACAATGTACTTATCATGTAAACATCGCGAAGCAATTAAATTCACAATGGAAACATCAGTAAACGATTAAATACATTGTGGACTACCATAGCATTTTCCGACATGGTCTGGGTTTAACTTTATGCAAAAAGCCGTCAGCATTTTAATTAGCGTTTTAATTAGATTAGTTAGTTTAGATTAGATTAGGTAGGCTATAGGCTAAATAACCATTTACAAAAACCTAGGGATTTGTTAATTGTATTGAGAAAGGCAAGTTTAAAATCCAACTTAAATCGATACTTTTCCTTAACTTATGAAATTTAAAGTAAGGTACGCAAGAAACCGCAACACTTTCCTTCGCTTACCATGCTTAAACTTCATTAATAGGAATTGATCAACTAAGTCCGAACGTATTTGCTAAGTTAGTTGTCTGCTAAATTTATTGTCTCTATGGTATTAAGAACGGTTAGACTTGTTGTAGACTTGCTACTCTATTCCTCCGCCCACGAGCAAATGTGTTCAATAACAACAGCCACTGACTCCCTCACAGGAGAGTGGGGAGAGTTGAGCATTGTCCGTCTGATCAGAATCATGACACCGTGGTTCCTCGTGACATATTAGTTGATAACAGACTAATAGGGAATCTATCGGTTATACCATAAACTACCAAGTCTAGTGAACATTCCAAATTCAGTAAACATTTTCCCTACAAGTCATCGTCCCACATTATAAACTACCAACCCACAACAAATACTCCTTTTATTATCTGATTTACCATTATCTTTTATTCGCTTTATTTAGTTTACTTAATTAACTGAACAAAAACCCCCAACGCACTCTTTAAAAACCTTTACTAGAAAAGAAAGGTTGATTGGATCACCTCCGTTTCAATTCAGTTTCTCTTTAAGAACGACTCTAGGTCATACTTACCATCTACTAGCCTTTGGTTCAGTATTAGTAAGTCACACTTAGACCCCAGCAAATATAAATTTAAAACACCCACCGATCGGCGTTGCGAACTACTCGTTTACAAGATAAACAAAAGAGTAACCGGATTTAGATAACACCTTCGTATGCTTAAATTGAACTATTACCTTGATTTTCTTATTGCATGTTCTAGTTTGATTGTTGCCTTAGGATTATCATGATAGTGAAATTTATTTAGCCTTAATCATCGTGAAATAATGTGACGGCCCCTATTCGACTGTTCTTTGATATAGTACTGGAAACGCTTGTGGCTGAGTACAAATGTATGGAAGTCGAGAACGACCGAAGGTAGTCATGTGATGAATCGATTAACAAACGTGTTACTTAGGTTTCTATTCGTAGTATAAATCATTCCTGTTTTCTTGCATACTTGAGTAATGTTGATAATTTGTATGAATAAGTGATGACATGCTATCCAACTGTTTAAACCGGTTACTCCAACCTGTTCCAGTGAGGGTAAAACCCGTTTACAAGATTGTTTATTCAACAAACTGTGCCATGATTCAGATGTCTTTGATGACCGAGATTGGGGAATAGGAATTGAGATTAACTGTTGGATAATATGGACATGCATTTGAGAGAACTTTCGGTACATGTTTTAATATATTCTGCAACCCATGTGGCATTCTATTTGCCTGATTGTGGACACATTCGCGTTAGCCCAATAGAAGGACTGTAGAATAGCTCACATTAAACTACAAATTTATCCTCATTAGAACTCCTCTTATTTAACTTCATAGTAGACAATCGCTTTAAAATGCTGAACGCCCGAAGTAACATCCACCCTTTTAATTTATCTTAAATTTAACTTTAATTTAGAAAAAACCAAAACCAAAACCATCTTTCTGAGTCTCAGCTAAATTCATAAAAGTTCCTAAACCCTCTTAGTTTCAATTCGTCGCACTTTAAATAATGACTCTAGGTCATACTTATCCTTTGCTAGCCCTTAGATTAGCAATAGTAGTAACCCTAGGTCCCAGCCTTACAAATTAAAAACCCACTGCTGTGCTGCATCTCCATTAGAAATTCCAACGAACATTGTGCAGTGCAACAAGTTTTTGGCGCCGCTGCTGGGGAGCGTCGACGGCCGATTTTAGGAGCTTAGCAACTATAGTATTTAGCGATCCTTTTTAAAGATTAACATCAATCAAAAGTTACATTTCTTGCCTTTAGGATTAGATTAGTTTTACTTACTTTTTAACCAACCATGTCAACACCTTATCCTGATTGGACCCAACTTTTGGATAATTCTTCCCCCACAAGCCACTTATTTTCCTCAAAATCACTTTTAACACTCTTTATGCTTGAACAAGACCTTATAAACAAAAGAGTAACCGGATTTCAAGACAACATTGATGCCATGATAAAAATTTCAGAAAAATTAATCTCTAATGTGACAACCGTCAAAATCTCAGGTTATTACCACACTCCAATCTTAGATTTCATTATGGCATTCCATATATTTCGGAAAAATTTATGGTTACGACTCCTTAGGTCTACTAAACCGTAGAAAGTCTTAGAGATTTCCTAGTAGATCATTAGTCTATAAGACAAACTAAATTAGATTACTAAGTGCCAAATTACACAAAGAAAATTTATCTCTTTATGCTTTAACAAAATCCTTATTGAATCGCAAACCGAAATTTCCGTAACTCGACAACGCAAACTTAATCGGATGAATAATACATGAACATTAAAATTAGACAAATTAAGTGTATCATAACTTAATTCAAGAACTTAAAATTTCTCACTTTTTAAAACTCAAATTTTAATCACCAAAACATCACAAAATAAACCTTATAACATAACAATACTTATACACCTTTAATACAAATTAATTATACAACTATTATACATATTACTTAACAAATAAAAAATAAAAAAATTTAAACACCCCCCCCTCCTTTTTCATTTCAAATCTTTTATTTCCCCCATACACTCATTACTACTTCACTTCCCCAAAACCCATTCTCACACTCTTCACATTTCTCTCTCAAAACACACACTAAACACACACTTCTTCCTCCCAAAAATCAGTCACATTCAAGCTCTAAACCCAGAATTTAAAGGTGTTCATCACCAAATAAAAGCAAGAAAAGGTAATCTATATCATTTACTATTATTATCTATCACTTCCTTCTTGGGTTTTCTTCAAAATCCGGATTTTAGCCCTTCTCATGGTGAAAAATCCTCATAAAATTCTTGATGTTTGTAGGTTATATTTTTTCACATCTTTTTGTGTTAGAAGAAAGAGTAACCCATGATCAAACCAAAAATTAAGTGAAACTTGGTGTTGATACTTGTAACTTTGTTGAATATTGTTTATCTTCATGTAAAAATTATTCTTGTGATAAATAATCATCTCTAACACATCTTGATTGTATATCAACATCATGCATGTGTTAGAACATGGATTTAAAGATCAAAAGATGATAATCTTCTTCATTTCATGTTTGGTGTTCATTACTTTAAATGAAACACTCAAACAAGAGTTTACAACTTTCTGTCCAGAAAACTTATTCTATTTCAACGATTTTTATAAAAATCATTCCTTCATAAAAATGGACGTTTTTATAGTCTAAAATTAAGTTCTGGAAGTAAGCTTTCCATCCATGTAAGCCTCATGTTCATACGAGTTCATTTGATATTTTTAATAATTTTTGTGAGTAAAGATGTACAAGCTGTAATAGTAAGACAGAAACTTTCTTCTCAGTGTTTTAATCATAAATGGAGCATTACAACTCCAAATGACTTGAAACTAACGCTAAAAGTTTACAAATTTCCTTGGCTACAACTTTGAAGAGACCAATTTTATTGATTCCATGTACATTTTGCTCAG
Organism: Pseudognaphalium luteoalbum; assembly: GCA_963422505.1. Lineage (NCBI taxonomy): Eukaryota > Viridiplantae > Streptophyta > Magnoliopsida > Asterales > Asteraceae > Pseudognaphalium > Pseudognaphalium luteoalbum. The sequence goes on from OY730196.1 coordinate 51,835,452, forward strand.
GAATAATGATTGTATGCATGTGTTTAAATTCGACCCTAGAAGATAAAAGTAAAATCTAAAAATACTTGACTTTTCTATTAGTTATGTAAAAATTACACAAAGTAGATAACATATTTTATAACATCTGTGATTTTTCCCTTAAATCATTTTTGAACAGAAGTATTTTTAATAAATACAACCAACAGGGGTAATTTCTGGAAAACATGAAAAGTGGACTGATTTTGGTATAACCCTAAAAACCGACACTTACGGACTTACTATGTAGAGAAAGACTAACCTTTATGACTTATAAACATGTTTAAGCATTGGTTAAAAGTATCGGGATAAACCAAGAAGGTTTGACCAAGTCAACAATAATCGGTCTCGGTATCAAAAAGGGAAAACTTTCTATGCTTGGAAAGATTGGTAACAAAAAGTGTTTGGATGTCTTTTGATGTATTTATCTATTGTGTATGTGTGACACCCGACGATTTAGGGTTACTGATTAACCCTCTAGAAACCCTAATTACGTGTGTTTAGTTTTGTATTAGGCTAAATGCTTGTAATTACTTGAAACTATTTGTATATTTATGTGAATATACACTTCCGTAATTGATTTATATTACGCTATGTAATTCGTTGTAATTACGCTCACGCAATTTGGTAAAATTGTGCAAAACAACCGGACGGAGTCCGACAGTATATACGACGTTGGTGAAAACTTTTCTATAAATAACTTAAATCTATTTTTAGAAGTTATTTATCATATATTATTATTTTAATATAATAATACCCGAGAAACCTAGACGTTTTGGTTAAAACGTCTCAAACGCAACGAAAACGCGCAGAACGCGCCCGACAATCGAACGAAATTCAAAATACATTTTTGAATCTAAAATATATTAATTAGTGAAAAGTTATCAATTAAAATATCGTGTCTTTAAACGATAACGAAAAACGTCCAAATAAAACATCACGCGATTTAAAATCCGTGCAACGAACGCGCAAATCGAGATCGATAAATTAACGAAACATTTTTATAAATGTTTTCCAAGTATCTTATAGGAATACTTCAAATGAAAACATTGAAACTTAAATCTTTACTTAAAAACGCATATTAAACGTTTAACACCAAACCGAACGAGTAAACGAACGTAAAACGCAACAAATAAAGCTAGAAATGGAAAATGACCAAAATACCCCTGGTGGGCCCCCCCTAGGCCGGCCCCCTCTCCCCAAAAATGGCTGCCCATTCCACCTCCCCCATTCCCCACTCACATTACATGCAAAACAATGATTACTTTTCCTCCCTTAACCATTTACACTTCATGCATTCTTTTCACTTTACACTTTACCACTTCACACTCTTTCTCTTCTTTTCTCTCTTTCCCTCTCAAGAAATCAGCAGATTTCTAACCACCATCACCATAATTATCCACCACCATTCATCATATTTATCAAGAACAATAAGGAAGGAAGCTAGCACCAAGAGCATCATCATCATCATCATCATCATCATCTTGTTCCTTTGTTTCACCACCTCCTTTGTAAGGATACCAACACTTTCTCTCTCTAAAACTGATTTCATATGATTTACTTACATGTTATAAAGTTCATCTAACATTAATATGTCCAAAACCTTGATCAAAATACGTTTTTATAACACCTATATGAACAGGCATGAATCTGTCCAGAAACTTTCTTCACTTACACGAATTTTATAAAATTCATCCTTTCATGAAAATGGTAGTTTTTATAGGTTAAAATCAAGCTCAAGATGTTATCTTTCTAACACCGCAAACCTCATGCCTTTTTGAGCTCGTTTGGTATTTTTAATAATTTAAATGAAAACACATAGACTTTCTGGTACTAAAAGTCAGAAACTTGAACCATATGATTTTGACCATAACTTGAGTTCTACAAAGAATTAGAAGATGCATTTTTTTTTAAAAGTTGCGTATTGAAAAGACCTACAAAAAGTTCTTCTATGTCTCTTTCCAGAAACCTACGGATTTTCTTAGAAATATGAATCTATGCGACTGGCCTGCATGACATTGAAAACTGTGTATGGATTCATCCATAAATTTTATACCTAACAATATGGACACCATAATTAATGGAAAAATTAAGTTAACCTCTAGACATATGGTAGAACAGCTGGTAAAAATCTTGGACTCTAACTCGGAATATAGCTAGTTAAGAAAAATAGAGAAAGTAAACCGACAAACCGAGAAAACATGAACATGGACTGTTTTTAGACTTTTATAAAAACCGCGACTTTTGGTGAACTCCGGCATGAACCGACAACATATTTAGGCCCTATAAACTGATATTTGGGTTGGGTGAAAGTTTCGGGTCAAACCAAGTCAGTTTGACCAAGTCAACAAAAGTGGCTTGTTTTCGAAAAACTTACTATATTTGGAAAGTGGTAACAAAAATAGGTTTGGTTGACTTAATTAGTAACTTGGACCAAAAAATAATTTTAGAAAGTTTCTCGAACGAAAACCGACACTTGAAAACACTTGGACTAAAATGTAATTTTTGGACAGACCTTAGTGTCGCATGACCATGCGACACTAACCTTAATGTCGCATGACCTGCGACACTAACCATAGTGTCGCACCCCTCTGTCTCGCTGACCTATCATCAGTGACTTCAAACCTTGCGACACTACCTGCGACACTTGCCTAAGTGTCGCATAACCAACAGTGGAAACTAAAAATACGCCAACAGTGGTAACCATGCGACACTACCTGCGACACTTGCCTAAGTGTCGCATAACAAACAGTGGTAACACTTGCGGCACTAACAGTGGAAACCTTGCGACACTCACTGCGACACTTACCCTAGTGTCGCATGGCATGCGACACTGACACTAGTGTCGCTAATGACAGAATATTTTAAACTTGTTTTTCACTAAGTATCGAACATGAGTAACAACTTATAACCGCACATGATATATAATGTGACAAAGTATGCGATGACACAAACTTGATAATAATGTCTTAAAGAATTATTATTACAAACTTTCACCAACGGGTCGTACACGTTTTTGATAAACGAACTTGAACTACTATTTGGACATACTAGTTGATGAACTAGCTTTAGGTGGACATAAAACCCCCACCTACCCGATTGGCTTAAGTGGACATTAACCCCCACTTATACAATCGCTATAGATGGTCTTTTGAGACATCTACTTATACAACCTCATACGTCTAGGGCGTTAGGAGGTTGCACACGGGAACGAGAACACCCACTGCTTGCTACTTGATTATTGCTTGCTATCTGCTAAACCTTGGTGAGTTTCATAGCCCCTTTTTACTGTTTTCACTGGGGTGAGAATACATACAACTGTTTTATAAACTGCTTAATGATCACAAGTACTGGTAGCAACTTTTTTCGATACGCATTGCATGAGACCTGAATAATCCACTAAAGTCCTCTACTTATCATAGTCATTAAAATTTGTGCGTGAGTATTATTGGGTGGTACCATCAGGGTTTGACAAACCTCGTCCGGGCTAGTCGCGCTAGCCAACCCACGGGCGCAGTATTACTTGTGAATTAGAAGTGTATCGGATTAGTACACTTACCGGAGGCAAACAACGTTAAGCTTGACTATGAGACTCATGGCAATGGTATACCTATATTGCAGGCAGCAATACGTTTACTTATCGTTTGATAACGATACTTTTTACTTATCATTGATGAATGATACATACTTATGAAATCTTGTGGATCATTTTAGCAACTGATTACTTAACAAACCTATGAACTCACCAACTTTATGTTGACCTTTTAGTATGTATTTCTCAGGTAACCCGCCGCAGTAGGAAGCTTTTGGAAAGCTTAGCTCGAGTCGCATTGTTTTCAAAACATCAAGAGATTAGACTGCATGTAGCTGTATTTTGTAAATTCAGTATTGTATTAGAAATCTCTAATCGGTTTATGCGAACTCAAGAATTATTTTTGTAAACATTTGAATTATGGTAAATGTAACATTTTCAAACGTCTCATATAGAGGTCGTTTGCTTGATCTTTGTGTTGATGATATTGGATTTGGTCGGCGCCCCCGTGACACCTCCCACTTCCGCTGCCACGTGTTTTGGGGGTGCGACAGTATGTTAATCACAAATTGTGGGGAACCAAAGTTCCAAAACTCAAACACTATAAAATTCGGACTCAAACAATCTTGTGACATTATACGACTTGTGTGTGACGTTCGATAATTTTAGTATGTTGTACACTTGTGTAACCATTACCATTCTCAACCGCGATTATTGGACATTAACAACTTCAAAGCAAACAAACTATATTGGCACTTTGAAATCTAAATAATTAGCTAAGCAATCCTTACAAACAAAACTAGATAAGAACCTAATTAGAACCTTCATGCTCGTAGGTCTTGGATAGGAGTCATACCCGGCAAGCACGCGCGTTACATCCATCAATTTACTCTTGGGCCCAATTGTGAGTATTCACAACCCCTCTTTTTACCGTTCATACTAAATATTTTGGGGTGAAAAGCATGTTATCTTGTTGCAAATACTTATCTTGTATGTACTTTTCTGTTTATACGCTCTTATCGTATGCTTGTGACTCTATCGTGTCTTATGTCCCCGGTTTCTCTTACACAACCCATTAACTCATTATTGAGCCGATGGTTGATATGGATAGTACTATTTGGAAGGAGGCCACCTTCCCACTCATTCGTGCATATGAGTGCATACCACCAATTCAATATGTTTGCGATAGGACATATCTTTGGGGCGTTGTTTCGGGCCAGTAGGTTTGGTTGTGGACTCAAGCTATACATGTCATTCTTAAATGAATCTTATATTGCGTATAAACACTATTTTCCTAATAATGTAAATCTTACAATGTGGTTTGATAACTTCTAAATGGTTTTCACATTTACATTTTATTTTCTAAACCTGTGAACTCACCAACTATTTTTATAGTTGACCCTCATTTTACATGCTTTTCAGGAAACGGTCAGTAGTTCTGGAATGAAGCAACGTTTATCTTTATTAATGTTGAAGCTATTAGACTTACTTCGTTTTATCTTTTGGATGTATTCGGTTGTATGATCTAGTATTTGGTACTGTAAACTTATTGTAAGTGCTAATAGCTGTATCTTGTAAACGATGAATTAGTTGTACTTTGTGTAATGAAACCATTGTCCTGTTACATCTCGTGTTTCCGCTTTAGCGGGGTGTGACAAATTTGGTATCAGAGCCAAAGGTTATAGGAACACCGGTTGTCCTTAAGGAAGCCAAGACTATAACCGTTAAGTTAGTGTGCCTTTAAGTATGACTAGTTCGGGTGATTGCATCATTCGAAATTAATTTAACATAGCCTGATCAACTATGTATAATTAAAGACAAAGTGATGCAAGACCGGAAATGGTTATAGAAATAAGGTGCATCATAGAACTCAATTAAGTAAAGAAAAACTTCTCTATGTGTGCTTAGTACCTTCATATTCTAGGTTTTACCATACCTCTAGGAACTAAGTTCTCTTTTTGCAGCCTTACCATGTCGAACTCCTCACTCCACGCTCTAGGATCAGCTGATGACTCTGGCTATTTTACTGGTCGCCCTCGCGACAACCCACCTAGCTCTGAGCCAGAGGAGGACCCCTCGGAGTGTTCAGAGTCAGAGAATGAAGCTAGTAGCCGAGAGGTCACTAGGGAGAACACTAGGATTTCCCCGACACGTGTATCACCCAGCCACCTCAAGAAGGTGTGCGCATGAGGACCACTGCTCGTATGAGCGTTGCTCCACCTGTTAGATTTGCAGTCAGAGATTTCCCTCCCGGAACTGGACCATCAGGAGCTGGACCTTCAGGGACTGTATCTTCGAGAACTGTAGCCGGAATTCCGATATCTCGAGACCCCTACATGACTTTTAGGACGGCACGTAGAGTGGATGTTATGACTCATGATCTTCAGACTCAGAGAGCTTGGATTGCCCATCATGGGGAGATGTTAGGTTATATGACAGACCTAACAGAGCGGTTAATTTATCGTACAGACGATGCCAGGGAGACAGCACGGGCAACGGTGTTTTGGTGTAAGGTGTTTGCAGGGTTCACTTTTGTGTTGGCTATGATGCTCATTCTGAAGACCTTGTAGCGTTTGCTTAGGAGAATGTATTTGTGAAAAATTGTGATGAAATGGGTTATCCAAATTTTGGAACTTTTGACTTATCAATGGAAAAACCCTATTTTGTTTATTTAATATTATTGTGACAATTATTTTGATGCTTGATTTATTTTAGAACTCTTACCATAAGTTATTTTCACCTTATTTTTTTTTGTTGTTATCTAACCTTGCAAATACCAAAGTGTCCAACAATCAAAAAAACATGCTACATAAGCACTAATCAACAACTTTCAAAAATGTGTCACAGGATCATGCCTCCAAAACGATCCACTCGACGCACTCAAGAAGATCAACAACCTGACATGGCCCAGGTCATTGCCCAACAACTCTCTGCTGCAATCCCAAACATCATCGCCCAGGTGACTACTGATATCCAGGGAGCCCAGAGGAATGAGGGTGGTCCTAACCCCAATGGAAGACAGAATGCACCACCGGTTTTTGCCAATGATGGTCGAGTGTGCACTTATAAATACTTCATGTCTTGCAAACCCAAGGAGTTTCATGGAACTGAAGGCGCTGTAGGTTTATTGAAATGGTTCGAAAGCATCGAGTCAGTACTACATGTGAGCAACTGTGCTGAAGATCACAAAGTAGGCTATGTATCTAGCTTACTTCAGGACGTAGCTCTGACCTGGTGGAACACTAAAGTGCAGACCCGAGGAAGGGAAGCAGCATACAACCTTTCGTGGGACACATTCAAAAGGTTTGCTGTGCAGAAGCTAGAAGCAGAACTCTGGAATCACACCATGGAAGGTGCTGAGATAGAAAAGTACATGACTCGTTTTCATGAACTGGCAAAGTTGGTACCTCATCTTGTAACACCGGAGTACAATCGAATAGACCGTTACATTTGGGGATTTGCACCGGAACTTCGAGGAATGGTTACCTCATCTAATCCAACAACCTTCGAAAGTGCGGTAATTCTGGCACACCGTCTGACTACTGATATGATTCGCTTGGGAATCCTAACCAAGGTAAGTTCTGGTAATAAGCGAAAATTTGAGAATCAATCAAGAAAGAAGACTGGGAATACTTCCAATAGAAATCATAAATCAGCCAAGAATTTTGCAATTACCACTCAAGAGCCGAAAGGATACACTGGTCCCCTCCCTAAGTGTAACAAATGTAAATTCCATCATGAGGGAGTTTGCCCGAAATGTGACACCTGTAATAAAACCGGCCACACTGCCAAGTATTGCAGGGCTGGAAAGGAACGCAAGGAAAGTGGAGATGGCAACAAGGCGTGCTATGAATGTGGAAGTCTGGACCACTTTAGAAACACTTGCCCAAAGTTGAAAAGAGGTCCAAACAACAACACCAGAAATCAGGTAGGACCAACTAATCAAGGGAATCGGAATGTGCAGACTCGAGGACGGGCATTTGTGATGGGAGCTGAAGAAGCACGCCAGGACCCTAATGTGGTGACAGGTACGTTTCTTCTTAACAACCACTATGCATCCGTACTATTTGACTCGGGGGCAGATCAGAGCTTTGTTTCACATGCATTTAGACCCCTCCTTGGCAAAGAGTCCAAACCATTAAAACCTGCTTACACTGTCGAACTAGCTAGTGGTTACGAACTTAATGTTAGGGAGATCGTACGAGACTGCATTTTGCATCTTGAAAATGAGCAATTTAATATTGATCTCATCCCAATTAAACTAGGCAGTTTCGACGTGGTAGTCGGTATGGACTGGTTAGCCAAGAATCATGTAGACATAGGCTGCCACGAAAAGGTGATACGAATACCCATCCGAGAAAATGAAACACTAGTTGTGTACGGAGACAAGCCCGATAGGAGTTTGAAAATGGTGTCATCCATGAAGATTCGCAAATATCTGAGGAAGAAGTGCCTCGCCATTTTGGCGCACGTTGTCAAGAAAGAGTCGGAGGAAAAACTCGCTCAAGATATTCCCATAGTACGTGAGTATTTAGAAGTATTTCCAGATGATTTTCCTGGACTTCCCCCACCTAGACAAGTTGAATTCCGAATTGATCTAATACCAGGAGCCGCACCGATAGCTAAGGCACCGTATCACCTAGCACCCGCGGAAATGAAAGAATTGTCCAGTCAACTTCAAGAACTATTGGAAAAGGGTTTTATTCGCCCCAGTTCATCACCATGGGGAGCCCCAGTCTTATTCGTTAAACAGAAGGATGGATCATTACGAATGTGCATCGACTATCAAGAATTGAATAAACTAACAATCAAAAATCGATATCCTCTCCCTCAAATCGATGACCTATTCGATCAATTGCAAGGTGCCTCATACTTCTTAAAGATTGACTTACGGTCTGGATATCATCAATTAAGAGTCCATGAAGAAGACATACCCAAAACCGCATTCATGACCCGATATGGACACTATGAGTTCATGGTTATGCCATTCGGTCTAACTAACGCTCCTGCGGCATTTATGGACTTAATGAATAGAGTCTGTAGGGCGTATTTAGATAAGTTTGTGATAGTGTTCATTGATGAAATTCTAATCTACTCGCGAAGCAAGGAAGATCATGAGCAACACCTGAGGCAGATATTGCAACTACTCGAAGTTGAGAAACTGTACGCTAAATTTTCCAAGTGCGAGTTTTGGATTAAAGAGGTACATTTCCTTGGTCACGTGGTAGGTGAGAACTGAATTCACGTGGATCCAGGAAAAATTGAGGCCATTAAGAAATGGGAAGCCCCCAGGACTCCAACGGAAATCAGGCAATTTCTGGGATTGGCTGGTTATTATAGGAGATTCATCGAGAATTTCTCAAAAATCTCCCAGCCACTGACCACACTGACACAAAAGGATAAGAGTTTTGTCTGGGGAAAACCACAAGAAGAAGCATTTCAAACTCTAAAATGTAAATTATGCAACGCACCGGTATTGGCACTACCAGAAGGGTCAGATGACTTTGTAGTTTATTGTGATGCCTCGCATCAAGGTCTTAGATGTGTGCTAATGCAGAAAAATAAAGTCATAGCGTATGCTTCCAGACAACTGAAAACCCATGAGAAAAACTATACGACCCACGACTTAGAGTTAGGAGCCGTTGTCTTTGCACTCAAGATTTGGAGACATTACTTGTATGGAACCAAATGCATGATATCCACAGACCACAAAAGTCTCCAACACATCCTTGATCAAAAGATGCTCAACATGCGTCAGAGGAGATGGGTAGAGTTACTGAATGACTATGACTGCGAGATCAGATACCACCCAGGAAAGGCCAATGTAGTGGCAGATGTCCTAAGTAGGAAGGAAAGGGTGAAACACTCACGAATGCGAATGTGTGGAGCACTCGTACAAACTAGTTTAAAAGCTCAAATCCAACTTGCTCAAGAAGAGGCCTTAAGAGCTGAAAACCAGAAAGGAGAAACTCTGCACGGTCTCGAACTAAGGTTCGATACTAAGCCCGACAGAGTGAAATACTTTAAGGACAGGGTTTGGGTACCCAAGATTAACGGATTGAGAGATCTAATCTTAGAAGAGGCCCACAAATCACGGTACTCAATACATCCCGGGGTTGACAAAATGTACAAGGATGTTAAGGAGTATTACTGGTGGCCAGGAATGAAGAAAGACATCACTGTCTATGTTGGAAAGTGCTTAATATGTTCTAGAGTTAAAGCCGAACATCAAAAACCATCAGGACTGTTACAACAGCCAGAGATACCCCAATGGAAATGGGAACAGATAACGATGGATTTCATCACGAAATTGCCCCGAACCGCTAAAGGTCATGACTTCATATTTGGTTATTGTCGACCGACTAATGAAATCTGCTCACTTTCTTCCTATTCGGGAGGACTACAAAATGTTAAAACTCGCTCAAATCTATATTACTGAAATTGTGTCACGTCACGGGGTACCCATTTCCATTATCTCTGATAGAGATAGCCGTTTCACATCACGGTTCTGGCAATCCACACAGAAGGCGCTGGGAACACGAATAGACCTGAGTACCGCATATCACCCTCAGACAGATGGGCAAAGTGAACGAAAAATCCAAACTTTGGAAGATATGCTTCGGGCATGCGTGATGGACTTTGGAGGAAGTTGGGATGTTCATTTACCATTGGTGGAGTTTTCTTATAACAACAGTTACCACACCAGCATTCAATGTGCACCTTATGAAGCATTATATGGTCGTAAATGCCGATCACCTCTGTACTGGCATGAAATCGGAGAGAAACATTTGACGAGGCCAGACATTATCCAGGAAACAGTTGACAAAATCTCAATCATTAGGGATCGACTTAAAGAAGCCCAGAGTCGACAGAAAAGTTATGCGGATCACCGCAGAAAACCGTTAGAATTCCAAATCGGTGATAAGGTGTTCTTGAAAATATCACCATGGAAAGGAATGATTCGTTTTGGAAAAAGAGGCAAGCTAAATCCACGCTATATCGGACCTTACGAAATTTTGAAACGAATTGGTCCAGTGGCCTACAAACTCAAATTACCACAGGAATTAAGCAGGATTCACGACACGTTTCACGTATCGAATCTTAAGAAATGTCTAGCCGACGACTCGCAAATCTTACCCCTTGAGGGAGTCCAAATAGATGACCATTTACACTTTATCGAAGAACCAACGGAAATAGTCGATAAGGATACCAAGCGTTTAAGATAAAGCAAAATTCCGATCGTAAAAGTTCGCTGGAATTCTAAGCGCGAACCTGAGTACACCTGGGAACGTAAGGATTTCATGAAGCAAAAATACCCTCACCTATTCACTTGCTGAATCTAGACAGTACCACCTGTGGAATTTCGGGACGAAATTCTTCTAACTGGGGGAGACTGTGACAACCGTCAAAATCTCAGGTTATTACCACACTCTAATCTTAGATTTCATTATGGCATTCCATATATTTCGGAAAAATTTATGGTTACGACTCCTTAGGTCTACTAAACCGTAGAAAGTCTTAGAGATTTCCTAGTAGATCATTAGTCTATAAGACAAACTAAATTAGATTACTAAGTGCCAAATTAAACAAAGAAAATTTATCTCTTTATGCTTTAACAAAATCCTTATTGAATCGCAAACCGAAATTTCCGTAACTCGATAACGCAAACTTAATCGGATGAATAATACATGAACATTAAAATTAGACAAATTAAGTGTATCATAACTTAATTCAAGAACTTAAAATTTCTCACTTTTTAAAACTCAAATTTTAATCACCAAAACATCACAAAATAAACCTTATAACATAACAATACTTATACACCTTTAATACAAATTAATTATACAACTATTATACAAATTATTTAACAAAAAAAAAATAAAAAAATTTAAACACCCCCCCCCCCCCCTTCTTTTTCATTTCAAATCTTTTATTTCCCCCATACACTCATTACTACTTCACTTCCCCAAAACCCATTCTCACACTCTTCACATTTCTCTCTCAAAACACACATTAAACACACACTTCTTCCTCCCAAAAATCAGTCACATTCAAGCTCTAAACCCAGAATTTAAAGGTGTTCATCACCAAATAAAAGCAAGAAAAGGTAATCTATATCATTTACTATTATTATCTATCACTTCCTTCTTGGGTTTTCTTCAAAATCCGGATTTTAGCCCTTCTCATGGCGAAAAATCCTCATAAAATTCTTGATGTTTGTAGGTTACATCTTTTCACATCTTTTTGTGTTAGAAGAAAGAGTAACCCATGATCAAACCAAAAATTAAGTGAAACTTGGTGTTGATACTTGTAACTTTGTTGAATATTATTTATCTTCATGTAAAAATTGTTCTTGTGATAAGTAATCATCTCTAACATATCTTGATTGTATATCAACATCATGCATGTGTTAGAACATGGATTTAAAGAAACACTCAAACAAGAGTTTACAACTTTCTGTCCAGAAAACTTATTCTATTTCAACGATTTTTATAAAAATCATTCCTTCATGAAAATGGACGTTTTTATAGTCTAAAATTAAGTTCTGGAAGTAAGCTTTCCATCCATATAAGCCACATGTTCATACGAGTTCATTTGATATTTTTAATAATTTTTGTGAGTAAAGATGTACAAGCTGTAATAGTAAGACAGAAACTTTCTTCTCAGTGTTTTAATCATAAATGGAGCATTACAACTCCAAATGACTTGAAACCAATGCTAAAAGTTTACAAATTTCCTTGGCTAAAACTTTGAAGAGACCAATTTTATTGATTCCATGTACATTTTGCTCAGAAATAATGATTGTATGCATGTGTTTAAATTCGACCCTAGAAGATAAAAGTAAAATCTAAAAATACTTGACTTTTCTATTAGTTCTGTAAAAATTACACAAAGTAGATAACATATTTTAGAACATCTGTGATTTTTCCCTTAAATCATTTTTGATCAGAAGTATTTTTAATAAATACAACCAACATGGGTAATTTCTGGAAAACATGAAAAGTGGACTGATTTTGGTATAACCCTAAATACCGACACTTACGGACTTACTATGTAGAGAAAGACTAACTTTTATGACTTATAAACATGTTTAAGCATTGGTTAAAAGTATCAGGATAAACCAAGAAGGTTTGACCAAGTCAACAATAATCGGTCTCGGTATCAAAAAGGGAAAACTTTCTATGCTTGGAAAGATTGGTAACAAAAAGTGTTTGGATGTCTTTTGATGTATTTATCTATTGTGTATGTTAATCATAAATTGTGGGGAACCAAAGTTCCAAAACTCAAACACTATAAAATTCGGACTCAAACAATCTTGTGACATTATACGACTTGTGTGTGACGTTTGATAATTTTAGTATGTTGTACACTTGTGTAACCATTACCATTCTCAACCGCGATTATTGGACATTAACAACTTCAAAGCAAACAAACTATATTGGAACTTTGTAATCTAAATAATTAGCTAAGCAAAACTTTCAAACAAAACTAGATAACAACCTAATTAGAACCTTCATACTCGTAGGTCTTGGATAGGAGTCATACCCGGCAAGCACGCGCGTTACATCCATCAATTTACTCTTGTGCCCAATTGTGAGTATTCACAGCCCCTCTTTTTACCGTTCATACTAAATATTTTGGGGTGAAAAGCATGTTATCTTGTTGCAAATACTTATCTTGTATGTACTTTTCTGTTTATACGCTCTTATTGTATGCTTGTGACTCTATCGTGTCTTAAGTCCCCGGTTTCTCTTACACAACCCATACCACCAATTCAATATGTTTGCGATAGGACATATCTTTGGGGCGTTGTTTCGAGCCAGTAGGTTTGGTTGTGGACTCAAGCTATACATGTCATTCTTAAATGAATCTTATATTGCGTATAAACACTATTTTCCTAATAATGTAAATCTTACAATGTGGTTTGATAACTTCTAAATGGTTTTCACATTTACATTATATTTTCTAAACCTGTGAACTCATCAACTATTTTTATAGTTGACCCTCATTTTACATGCTTTTCAGGAAACGGTCAGTAGTTCTGGAATGAAGCAACGTTTATCTTTATTAATGTTGAAGCTATTAGACTTACTTCGTTTTATCTTTTGGATGTATTCGGTTGTATGATCTAGTATTTGGTACTGTAAACTTATTGTAAGTGCTAATAGCTGTATTTTGTAAACGATGAATTAGTTGTACTTTGTGTAATGAAAGCATATTGCTGTTACATCTCGTGTTTCCGCTTTAGCGGGGTGTGACATCTAACATGGAATCCATTTTGAAAAACTTAAGTTTTATTGAGGAAAGCACTAATCCAGCAAGTGACGATGTGTTAATAATGACAAGAGGAAGAAAAGTAACCAAAGTTGATCCACCACCACCAGACAAGACCCCCGAAAACATCCCTTTGCCTACACCTATACCTAGTGAACATGAGTCAATTGACATCCCTGACCCATCACCAGCCCAAACTCAGGATAATGTACCTCGTACAAGAATACCTTATCCTGGAATACTTAAAAAGGAAAAGCAAGAAGCCAAATTCGGAAAATATCTAGAAATGTTTAAAAGCCTACACTTAAATGTTAAATTATTAGATGCTTTAGTAGAAATGCGTTCATGTGCCAAATTCTTTAAAGAGCTTCTTTCAAACAAAGAAAAGCGTAGGCAAATAGTTAGTTTACCCTTGGATGCTGAATGTTCTTTGATTGTGCAACACGGTCTTCCACCTAAACTAGGCAATACTGGACGCTTTACCATACCTTGTTTTCTCCAAGATATTCAAATCAGTAATGCCTTAGCTGACCTAGGTGCTAGTGTTAATCTTATACCTTATTCCCTCTACAAGAAATTAGGATTAGATAACCTATTACCTACTCGTATGACCATTCAATTAGCAGACAGATCAGTTAAACTCCCTCGAGGGATTGCTGAAGATGTCATGGTAAAAGTCGATAAGTTCATTTTTCCGGTGGACTTCATTGTCATGGATATAGAGGAAGATACCCATGTCCCACTCATCCTTGGCAGACCTTTTTTAAACACTGCCAAGGCTGTGATCAACGTAAACGAAAAATCTTTAAAACTGAGAGTGGGGATGGAGGAGGTCACCGTTAACGTCAATCGATTAATGAAGCAACCTCTGGAAGAGGAACTTGGTTTGTGTGATACCATGCAGGACATTTTTGATGAACATCTCCATGAAGTATTGACAATATCCAGCCGGGATCCGATACCCAACACGGTAGTCACCGTTCGGAGGTTATACAATGAGGACCCTGGGCTGCACTCTGCAATCACTTCACCAACAACATCTGAAGAGCTACTATCTCCCCTACTTGAAAAGAAATCCTCTTGCACTAATGACAAAACAATCGTTGTTCCATTAGGATGCGGTACACCGATACCTTGGCGAAAAAGAGAAGGGGCCAAATGTAACAACCGCCAATTTAGGACTTTAGATTAGTGCATAAACTACTTGTAATTTCCTGTATTTAGTTTTGTATTAATCTAAATATACGAGACTTTTGTGAAATTACCTACACGCGTACGTGAATCGTTTAAATCGTACACTTACCAAACGGACGAGATCCTATAAAAAATTTAGATTGGACGTTGGTGACAAAAACTTTTAAATAATTTGGAATTAACCAAACAAACCTTACTTGCTTTAATATATTGTGTAAATATACTACACGAATCTAGTATCGTTTAAAAACATTCCGAACGCGACGAGATCACACGAAACGCGCCTAACAATGGGAAGTAATTCAAGTTATATTTTTATAACTCATTATTAAGTATTATGATAAAATACTTCGGCTAAAAATATTTCGGATACACTTTAACATATAGCGTGAAACAACATTTAAACAATTACGGGATTTAACCGACAACGACCCGTGATATAAAAACTCGGAAACACAAACCCGCGAGCCGAGACTCAAATGGGTCGGCTCAGACCGGCGGACCCAAACCAAACCGACCCATGACCCACCCCTTTTAACACCCTTTGTTTCCACCTTTTCTCATTTACACCAAACACACATACATACACTCTCTTCTCTCCTTCTCACTTTCAAATTGCAGCCCCAAACCACCCCAAAAACGTCACCCAAAAACTCACCATCTTGCGGAGTTGATTCAGAGAGAAACAATCACCATCTCGAGCTCTCCATCTTCATCTTCTCCATTTTCAATTTCGTTGTAAGGTACTTCAAAACTCTTTTAAATTACTTAGGAAGCTTTTATTTACATGTTAGAACGTTTACTCAACAAAGATTTGCCCAAAAATCGACTTGAAAATGCATTTTCATGAAAAAGTGTTCGAACAGCTCGTTCTGCGAACCGAGATCTGTTCGTCCTGCGAGGCGAACCCAATTGCGAACCGAAAATTGAACTCGCGAACCCAACTGCGAACCGAACCCACCTGCGAGTTGACTTGCGAGTCGACCATCTAGTTGACTTGCGAGTCGACCTGCGAGTGGACTTGCGAGTTGACCTGCGAGTTGACCTGCGAGTCGACTTGCGAACCGAACCTTGCGTTGCAAACTGAATTCAGTTCACAGCCTACTACCTGGCAAGCTGAACTCGGCTTGCACCGCGAACTCAATTCGCACCACTATTTCAGTCCATAACCCGACTTGACCAATTTTCCGAATTTAATTCCTAGATACGATTTTTAATGAAATGATATACATAATAATAACACTCTCGGATTATTTTTACAAACCGTCACCAACGGGCCATACTTGTTTTTCCAAAATACAAACGATTTACTAAACAAACACTTGGACTCGTCCTAGTTGAGTGGACAACTAGCATGGGTGATCTTTTAAGACACCAACTCGTTTACTAGTTTACTTACAACCTTGTGCGTTACGGACGCCAGAAGGTTGCAGGATTCTGAGAATCGGTACACAGACTTACAACCGCTTTACCTGGTTGATTACACATACGTATTTACTGGACTCAGGTGAGTCTCATAGCCCCGCTTTTACTGTTTTATTGTTTTACTTACGGGGTGAGATACATTGCTTATTTTTATGAACACGAGTACTGAATTACATGTTTACCAAACGGAATTGCATGAGTTTTTCTCACCATTTATTTAGGGAAGTCTCCTCATCATATACCGTTAGTTATGTACTTAAGCACGAACACTAGTTAATGGATCCATTAGGGAAATGACCCTCCCCGCCCGGGGTAGTTGCGCTACCACGAACCGTTCTGTATAAACGGGTGACTATTATTCGTTACTGATGCTTGCTCAATTTCCGAGCATGTCACGGGAGCAAATTTATTATTTACGGGTTAAGCTTCGATTATGAGCCTCGTGGCAATGGTATAACTTACTTACTTTCTATTGCGAGAATTGCAAATAACTGATTTACGCCTGCGGGCCTTATTAATGAAATCTTGTGTTCAAACACTTACTTTATTTACAAACCTGTGAGATTCACCAACATTCGTGTTGACCTTTTTAGCTTTGTATCTCAGGTACACATACGGAGTAGGATTCCCTCAGGATACTAGCTAGAGTCGCAAGATTTCTACTTTGCATTTAACGGAGATTCTTAGCATTATCTTTTGTATTTATTATGATCATTTAATAGAATCTCCCGCCTTATACGCGGACTCTAGGGAACTTTATTTTGTAACCGGAAACGTTATGTTTCAAACATTTTATGTATGAAAATGTAACTATTTTACAAACGTCGCATATAGATGTCGTTTGCTTTACTTTTGTGCTGTGATATTTGATTAGTTGCACTCCAAAGCTTGCCTCCGCTAAACTGTGATTTTGGGGGTGTTACAGATTGGTCTCAGAGCCTAAGGTTATAGCGAACTAGGTTGCATTTAGTGGGCCTAGACTATGACCGTTAGGCAGTATTTCCTCATTAGGTATGACTGGTTCGGAAATTTCATCGTACGACGTTAATTTAACATAGCCTGATCAACTATGTATAATTAAGGAAAGATGATGTGAAGCCCGAAAGGGGTTATATTGAACAGGAATACACTAGTTGACTCTGACCACGAGAGAAATGGAATCGATACTTGGTTGTGCTAGACACACTAGGCTGTGTTATATGTTATATATATAAGTAGGCCTCATTCTTTCTAACACTTTGTCTCATAATGGCAAACACACCACCAAGTTCGTCACGCTCTTATCCGCATGGAACACGAAACCCAAGGATGGCTAGGAGGGACGCCCGTTCGCCTCGAACCAGCCCATATCCTATTCACCTCACTCTACCGGACTTAGTCGCTAGGGTGTACCATCACGACCAACAACTCCATGAAATGGATATCGAACTCTAAGAAACTCGTGAGAACTGGAGACTCACTGCAATGGAGCGAATCGAGCAAGTCTCCGAAGATCACGATCACACTGTCACCACCATGAACACTCTTCAGAATCAGGTGGGAGACACATTCGAAACCATGGAGGTTGTCCACAACAAAGTGATTGGCAACCGAAACGAGATCTCTGTCCTACAATCAAGACTCCATCAGTGCGAGACACGTCTAAGGGAAACCGAGGACGCCCTCCGAACGGCCAACAGACTCGCAGAATCTGTGGACCACCTCAACGCACTGCTGCCACAGCTCAATCTACGCCGGAATTAGCTTAGGCTGAATCTGTATTCTATTATGCTTTCGTAGGACCTATGTAATTTGAACGGATGAAACAATTCCCGGCATCTTTTGTATTTACTATATTATGTAACCCTCTACAACTCATGTCTTGTATCTAATCTAATTATCTAATGAAATATGGGAATATGGTTATCACGTCACTCTGTTCTCGTACATTCCATCATATACACGTGAGATATATCATAAATTCGTACAAATCTCTTATGTTCCCTTTCTTGTTCTCCTTGTTCAGCATCATGCCTCCCTGACGCCAGGTCACCCTCAGCGAAACTGAAATAGCGGATCTAATTGCCCGCAGTGTGGCCCAAGCCTTGGCTACCCGGACACCTATTCCTAGTAGCGAAGATACAGCTACCAATGGGCAACAACCCAAACCCTGCTCTTACAAAGACTTTCAGAATTGCAAACCCCTGAGCTTTGCAGGTACTGAAGGAGCAATCGGTCTAGTACGCTGGATCGAGAAAATCGAATCTGTATTCCTTATTTGCAACTGCACAGAAGGAGACAAGGTCAAGTTCTCCGCCAGTACATTTTCTGACACCGCCCTCACCTAGTGGAACACCTATGCCCAGACTGTGGGTATTGCAAATGCTTACAAACTCTCATGGGATGAGTTAAAGCAGCTGTTGAGGGGCGAGTATTGCCCCCGAGATGAATTGAAGCAGCGGAAGTAGAGTTCTGGAACCACAAAATGCAGGGTGACGACATCACGGGTTACACCAACCGTTTTCACCAACTGGCACTTCTGTGCCCATCCATGGTCGATCCCGAGTACAAGAGGATCAAGAAATACATAGATGGACTCCCCGACAAACTTCAAGACCTGGTGACTTCATCCAAACCGGGTACTATTCAGAGCGCCATTCGTATGGCTCACAAACTAACGGCCAACTCTGTCCGCCGTGGCACAACTTCAACCCCAACAACAAACAACAAGCGTAAGTGGGAAGGAAGCCCCAATTCCTCCTACCAAACCTACAACAAAAAGCCTGAATCTGTTAAGGCTTATTCCTCGGGATTTACTGAGAGGAAAGGGTATGTCGGGAACAAACCTTACTATCCCAAATGCAATCGCCATCATGACGGTTCCTGCCCTTCTACTAATTGCAAAAAGTTCGGGCACTTGGCCAAGGATTTCCGAGCCAACACCCCTACCCCCAACCCTAACACGCCGAAGACTTTCTTTGGGTGTGGAAATCCAAGGCATTTCAAGAGCGACTGCCCCAAGCTGAAAAACAACAATAACAAGAACAGCAACAACGCTCGAGGAAGAGCTTTTATGCTGAAATCCGGGGAAGCCCGTCAAGACCCTAATGTGGTCACGGGTACGTTCCTTCTCAACAATTTAACTGCTACTGTCCTATTTGATACTGGTGCTGATAAGAGCTTTATGTCTGATAAATTCTATCCACTACTTGACACTACACCTATAGCCTTGGATTCTAAGTACACGGTAGAATTGGCAAACGGAAAACTTATTGAGGCCAACAGTGTGATACCTAATTGCACTTTAAATCTAGCTAACAAGCTCTTCTCCATTGTTTGATACCCATCGAGATCGGCAGCTTTGACATCATAGTCAGTATGGATTGGTTATCCAAGCACCGAGCCGAAATAGTCTGTTTTGAGAAAATCATCCGAATCCCTCTCGTCACCGGTGGAACTTTAGTCATACAAGGGGAGACCGGCGGGACAATCCTAAACATCATTTCTTGCATGAAAACCCGAAAATACTTGAGAAAAGGGTACCAAACGATCCTCGCACATGTTATGGAGAAAAAGTCGGAGGAGAAACGACTGGAGGATGTGCCTATTGTTCGGGATTTCCCAGAAGTCTTCCCTGAAGACTTGCCTAGTCTTCCACCACCGAGACAAGTCGAATTTTCTATTGATCTTGTGCCCGGTGCAACACCGGTGGCACGAGCACCTTACCGACTAGCCCCATCCGAGCTTCAGGAGTTGTCTACTCAGTTACAGGAACTCCTGGATAAGGGATTCATTCGACCAAGTTCCTCACCTTGGGGAGCTCCGGTCTTATTCGTGAAAAAGAAAGATGGTTCTTTCCGCATGTGCATCGACTATCGTGAACTTAACAAGTTAACTGTCAAGAACCATTACCCACTCCCTCGCATTGATGACCTGTTCGCCCAGCTTCAGGGGTCGAGTTTTTATTCTAAGATCGACCTCCGGTGGGGTTACCACCAACTTCGAGTTCGAGACTTCGACATCCCAAAAACTGCTTTCAGAACCCGCTATGGACATTACGAATTTCAAGTGATGCCTTTTGGCTTAACCAACGCACCAGCTGTATTCATGGACCTTATGAATCGGGTGTGTAAACCCTATCTAGATAATTTTGACATCGTGTTCATTGACGACATCTTGATCTACTCGCGCAACGAAACCGAACATGGCCAACACCTGAAAACCATCTTGGAATTACTCAGACACGAGGAGTTATATGCAAAGTTCTCCAAGTGTGAGTTCTGGATGCGAACAGTACACTTCCTAGGGCACGTCGTTGACAGCCAAGGGATACGTGTTGATCCAGCCAAGATCGAGGCCATTATGTGCTGGGAAGCGCCAACCACACCAACCGAGATACGACAATTCTTAGGTCTCGCCGGATACTATCGACGATTCATTGAGAATTTCTCCAAGATAGCCTTACCCTCAACCTCACTGACTCAGAAAGACAGGAAATTCGATTGGACCGACAAACAAGAGTCAACCTTCCAATTACTGAAACACAAACTCTGCAGTGCGCCAATCTTGTCCCTACCCGAAGGCACCGATGACTTCGTGGTTTACTACGACGCCTCACACCAAGGACTTGGGTGCGTGTTAATGCAACGGGAGAAGGTCATTGCTTATGCCTCACGACAACTGAAGGTTCATGAGAAAGACTATACGACACACGACCTGGAATTAGGTGCCGTGTTATTCGCGCTAAAAATCTAGAGACATTACCTTTATGGTATGAAAAGTACCATCTTTACCGATCACAAAAGCCTCCAACACATATTCGATCAAAAGGATCTAAACATGAGGCAACGTCGTTGGGTCGAGTTACTTAGTGACTACGACTGCGAAATCAAATACCATCCCGGCAAGGCGAACGTAGTCGCTGATGCCTTGAGCCGAAAAGAACGAGTGAAACCCCTTCGGGTCTGAGCCCTCAGTGTTACCATCCTCAACGACCTTGTCACCCAGGTTCTTGCCGCTCAACTCGAAGCACTCAAACCTGAAAACGTCATCGATGAAGCCCTACGAGGCATGGATAAACAGTTTGAAATCAAACCTGATGGAACTCGGTACTTCTCTAACCGGGTATGGGTACCCAATTTCGGAAACTTGCGAGATTTGGTGATGACAGAAGCTCACAAATCTCGATATTCTATACATCCTGGTTCTGAAAAGATGTATCATGACATCAAAGGATTGTATTGGTGGCCTAACATGAAAGCTGACATCGCCATGTACGTCAGTAAATGCCTAACTTGTTCCAAGGTCAAGGCCGAACACCAAAGACCTTCGGGATTGCTCCAACAACCTGAAATTCCTCAATGGAAATGGGAGCAACTTTCCATGGACTTTATTACCAAACTACCGAAAACTTCGAACGGTTGCGATACAATTTGGGTGATCGTAGATCGTCTCATGAAATCTGCCAATTTCCTAGCCATCAAGGAAACTGACAAGATGGAGCGTTTGGCTCGCATCTACATCAAAGAAATTGTTTCACAACACGGTGTACCTATCTCGATCATCTCGGATAGGGACAGTCGTTTTACTTCTAACTTTTGGCAATCACTACAAAGATCTCTCGGTACTCGTCTGGATATGAGTACTGCTTATCATCTGCAAACTGACGGCCAAAGCGAACAAACTATTCAAACACTGGAGGACATGCTTTGCGCCTGCGTAGTTGACTTCGGTAAAAACTGGGAAGATCACTTGCCTTTGTGCGAATTCTCCTACAACAACAGTTACCATACTAGCATCAAGGCCGCACCGTTTGAGGCACTCTACGGACGTAAGTGCCGATCACCTATCTGCTGGACTGAAGTGGGGGATACCCAGCTCACTGGTCCAGAAATCATTCACGAAACCACCGAGAAAATCGTTAGTATCCAAAACTGGCTGAAGGCCACCCGTGACCGTCAGAAAAGTTACGCTGACGTGAGACGCAAACATCTTGAGTTCCAGGTTGGGGACAAGGTACTCCTTAAGGTGGCACCATGGAACGGTGTTATTCGATTCGAAAAACGGGGAAAACTGAACCCTAGGTACATTGGACCATTTGAAATTCTCGAGAGGATTGGTCCAGTGGCGTACCGACTACAGCTACCTACCGAACTTAGTAGCGTACATCCTACCTTCCACATTTCTAACCTAAAGAAATGTCTGTCTGATGAGACACTGATTGTACCACTCGACGAAATACAAATCGATGATAAACTTCACTTTGTCGAGGAACCCGCGGAAATAATGGACCGTGAGGTCAATCGTTTAAAACAGAGTTGTATTCCCATTGTCAAGGTCAGGTGGAATTCGAGGCGCGGTCCTGAATTCACGTGGGAACGGGAAGACCAAATGCGACTGAAATATCCACACTTGTTCACAGACTCTACTCATACGACTTGAGCTCAATTTCGGGACGAAATTCTCCTAACAAGGGGAGAATGTAACAACCGCCAATTTAGGACTTTAGATTAGTGCATAAACTACTTGTAATTTCCTGTATTTAGTTTTGTATTAATCTAAATATACGAGACTTTTGTGAAATTACCTACACGCGTACGTGAATCGTTTAAATCGTACACTTACCAAACGGACGAGATCCTATAAAAAATTTAGATTGGACATTGGTGACAAAAAGTTTTAAATAATTTGGAATTAACCAAACAAACCTTACTTGCTTTAATATATTGTGTAAATATTCTACACGTATCTAGTATCGTTTAAAAACATTCCGAACGCGACGAGATCACACGAAACGCGCCTAACAATGGGAAGTAATTCAAGTTATATTTTTATAACTCATTATTAAGTATTATGATAAAATACTTCGGCTAAAAATATTTCGGATACACTTTAACATATAGCGCGAAACAACACTTAAACAATTACGGGATTTAACCGACAACGACCCGTGATATAAAAACTCGGAAACACAAACCCGCGAGCCGAGACCCAAATGGGTCGGCTCAGACCCACGGACCCAAACCAAACCGACCCATGACCCACCCCTTTTAACACCCTTTGTTTCCTCCTTTTCTCATTTACACCAAACACACATACATACACTCTCTTCTCTCCTTCTCACTTTTAAATTGCAGCCCCAAACCACCCCAAAAACGTCACCCAAAAACTCACCATCTTGCGGAGTTGATTCAGAGAGAAACGATCACCATCTCGAGCTCTCCATCTTCATCTTCTCCATTTTCGATTTCGTGATAAGGTACTTCAAAACTCTTTTAAATTACTTAGGAAGATTTTTTTTACATGCTAGAACGTTTACTCAACAAAGATTTGCCCAAAAATCGACTTGAAAATGCATTTTCATGAAAAAGTGTTCGAACAGCTCGTTCTGCGAACCGAGATCTGTTCGTCCTGCGAGGCGAACCCAATTGCGAACCGAAAATTGAACTCGCGAACCCAACTGCGAACCGAACCCACCTGCGAGTTGACTTGCGAGTCGACCATCTAGTTGACTTGCGAGTCGACCTGCGAGTGGACTTGCGAGTTGACCTGCGAGTTGACCTGCGAGTCGACTTGCGAACCGAACCTTGCGTTGCAAACTGAATTCAGTTCACAGCCTACTGCCTGGCGAGCTGAAATCGGCTTGCACCGCGAACTCAATTCGCACCACTATTTCAGTCCATAACCCGACTTGACCAATTTTCTGAATTTAATTCCTAGATACGATTTTTAATGAAATGATATACATAATAATAACACTCTCGGATTATTTTTACAAACCGTCACCAACGGGCCATACTTGTTTTTCCAAAATACAAACGATTTACTAAACAAACACTTGGACTCGTCCTAGTTGAGTGGACAACTAGCATGGGTGATCTTTTAAGACACCAACTCGTTTACTAGTTTACTTACAACCTTGTGCGTTACGGACGCCAGAAGGTTGCAGGATTCTGAGAATCGGTACACAGACTTACAACCGCTTTACCTGGTTGATTACACATACGTATTTACTGGACTCAGGTGAGTCTCATAGCCCCGCTTTTACTGTTTTATTGTTTTACTTACGGGGTGAGATACATTGCTTATTTTTATGAACACGAGTACTGAATTACATGTTTACCAAACGGAATTGCATGAGTTTTTCTCACCATTTATTTGGGTAAGTCTCCTCATCATATATCGTTAGTTATGTACTTAAGCACGAACACTAGTTAATGGATCCATTAGGGAAATGACCCTCCCCGCCCGGGGTAGTAGTGCTACCACGAACCGTTCTGTATAAACGGGTGACTATTATTCGTTACTGATGCTTGCTCAATTTCCGAGCATGTCATGGGAGCAAATTTATTATTTACGGGTTAAGCTTCGATTATGAGCCTCATGGCAATGGTATAACTTACTTACTTTCTATTGCGAGAATTGCAAATAACTGATTTACGCCTGCGGGCCTTATTAATGAAATCTTGTGTTCAAACACTTACTTTATTTACAAACCTGTGAGATTCACCAACATTCGTGTTGACCTTTTTAGCTTTGTATCTCAGGTACACATACGGAGTAGGATTCCCTCAGGATACTAGCTAGAGTCGCATGATTTCTACTTTGCATTTAACGGAGATTCTTAGCATTATCTTTTGTATTTACTATGATCATGTAATAGAATCTCCCGCCTTATACGCTGACTCTAGGGAACTTCATTTTGTAACCGTAAACGTTATGTTTCAAACATTTTATGTATGAAAATGTAACTATTTAACAAACGTCGTATATAGATGTCGTTTGCTTTACATTTGTGCTGTGATATTTGATTAGTAGCACTCCAAAGCTTGCTTCCGCTAAACTGTGATTTTGAGGGTGTTACACCAAACCAAACTCATTTCCTTCAATTAAAGAAATCCTAGATTCATTCAAATGAATGAGTATGGAAACACCCCCAATTTAACCACAACTAACCAACCAACCCGTATCTCTACCAAATCCTGAAATCACCATAAACCAATCTTTAACCGCTCAATTTCAAGAAATCCAGTTCACCAACAACGGAAGGATTCTTCTCACCCGAAAGGATGAAATATCCTCATCAACAGTCAACAAATATGTCACACCCCGCTAAAGCGGAAACACCGGGTAACAGTGCATAAGATATAGAAGCAACACCATACATAATTTGTAGAAAGTATTACAAGTTATTACAAGTTCAACCCATAGTTTCAAAAGAGATTACACCAAGTTCCATAAAGTTTCCAAAAGATAATCATAATTCAAAATAAAGCAAACGCATATGAGTATGCATCCATGCAAAAGTACTCCTAGAATGCACCTTACTGTCGTTCACCTAAAAAGCATGATAAAAGAAAAGGGTCAACTATGGTCATAGTTGGTGAGTTCACAGGTTTAATGTCACAAACAATTGAACTAAAAGTTTTGTTCATAAGAGACATAAATAAAAATGATTGGTTGTAATAGTTGCGAATATGAAAGGTAATATACAAGAGTGTTAACGCAATTGAGGCCACTACTAAACCGATTCAACTGACACATGCCCCAAGCTCCATGTTCTATCGGTAACATGAGTACTGGTGATACTATGCACTCATGAACAATGTGAGAAAGGAGTGGTTTCCCCCTAAATAGCGCCATCCATAAATATCAACGGCTCTTCTGGCTCTCGAACGAGTTAATAAGTAGTGTAACAGGTATTTCCGGGGACTTTAGTACTAAAGCATAACAATAGTATATACCAATTCACATAAATAGTATAGCAAAAGTTCAACAAGTTCATAAAGAGTACAACCAAATTAGTTAAAGTTCGAGATCATGCTTTTTACCCCAAAATAGTAAACAAGTAAAAAGGGGCTGTGAAAACTCACAATTGAGCGTAAGAGTAAACGATGAATGTAGCGCGCGTGCTTGTCGGGTATGACTCCTATCCAAGACCTATGAACATGAGGTTTCTAATTAGTTTTTCGGTTTGATAATGGTTTACTCTTTATTTTAACACATAAGGATGTGAAAAGAGATAACCTACAAACATCAAGCTTTGCATGAGGATTTTAGCCATGGAAAAGGCATAAAATCCGAATTTTTATGAAGAAATATACAAGAAAAATGAAATATAACAAGTGTGGATGATGTAGATTACCTTGAAGGGTTTACTTTGATAGATTAAAACCTTCAAAATCTTGGATTAGCCTTGTATATTTGCTGGATTTTTAGAGAGAGTTGAGAGAATTCTTGTGTGTGTTTTTAGAGAGAGAAAGGTGAGAAAGGTGAATGTGTAAGTTTTGAAAAATGAAATAATAAAGAGGAGTGTAGGGAAATGAAATGATTTTGAATGGGGAAAGGGGATGAACGAATTTTAAAGGATCTAGGGGTCATTTCCTTTAAAACAATTTATAAATATAAAGTTTAAAAGATGTATTAAGTTTGTATTAAAGATGTGTAAGTATATTGTATAGTATAAGGTTTATTTTGTGATGTTTTGGTGATTAATATTTGAGTTATAAAAGTGCTTTATTTTATAATTGAATTGCTTACAATAGGTATTAGAGTGTTAATTTGTTATATTTGAGTTTCATTTACCGATTTACGGAATTTTAACAAATCTTGATTTTTAAATTTGATAGATATATTTGTGACAAGTATGGGATTTAGATTTTATATTTCTAATTTCTTGAATTAAATTAATAGACATCTAATTTGTCTAAGTTTGATATTCACAAATTATTTATCCGATTAAATTTTACGTTGTCGAGTCACGGGAATTTTGGTTTTGCAAATTGTTAAGGATTTTGTTAAAGCATAAGGAGATAAATTTTCTTTGTTTAATTTGGCACTTAGTAACCTAATTTAACATGTATAAAAGAACTTATGGTTCACTAAGAAACCTCTAAGTCGTTATGTAGCTTTAGTAAACCTAAGGAGTCGTAACATTAAGTTTCACTAGGATTGAAGGAATGCTGTAAATTTAAGATTCGAGTGCGGTAATGACCTGAGATTTTGACGGATGTCACAGTATCCCACCATGGAAATGAATTTCATCCCGAAATTCAATTCGTTCCATGGGGTGATGATGCACTCGAGAATAGAGGCATGTACTTTCATCTCATTAAATGTTCCTATTCCTATGTGAACCCAGGTCCATGTTTAGAATTTCAGTGTACCTTAACTAAAGGAATGTTGTAACGTCTCAACTGTTTGGTACCTCTATTAAGGATTTCAGTAGGTGCTTCACTAGAAGAAAGTAGTCAATCATCAATTCGAACTCTTCTAAGGGCAAAGTCTGAGAGTTGTTGACTATACACTTCTTAAGGTTTAAGACATGAAATATGTCATGAACGTGATCCAACTCTTTGGGTGATTCTAGTTCGTAAGCCACCGGGCCTATTTTTTTCAAGATTTTGTATGGTCTAATTTAGCGTGGGCTTAGCTTGACTTTCTCGCCAAAGCGTACAATTCCTATCCAAGGTGATACTCTCAGGGACACTCTATCACCCATTTGGAATTCTAGTGGCTTTTAGCGATTGTCACCGTAGCTTTTCTGTCTACTTTGGGTTGCCTTTAGTCATTCCCTTATGGTTATGATTTTGTCCACAGTTTCCTGAATAATGTTTGGGCTTGTCAAGTGCTTCTCACTGACATCGTGCCAACACAATGGTAATCAGAATTTCTATCCATACAAGGCCTCAAATGGTGCACACTTGGTGCTAATATGGTAACTGTTGTTGTAAGAGAACTCTATCAGGGGTAAGTGTACATCCCAGATTCCTCCGAAGTCTAGTACACAGGCTCGTAGCATATCTTCTAAAGTTTGAATTGTTCGCTCCTTTGCCAGTCTATTTAAGGAAGATAAGTCGTGCTCAGGTTTAGTTAGGTACCCAATGCCTTCTGCATTGATAGCCAAAACTGTGATGTAAAATGACAATTTATGTCGTAGATAATTGAGATGGGCACTCCATGACATGACATAATTTCTTCAATATAACTTTGAGCAAGTCTCTGCATTATGTATTCCTCTCGGATATGTAGAAAACCTACGGATTTTATCAGTCGAACGACAATAACCCAAATGGAGTCGTGACCTTTGGAAGTTCAAGGTGACTTAGTGACGAAGTCCATTGTTACCTGTTCCCATTTATATTGGGGTATTTCGGGTTGCTGTAATAATCCTAATGGCTTTTGGTACATAATTCGCAATCATAGTCGTTAAGTAACTTCATCCACCTTTTTTGCCTCATGTTGAGCATCTTCTGCTCGAGTATGTGCTGGAGGCTCTTATGATCGGTAAACACAGTGCATCTGGTACCGTATAGGTAATGTCTACAGGTTTTAAGTATGAAGACCACTGCTCCTAGTTCCAAGTCATGCGTAGTACAGTTCACCTCATTTTTCTTAAGCTACCTGGAAGCACTTGTAATTACTTTATTCCTCAGCATCAGAACGCTGCCCAATCCCAAGTGTGATGCATCACAATATACCACAATCTGTTCCTTCGGGCAATGATAGGATTGGCGCATTGCACAGTTTCTCCTTCGGCGTTTAGGATGCTTTCTCCTGTTCAATGTCACAAATGAATTCCTTTATGTTTTGAGTCATTTCTGTCAAGGGCTTGGTGATCCGTGAGAAATTTTCTATGGACCTTCTGTAGTATCCAACCAATCCAATAAATTGACAGATTTTTGTAGGAGTCGTCGGGACTTCCCATTACTCAATCGCCTCGATTTTAGCTAGATCCACATGGATCCCTTCTATGTTCACTATATGACCGAGGAAGTGTACTTCTCTGTTCCAAAACTCGCACTTAGAGAATTTTGAGTACAACTTCTCTTCCTTTAGTGGTTATAACACTTGCCCGAAATGTTGCTTGTGATTCTCTTTACTACACGAGTAGACTAGTATGTCATCAATAAAATCACAAACTTATCCCAGTATGCTCTGCAGAATCTATTCAAAAAGCTCATGAATGCTGCAGGAGCATTGGTTAGGCCGAATGGCATAAGAATAAACTCATAATGTCCATATCTTGTTTGGAACACCAATTTGGGTATATCTTCTTTGTGAATCCGTAATTGATGATAACCTGACCGTAGGTCGAGTTTGGAGAAGTAGGAGGCGCCTTGCAGTTGATCGAATAGATCGTTGATTCAAGGGAGCGGGTACCTATTCTTAGTTGTTAATGTGTTCAGTACTCTATAATCAGTGTACATTCATGAGGATCCGTCCTTTTTATTAACGAATAGAATAGGAGCACCCCAGGGAGATGAGCTGGGGCGAATAAATACCTTATCGGAGAGTTCTTGGAGTTAGTTAGACAACTCCTGCATTTCCATGGGCGCTAGGAAGTACGGTGCCTTAGCTATTGGAATTTCTCCAGGAATTAAGTCGATTCAGAATTCAACTTGCCTACGTGGGGGCAATCTAGGAAGATCATCTGGAAATACTTCGGGGTAGTTGCATACCACTGGGACATCTTGTATGCGTCTTTCCTTTGGCTTAGTCTTGACGACGTGTGCCGAAAGAGCGAGACATTTTTTGGTCAGATATTTGCAAATTTCTCTTGGATGAGTCTATATTCTGATATCTTCCAGGTCTTTCTCCATGTAATAATAATATCTCATTCATTCAAATGGGTACTTGCATAATCTTCTCATGACAACTCATGACTACATGATTTTTGGCCAACCAGTCCATGTCGACTACTACATCAAAACTTTCCATTTTCATCGGAATAAGGTCTATACTGAAGGATTCACCTTTCAGTTCTAGTACGTATTTGTGTATTATTTCACTAACAATCAGTTTGTAACCACTAGCGAGTTCTACCGCATACGGAGGTCCTAAAGGTTGTGATTCCCTATGGATTGGGGGCCTAAACTGATGTGAGACAAGGCTCTCATCTACCCCTTAGTCAAAAGTACTGATGCGTAGTGGGTATTTAGGAGAAAGGTACCTGTGACCACATTGGGATTTCAATGTGCTTTCCTAAAATGTTTAGTGTTTCCACACTCGTAACAAGCTCTTGATGCATCAGAGTTTAGTCTTTAAAGATATATAAATTTCTAGTATCCTAAAAGGAATTTTAACTATCTCAAGTTTTAACCCAAACAGCTAGTACTATTTCTGGTTAAATTGGCGTCGTCTCCTCTATTACTAACGTAATCGTGATTTTGACAACTTTGTTAATAATTTATGGATTTGAATATTTTATAAAACATTTTGTGGAAGAGTTCTCATAAAATTTGTTGAAACAATTTTTACATTGAAAATCTGTTTTACAACTTAGAGTTCGTTGAAAATTTAAGTCAGTCAAAATACGTTGAAAACTCTTGTCACTGAAAAATCGTTTGAAAATTCTATTTAACAAGACCCGTTCGAAAGATTGAAGTTGTGGAAAATTTTGATTAAATGTACGATGAAAATACGATGAAGGCTTGAGTTGATAAAATACGTTGAACGCTCTGTTCATTGAAAAGTGTTGAAAGTTTTGTTTTATCAAGAATCTAATGGAGGATTTATGTTTGTGAAAAATCCTTGGAAAATGTCTGACAAAAATTTGATCGAAACTATTTCTCACACATTGTACATGTGTAGTGGAATTTCTACTAGTCTGAAGTGAGTTTTATTTTGCACATTAGTCTTAATCGCAAGGCAACGACTTTGCCTCTGGTCACCATCACCTGGAGATGGGTAGTTTCTATGGTTTCGCTAAGACCCTGTTGGTCCTCATGGATCTATACATCTCGGCCTTGTGCCAGTCGCACCTAGCCTAAACGGGTTTCATGTTATTCTAACTTCATAGTATCTATTCTATTCTCGTGGCGGCGTAGCCTAGCAGCTAGTACTGGGAAGGTATGGTGAGCGAGTTCATGTGCGTGTAGAGAGATTTGCATGTAGAAAGCTTCTTCATCCTCTGTAAGAATCTATATTGCTTATTCTAGTCTCCAAGCCTCAAGAGTTGGGGGTAATTAATTCCATTGACGGACATCTGACCGACGACGGGTCCTAGTGGTTGAAGTATCAGTAGTAGTATAGATAGTGTAAGGTCTAGTTCAAGGTGAACTGTCAGTAATTCTAGTCGTGTATAGCACACGTGATTCATAGGTTTTCGATAAGAGTGGGAGGAAGAGTGTATAATAGAAGAAGTAGATGTAACGTGCCTAGGTGACGACTTCTCATGTTGGTCCAGTTTTATTGGTACATCCGTAGGCGGAACCTCCTCAGGTGGACCTTTTTCTGGTAGATTCTCCTTGTCGGTACTGAGTGGGTTGTCGTGAGGGCGACCAGTGATGTAATCATAATCGTCAGTTGATATGGCGGCATAGGATGAGAATTATGAAAGGGTAAGACTACAAATAGAAGATTTAGTTCATAGGACGATTAGTGACATGTCCTGATGCGTTTGTCGACTAAGCAGTGTGGGAAGACGATGTGTAGTTCCCAATCTACTGATCTTTAGGTTCGAATCACTAGTTAATCCTGCAGAATATTGTTTAACGGGTTTAGGTATGCGAAATCAAGGGCCATTTAATATAAACAAGAGTAGTAAAACTATTGCCCTATATTTAATTAGAATCGATTAGAATATCACATAATATGGCTCGAGCATAGACAGAAAGAACAGTCAGAGAACCAGATTCAACCACTATATACAGTACCTAATGCAACACCCCAAGTGTTGCTATCCTGTACTTAGTGTCGTATACAAAGATCACAAGATTTGACTAGCACCTTAAACAAGCAACTTTGACATTATGCACTAACATGTTAACCTCGAAATGATAAGACTAAAATGGAGGTATACTTAGTTACTAACAGTGCTACATGGATGCCTACGATATGCAATGCACACACACAATGTTTGCTTTTCATAGGTTTAAACAGGAAAGAAAATCGAACATAATCATAGTACACCTACTCCGTGTCTCGCATAATCTTACCTAAATTAAACATAGGTGATCAGGCTATGTCTAATTGAGGTCTAATAATGCAACACACGGGTTTGTTATACTAGTTATATGCTCGGTTTAGTTAAACTGGTAATACTTTTGGTATTTTAAGAAAATATTATTTAAAAATGTTGGTTATAGTTGGGGGCTTTTTTTTGGAAAAACCGGCATTCTCTATAACCTTAGGCTCTGATACCAAACCTGTCACACCCCGCTAAAGCGGAAACACGAGATGTAACAGTACCGGGTAACAATGCATAAGATATAGAAGCAACACCATACATAATTTATAGAAAGTATTACAAGTTATTACAAGTTCATCCCATAGTTTCAAAAGAGATTACACCAAGTTCCAAAAAGTTTCTAAAAGATAATCATAATTCAAAATAAAGCAAACGCATATGAGTATGCATCCATGCAAAAGTACTCCTAGAATGCACCTTACTGTCGTTCACCTGAAAAGCATGATAAAATAAAAGGGTCAACTATGGTCATAGTTGGTGAGTTCACAGGTTTAATGTCACAAACAATTGAACTAAAAGTTTTTTTCATAAGAGACATAAATAAAAATGATTGGTTGTAGTAGTTGCGAATATGAAAGGTAATATACAAGAGTGTTAATTGAGGCCACTACTAAACCGATTCAACCGACACATGCCCCAAGCTCCATGTTCTATCGGTAACATGAGTACTGGTGATACTATGCACTCACGACCAGTATGAGCGAGGAGTGATTTCCCCCTAAATAGCGCTATCCATAAATATCAACGGCTCGTCTGGCTCTCGGACGAGTTAATAAGTAGTGTAACAGGTATTTCCGTGGACTTTAGCACGATAGTACTCAAGCATAACAATAGTATATACCAATTCGCATAAATAGTATAACAAAAGTTCAACAAGTTCATAAAGAGTACAACCAATTTAATTAAAGTTCGAGATCATGCTTTTCACCCCAAAATAGTAAACAAGTAAAAAGGGGTTGTGAAAACTCACAATTGAGCGTAAGAGTAAAGGATAAATGTAGCGCGCGTGCTTGTCGGGTATGACTCCTATCCAAGACCTATGAACACGAGGTTTCTAATTAGTTTTTCGGTTTGATCATGGGTTACTCTTTATTTTAACACATAAGGATGTGAAAAGAGATAACCTACAAACATCAAGCTTTGCATGAGCATTTTAGCCATGGAAAAGGCATAAAATCCAAATTTTTATGAAGAAATATACAAGAAAAATGAAATATAACAAGTGTGGAAGGTGTAGATTACCTTGAAGGGTTTACTTTGATAGATTAACACCTTCAAACTCTTGGATTAGCCTTGTATATTTGCTGGATTTTTAGAGAGAGTTGAGAGAATTCTTGTGTGTGTTTTTAGAGAGAGAAAGGTGAATGTGTGAGTTTTGAAAAATGAAATAATAATGAGGAGTGTAGGGAAATGAAGTGATTTTGAATGGGGAAAGGGGCTGAACGAATTTTAAAGGATCTAGGGTTCATTTCCTTTAAAAAAAAATTATAAATATAAAGTTTAAAAGATGTATTAAGTTTGTATTAAAGATGTGTAAGTATATTGTATAGTATAAGGTTTATTTTGTGATGTTTTGGTGATTAATATTTGAG
This sequence comes from Pseudognaphalium luteoalbum, assembly GCA_963422505.1. Classification (NCBI taxonomy): domain Eukaryota; kingdom Viridiplantae; phylum Streptophyta; class Magnoliopsida; order Asterales; family Asteraceae; genus Pseudognaphalium; species Pseudognaphalium luteoalbum. The sequence continues at coordinate 51,869,434 of OY730196.1, forward strand.
TTATAAAAGTTTATAATCTTTAGTTTATAAAAGTGCTTTATTTTATAATTGATTTGCTTACAATAGGTATTAGAGTGTTAGTTTGTTATATTTGAGTTTCATTTACCGATTTACGGAATTTTAACAAATCTTGATTTTGAAATTTGATAGATATATTTGTGACAAGTATGGGATTTATATTTTATATTTCTAATTTCTTGAATTAAATTAATAGACATCTTTTTGTCTAAGTTTGATATTCACAAATTATTTATCCGATTAAATTTTATGTTGTCGAGTCACGGGAATTTCGGTTTTGCAAATTGTTAAGGATTTTGTTAAAGCATAAGGAGATAAATTTTCTTTGTTTAATTTGGCACTTAGTAACCTAATTTAACATATCTAAAAGAACTTATGGTTCACTAAGCAACCTCTAAGTCGTTATGTAGCTTTAGTAAAGCTAAGGAGTCATAACCTTATGTTTCACTAGGATTGAAGGAATGCTGTAAATTTAAGATTCGAGTGTGGTAATGACCTGAGATTTTGACGGATGTCCCAAAATACGAGCTAAAGACTAACGAATGTTCAAATCAAACCGAATGGGTCGAAATAGCATCAATCTCCACAGCAGAGCCTGAGATAGACGAAGCACCATTCCAAAAAGAGTACGAGAAACTAAATAGAGACGAGATAGCTAGAATGAAGCCATCTATTGAAGAACCACAAACCCTAGAATTGAAAGAATTACCACCTCACCTTGAGTACGCTTACCTCCATGGAACTTCACATCTCCCAGTAATAATCTCAAAGGAGTTAAAACCCGACGAGAAAGCTCAATTAATTGATGTTCTGAAATCGCACAAGAAAGCAATCACGTGGAAAATTTATGAGATACAAGGAATCAGTCCAAACTACTGCACCCACAAGATCCTCATGGAAAACGATTTAAACCATCCGTGCAAAGGCAGAGGAGAGTGAATCCTAAGATTCAAGACGTGGTCAAACAAGAAGTTATCAAACTCTTGGATGCTGGATTAATCTATCCAATTTCTGATTCACCTTGGGTTAGCCCTGTTCAAGTAGTTCCAAAGATAGGAGGAATGACGGTCATTACAAACAAAGAAAGTGAACTTATACCAACTCGGACTGTCACCGGTTGGAGAGTTTGCATCGATTACCGGAAATTAAATGAAGCAACTCGTAAGGATCACTTCCCACTTCCATTTATTGACCAAATGCTTGAAAGATTATCAAAAAGCGAATTCTACTGTTTCCTTGATGGATTCTCCGGGTATTTCCAAATCCCGCTCGACCCGAAGGACCAAGAGAAGACAACATTCACATGCCCATATGGAACATTCGCCTACCGACGAATGCCATTTGTGTTATGCAACGCACCTGCAACATTTAAGAGATGCATGGTTGCAATCTTCCACGACATGATCGAACGATGCATGGAAGTCTTTATGTAAGACTTCTCGGTCTTTGGAGACTCCTTCATATCATACTTATCAAACCTCGACAGAATGCTCTCAAAATGTGAAGAATCAAATCTCCTATTGAATTGGGAAAAATGTCATTTTATGGTGAAAGAAGGGATAGTTTTAGGATATCAAAGTCAGGAATTGAAGTAGACAAAGCCAAAGTCGAAACCATCACTAAACTTCCACCACCAACCAACGTCAAAGCCATTCGGAGTTTTTTAGGACCTGCTGGATTTTACCGTCGTTTTATCAAGGACTTCTCAAAGATCTCTCGACCTATCACCCACCTTTTAGGAAAGGACATCAAGTTTGTGTTTGATGAAAATTGTATGAAGGCCTTCAACTACCTAAAGAAAGAGGTAACCAATGCACCAATCATGGTTGCTCCAGATTGGAGTCTACCATTTGAAATCATGTGTGACGCTAGCGACTTCGCAGTAGGGGCAGTTCTCGGACAAAGAAAGGATAATCACTTCTGACCAATCTACTACGCCAGCAAAATGCTAACAGACGCTCAAGAAAACTACACAACAACTGAAAAGGAGCTGCTAGCCGTAGTGTTTGCGTTTGATAAATTCCGATCCTATCTAATATTGTCCAAAACGATAGTGTACACGGGTCACTCTGCTCTAAAATACCTCTTCAAAAAGCAAGACGCAAAACCCAGATTGCTACGATGGATCCTACTCCTACAAGAATTCGATATCGAGATAAAAGATAAGAATGGAGCAGAAAATGTCACCGCAGATCATTTAAGTCAACTCGAAAATCCGTCGATGGAACAACTTGCAGAGAGAGATATTAGAGATCGATTTCCAGAAGAACAATTAATGAGTTTAGGAGAATCAATGAAAGGCTCGCAATTCACTGATGATCCTTGGTTTGCAGATATTGCAAATTTTGTAGTTGGAGGGATCATAAGGAAAGGAATGCCATCATCACAAAAACGGAAATTCTTCCGTGACCCCAAGCATTACTTTTGGGACGATCCATACTTGTTCAAAGTCTGTCCCGATCAAATTATAAGAAGATGTGTCGATAGGAAAGAAGCCGAACACATACTCCATCAAAGCCACCACGGACCAACCGGAGGACACCATGCAACCAATTTAATAGCAAAGAAGGTTTACAACTCATGATTCTACTGGCCCACTATCTTCAGAGATGCACAAGACTTGGTAAAGCATTGCGATATTTGCCAAAGGTTTGGAAATATCACAACGTGTAATGAAATGCCATTGATGAATATCCAAGCATGTGAAATATTTGACATATGGGGACTAGACTTCATGGGACCATTTCCAAAATCTTAAAGGAAAGAATACATCCTAGTGGCTGTCGACTACGTCTCTAGATGGGCCGAAGCTCAAGGCTTTCCAACAAATGACTTGGGAGTCGTAGCCAAATTCTTAAAACAGCTATTTTGTCAGTTTGGAACTCCTCGGGCAATCATCAGCGATCGTGGCACATACTTCTGCAATACGCAGTTTATGAAACTATTGCAACAATACGGTGTTACCAACAAGACGTCTACAGCCTACCACCCACAAAAAAATGGGCAAGCAGAAATTACAAATGGAGCACTAAAAAGGAACTTGGAACGAACAGTCGGTCAACACGGGGAAAGATGGGCAGATAAGCTAGACGATGCTTTATGGGCATTCCGGACAGCCTACAAGACACCGTTGGGAACGACCCCTTATAGGCTCGTATACGGAAAGGCATGTCACCTTCCAATCGAACTAGAGTACAAAGCTTACTGGGCATTGAAAAATTGTAGCTTGGATCCTACAATAACGGGAACACACCTACAAATGCAACTGAACGAGCTGGCAGAATTAAGAGATCAAGCTTATGAAAGCTCCTATAAATTCAAGGAGAGAACCAAGGTGCTCCATGATTCAAAACTCCGCCTCACACGCTTCAACTCAGGTGATAAAGTTCTACTCTTTAACTCGCGATTTAAATAGTTTTCTGGAAAATTTAAAACATGATGGAGTGGTCCATTTACGATATCTAAAGTATTCCCATATGGTGTCGTTGAGCTCGAGGCCTCTCAAGGAAACTTTAAAGTAAATGGTCACCGTTTGAAATATTACGTACAAGACTTTCCCCCATCCGAGGAAGTCTATGGTTATGAACAGCCCTGATAGAATAACAGAGTCAAGCTACGAAACTCGATAACAAAGCGCTCTTGGGAGGCACCCCAAGTTTATCTTACGTTTTCAGCATTAACTTTCTTTTCTTGTTCTTAATTTAATCCATTTTATGCAGTTCTCGCCTCATGAAAGACTAATGATTATTCCTGGGCCATTAACCTTTTATATTTTGAAGGATGAGTTCACAGTCAGACATACCACGACAGCGACGCTCACGTGCCATGTATCACTCCCGAAGTTCATCACCGGGCAGTAGCATGAGGACTGTCAGAGGATCCCAGTCACCACCTCCTAGCTTGGATGAGATCTTGGCAGAATTGGTGGAGGTGACTGTTCAGGAGACATTTCTTCTGAGTTCCACCCACGCTAGGTTACCTTCATCTCACTGACTAGAGAGACAGACCGCAGGGAACTCCAGAGTACCCATCTTTGAGCATGGGGTTACTACTGCAGACCCTGCTGTCACATGGTCTATACTAGGGCCCTTGAGGTCCAGCACAGTGCCATCGCTGAGATCCACACTGCTTTAAGCTTCCCCTCCACACCTGTGTGCCCCTATCAGATGGGACCTGATCCTGCTCCGCACATTCCACCGTGGGACTTATTTCCACCTTGGAGCATGACTGCGCATGACCCACTAGAGGAGGAGGCTGCTGCACTAGATGCTTGGATTCAGGATCCAGAGGATGGTACCGCATCTCCAGTATACACTATCGAGGAGTCATCATCACCCACACCGGTCATTGAAAACACGATCTTCATAGATGATGACTTCACCGATTGGGAGACGCTCTCTGCTGACATGGATTAGTTTCTAGTAGTTATTTGTGTTTAGTATTAACAAGGATTATTGGTGTTTAATATTAACGTGTAATGATGTTTGTGAAGGATGTTTATTATGCAGAAATTGATGTAGGAATTATGGAACGAGTTCACTTTTATGAGCCTGGTACGTCTCCAGCAAATCTACATACACACGCAGCATAAGGGAGTATCTCTTCTAACCTTGTTTTGCTTGATTAAAACACACTAAAATTCTAAGTAAAAATCTAAGTGTGGGATTATGTCTCACAAGAGAGAGTATAACTTCGAAAGATTGACCAACGTTCGAAAACCTTAGGGACAATGTTCTTTTAAGTGTGGGATGACAGTAGTATTCACTACTAAAGTGTGCAACACAAATTTTGATCAATCTTTTAAGAAAAAGTCACGTTTTCAGCAAAATTTCAAAATTTTCAAAGTCAAAAAGCGTACTTCCGGTCAACAGAAACTTAAAGGCTTGGAATTAGATAATGTCGGGCAAAACCCTTTGAGGATTTTTCAAACTCTGTTTCGAGGTAAGCAATCGCATGACTAGGCACTAAACCACCAAACTAAGTGAGGACTCTTGAGCCATATAAAAGCATTCATCTTTAATGCTTCACTTTTCGATTGTGAGTGTGCGGATGTATGCTCTAGAATCACAACTTGTACAAGTGATACATTTCGAGATTACAAAAATGGGCGTCATACGTGATGAAGGTGCAACTAGAAAACCTCGACATTTCCTAGATAAAATCCCTCTCGTAAAACCCTTTCTTTCAAACCTAACCTAACCAATGCTCACCTCGAGCATTGAAGATCAGCAGAAAACATGCTCAGCCTTAGCCTTTTCATTTCAACAAAACTCACTTCAAAAGCCAATCCCTTCCTTCATCTTTTGGCCATATCCTAAGTTTCTGTTATGTCAGAAGAATTACTAAAAGAAGTACGAAGCGTTCCTCAAAGGATGAGCATCATCCGTAAAAGGTGCTCCAAGGAAAAGAAATTCAGCAAAAGCAAAGTTGTCAGAAGAAACCTAAAAACCCAAGGATCATTTAAAGCCAAGGGAAAGGTTTATCAAAAGAAAACATGAAAGAAAAAGCTGCAAAAAGAAGGCTCAAAGAGAGAAAAATCCAAGAAGAAGCGCTACTAAGCACCAAAGATAAGTCATCACAAATAACTCTTAGGCTATATTAAAACCCCCAAATAAACCACCTACAAAACCCTTCGTCCATATACACCACTTCCACCTTCTTATTAATGTCTAGGGATAATGTGCACCGTCCTCATTTAAGTACTGTAGATCTGATCCTCGACCAAGCCTATGACGACGGAAGAGATGCATGACTGGCCCCTGAGTGAATTAGAAATTATGAAACTCGATACACTTGAGTGAATTGAGTGACCACCTGTGAGGATCCCAGTCGTGTACATCTTACATTATGAAAATTGAAAAGAGAGCTTGCTAGAACCAGGTTGGAAAAACATCAGAAGGTTAAAACCACGACTTAAATCTTTTCTTTACCTACACTGCAGGAATCAAAGTTCTCCAGGATGCAAAGCCCCCTTTCCATACTTTAAAAACAGTTTTATTGAAGATTTGCTTAAGGACAAGCAAGTTCTAAGTGTGGGATACTTGATATCGCGTAAAAAGTCATCTTTTTACGACCGATATCTCTCTCATTATAGAACGATATTTGGCAATTAAACCTCAAAAATAATACAAATCAATGATATTATGCCAAGATGGTCAAAACCAGGTTGCACGATAAAAATCAAGCAAAACGGATGAAAAACGAAGATTCCACACACGTTTGAAGATTCAAGGCATCAAAATGAGATTTCAAGACAAAAGTACCCATCATCAACATCCATCTCATCCAAGATGTTCGTTTTTAAATTATGAATCCAACAGAAGAAGAACCAACAAAAACGGATAAAGAACGAAGATTCTACGCCTGCCGGAAGATCCAAATGATTCGTATGCAATATCTGGAGATAGGAGACAAATTTTTTGGATATCTTTACATCAAAGACTTTTTTTTTAATTATGAATCCAACGCAAAAAGAATCAACGCAAACGGACGCATAACGATGAAGATACGCACGATTTAAGCAACGCAGCGAAAGACGACGAACCGTGGCGGGTGGCAGCCAGCCGCCGCCGGCCAGCAGCCAGCCGTCGTTGGCCTTCTGGTGGGCGGCGCTGGCCTCCACCCCTTATCTCTTCTCCGTTTTTTAGTCCTTGCGTGTACCCGGTGCACCACCTTTCGCTACTTTTCCGTACCTGGTGCACCACCTTTCGCTACTTTTTCGTACCCGGTGCACCACCTTTCACTCTTTTTCTAATGTGAGCCTAGGGTTACTAATGTGAGCCATATTTTCCCTATAAATAGTGTCTACACACATTCACTTAAATACTTTTATTTCCTTTGTGATTTTTAATTCTTCCTAGTTAATTAGGCTAGCTAATTAATTAATCAAGGAAGATTTGTACGGAGGTGCTCTGGGACGAATATTTTAGCTACGAGTTATTGTACTTCTCTTCAGGTGTCAATCTATCTTCCATATTTAATATGTTTGTTCTTTCTTTAATAAATTTAAATATGCATGCTAGAATAACCATGATTAACTAAATAACTCAATTGTCTGCTATGATAGTCGTTTAGGGAAAGTTTATATATGTGATTATATTGTATGTTATGAGATTGTGGATGCTTTATATTATAAATAGATGTAGTGATTGAATCTTTATCGTTTATCTGCCCAGCTCGTGTTATGACTAAAACCCTATCCAAAAATGAACGTAGCTAACTCATAGGATATAGGTCACATAGTTATACTGTGTTAGAATGAATCATTGAGCTCGATATGGCCGGTGTTCTCTTGACCACACTAGGATCTAAGAGACACGGAACATGGGAATAGAGGTAGATTAAGACTTAATTCAAATAGATGATATTTTTGAGGCAACTTTCGGAATATCCTCGACTTAGATAACACCTTGGTATGCTTAAATTGAACTATTACCTTGATTGTCTTATTGCATGTTCTTGTTTGATTGTTGCCTTAGGATTATCATGATAGTGAAATTTATTTAGCCTTAATCATCGTGAAATAATGTGACGGCCCCTATTCGACTATTCTTTGATATAGTACTAGAAATGCTCATGGCAGAGTACAAATGTATGGAAGTCGAGAACGACCAAAGGTAGTCATGTTACGAATCGATTAACAAACGTGTTACTTAGGTTTCTATTCGTAGTATAAATCATTCATGTTTTCTTGCATACTTGAGTAATGTTGATAATTTGTATGAATAAGTGATGACATCCTATCCAACTGTTTAGACCGGTTACTCCAACCTGTTCCAGCGAGGGTAAAACCCGTTTACAAGATTGTTTATTCAACAAACTGTGCCATGATTAGGACGTCTTTGATGACCGAGATTGGGGAATAGGAATTGAGATTAACTGTTGGATAATATGGACATGCATTTGAGAGAACTTTCGGTGCATGTTTTAATATATTCTGCAACCCATGTGACATTCTATTTGCCTGATTGTGGACACATTCGGGTTAGCCCAATAGAAGGACTGTAGAATACCTCACATTAACCTACAAATTTATCCTCATTAGAACACCTCTTAATTAACTTCACCAAAACCACTTCATAGTAGACAATCGCTTTAAATTGCTGAACGCCCGAAGTAACCTCCACCCTTTTAATTTATCTTAAATTTAACTTTAATTTAGAAAAACCCAAAACCAAAACCATCTTTCTGAGCCTCAGCTAAATTCATAAAAGTTCCTAAACCCTCCTAGTTTAAATTCATCGCACTTTGAAGAACGACTCTAGGTCATACTTATCCTTTGCTTGCCCTTAGATTAGCGATACTAGTAACCCTAGGCCCAAGCCTTACAAATTAAAAACCCATTGTTGTGCTGTATCTGCATTAGAAATTGCAATGACCGGTGTGCAGCACAACAAAGATTCAAGGCATCAAAACAAGATTTAAAGACTAAAGTTCCCATCATCAATATCCATATTCTTCAAGATGTTCGTTTTCTACGAGTCTAACAGAAGAAGAATCAACAAAAACGGATAAAGAATGAAGATTCTACACCCGCCGGAAGATTCAAATGATTCATACACAACATCTAGAGCTAGGAAGCTCAACTTTGGGATTACTTTTGATCAAAGTCTTCGTTTTTGAATTACGAATCCAAAGAAAAAAGAATCGACGAAAACGGACGCATAACGAAGAAAACACACGCGAATCAAAAGACGATGAACCTGGGCGGGTGGCAGCCAGCCGCCGCCGGCCACCACCAGGACGCCACCGGCCACCTTTCCCCTGTATCGTTTCCACTTTTTGGTCCTTTCGTGTACCCGGTTCCACACTATTACGCGATTGTACGTACCCAGTGCCACACCTTTGCGCGATTGTACATACCCGATGCACCACCTTTTCCACCTTTTGCTAAAGTGGTCCTCAAGTTGCTAACGTAAGCCGGATTTCTCCTATAAATAGGAGGGCTTTGGTTTATTTGGAAGACACACCTATACACCTTGGATACACCAAAAACACCAATAATACACACTTTCACTTTTTCTTTCTTTATTTGTAATTCTTCCTCAGTTAATTAGATAGCTAGTTAACTAATCTAGGAAGACTTGTACGGAGGTGCTCCGGGACGCATTTGTAGCTACGAGTTATTGTACGCCTTTGTCAGGTTTTAATCTATCTTTCATATTTAATTATGTTTGTTCATTCTTCAATAAATTTAAATATGCATGCTAGAATTGTCATGATTAATTAGATAACTCAATTGTCTGTTATGATAGTCGTTTAGAAAGTTTTAAATATGTAATTAAGTAGTATGTTATGAGATTGCGGATGGTTTATATTACAAATAGATGTAGGAATTAAATCTTTATCCTTTATCTGCCCAACTCATGTTGTGACTAAAACCTTATCCAAAAATGAACGTAGCTAACTCAGGATATAGGTCACTTAGTTATACTATGTTAGATTGAATCATTGAGCTCGGCATGGCCGATGTTCTCTAAACCAAAATAGGATCCAAGAGACACGGAATATGGGAAAAGAGGTAGATTAAGATTAAATTCATATAGACGATATTTTTGAGACAACTTTCGGAATAGCCTCGACTTAAATAATACCTTTGTATGCTTATATTGAACTGTAGCTTTGATCGTCTTATTGCATGTTCTTGTTTGATTGTTGCCTTAGGATTATCATTATAGTGAAATACAGACGTCATTAAATATTGTGACATAATATGACGGCCCCTATTCGACTGTTCTCTGATATAGTACTGGAAACGCCTACGCAGGAGTACAAATGTATGGAAGTCGAGAACGACCGAAGGTAGTTGTATTATAAATCGAATAACAAACGTGTTGCTTTAGTTTTCATTCATAGTACAAACCATCCCAATACTCTTGCATACCTGAATAATGTTGATAATATCGTAAGAATAAGTTATGACATATTATCCGACCGCCTAGACCAGTTAGTCCAACCTATTCCGGTGAGGGTAAAACCTCGTTCATAAGATTGTTTATTCAACAAACTATGACATGATTCGGACATCTCTGACGACCGAGACTGGGGAATAGGATTCGAGATTAACTTTCATATAATATGGGTATACATTTGAGGGAACTTTCGGTGTATGCTCTAATATATTCTGCAACCCATGTGACATTTTATTTACCTGATTGTGGACACTTCCGCGTTAGCACGATAGAAGGACTGCAGTATTATCTCACATTAACTTACGAACTTATCCTCATTAGAACTCTACATATTCAACAACTCCTAAACCGCTTCATAGCAGACAATCGCTTTAATTACTGAACGCCCGAAGTAACCTCCACCTTTTAGTTTATCTTAATTTAATTTAGAGTAGAAAGTCTAAACCCAAAACAAAACAAAAAAACCCAACTCTTTTCCTCCCTAGCTAAATAGATAAAAGTTTCTAAATCCCCTATCTTCAATTTGCCACGCTTTGAAGAATGATCCTAGGTCATACTTGTCCTTTGCTAGCCCCTTGATTAGCATAATAGTAACCCTAGGCCCCAGCCTTATAAATGTAAAACCCACTGTTGTGCTGCATCTCCATTAGAAATTCCAACGACCGGTGTACAGCGCAACAACAGCAAAACTAAGCACATTGATATTCGACATCATTTCATTAGGGACTGTGCTGAGAAGAACTTGATTAAGTTAGTTAAGGTTCCATCTCTAGATAACTTAGCAGACTTATACACGAAGGCGTTCGACAGAGGTCGATTTGAGACGTTGGTTCAACTTAACGGAATGAGAAATCCAGAGTGATTAGTCTTCAAAGGGTATATTTGTAATAGTGATAAACATCAAATAGATACTATATTTTATATTATTTATCCCTATATTTGTATACATTTTATTCATTTATATGATTTTAGATACTTATTTTGTTAATATTTGCAGAAATGTATTTTAATTGAAGATTGGAGAAAAAAGAACGAAAATAAGACCGAAATTGAAGAAATTAAAGCAATTAAAGAAAAGAAGATCTAAACCTTAAAGAAATGAAGACTAAAATGATAATATTAAAGATTTGGGCAAAGAAAACAAGTGAATCCGTTTAAAGAAAAAAAAGAAGCCCAATTTGAAGCCCAAGCCGTTTATGGAAAATTCTGGAGTTTAGGTCCAACCGGCGGTTGGAAGTCCCAACCGGCGGTTGGGGCTAAAGGTTCAAGGCGGTGGAGAAAGCGCAGAGTTGGAGTAATACTCAATTAACTCCAACCGGTGGTTGGAGGTCCTAACCGGCGGTTGGAGGGTCGGCCAGGAGTATTATAAACAGATGCTCAGTTTTGATTAAACGGTATACGATTCTTAGAATTAAAAGTCGAATATTAAGGTTTAAGGTCGACTTTAGGTGCGAAATTGGAGGCTAAGAGCTAGGGTTTGAAGGTTTTCAACCCTAGGAAAAGCTAGTTCGTCAATTGATTCGGTTTCTTTGTCCTTTTAGCTTCACTAACCTTTTGGGTTACTATGGATATTGTTTATTTGAATTAATTACTTGTTAGATTTTCGTTATGAATGTTTAAATGTATGTTTATTATATGAATTATATGTTTATGTTGTAACTATATTATTGAATATTATTATGCAAGAATTATGTGTTATATTATGTTAATGATCATAATTAACTGTTTTATAGATAAACTCACTAACCTTTTGGGTTTTTAAATTAAGTGATTATGTTTTATTAGATGTTAAGTAGCATTATGATTCAACCGACCCTGGAATTGTATCAACAATATGTTGATAGATCTTAATAAATAGTGATACTTTACATAACGTTTGACTGTATTGCTATATGAGAATTGTCATAACCTTTGAGGTTTTCTACATTAGTAAATCACAATAATAATAACCAACACGCAAATAGACATAAGTTGATATAATAAGTTTAATAAATAATAGTTTAAATAGTCATAATCTTCTATCCAATTTTGTATTCTTAAGTTATTCCTTTAAACTTATCTATTAAAGAATTGATATCAATTATAAATATGTTCGATCGGAACTAAAACGTCCCCCTATCTTATATTATTGTATATTATTGTTAAATTGTATATTAATTGTAATAATTGTAATTAGGATAAATAAATAGTTATTTATAGATTAAATCACGTTCCCTGTGTTCGAATCTGGACTTACTTATAAAACTATATTCTATGATCAGGATAACACTTGCCTGAATTGTGTGATAGTATTATTTAGTATTTCCTTAATTAAAACTTGTGATTATAATTGCCTATACTTATCACACATCATTTTTTTGGCGCCGCTGCCGGGGAGCGGTGTATTTTAATTTAAACTAACTATTTTCCCTGTAAAATAATATTTATTTCTAATGCTTTGCAAAATCAATACGAAAGATCGGCTCACCCATTGAAAGTACTAACAAAAACAAAGGTATAAGGAAAGTTCAGCCCTACCTCATTGATTTATCATATAAGAGGTAAGGTGCTTGTCAAAAGAAATAGGTTTTCAATACGCTTTGCGCTGACTAGTTTCTCCGCTTTTGTGTTCAATCAATGGAGCTACCGAGATCTATTGACTATCTTGGTATATGAATTTTAAAAAACTAATTTTAACTTTAATTAACAACTAACTTGCATTACTAACAAATAGGAAAAGTTGGGTTGGGAATATCTTTTCGAATATTTAATTTTGAATGTGATTTATTATTAATTTTCGAAATTCATATACATCAACCTGATTATTTCTAAAATATTACTAACATTTACTTTTGAATTTATGGTGCTACTAAAATTTTGTTCTTCTTTACAGATTGATGTATGACCCGGACACTTCATCCAGATCCTCTCAGTCCATTTGACGAACCAGAACGAGAATTTCATTCGAGAAAAAGATTATCATACGCACCACCAAATTCACCAGAACACGAAATTTCACCAGAAGAAGACAATTTAGTTTTTCATAAAAATTTACCCAAAACGGCTGAATACGGTTATTATTCCGATCCAGAGTCGGGTGAGGATAAAATACCTTCTAGGCAACCTACAATATATCTAAGTGATTCTGAACCAGAGCACGAAATACAACCAATTATAGCAGACATAGCTGACATGACGCTTGAAGATTACACGATTTAAATTCGTGGAGATCCGAGACCGGGAGTGGTTAGGCCTGCCATAGCCAGAGAAGTAGAATTTGAGTTAAAGGGGCAATTTTTGAAAGAATTATGTGAAAATCCTTTCAGAGGAGAAGATAAAGAAGATGCAAATGAGCATGTTGAGAAAATTTTGGAGATTGCAGATATGTTTCATATTCCCAATGTTACAAGAGATCAGGTTATGTTGCGAGTATTTCCTTTAACACTAAAGGATGGAGCTAAGAGATGGATCAATAATGAGCCAGCCGGATCTATTACTACTTGGGAAGAGCTTCACACAAAATTTCTAAAAATGTATTGTACACCTTCCAAGACCTCAAAGATGATTGATGAGATTAGGAATTTCAAACAAAAATCTGATGAATCTCTGTACCAAACTTGGGAAAGATATAAGGAAATGTTACACAAATGTCCACAACATGATTTGAATGTCCAACAAGAGATAACAGTATTCTATAAAGGAGTTGATAGGGCAACACGTCAACAGTTAGATGCACAAGGTCCAGTACCTAAGAAAACTCCAGCAGTGGCAAGGGCCGGAATTGAAGAATTAGCTAAACATTCTCAGTTATGGGATGATGGTTCATCTGGAAGAAAAAGGATATCTGAAGATAATGATGGTCTAGCAGCTATAACAGCAAAATTGGAAAGTATGGGAAGAGATATTAAGAAAGTAAATGAACAAGTTCATGCAATTAGGATTGGGTGTGAAATATGTGGAGGAAGTCATCTAAAAGAAGAATGTCCTAATACTGACAGCAAAATAAGTAATGAGGAAATTATGTATGGGGATTTTCAAGGAAATCCAAATTATCGTCAAGTTTCTAATTTTAGAAGAGTTAATCAACCAGGCCAACAGTATCAACAAGGAGCACCAGGATATTATGTCAAAACAGGACAAACTTCCTATAATGACAGAATGACGGTGATAGAAAACGCATTGGGAAAAATGGCTGAGGCAAGTAATAAAAGAAATGAAGAAGACGATGCCAGAATGCGTAATCATGAAGCCTCGATCAAACAAATTCAGAGCTCAGTTCATCATATTGCTAAAGCATTGCAGGAGAGATTTCCAGGAACATTGCCAGGATTTACTGAAAAAAATCCAAAGGAACAAGCTAACGCAGTAATTACCAGAAGTGGTAAGAATGTTGACTCTCCTATTATAGCTAATATAATTGTTGAATCTAAGCAGGTTGAAAAGGAAACAATTGATGAAGACATACAAGCAAACAAAATGGAGAATGGAGGAAATAAAGTTAAAGAAGTCATCAAAGACTATACACCCCCACCTCCATATCCAACTGCTCTTAGGAAAGACAAAGAAGATGAACAATACCACAAATTTCTGGAAAACCTGAAACAACTTCATATTAACATTCCTTTTGTTGAAGCTATAGCTCAGATGCCAAATATGCAAAGTATCTTAAGGAGCTGCTGACAAACAAAAATAAACTAGATAATGTGACGAAGGTGACAATGAATGCAAGATGCTAAGCAATAATGCAGAATAAATTACCTCCGAAAGTCAAAGATCCGGGGAGTATTACTATACCTTGCAAAATTGGTGAAATGACTATTGAAAATGCATTGGCAGATTTAGGAGCTAGTATTTCATTAATGCCATATATACTTTTTATGCGATTAGGATTAGGAGAACCAAAATCTATTCGTATATGTATCGAATTAGCTGACCGATCTGTTCAATATCCTAGGGGAATAATTGAAAATGTTTTGATTAAAGTTGATAAATTTGTTTTTCCATGTGATTTTGTAATTTAAGATATGGTAGAAGACCCTAAAGTCCCTATTATATTAGGAAGACCATTTTTAGCAACAACACATGCCCTAATTGACGTTTTTGATAGAAAGATTACCATGAGATTAGGAGATGATAAAATTGTTTTTGATGTTAATAAATCTATGAAATTTCCTGATTATGTTGATGACTCTTGTTATTATTTGAATGCTTATGAGTATCTAGATAACCCTTCTTTTCAAGATTTTATAGAAAAAGATCAAACTGGAATTCTTACAGAATGGACTGAAGAATTTGACACTGAGAAAGATTTGGCAGAATTTGACAAACTATTAGAAGAAGATTAAGATTCGGAAGTAACTGTTGTTCTTCAACAACATACTAAAGCTGAATCATCACAACCAATTGTTAAAATTCTCAACCAAGAATTATTACCAAATTCTATTGACAAGGTTCCGTATCTGAAGGAAGAGGTCTTCGAGTTCAAAACATCTATTGAAGAACTACCACAATTGGAACTTAAAGAGCTACCAGCGCATCTAGAATATGCTTATTTACAAGGTACATCAGATTTGCCAGTTATAGTATCCTCTAAACTATCAACTGCAGAGAAAGATCGCTTAGTGCAGGTTCTTAAACAACATAAAAAGGCAATAGCATGGAAGATCACGGATATCAAGGGAATCAGTCCTACAAACTGCACTCATAAAATCTTAATGGAAACGGATTTTAAGCCAGTTGTACAACCATTAAGAAGATTGAATCCAAATGTGAAAGACGTTGTCAGGAAAGAAATCATTAAACTATTGGATTCAGGATTAATCTATCCTATTTCAGACAGTCCATGGGTAAGTCCAATACATGTTGTACCAAGGAAAGGTGGAATGACAGTGGTACCTAATGAGAAGAACGAATTAATACCAACAAGGACGGTAACAGGGTGGAGAGTTTGTATTGATTATCGGAAATTGAATGATGCTACCAGAAAAGATCATTTTCCATTACCATTTATTGATCAAATGATAGAAAGGTTAGCAGGAAAAGAATTCTATTGTTTTCTGGATGGATTTTCAGGATATTTTCAAATACCTATTGCAGCTGAAGATCAAGATAAGACAACATTCACTTGTCTGTTTGGTACTTTTGCTTATAGAAGAATGTCGCTTGGTTTGTGTAATACACCAGCTACATTTCAACGTTGCATGATCGCGATATTTCATGATATGGTGGAAGATTTCATGGAAGTATTTATGGGTGATTTCTCGGTATTTGGGGATTCATTTGATGCTTGTTTAGAAAATTTAAAAAGGATGTTGCAAAGATGTGAAGGTGTGAATCTAGTTCTTAATTGGGAAAAATGTCATTTTATGGTTCGAGAGGGGATTGTTTTAGGACATAAAATATCAAAGATAGGAATTGAAGTGGATAAAGCAAAGATTGAGGTTATTTCAAAATTACCTTATCCTACAAATGTAAAGGGAATAAGGAGTTTTCTAGGCCATGCCGGATTTTATAGAAGATTTATAAAAGATTTTTCAAAGATTGCGATACCATTGAATCATTTACTGGAAAAAGATGCAAAGTTTGAGTTTATAGATGAATGCAAACAGTCGTTTGATGCCTTAAAGGAAAAATTGATATCTGCTCCGGTAATGATTAGTCCAGACTGGAATTTACCTTTTGAATTAATGTGTGATGCTAGTGATTATGCAGTAGGAGCTGTTTTGGGACAGAAAATTGATAACAAGTTTAAGCCAATCTATTATGCCAGTAAGACATTAACAGATGCTCAGGAAAATTATACAACTACAGAAAAAGAACTTTTGGCAGTAGTTTTTGCATTCGATAAGTTTCGTTCTTATCTTGTTTTAACTAAAACTGTGGTTTATACTGACCATTCTGCATTGAAGTATTTGTTTAATAAGCAGGATGCGTGCCCTCGTTTATTGCGATTGATTCTTTTATTGCAGGAATTCGATATTGAAATTAAAGACAAGAAAGGAGCTGAAAATGTCGCAGCTGATCATTTGTCAAGGTTGGAAAATCCGGAATT
This sequence comes from Pseudognaphalium luteoalbum, assembly GCA_963422505.1. Lineage (NCBI taxonomy): Eukaryota > Viridiplantae > Streptophyta > Magnoliopsida > Asterales > Asteraceae > Pseudognaphalium > Pseudognaphalium luteoalbum. The sequence goes on from OY730196.1 coordinate 51,886,393, forward strand.
AGAAATATTAGATGAAGAGGAAATTCAAGATACATTTCCCGATGAGAAGTTGATGACGGCGCAAGAAATAATGAATATATCTTGGTTTGCAAATTATGCAAATTATTTGGTTACTAAGATTTTACCAAGGATGGATTACCAAAAGAGGAAAAAATTCTTTTCTGATTTAAAGTATTATTTTTGGGAAGACCCATTTCTTTTCAGGTATTGTGCAGATGGTATAATTAGACGCTGTATACATGGTGAAGAAGCTCAGCAAATTATAAAGCATTGTCATGAAGGACCAGTTGGAGGTCATAATGGACCAAGTTACACGGCAAAGAAAATATTTGATGCAGGATTTTATTGGCCGACAATTTTTAAAGGTACATATGCTTTTGTTAGGAATTGTGATTTATGTCAGAGAGCTGGAAATATTTCTAAAAAAGACGAGATACCACATACTAATATACAGGTTTGTGAGATATTTGATATCTGGGGTATTGATTTCATGGGACCATTTCCTACAAGTCACGGTAATAAATATATATTAGTTGTTGTGGATTATGTTTCTAAGTGGGCAGAGGTGAAGGCATTACCTACAAATGATGCAAGAGTTGTGGTAAAATTTCTTAAGTAGTTATTTGCAAGATTTGGAACTCCTAAGGCATTAATTACTTATCGGGGTACTCATTTTTGCAATACTCAATTGGAGAAAGTATTAAAGAGATATAGAGTTAGTCATAGGATTGCTACACCTTATCATCCACAGACAAGTGGACAAGTTGAAAATACAAATCGAGCAATAAAACGTATTTTGGAACGTTCTGTTGGATCAAACAGAAAAGAGTGGTCAGAGAAATTAGACGACGCACTTTGGGCATATAGCACCGCATTTAAAACACCTACAGGTTGTACTCCTTATAGGTTAATTTATGGGAAAGCTTGTCATTTACCAGTGGGAAATAGAACACAAAGCATATTGGGCACTTCGGGAATGCAACATGGATACCGATGAGGTTGGTAGGCATCGCTTTTTACAGTTACATGAGTTAGATGAGCTTCGTTGGAATGCTTATGAAAATTCAAGGCTTTATAAAGAAAGGATGAAAAAATGGCATGATGCGAGACTTCGGGGAAATAAAGACTTTGTTGCTGGAGAACGTGTGCTTTTATATAATTCCCGTATTCGTTTATTTCCAGGTAAATTAAGATCAAGATGGAGTGGACCATATGTGATTCACCAAGTTCATGCTAATGGAAGTGTGGATTTAATAGCATTCGATGGAAATATTTTTAAGGTCAATGGACATCGTTTAAAGAAATATTATGAAGGAACTGTGGAACATTTTTCAGATATATCTTTGGAAGTATAGGTTACAGGATTTGGTTGAACTTACCGACATTTAAACAAAAGTGCTTCTCAGGAGACAACCTGTGTTTATTTTTATATATGTTATGATTTTTATTTTATTTTCAGGAATGAACTTTGTGGGTGTGTTCACTGGAAACCCTCACGAGACTATAACTCATCCACTCGGGATACCGAGGGGTTTAAAGGCTTATTGCATATACTAAATGCAATCGTGATTAACTACGAAAGTGTGGATGTTGTATATTATTTTTCAAGAGATCAAGGAATCATCCAAGCAGAATTTTTTAGTCGATGATGAATTTTGAAAATTCAGTCAGGGGAGTTTTTCTGTTCTATTTTTCTTTCCCTTAATCACTTTTGTTTATCATTTTTATACAATAAAGGCATTGTATAATTTAAGTGTGGGGATAGGGTTCGTAAGAAAAAGAATTTCTTTAATTAATTAATTAATTTTCTATTGTTCTTAATTTTTATTAAAATTTAAAATTTTAAGTATAACTAAGTATTTATGAATTAGAATAATTTTGTTAAAAGTTTGTTTTGTATTTAAAAGTTTAGACTTTGATATGGATTAACTATTTTGTATATATAATGTAAGCTATTTAATAAATAAGTGATATATAGTTACATGATATGATGTACTAATAGGCAATCTATATGAAGATTTCTGAATTTTAAGAAATTAATTTAAATAACTTGTTTATTATTTTATGGTACATAATATGATGTATGACATAAAAGTCTTAATTCTTAGATTTATCATGCGATAATTTTATATATCTTCATATTTATATAAAAACATTTGGGAGTCTTACTAATTGTTTCCTCTGTTGTACGTAAGTACAGACCTGATTTCTAATTAGTATTCTTAAATAAAGTAGAAGAAAGAAAAAATTCTTTCAAAAGAAAAAATATATAAATAAATAAAAATCAAACTATGTCGCTTTGTTGTATGGCTGTACAGACCTGTCACCGCTGGTTTGATTTAAAAATTTACTTTACCTGAATCAAGTTATGTCGCTTTGTTGCATGTAAATGCAGACCTGTCACCAATGTCTTGATTCTTAAAAATGGATTTTATATACTTATTTGGAATATAAAAGTAAATTGCATGATTAAGTTTAAGAGTATATCATATATGGAAATCATAAGTAATATACATTCTAATAATAAAGATATATTCAGAAGTATAAATATAGATTATTTAAAATGGATAAACATATTAGTCATCATTCATGAGCTATATATTGCACGAATAATAATAATTTTTGTTTATAAATTATAGTTATCCATGTTAATTAAATTGTTTAAATTTTTAAGTTATAAAACGGGGTTTAAATTTTGGTATTCTGATTTTTGAATATTAAGTTGATGCTTATTTTTAAATTTTATTCAGTATTCTACTTGAGGACAAGCGGAACTTAAGTGTGGGGATATTTGATAAGCATCAAATAGATACTATATTTTATATTATTTATCCCTATATTTGTATACATTTTATGCATTTATATGATTTTAGATACTTATTTTGTTAATATTTGCATAAATGTATTTTAATTGAAGATTGAAGAAAAAAGAATGAAAATAAGACCGAAATTGAAGAAATTAAAGCAATTGAAGAAAAGAAGATCTAAACCTTAAAGAAATGAAGACTAAAATGATAATATTAAATATTTGGGCCAAGAAAACAAGTGAATCCGTTTAAAGAAGAAAGAGAAGCCCAATTTGAAGCCCAAGCCGTTTATGGAAAATTCTGGAATTTAAGTCCAACCGGCGGTTCGAAGTCCCAACCGGCGGTTGGGGCTAAAGGTTCAAGGCGGTGGAGAAAGCGCAGAGTTGGAGTAATACTCAATTAACTCCAACCGACGGTTGGAGGTCACAACCGGCGGTTGGAGGGTCGGCCAGGAGTATTATAAATAGAGGCTCAGTTTTAATCAAACGATATACGATTCTTAGAATTAAAAGTCGAATATTAAGGTTTAAGGTCGACTTTAGGTGCGAAATTGGAGGCTAAGGAGCTAGGGTTTGATGGTTTTCAACCCTAGGAAAAGCTAGTTCGTCAATTGGTTCGATTTCTTTGTCCTTTTAGCTTCACTAACATTTTGGGTTACTATGGATATTGTTTATTTGAAGTAATTACTTGTTAGATTTTCGTTATGAATGTTTAAATGTATGTTTACTATATGAATTATATGTTTATGTTGGAACTATATTATTGAATATTATTATGCAAGAATTATGTGTTATATTATGTTAATGATCATAATTAACTGGTTTATAGATAAACTCACTAACCTTTTGGGTTTTTAAATTAAGTGATTATGTTTTATTAGATGTTAAGTAGCATTATGATTCAACCGACCCTGGAATTGTATCAACAATATGTTGATAGATCTTAATAAATAGTGATACTTTACATAACGTTTGACTGTATTGCTATATGAGAATTGTCATAACCTTTGAGGTTTTCTACATTAGTAAATCACAATAATAATAGCCAACACGCAAATAGACATAAGTTGATATAATAAGTTTAATAAATAATAGTTTAGATAGTCATAATCTTCTATCCAATTTAGTATTCTTAAGTTGTTCCTTTAAACTTATCTATTAAAGAGTTGATATCAATTATAAATATGTTCGATCGGAACTAAAACGTCCCCCTATCTTATATTATTGTATATTATTGTTAAATTGTATATTAATTGTAATAACTGTAATTCGGATAGATAAATAGTTAGTTATAGATTAAATCACGTTCCCTGTGTTCGAATCTGGACTTACTTATAAAACTATATTCTATGATCAGGATAACACTTGCCTGAATTGTGTGATAGTATTATTTAGTATTTCCTTAATTAAAACTTGTGATTATAATTGCCTATACTTAGCACACATCAAATAGTTAGTAGTACTTTTTATGTTTAAAAAAAAAGAAAAAAAAGGGCGTATGGCATTCATTTGCTTGTTACTTGAGGGGAATCGCCTCCAATAAAAGAACAACCGAAGTTCTTTTAGAAAAGCTTTAAGTTTTGGCTGTAAAAATTTGGGAAATGATAGTACCTTAGGAGAATGAGCTTAAGAATAATAAAACTAAGTGCTAAGATTGATGTGTTAGTAGATTCCTATAAGTTTCATTAGAATTGCATACTTAGCTAGGAGTTTACTTATATTTATCTGATTATACACCTATATCCACTGATAATAACTAGTGCCCTTTATATAAGTGATAAGAATAACTAAAGTCTATTCAGATTCATTATATGATATACTGGTAGGCAAATTATTCTTAGATTTCTGAGCAATTAAGAAATTCTAATTTTGCGTGTCATATCTTTTGTGAACTGTTATATAATGTATGGCATATGTCTTAATTGATGAATGATAGTACTGTCATACACTATTATCATGCATTTTTCTAAAAATGACAAATAGTTGCAAATATGGTTATTAGTGAAACTAACAGATAACTCTGTTGTACGTGAGTACAGACCTATTGCCTTTAGTTTTTCCAATAGTCTCAAACTTATTTTAATTATACTAAGGGATCCTCTGTTGTACGTGAGTACAGATCTAGAACCACTAGTATCAGTAAAGGATGTTTGATACTTGTCAAAATTTTAACTCAAGTGTATGTTATATGTTTCGAAAAGATACATCATTTAGTAACCTCTACCTTGAAATTAAAAGATGCAGTGTTATGTGTTTTACTTAAGTTCTTCAGTATATTATATAACGGAACACTTTAGCTATTGTTCACATTAATAACAATAACGTTTGCTCAGAAATCTATGTCTAATTTGTTTATGAGGATCATAATACCGGTAATCGTCTTGAACTGTCTATGATATTGGAACGTTCACTTTTGTAAATAATTAGTTCCTAATAAATAAAAAGGTTATCTTTCAATTTAAAGTTATGTCTTGTGGATAAAGGTAAATAAGATATAATTTTATAAATATAAGTCTATTACTGGTTAATTTGTAATTTTATTGTACTTATATGAATTTCATGACGTATGCATACTAACAATTGTCTTGTTCTTAATAAAATCTAATATGAATGGCTTATTCTTTCTAATATGATCCCTAAGTAGTTAAAATTTTAAGCGCTTTATTTTAAGTTAGTTTGTTTTCATATGATGTTAGTAATCTTAAATTTTATTTCTTATTTGGTATTTATGTTTAATGATTAATAGAAGTTTTAATTTTTTAATGTGTTGCCCTTTGAAAATAAATTAAACTATTATTTCTTGTTCTATGTGATAAATATGCAATGAAAAGTTAAAATTTTTGTGATGTGATATATTTAAAAGTTCAATTTATATTTAAAGTTAAATTTCCATTTTTGGTCAAAATTTTAAGTTGACCAGTCAAACGGTGCGAATTGAACTTAGGGTATAAAAGGGGACAAGTCAGCGAACCGAACCCACACTTTTCATTTTCTCTGCGAACTATACCAGACACCTCTGTGAATTAAGTTTTGGCGAAACGAACCGAACGTGATTTTTGGTTGATTTTCGAATTTTTACAAAGAGGAAGGGTTTTTCGATCCGTGGAACTTATTCATCTTTCGATTACGCATCTTTTGAAGTAAGTTTCATGAGATTTCACCGTGTAATGTGTGAGAAATCGATCGACATATGTTTTCGAATGTGACGGTTGATATCGCGTAAAAAGTCACGTTTTTACTACCGATATCTCTCTCATTCTGGAACGATTCTTGGCATTTGAACTCAAATAACACTCAAATAAATGAGAATCTGCCAAGAAGGTCAAAATAAAGTTGCACGATAAAAAAAATCAAGCAAAACGAATGAAAAACAAAGATTCCACGCACGTTTGAAGATTCAAGTCATCAAAACAAGATTTAAAGACTAAAGTGCCCATCTTCAACATCCATCTTATCCAAGATATTCATTTTCAAAATACGAGTCTTACAGAAGAAGAATCAACAAAAACGAATAAAGAATGAAGATTCTACGCCCGCCGGAAGATTGAAATGATTCGTACGCAATATCTGGAGATAAGAAACTCATCTCTGGGATTTCTTTACATCAAAATCTTAATTTTTGAATTACAAATCCAACATAAAATGAATCAACATAAACGGACCATAACAAAGAAAATACACACGAATTAAGAAACGCAGCAAAAGACGGCGAACCGGGGCGGGTGGCAGCCAGCCGCCGCCGACCACCACCACACCGCCGCCGGCCACCATGGTGGCGGTGCCGGCCACCTCCTCCCTGTCCCATTTCCGCTTTTTGGTTCTTGCGTGTACCCGGTGCCACACCTTAACACGATTGTACGTACCCGGTGCCACACCTTTACGTGATTGTACGTACCTGGTGCACCACCTTTTACACCTTTTTCTAATGTGCTCCCCAAGATGCTAACGTGAGCCGGATTTCACCTATAAATAGGAGGCATAAGGCTTCATTTCGACACACACCATTTTTAGAACAATATACTTCTCTTAAAATATTGCTTCTACTTTCTTTCTATTTTCTTACTAAAAATTAGTTTTAGGATAGTTTAAGAGCTTGTTTAGAATAGAAGGAAAGTACGTAACGCATTGTAAATCTTTGATGTAAGCTTGGAATTGTGTCAATTAATTCAAGTCTACTTTCTCCCGCATTTAATCATGGTGCTTTCTAATCCTTATCTATCTTAATTAATTACGTTTATATTGATTATGCTAGATTTAGATATTTGCATGATTAGAGAGTAGTATACTTGTTGTGTTTACTTACGATGTAGTTAATTAATTATGAGATAATTTATAATAAAATATTAAAGATCGGTAGTCAACCACCTGCCAACGAGACTATGACAGTTGCACGTATCACTCTCGCTGAAGACTCTAAACCTTTGATTGAAGTTCGAGGAGGACCAATTGTCTATCCGGAAATTGGTAGAGGATCATTTGAATTAAAGCCCAATATTGTTCAGTTAGTCCAAAACCTCTGTCAATTCCATGGCCTAACAAATGATATAACACCCACTAAATTAGGACTTGTGATTAGTGCCTAACTCTCTGTTTATACATGTAATTAGTTCTGTGTAGGCTAATTAATGTATCGATATATATATATATATATTGTTGACTATATACAATCATACGATTTGATTAAATCGTACACGTTTCCACATCGAATGTAATTCGATTCAAATTATACGGACGTTGGTGAACAATTTTATTAAATAATACAATATTATTTAGTACAAACATTAAATCCAAAAATATTATTTATATAATATTTCGTAATTAATTCGTATCGTGTAAACAAAGTTAAGTTATATCTTATAATTCAACTATTAAGTGTTTGGTAAAATACTTCGACAAAAATAATGGATAATTATTCATATTTTAAAACGTACATTTAAACATATAAAATAATTATTTAACGTCTAAACGACCGGGGAAACGAACACCACGGGGAGTATAGTGACGGAGACTGAGTGGAGGAGGCTCCACCAAAACCCCCTCCCTTTCTCCTTTCCCCCTCATTCCCACCATCTCACACTCTCTCTCTTACTCTCTTTTTCTCTCATCTTACCACCAAACAACCATCACCATAATTTACAAAATAACACCACCAAACTCGCTCAAATCATTTTACTGGTTTAGAAGAAAAGAACCACCGCGTCACGATCTACATTCCCATCTTTCCGGATTTCTCGCGCGTTAACTAGTAGATTTCGACAAAAACTCGAAACCATTCGATTTCAAGTGTTTTTAAGTTTTAGTTGTTTCTTTAAGCTTAAAATGTCCATAAAATGGTTGGGTAAAAGAATCAGACCAAACGGAAACCGGAAAACTCATTTTTGGCTCAAAAATCCGTCAACAACCTTAAGTGTCGCAACGTTGACTACAGTATAGCGTCACTTCGTGCATCACTTAAGTGACGCATTGAGTGTCGCTAAAAGCCCTAATCTTGCGTCACTTGTATAAGTGCCGCATAAAGCCCCTTTTTCCCGACACTTACCTCCGTCACTTGTCTAGTGACGCCTAGAGCCCTTACCCGACACTTACATCCGACACTACCTTAGTGACACCTCACTATGCGTCACTTCCATAAGTGACGCCCTCACTCAGATTCTGCCATTTCATGCGTCACTTCCTAAGTGAGGCCTAAGCCCCAAGTGAAGCTATAAGTGTCGCATTAAACGGAACCAAGAAAACACAAATTTTACTAAGTGTCGAGACCTAAAAATTTCGTACTTGATTTCACCCAAATTCAAGTCCAGGTGCATTTTTCACCAAAGCTCGACCCCAGCCAGGGGCTCTGCCCCTTGGACCCCGCCAGGGGCTGCCGCCCCTTAGACCCCGCTACCAGGGGCGCTGCCCCCAGACCCCCGTCACCTAAGGTTTATAAATACTTTTAAGTATAACACGTCGAAATCATAATAATAATAGTTGAGATTATTATTACAAACAATAACCAACGGGCCGTACACATTTTCAAACACTTAGACAATCAACTAAGTTGTAATCATTTGGACATTCTAGCTGGATAAACAACTACAAGGTAGTCTTATTAGATACCTTCTCGTGTTTATAACCATCGCGTGTCGTGGACACCCTCAGGTTACAAGTCTTTGGACTTCAATTCTTGGCTAATCGATTTCAGTTTATTTTGATAAACTCTTCAGGCTCAGGTGAGTCTCACGGCCCCTCTTTTTATTTTTTTACTAGGGGTGCGATACATTGCTATGTTTTTTAACACGTGAATGCGAGTACATATTTCAATATACTACATGAGTTGTTTTCAACTAATCAAACCAAAGTCCTCCGTCAGTATAGTCTGGTAATACGAAAGTAGCATGAATATTAGTATATGGTACCATATAGGATTGACCCACCTCGTCCGGGTTAGTCTCGCTAACCTCTGCAATGGACGTACTAATATTTGGGAAAACGAGTGTAGATTAGGCACTCGTGGAGGCACCTCGCTCGGAATTCTCTATATGGGATCCGACCCTCGAGTTAAGCTCAGACTATGCGCTCATGGTTGTATACACTATCATTATCAATTGTTGGATGCAATTCAACATTTAAATCTTGCGGTTCACACACTATTATTTGATATCTAAACCTGTGAGCTCACCAACATTAGCTGATCCATTTTAGCATGTATTACAGGTACTCAACAGTAGATTTGGACTGCCCATCAGGATGCATAATAGCTCGAGTCTCCATGCAAACCTCAGAGATTTCATTACATTATTAGATTTTGTATAACTAATTATGTACTTAAATCTCTCCTATTACGAACACGAGCTATGTACGGGTTCAAATTGTTCTAAATATTTTAATATTAATGTATTTTGTTAAAATGACGCATATAAAGTCATTTGCTATATATTTGTGTGCTTTGATTATTGATTAGTAACACCCAAATTATGCTTCCGCAAAAGATTAAATTTGAGGGTGTTACAAATGATGATCCCAACTCACACCTTGACAAATTCATGTCCTTATCCAACTACTTTAAGCCGATTGGGGTTAATCAGGACATAGTCTATCTATACCTATTTCCCTATTCACTCACTCTCAATGCAAAAACCTGGTTTGAGGAACCAGAAATCAACTCTATAACCTCTTGGGTAGAATTAGCAACCAAATTTTTGGACAAATATTTCTCCCCATCAAAACAAGCCATGTTTAGGATCAACATCATAAACTTCCATCAAGTGCATGATGAATCAATCTACAATGCATGGGAACACTTTAAGGGATTGCTTAAGAAATGTCCAAATCATCGATTTGAGCGCTCAGACCAGTTGCGCATTTTCTACAATGGTCTCTTCCCACATCACCGTCATTTACTTGATACCGCCTCTCAAGGCAGTTTTATAAACTGTAGGGCCGATGACGCTTGGAGCCTTATTGAGAAAATGACAATACACAACCATGACTGGAACAGTGAAAATCACCCCTCACTAGTGAATTCACCTACTACAATCGGGAATGAAGCTATCAAAATTGTCGCTCAGCAGGTGGAAGAACTAACCAAAGAGATCAAGGTTATTGAAAACTCAACCACAACAAGTCTGTCAAGTTCAAACCTGCCTTAATTGTGCTAATTTGAACCACTCAGCCCAAATTCCTCACTCTCATCTAACTCCGCCCAATACTAATCCTTCCTTTAACCCACTTAGGAATAACCCACCAACTCACCAACCTTAACCTTCTTCCTCACAGACCTCTAGTTTTGATGACACCCTGATACAAGTCATTCAAAGAATCTCGGCTAGACAAGACCAAGCTGATCTCATCTTAAGAGATCAACTAACTTTGTTAAAAGCTTTCGAATCCCAATTAGGACAATTAGCACAACGTATTAACGCAAAACCTCAGGATAGTCCAACTAGTTGCAATAAGGAGGCTTCCCATATTCAAGACTCTCAGGTAGCACATAGCCTACCTACGATTTCTTCTTCGGTGAAGGAACCACCTATTGTCCCATAGATAATAGATTTAGAGTCTAAGCCAAATAGGAAAGTAAACATTCCATTTACGGCTCGTCTTAAACAATGACCCGACAAGCTTAAGTCTTTTAAGCTTGATAGGAAATTCCTAGATACCGTATCTAAAGTTCATTCCCAAAAGTACTTCGGAAAGCTTCTTACAACCAAGGATAAGGTACCCGAAGTACCCATGGATAAGCCTCTTGAAAAATACCATTCCAAAAAAACTCGGAGACACCGGACATTTTACTCTCCCGTGTTCTATCTGCAATTCAGGCATCATCTGTTCTCTTGCCGATTTAAGAGCTAGTGTTAACCTTATGCCATACTCACTTTTCAAGAGGCTTGAGTTAGAAAATCTTCGACCTACCAAAATGATCGTACAGCTTGCTGACCACTCGGTCAATACCCTAAGGGAATAGCTGAAAATGTTTTAGTAAGGATTGACAAATTTCTTTACCCAGCAGATTTTGTAGTAATGGATATGCAGGAAGACGTACACATCCCAATCATACTAGGAAGACCTTTCATGAATACAGCCAAGGCAATCATCAACGTCTTCGCACATACCATCAGCTTGCAGTCTCAAGGAGAAACCATCACTTTCCATATCGACAATCCTAATGCTGGAGACCAAGCTGATATGTACATGATCTCCATGAACAAGACCACAGAGGACAAAAAAACTGCAAGGTCAACAAGTGAATGTAAATCTAGCAAGGAACTGGCAATCACGCCATATTTCCTGATTGACATCCGACGAATAGGACAAGAGATGAAAAATGCATCTCCATCAGTGAAAAACTCAACGATGGAAGAAATAATCAGAAAAAGAAATATAGAAGAAGAAAACAGAAGAAGCAGACCACCAACTAATCTATTTACCCCTGAAGAAATGCGGGAAGTAACCACGACCATCCCACGAGAGGAGAAACATTAGAGGAATATTCCAAACGCACAAGATACCAACCGCAAACCATCATAGATCACAAAATGCACGAAGAATTGATCCAAAGATTTGACAAAGTAGTAGGAGGAATAAGCAGAATAGTCAACTTGCTTGCTCTTTCCCTTGCTGAACTGCAATTTTGTCAACAACAGAAACGGACTTACGCTAGGATCTACAATGCCCTTAAAAGATCTAACATCCCATTCACCTCAACGCAATGGGAGATGTTAGGATCCATTAGAGCACATATGAAAGAGACTACTGGAAATCCGAGCAGTCATCATTGCTTGACTTGCTAAATAGAGAAGATCACCTTAGTTCCAAAGAAAGCTGATATATGGTTATCAACTCCACTATTGAAAAACAAGTTGAGTTATTGATTGAAGAACTTAGTGATCTTGTTTGGGAGGAATCAAGGCGTGAACGGCCTTTTAGGGCTACATATGAATCACCACTTGATATCGCAACTTTTGTTACGATCCATCTATGGGAGATTAAACAACGGAAAAGTAACACCAGAAGAAAGTTCATATTCCACTCAGGATGCAAGGAGATACTTCGTCAGCTTATTCAAGTTTTCTCAGAATTCGACTTTCCATTCAACAACCATCAACACCGACAAATAGAGGATATGTGCACGTCCATCAGAAGATTCAACGGAGACCCCAAGACCGAGAATTATGAAGACATAAAACTGCAATTTTGGGCGTTTGTATGCTCTCTCTGGCAAAACCCACCGCCAAGAGAGGTTGTTAAGACAGACACAACCACCATGACCAACCCTAGTGGGATTGTCACTAAAGCAGTTGATTTAATCACCTTCGGACTTCACGGACTTGCAAGGACAACTTCAGAGCACCTTCTGAACTACAAGGAAACATCGAGAGATAGTCCACTTGAATTGATTACGACAATAGTCAATCATTATATAAGAATCTATCTACCTCAATATACTCTTCCGCAACCTAGGGCCCACAACATCAACAGGAATCCCATGGATGCATCCATCTCCATCTAGCTAGGAGAGAAGAAGTCGAGCTCTCGACTTTAAAAGAGCACTTCTCGGGAGGCAACCCATGTTTACATTCTGCAATTTTACATTCCAAGAAGTGATGAAGTCTCCGACTATCTTTCACACTTGGATATACAAAGAAAACCGACACATCAAGTTTTTGGCGCCGCATCAAACATCAAATTTTTAGCACCGGAATTAAGAAAAGTATATCCAACGTGTTCACACCTACGAGACAAATCACAAAAGACTTGAAGAAATCAGAGCACACAACAGCAACGAAGGGACTCTACAGAAAAGTCGGCAATCATGTGCTTCGGAGCACTCCTCATCATCACCAACAAGCCATATATATAAATGGGGAGTACTTCTGTTCTAAGCTCTTTTTCGTTATAAATATACCCTATCCATAATGCTTATCACTAAGTGTGGGAATTCAAACCCAACACACACCGCTAAAAGAATACGTCTTAGATGTTTCAAATCCTAAGTGTGGGATTTTACCCCAGTCAGAGCTTAGAATAACATCGAGGACGATGTTCCTTTAAGTGTGGGATAACAGTAGTTACACTACTGTAAAAAGGATAATGGTATATGCTTGATTCTAAGCTCGTTGCTCTTTAGACCCCGCTAAATTCTAAGCTCGTTGCTCTTTAGACCCCGCTAAAAAGGATAATGGTATATGCTTGATTCTCCAATAAGTAAACAAAATTTTCAAAATTGAGTTAAAAATATGTTGAAAATGAAAAAATTTAGACAAAGAATGATTTACTTTAGGGAAGAAGGATAAATAAAATACGAACTCCTTTGAAAAATTAGTTTAGTAATCCCATAAAGAGCATCACATGACTAGGCACACAACAAACCAACTTTCGATTCATGAGATATCTTGAGCCATATAAAGCATTCATTTTTAATGCTTCACTTTTTCGATTCTTGAGTGTGCCGATATGCGTTAAGAATCAGAACTTGCTCCTGTTATGCATTTCGAATCCGAATTAGTGAGTGAAAAGGAGATCGAATCACATCATTCTTAAACCCATCCATACACCCAAAAATAAAAATACGTTATCCATACCCTCTCAGAATCATCTCTCAAACTTCATAGAAAGTTCCAAAGATGAAAGAATAGAAGCTACAAGGATATGACGTCAGAAAAAAATCAAAAGAAAAGAATTCAAAGAAAAGAAAGTCAAATGGAGAAAAAGACTCCAACCAAAAATCATGAGAAAAGAGCGTCAATCCTCCCAAAAATTCCAGCTTTCCTCTTCACAAAAAAAAAAATAAACCTAAGAAAAACCAACACAACCACCACTCATATCACCAACATTCCACTCCAAAAACCCTACATCACTTCTCCTAGAATGATTGTGGCTAGATCGACTTTGCGCTCACTTAAAAGGTAACGATTTGATTCTCGATCAAGCCTATGACGATAAATGATACATGACTGGCGTTCTGAGTGATTGATAATATTTGAATAGGAAACCCTAAACACTTTGAGTGATTGGAGTGACCACCTTGAGAGGATCGCCTAGTCATATATCCAAGATCAAAGATCAAAAGCATGCTCCCAAAGATTACAACCCTACTTTTTAAAAGCACAAATATTTTATTTTTCCAAAACACCCGCAGTAAAAAGTTCCACCCCAAAATATTTCATTATCTGCTTATCATTAACCATGTTGAAGTTCGAGTTTGCTTGAGTACAAGCAAACTTCTAAGTATGGGATACTTGATATCGCATAAAAAGTCATGTTTTTACTACCGATATCTCTCTCATTCTGGAACGATTCTGGGAATTTGAACTCAAATAACAATCAAATCAATGAGAATCTGCCAAGAAGGTCAAAATAAGGTTGCACGATAAAAATCAAGCAAAACGGATGAAAAAAAAAAAGATTCCACGCACGTTTGAAGATTCAAGGCATCAAAACAAGATTTAAAGACTAAAGTGCCCATCGTCAACATCCATCTTATTCAAGATATTTGTTTTCAAAATACGAGTCTAACAGAAGAAGAGTCAACAAATACGGATAAAGAAGGAAGATTTTACGCCCGCCGGAAGATTCAAATGGTTCGTACGCAATATCTAGAGATAGGAAACTCATCTTGGGGATTTCTTTATATCAAAATCTTCTTTTTTGAATTACGAATCCAACGCAAAAAATCAACGTAAACCGACGCATACCGAAGAAAATACACACGAATAAAGAAACGCAACAAAAGACGGCGAAACCAGGCGGGTGGCAGCCAGCCTCCGCCGGCCACCACCACACCGCCACCGGCCACCATGGTGGTGGCGCCGGCCACCTCCCCCCTATCCCATTTCCTCTTATTGGTCCTTGCGTGTACCCGGTGCCACACCTTTACGTGATTGTACGTACCCGGTGCCACAACTTTACACGATTGTACGTACCTGGTGCACCACCTTTTCCACCTTTTTCTAATGTGCTCGCCAAGATAAATAGGAGGCATGAGGCTTCATTTCAACACACACCATTCTTAGAACAATATACTTCTCTTAAGATATTGCTTCTACTTTTTTTCTATTTTCTTACTAAAAATTAGTTTTAGGCTAGTTTAGGAGCTTGTTTAGAATAGAAGGAAAGTACGTAACGCATTGTAAATCTTCGGTGTAAGCTTGGAATTGTGTCAATTAATTCAAGTCTACTTTCTCCTGCATTTAATCCTTGTGCTTTCTAATCCTTATCTATCTTAATTAATTACGTTTGTATTGATTATGCTAGATTTAGTTATTGCCATGATTAGAGAGTAGTATACTTGTTGTCTTTGCTTACAATGTAGTTAATCAATTAAGGGATGATTTATAATTAAATATGAAAGATCGGTAGTATTGCTTTGATCGTCTTATTTCATGTTCTTGGTTGATTGTTACCTTAGGATCATCGAAGTGGTAAACTATAAACGGTCTTAATTATCGTAAAGTAATATGATGGCCCCTATTCGACTTTTACTCGATATAGTACTGGAAACCCTTCAAGGTGGAATACAAATGGTAGGAAGTCAAGAACGAACGAATGTAGTCATATTACGAAACGGTGCAATATTACGAAGTAATATGATGGCCCTATTCGACTGTTATTCGATATACTACTGGAAACACTTCAAGGTGGAGTACAAATGTATGGAAGTCGAGTAACGACCAAATGTAGTTATATTACAAACTAATATTATAAAATGAGAAACCTAGTTTAATTAACCTTTCTAAATAGACTTTTAAACTTCAAATTAATCTATCGCCTTTCCACCAATAAACGTGATTACAACACCTTTTTAACGATGTCCAATTAAAAGGTAGTCAGTCATCTGTGTCAATATAATTTGTTGAAGTTATGAAACTGGAACCGCAAGGCTACATGGGGGATTATCGTAGGACAAGACATGGCCAAGGTTTGAAGCGGCTGAACCACTTTAAGTGAGGAACACTGTGGATAATTAGGGGATTTATTGGGTAGTCTTAAGGGGGGGCTAGTTTAAAGTCATAAATGAACTTTTTAAATATACGAATCTGTTAGGATGACGAGGAATCGTTATATGATTCAGTTATGTCTAGTACCTTAAGATTTTGTTCCCGTTCATATGAAAGTATTATTAAACTATAATTAAGATTTTGCTTATTATTCTAAATACTTTGTAATGTTACCTTAACCTAGCTCCCGGTGTGACATGCTAATGGAATTTTAATTAGTAGGGAATCTAGTGTTTACATTCAAGTATTCAAGAATGATAATTAACTAATATCTTTCAAAACAGTTTCTTCAAACATCATCCCATAACTTAATTAACGAAGTCTCAGCAAACACTATCTTTATTTATCTACTTTATCTTTTATTTTCGCTTTTATTTATTTACTCCCCCCACTATTTCATCAACCCTTCACTAGTTTGAAAGCCCTCATTTGCCACGCCTTAGTTTCAATTCAGTCGGTTTGAAGAACGACTCTAGGTCATACCTACCACTTGCTCACCCTTAGGATTAGCATTGTTAGGGAAAACTTAGGCCCTGAAATTACAAATTTAAAACACCCACTGATGCCCGTCGCCAGTAGCCGGTACAATGACAATGGGTAAAATCTGTACCGACCGCTGGTGACACATCAACGGTGTAGTTTATCACGGATTTTATTCAAATTAGTGATTTATAAAACCTAAAATTTGTTTCTAATGATTAATCGATGCTAATGGAACATGTTCTTATCATTTAATTGCTTCGAAACATGTTTGATTGTTGATTCATGAATTGATCTCGTTAAACCGTCGGTTCTGTGAAGTGAGATCTATCTCGCTTCACAGCTCGCTCCTACGAACCGAGATCAGCTTCGTTTGACTTGAGTTAACTGCAGCGAAACGAATTTACTTCATTTGACTTCAGTTGACCGAAGTGAGACAAGACTCTCGATTGAATTTTGTTGACTGAAATGAAATGAACTCATTTCATTTGACTTGGGTTGACTGAAGCGAGTCGAGTTTCACTCGCAGTTTTTCTGCAAATTGAGTTGAACCTGTTGACACATTTTAAAATTTACTCTGTTTGACTTGTTGACTTTAGTTGACTTTGTAAAATTAAGTAAATTTATAATTGTTTAATTATAACTTGTTTTCGATTTGAAAACCTTTGGATACAAATAATTAACAAGTTACTCGTTTATACTCGTTTAGACTTACGAACTTTTGTTTATAAGTTAAAATATGTGTAATATCTTAACAATTTGAGTTATTTCATGTCGAAAGTCTTCCGACTCATACCGTAGTCGAGCAGCGTGTTCTGATTCTTATCAGCGGTATGATAACTTTAATTGTGTTTTAATAAATAAACTTTATATAACTTCCAGAATATAATTGAAAAGTTTAATAATTTTAACCGTTCATTTAAGTTTTTGTAAATTAAGTTTCTAGTTAATAGTAGACTTAGTCGTTTGATGATCCTTTGATCATAATACATTAAAGTTTACATTGACTAATGTTTGTTTCATTAATATATTGGCTATTTGGGTAATTCTTTGTTACAGATATGGCTGGTCGTTCTTTTGAGAAGGGACACAACATCTTGGTGAATCTCGATGTCAATGAACGCGGAGCTAAGAAGTTTTCTGTGATTTTGACTTATCTAGCTCGTTCAAGGATATGTTTTGCTATTACTGAGTCACAGCCATTGTCTAGAGAACTTCTCACGCAGTTTTGGACGTACGTAGTTTACGATGATGCTGCGAATCCTCCAACTATTCGTATGACAGTCAATCAGCATGCAATTGCTTTTACAGCTGCTGATCTTCGACAGCTCTTGTAGTTAGGGACTGTTGAGCAAGAAACGATTCTTCCTGCTTATTCTGCTGATTTTATCGACGGAGCTTTGAGTCACCCTGGGTATTCTGGAGCCAGAAGAGGACGCCAGTTCATCAAGGCATTTGTTATTGGCCAGTGGAGATTTCTGTTCACTGTTATTGTTTCTAGTTTTAGGAATTAGATGAGTTTAATCCTGAGCTCATGTTTGCTTTACTGTCACTGGTTTATAATAAACCATACAGTTTATCTTCCTATATCTTTAATTCTTTTATTGGACAGATCACGGGAGTTGCACGAACGCAGTTTATTCTTTATCCGAGATTTTGCATGCTTCTTATACGTGATCGTGTTCCGAATTTGCCTTCTTAGGAAGCTGATTTTCACGTTGAGACCATAGGACTGCGAGGTTACAATGCTTGTTTTCTGCAGTTAAAGCGTAAAGATCAGATTAAACCTGAGTATGCTGATCTTTTTGGTCATCTTCTTGATGCTAACTATGTTGCTCACAAAACGGTGGATGGTTGGAAGCTGGAGCTCAAGTTCAAGCTCAAGCACAACAGCAACAACAAGCTCAACCTCAACCTCAACCAACAGCTGAGCCACAGGCGCTCATTGAGGATGTTTTACATCAGGCTGAACAGCCAGGGCAACAAGTTGTACCTGAGTTAGCTACTGAGGTTCTTCATGAGGTTCTTGTTCAAAATGACGATGCTCATGATCCGCTTATTCAAGAGATAAAGCAATATATTGAGGTTGATCCAGCACATGTATTCTTTATTTATAATTTCAATTATATAATATTATTGATACTTAGTTGATAGGTTATTTTATTAATCATAAATGTATAAATATTATTATGTAAATATATTGATATAGATATTTGGTTGATTAGTTCACTAATCATAAAATATAAATATAATTATGTTCAGGAAGCTAAGGTTGCAAACCCAGAGGTTGCAAAACCTGAGGGGGAGCAGAGACAGGTTGATAGATCAGAGGTCTTTCCTGCTAAGGTATTATATCTGATTAGTATTAAATATATATCGAACTTGTATGATAAGAGCTTCAAGAAAATCATAAATATTTAATATATTTAATGTTTAGGATTCTGATGTTGGACCATCTGGAGGCCGTGATGGTAGGACGGCTTCAGATGATGAGTCTGATGATGATGATAGCACTTCATCTCCATCTCCAAATGCTGGTTATATTAGATATCGCTCTATGATGATTCCAAATCCAGCTCTGAAGGAGAAGAGAAAGGCTATAGAAGTCGATCTTGACTTCAGTATTTTGGATGAAGGTCCTGAGGATGATACTCCTCTGGATATTCAATGCAGAAAGCGTTCGAGGACCTTGACCATTCGAGATGGTAAATTTTTAATCTTTAATTTAAAGTTAGATAATATTAACTTGTTGTTTATCAGGAGTTAAACTAAGACAGTTAATTCTATAACAGAAACTCAAGATACACCTCACGTAGAGAAGGTGACACCGGTGGTTTCTGAATTGGTTTCTGACCTACTATGGTAAGAGATATCATTTCAGTATCACAAGTGTTCATTTCTTATTTAGAGATTGAGACAGAGTAATCTGTAATGGTTACTTATGTAATTATGTCTAACTTTATTGGCTGAGACAAGGACAGAGTTACCGGCACAAGAATCAGTTTCTCAGGTTATCAAGGAGGGGGTTGTGGAATTAGTGCGTTCAGCACAGTTTCCTACTACCAAGGCAAGCCGCTTTGCAGTTGGCCTTCTCACGACAGCCTTATCTCAAGCTATTCCACCACTTACTTGTGATTCTCATATTTCTTCGTTGACACCGCCTGGACCATCAACGATTTCAGTGACTCCTATGACTGATGCTGAAAGGATTACATCCTTAGAGTCTAGAGTGAAGGAGTTAGAGAAAATGACGGCATCGGTTCCACGGCTGTTAGCTGAAAATCTTTCTTTAGCACATCAGTTGGTTACTGTTAGTGAATCTTATCAGACATTGATGTAGGTTCATAACACACTGCTTGATGACTGCACTGCACAGCGACTGAAGCTTGACAATTTGGAGGAACTTGTTTTGAGTTTGCATAAAGAACAGTCAGCTCAGGGGGAGATTAGGGTATATAGAGCAGGGTGCAAAGAAGATGAGTTGAAGCTGAAAAGGAGACACGACAGAGATGATGATCCCAGTGCATCTAAAGATAGTGAGTCGACTGGTCCTCTAAAGACTGGTGAGCATGTTACTGTTCAGGGAGAGTCTGCTGCTGGTGCAAGTGGTAGTGGTGTTGGTACAAGTACTGATACAGCAGTACCGGTTGATACAGAAGCTGGTAAGATAGCTTAGTATTAGATTAGTACTGTTTAATATTTGTAAGTATTTGTACTAAAACAATTGGATAATTGTAACTTAATATTTTTGGTAATATATTCGGCTTGATACTGTAATTTGAAGTTAAATATATTAGAATTTATTTAAGTTATTAATTCTAAAAAGTTAAATAAATTAGTGATCGAAACTCTTCCGACTCATTGAGAAGTCGTGCGGCATGTTCTGATTTATTTTAGCGGTCAAAGTTTATTTGAACTTAGACATTTTAGATTTGAGAGTTTTTATAACTAACAAGTTATAAATGTGTTTGTTTTTATCATACAAATGATATATAATTTAAAGATATAATTAAAAAGTTAAGTTCTTTGAAAATAACAGTTCAATTAAGTCTTGGAAATTATATAAGTTAGTTAATTGTAAACTTAAATGTTTGGTGATTATTCACAATACATTAGAGTTTAAATTTAATTAATGTTTGTTAAGTGTTTGATATAAGACTTAAGAATTCTTAGATTGATTCAGGGTAATCAATAAAAGATTTATAAGTTATTAATTGCGTTTATGTTATGGACTAATTACACAAAAGGATTAATAAAGAAATTCTTAGATTGATTCAGGGAAATCAATGAAGTAATTTAGATTATTAATAGTTATTTGTGTTTGTGTTTTTCTAGGGATTGAAATGCTTGATTTATCAGATTCAGAAGATGATTTTCTGGATGAGATAGATGAAGACATTAATTATGATTTGGAAGAAGGAAAATTTCAACCACCTGAATTGGATTGTTGTTCATGAGATAGTGCAAGACATGGGTGTAGATCTAGATGAAAATATAGATGAACACCATGTGAGCCCATCTAGGATAGAGGTTGTTATTGAAGATGAAGAGCGTCCTAAAGTTGTTGATGTAAATGAAGATATCGATGATTCAACCGATTTTGAAGAAGAGATTCATGATAAGCATAAAGACAATCCAATATTCAGACCTTTAGATAAAATAAAGAAGAAAAAGGTTGGACTTTTGGAGGTTGATATTACAGTTTAATACGAAGTGCGTAGAGGAATTATCGGTTGGTATTTTAACTCTGACTTGATGCTTTTTGCGATTAAAAGATTTGACGGAGTTCAATATTTTGAGCGAAAGCTTGCAGTGTTCAGTTCTCTACCTAATTATGAGATTCGAGACTTGGCTAGCTTATCTTTGAAGAATCCAGATAATGATTTTGTTGGTCGATATGTAGAACATATAATCAAGACTGAGGTTCGTTTAGGAAAGTTTGAAAAGATTAAGCCAAGGAATTGAAAAACGATAAAATTACAGGAGAGAAGTCAAAGGATTGGAAGGAGAAGAAGAAAGAAAGTTTATCCAACTGTCAAGTGTGTTCAGCAGATTCCACTGAAAACAATGCCACATGATATTCTGGGAAATATGAAAAGTTGGCATGTGGATTCAGAAACTGGAGAAGCTGTCATGGTTGAAGCTGATGATGAAGTTGAGGGTGGTGAACGTGAAATTTTCAGAGTTTATGACCATCGACACCTAATGAATATGTCAAAGAAAGATTTGTTGAAGTTAAATGAGAATAGAATCTTGATGACAGAAGCATGGGGTGATTGAGCACGAGATTATCAAATGATGGTTAAGACTTGTATAAAAAGGAACATATATGCAGGAAGTAAAATTTACAAATGAAGAATAAAGACAAGAGTGAAGATAAAGATGCTAAAGCTATTGTCAAGGGGGAGTCTGTTGAGATGTAGTTTGTGACAACAGATCTAGCTTGAAAATAGGACTGGTGTAATTGGTATCACGTTTGTATATTGGTTTAGATTTGTAAATGAATATTTGTTTTGTTATTAATATTCGTTAAATATATTAGTAAATTAAAATATTAGACGAATATCGAAATTGAAATAAACATTTATAGCGAGTCGAGATCTCAAGTCGCAAGGCATTGCGATGCGAGATGAGATCTGAACTCGCAAACGTAAATAGTGGCAACGAGCCGAGATGAACTGGGCTTGGGCCTTTTTGCAAGTCGAAGTCAACTCGCAGGCCCAGTGGCTGCGAGTTGTACAAGAATATAAAAACTCGATTCGTTTAACCTAATAAGAATTTTTGCCATTCGAAACCTGCAACCTGCGAATTCAATCCAAAGAAAACGTAATACTAAAGACTAGGCTTTGACGTTCAATTGTTTAAAGCTAAGTAATTAGTTAACCTAAGCGCGAACTTATTCATTATAGTAAGATAACGTCTATTGAGGAATTTTGGCTTAAACAATTACGTGTATACAATAGTAATCCTCTCGCTAATCATAGCACAAACTAATTCTAAAATAATTAAAGCATACAAATTTAATTAAGATAGAATAGGATAGAAAGAACCCGGATTAAAATGCGAGAAGGAATAGACTTGAATTAGTAAGCGTAACTCCAAGCGCACACCAAAGATTACGAAATGTTCCCTAGCTTTCGTTCTACTTTGAACAAGCTCCTTAACTAGCCTAACACTAATTTTGAAGTAAGAAAATAGAATGAGAAAGTAAAGAGAGAATTATGCCTAATGCATATGGGACATCTTCAAATGAAAGCCTAGGGACTGTATTAATAGGGAAAATATGGCTCACATTAGCATCCCTAGGCTCACATTAGCAACGGAGTGAAAGGTGGTGCACAAGGTACGAAAAAGTAGCGAAAGGTGGTGCACCGGGTACGGATACAAGCAAGGACAAAAAAGTGCAAAAGAGACGGGAGGGTGGAGGCCGGCGCCACCTGGCTGATGGCCGGCGGCGCCTGGCTGATGGCCAGCGTCGCCTGGCTGATGGCCAGCGGCGGCCGGCTGCCACCCGTCCCGGTCGGTCGTCTTTCGCTGTGTTGCTTAATTCGCGTGTATCTTCGTCGTTATGCGTCCGTTTGCGTTGATTATTTTTACGTTGGATTCGTAATTCAAAAAAGAAGACTTTGATGTAAAGATATCCCAAAAATATGTTTCCTAGATATTGCATACGAATCATTTGGATCTTCCGGCGGGCGTATAATCTTCATTATTTATCCGTTTTTTGTTGATTCTTCTTCTGTTGGATTCGTAATTCGAAAACGAACATCTTGGGTGAGATGGATGCTGATGATGGGCACTTTTGTCTTGAAATCTCGTTTTGATGCCTTGAATCTTCAAACGTGTGTGAAATCTTCATTTTTCATCCATTTTGCTTGATTTTTATCGTGCAACCTAGTTTTGACTATCTTGGCATAATATCATTGATTTGTATTGGTTTTGAGTTTAAAATGCCAAAAATCATTCTAGACTGAGAGAGATATCGGTAGTAAAAACATGAATTTTTACGCGATATCAAGTATCCCACACTTAGAACTTTGTCCTCAAGCAAACTCGAATATCATGCATGGTTAAAATAAGCAGAAAATGAAATATTTTAGGGTAGAACTTTTTACTAAGGAGGTTTTGAAAAATAAAATATTCATTCTTTGAAAAAGCAGGGTTGTAATCTTTGAGAGCATGCTTTTGATCTTTGATCTTGGATACATGACTAGGCGATCCTCTCTAGGTGGTCACTCAAATCACTCAAAGTGTGGTTTCCTATTCTAATATTATCAAACACTCAGAACGCCAGTCATGTATCGTTTATCGTCATAGGCTTGATCGAGAATCTAATCGTTACCTTTTTGGTGAGTGCGAAGTCGATCTAGCCATAATCATTCTAAGGGAAGTGATGTAGGGTTTTTAGAAGCGAAGTGTTTGTGGAATGAGAGGGGGTTTTTTTGGGTTTTTTGATGGGTTTCTTTTATTGAAGTTGGAATTTTTTGCGGGATTGACGCCTTTTTGGTGTTTGCGGAAGGAGTCTTTTTCTCCTATTGATTTTCTTAGCGAGTAGAAACCCTAGACTATATTATATACGATATGAATATAAGCCTCATTCTTTCTAACGCTTTGTCTCAGAAATGGCAAACACACCACCAAACTCGTCACGCTCTCATCTGTACGAATCGCAAAACTTAAGGGTAGCTAGGAGGAACACTGGGTTGCCTCGAGCTAGCCCATACCTTGTTCAAAACCAACTCAATAGCCAGTCCCAAAGGCAAACAACAACTAGCCAATGGCGATGGTTAACAAACCGACTTAACACCTGGAGGGATGAGGAAGGAATCCAACTCCCTACATCGAACATAATAGATTCAAGATATTTCTAGAAATGTTTTCACCTTCGTCGTATAGTTTGTCGGACTCCGTCCGGTTATTTCGTGCAATTTAATCAAATCGCTTAAGCGTAATTACAACTAATTATGTAAGCGTAATATAAAACAAAACGGGAGCGTATATTCACATAAATATACAAATAGTTGCAAGTAATTACAAGTATTTATCCTAATACTAAACTAAACACACGTAATTAGGGTTTCAAGTAAAATCATCAATAACCCCCACTCAAAGCTATTTTCAAACCATCGCTAATCTGAAATCTTCATCCTAACAAGTCGTTCCTGTAACACCCGCCAAATTAGGGCTAGTCATTAGGTCCTAATCGTTTTTGTAATACATGTAATTAGTAATGTGCTAGGCTAATTTGTGTATCAAATAATATATATTGTTATATATATACAGTTGCATGATTTGGTTAAATCAAGCACGTTTCAAATCGAATGTAATTCGGTTCAAGTAAATACGGACGTTGGTGATCAATTTTATTAAATAATATAAAATTATTTATTAACGATATCATACCCAAAAATATTATTTTGATAATATTTCAATTTCATTTCGTATCGTATAATAAACATCTACATGACTTAAACATTTAACACACAAGCAAACGAAACCATTTAAGTTTATTAAGTATTTGGTAAAATACTTCAACAAAAATATTGAATAAATCTCCCTTTTTTAAAACTTGTAATTAAACATATGAAAATAACTATTTAACGTAAAACGATCGAAAAACGAACGCTGCACGGAGCGCGTACGCGGGAAAATGAAAAACTGGTGAAGTCCACACTCGGTGGACCCCACCAGCCGACCCCCCCTCTCTTCCCCCTCCTTTTCTTCCCTTTTTCCTTTCTTCTCTCTCACTTTCACATTTCTTCTTCTTTCTTTTCTCTCTAAACCAAACCACACCACCATCACTTAAACCTCACTAATAATACCACCAAACGACCTCGATCTTCATCACTCATTTGGAGAAAAAGAACCACCTCGCAACGATCTACGTTTCTACCTTTTCAAATTCTCCGCGTGACGATTTGTAAGTTTCCGACAAAACCCGAAACCTTTCGATTTCGAGTATTTTTAAGTTCTAGTTGTTCCTTTAAGCTAAGAATGTTCCTATAAGGGTTGGGTAAAAGAATCAGACCAAACGGAAACCCGAAAACTCATTTTTGGCTCAAAAATTCATTAACAGCCTTAAGTGATGCAACGAAGGTGCAGTATAGCGTCACTTCGTGCGTCACTTAAGTGACGCATTGAGTGTCGCTAAAAGCCCTAATCTTGTGTCACTTGTTTAAGTCTCGCATAAAACCCCTTTTTCCCGACACTTACATCCGTCACTTGCCCAGTGACGCCCAACCTCACTTACCGACACTCCTAGCGACACTTGCCGAAGTGTCGCCTATAATTGAATTTCCCTCACACCCGTCACTCGCTTAGTGACGCCTAGGACCTTTACCGTCACTAATAACCCGACACTGCTTTAGTGACGCCCCAGTATGCGTCACTCCTTTAAGTGACGCCTAACCGACACTTACAGCCGACACTAATGAAGTGTCACACCTTATGCGTCACTTACCTAAGTGACGCCCTAAAACTCATAATTTTCAATTTTATGCGACACTTCCCAAGTGTCGCCCAAGCCACCTAAGTGACGCTATAAGTGTCGCATGAAACAGAACCCAGTTTTTTACCCAGCCAGGGGCCAGCCCCTTGGACCCCGCTAGGGGTTGCCACCCCTGGGACCCCGCTAACCAGGGGCGCTGCCCCCGGACCCCCGTCACCTAAAGTTTGTAAATATTTTTTAAGTATAACACTTCGACATAATAATAATATTATTGCAAATAATCACCAACGGGCCGTACACGTTTTCAAAACTCGAACTTACCAATCAAATCAAATCATTGGACATTACTAGCTGGATGAACAACTAGCATAGGTTATCTTTTAAGATAGCTACTTATTTTATTCAACCTTGCGCGTTATAAACGCCCGGCAGGTTACAGTCTTCGGAGACACCATTTTACTTCGCTACATTGCTTCATTGCAACTCTCCAGGCTCAGGTGAGTCTCACAGCTCCGACTTTTTACTATTTTTACTCCCGGGGTGGGAATACATGCTCTAACTGTTTTTACACGTGAACACGAGTACAAAACTCGCTATATTCTACATGAGCTGTTTTCTAATCACTTTTAAGTCATCTACGATCATAGTTCTGGTAATACTTTATGTAGCGTGAATGTTAGTGTATGGTACCATATATGAGTGACCATCCTCGTCCGGGTCAGCAAGCACTGACTGGTTAAACGGACACATTAACTTTTGTTCATACGAGTGTGGATTAGACACTCGCCCGGAGGCACCCACGATCAGGCACTTTATTGTGATCCTAACACCCACGTTAAGCGCAGACTATGACCTCATGGCAGACATATACATCATTGATTCATTTCAAACGGTTATTATTAAATCTTATGGTTCATACTTACATATTTATTATGCAAACCTGTGAGCTCACCAGCGTTAGCTAACCTTTTTAGCATGTGTTCTCAGGTACCCAGCAGTAGTAGGACTGCTCAGGATTAGCTAGCTCAAGTCGCATGCAGATCTCAGGAGATTCATATACATTTCTACATTTTGTAAAATAGATATGCCTTAGAATCTCTTACATTTTGGCTCACGAGCTTTTGTAACTATTATAACATTGTAAAACTTTTGAATTATCAACATAATGTTTAAAACGACGCATATAGAGTCGTTCATTATATGCCTTGTTGATCCCAATCAGGATCTTAATATGTATTACTTTGATTAATTATTAATAAGCTTGCGGAATAGTTTATTAATAACTTGAATAACTAAACTTATAACACAGAATATTAATCTAAAGCTTCAATATTATTATCAATAATATGAACACACAATTTGTGTTAGGGTTTACAACCTTGAAGCTAATAACTAGAGATTCGTCTCCCTTCTAGGGTTTTACAGGATCTCTATTTATATCACATAGAGTCCTTTACAGAATCAAACTATTATGGAAATTCTATCTATTCCATATTTCTCTCTAACCGACTTCTAACAGTGGTTGAGCTATACACTAACAGGGGTAGTACTTGTATTACCAACAGTGGTTAAGTACTTGATACAAAATACACTTATACCAACAGTGGCACTGTTAGACTAATTCTAACTGACAGTGGCACTGTCAATACAAAACTAACTAACAGTGGTAGACTTCTTCTAGCAGTGGCACAAGACTTGTCTTCTGAGCAAATCTGGCAGTGGCTCAGGTCTCAACAATCTCCCCCTAAACTTGATCATTCTCAATAATGAGTCAAGTTTCTTCATCTTTCTTTTCATCCTTAGGAGCTTGATTCTGTTTTCTCTTTTTCTCCTCCTCTCTTAATCTTTCCAACTCCATTCTTTTATGAAACTGATTGAACACCATATATAAAGCATTGAATGCACCTTCTGAGATCATTGTAGTTCTTAGTTGAGATGCAAGCACATTTCTTAAAATCTGAGTCCACAAAACATATTGTCTTTCATCAAGCATGTAAATTGTGACTCCATCTCTGCACAAAATCATATGAACTCCAGCTCTAACAAAGTGTCTCCAGATATTCACCAGCTCAATACAGTTTAAGAACAAATTTGTGAATGGTTCATGCTCAAACAGCATATTTAAACATCTTCCTAAATCTCTTTCCATTATCACCAGTGAAGCCTGCCTGTTTCTTTGACTGTTCAGCTCATACAAATCTAAAATGTCTAACCTATTCACATTTTTCAGCACATCAGCTACAGATGTCAAATATTGCTTATTTCCATCCTCTCTGACAATCTTTATCTGTTCTTTAACAACATCAGCAACCTTTGATTTCTGTCCTTCCCATTCAACTATTTTTGATGATCTATCATGATTAATATGAATATTTTCTTTACTGTCCTTCACCTCTTTAATATATTTTCTCAATTCTGCTGCATCCTTTTCCAAATCAGGAACTACATTGTCACAAGCAAGAACTCCATCCCATCTAATCTTTAGATTCCTATCAGAAAGCCTTTTTAATTCTCTCTCTTCAGCTTCTGCTTTCTCTTGCTCTTCCCTTTCAATTCTGTCTTGTTCCTCTTTTCTTACCTACTCAGCAATCTTCTTTCTATCCTCAGACAACTTTTTCTCAATGAATTTATCTTGCATGAGCTTCTTTTCAAAATCCATCTTTCCTTCATTCTGATGTCTAGCATAAGCTTTCTCCAACCTCTCTAAATCCCATCCTTCTAGTATACTTCTTGGTGCATATCTACCACCAAGAATTCTGATCAATTCCTTTTTCCTTTGAGCAGCAGTTAATGGTTTATTTCTTTTCTTTTCAAGCTCTGCTTGTCTTTTCCTTCTTGCCTTTTCTTCATTTGCTTGTTTTAGCTTTGCAAACCCTGGATCCAAATCATCATTACCATCCTTTTTGTTGATCATTCTATGAATCTTCTGTGCAGATAACCCTTTACCAATTACAGCCATATCATTGAGCATCTTTGCAGCCTTCTGAGATAAGGTTACCACACTCATATCTTCCAGTACAACATCAACATCAGGACCATCTAGTCTCTTGGATTCAATTGCCATTCTTAGCATTCTCTCATCATGCTCCTCCTGAGCTCTCCTGGCCTCATCCAAATCAATTTGAGACTCTACTACCTTCTTAATTTTTCTTTCTTCTTTTAGTTTTCCCTTACCTTTGTCCTTAGCATCAATCTTTGGAAGGTCAGACTTAGGTTTGGGTGATGATGAGGGTTCTTCAATAATAACAGGGGGTAGAATAGATCTTGGTGTAGTGGTGATAACAGTGGTTGTTGTGATAGTGGTGGGAATATTTGAAGTATTGACAGGGGTTGATGTAACAGTGGTTGACTCTGTGATAACAGGTGTAGGTAGTATAACAGTGGTTGCTGCTGAAGTACCAACAGGGGTAGATACCTCAACAGTGGTAGAAACCAAACTGCTAACAGTGGTTATAGGTTGAGTTATAACAGTAGTTTTCTTGACAGAGGAAGACTTTCTGAATGGAATTGATTTCTTTCTATTATAATTTTTTACTCTTACCTCCTCTTCAGCTGCAGATTTGGACTCTAAACACTCCCCCTCAACCTCTACATTTCCACTTTCCATTTCTGTTTCAACAGATTTATCATTCACCATCCTATCACTGAAGCTCACTCTTTTGCCCATGTCAATATTTTCTCCCATAACATCTCAGAAATACAAATTAGCCACAGCCTCAAAAGGTAATCCTTTGTTCAATGGAAACACATTCAAAGCTGGACCTCTTTGTGCATTATCCTCTGCAACATTCTGACTTGCTTGCACATTTTCACCCACGTACACCACCATGCTTCTATCAATCTCAGTATTCACCACTTCCTCATCCAAGCCTTCATTAACCACATAATCTGTCACATTCAATTCATCCTCAACATTTTCATTAATCTCAGATGTATCCATGAAGCTAATACCACCAGCACCTCCATCATTATCATCATGATTCCCATCAGAACCATCATTACCATCATCCTTATCTTCAGGCACATTATCTTTCTCTTGATCTTTTTCTTTTCTCTCCCCCTTGCCTGAAGATTTTTGTAATTCTGCAGCAGGCTTTAAGACCTATAACACAACATCCTCTACCACTGCCAATCTGGTTTTCAAATCATTGATTTCCTCCTGCTGCTGCTTAATCAATTCATCCTGGGCAGCCAACTTGAGTTGTTGCTCCCTTCTCAACTCCCTTTCCCTCTCAAATTTTGTCCATATCAGCCTGACATCATGTACCAAATCATCAATCGTTAATTCCTTAGTTATACAACTAGTCTCATCAACATTGGAGTGTGACCTCCTAGATGAATCATTGACTACATCTGTCACTTGCCCTGCAAGATGTTCAGATGCCCCTTGATTCGTGGTACTGGGACCTTCATTTGACTCATTACCCATAGGTTAATCAAACGAAGTTGCCTATGGTTGGGTCTGATTGATGTTACCACTGTCCTGTCCTGCCAGTGGGCTAGAAACAGTAGTGGCAGCCCTTCCAGAATGAACATTTTCATCAAGTATGTTCACCTGTTGTGATT
Source organism: Pseudognaphalium luteoalbum (assembly GCA_963422505.1). Taxonomy (NCBI): domain Eukaryota; kingdom Viridiplantae; phylum Streptophyta; class Magnoliopsida; order Asterales; family Asteraceae; genus Pseudognaphalium; species Pseudognaphalium luteoalbum. The sequence goes on from OY730196.1 coordinate 51,917,171, forward strand.
GCTTATTTGACTGAGACTGTGGAGAAACAGGAATCTCCATAGCCTGTTTAGTTTTCTTGGATCGCTTGGTTTTGCTTTGGGTAGGCTGTTGGTTCCCTTGTTTTCTTTTTGTGCCACCTCCTGATGTGTGTTCAGAACCAACTGGTGTTGTTGTCCTGTCATCATTTGGTCCAAGTGGTGTTGGTAATACACCACCAGTGGCAGAAGGAGCAACTAACATTGTAGAAAACAATGCAGTTTCCTTCTTGGAAAAGGTGTTTTGATATTGATACATGGCTCTAATAGTTTTCAAAGATAAAGTAGAACTAACTATTACACTTTTATCTGCTGGCAAATTTGACAACTGCTTATTCAACAAAAGTTGAACAAATCTAGGGTACATAATAAATGTATCACCCTTTACATTTTTGATCATATTATCTAAGATAAACCTAGACATATTAAATTTAAGACCCTGTGCCAAGCAGATTATAGGATATGCAATACTAGAACTAAATTCATTAAAACTAGTCCTCTTTTGAGATAAACATACCAGAAAGGTATGAATGTAGAACTTCCATTGAGGACAGAACCATGACTTCAAGAATGTATATTCAGACCTTGCTTTTCCAGCACCTTCATAACCCATATCTTTTATTCCTTGAAATAGATCCTCTCTTGACAGTTCCAGAACTCCTCCTTCATCATCAAACTGCAGAAGTTCTCTAAGAACAATCTCAGTCACCATTACTCTGTTGCCTTTGACAGTGGAATGAATGTGAGTAATGCCATTAACATTCCCTTCCTTTGCATTCTTCCAGAATTCTTGAATATGTGATCTGACCAATCTTGGAGCGACAGTAAGAGCATATGTGACCGGACAGTTACTCAAGAAATCAATAATCGGATGAAAATACTCATCTGCGACTTCTTTGTCCAAGAAAGCCCTCATGTTGTGTTCAGAATGAACACTCAACATAGAATTACCAGAATCAGATGAAGATGATGATGCCATGAATGAAGTTGATGAAAGAAAGAAGAATGGTTACAATGATGAAACACAAACGAGAGCGTTTATTAAAGAGTTTTGAGAATTTTGAAAGCGTAAATGAAAAAGTGAAGTGTTTGGATACTTATGTGATGACAGTGCCAAGCCCTAGTAAATAGAACTAGTAGTGGCACTGTCAGGTATGCACCAACAGGGGCACAACGAACACTTAAGCCCAACAGGGGTACCTCACTTTATCAAATTCAACCATTTATAATCCTCAATAAAGCCAGCAGAGGTACTAGTACTAGCAGGGGTACACTAGAACTAGCAGGGTCATAGACTTCATAAAATAACACGATTTTTTTTTTAATCAAATAAGAAAAATCAACAAATAAAACATTAGACTCCAGCTCTCCTAATGTCTCCTGACAGTGGCTTAATCCTGCAATATTAAACTAAGAAAAACAACTAGCAGGGGTTAAACTACACAAACATATAGCAGAGGTTGAAAATATATTGACAGTGGCATACGTAAACTAACAGTGGAACCAACTGTTATCATGATGAAGCTAACAGTGGCAACACTTGACCCTGTCACACACAATATACTTCACCTCTGTTAGTATCAAATCCTGACCAAAACACTAAGTGAGATTGATCATACCAATATTAGATATCAAAAATGTAAACCTTCCTACATCAAATGATTTGGTAAACAGATCTGCAAGTTGATTATCAGTATGAATTTTGAAAATATGAATCAATCGTTTATCATAACAATCTCTTATAAAATGATATCTTATTTCAATGTGTTTGGTTTTTGAATGCTTAACAGGATTTTGTATGATACTAATAGCAGATGTATTATCAATGTAAATAGGAGTGTTCATGAAAGTCAAACCATAGTCCATCATTTGATTCTGAATCCAGAGCACCTTTGCACAACAACTGGATGCTGCAACATACTCTGCTTCTGCTGTAGATGTAGAAACTGTGGTCTGCTTCTTGCATTGCCATGACACTAGCCTACTTCCAAGAAATTGACATCCTCCACTGGTTGATTTTCTATCCATGTTTTCACCACCATAGTCACTATCTGTGAAAGCCTTTAGTTCAAAGTCTGATCCTTTAGCATACCAAAGTCCCAAATCTGGTTGACCTTTCAAGTATCTAAAGATCCTTTTCACAGCATACATGTGTGACTGCTTTGGATTGGTTTGGTACCTAGCACAAAGACACACTGCAAACATAATATCAGGTCTAGATGAAGTTAAATACATCAAAGAACCAGTCATTGACCTGTACAGGTGCACATCTACTTCCTCCCCCTCACGATCAGAATTAAGATGTTTGTGTGCCTCCATGGGAGTGCTAGCTATCTTTACATCTTTATAACCAAATTTATTCAAAATATCCTTCACATACTTCCCTTGGTTAATAAAGATTCCATCTGGCTTCTGCTTAACCTGCAATCCTAAAAAGAAAGTGAGTTCTCCCATTGAACTCGGCTTAAACTTCTGATGCATTAGCTCTTCAAAGTCTTTACACAGTGAATCACTTGTAGATCCAAAAATAATATCATCTACATAGACCTGTACCAGCAAAATATCTTTCTGAATCCTTTTGATAAACAGAGTCTTGTCAATAGTACCTCTCTTGAATCCATTATTGAGAAGATACTCAGATAGAGTATCATACCAAGCTCTTGGTGTTTGATGTAAACCATACAAAGCTTTCTTCAATCTGTACACTCTATCTGGATATGTTGGATCTTCAAACCCTGGAGGTTGGCATACATACACCTCATCATCAATTAGACCATGAAGAAAAGCACTCTTCACATCCATTTGATAAACCTTGAAACCCTGATAAGATGCATAAGCTAAAAACAATCTAATAGCTTCTATCCTAGCAACAGGAGCAAAAACATCATCATAATCAATTCCTTCTTCCTGTGTATACCCCTGTGCTACCAACCTGGCTTTATTCTTGATGACAATCCCTCTCTCATCTCTCTTGTTCTTAAAAATCCACTTGGTGCCTATAGCTCTCTTTCCTTTTGGTAAATCAACCAAATCCCATACATCCTGCAGCTTGAATTGTAGCAATTCTTCTTGCATGGCTTCAATCCAGCTGGAATCTTTGAGAGCTTCCACTGCTTTCTTTGGTTCCATCTGAGAAAGAAAACAAACATGTAAAGAAGTATGTAAATCTTCTTCTCTTATCTTTGACTGCTGTCTGGTCAGAACATGTGAACCAATATCACCAATGACCAAATCCAAGGAATGATCTTTATGAACCAGATACTTAGATGTGGATGTATCAAGCAATTCTCTTTCCAAATTAGGACCCACAAGATTATCCATTTCTGATTCTGAAAAAGAATCTCTTTCCTTTCTATCTTTTGAAAGCTTTGGAGCTGTTTCAGAATCTGACAAAGAAGTTCTTTCCAAAACTTGAAATGGTGGACTTTGTTCATAGTTCTTTGGTGATCTCTGCTCTTCATCTGATAATCCAGGTATCTCTAATTCACTTTCTGAATCTTCATGTGAACCCCTTAAACCATGTGTACCCTTATCTGAATCATCCTTTGCAAATGATCCATTTGTTTCTGGAGTTAATCCATCAGTTTCTGTGTAATCCTGTTGAAAGACTGCTGGTGGATCTGGAGACCAAATTGGAAATAATACATACTCCAAGGTATCCTTTGTAGGCTGACTTGAGCTGCTATTTCCATTTGCATCATCACCTGCACTAGTACCTGCACTAGAAGACAAATCTGGATATCTAAAAGCATGGGTTAATGCATCAATATCAAACAATACTTCTGAACTTTTCCTTCTACATTTGGTGTATTTTCATTAAAGGTCACATTCCTGGTCTCCTCTATGATCCTAGTCCTTTTATTAAACACTCTATAAGCCTTGCTTTGAATAGAGTATCCAACAAAGACAGCCTCATCTACCTTACTTTGAAACTTACCTAGGTGATCTCTGGTATTTAAGACAGTACAAGGACATCCAAATGGTTTTAAAAAGCTAACCAAAGGTTTTCTCTTAAAGAATAACTCATAGGGTGTCTTGTTATGAGATTTGACTATCAAAATCCTATTCAAAACATAACAAGCAGTGCTGACTGCCTCTGCCCAAAAGGACATTGGAAGTTTAGCATCTGCTAGCATGCTTCTAGCAGCCTCGATTAATGTCCTATTCCTCCTTTCAGCTACTCCATTTTGTTGTGGAGTCCTAGGGGCACTAAACTGTCTTTCTATACCTTTCTCCTCACAGAACTTATTCATCTCATGATTCTTAAATTCTGTCCCATTATCACACCTGATGATCTTAACCTTTTGATTAGTTGAATTTTCAATCCTAGTTATGAAGGATCTAAGTGTTTCACATGTCTCATCCTTGGTTCTAAGAAAGAATACCCAACTCATTCTAGAATAGTCATCAGTTATCACCAAACAGTAAGATTTCTTCCCTTGACTAGCTACATTGGTAGGACCAAACAAGTCCATATGTAACAGGTGTAAGGGAGTGGTATTTGTATTCACAAGCTTGGTCTTATAAGAAGTCTTGTGTTGCTTGCCTTTGATACAAGCTACACAGTGGTCACTACATTCAAATAACTTTTCAGGTAAGCCTCTCACTAGCCTATTCCTAACAAGTTTATTCATGGTCTTGAAATTCAAGTGACACATCCTCCTATGCCATAATTCAGATTCAGAAATAGTAGCTTTAGATTTAAGACAGTTAACATTTTGAGATTCCATCTTGTTTAAATCACTACAGTATACATTATTCTTTCTTGGAACTCTCATTAAAATTTTATCTTCAGGTATTTTGAGTTTTTCAGAAAGTATAATGCATTCTGTGTCAGTGAAATAAACAAGATTTTGCTTATCTGTGATTTGACTCACACTTAGCAAATTATATCTCAATTGTTCAACATAATAAACATCATTGAAAGTGAGCTTACTGCTTTTTACCTTGCCTTTACCTGTGATTTTTCCTCCTTTAGGATTACTGCCAAATGCCACATCTCCTCCATTAAAAGCTTTAAAATCTTGCAGTTTCTCCCTATCTCCAGTCATGTGCCTTGAGCATCCTGAATCAATATGCCATAAGCTTGGCTTGCCCTGCACATATAAAAAGAGAAATAACTAGTTTCTCTTGGGAACCCACACCAATCTGGCTTTGGGTTTCCCTTGAGCATTTTTGACATCAACCCTCTTAAAGGTGATTGATCTCAATGCTTCATTGATTTTGGACACTTTTGATGTAGATGCATTCTTATGTCTCCAAAAACAATCTGTTTTAGACCTGACAGGGGTTAATGGTCTGACAGTGGTCACCTTCAAATTCGTATTTATTACCCCGGCAGTGGTAGCTTTACTTGGTATAAACATTCTTTGCAAATGCTTAATACCAGCAGAGGTACCATGCCTGACAGTGGTCAAACCCTCCCCTGTTCTTGTCTTGCCTCTGTTAGCTTCTGACAGTGGCACTACTGCAGTATTAACAGTGGCTGCAACATTGCCTCTGTTAGGCTGATTTCTCAACACTTGTCCTGTACCACGGTTCCTATTATTTTTAGGATTATGGTAACAGTCCTGTTGAAGATGATTATACCTACCACAAATAAAACATGATTTTCTTTTCACACATTCAAACCTATTACCCAGCCTTTGTGACACCAATTGATTCCAATTCCTTTGATTCCCTCTAGGTGTAGGTTTGATTATTTTCTTTGCAGGATTTTTATCATGTTTGCTAGCACACTTAACACATTCAGCCGTTTTATTGGACTCATGATTAACCTTGTTATTCACATAACCTAGACCAGTTCTAGATTTGTTAGTCCTATTCACTTGTTCAAGCTGCACCTTAGCTTTCTCCATGAACAACTTCTTGCCTTCTTCTAGTTTATCACTCTTAAGTACTGAAACTAGACCAGTAATAGACTTAACACATCCATCCATAGAATTACCACTAGATGAACTATCACTATCACTCTCATCTTCCTCAGTCCAATCAGATATTTCCATTTTATCAAAATTTATATTATCAGCACAATTAACTACTGGATCTACCTTTTTAACCTCCTCAGACACACCTACCTTAAGTTTTTCTAAGTCAAAATCAATTTTAGATGGGAAGTAAGTATGATTATAAGGTGGGGGTACAGCACTAAGATTGTAACCTAATCCAGTTTTCAATTTATCATGAATCTGAGACTTGATTAAGTTTTGAACACCTTTTGAGGCATTTTCCAATTCATCATCTTTCAACTTTATGGACTCTTTATCAGAAATTGCCTCAACCAACTTGGCACTTAGCATATCAACTTTTGTTTGTAAGGCTTTCTTTTCCCAATTCAGATATTTAATATCTAAGTGAAATTGTGATTCATTCTTTTCAAAAGCCTTAATTTGTTTTTCAAGATTTTCAATAGCTAAAGTTGCATGTTGACTTTTGACTTCAAAGGCTTTCAACTCATTGCACACAACAACATTATGATCCCTGTAAAATTTAACCATTTTCTTACATTCAGGTGAACATAATTTAACTTGTACCTCATGTGGAATGTCTGAAGGTTCTGGTTCTTCTGTGACAGCCATCAAAGCTTGATTCTTTACCACAAGCTCTTCTTGATCACTCCAGTCAAATCCTTCCATTCCATCTTGTGCTACCAATGAGTCTGAAGTGGTGTTCTGTACAGGTACCAATCTTCTTTGAGGACCAGAACTATTTCTCATTATTCCATTAACTGTATTCTGTGATCCTCCATCCTGTGTGTTCCTGCATTCTCTTGCAAAGTGACCCAACTTGTGACAGTTGAAACACTCCACTTTGCTTTTGTCAAAACCAGCTACACCATCTCTCTTGAATGTGAAGTTTCTGTTACCAGACCTCTGCATAAACCTTTTTGCCCTTATGGTGATCATAGCCATTTGCCATCTCAAATCCATATCCTCAAGGTCCTCTTCACTGACCTGCTCCAAATCCTCTGTAGTTAATGATGAATTCACATGGCTAGCAAAGAATGCTTCTAGCACATTATCATTAGCACCAGATGTGCTACTACTTCCAGCTTCACCAACAGACACAAAAGCAGTATTATTAGAACTACCAGTGGACTGTTTTATAGCCAAAACCTTAGGCTCAAAGTTTCTCAGATCATTGTACAGATCCTCAATTTCCTTCTGATCAAGGTTTGCACTTTGTCTTAGTCCCACAATATACATGTTCCATTCTGTACCAAGTGATCTTAAAAATTTTCTATTAAGATCATCCTTGTCTATCTTAACATTGTGATTTTCAAGATCTCCCACCAGTTTCTGAAACCTATCAAAGGTTTGAGTTAAAGTTTCTGACTTTACTCCAGCAAAGTTCTCAAACTGTTGTTTGAGAAGAGACCTCTTGTTCTTCTTTGTATTATCATTACCTCCAAACCTTGTGACTATTGCTTCCATGAGTACCTTAGCATCTACACATTTATCAAATTTCTTTTGATACTCATTGGGAATTGACAAGAGTAATGTACTCAATGCCTTCCATTCAGTGGCTCTTTCTTTTCTCTCAGCATCTGTCTTGGGTGGTGGTCTCTCCAATTTTCACCATCTGGACCCTTTGGATAATTAGGTCCATTGATAACCACCTCCCACATTATATAATCTGTGAGAAGCATGTACTGCCTTATTCTTGTCTGCCATAACTCAAACTCATCAGGTTTGAGCATAGGAATCTTTGTTGCCTGTATTCCTTCCATCGTTTCAGTAGACATCTTAGTATTTGAAGAGAAAGCTGCAAACTTTAATAGAATTCTTCAAGATCAAAGCAATATCTAGCTCTGATACCACTTGTTGATCCCAATCAGGATCTTAAAATGTATTACTTTGATTAATTATTAATAAGCTTGCGGAATAGTTTATTAATAACTTGAATAACTAAACTTATAACACAGAATATTAATCAAAAGCTTCAATATTATTATCAATAATACGAACACACAATTTGTATTAGGGTTTACAACCTTGAAGCTAATAACTAGAGATTCGTCTCCCTTCTAGGGTTTTACAGGATCTCTATTTATATCACATAGAGTCCTTTACAGAATCAAACTATTATGGAAATTCTATCTATTCCATATTTCTCTCTAACCGACTTCTAACAATGGTTGAGCTATACACTAACAGGGGTAGTGCTTGTATTACCAACAGTGGTTAAGTACTTGATACAAAATACATTTATACCAACAGTGGCACTGTTAGACTAATTCTAACTGACAGTGGCACTGTCAATACAAAACTAACTAACAGTGGTAGACTTCTTCTAGCAGTGGCACAAGACTTGTCTTCTGAGCAAATCTGGCAGTGGCTCAGGTCTCAACATGCCTTGTGTGTTTTGATTATTGATTAGTAGCACCCCAAAGCTTGCTTTCGCTAAACCGTAAATTTGGGGGTGTTACAGTTCCCAATACGATTAACTCTTTAGAACAACCCTAAGTCATTACTTCAGCTATACAGCTCTTGTAGCACTTAGATCCCCAGCTAAATATAAATTTTACAACTATACCAGGCGTGCTGCCATACGGTTGCGTTGACGACGCATGACGGTTGGTGGCGCGTCAGTATCATATTGTGTTTGAAGCATGGGGAAGTGTAACACCCTAACATTTGAGGTATTATTTTAGTGTATCCAGAAATATATATCTTATGAAATATTATTACTTAAACAATAAGATATAAAATAAAACGTAATTGGATTCCACAGTTCCAGACTGTAAATAATCAAGAAATTAAGGGTAATATATCAATTATACGTATTCTTTCCTGATGCTTTCCAAACCTTTCCAGAACTTTAAACCAGAGGAACCAAAAATCATTATTCATCATTAGCATCATCAATCTTCACTTTAACTTGTAATCAAGCTTAAGAATCTTCAAGTGATCATCCCTATCATCACCTCTAACTCTTTTGTAAGTGTTTTCTTCTTAAATCATAATCTAGGCTTTAAGCGGTTATGGGGTTTTGGAGATTTTCATCAATTGGTTTGAATTAGACTTTGAGATGGAATCAATTGATGTTTATTAGCTTGATTATCACTAGTATTAACCCTTCCAATCTCTAAAAGTGATGAATTCACCAAAAGTGTTCTTGCTGAAATTATGAGTTTTGCTAAAAAGTATCTAAACTTAGATTAGTTAGCATAGAAAGTGATTAATTATGTTAATAGAGCTTAACTGAGTTATTAAAACAAGAATTCAATAAAAAAATTCAAGAAATCAAAGGTTTGAAATAATCATGGGTTTTGAAATTGTAGTTTAAATTAATAAGGAATGAAGTATCTAGGTTTAGCAAAATGGGGGAGAGTGAATTATATGAGTCATTAGCTAATTATGATGAATTTTAGAATCTAAATGTATCGTTAAGTACTTATGATATGAATAGGTGATTAAAGGCTTGGAATACACTTGTATCCTGATTGCTTGAAATCTTTAAATCATAAAGTGAGTATATAGACAATCAATTAAGTGAAGATTATGTAATACCGGATTGCTTACGAGCAAGAGGTTTTACATAATCATGTATTTGTTGCTATAATTGTATATTATTGAATATGATGCCATTGTGAATTTGTTGTGAATTATATGTGGGCATTAGAATAGAGATTTATTGTTACGAAATATCAATTATACGAAATAATGATTATACGAAATATGTGCTAAACACAATGGTATCTTATGGACCACGGATCCATGTGGAGGTTAATCTCTATCTATGCTCAATTATTATATGATTATTATGAATGTTGTTGAAATTGCTTAATTGGTAATATATGTATTCATTAAGCATTTATGATTACCCCGTTGTGTAATTATGTATTGTAGGTAGTAGTTCACGCGGGGATGGCAAGGATGTGAAAAAGGAATAGCATGGATTAGCTTGCACGTTAGTAAGTAGCAAGCATTTTCTCTTTGGAATTATCGTTTCGTATCCACTTGTATAATACGCCCAAGTTGTTTTGAAATACATTAGAAATATGTAATATGTGGTTTTGGATATTAGTTGACATTGAAAGTCAACAACTGGTGTAAATTATGAATTGAAAATGGAATAGAAGTCTTAGTATGTTTATTAAATGGTGAATGGGTCGTAAGTGTCAAAATGGGCCAATATTGACCCATGTGCGTATAACGAGTTTGACCAAGGTTATAGAATCTTGGTTAGTTACTTTAAGTTGTTTGAGCATTTTGAAAAAGTGGTAAAAAATGCATGAGCTGCAAATGTGTGAATTGTAACTTGGGTCGTCAACTAAAAATGTCAAAAATGAGCGAAAATGAGTCACATGCCCAAATACTGTGTTTTTGTGAAAATTGAAAAAGTAAAAAAAGAGAAACTTTTGTTTTGGTCATTTGAATGTATCTGCAAAATTTTATAACTTAATTATTTACGGTTTATGAGTTATGCACATTTGAATTTCGTTAAAATTTGAATTATGGTTGGATCAGGAAGTGAACTAGTGAACGCGATGCGGCTAGGTATCCGGGATCGCATTCTCCTTTGAAAAATCATCAAGATCGTTTTGAACTAGTAAACGCGATCCGGCTAAGGTTCTAGGATCGCGTTCGTCAGTGCATTTTCGTTACAGAATGTTTTGAACATAAGAACGCCATCCGGCTGAGTTTCTGGGATCGCGTTTGTAAGTGAAAATTTGGTATTTTGGTTATTTTTAAAATCGAACTAAATTCATAGTAATGTGTTGAAATGTAATAACATAATAGGAATATAAAGAAGTAATGGGAACTTAATATGCCTTATTTATATGTATAAAAAAAGATTATGGGCGTTTCAGGAAGTATTTTTTTTAAGTGAAAAAGCTAGCTAGCCAGCCATGCCAAAATCAAAGGCAAGACACTAATAAACAAACATACTAATGTGTATGTTTGTTTGTTTGTTACGCTTTAAGGAACATAATTCATGCAATAAAGATTTTAATACGATAAGTGGTCTATCGATATTAATGATTCTGAATTAATTATCAATGGTACTAAAGTACAGACCTACTCGCATGACGCGCTCCAAAAGACAGATATATTATTCTCACTTTTATGATCTGGAGTTCAAAACATCCAATAACTTTTGAGTTGCAGTCATATGTTTAATTGGTATCCTGTGTCAAACTGTTGTATATGTTATCCAAGATCGTCGATTTGAAGACATTTAAAAAAAAAATTATTTTTTAATTTATTTTTCTCTCGCTCACGTCTGCAGCCATGTGAATTGCCATGTCAGCGATATCAGTATGTGAATTGCCATGTCAGCGATATCAGTACTTTAGCTGCCACGTGGACGTAGATGGGACACGTCAATGTTGGGTTAACGACAATTGGGTCAAAAGTTAACAGGTTGGTAGAAATTAAACTAAATTGAAACTATATTTCTAATATTGAAACTTTTGATAATTCGTTTCTAGAATGCAAATTATAGTAATAGTTCATTTCTATTTCAAAATGCAATAACAAGTACTTTTAAAAAATTAAAAAAGCCAAATCTATCGGAAGTATTGTTAATAAAATGCGGTAACATAAAGTACTAATAATATTATCATTTCAAGTATAAAAACAAGCAAGCATAAGTGAAATAAATATTAAAATGAGGTAAATTATGAAGTAAAAAAAAAACATAATACTTTTGAAATTAACATAAAAAGAAATTTACAACTACAAATCAACATCAACTTAATGGTATGTGTTTGTACTAAACCTAGATCTAGAAATGTGCACTTATGTGTTTGTGCGAGTTTGGTTTATTATTTGTGTGCCTGCGTTAGTGTGTGCCATCATCTAGACCATTGAAAAAAATAATGGAGGTCTCATAAGATTCATCTTTAATCTTTTCAAAATGACCCTTCCCCTAGGATTCTTCACTTTTTTATGTCATCTTTTGTGTGGTCGTTGTATATAAGAATGAAAAATGATCACAAAATATATACTTCACTTATTATGTCTACACAATAAGGTGTACTAACGAAATAAAATAAGAGTTGATTATAAGAAAGAGAAATATTGATATGCTTAGATGATCTCATTTGCTACATTATTTTGTGGGTTTTTCTATGTAAAACTATGTGATTGTAGATTGTCTTAGTAACACCTAAGCCAATTAAACCACAACACCTTAAGATTGTTTTTTTCTTTTTCTTTTTTTTTTTAAGCAGAAAAGATAATAATGGTTTCTTTGGGTTAACTTGTTAAACCTTAACAAATTTGAGGCCTGCTTAACAAGAAATTCAAATAGCACCAAAAATGTCTTTTATTTGTTTAATCCTTTGAATAAAACTACATACATATATATACATTATTAATCAATTGGTGCCTAGTGATCTTTGGGCAAAAATTATTGTTATGTGCTGTCAATATAATTCTTAAAAAAATGGGTGGAAGATATCGTAAACAAAAACTGAGATATTGAGAAACCAACCTGCAAATTCTAGATCCAACTTGCGGTCTCCAGCGTTCGATGAACAAAACTGCGTACGTACAGTTCTACGTTTATTGAAGTGGGTACCGTGAACCACGTGACTTTGGTATTTATGCTTCTTTTGAAAACAGTTATATATAAAAACATGCACACATATATGTGCATAGGCCGCAGCCAAATCAATGGCAGCTAACTGCATATTAAACCATTTGATATGGTTAACGAGACAATATCAGTAGGCGATCGTCTCTCGATCTTAATACATAAAGTTACACACAACTTAACATGTCTCATGAGCAACTCCTTATTGATAACATATTATCCGACTAAATCACCATTACAGACTTCTTACTAATGGAATTCAAAGCTCTTGAAGGGAAATACATGCATCCAAGCAAATGTGATCTACATCCTCTCATGCAAGTTAGGCTGCATTGGCTGGACGCGAAAAGAAAAGGGCTCATGACCTTGGTAATCTCCCATTGCTGCCATTTCACTTTGTTGCTGCACATACATGTATCACAAATAAGAACACGCACACTTCAAAGGCTAGATAATAGTGTTGCTAGATTCTTGATGAACTTACCACCAAATATATAAGGTGCTTATTTTCCTCCTCGAGAACTTGTTCCTGGTTCACATGAACACATAAATCAGTTAAGCATAATCACAATCAAGTTAGCATGTGGTCTATCGGGATAATGTTAACTAATCTAAGCTACATGTACATGCTCTACCGTAAGTATTAATAAAAACAGAGAGAAGAGTTCCAAAACTTACATGTTTCCTCATGATTTTGGGGATTTCATCCTGCTCGATATTGTAACAGTCATCAGTACATCAAAGAGACACAAATCTCCGGTATGTAAGTGTACATGTGTGTGTGTGTGTGTTCTTGAACTAGAGGAAGGCACCAGTTGCAAGTTTACCTTTTTCTCACGTATGTTGGTGAGTCCATTTTCAAGTGCATCTTCATATGCAATTAGTTCTTCATAATTCAAAGATGTTATATCTTCCCCTTTCAAGTGCCTGAAACAAATGACACATACTCAATTATATATGTTCATCACCAATACAATTACAAAAGTGTTAAGAGATCGAGAGAAAACATAAGTACCTGAGCTCAATTTGCATGCTCTCATTTTCTTTCTTGATTCTGTCAATTTCATTCTGCAGATTCTATGATTGTTTTTTCCCCAACAAAAATAATAATAATAAATTAATAAATAATTAAGGAAATACATCAATCATCATTTTGGTAATTCATTAATCAGGAAATTCAGTAAATGAAAAGCACGGCATCATTTGAACCCCTAGGAGTCAGATCGAGGTGGATATAATGTTTCACTTGAAGCATATAGCAGAAGACCTGTTAGGTTTTTGCAAGTAAATGGAAGAGAGAGAAAACTAGTTATAACCAGATCTGTTTTATGGATGTAACATCTCATATATTCTTAGGCTGCAGGATCCTATCCTATATGTAGATCTGGCCGTAGAATTCATTTTTTCATCATCTTTTTAGTAAACAATTGTGATACCCAAATAACCAGATCTTGCAATTAAAAACAGACAAAAGGGTAAAGAGTAAAAACCTAGATACCTCATGTTTAGCATCCCACAACTTGTTTCCAGAAAGCCTTTGATATCGATCCAGCATGTCAATCAAACTTTTTAAATAATATATGACACAAAATCAAGAAAAGAAAAATAATATGAGTATCTACCCACAAAAAGAAACTAACAATATATATATAAAAAAATTAAAAAATAACCTCAAACAAACCCTAATACTATAAATAGTGATTTTGAGATACATACTTGGTTTTTGGGCTACAGTATTCATACATCTTGCCAGAAGAGCCATAGATAACAAGAGAAACATTAGCATCACAAAGAACAGTAATTTCTTTAGCTTTCTTGATGATGCCATTCTTTCTTTTCGAGTAAGTGACTTGCCTGTTACTTGTGTTCTCTATCCTCTTGATCTCTATTTTTCCTCTTCCCATTTTCTCTCAAACGTACGTACCTACTGATACTTTCAACAATGGAGTGTTTTTTATTTTTATTTGCTAGCAAGAAGAGAGAGAGAGAGAGAGAGAGAGAGAGAATTGAATACAAAGAGCTGAGCTGAGATGTGGTTTCTAGTAATAGATGGAAAACAAGAGACTTTCCAACGGGCCAGGGAGAATGCGTTTGTTTTAGGTGTTTTGAGATGCCCAACACAACAACTGCATCTTATCATCATTTCATTTTGACTTAAATTTACCCGTTGGTCAATTAACAACATCTTCTCACTAGCTTTCAGCCTGTTAATGACGAACCCATTTAATTTAATATATAATATAAACATCAATGTAATAATGAAGGGCAAACAAAAAAAATATGTCCACAATGATATATGACGGTTTGTGACGGGTCTAGTCAATGCCTATGTTTGCTCCACATGAATTTCAATTGGTCATATCCAAACAGTCAAATCAAAATGCAATATATAGTTGGTTTTTCATATTTGGACTAGTGTTGTGTATTTTAGTTTGAAACCTACACTCAATAATATCCAATATTCAATTGGTCATATCCAAACCGTCCTACTCTTACCTTTTGTATTATAATAAATTAGTTTGTCAATTGCAAATGGAAGATACGATGTCAAACGACAGCGTTCATTGTATGGAAGATGTTGTGTTGAACGAGAGTGTTCAATCTATAGAAGATGTTGTGTCAAACGAGACCGTTCAGGATGGAGATGATGGTAAGTTACTTTGTTTCTGATTACAAACTTATGTTTTTGTGTTGTTTTCGGAACATGTTTTGTACTGTATTCATATACATACATATATATATATATATATATATATATATATATATATATATATGACAAGTATTTGCGATCATGTTCAATAATACAACAGAGGAATGTATCGATTTTTTATGTATAGATTCGCATTGTGATCATGTTTAAGAATACATCAAGAAAACACTTCGTTATTTTTTATGTATGTATGTGCACCAGTAATCTTATTTTCATTATTGTGAATGTTTCATCAAGTAAGAAATATCTTTTTATTTACCTTTTTCTCGGTTCATAAGCAGCGTCAATTAATTTACATTGTGATCATGTTCAATAATACGACAGAGGAATGTATAGATTTTCTTTTATGTATGGATTTTCATTGTGATCATGTTGACGAATACATCAAGAAAACATGTCGATATTTTTCTATGTATGTATTTGCACCAGAAAACTTGTTTTCATTATTTTGAATGTATCATCATAGATAAAAGATTTTATTATAGCTATGCTTTACGAATCATAAGTATGTGTTGACATGGTGTTGTAAAGAGAAAATTTTTGTTTTGTAACCATTTTTTCTTACGAATTATTTATGTTTATACAGTGTCGCAGTCTGGGTCATCTGTTGTAACTTTCGAGCTGACTCCGAAAGGTTCACGCTACTGGACACCAGAAGTTGATGACCATCTGAAACCTGTTGTTGGTAAACAATTTGAATCACTAAACGATGCTTGGGCGTTCTACAAGGCCTATGTGTGACACCTGCCAAGCTAGGACTAGTAATTAGTTCCTACTTAACTGTTAATACATGTAATTAGTGTGGTACTAGGCTAATTAATGTATCAAAATATATATTGTTGAATATATATTAATATGCGATTTTGTTTAAATCGTACGAATTTCAAATCGAATGTAATTCGATTCAAATCATACGGACGTTGGTGAACATTTATATCAAGTAATGTAATATTAATTAAGGACACTTTTATGTCACAAATATTATTTTGATAATATTTCAATTACATTCTGTGTCATATAACAAACGTCTACGCGACTTACACATTTAACACACAAACAAACGAAACCATTTAAATTATTAAGTAACTGGTAAGATACTTCAACAAAAATATTAAATAAACATTTGTATTTTAAAACATATAATTAAACGTATAAGACAGTTATTTAACATTTAAACGAACGAGGAAACGAACACCGCACGGAGCGCGATTGCACGGAAGTAAAGTGGAGACCCACACCCGGTGGGCCCCCACCGAAAATCAGCCAAGGTGAGGGTCACCACCTCCCTCACCCTCACTTTTCCATTCTCACTCTCTCTCCTTCTCTTCTTTCTTTTCTTTTCCTCTCAACTTTCACAAAAACCACCATCACCTTAAATCTAAGAAAATCACCACCAAACTTGCTCCAATCGACTAACTCATTTGGAAGAAAAGAAACACCACGTCATGATCTACACTCCTATCTTTCCGGAATTTCGATTCATCACTTCGTAAGTTTTCGGCGAACTCTCGAAATTCATCGTTTTCACTTATTTTTACATGTTGATAGTTTGTTTAAGCTAAAATGTCCAAAAATGGGTTGGGTAAAAGTTTCGGACCAAACGAAAGTCGTCTGCCGTTTTTCCGACCACCGGGACCTGACCAGACGACGACGTCGCTTTTGGACCAAAAACAGTGCTGCGACGTCGCAACCAACGTCGCAAAAACATTTCAACGTCGCATAATGCGATGTAAACCCCAATGTCGCACTAAATCACGAACGTCGCACATAGCGACGTAGACTCCAACGTCGCAGTACAATCACATAGCGACATCAACTCCTAGGTCGCAAAGACCAACAACGTCGCATATAGCGACATCAGACTCAACGTCGCAATAAATTGCGAAGTCGCACTTAGCGACGCCAAGACCAATGTTGCAGTCATAACCTGCGACATAACAACCTACGTCGCACACAACGTCGCAGATGACAGAACTAAGAAAACCTATGATTTTCACTAAGTGTCAAACACTTACAGATAATGAAATCTGATACAACGATACATATAATAATAACACTTTTGGCTTATTATTACAAACCGTCACCAACGGGCCATACTTGTTTTTCAAAACTACAAACAAAATACTAAGCAAACACTTGGACATTTCCTAGTTGGGTGGACAACTAGCCTGGGTGATCTTTTGAGATACCTACTTAATTGATTACTTGCTTACTTACAACCTTGTGCGTTTTGGACGCCAGAGGGTTGCAGGGTTCGGAGAACCACGTACGGAGTTACATCCACTTTACTTACTTGATTACACCTTCATACTTACTAGACTCAGGTGAGTCTTACAGCCCCACTTTTACTGTTTTATACATATGGGGTGAGATACATTGCTTACTTTTCTTGAACACAAGTACGAACAACTCATTTTACTATACGGGATTGCATGAGTTACTTACTTTTACTGAAGTCTCTCCATCATATATCGTTAGTTATGGACTTAAGCGCGAACACTAGTTAATGGATCCATTAGGGAAATGACCCTCCCCGCCCGGGGTAGTAGCGCTACCACGAACTGTACCGTATAAACGGGAGACTATTATTCGTTACTTATGCTTGCTCAGTTACGAGCATGTCCCGGGAGCAACTTATTACTTACGGGTTAAGCTTCGATTATGAGCCTCATGGCAACGGTATAACTTACTTACTTTACATTTGCTGGATTGCAAATACCTGATTTACGCCTGCGGGCATTACTGATGAAAGCTTGTGTTCAAATACTTATATTATTTACAAACCTGTGAGATTCACCAACATTCGTGTTGACCTTTTTAGCTTTGTATCTCAGGTACACATACGGAGTAGGATTCCCTCAGGATACTAGCTAGAGTCGCATGATTTCTACACTGCATTTAACGGAGATTCTTAGCATTATCTTTTGTATTTATTATGATTATGTAATAGAATCTCCCGCTATACGTGCGGACTCTAGGGAACTTCATTTTGTAACCAAAAACTCTATGTTTCCAAACATTTTATGTATGGAAATGTAACTATTTTACAAACGTTGCATATAGATGTCGTTTGCTTTACTTTTGTGCTGTGATATTTGATTAGTAGTACCCCAAAGCTTGCTTCCGCTGAACAGTGATTTTGGGGGTGTTACAGATTGGTATCAGAGACTAAGGTTATAGTGAACTAGGTTGCATTTAGTGAGCCTAGACTATGACCGTTAGGTTGTATTTCCTTATTAAGTATGACTGATTCAGGGATTACATCATACGAATTTAATTTAACATAGCCTGATCAACTATGTACAATTAAATAAAGATGATGTAAGAACTGAAATGGTGATGGTTGAACGGGAATACACTAGTTGATTTTGACTACTAGAGAAACGGGACCGATACTTGTTTTGCTAGACACACTAGGCTATATTATATGTTATATATATGTAGGCCTCATTCTTTCTAACACTTTATCTCAGAATGGCAAACACACCACCAAGTTCGTCACGCTCTTATCCGCATGGAACACGAAACCCAAGGGTGGCTAGGAGGGATGCCCGTTCGCCTCGAGCCAGCCCATATCCCACTCACCTCACTCTACCAGACTTAGCCGCTAGGGTGCACCATCACGATCAACAACTCCATGAGATGGATATCGAACTCCAAGAAACTCGCGAGAACTGGAGACTCACCGCAATGGAGCGAATCGAGCAAGTCTCCGAAGATCACGATCGCACTGTTACCACCATGAACACTCTTCAGAATCAGGTGGGAGAAATAGTCGAAACCATGGAGGTTGTCCACAACCAAGTGATTGGCAACCGAAATGAAATCTCTGTCTTACAATCAAGACTACATCAGTGCGAGACACGTCTAAAGGAAACCGAGGACGCCCTCCGAATGGCCAACAGACTTGCAGCTACTGTGGACCACCTCAACGCACTACTGCCACAACTCAATCTACGCCAGAATTAGCTTAGGCTGAATCTGTATTCCATTATTCTTCCGTAGGACCTATGTAATTCGACCGGATGAAACAATTCCCGGCATCTTTTGTACTCATTATATTATGTAACCCTCTAGAACTCATGCCTTGTATCTAATCTAGTTATCTAATGAAATATGGTTATCACGTCACTCTGTTCTCGTATATTCCATCATATACACATGAGATATATCATATATTCGTACAAATCTCTTATTTCTCTTTTCTTGTTCTCCTTGTTCAGCATCATGCCTCCCTGACGCCAGGTCACCCTCAGCGAAACTGAAATAGTGGATCTGATTGCCCGCAGTGTGGCCCAAGCATTGGCTACCCGGACACCTACTCCTAGTAGCGAAGATACAGCTACCAATGGGCCACAACCCAAACCCTGATCTTACAAAGACTTTCAGAACTGCAAACCATTGAGCTTTGCAGGTACCGAAGGAGCAATCGGTCTAGTACGCTGGATCGAGAAAATCGAATCTGTATTCCTTATTTGCAACTGCACAGAGGGAGACAAGGTCAAATTCTCCGCCAGTATATTTTCTGACACCGCTCTCACCTGGTGGAACACCTATGCCCAGACTGTGGGTATTGCAAATGTTTACAAACTCTCATGGGATGAGTTAAAGCAAATGTTGAGGGGCGAGAACTGCCCCAGAGATGAATTGAAACAGTTGGAGGTAGAGTTCTGGAACCACAAAATGCAGAGTGATGACATCACGGGTTACACCAACCGTTTTCACCAACTGGCACTTCTGTGCCCATCCATGGTCAATCCCGAGTATAAGAGGATCGAGAAATATGTAGATGGACTCCCCGACAGACTTCAAGACCTGGTGACTTCATCCAAACCGGGTACCATTCAGAGCGCCATTCGTATGGCTCACGAACTAACGGCCAACTCTGTCCGCCGTGGCACAACTTCAACCCCAACAACAAACAACAAGCGTAAGTGGGAAGGAAGTCCCAATTCCTCCAACCAAACCTTCAACAAAAAGCCTGAGTCTATTAAGGCTTATTCCTCGGGATCTACAGAGAGGAAAGGGTACATCGGGAACAAACCTTACTGTTCCAAATGCAACCGCCATCATGATGGTTCTTGCCTTTGTACTAATTGCAAAAGGTTCGGGCACTTAGCCAAGGATTGCCGAGCCAACATCCCTACCCCCAACACTAACGCGCCGAAAACTTGCTTTGGGTGCGGAAATCTAGGGCATTTCAAAAGCGACTGCCCCAAACTGAAAAACAAGAACAACAACAACGCTCGAGGGAGAGCTTTTGTGCTGAAATCAGGGGAAGCCCGTCAAGACCCTAATGTGATCACGGGTACGGTACTTCTCAACAACTTAACTGCCACTGTTCTATTTGATACTGGTGCTAATAAGAGCTTTATGTCTGATAAATTTTATCCGCTACTTGACACTACACCTATAGCCTTAGATTCTAAGTACACGGTAGAATTGGCAAACGGAAAACTCATTGAGGCCGACAGTGTGATACCTAGTTGCACTTTAAACTTAGCTAATGAACTCTTTTCCATTGATTTGATACCCGTCGAGATTGGCAGCTTTGACATCATCATCGGTATGGATTGGTTATCCAAGCACCGAGCCGAAATAGTTTGTTTTGAGAAAATCGTCCGCATCCCTCTCGTCACCGGTGGAACTTTAGTCATACAAGGGGAGACCGGTGGGATGAGCCTAAATGTCATTTCTTGCATGAAAACCCGAAAATACTTGAGAAAAGGGTACCAGGCAATCCTCGCGCATGTTATGGAGAAAAAGTCGGAGTAGAAATGACTTTAGGATGTGCCGATCGTGCTGGATTTCACGAAAGTCTTTCCTAAGGACTTGCCCGGACTTCCGCCACCTAGACAAATCGAATTCCAAATCGAACTTGTGCCAGGGGCTGCACCCGTGGCACGAGCTCCGTATCGTTTAGCACCCTCCGAAATGCAGGAGTTGTCTAATCAATTACAGGAACTCCTGGATAGAGGATTCATTCGACCAAGTTCCTCGCCTTGGGGAGCTCCGGTCTTATTCGTGAAAAAGAAAGATGGATCATTCCGCATGTGTATCGATTACCGAGAGCTGAATAAGCTAACCATTAAGAATCGGTATCCACTTCCTAGAATCGATGACCTATTCGACCAACTTCAGGAATCGAGTGTCTACTCAAAAATTGACCTACGGTCAGGTTACCACCAACTCCGAGTTCGTGACAACGATATTCCAAAAACAGCTTTTCGAGCACGCTATGGGCATTACGAATTCCAAGTGATGCCATTCGGCTTAACCAACGCACCGGCAGTATTCATGGACCTTATGAATCGGGTGTGCAAACCATATCTTGACAAGTTTGTCATTGTGTTCATTGATGACATCCTGATCTACTCGCGCAATGAGCAGGAACATGCTCAGCATCTGAAAATCGTTATGGAACTTCTCAAACACGAAGAGTTATATGCCAAATTCTCTAAGTGTGAGTTCTGGATCCAAACCGTTCAATTCCTTGGGCATGTCATTGATCACCAGGGAATCCATGTTGATCCCGCCAAGATTGAAGCAATCAAGGGCTGGGAGTCACCGACCACTCCAACCGAAGTGAGACAATTCTTAGGTCTCGCTGGGTATTACCGTCGATTCATTGAGAACTTTTCGAAAATAGCCAAACCCCTCACCGCCCTGACTTAGAAAGAACAGAAGTTCGATTGGACTGATGTACAAGAGTCAGCTTTTCAACTGCTCAAACAGAAGCTCTGCAGTGCACCTGTCCTATCCTTACCCGAGGGTAACGATGACTTCGTGGTGTACTGTGATGCCTCACACCAAGGACTCGGTTGCGTGTTGATGCAACGAGAAAAAGTTATTGCTTACGCCTTTCGGCAACTCAAGGTCCACGAAAAGAATTACACCACTCATGACCTAGAGTTGGGAGCAGTTGTATTCGCTCTTAAAATCTGGAGACACTACTTGTATGGTACCAAGTGTACAATCTTTACTGATCACAAGAGTCTCCAACACATCTTCGACCAGAAAGACCTAAACATGAGACAATGCCGTTGGGTCGAATTACTTACCGATTACGACTGTGAGATCCGTTACCATCCGGGCAAAGCCAACGTTGTGGCCGATGCCTTAAGTCGTAAAGAACGAGTGAAACCCCTCCGAGTTCGAGCACTCAGTATTACCATCCACAACGATCTCATCACCCAAGTTCTTTCCGCTCAACTCGAAGCACTCAAACCTGAAAACATCATCCATGAAGTCTTGCGGGGCATGGATAAACAATTTGAAATCAAACCTGATGAAACTCGGTACTTCTCTAACCGGGTATGGTTGCCCAAATTCGGAAACTTGCGAGAGTGGTGATGGCTGAAGCTCACAAATCTCGATACTCTATACATCCTGGTTCTGAAAAGATGTATCACGACATCAAAGGATTGTATTGGTGGCCTAACATGAAAGCTGACATCGCCTTGTACGTCAGTAAATGCTTAACTTGTTCCAAGGTCAAGGCCGAACACCAAAGACCTTCGGGATTGCTCCAACAACCTGAAATCCCTCAATGGAAGTGGGAGAAAATTTCCATGGACTTTATTACCAAACTACCGAAAACTTCAAACGGTTGCGACACCATTTGGGTGGTTGTGGACCGTCTCACGAAATCTGCCCATTTCCTCACCATCAAAGAAACTAACAAGATGGAGCGTCTGGCTCGCATCTACATCAAAGAAATTGTTTCACGACACGGTGTACCTATCTCGATTATCTCCGATAGGAACAGTCGTTTTACTTCAAACTTCTGGCAATCATTACAAAAATCTCTCGGTACTCGTCTGTATATGAGTACTTCTTACCACCCGCAAACTGATGGCCAGAGCGAACGAACTATTCAAACCCTGGAGGATATGTTACGTGCATGCGTAATTGACTTTGGTAATTCTTGGGAAAACCACTTACCACTGTGTGAGTTCTCATACAATAACAGCTACCATACCAGCATTAAGACTGCACCTTTCGAGGCACTCTACGGACGTATGTGTCGATCACCTATCCGCTGGACTGAGGTGGGAGATACCCAACTCACTGGTCCAGAAATTATCTACGAAACCACCGAGAAGATCGTTGGTATCCAAAACCGGCTGAAAGCTGCACGTGATCGTCAGAAAAGTTACTCCGACGTGAGATGAAAACACCTTGAGTTCCAGGTTGGGGACAAGGTACTTCTTAAAGTGGCACCATGGAAGGGTGTCATTCGATTAGGAAAATGAGGTAAACTAAACCCTAGGTACATTGGACCGTTTGAAATTCTCGAGAGAATTGGTCCAGTGGCGTATCGATTGCAGCTACCTACCGAACTTAGTAGCGCACATCCTACCTTTCACATTTCTAACTTAAAGAAATGCCTATCTGATGAGACACTGATAATACCACTCGACGAAATACAAATCGATGATAAACTTCATTTTTTCGAGAAACCTATGGAAATCATGGACCGTGAGGTCAAACGACTAAAACAGAGTCATATTCCCATCGTGAAAGTCAAGTGGAATTCTAGACGTGGTCCTGAATTTACTTGGGAACGGGATGACCAAATGAGATGGAAATACCCACACCTGTTCATAGACTCTACCCATACGACTTGAGCTCAATTTTGGGACGAAATTCTCTTAACAAGGGGAGAATGTGACACCTGCCAAGCTAGGACTAGTAATTAGTTCCTACTTAACTGTTAATACATGTAATTAGTGTGGTACTAGGAAAATTAATGTATCAAAATATATATTGTTGAATATATACTAATATGCGATTTGGTTTAAATCGTACGAATTTCAAATCGAATGTAATTCGATTCAAATCATACGGACGTTGGTGAACATTTATATCAAGTAATGTAATATTAATTAAGGACACTTTTATGTCACAAATATTATTTTGATAATATTTCAATTACATTCTGTGTCATATAACAAACGTCTACGCGACTTACACATTTAACACACAAACAAACGAAACCATTTAAATTATTAAGTAATTGGTAAAATACTTCAACAAAAATATTAAATAAACATTTGTATTTTAAAACATATAATTAAACGTATAAGACAGTTATTTAACGTTTAAACGAACGAGGAAATGAACACCGCACGGAGCGCGATTGCACGGAAGTAAAGTGGAGACCCACACCCGGTGGGCCCCCACCGAAAATCAGCCAAGGTGAGGGTCACCACCTCCCTCACCCTCACTTTTCCATTCTCACTCTCTCTCATTCTCTTCTTTCTTTTCTTTTCCTCTCAACTTTCACCAAAACCACCATCACCTTAAATCTAAGAAAATCACCACCAAACTTGCTCCAATCGACTCACTCATTTGGAAGAAAAGAAACACCGCGTCACGATCTACACTCCTATCTTTCCGGAATTTCGATTCATCACTTTGTAAGTTTTCGGAGAACTCTCGAAATTCATCGTTTTCACTTATTTTTACATGTTGATAGTTTGTTTAAGCTAAAATGTCCAAAAATAGGTTGGGTAAAAGTTTCGGACCAAACGGAAGTCGTCTGGCCGTTTTTCCGACCACCGGGACCTGACCAGATGACGACGTCGCTTTTTTGACCAAAAACAGTGCTGCGACGTCGCAGCCAACGTCGCAAAAACATTTCAACGTCGCATAATGCGACGTAAACCCCAATGTCGCACTAAATCACGAACGTCGCACACAGCGACGTAGACTCCAACGTCGCAGTACAATCACATAGCGACATCAACTCCTATGTCGCAAAGACCAACAA
This sequence comes from Pseudognaphalium luteoalbum, assembly GCA_963422505.1. Classification (NCBI taxonomy): domain Eukaryota; kingdom Viridiplantae; phylum Streptophyta; class Magnoliopsida; order Asterales; family Asteraceae; genus Pseudognaphalium; species Pseudognaphalium luteoalbum. Next base: position 51,942,217 of record OY730196.1, read on the forward strand.
CGTCGCATATAGCGACATCAGACTCAACGTTGCAATAAATTGCGAAGTCGCACTTAGCGACGCCAAGACCAATGTCGAAGTCATAACCTGCGACATAACAACCTGCAATTTTTAGTGACAAAATATACGGAGCATTGATTTCAATCATAATATGAGGATCATTATTGCCATCATTATATTCAACGAAAATCAAATTCTTAACACTCTTCGAAGTAATATTAGGTGTGGCATTGACATTCATATTGAACCTATTACCATAAGTTGTGGCAATTGTTACCAGAAAATCAAGAGAACTAATTACAAAGCAAGTATGCTTAATCTCATTTTAGACTACTTCAATGCAATTCAACAGTGGAACTTATATAAAATAGTAATATCAAGTGTTGTTATGAAATATGAACACAAATTTTCAAATGCATCAGTAATGATACATATGTTGTCTAACAAAATTGTATCATTAACGATACAACAATATCGATTGGGTGTGGTGTAACTGTGTCATTATCGATAACGATCTGTATACGTTAAGTAACGATGTTGTGATTTCACACGCGGTTAATAACTACAACCAGCTCCATAAGTTCTCTACTAGGTGCATCAATATCGACTCAATGCAGGGTATCGGTAACGATACATACATAAATTCAAAAATTACCCTGGTTGACCAAAACAACTACGAAATATGAACCCAAATTTTCAAATGCGTCGTCAACGATACATATGTTGTCTAATAATTGTATCATTCACGATACATCTATATCGATCCAGTCTGGTGTATCATTAACGATGATTAACTACCGACAAGGATCTGTATCCGTTAAGTTGTATCATTAACGGTGCTGTGATTTCACACACAATCAATAACTACTACCAGCTCCATATGTTCTTTGATAATTGTATCAGTAACGATGCATGAGTTGCCATCCCTTTCACCTTCGGATATGTACTTATGATACACATACATCACCAACACATGAACTTATTATGTAGCTCAGATCTAATATAAAAACCATAATTATTCAGTGCCACGAATACTAAAATAGCACTCTAACACAATAGTTTCCATTGAAAAAAAACCCACAAAGCTAAATACCGAAATATCTAGGATAATAGTTCCCAAGCGACAAACTAAAGATAACTAAAATGAATAGTAAACGTTCAATTGTTGATCTAAGCCAACCTCTGTAGTCGAGTTTGAATCTTACCAAGCGCTTCATTCCTCAGCTTATTTTTTTCGAACCCAGGTAGTTTCACATATTCCTCGACCTCCATGTTTACTTCCATTCTTCTCATGTTCACGTTTGAAAGAAGCATTTTTGTTACATACTTCATACGTAACTCGTTAAGCTGTTGTTTCTGAGGCGGCCCTTCCCTTTTCAACCCACTGTTGAAGCCGACTAAGTCATTGCCGAAGTAGGTTTCCATATGTCTCATTGCAAATAATCCATAATCCACAAAGTTTCTTGTGGTTCTCCAATTCATTTTCAAAATATTTAGGTCTGCATCTAAAAAATCAGTGGCGTGTGGATGCTTCTCAATACCTAAGTAGTCAGTAAACAACATTGTCTGCAAAATCAAACACGATACATAGTTGTATTAGTCTGTGTTGAGTACGAAATAAATGTGTAATTAACCATATGTACCACTTATTGACCCTTTTTGTGCTACTAATACGTACGAAGAACTCAGGCAAATCACCATATCTCACGTGTACGTCATTCTCATTTGAACTGATGTTGTCCAATGTATGGATGTTTGGAACTTTTAAATTGTAGCAAATTACGTAATAGTGACCTCCGTCATGTATTGGGAAAAACACCTGCCTCATGTACAAAAATGAATACTGCAAGTACATACATCAACCCTATTCTAATGTACATTATTTATACAAATGCATTACCAGATCCACTCTTCTGATATTTGGAAAACATGTCTGCCCAAGAACATTTGCCATATTTTCAGTGAATAGGCCCAACATGACAGCACACTCCATTCCCCCGTTTAGCATATTAGTTGTCTGAAAATTTTAATTCACGTTAGCATCAACTGCATATGTATGTCGTTAACCATTAATTTGACAAACACTTACCACCATTGAAGTGTTGCAAAATACGCGCCCTACTTTATTGTTGCTCCTAACTTTTTCCTCATAGTTCAGCAAAACAGTCCACATATCTATTGCTCCACTAACGATCTCAAGGTCCGGGTACATGCTCTCTAAAATGCCTCTTTGTCCATCAACAAGACTAGTTTTGAATATGATGTCCCTGTGTAGTCAATAATATTTCATACAATGTACCACATCACTTAATTAAATTTTTCTGAAAACACTGCACAGATATATACACAAATATTTATTTCGTTATTTAAAGTAAACAACAGCAATGATTCAATATATATGATGCAAGTGTTTGTTTCTATACGTACGATCACCACTTACGTCTCTGAATACCGTGCAGCGAATATGCAATCTGACACCCTCTTTTCACTTCTGGTTAAATTGGAGGAGACACACACCACCCTCGATACATATGGAGAAAGTAAAAACTCAGATGGCCGTATCACACGTTTACAAATTCTTTCACCATAAGTTGGTTTAACAGGAGGCAAGGAATCGGGGTTTAGTTGATGAGAAACGCCTACTGCTCCTTTGTTTGATACATGTGTCCTATTTAAGCTCAATTTCGACCTTATGCTTCCTTTCCTAAAATTCTCTTTATTTATTGTGTCCACAACTTTCTTTGGTGATGGCGCTAGATTCAGATTGAAATTTGGACCATCAAAAGTTAAATTCATGTTGAAGTTTGGTCCATCAAAACTTAGCCTTCTCCTTTTATCCGTTCCAACCGGTGAAAGTAGGGGCTTATTCTTTCTGGACTCCACTGCTTGTTGCTCTAAGGACTTAATTTGTAGCATTACAGTTGGTGACTGAAACAATTGTGTGTCAGAAACTCCTTCCCAATCATTTATTTCCTTAGGAACCTCTTCAACAGACTTTCCATCCATTTCATTATGTGCTTCAAGTGCCGCTATATTACATTTCTCAAAACCCTCCACATTTTCCCCCTTTCTGCCAAGTATCATCTCATGAAAGTAATTATCATCTGGGAATTGATGCACCGCTCTACCCAATAATGCATCAATCTCTGCGTTCAAATCCTCCACAAATGAGCGTTTGAATTCTAATACTCGTTTGAACTCCTAAAACAAGACGGTTTACACAAACCATTACATACTTACAACATATTACATTGCTACACAAAATGGTTTTTTAGCTAACATTTGTAGTTGTAACTTATTAAGTAGTACACATTCCCTTTACCTCTCTGTTTTTAGGTGCATTCTCTCTTCCGAATGATATGCAACCACCTTCAAACATTCCGTACAACCCTTCATATCCCATTTCAACATTTGGTGTTGATAGATCTTCTATCAAGTTTTGCGTTGCATACGGATTGTACATCTTATTATTAGGCAAGCGTCCATTGTCAACCCCATCATTGTTCAAATTTTCTATATAGTCGTAAACATAAGTACACATCAATATAGAAAACAAATTTCAAATACCTCATGATTGTAATATACAACCTCGATATTATTGTATCAAAATTACCTGAAACAAGTTTCCCATTTTCAATCTTTAATGACTCTACACTTGGCTTACTGTTTCTTGTTTTAGGAAATGCTGCCTCCTTGTCATCAACATCTTCACCAGCAATATCTTGGGCATATTTAGTACTCACATTTAATATTTTAAACAATAAAGTAACTCCTTAGGGTTTTCGCAAAATCATAATAAACTTACCTTTGCATTTGGTTGGATCAGATTGATCATACTTTTCCATTTCAATGTCTTCCTCAATGCGTAACGTCCCATAACCGTGATTCTCTTGACTTTTGACCTCCAACGCCTTCAACATGTCAATATCCCAACTCAGAATCGCTGGGTTAAACACCTTAGTACTTTGCTTCCTTACTACTATTGCATTTGCATAAAACACCTGCCATATACATTCCAAGTTAGTGAATTGCAAATGTTTACCATGAAACTACCTCCATCTATGCCATGACCAGTAATACATAATGTACTTCGTAAAACATACCACCAGAAACGTCAATGGGCCATTGTAATGACTATCCCTGTTCCACTCAACTTTGGTCCGCTTCAAGCATTCAACTATATAGCCACACCAATCCATATTTCTAACTTCCCTGAAACTTCTAATGCACGGCAGAAATTTCCTATTAACAGTTGCACATTTCATGCATTCTGCCATTATCATAAAATACAAAACTAAAAAGTTCAGCTTGAACAACTTCCCTCCGTCTTGCTGTTGTATAATTCTATTCACAACGTCTTTAATGTATATCCTCTTAACACGTGTAGGAAATTGACCTCTCCACTTTCTGGTCAACGCATCACCAACTCTACTTGCTCTTAACGCATTCACTTTAACGTCCTCCATGGGTATCCCAAGTATGTTATGAACTGTAGCCCTTGTGATCTTTAAATTTTTATTATGAATTCTCAATGAGCAATCTTTTGCATCAAACTTGTCAACCACACAGTATCCCAATTGTGTAGGTATTTCACTTATTTTGAAGTCTAGTATCGACCCAAAGCCCATCTCTCTCACGGCTACTTTTTGAACTTCCTTCAAAGTGTTTACAATCAGGAACAAGCTTTTCGGAGAGGCTCTTGTACTAATACGCTGTGTGTCTACTCTCTTACATCCATTCTCCTTTAGACCTTCCTTTCTTTCTGCTACAAACTTCATACGCTGGGGCTCCACTTTGAGTTGACGCCTATGTTTATCAAGTTTAGATGGCGGTGATACAAAATCGTCATCATCACTACTTGTAATGTCTGCTTTAATATGGCTCACGGATCTAGCACGTCCTTCATCCCCCTCACCTGTAGCCAAAAACATATACTAATTAAGATTAACAATTATTATATACCTTCATTTGTTGGTAAATGTACACACTTAACTAACACAAATCGTTGACCGAGACTAATGCATCGTTAATGATAAATTTAATACGAAACATGTGATTCATGTACAACGTGCATCACCATGTAAGTGTTTCACTTATTAATCTACAACAGCTAGCACAACGAAGATGACACCTTACTGTATCGGTACACGTGCATCATTAATGATACATTTACTGTAAAGTATCAATTATGAATACGTATCGTAGTCGGTGCATCACTAACCATGTGTATCACCCATTGCCGCATTTAACCGATGCACATTAGAACACTGTAATCGTTCCTTTGATACACATAATTATTTTTCCGTAATTAAACTAACACTATAACAACTTACAACTAGGTTAAGCTGCTTCTTTTAAATTGTTTCCTTTGTAAACTGCTGCCCGTTTTGTTTTTTTTCCTTCGTTCTTCATCTTGGCCGTCATTGTGTGCTGGTGGATTGTTATCACTAATAGCCTTTTCTTATATATAGTGTATAACATAACATAATGAGTAGATAAGTTTTAGTATACGTGAGTTTGTTATTGTTGATAAAGATATGATGGAACATAATTATAGTTTGATACAATGAGTATATGTGTTGTACATGATAACAAGCTTATCAATCTCTGATAAGATCTGTTATCTCAAATTTGAATTTGATGCACTAGTTGTATTCCAACAATAGCGGAAGTATCATACGAGTAGTTTGTTGGTGAATTTCAAAAAAGTAAGAGTCTCAATCCCGGGAATTGTTAATATTTTTTATAATCATTTTTAATTGTTATTATATAGAATAATTTAATTTCATTGTTATATAGTAGCCATCTGTTTTCAAAATAATTACAAGAAAGCCATTTGACCAATTTAGTTGTCAATGATACATCTAGTGGCTGGTGTTCCTTCGCTCCCTTTTTACCTTTGTTACCTTCGTATCTTAACCGCACCCTATATATATATATATATATATATATATATATGCATTTTGAGGCTAACAATATGTGACACCCGTCAAACTAGGACTAGTAGTTAGTGCCTAATCAAGTTTTAATACATGTAATTAGTTCTGTGTTAGGCTAATTAATGTATCAACATATATATTGATGAATATATATACAAGTATGCGATTTGATTAAATCGTACAAGTTTCAAATCGAATGCAATTCGATTCAATTAATACGGACGTTGGTGAAAATTTTATTAAATAATATAATATTATTTAATAAACGCAATTATATCCAAAATATTATTTAGATAATATTTCAATACGAACAAGGACTACACGATTAGATTATTAAACGCGCAAACAAATCGAAACAAGTCAAAGTTATATTTTATAATGCAACCATTAAGTATTTGGTAAAATACTTCAACAAAAATATTGGGTAATTATTCGTATTTTAAAACGTATATTTAAACGTATAAAATAAACATTTAACGTTTAAACGAACGGGAGAACGAACACCGCACGGAGCGCGATTGCGGGGACTGAAAAAGGTGAGGCTTTCACCTACACCCTACCTCTTTCCCTCTTCCTTTCATTTTCATTCAAACAAAACACATACACCTCTTAAATTCTCTCCCAAAATTTCCATCAATTTTCGGATTTGCAAACCAATCAACAAAAGTTATATTTTCGGAATCACCATCAAACAAGGAACAAGATTTACAAAAGCATCATCTTCATTTTCGGCCTTCTCTAGATTCGATTTGCGATTGTAAGAAATACTCTAAAATCTTAGATTTACTCATTTTGATGTTAGATTGTATACACAACTTAGTTATGCCTAAATAAAGGATTAGAACATGATTTCATAGCCTAAAAATGAGTTAGATTTGGGTTTTGGGTTGAAAAATCGCGACAGCCGCTGGTTTCTGGGCTGGTGTTCATCTTTGCGACACAAGCCTTGTGTTGCGGAACACAAGCACTGTGTCGCAAAACATAAGACACAAGCATTGTGTCGTATTTAGTGTCGCAAAACATAAGACACAAGCATTGTGTCGCATTTAGTGTCGCAAAACATAAGACACAAGCATTGTGTCGCATTTAGTGTCGCAAAACATAAGACACAAGCATTGTGTCGCATTTAGTGTCGCATTAAGTTGCATATCATAAGACACAAGCCTTGTGTTGCGGAACACAAGCATTGTGTCACATATTGTGTCGCAGACATGAGACACAAGCCTTGTGTTGCAGAACACAAGCCTTGTGTTGCGAAACACAAGGGTTATGTCGCATTTAGTGTCGCAAAAACCCAAAAACAGAAGCCAAAAACATTCTAAGTGTTTAAAAATCACTTTTCAATAACCAAACCAAATACGATACAATTAATACGCAAAAATGGATAAATCAAAGTATAATAATAATAGTTAAGGTTATTATTATAAATCTGTCACCAACGGGCCGTACACGTTTTCAAAACACAAACCAAATAATCAACCAAATCGTAGTAATTTGGACATATATAGTTGTGTAACAAATACAAAGGTAGTCCTTTGAGATACCGACTCCCGTTTATAACCATCGCGTGTCGTGGACACCCTCAGGTTACAAGTCTTCGGACATCGATACTCGGCTAATCAATCAAAGTTATTTAGATAAACTTCTCAGGCTCAGGTGAGTATCATGGCCCCTATTTTACTGTTTTTCAATCAGGGGTGTGATATTATTGCTCGTTTTGTTTTACAAGTTGAACGCAAGTACAAATCAAAATCAAATACTACATGAGTTACTTCAACTAATCAATTTAAAGCCCTCCATAGCATAGTCTGGTAATACGTAGTAGCGTGAATGTTAGTATATGATATCATATAGGATTGACAATCCTCGTCCGGGTTAGCACGCACTAATTGGTCAAACGGACGTATTAGCATTTGGGAAGACGAGTGTGGATTAGGCACTCGTAGGAGGCATTCAAGTTGGGTTTCCTTAATTGGACTCGACACTCAAGTTAACCTCAGACTATGTGCTCATGGCTGTATAACTTTTATCTTGCTTAATTGCATTTTAAATTCAATTATAAATCTTGCGGTTCATACAATTATGTGTTGACATACAAACCTGTGAGCTCACCAGCGTTTCGCTGACCCATTTTAGCATGTATCACAGGTGACCAGCAATAGGTTGGACTGCACAATCAAGATCAATTAGCTCGAGTCAGGATGCAAACAATCAGAGATTTAGCTGCATTATTATATTTTGTATAGATTAATTATGTACTTAAATCTCTCAATTTCCACCGAGCTAATGTAACTCTATTTTTGATGTAAACTTTGGTTTTTATTAATACAAATGTAAAACGACGCATATAGTGGTCGTTCATTATATCTTTGTGCTTGTGATATTTGATTAGTAACACCCAATGTATGCTTCCGCTAAACAGTAAATTTTGGGGTGTTACAGATTGGTATCAGAGCCTAAGGTTATAGTGAACTAGGTTGCATTTAGTGGGCCTAGACTATGACCGTTAGGCAGTATTCCTTACTAAGTATGATTAGGTTCAGTGACTACATTGTATTGGTTTAATTTAACATAGCCTGATCAACTATGTACAATTAAAGGAATACGATGTGAGATCTGAAAGGAGTCATGGCTGAACAGGATACACTAGTGGACTCTGACCTCGAGAGAACCGGGACTCAAACACGTCTGTGCTAGACACACTAGGCTATTATGTGGTATATATCTATATACATAGGTAGGCCTCGCTCCCGCTCAATATCTTAGGCTATATTATATAAGTATTATATGGATATAGGCATCATTCTTTCTAACGCTTTATCTCAGAATGGCAAACACACCACCCAATACATCACGCTCTCATCTGTATGGATCACGAAACCCAAGAGTGGCTAGGAGGGACCCCAGGTCGCCTCGGCCTAGCCGATATCCTGCTCACCTTACTCTACCGAATTTAGCCGCTAGAGTACACCACCACGAGCAACGACTTAACGCTATGGATATCGAACTCCAAGAAATTAACGAAAACTGGAGACTCACTTCACTCGAACGAATCAACCAAGTCTCCGAAGATCACGAAAATACCATCAACCACATGGACACCCTTGACAACCGTCTGGGTGAAACCATCGAAACTATGGAGGTTGTCCACAACCAAGTGATTGGCAACCGAAATGAAATTTCCGTCCTACAGTCAAGGCTGAATCAGTGCGAGACACGTCTAAGGGAAACCGAAGACGCCCTCCGAATGGTTAGCAGAGTTGCAGAATCTGTAGACCATCTCACCGCACTGCTGCCACAACTCAATCTACGACAGGATTAGCTAGGGCTAAATCTGTACTTTATCATGCTTTCGTAGGACCTATGTAATTCGACCGGATGTAACAATTCCCGGCACTTTTGAAAACCTTCTAAGTTAGTAACTTTTGAAACTAATAACTCGAAATTGTCTGTAATCGTTTAACATCGTAATATCAAACGACAATTTCTCTTGACTATCTTACATTGTTAATATTCACTTTGTGATGTTGTATATTACCGCTTTAATATATATACATCTGTCAAATTATCATTCTGGTACAACTTCTCATGTACCTCTTCTTTCTTTCTTGAAGAATCATGCCGCCTAAGAGGAAAAGTTACAGTGACGCTGAACTCGCTGCTGTCGTATCTCGAGCAGTGGCGGATGCTTTGGCTGCTCGGGATTCCCCTCGAAACTCGTGAAACAATGACGAAACCCCAGTCAATACCCCTGCTATCAAGCCTTGCTCTTACAAGGATTTTCTCAGCTGCAAACCACTCTACTTCAAGGGCACGGAAGGTGCTATTGGTCTAATCAGATGGATTGAACGTATGGAATCTGTCTTCAACCTCTGTAACTGTACGGAGGATAACAAAGTCAAGTTCGCTGCATACACCTTTCAGGAAGGTGCTCTTACGTGGTGGAACACCCACGCCAACTCTGTGGGCATCGAAGTAGCAAACCGACTCCCTTGGGCTGAATTGAAGAAGAAGCTAACGGAGAAGTACTGTCCCAAAGAAGCCCTACACCGTCTGGAGGAAGAATTTTGGCACTTGACGGTGCAGGGTACCGATATTGAGAGTTATACCACCAGGTTCCAACAGTTTGCCTTACTATGTCCGGGATTGGTTGAATCGGAGACAAAAGGCATCAAAAGGTACATCCGTGGCCTTCCTGAGAGCATTCAAGGAAATGTCGCTTCGGCCAAACCAACCACTACCAAAGGTGCTATCCGGCTAGCGCATGAACTCATGGCACTAGTTGTCAACCGTGAGACATCCAATACATCCTCCTCCAACAACAACAAACGCAAACCTTCAGAACACCACAACAACCAGAACAAGAAATCCAACACCATCCAAGTTTACAACACCAATTCTGAGCCCAAACGTAGCTACACTGGGGACAGGCCATACTGTTCCAAGTGTAACTATCATCACCATGGTCCATGCAAGTCTCCCTGCAACAACTGCAGGAAGTACGGGCATTCATCTAAGGATTGCCGAGCCCCTAAATCCAACAACAACAACAACTAACAACCCAAATCCTGTTATGGATGTGGAGAGGCTGGACATTACAGGAATGAGTGTCCTAAACGAAGTAGCAACAACAATAACAACAACGCTGAGGGAAGAGCATTCGTACTCAATTCCGGGGATGCCCGTCAGGACCCGAATGTGGTCACGGGTATGTTCCTCCTCAACAACTTAACTGCTTCTGTTCTATTTGATACTGGTGCCGATAGGAGCTTTATTTCTGATGAATTTTACCCACTACTTGACATCACCCCCGTGGCCTTAGATGTTAAGTACACCGTAGAGCTAGCAAATGGCAAACTAATAGAAACCGATAGTATGATACCTAATTGCACTTTAAACCTAGCCAACGAAATTTTTCAATCGATCTTATGCCTGTTGAAATTGGAAGTTTCGACGTTATCATTGGTATGGACTGGTTGTCCAAACATCGGGCTGAAATTATCTGTCATGACAAAGTCGTTCGCATACCCCTCACCGCCGGTGGAACTTTAATCATACAGGGGGAGACTGGCGGGACGAGACTCAATATTATATCTTGTTTGAAAACCCGGAAATTTCTGAGAAAGGGTTATCCAGCAATCCTCGCACACATCATGGAGAAAAAGTCAGAGGAGAAGCGACTTGTAGATGTGCCCATCGTTCGAGACTTTCCAGAAGTCTTTCCCGAAGAACTACCTGGTCTACCACCACCAAGACAGGTTGAGTTCTCAATCGATCTCGTGCTAGGTGGCCCGGGCACCATACCGTTTAGCTCCATCCGAACTTCAGGAGTAGTCCACCCAGTTACAGGAACTCCTGGATAGAGGATTCATTCGACCGAGTTCTTCACCTTGGGGAGCTCCGGTCTTATTCGTGAAAAAGAAAGACGGTTCTTTCCGAATGTGCATCGACTACCGAGAGTTGAACAAGCTAACCATTAAGAACCGGTATCCACTTCCTCGCATCGATGACATATTTGACCAACTTCAAGGGTCGAGTATTTATTCAAAGATCGATCTTCGGTCAGGCTATCATCAACTTCGAGTTCGCGACACCGACATCCCGAAAACTGTTTTCCGAACTCGTTACGGGCATTATGAATTTCAAGTGATGCCCTTCGGTTTAACAAACACACCAGCTATATTCATGGATCTTATGAATCGGGTGTGCAAGCCATACCTCGACAAGTTTGTCATTGTCTTCATTGACGACATTCTCATATACTCGCGAAACGAACATGAACACGCGCAACACCTCAAAACCATCCTAGAGCTACTTAAACACGAAGAGTTTACGCCAAATTCTCCAAGTGTGAGTTCTGGATACTATCCGTTCAATTCCTTGGACATGTTGTTAATAGTCAAGGAATCCATGTCGATCCATCGAAAATCGAAGCTATCAAAGACTGGCAGTCGCCAACCACTCCGACCGAGGTACGCCAATTCTTGGGATTGGTGGGGTACTATCGGTGATTCATTGAAAATTTCTCAAAAATAGCTCAACCACTCACAACCCTAACTCAGAAAGACAAAAAGTTCGACTGGACTAATAAACAAGAGTCGGCATTTCAACTTCTGAAACAAAAGCTTTGCAGTGCTCCGATTCTATCCTTACCCGAAGGCACCGATGACTTCGTGGTATACTGCGATACTTCTCATCAAGGTCTCGGTTGCGTGCTGATGCAACGAGACAAAGTTATTGCTTATGCTTCACGACAGCTCAAAATTCATGAAAAGAACTACACCACCCACGATCTCGAGCTAGGAGCTATCGTCTTTGCCCTCAAAATCTGGAGACATTACCTCTATGGCACTAAGTGCTCAATCTTTACCAATCACAAAAGTCTCCAACATATATTCGATCAGAAGGATCTCAACATGAGACAACGCCGGTGAGTCGAGTTGCTTACCAACTACGATTGTGAGATCAAATACCATCCGGGCAAAACGAATGTTGTTGCCGATGCCCTCAGTCGAAAAGAACGAACGAAACCACTTCGAGTCCGAGCCCTCAACATGACTATTCAAAATGATCTAAACATTCAGATTCTCACTGCTCAACTCGAAGCTCTGAAACCCGATAATATCAAAAACGAAGCCTTGCGAGGCATGGACAAACAATTTGAAATCAAGCCTAGCGGGATTAGGTATTTCTCAAACCGAATCTGGTTACCCAGTTTTGGAAATCTAAGAGACTTGGTAATGGATGAAGCTCACAAGTCCAAATATTCTATCCATCCTGGATCTGACAAAATGTATCACGGCATCAAGGAATTTTATTGGTGGCCGAATATGAAAGCTGAAATCGCTACATACGTCAGCAAGTGTCTTACTTGCTCGAAAGTCAAAGCTGAATACCAAAAACCTTCTGGTTTACTCCAACAACCCAGCATTCCTGAATGGAAATGGGAACAAATTGCCATAGATTTCATAACCAAACTACCAAAGTCATCGAGCGGTTGCGATACCATTTAGGTGATCGTCGATCGTCTCACAAAATCTGCTCATTTTCTGGCAATCAAGGAAATCGACAAAATGGAACGCCTCACACAAATCTACATCAAAGAGGTTGTTTCTCGACACGGTGTTCCAATCTCGATAATCTCCGATAGGGATAGTCGATTCACCTCTCACTTTTGGCAATCACTTCAAAAATCATTGGGTACCCATCTTGATATGAGTACTGCATACCATCCTCAAACCGATGGCCAAAGTGAACGAACGATTCAAACACTGGAAGACATGCTACGAGCTTGCGTAGTTGACTTTGGTGTAAACTGGGAAAAACATCTACCGTTGTGCGAGTTTTCGTACAACAACAGCTATCACACCAGCATCAAGGCTGCTCCTTTCAAGGCACTGTACGGTCGTAAGTGCCGATCACCTATCTGTTGGACCGAAGTGGGAGACAGCCAACTCACTGGTCCTGAGATCATTCACGAGACAACTGAAAAGATCTTCGAGATCCAAAACAAACTCAAAGCCACATGTGATCGTCAGAAAAGTTATGCTGACGTGAGACGCAAACCACTCGAATTCCAGGTTGGGGATCGAGTACTACTCAAAGTATCGCCTTGGAAAGGCGTAATCCAATTTGGCAAACGAGGGAAACTAAATCGCAGATACATTGGACCATTCGAGATCCTCGAGAGGATTGGTCCAGTGGCATATCGATTGCAACTGCCATCCGAGCTCAGCAATGTGCACCCCACTTTTCATATTTCAAATTTGAAGAAGTGTCTGTCTGATGAGACACTTATCATTCCACTCGATGAAATTCGAGTTGACGACAAGCTTCGCTTTGTTGAAGAACCCACCGAAATCATGGACCGTGAGGTCAAACAACTCAAACAAAGTTGCATTCCCATCGTCAAAGTCAGGTGGAATTCGCGGCGTGGTCCGGAATTTACCTGGAACGGGAGGACCAAATGCGACTCAAGTATCCTCAACTCTTCACTGACTCAACATCAAACATCCTTTGTTAGTGACTCTTCCATCATCAACAATAACACATTAGATGAAAATTCTGATTTGTTAAAAAATAAAGTTCTATCCGATGTGATTATTGTTGATGACCTTGGTAGACCTAAGTCTGTAAAGGCTTGGGTCACCGTTTCTCACTAATCTCCTTACTTTTATGTGTTGCAGCAGTCAGAACGAGTTAAAGATAGTGAATGGTTCATGGATAGTGGTTGCTCGCGACACATGACTAGCGATGTGTCTCTTTTGACAGATGTTAAACCACATGCCGGAGGACATGTTGCTTTTGCTGGAGATACTGGAGGAACAATTACCGGAAAGGGAATGCTAACTAACGGGAAAGTTAGCTTTGAGAATGTGAACTATGTGGCTCAACTTACTCACAACTTGCTGAGCGTTTCACAAGTCTGTGATAAGGATTTTACCACTGCTTTCACAAAGACAGAATGTGTGATACTGAAGCCAGGTTTTGTTATCCCTAAAGAATGGGTGCTTATGAGGGCGCCACGGAGAAACGATACCTACGTGATGAATATGAAAACCGTGGAGACTACAGATGAGTACACTTGTCTTCCGTCAAAGGCTTCGGAAAAGGAATCATTACTTTGGCATAGACGGATGGGACACATTCATTTTTGCAAAATGAATTTTCTCATAAATAATGATTTGGTAAATGGAGTTCCAAAACAGTCATTTGCCCTAAAAGATGACTGCATTGCATGCCATAAAGGGAAACTCCACAAAAAGTCCCGTAAGTCGAAGGTAGTGAATTCCATTGCTACACCATTGGAGCTCTTACATATGGATCTTTTTGGTCCTATTTCCACTAAGAGCATCGGTGGTAGATCTTACTGCTTAGTAGTCACCGATGACTACTCCAGATTTTCGTGGGTATACTTTCTTGATGCGAAAAGTGAAACACCAGATATTTTGGTGTATCTGTTGGATAAGTTGGCAAATCTGTGCAACTTAAAGGTAAAGAGACTGCAAAGTGACAATGGAACTGAATTCAAGAACTCAACTCTTGAGTTATATTGTGCCACGAAAGGCATTGATCATCAGTTCAGTGCTCCAAGAACTCCTCAACAGAATGGAGTTGCAAAGCGTAAGAACAGGACTATTATCGAGACAGCTCGGACTATGATGGCCAATTCTAAGCTTCCTATTATATTTTGGGCAGAAGCAGTTAGTACTGTTTGTTACGTTTTGAATTGCGTGCTCACGGTTAAGAAAAAGAACAAGACCTGTTATGAACTTTTCAATAACCGTAAGCCAACTTTGCTGTTTCTAGAGCCATTTGGGTGTCTGTGTCTGATTATGATACCAAAAGAAAAGGTCTCGAAGTTTGAAGCTAAAGCTGTTGAAGGGATTTTCCTTGGTTATTCAGTCAACTTTCCAAACAAAAGAGTCTACATTAAATCAACACACCAGGTGGAAGAGCATTTTGAGGTATAATGCATGCGTTACATGGATCCTCCTCAAGGAATGGTTGTTTAATTATAAGGATGTATTTAACTCTTTTGACATACCCGAAGAAGATGATGAAGAGGAGGAGTTGGTTACCCTACTTCAAGGCATCAGTCTGTGTCAAGACACATCTACCTCAAAACCTACAACCACATCTACTCCAACACCCACACCATCACCTCCAACACCCACACCATCTCCCACTATCCCACCTTCGGATGCTCCTTCGACTTCAGGAACGATTAATGTAAAAGAACATCCTGATGATCCCAATATGCCTCCTTTAGAGGAAGACGAGGAAGAAGAAGAAATGGTTCACTCTCATATCTTTTCTAATGAAGATGAAACTGTCTTCACTAACCTTAATGCTTTTGATCAAGAAGCTACGGAACTACAACCACCTGTGCAACCTGAAAGTTCTACTGCTCCTGAGACGAACACTGTTCCCGTCACTGAAGGGGATATGAACAATTTGGAGTTAGTACTTGCACCGGATTTAATCCCAGTCACACGTGAACACAGGGATCACCCCATCGATAATATTATTGGTGATCCTAATGCTGCGGTTCAAACAAGGCAACAAGTGAACAAAATCCAAATCAAGAAATGTTGAATCTGGTTGCTCGGATAAATTCTTGCCATTTATCCCAAATTGAACCCAAGAAAGTTGATGAGACCTTAAAAGATCCATCCTGGGTCGAGGCCGTACAAGAAGAGTTACAGCAGTTCAACAAGCTGCACGTGTGGGATATAGTTCCGTTACCCAAAGGTGCTCACTTAACCGGCACTCGATGGGTATTTCGAAATAAGATGGATGATCGGGTTATAGTGATTTGTAATAAAGCTCGATTGGTTGTTCAAGGTTTTAGTCAAATCGAGGGCTTGGATTATGATGAAGTCTTCGCTCCTGTGGCAAGACTTGAGTCTATTCGAATCTTTCTGGCGTTCGCTTCTTTCAAAGAGTTTCGTGTTAACCAACTCGATGTTAAAAGCGCCTTTCTATATGGACAAGTGGATACGGATGTGTATGTTAAACAGCCTCCAGGTTTTGAAGATCCTGAGCATCCAGAATACATCTGCAAGTTGAACAAGGCATTATATGGTCTTCATCAAGCTCCATGGCTTTGGTATGAGAGGCTCACTACCTACTTAATCAAGCATGGGTTTGTTCGAGGGAATATTGATAGTACTCTGTTCATTCGTAAAGAACAGACTACGGATCGAGAAGATATGTTACTTGTGCAGGTGTATGTGGACGATATTATCTTTGGCTCTACAAATGAGGCGATGTGCAAGCATTTTGAGGAGATTATGAAACATGAGTTTGAGATGAGTGCGATAGGGGAGCTCAAATTCTTTTTAGGTGTACAAGTTGAGCAGTCTCCAAAAGGTATTTATATTCATCAGTCAAAATATGTCAAAGACATGTTGACTAGATATGACCTGCTCAATTGTAAAACCTATGGGACTACTATCGAACTTAATCACAACCTTAGACTTGCTGAAGATGAGGAAGATTGCAAAGAAAAGGACTATCGATCAATGATAGGTTCTTTGATGTATTTGACTGCTTCTCCACCGGATATTGTGTTTACGGTATCCATCTGCTCACGCTTTCAAGCCAAACCCAAGGTGTCTCACATGAAGGCGGTAAAGCAAATTTTTGGTTATCTCAAACATAGACCCAATCTTGGTCTATGGTATTCAAACGAGAAATCATTCGCTCTTTCTGCCTATTCGGATTCGGACCATGGCGGCTGCATCATAGACAAGAAATCTACCACTGGTGGATGCCAATTCCTCGGATCTCGATTGGTCTCATGGCAATGCAAGAAACAGAATACAGTTTCTCTTTCAACTGCAGAAGCTGAGTACGTTGCTGCTGCGAGTTGCTGCTCTCAGGTTCTATGGATTCAGCATCAACTGCGTGATTACGGGTTACTTCTTTCTATGACTCCTATTCACATAGATAACACTGCTGCTATATCTATCACACGCAATCCCGTATAGCATTTTAAGACTAAACACATTGAACTTAGGTTCCACTTTATACGGGATTGTTATGAAAAACACATGATAGACCTTGTCCACGTAGACAGCTTAAAGCAGAATGCCGACCTTTTCACAAAAGCTTTTTCGCGTACTCGATTTGATGAACTAATCAACATGATTGGTTTAAGGTTCTTTATAGCCAAAAAGTAATTTGTAACTTGGAATGTAATTTATCTCTTTTTATGTGTGTTAAAAAAAGAAAGAAAAAAAAACGCAACAGCCACTCTTTATACTTTTTAGTATTAAAAGAAATGTACCGTTGCTACATTTTAAAATAGATGTTGAAGTTGTGTCTGTAAACAACTTGGGATATGATAGTACATCGGGTGACATGCACAAAATGGAATTTTAAGGTTTT
The DNA here is from genome assembly GCA_963422505.1 of Pseudognaphalium luteoalbum. NCBI lineage: Eukaryota > Viridiplantae > Streptophyta > Magnoliopsida > Asterales > Asteraceae > Pseudognaphalium > Pseudognaphalium luteoalbum. The sequence continues at coordinate 51,960,051 of OY730196.1, forward strand.
TCTTGGATGTGTCAGTAGATTTATCTGACGTGTTGAAAATAGTTTTTATAAACATTGTCTTCATCATACGATATATTAGTAGGCATGTTATGCAAAACTCTTTGAGATTTCTTAAGAAACCTAAAATTAATTGTCTATTTCAAGCAGTACAACATCATTAGATGTATGACAAAAGTCTTAATTTCTTACTTATGCTAGACATGTTTTCGTGAAAGAAGTTTATTTGATATCATTTGGGGTATATAGTGACAGTTTCCTCTGTTATACGTAAGTATAGACCTAGTTTCTCCCTTTAGACCTATGATTAAGTTCTTAAGGCGATCGAGGATTCATTATGCTATCACTGCATCTACTCCGGTCTACATGAATCAGATCGAAGAGTTCTACGACCATGCTTTTATTCGAACTCAGGGTGACGTCCCGAGAATTGTGTCTAAGATGTTTGGTGAGGAGATTGAGATCACCGAGAACTCTATTCGTCGGGTTCTCCAATTTAACGATAACCATACCATGTCGAATATGTTCGAGACATCATTGATCTACGGCGGACTTCAACGTATGGGTTATCCGGCCAATCAGCTTTCCGATTTCCGCAAACAATATCTGTGCCGGGTTTGGAGATATTTGTGTCATATTGTGATCGTTTGCTTATCTCCGAGGAAGGGAAGATATGATGCTGCGAGTCATTTGACTCTATCTCTCATGTTAGCCTTGATCTACAACAAGCCGTATAACTTTAGCGGATACATCCTTGGCAACATGGTTGAGAACATTCGGGCAGGGAAGGATAAGTGGCTGCAATATCCACGGTTTATGCAGCTGCTGTTAAATGATTTGAATCTTGAAATTTCTCATGATCAACGATCCCTTTTGGTGCCAACGCCAATGGTTCTACGCGTCTTCAATGACTGCAAATTAGCGCCAAAGGGTGAACAAGTTTTGGCCGATCGTGAACTGTTCGGGCACAAAGTCAATGAAAACTATGTTGCGCTGATAAATGATGGATTTGAGGATGATGTGATTCCTCCGGTAAATGAGGATGATCTGGTTGACACCGAGATTGCACAGGATTTAGACGATATTGATCGTGTTGAGCGTGTTGATGAGGATTCCGATGATGGTGGGCCCACACCACCCGATTCTGAGGGTGATGTGCCCCCATCAACTGCTTTAGATGGGATTCAAATTGCTGATCCTCGACACTTTAAGCGTATTTTGAGAAGGATTTCTGCAGGGAGGGTTCATGTACCGAGGAACCCTGGCAAGCGACCAGCTGGGTCTTACTCTAGATTCTCTTGGGTATTCTTTTTGGGATTTAAGGATGAAACTTCTAGAATACTTATAGAATTCTTAGATCTAGTAGAGAATACTTATAGAACACGGGTGAAGAGTATTCATAGTGACAACACAACTGAGTTTAGAAACTCAACTCTCAATGTCTATTGATTGAGCAAAGGAATCAATCATCAATTTAGTGCACCATATGAGCCACAACAAAATGGTGTTGTTGAAAGGAAAAATAGAACATTGATCGAAGCTACTAGAACAATGCTTGCAGATTCAAGGCTTCCAATCATTTTCTGGGCCAAAGCAGTGAATACAACATGTCACATTTTAAGTAGGGTTCTTACGGTAAAAAGGCTTAATAAAACATGTTATGAGCTTTTGAACAATAAGAAACCTAACTTGACAGGATTTGAACCCTTTGGAATTAAGTGCACTATATTGAAAACACAAACTCAACCAAAGTATGGTGAAAAAGCTGACGAAGGATACTTCCTAGGTTATGTTGCTAAATCTCCAAATAAGCGTGTCTTTAATATTGTCACGGGACGTCTTGAAATAGCTTATAACATTGAAGTTACTAGATATTCCTACGATACTCATAAGGGATTGAATTGGCAGTTTAATTTTTCTGATCTCTTCAAATAATTCAATATTCCTCTCAGTGATGAAGTAATCAGTTCAGAATGTGATGACACTATTTATGTTGATGAAGAAATCAGCCTAATCCCTAGGTCGAATATTCCTATCACTGTTACTGAAGAGACTACTTTTGACACTGAAACATAGGATATCCCTCAAAATTCGGATAAGCATATTATGAAAATGTTGGTAAGAATAGTGAGATACCTCCTCTGGAGGAAATTAATACTAATCTGGAAGATGAGATAGTAGTTGAACCTGTTTCTACAAATAAGGATCATCCAACGAGTCAAATTATTGGTAATCTAAATTTAGGTGTAAAAACGAGAAATGAGTTATCTAGAAGTACTAGTTTGTTTACTTCTATAGTTGAAGCTGGAGAATATAATTAGTGTATGTATTCTTTCTTTTTCTCACAAGAGGAACCAAAGAATGTACAGATGGCCTTAAAAGATAACTCATGGGAAGAAGCCATGCAAGAAGAACTATCCTAATTCAAGAAACTTGAAGTTTGAGAATTAGTTGATCTTCCACCTGGTGAATACCCGATTGGTACTACATGGGTATTTAAGTGTAAGATAGACGATCGGGGAATAGTGACTCGCAATAAAGCTCGTATAGTGGTTCAGGGTTATAACTAAGAAGAAGGCATTGACTATAATGAAGTGTTTGCACCTGTTGCTAGACTTAAGGCAATTAGGCTATTCTTAGCTTTTGCAACATTCAAAGGAATTAAAGTTTATCAATTGGATGTTAAAGGTGCCTTTTTGTATGGCAAGATTAGAGAAAAGGTGTATGTTTCTCAACCACCTGGTTTTACTGATCCGTCATATAGTGATAGAGTATATCGTTTAGATAAGGCTCTATATGGATTACATCAAGCACCCAGGATGTGGTATGAAATACTATCATCGTATCTACTTGAGAATGGATTTACAAGATGATCAATTGATAGTACACTTTTTGTCAAGTGATAGAGTATATCGTTTAGATAAGGCTCTATATGGATTACATCAAGCACCCATGATGTGGTATGAAATAGTATCATCGTATCTACTTGAGAATGGATTTACAAGATGATCAATTGATAGTACACTTTTTGTCAAATGGAAGAAGAATGACTTTTTACTTGTACAAGTATATGTTGATGACATTATCTTTGGATCATCTGATGAAAAGATGTGTCAAGAATTTGAGAAAGTCATGAAAAAACATTTTGAAATGTCTGAAATGTGAGAGTTGAATTTCTTCTTAGGATTGCAAGTTGATCAAAAGAAGGACGGATTCTTTGTTCATCAATCTAAATATACTACAGAGTTATTAGAGAAATTCAAGATGGATGAAAGTAGAATCTATTATACTCCCATACCAGTCAATCATAGACTTGGTCCCGGTACATCGATTGATCAGGATGTGGATCCTACTATTTATAGGGCCATGATTAGATCACTAATGTATCTTACTGCATGTAGTTTCCCGTACCGGACCTAATCATATCGTAACCTCAATTGAATGCGCGGAATACAAACAATCTAGTAATGAACGTTTAACGAATCAAACACACAATTAATATAAGCTTTTGTATGTATTAACAATATTAACGAAGCTTTACAAACACAAACTCTGTCTCTCTCACTCTGACCACGCCTTTCTCTCACTCTCTAGGGTTTGATCAATCTTCAAATGAAACCCTACAACTCTATTTATAACCTAACCTGACCTATTAGCGACACAAGCATTATGTCGCTATTGTGACCATTGCGACACAAGTACGGTGTTGCATGACTAATATTCTATGTATATTCTATAATTATATTTCGTTTTACAGACTCGAGTATACACACTAATCACATCACATATTAAGACTAATTGACTTTGACAATTACAAATGTTGACCAAGTGACTGACACACAAAATGCACCAACAAACTCCCCCATGTCAGCAGCTTGGTCAAATGAGCTTCAATTAGTCTTCACCAACAAACTCCTTCATGTCTTCAACAATCAGAAACTCCCCCATTGAGATAGCATGGTCTTCAAAAAAATTTGATGTCCTGATTCATGTGATTGACACACATTTATCATACAATAAGATCTTCAAACTCTGTGACCATATCTCAATCATTATCAGCTTTTCCAATAGAATTTCTCTTCAGTCACTGGAAAATAACCAACATCCTTTACATCTATTTGACTTGAACAAGATATGTAATATTGAAGAAAATAAAATAACAATATATTTTTTTTTTTGTATTTTTCTTTAATATACAAAAGGCAAAGAATACCTAAAAAATAAATATATTGGGGATAGGATTGTTTTAGGTTTGCTCAAAGATCATATCAGGCAAACATGCAATTATTAGGAAATAGTAAGTGTTATTTCGATTATCAGTATATTTGTCTACTTTAAATTTACTTGGCACACTTAAAACACCTTTTATAAAAATTATTTCAAGATGATTACTGGTATTGTTTATCCACTTAAACACGTTACATCCGGGTCTGTGAGTTAACCTTTTATTGTTAGTATGAATATTTCTCCATGGTCCCCACCAATGACATACCCGTGTAACCCATACATGAGCATATCTTCCAAATCCATAGAGAATATAAGAGTATCATTTTTAAGAATCAAGTCAGCGGTGACAGGTCTGTACAAATGTACAACAAAGCGACATAACTTGATTCAGGTTTAAGCAAAACCAGACTTGTTCAAACCATTTTGGTGACCTTGTTAGGTATCTTATGATTTAAGACTTTTTCAAGTTCATTGACTTGCGTTTGATTAACTTTAACCATATACTAATTGAGACCAGGTCTGTACTTACGTACAACAGAAGAAGCAATCAGTATAAGCTCCCAAATGATTTCAGATAAGAAATCCAAAGATAGAAGTATGTCAAGGTGCATTAAGGAATTAAGACATTGAGTCGTACATCACAAGGAGTTTACCACAGGATGATAGCCACGTATTATAGTTACTTCTTAATAACCCAGAGACCGGTGTGTATCATGCCTACCAGTACATCATATGATGAAGCTAATGTTTATAAAAACTATTTTAAACATGCCAGATAAACCTACTGACACATCAAACATAAACTTTAAAATTTCAATTTTGTGCATGTCATATGATGTACATTCATTTCCCATGTTGTTTACAAACACAATCCGATATCTTTTTGAGGACTAAGAATCTTACTGTTCACATTTCTGATCCAAATAATCAGAATTTTAATTACTCCCCCTGAACAACAAATTCTTTTCAAAAATCCAATTCAAAGGTACTCCCCTTAAACATTAAACATATTTTTGTAATTTTTGATTTAACATATTTCGCAACATTGCATTTCTTTGGTACTAAAAAGTACAAAGAAAATGGCTGTTGCAAAACTAATAAAGAAAAAATAAAAATTTCAAAATAAAAGTTTCAAAATCACATATCAAGTCAAATCAAATGCCTTTTTAGCACTTTAACCACCTGAACGTCAGAAATTTCATCATTCTAGTCACCATTCTTCCAACAATATCTACATCCATGCAGTCACTAAAAAATATTGGCTAACAAGAAACTGACTGCATCACCACAAACAATCAAACATTAAAATTTATGGGACACCCAAGCCTTGATAAACTTGGGTTGTCAATTATCGTCCATAATCATCACGTCCATGAGTTTATGATAGTTTAAAGACTCATTCGATTTCATATATGTGTTGTTTGTGGATTTTGGTTTCCAAACCTGTTTAGGTTCGGATGATTTGTTTTCAACAATGTTGTGTTGTTGAACTTAAGGTCTACTAGGCATAACTTTGTTTACTCTAGCCATAGGTTGAGGAGAGTTTGATGCACAACTAGATACAGGCGAATACGAATGACGTCTTGAAAAAGATTTTGAAAAAGAATTCTAAAAAGAAGAAGTTCTTGGCATCCCTCTACCAAACCTATCTAGGGATAATAACCTACATCCCTAATAATATGGCCCTCAAATTGTTTCGGTAGAGGACAGTACACAGAAGGTCTATTAACAGGAACATTTGTTGAACATGCACTTTTAGGTGAACATGTTGAAGTAGATGTTCCTAAGGTTGAGTTAGTAGATTTATAATCCCTTTTAACATTTTTAACTTTGAAAGATTCATTATCAACTTTAGCTTTGCCTTTCATTTAAAACAGTCTGGTTTGACAGTTATTTTCTCAACCTTAATGGTAGACACTTAAGGTATATCTTCTACCACAACAACCTCTTCAACACTAACCGGAGGTTTATTTTCAGCTTTAACAAATGTAGGCCTAACAAGCTCGACCTCTTTATGTGACACTCTCCAAATTAGGACTTGTAATTAGTGCCTAATCAAGTGTAATACATGTAATTAGTTCTATGTTAGGCTAATTAATGTATCAATATATATATTATGAATATATATACAAGTATGCGATTTGATTTAAATAGTACAAGTTTCAAATGGAATGCAATTCGATTCAATTAATACGGACATTGGTGAACAATTCTATTAAATAATATGACATTATTTAATAACTCTATTTTATCCAAAATATTATTTAGATAATATTTCAACTCAAATTCGTATCGTACAAACAAGTACACGATTAATATGATAAACTCGCAAACTAAATGAAACAAGTCAAGTTATATTTTATAACTCAATTATTAAGTATTTGATGAAATATTTCAATTAAAATATCGAATAAATATTCGTATTTCAAAACCTATAATTAGTGTACGAAAAATTATTTAAACGATCGGGAAAAATGAACACCACACGGAGCGCAAATGCGGGGGTTAAAATTTGGAGATTTCCACCTCTATCCCCCCTCCCCCCAAAATCTGCCTCCCTTCACTTCCCTAATTTCATCTCCATTTTCCCTCTCTCTCTTCTATCTTTTTTTCTCTCTCAAAGGCACCCACCACCACCACCACCACCACCTACAACCGCCAATTTCCACCACTAAACGGCCTCGAATCATCAAGCACCTATGGAGAAAAACGTTCGCCACATCACTATCTACATTTCCATCTTTTCGGATTTCTCCAGTGTCAAGTCGTAAGTTTTCTAACAAAACTCGAAACTCTCCGATTTTACTTATTTTCACTTGTTTGTTGTTGGTAATAGCTTGAAATGTCCATCTAAAGGTTTGGTAAAAGAATCAGACAAAACGAAAACCGGAAAACTCATTTTTGGCTCAAAATCCGTCGAACAGACATAAGTGTCGCATAGGACAGACCAGTATAGCGTCACTTCGTGCGTCACTTAAGTGCCACATAAAACTCCTTTTTCCCGACACTTACATCCGTCACTTGTCTAGTGACGCCTAACACTACTTACCGACACTTCTAGCGTCACTTGCCTAAGTGACGCCTATAACCTAAATCTGATTTGTATCGTCACTTGTCTAGTGACGCTTAACACCTTTACCCGACACTCACGCCCGGTGCTTAAGTGTCGCATCTCATGCGTCACTTCCTCAAGTGACGCTAGTACCCCAGAAGTCCTCATTATATGCGACACTTCCTGAGTGTCGCATAGACCCTAAGTGTCGCTGTAAGTTACGCTAAAAATAGACTTTTTCCAACTCTTTTTCACATTAAGTGTCGAATTTATATAACCTCAAACCTTTATACGATACGACTACTAAAACACATTTGGAACATGTTTTCAAGCATAACACTTTGAAATCATAATAATGATGATGAGATTATTAATTACAACCGATTCACCAACGGGCCATACACGTTTTCAAAACATAAACAAATCAACCAAGTCGTAGTAACTTGGACAATTTAAACAACCAAATTGTACTAATTTGGATAATCAAATCAACCAAATTGTAGAAATTTGGACAATTCAATCAACCAAATCGTAGTAATTTGGACATTCTAGTTGGACGAACAACTACAAAAGTAGTCTTTCGAGATACCTACTCATTTTTATAACCATCGAGTGTCTTGGACACCCTCAGGTTACAAGTCTTTGGACATCAATTCACGGCTAATCAAACAAGTTTATTAAGCTAAACTTCTCAAGACTCAGGTGAGTCTCATAGCCCCTATTTTACGGTTTTCATATGGGGTGTGATTACATTGCTCATTTTATTTTACAATATGAACGCAAGTACAATACAAATCAAATACTACATGAGTTGTTTTCACTAATCATTTCAAAGCCCTCTATAACATAGTTTGGTAATACATATGTAGCGTGAATGTTAGTATATGATATCATATTGGATTGACAATCCTCGTCCGGGTTAGCACGCACTAACTGGTCAAACGGACGTATTAGCATTTGGGAAGACGAGTGTAGATTAGGCACTCATAGGAGGAAACTCAGTTGGGTTTCCTTAATTGGACCTGACACTCAAGTTAAGCTCAGACTATGTGCTCATGGCTGTATAACTTTTATTTTGCTTAATTGCATTTTAAATTCAATTAAATCTTGCGGTTCATACAAATATGTGTTGACATACAAACCTGTGAGCTCACCAGCGTTTCGCTGACCCATTTTAGCATGTATCACAGGTACTCAGCAGTAGGTTGGCTGCCTAAAATAGGAATCATTAGCTCGAGTCTGCATTCAAACAAATCAGAGATTTAATTGCATTATTATGTTTTGTATAGATTAATTATGTAATGTAAATCTCTCAATTTCAAGTAACTGAGCTAATGTAAACAATATTTTGATGTAAACTTTGGTTTTATCAATACAATGTAAAACGACGCATTTAGTGGTCGTTCATTATATCTTATGTGTTGTGTATATTGATTAGTCGCGCTCCGACCCGATTCGCTTCCGCAATCCGAATTTGGGGGTGCGACAGATTGGTACCAGAGCCTAAGGTTATAGTGAACTAGGTTGTATTTAGTGGGCCTAGACTATGACCGTTAGGCAGTATTCCTTATTAAGTATGATTAGGTTCAGTGATTACATTGTATAAGTTTAATTTAACATAGCCTGATCAACTATGTACAATCAAAAGAATATGATGTGGGATCTAAAAAGAGTCATGACTGAACATGATACACTAGTTGACTCTGACCTCGAGAGAACCAGGACTCAAACATGTCTGTGTTAGACACTTTAGGCTATTATGTGATATATATATATATATATGTATATATATATATATATATATATATACATAGACCAAATGCGACTGAAACTTCCACATCTATTCCTAGATACCCCTTAGACTATGGCAATGAGCTAATTTCGGGATGAAATTCTCCTAACAGGGGGAGAATGCAACACTCGATGATTTAGGGTTACTGTTAAACCCACTTGAAACCCTAATTACTTGTATCTAGTTTGTATTAGGCTAAATATTTGTAATTACATGTATATTTGAATACACACTTACGTGATTGTGTGTTTATCTATGATTACGCAAAACAATCGGACGGAGTCCGGCACAATATACGACGTTGGTGAAAACATTTCTATTAATAACTAAAATCTATTTTTAGAAGTAATTTATCATAGATTATTATTTTTATATAAATATACACGAAAAACCTAGATTTTTTAATTAAAACATAACAAACGCAGTAAAAATGCGCGAATCGAATTCAACAACTAAACGAAAGTCAATAGATATTTTGACAACTTAAAATAACATTACACGATTTGATATTTTAACACAAATAACGAGTAAACGATCTAAATACGTAAACACAACCTGGAATATAATCAAAAACTTAGTCATTCCTTATGTGACCCACCAAAAATCGACCACCCCTCCCCTATCTTAATCCATGCATTTTCATAATTTTATTCCCTTACAACCTCATACACTCTTCATGCACCACCCACTTTTCACTCTAACACTTCAACCTATTTTCTCTCTACTCTCCCCCTCTTTAATTCTCTCTCTATTTCCAGAGAACTCAGCCACCATAGCACCACTTATCACCACCACAAACCACCATACAACCACCACACAAATCTTCATCTATTTCTCAAGATTTTTCAAGATTTCAAGAGCTCAAGAACATCTCATCTCATCTCATTTCTGTCCTCCTTTCTTCAAAACATCATTGTAAGAACTTTTCATTCACCTATTTATGCTTATAAACATGTAATAAGGTTCACTGAACAAGTATTATAAAAAAATACTACTCAAAAACCATTTCTCTTAACTTGAAATTAACCTAAAGTGGGAAATACTTTCTGTCCAGAAAGTTTGGTCTACTTCCATGATTTTAAAAAAAAATTCATCATGAAAATGGACGTTTTTGTAGTCTAAAATCAATTTTAATATGTTAACCCAAACCCCACAAACCTCATATTTTTATGAGTTATTTTATTATTTTTAAAAATTTGTATAAAAACACATAAACAATCTGTTCTAGAAATCCAGAAACTTTACCCTTAGTATTGTGGCCGTATCTGGAGCTACACATCTCCAAATGACCTGAAACCACTTCCTAAATTTCACACATTTCATTGGCTACAACGTTTATGTTGATAACTTTTACTTGTTTCTTGTAGATGTTTCCCAGAAATGTAATCTTCATGAATGTGTCTAGATTAGTCAACTGTTGGACCTTAGAGGACACATGTAATTTTAATATATACTTAAACTTTTTAAATATCATAAAACAATTACTAGAAGTAGATAACCTATGGAGAAACAACTATAAATTTTCTTGGGAATTAATTCGGAATATTTAATTTTATAAAAATTCGGTAAGGAGAGCCATTTTCTAGAAATAACAAAGTGTGGACGTTTTTATAGGAAAGTGAAAACTGATACTTTCGAGCATGATATAAGTGATGTAACTTACTTTTATAAACTTTTGAACATATCTAAGGTTTGACCAAGTCAACAAAAATAGGGCTCGGTTTTGAAAAACGCGAAACTTTCATCCCTAGGTATACTTACAAAGTACAGTGCATTAAGTATTTCCACAGCTTGTATAAATCTAAGTATACTAATGGTGTACGGTACTTTTAAGGTTTAGAATTTCCACAACTTTATGTATCCTAGACCATGTTCTAGAAGGGTGGCTTCTAGATAATTCATGATGAGATAATTCTACGGCATTTCCTTAGCTCCACGTATTTGTACTCCACACGAGGTCTTTCCAATGCTATACGAAGTATAGTGCCATTTTATGGAGTCACATAGCTTCATTCTGTAATAGAGATGACTATATCTACGTAGTATTTGGGTTTGCAAAGTCCTATCCTAAGGACAATAGTCACGTAAAAGACTGAAAAGGGTGAACAATAAAGTCTATATTAAGGATAAGCTTAGACTGATACCAAAGTATAACAACTCCCATTTATACAGATAGAATTAATGTAACGTCATTCTTAACTATAAAAATCATGGCAAACATACAAGAAATTACTCACAAATCATACCAATAAACATTTCCAACATTAATAAATCACAAACATCAAACAAAAATATTATGACAAATTAATAATAGAAAGGATAGATAATACCGATATGTATTGCGAGCAAAATAACAGTATTTCTTCGAATAATATCCAAGCATTACAACTGTTAGCCTATAATAATTATATTACATTACTAATCTAGGAGAAAAGAGAAGGATTCCCCCACTAATCTTCACACTAAGGGTTTAAAACCCTAGCAAGAAACTAGAGAGAGAGACTAGAGAGAGAACCTAGAGAGAGAAACTAAACAAAACCTAGAGAGAGAAAGTGAAAGAGAGAAAGTGAAGAATGAGAAATGAGGTGAAGGTGTGTGAAATGAGGTGAATGAGGCCCTCTATTTAAAGGCAAGCCAAGGTATCAAGAGTATAAGTCCACAAGCACCAAGATAAAGCAACCGAAGCAAGAGAAGAGCACATGGCCCTTCCCTAGGCCATGTACGGCCCTGAGGAGGCCATGTACTAAAATTTAAGGGCATGTAAGGCCTTCCTCAATCCGTGTACGGCACTGGGGTAGGCTGTGTGTTTTTCTTCGACTTTTTGTGTTGTTTCGGAAGGCCATATCTCCTTCATTTTACGTTCGTTTGACTTGATTCTTTCACCTACGATCTAGTAATTCCATTACGCTTCTAATGATATCATTTTTTTAAATTGGAGGTGTTTAGCCCAAGCATGTCCAAAATACGTTTCGTGGTCTTTGGATGAATTGTTCGGCTTGTAACTTTCTCATCCTTGATCCAAAATGAGCTTTCTTTATATCCAATCTCTCGTCATATCCATAGCTACAAAATAAGATAAATGTGAGTCCTTGGTATGGAGAGTGTTGCCCAATTCAGTGCCTATTTCGGTTAGTTTTCTGACCTTTTTGCATGATTTTCGAAGACCGACTAGTTATACCTTTCTAACAAAAGTGGGTTAATAGTGACGATTTTAAGATATATATATGTTAGAAAAGAGCTAAATGTGGGACAAATAATGTATGTAAAAATATGACTTTGTGCGATACATCAGAACTATAGCTGTATTTTGCATTCTAGAAAAGAAATAATAAAAGTTTTAATATTAGAAATGCAATTTTAATTTAGTTTTATTTCTAGCAAGATGTTAACTTTTAACAACTTTTAACCCAGTTATCGTTAACCCAACGCTAACGTGTCTCATCTACATCTACTGGCAGCTGACGTACCGATCTCGCTCATGTGGCAATCCACATGGCTACTGACGTTAATGAGAGGAAAATATTTTAAATCTTAAAAAAAAATTCTTCAAATCGACGATCTTGGATCTTGGATACGGGAGCTTCTTCATACCTTACTTTAGATGTGGGTACTCTCAATTATCGTTTTAGTTCTAGTTTTATTCAATCTGTTATTGTAGGTGATGGATCCTCAATTCATGTTAGCCAAATGGGACATAGTCAAATTTCAAACTCATGTCGTCCACTATACCTCAAATAAGGTGTGAAGTATTTCATTTTATACATAGCAATATATAGACAATTCTAGCTTATTTTAAGAAATGAGATATTCATTTAATATAATAAGAATCTCTTGCTTATTATTAATTCTTCACTCTTTATGTATTTCTGTAATGAAACTAAGAAGTTAGTTGAACTTCATAAGTTTTTTATTGGTCCTCTAACTAAAGCAATATTTTAAACCTTTATGTACCAACAAACATATTTTATTAAATAATGTATTGATGTGACCTAAAAAGTCATATTTTTAGGCATATTATTCTACATTTATTGGGCTTATATTTGGTGAAAATATCTTAAAACATTCATTATTTACTAAAAATCACCAAAGTGGTCCAATTATAGACACTACTGCTAAAATCACTAAAAACATCCGTTAATCACGCAAAACGAGGCAACAAATGTCAACTTAAATATTTCCCATCTTGATTTTCTTATGAAATTAGATCTTGATTTAGATTATATTATTCCATAGGAAAATACAAGACCGGAGGTGAAAGAATCAGAAGAAACAGACAAAAGACGGAGAAGATATGCAGTCTGGAAGCTCGTCGATCGTCATCCGGGATACACAAAAGTCAAACACCTCAAAATTTGGCAAACTTAGTGTCATTAGAAGCGTAACATAAAAACAAATCCAACGGCGCAAGAATCAAGAAAAACGGGTTTAAAACGAAGAAGAAACAGACGAACCAAGCAACTGAGAAGTCAGCGGAGGACAAATGGAGCACCAACCCCCCCCCCCCCCACCTCCACCCAAGATACCATATACGGTACCCTAGGTGCCGTATACGGCCCTTTGGGTACCATTTGGTTCCTCTTTTGCCTTGTAAATGGTACATGGGGTACCATTTGACCCCCCGTTGCTTTCTCGCCCCGTGTGATGCTTAGATGCTTGTTCTTGATGCTTAAAGACTTGTACCTCTCCTCCACCACTTCTCCTATAATTAGTGGACTCATTTCCACCATTTCACACACCTCACCTCTCTCTCTCTACTCTCTCTCTGCTTTCTCTCTTTAAAGTTTTAGTTGGTTAGTTAGGTTAGTTTTAGGTTGGATCTTGGTTAATATTTAACCAAGACTAACGAAGGGTAGCTTTTGTAATAGAGTTGGAATTCTTGGAGGATCTCCTTTGTAATATTGTTCAAGATATTTAAGAGCTCTGTCAGTGTAATCTTTCAGCTATTATTCAATCTACGCATTACTTTCGGTTATTTTTATCCTTATCTTTCATAATATTGCATGTTGTTATTATGTTAGATTTAGGATACATTGCCATGATTAGTGAGTAGATTAGCTATTGTGTTTGTTATGATGTAGTTAACTTATTAATATTTGGGGTGATGCTACTTTAAAATACAAATGGGATAATATCATTATGAAACAACTAAGGTAACGTTATATGGCTTTCATTTGTATAGCGCCAGAAACATAACTGATGTGTGGAGTACGGAACGTGGAAGCTATAAAAGTCGTGGGCACAATCCGTTGTGGAATAATGTTCCTAATTGTTATATATTGAAAACTTGGTATACTGTTTAACTATATATTTACGATTTTAAACTAAACTATCGTCTTTCCCCTAATAAACGTGGTTAGAACCTTTATGTCAAGGACTCGCGAACCTTTGTCAAACGGTCACTACCTATCTATGTATTCTTAAATTAACATGGTCTGATTTTGAAGCAATAGAAATACTGCCTACCTATCGTATAGTACACTGTGGATTAATTAGGGTTTTATTGGATTGGGATTATAAAGTGAACGGGTTGTTTAGCTATCATAGATGGTTTTACTGTAATATAAACTTAGATAAATTGAATTCAGATGGCTATAAAGTATATAATCCAGATAAAGCCCTAAAACGACTGAGTATCTGGTATAGCGTTGAAAACACATTTGCTGGAGTACAAACATGTGGAAGCCATAGAAAAGTCGTAGGTTGTATGCTGTATTACATTCTAGCATAGTCTGCGATAGACCGTAATACGGGTGAATACATAATATAACATTGGAAACACTTGAAGTAGAAATACATACAAGATGTGGAAAACCCTGTAGGTCAATGACTGTATCACAGCCGAATATCTTTGAATTCAATTACAACCATTAATGTATATGTTAATCAGTCACCACCTGTCTTAAATCTTAAATGCTTTACCTAGCTTAGATATCTTTATCTGTGTTAAGAAAGATCAGTGGATAAATTACGGACTGTCGCCTTATTCCTGCACCCCATCTGGAGGGTCACTTGGTCTCATCATAAGAGACGGTGATGAGGGTTTCAACACAGTCCGATCTGATTAGAATCTTGACAGCCTAGTACTTAGTGACATACTGATCCCGATTAGTAGGGTACTAGTGCTTACACCACAAGGTATCTACGTGAATGTAAGACACAAATCTTAAAATACGTTTTCAAATATTAAACCTAAATACAGCATCACCCCATGTAAAAGCTAACGTAGTCATAACAAACACATTCCCCTTATACTGATTCAACCTACCGCTCTTATTTTGTCGCACCCCCAGAACACGCGGCAGCGGAAGTTGGAGGTGTCATAGGGGCGCCGACCAAATTAAATATCACAACACAAAGATTAAAGCAAACGACCTCTATATGAGACGTTTGAAAATAGTTACATTACAATAATTCAAATGTTTACAAAAGTACTTGGAGTTCACATAATAAAGTAGAATTACATAATTATATCTGCAAAATATAGTAAATGCAATCTAGTTCCTTGATGTTTTGAAAACCAAGCGACTCGAGCTCACCTTATCCTTATGCTTCCTACTGCGGCGGGTTACCTAAGAAATACATACTAAAAGGGTCAACATAAAATTGGTGAGTTCATAGGTTTGTAAGCAAACAGTTATAAGTATGATCCACAACGTTACCAAAGTTGTATCATTCGTCAATGATAAGTAAAAAGTATTGCATACTACAATATAAGTATACCATTTGCATGAGTCTCATAGTTCGAGCTTAATGTTGTTTACCTCCGGTAAGTGTACTAATCCGATACACTTCTAATTCACAAATAATATTGCGCCCGTGGGTTGGCTAGAGCGACTAGCCCAGACGAGGTTTGTCGAACCCTAATAGTACTATCCAATAATATTCACACATATATTAATGAACTATGATGGGTAGAGGGCTTTAGTGGAGTATCATAAGGTCTCATGCAATCCGTATGAAAAGTTGTTGCCAGTACTTGTGATCATAAAAGCAGTTTATATAAAACAGTTGTATGTATGCTCACCCCAGTGAAAAACAGTAAAAAGGGGCTATGAAACTCACCAAAGTTTAGCAGGTTGCAAGCAAATATCAAGTAGCAAGCAATGTGTCCCAAAGTGCAACCTTCTAACGTCCTAAACGTATAAGGTTGCGTAAGTAGATGTCTCATAAGACCATCTAGAGTGATTGTATAAGTGGGGGTCAATGTCCAGTTAAGCCAATCATGTAGGTGGAGGGATAATGTCAACGTAAAGCTAGTTCATCAACTAGTATGTCCAAATAAGCCGTTCAAGTTCATTTATTAAAAACATGTACAACCCGTTGGTGAAAATTTGCAATAATAGTTTAGTTAGACATTATTATTAAGTTTGTTTTGTTGTATATTATTTATTAGTACATATCGCATGTTGCAAACAGATTATTTAGTTCGTAAAAACCTTAAATCGTAGGTCAAAGTTGGCCAAAGTTGGTCAAAGCTGGTCAAAGCTGGTCAAACTGGTCAAAGTTGGTCAAACTGGTCAAAAATGGTCAAACTTGGTCAAAGTTGGTCAAACTGGTCAAGTTATGAGACACTTTCAATTTATGAGACACTTCATGAGACACTTCCAATTTATGAGACACTTCATGAGACACTTCCAATTTATGAGACACTTCCAATTTATGAGTTAGGTAGGTATGTGAGTGGATGGGTTTAGATTTTGGGTTTTTTTCAAGAAACGAAAAGGCTAAGGCTCAAAAGGGTTTTCTAAGCGCATCATCAGCACTGAAAATAAGTGTTGGAAGGATTTTGGGCTTGAAAAGAAAGTTAAAAATGGGGGTTAAATCCTAAGGAATGTCAAGGTCCTCTAATTGCACCTATCCATGTACGGTACTCTACCAATGTGGTCTCAAAGTGCATACAAGGAGCAAGTTCTAATTCTGGATGCATGCATTGGCACACACACTCATCAAACGAATAGTGAAGCATTTAAAATTAATGCTTTTTATGGGCTCAAGATACCTCACTGCAAGTATGGGTTGTATGTGCCTAGCAATGCGATGCCCCTTTTTGATCATCATTTCAGCTCAAGAAATTCCTAACTTATTGAATCTTATTTTCCAAAATACTTTACTCATATATGAAAATGATTCCTCTCAAGATATTTTAATTCAAAAATTTTGAAAAATTTTAAGCAATAGTGAGGTTTTTAAATTTGAGGAACATTTTCTGAGTTTGCTTTTGGACATAAGAATCTAACCTATGGTATTCTATACTGCTATACCACACTTAGATGAACATTGTCCCTAATGTTCTCTTGAGTTGAGATTTAACTGAAAGTAAAATCCCACACTTAGAGTTTGAACATATCGGAAAATGTTTCTCAAGTGTTTATTTTGGGCTGGAATCCCACACTTAGTGATATGCTTAGGATATGGTATAGATTACTTTGATAAAAATAGAATAGAATGATCATATCAAAAAAGGGATAAGAACAAGGAAACTCCACTATATAGTTACGGCTTTGAGCTGAGGATCTGAAAAGTAGACTGCATCTCCACCAGCGTATGCTGGCTCAGACTCCATCTTCATGAAGTGTACTCAAGCTCAAGCGGTATATTCTTCATTCCAACCATCCACCATCTTCTCTCAAAAATAACTCAAAATAAAAGGATAGATTGTAGAAAATAAAGTGATAACATCATCAGGACGCAGGCAGAATCAACCAAGATTCACCAAATGCTTGATAGAGATAATGGTCAAGGATCCTAATCATCGTGAGCCACTGATGTAACTTAATAGCTCATGATGAACGAAAGTGCTGGATTTGATGGCCACAAAGTTCTATCACCCAGGATCTTCTACGATGAACTGATGGAATGAATGCAATGTTGTTCTTGTCAGATAAGATCTCATGCTTCCATTTCAATCCCGCCTTTCATCCCTTAATGTCCATTCCTTGATTAACTTATATTCCTAAGGTTTAGCTTTGAATACTTATAAGCTGGAAGATACTGCTAGCGTTGTAGTCCTATATGGTCCCCAATGGTGGTATTGATAAGTGGTGAATGGGTGGATGGATGTGGTCATGGTGATGGTGGATGGTGATGGTGCTTACGTTCCATGAAAGGCTTTTCTAGCAACTAAGCATGTGGTAAGGTATGGTTGGATTATGGAATGTTGGGAGCATATGGTGAATGTCGAGGTCATTTGCTCGATGAACAATTCCGAGAGAACTAGAATGTGATCATATTTTGTGTCCTAAAGATATATCATTTCCCCTACTAAGCAATACTCCAAAGTTTCCAAATCTAATGAATGATAATGCTCCCCTTGTCATTTCTCCATTATACTTAAACATTCTCCATCCATAGGTGCTGGTCCCTGTCTGTTAGCCATTTGTACAAACAATAGAGCAGACAAATGTGATCTAATAGACAAATGTGATCTAATAGAGATGGGTTAGAGTCCATTGACGTCTCCAATCTTGTAGCAACATTCTCATCAACTACTTGGGTAACTGGTATGTCTAAGGCAACAGATGGTTTAATTAGATCAAGGAGTGATTCACCCGTAAAGATATGTGGGATATCATCAACCACAACTAGTCATGGGATAGTATCAACCATGTAAGTTTGAGCTGGGATGAGTTCACTTATTAGAGTTGGTGCACGTTCCTCCTGTCCTTTTGAAGCTGAGTCTTCTGTGTAAATCTCATCCTCCGGTTTCTCCATCTCTATCTCTTCGTCTACCTCGTCGTACTTGTCATCCTGGCCAGTAGTTTCGAGTTGCAATGGTTCGGAGAGCTCCTCTAGAATGAACTCTTCATTGGTCTCGGACGTTGATAGGTTAAGAATCGGTGGAAATGAGGATTTAGAAGATTGGTTAGGTGTAGGATTTGAAGGAAGTTTGCAACTAGACTCATGAAAATGAGAGTCTGTGTAAAGTGAAGTAGATGTGGTGTGTGTGTTCCTATCTTCCTGTAGCCTAAAGTTGGATTTAACTTGATTCTTATCTCCCTCATTACTCACTTGGACATATTCTTGTATGCGTTTAAGCAAGTTCTCTTATTCTTTTAATAATTGTTCAAGTGAACTAGAAGACAGTGAGAAAGCAAAATTAGTACTGAGAAAGGTCAAAGACGTATCTCTCAAATCAGAACTCTCATACGGTTGGGGTTCAGATACAGGGTAAGATGAGTATGGGTAGATTTCGAGTGGTTTAGGATAATAGGGTTGGTATTGATGTTGGAAAGCGTGAGGGTCATATTGTATTTGAGGATCTAGGAACCCTACGTTATCCGAATAAGTCCTACTATACCTTTGACATTTGTTATCTAAGTGGGAATCACTCCTACATCGATCTTGAACAAGACTTTCAAATTGATCTATTAGTTCTTGTGAATTTGCCATTACCCAAGTTTTATAGAAGACGGCAAACGAAGAAGGTATAAAAATTAAAGTTTGGATGAGAAGGAGATTTAATCTAAACTAAGCTAAGTTAAACTAATCTACGCTAATCTACGGACAGAAAGTAACTCATGACAGGGATGGTGAATCCTAGTCAAAAGGATCTCTTAAAAACTAATTTATCTAAACAAGCTCCAAATCGTACTACCCTCCCCGGCAGCGGCGCCAAAAACTTGATGCGCCCCAAACGGTCGGTCCAAGAATCGTGTCCTACTGTTGCGGACCTCACGCTCACGGCAGCATCATGGGTAGTTTTAAATTTATAATTGTCAGGACCTAAACCTCCGAACGATGTACTGATACTAGGTACGAGTACCTTATACTAGTAAGTGGCAAGGATGATCCAGGGTCGTTCCTCACGACGACAGAATTGAAATAGAGCTCACTTGGATAACTTAGTAATTAAGATGGGTTTTGGATAGTTGGATAGGTTTTGTATATGGTGTAACACCCCCAAATTCACTGTTTGGCGGAAGCATAATTTGGGTGTTACTAATCAATAATCAAAGCACACAGATATATAGCAAAGGACTCTATATGCGTCATTTTAACAAAATATATTAATATTAAAATGTTTATAACAATTGAACCCGTACATAGCTCATGTTCGATTTAATGATAGATTTCAATACATAAATACTTGTACAAAATATATTAATGCAAGAAAATCTCTATTGTCTGCATGCTGACTCAAGCTATAGTAATCCTGAGGGTAGTCCAGATCTACTGCTGAGTACCTGTGATACATACTAAAATGGGTCAGCTAATGCTGGTGAGCTCACATGTTTGAGTATCAAATAATATCGTATGAACCGCAAGATTTAAGTACTGATTTGCATCCAGCAAATAAAGTTAAAGATAATGTATACAACCATGAACGCATAGTCTGAGCTTAACTCGAGGGTCGGCTCCCATATAGAGAATTCCGAGTGAGGTGCCTCCACGAGTGCCTAATCCACACTCGTCTTCCCAAATATTAGTTCCTCCGTTTACCCAGTTAGTGCTTGCTAACCCGGACGAGGAGGGTCAATCCTATATGGTACCATATACTAATATTCACGTTACTTACGTATTACCAGACTATACTGATAGAGGACTTTGGTTTGATTAGTTGAAAATAACTCATGTAGAATATTGAAATATGTATACGCGTTCACGTGTTAAAATGGAGCAATGTATCACACCCCTGAGTAAAACAGTAAAAGAGGGGTCATGAGACTCACCTGAGCCTGAAGAGTTTATCTTATTAAACTGAGATCGATTAGCCAAGAATTGAAGTCCAAAGACTTGTAACCTGAGGGTGTCCACGACACGCGATGGTTATTAATTGATTAGGTATCTTAAAATACTACCTTTGTAGTTGCTCGTCCAACTTGAATGTCCAAATGACTACCATTTGGTTGATTAATCTTGAGTTTCAAAAATGTGTACGACCTGTTGGTGACTTGTTTGTAATAATAATTCCACATTATTATTTTGATTTTTGAAAGTTGTTATACTTAAAAGTATTTATAACCTTTAGGTGACGGGGGTCCGGGGGCAGTGCCCCTGGTTAGTGGGGTCCCAGGGGTGGCAACCCCTGGCGGGGTCCAAGGAGCTGGCCCCTGGTTGGGGTCGAGATCCCAAGTCAGCTCGAAATTTTTTTATTTCTATTATATTGCTTTGGTGAAAAACGCACCTGGACTTGAATTTGGGTGAAATCAAGTGATAAAATTTTAAGTCTCGACACTTAGTAAAATCTGTGTTTTCTTGGTTCTGTTTCATACGACACTACGTGCGACATAAGGCTTGTGTCGCTAGGTGCGACATAGTCTATTGTGTCGCAGATCATATATGCGACATAAGGGCTTGTGTCGCTAAGTGCGACATCCGCAATTTATGCGACATAAAATATTGTATCGCTATATGCGACGGAAATAGGTTTTTGCGACATAGTGTTTGTGTCGCTAAATGCGACATCCGAAGGGTTTGCGACATAGTCACTTGTGTCGCTATATGCGACATAAATGGGAGTTTAGCGACATAAGGGCTTGTGTCGTAGGTGGCCTGGAGCCTCTGCGACACAAGTTGGTCAGAATTTGAGCCAAAAACATGTTTTCCGGTGACAGTTTGGTCCTATTCTTTTACCCAACCCATATTTGGACATTTCAAGCTTAAATAACCAATAAACAAGTGAAAATGAGTAAAATCGGAGAGTTTTGAGTTTTGTCGGAAACTTACGAATTCACGCGTGAGGAATCCGGAAGGATGGAAATGTAGATCGTTGCGAGGTGGTCACTTTTCTCCAAACGAGCTAGACGATCCGGGTTCATTTCGTGGTGTTTTTAGTGGGTTTAATGGTGATGGTGGTGGTAAGTTTTGAGAGTAAAAGAGAGGAAGAGAGAGAGAGAGAGGTAGATGATCAAATGAGAAGAAGGAAGAAAAGAGGAGGGAAAGAAATGGGAAGGGGGCCGGCTGGTGGGGTCCACCGGGTGTGGGCTTCACCAGTTTTTCATTCTCCTGCGTACGCGTTCCGTGCGGCGTTCGTTTTCTCGTTCGTTTAAACTTTAAAAAAATTATTTTACGTGTTCAAACACGAGTTTTAAAATACGAGTATTTCTTTAATATTTTGAGGAAGTATTTTACCAAATACTTAATTATCGTGTTATAAAATGTAACAAATTTTGTTTTGATTTGTTTGCGCGTTAAATGGTTTGGTCGCATAGATGTTTACCATACGATACGAAATGTAATTGGAATATTATCAAAACAACATTTTGGGGCATAATATCGTTATTAAATAATGTTTTTCTTATTTAATAAAATTGTTCACCAACGTCCGTATTTAATTGAATCGAAGTCCATTCGATTTAAAAATGTGTACGATTTAATTAAATCGCATATTCGTATATATTCAACAAAATATATTAAGATACATTAATTATCCTAATCTAAGGACTAATTACATGTATTAACAACTGATTAGGTACTAATCACTAGTCCTAATTTGGGGGGTGTTACATATGGTTTTCTAATTTATTAAACTACTAAAGCATTAAATAAAAGGGAAGCTAGCATATATGTAACACTTAAAGGGTAACGGAGACGTGGTTCACCATGATTTAGGATAGTGCATTACTGGGATAATGTTCATTATGGGACACGTTTAGGTAACAAACAAGTAAACTATTGGTGTGAACACTAGGACCCTACTTCTTTAGGTGGAATCTAAATTAGTATCTCACTGAGTACCTAGGCTATCATGATTCTGATCAGAACAGGCTGCTCAACCCCCCCTCCCCACAATGTCCGGTTAGGACTAGTGACCCATTGAGGGTGCAGGAATAAGGTAACAGAATGCCCTCAGGTTATTATGACCTTTCCTAATACCTAAGTCTAAATGTATTATCTAATCATGTACTGCTTATTAACTTCGTATTATAAACTATCAGTTATGTAGAGTCCAGGAGTTTAAGAATCTTGAACGACTACTGGGCTTGACTTTCATATCTAGACTCATTATAGCAGGTTTTAATAGCACAAGTACTTCTGTCATGATCTAGACTCTCCTTTGCAATCAGTCATTCATCCCTAGGTACACTAGCGGTGTATAGTGCATATTTCCGTAGCTTGCTAACCCTAGGTACGTTTACGGTGTACTTGGGTGAAGGTATTTCCACAGCTTTGTAACCAGAGGTTGACATACGGTGTACTATAACATTTCCACAGCTTTACACTTCCTAGACCATATTCTAGGGTTAATAGGTAGTCTACAATGTCGGTACAGACGGCTTTTTCCGGGGCTTCCACGTTGTAGTGGTGTTTCCATCGCTATACCCAGTACTTCATCCGAATTACAGTAACAATCATTGCTTCGTACGATAATACAGATAACAATCTACCGTAACTTAGGCCTACAGCTAAGGTGATAGTCACGGAAGGACTGGAAAGGATGATCCGTAACTAGGTCTAGATGCATGATAAGTTTAGACAGATACAAGTTTTAACAATTCCATTAATCATACCTAATTACAACTATCTAAATCATGGCAAACAATCAAGTAACTACTCATAAAGCATGGCAATAAACATTTTCAACATTAATAAATCACAAACATCAAAAAAGAACATTATGACAAATTAATATAAGAAAGGATATATATTACCGGAAAATAAATGCTAGCAGAATAACACTTGTATTTCACCGAATAATATCCCAAGTATTATAAATGCTAGCTTCTACGAACTATATTACATAACTCCTCTAAAAGCGACGGATTCTCCCTCTAATCTTCCCACTAGTTTCTAGAGAGAGAAACTATAGAGAGAGACTAGAGAGAGAACCTATAGAAAGAAAGTAAAACTGAAAATGAAAATCTAAATCTAGAGAGAGAGTAGTGAGAGAGTGAGTAGTGTAGACCGTATTTATAGGAAACGCACAATCGTATTTGTAGACCGTATTCCAACCCCCAAATGCTCAAACTTATCACACAACTGTTTAAATATATCATTTTTATTGCCTGAACACAAAATATGGTTGGTTATGGCCGTATACGGGCGAACTGGAGCAAATACGGGTGGGCACCAACCGTATAAAGCTGGGCACAGGCTGTATGCGGTCTGTACATGCCGTATACGGTCTGTGTCCAGCTGTATATGGTTTGGTCAAGCCGTATACGGTCTGGGATAGCCGTATTCGGTCCTTTCGGTTCTTCGTTTCTTCGATTTGGCGTAACTTCTTCGCCATTTATCCATTTTGAGAGATCTTTATATCCACACGTTTGTAATTTCCTAACAAAGAAAATAACATAAGTTAGAGGTCATAATTCCAAGTATAGCTTAAATTGTGATGAAATACGTGAACGGAAGATTTATTGATCGTTTGTGCTCTATTTTACTCGTTTTTAGGCTTTTTTGGCTGATTCTTGAAGCATCGTCACTATTTTAGCCATCGTTATGAAATTTAGTGTGAAAATGTATATTTCAAATGTTTTCATCCATAAGTGGGCTAAAAAGGTGAGATAATAGCACACAAAAACTTGACTTTTTGCGTGTTATCAAAAAGTCTTCTACGTAGTGTTTTAATCGGTGACCGTTTACTTTTAAATTCTCATCTGGAGCCTCGAGTTTGATGGCACCATAAGAAAATACTTTAGAGATTGTGAATGGACCACTCCACCGTGTTTTGAATTTACCAGAAAACTTCTTAAATCGGGAGTTAAAGAGTAGAACTTTATCACCTGGATTGAAGCGTGTGGGGCAGAGCTTTGAATCATGGAGCAACTTGATTCTTTCCTTAAATTTGTAGGAGTTTTCATAAGCTTGATCTCTTAACTCTGCTAGCTCGTTCAGTTGCATTTTCCAGTGTGTTCCCGTTATCATAGGATCTAAGCTACAGTTTTTCAGCCCCTAGTAAGCTTTCTATTCGAGTTCAATCGGGAGATGACAGGCTTTCCCATAAACGAGCCTATAGGGGGTTGTTCCTAATGGTGTTTTATAAGCTGTTCGGAATGCCCATAAAGCATTGTCTAGCTTATCTTCCCATCTCTCCTTGTGTTGACCAACTGTTCATTCCAAGATCCTTTTTAGTGCTCGGTTTGTAATTTTCGCTTGCCCATTCGTCTGCAGGTGATAAGCCGTAGAGGTCTTCTAGGTAACACCGTATTGTTGCAATAGTTTCATAAACTTAGTATTGCAAAAGTGTGTGTCTCGATCGCTGATGATTGCTCGAGGGGTCCCAAACCGACATAATAACTGTTTTAAGAACTTGGTTACGACCCTTGAGTCATTTGTTGGAAAGGCTTGAGCTTCGGCCCATCTGGATACGTAGTCGATAACTACTAGAATGTATTCTTTTCCGTATGACTTTGGAAATGGTCCATTGAAATCTAATCCCCATATGTCAAATATTTCACATGCTTGGATTTTCGTCAACGACATTTCATTACGCGTTGTGATATTTCCAAACCTTTAGCAAATATCACAACATTTCACCAAGTCGTGTGCATCTCTGAAAATAGTAGGCCAGTAGAATCCTGAGTCGTAAACTTTCTTTGTTGTCAAATTGGCGGCATGATGTCCTCCGGTGGGTCCGTGATGGCTTTGGTGGAGTATGTGTTCGGCTTCTTTCCCATCGACACATATTCTTACAATTTGGTCGGGACAGACCTTGAACAAATATGGATCATCCTAAAAGTAATGCTTGACGTCGCGGAAGAGTTTTTGTCTTCGCGATGATATAATCCCTTTCCTTGTGATCCCTCCAACTACAAAATTGGCAATGTCTGCAAACCAAGGATCGTTAGTGAATTGCGAACCTTGCATTTGTTCTCCTAAACTCATTAACTGATCTTCTGAAAATCGATCTTTAATATCTCTTTCTGCAAGTTGTTCCATTGACGGATTTTCAAGTTGACTTAAATGATCTGCGATGACATTTTCTACTCCTTTCTTATCTTTTATCTTGATGTCGAATTATTGTAGGAGTAGAATCCATCGTAACAATTTGGGCTTTGCGTCTTGTTTTTTGAAGGGGTATTTTAGGGCTGAGTGATCCATGTACACTATCGTTTTGGATAGTATTAGGTAGGATCTAAAGTTGTCAAAGGCAAACACTACGGCTAGCAGCTCCTTTTCGGTGGTTGTGTAGTTCTCTTGAGTGTCTGTGAGTGTTTTGCTAGTGTAGTAGATTGGTCGAAAGTGATTATCCTTCCTTTGCCCTAGAACTATCCCAACCGCAAAATCACTAGAGTCGCACATGATTTCAAATGGTAGACTCCAATCTGGAGTGACCATGATTGGTGCATTGGTTAGCTCCTTTTCAGGTAGCTGAAGGCCTTCATGCAGTTCTCATCAAACACAAACTTGATGTCTTTTCCTAGAAGGTGGGTGATAGGTCCAGAAATCTTGGAGAAATCCTTGATAAAACGGTGGTAGAACCCAACGTGTCCTAGAAAGCTTTGAATGGCCTTATTGGTTGGTGGTGGTAGTTTGGCAATGGTTTTGACATTTTCTTTATCTACTTCGATTCCTGACCTTGATATCTGATGTCCTAAAAGCATTCCTTCTTTCACCATAAAGTGACATTTTTCCCAATTCAAGACGAGATTTGATTCTTCACACTTGGCGAGCATTCTATCGAGGTTGGATAGACATGATGCAAAAGAGTCTCCAAAGACCGAAAAATCGTCCATAAATGTCGCACCCCCAAATTTGTTAATCGTGGTTAGCGGAAGCATTAGTATAGTCGGGGGTGCCGACGTTAACGCGGGACAATCACGCATATCAGAGCGTATGATTATTGTTGAACAGTAGCTAAGTTGTCATCCTATTTCATCGTGGGTCCCTTAGTTCCATATGCATGTAGTCTTACTGGTGCTACTAGTTTCCTGAAAGACATAGCAAAAGTCAACAAAAATGTTGAGTGAATTCACAGGTTTTAAGTTTATGAGTATAGTTCGTTAAACCAACTTGTTTATAAGTTTGTTGACTCAAAGTCAAATAATGTCAAATAAGGTTTCATTTTGTTGGAACGTTATCCAAAAGTGTCATTTTGTTGGGATGTCACCCAAAGTATAGTTTAGTTGAATCACTATCCAAAACGTAGTTTCGTTGGGATGTTACCCAAAATACAGTTTAGTTGGATCACTATCCAAAAGTATCGTTTCAATTTCGTGATGTCAACACATCGTTTTATATACGTTTGGAAAACCAATCCAGTGTATAAATAGTAGGAACGCATTCCTATGTAATCAATCGTAGGAAAATGTTATTTCTCAAAAAATATGTAATAGTAGTAGGGAAACATAGACGGTGATCCCTCAAAGGTTAGCTAGAACTTATGAGTTAAAGTAACGACCCCTAGTGCTATAACAAATCCACGACGTTTCTCATTTTTGCCACAGTAACATTTTAAATATACGCTCCTCATTACGACTGCCGTCGTGCGGTTGGCGCGACTAACAAGTTATAATAGTGGGAGGGTTGTCAACTCAATAGTACTATCCGTATATCTAGTGGCTAGAGTCATCTAGCTAATGGTTATAGGTTGCGTACACTGGGACTTTTGTGCACACAATTACCTCTCATAAACCTAGGTCCGTACCAAGATTCGTTGTCATGTTCCCAAAATAGTGTGAAAATTCATTTCGTAAACAGTTCAAGTAATAGTATGAAAGCATTTATAATAATCGTTGTACGTTTGTATCAAAACAACAAAGTAGTAGCTATGTCCTTCACCCCTGTTAGAGAAAAGTATTGAAATAGTAAAAATAGGGGCTGTGAACTGATTCGTGCGTATCTTCTTCGTTATGCGTCCATTTTCGTTGATTCTTTTTGCGTTGGATTCGTTTTTCAAAAATGAAGAGTTTTATGAAAATAAATCCCTGAAATGCATCTATGATCTTTAGATGTCTCGTACGAATCCGTTGAATCTTCCGGTGTACGTAGAATCTTCATTCTTCATCCGTTTTTGCTGATTCTTCTTCTGTTGGATTCGCATTTTGAAAACAAACATTTAGGATAAAATGGATCTTGGTGATTGGTAATTTTTCACTAAATCTTGTTTCGGATGCCTTTAATCTTCAACTGTGTGTGGAATCTTCGTTTTTCGTCCGTTTTACTTGATTTTCCTCGTGCATCATCATTTTGATCTTCTTGGCAAATTTTATTTGAATTTAGCATCATTTTAGTTCAAATGCCAAGTATTGCTTCAGAATGAGAGAGATATCATTGGTAAAAACATGACTTTTTACGCGATATCAAGAATCATCTCTCATTTGCTCAACTCCATCAAACTCATCAACTACTGGCTCATTCACATGAGCTATTTCCAATTCAGTTTCCTAAACCACCTCAACATCGCTTTCTCTATTCACAGACTCTTTTACTTTATCATTTTGACTAAAATCATCCTCCCACTTTTTGAAAGCATCTTTAGAGCTTTAGGAGGAAGAGCTAACCCTGTTACCTTTGGCTAGATTCTGGGTCCTATAATATTTCTTTTTCCATTTAAAAATCCTAGCCTGGAGTTCAACAATCTAGTTCTGCTGATCTTCAATAACAACCTTATGATTGGCCCATTCCTTACGCTGCTTAGTATTCCTCTTTCTATTGCAACAATAGTCCAGATATAATCTATGACATTGAGCAATTCCCGGTGAGAGCTATTCTCAACAACTTCAGGTTGTATAGGTACTTCCCTTGTTGAATCATTGAAAAATGTATACTTTATATCATGCCTAGCATGATCACTAGAGTCCCCTCTGTTCTCGGTACTGGGACCACCAACATCACCTTCATGAGAAGGTTCATCTTTCGGTGTTGCGTATGATTGGGTCTTATTAATCTTGTTGATGTCTTGTTCTGCCTGTAGCCCTTTCAGAATGGTCACCCTCCTCCTCATGGACCATCAGCTGTGGTGAAATATGTGATTGTGATATCTGAGCAGCAGCAGCCTCAGATGCATGTGCTTTAGCCCTCTTAGCTTTAGTAGTTTTGGTTTGAGTGGTCCTGATGCGTCACCAGCGGTCGGTAAGGATTTTTCCCTTGTCGTTGCACCGGCTACTGGCGACGGGCATCAGTGGGTGTTTTAAATTTGTAATTACGGGGCCTAAGTTTTCCCTAACAATGCTAATCCTAAGGGTGAGCAAGTGGTAGGTATGACCTAGAGTCGTTCTTCAAACCGACTGAATTGAAACTAAGGCGTGGCAGATGAGGGCTTTCAAACTAGTGAAGGGTTTATAAAATAGTAGGGAGTTTTGGTTTTTGTATTAACTTAGGAAAATAAATAAAAGCGAAATAAAAGTAAAAGATAAAGCAGATAAAATAAAGATAGTGTTCGATGAGATTTCGTTAATTAAGTTATGGGATGATGTTTGGAGAAACTGTGTTGAAAGATATTTGTTAATTATTAATCTTGAATACTCGTGATGTAAACACGAGATTCCCTACTAATTAAAATCCCATTAGCATGTCACACCGGGAGCTAGGTTATGGTAGCATCACAAAGTATTTAGAATAATAAGCAAAATCTTGATTATGGTTTAATAATACTTTCATATGAACGGGAACAAAATCTTAAGGTACTAATCATATAACGATTCCTCGTCATCCTAACAGATTCGTATATTTAAAAAGTTTTATGACTTTAAACTATCCCTTGCTTAAGACTACCAAATAAATCCCCTAATTATCAACAATGTTCCTCACTTAAAGTGGTTCCGCCACTTCAAACCTTGACCATGTCTTGTCCTATGATCATCCCCCATGTAGCCTTGCGGTTCCATAGTTTCATACTTTTGACGAATTATATTGACACAGATGACTGACTACCTTTTAATTGGACGTCATTAAAAAGGCGTTGTAATCACGTTTATTGGTGAAAAGGCGATATATTAAATTGAAGTTTAAAAGTCTATTTAGAAAGGTTAATTAAACTAGGTTTCTCATTTTATATGTTAGTCCGTAATATAACTACCTTCGGTCGTTACTCGACTTCCATACATTTGTACTCCACCTTGAAGTGTTTCCAGTACTATATCGAATAAAAGTCGAATAAGGGCCCATCATATTACTTCGTAATATTGTACCGTTTCGTAATATGACTACCTTCGGGCGTTCATCGACTTCCTTACATTTGTACTCCACCTTGAAGTGTTTCCAGTACTATATCGAGTAACAGTCGAATAGGGGTCATCATATCACTTTATGATAATTAAGACCGTTTATATTTTACCACTATGATGATCCTAAGTCAACAATCAAACAAGAACATGCAATAAGACGATCAAAGCGATACTACCGATCTTTAATATTTAATTATAAATCATCCCATAATTAATTAACTACATCGCAAGAAAACACAACAAGCGTACTACTCTCTAATCATGGCAATAACTAACTCTATCATAATCAATATAAACGTAATTAATTAAGATAGATAAGGGTAGAAAGAACGAGGATTAAATGCGAGATAGAATAGACTTGAATTAATAGACACGATTCCGAGCGTACACCGAAGATTACAATGCGTTCCGCACTTTCCTTCTATTCCTAATTAAACTTCTAAACTAGTTTAAATACTAGTTAACACTAATCTAGAGAAAAAATGTAGAGTGAGAAAGTAGGAGCTTATTTCTAGAGTGAGAGAAAATAAGCTAGGAAGGTGTGTCTTTAAATGAAGCCTAAGGGCTGCTATTTATAGGTGAAAAGTGGCTCACATTAGCATCCCTAGACTCACATTAGAAAAGGTAGCAAAAGGTGGTGTACCAGGTACGAAAAAGTAGCGAAAGGTGGTGCACCGAGTACGGAAAAGTAGCGAAAGGTGGTGCACCGGGTACAAGCGAGGATGAAAAAGCGCAAAAGAGACGGGGGGTGGAGGTTGGCGCCGCCCACCAGCATGCCAGCGGCGGCTGGCTGCTGGACGGAGGCAGCTGGCTGCCACCCGTCCCGGTCCGTCGTCTTTCGCTGCGTTGCTTAATTCGCGCGTATCTTCTTCGTTATGCGTCCGTTTGCGTTGATTCCTTTTGCGTTGGATTCGTAATTCAAAAACAAATACTTTGATATAAAGATATCCCAAAAATATGTTTCCTATCTCCAGATATTGCATACGAATCTTTGGATCTTCCGGCGGGCGTAGAATCTTCATTCTTTATCTGTTTTTGTTGATTCTTCTTCTGTTGGATTCATAATTTGAAAACTAACATCTTGGGTGAGATTGATGTTGATGATGGGCACTTTTTTCTTGAAATCTCGTTTTGATGTCTTGAATCTTCAAACGTGCGTGGAATCTTCGTTTTTCATTCTTTTCCTTTGATTTTTGTCGTGCAACCTTGTTTTGACCATCTTGGCATAATATCATTGATTTGTACTGTTTTTGAGTTTTAAATGCCAAGAATTGTTCCAGAATGAGAGAGATATCGGTAGTAAAAACATGACTTTTTACGCGATATCAAGTATCCCACACTTAGAACTTTGTTTGTCCTTAAGCAAACTCAAATTTCAACATGGTTAAAGATAAGCAGATGATGAAATATTTTGAGGCGGAACTTTTTACCAAAGGGGGTTTTGGAAAAAATTAAATATTTGTTCTTTGAAAACAAGGTTGTAATCTTTGAGAGCATGCTTTTTATCTTTGATCTTGGATACATGACTAGGCGATCCTCTCAAGGTGGTCACTCAAAGTGTTTAGGGTTTCCAATTCTAATATTATCAATCACTCAGAATGCCATTCATGTATCGTTTATCGTCATAGGCTTGATCGAGAATCAAATCGTGACCCTTTTTTGTGAGCGCGAAGTCGATCTAGCCACAATCATTCTAAGCGAAGTGATGTAAGGTTTTTCGAAGTGAAGTGTTGGAGATATGAGATGGGGTTTTGTTGGGTTTTTTGTGGGTCTCCTTTTGTTGAAGTTGGAATTTTTGGGAGGATTGACGCCCTTTTTCTTTTGGTGTTTGCGGGAGGAGTCTTTTTCTCTAATTGATTTTCTTTTTCTTCAATTTTTCGTGATGCCCTTTTTCTCCTTGCGGTTTCTTTTCTTTCATCTTTGGAACTTTATTTTAAAGTTTGGGGGTTGCTTTTGAGAAAGCAGGGGTAATGTGTCTATTTTTGGGTGTTTGGGTGTATGGATGGGTTTTAGAATGATGTGATTCAATCTCCTTTTCACTAACCAATCTGGATTCGAAATGCATAGCAGGAGCAAGTTCTGATTCTAAACGCATACATTGGCACACTCAAGAATCGAAGATGTGAAGCATTAAAGGTGAATGCTTTATATGGCTCAAGATACCTCACGAATTGAAAGTTGGTTTGTTGTGTGCCTAGTCATGCGATGCTCTTTATGGGATTACTACCCTAATTTCTCAAAAGAATATGTATTTTATTTATCCTTTTCCTCAAAGTAAATTATTCTGTCTAAAATTTTCATTTTCAACATATTTTTAACTCAATTTTGAAAAATTTTGTTTGCTTATTGGAGAAGGATGGTCTAAAGAGCAACGAGTTTAGAATCAAGCATATACCATTATCCATTTTACAGTAATGTAACTACTGCTATCCCACACTTAAAGGAACATCGTCCTCGATGTTATTCTAAGCTCTGATTGGGGTAAAATCCCATACTTAAGAATTGAAACATCTAAGACGTATTCTTTCAGCAGTGTGTGTTGGGTTTGAATCCCACACTTAGTGATAAGCATAGTGGATATGGTATATTTATTACGAAAAAGATCTTAGAACAAAAGTACTCCCCATTTATATATATGGCTTGTAGGTGATGATGAGGAGTGCTCCGAAGCACATGATTGCCGACTTTTTCGTAGAGTCCCTTCGTTGCTGTTGTGTGCTCCGATTTCTTCAAGTATTTTGTGATTTGTCTCGTAGGTGTGAGCACGTTAGATATACTTTTCTTAATTCCAGTGTCAAAAACTTAATGTTTGATGCGGCGCCAAAAACTTGATGCGTCGGTCTTCTTCGTATATCCAAGTGTGAAAGATAGTCGGAGACTTCATCACTTCTTAGAATGTAAAATTGTAGAAATGTAAACACAGGTTGCCTCCCGAGAAGCGCTCTTTTAAAGTTGAGAGCTCAACTTCTTCTCTCCTAGCTAGATGGAGATGGATGCATCCATGGGATTCACTGTGTTGATGTTGTGGGCCCTAGGTTGCGGAAAAGTGTATCGAGGTGGATAGATTCTCATTAAATGATTGACTATTGTCGTAATTAATTCAAATGGACCATCTCTCGATTCTGCCTTGTTGTTCTGAAGATACTCTGAAGTTGTCCTCACAAGGCCGTGAAGTCCGAAGGTGATGTAATCGACTGCTTTAGTGATAGGTCCACTAGGGTCGGTCATGGTGGTTGTGTCTGTCTTAGCAACCTCTCTTGGCGGTGGGTTTTGCCAGAGAGAGCATACAAACGCCAAGAATTGCAGTTTTATGTCTTCATAATTCTCGGTCTTGGGGTCTCCCTTGAATCTTCTGATGGATGTGCACAAGTCCTCTATTTGTCGGAGCTGATGGTTGTTGAATGGAAAGTCAGATTCTGAGAAAACTAGAGTAAGCTGATGAAGTATCTCCTTTCATCCTGAGTGGAATATGAACTTTGTTCTGGAGTTACTTTTCCGTTGTTGAATTTCCCAGAGATGGATCGTAACAAAAGTAGCGATATCAAGTGGTGATTCATGTGCGGCCCTAAAAGGTCGTTCACACCTTGATTCCTCCCAAACAAGATCACTAAGTTCTTCAATCAATAACTCAACTTTTTTTTCAATAGTGGAGTTGATAACCATAGATCCGATTTCCTTGGAACTGAGGTGATCTTCTCTACTTAGCAAGTTAAGCAATGATGTGAGGTCATTCATCATTGAAATGTCAGCATGAATTCTCGGCTGTCCAGTAGTCTCTTTCATATGTGCTCTAATGGATCCTAACATCTCCCATTGCGTTGGGGTGAATGGGATGTTAGATCTTTTAAGGGCATTGTAGATCCTAGTGTAAGTCCGTTTCTGTTGTTGACAGAATTGCAGTTCTGCAGGGGAAAGAGCCAGCATGTTGACTACGCCACTTATTCCTCCTACTACTTTGTCAAATCTTTGGATGAATTCTTCAAGCACTTTGTGATCTATGATGGTTTGCGGTTGGTATCTTGTACGTTTTGAATATTCCTACAGTGTTTCTCTTCTCGTAGGATGGTCGTGGTTACTTCCTGCCATTTCTTCAGTGGTAAACGGATTAATTGGCGGTATGCTGCATTTGTTTTCTTTTTCCATCTTTCTCATCCCAATTTCTTCCATCGTTGAGTTTTTCACTGATGGAGATGCATGTTTCATCTCTTGTACTATTCGTCGGAGGTCAATCGGGAAATATGGCATGTTTGCCATTTCCGTGCTAGAGTTCCTTTCAGTTGTTGGCTTTGCAGTTTCTTTGTCCTCCGCGGTCTTGTTCATGGAGATCATGTATATATCGGCTTGCTCTCCAGGGTTTGGGTTGTCGATATGGAAAGTGATGGTTCCTCCCCGAGACTGCAAGCTAATGGTTTATGAGAAGACGTTGATGATTGCCTTGGCCGTATTCATTAAAGGTCTTCCTAGTATGATTGGGATGTGTACGTCTTCCTGTATATCCATTACTACAAAATTTGTTGGGTAAAGAAATTTGTCAATCCTAACTAAAACATTTTCCGCTATTCCCCTAGGGTATTTGACCGAGTGGTCAGCAAGCTGTATAATCATTTTGGTAGGTCGAAGATTTTCTAACTCAAGCCACTTGAAAAGCGAGTATGGCATAAGATTGACACTAGCTCCTAAGTCGGCAAGAGAACAAATGATGCCTGAATTGTAGATAGAATAGGGGAGAGTAAAACGTCCGGTATCTCCAAGTTTTTCAGGAATGATTTTTTCAAGATAGCTGAACATTCCTCGTTCAACAGGACATTGGGTACTTCGGGTACCTTATCCTTGGTTGTAAGAAGTCTTCTGAAGTACTTTTTGGAGTGAACTTCAGAGGCGGTGTCTAGGAATTTCCTATCAAGCTTAAAAGACTTAAGCTTGTCGGATTGTAACACGCCCAAATTTAATGTTGCGCGGAAGCAAGCTTATGGATGTTACTAATCAATAATCAAGCACCAAAGTAAAGCAAACGACATATATATGCAACATCGTACAATAGTACAAAAGTATTACATTGATTGTAGTCGGAATGTAATAAGCTCTGAGTTCAGAAAGTATGTTTTCCTAGAGATTCTATTACATAATAATCATAACAAAAATAATGCGACAGAATCTCCAACGTAGTATGCATGTGACTCGAGCTATCAGTCCCCTCAGGGTGTGCAGTCCTACTGCTGTAATGTACCTGAGATACAAAGCTAAAACAGGTCAACCAAAATGGTTGGTGAATCTCACAGGTTTAGTAGTAAATAACAGTCGTGAACCACAAATGTACCAGTGTTACCCAACCAGTAACGTAAGTAAATAGTAAACAGTAGATCCCAGATCGTAAGATCTCCAGATCAGTACACAGTTCCATGAGCTCACAAGTTGAAGCTTAACTATTTGGTGTGAATTATTACAATCAAGTACCATATCACGTACCCCCGTGAGTGCTATCCAGACACTCATATGTAATCAATTCCTAATATGCCTGTTTCTACCGTGTAATCCGTGGTGGCGCTACCACCCCAGGCAGGGATTGTCTGTCCCAAATGGATCCATGTATTAGTAATCGCGCTTAAGTCCATAACTAACAACTTATGATATGAGGATTTCCATGGATAAAAGTAACTCATGCAAAGTTTGTGTAAAAGCAGTAGTAAAATCAGTACAGTACATTGCGTTCACATGTAAAACGGTAGCTAAGTATCTCACCCCAGTAGTTTAGAAAAACAGTAAAAATGGGGCTGTAAGACTCATCTGAGTCAAGCAAGTATGATACTTTCGTGTAAGCGAATAAGTATCCCGGATGTAAGTCCGTAGTGTCAGATGTAATTCCGTAAGTTGGTTCTCCGAACCCTACAACCTTCTGGCGTCCGAAACGCACAAGGTTGTAAGCAAGTAAGTAAGTTGGTGTCTCTAAGGATCACCCATGCTAGTTGTCCACTCAACTAGAAATTGTTCAAGTTTTTGTTTGTATGTTTGTAATCGTTTTGTAAATAAGTGTGGCCCGTTGGTGACGGAGGTGTAATAATAATTCAAATATTATTATTATGTAACCTTCTGGCGTCCAAAACGCACAAGCTTGTAATCAAGTAAGTAAGTTGGTGTCTCTAAGGATCACCCATGCTAGTTGTCCACTCAACTAGAAAATGTTCAAGTATTTGTTTGTACGTTTGTAATCGTTTTGTAAATAAGTGTGGCCGTTGGTGACGGAGGTGTAATAATAATTCAAATATTATTATTATGTAAGTCATTGTGCTTGTATACCTTGTAAAGCATATACAATAGTTGGTTATTTGTAATGTAACGTGTAACCGTCGTTCGGATGTAAGTTCGTGCGAGTGTAAGCTCGTCTTGTAACCAATTGTTCCGAGTGCAAGCTCGTAGTAGTGTGGGTGTAATCCCATTCTAAGTGTCAGTGTAATCTCATAGTGGTTTTGAGTGTAATCTCTTGTAATATTTGGTTATTGTAAGTATCCAATACTTAGTAAGTTATGTATTTTCAAGTTTCTGTTTTATGCGACACTACATGCGTCACTTGTATTGTAATAGCGTCACTGAGGTCAGTGTCGGTATAAGTGTCGGTATAAGTGACGGTGTAAGTGTCGGTACATGAGGCGTCACTCAGCTGAGGCGTCACTTTAGGTAAGTGTGAGGTAAGGTGCATCACTATGGGTAGGGCGTCACTTGGTTAGTGCCGCTATGGACGACACTCAATCAGATTAGGCGTCACTAAGGGGTGGCGTCACTTCGGCAAGTGACGCTTGAGAGTGCCCTATACGTTGGACCTAAGTGATGATTGACTGCTATTAAGAGGCGGAATCACTCAATTGCACAAGACACTAATAAACACAAACCGAAACAATTGATTCAAACAAAGTAGAAGTGTTTATTAGCTTGAATAACGAATGGAACTTGATTACAGATGATTTAGTCGACAAGCGGTGCTAGGGTTTCGTCAACCCTAGCCCGAAACCCGTAGGTTTGTATTTATACTAAAAGTCTGCCAACATTCGTCACTTGTGGAAGTGTCGCATGTGGCCGCCTTCATGCGTCACTTACCTAAGTGACGCTATGCGTCACTAAGGCAAGTGACGCCTAACCTAAAACGTTAGTGTCGCATATAACAAAAACTATATTTTCACTATACGACTAACGACACTTATTACAACTCGATAGACCAACTGACAGACAACCTAATATGCATCAACAAACTCCCCCGTGTCTTCAGCTTGGTCTTCAAAAATCTTTGAGTCTTCAACTATTTCCAGCCAGCTGGAAATACACCACCAGCGTGTACCCCATTGGCTATGCAGATATCGACAATCTTCTGAAATTTAATAGCTTCAGCTCTATCTTTCTCTTTGAACTGAATCTTGTT
Source organism: Pseudognaphalium luteoalbum (assembly GCA_963422505.1). Classification (NCBI taxonomy): domain Eukaryota; kingdom Viridiplantae; phylum Streptophyta; class Magnoliopsida; order Asterales; family Asteraceae; genus Pseudognaphalium; species Pseudognaphalium luteoalbum. The sequence continues at coordinate 51,997,577 of OY730196.1, forward strand.
CTGATGTAGTCTTTTCATATCTTGTACAGAAAGATTAATCAAACTCAAAGGGTCAAATACACAAAATCTATTTCTCTTCAGACCCCACATAGACCTCTTTTTAGGTTGAACAGCATCCCACGCTGTTTTCTCTTCATTTTCCAAATCTGCATCTAAAGACTCCGGATCCGTAGCTGGTTCTAATTTTGGAATAAACACAATCACAGCTTCACCCGTAATATCATTGTATTCCCAGTATAACAACCTATTCAAAAAGTCCAAAGGAATGATCTCTAGAGGTATCTTCTGTAAACATTTTGCTGGTGGATAGATCATCCTTACAACTGGTTGTCGTGTAACCGGATCCAACTTCTTCTTAAACTTATATCTCATACCCAATGTCGGTTTAATCAGATTATACTTCTTGCTGTTAATTTCCTGACGAATAACCACTTGAAAGAAATTTGCTCGTGAATCTCGAGCACGGTTGATCAAGGGTATCTGAGATAATCTTTGAAGCTCGCATTTTGGCAACGTACTTATTTTATAGAACTTTAAATTGAAGTACTGAATGCCATCACTCCTTTTAATCATGAATACCGAATTATTTTCATCAAACTTCCAGCTTTTTATCAAACCCGTATAATCTGTTCTGACTTTGAAAAATTTACACGTAACGGGTATCTTAACTCTAGGTTTGAGCACTATGTCAGGCTTTATCCTTGACGATTCAGCCGTAGAAGTTGATGGCTCATTAGTTTCTGTCTCAAAAACATGATCTGATTCATCTTCTGAAGAATCTGATTCGATAATAGGAGCATCATCATAACATTCATCACTTTGGAGCTGCTCCCCCTCAACCTCAACATCATCATTTCCCTCAAAGAAACAATCCTCTGCCACTGGATCATTTATCACATCTTCCTCAGGTATCGATGTATTTTCATTCATCATATTTTGAAGAAATGTAAGATCTACATATGAATAGTCAACAGCAATTGGTCTTGCCTGACCCTGAACCTCAACAAAATAATCCAAAGAGATATTTTCATTAATAGCAGAAGGTTGTACATTTTCTGGTTCCGGGGAAGGAGTTACATTTGTTTCTAACTCTCTCGGACCTACCTCCCCCGAAACACTTGTAACGGATTCCAATTCTAACAACCTAGATGACAGATTCGTCACTTGAAGCTGTAGATTGTCAACCTCAGCAGCTTTGCGTTCCAAATCCTTTATCTGAGAGGCTTGAGCTTCAATGATAGCCTTCTGATCATCAAATCTTTTCGCCAAAAGCTCCATCTGATCCAAAACCATCTGAAGTGATGGCATGTCAGACGGTGGTGGTGGTTGTTGTCGCTGAGAGGTCGGTTCCTCAATAACCACTGAAGTCCGCTGACTTGTGTTTGCTTAATTTTAAAGTATATATTAATAGAAACCAGGTCTATACTTACGTATAACAGAGGAAACTGTCAATATATACCCCCAAATGATATCAAATAAACGTCTATCACGAAAGCATGTCTAGTATAAGTAAGAAATTAAGATTTTTGTCATACATCTAATGATGTTGTACCACTTGAAATAGACAATTAATGGTTAAGCTTCTTAAGACTTCTCAAAGAGTTTTGCAAAACATGCCTACTAATATATCGTATGATGAAGACAATGTTTATAAAAACCGTTTTCAATACGTCAGATAAATCTACTGACACATCCAAGATAAACCTTAAATTTCCATTTTTATGCATGTCACCCGATGTACTATCATATCCCAAGTTGTTTACAGACACAAATTCAACGTCTATTTTTAAAATGTAGCAACCTTGCATTTCTTTAATACTAGAAAGTATAAAGAGTGGCAGTTGCGTTGTTGCCTATTTTTTTTTTTTTTTTTAAACACACAAAATAAATAACGTTCCAAGTTACAAATTACTTTAGCGATAAAGAATCTTAAACCAATCATGTTGATTAGTTCGTCAAATCGAGTACGCGTAAAGGCTTTAGTGAAAAGGTCGGCATTCTTGTTTAAGGTGTCTATTTGGATTAGGTCTATCAGGTGTTTTTCATAGCAATCCCGTATAAAGTGGAACCTAAGTTCAATGTGTTTAGTCTTAGAGTGCTGTACGGGATTGCGTGTGATAGATATAGCAGCAGTATTATCTATGTGAATAGGAGTCATAGAAAGAAGTAACCCGTAATCACGCAGTTGATGCTGTATCCATAGAACCTGAGAGCAGCAACTCGCAGCAGCAACGTACTCAGCTTCTGCAGTGGAAAGAGAAACTGTAGTCTATTTCTTGCACTGCCACGATACCAGTCGAGTTCCTAGGAATTGGCATTCACCAGTGGTTGACTTCTTGCCTATGCTGCAGCTGCCATGATCTGAATCCGAATAGGCAGAAAGAGCGAAGGATTTCTCATTTGAATACCATAGACCAAGATTGGGTCTATGTTTGAGATAACCAAAGATTCGCTTTACTGCCCTCATATGAGACACCTTTGGTTTTGCTTGAAAGCGAGAGCATACGGATACCGCAAACACAATATCCGGTCGAGAAGCAGTCAAGTACATCAAAGAACCTATCATTGATCGATAGTCCTTTTCTTTGCAATCTTCTTCATCGTCAGCAAGTCTGAGATTGTGATTAAGCTCGATGGGAGTCCCATAGGTTTTACATCTGAGCAGATCATATCGAGTCAACATGTCTTTGACATACTTTGACTGATGAATATAAATACCTTTTGGAGACTGCTCAACTTGTACACCTAAAAAGAATTTGAGCTCCCCCATCGCACTCATCTCAAACTCAGATTTCATGATCTCCTCAAAGTGCTTGCACATCGCTTCATTTGTAGAGCCAAAAATAATGTCGTCCACATACAACTGCACGAGTAGCATATCCTCTCGATCGTCAGTCCGTTCTTTGCGGATGAACAGAGTACTGTCGATATTCCCACGAACAAATCCATGCTTAACTGAATGGGTAGTAAGCCTCTCATACCATAATCGCGGGGCTTGATGAAGACCATATAACGCCTTGTTTAACTTGCAGACGTATTCTGGATGCTCTGGGTCTTCAAAGCCAGGAGGCTGTTTCACGTAGACATCAGTGTCCACTTTTCCATATAAAAATGCGCTCTTAACATCGAGTTGGTGAACGTGAAACTCTTTGTAAGATGCAAATGCAAGGAAGATCTGAATGGACTCAAGTCTTGCCACATGAGCGAAGACTTCATCATAATCCAAGCCCTTAATCTGACTGAATCCTTGAACGACCAATCGGGCTTTATTCCGAATTACAATACCCCTATCATCCATCTTATTGCGAAACACCCATCGAGTGCCAGTTAAATGAGCATCTTTGGGTAATGGAACTATATCCCACACGTGCAGCTTGTTGAACTGCTGCAACTCTTCTTGCATAGCCTCGACCCAAGATGGATCTTTTAAGGCCTCATCAACCTTCTTCGGTTCAATTTGGGATAAATGACAGGAATTTATCCAGGCAACCAAATTCAACATTTCTTGATTCGGATTTTGCTGCACTTGGTGCCTTGTTTGAACAGCAGCATCAGGATCACCGATAATGTTATTGATGGGGTGATCCCTGTGTACACGTGTGACTGGGATTCGATCGGGTGCAAGTACTAACTCCAAATTATTCATGTCCCCTTCAGTGACGGGAACAGTGTTAGTTGCAGGAGCAGTAGGACTTTCAGGTTGCACACCATCTTCATTCGAGAAGAGGTGAGAATTGATCAGTTCCTCTTCTTCCTCATCTTCCTCTAACGGAGGCATGTCAGGATCATCGGGAAGATCTGCGGCATTGATAGTATTTGAAGAGGAAGGGATGTTGGTAGATGGTGGAGGAGGCATAGTAGTAGGTGTTGGAGGTGATGGAGTGGGTGTTGGTGTAGGTGGAGATGCCGGTTTTAAAGTAGAAGTGTCTTGACACAAACTTATACCATGAAGCAAAGTAACTATCTCATCCTCGTCATCATGTTCTTCGGGTATGTTGAACGAATTGAACACATCCTTGTAATTAAATAACCATTCAGGACCCGTTCCTTGAGGAGGATCCGTGTATCGCAAGCATTTCACCTCAAAATGCTCTTCCACCTGGTGAGTTGATTTGATGTAGACTCGTTTATTCGGAGAGTTGACTGAATATTCAAGGAAGATTCCTTCAATGACTTTAGCTCCAAACTTCGAGACCTTGTCTTTGGAGACCATAATCAAACACGGACACCCGAAAGGTTCCAGAAACTGCAAAATGGGCTTACGGTTGTTGAAGAGTTCGTAACATGTCTTATTCTTCTTCTTAACTGTGAGCACGCGGTTCAAAACATAGCAAGCAGTACTGACTGCTTCTGCCCAAAAGATTATAGGAAGCTTAGAATCGGCCAGCATAGTCCGAGCTGTCTCGATAATAGTCCTATTTTTACGCTCAGCAACTCCGTTCTGTTGAGGAGTTCGAGGGGCACTGAACTGATAGTCAATGCCTTTCGTGGCACAGTATAACTCAAGAGTAGAGTTCTTGAATTCAGTCTCGTTGTCACTTCGCAGTCTTTTCACCTTTAAGTTGCATAAGTTTGCCAACTTATCTAACAGATACACCAGAATGTCTGGTGTTTCACTCTTCGCACCCAGAAAGTACACCCATGAAAATCTCGAGTAGTCGTCGGTGACTACTAAGCAATAAGATCTTCCACCGATGCTCTTGGTAGAAATAGGACCGAATAGGTCCATGTGCAATAACTCCAATGGTGCCGCAATGGAATTCACTAATTTTGGCTTGTGGGGTTTCTTATGAAGTTTCCCTTTATGGCAGGCGACGCAGTCATCTTTTAGCGCGAATGACTGTTTAGGGACTCCATTTACCAAGTCATTGTTTATCAGAAAGTTCATCTTACGAAAATGGATGTGTCCCATTCGTCGATGCCACAATAGTGATTCCTTTTCTGAAGCCTTCGAAAGGAGACATGTATACTCATCTTTAGTCTCCACGGTTCGCATATTCATAACGTAGGTGTCGTTTCTCCGTGGCGCCCTTAAAAGCACCCATTCCTCAGGGATAACGAAACCCGGCTTCAAGATCACACATTCCGTCTTTGTGAATGCTGTGGTATAGTCCTTATCACATACTTGTGAAACGCTCAGTAAGTTGTGAGTCAGTTGAGCCACATAGTTCACATTCTCGAAGCTAACTTTCCCGTTAGTTAGCGTTCCTCTACCCGAAATGGTTCCCCTGTATCTCCAGCAAATGCAACGTGTCCTCCAGAATGTGGTTTAACATCCGTCAAAAGGGACACATCGCCCGTCATGTGTCGCGAACAACCACTGTCCATAAACCATTCACTGTCTTTAACGCATTCTGACTGCTGCAACACATAAAGTAGGAGATTAGTGAGAAACGGTGACCCAACCCTTTACAGACTTAGGTCGACCACAGTCATCAACAATAATCACATCAGATAAGACTTTATTTTTAAACAAATCAGATTTTGTATCTGATGTGTTATTATTGATGACACTAGAGTCCGCAGTAGACTCTTTTCTTTTCCAAACCTTGGATGGTTCGGAATTTGGCTTTGGAGTAATGTCAGGCTCTTGTTTTGGCAAAGGTTTTTGCCCAACATTACTCGGTTTTACAGCAGGTTTGGGAGAGACAGAGTAACGCCTAGGAGGAGATCTTGAAAATGAATTTCGGAAAACAGATGTCCTAGGCATTTCTCTCCCGTAGTTCTGATGAGACAATTTGGGACATTCACCAATTAGATGTCCTTGTCTCTTGCAGTAAAAACATGCTCTAGTCTCAACAGCTGGTTGAGGCTGATGATTTACCAACGGAGTAGAAGAAACGTTTCTAGAACATGCACATTTCGTGCACGTCTTAGAAGTTTCCTGTTTAGGTTGAGAGGTTGAAGTAGAAGGTTTATGTTGCAAAATCTTTACAGGTGACTGTAAAGTTTGAGATTTTGATTTAAAAACCTTATTCTTTTCTTTGTTAGGTTGAACCTTAATTGTAGGTTCAACCTTTAACACTTTTTCAGCTTTTACTTCAACATTCTTTTTAAACTCAGGATACTCCTCATCGGTAATATCCTCAATCTCAACAATCTCCTCATTACTAACTGGAGATTCACATTCTGATTTAACAAACTGAGACGAAGGATACTCTGTCTGTTTAGTTTTCTCCTTGGCCTGTTTGTTAACCTTATTAACCTTAGATTTGACCCCGTATAACAATGCATAGTCAACCGGAATCTCTTCGGTGCCTTCCTTAACAGGCATAGGACGGTATTCAGTAGGAGGCGGGACTACATTATAACCTAGTCCTGTCTTCGTTTTATGATCTGTCCTTTGCTTGTTAAGAATTTCATTAAAGGCAACAGTAGACGAGGAGGAACCTAGAATCTTACTCTTATATTTGTCATATTCATCTTTAAGATCAGAATGTTCCTTTTTTAAACGGTCTATTTCAGCAAGATAACTATCAATAGCATCTTGTTGACTAAAAACTTTAGACTTATACCTAAGCGTGTCCTGTTGATAAGCCTCTATTTTCTTATCATACAAATGTTCATTTGCTTTTAGGTATTTGTTTGATTCACTAAGTTTTTCGACCTTTTTCCTTAAGTCTACGTTGTCTACTTGAAAGCACCTTAAGGATTCAGTTAACTTAATGCATGAGATACAGTTCAAAGGTTCTTCAGGTTCATTGCGTACCTCATTTGAAATGTGAGCCATGAGACACTGCTGATAATTCTCAGCATACATACTCCAATCTGTGTTGGTTGGCTCAAAAACGACAAGTGCGTCAGCTGTTGCTTGCTTCACTTGATCCTTCTCAGAAGTTCTGGGAGCATCAGGCTTTGTGAAACCTGACGGAGGAACCTTTGGCTTCTCACACTCTCTTGCAAAGTGTTCCAGATTTTGACAATTGTAACAGCGCACCTTGCTTTTATCAAAACCGAAACTGGTTTTGCCATCTCCCTCCAAACTCTTGCGACCAGTTCGTTGCAAGAATTTCTGAACACGCCTTGATATCATGGCAATGTTCCAGTTCAAGTCCATCTGCTCAAGATCATCATCATCAAGTTGAGCATAATCCTCTTTGGCCAGTTCCAAAGTAGCATTTGGTTGTGAAACCAAATCCTTATAAGAGCTTAGAAAGGCTGTATAGATAGCAGCCTGCTCTTGAATAACAGGAGAGACAGAAACCTGTTGTTGTGACCCCTGTAAGGGTCCAGAAGCATATACTGGATGAGGAGCACCAGTAGAATACAATGGAGCTTGAAGTGGAGAGCTCGTAGAAGAAACAAAAGCCATTCCACCATAAGTCTTGCCGGTGCTGACTTTTCCTCCATATAAGGACGGGTCTTGAACAAAACCGCCCAACTTGCATTCTCTCTTCTTCATCTCCATCGCATGAGCTTGAAGAATACCAATTAGCTCATCCAATTTCATGGTAGCTAATTCTTGACTTTCCTTGAGAAGCTGTACTTTAACATCCCAAGAACTAGGCAAGACATCCAGCAGCTTCTTATTCACTTCAAGTGGAGGAAAATTATAACCTCCCTCCGTCAACTCACTAACTAACTGTGAGTATCTAGTAAAAACTCCAGAAGCTGTTTCATTGGGTAGAGAATCAAACAGATCATACTGTTTCTTTATCAGTTCTAACTTAGCTTCTTTATACCTTTGATTTCCACCACATCTAGTTTCGATAGCTTTCCAAAGTTCGTATGTGGTTTCGTGTGATTTGAACAGTCTTAACACGTCTTTGGTTAGGCACATACAGATAGCCGCATGTGCCTTTTTCTCAATATCATAGTCTTTCTTTTCCTCCGGAGTCATGGACCTGTAGACCTTGACCGGAGCAATACTAGGGAAGATTCCTTCGGCTAAGGGAGCTACATATCTTTCCCTTAGTGGACCCCATAGCTCTGGACAGTGAAAGTTTATGTATTGTTCAAATCGATCACGCCAATATGCGTAATCCATGTCAGCCGTAAACAGAGAAGGTTTATTATTAGAACCAACATCGTGTTTCTGTTTTAACATATCCCTGATTCCTCTAATATCTTCTTTATTAGAAACAGCAGCCATTGAAGATATACCTGAAACTTTACTCAAAAACAAAAGCTTGAAAACTTGTTAGTACCAAAAGGCGTCACTTAGTAAGTGACGCACTCAAGTGTTGCAACGACTAGCGGCAGTTGGCAAGTGACGCTATCGAGTGACGGATGAAGTGACTGATGACACTGTAAGTAAGTGTCGCTCAATCAAGCAAGTGACGCACTCAAGTGTCGGACATGAGTGACGTACTAAAACAAATAGGCGTCACTAGTAAAAGTGACGCAATAAATCAAAAGGCGTCACTAAAGGAAGTGACACAATAAATCAAACGGGCGTCACTAACAGAAGTGACGCTTGACACTCAAGTGACGTGCAACAGTGACGCACGTGAGTGACGATGGATTAGAGTAAACGACACTTAAGTTAAGTGTCGTATAAACCTCAAATGACACTCCAAGTGACGCGTTCAAGTGACGGTAAAACCCTAATTTGGAATTAGGTAGTGCCGCTGTAAGTGACGCGTCCAAGTGACGGATCGAGTGTCGCAAAACGGCTGCAAAATCCCAAAACCCTAAAAAACTCGAACTTTCGTAAACCTAACGAAAATTCCTTGAACCCTAATGGACGAAACCTGTAAATGATGAAAAATATCGACTGTATTTCACCTTAGCAACTCAAAATCCGTATGTAATCTCGATTCTTGATTCAAACAAAACCGAAATGAACCCAAAACGACTTCTAAACGTCAATGTTATCACCTAAAGGCTCTGATACCAGTTGAGAGTGCCCTATACGTTGGACCTAAGTGATGATTGACTGCTATTGAGAGGCAGAATCACTCAATTGCACAAAACACTAATAAACACAAACCGAAACAATTGATTCAAACAAAGTAGAAGTGTTTATTAGCTTGAATAACGAATGGAACTTGATTACAGATGATTTAGTCGACAAATGGTGCTAGGGTTTCGTCAACCCTAGCCTGAAACCCGTAGGTTTGTATTTATACTAAAAGTCTGCCAACATTCGTCACTTGTGGAAGTGTCGCATGTGGCCGCCTTCATGCGTCACTTACCTAAGTGACGCTATGCGTCACTAAGGTAAGTGACGCCTAACCTAAAACGTAAGTGTCGCATATAACAAAAACTATATTTTCACTATACGACTAACGACACTTATTACAACTCGATAGACCAACTGACAGACAACCTAATATGAATCAACAACGCTAATAATGCGTTTTAACGATTTCATGCATCACTAGGGTAAGTGTCGCATACTGTTTTTGGACTGCATGCGGCACTTCCTTGTAGTTGGTTTTGATGTTTGTCGAAAACGTGTTTAACGGTCTCCGTTTTACCCGAAACTTTTACACAAGCTTTATTTTGGTTAAAAATTTTCGGTTCGTGTCGGGGTTAGCCCAAAGTGTCGGTTTTTAAATAATTTCCAAAACAGTTCCTACACTTTATTTTCCAGATTTTTAACCCAAATCAACTCCCGATCTCACCCACTTCTAATCCGAATCAAGACTAACCAAAAATCACACATATTCTCCTAGGTGTCTTGTTCATTTCTGCACTTTATGGTACTTTTATAATTTCATTTACTATTTTAAACAAAAATAGTTTCGAAGTGTGGTCAGATTTGGTCCAAAACAGACATATGTTCAAAGATCGAGTTATACACAAAAATACGGACATTTCTAGAAATGGTAAAATAAGAACTTTTTGTAGAGATATTCCGTAAGCAAATTTTGGTAGGTGTTTCATTGTCTAACACTTTCTAGAACTCTAGATATTAACGTTTTAGTGAGACGGTTTTTCTGGCCAGAAAGTAGTATACATACATGTGTTTCAAAAACGAGTTTTGGAAAATGGTTTGGACATTTCTTTGTTAAGTAAGCAACAAAACATGTAAATAATCATAATACAAGTGTTTTCGAAAAGAGTCGGAGACTTACAAGAGTCGGTTTAAGAAACCGAAAAGATGAGAACGTAGAGCTTTGCGAGGTGGTCGTTTTCTTCCAAATAGGTCTAGCAATCCAAGCTATCTTTGAGGGTGTTTTTGGGGATGAAAGTGGCAGTGGTGATAGTGTTTTTAGAGAGAGAGAATGCCGAGAGAGAGAGAGAGGGAGAGGGTGAGGAGAAGATGGAGTGTGGTCAATGAAATGGAGGTAAGGTGGTGATGTTCATTTTAGTCAACAAACAAGGGTATGGGGGCATGGCCTCCATAATTCAGCAGATTTTCATGGGTGGGGGTTCACCCATGGGTGTGTACATCATTTCTTCAATGTTTTGTCCTGTGTGGCGTTCGTTTTGACTTTTTAAGTAACCATATAACGTTTTATTTAATACGTTTTGATAACGATTTAAAACCCGATATTTCTAATAGAAGTTTTACTTAAATAATATATTATAAGTTATTAAAATATATTCCGGTCATCGATCGGTAGTTGGTTGAGGTTTAGACGTTTGTTTGAATGGTGTGACGTTTTTAAACGTTTTAACTGTACGTATGCAGTCGTGATATTTTTACTTGAAGTATTTTATCAAAATACTTAATAATGAGTTATAAGATATAATTTGACTTTATTTCGTCCGTCGGGCGCGTTTTGCGCGTTTTCATCGCGTACTGAGTGTTTTATACGATATTTAATACGTGTAACACATCCTCACAATATATTAAGGTAAATAATGTTTGTTTGGATAATTCCATATTCTTTTAATAGTTTGTCACCAACGTCCATATTTTCATTGTCGGATATCCATCTGGTTCATCAGTGTACGATTTAAACAAATCGTATAAACGTGTATGTAAGTACACATAGTGTTACATATATTTAGATTAATATAAACTAAATACACGTAATTACAAGTAATTCAAGCACTAATTACAGTCCTAAATTAGCGGGTGTCACAAGGATCCTTGTTTAAGATGAGCCGGAAATGGAATGTTTACTTTCCTATTTGGTGTAGACTCTAAATCTATTGTCGATGGGACAATAGGTGGTTCCTTCACCGGAGAAGAAATCGTAGGTGGGCTATGTGCTACCTGAGAGTCTTGAATACGAGAAGCCTACTTATGGAAACTAGTTGGACTATCCTGAGGTTTAGCGTTAATACGCTGTGCTAATTGTCCTAATTGGGATTCTAAAGCTTTTAACAAAATCAAATGATCTCTTAAGATGATATCAGTTTGGTCTTGTCTAGCTGAGAGTCCTTGAGTGACTTATCAGGGTGTCGTCAAAACTATAGATTTGTGAGGAAGAGGGTTCCAAAGGTTGAGGTTGGTAAGTTAGTGGGCTATTCCTAGGTGGGTTAAGAGAAGGGTTAGTATTGGGTGAAGTTAGATGAGACTGAGGAATCTGGGCTGAGTGGTTCGGATTAGCACAATTAAGGCAGGTTTGAACTTGACAGACTTGTTGTTTTTGACTTTTCAATTCCTTGATCTCTTTCGTTAGTTCTTCCACTTGCTGAGTGAGTGTTTTGATAGCTTCATTCCTTGTTGGGAATTGATGTTACTACTGTTGATTAAAGAATGCACAAGGCATTAACACTGTTAGTGTTAATGTTACTACTGGTATTAACACTGTTAGTGTTAATGATTATCACTGTCTTCAAAGTTACAACTGTTGGTTAAAGATTAACACTGTTATTGAAGATTGAAGTGAAGACAAGAGTTACATCTGTTAGTAATAGTTTCTACTGTTAGAGTGTTACAACTGTTAGTTTGTTTTACAACAGTTAACACTGTTTAGGCTAGTTACCACTGTTGGTTGGTAAGTCTAGTAAATCGTACAAGTGTTAACACTGTTCTATAGGAATTACCACTGTATAGTTGTGGTAGTTAATACTGTTTATGCATAGAATAGGCGGAAAAATGAAGTTTGAATAATTATGGAGTGTAACTGTTTCCATGATTATAGGAGATTGTTTAGCAGGACCCTATGGGATATAAATAGAGATCCTAAACCTAGATTAGGTCAACTTAATTATTCACGCAGCTTCAAGGTTTTGTAACCCTAATACAGTTCAGTGTATTCGTCTTATATTGTTAATAAGATTGAAGCTTTTGATAGTAACTTTGTTTTATTGATTTTATTATTGATCTTCATAATATTATTGAGTGTTATTCCGCAACTTCTCAGTAATAATTCAAAACTTGTGTTAATCTAATAAGTTTGTTAGATCGATCTTGGTTTATCATTCCTGATTGTAGTAGGTGAATTCATTAGTGAGGGGTGATTTTCACTGTTCCAGTCATGGTTGTGTATTGTCATTTTCTCAACAAGGCGCCAAGAGTCATCGGCCGTACAGTTCATAAAACTGCCTTGAGTGGTGGTATCAAGTAAAGGACGATGATGTGGGAAGAGACCATTGTAGAAAATGCGCAACTGGTCTGAGCGCTCAAAATGATGATTTGGATATTTCTTAAGCAATTTCTTAAAGCATTTCCATGCATCGTAGATTGATTCATCATGCACTTGACGGAAGTTTATGATGTTGGACCTAAACGTGGCTTGTTTTGATGGGGGAAAATATTTGGCCAAAAATTTTGTCGCTAATTCTACCCAAGAAGTTATAGAGTTGATTTCTAGTTTCTCAAACTAGGTTTGTGCATTGAGAGTGAGTGAATAGGGAAATAGGTATAGATAGACTATGTCCTGATTAACCCCAATCGGCTTAAAGGAGTTGGATAAGGAAATGAATTTGTCAATGTGGGAGTTGGGATCATCATTTGGTAGGCCACAGAATTGACAGAGGTTTTGGACTAACTGAACAATGTGGGGCTTTAATTCAAATGAAGTTCTATCGGTTTCTGGATAGACGATTGGTCCTCCTCGACCTTCAATCAGAGGTTTAGAGTCATCAGCTAGAGTGATACATGCAGCAGTCATAGTCTCGTTGGCATGTTGTTGACTAGTTGAATGGATAGGCGTGGTCATTTCTAAAAGTGGTAAAAGGAAGGAAAAATAAATAAAGATGTAGGGGTCTAAGAAATCCTAAAGGTTCACTAGTAAGTAAGTTCGTCTTAACGCCTAAGGAAAATACAGTTGGTTCCCTGGCAGCGGCACCAAAAACTTGATGCGTCACCAGCGGTCGGTAAGGATTTTTCCCTTGTCGTTACACCGGCTACTGGCGACGGGCATCAATGGTTGTTTTAAATTTGTAATTGCGGGGCCTAAGTTTTCCCTAACAATGCTAATCCTAAGGGTGAGCAAGTGGTGGGTATGACCTAGAGTCGTTCTTCAAACCGACTGAATTGAAACTAAGGCGTGGCAGATGAGGGTTTTCAAACAATGAAGGGTTTATAAAATAGTGGGGGAGTTTTAATTTTTGTATTAACTTAGGCAAATAAATAAAAGAGAAATAAAAATAAAAGATAAAGCAGATAAAATAAAGTTAGTGTTTGCTGAGATTTCGTTAATTAAGTTATGGGATGATGTTTGTAGAAACTGTGTTAAAATATATTTGTTAATTATTAATCTTGAATACTCGTGATGTAAACACTAGATTCCCTACTAATTAAAATCCCATTAGCATGTCACACCGGGAGCTAGGTTATGGTAGCATCACAAAGTATTTAGAATAATAAGCAAAATCTTGATTATGGTTTAATAATACTTACATATGAACGGGAACAAAATCTTAAGGTACTATACATAACTGAATCATATAACGATTCCTCGTCATCCTAACAGATTCGTATATTTAAAAAGTTCATTTATGACTTTAAAATAGCCCTTGCTTAAGACTACCCAATAAATCTCCTAATTATCCATAGCGTTCCTCACTTAAAGTGGTTCCGCCGCTTCAAACCTTGACCATGTCTTGTCCTATTATAATCCCCCATGTAGCCTTGCGGTTCCATAGTTTCATACTTTTGACAAATTATATTGACACAGATGACTGACTACCTTTTAATTGGACGTCGTTAAAAAGGCGATGTAATCACGTTTATTGGTGGAAAGGTGATAGATTAAATTCAAGTTTAAAAGTCTATTTAGAAAGGTTAATTAAACTAGGTTTCTCATTTTATATTTTAGTCCGTAATATAACTACCTTCGGTCGTTACTCGACTTCAATACATTTGTACTCCACCTTGAAGTGTTTCCAGTACTATATCGAATAACAGTCGAATAGGGGCCATCATATTACTTCGTAATATTGTACCATTTCGTAATATGACTACTGATGGGCCTGCAACCGTCGGTTCAGCGTCGTTGTGATTTCTGATGGTGGTGCGGGCGCAATAGGGGTTTTAAAATTTATATTTAGCTGGGCTTAAATTATACGTACTACCTACTCTAGTTAGTAAGCAGTAAGTATGACCTACGATCGTTCTATGAATCCAAACGTGTGGGTGATTAAAGCTGGTGCTTTCGGTAGGGAAATATTCAGGATGGAACAAAGTAGGTAGGTTTGGGGGGTTTTAAACTGAAGACAAGTAATTAAAAATGCATGAAAGTAAATTGCAGGAATTTAAAGTGCAGGAAAACAGGTAAAGATAAATATGTGATTGCTGAGATTTCGATAATTAATGTTTTGGGATGACAGATTAAACAGGAACAATGCTAAGTGTAATAATTTAAACTAACGGGTGTAAACTCTAGAACCCTACCAACTAAATTTCCCATTGGCATGTCACTAGGAACTAGGTTATCGTGATTCTGATCGGAGCAATACGCAAACTTCCAATACTTATCTAGTTGAAAGATAAACAACCTATCTTGGCTTAACGCCGAGGTGCATGAATTAGTAGCGTATCGTCTCATAGGTCCGACCTTTCTTGAACCCTAAAATAGTTTAGTATTTCATTAGCATGCAGATTAATAACTTTGTATGTTTTGACCGCTGATTGTGTAAGACTTAGTGTTTTAAGGATTCTAGGTCACTAGGATGTTATTCTTATTCCTATGTCTTGTTTTATGCATTAAGGCTTGGTTACTTCAACTTATGACTTGAGTTCTCCTTTTCAAACAATTATACATCCCTGGATTATTCGCAGTTTATAAAAACGTGTTTCATATTCAGGCCATGCCTTTCAGTAATCAGACAGTGTACTTTACATGCTAGTTCGACTGCTTCTTACATTAGACATGCGGTCAGGAGTAATGGATGGTGAATGTGACACTCTAGACTAATTAAATGTAAAGCGATGCAGAAATGTAAACCTAATATGTACAACGAGTGGGTTCACTGTGTCTTACTTGTTGCATGTCATGGGCACAGATAACTAGTTACCATAATTAAGGTTGATCAAGTCCTAATTACTAGGTTGCAGTCACGTGGATAACTCGAAAGGGTACTCCATAAATTAGACTCAAGTTCATAAAGTCTTAACGATACAAAGGTCATTAATTCCTATTTTATCTGAACACGTTTTCGAACATCATTTCATTGTGCATTGACTTTCGTAGGATATACCAGTTAGTTGTGAAGTTGTATTATCCTTTCGGAATTCCAACTCTTAAATCAGAGCTGATTCCAGTGATGTAACTACCTTAGGTCGTTTATCGACTTCCATACATTTGTACTCCGTGTAAAACGTTTCCAGTACTATATCAGATAAACTGTCGAATAGGGGCCGTTACATGACTTTTACAATTGTCGTACACTTAATTGTATAATGTCATCCTTACTTATAATTATCTACATCATCAACAATCACTATAATAAACTACTCGCAATTCATGGCAATAGACAAATCACATACAAGGCAATAATACATAATTAAAGTATGAAATAAAGCAAGTATGATAAAGGTTTCGATATCACCCGGAAATAAGTGCGTAACAGCATATTATTATGATTGACAACTCGTTCACACGTACAAAGATGAATCTCCAAACTCCTAACGTTCGCTCTAACCTCTATGTTAATCCGTAGATTAATTACAATAACCCTAGACTAAAATATAAGAGACTTTTAGAGTGAGAAAGTGGAAATGGAAGATTGAGAGTATAAGTATGAGTGTGAATATGAGAGTGTGTTGAAATAAGAGCTAGGGGCTGCTATTTATAGGAGAGGCTTGGCTCAAGTTAGCATCCCAAAGCTCATAATAGCAAAAGGTGAAAAAGGTGGTGGCACCAGGTACGAAAAGGACAAAAAAGCGCAATCCGTGCGGGAGGGTGGCAGCATGCGGCGGCGACTGGCTGCTACCTGCACCAGCCCACTGCCTGTTGCTTCGTTTCTCTATTCGTGCATGTTTTCATCGTTATGCAATCGTTTGCGTTGATTCTTTTTGCGTTGGATTCGTAATCCCAAAAATATATCTCTGAACTTTAGATGTGTCGTACGAATCGTTTGGATCTTTCGGTGTACGTAGAATCTTCATTCTTCGTCCGTTTCAGTTGATTCTTCTTCTTTTGGATTCGTAATTTGAAAACGAACATCTTGGATGAGATAGATGTTGGTGATGGGGTCTTTTCTCTTGAATTCTCTTTTTGATGTCTTGAATCTTCAAACGTGCGTGGAATCTTTATTTTCTATCCGTTTTGCTTACTTTTCATCGTGCAACCTTGTTTTTACCATCTTGACATAATACTACAGATTTGTAGTGAATTTGGGTTAAAGTGCCAAGAATCGTTCCAGAATGAGAGAGATATCGGTAGTAAAAACGTGACTTTTTATGCGATATCACTACCTTCGGACGTTCCTCGACTTCCATACATTTATACTACACCTTGATGTGTTTCCAGTAATATATCGAGTAACAGTCGAATAGGGGCGATCATATCACTTTACGATAATTAAGACCGTTTATATTTTATCACTATGATGATCCTAAGGCAACAATCAAACAAGAACATGCAATAAGACGATCAAAGAGATACTACCGATCTTTAATATTTAATTATAAATCATCCCATAATTAATTAACTACATCGCAAGAAAACACAACAAGCATAATCAATATAAACGTAATTAATTAAGATAGATAAGGGTAGAAAGAAGCAGGATTAAATGCGAGAGAGAATAGACTTGAATTAATTGACACGATTCCGAGCGTACATCGAAGATTACAATGCGTTCCGCACTTTCCTTCTAATCCTAATTAAACTTCTAAACTAGTTTAAATACTAGTTAAACTAATCTAGAGAAAATATGTAGAGTGAGAAAGTAGGAGCTTATTTCTAGAGTGAGAGAAAATAAGCTAGGAAGGTGTGTCTTGAAATGAAGCCTAAGGGCTGCTATTTATAGGTGAAAAGTGACTCACATTAGCATCCCTAGGCTCACATTAGAAAAAGTAGCGAAAGGTGGTGCACCGGGTACAAGCAAGGATGAAAAAGCGCAAAAGAGACGGGGGGTGGAGGCGTAATTAAAAAACGAAGACTTTGATGTAAAGATATCTTAAAAATTGACGGTGAATGTGACACTCTAAACTAACTAAATGTAAAGCGATGCAGAAATGTAAACCTAATATGTACAACGAGTGGGTTCACTGTGTCTTACTTGTTGCATGTCATGGGCACAGATAACTACTTACCATAATTAAGGTTGATCAAGTCCTAATTACTAGGTTGCAGTCACGTGGATAACTAGAAAGGGTACTCCATAAATTAGACTCAAGTTCATAAAGTCTTAACGATAAAAAGGTCATTAATTCCTATTTTATCTGAACGCGTTTTCGAACATCATTTCATTGTGCATTGACTTTCGTAGGATATACCAGTTAGTTGTGAAGTTGTATTATCCTTTCGGAATTCCAACTCTTAAACCAGAGCTGATTCCGGTGATGTAACTACCTTCGGTTGTTTATCGACTTCCATACATTTGTACTCCGTGTAAAACGTTTCCAGTACTATATCAGATAAACTGTCGAATAATGGCCGTTACATCACTTTTACAATTTTTGTACACTTAATTGTATAATGTCATCCTTACTTATAATTATATACATCATCAACAATCACAATAATAAACTACTCGCAATTCATGGCAATAGACAAATCACATACAAGGCAATAATACATAATTAAAGTATGAAATAAAGCAAGTATGATAAAGGTTTCGATATCACCCGGAAATAAGTGCGTAGTAGCGTATTATTATGATTGACAACTCATTCACACATACAAAGATGAATCTCCAAACTCCTAACGTTCGCTCTAACCTCTATGTTAATCCGTAGATTAATTACAATAACCCTAGACTAAAATATAAGAGACTTTTAAAGTGAGAAAGTGGAAATGGAAGATTGAGAGTATAATTATGAGTGTGAATATGAGAGTGTGTTGAAATGAGAGCTAGGGACTGCTATTTATAGGAGAGGCTTGGCTCAAGTTAGCATCCCAAAGCTCACAATAGCAAAAGGTGGAAAAGGTGGTGGCACCAGGTACGAAAAGGTGAAAAAGGTGGTGGCACCAGGTACGAAAAGGTGAAAAAGGTGGACGCACCAGGTACGAAAAGGATAAAAAAGCTCAATCCGTGCAGGAGGGTGGCAGCCGGCGGTAGCCAGGTGGCAGCCGGCGGCGGCCTGGTGGCAGCCGGTGGCGGCCTGGTGGCTGGCCGGCGGCGGCTTGCTGCTACCTGCACCAGCCCGCTGCCTGTTGCTTCGTTTCTCAATTCGTGCATGTTTTCGTCGTTATGCGTCCGTTTGCGTTGATTCTTTTTGCATTGGATTTGTAATTCTTAAATCTTCAAACGTGCGTGGAATCTTCGTTTTCTATCCGTTTTGCTTGATTTTCATCGTGCAACCTTGTTTTTACGATCTTGACATAATACTACAGATTTGTACTGAATTTGGGTTAAAGTGCCAAGAATCGTTCAGAATGAGTGAGAAATCGGTAGTAAAAACATGACTTTTTACTCGATATCAAGTATCCCACACTTAGAACTTTGCTTGTCCTCAAGCAAACTTATTCTTAAAAGCTTCTAGAAGGATTCTAGTCGCATTAGTTTTTAGAGATACCATTTTCCAAAGAATGTAAAGTTACAGTTATAAAAGGGTTTTCACCGGAAACTAAGGGTTTATAGAATTTGATACCTTCTTCGAGCAACATATGGGATGATCATGACTAGGCAATCCTCACAAGTGGGTCACTCAAATCACTCAAGTATTTAGGGTTTCCTACTTACTAGTGTTAATCACTCAGATAGCCTGTCATGTAGCATTCTCGTCATAGGCTTGATCGAGAATCAAATCTCCATCACTTTTGATGAGGAAGGTACTAACCTTTTGAGATATCTTGGAAGGAATCGGATGTTTTGGGGTGAAGAAGGTGTGAGGGTTTTCCTTGTATTTTCTCGAAACTTTTCTTGAGGGAGTTTCTTTAGAATTTCTCAGATTTTGAAAAGGAATACATAGCCTTTTTCTTTTCTTTTTCTTTGGAATTTTTCTTTTCTTGGACCTTTTACTTGATTTTTGGGCTTTTAGGTTTCTTCTGACAGCTTTTGCTGAATTTCCTTTTCTTGGAGCTCCTTTTACGGATGATATTCATCATTTGGGGAATACTCCGATATATTTTATGGCTTTGTATTAGGTCTAGAGAAGTCTTGGAAAATCAAGAGTATCTTTGAGAGTTCGTCGAGAAATGAAACTTCTGTAGGTTCGCAATGAATATTAGGAGGTTTTGATTGGGTGTGAAGAGTGAATGTTGAGTGGGTGGATGTTTGATGGTGGAAGGGTGTTTGGATTCCTTAGAAGTTATCAGGATGGGTTGTACCTATGCCACGTATGGCACTCATCGGTGTGATCTCGAAATGCATTAAAAGAGCAAGTTCTAATTCAAATGCATACATCGGCGCACACATGAAACGAAAAGTGAAACATTTTAGAGATGAATGCCAATGATGGGCTCAATCCTCACGAATCGAATGTTTTGGTCAATGTGTGCCTAGCCATGTGTTGTCCTTTTCGTCTGTATCTTATTCTAAAACAGTTTTGTTTCATTGTCAAAACTCGTTTCTTGTTATAATTTATAATTTTGAAAGATAGGGTTTCTAAAGAACGATGTTTTTGAATCTAAAAACTTGAAATTTTATCCATTTTTAGCCTTTTAATGAAAATATTGTTTGACTTACGGACAAGAGGTAAAAACTTGCGGTTGAAGGCCGTATATCCCACACTTAGAGGAACATTGTCCCTAATGTTCGAATCTATTCGTTGAGTACCTCTTGTTGAAGTATCCCACACTTAGAGATTCTACTTATTTTTGGATTGTTTCGTAAGTGTAGTGTTGTGATTATATCACACTTAGTGTTTGGAATATCGGACGAGATAATCAATTCTTTAAACGGGTAGAGGGTTTTGGAACGGTTTACCGCTTTTGTTGTGCACGTTGTTGGCTCCTCGTTAGAAGTTTGCTGGTCCGTGGCTTGTAGCTTATGGCTCTCGGCATTCTTCATCGTGTGGTCCACAGTTTTCCCTTGCTTCAGTCTTCTATAGTTTTTCAAACAAACCACTCAATTCAATCAAGTAATAGCTGTTGATAAGAAAAGTAAAGTAATAGCTTAATAAAGTAATAACTGTATAGATGTGATGTCTATGCATCCACAGTACATCAAATACACACAATAATAATTAAGTCTTGGTAGAAAATAGAAAGAAGTCAGAAAGCGGAGCAATCTAGTGCTCGGCTGGTGGTGGTACTGCTGCTGAAGATACTATAGGTCCAGGAGATGTCTCATCTGATGAGGAATCATCGTGCTGATAGTGGGTGCCTTCATCTGATGCATCTCGATCAACCTCTGCTCTGGTGTACCTGTAGTGTATACTCCATGCTGTATCAAGTGATCAATGAAATCTCCTGCAGGCATGTCAAAGCTGTCCAGTGGAATCTCTTGTGTCCTCTGCTGAGAGTGTCCTCCAAATAAATTAGTCTGTCTATGAGAGGATACTGGATCAATCGGTGAGGGTGCAGGGTTGACACTCCTGAGAATCCTATGACTCTGAACAATGGTGGCTCGTGTGGAGACTCTGGATATTCTGCTGCTTTGCAAAGTATGCCCTCTGACCAACCCAACAGTTGAGGGGACATGTTGTACCGGAGTAGGATCCTTTGCTGGTGGTGGTGGTCATCTAGGTGGAACCGTGCGAGGTGGTAAACCATGGCCACGAGCTGGATGTCTGTGAGGTGCTCGAGTAGGAACTGGATATCTAGGAGTTGCAGGTGTATATAAGTGTGGAGGGGCTCGGCCCATTCCGCACGGTATGTTCGGAAGTGGGCTCACTGGTATCCCGGCGATCTGCTGCCTCATAGCTCTATAGCATATGACTTGCATCTGCATCAACCAGTACCAGTAATTGGGTCCTGGGGGTGTCCCGTAATGGTATATATAAGCTGGTATATGAGCTCTAGGGGCCAGGACAGAAGGTCCTGGCCTAGTAGGCTGTGGCGGTGCAACTGGGTCATCAGAACCTTGTGCATCCTCATCTGAATCGGAGTCTGAATTTCGGGGCTCTCTTGGTTGTTTTCTTTTCCTGGATTCCCTGGGTAGGACTAGACCTGCTACCAATGTATCAACACTCTCAGGGTTTGATGACCTTGCCCTGATGTAGACGGTGCCATCCCTCAGAATCCTAAGTATATCCATGCTCCTTAGAAAATTGTAGTCTATCGGTTGGGCACTCCATTCTGGCAGGCTCTTGAATTTCTCTATCTCTGTCGTCCTAATCAAACCCATTTCCCAAATCAACCTAGTAATCAGGCAAAAATTTTAAAAAAAGTTTTTGTTTTTAAAGGAATCTTCCAAAATTTTATTATATTTATACTAAAATATGCTCATTTGTAGTCTTGAGCTTTGACCTTTTTCGGAAGGAATTGTTTTAAGATTCGTTCCGATCCCTCCATAGGGAAAGGGTCGAGATTTGCTCCCTTAAGCGAACGTTTTCCAGCACAAAACATTTTGAAAGTTCCAAAATGACGTTATAAACTAAATAGAAATGATGATTCTCTAATCCCAGGACTTCTCGTTCTTCATATCCTAAATTGACATGATCACCAATTAACTTATTGTACGCTTTCCATACCTTTTTAGGGTTTGACAAACCGACGCGTGGCCCTTAGTCTTTGTAATTAAGTTCGTGAGTGAGTTTATTCATGATTTCCAAAAATACGTTCTCTTCCTGTGAATCAGGTTCTCCAGTTGTAGACTTAACTATCCTACAGAGTTCACTGATTGTGGATTTTTGTACGGAAGTGAAGGGGTATTTGGTAAAGGCAAAGATTCGAGTAAGCTTAACATGAAGGTCTTTCCTTTTTGCGAAGAAAACTGTGTCGATTCTTTCCTTGGTGGAATCAGGAAAAACGTCTCGTAATTTTGAGATCAGGTAGTAGGCGGGGTCAACAAAAAAAGGAATTTTACCAGGAATGACGATAGAAATCATTGGATCTCGTTCTTCCCAAAATTCAAGTTTGTTGATCATTGCGGTGACACTGTGATTGATTAATATCATAGATGTTGGAAGAAAATCCATGTCAGCAAGTGATTCAAAAAGTAGATCTAGATCTGCTATAAACTTTAGTTCTTGGTCTATGAAATTTGTGGAAGTGCTTTTTCATTCATGACTTGACAGGTGAAGAAGGAATTCTACTTGTTTTTCTAATGTGGCAATCGTTTCTCTTTGTTCGTATGAATACGGGAGGTTGGCATAGGTTAACTACCTGACGAATGCTTTATAGACATCTATCCTACGGGAAGGATTGAAAGAAGCACCGAGGTGGCGTTCTTCAAAACAAGGTTGTTCCGGCTCGACTGATGGAACCTTGTCCACCACTCGGTAAATGGTGTATTGGTGTTTGTGTGAAATGAATGGAAAGATGCCGTTATTCCGAGAATCGGGCGTGGTTTGAGTATACACCGATGTTTCGGGAATGAGGGTGATTAAGTCACAAGACTTCAGAGGTTTTTCTTCAGAATCATCTTCGGGAAAATAATTAAAGTGGGAAGAATGTGGTAAACCAGGTAGATGAAAAGTTGGCGAGTGATCTTCTGGAGATGATGCAAGGTCAGGTAACTAGTCCGTGTCCTATATTCTTCTTGGGTGTCGGAGGTTTCCTTAGTTTTAGAGGAAGAAGGTGAAAAGAAATCAGATCCTAACTCTTTTTCTAAGTAGTCAAGGAATTCCGTATCATCCATTGAAATGAGGCAAGAATTGGGTTTTAATGGTGGTACGGGCGCAACAGGGGTTTTAAAATTTATATTTAGCTGGGCTTAAATTATACGTACTACCTACTCTGGTTAGTAAGCGGTAAGTATGACCTAAGATCGTTCTATGAATCCAAATGTGTGGGTGATTAAAGCTGGTGCTTTCGGTAGGGAAATATTCAGGATGGAACAAAGTAGGTAGGTTTGGGGGTTTTAAACTGAAGACAAGTAATTAATAATGCAGGAAAACAAGTAAAGATAAATATGTGATTGCTGAGATTTCGATAATAATGTTTCAAGATGACAGATTAAACAGGAACAATGCTAAGTGTAATAATTTAAACTATCAGGTGTAAACTCTAGAACCCTACCAACTAAATTTCCCATTGGCATGTCACTAGGAACTAGGTTATCGTGATTCTGATCGGAGCAATACGCAAACTTCCAATACTTATCTAGTTGAAAGATAAACAACCTATATTGGCTTAACGCCGAGGTGCATGAATTAGTAGCGTATCGTCTCATAGGTCCGACCTTTCTTGAACCCTAAAATAGTTTAGTATTTCATTAGCATGCAGATTAATAACTTTGTGTGTTTTGACCGATGATTGTGTAAGACTTAGTGTTTTAAGGATTCTAGGTCACTAGGATGTTATTCTTATTCCTAAGTCTTGTTTTATGCATTAAGGATTGGTTACTTCAACTTAAGACTTGAGTTCTCCTTTTCAAACAGTTATACATCTCTGGATTATTCGCAGTTTATAAAAACGTGTTTCATATTCAAGCCATGCCTTTCAGTAATCAGACAGTGTACTTTACATGCTAGTTCGACTGCTTCTTACATTAGACATGCGGTCAGGAGTAATTGATGGTGAATGTGACACTCTAGACTAACTAAATGTAAAGCGATGCAGAAATGTAAACCTAATATGTACAACGAGTGGGTTCACTGTGTCTTACTTGTTGCATGTCATGGGCATAGATAACTAGTTACCATAATTAAGGTTGATGAAGTCCTAATTACTAGGTTGCACTCACGTGGATAACCCGAAAGGGTACTCCATAAATTAGACTCAAGTTCATAAAGTCTTAACGATACAAAGGTTATTAATTCCTATTTTACCTGAACGCGTTTTCGAACATCATTTCATTGTGCATTAACTTTCGTAGGATATACCAGTTAGTTGTGAAGTTGTA
This sequence comes from Pseudognaphalium luteoalbum, assembly GCA_963422505.1. Taxonomy (NCBI): domain Eukaryota; kingdom Viridiplantae; phylum Streptophyta; class Magnoliopsida; order Asterales; family Asteraceae; genus Pseudognaphalium; species Pseudognaphalium luteoalbum. The sequence continues at coordinate 52,021,928 of OY730196.1, forward strand.
TTATCCTTTCGGAATTCCAACTGTTAAACTAGAGCTGATTCCAGTGATGTGAAGTTGTATTATCCTTTCGGAATTCCAACTATTAAACCAGAGCTGATTCCAGTGATGTAACTACCTTCGGTCGTTTATCGACTTCCATACATTTGTACTCCGTGTGAAACGTTTCCAGTACTATATCAGATAAACTGTCGAATAGGGGCCGTTACATCACTTTTACAATTGTCGTACACTTAATTGAATAATGTCATCCTTACTTATAATTATCTACATCATCAACAATCACAATAATAAACTACTCGCAATTCATGGCAATAGACAAATCACATACAAGGCTATAATACATAATTAAAGTATGAAATAAAGCAAGTACGATAAAGGTTTCGATATCACCTGGAAATAAGTGCGTAGCAGCGTATTATTATGATTGACAACTCGTTCACACGTACAAAGATGAATCTCCAAACTCCTAACATTCGCTCTAACCTCTATGTTAATCCGTAGATTAATTACAATAACCCTAGACTAAAACATAAGAGACTTTTAGAGTGAGAAAGTGGAAATGGAAGATTGAGAGTATAAGTATGAGTGTGAATATGAGAGTGTGTTGAAATGAGAGCTAGGGGCTGCTATTTATAGGAGAGGCTTGGCTCAAGTTAGCATCCTAAAGCTCACAATAGCAAAAGGTGGAAAAGGTGATGGCACCAGGTACGAAAAGGTGAAAAAGGTGGTGGCACCAGGTACGAAAAGGTGAAAAAGGTGGTGGCACCAGGTACGAAAAGGACAAAAAAGCGCAATCCGTGCGGGAGGGTGGCAGCATGCGGCGGCGACTGGCTGCTACCTGCACCAGCCCGCTGCCTGTTGCTTCGTTTCTCGATTCGTGCGTGTTTTCGTCGTTATGCATCCGTTTGCGTTGATTCTTTTTGCGTTGGATTCGTAATCCCAAAAATATATCTCTGAACTTTAGATGTGTCGTACGAATCGTTTGGATCTTCCGGTGTACGTAGAATCTTCATTCTTTGTCCGTTTCAGTTGATTCTTCTTCTGTTAGATTCGTAATTTGAAAACGAACATCTTGGATGAGATAGATGTTGGTGATGGGCTCTTTTCTCTTGAATTCTCGTTTTGATGTCTTGAATCTTCAAACGTGCGTGGAATCTTTATTTTCTATCCGTTTTGCTTGCTTTTCATCGTGCAACCTTGTTTTTACCATCTTGACATAATACTACAGATTTGTAGTGAATTTGGGTTAAAGTGCCAAGAATCGTTCCAGAATGAGAGAGATATCGGTAGTAAAAACGTGACTTTTTACGCGATATCACTACCTTTGGACGTTCCTAGACTTCCATACATTTATGCTACACCTTGAAGTGTTTCCAGTACTATATCGAGTAACAGTCGAATAGGGGCGATCATATCACTTTACGATAATTAAGACCGTTTATATTTTACCACTATGATGATCCTAAGGCAACAATCAAACAAGAACATGCAATAAAACGATCAAAGCGATACTACCGATCTTTAATATTTAATTATAAATCATCCCATAATTAATTAACTACATCGCAAGAAAACACAACAAACGTACTACTCTCTAATCATGGCAATAACTAACTCTAGCATAATCAATATAAACGTAATTAATTAAGATAGATAAGGGTAGAAAGAAGCAGGATTAAATGCGAGAGAGAATAGACTTGAATTAATTGTCACGATTCCGAGCGTACATCGAAGATTACAATGCGTTCCGCACTTTCCTTCTAATCCTAATTAAACTTCTAAACTAGTTTAAATACTAGTTAAACTAATCTAGAGAAAATATGTAGAGTGAGAAAGTAGGAGCTTATTTCTAGAGTGAGAGAAAATAAGCTAGGAAGGTGTGTCTTGAAATGAAGCCTAAGGGCTGCTATTTATAGGTGAAAAGTGACTCACATTAGCATCCCTAGGCTCACATTAGAAAAAGTAGCGAAAGGTGGTGCACCGGGTATGAAAAAGTAGCGAAAGGTGGTGCACCGGGTACAAGCAAGGACGAAAAAGCGCAAAAGAGACGGGGGGTGGAGGCGTAATTAAAAAACAAAGACTTTGATGTAAAGATATCCCAAAAATATGTTTCCTATCTCCTGATATTGCGTACGAATCATTTGGATCTTCCGGCGGGCGTAGAATCTTCATTCTTTATCCGTTTTTGATTCTTCTTCTGTTGGATTCGTAATTTGAAAATGAACATCTTGGGTGAGATGGATGTTGATGATGGGCACTTTTTTCTTGAAATCTCGTTTTGATGCCTTGAATCTTCAAACGTGCGTGGAATCTTCATTTTTCATTCGTTTTGTTTGATTTTTGTCGTGCAACCTTGTTTTGACCATCTTGGCATAATATCATTGATTTGTACTATTTTTGAGTTTAAAATGACAAGAATTGTTCCAGAATGAGAGAGATATCGGTAATAAAAACATGACTTTTTACGCGACATCAGGTCCCTTGTTTTCTTTTTGTACCCCCGGTTACTGTGGGTTGAGAAGTGGTGAGTGTATCCATTCTCTCAATATTCGGTTCAGAAAAAGTTGTTGGTACTGTTTCTGTGGTGGAAGGTGCATGAAGCATTGTTGAAAACAAAGTTGTTACCTTCCCAGAAAATTGAGTTGATTCTCTCTTCATATTAGAAAATACTTTTGGCTTATGAGAGAGGATACCAACTGTTTTCTCTTGTATAGACAAATTTTGGATTTGTTCATTTAAAAATAACTGCACAAAGCGAAGATACATCAAAAAAATTTGTGACACTGGTTGCTTAAGATTTCTAAGTATACCAGTAAAATTTATATTTGAAAAATTAAATCGTCAACTAATGGCTAGACAAACAATTGCATAAGCAATGTTGTTTCCAAACTCATCAAAAGCAATGTTGTTTCCAAACTCAAGATCTACATGTAATGACTTGTGTGTCTCCACATGTTTGCTTGCAATCTTAGCATCCTTGTATCCAAACCTCTCCAGTATATCATTAACATACTTTCCTTGATGTATGAAGATTTCATCTTGTTGTTGCTTCACTTGTAATCCCAGAAATAAAGTTAATTCTCCCAGGAACTCATCTTGAATTTCTGATGCATTAAAGATTCAAAATCCTTGTATAATCTGTCCTTTGTAGAACCAAAAGAAATATCATCTACTTAGACTTGAACTAGTAGGATATCATTTTTAATTATTTTAGTGAACAAGGTCTTGTCAATTGCACCCCTTTTAAACCCTTTGTCAAGCAGATACACTGACAAAGTCTCATACCAAGGTCTTGTTGCTTGATGTAAGCCATAAAGAGCCTTATCTAATCTGTACACTCTGTAAGGGTATTTAGAATCTTCAAATCCTAGTGGTTAGCATACGTATACCTCCTCATCAATTGTACCATACAAAAAGGTACTCTTCACATCCATCTGATAAATCTTAAATCCTTTAAATGATGCATATGCCAAGAATAATCTAATTGCCTCTATCCTAGCTACAGGAGCAAAGACCTCATCATAGTCAATTCCTTCTTCCTGTGTGTACCCCTGTGCTACCAATCTATCCTTATTCTTGATGACTATGCCGATCTCATCCTTTGTAATCCTGAAAATCCACTTAGTTCCAATTGCCCCTTTTCCTTTGAGCAAATCCATTAATGTCCAAACCTCTTGTATTTTGAATTGAAGTAACTCCTTCTGCATAGGTTCAATCTAACTTTGATCCTTCAAAGCTTCTATTACCCTCTTGGGCTCTATCTGAGACAAAAAGCAAACACATAAAGAAGTGTGGAGATCTTCTTCATTGTCTTTGGTCCACTGTCTAGTTTGCACAGTAGAACCAATGTCACCAATTACATTCTCAATAGGAAAATCTCTATGAGCAATCTATTTTGATGTTGGTGTTACAAGTATCTCAGATTCCAAATTGACATAATTCTGATCTGCACCACTGTATGATTCATCCAATGATAATCTTTTCTGTAGATTCTTTGTGGGTTCAAAGATATGATCCAACATCTGCTCAGGCAGCTCTTCTTCATCTTCTAATGGTGGCATATTTTGATCATTAGGAAAATCACTTGGTGTTTTATAACCATCATTACCCCTTTGATCTTGCATGCTTTTATCTGAATCATGTGATGGCTATTGTGGAGTTGAGTCAAAAACTCTAGGAGGATCAGGTGACCATACATGAAATAAGACATATTCTTGTGAAGTATTCTTCTTCAAGTTTGCTATCCCTGCATCCTTATCATTAGTACCTGTACTTGCACTTGTACTTGCACTAAATATCACATTTGGAAATCTAAAGGCATGGGTTAGTGCATCAATATCAAACAGGTAGTCAAGACCTTTTCCCACAGCATTAGTAGTGTGTTCATTAAAGGTCACATTCATTGACTCTTTCACAATCCTAGTTCATTGATTGAATACTCTAAAAGCTTTGCTTCAGATGGAGTAACTAACAAAGCCATATTCGTCTACCTTGCTATCAAACTTTGGTCTTTGGTATTTAAGACAGTACAAGGACATCCAAAAAGGTCTTAAAAACAAACTAGTAGTTTCTTCTTAAAGAGCAGATCATATGCTGTCTTGCTATGAGGATTAACAACTAAAATCCTATCCTCAACATAGCAAGCAGTGCTAACTTCTTCTGCCCATAAAGTCATAGGTAACTTAGATTCAACTAACATGATTCTAGTAGCCTTAATTAGTGTTCTATTTCTCCTTTCAGCTACCTCATTCTGTTGTGGAGTCCTAGGTGCACTAGACTCTCTCTTAATACCCTTAATTTCACAGAATTTATCCTCTCATTGTTTTTAAACTCTGTTCCATTATTACTCCTGATGATTTTTATCTTGAGATCCATTTGATTTTCAATCTTAGTTATTAATAATTCTAAGTATTTCACATATTTGATCTTTTGTTATAAGAAAGAATACCCAAATAAATCTGGTATAATCATTAACGACTACTAGATAGTATGGCTTTTTCCCTATACTACTCACATTTGTTGGTCAAAATAAGTCCATGTGTAGTAAATGCAATGGTGAGCAATTGATATTCACAATTTTGAACTTAAACGAAGACTTGTGTTGCTTTCCATTTTGATGGGAAACAATGATCATCAAAACACGTGGCACCTATAACAAGCTTGCTTTTTACATGTTTATTAATGGTTTTATTGTTGCACCCCCAAAATACGGGGCAACAGAAGGAGGAGGTGTAGATTCCGGTTTCTTCGAATTATGACTTTAATGTCTCATTTTCAAACAGTTCTACATCCATGGATTATTCGCAGTTTAAAAATGTGTTTCACATGCAGAGCATGCCTTTCAATAATTAGACCGTGTACTTTACGTTGTATTTCCACGACTTCTTACGTCCAACACACGGTCAAGAGTAATTGACAGTGAGAATGACACTCTAAACTAATTAAAATTAAAGCAGTGCGGAAATGTAAACTTAATATATACAACGAGTGGTTTCACTGTGTCTTACTTATTGCATGTCATGAGCACAGATAACTACTTACCATAATTAAGGTTGATCAGCTCCTAATTACTAGGTTGCAGTCACGTGGATAACCATAAAAGGTACTCCATAGATTAAATTTAAGTTCATAAGGTCTTAACAGTACAAGGGTTACTAATTCCTATTTTGTCTGAACGTATTTTACGAACATTAATTTATAGTGCGTTGACTTTCGTAGGATATTCCAGTTAGTTATGAAGTTGTATTATCCTTTCGGAATTCCAACTGTTAAACCAGAGCTGATTCCAGTGATATGACTACCTTCGGTCGTTTATGACTTCCATACATTTGTACTTTGCTCGAAATCATTTCCATTACTATATCGAATAAACAGCCGAATAGGGGCCATCATATCACTTTACGATTATCGTGCACTAATTATATAATGTCATCCCTACTTATAATTATCTACTTCATCAACAATTACAATAATAAATTACTCGCAATTCATGACAACAAGTAAATCACATACCAAGTAATAATACATATTTAAAGTACGAAATAAAACAAGTATGATAAAGGTTTAGATATCACCCGGAAATAAATGCGTAGCAGCGTATTATTATGATTGACAACTCTTTCACACTGTGAGTGCCCCTAGTCGTGGATCCAGATGATGGTTGACAATGATTACAAGGCGGAATCAAGTAATCAATCAAAACACAAACAAACCAAAACCGAAATTGAATAATCAATGTATATTAGCTTATTGTATTGGTGTATAAACGATTGGAACTGTTTACAAAGATGTCTAGTCGACAGATGGTGCTAGGGTTTCATCAACCCTAGCCAGAAACCCGTAGGTTTTCTTAAATACTAACACAAATCGGCAGACATGCGTTATTTGGCTAGTGACGCATGTGGCCGCCTTCATGTGTCACTTACCTAAGTGTCGCTATGCGTCACTAAGGCAAGTGTCGCCAAATACTAAAGTTACGTGTCACTATACATATAAATGACTTTTCTATTACAATCAACTAACAACACTTACAACTCAATAGACCAACTGACTGACACACTAAATGTACCAACAAACTCCCCCGTGTCATCAGCTTGGTCTTCAAAATCTTCAATCTACAGACGTCTCTCATCAGCAACATCCTTTTGGGAATGTTCCATGAGCATGAACACCCATTCTAACACAAACCTCGACAACCTTTATGAATTTGATAGCTTCCTCATGATCAATCTGATTATATCGCATCTTGTTTTTGTGAAAAGCTTTCAAATCATTCTTTGACATATTGATAAGGCTGAGCGGGTCAAACACACGAACATTCTTACCAAGAGCTCCTTTGATATTCCATTCAGTCTTTTCTTTCTCAGACTCTTTCTTTGTAGAATATTCAATAACAGCTTCTTGTGTATCAGAGTCAAACCACCAATATCGCATATACTTGAGAAAATTTAGTGGTAGTGACTGTAAGGGAACTTTCTTAAGATAAGCAGCTGGCGGATAATGATATTTCACTATTGGTTCTTGAGTTCTTGGATCAATTTTCTTTTTGTAACAAAAACGAACTCCCAGCTCTGGTCTAATCCACATATACATCTTATTGTAAATATCTTTCCTTAAAAGCTTCTGAAACATATTTCCTCAAAAATCATCTGTATGATTAACTATGTTCAGTTGAGCAAGACGATTTAATTCGACCTTTGGAAATGTGCTAGTATGATTAAATCTTGTTTTGAAATAATGCACGCCCTCTCTTCTTGCAATCAAAATCAAAAAAATTTCTGCATCAAATTTTCAACTTTTGATCAAACCTGTCAATTCACCTCGAACCTCAAAAAATTTGCACTTCTTCAATTCAAGTTCGGCTGGAAAATAACTCAAATGTGGCTTTGTCGAATCTCGAATAACCGATATCGATTCACCCTCTGGTACTGAATGAGATGATGATTCAGGAACTGATTGAACAGTTGGTTGTTCCTGAATATTTTCAAACGCTTGTTCTTCCTCATCTTCTGAAGAATCCGACTCAATGATTGGTGCATCAAAATCATATGGTTGAGCCGGTTGAACCTGAATAGGATCAGGTTCTCTTTCAGGCGTCGGTTCTAGATTCGGATTTTCCATATAAACCTCATCTGACCCTGGAACCTCTGCATCCATTTCTACATCATCAGGATCAACTGATCTATCATCTTCATCAATCGGATTAATCAAACTTTGCAGATACGTGAGATTGATATTTGAGTAATCAACAGCAATCGGTCTTGGTTGACCCCGAACCTCAATAAAATAGTCTAAAGGGATATTTTCATTAACGGCATAATTTTGTACATTTTCTGGTTCTGGGGGAGGAGTTACATTTGTTTCTAACTCCTTGGGATCATCCTCCCCCGAAAAAATAGTAACTGACTCCAACTCTAACAACCTAGATTGAAGATTTGTCACTTGAAGCTTTAAGTTGTCAACCTTATCAGTCGTGGTCTGTAATTCCTTGATCTCTGTAGCCTGAACTTCAATAAGCGCAGATTGATCATCAAAACATGTTGGTGCATTTGGTGTGTCAGTCAGTTGTTCAAACGTTTGTAATTGTCAAAGTCAATTAGTCTGCGTATGTATAATGTTTAGTGTGTATATGTGAGTCTGTAAACGAATAGTGAAATAGAAAATATACACAAATGTTGACATGCGACACTTAGAAAATATACACGGGTCGGCTCCTGCGACACTTGGCTAGTGTCGCAGGTAGGGCAGATTTAGTATAAATAGAGGAAACGAATTCAGTTTTAGGGTTAGACTTTCTGAGAGTGTGGGAGAGCCGTTTTCAGAGTGAAAGAGACTGAAAGTGTGTGTAAACGTTTATACTTCAATTGTTAATGAGAAAACGTTATAGAAATCGTGTGTTTGTTTATTCGTTCAATAATCGCTAACCTAACGGATTCCGCACGTTTGGTTGATTAAACGATCCGTTAGATCAGAGATACGGGATCTACAAATGTGATTATTCAGGATGAAGAAGGAGAAAGAGTTATAGATTTGGATGAATATCTAAATGAATCAACTCATTCTGATTTTGAAGAAGATCTTCCTGATTCTCATAAAGATAATCCGATGTTTAAGCCTTTGGAGAAGAAGAAAAAGGCAAAGACTGCGATATCAGAAATCGATATTACTGGAAAGCGAGTACCTAAGAAAAGTATAATCGGTTGGTATTATGATGCAGATTTAAAGCTTTTTGCAATCAAAAGATATGACGGTGTTCAATATTTTGAAAGAAAGCTTGCAGTTTTCAGTTCTTTACCGAGATTTGAAATAAGAGACTTGGTTAGAATGGAAATGAAGAACCCTAGTAATGATCCTTATGGAAGATATGTCGAAAGGGTAATCAAGACTGAGGGTTGGTCAATGAAGTTTGAAAGAATTAAGCCAAGAAGAGGAAAAACTATCAAGTTATATGAAAGAAGTCAAAGAACAGGAAGACGACTGCGTAAAAAGATTTATCCAGCAGTTAAATGCATACAGCAGATAACGTTAAAGCTTATGCCTCGGGATATTTTGAGAAATATGAAGAGATGGCATGTAAAAGCTGGAACTGGTGAAGCTGTGATTTTTGAAGCTGATGATGAAGTCGAAGATGGAGAAAAATAACTTTTTAGAATATATGATCATCGACACTTAGTAAATCTTTCCAAGAATGATCTATTGATGTTATACAAGAACATGATCACTGCTATTGAAGGATGGGGAGATTTAGGAAGAGATTATCTGCTGATGGTTAAAACTTGCATTAAACTGAAGATGTATGCTGGGAGTAAAATTTACAAGTGAAGATCAAAGACATTTTCAAGACATAGATGCTAGAGCTATTGTCAAGGGGGAGTCTGTTGGGACATGTTATTGTGACAACAGATCTAGCTTGTAATAGTACTAGAGATTAGTGTTATCAAGTTTGTAAATTGGTTTTGACTTGTAATGATGATATTGGTTGGTAAACATTTTAGAGTTAAATATTAAATACTGAAAAATGTTGACTAAGTTTGACCAAGGACCTGCGATGCGAACTGAGTTGGGTTCGCAGGGCAGGACTGCGAGGCAAACCAACTGGTTTCGCTGGGCCAAGTTGGGCTGCGAACCGAGTCGGTTCGCAGAGCCCATAAACTGCGAACCGAGACGTGTTTATAAACAAATTAGGTTTGAAACCTAATTAACTTTTGCCAATTGATAATTACGAAGGAACTTAACTTTCCAGAGCTTTCACCATAATCTAAAGGTTAGGTATTGATCGATTAACAACTGTTATAATCAATACGAGACATATTAGATTGTTGATTTCACTAATACTTGTGAAATAAACTGTTTACAATCCGTAAACATAGTATTAAGGGATTCCGCACCTTAATACCTAAAGATAACCTCGTTATCGATCCTAATACATACGAGACATATTAGTTTTTTGGCGGGAAACTGCAAAAAATTTTTGCGTTTTCAAAATTTTTCCATAGGCTTAAAAGTGTTCAACTTTAGCCTGGAAAAAGTTTCATTTTACCCGGTCATTTTTTGACGTTTCGGACGAAATTTTGGCGGGAAAAACGTGAAAATTTTGGTAATTTTAAATTTTGTTTTTAAGCTTAAAAGAGCTTAATTTTAGTGTCGGAAAAGTTTCGCAATACGCGGAAAGTTTACGAAATTTTCGAATTCATTTTTGAAAATTCAGAAATGGTTTTCGGTACGAAAATGTCTCCTTCTACATCTTTGTTCTATAATGATTTTGCTAATTGGAAGATTAAGCTATGCAACTTCATTGAGCTCAAAGATCCAAAGTTGTGGAACTGGTTTAACGCGATTGATCGATATGAGCAACCAAGACTCGATGGGGTCCTTAAGTCAAGAGCACAAATGTCAGTCAACGAACGGGAAGAGTTTGATAATGACAATAGAGCATATGAGATGATTACCATGTGCTTGCCAGAAGTTGTGATAAATAAATTCAAACATCAAGCAACTTCTACAGATTTATGGGACACTCTTATAGAGGCTTATGATCAAAAGAAAAGGTTGATAAACAAAGAAGAGGATCAACACACTGGAATGGTAGCCTGACACTAGTGGCGAACAGGGTATCTAAGCAATATGACATTAACTATATGGTTAAGGTTTGGTTGCTAGAGAAAGATGCTGATGGGCAGATAAGATGGAAGGATGGTGAGATTATTCCGGGAGTTCGAATGAGACCCCCGAGAAGCAAGAGTGTTAGGTTTGAGTTCGATGACAGCACGGTCCACCGACAGCCTAGGACCACTGTTGCTCATGAGCGAGAGGAAGGAGAGACAGCCACTGCTGAGGCATAAAGTCCACTGATACCGCCTGTTCGAGAGTTTGGTTGGGGAGATCCGGTATCATCCGAGCTCATGTACAGTATATTGGGTATGCTTAACTCACATTACACACAGGACACATATTTAGCTACTGAGTTTAGATTCCCACAACCTACACGCCCTACATGGGTATGCGGCCCATGACCACCCAACTACCACACCATGCCACTACATCCATTTGCCATGATGCCACCCACTACCACCGTTCCCTAAGCCTCCATACCACCCACATCCACCACTCGCACTGTGTCCATGGAGATTCCTAGATTCCGCCATACCAGGACTACTCCTACGGCTGAGCCGGTTTTCTCTGTGCACACTGTGACACCACATGAGCCGCATATCCCACATATTGGACAGCCATCTTCCCGTACCATGACCCGTCCGAGACTAGCTGAGTCAGCCACATCAGACACATCTTCAGAGATAGACTCACCTCAGTCAGGGTTCAGATAGGACATGCAGGTTGATGACCAGGTACCGGTGCAGACTGATTATCTGCCTGATATGACTACTGCTACTGTTGTGCCTACTTTTTCAGGATTCACAGGGATGCTTCAGAGCAACCCAGTGCCTTCCGCTAAGCTCCCACCATACCCGATGCATGGTGCTTCCTTAGGATCGTATGAGGTTGCAGAGATGGGACTAGATCCCAACTTCCATTTGTACCCGATCCAGCCACCAACATCCGGTAGGCAGCGCAGTTCATCTTCAGCATCAGTCTCCCGCAGGTTATCCAGTGGACAGCACTCTGCCTCCCGTCACGCACCTTACAACTCCATGCCACCTCCAGCTCACGGACCACCATCCGACCAGGATCCTTCTCACCCTTGATCTTATCAGATTTTATTTCCATTTGTGTTGGATTACTGTATCACTTATTATTATTATTACTGATATTTGGGATTACTGTATTTGACTGTTGTTGCATGAACTATTTGGGTTCCAACCTTTAATCAGGTTGGACCCACCTATCTATCTTATCTTATCATTTATCTATCATTTACTTATTTTATGTTGTTCTTAGTTAATTTTTAGATTACTTGCAATAAAAGAGAGCAGTAAATAGTATGAAAGTTCCCCGAGAAGAAACCAAGATGACGCACGAATCACGCAAAGATCCTGACACAAACTGATCGACCTACACATCTGAATCAGAATCTTCATTCACATATCTCAGTCCTTTCTAGGGGAGTTTTTTTTCCATTCCTTAGTGATTTTCTTTCATCACCTATAACTCGCCGTTATGCCATCATGCTTAAATTCTAAGTGTGGGATTCTAAATCCCATACAAATCAAATCAACTTAGAAATAGGGTTCCAAAATATTGTCAAACTTTAAGTGTGGGATTCCTTCACAAGAATTTTAAACTTAGTTTGAGAACATTAGGGACAATGTTCCTCTAAATGTGGGATACACGGTATGTTATACCGTATTCTTTGACTTTGATTGCTAGTCCAAAGTATAACTTTCCAAAAATAAGCTTAACTTCAACAGTGGGGTATCTCCACTCATATAGTTAGCTAAAATTTTTCTTAAAAACCTCATTTTTGCTAAAATTTTAGAAAATGTTTCTCAAAATCATAAGCTTAACTTCGACAGTGGAAGTGCCACTCATTCAGTTGGCTTAATTTTAATAAAAACTCATTTTTGCTAAAATTTTTAAAATTTTCTGACTCTAAATAATCTTGAGAAAAATAATTTTTTCATAAATTAAGTAAACTGCTTTGGAAAGTAAAATAAGTTAAGATACGATTTCCTTAAAAATGAAATGTTAATCTAAGAGCATCGCACGGCTAGGCACATACAACCCTATTGCAGTGAGGTATTTGAGCCTAATAAAAGCATTCATCTTTAATGCTTCACTTTTTCATTTTATGTGTGTGCCGATGCATGTGCTTTAAATTAGAACTTGCTCTTGGTATACGCTTCGAGACCACACCAATGGGCACCGTACGCGGTGAAGGTGCAGTCAAAGGACCTTGACATTCCTTAGGATATAAACCCCTTTCTATCATATCTTTTCAAGCCCCAAAACCCTTCCAACACTCACTTTTAGTGTTGATGATCCGCCTAGAAAACCCTGTTGAGCCTTAGCCTATTCGTTTCTTTCAAAACCCAAAAATTTGAACCCACTTTTTCCACACCCACCAAAAATCTTATCTTAGAAATTTTTAAACTTGTTGAAAATGTTATTTTCCTTTTTGCTTTTACTTCAAATCACAAATACTGGTGTTTACTCAAAACTTTCTCGTGTGCGTTCCCCTGATAAAAATCAAAAGTTGAAAAGGTTTACGGTGTGAAAAATTGACACCAAGTAAATGCAAAGTCATCAAAAGGATAAAAAATATGAAAAGAAGAAAGGATATCAAAAAAAGGGCAAAAAGAAAGAAAATAAGAAATCCCTAGAAAAGCCCAAAAATAAAAATAAAAAGAAAAGAAAAAGAAAATAGAATAAAGCTAAGTGCTTTGAATCTCTCGAAAAATTCCTATTCTTATAAAAGATATAAACTCCCCCGAGTATTTTCAAAAAGATAGAAGTCAAAATAGCTATCTTATTCCCTTGCCATTTATCCGTTTCCGTTTTCATTAAAAGGGTGTCTAAAGTAATGTTTTCCCAAAAAGTTTAAAGTTCTTAAATATAAGCAAACCCCCTATTTTAAACCAAAAATTCCCACTTATCCATACCACTAAACCCTCACCAACCATTACAACCCATTCCGAATGTCCTGGGATGATTAGCACCGTCCTCATTGAAGTGGTGGAGATCCGATTCTTGATCAAGCCTATGATGAGAAGCAATGCATGACTGGCTTTATGAGCGATTTCGTTTGATTAGAATGATAGGAAACCCGATACACTCTGAGTGAATTGAGTGACCACCTTTGTGAGATCGCCTAGTCATGTACAATATCCATCGAGAATTGTGAAAGTATGCCAAGGTTGACATTTCAGGATTAAGGGAGGGTTATCTTAATGATGCTTGCTTTCTAAAAAGGTTTTCTTGGTCTCTGATTAAGTAAAAATCTCAGGTTAATTCTTGTCAAAACCCAAAAACTGATTTTTTTCAAAACCTTTATAGCAAGTGAGAATTTTAAAGTTTGCTTGAGGACAAGCAAAAGTCTAAGTGTGGGATATTTGATAACACGTAAAAAGTCATGTTTTTACGTACGTTATCTTCCACATTTTAAGCACAAAGTTAACAAAAACATACTTAAAAGGACATTATTCATAAAGTTTTGTTAACTAAGTCAAAACGGAGTCGATGTTTGAAAAATCACTAAAAATGGCATGAAAAATGTAAGAAACCGGGCAAAACTGCTTTATTGCACCTCCATTCATTCGTTTCAATACATTTTGAGCTACGCAAAGAATTATGAACTCTAACTTATGTCATTTTCTTCGTTAGGAAAATATGAACGCGTGGATATAAAGAACACTCAAAATGGATAAACGACGAAGAAGATACGCCTGAACGAAGAAACAAAGAACCGAAGGGCCAGGATACGGCTGAACACAGCCGTATACGGCTGAGCCAGACCGTATACGGCTGGACACAGACCGTATACCGCCTGTGCAGACCATATACGGCCTGTGCTCAGCCGTATACGGGCCAGCTCAGCCGTATTCACCCTATGAACAGCTGTATACGGTCCAGTTCAGCCGTATTCACCCTAGCTCAGCCGTAACGTGCGTTTGGGTGATAAAAATCTGATTTTTATTCGCCTTTGCGATACGGCTGTGCGTTTGAAGGTTTGGATACGGTCTATGGATACGGTTGTGCGATCTCTATAAATACAAGCCTCATTTCATCATTTCAAGACATCTCTCATCAACACACACATTTCACACTTCAAATCTTCATTTTCTTACATTTTTATATTTTTACTCTCTCTCTAGATTAGTTTAGATAGTTTCTCTCTCTAGAGTTTTCTCTCTCTAGAGAGAGAGATAGATAGTTAGTTGGTTAGCAGTAGAGAGAGAGAGGAAAGCTGGTATTGTAATCACAGTGTAATAAGAAGCATTCTTGGTGCAAGACTCTGCCTTTTCTTTTCAGCTGTTACACTGGTCAATTTTACTGGTGATATCTTTCTTTTCATACTTATACTATGTCCGAATTATTTCTGCCTGTTTGTATAATGTATGTTACTGTTATTGCCATATTTATTGAGTAAGTGTGTTGTTGCGATTGTTGAAATGTAGATATTTAGAAGTAGGGATGATGTTGAATTAATCTTTAAATCTATATAATTGGGGATTGTTATATTTGTTATGTCTAAACTTATCATGCATCTAGACATAGCTATGGATCACCCTTTCCAGTCCTTCGCGTGACTACTACTTTAGGCTTAGAACCTGATCAACTCTGGGTACAGTAGGAAGTTATCTGTGTTATAGTAAAGAAGCCGTGTATGTCACTATAATCCGGCTGTAATACTGGGCAAATGCCCCGGAAAGAGCCGTCTGTGCCGACACTGTGGATTACCTAGAGACCCTAGAATATGGCCTAGAAACCGATATAGGTGTGGAAATGTTACAGTACACCGTCTGTCCACCCCTGTAACTGAAGCTGTGGAAACGCTTTAACATTGAACACCGTATCTGTACCCTGGGATGAAAAGCTGTGGAAACACCATAGTACACCGCAAGTACATCCTTGGTTACATGAATCTGTGGAACTGTGTAAGTGCAGTACACCGTGAACGGTTCCTAGGTTGGTACGCTGTGGAAGGAGTATGCATTGTACAGTGTTGGTGTTCCTAGGGCTGAATGACTGATTGCAAAGGAGAGGCTAGATCATGACAGAGTAGTTGAACTAATCAAATGTAAGGAATGAGTCTATAGATGAAATTCAAGCCCAGTAGTGGTTCAGGATTCTTAAAACCCCTAGACTCTACAAAACTGATAGTTTAGAATAGCAAGTTAATAATTTGAACATATTTAGGAAATGGCAGTTACATCTAGGTGTTAAGAATGGTCAGAATTACCTGCGTGGCAGTCTGTTACCTTATTCCTGCACCCTTCAAGGGTCATTTGTCCACAAAGACAGTGTGGGGGGTTGAGCAGCCTGTTCTGATCAGAATCATGATACCCTAGGTCTCGTGACATACTAATTCTGGTACTTAACTAGAATGAGTAGGGTCCTAGTGTTTACATACATAATGCATCTGTTTATTAACTAAAAATGTCCCCAATTATCTTTATAATAAGCATCATCCCCGCAAGTGATTATAGAAGTTTCAACCGCCACAATTCTCTATCTGTCTACCTAGCTACCGATTCTTCTCTATGTTATTTACTTTTCCTGTCTTTAGTTAATTAAATTACAAAAAACCCCAAAACCTACCTATTTGCACAAAACCCATCCTAAAAGCAAAACTCTATATTTGGCATCACTTCGTTTCAATTCGCTCCGATTTAAGAACGACCTCGAGTTATACTTACTGCTTGCTCACCCTGTGTGATAGGTAGTACTTATAAATTGAGTCCCCAGCTCTTTATAAATTTAAAACTCCCACCGATCGGCGCTCGGTACTGTCCGGTGATTCCCTTGACGACGGGGACGGGTTCTCACCCCTAAAAAGGAGAGAGCTTCAAAAACCTGACTGTTCGGTCGCTGTCATAAACCTTAAAATTTCCATTTGTACATGTCATCTGATGTACAATCATTTCCCATATTGTTTACAGACACAATCCAATATCTTTTTGAGGATTAAGAATCTTGCTGTTCACATTTCTGATCCAAATAATCAGAATTTAATTACTCCCCCTGAACAGCAAATTCTTTTCAACAATCCAATTCAAAGGTACTCCCCTTAAACATAAACATTAAACATATATTATTATTATTTTTTTAATTTTAGATATTTCGCAACATTGCATTTCTGTGATACTAAAAAGTACAAAGAATGGCTGTTGCATTAATAATAAAATTTAAAAGAAAAGTATCAAAATCACATATCAAGTCAAATCAAATGCCTTTTAGCACTTTTACCACCACGAAACTTCAGAAATGTCATCCAATCACAAATCATCATAACATTCTTCCAACAATATCCACATCTATGCAGTCACTAAAAAATATTACTTTACAAGAAACTAACTACATCACCACAAACAATCAAACATTAGTACTTATAGGACACCCAAGCCTTGATAGACTTGGGTTATCCATGATCATCCATAATCATCACATCAATGAGTTTATGATATTTTAAAAAATCAGAAGATTTCATTGATGCGTTGTTTGTGGATTTAGGTTTCCAAACCTGTTTAGGTTCAGATGATTTGTTTTCAATAATGTTGTGCTATTGAACTTGAGGTCTACTAGGCACAACTTTGTTTACTCTTGCCATAGGTTTTGGAGAGTTTGATGCACAACTAGATACAGGCGTATACGAATGACGCCTTGAAAAAGATTTGGAAAAACAATTCCTGAAAGAGGAAGTTCTTGGCATCCCTCTACCAAACCTATCTAGGGATAATAACTTACAATCCCTAATAATATGGCCCTGTTGACCACAACGAAAACAAGAACGTCTCTCAACATAAGATCGATTCCAATGGGTTCCCTCAAATCGTTTCGGTGGACGACAGTACACAGAAGGTTTATTAGCATGAACATTTGTTGAACATGCTCTCTTAGGTGTACATGTTGAAGTAGATGTTCCCGAGGTTGAGTTAGTAGATTTAGAATCCCTTTTAACTTTTTTAACTTTAAAAGATTCATTATCAACTTTAGCTTTGCCTTTGCATTTAAAACAGTCAGGTTTGACAGTTATTTTCTCAACCTTAATGGTAGACACTTCAGGTATATCTTCTACCTCTTCAACACTAACGGAAGGTGAACTTTCTGGCTTAACAAACTTAGGCAAGGGATACTCTGGCCTCTTGGTTTTCTCATTTGCCTGTTTGTTTTCCTTAGCTTCTTTTGATTTAATACCATAAAGCAATGCATAATCGACTGGAATCTCTTCAGTGCCTTCCTTAACAGGCATAGGACAATATTCGGCATGGGAAGGTGGTGGGACTTGAGTATAACCAAGTCCTGCCTTCTTTTTACCGCTTGTCCTTTGCTTATTAACAATTTCATCAAAGACAACTGTTGTTGAAGAAGAGCCTAAAATTTTGTTCTTATAGTTATCTTACTCACTTTTTAAATCAGAGAGCTCCTTTTTTAACAATTCAATTTCAGTAAGATAGCTGTTGATAGCATCTTGTTGACTAAAAACTTTTGATTTGTAAGTCTGTGTGTCTAACTTATATGCCTCAATTTTCTTATCATAAAGTTTCTCATTAGCTTTAAGAAAATTGTTTGATTCAGTAAGTTTGACAACTTTTTCCTATAAATCTAAGTTGTCTTTCTGAAAAACGTGCAAAGATTCAGTCAATTTAATGCATGAGATACATCTTAGAGGTGCTTCAGGTTCAATGTTTACCTTAGGTGCATTAGAATCAACATCTTTTATTTGAGCCACCATTCCAGTGTGTTGATCCTCTTCTTTGTTTATCAACCTTTTCTTTTGATCATAAGCCTCTATAAGAGCGTCCCATAAATCTGTAGAAGTTGCTTGATGTTTGAATTTATTTATCACAACTTCTGGCAAGCACATGGTAATCATCTCATATGCTCTATTGTCATTATCAAACTCTTCCCGTTCGTTGACTGACATTTGTGCTCTTGACTTAAGGACCCCATCGAGTCTTGGTTGCTCATATCGATCAATCGCGTTAAACCAGTTCCACAACTTTGGATCTTTATGCTCAATGAAGTTGCATAGCTTAATCTTCCAATTAGCAAAATCATTATAGAACAAAGATGTAGAAGGAGACATTTTCGTACCGAAAACCATTTCTGAATTTTCAAAAATGAATTCGAAAATTTCGTAAACTTTCCGCGTATTGCGAAACTTTTCCGACACTAAAATTAAGCTCTTTTAAGCTTAAAAACAAAATTTAAAATTACCTAAATTTTCACGTTTTTCCCGCCAAAATTTCGTCCGAAACGTCAAAAAATGACCGGGTAAAATGAAACTTTTTCCAGGCTAAAGTTGAACACTTTTAAGCCTATGGAAAAATTTTGAAAACGCAAAAATTTTTCAGAGTTTCCCGCCAAAAAACTAATATGTCTCGTATGTATTAGGATCGATAACGAGGTTATCTTTAGGTATTAAGGTGCGGAATCCCTTAATACTATGTTTACGGATTGTAAACAGTTTATTTCACAAGTATTAGTGAAATCAACAATCTAATATGTCTCGTATTGATTATAACAGTTGTTAATCGATCAATACCTAACCTTTAGATTATGGTGAAAGCTCTGGAAAGTTAAGTTCCTTCGTAATTATCAATTGGCAAAAGTTAATTAGGTTTCAAACCTAATTTGTTTATAAACACGTCTCGGTTCGCAGTTTATGGGCTCTGCGAACCGACTCGGTTCGCAGCCCAACTTGGCCCAGCGAAACCAGTTGGTTTGCCTCGTAGTCCTGCCCTGCGAACCCAACTCAGTTCACATCGCAGGTCCTTGGTCAAACTTAGTCAACATTTTTCAGTATTTAATATTTAACTCTAAAATGTTTACCAACCAATATCATCATTACAAGTCAAAACCAATTTACAAACTTGATAACACTAATCTCTAGTACTATTACAAGCTAGATCTGTTGTCACAATAACATGTCCCAACAGACTCCCCCTTGACAATAGCTCTAGCATCTATGTCTTGAAAATGTCTTTGATCTTCACTTGTAAATTTTACTCCCAGCATACATCTTCAGTTTAATGCATGTTTTAACCATCAGCAGATAATCTCTTCCTAAATCTCCCCATCCTTCAATAGCAGTGATCATGTTCTTGTATAACATCAATAGATCATTCTTGGAAAGATTTACTAAGTGTCGATGATCATATATTCTAAAAAGTTATTTTTCTCCATCTTCGACTTCATCATCAGCTTCAAAAATCACAGCTTCACCAGTTCCAGCTTTTACATGCCATCTCTTCATATTTCTCAAAATATCCCGAGGCATAAGCTTTAACGTTATCTGCTGTATGCATTTAACTGCTGGATAAATCTTTTTACGCAGTCGTCTTCCTGTTCTTTGACTTCTTTCATATAACTTGATAGTTTTTCCTCTTCTTGGCTTAATTCTTTCAAACTTCATTGACCAACCCTCAGTCTTGATTACCCTTTCGACATATCTTCCATAAGGATCATTACTAGGGTTCTTCATTTCCATTCTAACCAAGTCTCTTATTTCAAATCTCGGTAAAGAACTGAAAACTGCAAGCTTTCTTTCAAAATATTGAACACCGTCATATCTTTTGATTGCAAAAAGCTTTAAATCTGCATCATAATACCAACCGATTATACTTTTCTTAGGTACTCGCTTTCCAGTAATATCGATTTCTGATATCGCAGTCTTTGCCTTTTTCTTCTTCTCCAAAGGCTTAAACATCGGATTATCTTTATGACAATCATGAAGATCTTCTTCAAAATCAGAATGAGTTGATTCATTTAGATATTCATCCAAATCTATAACTCTTTCTCCTTCTTCATCCTGAATAATCACATTTGTAGATCCCGTATCTCTGATCTAACGGATCGTTTAATCAACCAAACGTGCGGAATCCGTTAGGTTAGCGATTATTGAACGAATAAACAAACACACGATTTCTATAACGTTTTCTCATTAACAATTGAAGTATAAACGTTTACACACACTTTCAGTCTCTTTCACTCTGAAAACGGCTCTCCCACACTCTCAGAAAGTCTAACCCTAAAACTGAATTCGTCTCCTCTATTTATACTAAATCTGCCCTACCTGCGACACTTAGTGATTATTGCTCCCATATATGCAAACTCTGACTTGGTATACCCCGACTCAGTAAGGATCCTATCAGCAACCAAATAAGCAACATTAACGTGTTCCTAGTCTATAATGCTCTTGATGATCTGCAAGTCCTTTACCCCAACAGCGCCTTTAGTCTTTCTCTTTCCTCGAATGCTGCAAGCGATGGGGTTGTGGAGAACTTGGTGGTGCATATCAAGAAAAGAAGTGGCCTTGACATTGGACTGAAACTGATTTCCTGTCAATTCTTGCCAAATAGCAGTGTGGTCTCGCTGTTTTACCTTAGTGTTTGCCTTTAGGAAGAAAGGAGTGGTAACTTGATACTCAGTGTACAATTCAAGATGCCTGGCAAAGGTTGCTAATGACATGTGGTGAGGATTTCCCATGAAGTTGAATCTAATCATCCGGTCATCATTTAGCTTATCAATTGTTTTGTCGAACTGGAAGGATACCATAAACTCAGCAACTAACTCTTGATAAACATTTTCCTTAATCTCAAATAGATTCCTCCATGCGCGCAGATGTCGCTTCCCTTCCTTAAACATTATCAAATTTTCAAACTCTTCTTTTAAACCAATTTGCTCCAAATCCTCCCACACTAGGTACCTATTTTCTCCCAACTGATGTGTTAGCATGTCTGATACCTTTCCCGTTTCTCTGGGTCCTTGATGGATTTTCTGATATACCGGGGAATATCAGTCATCTGAAATATAAGAGAAAACAAGAACATAGTGAATTACCAGGAATAATTACAAGTCATTTGACTAAATCACATTCTCAATTTTGAATAAAAATTCGAAATGTGGGCTTTAGAATATGAGCAGTCCCAAAAACCTGTAATAGCTAATAATACCACCAAACTCAATTTTCAATCACCACAACAAACTTTGGTTTACGAAAATAGGCTATTAGGTCTTAGTGATTTCTACAAGAAAAGTCAAAGACCTATTTAACCATAACAAGCATGTATGATAAAGATTTAAATCTTAATCATGTAATTACCTTATCATGGCAAGTATAACCTATTACCATATGCAAACGAATCATGATATTCAAACAAGTATATAGCAATTTTGACCATATCATGCAAGTATCGCAACAAAGCTTCTTTAGTTGACAAATGTATTGCTTGATTGTTTATTTTAAGTAATTATGGTATTCTTTTAAGTAGACACTACTTTAAATTTTAAAAGTAGTTTATTAAGGAAAATGTAGTATCCATTTAAGATTTGCCATAACACTTTCAAAGACACAATTTTACAACACCACCATGACTTTCTAACTAGAATGGTTACTAGTATTACTAAAAATTAAGCATTTTGACTTTTAAAGTCAACATTACCAAAGTAAGGTTTCCTTTTTGTCATTTGCCAAATCTATCGTAACACTATCTTGCATTAGCAAATCAAAGCAAGGCATTAGCATCCACTTAAATTAAAACATCATTTTATCAAAGGTTTTGTTTCAAAATGGTGATGTTTCAACAAAAGTCAACTTTCCATGCTTACTTTAATTTGCTAACTTGACAATATTACGCATTTAACCACAAATGAAGCAAATGAATAAGCTATACTAATCATATTTAGCATAAATCAATCAACAAACAACTTATCATAAGCAATTTAATCATCAATTGGTCAAAATGGATCTACTAGTCACAAAAGTCAAATATAGTCAACTTTCCAAAGTCAAACATTAAATTGCTTCAATCTAAGAAGTAATGCTAGCTCCTACATCATCCTATATCATCACTAAGCAAGAATCAAAGCTCAATTTCGCAATGCAAAGCACAAATCATCAAAAACTAACTTGAAACCCTAGGTTAATAAAGTTAGAGAATTTTGGTATTTTAAGCTTGGATCATACCTTAATGAAGATGCAATGATGTTAGGGGACATAAAAATGACCTAGAGGTGAAGATTTGAGGCTTGGTTTGGTTAAAAATGGTGTAAAATGGTGGGTTTGGGGTGGGGTGATGGAGGGGGAAAATTATTTTTTTGTAGTTTTGACTTTGGTTGACTCCTTTTTACCCTTTTTATTTACTCATCCTTTTTACCATTTGTGATTAAATAACATTTCAAGTGTAATTACTAGGTATTTTAGGTAATTAAAAACCTTAGTCAAATATTTTAGCAAAAGTTTAAAATTTGGTATTTGACTGTGCGCAGCAAAAGATTGTTTTATTAAAACGCAAGGAGAACTAATTAACTAGATAAAAATAAACAATATTTTTGGTTTAAAATCTTGACTCTTTAAAATCTAAGCAATTTAAAACTTTATAAGATATTTTAAATTTAAGATTTTCAAGTTTTCAGAAACTGCGCAGATTCTGCGGAGACAAAGATTTTAAAAGAGTTTTTTACTTTTTTTCTAAAAAAAAACAAATTAAACCACTAACTAACTTATTTTTAACCTAAGAAAATTATTTTAAAGACCTAATTAAAAATTTGGGTTGCCTCCCAAAAAGCACTTGTTTCAAGTCTGTAGCTCAACTATTGTTTCAAATCTATTTAAAGGGGATTGCTTGAAAGCAATCTTGAAGTATAGCGAGGAATAAAATCACAGTTTAGAATGTTAATGACATAATCAACTAGCTCGGCAGGGTGTAATGAAAAATTTTCGAATTCGCTAACGATCCTACGTTCTTTCTGGCCTAATTCTAGCAGATTGTTAACAAACTTATTAAATTCCTTTCTAACTTTCTTTTTACTTGAAATTCCTCTTCGCATACCGCGGTCTATATTATTAATATCGTGAAGAAGATTTCATAAAATTCTCTGAAACCTAAGTTCCTCTTTTGAGTCGGGATCTCCATTTGTAGTTTGCACTGCAATGGTGATATCCCAAATTAAAGATCTTTGAGAAACGGTAAAAGGGAATTTGGATTGATCGAACAACGAAGCGAGTTTAACATGAATATCTTTTCTTTCGGCAAAGAAAACGGCTTTTATCTTGTCGTCGTCAGCTCCAGGAAATATTTCTTGCAACTTGGCGATTATATAATCGGCGGGATCTACGAAAAATGGAATTTTTCCAGAAATGACGAGAGTGATCGCAGGATCTCTAGAAGTTAAGAGCTCAAGCTCTTTTATAAATGCTGCAACATAACGATTAATCATGGTTTGTGAAACCGATGGATAATCGGTGCAAGCAAATAGATCCATGAGGCGATCTATTTATGATACCATCTCCCTTTTGAGATGGTATCTCCCTTTTGGATCGGAAGACAATGGAGAATACCTACGAGTATGCCAATCCTTAAGATGGTTTTTCTTTGCTCGACTGAGTAAGGAAAATCAGACATATTTAAGTGTAAGGCAAATGCCTTACATACACCTAACCTCCTGTCAGGGTCAAAAGAGTAACCAACGTATCGGATTTCATAACCATCTGAATCTTTCGGTATCTCCTTATCAACAACACGATAAATGATGTAGACAAAAATTGGGGATTTTGGAAGATGTTCATGAATATCCTCATTCCTTATGGGGATTCATTCTTCATTAGATGAGGAATGAAAGGATTGAGTGTTTTCAGGAATATTATCGACAAAATTAGGGAATCTAGGGATATTTTCTAAGGAATATTTAATCTCATGTGCAGGTAAAACCTGATAGCTTGGAATGCTAGAAGCAGAAGTTGAGATCTTCTGTTGAGATTTATGGGTTCCTAAGTCAAGATCTAAGAATTTCCCTAAGGTTCTAGAATTGTCGTCTGGGCTAGCGGAGGCTTCTTCCGGTGATGAGTGAAAGTCGGATTTCAACTCTAGTTCCAAGTGGTCGAAGAACTCAGCATCGTCCATAGCCGTCATTTCTTCAGTCGTCTTGGAGGCGAATAGAGAAATGGGGCAGGAAGGCGGCGAATCGTAGAAAGATATTTTTGGATTTTTCATTTTATTTTAAACTAAGTTAATTTATTCTAAGAAAAGTAACTTTCGAATAGGTTAAGGACACCCTATACGAAAAGGATCTCCTAATTGCTTATTCTATCTAAGGCGGCTTTAGAATAGTACCGCTCTACGATCCCCGACAACGGTGTCAAAAACTTGACGGCGCCCGAACAATCAGGTTTTTGAAGCTCTCTCCTTTTTAGGGGTGAGAACACGTCCCCTTCATCAAGGGACTGACTGGACGGTTCCGAGCGCCGATCGGTGGGAGTTTTAAATTTATAAAGAGATGGGGACTCAATTTATAAGTACTACCTATCACACAGGGTGAGCAAGCAGTAAGTATAACTCGAGGTCGTTCTTAAATCGGAGCGAATTGAAACGAAGTGATGCCAAATATAGAGTTTTGCTTTTAGGATGGGTTTTGTGCAAATAGGTAGGTTTTGGGGGTTTTTCTAATTTAATTAACTAAAGACAGTAAAAGTAAATAAGATAGAGAAGAATCGGTAGCTAGGTAGACAGATAGAGAATTGCGGCGGTTGAAACTTCAATAATCAGTTGCGGGGATGATGCTTATTATAAAGATAACTGGGGACATTTTTAGTTAATAAACAGATGCACTATGGGTGTAAACACTAGGACCCTACTCATTCTAGTTAAGTACCAGAATTAGTATGTCACGAGACCTAGGCTATCGTGATTCTGATCAGAACAGGCTGCTCAACCCCCCACACTGTCTTTGTGGATAAGTGACCCTTGAAGGGTGCAGGAATAAGGTAACAGACTGCCACGCAGGTAATTCTGACCGTTCTTAACACCTAAATGTAATTGCCATTTCCTAAATATGTTCAAATTATTAACTTGCTATTCTAAACTATCAGTTTTGTAGAGTGTAGGGGTTTTAAGAATCTTGAACCACTGCTGGACTTGACTTTCATCTCCAGACTCATTCCTTACGTTTGATTAGTTCATCTACTTCTGTCATGATCTAGCCTCTCCTTTGTAATCTGTCATTCAGCCCTAGGAACACCAGCGGTGTACAATGCATACTCCTTCCAAAGCGTACCAACCTAGGAACCGTTCACGGTGTACTGCACTTACACAGTTCCACAGATTCATGTAATCAAGGATGTACTTGCGGTGTACTATGGTGTTTCCACAACTTTTCATCCCAGGGTACAGATACGGTGTACAATATTAAAGCGTTTCCACAGCTTCAGTTACAGGGGTGGACAGATGGTGTACTGTAACATTTCCACAACAATATCGGTTTCTAGGCCATATTCTAGGGTCTCTAGGTAATCCACAGTGTCGGCACAGACGACTCTTTCCGGGGCATTTGCCCAGTATTACAGCCGGATTACAGTGACATACACAGCTTCTTTACTTTAACACAGATAACTTCCTACTGTACCTAGAGTTGATCAGGTTCTAAGCCTAAAGTAGTAGTCACGCGAAGGACTGGAAAGGGTGATCCATAGCTAAGTCTAGATGCATGATAAGTTTAGACATAACAAATATAACAATCCCCAATTATATATATTTAAATATTAATTCAACACCATCCCTACTTCTAACTATCTACATTTCAACAACCGCAACACCACACTTACTCAATAAACATGGCAATAACAGTAACATACATTATACAAACAGGCAGAAATAATTCAGACAAGGTATAAGTATGAAAAGAAAGATATCACCAGTAAAATTGAGCGGAGTAACAGCTGAAAAGAAAAGGCAGAGTCTTGCACCAAGAATGCTTCTTATTACACCGTGATTACAATACCAGCTTTCCTTCTCTCTCTACTGCTAACCTACTAACTATCTATCTCTCTCTAGAGAGAGAAAACTCTAGAGAGAGAAACTATCTAAACTAATCTAGAGAGAGAGTAAAATATAAAAATGTAAGAAAATGAAGATTTGAAGTGTGAAATGTGTGTGTTGATGAGAGATGTCTTGAAATGAGGAAAGAGGCTTGCATTTATAGAGATCGCACAACCATATCCGTAGACCGTATCCAAACCTTCAAACGTACAACCGTATCGCACAAGCGAATAAAAATAAGACTTTTATCACCCAAACGCACGATACGGCTGAGCTAGGTTGAATACGGCGGAACTGGACCGTATACGGCTGTGCATAGGGTGAATACAGCTGAGCTATCCCATATACAGCTGAGCACATGCCGTATACGGTCTGCACAGGCCGTATACGGTCTGTGTCAAGCCGTATACGGTCTGGCTCAGCCGTATACGGCTGTGTTCAGCCGTATCCTGGCCCTTCGGTTCTTCGTTTCTCTGTACAGGCGTATCTTCTTCGTCGTTTATCCGTTTTGAGCATTCTTTATATCCACGCGTTCGTATTTTCCTAACGAAGAAGATGACATAAGTTAGAGGTCATAATTCTTTGCGTAGCTCAAAATGCATTGAAATGAATGAACGGAGGTGAGATAAAGTTGTGCCCGGTTTCTTACATTTTTATGCCATTTTTAGTGATTTTTCAAACATCGACTCCATTTTGACTTAGTTAACAAAACTTTATGAATAATGTCCTTTTAAGTATGTTTTTGTTAACTTTGTGCCTAAAATGTGGAAGATAACGTACATAAAAACATGACTTTTTACGTGTTATCAGTTTATGTTTGATGTATTAGTAGGTTTATCTGGCATATTTAAAATTGCTTTTATAAACATTAGCTTCATCATATGATGTACGATGCGCCACCAGCAGTCGGTAAGGATTTCAACCCTTGTCGTTGCACCGGCTACTGGCGGCGGGCATCAGTGGTTGTTTTAAATTTGTAATTGCGGGGCCTAAGTTTTCCCTAACAATGCTAATCTTAAGGGTGAGCAAGTGGTAGGTATGACCTAAAGTCATTCTTCAAACCGACTGAATTGAAACTAAGGCGTGGCAGATGAGGGCTTTCAAACTAGTGAAGGTTTTATAAAATAGTGAGGGAATTGTGGTTTTTATATTAACTAACTTAGGCAAGTAAATAAATAAAAGCGAAATAAAATAAAAGATAAAGCAGATAAAATAAAGATAGTGTTTGCTGAGATTTCATTAATTAAGTTATGGGATGATGTTTGGAGAAACTATGTTGGAAGATATTTGTTAATTATTAATCTTTAATACTCGTGATGTAAACACTAGATTCCCTACTAATTAAAATCCCATTAGCATGTCACACCGGGAGCTCGGTTATGGTAACATCACAAAGTATTTATAATGATAAGCAAAATCTTAATTATGGTTTAATAATACTTTCATATGAGCGGGAACAAAATCTTAAGGTACTAGACATAACCGAATCATATAACGATTCCTCATCATTCTAATAGATTCATGTATTTAAAAAGTTCATTAATGACTTTAAACCAGCCCTTGCTTAAGACTACCCAATAAATCCCCTAGTTATTCACAGCGTTCCTCACTTTAAGTGGTTCAACAGCTTCAAACCTTGACCATGTCTTGTCCTACGATAATCCCCCATGTAGCCTTGCGGTTCCATAGTTTCATACCTTTGACAAATTATATTGACACAGATGACTGACTACCTTTTAATTGGACGTCGTTAAAAAGGTGTTGTAATCACGTTTATTGGTGGATAGGCGATAGATTAAATTGAAGATTAAAAGTCTATTTAGAAAGGTTAATTAAACTAGGTTTCTCATTTTATATGTTAGTCCGTAATATAACTACCTTCGGTCGTTACTCGACTTCCATACATTTGTACTCCACCTTGAAGTGTTTCCAGTACTATATAGAGTAACAGTCGAATAGGGGCCATCATATTACTCCGTAATATTGTACCATTTCGTAATATGACTACCTTCGGTCGTTCCTCGACTTCCATACATTTGTACTCCACCTTGAAGTGTTTCCAGTACTATATCGAGTAACAGTCGAATAGGGGCCATCATATTACTTTACGATAATTAAGACCGTTTATATTTTACCACTATGATGATCCTAAGGCAACAATCAAACAAGAACATGCAATAAAACGATCAAAGCGATACTACCGATCTGTAATATTTAATTATAAATCATCCCATAATTAATTAACTACATCGCAAACAAACAAAACAAGTATACTACTCTCTAATCATGGCAATAACTAAATCTAGCATAATCAATAAAAACGTAATTAATTAAGATAGATAGGGATAGAAAGAACCAGGATTAAATGCGAGAGAGAATAGACTTTAATTAATTGACACAATTCCGAGGATACACCGAAGATTACAATGCGTTCCGCAGTTTCCTTCTACTTCTAATAAAACTCCTAAACTAGTTTACATACTAGTTA
Organism: Pseudognaphalium luteoalbum; assembly: GCA_963422505.1. Taxonomy (NCBI): domain Eukaryota; kingdom Viridiplantae; phylum Streptophyta; class Magnoliopsida; order Asterales; family Asteraceae; genus Pseudognaphalium; species Pseudognaphalium luteoalbum. The sequence goes on from OY730196.1 coordinate 52,050,848, forward strand.
AAACTAATCTAAAGAAATAAATATAGAGTGAGAAAGTGGGAGCTTATTTCTAGAGTGAGAAAGATAAGCTAGGAAGGTGTGTGTTAAAATGAAGGCTCATGCCTCCTATTTATAGGAGAGTTTTGATGCATTTTAAAAGTGGAAGCTCACAATAGCAAAAGGTGGAAAAGGTGGTGGCACCAGGTACGAAAAGGTGAAAAAGGTGGTGGCACCAGGTACAAAAAGCATATAAAGGTCTAGCACCGGGTACACAAAAGGACCAAAAAGTGGGATCCATGCAGGGGGGTGCCGACCGGCGGTGGCCATGTGGTGGCCGGTGATGAGGGGCTGCCAGCCGCCCTGGTACGCCACCCTGCCGCACCGGTTCTCTTTCATTCACTGCGTTGCTTAATTCGCGCGTATCTTCTTCGTTACACGTCCGTTTGCGTTGATTCTTTTTGCATTGGATTCGTAAATCAAAAACGAAGCTTTTGGTGAAATGAAATCCCAAAAATATGTCTCTGAACTTTAGATGTGTCGTACGAATCGTTTGGATCTTCCGGCGTAGGTAGAATCTTCATTCTTCGTCCGTTTTTGTTGATTCTTCTTCTGTTGGATTTTTAATTTGAAAACGGATATCTTGGGTGAGATGGATGTTGGTGATGGGCACTTTTATCTTGAAATCTCGTTTTGATGCCTTGAATCTTCAAACGTGCGTGGAATCTTCGTTTTCTATCCGTTTTGCTTGATTTTCCTCGTGCTACCTTGTTTTTACCATCTTGGCATAATACTATTGATTTGTACTGAATTTGAGTTAAAGTGCCAAGAATCGTTCCAGAATGAGAGAGATATCGGTAGTAAAAATGTGACTTTTTACTCGATATCAAGTATCCCACACTTAGAACTTTGCTTGTCATCATGCAAACTCGAATTTTAACATGGTTAATGATAAGCGGATAATGAAATATTTTGAGGTAGAACTTTTTACTAAAGGGGATTTTGGAAAAATTGAAATATTTGTTCTTTGAAAAACGAGGTTGTAATCTTTGGGAGCATGCTTTTGATCTTTGATCTTGGATACATGACTAGGCGATCCTCTCAAGGTGGTCACTCAAACCACTCAAAGTGTTTAGGGTTTCCTATTCTAAAATTATCAATCACTCAGAACGCCAGTCATTCTAAGGGAAGTGATGTAGGGTTTTTTGAAGTGAAGTGTTGGTGATATGAGAGGGGGTTTTGTTGGGTTTTTCGTGGGTCTCTTTTTGTTGAAGTTGGAATTTTTGGGAGGATTGACGCCCTTTTTCTTTTGGTGTTTGCGGGAGGAGTCTTTTTCTCCAATTGATTTTCTTTTCCTTCAAATTTTTCTTCTTGAACTTCTTTTCTCTTTTTTTTTCTCGACGTCATCTCCTTGCGATTTCTCTTCTTTCATCTTTGGAACTTTATTTTAAAGTTTGGGGGTTTCTTTTGAGAAAGCAACGGTAATGTGTCTATTTTTAGGTGTTTGGGTGTATGGATGGGTTTTAGAATGATGTGATTCAATCTCCTTTTCACTAACCAATCTGGATTCGAAATGCATAGCAGGAGCAAGTTCTGATTCTAAACGCATACATCGGCACACTCAAGAATCGAATATGTGAAGCATTAAAAGTGAATGCTTTATATGGCTCCAGATACCTCACGAATCGAAAGTTGGTTTGTTGTGTGCCTAGTCATGCGATGCTCTTTATGGGATTACTAAACTAATTTTCCAAAGGAATTCGTATTTTATTTATCCTTTTCCCCAAAGTAAATTATTCTGTCTAAAATTTTTCATTTTCAACATATTTTTAACTCAATGTTGAAAAATTTTGTTTGCTGATTGGAGAAGGATGGTCTAAAGAGCAACGAGTTTAGAATCAAGCATATACCATTATCCATTTTACAGTAGTGTAACTACTGCTATCCCACACTTAAAGGAACATTGTCCTCGATGTTATTCTAAGTTCTAATTGGGGTAAAATCCCACACTTAGGATTTAAAACATCTAAGACATATTCTTTTAGCTGTGTGTTTTGGGTTTGAATCCCACACTTAGTGATAAGCATAGTGGATATGTTATATTATAACGAATGAAAGAAACGGTATAGAAGTACTCCCCATTTATATATATGGCTTGTTGGTGATGATGAGGAGTGCTCTGAAGCACATGATTGTTGACTTTTCCATAGAGTCCCTTCGTTGTTGTTGTGTTCCCCGATTTCTTCAAGTCCTTTGTGATTTGTCTCGTAGGTGTGAACACGTTGGATATACTTTTCTTAATTCCGGTGCCAAATATTTGATGTTTGATGCGGCGCCAAAAACTTGAGGCGTCGGTCTTCTACGTATATCCAAGTGTGAAAGATAGTCGGAGACTTCATCACTTCTTGGAATGTAAAATTGCATAAATGTAAACACGGGTTGCCTCCCGAGAAGAGCTATTTTAAAGTCGAGAGCTCTACTTCTTCTCTTCTAGCTAGATGGAGATGGATGCATCCATGGGATCCCAGTGCTGATATTGTGAGCCCTAGGTTGTGGAAAAGTGTATCGAGGTGGATAGATTCTCATGAAATGATTGACTATTGTCGTAATCAATTCGAGTGTACTATCTCTCGATGATTCTTTGTAGTTCAGAAGATGCTCTGAAGTTGTCCTTGCAAGGCCGTGAAGTCCGTCGGTGATGTAATCAACTGCTTTAGTGATAGGTCCACTAGGGTCGGTCATGGTAGTTGTGTCTGTCTTAGCAACCTCTCTTGGCGGTGGGTTTTGCCAGAGAGAGCATACAAACGCCAAGAATTGCAGTTTTATGTCTTCATAATTCTCGGTCTTGGGGTCTCCGTTGAATCTTCTGACGGACGTGCACAGGTCCTCTATTTGCCGGTGCTGATGGTTGTTGAATGGAAAGTCGGATTCTGAGAAAACTAGAACAAGCTGACGAAGTATCTCCTTGCATCCTGAGTAAAATATGAAGTTTCTTCTGGAGTTACTTTTCTGTTATTGAATCTCCCGTAGATGGATCGTAACAAAAGTAGCGATATCAAGTGGTAATTCATGTGTGGCCCTAAAAGGTTGTTCGCGCCTTGATTCCTCCCAAACATGATCACTAAGTTCTTTAATCATTAACTCAATTTGTTTTTCCATAGTGGAGTTGATAACCATAGATCCGTTTTCCTTGGAACTGAGGTGATCTTCTCTACTTAGCAAGTTAAGCAATGATGTGAGGTCATTCATCATTGAAATGTCGGCACGACTGCTCGGATGTCCAGTAGTCTCTTTCATATGTGCTCTAATGGATCCTAACATCTCCCATTTCATTGAGGTGAATGGGATGTTAGATCTTTTAAGGGCATTGTAGATCCTAGCGTAAGTCCGTTTCTGTTGTTGACAGAATTGCAGTTCAGCAGGGGAAAGAGCCAGCATGTTGACTACGCCGCTTATTCCTCCTACTACTTTGTCAAATCTTTTGATGAATTCTTCGAGCACTTTGTGATCTATGATGGTTTGCGGTTAGTATCTTGTGCGTTTTGAATATTCCTCCGGTGTTTCTCTTCTCGTTGGATGGTCGTGGTTACTTCCTGCCATTTCTTCAGTGGTAAACGGATTAATTGGCAGTATGCTGCTTTTGTTTTCTTTTTCCATCTTTCTCATCCCAATTTCTTCCATCGTTGAGTTTTTCACTGATGCATTTTTCATCTTTTGTCCTATTTGTCGGAGGTCAATCGGAAAATATGACATGATTGCCAGTTCCTTACTAGATTTCCTTTCACTTATTGACTTTGCAGTTTCTTTGTCCTCCGTGGTCTTGTTCATGGAGATCATGTACATATCGGCTTGGTCTCCAGCGTTAGGATTGTCGATATGGAAAGTGATTTTTTCTCCCTGAGACTGCAAGCTGATAGTTTGTGCGAAGACGTTGATGATTTCCTTGGCCGTATTCATGAAAGGTCTTCCTAGTATGATTGGGATGTGTACGTCTTCCTGCATATCCATTACTACAAAATCTACTGGGTAAAGAAATTTGTCAATCATAACTAAAACATTTTCAGCTATTCCCTTAGGGTATCTGACCGAGTGGTCAGCAAGCTGTATGGTCATTTTGGTAGGTCGAAGATTTTCTAACTCAAGCCTCTTGAAAAGCGAGTATGGCATAAGGTTAACACTAACTCCTAAATCGGCAAGAGAACAGATGATGCCTGAATTGTAGATATAACGGGGGAGAGTAAAGCGTTCGGTGTCTCCGAGTATTTCACGAATGGTATTTTTCAAGATAGCTGAACATTCCTCGTTCAGCAGGACATTAGGTACTTCGGGTACCTTATCCTTGAATGTAAGAAGTTTTCTGAAGTACTTTTTGGAGTGAACATCAGAGGCGGTGTCTAGGAATTTCCTATCAAGCTTAAAAGACTTAAGCTTGTCGGGTTGTTGTTTAAGATGAGCCGGAAATGGAATGTTTACTTTCCTATTTGGTGTAGACTCTAAATCTATGGTCGATGAGACAATAGGTGGTTCCTTCACCGGAGAAGAAATCGTAGGTGGGCTATGTGCTACCTGAGAGTCTTGAATATGAGAAGCCTCCTTATGGAAACTAGTTGGACTATCCTGAGTTTTAGCGTTAATATGTTGTGCTAATTGGGATTCGAAAGCTTTTAACAAAGTCAAATGATCTCTTAAGATGAGATCAGTTTGGTCTTGTTTAGCCAAGAGTCCTTGAATGACTTGTATCAGGGTGGCGTCAAAACTAGAGGTTTGTGAGGGTTCATAAGGTTTAGGTTGGTGAGTTGGTGGGCTATTCGTAGGTGTAACATCCCCAAATTTAATATTGCGCGGAAGCAATCTTTGGGTGTTACTAATCAATAATTAAGCACCAAAGTATAGCAAACGACTTCTAAATGAGACATTTGTAAAATAGTTACATACCATTATAAAATAGGGTTTGAAAACATAATGTTTTCGTTACAAAAGTAAGGTCCCCTAGAGTCCGCGTACGTAGCGGGAGATTCTATTACATAACCATAGTTACAAAAGATAATGCTAAAGAATCTCCGTTAAATGCAGTTTGGAAATCATGCGACTCTAGCTAGTAATCCTGGAGTAATCCTACTCCGTACATGTACCTGAGAATACATGCTAAAAAGGGTCAACACGAATGTTGGTGAATCTCACAGGTTTGTAAGTAAGTAATAGTTTGAACACAAGATTTTTATCAGTTGTGCCCGCAGGCGTAAATCAAGTATCTGCAACCAAGCAATTAATAAGTAAATATGTATATACCATTGCCATGAGCTCATAGTCGAAGCTTAACCGGTAAATCAATGGAACAGCCAAGTACCATATAGTGCCCCCGCGAGTGCCCAATCCAAACACTCGTACGAAACAAATAAAAGTCGCCCGTTTATACATAACGGTTCGTGGTAGCGCTACTACCCCGGGCGGGGAGGGTCAGTCCCTAATGGATCCATTAACTAATATTCGCGCTTAAGTCCATAACTAACGAAACTATGATGGAGGGACTTCAGTGGATTAGTAAGTAACTCATGCAAGCCCGTATATGAAAAGCAAGAAATTTAGCACTTGTGTTCAAGAAAACGTAAGCAATATATCTCACCCCGTAAGTAAAACAGTAAAAGCGGGGTTGTAAGACTCACCTGAGTCAAGTAAGCAAGCGTTTAACTTAATAAACGTAAAGTCTGAAAGCAGTAGTAATCCGTAGGTTCTGCGAACCCGCAACCTTCTAATGCCCTAAGCATATAAGGTTGTATGTATAAGTGAATGTCTCAAAGGATCATTCATGCTAGTTGTCCACTCAACTAGTTATGTACAATTGTTTATTTGTACTTTTGTAAATATTTTGTAAATAAGTGTGGCCCGTTGGTGACGGAAGTGTAATAACAATTCAAATATTATTATGTGTTTTGCGGTGTTGTATACTTATTAATGTATTTGTTGTTGATTGTCCAATTATTGTACCTATGTATAAGGATTTTTGGAAATAAAAATTTATGCGACAATGGTATTACGACAATATGGTTTCATGCGACAATCGAAAGGGGATAATCATCTGATAATCAATTCCGACAATAAGGTATTCACGGGCACTGTTCATGATATTCACGGACTTGGTTGTGTTAATGATATTCACGGAGTTTATTTATACGACAATATGTACCCACTAGGTGAGTGTTTTAAATCATTTCTCAAAGCTTCGTTACGTGCGGTGTTTGTTTACCCGTTCGTTTTACGTTTTAATTAATCGTATAACGTTTTATATAATATGTTTTGTTAACGATTTAAAAAAAACTTGATATTTTTAATAAAAGTTTACCCAAATAATGTATTTCTAAGTTATTAAAATGTATTTCGGTCGTCGGTCGATTGTGGTTTAGACGTTCGTTTAAATTGTGTAACGTTTTTAAATGTTTTAACTGTACGCGTGCAATCGCGATATTTCTAACCGAAGTATTTTATCAAAATACTTATTATGAAGTTATAAAAATATAACTTAAGTTTATTTCATGTGTCGGACGCGTTTCGTGTATTTTCGTCGTGTACGGAGAGTTTTATACAACATTAAATACGTGTAATATATTCTCGCAATCTATTTAGATAAATAATGTTTGTTTTGGATATTTCCACATTACTTTAACAGTTTGTCACCAACGTCCATTTTAAACGGTGTCGGACCTCGTCCGGTTCAAGTGTGTATGATTTAAACAAATCATATAACGTGTATGTAATTACACAGAAAGTTACATATATTTAGATTAATATAATACTAAATACATGTAATTACAAGTAGTTAGGCACTAATTAAAGTCCTAAATTAGCGGGTGTTACATTCTCCCCTTGTTAGGAGAATTTCGTCACGAAATTAACTCGTAGTCGCGGTGTGAGTAGAGTCAGTGAACAGGTGTGGATGTTTCAGTCGCATTTGGTCTTCCCGTTCCCAAGTGAATTCAGGACCACGCCTTGAATTCCACTTGACTTTAACAATGGGAATACGACTCTGTTTTAGGCGTTTGACCTCGCGGTCCATAATTTCCACGGGTTCCTCGACAAAGTGTAGTTTGTCATCAATATGTATTTCATCAAGAGGTATGATTAGTGTCTCATCAGACAGACATTTCTTCAAGTTAGAAATGTGAAAGGTAGGGTGCACGCTACTGAGTTCAGGAGGTAGCTGCAGTCTGTACGCCACTGGACCAATCCTTTCAAGGATTTCGAACGGCCCAATGTACCTGGGATTCAGTTTCCCACGTTTGCCAAAACGAATAACGCCTTTCCAAGGCAACACTTTTAGGAGTACTCGATCCCCAACCTGGAACTCGAGATGTTTGCGTCTCACGTCAGCATAGCTTTTCTGATGATCACGCGCAGCTTTCAGTCGATTTTGTATGCCGACGATCTTTTCAGTTGTTTCATGTATGATTTCCGGACCGGTGAGTTGTGTTTCCCCCACCTCAGTCCAACAGATAGGCGACCGGCACTTACGACCGTACAGTGCCTCGAAGGGTGCAGCTTTAATGCTGGTGTGATAACTATTGTTGTAGGAAAACTCACACAAAGGTAAGTGATTTTCCCAGTTTTTACCGAAGTCAACTACGCAGGCTCGTAGCATATCCTCCAGTGTTTGTATAGTTCGTTCGCTCTGGCCGTCAGTTTGAGGATGATAAGCTGTACTCATATCTAGACGAGTACCAAGAGATTTTTGTAGTGATTGCCAGAAGCGAGAAGTAAATCGAGCATCTCGGTCAGAGATAATCGAGATGGGCACACCGTGTCTTGACACGATCTCTTTCAGGTAAATCCGTGTCAAACGTTCCATCTTATCAGTTTCCCTGATGGCTAGGAAATGAGCAGATTTAGTGAGTCGGTCTATGATCACCCAAATGGTATCGCAACCGCTAGAGGTTTTTGGGAGTTTGGTAATGAAATCCATGGTGATTTGCTCCCATTTCCATTCGGGGATTTCCGGTTGGTGTAGTAAACCGGAAGGTTTCTGATGTTCGGCTTTAACCTTAGAACAAGTGAGACACTTGCCAACGTAGGTAGCAATGTCGGCTTTCATGTTGGGGCACCAATACAACTCCTTGATGCCATGGTACATTTTGTCAGCACCAGGGTGTATAGAGTACTTAGACTTGTGAGCTTCATCCATCACCAAGTCTCGTAGGTTCCCAAAATTTGGCAACCAGATTCGGTTTGAAAAGTATTTGGCTCCGTTAGATTTGGTTTCAAATTGTTTGTTCATGCCTCGCAAGGCCTCGTGTTTCACGTTTTCAGCTTTGAGTGCTTCGAGTTGAGCGGTAAGAATTTGGGTTATCAGGTCATTGTGTATAGTCATACTAAGTGCTCGGACCCGAAGGGGTTTCACTCGTTCCTTACGACTTAAGGCATCAGCAACAACGTTTGCCTTGCCTGGATGGTAACGTATTTCGCAGTCGTAATCAGTAAGTAGTTCGACCCAACGGCGTTGTCTCATGTTTAGGTCTTTTTGGTCGAAGATGTGTTGGAGACTTTTGTGGTCGGTGAAAATTGTACACTTGGTACCGTATAAGTAGTGCCCCCAGATTTTTAGGGCGAATACCACTGCCCCCAACTCTAGGTCATGAGTGGTGTAATTCTTTTCGTGGACCTTGAGTTGTCGAGAGGCGTAAGCAATGACTTTGTCTCATTGCATCAGCACGCAAACGAGACCTTGGTGTGAAGCATCACAGTATACCACGAAGTCATCGTTGCCTTCGGGTAAAGATAAGATAGGTGCACTACAGAGTTTTTGTTTGAGCAGCTGGAAGGCTGACTCCTGCTTATCAGTCCAATCGAATTTCTTTTCCTTTTGGGTCAGTGCAGTGAGGGGTTGAGCTATTTTTGAAAAGTTCTCAATGAATCGCCTATAGTACCCGGCGAGTCCTAAGAATTGTCGTACCTCGGTGGGTGTATTAGGTGCTTGCCAACCCTTGATGGCTTCGATTTTTGAAGGATCAACATGAATTCCTTGACTGTCAATCACGTGTCCAAGGAATTGTACAGTTTGCATCCAGAATTCACACTTGGAGAATTTGGCATATAACTCCTCGTGCTTGAGTAGTTCTAGAACGGTTTTCAGGTGTTGCGCGTGTTCTCGTTCATTACGCGAGTAAATCAGAATATCGTCAATGAAGACGATGACAAACTTGTCGAGGTAAGGCTTACACACCCGATTCATAAGGTCCATGAATACTGCCGGTGCGTTGGTCAAGCCGAATGGCATCACTTGGAATTCGTAATGCCCGTAGCGAGTTCGGAAAGCTGTTTTAGGAAAGTCGGTATCACGAACTCGTAGTTGGTGATAACCTGACCGTAGATCAATCTTTTAGTAAACACTCAACCCTTGGAGTTGGTCAAATAGGTCATCAATGCGTGGTAGTGGGTAACGGTTCTTAACGGTTAATTTGTTGAGTTCACGGTAGTCGATGCACATGCGGAAAAAACCGTCTTTCTTTTTCACAAACAGGACCGGGGCTCCCCAAGGCGAGGAACTCGGTCGAATAAAGCCTTTATCCAGGAGTTCTTGCAGTTGAGTAGACAACTCCTGAAGTTTAGAGGGGGCTAAACGGTACGGTGCTCGTGCCACGGGTGCTGCGCCGGGCACAAGGTCAATAAAAAATTCGACTTGTCTAGTTGGCGGTAGGCCAGGCAAGTCTTTAGGAAAGACTTCTGGGAAGTCTCGAACAATAGGCACATCCTCAAGTCACTTCTCCTCCGACTGTTTCTCTATAACGTGTGCGAGAATTGCCTGGTACCCTTTTCTCAAGTATTTCCGGGTTTTCATGCAAGAAATAATGTTAAGTCTCGTCCCACCGGTCTCCCCTTGTACGATTAAAGTTCCACCGGTGACGAGAGGAATACGGACAATTTTCTCAAAACAAATAATCTCGGCGCGGTGTTTGGATAACCAATCCATACCGACGATTATGTCAAAGCTGCCGATTTCGACAGGTATAAGGTCAATAGAGAATAGCTCACTTGCTAGGTTTAGGGTGCAATTGCATATTATACTATCGGCCTCAATTAGTTTTCCATTTGCTAATTCTACAATGTACTTAGCATCTAAGGCAGTGGGGGTAGCATTGAGCAGTGGGCTAAATTCATCAGATATGAAACTTTTATCGGCACCAGTATCAAATAAGACTGAAGCGGTTAAGTCGTTGAGAAGAAACATACCCGTAACAACGTTCGGGTCTTGGCGGGCTTCCCCCGAGTTCAACACAAAAGCTCTGCCGCGAGCGTTGGTGTTGTTGTTCCTGTTATTACTTCTCAGCTTTGGACAATCATTCCTGAAATGTCTGGTGTTTCCACACTCAAAGCAGGCCTTTGGTGTGTTAGAGTTTGGGATTGTGGTGTTGGTTCGACAATCTTTAGCTAAGTGCCCGAAACGTTTGCACTTGCTGCAAGGGCAAGAACCATCGTGGTGACGGTTGCATTTAGAGCAATAGGGTTTGCTCCCACTTTATCCTTTCTTTTCATCGGTACCAGCAGCATAGGCCTTTGTAGTATCTGGCCTCTTGTTTTGTTGTTGTCCTTGGTTCTGGTTGTGGTTGGGATTCCATTTCCGTTTGTTATCCCCAGATCGGTTTCCAGTATCCTTTCCAGTGGATGTTCCACGACGGACTACCTGAGCCATTATGTTATGTGCCATACGGACGACACTCTGAATAGTCCCCGGGTTGGACGCAGTTACCATCCCCTGAATCTTGGCTGGGAGTCCCCAGATATACCTTTTGATCCTCTTGTATTCAGGATCGACCATTGTTGGGTACAGAAGTGCCAGCTGGTGGAAGCGGGTAGTGTAACCGGTGATATCATCACCTCTCACTGTGAGGTTCCAGAATTCAACCTCAAGCTGTTGTAGCTCTTCTCTTAGACAGTACTCATCAGTCAGCATCTTCTTTAGATCTTCCCAAGGGAGTTGATAAGCGACATCAATCCCCACAGTTTGGGCGTAGGTATTCCACCAGGTAAGGGCACCATCCATCAAGGTGCAGGTTGAGTACTTAACCTTGCAATCCTCGGTGCAGTTGCAGATTCGAAAAACAGATTCCAGTTTCTCAATCCATCTTAGTAAGCCAATGGCTCCTTCAGTTCCCTTGAAGTTTAATGGTTTGCAGTTCAGAAAATCCTTGTATGTACAAGGTTTAGCAGTTGGTACTGTGTTGGAGGTATTTTCGCTGCCCTGTTTCGGATTTGAACCACTGTTTCGCTGTGCCTCTTGAGCAGCCAGGGCATCGGCTACTCCTTGCGCAACGAACTGGGCAAGTTCAGCAGTGGTGAAAGTCTGTTTCCTTGGCGGCATGTTCCTTTAATAAAAAGTTAGGAGGTATGTGAGATTTTGTACAAGGAGTATGATTATCACGGATGCATATATAAAAGGGGTAATATACAACATCACTATAGGACAATCAATAACATAAGATAGATATATTTGCAACCACTCAAGGTGCGAGTTCAAAAGATTTCAGAATTCTAAGTTCACAAAAGATACCGGGAATATTACATCCGGTCGGGTTACAAGAGTTTACATAGCTAGCTAATAGGTTACATGATAACCACTGCACTAATCTTGATGTAGGTCGAGTTGTGCCAACAGAGAAGTGAGATGGTTAACAGATTCTGCAAGCCTGCTAACCATTCTAAGAGCATCCTCGGTTTCCCGTAGACGCGTCTCGCATTCTTGCAGCCTTGCTTGCAGAACAGAGATTTCATTCTGGTTACTGATCACTTGATTTTGAATAGTTCCCATGGTTTCGATAGTTTCTCCCAGTTGGTCGTGAAGTGTGTCCATGTTATCCACAGTGTTCTCGTGGTCTTCGGAGACTTGGTTGATACGTTCAAGAGCTGTGAGTCTCCAGTTCTCACGAGTCTCCTGCAGCTCTAAGTCCATTTCGAGAAATTGTCGCTCATAGTGGTTTAGCCTGGCGGCTAGAGCTGGTACGGAATAAGGGTTATTTCGAGGCGACATTATGGTCCTCCTAAAAATCCGTGGGTTTTGTGATCCATACGGATGAGAGCGTGACGAATTGGGTGATGCGTTTGCCATTCTGAGACAAAGCGTTAAGAAGAATGAGGCCTATATTCATATAATACATGTATAATATAGTCTAAGATATTGAGCGAGAGTGAGGATTATCTATGTATACATGTATATATATCACATAATAACCTAAAGTGTCTAATCACAGACATGTTTGAGTCCCGGTTTCTCTTGTGGTCAGAGTCAACTAGTGTATCCCTGTTCATCATAACCATTTCAGACCTCACATCATCTTTCTTTAATTGTACATAGTTGATCAGGCTATGTTAAATTAAAGTCGTATGATGTAATACCTGAACCAGTCATAACTAATAGGGAGATACTGCCTAACGGTCATAGTCTAGGCCCACTAAATGCAACCTAGTTCGCTATAACCTTAGGCTCTGATACCAATCTGTAACACCCCCAAATTTAATATTGCGCGGAAGCAATCTTTGGGTGTTACTAATCAATAATTAAGCACCAAAGTATAGCAAACGACTTCTAAATGAGACGTTTGTAAAATAGTTACATACCATTATAAAATAGGGTTTGAAAACATAATGTTATCGTTACAAAAGTAAGGTCCCCTAGAGTCCGCGTACATAGCGGGAGATTCTATTACATAACCATAGTTACAAAAGATAATGCTAAAGAATCTCCGTTAAATGCAGTTTGGAAATCATGCGACTCTAGCTAGTAATCCTGGAGTAATCCTACTCCGTACGTGTACCTGAGAATACATGCTAAAAAGGGTCAACATGAATGTTGGTGAATCTCACAGGTTTGTAAGTAAGTAATAGTTTGAATATAAGATTTTTATCAGTTGTGCCCGCAGGCGTAAATCAAGTATCTGCAACCAAGCAATTAATAAGTAAATATGTATATACCGTTGCCATGAGCTCATAGTCGAAGCTTAACCCGTAAATCAGTGGTACAGCCAAGTACCATATAGTGCCCCCGCGAGTGCCCAATCCAAACACTCGTACGAAACAAATAAAAGTCGCCCGTTTATACATAACGGTTCGTGGTAGCACTACTACCCCGGGCGGGGAGGGTCAGTCCCTAATGGATCCATTAACTAATATTCGCGCTTAAGTCCATAACTAACGAAGCTATGATGGAGGGACTTCAGTGGATTAGTAAGTAACTCATGCAAGCCCGTATATGAAAAGCAAGAAATTTAGCACTTGTGTTCAAGAAAACGTAAGCAATATATCTCACCCCGTAAGTAAAACAGTAAAAGCGGGGTTGTAAGACTCACCTGAGTCAAGTAAGCAAGCGTTTAACTTAATAAACGTAAAGTCTGAAAGCAGTAGTAATCCGTAGGTTCTGCGAACCCGCAACCTTCTAATGCCCTAAGCATATAAGGTTGTATGTATAAGTGAATGTCTCAAAGGATCATTCATGCTAGTTGTCCACTCAACTAGTTATGTCCAAGTGTTTGTTTGTACTTTTGTAAATATTTTGTAAATAAGTGTGGCCCGTTGGTGACGGAAGTGTAATAACAATTCAAATATTATTATGTGTTTTGCGGTGTTGTATACTTATTAATGTATTTGTTGTTGATTGTCCAATTATTGTACCTATGTATAAGGATTTTCGGAAATAAAAATTTATGCGACAATGGTATTACGACAATATGGTTTCATGCGACAATCGAAAGGGGATAATCATCTGATAATCAATTCCGACAATAAGGTATTCACGGGCACTGTTCATGCGACAATAAGATATTCACGGACTTGGTTGTGTTAATGATATTCACGGAGTTTATTTATACGACAATATGTATTCACGGAGTTAATTTTTACGACAATATGTATTCACGGACTTTATTTATACGACAATAGTATGTATTCATGGAATTTAGTTTTTATGCGACAATACATTCACGGATTATTTGTGATTTTTATATAAAATAGTAAACGTTATCAAATCCTTCTGAAATTTTTACACAAAGTTCCTACATATGTTATGCACTTTTTGTAAATTGTTTATGATTTTTGGAGGTCGTTTGATATTTTATAAAAATTCACAAATTGTCAGTGTTCATTTTAATCTGAGATTAGACCACTTCTCACAAATCAAATTTTCTGGAGAAATAAGTGCATTTCTGGAATGAGTCAAAGAAGAACTTTTTGTATATAACAAAATTACCAAGATTTCCCAAGTGGTCTCATACGTTTTGGAGGTCTAGAACTCAAGATATGGTCTCAAGAAGGAGGTCATTGTCGGAGGTCATTGTCGGATTTTTACTATTGTCGGACCTATATTTCACCCGTGTTAAAAATCAACTTGGTCAAGTAAAACTTAACGAATCGTTATGAAATTTTTACACAAGGTTCTCCTATGTCTTAGCTTTCCAAAACATACTTTTTCATCGATTTTAACCAAGCACAACTCGAGATGAAAATTGTTAAATTGAAGTAAGTCCAGCAGATCGTTTTTGTGACATATGCTCAATAATCTGGTCTTAAGTTAAGTTTTACAAACCTTCACAAGAAGTTCCAGTAGGATTTGGAAAACTAACAAAATTTGTGATCTTTTCCCGTTGGTCTCAAGTTCTAATTCGTTCCGTAGCCCAAGATATACTCATTTTGAATTGGTCAAGATTCTGGTCAGATTCATCAGATCTGCTATGTGCTTTTATTTCAGTAACTAAAAATAGCAAATGAACTTCAATATTCGTGAGGCTTACAGATTATGAAAGTAGACTTCTTATACTTGATTTTAGGCTCAAGAAACGTCCATTTTGGTGTTTTAATGATTTTTATCAAATTCGGGGAAGTGGAAATAGAATCTGGACAGGAAGGTTAACTTCCTGTTTTCGAGTTTTAATTTGTGTTTCGACTTATCTTTTGGACATTAGCTAGTTGAATAAGCAACATAACATGATAATATACATATTATAAGTAAAACACTAGAGTTTTGAAGTCTCACAATGGTGTATGAAGAAACGGAGACGGTAGGAGTGATGTACACGCGTAGGCAGTCGTTTTGGTGTCTTCGGTTTCGTTTTTCCTTCAAGAGTGGGGTGGTGGCCAACGGTGGATGATGGTGGTGTGTGGTGGTGACTGCAATTCGTGGGAGAGGGGAAAGGGAGAGGGGAGAGGATTGTAGAGAGTTTGAAGGTGGAGTGTGTGAGGATAAAATGAAAGAGTGAGGAGGTATGGTGATGTTGGAGTGGGTAAGTGCCAAGAGGGTGAAGTCTTGGGTATGGCTTGCCATGCCCTCATGGCTGCAGATTTTCGTGGGTCCCCCCACTAGGTGAGTGTTTTAAATCATTTCTCAAAGCTTCGTTACGTGCGGTGTTTGTTTACCCATTCGTTTTACGTTTTAATTAATCGTATAACGTTTTATATAATACGTTTTGTTAACGATTTAAAAAAAACTTGATATTTTTAATAAAAGTTTACCCAAATAATGTATTTCTAAGTTATTAAAATGTATTTCGGTCGTCGGTCGATTGTGGTTTAGACGTTCGTTTAAATTGTGTAACGTTTTTAAATGTTTTAACTGTACGCGTGCAATCGCGATATTTCTAACCGAAGTATTTTATCAAAATACTTATTATGAAGTTATAAAAATATAACTTAAGTTTATTTCATGTGTCGGACGCGTTTCGTGTATTTTCGATGTGTACGGAGAGTTTTATACAACATTAAATACGTGTAATATATTCTCGCAATCTATTTAGATAAATAATGTTTGTTTTGGATATTTCCACATTACTTTAACAGTTTGTCACCAACGTCCATTTTAAACGGTGTCGGACCTCGTCCGGTTCAAGTGTGTATGATTTAAACAAATCATATAACGTGTATGTAATTACACAGAAAGTTACATATATTTAGATTAATATAATACTAAATACATGTAATTACAAGTAGTTAGGCACTAATTAAAGTCCTAAATTAGCGGGTGTTGCAGTAGGTGGGTAAGGAGAATGGTTTGTATCGGATGGTGTTAGATGAGATTGGAAATCTTGGGCTGAGTGGTTCAAATTAGCACAATTAAGGCAAGTTTGAACCTGATAGACTTGTTGTTTTTGATTTTTCAATTCCTTGATCTCTTTGGTTAGTTCTTCCACTTGCTGAACGAGAGTTTTGATAGCTTCATTCCCGATTGTAGTAGGTGAATTCACTAGTGATGGGTGATTTTCACTGTTCCAGTCATGGTTGTGCATTGTCATTTCCTCAATACGGCTCCAAGCTTCATTGGTCGTACAATTCATGAAACTGCCTCGAGAGGCGGTATCAAGTAAAGGACGGTGATGTGGGAGGAGACCATTGTAGAAAAAATGCGCAACTGGTCTGAGCGCTCAAAACGATGATTTGGACATTTCTTAAGCAATCCCTTAAAGCGTTCCCATGCATCGTAGACCGATTCATCATGCATTTGACGGAAGTTTATGATGTTGGACCTAAACGTGGCTTGTTTTGATGGGGGAAAATATTTGGCCAAAAATTTGGTTGCTAATTCTACCCAAGAGGTTATAGAGTTGATTCCTAGTTCCTCAAACCAGGTTTGTGCATTGAGAGGGAGTGAATAGGGAAATAGGTATAGATAGACTATGTCCTGAATAACCCCAATCGGCTTAAAGGAGTTGGATAAGGAAATGAATTTGTCAAGGTGGGAGTTGGGATCATCATTTGGTAGGCCACAGAATTGACAGAGGTTTTGGACTAACTGAACAATGTGGGGCTTTAATTCAAATGAAGTTTTATCGGTTTCCGGATAGACGATTGATCCTCCTCGACCTTCAATCAAAGGTTTAGAGTCTTCAGCGAGAGTTATACATGCAGCAGTCATAGTCTCATTGGCAGTTGGTTGACTAGTTGAATGGATAGGGGTGGTCATTTCTAAAAGAGGTAAAAGGAAGGAAAAATAAAGAAAGACGTAGGGTTCTAAGAAATCTTAAAGGTTCAATAGTAAGTAAGTTCGTCTTAACGCCTAAGGATCGTACAGTTGGTACCCCGGCAACGGCGCCAAAAACTTGATGCGCCACCAGCGGTCGGTAAGGATTTCAACCCTTATCGTTGCACCGGCTACTGGCGGCGGGCATCAGTGGTTGTTTTAAATTTGTAATTGCGGGGCCTAAGTTTTCCCTAACACTGCTAATCCTAAGGGTGAGCAAGTGGTAGGTATGACCTAGAGTCGTTCTTCAAACCGACTGAATTGAAACTAAGGCGTGGCAGATGAGGGCTTTCAAACTAATGAAGGTTTTATAAAATAGTGAGGGAATTTTGATTTTTATATTAACTAACTTAGGCAAGTAAATAAATAAAAGCGAAATAAAAATAAAAGATAAAGCAGATAAAATAAAGATAGTGTTTGCTGAGATTTCATTAATTAAGTTATGGGATGATGTTTGGAGAAACTGTGTTGAAAGATATTTTTTTAATTATTAATCTTGAATACTCAAGATGTAAACACTAGATTCCCTACTAATTAAAATCCCATTAGCATGTCACACCGGGAGCTAGGTTATGGTAACATCACAAAGTATTTAGAATAATAAGCAAAATCTTAATTATGGTTTAATAATACTTTCATATGAACGGGAACAAAATCTTAAGGTACTAGACATAACCGAATCATATAACGATTCCTCGTCATCCTAACAGATTCATGTATTTAAAAAGTTCATTAATGACTTTAAACCAGCCCTTGCTTAAGACTACCCAATAAATCCCCTAGTTATTCACAACGTTCCTCACTTTAAGTGGTTCAACCGCTTCAAACCATGACCATGTCTTGTCCTACGATAATCCCCCATGTAGCCTTGCGGTTCCATAGTTTCATACCTTTGATAAATTATATTGACACAGATGACTGACTACTTTTTAATTGGACGTCGTTCAAAAGGTGTTGTAATCACGTTTATTGGTGGAAAGGCGATAGATTAAATTGAAGATTAAAAGTCTATTTAGAAAGGTTAATTAAACTAGGTTTCTCATTTTATATGTTAGTCCGTAATATAACTACCTTCGGTCGTTACTCGACTTCCATACATTTGTACTCCACCTTGAAGTGTTTCCAGTACTATATCGAGTAACAGTCGAATAGGGGCCATCATATTACTCCGTAATATTGTACCGTTTCGTAATATGACTACCTTCGGTCGTTCCTCGACTTCCATACATGTGTACTCCACCTTGAAGTGTTTCCAGTACTATATCGAGTAACAGTCGAATAGGGGCCATCATATTACTTTACGATAATTAAGACCGTTTATATTTTACCACTATGATGATCCTAAGACAACAATCAAACAAGAACATGCAATAAAACGATCAAAGCGATACTACCGATCTTTAATATTTAATTATAAATCATCCCATTATTAATTAACTACATCGCAAACAAACACAACAAGTATACTACTCTCTAATCATGGCAATAACTAAATCTAGCATAATCAATAAAAACGTAATTAATTAAGGTAGATAGGGATAGAAAGAACCAGGATTAAATGCGATAGAGAATAGACTTGAATTAATTGACACAATTCCGAGCATACACCGAAGATTACAATAAGTTCCGCACTTTCCTTCTACTTCTAATAAAACTCTTAAACTAGTTTACATACTAGTTAAAACTAATCTAAAGAAAGAAATATAGAGTGAGAAAGTGGGAGCCTATTTCTAGAGTGAGAAATATAAGCTAGGAAGGTGTGTGTTAAAATGAAGGCTCATGCCTCCTATTTATGGGAGAGTTTTGGTGCATTTTAGCAAGTGGAAGCTCACAATAGCAAAAGGTGGAAAAGGTGGTGGCACCGGGTACACGAAAGGACCAAAAAGTGGGATCCATTCAGGGGGGTGCCGGCCGGCGGTGGCCATGTGGTGGCCAGCGGTGAGGGGCTGCCAGCCGGCCTGGTACGCCACCCTGCCGCACCGGTTCGCTTTCATTCACTGCGTTGCTTAATTCGCGCGTATCTTCTTCGTTACGCGTCCGTTTGCGTTGATTCTTTTTTCATTGTATTCGTAAATCAAAAACAAATCTTTTGCTGAAAAGAAATCCCAAAAATATGTCTCTGAAATTTAGATGTGTCGTACGACTCGTTTGGATCTTCCGGCGTACGTAGAATCTTCATTCTTCGTCCGTTTTTGTTGATTCTTCTTCTGTTGGATTCGCAATTTGAAAATGAACATCTTGGGTGAGATGGATGTTGGTGATGTGCACTTTTTTCTTGAAATCTCGTTTTGATGGCTTGAATCTTCAAACGTGCGTGGAATCTTCATTTTCTATCTGTTTTGCTTGATTTTCATCGTGCAACCTTGTTTTGACCATCTTGGCATAATACTATTGATTTGTACTGAATTTGAGTTAAAGTGCCAAGAATAGTTCCAGAATGAGAGAGATATCGGTAGTAAAAACGTGACTTTTTACGCGATATCAATGTACTGGTAGACATGATACTATTGATTTGTAATTCTAATACGTGTCTATGATCTTGTGGTAAATACCATATGATGTACGACTAAATGTCTTAATTCCTTTAACATAGCATGACATATTTCTACCTGAGGTTTATCTGAAATCATTTGGGGGTCTATACTGATTGTTTCCTCTGTTGTACATAAGTACAGACCTGGTCTCAATTAGTATATGCTTAAAAGTTAAGCAAACGCAAGTTAATGAACTTGAAAAAGTCTTAAATCATAAGATACCTATCAAGGTCACCAAAATGGTTTGACCAAGTCTGGTTTTGCTTACACAATCAAGTTATGTCGCTTTGTTGTACGTTTGTACAGACCTGTCACCGCTGACTTGATTCTTAAAAATGATATTCTTATATTCTCTCTGGATTAGGAAGTTATTCTCATGTCTGGGTTACAGGGGTATGTCATAGGTGGGGACTATGGAGAAATATTCATACTAACAATAAAAAGTTAATTCACAGACCCGGATGTAACATGTTTAAGTGAATAAACAATATCAGTAATCGTCTTGAAATAATTTTTATAAAAGGTGTTTTAAGTGTGCTAAGTAAATTTAAAGTGGACAAATATACTGATAATCGAAATAACACTTACTATTTCCTAATAATTGCATATTGGCCTGATATAATCCCTAAGCGGACTTAAAACAATCCTATCCCCGATTACTTAATTTTTAAATATTCTTTGTTTTTCATTTATATAGAAAAATACAAAAAGATTTTATTTCTATGTTATTTTCTTCGATATCATATATCTTGTCAAAGTCAAATATTGAAGATATACAGGATGTCGGTTACTCTACAAAGACTATGAAGATAAATTCTATCGGAGAAGCAGTTGGTGATTGAGAGATAGTCACTGAATTTGAAGATATTATTTTATGATAAATTTTGTCAGTCACATGAATTTGGACATCAAGATTTCTTTGAAGACCATGCTATCTCAATGGGGAAGATTATGATTGTTGAAGACATAAAAGAGTTTGTTGATGAAGACTAATTGAAGACTTATTTGACCAAGCTGCTGACATTGGGGAGTTTGTTGGTGCATTTGGTGTGTCAGTCAGTTGGTCAAACGTTTGTAATTGTCAAAGTTAATTAGTCTGCGTATGTATAATGTTTAGTGTGTATATGCGAGTCTGTAAACGAATAGCTAAATAGAAAATATACACAAATGTTGACATGCGACACTTAGGTCAGTGTCGCAGTATGCCACACTCAGCTAGTGTCGCACGGGTCGGCTCCTGCGACACTTGGCTAGTGTCGCAGGTAGGGCAGATTTAGTATAAATAGAGGAGTCGAATTCAGTTTTAGGGTTAGACTTTCTGAGAGTGTGGGAGAGCCGTTTTCAGAGTGAAATAGACTGAAAGTGTGTGTAAATGTTTATACTTCAATTGTTAATATGCAGAAAATGTTATAGAAATCGTGTGTTTGTTTATTCGTTCAATAATCGCTAACCAAATGGATTCCGCACGTTTGGTTGATTAAACGATCCGTTAGATCAGAGATACAGGATCTAGAAATGTGATTATTCAGGATGAAGAAGGAGAAAGAGTTATAGATTTGGATGAATATCTGAATGAATCAACTCATTCTGATTTTGAAGAAGATCTTCCTGATTGTCATAAAGATAATCCGATTTTTAAGCCTTTGGAGAAGAAGAAAAAGGCAAAGACTGCGATATCAGAAATCGATATTACTGGAAAGCGAGTACCTAAGAAAGGTATAATCGGTTGGTATTATGATGCAGATTTAAAGCTTTTTGCAATCAAAAGATATGACGGTGTTCAATATTTTGAAAGAAAGCTTGCAGTTTTCCGTTCTTTACCGAGATTTGAAATAAGAGACTTGGCTAGAATGGAAATGAAGAACCCTAGTAATGATCCTTATGGAAGATATGTCGAAAGGGTAATCAAGACTGAGGGTTGGTCAATGAAGTTTGAAAGAATTAAGCCAAGAGTAGGAAAAACTATCAAGTTAAATGAAAGAAGTCAAAGAACAGGAAGACGACTGCGTAAAAAGATTTATCCAGCAGTTAAATGCGTACAACATATACCGTTAAAGCTTATGCCTCAGGATATTTTGAGAAATATGAAGAGATGGCATGTAGAAGCTGGAACTGGTGAAGCTGTGATTTTTGAAGCTGATGATGAAGTCGAAGATGGAGAAAAAGAACTTTTGAGAATATATGATCATCGACACTTAGTAAATCTTTCCAAGAATGATCTGTTGATGTTATACAAGAACAGGATCACTGCTATTGAAGGATGGGGAGATTTAGGAAGAGATTATCAGCTAATGGTTAAAACTTGCATTAAACTGAAGATGTAAGCTTGGAGTAAAATTTACAAGTGAAGATCAAAGACATTTTAAAGACATAGATGCTAGAGCTATTGTCAAGGGGGAGTCTGTTGGGACATGTTATTGTGACAACAGATCTAGCTTGTAATAGTACTAGAGATTAGTGTTATCAAGTTTGTAAATTGGTTTTGACTTGTAATGAATATATTGGTTGGTAAACATTTTAGAGTTAAATATTAAATACTGAAAAATGTTGACTAAGTTTGACCAAGGACCTGTGATACGAACTGAGTTGGGTTCGCAGGGCAGGACTGCAAGGCGAACCAACTGGTTTCGCTGGGCCAAGTTGGGTTGCGAACCGAGTCGGTTCGCAGAGCCCATAAACTGCGAACTGAGACGTGTTTATAAACAAATTAGGTTTGAAACCTAATTAACTTTTGCCAATTGATAATTACGAATGAACTTAACTTTCCAGAGATTTCAACATAATCTAAAGGTTAGGTATTGATCAATTAACAACTGTTATATTCAATACGAGACATATTAGATTATTGATTTCACTAATACTTGTGAAATAAACCGTTTACAATCCGTAAACATAGTATTAAGGGATTCCGCACCTTAATACCTAAAGATAACCTCGTTATCAATCCTAATACATACGGACTTACAGAATCAACAAAAACGGATGAAGAACGAAGATTCTACGTACACCGGAAGATTCAAACAATTCGCACGAGACATCTAAAGATTATTGATACTTTTAAGGGATTTCTTTCCATCAAAGTATATGTTTTTGAAAAACAAATCCAATGCAAAAAGAATTGACGAAAATGGACGCATAACAAAGAAGATACGCGCGAATCAAGAAATGAGCAAAAGACGGCGAGCTGGGGCGGGTGGAAGGCAGCCGCCGCCGGCCACCATCCAACCGCCGCCGGCCACCATGTTGGCGGCGCCGGCCACCCTGCCCCCGTCCATTTGCCTCTTTTTCATCCTTTCTCGTACTCGCCTGGTACACATGCTAGACCCTTTCGCAACTTTAGGGTACATGTGCTAGACCTTTCCGTGCTTGAGGGTACATATGCTACCACCTTTTGCTAACATATGCCCCATGTTGCTAAAGTGCACCGGATTTCAACTATAAATAGGAGCACCTAGGCTTCATTTCAACACACACTCTTGGAATCACAAAATTCCACTTTCTCGCTCTAGAAATTCTCTTGTATTTTATAGTTTTTCTAATTATAGGATTATTGTAATTAATCTACGGATTAATATAAATGCTATAACGAACGCTAGTGATTTGGAGATCAATCTTTGTACGTGCCAAAGAGTTGTCAATCATAATAATACGCTGCTACGCATTTATTTCCTGGTGATATCTCAACCTTTATCATACTTATTTCGTATTTTAAATATGCATTATTACTTGATATGAGATTTACTTGTTGCCATGAATTGCGAGTATTTTATTATTGTGATTGTTGATGATGTAGATAATTATAAGTAGGTATGACATTATATAATTAGTGTACGACAATCTTAAAGTGATATAACGGCCCCTATTCGACTGTTTATTCGATATAGTACTGGAAACGCGTTAAAGCGGAGTACAAATGTATGGAAGTCGATAAACGACCAAAGGTAGTTATATCACTGGAATCATCTATGGTTTAACGGCCGGAATTCCGAAAGGAGAATACAACTTTACAACTAACTAGTATATCCTACGAAAGTGAACACACTATAAAGTAATGTTCGTAAAACACATTCGGATAGAATAGGAATTAGTAACCTTTGTACTGTAAAGATTTTATGAACTTAAGTTTAATTTACAGAGTACCCTTTCTGGTTATCCACATGACTGCAACCTAGTAATTAGGACCTGATCAACCTTAATTATGGTAAATAGTTATCTGTGCTTGTGACATGCAATAAGTAAGACACAGTGAAACCACTCGTTGTATATATTAGGTTTACATTTATGCACTGCTTTACATTTAGTTAGTTTAGAGTGTCATTCTCACTGTCAATTACTCTTGACTGCGTGTTGGATGTAAGAAGTCATGGAACTACCGTGTATGGTACACTGTCTAATTACTGAAAGACATGGTCTGCATATGAAACACGTTTTGATAAATTGCGAATAATCCAGGGATGTATAACAGTTTGAAAAGGAGAAACTTAAGTCGTAATTCAAAGTAACCAAGCTTTAATAAACAACAACAAGGCTTAGGAATAAGAGTAAAGTCCTAGCGACCTAGAATCCTTAAAACACTAAGTCTTACAAAATCGACAGTCTAAATATACAAAGTTATTAATCTACATGCTAATAGAATAGTAAACTATCGTAGGGGTTAAGAACGATCGGACCTATGAGACTACTCTATTGATTCATGCACCTCGGTATAAAACCAAGATATGTTGCTTATCTTTCAACTAAATAAGTATTGGAAGTTTGCGTATTGCTCCGATCAGATTGAGGTGATTCAACTTGGAGAATTTAGCTAACAGAGAGGGCTATAACTTTCATTTTGACCACTTGGACAAGTTTTGCATCCATCCGGCGGATGGATTGAAAAAGTGGGCTGACAGAGTACGCGGGCTGGATTTAATGGGCTTTTACATCCATACGTCGGATGGAAAAATCCATCCGCCATATGGATCACTTTTCCATTTATTTAAGTCCATTTTTAGGGTTTTCAAAAGAGAACTTTTGTTGAGTCATTGATCGCTGATCAACTCAATAATAACTAACTCATTGAAGAAAATGATTAAATCAAAGCTGTTGTAGCTAAAGTTATTACTCGCTGGTCTCTGATCACTCTAAACTTCATCAACAACAAGTTTTTCTAGGGATCTTTGATCACAATCATTTATGGGGAGATTGTTGAGTCACTGGTCGCTGATAAGTCACCAGTTGCTGACCATCTCAATATTACATAACTTGATGAAGAAATGATTTGTGTCAAAGCTGCTGTTGCTGAAATTAACAATTGATGATCGCTGTAGGACCCCTGTACCGGACCTAATCAGATCATTAACTTAATTGAAAGTGCGGAATCCAAACAATCAAGTATTGAACGTTTAATCAATTAACAAACACGATATCTATAATCTTTGTATATATTCACACTTAAAGAATAATGATTACAGATTACAAACTCTATCTCTCTCTCTAGCCATGCCTCTCTCTCACTCTTTAGGGTTTGATCAACCCTCAAATGAAACCTTACACTTCTATTTATACTCACACTCTGACCTACTGGCGACACAAGCATTGTGTCGCTAAACTAACCCTTGCGACATAAACCTTATGTCGCTATTGCGACACAAGCTCTGTGCCGCATGACTAATATTCTATGATTATATTTCGTTTACAGCCTCGAATATACACACTAATCACATTCCATACTAAGACTAATTGACTTTGACAAGTACAAATGTTGACCAAGTGACTGACACACAAAATGCACCAACAAACTCCCCCATGTCAGCAGCTTGGTCAAATAAGTTTCAATTAGTCTTCACCAATAAACTCCCCCAAGGAGATAGCTTCGTCAAATAAGTTTTCAACTAGTTTGAACCGATAAAACTCCTTCATGTCTTCAACAATCAGAAACTCCCCCATTGAGATAGCATGGTCTTCAAAAAAATCTTGATGTCCAGATTCATGTGACTGACACACATTTATCGTACAATAAGATCTTCAAACTCTGTGATCATCTCTCAATCACCATCAGCTTCTCCAATAGAATTTATCTTCACAGTCTTTGAAGAATAACCAACATCCTTTACATCTTCAATATTTGACTTTAACAAGATATGTGATATTGAAAAAAATAACATAGAAATAAAAATCTTTTTATAATTTTCTTTATAAAGGAAAACTGAAGATTAAAATAAATTTGGGGATATGATTGTTTTAAGTCTGCTTAGAGATCATATCAGGACAGCATACATTTATTAGCAAATAGTAAGTGTTATTTTGATTATCAGTATATTTGTCCACTTTAAATTTACTTAGCATATTTAACACACCTTTTATAAAAATTATTTCAAGACGATTATTGGTATTGTGAGTTAACCTATTATTGTTAGTATGAATATTTCTCCATGGTCCCCACCAATGACATACCCCTGTAACCCAGACATGAGCATAGCTTCCAAATTCAGAGAGAATATAAGAGTATCATTTTTAAGAATCAAGTCAGCGGTGATAGGTTTGTACCAATGTACAACAAAGCGACATAACTTGATTCAGGTGTAAGCAAAACCAGACTTGGTCAAACCATTTTGGTGACCTTGTTAGGTATCTTATAATTTAAGACTTTTTCAAGTTCATTGACTTGTGTTTGCTTTACTTTAAGCATATATGTTGGGATCTGAGCAAAACTAGACAAGTATTGAAGACTAGCCACTGTTCTCTTTATTGCTAGCCGCTGTTATTGATGAAGCAGTACCACTGCTTAAAGAGTGCTAGCCACTGCCAGAAGAAGTAAAAGTGCTAACCACTGTCAGAAGAAGTAAAGGTCTAGCCACTGCTAGTATAGTTAAGCAGTGTCACTGTTAGTATGTGTCTGTAAAGGGAACTTACTACCACTGTTGGTACAAAGTAGGTTATTCCCACTGTTAGTATATAGAAATCTGTTAGAGATATTTATGGAATAAATTTGAATTCCATAAATATAGGAGATTGTTTAGCAGGACTCTATGTGTTATAAATAGAGATCCTAAACCTAGTTTTAGGTTAAGATTTTTAGCGCAGCTTCAAGGTTTTGTAACCCTAATACAAATCAGTGTATTCGTCTTATATCATTAATAAGATTGAAGCTTGTTATATCTCTGTTCTTGTTATTCATATTGATCTTCATTATATTACTAAGTGTTATTCCGCAAACTTCTTAGTAATCATTCAAAACTTTGTTAGTCTAATAACTTTATTAGATCGATCTGGGTTTTACAAGTGGTATCAGAGCTGTTGGTTAAGTTTTGAATACAGGAAGATCTAGAATTACTGTTTGATTGATTATTTTCAATATTTGTTATTAAATCAATGGCAGAAAGCAATGAAGGAATACAGGTCACTAAGATTCCATTGCTTAGACCTGATGAGTTTGATCTATGGAAAAACAGAATCAGACAATATATGCTTCTCACAGACTACCAGATGTGGGAAGTGGTTGTTAATGGTCCTCCAGTGACTCTAAACAGTGATGGTGTTCCAATGCCAAGATCACCACCAACAACTGAGGCAGAAAGAAAGGTCAGATCCATTGAGTACAAAGCTTTAAGTACTCTATTGTTATCCATTCCCAATGAATATCAGAGACGGTTTGAAGCATGTCAAGATGCTAAAGTATTGATGGAAGCAATTGAAAAGAGGTTTGGTGGTAATGATAACACCAGAAAGAACAAAAGATCTCTACTTAAACAACAGTATGAGAATTTTAATTCTACAAGATCAGAAACTTTAACACAAACCTTTGATAGGTTTTCTAAACTGGTTGGAGATCTGGAAAATCATCAAGTGAAGATAGATAGAGATGATTTAAACAGGAAGTTTTTGAGGTCCTTGGGTGATGAATGGACTATGTATACTGTTGGGCTAAGACAGAGTGCAGATCTGGAAGCCAAGGAATTAGAAGATATATATAATGATCTGAGAAACTTTGAATCTGAAGTAGAGGGCAAGAAGGGAGGATCAGGGAACAACAACCAAAATTCTGCATTTATGTCTATGGGAGCATTTGGATCTAAAGCTGAGTCATGTCTTAAAGAGTCATCCTATGGGTCTGGAGGAAGTGCATCATTATCTAAGAATTCTAATGATCAAATCTTAGAATCTTTCTTTGCTAGTAATGTGAACTCTTCACTTACTAATGAAGATCTAGATCAATTTGAAGGAGATGATCTAGAAGAAATGGATATTAAACTGCAGATTGCTCTAATCACACAAAGAGCAAAAAGGTTTATGCAAAGAACTGGTAGAAATAACTTTGCACAGAAGAGGAGTGATGCTAGCTGGTTTGACAAAAGCAAGGTTGAATGTTTCAATTGTCACAAGATGGGACATTTTGCTAGGGAGTGCAGAAGCCCAAGGGTTGATCAGAATGAAAGAGGAAATGTTCAAAGAAGTGCAGGTAATGTGGGACAAACTAAGAATGTGCCAATCCAAGATACTTCATCAAATGCACTGGTATCTGTTGATGGATGTGGATGGGATTGGAGTGATCAGGAAGAGCATGAAGTGAAGAATCAATGCTTCATGGCAACTGCAGAATCTGACAAACAATCAGAAGTTCCATATGAGGTACAAATTAAATTATGTTCAACTGTGTGTAAACAAACTGTAAAACATTATAGAGATCATAACCAGAAAGTGTGTGATGAGTTAAAATTATGTGAAATCAAAAGTAAACACACAATCTCTGTAATAGAAAATTTTGAAAAACAGATTCAAGCATTTGAAGAGAATGCAACACAGTTTAAGTATGATATCGAGTATGCTAGGTGGGAGAGAGATACACTTAAAGATCAAGTAGAAGTACTAACTAAGAAACTTACTGAGGTCACATGTGAAAGAGATAGCATAAGACTTAATGTAAGTAACTTAGAAAATGCATCTAAGAGTGTACATAAACTTATCAATTCACAGATTCATGATAAACTTAAAACTGGGTTAGGATACAGTAGTGTACCTCCTCCTTATAACAACAACTACTTTCCTTCAAAAACTGAAATTGATTTAAATTTACTAAAAGAAGGATTGAATGATGATGTTAAAAAGGTTGACCCAGTTAACAGTTTAAAAGACGATGTGAACATTGATGGAGTTGAAATTCATGAGTGGAGTGAGGAAGATGATGAAGAGTGTGTTACATCTGAAGGTGAGGGTAATGTACTGAATAAATCTGTTACACAACCTAGTGAGTGTAGCAATCAAGTTACTGGTCTAACTTTAGATCTTAAGGATAAAAAGCTAGAAGAGGGTAAAAGAATGTTCAGTGAAAAGGAGAAATCTAAGATAGAAAATGTAAGACTCACATCTAATATTCCTAGAAAAGTTCAAAGGAAGATTAGAAATGAAGTGAAATCATCTCTTTCTGTGAATCCTGCATCTGCATTGAATAAATGTGATCATTGCAAATGTAAGGATAACTTTTCTTCGTCACAAAATTTTCAAAAACATATTCCCAGAGGTAACCAACGGAATTGGAATCAAATGGTGACTCAAAAACTGGGGAATAATGTTACTGTAATTAAAGAAAAGTTATGCCTTATATGTGGCAGAAATAATCATCTTCAACATGAGTGCTTTCATCATCCAAAAACCTATCAAGCAAATGTGAAAAAGCCATGGACAGCAGTTAATATGGTTAACAAACAAAATTTTAAATCTAAAGTTAATCATACAACTGCTGCTAGGAAGATGAACTATAGGGCAAATCAAGCTATGGTTGCTGCAAAAGTTTCTACTGCAGGAACAAAAGCTAAAGATTTAGCCAACAGTGATAAGACTAGAACAGTGGAAAAGGTTTTTAAAGCAAACAGTGGAAAGAATTTTACAACTAGTTATGTTAACACTGGTAGAGTAAATAACACTGTCAGGAATACCAACAGTGTTAATTCATTTACCACTGGTAGAACAAATAATACTGTTAGGTACTATAATAGTGTTAATCACTTTGCCACTGTTAGACATAATAAGTATAATCGTGACACTGTTAGGCATTATAACTATGGTCCTCCAGCTAATACTGTTAGACCAAAATCCACTGTTGAGTCTAAAATTAGTTGGATTTGGACACCTTTTCAATCAAATATGGCAAGCTGTTCAAAATCTAACAATGCATCCAAATCAATAATCTTCAAGAAAGTTGATTACCTTGATGCATCTGGGAAACCCAAAGCCAAATTGGTTTGGGTTCCCAAGAGAAATTAATTTTCTCTGTGTTTGTGTATGTGCAGGGCAAGCCAAGAAGTTTATGGCATATCGACAGTGGCTGCTCAAGGCACATGACTGGAGATAAGGAAAAGCTACAGAACTTCAAATCATTTGATGGTGGATATGTAGCATTTGGAAGCAATCCAAAAGGTGGAAGGATCACAGGCAAAGGAGTTGTTCAAAGTGCAAAGTTAAGCTTTGAAAATGTTTATTATGTGGAACAGTTGAGGTACAATTTGCTAAGTGTGAGTCAGATCACAGATAAAAAGAACCCTGTTCATTTTACTGACACTGAATGTCTTATTCTGTCTAAGGAGTTCAAAATTCCAGAAAATATGATTTTAATGAGAATTCCTAGGCAAGATAATGTCTACAAGTGTGACTTAGCAAACATGGCACCTCAATCTGATTTAAACTGCTTGATTTCTAAAGCAAATTTAAATGAGTCTACTTTGTGGCATAGAAGGATGTGTCACATGAATTACAAAACCATTAATAAACTTGTCAAAAACAAGCTTGTTAGGGGTTTACCTGAGAAGGTCTATTCATGTGATGATCATTGTGTTTCTTGCCTAAAGGGAAAGCAACACAAAACTTCTTTTAAGTCCAAAGCTGTGAATTCAAACTGTACTCCTCTATCCTTATTGCATATGGACTTATTTGGACCAACAAGTATAAGTAGTATGGGAAAAAGATCTTATTGTCTTGTTGTAATCGATGATTATACCAGATTTACATGGGTTTTCTTTCTTAGAACAAAAGATGAGACAGGTGAAATACTTAGATCATTTATAACTAAGATTGAGAACCAATTAGATACAAAGGTTAAAATCATCAGGAGTGATAATGGAACAGAGTTTAAAAATTCTGAGATGGATAAATTCTGTGATGAGAAAGGCATTAAGAGAGAATTTAGTGCTCCTAGGACTCCTCAACAAAATGGAGTAGCTGAAAGAAGGAATAGAACACTAATAGAGGCTGCTAGAACTATGCTAGCTGATGCAAAACTTCCTATGTCCTTTTGGGCAGAAGCAGTTAGCACAGCTTGCTATGTTCAGAATAGGGTAACAGTTGTTAAACCTTATTTCAAAACCCCTTATGAGCTGCTGTTTAAGAACAAACCACTGGTCAGTTTCTTAAAATCCTTCGGATGTCCTTGTACTATTTTGAATACCAAAGATCATCTAGGAAAGTTTGAAAGCAAAATAGATGAGGGTGTATTTGTGGGATATTCTGTTCAAAGTAAAGCATATAGAGTGTTCAATCAAAGGACCAGAGTCATAGAAGAATCAATGAATGTCACTTTTAATGAGAATATCATTAATCCTGATGGAAAAGGTCCTAAGTCATTGTTTGATATTGATGCTCTTAACAATGCTTTTAGATATGCAACTGTCAATTTAAGTACAGGTACAAGTACAGGTACCAAAACAGGAACAGAAGAGGTAGCCAGTGAGAAAGAAACAGGGGTGTTCACAGATAGTAATAAAGACTACTTGGAATACATTATATTTCCAATCTGGACTCCTGATCCACCTGAGTTGCTATCTTCTAATCTTCCACAGTCATCTCAGTCCATTGAGATAGAAGAGCAAATTGAAACACCTGTCAATGAAAGTTCAGGGCAGGATGGTAACTTTACCAACTTGGAGATTACCATTCCTGAGACATCAACTTCAAACTTTCATGTACACAAGGATCATCCTTTGGAACAGGTGATTGGTGATATAAATGCTGGTATACAGACTAGACAGCAGTCTACTGTCAATGAAGAAGAAATACATACATCTCTATATGTATGTTTTCTATCACAAATAGAACCTAAGAAGGCAGTAGAAGCTCTTAAACACCCTAGCTGGATTGAGGCAATGCAAGAGGAGTTGCTACAATTCAAGATCCAGAATGTATGGACTCTTGTTGATCTGCCAAAAGGTAAAAGGGCTATTGGTACCAAATGGATATTCAAAAACAAGAAGGATGAAAGAGGCATTGTAATAAAGAACAAAGCAAGATTGGTGGCACAGGGATATACACAGGAAGAAGGGATTGATTATGATGATGTTTTTGCTCCTGTTGCAAGGATAGAAGCCATCAGATTATTCTTAGCATTTGCTTCATATAAAGGATTCATAGTGTATCAGATGGATGTCAAGAGTGCTTTTCTGTATGGCACAATTGATGATGAGGTGTATGTGTGTCAACCTCCTGGGTTTGAAGATCCTCAATATCCAGATAAAGTTTGCAGATTAGATAAGGCGTTGTATGGTTTGCATCAAGCACCTAGAGCTTGGTATGAGACTCTATCAGTGTATCTGTTAGAGAATGGATTTAAGAGGGGAACCATTGATAAGACACTGTTTATCAAAATGGAGAATAATGACATTTTGTTGGTGCAAATTTATGTTGATGACATCATTTTTGGATCTACAAATGATGGTCTGTGCAAAGAATTTGAGAGGTTAATGCATCAAAAGTTTCAGATGAGTTCAATGGGGGAACTCACCTTCTTCTTAGGACTTCAAGTTAAGCAGAATTCAGATGGCATTTTCATCAATCAAAGCAAGTATGTGAAAGACATTCTTGATAGATTTGGATACTCAGATGCTAAGATAGCTAGCACACCAATGGAGACACACAAGGCATTACATGCAGATCTTGAGGGGGAGGATGTAGATGTGCATCTATATAGATCTATGATTGGATCCCTCATGTATCTCACCTCCTCTAGACCAGACATCATGTTTGCTGTGTGTGTGTGTGCTAGATATCAAGCCAATCCCAAGCAATCACATTTATATGCAGTAAAGAGGATCTTTAGATATTTAAAGGGTCAACCACAATTAGGACTTTGGTATCCTAAAAGTTCTTCTTTTGAGCTTAAGGCATATACAGATAGTGATTATGGTGGTGAGAATATGGATAGGAAGTCTACATCAGGGGGTTGTCAATTTCTAGGAGAAAGATTGGTATCCTGGCAATGCAAGAAACAGACCACTGTATCCACTTCTACTGCAGAGGCAGAATATGTTGCTGCATCCAGTTGCTGTGCACAGGTGCTTTGGATACAGAATCAAATGCTGGATTATGGTCTGTCTTTTCTGAATACTCCTATCTATATTGATAATAATTCTGCAATTAGTATTATTAACAATCCTGTTAAGCATTCTAAGACCAAACATATTGAAATTCGTTATCATTTTATACGAGATTGCAATGAAAAGAGATTGATACAAATTTTTAAAATTCATACTGATAATCAATATGCAGATCTGTTCACAAAGGCATTCGATGTGGGTAGATTTACATTTTTGGTTACCAGTATTGGAATGATCAATCTAACCTAATGTATGTTTGGTCGTAGAATAGATACTAACATTGCTATTGTAAAAAGAACAGTGCATTATGCTCTAAGTGGTTCCCACTGCTAGCTCATAGTAGGTTTTACATGGTACCACTGGTAGCACATTCTAGCCACTGTTTCTTCTACATTTGCCACTGCTTGCAACTGTGTATAGTTTTGCCACTGTTCTCTAGCTAACCACTGTGCAGGTTCCTAGCTACTGTCAGAAGACAATGTTATTGATTGGTGCTAACATTTTATTTGTTTTGTTTTCTTTTGATAAAAAAAAAAAAAAAAAAAAAAAAAAAAAAAAAATTAAATTAATTAGTATGCTTAGAAAGTCAAATGCTTGCTACTGCTAGTACTAAGTTTTGGTTACCTTGGTCGGTTGCCACTGCTAGTACTACTAGATGCTGTTAGTTTTCTAAGTAAATTGGAGTGTGTACTAAATTCTGTTTGCCACTGTTAAGGTTGTGTATGTCTTCCCACTGTTAGTTATATAGAACGTTGCCACTGCTAGTTCATTTTTCTAGGTCATGCCTCTGTTCTTATGACCAACAGTATATAACCTTAGAACACTTCACTTTTTCATTACGCTTTCATATTTTCACAAACTCACAAATACTCTCTGTAAACCCTCCTTGCAAACTGAACATTTATTTCCTTTTTGATTAATTTCACCATCATGGATTCCACTTCATCTGATCTTACTCTGGGTGTATATGAAGAACACAACATGATAGCCTTTTTGATGAAACCCTCATCGGCGCAAAATTTCACACAAATTGTGGATTTTCTGCGGTCGAGCTACATCTTTCACGCACTTACTATTTCTCCAAGGGTTTCTAGAGGCCATTTGAATGAATTCTGGAAAAATTCCAAATTAGAAGTGATAGAGGGGAAACGTCAACTGATTTCTAGGGTTCAAGGAACTCAAGTGGTGATATCTGAGGACTCTATTCGAGAAGTCTTACTTCTTGACGATGCTTCAGGTATATCTTCGATTGATGACACAGATTTGTATGATAACCTTAGGCTAATGGGTTATGAGGGTGATTACACACGTTTTACATTTTTTAAATCACTCTTTAGTCCTCAGTGGAAATTTTTAATTCATACACTTCTTCATTGTCTGTCATCCAAAAGAACTGCATTTAATGAATTTGGATCCCAACTAGCTTATGCCCTTGTGTGTTTAGCTACGGGTCAAAAGTTTAATTTTTCTAAATATATTTTTGAAGGCATGGTTCGAAATATAACTAAAGGAAAGAAGGATATGTTCATTATGTATCCTCGTTTTGTGCAACTTGTTTTAAATAAACAAATTTCTGATTTGGTTGCACAAGAACTTATTATTGGTGTTGGTACTCTTTCTGCTAGAACTTTTACAGAAATGAGTAAGAA
Organism: Pseudognaphalium luteoalbum; assembly: GCA_963422505.1. Lineage (NCBI taxonomy): Eukaryota > Viridiplantae > Streptophyta > Magnoliopsida > Asterales > Asteraceae > Pseudognaphalium > Pseudognaphalium luteoalbum. The sequence goes on from OY730196.1 coordinate 52,085,331, forward strand.
TACTAATAAGAAGTTTTCTGGGAAGGAAACAGCATTGTTTTCGGCAATGCTTCCTGCTCCTTCCACCACAGATGTAGTACCACCAACTACATCTGAACCAATTGATGACAGGCCAGTAGTACCAACTAGGTCTGAACACACATCAATTGGGGGTACTAAAAGAAAGCAAGGGACCAAACAACCTACCCAACTAAAGCCAAAGAAAAGACAAAGAAAACAGGCAAGTGAGGTTCCTGCTGCTCACTTGTCTCAGCCATCAATTGTACCACAGCAAGTGACCCCACAGGAGATGGGTGGTCATTCTGGAAGGGCTGCCACTACTCCTTCTAGTCCACTGACAGAGGAGGGCAGTGGTAACATAAATAAGACCCAACCAGAGGCAACTTCTAATGCTGAACCTATGGGTGATGAAGCAGGTGAAGGTCCCAGTACCAATAAAAAGGGAACTTCTGTTGATCATGCTAGGCATGAGACAGAAGATGCTTTTGTCAATGATTCATCTAGGAGGTCACACTCTAATGATGATGAGGCTAGTCCTTACATTGAATTAACGAATGTACAACTGACAATGGCTGTGGACAAAATTTGGGAGAGGTTGATGAAGGAGAAGAAGGTGAATAAAGCTCAAGATGCTAAAATTGCAGAGCAAGCTGCTAAGATTATTGAGCAGGAGAAAATTATTTCTGATCTCAAAGACAGGATTGCAGTTATAGAAGCTTTGTTGGTTCAGGGCACTTTCAAAAAGGGGGAGAATTATGCAGAGGAGATATTTAATGATGATATGTTCAATGCTGGTGTGAATGATGATGAAGATGTTGAGCAGACTGAGGTTGTGGGTGATAATACAGATTTAGATAAAGCTGATACTGAGGTCTTGGAGGATGTACAGACTGAGGTTGTTGAAAGTGTGAATAGAACTGAGGTGGTAGATGAGGTTGAAATTGGAGAAGAAGTAGTTCAATCTGTGAATAAGGGTGATGGTGATGGTGCACAGGCTGAGGGGGAGTTAATAGCTAAATCAGAACCCAAATTTACATATGGTAGGAAGAAATCAATACCAGTGTCAAGGGTTAAGGCTAAGAAAGTGAAAACTTCCACTGCTACTACCACTGCTGCTACCACTGTTACAACCACTACTACTGCTGCTACCACTGCTACAACCACTGCAACTGCTGCTACCACTGCTACAACCACTGCAACTGCTGCTACCACTGCTACAACTACAACTGCTACTAAAAAGTCACCCACTGCTAGAACAACTTTCACTCCTACTGTTAGATCAATTGAAGTTCCTTTCACAATAAGAGAACCAATTACATCACCTAAACCTAAGTCTAATCTTTCAAAGATTGATCCAAAAGACAAAGGTAAAGGTAAATTGGTGGAAAAGCCAAAGGTGAAGAAGGTGCAACAAAATATTGAGTATGACATGGAGTATGCTATGAGGTTGCAGGCAGAATTGAATGAACAGGACAGAATTGAAGCTGAACAAAGAGCTGATGAATCTGAGGTAGATGAAGTAGATGTGTTGCTTGAGAATGGGCAAATTGTAAAGATGACTAGAGAAGCAAGCAGAATATATGCAGAGATGAAATCAAAAGGATTAAATGATGATACTGTTTATTATGCTTTTGAAGCAAAGAAACAGGGTGATCCTCTGCAGATAGCTTTGAATAAAAAAATTGAAAGGGAGAAGAAGGAAAAGAAGGAAAAGGAGGCTGCTAAGAGGAAAGCTAGGAAACCAACTAAGTCTGAAATGAAAAATGATTTGGTTTGTAAGCTTAGAGGAGGTAGGATTCCTACTATGAGACTGAGGAGTATGTCACTGGAACAATTGCAAAACTTGTATGATAATAATCCTCATGTCAATCCTGCAGCAAGGGAAAGGTTAGAAAAGAAAAGAAAGGATGAGACTGAAATTCAAAGGAGATTACAAGAAAGATATGATTTGATTGATAAGGAGTTGGAGGCAGAAAAGGAATTGAAATTAAAAATTGAGGGTACTAGAAGATCATTTATTAGACTTCAGGAGTTGGATGATGATGTTTGTGATTTGGATAGAGATGAGGAGATTTTGGATAAAATGTTTGTGATAAAGCCTGATAGATCAGAAAATCTCAACTTAAATGATGAAGAATTTTCAGAAATCATCAAGTGGGAAGGAGTGTTGATAGCATCCAAAGAAATGGCCTATGAAATTAGAATTGAAAGGAAAAATGGGGTTGTCAGCTTTCACAGGTCAATGATTGATATTTTGAAGAGAGTGCAAAGATTTGATATATATGATATGTACAGAATTGGGTTAGAAAAGGACTTGAAGAATATTAAATCTAGTCTTGAAAAATATGTGTGGGAATGGATACAGATGATGTTTGAGCCTGAGAAGTATGGAGATATATTTTTAGGTGCTGAGGTGGTTGCTTACTGGAGACATTTTGCAAGAGCAGGAGTACATTGTATTTCTCTTAAGAATGGTAAATTTGTATATATGTTGGAAGAAAGAGAATATATTCTGAGCATAGTTTTGTTAAGACAGATTATTGAAAAGAAATTGCAAGTGGCTGTGAAAACTGATAGAGGAAAAGAAATTATTTACTGGATGATGAATCAGTTTAACAAAAGAGATCAAGCCAGCAAGAAAGGTTAAACTTCTCCTATGAAAGATTGAAGATGAATGAAGAAACTTATTTCAATACTAGATTGATAAAGTTTAGGGGGAGATTGTTGGGATCTGAGCAAAACTAGACAAGTATTGAAGACTAGCCACTGTTCTCTTTATTGCTAGCCGCTGTTATTGATGAAGCAGTACCACTGCTTAAAGAGTGCTAGCCACTGCCAGAAGAAGTAAAAGTGCTAACCACTGTCAGAAGAAGTAAAGGTCTAGCCACTGCTAGTATAGTTAAGCAGTGTCACTGTTAGTATGTGTCTGTAAAGGGAACTTACTACCACTGTTGGTACAAAGTAGGTTATTCCCACTGTTAGTATATAGAAATCTGTTAGAGATATTTATGGAATAAATTTGAATTCCATAAATATAGGAGATTGTTTAGCAGGACTCTATGTGTTATAAATAGAGATCCTAAACCTAGTTTTAGGTTAAGATTTTTAGCGCAGCTTCAAGGTTTTGTAACCCTAATACAAATCAGTGTATTCGTCTTATATCATTAATAAGATTGAAGCTTGTTATATCTCTGTTCTTGTTATTCATATTGATCTTCATTATATTACTAAGTGTTATTCCGCAAACTTCTTAGTAATCATTCAAAACTTTGTTAGTCTAATAAATTTATTAGATCGATCTGGGTTTTACAATATACTAATTGAGACCAGGTCTGTACTTACGTACAACAGAGGAAACAATCAGTGTAGACCCCCAAATGATTTCTGATAAACCTCAGGTATAGAAATATGTCATGCTACGTTAAGAAATTAAGACATTTAGTCATACATCATATGGTGTTTACCACAAGATCATAGACACGTATTAGAATTACTTCTTAAGAACCTAGAAAATGCTGTATATCATGCCTACCAGTACATCATATGATGAAGCTAATGTTTATAAAAGATATTTTAAACATGCCAGATAAACCTACTGGCACATCAAACATAAACCTTAAAATTTCCATTTTGTGCATGTCATCTGATGTACAATCATTTCCCATGTTGTTTACAGACACAATCAAATATCTTTTTGAAGAAACAAGAATCTTGATGTTCACATTTATGATCCAAATAATCATAATTTTAATTACTCCCCCTGAACAGCAAATTCTTTTCAAAAATCCAATTCAAAGGTACTCCCCTTAAACATTAAACATATTTTTGTAATTTTTGATTTAAGATATTTCGCAACATTGCATTTCTTTGATAATAAAAAGTACAAAGAATGGCCATTGCAAAACTAACAAATAAATAAATAAAATATTCAAAATATTAGTTTCAAAATCACATATCAAGTCAAATCAAATGCCTTTTTAGCACTTTAACCACCTGAACTTGAAAATAAATTTCAACATTCTAGTCACCATTCTTCCAACAATATCCACATCCATGCAGTCACTAATAAATATTGGCTAACAAGAAACTAACTGCATCACCACAAACAATCAAATATTAGAGTTTATGGGACACCCAAGCCTTGATAAACTTGGGTTGTCCATTATCATCCATAATCATCACATCAATGAGTTTATGATATTTTAAAAACTCAATTGATTTCAAAGATGTGTTGTTTGTGGATTTTGGTTTCCAAACCTGTTTAGGTTCGGATGATTTGTTTTCAACAATGTTGTGCTGTTGAACTTGAGGTCTACTAGGCACAACTTTGTTTACTCTAGCCATAGGTTGTGGAGAGTTTGATGCACAACTAGATACAGGCGAATACGAACGACGCCTTGAAAAAGAATTCTTAAAAGAAGAAGTTCTTGGCATCCCTCTACCAAACCTATCTAGGGATAATAACCTACAATCCCTAATAATATGGCCCTGTTGACCACAACGAAAACAAGAACGTCTCTCAACATAAGATTGATTCCAATGAGTTCCCTCAAATCGTTTCGGTGGAGGACAGTACACAGAAGGTCTATTAGCAGGAACATTTGTTGAACATGCACTCTTTGGTGAACATGTTGAAGTAGATATTCCTGAGGTTGAGTTAGTATATTTAGAATCCCTTTTAACATTTTTAACTTTAAAAGATTCATTATCAACTTGAGCTTTGCCTTTGCATTTAAAATAGTCTGGTTTGACAGTTATTTTCTCAACCTTAATGGTAGACACTTCAGGTATATCTTCTACCACAACAACCTCTTCAACACTGACTGGAGGTTTATTTTCAGCATTAACAAATGTAGGCCTAACAAGCTCGGCCTGTTTAACTTGCTCATTAACTGGCACATTAATAGAATTTGTGTCTACTTTTGAGGAAGAAGGCACAAAGTCTTTGATTGCATCCTTAACAGGCATTGGAAGATAGTCTATATGAGGAGGTACATGGTTATAGCAAATACCTGCCTTGCTTTTCATATCAGTCCTTTGCTTATTAAGGATGTGATCAAATATCATGTTTGACGTAGCAAAATTTGACATTTTTCGTTTAAGATCATCAGCTTCAGATTTAGAGTCAGCAAGCTGTTTGTTAAGCCAAGAAATGTTTTTCAAATAACTATCTATTTCATCTTGTTGACTATAGATTTTAGCTTTGAAAACTTGAGACTCATCTTGATAGGCTTTGAATTTCTTTTCATAAGCTAATTCATTTTCTTTCAAAACCTTATTAGCCTCTATCAAATTTTTGATATTTGATCGTAGTGTTTCAATGTTATCCTTGAACCTGTTGTTAGAACCTGTTAATTGAATGCAAGATAAACATGTAAATGCATCAGAATCAACCTCTTTTGTTTGAGCCACAAATGCACTATGTTGAGGTTCTTCTTCCTTGTTATAGCCACCACATCGCTTTTCAATGGCAGCCCAAAGATCATACGCATTTTTGTGATGCCTAAACAACTGTAAGATCTCCGTTGATAAAGATCCTTGAATTGCTCTGAAAGTCTTCCTTTCATCATCCCATGCTTTACGTTCTTCGAGAGTCATTGATTTATATGATTTTGCAGTTCGTGTTCCTTCCCTGACTGGCATTTCATATCTCTCAGTCAGTGGAATCCACATGTCTGGATCATTAGAAGAGATGTAAGCCTCAAAATCTCTTCTCCAACTTAAGTATTTGGTGTTTTGGGTGAACATCGGAAGGTTGTTGCGAACACTATACAGGAGTGACATCTTTTAATCAAGAACTTTAGCAAAACACAGACAACTAGATTTTCCCACCAAAATTTGGTTTGAAAATATTGAAAATTGGGCGAGCACAACTAAAGTTTTCCCAAACTAGAATTATGAACTTTTAAGCTCAAAAATAAAATTTGGTACTACAATTTTTTTTATTTTTTTTTTATTTTTGAGGTGTTAGCGACACAATGCTTGTGTCCAACTTTGTGTCGCAGCTTACAGTAGTGGGACACAAAAGATGTGTCGCAATGAATAGTGGTGAGACACAAAAGTTGTGTCGCAGATTATGTCGCACACTATGTCGCGAGCTTGTGTCGCAAAATAGAAAAACCCTTATTAGCGACACAAATCTTGTGTCGCAGGTTGTGTCGCAAAACGGCGCTGAGCAGATTCCAAAACCCTAAAATCAAAAAATTTTGAAACCCTAAGAATTTTTGAAAACCGATCGATAACCCATAAAACACCTTCAAAAAACACAATCTTCAAGCAATCAAACCCAAAAACGAAGATTAATCAATAAAACCTTCGCGAATCAAACCGAAAACGTTCAAATCACGATCTGAAACCGTTGAATAACTAATTCACGGCTCTGATATGTAACAACTCGCAAATTTAAACGTAATTACGAGCTTTAAACATTTGCATTATTAGGTTAATTCCCTACTTGAGTGAATTCACAACTACTTTTAGAGGTAAGTCTAGCAAAGCCCGACTAGTTAATACGCGTAGTATTACATGTTTCGTAATTAGTATAATTGCGTACAAAACATTCAGAACAAATACGACAAAATATACGACCGTTGGTGAACAAATTATGTGATAATATGAAATTATTAAACAACCTTAGTTAATTATTAAATATTATGTTGATGATATTTACAATGTATTTTGTTGCAAATAACATTTATTTCGTACAACTGAAACAACTCGAAACCCATTTGTAAAACTAAAATAAAACAAAGATATAATTTTATTACTCAATTAAAGTATTTTAAATAAATTATTACAACTAAAAGTATAATCGAAAACATATTTAAAAACCCATCGTTTAAAAACATTTTAACATTTAACGATCGGGTAAACGAACACGGGTTAAATACCACAAATTTGGGACAAAGTCCCCTCCCTTTTTGGCTCCCAAAACCAGCCCACTACCCTTACCCCCACCTCACTTTCCTTTCATTTCTCACTTCACCTCTCTCTCTCTACCTCTATCACTTTCTCCATCTTCTCTCTAAAAACCAAACAAAAACCACAAAAACTACTACAAAAACACCTCAAATCACATAACTCATTTAGAGAAAAACGACCACGACAACAAGACCTACACATCCATCTTCTCGGATTTCGCATGCGACAACTTTGTAAGAACCCGACAATCCCGCAAACTCTTAGATTTTGCTATTTTCTGTAATATCTCATGTTTATAATACTTAATGTACCATGTATTAGAGTCATATTAACTTATTATGTCCAAAAACACCATTAAAAATGCTTTAAAAGTCAAAAATTGCATAAAAATCACGAACAGCGAGTTTCGCGAGTTGAGATTCAATCTCAACTCGACTCGCGAGAAATCTCAACTCGACTCGCAGAAATCTCAACTCGACTCGCGAGAAATCTCAACTCGACTCGCGAGAAATCTCAACTCGCGGTCAACTTTGGTCAACATTTTTCAGCACTTTGAAATTTACTTAAAATGGGTACCAAATGATGATAATTAATTAATATGATATTAAACCAATGTAAGAATGGTTAACACATATTTTTATGAGTATGCAAATGAATCAAAACATGATAATAATGTTTTTGAGAATTATTATTACACACCGTGACCAACGGGCCGTACATATTTTCAAAACTACAAAACTAAACGATAAACGAATACTTGGACATAATCTAGTTGCGTGGACACTAGCATGGATGGTAAAACTAAGACATCCACATACTTATCAAATCTCATACGTTTAGGGCATTAGGAGATTTCAGACTATACTTGGGCTTTAGGGTTTGCTAGCACTCGCACATTACTTAACTCAACAGGTGAGTTCACAGCCCCTACTTTTACTGTTTTAACTGCTTTTGAACAGGGGTGGAAAACATAGTCAACTGTTTTACTTATTGCCATAACTGCTTTTACTCATATGATTGTTTATCATACTTGTTTGCTCACACGATTAGAGTGCTTGAACTGTTAAACTCATACACAAAACTGGAAATTTATGATACCACATTTTCATACGAATGTCGTGTTAAACTTTGTTTGGTATACCGGAGAACGACCGGTACTTTTATAAAAACGCTGGAGAACGACCAGCTACGTATTTTAGTGCCAGAGAACGACTGGCCAAGTGGACGGGAGAACGACCCGTGCGTATTCTGGACCGGAGAACGACCGGTGCGTATTTCGCTGGAGAACGACCAGCAGTGTTTGGACGGGAGAACGACCCGTGCGTATCTAGACCGGAGAACGACCGATAAACTGTTTTATTGGACGGGAGAACGACCCGTGCGTCTTTTGACCGGAGAACGACCGGTACTGTTTGGGTAACTTTAACTGTATTTGGGTAACATCCCACGTAAACTGTATTTTGGGTAACATCCTACGTAAACGGTATTTTGAGTAACATCCCACGCGAACTGTATTTTGGATAACATTCCACAAAACAATTACTTGACTATTATGGCAATAATTATTTTACTCAACCTGTGAATTCACTCAACCTCGTTGTTGACTTTTACTATGTTTTTCAGGGAATTAGCTGCGCATGTAAGAACCGCCTGCACGTTGGAATTTAGGCGACCCATGAAGAATAGGATGCCAACTTTTGACAATTGGATTTCTTTTATATAACTGAAACTGTTTTAGTCATATTTATGAAATCTGCTTTTGTAAACTTAATAACTTTCACATTTGTACGATTTGAAAAATCGTAAACTTTGTAACTATTACATTTGGCATCTTAATATATTTGTTCTGTTGTAATCATATGCTCTGATACGTATGCATGTTCAGTATATTGTGGCACTCCCCATACTTAACTAAATGCTTCCGCTAATTAAAACCAACGAAATTTGGGGGTGTTACATGATACCACTTGTAGGACCCCTGTACCGGACCTAATCAGATCGTTAACTTAATTAAAAGTGCGGAATCCAAACAATCAAGTATTGAACGTATAATCAATTAACAAACACGATATCTATAATCTTTGTATATAATCACCTTTAAAGAATAATGATTACAGATTACAAACTCTATCTCTCTCTAGCCACGCCTCTCTCTCACTCTCTAGGGTTTGATCAACCCTCAAATGAAACCTTACACTTCTATTTACACTCACACTCTGAGCTACTGGTGACACAAGCATTGTGTCGCTAAACTAACCATTGCGACATAAACCTTATGTCGCTATTGCGACACAAGCTCTGTGTCGCATGAATAATATTCTATGATTATATTTCGTTTACAGACTCGAATATACACACTAATCACATCACATACTAAGACTAATTGACTTTGAAAAGTAAAATGTTGACCAAGTGACTGACACACAAAGTGCACCAACAATCACCATTCATTCTACTCCTTGATTTAACGTACTGAGGAAGATTAAAACTCAACTTTGTGTGTCACTGATACAAGCAGCGAGAGTTTTATATCTTCATATTGAATAAGGCAAAGTCACTGCCCAAATAACAGCTAGTCTCTGAATAACAATATTTCAAGTCATTCTACAAGAGCATGTTAGCTCGCAGTGAGTGAGGAGAGTTACTGCTTCTTCAGTGACTATTCAATAAAGTACGAAGTGCTCTACTCTTATATGTCAGCAAGTGTTCCTCGTACTTTAAGAATGTTTGAAGGATTACGTGGTAGTGAATGATTGGTTTTAAGGAAGATGTGATATTCGAGGTAATAGAATTTGGGACCACAGAATAATCAAGAATAAGAGATCAAACCAATCAAACAGCAACACGTGTCATTCCAAGACAAATCAATGATAATAGTTTAGCATAAGTGTTTGATTTGGATTAGCCTTGGTTAGTTCATTCCTGAAATCGCGTAAAAAGTCATGTTTATACTACCGATATCTCTCTCATTCTAGAACGATTCTTGGCATTTTAAACTCAAAACCAATACAAATCAATGATATTATGCCAAGATGGTCAAAACAAGGTTGCACGATAAAAATCAAGCAAAACGGGTGAAAAACGAAGATTTCACACACGTTTGAAGATTCAAGGCATCAAAATGAGATTTCAAGACAAAAGTGCCCATCATCAACATCCATCTCGCCCAAGATGTTCGTTTTCAAATTACGAATTCAACAGAAGAAGAATCAATAGAAAGGGATAAAGAATGAAGATTCTACGCCTGCCGGAAGATCCAAATGATTCGTACGCAATATCTGGAGATAGGAAACATATTTTTGGGATATCTTTAGATCAATGTCTTTGTTTTTGAATTATGATTCCAACGCAAAAAGTATCAACGCAAACGAACGCATAACAAAGAAGATACGCGCGAATTAAGCAACGCAACGAAAGACGACGGACCGGGGCCGGTGGCAGCCAGCCGCCGCCGGCCAGCCACCAGCCGCTGCCGGCCTGGTGGTGAGCGGCGCCGACTCCCCTACCCTCGTATCTTTTGCACTTTTCCGTCCTTGCGTGTACCCGGTGCACCACCTTTCGCTACTTTTTCGTACCCGGTGCACCACCTTTCGCTACTTTTTCGTACCCGGTGCACCACCTTTCGCTACTTTTTCGTACCCGGTGCACCACCTTCCACTACTTTTTCGTACCCGGTGCACCACCTTTCACTCTTTTTCTAATGTGAGCCTAGGGATGCTAACGTGAGCCACTTTTCCCTTATAAATAGCAGCCCCTAAACCTCATTAGAACACACACTCAAAATACACTCCTACATTCTAATACACTCACATACTCCTTTTCCATTTTCACTTTCTCATTCTAGAAATTCTCTAATAAACTAGGATTATTGTAATTAATCTTCGGATTAGTATAGAGGCTAGAACAGTAAACTGTCTATCATTGGAGTTAAGAACAGTATTGGCGCCCGATTAGTTACTATCAACGACACCGACGCTTTCGGGTTCCATCAAGTTTTTGGCGCCGCTGCCGGGAAATCACAAACGTACAATTTAAAGCCATCGTAAGTATTAGTATTTAGGAGATCCTTCCGAACGAAACCTTTACAGGTATCTTTCAGAAGTTAAATTGAGTAATTTAGTATTAATTATTAATTTAGTATTAGTTTATTAGGATAGTATTAGTTTAAAATGACAACTCAAAAGCCCACTTATTACCTCATTTCAAAAGACGAACTGATGGCAATGGACGATACGTAATTCTTTGACTACTTAGTAGGAGAAATAGGATTTGATTTTCTTTTCACCCTCTTCCTCTAAAGCTAAAGAAACCTCTGAAACCTTAGAAGAATTTAGGACCTCACCTTCTATTCCAAAACATTGCCTGGACTTTGATGACACGGATCAGTTGTCCGACCTGGCATCATCTCCGGAAGATCACTTTGCAACTTTGCATTCGCCTCAGATACCAAATTCTGTCCACTTCAATAATCCTCCTGAAGAAGATTATGAAGAAAAACCTCCGAAATTATGTGACTTAATCACCCTCAGTCCTGAAACGTCAGTGTACGGCAACACTTTGTCAAATTCTCGTAATGACGGCATCTTTCCATTCCTTTCACAAGAACATGAATACACCATCTATCGAGTGGTGGATAAAGTTCCATCAGTTGAGCCAAAAGAACCTTGTTCTGAAGAACGCCACCTCGGCGCATCCTTTAATCTTTCTCGCAGAATAGATGTTTATAGGGCCTTCGTTAGGAAATTAGAATCCTCCGACTTTCCTTTTTCATATGACCAACGAGAAAAGATTATCAATCTTGATGAACAACTCAATTTCTCATCTCGCCTGTCAAATCATGAATGTGAAAGCACTTCCACCAAATTCAGAGACCAAGAACTAAAGTTTATAGCAGATTTGGATCTACTTTTTGAATCACTTGCCGACATTGATTTGCAAACAATATCTATGATATTAATCAATCATAACGTCGCTGCAATGATCAATGAACTTGAGTTCTGGATAGAAAGGGATCCGATGATTACTATCATCATCCCTGGTAAAATTCAATTCTTTGTTGACCACGCTTCTTACTTGATCTCAAAATAACGAGACGTTTTTCCTGATTCCACCAAAAGACATGACACCGCTTTCTTCGCTAAACGGAAAGACCTTCACGTTAAGCTACTTCAAATCTTCGCTTTCACCAAATACCCTTCACTTCCACACAGAAAGCCCTAATCAGTAAACTCGTAAGAATAGTTAATTCTACAACCGGAAAACTTGATTCGCAAGAAAATGAAGCATTCCTGGAAATCATTGATATACTCAATCACGACCTAAATTACAAAGATCAAGGACCTCGCGACGGATTGTCAAACCCTAAGAAGATAAGAAAAGCATATAATAGGTTAATTAATGATCTTGTCAATTTAGGATATGAAGAAAGAGAAACCCTAGGGACATAGAGAACCGTCATTATTTAATTTATAACGTCATCTGGGAGCTTTCAAAATGTTTTGTGCCTAAAAACGTTCGTCTAAGGGAACAAATCTCGACCCTTTCTCTACAGAGATATCGGAACGAATCATAAAACGATTCTTTCCTAAAAGGTCGAGGCTCGCAACTTTAAACGAACTTATTTTTAACGATTTTTGAAAGTTTCTGTTAAAAAATAATAAAATAATAACAATAATATATATATAATAAATAACTTAAGTTTAATATTTTAGGTTAATTATAATCGTCCCGCAAAAATGTACGCGTTCCCTAAATTATTTATAACGTGACAAGAAACTAACAAGTAAGAAGTCACAATAAATACACTCAGGATTCATAATCATTATTAATAGGACATTGGAAGTTAACTTAGATTATTAGCTTAAAAGTACATTAGGGACCATTTAAAGAATATAGTACTTGGAACTAGGACATATATTCCTAGGGGACCACTAAGACTTCCATGCACTCCTATAATTCAAAAACAAAAACACTTTCTTCCTCACCTTTTGACCCCATGGCCGGCCACATCCATCACTCCACACCTCCACCCACACCACCATGAAACACGATTAAATCTCCATCAAACTCTATAACTTTGCGTCCTTTTGAACTCCTCGTTGCATATTATTCTCGGTTGTACATTTGTTTTGAAGTTTTACGCACTACAATAAAGGTATGATCATAAGAAACCTACTTTGAACTTTGAATATCCTATTTTATGAAATTAGCTAAGTTAGTAACTAGGAATCACTACTTTTCTTAGTTGAATGCTTAGAAATTACATACTACTACCTCTTACCCATGCTAATTCACACATGTTTGACTTTATTAAAAGGATGCACTTTGACCTACTAATTAAGTCTATGATTTTGCATGATTAAGTGTAGTTGTTAGGTATTTAAATGATCATGGTAATGATTACTCTATGTTAAGTGCACAATGCAGATGAATTACGATTAGCAAGTTGATTTTTGAAAATCTACAAAAGATTGGCTAGCTTGCTTGAATAGAATAGTAAATTAAGATAACTTGACAATTCTTGCTCACTAGAATCTTGTACTTGCTAGGCAAAATAACTAGAAAATCATTATTGTGAAAATAAAAGTCTTGAATAAAATCAAACACATGGATGACATAACTCTTATTGCATGACCTAGCTTGTTTACCAAATAGGAAATGATTGAAATAGTTTAGGTCATATTTACATGCATAGAATATAATTTTGGCATGCGAAGTTATTATTTGAAGTAAGCTTTGACCTAAAAAGTCAACTTGAAGTATTGCATTCTTAAAACAAATCAATTGAATTTTTAAACCTTACTTCAACTTGAGCTTTTAAAAGTCAAAACCTACTAATAATTATAAATTGTGAAATAATGACATTTCATGACTATATTTTTTTTCACCTATTAGTGATTTCCTTATTATTTGTTTAAACTAATTATTGGTTACTTGGGGACATTTGATATTACTGTAATCTTTGGACTGTCAAAAATTTAAAGCCCTCATTTCAAATCTTCCATTGGAAATTTCAATAAGTGCTTTAAATTTTCTCCTTCTTGAGAATCCATTACTTTAAATCTCTCATGTTCTTAGGTACTATATCGCTGAAGAAGAAAAAACTAAACCCAACACGACCACTTACAGGATCTCTCGCCTATCTTAGTGCATCACCTGATCATGACCAGATGGCACGCATTTGGAGAGACAAGAAGCTCGGGCGTTTTAGATATGTAGACTGGGAAAAGTTGCAAGTATTGGGATTCAGACAAAGACTAGAGAACCTACTCAATTATCCAATTGAGGGTCAGCATTTCGAGTCCTTCAAGAAACTGTTCAGCATTGATGAACCGGTATACATGGAAATGGTTACCGAGTTCATGACCACATACACATTTAAGACAAGGAGTATAGTTGGAGACAGTTCGATCACATTTTGATACATGAGAAGTTCGTTCACCTTGTCATTGGCTCAGTTCGCACAACATTTGGATCTATACACACCTGAGGAGATACATTCCCCACTGTTCACTAATATAGCCACTTCGATATCCATCTCGACCACACCATCCGAGGCATGGAGTAAATTATCATCGGAAACATATTTCTCGATTATAAAAGCTACCAAACTCAGAGATCCAGTCTTACAAATCCTACACAAGCTTATAGATTGTTCATTTGATGGAAAATACACGACAAGCGGTCGAGTTGCCAGATTTGATATTGCTATGATGACATGCATCCTCGAGAAGAGGAATATTCAGGTTGCCCATTTAGTTGCCCAGCGGATTCTGGAAGAAAAGCATATCGGTGCAAAGAGATCATATATGGGTCCAATAATTACAAGGCTAATTCGCAGAATGAGATTGCTTAAGACGACAGAGGTAGAAAAATTTAAAAGCCTGCCAGTATGGAGTGCCCACCCGATAGAATATGAGTTCCTTAGGAGCATAGATATACTCAAGATTATGAGAGACGACACCGTTTTCATCAGGGTACGATGATCAGAAACCGAAAGTATGGATGAATTGGTACCGGGTCTAATTTTACCAAGAGAGGGAATAAAGAGGCATCAACCAAAAGAGCCAAATAACTCAGATTCAGACTAAAATTCAGACGAAGATAAGGATGATTATGGTGACCCAGTTGCACCACCATCAGTAGTGCCACAACCTACTACAGCAGGACATTCCACCCTAGCTCCTAGATCTCAGGTGCCCCCTTACATATACCACTATGGGACACCACCAGGGCCAGACTATTGGTACTGGATTGATAAACCTAGATCGATCTAATAAACTTATTAGATTAACACAAGTTTTGAATTATTACTGAGAAGTTGCGGAATAACACTCAATAATATTATGAAGATCAATAATAAAATCAATAAAACAAAGTTACTATCAAAAGCTTCAATCTTATTAATAATATAAGACGAATACACTGAACTGTATTAGGGTTACAAAACCTTGAAGCTGCGTGAAAACCAAGTTAACCTAATCTAGGTTTAGGATCTTTATTTATATCACATAGAGTCCTGCTAAACAGTCTCCTATAATCATGGAAATAGTTACACTCCATAATTATTCAAACTTCATCTTTCCGCCTATTCTATACATAAACAGTGTTAACTACCACAACTATACAAACAGTGGTAATTCCTATAGAATAGTGTTAACACTTGTACAATTTACTAGACTTACCAACCAACAGTGGTAACTAGCCTAAACAGTGTTAACTGTTGTAAAACAAACTAACAGTTGTAACACTCTAACAGTTGAAACTATTACTAACAGTTGTAACTCTTGTCTTTACTTCAATCTTCAATAACAGTTGTAACTCTGAAGACAGTGGTAATTATTAACACTAACAGTATTAATACTAGTAGTAACATTAACACTAACAGTGTTAATGCCTTGTGCATTCATCAATCAACAGTATTAGTAACAGTAGTAACATCAATTCCCAACAATCTCCCCCTAAACTTAATATGTCCCCAACAGTATTAAGTTTCTCTATATTCTTCATGTTGACCTCTTTCAAATTCTTTCAAACCATCTATCACTGATCTCTATGCCTCCTCTCATACTCTTCTTTCTTGTGAATCTGATTCAATATCATATATACCAAATTCTCTGCCAAATCATTGTTGAATGAGACAAATAACTTGGGATGCCTTAAGCTTCTCAACAAACTCAGACTCATATCATATTCTCTGTCTGTTAACATCCAAAGCATAGTAGCATCATCCAATATCACTTGATGAACATCTGGATTGCTGTTATAAATCCATTGTCTTACTGTCTGAAAAGTATTGAACTCAAATGAAAATCTATTTGGTTCAAACATCATTGAAATCCATGACCAAGTACACAACTCATAGACACTATCAAACTTCTTGGTACTTAATCCTTTCTCAGACCCATTCTCATACATCCTAACCAAACCTTCCCTTGTAAGCACCTTGATCAATTCCTTAAAAGACCTCCAAAAGAATACAGAAGTATCTGCTCTTTCAATTCTGATTTTCTCACACTTAACAGGAATTGAATATTGTTCAATGGACCAATCAATTATTCCAGGCAAGTTGTCAGGTGGAAGTTGTACCTGAAGGGGTTGCACCACAATCACATCATTCAACTCAATTTTATTTCGTGGGAGATCAGGAATTGATGCATATTCTTGCCTTAATTTCTCTTTAAGCTCAACACTCAGTCTTTCCCATTCTTTTTCTTTTTCTATTTCTTTCTCAATCCTTTCTTTTTGTTTCTTTTCTCTATCTGCCTTCTTCTTGGCTTTCTGCTCTTCTTCTGCTCTCTTTGCTGCCTCAGGATTCAAAAATGTATCTCTGTCTCATATCCTCTGCAGACTTTCAAGTGACATAGCATTCAATCCTGAAGTTGAAATATTACCTCCTCTTAACTTTACAATCAAATGCTCTTGTTAGAGGCTTATTCCTTTTCTCAGCAGCTTTTGCAGCTCTTTTCTTTCTCATTTCATTAGCTTTCTTTCTCTTAACCTGCTCTACCAAAAACTCAATATCATCTAACTTCTGCTTTTTCAACTGAGCTTCATCCCATTCATCTACCTGAGCTTTAGTCATCTTAACAAACTGACCTGGTTCAATTTCTACATCAATTAATTCCTCCTGAAGAATATTAGCATTAATTTCTGCATGTAATCTCTGTGCATATTCATCATCATTAACTGTAGCTTCCTGTAGCATTGATCTCTGCTTTTTCTTTTTAGGCCCTTCTTCCAGAATGCCCTTACCCTTATCCTTTGGATCAATTTTGGGTAAAGTTTGAGCAGTAGCAGTAGCTGCAGTAGGTTCTCTTATCTGAACAGGTGGTAAAGTTATCTTTGTAGGGACATTTTCTAGCACAGTCTCAGCTATATCATAATCATTATTCACATTCTCATGCACATTTTCATCATCATTCTCATTCACACCAGCATCATCATTCTCATTCTCATTAACATTTTCCATCTCAATATCCTCATCCATCTGTTCAGAAACATTATCACCATCATCAACATGAACATTCTTTTTATCACCCTTATTTGTCCATAATTTCTCCCCCTTTTTGAAAGCATCATGTGGAGAATCACCTTCAACCAAAACATATTCCTTGCCCTCTTTCAAAACTTTGACCACAAGTTTTTCCAACTGAGAAAGCCTATGCTCCAAATTTGCTATCATTGCATCATTTTCTCTATTCTTCCTTCTTTCCACCTTTAGCTTCTCCTAAACATAATCAATCATTTTCGTTAATTCCAGGTTAGTTCTAGCCTCATCACCATCAGAATGTGACTCTCTAGGTGAATCATTGACATGTGCATCAAAATCTTCCTCATACCTTGTATGTTCAAAAAATTCCCCTCTTTTCTTGGTACTGGGACCTCCAAAATCATCTACATGAATAGAATCATCTTCTGGAGTTGCCTCTGCTTGGGTCTTATTAATGTTACTTCTATCCTGCTCTGTCTGTGGACTAGAAGCAGTAGAAGCATCCCTTGCAGAATGGTCACCCCACTCCTTATGGACCACATGCTGTTCATGACCCCTGTCATTGGACTGAGATGACTGAGCAGCATGAGCCTCAGACACCTGATGTGTAGCCTTTTTGGCTTTTCTGGTGTAGGTTGTGGTAAACTTGTTCCCTTGTTGTTGTACATGACCCCCAATTGCTGTGGGTTGAGAAGGAATGGGTTGTTCCATTCTCTCAGCAACTGGTTCAGCTTCAGTTGGTGGTATAGAAGCTGTGGTGGAAGGTGCAGGAAGCATTGTTGGAAACAATGCTGTTACCCTCCCAGAAAAAATTGTACCTTTGATTGAGGTATCTCTCTTCATATTTGAAAAAACTTTTGGTTTGAAAGAAGAGATACCTATAATTCTATCCAAGGCAGGAAAGTCAGCAATATGTTCATTTAAAAACAACTGTACAAACCTTGGATACATTAAAAATTTGAGTTTAGGTTGGTTTAAGTTTCTAAGCATACCAACAAAAATAAATTTTGAAAAATTAAAAAGTTGGCCAGTAGCTAGACATACCAATGCATATCCTACATTACTATTAAATTGTTCAAAAGATGAACGTTTTGAAGATAGACAATGTACTAATGTATGAATTAAAAATCGCCATTGGTAGCAAAACAAAGTTTTCTGGAAAACAAACCCAACGTAATACCTTCTTCGTTGTAATTTGGTATATAAAGCTTCATCAGATATTGAAGTAATACCTTCTTCATCTTCAAGATGAAGAGAAAGCGAATGGTTGCTTCTGTAATCACAACTTGTTTCTCAGCAACAGTAGAAACAATTCTTTGGATGCATGCTTCTTCTTCAATCCTAGCATTCACCCAGAACTCATTGACATAGTCGTGTGAAATTCTGGGGGCAACAGTTAGCGCATAATATATAGATGAATTGCGCAGAAAATCAATGATTTCAACATAATCATTGGCGATTGTAGGTTTAACAAGAAAAGCAATCATGTTATGATCTTTGCCTAGTGAGAGTTGAGGGGTGGTTGACGAAGAAGAAGCCATGAATGATCTGTATAAGGATTTGCGAAAGCAGTGATTACAGGGTTTATGAAAGCAGTGTTTATGAAAGCGTAAAGAATATGTACAAGTGTTGGGAGTATTTATACTGTTAGTTTCAATGACCTAATTTTGAAATAAAAATCCCAATTTTAACACTAACAATGGAAACGATTTTAAAACAGTGGAAACTGTCTTAAAACAGTGGAAACAAAAAGAACTAACAGTACTTATATATTCATGATAATAATACTAACAGTGTTACACCTAGTGGATGGAAATAACTCCTGACCAAAGGAATTATAACTCAACACTAGTGACTGCATTAGTATTACTAACAGTAAGTTTTTTTTTTTTTTTTTTTTATGTTGGACCTGCAAAAGGAAAACTAAAAGATAAACAGTGATAGTGATAACCTACAAAGAGTTAGTTCAACAAAAACAATGATAACAATATAATTAACAGTGTAAACAAAACAAAATACATATACAGTGGTAATTGAATAATTACAGTGATAATTAGGAAAGCAAAACAGTTGTAACTAAGACTATTATCACAGTTAGTATCAATTACATCTACCAGCATCTAATCCTTAAGCATTATAGAGATGTTTTACAAAATAGTTATGGAAAAACAATTTAAGGAGATTTAATCAGACCAATACTTGTAATCAGAAATGTAAATCTGCCCACATCAAAGGCTTTGGTGAACAGATCTGCAAGTTGATTGTCAGTATGGACTTTTATAATCTGAATAAGTCATTTTTCATTACAATCTCTGATAAAATGATACCTAATCTCTATATGCTTAGTTTTATAATGTTTAATTATTGATGATGCTGATAGCAGAAGTATTGTCAATAAAAATAGGAGTGTTTAAGAAAGTTAAACCATAATCAAGCATTTGATTCTAAATCCATAAGACCTGAGCACAACAATTTGTAGCAGCTACATACTCAGCCTCAGCAGTAGATGTTGATACAGTTGTCTGTTTCTTACATTGCCATTAAATTAACCTCTCTCCTAGAAATTGACAACCTCCTGACGTGGACTTCCTGTCCATGCTAGCTCGCCCATAATCACTATCTGAATATGCTATTAAGTCAAAAGAAGAATCTTTTGGATACCAAAGGCCTATATCAGGTTGTCCCTTTAAGTATCTAAAAATTCTCTTTACAGCATACAGATGTGATTGCTTTGGACAAGTCTGAAATCTGGCACAAATACATACATCAAACATAATATCTGGCCTGGAGGAAGTTAGATACATCAATAACCCTATCATAGATCTGTACAGATGTATATCTACTTCCTCCCCTCAGGATCTGCAGCTAATGGCTTGTGTGTCTCCATAGGTGTGCTAGCCACTTTTGTTTCAGTGTAGCCAAACTTGGTGAGTATGTCTTTAACATACTTGCTCTGATGGATGAAAATGCCATCTGAGCTTTGTTTGACTTGAAGTCCCAAAAAGAAATTAAGTTCCCCCATAGAACTCATTTGAAACTTCTGATGCATTAACTTCTCAAATTCCTTGCATAACCCATCATTTGTAGATCCAAAAATGATGTCATCAACATACACTTGTATCAACAAAATATCATTGTGATCCCTTTTAATGAACAGTGTCTTGTCAATGGTACCTCTTTTAAAACCATTCTCCAACAGATAAACAGATAGAGTCTCATACCAAGCTCTGGGTGCTTGGTGCAGACCATATAGTGCCTTATCCAATCTCCAAACTCTATCTGGATATGTAGGATCTTCAAATCCAGGTGGTTGACAAACATACACCTCATCATCAATTGTGCCATACAGAAAGGCACTCTTGACATCCATTTGATATACTGTGAAACCTTTATATGAAGCATATGCCAAGAATAATCTTATAGCTTCTATCCTTGCAACAGGAGCAAACACATCATCATAATCAATACCTTCTTCCTGAGTATATCCCTGTACCACCAGCCTGGCTTTATTCTTGATGACAATTCCCCTCTCATCCTTCTTGTTCTTGAATATCCATTTAGTACCTATAGCCCTTTTTCCCTTTGGTAAATCAACTAAAGTCCACACACTCTGTATTTTGAATTGTAACAATTCTTCCTGCATTGCCTCGATCCAACTAGGGTGTTTAAGAGCTTCTACTGCCTTCTTAGGTTCAACTTGAGAAAGAAAACATACATATAAAGAGGTATGTATCTCTTCTTCATTGACAGTAGATTGCTGTCTAGTTTGAACAGCAGAGTCAACATTCCCAATTACCTGTTCTAGAGGATGATCTTTGTGAACATGATAAGTAGATGTTGATGTCTCTGGAATGTTGGCTTCTAAGTTGGTAAGATTGCCTTCTTGTCCAGAACTCTCACTAGATGATATATCAGTAGATTCTTCTATCTCAATTCTCTGAGAGGACTGTGGTTGATCAGAGGAAAACACCTCTGGTGGATCAGGAGTCCAGATTGGAAATACAATGTATTCCAATGAGTCTTTATTCTTTTCTGTGGACATTCCTGATACTTCCTCACTTGCTTCATCTGCTGTCCCTGTGTTGGTACCTGTACTGGTACCTGCACTTGAATTTACAGTTGCATATCTAAAAGCAGAATTAAGAGCATCAATATCAAACAATGACTTTGGACCTATCCCATCAGGATTAATGGTATTCTCATTAAAAGTGATGTTCATTGATTCTTCTATTACCCTAGTCCTTTGATTGAAAACCCTATATGCTTTACTTTGGATGGAATACCCTACAAAAATACCCTCATCAACCTTGCTTTTAAACATTCCTAAGTGATCCTTGGTATTTAGAATGGTACATGGACATCCAAATGATTTTAAGAAACTAACCAATGGTTTGTTTTAAACAGTAATTCATATGGGGTTTTGAAATGAGGCTTAACAACTGTTACCCTATTCTGAACATAGCAAGCTGTGCTAACTGCCCAGAAAGACATAGGTAATTTTGCATCAGCTAGCATAGTTCTAGCAGCCTCAATTAGTGTCTTATTCCTTCTTTCAGCTACTCCATTCTGTTGAGGAGTTATAGGACCTCACTTTCTATTCCAAAACATTGCCTGATCTGATTTCTTTTCACCCTCTTCCTCGAAAGCTAAAGAAACCTCCAAAACCCTAGAAGAATTTAGGATCTCACTTTCTATTCCAAAACATTGCCTGGACTTTGATGACACGGATCAGTTGCCTGACCTGGCATCATCTCCAGAAGATCACTTTCCAACTTTGCATTCACCTCAAATACCAAATTCTGTCCACTTCGATCGTCCTTCCGAAGAAGATTACGAAGAAAAACCTCCAAAATTATGTGACTTAATAACCCTCATTCTTGAAATGTCAGTGTATGGCAACACTCTGTCAAATTCTCGTACGGACGGCATCTTTCCATTCCTTTCACAAGAACACGAATACACCATCTATCGAGTGGTGGATAAAGTTTCAGCAGTTGAGCCAGAAAAACCTTGTTTTGAAGAACGCCACCTCGGCGCATCCTTTAATCCTTCTCGCATAATAGATGTTTATATGGCATTCGTTAGGAAATTAGACTCCTCCGAATTTCCTTTTTCATATGAACAACGAGAAAAGATTACCAATCTTGACGAACAACTCAATTTCTCATCTCGCCTGTCAAATCATGAATGCGAAAGCAATTCCACCAATTTCAGAGACCAAGAACTAAAGTTTATAGCAGATTTGGATCTACTTTTTGAATCACTTATCAACATGGATTTCCATCCAATGTCTATGATATTAATCAATCATGATGTTGCTGCAATGATTAATGAACTTGAGTTCTGGGTAGAACGGGACCCGATGATTCCTATCATCATCCCTGGTAAAATTCCATTCTTTGTTGACCCTGCTTCTTACTTGATCTCAAAATTGCAAGACATTTTTCCGGATTCCACCAAAAGACATGATACCGCTTTCTTCACTAGACGGAAAGACCTTCACGTTAAGCTTGTTCAAATCTTCGCTTTCACCAAATACCCCTTCACTTCCACACAAAAAGCCCTAATCAGTAAACTCGTAAGAATAGTCAATTCTACAACTGGAGAACCTGATTCGCAAGAAGATAAAGCATTCCTGGAAATCATGGATAAACTCAATCACGATCTAAATTACAAAGATCAAGGACCTCGCGACGGATTGTCAAACCCTAAGAAGATAAGAAAGACATATAATAAGTTAATTAGTGATCTTGTCAATTTAGGATATGAAGAAAGAGAAACCCTAGGGGACATAGAGAACAGTCATTATTTAATTTATAACGTCATATGGAAACTTTCAAAATGTTTTGTGCCTAAAAACATTCGTCTAAGGGAACAAATCTCGACCCTTTCCCTACGGAGAGATCGGAACGAATCATAAAACAATTATTTCCTAAAAGGTCGAGGCTCGCAACTTTAAACTTATTTTTACTATATAATTTTTGAAAGTTTATGTTAAAAAATAATAACATATATATAATATAAATAACGTAAGTTTAATATTTTAGGTTGATTATAATCATCACGCAAAAATGTGCGCGTTCCCTAAATTATTTATAACGTGACAAGAAACTAACAAGTACTGAGTCACAATTTCGTAATCATTATTAACAAGACATTAGAAGTTAACTTAGGTTATTAGCTTAAAAGTACATTAGGGACCATGTAAGGAATATGGTACTTGGAACTAGGACATATATTCCTAGTGGACCATTAAGACTTCCATGCACTCTCATAATTAAAAAACAAAAAAAAAAAACACTTTCTTCCTCCCCTTTGATCCCATGGCCGGCCACACCTCCACACCAAACCCACACCACCATGAACCACCATTAAATATCCATCAAACTCTATAATTTTGCGTCCTTTTGAATTCCTTTTTGCATATTATTCTTGGTTGTACATTTGTTTTGAAGTTTTACGCACTACACTAAAGGTATGATCATGAGAAACCTACTTTGAACTTTGAATATTCTATTTTATGAAATTAGATAAGTTAGTAACTAGGAATTACTACTTTTCTTGGTTGAATGCTTAGAAATTACATACTACTACCACTTACCCATGCTAATTCTCACATGTTTGACTTTGTTAAAAGGATGAATTTTGACCTATTAATTAAGTCTATAATTTTGCTTGATTATGTGTAGTTGTTAGGTATTTAAATGATCATGGTGATTTGAATTATTACTCTATGTTAATTGCACAATGCGAATGAATTAGGATTAGCAAATTGACTTTTGAAAGTCTACAAAAGATTAGCTAGCTTGCTTGAATAGAATAGTAAATAACTTGACAATTCTTGCTCACTAGAATCTTGTACTTGCTTGACTAGTCAAAGTAGGCAAAATAACTAGAAAATCATTATTGTGAAAATAAAAGTCTTGAATAAAATCAAACACGTGGATGACATAACTCTTATTGCATGACCTAACTTGTTCACCAATTAGGAAATGCTTGAAATGATTTAGGTCATATTTACATGAATAGGGTATAATTTTGGCATACGGATACTTGAAGTTATCATTCGAAGTAAGCTTTGACTTCAAATGTCAACTTGAAGTATTGCATTCTTAAAACAAATTCAACTTGAAGTATTGCATTCTTAAAACAAACTAATTGAAATTTTAAAACCTTACTTCAACTTAGACTTTTAAAAAGTCAAAGCCTACCGATAACTATAAATTGTGAAATAATGACATTGCAAATTTGGGTAACACCAAACTTTGTAAATTACATTACTTCACAATAAACCTATTGCCATTTCAGGACTATATATTTTTCACATATTAATGATTGCCTTATTATTTTTTTAAACTAATTATTGGTCACTTGGGGACATTTGATATTTACTGTAATCTTTGGACGGTCAAAAATTTAAAGCCCTCATTTCAAATCTTCCATTGGAAATTTCAATAAGTGCTTTAAATTTTCTCCTTCTTGAGAATCCATTACTTTAAATCTCTCATGTTCTCATGTACTATGTCGACGAAGAAGAAATAACGAAACCTAGCACGACCACTTACAGGATCTCTCATCTATCTTAGTGCATCACCCGATCACGACCAGTTGGCACACATTTGGAGAGACAAGAAGTTTGGGCATTTTAGATATATAGACTGGGAAAAGTTGCAAGTATTGGGATTCAGACAAAGACTAGAGAACCTACTTAGTTATTCAGTTGAAGGTCAACAGTTCGAGTCCTTCAAGAAACTGTTCAGCATTGATGAACCGGTATTCATGGAAATGGTTACCGAGTTCATGACCACATACACATTTAAGACAAGAAGTAGAGGTGGAGACAGTTTGATCATGTTTCGATACATGGGAAGTTCATTCACCTTGTCACTGGCTCAGTTCGCACAACATTTGGATCTATACACACCTGAGGAGATACATTCCCCTCTGTTCACTAATGGAGCCACTTCGATATCCATCTCGACCACACCAGCTGAAGCATGGAGTAAGTTATCATCAGCAAGATATTTCTCGGGTATAAAAGCTACCAGACTCAGAGATCCAGTCTTACAAATCCTACACAAGCTGATAGCTTGTTCAGTTGACGGAAAATACATGACAAGCAGCCGAGTTGCCAGATTTCATATTGCTATGATGACATGCATCCTCGAGAAGAGGAATATTCAGGTTGCCCATTTAGTTGCCCAGCGGATTCTGGAAGAAAGGATTTTGGTGCAAGTAGATCATATATGGGTCCAATAATTACAAGGCTGATTCACAGAATGGGATTGCTTAAGACGACAGAGGTAGAAAAATTCCAAAGTCTGCCAGTATGGAGTGCCCACCCGATAGATTATGAATCCCTTATGAGCATGGATATACTCAAGATTATGAGAGACGACACCGTTTACATCAGGGCACGATCATCAGACACAGAAAATATGGATGAATTGGTACCAGGTCTAATTTTACCAAGAGAGGGAAGAAAGAGGCATCAACCAAAAGAGCCAAATAACTCAGATTCAGACTCAGATTCAGACAAAGATAAGGATGATTATGACTACCCAGTTGCACCACCACCAGTAGTGCCACAGCCTACTAGAGCAGGACCTTCCACCCCAGCTCCTAGATCTCAAATGCCCCCTTACATATACCACTATGGGACACCACCAGGGACAGACTATTGGTACTCGCTATTGCAAATGCAGGTCCGATGTTACAAGGCTATGAGACAGTAAACAATAGGGACACCAGTGAGCCCACTTCCTGACTTACCCTGTGGATTGGGCCGAGCACCACCACACTTATATCCCCCTGCAGTTCCTACTCCAGCACCTCATGACCAGTATGAGTGAGGAGTGGTTTCCCCCTAAATAGCGCTATCCATAAATATCAATGACTTGTCTGGCTCTCGGACGAGTTAATAAGTAGTGTAAACTATATTTCCGGGGACTTTAGCACGATAGTACTCAAGCATAATAATAGTATACACCAATTTGCATAAATAGTATAGCAAAAGTTCAACAAGTTCATAAAGAGTACAACCAATTTAACTAAAGTTCCAGATCATGCTTTTCACCCCAAAATAATAAACAAGTAAAAAGGGGTTGTGAAAACTCACAATTGAGAGTAAGAGTAAACGATGAATGTAGCGCGCGTGCTTGTCGGGTATGACTCCTATCCAAGACCTATGAACACGAGGTTTCTAATTAGTTTCTTGGTAAATTAGGTTTGATAGGATTGCTTAGCTAAGTATTTAGATTACAAAGTGCCAAAATGGTTTGTTTGCTTTTGAAGTTTTTTAATGTCCAATAATCGCATTGAATATAATAATGATTATACAAGTGTATAATATCTCACGATTGTTAGTGTCTAAAAATTGTAAAGTTTTGATCTTTGGAACTTTGGTTCCTTCCAAATAATCATTAACAACACACAAATCAATAAATACATCATAAGACACCCGAACCCCTTTTGGTTATCATTCATTCCAAAAATAGTAAGTCTCCCGTTTTCAAAATCGAGACCGATTATTGTTAACTCGGTCAAACCTTCTCGGTTTGACCCGAGACTTTTACCCAATCCTTAAACATTTTTATAAGTCATAAAAAATTAGTCTTTCTCAAAATAGCAAGTCAGTAAGTGTCGGCTTCCAACTTTTACCAAAATCAGTTCATAATCTTAATTCCAGAAATCTTACACCTGTTTGTTATATTTATTAAAAATACTTCTAGTCCAAATTTAAATAAGGAAAAAATCACAGATGTTCTACAATATATTATCTACTTTGTGTAATTTTTATAGAACCAATAGAGAAGACCAAGTATTTTTAGATTTTACTTTTATCTTCTGGAGTCGGATTTAAACACATGCATGCAATCATTGTTTCTGAGCAAAATGTATATGGAATCAATAAAAATGGTCTTCTTGAAAGTTGTAGTCATTGAAATTTTTAAACTTTTGGCGTTGGTTTCAAGTCATTTGGAGTTGTAATGCTCCAGTTATGATTAAAATATTGAGAGAAAAGTTTCTGACCTAACCTAACAGCTTATACATCTTTATTCACAAAAATTATTAAAAATATCAAATAAACTCGTATGAACATGAGGCTTATATGGTTGGAAAGATTATTTCCATAAATTGGTTTTTGACTATAAAAATGTCCCTTTTTCATGAAGAAATGATTTTTTATAGAAATCGTTGAAGTAGATGAAACTTTCTGGACATCAACTAAACATGCCTCAAAATGATTTTTTCTTCAAAATGAAAAACATTAAGTATTAAATAGAAGTGGTTCTTGATTCTTTTGACCTTTAATCCACTCTCTAACACATGCATGGTGTTGGATTACATCCAAGATGTGTTAGAAATGATTTTTAGCATAAAAAGAA
This sequence comes from Pseudognaphalium luteoalbum, assembly GCA_963422505.1. Lineage (NCBI taxonomy): Eukaryota > Viridiplantae > Streptophyta > Magnoliopsida > Asterales > Asteraceae > Pseudognaphalium > Pseudognaphalium luteoalbum. The sequence continues at coordinate 52,113,132 of OY730196.1, forward strand.
AGACATACACAAAGATGAACAAGATCTAACAAGATTACAAGCAATAACACGATTTTTCATTTGATTTTCGGTTTGATCATGGGTTACTCTTTATTTTAACACTTAAGGATGTGAAAAGAGATAACCTACAAACATCAAGCTTTGCATGAGGATTTTAGTCATGGAAAAGGCATAAAATCTGAATTTTTATGAAGAAATATACAAGAAAATGAAATATAACAAGTGTGAATGGTGTAGATTACCTTGAAGGATTTACTTTGATAGATTAACACCTTCAAACTCTTGGATTAGCCTTGTATATATGCTGGATTTTTAGAGAGAGTTGAGAGAATTCTTGTGTGTGTTTTTAGAGAGAGAAAGGTGAGAAAGGTGAATGTGTGAGTTTTGAAAAATGAAATAATAATGAGGAGTGTAGGGAAATGAAGTGATTTTGAATGGGGAAAGGGGCTGAACGAATTTTAAAGGATCTAAGGGTCATTTCCTTTAAAAAAAATTTATAAATATAAAGTTTAAAAGATGTATTACGTTTGTATTAAAGATGCGTAAGTTTATTGTATAGTATAAGGTTTATTTTATGATGTTTTGGTGATTAATATTTGAGTTATAAAAGTTTATATTCTTTAGTTTATAAAAGTGCTTTATTTTATAATTGAATTGCTTACAATAGGTATTAGAGTGTTAATTTGTTATATCTGAGTTTCATTTACCGATTTACGGAATTTTAACAAATCTTGATTTTGAAATTTGATAGATATATTTGTGACAAGTATGGGATTTAGATTTTATATTTCTAATTTCTTGAATTAAATTAATAGACATCTAATTTGTCTAAGTTTGATATTCACAAATTATTTCTCCGATTAATATTTACGTTGTCGAGTCACGGGAATTTCGGTTTTGCAAATTGTTAAGGATTTTGTTAAAGCATAAGGAGATAAATTTTATTTGTTTAATTTGGCACTTAGTAACCTAATTTAACATGTATAAAAGAACTTATGGTTCACTAAGCAACCTCTAAGTCGTTATGTGGCTTTAGTAAACCTAAGGAGTCATAACCTTAAGTTTCACTAGGATTGAAGGAATGCTTAAGATTCGAGTGCGGTAATGACCTGAGATTTTGACGAATGTCACAGTATCCCACCGTTGAAATGAATTTCATCCCGAAATTTAATTCGTTCCATGGGGTGACGATGCACTCGAGAATAGAGGCAGGTACTTTCATCTCATTAAATGTTCCTATTCCTATGTGAACCCAGGTCCATGTTTAAATTTCAGTGTGCCTTAACTAATGGAATGTTGTAACGTTTGGTACCTCTATTAAGGATTTCAGTAGGTGCTTCACTAGAAGAAAGTAGTCAATCATCAATTCGAACTCTTCTAAGGGCAAAGTCTGAGAGTTGTCGACTATACACTTCTTAAGGTTTGAGACATGAAATATGTCATGAACGCGATCCAACTCTTTGGGCGATTCTAGTTCGTAAGCGACCGGGCCTTTTTGTTTTTGAAACATTTTGTATGGTCTAATTTAGCGTGGTCTTTGCTTGTCTTTCTCGCCAAATTGTACAAGTCCTATCCAAGGTGATACTCTCAGGGACATTCTATCACCCATTTGAAATTCTAGTGGCTTTTAGCGATTGTCACCGTAGCTTTTCTATCTACTTTGGGTTGCCTTTTGTCGTTCCCTTATGGTTGTGATTTTGTCCACAGTTTCCTGAATAATGTTTAGGCTTGTTAAGTGCTTCTCACCGACATCGTGCCAACACAACGGTGATCAGAATTTCTATCCATACAAGGCCTCAAATGGTGCACACTTGGTGCTAATGTGGTAACTGTTGTTGTAAGAGAACTCTATCAGGGGTAAGTGTACATCCCAAATTCCTCTGAAGTCTAGTACACAGGCTCGTAGCATATCTTCTAAGGTTTGAATTGTTCACTCCTTTGCCAGTCTGTTTGAGGGAGAGAAGCAGTGCTTAGGTTTAGTTAGGTACCCAATGCCTTCTGCATTGATAGCCAAAACTGTGATGTAAAATGACAATTTCTGTCATAGATAATTGAGATGGGCACTCCGTGACACGACACAATTTCTTCGATATAACTTTGAGCAAGTCTCTCCATTATGTAATCCTCTCGGATAGGTAGAAAACGTACGGATTTGATCAGTCGAATGATAATAACCCAAATGGAGTCGTGACCTTTGGAAGTTCAAGGTGACTTAGTGACGAAGTCCATTGTTACCTGTTCCCATTTCTATTGGGGTATTTCGGGTTGTTGTAATAATCCTAACGGCTTTTGGTACATAATTCGCAATCATAGTCGTTAAGTAACTTCATCCACCTTCTTTGCCTCATGTTGAGCATTTTCTGCTCGAGTATGTACTGGAGGCTCTAATGATCAGTAAACACAGTGCATCTGGTACCGTATAGGTAATGTCTCCAGGTTTTAAGTATGAAGACCACTGCTCCTAGTTCCAAGTCATGCGTAGTACAGTTTACCTCATTTTTCTTGAGCTACCTGGAAGCACTCGTAATTACTTTATTCCTCAGCATCAGAACGCAGCCCAATCCCAAGTGTGACGCATCACAATATACCACAATCTGTTCCTTCGAGCAATGATAGGATTGGCGCATTGCACAGTTTCTCCTTCAGTGTTTGGGATGTTTTCTCCTGTTCAATGTCACAAATGAATTCCTTCATCTTTTGGGTCATTTCTGTCAAGGGCTTGGTGATCCGTGAGAAATTTTCTACGGACCTTCTGTAGTATCCAACAAATCCTATAAATTGACAGATTTTTGTTGGAGTCGCCCGGACTTCCCATTTCTCAATCGCCTCGATTTTAGCTGGATCCACATGGATCCCTTCCATGTTCAATATATGACCGAGGAAGTGTACTTTTTTGTTCCAAAACTCGCACTTAGAGAATTTGGAGTGCAACTTCTCTTCCTTGAGTGGTTGCAACACTTGCCCTAAATGTTGCTTGTGATTCTCTTTACTACGCGAGTAGACTAGTATGTCATCAATAAAATCATAAACTTATCCCAATATGCTCTACAGAATCTGTTCAAAAAGCTCATGAATGCCGCAGGAGCATTGGTTAGGCCGAAGGGCATAAGAATAAACTCATAATGTCCATATCGTGTTTGGAACACCGTTTTGGGTATATCTTCTTTGTGAATCCGTAATTTGTGATAACCTGACCGTAGGTCGAGTTTGGAGAAGTAGGAGGCACCTTGCAGTTGATCGAATAGATCGTCGATTCAAGGGAGCGATTACCTATTCTTAGTTGTTAATTTGTTCAGTACTCTATAATCAATGTACATTCGTGAGGATCCGTCCTTTTTATTAATGAATAGATCAGGAGCACCCCATGGTGATGAGTTGGGGTGAATAAATCCCTTATCGGAGAGTTCTTGGAGTTAGTTAGACAACTCCTGCATTTCCATGAGCGCTAGGCAGTACGGTGCCTTAGCTATTAGAATTTCTCCAGGAATTAAGTCGATTCAGAATTCAACTTGCCTATGTGGGGGCAATCTAGGTAGATCATCTGGAAATACTTCGGGGTAGTTGCATACCACTGGGACATCTTGTATGCGTCTTTCCTTTGGCTTAGTCTTGACGATGTGTGCCGAAAGAGCGATACATTTTTCGGTCAGATATTTGCAAATTTCTCTTGAATGACACTAGCTTCTGATATCTTCCAGGTCTTTCTCCATGTAATAATAATATCTCATTCATTCAAATGGGTACTTGCATAATCTTCTCATGACAACTCATGTCTACATGATTTTTGGCCAACCAGTCCATGTCGACTACTACATCAAACCTTTCCATTTTCATCGGAATAAGGTCTATACTGAAGGATTCACCTTTCAGTTCTAGTACGTAGTTGTGTATTATTTCACTAACAATCAGTTTGTAACCACTAGCAAGTTCTACCGCATACGGAGGTCCTAAAGGTTGTGATTCCCTATGGATTGGGGGCCTAAACTGATGTGAGACAAGGCTCTCATCTACCCCTTAGTCAAAAGTACTGATGCGTAGTAGGTATTTAGGAGAAAGATATATAAATTTCAATGTGCTTTCCTAAAATGTTTAGTGTTTCCACACTCGTAACAAGCTCTTGATGCATCAGAGTTTAGTTTTTAAAGATATATAAATTTCTAGTATCCTAAAAGGAATTTTTAACTATCCCAAGTTTTAACACAAAACAGCTAGTACTATTTCTGGTTAAATTGGTGTCGTCTCCTCTATTACTAACGTAATCGTGATTTTGACAACTTTGTTAATAATATATGGATTTGAATATTTTATAAAACATTTTGTGGAAGAGTTGTCATAAAATCTGTTGAAAAAATTTTTACGTTGAAAATTTGTTTTACAACTTATAGTTCGTTGAAAATTTAAGTCAGTCAAAATACGTTGAAAATTCTTGTCACTGACAAATCGTTTTAAAATTCTATTGAACAAGACCCGTTCGAAAGATTGAAGTTGTGGAAAATTTTGGTTAAATGTCCGATGAAAATACGATGAAGGCTTGAGTTGATAAAATACGTTGAACGCTTTGGTCATTGAAAAGTGTTGAAACTTCTGTTTTATCAAGAATCTAATGGAGGATTTATGTTTGTGAAAAATCCATGGAAAATGTCTGACAAAAATTTGGTTGAAACTGTTTCTCACACATAGATCTGTACATCTCGGCCTTGTGCTAGTCGCACCTAGCCTAAACGGGTTTCATGTTGTTCTAACTTCATAGTATCTATTCTATTCTCGTGGCGGCGTAGCCTAACGGCTAGTACCGGGAAGGTATGGTGAGCGAGTTCATGTGCGTGTAGAGAGATTTGCATGTAGAAAGCTTCTTCGTCCTCTGTAAGAATCTATATTCCTTCTTCTATTCTCCAAGCCTCAAGAGTTGCGGGTAATTAATTCCATTGACGAACATCTGACCGACGACGGGTCCTAGTGGTGGAAGTATCAGTAGTAGTATAGATAGTGTAAGGTCTAGTTCAAGGTGAACTGTCAGTAATTCTAGTCGTGTATAGCACACGCGATTCATAGGTTTTCGACAAGAGTGGGAGGAAGAGTGTAAAATAGGAGAAGTAGATGTAACGCGCCTAGGTGACGAATTCTCATGTTGGTCCAGTTTTATTGGTTCATCCTTAGGCGGAACCTCCTCAAGTGGTCCTTTTTCTGATAGATTCTCCTTGTCGGTACTGGGTGGGTTGTCGCGAGGGTGACCAGTGATGTAATCATAATCGTCGGTTGATATGGCGGCATGGGATAAGGGTTGCGACAAGATAAGGCTACAAATAGAAGATTTAGTCCCTAAGATGATTAGTGATGTGTCCTGATGCGTTTGTTGACTAAGCAGTGTGGGAAAATGATGTGTAGTTTCCAATATATTGATCCTTAGGGTTCGATTCACTAGTTAAACATGCGGAATATTGTTTAGCGGGTTTATGTATGCGAAATCAAGGGGCATTTAATACAAACAAGAGTAGTAAAACTATTGCCCTATAATTAATTAGAATCTTTTAGAATATCACATAATATGGTTGAAGCATAGACAAAAAGAACAGTCACAGATCCAGATTCAACCACTATATATAGTAGCTAATGCAACACCCCAAGTGTTGCTATCCTGTACTTAGTGTCGTTTACAAAGATCACAAGATTTGACTAACACCTTAAACAAGCTACTTTGACATTATGCACTAACATGTTAACCTCGAAATGATAAGACTAAAATGGAGGTATACTTAGTTACTAACAGTGTTACATAAATGCCTACGATATCCAATGCACACACACAATGTTTGCTTTTCACAGGTTTAAACAGGAAAGAAAATCGAACATAATCATAGTACACCTACTCCGTGTCTCACATAATCTTACCTAAATTAAACATAGGTGATCAGGCTATGTCTAATTGAGGTCTAATAATGCAACACATGGGTTAGTTATACTAGTTATATGCTCGGTTTAGTTAAACTGGTTATACTTTTGGTGTTTTAAGAAAATATTATTTAAAAGTGTTGGTTATAGTTGGGGTTTTTGTTTGAAAAAAAAACCCGGCATTCTCTATAACCTTAGGCTCTGATAGCAAATCTGTCACACCCCGCTAAAGCGGAAACACGAGATGTAACAGCACCGGGTAACAACGCACAAGATATAGAAGCAACACCATACATAATTTTATATAAAAGTAGTACAAACTACAGTAAATTCAACCCACGTTTTCAAAACAGACTACAATATGTTTCATAAAGTTTTCAAAAGAGGGTTAAGGTTTGGAAATAAAGAAAACGCGTGTGAACATGCATCCATGCTAACGTACTCCTAGAGTGTACCTTACTGTCGTTCTACTGAAAAGTATGATAAAACAAAAGGGTCAACTATGGTCATAATTGGTGAGTACACAGGTTTAGTGTTACAAAAAAATGAACTAAAGCTTTGTTTATAAATGACATGAATAAAAATGATTGGTTGTAATAGTTGTGAATATGAAAGGTAGTATACAAGAGTGTTAATGCAATTGAGGCCACTACTTAACCGATTCAACCGACACATGGCCCAAGCTCCATGTTCTATCGGTAACATGAGTACTGGTGATACTATGCACTCATGACCAGTATGAGTGAGGAGTGGTTTCCCCCTAAATAGCGTTATCCATAAATATCAATGGCTTGTCTAGCTCTCGGACGAGTTAATAAGTAGTGTAAACTGTATTTCCGGGGACTTTAGCACGATAGTACTCAAGCATAATAATAGTATACACCAATTTGCATAAATAGTATAGCAGAAGTTCAACAGGTTCATAAAGAGTACAACCAATTTAACTAAAGTTCGAGATCATGCTTTTCACCCCAAAATAATAAACAAGTAAAAAGGGGGTGTGAAAACTCACAATTGAGAGTAAGAGTAAACGATGAATGTAGCGCGCGTGCTTGTCGGGTATGACTCCTATCCAAGACCTATGAACATGAGGTTTCTAATTAATTTCTTGGTAAATTAGGTTTGATAGGATTGCTTAGCTAAGTATTTAGATTACAAAGTGCCAAAATGGTTTGTTTGCTTTTGAAGTTTGTTAATGTCCAATAATCGCATTGAATATAATAATGATTATACAAGTGTATAATATCTCACGATTGTTAATGTCTAAAAATCGTAATGTTTTGATCTTTGGAACTTTGGTTCCTTCCAAATAATCATTAACAACCCACAAATCAATAAATACATCATAAGACACCCGAACCCCTTTTGGTTATCATTCATTCCAAAAATAGTAAGTCTCCCGTTTTCAAAATCGAGACCGATTATTGTTGACTCGGTCAAACCTTCTCGGTTTGACCCGATACTTTTACCCAATCCTTAAACATTTTTATAAGTCATAAAAAGTTAGTCTTTCTCAAAATAGCAAATCCGTAAGTGTCGGCTTCCAACTTTTACCAAAATCAGTCCATAATCTTAATTCAAGAAATCTTACACCTGTTTGTTAGATTTATTAAAAATACTTCTGGACCAAATTTAAATAAGGAAAAAATCACAAATGTTCTACAATATATTATCTACTTTGTGTAATTTTTATAGAACCAATACAGAAGACCAAATACTTTTAGAATTTACATTTATCTTCTGGTGTCGGATTTAAACACATGCATGCAATCATTGTTTCCGAGCAAAATGTACATGGAATAAATAGAAAATGGTCTTCTTGAAAGTTGTAGCCAATGAAATTTTTAAACTTTTGGAATTAGTTTCAATTCATTTGGAGTTGTAATGCTCCAGTTATGATTAAAATATTGAGAAAAAAGTTTCTGACCTAACCTAACAGCTTATACATCTTTACTCACAAAAATTATTAAAAATATCAAATGAACTCGTATGAACATGAGGCTTATATGGTTGGAAATATGATTTCCAGAACTTGATTTTGGACTATAAAAACGTCCATTTTCATGAATAAATGATTTTTATAAAAATCGTTGAAGTAGATGAAACTTTCTGGACATCAACTAAACATGCCTCAAAATGATGTTTTCTTCAAAATGAAAAACATTAAGTATTAAATAGAAGTGGTTCTTGATTCTTTTGACCTTTAATCCACTCTCTAACACATGCATGGTGTTGGATTACATCCAATATGTGCTAGAAATGATTTTTAGCATAAAAAGAAAGACATACACAAAGATGAACAAGATCTAACAAGATTACAAGCAATAACATGATTTTTCATTTGATTTTCGGTTTGATCATGGTTACTCTTTATATTAACACATAAGGATGTGAAAAGAGATCATCTACAAACATCAAGCTTTGCATGAGGATTTTAGCTATGAAAAAGGCATAAAATCCGAATTTTTATGAAGAAATATACAAGAAAAATGAAACATAACAAGTGTGGATGGTGTAGATTACCTTGAAGGGTTTACTTTGATGGATTAACACCTTCAAACTCTTGGATTAGCCTTGTATATTTGCTGAATTTGTAGAGAGAGTTGAGAGAATTCTTGTGTGTGTTTTTAGAGAGAGAAAGGTGAGAAAGGTGAATGTGTGAGATTTGAAAAATGAAATAATAATGAGGAGTGTAGGGAAATGAAGTGATTTTGAATGGGGAAAGGGTGTGAGCGTCCTCGGATCAGAATACGCAAACTAGAACGTATGTATATTTGTGCGGAATACAAATACACACAATCACAATGTGAATTATAGTAAAGAAGAAAGAGATAAATGTATCTAACAGGAAATATTGATTTGTATTGCAATATCAATCTTTCATATACAAGAAGTCAAAATACATGTGAATGTCTACAACTGATTTCTCAAAATCTCTCCAAAAGAACACTCAAAAGAACTTCTCAAAATGACTTCAACTTACCTATTTATAGACGACACACTACGACAATGTCAAGTATAATCCGTGAGTACATATTCACGGAATTACACCGTCCGTGAATTCAAATTAATCACGGAATACAATTGTCGTATCAAGCATTCACGGATTAATTACATTGTCGAAAACATTATCATTCACGGATACAAAGATATTGTCGAATCCTTATCATTCACGGACAACATCTTATTCTCGGATCAACACTTAGACAAAATTAAGTATTAATCAACTTTTGTCTCTACAAACTCCCCCTTTGATAATACTTGATTCTTTTCTTCAAATCTTCAAGCATATCCAGGAAGATTGCATCCAGCAAAAATACCTTTTGAGCAACATACTTCTACAACCCGTTGAAACTTTAATGCCATCTTTTCGTCATCATATGCATCATCATACACAATTGGATTCACGAGCAAGACTTCAAGATCATCTTTTGACAGATTGATTAAGCTCAGAGGATCAAACACATATACAATTGACTCTCTATTCCACATCACTTCTCCATTCAAGTCTCTATCATAACAAGCAATTTCTGCTTCTCCAGTTGATCCGTTATATCTCCAATGACTCACAAACTTAGAAAAATTCACAGGCAATTTCTCAAGTGGAATCTTCGTCATGCATTTAACTCGAGGATATATCAAAGTAACTCTTGGTTGATTAGAAATCGGATCGATATCAAAATAATCAACGGTTCTCAATGGGAAAGTTTCCTTAACCCATGTGAATTTCCCATTATTACTTTCTCTTGTTAAAGTATCTGCCATCCAATTTATCAAACCATGTCTTGAACGATTAATGATATCCACAGAAGCCAAATGATTGATTTCACACTTAGGCAATTTTTCTAAGGCTTTGAATGTAGAGTGAAAGTATTGAAGTTCATCAGTCCTTTTAATGATGAATACTTTGTTGTCATTATCATATTTCCATCTGATAATTCTACCAACGCATTCATATCTTGGTATTTTAAAGAACTTACGAACTGTAATCACTGGAGTTGGTTGTTTAGGAAACCACCAAGAGACTTTTTGCTCAGGCTCTTTATCATCATCAGAATCTTTCCAAAACCCTTCTTGTGAACACATATCTGACTGAACATTCTCCGGATGAAGTTCATCTTCAGAATCTTCCCAGTCTTCAATGTGAACATAATCGAAATCAGGTTCAAATCCCGGAGGATATTCTGGATCGAAATCTTCAAAATCATAATCGCCATCATTGCAAAGTTCTACAAATGGTATTAAATCTTCAATGATCACATTCAAAGGAGTTGGAAAAAGCACCTCTTCATCTTCAATGCTATCCATTAATTCCTCCTGATCAAAAATACGAGATGATTCTCCAAGCTCAAACATTCTTGACTCATGTATTGCATTAATTGGATCAACTTCTAATGGTTCGTTTTCTTGGAATACAACCAATGCTTGTGAGAAATTTGGTTGATCACTATCATTTTCATTATTAGTATCATCAGCATTTTCAGTCATATCATCACCATGATCACCATCATCATCACCATCATCACCATTATTATCACCATCATCATCATCACCATCACCATCATCATCATCACCATCATCATCATGTACATCACCATCATCATTAACATTATTCTCCCCCTGATCAACCAACATTTCTTTCAAAAGAAAAACGTCAAGTTCCAATTCTTCTATGCGATCATTCTGAGATAGAATTTGCTGTTGTTGTTCCTTGAGAAGAATGTCTTGAGAATTGATTCGTTGTAAAGCATTTAGTAAATCCATTTGAAGCTTTTCAACAAGAGTCATCAACGGTTTTACAGCACGTTGTAAAGATGCATCAAGGTTAGCCATGCTAACACTTGGTCCAGGTGAAGAAGAGGATGTGCCAGCTGCAACAGAAACAGCAACAGGAATTGTAGAAGTAGCTGGAACAGAGGTAGGAATACCTTGAGATGATATAACAGGCATAGAAGTAGAAGCAATATCAGCAGATGAACTAGGTACAGAAATTCTGCGTCTTTGAGATGGCCGAATATCAGGTACATATTCAGGATCTTGTGCCTCTTCACGTTGACGTCTCAAATCCTGTCGTTCCTTTTCAATATTTTCAGCAATAATTCTTTGAGGAACTAAAGATTCTTCAACAGATTGTAGACGAAAAGATTGATCATCTTCAGAACTTGAAGATTCCACTTCTTCATGATCAATTAAAGGCACCTCCTGCTCCCCCTCAGATGATTCACTATCAGTAGAAGATCAGCAGGTTGTACAATCTGTGGCAATGCATATTGTGGTGGTTGAAAGTCAGCATCAATGATATGGCCAAACAAATCAATAGTAGGCGGCACTGGTTTGCCCCTATATCCATTGCAATCTGCAAACACTCTTTTGGGAATAGGAGTGTAGTGTAGAATGCTTCCATGATAAGTAATCCCGTTGACATGATTATCAAAAATATGCTGAAGAAACCTAGGATACATGAAGAATCCATCATCATTAATGTTGCCATCCAAATTCTCAAAGATGTATCTCGAAAAGTTAAATGGGATATTTAGAACAAGAGCCGTCATAATCCCTGCAAGCTGATAACTCATTGAATCAAAACCAGCTTTCCTCGGAGAGATGCACCCAATTAGCATATGTGCCAAAAACTTCCAGTGTGGACAGAAATGATTCTTCAGGATTTGAACATCATGAGGTCCTTTAGTACACCACATTTGATGAAGACACTGATCAATGACGTTTCGAGGAATGTCATTTGATGCATTCAAAGTATCTCCAAATTGGAGAGTATGACGAATAAGCTCTTCAGTCAGCAACAATGGTTTTCCATCAACCGTAGATGTAATACATGGAGGATTGACATCTGTTTGATATACAGCTGAAGTCCAGAAGTCTATCATGTGATCTTCGTACAAATTGGGAACAGATACAGTCAAGGCATATGATATGCGTGATCGTAGAAGAAACCTTATCATAGGGAAAAACTTCCTATTTTCAGGTTTATCCGGTTGTTCCAGAAGATATGCAGTTGCATTATGTCGTTTTTCAAATACGACTGCTCGATGTCTAACCTCGGGTTGAACAGCAGCAATGGGATCTAAATCTGCCATTTAGAAATAAAATCTGCACCAAGAGTTTATTAGACACACAAAATGTAAACAGAAAGTTTATTTGAAAAATTTTTCAACACTTAGAAAATTTTTTAAACTTTCAAGTATCCGACAATAACAAAATGACTACTGTTCATGCGACAATGATTAATCTTATGCGACAATATGACTTAGCTATGTACTATTCATACGACAATCATGTATTAATCCGTGAATCATATTGTCCGTGAATAATATTCATGCGACAATTCAAAAATAAAATAATATTTCAAAAATTTTGTCCGTGATTCATATTGTCGTAACACTATTCATCCCTGAATAATATTGTCGAAGTACTATTCATCCGTGAGGAGTGTAGGGAAATGAAGTGATTTTGAATGGGGAAAGGGTGTGAGCGTCCTCGGATCAGAATACACAAACTAGAACGTATGTATATTTGTGCGGAATACAAATACACACAATCACAATGTGAATTATAGTAAAGAAGAAAGAGATAAATGTATCTAACAGGAAATATTGATTTGTATTGCAATATCAATCTTTCATATACAAGAAGTCAAAATATATGTGAATGTCTACAACTGATTTCTCAAAATCTCTCCAAAAGAACACTCAAAAGAACTTCTCAAAATGACTTCAACTTACCTATTTATAGACGACACACTACGACAATGTCAAGTATAATCCGTGAGTACATATTCACGGAATTACACCGTCCGTGAATTCAAATTAATCACGGAATACAATTGTCGTATCAAGCATTCACGGATTAATTACATTGTCGAAAACATTATCATTCACGGATACAAAGATATTGTCGAATCCTTATCATTCACGGACAACATCTTATTCTCGGATCAACACTTAGACAAAATTAAGTATTAATCAACTTTTGTCTCTACAAACTCCCCCTTTGATAATACTTGATTCTTTTCTTCAAATCTTCAAGCATATCCAGGAAGATTGCATCCAGCAAAAATACCTTTTGAGCAACATACTTCTACAACCCGTTGAAACTTTAATGCCATCTTTTCGTCATCATATGCATCATCATACACAATTGGATTCACGAGCAAGACTTCAAGATCATCTTTTGACAGATTGATTAAGCTCAGAGGATCAAACACATATACAATTGACTCTCTATTCCACATCACTTCTCCATTCAAGTCTCTATCATAACAAGCAATTTCTGCTTCTCCAGTTGATCCGTTATATCTCCAATGACTCACAAACTTAGAAAAATTCACAGGCAATTTCTCAAGTGGAATCTTCGTCATGCATTTAACTCGAGGATATATCAAAGTAACTCTTGGTTGATTAGAAATCGGATCGATATCAAAATAATCAACGGTTCTCAATGGGAAAGTTTCCTTAACCCATGTGAATTTCCCATTATTACTTTCTCTTGTTAAAGTATCTGTCATCCAATTTATCAAACCATGTCTTGAACGATTAATGATATCCACAGAAGCCAAATGATTGATTTCACACTTAGGCAATTTTTCTAAGGCTTTGAATGTAGAGTGAAAGTATTGAAGTTCATCAGTCCTTTTAATGATGAATACTTTGTTGTCATTATCATATTTCCATCTGATAATTCTACCAACGCATTCATATCTTGGTATTTTAAAGAACTTACGAACTGTAATCACTGGAGTTGGTTGTTTAGGAAACCACCAAGAGACTTTTTGCTCAGGCTCTTTATCATCATCAGAATCTTTCCAAAACCCTTCTTGTGAACACATATCTGACTGAACATTCTCCGGATGAAGTTCATCTTCAGAATCTTCCCAGTCTTCAATGTGAACATAATCGAAATCAGGTTCAAATCCCGGAGGATATTCTGGATCGAAATCTTCAAAATCATAATCGCCATCATTGCAAAGTTCTACAAATGGTATTAAATCTTCAATGATCACATTCAAAGGAGTTGGAAAAAGCACCTCTTCATCTTCAATGCTATCCATTAATTCCTCCTGATCAAAAATACGAGATGATTCTCCAAGCTCAAACATTCTTGACTCATGTATTGCATTAATTGGATCAACTTCTAATGGTTCGTTTTCTTGGAATACAACCAATGCTTGTGAGAAATTTGGTTGATCACTATCATTTTCATTATTAGTATCATCAGCATTTTCAGTCATATCATCACCATGATCACCATCATCATCACCATCATCACCATTATTATCACCATCATCATCATCACCATCACCATCATCATCATCACCATCATCATCATGTACATCACCATCATCATTAACATTATTCTCCCCCTGATCAACCAACATTTCTTTCAAAAGAAAAACGTCAAGTTCCAATTCTTCTATGCGATCATTCTGAGATAGAATTTGCTGTTGTTGTTCCTTGAGAAGAATGTCTTGAGAATTGATTCGTTGTAAAGCATTTAGTAAATCCATTTGAAGCTTTTCAACAAGAGTCATCAACGGTTTTACAGCACGTTGTAAAGATGCATCAAGGTTAGCCATGCTAACACTTGGTCCAGGTGAAGAAGAGGATGTGCCAGCTGCAACAGAAACAGCAACAGGAATTGTAGAAGTAGCTGGAACAGAGGTAGGAATACCTTGAGATGATATAACAGGCATAGAAGTAGAAGCAATATCAGCAGATGAACTAGGTACAGAAATTCTGCGTCTTTGAGATGGCCGAATATCAGGTACATATTCAGGATCTTGTGCCTCTTCACGTTGACGTCTCAAATCCTGTCGTTCCTTTTCAATATTTTCAGCAATAATTCTTTGAGGAACTAAAGATTCTTCAACAGATTGTAGACGAAAAGATTGATCATCTTCAGAACTTGAAGATTCCACTTCTTCATGATCAATTAAAGGCACCTCCTGCTCCCCCTCAGATGATTCACTATCAGTAGAAGATCAGCAGGTTGTACAATCTGTGGCAATGCATATTGTGGTGGTTGAAAGTCAGCATCAATGATATGGCCAAACAAATCAATAGTAGGCGGCACTGGTTTGCCCCTATATCCATTGCAATCTGCAAACACTCTTTTGGGAATAGGAGTGTAGTGTAGAATGCTTCCATGATAAGTAATCCCGTTGACATGATTATCAAAAATATGCTGAAGAAACCTAGGATACATGAAGAATCCATCATCATTAATGTTGCCATCCAAATTCTCAAAGATGTATCTCGAAAAGTTAAATGGGATATTTAGAACAAGAGCCGTCATAATCCCTGCAAGCTGATAACTCATTGAATCAAAACCAGCTTTCCTCGGAGAGATGCACCCAATTAGCATATGTGCCAAAAACTTCCAGTGTGGACAGAAATGATTCTTCAGGATTTGAACATCATGAGGTCCTTTAGTACACCACATTTGATGAAGACACTGATCAATGACGTTTCGAGGAATGTCATTTGATGCATTCAAAGTATCTCCAAATTGGAGAGTATGACGAATAAGCTCTTCAGTCAGCAACAATGGTTTTCCATCAACCGTAGATGTAATACATGGAGGATTGACATCTGTTTGATATACAGCTGAAGTCCAGAAGTCTATCATGTGATCTTCGTACAAATTGGGAACAGATACAGTCAAGGCATATGATATGCGTGATCGTAGAAGAAACCTTATCATAGGGAAAAACTTCCTATTTTCAGGTTTATCCGGTTGTTCCAGAAGATATGCAGTTGCATTATGTCGTTTTTCAAATACGACTGCTCGATGTCTAACCTCGGGTTGAACAGCAGCAATGGGATCTAAATCTGCCATTTAGAAATAAAATCTGCACCAAGAGTTTATTAGACACACAAAATGTAAACAGAAAGTTTATTTGAAAAATTTTTCAACACTTAGAAAATTTTTTAAACTTTCAAGTATCCGACAATAACAAAATGACTACTGTTCATGCGACAATGATTAATCTTATGCGACAATATGACTTAGCTATGTACTATTCATACGACAATCATGTATTAATCCGTGAATCATATTGTCCGTGAATAATATTCATGCGACAATTCAAAAATAAAATAATATTTCAAAAATTTTGTCCGTGATTCATATTGTCGTAACACTATTCATCCCTGAATAATATTGTCGAAGTACTATTCATCCGTGAGGAGTGTAGGGAAATGAAGTGATTTTGAATGGGGAAAGGGTGTGAGCGTCCTCGGATCAGAATACACAAACTAGAACGTATGTATATTTGTGCGGAATACAAATACACACAATCACAATGTGAATTATAGTAAAGAAGAAAGAGATAAATGTATCTAACAGGAAATATTGATTTGTATTGCAATATCAATCTTTCATATACAAGAAGTCAAAATACATGTGAATGTCTACAACTGATTTCTCAAAATCTCTCCAAAAGAACACTCAAAAGAACTTCTCAAAATGACTTCAACTTACCTATTTATAGACGACACACTACGACAATGTCAAGTATAATCCGTGAGTACATATTCACGGAATTACACCGTCCGTGAATTCAAATTAATCACGGAATACAATTGTCGTATCAAGCATTCACGGATTAATTACATTGTCGAAAACATTATCATTCACGGATACAAAGATATTGTCGAATCCTTATCATTCACGGACAACATCTTATTCTCGGATCAACACTTAGACAAAATTAAGTATTAATCAACTTTTGTCTCTACAAACTCCCCCTTTGATAATACTTGATTCTTTTCTTCAAATCTTCAAGCATATCCAGGAAGATTGCATCCAGCAAAAATACCTTTTGAGCAACATACTTCTACAACCCGTTGAAACTTTAATGCCATCTTTTCGTCATCATATGCATCATCATACACAATTGGATTCACGAGCAAGACTTCAAGATCATCTTTTGACAGATTGATTAAGCTCAGAGGATCAAACACATATACAATTGACTCTCTATTCCACATCACTTCTCCATTCAAGTCTCTATCATAACAAGCAATTTCTGCTTCTCCAGTTGATCCGTTATATCTCCAATGACTCACAAACTTAGAAAAATTCACAGGCAATTTCTCAAGTGGAATCTTCGTCATGCATTTAACTCGAGGATATATCAAAGTAACTCTTGGTTGATTAGAAATCGGATCGATATCAAAATAATCAACGGTTCTCAATGGGAAAGTTTCCTTAACCCATGTGAATTTCCCATTATTACTTTCTCTTGTTAAAGTATCTGCCATCCAATTTATCAAACCATGTCTTGAACGATTAATGATATCCACAGAAGCCAAATGATTGATTTCACACTTAGGCAATTTTTCTAAGGCTTTGAATGTAGAGTGAAAGTATTGAAGTTCATCAGTCCTTTTAATGATGAATACTTTGTTGTCATTATCATATTTCCATCTGATAATTCTACCAACGCATTCATATCTTGGTATTTTAAAGAACTTACGAACTGTAATCACTGGAGTTGGTTGTTTAGGAAACCACCAAGAGACTTTTTGCTCAGGCTCTTTATCATCATCAGAATCTTTCCATAACCCTTCTTGTGAACACATATCTGACTGAACATTCTCCGGATGAAGTTCATCTTCAGAATCTTCCCAGTCTTCAACGTGAACATAATCGAAATCAGGTTCAAATCCCGGAGGATATTCTGGATCGAAATCTTCAAAATCATAATCGCCATCATTGCAAAGTTCAACAAATGGTATTAAATCTTCAATGATCACATTCAAAGGAGTTGGAAAAAGCACCTCTTCATCTTCAATGCTATCCATTAATTCCTCCTGATCAAAAATACGAGATGATTCTCCAAGCTCAAACATTCTTGACTCATGTATTGCATTAATTGGATCAACTTCTAATGGTTCGTTTTCTTGGAATACAACCAATGCTTGTGAGAAATTTGGTTGATCACTATCATTTTCATTATTAGTATCATCAGCATTTTCAGTCATATCATCACCATGATCACCATCATCACCATGATCACCATCATCATCACCATCATCACCATTATTATCACCATCATCATCATCACCATCACCATCATCATCATCACCATCATCATCATGTACATCACCATCATCATTAACATTATTCTCCCCCTGATCAACCAACATTTCTTTCAAAAGAAAAACGTCAAGTTCCAATTCTTCTATGCGATCATTCTGAGATAGAATTTGCTGTTGTTGTTCCTTGAGAAGAATGTCTTGAGAATTGATTCGTTGTAAAGCATTTAGTAAATCCATTTGAAGCTTTTCAACAAGAGTCATCAACGGTTTTACAGCACGTTGTAAAGATGCATCAAGGTTAGCCATGCTAACACTTGGTCCAGGTGAAGAAGAGGATGCGCCAGCTGCAACAGAAACAGCAACAGGAATTGTAGAAGTAGCTGGAACATAGGTAGGAATACCTTGAGATGATATAGCAGGCATAGAAGTAGAAGCAATATCAGCAGATGAACTAGGTACAGAAATTCTGCGTCTTTGAGATGGCCGAATATCAGGTACATATTCAGGATCTTGTGCCTCTTCACGTTGACGTCTCAAATCCTGTCGTTCCTTTTCAATATTTTCAGCAATAATTCTTTGAGGAACTAAAGATTCTTCAACAGATTGTAGACGAAAAGATTAATCATCTTCAGAACTTGAAGATTCCACTTCTTCATGATCAATTAAAGGCACCTCCTGCTCCCCCTCAGATGATTCACTATCAGTAGAAGATCAGCAGGTTGTACAATCTGTGGCAATGCATATTGTGGTGGTTGAAAGTCAGCATCAATGATATGGCCAAACAAATCAATAGTAGGCGGCACTGGTTTGCCCCTATATCCATTGCAATCTGCAAACACTCTTTTGGGAATAGGAGTGTAGTGTAGAATGCTTCCATGATAAGTAATCCCGTTGACATGATTATCAAAAATATGCTGAAGAAACCTAGGATACATGAAGAATCCATCATCATTAATGTTGCCAGCCAAATTCTCAAAGATGTATCTCGAAAAGTTAAATGGGATATTTAGAACAAGAGCCGTCATAATCCCTGCAAGCTGATAACTCATTGAATCAAAACCAGCTTTCCTCGGAGAGATGCACCCAATTAGCATATGTGCCAAAAACTTCCAGTGTGGACAGAAATGATTCTTCAGGATTTGAACATCATGAGGTCCTTTAGTACACCACATTTGATGAAGACACTGATCAATGACGTTTCGAGGAATGTCATTTGATGCATTCAAAGTATCTCCAAATTGGAGAGTATGACGAATAAGCTCTTCAGTCAGCAACAATGGTTTTCCATCAACCGTAGATGTAATACATGGAGGATTGACATTTTTTAGATATACAGCTGAAGTCCAGAAGTCTATCATGTGATCTTCGTACAAATTGGGAACAGATACAGTCAAGGCATATGATATGCGTGATCGTAGAAGAAACCTTATCATAATGAAAAACTTCCTATTTTCAGGTTTATCCGGTTGTTCCAGAAGATATGCAGTTGCATTATGTCGTTTTTCAAATACGACTGCTCGATGTCTAACCTCGGGTTGAACAGCAGCAATGGGATCTAAGTCTGCCATTTAGAAATAAAATCTGCACCAAGAGTTTATTAGACACACACAATGTAAACAGAAAGTTTATTTGAAAAATTTTTCAACACTTAGAAAAATTTTTGAACTTTCAAGTATCCGACAATAACAAAATGACTACTGTTCATGCGACAATGATTAATCTTATGCGACAATATGACTTAGCTATGTACTATTCATACGACAATCATGTATTAATCCGTGAATCATATTGTCCGTGAATAATATTCATGCGACAATTCAAAAATAAAATAATATTTCAAAAATTTTGTCCGTGATTCATATTGTCGTAACACTATTCATCCGTGAATAATATTGTCGAAGTACTATTCATCCGTGAATAAGTACTGTTTATACGACAATATGATTGTCGTAGTCAAATAGTCAAACAAGTCAAAATAGTCAAACATAAGAATTAATCACGGAGTACTGTTTATCCGAGAATTCAATATTCACGGATAACCATTACACTGTTCATCCGACAATACTGTATTGTCGGGTGGTCTGACAATTCGAATTGTCGGACGATTTATTGAACAGTACCTAGCGTTTTTGAAGTGATCGATTAAGCATGAAATCCTTAACGATAATGAAAGAAATTTATACCAGTTGATGCGGAATACAAAAACGAGTAAGTCTGTCGGATTGGTTTTTAATGAAACCAAGTAATCAGGAAGAAATCGAAGAAAAAGTAATTGTCGGAATTTTGGAATTGTCGGAGTAATAATCACGGAAAAGGAAAAGTGTAAGTTTTTCAAATTTTGAAATTACTTATACTGTTTCAATTATTCCGTGAAAACAAATAATTCCGTGAATAATAAAACATTTTCATCCGTGAATATATATATCTTTATCCGTGAATAAAGGTATATATTCATCCGACAATTCAAAAATTATAGATAAAACATTTTTATCAATTTAAACAAACTTTGGATAAAATTTTCTAACCTATTTAAAAATGAAAAAATGAAAAATTAATAAACTAAATATGTACAAAAATAAAATCTTTTTGTTGGATTAATTTTCGTGACTTGGGATCATATTGGGATAAATGAATGTATTTAATTTGTAATTTTTAGAAATGAAAGTCTATTTTGATTGCTAATATTTTTGACCAATTTTAAATCTACATAGCCTTTAATAAAACATACTTTCTAAAAATCATTTTATATATGATTTTTGGTATGTGTTATACACTTGAACACTTTGGCATCTAAAATATCTTTTTCTTTTTATTATTAATATGCATATCATTTTATATAACCAAAATAAAAATATACTTTCAAATTCATAATATATTAATATTTTCATATAAAGAGTGAAAATATGATGATATCTTTAGAAGTACATACATATGTTGGAATGACTTTTAGTCACATATGTCATACTTCGGGTTGGACTAATAAACTGTATCACAGGTCTATACATCGTATAACAAAGTGATAGAGTTTATTATGATAGATATTTATATCTTTATCAATATTTGTATGTCCTTTTATAAAAAATATACCGACTAAGGTCTGTACACCGTACAACAAATAGTCAATACATTTTTCCCAGATATCATAATATAAAGACCCTAAATCATGAATCATAATATATTAATCCTTCAAAATTTAAGACTTTTATTACCAGTTTGATAATTTTATTGTCATATACTAAGATTTTGGAAGATATAAAATAATATGCAAATATGTTTAGACATTTCTTAGACTGGATATGATAGACCCACAAATGCCTACCAATAAACCATATTTAAAATTACATTAGTAGAAAACATGATTTAAAAATGCTATATAAACCTATTAGCATATCAAAAATAGTACGTAACATTCCTTTTTCAGATTTATATGTAAATACAATTCCCAATGTACTATCATTTCCCAACTTTTACACAAAAATCTCCCCCTAATTTTTATTTTTCATATGTTTTTGAGTTTTTTTTTTTTAAAGAAAAAATTAAAAAGTAAACAACAAAGAAAATTCAAAAAGATCCAAAGTTTATTTAATTTGATCTAAATGCTTCATTCCGAGCATCAAGATTAATTCTTCAAAACGAGGTTTAGAAAACGCTTTTGTAAACAGATCAGCTCGTTGTTTTAAAGTATCAATATGGACTAAGTTAATCAAGTGTTTCTCATAGCAATCCCGTATAAAATGAAAACGAATTTTGATGTGTTTCGTTTTAGAATGCTGTACGGGATTACGTATGATACTTATGGCAGCAGTATTATCTATATGCAAAGGAGTGTGGTTTAGAAGAAACCCATAATCTCTAAGTTGTTGTTGAATCCAAAGGATTTGGGAACAACAACTTGCAGCAGAGATATATTCTGCCTCTGCAGTAGAGGTAGAAACTGTATCCTGTTTCTTACACTGCCATGTCACAAGACGTTCTCCTAGAAATTGACATCCACCCGATGTGGATTTGAAGTCAATACCACATCCACCATAGTCTGAATCGGAATATGCAGAAAGAGAAAAGTCATCATCATGTGAATACCAAATGCCTAAATTAGGCTTTCCTTTCAGGTATCGAAAAATACGTTGAACGGCCTTCAGATGAGAAACTTTAGGATTTGCCTGATATCTTGAACAAATGGAGACAGCAAACATAATATCTGGACGCGAAGCTGTCAAATACATAAGAGACCCAATCATGGACCGATATTCCTTTTCATCAGTTGATTGATCATCAAGAGCAGGACCAATCTTTTCAACAAGATCAATAGGTGTAGAAATGGATTTGACATCTGTCATCAGAAATTTCTTTAAGATTTCAGTAACATACTTTGTTTGATGTATGAAAATGCCTGAATCAAGTTGCTGGACTTGCAACCCAAGAAAAAATGCCATTTCACCCATTGAACTCATTTCAAATTTTGATTTCATAATCTGCTCAAACTCTCTGCATAAGCTTTCATTTGTCGACCCAAATATGATGTCATCTACATACACTTGAACAAGCAACAAATTCACTTTTACTTTTCTGATGAAAAGAGTGCTGTCAATCTGACCTCTAGAAAACCCATTTGCAAGCAGATGTTGAGATAAAGTTTCATACCAAGCTCTGGGAGCTTGATGTAAACCATACAAAGCTTTATCCAACCGATACACATAATCTGGGAATTTAGAGTCTTCAAAACCCGGTGGTTGTTTGACAAACACTTCTTCATGCACTTTCCCATATAAAAATGCGCACTTGACGTCCAACTGATATACTTTAAACCTCATGAAGGAAGCATAAGCTAGAAAGATCCGAATTGATTCAAGTCTAGCAACCGGTGCAAACACTTCATCATAATCTAAGCCTTCGATCTGAGTAAAACCTTGAACGACTAATCGGGCCTTATTGCGGACCACGATTCCTCGATCATCTTTCTTATTACGAAAAACCCATCGAGTGCCAATCGGATGCACATCTTTAGGTGGTTTCACTAAAGTCCAAACTTGCAATTTCACAAACTGTTGTAATTCTTCTTGCATTGCTTGAACCCAAGAGGATTCAGTCAAAGCAATTTGAACATTTTTTGGTTCAATTTGTGATAAAAAACAAGAAGAAGAATCAGATTTAAGTTGCTGCCGAGTCTTAATTCCTTCTGACACATCTCCAATCACATTCTTTAGAGGATGTCGATTCTTAGAATTAATTCGTAATGTAGGAACCGAATCTACATGCAAATTATTTCCTAAGTTAGAATCTTCAGGATTACTAACTACTTCATCACTAGAGTCATCAAGAATTGGTTCTTCTAGTTCAGCAGAAGGTTCCTGAAAATTGTCAGTATCGTCAGGATTAGAAGTTGTTTCTTCTTCAACAGTTGTCAAAGGTGAAGAAATCTCATGAGCAATTGAGTCATCAGAAGATTGTGGTGGAGTAAGATGAGAAGTAGAAACTGGTGGAGGTGAAGTAATAATTGGCTCAGTAGGAACAGATGTAACTAGAATAACAAAGTCATCCAAATCTATAGCAGAAGAAGCAGAAACATCATGCTGAAAAATAGCAAGAGAATTAAAGAATGTGTCGTAATCGAATAACCATTTTGGACCTATGCCAGTAGAAGAGGGAGAATGCCGAAGAAATTCAACTTCATAGCATTCCTCTATTCGATGTGATGCCGTGTTATAAACTCTCTTGTTGTGAGAATTTGTAGAATAACCCAAGAAAAATCCAGATTCAGATTTTTCAGCAAACTTAGGAAGTCGATCCTTAGTCTTCAACAACAAACACGGACATCCAAAAGGTTCCAAAAAATGAATATTCGGTTTCCGATTATTCAGTAATTCATAGCTCGTTTTCTGCTTATCTTTGACCACAAGAACTCTATTTAATACGAAACAAGTCGTATTAACTGCTTCTGCCCAAAAAGTTGTTGGCAACTTTGCATCTGAGAGCATTGTTCTTGCAGCTTCGATCAAAGTTCTGTTCTTCCTTTCAGCAACTCCATTTTGTTGTGGAGTTCGAGGTGCACTAAATTGTTGAGTAATTCCGTGCTGAAGACAAAACATTTCCATTAAGTAGTTCTTGAATTCTGTACCATTATCACTTCTCAAAATTTTCACTTTCAGAGAAACCAAAGTTTCTAATCTCAGAATTAGATACTTAATTTTCTCAGCAGCCTCATCTTTTGTACTAAGGAAATAAACCCATGAAAATCTGGAATAATCATCAGTGATTACTAAACAATAGGATTTACCCCCAATACTCCGAACACTTACGGGTCCAAACAAATCCATATGGAGAAGTTCCAAAGGAATGTTAATCGAATTCATCAATTTAGGTTTATGAGACTTCTTAGTTTGTTTTCCCTTTTTACAGGAAATACAGTGATCATTTAGTGAAAAGGTTTGTTTAGGAACCCCAATCACTAAATCATTCTTAACTAAGAAGTTCATTTTCTTAAAGTTAATGTGACCCATTCTTCTGTGCCACAAAATTATTTCCTTTTCCGTAGCTTTTGACAATAAGCAAGTATGCTCTGTAGATCGAGTAATGGTACGCATGTCTAAGACATACATATTCTTTACCCTTGGAGCTCGCATAAGAATCCACTCTTGAGGTACCACAAACCCTGGCTTAAGAATTAAGCACTCTTCATCGTTAAACCAAGTTGACAGTTTCTTGTCACAAACTTGGTAAACACTAAGTAGATTATGTTGAAGTTGTTCAACATAATTTACTTTGTCAAAGCTTATTTCCCCGTTTGAAACAGTTCCCTCACCAGAAATCATGCCACCTTTGTCTCTGGCAAATGCAACAAATCCTTCATCTTTAACCTTAACATCCTCAAGCAGAGAGAGATTCCCTGTCATATGTCTTGAACAGCCACTATCGATGTACCATATGTTATCAATAGCTCGAGAAGACTGTAAGACATTTGATCAAAAACGGATTAGTTGCTAATGGAGACCCAAGCCTTTGAGGCTATGGGTCGTCCAGTAATGACATCCATGATGAAAACGTCAATTTGTTTCAAATTCCTTTTGAAATTCCTTTTAATTGACGCATCATGAGATTTTGTTTTCTTCTTTGAAGAAACAGAAGATGTTACTTTCGGTTTTGATGATTTTTCGTGGATATTTTTTAAATCATTTTTGATTTCAGAATGTTTAGCTTGCTTCGAAATATCTCTTGAACGTTTTTTAGCAAGCTTGTGACACTCATTGATAAGATGTCCACGAACACTACAATAGAAACATTTTCTTATTTCATATTGTTTCCGAGAAGTAACCCTTTAATCAGAAACATGAAGTGAAGTCTTACTTGTAGAAGCCTCACATTTAGAATGTGATTTTCTACTTGTAGACACTTCACTTTTGTAGAAACAAAGTGAGAAGAAGAAAGTTTAGCTTTTGATGAAGAAGTTGATGATTGTGATTTTTGTGGTGAAGAAGATTGTTTCAAAATCTGTTTAACTTGTGTTGGTGTGTCACAAGCTTTCGATTTTTCTTTTAAATTTTTTAAAACACAATCTTTAATCTTGTCACTACATTCACAATCATGCTTCTTCATTTTGGAAGCATCAACTTTGGATTCATCAGCTAATGAATCATCAACTTTGGAATCATCTTTAACAGATGATTCTAGAGTCTCACTTGAAGACACCTTTTGATGTGTGTCTTTCAAATCAACCTTTCCTTTTCCATAAGCAAACTCAACATTTGCTTCATCTTTAACTGGCAATGCAGAATAGGTAGTTGGTGGAGGAACAAAATGATATTCAACTTTTGAGTCTTTTGTTTTTGAATCATTTTGATATCCAATACCAGATTTAGATTTAGTATCTAAACGTTGATTATTGATTATCTCATCAAAAACAACAGCATATGTTGAAACATTTAGCAATTTTCTTTCAAGATCTAAAAGCATAGAATCAGCATCAGATTTTTCCTTTTTTAATAAATCCATTTCAACCAAATAGCTATTAATAATGGATTGCTGATTGAAAATTTTTGCTTTTAAATCATGTGTTTCAACATTTGTTGACTCAAAACGTTTATTTAAAAGATTATTATTTTCAACCAATTCCTTGTTCTGTATTTTTAACATTTCATTGTCAGTTAAAAGTTTAGCATTTTGAGTTTGATAAATGCTGATTTGATTCTTCAAATCAGTGCAAGTTGAACAAATTTGATCAGCAAGGGAAGAATCGACCTCGGAAACATTCACCATAAATGCTTGGTTATGGGAATACTCATCCACGTGTGCACTCCAATCATAAAACTCATCAGAAGTAGAAATGAGTGCAGAAGACGTGGGAGTAGCAGATGTTTCTTTTGTTTGAGGTTGAGTAGATGAAGAATATGTCTTGGAAGTTGATGGCTTGGTAAAACCAGAGGTAGGAGCTTTATTCTTCTCACATTCTCTTGCAAAGTGACCAAGATTTTGACAATTGTAACAACGAACTCTTGATTTGTCAAAACCTGGTTTACCTCCCAGTTTATTTTTACCAGTTCTTTGTAAAAACCTTTTAACTCGCCTGGTAAGCATAGCCATATTCCATTGCAAATCCATCTCTTCTAGGTCATCTGGATGCAATTGATCATAATCCTCTTCAACTAACTCAACATTTCCAACTCTTCCAGAAATAAAAGCTTCATATGAAGACAAGAATGCAGTAACAACATTTGCATGGTCTTTAGTTACTCTTGAAACTTGTGGATTAGAATTCTGTTGTTGTTGATGGCTTGAAGTTGGAGAACTTCCAGAACCATAAAAACCAAAACTTGAATAACCACCAGATGTGGTTCCACTTGGATTTCCACCAGAATAAGTTTCAGATCCTGAATATAATGCCGTTGTTTCAGAAGATTTGGTAGTACCAAATTGAGTAAACTGCATCATTTTTCCTGTCTCCTTTTTCTGGAGAGACACATCATACACCTGAAGCTTATTAATTAAATCCTCAAAAGCATATTCCCCTAATGACTCATCTTCCATCAAGATAATTGCTTTGATATCCCATCGAGAAGGCAAGGCTTCAATCAATTTTTCATTGATTTCAAGACGCTCAAGAATCATTCCATGTCTTTTTAACTCACTGATAAGCTGTGAGTACCTAACGATCAAATCGTTAAAAGACTCATTGGGAATACAGGTGAAAACATCCCATTGTTTCTTTAGTAAATCGCATTTGCTCTTTTTCAATTTATCATTACCAGCAAACCGCTTTTCCATTGCTTTGTACAATTCAAAAGCAGTAGACAAATCTTTCCACCCTGCTAAAACATCGCTTGGAAGACTCATTGAAATGATGGATTTGGCCTTCTTATCACGATCATGTTCTTTTCGTTCTTCCGAATTCATCATCTTTAATGATTTAGGTGGAGGATTATCTCGATAAATGCCTTCTGCTCTTGGATGTATATATTGTTCCAATATTGGAATCATCAAATCAGGATCATACAATGCAATAAATGATTCAAAACGATATCTCCAGTCATCGTAATCATTTTGACAAAGAAACTTGGGTGGTTTTGTAGTTGTTCCGGTCTCTTGATCATTTTTCATCATCGTTTGCCAATTAACATGAGCCATCTTCCAAAATGAAATCCGTGAATCACACTAAAAATTCTTTAATCTTTCTTTGTGAATACAATATCCGTGAATACTAACCAAATACTAATATCCGTGAATATTAATATTTGATAATACAAATATCCGTGAATATTAATATCCGATAATACTAATATCCGTGAATATTAATATAAGTGAATACTAATATCCGTGAATATGAGTATCCGTTAATACAATTATCCGTGAATACAATATCCGTGAATAACTAAATATTAATATCCGTGAATATTAAAAAACAGTTAATAATATTTTGAAAATTTTAATCCGTGAATGTAATACCACTGTTTATGCGACAATAGTATAATTCACGGATACTGTTTATGCGACAATAGTAATATTCACGGAGTATATATATTCACGGAATTCTGAATTCACGGAAAGTGTTAATTCACGGAAGACGATTTCCAGAATTTTCAAAGTGATACAGATTCTTCAAAACAGGCTTGTTTTTGATGAAACTTGTTGCGATGAGCTCGGAATTTGATTTCCGACACTCAGAAATAATCAATTTTAACTTTGATCGTCAAAGTTTCAATCATGCAGAAAAGACGTAAGCTTTTGTGATACTTCTTGATCAACTCGTCATCATAGAGTAGATGTGAATGAATTCAGAAGAGATTCTATATCAGAAATCACTTGTTAACACCTTCAGATTGATTTTGATGCTGTCTCAAATGATTGTAACACTAGACATCACTGTAACTTCTTCAAATCTTCATCTTCACACTTTAAATCACAAAAATATTCTAATTTCTTATCCTTTGAGCTCTGATACCACTTGTGAGCGTCCTCGGATCAGAATACGCAAACTAGAACGTATGTATATTTGTGCGGAATACAAATACACACAATCACAATGTGAATTATAGTAAAGAAGAAAGAGATAAATGTATCTAACAGGAAATATTGATTTGTATTGCAATATCAATCTTTCATATACAAGAAGTCAAAATACATGTGAATGTCTACAACTGATTTCTCAAAATCTCTCCAAAAGAACACTCAAAAGAACTTCTCAAAATGACTTCAACTTACCTATTTATAGACGACACACTACGACAATGTCAAGTATAATCCGTGAGTACATATTCACGGAATTACACCGTCCGTGAATTCAAATTAATCACGGAATACAATTGTCGTATCAAGCATTCACGGATTAATTACATTGTCGAAAACATTATCATTCACGGATACAAAGATATTGTCGAATCCTTATCATTCACGGACAACATCTTATTCTCGGATCAACACTTAGACAAAATTAAGTATTAATCAACTTTTGTCTCTACAAAGGGGCTGAACGAATTTTAAAGGATCTAGGGGTCATTTCCTTTAAAAAAAATTTATAAATATAAATTTTAAAAGATGTATTAAGTTTGTATTAAAGATGTGTAAGTATATTGTATAGTATAAAGTTTATTTTGTGATGTTTTGGTGATTAATATTTAAGTTATAAAAGTTTATATTCTTTAGTTTATAAAAGTGCTTTATTTTATAATTGAATTGCTTACAATAGGTATTAGAGTGTTAATTTGTTATATCTGAGTTTCATTTACCGATTTACGAATTTTAACAAATCTTGATTTTGAAATTTGATAGATATATTTGTGACAAGTATGGGATATAGATTTTATATTTCTAATTTTTTGAATTAAATTAACAGACATCTAATTTGTCTAAGTTTAATATTCACAAATTATTTATCCGATTAAATTTTACGTTGTCGAGTCACGGGAATTTCGGTTTTGCAAATTGTTAAGGATTTTGTTAAAGCATAAGGAGATAAATTTTCTTTGTTTTATGTGGCACTTAGTAACCTAATTTAACATGTCTAAAAGAACTTATGGTTCACTAAGCAACCTCTAAGTCATTATGTGGCTTTAGTAAACCTAAGGAGTCATAACCTTAAGTTTCACTAGGATTGAAGGAATGCTGTAAATTTAAGATTCGAGTGCGGTAATGACCTGAAATTTTGACGGATGTCACATACTTACCGCTTATTAACCAGAGTAGGTAGTATATATAATTTAAGCCCCGCTAATTATAAATTTTAAAACCCCTGTTGGCGCCCGATTAGTTACCATCAACGACACCGACGCTTTCGGGTGCCATTAATTCCGCAATCAACACTTAGTGAGTTTATGATCAATAAAATCATATTTTCAGCTACTATCTATTACTTGCTTTGATAATTTCATATCTATCTTACATACTCTATTATTATTAGACAATTAAAAACTGTCTGAGTAACCTGATTAAAATCAGAGAAAAGTTTTTAATTGTATTCAACCCCCTGATATCGCGTAAAAAGTCACATTTTTACTACCGATATCTCTCTCATCTGTTCGAATTACAAATCCAACAGAAGAAGAATCAACAAAAACGGACAAAGAATGAAGATTCTACGCCCGCCGGAAGATTCAAATGATTCGTACGCAATATCTGGAGATAGGAGACATATTTTTGGGATATCTTTACATCAAATTCTTCATTTTTGAATTACGAATCCAACGCAAAAAGAATCAACGCAAACGGACGCATAACAAAGAAGATACGCAGCGAAAGATGACGGACCGGGACGGGTGGCAGCCAGCCGCCGCCGGCCTTGTGGTGGGCGGCGCCGCCCTCCCTCCCCCCATCTTTTTTCCACTTTTCCGTCCTTGCGTGTACCCGGTGCACCACCTTTCGCTACTTTTACGTACCCGGTGCACCACCTTTTGCTACTTTTTCTAATGTGAGCCTAGGGATGCTAACGTGAACCACTTTTCACCTATAAATAGCATCCCTTAGACCTCATTTGAACACTACACTCAAATACATTCCTACATTCTAATACACTCACATACTCCTTTTCCATTTCCACTTACTCATTCTAGAAATTCTATTATCTTATAGTTTAGGATTATTGTAATTAATCTTCGGATTAGTATATAGGCTAGAATGAACGTTAGGAGGTTTGAAGATTCATCTTTGTACGTGTAAACGAGTTGTTAATAAAAATAATAAGCTGTTGCGCATTTATTTCCGAGTGATATCTAAACCTTTATCATATATGCTTTATTCCATATTTTAATTATGTGTTATTGTTCGGTATGTGATATATTTGTTGCCATGAATTGCGAGTAGTTTGTTACTAAGATTGTTGATGATATAGATAATTATGAGTAAGGATGACATTATATAATTAATGCACGACAATCGTAACAAGATATGACGGCCCCTATTCGACTGTTTATTCGATATAGTACTGGAAAATGCATTAAGGCAGAGTACAAACGTATGGAAGTCGGTAAATGACCGAAGGTAGTTATATCTCTGAAATCAGCTCTGGTTTAATAGTTGGATTCCCGAAAGGGTAATACAACTTCACAACTAACTGGTATATCCTACGAAAGTCAAAACACTATAAAATGATGTTCGTGAAATACGTTCAGATAAAATAGGAATTAGTAAGCCTTGTAGCGTTAAGACTTTATGAATTCAAGTTTAATTTATGGAGTACCCTTTCTGGTTATCCATGTGACTGCAACCTAGTAAGTAGGACCTGATCAACCTTAATTATGGTAAGTAGTTATCTTTGCCCATGACATGCAATAAGTAAGACACAATGAAACCACTCATTGTATATATTAGGTTTACATTTATGCACTACTTTACATTTAGTTAGATAGAGTGTCACTTTCACTATCAATTGCCCTTGACCGCATGTTGATATGAGAAACCGTGGAACTACTACGTAACGTACACTGTCTATCATTGAAAGGCATGGTCCGCATATGAAACACGTTTTAACAAACAGCGAATAATCAGGGGATGTATAACTATTTGAAAAGGAGAGATTTGAATCATAAGTCGAAGTAACTAGAGCTTAAATGAATGATAACGGGACTTCGGAATAAGTGTAAAGTCGTAATGACCTAGAATCCTTAAAACACCAAGTCTTACAATATCGGCGGTCTAGACTTACGAAGTTATTAATTTATGTGCTAATCGAGCAGTAAACTATTTTTAGGAATTAAGAAAGGTCGGACCTATGAGATGATACGCTACTGATTCATGAACCTTGGTATAGAACCAAAATAGGTTGCTTATCTTTCAACTAGATAAGTACTAGAAGTTTGCGTATTGCTCCGATCAGAATCATGATTACCTAGTTCCTAGTGACATGCCAATGGGAAATTGAGTTGGTAGGGTTCTAGAGTTTACGCCTAGTAGTTTGGTTACCACATTAGTATCATCCCTATTTATTCTGTCATCCCGAAATATTAATTATCAAAATCTCAACAATCACATATTTATCATTATCTGCTTTCCTGTATTTTAATTTCCTACATTTTAATTACTTGTCTTTAGTTTAAAACCCCCAAACCTACCTACTTTGTTCCATCCTAGACACTTCCCTACCAAAAGTGCCAACTTTAATTACCCACACGTTTGGATTCATAGAAGGATCTTAGGTTATACTTACCGCTTACTAACCAGAGTAGATAGTACATATAATTTAAGCTCCGCTAAATATAAATTTTAAAACCCCTGTTGGCGCCCGATTAGTTACCATCAACGACACTGACGCTTTCGGGTGCCATCAAGTTTTTGGCGCCGCTGCCGGGGAATCACAAACGTACAATTTAAAGCCACCTTAAGTAGTAGTATTTAGGAGATCCTTCCGAACGAAACCTTTCCAGGTATCTTTCAAAAGTTAATTTGAGTAATTTAGTATTAATTATTAATTTAGTATTAATTTAAGCATTAATTAATTAGGATAGTATTAGTTTAAAATGACAAATCAAAAACCCACTTCTTACCTCATTTCAAAAGATGAACTGACATCAATGGACGATACGGAATTCTTTGACTACTTAGTAGGAGAAATAAGATCTGATTTCTTTTCACCTTCTTACTCTCAAGCTAAAGAAACCTCTGAAACACTACAAGAATTTAGGACCTCACCTTCTATTCCAAAACGTTGCCTGGACTTTGATGACACGGATCAGTTGCCTGACATATATCAAATTCCAGAAGATCACTTTCCAACTTTGCATTCGCCTCATATATCAAATTCTGTCCACTTCGATAGTCCTTCCAAAAAAGATTATGAAGAAAAACCTCCGAAATCATGTGACTTAATCACCCTCATTCCTGAAACGTCAGTGTATGGCAACACTCTGTCAAATTTTCGTAATGACGGCATCTTTCCATTCCTTTCACAAGAACACAAATACACCATCTATCGAGTGGTGGATAAAGATCCATCAGTCGAGCCAGAAAAACCTTGTTCTGAAGAACGCCACCTCGGCACATCCTTTAATCCTTCTCGCAGAATAGATGTTTATAGGGCATTCATTAGGAAATTAGACTCCTCCGACTTTCCTTTTTCATATGACCAACGAGAAAAGATTACCAATCTTGACGAACAACTCAATTTCTCATCTTGTCTGTCAAATCATGAATGCGAAAGCACTCCACCAATTTCAGAGACCAAGAACTAAAGTTTATAGCAGATTTGGATCTACTTTTTGAATCACTTGCCGACATGAATTTCCATCCAATATCTATGATATTAATTAATCGTAATGTTGTTGCAATGATCAATGAACTTGAGTTCCAGGTAGAACGGGACCCGATGATTCCTATCATCATCCCTGGTAAAATTCCATTCTTTGTTGACCCCGCTTCTTACTTGATCTCAAAATTGTGAGACGTTTTTCCTGATTCCACCAAAAGACATGACACCGCTTTCTCCGCTAAACGGAAAGACCTTCACGTTAAGCTTGTCCAAATCTTAGCTTTCACCAAATACCCATTCACTTCCACACAAAAATCCCTAATCAGTAAACTCGTAAGAATAGTCAATTCTACAACCGAAGAACCTGATTCGCAAGAAGATAAAGCATTCATGAAAATCATGGATTAACTCAATCACGATCTAAATTACAAAGATCAAGGACCTCGTGATGGATTGTCAAACCCTAAGAAGATAAGAAAGGCATATAATAAGTTAGTTAGTGATCTTGTCAATTTAGGATATGAAGAAAGAGAAACCCTAGGGGACATAGAGAACAATCATTATTTAATTTATAACGTCATCTGGGAGTATTCAAAATATTTTGTGCCTAAAAACATTCGTCTAAGTGAACAAATCTCGACCCTTTCCCTACGGAGATATCGAAACGAATCATAAAACAATTTTTTTCCTAAAAGGTCGAGGCTCGCAACTTTAAATGAACTTATTTTTAATATATATATAATTTTTGAAAGTTTCTGTTAATATATATATATATATATATAATAAATAACTTAAGTTTAATATTGTAGGTTGATTATAATAGTCCCGCAAAAATTTACGCGTTCCCTAAATTATTTATAACGTGACAAGAAACTAACAAGTAGCGAGTCACGATAAATACACTTAGGATTCGTAATCATTATTAATAGGACATTAGAAGTTAACTTAGATTATTAGCTTAGAAGTACATTAGGGACCATGTAAGGAATATGGTACTTGGAACTAGGACATATATTCCTAGGGGACCATTAAGACTTCCATGCACTCTCATAATTCAAAAACAAAAACACTTTCTTCCTCCCCTTTGATCCCCCATGGCCAGCCACACCTCCACACTCTCCCCACACCACCA
Source organism: Pseudognaphalium luteoalbum (assembly GCA_963422505.1). Classification (NCBI taxonomy): domain Eukaryota; kingdom Viridiplantae; phylum Streptophyta; class Magnoliopsida; order Asterales; family Asteraceae; genus Pseudognaphalium; species Pseudognaphalium luteoalbum. The sequence goes on from OY730196.1 coordinate 52,147,375, forward strand.
TGAACCACCATTAAATCTCCATCAAACTCTATAATTTTGCGTCCTTTTGAACTCCTCGTTGCATATTATTCTCAGATGTACATTTGTTTTGAAGTTCTACGCACTACAATAAAGGTATGATCATGTGAAACTCACTTTAAACTTTGAATATCCTATTTTATGAAATTAGCTAAGTTAGTAACTAGGAATTACTAATTTTCTTGGTTAAATGTTTAGAAATTACATACTACTACCACTTACCCATGCTAATTCACACATGTTTGACTTTATTAAAAGGATGAACTTTGACCTATTAATTAAGTCTATAATTTTGCTTGATTAAGTGTAGTTGTTAGGTATTTAAATGATCACGGTGATTTGAATGATTATTCCATGTTAAATGCACAATGCAAATGAATTAAGATTAGCAAGTGACTTTTGAAAGTCTACAAAAGATTTGCTAGCTTGTTTGAATAGAATGGTAAATTAAGATCACTTGACAATTCTTGCTCACTAGAATCTTGTACTTGCTTGACTAGTCAAAGTAGGCAAAATAACTAGAAAATCATTACGATGAAAATAAAAGTCTTGAATAAAATCAAACACATGGATGACATAACTCTTATTGCATGACCTAGCTTGTTTACCAATTAGGAAATGCTTGAAATAGTTTGGGTCATATGCATAGGATATAATTTTGGCATACGAAGTTATCATTTGAAGTAAGCTTTGACCTAAAAAGTCAACTTGAAGTATTGCATTCTTAAATCAATTGAAATTTTAACCATACTTCAACTTGAATTTTTAAAAGACAAAACCTACCGATGATTATAAATGTGAAATAATGACATTTCAAAATTGGGTAACACCCAACTTTGTAAATTACATTACTTCACAATAAACTTATTGCCATTTCATGACAAAAAAATTTTTAACATATTAATGTTTGCCTTATTGTTTGTTTAAACTAATTATTGGTCACTTGGGAACATTTGATATTTACTGTAATCTTTGGACTGTCAAAAATTTAAAGCCCTCATTTCATACCTTCCATGGGAAATTTCAATAAGTGCTTTAAATTTTCCCTTTCTTGAGAATCAATTACTTTAAATCTCTCATATTCTCAGGTATTATTTCGCCGAAGAAGAAAAAACTAAACCAAGCACGACCACTTACATGATCTCTCGCCTATCTTAGTGCATCACCCGATCACGACCAGATGGCACGCATTTGGAGAGATAAAATGTTCGGGCGATTTAGATATGTGGACTGGGAAAAGTTGTAAGTATTGGGATTCAGACAAAGACTAGAGAACCTACTCAGTTATCCAGTTGAGGGTTAGCAGTTCGAGTCCTTCAAGAGACTGTTCAGTATTGATGAACCGGTAAACATGGAAATGGTTACCGAGTTCATGACCACATACACATTTGAGACAGGGAGTAGAGTTGAAGATAGTTTGATCACATTTCGATACATGGGAAGTTCATTCACCTTGTCACTAGCTCAGTTCGCACAACACTTGGATCTATACACACCAGAGGAAATACATTCCCCTCTGTTCACCAATGGAGCCACGTCGATATCCATCTCGATCACACCATCCGAGGCATGGAGTAAGTTATCATCAGCAAGATATTTCTCGAGTATAAAAGCTACCAGACTCAGAGATCCAGTCTTACAAATCCTACACAAGCTGATAGCTTGTTCATTTGACAGAAAATACACGATAAGCGGTCGAGTTGCCAGATTTGATATTGCTATGATGACATGCATCCTCGAGAAGAGGAATATTCAGGTTGCCCATTTAGTTGCCTAGCGGATTCTGGAAGAAATTGGATTTTGGTGCAAGGAGATCATATATGGGTCCAATAATTACAAGGCTGATTCGCAGAATGGGATTGCTTAAGATGACAGAGGTAGAAAAATTCAAAAGCCTGCTAGCATGGAGTGCCCACCCGATAGATTATGAATTCCTTAGGAGCATGGATATACTCAAGATTATGAGAGACGGCACCGTTTACATCAGGGCACGATCATCAGACACAGATAGTATAGATGAATTGGTGCCAGGTCTAGCTTTAGCAAGAGAGGGAAGAAAGAGGAAACAACCAAAAGAGCAAAATAACTTAGATTCAGACGAAGATAAGGATGATTATGATGACCCAGTTGCACCACTGCCAGTAGTGCCACAACCTACTAGGGCAGGACCTTCCACCCCAGCTCCTAGATCTAAGGTGCCCCCTTACATATAGCACTATGGGACACCACCAGGGCCAGACTATTGGTACTGGCTGATGCAGATGCAGGTCCAATGTTATAGGGCTATGAGACAACAAACAGTAGGGATACCAGTGAGCCCACTTCCTGACTTACACTGTGGATTGGGCCAAGCACCACCACACTTATATCCCCCTACAGTTCCTACTCCAGCACCTCACCGACATCCAGTTTTGTACCGTGGCCATGGTTTACCACCTCACACAGTTCCACCTAGGCCACAAGCACCACCAGCACAGGTTCCTATTCAAAGACAACATGTTCCTTCAGTTGTCGGTTCGGCTAGAGGGCAGACTTCGAGAGGCAGTAGGATATCCAGAGTCCCTACACGAGCCACCATTGTTCAGAGTCACAGGATTCTCAGGAGCACCAGCCCTGCAACTGCACCGATTGATCCAATATCCTCTCATAGACAGACTGATTTATTTAGAGAACAATCTCAGCAGAGGACACCTGAGATTCCACTTGACAGCTTCGACATACCCGCAAGGGAATTTGTTGATCATTTGATACAGGATGGAGTATTCACCATAGGTACACCAGATGCAGAGGCTGATCGAGATGCATCAGACAAAGGCACCCACTATCAGCATGATGATTCTTCATCAGATGAGACATCCCCTGGACCTATAGTATCTTCAGCTGCAATATCACCACCAACCGAGCAATAGATTGCTATGCATTCTAACTCCTTTCTATTTTCTATCAAGACCTTATTATTGTGTGTAATTGATGTACTGTGGATGCATAGACATCACATCTATCCAGTCATTACTTTATTATTACTTTACTTTTCTTATCAGCAGCTATTACTTGATTAAATTGAGTAGTTTGTTTGAGAAACTATCTATAGAATAACAAGGCAAAGGAAGCTGTGGACCACACGATGAAGAATGCCGAGAGCCATAAGCCATAAGCCGTGGACTAGAAGACTTCTAACGTGTAACCAACAACGTGCACAGCAAAAGCGGTACACCGTTCCAAAACCCTCTACCCGTTTAAAGAATTGATTATCTCATCCGATATTCCAAAAAACTAAGTGTGGGATCATCAAAACCACACTACACTTACTAAACAATCCGAAAATAAGTAGATCTCTAAGTGTGGATACTTCAACAAGAGGTACTCAACAAATAGATTCAAACATTAGGGACAATGTTCCTCTAAGTGTGGGATATACGGCCTTCAACCGTAAGTTTTTACCTCTTATCCGTAAGTCAAACAATATTTTCATTAAAAGGCTAAAAATGGATAAAATTTCGAAATCTGTAGATTCAAAAATTATAAATCATAGCAAGAAACGAGTTTTGACAACGAAACAAAACTGTTTTAGAATAAGATACGGACGAAAAGGGCAACACATGGCTAGGTACACATTGACCAAAACATTCAATTCATGAGGATTGAGCCCATCATTAGCATTCATCTCTAAAATGCTTCACTTTTCATTTCATGTGTGTGCCGATGTATGCATTTGAATTAGAACCTGCTCCTGTAATGCATTTCGAGATCACACCGATGAGTGCCATATATGGCATAGGTACAACCCACCTTGACAACTTCTAAGGAATCCAAACACCCTTCCACCATCAAACATCCACCCACTCAACATTCACTCTTCACACCCAATCAAAACCTCCTATTATTCGTCCTGAACCTACATAAGTTTCATCTTCCAACAAACTCTTAAAGACACTCTTGATGTCCCAAGACTTCTGCAACCTAATACGGGCCATAAAATATATCGGTGGGGTCGGCATAGGAAAAGAAAACAAAAGAAAAATAAATCAAAAAGATTATGCCGACACAACCAAGAAAAGGGCCAAGAAAAGAAAATTTCCAAAAAAGGGAAGAAAAAGACTATGTAGTCCTTTCAAGATCTGAAAAATTCCAAAGAAACTCTCTCAAGAAAAGTTTCGAGAATATACAAGGGAAACCATCACACTTTCTTCAAATCAAACATCCGATTCCTTCCAAGATATCCTGAAAGGTTAGTACCGTCCTCATGAAAAGTGATGGAGATTTGATTCTCGATCAAGCCTATGACGAGAATGCTGCATGACAAGCTATCTGAGTGATTGACACTAGTAAGTAGGAAACCCAAAACACTTGAGTGATTTGAGTGACCCACTTGTGAGGATTGCCTAGTCATGATCATCGTATATGTTGCTCGAAGAAGGTATCAAATTCTATAAACCCTTAGTTTCCGGTAAAAACTCTTTCATAACTGTAACTTTATATTCTTTGGAAATGGTGTCTCTAAAAACTAATGTGATTAGAATCCTTCCAGAATCTTTATAAGAATAAGTTTGCTTGAGGACAAGCAAAGTTCTAAGTGTGGGATACTTGATATCGCGTAAAAAGTCATGTTTTTACTACCGATATCTCTCTTATTCTGGAATGATTCTTGGCATTTTAAACTAAGAAACAGTACAAATCAGTGATATTATGCCAAGATGGTCAAAACAAGGTTGCACGACAAAAATCAAGCAAAACGAATGAAAAACGAAGATTCCACGCACGTTTGAAGATTCAAGGCATCTGTAACACCCGCTAATTTAGGACATTAATTAGTGCCTAAACTACTTGTAATTACGTGTATTTAGTATATGTTAATCTAAATATACATGATCTTCTATGTAATTACATACACGTTTATACGATTTGTTTAAATCGTACAAGTATGAACCGGATGGATATCCGACAATGGAAATATGGACCTTGGTGACAAACTACTATGGTAAAGTGAAATTTTTCCAAACAAACTTATTTACCTTAATATATCGTGAGAATATATTACACGTACTAAATATCGTATAAAATACTCGGTACGCGACGAAAATGCGTGAAACGCACCCGACGGATGAAATAAAGTCAAATTATATCTTATAACACATTATTAAGTATCTTAACAAAATACTCCAAGTAAAAATATCGTGTTTTAAATCGTTAACAAAAAGTATTATATGAAACGTTATACGGTTAATTAAATATCGAAACGAATGGGTAAACAAGCACCGCACGTAATGTAAACTGGGAAAATGATTTAAACACCCACATGAGGGTGGGACCCACTGTAAATCTGCAGCAAATCAACCCCATGCCATTTCCTTTGCTTGTTTGACTCTCACCCATTCCCCATCATTTTCACCTAAACCCTTTTACACTCTTCCACCACCTCACTTTCACTTTCTCTCTCTAATCCCTCCCATCCTCTCTCTGACCGAATTCAGACTGTCACTAGCCACCCCCACACCACCTACACCCCACCGCAAGTCTACCATATCACCACCATAGTGCCATCACGAACTGCCACGCCGGAAATCAAGAAAACGCAAGAAAAAGAGCTTTCGACCTCATCTCTTTCGCTCTTCATCTAGATCTTTGTAAGAACTCTTTTATTTTTATAGTTCTATTTTCTTTATGATTATAGACATGTGTTAGTGTTCACTCAACTTCTGCATGTCCAAAACATTAACCGAAACGCGATTTAAAGCTTGTAATCTGTAGCTATACCTTCTGTCCAGAAAAATGGTCCACTTCCATGATTTTTATAAAATTCATCTCTTAACTAAAATGGTCGCTTCTTAAGCCTAAAATTTAGCTCGTGGTGTTAGCTTTCCAACGACACCTATTTCATGACATATCGATTTGGTTTATTATTTTAAAATAATATTTCCGTTAAGGTGCGCATTACTGTTCTGGCGGACAGAAACATTCATCCCATTCTCGAGACCGTATCTTGAGTTCTAGACCACTAAAACGTATGAGACCAGTGCCAAAACCTCACATATTTTGTCAACTTTAAAAAGTTCTTCTATGACCATTACCAGAAATGTCCGTGATTTCGTGTATAACTCGATCTTTGAACATATAACCGTTTCGGACCAGGTCTGACCACACCTTGAAACTATTTTTGTTTAAAATAGTAAATTAACATATAAAAATACCATAAAGTGCAGAAATGAACTAGACATATATGAGAACATGTGTGATTTTTAGTTAGGTATAAATCGGAGTAGAAATGCTCCAAATCGAAAGGCTTAACGAGTTATAACTAACAGTGGTAACGAGTTATAACTAACAGTGGTAACGAGTTATAACTAACAGTGGTAACGAGTTATAACTAACAGTGGTAACGAGTTATAACTAACAGTGGTAACGAGTTTACTAACTAACAGTGATAACGAGTTTACTAACTAACAGTGATAACGAGTTTAGTGAACAGTGGGAACAAAGTATAACACTTGTATTCTAGAAAATCATTGGTCCGTCAATCCTTATTATCGCATGAAACCGCAATCTGTGAATAACATTCACGGATAAACAAAAATCCGTGAATTCCCATTCTCGCATGAATATTACTCCGTGAATTAATATTGTCGTAGGAACAATACTCCGTGAACCTAGTGACGCACGAACAACATTCCGTGAATACCATTATCGCATGAACGAAATCCTTGAATATTATTATTGTATAAACAGTATCCATGATTATCATTATCGGGTTATATATTGTCGCATGAAACAGAAAGTTAAATACTTTTATACTAAGTATTAAAAACACTACACTTACAAGATATACAAGTGCAATGAATTACATAATAATAATACTTGAATTATTATTACACCTCCGTTACCAACGGGCCACACTTATTTACAAAATGATCCCAAACGTACAAACAAATACTTGGACATAACTAGTTGAGTGGACAACTAGCATGAATGGTCTTTTGAGACATTCACTTATACATACAACCTTATATGCTTAGGGCATTAGAAGGTTGCGGGTTCGCGGAACCTACGGGTTAATACTACTTTCAGACTTCACGTTTATTTAAACGCTTGCTTGCTTGACTCAGGTGAGTCTCATGGCCCCTATTTTACTGCTTTTTCAATCAGGGGTGTGATATTATTGCTCGTTTAATTTTACAAGTTGAACGCAAGTACCAATCAATCAAATACTACATGAGTTGTTTTCAACTAATCACTAAAGCCCTCCATAGCATAGTCTGGTAATACATCTGTAGCGTGAATTTTAGTATATGATATCATATAGGATTGACAATCCTCGTCCGGGTTAGCACGCACTAACTGGTCAAACGGACGTATTAGCATTTGGGAAGACGAGTGTAGATTAGGCACTCGTAGGAGGCAACTCAGTTGGGTTTCCTTAATTGGACCTGACACTCAAGTTAAGCTCAGACTATGTGCTCATGGCTGTATAACTTTTATTTTGCTTAATTGCATTTTAAATTCAATTATAAAATCTTGCGGTTCATACAAACATGTGTTGACATACAAACCTGTGAGCTCACCAGCGTTTCGCTGACCAATTTTAGCATGTATCACAGGTGACCAGCAGTAGGTTGGACTGCTCAATCAAGATCCATTAGCTCGAGTCAGCATGCAAACAATCCGAGATTTAGCTGCATTATTATATTTTGTATAGATTAATTATGTACTTAAATCTCTCAATTTCAAACCGAGCTAATGTAAACAATATTTTGATGTAAACCTTGCTTTTATTAATATCAGTGTAAAACGACGCATATAGTGGTCGTTCATTATATCTTATGTACTGTGTATATTGATTAGTCGCGCCCCGACCCGATTCGCTTCCGCAACCCGAATTTGGGGGTGCGACAGCATCAAAACGAGATTTCAAGACAAAAGTGCCCATCATCAACATCCATCTCATCCAAGATGTTCGTTTTCAAATTACGAATCCAACAGAAGAAGAATCAACAAAAACGGACAAAGAATGAAGATTCTACGCCCGCCGGAAGATCCAAATGATTCGTACGCAATATCTAGAGATAGGAGACTTATTTTTGGGATATCTTTACATCAAAGTCTTTGTTTTTGAATTACGAATCCAAAGCAAAAAGAATCAACGCAAAAAGACGCATAACGAAGAAGATACACATGAATTAAGCAACGCAACGAAAGATGACGGACCGGGACGGGTGGCAGCCAGCCGCCGCCGGTCTGGTGGTGGGCGGTGCCGCCCTCCCTCCCCCCGTCTCTTTTCCTCTTTTTCGTCCTTGCGTGTACCCGGTGCACCACCTTTCGCTACTTTTCCGTACCCGGTGCACCACCTTTCGCTACTTTTTCTAATGTGAGCCTAGGGATGCTAACGTGAGCCACTTTTCACCTATCAATAGCAGCCCTTAGACCACATTTGAAAACTACACTCAAATACACTCCTACATTCTAATACACTCACATACTCCTTTTCCATTTCCACTTTCTCATTCTAGAAATTCTCTTATCTTATAGTCTAAGATTATTGTAATTAATCTTCGGATTAATATAGAGGCTAGAACGAACGTTAGGAGGTTTGAAGATTCATCTTTGTACATTGTCAATCAAAATAATACGCTGTTGCGCATTTATTTCCGGGTGATATCTAAACCTTTATCATACTTGCTTTATTCCATATTTTATTTATGTGTTATTGCTCGGTATGTGATATATTTGTTGCCATGAATTGCGAGTAGTTTATTATTGTGATTGTTGATGATATAGATAATTATGAGTAAGGATGACATTATATAATTAATGCACGACAATCGTAATAAGATATGACGGACCCTATTCGACTGTTTATCCGATATAGTACTGGAAACGCTTTAAGGCGGAGTACAAATGTATGAAAGTCGGTAAATGACCGAAGGAAGTTATATCTCTGGAATCAGCTCTGGTTTAATAGTTGGATTCTCGAAAGGGTAATACAACTTCACAACTAACTGGTATATCCTACGAAAGTCAAAACACTATAAAATGATGTTCGTGAAATACGTTTAGATAAAATAGGAATTAGTAACCCTTGTAGCGTTAAGACTTTATGAATTCAAGTTTAATTTATGGAGTACCCTTTCTGGTTATCCACGTGACTGCAACCTAGTAATTAGGACCTGATCAACCTTAATTATGGTAAGTAGTTATCTGTGCCCATGACATGCAATAAGTAAGACACATTGAAACCACTCGTTGTATATATTAGGTTTACATTTCTGCACTGCTTTACATGTAGTTAGATAGAGTGTCACTTTCACTGTCAATTGCCCTTGACCGCATGTTGATATGAGAAACCGTGGAACTACTACGTAAAGTACACTGTCTATCTTTGAAAGGCATGGTCCGCATAAGAAACACGTTTTAACAAACTGCGAATAATCTGGGAATGTATAACTGTTTGAAAAGGAGAGATTTGAATCATAAGTCGAAGTAACTAGAGCTTAAATGAATGATAACAGGACTTCGGAATAAGAGTAAAGTCGTAATGACCTAGAATCCTTAAAACACCAAGTCTTACAATATCGGCGGTCTAGACTTACGAAGTTATTAATTTATGTGCTATTCGAGCAGTAAACTATTTTTAGGAGTTAAGAAAGGTCGAACCTATGAGACGATACGCTACTGATTCATTAACCTTGGTATAAAACCAAAATAGGTTGCTTATCTTTCAACTAAATAAGTAATGGAAGTTTGCGTATTGTTCCGATCAGAATCATGATAACCTAGTTCCTAGTGACATGCCAATGGGAAATTGAGTTGGTAGGGTTCTAGAGTTTATGCCTAGTAGTTTGGTTGCCACATTAGTATCATCCCTATTTATTCTGTCATCCCGAAATATTAATTATCGAAAACTCAACAATCACATATTTATCTTTATCTGCTTTCCTGTATTTTAATTTCCTGCATTTTAATTACTTCTCTTTAGTTTAAAACCCTCAAACCTACCTACTTTATTCCATTCTAGATACTTCCCTACTGAAAGTGCCAACTTTAAATACCCACGCGTTTGGATTCATAGAACGATCTTAGGTTATACTTACAGCTTACTAACCAGAGTAGGTAGTACATCTAATTTAAGCCCCACTAAATATAAATTTTAAAACCCCTGTTGGCGCCCGATTAGTTACCATCAACGACACCGACGCTTTCAGGTGCCATCACCCCCCCCCCCTTCTAGAATTAAACAGTACTTATTGTGATTCCATTTCACTAATCGATAGTGAATTCGGGACTCTCAATTGGTATCAGAGCAGAGTTAGTTTAAATCAATTAACCAGATCTGCAATGGAATCAGTAAAGTACAGTTGTGTTGACTCTGAGTATCAAAAGGGAAATGGTTCTACTACCAAACCTCTAGCGTTTGATCCCTCTAGGATTTAAATGGATGTCTCGGATGATGATGTTTTTGGATCTCGTTGATGATCGTCTTTGTAATACAATAACCAATGTCCCCACATTCCAACCATAATTGTTCCTGTTGTTATTGCTACAGCTACTACTCCTGCTATACCAGAAATGGTTGTGGCCAAGAGAGAGGAACAGTGGTCAGATGAGGATAGACAATTGGTTAGGCTGGATAAACAAGCTAAAATCTACATAGGCATGGCACTCCCTGATGAAGTGTTTGAATATGTTAGACTTTGTAAAACTGCTAAAGACATGTGGGATACCCTGAGAAATATCTATATTGGAACTCCTGATATTATTCGATGCAGGGAAGTGAATCTCACTCGCTAGTACGAGTTGTTTGCCATGGAGCCCAATGAGTCTCTATCCTTTACTTATACCAGATACTAGTCGCTGATGAACAAAATGGAGAAGGCTGGTATAGGTAAGGAACATAGATTTGTTGTTTAGAAGTTTCTGGAGTTGCTGCCAAAGAAAGTCTGGGGAACCATTGCAACATGCACCAGACAGAGGAATGATTATACAACACTGAATCTTACTTAAGTCTATGGTATTCTGCTCAACTGGGAGCAGTCTGAGAAGCAAGCTGATCAGAGTGAGCATATTCGTGCAACTCTTAGAAGTCAGAAGATATCAAATGCCCTTGTAGCTGAGCTGGATGAAATCGATCAGAAACAGAAGTCAAAAGCCTCCAAGCTGAGCTCTAAGTCGCTGAAAGTTGATGAAGAAGGTGATCAGGTTGATGATCAACTAGAGTACGAATATGATGAGGGTCTAAATAAGCTGGAAAGAGACATGGCCATGATGGTTGCTAATTTCAGAAGGAACACCAGATCAAAAAGATTCGTTGGTGCTCCATCATCTGATAATCTCCAATCAAAAGGTGAATGCTACAAGTGTGGCAAACCTGGTCACTTTGCAGCTGATTGTAGATCAAAGTCAGTATACCCAATCCCTGAACCAAAGCCTAACTTTAGAGATGACAAGTACAACAAGTACTAGGCAAAGTACAAGAAGCTGAAGGCAATGTCCAAATATGGGAAAAAGAAGGGAAAAGGTTTCGTCGCTGAAGAAGGTTCATTCAGTGACTCCGACTCATCCACATCATCTGACGATGAAGAAGCAATGGTTTGCTTGGACAAGGATTACTGTTTGATGGTTGATGACAGTGAATTCCATGAAGATATCAAGGAAGTAGCTCAAAAATGTTCAGCATCTGGATGGGATCCTGAAACTCTTTATAAAGGCATTCTTAGAGAGACTATCTGGTATCTGGACAGTGGATGTTCCAGACACATGACTAGGTGTAAGTCTTTATTCAGCGACTACCAGGATGAAAAAGGTCCTAATGTAGTATTTGGTGACAACAAGGTTGGCAAGACGAGAGGGTATGGTGTCTTGTCCAATGGTAATGTGATGCTTAAGCAAGTGGCATATATGGAGGGACTGAAGCACAATCTATTGAGCATCAGTACGTTTTGTGACTCCAAGAACAAGGTACTATTTGATCATGAGGTTGTTATTGTTTACAAGAACAAGGGAAGTGTTGTACTTGCTGCTAACCGAAAAGGGAATACTTATGTGGTCAACATGGACTCGGCTCAGTCAGGAACATGCTTTTATTCTAGAACCATTTCAGAAGAAAAATGGTTGTGGCATAAGCGACTTTCACATCTGAACTTAAAAGCTATCAATAAATTAAGCAAAAATGGACTAGTCACTGGACTTCCAAAATTGTCTTGTGACAAAGATAAGCTATGTTCACCATGTGAGAAGGGAAAGCATCACAACTCCTCATTCAAAAGTAAACAAGTCTCATCAGTGACTGAATGTTTCCACCTACTTCACATGGATCTGTTTGGTCCAGTGAGTACTCCAAGTCTTGGTGGGAAGAAATACTGCTTGGTAATTATAGATGAGTATTCCAGATACACCTGGGTATTCTTTCTTAAAGCCAAGAGTGATGCTGCCAGCGAGATCATATCCTTTATCAATAAAATGGAGAACTTAAATGGTAGTCTGGTAAAACATTTAAGATCTGATAATGGTACTGAATTTAGAAATATTGACCTGGAAAGTTTTTGTGATTCAAAAGGTATTTCTCAAACATTTTCAGCACCTAGAACACCCCAACAAAATGGGGTGGCAGATAGAAGAAATAGAACCGTGATTGAATCTGTCAGGTCAATGCTCATTGATGCTGGTCTTAAGACCTACTTCTGGGCTGAAGCAGTGAGTAATGCTTGCTACACTCAAAATAGGTCACTAATTGTCAAACGACATGATAAGATAGCATATGAGGTGTTAAGGAGGAGAAAATCGGACATAAGTTTTCTCCATGTTTTTGGTAGTACTTGCTACATCTTAAACAAAAGAGATCACTTAGGAAAGTTTGATCCAAAAGTTGATGAAGGAATATTTGTTGGCTACTCAATCATCTCTAAAGCTTTCAGAGTTTACAATAAACGAAGAGAATGCATTGAGGAGTCAATGGATGTTACTTTTGATGAGTCATATGATGAGTCACTCACTGATCCAACAGAATATGAAAAACTTATTTTTAATGAAATGGATAGTGACTCGTCAGTCAAAGGAAAGTTAATCAATGAGAAATACAAAAACTTCTCATCTGATTCTGAGGATGAAGGTAATGTCTCTAAAAACATCTCTAGCTCTACTTCAACTGAGGATATTTCAGGAACATCACCCTTACCCGCTAATAATCAACCATCACCACCTCCTTGTTCAACCCAAAGTTCACAAAGTAATAATAATTCTCACAATTCTAATACTGATCTGCCACCTGGACCATCAATGGATAGGCACGTCGCTGCTGAACCTCGGCGAATGACTAAATGGACCAAACATATCGATAATCAATTGATTATTGGTAATCCTCAGTCCAAGGTCCAGACGAGATCAGCAACTGCTAACTTTTGTCTGTTTGTTAGTTTTATGTCTATGATGGAACCAAAGCAGGTTGATGAAGCACTCACTGACCACAACTGGATATCTTCCATGCAAGAAGAATTGGCACAATTTGAATGAAACAAAGTCTGGAAGCTAGTGCCGCAACCTGCTGGTAAATCAGTTATTGGAACCAAGTGGGTATTTAAAAACAAAAGGATGTTGATGGAGTCGTGGTCAGAAACAAGGCAAGGCTGGTTGCTAAAGGTTATTGTCAGCAAGAGGGTATTGACTATGACGAAACCATTGCACCGTGGCTAGACTTGAGTCGATCAGACTATTTCTAGCATATGCAGCTCACAAGAAATTTAAAGTCTATCAAATGGATGTAAAAAGCGCCTTTCTGAATGGCAAGCTGCAGGAAGAAGTTTATGTCAAACAACCACCTGGATTCATCAATTCCAAAAACCCTGGTTATGTGTATAAACTTGAATAAGCTCTTTATGGACTAAAACAAGCTCCTAGAGCCTGGTATGATACTCTCTCTGATTATTTGATAAAGTGTGGCTATGTCAGAGGTAAGATTGACAACACACTATTTATCAAAAGAGATAAGAGAGATGTCATATTAGTTCAAATTTATGTGGATGATATCATTTTTGGGTCTACTAAGAGTGACATGTGCAAGGAGTTCTTTGACGTTATGACAAAAAGTTATGAAATGAGCATGATGGGTGAATTAACATTTTTCCTTGGTCTTCAAGTAAAACAAACTAAAGCTGGAATTTTTATAAACCAAGGAAAATATGTTAAAGATTTATTAAAGAAATTCGAATTCACTAATTGTTTATCCCTTGCTACACCCATGTCACCTGCAGTGAAACTACATGCTGACCCTGATGGTAAATCTGTAAACATTACTGCTTACATAGGTATGATCGGGTCACTATTGTATCTAACTGCAAGTAGACCAGACATTATGTTTGTTACATGTCTCTGTGCTAGGTATCAAGCTGATCCAAAGGAATCTCATTTACTCGATGTCAAAAGAAAATTCAGATATCTGAAGGGTACACCCAATCTTGGTCTCTGGTACCCATCTGGCACAGATTTCTCTCTGAAAGGATATTCAGATTCTAATCATGCTGGATGCAAGCTGGATAGAAAAAGCACTTCTGGTAGCTGTCAATTTCTTGGAGAAAAGCTTGTAAGCTGGTCCAACAAGAAATAGAATTCAGTTTCAACCTCAACAGCTGAAGCTGGATATGTTGATGCAAGTGCCTACACAGCTCAAATTCTCTGGATAAGAAATCAGCTCGCTGACTATGGATTTGACTTCAACGAAATACCAATCTACTGCGACAGTCAAAGTGCCATAGCCATTGCCAATAATCCAGTAATGCACAAGGACAAAGCACATTGATGTACGATATCATTTCATCAGGGACCATGTGATGAAAGGTAATATTGAACTTCATTTTATTCCAACTGATTATCAACTCGCTGATTTGTTTACAAAACCTCTGGATGAGAAAAGATTTAATTATCTCATCAGCGAGCTTGGTATGTTAAACCTCAATGAATAAATGAACTCCCAGAGCTCATTTATTTATTGTTGTGTAAATTACTTTTATGCTTTTAAATAAAATGATTTTGTGAAATATAGCTTTAGCAGAGCACATTCACTGATCGATTTACATCAACTGATTCAATTAGCAAGTGTAATTGTCAGCTAGGTATGCTTAGCTAATTTTTATAATTTAGACATTCGCATGAGTATTTATTAAGTTCTTGTATGAGTTTTATATCATTGATCTATGTTTTCTCTAACTGATCTTGATAGTTTTCTAACTTGTAACTAGATCAGTGAAAGTTAATGCAATAATATGCTATACAATTTATAATCAACATAATCTATACTCATTTATGCTTAATAAATAATGTAAGTATTCAAAAATTCATAAATTTGATTTATATCAATGTTGTGACTACATCTCAATGATTTATTCAGTATTCTAAGTTGTGTTTAAATCAGAGAGTTAGACTCTCAGCCAGATTAGTGAGTTATATCATTTCATTTTGGTAGATAATCAACTCTTGTTGATTATATATATCAGTGACTCCCTAATATATTGGCTAATGGCGGTTGGATTATGGATTTCAAAACTAATCATTTTGAGGTACAATGCAAAAGTCGCACATTCTGACATTCTCTCTCTTACGTCAGTGCGTTTTTCCAGCACACCCCTATGCCACTACCACCACTACTCACCATCATCATCGACCATGTTGATTAAGTTTTAACCACAAGAAAATCAAGAAGTACCTATATAAATCAGATACTTAATTCAATCTTAATCTTTATGCCTTCTTGATTTTCATAAAACTTTTTCTCTCAAAAAAACTTTAAGCGAAAATTCTTCTTTTCTGTAATGACGAAATCAAAATCTTCTAACAACACTTAGTGCCACTGCAGAAATTAAAACTTTTCGAACTTCCGTAGTGTGTGAGGACTTTGTCATTACAGTATCAAAATCATATTGTTCGGAAAATCATTTTTACCCAAAAACAGAGTATTCTAATCTTTTTGAACTTCCGCAGTGTGGAGATTCTAGTCTTTTTGAACAAACATTTTATTCTCCCTGCTCTTACAAATCACAAATAACCTGCTTTCAAATATTATTCACTTTTTGGGCACAGATTAACTGGTCACTAATCAACACTCTTAGAGTTGATTATGCAAGTGTCACTTTTGAAGAACTGATTGATAGAGTCACTAAGGCTACCAGGGTTAAATATGCACCTTATTCTAAGTCTCTTTCACTAATCCTTAAAAATCAGTTTAAGACTTATGATAAAATTTCATTCAAATTTTCTGAAACAACCCTGGTAGATAGTCAAAACATTTCTAAACCAGTGACAGTGTCTCTATCTATTTTCATAACAACACAGGGGATACTTGCACCCCAGCCTGTACCTGCTGAACAACTGTCAGATCATACCCCCCCCAATCGACCATGTCTCTAACAACTCCCCCAGTGACTACTGTTGGTCAACCACCAAAGAAAAATCCACCAACCACCAAAAGAAAATCCAAACTACGGTCCCTGACATTAAAGGATCAGGGACATAGAAAAAAGAAGACGTCTAAGGACGCCAAGGTTGAAACAGAGGCTGAACGTTCAGTCTCTGTGGGCACTCTTGTTGAACCTAAACCTTCAACTACTTCACTTAACTCCCGAAATTTCAATGACTCTAAAAAGGAAAACCTACAGACATCTACAATGGCTCAACCCATTGTTAGCAGTGATTCGGGTGCAACCCACACCCCCTTATCGAGTCAACCCATTAGCCACTCATCATTCTCACAAAAGGATGGTGTTGTAAACAAAGGGTAAGTGGCATCAATGGGTGATAACACACCTATCGCTGATGTCACATCACTGGCTACAGACCTAGGCCATCTCTTATCTAACACTGCACCAGCTATCAATGTCTCTCTCCAGTCACAGGGAGAGACACAGGCTGAACTTTCTGTATCCGATGATCCATCAGCTAAAACACAAGCTGGTGATGACAAGGATACCCAATCCAATGATATAACACAACAAGTTATTAACAAAATCATTTCGTGCTACCATCAAGGGGGGAAAATGAGCAAATGAATGCAAAAACCAATGTTGCTCATGAAAACGTGCAAATGAATGCAAAAACCAATGTTGCTCATGAGCAAAAGCTATTGATGTTACCAGAAATGCTTGGATGTAGAAACCACAAGGAGCATATTCATCCTTAGGCTCTGGTTTGCATTCTCCTAAGTTAAACAACGCCTGAGCAACAAATCTCTCAAACTCAGTGGGTTCGACATCCTCCCTGAATGTGTAGCAAGTCTCAAGATGACTTCTTTTATTAAGGATCACTGAAGATAACAGGTTTGATATGTCAAGAGTCACTATAATTCATGATCAATTGAAGATAGTAACTTAAAGCACAACAAGATGATCTACAGAAACTTGTTCACTTTTATCATTGAGGAGGCCATGACCAGACAGTTACCTTCCATCCACAGAGAAATACGAGCTAGCTGATAAACTTGGTATTGTGATAGAAGAAGAAATCTGGAGCAGCTTGTAAATAACGTCTGTAATAGATTAGATGAATTGTAAACTGATCTCTCTTGTAATATCTTTCATTTACAGTTTCAATAATATCTGATCTTTTGAGAAAACCAAAGTGCAAACTCATATCATGTTAAAAGAATCCAAAAAGGAAAATGAATGGATCACAAGTATAAGTTACTGAATGCTTTAATTCTTAAGCACTGACTATAAATTTCTAAAGCAACAAGTTTGTCTAGGGAGATTAGATTGCAATCATTTAGGGGGAGATTGTTAAGTCATTGATCGCTAATCAACTCAATAATGACTAACTCATTGAAGAAAATGATTAAATCAAAGCTGCTGTTGCTAAAGTTATTACTCGCTTGTCTTTGATCACTCTAAACTTCATCAGCAACAAGTATGTCTAGGGAGATTTGATCACAATCATTTAGGAGGAGATTGTTGAGTCACTGGTTGCTGATAAGTCATCAGTTGCTGACCATCTGAATAATACACAACTTGATGAAGAAATGATTTGCGTCAAAGCTGCTGTTGCTGAAGTTAACAATTGATAATCGCCATTCTTTCTACTCCTGGATTTAACATACTGAGGAAGATTAAAACTCAACTTTGTGTGTCGCTGATACAAGCAGCGAGAGTTTTATATCTTCATATTGAATAAGGCAAAAGTCACTGCCCAAATAACAGCTAGTCTCTGAAGAACAATATTTCAAGTCATTCTACAAGAGCATGTTAGCTCGCAATGAGTGAGGAGAGTTACTGCTTCTTCAGTGAATATTCAATAAAGTACGAAGTGCTCTACTCTTATATGTCAGCAAGTGTTCCTCGTACTTGAAGAATATTTGAAGGATTATGTGGCAGTGAATGATTGGTTTTAAGGAAGACATGATATTCGAGGTAACAGAATTTGGGACCACAGAATAATCAAGGATCAGAGATCAAACCAATCAAACAGCGACACGTGTCATTCCAAGATCATGATTTTCCACAAGATTTTTGCACTATAAATAGAGCAGTACTTTGTACTTAGTAGTTTGCCGTTGATACGTATTATTCACTTATTTGTCAGTGAATACAGTTTGTCTAAGTACGTATCTTTGAGCAGTGAGTGAACAGTTAGCGTGTTTTTCCACTACTGTTCAGCTCAAATTATAATAGTTTTGCATAAGTGTTTGATTTGGAATAGCCTTGGTTAGTTCATTCCGCAATCAACACTTAGTGAGTTTATGATCAATAAAATCATATTTTCAGCTACTATCTATTACTTGCTTTGATATTGTCGTATCTATCATTTACATACTTTGTTATTATTAAACAATTAACAACCGTCTAAGTAACCTGATTAAAACCAGAGAAAAGTTTTTAATTGTATTCAACCCCCCTACTACAATTAAAATTTACTTATTGTGATTCCATTTCACTAATCGATAGTGAATTCGGGTCTCTCAACTTTTCATATAATAAACCATACGAACAGAAGTCAAACAGAGGGGGGTTTTCCCCCATTTTGGGAGTGAAATGATGGCAATTCGGAGGCGTAAAAAGCTATGATTGATTCCTATCGATTCTACGTCATTCGGTTCACGATTTGGTTTGCGTATCATCTTCCGATTTCAATTCTAAACATGTCTATGTGTTTTGTTTTTGGATATGAATCTGATTTTGTATAATTGAATCATGGATTAGACTTATTGTTAATTTTTTAGTTGAATAACCTTTGATTATGAATTTTTGAAAGTTATAATTGTGTTTTGAATCAATTGACTGATTGAAGATTGTTACGTTGTCTGTAGAACCTTGTTTATTGGTGATTAATTATTGCTACTTAACGTGATCAATAGTGTAACACCCCAATTTTATCTGGAATTTAATTTCGTACGTGAATGTAATTTTATTACGAAGTAATATTGGGTAAATAATAAGATATAGTGAAAAACGTAAAATGGTTTCTCAGTTCCAGACTATGTAGTTAAAAAAAAAAGAAAGGATTAATAGAAAAACACGTACATAGTGTCGTGTATATTCCATTTCCTTCCTGTTAGTTCCTGAAAACACATAGTAAGAAGAGAAAAATCGCAGAAGCTAAGTTCCTTCATCTAATCTTTGATCAAACATCAAATTAAGCTTTAATCCTTGAAGAATCAATTCCTTTCATCATCTTTTTCAATCCTCTAATCTTTGTAAGTGATTTCTCTATCTTTTAACCTAGTTTATGGGGGTTTCCATGGGGTTTAGGGAATTAGTGAAATTAATCTGAAATTAGGGTTAGGAATTGTTAAGATCATTGTTAGTAAGTGGATTAGTGATCGATTCTAGCTATATTACATCTTGAAAATGATTCATTGATTATGGGTGTTTTGAGTAAACATGGAGTTTTGGTTAAATATGTATGAATTAGTGTTAATTAGTTAAAAGTGTGATCTATGATGCAATTAGAGTATGAGAACTATGTTAGAACATGATTTAAGTAAAAGTGTTAATGAATCACTTAGGTTAACCAAAGTGGGGGAGGGTTTAAAAGTGATTAATGGTTTAGAATTATGAATTCCTTGAATTTAAACATGTTGTTATTTGATATGTGTATAGGTGATAAGAAGTTGGAAGTGTTATATTTGGTATTGTATTGTGAATCTTCAATCAAAAGCTAAGGTGAGTAATATAAGGATTTAATCAAGTATATGGTTGTGTGTGTTTCCGGATTACTCCTGAGTAAAAGGATCATACAACCATGTGAAGTTAATTGTGTTTTAATTGTTTAAATTGTTATTTGTGAAGTGTTAAGACATGAATTGATTGTACATGTTACCGGATAGCTTCCGAGCTAGAGGTGGGTATAATCAAGTGAAGATTAAGTGTATTACTTGTATATGATTATAGTGATATGAATTATGATTGTACATGCTACCGGATAGCTTCCGAGCTAGAGGTGGGTACAATCATGAGTTAGTGATATGAAGCTTATGAAGTTTATGATACAGAGTTGCTAGTTTTACTAGCATAGTGTTTATGTAGCCATGATATGTATTATTTGGTTAAGTGCTTATATGCTCACTAAGCAAGAGTGCTTATTGTTTAAGTGTTTCATGTTTTAGGTGGAAGTGGACAAGGGAAAGGGAAAGCGGTTAAAGAGAATTAGCGTGGATTGCTTGATTATAGTGTATGGCAAGTTTCTCTTTTATGTCGTTTGGATAAGACTTGTGTAAATCGCCCTTCAAGACATGTTTTAAAAAGTAAGTCATGGTGAGCCATGACTTAAGCATTTTTGAAATAGATTGACTTTGAAAGCCAATAACGATTGTACATGATGTAAATTATGGTTTTTAAGTTTTAAAGTTAATGGTTGAATATGTTTGGTATTTATGAAATGAAAGGATAGTTAAAAATAGTTAGAATGTGTTTTCATTGGTTATGGAGTGTTGACATGTAGTCAAACCTTCCATTAGTCGATTATGGGTTGTGATTGGCTAGTCAATGGGTCAAAATAGTCTTTGTGGGTCAGCGGGTCAAAAAGGGTCAATATGGGTCATTAAATGCACTTACGGACTAAACCGAGTTAGAGAAGGGTTAAGGGTGTGGTGAAGTGTCTTACCATTTTGTTTTGATGTATATGAGGTGTGGTTAAAAGCACAATATCTTAGCCTTCATGGTTTAAGACTTGGTATGCTCACAAAATGGTCGATTTTGTGTAGTTGTGAATTTTGGAAAAGTGCAAAAAGGGAAAGTTTCATTTTGGTTAGATGAAAGTGCCTGCAAAATTTCAGAGTCTAACTCTTTACGGTTTTGGAGATATGCGCGTTTGAAAATCGAAAAACTGCACATAGTATTGGCTTAGAAGCTGAGCAGATCGGCTATGGTTACTGAGCTGATCGGCTTTAGATTGATAGCAGATCTACTATGCTTAGCAGATCGGCTAAGTTAGTGTAAAAACACGACAGAACTTGTTTTGATCGAAAAAGCTTGAAATTAACTGAAGAAGCAGATCGGCTATGGCATAGCAGATCGGCTTTGGTCCACAACTGGTTCAAATCAGTTTTTATTTTGTGTTTCATTCACAATTATATGAGTAATATATATATGTATATATTCAAGGTTGTGTAAAAAAAATATATATATATAATGGTTACGAAATCAGGGCGTTTCAAATAGGTTTATTGATTATTGATGATTATGAATCTAGGTTTATGATCATTGCTAAATATGTTGAATCTGATAGGTTAAGAGCATAATAATTAGTTAATCTAAAATGAATGAACTAATAAGTAATTATTAGATGGTATTGTTGAGTCATACCACGAGGATTAATCATAACAAGTCGTGAATACTTAATGCACAATTTAGGGAAACAAACGCAATAGAGCAACATCTTTGCGACGTCGGATCGATGTTTAATGTGGGACCCTAGGTTGTAAATATTAGTTGGACCTGGAACGTTGGCTAATATATATTTAACTTGTATTCTTTTATTAGTATTTAAGTTAATATGAAAGAAATCACAATCAAACAATTAAAACACATGAACCGGATAATATGAATCTGAGGTGAAGACTCTAAGCAATTACATGTCTATCTCCGATTGTTTACCTGTTTCTCTTATCTTGTTTTATGTTGTTTGGTTTAGTTATTTAGTTCATCTTGAGTGTTCGTACAGAACGAAAACGTAACCCCTATTTTACTGCTTTATTAATAATTCCAATTTAATTGAATAACATCGTTAATATGTTCCTGTGTTCGACCTGGACTTACCATAGCTATACTATTCCGATCGGGTATTCTTGCCTGGTTGTGTGATAGTAGTGATTGGTATATCCTGTACTTCATAAATAATAAAACTAGACGCTTTCACACGCATCAATAACCTAGTTCCTAGTGACATGGCAATGGAAAACGTAGTCGGTAAGGTTCTAGAGTTTACACCTAATATTTTACTTATTATATTAAGTATTGTCCCTATTAAATCTGTCATCCCGAAACATTAATTATCAAAGTCTCAGCAATCACATATTTATCTTTATCTGCTTTCATGTACTTTAATTTCCTGCAATTTACTTTCCTGCACTTTAATTATCTATCTTTAGTTTAAAACCCCCAAACCAACCTACTTTGTTCCATCCTAAATACTTCCCTACCAAAAGAACCAAATTTCATCACCCACACATTTCGATTCATAAAACGATCTTAGGCTATACTTACCGGTTACTAGCCAGAGTAGGTAGTACATATAATTTAAGCCCCGCTATTTATAAATTTAAAAACCCCTGTTGGCGCCCGATTAGTTACCATCAACGACACAGACGCTTTCGGATGCCATCATCCTACTCAAAGTGTCACCTTGGAAAGGTGTCATTCGCTTCGGAAAATGCATGAAATTAAATACCAGGTACATTGGACCTTTTGAAATCCTTGAAAGGATTGGTCCAGTGGCATATCGATTGCAGCTACCACCCAAGCTTAGTAGCGTTGATATCGCGTAAAAAGTCACGTTTTTACTATCGATATCTCTCTCATTCTGGAACAATTCTTGGCACTTTAACTCAAAAACATTACAAATCTGTAATATTATGTCAAGATGGTAAAAATAAGGTTGCATGATGAAAATCAAGCAAAACGGGCAGAAAACGAAGATTCCACGCACGTTTGAAGATTCCAGATATCAAAACGAGGTTTCAAGACCAAAGAACCCATCACCAACATCTATCTGACCCAAGATGTTCGTTTTCAAATTACGAATCCAACAGAAGAAGAATCAACAAAAACGGACGAAGAACGAAGATTCTACGCACTCCGGAAGATCCAAACAATTTATACGACACATCTAAAGTTCAAAGACATATTTTTGGGATTTCTTTTCATCAAAGGCTTCGTTTTTGAATTACGAATCCAACGCAAAAAGAATCAACGCAAACAGGTGCATAACGAAGAAAACACACACGAATCGAGAAACGCAGCAACCGACAGCAGACTGGTGCCACTGGCAGCCAGCCGCCGCCGCCAGCCAGCCGCCGGCTGCTGGCAGCCAGCCGCCGCCGGTTGCTACTCATCCCCACGGGTTGCACTTTTTTGTCCTTTTTCATACCTGGTGCTAGACCTTTTCCTACTTTTTGTACCTGGTGCCACTACCTTTTTCGCCTTTTGTACCTGGTGCCACTACCTTTTCCACCTTTTGCTATCATGAACTTTGGGGTGCTAACTTGAGCCAAATTTCCTCTATAAAAGGCAGCCCCTAGCTCTCATTTCAACACACCAACTCACACACTCATATACTCTCTCATATTTACACTCCCATTCTTCCATTTTCACTTTCTCACTCTAAAAGTCTCTTATATTTTAGTCTAGGGTTATTGTAATTAATCTACGGATTAACATAGAGGTTAGAGCGAACGTTAGGAGTTTGGAGATTCATCTTTGTACGTGTGAATGAGTTGTCTGTCATAATAATACGCTGCTGCGTATTTATTTCCGGGTGATATCGAAACCTTTATCATACTTGCTTTATTTCACATTTCAATTATGTATTATTGCCTTGTATGTGATTTGTCTATTGCCATGAATTGCGAGTAGTCTATTATTGTGATTGTTGATGATGTAGATAATTATAAGTAAGGATGACGTTATATAATTAAGTGTACGACAATTGTAAACGTGATGTAACGGCCCCTATTCGACAGTTTATCTGATATAGTACTGGAAACGTTTTATACGGAGTACAAATGTATGGAAGTCGATAAACGACCGAAGGTAGTTACATCACTGGAATCAGCTCTGGTTTAACAGTTGGAATTCCGAAAGGATAATACAACTTCACAACCAACTGGTATATCCTAGGAAAGTCAATGCACAATAAAATAATGTTCGAAAACACGTTCAGATAAAATAGGAATTAATGACCTTTGTACCGTTAAGACTTTATGAACTTGAGTTTAATTTATGGAGTACCCTTTCCGGTTATCCACGTGACTGCAACCTAGTAATTAGAACTTGATCAACCTTAATTATGGTAAGTAGTTATTTGTGCCCATGACATGCAACAAGTAAGACACAGTGAACCCACTCGTTGTACATATAAGGTTTACATTTCTACATCGCTTTACATTTAGTTAGTTTAGAGTGTCACATTCACCATTAATTACTCTTGACCGCATGTCTGATGTAAGAAGCAGTCGAACTACCATGTAAAGTACACTGTCCGATTACTGAAAGGCATGGCCTGCATATGAAACACGTTTTTATAAACTGCGAATAATCTAGGGATGTATAACTGTTTGAAAAGGAGAACTCAAGTCATAAGTTGAAGTAACCAAACCTTAATGCATAAAACAAGACTTAGGAATAAGGATAACATCCTCGTGATTTAAATACCTTAAAACACTAAGCCTTACACAATCAGCGGTCAAAACATACAAAGTTATTAATCTACATGCTAATAAAATACTAAACTATTTTAGGGGTTAAGAAAGGTCAGACCTATGAGATGATACGTTACTGATTCATGCACCTCGGCGTTAAGCCAAAATAGGTTGTTTATCTTTCAACTAGATAAGTATTGGAAGTTTGCGTATTGCTCCGATCAGAATCACGATAACCTAGTTCCTAGTGACATGCCAATGGGAAATTTAGTTGGTAGGGTTCTAGAGTTTACACCTGATAGTTTAGATCATTACATTTAGCATTGTCCCTGTTTAATCTGTCATCCTGAAACATTAATTATCGAAATCTCAGCAATCACATGTTTATCTTTATCTGCTTTCATGTAATTTACTTTTCTGCATTTTAATTACTTGTCTTTAGTTTAAAACCCCCAAACCTACCTACTTTGTTCCATCCTAAATATCCCCTACCGAAAGCACCAACTTTAATCGCCCACACATTTGGATTCATAGAACGATCTTAGGACATACTTACCGCTTACTAACCAGAGTAGGTAGTACGTATAATTTAAGCCCAGCAAAATATAAATTTTAAAACCCCTGCTGCGCCCGTATCACCATCAGGAATCGCAACGACACTGAACCGACGGTTGCGGGTCCAACAAGTTTTTGGCGCCGCTGCCGGGGAATCACAAACGTACGATTCAAAGCCGCCTTAAGTAGTAATATTTAGGAGACCCTTCCGATTGAAATCTTCTTAGAAATCTTTCGAAAGTTAATTTAAGTAATTAGCATTAATTAATTATTATTTAGTTAGGATAACTTTAAATGACAACTCCAAAACCCACTTCTTGCTTCATTTCAATGGATGATACGGAATTCTTTGATTACTTAGAAAAAGAGTTAGGATCTGATTTCTTTTCACCTTCTTCCTCTAAAACTAAGGAAACCTCCGACACCCAAGAAGAATATAGGACCTCACTTTCAATTCCAAAACATTGCCTAGATTTTGATGACACGGACCAGTTACCTGACCTTGCATCATCTCCAGAAGATCACTCGCCAAATTTACACCTACCTGATTTACAAAATTCTTCCCACTTCGATTATTTTCCTGATAACCTAGTTCCTAGTGACATGCCAATGGGAAATTTAGTTGGTAGGGTTCTAGAGTTTACACCTGATAGTATCATTACATTTAGCATTGTCCCTGTTTAATCTGTCATCCTGAAACATTAATTATCGAAATCTCAGCAATCACATGTTTATCTCAGCAATCTGTCATCCTGAAACATTAATTGTGATTGCCTTACACAATCACAATACGAACGTTGGTGAACAATTTTTTAAATAGTGTGAAATTATTTAATTAACTCATTTTATTATATATTATTTGGATAATATAAACAAATGTATTTCGTATCGTCTAAAACTAACCATACGCGACATAAACGTGCGAAACACGCCCGACAGACGAAATAAACCAAATTATATTTTTATAATTCATTATTAAGTATTTTGATAAAATACTTCGAGTAAAAATAGTACGATTACACGCGCGCGAATAAAATGTTTAAAAACGTTACACGAGTTAAATAAATGAACAAGTACACAACGAACACGCAAACCGAGACCCGACAACATTTTGATAACTTAAAATAAAGTATTTAGGATGATACTTTCAATAAAAATATCGAGATTTAAATCGTTAATTAAACACGTATATTAAACGTTTAACGTCTAAATAAACGTCGAAATGAACGGGTAAACGAGCACCGCATGTAACGTAACTTTGGGGAACCAAAAATTAACACCACCAATGCTTGTGGGGGCCCCCTAAATCTGCTTGAAAATCAGCCAAGCATGGCTAGACATGCCCATGCCCTTTTACTTGATTAAACTCATCACCATACTCACCATTCTCATTCACTTCTCACAAACTCAAACCCCTCTCTCTTGCTCCCTCTCTCCAACCTGATTTTCTGCCACCACCAGCCCCAACAACAACCACCATAATCCACCATCCCACCACCATAGAGCCGTCATAAACCGCCACGTCGGAATCCAAGAAAACACAAGGAAACGAGTACAACGTCTTCTTCTCCTTCTCCGCTACTATACAATCATTGTAAGAACTTCAAAACTCGCTTAAAATATTTTTAGTATGTATATTAACATGTTTTAGTGCTAACTCAACTATTATATGTCCAAATAATTAACAGAAACACGATTTATAACTTGAAATATACACCTATGCTTTCTGTCCAGACACTTCATCAACTTCAACAATTTTTAGAAAAATCATTTCTCCACATAAATGGACGTTTCTTATGCCTAAAATGAATTACAAGAAGTAATATTTCTAACAAAATTTGTATCGTAGCATTTTGACTCGTTTAGTGCCCGAGAATAATTTTCTCCGGCGACAAATACATTCTGTCTTCAGGAGATAGAAAGTTGCACCTCTTCTCAAGACCATATCTTGAGTTCTAGACCACTGAAATGCATGAGACTGGTGCCAAAACCTCACAAATTTTGTTAACTTTAAAAAGTTCTTGTATGTTGTCTTTTGAAAATACAAGGATTTCCCCAGAAAAATAGATCTTTGGACTTGTATCCGGATTGGTCATATTTGGACCTCATAGGACTTTCGATTTTATTAACCAAATAAACGACTCCTAAAATCCTAGGAAAAATCACAGAAAATAGCTAACATATAGGGGTTTTATAGCTAGTTCTCTCGGGAGTTATTGCGGATTTTAAGTTGTCAAGATCGTGAGAGGAATCGGTACCAAAATCTATGAAAATGAAACTAAGGGACTGTTTTGGTATATTTTTGAAAATGACACTTCGGGAGATTCACGAAACATAACGAAAATTTTTATAAACTTATTTTACTATTATAAGGGTTGGGTAAAAGTTTCGGGTCAAACCGAACACGTTTGATCAAGTTAACAAAAAAGTCCCGGTACGAAAAACCTTGGACATGCGACAATACCATTGTCGCATAAAACTCAGTTCTCGCAAACACCCTACGACAATACCATTGTCGCAACACCATTTTCGCAACACCATTGTCGCAACACCATTGTCGCATAAGACTAAATTCTCGCACACACTACCATTGTCGCAACAGCAATTGTCGCAAACACCATTGTAGTGACAACCATTGTCACAACACAATGAAACATATAATAATAACACTTTCGGAATATTATTACAAACCATCACCAATGGGCCATACATGTTTTCAAAATACAAACAACACTCAAACATTTGGACAGTACTAGTTGAGTGAACAACTAGCATAGATGGTCTGTTGAGACATCTAATCATTATTATAAACCTTGCCCGTTTAGGATACCCGGCAGGTTTCAGTCGTTGGAGACGACATCATTTCATCATGTACCATCATTATTGCTTGATAACATCTCACTAGACTAATGTGAGTCTCATAGCCCCTTATTTTACTATTTTCAACCCAGGGGTGGGAATACATGCTCAGTTTTTATTTACATGTGAACACAAGTATAAAACTCGATATATTGACTGCATGAGTTATTTTACTAATCATGAAGCCCTCCACATCATAGTTTGTTAATATGGATTTAGTGTGAATGTTAGTCTATGGTACCATATAGGATTGGCAATCCTCATCCGGGGTAGTTGCACTACCATGACTGCGATCGAACGGACGCATTATAATTTATTCATATGTGTGTTGATTAGGCACATGCAGGAGGCACCCTTGCTCAGGCACTTAATTGTGATCCTGACACCCTCAGTTAAGCTCAAACTATGGCCTCATGGCAGTAATATACAATCATTTATTTGTTTAATTACAAATCGTCATACTTAAATCTTGTGGTTCATAACTCATATTTCATCATTTTACAAACCTATGAGCTCACCAGATTTTAGCTGACCCATTTAGCATGTATTCTTAGGTACACAACAGTAGTACGACTGCTCAGGATTAGCTAGCTCGAGTCGCATTAGCTTGCGAGCTTCTGTAAACAGTATAACGTTGTAAAACTTTTATATTATTAATGTAAGGTTAAAACGACGCATATAGAGTCGTTCAATTTATCTTTTGTGCTTATGATTACCTTGATTAGTCGCACCCGATGTATGCTTCCGCTAATCGTGAATTTGGGGGTGCGACACTACATCACAACAAATACAATAGTAATATACTCGCTAAGCATGGCACAAATATATCTAGCATAATTAAAGCATACATATTTAATTAAGATAGATTAGGATAGAAAGAAACGGGATTAACATGCGAGAAGGAATAGACTTTAATTAATAAGCATTACTCCAAGCGTACACCAAAGATTACAAGCAAGTTCCTTGCTTTCGTTCTATTCTAAACAAGTTCCCTAAACTAGCCTAATATAATGAGAATGTAAAACTAACAAAGTATGGAAGAAGTATTCTTGATTTTGCAAGGTGTGGGAGGTGTGTCTTGAAATGAACCATGATGCCTCTATTTACAGATGAAATCAGGTGCATGTTAGCCATCCAAGGTGCAGCTTAGCAGGTTTTCGGGGGGTGGTACTTGCCCGAAAAGTGGTGGCACATGTACCCTAAATGTGACACCCGTCAAATTAGGACTAGTAATTAGTGCCTAATCAGATTTTAATACATGTAATTAGTTATGTATTAGGCTAATTAATGTATTGAAATATATATTGAGGAATATATACAATTATGCGATTTGATTAAATCGTACAAGTTTCAAATTGAATGTAATTCGGTTCAATTAAATACGGACGTTGGTGAACATTTTCACTAAATAATGTAACATTATTTACAGAAACCATTATATCACAAATATTATTATAATAATATTTCATAACTATTTCGTATCGTACAAACAAAGTCAATGCGATAAAATGTTAAACGCGCGAACAACCGAAATAAAGTTAAAGTTACAATTTATAACCCAATTATTAAGTATTTGATGAAATACTTCAAATATAATTTTGAATAAATATCCGTATTTTAAAACTTATAATTAAACGTATAAGATAATTATTTAATGTTTAAACGACCGGAGAGACGAACACCGCACGGAGCGCGAATATACGGAGTTAAAAAGTGGAGACCCACACCTCGGTGGGCCCCCCCTAAACCGGCAAAAAGGGGTGAGGTCACCACCTCCCCACCCCACTTTCTTTCCCCACTCTCTGTTCTCTTTTCTTTCTTCTTTTCTCTCTTTTACTTCCATCTCCACCACCATCACAAACCATCACCTTAATTCTCAAAATTAACACCCTAAACGCCCTTAAATCTCGAAGCCCATTTGGAGAAAAAGAATCAGCACGTCACGATCTACACTTCTACCTTTCCGGAATCTTGATTCGCCACTTTGTAAGTTTCCGACAAAAACCCGAAACCTTTCGATTTCAAGTGTTTTTAAGTTCTAGTTGTTTCTTTAAGCTTAAAATGTTCAAATATGGGTTGGGTAAAAGTCTCAGGTCAAACGGAGGCCGGAAAACACCTTTTCGGCCCATTTTCCGGCCAATAGCGCGTTATGTCGCAGAGGCTCCAGGCCACCTGCGACATAAGCCTTTATGTCGCTAAATCAGACCTTATGTCGCATATAGTGACATAAGCCACTATGTCGCACTAATCACGGATGTCGCATATAGCGACACAAATAGTAATGTCGCAGAAATTACGGATGTCGCATATAGCGACACAACGCCCTACGTCGCATTAAATTGCGGATGTCGCCCTTAGCGACACAAGCCCTTATGTCGCAGATATGATCTGCGACACAACAGACTATGTCACACTTAGCGACACAAAGTCGTGTGTCGCACGCTATGTCGCATGAAACAGAACCAAGAAAACACAAATTTTACTAAGTGTCGAGACCTAAAATTTTATCACTCAATTTCACCCAAATTAATGTCCAGATGCGTTTTTCACTAAAGCAATTTAGTAGAAATAAAAATTTTCCAAGCTCGACCCCAGCCAAGGGCTCTGCCCCTTGGACCCCGCCAGGGGCTGCCGCCCTTCGACCTCGCTACCAGGGGCGCTGCCCCCGGACCCCCGTCATTAACGGGCTTCGCCCTTACCCTAGGGTCACGAGTAACAGTGTTACATCTAAACTTTCACACAAAGTGCTAAACTTGTATAACATCAAACACGAATGCGACATGACTTCTAAAACACATTGGAACTTACTTTTAAGTATAACACTTTCAAATCATGAAAGTAATAATGAGATTATTTATACAACCAATTCACCGACGGCCGTACACGTTTTCAAAACACAAGTCAAACAACGAAATCGTAGTAATTTGAATAATTCAATCAACCAAATCGTAGTAATTTGGACATTCTAAGTTGGACGAACAACTACAAGGGCAGTCTTTCGAGATGCCTACTCATGTTATAACCATTGTGTGTCTTGGACACCCTCAGGTTACAAGTCTTCGGACATCAATCCACCGCTAATCAATTCAAGTTTATTAATTTAAACACTCAAGGCTCAGGTGAGTCTCATGGCCCCTATTTTACTGCTTTTCAATTAGAGGTGTGATTACATTGCTCGTTTTATTTTACAATATGAATGCAAGTATAATACAAATCAAATACTACATGAGTTGTTTTCACTAATCATTTCAAAGCCCTCCACAACATAGTTTGGTAATACATCTGTAGCGTGAATGTTAGTATATGATATCATATAGGATTGACAATCCTCGTCCGGGTTAGCACGCACTAACTGGTCAAACGGACGTATTAGCATTTGGAAAGACGAGTGTAGATTAGACACTCGTAGGAGGCAGCTCAGTTGGGTTTCCTTAATTGGACCTGACACCTAAGTTAAGCTCAGACTATGTGCTCATGGCTGTATAACTTTTATTTTGCTTAATTGCATTTTAAATTCAATTATAAATCTTGCGGTTCATACAAATATGTGTTGACATACAAACCTGTGAGCTCACCAGCGTTTCGCTGACCAATTTTAGCATGTATCACAGGTGACCAGCAGTAGGTTGGACTGCTCAATCAAGATCCATTAGCTCGAGTCAGCATGCAAACAATCAGAGATTTAGATGCATTATTATATTTTGTATAGGTTAATTATGTACTTAAATCTCTTAATTTCAAACCGAGCTAATGTAAACAATATATTGATGTAAACTTTGGTTTTATTAATATCAATGTAAAACGACGCATATAGAGTTGTTCACTATATCTTTGAGTTGTGATTATTGATTAGTCGCGCCCCGACCCGATTCGCTTCCGCAACCTGAATTTGGGGGTGCGACACTAAAGGTGCAGAAAATGGTAGCACGTGTACCCTAAAGTTGCGGAAAGTGCTAGCACATGTACCAGTACGAGCAAGGACAGAAAAAGGAGGTGGTTGGGCGGCAACTGTAACACCCAGATTTTGAGTCTAGAATTAAAAAGAGTCACAGAAGTTATTTTAAGTGAAATGAAATAATTTTATTGGGTTTACTTGAAAATAAATAGGTAAAAGAGTCACAGAAGTTATTGTGACTAATAAAATATTACTTGTTTTAAATTGTTGAAACTGACGGTAAAGTAAAATATTTTGTCTCGCGAGTATTTTTGGGTTCCAGACAATAAACTTAGAAGGGGGTATAATATTACATTGTATTTAAATTGGGGGCGGTGGATTAAACCGACTCATTTTCACCTAACTTCTCAAACCTTCATTTTGTTATTTAACTTTTAAAACCCTCTCATATAATTTCAATAGAAAATCCAAAGGGGGGTTGAGTAATTAACTTGTGATTGAATTCAAGTTCCTTCTCAAAAGATTATCATCACCTTCATCTTCTCACTTTCTTCAAGTTTAAGTGTAAGTGTTCTTATATTTTAAATATGAACTTGCTATGATGAAATAATTATGTAATGATTCTTAGATAGAAATTGAAGATGAATACAAGTTAATAGCTAATGTATGATGATTATATGATGGTTATATGCTAAGATGTCTAATGATTCTTCAAGCTTTGAAATTGGTAAATAGTTAGGGTTAAATTAATAATACATGGTGATTGATACATCAATAAGATGATTGAGAAATTGTTATGTGAAATAAGTAGTTGATATTGGTACTCAATAGTTGAGTAAATTCAAGTTTATACCGGTGCTTATGTGAATTTGGTGGTTAGTTTTCAGAGTTATGTGTGCAGCAGCACATTATGCAAGTATGTAATGACCCACGTCGCGACGCAACATATTGATATCGCGACGCGATTTCTTTTGTGTTGCGATGCGATTTGTGACCATTGCGGCGTGATATAATATAGATAACGATGCGATATTATGGCATTGAGACGTGATTCATGTCTGAACAGATCAGTCTTGTTTCTACATAAGTACGTATGATTAACTTATGTGTTATTAAACCCAAGATGTATATAGTAGTAATAGCAGGTCATGTTAATGAATTAGCACTTGTAGTTTACTTGATTTCACATGATGCTACTTGAAATAAAACTAGTGATTTATAAATTAGACTAATGGGATTCGTTACTTACTAAAGACTTTAAATACAATATAACGACTTGTTATAGCTTGAAGTACTTATGAGGTGTAACTGTTGAAAAGATTTAAACATGAAAGGTTTACTTATTTGATGTTATGGATTTGAAATGTGTTATATGTAAATAACATGAGTTAATTATGATGGAACGAATACTGACTTTTTACTATTTGTAATTTCAGATAAGCAGCAGGAAACTCAGTGATATAAGATAACTGAGTGGAGACTGGGAACTTTTTTGAGTGGTAACTGTAATCTTCGGTTGAACTTAGTTGTAATAAGTTTGGTTACAATGGGTGAACATATAATGTTATATGTGTTTATTGTTTAATCATTTGGGTTACAGATATTATTGAATTGGATTAATTGATTGCTATTGTTCCTTGATGGCATGGCGAATGTGCATTAAGTGATTCTTGGCGATTGGGCATTTGTGATTATTCTGAGGTCAACGCTGGTTGGGTTTGTTGCTACTATTTGGCTGGAGGGGTTTTTGATACACATAGTTGATGGATGAACCCTAGTCAGTGAAGATACCTTCAAACTCTCGGTAAATCACTGTTTTGGCCGGCAGTGGTTTAAGGGTTCTTTGATTGGCTAATCAGGAACCGCCAATCCTCTTTGACGCTATGTGTTTATTGTTGATTTGTTGTAAGTTTTGTTATTTCTGAATTGAATTGACGGTTACAGTTCTATTCACTTAGCTGTGAGCTAATCCCACCATATTTAACATTTTGCAGATTTTGGTTAGATGATGGGCAGTACGTGGAATACTGGATGGATGTTTGACTATTCTGCATTGACTCTGATCTTTTGGGAAATCTTGTTTTTGAGAAATTGTATAACACCCATCCGTTAGTATTTTGTTTATAATCATATGTTTGTAACAGTGATCTTTTGAAACTGTAAACTTTTGTTAAAGTCAGTACATGCGAAATATATATAGATATATGCCTAAAAGGTAATATATGTTTGGGGACAAAATGCTTCCTAAATTTGAATATATATAAAATATGTTTGATAAAAGATGGGGTGTTATAAATTGGTATCAGAGCATAGGTTTGGGTGAATTGGACATTGGCAAATGTTCAATCTCAAATCTATTTGGTGTTAGTCAAACATTCTAGCATGTGGGATTAGCTATCAAATGGGTGTTGATTAGTTAGTATGTTAGGTACTAACGATTAACGAGTTGTGAGATGTTATTTTGTAACAGAAATGGCAGATAACGAGAACTCGATCAACACCCCCAATAATGTTTCTAGAAATGATGTTCCACCTCCAGAAACTCATAATGACAGACATGGGCAGACTAGTAATTCTCTTCTAGATCAGGAGGATACTAACCAAGAGGATTATCTATTATGGTTAGAGGATGACATATTACGACTTAGAGGAATTGAACAGCAGTATTTACAGGATCAGCAAGCTAGAACATCCCAACAGGATCAGCAAGTTACCTCTCTTTCCTCCACCACGGATTCAGAAAAGGGTTTGTTCTTTCAAGACCTTTATGTCTAGTAATCCTTCAAAATTTCAAGGAAGTACAAATCCTAAAGTGACTTTGGATTGGTTGAGGGATGTCGAAAAGAAATTTGAGGTGTGCCAATGCGAGGAAGAGATAAAAGTTCTTTATGTTGTGCAATTATTAAAAGGACATGCCATGACTTGGTGGAATTCCATTACTGCTCATTTGACACCACAGCAGAAAGCTTCTATTCGATGGACAGATTTTCATAACGAGGTATGTACACAATTATGTTCAGAGTTTGACATGTTGATAAACGCCAAAATGTACTATATTTTAGTACTAATTTACCCCGTGTTTGATAGATTTCTAATGCATTTTATGTGAATAAGATACTCATTTCGTTCATATTTGCATTTAGGAGTTTAAATGGAGCTTGGATCGAAAAGGAACAGAAAACGAGCTTATTGTGAAGAAAAGTTGCTAAAAGAATAAAGCATTGGACAAGAGAAGATTGGATCGGATTAAAAGATGATTAATTTGTCAAAGTCGGAAGATTAAATAAAGAAAAGTTGGGAAAAAGTCCTGAAATTCAATCCATACGCCGTATGGAGATCCATACGCCGTATGGATTAAAGCGGTGGAGGCCCAATATAACGCGAAGCTGGGCCGGGCTTCTTTGCAATCCATACGCCGTATGGAAATCCATACACCGTATGGATCAATTTGGCAGAAAACCCATAAAACCATATTTTGCCTCATTTTAACCCTAACTTTCACAAACCCTAAACCACGACCACAGAAGCAGGGGGGTTTTCCCCATTTTGGGAGCAAAAAGATGGCGATTCGGAGGCGTAAAAAGCTAGGATCGATTCCTATCGATTCTACTTCGTTCGGTTTATGATTTGGTTTGCATATCTTTTTCCGATTTCAATTCGAACATCGTCTATGTGTTTTGATTGTAATCATGAATCTGATTTTGTATGATTAAGTTATGAATTAGACCTTATGTATATTGATTAGTTTAATAACCTTTGATTATGATTATTTGATGGTTATAATTATGTTTTGGATTGATTATCTGATTGAAGATTGTTATGTTATCCGTACAACCTTGATTGTTGGTGGTTGTTAGTTACTACTTAACGTGGTTGATAATGTCATTGAGATTGAGTTCCTTTGATGTTATTAATTAGTGATGATTATGAATCTAGGTTTATAGTCATTGCTAAATATGTTGAGTCTGATAGGTTAAGAGACTAGTAACTAATCAATCTAAAATGAGCAAGCTAATAAGAGATTATTAGTAGGTATTGTTGAGTCATACCACGAGGATTAATCATAACAAGTCATGAACACTTAATGCATAATTTAGAGAAACACACGCAATTGAAACATACAATTCTTGCGACATCGGATTGATGTTTAATGTGGGACCCTAGGTTGTAGATATTAGTTGACCCGAACCGTTGGCTAATTAATTTACATTTAATTTGGACTCTTTGATTAGTAACTAAGTTAATATAAAAGAAATCACAATCAGACAAGCAAAACACATGAACCGAATAATATGAATCCGAGTGGAAGACTCTAAGCAATTACATGTCTATCTCTGATTGTTTATCTGTTCCTCTTATCTTGTTTTATCTTGTTTGGTTTAATTATTTAGTTCATATTGAACGTTCGTACGGAACTAAAACGTAACCCCTATTTTACTGTTTTATTAGTAATTCCAATTTAACTGAATAACATCATTCCTGTGTTCCTGTGTTCGACCTGGACTTACCATAGCTATACTATTCCGATTGGGTATTCTTGCCTGGTTGTGTGAAAAGTATAAATAAGGTATTTCTATTTATAAATAATAAAACTAGACGCTTTCACATGCATCACATGTCAAGGATTAGATAGGAGGTTTTGGAATTGAAACTGACTGACCAAATGACTATGGATGAGCTTATTGCCCAATTCTCATAGAAACTAAGATTTGTTCAACAATGGGTTCCAGATGATAGAACGAGGATTGACCATTCTGTGGGAACTTTAACACCACATTATCGAACCAGTGTGAGATTGGCAGGTACCCTTACTCAGGCATTTACATTAGCTCAATCAGTGGATAGTGACATTCGGGCTGGGGATAAATTGATCAAGGATAAGACTTTGCAGCAGTCTAAGGGTAGTTCATCTAGGAATAAAGGAAATCAACAAACCAGGAGGTTGAGTTTTATTGATGATTTAGTTGATAGAGTTTCATGGTATGTTAATTGTAAATCAAGACATCCAAGACCATGTACATCCGAGACCACAAGATGTGTGAAATGTAGATTTTTTGGACATAATATTACAGATTGTACTTATCCTCGGAATGTGTGCTGGAATTGTCAGCAAGAGGGTCACAGGGCAGGGCAGTGTCCGGAAAAGGTGAGGCAGGGTGCAGGTTTGGCTGGAAGTTCGAGTTCGGGTTCATCATCATCTGTAGGGCGGAAAAGAAAGAATGTGCCGCCAACGACTGCTAGGGCATTTCGGATGGCTGTTGAGGTTAATGACGCTGAAATATATATAATTTGCATTAACGTTGTTTTATTATGTATTTTATATGATTAGAATTATAGAGTTGTTGTTGTGTGGTAAATTAGAAATTATTGAGATTAGGATTTTGGATTAAATGGGCACGATTAGATTTCGGGGACGAAATCTTTTAAGGGTGGAAGATTTGTAACACCCAGATTTTGGGTCTAGAATTAAAAAGATTATTTTATGTGGAATGAAATAACTTTTATTGGGTTTAATTGAAAATAAATTGGTAAAGAATCCCAGGATTTATTGTAACTAATAAAATATTACTTGTTTTCAATTGTTGAAACTGACGGTAAAATAAAATATTTTGTCTCGCGAGCATTTTTGGGTTCTAGACAATAGGCTTAGAAGGTGTAACACCCGCTAATTTAGGACTTTAATTAGTGCCAAACTACTTGTAATTACATGTATTTAGTATTATATTAATCTAAATATATGTAACTTTCTGTGTAATTACATACACGTTATATGATTTGTTTAAATCATACACACTTGAACCGGACGAGGTCCGACTCTATTTACTATGGACGTTGGTGACAAACTGTTAAAAATAATGTGGATTTATCCAAACAAATATTATTTACTTTAATATATTTACTTTAATATATAACACGATTATACGTTTTATTAAAATGTAACTTTACACAACGAAAATGCGTGAAACGCGCCCGACAAACAAAATGAACTTATGTTATATTTTTATAACTTCATAATAAGTATTATGATAAAATACTTTGGCTAATAAAAAATATCGGGTATTAAATTGTTAACAAAACGTATTATATAAAACGTTATACGATTAACTAAAACGTAAAACGATCGGGTAAATGAACACGACACTTAACGTAACTTTGGAAACAATTTAACACACCCACATGGGGGTGGGACCCACCCGAAATCATCTGAAAAATCAGCCCACATGCCATGGTATGGCATGCCATACTTGTTGACTAAAATGGACATCACCACCTTACCTCCATTTCATTCACCACACTCCATCTTCTCCTCACCCTCTCCCTCTCTCTCTCTCGGCATCCTCTCTCTCTAAAAACACTATCACCACCGCCACTTTCATCCCCAAAAACACCCTCAAAGATAGCTTGGATTGCTAGACCCATTTGGAAGAAAGCGACCACGAGAACACGAGCTTCGTTCCTATCTTTTCCGTTTCTTCAAACACCATTGTGAGGCTTCATAACTCTTAAACTTTACTTACATTATGTTTATTATCATGTTATGTTGCTTATTTAAATATTTAATGTCCAAATAAGTAATCAAAACGCAATTTAAATCTCGAAACTATGAGTTTATATTTCCTGTCCAGATTTTGTACCCACTTCCACAAATTTTATAAAAATCATTACCACACCAAAATGGAAGTTTCTTAAGCCTAAAATGTAGTACAAGAAGTTATCTTTCCAAAAAAATTAGTCTCGTGACTTTTTGACTCGTTTTGCTACTCGAAAACATTTTTCTCCGGTAACATAGGTTTACTGTTCCGACGAGCAGTAAAAACCGCCTAATTCTCGAGACCATATCTCGAGTTCTATACCTGAAAAACGTATGAGACCACTTGGGAATTCTTGGTAATTTTGTTATATACAAAAAGTTCTTCTTTGGCTCGTTCCATAAATACACCCATTTCTCCAGAAACTTAGATTTGTGAGAAGTGGTCTAATCTCGGATTAAACTGAACCCTGACATTTTGTGAATTTTTATAAAATATCAAACGACCTCCAAAAGTCATAAACAAATTACAGGAACTACATAACATATGTGGGAAAGTCTTGTAAAAATTTCAGAACGATTCGATAATGTTTACTATTTTAAATAAAAATCACAATGTCGGATGAACAGTAACTTCGTGAATATATTGACGGATGCACAGTAACTCCGTGAATATATTGACAGATGAACAGTAAAATTGACTTTCATTGACTGTCGGACTGAGAGTTGACTCTCGGACTTTAGGGTGAGACTCGGATGCATAGTTTCTGACTTGATAACACTCGAAATCAAACCAAACCCGTTTGACCTAGTAAACGAAAACGGAAAACACCCACCTGCGACAATACCATTGTCGCATAAGTCTTTTTTTTGCCTACGACAATATCATTGTCGCATGAATAGTACTCCGTGAATGCCATTGTCGTATGAACAGTGGTCCGAGAATGCAATTGTCGCATGAACAGTGTCCGTGAATGTCATTGTCGGGTTACATATTGTCGCACGAAACAGAAACTTTAAAACACTTTTTACACTAAGTATTGAATACATACAACAACTATACCGTATACGACAATACACTTACATAATATACATATTCTTTGGGAAGTATATATGAAACCACCTTACTCAACACAATTAGTGCATGAAAACTACTATACTACGGAAAGTATACGACACAACTTATAAGTACGGAGGAGTTTACACTCACTTTATTATGAGATTACACTCAAACATACACGAGATTACACTCAAATCTTTTGACTTAAAAAGACGAGCTTAC
This sequence comes from Pseudognaphalium luteoalbum, assembly GCA_963422505.1. Taxonomy (NCBI): domain Eukaryota; kingdom Viridiplantae; phylum Streptophyta; class Magnoliopsida; order Asterales; family Asteraceae; genus Pseudognaphalium; species Pseudognaphalium luteoalbum. The sequence goes on from OY730196.1 coordinate 52,187,333, forward strand.
ACTCACACGAGTTTACAGTCGAACAGACTTATATCCGAACATCGGTTACACGTCGCATTACAAATAAACAACTTATGCATATACTTACAAAGTACACAATACGATGAATTACATAATAATAACATTTGAATTATTATTATACCTCCGTCACCAACGGGCCACACTTATTTACCAAATAATTAAAAAAGTACAAACAAATACTTGGACATTTCCTAGTTGAGTGGACAACTAGCATGGGTGATCCTTCGTGACACCAACTTACTTACTTGCTTACGACCTCGTGCGTTTCGGACGCCAGAAGGTTGCAGGGTTCGGAGAACCACACTACGGAATTACATCGGACACATACTTACGGTGTAACACCCCTCAATTTACATCATTTAAATATAATAAATCCGGAAGCGTCAGTCCAACTTTCAACAATATCAAGTTACATTACAATTTCAACCTGATTTAAACCATAGTTTATCAACATGGGTGTTATTTAAAAACCACAAGATAACAGTAATTTGTATAATCAAATATCAGAGTAACGCCAAGATGTCAAACATTCCTTCCAGTCCAACTTCTTACCCACCCGATAAAATCTATAACCTGCAGGAAGTGTTAATGTGGGGGATTAGCATAACGCTAAGTGAGTGAATAATAATCAATAGTACAACTTAGCATAACAACCTTGTGTATAACAACTAATCTTAAGCATATCAGTACACAATATAACTTGTCAACAATGCAACAATTCAACAACATCACATCTCAATAACGAGGATCGGTGGTTCTTGAGAAACCCTTCTGCCGCGGTGGCTCTCAAAGAACACTTACCCAACCATATCCGTATGGCCATACGGACGAGACCGATAGCTAATTATTATCATCCACCAACACAGGAGATGTGTTAAATCTTGGATAACAATTAGCCCAACCAACCATTTCAACTCGTTGACCTCATTAACAACTGATGCCCGAAGGCCAAATATATCACGTGATCACATATTCACAACTTTTTAGCTAATCATATTAGACTAACAGTCTATCAACAATATGATTACTATCAAACCAAAATCATCATGGCAACGAAACAATAATAATACCATTACTTGTTGTAACCAAACCTGTTACAACTAAACCACACTGAGGATTAAAGATCCACTCACCGACACCTCAATTGTCCACTCAGTAGTCTAATGTCACTGAGTCTTCTCCACATCTGAGAATACAATAGAATAACACCAGTTAGTAACTTGTCTCAAAATTATATACAACATTCCTCAAACATATTTACACCCATCATTCTCCAAAATACTAAATTCATATAAGTCACACAATCATCATAATCATCAATATTTTATCCTTACTTATATGAATTCATATCATAATTTTCAACTAATCAAAAATATCAATTTATCACTTCTATTGAATCAATAATACTTAACTCGTATTAACAACAATTATTCATCATATACCAATAACATGATCTTAAATCTTTCATAATCATTTATCACCATTAACAATATTATTAATTTTCAACATCAACAATTCATCAAAATCCCAACATGAGGTCTAATGAATGCTTAACAACTAAGCTCACACATTCATCTTTAATCATCAAATACTAGCTTATCAAACTCATTTGCATAACTAGTTTACAATTTAACAAATTTCATCAATTCAAGCTAGGGCTTAACTTCTAATCACAATTTAAATATCAACCAATGATTCTAACATAATTACAAGCTTCTCTTCATGAGAAATCAACTAAACCCATAACTTAATTCATGATTATAACTCAATTATATCAATATCTAACATAGGGTTTCAACTATAATCATGAAATTAACACCAACTAACAACTATATAATCACTATAAGCTTCAATTTCATATTAGTCATGCTAATTAAATCAAATACTCAAAACCCATTTCTAGGGTAACATGAAAATCATGAATTAGCAATTTCAACATGTTTATAATGATGATGTAATGATGAATACATGTTATTGAAGCTTAACTAACATCAATTTAATCATTTGAAACCCTAATTTCGGATTTAAGGTCAAGAACATCAAAACCCCAAATTCTAGGGTTCATATTTCATGAAATTGAAACTTACAAGTTGAATAGAAGGATTAGGAGATGATAATCCATGATCTTCAAGCTTGAATTCGAATTTGGCATCTTCAATTTAAGATTTCTTCATGTTTTTGTTCAATCTCAAATTAAATGTGTAGGTATGATGCGTACGTATGTATGTAGGGGGAAATAAAACCGACTTAACATATGATGCTTATCTTATAAGTATTAAACTTTATTCCTCGTATTTGTCATTGTCTGAAACTTAAAACCATTTACGGGGAAACATTATTTTATTTTACCGTCAACTGAATTAAATTAAAACAGTTAATAATTTATTACACACAATAAATTCTTTGACTCTTTTCCCATTTATTTTCAAATAACAAATGAACCTATTTTCTGATACATTAAATAATATTTCACAATCAGAAAATATTAAAATACTACTAGACCCGAGGACTGGGTGTTACATACGGACTTACATCCGCTATACTTGTTTGCTAGACTTAGGTGAGTCTTACAGCCTGTTTTTACTGTTTTCTACTTGGGGTGAGATATTTGCTACCGTTTTACGTATGAACACAAGTACTGAACTGCTACACACTACTTTTACATACATTACATGAGTTAATTTTTATCCACTGAAATCCTCCTATCATAAGTTGTTAGTTATGGACTTAAGCGCAATTACTAGTAAATGGATCCATTTGGGACTGACAATCCCTGCCTGGGGTAGTAGCGCTACCACGGATTTCAACGTAGAAACAGGCATATTAGTACTTGTTACATATGAGTGTCCGGATAGCACTCACGGGGGTACGTGATGCTGTACTTGACTGTACCATTCACACTACACTGTTAAGCTTCAGCTTGTGAGCTCATGGTAATTGTGTTGACCTACTGATTTACTGGGTTACTGATTTACTTTCTATGCTCGAAGGCATTACTTGTACTTTACTTGTGGTTCATAAAGGATTACTATACTAAACCTGTGAGATTCACCAACCTTTTTGGTTGACACTTTTTAGCATTTATCTCAGGTACATTACAGCAATAGGACTGCACCACACTCAGGACTGATAGCTCGAGTCGCATGCATTCGAACTTGTGGAGATTCTTTTGCATTACTTTTTGTATATTAGTTATGTATTAGAATCTCTAGGAAATCATTTTCGAACTCGAAGCTTGTTATTATGATTCAACAATGTAATACTTTTGTACTATTGTACGACGTTGCATATAGATGTCGTTTGCTTTACTTTGGTGCTTGATTATTAATTAGTAACACCCAAAGCTTGCTTCCGCGCAACAGTAAATTTGGGGGTGTTACAGAAGGGGTATAAGATTACACTGTATTTAAATTGGGGGTGGTGGATTAAACTGACTCATTTTCACCTAACTTCTCAAACCTTCATTTTCTTTTTTAACTTTTAAAACCCTCTCATACAGTTTCAATAGAAATTCAAAAGGGGGATTGAGTAATTAACCTGTGATTGAACTCAGGTTCCTTCTCAAAAGATTATCATCACCTTCATCTTCTTACTTTCTTCAATTTTAAGTGTAAGTGTTCCTATATTTTAAATATGAACTTGCTATGATGAAATAATTATGTAATGATTCTTAGATAGAAATTGAAGATGAATACAAGTTAATAGCTATTGTATGATGATTATATGATGGTTATATGCTAAGATGTTTAATGATTCTTCAAGCTTTGAAATTGTTAATCGTTAGGGTTAAATTAATAATACATGGTGATTTATACAACAATAAGATGATTGAGAATATGTTATGTGAAATAAGTAGTTGATATTGGTACTAAATAGTTGAGTAAATTCGAGTTTATACCGGTGCTTATGTGAATTTGGTGGTTAGTTTTCGGAGCTGTGTGTGCAACAGCAGATTATGCAGGTATGTAATGACCCACGTCGCGGCGCAACATATTGAGATCGCAACGCGATTTCTTTTGTGTAGCGACGTGATTTGTGACCATTGCGGTGCGATATAATGTAGATAACGACGCGATATTATGGCATTGTGACGCGATTCACGTGTGAACAGATCAGTCTTGTTTCTGCATAAGTATGTATGATGATCTTATGTGTTATTAAACCCAAGATGTATATAGTAGTAATAGCAGGTCATGTTAATGAATTAGCACTTACAGTTTACTTGATTTCACATGATGCTACTTGAAATAAAACGAGTGATTTTTAAATTAGACTAATGGGAATCGTTACTTACTAAAGACTTTAAATACAATGTGGTGACTTGTTATAGATTGAAGTACTTACGAGGTTTAAGTGTTGAAAAGATTTAAACATGAAAGGTTTACTTATTTGATGTTATGGATTTGAAATATGTTATATGAATATAACATGAGTTAATTACGATGGAACGAATACTGACTTGTTACTATTTGTAATTTCAAATAAGTAGCAGGAAACTTAGTGATATAAGACAACTAGGTGGAGACTGTGAACTTTGGTGAGTGGTAACTGTAATCTTTGATTCAACTCATTTGTAACAAGTTTGATTACAACGGGTGAACATATAATGTTATATGTGTTTATTGTTTAATCATTTGGGTTACATATATTATTGAATTGGGTTAATTGGTTGTTATTGTTCCTTGATGACATGACGAATATGCATTAAGTGATTCTTGGCCATTGGGCATTTGTGATTATTCAGAGCTCAACGCTAGTTGGGTTTGTTGCTATCGTTTGGCTGCAGGGGTTTCTGATACACATAGTTGATGGATGAAACCTAGTTAGTGAAGATAGCTTCAAACTATCAGTAAATCACTATTTTGGTCGGCAGTGGTTTTAGGGTTCTTTGATTGGCTAATCAGGAACCGCCGATCCTCTTTGAAGCTATATGTTTATTGTTGATTTGTTGTAAGATGTGTTATTTCTGAATTGAATTGTCGGTTATAGTTCCATTCACTTACTGTGAGCTAACTCCACCATATTTAACATTTTGCAAATTTTGGTTAGATGACGGGTAGGGCGTGGAATATTGGATGGATGTTTGACTATTACTGTGTTGACTCTGATCTTTTGGGAAATCTTGTTTTTGAGATATTATATAACACCCATCCATTAGTATTTTGTTTATAATTATACGTTTGTAACAATGATCTTTTGAAACTGTAAACTTTTGTAAAAGTCTGTACATGCGAAATGTATATAGATATATGCATATAAGGTAATATATATTTGCGGACAAAACGCTTCGTAAATTTGAATATATATATATAAAATATGTTTGATAAAAGATGGGGTGTTATAGCAACTGGCTGGCGGCGGCTGGAGGGAGGCCGGCGGCGGCTTTAGGGTGTCCGGCGGCGGTTGGCTTCCGGCCGTCCCGGGTCATTGCCGTTCGCTCATTTCTCGTTTTATGCGTATCTTTTTTGTCATGCATCTGTATTCGTCGATTCTTTTTGCGTTGGATTTGTTTTTAAAAAACGAAGACTTTGATGAAAACAAATCCCTGAGATGTTTCTTTGATCTTTAGATGTCTTGTACGAATCATTTGAATCTTTCGGCGTACGCAGAATCTTCATTCTTCGTTCGTTTTTGCTGATTCTTCTTCGGTTGGGTTCGTAATTTGAAAACGAAGATCTTAGATATGAGAAATCTCAGTGATGGGTACTTTATCTCAAATATTGTCTCGGATGCCTTGAATCTTCAATTGTGCGTAGAATCTTGGCAAAGTTTTATTGATTTGTATATTATTTGATTCTATTTGCCAAGTACTGTTCCAGAATGAGACGGATATCAGTAGTACACATGTGACTTTTTACGCGATATCACCTCAGTTATCATTTCACCTGCTTCACCAGTATCACCAACTAATAAAGCAGTGGTCGAACTGGATGATGTCGTCGAGAGAGTCGGTTTTCCAAGATATAGCCCAGGATTTTGAACTTGATCAGAATCTGTATCTCTCAATTTCATGATGAAATCATACCCTCTAAGCTTGTCAATTACCTGCTCTAAGGTCATTTTTGCATACCTTTCCTCATTATCTTTTAGCATAACACCGTACATTTCCCACTTAGAAGGCAAACCCTCAATGAACTTGTCGGTTTTCTCTTCTTCAGTAACGGTAATCCCATGGCTCTCAAGTTCACTTAGTAGATTATAGAAACGTGTGACATAAGCATCAAGATCTTCTAACTTTAAAGCTTTAAATACAGTAAACTGCTTTTTGAGAAGATTCTTCTTGTCGGCCTTCATCTGTGGACTGCCTTCACATCTTTTCTCAAGTGCTTCCCAGAGCGCTTTAGCAATATGAAAAGATTTCAGCTAATGATTGATCTCCTTAGGAAGACTCATTTTGATTGAAGAATGAGCTTTATTTTCATTAATAAGATGATAGGCTACAGCCACAACAACATTCTCAACAGTAGCAGTAGGTGCAGTGTATCCATTTTTGATATACATCCAGATAGACATATCATGGAATCTACAGTAAGATTCAAACTTATCCCTCCAGCTATTGTATTCTTCAAGTCTTAACAATTTAGGTGGAACATTAGATTTTCCAATCTCGTGTTCCATCTCGATAATTTTACTTAAATCAAACATCGTAACGGTTGGAAAAATCAAACTGTTTTTGCCAGTTCAAATCTTAATTCGCAAAACTTAACTCGCTTGGCAGATCTCAGCTCAGATTGCAAAACGCAGTTCGCAATCCTCAGTTCGGATCGCAGATGTCAAATCGCAAGTGATCTCGGTTCGCAGAAGATTTTAGTTCGCAGCTCAGTTCGGTTCGCAAGTTCAACTCGGTTCGCAGACGTAGCTGAAACCCTAATCTCAATTCGTGAAACGGCTAAAAAACCTAAAAACGAAAATTTTAGGTATTTTTACGATTAAAACTGGAAATTTCGACCTTAAACCAACCCAAAAATATCCATATAATGATTTTGATCGTAAATATGTACTTAATGCACGTAAAAATGATCTGAAATCAATCGTTATTATCACAATAACCTCGAACATACTCGTATTTAGCCCGAAAGTTCTGATACCAATTGTAAGTCCCTAGTTCTTGGATCGATAACTTCGTTATCTATGGTATTAAGGTGTGGAATCCCTCAATACTTGTTATATGATTATATAACGAAGAAGTTGCGTTTATAATTACTAATACTTTGATTTATACGTATATCGTCAAAGCCTAGTCGTTAGTAATATTGTTTTCTCTTGATTGTAAAATATGAATTCGCAGGTTCTCAATTCGAATGGCCAAAAAATTTTAATTTCTAAACCGAAATTAATATATATATCACAGCTCAACTCGCAGCGCTTGGACCTGCGAGTTGACTCGACTCGCAAGTAAGCCCAAGCCCACATTCAGCTCGGCTCGCTGCCAGTCTTTGCAAACTCAGATCTCATCTCGCAAGACCTAGTCCTGCAACTTGAGATCTCATTTCGCTGTTCAAACTTTAGTTCGTATTCGATATTCGTCTAACACTTTAATATACTAATATATTTAACGAACATTAGTAACAAACTAATATCATGTTATTTACAAATCAAAACCAATGTACGATAATGATAATAATTACACCAGTCCTATTTTCAAGCTAGATCTGTTGTCACAATCTATGTCTCAACAAAATGAGAATAGAAAATTTGATGAGAATGGAGGAAGCAATAAGAATGCGCCACGTGTCATAAAAGCCATTTTCCCCCAGGTTTTTTAAATCGAATATTTCAAAAATAGTAACTCAAAAAATTATATAATTACACCATAAAAATCATCATTTTTTTCTCTTCAACTTGTCATCTCACAAGGTATAGTTTCAACGACCTTTTTGTGGATTTACAAATTTTATGTAATTAGTAACACATGTGTTACTAACTAGTATTATATGTGTTACTCGTTGGTATCACGGCTGGTACTATGCTGGTATCACATGTGTCGCACCCCCAAATTTACTGTGCGAAAGCAGTTCGGATCGTGGCGCGACTAATCAATAATCAAAGCACAAAGATATAGCAAACGACCTCTAAATGAGAGGTTTGAAAAATGATTATTACGTTACCAAAATAAAGTGAGTACAAAGTTACGAGTTCGCAATCATTTCTAACACATAATTTGAAGTACAAAAAGTAATGCAAGGAAAAATCCCAAATGTAACATGCGACTCGAGCTAGCATATCTTGTAGTAATCCTATTCCTGCTGGGCACCTGAGAACACATGCTAAAACGAGTCAGCTATAAAGCTGGTGAGTTCATAGATTTGTTAGTTTAAAACTCGTAAGTATAAACAATATGTATTTCGTAAGCAGATTATAAACCATGTATTAAAATATGATATATTATGGTCGTTGCTCCCACTAGCAACACCATGGGGGTAGTGTAAACCTATAAACCTAATCCCATAGGTTCTTTATTATTGTAAATGTAAACCCTGATATCGTTACTATAAAATGAAGTATTGCTCCACCGCAATAATATGTACGTATGTCATATTGTGTTTAACTGTGACAACCATCAAAATCTCAGGTCATTACCGCACTCGAATATCAAACTACGTTTACTACATTCCTTAAATCCTAGTGAAAATTCTAGGTTATGACTTCGTAGGCTTACCAAAGTCGTAGAACGTCTTAAATATTGCTTAGTGATTTTTAACTTCCTTTAGATGTGCCAAATTAGGTTACTAAATGCCAATCAAATCAAAGAAAAATTTATCTCTTTATACTTTCACAAAATCCTTATCGAATCACAAAACTGAAATTTCAGTAACTCGACAAGTAAAATCAATCGGACGGTATCCGACTAAACACGAATGTTGGTGAAAACATTTCTATAAATAAACTAATCCTATTTTATAATTATATAGTAGTTATTTATTACTATATTATTATTTCATTACAATAATATGATAAAAACGTAAACGTTTTGACTAAAACATAACAAACTCGGTAAAAACGTGCGAATCGAATTCGAAAACTAAATGAAACTCAATAAACCTTTTGTTAACTCAAAATAAAGTATTCTAATAATACTTCAAAGGAAATATATCCCAAATATATCGATAACAAAAACTACGCAAATAAACGTTAGGCGATTTAACATTTTTACGAAAATAACGGGTAAACGAACACAATACGTAACCTAAACTTAATAGGTAAAATATTAACTGATTTTTGACTCCAAATGGGCCCCTTGGTCGTTCTCCCCATGCTCCCCTTCCCCATGAGACCCTCATTAAGTCACCTCCTCACTTAACCACTCAAATCTCATGCATTCTCCTCATTTCTCCCAACTTCACTCTTTCCCATTTGCTCTCACTTCTCTCTACAACCTCCCTCTCTCTCTCTAAAATCTGGAGAATTACCACCCTATCACCACCATTGACCACCATTGACCACCATTGACCACCGTTGACCGCCATGCAACCACCACATCAAAACTTCAACTTTTTGCAAGGATTCAAGCTCTACAACACTTCCTTCTTTCCTTCATCTAATCCCCATTGTGAGAACACTTTTTATTTCATTATTTTACTCTTATAACATATATTTAATGTTCACTCAAGGATTTATGTCCAAAAACCTTGTTAAAATAACTTTTTATCACTCAAAAACTCATAAAATGTAACATGCATAATCTGTCCAGAATGTTGTTGTCACTTCCACGATTTTTATAAAAATCATTTCTTCATGAAAATGGACGTTTTTATAGTCTAAAATCAAGTTCAAGAAATTATCTTTCAAACCCCACTGGTCTCATCAAGTTTGGAGTTGGTTTGCTAATTTAAATAATTTTTGTATTAATGCATGTATAATCTGATCAGAAAAGTCAGGAATTTGGTCTTATGGTTTTGACCATATCTTGAGCTATACACCTCCAAATGATCTGAAACCACTGCCCAAATCTTACAAATTTCATTGGCTACAACTTTCATGAGGACCACTTTTATTAATTCCTTGTAGATTTTGCTTATAAATGTAATCTTCATGCATGCTTCCAGATTGGTCAGTTTCTGGACCACAGAGGAAAAAGAAGTTTAATAAAATACTTATACCTTTCTAAATGTAGTACACAAATTACTGGAACTTGATAATATCTTGGGGATCACCTGTGATTTTTCTCATATTCTATTTCGAATTATAGATTTTTATAAATATCCGACAAGTGGATGTAAAATCTAGAAAATGTAATGTGTGGACTGTTTAGGGTATAACATAAAAATCGGCACTTGTTGACTTACGAAAAGTGAAAGGACTGAGTTTTTATGACATTTGAAAATATTTAAGGGTTTGGTAAAAGTCTCGGGTCAAACCAAGTAGGTTTGACCAAGTCAACAAATACAGGACTCGGTTTCGAAAATCTCAAACTTGCCATTTTTGGAAACTTACTATTTTTGGAAAGAATTGTAAACAAAAATGGATTTGGGTGACTTATTAACTAACTTAGACCAAAAGCGAGACTTGTAAATATAACCCGAACGAAAAATGACACTTAGAACTTTTGGACCAAAGATTGAAATTCTAATTTCACTTAGTATCCAATTCGCGTAACAGCAATAACTACAAACGAGGACAACTTAGACACACGCGACATATACTATTGCAAAGTGTATAATGAACCGTATATAATAATAATGTCTTTGAGAATTATTATTACAAACTTTCACCAACGGGTCACACACGTTTTCTAAAACAAAATATATATGGACATACTAGTTGAGTGAACAATTAGCATAAGTGAACATTAACTCCCACTTACACCCGACCTTATGCGTTTAGGGTGCTAGAAGGTTGCATTTGGAACACACATACTTGCTAATTGCTATATTTGCTTGCTAAACTCAGGTGAGTATTCACAGCCCCATTTTTCTACTGTTTTCATAAACTTTTTGGGGTGAAAAGCATGACTACTTGTTTTCTAAACTGTTCTTTAATTTGTATGCTTAGTAAAACTGTTCTTGAAAGAGGTACACAGTCCATATTTTACTACGAAACTTATCTTGTTTATTGAAACTGCCCTTGAACTTGTGCACTAGTACAACCTTTCTTGAACGTGTACACAAACTATATCTTACTGCAAAGCTGTTCTTATTGAATCCGATTACGAAACTGCTCATGATTGAACATTTACTACTTTGATATTAAAAACTGTTCTGGATATGTACACATGCTATCTCTTGTACTAAAAATGTTTCTATGTGTACATATACTATTTATACGCTCTTATTGTATGCTTGTGACTCTATCGCATCTAAAGTCCCCGGTTTTTCTCTTACACAACCTATTAACTCATTATTGAGTCGATGGTTGATATGGATAGTACTATTTGGAAGGAGGCCACCTTCCCACTCTCTCGTGGATGTGAGTGCATACCACCAACTTTAAATGTTCGCGATAGGACATGTCTTTGGGGCGTTGTTCTCGGGCCAGTAGGTTTGGTTGTGGACTCAAGCTATACATGTCGTTCTTAAATGAATTCTAATTCGTGTATAAACAACTAGTTACGTAGCAACGTAAATCTTTCAAACGTGGTTTTGATAACTTCTAGATGACTTTCGCATTTATACACTAAACAACTATTTACGTAGCAACGTAAATCTTTCAAATGTGATTTTGAATACTTTTAAACGGCATTCTCACTTATTCTAAAACCTGTGAACTCTCCAACTATCTTTGAAGTTGACCCTCATTTTTACATGATTTTCAGGATACAATCAGTAGTTGGGAAAATGAAGCTACGATTACCCTTATGAATGTTGATGTCATTAGTGGAGCCTTGTGATGTGGAACCATTGTGCTGTTACATCTCGTGTTTCCGCTTTAGTGGGGTGTGACATTAACTAGTTGTGCCACTCTACTAGCAGTGAGGTACTAACATGCCACTAGGCATAAGGTATTGCTTCACCACAATATAGTGCGAGTCTGTCGTATGATTTCAATAAGTTGTACTTCATGAGAAATAAAGGAGTATTTACAATAATGACGTATCAATGAGTATAAGCGTAATCTCGTAGATATATGAGTGAGTGCGAGTGTAATCCCATATGTATATCAATATGCGCGTGTGTAAACTCGTGTTGGTATTTGTTTTGTATTGCTTTACCGCAATATCTGTAACACCCACTTTATAGGTCCAGTATTTTACTATTATTTCCTGACTTGAAATGGTTAATTGAAATGTTAGGAAATATTGTAAATTGGTAATTAAAAATAAATGGGTAAAAGAGTCGAATAATTTATTGTGACTAATAAATTATTGACTGTTTTAATTTAATTCAGTTGACAGTAAAATAAAATAATGTTTCTCCGTAAATGGTTTTTAAGTTCTAGACAATAGATTTAAAAAGGGACAAAACTAGTACACATATTATCTAATATATGTGTTTAATACATATGAAATATCCAAAACATTCCAGAGAGATCGATACATCGGGAGAGAAAAATCATAAACCCTAATTAAGCCCTAAATCATCAAATTCTTGTGGAATCATCCTCTACCTCTCTTGTTCTTCTCTGGTCGAACTAGAAATTACCACATGGACGATTCTAAAGTTGTGAAACAAGCTGTGAAGTGAAATTAAGCTTATAGAACTTTGATTCAAGCTTCAAAAACGTGAATTAATCACTCCTTTCTTCCTCTTAATCATCTTGTAAGTGCGATTTTGTGATTCTTTATAAACCTAGAAATGGGTTTTTGAGTATTTGATTTAATTAGCATGACTAATATGAAATTGAAGCTTATAGTGATTATATAGTTGTTAGTTGATGTTAATTTCATGATTATAGTTGAAACCCTATGTTAGATATTGATATAATTGAGTTATGATCATGAATTAAGTTATGGGTTTAGTTGATTTCTCATGAAGAGAAGTTTGTAATTATGTTAGAATGATTAGTTGATAATTAAATTGTGACTAGAAGTTAAGCCCTAACTTGAATTGATGAAATTTGTTAAATTGTGAACTAGTTATAAAATTAAGTTTGATAAGCTAGTATTTGATGATTAAAGATGAATGTGTGAGCTTAATTGTTAAGCATTCATTAGACCTCATGTTGGGCTTTTGATGAATTGTTGATGTTGAAAGTTAATAATATTGTTAATGGAGATAAATGATTATGAAAGATTTAAGATCATGTTAGTGGTATATGATGAATAATTGTTGTTAATACGAGTTAAGTATTATTGATTCAATAGAAGTGATAAATTGATGTTTTTGATTAGTTGAAAATTATGATATGAATTCATATAAGTAAGGATAAAATATTGATGATTATGATGATTGTGTGACTTATATGAATTAAGTATTTTGGAGAATGATGGGTGTAAATATGTTTGAGGAATGTTGTATATAATTTTGAGACAAGTTACTAACTGGTGTTATTCTATTGTATTCTCATATGTGGAGAAGACTCGGTGACATTAGACTACTGAGTGGACAATTTAGGTGTCGGTGAGTGGATCTTTAATCCTCAGTGTGGTTTAGTTGTAACAGGTTTGGTTACAACAAGTAATGGTATTATTATTGTTTTGTTGCCATGATGATTTTGGTTTCATAGTAATCATACTGTTGATAGACTGTTAGTCTAATATGATTACCTAAAAAGTTGTGAATATGTGATCACGTGATATATTTGGCCTTCGGGCATCAGTTGTTAATGAGGTCAACGAGTTGAAATGGTTGGTTGGGCTAATTGTTATCCAAGATTTAACACATCTCATGTGTTGGTGGATGATAATAACTAGCTATCGGTCTCGTCCGTATAGCCATACGGATATGGTTGGGTAAGTGTTCTTTGAGAGCCACCGCGGCAGAAGGGTTTCTCAAGAACCACCGATCCTCATTATTGAGATGTGATGTTGTTGAATTGTTGCATTGTTGACAAGTTGTATTGTGTACTGATATGCTTAAGATTAGTTGTTGTACACAAGGTTGTTATGCTAAGTTGTACTGTTGATTATTATTCACTCACTTAGCGTTATGCTAATCCCCCACATTAACACTTCTTGCAGGTTATAGATTTTATCGGGTGGGCAAGAAGTTGGACTGGAAGGAATGTTTGACATCTTGGCATTACTCTGATATTTGATTATACAAATTAATGTAATCTTGTGGTTTTTAAATAACACCCATGTTGATGAACTATGGTTTAAATTAGGTTGAAATTGTAATGTAATTTGGTATTGTTAAAAGTTGGACTAACGCTTCCGGATTTATTATATTTAAATGTTCTAAAAGATGGGGTGTTACAAGTTGGTATCAGAGCATAAGTTTGGGTGAATTGTACATTGTAAGATGTTCAATCCCAAACTTAGAGTTGTGTCGAGTCAAACATTCCAGGGTATGGGGATTAGTGGTGGTATGAGAAAGTGGTTATTAAATGTGTACTAACCTATAACAAGTTGCAAAAGTGTTATTTTGGTTGCAGAGACGGGAGGAACACGAGGAACCGTCTGGTATTCTCAATGATTCCTCAACCTTCGTGGGCCTATGTATATCAGGTACTTTTCGATAAGCTTGGTGTATTTCAATTTACTTTGCTATGATATGATTGGTAGTAAAGTAAATTGAGTCAGACTGATATGAATCCCCAGTTGTGAGTCTTTAGTGATCAATACATGTTAATGTGATACTATGAATTGTGTGTGTGGAATTATTTGCTCTTGTGAAATAATGACTTTGGGAGCAATTGGATTAAGTGTAGTAATAAATCTTGGAAAACAACGTTGATATGACTCCATATAGTAAATTTAATGAGATGTTGGTAATCTCAATTAATAAGTTTGGAGTCTTGTTGTTGTGTAAATTAGAAAGTGTCCATTGATTGAAATGTGTATCTTTGACTAGGAAAAGTCAAGGTTGAAATTGGTAGAGTCAAATTGTGTAATGACTATGTTATTAAGTGATAAATGTGAACGCCTCGGATCTACAGCTGATCGAATTCTTGCAATTGAGCGGAAATCAATCACAAGTGTAAAACGTGAATCAAAGTATAAATCGTATTCGAAATGTAAAGATGTAAATAAAAGTTGAGAACTTTTATTTCATGTCACAAAGTATACAAAATCAGCTTGATTATCTCTCTAATCTCTCTCTCAAACTCTTTCTAGATATGGAAGTGAAAGTGTTACAATTGAAGAGTCTCTCGAAAACTCACTCAAAAAACCTATCTCAAAATGACCTAAGGAAGTCTATTTATAGACCTCCAAACATACATGCAACCATAAGACTTAATGAAGTCAAACTTAGTCAATAGCTTTGACTAACCATCCGACAATAGCTTTGTCGCAATACTATTGTCGTATGGCTATAGTCGCAATACAATAGGTCATTTATTCAATTAATCTATGCTAAAACAATATACAAACTATTGTCACAAAATGTTAGAACAACATGTTCTAACAAACTCCCCCTTGACAATAGCTTGTATATACAAACTATTGACACAAACTGTTAGAACAACATGTTCTAACAAACTTCCCCTTGACAATAGCTTGTATAAGTCTTCGACTTTAGCTTGATTGATGATAAACTTGTTGAGAGAGAGAATAATCTTCAAGCATTCAATCTTCAAAAAATCTAACTGTTCCATATTCTGATACCATCAGAATAGATCATAACTCCCCCTGAACAGTAGATTTTATCTTCCTTGGTCTTGTATCAATCAAGTAGCAACAACTTTTGGAACCCACCTGAGCATAGTTCCAACAGGCTTAGATAGTCCTGACAGCCATCGATAAGTTGTGTCTACATAATCCAAGGAAATTGAATTCCATCTAGATAAGAAACACGGTGTTTCATATCTAAATTGTTGACAAGGAATCGATTGTGAAGAAGTTCGCCTTTGGGAGAAAGGAACAAAATCTTTTGATTGCTTAAACACCTTACGATTATATCGTGACGGTGCTAATGCAAACATCTGTGCCCGTGTGTATGCACAAGATTTTGTTTGTCTTGATTCTGAAGAAGGTTGTATCGGTGCTGAAGAAGCTCTTTTTGTCTTATTTTGATGTTCTGAAACCGATTTGTTAACATTCTTGACCTTTACAGAATCCAAACAATCAACCTTTTTGGAAGTTAATTGTGATTTCTTAGAATACTTCTTATTCTTTTGCAAAGAATAATTAGTAAACTGAGAATCTTTTTCTCATACGAAGATTTACTTGTGTAAATCTTTTTCACAACCTTTGCAGGTTGTACAACCTTTTCAGGTTGTTTTGCAAAGTGAGAGTTTCGAGAGAATTGACCACGAAGATCTTGAATAGTCTTCAAAGCATGACTATGATCTTCTTGTAGCTTGATTAGCTCCGTTTGTTGACTCTGAAGTTCTAGAATCTGTTCTTCCATTCTAGCAATCTTTAAACGCATTTCATCACATTCAATTTCCATGATTAGAACTTTAGATTGCAAGGCTTTAAGCTCATCATCTTTCTGTATTGATTCATCCTTAATTCTGTCATCAACATTTGACAATTTCAACAAATCTTCTCCCCCAAACCTTTTTGACAAAGAAATCCATAAATCATAGGAGGTTTCGGCTTCTGAGAAAGCACGAAACACTTCTTCTGATAAACAACTTTTAATTGTTTCAAAGGCTTTCTTGTCTCTGTTAAATTCCTTGCGTTCCTGTTCATCCATTAATTTCACCGATTTAAATGGAACAATACCAAAGTACGTCCCTTTTGCTTTTGGCCTCTCATATCGGTTGATAATGGGAATCCACAAATCAGGATTGCTGAACACAATAAATTCTTCAAATCTAGTCTTCCAACTAGTGTAATCATTATTACAGAAGAATCTTGGAGGTAGGGGATTTCCATTGTAGTCAAGCTCAAACTTTGAAGATGCCATCTTCACCTCTCTTGAATTTTCCCACCAAATTTTGTTAAAAATGTC
Organism: Pseudognaphalium luteoalbum; assembly: GCA_963422505.1. Taxonomy (NCBI): domain Eukaryota; kingdom Viridiplantae; phylum Streptophyta; class Magnoliopsida; order Asterales; family Asteraceae; genus Pseudognaphalium; species Pseudognaphalium luteoalbum. The sequence goes on from OY730196.1 coordinate 52,204,294, forward strand.
CAAAATTACTTGGATAAAATGTAATTTTTCCCAAGCTAAAAATGAACAATTTTAATCTTAATAACAAAATTTTGCAATAAGAAAATTTTTTACAAATTTCCCTCCAAAATCGCGTTCAAAAACGTCCAAAAACGCCCGGGTAAAATGAAACTTTTTCAAAGCCAAAATTTATCACTTTTAAGGCTTAGAAAAATTTTTGGAAGTATACAAATTTATCACTTTTTTTTTTTTTTTTTTTTTTTTTTTTTTTTTGTTACGACAATACTCTTGTTGAGAAATCCGAGAATACGAATTCCGTGAATAATATTCAAAGTTATCCGAGAATGATATTTCAAAATAATCCAAGAATATTCAATCCGATAATCCGAGAATACTTAATCCGACAATATCTTCAACCCGTGAATATTAAATCCGTCAATATCTACAACCCGTGAATATTAAATCCGTGAATATCAAATCCGTGAATATCGAACAATTCGTGAATCTTGCAAACACTACTGTTCATCCGACAATTACTTATTCACGGAATGCAATTATAGAATTCACGGAGAAAAACACTACTGTTCATCTGACAATTACTTATTCACGGAATGCAAATCACGGAATAGATTATCCACTATTGTCGGAAATGTTATTCACGGAAGAAGCGTCCAGATTACGAAAAAATTCCAAAAATCATTCAAAATTAACTCAAATCGGCTGATTTTGACGTTAATCAATTCGGAAATGAAATTCCGACCTTCATATGCTATCAATTTGACCAAAACAAGTCAAATTGACATGTCCGTACAAAATCCGTACACTTCGTATGAAAACCAATCGAAAAACTCAATAAATCTTCAAATTAATTTGTGATAACACAGAATTAATTGCTGCGTGATGATCGAGTGATGTTTTCTGATCAATCCGAATCAAAATCACAAGCTAATTCAAAGTAAAATGAAATCCGTAACTTGCGAACATAAAATCCGAAGTTAAAAACCAATACGAACACATTTTTCACATATTCGAAGAGCTGTTCCCTCTCTGATACCACTTGTGAGCGCCTCGGATCTACAGCTGATCGAATTCTTGCAATTGAGCGGAAATCAATCACAAGTGTAAAACGTGAATCAAAGTATAAATCGTATTCGAAATGTAAAGATGTAAATAAAAGTTGAGAACTTTTATTTCATGTCACAAAGTATACAAAATCAGCTTGATTATCTCTCTAATCTCTCTCTCAAACTCTTTCTAGATATGGAAGTGAAAGTGTTACAATTGAAGAGTCTCTCGAAAACTCACTCAAAAAACCTATCTCAAAATGACCTAAGGAAGTCTATTTATAGACCTCCAAACATACATGCAACCATAAGACTTAATGAAGTCAAACTTAGTCAATAGCTTTGACTAACCATCCGACAATAGCTTTGTCGCAATACTATTGTCGTATGGCTATAGTCGCAATACAATAGGTCATTTATTCAATTAATCTATGCTAAAACAATATACAAACTATTGTCACAAAATGTTAGAACAACATGTTCTAACAAACTCCCCCTTGACAATAGCTTGTATATACAAACTATTGACACAAACTGTTAGAACAACATGTTCTAACAATAAATGTGGTAAGATGCGTATGTGTATAATATTGATCATGATTGTGGTTGAATTATGATATATCCACTAAAAGTGGTGTAGTAAGAAAGTCAAAGTGGTCATCCAACTTTTATAATTGTTGACGAGTTTGAAAGAAGGCAAAGTTGAAAAGTTATTGTAATTGGTATAAACATGAGGATATTAATGTGATATTGGTGTTTTGAGAGTATAATATGACACCAATAGTAAAACTGGTTTAATTTGACTCAAAATAGTCAAAGAAGTGTGAAATGAATATTAAAATAGTGATCATATGGGCGTAAACCCAAATGGGTTGTTAAAATGCTCAAATGGGTCACTTGATGGGTAAATGGTTAAAATGAGTAGTGGTTTAGTTATGACCAATGTAATAGTGACTTTAAGTCCTACATATAGTAGGGATGTGTATTGTAAGTGTTAATATAGTCAATATGGTTGAATTTGGTAAAAAATGCCCAATTGGACCCCTAAACGGGTCAACAAGTTAAAACATGATAAAATTGGTATGTGGGTGTGATGAATATGCCCACACGTCCCAAATATATGTGTAAACATGTGGTTAAAAGGTTGGAGTCAGAAACCAAGCCATTTGGAATATGGCGTGACAACCAAAATGGTCGAAAATGGCTCAAAATGAATCATACGTCCGTTTTCTCGTAAAACATGAATTTTGAAAAAGTGTGAAAATGAAAAGTTGCATTTTGGTTATATGAAGGTTCCTGCAAAATATCAGACCCTAATTCTTTATGGTTTAGGAGATATCCTCGTTTGAATTTCAGAAAAAATTGCATAAAGTGGTGCAGGTCTGAAGTTGAGCTGTAATAAGCTCAAACGCGATCCCCACGTATTGCCCGGATCGCGTTCAGTATTTATAATTTGTCAAAGTCGATTTTGGTCTTACGAACGCGATCCCACCCTTGTTTCCGGATCGCGTTGCTTAGTGCAATTCAGTAACAGAAGATTTTTCAAAAGGGAAACGCGATCCAGCCCTTCGTTTCGGATCGCGTTGCCAAGTGTATTTTGGTGACAGAATGTTTTCTAAAGGTGAACGCGATCCAGCCCCCTTAGTCCGGATCGCGTTTGCATGAAAAAAAAAATTATGATGTTCGTCGTAACGTTTGACGTAGAAATTTCCGTTACAAAATTTCAGTGTCCGATTGAGATGAAACTTACATGGTCACTCGGAAACGGCCCAACGGTCAAAGCTCTTGCTTTGTCATGAGCCCTGGCAGTTTTGGGCAGTTCAGGGTCGTTTTGGGCCCGAAAATGGTATTTTATTGTTTTTCGGACCTTATTTCGAACTTCTAGCTTACGTTTTGTATTGAGCCTTTGTTTCTTTTAGCCCAGGGGTCATTTCTATGACTAAATACAATATAAAAACTTGTTTTAAGAGGTCCACATATGTTATTGTGTATGAGTTATTCTTAGATGGTTTGATTAACTGCCGAAATATACCAATAAATGGTATTGTTGATTGTTGCTAACTAGGGTTAGTAAACATTGAGTAGGAAATTATGTGGATCATATATGTGAACTAATTGAAATATGATGAAGTAGTTGAATCGTGTAAAACATTAAAATTAATTGAATTGAGCATTTTAAGAATTTATAAGTTAAGTACATGAGCTTATAGCTATGTGATCATTAAACATGAAATGCTCAATTGTGATTCAACTAAAGACATATATGTTGATGAATATGTATTGGATATTACATATAGTATTGACAAGTGATTAGTACTAAATGTACTATAAGTATTAAGTGATGTAACTGGTAATTGATATTGAATCAGGTAATGAAGAGGTTGACTGATGTAATGGTGTTAGACATTACATCTGTGATAATGAAATAGTAAAAAGAATTATATCTACCTGATTATGTGATTAGTTATTCATTCAGAGTGATAAATGAAATTGGTATCAAGTTAATAAGTGGTCATATAACTGCTACAAAGTGTTCTTATATTTGTGATAATTATTAATATCACCTTGTGAGATATGAGAAAGTAAAAGTTAATCACTGTAACACCCCCAAATTTATTGTTCAGCGGAAGCAAGATTTTGGGTGTTACTAATCAATATTCAAAGCACAGAGATTAATAGTAAACGACTCTATATGCGTCGTTTTAACAGAATGTATTAATAGCAAAAAGTTTACAAGGTTTGCAGCTACATATAGCTCGTGTTCATTTAAAATGAGAGATTTCAATACATAAATACTTATACAAAATATATTAATGCAAGAAAATCTCTATTTGTCTGCATGCTGACTCGAGCTATAGTTTCCTGGGGCAATCCTGCCTACTGCTTTGTACCTGCGATACATGCTAAAATGGGTCAGCTAACGCTGGTGAGCTCACAGGTTTGAGTATCAAATAAGTTGTGTGAACCGCAAGATTTAAATAGTTGATTTGCATCCAGCAAATGATAGTGGTAACAGTATACAGCCATGAGCACATAGTTGAGCTTAACTCGTGGGTCAGGACACAGCCTGAGCGTTTTCGCCTCCACGGATGCCTAATCAACATCCGTCTTCCTTAAATATTAGTACGTCCGTTTACCCGGTTAGTGCTTGCTAACCCGGACGAGGTGGGTCAATCCTATATGGTACCATATACTAATATTCACGCTACAAATGTATTAACAACTATGCTGATGGAGGGCTTTAAAAGATTAGTTGTGTAAAACTCATGTAGTACATGTAAAAGTTGTACTTGTGTTCACGTGTTAAAACAAGCAATATATCACACCCCTGAGTAAAAATAGTAAAAGAGGGGCTATGAGACTCACCTGAGTCTTTAGAGTTTATATCGATAAACTGAGATTGATGAGTCGGGAATCGAAGTCCAAAGACTTGTAACCTGAGGGTGTCCATGACACGCGATGGTTATAAACATGCGAAGGTATCTATCAAGACTACCTTGTAGTTGTTCGTTCAACTTATAATGTCCAAATGATTACAATTTGGTTGATTGTTTAAGTGTTTGAAAATGTGTACGGCCCGTTGGTGATTGTTGGTAATAATAATATTATCATTATTCTTGAAAAACGTGTTCCAAAGTGTTTTAGAAGTCATGTCGCATTCGTGTTTGATGTTATACAAGTTTAACACTTTGTGTGAAAATTTAGTTGTAACGCTGTTACTCGTGACCCTAGGGTAAGGGCGAAGCCCGTTAATGACGGGGGTCCGGGGGCAGCGCCCCTGGTAGCGGGGTCCAAGGGGCGGCAGCCCCTGGCGGGGTCCAAGGGGCAGAGCCCCTGGCTGGGGTCGAGCTACTTAGTGTAAAATAGTTTGTATTTTCTAACCCATGCGACACTGGGCTAGTGTCGCTACATGCGACACTAGTGATTTATGCGACACTGTCGATTCTTGCGACACTATCGGTCCATGCGACACTAGAGTCTGTGTCGCTATGTGTGACGTTACTGTTTATGCGACATTAAGGTTTCTGCGACATTACGGATCTTGCGACACTAAGCTTGTGTCGCACCATGCGACATTAGGAGTTTATGCGACACTATAGCTAGTGTCGCACTATGCGACACTAAGGTGATTCATGCGACACTAGGCCTAGTGTCGCAGGTGGCCTGGAGCCTCTGCGACACTACGGGCTGTTGGCCGGAATTTTCGCCGAAAAGGTGTTTTCCGGCCACCGTTCGACCTGAAACTTTTACCCAACCCATATTTGGACATTTTAAGCTTAAAGAAACAACTAGAACTTAAAAACACTTAAAATCGAAAGGTTTCGGGTTTTTGTCGGAAACTTACGAGTCGTCGCGCGGAGAATCCGGAAAGATAGAAATGTAGATCGGGTCGCGGTGAATCTTTTTCTTCAAACGGACGAGATGGGCTGAGGGCTTTTGGATGGAGCTTTTGGTGAAGTAGTGGTGATGGTGGTGTTGGAGTTTAGAGAGAAAGGAGAAAGATGAAAAGAGAAGAAGAAAGAGTGAGAGGGAAGAATGGGGTGGGGAGGTGGTGACCTCACCCCTTGGCAGATTTTTGGGTGGGGGCCCACCCATGTGTGGGTCTCCACTTTTAGCTCCGTGTATTCGCGCTCCGTGTGGTGTTCGATTCCCCGACCGTAAATCGTTAAGTAATTATTTTAATGGTCAAATAATGTAAGTTTTTGAAGAAAACGAAAGTTAATTAAATAAACTTGTTGGAGTATTTTATCAATTGCTTAATGACTCAATTGGTCTCGTTTGTTTGCGCGTTAATGTTTGAGTCGCGTAGATGCTTATAATACGATACGAAGAGTACTCGAAATATCATCAAAATAATATTCTTGGTATGTTATCGTTATTAAATAATTTTTATATCATCCAATAAAATTGATCACCAACGTCCGCATTTTACTTGAACCGAAATACATTCGATTTAGTTTGTGTACGATTTAAGCAAATCGCATTTTCGTATATATTCAACAATATATAATTTGATACATTAATTAGCCTAATACAGAACCAATTACATGTATTAACAGAGAATCAGGCACTAATTACTAGTCCTAATTTGGCGGGTGTTACATTCTCCCCCTGTTAGGAGAATTTCGTCCCGAAATTTAGCTCGTGGTCGTGTTTGATGTAGAGTCAGGGAATAGCTGAGGATACTTGAGTCGCATTTGGTCTTCCCGTTCCCAAGTGAATTCCGGACCACGCCGCGAATTCCACCTGACTTTAACGATGGGAATACGACTTTGCTTGAGTCGTTTGACCTCACGGTCCATGATTTCGGCAGGTTCCTCGACAAAATGAAGTTTGTTGTCAATGCGAATTTCGTCGAGTGGGATGATAAGTGTCTCGTCAGACAGGCATTTCTTTAGGTTAGAAATGTGAAAGGTGGGGTGCACACTGCTGAGTTCGGCTGGCAGCTGCAATCGATATGCCACGGGGCCAACCCTCTCAAGGATCTTAAAGGGCCCAATGTACCTGGGGTTTAACTTCCCACGTTTGCCGAATCGGATTACGCCTTTCCAAGGCGATACTTTAAGGAGTACTCGATCCCCAACTTGGAACTCGAGTGGTTTGCGTCTCACGTCAGCATAACTTTTCTGACGATCACGTGCGGCTTTAAGTCGGTTTTGGATCTCAACAATTTTCTCAGTGGTTTCGTGTATGAGTTCAGGACCAGTGAGTTGGCTGTCTCCCACCTCGGTCCAACAGATCGGTGATCGGCACTTACGACCGTACAGTGCCTCGAAGGGTGCAGCCTTAATGCTGGTATGATAACTGTTATTGTAGGAAAATTCGCACAATGGTAGGTGTCTTTCCCAGTTTGCACCGAAGTCAACTACGCAAGCTCGTAGCATGTCTTCCAGTGTCTGAATGGTTCGTTCACTTTGGCCATCGGTTTGAGGGTGGTATGCGGTACTCATATCAAGTCGGGTACCTAATGATTTTTGGAGTGATTGCCAAAAGTGGGATGTGAAACGAGCGTCTCTGTCAGAGATAATCGAGGTTGGAACACCATGTCGAGAAACAATTTCTTTGATGTAGATTTGTGAGAGGCGTTCCATTTTATCGGTTTCCTTGATCGCCAGGAAATGAGCAGATTTGGTGAGACGATCGACGATCACCCAAATGGTATCGCAACCGCTTGATGACTTGGGTAGTTTGGTTATGAAATCCATGGCGATTTGTTCCCATTTCCATTCAGGAATGTTGGGTTGTTGAAGTAAACCAGAAGGTTTTTGATGTTCGGTTTTGACTCTCGAGCAAGTAAGGCACTTGCTAACATATGTGGCGATTTCGGCTTTCATGTTCGGCCACCAATAGAATTCTTTGATGCCGTAATACATTTTGTCGGATCCCGGGTGGATAGAATATTTAGACTTGTGAGCTTCATACATCACCAAGTCTCGCAGGTTCCCAAAACTAGGCAACCAGATTCGATTTGAGAAATACCTAACACCATTAGGTTTGATTTCGAACTGCTTATCGATGCCTCGTAAGGCTTCGCTTTTGACATTTTCGGGTTTCAAAGCGTCGAGTTGAGCGGTATGAATCTGGATGGTGAGATCATTATGAATGGTCATACTGAGGGCTCGAACTCGAAGTGGTTTCGGCCGTTCCTTTCGACTGAGTGCATCGGCAACAACATTCGCCTTACCTGGGTGGTATTTGATTTCGCAGTCATAATCGGTGAGCAACTCGACCCAACGACGTTGCCGCATATTAAGGTCTTTTTGGTCGAAGATGTGCTGGAGGCTTTTATGATCGGTGAATACGGTACTTCGGGTACCATAAAGGTAGTGTCTCCAGATTTTGAGGGCGAACACCACGGCCCCTAGCTCGAGGTCATGGGTCGTGTAGTTCTTCTCATGAACTTTGAGTTGTCGGGAAGCGTAAGCAATGACCTTATCTCGTTGCATCAACACGCAACCGAGACCTTGGTGGGAAGCATCGCAGTATACCACGAAGTCGTCGGTGCCTTCGGGTAAGGATAGAATAGGAGCACTGCAAAGCTTGAGTTTTAATAGCTGAAATGCTGACTCTTGTTTATCAGTCCAATCGAACTTCTTTTCCTTCTGAGTCAGTGTCGTGAGTGGTTGAGCTATTTTGGAGAAATTTTCGATGAAACGACGATAATAACCAGCTAACCCTAGAAATTGGCGTACCTCGGTCGGAGTAGTTGGCGCTTGCCAGTCTTTGATAGCCTCGATTTTCGATGGATCGACATGGATTCCTTGACTATTAACAACATGACCAAGGAATTGAACGGATTGTATCCAGAACTCACACTTGGAGAATTTGGCATATAACTCCTCGTGTTTAAGTAGCTCGAGAATGGTTTTGAGGTGTTGTGCGTGTTCTTGTTCGTTGCGCGAATAGATGAGGATGTCATCGATAAAGACAATGACAAACTTGTCGAGATAGGGTTTGCACACCCGATTCATAAGGTCCATGAATACCGCCGGTGCGTTTGTTAAACCGAAGGGCATCACTTGAAATTCATAATGCCCGTAACGAGTTCGGAAAGCAGTTTTCGGTATGTCGATGTCGCGAACTCGAAGTTGATGGTAACCTGACCGAAGATCGATCTTTGAATAAATACTCGACCCTTGTAGTTGGTCAAACAGGTCATCGATGCGAGGAAGTGGATACCGGTTCTTGACAGTCAACTTGTTCAACTCTCGATAGTCGATACACATTCGGAAAGAACCGTCTTTCTTTTTCACGAATAAGACCGGAGCTCCCCATGGTGAAGAACTCGGCCTAATAAATCCTCTGTCCAGGAGTTCCTGTAACTGGGTGGACAACTCCTGAAGTTCGGATGGGGCTAGGCGGTATGGTGCTCGGGCTACCGGTGCGGCACCCGGCACGAGATCGATTGAGAATTCGACCTGTCTATGTGGAGGTAAACCAGGTAGTTCTTCCGGAAAGACTTCGGGAAAGTCTCGAACAATTGGCACATCCTCAAGTCGCTTCTCCTCCGACTTTTTCTCCGTGATGTGCGCGAGGATTGCTGGATAACCCTTTCTGAGAAATTTTCGGGTTTTCAAACAAGAAATGATATTTAGTCTCGCCCTGCCAGTCTCCCCCTGTATGATCAAGGTTCTACCGACGGCGAGAGGGATGCGGACGATTTTATCGTAACAGACGATTTCGGCTCGATGTTTGGACAACCAGTCCATTCCAATGATGACGTCGAAACTCCCAATTTCAACAGGCATAAGGTCGATCGAAAAGGTTTCATCGGCTAGGTTTAAAGTGCAATTAGGTATCACACTATTGGTTTCTATGAGTTTACCGTTTGCTAGCTCTACAGTGTACTTAACATCTAAGGCAACAGGAGTGATGTCGAGTAAGGGGTAAAACTCATCGGAAATAAAGCTCCTATCGGCACCAGTATCAAATAGAACAAAAGCAGTTAAGTTGTTGAGGAGGAACATACCCGAGACCACATTCGGGTCCTGCCGGGCATCCCCAGAGTTGAGTACGAACGCTCTACCTTTTGCGTTGTTGTTGTTGTTGTTGTTGCTGTTGTTGCCCTTTTTCCTCAGGTTTGGGCAATCATTCTTGAAGTGCCCGGTGTTTCCACACCCGAAACATGTCTTGGGTGCCTTGGGGTTGTAGTGGGAGTTGTTGTTGTTGGTGGGGGATCTACAGTCCTTAGTGAGGTGTCCGTACCTCTTGCAGTTGCTGCAATAAGGACCACAAGTTCCTTCATGGTGGCGGTTGCACTTAGAACAGTAGGGCTTGTTCCCGGTGTAACCACGCCTGGGTTCGGTGGTTGAGTTGTAGGCTTTGATGGTGTCGGGTTTCTTGTTTTGGTTGTTGCTGTGGTTGTCAGACCACTTCCTTTTGAGGTGGTTGGAGGAAGAAGTGGGTGGTTCTGAGTCCTCGTTCATGGCCATGAGTTCATGAGCCAATCGGATAGCACCATCAATGGTGGTCTGGTTTGAGGAGGCGACGTTCCCCCGGACAGGCTCCGGAAGACCGCGGATGTACCTTCGGATTTTATCGGGTTCGGTGCTCACCATTGTTGGGCGAAGAATGGCAAGCTGTTGGAATCTGACGGTATATCCGTCAATGTCAGCTCCCTGCACCTTTAGGTGCCAGAACTCATCCTCTAGCTTTTGGAGCTGTTCGATGGGGCAATACTTAGCACTAAGCATTGTCTTCAGTTCCTCCCAAGGGAGTAGGTAGGCGGTATCGATACCCACAGACTGGGCATATGAATTCCACCATGAGAGTGCACCATCCTCGAGGGTGCAGGTGGAGTACTTGACTCTGTCCTCTTCCGCACATTTGCTGATGTGGAAGACGGACTCCATTTTCTCGAACCATCTGATCAGTCCGATGGCTCCTTCAGTTCCCTTGAAATTCAAGGGTTTGCAGCTCAGGAAGTCCTTGTATGAACAAGGTTTGGATTGAGGCCCGTTGGCAGCTGTATCTTCGCTGCCCGAACTGGGTTGTCGGGTAGCCATAGCTTGAGCCACGCTTTGGGCTATGAGTTGGGCGATTTCAGTTTCGCTGAAGGTGAATCGCTTCGGTGGCATCTTGCTGAACAGGATCAAGAAAAGACAATGAGATTTTTGCATGAAATTCTGATATATCACATGTGTATATGGTGGAATATACGATATAAAGTGATAATTATATTTCATTTAAATAACCAAGCTTGGTACATGACACGAGTTTTCAAAAGATTACATACTACGGGAAGTACAAAAGGTACCGGGAATTGTTACATCCGGTTAGAATAGTAAAAGTCCTACATAGATAGATATAGATTACAAGATGACAGCCGCACTAGTTCTAATGTAAGTTGATCCTTTCCATTAGCGTGACGAGTCGATCAACGGTGGCTGCGAGTCTGCTGGTTTGTCGGGCGTTGTCTTCTGCCAATGCTAGTCATTGTACCAGCATTCTTGAGTATTCTTCAGTCTCTTGCAGGCGCTGCTCGCATTGTTCCAACCTGAGTCGCAAAAGTTCGACTTCTGTTCCCGATTCCACCACTCGGTCGTGGAGTATGTTCATGTTGTTAACGGTGTTTTCGTGGTCCTCGGAGACTTGATTGATACGTTCAAGCGCTGTGAGTCTCCAATTTTCATTGGTTTCTTGCAAAGCGACATCCATGGTACGAAGTCGTTGCTCGTGACCGTCCAGCCTAGCGGCCAAGGCCGGCAGAGTGAAGTGGGTAGGATACGGGCCAGCTCGAGGCAACCTGGCGTTCCTCCTAGCTACCCTCGGGTTCTGCGACCCGGATTGAGAGCGTGACGAATTGGGTGGTGTGTTTGCCATTCTGAGACAAAGCGTTAAAAAGAGTGAGGCCTATCTATGTATATATATATATATACATATATATATATATATATATATATATATATATATATATAATAGCCCAATGTGTCTAACACATACATGTTTGGGTCCCGATTTCTCTCGTGGTCAGAGTCAACTAGTGTATCCTGTTCAGTCATGATTCCTTTCAGATTCCACATCATATTCTTTTAATTATACATAGTTGATCAGGCTATGTTAAATTAAACCAATACCATGTAGTCTTTGAACCTAATCATACTTAATAAGGAATACTGCCTAACGGTCATAGTCTAGGCCCACTAAATGCAACCTAGTTCACTATAACCTTAGGCTCTGATACCAATCTGTAACACCCCCAAATTTATTGTTCAGCGGAAGCAAGATTTTGGGTGTTACTAATCAATATTCAAAGCACAGAGATTAATAGTAAACGACTCTATATGCGTCGTTTTAACAGAATGTATTAATAGCAAAAAGTTTACAAGGTTTGAAGCTACATATAGCTCGTGTTCATTTAAAATGAGAGATTTCAATACATAAATACTTATACAAAATATATTAATGCAAGAAAATCTCTATTTGTCTGCATGCTGACTCGAGCTATAGTTTCCTGGGGCAATCCTGCCTACTGCTTTGTACCTGCGATACATGCTAAAATGGGTCAGCTAACGCTGGTGAGCTCACAGGTTTGAGTATCAAATAAGTTGTGTGAACCGCAAGATTTAAATAGTTGATTTGCATCCAGCAAATGATAGTGGTAACAGTATACAGCCATGAGCACATAGTTGAGCTTAACTCGTGGGTCAGGACACAGCCTGAGCGTTTTCGCCTCCACGGATGCCTAATCAACATCCGTCTTCCTTAAATATTAGTACGTCCGTTTACCCGGTTAGTGCTTGCTAACCCGGACGAGGTGGGTCAATCCTATATGGTACCATATACTAATATTCACGCTACAAATGTATTAACAACTATGCTGATGGAGGGCTTTAAAAGATTAGTTGTGTAAAACTCATGTAGTACATGTAAAAGTTGTACTTGTGTTCACGTGTTAAAACAAGCAATATATCACACCCCTGAGTAAAAATAGTAAAAGAGGGGCTATGAGACTCACCTGAGTCTTTAGAGTTTATATCGATAAACTGAGATTGATGAGTCAGGAATCGAAGTCCAAAGACTTGTAACCTGAGGGTGTCCACGACACGCGATGGTTATAAACATGCGAAGGTATCTATCAAGACTACCTTGTAGTTGTTCGTTCAACTTATAATGTCCAAATGATTACAATTTGGTTGATTGTTTAAGTGTTTGAAAATGTGTACGGCCCGTTGGTGATTGTTGGTAATAATAATATTATCATTATTCTTGAAAAACGTGTTCCAAAGTGTTTTAGAAGTCATGTCGCATTCGTGTTTGATGTTATACAAGTTTAACACTTTGTGTGAAAATTTAGTTGTAACGCTGTTACTCGTGACCCTAGGGTAAGGGCGAAGCCCGTTAATGACGGGGGTCCGGGGGCAGCGCCCCTGGTAGCGGGGTCCAAGGGGCGGCAGCCCCTGGCGGGGTCCAAGGGGCAGAGCCCCTGGCTGGGGTCGAGCTACTTAGTGTAAAATAGTTTGTATTTTCTAACCCATGCGACACTGGGCTAGTGTCGCTACATGCGACACTAGTGATTTATGCGACACTGTCGATTCTTGCGACACTATCGATCCATGCGACACTAGAGTCTGTGTCGCTATGTGTGACGTTACTGTTTATGCGACATTAAGGTTTCTGCGACATTACGGATCTTGCGACACTAAGCTTGTGTCGCACCATGCGACATTAGGAGTTTATGCGACACTATAGCTAGTGTCGCACTATGCGACACTAAGGTGATTCATGCGACACTAGGCCTAGTGTCGCAGGTGGCCTGGAGCCTCTGCGACACTACGGGCTGTTGGCCGGAATTTTCGCCGAAAAGGTGTTTTCCGGCCACCGTTCGACCTGAAACTTTTACCCAACCCATATTTGGACATTTTAAGCTTAAAGAAACAACTAGAACTTAAAAACACTTAAAATCGAAAGGTTTCGGGTTTTTGTCGGAAACTTACGAGTCGTCGCGCGGAGAATCCGGAAAGATAGAAATGTAGATCGGGTCGCGGTGAATCTTTTTCTTCAAACGGACGAGATGGGCTGAGGGCTTTTGGATGGAGCTTTTGGTGAAGTAGTGGTGATGGTGGTGTTGGAGTTTAGAGAGAAAGGAGAAAGATGAAAAGAGAAGAAGAAAGAGTGAGAGGGAAGAATGGGGTGGGGAGGTGGTGACCTCACCCCTTGGCAGATTTTTGGGTGGGGGCCCACCCATGTGTGGGTCTCCACTTTTAGCTCCGTGTATTCGCGCTCCGTGTGGTGTTCGATTCCCCGACCGTAAATCGTTAAGTAATTATTTTAATGGTCAAATAATGTAAGTTTTTGAAGAAAACGAAAGTTAATTAAATAAACTTGTTGGAGTATTTTATCAATTGCTTAATGACTCAATTGGTCTCGTTTGTTTGCGCGTTAATGTTTGAGTCGCGTAGATGCTTATAATACGATACGAAGAGTACTCGAAATATCATCAAAATAATATTCTTGGTATGTTATCGTTATTAAATAATTTTTATATCATCCAATAAAATTGATCACCAACGTCCGCATTTTACTTGAACCGAAATACATTCGATTTAGTTTGTGTACGATTTAAGCAAATCGCATTTTCGTATATATTCAACAATATATAATTTGATACATTAATTAGCCTAATACAGAACCAATTACATGTATTAACAGAGAATCAGGCACTAATTACTAGTCCTAATTTGGCGGGTGTTACAATCACTTTGGAGATTGATGGTATGAAGTAACTAGGTGCGACACTAGAAGCGACATTGAGTTGGTGCGACACAATCAGTGAATATGCGACATTGGTAAATTTTTAGCGACACAAGGTGTTGTGTTGCTAGTTTGGCAACATTGAGGTTACCCGCCGGATACAGCGTTACTAGCCGCGTAACCCGACTTTCAACCCCATACGCGATCGGGTGAGGTATGGTACGCGATCGGATGAGGCGGCACACCCGATCGGGTGAGGTTTGACACGTGACCGGGTCGGGATGTTTACCCGATCGAGTATCCGAGGATCATGTGCTATTTCGGATCTGTTTGTGCAATTAGTCCGCAAAACAAGTTTTGATACGATTTTTAGGTGTAATATTGTTAATGAAATGCTAAAATATGATTATATAAGCTCTTCAAACATGAAAATTTAAAGAAAGTGAAGTGGTTTCTTACCAAGCTTAAAATTGACGAATCGAGATGTTGATGGTGATGCTTGGTGTTGTACCCGTGTTCTTGAAGTAAAAGAAGCTAGACGATGTAGATGATGATGATACACGATGAAGATGATGATGGTGGCGGTGGGTGGGTGTGAACCAAGAGAGGAGAAAGAGATGAGATGGGTAGATGTGTTTGGTGGGGAGATAAAACTAAAAGGAGAAGTGGGAGGTTGGGCCGGCTTATTAATTTGTCTCCCACTTTCGTGTTCGTTTGTCCGATCGTTAAATTGTGGAATGTTTTTAATTGAAGTATTTTATAAAAATACATTATTTGAGTTATAAAATATAGCTTCATTTTAATTTAGTTCGAGCGGGTATGTTTCGTGTGTTATCGTCTCGTATAGTTACGTTTTGATAAAACGTAATATGTTTTCTGAATGATTTAATATAATCCGAGTAAATAATGTTTATTCTTAATAATATCACATTATTTAGAAAACTTTTATCACCAACGTCCGTATAAGTCAGATTCCATCCAAATTGTCGTCGTGCGATTTTTAAATAAATCGTGTTCGTGTGCATATATATATATATATATATATATATATATATATATATATATATATATATATATATAAAGTGACTATATGTACTTAGTCCTATTTCTGACTAATAGATACATTAAGGGTATGATTAGGTGTAATAATGATGGCCTAAAATGTCAGGTGTCACAAACATGGTGACTAGCTGTTAACGTATGTGTTGGTTGTTTGAAAACCCACTGAAAAACAAAAAAAAAATCGTCAAAAGTATACCTTGTTACATCTCTAATCGAAGAGAAAATATACTGATTTTTATGGTGTAATTTTTGTGATTTTTCAATTTACCGTTTGGGAGCGATTATTTTTAAAAAAAAAAACGTGATGGAAAGAGGGTTTAGTGACACACAACGCATTCCTATTGGTTCCATAATTCTCAATAAAATTTCTGTTACCATTTGAACCTTACTCTTACATTTTAATATGGTGACATTTTATTGAAGTGGACGGGTGGTGATTACTTTAGAAGAAACCATAAATCTTATTTTAATATCGTAATATCTTATTGAAGTGGACGGGTGGTGATTATTTTGAAAGAAACCATAAATATATATATATATATATATATATATATATATGTGTGTGTGTATAATGTTATATCTAATACGAGAAAATCTATAGAAACTCCTTTTACTATTCATAACATAATGGATGGTTGATTGTATATGAGAATATCTCATCTGTCCCAGTCAAACTGACCACTTTGGCTATGCTGATTAATTTTATATTCTCTATTAACTACACTTTTAATCAATCGAATAACATCTATACCTACTAAAATTTATTTTGATTGGTTGTTACATGAGTACGGAGACTTATATGTGATGACTTAATAATAAGACACCTGAAAAGCTTGTGTTTAGAAAGGGTAGTTCCGCCCTTGCTTCCAAGATAAAACTAACAAAAACATACCCAATCACAGCCTGTATGATTTTTATATATTTGATTTACATGTATATAAACTCAAAAGTGTTAATATAAACAGTGAAGAATATGAGCTATAGGTATCTATATTCTCACTGTTTCTTTCATATACCCACTCTTCAATGGTGCAACCTATATGGAAGTCAGGATAAACGTCTATGAGGGAAAGAAAAAGAATAAAACAAATCGAGACTATTTTATGATTGTTCATAATTCTTGTAAAATTATAAAATATATACATAAAGAGAAAGATAAGTAAATACATACATATTTATTTATTTATGAATAAAAGTTTATATATTCTTAGATAGCCTCCATATTCCACAACTGGTCTTTTATACAAAATGCATTACCATAACCCCTTCCTTTTAAACATGATACATACATTCATCAAC
The DNA here is from genome assembly GCA_963422505.1 of Pseudognaphalium luteoalbum. Lineage (NCBI taxonomy): Eukaryota > Viridiplantae > Streptophyta > Magnoliopsida > Asterales > Asteraceae > Pseudognaphalium > Pseudognaphalium luteoalbum. The sequence goes on from OY730196.1 coordinate 52,220,892, forward strand.
CACAAATAAACTTTAAAACATTTCAAACGTCCTTTCCCGATATGGAGTAAGCAGCATTAATACGCTCCCTCAGGTAGTCTCCACTCCGAATCGGGGGAAACCTACAAACCGAGCACATATATACGCTTCAAGTACATGACACATCACATTTAATTAAATATAACGTCTACAGCTTGAAAGCAGACGAAATGATGACGGGTCAGTAGCACATACCGTGGAGGAGATGAGCCACTGCGGCAGCTTTTCAAGCATTCCACCATACAATTTGGGTTAGGATCTAAAAAGAACGCCATCTGCATATCATCACTTTACAAGTCATTTATTATCGCAGAAAAGAAAAATTGTCTGTCTTTTCGTATTATGTAGATTTGCCCATCTTCATTTGTAAAATAACCTAGTCATATTCATTTCACGGGCACCACAAAATGAAATTGCTAAGTGACCAAAATGGAAAGTGGACAAAGTTTGGTGAATAAACAAAAAGATAGAAAAAATAAACACAATATTAATTACAGAATATCGCTCTTTCCCTGTTGGCATCACTCGGTGAAGTGTTGATCTGCAAGATATTTACAGACTTCAACTTTAGTATCTAATGTTGAGACAGGAGACTGGGAATACATTAAGGGATCGGTTTCATTACCGGAACAGACAATTGGTCCATCTCTCCATCATATCCCCAAGATTCACAATGAATGCCCTGTACCATCATAAAATACTATGACTACGAACTATATTGAAATATAAGATTACTAAAATGCAGTAAAAGTATTCAAATGAATGTTACTCCCCACAATCTAAATGCAACATTTGATAATGCAGGTGTCAGTTAGATAATATGAAGTTCCCCTGAATAATATGTATCTGAATATGTGCTTTTCAAAATAAAACAATTATGACAAAACATATATAAACAAAAGCTATCAATATTTTGTAACAAGTTGTGGTATATAAACCCACCCCTTGACATGACTAACATCTTCCCAAATCTGTGGCTGCTTATATTTTTCCCTGCAGACCTGCGAAAACAAATAAAGAAATTGTCAATCAAAAAGTTGAAACAAAAAAAGGTTATGCTGGCTGATAGTTAAAGCACTAGCATTACCTGGAGGCCAGGAACATTGTCTGTTGCCAGAAGAGTGATCAGTCCATAATCGGAATGTGCGGAAGCACCATACACAACCTCGTCCAAATCCCCCAGTTCACCTGAATGTAAAGCCTCATCATGTCGATTATGTGCTCATTTGATTTTAACTCTATGTTACTTCTGGATTTTGTTACAAGGCTAGATATTTAACCTGGATAGTGCAACAGGCGTAGAAAACCATAGGATTTATCTAACGCTCCTATTTTCTCAAAGAAGTCTTCATCCAAGTTTAAAGCAAGAGCAATCAAAGAGCTCAACCGCTTCCCAGTAGACCTGTTCATAACATGTAACACCCCAAAAATCTAAAAGTATTATAATGGTAAATGTAAAAGTAATTCTTTTAAGTTATTATTATTTTAGGTAAAATAAAATAGTAATAATTGTGAATGGTTTTTAAGTTCCATACAATGATAAGTACGGAGTGTAATTTAATGCACTTAACAGGGTCGGTTTTAAATTCATATATATCTATCTCATACACATACATACGTACGTATAGATAGATAGAAAGAAACAGAAAGAACGAACAGGAAGAAAAAGAAAGAAAGAACAGGAAGAATAAATCAAGAAGAAACCATGAAATTATATCAAATTGAAGCTAGAAACAAGTTCTTAATCATCCTTTGATTCTCCCTAACCTCAAGTAAGTTATGTTTTTCAACTTCTCTAACCCTATAAATGGGTTTTTCAAGAAGTTTATGAAATTGATAAGTTCAAATATGAATTTAGGGTTTGAAAATGTTAAATTAATGTTAATTAAGTTCAATTATAGTGATTCTTAGCTTAATATCAAGTTAAAAATGAAGAACCCTAAATTGGTTAAGTGCTTTTGAGGTGTTCATGATGAGCATGATGAGCATGATGATTATGATAAGTTATCAAGTGAATTAGATGTTAATTAATATTAGTAAAGTTTCGTAATGATGATATTAACAATAATACAAGTTTAAGGTTATGAAATTTAATAAGAATTCACTAAACCTAATATGGGGTTTTGATGGATTCATGGTAAAGGAGGTGAATTAGCTTTGTTAATGAATTAAACCTAATATGGGGTTTTGATGGATTCATGGTAAAGGAGGTGAATTAGCTTTGTTAATGAATTAAAGAAGGTTGAATTGTGATGATAATGTGAATTAAGTAAGGTTGTGATCATATTGATCATAACTTGAAAGGATGAAAGTGATATAAAGTAGATTACTTAGCTTTAGAGGTCTAATTGGTTCTATTGATGAGAAATGATGAGAAAGTGAGCTTAATAATGATAATAGCTCATATGATAGGTAAAGTAAAGTAAATGTCATGCTTAGTTGATTAGAGATCAACTATTGAAAATAATAAATGTAATGAGGGTTAATTAAATTGATCACCGATTGATGCTAAGTGTATGTTATGTGATTATGTTATGATAGGTGATCAAATGATATGGAAGCTCCAAAGCAAGAGCTAAATGACTTAATCTCCTTAAAGGCTAAAGTAAGTTATATGGGGGTTAAATGGGTAAAGGTTGTATGTTATAAGCTGCTTGTAAGCAAGAAGTTCATACAATCAAGAAATGTGATGTTTATGTTTATGAAGTAGATTAATGTTAAAGTTTATATTCAATTGATTAGTTATGTTTTGCTACTATATGTGGTAAGAAAAGTTGTAAAGTAGCAAGTACTGAAAGAACATGAGAATATGTGAATGTTATGTGGAATGAGTGAATTACATGGACAATGAAAGAAAGCATGCTATGCACTTGATCAAGTCAATGAATGTTAGTATACATACCACCTAGAGGTATGTTACTAAAGGCAAAGGTTATAGTATGCATATCAATTAGAGATATGGTACTAATAGAATGATGTTGCAATTACACAATGACTGTGTAGTAAAGTGAGAAATGGTCATAATAATGTTATATGTGGAAAGGTTATGTAATTATTTATTTAATTGCTCATGTACTCACTAAGCTAAATGCTTACCCCATAAGATGTTTCATGTTGTAGGTGATTGGTTCGGTTGAACCAAATGGCTAAAGTGAATAGAAGATGGATGCAAGAGATTAAAGTGGAATGGAGCTTGCTTTATGGTTAGATAAGCTCCCTTTCCTTGAATGATCGTTATAAATGTCCAATTGTGTAAATCGCCAAAGAAATATTTTACAATGTAAAGTTGTAAATAGTCATGACATGTATCTTTGACTTTGAAAAGTCAAAGGAGAAAGAGTTAAGAATATGGTTGAATTGAGTAGTGATAAGCAGTCAAATACTTTGAAATAATCAAAAGTATGTGAAAGATTTAAGTATAATGGTCAAGGCAAGGTTAATGAGAAAGTTGGTGCATGAAAGTCAAAATTTTCAATTGGTAATGTTATGGTCAATTGATGATGTTAGTAAGCTAGTTTGACTTGAATAATTCAAATGGGGGGAGAATTTACCAAGAAAGTGAGTCAATACGGTCAAAGACGCAATCAGGTCGTTTTGGTGTCCAAATGGGCAACCAATGGGTTAACGAGTCAAAATAAGCTAGACTTGAGTAAAGTCAAAGGTTAAGGCACCAATAAGTCATATTGGTGATGTTAAAGAATTGGTCAAAAGCTTGAAGTCTGAATGTGAGTGAATTGAAATCTGGTATGTCAAGATTTTGAGTCAAAAATGGACTAAAACTCGTCTACGGGTCAAATCTTGAGAAAATGTAAAACTTGAAAAAGTTGATATGAGAAAAGGTTTATATGGTTATAGTGAATGTGTGTACAAAATTTTAGGTCCTAACTCATAACGAGTAAAAAGTTACGCGTGTTTGAAGTTGGCTTAAAAAGTTGACTTTTGCTGACTTCCACCCGACCACATTTTCAGGATCACGTTCGCATGGCAAAATTGGTGACAGAAGGTTTTTCCAACTTAAGAACGCGATCCCACCAACTTCCAGGATCGCGTTTGTCAGTAGAAAATGACATTTTGGGTTATAAAAACCTTGTTTTGACTAGGGAAATTTATTAAGGTTAAATTATACAAATGAAGTAGTAATGAGACATTATTGAGAGTGTAAAAAAAATGATCACGTTTCCGGGACGTTTCATAACAGCTCCCACCATAATCAATATTAAGCTGTTTCACACAATATTGAATTTGAACAACAACAACAACAAAACAATTAAAAAAAAAAATAATTTCAAATTCCAAATAAATAAATAACTCCGTAAGTATTTTGATAGTCAAAGGAATACGTTTGACGTTGACTCAAACAGTCTAACTTGATGCCATAAATATGTAGATGCAGATCTTAGTCAAGAAGAACTAGCTAAAAAGGTAACAAAATTTAAAGATAACATATCAGAAGCATAAACAATGAACGAGAGCAAAGAACTGAAACCATCAACACTTACGAGACTCTTTGATAGTATTCCTCCATTATGAATCTCCAAGAGGGTAATATTTCTGCAATTAAGTTGATAGTAAGCATGGAGCTTGAAAAAAAAAAAAAAACAAGCATAACAAAGTTAGTACCTTGGGAAGGCCATTGATTTAGATGACTCTCATCACCTTCTAAGGGACCGATATGAAAAGTTTCCTTTGAATCCCCTGTAGTTGAATTAGACAAGATGTAATGTTACAACTAAAAGAACTCTTTCAAGTATATACACAAACAAGGTACAAAATCTCTCGTACAGTCATTTTAACATTGAAATTATACATTTTGTTAGGAAACCAGTAAGTTGTAGAATGACAAGGTACAAAAACACCTCTAGAAGTGGTAGAAGAATCAAGGTTCTCAGCAAAAATTGGAGCGAAACCCCTGTCATCCTTGAGAGCCAATTTCAACTTGTCTTCAATTTGAAGAGAAAAAAGCTTGCTGCTTTGATCAAACACATTTTGTAACAATTGTTCCTCTACCCCGTGATTGATGAGATAAAAGAAGCCATAGTCTATGCAGGCCTAATTCGGAGATACATAACTAAGTATAAATATTTATACAACATAAACACGAAACACGTGAGAAGTGATAAATACAACAAAATAATTTATTCATACACTAGATTGTGTTGTGATATATTTGTACTATAAGATTTAGCTGTTGTATAATTCGTTGTATGAAACAATTTGGTTGTTGTATATATAACTTTCCTAAACATGATCGTGTATATATATATATATATATATATAATATATATATATAATCATCTGAAGCAGAATGATTTGTTGTAGGATATACAAGATCTGTTTTATATTTTATTGTAATTGAGGATTAAAATTAAATTGACACAGATCATGTGGTGCGGTGTACACATCTCCGCACCACATGTGCAAATCACCATATTATTGAACTATAGTGGGGTCCTAGAATAGCTCCCCCACGGCACCCTTGTGTCATTTGAACGCCTCAAAACAAAACACCGAAAAAGAATCACCAACCACATTATATTCGTCGGTTGCGTATGATAAAACAAAATGTTTAAGTGCTGAATAATTCATACCAAAAATGACTCCAATGATTTGAACAAACTTGATTCCGAATGAAAATAGATTGTTTGATAGTAGTTTTGAATGAACAGTATATTGTACCCTTTTGTATATTTATAGTGCTTACGAGAGTTTTGATTCAATCAAAATGTAATTTAGGCACAACCAGCATAACACAAATATATACTAGTATTATATGTAAGTTAACTATAAGGGTCGATAACACAAAGAAAGAACGAAACCTGGCGGATAGAATTCGCGGTAGAGATTCGATCTGGTGATTCGAGATCGATAACCGGAAGCTTCATAGAATCCTTATCCACCGCCATTCACTCGACTTTCTTTATTGACTTATTTCACTCGTCACTATATCATATACATGCATTGATTGATACATATATATTATTTCACTCGTCTCTCTTTTTTGACTTATATCCACCGCCATAAAGAGTAATATCTATAAATGGTGGTTGTGGTTGACATAAATTACGAAAAACGTCCTTGTATTTTCTTTTTCATCTTTTCAGTCGAATAAATTTACGTTTTGCTTGAATATAGTCCCTCGTCCATCAAAAATTACTAAAGTATCCTTCCTTTTGTCACATGAACCATTTATAAATATCACTCTTTATTATTTACTAATTCAAATTGACAATATTTTATAAAGTTTTTATACTCCTAACCATACAAATTCGGCCATCTACGTCACCAATATGATATACTCCCTTCGTAAATTATATTTTTCACCGATCAAATATCATGTCTACCCACTAAAATCTTTTTTAATTAATTGAAAGTGAACACTTATTTGAGACAACTCAAAATAATAATGGACATTTGAGGTGCGATGGAGGGAGTATACAGAACAAATTTTCATCGACTTTACCCAAAAACTGCAATCTACTGTAAATCAATATAATTTAGTTATTTGACAATTTATTCATACTATTATTAAAACATGAAAGCTAACACTTATTTGAGACAATTTAAAATGGTAATGGACATTTGAGGTGGGATGGAGGGAGTACATATAACAAATTTTCTTCGACTTTACCCAAACATCGTAATCTAATGTAAAATTAACAAAATTTTATTATTTGACATTTCATTCATACTATTATTTTAACAGGGTTTGGTGTAAAAATGTGCAACAAGTCAGACAATATTTTTCATTTAAAAAAAAAAGTCTCACAAACGGTAAGTTGAAAATCTATAAAATTGTATCATATAAATAAGTGTTTTTTTGTCTTTGATTAGACATTTCACAAGTTATACTTTCGATGACTTTTTTGTAGATTTTTCAAATTGTACAATAATAGTATCACATGTAATACTCGTTGTTATCACATATAATGCGGTCTGTCTATGCGCTCATGGACTGATAACCTAAGAATATACATCAATAATATCACATGTAGTATTCATGAATGGCCTTTCTAGGATAATGGATATGTTAATGTCTTTCTGAATATCCATCACTACAGAGTCAGTAGAGAACCAAAACTTGTCAACCTTAACCATGACATTCTCAGCTATGCCTTTCGGATATCGAATTGATTGATCGGAAAAAGTGACACTCACTACTACAAAATCTCAAATGGTAGACGGTTAAAATCATATATAGATCACGGAAATCGGGGGGTCAACTAGGGGGGGAGAAGTCTATTTGCAAAGCAAAAGGACCACGATATGAAAATTCGTGGTCTAATAACCAGTCAGACCACGGTTAATAATTTAAAACCATGTTTAAGACCACTGGTAACTATTCGCAGTTCATTATTCAGAACCGTGGTCCTTCTAACATTTTTTGATAAAAAAAAAATGTGACCGGTCCATGGTTCTCTTTTGTGGACCGCGTATTTTATAAAGTTTCACAGGAATATTTTTAGAACCTACATGTCACCAGCAGTTCTGTTAATACTCTCTCCGTCCCAGTTTTATTGCCCCCTTTTGACTTTTGAAGTCTTTCTTTGACAACTTTGACCTTGAATATATTTTGTGCGTTATATAATACTTGATGCAAATTATACCAATGAAAATGCATTCAAAACCCAATCCATTCATATATTTTGCATTAAGTATTATATAACACAAACAAAAATATTCAAGGTCAAAGTTGTCAAAGAAAGACTCCAAAAGTTAAAAGGGGACAATAAAAATGGGACGAGGGGAGTATAAAACAGTAGTCGAGATACCCTTTCCTCTTAGTAAGTGCTCTCATATCTCATATCGGTGTTGCTTAAACTTGTAAGTGGTAATCGATTTAAGATTGCCAACTCAACAAATCTAATTGTTGTCACCATGATAACTATTTAATATGAGATTTCATCATTGGGCGCATCTCAAAATGTTCAATCAAGCTATGTTGATCTTGCATGAAAGATTTGTACTAACATTTTAGCATATTTTTGTAACTATTATACTTAAGCATATAAATATATATATATATATATATATATATATATATATATATATATATATATATATATATAAACATTTTAGCATTGGAAACGAATCTAAATCATTTAAGTTAAGGGAATAAAGAATACACTGAATATTTATGTAACTATCATATATACTTAGCATATCAACATCTATAAATATATATTAACATTTTAGCATAAGTAGTTAAGCATTCAAAACACATCTAAATCATTTAAGTAAAAAGAATAAAGTATTCATGCACCTATCATATAAGAATTTGCTGTTTGGACCATGAACACCACCTCCTGACAACGTTGTTGAGGTCTGTGAGTGATAATGGAGTTTTGTCCGGGTAACATGAAATACATCTCGCTCCATGCACTGAGAATAATGAAGCGAATAGATCGATTGTGTTAGTTTTGATAATAAGATGTGCATATTTCTAGCTTTATATGTTAAGGAAAATCATTACTCGTTAACACTTCACGATGCGTTCTGTTTCTTGTGGATCTGATTCAAAATTATACATCAGATTCTTTGCTGCTTCACTTTAGCCCAACATTGTAAAACACCTGGAATAATATTCAATCTGCACCAGTGGTTATTCTGACCCTACAATCTCACCCTAAACTTAAGATTCTTCCAGCAGCCTTAAGTTTCATCCTTTCATTCTCAATCAATCTGTATCAAGTAGATCATAAATCATGTTCTATTTTGTGACAATCAAGTATCCCACCCCTCCATCCAGTTGATTGTACCGGTGCACTCCAAAAGAGCTCATAGCAGTGCCATATAGTGACAGGAGAGTATAGCTTCATGAATATTATCATTACAATCTCAGGCACATACATCTGTCTCAGATGCTCAAACAGATGAGGGTTGTTATCATATATTCTCTCTCTTTCATATTTTCTCATTCCAACCTCAAACATCCTTTTGAAGGCACATCAGTATGCACTACCTTTTCCTTTTCAGACATAACCATCTTTTTATTCTTTTTCATAAAGATTTTATCATTCTTTTCTTTTTCTACCAAATGTTCTTTTTCTACCAAATGTCATAAATATTTTATCATTCTTTTCTTTTTTCACCTTTTTTCGCGGACTTTGTAGCTAGTCTCCTCACCCATAGGGATAAATTCCTGTTCTGCTTCATATCTTCTCTTTAAAGATTCAAAATCCCATTTTTTGAGAGCAGTGAGCGACATACCAGTTGATCCTCTTAAGCACCTGGCATAATGATCTTCCATCTGAGCTTTTGTTTTTGGTTTGGCTTTGAGCTTAGCTTGCCTTTTTGCTGCCTCACGAGCTTTTTTAATTTTCAACATTTCCATCAATTCAAGCTGCCTTTCAGCTGGGGTTAATTCAGTCCATTGAGCTTCCATATACTTTTCAGAAAAGTTTAGATCAAAATGAACTTGCTCTTCTTTTGTCATAATACGCACAACCCTAGGTTCAATATCAACTGCAATCATACCTGCCTGCTCAGCATACACATCTGCACTTATGGCCTCGGGATCCTTTTTCTTTTTGGGCTTCTCAGGCTCCACATAGAGTCCCTTCCCCTTATCATTTGCCTTAGCTATTTCCTTTTCTTTCAGAGCCTCCTCTAATCCCTCTGGACTGTTATCAAACACAGGCTCTCTGAATGATACACCTAAACCCCTAGATGGAATAGTTTTGGTGGGGGTTGGTGCGTTGGCTACATCAACTAATGCCGCAACAGCTGCAAGATCATCATTGGCAAGTGGAACTGATGCAGCAGTAGAAGTAGGAGGATTTTCAACTACCTCATGTGGCACATCCTCAAACAAACTAGTACCCAAAATAGTTCTTTTTGTTGGCTTTTCTGGCTCCTCCATAATCCCTTTTCCTTTGTCTTTAGCCTTTGCTCTATCAGCTTCATCAAATGTAGGCTTAAAAGATTCACTTTCAGAATTTAGTTCATTGAGAGGATTCCTGGATGCTTTATCCCAAACATTTCTCACAACCTTCGGCTTCAACCTCAAACTCTTTCCTTGATCTGCTTCTAGAGCACACTTCTTGTGTCTACTTGACTTCCTCGTTACTCTACCCATAGTCGTCCCAGCTTCAATACTTTCTGCCCGTATACGCTTGCCAGATTTTGTAAGGACCCGTTTTTTCTTAATTGGGACATGATCATCCCGTACAGGGGTAGGGCCCTGCTGTTCCTGACATGGAGAAGGTTGATCTAATTCAGTTGTATCCTTTTCCTCACTTGAATCCTCCTCACTTGGCTCAGGGGACGACTCTCTCCCATCCTAGTAACAAAAAAATTGGAAGTGCATACTGTTATGACATGTGTAGAAATATTTTTACACACGAATATACGATACTTGGAGATAAATAATGTGTACTTACCTCGGAAAATATAATAAATGAACGTGGCCACTGAAGGAGACTGTTTTTGCCTCCTGTAAGATGGTCATTCAAGCAGTTGGCTTAGGCAGTCTCATCTCACCGATCCATCCTGAATTCTCTCAATTTGTACCATTAGGTGGTCTGGTGACATAGACACCGCATGTACCTGTCCAGACCCCCGAGGATGAGCCTTTCCTCTCGCAACAAGCTTTCTTTCAAACCCGAATTCCACGATTAACTTACATGCGGTAGGTTCCTACAACGATATGGTATGAATATATAAGTGATACAAAATAAATTGTAGTAAAAGCATAATTACATACTAAATAAATGTGATTACCGGTAACTCTTCAAAAGGTTAGAACTCTAACCCAGCACCAGTACTCCTCATATCGAGACTTGCTGCAGGTCTTTGCGCCACCAGCTCCCTCGATGTCTCCTCTCACGATCCTACCTCACTATTTTCAACCTCCATCCTCTCTAATTCAGCCACCCTTCTTTCTAACCTCTCAATCTCTTCGTTTCTTTTGTTGCATCGCGGCTGCCTCTCATAGCCATCAATTGCCTTCGTGAAGCCAATAGTGTGCCCCACCGCCCTTGTCCTTCCAGGGTGCTATTTTCCTATGACCGTCCATAGAGCATATTTTCCTTGGGCATCCGGAGACACATGCAACTCATCGTCCTTCTTAATCTGTTCCAACCAATAAAAAGTTTATGTTTTAATTTTACCTAGAATATTGATTACTAATAGAATTTCAAAGTAAACAAAAGTGATCTTACCAAATCCTTCACAATTGGAACTATACCTTCAGGTATAAATAACTGTTCTTGGCTATTGCGTTCACAGCGAGCCCTGATGTACATAAACACCCACAGACTGTGAACCCTATATAAGCGACCAACAAGAGAGGAGGGAATCAAAACCTTGAGAGCTTCTTCTCTCTCCTTCTTCCACTCTTGTTTGTATCCCCGATACCCTTTAGGTCCTACCTTAGGCAGATTCTTGTTCAAACTAGCTAACTGTCTACCTCTCTAACTTAATCTCTTCACATAACAAAAACAAGTTTAACAAAAAGAAAAAAGAAATGATGATCACGTAGTCGAGATGACCTTTCACCTTCGGTACTCGGTAGGACTCTTTTATCAACAAAAATTATAACTATTTAATATGAGGTTTCATGATTGAAAATTTGTGTTCAACTTAACAAAAAAAAATAAAAAATGAATGGAATTGATACCTGAAACTCTTCACTGTTGACCTTCTCACAGAATTTCTTCCACATTCCTTCCTTGGCAAGATACGGGTACTTCAAAAAGGGGCTTTTCCCAATTTTCACAAAATTGTCCTCAGATTTCTTTTAAATTCTTTCCGGGCCTGGTTGCATTGCGCAGTAACAACCTTCTTGGTCTCCTCACCCTTAATATCAGGGAATACTTTCTGAAATACATAAGTATATATTAGTAGCCTTCTGTATATATAGCATCTTTGAGAAACGGATATAGTTGCTACAAAATTATTTTAACGGTTCAGAATTTACCTTAACCTCTTCCCATAGAGACTCTTTCAGTGTTTTATCAACCTTATCCCATGAATCAATTAGAATACTAACCCGACATCTAGCCACAAGACCTATCATTTTACTAAATGACACCTGCCCCGGCCCAATGTTGAGTCCAAAAACATTGAAGTCAACTTCTCTATCGCCAAGCAAATTGGCCTTCTCATCCTTCTTCATAGATGAAGTAACCCTTCTCTTTCTCTTCATAGATGAAGTAACCCTTCTCTTTCTCCTTTTACGTGGAGCACTTGTACTACACTCTTGATTAACTTGTTCTCCAAGATCAGGTTGTTGATGATCGCTCATAACATTTTCTGGATGAGGAAGGAGATCCTTATCTTGATTATCCTACACCGCATTATGAATAAGTTGTTAAAAATAATAATAATATCAAAGGTCATCTAGCATTCAACAATCAGTACATTACACCCACAATACGTATATAAATAAAACTGTCTAACAAACATCATCACAAAGCTGTCATCAGATCGATCGGTCCCCACGAGGTAATTAACTATCGTAGATATATCATATCAAAAGTGGTAAAATAATATAGATACTCAACAACACGTACACCTCTAGACATATGTACATAACAACTAGTTCATATAGATCACAAAACATATAAACACACTCAAAAACTAAAGGTTGCGGATAAATGCAATATATGTTTTGATTCATACATCAATTTTTATGCTTTTTGATTGATGCAGTACTGTACAACCCTATAATGCATACTTTGGATGTATTAAACAAATAATTTGTTGTATATATGATATATGATATATCAACACCCAAAAACTAAACTGTATGAACAATTTAACGACTTGATAACATATTACCAGATAATGTTCACTTTTTGGTTATGATACAAACAATCATCAACTAATTAAATGCATGCATAATTAAAACAATATACAAACTCTCGAATAATTAGCTCAACTACAATTACGGTACGTATTGAAGTAGAAACACCAAATTAACACAAGTATAACATTCATTTAGTTCATAAAAACCAGGCATATAAACAATCAAAAACTCAATATATAACATCAAAAAGAAGAGAAATTGATAAAAATATTATGGACAACGATGACGGATTTTGGAGGCGGTATTAGCGATTGGTGATGGTTTTCGGTGGTAGCTTAGCTAGGTTTTGCCCGAATGGATGAAATATATGAAAATTTTGGATTTTGGGTGGAAAAGGGGGTGTTACAAGTTAAGGCGGGTAGCTTGAAATTTTTGGCTATTAGCACACGGGTTTGACATAAAGAACTGTGTTAAAATATTGAAAAGACCACGGTTCTTTTCAAAGAGACCGTGGCCCGTTGTGTTGTATTTCACAGAAAATTAAAAAATTGGGTAAATTATATTTTTCTTCCTTGTGGTTTTTCATTTTCTCACTCTCAGTCCTTTTACTTTTTTAATTACAATAGTCATCCTTATGTTTTGTGCTTTTTCTCAAGTTAGTCCTTTTACTTTTTTAATTACAATGATCATCCTTATGTTTTGTACTTTTTCCCATGTTAGTCCTTTTAGTGTATAAATGACTAAACTAACCTTTTAAATTTCATTTTTGATAATGATATTTTTTCCTATAATTTTTTTACTTATCTATACCCCTTATTCCTTAAAAACTTATCAAAAGAAATATCGAAAAATCCTAAAATATTAAATCTACTTATTCTCCACTAACTACACTTTTCATTAATCAAATATTAAATTTATCAACTAAAAATCTTTTTTGATTGGTTAAACATACACTTATAACGGGACAACCCCGAATAGTATATGTTTAACCAATCAAAAAAAATGTTTGTTGTAGATTTAATATTTGATAAATGAAAAGTGTAGTTAGTGGAGAATAAGTAGATTCAATATTTTGGGGTTTTTCGATATTTCTTTTGATAAGTTTTTAAGGAAGAAGAGGAAGAGGAAATGAATTATAAGGGGTATATATAAGTAAAAAAATTATAGAAAAAGATATCGAAATCAAAAAAGAAATTTAAAATGTTAGTTTAGTCATTTATACACTAAAAGGACTAACTTGGGAAAAAGTACAAAACATAAAGATGACCATTGTAATTAAAAAAGTAAAAGGACTAACTTGGGAAAAAGCATAAAACATAAGGACGACCATTGTAATTAAAAAGGTAAAAGGACTGAGAGTGGGAAAATAAATAACCACAAGGATGAAAAATGTAGTTTACCCTAATTTATACAGTATGTACTTATATTCTATTTATTGATTAATTATCAATTATTACTGTAGTAATAGTAAAAGTAATAAAGTATAATAATGTAAAATAACGAATATTTTGTGGGCTTGTGGCCTGCGGTTCCATACTAACTTAACTACGGTTCATTGTCATAGAACCGTTTTCATTCTTTAAGTAATTATGTTGGTAATTTATAAAATATAGATAAAATTTGAAGAGTTGATGTAAATAAAATTGCATAGTAAAAAAGTATAATAATTTCGGTCAACAATAATTAACCACGGTTCAGGTACATAGAACCATGTTCATTGTTTACAATTTACTCCTTAATTAAATTAAATTAAATTATATCAAAAGGGCTGGTAAATTGGCTCGCTCAATTCCAATATATCCACACACATAGTTAGGGTTCACCGTTTACATCCAAACCCTAAACATGAGTATCAAATTTCCTTTCCGTGATCACAATTTTCACAGCAAAAGTAACAATACGTACGTCCTTGCAACCGCAATTCCTCTGTTTACATCCACTTCTTTTACGCATAACTGTTATGGTGGAGGGTTTAATTAGTCTGCCTCTGGAAGTCAAACCATCAGACAATAACGTCAAAGTCCAGATTAAGCATGCATGAAGGAATTCCTTAATGCTCGATAGAGCATAAAGGATTAAATTCGGATGACTTAATTATTGTCAGTCGGAATTCGATCTTCTGAACATGGGTACCAAATCTGGAAGATTCAAATTAACTTATCGATGTATATGCCCTGTGTTTTTAGCTATATATTTTTCAAGATTTGTATGCCCTTTTGGCTTTTTTAAAGTCTATGATTAATGATTTATTTTGAATAATTCTAATTATTATTTAGATTTCTTTTCGAGCCAACTTTTGGCTATAAAATAGTCGCATTTGTGTATATATTGTATTATATTTAATGAACGCGTTTTCTAATTTTCCACTTTTCTTTGGAAAAAATTCTGGTAAAATGGTAATAAACGATGGTTATATCGCGAACAGAACCAATCGTGGTTATAATTTGTAATGTGTAAAAAAGGTGAAAAAAATCCAACACGTATTCGACAAATTGGACCACATTCCAAGGTTTGTAAAAAACTTTTTAAAGAACTTGAGAACCGTGTATATCACTTCTACCAAAGTCATTAACAGGTTAACAATATTTCGGTCAATAAAGCAGAATTTTTTTCATTTCGGTCATGTCGTAAAAAACAATGGGGAGACCACACACTCCACAAGTTAATTGCATGTTCAAATTCATATTTATTGTAGACATAAAGATTACATAATGTAATCTTTAAAATGTTTACAATTGAAAGTCAAAGTTAGCATACACTATTTTTTATAAGTAAAATGTTTATAGTTGTTTATGACTTTGAAATTGATTTTTAAGTAATTAATTATGTTGGTAGCTTATAAAATAAAACAAAATAAAGATAAAAATTGAAGAGTTTCCTGTAAATAAAATTGCATAGTAAGATAGTAAAAGTAATAAAGTAATATAATAATGTAAAATTACGATTATATTGTGGCCTGCGGTTCCATTTTAACTTAACCGTTTTCATTGCTTTGCTAATTATGTTGCTCATTAATAAAATATAGATAATTAACCACGGTTCAGTTACATAGAACCGTGTTCATTCTTTACAATTTAGTGATTTACACCTTAATTAAATACTTCGTATTAAAAACGGCCGGTATAAGTTCTCTTTCAATTCCAATATAGATATATACACACACATAGTTAAAGTTCATCGTTTACATCCAAACCCTAAACATGAGTATTAGATTCTCTTTCCGTGATCACAGTTTTCACAAAAAAATTAACAAGACGTACGTCCTCGCGACTGCAATTTCTCTGTTTACATCCACTTCTTTTACGAAGAACTGTTATGGTGGAGGGTTTAATTAGTCTGCCTCTGGAAGTCAAACCCTCAGACCATAACCATCAGTGACGTCAAAGTCAAGATTAAGCATAGCAACAATCATCGTTCTTTGCTTCTGATTTTAAAAACATAGCAACAAAATTTACAGAGCATGAAGAGGTCATGAAGAGAAAGTATAATATTAATGAGCTTTAAAAGAAGAAAAGAAATTGTTGCTTTCTAAAAACATGAAATTAAAGAAAGATTTAAAGAAAAAAGAAACTGATATTGAAGCATTGAAAAAGAAAAATGATGAAAAAGAAACTGAAAATGAAGCTTTGAAAAATAAAAATGTTGAGTCTGAGGAAAAAGCTAGGGTTTGTGAAAAGATGTATATGGATCTAACAAAAAGGTATTTGTTGATGAGTCTGAGGAAAGAAAAACATCACTGACGTCGTCGTCAATGTCAATATTAAGCATTCTTGAAGAAATTCCAGAATATATACTTAATAGAGCATAGAGAATTAAATCCGGAAGATTCAAATCATTGTCAGTTGGAATTCGATCTCAGAAGATTCATACTAACTTATCGATGCATATGTGTATGCCTTTTTGATCTTTTCCTTTTTTTGATATGATGCAGCTATGTATGTTTCGCGATTTGATATTTAAAAGTGTATGTATATATTTCAGCTAGTGTGTGTGTGTGTGTCTATATATATATATATATATACATATATATATATATATATATAACTGTTTTTATAGAATATCCTTGAAAATAATCAAATAATCCTATTTTATAAATAGTCTTAATATCTTATTTTCCAGTTTAATAAATTATTTTCAATATTTGAAATAGAAATTTCAATAGAATTTGTATGATCTTGTTCTTCTTCAATGTCAGAAGTAGAATCGTCTTTTCGATTTAATAGTAGTTTAGACAATTTATTCATATTTCTGTAAATATTTGTTTTATTTTAACTGGTTATAGAAAAACTTAATTTATATAGTTGAACAAATATATTATCTCCGGGAACACCCCCATATCGTCGTGGTCCAACCATCTTACAACGTTTACTACGGTTAATCCAACTGACTGATCGCCAGGGGTTACCATATATATATATATATATGGATCATTCCACATTTCCACTATATATAGCTAAATGTTCAACTAAGAACCAAAAAGGTAGATCGAACTTCAAGAACTTTTAAATTATAGAGATTTTAACATATTTAATGATTCAATTAAATGTTAACATTGATCTAGGTTTAGTTTAAAATAAACCAACATAGTTTGAGAAAATACGTTGCTCACAAATAACCTTGTAAATCAAGTTTAATATAAAGTATATTAATACAGGGTATTTCAGTAAATTCAATAGATTTTTTTAAAATTTTTTTTTTTATATATATAGGGGCATAATATATATATACAAATACAATCTTAAAAAAACATCTAAATACATTATATATACTAGGAGTCGGTTCAATATAATGGAGAAGGAAATTACGGTGGAGAAGAGCCAGAAGAAAATATATATCCCGCCTTGCCACGACACAATTAATATTTTCCGCTTTGCCCGCTGGCACTCGGCTTTTTCTTCGCGACCACACTACTACTACGTACGACTCATTCCAAGGAGGTCACCCATCCCGGAACAAGCTAGCCTTGCTCGAGCACACTTAACTGCAAAGTTCTTGCGTGATCTGCTACTACTATATATATATATATATATATACCCTTGTAGTCCCAAAATGCGTTGTGTCATGTAAGGAGGATATTACCCTTAATTATAAGCCACAATTCCCTCATCTCCACAACCGATGTGGGATTCAATTCTCCTGATTAAGTTGTTATAGATCATCCAACAATCAAATAAATAAAAATCTACATCCAACCAATACAAAAGATATACCCTAAAAAAGTGATCACTCGCCAGTAAGCATTAAAATAGATTAAACGACCAACCAAAACCCCAACACCTAACACAAATTCCACCGGACCATTAACCCAAACAGATCCGGCCACACAACCAAACCAAGTGTTGGCAATATCATTTTCTTATTATTAATTCAACTACTTGACTGAATGGTTTAGTGATAAGTTGGGCTCTTGCCTTCCTAGATGTCAGGGGTTCAATCATGCTCTGGGTAAACATTTAGCATGATAGGTACCCACACCCGTAAAACACTTCGTTTTTTTTTGCCGGAACTAAAACAAACAGGTTCATTCCACCTCCAAATGCCCCAACTTTGCCAGGGGAGTTGTCTGGAGTCATACCTGTGGGGTACGTGGACGTATAAAAGACTGGTGCCAAAGGCACACGGGACCTGGATGGGTGTTGCACTGCACACCTGTCGTTGGAATTTCTAATGGAGATACAGCACAACCGTGAGTTTTAAATTTATAAGGTTGGGGCCTAGGGTTACTATTATGCAAATCAAGGGGCTAGCAAAGGACAAGTATGACATAGGATCGTTCTGTTAGGAAAATTAAGATTTGATGTGACAAAGTGTAAACTGATTAGAAAACATTGAAGGTCGGCTTCTAGAAGACTTGGAGATAAAGTTAAAGATTTTGAAGATCGACATAGAATAATAGAAGGACTTAGTTTCCTAATATGATTGTGTTTCCTATTGTAAGTATTTGGTACTCTATATATAAAGAGATCCCTAGACATTGTTTATGTGTGTTACCATTAGGGTAAAACCCGATCTCATAACTTGAGATCGCTCCCCCATGTACCCCTAAGGTTCTTTGCAACCCCGATACAAACAAAGTATCCGTCTTGTTGATTTTATTAATAATATTAGGGGTTTGGCGTTTAAATCTTCTTTGTGTTCTTCATATTGTTATTAATATTATATTAATCTTTTGTTTGGTGTTTATTGGGACTACACACGTTCTTCAAAGCGCGGAAAATTGAAGCTAGGGGATTTAGAAACTTTTATATATTTAGTTGGGGAGAAAAGAGTTGGTTTTCGTTTTGGTTTTAGGTTTTCTACTCTTAATTAAATTAAGATAAATTAAAAGGTGGAGGTACTTCGGGCGTTCAACAATTAAAACGATTGTCTACTATGAAGCAGTTTAGGAGTTATTGAATATATAGAGTTCTAATGGAGATAAGTTCGTAAGTTAATGTGAGCTATTACTGCAGTCCTTCTATCAGGCTAACGCGGAGGTGTCCACAATCAGGAAAATAGAATGTCACATGGGTTGCAGAATATATTAAAGCATACACCGAAAGTTCTCTCAAATGTATACCCATATTATCTGACAGTTAATCTCGAATCCTATTCCTCAATCTCGGTCGTCAGAGATGTCCAAATCATGGCATAGTTTATTGAATAAACAATCTTATGAATGAGGATTTTCCCTCACTGGAATAGGTTAGACTAACTGGTTTAGGCGGTCGAATAATATGTCATCACTTATTCGTACGATTTATCAACATTAATCAGGTATGCGAGAATACTGGGATGGTTTGTACTACAAATGGAAACTTAAGTAACATGTTTGTTATTCGATTCATAATACAACTACCTTCGGTCATTCTCGACTTCCATACATTTGTACTCAGCCGTAGGCGTTTCCAGTAATATATCAGAGAACAGTCGAATAGGGGCCGTCATATTACGTCATGATATTTAATGCCGTCTGTATTTCACTATTATGACAAGCCTAAGGCAACAATCAAACAAGAACATGCAATAAGACAATCAAAGCAACAGTTCAATATAAGTATGCAAAGGTATTATTTAAGTCGAGGATATTCCGAAAGTTGTCTCAAAAATATCGTCTATATGGATTTAATCTTGATCTACCTCTATTCCCATATTCTGTGTCTCTTGGATCCTACTTTGGTCTAGAGAACACCGGCCATGCCGAGCTCAATGATTCAATCTAACATAGTATAACTAAGTGACATATATCCTATGAGTTAGCTACGTTCATTTTTGGATAAGGTTTTAGTCACAATATGAGTTGGGCAGATAAACGATAAAGATTTAATTCCTACATCTATTTGTAATATAAACCATCCGCAATCTCATAACATACAACTTAATTACATATTAAAACTTTCTAAACGACTATCATAGCACACAATTGAGTTATCTAATTAATCATGGCAATTCTAACATGCATATTTAAATTTATTAAAGAAAGAACAAACATAATTAAATATGAAAGATAGATTAAAACCTGAAACAGACGTACAATAACTCGTAGCTACAAATGCATCCCGGAGCACCTCCGTACAAGTCTTCTGATTTGACATAAAAAGTCACATTTTTGCGTACATAATCCCCACCTTTTTAGCCCCAAAATGGATGAAATCATTCAATATCAATACTTTTTCACCAAAATTCATTATTAAGGCTAAAAATAAGGCATTGCTTCAAAAATCAAGTAAAATGGCTAAATAACGTACAAAACAAAGCATAAACGATACGGTCATGTTCTACGAGTACTTTTTAGCATAATACCTTGAAATTATTCTTTGATTAGTTCATTATGATCTTCAGGTAATTACGATCACGTGGATATAAAGAACGCTGAAAACGGATCAAGAATGAAGAAGTTATGGCCAAACGAAAATTGACCAGTGCACGAGACTTACGATCCAGCACACAAGGCAACGACCACGGGCTACATGCACACCCCCACAGGGGCCGTATACCACCCTCTAGGGGCCGTATACGCCCCCATAGAGGCCGTATACCCCCTCTTTGGGGCCGTATACCCCCTGTAGGGGTGGTATACCCTCTCTACGCTGTCGGATACGCCCCATTTGGTACCGAATACGCCCTATTTGGTACCGAATACGCCCTTTTGGTATCGAATACGCCCCTTTTGGCACCGCTACGGGGAATCAATCGTAAGATCTTAAGCATCTTGATGAACTTTTCTATTTAGTTCCACCTGTAAATACCCGTAGTTTTCTTTTCCTTGTTCCAACCAAAAATTCCTTTCCACAACACACAACGACGATCGACCAGATCATCCAGGACTGAACCACTTATCTCCACACCTGATACTGAGTCGATTATCCGAACAATTCGCAAAGAAAGACGCTCTCGCTTCTGACAAGTGGCCGCACTGATCACTCTCGCCGACCACACCAAACCATCTATCGAAGGAGGAGGACCCATCAGCTATCCGGTAATCGAAGGTGCATCTTTTGAACTTAAACACCACATCATTCAACTCATCAAAGACAACTGTCAATTCCACGGTTTACCCCGTGATGACCCCAACACCCACATCGACAAATTCATTCAGATTTCTAACTCTTATAAGCAGAACGGGGTTGAGCAAGATATAGTTCACCTATACTTGTTCCCCTATTCTCTCGCTCTACATGCCCAGACATGGTTTGAGGGACTTGAGACCGGCTCAGTCTCCTCATGGACGGATATGGCTACCAAATTCCTAACCAAATACTTCCCTCCGTCCAAACAAACCTCCACCAAGCTTGTGATGAATCTATCTATACGGCATGGGAACGATTCAAGATCCTTCTGAAGAAATGTCCAAACCACCAACTCGAAAAGATTGCCCAGTTATGCACGTTCTACAATGGTCTTGTTCCAAACCACCGCGTTACCCTTGATGCTGCTGCTCAAGGTAATTTCATGCATCTCACGGATAGGGAATCTTGGAACTTGATCGATAATATGACGATGCACCATCACGACTTGAAGACAGATGAGCAATCCTCATCCCTACCTCTATCCTCCTACAACCAAATCCAACCTGAGACAATCAAATTCTTGAGTGAGCAGATTGAGTCGTTGACGAAACAACTAGGAGAGCTAAAGAAGCAACCACAGCAGATCCACCAAGTTCAGGCTTGCCAAAACTGTGCTCACCTTCCCACGGAAGAATATCAAGTTGAGTATGAAGATCCAGCTGACGGCACGGTCTACTACGCACAATTCCCAGCTCGATCACAAAATCCGCCTGGTTTCGCATGAACTTCTCCACCTAGGACACAAGGCACTCAATTTCCTCCATGAAACACCCAAACAACCTTCCAACCTAAATACCAACCAAGATACCCAACCTACAAAGATTAGCGTGCAACTTGCCGATCAGTCGGTCTGATATCCACGAGGAATAGCCAAGAATATAATGGTTAAGGTTGATAAATTCTTGTTTCCCACTGACTTCGTTGTGATGGATATACAGGAAGATATCAATATACCAATCATCCTAGGCAGACCTTTCATGCACACTGCCCGCGCTATCAGAGATGTATACTCGCAGACTATAAGCCTTCGAGCCAACGGGGAAACTGTATCATTCCAAGTTGATCAGGCTGATAGTTCTCATCTAGAGTATGCTGAGATATACACCATATCCACTGGCAGAGTCACATCCGATGATGATACATCCGAATCAAGTCCTTCAGACACATATGTACCCGATGACCATACCTGTCTCATCTCATCAACGGAAGAATCTGAATCCGAGAGAAAAGAAATGGAAGACTCAGAGTCAGAAGACAATGAGATGGAAGACTCTGAAGAGGAGCAAGAAGAGGATGATCCAGAATCAGAAGAGCAAGAGGAGGACGTTTATCAATCCACACCACATCACGAATACTTCCCTGATTCTTAGCATCCGACAGAAGAGATCATGCAACTTGAAAATATTCCAATCAATCTGTCAAATGACGATTCAGATGAAGGCTAACCGATTGATCACTGTTATCCTGAAGAAAAGGACATTGAAATGGATTCTTCTCAACCTATATCACAAATCATCGACGCAACTCAGCCACCATCCGATACTGTTGAGTTCCCTGATTCTTAGCACACGGACGCTCCAGTAATGGACAGTGATGAGGATGACGTCATCTTTATAGATGTTCCAATAGATGTTGTGACAACCGTCAAAAAAAAATAATATCTCAGGTCATTACCGCACTCGAATCTCAAATTACGCTTACAGCATTCCTTAAATCCTAGTGAAAATCCTAGGTTATGACTCCGTAGGCTTATCAAAGTCATAAAACGTCTTAGAGACTGCTTGGTGAACTGTAAATTCCCTCTAACATGCCAAATTAGGTACTAAGTGCCAATAAAATAAAGAAAAACCTATCTCTTTATGTCTTCACAAAATCCTCATCGAATCACAAAAACTGAATTTTCGGTGACACTACAAGTAAATTCAATCGGACGGTACCCGACTTAACAAGAACATTAGTGAGAATATTTCTATTAATAACTTAAATCTATTTTTAGAAGTTATTTATCATATATTATTATTTTGTTTAAATAATACACGAAAAACTTAGACGTTTTGGCTAAAACGTCTCAAACGCAAAGAAAATGCGTGAATCGAATTCGGCAACCAAACGAACATCAATAAATATTTTGACAACTTAAAATAAAGTATTTTAATAATACTTAAATAAAAAAATAATCCCAAACATATCGTGAATTTAAACGACAAAAGAAAACGTTACGCGATTTAACGTATTAACGAATTTACGAGTAAACGAACACAGAACGCAACACAGTCTGGAAACCAATTTTTTTAAAAACATTTCCAGCCCTATGGGGCCCCAAAAATTCGTTCACCCCACTACCTACCCTCTTTTCCAATTCAAAATCATTTTTATTCCCTATACACCTCATTACTACTTCCATTTTCCCAAAACACACACACACACTCTTCACTTTTCTCTCTCAAAAACACACACAAACCCTCTCCAAATCCTCTCTAATTCTCAGCCATTTTCAAAGATAAATCCAAGTGTTTGAAGGTCTTAATCCATCAAACAAATCCTAAAAGGTAAGCAACATCATTTACATATGTTAGGCTACTACTTTCTTGCTTATTTTTTTCAAAAATTCGGATTTTATGCCTCTCTCATGGCTAAAATTCTCATGCAAACCTTGATGTTTGTAGATTAACTCTTTTCACATCTTAATGTGTTAAAAGAAAGAGTAATCCATGATCAAACCGAAAATCAAGTAAAAAATCATGTTATTACTTGTAAACTAGTTAGATCTTGTTCATCTTGTGTAAAAAGCTTGTTTATATGTTAATAATCATCTCTAACACATCAAGGATGTATGTCAACACCATGCATGTGTTAGAACATGGATTTAAATGTCAAAAGATCAAAAGTTCATTTATTTCCATGGTGGTGTTCTTGTTTAAGCTCAAACATTCATCATGGACTTTCAAATATTCTGTCCAGAAACTTTCATCTACTTCAACGATTTTTGTAAAACTCATTTCTTCATGAAAATGGACATTTTTATAGTCTAGAATCAATTTCTAGAAGTTACCTTTCCAACCACATAAGCCTCATATTTTTATGAGTTCATTTGATATTTTTTATAATTTTTGTGAATAAAGATGTATAATCTGTTAGATTAAGTCAGAAACTTTTCTCTCAATGTTTTAATCATAACTGGAGCATTAAAACTCCAAATGACTTGAAACCAACGCCAAAAGTTTAAAATTTTCATTGGCTACAACTTTCAAGAAGACCATTTTTATTGTTTCCATGTACATTTTGCCCAAAAATAATGATTGCATGCATGTGTTCAGATCTGACCTCAGATGGTAAAAGTAAAAATAATAAATACTTGAATTCTCTATAATCCCTGGAAAAATTACAGTACATAGATAACATATTGAAGATGATCCTTGATTTTTGCATCATTTTATTTCGGACCATAGGTATTTTTTATAAATTCAACAAACTGATGTAATTTTCTAGATATAAGAAGGTGGACTGATTTTTGGTAAAAGTTGGAAACCGACACTTGTGGATTTGTTATTTAAGGAAAGACTAACTCCTTATGACTCATGAACATGTTTAAGGTTTGGGTAAAAGTTTCGGGTCAAACCGAGAAGGTTTGACTGAGTCAACAATAATTGGTCTCGATTTCGAAAACACGAAACTTACTATTTTTGGAATGAATGATAACCAAAAGGGGTTCGGGTGTCTTATGATGTATTTATCGATTTGTGTGTTGTTAATCATAATTTGGAAGGAACCAAAGTTCTAACACTCAAAACACTATGAAATTTGGACATAAACAATTACGAGACATTATATACTTGTATATTCATTATTATACTCAACGCGATTATTGGACATTAACAAACTTCAAAGCAAACAAACCATTTTGGCACTTTGTAATCTAAATATTTAGCTAAGCAATCCTATCAAACCTAAATTACCAAGAAACTAATTAGAAACCTCATGTTCATAGGTCTTGGATAGGAGTCATACCCGACAAGCACGCGCGCTACATTCATCGTTTACTCTTACACTCAATTGTGAGTTTTCACAGCTCCTTTTTACTTGTTTATTATTTTGGGGTGAAAAGCATGATCTCGAACTTTAACTAAATTGGTTGTACTCTTTATGAACTTGTTGAACTTTTGTTATACTATTTATGCGAATTGGTATATACTATTGTTATGCTTGAGTACTATCGTGCTAAAGTCCCCGGAAATACAGTTTACACTACTTATTAACTCGTCCGAGAGCCAGACGAGCCGTTGATATTTATGGATAGCGCTATTTAGGGGGAAACCACTCCTCACTCACACTGTTCGTGAGTGCATAGTATCACCTTACTCATGTTAGCGATAGAACATGGAGCTTGGGGCATGTGTCGGTTGAATCGGTTTAGAAGTTGCCTCAATTGCATTAACACTCTTGTATACTACCTTTCATATTCGCAACAATTACAACCAATCATTTTTATTCATGTATTTATGGACAAAAGCTTTTAGTTCATTTATGTGTAACATTAAACCTGTGAACTCACCAACTATGTCCATAGTTGACCTGTTGTTTTATCATGCTTTTCAGGAGAACGACAGTAAGATGCACTCTAGGAGTACATTAGCATGGATGCATGTTCACACGCGTTTGCTTTATTTTGAAACTATGACTCTCTTTTGGAAACTTTAAGAGCTTATTATAATTTCTTTTCGAACTGTGGTTGAAACTTGTAGTAATGTGTAATATTTTCTCTAAATTATGTATGGTGTTGCTACTATATCTTATGCATTGTTACCCAGTGCTGTTACATCTCGTGTTTCCGCTTTAGCGGGGTGTGACAGGTTTGGTATCAGAGCCTAAGGTTATAGAGAATGCCGGTTTTTCAAATAAAAACCCCAACTATAACCAACACTTTTAAATAATATTTTCTTAAAACACCAAAATATTACAAGTTCAACTAAATTGAACGTATTAGTAGTATAGCTAACCCATGTGTTGCATTATTAGACCTCAATTAGACATAGCCTGATCACCTATGTTTAATTTAGGTAAGATTATGCGAGATACGGAGTAGGTATACTACGATTATGTTCAATTTTCTTTTCTACTCAAATCCTTGAAAGCAGATTTTGCGTTTGTGCATTGCATATCGTAGGCATCCATATTAGCATCGTTAGTAACTAAGAATACCTCCAATTTAGTCATATCATTTTGAGGTTAACATGTTAGTGCATAATGTCAAAGTAGCTTGTTTAAGGTGTTAGTCAAATCTTATGATCTTTGTAACCGACACTAAGTATAGGATAGCAACACTTGGGGTGTTGCTATAGCTACTGT
This sequence comes from Pseudognaphalium luteoalbum, assembly GCA_963422505.1. Lineage (NCBI taxonomy): Eukaryota > Viridiplantae > Streptophyta > Magnoliopsida > Asterales > Asteraceae > Pseudognaphalium > Pseudognaphalium luteoalbum. The sequence goes on from OY730196.1 coordinate 52,247,553, forward strand.
ATGTATACAGTGGTTGTGTCTTGATTTGTGACTGTTCGTTCTGTCTATGTTCAACAAAGATTCGATGATATAGTAATCGTTCCTAATTGATAGTAAAGTAATAGTTTTACTTACTCTTGCTTAGATTATATCACATTCTACTACCGCATACATAAATTCGTTAGACAATATTATGCACGTTTAACTTGTGATTCGAACCTAAAGATCCGAAGATTAGGAACTACACATCATTTTCCCACACTGCTTATCGGCAGTCGCGCCAGGACACGTCACTAATCATCCTAGGAACTAAATCTTCTACTTGTAGTCTTACCTTGTTGCAATCCTCATTCCACGCTTCCGTATCAACCGATGATTATGGTTACATCACCATGTCGCCCTTGCGACAACCCACCCAGTACCGAGGAGGAGAATCTATCCAATAAAAAGGAACCACTTGAGGAGGTTCCGCTTGAGGATGAACCAACAAAACTGGACCAACACGAGAACTCGTCACCTAGGCACGTTACATCTACTTCTTCTATTTCACACTCTTCCTCCCACTCTTTTCGAAGACCTATGAATCGCGTGACTTATACACGACTAGAATTACTGACAGTTCACCTTGAACTAGACCTTACACTATCTACACTATTACTGATACTCCAACCACTTGGACCCGTCGTCGGTCAGATGTCCGTCAATGGAATTAATTACCCGCAACTCTTGAGGCTTGGAGAATAGAAGAAGGAATATAGATTCTTACAGAGGACGAAGAAGCTTTCTACACGCAAATCTCTCTGCACGCACATGAACTCACTCACCATACCTTCCCGGTACTAGCTGCTAGGCTACGCCACCACGAGAATAGAATAGATACTAAGAAGTTAGAACAACATGAAACCCGTTTAGGCTAGGTGTGACTGGCACAAGGCCGAGATGTACAGATCTATGAGGACCAACAGGGTCTTAGTGAAACCATAGAAACTACCCATCTTCCGGTGATGGAGACCAGAGGCAAAGTCGTTGCCTTGCGATTAAAACTAGTGTGCAAAATAGAACTCACTTAAGATTAGTAGAAATTCTACTAAACATGTACAATGTGTTGGAAACGGTTTCAACCAAATCTTCATCGGACATTTTCCATGGATTTTTCACAAACATAAATCTTTCAACAAATTTTTAATAAAACATAACTTTCAACACTTTTCAATGACCATGAACGTATTTTATTGACTCAAGCCTTCAATGGATTTTCATCAGACATTTAATCAAAAAATTTCACAACTTCAATTTTTTCGAACGGATTTCGTTAAACAGAATTTTCAAACGATTTGTCAGTAATAAGAGTTTTCAACGTATTTTGATTGACTCAAAAATATTTTTTTTTTTTAACCAACTCTAAGTTGTAAAACAAATTATCAACAAGATTTTACAACAACCTATTCACGAAATATTTTATAAAACTTTCAAAATTCTTAAGTATATAAACTAATTTATATAAAACATATCATTTGGTCAAGGTTTTATCACTATATATACCTACAACAACTAATTTACAAACAAGTTTACCAAGTGTTTTATCAACTCTTTAGTCACGATTAGACTACTTTGTAAACGACTACTCTATAACGTTTTTGACTACGATTTGAACAATGAAATGATCATGAATTGACTGCTTTTAAACATGACTTAGACATTGTTATGTCTACTTTTTAAATCAATGATTTGATTTCCAACTAATTTCTAATGCAAGACGTACTTGCAACGAACTTTTCCCCATAGACTTCATACCCGTCGAAATCGAAAGCATTGATATCATAGTAGGCATGGATTGCTTATCCAAGCACCATGCCGAAATTACTTGTTTTGAGAAAATCATTCGTATTCCCCTTGTTACCGGTAGAACTTTGATCCTACAAGGAGAGACGTAAGCTGAGCTTGAACATTGTTTCCTTTATAAAAACCCGAAAATACCTAAGAAAAGAGTACCATGTAATCCTCGCACCCATAACCGAGTAGAAGCCGGAGGCGAACCAACTTGAGGATGTACCCCTTCATGTAGAATTTTCTGGAAGTCTTTCCGCGAAGACTTGCCTGGCCTTCCCCGCCCAGACAAGTCAAATTCCAAATCGATCTTGTGCCCCGAACTGCACCCGTGGCACGAGCCCCATATAGAATATCCCCTTTAGAGTTGCAGGAGTTGTCTAACTAACTCCAAGAACTCTCCGATAAGGGATTTATTCGCCCCAGCTCATCACCATGGGGTGCTCCTGTTCTATCGTTAATAAAAAGGACGGATCCTCATGAATGTACATTGATTATAGAGTACTGAACAAATTAACAACTAAGAATAGGTACCCGCTTCCTTGAATCGACGATATATTCGATCACCTGCAAGGCGCCTCCTATTTCTCTAAACTCGACCTACAGTCAGGTTATCACCAATTATGGATTCACAAAGAAGTTATACCCAAAACGGTGTTCCAAACACGATATGGACATTATGAGTTTATGCTTATGCCCTTCAGCCTAACCAATGCTCCTGCGGCATTCATGAACTTAATGAACAGAGTTTGCAGAGCATACTTGGATAAATTTGTGATTTTTATCGATGACATACTAGTCTACTCGCGTAGTAAAGAGGATCACGAGCAACATTTAGGGCAAGTGTTGCAACCACTCAAGGAAGAGAAGTTGTACTCCAAATTCTCTAAGTGTGAGTTTTGGAACAGAGAAGTACACTTTCTCGGTCTTATGGTGAACATAGAAGGGATCCATGTGGATCCAACTAAAATCGAGACGATTGAGAAATGGAAAGTCCCGAGGACCCCTACGGAAATCCGTCAATTTCTAGGATTTGCTGTATACAATCAAAGGTCCATAGAAAATTTCTTAGAGATTGCCAAGCCCTTGACAGAACTGACCCAAAAGATGAAGGAATTCATTTGGGATATTGAAAAGGAGAAGGCATCCCAAACGCTGAAGGAGAAACTGTGCAATGCGCCAATCATATCATTGCCTGAAGGAACGGATTGTGGTATATTGTGATGCGTCACACTAGGGATTGGGCTGCCATCTGATGCAGAAGAATAAAGTAATTACGAATGCTTTCACACAGCTCAAGAAAAATGAGGCGAACTGTACTACGCATAACTTGGAACTAGGAGCATTGGTCTTCATACTTAAAACCCTGAGACATTACCTATACGGTTCCAGATGTTCTGTGTGTTTACTGATCATAAGAGTCTCCAGGACATACTCGAGTAGAAGATGCTCTACATGAGGCAAAAAAACGGTGGATGGAGTTACTTAACGACTATGATTGTGAAATTATGTACCAAAAGCCGTTAGGATTATTACAACAACCCAAAATACCCCAATGGAAGTGGGAACAGATAACAATGGACTTCGTCACTAAGTCACCTCGAACTTCCAAAGGTCATAACTCCATTTGAGTTATCGTCGACCAACTGACAAGATCCGTGCGTTTTCTACCTATCCGAGAGGATTACATAATGGAGAGACTTGCTCAAAGCTATATTGAAGAACTTGTGTCTCGTCACGGAATGCCCATTTCAATTATCTATGACAGAGATTGTCATTTTACATCACAGTTTTGGCTATCAATGCAGAAGGTGTTGGATACCCAACTAAACATGAGTACAGCTTATCACCCTCAAACAGACGGGCAAGTGAGCGAACAATTCAAACCTTAGACGATATGCTACGAGTCTGTGTACTAGACTTTGGAGGAAGTTGGGATGTACACTTACCCCTCATAGAGTTCACTTACAACAACAGTTACCACACTAGCATCTAGTGTGCACCATTTGGGGCCTTGTATAGACAGAACTGCTGATCACCGTTGTATTGGCACGAAGTCGGTGAGAAGCACTTGACAAGGCCAGACATCATTCAGAAAAGCTACGTTCACAGTCACAGAAAGCCGCTAGAATTCCAAACGGGTGATAAAATGTTCCTGATAGTATCACCTCAGAAGGACTTGTACTCTTCGACAAGAAAGGAAAGCTAAACCCATGCTAAATTGGACCATACAAAATCTTGAAAAAAATAGGCCCGGTGGCTTACGAACTAGAGTTGCCCAAAGAGTTGGACGGCGTTAATGACATATATCATGTCTAAAACTAAAGAAGTGTCTAGTTGACAACTCTCAGACATTGCCCTTAGAAGATTCGAATCGATCGATTACTTTCTTTTAGTGAAGCACCAACATAAATCCTTAATAAAGGTACCAAACAGTTGAGACGTGACAAGATTCCCTTAGTTAAATCTCAGTGGAATTCTAAACATGGATCTGAGTTCACATAGGAACAGGAATATTTAATAACACGAAAGTACCCGCGTCTATTCTCGAGTGCTTCGTCACCTAATAGGATCAGTTGAATTTCGGGATGAAATTCATTTCAACGGTGGGATAATGTGACAACCGTAAAAAAAAAAAAAAATCTCAGGTCATTACCGCACTCGAATCTCAAATTACGCTTACAACATTCCTTAAATCCTAGTGAAAATCCTAGGTTATGACTCCGTAGGCTTATCAAAGTCATAAAACGTCTTAGAGACTGCTTGGTGAACTGTAAATTCCCTCTAACATGCCAAATTAGGTACTAAGTGCCAATAAAATAAAGAAAAACCTATCTCTTTATGTCTTCACAAAATCCTCATCGAATCACAAAAACTGAATTTTCGGTGACACTACAAGTAAATTCAATCGGACGGTACCCGACTTAACAAGAACATTAGTGAGAATATTTCTATTAATAACTTAAATCTATTTTTAGAAGTTATTTATCATATATTATTATTTTGTTTAAATAATACACGAAAAACTTAGACGTTTTGGCTAAAACGTCTCAAACGCAAAGAAAATGCGTGAATCGAATTCGGCAACCAAACGAACATCAATAAATATTTTGACAACTTAAAATAAAGTATTTTAATAATACTTAAATAAAAAAATAATCCCAAACATATCGTGAATTTAAACGACAAAAGAAAACGTTACGCGATTTAACGTATTAACGAATTTACGAGTAAACGAACACAGAACGCAACACAGTCTGGAAACCAATTTTTTTAAAAACATTTCCAGCCCTATGGGGCCCCAAAAATTCGTTCACCCCACTACCTACCCTCTTTTCCAATTCAAAATCATTTTTATTCCCTATACACCTCATTACTACTTCCATTTTCCCAAAACACACACACACACTCTTCACTTTTCTCTCTCAAAAACACACACAAACCCTCTCCAAATCCTCTCTAATTCTCAGCCATTTTCAAAGATAAATCCAAGTGTTTGAAGGTCTTAATCCATCAAACAAATCCTAAAAGGTAAGCAACATCATTTACATATGTTAGGCTACTACTTTCTTGCTTATTTTTTTCAAAAATTCGGATTTTATGCCTCTCTCATGGCTAAAATTCTCATGCAAACCTTGATGTTTGTAGATTAACTCTTTTCACATCTTAATGTGTTAAAAGAAAGAGTAATCCATGATCAAACCGAAAATCAAGTAAAAAATCATGTTATTACTTGTAAACTAGTTAGATCTTGTTCATCTTGTGTAAAAAGCTTGTTTATATGTTAATAATCATCTCTAACACATCAAGGATGTATGTCAACACCATGCATGTGTTAGAACATGGATTTAAATGTCAAAAGATCAAAAGTTCATTTATTTCCATGGTGGTGTTCTTGTTTAAGCTCAAACATTCATCATGGACTTTCAAATATTCTGTCCAGAAACTTTCATCTACTTCAACGATTTTTGTAAAACTCATTTCTTCATGAAAATGGACATTTTTATAGTCTAGAATCAATTTCTAGAAGTTACCTTTCCAACCACATAAGCCTCATATTTTTATGAGTTCATTTGATATTTTTTATAATTTTTGTGAATAAAGATGTATAATCTGTTAGATTAAGTCAGAAACTTTTCTCTCAATGTTTTAATCATAACTGGAGCATTAAAACTCCAAATGACTTGAAACCAACGCCAAAAGTTTAAAATTTTCATTGGCTACAACTTTCAAGAAGACCATTTTTATTGTTTCCATGTACATTTTGCCCAAAAATAATGATTGCATGCATGTGTTCAGATCTGACCTCAGATGGTAAAAGTAAAAATAATAAATACTTGAATTCTCTATAATCCCTGGAAAAATTACAGTACATAGATAACATATTGAAGATGATCCTTGATTTTTGCATCATTTTATTTCGGACCATAAGTATTTTTTATAAATTCAACAAACTGATGTAATTTTCTAGATATAAGAAGGTGGACTGATTTTTGGTAAAAGTTGGAAACCGACACTTGTGGATTTGTTATTTAAGGAAAGACTAACTCCTTATGACTCATGAACATGTTTAAGGTTTGGGTAAAAGTTTCGGGTCAAACCGAGAAGGTTTGACTGAGTCAACAATAATTGGTCTCGATTTCGAAAACACGAAACTTACTATTTTTGGAATGAATGATAACCAAAAGGGGTTCGGGTGTCTTATGATGTATTTATCGATTTGTGTGTTGTTAATCATAATTTGGAAGGAACCAAAGTTCTAACACTCAAAACACTATGAAATTTGGACATAAACAATTACGAGACATTATATACTTGTATATTCATTATTATACTCAACGCGATTATTGGACATTAACAAACTTCAAAGCAAACAAACCATTTTGGCACTTTGTAATCTAAATATTTAGCTAAGCAATCCTATCAAACCTAAATTACCAAGAAACTAATTAGAAACCTCATGTTCATATGTCTTGGATAGGAGTCATACCCGACAAGCACGCGCGCTACATTCATCGTTTACTCTTACACTCAATTGTGAGTTTTCACAGCCCCTTTTTACTTGTTTATTATTTTGGGGTGAAAAGCATGATCTCGAACTTTAACTAAATTGGTTGTACTCTTTATGAACTTGTTGAACTTTTGTTATACTATTTATGCGAATTGGTATATACTATTGTTATGCTTGAGTACTATCGTGCTAAAGTCCCCGGAAATACAGTTTACACTACTTATTAACTCGTCCGAGAGCCAGACGAGCCGTTGATATTTATGGATAGCGCTATTTAGGGGGAAACCACTCCTCACTCACACTGTTCGTGAGTGCATAGTATCACCTTACTCATGTTAGCGATAGAACATGGAGCTTGGGGCATGTGTCGGTTGAATCGGTTTAGTAGTGGCCTCAATTGCATTAACACTCTTGTATACTACCTTTCATATTCGCAACAATTACAACCAATCATTTTTATTCATGTATTTATGGACAAAAGCTTTTAGTTCATTTATGTGTAATATTAAACCTGTGAACTCACCAACTATGTCCATAGTTGACCTGTTGTTTTATCATGCTTTTCAGGAGAACGACAGTAAGATGCACTCTAGGAGTACATTAGCATGGATGCATGTTCACACGCGTTTGCTTTATTTTGAAACTATGACTCTCTTTTGGAAACTTTAAGAGCTTATTATAATTTCTTTTCGAACTGTGGTTGAAACTTGTAGTAATGTGTAATATTTTCTCTAAATTATGTATGGTGTTGCTACTATATCTTATGCATTGTTACCCAGTGCTGTTACATCTCGTGTTTCCGCTTTAGCGGGGTGTGACAGGTTTGGTATCAGAGCCTAAGGTTATAGAGAATGCCGGTTTTTCAAATAAAAACCCCAACTATAACCAACACTTTTAAATAATATTTTCTTAAAACACCAAAATATTACAAGTTCAACTAAATTGAACGTATTAGTAGTATAGCTAACCCGTGTGTTGCATTATTAGACCTCAATTAGACATAGCCTGATCACCTATGTTTAATTTAGGTAAGATTATGCGAGTGCTCTCGAAAAATTTGAGGATGATTTTCGTATGATCATGGCTGTCATTAGAGACTCGACTAATGAGTACACTCCAAGATAGAGAGAGTTAATCGAGGAAATCAATGCTGAGTATACGGTCTATCATGCTAATAACTCTAGGAGTCCTCAGTTTCTGCATAACCGCATTCATGCCTTCGCCGAAGATCTAGCGAGTCAGCTTCTGCAAGAACCCCATATTGATGATACACCTACTGCAGACGAGCTAGAGTTCTTCGAAGAACAAAAAGTCATATATGGCAAGGTTTATGAAGCCCTAATCAAGTCCGCATTTCCATATTCTAACCAACAGAAGAGTTTGCTACATTCTTACAGGTACAATTTGGACTATGCATCTGGGAACCCTGAGGAGGAAGTAGACATTCAGATAATGAATGATCTAAGAGGATTGATGGATTCCATAGCCGGTAACGACCATATTGATGATACCTCACCACATAGGTTTTACATCGACTGCACAATTGAATATCACGCCAACAAGATTATCAAGAGGCTCGAATACGTGAGTTTGGACAAAAGAACGCGTGCCATCCCTTCTTCCATCCCAAATGGAACAATGGTCAACACTGCAAACTTTTTCATGGAATGTCTCTCAGAGATCTTTGGTACTGTTCCTCAAGAAGAACCCAAGCAGCTATTTCATGACGGTCTACGTGAAGTCTACTACAGAATCTTAAACATCTTTAGGAATTCTGACCTCACGTACTCCAGTCACCAAAACCAGCTTCTCCAGGGTATTCAAGAATCCATCCATACACTAAGAAGAAACCCATAAAATCATGAATACATACATCTACGCTTCTTCGGTTTCATGGATTCTTTAAGGAGAGAACGTCCTGAGTGTGAGGTTGTCAGATCCAATGGGACCCTCATCTTTGATCCCAACGGAGTCATCTCAAAGTCAGTCGATGATATCACCTGGGACCTTCTTCACTTGAAAAGGGTAGCTGAAAAACACTTTGACAGCTTCCCTCTTCATGTGGAAAGGATCACAAACATCACTCAGGTTATCACCCGCCACTTCTTGAGATTCTATTCCACGGTCCCACCTTCCAGCACCATTGGCCCTGGAAGTTCAACCACCCACTGATTCTGAATGAAGGAAAGTCGAGTTCTCGACTCTAAAAGCAGAACTTCTCGGGAGGCAACCCGAGTAATAAAATGTGTGTTGATTGTGTGTTAATAAGTGAAGATAAATCTCCGAATATCCTTCACACTTGGATATACCTCAAAAATATTTTCAAAATATTTCAAAGTCACAACTCAGCTTTTGCAAAAATCACTCGTCTCAGATAAATAAGAAACACTTTTCAAAAATTAGTTCATATGTTTCGAGCATTTGAGGTGCTTGCATACTACTTTTACGCATTATGCTCGAACTCGTTTAAAAACATATGTTCTACAAAATGATTTGTCATAGAAAACATCTTTTCATTCTGAGACAGTGATTCTCTTTTATTGCAAAAATATGAAGATGAGAGTTAAAAGGTATATCCAACATGTTCACATTAAGAGATTGATTCACAAATGATGGTTGAAAGGGAAGGCAAGGTTCTCATTTAAAGGCAATCCCCCTAAAAGCTGAATAATCCTCATGGAGCTGCTGCAAAAGAAAGACTTTTCTTATCAGCATATATTCAGACCTTCAGCTTTTAGCTATCTAAGGAGTTTCTTCATCCTTTCTCTGTTTCTATCTTTTTGCTTTATTGAGTACAGTTAATTAATAAAAGTAATCTATACCATATCCTAAGCTTATCACTAAGTGTGGGATTCCAGCACAAATTTGAGAAACATTTTCTTATATGTTTAAACTCTAAGTGTGGGATTTTACTTCCAATAAAATCTCCACTGAAGATAACATTAGGGACAATGTTCCTCTAAGTGTGGGATAGCGGTATAGAATACCTTAGATAGATTTTTGTGTCCAAATAGCAACTCAGAAAATGTTCATCACTTTAAAAATTGATCAAATTATTTTATTTTATTTTGCATAAAACAAAGAAAAGCATGAGCTTAACTTTTACAGTAGATAGCTACTCATTCAGTTAGCTCTGCTATTTCTTTGAATTTTAATATTTCTAAGAGGAGCCATTTTAAATATGAGTAAGTTATTTTGGAAAGTAGTGTAAATAAGGTAGGCATTTTTCAAATTAAGAAATGATAATCTTAGGGGCAGCGCATGACTAAGCACATACAACCCATATTAATTGCAGTGAGGTATCTTGAGCCTATATATGCTGTTGATGCATATTAGGTTGTCTGTCAGTTGGTCTATCGAGTTGTAATAAGTGTCGTTAGTCGTATAGTGAAAATATAGTTTTTGTTATATGCGACACTTAAGTTTTAGGTTAGGCGTCACTTGCCTTAGTGACGCATAGCGTCACTTAGGTAAGTGACGCATGAAGGCGGCCACATGCGACACTTCCACAAGTGACGCATGTCAGCTGACTTTTAGTATAAATACAAACCTACAGGTTTCAGGCTAGGGTTAACGAAACCCTAGCACCATTTGTTGACTAAACCTCTCTGTAATCGTTCTCAATACGTTAAACAAGCTGATATACAAGTTTACTTTGTTGAAATATATTTGTTTCGGTTTGTGTTTGTTAGCATTACGTGCAATTGATTGATTCTGCCTTTCAGTTGTAGTCAATTGTCATCTAGATCCAACGTTAGGGGCACTATCAACTGGTATCAGAGACTTTAGGTGATAACATTGACGTTTAGAAGTCGTTTTGGGTTCATTTTGGTTTTGTTTGAATCAAGAATCGAGATTACATACTGATTTTGGGTAGCTAAGGTGAAATACAGTCGATATTCTTCATCATTTACAGGTTTCGTCCATTAGGGTTCAAGGAATTTTCGTTAGGTTTACGAAAGTTCGAGTTTTTTAGGGTTTTAGGACTTTGCAGCCGTTTTGCGTCGCTCGACCCGTCACTTGGACGCGTCACTTACAGCGGCACTACCTAATCCCAAATTAGGGTTTTACCGTCACTTGAACGCGTCACTTGAAGCATCATTTGAGGTTTATACGACACTTAACTTAAGTGCCGTTCACTCTAATCCACCGTCACTTACGTGCGTCATTGTTGCACGTCACTTGAGTATCAAGCGTCACTTCTGTTAGTGACGCCTGTTTGATTTATTGCGTCACTTTCTTTAGTGACGCCTTTTGATTTATTGCGTCATTTTTTCTAGTGACGCCTATTTGTTTTAGTACGTCACTCAAGTAAGACACTTGAGTGCGTCACTTGCCTGATTGAGCGACACTTACTTACAGTGTCATCAGTCACTACATCCGTCACTCGATAGCGTCACTTACCAAGTGACGCTAGTCGTTGCGACACTTGAGTGCGTCACTTACTAAGTGACGCCTTCGGTACTAATAAGTTTTCGAGCTTTTGTTTTTTGAGTAAAATTTCACGTATATCTTCAATGGCTGCTGACAAGGAAGATATCAGAGGGATTAGGGAGATGATAAAACAAGGAAATGATATTGGTTCCAACAATAAACCTCCATTATTTACTGCTGACATGGACTATGCATACTGAAGGGATCGATATGAACAATTTGTGGATTTTTATTGTCCAGAACTGTGGGGTCCATTAAAACAAAGATATGAGGCTCCAGTGGCTGAAGGAAACTATAGTGGTGTTCCTCCAGAAAAATCTTTTAATGCGATGACACCTCAAGAAAAGAAGGACTATCAAATAGGAAGAAAAGCACACTCAGCTATCTGTATGTGCTTGACAAAGGATGTCATGAGACTGTTTAAAACTCATGACACAACCTATGACTTATGGAAGGCTATAGAGACTAGATGCGGGGGAAATGAGAAGTACAACGAGGCTAAATTGGAACTGATTAACAAACAGTACGATTTGTTTGACTCCTTACCTAATGAGACAACCTCTGAACTGTTTACTCGGTACTCACAATTGGTGAGTGAATTAAGTGAAGGTGGATATAATCTCACTGCACTTGAGATAAATAAGAAATTATTAGATGTTTTACCAAGTGCATGGGATGTGAAAGTCCAATTCTTGAAGGAAAATCAAGAATTGGCTGGGATGACTTTGGATCAACTTATAGGAATTCTTCAAGCTCATGCTATGGAGTTGAAGAAGAAAGAGTGCAAGTCGAATGGATTTGTACAAAATCCCTCACTTTATGGAAGCCAAGTTAACTCTGGTAAGAGTTATGGAGGAATGACATTCATTTCGGATACCAATTCTCCATCTTATTCAACCGGGGCTTCACATGCAGCATATGTTTCCGGTACAACCTGCACAACTCAAGGAACACAACAGCAGGCTACAGCATCACCAGCTATCCAAGAGCAAGCTGCGATTTATACAGCTTTTCTCAGCACTTACAAAGATTTGGTTACTCAACCGAATACTACTTTGGAAATGACTAATGAAGATTATAGTCAGCTGGATGATGATGACTTGGAACAAATGGATTTAACCTGGAACATAGCTATGATTTCAAGGAGGGTTCAGAAGTTCTTGCAGACGACGGGACGGAAGAGCTTGGAAGGCAATGGGAAGACTGGGTTTGGGTTCGATAAAAGCAAGGTTCGATGTTACAACTGTCAGAACCTTGGTCACTTTGCAAGGGAATGTGAGAAACCCAAGATGCCATCGTCGGGTCTTACTAAGCCGGATCCGCCCAAGGCAAACGAGAAAGAAGAAGCTAAATCGTTGGCTGTGGATAATGCTTTGATCGTCTTTGAGCCAACTGCTTCTGACTGGAGTGTTCAGGCTGCTCAGTTTCAATGCCTGATGGCTCACATTACTCCTGAGGTACCAAATGAACCTAATGAGCCTTTTAATTGTGTTTCTTGTATTAAATTGACTGAATCCCTTGAGGCCTATCAGAAAGACAATTTAGATTTGCGGGACAAGATAGTTAAACTTACTGAATCTAATAAGTTTTTGCTAGATAATGAAAAACTTTATGAACAACATCTTGAGGCTCACAAATTAGATACCCAAACCTTTAAAGCAAAGGTCTTTAGCCAACAAGATGCAATTAAGAGTTATCTTACTGAAATTGAATTGTTGACTAAAGAACTATCTGATTTGAAAAATGAGTTTGAAAATCATAAAAGCAAAATCTTAGGTTCGACGTCCGCAACTCTAGTCTTTAATGAGATCGTCAGTAAGCAAGGGACAAGTGGCAAAAAGAAGGAAGGTCTTGGTTATAACCAAGTACCTCCACCTTCTCATGCTGAATATTGTCCTCCGCTTGTTAAAGAAGGCCTTGAGGAGATCTCTGTTGATTATACAAAACTCTATGGAATCAAGGCCAAAGAAGCCAAGCAAAACAAACTGACAAAGGAGAAAACCAAAAGGCCAGAGTATCATTTGCCTCAGTTTGTTAAGGCTGAAAGTAAGTCTCCAGTTCATATTGATGAGATTGTTGAGATAGAGGATATTACTGATCAGGAATATCCTGAGTTTAAGAAGGTTGAGGCTAAACCTAAAACAGAAATTTTAAAAGTTGAACCTGTAACAAAGGTTCAAACTAAAAAGGAAAGTAAAGTTTTAAATGTGAAACCTCAAACTCAACAGTCACCTGCAAAAATTTTACAACAAAAGGTGACAAATGAAAAGGTTTCTTTTGATAAAACTTTAGCCTCAACCTCTAATCCAAAACAAGCATTCTCTAAAATGTGTACGAAATGTTCATGTTCTAGAAATGCTTCACCACATCCTGCAGTAAATCCCCCAACTCAACAGTTTAAAGAGTCTCGTTCTTGTTTCTACTGCAAGAGACAAGGACATTTGATCCGTGACTGTCCCAAACTTTCTCATCAGCGTTATGGGAGAGATATGCCTAGTACATCATTCTACAGAAATTCTTTTTCAAAATCACCTCCTAGGCATCACTCAAACTCTCCTAAGCCTGCTGAGAAATTAATTAATGTTGGGCAAAATTCTTTGTCAAAACCAAAGCCCGACATTGCTTCCAAACCAAATTCCGAATCATTAAAGGTTTGGAAAATAAAAGAGTCTACTGAGGACTCAAATGTCATCAATAATAACACATCAGATACAAAATCTAATTTGTTTAAAAATAAAGTGTTATCTGATGTGCTTATTGTTGATGACTATGGTCGACCTAAGTCTGTAAAGGCTTGGGTCACCGTTTCTCACTAATCTCCTCATTTTTTATGTGTTACAGCAGTCTGAACGTGTGAAGATAGCGAATGGTTTATGGACAGTGGCTGCTCGCGACACATGATGGGTGATGTGTCTCTCCTAGTGGATATTAAACCATACGCAGGAGGACATGTTGCTTTTGCTGGAGATACAGGGGGAACGATTTCGGGTAGAGGGACGCTAACTAATGGAAAGGTTAGCTTTGAGAATGTAAATTATGTGGCCGAACTTCAACATAACTTGCTAAGTGTTTCACAAGTTTGTGATAAGGACTATACCACATCATTTACAAAGACTGAGTGTGTAATATTGAAGCCGGGGTATGTCATTCCAGAGGAATGGGTGGAAATGCGAGCACCTAGAAGAAATGACACATATGTGATGAATATGAGAACTGTGGAGACTACAGGTGAATTCACTTGTCTACTCTCCAAGGCTTCAGAAAAGGAATCACTCCTTTTGCACAGACGGATGGGACATATTCATTTCCGGAAAATGAATTTTCTGATTAATAACGATTTAGTTCGTGGAGTTCCGAAACAGTCCTTCGCTTTGAAGGATGACTGTGTTTCTTGCCACAAGGGCAAACTCCATAAGAAGTCCCATAAGTCTAAGGTTGTGAATTCAATAGATGCTCCGTTTGGATTACTGCATATGGACCTTTTTGGTCCGGTTTCTACGAAGTCCCATAAGTCTAAGGTATATTTTCTCGCAACAAAAGATGAAACTGCGGGAATTTTGGTCTATTTGTTGGATAAGTTGGCAAATTTGTGCAACTTAAAGGTGAAGAGACTGCGAAGCGACAATGGAACCGAATTTAAGAACTCAACTCTCAAATTATTCTGTGCTTCTAGGGGTATTGATCATCAATTCAGTGCTCCGAGAACTCCTCAACAGAATGGAGTTGCAGAACGGAAGAATAGGACCATCATTGAAACTGCTCGCACTATGCTAGCAGATTCCAAGCTGCCTATTATCTTCTGGGCCGAGGCAGTTAATACTGCCTGTTATGTTTTAAATCGGGTGCTCTTGGTTAAGGAGAAGAACAAAACATGTTATGAGCTATTCAATAACCGCAAGCCGAATTTGCAATTTCTGGAGCCATTTGGGTGTCCTTGTTTGATAATGATTACCAAAGAACGTGTCCCCAAGTTTGGTGATAAAGCCGTTGAAGGGATTTTTCTTGGATATTCGTTCAACTCTCCAAACAAACGAGTATAAAACAAATCAACAAACGAGATAGAGGAACACTTTGAGGTCAAATGCTTAAGGTATACGGAACCACCTCAAGGAACGGGTCCGGATTGGTTCTTCAATTATGGGAAACTCTTCAGTTCTTTCAATGTTCCGGAGGACGACGAAACAGAAGAGTTAATTACAATGCTTCATGGACTCGATGTTTTTCAACAAACATCTGATTCTCTTCCTACTACATCCAATCCGATTCCCGATACGACACCCACTCCCACACCTACTCCAACACAACAAATGCCTGCACCTACATCCACTACTTCTACTGCATCTGTACCTACGCCCACACCACCAACTACTGCCATCCCTTCTTCTTCAAACACTGTCAATGCCGAGGATCTTCCACATGATCCAGATATGCCTCTCTTAGAGGATGAAGAAGACATGGATTATTCTCGTTTCTTCACTAATGAAGAGAACGCAGATGCTTCTGCCACTGAAGGTGATTTGAACAACTTGGAATTAAATCTTGTGCCAGATGCTATTCCAGTCACCCGGATACATAGGAATCACCCAGTTGAAAATATAATTGGTGATCCTCATTCTACTGTTCAAATGAGAAATCAGGCAAAGCAATCTGCTGAAGATAAGCATACTTCAGCTGATCAGGTTTTGGGATTTATGGCAACCGTCAATTCATGCCATCTTTCCCAAACCGAACTGAAGAAAGTCTCGGAGGCCTTACAAGATCTATCCTGGGTCGAGGCAATGCAAGATGAACTGCAGCAATTTCACAAGCTGCAAGTGTGGACGCTCGTACCATTACCCAAGGGTGCTGATCCAAAAGGCACTAGATGGGTATATCGAGTAAAGAAGGATGGTCGAGGGGTCGTTACAAGGAACAAAGCTCGACTACTTGTTCAAGGGTATACTCAAGTTGAAGGACTAGATTATGATGAGGTTTTTGCCCCCGTCGCCAGATTGGAGTCCGTTCGTATCTTTATTGGCCTTTGCATCATTTAAAGGGATTCGTGTCAAGCAACTTGACGTCAAAAGTGCATTCCTTTATGGTCAAATTGATACGGAAGTATATTTTCAACAGCCTCCGGGTTTTGATGATTCGGTGAATCCAAATTATGTCTACAAACTAAATAAGGCATTGTATGGACTTCATCAATCTCCTCGCCTATGGTATGAGAGGCTTGCTACTTATCTGGTGGAAAATGGTTTTACTCGAGGCAACATCGACAGTACTCTCTTCACAAAAGGGAAAGGGGATGATTTGCTACTTGTTCAGGTGTACGTCGATGATATTATTTTTGGTCATTGAATGAGGCTCTCTGTAAAGAATTTGAAGAGGTCATGAAGTCAGCTTTCGAGATGAGTGCAATGGGAGATCTCAATTTCTTTCTCGGTGTGCAAGTTGAGCAGTCATCCAAAGGAATGTATATTCATCAGTCAAAATATGTCAATGACATGTTGACACGATATGATATGCTCACTTGTAAACCTTATGGAACTCCTATTGAACTCAATCATAATCTTGGACCTGCTGATGATGATGAGGACTACAAAGAAAAAGATTATCGTTCGATGATAGGTTCTCTAATGTACCTCACTGCCTCAAGGCCTGATATCGTCTTTGCTGTTTCACTTTGTTCAAGATATCAGGCACGACCAAAGGTTTCTCGTATGAAGGCGGTGAAGCGGATTTTTTGCTATCTCAAATATAGACCCACTCTCGGTCTATGATACTCCAATAAGAAGAATTTTACGCTCTCTGCCTATTCAGACTCAGATTACGGTGGTTGCAACATCAATAAGAAGTCAACAACGGGAGGATGTCAGTTCCTTGGATCCCGATTGGTGTCGTGGCAATGCAAAAAGCAGACTACGGTTTCTACTTCAACAGCGGAGGCCGAGTACATTGTTGCTGCAAGCTGCTGTTCTCAAGTTCGTTGGATTCAGCACCAATTGCGCGACTACGGGTTACTCTTAACTATGACTCCTATACATATTGATAATACTGCTGCCATATCAATCACACGTAATCCCGTACAACACTCTAAAACCAAACACATAGAAATTAGGTTTCACTTTATACGAGATTGCTATGAGAAACACCTTATCGACTTTGTCCATATAGATACCCTAAAACAAAATGCTGACTTATTCACTAAGGCTTTTTCTAGAGCCCGATTTGATGAATTAGTCAACATGATCGGTCTAAGGTTCTTTACCACGAAAAAGTAATTTGTGACTTGGATTGGTTTTAAAGTAATGTTTTTTTTTTTAAAAAAAAAAAAAAAAAAAAACGCAACTGCCACTCTTTATACTTTCTAGTATTAAAGAAATGCAAGGTTGCTACATTTTAAAAATAGACGTTGAAGTTGTGTCTGTAAACAACTTGGGATATGATAGTACATCGGGTGACATGCATAAAAATGGAAATTTAAGGTTTATCTTGGATGTGTCAGTAGATTTATCTGACGTATTGAAAACAGTTTTTATAAACATTGTCTTCATCATACGATATATTAGTAGGCATGTTATGCAAAACTCTTTGAGAAGTCTTAAGAAGCTTAATCTTTAATTGTCAATTTCAAGTGGTACACCATCATTAGATGTATGACAAAAGTCTTAATTTCTTACTTATCCTAGACATGCTTTCATGAAAGATGTTTATTGGATATCATTTGGGGGTATATATTGAGAGTTTCCTCTGTTATACGTAAGTATAGACCTGGCTTCTGTTAATATATATTTTAAAATTAAGAAAACACAAGTCAAAGTACTTGAAAAGTCTTTAAAATTAAGATACCTTACAAGGTCGCCAAAATGGTTTGACCAAGTCTGGTTTTGCTTAAACCTGAATCAAGCTATGTCTCTCTGTTGTACGTAAGTACAGACCTGTCACCGCTGACTTGATTCTTAAAATTGATTTTCTTATATTCTATCTGTAAATGGAAACATGGTCTATGTCTTAAGTTAAGATGTATATCTATGGTGGGAACCACAGCGAAATGCACATACCAATAATAAAATACCTCCTAGATGTGAGTGTAACATGTTTAAGTGGACAAATATACTAATAATCGTTTTGAAATAATTTTTATAAAAAGTGTTTTTAGTATGTCAAGTAAATTTAAAGAGGACAAATATACTGAAGATCGAAATAACACTTAATGTTCCTAATAAATGCATGTTATTCCGATATGATCCCTAACCAGACTATATCAACTCCGTCACCAAAAAGCATGTGTTAATTTTCTCGTTGTAAATTTACATTCTTGTATGTGTTTTATTTTATCTAAGTTAGTTTAATTTTAGTTATTATCCAAGTTACAGTTACTTTTTCAAATTTGAGTACCGAAATCACAACGCGAAAAACGATAAAATCGCAACTTTTTCACAAAAAGTGAACTGCGCGTCACTTTCATAAGTGACGCCACCAGTGACGCATACGATATTGCGTCACTTACTCTAGTGACGCAGTAAGTGTCGGGGTAAGCTACGCTTTAAGTGCCGGGTTGAGTGACGCATACTAGGGTTGGTGTATAAATACTCCTCCCCACGACACTCAACCTCACCACTTTTCAAACACTTATACCGTCACTTGCTCTGACATACCGACACTCATACTGTCTCTGCGTCACTTCGACTGTGCGATTTTCGATGATCTGTTCGTGGTTTTTACGGCTTGTTTGTGCATTCCAGTGCTATATCTTTGTTCCCCTCATTCACATGCCCTATTTGGTACTAATCTTAACCTTTTTTGTTCGATATTCATGCTTTAATTTCGAATTAGGGTTACGGGTGTTTGGGTAAACTTGAAATCGGTTGAATTAGTGCTTGATTTGATCATGTTTTATGGTAATAAATAGTGTGTAGTACTCGTCCTTATCATGCACACAATCCGTTTGTTTTGATTTTGAAAAACCCCAATTTTGAAATCTGGGTTTGAACAGTGACACGATGATCTTCATCGTTGCGTCACTTCGTGCGCCACTTACCTCAAGTGACGCTACTTGGTAATTTTGAACGCTCATACCGTCACTCGACAAGTGACGCTCATTCTTGCGTCACTTACCTCAAGTGACGCTACCTTGTAATTTTGAACGCTCATACCGTCACTCGACAAGTGACGCTCATTCTTGCGTCACTTCTTAAGTGACTCTTGTAGTGACGCATATACTTGAATTATTTGTTAAGACCGTCACTCATCCAAGTGACGCCCCATAATGCGTCACTCCCTTAAGTGACTGTCTAAGTGACGCCTATGTCAATATGTCACTTACACCGTCACTTCTTAAGTGACTGCCTTAGGATACCGTCACTATGTTAAATGTCACATGTTCTTCACCCGTCACTTCTTAAGTGTCGTATACTTTAACTGACAAAATACAAACGTCACTTACATCAGTGACGCTTGATAGCGTCACTTACCATAAGTGACGCTATACTTGAATTTTAATTTTGAGTACTATATAATACGACACTTCCTAATTGTCGGTAGTGGCCATGCGTCACTTACCATAAGTGACACCTAAAGTAAAATTTCGTTTTTTAACCTATCTGTGTTCGGGCTAACTCTATAACGATTTTGGTTATTTTTGTTTGTATTTTAGCTTACAGATGGCTGACCTACAGAACTATTACCGCCGCACCAACACCCGTCACAACATCACGGCATTTTTGGAATCAACGCACGCCAATTCGGCGCCTTTCAGGCCGATGATTGATTTTTTTCGCCGTTCTAGGATTTATTATGCAATTACCGCATCGACTCCGGTTTATATTAACCAAATTGAGGAGTTTTATGATCATGTGGTGATCCGGGTTCAGGGTGATGTTCCAAGGATTGTCTCAATAATGTTTGGTGAAGAGATCGAGATCACCGAGAATTCTATTAGACGGGTTCTCCAGTTTACTGAAAACTCTACGATGCCCACTATGTTCCCAACCACGTTTATATATGGGGGACTTTAGAGGATGGGTTATCCAGCGAACCAGTTATCGGATTTTCGAAAACAATATCTCTGGCAGGTATGGAGGTACTTGTGCCACATTGTTATCGTCTGCTTATCTCCGAGGAAAGGGGGATACGATGCTGCTAGCCACCTCACATTATCTCTCATGTTGGCCCTCGTCTACAATAAGCCGTACAACTTCAGCGGTTACATTTTCGGCAACATGGTGGAGAATATCCGAGCTGGTAAGGATAAATGGCTGCAGTATCCAAGGTTTGTGCAGCTATTGCTAAATGATTTGAATCTTGACATAGCTCCTGATCAGCGATCCCTTCTGGTGCCGACACCGATGCTTCTCAGAGTCTTCAATGACTGCAAGCTCGCGCCAAAGGGTGAGCAAATTTTGGCAGACCGTGAGCTTTTTGGGCACATAGTCAACGAGAACTATGTTGCGCCAATCGATGATGGTTTTGAGGATGATGTCGTTCCTCCGGTCAACGAGGACGACTTGGTTGATGCTGATATTGCTCAAGACTTAGATGATATTGATCGTGTTAACCAAGTCGAGGCTGATTCTGATGATGGTGGGCCCACTCCACCCGATTCTGAGGGTGACGTGCCCCCACCAACCGCTCTTGATGGTATTCAACTTGCCGATCCTCGATGCTTTAAGCGTATATTGAGACGGATTTCTGCTGGCAGGGTCCACGTCCCGAGGAATCCAGGCAAACGTCCTGATGGGTCTTCACCCTCTTACGCTGAATTACCTCACAGAAGACGCCAGCGGACTACAGTGGTTATAGAGGAACCGACATCTCAGCGACAACAACCACCACCACCGTCTGACATGCCATCACTACAGATGATTTTGGCTCAGATGGAACTTTTGCAGAAACGTTTTGATGATCAACAGGCAATCATTGCAGCTCAGGCATCTCAAATCAAAGATTTAGAGCTTAAAGCTGCACAGGTGGATGAGTTAAAGCTACAGGTCTCCGAGTTAGATTCTAGGTTGTTAGAATTGGAGTCTGTTACTATTGTTTCGGGGGAGGAAGGTCAGCGTGCCTTGGAAACAAATGTAACGCCTCCCCCAGAACCAGAAAATGTACAACCTTCTGCAATTAATGAAAATATCTCTTTGGATTACTTTGTTGAGGTTCAGGGTCAGGCAAGACCAATCGCTGTTGATTATTCGTATGTAGATCTTACATTTATGCAAAATATGATGAATGAAAATACATCGATACCTGAGGAAGATGTGATAAATGATCCAGTGGCAGGGGATTATTTCTTTGAAGGAAATGATGAAGTTGAGGTTGAGGGGGAGCAGCTCCAAAGTGATGAATGTTATGATGATGTTCCTATTGTCGAATCAGATTCCTCAGAAGATGAATCAGGTCATGCTTCTGAGACAGAAACTAATGAGCAATCAGCTTCTACAGCTCAACCTTCAATGATAAAGCCCGACATAGTGCTTAAACCTATAGCTGAGGTACCAGTTACGTGTAAATTTTACAAAGTCAGAACTGATTACACGGGTTTGATAAAAAGTTGGAAGTTTGATGAGAATAATTCGGTATTCATGATTAAAAGGAGTGATGGCATTCAGTACTTCAACTTATAGTTTTATAAAATAAGTACTTTGCCAAAATGTGAGCTTCAAAGATTATCTCAGATACCCTTGATCAACCGTGCTCGAGATTCACGAGCAGATTTCTTTCAAGTAGTTATTCGTCGGGAAATTAACAGCAAGAAGTATAATCTGATTAAACCGACATTGGGTATGAGATATAAGTTTAAGAAGAAGTTGGATCCGGTTACACGACAACCAATTGTAAGGATGATCTATCCACCAGCAAAATGCTTACAGAAGATACCTTTAGAGATCATTCCTTTGGACTTTTTGAATAGGTTGTTATATTGGGAATATGATGATATTACTGGTGAAGCTGTGATTGTGTTTATTCCAAAATCAGAACCAGCTACGGATTCGGAGTCTTTAGATGCAGATTTGGAAAATGAAGAGAAAACAGCGTGGGGTGAAGAGAAATAGATTTTGTGTATTTGACCCTTTGAGTTTGATTAATCTTTCTGAACAAGATATGAAAAGACTACATCAGAACAAGATTCAGTTCAAAGAAAAAGATAGAGCTGAAGCTATTAAATTTCAGAAGATTGTCGATATCTGCATAGCCAATGGAGTACACGCTGTTGGTGTATTTCCTGCTGGCTGGAAATAGTTAAAGACTCAAAGATTTTTGAAGACCAAGCTAAAGACACGGGGGAGTTTGTTGATGCATATTAGGTTGTCTGTCAGTTGGTCTATCGAGTTGTAATAAGTGTCCTTAGTCGTATAGTGAAAATATAGTTTTTGTTATATGCGACACTTAAGTTTTAGGTTAGGCGTCACTTGACTTAGTGACGCATAGCATCACTTAGGTAAGTGACGCATGAAGGCGGCCACATGCGACACTTCCACAAGTGACGCATGTCGGCTGACTTTTAGTATAAATACAAACCTACGGGTTTCAGGCTAGGGTTGACGAAACCCTAGCACCATTTGTCGACTAAACCTCTCTGTAATCGTTCTCAATACGTTAAACAAGCTGATATACAAGTTTACTTTGTTGAAATATATTTGTTTCGGTTTGTGTTTGTTAGCATTACGTGCAATTGATTGATTCCGCCTTTCAATTGTAGTCAATTGTCATCTAGATCCAACGTTAGGGGCACTATCATAAGCATTCATTTTAAATGCTTCACTATTCATTTTTTGTGTGTGCCGATGTATGCATTTCTGAATTAGAACTTGCTCCTGGTATGCATTTGGAGACCACATTGGTTAGTACCGTACGCGGTATAGGTGCAATTAGATGACCTTGACATTCCATAGGAAATAAACCCATTTTCTCATATCTCTTCAAGCCTAACCCTGCTGATACTCAATTTAGTATCGACGATCCGCTTAGTAAACCCTGTTGAGCCTTAGCCTTTTCCTTTCTTGAAAAACCCAAGTTTTAAAACCCACATACTTCCATACCCACCAAAACCTTATCTTGGAATTTTAAATTTTTGAAAAATGCTATTTAGGTATTCTTTTTGCTTTCACTCAAAAATTATAAATCTCGTGTTTTACTCAAAGTTTCTCGTGTGCGTTTCAAAAATCAAAATCTCAAAAAGATCGAGAAAGTCAGAAGGTGTGAAAAATTGACACCAAGTAAAATTCGAAATGACAAAAGATTGAAAAAAATGAAAGTAAGAAAGGATCTCAAAAAAAATAAATAAATCAAAAATTCTCTTAGAATCTCCGTGGCAAAGAAATTCTAAGCCAAAAATACTTTTAGAAATAAAGCTAAGTGCTTCAAATCTCTCGAAAACTCCGATCTCTGAAAAATATATATTCCATGTGTTTTCAAAGATAGAAGTCAGCTATCTTTACTTCCTTACCGTTATCCATTTCCGTTTTCATTAAAAAACGTATCTAAATAGAGTTTTTCATAAGTTAAAAGTCCTGAGATAAGCATACCCCTTTAAACCTAAAAACATCCCATTATCCATACCCCTTAACCCTCACTTCACACTACAACCCAATGAATGTCTTGGGATAATTAGCACCGTCCTCACCTAAGTGGTGGAGATATGATTCTCGATCAAGCTTATGACGATGAATGCTGCATGACTGGCTTTTGAGCGATTTCGTTTGTTTAGAATGATAGGAAACCCGATACACTTCTGAGTGAATTGAGTGACCACCTGGTGAGATTGCCTAAGTCATGTGTATGCCAAAGATCACGAGAATCAGAAGCATGCCCAAAGATATTCATTTCTTATTTCTGGAACAAATATCTTATTTGTCTCGATTTTCTGAAACAAGTTACTTGTATGAAGAATGGTTGTTTTCAGAATTATTTTAATTCGCAAAAATCGGACCTAAAACATCTTTTTAAAGTGAGGATAGTTGAAGTATTGCTTGAGAACAAGCAATGTCTAAGTGTGGGATACTTGATTTGACGTAAAATGTCATGTTTTTGCGTACATAATCCCCACCTTTTTAGCCCCAAAATGGATGAAATCATTCAATATCAATACTTTTTCACCAAAATTCATTATTAAGACTAAAAATAAGGCATTGCTTCAAAAATCAAGTAAAATGGCTAAATAACGTACAAAACAAAGCGTAAACGATACGGTCACGTTCTACGAGCACTTTCTAGCATACTACCTTGAAATTATTCTTTTATTAGTTCATTATGATCTTCAGGTAATTACGATCACGTGGATATATGTAGGACCCCTGTACCGGACCTAATTGAATCCCTAACAATCAAACGTAGTGCGGAATCCCACGATTGATAACAAAACGTTAAACATATAAACAACGAGTCAAAAAAAAGTATATGAATTGTATACCAATAGTCAATGAGCTTGTATTCAATAGAACGATTACAATATATTTTCTGATCTCACAAATTCGTCAACCTTAACCAATGAGACGTACATGTCTATTTATACTAAACCTAATCCGACCTTTGCGACACAAATTGTGTCACCAAGACGACTCATGCGATACAAGATGTGTCGCCAAGTTGACTATTGCGACACAAAGACCTTGTGTCGCCAAAACACAAAATGTAATTAAAACAAACATTATTAACTAACGTAATTACATATCAAACACATTAAAGACTTAGACCAATTGACAGACACACTAAGATGTACCAACAAACTCTCCCGTGTCTTCAGCTTGGTCTTCAAAATTTCTTCAATTAAGCCCAGCCTGCAGGAAACCTGCCTCCAGCATGAATCCCATGTGTAACACTCACAGTCACAACTTTCTGGAATTGTCTTGCCAGAATCGAATTCACAACATTTCTTACGTTGAAGCGAATTGGATTATCAAACAACTTCCTCAAGTCTTTCTGTGACAAATTGATCAAGCTCATAGGATCAAAAACTTTAAATTGAGCTTTCTTCAAACCATAAAGCGAAGTTCTTTCTGGATGCTTAGATTCTGGAACAAAAATGAACGCAGCTTCGCCTGTATGAGGATCGAGTTCCCAATGATGAAATCTTCTTAGAAAATTAAAGGGAACTTTCTCCAATGGAATCTCAGTTAAACAATCAGTTGGTAGATAATACACTTTGCAAATCGGCTGCCTTGTAACTGGATCAAGTTTCTTCTTGAATATGAATCTCTTACCAAGCGTCGGGTTAATAAAATTATATCTTTTGCTCTTCACTTCACGACGCAAAACTGTCTGTACCAAATCAACTCTTGAATCCCTAGTTGGATTTATCAGTTCCAGTTGAGCTAGATGATTTATTTCTCCCTTTGGCAATGTACTCAGCTTCTTGAATGATCTTTTGAAATACTGAATGCCATCGCTTCTTTTAATCATGAAAATACCTTTGTAGGTTTTCCAGCTTTTAATAATTCCTGTATAATTCCCACTAACCTTATATGTCTTGCAAGTAACATGAATAGATTCACCAGTAATAAAACTGATCACAGGCCGCTCAGAGATTGAAGTAGAAGCAGTATCAGAAGCCGGTGTAGTTTCTGGAACAGTTTGCGAAGTTCCAGTTGGCTCTGCTTCATCTTCCGAAGCATCAGTCTTGATTGTCGGAGCATCATCATAGAATTCATCAGGACGCATCTCCTCTTCTTCAATCTCGACATCATCATTAATTTCAAATTCAGGTTCAGATGCCTGATTTACCTCATTAACCATTTGCTGAATAAAAGATAGATTAGCATTTGAAAAATCTACAGCTAATGGTCTTGGTTGACCTGGAATGTCATCAACAGAAAAATAATCCAAACGAAGAGATTCATTATTATCAGAAATATTTACATTATCATCTACATTATCAGTCTGTGTTCCGGCTGAAGCCCTAGATGTTCTTTCTATGGCAGGCGGGTCTGACTCCCCCGGAACGACAGCTAGGGATTCTAATTCTAGAGCTGCTTGTTCTTCTAACACTTTAATCTGAGCAGCCTGAACCTCCAACACCGATGCCTGAGACTGAATCATTTTAGCTTGATTATCCATAGTCTGCTGCATCTGATCCATTCTTTTCAACACTTCCTCGATAACCGAAGGCAAAGGTTAAATGGGAACCTCAACACGGGGAATGTCAACCCGTGGCCTCGAAGACGACGTAGAAGTACGACGAATAAATGGAGGTGGAACCCAGTCTTCATCATCAAGATCAGTACTTCTTGTTCATTTGCCCAGATCAGGGCAAACATAACTCATACCTGCACGAATACGACGTTGTATTCTTTTGAATCGACGAGTATCAAAGCGTTGAATATTTCTCAACGCATCTCCGGAGGGGATATCCCTTGGAGAAGTCTCAGGAGTAGAGCCTCCATCTGACTCTTCGATAGTTGGCTCTTCAAGATTAGGCTGATCACCCTGTTCTCCAGCCTGGAAATCCTCAATTTCCTGTAACAGATCATCAACCTGTATTTGAGCATCATGGAGGTATAATTCCTCCTCCTGAATTCCCTGCCCAGGTGCGGGTAAAACGTCCATAAAACCGTCATCAGGTGGTGCAACATAAGCTTCATTGATTATGTTCCCAAACAACGGAAAGTTGTTATTCGCGTTCGCACCAGCCGCACAAACCGTCCAGATTCGGACGTTCATGGGAGTAGGACGCAAGCGTTCGCGAGCATTCTGCGGTAGGCCAGGAAGCTGATTATCAAGAAACAGCTGAATGAAGCATGGATATAAATTCCAACGCTTATCCCCGGCGTTAAGATTATCCACCATTGCCCGAAAGATATACCCAAAAAAATTGAGAGGCATGTTGTAGATCAACGCCAACATGGCAGAAGCCGTAGAATAACTAATGCCGTCAAATCCTGCCTTACGAGGAGAAAGGCAAACAATAAGGACATCCATCAAATATCTCCAGACCTTAGGCAGATTCGCCTTGCGATATTGGTCGTTAGGCACGCCTGGATAACCGAGACGTGTCATAGCCCCAACAATAAACTCATTGCCAAAAAGAGTAGGCATCTCCGTAGTATCTCCAAAGTGAAAGAATTCCTGAATAACCTACTCGGAGATAATAAGTTGGCGATCACCAACAGTGTAGATAATCCTGGTAAATTGCAGCTCGGAGTTGATCACTGCATTTTCCCAAAAATGAGCCACCTGGTCCTTGTAGATAGTGGTTGTTGCGGTGATAGCAGTATGAATACGAGACCGGCGTAGAAATGCCACCATTGGCCTATATGGCGCAGCCGTATCCTTCAAATCATCCAAAAATGCCTCAATATCGTGACATGGCTCCCGTAGAATATCACCATCTGCCATTGCTGTGCAAAGTATGAAAATAAAACTCGCATACGGTTAGCATTAGCACACAAATCAATCTGTTGTTGTATGCGACATATAGAGTTGTGGCGCAGAAAGCCTGTGACATAAATAGAATGTGTCACTTATAGAACAAAATTGATTATTCACGGAGTAAGCGACATAAGGAATTGTGTCGCTAAAGAATAATGCGATGGACAGAGTTGTGTCGCATTTTGCAATTAATTCGAATTTAATCGATTTTATGCGACATAAAAAGTTATGTCGCAGCAATCAGGCGACATAAAACATTTGTTTCGCCAAGATGAGGCGACATAAAAGTTGTGTCGCATAACAGAGTGCAAATTCACATAAATAACAAGCAAAGAGATCAAATTCGCACAAAATAAGGGTTTAATTGATAATTAAGATTAATACATAGTTATGATTACAAATTTACACATTTCTAAACCCTAAACCCTAAACCTAGATAGTATCCTCGGATACTATTAATACACAAAAGGCCAAGATTCAAGACAAGGCCAGGCTAAGATCCAGGACAAAAAGCCAAGATTCAAGACAAAAATCCAAGATTCAAGACAAGGCTAGGCTAAGATCCAGGATAATGAGGGGATCCCACCAGACCACCAAAAACGGAAGGTAATCGATAAAGCAAGAATGCTATCACGACACCTGAGTGCACGTAAGCTTCCACGACCGGAAGATGACCCTCGAAGTCATGGAAGTGCAAGACATAATAGTCTTTGGGCAGAAGCAGTGAATACATAGTGTATAACACCATTGTCCTGAACGAAATCACCTGCCATGGCTATACCATAATTGGACAAAAATTAGGAATAGGCTAAATTGATTTAAGCGACATAAGATATGTCGCAATGACATTTGGCGACATAAAAGTTATGGCGCAAAATGGAATTTGGCGACATAAAAGTTATGTCGCAAGTTTCAGCGACATAAAATTTTGTGTCGCAAATGGAAGCGACATAAATTGAAATTCAGAAAATCTGCGACATAAAAGTTATGTCGCAGGTTATGTCGCAATGACGAACTGCAAGTCCCAACCCAGAAAACCTTAACCTCTAATTTGGGGTTTTTGAAAACAAGACATACCCTAGGGTACGCCCACATACCAGAAGCACGAAAACATGTAAATTAACAAATAAGAGTGTGAATTTCGTGTCTAATTAACCCAAACCTGTGAACCCTAAATATCCGTAACTAAAATCAACGATTTAAGCGCAAATAAGCAGTAATATAGGGTGAAACTAGTACCTATCGATCGAGTGAAAGTTAGAGAACAAGAAACACGAGGTTGATTGCTAAAATAAACAACGGACGAATGAAATCAAGAGACGAAGAACATCGTAGATTTTGTGTCGCACGGGTGAATTTTGTGTCACAGGTTTTTGATTTTGTGTCGCTAAAAGTGTGAACGGAGAAAGCGAACGGAGTGAGGTATTTATACCTCTGCCCCACCTAGCAACATAAAATGGCGACATAGAAGGCGACATAAGTTATGTCGCAGAACAAAACTTGTGTCGCAGTGCCCAGAAAACTTGATTTTTGATTTCAAATTTTGTAACCCGATGGAAGAGTAAATAGTTGGACTTGTTAGAAATAAATGTACAAATTTAAGATAAAAAATAACAGAATTACTAAACCTAAAATAAAACTTAAATTAACTTTGTTTTTGGTGATGTAGTTATTTTGTCTGCTAAGGGATCATATTAGAATAACATGCAATTATTAGAAAGTGGTAAGTGTTATCTCGATTATCAGTATATATGACCTCTTGAAATTTACTTAGCATATTTAGAACACCTTTGATAAATATTATTTCAAGATGATTACTGGTAATGTTTGACCACCTAAACATGTTACATCTACGGCTATGAGCGAAACTTTTATTGTTAGTATGAATAATTATCTGTGGTCCCCACCATAGACATATCCCATTAATATAGACAAGAACATATCTTCCAAGTTAGATAAAATAGAGGAAAGTCATTTTTAAGAATCAAGTCAGCGGTGACAGGTCTGTATAGACGTACAACAAAGCAACATAACTTGATTCAGGTGTATGAAAAACCACACTTGGTCAAACCATTTTGGCGAACTTGTTAGGTATATTATAATTTAAGACTTTTGCAAGTTCTTTTGACTTGCGTTTACTTAACTTTTAAGTATATACAACTTGAGACCAGGTCTGTACTTACGTACTACAGAGGAAGCAAGAAATATATACCCCCAAAGTATTTCATATTATTAACTAAATTGGGAGTATGCCAAGCTGTATTAAGGAATTAAGACACTTAGTCATACATCACAGAATGTTGACCACATGATAATAGACATGTATTAGCATTACTTTTTAATTGCTCAAAGGCCGGTGTAACATGCCTACCAGTACATCATATGATGAATTTAATGTTTATTAAAGCTGTGGTAAGTATGCTAGATAAACCTACTGATACATCAAGGATAAACCTTAAAATTTTCATTTTGTGCATGCGCCCTAATGTACTATAATTTCCCTAGTTGTTTACAGACACAACTAAACGTCTTTTTACAAATGTTGCAACTGTGCATTTCTTTAATACTAAAGAGTATAAAGAGTGGCTATTGCGCAATTTTTTTTATTTTTAACAAAATAGTACAAGTCCAAAAAATTACTTCTTAAGCTGAAAGAAACGCAAACCAATCATGTTGACCAGTTCATCAAATCGGGCACGAGAAAAAGCCTTAGTGAATAGGTCATCATTCTGTTTAAGGGTATCTATATGGACGAGGTCTATTAAGTGTTTCTCATAGCAATCCCGTATAAAGTGAAACCTAAGTTCTATGTGTTTAGTTCTAGAGTTTTGTACGGGATTGCGTGTAATTGAAATAGCATCAGTATTATCAATATGTAACGGAGTCATAGTAAGAAGTAACCCATAATCGCGCAATTGATGCTGAATCCATAGAACCTTGGAACAGCAACAAGCCGCAGTAACGTATTCAGCCTCTGCAGTGGAAGTAGCCACCGTCGTCTGCTTCTTCCGTTGCCACGATACCAAACGTGATCCAAGAAACTGGCATCCACCAGTTGTTGAATTCTTATCTATGCTACAGCTGCCATGATCAGAATCCGAATAAGCAGTCAGTTCAAACGATTTTTCATTGGAGTACCATAGACCAATTCGCTATACTGCTTTCATATGAGAAACCTTTGGCCTAGCCTGATATCTTGAGCAGATGGACACAGCAAATACGATGTCCGGCCTGGATGCGGTCAGATACATGAGAGAACCAAACATTGAGCGATAGTCCTTTTCTTTACAATCCTCATCATCAATGGCCCATCCGAGATTATGATTGATTTCAATGGGGGTTCCATAGGTCTTGCAATTAAGCAAGTCATACCTGGTTAACCTATCAGTGACATATTTGGAGTGATGAATGTTAATTCCTTTGGCAGACTGCTCAACTTGAACGCCCAAAAAGAACGTGAGTTCCCCCATTGCACTCATCTCAAATTCAGACTTCATGAGATGTTCGAAGTCTTTACACATGGAATCTTTGGTAGATCCAAAAATGATGTCGTCGACATATACTTGTACCAGCAATAAGTCTTCTCCATCCCTTTTTGTGAATAACGTACTGTCAATGCTACCTCTTTCGAAACCATTCTTAACGAGATGAGTTGCAAGCCTCTCATACCACAGTCGTGGTGCCTGATGAAGACCATATAATGCCTTGTTAAGTTTACAGACATATTCTGGATGCAATGGATCTTCAAAACCAGGAGGCTGCTTCACATAAACGTCGGTATCAACCTGTCCATACAGAAAAGCGCTCTTTACATCAAGCTGATAAACGATGAACTCTTTGAAGGACGCGAAGGCCAAGCAAATACAAATTGACTCCAGTCTAGCAACAGGAGCGAAGACCTCATCATAGTCCAAACCCTCTACTTGATTAAAACCTTGAACTACAAGCCTTGCTTTGTTTCTAATGACTACCCCTCAATCATATTTCTTGATTCGATAAACCCATCGAGTGCCAGTTGGATGTGCACCCTTAGGTAACGGTACTAATTCCCAAACGTGCACCTTTTGGAATTGCTACAACTCCTCCTGCATTGCTTCAACCCAATGTGGATCTTTTAAAGCGTCTTCTGTACGTTTAGGTTCCACCTGAGATAGAAAACATGTTTTAACCTCAGCAGAAAGACATGCAAGAGAAGCAGACTCAGAAGAGTCAGAAGGGGATGTAGGATGTGTATTAGCAACAAATTGACTTCTTGTCTGAATCCCCTTATCCAAAGGACCTATAATATTCTCTACTGGATGGTCCTTATTAACGCGCGAACTAGGAATCTCGTCAGGCACAATGACAGAGTCCAAGTTTGTGAAATCGGCTTCCTGTGCCGATTCAAACTCCCTCGTATTCTCAAATTGTTCATCTTCATCATCAGACACCGCAGGAACATCAGTATATGTTTCTTGGTTTCTTGTGGATGATTCAGGAACATCAACATTTGGTTGAGAAGGATGTGGAGTAGCAGAGGCAGTTGGAATCTTTGATTTAGATGGCTGTGAAGTATTAGAAGATAAATCAAGGCCATGAAGTAATGTGACCACCTGATCAACTTCATCATCTTCCTTAGGCAGATTAAATGAATCAAAGATTGCCTCATAATTAAACAAATGTGCTGGTCCCTTTCCTTCCGGATTGTTAGAGTAACGAAAGCACGTGACTTCATAGTGTTCTTCCATACGCTTAGTTGCCAATTTGTACACACGTTTGTTTGGAGAATTATTTGAAAAGCCCAAAAATAACCCTTCACTAGACTTTGCTCCAAATTTAGCAACTCTCTCTTTCGTGTACATAATGGTGCAGGGACAGCCAAATGGTTCAAGAAACTGTAACGAAGGTTTCTGGTTATTAAGCAGTTCATAAGACATTTTATTGTGCTTTTTAACCACGGAAACCCGAATAAGAATATAACAAGCAGTATTTACTGCTTCAGCCCAAAAAGAGATAGGCAGCTTAGAATCTGCCAACATTGTTCGTGCGGCTTCAATGAGTGTCCTGTTTTTGCGTTCAACAACTCCATTCTGTTGAGGAGTTCGTGCGGCGCTGAATTGATGATCAATGCCTTTTCTTAAACAGTACAACTCAATTGTTGAATTCTTAAACTCAGTACCATTATCCGATCACAGTTTCTTAATTGACAAATTGCATAGGTTCTCTAGTTTATCAAACAAATAAGTGAGAATTTCAGGAACTTCATCCTTAGTAGTTAAGAAATACACCCACGAAAAGCGAGAGTAATCATCAGTTACTACCAAGCAGTATTTAGAACCTCCCATACTCTTCTTACTAACAGGTCCAAAGAGATCCATATGCAGTAGCTCCAAAGGACTTGAAACAGAATTCACCAGTTTTGACTTATGGGACTTCTTGTGTTGTTTCCCTTTTTGACAGGAAACACAAAGATCATTGATTCCAAAGGATTGCTTTGGAACTCCACGCACAAGATCGTGCTTCACCAAATAATTCATCTTTCTGAAGTGCAGATGACCCATATGTCTGTGCCATAAAAGTGATTCTTTTTCAGGAGCTTTTGAAAGTAGACACGTATGTTGGGTTGTTTCAACAGTCTTCATATCTAGAATATACGTGTCTTTTTGCCTAGGTGCCCTCAGTAGCACCCATTCCTCAGGAATTACAAATCCTGGTTTCAAAATGCAGCATTCAGTTTTGGTAAATGCTGTAGTGTACTCTTTGTCGCACACTTGTGATACACTGAGCAGGTTGTAAGTAAGCTGCTCCACAAAATTAACCTTTTCAAAACTCACTTGCCCATTAGTGAGTGTACCCTGTCCGGTAATAACTCCTCCTTTATCACCGACAAAAGCAACGTATCCCCCATTATAATCCTTGACTTCAGATAGCAGAGATAAGTCACCTGTCATATGTCGCGAGCAACCACTGTCGATATACCATCTACTGTTTTGAACTGCTTCAGATTGCTGCGACATCAAAAATAAAGAGATCAATGAGTAAGGGAGACCCAAGCCTTCATAGACTTGGGTAACCCAGTAGCATCATCCACAATGATTACATCAGTCAAAATTTTATTTTTTAGCAAATTAAGATCATTGCCTGATGAATCATTATCAGATGAAGAGTCAGAACATGACTCCTTGATCTTCCAAACCTTTTGAGGTTTAGATGGTAGCTTGTTAACAATATTGAGTTTGTCATGTTTGACTTTGTTTGGCTCAATATTGTTATTCTCAGAAGTAGTTGGTGGAACTGCAGAACCTCTCATGGATTTTTTTGAAAATTTTTGAGAGTTAGAGGTTCGTGTATCTCCCTTTTGACCATACTTCTTAGCAAGCAATGGACACAAACTAATCAAATGACCTTGTTTCTTTCAATAGAAACAAGATCGTTGTTCAACACTATCAGAAGATTGAGGTATAAACCGTTGAGGTCGGCCAAAAAATGTATGTGCCGAGCAAGTACACTGATGTATACAAGCAGAAGTTGAACCTTGAGATTTATTTTTAGAAGATTTTTTATTAGATTTGAAATTTTCTGGTTTAGAAATCTCCTTTGTAGGTTCAGCCTTAGCTTTACCTTTCATTTTATAAATCTCATCATAACCTTCACTGGTGAAGATATGATGGTCGTTGGTTACATTCTTCTTTTTCAAATAACCGTATTCTTCATCGGTTATATCCTCAATCTCAATTTCCTCCTTCAAACTTACTGGAGGAATCAACTTAGTAACAGATTTAACAGATTTGGAAACTACAACAGGCTTAAGAGGCTCAGCCTTAGTTTCCTGTTTCTCAATGGGCTTAAATGGTTCAGCCCTGACATCAAGCTTCTTAACTGAGTCAACCTTAGGAGCCTTCAAATTTTCAGGCTCACTAGTCGATGCCTTAACTGGCTCAGACATACTAGTAACAGGTTTTTTTTAGTTATGTTTAACATTTTCGGCCGTATCATCTTGATGATACTCTGTACTAGTCCCTCCTTTTCAACTTGAGGCCTACTTATCCTTACTTTAACAGGTTTGACAGGTTTTGTATCTACTTGAGGAACAGTAGGTACAAAATCTTTGATGATTTCTTGCTGAGGCATAGGCAGATAGTCTTTTGGAGGTGGGACATGGTGATAACCAAGTCCTGCCTTACTTTTAGTATATGTCCTTTGCTTTTGAAGAATTTCATCAAAAACGAGAGAGGATGTCAAAAAATTTGATAATTTTCTATTTAAAGTAAGAACTTCAGCCTGTGAATCAACAAGTGCCTTTTTAACAAAAGTTAACATATCTACATAACTTCCTATTTCATCTTGCTGTTCAAAATTTTTGGCTTTTAGTTCTTTCTTTTCTTCAAAAATAGCCGTTAATTTCTTTTCAGATGCCTTATAACTTTCTTTCAACATTTCATTATTTTCTGTTAATTGTGAAATAGTAGCATTAAGGCGTTCGTTATCATCTCTACACCTGTTAAACTGGTTAGTAAGTTTGATGCATGAAACACAAGATAAAGGTTCATCATCTACCTCATGAACCTCAGCCATTAGCACAGTGTTTTCTTCTTCTTCATCAGCTGCATCTGACCAGCTGTAGTCCCATGGAGTTTCTGTCAGCATTAAAGCAGCTGACACCATGGCTTTCTCTTCTGCCTTAGTTGGGGAAGGCTTGGTAAGACCTGAAGATGGTGTCTTATTCTTTTCACATTCACGAGCAAAGTGTCCATAGTTCTGACACTTATAACATCTCACCTTCCCTTTATTGAAACCAATTCCTTTTTCACCCGGATTATTCACAGAAGTTCTACCGGTTTTCTGCAAAAAATTCTTCACTCTCCTTGTCAGCATAGCCATATTCCATTTTAAATCCAACCTCTCCAATTCCTCTTGATCAATTTGACCAAAATCTTCATCAGAAAAGTCACCAGCGCAAGCTAAGAATGCTGAAAATGTGGAAGAATAATCTTCACCATAAGAGAATCCAGAACTCTGAAAATAGGTACCACCTGATGGAGTACTAGTAGAAGCATTTCCACTAGCATTGCTAGCGATGAATGCGGTACACTGTAGGCTTACTTGAAGATACCGGAACATCAACTCCATATAATTTTGGATTCTGGAGATGTGATGTGGCTTTGGTCTCTTTTCTTTGCATCTCAAGAAGCTCAACCTCAATGTGACCTACAAGATCTTCGAGCTCCATATCCATGATATCTTCATCTCTTTCCATCAAGAGCACCCGAGTATGCCACTTCTTAGGAAGTGAATCTAGAAGTTTCTTGTTTACATCATTACGCTCAAGAACTACACCTCCTTCCATTAACTCAGTGACCAATTGGGAATATCTGCTGCACAGATCTTCCAAAGACTCATCCTGAAGCATATCAAAAACTTCGTACTGCTTCTTGATTAGATGAATCTTTTTCTTCTTGTATTGATCACTACCACCGCATTTCTTCTCAAACGCTTTCCAGAGATCATATGCAATCTTATGTTGCCTCAATTGTCTCATGATAGGTTGAGGCAATGCCATAGTGATTGCAGCATGGGTTTTTCTTTCCATATCAAAAGCTTTACGTTCCTCAGGAGTCATTGATTTAATTGACTTCTCAGGAACTGGACCATTGAGGACTCCTGTTCTTAGAGGACGTTCATATCTTTCCTCTAAATATATCATCATTTCAGGGTCATTTAATCCAACATAAGACTCGAAGCGTTGACGCCAATCAGAATAACTCATTCTTGGCATATACATTGGAGGTTTGTTTCAGATCCAACCTCATTGTTTTGTTTCAACATTGCTCCAACAGACTGAATAGAATGTGCTGAAGATGATGTCATTTTAAATTACCTGCAAAAAAATCAAAGACACAGATAACAAACAGTTATGTGACACAAGTATGTGTCGCAGAAGGTTCAAGCGACACAGAGATTATGTCGCAAAAGATAGCGACGGAAGAAAACCAAGTCTTATGTCGCAAGCTTGTGTCGCAAGCTTGTATCGCCTAAATG
The DNA here is from genome assembly GCA_963422505.1 of Pseudognaphalium luteoalbum. Taxonomy (NCBI): domain Eukaryota; kingdom Viridiplantae; phylum Streptophyta; class Magnoliopsida; order Asterales; family Asteraceae; genus Pseudognaphalium; species Pseudognaphalium luteoalbum. The sequence continues at coordinate 52,284,166 of OY730196.1, forward strand.
AAGGCTTATGTCGCAAACCAGATTAAGCTTGAGTCACAAGCTTATGTTGCCAAATTAAAGGCGTATGTCGCAGTAACCCTAGACGCGACACAAAAGTTATGTCGCAGAAACGGCTAACCAGCGACAAAAAAACCCTAAAATCGAAAATTCTCGATAACTTAACGAAAATTCACGACAGGAGGACGAATAACAATCCCAAAATCTTCCAGAAACGCCAAATACCAATTTCTAAGCACCTTTCAATGAAGATTTTAACTCAAACTTGTTGTCTTTATCCGAGAAACGTATCAAAATGGATTCAATCACGCCAAATCTTGAGATTTAGGCTCTGATACCACTTGTAGGACCCATGTACCGGACCTAACTGAATCCCTAACAATCAAACGTAGTGTAGAATCCCACGATTGATAACAAAACGTTAAACAGATAAACAACGAGTCAAACACAAAGTATATGAATTGTATACCAATATGTCACACCCCGCTAAAGCGGAAACACGAGATGTAACAGTACCGGGTAACAATGCATAAGATATAGTAGCACCACCATACATAATTTAGAGAAAATATTACACATTACTACAAGTTCAAACCACAGTTTGAAAAGAAATTACAAGAAGCTCTTAAAGTTTCCAAATAGTTTCAAAATAAAGCAAACGCGTGTGAACATGCATCCATGCTAATGTACTCCTAGAGTGCACCTTACTGTCGTTCTCCTGAAAAGCATGATAAAACAAAAGGTCAACTATGGACATAGTTGGTGAGTTCACAGGTTTAATGTTACACATAAATGAACTAAAAACTTTGTTCATAAATGACATGAATAAAAAAAAGGTTGGTTGTAATAGTTGCAAATATGAAAGGTAATATACAAGAGCGTTAATGCAATTGAGGCCACTACTAAACCGATTCAACCGACACATGCCCCAAGCTCCATGTTCTATCGCTAACATGAGTAAGGTGATACTATGCACTCACGAACAGTGTGAGTGAGGAGTGGTTTCCCCCTAAATAGCGCTATCCATAAATATCAACGGCTCGTTTGGCTCTCGGACGAGTTAATAAGTAGTGTAAACTGTATTTCCGGCGACTTTAGCACGATAGTACTCAAGCATAACAATAGTATATACCAATTCGCATAAATAGTATAGCAAAAGTTCAACAAGTTCATAAAGAGTACAACCAATTTAGTTAAAGTTCGAGATCATGCTTTTCACCCCAAAATAATAAAACAAGTAAAAAGGGGCTGTGAATACTCACAATTGAGCGTAAGAGTAAACGATGGATGTAGCGTGCGTGCTTGTCGAGTATGACTCCTATCCAAGTCCTATGAACACGAGGTTTCTAATTAGTTTCTTGGTAAATTAAGTTTGATAGGATTGCTTAGATAAATATTTAGATTACAAAGTGCCAAAATGGTTTGTTTGTTTTGAAGTTTGTTAATGTCCAATAATCACGTTGAGTATAATAATGAATATACAAGTATATAATGTCTCGCAATTGTTTATGTCCAAATTTCATAGTGTTTTGAGTGTTGGAACTTTGGTTCCTCCCAAATTATGATTAACAACACACAAATCGATAAATACATCATAAGACACCCGAACCCCTTTTGGTTATCATTCATTCCAAAAATAGTAAGTTTCGTGTTTTCGAAATCGAGACCGATTATTGTTGCCTCAGTCAAACCTTCTCGGTTTGACCCGAAACTTTTACCCAAACCTTAAACATGTTCATGAGTCATAAAGAGTTAGTCTTTCCTTAAATATCAAGTACGCAAGTGTCGGTTTTCAACTATTACCAAAATCAGTCCATATTCTCATATCCAGAAAATTACATCAGTTTGTTGAATTTATTAAAAATACTTATGTTCCAAAATAAAATAAGGAAAAAAATCACAGATCATCTTCAATATGTTATCTTTCTAGTGTAATTTTTCCAGGAATTATAGAGAAGTACAAGTATTTTTCAAATTTACTTTTGTCATCTGAGGTCAGATCTGAACACATGCATGCAATCTTTACTTTTGGGCAAAATCTATTGGGTTCCAGAAAAAGTTATCAGCACAAGGGTTGTAGCTAACAAAATTTATAAACTTTTGGCGTTGGTTTCAAGTCATTTGGAGGTGTGAAGCTCTAGTTATGGTCAAAACACTGAGATAAAAGTTTCTGACTTTTCTGAGCAGATTGTCTATGTGTTTTCATAAAAATTATTAAAAATATCAAACAATCTCATAAAAATATAAGGCTTATGGGGTTTGAAAGTTAACATCTTGAACTTGATTTTTGACTCATAAAACGTCCATTTTGGTTATGTTAAGTGTGAGAAACACCTTGGTGAATCTCGTACTCAAACCTGGACAGAAACCAAACAAGCCCTAAAATGATGTTTTGTTCAAAATGAGAAACATTAAACATTAAATAGAAGTAGTTCTTGATTCTTTTGACCTTTAATACACTCTCTAACACATGCATGGTGTTGGATTACATCCAAGATGTGTTAGAAATAATTTTTAGCATAAAAAAAAGACATACACAAAGATGAACAAGATCTAACAAGATTACAAGTAATAACACGATTTTTCACTTGATTTTCGGTTTGATCATGGGTTACTCTTTCTTTTAACACATGAGGATGTGAAAAGAGATAACCTACAAACATCAAGCATTTTATGAGGATTCTAACCATAGAAGAGGTTTAAAATCCGAATTTATGAAGAACAAAACAAGAAAAATGAAAGATTCCTAAAGGTAGATGATCTAGTTTACCTTGAAGGGTTTATTTTGTGAAAGAACACCTTCAACTCCCTGATTTTGTTCTTGAAAGTTGCTGGAATTTAGAGAGGATTTAGAGAGAATATGTGTGTTTTTGAGAGAGAAAATGAAGAGAGTGTTTGTGAGTTTTGGGAAAATGGAAGTAGTAATGAGGTGTATAGGGAATAAAAATGATTTTGAATTGGAAAAGAGGGTAGGTGGTGGGGTGAACGAATTTTAGGGGCCTCATAGGGCTGGAAATGTTTTAAAAAAATTTGTTTCCAGACTGTGTTGCATTCTGTGTTCGTTTACTCGTAAATTCGTTAATACGTTAAATCGCGTAACGTTTTCTTTTGTCGTTTAAATTCACGATATGTTTGGGATTATTTTTCATTTAAGTATTATTAAAATAATTTATTTTAAGTTGTCAAAATATTTATTGATGTTCGTTTGGTTGCCGAATTCGATTCACGCATTTTCTTTGCGTTTGAGACGTTTTAGCCAAAACGTCTAAGTTTTTCGTGTATTATTTAAACAAAATAATAATATATGATAAATAACTTCTAAAAATAGATTTAAGTTATTAATAGAAATATTTTCACTAATGTTCGTGTTAAGTCGGGTACCGTCCGATTGAATTTACTTGTAGTGTCACCGAAAATTCAGTTTTTGTGATTCGATGAGGATTTTGTGAAGACATAAAGAGATAGATTTTTCTTTATTTTATTGGCACTTAGTAACCTAATTTGGCATGTTAGAGGGAATTTACAGTTCACCAAGCAGTCTCTAAGACGTTTTATGACTTTGATAAGCCTACGGAGTCATAACCTAGGATTTTCACTAGGATTTAAGGAATGCTGTAAGCGTAATTTGAGATTCGAGTGCGGTAATGACCTGAATTTTTTTTTTTTTTTTGACGGTTGTCACACAATAGTCAATCAGCTTGTATTCAATAGAACGATTACAATATACTTTCTGATCTCACAAATTCGTCAACCTTAACCAATGAGCCGTACATGTCTATTTATACTAAACCTAATCTGACCTTTGCGACACAAGTTGTGTCGCCAAGCCGACTCATGCGACACAAGATGTGTTGCCAGGTTGACTATTGCGACACAAAGACCTTGTGTCGCCAAAACACAAAATGTAATTAAAACAAACGTTATTAACTAACGTAATTACATATCAAACGCATTACAGACTTAGACCAACTGACAGACACACTAAGATGCACCAACAATATAAAGAACGCTGAAAACGGATCAAGAATGAAGAAGTTATGGCTAAACGAAGATCTACCAGTGCACGGGACTTACGATCCAGCACACAAGGCAACGACCACGGGCTACACACCCCCACAGGGGCCGTATACCACCCACTAGGGGCCGTATACGCCCCCATAGAGGCCGTATAACCCCTCTTTGGGGCCGTATACCCCCTGTAGGGGTGGTATACCCCCTCTACGCTGCCGGATACGCCCCATTTGCTACTGAATATGCCCTATTAGGTAACAAATAGTCCCCTTTTGGTGTCCAATTCTATAGCTAGGGGGTGTATTTCAATATTAAAATGGAGCGAGGGTGTTAAGTGTAAAATCGATTCTTGGATGCCTATAAATAGAGGCTTAAACCTCCTCATTCAACCATTCACACCATTAAACAACACATTTCACTACTTTCACTTTCTCTCTAGTTTAGGTTAATTAGTTTGTAGTTAGTTTCTCGTTAATATTTAACGGGACTAATGGAGGGGCTGTTTTGTAATATTTGTTGAAGATACTTGGAGGGGTGCTTTTGTAATATTCGAGGCTCTACTCGTTGTAATCTTTCAGCTTATATTCCAACTACGCATTTATTACAGTTATCTCATTCCTTATCTATTATAATGCATGCTATTGTGATTATGCTAGATTTAGGATTCGCTGCCATGATTAGTGAGTAGTTAGCCGTTATGATGAGGGATGATGTTAACTTAAATATATAACTGAAAACTATGTCTGTTTAACTTTTCATCTATGATTATAAACTTTTCATCAAACTATCGCCTTTCCTCCAATAAATGTGGTTAAAACCCTAAAAGACAAGGAGTCGCGAACCCTGTTCTGAGGGTAATTAATTATGGGATTATTTATAATTAAATATTAAAGATTGGTAGTATCGCTTTGATCGTCTTATTGTATGTTCTTGTTTGATTTTTGCCATAGGATCATCATAGTGGTAAAATATAAACGGTCTTAATAATCATAAAGTAATATGATGGCCCCTATTCGACTGTTACTCGATATAATACTGGAAACACTTCAAGGTGGAGTACAAATATATGGAAGTCGAGGAACGACCAAAGTAGTCATATTACGAAACGGTACAATATTACGAAGTAATATGATGGCCTTTATTCGACTGTTATTCGATATAGTACTCGAAACACTTCAAGGTGGAGCACAAATGTATGGAAGTCGAGTAACGACCGAAGGTAGTTATATTACGGACTAACATAAAAAATGAGAAACCTAGTTTAATTAACCTTTCTAAATAGACTTTTAAACTTCAAATTAATCTATTCGCCTTTCTACCAATAAATGTGATTACAACACCTTTTTAACGACGTGCAATTAATTCTATGTTTCGTTTGACCTCTATAATATGCTATCTAACCTATGAGACTTGTGCAACTCCATTTCATTTACATTAGTTATTGCTTCATTGTATCCGTTTACTAGGCGTTTGGCTCAGCCGCATTTCTTTCTCCACGGCAGGTAATCAGGGGACACGTGGGGGATAGTGAGGAGTACTTAGGTGACCAAGCTATCTTTGAGAAAGCCACCCGTTGAAGAAATGTATTTTCTATCTTTTACGCTCTGAAAAATTGTTTACGTTTAATAAGCTTGAGCGGTTTTGACTCATGGGATTTATTATCAATGTAATTCGTTTGAAGTTTAAACCTTATGTATTGGGATTTATGACATTTCTATGAATTAAGTTTATTATGACTCTTTGATACTGTTGTACATATGTGTGGCACTCCATCTCTCCGAAAATGGGGTGTTACAAGAGTAGAGTGAGAAAGGCAGCAACTTTATACTAGCTCCGTGATATCGCGTAAAAAGTCACGTTTTTACTACCGATATTTCTCTCATTCTTGAACGATTCTTGGCATATTGAACTCAAATACAGTTCAAATCAGTGATATTATGCTGAGATGGTCAAAACAAGGTTGCACGATAAAAATCAAGCAAAACGGATGAAAAATGAAGATTCCACGCACGTTTGAAGATTCAAGGCATCAAAACAAGATTTAAAGACTAAAATATCCATTATCAACATCCATCTCATCCAAGATGTTCGTTTTGAAAATATGAGTCTAACAGAAGGAGAATCAACAAAAACGGATAAAGAATGAACATTCTACACCCGCCGGAAGATTCAAATGATTCGTACGCAATATCTATAGATAGAAAACTCATCTCGGGGATTTCTTTATATCAAAATCTTCGTTTTTGAATTACGAATCCAACGCAAAAAGAATCGACGTAAACGGAGGCATAACGAAGAAAATACGCACAAACTAAGAAACGAGACAAAAGACGGCGAACCGGGGCTGGTGGCAGCCACCAGCCGCCGGCCAGCTGGTGGGCGGCTCCTGCCACCTGTCCCCCATCCCATTTCTGCTTTTTTCATCCTTGCGTGTACCCGGTGCCACACCTTTACGCGATTGTACGTACCTGGTGCACCACCTTTTCCACCTTTTGCTAAAGTGCTCCTCAAGTTGCTAACGTGAGCCGAATTTCACCTATAAATAGGAGGCATGAGGCTTCATTTCAACACACACCATTCTTAAAATAATATACTTCTCTTAAGATATTGCTTCTATTTTCTTTCCATTTTCTTACTAAAAATTAGTTTTAGGCTAGTTTAGGAGTTTGTTTAGAATAGAAGGAAAGTACGGAACGCATTATAAATCTTCTGTGTAAGCTTGGAATTGTGTCAATTAATTCAAGTCTACATTCTCCCGCATTTAATCTTGGAGCTTTCTAATCCTTATCTATCTTAATTAATTACGTTTATATTGATTATGCTAGATTTAGTTATTGCAATGATTAGAGAGTAGTATACTTGTTGTGTTTGCTTGCGATGTAGTTAATTAATTAAGGGATGATTTATAATAAAATATTAAAGATCGGTAGTATCGCTTTGATCGTCTTATTGCATGTTCTTGTTTGATTGTTGCCTTAGGATCATCATAGTGGTAAAATATAAACGGTCTTAATAATCATAAAGTAATATGATGGCCCCTATTCGACTGTTACTCGATATAATACTGGAAACACTTCAAGGTGGAGTACAAATATATGGAAGTCGAGGAACGACCAAAGGTAGTCATATTACGAAACGGTGCAATATTATGAAGTAATATGATGGCCCCTATTTGACTGTTATTAGATATAGTACTCGAAACACTTCAAGGTGGAGCACAAATGTATGGAAGTCGAGTAACGACCGAAGGTAGTTATATTACGGACTAACACTTCAAGGTGGAGCACCTTTTTAACGACCGAAGGTAGTCATATTACGAAACGGTGCAATATTACGAAGTAATATGATGGCCCCTATTCGACTGTTATTCGATATAGTACTCGAAACACTTCAAGGTGGAGCACAAATGTATGGAAGTCGAGTAACAACTGAAGGTAGTTATATTACGGACTAACATAAAAAATGAGAAACCTAGTTTAATTAACCTTTCTAAATAGACTTTTAAACTTCAAATTAATCTATTCGCCTTTCTACCAATAAATGTGATTACAACACCTTTTTAACGACGTGCAATTAATTCTATGTTTCGTTTGACCTCTATAATATGCTATCTAACATATGAGACTTGTGCAACTCCATTTCATTTACATTAGTTATTGCTTCATTGTATCCGTTTACTAGGCGTTTGGCTCAGCCGCATTTCTTTCTCCACGGCAGGTAATCAGGGGACACGTGGGGGATAGTGAGGAGTACTTAGGTGACCAAGCTATCTTTGAGAAAGCCACCCGTTGAAGAAATGTATTTTCTATCTTTTACGCTCTGAAAAATTGTTTACGTTTAATAAGCTTGAGCGGTTTTGACTCATGGGATTTATTATCAATGTAATTCGTTTGAAGTTTAAACCTTATGTATTGGGATTTATGACATTTCTATGAATTAAGTTTATTATGACTCTTTGATACTATTGTACATATGTGTGGCACTCCATCTCTCTGAAAATGGGGTGTTACAAGAGTAGAGTGAGAAAGGCAGCAACTTTATACTAGCTCCATGATATCGCGTAAAAAGTCACGTTGTTACTACCGATATTTCTCTCATTCTTGAACGATTCTTGGCATATTGAACTCAAATACAGTTCAAATCAGTGATATTATGCTGAGATGGTCAAAACAAGGTTGCACGATAAAAATCAAGCAAAACGGATGAAAAATGAAGATTCCACGCACGTTTGAAGATTCAAGGCATCAAAACAAGATTTAAAGACTAAAGTATCCATTATCAACATCCATCTCATCCAAGATGTTCATTTTCAAAATATGAGTCTAACAGAAGGAGAATCAACAAAAACGGATAAAGAATGAACATTCTACACCCGCCGGAAGATTCAAATGATTCGTACGCAATATCTATAGATAGAAAACTCATCTCGGGGATTTCATTATATCAAAATCTTCGTTTTTGAATTACAAATCCAACGCAAAAAGAATCGACGTAAACGGAGGCATAACGAAGAAAATACGCACAAACTAAGAAACGAGACAAAAGACGGCGAACCGGGGCTGGTGGCAGCCACCAGCCGCCGGCCAGCTGGTGGGCGGCTCCTGCCACCTATCCCCCGTCCCATTTCTGCTTTTTTTGTCCTTGCGTGTACCCCGTGCCACACCTTTACGCGATTGTATGTACCCGGTGCCACACCTTTACGCGATTGTACGTACCTGGTGCACCACCTTTTCCACCTTTTGATAAAGTGCTCCTCAAGTTGCTAACGTGAGCCGAATTTCACCTATAAATAGGAGGCATGAGGCTTCATTTCAACACACACCATTCTTAAAATAATATACTTCTCTTAAGATATTGCTTCTATTTTCTTTCCATTTTCTTACTAAAAATTAGTTTTAGGCTAGTTTAGGAGTTTGTTTAGAATAGAAGGAAAGTACGGAACGCATTATAAATCATCTGTGTAAGCTTGGAATTGTGTCAATTAATTCAAGTCTACATTCTCCCGCATTTAATCTTGGAGCTTTCTAATCCTTATCTATCTTAATTAATTACGTTTATATTGATTATGCTAGATTTTGTTATTGCAATGATTAGAGAGTAGTATACTTGTTGTGTTTGCTTGCGATGTAGTTAATTAATTATGGGATGATTTATAATTAAATATTAAAGATTGGTAGTATCGCTTTGATCGTCTTATTGCATGTTCTTGTTTGATTGTTGCCTTAGGATCATCATAGTGGTAAAATATAAACGGTCTTAATAATCATAAAGTAATATGATGGCCCCTATTCGACTGTTACTCGATATAATACTGGAAACACTTCAAGGTGGAGTACAAATACATGGAAGTCGAGGAATGTCCAAAGGTAGTCATATTACGAAACGGTACAATATTACGAAGTAATATGATGGCCCCTATTCAACTGTTATTCGATATAGTACTCGAAACACTTCAAGGTGGAGCACAAATGTATGGAAGTCGAGTAACGACCGAAGGTAGTTATATTACGGACTAACATAAAACATGAGAAACCTAGTTTAAATAACCTTTCTAAATAGACTTTTAAACTTCAAATTAATCTATTCGCCTTTCTACCAATAAATGTGATTACAACACCTTTTTAACGACGTCCAATTAATTCTATGTTTCGTTTGACCTCTATAATATGCTATCTAACCTATGAGACTTGTGCAGCTCCATTTCATTTACATTAGTTATTGCTTCATTGTATCCGTTTACTAGGCGTTTGGCTCAGCCGCATTTCTTTCTCCACGGCAGGTAATCAGGGGACACGTGGGGGATAGTGAGTAGTACTTAGGTGACCAAGCTATCTTTGAGAAAGCCACCCGTTGAAGAAATGTATTTTCTATCTTTTACGCTCTGAAAAATTGTTTACGTTTAATAAGCTTGAGCGGTTTTGACTCATGGGATTTATTATCAATGTAATTCGTTTGAAGTTTAAACCTTATGTATTGGGATTTATGACATTTTTATGAATTAAGTTTATTATGACTCTTTGATACTGTTGTACATATGTGTGGCACTCCATCTCTCCGAAAATGGGGTGTTACAAGAGTAGAGTGAGAAAGGTAGCAACTTTATACTAGCTCCGTGATATCGCGTAAAAAGTCACGTTTTTACTACCGATATTTCTCTCATTCTTGAATGATTCTTGGCATATTGAACTCAAATACAGTTCAAATCAGTGATATTATGCTGAGATGGTCAAAACAAGGTTGCACGATAAAAATCAAGCAAAACGGATGAAAAATGAAGATTCCACGCACGTTTGAAGATTCAAGGCATCAAAACAAGATTTAAAGACTAAAGTATCCATTATCAACATCCATATCATCCAAGATGTTCGTTTTCAAAATATGAGTCTAACAGAAGGAGAATCAACAAAACCGGATAAAGAATGAACATTCTACACCCGCCGGAAGATTCAAATGATTCGTACGCATTATCTATAGATAGAAAACTCATCTCGGGGATTTCTTTATATCAAAATCTTCGTTTTTGAATTACGAATCCAACGCAAAAAGAATCAACGTAAACGGAGGCATAACGAAGAAAATACGCACAAACTAAGAAACGAGACAAAAGACGCTGGTGGCAGCCACCAGCCGCCGGCCAGCTGGTGGGCGGCTCCTGCCACCTGTCCCCCGTCCCATTTCTGCTTTTTTCATCCTTGCGTGTATCCGGTGCCACACCTTTATGCGATTGTATGTACCCGGTGCCACACCTTTACGCGATTGTAAGTACCTGGTGCACCACCTTTTCCACCTTTTGCTAAAGTGCTCCTCAAGTTGCTAACGTAAGCCGAATTTCACCTATAAATAGGAGGCATGAGGCTTCATTTCAACACACACCATTCTTAAAATAATATACTTCTCTTAAGATATTGCTTCTATTTTCTTTCCATTTTCTTACTAAAAATTAGTTTTAGGCTAGTTTAGGAGTTTGTTTAGAATAGAAGGAAAGTACGGAACGCATTATAAATCTTCTGTGTAAGCTTGGAATTGTGTCAATTAATTCAAGTCTACATTCTCCCGCATTTAATCTTGGAGCTTTCTAATCCTTATCTATCTTAATTAATTACGTTTATATTGATTATGCTAGATTTTGTTATTGCAATGATTAGAGAGTAGTATACTTGTTGTGTTTGCTTGCGATGTAGTTAATTAATTATGGGATGATTTATAATTAAATATTAAAGATTGGTAGTATCGCTTTGATCGTCTTATTGCATGTTCTTGTTTGATTGTTGCCTTAGGATCATCATAGTGGTAAAATATAAACGGTCTTAATAATCATAAAGTAATATGATGGCCCCTATTCGACTGTTACTCGATATAATACTGGAAACACTTCAAGGTGGAGTACAAATACATGGAAGTCGAGGAATGTCCAAAGGTAGTCATATTACGAAACGGTACAATATTACGAAGTAATATGATGGCCCCTATTCAACTGTTATTCGATATAGTACTCGAAACACTTCAAGGTGGAGCACAAATGTATGGAAGTCGAGTAACGACCGAAGGTAGTTATATTACGGACTAACATAAAAAATGAGAAACCTAGTTTAAATAACCTTTCTAAATAGACTTTTAAACTTCAAATTAATCTATTCGCCTTTCTACCAATAAATGTGATTACAACACCTTTTTAATGACGTCCAATTAATTCTATGTTTCGTTTGACCTCTATAATATGCTATCTAACCTATGAGACTTGTGCAGCTCCATTTCATTTACATTAGTTATTGCTTCATTGTATCCGTTTACTAGGCGTTTGGCTCAGCCGCATTTCTTTCTCCACGGCAGGTAATCAGGGGACACGTGGGGGATAGTGAGTAGTACTTAGGTGACCAAGCTATCTTTGAGAAAGCCACCCGTTGAAGAAATGTATTTTCTATCTTTTACGCTCTGAAAAATTGTTTACGTTTAATAAGCTTGAGCGGTTTTGACTCATGGGATTTATTATCAATGTAATTCGTTTGAAGTTTAAACCTTATGTATTGGGATTTATGACATTTTTATGAATTAAGTTTATTATGACTCTTTGATACTGTTGTACATATGTGTGGCACTCCATCTCTCTGAAAATGGGGTGTTACAAGAGTAGAGTGAGAAAGGTAGCAACTTTATACTAGCTCCGTGATATCGCGTAAAAAGTCACGTTTTTACTACCGATATTTCTCTCATTCTTGAATGATTCTTGGCATATTGAACTCAAATACAGTTCAAATCAGTGATATTATGCTGAGATGGTCAAAACAAGGTTGCACGATAAAAATCAAGCAAAACGGATGAAAAATGAAGATTCCACGCACGTTTGAAGATTCAAGGCATCAAAACAAGATTTAAAGACTAAAGTATCCATTATCAACATCCATATCATCCAAGATGTTCGTTTTCAAAATATGAGTCTAACAGAAGGAGAATCAACAAAACCGGATAAAGAATGAACATTCTACACCCGCCGGAAGATTCAAATGATTCGTACGCATTATCTATAGATAGAAAACTCATCTCGGGGATTTCTTTATATCAAAATCTTCGTTTTTGAATTACGAATCCAACGCAAAAAGAATCGACGTAAACGGAGGCATAACGAAGAAAATACGCACAAACTAAGAAACGAGACAAAAGACGCTGGTGGCAGCCACCAGCCGCCGGCCAGCTGGTGGGCGGCTCCTGCCACCTGTCCCCCGTCCCATTTCTGCTTTTTTCGTCCTTGCGTGTATCCGGTGCCACACCTTTATGCGATTGTATGTACCCGGTGCCACACCTTTACGCGATTGTAAGTACCTGGTGCACCACCTTTTCCACCTTTTGCTAAAGTGCTCCTCAAGTTGCTAACGTAAGCCGAATTTCACCTATAAATAGGAGGCATGAGGCTTCATTTCAACACACACCATTCTTAAAATAATATACTTCTCTTAAGATATTGCTTCTATTTTCTTTCCATTTTCTTACTAAAAATTAGTTTTAGGCTAGTTTAGGAGTTTGTTTAGAATAGAAGGAAAGTACGGAACGCATTATAAATCTTCTGTGTAAGCTTGGAATTGTGTCAATTAATTCAAGTCTACATTCTCCCGCATTTAATCTTGAAGCTTTCTAATCCTTATCTATCTTAATTAATTACGTTTATATTGATTATGCTAGATTTAGTTATTGCAATGATTAGAGAGTAGTATACTTGTTGTGTTTGCTTGCGATGTAGTTAATTAATTATGGGATGATTTATAATTAAATATTAAAGATCGGTAGTATCGCTTTGATCGTCTTATTGCATGTTCTTATTTGATTGTTGCCTTACGATCATCATAGTGGTAAAATATAAACGGTCTTAATAATCATAAAGTAATATGATGGCCCCTATTCGACTGTTACTCGATATAATACTGGTAACACTTCAAGGTGGAGTACAAATATATGGAAGTCGAGGAACGACCAAAGGTAGTCATATTACGAAACGGTACAATATTACGAAGTAATATGATGGCCCCTATTCGACTGTTATTCGATATAGTACTCGAAACACTTCAAGGTGGAGCACAAATGTATGGAAGTCGAGTAACGACCGAAGGTAGTTATATTACGGACTAACATAAAAAATGAGAAACCTAGTTTAATTAACCTTTCTAAATAGACTTTTAAACTTCAAATTAATCTATTCGCCTTTCAACCAATAAATGTGATTACAACACCTTTTTAACGACGTCCAATTAATTCTATGTTTCGTTTGACCTCTATAATATGCTATCTAACCTATGAGACTTGTGCAGCTCCATTTCATTAACATTAGTTATTGCTTCATTGTATCCGTTTACTAGGCGTTTGGCTCAGCCGCATTTCTTTCTCCACGGCAGGTAATCAGGGGACACGTGGGGGATAGTGAGTAGTACTTAGGTGACCAAGCTATCTTTGAGAAAGCCACCCGTTGAAGAAATGTATTTTCTATCTTTTACGCTCTGAAAAATTGTTTACGTTTAATAAGCTTGAGCGGTTTTGACTCATGGGATTTATTATCAATGTAATTCGTTTGAAGTTTAAACCTTATGTATTGGGATTTATGACATTTTTATGAATTAAGTTTATTATGACTCTTTGATACTGTTGTACATATGTGTGGCACTCCATCTCTCCGAAAATGGGGTGTTACAAGAGTAGAGTGAGAAAGGTAGCAACTTTATACTAGCTCCGTGATATCGCGTAAAAAGTCACGTTTTTACTACCGATATTTCTCTCATTCTTGAATGATTCTTGGCATATTGAACTCAAATACAGTTCAAATCAGTGATATTATGCTGAGATGGTCAAAACAAGGTTGCACGATAAAAATCAAGCAAAACGGATGAAAAATGAAGATTCCACGCACGTTTGAAGATTCAAGGCATCAAAACAAGATTTAAAGACTAAAGTATCCATTATCAACATCCATATCATCCAAGATGTTCGTTTTCAAAATATGAGTCTAACAGAAGGAGAATCAACAAAACCGGATAAAGAATGAACATTCTACACCCGCCGGAAGATTCAAATGATTCGTACGCATTATCTATAGATAGAAAACTCATCTCGGGGATTTCTTTATATCAAAATCTTCGTTTTTGAATTACGAATCCAACGCAAAAAGAATCGACGTAAACGGAGGCATAACGAAGAAAATACGCACAAACTAAGAAACGAGACAAAAGACGCTGGTGGCAGCCACCAGCCGCCGGCCAGCTGGTCGGCGGCTCCTGCCACCTGTCCCCCGTCCCATTTCTGCTTTTTTCGTCCTTGCGTGTATCCGGTGCCACACCTTTATGCGATTGTATGTACCCGGTGCCACACCTTTACGCGATTGTACGTACCTGGTGCACCACCTTTTCCACCTTTTGCTAAAGTGCTCCTCAAGTTGCTAACGTGAGCCGAATTTCACCTATAAATAGGAGGCATGAGGCTTCATTTCAACACACACCATACTTAAAATAATATACTTCTCTTAAGATATTGCTTCTATTTTCTTTCCATTTTCTTACTAAAAATTAGTTTTAGGCTAGTTTAGGAGTTTGTTTAGAATAGAAGGAAAGTACGGAACGCATTATAAATCTTCTGTGTAAGCTTGGAATTGTGTCAATTAATTCAAGTCTACATTCTCCCGCATTTAATCTTGAAGCTTTCTAATCCTTATCTATCTTAATTAATTACGTTTATATTGATTATGCTAGATTTAGTTATTGCAATGATTAGAGAGTAGTATACTTGTTGTGTTTGCTTGCGATGTAGTTAATTAATTATGGGATGATTTATAATTAAATATTAAAGATCGGTAGTATCGCTTTGATCGTCTTATTGCATGTTCTTATTTGATTGTTGCCTTACGATCATCATAGTGGTAAAATATAAACGGTCTTAATAATCATAAAGTAATATGATGGCCCCTATTCGACTGTTACTCGATATAATACTGGTAACACTTCAAGGTGGAGTACAAATATATGGAAGTCGAGGAACGACCAAAGGTAGTCATATTACGAAACGGTACAATATTACGAAGTAATATGATGGCCCCTATTCGACTGTTATTCGATATAGTACTCGAAACACTTCAAGGTGGAGCACAAATGTATGGAAGTCGAGTAACGACCGAAGGTAGTTATATTACGGACTAACATAAAAAATGAGAAACCTAGTTTAATTAACCTTTCTAAATAGACTTTTAAACTTCAAATTAATCTATTCGCCTTTCAACCAATAAATGTGATTACAACACCTTTTTAACGACGTCCAATTAATTCTATGTTTCGTTTGACCTCTATAATATGCTATCTAACCTATGAGACTTGTGCAGCTCCATTTCATTTACATTAGTTATTGCTTCATTGTATCCGTTTACTAGGCGTTTGGCTCAGCCGCATTTCTTTCTCCACGGTAGGTAATCAGGGGACACGTGGGGGATAGTGAGTAGTACTTAGGTGACCAAGCTATCTTTGAGAAAGCCACCCGTTGAAGAAATGTATTTTCTATCTTTTACGCTCTGAAAAATTGTTTACGTTTAATAAGCTTGAGCGGTTTTGACTCATGGGATTTATTATCAATGTAATTCGTTTGAAGTTTAAACCTTATGTATTGGGATTTATGACATTTTTATGAATTAAGTTTATTATGACTCTTTGATACTGTTGTACATATGTGTGGCACTCCATCTCTCCGAAAATGGGGTGTTACAAGAGTAGAGTGAGAAAGGTAGCAACTTTATACTAGCTCCGTGATATCGCGTAAAAAGTCACGTTTTTACTACCGATATTTCTCTCATTCTTGAATGATTCTTGGCATATTGAACTCAAATACAGTTCAAATCAGTGATATTATGCTGAGATGGTCAAAACAAGGTTGCACGATAAAAATCAAGCAAAACGGATGAAAAATGAAGATTCCACGCACGTTTGAAGATTCAAGGCATCAAAACAAGATTTAAAGACTAAAGTATCCATTATCAACATCCATATCATCCAAGATGTTCGTTTTCAAAATATGAGTCTAACAGAAGGAGAATCAACAAAACCGGATAAAGAATGAACATTCTACACCCGCCGGAAGATTCAAATGATTCGTACGCATTATCTATAGATAGAAAACTCATCTCGGGGATTTCTTTATATCAAAATCTTCGTTTTTGAATTACGAATCCAACGCAAAAAGAATCGACGTAAACGGAGGCATAACGAAGAAAATACGCACAAACTAAGAAACGAGACAAAAGACGCTGGTGGCAGCCACCAGCCGCCGGCCAGCTGGTCGGCGGCTCCTGCCACCTGTCCCCCGTCCCATTTCTGCTTTTTTCGTCCTTGCGTGTATCCGGTGCCACACCTTTATGCGATTGTATGTACCCGGTGCCACACCTTTACGCGATTGTACGTACCTGGTGCACCACCTTTTCCACCTTTTGCTAAAGTGCTCCTCAAGTTGCTAACGTGAGCCGAATTTCACCTATAAATAGGAGGCATGAGGCTTCATTTCAACACACACCATTCTTAAAATAATATACTTCTCTTAAGATATTGCTTCTATTTTCTTTCCATTTTCTTACTAAAAATTAGTTTTAGGCTAGTTTAGGAGTTTGTTTAGAATAGAAGGAAAGTACGGAACGCATTATAAATCTTCTGTGTAAGCTTGGAATTGTGTCAATTAATTCAAGTCTACATTCTCCCGCATTTAATCTTGAAGCTTTCTAATCCTTATCTATCTTAATTAATTACGTTTATATTGATTATGCTAGATTTAGTTATTGCAATGATTAGAGAGTAGTATACTTGTTGTGTTTGCTTGCGATGTAGTTAATTAATTATGGGATGATTTATAATTAAATATTAAAGATCGGTAGTATCGCTTTGATCGTCTTATTGCATGTTCTTATTTGATTGTTGCCTTACGATCATCATAGTGGTAAAATATAAACGGTCTTAATAATCATAAAGTAATATGATGGCCCCTATTCGACTGTTACTCGATATAATACTGGTAACACTTCAAGGTGGAGTACAAATATATGGAAGTCGAGGAACGACCAAAGGTAGTCATATTACGAAACGGTACAATATTACGAAGTAATATGATGGCCCCTATTCGACTGTTATTCGATATAGTACTCGAAACACTTCAAGGTGGAGCACAAATGTATGGAAGTCGAGTAACGACCGAAGGTAGTTATATTACGGACTAACATAAAAAATGAGAAACCTAGTTTAATTAACCTTTCTAAATAGACTTTTAAACTTCAAATTAATCTATTCGCCTTTCAACCAATAAATGTGATTACAACACCTTTTTAACGACGTCCAATTAATTCTATGTTTCGTTTGACCTCTATAATATGCTATCTAACCTATGAGACTTGTGCAGCTCCATTTCATTTACATTAGTTATTGCTTCATTGTATCCGTTTACTAGGCGTTTGGCTCAGCCGCATTTCTTTCTCCACGGCAGGTAATCAGGGGACACGTGGGGGATAGTGAGTAGTACTTAGGTGACCAAGCTATCTTTGAGAAAGCCACCCGTTGAAGAAATGTATTTTCTATCTTTTACGCTCTGAAAAATTGTTTACGTTTAATAAGCTTGAGCGGTTTTGACTCATGGGATTTATTATCAATGTAATTCGTTTGAAGTTTAAACCTTATGTATTGGGATTTATGACATTTTTATGAATTAAGTTTATTATGACTCTTTGATACTGTTGTACATATGTGTGGCACTCCATCTCTCCGAAAATGGGGTGTTACAAGAGTAGAGTGAGAAAGGTAGCAACTTTATACTAGCTCCGTGATATCGCGTAAAAAGTCACGTTTTTACTACCGATATTTCTCTCATTCTTGAATGATTCTTGGCATATTGAACTCAAATACAGTTCAAATCAGTGATATTATGCTGAGATGGTCAAAACAAGGTTGCACGATAAAAATCAAGCAAAACGGATGAAAAATGAAGATTCCACGCACGTTTGAAGATTCAAGGCATCAAAACAAGATTTAAAGACTAAAGTATCCATTATCAACATCCATATCATCCAAGATGTTCGTTTTCAAAATATGAGTCTAACAGAAGGAGAATCAACAAAACCGGATAAAGAATGAACATTCTACACCCGCCGGAAGATTCAAATGATTCGTACGCATTATCTATAGATAGAAAACTCATCTCGGGGATTTCTTTATATCAAAATCTTCGTTTTTGAATTACGAATCCAACGCAAAAAGAATCGACGTAAACGGAGGCATAACGAAGAAAATACGCACAAACTAAGAAACGAGACAAAAGACGCTGGTGGCAGCCACCAGCCGCCGGCCAGCTGGTGGGCGGCTCCTGCCACCTGTCCCCCGTCCCATTTCTGCTTTTTTCGTCCTTGCGTGTATCCGGTGCCACACCTTTATGCGATTGTATGTACCCGGTGCCACACCTTTACGCGATTGTAAGTACCTGGTGCACCACCTTTTCCACCTTTTGCTAAAGTGCTCCTCAAGTTGCTAACGTAAGCCGAATTTCACCTATAAATAGGAGGCATGAGGCTTCATTTCAACACACACCATTCTTAAAATAATATACTTCTCTTAAGATATTGCTTCTATTTTCTTTCCATTTTCTTACTAAAAATTAGTTTTAGGCTAGTTTAGGAGTTTGTTTAGAATAGAAGGAAAGTACGGAACGCATTATAAATCTTCTGTGTAAGCTTGGAATTGTGTCAATTAATTCAAGTCTACATTCTCCCGCATTTAATCTTGAAGCTTTCTAATCCTTATCTATCTTAATTAATTACGTTTATATTGATTATGCTAGATTTAGTTATTGCAATGATTAGAGAGTAGTATACTTGTTGTGTTTGCTTGCGATGTAGTTAATTAATTATGGGATGATTTATAATTAAATATTAAAGATCGGTAGTATCGCTTTGATCGTCTTATTGCATGTTCTTATTTGATTGTTGCCTTACGATCATCATAGTGGTTAAATATAAACGGTCTTAATAATCATAAAGTAATATGATGGCCCCTATTCGACTGTTACTCGATATAATACTGGTAACACTTCAAGGTGGAGTACAAATATATGGAAGTCGAGGAACGACCAAAGGTAGTCATATTACGAAACGGTACAATATTACGAAGTAATATGATGGCCCCTATTCGACTGTTATTCGATATAGTACTCGAAACACTTCAAGGTGGAGCACAAATGTATGGAAGTCGAGTAACGACCGAAGGTAGTTATATTACGGACTAACATAAAAAATGAGAAACCTAGTTTAATTAACCTTTCTAAATAGACTTTTAAACTTCAAATTAATCTATTCGCCTTTCAACCAATAAATGTGATTACAACACCTTTTTAACGACGTCCAATTAATTCTATGTTTCGTTTGACCTCTATAATATGCTATCTAACCTATGAGACTTGTGCAGCTCCATTTCATTTACATTAGTTATTGCTTCATTGTATCCGTTTACTAGGCGTTTGGCTCAGCCGCATTTCTTTCTCCACGGCAGGTAATCAGGGGACACGTGGGGGATAGTGAGTAGTACTTAGGTGACCAAGCTATCTTTGAGAAAGCCACCCGTTGAAGAAATGTATTTTCTATCTTTTACGCTCTGAAAAATTGTTTACGTTTAATAAGCTTGAGCGGTTTTGACTCATGGGATTTATTATCAATGTAATTCGTTTGAAGTTTAAACCTTATGTATTGGGATTTATGACATTTTTATGAATTAAGTTTATTATGACTCTTTGATACTGTTGTACATATGTGTGGCACTCCATCTCTCCGAAAATGGGGTGTTACAAGAGTAGAGTGAGAAAGGCAGCAACTTTATACTAGCTCCGTGATATCGCGTAAAAAGTCACGTTTTTACTACCGATATTTCTCTCATTCTTGAACGATTCTTGGCATATTGAACTCAAATACAGTTCAAATCAGTGATATTATGCTGAGATGGTCAAAACAAGGTTGCACGATAAAAATCAAGCAAAACGGATGAAAAATGAAGATTCCACGCACGTTTGAAGATTCAAGGCATGAAAACAAGATTTAAAGACTAAAGTATCCATTATCAACATCCATCTCATCCAAGATGTTCATTTTCAAAATACGAGTCTAACATAAGGAGAATCAACAAAAACGGATAAAGAATGAACATTCTACACCCGCCTGAAGTTTCAAATGATTCGTACGCAATATCTATAGATAGAAAACTCATCTCAGGGATTTCTTTATATCAAAATCTTCGTTTTTGAATTACGAATCCAACGCAAAAAGAATCGAAGTAAACGGAGGCATAACGAAGAAAATACGCACAAACTAAGAAACGAGACAAAAGACGGCGAACCGGGGCTGATGGCAGCCACCAGCCGCCGGCCAGCTGGTGGGCGGCTCCTGCCACCTGTCGCCCGTCCCATTTCTGCTTTTTTCGTCCTTGCGTGTACCCGGTGCCACATCTTTACGCGATTGTATGTACCCGGTGCCACACCTTTACGCGATTGTACGTACCTGGTGCACCACCTTTTCCACCTTTTGCTAAAGTGCTCCTCAAGTTGCTAACGTGAGCCGAATTTCACCTATAAATAGGAGGCATGAGGCTTCATTTCAACACACACCATTCTTAAAATAATATACTTCTCTTAAGATATTGCTTCTATTTTCTTTCCATTTTCTTACTAAAAATTAGTTTTAGGCTAGTTTAGGAGTTTGTTTAGAATAGAAGGAAAGTACGGAACGCATTATAAATCTTCTGTGTAAGCTTGGAATTGTGTCAATTAATTCAAGTCTACATTCTCCCGCATTTAATCTTGGAGCTTTCTAATCCTTATCTATCTTAATTAATTACGTTTATATTGATTATGCTAGATTTAGTTATTGCAATGATTAGAGAGTAGTATACTTGTTGTGTTTGCTTGCGATGTAGTTAATTAATTATGGGATGATTTATAATTAAATATTAAAGATCGGTAGTATCGCTTTGATCGTCTTATTGCATGTTCTTGTTTGATTGTTGCCTTAGGATCATCATAGTGGTAAAATATAAACGGTCTTAATAATCATAAAGTAATATGATGGCCCCTATTCGACTGTTACTCGATATAATACTGGAAACACTTCAAGGGGGAGTACAAATATATTGAAGTCGAGGAACGACCAAAGGTAGTCATATTACGAAACGGTGCAATATTACGAAGTAATATGATGGCCCCTATTCGACTGTTATTCGATATAGTACTCGAAACACTTCAAGGTGGAGCACAAATGTATGGAAGTCGAGTAACGACCGAAGGTAGTTATATTACGGACTAACATAAAAAATGAGAAACCTAGTTTAATTAACCTTTCTAAATAGACTTTTAAACTTCAAATTAATCTATTCGCCTTTCTATCAATAAATGTGATTACAACACCTTTTTAACGACGTCCAATTAATTCTATGTTTCGTTTGACCTCTATAATATGCTATCTAACCTATGAGACTTGTGTAGCTCCATTTCATTTACATTAGTTATTGCTTCATTGTATCTGTTTACTAGGCGTTTGGCTCAGCCGCATTTCTTTCTCCACGGCAGGTAATCAGGGGACACGTGGGGGATAGTGAGGAGTACTTAGGTGACCAAGCTATCTTTGAGAAAGCCACCCGTTGAAGAAATGTATTTTCTATCTTTTACGCTCTGAAAAATTGATTACGTTTAATAAGCTTGAGCGGTTTTGACTCATGGGATTTATTATCAATGTAATTCGTTTGAAGTTTAAACCTTATGTATTGGGATTTATGACATTTCTATGAATTAAGTTTATTATGACTCTTTGATACTGTTGTACATATGTGTGGCACTCCATCTCTCCGAAAATGGGGTGTTACAAGAGTAGAGTGAGAAAGGCAGCAACTTTATACTAGCTCCGTGATATCGCGTAAAAAGTCACGTTTTTACTACCGATATTTCTCTCATTCTTGAACGATTCTTGGCATATTGAACTCAAATACAGTTCAAATCAGTGATATTATGCTGAGATGGTCAAAACAAGGTTGCACGATAAAAATCAAGCAAAACGGATGAAAAATGAAGATTCCATGCACGTTTGAAGATTCAAGGCATCAAAACAAGATTTAAAGACTAAAGTATCCATTATCAACATCCATCTCATCCAAGATGTTCGTTTTCAAAATACGAGTCTAACAGAAGGAGAATCAACAAAAACGGATAAAGAATGAACATTCTACACCCGCCGGAAGATTCAAATGATTCGTACGCAATATCTTTAGATAGAAAACTCATCTCGGGGATTTCTTTATATCAAAATCTTCGTTTTTGAATTACGAATCCAACGCAAAAGAATCGACGTAAACGGAGGCATAACGAAGAAAATACGCACAAACTAAGAAACGAGACAAAAGACGATGAACCGGGGCTGGTGGCAGCCACCACCCGCCCGCCAGCTGGTGGGCGGCTCCTGCAACCTATCCCCCGTCCCATTTCTGCTTTTTTCGTCCTTGCGTGTACCCGGTGCCACACCTTTACGCGATTGTATGTACCCGGTGCCACACCTTTACGCGATTGTACGTACCTAGTGCACCACCTTTTCCACCTTTTGTTAAAGTGCTCCTCAAGTTGCTAACGTGAGCCGAATTTCACCTATAAATAGGAGGCATGAGGCTTCATTTCAACACACACCATTCTTAAAATAATATACTTCTCTTAAGATATTGCTTCTATTTTCTTTCCATTTTCTTACTAAAAATTAGTTTTAAGCTAGTTTAGGAGTTTGTTTAGAATAGACGGAAATTACGGAACGCATTATAAATCTTCTGTGTAAGCTTGGAATTGTGTCAATTAATTCAAGTCTACATTCTCCCGCATTTAATCTTGGAGCTTTCTAATCCTTATCTATCTTAATTAATTACGTTTATATTGATTATGCTAGATTTAGTTATTGCAATGATTAGAGAGTAGTATACTTGTTGTGTTTGCTTGCGATGTAGTTAATTAATTATGGGATGATTTATAATTAAATATTAAAGATCGGTAGTATCGCTTTGATCGTCTTATTGCATGTTCTTGTTTGATTGTTGCCTTAGGATCATCATAGTGGCAAAATATAAACGGTCTTAATAATCATAAAGTAATATGATGGCCCCTATTCGAATGTTACTCGATATAATACTGGAAACACTTCAAGGTGGAGTACAAATATATGGAAGTCGAGGAACGACCAAAGGTAGTCATATTACGAAACGGTACAATATTACGAAGTAATATGATGGCCCCTATTCGACTGTTATTCGATATAGTACTCGAAACACTTCAAGGTGGAGCACAAATGTATGGAAGTCGAGTAACGACCGAAGGTAGTTATATTACGGACTAACATAAAAAATGAGAAACCTAGTTTAATTAACCTTTCTAAATAGACTTTTAAACTTCAAATTAATCTATTCGCCTTTCTACCAATAAATGTGATTACAACACCTTTTTAACGACGTCCAATTAATTCTATGTTTCGTTTGACCTCTATAATATGCTATCTAACCTATGAGACTTGTGCAGCTCCATTTCATTTACATTAGTTATTGCTTCATTGTATCCGTTTACTAGGCGTTTGGCTCAGCCGCATTTCTTTCTCCACGGCAGGTAATCAGGGGACACGTGGGGGATAGTGAGGAGTACTTAGGTGACCAAGCTATCTTTGAGAAAGCCACCCGTTGAAGAAATGTATTTTCTATCTTTTACGCTCTGAAAAATTGTTTACGTTTAATAAGCTTGAGCGGTTTTGACTCATGGGATTTATTATCAATGTAATTCGTTTGAAGTTTAAACCTTATGTATTGGGATTTATGACATTTCTATGAATTAAGTTTATTATGACTCTTTGATACTGTTGTACATATGTGTGGCACTCCATCTCTCCGAAAATGGGGTGTTACAAGAGTAGAGTGAGAAAGGCAGCAACTTTATACTAGCTCCGTGATATCGCGTAAAAAGTCACGTTTTTACTACCGATATTTCTCTCATTCTTGAACGATTCTTGGCATATTGAACTCAAATACAGTTCAAATCAGTGATATTATGCTGAGATGGTCAAAACAAGGTTGCACGATAAAAATCAAGCAAAACGGATGAAAAATGAAGATTCCATGCACGTTTGAAGATTCAAGGCATCAAAACAAGATTTAAAGACTAAAGTATCCATTATCAACATCCATCTCATCCAAGATGTTCGTTTTCAAAATACGAGTCTAACAGAAGGAGAATCAACAAAAACGGATAAAGAATGAAAATTCTACACCCGCCGGAAGATTCAAATGATTCGTACGCAATATCTATAGATAGAAAACTCATCTCGGGGATTTCTTTATATCAAAATCTTCGTTTTTGAATTACGAATCCAACGCAAAAAGAATCAACGTAAACGGAGGCATAACGAAGAAAATACGCAAAACTAAGAAACGAGACAAAAGATGGCGAACCGGGGCTGGTGGCAGCCACCACCCGCCGGCCAGCTGGTGGGCGGCTCCTGCCACCTGTCCCCCGTCCCATTTCTGCTTTTTTCGTCCTTGCGTGTACCCGGTGCCACACCTTTACGCGATTGTATGTACCCGGTGCCACACCTTTACGCGATTGTACGTACCTGGTGCACCACATTTTCCACCTTTTGCTAAAGTGCTCCTCAAGTAGCTAACGTGAGCCGAATTTCACCTATAAATAGGAGGCATGAGGCTTCATTTCAACACACACCATTCTTAAAATAATATACTTCTCTTAAGATATTGCTTCTATTTTCTTTCCATTTTCTTACTAAAAATTAGTTTTAGGCTAGTTTAGGAGTTTGTTTAGAATAGAAGGAAAGTACGGAACGCATTATAAATCTTCTGTGTAAGCTTGGAATTGTGTCAATTAATTCAAGTCTACATTCTCCCGCACTTAATCTTGGAGCTTTCTAATCCTTATCTATCTTAATTAATTACGTTTATATTGATTATGCTAGATTTAGTTATTGCAATGATTAGAGAGTAGTATACTTGTTGTGTTTGCTTGCGATGTAGTTAATTAATTATGAGATGATTTATAATAAAATATTAAAGATCGGTAGTATCGCTTTGATCGTCTTATTGCATGTTCTTGTTTGATTGTTGCCTTAGGATCATCATAGTGGTAAAATATAAACGGTCTTAATAATCATAAAGTAATATGATGGCCCCTATTCGACTGTTACTCGATATAATACTGGTAACACTTCAAGGTGGAGTACAAATATATGGAAGTCGAGGAACGACCAAAGGTAGTCATATTACGAAACGGTACAATATTACGAAGTAATATGATGGCCCCTATTCGACTGTTATTCGATATAGTACTCGAAACACTTTAAGGTGGAGCACAAATGTATGGAAGTCGAGTAACGACCGAAGGTAGTTATATTACGGACTAACATAAAAAATGAGAAACCTAGTTTAATTAACCTTTCTAAATAGACTTTTAAACTTCAAATTAATCTATTCGCCTTTCAACCAATAAATGTGATTACAACACCTTTTTAACGACGTCCAATTAATTCTATGTTTCGTTTGACCTCTATAATATGCTATCTAACCTATGAGACTTGTGCAGCTCCATTTCATTTACATTAGTTATTGCTTCATTGTATCCGTTTACTAGGCGTTTGGCTCAGCCGCATTTCTTTCTCCACGGCAGGTAATCAGGGGACACGTGGGGGATAGTGAGGAGTACTTAGGTGACCAAGCTATCTTTGAGAAAGCCACCCGTTGAAGAAATGTATTTTCTATCTTTTACGCTCTGAAAAATTGTTTACGTTTAATAAGCTTGAGCGGTTTTGACGCATGGGATTTATTATCAATGTAATTCGTTTGAAGTTTAAACCTTATGTATTGGGATTTATGACATTTCTATGAATTAAGTTTATTATGACTCTTTGATACTGTTGTACATATGTGTGGCACTCCATCTCTCCGAAAATGGGGTGTTACAAGAGTAGAGTGAGAAAGGCAGCAACTTTATACTAGCTCCGTCATATCGCGTAAAAAGTCACGTTTTTACTACCGATATTTCTCTCATTCTTGAACGATTCTTGGCATATTGAACTCAAATACAGTTCAAATCAGTGATATTATGCTGAGTTGGTCAAAACAAGGTTGCACGATAAAAATCAAGTAAAACGGATGAAAAATGAAGATTCCACGCAAGTTTGAAGATTCAAGGCATCAAAACAAGATTTAAAGACTAAAGTATCCATTATCAACATCCATCTCATCCAAGATGTTCGTTTTCAAAATATGAGTCTAACAGAAGGTGAATCAACAAAACCGGATAAAGAATGAACATTCTACACCCGCCGGAAGATTCAAATGATTCGTACGCATTATCTATAGATAGAAAACTCATCTCGGGGATTTCTTTATATCAAAATCTTCGTTTTTGAATTACGAATCCAACGCAAAAAGAATCGACGTAAACGGAGGCATAACGAAGAAAATACGCACAAACTAAGAAACGAGACAAAAGACGGCGAACCGGGGCTGGTGGCAGCCACCAGCCGCCGGCCAGCTGGTGGGCGGCTCCTGCCACCTATCCCCCGTCCCATTTCTGCTTTTTTCGTCCTTGCGTGTACCCGGTGCCACACCTTTACGCGATTGTATGTACCCGGTGCCACACCTTTACGCGATTGTACGTACCTGGTGCACCACCTTTTCCACCTTTTGCTAAAGTGCTCCTCAAGTTGCTAACGTGAGCCGAATTTCACCTATAAATAGGAGGCATGAGGCTTCATTTCAACACACACCATTCTTAAAATAATATACTTCTCTTAAGATATTGCTTCTATTTTCTTTCCATTTTCTTACTAAAAATTAGTTTTAGGCTAGTTTAGGAGTTTGTTTAGAATAGAAGGAAAGTACGGAACGCATTATAAATCTTCTGTGTAAGCTTGGAATTGTGTCAATTAATTCAAGTCTACATTCTCCCGCATTTAATCATGAAGCTTTCTAATCCTTATCTATCTTAATTAATTACGTTTATATTGATTATGCTAGATTTAGTTATTGCAATGATTAGAGAGTAGTATACTTGTTGTGTTTGCTTGCGATGTAGTTAATTAATTATGGGATAATTTATAATTAAATATTAAAGATCGGTAGTATCGCTTTGATCGTCTTATTGCATGTTCTTATTTGATTGTTGCCTTAGGATCATCATAGTGGTAAAATATAAACGGTCTTAATAATCATAAAGTAATATGATGGCCCCTATTCGACTGTTACTCGATATAATACTGGAAACACTTCAAGGTGGAGTACAAATATATGGAAGTCGAGGAACGACCAAAGGTAGTCATATTACGAAACGGTACAATATTACGAAGTAATATGATGGCCCCTATTCGACTGTTATTCGATATAGTACTCGAAACACTTCAAGGTGGAGCACAAATGTATGGAAGTCGAGTAACGATCGAAGGTAGTTATATTACGGACTAACATAAAAAATGAGAAACCTAGTTTAATTAACCTTTCTAAATAGACTTTTAAACTTCAAATTAATCTATTCGCCTTTCAACCAATAAATGTGATTACAACACCTTTTTAACGACGTCCAATTAATTCTATGTTTCGTTTGACCTCTATAATATGCTATCTAACCTATGAGACTTGTGCAGCTCCATTTCATTTACATTAGTTATTGCTTCATTGTATCCGTTTACTAGGCGTTTGGCTCAGCCGCATTTCTTTCTCCACGACAGGTAATCAGGGGACACGTGGGGGATAGTGAGGAGTACTTAGGTGACCAAGCTATCTTTGAGAAAGCCACCCGTTGAAGAAATGTATTTTCTATCTTTTACGCTCTGAAAAATTGTTTACGTTTAATAAGCTTGAGCGGTTTTGACTCATGGGATTTATTATCAATGTAATTCGTTTGAAGTTTAAACCTTATGTATTGGGATTTATGACATTTCTATGAATTAAGTTTATTATGACTCTTTGATACTGTTGTACATATGTGTGGCACTCCATCTCTCCGAAAATGGGGTGTTACAAGAGTAGAGTGAGAAAGGCAGCAACTTTATACTAGCTCCGTCATATCGCGTAAAAAGTCACGTTTTTACTACCGATATTTCTCTCATTCTTGAACGATTCTTGGCATATTGAACTCAAATACAGTTCAAATCAGTGATATTATGCTGAGTTGGTCAAAACAAGGTTGCACGATAAAAATCAAGCAAAACGGATGAAAAATGAAGATTCCACGCACGTTTGAAGATTCAAGGCATCAAAACAAGATTTAAAGACTAAATAATCCATTATCAACATCCATCTCATCCAAGATGTTCGTTTTCAAAATATGAGTCTAACAGAAGGAGAATCAACAAAAACGGATAAAGAATGAACATTCTACACCCGCCGGAAGATTCAAATGATTCGTACGCAATATCTATAGATAGAAAACTCATCTCGGGGATTTCTTTATATCAAAATCTTCGTTTTTGAATTACGAATCCAACGCAAAAAGAATCGACGTAAACGGAGGCATAACGAAGAAAATACGCACAAACTAAGAAACGAGACAAAAGACGGCGAACCGGGGCTGGTGGCAGCCACCAGCCGCCGGCCAGCTGGTGGGCGGCTCCTGCCACCTGTCCCCCGTCCCATTTCTGCTTTTTTCGTCCTTGCGTGTACCCGGTGCCACACCTTTACGCGATTGTACGTACCTGGTGCACCACCTTTTCCACCTTTTGCTAAAGTGCTCCTCAAGTTGCTAACGTGAGCCGAATTTCACCTATAAATAGGAGGCATGAGGCTTCATTTCAACACACACCATTCTTAAAATAATATACTTCTCTTAAGATATTGCTTCTATTTTCTTTCCATTTTCTTACTAAAATTTAGTTTTAGGCTAGTTTAGGAGTTTGTTTAGAATAGAAGGAAAGTACGGAACGCATTATAAATCTTCTGTGTAAGCTTGGAATTGTGTCAATTAATTCAAGTCTACATTCTCCCGCATTTAATCTTGGAGCTTTCTAATCCTTATCTATCTTAATTAATTACGTTTATATTGATTATGCTAGATTTAGTTATTGCAATGATTAGAGAGTAGTATACTTGTTGTGTTTGCTTGCGATGTAGTTAATTAATTATGGGATGATTTATAATTAAATATTAAAGATCGGTAGTATCGCTTTGATCGTCTTATTGCATGTTCTTGTTTGATTGTTGCCTTAGGATCATCATAGTGGTAAAATATAAACGGTCTTAATAATCATAAAGTAATATGATGGCCCCTATTCGACTGTTACTCGATATAATACTGGAAACACTTCAAGGTGGAGTACAAATATATGGAATTCGAGGAACGACCAAAGGTAGTTATATTACGGACTAACATATAAAATGAGAAACCTAGATTAATTAACCTTTCTAAATAGACTTTTAAACTTCAAATTAATCTAGTCGCCTTTCTACCAATAAACGTGATTACAACACCTTTTTAACGACGTCCAATTAATTCTATGTTTCGTTTGACCTCTATAATATGCTATCTAACCTACGAGACTTGTGCAGCTCCATTTCATTTACATTAGTTATTGCTTCATTGTATCCGTTTACTAGGTGTTTGGCTCAGCCGCATTTCTTTCTCCACGGCAGGTAATCAGGGGACACGTGGGGGATAGTGAGGAGTACTTAGGTGACCAAGCTATCTTTGAGAAAGCCACCCGTTGAAGAAATGTATTTTCTATCTTTTACGCTCCGAAAAATTGTTTACGTTTAATAAGCTTGAGCGGTTTTGACTCATGGGATTTATTATCAATGTAATTCGTTTGAAGTTTAAACCTTATGTATTGGGATTTATGACATTTCTATGAATTAAGTTTATTATGACTCTTTGATACTATTGTACATATGTGTGGCACTCCATCTCTCCGAAAATGGGGTGTTACAAGAGTATAGTGAGAAAGGCAGCAAATTTATACTAGCTCCGTGATATCGCATAAAAAGTCACGTTTTTACTACCGATATTTCTCTCATTATGGAACGATTATTGGCATATTGAACTCAAATACAGTTCAAATCAGTGATATTATGCTGAGATGGTCAAAACAAGGTTGCACGATAAAAATCAAGCAAAACGGATGAAAAACGAAGATTCCACGCACGTTTGAAGATTCAAGGCATCAAAACAAGATTTAAAGACTAAAGTATCCATCATATCCAAGATGTTCATTTTCAAAATACGAGTCTAACAGAAGGAGAATCAACAAAAACGGATAAAGAATGAACATTCTACGCCCGCCGGAAGATTCAAATGATTCGTACGCAATATCTGGAGATAGAAAACTCATCTCGGAGATTTCTTTATATCAAAATCTTTGTTTTTGAATTACGAATCCAACCCAAAAAGATCAACGTAAACGGAGGTATAACGAAGAAAATACGCACAAACTAAAAAACGAGACAAAAGACGGCGAACCGGGGCTGGTGGCAGCCACCAGCCGCCGCCGGCCAGCTGGTGGGCGGCTCCTGCCACCTCTCCCCCATCCCATTTCTACTTTTTTGGTCCTTGCGTGTACCCGGTGCCACACCTTTACGCGATTGTACGTACCTGGTGCACCACCTTTTCCACCTTTTGCTAAAGTGCTCCTCAAGTTGCTAACGTGAGCCGAATTTCACCTATAAATAGGAGGCATGAGGCTTCATTTCAACACACACCATTCTAAAAATAATTTACTTCTCTTAAGATATTGCTTCTATTTTCTTTCTATTTTCTTACTAAAAATTAGTTTTAGGCTAGTTTAGGAGTTTGTTTAGAATAGAAGAAAAGTACGGAACGCATTGTAAATCTTCGGTGTAAGCTTGGAATTGTGTCAATTAATTCAAGTCTACTTTCTCCCGTATTTAATCCTGGAGCTTTCTAATACTTATCTATCTTAATTAATTATGTTTATATTGATTATGCGAGATTTATTTATTTCCATGATTAGAGAGTAGTATACTTGTTGTGTTTGCTTGTGATGTATTTAATTAATTATGGGATGATTTATAATTAAATATTAAAGATCAGTAGTATCGCTTTGATCGTCTTATTGCATGTTCTTGTTTGATTGTTGGCTTAGGATCATCATATAAACGGTCTTAATTATCATAAAGTAATATGATGGCCCCTATTCGACTGTTACTCGATATAGTATAGGGAACACTTCAAGGTGAAATACAAATGTATGGAAGTCGAGGAACGATCGAAGGTAGTCATATTACGAAACGGTACAATATTACGAAGTAATATGATGGCCCCTATTTGACTGTTATTCGATATAGTACTGGAAACACTTCAAGGTGGAGTACAAATGTATGAAAGTCGAGTAACGACCGAAGGTAGTTATATTACGGACTAACATATAAAATGAGAAACCTAGTTTAATTAACCTTTCTAAATAGACTTTTAAACTTCAAATTAATATAATTGCCTTTCTACCAATAAACGTGATTACAACACCTTTTGTTCCCATTCATATGAAAGTATTATTAAACCATAAATAAGATTTTGCTTATTGTAACGTCATCAAAACTGGTCTGGTAATTTCTTTACTTTTAATGATTATTTAAAGTTATAAGTAAATTAAAAATTATTTTGCTTATGTGTAACTTATTGTGAATAGTGTAATATTATTTGTTTTAAATAGTTATAGGTGACTGTACAAAAAAATAACTCTTTCCGCAATCGGTTTTTAGGTTTCAAACTGTAGATTAAGAACGGGTAGTAAAAATACCCAATTTGGAGTCGGTCATTCGGGAGACCGACCTCCTCTGTTGTGATTATCTCTTTTTCTCTGTAAATGAAGAACATCCCAAAAATCCATTCTCTTTAACCTTAAACTTCAGGAACTTGAATCCCTAAATAAATTAGTGATTCTAAATTGTGGTTCCTTACATATAATCATTTTCTAGTTGCAATCATCTTGTTCATCATCAAAGTGTAAGTATTTTAGCTTTTTGATCATATTAATTAGGTTAAGTGTGAAATTATGTAATTTCTTGAGTTCTTGAGTTGTTAATAGCAATTATTGATGCTATATATGATTATAAACTGATTGTGTAGTCAATCTTGTGAGTTTAAGTTCTTCCATGGTGAATTTCAAATCAAGTATTTAACCTAAATGGTTTAATTGGATTTTGGTATGGATATGATGTTAAATGAAGTTATTTAATGTTACTAGAAGTAAAGTAATGTTTCTTAGATACTAAAAATGTGAATTGTTGATCTTGTATCTTGAAAAATTGGTTGATTTAGTTTTTGGTTCGAGCTGAGTTTGTGCAGAAATGAGTTGCAGGTCATTTTCTTCTTAGTCACGCGATCCCAGCTTTTGGTTTCTGGATCGCGTAAGCTAGTTAAAGATCGTCCAAAATGTCAAAGTTTGCCTTGGATACGCGATCCCACAAAAGTTTCTGGATCGCGTATGTTAGTGCAATTTGGTTACAGAAGAAAATGAACTAGGATACGCGATCCTGTAAATGGTTTCTGGATCGCGTAAGTTAGTGTAATTTTATCACTAAGCTACGCGATCCGGCTAGCATTTCTTGGATCGCGTATGCAAGAGTAAATTTGAATGTTTGGTTAAAATCTAATATTTTGCTTTTGTTGATTGTGATTATAAATATAAGTTGTTTAATTGTTTAATTACTTAGTATTTAAATATGTTGAACAGAAGAAATGAATTATTAACTTTTTGACTTTATATTCTCAGATCAACAAAAGACTCAGTGATATAGACATCCTGAGTGTGGAGGCGAAAGAGGTATCGGTGAGTGGATTTACTCTTTGACTTGGTTGTAATTACTTTGATTACAACAAGTGATAGTTGACATGTTGATAGAATTATTTATTTTGGTTTGTTGATTAGACATTATGTGCTAGTTGATATGTAATTATATGTTGTTTTGAGCTCAACACGTTGGTTGGGTTAGTTGATTATTGTGTGAATTACACATAGTCTTACTTCATTTGTTGTGTGTAAGACTTATGTTTGAGTACAATAAACACTAGCTATCGCTCTATTCCGTATTGGCCATATGGATTGTTGGACAAGTGTTCTTGAGAGCCACCGCGGCAGTAGGGTTTCTCAAGAACCACCGATCCTCATAGTTGAATTGTTGATTGTTGATATAGTTGTATACCATTGTTTGATGTAAACAAGGGATTATACTAAGTTGATTAGTGAGTGTTGAATTCATTCACTTAGCTTCGTGCTAATCCCTCAATCTACTTCTTGCAGGTGTTATTTTGATATGTGGGTTGCAAGAAAGGGGACGAAGAATATTTGATAATTTGCAACTCTGATATAGTTTTATGAAACTATGTATTGTAAAATATAATACCCCGTTTATATTATGTAAATGATGGTTTTGTAAATTTTGAAAATATGATGTATGTTATTATTATAAGTTTATAAAATAATATTTTGTTTTAAACGCTTCCGTAGTTGAAAATGAAAAATTATTATCTTTGGAAAGAGGGGTGTTATAAGTTGGTATCAGAGCAAAGTTTTGGGTGAATTGAGCATTGTAAAATGCTCAATCCCAAACTTTGAGTGTGTTGAGTCAAACATTCTTGTGTTGGGATTAGTATGGATGTGAATTAGTTAGTAGATAAATACTAACGATTAACGAGTGTTGAGTGTTGTGTTGATTTCAGAGATGGCAGATAACGAACAAACGACCGTGAACCCTAATAATGCCTCAAGAATTGATGCTCCACGGTCGGATACTCATAATGAGAGACACGACCATGAGGGTACATCTAATCTTGCTCATGGAGAATCAAACCGAGATGATTATTTGCATCAATTAGAGGATGAGATAAATTCTTTGAGGGAGTATAAACACCAAGCTAAAACTGAATCGTCTCAACAACAATGACCTGTTTTTGGTAATGTTCCCCATCTCAATCTCAACCAAGTAAACATTGTTCTTTTAAGACCTTTATTGCTAGCAAACCACCGGAATTTCGTGGGAGTACAAATCCTTATGTGACTTTAAATTGGTTGAGAGATATGGAGAGAAAATTCGATGTGACTCATTGTGAGGAAGAATTGAAGGTTAATTATGCAGTTCAATGCTTAAAGGATGAAGCTATGGTGTGGTGGGATTCTATCACCGACCATTTAATCCAACAACAAAAAGAGTCAATTAGGTGGAATGATTTTCGCAATGCCGTGTGCAATCAATATTGTTCAGATTTTGATATGGCACGTATTAGAAGAGAGTTTGTGAGTTTGCAGCTAACTGAAAATATGATGATTGATGAGTTGATATCACAGTTTTCGGATAAATTGCGATTTGTTCAACAGTGGGTACCTGATGAACAGACTAGAGTTTAGCAGTTTGTTGAAACCTTGCCACCAAATTACCGTACTACCATGAGGTTAGCGGGTTCCTTGTCACAAGCTTTTACGCTTGCTAGATCTGTTGACAGTGACATGAGAGCTCAGAATCTTCATGTAAAGGGTATATTATCTTCTAGAGATAAAGGTGATTCTTCAAGCAAGGGAAAGTCGAAATGGCAACAAAACCGACAAAACAAGAAAAATGGAAACAAAAGTGGATTTTTCGGGAATGTCTATTAATTCTAACTGGTGCAGTTCCTGCAAGTCAAAGCACACCGGTCCATGTACTCCTCAAAAGAATAAGTTTCTTAAGTGTGGTGAATTAGGGCATGAAATCAAGAGTTGTAGGTGTCCAAAATTTGTTTGTTGGACGTGTAAGAAGGAGGGACATCGTGTTGGTAATTTTCCCGAGGCAGGTAGACAGGGTTCATCTTCGGTCGGAGGTTCGTCATCTTCCAGTCAAAAGAGAAAGAATCCACCTCCAGCAACAAGTAGGGCATTCCAGATGACAGTCGATGAGGTTGTACACACGGAAGATGTTATTACGGGTACTTTCCTTATAAACTCTGTACCCGCACGTGTTCTATTTGATTCAGGAGAAAATTGTTCCTTTATATCTGTGTGCTTTTGTGATAAACTGAAATTGAGCCCTACTTTGATTACTAGCCCATAGAAGTAGAGATTGTTAGTAGAAAATTAGTTCCTGTTACCACCTCGGTGACTGGAATCAATATTGTAATTGATGACCAAATCTTTCCAATCTCATTTCTGTTAATGTCAATTCCCAGTTTCGATGTAATTATCGGTATAGATTGGTTGAGCCATCATAAAGCCAGTATAGATTGTCATCAGACGTTGATAAAGATCCCAATCTCTGAAAAGTCATACGTTGTGGCTCGAGGAGAACGGTATAGAGGGCATATTCCTTTGATTAGCATGATGAAAGCTAGGAAGTCATTGTCTAAAGGTTGTGAATCTTACCTAGCTTATGTGATTGATGCCAAACTGGAAAAGAAAGCTATTTCCAACGTCCGGGTAATTTCTGAATATCCAGAGGTATTTCCCGATGAATTGCCTGGCTTGCCACCTATTAGGGAAGTTGATTTCCAAATTGACCTTATCCCTGATACGACGCCTATAGAAAAAGCTCTCTATAGATTAGCTTCATCTGAAATAAGAGAAATGATGAGTCAAATACAGGAGTTGTTAGACAAGGGATTCGTTAGACCTAGTTCTTCACCGTGGGGTGCACCGATGTTGTTTGTGAAAAAGAAAGACGGGTCTTTCCGAATGTGCATTGATTATAGGGATTTGAACAAAAGAACTATAAAGAATAAATACCCTTTACCCCGAATAGACGATTTGTTTGATCAGCTACAAGGGTCATCGGTTTATTCTAAAATTGATTTAAGATCGGGTTATCATCAAGTTCGGGTTCGCGAGCAGGATATTCCAAAGACTGCTTTTCGGACTAGGTATGGTCATTATGAATTCTTGGTTATGCCTTTTGGTTTAACTAATGCTCCAGCAGTTTTTATGGATTTGATGAATCGTGTATGTCGACCATTCTTAGATAAATTTGTGATTGTTTTCATCGATGATATTTTGGTGTATTCTAAATCTGAATCAGAACATGAAACACTTTTGAGATTAGTGTTGTAAACTTTAAGAAGAGAGCAGTTATATGCAAAATTTTCTAAATGTGAGTTTTGGATTCGGGAAGTGCAATTTCTGGGTCATGTAATTTGTAAAGATGGTGTTAAAGTTGATTCATCTAAAATTGAAGCTGTGATGAATTGGAAAGCTCCAAGGACAACATCTGAAATAAAGAGTTTCTTAGGATTGGCAGGTTATTACAGGAAATTCATTAAAGATTTTTCTAAAATTGCAAGTCCGTTGACTAAATTGACCCGTAAAGATGAAAAGTTTGTGTGGAGTGATCAACAAGAAAACGCCTTTCAAACTTTAAAACAATTATTGTGTCAGGCCCCAGTGTTAGCATTACCAAATGGATCTGATGATTTTATTATTTACTGTGATGCGTCGTATGCTGGATTGGGTGGTGTTCTTATGCAACGGTATAGAGTTATTGCCTATGTTTCTCGTCAATTGAAATCTCATGAACAGAACTATCCCACTCATGATTTAGAGTTAGCAGCGGGTGTGTTTGCATTAAAAATCTGGAGGCATTACTTATATGGTACAAAGTGTGTTATCTATACCGATCATAAGAGTCTTCAGTATGTATTCTCTCAGAAAGATTTGAATATGCGACAAAGGCGATGGTTAGAGTTAATCAAGGATTATGATTGTGAGATTCAATATCATCCAGTTTGGTTACAGAAGTTTCTAGATACGCGATCCCATAAAAGTTTCTGGATCGCGTATGTTAGTGCAATTTGGTTACAGAAGAAAATGAACTAGGATACGCGATCCTGTAAATGGTTTCTGGATCGCGTAAGTTAGTGTAATTTTATCACTAAGCTACGCGATCCGGCTAGCATTTCTTGGATCGCGTATGCAAGAGTAAATTTGAATGTTTGGTTAAAATCTAATATTTTGCTTTTGTTGATTGTGATTATAAATATAAGTTGTTTAATTGTTTAATTACTTAGTATTTAAATATGTTGAACAGAAGAAATGAATTATTAACTTTTTGACTTTATATTCTCAGATCAACAAGAGACTCAGTGATATAGACATCCTGAGTGTGGAGGCGAAAGAGGTATCGGTGAGTGGATTTACTCTTTGACTTGGTTGTAATTACTTTGATTACAACAAGTGATAGTTGACATGTTGATAGAATTATTTATTTTGGTTTGTTGATTAGACATTATGTGCTAGTTGATATGTAATTATATGTTGTTTTGAGGTCAACATGTTGGTTGGGTTAGTTGATTATTGTGTGAATTACACATAGTCTTACTTCATTTGTTGTGTGTAAGACTTGTGTTTGAGTACAATAAACACTAGCTATCGGTCTATTCCATATTGGCCATATGGATTGTTGGACAAGTGTTCTTGAGAGCCACCGCGGCAGTAGGGTTTCTCAAGAACCACCGATCCTCATAGTTGAATTGTTGATTGTTGATATAGTTGTATACCATTGTTTGATGTAAACAAGGGATTATACTAAGTTGATTAGTGAGTGTTGAATTCATTCACTTAGCTTCGTGCTAATCCCTCAATCTACTTCTTGCAGGTGTTATTTTGATATGTGGGTTGCAAGAAGGGGACAAAGAATATTTGATAATTTGCAACTCTGATATAGTTTTATGAAACTATGTATTGTAAAATATAATACCCTGTTTATATTATGTAAATGATGGTTTTGTAAATTTTGAAAATATGATGTATGTTATTATTATAAGTTTATAAAATAATATCTTGTTTTAAACGCTTCCGTAGTTGAAAATGAAAAATTATTATCTTTGGAAAGAGGGGTGTTATACTTATTATTCTAAATACTTTGTAATGTTACCTTAACCTAGCTCCCGGTGTGACATGCTAATGGAATTTTAATTAGTAGGGAATCTAGTGTTTACATACAAGTATTTAAGAATGATAATTAACTAATATCTTTGAAAACAGTTTCTCCAAACATCATCCCATAACTTAATTAACGAAGTCTCAGCAAACACTATCTTTATTTATCTGCTTTATCTTTTATTTTCGCTTTTATTTATTTACTTGCCTAAGTTAGTTAATAAAAAAACCAAAACTCCCCCGCTATTTTATAAACCCTTCACTAGTTTGAAAGCCCTCATCTGCCACGCCTTAGTTTCAATTCAGTCAGTTTGAAGAACGACTCTAGGTCATACCTACCACTTGCTCACCCTTAGGATTAGCATTGTTAGGGAAAACTTAGGCCGCACAATTAAAAATTTAAAACACTCACTAATGCCCGTCGCAAGTAGCCGGTGCAACGACAAGGGTAAAATCCTTACCAACCCGTGGTGACGCATTACTCCGAGATCGGCCAAGGAGCGTATCATGCCTGAGTCATAGATGGAACAGGGCAGGGTGAATCGACCCATGATTTGACGTA
This sequence comes from Pseudognaphalium luteoalbum, assembly GCA_963422505.1. Taxonomy (NCBI): domain Eukaryota; kingdom Viridiplantae; phylum Streptophyta; class Magnoliopsida; order Asterales; family Asteraceae; genus Pseudognaphalium; species Pseudognaphalium luteoalbum. Next base: position 52,323,135 of record OY730196.1, read on the forward strand.
AAAAGTCATGTTTTACGTACATCTTTTTCCTCATATATAACACTTAATTAACAAAAAACATGCCAATAAAGCTCACATTTACCACATTTTGTTAAAAAGATCAAAACTTTATAAGTATTCGAAAACAACGGTAAATGGACGGAAAACACACTTAAATAGGCATAATTCGATCGACACGCTATTTTATCATAAAACTCCGATCCGGGACTTAATAATTACCTTAAAATGTAGGTATGGAGATTACGAACCGTTGATATTAAGAACGTTGAAAATGGATCAAGAACGAAGAAACTAGAGCCAAACGAACTACGACCAGACAACCGAAACTTATGATCCAGTGCACAAGGTAAGACATACCACCCCTACAGGGGCCGTATACCACCCCTTAGGGGCCGTATAAGCCCCCATAGAGGTCGTATACCCCCTAAAAGGGTGGTATACCCCCTAGGTGGTGGTATATATAACACCCCTTAATTATATAAATTTAAAACACCGGAAGCATTTGCCCCAAACATATATTACCATATATTTATATCTTGATACCATATTTACATACATAAAGTATTCAAGTGTAACACCCCTAAATTTCGGGTTGCAGAAGCGGTCGGGCCGGGGTGTTACCAAATCAAATATTACAAGCACAAAGGTACATAATGAACGACTCTAAATGAGACGTTTGAAAAGCAGTTGTAATATTTCCAAAATAGGATGTATACAAGTTACGAGTTCGTAAAAATAATTTCAATACGTAATTTGTAATACAAAAGTTATGCAGAGAAATCCAGATGTTTGAAAACATGCGACTCGAGCTAGCATATCTTGTAGCAATCCTAATCCTGCTAGGCACCAGAGAACACATGCTAAAACAAGTCAGCTATAAAGCTGGTGAGTTTATAGGATTATTAGTTGAAAACATAAAGTATAAACATTGTATGTTTTTGGAAAATGATTCAAAACCCACGATTTTGAAATGTTTTGTTATATTGTTGTAATATCAATGAGTATACATTTTACGAGGTATCTCGTACCTAAGTGATTGTGGTGTGTACCTAAGTACATAAAGGAAGTGGCATACCATGCCTAGATACCTATCAGGTATAAGTGTGTCTACAGACGTGAGGCACTACATGCCTAAGTACTATCGAGTAAGGGTATGATGAAGTTATATCGAGGGTGTGGTAGTCCATGCCTAGATACCTATCAGGTATGAGTAAATCTACCAACGTGAGTCAATACATGCCTAAGTACTATCTAGTAAGTGAATGACCATGTCATATAATAACAAGTAATGATATCACTTACTCAGTAGTAGAATACTAGTGTGCCACCTGTCATAGTGTGTCGCTCGCAAGCTACATGTAAGTGTAGTCCCACAGAACTATAATCGAGTATTTCGCCAAATATTGAGTTAAGGACCTCGAGTGTAAGCTCGCCGATCCGTTAATGAGTGAGAATCTCGAGTGTAAGCTTGCCGATCCGTTTTCTGCCCACTTTACCGTGGCATCGTTTTGTGCCCACTTTACCATGGCATCGAACAGTGTTGTTCGTAAGCAATGTATGAAATTGGGAGCCGACAATACTACGACATGTTCGACATGAGTAATTGAGAGCCGGAAGTACTATGTTGCACTGCACACTGGTCGTTGGAATTTCTAATGGAGATGCAGCACAGCAGTGGGTTTTTAATTTGTAAGGCTGGGGCCTAAGGTTACTACTCTTGCTAATCTAAGGGCTAGTAAAGGATAAGTATGACCTAGAGTCGTTCTTCAAAGCACGACGAATTGAAACTAGGAGGGTTTAGGAACTTTTATGAATTTAGCTGAAGCTCAGAAAGATGGTTTTGGTTTTGGGTTTTTCTAAATTAAAGTTAAATTTATGATAAACTACAAGGTGAAGGTTACTTCGGGCGTTCAACAATTAAAGCGATTGTCTACAATGAAGTGGTTTAGGTGAATATAAATAAGAGGAGTCTTAACGAGGATAAATTTGTAGGTTAATATGAACTATTCTACAGTCCTTCTATCGGGCTAATGTGGAGGTGTCCACAGTCAGGCAATTAGAATGTCACATGGGTTGCAGAATATATTAAAACATGCACCGAAAGTTCTCTCAAATGCATGTCCATATTATCCAACAGTTAATCTCAAATCCTATTCCCATATCTCGGTCATCAGAGACGTCTGAATCATGGCACAGTTTGTTGAATAAATAATCTAGTAAACGGGTTTTACCCTCGCCGGAACAGGTTGGAATAACCGGTCTAGATGGTCGGATAGCATGTCATCACTTATTCATACAAATTATCAACATTACTCAAGTATACAAGAAAACTGGGATGATTTATACTAAGAATAGAAACCTAAGTAACACGCTTGTTAATCAATTCATGTCACACCCCCAATTTCATGCTTTGCGGAAGCGATTGTTTTTGGATGTGACTAATCAATAATCAAACACAGAGGTTACAAGCAAACGACTCTACATGAGACGTTTATAAATATATTACAGAAGTAGGAAGAAGTTTTAAGTCATAAGTTATGAGTTTACAATAACAGCGAGTTCACATTTGATTTTGAAGATTTTAATACATAACCATTAATACAAAACATAATGCAAGAAAATATTCATGTCCATATAGATGCATGCGACTCGTAAGTAGATAGCTTATCCTGAGGGCCATCCTACTATTACTGATCACCTGAGAATACAACACTAAAAGGTCAGCTATAAAGCTGGTGAATCTCACAGGTTTAACATAAACATTGATGTGATCAACATGATTATCCGACGATTTAATACCGATAAAGATTAAATAATACAACCGAACAATGATAAACCAATTAAGGTTTCCGAACAATGATTAAACCATTAAGGTTACCGAACTATGATTAACCAATTAAGGTTACCGACAATGACTTTTGAATTGCATTAAGCCGTGGTTCGAGGCCTAACCCGATTTGTGCCTCCCTAACGGTGTCAACACCCATAACAATTACTAAAATGCCCGTTTGTACATGGTTATAGCTAGCAACCCGGACGGGAATGTCACTCCCATGATAGATCTATCTTTTAGTAATCGCGCCTTATTAAGTTAACGAACCATGCAATGATGAGGACTTTCCCGTATTAAAACACTCATGCAATACCCGAACAATGAAAATCAAGACCGACAATGATAACCAACATGTTTAATAGAGTTAATAATTAAATTAACTAACCGAATAACAGTGATCACGGAAACAAGTAAGCATTGTATCTCACCCCAAGATTAAAAACAGTAAAAACGGGGCTGTGAGACTCACCTGAGTCTATCCGAGCAATGAATATGTCCGACGTGGAATAGACAATCCCCGAATCTCCTAGTGTCCTAAACACGCGAGATTCTAATAAGCATTTGATTATCTAATATTTCTCCGTATTAATGTTTATCCATTTTGATTATGTCGAAGTGATTATATTTGTACTTCCGATTAAAGTTTATAAAATGTACGGCCCATTGGTGACGGATTGAAATTATATTCTAAAGATATATAACGTGTGTTTTTGCATTTATATACCTCATTCATGGATGTATGGTATTGTTTACAATTATCCTTATATTTGTTATATTTTATTTCATAAGTTACGAAATTTGGTACGAGGTTCAAAAACTGAAATATGTCATTTTCGAGCCCTAGACGACCCCGAAAGGCCTAAAACCGCCTACACTATGCTACATAGCCTTGATCATTGGGCCGTTTTCGAGTGACCGTGTGACTTTTAGCCTTGATCATTAGTCCTAGCCGTTCGGCTATGGAAGTCCAGCCGTTCGGCTATGGAAGTCCAGCCGTTCGGCTCATCGAATCCAGCAGTTCGGCTCATCGAGTCCAGCCATTCGGCTGGTAGCCTATTTCAGGCCTGTTCCAGTTCTGTTTGTGCAGTTCATCCCCAACCCAGTTTTTAACTTCATTTTTAACCAAATTCTCATATATAAAACACTAGTATATGATAATATAAGTATTATAAATGCAAAATTAAAGTAAAATTTGAGTTTCCTTACAAATTAAAATTTCAACCCGTGAGGAGGAGGATGATGATCCGGATGGTGATGATGATCAAAGAAGATGAAGATGAATGTGATGATGATGATGATTGTCACTGATGTTGTTCTTGTTGATGATACCCGAGAGAGAGAGCCGAGAGATAGAGAAAGAGACGGAGGAAATGGAAGAAGAAAGTGAAGAAGAAGGAGAAGAAGTAGTCGGCCAACTCCAATTATTGGAGTTGGTTGGCTCCCACGCGTAGTACAAAATACCCGTGTTTTTGTACCCGATCGATAACTAGTATAATATTTTCAAATGATAAAATTTTAAATATGAAATCGTATAGATTTTTAATCGAAGTATTTTATAAAAATACTTTTAATGAGATATAAAATTATATCTTTGTTTCTCTTTGGTTTGACGGATAGTTTTCAGTGTACAATATGCGTTTAAATTCGCAACCAAGTAAATAATTATTATTCTCACTAATAATACATTATTTAAAAATGCTTTGCACCAACGTACGTATTTGAGATTGCGTGTTCTTTCAGATTTGATGGTATGTGATTATTAAATAATCATTTTAATGTTATATATATATTTATACATATAATATCCGAAATTTTTTGTTTAATCACGTATTAAGTACGAATGATTTAGGTTTAAATTAGGGGCTAATTTTGGCCCTTTTTGATCGGGTGTCACAATTCATAACATGTCTACCTTCGGTCGTTCTTGACTTCCATACATTTGTACTCAGCCATAAGCGTTTCCAGTACTATATCGAAGAACAGTCGAATAGGGGCCGTCACATTATTTCACGACGATTAAGGCTAAGTATATTTTACTATCATGACAATCCTAAGGCAACAATCAAACAAGAACATGCAATAAGACAATCAAGGTAATAGTTCAATTTAAGCATACAAAGGTGTTATCTAAGTCGAGGATATTCCGAAAGTTGTCCCAAAAATATCGTCTGTTTGAATGAAATCTTAATCTACCTCTATTCCCATGTTCCGTGTCTCTTAGATCCTAGTGTTGTCCAGAGAACACCGGCCATGCTGAGCTCAATGATTCAATCTAACATAGTATAACTAAGTGACCTATACCCTATGAGTTAGCTTCGTTCATTTTTTGGATAAGGTTTTAGTCACAACATGAGTTGGGCAGATAAACGATAAAGATTTAATTCCTACATCTATTTATGATATAAAGCATCCGCAATCTCATTACATACAATACAATCACATATTTAAACTTTTTATAAACGACTATCATAGCAGACCATTGAGTTATTTAGTTAATCATGACAATTCTAGCATGCCTATTTAAATTTATTAAAGAAAGAACAAACATATTAAATATGGAAGATAGATTAACACCTGGAAAGTAGTACAATAACTCGTAGCTAAAATATGCGTCCCGGAGCACCTCCGTACAAATCTTTCTTGATTAGTTAATTAGCTAGCCTAATTAACTAGGAAGAATTTAAAATTACAAAGAAAGAAAGATATCTAAATGTAGGTGTGAAGATGCTAAAAGATGATATTCAAGATGTTTTCAAATGAGGTCTAAGGGCTGCTATTTATAGGTGAAAAGTGGCTCACGTTAGCATCCCTAGGCTCACATTAGAAAAAGAGTGAAAGGTGATGCACCGGGTATGAAAAGGTAGCGAAAGGTGGTGCACCGGGTACGAAAAAGTAGCGAAAGGTGGTGCACCGGGTACACGCAAGGACGGAAAAGCGGAAAAAAGATGGGGGTAGGGGACGCGGTGCTGCCCACCACCTGGCCGACGGCGGCTTGTGGCTGGCCGGCGGCGGCTGGCTGCCACCCACCCCGGTCCATCGTATTTTGCTACGTTGCTTAATTCGTGCGTATCTTCTTCGTTTGCGTCCGTTTGTGTTGATTCTTTTTGCATTGGATTCGTAATTCAAAAACGAAGATTTTGATGTAAAGATGTCCCAAAAATATGTCTCCTATCTCCATAGCCTGTGTACGAATCATTTGGATCTTCCGCGGGCGTAGAATCTTCATTCTTTATCCGTTTTTGTTGATCCTTCTTCTGTTGGATTCGTAATTTGAAAACGAACATCTTGGATGAAATGGATGTTGATGATGGGCAATTTTGTATTGAAATCTCATTTTGATGCCTTGAATCTTCAAACGTGTGTGGAATCTTTGTTTTTCATCCTTTTTGCTTGATTTATGTCGTGCAACCTAATTTTGACCATCTTGGCATAATATCATTGATTTGTATTGTTTTTGAGGTTAAAATACCAAGAATCATTCTAGAATAAGAGAGATATCGGTAGTAAAAACATGACTTTTTACATGATATCAAGTATCCCACACTTAGAACTTGCTTGTCCTCAAGTAAATCTTCAGTAAAACTGTTTTTAAAAGTCTAGAAAGGGGGCTTTGCATCCTAGAGAACTTTGATTCCTGCAGGCTAGGTAAAGAAAACATTTAAGGTGGGGTTTTAACCTTCTAATGTTTTTCCAACCTGGTTCTAGCAAGCTCTCTTTTCAATCTTTGTAAGATGTACATGACTGGGATCCTCATAGGTGGTCACTCAATTCACTCAAGTGTATCGGGTTTCCTAATTTCTAATTCACTCAGGGGCCAGTCATGTAGCTCTTCCGTCCTCATAGGCTTGGTCAACGATCAGATCTACAGTACTTGAATGAGGACGGTGCAAATTATCCCTAGATATTCATAAGAGGGAGAAAGTAGTATGTATGGACGAAGGGTTTTGTAGGTGGTTTATTTGGGGGTTTTAATATAGCCTAAGAGTTGTATGTGATGACTTATCTTTGGCGTCTGGTAGCGCTCCTTCTTGGATTTTTCTCTCTTTGAGCCTTCTTTTTCAGCTTTTTCTTTCAAGTTTTCTTTTGTTAAACCTTTCCTTTGGCTTTAAATGATCCTTGGGCTTTTAGGTTTCTTCTGACTGCTTTGCTTTTGCTGAATTTCTTTTTTTTTTCTTGGAGCTCCTTTTACGGATGATGGTCATCCTTTGAGGAACGCTCCGTACTTCTTATAATAATTCTTCTGACAGAACAGAAACTTAGGCTATGGCCAACAGATGAAAGAAGGAATTGGCTTTTGAAGTGAGTTTTTGAAATGAAAAGGCTAAGGCTCAACATGTTTTCTACTGATCTTCAATGCTGAAGGTGAGCATTGGTTAGGTTAATATTGAAAGCAAGGGTTTTACGAGAGGGTTTTTATCCTAGGAAATGTCAAGGTCCTCTTATTGCACCTTCGTCACGTATGACGCCCATTTTTGTAATCTCGAAATGTATTGCTTGAACAAGTTCTGATTCTAGAGAGCATACACCGGCACACTCACCACTCACAATCGAAAAGTGAAGCATTAAAGATGAATGCTTTTATATGGCTCAAGAATCCTCACTTAGTTTGGTGGTTTAGTGCCTAGTCATGCGTTTGCTTGCCTCGAAACAGAGTGTTGCGCTACACACCGGTCGTTGAAATTTTTAATGGAGATGCAACACAGCAGTGGGTTTTAAATTTGTAAGGCTGGGGCCTAGGGTTACTACTATTGCTAATCTAAGGGCTAGCAAAGGATAAGTATGACCCAGAGTCGTTCTTCAAAGCGCGACGAATTGAAACTAGGAGGGTTTAGGAACTTTTATGAATTTAGCCGAGGCTCAGAAAGATGGTTTTGGTTTTGGGTTTTTCTAAATTAAAGTTAAGTTTAAAATAAACTAAAAGGGTGGAGGTTACTTCGGGCGTTCAACAATTTAAGCGATTGTGTACTATGAAGTGGTTTAGGTGAAGTTAAATAAGAGGAGTTCTAACGAGGATAAATTTGTAGGTTAATTTGAGCTATTCTACAGTCCTTCTATTGGGCTAACGTGAATGTGTCCACCATCAAGCAAATAGAATGTCACATGGGTTGCAGAATATATTAAAACATACACCGAAAGTTCTCTCAAATGCATGTTCACATTATCCAACAGTTAATCTCAATTCCTATTCCCCAATCTCGGTCATCAGAGATGTCCGAATCATGGCACAGTTTGTTGAATAAACAATCTTGTAAACGGGTTTTATTTTACTATGATTAAGGCTAAAGATATTTAACTATCATGATAATCCTAAAGCAACAATCAAACAAGAACATGCAATAAGACAATCAAGGTAATAGTTTAATTTGAGCATACAAAAGTGTTATCTAAGTCGAGGATATTCCGAAAGTTGTCTCAAAAATATCGTATGTTTTAATTAAATCTTAATATACCTCTATTCCCATGTTTTGTGTCACTTAGATCCTAGTGTGGTCCAGAGAACACCTGCCATGTCGAGCTCAATGATTCAATCTAACATAGTATAACTAAGTGACCTATACCCTATGAGTTAGCTACGTTTATTTTTGGATAAAGTTTTAGTCATAACATGAGTTGGGCATATAAACGATTAAGATTCGATTCCTACATCTATTTATAATACAAAGCATCCGCAATCTCATAACATACAATACAATCACATAATTAAACTTTCCCTAAATGACTATCATAGCAGACAATTGAGTTATTTAGTTAATCATGGTAATTCTAGCATGCATATTTAAATTTATTAAAGAAAGAACGAACATATTATATATGAAAGATAGATTAACACCTGGAGAGAAGTACAATAACTCGTAGCTACAATATGCATCCCGGAGCACCTCCGTACAAATCTTCCTTTCTTAGTTAATTAGCTAGCCTAATTAACTAGGAAGAATTAAAAAGAAAATACAAGTATTTAAGAGAATGTGTGAAGGTAATAAAGGATGATATTCAAGATTGAGGTGTGTCTAAAATGAGGTCTAGGGTCTGCTATTTATAGGCAAGATATGGCTCACATTTGCATCCCTAGGCTCACGTTAGAAAAACTAGCGAAAGGTGGTGCACCAGGTACGAAAAAGTAGCGAAAGGTGGTGCACCAGGTACGAGCAAGGATGAAAAAGTGCAAAAGAGATGGGGGGTGGAGGCCGGCGCCGCCCACCAGCAGGCCGGTGGCGGCTGGCTGCTGCCCGGCGGCGGCTGGCTGCCACCTGCCCCGGTCCGTTGTCTTTCGCTGCGTTGCTAATTTCGCGTGTATCTTCATCGTTATGCGTCTGTTTGCGTTGATTATATTTGCGTTGGATTCGTAATTAAAAAACTAAGACTTTGATGTAAAGATGTCCCAAAAATATGTCTCCTATCTCCAGATGTTGCGTACGAATCATTTGGATCTTCCGGCGGGCGTAGAATCTTCATTCTTTATCCGTTTTTGTTGATTCATTCTTTAACCTTCTGACGTTTTTCCAACTTGGTTCTAGCAAGCTCTCTTTTCAATCTTCGTAATGTATGACTGGGATCCTCACAGGTGGGCACTCAATCCACTCAAGTGTATCGGGTTTCCTAATTTCTAATTCACTCTGGGGCCAGTCATGCAGCTCTTCCATATTCATAGGCTTGGTCGAGGATCAGATCTAAAGTACTAAAATGAGGACGGTGCACATAGTCCCTAGTCATTCATAAGAGGGTGGAAGTGGTGTATATGGATGAAGGGTTTTGTAAGTGGTTTATTTGGGGGTTTCAATATAGCCTAAGAGTTTTCCGTGATGACTTATCTTTGGTGCTTAGTAGTGCTTCTTCTTGGATTTTTCTCTCTTTGAGCCTTCTTTATTAACTTTTTCTTTGAAGTTTTCTTTTGATGAACCTTTCCCTTGGCTTTAAATGATCCTTGATCTTTTAGGTTCCTTCTGACAGCTTTGCTTTTGCTGAATTCCTTTTTCTTAGAGCTCCTTTTACGGATGATGCTCATCCTTTGGGGAACGCTCCGTACTTCTTATAATAATTCTTCTGATAGCTTTGCTTTTGTTGAATTTCTTTTTCTAGGAGCTCCTTTTACGGATGATGATCATCCTTTGGGGAACGCTCCGTACTTCTTATAATAATTCTTCTGATAGAATAGAAACTTAGGCTATGCCCAAAAGATGAAAGAAGGGATTGGCTTTTGACGTGAGTTTTTGAAATGAAAAGGCTAAGGCTCAACATGTTTTCCGCTGATCTTCAATGCTGAAAGTGAGCATTGGTTAGGTTAGGTTTGAATGCAAGGGTTTTATGAGAGGGTTTTTATCCTAGGAAATGTTGAGGTCTTCTAGTTGCACCTTCGTCACGTATGACACCCATTTTTGTAATCTCGAAATGTATTCCTTGAACAAGTTATGATTCTAGAGAGCATACACCGGCACACTCACAATCGAAAAGTGAAGCATTAAAGATGAATTCTTTTATATGGCTCAAGAATCCTCCCTTAGTTTAGTGGTTTAGTGCCTAGTCATGCGATTGCTTGGCTCGAAACAGAGTTTGAGAAATCTTCAAAGGGTTTTGCCCAACATTATCTACTTTCAGTGCCTTTGAACTATTGTTGACCGAAAATACCCCTTTTTGGTTTTGAAAATTTTGAAATTTTGCTGAAAACATGACTTTTACTTAAAAGATTGATCAAAATTAATGTTGAATACTTTAGTAGTGAATACTACTGTCATCCCACACTTAAAAGAACATTGTCCCTCATGTTCTATTTATAAGTTGGGTTAATCCCACACTTAGGTTTTCGAACGTTGGTCAATCTTTCGAACTAATACTCTTCCTTGTGGGACATAATCCCATACTTAGCGTTTTACTTAGAATTTTTTAGTGTGTTTTAATCAAGCAAAACAAGGTTAGAAGAGATACTCCCTTGTGCTGCGTGTGTATGTGGATTTGCTGGAGACGGACCAGGCTCATAAAAGTGAACTTGTTCCATAATTCCTACACCAATTTCTGCATAATAAACATCCTTCACAAACATCAACACACGTTAATATTGAACACCAATAATCCTTGTTAATACTAAACACAAATAACTACTAGAAACTAATCCATGTCAGCAGAGAGCGTCTCCCAATCGGTGAAGTCATCATCCATGAAGATCGTGTAGGAACCCTGTACCGGACCTAACTGAATCCCTAATAATCAAACGTTATGCGGAATCCCACGATTGATAATAAAACATTAAACGAGTAAACAACGAATCAAACACAAAGTATACCAATTGAATACCAAAAGTCGATCAGCTTATATTAATTATAACAGTTACAATATGCTCTCTGATCTCACAAATTCGTTAACCGTAACTAATGAGCCGAATGTGTCTATTTATACTAGACCTAATCTGACCTTTGCAACACAAGCTGTGTTGCCAAGCCGACTCATGCGACACAAGATGTGTCGCCAAGTTAACTATTGCGACACAAAGACCTTGTGTCACCAAAACACAAAATGTGATTAAAACAAACGTTATAACTAACGTAATTACATATCAAATGCATTACAGACTTAGACCAACTGACAGACACACTAAGATGCACCAACAAACTCCCCTGTGTCTTCAGCTTGGTCTTCAAAATTTCTTCAATTAAGCCCAGCCTGCAGGAAACCTGCCTCCAGCATGAATCCCATGCATAACACACACAGTCACAACTCTCTGGAATTGTCTAGCCAGAATCGAATTCACAACATTTCTTACGTTGAAGCGAATTGGATTATCAAACAACTTCCTCAAGTCTTTCTGTGACAAATTGATCAAGCTCATCAGATCAAAAACTTTAAATTGAGCTTTCTTCAAACAATAGAGCGAAGTTCTCTCTGGATGCTCAGATTCTGGAACAAAAATGAACACAACCTCGCCTGTATGGGGATCAAGTTCCCAATGATGAAATCTTCTTAGAAAGTAAAAGGGAACTGTCTCCAGCGGAATCTCAGATAAACAATCAGCTGGTGGATAATGCACTTTGCAAATTGGCAGCCTTGTAACTAGATCAAGTTTCTTCTTGAATATGAATCTCGTACCAAGCGTCGGTTTGATAAAATTATATCTTTTTCTCTTCATTTCACAAAGCAAAACCGTCTGTACAAAATCAGCTCTTGAATCCCTAGTTGGATTTATCAGTTCCAGTTCAGCTAGACGATTTATTTCTCCCTTTGGCAATGTACTGAGTTTCTTTAATCATGAAAATACCTTGGTAGGTTTTCCAGCTTTTAATAATTCCTGTATAATTCCCACTAACCTTATATGTCTTGCAAGTAACAGGAATAGATTCACCAGGAATAAAACTTATCACAGGCCGCTCAGAAGTTGAAGTAGAAGCAGTATCAGAAGCCGGTGTAGTTTCTGGAACAGTTTGCGAAGTTCCAACTGGCTCTGCTTCATCTTCCGAAGAATCAGTCTCGATTGTCGGAGCATCATCATAGAATTCATCAGGACGCATCTCATCTTCTTCAATCTCGACATCATCATTTATTTCAAATTCAGGTTCAGATGCCTGATTTACCTCATTAACCATTTGCTGAATAAAAGATATATTAGCATTTGAAAAATCTACAGCTAACGGTCTTGGTTGACCTGGAATGTCATCGACAAAGAAATAATCCAAACGAAGAGATTCATTATCATCAGAAATATTTACATTATCATCTACATTGTCAGTCTGTGTTCCGGCTGAAGCACTAGATGTTGTTTCTATGGCACGCAGGCCTGACTCTCCCGGAACGACAGCTAGGGATTCTAGTTCTAAAACCCTAGTATTCAAAGTAGGAACTAAAGCTGCTTGTTCTTCTAACACTTTAATCTGAGCAGCTTGAACCTCCAACACCGATGCCTGAGACTGAATCATTTTAGCTTGATTGTCCATGGTCTGCTGCATCTGATCCATTCTTTTCAAAAGTTCCTCGATAACCGAAGGCAGAGGTTGAATGGGAACCTCAACACGGGGAATGTCAACCCGTGGCCTCGAAGACGACGTAGAAGTACGACGAATAGACTGAGGTGGTACCCAATTTGCATCATCAGCACTTATTGGTCGTTTGCCCTGATCAGGGCCACATAACTCGTACCTGCACGAATACGTCATTGTATTCGTTTAAACCGACGAGGATCAAAGCGTTGAATATTCCTCAACGCATCTCCGGAGGGGATATCCCTTGGAGAAGTCTCAGGAGTAGAGCCTCCATCTGAATCTTCAACAACTGGATCTTCAAGATTAGGCTGATCAGCCTGTTCTCCAGCTTGGAAATTTTCAATTTCCTGTAACAGATCATCGACCTGTATTTGAGCATCATGGAGGTGTAATTCCTCCTCCTGAATTTCCTGCCCAGGTGCAGGCAAAATGTTTATAAAACCGTCATTGGGCGGCGCAACATAAGCGTCATCGATTATGTGCCCAAAGAACGGAAAATTGTTGTTCGCGTTTGCACCAGCCGCACAAACCGTCCAGATTCGAACGTTCATGGTAGTTGGACGCAAGCGTTTGCGAGCATTTTGCGGAAGGCCGGGAAGCTGATTGTCAAGAAAAAGCTGAATAAAGCGTGGATATAAATTCCAACGCTTGTCCCCGGCGTTAAGATTGTCCACCATTGCTCTAAAGATATACCCAGAAAAATTGAAGGGCTTGTTGTAGATCAATGCCAACATGGCGGAAGCCATAGAATGACTAATGCCGTCAAAACCCGCCTTACGAGGAGAAAGGCAGACAATAAGAACATGCATCAAATATCTCCAGACCTTAGGCAGATTCGCCTTGCGATATTGGTCGTTAGGCACGCCTGGATAACAGAGACGTGTCATAGCCCCAACAATAAACTCATTGCCAAAAAGAGTAGGCATTTCCGTAGCATCTCCAAAGTGAAAGAATTCCCGAATAACTGTTCGGAGATAATAAGTTGATGATCACCCACAGTGTAGATAATCCTGGTAAATGGCAGCTCGGAGTTGATCACCGCATTTTCCCAAAATTGAGCCACCTGGTCCTTGTAAATAGTGGTTGTTGCGGTGATAGCAGTATGAATACGAGACCTGCGTAGAAATGCCACCATTGGCCTGTATGGGGCAGCCGTATCCTTCGAATCATCCAAAAATGCCACAATGTTGTGACGTGGCTCCTATAGAATATTACCATCTGCCATTGCTGTGCAAAGTATAGAAATGAAACTCGCAAACGGTTAGCATTAGCAGATTTAATCGAAACACACAAATCAATTTGTTAGTGCATGCGACATAGAGAATTGTGTCGCAGACAATCTGCGACATAATTAGAATGAGTAGCTTAACAGAACGAAATTGATTGTTTAAAAAATAAGCGACATAAGGAATTGTGTCGCTAAAGAATAATGCGACGGACAGAATTGTATCGCATTTTACAATTAATTCGAATTTAATCGATTTTATGCGACATAAAGAGTTATGTCGCAACGATCAGGCGACATAAAACATTTGTGTCGCCAAGATTAGATGACATAAAAGTTGTGTCGCACAACAGAGTGCAAAATCACATAAATAACAAGCAAGGATATCAAGTTTGCACAAAATAAGGGTTTAATTGATAATTAAAATAAATACATAGTTATGATTACAAATTATCACATTTCTAAACCCTAAACCCTAAACCTAGATAGTATCCTCGGATACTATTAATACACAAAAGGCCAAGATTCAAGACAAGGCCAGGCTAAGATCCAGGAAAATAAGAGGATCCCACCAGACCACCAAAAACGAAAGGTAATCGATCAAGCAAGAATGCTATCACGACACCTGAGTACATGTAAGCTTCCACGACCGGAAGGTGATCCTCGAAGTCTCGGAAGTGAAAGACATGATAGTCTTTGGGCAGAAGCAATGAACATAGTAGTGTAAAACACCATTGTCCTGAACGAAATCACCTGCCATGGCTATACCATAATTGGACAAAAGTAAGAAATAGGCTAAACTGATTTAAGCGACATAAGATATGTCGCATTGTGACTTGGCGACATAAAAGTTATGTCGCAAATGCCATCGACATAAATTTTGTGTCGCAAATGTCAGCGACATAAGTTTTTATGTCGCAGGTTATGTCGCAATGACGAACAGCAAGTCCCAACCCAGAAACCCTAACCTCTAATTTGGGGTTTTTGAAAATGAGACATACCCTAGGGTATGCCAACACACCAGAAGCACGAAAACATCCATATTAACAAATAAGATTGAGATTTTTGTGTCTAATTAACCCAAACCCGAAACCCCTAAAAATCCGTAACTAAAATCAACAATTAAAGCATCAATAAATGGTAAAATAGGGTAAAACAAGTACCGATCGATCGAGTAGAAGTAGGTGAACAAGAAACTAGTGGTCGATTGCCAAGAAAAACACCAGATGATCGAAATCAAAGAACAAAATACACCGCAGCTTTTGTTTCGCAGGGGTAAGTTTTATGTCGCAGGTTTTTGATTTTGTATCGCTAAAAGTGTGAACGGAGAAAGCAACTGGAGTGAGGTATTTATACCTCTGCCCCACCAAGCGACATATTGTAGTGACATAGAAGGTGACATAAGTTATGTCGCAGGACAATACTTACGTCGTAGTGTCCTGAAAACTTGAATTGTAATTTCAAGTTTTGTAACCCGATGGAAGAGTAAGTAATTGGACATGTTAAAAATAAAACTTAAATTAATTTTCTTTTTGGTGACGTAGATATTTTGTCTGCTAAGGGATCATATTAGAATAACATGCAATTATTAGAACATAGTAAGTGTTATCTCGATTATCAGTATATGTGTCCTCTTGAAATTTACTTAGCATATTTAGAACAACTTTGATAAATATTAATTCAAGATGATTACTAGTATTGTTTGACCACCTAAACATGTTACATCTACAGCGATGAGCAAAACTTTTATTGTTAGTATGAATAATTATCTGTGGTCCCCACCATAGACATATCCCATTAATTTAGACAAGAACATATCTTCCAAGATAGATAAAATAGAGGAAAGTCATTTTTAAGAATCAAGTCAGCGGTGACAGGTCTGTACAGATGTACAACATAGCGACATAACTTGAATCAGGTGTAAGCAAAACCAGATGTGGTCAAACCATTTTGGCGACCTTGTTAGGTATCTTATAATATAAGACTTTTTCAAGTTATTTTGACTTGCGTTTGCTTAACTTTTAAGTATGTACAACTTGAGACCAGGTTTGTACTTACGTACAATAGAGGAAACAAGAAATATATTCCCCCAAAGTATTTCATATTATTAACTAAACTGGAAGTATGTCAAGCTGTATTAAGGAATTAAGACACTTAGTCATACATCACAGAATGTTGACCACATGATAATAGACATGTATTAGCATTACTTTTTAAGTGCTCAAAGACCGGTGTAACATGCCTACCAGTACATCTTATGATGAGTCTAACGTTTATAAAAGCTGTGGTAAGTATGCTAGATAAACCTACTGATACATCAAGGATAAACCTTAAGATTTTCATTTTGTGCATGCACCCTAATGTACTATAATTTCCTTAGTTGTTTACAGACACAACTAAACGTCTTTTTACAAATGTTGCAACTGTGCATTTCTTGAATACTAAAGAGTATAAAGAGTGGTTGTTGCGCAATTTTTTTTAAATAAAAAATAGTCCAAGTCCAAAGAATTACTTCTTAAGCTGAAAGAAGCGCAAACCAATCATGTTGACCAGTTCATCAAATCGGGCACGAGAAAAAGCCTTAGTGAATAGGTCAGCATTCTGTTTAAGGGTATCTATATGGACAAGGTCTATTAAGTGTTTCTCATAGCAATCCCGTATAAAGTGAAACCTAAGTTCTATGTGTTTAGTTCTAGAGTGATGTACGGGATTGCGTGTAATGGAAATAGCAGCAGTATTATCAATATGTAAGGGAGTCATAGTAAGAAGTAACCCGTAATCGTGCAATTGATGCTGAATCCACAGAACCTGGGAACAGTAACTAGCTGCAGCAACGTACTCAGCCTCTGCAGTGGAAGTAGCTACCGTTGTCTTCTTCTTGCAATGCCACGATACCAAACGTGATCCAAGAAACTGGCATCCACCAGTTGTTGACTTCTTATCTATGCTACAGCCGCCATGATCAGAATCCGAATAAGCAGTCAATTCAAATGATTTTTCATTAGAGTACCATAGACCAAGAGTTGGCCTATGTTTGAGGTACCTAAAAATTCGCTTTACTGCTTTCATATGAGAAACCTTTGGCCTAGCCTGATATCTTGAGCAGATGGACACAGCAAATACGATGTCCGGCCTGGATGCGATCAGACACATGAGAGAACCAATCATTGAGCGATAGTCCTTTTCTTTACAATCCTCGTCATCAATGGCCGGTCTGAGATTATGATTAATTTCAATGGGGGTTCCATAGGTCTTACAATTAAGCAAGTCATACCTGGTTAACATATCAGTGACATATTTGGAATGATGAATGTATATTCATTTGGCAGATTGCTCAACTTGAACACCCAAAAAGAACGTGAGTTCCCCCATTGCACTCATCTCAAATTCAGACTTCATGAGATGTTCGAAGTCTTTACACATGGAGTCTTTGGTAGATCCAAAAATGATGTCGTCGACATATACTTGTACCAGCAATAAGTCTTCTCCATCTCTTTTTGTGGATAACGTACTGTCAATGCTACCTCTTTCGAATCCATTCTTAACAAGATGAGTTGCAAGCCTCTCATACCATAGTCGTGGTGCCTGATGCAAACCATATAATGCCTTATTAAGTTTACAGAAATATTCTGGATGCAACGGATCTTCAAAACCAAGAGGCTGCTTCACATAAACATCGGTATCAACCTGTCCATATAGAAAAGTGCTCTTTACATCAAGCTGATAAACAATGAACTCTTTGAAGGATGCGAAGGCCAAGAAGATACGAATCGACTCCAGTCTTGCAACAGGAGCGAAGACCTCATCATAGTCCAAACCCTCTACTTGATGAAAACCTTGAACTACTAGCCTTGCTTTGTTTCTAATGACTACCCCTCGATCATCTTTCTTGATTCGATAAACCCATCGAGTGCCGGTTGGATGTGCACCCTTAGGTAACGGTACTAATTCCCAAATGTGCAGCTTTTGGAATTGCTGCAACTCCTCCTGCATTGCTTCGACCCAGTGTGGATCTTTTAAAGCATCTTCTGTACGTTTAGGCTCTACCTGAGATAGAAAACATTATTTAACCTCAGCAGAAAGACATGCAAGAGAAGCAGACTCAGAAGAGTCAGAAGAATCAGAAGAGTCAGAAGAGTCAGATGGTCCTTATTAATGCGAGAACTAGGAATCTCGTCAGGCACAATGAAAGAGTCCAAGTTTGTGAAATCGGCTTCCTGTGCCGAATCAAACTCCCTCGTATTCTCAAACGGTTCATCTTCATCATCAGACAACTCAGGAACATCAGTATATGTTTCTTGATTTCTTGTGGATGATTCAGGAACATCAACATGTGGTTGAGAAGGAGGTGGAGTAGCAGAGACAGTTGGAGTCTTTGATTCTGATGGCTGTAAAGTATTTGAAGATAAATCAAGGCCATGAAGTAATGTGACCACCTGATCAACTTCATCATCTTCCTTAGGCAGATTAAATGAATCAAAGATTGCCTCATAATTAAACAAATGTGCTGGTCCCTTTACTTCCGGATTGTCAGAGTAACGAAAGCACGTGACTTCAAAGTGTTCTTCCATACGCTTAGTTGCCAAGTTGTACACACGTTTGTTTGGAGAGTTATTTGAAAAGCCCAAAAATAAACCTTCACTAGACTTTGCTCCAAATTTCGCAACTCTCTCTTTTGTGTACATAATGGTGCAGGGACAACCAAATGGTTCAAGAAACTGTAGCGAAGGTTTCCGATGATTAAGCAGTTCATAAGACGTTTTATTGTGCTTTTTAACCACGGAAACCCGATTAAGAATATAACAAGCAGTATTTACTGCTTCAACCCAGAAAGAGATAGGCAACTTAGAGTCTGCCAACATTGTTCGTGCGGCTTCAATGAGTGTCCTGTTTTTGCGTTCAGCAACTCCATTCCGTTGAGGAGTTCGTGCGGCGCTGAATTGATGATCAATGCATTTTCTTAGACAGTACAAATCAATTGTCGAATTCTTAAACTCAGTACCATTATCTGATCACAGTTTCTTAATTGACAGATTGCATAGGTTCTCGAGCTTATCAAACAAATAAATGAGAATTTCAGGAACTTCATCCTTAGTAGTTAAGAAATACACCCATGAAAATCGAGAGTAATCATCAGTTACTACCAAGCAGTATATAGAACCTCCCATTCTCTTCTTACTTACAGGTCCAAAAAGATCCATATGCAGTAGCTCCAAAGGACTTGAAATAGAATTCACCACTTTTGACTTATGGGACTTCTTGTGTTGTTTCCTTTTTTGACAGAAAACACAAAGATCATTGATTCCAAAGGATTGCTTTGGAACTCCACGCACAAGATCGTGCTTCACCAAATAATTCTTTTTCAGGAGCTCTTTAAAGTAGACACGTATGTTGGGTTGTTTCAACAGTCTTCATATCTAGAATATACGTGTCTTTTTGTCTAGGTGCCCTCAGTAGCACCCATTCCTCGGGAATTACAAATCCTGGTTTCAAAATACAACATTCAGTTTTGTACTCTTTGTCGCACACTTGTAATACGCTGAGCAGGTTATGAGTAAGCTGCTCCACAAAATTAACCTTTTCAACACTCACTTGCCCATTAGTGAGTGTACCCTGTCCGGTAATAACTCCACCTTTATCACCGGCAAAAGAAACATATCCCCCATTATAATCTTTGACTTCGGATAACAGAGATAAGTTGCCTGTCATATGTCGCGACCAACCACTGTCGATATACCATCTACTATTTTGAACTGCTTCAGATTGCTCCGACATCACAAATAAAGAGATTAATGAGTAAGGGAAACCCAAGCCTTAACAGACTTGGGTAACCCAGTAGCATCATCCACAATGATTACATCAGTCAAAATTTTATTTTTTAGCAAATCGAAATCATTGCCTAATGAATCATTGTCAGATGAAGAGTCAGAACATGACTCCTTGATCTTCCAAACCTTTTGAGGTTTGGATGGTTGCTTGTTAACATTATTGAGCTTATCTTGTTTAACTTTGTTTGGCTCAATATTGTTATTCTCAGAAGTAGTTGGTGGAACTACAGAACCTCTCATAGATTCTTTTGAAAAACTTTGAGAGTTAGAGGTTTGTGTATCTCCCCTTCGACCATACTTCTTAGCAAGCAATGGACACATACTAATCAAATGACCTTGTTTCTTGCTATAGAAACAAGATCGTTGCTCAACACTATCAGAAGATTGAGGTATAAATCTTTAAGCTCGGCCAAAAAATGGATGTGCAGAACAAGTACACTGATGTGTACAAGCAGAAGTTGAACCTTGAGATTTATTTTTAGAAGATTTTTTATTAGATTTGAAATTTTCTGGTTGAGAAATCTCCTTTGTAGGATCAGCCTTAGCTTTACCTTTCATTTTATAAATCTCATCATAACCTTCACTAGTGAAGATATGATGGTCATTGGCTACATTCTTCTTTTTCAAATAACCGTATTCTTCATCGGTTATATCCTCAATCTCAATTTCCTCCTTCAAACTTACTAGAGGAATCACCTTATTAACTGATTTAGCAGATTTGGAAACTACAACAGGCTTAATAGGCTCAACCTTAGTTTCCTGCTTCTCAATGGGCTTAAATGGCTCAGCCCTGACATCAAGCTTCTTAACTGAGTCAACCTTAGGAGCCTTCAAATTTTCAGGCTCACTAGTCGATGCCTTAACTGGCTCAGGCATACTAGTTACAGGTTTTTTTGACTCATGTTTAACATTTTCGGCCGTATCTTCTTAATGATACTCTGTTGGTGGTGGGACTTGATGAAAACCTATTCCCTCCTTCCCAACTTGAGACCTACTTATCCTTACTTTAAAAGGTTTGACAGGTTTTATATCTACTTGAGGAACAGTAGGTACAAAATATTTGATGATTTCTTGTTGAGGCATTGACAGATAGTCTTTTGGAGGTGGGACATGGTGATAACCAAGTCCTGCCTTACATTTAGTATCTGTCCTTTACTTTTGAAGAATTTCATCAAAAACGAGAGAGGATGTCGAAAAATTTGATAATTTCCGATTTAAAGTAAGAACTTCAGCCTGTGAATCAACAAGTTCCTTTTTAACAAAAGTTAACATATCTACATAACTTCCTATTTCATCTTGCTGTTCAAAATTTTTGGCTTTAAGTTCTTTCTTTTCTTCAAAAATAGCCGTTAATTTCTTTTCGGACGCCTTATAACTTTCTTTCAACATTTCATTATTTTTTGTTAATTGTGAAATAGTAGCATTAAGGCGTTCGTTATCCTCTCTACACCTATTAAACTGGTTAGTAAGTTTAATGCATGAAACGCAAGATAAAGGTTCATCATCTACCTCATGAACCTCAGCCATTAGCATAGTGTTCTCTTCTTCATCATCAGCTGCATCTGACCAGCTGTTGTCCCATGGAGTTTCTGTCAGCATCAAAGCAGCTGACACCATAGCTTTCTCTTCAGCCTTAGTTGGAGAAGGCTTGGTAAGACCTGAAGGTGGTGTCTTATTCTTTTCACACTCACGAGCAAAGTGTCCATAGTTCTGACACTTGTAACATCTCACATTCCCTTTATTGAAACCAATGCCTTTTTCACCCGGATTGTTCACAGAGGTTCTCCCGGTTTTCTGCAAGAATTTATTTACCCTCCTAGTTAGCATAGCCATGTTCCATTTTAAATCTAACCTCTCCAATTCCTCTTGATCAATTTGACCAAAGTTTTCATCAGAGAAATCACCAACGCAGGCTAAAAATGCTGAAAACATGGAAGAGTAATCTCACCAGAAGAGAAGCATGAACTCTGAAAATAAGTACAAACTGATGGAGTACTAGTAGATGCATTTCCACTAGCATTGCTAGCGATGAATGCGGTAACTGTAGGCTTTCTTGAAGATACCGGAATATCTACTCCATATAATTTTGGATTATGGAGATGTGAAGTGGCCTTGGTCTCTTTTCTTTGCTTCTCAAGAAGCTCTGCCTCAATGTGACCTATAAGATCTTCGAGCTCCATGTCCATGATATCCTCATCTCTTTCCATCAAGAGCACCTGAGTATGCCACTTCTTAGGAAGTGAATTAAGAAGTTTCTTGTTTACATCATTACGTTCAAGAACTACACCTCCTTCCATTAACTCAGTGACCAATTGGGAATATCTGCTACACAGATCTTCCAATGACTCATCCTGAAGCATATCAAAAACCTCGTACCGCTTCTTGATCAGATCAATCTTTTTCTTCTTGTATTGATCACTACCACCAAATTTCTTTTCAAACGCTTTCCAGAGATCATATGCAATCTTATGTTGCCTCAATTGTCTCATGATAGGTTGAGGCAATGCCATAGTGATTGCAGCATGAGTTTTTCTTTCCATATCAAAAGCTTTACATTCCTCAGGAGTCATTGATTTAATTGACTTTTCAGGAATTGGACCATTGAAGACTCCTGTTCTTAGAGGACGTTCATATCTTTCCTCTAAATATATCATCATTTCAGGGTCATTTAGTCCCAACATAAGACTCAAAGCGTTGACGCCAATCATAATAACTCATCCCAGGCATATACATAGGAGGTTTGTTTCCGGATCCAACCTCATTGTTTTGTTTCAACATTGCTCCAACAGACTGAATAGAATGTGCTGAAGATGATGTCATTATAAATTACCTGCAAAACAATCAAAGACACAAAGAACAAACTGTTATGCGACACAAGTATGTGTTGCAAAAATTATGTCACAGAAAGTATTGATTTTCAAAGTGTCTTACGACACAAATTTTATGTCGCAAAAGATAGAGACGGAAGAAAACCAAGTCTTATATCGCAAGCTTGGGTCACAAGCTTGTGTCGCCTAAATGAAGGCTTATGTCGCAAACCAGATTAAGCTAGAGTCGCAATCTTATGTCGCCAAATTAAAGGCGTATGTCGCAAGTCAGGATAAGCTTGAGTCGCAAGTATGTGTCGCCTAATTAAAGGCGTATGTCGCAAGTCAGGATAAGCTTGAGTCGCAAGCTTATGTTGCCAAATTAAAGGCGTATGTCGCAAGTAACCCTAGACGCGACACAAGAGATATGTCGCAGAATTGTGTCGCAGAAACGGCTGAGCAGCGACCAAAGAACCCTAAAATCGAAAATTCTCGATAACCTAACGAAAATTCACGAATGGAGGATGAATAGTAATCCCAAAATCATCCAGAAAAGCCAAATACCAATTTCTAAGCACCTTTCAACAAAAGATTTTAACTCAAACTTGTTGTTTTTATCCGAGAAACGTATCAAAATGGATTCAATAACGCCAAATCCTGAGATTTTGGCTCTGATACCACTTGTAGGACCCCTGTACGGGACCTAACTGAATCCCTAATAATCAAACGTAGTGCAGAATCCCACGATTGATAACAAAACGTTAAACGAGTAAACAACGAATCAAACACAAAGTATATCAATTGAATACCAAAAGTCGATCAGCTTATATTAATTATAACAGTTACAATATGCTCTCTGATCTCACAAATTCGTCAACCTTAACTAATGAGCCGAATGTGTCTATTTATACTAGACCTAATCTGACCTTTGCGACACAAGCTGTGTCGCC
This sequence comes from Pseudognaphalium luteoalbum, assembly GCA_963422505.1. Taxonomy (NCBI): domain Eukaryota; kingdom Viridiplantae; phylum Streptophyta; class Magnoliopsida; order Asterales; family Asteraceae; genus Pseudognaphalium; species Pseudognaphalium luteoalbum. The sequence continues at coordinate 52,346,740 of OY730196.1, forward strand.
AAGCCGACTCATGCGACACAAGATGTGTCGCCAAGTTAACTATAGCGACACAAAGACCTTGTGTCGCCAAAACACAAAATGTAATTAAAACAAATGTTATAACTAACATAATTACATATCAAATGCATTACAGACTTAGACCAACTGACAAACAAACTAAGATGCACCAACAGATCGTGTTTTCAACGACCGATATGGGTGATGATGACTCCTCGATGGTGTAGACTGGAGAAGCGGTGCCATCCTATGGATCCTGAATCCAAGCATCTAGTGCAGAAGTCTCCTCCTCTAGTGGGTCCATAAAAGTGGGGTGGTCCTGCGCAGTCATGCTCCAAGGTAGAAATAGGTCCCACGGTGGAATGTGCAGAGCGGGATCAGGTCCTATCAAAAAGGGGCACACAGGTGTGGAGGGAAAAGCTAGAGCAGTGTGGATCTCAGCGATGGCACTGTGCTGGACCTCAAGGGCCCTCAGTATAGACCATGTGAGAGCAGGGTCTGCAGTAGTAACCCCATGCTCAAAGATGGATATCCTGGAGTTCCTACATCAATTTGACTTTGAAAATTTTGAAATTTTGCTGAAAACATGACTTTTGCTTAAAAGATTGATCAAAATTTATGTTTCACACTTTAGTACTGAATACTACTATCATTCCACACTTAAAAGAACATTGTCCCTAATGTTCTATTTCTAAGTTGGGTTAATCCCACACTTAGGTTTTCGAACGTTCGTCAATCTTTCGAAACTATACTCTCTCTTGTGAGACATAATCCCACACTTAGAGTTTTACTTAGAATTTTAGTGTGTTTTAATCAAAGCAAGGTTTGAAGAGATACTCCCTTGTGCAGCTTGTGTATGTGGATTTGCTAGAGACGGACCATGCTCATTAAAATGAACTCGTTCCATAGTTCCTACATCAATTTCTGCATAATCAACATCCTTCACAAACATTAATTCATGTTAAAATTGAACACCAACAATACTTGTTAATACTAATAGCTACTAGAAACTAATCCATGTCGGCAGAGAGCGTCTCCCAATCGGTGAAGTCATCATCCACGAAGATCGTGTTTTCAACGACTGATGTGGGTGATGATGACTACTCGATAGTGTGGACTGGAGATGCGGTACCATCCTCTGGATCCTGAATCCAAGCATCTAGTGCAGCAGCCTCCTCCTCTAGTGGGTCCATAAAAGTAGGGTGGTCCTGCGCATTCATGCCTAAAGGTGGAAATAAGTCCCACGATGGAATGTGCGGAGCGGGATTAGGTCCCATCTGAAAGGGGCACACAGGTGTGTAGGGGTAGCCCAGAGCAGTGTGGATCTCAGGGATGGCACTGTGTTGGACCTCAAGGGCCCTCAGTATAGACCATGTGACAACAGGGTCTGCAGTAGTAACCCCATGCTCAAAGATGGGTACTCTGGAGTTCCCTGCGGTCTGTCCCTCTAGTCGGTGAGATGAAGGTAAACTAGCGTGGGTGGAGCGCATAAGAAATGTCTCCTGAATGGTCACTTCCACTAAGTCTGCCAAGATCTCATCCAAGCTAGGAGGTGGTGACTGGGATCCTCTGACATTCCTCATGCTACTGCCCGGTGATGAACTCCGGGAGTGATACATGGCACGTGAGCATCTCTGTCGTGGTATGTCTGACTGTGAACTCATCCTACAAAATATAAAAGGTTAATGGCCCAGGAAGGATCATTAGTCTTTTCATGAGGTGAGAACTCCATAAAATGGATTAAACTGAGAACAAGAAAATCAAATTAATGCTAAAAATGTAAGATAGGCTTGGGGTGCCTCCTAAGAGCGCTTTGTTTATCGAGTCTTGTAGCTTGACTATGTTATTCTATCATGGATGTTTGTAACCATAGACTTCCTCGGATGGGGGAAATTCTTGTACGTAATGTTTCAAACGGTGACCGTTTACCTTGAAGTTTCCTTCAGGGGCCTCGAGCTCGACGGCACCATATGGAAATACTTTAGATATCGTAAATGGACCGCTCCATCATGTTTTAAATTTGCTAGAAAACTTTTTATTTCGCGAGTTAAAGAGTAGAACTTTATCACCTGAGTTGAAGCGTGTGGGGCGGAGTTTTGAATCATGGAGCACTTTGGTTCTCTCTTTGAATTTATAGGAGCTTTCGTAAGCTTGATCTCTTAACATTGCCAGCTCGTTCAGTTGCATTTTCCGGTGTGTTTCCGTTATCTTAGGATCCAAGCTACAATTCCTTAATGCCCAGTAAGCTTTGTACTCTAGTTCGATTGAAAGATGACATGCCTTTCCATACACAAGCCTATAAGGGGTCATTTCTAACGGTGTCTTGTAGGTCGTCCAGAATGCCCATAAAGCATCGTCTAGCTTATCTGCCCATCATTCCCCGTGTTGACCAACTGTTTGTTCCAAGATCCTCTTTAGCGCTCGACTTGTAATTTCTGCTTGCCCATTTGTCTGTGGGTGGTAGGCCATAGACGTTTTGTGGGTAACACCGTATTGTTGCAATAGTTTCATAAACTGCGTATTGCAAAAGTGTGTGCCACGATCGCTGATGATTGCCCGAGGGGTTCCAAATCGACAGAATAGTTGTTTTAAGAACTTGGTTACGACCCTTGAGTCATTTGTGGGAAAGACTTGAGCTTCAGCCCATGTGGATACGTAGTCGACATCCACTAAGATGTATTCTTTCCCGTAAGATTTTGGAAATGGTCCCATGAAGTCTAGTCCCCATATGTCAAATATTTCACATGCTTGGATATTTGTCAACTGCATTTCGTTATGTGTTGTGATATTTCCAAACTTTTGGCAAATATCGCAACATTTCACCAAGTCTTTTGCGTCTCTGAAGATAGTGGGTCAGTAGAATCCTGAGTCGTAAACTTTCTTTGCTGTTAAATTAGTTGCATGGTGTCCTCTGGTTGGTCCGTGGTGGCTTTGGTGGAGTATGTGTTCGACTTCTTTCCCATTGAAACATCTTCTTATAATTTGATCGGGACAGACCTTGAATAAATATGGATCGTCCAAAAATTAATGCTTGGCGTCACGGAAGAATTTCCGTTTTCGTGATGATGGCATTCCTTTCCTTATGATCCATCCAATTATAAAATTTGAAATATCTGCAAACAAAGGATCATCAGTGAATTGCGAGCCTTGCATTGATTCTCCTAAACTCATTAATTGTTCTTCTGGAAATCGATCTCTAATGTCTCTTTCTGCAAGTTGTTCCATCGACGGATTTTCGAGTCGACTTAAATGATCTGCGGTGACATTTTATGCTCCCTTCTTATCTTTTATCTCGATGTCGAATTCTTGTAGGAGTAGAATCCATCGTAGCAATTTGGGTTTTGCGTCTTGCTTTTTGAAGAGGTATTTTAGAGCGGAGTGATCCGTGTACACTATCATTTTGGACAGTATTAGATAGGATCGTAATTTATCAAAGGCAAACACTATGGCTAGCAGCTCCTTTTTAGTTATTGTGTAGTTTTCTTGAGCGTCTGTTAGCGTTTTGCTAGCGTAGTAGATTGGTCAGAAGTGACTATCCTTCCTTTGTCCGAGAACTGCCCCTACTGCGAAGTCACTAGCATCGCACATGATTTCAAATGGTAGACTCCAATCTGGAGCAACCATGATTGGTGCATTGGTTAGCTCTTTCTTTAGGTATTTGAAGGCCTTTATACAATTTTCATCAAACACAAACTTGATGTCCTTTCCTAAAAGGTGGGTGATAGGTCGAGAGATCTTTGAGAAGTCCTTGATAAAACGGTGGTAGAATCCAGCATGTCCTAAAAAACTCCGAATGGCTTTGACATTGGTTGGTGGTGGAAGTTTAGTGATGGTTTCCACTTTAGCTTTGTCTACTTCAATTCCTGACTTTGATATCCTATGTCCTAAAACTATTCCTTCTTTCACCATAAAATGACATTTTTCCCAATTCAAGACGAGATTTGATTCTTCACATTTGGCGAGCATTCTGTCAAGGTTTGATAAGCATGATACGAAGGAGTCTCCAAAGACCGAGAAGTCATCCATAAAGACTTCCATGCATCATTCAATCATGTCGTGGAAGATTGAAACCAAGCATCTCTGAAATGTCGCAGGTGCGTTGCATAATCCAAATGGCATTCGTCGGTAGACGAATGTTCCATACGGGCATGTAAACGTTGTTTTCGCTTGGTCCTTCGAGTTGAGCGGGATTTGGAAATACCCGTAGAATCTGTCAAGGAAACAGTAGAATTCGTTCCCTGATAATCTTACGAGCATTTGATCAATAAACGGAAGTGGGAAGTGATCCTTACGAGTTGCTTCATTTAACTTCCTATAATCGATGCAGACTCTCCAACCGGTGACAGTCCGATTTGGTATAAGCTCATTCTCTTCGTTTGTAATAACTGTCATTCCTCCTTTCCTTGGAACTACTTGAACAGGGCTAACCCAAGATGAATCGGAAATTGGATAGATCAATCCAGCATCCAAGAGTTTGATAACTTCTTGTTTGACCACGTCTTGAATCTTAGGATTCATTCCCCTCTGCCTTTTCATGGATGGTTTGAAATTGTTCTCCATGAGGATCTTGTGGGTGCAGTAGTTCGGACTAATTCCTTGTATATCAGAAATTTTCCACGCGATTGCTTTCTTGTGCGATTTCAGAACATCAATTAGTTGAGCTTTCTCTTCGGGTTCTAAATCCTTTGAGATTATTACTGGGAGATGTGAAGTTCCTTGGAGGTAAGCGTACTCAAGGTGAGGTGGTAATTCTTTTAATTCTAGGGTTGGTGGTTCATCAATAGACGGCTTCATTCTAGCTATCTCGTCTCTATTTAGTTTCTCGTACTCTTCTTGGAATGTTGCTTCATCTATCTCGGGTTCAAATGTGGAGATTGACGCTATTTCCACCCGTTCGGTTTGGTTTGAAAATTCGTTCGTCTTTAGCTCATATTTGTTGTCTGCTGATGAGGATATTTCGTCATTTCGGGTGAGAAGAATCCCTCCATCGTTGGTGAACTGGAATTCTTGAAATTGAGCGGTTGAAGATTGGTGTATGGTGATTTCGGGTAATGGTAGTGATATGGTTTGGTTGGTTAGTTGTGGTTCAATTGGGGGTGGTTCCATACTCATTCCTTCTAATGAATCTAGGATCTCTTTAATTGAAGGAAATGGGTTTGGTTTAGTCCCCTCTCTTTTTAGCTAAGGTATTGGTGTACCGCATCCTAATGGAACAGAGATTGTTTTTCCATTAGTGCAAGAGGATTTATTTTCAAACAGGGGGAATAGTAGCTCTTCGGATATTGTTGGCGAAGTGATTGTGGAGTGCAGCCCAGGGTCCTCATTGTATAACCTCCGAACGGTGACTACCGTGTTGGGTATCGGATCCTGGCTGGATATTGCCAATACTTTACGGAGATGTTCATAAAAAATGTCCTGCATTATATCACACAAACCAAGGTCCTCTTCCAGAGGTTGCTTCATTAATCGATTGACATTAAAGGTGACCTCCTATTTCCCAACTCTCAGTTTTAAGTATTTTTCGTTTACGTTGATCACAGCCTTGGCAGTGTTTAAGAAAGGTCTGCCAAAGATGAGTGGGACATGGGTGTCTTCCTCTATATCCATGACAATGAAGTCTACCGAAAAGATGAACTTATCGACTTTTACTATGACATCTTCAGCAATCCCTCGAGGGAGTTTAACTGATCTGTCTGTTAATTGAATGGTCATATGAGTAGGTAACAAGTTATCTAATCCTAATTTCTTATAGAGGGAATAAGGCATAAGATTAACACTAGCACCTAGGTCGGCTAAGGCATTACTGATTTGAATATCTTGGAGAAAAGAAGGTATGGTAAAGCGTCCAGTATCGCCTAGTTTAGGTGGAAGACCATGTTGCACAATTAAAGAACACTCGGCATCCAAGGGTAAACTAACTATGTGCCTAAGCTTTTCTTTGTTTGAAAGGAGTTCTTTAAAGAATATGGCACATGAAGGCATTTCTACTAAAGCATCCAATAATTTAACATTAAAGTGTAGGCTTTTAAACATTTCCAGATATTTTCCGAATTTGGCTTCTTGCTTTTGCTTTTTTAGTCTTCCAGGATAAAGTATTCTTGTACGAGGTACATTATCCTGAGGTTGGGCTAGTGATGGGTCAGGGATGTCACTTGACTCATGTTCACTAGGTATAGGTGTAGGCAAAGAAGTGTTTTTGGGAGAGTTATCTGGTGATGGTGGATTAACTTTGGTTACTTTTCCTCCTCTCGTCACGATTAACACATCGTCACTTGGTGGATTAGTGCTTGCCGATGTACTTTCCTCAATAAAACTTAAGTTTTTCAAAATGGATTCCATGTTAGAGATTAAAGGTGGCAAAAGTGATTTTGAGGAAAATAATTGGTTTGTAGGAGAAGAATCATCCAAAAGTTGGGTCCAATCAGGATAAGGTGTTGACATGGTTGGTTAAAAAGTAGGTAAAACTAATCTAATCTAATCCTAAAGGCATGAAATGTAACTTTTGATTGACGTTAATCTTTCAAAACGATCACTAAATACTAAAGTTGCTAACCTCCTAAAATCGGTCACCGACGCTCACCGGCAGCGGCGCCAAAAACTTGTTGCACTGCACACCGGTCGTTGGAATTTCTAATGGAGATGCAGCACAACAGTGGGTTTTTAATTTGTAAGGCTGGGGCCTAGGGTTACTACTCTTGCTAATCTAAGGGCTAGCAAAGGATAAGTATGACCTATAGTCGTTCTTCAAAGCCTGAAGAATTGAAACTAGGAGCGTTTAGGAACTTTTATGAATTTAGCTGAGGCTCAGAAAGATGGTTTTGGTTTTGGGTTTTTCTAAATTAAAGTTAAATTTAAGATAAACTACAAGGTGGAGGTTACTTCGGGCGTTCAGTAATTAAAGAGATTGTCTACTTTGAAGTGGTTTAGGTGAAGTTAAATAAGAGGAGTCTTAACGAGGATAAATTTGAAGGTTAATGTGAGCTATTCTATAGTCCTTCTATCGGGCTAACACGGAAGTGACTACAATCAGGTGTCCGTTTGCATTGATTATTTTTGCGTTGGATTTGTAATTCAAAAACTAAGACTTTGATGTAAAGATGTCCCAAAAATCTTCATTCTTTATCCGTTTTTGTTGATTCTTCTTCTGTTGTATTCGTAATTTGAAAATGAACATCTTGGGTGACATGGATGTTGATGATGGGCACTTTTGTCTTGAAATCTTGTTTTGATGCCTTGAATCTTCAAACGTGTGTGGAATCTTTGTTTTTCATCCGTTTTGCTTGATTTTTGTCATGCAACCTGGTTTTGACCATCTTGGCATAATATCATTGATTTGTGTTGGTTTTAAGTTTAAAATGCCAAGAATCATTCCAGAATGAGAGAGATATCGGTAGTAAAAACATGAATTTTTATGCGATATCAAGTATCCCACAATTAGAACTTTCTTGTCCTCAAGCAATTCTTTTGTAAAACTGTTTTAAAAATCTGGAAAGGGGGCTTTGCATCCTGGAGAACTTTGATTCCTGCAGGCTAGGTACAGAAAAGATTTAAGGCGGGGATGTAACCTACTGACGTTTTTCCAACTTGGTTCTAGCAAGCTCTCTTTTCAATCTTCGTAATGTATGACTGGGATCCTCACAGGTGGTCACTCAATTCACTCAAGTGTATTGGGTTTCCTAATTTCTAATTCACTCTGGGGCCAGTCATGCAGCTCTTCCGTTTTCATAGGCTTGGTCGAGGATCAGATCTACAGTACTAAAATGAGGATGGTGCACATAGTCCCTAGTCATTCATAAGAGGGTGGAAGTGGTGTATATGGATGAAGGGTTTTATAGGTGGTTTATTTGGGGGTTTCAATATAGCCTAAGAGTTGTCTTTGGTGCTTATCTTTGGTGCTTAGTAGTGCTTCTTAGTAGTGCTTCTTCTCGGATTTTTCTCTCTTTGAGCCTTCTTTTGCAGCTTTTTCTTTGAAGTTTTCTTTTGATGAACCTTTCCATTGGCTTTAAATGATCCTTGAGCTTTTAGGTTCCTTCTGACAGCTTTGCTTTTGTTGAATTCCTTTTTCTTGGAGCTCCTTTTACGGATGATGCTCATCCTTTGGGGAACGCTCCGTACTTCTTATAATAATTCTTCTGATAGCTTTGCTTTTGTTGAATTTCTTTTTCTAGGAGCTCCTTTTACGGATGATGCTCATCCTTTGGGGAACGCTCCGTACTTCTTATAATAATTCTTCTGACAGAATAGACACTTAGACTATGGCCAAAAGATGAAAGAAGGGATTGGCTTTTGACGTGAGTTTTTGAAATGAAAAGGCTAAGGCTCAGCATGTTTTCCGCTGATCTTCATTGCTGAAAGTGAGCATCGGTTAGGTTAGGTTTGAAAGCAAGGGTTTTATGAGAGGGTTTTTATCCTAGGAAATGTTGAGGTCTTCTAGTTTCACCTTCGTCACGTATGACACCCATTTTTGTAATCTCGAAATGTATTCCTTGAACAAGTTATGATTCTAGAGAGCATACACCGGCGCACTTGATAAGCATCAAATAGATACTATATTTTATAGTAATTTATCCCTATATTTATACATTTTTATGCATTTATATGATTTTAAGATACTTATTTTGTTAATATTTGCAGAAATATATTTTAATTAAAGATTGGAGAAAAGGAACGAAAATAAGACCAAAACTGAAGAAACTAAAGCGATTGAAGAAAAGAAGACTTAAACCTTAAAGAAATGAAGACTAAGATGATAATATTGAAGAATTGGGCCAAGAAAACAAGTGAATCCATTTAAAAAGAAACAGAGTCCATGTTGAAGCCCAAAACCGTTTTTGGAATATTCTGGAAAAACAATCCAACCGGCGGTTGGATTAACCAACCGGCGGTTGGGGTGAAAGGTTTTTAGGCGGTGGAAAAGCGCAGAGTTGGAGTGAGATTTAATTAACTCCAACCGGCAGTTGGAAGTCCCTACCGGCGTTTGGAGGGTCGACCAGAAACATTTTAAATAGAGGCTTAGTTTTAGCTAAATCATATATGATTCTTAGAATACTAAGTCGATTATTAAGGTTTTAGGTCAACTAGAGGTGCGAATTTAGAGGCTAAGGAGCTAGGGTTTGAAGGTTTTCAACCCTAGGAAAAGCTAGTTCGTTAATTGGTTCGGTTTCTTTATTCTTGTAACTTCACTAACCTTTTGGGTTACTATGGATATTGTTTATTTGAATTAATTGCTTGTTAGATTTTCATTATGAATGTTTAAATGTATGTTTATTAGGTTTATTATATGAATTATATGTTTATGTTGGAACTATATTATTGAATATTATTATGCAAGAATTATGTGTTATATTATGTTAATGATCATAATTAACTGATTTATAGATAAACTTCACTAATCTTTTGGGTTTTTAAATTAAGTGATTATGTTTCATTAGATGTTAAGTAGCATTATAATTCAACCAACCCTGGAATTATCATAATAAATAGTGATACTTTACATAACCTTTGACTGTATTGCTATATGAGAATTATCATAACCTTTGAGGTTTTCTACATTAGTAAATCACAATAATAATAGCCAACACGCAAATAGACATAAGTTGATATAATAAGTTTAATAAATAATAGTTTAAATAGTCATAATCTTCTATCCAATTAAGTATTCTTAAGTTGTTCCTTAAAACTTATCTATTAAAGAATCGGTATCAATTATAAATATGTTCGATCGGAACTAAAACGTCCCCCCTATCTTATATATTATTGTATATTATTGTTAAATTGTATATTGATTGTAATAATTGTAATTAGCATAAATAAATAGTTAGTTATAGATTAAATCACGTTCCCTGTGTTCGAATCTGAACTTACTTATAAAACTATATTTTATGATCAGGATAACACTTGCCTGAATTGTGTGATAGTATTATTTAGTATTTCCTTAATTAAAACTTGTGATTATAATTGCCTATACTTAGCACACATCAAGTTTTTGGCGCCGCTGCCGGGGAGCGGTGTATTTTAATTTAAACTAACTATTTTCCCTGTAAAATAATTTTTATTTCTAATGATTTGCAAAATCAATACGAAATATCGGCTCACCCATTGAGAGTACTAACAAAAACAAAGGTATAAGGAGAGTTCAGCCCTACCTCATTGATTTATCATATAAGAGGTAAGGTGCATCTCGAAAGAAATAGGTTTTTACTACGCTTCGCGCTGACCTGTTTCTCCGCTTTTGTGTACAATCAATGGAGCTACCGAGATCTATTGACTAGCTTGGTATAAGAATTTTAACAAACTAATTTTAAATTTAATTAGCAACTAACTTGCATTACTAACAATTAGGAAAAAGTTGGGTTGGGAATATCTTTTTGAATATTTAATTTTGAATGTGTTTTATTATAAATTTTCGGAATTCATATACATCAACCTGATTATTTCTAAAAAAAATTACTAACATTTACTTTTGAATTTATGGTGCTACTAAAATTCTGTTCTTCTTTACAGATTAATGTATGACCCTGACACTTCATCCGGATCCTCTCAATCTATTTGACAAACCAGAACGAGAATTTCATTCTAGAAAAAGATTATCATACGCATCACCAAATTCACCAGAACACGAAATTTCACCAAAAGAAGATAATTTAGTTTTTCATAACAATTTAGCCAAAACGGCTGAATACGGTTATTATTCCGATCCAGAGTCGGGTGAAGATAAAATACCTTCTAGGCAACCTACAATATATCCAAGTGATTCTGAACTAGAGCACGAAATACAACCAATTATGGCAGACATAGCTGACATGACGCTTGAAGATTACACGATTCAAACTCGTGGAGATCCGAGACTGGGAGTGGTTAGGCTTGCCATAGCCAGAGAAGTAGAATTTGAGTTAAAGGAGCAATTTTTGAAAGAATTACGTGAAAATCCTTTCAAAGGAGAAGATAAAGAAGATGCAAATGAGCATGTTTAGAAAATTTTGGAGATTGCAGATATGTTTCATATTCCCAATGTTACAAGAGATCAGGTTACGAGTATTTCCTTTAACACTAAAGGATGGAGCTAAGAGATGGATCAATAACGAGCCAGCCGGATCTACTACTACTTGGGAAGATCTTCGCACAAAATTTCTAAAAATGTACTGTACACCTTCCAAGACCTCAAAGATGATTGATGAGATTAGGAACTTCAAACAGAAATCCGAAGAATCTATGTATCAAACTTGGGAAAGATATAAAGAAATGTTACACAAATGTCCACAACATGATTTGAATGTCCAACAAGAGATAACAGTATTTTATAAAGGAGTTGATCGAGCAACACGTCAACCGTTGGATGCACAAGGTCCAGTACCTAAGAAAACTCCAGCAGTGGCAAGAGCCAGAATTGAAGAATTAGATAAACATTCTCAGTTATGGGATGATGGTTCATCTGGAAGAAAAAGGATATCTGAAGATAGTGATGGTCTAGCAGCTATAACAGCGAAATTGGAAAGTATGGGAAGAGATATTAAGAAAGTAAATGAACAAGTTCATGCAATCAGGATTGAGTGTGAAATATGTGGAGGAAGTCATCTAAAAGAAGAATGTCCTAACACTGACAGCAAAATAAGTAATGAGGAGGTTATGTATGGGGATTTTTAAGGAAATCCAAATTATCGTCAAGTTTCTAATTATATAAGAGTTAATCAACCAGGACAACAGTATCAACAAGGAGCACCATGATATTATGTCAAAACAGGACAAACTTCTTATAATGACAGAATGACGGTGATAGAGAATGCATTAGGAAAAATGGCTGAAGCAAGTAATAAAAGAGATGATATAAAACGATACCAGAATGCGTAATAATGAAGCCTCGATCAAACAAATTGAGAGCTCAGCTCATCAAATTGCTAAAGCATTGCAGGAGAGATTTCCAGGAACATTGCCAGGATTTACTGAAACAAATCCAAAGGAACAAGCTAATGCAGTAATTACCAGAAGTGGTAAGAATGTTGACTCTCCTATTATAGCTAATAAAATTGTTGAATCTAAGCAGGTTGAAAAGGAAAAAATTGATGAAGACATACAAGCGAACAAAAAGGAGAATGGAGAAAATAAAGTTAAAGAAGTCATCAAAGACTATACACCCCCACCTCCATATCCAGCTGCTCTTAGGAAAGACAAAGAAGATGAACAATACCACAAATTTCTGGAAAACCTGAAACAACTTCATATTAACATTCCTTTTGTTGAAGCTATAACTCAGATGCCAAAATATGCAAAATATCTTAAGGAGCTGCTGACAAACAAAAATAAACTGGATTATGTGACGAAGGTGACAATGAATGCAAGATGCTCAGCAATAATGCAAAATAAATCACCTCCAAAAGTCAAAGATCCAGGGAGTATTACTATACCTTGCAAAATTGGTGAAATGACTATTGAAAATGCATTGGCAGATTTAGGAGCTAGTATTTCATTAATGCCATATACACTTTTTATGCGATTTGGATTAGGAGAACCAAAACCTATTCGTATGTGTATCGAATTAGCTGACCGATCTGTTCAATATCCTAGGGGAATAATTGAAAATGTTTTGATTAAAGTTGATAAATTCATTTTTCCATGAGATTTTGTAATTTTAGATATGGTAGAAGACCCTAAAGTCCCTATTATATTAGGAAGACCATTTTTAGCAACAACACATGCCCTAATAGACGTTTTTGATAGAAAGATTACCATGAGATTAGGAGATGATAAAATTGTTTTTGATGTTAATAAATCTATGAAATTTCCTGATTATGTTGATGATTCTTGTTATTATTTAAATACTTATGAGTATCTAGATAACCCTTCTTTTCAAGATTTTATAGAAAAGGATCAAACAGATACTGGAATTCTTACAGAATGGACTGAATAATTTGACACTGAAAAAGATTTGGCAGAATTTGATAAATTATTAGAGGAAGATGAAGATTTAGAAGTAATTGTGGTTCTTCAACAGCATCCTAAAGCTGAATCATCACAGCTAGTTGCTAAAATTCTCAACCAAGAATTATTACCAAATTCTGTCAATAATATCCCGTATTTGAAGGAAGCAATCTTCGAGTTCAAAACATCTATTGAAGAACCACCACAATTGGAACTTAAAGAGCTACCAACGCATGTAGAATGTGCTTATTTACAATGTACATCAGAATTGCCAGTTATAATATCTTCTAAACTATCAATAGCAGAAAAAGATCGCTTAGTGCAGGTTCTTAAACAACATAAAAAGGCAATTGCATGGAAGATCATGGATATCAAGGGAATCAGTCCTACTTATTGCACTCATAAAATCTTAATGAAAACAGATTTTAAGCCAGTTGTACAACCATTAAGAAGATTAAATCCAAATGTGAAAGACGTTGTCAGGAAAGAAATCATTAAACTATTAGATTCAGGATTAATGTATCCTATTTCAGACAGTCCGTGGGTAAGTCCAATACATGTCGTACCAAAGAAAGGTGGAATGACAATGGTACTTAATGAGAAGAACGAATTAATACCAACAAGGACGGTAACAGGGTGGAGAGTTTGTATTGATTACTGGAAATTAAATGATGCTACCAAAAAAGATCATTTTCCATTACCATTTATTGATCAAATGAAAAAAGGCTAGCAAGAAAAGAGTTCTATTATTTTCTGGATGGATTTTCAGGATATTTTCAAATACCAATTGCAGCTGAAGATCAAGATAAGACAACATTCACTTGTCCGTTTGGTACTTTTGCTTATAGAAGAATGCCGTTTGGTTTTTGTAATGCACCAGCTACATTTCAACGTTTCATGATTGCGATATTTCATGATATTGTGGAAGATTTCATGGAAGTATTTATGGATGATTTCTCGGTATTTGGGGATTCATTTGATGCTTGTTTAGAAAATTTAAAAAGGATGTTGTAAAGATGCGAAGGTGCAAATTTAGTTCTTAATTGGGAAAAATGTCATTTTATGGTTCGAGAAGGGATTGTTTTAGGACATAAAATATCAAAGATAGGAATTGAGGTGGATAAAGCAAAGATTGACGTTATTTCAAAATTACCTTATCCTACTAATGTGAAAGGAATACTTAATGCATATTACACCGTAAGTATTCCTAGGGATGAACGCCTGATCAAAAAGGAGGGTCTAATTCATGACAGAAGTAAATGAGCTCCTCAATTGAATTAAAATGGGATTTTGAATTGAAAGCAAACACTCAGTTGTAGTGTCAGATGCTTAAACCACCTAATCCTACTTAACTGATAGTTTAGAATAACATAGTTAACAACTAGCATACACTTAGATGACACATTTAGGCTTAGGTGTTAAGAAAGGTCAGAATATCCTTTAAAGGCAGTTTGTTACCTTATTCATGCACCCAGGAGATTAAAATCCAAGAAGGGTCACTGTTCCGTCACAAGGGCAGTGTTGGGGGTCGAGCAACCTGATCTGATCAGACTCACGATAGCCTAGGTACTCAGTGACATACTAATTTAGAACCGAAAGTAAAGAAGTAGGGTCCTAGTGTTTACACCTGTAGTTTATATGCTATTACCTAATTTTGTCCCCAAATAAACATCATCCTAATCATACACTACCCTAAATCATGGTGAACCACGTCTTCGTTATCGTTTAGGTGTTATATATGCTAGTCTCCCCTTTTATGTTTCATTAGTTTTAATAGTTTAATAGATGAAAACCCAAAAACAACCACCTATCCACTTATCTAAATCCTAGCTTAAATATTAGTTTATCAGAACTAGCTCTGTTTCAATTCTACCGTCGAGAGGAACGACCCTGGATCATCCTTACCACGTACTAATATCGGGTATTCATACCCAGTAATAGTAAGTAATTCGGAAGGTTTAGGCTCCCCCGACTATTATAAATTTAAAACTTCCTGATCCGCGCCTCGACGGCTGGACCAACGATCGGTGTAAAAACCGACCGACCATTTGGGCGCGATCACAAGCTTTCATGTGACTATTACTTTAGTATTAGGACCTGATCAACCCTAGTATCGGTAGATAGTTATCTGTGTTTTTGTATGAGCTGTGGATATGCTGTAAAATGACCCAGTACTTAGTATAGCGCTGGAAACACCGCTGGTGGAGTACAAATGCGTGGAAGCTATGGACCGGTCATAAGCATATGACACCGTTGATACCTAGAAGTCACCCTTCCTGAACATGGTCTAGGTATATATAAAAGATGTGGAACTGCTGAAAAACATAATATACATCGTGAAACGAACCTAGGGATGAACGTTTGATCGCAAAGGAGGGTATACATCTTGACAGAAGTATTTGTGCTCCTCGATTAAATCTAAGGGATCTTGAAAAGAAAGCAAACATTCAGTTGTAGTGTAGGATGCTTAAACCCCCTGATCCAATATAACTGACAGTTTAACATACATTAGCAAGCAATAGTACGACCCTTAATAAAATCAATTAGAATTAGGTGTTAAGAAAGGTCATAAATTAAATATCGGTATGTTGCCTTATTCATGCGCCCAGGAGTGTTGGGGGACTGAGCAGCCTGATCTGATCAGACTCATGATAACCTAGTATTCAGTGACATGCGACTTAGGTTTTTCACTTAAATCCTAGGATACTAGTGTTGACACCAAACCTCTATTAATTTTAGTAGAGGAAAGTCTCTAATCATCTTTTATAATGAACATCATCCCAAAACCTGAATATTGAAACTTCAGCAATCACAATCTCTATCTATCTGATTACCATACCCGTAGTTTAGTATTTACTTTTTAGTATCGTAGTTAATTTAGAAAATACAAAAAAGAAACCCTACCCGCTCTTTTAAAAACCCATCCTATTAGCCTCTATTGTTTAAGGTATTTACTTCATTTAGATTCGCTCCGATTTTAAGAACGACACATGAGTCAGACTTACCGCTTGCTACTCTTAACAAGAGCAGTAGGTAGTAAATAAACTTAGGCTTCCCAGCATTATAAACTTAAAACCCACTGATCACCCGCCTCCGACTGGAAGGTCCGCAACGACAGGGAAGCGATTCCTTGACCGACCCTTGGGGCGCGATTAGGTTTTGGGGCCGTTGTCGTGGATCGTAGATCTTTGTGATTTGAAAAAAATACGTTAAGTTAGAAGCCCTTAGGAGAACCTTTCGTTCAAGCCTAACATGTTCGAAAGTTACTGCTTTATTAGAATAGTTTAGTTATTAAAACACAAGAAAACATAAAAATATGAAAAATCAAAAACCATCTGATTCGGTTTCTAGCCCCATCTCTCTGTTCTCTTATAAGACAGCATATGAGATGATGGCAATGGATGATTCTGAATTTTTTGATTTTATGGAAAAAGAATTAGAGGATAACTCTTCTTGTTCTTCATACCCCGAAGTCAAAGAATCAGAGGGATCTCAGCAGAAGATATCAACTTCTCTTACTCACACTTCAAGTAGTCAATTTACCCTTGACCCTGAGATCTCTTCACTTCTGGTCAAATACCCACACTATGTTAGGCCACCTGACCTTCCTAAAGAAGTACCATTCGGCACTGAGGTTTACTTTTATCCACCCATGTTAGAATTAGATAGAAATGAACGCCTTCACTGCTTGGATGAATACTTTGAATATTGTCTCCCTGACATTTTGAGAACTTATTCACAAGATAAGCATCTCTCATGTTCGGAAAATCATACATTCAAATCAGGAACCCCCTACATAGATGAACCACTTCAAAGATGTCCAGTCCAACCTAGGTACATCATAGCTAAAACCGTACTAAGTGGACCACCCACATACATCATTAAAATCATAGATATTCCACCCGAGACTGAAACCGAGCATCATGTCGAAAATTCTTTTAAAACAGATAGGAGGATAGATATTTGTGCCAACTTCCCCTTTTCGGTTGACCAAAGAAAGACCTTCGTGAATATCGCTAACAGAATTTTAGGAATCCGCGCTAATTACACTAGAAAAGATGAGCTACTACTACTAATTATCTGATTAGTAAGCTTGAATTTTGGATAAAGCGTGACCATATAATTCCAATCTTACTCCCTGGGAAAATACCATTCTTTGTCGATCCTGCCGTCTATTTAATCAATAAACTGATAAACTTTTTTCCAAATGCAACTAAGGAGGCTATTGAGAAATCTTTCTGTGAAAAACGGAATGAAATTCACATTAAGCTAACTCAATTATTTCAAAAATCAAAATTTCCTTTCACGTTTCAACAAACATAACTTTTTAAAGAATTATCGGTAGCAGTTCACGATACTACCGAAAATCCTGATTTAAAAGAAGAAAAGGAATTTTTGAAAATATTGGAAAAGTTACTTCATGATCTTAATTTTTTAGACGACAGACTACGAGATGGAATTTCAAATCCAAAGAAAGTTAAACGGGAATTTAATAATTTCGTTGATGCACTTATAAAATTAGGACACGAGGAGAGAAGTTTTCTAAATGAATTTGGATTATGTTTCTTAAACTCCGCCGATCTAATTTATCATATCACTAAAGTGCTCCGATTTTCATTTATTCCTCGTTATACTTTTCCTCAGCCTCGGGCCGCGAATTAATTATTCCTCGTTGATTTTAAAGCAAATCGCTTATTAGGAGACAACCCAATTTTAATAAATAAATTAAGTAGTTAATTTAGTTAATCGCGTAGTTGTTTAATTTTTTCAATTTATTTAGGATTTAAAATTTTAAAAGTTTTAACAATCTTCTTTAAAAACGTTCTTTAAAATTTTATCTCATCATTTATCACAAAAAGTTTAAAGTTTCTTCAATTATTAAACCACAAATTTTATAATTAACAAGTTTTAATGGGATTAAAACTTTTAGAACACAAAAATAATTTCTATGTTTTTATTAAAACCTTTTTAGCCTAATTACCATTTACTTTCACTAAATTACCACTTAGGGTAAAAAGATAAAAGTAAAAATGGAATTTTGTTTTACTAAGTAAAATCAAAATTAGACATAATTCCGCGGGTTTCCAGTATCTTTTTCCAGATGGGTTCTCATTAATGCTAGTGTAGCCTTCTGACTCGATGAGTAGGGGAAAGCTGATCACGTTAGGGCACAATATACTTTTTGGTATATTTGCATCTGGTTGCTGCAGAACTTTGTTTTTTTTTCTCACATCGGATAGTGGGGTCATTCTGGCTGTTGAGCTTCTCTTGTGAGTTGAGCTTGAAGGGAATCTGATAGTTCTTGGATATACCTGCGTAGAGCGTGAGGTTCTTGCGATCCATAATTGGCAAGGTATGAATCGTATTCTCGTTCAATCTCTCTTATCAGGTGCCTTTGAGTGGTGGTGTAGTCATTGGTTGATTCTCTAATAGCTTCGACGATAATGCGGACATCGTCGTTTTCATCAATCAAGTCAATCATCTCTTGTTGGGTATCTAAGAGGGGAATTTCCAATATCTCGGTTGTGGAGATAGGAGAATTTGCTGGAGCAGGGGGAATAGAGCGTTCATCAAGAGTGACGTCGACACAATCGTCGTCATACTCGATTTCCTCTTCAGAATCTTCATCACGGGATCTGGAAATTGGTGGAATTCTTCATCTAAGGGTGCGTTGTTGAAAGGTTGGGAGCTATCGACTTCAATGGTCCTGACTTTCGTGGCTGGATCTTGAAGGTTTTCTTCCACAAAGCCATTCGTTTGACTTGCTTTATATGCACCAATTTTTTGTAAGAGCTTGTCATATATTTCCGAGTGTCTTGAGGATCAGAACTCTTCCTCAACTGCATCTATATCTCAGAGTCGGGTTCGGGTGAATGGTTTTGAAGGGTCGAGATAAGGGTCGAGCATGTTTTCCATTCTCCTTAGATGAACAAATTTGAAGGATTGACGGATGGATTCATAATCAACAGATTCGTCCGATGACTTGTTTTCTTCGGAGCACTGTATCCTTTTGACTTCAGCCATTTGTGGTGAATCAGTCCGATCTTCATCTTCCTCCATTTCTTCAGATCTTTCTTCTTCGATCTCTTCATCCATTTCTTCTTCCTCCTCTTAAGTTTCTTCTTCTTCAGTGGGTTCTTCCTCTTCTTCTTCTTCTTCAGGTTCTTCTTCAGATTCCACGTCTTCCTCTGCAGGTTGATACTCCTATTCCTCTTCTGGGTCAGTTTCATTGTCAGAGATGAAGGTTGACGATCGGGTGAAAGGTTTTTCTTCTTCGGGCTCTGATTCAGCATTATAGTTAATTCTGCCTATTGATATAGCATAACATTCTTCTTGTTGTGGAGTGCATTCTGGTTGGTCGATCTTGTAAGTGATGCTTTCGCGATGCGAGCGTAGTACAATTGTGTGGTTATACACATCAATTACCGCTCGGGCTGTATTCATGAATGGTCTTCCAAGGATAATCGGGATGTTTATGTCCTCGTGGATGTCCATTACCATGAAATCCGTAGGAAAGAAGAATTTGTTAACTTGAACTAAGACATTTTCAGCTATTCCTTTTTGGTATCTAACGGATTGGTCAGCTAGCTGGACAGTCATCTTAGTGGGTTTCAAAATTTCAAGTTCTAGCCTCTTCAACAGGGAGTAGGGCATTAAGTTAATGCTAGCTCCTAGGTCGGCTAAGGCGCTTATATCTCCGGATTGGTAAATAGAACAAGGGAGTGTAAATCTACAAGTGTCTCCTAGTTTTTTGGGAAGGCTATTTTTAAGTAGGGCTGAGCTTTCAGGACTAAGAGGAATTGTTTACTTCTGGCAGTTTATCCTTAGTAGACAGCAATTTTCTAATGTATTTATTAAAACCGGGAACTCTAGACATAGTATCGAGGAATTTTCCGTCTAACTTAAGAGATGATAAATTCTTAGGTTGGACTTTAAGTCTAGCGGGGTAAGAGATTCTAACCTCTTTGTTCATGGTCAGGGTGGTTTCCACAGCTGGTATCTTGATCTCTAGTTCTACCTTGACTGGGACAGCAGCAGGGGGTGTAGTGGCTGCTTCCTTGGTGGTGGTAACTTGCTTTGCCTCCTCAACATGTGGGTTGTGACCCGTGTTGCTAGGTAAACTTCCTCTAGGTCAATTCTCAAGACGTTGTGCCAATTGTCCAATTTGAGCTTCCAAGTTCTTCAGTACGGCCAATTGATTTCTCATGAAAAGATCGGCTTGATATTTCCTAGCGGATGTCTTTTGGTTGAGTATGTGTTGGCCTTGCATGAACTGGGTGAAGGCGTCATCTGAACTTGAAGCTGGGGCATTTGTCTTGTTGGGTTGCTCAGTGGTTTGGTTTGTGTCAGAAGTGGATCCAGGAAGTGCGAGGGGTTGGTTGTAGGCAAGTTGTTGTTGTTGTTTTGGGTAAGGTGGGTATCTAGGTGGGTATCGGGGTTGGAAAGGTTGGTTGTTTCTTTGTGGGAATGGAGGTCCTCTAGGTTGGTTGTTGTTTTGGTTGAAACCGGGTGGAAAGTTCTGTGGTCGAGCGGGATATTGAGCATAGTAAATGGTGTCATCTGTCTCTTCATATTCAACTTGATATTCATCGGGTGGTTGCGAGGTGGTGCAATTTTGACAGGCTTGCACTTGGTGTACTTGGTGTTGTTGCTTCTTAACTTCTCCGAACTGTTTGACAAGTGTGTCCATCTTCTCCGTTAATACCTTATTTGCTTCGACTGGAATTGGATTCGATGCAGCGAGAGGTGCTGAAGATGTTGAGTGATCTCCAGAGTTCCAATCATGGTAATGCATAGTCATGTTTTCTATAAGGTTCCATCCTTCTCCGTCTGTCTTAGTCATAAACTTCCTTGTGCGACAGCGTCGAGGGTGGTTCGGTGGTTAGGGTCTAAACCGTTATAGAAGGTACACAATTGTGCAGATTTGTCGAGTCGGTGATTGGTGCATTTCTTCAGTGCTCCTTTCAATCGTTCCCATGCAGTGTACAATGACTCATCAAAAGCTTGGTGAAAGTTCATGATGTCATTTCGGAGTTTGGTTTGTTTAGAGGGAGGAAAGTACTTGGTTAGAAACTTAGTCGCCATCACCGTGCATGAGGGAATAGAGCCGGTTTCTAAACCTTCAAACCATGTTTGCGCAGGATGTGTGAGCGAATAAGGGAATAGATACATTCGAATTGTATCTTCGCTAACTCCATTTTGTTTGTAGGAGTTTGAAAGAGATATGAACTTGTCAATGTGAGAGTTTATATCATCACTTGTTAATCCATGGAATTGACAGTGGTTTTGGATTAGTTGGATGATGTGGTGCTTAAGCTCGAATGATTGTCCTGGGGTTTCTGGGTAGAGAATTGGGCCTCCTCTTCCTTCAATAGAGGGCTTGTGGTTGTCAGCGAGAGTGATGCGATCGGCCATTGCTTGTCTAAATGCAGATTGCTTCTTTTCTCGTCGAATAGTGCGTATTATAAGTTCTGGATCAGGAAAGTTAAAAAGCGATGCAGATCTAAGGGAATATGTCATACACTAAAGAAAAAAACAATAAAGAAAGAAAGTATTTTTTTTATAAGGTTTTATCCCAAGGGTATACTAGAAAACATGATTGGTTAGGCCTCTGTATCGGACGGTTAGTCTCCCCGGCAGCGGCGCCAAAAACTTGATGGGGTTTCGACTATCGCAAACGCGAGTGATCACAACGGCTATCGGTGGGTGTTTTAAATTTGTAAATGTTAGGGTCTAAGTGTGACTTATTACTACTGAACCAAAGGCTAGTAGATGGTAAGTATGACCTAGAGTCGTTCTTAAAGAGAAACTGAATTGAAACGGAGGTGATCCAATCAATCGTTACTTTCTAGTACAGGTTTTTTTTATAAAAGTACGTTGGGGGGTTTTGGTTCAGTTAACTAAATAAACTAAATAAAGTGAATAAAAGATAATAATAAATCAGATGATGGAAAGTAGTATTTCGTGTGATTTCATTAGCTCATAATATGGGATGATGACTTCTTGTAACACCCGTCAAATTAGGGCTAGTCATTAGGTCCTAATCATTTTGTAATACCTGTAATTAGTGCGATATTAGGCTAATTGTATGTATCATTACGTGTATTAATATATATATACGCATCTACGCGATTGAGTTAAATCATGCATTTTATTATGTCGGTCGAATTCCGATACACTCATACGAACGTTGGTGAACATCATTTTATTAAGTAATATAAAATTATTTGATAAGCCTAATTATTTCCAAGCATTATTTCAATAATATTCTATAAGTATCGTGCATCACATTAAAAAGCCCTACGCGATCGAAACGCGCGAAACGTGCCCAACAACCGAATAAAGATCGGAATATATTTTATAAGTTTAAGATATTAAATTTTATGTGAGGATATTATTTAATTTGCTGTATTTTAAACGAATAACTAAAACATTTTATGTATGAGCGAAACCCGAACCGGTAAACATGACCAACACATTTTCAAATCATTTAAGTAAATGTTTCGAGTATTAACAATTAAGATTTCAAATTAAAAATATTGAAGAGTTAGTTTTTATTTAAAAACATATGTAAAATAATTAATTAACATCACAAATAAACGTTTAAACGACCGGGAAAACGAACACCGTACGGAACGAGATTTGGGACACACGCACATAGGGGTGGCCCCCACAAAAAATCAGCCAAAAATGGGGGGGGAACCCCCTGACTCTTTCATTTCATCATCTTCATCACCAACTCATTCTCTCTCTCTTATTTCTTTCCTCTCAAAACACCCACCACCACCACCACACTTCCACCACCAAAATCCACCATCAAACAACCCCGGATCATCTTGTCTCTTTGAAGAAAAACGTTCACCTCGCGATGATCTACCTTCCTATCTTCTCGAAATCTTCACGCGATAACTTGTAAGTTTCCGACAAAATTTTGAAACTCCTCGATTTCAAGTGTTTTTGACATGTTGTTTATTTAAGCTTAAAATGTCCAAATATGGGTTGAGTAAAAGTTTCAAGTCAAACGAAAACCGAAAAATACCTTTTCGGCTCATTTTTCGGCCAACAGCTGGTTATGTCGCAGAGGCTCCAGGCCACCTGCGACATAAGCTCTTATGTCGCCAAATCAGGTCTTATGTCGCATATAGCGACATAAGCCTCTATGTCGCACTACATCACGGATGTCGCTGTAAGTCCCTAGTACGTGGATCGATAACGAGGTTATCTTAGGTATTAAGGTGCGGAATTCCTCAATACTTGGTTCACAATATGTGAACGGTTTGTTTCGCAAGAATAATAGCAAATTGATTGATCAACAAGGTTTTATATCGATGAATTAATGTTAATCGATCAATACCTAACCTTATGAATGCTTAGAATCGTGTTTTTGTCCTCTGGAAATCGAATGGCCAAAAGTCCTTAGCTGATTTGACCTAGCTTAGTATTTATCTGTTTCTGTCAAACTCGGTTCGCAGCCCGATGGGCTCTGCGAGTTGAGTTCAATTCGTAGCCCACAACCAAGTCCAATTCAACTCTGTTCGCTGTTCTGCGAGCCCAGATCTCATCTCGCAGGACTAAGTTCTGCGACTTGAGACCTCATCTCACAGACTTTAGTTTGTAACTTCGTATTCGATATTCGTCTAACACTTTAACATACTAATATATTTAACGAATACTAATACCAAACTCATATCATTTACAAATCCAAATCAATTGTACAAAATTGATTACAATAATCACTAGTACTATTACAAGCTAGATCTGTTGTCACACATACATGTCCCAACAGACTCCCCCTTGACAATAGCTCTAGCATCTATGCTATTATGTCTTCAAGTTGTCTTTGATCTTTACTTGTAAATCTTACTTCCAGCATAAATCTTCAATTTGATACAAGTCTTAACCATTTTTTGATAATCATGTGCAAAATCACCCCATGCTACTGTCGTCAAGATTCTATTTTCATTCAATTTTATCAAATCTTTCTTCGACATATTCATTAGGTGTCGATGGTCATAAACTCTGAAGATTTCTCTCTCACCACCTTCAACCTCATCGTCAGATTCAGACATGACAGCTTCTCCAGTCTCTGAATCCACATGCCAACTCTTCATATTTCCCAGAATATCTTGTGGCATTGTCTTCAGTGGAATCTGCTGTACACACTTAACAGATGGATAAATCTTCTTTCTTCTTCTTCTTCCTGTCCTTTGACTTCTCTCTGCCAGTTTAATAGTCTTTCCTTTTCTTAGCTTAATCTTTTCAAATTTATTAGCTCTAACCTCAGTCTTGATTATGTGCTCAACATATCTTCCAACAAAATCATCACTTGGGTTATTCAAAGATAATCGAGCCAAATCTTGAATCTCAAATCTAGGCAAAGAACTAAACACTGCAAGCTTTCGCTCAAAATATTGAACTCCATCAAACCTTTTAATAGCAAACAGCTTCAGCTCAGAGTCAAAGTACCAACCAATAATCCCTCTTTTAGGTTCCCGTTTCCCAGTTATATCAACTTCAGAAACTCCATCCTTCTTGTTCTGTTTTGGAAGTTTTCTAAGAAAAACTGTTGGATTCTTGGTAGGAATCAAGATTTCATCATTTTCAGAATCGGTTGAGTCATCGATTTCTTCATCTACATCGACAACTGTTGGACCTTGATTATTTTTAATAATAACTTCTGTCCTAGATAGACTCATATGATGTTCATCAATATTTGCATCTGGATCTACACCAATGTCTTGTACATTCTCAAGTACAGCAGTCCAATCTTCAGGTAGTAAAAATTCTCCTTCTTCAAGATCAAAATCAATTTCTTCATCGATTTCATCAAGTATATCATTTCCAGAGTCACTTAATTCTAGCATTTCCATACCTACACAAATCAAATTAATAATATAAATTCTTTTATTGATTTCTCTGAATCAATCTAAAAATTTCATTATTTATTTCAATTATGTTAGTATAACCAACCTATATAACTTATAATTCTTTTATTAATTACCTTAAATCAATCAAAGAATTCCTAAGTCTTATAAACACTTAACAAATATTAATTAACTTTAAATTCTAATGCATTATGAATAATCACCAAGCATTTAAATTAACTATTAATTACCTTACATAATTTCCAAGACTTAATTGAACTGTTATATCGCAACAACTTAACTTTCAATTATATCTTTTAAATTATATATCATTTGTCTAGTTAAAAATCATACATATTTAACTTGTCAGTTATAAAAACTCTCAAGTCTAAAATGTCTAAGTTAAAATAAACTTTGACCGCTGAAATAAATTAGAACACGCCGTTCGACTTCTCAATGAGTCGGAAGACTTTCGATCACTAATTTATTTAACTTTTTAGAATCAGATAACTTAAACAATTAAACTTGTAATAATAATCTCAAGCCGAATATATTACCAAAATTATTAAGTTACAATTATTCAATTACAATTATAAATTACAATTATAATTCAACTAAAATTCTAAGTACAAATATCTACACAAGTCTAAGCTGTCTTACCAGCTTCACTTGTACCCGCAACACTTGTACTAACACCATCACCACTAACACCAACACATGCAGACTCCCCCTGAATAATAGCTTGCTCATCAGTCTTTGAAGGACCAGTCGGCTCACCATCTTTCTGAGCATTGGGATCATCATCTTTATCATCTCTTCTCTTCTTAGATAACTCATCCTCTTTGCAAGCTTCATGATAGATCATTATCTCCCCCTGAGCAGACTGTCCTCAATGCACTCTCAACACCAAACGTTCTAAGTGTTCAAGCTTCAGTCGCTGGGCAGTAAAATCAGCAAGCAAAGTATCATGAGTCTTCAGCAGAGTCAAATGTGATTCACTGATATGAACCATCTACTGAGCAAGAGAAACATTCTCAGCTAACAACCCTGGAATCCTGGATGTACTCTGTTCCAATTCCTTAACTCTTGACTCTAAGGATGTAATCCTTTCAGCATCAGTTGTCGGAATAACAGAAATTGTTGATGGTCCAGGCGGTGTCACTGAAGCAATGTAAGATTCACGTGTAAGTGGTGGAATAGCTTGAGATAACTCTTCCTTGAGAAGACTAGCTGCAAATCTACTAGCTTTATTGATCGGAAACTGAGCATCATGCACCAGTTCTGCAACTCCCTCCTCAACAGTCTTGGAGACCATTTCTGGTTTCACTGACTTAAGCAGTTTCTCAGCCTCAGATGGTACAGATACTGGTTCAGTAACCACCGGTATCATCGGCTCTACCTGTGATGTATCTTGAGCAACATCCTGAATTATCAATGTCCTGGAACGCTTACGGTGTTGAGGAATAAGAGGTATATCCGCTTCCTCAGGACCTTTATCAATAATACTGAAGTCTGGGTCGACTTCCTTAGCCTTTCTCTTTTCCTTCAGTGTTGGATATGGAATCATCCGAGATCGGTATCTAATATAACTAGCATCTGTAGGTGGAGAATGAGTACTATCATCATCATCCGAAGCCGATTCACCATCATGGCCTCCAGATGGACCAACATCAAAAACCTAAATTTTAAATATATTAAACATTTATGATTAGCTAAATGCTCTATCATACAAGTTCTATATATTTATGATTAATCTGATAATTACCTTAGAAGGTAAACCCTCAGATCTATCAAGCTGTCCCTGCTCACCCTCAGGTCGAATGACCTCTGGGTCTGCATTCTCAGCTCCCTGAACATAATGATATTTATATTTTATAATCAGAAATAATATCTAATTAACTAAATATCTATATCATTTGCATTATGTATAACACTAATGGGATAATAATATAACAACTAACTACCGATATTACTATATAATTATAAAATTACCTCAGGTTGTGCAACATAACTATCAATATCCCGTAACAAGGGATCTGTATCATCATCAATCGGTATCAAAACCTCATGAAGAACCTCAGCAGCTAGCTCAGGCACAACTTGTTGGCCTTGATGTTCAACCTGATGTAAAACATCCTCAATGAGCTCCTGTGACTCTGCTACTGGTTGAGGTTGAGGTTGAGCTTGTTGTTGTTGTTGAGCTTGAGCTTGAACGTGAGCTCCGGATCCATCCAACCATTGTTTGGTGGAGCAACATAATCAACATCAAGAAGATGCCCAAAAAGATCAGCTGCCTCAGGCTTAACCTCATCTTTATGCTTGGATAACAAAAAGCAAGCGTTGTAACCTCGCAATCCGATGGTCTCAACTTGAAAATCAGCTGCATAATCTGGCAAGTTTGGAACTTGAGCTTGAATTAGGAGCATACAGAATCTAGGATAAAGAATAAACAGCGTCCTAGCAGCTCCAGTGATCTGTCCTCTGAAGGACTGAAAGATATAAGAAGAAAAACTGTATGGTTTATTATAAACCAGTGACA
Source organism: Pseudognaphalium luteoalbum (assembly GCA_963422505.1). NCBI lineage: Eukaryota > Viridiplantae > Streptophyta > Magnoliopsida > Asterales > Asteraceae > Pseudognaphalium > Pseudognaphalium luteoalbum. The sequence continues at coordinate 52,374,055 of OY730196.1, forward strand.
GTACAGCTGACATCAATTCAGGACTAAGCTCATCTAATCCTGACTTCTTGTTCCCAAAAATAGATACTATAACAGTAAAAAGAAATCTCCACTATCCTAGTACGAATGCCTTGACAAACTGGCGTCCTCTCCTAGGTCCTGAATAACCTGTACGACCTAGAGCTCCTTCTATGAAATCAGCTGAATAAGCAGCCAGACCAGCTTCTTGCTCAGAAGTGCCTAGTTGCAGTAGCTGTCGTAAATCATCAGCAGTAAAAGAAATCGGATGCTGATTTACCGTCGTACGTATAGTAGGCGGGTTAGCAGCACCATCATATACAATGTTCGTCCAAAAATACGTAAGAAGATCTTTGTTCAATGGAGGGGACTCGGTAATAGCAAATCGAATTCTCGAACGTGCTAAGTATGTCAAAATCTGCTCAAAGCGCTCAGCACCACGCTCGTTGACATCTAAATTCACCAATATGTTGTGACCCTTCTCAAAAGATCTGTTAGCCATATCTGTAATTAAAAAAATACACAAATAGCAAAAAGATTAAGTTAACGAACATTAGATAATTTACACTTTAACGTATTATGATCAAAAAGATCATCAAACGTCTAAGTATACTAACAAGTAATAACGTAATTCACTGAAACTTAATTGAATTAACTATTCAATTATATTCTATAAATGATATATAAAGTCCGGTAACTAAGAATAACAATTTGAGTTATCATACCGCCGATAAATATCGGGACACACTGCTCGACTACGCTATGAGTCGGAAGACTTTCGATATGAAATAACTTAAATTGTTAAGATATTACACATATTTTAACTTATAAACAAAAGTTCTTAAGTCTAAATGTATATAAACGAGTAACTTGCTAATTATTTGTAACCAAACGATTCTCAAATCGAAAAGAAGTTATATTTCTTAAATTACAAATTGAACTTTATTTCACAAAGTCAACTGAAGTCAACAAGTTAAATTCAGTTCTCATAGTCAAATAAAGTTAATCATAAATTTTAATTTGCAAAAATTAAACAGGTAAGTCAACTCGCTTCGCGGAAGGTCTGCGAGTTGAACTCGAGTTGCTCCGGTCAACTGAAGTCAAACGAAGTGAACTCGTTTCGCTTCGGTCAACTGAAGTCAAACGAGGTGAACTTGTTTCGCTTCGGTTAACTGAAGTCAAACGAGGTGAACTCGTTTCGCTTCGGTCAACTGAAGTCAAACGAGGTGAACTCGTTTCGCTTCGGTCAACTCAAGTCAAACGAGGTGAACTCGTTTCACTTCGCTCAACTGAAGTCAAACTAATTGAGTTAGTTTCGCCTCGGTCAAGACTACTCATCTCGGTTCGTTGGAGTGGGCTGCGAAGCGAGATTGATCTCACTTCGCAGAACCAATGGTTTATCGAGATCAAAACACCAATCACCAATCAAATGTGTTTCAAAGCAATTAATCGATTAAGATATGTTCAATAAAATTCGATTAATCATTTGAAACAAGTTTTAGGTTTTCAATAAAATCCATGATAAACTAAACCGACACATTCAAAAACGTAAACCAATAGATATCTAACAAATTACTTGGTGAAATCTCATGAAACTTACTTCAAAAGATGCGTAATGAAAAGATGAGTAAGTTCAACGGATCGAAAATTCCTTCCTTGTTCTAAAAATCAAAAAATCAATCAAAAAAAAAAAAAATTCGATTCGTTTAGCCAAATTTCGAGTCGCAGAGGAATTGTGAGTTCGGTTCGCAGAGTAAATGACAAGTGTGGGTTGGACTCGTTGGACTTGCCCCATTTATACTATATACTCGCTTCGCAGCACTAGTCTCTGTTCACAGCGTTGACTAGTCAAATTCGCAAGTTTTCACAAAAACGCGAATTTAGCACTTAGTATAAATTAAAACCCATATATATCGTACAATTCTAAAATAAAAAATATTTTTCACTTGTATTTGTTACATTTATTCAACACGGATATAAGATAACTAGTTTAATTTAATTCCAAAGGGTAAACACTAAATAATACAAGAAGAATAATTAAAACTTTTATTTATTAATTCTAAAAAATAATTACAAAACTTAAAATACTACAAACATTCTAAGAAAATAAACTAACTTAATAGTAAACACTTAAAGTTTTCACTGCTTAGGGATCATATTAGAGAGAATAAGGTAACATTATTACAAGTTAACAAGTTTAAGACAATTGTTAGTATACATACCTCATGAAATTCATATAAGCACAATAAGATCACAACTTTAATCAGTAATAAACTTATATTTATAAAATTATATCTTCTTTACCTTTATCCACATGATATAACACTTCTTTGAAAAATAACTTATTATTTCTTATTATTCACAAAGGTGAATGTTTGAATATCATAGTCAGTTCAAGACGATTACCGATATTATGATCCACATAGACAAATTACACACAGATTTCTGAGCAAAACTTTTATTGTTAATGTGCACAATATCTAGTATTTTCTACTATACAACATACTGAAGAATTCAAGTACAACACATAACACTGTATCTTGTATTAACAAGGTAGAGATTACTAAATGATGTTCTTTAGAAGCATATAACATACACTTGACACTAGATACTTTGTATATTTCATATGTAAGGTAGAGGTTACTAAATGATGCTCTTTAGAAACACATAACTCACCTTTTGACATTATGATACTTTGTATCATTTTATATTTATTTTTTATTTTAGATCACAGTGCATGGCAGTACTATCATTCAACAATTAAGACATATGTCATACATTATATAGCAGATCACATTAGATAAGACACATGAAATTTATACTTCTTAACTGCTCGGAAATCTTAGCATAACCTGCCTACCAATAAATCGTATGATGAAGCTGACTAAACTTATGTTATTCTTATCACTTATTAAGTAAAAGGACAAGTTATAATCAGTGGATATAGGTGTATAATAAGATAAATATAAGTGTAATCTTAGTTAAAAATCGTTAGTCTAGTGCAACTTATAAGAATCTACCAACACATTGTACTTAATACTTAAGGTTATTATTCTTAGGCTTATTCTCCTAATGTACTATCATCTCCCAAGTTTTTACAGCTAAAAACTTAAAGTTTTTTCTAAAAGAACTTCTTTTGTTCTTTTATTGGAGGTGATTCCCCGCAGGTAACAAGCACTTGAATGCTATACGCCCCCCTTTTTTTTTATTTTTTTTATTTTAAATAAGTACACAAAAATAACTACTAACTATTAATAAAATACCCTTGGAAGACTAATCACTCTGGATTTCTCATTCCATTCAGTTGAACCAATGTCTCAAATCTTGCTCTGTCGAACGCCTTCGTGTAGAGGTCTGCTAGGTTATCCTGAGTCGGAACCTTAACTAACCTTATCATTTTCTTTTCAGCACAGTCTCTAATAAAATGATGTCGAATATCAATGTGCTTAGTTTTACTGTGCTTCACAGGATTGTTGGTGATTGACATAGTAGATTCGTTCTCAATCATCATAGGAGTATTGGTTATATTTAACCCATAATCCCGCAGTTGCTGTTGTATCCAAAGAACTTGAGAACAACAGCTGCCAGCTGTAACATACTCAGCTTCACATGTAGAGATGGCTACTGAGCTTTGCTTCTTGCATTGCCAAGATACTAATCTACCTCCTAAGAATTGATATCCTACGGTCGTAGATTTCCTATTTTGATTGCATCCTCCATAATCCGAATCAGTATATGCTACTAGATCTAAGTCTCCATCAATTGGATACCAAAGTCCCAACTTCGGTTGCCCTTTGAGGTAACGAAATATCTGTTTAACAGCCTGCATATGTGACTCTTTCGGATTGGCCTGATATCTTGCGCACAGACAAATAGCAAACATAATGTCAGGTCTAGAGGCAGTCAAATACATTAGTGATCCAATCATGGCCCTATATTGAGTAGGATCCACATCCTGATCACTCGATGTATCCGGACCTAATTTGTGATTAACTGGAATCGAAGTATTGTAGACTTTACTGTCATCCATCTTAAAGCGTTCTAATAACTCATAAACATATTTAGATTGATGAGTAAAGAATCCATCCTTCTTCTGGTCAACTTGTAACCCTAAGAAGAATTTCAACTCTCCCATTGCAGACATCTCAAACCTTTTTCTCATGACTTTCTCAAATTCTTGACACATCTTTTCATCAGAAGATCCAAAGATAATATCATCAACATAAACTTGTACTAATAGAAAGTCTTTCTTGTTCCATTTTACAAACAATGTACTATCAATTGCTCCTCTTGTAAATCCTTTATCAAGTAGATACGTTGGTAGTGTTGCATACCACATCCTCGGTGCTTGATGTAATCCATATAGAGCCTTATTCAAACGATATACTCTATCTGGATACTCATGATCAGCAAATCCTGGAGGTTGGGCAACATACACCAATTCTTCCACTTTGCCATACAAAAAGGCACTCTTAACATCCAACTGATAAACCTTTATATCATAGAATGATGCGAATGCTAAGAATACTCTGATTGCTTCTAGCCTAGCAACTGGTGCAAACACTTCGTTGTAATCTATACCTTCTTGTTGATTAAAACCTTGAACCACTAGACGTGCTTTATTGCGAGTAATGACTCCCTGAACATCTCTCTTACACTTAAATACCCATCTAGTTCCAATTGGATATTCTCCCTTTGGAAGGTCAACCAACTCCCAAATTTGTAATTTTGAGAACTGTTGCAGTTCTTCTTGCATAGCTTCAACCCACGAGCTTTTTTGAGAGCCATTTGCACATTTTTAGGCTAAACTTGTGAGATAAAGCATGAATATAGACATTGATTAGGAATCCCTGTCTAAGCTTTCTAAATTTTCAGAAGTACTAGCTTTAGATTGAGTCCTAGTTTGAATAGGAGTATTAATATCACCGATGATGTTTTCAACGGGATGATTCTTACTCATTCTTGTAACCAGTATAGGGTCAACTATTAACTCATCTCCTAAGTTAGTACCAATCTCTTCTAATGAAGGCATTTCTTCTGAACTTGCTGAAGAGATCTTTAAATGGTTCAAAGAAGTAAGCACATCATCAAACGTCGTTTGAAGATCCACTTTAGAATCTTCTGTTTCTTGATACTTATCCTTTGAAAATTGTTGAGACCCACTTGAAGAAACTTCATTTGAGTCATCTGTTGTCCTGATTCTAGATTTCGAAACACTCGATGTTGAAGACATACCATTTTCCAAGTCTCCATTCAATAAGTGTTGTGAAATCTCTGAATCACTGACAAAGTCACTTATGGGAACTTTAAATGACTGAAAGAGATCGGAATAGTCAAATTGACAATCTAATACCTTATGCACATCTGGTGTATAGCTTGTAACTTCAATGTTATAAACTACCTCCAGACGACTAGTAACCTTATTGAAAACCCTTTTATTTGGAGAATTAGGCATATAACCCAAGAAAAATCCTTCGTCAGCCTTCTCACCAAATTTAACTTGATTCCCAGTTTTCAATATTGTACAAGCAACTCCAAAGGGTTCAAATCCTTTTAAGTTTGGTTTCTTATTGTTCAAAAGCCCATAACAAGTCTTGTTATGATTTTTCACCGTAAGAACTCTATTCAGAACATGACATGCTGTATTCACTGCTTCTGCCCAAAAGATGACCGGAATCTTTGAATCCGCAAGCATTGTTCTAGCAGCTTTAATCAACGTTCTGTTCTTCCTTTCAGCCACACCATTCTGTTGAGGTTCATATGGTGCACTGAATTGATGAATTATCCCTTGCTTAAGTAATAGATATCTAACGTCGAATTGTTGAATTCTGTTCCGTTATCACTACAAATACGCTTAACTCTCGTTTTGTATACATTTTCAATTTTATCTAAAAACTTAATTAGAATACCTGGAGTTTCATCCTTAGATCCTAAGAAAAATACCCACGAGAATCTAGAATAGTCATCTGTGACAACTAGACAGTACCATTTGCCACCTACGCTTCTTTTGCTTATTGGGTCGAAGAGATCCATATGTAGCAAATCAAATGGTGAGGAGATTGAGTTCTCAGTCTTAGATCTGTGTGGTTTCTTATGCTGCTTTCCTTTCATACAAGGAACACACTTATCCTCAGACTCGAAATGTTTTTGCGGTACACCCAAAACTAAACCATTTTTGGTTATGTAGTTCATCTTTCTCCAGTTTAGGTGTGCCATTCTCCTATGCCATAGTAGCGCGTCTACTTTTGAAGCCTTGGATAACAAACATGTAGATACCATTGAAGAATTAGGAACACCCATGTTTATTGCGTAGATATCCTTCTTCCTTGGTGCCCTCATCAATATCCATTCTTCAGGGATTGTGAAGCCTGCCTTCAGGACTAAAGCCTCCTTTTCATTAAAATGAACTGGATGACCTTTATCGCAGACTTGGGAAACACTCACTAGGTTATGAGTTAGTTCTTCAACATAATTCACATCCTCTAGAGTCAAAGTTCCATTTGAAAATTTTCCTTTCCCACTAATTACTCCTCCTTTGTCTCCTGCAAAATTTACTTTTTGCTTGAAACCTTTTCTGAAGTCTTTCAGTAGACTTCGTTCACCTTTCATGTGTCTTGAGCATCCACTGTCTACATACCACCAGCTGTCCTTGTTCACAGTCTGCTCCTACACATAACAAGTTGTACACAGTTAGTTATCAAGAGGGACCCAAGCCACTACGGTCTTGGATTGTCCCTGATCATCTACAATCTGAACCTCCTTAAAGTAACCATAACTATTCCCATCAGGAGTCTTGGTAACCTTCACAGGAGTTTGAGATTGTTGATGATCTGTAGTCTTAGGCCTTTGAGGAGAGTGAGTAGAAAACCTCTTAGGCACAAACTTAGTTCCCTGTGCACTCGAAGTAGAGCCATTCTCAAATTGACTATGGTTTCTACTTGGGGTCCTAAACGTTGAAGGTGTCTTATCTCTTGCCTTATTGAAAGTATGTTCGTTTAGAGTATAAGCCCTTTTAGGTTTAGGTGGAGAGACACTATGATTACTATCTCTTTTCAGAATGTTTACAGGTAAGCTTTCTAATCCCGGTTTGGAGCCTAACCTATCTACAATCGAACTAGAAATAGTCGGTGTCTTTTCAGTATTCACTAACTTATGTGATGCTTCCAACTTCTTATTTGGACAACAAGAAGCTACGTGTCCTTTTTGGTGACACTTGAAGCAAGACATCTGTTTACGTGACATACTAACTTTTGCATCCGCTACCGGAGTCTTAGGCACTAAAGGTTCAATTACATGTTCTTTATTAACCACTGCATCAGTCTTAGTATCATTAATTACTCCACCCGGTACAAAATGTACTTTGGTGTGAGAAATTTTCTTACTATCATCAGATGAAGGGTTCTTAATAACATTCTTATGTGCCTCTACCTTTTCCGGTTTATTAGTTACTTTCGTCTCAGGGTTAACATCCGCCATCTCAATATCTACAGGAGTTTTAGTGTAATTTGAATTGAATGGGTGAGGCATATCATTATAACCTAAACCAGACATATCCTTCATACTTACGCTGAGCACCTAACATTTTAGCCATTTTAGATGTTCTATAGCTCTCTAGCTTACGATTCTGAGCTACAAGTTTTGTTTTGCAATCAGCTAACTCCTTATCCTTACTAGCAATGGACAGATTCAAGTCATTTATGTTCATATAGAGACCGTCTATGATAATTAATTTCTCATTCACGGTATCTCTAAAAGCTGTCTTGTCAGCCGCATCTGCCTTAATCTTATCCTTTAAGGCCTGTTTATCATCACTTAACCTACATATATCTAACTTAGCTAAGTCAAGTTCAGATCTTACAGCCTCACTGGATTTACTAAGTGTGCTAAGTTGAGATGACAGGGTATTATTAGTTTCAGTGAAAGTCTAGTAGGAGTCAGCATAGGCACTAACTTGGGACTGTAAACTAGAAACTAACTGACAAAGATCTACAAGAGAGATAAGATCTACGCATACCCGTTTTTTATCAGTTTGCAGTTCATCCATCTTAGCTACAAAATCTACAGGATCCAAATCTTCAGTTGAACATAAATCTAACACATCATCGACATTAGCTTTAACAGGAGTCTCAGGCACCTTTATTTCAAAAGATGGATCAGTGGGCATATAGGATAATGACTCAGCTACAATCTCTTGATCTTCAATCTCAGCCATCAAAGCTTCCTTGGACTGACCTTTCCAATCATAAGAACCATCTAGCTATTTCACTACTAAGGTTTTGGAATTCAAAGTATTTCCCGAGCCTTGTTTCCCTTCATCAGTCTCTACCTTAGGTTTTTGGCATTCTCTAGCAAAGTTTCCGTAAATTTTACAGTTATAACACTTGATCTTGGTTTTATCAAACCCTGTTCTGTTGCCAACAACCTTTCTTCCATTCTTCTTTAAGAAATTCTTAACTCTCCTTGACAACAAAGCAAGTTGGTCCTGGAGATCTATTTCTTCAAGCTAGTCAGGATCTATCTGTTCATAGTCTTCATCAAAAAGAATTGGATCATTAATTTTACAATCAATATAATTCTCATATGAAGCTACAAATGAAGCAAGAACAGACAGTTGCTGCTCAGCAGATTTCACACTCATAGGCATCTTTTGATGTTCTTGAGGTGACTTCTCAGAAGGTTTCCCTTTAGCTTCATTTCCAGATGATGTAATGAAACACAGTTCATCAGTTATCATTTCACCCTTTCCATCAGCATTACCAACAAACAAAGCAGTGGTCGAACTGGATAAAGCAGTCGAAAAAGAAGTTTTTCCATGATACAATCCTGGATCCTGAACATTATTAGAATCAGTATCTTTCGACTTCTTAGTGAAATCATATCCTTTGAGCTTGTCAATAACCTGCTCAAGAGTCATGGTTGCATATCTGGTTTCATTGTCTGTAATCATCACACCATACATCTCCCATTTAGAAGGTAAACCCTCAAGAAACTTGTCGGTTTTCTCTACCTCCTCAATAGTGATTTCATGGTTTTCAATCTCAGATATCAAATGGTAAAAACGTGTAACATAAGCATCAAGAGTTTCTCCTTTAAAAGCTTTAAACAAAGTAAACTGCTTTTTCAGAAGCTTCTTCTTGCTAGCTTGCACTTGTGGACTTCCCTCACATCTTTTCTCAAGCGTTTCCCAGAGTGCTTTAGCAGTATGTAAAGACTTTAACTGATGATTAATTTCCTTAGATAAACACATCTTGATACAAGAATGAGCTTTATTCTCATTTTCATAATCTTTCTTCTGTTGTTCACTCATCAGATTATAGGATACTACAACAACGGCATTTTGAACAGTTTGGGTGGGTGTCGTGTATCCTCCTTTGATACACATCCAGATTGAGCGATTATGAAATCTACAATAAGATTCAAACCTATCTCTCCAATTGTATTAGTCTTCAACACATAACAACTTTGGTAGAGTATTAGATTTTCCAACCTCGTGCTCCATCTCGATCATTTTACTAATGTCAGACATTTTAAAAGTTTCGGGAATTAACAATCAGAAAAATCAGAAAGTTCACTTCGCAGAAACTCGACTCGCAGGACAGGAACTTGGTTCGCAGAGGGGAACTCAGTTCGCAGGGGGGAACTCAGTTTGTAGAGGGGAACTCAGTTCGCAGGGGAACTCGGTTCGCAGGGGGAACTCGGTTCGCAGAATCGGCTGAAAAACCCTAAAACGAAAATTTTATATTTCTAATCGATTAAACCCTAAGATTTCGGTCGATTACGAAACTAAAAACTTCCAGAGACTGATTTTGGTCATTTTTACGAAGATTAAACGTAACAACAACCCTAAATCTATCGTTATTATCCAAATAACCTCGAACTAACTAAGTATTTAGCCCGAAAGCTCTGATACCAATTGTAAGTTCTAGTACGTGGATCGATAACGAGGTTATCTTAGGTATTAAGGTGCGGAATTCCTCAATACTTGGTTCACAATATGTGAACGGTTTGTTTCGCAAGAATAATAGCGAATTGATTGATCAACAAGTTTTTGTATCGATTAATTAATGTTAATCGATCAATACCTAACCTTATGAATGCTTAGAATCTTGTTTTTTCCTCTGGAAATCGAATGGCCAAAAGTCCTTAGCTGATTTGACCTAGCTTAGTATTTATATGTTTCTGTCAAACTCGGTTCTGTCGGGCTCTGCGAGTTGAGTTCAATTCGCAGCCCACAACCAAGTCCAATTCAACTCGGTTCGCTGTTCTGCGAGCCCATATCTCATCTCGTTGGACTAAGTTCTGCGATTTGAGATCTCATCTCACAAACTTTAGTTTGTAATTTCGTATTCGATATACGTCTAACACTTTAACATACTAATATATTTAATGAATATTAATACCAAACTAATATCATTTACAAATCCAAATCAATTGTACAAACTTGATTACAATAATCACTAGTACTATTACAAGCTAGATCTGTTGTCACACATACATGTCCCAACAGTCGCATATAGCAATGCAAACGTTTATGTCGCAATATGATATCGCGTAAAAAGTCATGTTTTTACCTCCGATATCTCTCTCATTCTAGAACGATTCTTGGCATTTTAAACTCAAAACCAATACAAATCAATGATATTATGCCAAGATCGTCAAAACAAGGTTGCACGATAAAAATCAAGCAAAACGAGTGAAAAACGAAGATTCCACACACGTTTGAAGATTTAAGGCAACAAAAAGAGATTTCAAGACAAAAGTGCCCATCATCAACATCCATCACACCCAAGATGTTCATTTTCAAATTACGAATCCAACAGAAGAAGAATCAACAAAAACGGATAAGAATGAAGATTCTACGCCCGCCGGAAGATCCAAATGATTCGTACGCAATACCTGGAGATAGGAGACATATTTTTGGGATATCTTTACATCAAATTCTTCGTTTTTGAATTACGAATCCAACTCAAAAAGAATCAATGCAAACGGACGCATAACGAAGAAGATACGCACGAATTAAACAACGCAGCGAAATACGACGGACCGGGGCGGGTGGCATCCAGCCGCCGCTGGCCAGCCACCAGCCGCCACCGGCCTGGTGGTGGGCAGTGCCGCCTCCCCTACCCCCATCTCTTTTCCTCTTTTCCGTCCTTGCGTGTACCCGGTGCACCACCTTTCGCTACTTTTTCGTACCCGGTACACCACCTTTCGCTACTTTTTCGTACCCGGTGAACCACCTTTCACTCTTTTTCTAATGTGAGCGTAGGGATGCTAATGTGAGCCACTTTTCACCTATAATCAGCAGCCCTTAGACCTCATTTTAACACACACTCAAAATACAGTCCTACATTCTAATACACTCACATACTCTTATAGTCTAGGATTATTGTAATTAATCTTCGGATTAGTATAGAGGCTAGAACGAACATTAGAAGGTTTAAAGATTCATCTATGTACGTGTAAACGAGATGTCAATCATAATAATAGGCTGTTGTGCATTTATTTCCGGGTGATATCTAAACCTTTATCATACTTGTTTTATTCCATATTTTAATTATGTGTTATTGCTTGGTATGTGATATATTTTTTGCCATGAATTGCGAGTAGTTTATTATTGTGGTTGTTGATGATGTAGATAATTATAAGTAAGGATGACATTATATAATCAATGTATGACAATCGTAAAGAGATATGACGGCCCCTATTCGAGTGTTTATCCGATATAGTACTGGAAACGCATTAAGGCGGAGTACAAATGTATGGAAGTCGGTAAACGACCGAAGGTAGTTATATCTCTAGAATCAGCTCTGGTTTAATAGTTGGAATCCTGAAGGGGTAATACAACTTCACAACTAACTGGTATATCCCACAAAAGCCAAAACACTATAAAATGATGTTCGTGAAATACCTTCAGATAAAATAGGAATTAGTAACCCTTGTAGCGTCAAGACTTTATGAATTAAAGTTTAATTTATGGATTACCCTTTCTGGTTATCCACGTGACTACAACCTAGTAATTAGGACCTGATCAACGTTAAATATGGTTAGTAGTTATCTGTGCCCATGACATGCAATAAGTAAGATACATTGAAACCACTCGTTGTATATATTAGGTTTACATTTCTGCACTACTTTACATTTAGTTAGATAGAGTGTCACTCTCACTGTCAATTACTCTCGACCGCATGTTGATGTGTGAAACTGTGGAACTACTACGTAAAGTACACTGTCTATCATTGAAAGGCAAGGTCCGCATATGAAACACGTTTTAACAAACTGCGAATAATCCAGGGATGTATAACTATTTGAAAAGGAGAGATTTGAATCATAAGTGGAAGTAACTAGAGCTTAAATGAATGATAACTGGATTTCGGAATAAGGTGAAAGTCGTAATGACCTTGAATCTTTAAAACACCAAATCTTATAAAATCGGCGGTCTAAACATACAAAGTTATTAATCTGCATGCTAATAGAACAGTAAACTATCTTAGGAGTTAAGAACAGTCGGACCTATGAGACAATATGCTACTGATTCATGAACCTTGGTATAGAACCAAAATAGGTTGATTATCTTTCAACTAGATAAGTATTGAAAGTTTGCGTATTGCTCCGATCAGAATCATGATAACCTAGTTCCTAGTGACATGCCAATGGGAAATTGAGTTGGTAGGGTTCTAGAGTTCACACCCAGTAGTTTAGTTGCCACATTAGTATCATCCCTATTTATTCTGTCATCCCGAAATATTAATTATCGAAATCTCAACAATCACATATTTATCTTTATCAGCATTCCTGTACTTTAATTTCCTGCATTTTAATTACTTGTCTTTAGTTTAAAACCTCCAAACCTACCTACTTTGTTCCATCGTAGATACTTCCATACTGAAAGTGCCAACTTTAATTGCCCACACGTTTGGATTCATAGAACGATCTTAGGTTATACTTATCGTTTACTAACCAGAGTAGGTAGTACATATAATTTAAGCCCCGCTAATTATAAATTTTAAAACCCCTCTTGGCGCCCGATTAGTTACCATCAACGACACCGACACTTTCGAGTGCCATCACAATACTTACGGACGTCGCATATAGCGACACAAAACACTATGTCGCAAAACTTATTCCCATCGCACATAGCGACACAACACCTTATGTCGCACTAAATTGCGGATGTCACACTTAGCGACACAAGCCCTTACATCGCAATCATGATCTGTGACACAACAGACTACGTCGCACTTAGCGACACAAAGTATTATGTCGCACCTAATGTCGCAGATGACAGAACCTAGGAAACTCGGATTTTACAAAGTGTCGAGACCTGAAATTTTATCACTTGATTTTACCCAAATTCAAATCTTAGATGCGTTTTTCACTATAACAATAGGGGTTGCCACCCCTGGGACGCACTAACCAGGGGCGCTGCTCCCGGACCCTCGTCACCTAAAGTCTGTGAATACTTTTTAAGTATAACACTACAAAAATCATAACAATATTAATGAGATTATTATTACAACCAGTCAGCAACGGGCCGTACACGTTTTCTAAATTCAAACTTATCAATCAAATCGAATAATTGGACATTACTAGTTGGATGAACAACTAGCATATATTATCTTTTAAGATACCTACTTATGTTATTTAAACTTGCGCGTCATAAACGCATGGTAGGTTACAGTCTTCTGACACCCCATTTTACTTCACTACATTTGCTTCATTGCAACTCTTCAGGCTTAGGTGAGTCTCATAGCCCCGACTTTTTACTGTTTTTACTCCCGGGTTGGGAATACATGCTCTAACTGTTTTACACGTGAACACGAGTATGAAACTCGCTATATTCTGCATGAGTTGTCTTCTAATCACTTTTAAGTCCTCTACGATCATAGTTTTGGTAATACTTTATGTAGCATTAATGTTAGTGTATGGTACCATATAGGACTGACCATCCTCGTCTGGGTCAGCAAGCACTGACTGGTTAAACGGACGCATTAACTTTTATTCATACGAGTGTGGATTAGACATTCGCCCGGAGGCACCCACGATCAGGCACTTTATGGTGATCCTGACACCCACGTTAAGCGTAGACTATGACCTCATGGCAAACATATACATCATTTGATTCATTTCAAACGGTTATCATTAAATCTTGTGGTTCACACTTACATATTTATTATGCAAACCTGTGAGCTCACTAGTGTTAGCTGACCTTTTTAGCATGTGTTCTCAGGTACCCAACAGCAGTAGGACCTGTTCATTCATTATTCCTCATTAAGTATGATTAGGTTCAGTTACTACATTGTATTGGTTTAATTTAACATAGCCTGATCCACTATGTACAATTAAAAGAATATGATGTGAGATCTGAAAGGATTCATGACTGAACATGATACACTAGTTGACTCTTAACTCGAGAGAACCGGGACTCAAACATGCACGTGCTAGACACTCAATAGGCTATTATGTGATATACATATATATACATAGCTAGGCCTCTTTATAAACCTTAGCCTATATTATATACAATACGGATATAAGCCTCATTCTCTCTAACGCTTTCTCTCAGAAATGGCAAACACACCACCCAATTCGTCTCGCTCTCATCCGTATGGGTCACAAAACTCAAGGGTAACTAGGAGGAACAATGGGTTGCCTCGAGCTAGTCCATACCCTGTTCAAAACCAACTAAATAACCAGTCCCAAAGGAAAACAACAACTAGCCAGTGGCGATGGTTATCAAACCGACTGAACACCTGGAGGGATGAGGAAGGAATCCAACTCCCCACTGTGAACGGAGGACTTCCCAACATGGACGTCTCTCCCTATACTCAAGAACCTACTCACTTCACTGTACCTGTCCTGGCTGCTAGGGTACACCGTCACGAGCAACAACTACGCGATATGGACATCGAACTCCAGGAGACTCGTGAACACTGGAGACTCACAGCAATGGAATGTATCAATAATGTTGCTGAAGACCATGAGAACACTATTAACAATATGGACATCCTTTACAACAAAGTGATAGATTTAGCCATGGAATCTGCACTTTTATGGCAGAGAATGCAAGAATGTGATCAACGCTTGCGGGATACTGAAGAGTAAGCTCGTGGTCTAGTGCAACGGCTAGCCTTGGCAGAAGATAATGCCCGACAGGCCAGCCACCTTGCAAACACCGTGGATTGTCTTATCGCATTAATGGAACAAATTAACTTGCGTCAAGATTAGTGTAGCCTTATCTTATAACTTTTCTAGTATCTATGTACCTTGTATCCAACTTAATTATCTAAATAGATTATGATTATCATATTGTGTTATCATTGTATATTTCAACACATATACAACTGTGATACATCATAATGTCCTACAAACATCTCATTTGTTCTTTTTCCTGATTTAGCAATATGCCTCCGAGACGATACACATTCAACAATACTGAAATCGCCCAGCTCATCACCCAGAGTGTGGCTCAAGCCATGGCTACCCGAACAACAAATTCTGGTAGAGAAGACACGGCTGCTAACGGGTCACAACCTCGGCCCTATTCGTACAAAGATTTTCAGAACTGCAAGCCACTGAACTTCAAAGGCACCGAGGGTGCCATCGGATTATTACGTTGGTTGGAGAAAGTCGAGTCAGTCTTCCGCATATGCAACTGCTCGGAGGACTGCAAGGTCAAATATTCCACCTGCATCTTTCTGGATGGTGCTCTGACTTGGTGGAATACCTATGCTCAGACTGTGGGCATCGATATTGCTTATCTGACTCCGTGAGAAGAGTTGAAACATATGTTGAAGGACGAGTATTGTCTTAGAGACGAGATTCAACAGCTAGAGCACAAATTCTGGCATCTCACTACCCAAGACAATGACATTGCCGGATACACTACCAAGTTTAACCAACTGGCACTGCTGTGCCCATCTTTTATTGATCCGGAATATAAGCAGATCGAGCGTTACATCTGGGGACTTCCCCATGCATTCAGGGTTTGATCACTGCTTCAAACCCCGCCACTATCCAAGCTGCTGTCCGAATGGCACATAACCTCATGGCACAGGTGGTCCGTCGAGGAACATCTGCCTCCAACAATCCGAAGCAGTCAGGGGATAACAAACGCAAATGGTCTGGAAACAACAATGACAACTTCTCATCATCAAAGAAACGTGAAACCATCAAGCCTATTCTTTTGGGTCTGAACCAAAAAGGGGCTACTCTGGAAACAAGCCCTTCTACTCTAAATGTCGACGTCACCATGGCCAAGGACTGCAAATCTACCACCATGTTGGGAAATAAGATTTCTGATGTTATTACTGTTGTTGAAGAATGCACAAGGCATTAACACTGTTAGTGTTATTGTTTCTACTGTTGGTACAACTGTTAGTTTGTTGATTACCACTGTCTTCAGAGTTAAAACTGTTAGTTGAAGTCTTCATGGATTACCACTGTTGGTGAAGTGGTTACCACTGCTAGTAGAAGATTCCAACTGTTATTGAAGATTGAAGATAAGAGTTACAACTGTTAGTGTTATCACTGTTAGCTTGTTTACAACAGTTAACACTGCTTAGGCTAGTTACCACTGTTGGTATATTAGTCTAGTAAATTGTACAAGTGTTAACACTGTTATAGGAATTACCACTGTTTGTATAGTCATGGTAGTTAACACTGTTTATATCTAGAATATGAGGGAAGTCAGAATTTGAATAATTATGGATTGTAACTGCTTCCATAATTATAGGAGATTGTTTAGCAGGACTCTATGTGTTATAAATAGAGATCCTTAACCTAGATTAGGTTAGGTAGTTTTTTGCGCAGCTTCAAGGTTTTGTAACCCTAATACAAATCAGTGTATTCGTCTTATATCATTAATAAGATTGGAGCTTTATATTATTCTGTTATTGTTATTTATATTGATCTTCATTGTATTACTAAGTGTTATTCCGCAAACTTCTTAGTAATCATTCAAAACTGCAGTTATCTAATAGTTTATTAGATAGATCTTGGTTTATCAAGTGGTATCAGAGCAGGTTTAGTTTTGAATCCAAGAAGATCTCAGTTCTACTGTTTTATTGATCATTTTTATAATTATTAAATCATAGCAATGGCAGAAGGTAGTGAAGGAATCCAGGTCACAAAGATCCCAATGCTTAGACCTGATGAGTTTGATCTGTGGAAAAACAGAATCAGACAATATATGCTTCTCACAGATTATCAGATGTGGGAAGTTGTGGTTAATGGTCCTCCAGTGACCCTAAATAGTGATGGTGTTCCACTACCAAGATCTCCACCAACATCTGAGGCAGAAAGAAAAGTCAGATCTATAGAGTACAAAGCTTTGAGTACTCTATTGTTATCTATTCCAAATGAATATCAAAGGCGTTTTGAAGCATGTCAAGATGCTAAAGTTTTAATGGAAGCAATAGAGAAGAGATTTGGTGGTAATGATAACACCAAAAAGAATAAAAGATCTCTGTTGAAACAACAATATGAGAACTTTAATTCTGCAAAGTCAGAAACTCTGACTCAAACATTTGATAGGTTTTCTAAGCTTGTAGGAGATCTGGAAAATCATCAAGTCAAAATTGACAAAGATGATTTGAACAGGAAGTTTTTGAGGTCCTTGGGTGATGAATGGACCATGTATACTGTTGGTTTGAGGCAGAGTGCAGACCTGGAAGCAAAGGAATTAGAAGATATCTACAATGATCTGAGGAATTTTGAAGCTGAGGTACAGATCAAGAAGGTAGGTTATGGGAGCAACAATAATAATTCAGCTTTTATGTCAATGGCAGGTTCTGGATCAAAGGCTGAATCAAGTCAGAAAGGGTCATCCTATGGTACTAGAGGAAGTGGATCTAGTACTACTCATTCTAATGATCAAATCTTAGAATCTTTCTTTGCTAGTAATGTGAATTCATCACTTACTAATGAAGATCTAGATCAGTTTGAAGGGGATGATCTACAAGAAATGGATATCAAACTCCAAATTGCTTTAATCACACAAAGAGCAAAAAGATTTATGCAAAGAACTGGTAGAAATAACTTTGCACAGAAGAGGAGTGATTCAAGCTGGTTTGATAAAAGCAAAGTTGAATGTTTCAACTGTCACAAGATGGGACATTTTGCTAGGGAGTGCAGAAGTCCTAAGATTGATCCGAATGAGAGAGGAACTGTTCAGAGAAGTGGAGGAAATGTTGGTCAGACTAAGAATGTGCCAATTCAAGATACTTCATCAAATGCACTGGTATCAGTTGATGGATGTGGGTGGGATTGGAGTGATCAGGAAGAGCATGAAGTGAAGAATCAATGCTTCATGGCAACAGCAGAATCTGATAAGCAATCTGAAGTTCCTTATGAGGTACAAATAAAATTGTTCTCAGCTGTGTGTAAACAAACTGTGAAACATTATAGAGATCATAACTAGAAAGTGTGTGATGAGCTAAAACAGTGTGAAATCAAAAGTAGACACACAATCTCTGTAATAGAAAATCTTGAAAAACAGATTCAGGCATTTGAAGATAATGCAACACAGTTTAAATATGATATTGAGTATGCTAGGTGGGAGAGAGACACTTTTAAAGATAAAGTAGAATTATTAACTAAGAAACTTGCTGAGGTCACATGTGAAAGAGATAGCATAAGACTCAATGTAAGTAACTTAGAACATGCATCTAAAAGTGTAAATAAACTCATCAATTCTCAGATTCATGATAAACTCAAGACTGGGTTAGGATACAATAATGTACCTCCTCCTTATAACAACAACTATTTTCCTTCAAAAACTGAAATTGATTTAAATTTACTTAAAGAAGGATTAAATGATGATGTTAAAAAGGTTGACCCAGTAAACAGTTTAAAAGAAGATGAGAACATTGATGAAGTAGAAATTCATGAGTGGACTGAGGAAGATGATGAAGAGTGTGATACATCTAAATGTAATGTTAATGTGGTCAATAAATCTGATAAATCATCTTGTGAAAGCAGCAATAGTACTACTGATCTAGTTAAAGAACTAAAAGTTAATAAACTAGAAGAGGGTAAGAAAATGGTTGAAGAGAAGGAAAAACATCATGAAAAAGTTGAGAAAATCACACCTAACACACCTAGGAATTTTCAAAGGAAAGTTAGGAATGCTGTGAAAACAACTGTTTCTGTGAATCATACAACTGCTGTGAATACATGTGATAAGTGCAAGTGTAAGGATAGCTTTTCTAAATCCCAAAATTTTCAAAAACATATTCCCAGAGGTAATCAAAGGAATTGGAACCAAATGGTGACTCAAAAACTGGGGAATAATGTTACTGTGATTAAAGAAAAGTTATGCCTTATTTGTGGCAGAAATAATCATCTTCAACATGAGTGTTTTCATAATCCAAAAACATATCAAAAGAATGTGAAAAAGCCATGGACAGCAGCTAATATGGTTAACAAACAAAATTTTAAATCGAAAGTTGATCATACAACTGCTGCTAGAAAGATGAATTATAGGGCAAATCAAGCTATGGTTGCTGCAAAGGTTTTAACTGCAGGAACAAAAGCTAAAGATTTAGCCAACAGTTTAAAGACTAAAACAGTGGAAAAAGGAGTTAAAGCAAACAGTGGTAAACCTTTTAAAACTGTTAACACTGGTAATTCAACAGTTTCCACTGGTAGAGTAAATAACACTGTAAGGAATACTAACAGTGTTCATTATTTTACCACTGTTAGACATAATAACAGTTATAACAGGTTTAACACTGTTAGACATAACTTTGAACCTTTAGTTAACACTGTTAGACCAAAATCCACTGTTAAGTCTAAAATTAGTTGGATTTGGACACCTTTTCAATCTAATGTTCCCAGATGTTGAAAATCTAACAATGCATCAAAATCAATAATCTTCAAGAAAGTTGATTACCTTGATGCATCAGGGAAACCCAAAGCCAAATTGGTTTGGGTTCCCAAGAGAAATTAATTCTCTTTGTGTTTGTTTATGTGCAGGGCAAGCCAAGAAGTTTATGGCATATAGACAGTGGTTGCTCAAGGCACATGACTGGAGATAAGGAAAAGCTACAGAACTTCAAATCATTTGATGGTGGATATGTAGCTTTTGGAAGCAATCCAAAAGGTGGAAGGATCACAGGCAAAGGTGTTGTTCAAAGTTCAAAGTTAAGCTTTGACAATGTTTATTATGTGGAACAGTTGAGGTACAATTTGCTAAGTGTGAGTCAAATCACAGATAAAAAGAACCCTGTTCATTTTACTGACACTGAATGTCTTATTCTGTCTAAGGAGTTCAAAATTCCAGAAAATATGATTTTAATGAGAATTCCTAGGCAAGATAAATAAGTGTGACTTAGCAAATATGGCACCTCAACCTGATTTAAACTGCTTGATTTCTAAAGCTAACTTAAATGAGTCTACTTTGTGGCATAGAAGGATGTGTCACATGAATTACAAAATCATTAATAAACTTGTCAAAAACAAGCTTGTTAGGGGTTTACCTGAGAAGGTCTATTCATGTGATGATCATTGTGTTTCTTGTCTAAAAGGGAAGCAACACAAAACTTCTTTTAAGTCCAAAGCTGTGAATTCAAACTGTACTCCTTTATACTTATTGCATATAGATTTATTTGGACCAACAAGTATAAGTAGTATGGGAAAAAGATCTTATTGCCTTGTTGTAATTGATGATTATACCAGATTTACATGGGTTTTCTTTCTTAGAACAAAAGATGAGACAGGTGACATACTTAGATCATTTATAACTAAGATTGAGAACCAATTAGATAACAAGGTTAAAATCATCAGGAGTGATAATGGAACAGAGTTTAAAAATTATGAGATGGATAAATTCTGTGATGAGAAAGGCATTAAGAGAGAATTTAGTGCTCCTAGGACTCCTCAACAGAATGGAGTAGCTGAAAGAAGGAATAGGACATTAATAGAGGCTGCTAGAACTATGATAGCTGATGCAAAACTTCCTATGTCCTTTTGGGCAGAAGCAGTTAGCACAGCTTGCTATGTTCAGAATAGGGTAACAGTTGTTAAGCCTTATTTCAAAACCCCATATGAGCTGTTGTTTAAGAACAAACCACTGGTTAGTTTCATAAAATCATTTGGATGTCCTTGTACTGTTTTGAATACCAAAGATCACCTAGGAAAGTTTGAAAGCAAAGCAGATGAGGGTGTATTTGTAGGATATTCTATTCAGAGTAAAGCTTATAGGGTTTTTAATCAAAGGACCAGAGTCATAGAAGAAACTATGAATGTCACTTTTAATGAAAATATCATTAATCCTGATGGAATAGGTCCTAAGTCTTTGTTTGATATTGATGCTCTTAACACTGCTTTTAGATATACAACTGTCAATCCTAGTACAGGTACATTCACAGGTACCACATCAAGTAAAGCAGATAGAGTTTGTGAGGCTACATCAGACATGTCCTCAGAAAAGAACAAAGAGTCTTTGGAATATATTATCTTTCCAATCTGGTCTCCTGATCCTTCAGAGGTATTTTCTTCTGATCTGCCACAGTTATCACAGCATTTGGAGACAGAAGAACAACCAGAAACATCATCTCAGTTTATGGAGGATTCAGAACAAATTGAAACACCTTCCAATGAAAGTTCAGAATAGCATGGTAATCTTACCAATTTGGAGGAAATCATTCCAGAGATATCCACATCAGATCTTCATGTGAACAAAGATCATCCTCTGGAACTGGTGATTGGGGATGTTAACAGTGGTGTACAAACAAGACAACAAACAGCTATTACTGAAGAAGAATTACATACATCTCTATATGTGTGTTTTCTTTCTCAAGTAGAACCTAAAAAGGTTGTAGAAGCTCTTAAACACTCTAGTTGGATTGAGGCAATGCAAGAAGAGTTACTACAGTTCAAGATTCAGAATGTGTGGACACTAGTTGATCTACCAAAGGGAAAAAGGGCAATTGGCACCAAATGGATCTTCAAGAATAAGAAGGATGAGAGAGGCATTGTAATCAAGAACAAGGCAAGGCTGGTGGCACAGGGGTATACACAAGAAGAAGGGATTGATTATGATGATGTCTTTGCTCCTGTTGCAAGGATAGAAGCCATTCGACTATTCCTAGCATATGCTACATTCAAAGGTTTCACAGTCTATCAAATGGATGTCAAAAGTGCTTTTCTGTATGGCATGATTGATGATGAGGTGTATGTGTGTCAACCTCCTGGATTTGAAGATCCTAGTTATCCAGATAGAGTTTGCAGATTGGATAAGGCACTATATGGTTTGCATCAAGCCCCCAGGGCTTGGTATGAGACTTTATCTGTGTATCTCTTAGAGAATGGGTTCAAAAGAGGCACTATTGATAAGACTCTGTTCACCAAAAGAAATCAAAATGATATTTTACTGGTGCAAGTTTATGTAGATGACATCATTTTTGGTTCTACAAATGATGGTATGTGCAAGGAGTTTGAAACTTTAATGCATCAAAAGTTCCAGATGAGTTCAATGGGGGAACTCACTTTCTTTTTGGGGCTTCAAGTTAAGCAGAGTTCAGATGGTACTTTCATAAATCAAAGTAAATATGTCAAAGACATACTTACTAAATTTGGATACTCTGATTCAAAAGTGGCTAGTACACCAATGGAAACACACAAGCCACTATCTGCAGACCCTGAGGGGGAGGAAGTTGATGTACATTTGTACAGATCAATGATTGGATCATTGATGTATTTAACTTCTTCTAGGCCAGATATAATGTTTGCTGTTTGTATCTGTGCCAGATTTCAAACCTGTCCAAAACAATCACATCTATATGCTGTCAAAAGAATCTTTAGATACTTAAAAGGACAATCTGATCTAGGTCTTTGGTATCCAAAAGATTCACCTTTTGACCTAAAAGCATATTCATATAGTGACTATGGGGGAGCTAGTATGGACAGAAAGTCAACATCAGGAGGATGTCAATTTCTAGGAGAAAGGTTAATCTCATGGCAATGTAAGAAACAGACAACTGTATCAACATCTACTGCTGAAGCAGAGTATGTAGCTGCTGCAAGTTGCTGTGCTCAAGTCTTATGGATTCAGAATCAGATGCTTGATTATGGTTTAACTTTCTTACACACTCCTATTCATATTGATAATACTTCTGCTATCAGCATCATCAATAATCCTGTTAAACATTCTAAAACTAAGCATATAGAGATTCGTTATCACTTTATCAGAGATTGTAATGAAAAATGACTTATTCAGATTATAAGAGTTCATACTGACAATCAACTTGCAGATCTGTTCACCAAAACATTTGATGTGGGCAGATTTACATTTTTGATTACAAGTATTGGTCTGATTAAATCTCTTTAAGCTGTTTTTCATAACTATTTTATAAAACATCTCTATAATGCTTAAGGATTAGATGCTGGTAATTGTAATTGATACTAACAGTGCTAATAGTCTTACAACTGTTTGGCTCTCCTAATTATCACTGTTATTATTCAATTACCACTGTATATGTTAGTTATTTTCACTGTTAGTTACTTTGTTTTCACTGCTAGTTCTATTGTTATCACTGTTTTTGTTGAACTAACTTTTTGTAGGTTATCACTGTAAGCAGAAGCAATTATAACTGTTAGTGTAAACAGTTTCCACTGTTTTCATCATTAAGTTATAACTGTTAGTGTAAACAGTTTCCACTGTTTCCACTATGTCCACTGTTAGTGTAAATCTTAATACTGTTAGTATAATCAGTTACCACTGTTTATGCTATCAAGTTGAAATTTCACTATCAGTGTTTATCTTTATATTTATTGTTATTAAAAAAAAAAAAAAATCTCTATAATACTGTTGTTTGTGCAGTCACTAGTGTTGAGTAATAATTCCTTTGGTCAGGGGTTATTTCCATTCACTTAGTGTACCACTGTTAGTAGTATTCACATGTATAATACTGTTAGTTCTTATTGTTTCCACTGTTTAAAATAGTTTCCACTGTTTTATAATAGTTTCCACTGTTTTAAAATGGTTTCCACTGTTAGTGTTCAAATTGGGATTTTTATTTCAAAATTAGGTCATTCAAACTAACAGTATAAATACTCCCAACACAAATTCATAAACCCTATAACCACTGCTATCGCAAATCATACACAAATTTCTTCATGGCTTCTTCTTCATCAACCACACCTCAACTCGCTTTAGGCAAGGATCATAACATGATTGCCTATCTGGTAAAACCCTCAATAGCCAATGATTACGTAGAGATCATTGATTTTCTGCGTAATTCTACCATTCATCATGCGCTATCTGTCGCACCCAGAATTTCATATGATCACATTAATGAGTTCTGGGTTAAAGCAAAGCTTGAGGAAGAAGCAGGTGTTCCAAAAATTGTTTCTACAGTTGCTGGGTACCAAGTGATTATTTCTGAAGCATCCATTCGTTCTTCTCTTCATCTTCAGGATGAAGAAGGTATAACTTCAATTTCTGATGAAGCTTTATACTTGAATTTACAACGAATGGGATATGAGGGTAATTTGGGTGGGTATGTTTTTCAGAAACCAATGTTTTCATACCAATGGAGGTTTTTAATTCATACATTACTGCACTGCTTATCATCAAAACGTTCATCTTTTGAACAATTCAGCAGTAATGTAGCATATGCCTTGGTATGCTTAGCTACTGGTCAGTGTTTTAATTTTTCCAACTTTATTTTTGCTGGTATGCTAAGGAACATTAACCAACCTAAAATTAAATTTTTAATGTATCCAAGTTTTGTTCAATGCTTTCTAAATGAACAAATATCTGATTTACCTGCCTTGGATAAGATTATAGGTATCTCTTCTTTTAAACCAAAAGTATTTTCAAATATGAAGAGAGATACTTCTATCAAAGGTGTTATGTTTTCTGGGAGGGTAACAGCATTGTTTCCAACTATGCTTCCTGCACCCTCCACCACAGCATCTGTACCACCAACAGAAGCTGAACCAGTTGTTGAAAGAATGGAACAACCCATTCCTTCTTATCCCACAGCAACTGGGGGTAATAATGATCAACAAGGGAACAAATTCACTGTAACCTACACCAACAAAGCCAAAAAGGCTACACACCAGGTGACTGAGGATCATGCTGCTCAGTCATCTCAGTCCAATGACAGGAGTCATGAACAGCATGTGGTCCATGAGGAGAGGGGTGACCATTCTGTAAGGGCTGCTTCTACTGCTTCTAGCCCACTGGCAGAGCAGGACAGAAGTAACATCAATAAGACCCAAGCAGAGGCAACATCAAAACATGATTCTACTCCTGTAGATGACTTTGGTGGTCCCAGTACCAATAACCAAGGGGAATCTGTTGATCATACTAGGTATGATACAGGTTTTGATACACCTGTCAATGATTCACCTAGGAAGTCACATTCTGATGGTGATGAGGCTAGAACTAACTTGGAATTGACAAAAATGATAGATTATGTGTGGGAGAAGTTTAGGGTGGAAAGGAGAAACAATAAAAAGAAGGATGAGCAGATTGCAAATCTACAGCAGAGGGTTGCTTAATTGGAGTACATTGTGGTTAAGGTTTTGAAAGAAGGGAAAAAGTATGTGATAGTTGAGGGTGACTCTGCAGAAACATCTTTCAAAAAGGGGGAGAAATATTGGACAAACAAAGGTGATGATGAAAAGAAAGAGGATGGTAAGCAGGGTGATGATGAACAGAATGATGATGGTGTTGGTGATCACATTGATGAGGATATAGAGATGGAAACACCAATTCATCAAGAAACTGAGAAGGTCAATGAAGGTGAGAATCAGAAAGAAAATGAGAAGACTCCACAGGCTAAAAGGCAGAAATCAATTCCTGTGCAGTCTGTCAAAGCTAAGAAGCATAAAACCACCACCTTACCTCCAAATCAGATTAGAGAACCTTCTACTACACCTGCTGCTGCACAATCTATGCCCAAGATTGACCCTAAGGATAAAGGTAAGGGTATCTTGGAGGAAGAGCCAAAATTAAAAAAGCAGAAAACTATGCCTCCTACTGAAGCTACAATGAATGATGATGAATATGCACAGAGGTTATTTGCTGAGATAAATGCAGATGTGCTAGCAGAGGAAATGGTTGATGTTGAGATAGAACCTGGTAAATTTGTGAAAATGACTAAGGAACAGGTTCAGGAGTGGGATGAAGCACAGCTGAGAGAGCAAAAACAAGATGACATTGAATATCTAGTGGATCAGCTTAAGAAAAAGAAGGCAGAAGAATTGAAAAGGTCTAGAGCTGCCAAAGCTGCTGCTAAAAGGAATAAACCATTGACAAGAGCTCAACAGAAAAGAAATTTGGTTTTGAAGTTAAGAGGTGGTAATATTTCAACTGCAAGACTTAATGCCATGTCTCTTGAGAATCTACAAAGAATATGGGATAGGGATACATTTCTAAACCCTGAGGCTGCTAAGAGAGCAGAAGAAGTCAAGAAAGCCAAAGAAAAAGCAGAAAGAGAAAAGAAAAAGAAGGTAAAATTTGATAAAAAGATGGAAGATGAAAAAGAATGGGAAAGGATGAGTGCTGAGCTTAAACAGAAGAGGAAACAAGAACTTGCATCAATTCCAGATTTACCTAAGAAAAATTTGAAGTTGGATGATTTGATTGTGGTGCAACCTCTACAACATATTCCACCTGATAACTCTCCTGGAATCATTGATTGGTCCGTGGTAAACTTTACAGTTCCAATTAAATGTGAGAAAATTAGAGTTGAAAGAGCAGATACTTCTGTTTTATATTGGAGGTCATTCAAAGAGTTGATCAGGGTGATTGTTAGAGAAGATCTGATCAGAATGTATGAGATTGGATCTGAGAAAGGACTAAG
The DNA here is from genome assembly GCA_963422505.1 of Pseudognaphalium luteoalbum. Taxonomy (NCBI): domain Eukaryota; kingdom Viridiplantae; phylum Streptophyta; class Magnoliopsida; order Asterales; family Asteraceae; genus Pseudognaphalium; species Pseudognaphalium luteoalbum. The sequence goes on from OY730196.1 coordinate 52,400,868, forward strand.
CACCAAAAACTTTGATAGTGTTTATGAATTGAGTGTTTGGTCTGGGATTTCAATGATGTATGAACCAGAAAGATTCAGATTTGAATTCAATACTTTCAGGAATGTGAAGCAGTGGATCTATCTCAGCAATCCAGGTGTTCATCAAGTTATTTTTGATGATGCTACTATGATTTGGATGCTCACTGACAGAGAATATGATATGAGTTTGAGTTTGTTAAGAAGCTTAAGGCATGCTAAATTATTTGTCTCATTCAACAATGATTTGGCAGAGGATTTGGTATATATGATTCTGAATCAAATTCATAAGAAAGAGGAGTACGAGATAAGACACAGAGATCAAAGATAGTTAGAAAGAGGTCAACTTGAAGAATCAAGAGAAACTTAATACTGTTGGGGATAGATTAAGTTTAGGGGGAGATTGTTGGGAAATAAGATTTCTGATGTTATTACTGTTGTTGAAGAATGCACAAGGCATTAACACTGTTAGTGTTATTGTTTCTACTGTTGGTACAACTGTTAGTTTGTTGATTACCACTGTCTTCAGAGTTAAAACTGTTAGTTGAAGTCTTCATGGATTACCACTGTTGGTGAAGTGGTTACCACTGCTAGTAGAAGATTCCAACTGTTATTGAAGATTGAAGATAAGAGTTACAACTATTAGTGTTATCACTGTTAGCTTGTTTACAACAGTTAACACTGCTTAGGCTAGTTACCACTGTTGGTATATTAGTCTAGTAAATTGTACAAGTGTTAACACTGTTATAGGAATTACCACTGTTTGTATAGTCATGGTAGTTAACACTGTTTATATCTAGAATAGGAGGGAAGTCAGAGTTTGAATAATTATGGATTGTAACTGCTTCCATAATTATAGGAGATTGTTTAGCAGGACTCTATGTGTTATAAATAGAGATCCTTAACCTAGATTAGGTTAGTTAGTTTTTTGCGCAGCTTGAAGGTTTTGTAACCCTAATACAAATCAGTGTATTCGTCTTATATCATTAATAAGATTGGAGCTTTATATTATTCTGTTATTGTTATTTATATTGATCTTCATTGTATTACTAAGTGTTATTCCGCAAACTTCTTAGTAATCATTCAAAACTGCAGTTATCTAATAGTTTATTACATAGATCTTGGTTTATCACACCAACTCCAACACTAGTCAACCTAGAGCCTGCTTCGAGTGTGGTAATCCAGGGCATATCAGGAATGAATGTCCCAAACTAAAGAACAAGAGCAGCAACACCACTAAAGGTAGAGCTTTTGTTCTAAACTCAAAGGATGCCTGCCAAGACCCAAATGTGGTCTCAGGTATGTTCCTCATCAACAACTTATCTGCTTCTATTCTATTTGATACTGGTGCTGATAGAAGTTTTATATCTGATGAATTCTGTCCACTACTTGACATCACACCTGTTGCATTAGATGCTAAATACGTTGTAGAGTTAACTAACGACAAACTCATTGAGATCGATAGTGTGATACCCAATTGAACTTTAAACCTCACCGACGAATTGTTTTCAATCGATCTTATACCCGTCGAGATCGGAAGTTTTGATATCATCAGTGTTGATGCATATTAGGTTGTCTGTCAGTTGGTCTATCGAGTTGTAATAAGTGTCGTTAGTCTTATAGTGAAAATATAGTTTTTGTTATATGTGTCACTTACGTTTTAGGTTAGGCGTCACTTGCCTTAGTGACGCATAGCGTCACTTAGGTAAGTGACGCATGAAGGCGGCCACATGCGACACTTCCACAAGTGACGCATGTCGGCTGACTTTTAGTATAAATACAAACCTACGGGTTTCCGGCTAGGGTTGACGAAACCCTAGCACCATTTGTCGACTAAAACTCTCTGTAATCGTTCCCAATACGTTTAACAAGCTGATATACAAGTTTACTTTGTTGAAATATATTTGTTTCGGTTTGTGTTTGTTAGCATTACGTGCAATTGATTGATTCCGCCTTTCAATTGTAGTCAATAGTCATCTAGATCCAACGTAAAGGGCACTCTCAATTGGTATCAGAGACATTGGGTGATAGTATTGACGTTTAGAAGTCGTTTTGGGTTCATTTCGGTTTTGCTTGAATCAAGAATCAAGATTACATACGGATTTTGGGTTGCTAAGGTGAAATACAGTCGATATTCTTCATCATTTACAGGTTTCGTCCATTAGGGTTCAAGGAATTTTTGTTAGGTTTAGGAAAGTTCGAGTTTTTTAGGGTTTTGCGATTTTGCAGCCGTTTTGCGACACTCGCTGCATTACTTGGACGCGTCACTTACAGCGGCACTACCTAATCCCAAATTAGGGTTTTAACCGTCACTTGAACGCGTCACTTGAAGCGTCATTTGAGGTTTATACGACACTTAACTTAAGTGTCGTTCACTCTAATTCACCGTCACTTACGTGCGTCACTTCTGCACGTCACTTGTGTATCAAGGGTCACTTCTGTTAGTGACGCCTGTTTGATTTATTGCGTCACTTCCTTTAGTGACGCCTTTTGATTTATTGCGTCACTTTTTCTAGTGACGCCTACTTGTTTTAGTACGTCACTCAAGTACGACACTTGAGTGCGTCACTTGCCTGATTAAGAGACACTTACTCAAAGTGTCATCAGTCACTTCATCCATCACTCGATAGCGTCACTTACCTAGTGACGCTAGTCGTTGCGACACTTGAGTGCGTCACTTACTAAGTGACGCCTTAAGTACTAATAAGTTTTCAAGTTTTTGTTTTTGAGTAAAATTTCAGGTATATCTTCAATGGCTGCTGTTGCGGATAAAGAAGATATTAGAGGAATCAGGGATATGTTAAAACAAAATCACGATGTTGGTTCTAATAATAAACCTCCTCTGTTTTCGGCAGATATGGATTACGCATATTGGCGTGATCGATTTGAACAGTACATAAACTTCCACTATCCAGAGCTATAGGGTCCACTAAAGGAAAGATATGTAGCTCCCGTAGCCGAAGGAATCTTCCCTGGTATTGCTCCGGCAAAGGTCTACAGGTCCATGACTCCGGAAGAAAAGAAAGATTATGATATTGAGAAAAAGGCACATGCGGCTATCTGTATGTGCCTAACCAAAGACGTGTTAAGACTGTTCAAATCACACGAAACTGCATACAAACTTTGGAAAGCTATCGAAACTAGATGTGGTGGAAATCAAAGGTATAAAGAAGCTAAGTTAGAACTGATAAAGAAACAGTATGATATGTTTGATTCTCTACCCAATGAAACGGCTTCTGGAGTTTTTACTAGATACTCACAGTTAGTGAGTGAGTTGACGGAGGGAGGTTATAATTTTCCTCCACTTGAAGTGAATAAGAAGCTGTTGGATGTCTTGCCTAGTTCGTGGGATGTTAAAGTACAACTTCTTAAGGAAAGTCAAGAATTAGCTACCATGAATTTGGTTGAGCTAATTGGTATTCTTCAAGCACATGCGATGGAAATGAAGAAGAGAGAATGCAAGTCGGGCGGCTTTGTTCAAGACCCGTCTCTATATGGAGGAAAAGTCAGCACCGGCAAGACTTATGGTGGAATGGCTTTTGTTTCTTCTACGAGCTCTCCACTTCAAGCCTCATTGTATTCTACTGGTGCTCCTCATCCAGTATATGCTTCTGGACCCTCACAAGGGTCAAAACAGTAGGTTTCTGTCTCTCCTGCTATTCAAGAGCAGGCTGCTATCTATACAGCCTTTCTAAGCTCTTATAAGGATTTGGTTTCACAACCAAATGCTACTTTGGAACTGGCCAAAGAGGATTATGCTCAACTTGATGATGATGATCTTGATCAGATGGACTTGAACTGGAACATTGCCATGATATCAAGGCGTGTTCAGAAATTCTTGCAACGTATTGGTCGCAAAAGTTTGGAGGGAGATGGCAAAACCAGTTTTGGTTTTGATAAAAGCAAAGTGCGCTGTTACAATTGTCAAAATCTGGGACACTTTGCAAGAGAGTGTGAGAAGCCAAAGGTTCCTCCGTCAGGTTTCACAAAGCCTGATGCTCCCAGAACTTCTGAAAAGGATCAAGTGAAGCAAGCAACAGCTGACGCACTTGTCGTTTTTGAGCCAACCAACATGGATTGGAGTATCTATGCTGAGAATTATCAGCAGTGTCTCATGGCTCACATTTCAAATGAGGTACGCGATGAACCTGAAGAACCTTTGAACTGTATCTCATGCATTAAGTTAAGTGAATCCTTAAGGTGCTTTCAAGTAGATAACGTAGACTTAAGAAAAAAAGTCGAAAAACTTAGTGACTCAAACAGATACCTAAAAGAAAATGAACAATTGTATGATAAGAAAATAGAAGCTTATCAACAGGACACGCTTAGGTATAAGTCTAAAGTTTTTAGTCAACAGGATACTATTGATAGTTATCTTGCTGAAATAGACCATTTGAAAAAGGAACATTCTGATCTTAAAGATGAATATGACAAATATAAAAGTAAGATTCTAGGTTCATCCTCGTCTACTGTTGCCTTTAATGAAATTCTTAACAAGCAAAGGACAGATCACAAAACAAAGACGGGACTAGGTTATAATGTAGTCCCGCCTCCTGCTGAATACTATCCTATGCCTGTTAAGGAAAGCACCGAAGAGATTCCTGTTGACTATGCATTGTTATACGGGGTCAAATCTAAGGTTAATAAGGTTAACAAACAGGCAAATGAGAAAACTAAACGGACTGAGTATCCTTCGCCTCAGTTTGTTAAATCGGAATGTGAATCTCTAGTTAGTAATGAGGAGATTGTTGAGATTGAGGATATTACCGATGAGGAGTATCCTGAGTTTAAAAAGAATGTTGAAGTAAAAGCTGAAAAAGTGTTAAAGGTTGAACCTACAATTAAGGTTCAACCTAACAAAGAAAAGAATAAGGTTTTAAAATCAAAATCTCAAACTTTACAGTCACCTGTAAAGATTTTGCAACTTAAACTTTTTACTTCAACCTCTCAACCTAAACAGGAAACTCCTAAGACATGCACGAAATGTGCATGTTCTAGAAACGTTTCTTCTACTCCGGTGATAAATCCTCAGCCTCAACCAGCTGTTGAGACTAGAGCATGTTTTTACTGCAAGAGACAAGGACATCTAATTCGTGAATGTCCCAAATTGTCTCATCAGAACTAAGGGAGAGAAATGCCTAGGACATCTGTTTTCCGAAATTCTTTTTCAAGATCTCCTCCTAGGCGTTACTTTGTCTCTCCCAAACCTGCTGTAAAAACGACTAATGTTGGGCAAAAACCTTTACCAAAACTAGAACCTAACATTACTCCAAAGCCAAATTCCGAACCATCCAAGGTTTGGAAAAGAAAAGAGTCTATTGCGGACTCTAGTGTCATCAATAATAACACATCAGATATAAAATCTGATTTGTTTAAAAATAAAGTTTTATCTGATGTGCTTATTGTTGATGACTATGGTCGACCTAAGTCTGTAAAGGCTTGGGTCACCGTTTCTCACTAATATCCTATTTTATGTGTTGCAGCAGTCAGAACGAGTTAAAGATAGTGAATGGTTTGTGGACAGTGGCTGTTCGCGACACATGACAGGTGATGTGTCCCTTTTGACGGATGTTAAACCACATTCTGGAGGACACGTTGCATTTGCTAGAGATACAGGGGGAACCATTTCGGGTAGAGGAACGCTAACTAACGGGAAAGTTAGCTTCGAGAATGTGAACTATGTGGCTCAACTGACCCACAACTTGCTGAGTGTTTCACAAGTATGTGATAAGGACTATACAACAGCGTTCACAAAGACGGAATGTGTGATCTTGAAGCCGGGTTTCGTTATCCCCGAGGAATGGGTGCTTTTAAGGGCGCCACGGAGAAACGACACCTATGTTATGAATATGCGAACCGTGGAGACTAAAGATGAGTATACATGTCTCCTTTCGAAGGCTTCAGAAAAGGAATCACTATTGTGGCATCGACGAATGGGACACATCCATTTTCGTAAGATGAACTTCTTGATAAACAATGACTTGGTAAATGGAGTCCCTAAACAGTCATTCGCGCTAAAAGATGACTGCGTTGCCTGCCATAAAGGGAAACTTCATAAGAAACCCCACAAGCCAAAATTAGTGAATTCCATTGCGGCACCATTGGAGCTATTGCATATGGACCTATTTGGTCCTATTTCTACCAAGAGCATCGGTGGAAAATCTTATTGCTTAGTAGTCACCGATGACTACTCGAGATTTTCATTGGTGTATTTTCTGGGTGCGAAGAGTGAAACACCAGACTTTCTGGTGTATCTGTTAGATAAGTTGGCAAACTTATGCAACTTAAAGGTGAAAAGACTGCGAAGTGACAACGGGACTGAATTCAAGAACTCTACTCTTGAGTTATATTGTGCCACGAAAGGCATCGACCATCAGTTCAGTGCCCCTCGAACTCCTCAACAGAACGGAGTTGCTGAGCGTAAAAATAGGACTATTATCGAGACAGCTCGGACTATGCTGGCCGATTCTAAGCTTCCTATAATCTTTTGGGCAAAAGCAGTCAGTACTGCTTGTTATGTTTTGAACCGCATGCTCACGGTTAAGAAGAAGAATAAGACATGTTATGAACTCTTCAACAACCGTAAGCCCACTTTGCAGTTTCTGGAACCTTTTGGGTGTCCGTGTTTGATTATGGTCTCCAAAGACAAGGTCTCGAAGTTTGGAGCTAAAGCAGTTGAAGGGATCTTCCTTGGATATTCAGTCAACTCTCCGAATAAACGAGTCTACATCAAATCAACTCACCAGGTGGAAGAGCATTTTGAGGTGAAATGCTTGCGATACACAGATCCTCCTCAAGGAACAGGTCCTGAATGGTTATTTAATTACAAGGACGTGTTCAATTCGTTCGACATACCCGAAGGACATGATGACGAGGATGAGATAGTTACTCTGCTTCATGGTATAAGTTTGTGTGAAGACACTTCTACTTTAAAACCAGCATCTTCACCTACACCAACACCCACTCCACCACCTCCAACACCTACTACTACACCCACACCACTATCTACCACATCCACACCATTGCCTACGGTTCCACCTTCGGATGTTCCTTCGACTTCAGGAACAACTAATGCAACAGAACATCCAGATGATCCCAACATGCCACCATTAGAGGAAGACGAGGAAGAAGAAATGGTCCATTCTCACCTTTTCTCTAATGAAGATGATACGGAACCTCGTGTGCAACCTGAGAGTACTACTGCTCCTGCAACTAACACTGTTTCCGTCACTAAAGGGGACATGAATAATTTGGAGTTAGTACTTGCACCTGATCGAATCCCAGTCACACGTGTACACAGGGATCACCCCATCGATAATATTATCAGTGATCCTAATGCTGTTGTTCAAACAAGGCACCAAGTACAGCAAAATCCGAATCAAGAAATGTTGAATTTGGTTGCCCGGATAAATTCCTGTCATTTATCCCAAATTGAACCGAAGAAGGTTAATGATGCCTTAAAAGATCCATCTTGGGTCGAGGCTATGCAAGAAGAGTTGCAGCAGTTCAACAAGTTGCACATGTGGGATATAGTTCCATTACCCAAAGGTGCTCACTTAACTGGCACTCGATGGGTGTTTCACAATAAGATGGATGATAGGGGTATTGTAATTCGGAATAAAGCCCGATTGGTCGTTCAAGGATTCAGTCAGATCGAGGGCTTGGATTATGATGAAGTCTTCGCTCCTGTGGCAAGACTTGAGTCCATTCGGATCTTTCTTGCTTTTGTGTCTTACAAAGAGTTTCGCATTTACCAACTCGATGTTAAGAGCGCATTTTTATATGGACAAGCGGACACTGATGTCTATGTGAAACAGCCTCCTGGCTTTGAAGACCCTGAGCATCCAGAATACGTCTGCAAGTTAAACAAGGCGTTATATGGTCTTCATCAAGCCCCGCGATTATGGTATGAGAGGCTTACTACCCATTTAGTTAAGCATGGATTTGTTCGTGGGAATATCGACAGTACTTTGTTCATCCGCAAAGAACGGACTGGCGATCGAGAGGATATGCTACTTGTGCAGGTGTATGTGGACGACATTATTTTTGGCTCTACAAATGAACCGATGTGCAAGCACTTCGAGGAGATCATGAAATCTGAGTTTGAGATGAGTGCGATGGGGGAGCTCAAATTCTTTTTAGGTGTAAAAGTTGAGCAGTCTCCAAAAGGTATTTAAATTCATCAGTCAAAGTATGTCAAAGACATGTTGACTCGATATGATCTGCTCAATTGTAAAACCTATGGGACTCCCATCGAGCTTAATCATAATCTCAGACTGGCTGACGATGAAGAAGATTGCAAAGAAAAGGACTATCGATCAATGATAGGTTCTTTGATGTACTTGACTGCATCTCGACCGGATATTGTGTTTGCGGTATCCGTATGCTCTCGCTTTCAAGCCAAACCAAAGGTGTCTCATATGAGGGCAGTAAAGAGAATCTTTGGTTATCTCAAACATAGACCCAATCTTTGTCTATGGTATTCAAATAAGAAATCCTTCGCTCTTTCTGCCTATCCGGATTCAGATCATGGCGGCTGCAGCATAGACAAGAAGTCAACCACTGGTGGATGTCAATTCCTAGGAACTCGACTAGTATCGTGGCAGTGCAAGAAACAGACTACAGTTTCTCTTTCAACTACAGAAGCTGAGTACGTTGCTGCTGCGAGTTGCTGCTCTCAGGTTCTATGGATACAGCATCAACTGCGTGATTACGGGTTACTTCTTTCTATGACTCCTATTCATATAGATAATATTGTTGCTATATCTATCACACGCAATCCCGTACAGCACTCTAAGACTAAACACATTGAACTTAGGTTCCACTTTATACGGGATTGCTATGAAAAACACCTGATAGACCTAGTCCAAATAGACACCTTAAAGCAGAAGGCCGACCTTTTCACTAAAGCCTTTACGCGTACTCGATTTGACGAACTAATCTACATGATTGGTTTAATATTCTTTCTCGCTAAAAAGTAATTGGTAACTTGGAACGTTATTTATTTGTGTGTGTTAAAAAAAAAAAAAATTAACGCAACTGCCACTCTTTATACTTTCTAGTATTAAAGAAATGCAAGGTTGCTACATTTTAAAAAATAGACGTTGAAGTTGTGTCTGTAAACAACTTGGGATATGATAGTACATCGGGTGACATGCATACAAATGGAAATTTAAGGTTTATCTTGGATGTGTCAGTAGATTTATCTGACGTATTGAAAACAGTTTTTATAAACATTGTCTTCATCATACGACATATTAGTAGGCATGTTATGCAAAACTCTTTGAGAAGTCTTAAAAATCTTAATCTTTAATTGTCTATTTCAAGTGGTACACCATCATTAGATGTATGACAAAAGTCTAAATTTCTTACTTATACTAGGCATGCTTTCATGAAAGATGTTTATTTGATATCATTTGGGGGTATATATTGACAGTTTCCTCTGTTATACGTAAGTATAGACCTGGCTTCTGTTAATATATACTTTAAAATTAAGCAAACACAAGTGAAAGTACTTGAAAAGTCTTTAAAATTAAGATACCTTACAAGGTCGCCAAAATGGTTTGACCAAGTCTGGTTTTGCTTAAACCTGAATCAAGCTATGTCGCTCTGTTGTACGTAAGTACAGACCTGTCACCGCTGACTTGATTCTTAAAATTGATTATCTTATATTCTATCTGTAAATGGAAACATGGTCTATGTCTTAAGTTAATATGTATATATATGGTGGGAACCACAGCGAAATGCACATACCAACAATAATAAAATACCTCCTAGATGTAAGTATAACATGTTTAAGTGGACAAATATACTAATAATCGTTTTGAAATAATTTTTATAAAAAATGTTTTTCGTATGTCAAGTAAATTTAAAGAGGACAAATATACTGATGATCGAAATAACACTTATTGTTCCTAATAAATGCATGTTATTCTGATATGATCCCTAACCAGACTATATCAACTCCGTCACCAAAAAGCATGTGTTAATTTTCTAGTTGTAAATTTACCTTCTTGTATGCGTTTTCTTTTATCTAACTTAGTTTAATTTTAGTTATTATCCAAGTTACAGTTACCTTTTTAAATTTGAGTACCGAAATCACAACGCGAAAAACGATAAAATAGCAACTTTTTCACAAAAAGTGAACTGCGCGTCACTTTCATAAGTGACGCTATCAGTGACGCATTCGATATTGCGTCACTTACTCTAGTGATGCAGTAAGTGTCGGGGTAAGCTACGCTTTAAGTGCCGGGTTGAGTGACGCATACTAGGGTTGGTGTATAAATACTCCTCCCCACGACACTCAACCTCACTACTTTTCAAACACTCATAGCGTCACTTGCACTGACATACCGACACTCATATTGTCTCTGCGTCACTTCGGTTGTGCGTTTTTCCTTTGATCGATTCGTGATTTCTACGGCTTATTCGTGCATTCCTATGTTACATCTTTGTTCCCCTCATTCCCACGATCTATTTGGTACTAACCTTAACCTCGTTCCTTTGATATTCATGCTGTATATTTGAATTAGGGTTACGATTTGGGTTTAACTTTGAATTTGTTCGATTAAATGCTTGAATTGTTAATGTTTTCGTGTAATAAAGGGTGTGTAATACACGTTTTTACCATGCGCACACCCTGGTAACTTCGCTTTTCGAAAACCCCAAATTTGAAATCTGGGTATGAACAGTGACACGATGATCTTCATCGTTGCGTCACTTTGTGCGTCACTTACCTCAAGTGACGCTATTTGGTAATTTTGAAAGCCCATACCGTCACTTAATAAGTAGTGACGCTTATTTTTGCGTCACTTCTTAAGTGACGCGTGTAGTGACGCATATACTTGCTTTAATTATTAAGACCGTCACTCATCCTAGTGACACCTCTAAATGCGTCACTTCCCCAAGTGACTGTCTAAGTGACGCCTATGTCTATACGTCACTTATACCGTCACTTCTTAAGTGACTCCCTTAGGATACCATCACTATGTTAAATGTTGCATGTTCTTCACCCGTCACTTCTTAAGTGTCGTATACTTTAACTCACAAAATACAAACGTCACTTACATCAGTGACGCTTGATAGCGTCACTTATCATAAGTGACGCTATACTTTAATTTTAATTTTGAGTACTGTATAATACGACACTTCCTAAGTGTCGGTAGTGGCCATGCATCACTTACCATAAGTGACGCCTAAAGTAAAATTTAGTTTTTTTAACGTATCTGTGTTCGGGCTAACTCTATAACGATTTTGGTTATTTTTGTTTGTATTTTAGCTTACAGATGGCTGACCTATAGAACTATTACCGCCGCACCAACACCCGTCACAACATCACGGCATTTTTGGAATCCACGCATGCCAATTCGGCGCCTTTCAGGCCGATGATTGATTTTCTTCGCCGTTCCAGGATTTACTATGCTATTACTGCATCGACTCCGGTTTATATGAACCAAATTGAGGAGTTCTATGATCATGCGGTGATAAGGGTTCAGGGTGATGTTCCCAGGATTGTATCAACAATGTTTGGTGAGGAGATCGAGATCACCGAGAACTCTATTAGACGGGTTCTCCAGTTTACTGACAACTCCACGATGCCCATTATGTTTCCTACCACGTTTATCTATGGGGGACTTCAGAGGATGGGTTATCCGGCAAATCAGCTTTCTGACTTCAGGAAGCAGTATCTCTGCAGGGTTTGGAGGTACTTGTACCATATCATTATTGTCTGCTTATCTCCGAGGAAAGGGGGATACGATGCTGCTAGCCACCTAACACTTTCTCTTATGTTGGCCCTGATTTACAACAAACCGTACAATTTCAGCGGTTACATTTTCGGCAACATGGTGGAGAATATCCGAGCTGGTAAGGATAAATGGCTGCAGTATCCGAGGTTTGTGCAGCTTTTACTGAACGATCTGAACCTCGAGATTGCACCGGATCAGAGGTCTCTTTTGGTACCGATGCCCATGCTATTGCGAGTCTTCAACGATTGCAAGCTCGCGCCAAAGGGCGACCCGGTTTTGGCGGATCGCGAACTCTTCGGGCACATAGTAAACGAAAACTATGTTGTGCCGCGCGATCATGGTTTTGAGGATGATGTCATTCCTCCGGTCAACGAGGATGACTTGGTTGATGCTGATATTGCTCAAGACTTAGACGACATTAATCGTGTTGACCGAGTCGAGGCTGATTCTGATGATGGTGGGCCCACTCCACCCGATTCTGAGGGTGACGTGCCCCCACAATCCGCTTTTCTTGGTATTCAGCTTGCCGATCCTTGACGCTTTAAGCATATACTGAGACGGATTTCTGCTGGCAGGGTCCACGTCCTTAGGAATCCGGGCAAACGTCCTGCTGGGTCTTCACACTCTTATGCTGATTTACCTCACCGAAGACGCCAGCGGACGACAGTGGTTATATAGGAACCGACATCTCAGCAACAACAACCGCCACCGTCTGACATGCCGTCACTTCAGATGGTTTTGGCTCAGATGGAGCTTTTGGCGAAAAGATTTGATGATCAGAAGGCTATCATTGAAGCTCAAGCCTTTCAGATACAGGATTTGGAATGCAGAGTTGCCGAGGTTGACAATCTACAGCTTCAAGTGACGAATCTGTCATCTAGGTTGTTAGAATTGGAATCCGTTACAAGTGTTTCGGGGGAGGTAGGTCCGAGAGAGTTAGAAACAAATGTAACTCCTTCCCCGGAACCAGAAAATGTACAACCTTCTGCTATTAATGAAAATATTTCTTTAGATTATTTTGTAGAGGTTCAGGGTCAGGCAAGACCAATCGCTGTTGATTATTCGTACATAGATCTTACATTTCTGCAAAATATGATGAATGATAATACACCGATACCTGAGGAAGATGTGATAAATGATCCAGTGGCAGAGGATTATTTCTTTGAAGGAAATGATGAAGTTGAGGTTGAGGGGGAGCAGCTTCAAAGTGATGAATGTTACGATGATGCTCCTATTATCGAATCAGATTCTTCAGAAGATGAATCAGGTCATGCTTCTGAGACATAAACTAATGAGCAATCAGCTTCTACAGCTCAATCTTCAATGATAAAGCCTGACATAGTGCTTAAACCTATAGCTGAGGTACCAGTTACGTGTAAATTTTACAAAGTCAAAACTGATTACACGGGTTTGATAAAAAGCTGGAAGTTTGATGAGAATAATTCGGTATTCATGATTAAAAGGAGTGATGGCATTCAGTACTTCAACTTAAAGTTTTATAAAATAAGTACTTTGCCAAAATGTGAGCTTCAAAGATTATCTCAGATACCCTTGATCAACCGTGCTCGAGATTCACGAGCTGATTTCTTTCAAGTGGTTATTCGTCGGGAAATTAACAGCAAGAAGTATAATTTGATTAAACCGACATTGGGTATGAGATATAAGTTTAAGAAGAAGTTGGATCCGGTTACACGACAACCAATTGTAAGGATGATCTATCCACCAGCAAAATGCTTACAGAAGATACCTTTAGAGATCATTCCTTTAGACTTTTTGAATAGGTTGTTATACTGGAAATATGACGATATTACTGGTGAAGCTGTGATTGTGTTTATTCCAAAATCAGAACCAGCTACGGATTTGGGGTCTTTAGATGCAGATTTGGAGAATGAAGAGAAAACAGCGTGGGATGCTGTTCAACCTAAAAAGAGGTCTATGTGGGGTCTGAAGAGAAATAGATTTTGTGTATTAAAACCTTTGAGTTTGATTAATCTTTCTGAACAAGATATGAAAAGACTACATCAGAACAAGATTAAGTTCAAAGAAAGAGATAGAGCTGAAGCTATTAAATTTTAGAAGATTATCGATATCTGCGTAGCCAATGGAGTACACGCTGGTGGTGTATTTCCTGCTGGTTGGAAATAGTTAAAGACTCAAAGATTTTGAAGATTTTGAAAACCAAGCTGAAGACACGGGGGAGTTTGTGGATGCATATTAGGTTGTCTGTCAGTTGGTCTATCGAGTTGTAATAAGTGTCGTTAGTCTTATAGTGAAAATATAGTTTTTGTTATATGCGACACTTACGTTTTAGGTTAGGCGTCACTTGCCTTAGTGACGCATAGCATCACTTAGGTAAGTGACGCATGAAGGTGGCCACATGCGACACTTCCACAAGTGACGCATGTCGGCTGACTTTTAGTATAAATACAAACCTACGGATTTCCGGCTAGGGTTGACGAAACCCTAGCACCATTTGTCGACTAAAACTCTCTGTAATCATTCCCAATACGTTTAACAAGCTGATATACAAGTTTACTTTGTTGAAATATATTTGTTTCGGTTTGTGTTTGTTAGCATTACGTGCAATTGATTGATTCCGCCTTTCAATTGTAGTCAATATTCATCTAGATCCAACGTAAAGGGCACTCTCAATCAGCGGCATGGACTCGCTGTCCAAGCATCGCGCCGAGATCGTGTGCTACTATAAAATTGTCCGCATACCCCTCGCCTCCGGTGGTACTCTAGCCATACAAGGGGAGACCGGTGGAACGAGGTTGAATGTCATTTCATGTATGAAAACCCGCAAATATTTGAGAAAGGGTTATCCGGTAATCCTCGCTCACATTATGGAGAAAAAGTCGAAGGAGAAGAGACTTGAGGATGTGCCAATCGTTCGGGACTTCCCAGAAGTCTTTCTTGAGGAATTACCTGGTCTTCCACCGTTTAGGCAGGTAGAGTTCTCCATCGATCTTGTGCCCAGAGCAGCACCTGTGGCATGAGCACCTTACCGTCTAGCTCCATCCGAACTTCAAGAGTTATCCTCTCGGTTAAAGGAACTACTGGACAAAGGGTTCATCCGACCAAGCTCTTCACCTTGGGGAGCTCCGGTCTTGTTCGTCAAAAAGAAAGACGGTTCTTTCCGCACGTGCATCGACTACAGAGAACTGAACAAGTTAACCATCAAGAACCGTTATCCACTACCACGCATCGATGACCTATTCGACCAAATTAAAGGGTCAAGCTTCTATTCCAAAATTGATTTACGATCCGGTTACCACCAGTTACGAGTTCGCGATATTGACATTCCAAAAACTGCTTTCCGAACTCGTTACGGGCACTATGAGTTTCAAGTCATGCCCTTCGGTTTGACAAACACACCGGCTGTATTCATGGACCTCATGAACCGAGTGTGTAAACGATATCTCGACAAGTTTGTCATAGTATTCATTGATGACATTCTAATCTATTCGCACAACGTTGAGGAACACGCGCAACATCTTTAGATCATTCTAGTACTTCTCAAACACGAAGAGTTATATGCCAAATTCTCTAAGTGTGAATTCTGGATACGAACCGTTCAATTCCTTGGACACGTTGTAGATAGTCAAGGAATTCATGTTGATCTGTCAAAGATCGTGTCACACCCTGCTAAAGCAGAAAAACGAGATGTAACAGCACCGGGTTACAACGCACAAGATATAGAAGCAACACCATACATAATTTTAAATAAAAGTAGTACAAACTACAGCAAATTCAAACCACGTTTTCAAAAGAGATTACAATAAGTTTCATAAAGTTTTCAAAAGAGGGTTATGGTTTTGAAATAAAGCAAACGCGTGTGAACATGCATCCATGCTAACGTACTCCTAGAGTGCACCTTACTGTCGTTCTCCTGAAAAGCATGATAAAACAAAAGGGTCAACTATGGTCATAGTTGGTGAGTATACAGGTTTAGTGTTACAAACAAATGAACTAAAGCTTTGTTTATAAATGACATGAATAAAAATGATTGGTTGTAATAGTTGCGAATATGAAAGGTAATATACAAGACTGTTAATGCAATTGAGGCCACTACTAAACCGATTCAACCGACACATGTCCCAAGCTCCATGTTCTATCGCTAACATAAGTAAGATGATACTATGCACTCACGACCAGTGTAAGTGAGGAGTGGCTCTTGGACGAGTTAATAAGTAGTGTAAACTGTATTTCCCGGGACTATAGCACGATAGTACTCAAGCATAACAATAGTATATATACCAATTCGCATAAATAGTATAGCAAAAGTTCAACAAGTTCATAAAGAGTACAACCAATTTAGTTAAAGTGTGAGATCATGCTTTTCACCCCAAAATAATAAACAGGTAAAAAGGGGCTGTGAATACTCACAATTGAGCGTAAGAGTAAATAATGAATGTAGCGCGCGTGCTTGTCGGGTATGACTCCTATCCAAGTCCTATGAACACGAGGTTTCTAATTAGTTTCTTGGTAAATTAGGTTTGATAGGATTGCTTAGCTAAATATTTAGATTACAAAGTGGCAAAATGGTTTGTTTGCTTTTGAAGTTTGTTAATGTCCAATAATCGCGTTGATTATGATAATGAATACACAAGTGTATAATATATCGCAATTGTTTGTGTCTAAATTTCATAGTGTTTTGAGTGTTGGAACTTTGGTTCCTTACAACTTATAATTAACACACCCACAAACCAATAAATAAATCATAAGACACCCGAACCCCTGTTGGTTACCATTCATTCCAAAAATAGTAAGTTTCCTGTTTTCGAAACCGATGCCCGTTCTTGTTGACTCACTCAAACCTTCTCAGTTTGACCCGAGACTTTTACCCAAACCTTAAAACATGTTCATGAGTCATAAAGAGTTAGTCTTTCCTTAAATAGCAAATCCGCAAGTGTCGGTTTTCAACTTTTACCAAAATCAGTCCATATTCTTACTTCCAGAAAATTACATCAGTTTGTTGTATTTATTAAAAATACTTATGTTCCAAAACAAAATAAGGAAAAAATCACAGATCATATTCAATACGTTATCAATCTCCTGTAATTTTTCCAGGGATTATAGAGAAGTCCAAGTATTTATTATTTTTCATTTTAACATCTGAGGTCAGATCTGAATACATGTATGAAATCATTATTTTTGGGCAAAATCTATTGGGTTCCAGAAAAAGTGATCAATACAAACGTTGTAGCCAACAAAAATTTTAAACTTTTGACATTAGTTTCAAGTCATTTGGAGGTCTGAAGCTCCAGTTATGATTAAAACACTGAGAAGAAAGTTTCTGACTTAATATGACAGCTTGTACACCTTTTCTTACAAAAATTATTAAAAATATCAAACGAATTGAGAAAAATATGAGGTTTGTGGGTTTGAAAAGTTTACTTCCAGAACTTAAATTTAGACTATAAAACGTCCATTTTCATGAAGAAATTATTTTTATAAACGTCGTGGAAGGTGAACAAACTTTCTGGACAGAAACATTCAAGACTCAAGATGGGTGTTTTGTTCATAGTGAAGAACACCAATCATGAAATAAAAGAAGTTTTTGATCTTTTGACCTTTAAATCCATGTTCTAACACATGCATGGTGTTGAAATACATCCATGATGTGTTAGAGATGATTACTAATATAAGAACAAGATTTTTACACAAAGATAAACAAGATCTAACAAGATTACAAGTAACAATTCGATTTTTCACTTGATTTTCGGTTTGATCATGGGTTACTCTTTCTTTTAACACAAAAGGATGTGAAAGGAGATAACCTACAAACATCAAGCTTTGTATAAGGATTTTAGCCATGGAAAAGGCTTGAAATCCGAATTTTATAGAGAAGAACACAAGAAAATGAAAGATGGAAAGATGTAGATGATGTAGATTACCTTTAAGATTTTAATTGGTGTTGAAAACCTTCAAGAAATATGGATTTTAGTCTTGAATGTGGCTGGATTTTTGAGAGAAAATGTAGAGAAAGTGTGTGTTTTAGAGAGAAAGAAAGGGGAGAGAATGAAGAGTGTGTTTTGGAAAATAAAAGTAATAATGAGAAGTGTTTAGGGAAGTGAAATAATTTGAATGGAAAGGAGGGGGGCAGATTTTTAGAGCTTATTATTGCCATTATTATTATTATTATTATTATTATTATTATTATTATTATTATTATTATTATTATTATTATTGCAAAATAATATGTATAAAAGTTTAGTTTATGGTTAAGTATTAATTTGGTATAAGTATTTGTATAATTATTGGTTTATTTGGAGATAATTTAGTGATTAATATTTGAGTTCTAAAGGTTAGAAATTTTAAGTTCTTGAATTAAATTATTATATACTTAATTTGTCCAAGTTTGATGTTCACGTATTATTTATCCGATTAAGTTTGCGTTGTCGAGTCAAGGGAATTTCAGTTTGCGATTCGATAAAGATTTTGTTAAAGCATAAAGAGATAAGTTTTTCATTGTGTAATTTGGCACTTAGTAACCTAATTTAACATGTCTAAAAGAACTTATGGTTCACTAAGCAATCTCTAAATCGTTCTACGGCTTTAGTAAACCTCAGGAGTCATAACCTTAAGTTTCACTAGGATCGAAGGAATGCTGTAAATTTATTATTCAAGTGCGGTAATGAACTGAGATTTTGACGGATGTCACAGATCGAGGCTATCAAATGTTGGCAAGCGCCGACAACGCCGACCGAAGTACGCCAATTCTTGGGTCTCGCTGGTTATTATCGACATATCATCGAAAATTTTTCAAAAATAGTCCAGCCTCTCATGATCCTCACTCAAAAAGAAAAGAAATTCGATTGGACTGACATACAAGAGTCAGCTTTCCAACTCCTGAAACAAAAGTTATGCAGCGCACCTATTCTATCTCTATCCGAAGGCACCGATGACTTCGTGGTATATTGCGATGCTTCGCATCAAGGTTTCGGTTGCGTGCTTATGCAACGAGACAAAGTCATCGCCTACGCCTCCCGACAACTCAAAATCCATGAAAAGAATTACACCACTCATGACCTTGAACTAGGAGCCGTAGTGTTTGCACTCAAAATCTGGAGACACTACCTCTATGGCACTTAGTGCACGATCTTTACCAACCACAAAAGTTTCCAACACATTCTCCATCAAAAAGATCTCAACATGAGGCAACGTCGCTGGGTCGAGTTGCTTACCGATTACGAATGTGAGATCAAATATCACCCTTGCAAGGCAAATGTTGTTGCCAAAACCACTTCGAGTCCGAGCCCTCGGCATTACAATCCACAACGATCTTATCACTCAAATCCTCGCCGCTCAAATCGAAGCCTTAAATCTGAAAATATCAAAAATGAAGCGTTGCAAAACATGGAGAAACAATACGAAACCAAACCCAGCGGGGTTAAATACTTTGCAAACCGAATCTGGTTACCGTGTTTCGGGAATCTCTGAGACTTAGTAATGGAAGAATCCCACAAATCCAAATACTCCATACATCCTGGATCCGACAAGATGTATCATGGTATCAAGGAATTATACTGGTGGCCAAACATGAAAGTCGAGATCGCCATTTATGTCAGTAAATGCCTCACGTTCTCAAAAGTCAAAATCGAACACCAGAAACCTTTCGGCTTACTTCAACAACTGGACATACCTCAATGGAAAGGGGAACAAATTACCATGGACTTCATCACCAAGCTCCCAAAGACGTCAAGCGATTGCGATACCATTTGGGTAATCGTTGATCTTCTCACCAAATCTGCCCATTTTCTCGCCATCAAGGAAACCGATAAAATGGAATGCCTCACCGGAATCTACTTGAAAGAAATTGTATCCCGACACGGCATTCCTATCTCGATTATCTCCGACAGGGATAGTCGTTTCACCTCACACTTTTGGAAATCATTATAGAAATATTTAGGTACTCGCCTCGATATGAGTACCGCGTATCATCCACAAATCGACGGCCAAAGTGAACGAACCATCCAAACACTTGAAGACATGCTACGAGCATGCGTAGTTGACTTCGGTGCAAATTGGGAACACCATTTGCCCTTGTGTGAATTCTCATACAACAACAGCTACCACGCCAGTATTGGAGCTGCACCATTCGAGGCACTTTACGGTCGTAAGTGCTGGTCACCCATCTGTTGGACCGAAGTGGGAGACAGCCAACTCACCGGTCCAGAAATCATTCAACCACCGAGAAAATCATTGGTATCCCACAATGGCTAAAAGCCGCACATGATCATCATAAAAGTTATGCTGACGTGAGACGCAAACAACTCGAGTTCCAGGTTGGAGATCGGGTATTGCTCAAAGTATCACCTTGGAAAGGCATCATCCATTTTGGTAAACGCGGGAAACTAAACCCCAGATACATCGGACCTTTTTAAATGCTGGAAAGGATTGGTCCAGTCGCCTATCAATTGCAACTACCTGACGAGCTCAGTAGTATGCATCCTACCTTCCACATTTCTAACTTAAAGAAATGCCTATCCGACGAAACACTCATCATTCCCCTCATGGAAATCCAAATCGACGATAAACTTCATTTCGTTGAAACACCAGTGGAGATCATGGATCATGAAATCAAACAGCTTAAGCAAATCCGTATCCCTATCGTCAAAGTCCGGTGGAATTCGCGGCGTGGTCCGGAATTCACCTGGGAGCGAGAGGATCAGATGCGACTCAAATATCCACAACTTTTCTCCGACTCCACTCACACAACTACTCCTAACAAGGGGAGAATGTAACATTACGTGTAATTAGTGCGGTATTATGATAATTGTATGTATCATTACGTGTATTAATATATACGCATCTACGCGATTGAGTTAAATCGTGCATTTTATTATATCTCGAATTCCGATACACTGATACGGACGTTGGTGAACATCATTTTATTAAGTAATATTAAATTATTTGATAAGCCTAATTATTTCCAAGCATTATTTCAATAATATTCTATAAGTATCTTGTATCACATTAAAAAGCCCTACACAACCGAAACGCGCGAAACGTGCCTGACAACCGAATAAAGATCGGAATATATTTTATAAGTTTAAAATATATTATTTTATGTGAGGACATTAGTATTTTGAACTAATAACTAAAACATTTAATTTATTAGATTTCAAATTAAAAATATTGAAAAGTTACTTTTTATTTAAAAATGTATGTAAAATAATTAATTAACATCACATATAAACGTTTAAACGACCGGGGAAACGAACAGCGCACGGAACGAGATTTGGGACACACCCACATAGGGGTGGTGTTATTTCCCAAACGAACATGTGAAGACGACGTATGGATCGCAATCGGTTTGTTTTAAATTTATTTTTGCTAGGGTCTAGGTATGACTTACTTTTGGTTTCATATATTAAGGAAAGGAAATCAGTGTAACTTAGATTCCAAACGTGTCTTTCTCATCACAATTAACAAATCCCTAGGTTTTCGTAAATGGTTACTTAGCCTGTAGCCTACCTACTCTAATCTAATCTAAATTAACTAATCTAATTAAAATGTTGATGGCTTTTTGCATAAAGTTAAACCCAGACCATGTCGGAAAATGCTATGGTGATTCACAGTGTATTTAATCGTTTATCGATGTTTTCATTGTGAATTTAACTGCTTCACCATGTTCACATGATAAGTACATTGTGATCGAAAGTGTACAATACTCATGGCAAGTCCACATAATCACATTGCATTTTATGATGCTTGCATGACGTTATAGTTAAAAACATAGTTTTTACACAGATAACTATTAACCAAGTATCAAGGTTCGCGACTCCTCTTTACCAAATTACAATCACGTTTGTTAATCGAAAGGCGAATGTAAGTTTTAGGTTTAAAATCATAAGATAAGTCCGTTCATAAAGTTTCCGTTTTATAATGTCGATCCATGATACAACTACCTTCGGTCGTTACCGGCTTCCATACGTATGTACTTTGCTTAAAAGCATTTCCAGTGCTATACCAAGTAAACAGTCGAATAGGGGCCGTCATATTATTTCACGACATATTTAAAGTCATCCAACAATTATATATGCTAACTACATCACAACAAATACAATAGTAATCTACTCGCTAATCATGGCACAAACTAATTCTAGCATAATTAAAGCATACATATTTAATTAAGATAGAATAGGATAGAAAGAACCCGAATTAAAATGCGAGGAGGAATAGACTTGAATTAATAAGCGTCACTCCAAGTGTACACCAAAGATTACAAGATGTTCCCTAGCTTTCGTTCTACTCTAAACAAGCTCCCTAACTAGCCTAATACTAATTTTGAAGTAAGAAAATAGAATGAGAAAGTAAAGAGAGAATTATGCTTAGTGCATATCGGACATCTTCAAATGAAAGCCTTGGGGATCTATTTATAGTTGAAATTTGGCTCATGTTAGCATTCCAAGACACACATTAGAAAAAGGGTGAAAGGTGGTGCACCGGGTACGAAAAAGCATGGAAATGTGGCGTACCGGGTACGAAAAAGCGTGAAAAGGTGGCGCACCGGGTACACGCAAGGACGGAAAAGCGGAAACGGGATGGGCGGAAGGTGACTGGCACCGCCCACCAGGTGGCCGGCGGCGGCTGGCTTCCACCCGCCCCGGTCCGTCGTCTTTCACTGCGTTGCTTAATTCGCGCGTATCTTCTTCGTTATGCGTCCGTTTGCATTGATTCATTTTGCATTGGATTCGTAATTCAAAAAAAAGACTTTGATGAAAAGATATCCCAAAAAATATGTCTCCTATCTCTAGATATTGTGTACGAATCATTAGGATCTTTCGGCGTATGTAGAATTTTCATTCTGTATCCGTTTTTGTTGATTCTTCTTCTGTTGGATTCGTAATTGGAAAACGAACATCTTGGATGAGATGGATGTTAATGATGGGCACTTTAGTCTTGAAATCTCGTTTTGATGCCTTGAATCTTCAAACGTGCGTGGAATCTTCATTTTCCATCCGTTTTGCTTGATTATTATCGTGCAACCTTGTTTTGACCATCTTGGCATAATATCATTGATTTGTATTGTTTTTGAGTTTAAAATGCCAAGAATCGTTCTAGAATGAGAAAGATATCGGTAGTAAAAATATGACTTTTTACGCGATATCAAGTATCCCACACTTAGAACTTTTTACTCAAGCAAACTCGAATTTCAAGCATGGTTAAAACTAAGCAGATAATGAAATATTTTAGGGTAGAACTTTTTACTAAGGGGGTTTTGAAAAATAAAATATTCGTTATTTGAAAAAGCAGGGTTTTGATCTTTGATCTTGGATACATGACTAGGCGAACCTCTTCAAGTGGTCACTTAAATCACTCAAAGTGTTTAGGGTTTCCTATTCTAATATTATCTATAGCTTACAACACCAGTCATGTATCGTTTATCATCATAGGCTTGATCAAGAATCAAATCGTTACCTTTTTGGTGAGTGCGAAGTTGATCTAGCCACAATCATTCTAGGGGAAGTGATGTAGGGTTTTTCAAAGTGGGCTGTTTGTGGAATGAGAGGGGGTTTTGTAGAGTTTTTGATGGGTTTCTTTTGTTGAAGTTGGAATTTGTTGGGAATTGATGTTAATACTTTTACTAATACTGTTGATTGAAGAATGCACAAGGCATTAACACTGTTAGTGTTAATGTTACTACTGGTGTTAACACTGTTAGTGTTAATGGTTACCACTGTCTTCAGAGTTACAACTGTTATCGAAGATTGAAGTGAAGACAAGAGTTACAACTGTTAGTAATAGTTTCAACTGTTAGAGTGTTACAACTGTTAGTCTGGTTTACAACAGTTAACACTGTTTAGGCTAGTTACCACTGTTGGTTGGTAAGTCTAGTAAATTATATAAGTGTTAACACTGTTCTATAGGAAATACCACTGTTTGTACAGTTGTGGTAGTTAACACTGTTTATCTATAGAATAGGCGGAAAAGATAAAGTTTGAATAATTATGGAGTGTAACAGTTTCCATGATTATAGGAGATTGTTTAGCAGGACTCTATGGGATATAAATAGAGTTCCTTAAACCTAGATTAGGTCAACATTAGTTTCACGCAGCTTCAAGGTTTTGTAACCCTAATACAGTTCAGTGTATTCGTCTTATATTATTAATAAGATTGAAGCTTTTGATAGTAACTTTGTTTTATTGATTTTATTATTGATCTTCATAATATTATTTAGTGTGATTCCGCAACTTCTCAGTAATAATTCAAAACTTGTGTTAATCTAATAAGTTTATTAGATCGATCTTGGTTTATCATAATTTTTGGGAGGATTGACGCCTTTTTGGTGTTTGCGGAAGGAGTCTTTTTCTCCTATTGATTTCCTTTTCTTCAGATTTTTCTTTCTTGAACTTCTTCTCTCTTTTTTTCGACGTTGTCTTCTTGCGATTTCTCTCCTTTCATCTTTGGAACTTTATTTTAAAGTTTGGGGGATGCTTTTGAGAAAGTAGGGGTAACGTATCTATTTTTCTTATGTGTATGGGTTTACAGGTATACGGATGAGTTTAAGAATGATGTGATTCAATCTCCTTTTCACTAAGCAATCTAGATTCGAAATGCATAACATGAGCAAGTTCTGATTCTAAACGCATACATCGGCACACTCAAGAATCGAAAAAAGTGAAGCATTAAAAGTGAATGCTTTTTATATGGCTCAAGATACCTCATGAATCGAAAGTTGGGTTATTGTGTCCCTAGTCATGCGATGCTCTTTATGGGATTACTAAACAAAGTTTTCAAAAGAATTTGTATTTTATTCGTCCTTCTTCCTCAAAGTAAATCATTCTTCACGCGATAACTTGTAAGTTTCCAACTAAATCTCGAAACTCCTCGATTTCAAGTGTTTTTGACATGTTGTTGTTTATTTATGCTTAAAATGTCCAAATATGGGTTGGGTAAAAGTTTCAAGTCAAACAAAAACCGGAAAACACCTTTTCGGATCATTTTCTGGCCAACAGCTTGTTATGTCGCAGAGGCTCCAAGCCACCTGCGACATAAGCTCTTATGTCACCAAATCAGGTCTTATGTGGCATATAGCGACATAAGCCTCTATGTCGCACTACATCACGGATGTCACATATAACGACGCAAACGTTTATGTCGCAATACTTACGGACGTCGCATATAGCGACACAAAACACTTTGTCGCGAAACTTATTCCCGTCGCACATAGAGACACAACACCTTATGTCGCATTAAATTGTGGATGTCACACTTAGTGACACAAGCCCTTACGTTACAGTCATGATCTGCGACACAATAGACTACGTCGCACTTAGCGACACATTGTCTTATGTCGCACCTAATGTCGCAGAGGACAGAACCTAGAAAACTCAAATTTTACTAAGTGTCAAGACCTGAAATTTTATCACTTGATTTTACCCAAACTCAAATCTTAGATGCGTTTTTCACTATAATATTAGGGGTTGCCACCCCTGGGACACCGCTAACCAGGGGCGCTACCCCCGGACCCCCGTCACCTAAAGTCTGTGAATACTTTTAAGTATAACACTCCAAAAATCATAACAATATTAATGAGATTATTATTACAACCAGTCACCAACGGGCCGTACACATTTTAAAAACTTAAACTTATCAATCAAATCGAATCATTGGACATTAGTAGTTGGATGAACAACTAGCATAGATTACCTTTTAAGATATCTACTTATTTTATTTAAACTTGCGGGTCATAAACCCCCGGCAGGTTACAGTTTTCGGACACCCCATTTTACTTCACCACATTTGCTTCATTGCAACTTGATGCGCCCCCGAAGCGTCGTATGAAGACGACGTACGGATCGTAATCGGTTTGTTTTAAATTTATATTTGCTGGGGTCTAAGTATGACTTACTAATATTGAACCAAAGGCTAGTAGATGGTAAGTATGACCTAGAGTCCTTCTTAAAGAGAAACTGAATTGAAACGGAGGTGATCCAATCAATCTTTCTTTTCTAGTAAAGGTTTTAAAAGAGTGCAGTGGGGTTTTTGGTTCTGTTAACTAATTAAACTAAATAAAGGGAATAAAAGTGTAATAATAAATCAGATAATAAAAGTAGTATTTGTTGTGAATTCGTTAGCTAATAATGTGGGATGATAACTCTTATGGGAAAACGATTATCTAAATTGGAAATGTTTAGTGGATTCAACACCCAGTGGTATAACCAATAAGTTCCCTATTAGTCGGTTATCAACTAATATGTCACGAGGAACTAAGGTGTCCTGATTCTGATCAGATAGACGATGCTTAACTCTCCACACTCTCCAGTGAGGGAGTCAGTGGCCCGTATTATTGAACGTATTCGCTCGTGGGCGAAGGAATAGAGTAGTAGGTCATTACAAATCTGACCGTTCTTAATACCATAAAGATTTCAAATCCATTAAACTATTAACTTAGAATTTATGTTCGGACTTATTAATCAATTCCTATTAATGAAACTTAAGGATGATAAACAGGGGAAAACATTCAAGGTTCTTGCGTATCTTAGTTTTGGTTTCATATTTTAACGAAAGGATATCAATGTAATTTAGATTCCAAACTTGCCTTTCTAATTACAATTAACAAATCCCTAGGTTTTCGTAAATAGTTATTTAGCCTGTAGCCTACCTACTCTAATCTAATCTAAATTAACTAATCTAATTAAAATGCTAATTAAAATGCTGACGGCTTTTTGCATAAAGTTAAACCCAGACCATGTCGGAAAATGCTATGGTGATTCACAGTGTATTAAATCGTTTACCGATATTTCCATTGTGAATTTAATTGCTTCACCATGTTTACATGATAAGTACATTGTGATCGAAAGTGTACAATACTCATGGAAAGTCCACGTAATCACATTGCATTTTATGATGCTTGCATGACGTTACAGTTAAAAACATAGTTTTTTACACAGATAACTATTGACCAAGTATCAAGGTTCGCAACTCCTTTTTACAGGGTTACAATCACATTTGTTAATCGAAAAGTGAATATAAGTTTTAAGTTTAAAATCATAAGATAAGTCCATTCATAAAGTTTCCGTTTTATAATGTCGATTCATAATACAACTGCCTTCGATCGTTACCGGCTTTCATACGTATGTACTTTGCTTAAAAGCATTTCTAGCACTATACCGAGTAAACAGTCGAATAGGGTCCGTCATATTATTTCACGACGTAGTTAAGGTCATCCAACAATTATATATGCTAACTACATCACAACAAATACAATAGTAATCTACTCGCTAATCGTGGAACAAACTAATTCTAACATAATTGAAACATACATATTTAATTAAGATGGAATAGGATAGAAAGAACCCGGATTAAAATGCGAGAAGGAATAGACTTCAATTTATAAGCGTAACTCCAAGCGTATATCAAAGATTACAAAATGTTCCCTAACTTTCGTTCTACTTTTAACAAGCTCCTTAACTAGCCTAACACTAATTTTGAAGTAAGAAAATAGAATGAGAAAATAAAGAAAGAATTATGCCTAATGCATATGGGACATCTTCAAATGAAATCCTAGGGGCTGTATTTATAGGGAAAATATGGCTCACATTAGCATCCCTAGGCTCACATGTAACACCCGTCAAATTAGGACTATTATTAGTACCTAATCATAAGTGTAAATACATGTAATTAAGATTAATTATATGTGTCATTATGTGTATTGATATTTTAATATATGTACACACGTACGCGATTTGATTAAATCGTGCATTTTCATATCGGGCGGATCCCGATATAATACTATGGACGTTGGTGAAACAAAATGTTAAATAATGAACATTTACATAATAAACACAAAAATTCACAAACGTTAGGTTAATATTTCGCTATAGACGATTCAAACACTACGAAGTAACATAAATCCGACAAGAACCGCAAATTAACTTTAACCGACAATGATAAATTACACGAGCACAAGGAAGACAATTCACGAGCCCAACCTACTAGTGGGTCGGACTCACCCAGCCCAGAGGGCCCACGGGTTAGCTCAAACCGAACCCTAAGACACTTTCCCCCTAATTCCCTCTCATTTCCCACAAAATCAACTAACACACACATACCCTCTCACTTTCTCTCTGCATTCTCTGCCCTCTCCCTCTAAAAATGACAGCCACCACCACCACTCTCCTCCTCCATCTCTTCCAAGAACCACCACCAAAAATCACCACCATCTAGCACCATCTTAGCCGTTTTTACAAGCACGAAGTCAAGAAGGACAGCAGCAGCACCTTTTCACTCCCTTCGGGTTTGAATCTACATTTCCTTGGTAAAAATCTCTAAATCCTTGCTCATACTACTTGGATAACATATATAAAAATGCTAGTAATTCGTATCTACTGATTATGTCCAAAATCTAAACCAAAAACCAAAGAATAAAGTGAAAAACCGTTGGACAATGACATTATCCACTGGACAAAATTTTAGGTCGACTTAGATCGACGATATCTGACCCATAACTTAACGAAATCTCATGTTTCTTGGCTCTAAAATGAAGCTCATCGAGTCTAGTTTCCAAAACCGTAAACCTCATATTTTTCTGGAGTGTATAGCTATTTTAACAAATGGATACAAAAGTACATGTATAGTCTGTGAATCCTGACAGGAAAATGGGCCAAAAAGAACTGGTCATATCTCAAAGAATACACAACAAAAATCGATGAAAGCAGTTGGAAAAGTTAGAGAATTTCGTTAGCTTTAATTCCCCTATTTACTCATCTAGTGAAGTTTTGTAAAACTTTAGTTATGAATTTACAAATGAACGCATGTCACCGAACTCACATATTTGACACCGGCACTCCCCAAATTTTTATCTCGAGTTCTGTTTATCCATTTCACATGTAAAAATATGATTTAGAAAGCTAAGACATAGGGAACATCATATAAAAATTTCATTAAGTTTAGCTAAATTCTACTTGGTCAAATAATTAAATGAAATCAAGTGAAAAACGTAACTGCACAAAACCTTTTGTCCGTGAATAAGCAAAACCCGTGAATCCCTATTGTCGGATAAAGCAGTCCGTGAATACCCTATTCACGGATTAATTAGTCCGACAATCCTCATTATTATCGTATAAAAACCATTCCGTGAATAAACTCTATTGTCGGAATGCACAAACCCGAGAATCCTCATTGTCGGACCAACTACACCCGTGAATACACCATTGTCGGATCAAAGAAAATAAAAACTCATTACCGTATAGCATTGTCGGACAACGAATAACTTAACAAATCCTTATTATCGCATGGAATCGTCAGATAAATGAACATATAAAACTTTTATTGTCGGACACCCATTCACGCATATGTACATATATGTATTCTCGGAGTAACACAGTCGGATAAACGAATCACGGACCTAATAATTTTTCTAGTAGGCATTAACGGATAAATATAATCACATAAATGTCTATTATCGCATAAAATGTATCCGTGAATGCCTTGTCTCACATAAGGAATATCCGTGAATACCATATTGTCGAAATACCATTATCGCATAAACTAACACCTGTATTCATTAACTAAAGTAACAGTTATAACGAACTTATCACTAACAGTGGTAACAAGAGGATTAACGGTGATAACGGGTCGAATAAACAAAACAGTGTTAATAAGATAACGAATCAACAGTGGTAACAAGGATGAGCAAACAGTGGTATAAAGTAAAACCTTTATGGTTATTATTTCAACCCATTACCAACGGGCCATACACGTTATCAAAATGCAAACAAGCATTCCATCAAACCAATGTATTTGGACATAACTAGTGGGATGAACACTAGCATGGATGGTCTTACGGGACATCTACTTATACAACCTTATATGTCTAGGACATTAGAAGGTCACGGGTTCGGAGAACCTACCAGCTGTTTAGCACTCTACTTACGTTTATTTACATAAACGCAAAGGCTCAGGTGAGTCTCATAGCCCATCTTTACTGTTTTTACCCAGGGGTGGGATTACATGCTCGATTTTGTTTTACATATGAACACAAGTACAAAACCTCGATATATTGATTGCATGAGTTGTTTTATCTAATCATTAAGTCCCTCACAGCATAGTTTGTTTATATTGTGATAGCGTGAATGTTAGTGTATGGTACCATATGGGATTGACAATCCCCGTCCGGGGTAGTCGCGCTACCACGACTGCGGTCGAACGGACGCATTTTCATTTGTTCATACATGTGTAGATTAGGCACATGCCGGGGGCAAACTCGATCAGGTCCTTGAATGTGGATCCTGGCACACTCAGTTAAGCTCAAACTATGTGCTCATGGCAATAATATACACTCATATTTTATTTGCATGTTTGCAAATCACTAAACTAAATCTTGTGGTTCATAACTTGGATTCATCAATTTACACCTGTGAGCTCACCAGCTTTCTAGCTGACCTTTTAGCATGTATTCTAAGGTGCCCAGCAGAAGTAGATCTGCTCAGGATATTTTAGCTCGAGTCGCATTCAGATTTCAGAAGATTCATATGCATTTCTATATTTTGTACAATTAGATATGCCTTAGAATCTTTTACTTTTATCTATGAGCTTTTGTAACAAGGACAACCATGTAAAACTTTTATATTATCTATGTAATGGTTTTAAACGACGCATTTAGAGTCGTTCGCTTTATCTTATGTGCTTTGTTATTGATTAGTAACACCCAAATCTTGCTTCCGCTAAACAATAAATTTGGGGGTGTTACAGATTGGTATAAGAGCCTAAGGTTATAGTGAACTAGGTTGCATTTAGTGAGCCTAGACTATGACTGTTAGGCAGTATTCCTCATTAGGTATGATTAGGTTCAGTGACTGCATTGTATTAGTTTAATTTAACATAGCCTGATCAACTATGTACAATTAAAAGAGTATAATGTGAAATCTGAAAGGAATCATGACTGAACAGGATACACTAGCTGACTCTGACCACGAGAGAAACCGGGACTCAAATTTGTCTGTGTTTGACACCCTAGGCTATTATGTGATATAAATATATATACACATAGATAGGCCTCGTTCTCACTCTACGTCTTAGGCTATATTATATATGTATTATATGAATATAGGTGTCACTTTTTCGAAACGCTTTGTCTCAGAATGGCAAACTCATCACACAATTCATCACACACTCAATCTGGGTCGCAGAACCCGAGGGTAGCTAGGAGGAACAACAGGTTGCCTCGAGCTGGCCCGTATCCAAACAACTTCACTCTGCCGGCCTTGGCCGCTAGGCTAGACCGTCAAGAACAACAACTCCGCACCATGGATATCACCTTGCAGGAAACTAACAAAAACTGGAGACTCACAACACTCGAACGAATCAACCAAGTCGCCGAGGATCACGAGAACACTGTTAACAATACGAACGTACTCTACAACCAAGTAGTGGAATCAAGGGTGGAAAATGGACTCTTACGGCACAGAGTGGAGCAATGTGAACAACGTTTGCAAGAAGCCGAAGAATACTCAAGGATGCTGGTACAACGTTTGACCCTAGCAGAAGACAACGCCTGACAAACCAGCAGACTTGCCACCACTGTGGACCGACTTGTCACCCTAATGGAAATGAAGACTTGCGTTAGAACTAGGGTGACCATCATCTTGTGATCGATATCTATCTATGTAAAACTCTTATCATTCGAACCGGATGTAACAATTCCCAGTACCTTTTGTAATCCCCATATTATGTAGTCTTTTGTAAAACTCTTAAGTCATGACTCCCGAGGCTCTAATTAGAGATTTTCTATAATCGTTCAGCTTCGTGTTATGTATTGACAGTTTCTTCCACTGTTACTACTTTATGATTATTTCTTACAATGTTGCATATTATCGCTTGAATATGTGTACATCCATCGAGCTTATTATCTTAGTAATATTTCTCATGTACCTTTCATTTATCTTTTGAAGAAATATGCCGCCAAAGAAGAAGAGTTACAGTGATGCTAAGCTTGCTGCCATAGTATCCCGAGCTGTGGCTGAAGCCCTAGCCACTCGAGACTCCCCTCAAAACTCAAGTAGGAATACTGAGACTCCCGAAGTCACACCTGTTGTCAAACCTTGTTCCTACAACGACTTCCTCAGCTGCAAACCGCTGAACTTCAAGGGCACGAAAGGTGCCATCGGTCTTATCAGATTGATTGAGAGGACCGAGTCTGTCTTCGGCCTGTGCAACTGCACGGAAGACAACAAGGTCAAATTTGCTGCTTACACCTTTCAAGAAGGTGCTCTAACCTGGTGGAACACTCATGCCAGTTCTGTGGGTATCGAGGTAGCTAACCAACTTCCCTGGGCAGAGCTGAAGAAAATGCTAAGGGATGAATACTGTCCCACTGAAGAACTCCACAGGTTGGAGGAAGAATTCTGGCACTCGACTGTGCAAGGTAACGACATTGCTGGATACACCACAAAATTCCAGCAACTTGCTCTCCTATGTCCGGGTTTGGTCGACACGGACGAAAAACGCATCAAGAAGTACATCCGTGGCCTTCCCAAGAGCATTCAGGGAAATGTCACCTCATCAAGGCCAACTACCATCCACAGTGCCATTCGACTGGCACATAAACTCATGGCGATGATTGTCAGCCGTGAAACATCAACTACTTCCTCTAACAACAAGAGGAAATTTTCTGGAAACCCTAACAACCCACCAACCCACCAACCTTCAAGAAGTCCGAAACTGTCAGGGCTTACTCCTCTGGAACTGGGGAAAAGAATGGTTACACTGGGAGCAAACCCCATTGCTCAAAGTGTGACCGTCACCACGAGGGTCCTTGCAGTACTCCTTGCAACAACTGCAAGAGGTACGGGCATTCTAGAAAGGACTGTCGAGCCCCTAGAACCAACAACAACACCAGCAACAACAATAACAATCACAACAACAACTGCAACAACAACAACTCCAACCAACCCAGAACCTGCTTTGAATGCGGTCTCACCGGGCACTTCAGAAATGACTGCCCGAAACTGAAGAATGAAAACAATAACAACAACAATGCAAGGGGAAGAGCCTTTGTTCTGAATTCGGGAGATGCCCGTCAAGACCCGAACATGGTCACGGGTATGTTGCTCCTCAACAATCTTACTGCCTCTGTTCTTTTTGATACCGGTGCTGATAGAAGTTTTATTTCCCATGAATTTTTCCCACTGCTTGACATCATACCTGTTGCATTAAAAGAAAAGTATATTGTTGAATTAGCTAATGGTAAACTCATTGAGACCAACAGTGTGATACCCAATTGCACTCTAAACCTCGCCGAAGAACTTTTCTCTATTGACCTTATACCCGTCGAGATCGGAAGCTTTGACATCATTGTCGGGATGGACTGGTTGTCCAAACACCGAGCTGAGATTGTTTGTTTTGAAAAAGTCATCCGTATTCCTCTCGCTGCTGGTAGAACCTTAGTCATACACGGGGAGACCGGCAGAGCGGGACTGAACATCATCTCTTGTCTGAAAACCCGAAAGTTTCTCAGAAAAGGGTATCCCGCCATCCTCGCGCACATCACCGAGAACAAGTCAGAGGAGAAACGGCTTGAGGATGTGCCAATTGTTAGAGACTTTCCAGAAGTCTTTCCAGAAGAACTACCTGGTCTACCTCCGCCTAGACAGGTTGAGTTCTCAATCGATCTTGTGCCGGGTGCCGCACCAGTAGCCCGAGCACCTTACCGCTTAGCCCCATCTGAACTTCAGGAGCTTTCTACCCAGCTACAGGAGCTCCTGGATCTAGGATTCATTAGGCCGATTTCTTCACCTTGGGGAGCTCCGGTCTTATTCGTGAAAAAGAAAGACGGTTCCTTCCGAATGTGTATCGACTACCGGGAGTTTAACAAATTAACCATCAAAAACAGAAATCCACTCCCTCGTATCGATGACCTGTTTGACCAGCTACAAGGGTCGAGTATTTATTCGAAGATCGACCTTCGGTCAGGTTATCATCAACTCCGAGTTCGCGACACCGACATTCCAAAAACAGCTTTTCGAACTCGCTACGGACATCACGAATTCCAAGTGATGCCATTCGGCTTAACCAACGCACCGGCGGTATTCATGGATTTGATGAATCGGGTGTGCAAACCTTATCTTGACAAATTTGTCATTGTCTTTATCGATGACATCCTCATATACTCGCGAAACGAGCAAGAACATGCACAACATCTCAAAACCATTCTAGAATTACTCAGACACGAGGAGCTATATGCTAAATTCTCCAAGTGTGAATTCTGGATAGAATCCGTTCAATTCCTTGGACATGTTGTCAATAGTCAAGGAATCCATGTTGATCCATCACAAATAGAATCCATCAAAAACTAGCAAGCGCCAATCACTTCCACCGAGGTACGCCAATTCTTGGGATTGGCCGGATACTATCGGTGATTCATTGACAATTTCTCCAAAATAGTTCAACCTCTCACGACACTGACTCAGAAGGACAAGAAGTTCAATTGGACTGATAAACAAGAGTCAGCATTCCAGCTATTAAAAATCAAGCTTTGCAGTGCTCCGATTCTATCTTTACCCGAAGGCATCGATGACTTCGTGGTGTACTACGATGCTTCTCATCAAGGTCTCGGTTGCGTGCTGATGCAACGAGACAAAGTTATTGCTTATGCTTCGTGACAACTCAAAATCCATGAAAAGAACTACACCACCCACGATCTTGAATTGGGAGCTGTTGTCTTTGCTCTCAAAATCTGGAGGCATTACCTCTACGGCACTAAGTGCACAATCTTTACCAACCATAAAAGCCTCCAGCACATCTTTGACCAAAAGGACCTCAACATGAGACAACATCGGTGGGTTGAGTTACTCACTGATTATGACTACGAGATCCGCTATCATCCTGGCAAGGCAAATGTTGTTGCCGATGCCCTCAGCCGTAAGGAGCGTGTTAAACCATTTCGAGTCCGAGCTCTCAGTATGACTATTCATAATGACCTCACTATTCAGATCCACGCAGCCCAACTCGAAGCTTTGAAACCCGAGAATGTTAAGAATGAAGCCTTGCGAGGCATGGATAAGCAATTTCAAATCAAGCCTAATGGAGTTAGGTACTTCGTGAACCGAATCTGGTTACCCGTCTTTGGAAACCTGCGGGACTTAGTGATGGATGAAGCTCACAAGTCCAAATATTTTATCCATCCTGGATCCGATAAAATGTATCACGGCATCAAGGAATTCTATTGGTGGCCGAACATGAAAGCCGAAATTGCCGGCTATGTCAGCAAGTGCCTTACCTGTTCCAAGGTCAAGGTTGAACATCAAAAACCTTCCGGATTGCTCCAACAACCCAGGATTCCCGAGTGCAAATGGGAGCAAATCACTATGGACTTCATAACTAAATTGCCCAAGTCACCGAGCGGTTGCGATACCATTTGGGTGATCGTCGATCGTCTCACTAAATCCGCTCACTTCCTTGCAATCAAGGAAACCGATAAAATGGAGCGCCTTTCACAAATCTATGTCAAGGAGATCGTTACCCAACACGGTGTCCCAATCTCAATTATCTCCGACAGAGACGCTCGTTTCATATCTCACTTTTGGCAATCACTTCAGAAATCATTGGGTACTCGTCTCGATATAAGTACCGCATACCATCCTCAAACTGATGGCCAAAGTGAACGAACCATACAGACACTGGAAGATATGCTACGAGCTTGCGTGGTTGATTTCGGTGCCAACTGGGAAAGACATCTGCCATTGTGCGAGTTTTCCTACAATAACAGCTATCATGCCAGCATAAAGGCTGCACCATTCGAGGCACTGTACGGTCGTAAGTGCCGATCACCGATTTGCTAGACCGAAGTGGGAGACAGCCAACTCACTGGTCCCGAGCTCATACACGAAACCACAGAGAAAATCTCTGAAATTCAGAACCGACTCAAAGCCGCCCGTGATCGTCAGAAAAGTTATGCTGACGTGAGACGCAAACCACTCGAGTTCCAGGTTTGGGATCGAGTACTCTTGAAAGTATCGCCTTGGAAAGGCGTGATTCGTTTTGGCAAACGCGGGAAGTTAAACCCCAGAAACATTGGACCCTTTGAGATCCTCGAAAGGATTGGTCCCGTGGCTTATCGATTGCAACTGCCGTCCGAACTCAGCAGTGTGCACCCTACTTTTCACATTTCAAATTTAAAGAAATGTCTGTCTGATGAGACACTTATCATCCCCCTTGACGAGATTCGCGTCAACGAAAAGCTTCACTTTGTTGAAGAACCTGTTGAAATCATGGACCGTGAGGTCAAACAACTTAAACAAAGTCGTATTCCCATCGTTAGAGTCCGGTGGAATTCGCGGCATGGTCCGGAATTCACTTGGGAACGGGAAGACCAAATGCGACTCAAGTACCCACAGTTATTCACAGACTCCCCTCATGCCACGACTCCGAACTAAATTTCGGGATGAAATTCCTTTAACAAGGGGAGAATGTAACACCCGTCAAATTAGGACTATTATTAGTACCTAATCATAAGTGTAAATACATGTAATTAAGATTAATTAGATGTGTCATTATGTGTATTGATATTTTAATATATGTACACACGTACGCGATTTGATTAAATCGTGCATTTTCATATCGGGCGGATCCCGATACAATACTATGGACGTTGGTGAAACAAAATGTTAAATAATGAACATTTGCATAATAAACACAAAAATTCACAAACGTTAGGTTAATATTTCGCTATAGACGATTCAAACACTACGAAGTAACATAAATCCGACAAGAACCGCAAATTAACTTTAACCGACAATGATAAATTACACGAGCACAAGGAAGACAATTCACGAGCCCAACCTACTAGTGGGTCGGACTCACCTAGCCCAGAGGGCCCACGGGTTAGCTCAAACCGAACCCTAAGACACTTTCCCCCTAATTCCCTCTCATTTCCCACAAAATCAACTAACACACACATACCCTCTCACTTTCTCTCTGCATTCTCTGCCCTCTCCCTCTAAAAATGACAGCCACCACCACCACTCTCCTCCTCCATCTCTTCCAAGAACCACCACCAAAAATCACCACCATCTAGCACCATCTAAGCCGTTTTTACAAGCACGAAGTCAAGAAGGACAGCAGCAGCACCTTTCCACTCCCTTCGGCTTTGAATCTACATTTCCTTGGTAAAAATCTCTAAATCCTTGCTCATACTACTTGGATAACATATATAAACATGCTAGTAATTCGTATCTACTGATTATGTCCAAAATCTAAACCAAAAACCAAAGAACAAAGTGAAAAACCGTTGGACAATGACATTATCCACTGGACAAAATTTTAGGTCGACTTAGATCGACGATATCTGACCCATAACTTAACGAAATATCATGTTTCTTGGCTCTAAGATGAAGCTCATCGAGTCTAGTTTCCAAAACCATAAGCCTCATATTTTTCTGAAGTGTATAGCTATTTTAACAAATGGATACAAAAGTACATGTACAGTCTGTGAATCCTGACAGGAAAATGGGCCAAAAAGAACTAATCATATCTCAAAGAATACACAACAAAAATCGATGAAACCAGTTGGAAAAGTTAGATAATTTCGTTAGCTTTAATTCCCCTATTTACTCATCTAGTGAAGTTTTGTAAAACTTTATTTATGAATTTACAAATGAACGCATGTCACCGAACTCACATATTTGACACCGGCACTCCCCAAATTTTTATCTCGAGTTCTGTTTATCCATTTCACATGTAAAAATATGATTTAGAAAGCTAAGACATAGGGAACATCATATAAAAATTTCATTAAGTTTAGCTAAATTCTACTTGGTCAAATAATTAAATGAAATCAAGTGAAAAACGTAACTGCACAAAACCTTTTGTCCGTGAATAAGCAAAACCCGTGAATCCCTATTGTCGGATAAAGCAGTCCGTGAATACCCTATTCACGGATTAATTAGTCCGACAATCCTCATTATTATCGTATAAAAACCATTCCGTGAATAAACTCTATTGTCGGAATGCACAAACCCGAGAATCCTCATTGTCGGACCAACTACACCCGTGAATACACCATTGTCGGATCAAAGAAAATAAAAACTCATTACCGTATAGCATTGTCGGACAACGAATAACTTAACAAATCCTTATTATCGCATGGAATCGTCGGATAAATGAACATATAAAACTTTTATTGTCGGACACCCATTCACGCATATGTACATATATGTATTCTCGGAGAAACACAGTCGGATAAATGAATCACGGACCTAATAATTTTTCTAGTAGGCATTAACGGATAAATATAATCACATAAATGTCTATTATCGCATAAAATGTATCCGTGAATGCCTTAGTCTCACATAAGGAATATCCGTGAATACCATATTGTCGAAATACCATTATCGCATAAACTAACACCTGTATTCGTTAACTAAAGTAACAGTTATAACGAACTTATCACTAACAGTGGTAACAAGAGGATTAACGGTGATAACGGGTCGAATAAACAAAAAAGTGTTAATAAGATAACGAATCAACAGTGGTAACAAGGATGAGCAAACAGTGGTATAAAGTAAAACCTTTATGGTTATTATTTCAACCCATTACCAACGGGCCATACACGTTATCAAAATGCAAACAAGCATTCCATCAAACCAATGTATTTGGACATAACTAGTGGGATGAACACTAGCATGGATGGTCTTACGGGACATCTACTTATACAACCTTATATGTCTAGGACATTAGAAGGTCACAGGTTCGGAGAACCTACCAGCTGTTTAGCACTCTACTTACGTTTATTTACATAAACGCAAAGGCTCAGGTGAGTCTCATAGCCCCTCTTTACTGTTTTTACCCAGGGGTGGGATTACATGCTCGATTTTGTTTTACATATGAACACAAGTACAAAACCTCGATATATTGATTGCATGAGTTGTTTTATCTAATCATGAAGTCCCTCACAGCATAGTTTGTTTATATTGTGATAGCGTGAATGTTAGTGTATGGTACCATATGGGATTGACAATCCCTGTCCGGGGTAGTCGCGCTACCACGACTGCGGTCGAACGGACGCATTTTCATTTGTTCATACATGTGTAGATTAGGCACATGCCGGGGGCAAACTCGATCAGGTCCTTGAATGTGGATCCTGGCACACTCAGTTAAGCTCAAACTATGTGCTCATGGCAATAATATACACTCATATTTTATTTGCATGTTTGCAAATCACTAAACTAAATCTTGTGGTTCATAACTTGGATTCATCAATTTACACCTGTGAGCTCACCAGCTTTCTAGCTGACCTTTTAGCATGTATTCTAAGGTGCCCAGCAGAAGTAGATCTGCTCAGAATATTTTAGCTCGAGTCGCATTCAGATTTCAGAAGATTCATATGCATTTCTATATTTTGTACAATTAGATATGCCTTAGAATCTTTTACTTTTAGCTATGAGCTTTTGTAACAAGGACAACTATGTAAAACTTTTATATTATCTATGTAATGGTTTTAAACGACGCATTTAGAGTCGTTCGCTTTATCTTATGTGCTTTGTTATTGATTAGTAACACCCAAATCTTGCTTTCGCTAAACAATAAATTTGGGGGTGTTAGATCACATTAGCAAGGGAGTGAAAGGTGGTGCACTAGGTACGGAAAAGTAGCGAAAGGTGGTGCACCAGGTACAAGTAAGGACAAAAAAGCGCAAAAGTGATGGGAGGGTGGAGGCCGGCGCCGCCTGGCTACTGGCCGGCAGCGGCCGACTGCCACCCGTCCCGGTCCATCGTCTTTCGCTGCGTTGCTTAATTCACGCGTATCTTCGTCGTTATGCGTCCGTTTGCGTTGATTCTTTTTGCATTGGATTTGTAATTCAAAAATTAAGACTTTGATTTAAAGATATCCTAAACATATGTTTTCTATCTCCAAATATTGCGTACGAATCATTTGGATCTTCCGGCAGGCGTAGAATCTTCATTCTTTATCCGTTTTTGTTGATTTTTCTTCTGTTGGATTCGTAATTTGAAAACGAACATCTTGGGTGAGATGGATGTTGATGATGGGCACTTTTTTCTTGAAATCTCGTTTTGATGCCTTGAATCTTCAAACGTGTGTGGAATCTTCGTTTTTCATCCGTTATGTTTGATTTTTATCGTGCCAACTTGTTTTTACCATCTTGGCATAATATCATTGATTTGTATTGGTTTTGAGTTTAAAATGCCAAAAATCGTTCTAGAATGAGAGAGATATCGGTAGTAAAAATATGACTTTTTACGCGATATCAAGTATCCCACATTTAGAACTTTGCTTGTGCCCAAGCAAACTCGAATTTCAAGCATGGTTAAAATAAGCAGAAAATGAAATATTTTAGGGTAGAACTTTTTACTAAGGGGGTTTTGAAAAATAAAATATTCATTCTTTGAAAAAGCAGGGTTGTAATCTTTGGGAGCATCCTTTTGATCTTTGATCTTGGATAATTGACTAGGCGATCCTCTCTAGGTGGTCACTCAAATCACTCAAAGTGTTTAGGTTTTCCTATTCTAATATTATCAATCACTCAGAATGCCAGTCATGTATCGTTTATCATCATAGGCTTGATCAAGAATCAAATCGTTACCTTTTTGGTTAGTGCGAAGTCGATCTAGCCACAATCATTCAAAGGGAAGTGATGTAGCTTTTTTAGAAGCGGAGTGTTTTTGGAATGATAGGGGGTTTTGTTGGGTTTTTTGATGGGTTTCCTTTGTTGAAGTTGGAATTTTTTGGGGGGATTGAGGCCTTTTTGGTGTTTGCGGAAGGAGTCTTTTTCTCCTATTGATTTCCTTTTTCTTTGGGTTTTTCTTTCTTGAATTTTCTTTTCTCTTTTTTTTCGACGTCATCTCCATGCGATTTCTCTTCGTTCATTTTTGCAACTATGTTTCAAAGTTTGGGGGATGCTTTTGAGAAAGTAGCTGTAACGTATCTATTTTTTTCTTGGGAGTATCGATGTACGGGTATATGGATGGGTTTAAGAATGATGTGATTCAATCTCCTTTTCACTAACCAATCTGGATTCGAAATGCATAACAG
Organism: Pseudognaphalium luteoalbum; assembly: GCA_963422505.1. Taxonomy (NCBI): domain Eukaryota; kingdom Viridiplantae; phylum Streptophyta; class Magnoliopsida; order Asterales; family Asteraceae; genus Pseudognaphalium; species Pseudognaphalium luteoalbum. Next base: position 52,441,634 of record OY730196.1, read on the forward strand.
GAGCAAGTTGTGATTCTAAACGTATACATCGGCACACTCAAGAATCGAAAAAGTGAAGCATTAAAAGTGAATGCTTTTTATATGGCTCAAGATACCTCACGAATCGAAAGTTGGGTTGTTGTGTGCCTAGTCATGCGATGCTCTTTATGGGATTACTAAACTCATTTTTCAAAAGAATTTGTATTTTATTTATCTTTCTCCCCAAGGTAAATCATTCTTTGTTTAAAAATATTCATTTTCAACATATTTTTAACTTAATTTGAAAAATTTTGTTTACTTATTGGAGAATGATGGTCTAAAGAGCAACGACTTAGAATCAAGCATATACCATTATCCATTTTACAGTAGTGTAACTACTGCTATCCCACACTTAAAGGAACATCGTCCTCGATGTTTATAATGTAAGCTCTAACTGGGGTGAAAATCCCACACTTAGGAATTTAAACATCTAAAACTTATTCTTTTAGTGGTGTGTTTTGGGTTTGAATCCCACACTTAGTGATAAGCATAATGGATATGGTATATTTAAACAAATGAAAGAGACGGTATAGAAGTACTCCCCGGTGGTTGCAGTGTCTCTTGGGTTGCATGTGTCGGATTCCGTATTCCTTGGTGCATTCTTGATCAAGTCTTCTTGTGATTGGTCTCGTAGGTGTGAACACGTCGGATATACTATTCTTCTTGTGTTGCTATTTTCGTGCAGGCTGGAGCATGCTTTGTATTATCCGAGTGTGAAAGATAGTCGGAGATTTCATCACTTCTTGGAATGTAAAATTGCAGAAATGTAAACACACGGGTTGCCTCCCGAGAAGCGCTCTTTTAAAGTCGAGAGCTCGACTTAGTCCTTTCTTCTTAGATGATGCTGGATGTGTCCGTGGTGCTAGAGTGGTCACTGTGGTTCCTAGGTAGGGCGTATCGTGGAGGAACTGTTATATCATGTCAGTAATGAGATTTGGTGGAGGTGTGGATTCCATTCTGAAGCTTTTGAAGTGATCAGTGGCTAATCTGTCGAGGATTGCCATCCCATAGCTGATGTATCGAACTGCCCTTGTGACTGGTCCGTTAGGATTGATTCGAGTGTAGGTGTGAGTTTGAACAATTTCACATTGTGGGTGGTACTTGTCTATTGAGGTTATTAAAGCCATGAATTCAGTCTTCACTTCTTCAAAATCGTTGGCCAATGGGTCTCCTCCAAAGGATCTAGTGGCTTGGCATACTTGTCTGATGAGTTGATGTTGTTCGCGGTTGAAGGGAAAATCCGAGTCAGTGAAGACATAGATTAACTTGCTGAATATTTCGTGGTATCCGTTGCGGTAAGCATCGATTTCTACATCTTTTTCCTCATACATTCCACGCAGTCGAGTCGTAACATAAGTTGCTAAGTTGATTTGCGACAGGTGCGGAATGAATCTAGGCACTTCGCGAATTTCTTCATCATACGCTGCTTGATTTAATTAATTGATTATTAGTTAAACGTGATGAACAATAGTGGAATGAATGACGATCCTGAAGTTTTCTGAAGTTGTGAGATATTCTCCAGTTTCGATGAGATCTAGAAGGGTTCTAAGATCTCCCATCATTCTTATGTCAGCATAATTCTGTGGATTTCCAATAGTTCTTTCAAGATGAGTTCTCATTGATGCAAGTTGATCCGGCTAAGGCGCAATATACTTTTTGGTATATTTGCCTTTGGTTGCTGCAGAACTCGACTTCTCCCATTGGGTAGTCTGGTCTCTCTGGCTGTTGAGCTTCTCTGGTAACTTGTTCTTGAAGGGAATCGGAGAACTCTTGAATATTTCTGAGCAAAGTTTGGGGCACTGGTTCTCCATAATTGGTGAGATATGAATCGTATTCTCGTTCAATCAGCCTGATTAGGTGTCTCTGAGCGGTGTTGTAGTCGTTGGTTGACTCTTTGATAGCCTCTACAATGACGTGCATATCGGTGTATTCATCAATTAGTTCGATCATGTCTTGGTGACTATCTATGAGCGGAATTTCTAATCTCTCAGCTGTGATGATGGGGGAATTTGGTGGAGCAAGAGGGGTTTTTGGAATAGAGCGTTCATCGATAGTGACGTCAATAAAATCACCGTCAAATTCGACACTCCTGTAGTCGGAATCTTCATCTCGTGAATCTAGGAATTGGTGGAATTCTTCATCCGAGAGTGCATTATTGAAAGGTTCAGTACTGTCGACTTCGATGGTTCTGACTTCCGTGATGGTGTTTTGAAGGTTTTCTCCAACAAAGCTTTCTGGTTGTCGTGACTTATATGCAGAAATTCTTTGTAGGAGTTTAGCATACAAGTCTGGGTGCTGTGATATTCGGAGTTCTTCTTCAAAAGCATCTATGTCTCGGAGTCGGGTTCTGGTAAAGGGTTTCGATAGATCGAGATAAGAGTCGAGAATGTTTCCCATTCTTTTGAGATGAGTGGATCTGAGCTCTTGGTGGATGCTTCCATAATCAAAGGATTCTTCTTATGAAGTGTAGTCTTTGCAGTCTTGTATTCTTTTGACTTCAGCCATATGTGGTCAATCAGCTTGATCTTCATCTTCCTCCATTTCTTCCTCTTCTTCTTCTTCGATTTCTTCCTCCTCCTCAGTTTCTTCTTCCTCTTCTTCAGGTTCTTCGTCTTCAGATTCAATTTCTTCCTCTGCTTCTTTATATTCTTCCTCTGCTTCTGGTTCATACTCAGAATCAGAGATGAAAACTGATGATTGAGTGAAATGTTGCTCTTCCTCTGGTTCTGATTCATCATCGGAACAAATTCTGCCTGTTGATATAGCATAACATTCTTCTTTTTCTGGAGTGCATTCCGGTTGGTCAATCTTGTAAGTAATGCTTTCACCATGTGATCGTAATACAATCGTCTGGTTATACACATCAATCCGTTGGAAAGAAGAATTTGTTAACTTGAACTAGAACGTTCTCAGCTATTCCATTTGGGTATCTAACAGATTGATCAGCTAGCTGGACGGTCATCTTAGTTGTTTCAAGTTTTCAAGTTCCAGCCTCTTAAACAGGGAGTAGGGCATAAGGTTAATGCTGGCTCCTAAGTCGGCTAAGGCGCTTATTTCTCCGGATTGGTAAATAGAACAAGGGAATGTAAATCTACCGGTATCTCCTAGTTTTCCGGGAAGCTATTCTTAAGTAGGGCTGAGGTTTCAAAACTAAGGGGAATATTGTTTACTTTGGGCAGTTTATCCTTAGTGGATAGCAATTTCCTAATATACTTGTTTCGACGGGGAACTCTAGACATGGTATCAAGGAATTTTCCATCTAGCTTAAAGGATGATAATTTCTTGGGTGGAGCTTTAAGTCTAGCGGGGTAAGGGATCCTAACCTCTTTGTTTATGGTCGGAGTGGTTTCCACAGCTGGTATCTTGATCTTTGGTTCTTCCTCTTTTACTGGAACAACAGCTGGTGGTGTAGTAGATGCTTCCTTGGTGGTAGTAAGTTGCTTTGCTTCCTCAACATGTGGGTTGTGAACCGTGTTGCGAGGCAAGCTTCCTCTAGGTCTGTTATCAAGACGTTGTGCCAATTGTCCAATCTGAGGTTCCAAATTCTTTAGCACAACCAATTGATTTCTCATAAAGAGGTCGGCTTGATCTTGTCTGGCGGACGTCTTTTGGTTGAGCATGTGTTGACCTTGCATGAGTTGGGTGAAGGCGTCATCTGAACTTGAAGTTGGGGCCTTTGTCTTTCAGGTTGTTCAGAGGTTTGGTTTGTGTCTGAAGTTGGTGCAGGAAGAGCGAGGGGTTGGTTATAAGAGGGTTGTGATTGTTGTGGGTAAGGTGGGTATGGTGGTTGGTTGTTTCTTGGTTGGAATTGAGGTCCTCTAGGTTGGTTGTTGTTTTGATTGAAACCGGGTGCAAAATTTTGTTGTCGAGCAAAAAACTGAGCATAGTAGATGGTGTCATCTGCTTCTTCGTATTCGACTTGGTATTCACCAGGTGGTTGCGGATTGGTGCAGTGTTGACAGACTTGCACTTGGTGTACTTGGTGCTGTTGTTTCTTAAGTTGTCCAATCTGTTTGACAAGTGAGTCCATTTTCTCCGTTAATACCTTAATTGCTTCGACTGGAATTGAATTTGATGCGGCGAGAGGTGCTGAAGATGTTGAGTGATCTCCAGAGTTCCAATCGTGGTGATGCATAGTCATGTTCTCTATAAGGTTCCATCCTTCTTCATCGGTCTTTGCCATGAAGCTTCCTTGTGCGGCAGCATCAAAGGTGGTTCGGTGGTTAGGGTCTAAACCATTATAGAAGGTACACAATTGTGCGGATTTGTCGAGTCGGTGATTAGGGTATTTCTTCAAGGCTCCTTTGAATCGTTCCCATGCGGTGTATAATGACTCATCAAAATCTTGGTGGAAATTCATGATGTCATTTCGAAGTTTGGTTTGTTTAGAAGGCGGAAAGTACTTGGTTAGAAACTTTGTCGCCATCACAGTCCATGAAGGGATAGAGCCGGTCTCTAAACCTTCAAACCATGTTTGCGCATGATGTGTGAGTGAATAAGGGAAAAGATACAAACGGATTGTGTCTTGACTAATTCCATTTCGTTTGTAGGAGTTTGATAGAGATATGAACTTGTCGAGGTGAGAGTTTGGATCATCACTGGGTAATCCATGGAATTGACAGTGGTTTTGGATTAGTTGGATGATGTGGTGCTTAAGCTTGAAAGATTGACCAGGGGTTTCAGGGTAGAGAATTGGTCCTCCTCTTCCTTCGATAGAGGGTTTACTGTTGTCAGCGAGAGTGATGCGTTCAACCATTGCTTGTATGAGTGCAGATTGCTTCTTTTCTCGTCGAATGGTACGTATTATAAGTTCTGGATCAGGGAAATTAAACAGTGGTGCAGATCTAGGGGAACAGGTCATACACTAAAAGGAAAGACAAGAAAGTAAATACTTGTTTTTTGTGTTTTTTTAGAAGGTTTTATCCTAAGGGTTTACTAGAATTGGGATTGGTTGGGCCTCTGTATCGGACAGTTAGTCTCCCCGGCAGCGACGCCAAAAACTTGATGCGCCCCTGAAGCATCGTATGAAGATGACGTACGGATCGCAATCGGTTTGTTTTAAATTTATATTTGCTGGGGTCTAAGTATGACTTACTAATACTTAACCAAAGACTAGTAGATGGTAAGTATGACCTAGAGTCATTCTTAAAGAGAAACTGAATTGAAACGGAGGTGATCCAATCAATCTTTCTTTTCTAGTAAAGGTTTTAAAAAGAGTGCGGTGGGGGTTTTGGTTCAGTTAACTAGGTCAACTAAATAAAGCGAATAAAAGTGTAATAATAAATCAGATAATAAAAGTAGTATTTGTTGTGAGTTCGTTAGCTAATAATGTGGGATGATGACTCTGATGGGAAAACGATTATCTAAATTGGAAATGTTTAGTGGATTCAACACGCATTGGTATAACCAATAAGTTCTCTATTAGTCGGTTATCAACTAATATATCACGAGGAACTAAGGTGTCATGATTATGATCAGATAGACGATGCTCAACTCTCCACACTCTCCTGTGAGGGAGTCAGTGGCCCGTATTATTGAACGTATTCGCTCGTGGGTGAAGGAATAGAGAAGCAGTTCATTACAAATCTGACCGTTCTTAATACCATAAAGATTTCAAATATATTAAACTATTAACTTAGAATTTATGTTCGGACTTATTAATCAATTCCTATTAATGAAACTTAAGGATGATAAACAGGGGAAAGCATTTAAGGTTCTTGCGTATCATAGTTTTGGTTTCATATTTTAAGGAAAGGATATCAGTGTAATTTAGATTCCAAACTTGCCTTTCTAATTACAATTAACAAATCTCTAGGTTTTCGTAAATGGTTATTTAGCCGGTAGCCTACCTACTCTAATCTAATCTAAATTAACTAATCTAATTAAAATGCTAATTAAAATGTTGATGGCTTTTTGCATAAAGTTAAACCAAGACCATTCGAAAAATGCTATGGTGATTCACAGTGTATTTAATCGTTTACCGATATTTCCATTGTGAATTTAATTTCTTCGCCATGTTTACATCATAAGTACATTGTGATCTAAAGTGTACAATACTCATGGCAAGTCCACGTAATTACATTGCATTTTATGATGCTTGCATGACGTTACAGTTAAAAACATAGTTTTTAATACAGATAACTATTGACCAAGTATCAAGGTTCGCGACTCCTCTTTACAGGGTTACAATCACGTTTATAAATCGAAAGGCGAATATAAGTTTTAGGTTTAAAATCATAAGATAAGTCCGTTCATAAAGTTTCATGACATAGTTAAGGTCATCCCACAATTATATATGCTAACTACATCGTTAAGGTCGTTAAGGTCGTTACCGGCTTCCATACGTATGTACTTTGCTTAAAAGCATTTCCAGCACTATACCGAGTAAACAGTCGAATAGGGGTCGTCATATTATTTCTTGACATAGTTAAGGTCATCCCACAATTATATATGCTAACTACATCACAATAAATACAATAATAATCTACTCGCTAATCATGGCACAAAATAATTCTAACATAATTAAAGCATACATATTTAATTAAGATAGAATAGGATACAAAGAACCCGGATTAAAATGCGAGAAGGAATAGACTTGAACTAATACGCGTAACTCCAAGCGTATACCAAAGATTACAAAATGTTCCCTAGCTTTCGTTCTACTTTTAACAAGCTCCTTAACACTAATTTTGAAGTAAGAAAATAGAATGAGAAAGTAAAGAGAGAATTATGCCTAATGCATATGGGACATCTTCAATTGAAAGCCTAGGGGCTATATTTATAGGGAAAATATGGCTCACATTAGCATCCCTAGGCTCACATTAGCAAAGGAGTGAAAGGTGGTGCACAAGGTACGGAAAAGTAGCGAAAGGTGATGCACCGGGTACGGAAAAGTAGCGAAAGATGGTGCACCAGGTACAAGCAAGGAAGAAAAAGCACAAAAGAGATGGGAGGGTGGAAGCCGGCGCCGCCTGGCTGTTGGCTGGCGGCGGCTGGCTGTTGGCCGGCGGTCGGCTGCCACCCGTCCCGGTCCGTCGTCTTTCGCTGCGTTGCTTAATTCACGCGTATCTTCGTCGTTATGCGTTCGTTTGCGTTGATTCTTTTTGCATTGGATTTGTAATTCAAAAATGAAGACTTTGATTTAAAGATATCCTAAAAATATGTTTCCTATCTCCAGATATTGCGTACGAATCATTTGGATCTTCCGGCGGGCGTAGAATCTTCATTCTTTATCCGGTTTTTTTTATTCTTCTTCTGTTGGATTCGTAATTTGAAAACGAACATCTTGGGTGAGATGGATGTTGATGATGAGCACTTTTGTCTTGAAATCTTGTTTTGATGCCTTGAATCTTCAAACGTGTGTGGAATCTTCGTTTTTCTTCCGTTTTGCTTGATTTTTATCGTGCAACCTAGTTTGACCATCTAGGCATAATATCATTGATTTGTATTGGTTTTGAGTTTAAAATGCTGAAAATCATTCTAGAATGAGAGAGATATCGGTAGTTAAAAACATGAATTTTTACGCGATATCACAACTCTTCAGGCTCAGGTGAGTCTCATATCCCCGACTTTTTACTGTTTTTACTCCTGGGGTGGTAACACATGCTCTAACAGTTTTACACGTGAACACGAGTACAAAACTCGCTATATTCTGCATGCTATCTTTTAATCACTTTTAAGTCCTCTACGATCATAGTTCTAGTAATACTTTATGTAGCGCGAATGTTAGTGTATGGTACCATATAGGACTGACCATCCTCTTCCGGGTCAGCAAGCACTGACTGGTTAAACGGACGCATTAACTTTTATTCATACGAGTGTGGATTAGACACTCGCCCGGAGGCACCCACGATCAGGCACTTTATTGTGATCCTGACACCTACGTTAAGCGCAGACTATGACCTAATGGCAGACATATATATCATTTGATTCATTTCAAACGGTTATCATTAAATCTTGCTGTTCACAATTACATATTTATTATGCAAACCTGTGAGCTCACCAGCGTTAGCTAACCTTTTTAGCATGTGTTCTCAGGTACCCAACAACAGTAGGACCTGTTCACTCAGGATGCCCATAGCTCGAGTTAGCATACACATCAGGAGATTATTTTGCATTACTACATTTTTTAACTAAGTTATGCCGATTAATCTCTAAACATTGTAATTATTGGGATTTTGAAAACATTTATACATTGTAAAACTTTATATTATCAATGTATCTGTAAAACGACGCATAAAGAGTCGTTCATTATATGCCTTGTGTGTTTTGATTATTGATTAGTAGCACCCCAAAGCTTGCTTCCGCTAAACAGTAAATTTGGGGATCTTGTAATCGACCAGTGGAGATTCCTGTGGCATGTTATAGTCACAGTTTTTGGACCGAAGAAGGGTGGTTTTGATAAGTTGAGCACTACTCTTATATCGGCTGTACTTTCACTGGTTTATAATAAACCATACATTTTTTGTGATCATATTTTTGGAGAGTTGGTCCGACAGATCTCAGGTGTTGTTAGATCACGTTTCCTGATCTACCCGAGATTCTGTATGATGATCATTTGTCATTGTCTTCCGAAGCTTGTTATTCCTGAGCCGCATTTACGCGTAGATACTATTGCGCTCAGAGGATACAATGCTATGTTCTTGCAGACTATTCGATGGGAAGAATATGTCAAGCCAGAGACACGTGATCTCTTTGGCTTTATTATTATCTACTGTATGTGATGCCGCCGAATCATGGTTGGCAAGATGTTGCTGCTACTGTTGTTGTTCCTACGCATATAGCTGATGTGGTTCAACCTAAAGATCCACAAGAGCTACTTGAAGAGGTTCTGGAACAAGCTGATAGGACTAGGGAACAGGTGAACCCAGATATTGCTGCACAGCTGGTATATGATGTGCTAGGTCAGAATGATACTACATGAGATCCTGTTTTGAGAGAAATTAATCAGTTTATTGCTTCTACTCAGGTACGCATTATACATTTAATATTCTTGATAGTTAATAAACTGATGATATAGAAACTTAGATGATAGAGCTTTTAGCTAATCATAAAGTTTAAATATTATTGTAATTAGGAACTGATGGATACAGAACCAGAGGTTGATAGACCTACAGGTTCTACGTCTGCGGTCATACCTTCTAAGGTATTATATATTATTGAGATATAGAACTTGTATGATAGAGCGTAATGCTAATCATTAATGTTTAATATGTTTAATATATAGGATACTGAGGCTGGTCCGTCTGGTGGACGTGATGGTGAAACTACATCAGATTCTGATTCTGATGATGTTCGACCTATTTCACCGCCTGCTGGTATGATTCCTTATAGATTTGGACATATAAAGGATCCAAGTTTAAAAGGAAAACGCATAGCTGACGATTTAGATCCTGATTTTAACGTGTTAGATGAGGATCTTGATGAAGAAGAAGAGTTCTTGGAGACTCCAAGCCGTAAAAGGGATAGAGCTTCTACTAGACAATTGACTATTGGTCTAGGTTAGTTTATTAATAGTTAGACATTAATTATCTTGTTAGTTAATCAGGAGTTATAAACTAAGACAGATTTATCTGTAATAGTTGCTCTGGATAGACCACGGGATGAGCAGGTGTCACAACAGATGGTTACTAAACCGATATCTGTACCTACTGAGGTAAGGGATATAAGTTTAGTTCTACACGTGTTATATAATTGATTAGAGATTGAGACAGAGTAATCTGTAACAATTACTTATTTAATTTTATATAACTTGACAGGCTGAGATTGTTGATTTAGTACGTACGGTATAGTTTCTGACTACTAAAGCAAGTAGATTTGCTGCTAGCTTACTCACGGCAGCGTTATCTCAACCTACTCCACCACTTACTACTGCGTCTCATATTTCTTCACTCACACCACCTGGACCATCAACTATCTCTGTTACTCCTACAACTGATGCTGAAAAGATTACATCCTTAGAGTTGCTAGTTAAGGAGTTAGAGAAGCTTACTTCAAATATTCCAGAGTTGGTAGCACAAAACCTTCTTTTTGCATAGCAGATTACTCAACAGAGTAAATCTTACAAGACACTGCTGGAGACTCATACTACTTTGCTTCAAGATTTTACTACCCAGCGACTGAAGCTTGATTCCTTAGAATGTTTAGTGTTGAGAGTGAATTCAGGACAGTCAGCTCAGGGGGAGATATTGGTATATTTAGAGTCTTGCAAACAAGATGAGTTAAGGAAGAAAAGAGAAGATGACAAAGATGATGATCTCAGCGCACCGAAAGATGGTGAGTGTTGTGCTGCACACGGTCGTTGGAATTTCTAATGGAGATGCAGCACAACAGTGGGTTTTAAATTTATAAGGTTGGGGCCTAGGGTTACTATTATGCTAATCAAAGGGCTAGCAAAGGACAAGTATGACCTAGGATCGTTCTTCAAAGCGCGGAAAATTGAAGATAGGGGATTTAGAAACTTTTATGTATATAGCTAGGGAGGAAAAGAGTTGGTTTTGTTTAGGGTTTAGACATTCTACTATAAATTAAATTAAGATAAACTAAAAGGTGGAGGTTACTTTGGGCGTTCAGCAATTAAAGTGATTGCCTACTATGAAGTGGTTTAGGAGTTGTTGAATATGTAGAGTTCTAATGAGGATAAGTTTGTAAGTTAATGTGAGCTATTAATGCAGTCCTTCTATCGGGCTAACGTGGAGGTGTCCACAATCAGGCAAATAGAATGTCACGTTGGTTGCAGAATATATTAAAGCATACACCGAAAATTCTCTCAAATGTATACCCATATTATCTGACAGTTAATCTCGAATCCTATTCCCCAATCTCAGTCGTCAGAGATGTCCAAATCATGGCATAGTTTGTTAAAAAAACAATCTTATGAATGAGGTTTTACCCTCACCGGAATAGGTTGGACTAATTGGTCTAGGCGGTCAGATAATATGTCATCACTTATTCGTACGATTTATCAACATTACTCAGGTATGCAAGAATATTTGAATGGTTTGTACTACAAATGGAAACTTAAGCAACACATTTGTTATTCGATTCATAATACAACTACCTTCGGTCGTTCTTGACTTCCATACATTTGTACTCCGCCGTAAGCGTTTCAAGTACTATATCAGAGAACAGTCGAATAGGGGCCATCATATTACGTCACGATATTTAATTCCATATGTATTTCACTATTATGATAATCCTAAGGCAACAATCAAACAAGAACATGCAATAAGACGATCAAAGCAATAGTTCAGTATAAGCATGCAAAGGTGTTATTTAAGTCAAGGATATTCCGAAAGTTGTCTCAAAAATATCGTCTATATGAATCTAATCTTAATCTACCTCTATTCCCATATTCCGTGTCTCTTAGATCCTATTTTAGTCTAGAGAACACCGGCCATGTCGAGCTCAATGATTCAATCTAACATAGTATAACTAAGTGACATATATCCTATGAGTTAGCAACGTTCATTTTTGGATAAGGTTTTAGTCTCAACATGAGTTGGGAAGATAAATAATAAAGATTTAATTCCTACATCTATTTGTAATATAAATCATCCGTAAACTCATAACATACAACTTAATTAAATATTTAAACTTTTCCTAAACGACTATCATAGCAGACAATTGAGTTATTTCGTTAATCATGGCAATTCTAGCATGAATATTTAAATTTATTAATGAAAGAACAAACATATTAAATATGGAAGATAGATTAACACCTAGGAAGAAGTACAATAACTCGTAGCTAAAATATGCATCCCGGAGCACCTCCGTACAAATCTTCCTTGATTAGTTATTTAGCTAGCCTAATTAACTAGGAAGAATTAAAATTACAAAGAAAGATGTAAAAGTGTAGGTGTGTAAAAATATGAAGAAGTTAAAAGATGTGTAGTCAAATGAACCAAAGACCCCTATTTATAGTTGAGTCATGGTGCATTTTAGCATTTTTAGGCACACATTAGAAAAAGGGTGAAAGGTGGTGCACCGGGTAAACGCAAGGACCAAAAAGCGGAAACGAGATAGGGGGAGGGGGGGCAGTGGCGCCCATCAGTAGGCCGGCTGCGGCTGATGGCTGGCCGGCGGCGGCTGGCTGCCACCCGCCCCGGTCTGTCGTCTTTCGTTGCGTTGCTTAATTCACGCGTATCTTCTTCGTTATGCGTCCGTTTATGCTGATTCTTTTTGCGTTAGATTCTTAATGCAAACATGAAGACTTTGATGAAAATATATCCCAAAAATATGTCTCCCATATTTGGATGTCTCGTACGAATCGTTTGAATCTTTCGGCGTACGCAGAATCTTCATTCTTTGTCCGTTTTTGTTGATTCTTCTTCTGTTGTATTCGTAATTTGAAAACGACCATCTTGGATGAGATGGATGTTGATGATGGGCACTTTTGTCTTGAAATCTCATTTTGATGTCTTGAATCTTCAAACGTGCATGGAATCTTCATTTTTCATCCGTTTTGCTTGATTTTTATCGTGCAACCTTGTTTTGACCATCTTGGCATAATATCATTGATTTGTATTGTTTTTGAGTTTAAAATGCCAAGAATTGTTCTAGAAAGAGAGAGATATCGGTAGTAAAAACATGACTTTTTACGCGATATCAAGTATCCCACACTTAGAACTTTGCTTGTCCTCAAGCAAATCTTCAGTAAAACTATCTTAAAAGTCTGGAAAGGGGGCTTCACGTCCTGGAGAACTTTGATTCCTGCAGGCTAGGTAAAGATAAGTTTTAAGGCAGGGTTTTAACCTTTTGATGTTTTTCCAACCTGGTTCTAACAAGCTCTCTTTTCAATCTTGGTAATGTAAGATATACATGGCTGGGATCCTCACAGGTGGTCACTCAATTCACTCCAGCGTATCGGGTTTCCTAATTTCTAATTCACTCAGAGGCCAGTCATGCAGCTCTTCCGTCATCATTGGCTTGGTCGAGGATCAGATCTACAGTACTTAAATGAGGACGGTGCAAATTATCCCTAGACATTTATAAGAGGGTGAAAGTAGTATATATGGACGAAGGGTTTTGTAGGTGGTTTATTTAGGGGTTTTAATATAGCCTAAGAGTTGTCTGTGATGACTTATCTTTTGCACTTGGTAGCGCTCCTTCTTGGATTTTCCTCTCTTTGAGCCTTCTTTTTTTCTTCTTTTGATAAACCTTTCCCTTGGCTTTAAATGATCCTTGGGCTTTTAGGTTTCTTCTGACATCTTTGCTTTTGCTGAATTTTTTTTCCATGGAGCTCCTTTTACGGATGATGCTCATCCTTTAGGGAACGCTCCGTACTTCTTATAGTAATTCTTCTGACATAACAGAAACTTAGGCTATGGCCAAAAGGGGAAGGAAGGGATTGGATTTCGAAGTGAGTTTTTGAAATGAAAAGGCTAAGGCTCAACATGTTTTCTACTAATCTTCAATGCTGAAGGTGAGTATTGGTTAGGTTAGGCTTGAAAGCAAGGGTTTTACGAGAGGGTTTTTATCCTAGGAAATGTCAAGGTCCTCTAATTGCACCTTCGTAACGTATGACGCCCATTTTTGTAATCTCAAAACGTAAGTCCCTAGTTCTAGGATCGATAACTTCGTTATCTATAGTATTAAGGCGCGAATTCCTCAATACACGTTATCTTACTATAACGAAAACGAATAAGTTCTTGTTTAGGTTAACTAATACTTAGCTTTAAACGATAAAATGTCAAAGCCTAGCCTTTAGGTTTAAGTTTTTCTCTGGATATTGAATTTGTATGTTGCATAAAAATGAATGGCAAAAGTTCTTCTTCTTTTCACGTAATGAAAACATATATACATACATATATATATATATATATATATATATATATATATATATATATCATCTCAACTCGTAACCACTGGGCCTGTAAGTTGACTCGACTCGCTATGCAGCCCAAGCCCAATCATGAACTCGGCTCGCCATAGCTCAGATTCTACTACGAGTTCAGATCTCATCTCACATCGCAATGCCTTGCGACTTGAGATCTCGACTCGCAGAAAATGTATTTGTTAAATACAAAATTTCGTCTACTATTAATAAAAAATGTTCATATACAAATCAAAACCAATGTATCAACCTGATAACAATTATACTAGTCATATTACAAGCTAGATCTGTTATCACAAACTATGTCTCAACAGACTCCCCCTTGACAATAGCTCTAACATCTATGTCTTCAAATTATCTTTGGTCTTTATTTGTAAATCTTACTACCTGCATAAATTTTCATCTTAATACAAGTCTTTACCATCATCTGATTATCTCTCGCTAAATCAGCCCATGCTTCTGTCGTAAAGATTCTGTTCTTATTCAACTTTAACAGATCCTCGACAAATTCATTAGGTGTCGATGGTCATAAACTCTTAAAATTTCATGTTCACCACCCTCAACCTCATCATAAGCTTCAACCATGACAGCTTCTCCAGTTTCTGAATCCACATGCCAACTTTTCATATTTCCAAGTATATTTTGTGGCATTGTCTTCAACGGAACTTGCTGTACACATCTAACAGCTCGATAAATCTTCTTCCTTCTTCTCCTACCATTTCTTTCACTTCGTTCTTGTAACTTTATCATTTTTCCGTTTCTTGGCTTAATCTTTTTGAAATTTTCTTGATCGAACCTCCGTTCTGATAATATGTTGTACATAATTACCAACAAAATCATCAATCGGATTCTTCAATGGTAATCTAGCCAAATCACGAATCTCATACTTTGGTAGAAAACTAAACACTGCAAGTTTTCGTTCAAAGTATTGAACTTCATCAAATCTCTTGAGAGCAATCAGTTTTAGATCAGCATCAAAATACCATCCTATAATCCCTCTTCTTGCTATACGCTTACCAGTAATATCAACTTCTGATATTCTAATTTTTTTCTTTTTTTTTCTTTGGCAAGGGCTTGAACATATGATTATTTTTATGCTTATCAGGAAGATCTTCTTCATCTAAATCAGTTGAATCATCAATTTCTTCATCTACATTGATAACCGTTGGACTTTCATCATTTTCAATAATTACTTCTGTCCTAGAAGGGCTCACATGGTGTTCATCAACATTAACATCTGGATCTACACCAATGTCATGCTCAATCTCTGGAATAGTAGTCCAATCATCAGGTCGTTGAAATTCTCCTTCTTCCAAATCATAATTAATATATTCATCTATCTCATCCAGAATATCATCTTCTGAATCTGATAGATTAAGCATTTCAATGCCTAGAAAAACACACACACAAATAATTATTAACAATCTAAATTCCTTCATTGATTTCCCTGAATCAATCTAAGAATTTCTTTATTAATCCTTTTTGTGTAATTAAACCATAAACGCAATTAATAACTTATAAATCTTTTATTTATTACCCTGAATTAATCTAAGATTTCTTAAGTCTTTTATCAAACACTTAACAAACATTAATTAAATTTAAACTGTAATGTATTGTGAATAATCACCAAACATTTAAGTTTACAATTAACTAACTTATATAATTTCCAATACTTAATTGAACTGTTATTTTCAAAGAACTTAACTTTTCAATTATATCTTTAAATTATATATCATTTGTCTAGTAAAAACAAACACATTTATAACTTGTTAGGTATAAAAACTCTCAAATCTAAAATGTCTAAGTTCAAACAAACTTTGACCGCTGAAATAAATCAGAACATGTCGCACGACTTCTCAATGAGTCGGAAGACTTTCGATCACTAATTTATTTAACTTTTTAGAATTAAATAACTTAAATAATTTCTAATATATTTAATCTTGTAACAATAATAATCTCAAGCCGAATATATTACCAAAACTATTAAGTTACAATTATTCAGTTACAATTGTTTTAATGCAAATATTTACAAATACTAAACTATACTAATCTAATACTAAGCTATCTTACCAGCTTCTATATCAACCGGTACTGCTGTATCAGTACTTGTACCAACTCCACTACCACTTGCACCAGCAGTAGACTCCCCCTGAACGGTAGCATGATCAACAGTCTTTAAAGGACAAGTTGGCACACTATCTTTAGATGCACTGGAATCATCGTCTCTGTCGTGTCTCCTCTTCAGCTTCAACTCATCTTCTTTGCACACTGCTCTATATACCCTAATCTCCCCCTGAGCTGACTGTTCTTTATGCAGACTCAAAACGAGTTCCTCCAAATTGTCAAGCTTCAGTCTCTGGGCAGTGCAGTCATCAAGCAGTGTATTATGAACCTTCATCAATGTTTGATAAGATTCACTAACAGTAAGCAACTGTTGTGCTAAAGAAAGATTTTCTGCTAACAACCGTGGAACCAATCCCGTCATTTTCTGCTAACAACCATGGAATGGCTTGAGATAAGGCTGTCGTGAGAATGCCAGCTGCAAAGCGACTTGCCTTGGTAGTAGGAAACTGTGCTAAACGCACTAATTCCACAACTCCCTCCTTGATAACCTGAGAAACCAATTCTTGTGTCGGTAACACTATCCTTGTCTCAGCCTATAAAGTTAGACATAATTACATAAAGAACTGTTACAGATTACTCTGTCTCAATTTCAAAATAAAAAATGAACACTTGTGATACTGAAATTATATCTCTTACCATAGTAGGTACAGAAACCGATTCAGAAACCACCGGTGTCACCTTCGCTACCTGTGGTGTATCTTGAGTTTCTGTTATAGAATTAACTGTCTCAGTTTAACTCCTGATAAACAACAAGTTAAGATTATCTAACTTTAAATTAAAGATTAAAAATTTACCATCACGAATGGTCAAGGTCCTTGAACGCTTTCTGCATTGACTAACCAGAGGAGTATCATCCTCAGGACCTTCATCCAAAATACTGAAGTCGGGATTGACTTCTTTAGCTTTACGCTTTTCTTTCACATCCGGATCAGGCATCAACCTTGAACCATAAAAAAATTGTCCAGCTGGAGGTGAAATGGGTCTGACATCATCAAAATTTGTAGAAGAATCTGATTCAATCTCACCATCTTTACCACCAGAAGTACCAACAACAGTATCCTGAATAGCAAATATATTAAATATTTATGATTAGCATAAAAGCTCTATCATACAAGTTCGATATATATGTAAGATTAATCTGATGTATTACCTTCAGAGGGAAAACCTCAGATCTATCATGTTGTTCCTGCTCACCCTCAGGTCTTACAACCTCTAAGTCTGTAGTCTCAGCTTCCTGTGTATAACCATATTTATATTTTATGATCAGATATATGGCCTAATCATCTAAATATCTATATCATTATCATTATATAATTGTATTATACTTTTATGATTAATAATTGAATCTATCAGCTAAGTATCTATATTTTTATATAATATACCTCAGCAGGAGCAAGATAATGCTCAATAGCCTGCAAAACAGGATCAGTAGCATCATCATGTTGTACTAGCACCTCCTGCACAACCTGTGCAGCAACCTCTGCATCAACCTGTTGTCCCGGTTGTTCCAAAACATCATTCATAAGCTCTTGTGGATCTTCAGGAAGAACCACATCAGCAGCAGGCTCAGGTACAGCAGCAGCAAGAACAACATCTAGCCAACCATGGTTCGGTGGCATCACATATAACAGATCGATCATAAAATGAAAAAGCTCACGTTCCTCTGGCTTCACAAACCCCTCACGTCGTATGGTCTGCTGAAACATGGCGTTGTACCCTCTGAGCGCTATTGTATCAACATGTAAGTGCGGCTCAGGGATAACTAGATCAGCAATCCAAGAACGGATGATCAGCATGCAGAACCTCGGGTAAATCAAAAAGCAAGATCTCACAGTACCTGATATCTGGCATACCAATTCTCCAAAAATATAATCACAAAAACTGTATGGTTTATTATAAACCAGTGACAGCATGACCGATACAAGAGCATGGCTTAACTCGTCAAAACCGCCCTTCTTCGGTCCAAAAATCATGATTATAACATGCCACAAGAATCTCCATTGCCTAATAACTAGAGCCTTGAGGAATTGACGTCCTCTTCTCTCACCCGTATACCCCATACGGCCTAACGCACCCTCAACAAAATCCATAGGGTACTCAGTCGGACCATCTTCTTGGTCTACTGTCCCCAGTCGTAAAATCTGACGAAGGTCAGATGCAGAAAAGACAACTGGTCTCTGATTGACCGTTGTGCGTATCACTGTCGGGTTGACGGTCTGATCATACTGAATATCCGTCGAAAAATCATTCAGTATCGTCTGAGAGATCAGTGGAGACTCTGTAATCGCATAACTAATGGTTGAACGTGCAAAAAATGTAAGCATCTGAGCTACTTTGCTAGCTCCTCGTGCACTGAGATCTAGATCAAAAAGTATGTTGTGACCTTTATCAAACGGATGAGCCATATCTGTATAAAATACAAATGACAAAAACAATTAATGCACGTTAACAACATTAACTAAATTTTAAACTATAATGTATTATGAATCAAGATTCATCAAACATCTTAGATCTAAATTTAGAATATATAACTTGTTACATAATTATCTCAAGTCGTATATATCAATATAGTATGTGTTATTACGTATTAATATAAAATTCTTACGTCAAAACATATTTAGTAAACTTTTAAAGTCAAAAATTATAATTATATAACTTATTACATCGAAAGTGTAAATTGCAAATTATGTTACAAGTGACATTTTATTTTTAAAGTTTTATTTGAACTCGCAAAGACCAATGTCAACTCGCAACTGAACTCGCAAAATAGTCAACTCGCTATCCAAGTCAATCTGCAACTTCGACTCGCAAGTCGATCCGCTAATCAACTCGGTCCGCAGGTCAACAAGTCAACGAACATAGTCGACTCGCATGGTCAACAAGTCAACAAACATAGTCGACTCGCATGGTTAACAAGTCAACAAACAAGTTCTCAACTCGCAAAGATAGATCTGCGAATTAAAATCTAACTCAACTCGCTAATTTGAATCTGAGATCAACTCGCAACATGAACTGGTGTTGCGAATTGAAACTAAAATCGATTAATCTCATAATTTTAATGCGATCTTCCGATTGATTTATATTCATTAAGGTTCGATTAACAGTAACCCTCAGGATTCTAGTTAAATAACACCTTAAATCGACATAAGTTGTGCGAAATTCAAACCGAAACCCTAAGTTTATAAAAAAACTTCAATTTTGAGCAAATTACACGGTGAAATCCGTTGGTTTATACCTCAAAATAATCACAATTCGAAAGTGTACAAAGCTACGGATGAAAAAGCTCATTCCCGTACTCGTAAAATCAAAATCAAACGAAAAACTTTGTTTCGCTTCGTTTCACAGTATGTCGGTTCGTAGAAATAAAGTGAGTTCGCAAGTGAATGTGGGTTCGGTGGTTTATTGGACTCGTTTGACCACCCTTTTATATGTTTTACTCGATTCACAATTTGTATCTCGATCCTCAGAGTTGACTAGTCAAACTCGCATAATTAAATTAAATAAAAAATGCGAATTAAATTCTAAGTATGAATTAAAACCCATTAACACTTATATAGTTAACTCTGTAACTATGTAGCCTAAACATTTTAAAGAAAATGTTTTCGCATAATTTTTCCTCAATGATAATCTTCTTACATATATTAACCGACTAAACCCGTGATATAGTTAAACTTGTATAAAGAAAAATCTCGAGCTAAAATTATTTACTTATATACCTTATGGTCTTAAGTATATAGACAAGACTAAAATATATATATATAAGTTAATATAGAAAAGTTAACTGCCGATATAAAATCAGGACACGCTGCTCGACTACATGTGAGTCGGAAGACTTTCGATTAACAATCCACGTAACCTATATATTATTTTCATTTGTCATATTACGTTTGTTCAACATATAATACACATCAAGTATAATTTACTTCCATAGGGTAACACATTTAAAAATAAAATAAAATAAAACTTCTATTGATCATTAAACATAAATACAAAATAAGAAATAAAACTTAACAGTACTAACATCCTATGAAAGCAAACGAATTTAAAATTAAAATGCTTATCATTTAAACTGCTTAGGGATCATATTAGGAAGAATAAGCCATTTATATTTAGATTTTAATAAGAACAAGACGATTGTTAGTATGCATACCTCATGAAATTTATATAAGTACAATAAAATTACAAATTAACCAGTAATAGACTTATATTTATAAAATTATATCTTATTTACCTTTATCCACAAGAAATAACTGTAAATTGGAAAAATAACCTTTTATTTCTTGGGAACTAATTATTCACAAAAATGAACATTCCAATATCATAGACAGTTCAAGACGATTACCGGGATTATGATCCACATAAACAAATTAGACATAGATTTTTGAGCAAACTTTATTATTATTAATGTGAACAATATCTAAAGTGTTCCATTCTATAATATACTGAAGAACTTAAGTAAAACACATAACACTTCATCTTTTAAATTTCAAGGTAGAGGTTACTAAATGATGTATCTTTTCGAAACATATAACATACACTTGAGTTAAAATTTTGACAAATATCAAACATCCTTTAAAGATACTAGTGGTTCCAGATCTGTACTCACATACAACAGAGGATCCCTTAGTATAATTAAAATAAGTTTGAGACTATTGGCAAAACTAAAGGCAACAGGTTTGTACTCACGTACAACAGATTTGTTAGTTTCATTAATAACCATATTTGCAACTATTTGTCATTTGTAGATAGATGCATGATAACAGTGTATAGCAGTACCATCATTCATCAATTAAGAAATATGTCATACATTATATAACAGTTCACAAAATATATGACACACAAAAGAATAATTTGCCTACCAGTATATCATATAATGAATCTGAATAGACTGTAGTTATTCTTATCACTTATATAAAGGGCACGAGTTATTATCAGTGGATATAGGTGTATATTCAGATAAATATAAGTAAACTCCTAGTTAAGTATGCATTTCTAATGAAACATATAGGAATATACTAATACATCAATCTTAGCACTTAGGTTTATTATTCTTAAGCTCATTCTCCTAATGTACTATCATTTCCCAAGTTTTTACAGCCAAAACTTAAAGCTTTTCTAAAAGAACTTCGGTTGTTCTTTTATTGGAGGCGATTCCCCTTCAGTAACAAGCAAATGAATACCATACGCCCCCCCCTTTTTATTAAAAACATATAAAAGTACTAATTACTATTACAAAAATTACCCTTGGAAGAATAATCACTCTGGATTTCTCATTCCATTAAGTTGAACCAATGTCTCAAATCGAGCTCTGTCGAACGTCTTCGTGTATAAGTCTGCTAAGTTATCCAATGACGGAACCTTAACTAACTTTATCAATTTTTTCTCAGCACAGTCTCTAATAAAAAGATGTCTAATATCAATGTGCTTAGTTTTACTGTGCTTCACCGGATTGTTGGTGATCGACATTGTTGATTCGTTATCAATCATCATAGGAGTATTGGTTATGTTTAACCCGTAATCCCGCAGTTGCTGTTGTATCTAAAGAACTTGAGAGCAACAGCTGCCAGCTGCAATATACTCAGCTTCACATGTAGAAATGGCTACCGAGCTTTGCTTCTTGCACTGCCAGGATACTAATCTACCTCCTAAGAATTGACATCCTCCGGATGTAGATTTCCTATTCTGATTGCTTCCACCATAATCTGAATCAGTGTAAGCTATGAGATCTAAGTCTCCATCAGTCGGATACCAAAGTCCCAGCTTCGGTTTCCCTTTGAGGTAACGAAATATCCGTTTCACAGCTTGCATATGTGACCCTTTTGGATTAGCCTGATATCTTGTGCATATACAAACATCAAACATAATGTCAGGCCTAGAGGCAGTTAGATACATTAGTGATCTGATCATGGCCCTATAAAGAGTAGGATCCACATCCTGATCACTCGATGTATCAAGACCAAGTCAATGATTTACTGGAATAGGAGTATGATAGATTTTACTTTCATCCATCTTAAATCGCTCTAATAAATCAGCAGTGTATTTACAAATAGTGTACTATCAATTGATCCTCTTGTAAATCCATTCTCAAGAAGATACGTTGATAGTGTTCCATACCATGCCCTAGGTGCAGACTTATTTAATCCATATAGAGCCTTATTTAATCAATATACTCTATCTGGATAGTCAGGATCAGCGAACCCTGGCGGTTGTGAAACATACACCAATTCTTCTACTTTGCCATACAAGAAGGCACTCTTAACATCCAACTGATAAACTTTTATCTCTTTGAATAAGGCAAATGCTAAGAATACCCTAATTGCTTCAAGCCTAGCAACTAGTGCAAACACTTCATTGTAATCTATACCCTCTTGTTGATTAAACCCTTGAACCAATAGACGGGCTTTATTGAGAGTAATGACTCCCCGGTCATCTCTCTTACACTTAAATACCCATCTAGTTCCAGTTGGATACTCTCCCTTGAGAAGGTCAACAAACTCCCATACTTGTAATTTTGAAAACTATAACAGTTCTTCTTGCATAGCTTCGACCCACGAGCTTTCTTTTAGTTCCATTTGCACATTTTTAGGCTCAACTTGTGAGATAAAGCATGAATATAGACATTGATTAGGAATCCCTCTCTCTTTCATAGCAGTATACAAGCTTTCTAAATCTTCAGATGTACTAGCTTTAGATTGAGTCCTAGTTTGAAAAGGAGTATTAATATCACCGATGATGTTTTCAACGGGATGATTCTTACTCGTTCTAGTAACCGATATAGGGTTAACTATTAACTCATATCCTAAGTTAGTACCAATCTCTTCTGATGAAGGCATATCTTCTGATCCAGCTGAAGATAACCTTAAATGTTTCAAAGGAGTAAGTACATCATCAAACTTTGTATGAAGATCATCCTCAGTATCTTCTGTTTCTTGATATGTATCCTTTGAAGGTTGTTGTGACCCACTTGAAGAAGCTTCATTTGAGTCATCATTTGTCCTGATTCTAGATTTCGAAACACTCGATATTGGAGAAGAACCATTATCCGAATCTTCAGATAATAAGTGCTCAGATATCTCTGAATCACTGACAAAGTCACTTATGGGAACTTTATATGACTGAAAGAGATCTGAATAGTCAAATTGCCAATCTAATCCCTTATGTACAACAGGTACATAGCTCGTAACTTCAATGTTATAAACTATTTCCAGTCGTCCCGTGACTTTATTGAAAACTCTTTTATTAGGCGAATTGGGCACATAACCTAGGAAAAATCCTTCGTCAACCTTTTCGCCAAATTTAGCTTGATTTCCTGTTTTCAATATCGTACATGCCACTCCAAAGGGTTCAAATCCCTTCAGATTAGGTTTCTTATTGTTTAGTAACTCGTAACAACTCTTGTTACGATTTTTGACCGTAAGAACCCTATTTAGAACATGACATGCTGTATTCACTGCTTCTGCCCGAAATATGATCGGAAGCTTTGAATCTGCAAGCATTGTTCTAGCAGCTTCAATCAACGTTTGATTTTTCCTTTCAGCAACACCATTCTGTTGAGGTTCATATGGTGCACTGAATTGATGTTGTATCCCTTTACTTAAGCAATAGATATTCAACGTTGAGTTCTTGAATTCCGTTCCGTTATCACTATGAATACGCTTTAATCTCGTTTTATACACATTCTCTACTAGTCTAAGAACTCCATTAATATTCCAGGAATTTCATCCTTAGATCCCAAAAAGAATAACCATGAGAATCTAGAGTAATCATCTTTGATAACTAAACAGTACCACTTGCCACCTAGACTTCTTTTGCTTATAGGGCCAAAGAGGTCCATGTGTAGCAATTCAAATGGCGAGGAGATTGAGTTTTCAGTCTTAGACCTGTGTGATTTCTTGTGCTACTTTCCTTTTAGGCAAGGAACACACTTGTCCTCAGACTCGAAATGTTTCTGTGGTACACCTAGAACTAATCCATTCTTAGTTATGTAGTTCATTTTTCTAAATTTAAGATGTGCCATTCTCCTATGCCATAAAAGTGCATCTGCTTCTGAAGCCTTGGATAGTAAACATGTTGACTACATTGAAGAGTTAGAAACAACCATGTTTATAGCATAGATGTCCTTCTTCCTTGGTGCCCTCATCAATATCCATTCTTCAGGAATTGTGAAGCCTGGCTTCAGAACTAAAGCCTCCTTTCATTAAAATGAACTGGATGACCTTTATTGCAGACTTGGGAAACACTCACTAGGTTATGAGTTATTTCTTCAACATAATTCACATCCTCTAGAGTCAAAGTTCCATTTGAAACTTTTCCTTTCCTAGTAATTACTCCTCCTTTATCTCCTGCAAAATTAACTTTTTGCTTGAAACCTTCTTTGAAGTTCTTCAGTTGACTTCGTTCTCCTGTCATGTGCCTTGAGCATCCACTGTCTACATACCACCAGCTATCCTTGTTCACAGTCTACTCCTACACATAACAAATTGTACACAATTAGTTTTCAAGAGGGACCCAAGCCATTACGGTCTTGGTTTGTCCCTGATCATCTACAATCTGAACCTCCTTAAAGTAACCATAACTATTCCCATCGGGAGTCTTGGTAACTTTCACAGGAGTTTAAGATTGTTGATGATCTGTAGTCTTAGGCCTATGAGGAGAGTGAGTAGAAAACATCCTAGGCACAAACTTAGTTCCTTGTGCACTTGAAGTAGAACCATTTTCAAACTGACTATGGTTTCTACTAGGGGTCCTAAACCTCGAAGGTGTCTTATCTCTTGGCTTATTGAAAGTATTTTCGTTCAGAGTATAAGGCCTTTTAGGTTTAGGTGGAGAGACACTATGATTACCATCTCTTTTCAGAATGTTTACAGGTTTGGTGCCTAATCCTGGTTTGGAGCCTAGCCTGTCTACAATTGAACTAGAAGTGGTCGGTGTCTTTTCAGTATTCACTAACTTATGTGATCCTTCCAACTTCTTATTTGGACAACAAGAAGCCACATATCCTTTTTGGTGACATTTGAAGCAGGACATTTGTTTCCGTGACTTACCAACTTTTGCATTCGCAGTCGGTGTCTTAGGCACTAAAGGATCACTAACTTGTTCTTTATTAATCACTTCATCAGTCTTAGTATCATTAATTACTCCACCCGGTATAAACTTTACTTTATTGTGAGTAATTTTCTTACTATCATCAGATGAAGGATTCTTAACAACATTCTTATGTGCCTCTAACTGTTCAAGTTTAGTTACTGGTTCTACAGAACATACTTCAGTCATCTCAGTGTCTTCTGGAAGCCTAGTGTAATTTGAATTGAAAGGAGGAGGTGTCTCATTGTAACCTAATCCTGACTTATCATTTACACTTCGTTGAGCATCAAGCATCTTATCCATCTTAGTGGTTCTGTAATTTTCTATCTTTCGGTTTTGCTCCACTAGCTTCAATTTACAATCAGCTAACTCTTTCTCCTTATTAGCAATTGTCTGATTTAAGTCTTTTAGATTCATATAGAGACCAACTATGATAACAGCTTTTTCATTAATGGTATCTCTAAGTGCAATCCTATTAGAAGCATCAGACTTAATTTTATCTTTTAAGTCTTGTTTATCATCACTTAACCTATGCACATCAATCTTAGCTAGTTCAAGTTCAGATCTAACAGTCTTATTAGATTCAGTCAATATGCTAACTTGAGAAGACAGGTTTTTGTTTGCTACAGTTAAAACACTAACCTGTGACTGCAAATCAGTAACTAAGTAACAGACATCAGCAAGAGTAAGAATATCAATACATACCTTTTTCTTGTCTGTTTGAATTTCAGCCATGCGTGCTACAAAGTCTTCAGGATTCATATTTTTAGTTGAATCCATATACAACACGTCTTCATCACTTGCTTTCACTTCAACCTCAGGCACCTTTACATCACACTCTGCATCAGTAGGCATGTAGGATGTAGACTCATCAATCTCAACCATGAAAGCTTCCTCAGACTGAGCTTTCCATTCATAAGAGCCATCCAACTGTTTCACAACCAAGGATTTAGAAGCGAGAGTGCTTCCCGAACCTTGTTTTCCATTTCCAGCTTCTACCTTAGGTCATTGGCATTCTCGAGCAAAGTGTCCATAACCCTGACAGTTAAAACACTTGATCTTGGTCTTATCAAACCCTGACCGATGGCCAACTACCTTTCTACCAGTTTTCTTCAAGAAATTCTTTACTCTTCTTGACAACATAGCAAGTTGATCCTGAAGCTCTATTTCTTCAAGATAATCAGGGTCTATCTGATCATAATCTTCATCAAACATAATTGGATCATTGATTTTACCCTGAATGTAGTTTTCATACGAAGCTACAAAGGAAGCAAGAACAGATAATTGCTAGACAGCAGATTTTACACTCATAGGCATCTTTTGATGCTCCTGAGGTAACTTCTCAGTTGGTTTTCCCTTTGCTTCACTACCAGATGATGTAATGAGACACAACTCATCAGTAATCATTTCACCCTTTCCATCAGCATTACCAACAAACAAAGCAGTGGTCGAGCTCGAGGAAGCAGTAGAGATAGTAGATTTTCTGTGATATAGTCCCGGATTCTGAGCCTGATCAGATAGACCCTGATTATCTTGAAGAAATAGACGGTAAACCCTCAATAAACTTGTCGGTTTTCTCAGTCTCAGTAGTTACAATCTCATGGTCATCTAGCTCACTTAACAAATGGTAGTACCTTGTGGTATAAGCATCAAGATCTTCTCCTTTCAAAGCTTTGAACACAGTAAACTGCTTTTTCAGGAGGTTCCTCTTGCCTGCTTTAACTTGTGGACTACCTTCACGCCTCTTCTCAAGAGCTGTCCACAAAGTTCTAGCAGTTTGGAAGGACTTCAGTTGATGATTACGTTCCTTAGGAAGAGTCATCTTGATTGAAGAATGAGCCTTGTTCTCAATCTCAAATTCCTTCTTTTGTGTTTCACTCATCTGTTGATAAGTGAGAACCACAATAGCATTCTCAATAGTTTGTGTAGGTGCCGTGTATCCATTCTTGATACACATCCAGATAGATAGATCATGGAATCTACAGTAAGATTCAAACCTATCCCTCCAGCTATAATAATCCTCAACTCTTAACAATTTAGGTGGAACATTAGATTTTACAATCTCGTGTTCCATCTCAATCATTTTGCTAAGGTCAGTCATCGTGAAGTTTAAAAGTCAAACTGTATTTGCGAATTCAGAAAAACTCGACTCGCAAAAACTCAATTCTACTCGCAATCTCAACTCGTCTCGCAAAACTCGGTTCGCAAGTCTCAGTTCGGATCACAGTGATGTCAATTCGCAAGTAATCTCGGTTCGCAAGAGATCTTGGTTCGACTCGCAGAACTCAGTTCGGTTCGCAGACAACGCTGAAACCCTAATATCAGTTCGCGAAACGGCTGAAAAACCCGAAAATGAAAGTTTTAGGTATTTTTACGTTAAAATCAGTAGATTTCGACTGTAAACTATCCTAAAAACATCCAGAGAGTAATTTTGATTGTTTTTACACACTAATGCACGTCAAAACAACCCTAAATCACACGCGATTAACCCGAAAACTTCGAACTTACCCGAAAGCTCTTATACCAATTGTAAGTCCCTAGTTCTAGGATCGATAACTTCGTTATCTATAATATTAAGGCACGAAATTCCTCAATACACGTTATCTTACTATAATGAATAAGTTCGCATTTAGATTAACAAATACTTAGCTTTAAACGATAAAATGTTAAAGCCTAGCCTTTAGGTTTAAGTTTTTCTCTGGATATTGAATTCGCAGGTTGCATAAAAACGAATGGAAAAATTTCATCTTCTTTTCACGTAATGAAAACATATATATATATATATATATATATATATATATATATATATATATATATATATATATATTGTCTCAACTCGCAACCACTGGGCCTGCGAGTTGACTCGACTCGTTATGCAGCCCAAGCCCAATCATGAACTCGGCTCTCCACAACTTAAATTCTACTACGAGTTCAGATCTCATCTCGCATCGCAATGCCTTGCGACTTGAGATCTCGATTCGTAGAAAATGTATTTGTTAAATACAAAATTTCGTCTACTATTAATAACAAATCTTCATTTACAAATCAAAACCAATGTATCAACCTGATAACAATTATACTAGTCATATTACAAGCTAGATCTGTTTTCACAAACTATGTCTCAACACGAAATGTATTGCTTGAACAAGTTCTGATTCTAGAGAGCATACACCGACATACTCACAATCGAAAAGTGAAGCATTAAAGATGAATGCTTTTATGGCTCAAGAATCCTCACTTAGTTTGGTGGTTTAGTGCCTAGTCATGCGATTGCTTGCCTCGAAACATAGCTTGAAAAATTCTCAAAGGGTTTTGCCCGACATTATCTAATTCCAAGCCTTTGAATTTCTGTTGACCGGAAATACCCCCCCCCCCCCCCTTTTTTTTTACTTTTGCTTAAAGGATTGATCAAAATTAATGTTGCACACTTTGGTAGTGAATACTACTATCATCCCACACTTAAATGAACATTGTCCCTAATGTTCTATTTCCAAGTTGGGTTAATCCCACACTTAGGTTTTCGAACGGTGGTCAATCTTTCGAAGCTATACTCTCTCTTGTGAGACATAATCCCACACTTAGAGTTTTACTTTGAATTTTAGTGTGTTTTAATCAAGCAAAGTAAGGTTAGAAGAGATACTCCCTTGTGCTGCATGTATATGTGGATTTGCTGGAGACGGACCAGGCTCATTAAAATGAACTTGTTCCATAATTCCTACATCAATTTTTGCATAATCAACATCCTTCACAAACATCAATACACGTTAATATTAAACACCAACAATACTTGTTAATACTAAACACAAATAACTACTAGAAACTAATCCATGTCAGCAGAGAGCATCTCCCAATTGGTGAAGTCATCATCCACGAAGATCGTGTTTTCAACGACCAATGTGGGTGATGATGACTCCTCGATGGTGTGGACCAGAGATGCGGTACCATCCTCTGGATCCTGAATCCAAGCATCTAGTGCAGCAGCCTCCTCCTCTAGTGGGTCCATAAAAGTGGGGTGGTCCTGCGCAGTCATGCTCCAAGGTGGAAATAAGTCCCACGCTGGAATGTGAGGAGCGGGATCAGGTCCCATCTGAAAGGAGCTCACAGGCGTGGAGAGGAAGCCCAGAGCAGTGTGGATCTCAACGATGGCACTGTGCTGGACCTCAAGGGCCCTCAGTATAGACCATGTTCAAAAACCTAAGTGTGGGTACTCTGGAGTAGTAACCCCATGCTCAAAGATGGGTACTCTGGAGTTCCCTGTGGTCTGTCTCTCTAGTCGGTGAGATGAAGGTAACCTAGCATGGGTGGAACGCAGAAGAAATGTCTCCTGAACGGTCACCTCCACCAAGTCTGCCAAGATCTCATCCAAGCTAGGAGGTGGTGACTGGGATCCTCTGACAGTTCTCATGCTACTGCCCGGTGATGAACTCCGGAACTGATACATGGCACGTGAGCATCTCTGTCATGGTATGTCTGACGGTGAACTCATCCTGCAAAATATAAAATGTTAATGGCCCAGGAATAATCATTAGTCTTTCATGAGGTGAGAACTGCATAAAATGGATTAAATTAAAAACAAGAAAAGAAAGTTAATGCTGAAAACGTAAGATAAGCTTGGGGTGCCTCCCAAGAGCGCTTTGTTTATCAAGTTTCGTAGCTTGACTCTGCTATTCTATCAGGGCTCTTCGTAACCATAGACTTCCTCGGATGGGGGAAAGTCTTGTACGTAATGTTTCAAACGGTGACCGTTTACCTTGTAGTTTCCTTCAGGGGCCTCGAGCTCGACGGCACCATATGGAAATACTTTAGATATTGTAAATGGGCCGCTCCATCGTGCTTTAAATTTGCCAGAAAACTTTTTAAATTGTGAGTTAAAGAGTAGAACTTTATCACCTGGGTTGAAGCGTGTGGGGCGGAGTTTCGAATCATGGAGCACTTTGGTTCTCTCCTTGAATTTATAGGAGCTTTCGTAAGCTTGATCTCTTAATTCTGCCAGCTCGTTCAGTTGCATTTTCCGGTGTGTTCCCATTATTGTAGGATCCAAGCTACAATTTCTGAATGCCTTGTAAGCTTTGTACTTTAGTTTGATTGGAAGATGACATGCCTTTCCATACACAAGCCTATAGAGGGTCATTCCTAACGGTGTCTTGTAGGCCGTCCGGAATGCCCATAAAGCATCGTCTAGCTTATCTGCCCATCTTTCCCCGTGTTGACCCAATGTTTGTTCCAAGATCCTTTTTAGCGCTCGGTTTGTTATTTCTGCTTGCCCATTCGTCTGCAGGTGGTAGGCCGTAGATGTCTCATGGGTAACACCATATTGTTGCAATAGTTTCATAAACTGAGTATTGCAAAAGTGCGTGCCACCATCACTGATGATTGCTCGTGGAGTTCCAAACCGACAGAATAGCTGTTTTAAGAATTTGGTCATGACTCTCGAGTCATTTGTTGGAAAGGCTTGAGCTTCGGCCCATCTGGACACGTAGTCGACAGCTACTAGGATGTATTCTTTCCCGTAAGATTTTCGAAAAGGTCCCATGAAGTCTAGTCCCCAGATATGTAATATCTCACATGCTTGGATATTTATCAACGGCATTTCGTTATGCATTCTGATATTTCCAAACCTTTGGCAAATATCGCAACATTTTACCAAGTCTTGTGCATCTCTGAAAATAGTGGGCCAGTAGAATCCTGAGTTGTAAACCTTTTTGCTGTCAAATTAGCTGCATGATGTCCTCCGATTGGTCCGTGGTGGCTTTGGTGGAGTATCTGTTCGGCTTCTTTCCCATCGACACATCTCCTTATAATTTGATCGGGATAGACCTTGAACAAGTATGGATCATCCTAAAAGTAATGCTTGGCGTCACGGGAGAATTTCCGTTTTCGTGATGATGGCATTCCTTTTCTTATTGTCCCTCCAACTATAAAATTTGCAATATCCGCAAACCAAAGATCATCAGTGAATTGCGAGCCTTGCATTGATTCTCCTAAACTCATTAATTGTTCTTCTGGAAATCGATCTCTAATATCTCTTTCTGCAAGTTGTTCCATCGATGGATTTTCGAGTCGACTTAAATGATCTGCGGCGACATTTTCTACTCCCTTCTTATCTTTTATCTCGATGTCGAATTCTTGTAGGAGTAGAATCTATCGTAGCAATCTGGGTTTTGCGTCTTGCTTCTTGAAGAGGTATTTTAGAGCGGAGTGATCTGTGTACACCATCGTTTTGGACAATATTAGATAGGATCGGAATTTATCAAAGGCAAACACTACGGCTAGCAGCTCCTTTTCAGTTGTTGTGTAGTTTTCTTGAGCATCTGTTAGCTTTTTGCTAGCGTAGTAGATTGGTCGGAAGTGATTATCTTTCCTTTGTTCGAGAACTGCCCCTACTGCGAAGTCGCTAGCATCACACATGATTTCAAATGGTAGACTCCAATCTGGAGCAACCATGATTGGGGCATTGGTTAGCTCTTTCTTTAGGTAGTCGAAAGCCTTCATACAATTTTCGTCAAACACAAACTTGATGTCCTTTCCTAAAAGGTGGGTGATAGGTCGAGAGATCTTTGAGAAGTCCTTGATAAAACGATGGTAGAATCCAGCGTGTCCTAAAAAACTCCGAATGGCTTTGACGTTGGTTGGTGGTGAGTGATGGTTTCGACTTTGGGTTTGTCTACTTCAATTCCTGACTTTGATATCCTATGTCCTAAAACTTTTCCTTCTTTCACCATAAAATGACATTTTTCCCAATTCAAGACGAGATTTGATTCTTCACATTTGGTGAGCATTCTGTCGAGGTTTGATAAGCATGATGCAAAAGATTCTCCAAAGACCGAGAAGTCGTCAATAAAGACTTCCATGCATCGTTCGATCATGTCGTGGAAGATTGCAACCATGCATCTCTGAAATCTCATAGGTGCGTTGCATAATCCAAATGGCATTCGTCGGTAGGCGAATGTTCTATACGGGCATGTGAATGTTGTCTTCTCTTGGTCCTTCAGGTCGAGCGAGATTTGGAAATACCCGGAGAATCTATCAAGGAAACAGTAGAATTCGTTCCCTGATAATCTTTCGAGCATTTGGTCGATAAACAGAAGTGGGAAGTGATCCTTACGAGTTGCTTCATTTAACTTCCTATAATCGATGCAAACTCTCCAACCGGTGATAGTCCGAGTTGGTATAAGCTCATTGTCTTCGTTTGTAATGACTGACATTCCTCCTTTCTTTGGAACCACTTGAACAGGGCTAACCCAAGGTGAATCGGAAATTGGATAGATCAATCCAGCATCCAAGAGTTTGATAACTTCTTGTTTGACCACGTCTTGAATCTTAGGATTCACTCACCTCTGCCTTTGAATGGATGGTTTGAAATCGTTCTCCATGAGGATCTTGTGGGTGCAGTAGTTCGGACCGATTCCTTGTATATCCAAAATTTTCCACCCGATTGCTTTCTTGTGCGATTTCAGAACATCAATTAGTTGAGCTTTCTCTTCGGGTTTTAACTCCTTTGAGATTATTACTGGGAGCTATGAAGTTCCTTGGAGGTAAGCGTACTCAAGGTGAGGTGGTAATTCTTTCAATTCTAGGGTTGGTGGTTCTTCAATAGACGGCTTCATTCTAGCTATCTCATATCTATTTAGTTTCTCGTATTCTTCTTGGAATGGTGCTTTGTCTATCTCGGGTTCAGATGTGGAGATTGATGCTATTTCAACCCACTCGTTTTGGTTTGAAAATTCATTCGTCTTTAGCTTGTATTTGTACATGATTTGTAGTTAAAACCTAACCTATAATTGAAAAGGTTGAAGTATGATTATGAAGAAAGTCATGAACTTATTATGCATTTCAAGAATTATAAGCTTTTAATCTTAAACTAATGATATATAATTGATAAGTGTTGTTAATGATCATATTATGGGTGATTAATGATGATGATTAAGATTATTCAAGTTAAAAGTTATAAAGTGGTTGTGAATTGTGATGTTTAAAGTGATTATTCATAACCTTGGCATGATTTGTTTTAATGTAAAACAAGTTAATAATCATATATTTGATTGAGTTGAAAGAATAAGTAACATGATAATTTAAGAATTTGGATAATGAAGTTAAATATGATTAATCCCATGAGAGTAATGGATTGATGATCTTGATTAGTAAATATCATGTTGTAGTTACTTAATTAAGTTGTTTGATGTAACTATATTTTTATGATATTACATCCATATTGAGACAATTGACTAACTTGTGTTGTTCTGTTATATTCACAGATATGGAGAAGACTTAGTGACATTAGACTACTGAGTGGTTAACTGAGGTATTCGGTGAGTGGATCTAGAAACCTCGTTGTGATTTAATTGTAACAGGTTTGGTTACAACGGGTAAACATATTATTATTAATTGGGGAAAGGAGAGGTGGCTGGCCCCATTGGGGTCCCATCTGAGTTTATGTTATTTAATTCTTGTTTTCAGACTGTGTTACGTATTTTGGTCGTTTACTCGTTATTCGTGTTAATACGTTAAATCGCCTAACGTTTATTTGCGTCGTTTTTTACTAACGATTGATTTGAGATATTTTTACATTGAAGTATTGTTAAAATACTAAAATTTGAGTTGTCAAAATATTAATTAGGGTTTCGTTTGGTTGTCGGGCTCAGTTGCGCGTTTTAACCACATTTGTTACATTTTTTAACAAAACGTCTAGGTTTTTCGTGTATTATTATTTCAAAATGATAATATATGATAAAAGACTTCTAAAAATAGATTTAAGTTATTTATGGAAAATTTTTCACCAACGTCGTATAGTCTGTCGGATTCCATCCGATTGTTTCGTGTAATTAAAACTAATTACGTATGCGTAATATAAAACAATTACGGGAGTGTATATTCACATAAATATACAAATAGTTACAAGTAATTACAAGTATTTATCCTAATACTAACCTAAACACATGTAATTAGGGTTTTAGCAGGAAATCAGTAACCCTAAATCGGCGGGTGTCACATTCTCCCCCTGTTAGGAGAATTTCGTCCCGAAATTAGTTTGCAGTTACGGTCTGTGTGGGGTCTTTGAGAGAGTAAGTATGTGTTTCTATCATATATGAGTTTCTTATCCACAAGTGAATCGGGACCTCAT
Organism: Pseudognaphalium luteoalbum; assembly: GCA_963422505.1. Classification (NCBI taxonomy): domain Eukaryota; kingdom Viridiplantae; phylum Streptophyta; class Magnoliopsida; order Asterales; family Asteraceae; genus Pseudognaphalium; species Pseudognaphalium luteoalbum. The sequence goes on from OY730196.1 coordinate 52,475,815, forward strand.
CTTGAGATTCACCGGGCCTTGATGATGGGTAAGCCATTATGGTCTAAGTTCTTAGTTTTCTATTTTAAGGTTCCCGTAGGTTTCTTATGGCAACGACTCGGATGGGATTCTTACATAGCATCAAGAAAGGAAAAGAGAAAGGAAGTTTCGCTCTCGATGGTTTATTAAGTCTAGGGAGAAAAGTTTCGTCTGCTTAATTCTGAATTATGATTACTCGGCTAAAATCAATATGTTATTTATGCGTTATTCTTAGCTTCTAAGTCGGCGGGGTGTGATTGTGTAATCAAGTACCGAATAGGATTGGAAAGAGTCAAATTATAGAGCGGTAACATACCTGTAATAATGTTATGGGTTCTGTCGAGCGTTGTTGTTCTGGTTGTTATTTCGTGACGTAAACACATCCATTCGTATACGTTTGGAAAATTATCCCCATGTACTATAAGTAGGACAAATATTCCTAAATAGTCGGTCGTAGTAAGGTCATTTTCTATAGGGTTCGTAGTAGGAAAACATTCATCTGTGGTTCCTTGTAGGAATCATAGTTGAATGCGTGTATTATGTCTCGGGTAGTGGGTAATTCGTTGACGTACAAGTCAACGTAGTGATCAAATATTGATAAAAGAAAAAATGTAAGTAGTAATTGGATTCCAATATATAGTTTGTTAAAACTGTCAATAAACTAGTTTGTAAACAATTCGCAAGTTATGAGTAATTCGTTGGATCACATCCAATATAAATCATTGTAAACGTATTTCCAATATTTAAATCGTTAGAAGTCCCGCAGGTCTTCTAATGTACAAGTAGTTATCGATGGTTAGAGAACATAGATCGTAATCTATAAAGCCTATACAGAGGATTTCGCTTGTTAAACTCAAAGGGAAAGTTCTACGATGTGTTTCGGTGGGAGTGATGTTGTATAGTGGCAATAGGAGTAGTAGTAGTGGATGAAGCAGTAGTAGAGGTAGTAGTATTAAGGTTAGGGATGGGGTCAGCTTGGAGTATTTCAGCAGTTTTCCTGGTGGTAAGCAACATCCGTGCTGCCATACGGTTAGGTGAAGATTCCTTAAATTTTTCCTCAAGTGCCATTGCCTCTAAGGTTTCATCTTCCAATAGTTTCATATCATCGTCTAAAGTAAGTAGGTATGGTAATGTCGTTGGTTCATCACAGAGTTGGTTGTCGGCAGGCACGTGTTTGTCTACAAAGGGACTTGCCATTTTCTACGAGAAAAATTGTTTTTATCAAAACAGTGAATTTGTTAAAGAGGGTTTAGCTTCTTAAGCTGCATATATTACTAGTATACGAAAGAGTTTTAAATATCTCAAGTTTTAACACAAACTACTGGTACCATTTCTGGTTAAATGAACGTCATCACCTATATTGAAAACATCTTTAGAAAGGCTGAGTGAAAATTAAGTGCTTTTTCTTATATAATTTTTTTTTGGTCTAATAAAAATTTCAATGTAACTAAGTAGTTTATGAATTTTGAATTTTTTTATAAATCATTTTGTGGAAGAGCTAGTGTAAAGTCTGTCGAAAATTTTTCATAATAAAACTTGTTTGAAAGTTTAATATCCATAAAAAAAAAACTTGATCAGTCGAAATAGGTTGGAAACTCTTGTCGTTGACAAGATGTTTAAAGATTTCTGTCTAACAAGAATTAGTCGAAATTTAGATGTTTTAGATAATTCCGGGTAAATGTTCGATGATAATTCTTTGAAAACTCAAGTTGGTAGAAATCTGTTGAGAACTCTTGTTATTGTAAAATGTTTACGTTGATTCTCGTAGTGGCATATCGTTAAACGAAGGGAGATATAAGAATTGAACAAGATCCTTATATGAAAACTAAGATTATCGCAGACGTCTTTGAAATAATACGTGACATCGTAGTACGAAGATTAATAGGTACAAGGTAATATGATTAGTGACTAATAGGGTGCAAGATTAATAATTTACAGAATTCGAAGTTTACAAAACATGTCGGGCATTGTTACATCCGGGCGAATACAAAAGTCTTATTTAAATGTGATGGGGTTTCTTATATACCTATCGGGAAAGAAGTTTTTATTATAACAAAAAGTAGGCGTAATTTCATCATACGTAGACTTAACAAAACAGTTACATCTCCACGAAAGTCGTCAGTCCAGTCATCATCGAGATAACTCTAGCAATGTTTTCTGTCGTTCTGGCACGTCTTTCTACTTCTAATATATTCTAGGTTTAGGTCGTGAGGGTAGTAACGTGCTTCAATCATGTCTCTGTATTGTTGAGGCGCAGGATGGATTAAGATATCCTTTGTTGATTGTTTGTACATTCCTTAGATCCACATTTGTAACACCCCCAAAATCACAGTTTAGCGGAAGCAAGCTTTGGGGTGCTACTAATCAAATATCACAACACAAAAGTTAAGCAAACGACATCTATATGCAACGTTTGTAAAAATAGTTACATTTCCATACATAAAATGTTTGAAACATAACGTTTCCGGTTACAAAATGAAGTTCCCTAGAGTCCGCGAAAAAAGGCGGGAGATTCTATTACATAATCATAATAAATACAAAAGATAATGCTAAGAATCTCCGTTAAATGCAAGGTCGAAATCATGCGACTCTAGCTAGGTCCTGAGGGAATCCTACTCCGTATGTGTACCTGAGATACAAAGCTAAAAAGGTCAACACGAATGTTGGTGAATCTCACAGGTTTGTAAATAAAGTAAGAGTTTGAACACAAGATTTCATTAATAAAGCCCGCAGGCGTAAATCAGTTATTTGCAATACTTGCAATATAAAGTAAGTAAGTTATACCATTGCCATGAGGCTCATAATCGAAGCTTAACCCGTAAATAATAAATTTGCTCCCGTGACATGCTCGGAAATTGAGCAAGCATCAGTAACGAATAATAGTCGCCCGTTTATACAGATCGGTTCGTGGTATCGCTACTACCCTGGGCGGGGAGGGTCATTTCCCTAATGGATCCATTAACTAGTGTTCGCGCTTAAGTACATAACTAACGATATATGATGAGGAGGCTTCCCCAAATAAATGGTGAGAAAACTTATGCAATTCCGTTTGGTAAACATGTAAATCAGTACTCGTGTTCGAAAAATAAGCTATGCATCTCACCCCGTAAGTAAAACAGTAAAACAGTAAAAGTGGGGCTATGAGACTCACCTGAGTCCAGTAAATACGTATGTGTAATCAACCAGGTAAAGCGGTTGTAAGTCTATGTATCGATTCTCGGAATCCTGCAACCTTCTGGCATCCGTAACGCACAAGGTTGTAAGTAAACTAGTAAACGAGTTGGTGTCTTAAAAGATCACCCATGCTAGCTGTCCACTCAACTAGGACGTGTCCAAGTGTTTGTTTAGTAAACCGTTTGTATTTTGAAAATAAGTATGGCCCGTTGGTGACGGTTTGTAAAAATAATCCGAGCGTGGTATTATTATGTATATCGTTTTATTAAAAATCGTATATAGGATTTAATTTCGGATAATTGGTCAAGTCGGGTTATGGACTGAAATAGTGGTGCGAATTGAGTTCGCAGTGCGAGCCGAGTTCGGCTCGCAAGGCAGTAGGCTGCGAACTGAACTCAGTTCGCAACACGAGGTTCGGTTCGCAAGTTGACTCGCAAGTCAACTCGCAGGTCGACTCGCAAGTCATCTCGCAGGTGGGTTCGGTTCACCGTTGGGTTCGCGAGTTCAATCTTCGGTTCACAATTGGGTTCGCCTCGCAGGACGAACAGATCTCGGTTCGCAGAACGAGCTGTTCGAACACTTTTTCATAAAAACGCATTTTTAAGTCGATTTTTGGGCAAATCTTTGTTGAGTAAACGTTCTAGCATGTAAATAAAAGTTTCCTAAGTAATTTCAAAGAGTTTTGAAGTTCCTTACCACGAAATCACGAATGGAGGAGATGAAGATGGAGAGCTCGAGATGGTGATCGTTTCTTCTTGAATCAACTCCGCAAGATGATGAGTTTTGGGTGACGTTTGGAGGTGGTTTGGGGCTGTAAATTGGGAGTGAGAAGGAGAGAAAGAGTGTGTGTATGTGTGTTTAGTGTGAAATGAAGAAAGAAGGGGACAAAAGGGTTTTAAAAGGGATGGGTCATGGGTCGGTTTGGGTTGGGTCCGCGGGTCTGAGCCGACCCACTTGGGTCTCGGCTCGCGGGTTGGTGTTTCCGAGTTTTTATATCGCGGGTCATTGTCGGTTAAATCCCGTAATTGTTTAAATATTGTTTTGCGCTATTTGTTAAAGTGTATCCGAATTATTTTATCATAATATTTAATAATATAAAAATATTACTTGAATTACTTCCCATTGTTAGGCGCGTTTCATGTGATCTCGTCGCGTTCGGCATGTTTTTAAATGATACTAGATACATGTAGTATATTTACACAATATATTAAAGCAAGTAAGGTTTGTTTGGTTAATTCCAAATTATTTAAAAGTTTTTGTCACCAACGTCCAATCTAGATTTTTATAGGATCTCATCCGTTTGGTAAGTGTATGATTTAAACGAATTACGTAAGCGCGTAGGTAATCTCACAAAAGTCTCGTATATTTCGATTAATACAAAACTAAATACATGAAATTACTTGTAGTTTAGGCCCTAATCCAAAGTCATAAATTGGCGGTTGTTACATTCTCCCCTTGTTAGAAGAATTTCGTCCCGAAATTAAGCTCAAGTCGTATGAGCAGGGTCTGTGAACAAGTGTGGATATTTCGGTCGCATTTGGTCTTCCCGTTCCCAAGTGAATTCAAGACCGCGCCTCGAATTCCACCTGACCTTGACAATGGGAATACGACTCTGTTTTAAACGCTTGACCTCACGGTCCATTATTTCCGCGGGTTCCTCGACAAAGTGAAGTCTATCATCGATTTGTATTTCGTCGAGTGGTACAATCAGTGTCTTGTCAGACAGACATTTCTTTAAGTTAGAAATGTGAAAGGTAGGATGTACGCTACTAAGTTCGGTAGGTAGCTGTAGTCGATACGCCACTGGACCAATCCTCTCGAGAATTTCAAATGGTCCAATGTACCTAGGGTTCAGTTTTCCTCGTTTTCCAAATTGAATAACACCTTTCCGTGGTGCCACCTTAAGGAGTATCTTATCCCCAACCTGGAACTCAAGGTGTTTGCGTCTCGCGTCGGCGTAACTTTTCTGACGATCACGGGCGGCTTTCAGTCGGTTTTGGATACTAAGATTTTCTCGGTGGTTTCTTGAATGATTTCTGGACCAGTGAGTTGGGTATCCCCCACCTCAGTCCAGCAGATAGGCGATCGGCACTTACGTCCGTAGAGTGCCTCGAAAGGTGCGGTCTTGATGCTAGCATGGTAACTGTTGTTGTAAGAGAATTCACACAAAGGCAAGTGATCTTCCCAGTTTTTACCGAAGTCAACCACGCAGGCGCGTAGCATGTCCTCCAGTGTTTGAATAGTTCGCTCGTTTTGGCCGTCAGTTTGCGGATGATATGCCGTACTCATATCCAAACGAGTACCGAGAGATTTTTGTAGTGACTGCCAAAAGTTAGAAGTAAAATGACTGTCCCTATCCGAGATGATCGAGATAGGTACGCCGTGCGGTGAAACAATTTCTTTGATGTAGATGCGAGCCAATCGCTCCATCTTGTCAGTTTCCTTGATGGCCAAGAAATTGGCAGATTTCGTGAGACGATCTACAATTACCCAAATTGTATCGCAACAGTTTGAAGTTTTCGGTAGTTTGGTAATAAAGTCCATGGAAAGTTGCTCCCATTTCCATTGAGGAATTTCAGGTTGTTGGAGCAATCCCGAAGGTCTTTGGTGTTCGGCCTTGACCTTTGAACAAGTTAGGCATTTACTGACGTAAACGGCTATGTCAGCTTTCATGTTAGGCCACCAATACAATCCTTTGATGTCATGATACATCTTTTCAGAACCAGGGTGTATAGAATATCGAGATTTGTGAGCTTCTGTCATCACCAAATCTCGTAAGTTTCCGAATTTGGGTACCCATACCCGGTTAGAGAAGTACCGAGCTCCATCAGTTCTGGTTTCAAATTGTTTATCCATGCCTCGCAGGGCTTCATCGGTGACGTTTTCAGGTTTGAGTGCTTCAAGTTGAGCGGCAAGAACCTGGGTGACAAGATCGCTGTGGATGGTAATACTGAGGGCTCGGACTCGAAGGGGTCTCACGCGTTCTTTTCGGCTCAAGGCATCGGCGACTACATTCGCCTTGCCTGGATGGTATTTGATTTCGCAGTCGTAGTCACTAAGTAACTCGACCCAACGACGTTGCCTCATGTTTAGATCCTTTTGATCGAATATGTGTTGGAGGCTTTTGTGATCGGTAAAGATGGTGCTTTTCGTACCGTAAAGGTAATGTCTCCAGATTTTTAGCGCGAAAATCACGGCACCTAATTCCAGATCGTGTGTCGTATAGTTTTTCTCGTGAACCTTCAGTTGTCGTGAGGCATAGGCAATGACTTTCTCCCGTTGCATTAACACGCACCCAAGTCCTTGGTGTGAGGCGTCGCAGTATACCACGAAGTCATCGGTGCCTTCAGGTAGGGACAAGATCGGCGCACTGCAAAGTTTGTGTTTCAGCAATTGGAAGGCTGACTCTTGTTTGTCGGTCCAATTGAATTTCTTGTCTTTCTGGGGCAGTGAGGTTAAGGGTAAGGCTAATTTGGAGAAATTCTCAATGAATCGTCGATAGTATCCGGCGAGACCTAAGAATTGTCGTACCTCGGTTGGTGTGGTTGGCGCTTCCCAGCCCTTAATGGCCTCGATCTTAGCTGGATCAACATGTATCCCTTGACTGTCAACGACATGCCCTAGGAATTGTACTGTTCGCATCCAGAACTCACACTTGGAGAACTTGGCGTATAACTCCTCGTGTCTGAGTAATTCCAAGATGGTTTTCAGATGTTGGCCATGTTCGGTTTCGTTGCGCGAGTAGATCAAGATGTCGTTAATGAACATGATGACAAACTTATCTAGATAGGGTTTACACACCCGATTCATAAGGTCCATGAATACAGCTGGCGCGTTGGTTAAGCCAAAAGGCATCACTTGAAATTCGTAATGTCCATAGCGGGTTCTGAAAGCTGTTTTTGGGATGTCGGAGTCTCGAACTCGAAGTTGGTGGTAACCCGACCGGAGGTCGATCTTAGAATAGAAACTCGACCCCTGAAGCTGGTCAAACAGGTCATCAATGCGAGGGAGTGGGTAACGGTTCTTAACAGTTAACTTGTTAAGTTCACGATAGTCGATGCACATGCAGAAAGAACCGTCTTTCTTTTTGACGAATAAGACCGAAGCTCCCCAAGGTGAGGAACTTGGTCGAATAAATCCCTTATCCAGGAGTTCCTATAACTGAGTAGACAACTCCTGAAGCTCGGATGGGGCTAGTCGGTAAGGTGCTCGTGCCACCGGTGTTGCACCGGGCACAAGATTAATAGAAAATTTGACTTGTCTCGGTGGTGGAAGGCCAGGCAAGTCTTCGGGAAAGACTTCTGGATAATCCCGAACAATAGGCACATCCTCCAGTCGCTTCTCCTCCGAATTTTTCTCCATAACATGTGCAAGGATCGCTTGGTATCCTTTTCTTAGGTATTTTCGGGTTTTCATGCAAGAAATGATGTTTAGGCTCGTCCCGCCGGTCTCCCCTTGTATGACTAAAGTTCCACCGGCGACGAGAGGGATTCAGACGATTTTCTCAAAACAAACTATTTCAGCTCGGTGCTTGGATAACCAATCCATACCTACTATGATGTCAAAGCTGCCGATCTCGATGGGTATCAAATCAATGGAGAAGAGTTCATTAGCTAGATTTAAAGTGCAATTTGGTATCACACTGTTGGCCTCAATAAGTTCCCCGTTTGCCAATTCTACTGTGTACTTAGAATCTAAGGCTATGGGTGTAGTGTCAAGTAGTGGATAGAATTTATCAAACATAAAACTCTTATCAGCACCAGTATCAAATAGGACAGTAGCAGTTAAATTGTTGAGAAGGAACGTACCCGTGACCACATTGGGGTCTTGACGGGCTTCCCCTGATTTCAGCACAAAAGCTCTTCCTCGAGCGTTGTTGTTGTTTTTCAGCTTGGGGCAGTCGCTCTTGAAATGTCCTGGATTTCCGCACCCAAAGCAAGTCTTCGGCGTGTTAGGGTTGGGGGTAGGGGTGTTGGTTCGACAATTCTTGGCCAAGTGCCCGAACTTTTTGCAATTAGTACAAGGGCAGGAACCGTCATGATGGCGGCTGCATTTGGAACAGTAAGGTTTGTTCCTGACGTACCCTTTCCTCTCAGTAGATCCCGAGGAATAAGCCTTAACAGACTCAGGCTTTTTGTTGAAGGTTTGGTTGGAGGAATTGGGGCTTCCTTCCCACTTACGCTTGTTGTTTGTTGTTGGGGTTAAAGTTGCGCCACGACGGACAGAGTTGGCTGTTAGTTCGTGAGCCATACGAATGGCGTTTTGTACAGTACCTGGTTTGGATGAAGTCATCAGGTCTTGAAGTTTGTCGGGGAGTCCATCTATGTACTTCTCGATTCTCTTGTACTCGGGATCGACCATTGATGGGCACAGAAGTGCCAGTTGGTGAAAACGGTTGGTGTAACCCGTGATGTCATCACCCTGCATTTTGTGGTTCCAGAACTCTACTTCCAGCTGCTTCAATTCATCTCGGGGGCAGTACTCGCCCCTCAACAGCTGCTTTAACTCATCCCATGAGAGTTTGTAAGCATTTGCAATACCCACAGTCTGGGCATAGGTGTTCCACCAGGTAAGGGCGATGTCAGAAAATGTACTGGCGGAGAACTTGACCTTGTCTCCTTCTGTGCAGTTGCAAATAAGGAACACAGATTCGATTTTCTCGATCCAGCGTACTAGACCAATTGCTCCTTCGGTACCTGCAAAACTCAGGGGTTTGCAGTTCTGAAAGTCTTTGTAAGAGCAGGGTTTGGGTTGTGGCCCATTGGTAGCTGTATCTTCGCTACTAGGAATAGGTGTCCGGGTAGCCAAGGCTTGGGCCACACTGCGGGCAATTAGATCCGCTATTTCCGTTTCGCTGAGGGTGACCTGGCGCCTGGGAGGCATGATGCTGAACAAGGAGAACAAGAAAGGGAAAATAAGAGATTTGTACGAATTTATGATACATCTCACGCATATATGATGGAATATACGAGAACAGAGTGACGTGATAACCATATTCCCATATTTCATTAGATAATTAGATTAGATACAAGACATGAGTTCTAGAGGGTTACACAATATAGTAAATACAAAATATGCCGGGAATTGTTTCATCCGGTCAAATTACATAGGTCCTACGAAAGCGTAATAGAATACCGATGCAGCCTAAGCTAATTCCGACGTAGGTTGAGTTGTGGCAGCAGTGCGTTGAGGCGGTCCACAAATTCGGCGAGTCTGTTGGCCGTTCGGAGGGCGTCCTCGGTTTCCCTTACACGTGTCTCGCACTGATGGAGTCTTGATTGAAGGACAGAGATCTCGTTTCGGTTGCCAATCACTTGGTTGTGGACAACCTCCATGGTTTCGACTATGTCTCCCACCTGATTGTGAAGAGTGTTCATGGTGGTAATACTGTGATTGTGATCTTTGGAGACCTGTTCGATTTGCTCCATTACGGTGAGCTCCAGTTCTCGCGAGTTTCTTGGAGTTCGATATCCATTTCATGGAGTCGTTGGTCGTGATGGTACACCCTAGCGGCTAAGTCCGGTAGAGTGGGGTGAACAGGATATGGGCTGGTTCTAGGCGAACGGGCGTTCTACCTAGCCATCCTTGGGTTTCGTGTTCCGTGTGGATAAGAGCGCGACGAACTTGGTGGTGTGTTTTCCATTCTGAGACAAAGTGTTAGAAAGAATGAGGCCTACTCATACATATATAGCATATAACATAGCCTAGTGTGTCTAGCACGACCAAGCATTGGTTCTATTTCTCTCGTGGTCAGAGTCAACTAGTGTATTCCTGTTCGATATAACCCCTTTCAGGTTTCACATCATCTTCCCTTAATTGTACATAGTTGATCAGGCTATGTTAAATTAACGTCGTATGATGCAATTCCCGAACCAGTCATACCTAATGAGGAAATACTGCCTAATGGTCATAGTCTAGGCCCACTAAATGCAACCTAGTTCACTATAACCTTAGGCTCTGATACCAATCTGTAACACCCCCAAAATCACAGTTTAGCGGAAGCAAGCTTTGGGGTGCTACTAATCAAATATCACAGCACAAAAGTTAAGCAAACGACATCTATATGCAACGTTTGTAAAAATAGTTACATTTCCATAGATAAAATGTTTGAAACATAACGTTTCCGGTTACAAAATGAGGTTCCCTAGAGTCCGCGAAAAAAGGCGGGAGATTCTATTACATAATCATAATAAATACAAAAGATAATGCTAAGAATCTCCGTTAAATGCAAGGTCGAAATCATGCGACTCTAGCTAGGTCCTGAGGGAATCCTACTCCGTATGTGTACCTGAGATACAAAGCTAAAAAGGTCAACACGAATGTTGGTGAATCTCACAGGTTTGTAAATAAAGTAAGAGTTTGAACACAAGATTTCATTAATAAGGCCCGCAGGCGTAAATCAGTTATTTGCAATACTTGCAATATAAAGTAAGTAAGTTATACCATTGCCATGAGGCTCATAATCGAAGCTTAACCCGTAAATAATAAATTTGCTCCCGTGACATGCTCGGAAATTGAGCAAGCATCAGTAACGAATAATAGTCGCCCGTTTATACAGATCGGTTCGTGGTATCGCTATTACCCCGGGCAGGGAGGGTCATTTCCCTAATGGATCCATTAACTAGTGTTCGCGCTTAAGTACATAACTAACTAGTGTTCGCAAGTCATCTCGCAGGTGGGTTCGGTTCGCCGTTGGGTTCGCGAGTTCAATCTTCGGTTCGCAATTGGGTTCGCCTCACAGGACGAACAGATCTCGGTTCGCAGAACGAGCTGTTCGAACACTTTTTCATAAAAACACATTTTTAAGTCGATTTTTGGGCAAATCTTTGTTGAGTAAACGTTCTAGCATGTAAATAAAAGTTTCCTAAGTAATTTAAAAGAGTTTTGAAGTTCCTTACCACGAAATCGCGAATGGAGGAGATGAAGATGGAGAGCTCGAGATGGTGATCGTTTCTTCTTGAATAAACTCCGCAAGATGATGAGTTTTGGGTGACGTTTGGAGGTGGTTTGGGGCTGTAAATTGGGAGTGAGAAGGAGAGAAAGAGTGTGTGTATGTGTGTTTAGTGTGAAATGAAGAAAGAAGGGGACAAAAGGGTTTTAAAAGGGATGGGTCATGGGTCGGTTTTGGTTGGGTCCGCGGGTCTGAGCCGACCCACTTGGGTCTCGGCTCGCGGGTTGGTGTTTCCGAGTTTTTATACCGCGGGTCATTGTCGGTTAAATCCCGTAATTGTTTAAATGTTGTTTTGCGCTATTTGTTAAAGTGTATCCGAAGTATTTTATCATAATATTTAATAATATAAAAATATAACTTGAATTACTTCCCATTGTTAGGCGCGTTTCGTGTGATCTCATCGCGTTCGGCATGTTTTTAAACGATACTAGATGCGTGTAGTATATTTACACAATATATTAAAGCAAGTAAGGTTTGTTTGGTTAATTCCAAATTATTTAAAAGTTTTTGTCACCAACGTCCAATCTAGATTTTTATAGGATCTCGTCCGTTTGGTAAGTGTATGATTTAAACGAATTACGTACGCGCGTAGGTAATCTCACAAAAGTCTCGTATATTTCGATTAATAAAAAACTAAATACATGAAATTACTAGTAGTTTAGGCCCTAATCCAAAGTCATAAATTGGCGGTTGTTACAACATTTTTGTCCTTTGCTTTAAGTTAGTAGCTACTTCCCTCAAGTAATGAATCCTATCCATGATTCATTCGGAGAAAAGACCCGTAAATTGTTGGAATTCATCAAAGTGCTGGGAAACATTACCAATGTGTAGGTTTTGTGGTTGACAAATTGCATCGGTGGCATCTGCACGAAGACGGGTCCTAGTGGGTGGAGTATCGGTAGTAGTATTAGTAGTATGAACAAGATAAATTATAGTTCGAGGCAGTTCTAGCTTTTCCCCTAGTTGTTTGTGACGTACATGATCCATAGATCTACGATGTGAGTGGGAAAGGAGAGTATGAAGTGACGGAAGTAGATGTAGTTTGTCAAACTGACGAAGTATCGTATTGTTCAAGTTTTATATGTGTTCCCAAGTGAATCCTATTCGATTATCTGGTTGCCCGATTCGGTTGGGAGAGCGGGTACCATGGAAATCTGCACAGTAGTAAGTAATGTCTCTGTTTTGTTCTCGATGTTAGGTGACGTAGTTGTGGGTGTGGTTGCCATTTTCTATGGCAAGAAGTTTAGTATACGAGAAGTTAAGGGTATATATATATAGAAATATAATAACCTAGCACATAAGCACGTAAAAGGATGGTCTCGTTTCTATCCTTGGTTAAATTCTTCTAATGTACTCTCGTTCACTATAACCATTTCAGGTCTTGCATCGATTCTCCTTTAATTGTATATAGTTAATCAGGCTATGTTAAATTAAATTCAAATGATGCAATCTCTGAACTAGTCATACCAAACAAGGAATACTAACCTAATGGTTATAGTCTAGGTCACTAATCCAATCCTAGTTCGCTATAACCTGGCTCTGATACCAATATGTCGCACCCCATAACACGTGGCAGCGGAAGTAGGAGGTGTCACGGGGGCGTAGACCAAATCAAATATCATAGCACAAAGATTACAACAAACGACCTCTAAATGAGACGTTTTCAAAATAATTACATTACCAAATTAAAAGTGTTTACATAATACCTGGAGTTCACAAGTTGTTTGGAGATTTCCTATTACATAATAGGTAATACAATATATAGTTAATGCAGTCTAATCTCCGTTATTTGAAAATTTGCAACTCGAGTTAAGCTTCCAAAAGCAGACCAATCCTACATTGGTTGTGTACCTGAGAATACATGGTAAAAAAAGAGTCAACACGAATGTTGGTGAATCTTACAGGTTTGCAAGTAGGTTCAGTTTGAACACAAGATTTTATCATCGTTGCACGTATGCGAAAACATGTATTTGCAACCAAGCACTTAGTGAATATGTACGTATATACCGTTGCCATGAGCTCATAGTCGAAGCTTAACCCGTAAATAAATCTGGTACAACTAAGTACCGAACAGTGCCCCCGCGAGTGCCTAATCCAAACACTCGTACGGAATAAATATAAGTCGCCCGTTATTACAGAACGGTTTGTGGTAGCGCTACTACCCCGGGCGGGGAGGGTCAGTCCCTAATGGATCCATTAACTAATATTCGCACTTAAGTCTATAACTAACGAAACTATGATGGAGGGTCTTTAGTGGATTAGTAAGTAACTCACACAAGCCCGTGTATAAAGTAAAGTAAGTAATTTAACACTTGTGTTCATGAAAAACAGTTAAGCAATGTATCTCACCCCGTAACCGTAAGTAAAAACAATAAAAAAAAATGGTGCTGTAAGACTCACCTGAGTCTTTTCAAGTAACAATAAATTAACCAAATAAGCAAGCAATTGCAAGTAGCGGGTGTTCGTCTCACGAATGCAACCTTCTAACGCCCTAAACACATAAGGTTGTGTATAAGTAGATGTCTCAAAAGGCCATATATAGCTATTGTATAAGTGGGGGTTAATGTCTACTTAAGCCAATAGTGTAGGTGGGGAATTAATGTCCACCTAAAGCTAGTTCAGTAAACTAGTATGTTTAAGTAAGTTGTTCAAGTTCGTTTATCAAAACGTGTATGACCCGTTGGTGAAAGTTTGTAATAATAATTCGTTCAGACATTATTATTAAGTTTGTTTTATTATATACTATTCATTAGTACATATCGTGGATTAGTAACAGATTATTTAGTTCGTAAAAACCTTAAATTGTTGGTCAACTCGTTGGTTAAACCTTGTCAAACTGGTCAAAGGTGGTCAAACCTGGTCAAAGTTGGTCAAACCTAGTCAAAGTTGGTCAAAGTTACTAACTAAGTCACCCAAACCCATTTTTGTTACCGTTTTCCAAAAATAGTAAGTTTTATCATTTTTGAAAACCGAGTTCCGTTTCCATTGACTTGGTCAACCCATCTCGGTTTGACCTGATACTTTTACCCAACCCTTAGATATGTTCAAATGTTACAAAATCAGTTTTACCATTTTTACCAAGCTTCGGAGAGTGTCGGTTTTTTTATCGTTATTCAAAATCAGTCCATATTATCTAATTTCCAGAAAATACATTACATAGCATAATTTTTATAAAATATATACATTCCAAATTAGTTCCCTAGAAAAATACCAAGTATTCCCCCATGTGTTAAACACTTCCATTAATATTTTTCAAAATTACATGTGTCCTATGAGGTCCAACAGTTGACCAATCTGGACACATACATAAATATTACAATTCTGAGACAAATCCACAAGGAACACTTTGAAAGTTTTCAACATGAAAGTTGTAGCCAATGAAATGTGTAAATTTTGAATGGTGGTTTCAGGTCATTTGGAGATTTGTAGCTCGAGATATGGCCAAAATACTAAAGGTAAATTTTCTGGATTTCTGGAACAGATTGTCTATGTGTTTTTATAAAAATTATTAAAATACTAAACGAGCTCAGAAAAATATGAGGTTTTCGGGGTTGTAAATTTTAGTTCTTGAACTTAAGCTTTGATTATAAAAACATCCATTATCATCGATAGATGATTTTTCTAAAAATCGTGGAAGTGGACACATCTTTCTGGACAGAAAGTTTTATCATATTTTCATGTGTTTCAAGTTAAGAAAAATGGTTTTTATGTAATATCTTGTTATAATATATAACACCCCTCTATCTGAAAACCATTATTATATGATTTTACCTGTCAGAAGCGTAGATTTAAAAATTTCCTCATTACTATACATTACTGAAATGTACATAAACTTTTTCCAACTTTAAACATTAACATTAACAAACATATTACGTAACAGTTCCAAACCATTTACTATTAAGTATTCAAAACACTAAGTGTTATATCGTTATATTATCCGAAAATATATCAGAGTTAAGCGCGTGTCAAGCATTTCCTCAAAACATAACTTCCTGCCCACCCATCTATCAAACATAACCTGCAGGAAGTAAAGTGATTGGGATTGGCATGAAGGTAAGTGAGTGAATAATCAACTACAATTCGACTTAACATAACAAGTCTATTCAAAATCAATGATGTAAACGAATAAACCCAAGAGCAACGGTGGTTCCTAAGGACCCTATTCCCTCTGATAACACTTAAACCAACTGCAAGCCAAAACAGTGGTTAACTGTTAACTTATTACTAATCTTCATCAATACATGTACACAACCCTATGTTGATCAACAATAGTAATTAAGTTCAACCTTCCATCAAGTTGACCTCTGAATTATATATACTAGCCCAATGGCCCAAGTAATCACACAATCAAATCATACGAGCGTATTATCTCAACTAAACATTCTATCAATAGTAATATCTAATTACTAATTGCAATCAAACTGTCACAACCAAATCAAACTGTGAGTTTCAAATCCACTCACCTGATTGTCTCAGTTCACTTACTCAGCTGCCTTATCTCGCTGAGTCCTCTGCTGATCTGAGAATAACAATCAAATATAAGTTAGTCATATTAACCATAAAACATAACTTATATTCTTATATACTTCAATAATTAAGTACAAGATTGCTAATACATAACAATTAACACACATGTTGAAGTTACAACAAAAAGTCACAAAACATGTTACTAACCACCGGGTAGCCTAAGTACCCGCCGGGTACTAGGCCTACCAGCCGGGTCAAACCCGAACCCTCCGGGTGAATTAGAGTTTCATGGAAACAAAACAAAATCAAGTTTTAAAGGCTAGAGAAGCCGTCGGGTTCCCGGTTTACCCGCCGAATTCCCTCATTTGGTTCACTACCCGTCGGGTATCGGTACTACCCGCCGGGTATCTAGCCCTGTATCAGCATCCTCGCCCAGCAAAACACCATAACCCGATTTTTAAACACAAACTCACAAAAACTCACATACTGAGTTTCTAAAGCATCATATCTATATCAATTAATCACAACCACAACTAGCAACATCATTTATCATCTTTATTAATACTTCTACATATCATCAAATCATTTATGCATCAAATTAAATCAAACACGTTATGAACAATCTAGAAATCAACTTACAATTTGATGGTGATGAATTAAAGAGGATGATGAAGATAACTTTAGTCCATGACCACAGCTCAATTTTGATTTCAAGTAAATATAAAGACTTTCTAATTCTAGGTTTTAGTTTGAATATTGAGTTCAAAAGAAAATGGAATACTTTCCATTTTGGGAAAGTTAATATAGGTTGGCCCAATTTTCAACAGACTCCGTATTCATTAAAAGTTAGTCCCCTTCTAAACGTATTGTCTAGAACCTAAAACCATTTGTGATAACAATAGCTTTATTTTACCATCAACTGTACCAGTTTGAAACACGTAATATTTTACTATTCACAATCAAACAATAATATCAAATAATTTTTAACACATTTAAATAATCAATTGAAATAAGAAATTACCAGGCTCATAGAGAGGATGTTACAAATCTCCCCTCCTTAAGAAGATTTCATCCCTGAAATCTCATCACTATCAAACAAACCAGGATATCTAGACCTTATACTTTCCTCAGTTTCCCAAGTAAGGTTTGAACCTAAACTGTGTTTCCATTCGACTAACACCATTGGAATTTGTTTCTTACGTAGTTTAGTCACTTTTCGATCTAAAAGCTTAAGAGGTTCTTCAACCAGCTTCTGATTTTGGTCCACGCGCATATCTTGCAATGGAAGGACCTGAGACTGATCCTCCACAATACACTTTCTCAAATAACAAACATTAAACGTATCATGAATGCCGGCAAGTTCAGGTGGAAGATCAAGAAGATCATTAACAACCTTCCGAATTCTGAATGGACCAATATACCTGGGAGCCAATTTACCTCGCTTTCTAAACCTGATCACACCTTTCCACGGGGAAACTTTCAAGTAAACTAACTCACCTACAGAAAATGAAACTGGTCGTCTACGTGGATCAGCATACCGTTTCTGTCTATCAAGAGCCGCTTTCAATTTTTCACGTGCAACTGCAACTTTATCAGCTATGATTTGAACAATGTCTTGACCAGCAAACTATTTCTCTCCATCCTCTAACCAACAAGTCGGAGTTCTACAATGACGATCATATAACATTTCATATGGAGGCATACCAATGCTCGAATGATAGGAGTTATTATAAGCAAACGCAATCAACGGTAAATGAGAATCCCAAGAACCGCCATACTCAATCACACAAGCATGCCACATGTCCTCCAAAGTTTGAATCGTCCTTTCTGTCTGACCATCGGTCTGAGGATGATACGCTGTGCTCAGATTCACTCAGGTACCCAACTCATGTTGCAAACTTTGCGAAAAATGAGAGATAAATCGAGAATCTCTGTCAGATACAATCGACAAAGGAATACCATACCTCGAAACAATTTCATTAACATATAGCTGTGCCAATCTACTCAGAGATGCAGTTTTACTAGTAGCCAGTAATTTGCACTTTTCGTCAGTCGATCCACAACAACCCAAATCATATCATTACCTCGGGTAGTTCGTGGAAGTTTTGTCACAAAATCCATAATCAGATGTTCTCACTTCCATTCTGGAATCTCTAGCTGTTTCAACAATCCATATGGCTTCTGGTGTTCAGCTTTAACTTGAAAACATATATGACAAGAACATACAAACCGTGCCTCATCTGTTTTCATCGTAGGCCACCAATACAATGGTTTCAAATCATTATACATTTTTGTGGTTCCAGGATGAACAGACAATCTGGACTTATGTGCTTCATTCAGAATAACATCCCGAAGACCACCAAACAGAGGAATCCAAACACGAGACTGAAAAGTTTTCAATCCTCTCGAATCATCTAATAACAATTCCTTTCTAACCAACATAATTTCAGAATACAAATTATGATCTAACAAAGCTTCTAACTGTGCAGCTTTTATTTGATGTACCAAATAAGAAGAAACTTCCAAAAGCATAAATTAAACTCGGTCAAAAGTTACCTTACGGCTCAAGGCATCAGCAACCACATTTGCTTTCCCTGGATGGTATCTAATCTCACAATCATAATCTTTGATTAATTCTAACCATCGTCTTTGACGCATATTTAACTCTCTCTGCGAAAACATATACCGAAGACTCTTGTGATCTGTACGTACAACACACTTAGTACAATACAAGTAATGCCTCTAGATTTTCAAAGCAAATACAACAGCTGCAAGTTCTAAATCGTGAGTAGGGTAAATTCTTAATGAGGTTTGAGCTGACGAGAAGCATAAGCAATAACACGGTCTCGTTGCATCAAAACACAACCCAAACCAGCAATCGATGCATCACAATATACAACAAAATCATCAGACCCATCCCGTAATGCTAACACAGGAGCCTGACACAACAACTGTTTCAAACTTTGAAAAGCTGTTTCCTGTTGTTCACACCACTGAAACTTTACATCTTTACGAGTTAATTTAGTCAATGGGCCTGCAATCTTAGAAAAATCTTTAATAAACTTTCTATAATAACCCGCCAAACCCAGAAAACTCTTTATCTCAGACGGCGATTTATGAGCATTCCAATTCATCTCAACCTCAAATTTAGATGGATGAACTTTAATCCCATCATTGCATATAACATGACCTAAAAATTGTACCTCCCGAATCCAAAATTCATATTTTGGAAATTTAGCATATAAGTGTTCTCTTTTCAATGTTTTAGAACTAATCTTAAATGTTTCAGAACTAATCTTAAATGCCGTTCATGTTCATATTCAGATTTCGAATATACCAAAATATCATCAATGAATACAATCACCAAATCTATCATGAAAAGGTCGACATACCCGGTTCATCAAATCCATTAAAACTGCAGGAGCATTTGTTAACCCAAACGGCATAACCAAAAATTCATAATGCCCATACCTGGTACGGAAAGCAATCTTAGGAATATCACATTAACGAACACGAACTTGATGATAACCTGACCTCAAATCAATCTTTGAAAAAAAAGAGGATCCCTGCAACTGATCACACAAATCATCTATTGTAGGCAGAGAATACTTATTCTTTACTGATCGTTTATTCTATTCTCGATAATCAATGCACATTATGAAAGTACCGTCTTTCTTTTTCACAAACAATAGTGGTGCACCCCATGGGGAAGAACTAGGTCTAATAAAGCCAATATCCAACAACACCTGAATTTGATTCATCATTTCACGAATTTCAGTAGGAGCTAACCTATATAGAGCTTTTGCTATAGGTGTCGAGCCAGGAACAAGATCTATCTGATATTCAACCTCTCTAACAGGGGGTAACCCAAGAAATTCATCGGGAAAAACCTCCGGGTACTCAGAAACCACCCGCACATCAGACACAGTTTTCTTTTCTATTTTAGCAACAACAACATAAGCTAAGCAAGATTCACAACCCTTAGCTAATGACTTCCTAGCTTTCATCATAGAAATCAGAGGAACATGTCCATTTTCCCTTTCTCCTCGAGCCACGACATATGACTCATCAGAAAAAGGAATTTTAATCAACTTCTTATGGCATTCTATATTTGCTTTATTATGACTTAACCAGTCCATACCAATAACCACATCAAAACTAGGAATTGGCATCAACAGAAAGGAAATTGGAAAAGTCTGACCCTACTGAGTGCTCAACTAAGGTATTCGGTTAGTGGATCTGGAAACTTCGTTGTGATTTAATTGTAACAGGTTTGGTTACAACGGGTAAACATATTATTATTAATTTTGTTTCCATGATGATTATGATTTAATAATAATAATACTGTTGATAGACAGGTAGTCTGACATGATACCTAGATGAGTATGTGAATACGTGATCACTTGTTGTATTGCCTTTGAGCATTGTTGATTCAGAGGCCAGCATTGGGTTGGGCTTGGGTTTGCTACTGTTTGGATAACACAGGGTCTTAGTACAAGTATTATTGTCGTAGCCTGTGTTGTTTAGGTTATAGCACCAAGTAGTCGGTTAAACCTCTGTATGGGCCTGCAGTTGGTTTTCAAGTGTTCTTTGAGAAGGGTTCCCTCAAGAACCACCGGTCCTCTTTGACGCCAGTTGTATTTGATAAACAAATGTGTTGAGTGTTTATGGTTATTTGTTGTACACAAAGTAGTTATGGTATGTGGCACCCCCAAAACACGTGGCAACAGAAGTAGGAGGTGTCACGGGGGCGTCGACCAAATCAAATATCATAGCACAAAGATTACAACAAACGACCTCTACATAATACTTGGAGTTCGCAAAAGTTTTCTGGAGATTTCCTAATACATAAGAGGTAATACACAATATAGTTAATGCAGTCTAATCTCCGTTGTTTGAAAATATGCGACTCGAGTTAAGCTTCCAAAAGCAGACCAATTCTACTATGGTTGTGTACCTAAGAATTCATGCTAAAAAAAGTCAACACGAATGTTGGTGAATCTTACAAGTTTGCAAGTAGGTTCAGTTTGAACACAATATCTTATCATCGTTGCACGTATGCAAAAAGATGTATTTGCAACCAAGCACTTAGTGAATATGTACGTATATACCGTTGCCATGAGCTCATAGTCGAAGCTTAACCCGTAAATAAATCTGGTACGACTAAGTACCTAACAGTGCCCTCGCGAGTGCCTAATCCAAACACTCGTACGGAACAAATATAAGTCACCCATTTTTACCGAATGGTTCGTGGTAGCGTTACTACCCCTGGCGGGGAGGGTCAGTCCCTAATAGATCCATTAACTAATATTTGCGCTTAAGTTCATAACTAACGAAACGATGATGGAGGGTCTTTAGTGGATTAGTAAGTAACTCACGCAAGCCCATATATAAAGTAAAGTAAGTAATTTAGCACTTTTACTCATGAAAAACAGTTAAGCAATGTATCTCACCCCGTAAGTAAAAACAGTAAAAAAAATGGGGTTGTAAGACTCACCTGAGTCTTTGCAAGTAACAAGCAATTAACCAAATAAGCAATCAATAGCAAGTAGCGGGTGTTCGTCTCCCGAATGAAACCTTCTAACGTCCTAAACGCATAAGGTAGTGTATAAGTAGATGTCTCAAAAGACCATCTATAGCTGTTGTATAAGTGGGGGTTAATGTCCACTTAAGCAAATAGTGTAGGTGGAGAATTAATGTCCACCTAAAGCTAGTTCACTCAACTAGTATGTTCAAGTAAGTTGTCCAAGTTCGTTTATCAAAACGTGTACGACCCGTTGGTGAAAGTTTGTAAAAATAATTCATTCAGATATTATTATTAAGTTTGTTTTGTTGTATACTATTCATTAGTAGATATCGTGGGTTGCTAACAAATTATTAGTTCATAAAAACCTTAAATCGTAGGTCAAAGTTAGTCAAACCTTGTCAAATTGGTCAAAGGTGGTCAAACCTGGTCAAACTGGTCAAAGTTGGTCAACCCTAGTCAAAGTTGGTCAAAGTTATCAACTAAGTCACCTAAACCCATTTTTGTTACTATTTTCCAAAAATAGTAAACCGAGTTCCGATTCCATTTACTTGGTCAACCCATCTCGGTTTAACCCGAGACTTTTACCCAACCCTTAGATATGTTCAAATGTTATAAAATCAGTTTTACCAATTTTACCAAGCTTCGGAGAGTGTCGGGTTTTTTTTATCGTTATTCAAAATCAGTCCATATTATCTATATTCCAGAAAATACATTAGTTCCCCGGAAAAATATATACATTCCAAATTAGTTCCCCAGAAAAATACTTAGTGTTCTCCCATGTGTTAACTACTTACAGTAATATTTTTATGAATTTAAGTATAGTCTAAGTATTTTTCAAAATTACAAGTGTCCTATGAGGTCCAACAGTTGACCAATCTAGATACATGCATAAAGATTACATTTCTAAGACAAATCCACAAGGAATTAGTAAAAGTTCTCAACATGAAAGTTGTATCCAATGAAATTTGTAAAATTTGAGCGTTGGTTTTAGGTCATTTGGAGATGTGTAGCTCGAGATATGGCCAAAATACTAAAGGTAAATTTTCTGGATTTCTGGAACAGATCGTCTATGTGTTTTTATACAAATTATTAAAAATAATAAACTAGATTAGAAAACTATGAGGTTTTCGGGATTAGAAAAAGTACTTCTTAAACTTAAGTTTTGACTATAAAAACGTCCATTTTCATGGAGAGATGATTTTTCTAAAAATCGTGGAATTGGACACATCTTTCTGGACAGAAAGTTTTATCATATTTTCATGTGTTTCAAGTTAAGAAAAATGGTTTTTATGTAATATCTTGTTATAATACTTGTTGAGTAAACTTTTAATCATGATAATAAGAGGGTAAAAAGGTAGGATGAGTTCTAACAATAATGTTTTATATGAGGAAGGGCAGAAATGAAGTGTGAAGCTCTTGTAGTCTTGTAGTCTTGAAATCTTGAATTTCTTTTGTAAAGAGATGAGTATTTATGGTGGTGGTTCTTGGTGGTTAGATAGTCGATTATGGTGTTTATATGGTGGTGTGAGGGCGGCAAATCTCCAGATTTTAGTGAGAGAGGGAGAAAGTAAGAAATAAGGGAGAGCAAATCTAGTGAAATGTGAAGTGGGAAATGATGAATGCATGTATGAGTAGAAGTAAAAGGAAAAGAGATTGAATGTAAAATCATTGGGGAAAGGAGAGGTGGCTGTCCCAATGGGGGTCCCATCTGAGTTTATGTTATTTAATTCTTGTTTTCAGACTGTGTTACGTATTTTGGTCGTTTACTCATTATTCGTGTTAATACGTTAAATCGCCTAACGTTTATTTGCGTCTTTTTTTACTAACGATTGATTTGAGATATTTTTACATTGAAGTATTGTTAAAATACTTAAATTTGAGTTGTCAAAATATTAATTAGGGTTATGTTTGATTGTCGGGCTTAGTTGCGCGTTTTAACCGCATTTGTATGTTTTTAACAAAACGTCTAGGTTTTTCGTGTACTATTATTTCAAAATGATATATTATGATAAATGACTTCTAAAAATAGATTTAATTTATTTATGGAAAAGTTTTCACCAACGTCGTATAGTCTGTCGGACTCCATCCTATTGTTTCGTGTACTAATTACGTATGCGTAATATAAAATAATTACGGGAGTGTATATTCACATAAATATACAAATAGTTACAAGTAATTACAAGTATTTATCCTAATACTAAACTAAACACACGTAATTAGGGTTTTCAGTAGGAAATCAGTAACCCTAAATTGGCGGGTGTCACATGCTAAGTTGGGCTGTTGTTTATTGATTTACTCACTTAGCATTGTGCTAATCCCACCATTTTACTTCCTGCAGGTTATGGTTTTTGAGATATTATGGGTTGGGTAGGAAGCTCTGGAATAGGATGGAGTGTTTGACAAGCGAATTACTCTGATGTCATTTTGATAACTAACGACATGTTTTGAATTATATAACACCTATGTTGTATTATTTTGATTTGAAAGAAATTAAATTGTTATGTATCATATGTAGAAAAAGTTTAGATACTTTGTAAGGTATAGTAATAGTAATATATGTTTTAAATCGACGCTTACGAGTTAAACTCATTATAATTATGGTTGTAAAATGAGGGGTGTTATAATTTCTTGCCCATTAAAAATCACTGGGACGATTCTCTTTTCTTTTCTCTCTTTTTCTTTCTTACTGTGTTTATGTATGTGTGTGTGGAAGGTTTGAGAAAGAAAGACATATATATGTATACGTGTACTATAATTGGTCCTCCTTTTTGACCTATTGTCTGGAACTTAAAAAACATTTTCGATTTCTATCATTTTATTTTTCTTAAAACATTATCAACATAAAACAATTATTTATTCACCTATCACAATAATACTTTTAAATTTATGGGGTGTTACAACTCTCCTCCACTTATTCCATTCGTGTCCTCACAAATGTCATTCATATCTATTTAATCCCGACACTTTCTATTTCAGCGGAACCATTTACTTATAGACACTTTACACCTGTCTCAACTATGTTCATATTCAGTCTCACACATTTATCACCTTAACAATTTAATTCATATAGACATAAAACATATACTATAACCAGCTGTCACCATGAGTCTGTAACTTCTTCTTTAGTTTATGTAAAATAACATGCACATTACAATTAGTTTAAACTGTCTCATTAGTTTTAGCAGCTTTTCAGCTAAACATATATCTTATCTAACTTAGCACTTAGACTATTACTTAATAATTACATTAAGTATTACATATAGCTATACGCATACTGTTTAAATGCACAAACTTTACACATATCACGTAATAATATCATGCACCAATGTGCATATTTCTTTATCAGTTTACATACATACCATACGTTTTCCACTTTCATTATTTTAATCACATGATAGTTTGTGCATTTAGAATGTTTTCTTGACTCTTTCTAACGGTACATACATAATATATACTTAACCTTATCTACTTACCTCAATTGACCCTTTACAAGGATCTCTCATTATTACTCCTATGTACAATTTAACACATATTCACTTATAACACATACATCATATAGCTTAAACTACTTATACGTGTAACAGGTATGCATATAACTTTACCAACGTATGCACAAAATGTGAATCCTGTCCCATTTATTTGCATACAATATGTGTGCCTTTAACCTTTTCACATGAGCACATATAACATATGAATACCTTTTTACTCACATTCTTACTAGCACAATATTCAGCACTAATGCAATATCAACACTTTCTTTCTTACCACTGAATAAATTTTTAGTATAAAAATTCATGCATATAGCAATTTACATACACTTGAAACCGATTATACATCAATTTATGCATATTAACACATACATTCCATTCTTTTCATATGTGCACATAAAATGTGCAATTATTATTATTCTCATCCATTTCCGTATACTGTTTCTGTCCTTGACCTGTTTCGATCAATAATCATTTACAAGGGTTATTTACACTTAAACCCTTAAATATCTTAAAAGATGATCACTTAAAACAAACTTTATCATTTGAAGCTAGCAATGTGCTAGTATCGTCACATCATACAATTACTTTTATCTTTTCAACTAGTCAGCAATCTTAATTACTACATATCTTAAGCATGTGAAACTACTTAAATGAATGAAATTTGGAATCACATCACTTCCGTTTATTCGGTTTCACTTATGTAGCGAAATACCTCATTATTTAACCTAAAGTGAATTACTACATCTTTTATACTCTTACTAGTTACAATATCATTATTACTTTACCTCGTCATTTCTTTCAGCATGTAGATAGTTACACATAATCATTTTCTAATGGCGATTCAATTATGAGTCTTACACTTTCAATAATATTATCATTTTTCTAAATAAATTATTCAGGCTATTAAAGCCTTACTTAACCTTTCCTATTATAAATCAGTGGGCATATATCTATAATTATAAGTATTAGAATACTTTCTAGTCCAAATGCTCATTATATATTAATTTGAGAATTCATACTTACAAACACAACCTTATGTCCTGGTCTGCACTCAGTACCTGCCGGGTACCTGGCCTATCCGTTGGGTACTCAGCTTAGGCCACTTTCTATTTGCGATTTCACATGAGTACCCGCCGGGTACTCATGCTATCCGCCGGGTAGGCTGTTTGCACAGCAGACAATGGCCATTTCTTGCACTTAGCTCTTTTTAGTCAACTTTCCGATTCACATATCTCCCTAACCATAAAACCTGGGCATGCCAAACTTTGCAAATGTGTGTAATATGTCCAAATCAACATTTCTCAATTTAACATACTCATACATTAGCACATTTAGACTATGGGTACGCTAATGACCCGTTTGAGCACTTTTGACCCATTTCTAAAACTTTCAACCATTAACCCTCCATTAATATTCTAATTCAAGTTTCCATACAATGTTAACCATTTCAAAGTAATGACTACATGTCATCACCTATTTGGACGAAAGCCACAATATCCTACTTTACCATATATATTAGCTCTATTCAAGCAACAAATGGCAATGGAAACCCTTTAAATATTTTCATACCTTAGCGATCCATTGAGGTACCAATTGACCCGTTGAGGGTATTAAAAACAACCTGTATCACACAACATTTACTTTTAGCGTCTCCATGTCAACATTGACATATTTTACATCTCTTAAAATAGTAGAATCAGTCCAAGATTCCACTTATACATTACATCATAACTTTATCCAATAACTTACTTAGCATGTCATTTCTATAAGCATATTCACATAATCATGCACACGTATGCATTCAAACTCATTTATGCTTTACTCAATAAAGAGTTTATACACATCTTACACTTACTCACAATATAGTCACATTAAGTCTCTATGATATTTGGCGGTCTAAACAACTTCAGGTGACATAGCATAATAAAACTACGGTGATCAGGCGTAGCTAGATTATGTTTTTTACACTTCCATTAATTCTCACTGTGACTACTCTTCACTTAAACACATAACACATAACATAAAAGTTTGGCAACAATAAAAATTAAATTGCAAGTTGCCATTCACATAATCATCTTCACATAAATAAGTAATTTCACATAGTCAGCCAACATCTTTCATGAGGAATTCATTATTGCCTCCACAACTTTATCTTTTCACATAGCATTATTTACATGACAACTGACCTGAATCAGTATTTTTGATTATTAGAAATCTGTACACGTATAACATTTACCATCATATCAACAGTAACTAACATATGTTAGCAATTCTTCCATCTGAACTCATAACACATTGCCAATATATATTAGCAATTATCTGTACATCTAAACATATGGCCAACATAAGTTAATGTTAAAAATAGTGTCCAAGGTCATTACTAATTGGTAAGACTATTGCTAAAGTAGAGTTCTTTTTGGGTTTTCCCTCGATAAACTAAGAGAAACTAATTGAGAGATAATATTCATTAGAATTAATATTGTAGTTAATTAATTAGTTTGTTAATTTATCAAAGTTGATAAATTAATTAGAAGTTAAAAGAAATTAATAAAAACGATAATGGTAGTTTAAAATGGCATAAGGCTGGTAACGAGAATGGAATATACTGGAACCAGAGTCCAACCGGAGGTTGGAAGGTTCAATAGGAGGTTGGAGGCTAAGATTTGTAAGTAGGTGACACGTATTGTTACTTGTGCAGGAATCAAGTCCAACCGGCAGTTGGAAGCTCCAACCGGCAGTTGGAGGACGAATTCAATTCTCCCACATCGGCTGGATGACCAAACCCCAAGGCATCCTCTCCGCTATAAAGAGAGGCCGTCCCTAAGTTTTCATGGTATCCCAGATCCGAATTTAATTTGGTTATTTCTCTCTTTATCATTCCTAATCCTTGTAAGAATCTTTCAACTTAGAGTCGGGACCAATAGTTGATGTGGTTCAACCTGAAGATCCACAAGAGCTACTTGAAGAGGTTCTGGAACAAGCTGATAGGACTGGGGAATATGGGAATAGGTGAACCCAGATTTTGTTGCACAACTGATACATGATGTGCTAGGTCAGAATGATGATACACGAGATCCTGTTTTGAGAGAAATTGATCAGTTTATTGCTTCTACTCAGGTATGCATTATATATTTAATATTCTTGATAGTTAATAAACTGATGATATTGAAACTTAGATGATAGAGCTTTTAGCTAATCATAAAGTTTAAATATTATTGTACTTAGGAACCGATGGATATAGAACCAGAGGTTGATAGACCTACAGGTTCTACATTTGCGGTCATACCTTCTAAGGTATTATATATTATTGACAAATAGAACTTGTATGATAGAGCGTAATGCTAATCATTAATGTTTAATATGTTTAATATATAGGATACTGAGGCTGGTCCGTCTGGTGGACGTGATGGTGAAACTATATCAGATTCTAATTCTGATGATGTTCGACCTATTTCACCGCCGGCTGGTATGATTCCTTATAGATCTGGACATATAAAGGATCCAAGTTTAAAAGGAAAACGCACAGCTGACGATTTAGATCCTGATTTTAACGTGTTAGATGAGGATCTTGATGAAGAAGAAGAGTTCTTGGAGACTCGAAGTCGTAAAAGGGCTAGAGCTTCTACTAGACAATTGATTATTGGTCTAGGTTAGTTTATTAATCGTTAGACATTAATTATCTTGTTAGTTAATCAGGAGTTATAAACTAAGATAGATTTATCTGTAATAGTATCTCGGGATAGACCACAGGATGAGCAGGTGTCACAACAAATGGTTACTAAACCGATATCTGTACCTACTGAGGTAAGGGATATAAGTTTAGTTCTACACGTGTTATATAATAGATTAGAGATTGAGACAGAGTAATCTATAACAATTACTTATTTAATTTTATATAACTTGACATAATGAGATTGTTGATTTAGTATATACGGTACAGTTTCCGACTACTAAAGCAAGCAGATTTGCTACTAGCTTACTCACGACAGCGTTATCTCAACCTACTCCATCACTTACCACTGCATCTCATATACTTCACTCACAACACCTGGACCATCAACTAGCTCTGTTACTCCTACAACTGATGCTGAAAGGATTACATCCTTAGAGTTGCGAGTTAAGGAGTTAGAGAAGCTTACTTTAAATATTCCAGAGTTGGTAGCACAAAACCTTCTTTTTGCATAGCAGATTGCTCAACATAGTAAATCTTACAAGACACTGTTGGAGACTCATACTACTTTGCTTCAAGATTTTACTACCCATCGACTGAAGCTTGATTTCTTAGAACGTTTAGTGTTAAGAGTGAATTCAGGACAGTCAGCTTAGGGGGAGATATTGGTATATTTAGAGTCTTGCAAATAAGATGGTAAGCTAACTGGTCCTTCAAAAACTAGTGAGCAAACTATGATTCAGGGGGAGTCTGCGGGTGCAAGTGGTGATGGTGCTGGTATAAGTGTTGCGGGTACAAGTGAAGCTGGTAAGACATCTTAGACTTGTGTAGTTATTTGTACTTAGGATTTAGTTGAATTATGATTGTAGATTATAATTGTAACTGAATAATTGAAACTTAATATTTTTGGTAATATATTTGGCTTGAGATTATTATTACAAGTTAAATATATTAGAATTCATTTGACTTATATACGTTATGTAGAATAGTGATCGAAAGTCTTCCGACTCATTGAGTAGTCGAGCGGCGTGTCCTAATTAGTTTTGGAGGTCAAATTTCTATGATAACATACATATTTTAGATTTGAGAGTTTGTTATAACTGACAAGTTTAATATGTAATATCTTTAACTAGAAAAAGATATATAATTTGAAGATATAATTGAAAGTTAAGTTTTTGGAAAAATAAGAGTTCGATTAAGTCTTAGAGTTATATAAGTTAATTAATTGTAAACTTAAATGTTTGGTGTTTATTCACAATATATTAAAGTTTAAGTTTAATTAAAATTTTTTTAAGTGTTTTATAAAAGACTTAAGAAATTTTAGATTGATTCAGGGTAATCAATAAAAGATTTATAAGTTATTTATTGCGTTTATATTATGGACTAATTACACAAAAGGATTAATAAAGAAATTCTTAGATTGATTCAGGCAAATCAATGAAGGAATTTAGATTGTTAATATTTATTTGTGTTTGTGTTTTCTGTGGATTGAATTGCTTGATCTATCAGATTCAGAAGATGATTTTCTTGATGAGATAGATGAAGACATTAATTATGATTTGGAAGAAGGAGAGTTTCAACCACCTGAAGATTGGACTGCTACTTCAGAGATAGAGCTAGACATGGGTGTAGATCCAGATGCAAATATAGATGAAC
Source organism: Pseudognaphalium luteoalbum (assembly GCA_963422505.1). Taxonomy (NCBI): domain Eukaryota; kingdom Viridiplantae; phylum Streptophyta; class Magnoliopsida; order Asterales; family Asteraceae; genus Pseudognaphalium; species Pseudognaphalium luteoalbum. Next base: position 52,505,769 of record OY730196.1, read on the forward strand.
ACCATGTGAGCCCATCTAGAACAGAGATTGTATTTGAAGATGAAGAAGGTCCTAAAGTTGTTGATGTAGATGAAGATATCGATGACTCAACCGATTCTAAAGAAGAGATTCCTGATAAACATAAAGACAATCCGATATTCAACCTTTAGAGAAAAAGAAGAAGAAAAGGGTTGGAGTTTCGGAGGTTGATATTACAGGAACGCGATTATCGGTTGGTATTTTGGCTCTGACCTGAAGCTTTTCGCGATTACAAGGTTTGACAGAGTTCAATATTTTGAGCGAAAGCTTGCACTGTTCAGTTCTCTACAATATGAGATTCGAGACTTGGCTCGATTACCTTTGAAGAATCCAGATAATGATTTTGTTGGTGGATATGTAGAACATGTAATCAAGACTGAGGTTCGATAAGGGAAGTTTGAGAAGATTAAGCCAAGGAATGGAAAAATGATAAAGTTAAAGGAGAGAAGTCAAAGGACTGGAAGGAGAAGGAGAAAGAAAGTTTATCCAGCTGTCAAGTGTGTTCAGCAGATTCCACTGAAGACAATGCCACAGGATATTCTGGGAAATATGAAAAGTTGGCATGTGGATTCAGAGACTGGAGAGGCTGTCATGGTTGAAGCTGATGATGAAGTTGAAGGTGGTGAATGTGAGATCTTCAAAGTTTATTATGATCGTCACCTTATGAATATGTCAAAGAAAGATTTATTGAAGTTGAATGAGAAAAGAATCTTTTGTATTAAAGGATGGGGTGATTTAGCACGAGATTATCAAATGATGGTTAAGACTTGCATCAAAATGAAGATATATGCTGGAAGCAAAATTTACAAATGAAGACTAAAGACAAGCGTGAAGATAAAAATGCTAGAGCTATTTTCTAGCTAGAACATGGGACTTACAATACCAACCCTACAAGGACCGTATACCGTCCCTTAAGGGCCGTATACACCCCCATAGAGGTCGTATACCCCCTAAAAGGGTGGTATACCCCCCTAGGTGGTGGTATACCCCTTCTTTGGTGCTGCATACTACCCCAAAGCTATCCTATACTACCCCTTTGGTGTCCAATACTACCCTTTTAGTGCCGAATTTTTGAGCTAGGGGTGGTATTTTAGTGCAAATCGAAAGAATCGGGTGTCGAGTTGTGGAGTTAGCTTGGTGATCCATTTGCCTATAAATAAAAGACCAACCTCCTCATTCAAAACACACCATCAACACATCACAACACAATTCATTTTACACACACTTTATTTTGTAATTTTATTTTTTAGTTAGTTTCTCTCTCTAACTTCTCTCTCTAGAGGGTTAGAGAGTAATTAGTGGGTAGCTGGTAGAATAGAGTATAGATTAGCTTTGTAATCAAGGAGTATTGGTGTTCAAGCTTTTATTCAAGGATTGCAAGTTATATTCTCTTGTTACACTGCTCTTTAATCCAGTGATATCTATTCCCTCATTTTGTTATTATGTCTGAATTATCCATGCGTAATAATACTATGGTATGTGCTTTATTTATTTCCATGTTTAATGAGTAATGTAATATTGTGATTGTTGGAATGTAGATATTTAGGAGTAGGATGATATTAAATTAATCTTTAATTAAATATGTGATTAGAAAGTGCTATGTTATGTATCGGGTTAAATTTCTCAAGCTGTAGATCTAAACCACCCATTTCACCCTTTTCCAAACTTTCACGTGGCTATTACTTTAGTATTAGTTATATGTGTTTTTGTATGAAGCTATGGATGTGCTATAAAATGGCCCAGTACTTAGTAAAGAGCTGGAAACACCTCTGGTGAACTACAAATAGGTGGAAGATCGGTCGTAGGCATATGACACCGTGGATACCTGGAAGTTACCCTTCCTTAACATGGTCTAGGTATATATTAAAGCTGTGGAACTACTGAAAAACGTAGTATAAACCATGAAACAAAACTAGGGATGAATGTTTGATTGCAAAGGAGGGTCTACTACCCCTTGACATAAGTATTTGCACTCCTCGATTAGATTTAAGGGATCTTGAAAAGAAAGCAAACATTCAGCTGTAGTGTAGGATGCTTAAACCCCCTGATCCAACATAACTGATAGTTTAACATACATTAGCAAACAATCAGTATAAACCTTAATAAAATCAATTAGAACTAGGTGTTAAGAACGGTCAGAAATTAAATATCGGTCTGTTGCTTTATTCATGTGCCCAGGAGATAACTCCAAGAAGGGTCACTTGTCCTTATCGGACAGTGTTGGGGGCTGAACAGCCTGATCTGATCAGAATCATGATAGCCTAGTACTCAGTGACATACGAATTAGGGTTTCTACTTAAATCGTAGGGTGCTAGTGTTTACACCAAACATCTGTTGATTATAATGAACGTCATCCCAAAACATGAATATTGAAACTTTAACAATCACAATCTCTATCTATCTGCTTACCCTATCCGTAGTTTAGAATTTACTTTCCTGCATATTAGTTAAATTAGTAAAACCAAAAACAAACCCAATCTGCTCTATAAAACCCATCCTATTAGCTACTATTCTCTGAGGTATCCGCTTCATTTCAATTCGCTATGATCTTAAGAATGACACTTGAGTCAGACTTACCGCTTACTACCATAATACCCTTAGAGTAGTAGGTAGTAATAAAGCTTAGGCTTCCTAGAAAATATAAATTTAAAACACTCGCTGATTGCATAGTCCCGACGGTCGGTTCAGATGACCGGGGTAAAATCCGACCGTCCGCGTGACCCAATCAACCCGTGTCTCCTAGCTTTTCTTGTAAGGCATTCCAGACAATGGTTGAGCACTCGGCGTTTAGAAAGGCTTTAGGAGTGGCATATACCTTTCCTTTGGTTACCAGCATTCTCCAAATCTACTTCGTAATGGAAGGAATTCTAAACATGGTGTCTAAGAATTTTCCATCGAATTTGAATGACTTGGCATTTGACTTCTTGCGTAAGCGATTAGGGAAAGTAACTTGTACCTCACGATAGAGGTATACATAAATGGTCCGAGGCCACCGGAACCGGTAAACTGAATTAGAACCAGACCAAACCAAAGCACAACAATGAGGTTCTCGGTTCCAATTTTTTTTCCCTTAATGATTCACGATGCGGTGCGGTTCTAGAACCGAAAAACCCTTAGAACCGTCAGAATGGAGTCAATAGTATATAATTGGCGACATGACCGTATCTTTTAATATGGATAGATATTGAGTTACCTATTTAGACTTACTAAAATTCTAATTGTAATTTATATATATATATATATATATATATATATATATATATATATATATATATTTAGTTATGGTTTTATCTATTTAATACGAGACACACCAAAATGAATTCTGATTAGTTTCTTCTCTGCTTGGGCGACACACGTAATTAAATGTTACCTATGCTATGTTAAAAATATACCGGCATGCAACTTGATGTCGTGTGACATGTGTTTTATTTTTATAATTAAATGGATGTTACTACAATTATGATTATCACACAAACTAGGCAAGAATACTTGTTCTATAGTAGTATAATTATAGAAAGTCTTAGTCGAACATTGAGAACATAGTTTACTAAAATATGGAATTTATAATTACAGTAATAAAAAGTAAATTACAGTTAAGGGGATGTTTATGTTTCGTACAAACAGTTAAGGGATGTTTATGTTTCGTACAAATAGATGTTTATGTTTCGTACAAACAGATTTAAAAACAAATTATTAAACTTAATTAAACAGAAAACAAATAACTTAGGTTTGTAAACAATTAGTGATAAATATGTATTCACTTAGACTATTTTCTCTAAATTCGGGTTCTCCTATTTATTAATTTACTTGTTTGGATTAATTATATGGTGATTAAAGCTAATGTAGATTAGTCTACTGTCAAGGTTAACTAATCATATAAATATTAAGCAAGACACAAGATTCATTTATTCAAGAACATCACTAATCATTATGATTTATTTGAATGATTCCGCATCAGCGATAATCTTATACTTATCCTAAGACAATTATCATGCTCATTATAGTTGAATAATTATTATTAATCTTAACCTATCTCCAGTCACAGTATCAAGCTTGATGCACACCCAAAATGGCTTGTTATTCACGGGCAGAGATTGTCTTTAGTTTTCTTTGGCTTGCAGCTCGAGCGGTCGTCTGTGTATTTAATGTCATATTTTGTACTACCTACTTTTGTTAGTAAGTGGTAAGTATGACCTAAGATCATTTTAAAGATCACAATGTAATGTGGATTAAAGCTGGTGCTTTCGGTAGAGAAATATTTAGGATGGAACAAAGTAGTAGGGTTTGGGGTTTTAAACTAAGACAAATAATTAAAGTACAATAAATTAAAGTGCAAGAAAAAACAGATAAAGATAAATATGTGATTGGTGAGATTTCAATGATTAATATTTCAGGATGACAGAATAATTAGGGACATTATTGAATTCAATAAGTAGACTATTAGGTGTAAACACTAGAACCATACCAATTAATTTTCCCATTGGCATTTCACTAGGAACTAGGTTATCGTGAGATCGGAGCAATATGCAATACTTCAAATACTTACATAGTTCAAAAGTAAGTAACCTGTATTGGTGAAATACCGAGGAGCATGAATCAGCAGCGTATCGACTCATAGATCCGACCGTTCTTAAGCCCTAAAATAGTTTACCTAATAATTAGTTATGTAACTTGTTAATAACATTGAATATTTAGACTGCCGATCATGTAAGACTTAATGCTGTAAATATTATAAGTAATTTGGACTTTTACTTTCATTTTTAAGTCTTGTTTGTAACACCCTAAAATTCTAAAGTATTATTGTGAAAAGGTAAAAGTACTTGTTTATTATAATTTTAGGTGAGGTAAAATAGTAAATTGTAAGTCGATTTTAAAGTTCTGGACAATAATATTTACGGGGAATAAAAGATAGAACACATAGCTATCTATTTAGATATATATGTATGTATTTCTATTTCTATTATTGTTATTCATCTCAAACTAGTTCCAGGAAGTTCATGAATATGAAGCACAAACACAGGAAACAAAATCAATTACTATAATCACTCAAAACATCAAATTGAAGTTTTTAAACTTGAATTCAAGCTTCTTTGATTCTTCTTAACATCAAGAAAGTAAGTGTTCTTCATCTTTCTTACCCTAGAAATGGATTTTGTATAAGTTTTGAAGAAATAGTTGAATAATACGAAATTACAAAATTATGATTAGGTTATGATGTAGAGTGTTAAAATACTTATTGTTAACATTAATTCAACCTAGAACTTTATAAAGTGAAGAGTATGTAAGATGATTAAAAATGTATTTTGGTTGATTCTTGTTAATTACTATGAACTTGCCCTAATTACTAGTAAGGGAGGTTGTTAAAAAGTTATGAGAAGTAATTAAAGTTGTGTTTATGTAAATTAACACTTGAAATAAGTATGATCATGGTGAAAGAAGCTATTTAGTTTATTAAAGAATGGCTATGATATGAATTATGTTTAATAGGTCTACTCATTAATATTACTTTTAGACAATTGTAAAAATCATCTTAACCTTTTGCCTTACTACCATACCTCTGAGCGGTAAACGTACTAAAAGAATATCTGCACTGTTAAGGATCCTTAACCATCTACACATCATCGAGCTAGTGTCATGATCACTACTCAGCTATACCATATCCATCTACTCATTTGCATGAGTAATGGTGTTGAGACATAGGTTGTGACAACAGATCTAGCTTGAAATAGGACTGGTGTAATGGTTATCATGTTTGATATATTGGTTTAGATTTGTAAATGAATATTTGTTAAATTTATAGTAGACGAAATTTTGTAATTAACAAATATGTTTTCTGCGAGTCGAGTTCTCGGGTCGCAAGGGTTGCGAAGCGAGATGAGACCTGAACTCGCAATGATCATAATGAGCTTGGTGAGTCGAGTCTGTTTATGGGCTTGGGCTGCGTAGCGAGTCGAGTCAACTCGCAGGCCCAGTGGCTGCGAGTCTGTTTATGTTTTCTTTTATGAAAATTTAAAAACTTTTTCGAGAAAGACTTTTGCCATTCCGAATTATATACCCTGTGAACTCAAGTTTCCAGAGAAAAACAAAACCTACGGCTAGGCTTTGACATTTATTTGTTTAAAGCTAAGTATTAGATTACCAAAAACGCGAACTTATTCGTTGTTAATAAGATAACATCGTATTAAGGAATTTCGCACCTTAATACTACAGATAACGAAGTTATTGATCCTAGAACTAGGGACTTACAATTGGTATAAGAGCTTTCGGGCTAGATAACGAAGTTAGTTCGAGGTTTTTCTGTTAATCGCGTTTGATTCGGATCGTTTATACGTGCATTAGTACATATTAACGATCAAAATTATTCTCTGGATGATTTAGGGTTTGTTTAAGGTCGAAATTTCCAGTTTCAATCGTAAAAAAATACCTAAAATTTTTGTTTTCAGGTTTTTCAACCGTTTCGGGAGTCGAGATTAGGGTTTCAGATAAGTCTGCGAACCGAGTTGAACTTGCGAACTGAAGTGAGTTATGCGAGTCGAACCTCTTTGCGAATTGAAATATTCTGCGAACCGAGATCACCTGCGAACCGAGATCACTTGCGAATTGACATCACTGCGATCCGAACTGAGACTTGCGAACCGAGATTCTGCGAGTCGAGCTGAAATTGCGAGTTGAATTGAGTTGCTGCGAGTCGAGTTTTTCTGAATTCGCAAATATAGTTTGAGTTTTAAACTTTACGATGTCTGACCTTAGCAAAATGATTGAGATGGAACACGAGATTGGAAAATCTAATGTTCCACCTAAATTGTTAAGAGTTGAGGATTATTATAGCTGGAGGGATAGGTTTGAATCTTACTGTAGATTCCATGATCTATCTATCTGGATGTGTATCAAGAATGGATACACGGCACCTACACAAACTGTTGAGAATGCTATTGTGGTTCTCACTTATCAACAGATGAGTGAAGCACAAAAGAAGGAATTTGAGATTGAGAACAAGGCTCATTCTTCAATCAAGATGAGTCTTCCTAAGGAACTTAATCATCAACTGAAGTCCTTCCAAACTGCTAGAACGTTGTGGATAGCTCTTGAGAAGAGGTGTGAAGGTAGTCCACAAGTTAAAGCAGGCAAGAGGAATCTCCTGAAAAAGCAGTTTACTGTGTTCAAAGCTTTGAAAGGAGAAGATCTTGATGCTTATACCACAAGGTACTACCATTTGCTGAGTGAGCTAGATGACCATGAGATTGTAACTACCGAGACTGAGAAAATCGACAAGTTTATTGAGGGTTTACCGTCTAAGTGGGAAATGCATGGCATAATGCTTAAAGACAATGATGAGAGGTATGCAACTATGACCTTAGAGCAGGCTATTGATAAGGTCAGAGGTTATGATTTCACCAAGAAGACTAGAGATATTGATTCTGATCAGGCTCAGGATCCGGGACTATATCACGGAAAATCTACTATCTCTACTGCTTCCTCGAGCTCGACCACTGCTTTGTTTGTTGGTAATGCTGATGGAAAGGGTGAAATGATTACTGATGAGTTGTGTTTCATTACATCATCTGGTAGTGAAGCAAAGGGAAAACCAACTGAGAAGTCACCTCAGGAGCATCAAAAGATGCCTATGAGTGTGAAATCTGCTGAACAATAATTATATGTTCTTGCTTCCTTTGTAGCTTCATATGAAAACTACATGCAGGGTAAAATCAATGATCCAATTATGTTTGACGAAGATTACGATCAGATAGACCCTGATTATCTTGAAAAAATAGAACTTCAGGATCAACTTGCTATGTTGTCAAGAAGAGTAAAGAATTTCTTGAAGAAAACTGGTAGAAAGGTAGCTGGCAATCGATCAGGGTTTGATAAGACCAAGATCAAGTGTTTTAACTGTCAGGGTTATGGACACTTTGCTCGAGAATGCCAAAGACCTAAGGTAGAAGCTGGCAATGGAAAACAAGGTTCGGGAAGCACTCTCGCTTCCAAAGCCTTGGTTGTGAAACAGTTGGATGGCTCTTATGAATGGAAAGCTCAGTCTGAGGAAGCTTTCATGGCTCAGATTGATGAGTCTACATCCTACATGCCTACTAATGCAGAGTGTGATGTAAAGGTGCTTGAGGTTGAAATGAAAGCAAGTGATGAAGAGGTGTTGTATATGGATTCAAGTGAAAATATGAATTCTGAAGACTTTGTAGCATGCATGGCTGAAATTCAAACAGACAAGAAAAGGGTATGTATTGATATTCTTACTCTTGCTGATGTCTGTTATTTAGTTACTGATTTGCAGTCACAGGTTAGTGTTTTAACTGTAGCAAACAAAAGCATGTCTTCTTAAGTTAGCATATTGACTGAATCTAATAAGACTGTTAGATCTGAACTTGAACTAGCTAAGATTGATGTGCGTAGGTTAAGTGAAGATAAACAGTACTTAAAAGATAAAATTAAGTCTGATGCTTCTGATAGGATTGCACTTAGAGATACTATTAATGAAAAAGCTGTTATCATAGATGGTCTCTATATGAATCTAAAAGACTTAAATCATAAAATTGCTAATAAGGAGAAAGAGTTAGCTTATTGTATATTGAAGCTAGTTGAGCAAAACGGAAAGATAGAAAATTACAGAACCACTGAGATGGATAAGATGTTTGATGCTCAACGAAGTGTAAAGGATAAGTCAGGATTAGGTTACAATGAGACACCTCCTCCTTTCAATTCAAATTACACTAGGCTTCTAGAAGATACTGAGATGACTGAAGTATGTTATGTAGAACCAGTAACTAAACCTGATCAGTCAGAGGCACAGAAGAATGTTATTAAGAATCCTTCATCTGATGATAGTAAGAAAGTTCCTCAAACCAAAGTAAAGTTTGTACCGGGTGGAGTAATTAATGATACTAAGACTGATGAAGTGATTAATAAAGAACATGTGATTGATCCTTTAGTGCCTAAGACGCCGACTGCGGATGCAAAAGTTGGTAAGTCACGAAAACAGATGTCCTGCTTCAAATGTCACCAAAAAGGACATGTGGCTTCTTGTTGTCCTAATAAGAAGTTGGAAGCATCACATAAGTTAGTGAATACTGAAAAGACACCGACCACTTCTAGTTCAATTGTAGACAGGCTAGGCTCCAAACCGGGATTAGGCACCAAACCTGTAAACATTCTGAAAAGAGATGGTAATCATAGTGTCTCTCCACCTAAACCTAAAAGGCCTTATACTCTGAACGAAAATACTTTCAATAAGCCAAGAGATAAGACACCTTCGAGGTTTAGGACCCCCAGTAGAAACCATGGTCAGTTTGAAAATGGTTCTACTTCAAGTGCCCAACGAACTAAGTTTGTGCTTAGGAGGTTTTCTACTCACTCTCCTCATAGGCCTAAGACTACAGATCATCAACAATCTCAAACTCCTGTGAAAGTTACCAAGACTCCCGATGGGAATAGTTATATTACTTTAAGGAGGTTCATATAGATGATCAGGGACAAACCAAGACCGTAATGGCTTGGGTCCCTCTTGAAAACTAATTGTGTACAATTTGTTATGTGTAGGAGCAGACTGTGAACAAGGATAGCTGGTGGTATGTAGACAGTGAATGCTCAAGACACATGACAGGAGAACGAAGTCTATTGAAGGACTTCAAAGAAGGTTTCAAGCAAAAAGTTAATTTTGCAGGAGACAAAGGAGGAGTAATTACTGGGAAAGGAAAAGTTTCAAATGGAACTTTGACTCTAGAGGATGTGAATTATGTTGAAAAACTAACTCATAACCTAGTGAGTGTTTCCCAAGTCTGCAATAAAGGTCATCCAGTTCATTTTATTGAAAAGGAGGCTTTAGTTCTGAAGTCAGGCTTCACAATTCCTGAAGAATGGATATTGAAGAGGGCACCAAGGAAGAAGGACATCTATGCTATAAACATGGGTGTTACTAACTTTTCAATGGTGTCGACATGCTTACTATCAAAGGCTTCAAAAGCAGACGCACTTTTATGGCACAGAAGAATGGCACATCTGAACTTTCAAAAAATGAATTATATAACTAAGAATGGATTAGTTCTAGGTGTACCACAGAAACGTTTCGAGTCTGAAGACAAGTGTGTTCCTTGCCTAAAAGGAAAGCAGCACAAGAAAACACACAAGTCTAAGACTGAAAACTCAATCTCCTCGCCATTTGAATTGCTACACATGGACCTCTTTGGCCCTATAATCAAGAGATGTCTAGGTGGCAAGTGGTACTGTTTAGTTATCAAAGATGATTACTCTAGATTCTCATGGTTATTCTTTTTGGGATCTAAGGATGAAACTCCTGGAATATTAATGGAGTTCTTAGATCTAGTAGAGAATGTCTATAAAACGAGAGTAAAGCATATTCGTAGTGATAACGGAACGGAATTCAACAACTCAACGTTGAATATCTATTGCTTAAGTAAAGGGATACAACATCAATTCAGTGCACCATATGAACCTCAACAGAATGGTGTTGCTGAAAGGAAAAATCAAACGTTGATTGAAGCTGCTAGAACAATGCTTGCAGATTCAAAGCTTCCGGTCATATTTTGGGCAGAAGTAGTGAATACAGCATGTCATGTTCTAAATAGGGTTCTTACGGTCAAAAAGCGTAACAAGACTTGTTACGAATTATTGAATAATAAGAAACCTAATCTGAAGGGATTTGGACCCTTTGGAGTTGCATGTACGATATTGAAAACAAGAAATCAAGCTAAATTTGGCGAAAAGGCTGATGAAGGATTTTTCCTAGGTTATGTTCCCAATTCGCCTAATAAAAGAGTTTTCAATAAAGTCACGGGGCGACTGGAAATCGTTTATAACATTGAGGTTATGAGCTATGTACCTGCTGTATATAAGGGATTAGATTGGCAAATTGACTATTCAGATCTCTTTTAGTCATTTAAAGTTCCCATTAGTGACTGTCAGTGATTCAGAGATCTTTGAGAACTTATTGTATGAAGATTCGGACAATGGTCCCTCTTCAACATCGAGTGTTCCGAAATCTGGAATCAGAACAACAGATGACTCAAATGAAGCTTCTTCAAGTGGGTCACAACAACCTTCAAAGGATAAGTATCAAGAAACAGAAGATTATGAGGATGATCTTCAAACAAAGTTTGATGATATACTTACTCCTTTGAAACACATAAGCTTATCTTCAAATCGTTCAGAAGATATGCCTTCATTAGAAGAGATTGGTACTAACTTAGGAGATGAGTTAATAGTTGACCCTATACCGGTTACAAGAACGAGTAAGAATCATCCCTTTGAACACATCATCGGTGATATTAATACTCCTGTTCAAACTAGGACTCAATCTAAAGCTAGTACATCTGAAGATTTAGAAAGCTTGTATACTGCTATGAAAGAGATAGGGATTCCTAATCAATGTCTATATTCATGCTTTATCTCACAAGTTGAGCCTAAAAATGTGCAAATGGCACTAAAAGAAAGCTCGTGGGTCGAAGCTATGCAAGAAGAACTGTTAGAGTTTTCAAAATTACAAGTATGGGAGTTGGTTGACCTTCCGAAGGGAGAGTATCCAATTGGAACTAGATGGGTATTTAAGTGTAAGAGAGATGACCGGGGAGTCATTACTCGTAATAAAGCCCGTCTAGTGGTTCAAGAGTTTAATCAACAAGAGGGTATAGATTACAATGAAGTGTTTGCACTAGTTGCTAGGCTTGAAGCAATTAGGGTATTCTTAGCATTTGCCTTATTCAAAGAGATAAAAGTTTATCAGTTGGATGTTAAGAGTGCCTTCTTGTATGGCAAAGTTGAAGAATTGGTGTATGTTTCACAACTGCCAGGGTTTACTGATTCTGACTATCCAGATAGAGTATATCGCTTAAATAAGGCTCTATACGAATTACATCAAGCACCTAGGGCATGGTATAGAACACTATCAACGTATCTACTTGAGAATGGATTTATAAGAGGATCAATTGATAGTACACTTTTTGTAAAATGGAACTAGAATGAGTTTCTACTTGTACAAGTGTATGTTGATGACATTATCTTTGGATCTTCTAATGAAAAGATGTGTCAAGAATTTGAGAAAGTCATGAGAAAAAGGTTTGAGATGTCTGCAATGGGAGAGTTAAACTTCTTCTTAGGATTGCAAGTTGATCAAAAGAAGGATGGATTCTTTATTCATCAATCAAAATATACATATGAGCTACTGGAACGCTTTAAGATGGATGAAAGTAAGGTCTACAATACTCCAATTCCAGTCAATCATAACCTTGGACCAAATACATCGAGTGATAACGATGTAGATCTAACTCTTTATAGAGCTATGATCGGATCACTAATGTATCTAACTGCTTCTAGACCTGACATTATGTTTGCTGTTTGTATATGCGCAAGATATCAGGCAAATTCGAAAGAGTCACCTATGCAAGATGTGAAACGGATCTTTCGTTACCTCAAAGGGAAACCGAAGCTGGGACTTTTGATGGATACTTAGATCTCATAGCTTATACTGATTCGGATTATAGAGGATGCAATCAGAATAGGAAATATACAACCGGAGGATGTCAATTCTTGGGAGGTAGATTAGTACCTGGCAGTGCAAGAAGCAAAACTCGGTAGCCATTTCTACATGTGAAGCTGAGTATGTTGCAGCTGGCAGCTGTTGTTCTCAAGTTCTTTGGATCCAACAGCAACTGCGGGGTTATTGGTTAAACATAACTAATACTCCTATGATGATTGATCATGAGTCAACAAGGTCGATCACCAACAATCCGGTGAAGCACAATAAAACTAAGCACATTAATATTCGACATCATTTTATTAGAGACTGTGCTAAGAAGAATTTGATAAAGTTAGTTAAGGTTCCATCTTTGGATAACTTAGCATACTTATACACCAAGGCGTTCGACAGAGCAAGATTTGAGACGTTGGTTCAACTAAACGGAATGAGAAATCCAGAGTGATTAGTCTTCCAAGGGTATTTTTGTAATAGTTAGTAGTACGTTTTATGCTTTTATAAATATATATAAAAAAAGGGGGAGGGCGTATGGCATTCATTTGCTTGTTACCTGAGGGGAATCGCCTCCAATAAAAGAACAACCAAAGTTCTTTTAGAAAAGATCATTTAAGAGGCGCTACTCCTGAGACTTCTCCAAGGGATATCCCCTCCGGAGATGCGTTGAGAAATATTCAACGCTTTGATCCTCGTCGGTATAAAAGAATACAACGTCGTATTCGTGCTGGTTCGAGTTATGTTCGTCCTGATCTGGGCAAACGACCAAGAAGTACCGATCTTGATGATGAAGACTGGGTTCCACCTCAGTCTATTCGTCGTACTTCTACGTCGTCTTCTAGGCCACGGATTGATATTCCCCGTGTTGAGGTACCATTCAACCTTTGCCTTCGGTTATTGAAGAATTGTTAAAAAGAATGGATCAGATGCAGCAGACTATGGATAATCAAGCAAAATTGCTTCAGTCTCAGGCATCGGTGTTGGAAGTTCAGGCTGCTCAGATTAAAGTTTTAGAAGAACAAGCAGCTTTGGTTCCTACCCTGAATACTAGGGTGTTAGAACTAGAATCCCTAGCTGTCGTTCCAGGGGAGTCAGGCCTGCGTGCCATAGAAACAACATCTAGGGCTTCAGCCGGAACACAGACAGATAATGTAGATGAAAATGTAAATCTTTTTGATAGTAATGAATCTCTTCGTTTGGATTATTTCTCTGTTGATGACATTCCAGGTCAACCAAGACCGTTAGCTGTAGACTTTTCAAATGTTAATCTATCTTTTATTCAACAAATGGTCAATGAGGTAAATCAGGAATCTGAACCTAAATTCGAAACAAATGATGATGTTGAGATTGAAGAAGAGGAAATGCATCCTGATGAATTCTATGACGATGCTCCTACAATCGAGACTGATTCTTCAGAAGATGAAGCAGAGCCAGCTGGAACTTCGCAAACTGTTCCAGAAACTACATTGGCTTCTGATACTACATCTACTTCGACCTCTGAGCGGCCTGTGATAAGTTTTATTCCTGATGTATATGTTCCCGTTACTTGCAAGACATATAAGGTTAGTGGGAATTATACAGGAATTATTAAAAGCTGGAAAACCTACAAAGGTATTTTCATGATTAAAAGAAGCGATGGCATTCAGTATTTCAAAAGATCATTTAAGAAGCTGAGTACATTGCCAAAGGGAGAAATAAATTGTCTAGCTCAACTGGAATTGATAAATCCAACTAGGGATTCAAGAGCTTGATTTTGTACAGACGGTTTTGCGTCGTGAAGTGAAGAGCAAAAGATATAATTTTATCAAATCGACGCTTGGTAAGAGATTCATATTCAAAAAGAAACTTGATCCAGTTACAATGCAGCCAATTTGCAAAATGCGTTATCCACCAGCTGATTGTTTAACTGAGATACCATTGGAGACAGTTCCTTTTAACTTTCTAAGAAGATTTCATTATTGGGAACTCGATCCTCATACAGGAGAAGCTGTGTTCGTTTTTGTTCCAGAATCTGAGCATCCAGAAAGAACTTTGCTTTATGGTTTGAAGAAAGCTCAATTTAAAGTTTTTGATCCTATGAGCTTGATCAATTTGTCACAGAAAGACTTGAGGAAGTGGTTTGATAATCCAATTTGCTTCAACGTAAGAAATGTTGTGAATTCGATTCTAGCTAGACAATTTCAGAAAGTAGTGACTGTGTGTGTTACGCATGGGATTCATGCTGGAGGCAGGTTTCCTACAGGCTGGGCTTGATTGAAGAAATTTTTGAAGACCAATCTGAAGACACGGGGGAGTTTGTTGGTGCATCTTAGTGTGTCTGTCAGTTGGTCTAAGTCTGTAATGCGTTTGATATGTAATTAAGTTAGTTGATAACGTTTGCCTTAATTACATTTTGTGTTTTGGCGACACAAGGTCTTTGTGTCGCAATAGTGAACCTGGCGACACATCTTGTGTCGCATGAGTCGGCTTGGTGACACAGCTTGTGTCGCAAAGGTTAGATTAGGTTTAGTATAAATAGACTTGTACGGCTCATGGTTTCAGGTTGACGAATTTGTGATCAGTGAGAGCATATTGTAATCATTCTACTTAATATAAGCTGATCGGTTTTGTGTTAATCAATCATATACTTTGTGTTTGATTAGTGTTTATTCGCTTAACATTTTGTTATCAATCGTGGGATTCCGCACTACGGTTGATTGTTAGGGATTCGATTAGGTCCGTTACAGGGGTCCTACAGTAGTTTATTAAATATTTTAGACATATTATAAGTAAAACTTCTAAGTATGTCTTCTTGTTCTTTAATCATTTTTTCAAGTGATTCGGAAGGAGGTGAGAAAGCATCATTACTGCTGAGATAGGCTAAGGGCGTATCTCTCAAGTCAGGATTCTCATAGGGTTGTGGTATACTTACATGGTGAGGTGAGTGTGGGTAGATTTTGAGTGGTTGGGGATGAAAAGGTTGGCATGGATGTGGTTGGAAAGTTCTGGGGTCATTTTGATACAGTGTTTGACGATCTAAGTACCCTAGGTTATCCGAATACATCATACTTTGGCTTTAGCATTCTCCATCTACATGGGTATTATCGCACATGCTACATCTAATTTGGATTGAATTAACAAGACTTTGCATTTGATCTAATCGTTCCCATTGATTTAACATTTCCCAAGGGTCCATAATAGATGGCATAGGGAGAAGGTTTAAGAATTGACGTTGTGGGTGAGAAGGGAACTAAATTATGCTAAGGTAATCCTAACTATGCTAAACTAAGTGCAAAAGGTAACTTTTGATAAGGATGGTGAGTACCAATCAAAATGATCTCTTAAAAACTAACTTATCTAAACAGACTCCAAATCGTACTACCGTCCCCGGCAGCGGTGGCAAAAACTTGATGCGACTCCAGCCGTCAGTGTCGTTGGTGTTGTTGTAACGACTGAGGGGCGATCAGGATGTTTTAAAATTTATTTTGCTCGGGGCCTAAACCTCCAAACTACCTTCTGGTAATAGGTACAAGTACCCGATACTAGTACGTGGTAAGGATGATCAGGGTCGTCTGCAGACGGTCGAATTTGAAGCGGAGCTTGTTTGGATAATTAAGCCTTTAAGATAGGGTTCAGGTGGTTGGTTTAGTTTGGGTTTTAAACTAATTTAAACTACTAAAGCGATAAACCTAAAATGAGCTAGCTAGCATATAAGGAACAACTAAGAATAAGGAAGACGCGGTTTACCATGACTTGAGATAATATAATGTCGGGAGGGTGTTTGTGATGGGGACACTTTCAGATTAATAGATTAACAGACTTTGGTGTAAACACTAGAACCCTACCAATTAAATTCCCGTTGGCTTGTCACTAGGAACTAGGTTATCGTGATTCTGATCGGAGCAATACGCTAAACTCCCAATACTTACCTAGTTGAAAGATAAGCAACCTATCTTGGTGAAAAACTGAGGTACATGAATAAAGCAACGTATTGTCTCATAGGTCCGACCGTTCTTAACACCTAAGCTTATCTCGCGTTCTTCTAAATGTGTATTTAATTATTAACTTGCTATGTTTAAAGAACCAACTATGTAAGATCTTGGGGGTTCATGTATCTAAGTCACTAAGACTTTCCTTTCTAGACCTTGTTAATACTTTTCTTAAGCTCTAATTACTTTGATTTATGACCTAGACCTCTCCTTTTCAAAAAGTTATACATCCCTGGATTATTCGCAGTTTGTCAAAACGTGTTTCATATGCAGACCATACCTTTCAGTAACAAACAGTGTACTTTACAGAGTAATTCCACGGCCACTTACGTCTAACATGCGATCAGGAGTAATTGACAGTGAAAGTGGCATTCTAAACTAATTAAATAAAAAGCAGAGCAGAAATGTAAATCTAATATGTACAACGAATGGTTTCACTGTGTCTTACTTATTGCACGTCATGGGTACAGATAACTACTTACCATAATTAAGGTTCATGACTCCCTAATATCTAAGTTGTAGTCACGTGGATAACTAGAAAGGGTGCTCCATAAATTAGTTCTAGTGTCATATATTTAAACAATAACAAAGTATAATAATTCCCATTCATATAAGTTTCTTTTTATAAATTTAAACTATGTTGGAATGAGTTGTTTTTACGATCCTATCAACTAACTAACGTAGAGTTGTCCGCAATCAGATAGAAGATATGTCACATGGATAGTAAACACAAATAATTACAATACACCGGAAGTTCTCCCAAATGTACCGAACACATCGGCCAACGACTACCCTCGAATTCTATTCCCCAATCTCGGTCGTCAGAGACGTCCGCATCATGGCATGGTCTATTGAATAAATATTCGCATAAACAGGTTTTATCCTACCGGAATAAGTTGGGGCAGTCTTGTCATATGCGGTTGGCCAAACATGCCATCATTCGTTCATAATATTATAATTAAACTATTAACAGAAATTTAATTAGCACATTTATAATATTGATCCGTAATACAACTACTTTCGGTCGTCCCAGACTTCCATACGTTTGTACTCCGCATAAAGCGTTTCCAGCACTATATCCGGGAACAGTCGAATCGGGGCCATCATATTACTTTACAATATTTAATATCATCCCATTATAACTATCTAAATCATGGAAAACATATAAGCAACTACTCTCATATCATGGCAATAGACATTTCTAATGTTAATAAATTGTAAACATCAAACAAGAACTTTACAAATAATTAATAAAAGAAATGATAGATATTACCCGTAATTGTTGCGAGTAAAACGATGCTTATATTACTTCCGAATATTCCAAAGCATTATATTGCTAAGATAGCTACTACTAACTACTACATATTTAATCCCCTACTTATCTCTCACTATATTAATTAGTTTAGAGAGAAAGTAGAGAGAAAAAGAAAATAAAAGCTAGAAAGAAAGAAATAAGAACGATATGAAAGGTGTGTAAGGTGTGTGTATTAGAGTTTGTCTAAAATGAGAGCTAGGGGCTGCCTTTTATAGAGGAATTTTGGCTCAAGTTAGCATCCCAAAGCTCATGATAGCAAAAGGTGGGAAAGGTAGTGGCACCAGGTACAAAAGGCGAAAAAGGTAGTGGCACCAAGTACGAAAAGTAGGAAAAGGTCTAGCACCAGGTACGAAAAAGGACACAAAAGTGCAATCCGTGCGGGTGGCGGGCAGCAGCCGGTGGCTGGTTGCCAGCCGGCGGCGGCTGGGTGGCTGCCGGCGGCGGCTGGCTTCCAGCTGCACCAGTCTGCTGCCGGTTGCTTCGTTTCTCGATTCGTGCGTGTTTTCTTCGTTACGTGTCCATTTGCGTTGATTCTTTTTGCATTGGATTCATAATTCTAAAACGAAGCTTGTGATGAAAAGAAATCCCAAAAATATTTCTTTGAACTTTAAATGTATCGTACGAATCGTTTGGATCTTCATGAGTGCGCAGAATCTTCGTTCTTCGTCCGTTTTAGTTGATTCTTCTTCTGTTGGATTCATAATTTGAAAACGAACATCTTGGGTTAGATAGATGTTGGTGATGGGCTCTTTAGTCTTGAAACCTCATTTTGATGTCTTGAATCTTCAAATGTGCGTGGAATCTTCGTTTTCTGCCCGTTTTGCTTGATTTTCATCATGCAACCTTGTTTTTACCATCTTGACATAATATTACAGATTTGTAATGTTTTTGAGTTAAAGTGCCAAGAATCGTTCCAGAATGAGAGAGATATCTGTAGCAAAAACGTGACTTTTTACGCGATATCAACTGGTAGGCAAATTATTCTTAGATTTATGAGCAATTAAGAAATTCTAATTTTGTGTGTCATATCTTTTGTGAACTGTTATATATTGTATGACATATGTCTTAATTGATGAATGATGGTAGTTCCATACACTGTTATCATGCATTTATCTACAAATGACAAATAGTTGCAAATATGGTTATTAGTGAAACTAACAGATAACTCTGTTGTATGTGAGTACAGACCTGTTGCCTTTAGTTTTGCCAATAGTTTCAAACTTATTTTAATTATACTAAGGGATCCTCTGTTTTACGTTATTAAAGATCTGGAACCACTAGTATCTTTAAAGGATGTTTGATATTTGTCAAAATTTTAACTCAAGTGTATGTTACATATTTCGAAAAGATATATCATTTAGTAACCTCTACCTTGAAATTAAAAGATGCAGTGTTATGTGTTTTACTTAAGTTCTTCAGTATTATAACGGAACAATTTAGATATTGTTCTCATTAATAATAATAAATTTTGCTCAAAACTCTATGTCTAATTTGTTTATGTGGATCATAATACCGGTAATCGTCTTGAACTATCAATGATATTAGAATGTTCACCTTTGTGAATAACTAGTTCCTAATAAATAAAATGGTTATTTTTAATTTACAATTATGTCTTGTGGATAAAGGAAAATAAGATATAACTTTATAAATATAAGTCTAATAGTGGTTAATTTATAATTTTATTGTACTTATATTAATTTCATGAGGTATTGATATCGTGTAAAAAGTCACCTTTTCACTACCGATATCTCTCTCATTCTGGAACGATTCTTGGCATTTTAAACTCAAAACCAATACAAATCAGTGATATTATGCCAAGATTGTCAAAACAAGGCGGCACGATAAAAATCAAGCAAAACGGATGAAAAACGAAGATTCCACGCACGTTTGAAGATTCAAGACATCAAAACGAGATTTCAAGACAAAAGAGCCCATCACCAAAATCTATCTCATCCAAGATGTTCGTTTTAAAATTACGAATCCAACAGAAGAAGAATCAACAACAACGGACGAAGAATGAAGATTTTACGTACGCCGGAAGATCCAAACGATTCGTATGACACATCTAAAGTTCAGAGACATATTTTTTGGATCTCTTTTCATCAAAAGCTTCGTTTTTGAATTACAAATCCGACACAAAAAGAATCAACGCAAACGGACGCATAACGAAGAAAACATGCACGAATCGAGAAACGAGGCAATAGGCAGCGAACTGGTGCGGGTAGCAGCCTGCCGTCGCCGGCCAGCCACCAGGCCGCCGCCGGCTGCCACTCACCAGCACGGTTCGCGCTTTTTTGTCCTTTTTCGTACCCGATGCTAGACCTTTACGTGTTTTTCGTACCTGGTGCCACCGCCTTTTCCACCTTTTCATACCTGGTGCCACTACCTTTTCCACCTTTTTCTATTGTGAGCTTCCACTTGCTAAAATGCACCAAAACTCTCCTATGAATAGGAGTCATGAGGCTCATTTGCAACACACACCTTCCTAGCTTATCTTTCTCACTCTAGAAATAAGCTCCCACTTTCTCACTCTATATTTCTTTCTTTAGATTAGTTTTAACTAGTATGTAAACTAGTTTAAGAGTTTTATTAGAAGTAGAAGGAAAGTGCGGAACGCATTGTAATCTTCGGTGTATGCTCGGAATTGTGTCAATTAATTCAAGTCTATTCTCTCTCGCATTTAATCCTGGTTCTTTCTATCCCTATCTATCTTAATTAATTACGTTTTTATTGATTATGCTAGATTTAGTTATTGCCATGATTAGAGAGTAGTATACTTGTTGTGTTTGTTTACGATGTAGTTAATTAATCATGGGATGATTTATAATTAAATATTAAAGATCGGTAGTATCGCTTTGATCATCTTATTGCATGTTCTTGTTTGATTGTTGCCTTAGGATCATCGTAGTGGTAAAGTATAAACGGTCTTAATTATCGTAAAGTAATATGATGGCCCCTATTCGACTGTTACTCGATATAGTACTGGAAACACATCAAGGTGGAGTACAAATGTATGGAAGTCGAGGAACAACCGAAGGTAGTCATATTACGAAACGGTACAATATTACGAAGTAATATGATGGCCCCTATTCGACTGTTACTCGATATAGTACTGGAAACACTTCAAGGTGGAGTACAAATGTATGGAAGTCGAGTAACGACCGAAGGTAGTTATATTACGGACTAACATATAAACTGAGAAACCTAGTTTAATTAAACTTTCTAAATAGACTTTTCAACTTCAATTTAATCTATCGCCTTTCCACCAATAAATGTGATTACAACACCTTTTTAACGACGTCCAATTAAAAGGTAGTCAGTCATCTGTGTCAATATAATTTGTCAAAAGTATGAAACTATGGAACCGCAAGGCTACATGGGGGATTTTCGTAGGACAAGACATGGTCAAGGTTTGAAGCGGTGGAACCACTTAAAGTGAGGAACGCTGTGAATAACTAGGGGATTTATTGGGTAGTCTTAAGCAAGGGCTGGTTTAAAGTCATAAATGAACCATTTTAAATACATGAATCTATTAGGATGACGAGGAATCGTTATATAATTCGATTATGTCTAGTACCTTAAGATTTTGCTCCCGTTCATATGAAAGTATTATTAAACCATAATTGAGATTTTGCTTATTATTCTAAATACTTTGTGATGTTACCATAACCTAGCTCCCAGTGTGACATGCTAATGGGATTTTAATTAGTAGGGAATCTAGTGTTTACATCACGAGTATTCAAGATTAATAATTAACAAATATCTTTCAACACAGTTTCTCCAAACATCATCCCATAACTTAATTAACGAAATCTCAGCAAACATTATCTTTATTTTATCTGCTTTATCTTTTATTTTTATTTCGCTTTTATTTATTTGCCTAAGTTAATACAAAAACTAAAACTCCCCCACTATTTTATAAACCCTTCACTAGTTTGAAAGCCCTCATCTGTCATGCCTTAGTTTCAATGCAGTCGGTTAGAAGAACGACTCTAGGTCAAACCTACCACTTGCTCACCCTTAGGATTAGCATTGTTAGGGAAAACTTAGGCCCCGCAATTACAAATTTAAAACACCCATTGATGCCCGCCGCCAGTAGCCGGTGCAACGACAAGGGTTGAAATCCTTACCGACCGCTGGTGGCGCATCAAGTTTTTGGCGCCGTAGCCGGGGAACCAACTGTATGATCCTTTGGCGTTAAGACGAACTTACTTACTAGTGAACCTTTAAGATGTCTTAGACCCCTACATCTTTCTTTATTTTTACTTCCTTTTACCACTTTTAGAAATGACCACCTCTATCCACTCAACTAGTCAACCACCTGCCAACGAGATTATGACTGATGCACGTATCACTCTGGTTGATGACTCTAAACCACTGATTGAAGGTCGAGGAGGACCAATCGTCTATCCGGAAACTGATAGAACTTCATTTGAATTAAAGCCCCACATTGTTCAGTTAGTCCAAAACCTCTGTCAATTCCGTGGCCAACCAAATGATGATCTCAACTTCCACCTTGACAAATTCATTTCCTTATCCAACTCCTTTAAGCCAATTGGGGTTAATCAGGACATAGTCTATCTATACCTATTTCCCTATTCACTCACTCTCAATGCACAAACCTGGTTTGAGGAACTAGAAATCAACTCTATAACCTCTTGGGTAGAATTAGCAACCAAATTTTTGGCCAAATATTTTCCCCCATCAAAACAAGCCACGTTTAGGTCCAACATCATAAACTTCCGCCAAGTTCACGATGAATCAATCTACGATGCATGGGAACGCTTTAAGAAATTGCTTAAGAAATGTCCAAATCATCATTTTGAGCGCTCAGACCAGTTGCGCATTTTCTACAATGGTCTCTTCCCACATCACCGTCCTTTACTTGATACCGCCTCTCGAGGCAGTTTCATGAATTGTACGACCAATGAAGCTTGGAGCCTTATTGAGGAAATGACAATGCACAACCATGACTGGAACACTGAAAATCACCCATCACTAGTGAATTCACCTACTACAATCGGGAATGAATCTATCAAAACTCTCGCTCAGCAAGTGGCAGACCTAACCAAGGAGATCAAGGAATTGAAAAGTCAACAACAACAAGTCTGTCAAGTTCAAACTTGCCTTAATTGTGCTAATTTGAACCACTCAGCCCAAGATTTCCAATCTCATCTAACACCACCCAATACTAACCATTCTCCTTACCCACCTACGAATAGCCCACCAACTCACCAACCCAAACCTTTTGAACCCTCTTCCTCACAAACCTCTAGTTTTGACGACACCCTAATACAAGTCATTCAAGGACTCTCAGCTAGACAAGACCAAACTGATCTCATCTTAAGAGATCATTTGACTTTGTTAAAAGCTTTCGAATCCCAATTAGGACAATTAGCACAGCATATTAACGCTAAAACTCGGGATAGTCCAACTAGTTTCCATAAGGAGGCTTCTCATATTCAAGACTCTCAGGTAGCACATAGCCCACCTACGATTTCTTCTCCAGTGAAGGAATCACCTATTGTCCCATCGACCATAGATTTAGAGTCTACAACAAATATGAAAGTAAACATTCCATTTCCGGCTCGTCTTAAACAACGACCCGACAAGCTTAAGTCTTTTAAACTTGATAGGAAATTTCTAGATACCGCCTCTGAAGTTCACCCCAAAAAGTACTTTAGAAAACTTCTTACAACCAAGGATAAGGTACCCGAAGTACTCAATGTCCCGCTGAACGAGGAATGTTCAGCTATCTTAAAAAATACCATTCCTGAAAAACTCGGAGATACCGGACGTTTTACTCTCCCCTGTTCTATCTACAATTCAGGCATCATCTGTTCTCTTGCCGATTTAGGAGCTAGTGTTAACCTTATGCCATATTCGCTTTTCAAAGGCTTGAGTTAGAAAATCTTCGACCTACCAAAATGACCATACAGCTTGCTGATCACTCGGTCAAATACCCTAAGGGAATAGCTGAAAATGTTTTAGTTAGGATTGACAAATTTCTTTACCTAGCAGATTTTGTAGTAATGGATATGCAGGAAGACGTACACATCCCAATCATACTAGGAAGACCTTTCATGAATACGGCCAAGGCAATCATCCACGTCTTCGCACAAAACATTACCTTGCAGTCTCAGGGAGAAACCATCACTTTCCATATTGAAAATCCTAACGCTGGAGACCAAGCCGATATGTACATGATCTCCATGAACAAGACCGCGGAGGACAAAGAAATTGCAAAGCCAACAACTGAAAGGAACTCTAGCACGGAAATGGCAATCATGCCATATTTCCCGATTGACCTCCGACAAATAGGACAAGCTCCATCCTCAAACAACCCAACGATGGAAGAATTGATTAGAACAAGAAAGATGGAGGAAGAAAACAAAAGAAGCAGACCGCCACCTAATCTATTTAACACTGATGAAGTAGCGCGAAGTAACCACAACCATCCCACGAGAAGAGAAACACTGGAGGAATATTCCAAACGCACCAAAAACCAACCACAAACCATTGCAGATCCTGAAGTACTCAAAGAATTCATCCAAAGATTTGACAAAGTAGTGGGAGGAATAAGCGGCGTAGTCAACACGCTTGTTCTTTCTCCTGCTGAACTGCAATTCTGTCAGCAACATAAACGGACTTACACTAGGATCTACAATGCCCTTAAAAGATCTAACATCCCATTCACCTCAATCTAATAGGAGTTGTTAGGATCCATTAGAGCGCATATGAAAGGAACTACTGGACATCCCAGCAGTCGTGCTGACATTTCAATGAAGAATGACCTCACATCATTGCTTAACTTGCTAAGTAGAGAAGATCACCGCAGTTCCAAGGAAAGAGGATCTATGGTTATCAACTCCATTATGGAAAAACAAATTGAGTTAATGATTAAAGAAGTTAGTGATCTCGTTTGGGGGAAATCAAGGCGTGAACGACCTTTTGAGGCCACACATGAATCACCACTTGATATCGCTACATTTGTTACGATCTATATACGGGAGATTCAACAATAGAAAATTAACTCCAGAAGAAACTTCATGTTCCACTCAGGATGCAAGGAGATACTTCGTCAACTTATTCTAGTTTTCTCAGAATCCGACTTTCCATTCAACAACCATCAGCACCTTCCAAATAGAGAACTTGTGCATGTCCATCAGAAGATTCAACGGAGACCCCAAGACCGAGAATTATGAAGACATAAAACTGTAATTCTTGGTGTTTGTATGCTCTCTCTGGAAAAACCCACCGCCAAGAGAGGTTGTTAAGACAGACACAACCACCATAACCGACCCTAGTGGGACTGTCACGAAAGCAGTCGATTACATCACCTTAGGACTTCACGACCTTGCGAGGACAACTTCAGAGCATCTTCAGAATTACAAGGCAGAATCGAGAGATGGTCCATGTGAATTAATTACGACAATAGTCAATCATTTCACGAGAATCTATCCACCTCGATACACTTTTCCGCAACCTAGGGCCCACAACATCAACACAGTGAGTCTCATGGATGCATCCATCTCCATCTAGCTAGGAGAGAAGAAGTCGAGCTCTTGAGTTTAAAAGAGATCTTCTCGGGAGGCAACCCATGTTTACATTTCTGCAATTTTACATTCCAAGAAGTGATGAAGTCTCCGACTATCTTTCACACTTGGATATACGAATAAAACCGACGCATTAAGTTTTTGGCGCCGCATCACACATCAAGTTTTTGGCACCGGAATTAAGAAAAGTATATCCAACGTGTTCACACCTACGAGATAAATCACAAAAGACTTGAAGAAATCGGAGCACACAACAACAACGAAGGGACTCTAAGGAAAAGTCAGCAATCATATGCTTCGGAGCACTCCTCATCATCACCAACAAGCCATATATATAAATGGGGAGTACTTCTATACCGTTTCTTTCATTCGTTATAAATATACCATATCCACTATGCTTATCACTAAGTATGGGATTCAAACCCAAAACACACAGCTAAAAGAATACGTCTTAGATATTTTAAATCCTAAGTGTGGGATTTTTACCCCCGTCAGAGCTTAGAATAACATCGAGGACGATGTTCCTTTAAGTGTGGGATAGCAGTAGTTACACTACTGTAAAATGGATAATGGTATATGCTTGATTCTAAACTCGTTGCTCTTTAGACCATCCTTCTCCAATAAGCAAATAAAATTTTTCAAAATTGAGTTAAAAATATGTTGAAAATGAAAAATTTTAGACATAATAATTTACTTTGGGGAAAAGGATAAATAAAATACAAATTCTTTTGAGAAATTAGGGTAGTAATCTCATAAAGAGCATCGCATGACTAGGCACACAACAAACCAACTTTCGATTCATGAGGTATCTTTGATTCTTGAGTGTGCCGATGTATACGTTTATAATCAGAACTTGCTCCTGTTATGCATTTCGAATCCGAATTAGTGAGTGAAAAGGAGATCGAATCACATCATTCTTAAACCCATCCATACACCCAAACACCCAAAAATAGACACATTACCCCTGCTTTCTCAAAAGCAACCCCCAAACTTTAAAATAAAGTTCCAAAGATGAAAGAAGAGAAATCACAAGGAGATGACGTCGAAAAAAAAAGAGAAAAGAAGTTTAAGAAGAAAAATTTGAAGAAAAAGAAAATCAATTGGAGAAAAAGACTCCTCCCGCAAACACCAAAAGAAATAAGGCGTCAATCCTCCCAAAAATTCCAACTTCAACAAAAACAGACCCACGAAAAATCCAACAAAACCCTCTCTCATATCACCAACACTTCACTTCGAAAAAAGCCTACATCACTGCCCTTAGAATGATTGTGGCTAGATCGACTTTACACTCACCAAAAAGGTAATGATTTGATTCTCGATCAAGCCTATGACGATAAATGATACATGATTGGCGTTCTGAGTGATTTATAATATTAGAATCGGAAACCCTAAACACTTCGAGTGATGTGATTGACCACCTTGAGAGGATCGCCTAGTCATTTATCCAAGATCAAAGATCAGAAGCATGCTCCTAAAGATTACATCCTTACTTTCTCAAAAGCACAAATATTTTATTTTTCCAAAAAACCCCTCAGTAAAAAGTTCCGCCTCAAAATATTTCATTATCTGCTAATCTTTAACCATGTTGAAATTCAAGTTTGCTTGAGGACAAGCAAAGTTTTAAGTGTGGTGTACTTCATATCGCGTAAAAAGTCACGTTTTTACTACCGATATCTCTCTCATTCTGGAACGATTCTTGGCATTTTAAACTCAAATCCAATACAAATCACTGATATTATGCCAAGATGGTCAAAACAAGGTGGCACGATAAAAATCAAGCAAAACGGAAGAAAAACGAAGATTCCACGCACGTTTGAAGATTCAAGACATCAAAATGAGATTTCAAGACAAAAGAGCCCATCCCCAACATCTATCTCATCCAAGATGTTCGTTTTAAAATTACGAATCCAACAGAAGAAGAATCAACAACAACGGACGAAGAATGAAGATTCTACGTACGCTGGAAGATCCAAACGGTTCGTACGACACATATAAAGTTCATAGACATATTTTTCGGATCTCTTTTCATCAAAAGCTTCGTTTTTGAATTACAAATCCAATGCAAAAAGAATCAATGCAAACGCACACATAACGAAGAAAACACGCATGAATCGAGAAACGAGGCAACAGGTAGCGAACTGGAGCGGGTAGCAGCCAGCCGCCGCCGGCCAGACACCAAGCCGCCGCCGGCTGCAACCCATCCGCATGGTTCGCGCTTTTTTGTCCTTTTTCGTACCCGGTGCTAGACCTTTACATGCTTTTCGTACCTGGTGCCACCGCCTTTTCCACCTTTTCGTACCTGGTGCCACTACCTTTTCCACCTTTTTCTATTGTGAGTTTCCACTTGCTAAAATGCACCAAAACTCTCCGATAAATAGGAGGCATGATGCTCATTTGCAACACACACCTTCCTAGCTTATCTTTCTCACTATAGAAATATGCTCCCACTTTCTCACTCTATATTTCTTTCTTTAGATTAGTTTAACTAGTATGTAAACTAGTTTAAGAGTTTTATTAGAAGTAGAAGGAAAGTGCGGAACGCATTGTAATCTTCCGTGAATGCTTGGAATTGTGTCAATTAATTCAAGTCTATTCTCTCTCGCATTTAATCCTGGTTCTTTCTATCCCTATCTATCTTAATTAATTACGTTTTTATTGATTATGCTAGATTTAGTTATTGCCATGATTAGAGAGTAGTATACATGTTGTGTTTGTTTGCGATGTAGTTAATTAATTATGGGATGACTTATAATTAAATATTAAAGATCGGTAGTATCGCTTTAATCGTCTTATTGCATGTTCTTGTTTGATTGTTTCCTTAGGATCATCATAGTGGTACAATATAAACGGTCTTAATTATCGTAAAGTAATATGATGGCCCCTATTCGACTGTTACTCGATATAGTACTTGAAACACTTCAAGGTGGAGTACAAATGTATGGAAGTCGAGGAACTACTGAAGGTAGTCATATTACGAAATGGTACAATATTACGAAGTCATATGATGGCCCCTATTCGACTGTTACTCGATATAGTACTGGAAACACTTCAAGGTGGAGTACAAATGTATGGAAGTCGAGTAACGACCGAAGGTAGTTATATTACGGACTAACATATAAAATGAGAAACCTAGTTTAATTAATCTTTCTAAATAGACATTTAAACTTCAATTTAATCTATCGCCTTTCCACCAATAAACGTGATTACAACACCTTTTTAACGACGTCCAATTAAAAGGTAGTCAGTCATCTGTGTCAATATAATTTTTCAAAGGTATGAAACTATGGAACCGCAAGGCTACATGGGGGATTATCGTAGGACAAGACATGGTCAAGGTTTGAAGCGGTGGAACCACTTAAAGTGAGGAACGCTGTGAATAACTAGGGGATTTATTGGGTAGTGTTAAGCAAGGGATGGTTTAAAGTCATAAATGAACCGTTTTAAATACATGAATCTGTTAGGATGACGAGGAATCATTATATGATTCAATTATGTCTAGTACCTTAAGATTTTGTTCACGTTCATATGAAAGTATTATTAAACAATAATTGAGATTTTGCTTATTATTCTAAATACTTTGTGATGTTACCATAACCTAGCTCCCGGTGTGACATGCTAATGGGATTTTAATTAGTAGGGAATCTAGTGTTTACATCACGAGTATTCAAGATTAATAATTAACAAATATCTTTCAACACAGTTTCTTCAAACATCATCCCATAACTTAATTAACGAAATCTCAGCAAACACTATCTTTATTTTATCTGCTTTATCTTTTATTTTTATGTCGCTTTTATTTATTTGCCTAAGTTAATACAAAAACCAAAACTCTCCCACTATTTTATAATCTCTTCACTAGTTTGAAAGCCCTCATCTGCCATGCCTTAGTTTCAATTCAGTCAGTTTGAAGAACGACTCTAGGTCAAACCTACCACTTGCTCACCCTTAGGATTAGCATTGTTAGGGAAAACTTAGGCCCCGCAATTACAAATTTAAAACACCCACTGATGCCCGCCGCCAGTAGCCAGTGCAACGACAAGGGTTGAAATCCTTACCGACCGCTGGTGGCGCATCAGTTATGCATACTAAAATTCGTCTTGTTCTTATTAAAATCTAAAATAAATGGCTTATTCTTCCTAATATGATCCCTAAGCAGTTAAAATTTTTAGTATTTTAAATTCGTTTGCTTTCATAGGATGTTAGTACTCTTAAGTTTTATTTTTATTTTGTATTTATGTTTAATGATTAATAGAAGTTTTATTTTTTAAAATATGTTACCCTATGGAAGTTAATTATACTGGTTGTGTATTATGTTGAACAAACGTACGTTGACAAATGAAAATACTATATAGGTTACGTGGAATGTTAATCAAAAGTCTTCCGACTCACATGTAGTCGAGCAGTGTGTCCTGATTTTAGACTTGTCTATATACTTAAGACCATAAGGTATATACAAGATTAACTGTATCACGGCCAAAAATTCAACCGAAAACGTCCAAAAATGCCCGGGTAAAATGAAACTTTTTGCAGGCTAAAATTGAACAGTTTTAAGCCTATGAACAAAATTTTGAAACACAAAATTTTTCGCAACCTTTCCCGCCATTTTTTTTTTTAGCCTTGGTGAGATGTTAGCGACACAATGTTTGTGTCGCAACTTTGTGTTGCAGTTTACAGTAGTGGGACACAAAAGATGTGTCGCAATGAATAGTGGTGAGACACAAGGGTTGTGTCGCAGGTTATGTCGCACAGCTTGTGTCGCAAAATAGAAAACCCTAAGTAGCGACACAAATCTTGTGTCGCTGGTTGTGTCACAAAACGGCGCTGGGCAGATTCCAAAACCCTAAAATCGAAAATTTTCGAAACCCTAAGAATTTTCGAAAACTGATCGACGAACTAACCCAGAAAACACCTTCAGAAAACACAATCTTCAAGCAATTGAACCCAGAAATGAAGATTAATCAATAAAACCTTCACGAATCGAACCGAAAACGTTCAAATCACGATCCGTAACCGTTGAATAACTGATTCACAGCTCTGATACCACTTGTAGGACCCCTGTACCGGACCTAATCAGATCGTCACTTCAATCGAATGTGCGGAATCCAAACGATTGAATATTGAACGTTTAATCAATTCACAAACACAATATCTATAATCTGTTGTATGTATTAACAATTAAAGTATATCGATTACAGACTCTTTCTGCCTCACGAACTCTCTCTCACTCTCACTCTCTAGGGTTTGATCAACCTTGAAATGAATTCTAACTCCTCTATTTATAGATGTTCAGACCTACTAGCGACACAACTTGTGTCGCTATTGTGACCCTTACTACACAAGCTCTGTGTCGCATGAATAGTATATTGTGTATATTGTCTATTTCACTATTCATTTACAGACTCGCATATACACACTAATCACATCACACACTAAGACTAATTGACTTTGACAATTACAAACGTTGATCAAGTGACTGACACACAATATGCACCAACAAAAATGTTTAGGCTACATAGTTACAGAGTTAACTATATAAGTGTCAATGGGTTTTAATTTATACTTAGAATTTAATTCGCATTTTTATTTAATTTAATTTTGCGAGTTTGACAAGTCAACTCTGCGGATCGAGTTCAAATTGCAAATCGAGTAAAAATATAAAGGGTGCGAGGTCAAACGAGTCAAAGCCACCGAACCCACTTCACTTTTACGAGTTCACTTAAACTTGCGAATCGACCAGTTGCGAAACGAGACGAAATTTTATTTTCGTTTGATTTCGATTTTACACATACGAGGAAGAGTTTTTGATACGTAGCTTTTATACACTTTCGAATTGTGATTACTTTGAGGTATAAACCAACGGATTTCACCGTATAATTAACTCGAAATCAAAAGTTTTATAAACTTAGGGTTTCGTTTTAAATTTTAAACGATTTTCGTAGATTAAAGGTGTTATTTGACAAGAATCTTGTGGATTAATGTTAAACGAACCTTAATGAATGTGAACAAATCGATAGATCTTAATAACATTGATAGATTAATTGATTTTAGTTTCAACCCGCAACATTAGTTCATGTTGCGAGTTGAACACAGATTCAACTCGCAGATCTACTTTAGCGAGTTGAGATTCTGATTTGTTGACTTGTTGACCATGCGAGTCGACTATGATCCTTTGACTTGTTGAATTGCGGACCGAATTGATTAGCGAATCGACTTGCGAGTCGAGCTGCGGATTGACTTGGTTAGCGAGTTGACATGGCTGCGAATTGAGTTGCGAGATCAGTTTTTATTTTTGTGAGTTGAACATAACTTGTTAAAATAAAATGTAACTTTCAATTTAAACTTTTAATGTAATAAGCTACTTTTATATGTATCTACTAGAAACTTACGACTTTAAAAGTTTATTATAATATGTTTTGACGTAAGAATTTTATATTAATACGCAATGACATATGTATTTATATATATATATATAAGACTTTGTTTTTAAATTAATTATAAGTTATATATATATATATATATATATATATATTATTAACTTATGACGGATTAGTAATAAGTTATATTATTATATACGACTTGAGACTGCAAAGTAACAAGTTATATATAATTTTAAGCTAAGATGTTTGATGAATTTTCATTCATAGTTTGTTATAGCATAAAATTAATTAACGTGCGTTAATAGTTGTTGACATTTGTGTTTTTACAGATATGGCACGACAATTCGATAAAGGTGACAACATTCTAGTTGATCTTGATATACGAGCAAAGGGAGCTATAGGCCGTATGGGATATACGGGTGATAGACGAGGACGTCAATTCCAACAACCTTTGGTTATTGGACAGTGGAGGTTTTTGTGGCACGTGATTGTCACAGTTTTTGCACCAAAGAATGGAGGTTTCGATGAGTTGAGCCCTGCCCTTGTATCAGCTGTACTGTCCCTGGTTTATAATAAACCATACAGTTTTTTGTGATTATATTTTTGGAGAGCTGGTTAGACAGATTTCGGGTCCTGTCAGATCACGGTTTCTCGTTTACCCACTTTTTTGTATGTTGATCATTCGCGCTCGTCTGCCAGAACTTGTTATTCCTGAGCCGTACTTACGCGTAGATACTATCGGGCTCAAAGGCTACAATGCTATGTTTTTGCAGACAGTGAGGAAGGAAGGGGTAGTTAAGCCTGAGGAGAGAGAACTTTTTGGTTCTATTGTCGATCCTGCCTATGTGACGCCACCAAACAATGGTTGGCTAGATGTTGATATTGCGGCTTCTGTTCTAGACCTGATAGCTGATGTGGTTCATGCTGAAGATCCACAAGAGCTGATCGAGGATGTCTTGGAGCAACCTGGACATGCTGGGGAATAGGTGAACCCAAATGTTGCTGCTCAGGTATTACAGGAGGTGCTTGTACAACATGATGATTCTACAGATCCTGTTCTACGAGCAATTGAGCAATATGTTGCTCCTGCTGAGGTATAATTAATATTATATAATAATATAGATACTTAGTTGATAAATTATTAATATAACTTTATTATATAACGATAATGATATAGATAATTAATTGATTAGATAATATTTCTAATTATAAAATATAAATATCATTATGATCAGGGAGCTGAGATTGTAGATCCAGAGGTCACTCGACCTGAGGGTGCGCAGGGACAGCTTGATAGATCTGAGGGTTTACCTTCTAAGTTAATATATCAGATTAATCTTAAACATATATGGAACTTGTATGATAGAGCTTCTAGCTAATCATAAATGTTTAATATATTTAATATTTAGGATTCTAATGTTGGTCCATCTGGAGGCCGTGATGGTGAATCGGCTTCAAATGATGATGATAGTACTCCTTCTCCACCTCCAGATGCTGGTTATATTAGATATCGATCTAGGATGATTCCAGATCTAGCACTGACGGAGAAGAGAAAGGCTAAGGAAATCGACCCAGACTTCAGTATTCTTCATGAAGGTCCTGAGGAAGAGGATACACCTCTTATCTCTCAACGCCGTAAGCATTCCAGGACATTGACCATTCAGGATGGTATGTTTTATTTAGAGTTAGATTAACTTAACTTTTTGTTTATCAGGAGTTCAACTGAGACAGTTAATTATGTGACAGTTTCTCGAGATACACCATAAGTAGAGACGATGATACCGGTGGTTCCTGAACCAGTATCTGTACCATCTGAGGTATGAGATAAACGTTTAGTACTACAAGTGTTATATATTTAATTAGAGATTGATACATAGTTATCTGTAACAATTACTTCTTTAACTGTATCTAAATTTACAAGCTGAGAAAATGCTAGAGTCAGTGGAACCAGAAATGTTCTCCTGGACTATTGAGAAGGGAGTTGCTGAACTAGTGCATGATGCACAGTTTCCAACTAACAAAGCTAGTAGATTTGCAGCTAGTCTTCTCACGAAAGCTTTATCTCAAGCTATTCTACCGCTTACACCTGAGTCTCACATTGCTTCGCTTACACCACCTGGACCATCAACAATTTCTGTCATTCCGATGACTGATGCTGAGAGAATTACATCCTTAGAATCAAGATTCAAGGAATTGGAACAGACTACATCCAAGATTCCAGGGTTGTTAGCTGAGAATGTTTCTCTTGCTCAGTAGATGGTTCATATCAGTGAATCTCACGTGACTCTGCTGAAGACTCATGATACTTTGCTTGCTGATTTTACTGCCCAAAGACAGAAGCTTGAACACTTTGAACGCTTAGTGTTAAGAGTGCATTCAGGACAGTCAGCTCAGGGGGAGATATTGATATATCAAGAAGCCTGCAAAGAAGATGAGCTAGCAAAGAAGAGAAGAGATGATAAAGATGATGATTCCAGTGCACAGAAAGATAGGGAGCCGACTGGTCCTTCAAAGAGTGGTGAGCAAACTATGATTCAGGGGGAGTCTGCTGTTGTTAGTGCAAGTTGTAACACCCGCCAATTTAGGACTTTAATTAGTGCCTAAACTACTTGAAATTATGTGTATTTAGTTTTATAATACTCTAAATAAAGGTAACATTATGGTGAGAATACAGGCACACTTACGCGATCTAATTTAAATCGTACACTTATGAACCGGATGAGGTCCGATATTAATAAATGGACGTTGATGACAAAACTTTATCATAAGGTGGATTGATCCAAATAAACGTTATTTACATTAATATATTGTGAGAATATATTCCAAGTATTTCTTATTGATAAAAACACTCTGTACACGACAAACATGCACGAAGCGCGTCAGTCAAGCGAAGATAATTCAAATTATAATTCTATAACTCGTTATTTAGTGTTTTGATAAAACATTTCAGTTAAAATATTTTGGATATACCTAAACACGAAACACGGAACAACATTTAGACAATCGCGGAACGTAACATAAAGATCTGAACAATGAGTTCACGAGATCGAAACCTAAATGGGTCAGCCCAAACCCGCGGATCCAAGCTCCAACCCGACCCACGACCCACCTCCTTTTAAAACCTCCTCTTTCCTTCAATCCTTTCCAATTATCACAAACACACACACACTTACATCTCAAACCCTCTCTTCTCTTTCCCTTTCCCCTCTTCCTTTTTCGAATCAGCAGCAACATCAACACCACCGTCATCAAAAATCGTTCATCATCATCATCAAGAAAAAGCACAAGGACCACCATCATCTTCTACCTCACCTTCATCATCCCCATTTTCGATTCTTGGTATGAAACGCTTCAAAACTCGATGTAATTACTTAAAAAGCCTTTATTTACATGCTAGAACATTTACTCAACGAAGATTTGCCCAAAAACCGACTTAAAAATGCATTTTTAAAGATAAGTGTTCGAGCAGCTCGTTCTGCGAACCGAGATCTGTTCGTCCTGCGAGGCAAACCCAAACTACGAACCGAACCCACTCGCGAGTTGACTTGCGAGTCGACCTGCAAGTTGACCTGCTAGTTGACCTGCGAGTTGACCTGCGAGTTGACCTGCAAGTTGACCTACGAGTTGACCTGCGAGTCGACCTGCGAGCCAAACCTTGTGTTGTGAACCGAATTGAGTTCGCAGCCTACCACTTGCGAACCCACTTTGCCTTGCGAACCCAACTCGGTTCGCAGCCTACTGCCTTGCGAGCCGAACTCGGCTCGCACCGCGAACTCAGTTCGCACCACTATTTCAATCCGCAACCAAACTCGCCCAATTTTTCAAATTTAAATCCCCAAATACGGTTTTCAATAAAACAATGCATATAATCATAACACTTTTGGATTATTATTACGAACCGTCACCAACGGGCCATACTTGTTTTCAAAATAAAAACGGTTTACTAAAGAAACACTTGGACATGTCCTAGTTGAGTGAATAACTAGCATAGGTGATCTTTTAAGACACCAACTCATTTACTTGTTTACTTACAACCTTGTGCGTTTCGGACGCCAGAAGGTTGCAGGGTTCTGAGAATTGATACACAGACTTACAACCGCTTTACCTGGTTGATTACACATACATATTTACTAGGCTCAGGTGAGTCTCATAGCCCCACTTTTACTGTTTTACTTACGGGGTGAGATACATTGCTTATTTTCTTGAACACAAGTACGAACTAATCATTTTACTGTACGGGATTGCATGAGTTAATTACTTTTACGGAAGTCTCTCCATCATATATCGTTAGTTATGTACTTAAGCGCGAACACTAGTTAATGGATCCATTAGGGAAATGACCCTCCCCGCCCGGGGTAGTAGCGCTACCACGAACCGTTCTGTATAAACGGGCGACTATCATTCATTACTTATGCTTGCACAATTACGAGCATGTCACGGGAGCAATTTATTATTTACGGGTTAAGCTTCGATTATGAGCCTCATGGCAACGGTATAACTTACTTACTTTACAATTGCGAGATTACAAATACCCGATTTACGCCTGCGGGCATTACTAATGAAATCTTGTGTTCAAATACTTATATTATTTACAAACCTGTGAGATTCACCAACATTCGTGTTGACCCTTTTTAGCTTTGTATCTCAGGTACACAGACGGAGTAGGTTTCCCTCAGGATACTAGCTAGAGTCGCATGATTTCTACCTTGCATTTAACGGAGATTCTTAGCATTATCTTTTGTACTTATTATGATTATGTAATAGAATCTCCCGCTTTATACGCGGACTCTAGGGAACTTCATTTTGTAACCAGAAACGCTATGTTTCAAACATTTTATGTATGGAAATGTAACTATTTTACAAACGTTTCATATAGATGTCGTTTGCTTTACTTTTGTGCTGTGATATTTGATTAGTAGCACCCCAAAGTTTGCTTCCGCTAAACAGTGATTTTGGGGGTGTTACATATTGGTATCAGAGCCTAAGGTTATAGCGAACTAGGTTGCATTTAGTGGGCCTAGACTATGACCGTTAGGCAGTATTTCCTTATTAGGTATGACTGGTTCGGGAATTGCATCATACGACGTTAATTTAACATAGCCTAATCAACTATGTACAATTTAGGAACGATGATGCGAAGCCTGAAAGGGGTTATATTGAACAGGAATACACTAGTTAACTCTGACCATGAGAGAAACGAGACCAAATGCTACTTGCTACGCTATTAGACTATTATAGGTACTGTGTATATAAATGAATAGGCTTCACACCTGTACTATCTCCTCGGCTGTAAGAAGCCCAATATGACCTACGACCATGGAAATGGAAAATCAACGTCCTGTTAGAACGACTCACTATTTCGACAGCAAAAGTCTAACACTTACCGACAACAGTAGTGGCACCCACAGTATTAACATGCCTATGCGTTTATAGCAACGGCGACCCAACCAATCCCACGAAATCTCTCCAATATCTTAGAATAAAACTTCATCATTCGCATGAACGGAACGCCTAGTGCTAGCCAGGAATATAACCACTGAGACATTCTTTATCCTCTTTGCGCTTTATAGGATCTCTCCAGCAATAGGTCAAGCGCAGCT
Source organism: Pseudognaphalium luteoalbum (assembly GCA_963422505.1). Lineage (NCBI taxonomy): Eukaryota > Viridiplantae > Streptophyta > Magnoliopsida > Asterales > Asteraceae > Pseudognaphalium > Pseudognaphalium luteoalbum. Next base: position 52,543,096 of record OY730196.1, read on the forward strand.
ATGGAAGAATACCCGTCTGACTCAGACCAGATTCAGGAGGAACAAGTACAATACACCTACCTCAACGGAGAGTACGCACCGGTATAGGAATTCGGGGTTGAGGAAAACGAGAATCAAAACTTCAGGATAATCGACGTAGAGGCTTATGAACGAGTCATGGAGCAGACAATTGAACTGAATAATCGTACGTGGGAGCTGAAATACAAGTGTCAGGACTATGAAAAGGAACTGAGGATCATGAAGAGGTCTGTCACTTGAAAGGTTAAGGACAAATTACACCACTGGAAGAGGGTGGCCGCAAACTTCACTAGGAAGATGAGAAAGTGGGTTAAACGACTGGGAGGAAAGCAGGTGGAAGGAGATGCACTTTACCGTACAACGCCACGTTACCAGGACCTACTCACCAAACGCTATTACCCACGCGACATGTACGTGGAATGAAGTTTCAAGTGATCAGAAGCCTACTTAGGACTAGCTAGATAGTGACTATAACCATTTTGCCAAATCTGTGTAAAGCAGGGTTGTAGGAACCACAAAACGTATTGAACACTTATAACTAGATGATTGTATTATCACATTCTGTAAAATGTTATGGCGTTCGTTCGGGTATAGTATTGCTCGACAAATTTTGTAGACGAACAATCGGATGTAATGACTACGAACCACCCTGATTATAAGATTTACTATCTGTACAAAATCACCTGACATATACAATACTAAAACGCCCTGACCTCAATAGGTATACAAAATCCCCACCTCATTCAGCATAAAGCTTTTGGAAATCGATCGAATGATTAACAAACTCTCGATACCCTCTTAAAACTTCAAAATTCGAGGACGTTTGAACTCCGGTCCTTAAGAGCCCTTGATTTTGTCGTTCCACAATATGACCATCACTTAGGACTGCTGCAGATTTCCCCATTATGTACGCTTATGTGATACGCCGCAACCTCTTACAACCCATCCACTTATCTCTCTTCTCTTAATTGTCCAAGCATGATGTCTTCACGACGACACAAGGACGGTACTAACCTTTCGGGATATCTTGGAAAGAATCGGATGTTCAGTTTGAAGAAAGTGTGATGGTTTCCCTTGTATTTTCTCGAAACTTTTCTTGAAAGAGTTTCTTTGGAATTTCTCAGATTTTGAAAGGACTACATAGCCTTTTTCTTCCCTTTTCTTTGGAAATTTTCTTTTCTTGGCCCTTTTCTTGGTTGTGTTGGCATAATCTTTTTGATTTCTTTTTCTTTTGTTTTCTTTTCCTATGCCGACGCCACCGATATATTTTATGTCCTGGTATTAGGTTGCAGATGTCTTGGGAAATCAAGAGTATCTTTGATAGTTTGTTGGGAGATGAAACTTCTGTAGGTTCGGGACGAATAATAGGAGGTTTTGATTGAGTGTGAAGAGTGAATGTAGAGTGGGTGGATATTTGATGGTGGAAGGGTGTTTGGATTCCTTAGAAGTTATCAAGATGGTTGTACCTATACCACGTATGGCACTCATCAGTGTGATCTCGAAATGCATTACAAGAGGAAGTTCTAATTCAAATGCATACATCGGTGCACACATGAAACGAAAAGTGAAGCATTTTAGAGATGAATGCTAATGATGGGCTCAATCCTCACGAATTGAATGTTTTGGTCAATGTGTGCCTAGCCATGTGTTGCCCTTTTCTTCTGTATCTTATTCTAAAACAGTTTTGTTTCATTGTCAAAACTCGTTTCTTGCTGTAATTTATAATTTTGAAAGATAGATTTCTAATGAACAATGTTTTTGAATCTAAACTTTTTGAAATTTTATCCATTTTTAGCCTTTGAAAATATTGTTTGACTTACGGACAAGAGGTAAAAACTTGCGGTTGAAGGCCGTATATCCCACACTTAGAGGAACATTGTCCCTAATGTTCGAATCTATTTGTTGAGTACCTCTTGTTGAAGTAACCCACACTTAGAGATTCTACTTATTTTTGGATTGTTTCGTAAGTGTAGTGTGGTTTTGATGATCCCACACTTAGTTTTTTTGAATATTGGATGAGATAATCAATTCTTTAAACGGGTAGAGGGTTTTGGAACGGTGTACCGCTTTTGCTGTGCACGTTGTTGGTTACTCTTTAGAAGTCTTCTTGTCCGCAGCTTGTAGCTTATGGCTCTCAGCATTCTTTATCGTGTGGTCCGCAGCTTCCTTTGCCTTGGTCTTCTATAGATAGTTTCTCAAACAAACCACTCAATTTAATCAAGTAATAGCTGCTGATAAGAAAAGTAAAGTAATAACAAAGTAATAACTGGATAGATGTGATGTCTATGCATCCACAGTACATCAATTACACACAATAATAAAGTCTTGATAGAAAATAGAAAGGAGTTAGAAAGTGGAGCAATCTATGGCTCGGCTGGTGGTGATACTACAGCTGAAGATACTATAGGTCATGTATCAAATGATCAACAAATTTCCCTGCGGGTATGTCAAAGTTGTCAAGTGAAATCTTAGGTGTCCTATGAATAAATCAGTCTGTATATGAGAGGATACTGGATCAATCGGTGCAGCTGCAGGGCTGGTGCTCCTGAGAATCCTGTGACTCTGAACAATGGTGGCTCGTGTAGGGACTTTAGATATCCTACTGCCTCTCGAAGTCTGCCCTCTAGCCGAACCGACAACAAAAGGAACATGTTGTCTCTGAATAGGAACCTGTGCTGGTAGTGCTTGTGGCCTAGGTGGAACTGTGCGAGGTGGTAAACCATGGCAACGGTCAAGAACTGGATGTCGGTGAGGTGCTGGAGTAGGAACTGCAGGAGGATATAAGTGTGGTGGTGCTTGGCCCAATCCACAGGGTAAGTCAGGAAGTGGGCACACTGGTATCCCTGCTGTTTGCTGTCTCATAGCCTTATAACATCGGACCTACATCTGCATCAGCCAGTACCAATAGTCTGGCCCTGGTGGTGTCCCATAGTGGTATATGTAAGGGGGCACCCGAGATCTAGGAGTTGGGGTGGAAGCTCCTGCTCTAGTAGGCTGTGGCACTACTGGTGGTGGTGCAACTGGGTCATCATAATCATCCTTCTCTTCGTCTGAATCCAAGTCTGAATCTGAGTTATTTGGCTCTTTTGGTTGTTGCCTCTTTCTTCCCTCTCTTGGTAAAATTAGACCTGGTACCAATTCATCTATACTTTCTGTGTCTGATGATCGTGCCCAGATGTAAACGGTGCCATCTCTCATAATCTTGAGTATATCCATGTTCCTAAGGAATTCATAATCTATCGGGTGGGCAGTCCATACTGGCAGGCTTTTGAATTTTTCTACCTCTGTCGTCTTAAGCAATCCCATTTTGCGAATCATCCTTGTAATTATTGGACCCATATATGATCTCCTTGCACCAAAATCTTTTCTCCCAGAATCCGCTGGGCAACTAAATGGGCAACCTGAATATTCCTCTTCTCGAGGATGCATGTCATCATAGCAATATCAAATCTGGCAACTCGACCGCTTGTCGTGTGTTTTCCATCAAATGAACAAGCTATCAGCTTGTGTAGGATTTGTAAGACTGGATCTCTGAGTCTGGCAGCTTTTATACCCGAGAAATATCTTGCTGATGATAACTTACTCCATGCCTCGGATGGTGTGGTCGAGATGGATATCGAAGTGGCTCCAATAGTGAACAGAGGGGAATGTATCTCCTCAGGTGTGTATAGATCCAAGTGTTGTGTGAACTGAGCCAGTGACAAGGTGAATGAACTTTCCATGTATCGAAATGTGATCAAACTGTCTCCAACTCTACTCCTTGTCTTAAATGTGTATGTGGTCATGAACTCGGTAACCATTTCCATGTATACCGGTTCATCAATGCTGAACAGTCTCTTGAAGGACTCGAACTGCTGACCCTCAACTGGATAACTGAGTAGGTTCTCTAGTCTTTGTCTGAATCCCAATACTTGCAACTTTTCCCAGTCCACATATCTAAAATTCCCGAACTTCTTGTCTCTCCAAATGCGTGCCATCTGGTCGTGATCGGGTGATGCACTAAGATAGGCGAGAGATCCTGTAAGTGGTTGTGTTGGGTTTAGTTTTTTCTTCTCCGGTGACATAATACCTGAGAACATGAGAAATTTAAAGTAATGGATTTTTAAGAAGGAGAAAATTTAAAGCACTTATTTGAAATTTCCAATGGAAAATTCGAAATGAGGGCTTTAATTTTTGACACTCCAAATATTACAGTAAATATCAAATGTCCCCAAGTGACAAACAATAAGGCAATCATTAATATGTGAAAAAATATATAGTCATGAAATGGCAATAGGTTTATTGTGAAGTAATGTAATTTACAAAGTTTGGTGTTTGAAATGTCATTATTTCACAATTTATAATTATCGGTAGGTTTTGTCTTTTAAAAATTCAACTTGAAGTAAGGTTAAAATTTCAATCGATTTAAGAATGCAATACTTCAAGTTGACTTTTTAGGTCAAAGCTTACTTCAAATGATAACTTCGTATGCCAAAATTATATGTAAATATGACCTAAACCATTTCAAGCATTTCCTAATTGGTGAACAAGCTAGGTCATGCAATAAGAGTTATGTCATCCATGTGTTTGATTTTATTCAATACTTTTATTTTCACAATAATGATTTTCTAGTTATTTTTCCTACTTTGACTAGTAAAGCAAGTACAAGATTCTAGTGAGCAAGAATTGTCAAGTGATTTACTATTCTATTCAAGCAAGCTAGCTAATCTTTTGTAGACTTTCAAAAGTCAACTTGCTGATCCTAATTCATTCGCATTCTGCAATTAACATAGAGTAATCATTCAAATCACCATGATCATTTAAATACCTAACAACTACACTTAATCACGCAAAATTATAGACTTAATTAATAGGTCAAAGTTCATTCTTTTAATAAAGTCAAACATGTGTGAATTAGCAGGGGTAAGTGTGACAACCGTCAAAATCTCAGGTCATTACCGCACTCGAATCTTAAATTTACAACATTTCTTGAATCCTAGTGAAAATTCTAATTATGACTCCTTAGGTCTACTAAAGCCGTAGAACATCTTAGTGATTTCATAGTGAATCATAAGTTCATATAAATATGCTAAATTAGGTTACTAAGTGCCAAATTAAACAAAGAAAACTTATCATTTTATGCTTTAACAAAATCTTTACCGAATCGCAAACTGAAATTTCCGCAACTCGACAACGTTAAGTTAATTGGGAAAATAATTTGTGAACATCAAACTTAGACAAAATAAATGTCTATTAAATTAATTCAAGAACTTAGGAAAATAAATTTTTGTTACTCAAATATAAATCACCAAAACATCACAAATTAAACCTTATAACATAACAATACTTATACACTTTTAATACAAATTAATTATACAACTATTATACATATTATTTAACAAAAAAAATATATATTTAATGACCAAAATACCCCTCCAAAACCGGCCCCCCTTCCCCCTTTGATTTCAAATTCACTTCATTTTCCAAAAACCTCATTATTCCTTTCATTTTCCCCAAAACTCATTTACTTACACTTCCTCATCTCTCTCTAAAAACACACACACTATTCTCTCCATTTTCCTCTCAATTTTCAGCCTTCTTCAAGGTCTAAATCCAGAGTTCTTGTGGGTATTCATCACCAAATAAAGCCTTAAAGGTAGTCTACATCCTCTATATCTATCTATCTTTCATTTCTTGTAATTTTTCTTCATAAATTCGGATTTTATGCTATTTCCATGGCTAAAATCCCCATATAAACTCTTGATGTTTGTAGGTTATACCTTTAAACACTTTTATGTGTAAAAAAAAAAAGGGTAACCCATGATCAAACCAAAAGTCAAGTGAAAAACCGATTGTTGTTATGGTATTGTTGAAATCTTGTTCATCTTTATGTTAAATCTTAAATTTTTATGTTAACAATCATCTCTAACATATCATGGATGTATTTCAACACCATGCATGTGTTAGAACATGGATTTAAAGATTAAAAGATGATAATCTTCTTTATTTCATGTTTGGTGTTCATTATTTTGAATGAAACACTCAAACAAGAGTTTACAACTTTCTGTCCAGAAAACTTGTTCTATTTCAACGATTTTTATAAAAATCATTCCTTCATGAAAATGGACATTTTTATAGTCTAAAATTAAGTTCTGAAAGTAAGGTTTCCAACCCCATAAGCCTCATATTTTTCTGAGTTAAATTGCTATTTTTAAAAAATTTTGTGAGTAAAGATGTACAAGCTGTAACAGTAAGACAGAAACTTTCTTCTCAGTATTTTAGTCATAAATGGAGCATTACAACTCCAAAAGACTTAAAACTAACGCTAAAAGTTTACAAATTTCCTTAGCTACAACTTTGAAGAAGACCAATTTTATTGATTCCATGTACATTTTACTCAGAAATAATGATTGCATGCATGTGTTTAAATTCAACTCTAGAAGATAAAAGTAAAATCTAAAAATACTTGGACCTTTCTAATAGTTCTGTAAAAATTAGACAAAGTAGATAACATATTTTAGAACATCTGTGATTTTTCTCTTAAACCATTTTTGACCAGAAGTATTTTTAATAAATGCAACTAACAGGAGTAATTTCTGGAAAATAGCAGAAGTGGACTGATTTTGGTATAACTTTAAAAACCGACATTTACGGACTTACTATGTAGAGAAAGACTAACTTCTATGACTTATAAACCTAATTAAGGATTGAGTAATAGTCTCGGGATAAACTAAGAAGGTTTGACAAGTCAACATAATCGGTCCCGGTATCAAAAACGGGAAACTTTCTATGCTTGGAAAGATTGGTAACAAAAGTGTTTGAATGTCTTTTGAGGTAATTATCTATTGTGTATGTTAATCATAAATTGTGGGGAACCAAAGTTCCAAAACTCAAACACTATAAATTTCGGACTCAAACAATCTTGTGAAATTATACGACTTGTGTGTGACGTTCAATAATTTTAGTATGTTGTACAATCGTGTGATCATTATCGTTTTCAACCGCGATTATTGGACATTAACAACTTCAAAGCAAACAAACTATATTGGCACTTTGTAATCTAAATAATTAGTTAAGCAATCCTTACAAACAAAACTAGATAAAAACCTAATTAGAACCTTCATGATCGTAGGTCTTGGATAGGAGTCATAAACGGCAAGCACGCGCGTTACATCCATCAATTTACTCTTGCGCTCTATTGTGAGTATTCACAGCCCCTCTTTTTACCATTTATACTAAATGTTTTGGGGTGAAAAGCATGTTATCTTGCTGCAAATACTTATCTTGTATGTACATTTTCTATTTATACGCTCTTATTGTATGCTTGTGACTCTATCGTGTCTTAAGTCCCCGGTTTCTCTTACACAACTCATTAACTCATTATTGAGCCGATGGTTGATATGGATAGTACTATTTGGAAGGAGGCCACCTTCCCACTCGTTCGTGCATATGAGTGCATACCACCAATCTTATATGTTTGCGATAGGACATATCTTTGGGGCGTTGCTTCGGGCCAATAGGTTTGGTTGTGGACTCAAGCTATACATGTCATTCTTAAATGAATCTTATATTGCGTACAAATACTATTTTCCTAATAATGTAAATCTTACTACGTGGTTTGATAACTTCTAAATTGTTTTCACATTTACATTTTATTTTCAAAACCTGTGAACTCACCAACTATTTTTATAGTTGACCCTCATTTTACATGCTTTTCAGGAAACGGTCAGTAGTTCTGGAATGAAGCATCGTTTGTCTTTATTAATGATGAAGCTATTAGACTTACTTCGTTTTATCTTTTGGATGTATTCGGTTGTATGATTTAGTATTTGGTACTGTAAACTTATTGTAAGTGCTAATAGCTGTATTTTGTAAACGATGAATTAGTTGTACTTTGTGTAATGAAACCATTGTGCTGTTACATCTCGTGTTTCCGATTTAGCGGGGTGTGACAGTAAGTCGTAGTAGTATGTAATTTGTAAGCATCTAACTAAGAAAAGTAGTAATTCCTAGTTACTAACTTAGTTAATTTCATAAAATAGGATATTCAAAGTTCAAAGTAGGTTTCTCATGATCATACCTTTATTGTAGTGCGTAAAACTTCAAAATAAATGTACAACCGAGAATAATATGCAACGAGGAGTTCAAAAGGATCCAAAGTTATAGAGTTTGATGGAGATTTAATGGTGGTTCAAGGTGGTGTGGGTTTTGTGTGCAGGTGGCCGGTCATGGGAGATCAAAGGGGAGGAAGAAAGTGTTTTTGTTTTTGAATTATGACAGTGCATGGAAGTCTTAATGGTCCCCTAGGAATATATGTCCTAGTTCCAAGTACCATATTCCTTACATGGTCCCTAATGTACTTTTAAGCTAATAATCTAAGTTAACTTCTAATGTTTTGTTAATAATGATTACGAATCCTAAATGTATTTATTGTGACTTTTTACTTGTTAGTTTCTTGTCACGTTATAAATAACTTAAGAATGCGCACATTTTTGCGGGACGATTATAGTCAACCTAAAATATTGAACTTAAGTTATTTATTTTATATATATATATATATATTAACAGAAACTTTCAAAAATTAAAAATAAGTTCCTTTAAAGTTGCGAGCCTCGACCTTTTAGGAAAGAATTATTTTATGATTCGTTCCGATCTTACCATAGGGAAAGGGTCGAGATTTGTTCCCTTAGACGGATGTTTTTAGGCACAAAACATTTTGAAAGCTCCCAGATGACGTTATAAATTAAATAATGACTGTTCTCTATGTCCCCTAGGGTTTCTCTTTCTTCATATCCTAAATTGACAAGATCACTAATTAAGTTATTATATGCCTTTCTTATCTTTTTAGGGTTTGACAATCCGTCGCTAGGTCCTTGATCTTTGTAATTTAGATCTTGATTAAGTTTTTTCATGATTTCCAGTAATGCTTTATCTTCTTGCGAATCAGGTTCTCCGGTTGTAGAATTGACTATTCTTACGAGTTTATTGATTAGGGCTTTTGTGTTGAAGTGAAGGGGTATATGGTGAAAGCGAAGATTTGAACAAGCTTAACGTGAAGGTCTTTCTGTTTAGCGAAGAAAGCGGTTTCATGTCTTCTGGTGGAATCAGGAAAAACGTTTCGCAATTTTGAGATCAAGTAAGAAGCGGGGTCAACAAAGAATGGAATTTTACCAGGGATGATGATAGGAATCATCGGGTCCCGTTCTACCCAGAACTCAAATTCATTAATCATTGCAGCAACATTATGATTGATAAATATCATAGATATTGGATGGAAATCCATGTCAGCAAGTGATTCAAAAAGTAGATCCAAATTTGCTATAAAATTTAGTTCTTGGTCTCTGAAATTGGTGGTACTGCTTTCGCATTCATGATTTGACAGGCGAGATGAGAAATTGATTTGTTCGTCAAGATTGGTAATCTTTTCTCGTTGGTCATATGAAAAAGGAAAGTCAGAGGAGTCTAATTTCCTAACGAATGCCCTATAAACATCTATTCTGCGAGAAGAATTAAAGGATGTGCCGAGGTGGCGTTCTTCAGAACAAGGTTTTTCTGGCTCAACTGATGGAACTTTATCCACCACACGATAGATGGTGTATTCGTGCTCTTGTGAAAGGAATGGAAAGATGCCGTCATTACGAGAATTTGACAGAGTGTTGCCATACACCGACGTTTCAGGAATGAGGGTGATTAAGTCACATAATTTCGGAGGTTTTTCATCATAATCTTCTTCAGAAGGACTATTGAAGTGGACAGAATTTGGTATTTGAGGCGAATGCAAAACTGGAAAGTGATCTTCTGGAGATGATGCCAGGTCAGGCAACTGATCCGTGTCATCAAAGTCCAGGCAATGTTTTGGAATAGAAAGTGAGGTCCTAAACTCTTTTAGGGTTTCGGAGGTTTCTTTAGCTTTAGAGGAAGAGGGTGAAAAGAAATCAGATCCCATTTCTCCTACTAAGTAGTCAAAGAATTCCGTATCGTCCATTGCCGTCAGTTCATCTTTTGAAATGAGGTAAGAAGTGGGTTTTCGAGTTGTCATTTTAAATTAATACTATCCTAATTAACTAAACTAATACTAAATTAATAATTAATACTAAATTACTCAAATTAACTTCTGAAAGATACCTGGAAAGGTTTCATTCGGAAGGATCTCCTAAATACTACTACTTAAGGTGGCTTTAAATTGTACGTTTGTGATTCCCCGGCAGCGGCGCCAAAAACTTGAAGACACCCGAAAGACTCGGTGTCGTTGATGGTAACTAATCGGGCGCCAACAGGGGTTTTAAAATTTGAAATTAGCATTGCTTAAATTATATGTACTACCTACTCTGGTTAGTAAGTGGTAAGTATAACCTAAGATCGTTCTATGAATCCAAACGTGTGGGCAATTAAAGTTGGCACTTTCGGTAGGGAAGTATCTAGGATGGAACAAAGTAGGTAGGTTTGGGGGTTTTAAACTAAAGACAAGTAATTAAAATGCAGGAAATTAAAGTACAGGAAAGCATATAAAGATAAACATGTGATTGTTGAGATTTCGATAATTAATATTTCGGGATGACAGAATAAATAGGGATGATACTAATGTGGCAACTAAAGTACTAGGTGTAAACTCTAAAACCCTACCAACTCGATTTCCCATTGGCATGTCACTAGGAACTAGGTTATCATGATTCTGATCGGAGCAATACGCAAACTTCCAATATTTATCTAGTTGAAAGATAAGCAACCTAGCTTGGTTCTATACCGAGGTTCATGAATCAGTAGCGTATCGTCTCATAGGTCCAACCATTCTTAACTCCTAAAATAGTTTACTATTCTATTAGCATGAAGATTAATAACTTTGTATGTATGGACCGCCGATTTTATAAGACTTGGTGTTTTAAGGATTCTAGGTCATTATGACTTTGATCTAATTCCGAAATCCTGTTATCATTCATTTAAGCTCTAGTTACTTCGACTTATGATTCAAATCTCTCCTTTTCAAACAGTTATACATCCCCGGATTATTCGTAGTTTGTTAAAACGTGTTTCATATGCGGACCATGCCTTTCAATGATAGACAGTGTACTTTACGTAGTAGTTCCACAGTTTCTCACATCAACATGCGGTTGAGAGTAATTGACAGTGAGAGTGAGACTCTATCTAACTAAATGAAAAGTAGTGCAGAAATGTAAACCTAATATATACAACGAGTGGTTTCAATGTATCTTACTTATTGCATGTCATGGGCACAGATAACTACTTACCATAATTAAGGTTGATCAGGTCCTAATTACTAGGTTGTAGTCACGTGGATAACCAGAAAGGGTAATCCATAAAATAAACTTGAATTCATAAAGTCTTCACGCTACAAGGGTTACTAATTCCTATTTTATCTGAACGTATTTCACGAACATCATTTTATAGTGTTTTGGCTTTCGTAGGATATACCAGTTAGTTATGAAGTTGTATTACCCCTTCGGGATTCCAACTATTAAACCAGAGCTGATTCCAGAGATATAACTACCTTCGGTCGTTTACCGACTTCCATACATTTGTACTCCGCCTTAAAGCGTTTCCAGTACTATATCGGATAAACAGTTATATCTCTTTACGATTGTCATACATTGATTATATAATGTCATCCTTACTTATAATTATCTACATCATCAACAACCACAATAATAAACTACTCACAGTTCATGGCAACAAATACATCACATACTAAGCAATAACACATTATTAAAAGATGGAATAAAATAAGTATGATAAAGGTTTAGATATCACCCGGAAATAAATGCGCAAGAGCGTATTATTATGATTGACAACTCGTTTACACATACAGAGATGAATCTTCAAACCTCCTAACGTTCGTTCTAGCCTCTATACTAATCCGAAGATTAATTACAATAATCCTACACTATAAGAGAATTTCTAGAATGAGAAAGTGGAAATGGAAAAGGAGTATGTGAGTGTATTAGAATGTAGGAGTGTATTTTGAGTGTTTGTTCAAATGAGGTCTAAGGGTTGCTATTTATAGGTGAAAAGTGGCTCACATTAGCATCCCTAGGTGTAGGGATTCTAGATTTGATGATTACAAAACAAAATATGCATAAATAAAGAATGATGAAACTATAAGGACTTAATGTGTAATATTAAGTTTAATTCATATGCAACTTAGGTTTTCTTGTAACCCTAATATCTCTAGTATATAAAGAGATATAGGGACGTAGGAAAAGGTGTGCACGAAAATATGTAGACCTCTAAAGTATTATCCCTAAGGTTCTTTGTAACCCCGATGCAAAAGTGTATCCGTCTTTACTATTGATTAATAATATGATTAGGGATTTGGTTTGTGATAACATTGTTCTTATTGTTATTCCGCTGCAAATTATTATCTTTGTTATCATTATATCCTAGATCGAGATCTAAAAATCTGAGCAAGATCTGAGCTAGATCGATATTGGGTTTTATAAATTGGTATCAGAGCAAGGTGGCTCGTTATCTAGGATCTACAAGTTTTACAAGCAAGAGAAGCCATATCGAAGAAACCCTAGAAGATTGTAAGAAAAACTCGTAATTCGTCACTTTCTGCACAGCCATGGTAAAAAATTCGGATCTCCTTCGTTAACCGTTAGATCGTCGTGAAATTTGAACTGGAGCTTTTTAACATATTGGCACACATTCTTACCGTAGGAATTTTTGATCTAAGCTTTTTATTGAGAGATATTCATTGTCGAAATTGGTTGCTGAAAGTTTAGGGTTTTTCAGAACGGCAGAAGTAAAATGGTCACTGTGTCTTCGTTATCTGACGAAAGTTTATGATTTTTGGATATGTTATAGAAGACATATATTTCTACAGTGTGTAAAAATTTCATCATGATCGGATGTCTATACAAAGAGATATTGAAATTCGAATCTGCTGCAGTACGTTTTTGGTTTCTGTTTGTGCAGCTGCTGTAAATTAAGTGTTCTATGTTCGTTAACCGTTGGATCGACTTGATTTTTGGATATATGGTTCACGACACATATATTTACAATGTGTAAAAATTTGAGAATGATCGGAGCTGTGTAAGAGGAGATACATAATTGTTTGAATTCTGCTACAGAAAAGTTGATGGCGATTTTGGTGGTAAAGGAGTAAAAACGAAGACATGTGCAGTGATTACTTAGATTACTACTGTTAGGTTCAAGATTATCACTGTTTGTTGCTGCTAGTACTCCAAGATGATTAACACTTTTAGTGGATAATTGTTACCACTGTTTGTAAAGGTGTTGGCGATTACCACTGTTTATTTGTTTTTGGGAGAAATTACCACTGTTAGTCATGCGATTACCACTGTTGTGAAGATTACCACTGTTCGAAATTTTTAAAGTGGTTATTACTGTTGGAGTTAATCCACTGTTAATGGTATGTGGTTAAAACTGTTAGTGCAAAACAGTTACCACTGATAGCGTTGGATCTCGATTGGAATTGTTTTCATAACAATTTATTCGTATTGATTTTATGGCTCGTTTTTGAAGATTATTTGAAGATGTGATTACGAAAAAGATCATAGCTTATTTGATATTGTAGTTGAGTTTGACAGATTTGTATCTTATCTTATCTCAAAGTGGAGGATGAAGAGCTTTGAAGATAACTTGTTTGGTTTGTATGGTGACGACGAAGACTTGACAAAATCTAGCAAACGTGTGAGATTAAACTTAGGATGCTCAATGCTCACATTTGCTATCACTTGAAATAGTTATGGTGGGCTCGGTGACTTATTATGGAGAATAAGGATTTTTGTCAAAGAGATCTTAAGGGGAGATTGTGATCTACTTATACATGGAATATAAGTTCGACGTCGTGAACAGTACAAGATATAAGGTACAGGTTTGGAAGATTCGACTTCTTCATCAAGTTTGTTATACTCTATTTTCTTCATCCGTGATTATTACATAGAGCCGATAGAATTCGAGATTCAAGAGATGGTGAATATATTTTAGGGGAAGTTTACTGTTTAAAGTTTCATCATCTACATGTACCACTTGAGGGGAAGTGTTTACAAGTTGCAAAAGATTCATATTTGATTATTACAAAAAGGGGAAGAAGGATATTGTTTAGTGATTTTGCAGCTTAGTATGGGTGGTGACATGTTCAAGAAGATATTATGTCAAGGGGAAGCATTGAAGATGGTTTCATTTATCGAGATTGTTTTGTAATATCAAATAGGGGAAGATTGTAGGGATTCTAGATTTGATGATTACAAAACAAAATATGCATAAATAAAGAATGATGAAACTATAAGGACTTAATGTGTAATATTAAGTTTAATTCATATGCAACTTAGGTTTTCTTGTAACCCTAATATCTCTAGTATATAAAGAGATATAGGGACGTAGGAAAAGGTGTGCACAAAAATATGTAGACGTCTAAAGTATTATCCCTAAGGTTCTTTGTAACCCCGATGCAAAAGTGTATCCGTCTTTATTATTGATTAATAATATGATTAGGGATTTGGTTTGTGATAACATTGTTCTTATTGTTATTCCGCTGCAAATTATTATCTTTGTTATCATTATATCCTAGATCGAGATCTAAAAATCTGAGCTAGATCGATATTAGGTTTTATAACTAGGCTCACATTTGAAAAAGAGTGAAAGGTGGTGCACCGGGTACGAAAAAGTAGCGAAAGGTGGTGCACCGGGTACACACAAGGACAGAAAATTGGAAAAGAGACGGGGATAGGGGAGGCGGCGCCGCCCACCACCAGGCCGCCGGCGGCTGGCTGCCACCCGCCCCGGTCGGTTGTCTTTCGTTGTGTTGCTTAATTCGCGCGTATCTTCTTTGTTATGCGTCCGTTTACGTTGATTCTTTTTGCGTTGGATTTGTAATTCAAAAACGAAGACTTTGATGTAAAGATATCTCAAAAATATGTCTCCTATCTCCAGATATTGCGTACGAATCATTTGGATCTTCCGACGGGCGTAGAATCTGAAAACGAACATCTTGGGTGAGATGGATGTTGATGATGGGCACTTTTGTCTTGAAATCTCGTTTTGATGCCTTGAATCTTCAAACGTGTGTGGAATCTTCGTTTTTCACCCGTTTTGCTTGATTTTTATCGTGCAACCTTGTTTTGACCATCTTGGCATAATATCATTGATTTGTATTGGTTTTGAGTTTAAAATGCCAAGAATCGTTCTAGAATGAGAGAGATATCGGTGGTAAAAACATGACTTTTTACGCGATATCACTGTGGAAACCACTCCAACCATGAACAAGGAGGTTAGAATCCCTTACCCCGCTAGACTTAAGGTCCAACCTACGAAATTATCATCTTTTAAGTTACACGGAAAATTCCTTGATACCATGTCTAGAGTTCTTGTTCGTAATAAGTACATCAGAAAATTGCTATCCACTAAGGATAAACTACTCGAAGTAAACAATATTCCCGTTAGTTCTGAAACCTCGGCCCTACTTAAGAATAGCCTTCCCGAAAAATTAGGAGACACTGGTAGATTTACACTCCCTTGTTATATTTACCAATCCGGAGAAATAAGCGCCTTAGCCGACCTAGGAGCTAGAATTAACCTCATGCCCTACTCACTGTTTAAGAGGTTAGAACTTGAAAACTTGAAACCCACTAAGATGACCGTCCAGCTAGTTGACCAATCCGTTAGATACCCAAAAGGAATAGCTGAGAATGTCCTTGTTCAAGTTGACAAATTCTTCTTTCCGACGGATTTCACGGTAATGGACATCCACGAGGACATAAACATCCCGATTATCCTTGGAAGACCATTCATGAACACAGCCCGAGCAGTGATCGATGTGTACAACCACACGATTGTCCTACGCTCACACGGTGAAAGCATCACGTACAAGATCGATGAACCAGAATGCACCCTAGAACAAGAAGAATGTTGCGCTATATCAACAGGCAGAATTACCTATAATGATGAATCAGAGCTTGAAGAAGAACAACCTTTCACCCGATCGTTAGTTTTTATCTCTGACTCTGTGTATGAACCAGAAGAGGAAGAAGAATTTCAAGAAGCAGAGGAAGAAGTTGAATCTGAAGACGAAGAACTTGAGGAAGAAGGAGAAGAAGAGACTGAGGAAGAGGAAGATATGAACGAAGAAATGGAGGATGATGAAGATCATTTTGAATCACCACAAATGGCTGAAGTCAAGAGGATACAAAATTGCGAAGATTACTCTTCATCAGAAGAATCCGTTGATTATGAAACCTTCCATCAAGAACTAAAGTTCACTCATATTAGAAGAATGGGAAACATTCTTGACTCTTATCTCGACCCATCGAAACCTTTCACCCGAACCCGACTTCGAGATATAGATACGTTTGAAGAAGAACTCCGATCATCAAAGCACCCAGACTTATATACTACACTATCAAAAAATTGTTGCATATAAGGCAAGGAAAAAGTGTGACTTTTATGAAGGAAACCTTCAAGATACAACCACGGAAGTTAGGACCATCGAAGTTGACAGTTCCCAACCTTTCAATAACGCCCCCTCAGATGAAAAATTCCACCAATTCCCATACTCACATGACAAGGATTCTGAACATAATAGCAAATGTGACGACGAATATGTCAACATTTCTTGTGATAAACGCTCTATTCCCCCTGCTCCAGCAAATTCTCCCATCACCACAATGGAGATATTGGAAATCCCTCTCTTAGACACCCACCAAGAGATGATTGACTTGATTGATGAAAATGATGATGTTCGCGTCATCGTAGAAGCTATCAGAGAATCAACCAATGACTACACCACTACTCAAAGGCACATGATAATGGAAATCAAACGAGAATACGATTCATACCTCGCCAATTATGGAGAACCAGAACCCAACGCTCTTCGAAGATATATTCAAGAATTCTCAGATTCTCTTCAAGCACAAATCACTAGAGAAGCTCAATAGCTAGAAAGACCCCACTACCCAATGGGAGAAGTCGAGTTCTACAGCAACCAAAGGCAAATATACCAAAAAGTGTATTGTGCCTTGGCCGGATCTACTTTTCCCTACTCTTCTAGTCAGAAGGCTATACTTGCATCAATGAGAACCAATCTTGAAAGAGCTACTGGAAACCCATGAAATTATGCCGACATCAGAATGGTGGGAGATCTTAGAACCCTTCTAGATCTCATCGAAATTGGAGAACATCTCACAGCCTCGGAAAACTACAAAATCGTCATTCACTCCCCCATTAGTCATCACGTTGAACTAATAATTGATGAATTAAACGAGTCGGCATATGAAGAAGAAACTAGTGAGGTACCAAGATTCATTCCACACATGTCGCAAATCAACCTGTCAACCTATGTGATGACTCAACTATGCAGAATGTACCAAGAAGAAGACGTAGAACTTGACGTTTACCGAAATGGATATCGCGAAATATTCAGCAAGTTAATCTACATCTTCACATACTTGGATTTTCCCTTCAACCGTGAACAACACCAAATCATCAGACAAGTATGCCAAGCAACAAGATCCTTTGGAGGAGACCCTTTGGCTAATGACTTTGAAGAAGTAAGAACTGAGTTTATGGCTTTAATCGCCTCGATAGGTCGAAACCACCCCCAGCGTGAGGTTATCCGAACTTACACCTGCACCAGATATGACCCTAACGGACCAGTTACATGGTCAGTTAGATACATCAACTACGGGATGGCAATCCTCGACAGATTGGCCACTGACCACTTCAAAAGCTTCAGAATGGAATCCACCAACCCACCAACTCTTATTGCCGACATGACAGAGAAATTCCTCCAATAATTTCCTTCAAGATACGCCCTACCTAGTATCCACAGTGACCACTCCAGCACTAGGGACGCATCCAACATCATCGGAAGAAGAAATGACTAAGTCAAGCTCTCGAATTTAAAAGAGCGCTTCTTGGGAGGCAACCCGTGTTTTTAAATTTCTGCAAATTTTACTTTCCAAGAAGTGATGAAATCTCCAACTATCTTTCACACATGGATCATACATGCCCCAGCCTGCAAGAAAGTATCAACACCTAAAGAAATGTATATCCGACATGTTCACACCTACGAGACCAATCACAAGAAAACTTGATCAAAAATGCACCTATGAAGACGAAGTCCGGCAGATGCAAGCAAAGGAATACTGCAACTACCGGGGAGTACTTCTATACCGTCTCTTTCACTCGTTATAAATATACCATATCCACTATGCTTATCACTAAGTGTGGGATTCAAACCCAACACACACCGCTAAAGAATATGTCTTAGATGTTTCAACTCCTAAGAGTGGGATTTTCACCCCGGACAGAGCTTAGAATAACATCGAGGATGATGTTCCTTTAAGTGTGGGATAGCAGTAATTGCACTACTGTGAAATGAATAATGGTATATGCTTGATTCTAAAATCATTGCTCCTTAGACCCTGCTTCTCCAAAAAAAAAAAACAGTAACTCGAAAATTTAAATTTTTTTCAAAATTGAGTTAAAAATATGTTGAAAATAAAAATTTTAGACGTAGAATGATTTACTTTAGGGAAGAAGGACAAATAAAATACAAATTCTTTTGAAAAATTAATTTAGTAATCCAATAAAGAGCATCGCATGACTAGGAACACAACAAACCAACTTTCGATTCGTGAGGTATCTCGAGCTATATAAAAAGCATTCACTTTTAATGCTTCACTTTTTCGATTCTTGAGTGTGCCAATGTATGCGTTTAGAATCAGAACTTGCTCCTGTGATGCATCTCAAATCCGGATTGGTGAGTAAAAAGGATATCGAATCACTTCATTCTTAAACCCATACATATACACATAAATAAACACGTTATCCTTACCTTCTCGAAAGCATCCCTCAAACTTCATAGTAAGTCCCAATGATGGAAGAAAAGAAGCTACAAGGATATGACATCAAAGAAGAAAACCCAAGAAAATTCGAAGAAAAGAAAATCAATTGGAGAAAAAGACTCCTTCTATAAACACCAAAAGAAAAAGGCGTCAATCCTCCCAAAAATTCCAACTTCACCAAATAAAAGAAACCAATGAAAAACCAACAAAACCCCCTCTCACATCACCAACAGTTCACCCCAAAAACCCTACATCACTTCCCTTAGAATGATTGTGGCTAGATCGACTGCGCGCTCACCAAAAAGGTAACGATTTGATCCTCGATCAAGCCTATGACGATAAACGATACATGACTGGCGTTCAGAGTGATTGATAATATTAGAATAGGAAACCTTAAACACTTTGAGTGATTGGAGTGACCACCTTGAGAGGATCGCCTAGTCATGTATCCAAGATTAAAGATCAAAAGCATGCTCCCAAAGATTACAAACCTTGTTTTTCAAAGAACAAATATTTCATTTTTCCAAAAACCCCCTTCAGTAAAAAGTTCCACCTCAAATTATTTCATTATCTTCTTATCTTTAACCATGTTGAAGTTCGAGTTTGCTTGAGGACAAGCAAAGTTCTAATTGTGGGATAATTGATATCGCGTAAAAAGTCACGTTTACCACTGATATCTCTCTCATTCTGGAACGATTCTTGGCATTTGAACTCAAATAACACTCAAATCAATGAGAATCTACCAAGGATGTCAAAACAAGGTTGCACGATAAAAATCAAGCAAAACGGATGAAAAATGAAGATTCCATGCACGTTTGAAGATTCAAGGCATCAAAATAAGATTTTAAGACTAAATTTCCCATCATCAACATATATCTTATCCAAGATGTTCGTTTTCAAAAAACGAGTCTAACAGAAGAAAAATCAACAAAAACGGATAAAGAATGAAGATTCTACGCCCGCCGGAAGATTCAAATGATTCGTACGCAATATCTTGAGATAGGAAATTTACTTTTGGGATTAAATTTCATCAAAGTCTTCATTTTTGAAAAACGAATCCAACCAAAAAAGAATCGATGAAAATGGACGCATAACGAAGAAAACACGCACGAATTAAGAAACGCAACAAAAGACGGCGAACCGGGACGGGTGGCAGCCAGCCGCCACCGGCCAACCACCAGCCTCCGCCGGCCACCAGTTTGGTGGCACCGGCCTCCCCTCCCCCATCTCTTTTCCACTTTTTGGTCCTTTCGTGTACCCGGTGCCACACCTTTACGCGATTGTACGTACCCGGTGCCACACCTTTGCGCGATTGTATGTACCTGGTGCACCACCTTTTCCACCTTTTGCTAAAGTGCTTCTCAAGATGCTAACATGAGCCGGATTTATCCTATAAATAGGAGGCATGAGGCTTCATTTCAAAAAGACACACCTTAGACACCATATGCATTAGTCATATTACTTTCTTAGTTTCTTAGTCTATTTTCTTACATCAAAATTAGTATTAGGCTAGTTAGGAAGCTTGTTTAGAGTAGAACGAAAGCAAGAAACATCTTGTAATCTTGGGTGTACTCTTGGAATTACGCTTATTAATTCAAGTCTATTTCTTATTGCATTCTAATCCGGGTTCTTTCTTTCCTATTCTATCTTAAATAAATATGTATGCTTTAATTATGCTAGAATTAGTTTGTGTCATGATTAGCGAGTAGATTACTATTGTATTGGTTGTGATGTAGTTAGCACATATAATTATGGGATGACTTTAAATACGTCGTGAAATAATATGACGGACCCTATTCAACTTTTTACTTGGTATAGTGCTGGAAATCCTTTTAAGCAAAGTACATACATATGGAAGCCGGTAAACGGCCGAAGGTAGTTGTATTATGGATCGACTTTATAAAAATGCAAACTTTATGAATGGACTTATCGTGTGATCTTAAACCTAAAACTTACATTCTCCTTTCGATTAACAAACGTGATTGTAACCTTGTAAAGAGGAGTCGCGAACCTTAATACTTGGTCAATAATTATCTGCGTCAAAACTATGGTTTAATTGTAACGTCATGCAAGCATCTTAAAATGCAATGTGATTACGTGGAATTACCATGAGTATAGTACACTTCCAATGACAATGTAATTATCATGTAAACATCACGAAGCAATTAAATTCACAACGGAAACATTGGTAAACGATTAAATACATTGTGAACTACCATAGCATTTTTTGACATGGTCTGGGTTTAACTTTCGGCAAAAAGCCATCAGCATTTTATGAAAACCTAGGGATCTGTTAATTGTATCAAGAAAGGCAAGTTTAAAATCCAATCTAAAATGATACTCTTTCTTAACCTGTGAAACCCTAAAGTAAGGTACGCAAGAAATCTAAACGTTTTCCCTTGCTTATCACTCTTAAGTTTTACTAATAGGAATTGGTACATAAGTCCGAACATAAACCCTAAGTTAGTTGTTTATAAGACTCATAATCTTTATGGTATTAAGAACGGTTAGACGTGTTATGGACTTGCTACTCTATTCCTTCTCCCACGAGCAAATGCGTTCAATAATATGGGCCACTGACTCCCTCACAGGAGAATGTGGAGAGTTGAGCATCGTCTGTCTGGCCAGAATCATGACACCTTAGTTCCTCGTGACATATTAGTTGATAACCGACTAATAGGGAATCTATTGGTTATACCATAAGTTATTGAATCTTGAAAACAATTCTAATTTAGTTAATCATTTTTCCCGTGAAAGTAATCATCCCATATTATTAGCTAATGAACTCACAACAAATACTACTTTCCATTATCTGATTTATTATTACATTTCATTCGCTTTATTTACTTTACTTAGTTAACTGAACCAAACTCCCAACGCACTCTTTTAAAAACTTGTACTAGAAAGTAACGATTGATTGGATCACCTCCGTTTCAATTCAGTTTCTTTTTAAGAACGACTATAGGTCATACTTACCATCTACTAGCCCTTGGTTTAGTATTAGTAAGTCATACTTAGACCCCAACAAATATAAAAATAAAACACCCACCGATTGGCGTTGTGATCATTCACGCTTGCGACGGTCGGAACATCTAGTTAAATGAACCACGAGCTTCTTTGCAGTCTATTCATCATATAGTGCAAGCCAGGGCTGCTCAACAGGCTGATTTGAGGAAAGATGTACGTGGTCTTGTTTATCGGGTGGGTGTACTCCAGTACACTGCAGACTGGAACCAACACAACTTTGAACGTTTGTCCACTACACAACATCCGTGTCAGCTGACCACGTATCACCCAGCTCCAATTTGGGGTAATTCTGATGCAGTTTTTCCTCCACCACGCTATGACAGGAATGCAGCTTTAGAAGCGTTGCAGCACCATTGATATCTCGTAAAAAGTTATGTTTTTACTACCGATATCTCTCATTCTAGAACAATTCTTGGCATTTTAAACTCAAAAATAGTACAAATCAATGATATTATGCCAAGATGGTCAAAACAAGGTTGCACGACAAAAATCAAGCAAAACGAATGAAAAATGAAGATTCCACGCATCAAAACGAGATTTCAAGAAAAAAGTGCCCATCATCAACATCCATCTCACCCAAGATGTTCGTTTTCTAATTAACAAAAATGGATAAAGAATGAAGATTCTACGCCTACCGAAAGATCCAAATGATTTGTATGCAATATCTGGAGATCGGAAACATATTTTTGGGATATCTTTACATCAAAGTCTTCGTTTTTGAATTACGAATCCAACGCAAAAAGAATCAGCACAAACGGACGCATAACGAAGAAGATACGCGCGAATTAAGCAACGGAGCGAAAGACAACGTACCGGGGCGGGTGGCAGCCAGCCGCCGCCGGCCTGCTGGTGGGAAGCACCGGCCTCCACCCCCCCCCCCCCCACCTCTTTTGCGCTTTTTCGTCCTTGCTTCTACCCGGTGCACCACATTTCGCTACTTTTCCGTAGCCGGTGCACCACCTTTCGCTACTTTTTCGTACATGGTGCACCACCTTTTGCTACTTTTTCTAATGTGAGCCTAGGGATGCTAATGTGAGCCACTTTTCACCTATAAATAGCAGCCCTTAGGCTTCATTTCAAGATACACCTTCCTAGCTTATTTTCTCTCACTCTAGAAATAAGCTCCTACTTTCTCACTCTACATTTTTTCTCTTGATTAGTTTTAACAAGTATTTAAACTAGTTTAGAAGTTTTAACAAGGAAAGTGCGGAATGCATTGTAACCTTCGGTGTACGCTTAGAATCGTGTCAATTAATTCAAGTCTATTCTCTCTCGCATTTAATCCTGGTTCTTTCTACCCTTATCTATCTTAATTAATTACGTTTATATTGATTATGCTAGAGTTAGTTATTACCATGATTAGAGAGTAGTACGCTTGTTGTGTTTGCTTGCGATGTAGTTAATTAATTATGGGATGATTTATAATTAAATATTAAAGATCGGTAGTATCGCTTTGATCGTCTTATTGCATGTTCTTGTTTGATTGTTGCCTTAGGATCATCATAGTGGTAAAATATAAACGGTCTTAATTATCACAAAGTGATATGATGACCCCTATTCGACTGTTACTCGATATAGTACCGGAAACACTTCAAGGTGGAGTACAAATGTATGGAAGTCGAGGAATGTCCGAAGGTAGTTATATTACGAAACGGTACAATATTACGAAGTAATATGATGGGCCCTATTCGACTTCGACTGTTATTCGATATAGTACTGGAAACACTTCAAGGTGGAGTACAAATGTATGGATGTCGAGTAACGACCGAAGGTAGTTATATTACGGACTAACATATATAATGAGAAACCTTGTTTAATTAACCTTTCTAAATAGACTTTAAAACTTGAATTTAATCTATCGCCTTTCTACCAATAAACGTGATTACAACGCCTTTTTAACGATGTCCAATTAAAAGGTAGTCAGTCATCTGTGTCAATATAATTTGTCAAAAGTATGAAACTATGGAACCGCAAGGCTACATGGGGGATTATCGTAGGACAAGACATGGTCAAGGTTTGAAGTGGCGGAACCACTTTAAGTGAGGAACGTTGTGGATAATTAGGGGATTTATTGGGTAGTCTTAAGCAAGGGCTAGTTTAAAGTCATAAATGAACTTTTTAAATATACGAATCTGTTAGGATGACGAGGAATTGTTATTTGATTCAGTTATGTCTAGTACCTTAAGATTTTGTTCCCATTCATATGAAAGTATTATTAAACCATAATCAAGATTTTGCTTATTATTCTAAATACTTTGTGATGTTACCATAACCTAGCTCCTGGTGTGACATGCTAATGGGATTTTAATTAGTATGGAATCTAGTGTTTACATCATGAGTATTAAAGATTAATAATTAACAAATATCTTTCAACACAGTTTCTCCAAACATCATCCCATAACTTAATCAACGAAATCTCAGCAAACACTATCTTTATTTTATCTGCTTTATCTTTTATTTTTATTTTGCTTTTGTTTATTTGTCTAAGTTAATACAGAAACCAAAACTTCCCCACTATTTTATAAACCCTTCACTAGTTTGAAAGCCCTCATCTGCCATGCCTTAGTTTCAATTCATTCGGTTTGAAGAACGACTCTAGCTCATACCTACCACTTGCTCACCCTTAGGATTAGCATTGTTAGGGAAAAGTTACGCCCCGCAATTACAAATTTAAAACACCCACTGATGCCCGTCGCCAGTAGCCGGCGCAACGACAAGGGAAAAATCCTTACCGACCGCTGGTGACGCATCAACCATCATCAAGAACAGAATGATCAGCCTGGTTCTACTGATTACGCTACTTAGTATCCAGCTCTACCAAATCAGAAGTACAGGCCTGCGTGCCCAGTTACCTTTTGTACTTTACTGCTTTGCGTTCCTACTTTTGTGGTGTTAAACTCTTTTATTACTTTACTCTTATTCACGATTTGAACGATGCAATTAGTGGTGTGATGTCAGTGGCTTAAGGCATTCACAACCCTTTATTATATGTTATGTCTTGTTTTGTGTTTTGAGTGACGTTGATTTAGAATGGTGATCGGTGACACGGAATTGCATTCGCAGGCTGGCATTAAGTTCAGCGCTCCACTTGGTGTTTAATCGCTATTGCACATAACCCCGGGGAAGTTCTCGTTCCCTTTTACTATTCCCCGCTTGATAATAACTATTTTTATATTTTTGTGCAATGAGGGCATTGCACATCTTAAGTGTGGGGGAGGGGTTATTTACACTTGAATTTATCATATGATTTTGATTGATACTTGTCCTTGGGAGGAAGGTTACTTTGACATGTCAGGAATAATATTATTAGAATAAGTAACTATTAATCTCCCCTCTTGCATAATATTTTTTTCTCCAGAGCAACCTTATTGGGTGAATTGCATGACTAGCACACTTTTAGCTCCACTATTAAATATGTGAGATATTTTGCGCCTTATTAGAAGCACTCATTTTAGTGATTATCTTTTGTTTGCTATGAGTGTGCCAGTGTTTGTAATTTGTTCTAGAACTTGCTCTAGTTGATGCATTTCAAGATCGCAGAGGGGCCGCATTCGTGTGGTTTAGGTGTATTCGCATGATAAAGAGGCATTTAGGATTTAACCAATTTGCTTTAGCCTTTCTTTTATTTTATTTTATTAGATAATCGCATTGGTTAGTTAATTCCTTTAATAACCCTTGTAGCACTCATTTTAGTGCTAGATACCCCTAGTTAACCATGTTGCGCCTTAAACTTATTCCTTTATATATAACCACTTAAATATGTAGATATTTTCCCTTTTAGCTTTCTTTTTGTTGCAAACAAAAGTTTGAACAGTCTGTTATGGTTGTTAGTTGCGGCTGATTGTGTTCGTTATTGGAGATTGTTGCGGGATGGTTACTATGGGGCGTTTAACGGTTTATCTTCTAATATGCGGTGGTTCTGTAAAATTAAATGTTAAACTGACTGTTATGTAGAGTAAAAGTAGTCTTAAAAAAAGGTAAATAAATAAAAGACTGGGCTGCATAACGGAATTCAGTTTGTGAACTATTAATGGCGTATACCTTGTAATCAAATAAAGTTTGAAATGAATTAAAGGTTCGAAGGTTTGATGAACGGAACTGATGTGAGCGAAAGTTGGATATTTCATAGGTATATAGTCTTGGAAAAAGCAGCTAGCAACTCTGTGTTATTTGTTTTAACTGTTCATATTTTTGTTTGCATTTCAACCACTTGTAAACTATCCCATTCTATACCCTGTAACCCGAGCCAGTACATTACAACCTTAATAAAAGTCCTTTTTTGATAGTACACCTGGTGCCTACGCCAGTCGGTGGAGATTTGATCCTTTTTCAAGCCTATGGTAACAGTGCATCACGACTTTGCTTATTGAGTGTTTATATATTCCATTCCCAATTTAGATTATAGATTGAGAGTTGAGCGATTTAAACACATTTCCTATTGTGAGGTGCTAAGTCGTGCTTTCAGGCTTGATAGATCAATCTTGGTTTTATAATAATTATATACTATGTGCTAACGTGATTGGCTATGTGATTATTGTTAGTGCCAATTTTGAAAACCCTTGTCACCGTTTGTTAACGCAAGAGGAGTAGTTTTTAATTTTCTAATTGATAGTTTTCTTGAGGACAAGCAAAGTTCAAGTGTGGGGGAATTTGATATTGCGTTATTTGTACATGTTTTTCCTCGCAATATCTTGTATTTTGTTTATATTTATCATTGAATAGTTACAACTTTCGATACTTAATTGGTTTGAATTTGATTACATGTGAAGATGTTGAAGTATGGTGGAGAAATGAATGCCTTTTGAAGAATTTGGAAGAAGTTAGTCAAAAATGTGAAGTACAAGTCATTACCCAGGAATTATTGAGATTCCTAAGGAATATAAAGATGAAACCTGATCAGAGCATGCCATTCCTGGGGAACCCAAACCATTCCTGCAGGATCAGTATTTCCATTCCTACGCCATTCCTGGGGGATCTGAAGCATTCCGGGGGAATCCCTGGCCGACCTTGCAACATATATATACTAATTTTAAACCCTATATTGGGGTCGGCTTTTATTTTTATTCGACTAGGGCGATTGGTGAAGACTTCCAGCATAAGTTTAATTTTTATTCTATTTTTACTTTTGGAACTTGAAGATTGAAGATCATAACATTCTTATGCATCAATACACTCGGTTTGATTTATACTTTGATAAAACTATGAATTCTTTCCAATTGTTTGATTCTTTGATGTTCATCACCTGAATCATGGGCTAATCTTCTAGTATTCAGTTAGATGATGTGAACCCTAGTATTGAATTGCTTTATCTTTAGGATTACACTATTGTTGTGAATTGATTTCAAGTTTAATCGAAGAACCGTAACCAATTGAGTTTGATTGTTTATTCTTAATCGTGAGTTATATTACTTGTTAACGATGGTTGCTTGATATTATAACTTATTCTTGGTTGTTTGAATTCTTGAACGATCATAGACATTAATAGACATATTGATTGGATTAAGGAAAACAAGAATAACTTGATAGTTGTGTTAGTTATATGTAGGACACTAGTATAATCATTAGCTTTACGACAGTAGAGTTAGAGATTAAATTGTGAAATCGTATTTGGTGAATTAATGAAGTGGTTAGGAAAGATCAAATTAACGACTGTTAATTAAATCTTAATAATCATTAAACTATAAGACTCGATAGGGAATTGTAGTGTCATTAATTCTTCACAGTATCTGTCAATCGGTTTTAATAAGCAATTCAAGATCTAGGGGGAGCTAGTCTAAGTGAATCTTTTCCATCCATTGTTATTCGAATTTAAGTTAATTGTCATTTTAATTACTTGTCTTATTTTTAATTCCACTCGAAACGCAAGTTGCAAACAAATCATTTTAAAAACCCCTTTCTAGATTAATTATTAGTAGTTTAAATTCTTAGATAAACACTGTTCCCTGTGGAAACGAACTTAAATACTTACTATTAGCTATCTGCTACGAGATAGGTCCAGTTGCCTAATTGTGTAACAATAAATGATAGTATTTATTAAATTTTTAAAGGTACGATTTTACACATCAATTGGACTGTCCAAATCAGGAATCCTTAGCTCGTGTCAGCATGCAAACATTTAGAGATTAAACTGCATTATTATATTTTGTATAAATTTATTATGTATGTAAATCTCTCAATTTCAAACTGAGCTAATGTAAACTATATTTTGATGTAAACTTTTATTTTATCGATACTATTTGTAAAACAACGCATATAGAGTCGTTCATTATATCTTTGTGTTGTGATTATTGATTAGTCACGCCCCGACCTAATTCGCTTCCGCAACCCGAATTTGGGGGTGTGATAGATTGGTATAAGAGCCTAAGGTTATAGTGAACTAGGTTGCATTTAGTGGGCCTAGACTATGACCGTTAGGCAGTATTCCTCATTAAGTATGATTAGGTTCAGTGACTACATTGTATTGGTTTAATTTAACATAGCCTGATCAACTATGTATAATTAAAAGAATATGATGTCAGAGCTGAAAGGAGTCATGACTGAACAGGATACACTAGTTGACTCTGACCTCGAGAGAACCGAGACTCGAACATGTCTGTGCTAGACACTCAATAGGCTATTATGTGATATATATATATGTATATATATATATATATATATATATACATAGATAGACCTCTCTATGAATCTTAGGCTATATTATATATACGAATATAGGCCTCATTCTTTCTACGCTTTGTCTCAAAAATGGCAAACACACCAACCAATTCGTCTCGCTCTCATTCGTATGGATCACGAAACTCAAGGGTAGCTAGGAGGAACACTGGGTTGCCTCGAGCTAGCCCATATCCCACTCAAAACCAACTCAATAACCAGCCTAAAGGAAAATAACAACGAGCCAATGGCGATGGTTATTAGACCGACTCGACACTTGGAGGGACGAGGAAGGAATCCAACTCCCCACAACTAATGGAGGGTTTTCTAGCATGGAAGTCTCTCCCTATACCTAAGAACCTACTCACTTCACTGTTCCCATGTTAGCTGCTCGAGTGCACCGCCACGAAAGCAGGCTACACAACATGGAAATCGAGCAACGCAATATTCGCTCTAACTGGATGGAGCAAACTCAAGATGGAATCGCCCATTTATGCATAGATCAGGCGGACATCTCTGAAACCCTGACCCGAACTCACGACCAAGTGGAGGATACCACACAAACCATGGAGATCGTTCATAATCAAGTAATCAGTAACCGAAACGAGATCTCCGTTTTACAATCAAGGTTGCAAGAATGTGAGACGTGCCTGCGGGAAACCGAGGATGCTCACAGAATGGTTAGCAGACTTGCAGAGTCTGTGGACCATCTCACCTCACTGCTTCCACAACCCAATCTACAACATGATTAGTGTAGTGACTATCTAGTAATCTATTGTATTTCAGTAGAATCTATGTAATTCGACTGGATGTAACAATTCCCGGCATCTTTTGCAAATTACCTAAGTCTATAACTTTTGAAACTCGTAACTCGAAATTGTCTATAATCGTTTAACTCTGTAATATCAATTGAATTTTTCTCTCTATGAATCAAAATTATTGGTCTTTACATTATGATGTGTATATTACCGCTTTTATATATACATCTACCTCAATTATCATTCTGGAACAAAATCTCATGTACCTCTTGTTTCTTTCTTGAAGAATCATGCCGCCGAAGAAGAAAAGTTACAGCGATGCTGAAATTGCCGCTCTCGTTTCCTGAGCTGTGGCCAAAGTCTTGGCTACTCAGGAATCACCACGAACATCTAGGAGAAGTGATGACACCGCTAACACTACTCCTATCATCAAGCCTTGTTCTTACAACGATTTTCTCAGTTGCAAACCGCTGTATTTCAAGGGCACGGAAGGTGCCATTGGTTTGATCTGATGGATGGAACGTATGGAATCTGTCTTTAGCCTATGCAATTGTGCTGAAGACAACAAAGTCAAGTTTGCCGCCTACACCTTTTAGGAAGGTGTCCTTACTTGGTGGAACACCTATACTAGTGCCGAGGGAATCGAGATCGCTAATCGATTGCCCTGGGCAGATCTGAAGAAAATGTTGAAGGATGAGTATTGCCCTATCGAAGAACTCCATCGATTGGAGGAGGAATTTTGGCACTTGACTGTTCAAGGCAATGATATCGCTGGTTACACCACCAAATTCCAGCAACCCGCCCTCCTATGTCCGGGCTTGGTAGACACGGACGAAAAATGCATCAAGAGATACATATGTGGCTTCCCGAAGAACATTCAGGGAAATGTCACCTCATCCAAACCAACCACCATCCAAAGTGCAATACGGCTTGCACATGAACTCATGGAAATGATTGTCAGCCGTGAGACATCCACCGCCCCTTCCAACAACAAACGCAAATCCTCTGAACACCAAGACCAACCAAACAGGAAACCCAATGCCATCCAAGCTTATACCTCCAACACCGAACCAAAACGCGGGTATACTAGGAGCAAACGTTATTGTTCCAAATGTAACCACCACCATGAGGGTCAATACAATACCCCTTGCAACAACTGCAAGAGGTACGGGCATTCAACCAAAGATTTCCGAGCTCCCAAATCCAACAACAACACCTCCAGCAGCAACACCAGGCCATCAAGAGCCTGCTTCGAATGTGCGAACACTGGGCACTTCAGGAATGAATGCCCAAAGCTGAAGAACAACAACAACAACGCGAGAGGTAGAGCCTTCGTACTCAACTTTGGGGACGCCCGTGAAAACTCTAATGTGGTCTCAGGTATGTTCCTCACCAACAAATTAACTGCTTATATTCTATTTGAACTGGTGACGATAGAAGCTTTATTTCTGATGAATTTTATCCATTGCTTGACATCACCCCTGTTGCTTTAATTATTAAGTGCATAGTAGAACTAGCGAACGGTAAACTCATAGAAATCGATATTGTGATACCTAATTCACCTTAAACCTAGCCAACGAAACCTTCTCAATCGATCTTATGCCCGTTGAAATTGGAAGTTTCGACATCATCATAGGAATGGACTGATTGTCCAGACACCGAGCCGAAATCAATTGTTATGATAAGGTCATTCGCATCCCTCTCGCCACCGGTAGAACTTTAATCATACAGAGGGAGACCGGTGGGACGAGACTAAACATCATCTTTTGTCTGAAAACCCGAAAATTTCTGAGAAAAGGTTATCTGGCAATCCTCGCACACGTCATGGTGAAAAAGTCGGAGGAGAAGCGACTTGAGGATGTACCCATCATTCGAGACTTTCCAGAAGTCTTTCCCGAAGAACTGCCTGGTCTACCACCACCAAGACAGGTTGAGTTCTCAACCGACCTCGTGCCAGGTGTTGCACCTGTGGCCCGAGCACCTTACCGCTTAGCCCCATCCGAATTTCAGGAGCTGTCCAACCAGTAATAGGAACTCCTGGATAGAGGATTCATTAGACCGAGTTCTTCACCCTGTGAGCTCCGGTCTTATTCGTGAAAAAGAAAGATGGTTCATTTAGAATGTGTATCGATTACCGAGAATTGTACAAGTTGACCGTCAAGAACCGATATCCACTCCCTCGTATCAATGACGTGTTTGACCAACTCCAAGGGTCAAGTATTTATTCAAAGATCGATCTTTGGTCAGGTTATCATCAACTTCAAGTTCGCGATACCGATATCCCTAATACTGGTTTTCGAACTTGTTACGGGCATTATGAATATTAGGTGATACCTTTCCGATCTAACAAACGCACCGGTTGTATTCATGGATCTTATGAATCGGGTGTGCAAACCTTACCTCGATCAGTTTGTCATTGTCTTCCTTGACGACATCCTCATTTACTCCCGGGATGAACGTGAGCATGCGCAACATCTCAGAACCATCCTAGAACTACTCAGACACGAAGAGTTATATGCCAAATTCTCCAAGTGTGCGTTCTGGATACAATCTGTTCAATTCCTTGGACATGTTGTTAATAGTCAAGGAATCCATGTTGATCCATCGAAAATCGAGGCTATCAAGTGCTGGCAAGCACCAACTCCAACCGAAGTACGTTAATTCTTGGGTCACTATCGGCGATTCATTGAAAATTTCTCGAAAATAGCCCAACCACTCACGACTCTGACTCAGAAAGACAAAAAGTTCGATTAGATTGATAAACAAGAGTCAGCCTTTCAACTTCTGAAGCAAAAGCTTTGCAGTGCTCCTATTCTATCCTTACCCGAAGGCACCGATGACTTCGTGGTATACTGCGATGCTTCTCATCAAGGTCTTGGTTACGTATTGATGCAACGGGACAAAGTCATTGCCTATGCCTCTCGACAGCTGAAAATTCATGAAAAGAACTACACCACCCATGATCTTGAGCTAGGAGCTATCGTCTTTGCTCTCAAAATCTGGAGACACTATCTCTACGACACTAAGTGCACAATCTTTACCGATCACAAAAGTCTCCAGTATATATTCGATCAGAAAGATCTCAACATGAGGCAACGTCGATGGGTCGAGTTGCTTACCGATTATAATTGCGAAATCAAATACCATCCGGGTAAGGCAAACGTTGTTGCCGATGCCCTCAGTCGAAAAGAACGAACGAAACCTCTTCGAGTCCGAGCCCTCAGTATGACAATTCACATTGATCTAAACATTCAAATCCTCGCTGCTCAACTCGAAGCTCTGAAACCCGATAACTCATGTGTGCTAAGTATAGGCAATTGTAATCACAAGTCTTAATTAAGGAAATACTAAATAATACTATCACACAATTCAGGCAAGTGTTATCCTGATCACAGAATATAGCTTTATAAGTAAGTCCAGATTCGAACACAGGGAACGTGA
This sequence comes from Pseudognaphalium luteoalbum, assembly GCA_963422505.1. NCBI lineage: Eukaryota > Viridiplantae > Streptophyta > Magnoliopsida > Asterales > Asteraceae > Pseudognaphalium > Pseudognaphalium luteoalbum. The sequence goes on from OY730196.1 coordinate 52,575,794, forward strand.
TTTAATCTATAACTAACTATTTATTTATCCTAATTACAATTATTACAATTAATCTACAATCTTTACAATAATATACAAGATAGGGGGGACGTTTTAGTTCCGATCGAACATATTTATAATTGATACCAATTCTTAATAGATAAGTTTAAGGAACAACTTAAGAATACTCAATTGGATAGAAGATTATGACTATTTAAACTATTATTTAATAAACTTATTATATTAATTTATGTCTATTTGCGTGTTGGCTATTATTATTGTGATTTACTAATGTAGAAAACTACAAAGGTTAAGATAATTTTCATATAGCAATACAGTCAAAGGTTATGTAAAGTATCACTATTTATTAAGATCTATCAACATATTATTGATACAATTCCTGGTTCAGTTGAATTACAATGCTACTTAACATCTAATGAAACATAATCACTTAATTTAAAAACCCAAAAGATTAATAAAGTTTATCTATAAATCAGTTAATTATGATCATTAACATAATATAACACAGAATTCTCGCATAATAATATTCAATAATATAGTTCCAACATAAACATATAATTCATATAATAAACCCAATAAACATACATTTAAACATTCATAATGAATATCTAACAAGTAATTAATTTAAATAAACAATATCTAAAGTAACCCAAAAGGTTAATAAAGTTACAAGGATAAAGAAACCGAACCAATTGATGTAATAGCTTTTCCTAGGGTTAAAAACCTTCAAACCCTAGCTCCTTAGCCTCCAAATTCGTACCTAAAGCTGGCCTAAAACCCTAACTTTCGTATTTCTCTTCTTTGAATCGTATATGGTATATCCCTTGAAGCTGGAATGAGTTTTCTATTTATAATAGCTGAAAGTCGGTCCCAACCAGCGGTTGGAAGGTCCAACCGGCGGTTGGATACTTTATCTCCAAGTACAACTCCTCGTTTCTCGAATATTCCAGATTTATCCAGCCGCCGGTTTAAAGGCCCAACCGGCGGTTGAGTTTTTCTCCAAATAATCTGAATTTTGGATATGTTGTAGCTCTATGTGTTAGCTAAATTCTACAAGTTGAATCAACTTATTTGGACTCCTTATAAGAGAGTTATGGTCAAAATACTAACAGCATAGCAGAAAACTCAGCATTTACACTTTTCTTCAGTTTTTGATCTAAATTCTGCTCCTTTTCATCCAAGCTTTATTTGAAACACCTATTTGATGTTATCAATCCATTTTTGAGCTATCTTCTTTATAAAATCTTTTCTTAGCCCATTCTTCAAGTTTTTTTCTCTTCGGGTTTTTCTTCATTTTTGCTTCTTTTTCGTTCCTTTCTTCAATTCTTCAAATAAGTAACGAAATAAGTATCTAAAATCATATAAATGCATTAAAATGTATATAAATATAGGGATAAATTACTATAAAATATACTATCTATTTGATGCTTATCAATAACATCAAAAACGAAACCTTGCGATGCATGGATAAACAATTCGAAATCAAACCGAATGGAGTTAGGTACCTCTCAAACTGAATCTGGTTGCCTAGTTTTGGGAACCTGCGAGACTTAGTGATGGATGAAGCTCACAAGTCCAAATACTCTATCCATCCAGTATCCGACAAAATGTACCACGACATTAAAGAATTTTATTGGTGGCCGAATACGAAAGCTGAAATCGCCACATACGTTAGTAAGTTTCTAATTTGCTCAAAAGTCAAAGCCAAGTATCAGAAACCTTCTGGTTTACTCCAACAACCCGAAATTCCTGAATGGAAATGGGAACAAATCACCATGGATTTCATAACCAAATTACCCAAGTCATCGAGCGGTTGCGATACCATTTGGGTGATCGTGGACCGTCTCACAAAATCTGCTCATTTCCTTGAGATCAAAGAAACCGATAAAATAGAACGCCTCACACGAATCTACATCAAAGATATTGTTGCTCGACACGGTGTTCCAATCTCGATTATCTCGGATAGGGATAGTCGCTTTATATCTCACTTTTGGCAATCACTCCAAAAATCATTGGGTACCCGTCTTGACATGAGTACCGCATACCACCCTCAACCGACGGCCAAAGTGAACGAACAATTCAAACACATGAAGACATGCTACGAGCCTGCGTAGTTGACTTCGGTGTAAACTGAGCAAAACACTTACCATTGTGCGAGTTTTCGTACAACAACAGTTATCACTCCAGCATTAAGGCTGAGGCACTATACGATCGTAAGTGTCGATCACCTATCTGTTGGACAGAAGTGGGAGACAGCTAACTCACTGGTCCCGAACTCATTCACGAAACAACTGAGAAAATCTTTGAGATTCAAAAAAAACTCAAAGCCGCACGTGATCGTCAGAAAAGTTATGCTGACATGAGGCGCAAACCATTCGAGTTCTAGGTTGGAGATCGAGTACTACTCAAAGTTTCACCTTGGAAAGGTGTTGTTCGTTTCGGCAAACACGGAAAACTAAATCCCAGGTACATTGAACCATTTTAGATCCTCGAGAGGATTGATCTGGTGGCATATCAATTGCAGCTGATATCCGAGCTCAGCAGTGTGCACCCCACTTTTCACATTTCTAACATGAAGAAATGCATGTCTGATGAGACACTTATTATTCCACTCGATGAAATTCGTATTGACGACAAACTTAACTTCGTTGAAGAACCCGCCGAAATCATGGACCGTGAGGTCAAACAACTCAAACGAAGTCGTGTTCCCATTGTCAAAGCCATGTGGAATTCGCGGCGTGGTCCAGAATTCACTTGGGAACGGGAAGACCAAATGCAACTCAAGTATCCTCAGTTATTCACTGATGCTACTTCAAACACAACTTCAAACTAAATTTCAGGATGAAATTCTTCTAACAGGGAGAGAATGTGACACCCGCCAAAATAGAACTAGTGATTAGTGCCTAATCAACTGTTAATACATGTAATTAGTTATGTGTTAGGCTAATTAATGTATCGAAATATATATTGTTGAATATATATAACTATGCGATTTGATTAAATCGTACATAATTCAAATCGTATGTAATTCGATTCAATTAATACGGACGTTGGTGCACAATTATATTAAATAATATAACATTATTTAATAACTCTATTTTATTCAAAATATTACTTTGATAATATTTCATAAATAATTCGTATCGCACAAACAAACGTCTACGCAGTCTAAAATATTAAAACACGCAAAAAAAATCTGAGTATATGTTTTAACTCAATTATAAAGTATTTGATGAAATACTTCAAGTAAAATAACGAATAATTATTCGTATTTTAAAAATCACGTATTTAAACGTGTAAAATATTATTTAAACGTTTAAACAATTGGGACAACGATCACCACCCGAAGCGCAAACACAGAGGATTAAAAAGTTGGATAGGCCACACTAGGTGACCTCCCCAAAAACCGGCCACCCACTCTTTTTCATCATCTTCCACACACACCCACTCTCTCTCTCTTTCTTTTTACTTCATTTTCACCACCTCACCACCACCAACTTAAATCACTGAAAAGCACCATCAAAACTCATTGAATCATCTTGCTCATTTGGAGAAAAATATTCACCACATCACGATCTACATTTTCATCTTTCCGGATTTCTCTCACGACGATTCGTTAGTTTCTGACAATTCTCGAAAACTCTTAGATTTTTCTTATTTCTCATAAATGTTATTTATCTAAGCTTATAATGTCCAAATAAGGGTTGGGTAAAAGTTTTGGGCCAAAACAATGTCGTCCGGCCATGTTTCCGGCCACCGGAATCGTATCAGACGCTGATGTCGCTTTTGGCCCAGGCCAATTGCGACATCAGCATCTATATCGCAACACATCCGTCGATGTCGCATGGTGCGACGTCGGCCACAAAGTCACATTAAATTGCTAACATCGCATATAGCGACACCGACCTCAACATCGCAAGAACGAACAACGTCGCATGTAGCGACATAACACCCTATGTCGCATTGAATTGCGGATGTTGCACTTAGCGACGCCATGATCAATGTCGCAGTCATGACCTGTGATACGATGCTTTATGTCGCACCTAAGTGTCGAGACCTGAAATTTTATCACTTGATTTTACCCAAATTCAAATCTTAGATGCATTTTTTTTACTATAACAATGTGGTAGAAAAAAAAATTCAGGGGCTCTGCCCCTTGGACCCTGCCAGGGGTTGCAACCCCTGGGACCCCGCTAACCAGGGGCACTGCCCCCGGACCCCCGTCACCTAAAGTTTGGAAATACTTTTTAAGTATAACACTTCGAAATCAAAATAATAATGTTGAAGATTATTATTACAAACAATCACTAACGGGCCGTACACATTTTCAAAACATAATCAAATCAACCAAAACGTAGTAATTTGGACATTCTAGTTGGACGAACAACTACAAAGGTAGTCTTTATAGATACATACTCACGTTTATAACCAACACGTGTCGTGGACACCCTTAGGTTACCAGTCTTCAGACATCGATTCTCGGCTAATCAACACAAGTTTATTAAGTTAAACACTCCAAGACTCAGGTGAGTCTCATAGCCCCTATTTTACTGTTTTGCTCAAGGGTGTGATATCATTGCTCGTTTTATTTTAACTATATGAACGCAAATACGAAAAAAAATAATTACTACATGAGTTATCTCACTAATCTTTCAAAGCCCTCCTCAGCATAGTTTGGTAATACGTTATAGCGTGAATATTAGTATATGGTACCATATAGGATTGACCATACTCGTCCGGGTTAGCATGCACTAACTGGGTAAACGGATGTACTAATATTTGTTCAGACGAGTGTAGATTAGGCACTCGTGAGAGGCACCTCGATCAGGATACCTTAAATGTGGACCTGACACCTCGAGTTAAGCTCAGACTATGTGCTCATGGCTGTTAAACTTTTATTTTGCTCAATTTCAATTTAAATTCAATTAAATCTTGTGGTTCATACAATATTTGTTGACATACAAACCTGTGGGCTCACCAGCATTTCGCTGACCCATTTTAGCATGTATCACAGGTACACAGCAGTAGATTGGACTGCCCAAATCAGGGAATCATTAGCTCGTGTCAGCATGCAAACATTTAGAGAATTAGCTGCATTATTATATTTTGTATAAATTAATTATGTATGTAAATCTCTCAATTTCAAACTGATTTAATGTAAACTATATTTTGATGTAAACTTTGATTTCATCAATACAAGTTGTAAAAAGACGCATATAGAGTCGTTCATTATATCTTTGTGTTGTGATTATTAATTAGTCGCGCCCCGACCCGATTCACTTCCGTAACCTGAATTTGGGGGTGCGACAGATGTAGTGCTTTAAGTGTTGGAGATTAACTTTAAAATTACCGTCTAGCGCTTCTAGTTTGACTGTTCCAAAGGTAAAGACCTTTGATATCCCGAATGATCCACTCTACCTTGATCTGCATTTGCCTGGAAACTTTTAAAGCGCGAATTGTAGAGAATAACTTTATCTCCAGGTTTGAATATAGAATACTTGAGTTTGGCATTGTGGGTATTCTTGGTTCGCTCCTTGAAATGTAGAGAACTGTCGTATGCTTTGTCTCTCAGTTCTACTAGTTCATTCAGCTGCATCTTGTGATGTAATCCTATTATAAAAGGATCTAGATTGCAGTCTCTCAATGCCTAGTAGCCTTGTATTCCAACTCTATCGGCAGGTGACATGCTTTCCCATAGGCTACTCTGTAAGGCATGGTCCCTAACGGTGACTTGTATGCAGTTCTGAACGCCCGCAGAGCATCATCTAACATTTCGGCTTATCTTTCCCTATGATTGACCACGATTCTTTCTAAAATTCTTTTAAGCGCTCTGTTCGTCACTTCGGCCTACCCATTTGTCCGTGGGTGGTAAGCCGTAGAAGTCTTATAGGTGACACCATAATACTGTAATGTCTTCATAAACTGAGCACTACAGAAGTACGTGGCTCGATCACTGATGATCGCTTTTGGAGTTCAGATACGAGAAAATAGTTGCTTAAGGAACTTAATCACTACTCAGGGGTCGTTAGTGGGAATGGTCCCATGAAATCCAATCCCCATATGTCAAAGATCTCGCAGGCCTGGGTGTTAGTAAGTGGCGTTTCACTTCTCAATGAGATACTTCCAAACCTTTAGCAAGCATCACAATGTTTTACTAGGTCGTGAGCATCTCTGAATATGGTCGACCAGTGGAAGCCAGATTCATATACCTTCTTTGCGGTCATATTTGCTCCATGATGTCATCCAGTGGGTCCGTGGTGACTCTAGTGGAGAATGTTCCTTGCCTCCCTATCGTCTGCGTATCTTCTGGGTATTTGGTCCGGACAAACTTAAAACAAGTATGGATCGTCCCAATAATAATTTTTAACGTCTCTGAAGAATTTGCATATTCTAGAGGTTGGCATTCCTTTTGGCACAATTCCTCCAACAAGATAATTTGCGTAGTCTGCGTACCAAGGGTTATAAGTGAAGTGCGACATTCATGAGTTGTTCTTCAGGAAACTGGTCTACAATTTTGCTTTCATCAATCTTTTTCATCGTTGGATTTTCCAATCGACTGATAAGATTTGCTGTGATGTTTTCAGCCCCCTTCTTATCTTTGATTTCTATATCAATCTCTTGGAGAAGTGGAATCCACCGAAGTAGTCTCTGTTTAGCATCTTTCTTTATGAAAAGATACTTCAAGGCTGAGTGATCTGTATAGACAATAGTTTTGGACAAGATTAAGTAAGAATGAAATTTATTAAAAGCAAATACTACCGCAAGCACCTCCTTTTCTGTAGTAGTGTAATTCTCTTGAACATCGGTGAGTGTCTTGCTGGTGTAGTATATCGGTTGAAACTGTTTTTCCTTCCTTTGCCCGAAGACAACTCCAATAGCAAAGTCACTGGCGTCACACATGATCTCAATTGGGAGACTCCGGTCAGAAGCAACCATGATCGGTGCATGTGTGAGTTAATCTTTCAGAGTGTGGAAAGCTTTCAGGCAATCATCTGAAAAGAAAAATGGAGTGTCCTTCTCGAGAAGGTGTGTCATAGGTCGAGATATCTTAGAGAAATCTTAATAAAATGATGGTAGAATCTAGCGTCACCTAGAAAACTGTGAATGCCTTTAACAGAAGTCGGTGGCGGGAGTTTGGCAATGGTCTCAACTTTGGCTTTGTCAACTTCAATTCCATATTTTGATATTCGGGGTCCTAAATCTATTCCTTCCTTCATCATAAAGTGGCACTTCTCCTAATTTAAAATGAGATTTCATTCTTCACATCGGGCTAACATTCTTTCAAGGTTGGAAAGACAAGAAGTGAAAGAGTCTCCAAAGACTAAGAAGTCGTCCATGAATACCTCCATGCACTATTCAATCATGTCGTGGAATATTGCTACCATATACCTTTGGAATGTTGCAGGCGCATTGCATAGCCTAAAAGGCATACATCGGTAAGTAAAAGTTCCATATGGACAGGTGAATGTCATCTTTTCCTGGTCCTTTGGATCGAGAGGAATCTGAAAATAGCCAGAGAAACCATCAAGAAAGCAGTATAATTCGTTTCCCAATAATCTCTCCAACATTTGATCGATGAACGGTAAAGGCAAGTGATCTTTTCAAGTGGCTTCATTTAGCTTTCGATAGTCGATACATACCCTCCATCTAGTGACGGCTCATGTTGAAATAAGCTTATTATCTTCGTTAGCAATAACCGTCATTCCTCCTTTCTTGGGGACAACCTAAACTGAGATGACCCATGGGGAATCTTAAGTAGGATAGATCAAGCCAGTGCCCAAGAGTTTGATAACCTCCTTTTTCACCACATCTTGAATCTTCGGGTTGACTCTCCTTTGTCTCTGTACTAAAGGCCTGAAGTCGTTCTCCATGAGTATTTTGTGAGTGCAGTAGTTTGGAATGATCCCTTGTATATCAGAGGTTTTCCATGCAATCACCTTCTTATGTGACTTCAACACTTGGATGAGTTTTACTTTCTCTTCGGATGTAAGACCTTTTGCAATTATAAAGGTAAATGCCAGGTTCCTTCAAGAACAGCATACTCCAGATGAGAGAGTAGTTCCTTCAGCTCTAATCTGGTGGTTCTTCGATGGAAGGCTTCATTTGAGCCATCTCGTCTCTTTTTAAATCATCATACTTTTGGGAATTCTAGTTCATTTGGAGATGAGTCGGCTTCAGTGGTTGATGCTATCTCTATTAATTCTATCTCATTAAAGAGTGCATTCTTCTTCAGCTCATATTTGCTTGTAGATGATGAGGAAGTTGCATTGTCTTTAGTAAGGATGATATCGTTGTTGTTGTTAAATGCAAACCTCTAAAAATGAGCTATTGAAGATATACTTCTGGTGATTTTAGGATTTTGTGGCACACAACCTTCAGATAGTTGTGGCTCAGCTGAGGTTCCAGATTCCATCTCCTCGAAAGATTTGAGAATTCTGCTACTGAAGGAGATGAATCGGGTATATGTCGATTTCTATTCAAAAGAGGTATAGGAATGCCTTCTCCTAAGGGAACAGAAATGAAAGGTTTGTTCGTGAAAGGGCTGTTAGGCGGTGCAAGAGGATACTTCATTTAGACAAGGAAAATAATAGCTCTCCAGAGTGTGCTGTTTTGTTAGAGATAGCTGAGTAAAGTCCGGTATCATCATGACATAGTCTTCTTGTAGTGATGACTGTGTTGGGAAAAGGATCGTGACTGCTAACAGGTATAATCTCTTCCAAATGCTCATCGTATATATCCTGCATGGTATCCACAAGACCAAGATCTTCTCCCAAAGCTTGTTTCATCAAATTATCGATATTAAAGGTGAATTCCTCCGTTCTGACCCTCAATTTTAAAGATTTTTCATTTACGTCAATAACAGCCTTGACAATGTTTAGGAAAGGTCTGCCAAGGATGAGGGGAACGTGGACATCTTCCTCAATATCCATAATGACAAAGTCAAATAGGAAGACAAATTTACCTACTCGGACCATAATATCTTCAGCAATCCCCCGAGGGTGTTTACCTGATCTATCTGCTAATTGGATGATCATGTGAGTGGGCAGCTGTTCCCCTAATCCTAGTTTCTTGTAGAGTGAGTAAGGCATAAGGTTGACACTAGCACCTAGGTCAGCTAAGGCATTACTAACTTGGATATTTTGAAGAAAACATGAAATAGTGAAATGGCCAGTATCTCATAGTTTTGGTGGAAGGCCATGAAGCATGATTGCAGAGCATTCAGCATCTAAGGGTAAACTAACTATTTGTCTTAACTTTTCTTTGTTTGAAATGAGTTCTTCGAAGAATTTTGCACAACTAGGCATTTCTACTAAAGCATCTAATAATCTAACATTTAAGTGTAGGCTTTTAAACATCTCAAGATATTTCCCAAAATGTGCTTCATGCTTCTCTTTCTTAAGCCTACCAGGAAAGGGTATTCGAGTATATGGAATGATTTCTGGGGCTTTAGAGGATATTGGATCTGGTGTAGTGACAGGAGTGTCACTAGACACTGGATCAGTAGATGGTTAGGTGGAAGTGGGAAGTTTGTTTGAAAGATTATCTGAGGATTGTTCAACTCTGGTTTCTTTGCATCCTCTAGTAACAACTAAGAGGTCATCATGCTCATAGGATGAAAGATAGACAGCGTTACTAATCGCGATTTCTCTTTGGCACTCCCCAACTTTTGAAAATAATTGTTTAAGACTAACTTCTAGATTTTTGATTAAATCTTCAGAAATTTTAAGTAAAGCATCAATTTTACCTAGAAAAGCTATTACTTGTATCTTTACATTCATTTGTTCAATCATGAAGTTAGTCAAAGTTTTGTTATATTGTTGTTGAGAGTTTAAGGAGGAATCAGATAGAGTGGAGGGCAAAGTAGATAGATGTTGCATAGGTGGGGTTTTGGTTGGCCGCTGAATAAAAGATTTAGAATGAAAGTACGGTGCAGGGCTTTCCAGAGTTGTGACAAGAATTTCTTCCATACCTTTGTGAAGGGGAGATTTTTGGGAATCATTCATCCGTTAAGGTTTATAAGAGTCTTGTAGATCCTTAAAGACTTTAGTAATCTTTTCAACTTACGTCTGCAAAGCTTCTAAGGTCTGATCGGAGGTACTCCTTACTTCCTCAGTCGTTTCTCCAGACTCCCTGTCATGTTGATGCATCACATAGTTTCAACTAGCTTCAATGCTTCTTCTGAAGTGTGTGTCATGAAGTTTCCTAGCGAAGCAGCATCGAGGGTTGATTTGTGGTGAGGGTTTAGACCGTTATAGAATATGCATATAAGATTCGTCTTAACCAACTCATGATTTGGACACCTATTTAGAAATTTCTTAAATCGTTCCCATGCTAAAAATAACGATTCATCATTTCCTTCGTAGAAATTGATGATGTCATCTTTAAGCTTGGTTTGTTTGGAAGCAAAGAAAAACCTAGCCATAAACATAGTAGCCAACTCCTCCCAAGTATGAATTGAATTGGTTTCGAGTTCATCAAACCATGCCTGAGCACGTGAAGATAAAGAGTAGGAAAAAGGATAGAGTCGAACAACGTCTTTGGATGTACCTGATTACTCATAAGAGTCAGAAAGATTGATGAATCTGTCCAAATGTAAATTTGTATCATCAAGCGGAAAACTGTGAAATTGGCATAAGGTTTTAAGTAATTTGATAATCGTTAACTTAATTTAAAAGTTTCCGTCAGCTGGTTGTACGATAGGTCCTCCTCTTCCCTCTAGTAGTGGTTTGCAGGTTGAAGCGAGAGTTATACGATTTGTCATGGCTGATGGAAGTTTGGGTTTGGTAGAATAGAGAACTTTGGAAAGGAAAGGTTACGGAAAAGAAAAGAACGGAAAAGGAACTTTCAGATGATATTGATATTCCAAAAGGATCGCTAAATAACTAAGATGACTAAATTTCTAAAATCGGTCGTTGTAGTCCCCGGCAGCGTCACCAAAAACTTGATGCTACCCGATAGGTTAGATTACGAAATCCTCATCTTGTGAAGGGGAGAACCGTCCTCATCATCGAAGGACTAACCGAAATAATACTGGGCGACAATCAGTGGGTTTTATCTTTTATATTTGCGGGGCCTAAGTATACTAAAGCTATAGGTGAGTACAACGATATGTATGACCTGTTGGGATCTGAGCTAAACTTGACAAGTGTTGAAGGCTAGCCACTGTCTGTTTTACTGCTAGCCACTGTTATTGAAGCAGCAGTACCACTGCTAGAAGGAGTGCTAGCCACTGCCAGAAGAAGGAGTGCTAGCCACTGCCAGAAGAAGTAAAGATCTAGCCACTGCTAGTGTAGTTAAGCAGTGTCACTGTTAGTATACATGTATGTAAAGGAAACTTACTACCACTGTTGGTACGAAGTAAGTCATTTCCACTGTTAGTATATAGAAGTTTGTTAGAGATATTTATGGGATAAATTTGAATTCCATAATTATAGGAGATTGTTTAGCAGGACTCTGTGTGTTATAAATAGAGATCCTTAACCTAGATTAGGTTATGAGTTTTTGCGCAGCTTCAAGGTTTTGTAACCCTAATACAAATTAGTGTATTCGTCTTATATCATTAATAAGATTGAAGCTTTTTATAATTTTGTTATTGTTATTCATATTGATCTTCGTTGTATTACTAAGTATTATTCCGCAAACTTCTTAGTAATCATTCAAAACTGCAGTTATCTAACTGTTTATTAGATAGATCTTGGTTTATCAAGTGGTATCAGAGCGGGTTTAGTTTTGAATCCAGGAAGATCTCAGTTCTACTGTTTTATTGATCATTTTTATAATCATTTAATATTAATAATGGCAGAAGGTAGTGAAGGTATCCAGGTCACAAAGATCCCAATGCTTAGACCTGATGAGTTTGATCTGTGGAAAAACAGAATCAGACAATATATGCTTCTCACAGATTATCAGATGTGGGAAGTTGTGGTTAATGGTCCTCCAGTGACCTTAAACAGTGATGGTGTTCCACTGCCAAGATCTCCACCAACATCTGAGGCAGAAAGAAAAGTCAGATCTATAGAATACAAAGCTTTGAGTACTCTATTGTTATCTATTCCAAATGAATATCAAAGGCGTTTTGAAGCATGTCAAGATGCTAAAGTTTTAATGGAAGCAATAGAGAAGAGATTTGGTGGTAATGATAACACCAAAAAGAATAAAAGATCTCTGTTGAAACAGCAATATGAGAACTTTAATTCTGTAAAGTCAGAAACTCTGACTCAAACCTTTGATAGGTTTTCAAAGCTTGTGGGAGATCTGGAAAATCATCAAGTAAAAATTGATAAAGATGATTTGAACAGGAAGTTTTTGAGGTCCTTGGGTGATGAATGGACCATGTATACTGTTGGCTTAAGGCAGAGTGCAGATCTGGAAGCAAAGGAATTGGAATCAAATGGTGACTCAAAAACTGGGAAATAATGTTACTGTGATTAAAGAAAAGTTATGCCTTATATGTGGCAGAAATAATCATCTTCAACATGAGTGTTTTCATAATCCAAAGACTTATCAAAAGAATATGAAAAGGCCATGGACAGCAGCTAATATGATTAACAAACAAAATTTTAAATCTAATGTTAATCATACACATGCTGCTAGAAAGATGAATTATAGGGCAAATCAAGCTATGGCTGCTGCAAAAGTTTCCACTGCAGGAACAAAAGCTAAAGATTTAGCCAACAGTTTAACGACCAAAACAGTGGAAACAGGAGTTAAAGCAAACAGTGGTAAACCTTTTAAAACTGTTAACACTGTTAATTCAACAATTTCCACTGGTAGAGTAAATAACACTGTAAGGAATACTAACAGTGTTAATTATTTTACCACTGTTAGACATAATAACAGTTATAACAAGTTTAACACTGTTAGACATAACTTTGGATCTTCAGTTAACACTGTTAGACCAAAATCCACTGTTAAGTCTAAAATTAGTTGGATTTGGACACCTTTTCAATCTAATGTTCCCAGATGTTCAAAATCTAACAATGCATCAAAATCAATAATCTTCAAGAAAGTTGATTACATTGATGCATCAGGGAAACCCAAAGCCAAATTGGTTTGGGTTCCCAAGAGAAATTAATTTTCTCTGTGTTTGTTTGTGTGCAGGGCAAGCCAAGAAGTCTATGGCATATCGACAGTGGCTGCTCAAGGCACATGACTGGAGATAAGGAAAAGCTACAGAACTTCAAATCATTTGATGGTGGATATGTAGCATTTGGAAGCAATCCAAAAGGTGGAAGGATCACAGGCAAAGGAGTTGTTCAAAGTGCCAAGTTAAGCTTTGAAAATGTTTATTATGTGGAACAGTTGAGGTACAATTTGCTAAGTGTGAGTCAAATCACAGATAAAAAGAACCCTGTTCATTTTACTGACACTGAATGTCTTATTCTGTCTAAGGAGTTCAAAATTCCAGAAGATATGATTTTAATGAGAATTCCTAGGCAAGATAATGTCTATAAGTGTGACTTAGCAAACATGGCACCTCAACCTGATTTAAATTGCATGATTTCTAAAGCAAATTTAAATGAGTCTACTTTGTGGCATAGAAGGATGTGTCACATGAATTACAAAACCATTAATAAACTTGTCAAAAACAAGCTTGTTAGGGGTTTACCTGAGAAGGTCTATTTATGTGATGATCATTGTGTTTCTTGCCTAAAGGGGAAGCAACACAAAACTTCTTTTAAGTCCAAAGCTGTGAACACAAACTGTACTCCTCTATACTTATTGCATATGGACTTATTTGGACCAACAAGTATAAGTAGTATGGGAAAAAGATCTTATTGCCTTGTTGTAATTGATGATTATACCAGATTTACATGGGTATTCTTTCTTAGAACAAAAGATGAGACAGGTGAAATACTTAGATCATTTATAACTAAGATTGAGAACCAATTAGATAAAAAGGTTAAAATCATCAGGAGTGATAATGGAACAGAGTTTAAAAATTATGAGATGGATAAATTCTGTAATGAGAAAGGCATTAAGAGAGAATTTAGTGCTCCTAGGACTCCTCAACAGAATGGAGTTGCTGAAAGAAGGAATAGGACACTAATAGAGGCTGCTAGAACTATGCTAGCTGATGCAAAACTACCTATGTCCTTTTGGGCAGGAGCAGTTAGCACAGCTTGCTATGTTCAGAATAGGGTAACAGTTGTTAAGCCTCACTTCAAAACTCCTTATGAGCTGTTATTTAAGAACAAACCACTGGTTAGTTTCTTAAAATCCTTTGGATGTCCTTGTACTATTTTGAATACCAAAGATCATCTAGGAAAGTTTGAAAGCAAAGTAGATGATGGTGTATTTGTAGGATATTCTGTTCAGAGTAAAGCATATAGGGTGTTCAATCAAAGGACCAGAGTCATAGAAGAATCTATGAATGTCACCTTTAATGAAAATACCATTAATCCTGATGGAATAGGTCCTAAGTCTTTGTTTGATATTGATGCTCTTAACAATGCTTTTAGGTATACAACTGTCAATCCTAGTACAGGTACATGCACAGGTATCACATCAAGCAAAGCAGATGGAGTTTATGAGGATATCTCAGATATGGCTTCAGAACAGAATAAAGAGTCATTGGAGTACATTATCTTTCCAATCTGGACTCCAGATCCACCAGAGGTGTTATCTTCTGATCTTCCAATGTCATCTCAGCCTATTGAGACAGAAGTGCAAATTGAAACACCTTCCAATGAAAGTTCTGGGCAGGATGGTAATTTTACTAACTTGGAGCCCACCATTCCAGAGACATCAACATCTAATCTTCATGTAAACAAAAATCATCCTCTGGAACAGGTGATTGGAGATGTTAACAGTGGTGTACAAACAAGACAGCAAACTGCTGTTACTGAAGAAGAATTACATACATCTTTATATGTGTGTTTTCTTTCTCAAGTGGAACCTAAAAAGGTTGTAGAAGCTCTCAAACACCCTAGTTGGATTGAGGCAATGCAAGAGGAGTTGTTACAGTTTAAGATACAGAATGTGTGGACTCTAGTAGATCTGCCAAAAGGAAAAAGGGCAATTGGTACCAAATGGATCTTTAAGAACAAGAAGGATGAAAGAGGGATTGTTATCAAAAACAAGGCAAGACTGGTGGCACAAGGTTATACACAGGAAGAAGGAATTGATTATGATGATGTCTTTGCTCCTGTTGCCAGGATAGAAGCCATTAGATTATTTCTAGCATATGCTACATTCAAAGGCTTCACAGTATATCAAATGGATGTCAAAAGTGCTTTTCTGTATGGCATGATTGATGATGAAGTATATGTGTGTCTACCCCCTGGATTTGAAGATCCTAATTATCCAGATAGAGTTTGCAGATTGGATAAGGCACTATATGGGTTACATCAAGCCCCCAGGGCTTGGTATGAGACTTTATCTGTGTATCTCTTAGAGAATGGGTTCAAAAGAGGTACTATTGATAAGACTCTGTTCACCAAAAGGAATCAAAATAATATTTTACTGGTGCAAGTGTATGTAGATGACATCATTTTTGGTTCTACCAATGATGGTATGTGCAAGGAATTTGAAACTTTAATGCATCAAAAGTTCCAGATGAGTTCAATGGGGGAACTCAATTTCTTTTTGGGACTTCAAGTTAAGCAGAGTTCAGATGGTACTTACGTAAATCAAAGTAAATATGTCAAAGACATACTTACTAAATTTGGATACTCTGATTCAAAAGTGGCTAGTACACCAATGGAAACACACAAGCCACTATCTGCAGACCCTGAGGGGGAGGAAGTTGATGTACATTTATACAGATCAATGATTGGATCATTGATGTATTTAACTTCTTCTAGGCCAGATATAATGTTTGCTGTTTGTATCTGTGCAAGATTTCAAACCTGTCCAAAACAATCACATCTGTATGCTGTCAAAAGAATCTTTAGATACTTAAAAGGACAACCTGATCTAGGTCTTTGGTATCCAAAAGATTCACCTTTTGATCTAAAAGCATATTCAGATAGTGACTATGGGGGAGCTAGTATGGACAGAAAGTCAACATCAGGAGGATGTCAATTTCTAGGAGAAAGGTTAATCTCATGGCAATGTAAGAAACAGACAACTGTATCAACATCTACTGCTGAAGCAGAGTATGTAGCTGCTGCAAGCTGCTGTGCTCAAGTCTTATGGATTCAGAATCAGATGCTTGATTATGGTTTAACTTTCTTAAACACTCCTATTTTTATTGATAATACTTCTGCTATCAGCATCATTAATAATCCTGTTAAACATTCTAAAACTAAGCATATAGAGATTAGGTATCATTTTATCAGAGATTGTAATGAAAAACGACTTATTCAGATTATAAAAGTTCATACTGACAATCAACTTGCAGATTTGTTCACCAAAGCATTTGATGTGAGCAGATTTACTTTCCTGATTACCAGTATTGGCATGATTAAATCTTTTTAAACTGTCTTTTCATAACTATTTTGATACATCTCTATCATGTTTAAGTATTTGATGCTGATAGATGTAATTGAGACTAACCGTGATAATCAAATTAGTTACGACTATTTTGTCTTATTCATTATCACTGTTATTATTCAATTACCACTGTATATGTAGTTATCACTGCTTATGACAACAACTGTAGGTTACCACTGTCAGTTAAATAACTACCACTGTTAGTGTACACAGTATCTACTGTTTTCATTATCTAAGTTATCACTGTCAGTATTAATGTTAGTGTTAACTTTTACCACTGTTAGTATATCAGTTACCACTGTTTATACTATCTAGTTGTAAGTGTTAATCATCACTTGGTATATTTCTATTTTCTTTTGCAGTATATAAAAAAAAAAAAAAAAAAAAATTAATTATTATTAGTATGCTTAGAAAGCCAAGTGCTTGGTACTGCTAGTACTAAGTTTTGGTTACCCTGGTCGGTTGCCACTGCTAGTACTACTAGATGCTGTTAGCTTTCTAAGTAAATTGGAGTGTCTACTAAATTCTGTTTGCCACTGTTAAGGTTGTATTATACCTTTCCACTGTTAGTTATATAGAGCGTTGCCACTGCTAGTTCATTTTTCTAGGTCATGCCTCTGTTCTTATGATTAACAGTATATAAACTGAGAGCACTTCACTTTTTCATTACGCTTTCATATTTTCACAAATAACCTCTGAAATTTCTTTGCAAAACAAACATTCGCTTCCATTACGCTCAATTTCACAATCATGGCCTCTATTTCATCTGATCTAACTTTGGGTGTGTATGACGAACACAATATGATCGCCTTTTTGATGAAACCCTCATCGGCGCAAAAATTCACACAAATTATGGATTTTCTGCGGTCGAGTTATATATTTCACGCTCTTACTGTCTCTCCAAGGGTTTCTAGAGGTCATTTGAACGAATTTTGGAAAAATTCCAGATTGGAAGTGATTGAGGGAAAACGTCAACTACTTTCTAGGGTTCAAGGAACTCAAGTGGTGGTATCTGAGGACTCTATTCGAGAAGTCTTACTTCTTGATGATGCTTCAGGTATATCTTATATTGATGACAGAGATTTGTATGATAATTTTAGGTTAATGGGGTATGAGGGTGATTACACACGTTTTACATTCTTTAAATCACTCTTTAGTCCTCAATGGAAATTTTTAATACATACACTTCTCCACTGTCTGTCATCCAAACGAACTGCTTTTAATGAATTTGGGTCCCAAATAGCTTATGCACTTGTGTGTTTAGCTACGGGTCAAAAGTTTAATTTTTCTAAATACATTTTTGAAGGCATGATTAGAAATATAACTAAAGAAAAAAAAGGATATGTTCATTATGTATCCTAAATTTGTGCAACTTGTTTTAAATAAACAAATTTCTGATTTGGTTGCACAAGAACTTATTATTGGTGTTAGTACTCTTTCTGCTAGAACTTTTACAGAAATGAGTAAGAATACTAATAAGAAGTTTTCTGGGAAGGAAACGGCATTATTTTCTGCAATGCTTCCTGCTCCTTCCACCACAGATGTAGTACCACCAACTACATCTGAACCAATTGATGACAGGCCAGTAGTACCAACTAGGTCTGAACACACATCAATTGGGGGTACTAAAAGAAAGCAAGGGACCAAACAACCTACCCAACTAAAGCCAAAGAAAAAGCAAAGAAAACAGGCAAGTGAGGTTCCTGCTGCTCACTTGTCTCAGTCATCAATTGTACCACAGCAAGTGACCCCACAGGAGATGGGTGGTCATTCTGGAAGGGCTGCCACTACTCCTTCTAGTCCACTGACAGAGGAGGGCAGTGGTAACATAAATAAGACCCAACCAGAGGCAACTTCTAATGTTGAACCTATGGGTGATGAAGCAGGTGAAGGTCCCAGTACCAATACAAAGGGAACTTCTGTTGATCATGCTAGGCATGAGACAGAAGATGTTTTTGTCAATGATTCATCTAGGAGGTCACACTCTAATGATGATGAGACTAGTCCTCACATAGAATTGACGAATGTACAACTGACAAAGGCAGTGGATTTGTTGTGGGAAAAGTTAGTGAAGGAAAAAAGGGTAAACAAAGCTCAGAATGCTAAAATTGCAGAGCAGGAGGCTACAATTGTTGAACAAGGGAAAGAAATTGATCAGTTAAAGGTACGCCTTAGTGTGTTAGAAGCCTTGTTAATGGAGAATGTTTTTAATGATGGATTGAAAGCACGATTTGGGGTGTTGGAAGATTTATTGAAAAACACTTTCACCAAGGGGGAGAAGAGTGCAGAGGAGAGGTTTGATGATGAAGGTATGGGTGATACTGATTTTATGTTTGATGCTAACACTGAAGTTATGGTAGATGAAGAGCAGACTGAGATTGTTGAAAGTGTTGTGCATGAGACTGATGAGGTGGTTGATGGTGAGACAGAGGTGATTGTTGAAGTAGATGATGGTGAAGAGGTGATACAACCAATGGAAGGTGATAAACGTACATATGGTAGGAAGAAATCTATTCCAGTGTTCAGCATGAAAGCTAAAAGAATGGCAGAGATAAGAAAGTCAAAGTCACGTAGTCCCACTGTTAAAGTGGCTACCACTGCTACAACTGCTACCACTGCTCCTACCACTGCTACCACTACTACTGCTAAATCAAAATCAACCACTGCTAGAACTCCAGAAGTACCATTTGTTATCAAAGAATCTAGAGTGGATAAACCTGAGTCTAATCTTCCAAAGATTGATCCAAAAGACAAAGGTAAGGGTAAATTGGTGGAAAAGCCAAAGGTGAAGAAAGTGCAACAAAATGTTGAGCATGACTTGGAGTATGCTATGAGGTTGCAGGCTGAGTTGGATGAACAGGACAGAGTTGAAGCTGAACAGAGAGTTGATGAATCTGAAAAATCTGTGCCAGAAAAGATGAAAGAATCTGAGATAGATGAAGTGGATGTGTTGCTTGAGAATGGGCAAATTGTTAAGATGACTAGAGAAGCCAGTAGAGTATATGCAGAGATGAAAGCAAAAGGATTAAATGATGATACTGTATATCATGCTTTTGAAGCAAAGAAAAAGGGTGATCCTCTGCAGATGGCTTTAAATAAAAAAATTGAAAGGGAGAAGAAAGAGAAGAAGGAAAAAGAGGCTGTTAAGAGGAAAGCTAAGAAACCAACAAAGTCTGAAATGAAAAATGATTTGGTTTGTAAACTTAGAGGAGGTAGGATTCCTACTATGAGACTGAGGAGTATGTCACTGGAACAATTGCAAAACTTGTATGATAATAATCCTCATGTCAATCCTGCAGCAAGGGAAAGGTTAGAAAAGAAGAGAAAAGATGAGGCTGAGATTCAAAGGAGATTGCAAGAAAGATATGATCAGATTGATGAGGAGTTGGAGGCAGAAAGGGAATTGAAATTGAAAATTGAAGGTGCTAGAAGATCATTTGTTAGACTTCAGGAGTTGGATGATGCTGTTTGTGATTTGGATAGAGATGAGGAGATATTGGATAAAATGTTTGTGATAAAGCTGGATAGATCAGAAAATATCAACTTAAATGATGAAGAATTTTCAGAAATCATCAAGTGGGAAGGAGTGTTGATAGCAACCAAAGAAATGGCCTATGAAATCAGAATTGAAAGGAAAAATGGTGTTGTAAGCTTTCACAGGTCAATGCATGATATTCTGAAGAGAGTGCAAAGATTTGATGTATATGATATGTACAGAATTGGGTTAGAAAAGGACTTGAAGAATGTTAAATCTAGTCTTGAAAAGTATGTGTGGGAATGGATACAGATGATGTTTGAGCCTGAGAAGTATGGAGATATATTTTTATGTGCTGAGTTGGTTGCATACTGGAGATATTTTGCTAGAGCAGGAGTGCATTGTATTTCTCTTAAGAATGGTAAATATGTGTATATGTTGGAAGAAAGAGAATACATTCTGAGCATAGTTCTGTTGAGGCAAATAATGGAAAAGAAATTGCAAGTTGCTGTGAAAACTGAAAAAGGAAAAGAAATTATTTACTGGATGATGAATCAATTTCACAAAAGAGATCAAACCAGCAAGAAAGGGTAAAACTCTCCTATGAAAGTTTGAAGCTGAATGAAGAAACTTATTTCAATACAGGATTGATTAAGTTTAGGGGGAGATTGTTGGGATCTGAGCTAAACTTGACAAGTGTTGAAGGCTAGCCACTGTCTGTTTTACTGCTAGCCACTGTTATTGAAGCAGCAGTACCACTGCTAGAAGGAGTGCTAGCCACTGCCAGAAGAAGGAGTGCTAGCCACTGCCAGAAGAAGTAAAGATCTAGCCACTGCTAGTGTAGTTAAGCAGTGTCACTGTTAGTATACATGTATGTAAAGGAAACTTACTACCACTGTTGGTACGAAGTAAGTCATTTCCACTGTTAGTATATAGAAGTTTGTTAGAGATATTTATGGGATAAATTTGAATTCCATAATTATAGGAGATTGTTTAGCAGGACTCTGTGTGTTATAAATAGAGATCCTTAACCTAGATTAGGTTATGAGTTTTTGCGCAGCTTCAAGGTTTTGTAACCCTAATACAAATTAGTGTATTCGTCTTATATCATTAATAAGATTGAAGCTTTTTATAATTTTGTTATTGTTATTCATATTGATCTTCGTTGTATTACTAAGTGTTATTCTACAAACTTCTTAGTAATCATTCAAAACTGCAGTTATCTAACTGTTTATTAGATAGATCTTGGTTTATCATGACCTAGGGTCGTTCTTCAAACTACAACGGGCATGGGATTAAGGATTTCAATTATCTTTCATAATTTAGCTGGTTTTCAAGAGTTAATGGGGGTTCTGTTTTGGTTTTCTAACTTATCTTAATCTAAAACTAAAGTAAAGTAAAGTAAAGGTAATGAGGTGGTTCGATGTCTACGAGAACGACAGATTAAACGCGTGTGCTTACTATGACTATCGTATATGCTATTTATGGGTAGTTATTTTGTTTGGGCACTAGTTAAGATGATGGGCATAGGATTAAACAGATGCACTCAAAACATCCAATGATAACAAAGTGTTCTACCCACAACCTTTCCATGGCTTCCACGTATATGTACTGCACCGGAGGTGTTTCGAATGCTATACCAGGTATTCATTGTTTTATGGTATTTCTGTTGCTAGATTAGAGATTCCTTGTAGTCTATCTTGGGTTTGGTCATAAATTTTCTAATGAGCCACAACTCCTAGCCTATTATCTATCTAACGTACAGTTGTCCTCAATCAGATAAATAACATGTCACATGGATAACAACTATGGAGAGTACACTACACCGGAAGTTGTCCCAAATTTAGTGACCAATTTAACGAACAACCATCCTCGAGTCTGGTCCCCCAATCTCGGATATTTGAGTTATCCGAATCATGGCATGAATTGTTGAATAAATAAAAACATGAATAGGGGTTTCCCACTGGAACAAGTTGGGATAGTCTAGTCTGATGGCTAGTTGTATTGTTTATCATTATTTCTAATGTCGTGTGATTAGAGTTTAAAATAAAAGTTTTAATAAATGGAAATACTTAAATAATAATATCACACAAGCCAGGCAAGAATAACCCATTCGTATAATATAGCTTTTAAGTAAGTCCGAGTCGAACACTGGGAATGTTGGTTATAAATAAAATAGAATTTATAATTCAATTAAAATATACAATATACAGATAAGGGGATACGTTTTAGTTCCGTATGAACGTATTTAAGAATACTAACGTATAACCAATTCACTAGCAAACAATTAACTGGAGATAGTAAACAATTAGAGATAAATATGTATTTACTTAGATTATTTATTGTTGATTATATTATTGGTGAATTACTGATGTAGAAGATCACTTAGGGTTAAGTCAAATCTTCATGATAGCAATACAATCTTAAGGTTACGCAAAGTATCACTATTTATTAAGATCTATCAACATATTATTGATACAATTCTTGAGTCGGTTGAATTATAAGATTACTTAACATTAATAGATGATATCAAGATGTGAACATAATTACCTAATCTATAGAAACTTTTTATTGTCATTCTAGTTTATATAAATCAGTTAACTAAATCAAGAACCATCATTAATATAATATAACACAAACAATTCTTGTATAATAATATTCAATAATATAGTTCCAACAATAATATAAATCTAAGCAAATACAATAAATATTAGTTCATAATTAAGTTAAACATAATCATAATCAATATTCAATAATAAAACACATTCAAAATTAAAAAAAGAATAAGATACGCAAACCAAAACCGTGAACCACGCTCCGTACGCTTGATCGTAGACAAACCCTTGCGAACCTGCGACTCTAAATTGCTCCTAAAACCCCTAGAAAGTTTTTCTAGTCGAATTTGGGGTTAATAATCCGTAACCTACGAATTATTAAGGTTATTGGGTTCTATCTCGAAGCTGGAAGGTGTTTTCTATTTATAATAGCTGAAAGTCGGTCCCAACCGGCGGTTGGAAGGTCCAAGCGGCGGTTGGTTACTTTGTCTCCAAGTCAAACTCTTCGTTTCCATCATTTTCTAGAATCTGCGGTTCCATCCGCCGATTGAAAGGCTCAACAGCCGGTTGAGTTTTTCTTCAAATAATCTGAATTTTTGATATGTTGTGTCCCTATGTGTTAGCTAAATTCTCCAAGTTGAATCAACCCATTTGGACTCCGTATGAGAAAGTTATGGTCAAAATACAAACAGCGCGCAGAAAATTCAGCATTTTACACTTTTCTTCAGCTTTTGATTGAATTTCCGTTTCTTTCATCCAAGCTTCATTTAAAACACTTAATTGATGTTATCACTCCACTTTTGAGTCATCTTCTTTATTTCTTCAAGGTTTAAGCTACATTTTCTTTGAGTCTTCATTTAATCTTCTTTTTCTTCAATCTTTGCCTTGTTTTCGTTCCTTTTCTTCAATCTCCACTTTAAAATACATCTATGCAAATATTAACAAAATAAGTATCTAAAATCATATAAATGCACTAAAATGTATATAAATATAGGGATAAATTACTATAAAATATACTATCTATTTGATGCTTATCAATTTCATATAAATCATCGTAACTATTTTAAGTATGTTAAGCTGGTGTATGCAATTAATTCATTTCAGAAAACCTAATAATATATCCAACTGCACAAGTGATACTAGCATGCAAACCCTAATGCAACAATTAAACAAGAACATGCAGTAAAGCAGCATTACAAGGATCAGGTTATTTCATGCAGAATATCTGGATAAATGGTCAAGTCACAAATGTTCCCAAAGTTCTCTTTAAAACATTTGTTTTATGAAGTAAATCTAAACTACCTCTAATCCTAGGCTGCGTGTCTCCCTCTAGTATATTTCAACCAGGAGAACACCGACCATGTCGAGCTCAACGATCATCAGACACAGAATAATAAGCGGCATACCATTAGCAATTGGCCAAATCTAGTAGTAGGTTACAAACCACAACATAAGTTGGATAGATAAACATTTGAGGTTTAATTCATAAATTCTAATACATATTATTAGCATACAGACAAAGTAACCGCATGATTAAAGCATAACTACCCTAGCATAATGACTATCATAGCAAACACATATTTGTCTAGGTTAACATGGCAATAATTCTAACAAGTATATCTAAATAAGCATAGCAGCAGCACAACATATTTGAAAATAACAAGAGAGATTATAATAAAACCTGACGAAGCGTAAATATAAATCTTGCGTAATCGCAATGTTAGGATCTGAGCTTAATTGACAAGTGTTGAAGACTAGCCACTGTCTCTTTTACTGCTGGCCACTGTTAATATAGAAGCAGTGCCACTGCTAGAAGAATTGAAGAACTGCCAGAACAAGTACTAGCCACTGTCAGAACAAGTACTAGCCACTGCTAGCAGAAGTGAAGACTGACAGTGTTAGTGTAGGTAAGCAGTGCCACTGTTTATATATTAAGTATATTTTTGTAAAGGAAACTTACTACCACTGTTGGTACAAAGTAAGTTATTCCCACTGTTAGTATGTATAGATCAGTTAGAGATATTTATGGGATAGATTTGAATTCCATAATTATAGGAGATTGTTCAGTAGGACTCTATGTGATATAAATAGAGATCCTAAACCTAGTTTTAGGTAATCAGTTTTTGCGCAGCTTCAAGGTTTTGTAACCCTAATACAAATCAGTGTATTCGTCTTATATCATTAATAAGATTGGAGCTTTATATTATTCTGTTATTGTTATTTATATTGATCTTCATTGTATTACTAAGTGTTATTCCGCAAACTTCTTAGTAATCATTCAAAACTGCAGTTATATAATAGTTTATTAGATAGATCTTGGTTTATCAAGTGGTATCAAGTGGTATCAGAGCAGGATTAGTTTTGAATCCAAGAAGATCTCAGTTCTACTGTTTTATTGATAATTTTTATAATCGTTAATTCATAGCAATGGCAGAAGGTAGTGACGGAATCCAGGTCACAAAGATCCCAATGCTTAGACCTGATGAGTTTGATCTGTGGAAAAACAGAATCAGACAATATATGCTTCTCACAGATTATCAGATGTGGGAAGTTGTGGTTAATGGTCCTCCAGTGACCCTAAATAGTGATGGTGTTCCACTGCCAAGATCTCCACCAACATCTGAGGCAGAAAGAAAAGTCAGATCTATAGAGTACAAAGCTTTGAGTACTCTATTGTTATCTATTCCAAATGAATATCAAAGGCGTTTTGAAGCATGTCAAGATGCTAAAGTTTTAATGGAAGCAATAGAGAAGAGATTTGGTGGTAATGATAACACCAAAAAGAATAAAAGATCTCTGTTGAAACAACAATATGAGAACTTTAATTCTGCAAAGTCAGAAACTCTGACTCAAACATTTGATAGGTTTTCTAAGCTTGTAGGAGATCTGGAAAATCATCAAGTCAAAATTGACAAAGATGATTTGAACAGGAAGTTTTTGAGGTCCTTGGGTGATGAATGGACCATGTATACTGTTGGTTTAAGGCAGAGTGCAGACCTGGAAGCAAAGGAATTAGAAGATATCTACAATGATCTGAGGATATTTGAAGCTGAGGTAGAGATCAAGAAGGTAGGTTATGGGAGCAACAACAATAATTCAGCTTTTATGTCAATGGCAGGTTCTGGATCAAAGGCTGAATCAAGTCAGAAAGGGTCATCCTATGGTACTAGAGGAAGTGGATCTAGTATTACTCATTCTAATGATCAAATCTTAGAATCTTTCTTTGCTAGTAATGTGAATTCATCACTTACTAATGAAGATCTAGATCAGTTTGAAGGGGATGATCTAGAAGAAATGGATATCAAACTCCAAATTGCTTTAATCACACAAAGAGCAAAAAGGTTTATGCAAAGAACTGGTAGAAATAACTTTGCACAGAAGAGGAGTGATTCAAGCTGGTTTGATAAAAGCAAAGTTGAATGTTTCAACTGTCACAAGATGGGACATTTTGCTAGGGAGTGCAGAAATCCTAAGATTGATCAGAATGAGAGAGGAACTGTTCAGAGAAGTGGAGGAAATGTTGGTCAGACTAAGAATGTGCCAATTCAAGATACTTCATCAAATGCGCTGGTATCTGTTGATGGATGTGGATGGGATTGGAGTGATCAGGAAGAGCATGAAGTGAAGAATCAATGCTTCATGGCAACAGCAGAATCTGACAAGCAATCTGAAGTTCCTTATGAGGGCAAGCCAAGAAGTTTATGGCATATCGATAGTGGATGCTCAAGGCACATGACTGGAGATAAGGAAAAGCTACAGAACTTCAAATCATTTGATGGTGGATATGTAGCATTTGGAAGTAATCCAAAAGGTGGAAGGATCACAGGCAAAGGAGTTGTTCAAAGTGCCAAGTTAAGCTTTGAAAATGTTTATTATGTGGAACAGTTGAGGTACAATTTGCTAAGTGTGAGTCAAATCACAGATAAAAAGAACCTTGTTCATTTTACTGACACTGAATGTCTTATTCTGTCTAAGGAGTTCAAAATTCCAGAAAATATGATTTTAATGAGAATTCCTAGGCAAGATAATGTCTATAAGTGTGACTTAGCAAACATGGCACCTCAACCTGATTTAAACTGCTTGATTTCTAAAGCTAATTTAAATGAGTCTACTTTGTGGCATAGAAGGATGTGTCATATGAACTACAAAACCATTAATAAACTTGTCAAAAACAAGCTTGTTAGGGGTTTACCTGAGAAGGTCTATTCATGTGATGATCATTGTGTTTCTTGTTTAAAAGGGAAGCAACACAAAACTTCTTTTAAGTCCAAAGCTGTGAATTCAAACTGTACTCCTTTATACTTATTGCATATGGATTTATTTGTACCAACAAGTATAAGTAGTATGGGAAAAAGATCTTATTGCCTTGTTGTAATTGATGATTATACCAGATTTACATGGGTTTTCTTTCTTAGAACAAAAGATGAGACATGTGAAATACTTAGATCATTTATAACTAAGATTGAGAATCAATTAGATAAAAAGGTTAAAATCATCAGGAGTGATAATGGAACAGAATTTAAAAATTATGAGATGGATAAATTCTGTGATGAGAAAGGCATTAAGAGAGAATTTAGTGCTCCTAGGACTCCTCAACAGAATGGATTAGCTGAAAGAAGGAATAGGACACTAATAGAGGCTGCTAGAACTATGCTAGCTGATGCAAAACTTCCTATGTCCTTTTGGGCAGAAGCAGTTAGCACAGCTTGCTTTGTTCAGAATAGGGTAACAGTTGTTAAGCCTTACTTCAAAACCCCATATGAGCTGTTGTTTAAGAACAAACCACTTGTTAGTTTCTTAAAATCATTTGGATGTCCTTGTACTGTTTTGAATACCAAGGATCACCTAGGAAAGTTTGAAAGCAAAGCAGATGAGGGTGTATTTGTAGGATATTCTATTCAGAGTAAATCTTATAGGGTTTTTAATCAAAGGACCAGAGTCATAGAAGAAACTGTGAATGTCACTTTTAATGAAAATATTATTAATCCTGATGGAATAGGTCCTAAGTCTTTGTTTGATATTGATGCTCTTAACACTGCTTTTAGATATACAACTGTCAATCCTAGTACAGGTACATTCACAGGTACCACATCAAGCAAAGCAGATAGAGTTTGTGAAGCTACATCAGACATGTCCTCAGAAAAGAACAAAGAGTCTTTGGAATATATTATCTTTCCAATCTGGACTCCTGATCCTTCAGAGGTATTTTCATCTAATCTGCATTTGGAGACAGAAGAACAACCAGAAACATCATCTCAGTTTATGGAGGATTCAGAACAAATTGAAACACCTTCCAATGAAAGTTCAGAACAGCATGGTAATCTTACCAATTTGGAGGAAATCATTCCAGAGACATCCACATCTAATTTTCATGTGAACAAAAATCATCCTCTGGAACATGTGATTGGGGATGTTAACAGTGGTGTACAAACAAGACAACAAACAGCTGTTACTGAAGAAGAATTACATACATCTCTATATGTGTGTTTTCTTTCTCAAGTAGAACCTAAAAAGGTTGTAGAAGCTCTTAAACACCCTAGTTAGATTGAGGCAATGCAAGAGGAGTTGTTACAGTTCAAGATTCAGAATGTGTGGACACTAGTTGATCTACCAAAGGGAAAAAGGGCAATTGGCACCAAATGGATCTTCAAGAACAAGAAGGATGAGAGAGGAATTGTAATCAAGAACTAGGCAAGGCTGGTGGCACAGGGGTATACACAGGAAGAAGGTATTGATTATGATGATGTATTTGCTCCTGTTGCAAGGATAGAAGCTATCAGATTGTTCTTAGCATTTGCTTCATATAAAGGATTCACAGTCTATCAGATGGATGTCAAGAGTGCTTTTCTGTATGGCACAATTGATGATGAGGTATATGTTTGTCAACCTCCTGGATTTGAAGATCCTAACTATCCAGATAGAGTTTGCAGATTGGATAAGGCATTGTATGGTCTGCATCAAGCACCCAGAGCCTGGTATGAGACTCTATCAGTTTATTTGTTAGAGAATGGGTTTAAGAGGGGAACCATTGATAAGACACTATTCTCCAAAAGGGATAACAATGACCTTTTGTTGGTACAAATTTATGTTGATGACATCATTTTTGGATCTACAAATGATGGTCTGTGCAAAGAATTTGAGAGATTAATGCATCAAAAGTTTCAGATGAGTTCAATGGGGGAACTCACTTTCTTCTTGGGGCTTCAAGTCAAGCAGAAGTTAGATGGCATTTTCATTAACCAAACCAAATATGTCAAAGACATTTTGGACAGATTTGGTTACTCAGAAGCTAAAATAGCTAGTACACCAATGGAGACACACAAAGCATTACATGCAGATCTTGAGGGGGAGGATGTAGATGTGCATCTATACAGATCTATGATTGGTTCACTAATGTATCTCACCTCATCTAGACCAGATATCATGTTTGCTGTGTGTGTGTGTGCTAGATATCAAGCCAATCCCAAGCAATCACATTTGTATGCAGTAAAGAGGATCTTCAGATATTTAAAGGGTCAACCACAATTGGGTCTTTGGTATCCTAAGAGTTCTTCCTTTGACCTTATTGCATATACAGATAGTGATTATGGTGGTGAGAATATGGATAGGAAGTCTACATCTGGGGGTTGTCAATTTCTAGGAGAAAGATTGGTGTCATGGCAATGCAAGAAGCAGACCACTGTATCCACTTCAACTGCAGAAGCAGAATATGTTGCTGCATCCAGTTGCTGTGCACAAGTGCTTTGGATTCAAAATCAAATGCTGGATTATGGTTTGTCTTTTGTAAATACTCCTATTTATATTGATAATAACTCTGCAATTAGTATCATTAACAATCCTGTTAAGCATTCTAAGACCAAACATATTGAAATTCGTTACCATTTCATAAGAGACTGCAATGAAAAGAGATTGATTCAAATCTTTAAAATCCATACTGTTAATCAATATGCAGATCTTTTCACAAAGGCTTTTGATGTGGGAAGGTTTACATTTTTGGTCACTAGTATTGGCATGATCAATCTAACTTAACTTTTGTTTGGTATTAGAATAGATACTAACAGTGGAACTGTATAAAGTACGTGTTGTCTGGTCCAAGTATCTACCTCTGTTAGAACTATCTAGCCACTGTTCCTTCTACAGTTGCCACTGCTTGTAACCATGTATATTACTGCTACTGTTTATTGTTTTCTAGCTAACCACTGCAGGTTCTTAGCTACTGTCAGAAGACATTGTTACTGATGAACTTGATGTTTCTTTTATTTTCAATTTTTAAATAAAAAAAAAAATCCATGTTCTGCTTATGAAGCTAAATTCTTGGCACTGTTAGTACTAAGTATTGGTTACCTTGGTCGGTTGCCACTGCTAGTGCTACTAACTGCTGTTAGCTTTCTAAGTATATGCCACTCTTAAGGTATTTTTATACCTTTCCACTGTTAGTTATAACGGGCAGTGCCACTGCTAGTTCTTTTTCTAGGTCATGGCTCTGTTCTTATGACTAACAGTATATAACCTTCGAACACTTCACTTTTTCATTACGCTTTCTTATTTTCATAAATAACCACTGAAATTACTCTTCAAATCAAACTCTCACTTCTATTACGATCAATTCAACAATCATGGCTTCCTCTTCAACAGATCTTACTTTGAGTGTTTACGAAGAACATAATATGATCGCCTTTTTGATGAAACCCTCATCGGCGCAAAACTTCACACAAATTGTGGATTTTCTGCGGTCGAGTTATATATTTCACGCACTTACTGTATCTCCAAGGGTTTCCAGGGGTCATTTGAACGATTTTTGGAGGAATGCTCAATTGGAAGTAATTGAGGGCAACAGTCGAGTGGTGTCTATGGTTCAAGGAACCAAAGTGGTGATATCTGAGGATTCTCTTCGAGAAGCACTTCTTCTAGATGACGCTTCAGGTATAACTTCTATTGATGACAGAGAGTTGTATGATAATCTTAGATTAATGGGGTATGAGGGTGATTACACACGTTTTACATTTTTTAAATCACTCTTTAGCCCTCAATGGAAATTTTTGATACATACAATTCTCCACTGCTTGTCATCCAAAAGAACTGCATTTAATGAATTTGGCTCTCAAATAGCCTATGCACATGTGTGTTTGGCTAAGGGGGCAAAATTTAATTTTTCTAAATATATTCTTGAAGGCATGATAAGAAATATAACAAAAGGAAAAAAGGATATGTTTATAATGTATCCTAGATTTGTGCAACTTATTTTAAATAAACAAATTTCTGGTTTAGTTGCACAAGAACTTATTATTGGTGTTAATACTCTTTCTCCTAGAAATTTTAGGGAGATGAGTAGGAATACCAATAAGAAGTTTTCTGGGAAGGAAACAGCATTATTTTCTACAATGCTTCCTGCTCCTTCCACCACAGATGCAGTTCCACCAATTGCATCTGAACCAATTGGTGACAGGCCAGTCGTACCAACTGGGTCTGAACACACTCCAATTGGGGGTACCAAAAGAAAACAAGGGACCAAACAACCTACCCAATTACAGCCAAAGAAAAAGAAAAGAAAACAGGCAAGTGAGGTTCCTGCTGCTCACTTGTCTCAGCCATCTAGTATTCCACAGCAAGTGACCCCACAGGAGATGGGTGGTCATTCTGGAAGGGCTGCCACTACTTCTACTTGTCCACTAACAGAGGAGGGAGGTGGTAACATCAATAAGACCCAACCAGAGGCAACTTCTAATGCTGAAGCTAAGGGTAATGAAGCAGGTGAAGGTCCCAGTACCAAGACAAAGGGAGCTTCTATTGATCATGCTAGGCATGAGACAGAAGATGTTTGTGTCAATGATTCATCTAGGAGGTCACACTCTAATGATGATGAGACTAGCCCTCACATTGAATTGACGAATGTACAATTGACAAAGGTTGTGGATTTGTTGTGGGAAAAGTTAGTAAAGGAGAAAAGAGTGAACAAAGCTCAAAATGCTAAAATTGCAGAGCAGGAGGCTAAAATTGTTGAGCAAGGGAAAGCAATTGATCATTTAACGGAAAGACTTAGTGTGTTGGAAGCTTTGTTAATGGAGAATATTTTCAATGATGGTTTAAAAGAAAGGTTTGGGGTGTTAGAAGATTTATTGAAAAACACTTTCACCAAGGGGGAGAAGAGTGCAGATGCTATGTTTAATGTCACTGTTGAAAGTATGGAAGATGAAGAGCAGACTGAGATTGTTGAAAGTGTTATGCATGAGACTGATGAGGTGGTTGATGGTGAGACAGAGGTGATTGTTGAAGTAGATGATGGTGAAGAGGTGGTACAACTAATGGAAGGTGATAAACGTACATATGGTAGGAAGAAATCCATTCCAGTGTTCAGCATAAAAGCTAAAAGGATGGCAGAGATAAGAAAGTCAAAGTCAAGTAGTCCCACTGTTAAAGTGGCTACCACTGCTACAACTGCTACCACTGCTGCTACCACTGCTACCACTACTACTGCTAAATCAAAATCAACCACTGCTAGAACTCCAGAAGTACCATTTGTTATCAAAGAATCTAGAGTGGATAAACCTGAGTCTAATCTTCCAAAGATTGATCCAAAAGACAAAGGTAAGGGTAAATTGGTGGAAAAGCCAAAGGTGAAGAAGGTGCAACAAAATGTTGAGCATGACTTGGAGTATGCTATGAGGTTGCAGGCTGAGTTGGATGAACAGGACAGAACTGCAGCTGAACAGAGAACTATTGAATCTGAAAAATCTGTGCCAGAAAAGATCAAAGAATCTGAGGTTGATGAAGTGGATGTGCTGCTTGAGAATGGGCAAATAGTTAAAATGACTAATGAAGCCAGCAGAGTATATGCAGAGATGAAAGCCAAAGGGTTAAATGATGATACTGTATATCATGCTTTTGAAGCAAAGAAAAAGGGTGATCCTTTACAGATGGCTTTAAATAAGAAAATTGAAAGGGAGAAGAAGGAGAAGAAGGAAAAAGAAGCTGCTAAAAGGAAAACAAAGAAACCAACAAAGTCTGAATTGAAAAATGATTTGGTTTGTAAGCTTAGAGGAGGTAGGATTCCTACAATGAGACTGAGGAGGATGTCACTGGAACAATTGCAACATATGTTTGATAATAATCCTCATGTTAATCCAGAAGCAAGGGAGAGATTAGAAAAGAAAAGGAAGGATGATGAAGAGATACAGAGGAGATTGCAAGAAAGATATGATCAGATTGATGAAGAGTTGGAAAAAGAAAAGGAACTGAAATACAAAATTGAAGGTGTTAGGAGGTCATTTGCTAAATTTCAGGAGATAGATGATGCTATTTGTGACTTGGATAGGGATGAGGAAATATTGGATCAGATGATTGTGGTAAAGCCTGATAGATCAGAAAACATCAACTTAAATGATGAAGAATTTTCAGAAATCATCAAATGGGAAGCAGTGTTGATAGCAACCAAAGAAATGGCTTATGAAATCAGAATTGAAAGGAAAAATGGTGTTGTTAGTTTTCATAAGTCAATGCAAGATATTCTTAAGAGAGTTAACAGATTTGATGTGTATGATATGTACAAGATTGGGTTAGAGAAGGATTTGAAGAATATTAAATCAAGTATTGAAAGGCATGTGTGGGAATGTATTCAAATGATGTTTGAACCTGAGCTATATGGAGATTTGTTCTTATGCACTGAAACAGTAAGTATTTGGAGACATTTTGTAAGGGCAGGAGTACAGATGATTGTGCTCAGAAATGGAAAATTTGTTTATATGCTGGATGAGAGAGATTATTTTCTGAGTATAACTCTGTTGAAGCAACTTATTGAAAGAAAATTATTTGTTGCTATCAAGTCTAACAGAAGTAAAGATATTGTATACTGGGTGATGAATCAATACAACAAGAGAGATCCTTTGAGTAAGAAAAGATAGAAATCTCTTATGAAAGATTGAAGCTGAATAAAGAAACTTAAATCAATGCAGGATTGATTAAGTTTAGGGGGAGATTGTTAGGATCTGAGCTTAATTGACAAGTGTTGAAGACTAGCCACTGTCTGTTTTACCGCTGGCCACTGTTAATATAGAAGCAGTGCCACTGCTAGAAGAATTGAAGAACTGCCAGAACAAGTACTAGCCACTATCAGAACAAGTACTAGCCACTGCTAGCAGAAGTGAAGACTGTCAGTGTTAGTGTAGGTAAGCAGTGCCACTGTTTATATATTAAGTATATTTTTGTAAAGGAAACTTACTACCACTGTTGGTACAAAGTAAGTTATTCCCACTGTTAGTATGTATAGATCAGTTAGAGATATTTATGGGATAGATTTGAATATAGTTTATTAGATACACTGTTTATGGGATAGATTTGAATAAGATAGAAATCTCGGGGCACCTCCGTTACAAGCAAGCTTGAAGCTTCTACTCTACCAACTAACTAAACTAACCTAAGTATTTCTAGAGAGAGAGAGTAAAGAGATAAATGAAATGTGAAGTGTGTGTTTTGTGTTGAGTGTGTGTTAAGATGGTGAGGTGAAGCCCCATATATATAGAGAATGGCGAGCCGTATCCTTGACCCGTATTTGGACCTTTACTTTTCCACCCGTATTGTCCACCCGTATAAAAATCTCATTTTTATTGCCCAAACACGAGATACGGTTCGTTTTGGCCGTATACGGGTAAACTAGGGTAAATAAGAGAAAAAACCAACAATATATGGTGGGCACAGGCCGTATACGGTCTGTGCATGCTGTATACGGTCTGTGCTTGGTCGTATCTCGGTCCAGGTTCTTCGTTTCTTCGTTTTAGCGTAACTTCTTCGTCATTTATCTGTTTTGAGTGATTCTCACGCTCACGCGTTTGTAATTTCCTAACGAAGAAAATGACATAAGTTAGAGGTTGTAATTCTAAGTGTAGCTCAAAAAGCGCTTAACCGAGTGAACGAGAATGTTTACGATCATTTTCGTTGGATTTATCGTGCTTTTCGACCATTTTAGTTTATTTTTGAAATGTTGTCTATATTTTAGCCCATGTGATGAATTTTATTAATAAAGCGTTCATTTCGGATACTTTCATCACAAATTGGGCTAAAACAGTGAGAATAATGCACGTAAAAACTTGACTTTTTGCGTGTCATCACGGTCACCAAATATGAGGTTCACTTATACGATTTGAACGTAGATAGGTTTTTGGTAGGTTTTGTTTTCTAGTTTATCCTATGGGCAGAAAAGTAAATAACCTAAATTAAAGTAGAGAGTAAGCAGACTGGTTGAGATGTGATAGATAAAACTTTGATAATTATGGTTTCGGGATGACGTTCATTATAAATTTAATTGGAGACTCACCAGATAAATAACAAATATACTTTCGATGTAAACACTAGGACCCTACGTTTTAGGTTTTAAACCCTAAAAGTGTATGTCATTAGAATCCCAGGCTATCGTGATTCTGATCAGATCATACTGTTTTCAAACCCCCCACACCTGTCTTGATAAAGACATAGTGACCCTCTAAAATGGATATAAGTATCCGGGGTTGACACGCCCATAACCGGTCATTGATATTTCTGATGGTGACGCGGGCGCGGTAGTTGGGTTTAAAATTTATAAGGTTGGGGCCAAGTGTTACTATGTTTACTAATCTATGGGGCTAGCAAGGATAAGTATGACCTAGGATCGTTTTTCAAAGTTCGAAGAATTGAAAACAGGAGGTTTAGAAATTTTTTTGTATTTAGCTAAGGATAAAAAAGGTTGGTTGGTTTTGATGTTTCCTAACTTACTGAATAAAATATAAAAGTAAATAAAATTGGAGGTTACTTCGGGCGTACATCAATTAAAGTGATTGTAAACTATAAATTAATTTAGGGAAAATTAAATGTGAAGAGTTCCGGTGTAGATAAATTTGTAGGTTAATGTGAGTTATTGCTGCAGTCCTTCTATCAGACTGACGCGGAGGTTTCCACAATCAGGCAGAAGGAATGTCACATGGATTGTAGAATACATTAATACGTGCACCGAAAGTTCTCTCAAATGCACGACCACATTATTTAACGGTTAATCTCGAATCCTATTTGTTGGTGCATTTTGTGTGTCAGTCAGTTGGTCAAACATATGTACATGTCAAAGTCAATTAGTCTAAATATGTAAAGTGTTTAGTGTGTATATGCGAGTCTGTAAACGAATAGTGATATTGAAAATATACACAAAATTAGTGTTTAGGTGACACTAAGCCAGTGTCGCATATTGCAACACTAAGCAAGTGTCGCAATAGGGTGTTGATCTGCGACACTTAGCGAATGTCGCAGGAGTGGCAGATTGAGTATAAATAGAAGAGTTGTAAACAGAATTAGGTTTGGACTTTCAGAGAGAGGGTGTGAGGCATTTTTGTGAGTGTAGAGAGGAGAGAAACGAGTTTGTGTTTGTGAGTGTAAAGCTTTTTTCTTTCAATTGTGAATATATACAAAAGCTTATTAAAATTCTTCCGCAGTTACAATCAAGTAAATGATCCGATTAGATCCTACGTAAGGGACTATCAACTGGTATCAGAGCTTTCGGTTTCGTTTTTTGAAGGATTGGATCATTGTTACGAACGTTTTTCGATTGATTCGTGAAGGTATTAATTGTTATTAATCATATATGAGTTGATTTGCTTGATTAGAACGATTTCTGGAAGAGTTTTTGTGTTGGTTCAACGTTTGGATTTCGAACTTTCGTTAGGGTTTCGGAAATTTTCAATTTTTGGGGTTTTTGGCCGCTGCTGCGCAATTTAGCGACACTTTACAGTGACACTTGCGCTTTCAGTGACACTACCTTAGCGACACTTCCTTGAGTGTCGCCAATTTGGGTTTCAGCGACACTTGAGTTACTTAGAGACACTTAATAGCGACACTTCATCTAGTGTCGCCCTTTGATTCAAATATATATCAACAGTGTACAGATAGAGTAACAGCATGATTAAAGCATAACTACCCTAGCATAACGACAATCATAGCAAACACAAATTTGTTTAGCTAAGCATGGCAATAATTCTAGCAAGCATTTCTAAATAATCATGGCAGCACAACATTATTAAAAATAACATGATAGAGATTATAATAGAACCTGACAAAGCGTTATTACAAATCTTGCGCAATCGCAATCTCGGAGCACCTCCGTTACAACTAAGCTAGAAGCTAATCTACTAGCTTAGTTATACTAACCTAATCTAATTATTTCTAGAGAGAGAGTAGAGAGAGAAATGAAAGAAAGAATGAAAACATCATTTGAAATGAGGAGGTGGTGGTAGGTATTTATAGATTTGGCTCAACCGTATTCCTCAATTTTATTCCTACCTCAAAAATCCCAGCCGTATTTCCCAACCGTATCAAAATCCAACCTTGTACGGGTAAAACATAGGATACGGGTGAGATTGGCCGTATACAGGAGAGAATGGGTGCGATTCGGGAGAGACTCAACCGCATACGGGTAAGAAAGGCCGTATACAGCTGAGCCTTAGTCGTATACGGCTGGGCAAGGGTGTATACGGCCTTGTCTTGGCGGTATACGACTGAGCTTGGCCGTATCCGGCTTGGCTCTCCCGTATTGTTGCTATTCGGTTGCTTGGAATCTTCGTTCGGGCGTAACTTCTTCGTCGGTTGTCCGTTTTGAGCGTTCTTTATATCCACGTGTTCGTAATTTCCTAAGGAAGAAAATGACATAAGTTAGAGGTCATAATTCCAAGTGGAACTATAAAAGTGCTTAAAAGTGTGAACGAGAATGCTTATGATCGTATTCGTTACATTTATCGTGTTTTTCAACCATTTAGGATTATTTTTGAATTGTTGTCTATATTTAGCCTAAATGATGATTTTTAATGATAAGGTGTTGATTTCGGGTATATTCATCATGATTCGGGCTAAAAAGGTGAGATACTGACACATAAAAACTTGACTTTTTACGTGTCATCAAATATCCCACACTTAGACTTTTGCTTGTCCTCAAGCAAACCTCAATCTTACCAGCCGAAAACTTTATGTTTTTAAACTTTTTGCGCCTTAAAGAAGAAGTCATATAGCGTAAAAACAAGTATTTCACTAGTTAGACAAAGTAAAGATGTTCACATGAAGTATCCAAAGATTTTTAAGATGATTTACTTAGGCAAACTTTCAATTCTCAGGATGTGGAATATACACAACTGGGCGATCTCACTGGTGGCCACTCAATTCACTCAAGTGTATCGGGTTTCCAATTATCCTAAGCCAAATGAAAAATCGCTCAAATACCAGTCATTCATCGTTCGTCATCATAGGCTTGCCCAAGGAACATATCTCCATCACTTAGACGGGGACGGTACTAAATATCCCAGGACATTCAAGTGGGTTGTAAGTTGTGGTGAGGGTTTAAAGGGTTGTATAAGGGTAAAAAGGATTAAGGGTTTTACTTATCTCAGGATATTTAAAAACTCATGAAAAACTCGATTAGAAATACTTTTTTATGAAAACAGAAATGGATAACTAAAAGGGGAAGAAGATATCTATTTTGTCTTCTATCTTTTGAAAACACATGAAGAATTTACGCTTTTTAAAGAATCGGAGTTTTCGAGAGATTCAAGCACTTAGCTTTATTCTATTATTGGTTTAGAATTTCTTGGCAAGGGATCTTCTAAGAAATTTTCTTTTTAAATTATTTTCTTTTGCCCTACAGACATCCTTTCTTTCTTTTATCTTTTTTCTTTTCTAAACTTTCTTTTTCACTTTTAAATTTTACTTGGTGTCAATTTTTCAAACCACAAGGCTCTCGATTTCTTTTAAATATTGATCATGTAAACGCACACGAGTAGCTTTAAGTAAGCATGAAATTTGTGACTTTGGGGTAGAAACAAAAAGCATACCTAATTAGCATTTTTCAAAAAGATTTTAAAAATTCTAAGATAATCTTTTGGTAGGTATGGGAATAAGTGGGTTTAAAATATGGGTTGAAAGAAACGAAAAGGCTAAGGCTCAACAGGGTTTTCTAGGCGGATCATCAACACTAAAAATGAGTGTTGGAAGGGTTTTTGGCTTGAAAGAGATATGTTGAAATGGGGTTTAATCCTAAGGAATGTCAATGTCCTCTAATTGTACCTATGTCACGTATGACACCCGTCAATGTGATCTCGACACATATACCCGGGGCAAGTTCTAATTCAGAAATGAGTGCACCGGTCACACACAACAAACTAACAGTGAAGCTTTTAAAATGAATAATTATAAGGCTCAAAATTCCTCACCGCAAAAATAGGTTATACGTGTTCAGTCGTGCGATGCCCCTCTTAGATCCTCATCTTAAATTGTTTGGAATCCGACATGATTCGACCTCTTTTTACCAACTTTTGAATTCTTGTAAAAAAATCTGTATTCTTTCTTACATTGTAACTCAAAAAAGTTTAAAATTTTTGAAAATTTTGGCAAAAATAAGGATTGAAAATCATTTTGAGGACGTGCATGTTTCTAAATCAACTTTAAAGATATTTAGACGAGAGATATACTGCTATCCCGTACTTAAAAATAAACATTGTCCCCAATGTTTCTGCACTAAGTTGGGAGAATCCCACACTTAGGGTTTTGCCTTAGGAAAAATGTAAATTTAAAAGTTTAAAGTACGGAGGATCCCACACTTAGAGATTTAAGTGGGCATAAGCATATCTAAGTTACGTAGAAACTAGAAGGGTTTAGGAGAGGTACTTCCCTACGGTTAGCGAGCACTTGAATTAGGACTAGGTTTGTAAAGGAGTGGTGCTAGTGATCTGCTGGATTTGTAGACCAGTCTCTATTTAAAGCTCATCCATTCCTTACGAAGCTAAGTTCTAAAAGTCGTCTAGTAAATCATCCATGTCTGGGTCAAATGCTGCAAGTGCGTCAATGACTGGAACGGAAATAGGTGACGTGGCAACAGTGGAACCAGGCATCATAGGTGCAACAGGAGGGTCAGGAGATATCTCAACATCAGCAGGAAGAGTGGGCTCTGAAGTGGTGGTAGCTAGGAAGAATGACCATGGCGGGAGAGGTGGTCTCGGACCTTGACCAAGTCTGAAGGACTGGTCAGGAAGTCTCGGGAGTCCAACCATCTCTCTGATGTCAAAGTGTCGGTCAAACTGGATGGAGAGCTCTCGAGGAATCGCCAAAGTCATGGCTGGATTAGCTGTGGTGACCCCATAGTCGAATACTGGCACAGATATTGGAGTGATTGTCACTTCTGTCGCATGCTCCTCTGGGGCAGTGGTCAGCTTTTTCTTTCCTCTGCGGTTTTTCTTCCTCTTCTATTGAGTCTGAGCAGTGTGTCCTGATGTCTCAGCTGAAGCGTCCATCCTGAAATATAAAGAAAAATGGGTAATGCTAAAGTTTATGAGGTTATACAAATGCAGCAGAGTCAGATGACTTTTAAAAGATTTTTATAAAGTTTGAGTCATCTGAATGGTTGCATTTGTATAAGTCAAATAAAACTTATCTCCGATGTAATGTAAGAGTGTGGTGTTGTCGGGTATCTAGCTTATCCTGCATTTATTAGTCCAGGGATGATAATACTAAGCAACAATAAACATAGAAATAAAATAAAACTATTCTAAGATAAGCAATGGGGTGCCTCCCAAGAGCGCTTGTTTAACGAGTCGTTAGCTTGACTCTTTTACCTACTTTGTCAGCTCAAGGTGGTTCAAAGATATAGACTTCCTCACTGGAAGGAAAGTCTTCAATGTAGAGCTTTAAGCGGTGGCCATTGACTTTAAAATTACCATCTGGTGCCTTTAGTTCGACTGCTCCGAAGGTAAAGACCTTTGATATCACTAATGGTCCGCTCCACTTTCCTCTGAATTTGTCTGAAAACTTTTTGAAGCGCGAATTATAGAGAAGAGCTTTATCTCCAGGTTTGAACTTAGAATTTTTAAGTTTGGCATCATGGATATTCTTGGTTCGCTCCTTGTAATGTAGAGAACTATCGTATGCTTGGTCTCTCAATTCGGCTAGTTCGTTCAGCTGCATCTTGCGATGTAATCCTATTATGGATGGGTCTAGATTGCAATCTCTCAGCGCCTAGTATGCCTTGTATTCTAAATCTATCAGCAGATGACATGCTTTTCCATAGACTAGTCTGTAAGGTGTGGTCCCTAATGGTGACTTATATGCAGTTCTGAACGTTCACAGAGCGTCGTCTAATTTATTGGCCCACCTTTTCCTATGATTCACCACTGTTCGTTCTAAGATCCTTTTGAGCGCTCTGTTCGTCACTTCGGCTTGCCCATTCGTCTGCGAATGGTAGTCCGTAGAGGTCTTATGGGTGACACCATAATACTGTAATGTCCTCATAAACTGAGCATTACAGAAGTGCTTGCCCCGATCACTGATGATCGCCTTTGGAGTTCCGAAACGAGAAAAGAGTTGCTTGAGGAATTTGTCAGGACTCGTGAGTCATTGGTAGGAAATGCTTATGCCTCGGCCCATCTAGAGACATAGTCGACAACTACCAGAATGTATTCTTTCTCGAAGGACTTTGGGAATGGTCCCATGAAATCCAACCCCCATATATCAAAGATCTCGCAGGAATGGATGTTAGTAAGTGGCATTTCACTCCTCCGTGAGATACTTCCAAACCTTTGGCAAGCATCAAAATGTTTTACCAAGTCGTGAGTGTCTCTGAATATGGTCGGCCAATAGAAGCCATAATCGTATACCTTCTTTGCGGTCATATTTGCTCCATGATGTCATCCAGTGGGGCCGTGATGATTCTGGTGAAAAATGTTCCTTGCTTCCCTTTCGTCTGTGCATCTTCTGGTGATTTGGTCCGGACATACTTTGAACAAGTATGGATCGTCCCAATGGTAATTTTTAACGTCTCTGAAGAATTTGCACTTTCTAGAGGTGGGCATTCCTTTTGGTACAATTTCTCCAACCAGATAATTAGCGTAGTCTGCGTACCAAGGGTTATAGTTGAATTGTGATCCCTTCTGGTGGCCTCCGATATTCATGAGTTGTTCTTCAGGAAACTGATCTTGAATTTTTTTTCCATTAAACTTTTCCATCGATGGGTTTTCCAATCGACTGAGATGATCTGCCGTGACATTTCCTGCTCCCTTTTTATCCTTGATTTCTATATCGAATTCTTGGAGAAGCATAATCCATCAAAGTAGTCTTGGTTTTTGAAAAGATACTTCAAGGCTGAGTGATCTTTATTGACAATAGTTTTGGACAAGATTAAGTAAGAATGAAATTTATCAAAAGCAAATACTACCGCAAGCAGCTCTTTCTCTGTAGTAGTGTAATTCTCTTGAGCATCGGTGAGTTTTTTTGCTGGCGTAGTATATTGGTTGAAAATGCTTATCCTTCCTTTGCCCTAAGACGGCTCCAACAACAAAGTCACTGGCGTCGCACATGATCTTAAATGGGAGACTCCAGTCAGGAGCAACAATGATTGGTGCATGTGTGAGCTGGTCCTTTAAAATGTTGAAAGCTTTCACGCAGTCATCTAAAAAGACAAATGGAGTGTCCTTCTCGAGAAGGTGCGTCATAGGTCGAGAAATCTTAGAGAAATCCTTAATAAAGCGACGGTAGAATCCGGCGTGACCTAGAAAACTGTGAATAGCTTTAACAGAAGTAGGTGGCGGAAGTTTGGCAATGTTCTCAACTTTAGCTTTAT
Organism: Pseudognaphalium luteoalbum; assembly: GCA_963422505.1. Classification (NCBI taxonomy): domain Eukaryota; kingdom Viridiplantae; phylum Streptophyta; class Magnoliopsida; order Asterales; family Asteraceae; genus Pseudognaphalium; species Pseudognaphalium luteoalbum. The sequence continues at coordinate 52,617,867 of OY730196.1, forward strand.
CAACTTCAATTCCAGACTTCGATATTCGATGTCCTAGAACTATTCCTTCCTTCACCATAAAGTGGCACTTCTCCCAGTTTAAGACAAGATTTGATTCTTAACATCGGGCTAACATTCTTTCGAGGTTGGAAAGACAAGAAGTAAAGGAGTTTCCAAAGACCGAGAAGTCATCCATGAATACTTCCATGCACTGTTCAATCATATCGTGGAATATTGCCACCATACACCTTTGGAATGTAGCGGGTGCGTTGCATAGCTCAAAAGGCATTCGTTGATAAGCGAATGTTCCGTAAGGACATGTGAAGGTCATATTTTCCTGGTACTTAGGATCGAGAGGAATCTAGAAATAGCCAGAGAAACCATCAAGGAAATAGTAGAACTTGTTCCCAGATAATCTCTCCAACATTTGATCAATGATCGGTATAGGGAAATGATCTTTTCGAGTGGATTCGTTCAGCTTCTGATAGTCGATGCATACGCTCCAACCGGTGACTGTTTGTGTTGGAATAAGCTCATTATCTTCATCAGCAATAACCGTCATTTCTCCTTTCTTGGGGACAACCTGAACTGGGCTGACCCATGGGGAATCTGAAATAGGATAAATCAAGCCAGCATCCAAAAGTTTGATAACCTCCTTCTTGACCACATCTTGAATCTTTGGGTTGACTCTACTCTGTCTCTGTATAGAAGGTTTGAAGTCGTTTTCAATGAGTATCTTGTGCGTGCAGTAGTTTGGACTAATCCCTTGAATATCAGAGATTTTCCATGCAATCGCCTTCTTATGTGACTTCAACACTTGGATGAGTTTCGATTTCTTTTCGGGTGCAAGACCTTTTGCAATTATGAAAGGTAAGTGTGAGGTTCCTTCAAGAAATGCATACTCCAGATGAGAGGGTAGTTCCTTCAGCTCCAACTCTGGTGGTTCTTCAGTGGAAGTTTTCATTCGAGCGATCTCGTCTCTTTGTAATTCGTCATACTTCGTTTGGAACTCGGGTTCGTTTGAAGATGAGTCGGCTGCAGTGGCTGATGCTATTTCTACTAATTTTGTCTTATTAGAGAGTGCATTCTTCTTCAGCTCGTATTTACTTGTAGATGATGAGGAGGTTGCATTATCTTCAGTAAAGATGATATCTTTGTTGTCGGTGAATGCAACCCTCTGAAATTGAGCTGTTGAAGACGTACTTATGGTGATTTCAGGAATTTGATGCGCACAACCTTCAGATAGTTGTGGCTCAGCTGAGATTCCTGATTCCATCTCCTCAAAAGATTTAAGAATTTTAGCTATCGGAAGAGAAGAATCAGTTTGACCCCTTTGTAAGATTGGTAGAGGAATGCCTTCACTTAAGGGAACAACAACAAAGGAGTTGTTCGTTGAAGTGCTGTCAGGCGGTGCAAGAGGATACTTTGTTTCAGATAAAGGAAATAGCAGCTCCCCAGAGTGTGCTAGTTTGTCAGAAATAGCTGAGCAGAGTCCAACATCATCCTGGCATAGTCTTCTTGTGGTGATGATTGTGTTGGGAAGAGGGTGGGGATTGCTAACTGCTAGAATCTCCTCCAAATGCTCGTCATATATTTCCTGCATGGAATCCACAAGACCAAGATCCTCTCCCACAGGTTGTTTCATCAGTTTATCAACACTAAAGGTGACTTCCTCTGCTCTGACCCTCAGTTTTAAAGATTTTTCGTTTACGTCAATAACAGTCTTGGCAGTGTTTAGGAAAGGTCTGCCAAGGATGAGGGGAACGTGGGCATCTTCCTTAATATCCATAATGAAAAAGTCAACTGGGAAGATGAATTTTCCTACTCGGACCGTAATATCTTTAGCAATCCCCCGAGGGAGTTTAACTGATCTATCAGCTAATTGGATGGTTATATGAGTAAGTAGCAGTTCTCCTAATCCTAGTTTCTTATATAGTGAGTAAGGCATAAGGTTGACACTACCACCTAGGTCAGCTAAGGCATTACTAACTTGGGTATTTTGAAGATAACAAGGAATAGTAAAACGGCTAGTATCTCCTAGTTTTGGTGGAAGGCCATGTATCATGATTGCAGAGCATTCGGCATCTAAGGGTATATTAACTATTTGCCTTAATTTTTCCTTATTTGAAAGAAGTTCTTTGAAGAATTTTGCACAACTAGGCATTTCTACTAAAGCGTCTAATAATCTAATGTTTAAGTGCAGGCTTTTAAAAATCTCGAGATATTTCCCAAATTGCGCTTCTTGTTTCTCTTTCTTAAGTCTACCAGGAAATGGAATTCGAGTATGTGGAATGATTTCTGGAACTTGAGTGGACATTGGATCTGGTGCAGTGACAGGGGTGTCACTAGGCACTGGATCAGTGGGTGGTTCAATAGAAGTAGAAGGTTTGTTTGAAGGATTATCTTAGGTTTGTTCAACTCTGGTTTCTTTCCTCCTCTAGTAACAACTAGGATATCGTTACCGATCGTGATTTCTCTTTGACTCTCCTCAACTTTTGAAAATATTTGTTTGAGACTAACTTCCAGGTTTTTGATTAAATCTTCGGAAATTCTAAGTAAAGAATCGATTTTGTCTTGAAAAGCTATTACTTGTCTATTAACGTTATTTTGTTTAATCATGAAGTTAGTCAAAGTTTCATTATAGTGTTGTTGAGAGTTGATAGAGGCAACAGATAGAGTGGTGGATAAAGTAGATAGAGGTTGAATAGGTATGGGCCACTGAACAAAAGATGTAGAATGAAAGCTTGGTTCAAGGCTTTTGATAGTTGTGACAAGAATTACTTCCTTACCTTTACTAGTGGATGATCTTTGGAAATCATCCCTTCGTTTAGGTTTAGAAGAGTCTCGTAGACCTTCGAAGACTTTGGTAAGATCGTCGATTTGAGTTTGCAAAGCTTCTAAGGTCGAATCGGAAGTACTTTTTACCTCCTTAGTTAGTTCTCCAGACTCCCAGTCATATTGATGCATCGCCATTGTCTCAACTAGCTCCCATGCTTCTTCTGAAGTGTGTGACATGAAGTTTCCTAATGAAGCAGCATCCAGGGTTGATTTGTGATGAGGGTTCAGACCGTTATAGAATGTGCAGATAAGGTTTGTCTTAACCATCATATGATTCGGACATCTATGAAGTAATTTCTTAAATCGCTCCCATGCTGCGGATAATGATACATCATTGCCTTGGTGGAAGTTGATGATGTCATATTTAAGCTTGGTTTGTTTGGAAGGAGGGAAAAACTTAGCCATAAACTTAGTAGTCAACTCCTCCCAAGTATGAATCGAATTGGGTTCATGTTCATCAAACCATGCCCGAACATGTGAAGATAAAGAGTAGGGGGAAAGATAGAGTCTAATGACGTCTCTAGGAGTTCCTAAGTGTTCATAGTAGTCAGAAAGATTGATGAATCTGTCCAAATGTAAGTTTGGATCATCAAGCGGATAACCGTGAAAATGGCAGAAGGTTTTAAGTAATTTGATAATGGTCGGCTTAATTTTGAAGTTTCCGTCAGGTGGTAATACGATAGGTCCTCCTCTTCCCTCTAGAAGTGGTGTGCAAGTTGAAGCGAGAGTGATACGATTCATCATGGCTGATGGAAGTTTGGGTTTGGTTGAAAAGAGAGTTTTGGAAAGGAAAGGTACAGAAAGGAACTTTTGGATGATATTGATCTTCTGAAACGATCGCTTAATAACTAAGATAACTAAAATCCTAAATCGGTCGTTGTAGTCCCCGGCAGCGGCGCCAAAAACTTGTTGCGGCCCGAACGGTCATCTTGTGAAGTTCTCTCCTTGTGAAGGGGGTGAACCGTCCTCGTCATCAAATTTATGTTTGCGATCAGCGGAGTTTAAAATTTATGTTTGCGGGGCCTAAGTATACTAAAGCTATGGGTGAGTATAGCGATAGGTATGACCTAGGTTAGTTCTTCAAATTACAATGGGCATGGGATCTAGGCTTTTTGATTATCTTTCGTAATTTAACTGGTTTATCAACAGTTAGATAGGGCTTTTGTTTAGATTCTGTTCTAACTACCTAATTTAAAACTAAACTAAAGTAATGGAGGTGAGGTGGCTAGGAGAACTACAGATTAACGCGAGTGTTTACTATGACAATTGATAAATGCCAAAATGTACTATATTGTAGTACTAAGTTACCCCGTGTTTCATAGATTTCTAATGCATTTTATGTGAATAAGATACTCATTTTGTTCATATTTGCAGTTAGGAGTTTAATCGGAGCTTGGATTGAAAAGAAACAGAAAAAGAGCTAATCGTGAAGAAAAGAAGCTAAGAGAATGAAGATAGGCAAGATTGAATTGGAATTGGTCATAATTAAGCTTGAATCGGAAAGAGAACGAAAGATGAGCTGAAAATGGAAGAAAAGTGTAAATGCTGAGTTTTCGGCTATGCGTTCGTATTTTAGCCATAACTTTCACATACACACTCCGATTGGGTTGATTCAAGTTGGAGAATTTAGCTAACAGGCAGGGCTACAACATATCGGAAATTCAGATCATTTGGGTGAAAACTCATCCATACGCCGTATGGATTTTCCATATGCCGTATGGATGAGGTGGTGGAGTCCCAGTGTAACGCGAGGCTGGGCCGGGCTTCTTTTCAATCCATACGTCGTATGGAATTTCCATACACCATATGGATTGATTCTGCAGATTAGGTTAAATTCCTATTTGCCTCATTTTTACCCTAACTTTCATATACCTAACCTACGAACAACAGCCGACAAGAGGGGGTTTCCCCCCCATTTTGGAAGCAAATCGATGGCGGTTTGGAGGCGGAAAAGGATAGGATCATTGATGGCACCCGAAAGCGTCGGTGTCGTTGATTGTAACTTAATCGGGTGCCATCAGGGGTTTTAAAATTTATAATTAGCCGGGCTTAAATTATATGTACTACCTACTCTGGTTAGTAAGCGGTAAGTATAACCTAAGATCGTTCTATGAATCCAAACGTGTGGGCAATTAAAGTTGGCACTTTCGGTAGGGAAGTATCTAGGATGGAACAAAGTAGGTAGGTTTGGGGGTTTTAAACTAAAGACAAGTAATTAAAATGCAGGAAATTAAAGTACAGGAAAGCAGATAAAGATAAATATGTGATTGTTGAGATTTCAATAATAAATATTTCGGGATGACAGAATAAATAGGGATGATACTAATGTGGCAACCAAACTACTAAGTGTAAACTCTAGAACCCTACCAACTCAATTTCCCATTGGCATGTCACTAGGAACTAGGTTATCATGATTCTGATCGGAGCAATACGCAAACTTCCAATACTTATCTAGTTGAAAGATAAGCAACCTAGCTTGGTTCTATACCGAGGTTCATGAATCAGTAGCGTATCGTCTCATAGGTCCAACCATTCTTAACTCCTAAAATAGTTTACTGTTCTATTAGCATGCAGATTAATAACTTTGTATGTATGGACCGCCGATTTTATAAGACTTGGTGTTTTAAGGATTCTAGGTCATTATGACTTTGATCTAATTCCGAAATCCTGTTATCATTCATTTAAGCTCTAGTTACTTCGACTTATGATTCAAATCTCTCCTTTTCAAACAGTTATACATCCCCGGATTATTCGCAGTTTATTAAAACGTGTTTCATATGCGGATCATGCCTTTCAATGATGGACAGTGTACTTTACATAGTAGTTCCACGGTTTCTCACGTCAACATGCGGTCGAGAGTAATTGACTGTGAAAATGTCACTCTATCTAACTAAATGTAAAGCAGTGCAGAAATGTAAACCTAATATATACGACGAGTGGTTTCAATGTGTCTTACTTATTGCATGTCATGGGCACGGATAACTACTTACCATAATTAAGGTTGATCAGGTCCTAATTACTAGGTTGCAGTCACGTGGATAACCAGAAAGGGTAATCCATAAATTAAACTTGAATTCATAAGGTCTTAACGTTACAAGGGTTACTAATTCCTATTTTATCTGAACGTATTTCACGAACATCATTTTATAGTGTTTTGACTTTCGTAGGATATACCAGTTAGTTGTGAAGTTGTATTACCCCATCGGGATTCCAATTATTAAACCAGAGCAGATTCCAGAGATATAACTACCTTCGGTCATTTACCGACTTCCATACATTTGTACTCCGCCTTAAAGCATTTCATGTACTATATCGGATAAACAGTCAAATTTGGGCCGTCATATCTCTTTACGATTGTCGTGCATTAATTATATAATGTCATCCTTACTTATAATTATCTACATCATCAACAACCACAATAATCAACTACTCGCAATTCATGGCAATAAATATATCACATACCAAGCAATAACACATATTTAAAATATGGAATAAAATAAGTATGATAAAGGTTTAGATATCACCCAGAATTAAATGCGCAACAACGTATTATTATGATTGACAACTCGCTTACACGTACAAAGATGAATCTTCAAACCTCCTAACGTTCGTTCTAGCCTCTATACTAATCCGAAGATTAATTACAATAATCCTAGACTATAAGAAAATTTCTAGAGTGAGAAACTGGAAATGGAAAAGGAGTGTGTGGAAGTATTAGAATATAGAAGTGCATTCTTGAGTGTGTGTTAAAATGAGACTTAGGGGCTGCTATTTATAGGCAAAATATGGCTCACATTAGCAAAAGTAGCGAAAGGTGGTGCCCCGGGTACGAAAAAGTAGCGAAAGGTGGTGCACCAGGTACGAAAAAGTAGCGAAAGGTGGTGCACCAAGTACGAGCAAGGAAGAAAAAGTGCAAAAAAGATGGGAGGGTGGAGGCCGGCGCCGCCTGGCTGCTGGCCGGCGGCGGCCGGCTTCCACCCGTCCCGGTCCGTCGTCTTTCGTTGTGTTGCTTAATTTGCGCGTATCTTCGTCGTTATGCGTCCGTTTGCGTCGATTCTTTGTGCGTTGGATTCGTAATTCAAAAGCAAAGACTTTGATGTAAAGATATCCCAAAAATATGTCTCTTATCTCCAGATGTTGCGTACGAATTATTTGGATCTTCCGGCGGGCGTAGAATCTTCATTCTTTATCCGTTTTTGTTGATTCTTCTTCTGTTGAATTCGTAATTTGAAAATGAACATCTTGGGTGAGATGGATATTGGTGATGGGAACTTTTGTCTCGAAATCTCGTTTTGATGCCTTGAATTTTCAAACGTGTGTGGAATCTTCGTTTTTCACCCGTTTTGCTTGATTTTTATCGTGCAACCTTGTTTTTACCATCTTGGCATAATATAACTGATTTGTATTGGTTTTGAGTTTAAAATGCCAAGAATCGTTCCAGAATGAGAGAGATATCGGTAGCAAAAACATGACTTTTTACGCGATATCAAGTATCCCACACTTAGAACTTTGTTTGTCCTCAATTAAACTCATTCTTAAAAAGCTTCTGGAAGGATTCTAGTCGCATTAGTTTTTAGAGATACCATTTTCCAAAGAATATAAAGTTACAGTTATGAAAGAGTTTTCACCGAAAACTAAGGGTTTATAGAATTTGATAACTTCTTCGAGCAACATAAATGATGATCATGACTAGGAAATCCTCACAAGTGGGTCACTCAAATCACTCAAGTGTTTAGGGTTTCCTACTTACTAGTGTCAATCACTTAGATAGCCTGTCATGCAGCATTCTCATCATAGGCTTGATCGAGAAACAGATCTCCATCACTTTTGATGAGGACGATACTAACCTTTCGAGATATCTTGGAAGGAATCGGAGGTTTGGGTTGAAGAAGGTGTGAGGATTTTCCTTGTATTTTCTCAAAACTTTTCTTGAGAAAGTTTCTTTGGAATTTCTCATATTTTGAAAGGACTACATAGCCTTTTTCTTTCTTTTTCATTGGAATTTTTCTTTTCTTGGCCCTTTTTCTTGATCCTTGGGCTTTTAGGTTTCTTCTGACAGCTTTTGCTTAATTTCTTTTTCTTGGAGCTCCTTTTATGGATGATGCTCATCCTTTGGGGAACGCTCCAATATATTTTATGGCTTTGTGTTAGGCTGCAGAAGTCTTGGAAAATCAAGAGTATCTTTGAGAGTTCGTCGGAAATGAAACTTCTGTAGGTTCGGGATGAATATTAGGAGGTTTTGATTAGGTGTGAAGAGTGAAGGTTGAGTGGATGGATGTTTGATGCTGGAAGGGTGTTTGGATTCCTTAGAAGTTATCAAGATGGGTTGTACCTATGCCACGTATGGCACTCATCGGTGTGATCTCAAAATGTATTATAAGAGCAAGTTCTAATTCAAATGCATACATCGGCGCACACATGAAGCGAAAAGTGAAGCATTTTAGAGATTAATGCTAATGATGGTCTCAATCCTCACGAATCGAATGTTTTGGTCAATGTGTGCCTAGGCATGTGTTGCCCTTTTCTTCCGTATCTTATTCTAAAGTAGTTTTGTTTCATTGTCAAAACTCGTTTCTTGCTGTAATTTGTAATTTTAAAAGATAGGATTTCTAAAGAACGATGTTTTTGAATCTAAAATTTTGAAATTTTATCCATTTTTAGCCTTTTAATGAAAATATTGTTTGACTTACGGAAAAGAGGTAAAAACTTGCGGTTGAAGGCCGTATATCCCACACTTAGAGGAACATTGTCCCTAATGTTCAAATCTATTCGTTGAGTACCTCTTGTTGAAGTATCCTACACTTAGAGATTCTACTTATTTTCGGATTGTTTCGTAAGTGTAGTGTGGTTTTGATTATCCCACACTTAGTGTTTGGAATATCGGATGAGATAATCAATTCTTTAAATGGGTAGAGGGTTTTGGAACAGTGTACCACTTTTGTTGTGCACGTTGTTGGTTACTCGTTAGAAGTTTGTTGGTCCGTGGCTTGTAGCTTATGGCTCTCGGCATTCTTCATCGTGTGGTCCACAGTTTCCCTTGCTTCAGTCTCCTATAGTTTCTCAAACAAACTACTCAATTCAATCAAGTAATAGCTGCTGATAAGATAAGTTAAGTAATAGCTTAATAAAGTAATAACTGGATAGATGTGATGTCTATGCAACCACAGTACATCAAATACACACAATAATAATAATGTCTTGATAGAAAATAGAAAGGAGTCAGAAAGCGGAGCAATCTATTGCTCGGCTGGTGGTGATACTGCAGCTGAAGATACTATAGGTCCAGGAGATGTCTCATCTGATGAAGAATCATCATGCTGATAGTGGGTGCCTTTGTCTGATGCATCTCGATCAGCCTCTGCATCTAGTGTACCTATGGTGAATACTCCATCCTGTATCAAATGGTCAACAAATTCCCCTGCGGGCATGTCAAAGCTGTCAAGTGGAATCTTAGGTGTCCTCTGCTAGGAGTGTCCTCTGAATAAATCAGTCTTTCTATGAGAGGATACTGGATCAAGCGGTGCATCTGCAGGGCTGGTGCTCCTGAGAATCCTGTGACTCTGAACAATGGTGGCTCGTGTAGGGGTTTTGGATATCCTACTGCCTCTCGAAGCCTGACCTCTAGCCGAACCAACAACAGAAGGAACATGCTGTCTCTGAATAGGAACCTGTGCTGGTGGTGCTTGTGGCCTAGGTAGAACTGTGCGAGGTGGTAAACCATGGCCACGGTCAAGAACTGGATGTCGGTGAGGTGCTGGAGTAGGAACTGCAGGGGGGTATAAGTGTGGTGGTGCTCGGCCGAATCCACAGGGTAAGTCAGGAAGTGGGCTCACTGGTATCCCTGCTGTTTGTTGTCTCATAACCTTATAACATCGGACCTGCATCTGCATCATCCAGTACCAATAGTCTGGCCCTGGTGGTGTCCTATAGTGGTATATGTAAGGTGGCACCCGAGATCTAGGAGCTGGGGTGAAAGGTCCCGCTCTAGTAGGTTGTGGCACTACTGGTGGTGTTGCAACTGGGTCGTCATAATCATCCTTATCTTTGTCTGAATCTGAGTTGTTTGGCTCTTTTGGTTGATGCCTCTTTCTTCCCTTTCTTGGAAAAATTAGACCTGGTACTAATTCATCCATACTTTCTGCATCTGATGATCGTGCCCTGATGTAAACTGTCTCTCATAATCTTGAGTATATCCATGCTCCTAAGGAACTCATAATCTATCGGGTGGGCACTCCATACTGGCAGGCTTTTGAATTTTTCTACCTCTGTCGTATTAAGCAATCCCATTCTGCGAATCAGCCTTGTAATTATTGGACCCATATATGATCTCTTTGCAGCAAAATCCTTTTCTTCCAGAATCCGCTGGGCAACTAAATGGGCAACCTGAATATTCCTATTCTCGAGGATGCATGTCATCATAGCAATATCAAATCTGGCAACTCGACCACTTGTCGTGTATTTTCCATCAAATGAACAAGCTATCAGCTTGTGTAGGATTTGTAAGACTGGATCTCCGAGTTTCGTAGCTTTGATACCCGAGAAATATGTTACTGATGATAACTTACTCCATGCCTCGGATGGTGTGGTCGAGATGGATATCGAAGTGGCTCCATTAGTGAACAGTGGGGAATGTATCTCCTCAGGTGTTTATAGATCCAAATGTTGTGCGAACTGAGCCCATGACAAGGTGAATGAACTTCCCATGTATCAAAATGTGATCGAACTGTCTCCAACTCTACTCCTTGTCTTAAATGTGTATGTGGTCATGAACTCGGTAACCATTTCCATGTATACCGGTTCATCAATGCTGAACAGTTTCTTGAAGGACTCGAACTGCTGACCCTCAACTGGATAACTGAGTAGGTTCTCTAGTCTTTGTCTGAATCCCAATATTTGCAACTTTTCCCAGTCCACATATCTAAAACGCCCGAGCTTCTTGTCTCTCCAAATGTGTGCCATCTGGTCGTGATTAGGTGATGCACTAAGATAGGCGAGAGATCCTCTAAGTGGTCGTGCTGGGTTTAGTTTTTTCTTCTTCGGCGACATAGTACCTGAGAACATGAGAGATTTAAAGTAATGGATTCTTAAGAAGGAGAAAATTTAAAGCACTTATTGAAATTTGCAATGGAAGATTTGAAATGAAGGCTTTAAATTTTTGACAGTCCAAAGATTATAGTAAATATCAAATGTCCCCAACTAACTAATATATAGTTTAAACAAATAATAAGGCAATCATGAATACGTGAAAAATATATAGTCATGAAATGGCAATAGCTTTATTGTGAAGTAATGCAATTTACAAGGTTTGGTGTTACCCAAATTTGAAATGTCATTATTTCACAATTTATAATTATTATTAGGTTTTGACTTTTAAAAGTTCAAGTTGAAGTAAGGTTTAAAAATTCAGTTGATTTGTTTTAAAAATGCAATACTTCAAGTTGATGTTTAGGTCAAAGCTTACTTCAAATGATAACTTCGTATGCCAAAGTTATATCCTATGCATGTAAATATGACCTAAACTATTTCAATCATTTCCTAATTGGTAAACAAGCTAGGTCATGCAATAAGAGTTATGTCATCCATGTGTTAGATTTTATTCAAGACTTTATTTCACAATAATGATTTTCTAGTTATTTTGCCTACTTTGACTAGTCAAGTTCATTGATCATTGCAGCGACATTATGATTGATTATTATCATAGATATTGGATGGAAATCCATGTCGGCAAGTGATTCAAAAAGTAGATCCAAATCTGCTATAAAGTTTAGTTTTTGGTCTCTAAAATTGGTGGAAGTGCTTTCGCATTCATGATTTGACAGGCGAGATGAGAAATTGAGTTGTTCGTCTAGATTGGTAATCTTTTCTCGTTGGTCATATGAAAAAGGAAAGTCGGAGGAGTCTAATTTCCTAACGAATGTCCTATAAACATCTACTCTGTGAGAAGGATTAAAGGATGCGCTAAGGTGGCGTTCTTCAGAACAAGGTTTTTCTGGCTCAACTGATGGAACTTTATCCACCACTCGATAGATGGTGTATTCATGTTCTTGTGAAAGGAATTGAAAGATGCCGTCATTACGAGAATTTGATAGAGTGTTGCCATACACTGACGTTTCAGGAATGAGGGTGATTAAGTCACATAATTTCGGAGGTTTTTCTTCGTAATCTTCTTCGGAAGGACTATCGAAGTGGACAGAATTTGGTATTTGAGGCGAATGCAAAGTTGGGAAGTGATCTTCTGGAGATGATGCCAGGTCAGGCAACTTGTTGATACATGTTAGAGTGTCTGTCAGTTGGTCTAGTTATAGTTTTGTATTTAGAATTGAGTTTCCTGACTCCTGCGACGTTGTGCACAATGTCGCAGGTGCGACGTCAGGTTTTGGGCTTGCGACGTTGTCTATGTCGCATGGGCCTGGACCTGCGACGTTGTATGTAACGTCGCAGGATCGAGTGTTTAGTATAAAAACACTTTATGTAATCTGTTGGTGCATCTTAGTGTGTCTGTCAGTTGGTCTAAGTCTGTTATGTGTTTGATATGTAATTAAGTTAGTTAATAACTTTTGTTTTAATTACATTTTGTGTTTTGGCGACACAAGGTCTTTGTGTCGCAATAGTTACCTTGGCGACACAACTTGTGTCGCATGAGTCGGCTTGGCGACACATCTTGTGTCGCATAGACCAGGTTAGGTCTTTGGTATAAATAGGTTATTTCGGCTCATTTGTCAAGGTTGACGAAATTGTGTAATCAGAGAGCTTATTGCAAGTGATATTCTTAATATAATCTGATTAGCTTTGAGTATTGAATTGCTTTGCTTATTTGATTAACGTTTATATATTTAATCAATTGTATTCCGCACTTTTGATTGAGTAAGGATTCGATTAGGTCCGATTACAGGGGTCCTACAAGTGGTATCAGAGCCAAAATCACACGATTTGGCATTATTGAATCCGTTCTTGATACGTTTCTCGAATAATTGTGAGTGTATTGAATTAAAATCTTCATTTGAAAGGTGTTCACAAGCTTCTTCTTGCTATTTCTGGAAGATTTTAGGTTTATTTTTCGTCCATCAGTCGTAAATTTTCGTGTGGGTATCGAAAATTTTCGATTTTAGGGTTTTTTGGTCGCTGGTCAGCCGTTTCTGCGACATAAGCTGCGACATATCTTTTGTGTCGCGACTAGGGTTATTGCGACATACGTCTTTCATTAGGCGACACTAGATTGCGACATAAGACTTGGTTTTTCTTCCGTCGCTATCTTTTGCGACATAAAACTTGGCTTACTTCCGTCGCTAACTTTGCGACATATCATCTGCGACATATCCTCTGTGTCGCTTAAATCTTTTGCGAGATATAGATTGCGACATATCCTTTGTGTCGCTTAAATCGTTTGCGACATAAACTTGTGTCGCATAACAGTCTGTTTTCTTTTTCTTTTGTGTTATTTATCTATTTTGCAGGTAATTCACAATGTCTTCTTCAACACACTCCATTCAATCTGTAGGAGCTATACTAAAGCAAAACAATGAAGTTGGTTCTGGAAATAAACCACCTATGTTTATGCCGGGCATGACCTATTCTGATTGGCGCCAACGCTTTGAGTCTTATGTTGGATTAAATGATCCTGAGATGATGATTTACTTAGAGGAGAGATATGAGCGTCCTCTAAAGTCAGGAGTCTACAATGGTCAAGCTCCTGAGAAATCGATTAAATCAATGACTCCAGAGGAAAGAAAAGCTTTTGATATGGAGAGAAAGACTCATGCTGCAATTACTATGGCTTTACCTCAACCCATTATGAGACAGTTTAAACATCATAAGATTGCTTACGATCTTTGGAAAGCTTTCGAAAAGAAATGTGGTGGTAGTGTCCAATACAGAAAGAAAAGGATAGATTTAATCAAGAAGCAGTATGAGGTTTTTGACATGCTTCAGGATGAATCTCTGGAAGATCTGTGCAGTAGATTTTCCCAATTGGTCACTGAGTTGATTGACGGAGGTGTAACTCTTGAGCGTAGTGATGTCAACAAGAGATTATTAGACTCTTTACCTAAGAAATGGCACACTAGGGTTCTTTTGATGGAAAAAGATGAAGACATCATGGATATGGAGCTTGAAGATCTTATTGGACATATTGAAGCTGAGCTGCTTGAGATGCAAAGGAAAGAGACTAAGGCTACATCGCATCTCCAAAATCCAAAACTTTATGGAGTTGATGTTCCAGTATCTTCAAGCAGACCTTCTGTCACTGCATTTGTCGCTAGTAATGCTAGTGGAAATGTATCTTCTTGTAATCTATCTGGTTCTAATTATGTTCAGAATTCTGGAAATTCAACTGGGTCTCATTTTCAGAATTCAGGATTTTCTTCTGGTGAAGATTATGCCTCTACCTTTTCAGCATTTTTAGCCTGTGCTGGAGATTTTTCTGATGAAGATTTTGGTCAAATTGACCAAGAAGAATTGGAAAGATTAGATTTAAAATGGAATATGGCTATGCTGACCAGGAGGGTGAAGAATTTTTTACAGAAAACTGGTAGAACTTCTGTAAATAATCCAGGTGAGAAAGGAATTGGGTTTAATAAAGGGAAGGTGCGCTGTTATAAGTGTCAGAATTATGGACACTTCGCCCGTGAATGTGAGAAAAACAAGGCACCATCTTCAGGTCTCACCAAGCCTTCACCAACAAAGGCAGAAGAGAAAGCAATGGTGTCAGCTGCGTTCATGCTGACAGAAACTCCATGGGATAACAGCTGGTCTGATGGAGCTGATGATGATGAGAACACCGCACTAATGGCTGAGGTTCATGAGGTAGATGATGAACCTTTATCTTGTGTTTCTTGTATTAAGCTTACTAACCAATTTAACAGGTGTAGAGAGGATAATGAGCGCCTTAATACAACCATTTCACAATTAAAGGAAGATAATGAGATGTTGAAAGAAAGTTATAAGGCATCTGAAAAGAAATTAAAGGCTATTTTTGAAGAAAAGAAAGAACTTAAAGCCAAAATTTTTGAGCAGCAAGATGAAATAGGGAGTTATGTAGATATGTTAACTCATGTTAAAAAGGAACTTGCTGATTCACAGGCTGTAGTTCTTAATTTGAATCGAAAAATCTCAAATTTTTCTACATCCTCTCTCCTCTTTGATGAAATCCTTCAGAAACAAAGGACAGATACGAAAAGCAAGGCAGGACTTGGTTATCACCATGTCCCACCTCCAAAAGATTATTTGCCTATGCCTGAACAGGAAGTCATTAAAGATTTTGTGCCTAATGGTTTTCAGAAGGACACAAAACCTGTTAATGTTAAGATAAGTAAGCCTGAGGTCGCACCTAAGTCACAAAAACCTATAACTAGTATGCCTGAGTCAGTTAAGGCATCCACTAGTGAACCTGATCATTTAAAGGTTCAAAAGGTTGACTTAGTCAAACCTCTTGATGTTAAGGCTGAACCATTTCAGCCCAAACCAAGTGCATCTGTTAAAGTATCTGAGTCAAAGTCAGTCAAGTCTGCTGTTATCACAAAGACTGAAAAAGTTGAGGCTAAATCAATTCCTTCAGCCAGTTTAAAGGAGGAAATTGAGATTGAGGATATAACCGATGAAGAATACGGTTATTTAAAAAGGAAAACGGTAACAAATGATCATCATATCTTTACTAGTGAAGGGTATGATGAAATTTACAAAATGAATGGCAAGAAGTTACCTGAATCTAAAAAGAAGGTTTTTCAATCAAATAATTCAAATTTTCATAAAAAATCTTCTATTTCAACCCAAGGTTCATCTGATGTGTGTACACATAAGTGTACTTGTTCTGCACATCCAAATGTTAACCAAGTTCCAAGGTTGACTCCTCAATCTCATACTAAAATTGAGAAACGATCTTGTTTCTATTGCAAGAAACAAGGTCATTTGATTGATTTGTGCCCATTACTTGCTAAGAAGTATGCTAGAAGGGGAGATGCACGAACCTCTAAAGCAAAAAGTTTCTCAAAAAATTCAATGAGAGGTTCAGCAGTTCTACCAAGTACTTCTTACAATATTGAGCAAGTTCCCAAACCTAAAAAGGTTTGGAAGCCCAAAGAGTCCCGTTCTGACTCTTCATCTAATAATGATTCATCAGCCAGTGATTTTGATGTGTTAAAAAATAAAATTTTGACTGATGTAATCATTGTGGATGATACCACCGGGTTACCCAAGTCTGTTAAGGCTTGGGTTCCCCTTACTCATTAATTTCTTTATCTTTGATGTCGCAGCAATCTGAACAAGTTCAGAATAGTAGATGGTATATAGACAGCGGTTGCTCGCGACATATGACAGGCGATTTATCTTTGCTTTCTGAAGTAAAAACTTATAATGGAGGATATGTTGCTTTTGCCGGAGATAAAGGAGGAGTCATTACTGGACAAGGTACACTTTCTAATGGGCAAGTGAGTTTTGAGAAGGTTAATTATGTGGAGCAGCTCACACATAACCTGCTCAGTGTATCTCAAGTATGTGACAAAGAGTACACTACAGCATTCACTAAAACTGAATGTTGTATCTTGAAGCCAGGATTTGTTATTCCTGATGAATGGGTGCTGCTTCGCGCACCTAGACAAAAGGACACGTATATTCTTGATATGAAGACTGTTGAAACAACTCATCATACGTGTCTCCTTTCGAGAGCTCCTGAAAGAGAATCACTTTTATGGCACAGACGTATGGGTCACTTGCATTTCAGAAAGATGAATTATTTGGTGAAGCATGATCTTGTGCGTGGAATTCCAAAGCAATCCTTTGGAATCAATGATCTCTGTGTTTCTTGTCAAAAAGGAAAACAGCACAAGAAATCCCATAAGTCAAAGGTGATTAACTCGGTGTCAAGACCTTTGGAGCTATTGCATATGGATCTCTTTGGACCTGTAAATAAGAAGAGCATAGGAGGTTCTAAATACTGTTTAGTAGTTACTGACGATTACTCTCGCTTCTCATGGGTGTATTTCTTATCTACTAAAGATGAAGTTCCTGAAATTCTTACTTATTTGTTTGATAAGCTCGAGAATCTATGCAATATGTCCATCAAGAAACTGCGATCAGACAATGGTACCGAATTTAAGAATTCTACAATTGAGTTGTACTGTTTACGGAAAGGCATTGAGCATCAATTCAGTGCAGCACGGACTCCTCAATAGAATGGAGTCGCTGAGCGTAAAAACAGGACACTCATTGAAGCAGCTCGTACAATGCTGGCAGATTCTAAACTGCCTATTACCTTTTGGGCTGAAGCAGTTAATACTGCTTGTTATATTCTTAATCGGGTTTCTGTCGTTAAAAAGCACAATAAAACATCGTATGAACTGCTTAATAACAGGAAACCTTCATTACAGTTTCTTGAACCATTTGGTTGTCCCTGCACAATTTTGTACACAAAAGAGAAGGTTGCTAAGTTTGGTGCAAAGTCTAGTGAAGGATTGTTTTTGGGTTTTTCAAATAACTCTCCTAACAAACGAGTGTACAATTTGGCAACTAAGCGTATGGAAGAACATTATGAAGTAACATGTTTTCGTTATACTGAAAATCCAGATGGAAAGGGACCAGCACATTTGTTCAATTATGAAGCTATTTTTGATTCGTTTAATCTGTCCACGGAAGATGATGAAATGGATCAAATGGTTACTTTGCTTCATGGTCTCAATTTATCTTCAACTTCTTCAACGCCATTAAAAGCAACGACACCAAATGTCTCTAATACTCCACACCCTTCTCAATCAAATTCTCAAGCAAATGTTGATATCCCTGAATCATCCACAGGAAACCAAGAAACTTCTTCTAGTAATCCTGAGTCTGATGATGAAGATGAACATTTTGAGAATTCAAGGGAGTTTGAATCAGCACAAGAAGCTGACTTAACAAATTTGGACTCTGTCATTGTGCCTGACAAGATTCCAAGCTCGCGTATTCATAAGGACCATCCAGTAGATAATATAATTGGTTCTTTAGATAAGGGGATTCAGACGCGTCATCAAGTTGCTACGGATACACATTCTGTTTCACCTTCAGACTCATCTGAGTCCGCATCTCTTGCATGTCTGTCGATTGAGATTCAATCATGTTTCTTATCTCAAGTGGAGCCTAAACGAATAGATGAAGCTTTAAAAGATCCCCACTGGGTTGAGGCTATGCAGGAGGAGTTGCAGCAATTCCGTAAGCTGCATGTTTGGGAATTAGTCCCATTACCTAAGGGTGCAAATCCAACTGGCACTCGTTGGGTATATCGGATTAAGAAAGATGATCGTGGAGTGGTCATTCGAAACAAGGCAAGACTTGTGGTGCAAGGTTTTCATCAAGTTGAGGGATTAGACTACGATGAGGTTTTTGCTCCTGTTGCTAGATTGGAGTCAATTCGGATTTTCCTGGCCTTCGCATCCTTCAAAAGATTTACTGTTTATCAACTTGATGTCAAGAGCGCCTTCTTGTATGGACAAGTTGATACTGATGTCTATGTTAAGCAGCCTCCTGGATTTGAAGATCCGTTGCATCTAGAATATGTCTGTAAACTTAATAAGGCTTTATATGGATTGCATCAGGCACCACGATTGTGGTATGAGAGGCTTTCTACTCATCTCGTTAAAAATGGATTTGAAAGAGGTAGTATTGACAGTACGTTATTCACAAAAAGAGATGGTGAAGACTTACTGCTAGTACAAGTTTACGTTGATGACATCATTTTCGGATCCACCAAAGATTCTATGTGTAAAGACTTTGAGCATCTTATGAAGACAGAATTTGAGATGAGTGCAATGGGGGAACTCACGTTCTTTCTAGGTGTTCAAGTTGAGCAGTCGGCCAATGGTATTTACATTCATCAGTCAAAATATGTAACTGATATGTTAACCAGATATGATTTGCTTAACTGTAAGACCTACGGAACTCCCATTGAAATTAATCATAACATTGGACCGGCCATTGATGACGAGGACTGTAAAGAAAAGGACTATCGCTCCATGATTGGTTCTCTTATGTATCTTACAGCATCCAGGCCAGACATCGTATTCGCAGTGTCCATCTGCTCAAGATATCAAGCTAGGCCAAAAGTTTCTCATATGAAGGCAGTAAAACGAATTTTTGGGTATCTCAAGCATAGGCCAACACTTGGTCTATGGTACTCAAATGAAAACTCGTTTGAACTAACTGCTTATTCTGATTCGGATCATGGCGGCTGCAGTATAGATAAGAAGTCAACAACTGGTGGATGCCAGTTTCTTGGATCTCGCTTGGTTTCGTGGCAATGTAAGAAGCAGACTACGGTGGCTACCTCCACTGCAGAGGCTGAATATGTGGCTGCAGCCAGTTGCTGTTCTCAGATTCTGTGGATTCAGCATCAATTGCGAGACTATGGGTTACTTCTTACTCTAACTCCTTTACATATTGATAATACTGCTGCTATTTCCATTACACGCAATCCCGTACAACACTCTAGAACTAAGCACATAGAACTTAGATTCCACTTTATACGAGATTGCTATGAGAAACACTTGATAGACCTCGTCCACATAGATACCCTCAAACAGAATGCTGATCTCTTTACTAAGGCCTTCTCTCGTGCCCGATTTGATGAACTGATCAACATGATCGGTTTGCGCTTCTTTCAACTAAAGAAGTAACTTTTGGACTTGGCTTTGTTTAAAAAAAAAAAAAAAAAAAAAAAAAAAAAAAAAAAAAAAAAAAAAAAATTAAAACGCAACAGCCACTCTTTATATTCTATAGTATTAAAGAAATGCGAAGTTGCAATATTTGTAAAAAGACGTTCAGTTGTGTCTGTAAACAACTAGGAAAATGATAGTACATTAGGATGCGTGCATAAAATGAAAATTCTAAGGTTTATGCTTGATGTATCAGTAGGTTTATCTAGCATAATTACTGCAGTTTTTATAAACACTAGCTTCATCATATGATGTACTGGTAGGCATGTCACACTGGGAGTTGAACAATTAAAAAGTAATTCTAATAACATGTCTATTTATCATGTGGTCCACATTCTGGGATGTATGACTAAGTGTCTTAAATCTTTAATACCGCTTGGCATGCTTCCATTTTGGTTAAATAATATAAATTCTTTGGGGGTATATATTTCTTGTTTCCTCTGTTGTACGTAAGTACAGACCTGGTCTCATGTTATATATACTTAAAAGTTAAGCAAACGCAAGTCAATCGCACTTGAAAAAGTCTTACATTATAGGATACCTCACAAGGTCGCCAAAATGGTTTGACCAAGTCTGGTTTTGCTTACACCTGAATCAAGTTATGTTGCTTTGTTGTACGTCTGTACAGACCTGTCACCGCTGTCTTGATTCTTAAAAATGATTTTTATATATTTTCTCTATCATGGAAGATATGTTCTTGTCGAAATTAATGGGATATGTCTATAGTGGGGACCACAGATACTTATTCATACTAACAATAACAATTTGTTTATCTCCGTAGATGTAACATGTTTAGGTGGTAAAACAATACCAGTAATCATCTTGAAATAATTTTTATCAAAAGTGCTTTGAATATGCTAAGTAAACTTAAAGAGGTTACATACTGATAATCGAGATAACACTTAATAATTTCTAATACTTGCATGTTCTTCTAATATGATTCCTTAGCAGACAAAATAACTACGTCACCAAAAAGAACATTACTTTAAATTTAAGGTTAAATAGTTAAGTTATTTTATATTTAATATTGTATTTAGTTACTAACAAGTCCGATTAGTTATTCATCAAACGGTGTACACCACTTGAGATTTATTTTTCTGTGTTCTGCGACACATTCTTTCTTGCGACATAACATATGTCGCCTTATATGTCGCCTTTTGCGTCGCATGGTGGGGCGGAGGTATAAATACCTCCCTCCAGTCGCTTTCACGGATTACACTTTCTGCGACATAAAATCAAATCCTGCGTCACAACTTCAATCTCTGCGACACAAAATTTGCGACGCACTTTGATCCTACGTTTCGATCATTCCTTGCTGTTTCGAGCAATCCACCTTGTGCTTCTTGTTTACTACCTTCTAATCGAACGTTAGGTACTTGTTTCACCCTATTTTACCGTGTATTTTGTGCTAATTGTCGTTATATATTACGGGTTTTTTAAGGGTTTCGGGGTTAGGCTATTTTGACACGAAAACCACATTGTTTAGTGTTCCTATGACCGTTTTCCTGCTTCTGGTATGTTGGCGTACCCTAGGGTATGCCTCATTTTCAAAAAACCCCAATTTTTATGATAGGGTTTCTGGGTTGCAGATCGTTGTTCATAATTGCGACATAACTCGCGACATAACTTTTATGTCGCACGATTTCTAAAATCTAATTTATGTCGCTTGACTCTGCGACATAACTTGCGACATAACTTTTATGTCGCACGATTTTCAAAAATCCAATTTATGTCGCTTGCTTCTGCGACATAACTTTTATGTCGCCAAGTAATTATGCGACATATATTTTATGTCGCCAATTGTTAACTTGACATATTTTATGTCGCTGGATTCTGCGACATAACTCTTATGTCGCCACATGTTTATGCGACATATCTTATGTCACTTAATTGCATTGAGTAGCCCCTTACCTTTTGTCCGATTATAGCCATGGCAGGTGATTTCACTCAGGACAATGGTGTGTCACCATACTGTATTCATTGCTTCTGCCCAAAGGATATCCTGTCCTGCACTTCCGCGACTTCGAGGCTTACCTTCTAGTCGTGGAAGTTTCTGTGTACTTAGGTGTCGTGATAGCATTCCTGCTTGATCGATTATCTTTATTTTTTTGTGGTCTGGTGGAATCCCTTCATTGTCTTGGATTTTCGCTTGACCTTGTCTTGGATTTTGGCTATTTTTGTAGTTATATTATCCGAGGATAATATCTAGGTTTAAGGTTTAGGGTTTAGGGTTTAGACTTGGGATAATTTGTAATCATGACTATGTATTTGTTCCCAATTATTAATTAAAACCTTATTTTGTGCAAATTTGATATTTCTGTGTATTATTGATGTAATTTTGAACTCTGTGATGCGACATAATTTTTTATGTCGCCTGTTTCATGCGACATAACCCTTATGTCGTACCAACTCGATAAAATTCGAATAACTTGCATATTGCGACACAACCCTATCTGTCGCATTACCTGAAAGCGACACAATTCCTATGTCGCTATATTTGTTAGCAATCGATTTTGTTAACTTAGCGACATATTATTATTATGTTGCCACTGGTCTGCGACATAATTCTCTATGTCGCAATTCTTATCAAATTGATACTTGTGTTTAAAATTCATCTGCTAATGCTAACTGTTTGTGAGTTCTATTTTTATATGAGTGTACAGTAATGGCAGATGGTGATCTTCTATGGGAGCCACGTCATAATATTGTGGCATTTTTGGATGATACTAAGGACACTGCTGCTCCATACCGGCCAATGGTTGCATTTCTACGACGGTCTCGTATTCACACCGCCATTACAGCCACAACTACTATCTACAAAGATCAGGTGGCTTCTTTTTGGGAAAATGCGGTTATCAACTCAGAGCTTCCTTCTCCCAGGATTATTTATACCGTTGGTGATCGACAACTTATTATCTCCGAGCAAGTCATTCGTGAATTCTTTCACTTCGGAGATACTACAGAGATGCCTACACTTTATAGCAATACCTTTATTGCCGGGGCTATGACTCGTATTGGCTATCCAGGCGTCCCAAATGACCAATATCGCAAGGCAAATTTGCCTAAAGTCTGGAGGTACTTAATGCATATCATTATTGTTTGCCTTTCTCCACGTAAGGCGGGCTTTGATGGATTTAGTCACTCTACGGCTTCTGCTATGCTGGCATTGATATACAACAAGCCCTTTAATTTTTCTGGGTATATCTTTCGGGCTATGTTGGATAATCTTCATGCTGGGGATAAGCGTTGGAATCTTTATCCCCGTTTTATTCAGCTGTTTCTGGATAATCAGCTTCCTGGTCTTACTCAACATCCTCGCGAACGTTTGCGTCCAACTCCAATGAACGTTCGTATTTGGACGGTTTGATGGATAATCAAGCTACACTGATTCAGTCTCAGGCATCAGTTTTGGAGGTTCAAGCTGCGCAAATTAAAGCGTTAGAAGCGCAAGCTGCTTTGGTTCCTGTTTTGAATACTAGGGTCTTAGAATTAGAATCCCTAGCTGTCGTTTCGGGGGAGTCAGGCCTGCGTGCCATAGAAACAACATCCAGGGCTTCTACCGGAACACAGACAGAAAATGTAAATGAAAATGTAAATGTTTCTGATGAAAATGAATTTCTTCGTTTGGATTATTTCTCTGTTGATGATATTCCAGGTCAGCCAAGACCATTAGCTGTAGATTACTCGAATGTGAATTTATCGTTATTTCAGCGAATGGTTAATGGGGAAAGTCAGGTGTCTAGTCCTGAATTTGAAAATAATGATGATGTTGAGATTGAGGAGGAGGAATTAAACAATGATGAATTTTATAATGATGCTCCTACAATCGAGACAGATTCTTCGGAAGATGAAGCAGAGCCAGCTGGAACTCATACAACTGTTCCAGAAACTTCAGAGGCTTCCGATAATGCTTCTACTTCAACTCTTGAGCGACCGGTGATAAGCTTTATTCCTGATGAATTTATTCCTGTAACTTGCAAGACATATAAAGTACATGGGAATTATACAGGAATCATTAAAAGCTGGAAAACTTGTAGAAATATTCTGATGATTAAAAGAAGTGATGGTATTCAGTATTTTAAAAGCTCATTTAAGAAACTGAGTACGTTGCCAAAAGGAGAAATAAACCGTCTTGCTCAATTAGATCTAATAAATCCAACCAGGGATTCTAGAGCTGATTTTATACAGACGGTTCTGCGTCGTGAAGTGAATAGCAAGAGATACAACTTTATCAAACCGACGCTTGGTAAGAGATTCATTTTTAAAAAGAAACTAGATCCAGTTACAAAGCAGCCGATTTGTAAAATGCGTTATCCACCAGCTGATTGTTTAACTGAGATCCCATTGGAGTCTGTTCCTTATGATTTTCTAAGAAGATTTCATTATTGGGAACTTGATCCACATACAGGTGAAGCTGTGTTTGTGTTTGTTCCAGAGTCTGAACATCCGGAGAGAAATTCACTGTATGGTCTTAAGAAAGCTCAATTTAAAGTTTTTGATCCTATGAGCTTAATCAACTTGTCACAGAATGACTTGAGGATATTGTTTGATAATCCAATTCGCTTCAACGTAAGAAATGTGGTGAATTCGATTCTTGCTAGACAATTTCAGAAGGTCGTGACTGTGTGTGTTACGCATGGGATTCATGCTGGAGGCAGGTTTCCAACAGGCTGGGCATAATTGAAGAAAGTTTAATGACCAAGCTGAAGACACGGGGGAGTTTGTTGGTGCATCTTAGTGTGTCTGTCAGTTGGTCTAAGTCTGTTATGTGTTTGATATGTAATTAAGTTAGTTAATAACTTTTGTTTTAATTACATTTTGTGTTTTGGCGACACAAGGTCTTTGTGTCGCAATAGTTACCTTGGCGACACAACTTGTGTCGCATGAGTCGGCTTGGCGACACATCTTGTGTCGCATAGACCAGGTTAGGTCTTTGGTATAAATAGGTTATTTCGGCTCATTTGTCAAGGTTGACGAAATTGTGTAATCAGAGAGCTTATTGCAAGTGATATTCTTAATATAATCTGATTAGCTTTGAGTATTGAATTGCTTTGCTTATTTGATTAACGTTTATATATTTAATCAATTGTATTCCGCACTTTTGATTGAGTAAGGATTCGATTAGGTCCGATTACAGGGGTCCTACATAATCAGTTTTAGGGTTAACGAACGATTAACGAGAAACCCTAAACGAAATCTGTCGAAATTACTTGTAAACAAGTCGAATATTATCAATAAACACACGTTTGAATTTGGTTTACTAGTATTGTGTTTATTTGATTGTTTGTGTTATTGATCAATTGGTGTTTCCGCAACCAATTGATTTGTGTAACTTCATTCAAGATCGCTACAAAGGACTTTCAACTGGTATCAGAGCCACGGGGCTCGTTTTTGAAGAATAGGATCAAGTTTTTGATTTAAACTAACGATTAACATCTTGTTTTTCGTGTGGTTTTTTTTTTTGTGTTCTTCTTGTTTACAGGTTAACAATTGCGTTTTCTGGGATATTTTGAAGGGTTTGTTCGTTTGCTATTCGTAAAAATCATTTAGGTTTTTATTTTTTACGAATTAGGGTTTTTGGGCCGCAACTGTTTGCGACTTTGTGACGTCGTGTAATTTTTGCGACCTCAACTGCGACGTCGCTTGAGACATCACAGTTTTTGACCTAATTTGGTTTTTTTGCGACGTACTATTGCGACTTCGTGCAATTTTGCGACATTACATTCTTCGTCGTAATTTTGCGACGTCGTGCTACTCTGCGACGACATCAGCGACGTCATTCTCTACGTCGCATCTTTGATTCTTATTTGAGTCCTTATCCGTTTTGCGACATCACTCACTACATCGCACAGACCTTTTGCGACATCATCCTTATTATCGCAAATCTCAGATTATAATTAATTCTATAATTATAAATGGCCGCTGACAAGGAAGATATCAGAGGGATTAGGGAGATGATATAACAGGGAAATGATATTGGTTCCAACAATAAACCTCCATTATTTACTGCAGACATGGACTATGCTTATTGGAGAGATAGATTTGAACAGTTTGTGGATTTTCATTGTCCGGAACTGTGGGGTCCATTAAAACAAAGATATGAGGCTCCAGTGTCTGAAGGAAATTATCGCGGTGTTCCTCCACCAAAATCTTTCACTGCGATGACACCTCAAGAAAAGAAAGATTATCAAATGGAAAGGAAAGCACATTCAGCTATCTGTATGTGTTTGACAAAGGATGTCATGAGACTGTTTAAAACTCATGACACAACCTATGACTTATGGAAAGCGATAGAGACAAGGTGTGGGGGAAATGAGAAATATAAGGAGGCTAAATTGGAATTGATTAAGAAACAGTACGATCTGTTTGACTCCTTACCTAATGAGACGACATCTGGATTGTTTACTCGGTACTCACAACTGGTGAGTGAATTAACTGAAGGAGGATATACTCTCACTGCACTTGAGATTAATAAAAAGTTGTTGGATGTTTTACCAAGTGCATGGGATGTGAAAGTCCAATTCTTGAAGGAAAATCAAGAATTGGCTGGGATGACCTTGGATCAGCTTATAGGAGTTCTTCAAGCCCATGCTATGGAATTGAAGAAGAAGGAGTGCAAGTCGAATGGATTTGTACAAAATCCTTCACTATATGGAAGCCAAGTAAACTCTGGTAAGAGTTATGGAGGAATGGCATTCATATCGGATACCAATTCTCCATCCTATTCAGCTGGGGCTACACATGCTGCCTATGTTTCCGGGACATCCTGCACAAATCAAGGATCACAACAGCAGGATTCAACATCACCAGCAATTCAAGAGCAAGCTGTGATTTATACAGCTTTCCTAAGTTCTTACAAAGATTTGGTTACTCAACCAAATACTATTTTGGAAATGACCAAAGAAGATTATGCTCAGCTGGATGATGATGACTTGGAACAGATGGATTTAACCTGGAACATAGCCATGATTTCAAGGAGGGTTCAGAAATTCTTGCAGAGGACGGGACGCAAGAGCTTGGAAGGTAATGGGAAGACAGGGTTTGGGTTCGATAAAAGCAAGGTTCGATGTTACAACTGTCAGAACCTTGGTCACTTTGCAAGGGAATGTGAGAAACCCAGGATGCCATCGTCGGGTCTTACTAAGCCAGACCCACCCAAGGCAAATGATAAAGAAGAAGTTAAATCGTTGGCTGTAGATAATGCTTTGATTGTTTTTGAGCCAACTGCTTCTGATTGGAGTGCTCAGGCTGCACAGTTTCAATGCTTGATGGCTCACATTACTCCTGAGGTACCAAATGAACCTAACAAGCCTTTCAATTGTGTTTCATGTATTAAATTGACTGAATCCCTTGAGGTCTATCAGAAAGACAATTTAAATATGCGGGACAAGATAGTGAAACTTACTGAATCTAATAAGCTTTTGCTAGATAATGAAAAACTTTATGAACAACACCTTGAGGCTCATAAATTAGATACTGAAACTTTTAAAGCAAAGGTCTTTAGCCAGCAAGATGCAATTAAGAGTTATCTTGTCAAAATTGAATTGTTGACTAAAGAATTATCTGATTTGAAAAATGAGTTTGAAAATCATAAAAGCAAAATCTTAGGTTCAACAACCGCAACTCAAGTCTTTAATGAGATAGTTAGTAGGCAAGGGGCAAGCGGCAAAAAGAAGGAAGGTCTTGGCTATAATCAAGTACCACCACCTTCTAATGCTGAATATTGTCCCCCGCTTGCTAAAGAAGGCCTTGAGGAGATTTCAGTTGATTATACCAAACTGTATGGTATTAAGGCCAAAGAAGCCAAGCTAAACAAACTGACAACGGAGAAAACCAAGAGGCAAGAGTATCCATTGCCTCAGTTTGTTAAAGCTGAAAGCAAGTCTCAAGTTCATACTGATGAGATTGTTGAGATAGAGGATATTACTGATCAGGAATATCCTGAGTTTAAGAAGGTTGAGGCTAAACCTGAAAAACAAATTTTAAAAGTTGAACCTGTATCAAAGGTTCAAAATAAAAAGGAAAATAGAGTTTTAAATGTGAAACTTCAAACTCAAAAGTCACCGGCAAATGTTTTAAAACAAAAGGTGACAAGTAAAAAGGTTCATGTTGATAAAACTTTTGCCTCAACTTCTTAACCAAAACAAGCATTTTTTAACACGTGCACGAAATGTTCATGTTCTAGAAATGCTTCACCACTTCCTGCAGTAAATCCTTCGCCTCAACAGTTTAAAGAGACTCGTTCTTGTTTCTACTGCAAGAAACAAGGACATTTGATCCGCGACTGTCCCAAACTTTCTCATCAGCGTTATGGGAGAGATATGCCTAGGACATCATTCTACAGAAATTCTTTTTCAAAATCACCTTCTAGGCATTACTCCAACTCTCCTAAGCCTGCCGAGAAAGTAAGTAATGTTGGGCAAAATTCTTTGTCAATTCCAAAGCCCGACATTACCACTAAGCCAAATTCCGAACCATCAAAGGTTTGGAAAAGAAAAGAGTCTACTGCGGACTCTATTGTCATCAATGATAACACATCAGATACTAAATCTGATTTGTTTAAAAATAAAGTTTTATCTGATGTGCTTATTGTTGATGACTATGGTCGACCTAAGTCTGTAAAGGCTTGGGTCACCGTTTCTCACTAATCTCCTCATTATTTTGTGTTGCAGCAGTCTGAACGTGTAAAAGATAGCGAATGGTTTCTTGATAGCGGCTGCTCGCGACACATGACTGGTGATGTGTCTCTTCTTGTGGATATTAAACCATACGCAGGACGCCCTATGGTTAAAGTTCATTATCCACCAGCTGACTGTCTGACTTAAATACCTTTGGAGCAGGTTCCTTATGATTTTCTAAGAAGATTTGTTTATTGGGAACTTGATCCACATACCGGTGAAGCTGCGATTGTGTTTGTTCCTGAATCAGAGCCGCAGCTAGAATATGGGGGTATTTGGAACTTAAAGAAAGTTTCATTTTGGGTTTTTGATCCTATGAGTTTGATAAATCTTCACGAAAAAGATTTGAGAAAACTCTTCGATAATAGGATTCGGGTGAATGAGAATAACGAATTCAACACGAAGCTTGCACGACAATATCAGAAAGTTGTTGAAGTTTGCGTTAACAATGGAATTTATGCAGATGGGAAGTTTCCTGCAAATTGGGTTTGATTGAAGATTCTTTTGAAGACCAAGCTGAAGACACGGGGGAGTTTGTTGATACATGTTAGAGTGTCTGTCAGTTGGTCTAGTTATAGTTTGGTATTTAGAACTGAGTTTCCTGACTCCTACGATGTTGTGCACAATGTCGCAGGTGCGACGTCAGGTTTTGGGCTTGCGACGTTGTCTATGTCGCATGGGCCTGGACCTGCGACGTTGTATGTAACGTCGCAGGATCGAGTGTTTAGTATAAAAACACTTTATGTAATCAGTTTTAGGGTTAAGAACGATTAACGAGAAACCCGAAACGAAATCTGTCGAAATTACTTGTAAACAAGTCGAATATTATCAATAAACACACGTTTGAATTTGGTTTACTAGTATTGTGTTTATTTGATTGTTTGTGTTATTGATCAATTGGTGTTTCCGCAACCAATTGATTTGTGTAACTTGATTCAAGATCGCTACAAAGGACTTTCACAACTGATCCGTGTCATCAAAGTCCAAGCAATGTTTTGGAATAGAAAGTGAGGTCCTAAATTCTTCTAGGGTTTCGGAGGTTTCTTTAGCTTTAGAGGAAGAGGGTGAAAAGAAATCAGATCCTATTTCTCCTACTAAGTAGTCAAAGAATTCTGCATCGTCCATTGCCGTCAGTTCGACTTTTGAAATGAGGTAAGAAGTGGGTTTTTGAGTTGTCATTTTGAACTAATACTATCCTAATTAACTAATGCTAAACTAATACTAAATTACTCAATTTAACTTCCGAAAGATACCTGGAAAGGTTTCGTTCGGAAGGATCTCCTAAATACTACTACTTAAGGTGGCTTTAAATTGTACGTTTGTGATTCCCCGGCAACGGCGCCAAAAACTTGATGCCACCCGAGAGCGTCAGTGTCGTTGATTGTAACTTAATCGGGCGCCATCAGGGGTTTTAAAATTTATAATTAGCCGGGCTTAAATTATATGTACTACCTACTCTGGTTAGTAAGCGGTAAGTATAACCTAAGATCGTTCTATGAATCCAAACGTGTGGGTAAATTAAAGTTGGCACTTTCGGTAGGGAAGTATCTAGGATGGAACAAAGTAGGTACGTTTGGGGGTTAAAGACAAGTAATTAAAATGCACGAAATTAAAGTACAGGAAAGCAGATAAAGATAAATATGTGAATGTTGAGATTTCGATAATTAATATTTCAGGATGACAGAATAAATAGGGATGATACTAATGTGGCAACCAAACTACTAGGCGTAAACTCTATAACCCTACCAACTCAATTTCCCATTGGCATGTCACTAGGAACTAGGTTATCATGCATCTGATCGGAGCAATACGCAAACTTCCAATACTTATCTAGTTGAAAGATAAGCAACCTATCTTGGTTCTATACCGAGGTTCATGAATCAGTAGCGTATTATCTCATAGGTCCAACCGTTCTTAACTCCTAACATAGTTTACTGTTCTATTAGCATGCAGATTAATAACTTTGTATGTTTGGACCTCCGATTTTATAAGACTTGGTGTTTTAAGGATTCTAGGTCATTATGACTTTGATCTAATTCCTAAGTCCTGTTATCATTCATTTAAGCTCTAGTTACTTCGACTTATGATTCAAATCTCTCATTTTCAAACAGTTATACATCCCCGGATTATTCGCAGTTTATTAAAATGTGTTTCATATGAGGACCATGCCTTTCAATGATGGACAGTGTACTTTACGTAGTAGTTCCATAGTTTCTCACATCAACATGCGGTCGAGACTAATTGACAGTGAAAGTGACACACTATCTAACTAAATGTAAAGCAGTGCAGAAATGTAAACCTAATATATACAACGAGTGGTTTCAATGTGTCTTACTTATTTCATGTCATGGGCACAGATAACTACTTACCATAATTAAGGTTGATCAGGTCCTAATTACTAGGTTGCAGTCACGTGGATAACCAGAAAGGGTAATCCATAAATTAAACTTGAATTCATAAGGTCTTAACGTTACAAGGGTTACTAATTCCTATTTTATCTGAACGTATTTCACGAACATCATTTTATAGTGTTTTGACTTTCGTAGGATATACCAGTTAGTTGTGAAGTTGTATTACCCCATCGGGATTCCAACTATTAAACCAGAGCTGATTCCAGATGTAACACCTGCCTAATTAGGATGATTAATTATGCATAATTAGGCGTAACTATACGTGGTTAGTATGTAATAGGACTAATTACAGACCCAATTTGTGTGTGTGTGTATATATATATACATATATATATATATATATATATATATATATATATATATATATATATATCCGTACGCGACTTGGTTTAAATAGTGCAATTTAACCGGAATGAGTCCGACACGAGTTAACTTGGACGTTGGTGACAAAACCTTTTAAAAATAACGTAGAATTATCCAAACAAACATTATTTGGATTAATATATTGAGGAAATACATTACACATATCCCGCATTTTTCTAAAATGCTCTAAACGCAACGAAAGCACACGAAACACGCCCAACAAAGGAAAATAAATCAAATCATTTTTTTATGACCCATTATTAAGTATTTCGATAAAATACTTCATTTAAAAATATTCCGTATATACTTTAACACATAACGCGAAATGACCTTTAGACGACTAACGAACGTAACATAATTTTAAGAAACGAATCCACGAGCCTAAACCCGCAAACGGGTCGGCTCTAACCCGCGAACCGACCCGAGACCCCTTTTTCCCTTTTCTTCCTTTCCCCTCCTTCACTCACCTCATTTCACACACACAACTTTCACCAAAAATCCTCTCATCTCTCTCTCTCTACTCATTTTCGTACATATCTCTCTCTAAAAACTGAGGAAATCAGCAACACCACCACCATTAAATCGGCCATCATCATCACAAGGAAGCGAGGAGTATCAAGAACTTCATCTTCTTATTCCCCATCTCCTCCATCTTTGATTTCTTGGTAAGAATACTTGAAAGCCCTTTTAAATTACTTGTAAAGCTATGATTTACATGCTAAAATGTTCACACAACAAGTTTATGTCCAAAATTCCACGGAAAACGCTTTAAAAATCAAAATCCATACAAAAATTCACGAATAGCTCGGTCTGCGAACTGAGATCAAACTAAGTTCGCAACCCGTATCTGCGAGTCGAGATTTAGAGAGTCGAACTCGACTTGCGAGCTGAGGGTTTTGCGAATCGACCTGCGAACCTAATTGACCTGCGAATTGAACTGCGAGTTGACCTGCGAATCGACCTGCGAGTCGATTTCTGCGAACCGACCTGCAAGTCGAGTTCTGCGAACCAAACCTTGCACCGCGAACCGAATTCAGTTCGCAGCCTACTGCCTTGCGAGCCGAACTCAGTTCGCACCGTGAACTCAGTTCGCAACACTTTTTAGTTCGCAGCGAAACTAGGTAAAAGTTTCCTGATTTCTAAATTGCAGATGCGACTTTTAATAAACGATGCAATATGGATGACAGACTTACAGATACATTTTCAAAGAAACAACATAATGAAATACAACACAATGATAATACATAAATTATTATTACACTCCGTCACCAACGGACCCTAATTGATTCAAACAAACACGTGGACGTTTTCTAGTTGAATGGACAACTAGCATGGGTGACCTTTCAGGTCACCAACTTATTTACTTATGTACTTACAACCTTGTGCGTTCCAGACGTCAGAAGGTTGCGGGGTTCTGAGAACTGATACACGGACTTACGACCGCTTTATTTACTTGATTTCGTCTACTCGCTAGGCTCAGGTGAGTCTTACAGCCCTATTTTACTGTTTTTATACTTTGGTGTGAGATACTTAGCAACTGTTTTACGTATGAACACGATGTACTAAACTAATTTGTTGCTTCTTACATACAACGCAAGGGTTACTATTTATCCACTGAAAACCTCCTATCATAAGTTGTTAGTTATAGACTTAAGCGCGAGTATTAGTAGGATGGATCCATTCGGGACTGACAATCCCCGTTCGGGGTAGTAGCGCTACCACGAACTCTTCTGTAGAAACGGGCATTTGATACTTGTTATATATGAGTGTTCGGATAGCACTCACGGGGGTACGTGATGCTGTACTTAACTGTACCATTCACATTACACTGTTAAGCTTCAACTTGTGAGCTCATGGCACTTGTGATGATTTATTGATTTACTTATTTTACTGATAGCAATACTGGTACATACTGTGGTTCATAATAACTATTTATTACTAAACCTGTAAGATTCACCAACATTTTTGGTTGACCTTTTTAGCTTTGTATCTCAGGTTCACAGACGGAGTATGATTACCCCTGGACACTAGCTAGAGTCGCATGATTTCTACATTGCATATAACGGAGATTCTTAGCATTATCTTTTGTATATTATGATTATGTAATAGAATCTCCCGCCACACGCGTGGACTCTAGGGATCTACATTTTGTATCCGAAAACACTATGTTTTCAAACTCTGTATCTATGAATCGTAACTATTTTTAAAACGTTGCATATAGATGTCGTTGCTTTATCTTTGTGTTGTTGATATTTGATTAGTAGCACCCCAAAGCTAGCTTCCGCTAAACATATAATTTGGGGGTGTTACAGATTGGTATCAGAGCCTGAGGTTATAGCGAACTAGGTTGCATTTAGTGGGCCTATACTATGACCATTAGGCAGTATTCCCTATTAAGTATGATTAGGTTCAGTGACTACATGATATTGGTTTAATTTAACATAGCCTGATCAACTATGTACAATTAAAAGAATATGATGTGAGACCTGAAAGGAATCATGACTGAACAAGATACACTAGTTGACTCTGACCACGAGAGAAACCGGGACACAAACATGTCTGTACTAGACACTCAATAGGCTATTATGTGATATATAGATATATACACCGGTTGATCCCTCTATGAATTCTAGACTATGCTATATGTACGAATGTAGGCCTCATTCTCTCTAACGCTTTGTCTCAAAATGGAAAACACACCACCCAACTCGTCACACTCTCATCCGCATGGGTCGCGAAACCCCAGGGAAGCTAGGAGGAACACCAGGTCGCCTCGAGCCGACCCATATCCCACTCACTCCATCTT
Source organism: Pseudognaphalium luteoalbum (assembly GCA_963422505.1). Taxonomy (NCBI): domain Eukaryota; kingdom Viridiplantae; phylum Streptophyta; class Magnoliopsida; order Asterales; family Asteraceae; genus Pseudognaphalium; species Pseudognaphalium luteoalbum. The sequence continues at coordinate 52,651,618 of OY730196.1, forward strand.
GTCGGACTTAGCCACTAGGCTACACCAGCACGAGCAACGACTTAACACTATGGATATTGAACTCCAAGAAACCAACGAAAACTGGAGACTCACATCACTCGAACGTATCAATCAAGTCTCCGAAGATTACAAAAATACCGTCAACCGCATGGACACCCTTGACAACCGTCTGGGTGAAACCGTCGAAACTATGGAGGTTTTCCACAACCAAGTGATTGGCAACCGAAACGAAATCTCCGTCCTACAATCAAGGCTAAATCAGTGCGAGACACGTCTAAGGGAGACCGAGGACGCCCTCCGAATGGTTAGCAGACTTGCAGAATCTGTAGACCATCTCACCGCACTGCTGCCGCAACTCAATTTACGCCAGGATTGCTTAGGCTAAATTTGTACTTTATCATGCTTTCGTAGGACCTAGGTAATTCGACCGGATGTAACAATTCCCAGCACTTTTGTGAAAATCTCTAAGTCTGTAAACTTTTGAAACTCGTACTCGAAATTGTCTGTAATCATTTAACATCGTAATATCAATCGACAATTTCTCTCAACTATCTTGCATTGTTAACTTTCACCTTGTGATGTTGTATATTACCGTTTTAATATATGTACATCTATCGAATTTTCATTCTGGTACAACTTCTTATGTGCCTCTTGTTCTTTCTTGAAGAATCATGCCGCCAAAGAAGAAAAGTTACAGCGATGCTGAAATCGCTGCTCTCGTTTCCCGAGCTGTGGCCGAAGCCCTGGCTACCCGGGAATCACCACGAACATCTAGGAGAAGTGATGACACCGCTGACACTACTCCTGTCATCAAACCTTGCTCTTACAAGGACTTTCTCAGCTGCAAACCATTGTACTTCAAGGGCACGGAAGGCACCATTGGCCTGATCCGATGGAGAGAACGTATGGAATATGTCTTCAGTCTCTGCAACTGTATTGAGGGTAACAAGGTTAATTTCGCTGCTTACACCTTTCAAGAAGGTGCACTTACGTGGTGGAATACCCACGCCAATTCTGTGGGCATTGAGATTGCAAACCAGCTTCCCTGGACTGAACTAAAGAATAAGTTAAGGGAGAAGTACTGCCTTGAAGAAGAACTGCACCGTCTAGAGGAAGAGTTCTGGCACTTGACAGTGCAGGGAACCGATATTGATGGATACACCACCAAGTTTCAGCAGTTCTCGTTGTTATGCTCGGGATTTGTTGATCCGGAGGTAAAAGGCATCAAGAGATACATCCGCGGCCTCCCCGAGAACATTCAGGGAAATGTCGCCTCGTCAAAACCAACCACGGTTGAAAGTGCAATTCGGATAGCTCATGAACTCATGGCAATGGTTGTCAGTCGTGAGACATCCAACACACCTACCTCCAACCACAAATGCAAATCCTCTGATCACCAAAACTAACAACCCAGCAAAAGGCCTTTGACTGTTAAGGCTTATGCCACCGGCTCTGAGGATAGGAAGGAGTATAAGGGAAACAAGCCCTATTGCTCTAAGTGCCAGCGACACCATGATGGTTCTTGCCCCTGTGGCAAGTGTAAGAGATTTGGACACTTGGCCAAAGATTGTAAATCCATCACCACTGAGATCAATACCTCTGCACCAAAGACCTGTTATGAGTGCAACGTTACCAGGCATTTCAGAAAAGATTGCTCGAAGCTGAAGAACAACAACAATGCTCAAGGAAGAGCTTTCGTGCTGAAATCTGGAGAAGCCCGTCAAGACCCGAATGTGGTCATGGGTATGTTCCTTCTCAACAACTTGATTGCTTCTGTATTATTTGATACTGGGGCTGATAAGAGCTTCATTTCTGATGAGTTTTATCCACTACTTGACACTACACATGTTACCTTAGACTCTAAGTACACAGTAGAATTAGCGAACGGAAAACTTATTGAGGTCGATAGTGTAATACCTAATTGCACTTTAAACTTAGCTAGTGAGCTCTTCTCCATTGATTTGATACCCATAGAGATCGGCAGCTTCAACATTATCGTCGGTATGGATTGGTTATCCAAGCACCGAGCTGAAATCGTCTGCTATGACAAACTCGTTCGCATACCTCTCGTCTCCGGTGGAACCTTAGTCCTACAAGGGGAGACCGGTAGACAAGATCTGAATATTGTATCGTCATTGAAAACTAGAAAATACCTACGAAAGGGATATCAAGCCATCCTTGCGCATGTCACCGGGAAGAAGTCGGAGGAGAAGCGACTTGAGGATGTGCCTATCGTGCGGGAATTCCCGGAAGTCTTCCCTGAGGACTTTCTTGGACTTCCTCTGCCTAGACAAATCGAATTCCGAATCGAACTCGTGCCGGGAGCTGCGCCCATGGCACAAGCTCCGTATCGTTTAGCACCCTCCTAAATGCAAGAGTTGTCTAACCAATTACAGGAACTCCTGGAAAGAGGATTCATTCGACCAAGTTCCTCGCCTTGGGGAGCTCCGGTCTTATTCATGAAAAAGAAAGATGGATCATTCCGTATGTGTATCGATTACCGAGAGTTGATTAAGCTAACCATAAAGAATCGGTATCCACTTCCTAGAATCGATGACCTATTCGACCAACTTCAGGGATCGAGTGTTTATTCGAAGATTGACCTACGGTCAGGTTATCACCAACTCCGAGTTCGTGACGATGATATTCAAAAGACAGCTTTTCGAACACGCTATGGGCATTACGAATTCCAAGTGATGCCGTTCGGTTTAACCAATGCACCTGCAGTATTCATGGACCTTATGAATCGGGTGTGCAAACCGTATCTTGAAAAGTTTGTCATTGTGTTCATTGATGACATTCTGATCTACTCTCGCGATGAGCAAGAACATGCCCAGCATCTGAAAACCGTTATATGCCAAATTCTCTAAGTGTGAGTTCTGGATTCAAACCGTTAAATTCCTTGGACACGTCATTGACAGCCAGGGAATCCATGTTGATCCCGCCAAGATTGAAGCAATCAAGGGCTGGGGGTCACCAACCACTCCGACCGAAGTGAGACAATTCTTAGGTCTCGCTGGGTATTACCGTCGATTCATAGAGAACTTCTCGAAAAATAGCTATTCCTCTAACGACACTGACTCGGAAGGATAAGAAATTCGATTGGACCGACAAACAAGAGTCAGCCTTCCAACTGCTGAAGCACAAACTCTGCAGTGCACCAATCCTGTCCTTACCCGAAGGCACTGATGACTTCGTGGTTTACTGCGATGCCTCACACCAAGGACTTGGTTGCGTGCTAATGCAACGGGAGAAAGTCATTGCCTATGCCTCACGACAACTGAAAATTCATGAGAAAAACTATACGACACACGATCTAGAGCTAGGTGTCATGATATTCGCGCTGAAGATCTGGAGACATTACTTGTACGGTACGAAAAGTACTATCTTTACCGATCACAAAAGCCTCCAACACATATTCGATCAAAAGGATCTAATCATGAGGAAACGACGTTGGATCGAGTTGCTTAGTGACTACGACTGCGAAATCAAATACCACCCAGGCAAGGAAAACGTAGTTGCCGATGCCTTAAGCCGAAAAGAACGAGTGAAACCCCTTCGAGTCTGAGCCCTCAGTATTACCATCCACAATGATTTCATCACCCAAATTATTGCCGCTCAACTCGAAGCACTCAAACCCGAAAACATCGTCAATGAAGCCTTGCGAGGCATGGATAAACAATTTGAAATCAAGCCTAGTGGAACTCGATACTTCTCTAACAGGGCATGGTTACCCAAACTCGGAAACTTGCAAGATTTGGTGATGGCTGAAGCTCACAAATCTCGATACTCCATACATCCTGGTTCTGACAAGATGTATCACAACATCAAAGGATTGTATTGGTGGCCTAACCTGAAAGTTGATATCGCCGTATACGTCAGTAAATGCTTAACTTGTTCCAAGGTCAAGGCCGAACACCAAAAACCCTCAGGATTGCTCCGACAACCTGAAATCCCCCAATGGAAATGGGAACAGATTTCCATGGACTTTATCACCAAACTACCAAAAACTTCGAGCGGTTACGATACCATTTGGGTGATTGTAGACCGTCTCACGAAATCTGCCCATTTTCTAGCCATCAAGGAGACTGACAAAATGGAGCGTTTAGCTCGCATCTTCGTCAAGGAAAATGTATCGTGACACGGTGTACCTACCTCGATCATCTCGGATAGGGACAGTCGCTTTACTTCCAACTTTTGGCAATCATTACAAAAATCCCTCGGTACTCGTCTGGATATGAGTACTGCTTATCACCCGCAAACTAACGGCCAAAGCGAACTAACTATTCAAACACTGGAGGATATGTTACGCGCCTGCGTAGTTGACTTCGGTATTTCTTGGGAAAATCACTTACCATTGTGTGAGTTTTCATACAACAATAGCTACCATACCAGCATTAAGGCTGCACCTTTCGAGGCACTCTACGGACGAAAGTGCCGATCACCTATCTGCTGGACTGAGGTGGGGGATACCAAACTCACTGGTCCATAAATCATTCAAGAAACCACCGAGAAGATCGTTGGTATCCAAAACCGACTGAAAGCCGCACATGATCATCAGAAAAGTTACGCTGACGTGAGACGTAAACATCTTGAGTTCCAGGTTAGGGACAAGGTACTTCTTAAGTGATAATTGTGTTTTGAATCAATTGACTGATTGAAGATTGTTACGTTGTCTATAGGACCTTGTTTATTAGTGATAATTAATTTCTACTTAACGTGGTCAATAAGATTATTGAGATTGAGTTCTTTTGATACTATTGATTATTGATGATTATGAATTTAGGTTTATGATCATTGCTAAATATATTGAGTTTGATAGGTTAAGAGCATATTAATCTAAAATGAATGAGCTAATAAGAGATTATTAGTAGGTATTGTTGAGTCATACCGCGAAGATTAATCGTAACATGTCGTGAATACTTAATGCACAATCTAGGAAAAAGCACGCAACGTCGCAACATTCTTGCGACGTCGGATCGATGTTTTATGTGGGACCCTATGTTGTAGATATTAGTTGGACCCGGAACGTTGGCTAATATATATTTAACTTGGACTCTTTGAATAATATCTAAGTTAATATAAAAGAAATCACAATCAGACAATCAAAACACATGAACGTTCATCTTGAGTGGAAGACTCTAAGCAATTATATGTCTATCTCTGATTGTTTATCTGTTCCTCTTATCTTGTTTTATGTTGTTGGTTTGATTATTTAGTTCATCTTGAACGTTCGTACGGAACTAAAACGTAACCCCTATTTTACTGCTTTATTAATAATTCCAATTTAATAGAATAACATTGTTCATGTGTTCCTGTGTTCGACTTGGACTTACCATAGCTATACTATTCCGATCGAGTATTCTTTCCTGGTTGTGTGATAGTAGTGATTGGTATATCATGTACTTTATAAATAATAAAACTAGACGCTTTCGCACGCATCAACAATCGTTTATGCTATTTAGGGGTAGTTATTTTAGTTATGGTTTTAGTTATGATGACAGGAATCAGGATTTAACAGACGTACTTGGAACAATCAATGATAATAAAGTAATCTACCTACAGCTTTTGCATGGCTTCCACGTATGTGTACTACACCAGTGGTGTTTCCAACGCTATACCATGTATTCAGTTGTTATTTCCATTGCTACATTAAAACGTCCTTGTTGTCTATCCTGGGTTGGATATATATATCCTAATGAGCCATAGCTCCTAGCCTATTATCTATCTAACGTAGAGTTGTTCGCAATCAGATAAGTAACATGTCACGAAGATAAAATCTATGCAATGTAAACTACACCGGAAGTTCTCCCAAATGCAGTAACAAATTTAACCAACAACCATCCTCGAATCCTGTTCCCCAATCTCGTACATCTGAGATATCCGAATCATGGCATGAATTGTTGAATAAACAAAAACATGATTAGGGGTCTCCCACCGGAACAAGTTGGGATGGTCTGGTCTAACGGCTGATTAAATTGTTCATCATTATTTCATATAAATCAGCATAACTATTCTACACATGTTAACTTGGTGTATGCAGTCAATTTATATTCAAAAACCGAATCATATTTCCAATAGCACAAGTGATACTAGCATGCAAACCCTAAAGCAACAATCAGACAAGAACATGCAGCAGAGCAGCACATAGGGATCAGTTTTATTTGTGCAGAGTAACTGGATAAGTGGCTGATATTGCGTAAAAATTCACGTTTTTACTACTGATATCTCTATCATTCTGGAACAATACTTGGCAAATAAACTCAAATAATGTTCAAATCAATGAAACTTTGTCAAGAAGGTCAAAATAGAGTTGCACGAGAAAAATCAAGCAAAACGGATGAAAAACGAAGATTCCACACACGTTTGAAGATTCAAGACATCAAGACAAGATTTAAAGGAAAAAGTGCACATCACTGATATTTCTCTTATCCAAGATATTCGCTTTCAAAATACGAATCTAACAGAAGAAGAATCAACAAAAACGGATGAAGAATGAAGTTACTACGTACGCTGGAAGATTCAAACGATTCGAACTGGACATTCAAAGATCAAAGACATATTTTTGAGATTTCTTTTCATCAAAGTCTTCGTTTTTGAAAAAAGAATCCAATGCAAAAAGAATCAACGCAAACGGACGCATAACGAAGGAGATACGCATGAATCAAGAAACGAGGTGAAAGACGGCGAACCGGGGTGGGCAGGTGGCAACCGCCGTCGCCTGCCACCATGCTACCGCCGCTGGCCACCATGGTGGCGATGCCTTCTAGCCACCCCCCGTCCCCCATGAGCCTTTTTGTCCTCGCCCGTACTCGCAGGGTACACGTACTAGACCTTTTCCGCAACTTCAGGGTACACGTGCTAGACCTTTACGCGCTTTAGGGTACATGTGCTAGAAACTTTCTCACATTTTGTTAATATGTGCCCCAAGTTGCTAGAATGCACCAATTTTCCCCTATAAATAGGGAGCCCATGGTTCTTTTGAAGACACACCTCTCATACCTTTCCTACACCTTTCCTACACATTTCTTAGGAAAAACACAACTTCCTAGCTTATCTTCTCTCATTCTAGAAATAAGCTCCAACTTTCTCACTCTACATTTCTTCTCTAGATTAGTTTTAACTAGTATTAAAACTAGTTTAGAAGTTTATTTATGAATAGAAGGAAAGTGCGGAACGCATTGTAATCTTCGGTGTATGCTCGAAATTGTGTCAATTAATTCAAGTCTATTCTCTCTCATTTAATCCTGGTTCTTTCTATCCTTATCTTTCTTAATTAATTACGTTTATATTATTTATGCTAGATTTCATTATTTCCATCATTAGAGAGTAGTACACTTGTTGTGTTTGCTTGCGATGTAGTTAGTATATTATGGGATGATTTGTAATTAAATATTAGAGATCGATAATATTGCTTTGATCGTCTTATTGCATGTTCTTGTTTGATTGTTGCCTTAGGATTATCATTGTAGTAAAATATAAACGGTCTTAATTATCATAAAGTAATATGACGGCCATATTCGACTGTTACTCAATATAGTACTGGAAACACTTCAAGGTGCAGGACAAATGTATGGAAGTCGAATAACGACCGAAGGTAGTCATATTATAAAACGGTAGAATATTACAAAGTTATGTGACGGCCCCTATTCGACTGTTATTCGATATAGTACTGGAAACACTTCAAGGTGGAGTACAAATGTATGGAAGTTGAGTAACGACCGAAGGTAGTTATATTACGGACTAATATATAAAATGAGAAACCTAGTTTAAATAAACTTTCAAAATAGAATTTTAAACTTCAAATTAACCTATCGCCTTTCCACCACTTTAAATGAGGAACGATGTGGATAATTAGGGGATTTATTGGGTAGTCTTAAGCAAGGGCTGGTTTAAAGTCATTAATGAACTTTTTAAATACATGAATATGTTAGGATGACGAGGAATCGTTATATGATTCGGTTATGTCTAGTACCTTAAGATTTTGTTCCCGTTCATATGAAAGTATTATTAAACCATAATTAAGATTTTGCTTTTTATTCTAAATACTTTGTGATGTTACCATAACCTAGCTACCGGTGTGACATGCTAATGGGATTTTAATTAGTAGGGAATCTAGTGTTTACATACAAGTATTCAAAAATTATAATTAACTAATATCTATCAAAACAGTTTCTCCAAATATCATCCCATAATTTAATTAACAAAATTTCAGCAAACACTATCTTTATTTTATCTGATTTATCATTTATTTTAATTTCTCTTTTACTTATTTACTTGCCTAAGTTAGTTAATATAAAAACCAAAACTCCCCCACTATTTTATAAACCCTTCACTAGTTTGAAAGCCCTCATCTGCCACGCTTTAGTTTCAATTCAGTCGGTTTGAAGAACGACTCTAGCTCATACCTACCACTTGCTCCTCCTTAGGATTAGCATTGTTAGGGAAAACTTAGGCACCGCAAATACAAATTTAAAACACCCACTGATGCCCGTTGCCAGTAGCCGGTGCAATGACAAGGGTAAAATCCTTACCGACCGCTGGTGGCGCATCAAGTTTTTGGCGACGCTGCCGGGGAACCAAATGTACGATCCTTAGGCGTTAAGACGAACTTACTTACTAGTGAACCTTTAGGGTTTTTTAAACCCCTATGTTTGTCTTTATTTTTCCTTCTTTTTACTACTTTTAGAAATTACCACCCCTGTCCATTCAACTAGTCAACCACCTGCCAACGAGACTATGACAGCTGCACGTATCACTCTCGCTGAAGACTCTAAACCTTTGATTGAAGGTCGAGGAGGACCAATCGTCTATCCAGAAACCGATAGAGCCTCATTTGAATTAAAGCCCCATATTGTTCAGTTAGTCCAAAACCTCTGTCAATTCCATGGCCTATCAAATGATGATCCTAACTCACACCTTGACAAATTCATTTCTTTATCCAACTCCTTTAAGCCGATTGGAGTTAATCAGGACATACTCTATCTATACCTATTTCCCTATTCACTCACTCTCAATGCAAAAACCTAGTTTGAGGAACTAGAAATCAACTCTATAACCTCTTGGGTAGAATTAGCAACCAAATTTTTGGCCAAATATTTTCCCCCATCAAAACAAACCATGTTTAGGACCAACATCATAAACTTCCATCAAGTTCATGATGAATCAATCTACGATGCATGGAACTGATTTAAGGGATTGCTTAAGAAATGTCCAAATCATCGCTTTGAGCGCTCATACCAGTTGCACATTTTTTACAATGGTCTCTTCCCACATCACCGTCCTTTACTTGATACTGCCTCTCGAGGCTGTTTCATAAAATTGTACGACCAATGAAGCTTGGAGCCTTATTGAGGAAATGACAATACACAACCATGACTGGAACAGTGAAAATCACTCCTCAATAGTGAATCCACCAACTACACTCGAAAATTAAGCTATCAAAACTCTCGCTCAGCAAGTGGCAGACCTAACCAAGGAGATGAAGGAATTGAAAAGTCAACAACAACAAGTCTGTCAAGTTCAAACCTGCCTTAATTGTGCTAATCTGAACCACTCAGCCCAAATTCCTCACTCTCATCTAACTCCACCCAATACTAACCCTTCCTTTAACCCACCTAGGAATAGCCCACTAGCTTACCAACCCGAACTGTCTGAGCCCTCTTCCTCACAAACCTCTAGTTTTGACGACACCCTGATATAAGTCATTCAAGGAATCTCAGCTAGACAAGACCAAGCTGATTTCATCTTAAGAGATCAACTGACCTTGTTAAAAGCTTTCGAATCCCAAATAGGAAAATTAGCATAGCGTATTAGCGCTAAACCTCAGAATAGTCCAACTAGTTGCCATAAGGAGGCTTCTCATATTCAACACTCTCAGGTAGCACATAGTCCACCTACGATTTCTTCTCCGGTGAAGGAACCACCTATTGTCACATCGACAATAGATTTAGAGTCTACACCAAATAGGAAAGTAAACATTCCATTTCCGATTCGTCTTAAACAACGACCCGACAAGCTTAAGTCTTTTAAGCTTGATAGGAAATTCCTAGATATCGCATCTGAAATTCATTCCAAAAAGTACTTCAGAAAGCTTCTTACAACCAAGGATAAGGTACCCGAAGTACCCAATGTCCTGCTAAACGAGGAATGTTCAGCTATCTTGAAAAATACCATTCCAGAAAAACTCGGAGACACCGAACGTTTTACTCTCCCTATTTCCATCTACAATTCAGGCATCATCTGTTCTCTTGCCGATTTAGGAGCTAGTATTAATCTTATGCCATACTCGCTTTTCAAGAGGCTTGAGTTAGAAAATCTTTGACCTACCAAAATGACCATACAGCTTGCTGACCACTCGGTCAAATACCCTAGGGGAATAGCTAAAAAAAGTTTTAGTTAGGATTGACAAATTTCTTTTCCCAACAGATTTTGTAGTGATGGATATGCAGGAAGACGTACACATCCCAATCATACTAGGAAGACCTTTCATGAATATGGCCAAGGCAATCATCAACGTCTTCGCGCAAACCATCAGCTTGCAGTCCCAAGGAGAAACCATCACTTTCCATATCGACAATCCTAACGCTGGAGACCACGCAGATATGTATATGATCTCCATGAACAAGACCACAGAGGACAAAGAAACTGCAAAGACAATAAGTGAAAGGAAATCTAGCAAGGAACTGGCAATCATGCCATATTTTCCTATTGACCTCCGACGAATAGGACAAAAGATGAAAAATGCATCTGCAAACAAACCAACGATGGAAGAAATAATCGGAAAGAGAAAGATAGAAGAAGAAAACAGAAGAAGCAGACCGCCAACTAATCTATTTACCCCTGAAGAAATGGCAGGAAGTAAACACGACCATCCCACAAGAGGAGAAACACATGAGGAATATTCCAAACGCACAAAATACTAACCACAAACCATCATAGATCACAAAGTGCTTGAAGAATTGATCCAAAGATTGACAAAGTAGTAGGAGGAATAAGCGGCATAGTCAACATGCTTGCTCTTTCCCCTGCTGAACTGTAATTCTGTCAACAACAAAAACGGACTTACGCTAGGATCTACAATGCCCTTAAAATATTTAACATCCCATTCACCTCAATGCAATGGGAGATGTTAGGATCCATTAGGGCGCATATGAAAGAGACTACTGGACATCCGAGCAGTCGTGCCGATATCTATATGATGAATGACTTCACATCATTGCTTGACTTGCTAAATAGAGAAGATCACCTTAGTTCCAAAGAAAGCGGATATATGGTTATCAACTCCACTATTGAAAAACAAGTTGAGTTATTGATTGAAGAACTTAGTGATCTCGTTTGGGAGGAATCAAGGCGCGAATGACCTTTTAGGGCCACACATGAATCACCACATGATATCGCTACTTTTGTTACGATCCATCTACAGGAGATTCAACAACGGAAAAGTAACTCCAGAAAGAAGTTCATATTCTACTCAGGATGCAAGGAGATACTTCGTCAGCTTACTCTAGTTTTCTCAGAATCCGACTTTCCATCAACAACCATCAGCACCGGCAAATAGAGAACCTGTGCACGTCCATCAGAAAGTTCAACATAGACGCCAAAACTGAGATTTATGAAGACATAAAACTGCAATTCTTGGCGTTTGTATGCTCTCTCTGGCAAAACCCAGCGCCAAGAGAGGTTGTTAAGACAGACACAACCACCATGACCGACCCTAGTGGGACCATCACTAAAGCAGTTGAATACATCACCTTCGGACTTCACGGACTTGTGAGGACAACTTCAGAGCTTTTTCAGAAAATGAAGGAGATTTGGGTGTATTCCAATTCATCACAGCCTCAACCTTAGATGGATCAACTTTTATCCCGTCATTACAAATAACATGCCCCAAAAACTGAACCTCCCGCAACCAAAATTCACATTTTGAGAATTTAGCATATAGATGTTCCCTTTTTAGAGTTTCCAGAACAAGTCTCAAATGATGTTCATGCTCAGACTCAGATTTCGAATAAATCAGAATATCATCAATAAACACAATCACAAACTTATCCAGAAAAGGACGACATACCCGATTCATTAAATCCATAAACACAGCAGGGGCATTAGTCAACCCAAACGGCATAACTAAGAACTCAAAATGGCCATACCTGGTACGAAAAGCAGTCTTAGGAATGTCTTCTTCGCGAACTCGCACCTGGTGATAACCTGATCTCAAATCAATCTTAGAAAAATAAGAAGATCCCTGCAACTGGTCAAACAACTCATCAATTCTGGGCAAAGGGTATTTATTCTTTACAGTTCTTTTATTCAGCTCCCTGTAATCAATACACATACGAAGAGTACCATCCTTCTTCTTTACAAATAAAACAGGAGCACCCCATGGAGAAGAACTAGGCCTGATAAAACCCTTATCTAACAGTTCCTGAATCTGAGTCATCATTTCATGAATTTCTGAAGGTGCTAATCTGTAAGGAGACTTGGCTAGAGGGGATGAACCAGGAATTAAATCAATCTGATACTCAACTTCCCTAACAAGGGGTAAACCGGGCAACTCATCAGGGAAGACTTTCGGGTATTCAAAAACCACCAGGACATCAGACACAGTTTTATTTTCTAGCTTGGTATTTACAACATAAGCCAAATAAAATTGACACCCTTTAGTTAGAGATTTTCTAGCTTTCATCACAGAAATCAAAGGAATGCTGCCTTTCTCCCATTCTCCTCGAGCCAATTCATGCCTAATACCACATCAAAACTCGGAATAGGCAACAGAAGAAATGAAACAGGAAAGTCATGACCCTCTATTGTGATATTAGCCTTAGTTACCGAGGTGGTAACAGGAACCATTTTGCCATTAGCCATTTCTACTTTGATAGGGTTTATAATCAACGAGGGAGTCAACTTTAACTTTTCACAGAAATTCACAGATATAAATGAACAGTTTGCTCCAGAATCAAAAAGAACACGTGCTGGTACTTAATTAACAAGAAAAGTACCCGTAATGACGTCCTCAGTGACGACAGCCTCATCAACTGTCATCTGAAATGCACGACCAGCAGCGGATGGCGGATTTTTCTGCTTTTAGCTCGAAGAAGAGGAACCACCACCCATACCCACTCCCTGCCTCCTAACCTCAGGACAATCCCCTGCTCTATCGCCTTCTTTATGACAGTTCCAGCATACCTGATTAGAATAAGTACAATCTCTGGCTGAATGTCCCAATACCCCACATTTAATGCACCTAGCTGTCTGAGCAGTACAGGGCCCCGTGTGCTTAGATCTGCATCTGGTACAATAAAAACCGTCAGAGGATAAGCCGCTAAAACTAACTCTCCTACTCGACTGAGTACTCTGCCACTTCTGCTTTCCCTTACTCAAAGAATCACCCTTTGATCTCTGTTGAAACTTTTCTTTATTTTGTTGTTTCTTAGCTAGAATATCACTGTCCACAGAACGAGCTAGATCAAAGGCCTGGGGAAGTGTACCTGCTAATCTCACGGTGGTACGGTAATCAGGAGGTAACGTTCTAACAAACTGATCAATTTTGGTCCTGTCAGTCGGGACCCACTGCTGCACAAATCGCAATTTCTCAGAAAACTATCTAATAAGCTCATCAATAGACATCTGATCAGTCTTCTGCAAGTCAAGGAACTCCTTTCTGATACGCAAAAGATTATACTCAGAACAAAACTGCTTACAAACCTCAGCATGAAAATCTGGCCATCTGACAACACTCAGCTGCTGTGGAGTCAATGGTGCAGTGATAGAATCCCACCAAGACATAGCTTCACCCTTTAGCAACTGAACCGCATATGGTACTTTATCCTCCTCCTCGCAATGACAAGCATCCAGATTTCTCTCAACATCGCGTTAGGATCAGAACTCCCAGAATATGAAGAAGGATTACTGGACATAAATGTTTTAAGAGAACAACCTTTCTTCGGCTGCTGAAATGGTGTAAATGTAGGCATCTGAAAACCAGAAGACCCAAACATAGAAAATGGTGCAGAATTCTGAAAACCATAACCCTGAGATTGCTGCTGAGGAATATACGGAAGAGACGTCGGAATACAAAAAGTAGATGTAATAGGTGGAGCAGTACTCTCAACATGTTGATAACTCGAAACATGCTGCTGAGAAGAATCAGATAATCTTCTCCTATGCTCTATTACTTCAGCTTCCAATATCATCATATACTCTCAATCTGTTTCTCCACCGACTGAATAAGATGTGCCCTGATTATCAGGAGGTACATCTGTCTCTGAGGTATTATTAAGTGTAGGGTTCGGTTGCTCATTCTCAGCCATTCCTGTCATCACAACACATCTCACAATTCGTTAATTGTTAGTACTAATATATTAACCAATCTCATTTCATACTAATCACCATAACCTAGAATGTTTGACCAATACTACTAGGTCTGGGATTGAAGACCTTGCTATTGCTCAATTCGCCCAAACCTATGCTCTGATACCAATTTATTACACACCACACTGCTATGACATTTTTTTTAAAGATCTGAAGCGAAATCCTTTTCATATATTACATAGATAACATAATGTCATCAAACAAAACCAATTTATAAATATCAACTGTTAGTTTACAAACCATTATATTATATCTGGGCAATATATATAAAAGTATCAAAATAATATCAGAGTGCCATGGTCAAACATCCTCCAGCCCACTCCTTGCCCATCCCAAAATCGTCTCAAGACCTGTAAGGAGTAGATAACGGAATTAGCACGAAGCTAAGTGAATAAACCTGTAACAAACAGTTTGACTTAGCTACAACAATATTAATTATCAACAAATAACACATAGACACTACATCATCAAGAGGATCGGTGGTCCTTGTGGCGCCCTCAGCCCGCGGTGGCCCACCAAGTGACACTTACGATCACTGCAGGCCAATACAGTGATTTACCGATAACTAGTTGCTACCTTTAGTCAATATGTTTTCCATTCTCAACACATGATTACAAATCTCACATTGACTAACCTGTAGCAATCAGTCCAACAATCGTTGACCTCTAATTCATCAAAATGCTCAAAAGCAACACATCACAATTATATATATATATATATATATATATATATATCTCAGCAATAATAATCAACAATCAACTATGTTTATTCCGTTGTAACCAATTATGTCACAATCAAACCACACTAAAGTTTCAAGTCTAATCACCTGTCAACTTCAGTCTAACCACTCAGTTGACTAATTCACTAAGTCTTCTACTTGTCTGTAAACACAACAAAACACTTGAATTAGTTACTCAATTCTATTCTTGTTTCAAATTAGTCAATATAGTCACATATCAAAAATAGAACACTTTGCATATTAAGCATATAACAACTAGCTTTATGTGTACTTGCATCATAATAATGTTAATCAATCATATTAACCAAATTATAAGTTCCAAGTCACTTTTACATGTGTTACTATAACATCTATATACAATATCAGCCTACACCACATAAACAAAAGCATAAACTGATCTGCAGAAACAAATCGCGGCGCAACCATCTACAATCGCGTCGTTATTTAACATTGGTTTCGTCGCAACCCTGTACCATCGCGTCGTGATTCATATAAGATCGCGTCGCAACCATGATAGATCGCGTCGTGATCTGCATCAGCGAATTTTCACCCTGAACCTGTACCTGCTGCTGCACGAACATACTCACCAAATTTCCAGTTTCCAGCTTGCCCAAACAGTTTCAAATCTCAATTAACGTCAACCAAAACATGTAATAACATACAACAAGTTCAAGCATCCAATATCCATACTTTAATCACTAGTTGACATCAAGTTCATATACTTATTCTACAGCCTAACTAAATCATTTATCTTTATGAAATTAGGAAGAACTACATGTATTTATCAATTGGGAAATCAACACAAATCAGTTTGGATTCACAATATACATCACTTAAACACCAATTTCTTCTATTCATCTTTAACCCTAATCAACAATCAAATTTTCGTGAAGCACACTAGAACACTTACCACTTTAAAAGATAATCAAGATATGAGATGATGATGAAGATGAAATTCTGATATTGAATCCAAATTTCAGTTTGTTACTAATATAAATTTGATTGGAATTGGTTTAAGTATAGGTATTATAGGTATAGTTCTTTCAAATGAGGAAGATAACCATTTTAGGAAAGTACATATGTCGGCCTAACTACCCGACTCAATTATTAACAATGTAATATTATACTCGTTCTAATTCTATTGCCTGGAACCTAAATATTAATTGCGAGAAAACTATTTTAATTTACCGTGAACTAGAACTATTTAAAACAAGTAATAATTCACTAGCCACAATTAATTCTTTGACCAAATTTCCTAAGTTATAATTCAAAACACATAAGACACCATATTTGAAATATAACAAAAAATGATAATATCAAAATTTAGGAAATTACCGGATTACCCTCTGGTCACAATTGCGGGTGTTACAGAAATACATTGAAACCCCCGAAGGATAAAAATACCATCCAAAAAGAAAAGGGGAACTCCAAAGAAAAGCGTAATTCAGCAAAAACAAAGCTGCCAGGAGGAACCAAAGAACTAAAAGTTCTAATGATCATTTAATGCCAAGGGGAAGGTTCCTCAAAATGAAAACATGAAAAGAAGGCTCTCAAAGAGAGAAATCCAAAAAGAGGTATCACTAAAACGTCAAAGATAAGTCATCACAGACAAATTCTTAGGCTATATCAAAACCCCACTAAACCACCTACAAAACCCCTCTTCCATATCCATCTTTACCCTCTTACAAATGTCTAGGGATAATTAGCACCGTCCCCATTTGAGTATTATAGATTCAATTCTAAACCAAGCTTATGATGACAAAAGAGCTACATGACTGGCCCCTGAGTGAATTAGAAATTAGGAAACCCGATGCACTAGAGTGAATTGAGTGACCACCTGTGAGGGCCCCAGTCATGTAAAGAAAGCTTGTTAGAACCGGTAGTTTGAGAAAGCACCAAGGTTTAAAACCCCATTTGAAATCTTTTCACCCAGCCTATAGGAATCAAGTTCTCCAGGATACGAAGACACCCTTCCAGAATTTCAAAGCAGTTTTTCTGACAATTTGCTTGAGGACAAGCAAAACTCTAAGTTTGGGATACTTGATATCGCCTAAAAAGTCACATTTTTACTACCAATATCTCTCTCATTCTGGAACAATACTTGGCAAATAAACTCAAATAATGTTCAAATCAATGAAACTTTGTCAAGAAGGTCAAAATAGAATTGCACGAGAAAAATCAAGCAAAACGGACGAAAAATGAAGATTCCACACACTTTTGAAGATTCAAGACATCATGACAAGATTTAAAGAAAAAATTTCCCATCACTTAGATTTCTCTTATCCAAGATATTTGTTTTCAAAATATGAATCTAACAGAAGAAGAATCAACAAAAAAGGGTGAAGAATGAAGATTTTACGTACGCCGGAAGATTCAAATGATTCGAAAGAGACATCCAAAGATCAAAGACATATTTTTGGGATTTCTTTTCATCAAAGTCTTCATTTTTGAAAAAAAAAATCCAACACAAAAAGAATCAATGCAAACGGACGCATAACGATGGAGATATGCACGAATCAAGAAACGTGGCGAAAGACGGCGAACCGGGGAGGGGGAGAGGCAGCCGCCGCCGGCCACCACCCCACCGCCACCGGCCACCATGGTGGCAGTGCCGGCTGGCCACCCCTTGTCCCCCGTGAGCTTTTTCATCCTCGTCCGTACTCGCAGGGTACATGTGCTAGGCCTTTTCCGCAACTTTGGGGTACACGTGCTAGATCTTTACGCGCTTTAGGGTACATGTGCTAGCAACTTTCCCACCTTTTACTAACAAGTGCCCCATGTTGCTAGAATGCACCAATTTTCCCCTATAAATAGGGAACCCATGGTTCATTTGAGATATACCTTCACACCTTGGAAAAACACACTCCATACACTTTCTATATTCTATATCTTTCTTGTTAAATTAGTATTTCTTCATTTAGGATAGTTTAATTAATTAGAATAGCTAATTAATTAACCAAGGAAGATTTATACGGAGGTGCTCCGGGACTCATTATAGCTACCAGTTATTTGTACACCTTTCCAGGTTTTAATCTATCTTCCATATCTAAATATGTTTGTTCTTTATTTTATAAATTTAAATATGCATACTAGAATTGTCATGATTAACTAGATAACTCAATTGTCTGCTATGATAGTCGTTTAGAAAGTTTTAAATATGTAATTGTATTGTATGTTATGAGATTGCGGATGGTTTATATTGTAACACCCCTAAATTTACTGTTGCGCGGAAGCAAGCTTTGGGTGTTACTAATCAATAATCAAGCACCAAAGTAAAGCAGACGACATCTATATGCAACATCGTACAATAGTACAAAAGTATTACATTGTTGAATCATAATAACAAGCTTCGAGTAATGCAAAAGAATCTCCACAAGTTTGTATGCATGCGACTCGAGCTATCAGTCCTGAGTGTGGTACAGTCCTACTGCTGTAATGTACCTGAGATAAATGCTAAAAAGTGTCAACCAAAAAGGTTGGTGAATCTCACAGGTTTAGTATAGTAATCCTTTATGAACCACAATTAAAGTAATGCCCTCGATCATAATAAGTAAATCAATAACTCAGTAAATCAGTAGGTCAACACAATTACCATGAGCTCACGAGCTGAAGCTTAACAGTGTAGTGTGAATGGTATAGTCAAGTACAGCATCATGTACCCCCGTGAGTGGTTTAGTATAGTAATCCTTTATGAACCACAATTAAAGTAATGCCCTCGATCATAATAAGTAAATCAATAACTCAGTAAATCAGTAGGTCAACACAATTACCATGAGCTCACGAGCTGAAGCTTAACAGTGTAGTGTGAATGGTACAGTCAAGTACAGCATCACGTACCCCCGTGAGTGTAATCCGGACACTCATATGTTACAAGTACTAATATGCCTGTTTCTACGGTGTAATCCGTGGTAGCGCTACTACCCCAGGTAGGGATTGTCTGTCCCAAATGGATCCATTTACTAGTAATCGCGCTTAAGTCCATAACTAACAACTTATGATAGGAGGATTTCAGTGGATAAAAAGTAACTCATGTAATGTATGTAAAAGTAGTGTGTAGCAGTTCAATACTTGTGTTCATACGTAAAACGGTAGCAATATCTCACCCCAAGTAGAAAAGAGTAAAAACGGGGCTGTAAGACTCACCTGAGTCTAGCAAGTACAGTGTGTTCGTGTAATCGAACAAGTATCTCGGATGTAATTCCGTAAGTGTCGGGTGTAATCCAGTAAATACCGGATGTAATTCCGTACGTTGGTTCTCCGAACCCTGCAACCTTCTGGCGTCCGAAACGCACAAGGTTGTAAGTAAGTATGTAAATAAGTTGGTGTCTCGAAAGACCACCAATGCTAGTTGTCCACTCAACTAGGTAATGTCCAAGTGTTTGTTTGTACTTTTGTAATTATTTTGTAAATAAGTGTGGCCCGTTGGTGACAGAGGTGTAATAATAATTCAAATATTATTATTATGTAATTCATTGTGCTTGTATATCTTGTAAAGCATATACAATAGTTGGTTATTTGTGATGCGACGTGAAATCGCTGTTCGGATATAAGTCTGTGCGAGTGTAAGCTCGTCTTATAAACAATTGGTTCGAGTGTAAGCTCGTGGTAGAGTGGGTGTAATCCCATCCAAGTGTATGTGTAATCTCATATGTAGTTTCGAGTGTAATCTCGTATGTATAGTTATTGTCTCGAGTGTAAGCTCGTATGTGTTCAAATTGTAGCGTATACTTCCAAAGTATATATATATCCTGTAAGTGTAGTATTGTTTGTATTCAATAATTAGTATAAAAAGTATTTTAAAGTTTCTGTTTCGTGCGACAATATGTAATCCGACAATGACATTTACGGACACTATTTATACGATAATGGCATTCACGGAATTTTGTTCATGCGACAATAGGTTCACGGAGCTTTGTTCATACGACAATAGTATTCACGGAATACTATTCATGCGACAATGATGATGGTATTGTCGTAAGTTTGAAGTTTTTCCGATTTCGTTTCAGTATTCATTTTCGTTTACTAGGTCGAACGGGTTTGGTTTGATTTCGAGTGTTATCAAGTCCGAAATTATGCATCCGAGTCTCACCCTAAAGTCCGAGAGTCAACAAAAGTCAATTTTTACTGTTCATCCGTCAATATTTTCACGAAGTTACTGTTCATCTGACAATGTGATTCACAGAGTACTGTTCATCCGACAATGTATTCACGGATTATTTGTGATTTTTATCTAAAATAGTAAACTTTATCAAATCGTTCTGAAATTATTACACAAAGTTCCTACATATGTTATGTACTTCCTGTAATTTTTTATGACTTTTGGAGGTCGTTTGTTATTTTATAAAAATTCACAAATTGTCAGTGTTCAGTTTAATCCGAGATTAGACCACTTCTCACAAATCTAATTTTCTGGAGAAATGGATGTATTTCTGGAATGATCCAAAAAAGAACTTTTTGTACATAACAAAATTAACAAGATTTCCCAAGTGGTCTCATATGTTTTTCAGGTCTAGAACTCGAGATATGGTCTCGAGAAGTAGACAGTTTTTACTGCTCGCCGGAATAGTAAACCTATGTTACTGGAGAAAAATATTTTTGAGTAGTAAACGGAGTCAAAGAGTCACGAGACTAATTTTGTTTGAAAGATAACTTCTTGTACTACATTTTAGGCTTAAGAAACGTCCATTTTGGTGTTGTAATTATTTTTATAAAATTCGTGGGAGTGGAAACAGAATCTGGACAGGAACATAAGCTTATAGTTTTGAGATTTAAATTGCGTTTTGATTACTTATTTGGACATTAACAAGTTGACTAAGCAACATAACATGATAATATACATATTATAAGTAAAACACTAGAGTTTTGAAGTCTCACAATGGTGTATGAAGAAACGGAGACGGTAGGAATGATGTACACGCGTAAGTGGTCATTTTGGTGTCTTCGGCTTCGTTTTTCCTTCAAGAATGAGGTGGTGGCCAATGGTGGATCGTGGTGGTGTGTGGTGGTTGCTGGAAAACGCAGGGGAGAGAGGGAAGAGAGAAGGAGGAGAGAAATGAGTGAAGTGGTGGAGGTATGGGGTGAAAAGTGAGGGAGGGTGTGCTTGGTGTGATTCACAAGCAAGGGAAATGGGGCACGGGCTCCCATTTTCCTGCTGATTTTTGTGGGTCCCACCCACTAGGTGGGTGTCTAAATTATTCCTCCAAAGTTGCACTCCGTGCGGTGTTCGTTTACCCGTTCATTTTGACGTTTAATTAACCGTATAACATTTTATTTAATACGTTTTGATAACGATTTAAAAAACGATATTTTAAATAAAAGTTTTACTCAACTAATATATTCTAAGTTATTAAAATATATTTCGGTCGTCGGTCGGTAGTCGGTTGCGGTTTAGACGTTCGTTTGAATTGTGTAACGTTTTTAAACGTTTTAACCGTACACGTGCAATCGCGATATTTTTACTTGAAGTATTTTATCAAAATACTTAGTTTTGAGTTATAAAAATATAACTTGAGATTATTTTGCGTATCGGGCGCGTTCCACGCATTTTCGTTGCGTAAAGTTACGTTTTAATAAAACGTATAATCGTGTAATATATTCTCGTAATATATTAAAGTAAATAATGTTTGTTTGGATAAATCCTCATTATTTTTAACAGTTTGTCACCAACGTCCATAGTAAATAGTGTCGGACCTCGTCCGGCTCAAGTGTGTATGATTTAAACCAATCATATAACGTGTATGTAATTACACAGAAAGTTACATATATTTAGATTAATATAATACTAAATACATGTAATTACAAGTAGTTAGGCACTAATTAAAGTTCTAAATTAGCGGGTGTTACATTCTCCCCTTGTTAGGAGAATTTCGTCCCGAAATTAGCTCGAAGTCGCGGTGTGAGTAGAGTCCGTGAACAAGTGTGGGTATTTCAGTCGCATTTGGTCTTCCCGTTCCCAAGTGAATTCAAGACCACGCCTCGAATTCCACCTGACTTTAACAATGGGAATACGACTCTCTTTTAAGCATTTGACCTCACGGTCCATAATTTCCACGGGTTCCTCGACAAAGTGTAGTTTGTCGTCAATGTGTATCTCATCGAGAGGTATAATCAGTGTCTCATCAGACATACATTTCTTCAAGTTAGAAATGTAAAAGGTAGGGTGCACGCTACTAAGTTCAGGAGGTAGCTGCAGTGTGTACGCCACTGGACCAATCCTTTCAAGGATTTCGAACGGTCCAACGTACCTGGGATTCAGTTTCCCACATTTGCCAAAACGAATAACGCCTTTCCAAGGTGAGACTTTCAGAAGTACTCGATCTCCAACCTGGAATTCAAGGTGTTTGCGTCTCACGTCAGCATAGCTTTTCTAACGATCACGCACAGCCTTCAGTCGGTTTTGTATGCCGACGATCTTTTCAGTTGTTTCATGTATGATTTCTGGACCGGTGAGTTGTGTATCCCCCACCTCAGTCCAACAGATAGGCGACCGGCACTTACGACCGTACAGTGCCCCGAAGGGTGCAGCTTTGATGCTGGTGTGGTAGCTGTTGTTGTAGGAAAACTCACAAAAAGGTATGTGATTTTCCCAGTTTTTACCGAAATCAACTACGCAGGCTCGTAGCATATCTTCCAGTGTTTGTATGGTTCGTTCACTCTGGCCGTCAGTTTGTGGATGATAAGCAGTACTCATGTCCAAACGAGTACCGAGTGATTTTTGTAGTGATTGCCAGAAGTGGGAAGTAAATCGAGCATCTCGGTCAGAGATAATCGAGATGGCCACGCCGTGTCTTGACACGATCTCTTTCAGGTAGATCCGTGTCAAACATTCCATCTTGTTAGTTTCCTTGATCGTTAGGAAATGAGCAGATTTAGTGAGTCGGTCTACGATCACCCAAATGGTATCGCAACCGCTAGAGGTTTTTGGAAGTTTAGTAATGAAATCCATAGTAATCTGCTCCCATTTCCATTCAGGGATTTCCGGTTGGTGTAGCAAACCGGAAGGTTTCTGGTGTTCGGCTTTAACCTTAGAATAAGTAAGACACTTGCCTACGTAGGTAGCAATGTCCGCTTTCATGTTGGGCCACCAGTACAACTCCTTGATGCCATGGTACATTTTGTCGGCACCAGGGTGTATAGAGTACTTAGACTTGTGTGCCTCGTTCATCACCAAGTCTCGTAAGTTCCCGTAGTTAGGTAACCAGAGTCGGTCAGAGAAGCACTTGGCCCCATTTGGTTTGGTTTCCAGTCGTTTGTCCATGCCTCGCAAGGCCTCGTGTTTCACATTTTCAGCTTTGAGTGCTTCGAGTTGAGCGGTAAGAATTTGGGTTATCAGGTCGTTGTGTATAGTCATACTAAGTGCTCGGACTCGAAGGGGTTTCACTCCTTCCTTACGACTTAAGGCATCAGCAACAATGTTTGCCTTGCCTGGATGGTAACGTATTTCACAGTCGTAATCAGTAAGTAGTTCGACCCAATGGCGTTGTCTCATGTTTAGGTCTTTTTGGTCGAAGATGTGTTGGAGACTTTTGTGATCAGTGAATATTGTACACTTGGTACCGTATAAGTAGTGTCTCCAGATCTTGAGAGCGAATACAACTGCCCCCAACTCTAGGTCATGAGTCGTGGACCTTGAGCTGTCGAGAGGCGTAAGCAATGACTTTGTCTCGTTGCATCAGCATGCAACCGAGACCTTGGTGTGAAGCGTCATAGTATACCACGAAGTCATCATTGCCTTCGGGTAATGAAAGAATAGGTGCACTGCAGAGTTTCTTTTTGAGCAGTTGGAAAGCTGACTCTTGTTTGTCAGTCCAATCGAATTTCTTTTCCTTTCGGGTCAGTGCAGTGAGGGGTTGAGCTATTTTCGAAAAATTCTCAATGAATCGCCTGTAGTATCCGGCGAGTCCTAAGAATTAGCGTACCTTGGTGGGTGTAGTAGGTGCTTGCCAACCCTTGATGGCTTCGATTTTTGAAGGATCAGCACGAATTCCTTGACTGTCAATCACGTGTCCAAGGAATTGTACAGTTTGCATCTAGAACTCACACTTGGAGAATTTGGCATATAACTCCTCATGCTTGAGTAGTTCTAGAATGGTTTTCAGGTGTTGCGCGTGTTCTTGTTCATTGCGCGAGTAAATCAGAATGTCGTCAATGAAAACGATGACAAACTTGTCAAGGTAAGGCTTACACACCCGATTCATAAGGTCCATGAATAATGCCGGTGCGTTGGTCAAGCTGAATGGCATCACTTGGAATTCGTAATGCCCGTAGCGAGTTCGGAAAGCTGTTTTAGGAATGTCGGTGTCACGAACTCGTAGTTGGTGATAACCTGACCGTAGATCAATCTTTGAGTAAACACTCGACCCTTGGAGTTGGTCAAACCGGTCATCAATGCGTGGTAGTGGGTAACGGTTCTTGACGGTTAATTTGTTGAGTTCACGGTAGTCGATGCACATGCGAAAAGAACCATCTTTCTTTTTCACAAACAGGATCGGGGCTCCCCAAGGCGAGGAACTCGGTCGAATAAATCCTTTGTCCAGGAGCTCTTGTAGTTGTGTAAACAACTCCTGAAGTTCGGAAGGTGCTAAACGATAGGGTGCTCGTGCCACGGGTGCTACATTGGGCACAAGGTCAATAGAAAACTCGACTTGTCTATGTGGCGGAAGGCCAGGCAAGTCTTCAGGAAAGACTTCTGGGAAGTCACGAACAATAGGCACATCCTCAAGTCGCTTCTCCTCCGACTGTTTCTCCATAACATGTGCGAGGATTGCCTGATACCCTTTTCTCAAGTATTTCCGGGTTTTCATACAAGAAATAATGTTAAGTCTCGTCCCACCGGTCTCTCCTTGTACGATTAAAGTTCCACCGGTGACGATAGGAATACGGACGATTTTCTCGTAACAGGTAATCTCGGCGTGGTGTTTGGATAACCAATCCATACCGACGATTATGTCAAAGCTGCCGATCTCGATAGGTATAAGGTCAATAGAGAATAGCTCATCGGCTAAGTTTAACGTGCAGTTAGGTATCACACTATTGGCCTCAATGAGTTTGTCGTTTGCCAATTCTACTGTGTACTTAGAATCTAAGGCAACGGGTGTAGTGCTAAGTAGTGGACAAAACACATCGGAAATGAAACTCCTATCAGCACCAGTATCAAATAACACAGAAGCAGTCAAATTGTTGAGAAGGACATACCCGTGACCACATTCGGGTCTTGGCGGGCATCTCTAGCATTGAGTACAAAAGCTCTGCCCCGAGCGTTGTTGTTGTTGTTGTCCTTTTTCTTGTTCTTCAATTTGGGCAGTCACTTTTGAAATGTCCAGCAACTCCACATTCATAACAGGTTCTGGGAGTGTTGGGTTTGGAGTTGGTATTAGCAGTGTTGGTCCTGCAGTCTCTAGCAAAGTGCCCGAATCGCTTACACTTGCTACAAGGGCAAGGACCGTTATGATGAAGTTGGCACCTAGAACAGTAAGGTTTGTCCCCTTTGTAGTCCTTTCTGTTGTCAGAACTAGAGGTGTAAGCTTTGATGGTTTCCAGCTTCTTAGATGGTTGCTGGCTTTGGTTCTGGTTGTTAGAATTTCCAGACCACTTTCTCTTGTTGTTGCCAGAGGACGAGATAGGTGTTTCACGGCTAACAATCATAGCCATAAGTTCATGAGCCATACGAATGGCACTCTGAATGTCAGCGGGTTTGGATGAGGCCACGTTCCCCTGGATGTTCTCCGGGAGGCCGCGTATGTACCTCTGAATGTGGTTGCGCTCAGGATCAACCATGGAAGGACAGAGGAGCGCAAGTTGTTGAAATTTAGTAGTATAGCTGGTGATATCGGTACCTTGAACAGATAAATTCCAGAACTCTTCTTCCAGTCGTTGGAGTTCTTCGTTTGGACAGTACTCGTCGGTGAGCTTTCTTTTCAAATCCTCCCAACGAATTTGATATGCAATGTCAACACCCACGGCATTGGCATAAGTGTTCCACCAAGTCAGGGCACCTTCAAGGAAAGTGCAGGTGGCGTACTTAACCTTGCAGTTCTCGGGACAGTTGCAAATCCGGAAGACCGATTCCATTTTCTCGGCCCATCGAATTAATCCTATGGCCCCTTCAGTACCCTTAAAGTTCAAGGGTTTGCAGTTCAAGAAATCTTTGTAAGAACAGGGCCTAGGTTGGGGCCCGTTTGCAGCTGTATCATCACTGCCAGAACTCGGCTGTCGAATAGCCATGGCTTGAGCCACACTTTGGGCAATGAGTTGAGCGATCTCGGCATCACTATACGTGTGTCTCTTTGGAGGCATAGTGCTGAATAACAACGAATGAGACATGTAAGATATTTGCACAAAGTTATGATATATCACACATGTATATATACATAGGGTAGTAATATACATAACAGCACGACGTGAGAAACATATTTCATTAGGTAATTAGTTGAGTTACAAGGTACGAATTTCCAAAGGATTTCAAAAGTGCGGAGTTTACAAAAGATACCGGGAATATTACATCCGGTCGAATTACAAAGATCCTAAGACAGTATAATATATTACAGGATAGTTACTACACTAATCTCGGTGTAGATTCAGTCGTGGTAGCAGAGAGGTTAGGTGGTCTACAGATTCTGCAACTCTGGTGACCATTCTGAGAGCATCCTCGGTTTCCCGCAGGCGCATCTCGCATTCTCGCAGACTCGATTGTAAGACGGAGATCTCATTTCGGTTACCGATTACCTGGTTATGTACGATCTCCATAGTTTGTGTGGTATATTCCATCTGATTTTGAGTACGGTTAATGGTTTCAGACAGATCTTCTTAATCTAAGTACATTTGTGCGATGCGTCCCTGAGCCGTTAGCATCCAGTTTTCTCGAGTTTCTTGAAGTTCAATTTCCATGTCATGTAGCCTGCTCTCGTATCGGTGTACTCGAGCAGCTAACAACGGAACAGTGAGATGTGTTGGTTCTTGAGTGTACGGGGAGAGATCCATAGCAGAATATTCTCCGACATCGTCGGGGATCTCAATGTGTTCTTCAATCCTCCAGGTGGCCATAGCCGCAGGTGACCAGCTCCATTGACGAGTGATTGCTCGATGGTGAGCTAAAGTAGATGGGTTACCACTAGTGGTAGGATTGGCATAGGGGCTAGCTCGGCGTGAGCTACCAGTGCGTCTAGTCACTAGGGATTCTGAGTGGCTACGACGTGAGTGAGAGAGAGATGGTGGTGTACGAGCAGTTTGCCTAGATGATGAGTCTGCCATCACTGTGGCAAAAGCGTTAGTGAGTGAGGCCTATCACATACATATATACATATATTATACAATAGCCTAGAGTGTCTAGCACAAACAAGTATAAGTCCCGTTTCTCTCATAGTCAGAGTCAACTAGTGTATTCCTGTTCAACATAACCCCTTTCAGATTTCACATCATCTTCATTTAATTGTATATAGTTGATCAGGCTATGTTAAATTAAAGTCGTATGATGTAATCCCTGAACCAGTCATACCTAATAAGGAATTACAGCCTAACGGTCATAGTTTAGGCCCACTAATGCAACCTAGTTCGCTATAACCTTAGGCTCTGATACCCGTGACCACATTCGGGTCTTGGCGGGTATCTCTAGCATTGAGTACAAAAGCTCTGCCCCGAGCGTTGTTGTTGTTGTTGTCCTTTTTCTTGTTCTTCAATTTGGGGCAGTCACTTTTGAAATGTCCAGCAACTCCACATTCATAACAGGTTCTGGGAGTGTTGGGTTTGGAGTTGGTATTAGCAGTGTTGGTCCTGCAGTCTCTAGCAAAGTGCCCGAATCGCTTGCACTTGCTACAAGGGCAAGGACCTATATGATGAAGTTGGCACCTAGAACAGTAAGGTTTGTCCCCTTTGTAGTCCTTTCTGTTGTCAGAACTAGAGGTGTAAGCTTTGATGGTTTCCAGCTTCTTAGATGGTTGCTGGCTTTGGTTCTGGTTGTTAGAATTTCCAGACCACTTTCTCTTGTTGTTGCCAGAGGACGAGATAGGTGTTTCACGGCTAACAATCATAGCCATAAGTTCATGATCCATACGAATGGCACTCTGAATGTCAGCGGGTTTGGATGAGGCCACGTTCCCCTGGATGTTCTCCGGGAGTCCGCGTATGTACCTCTGAATGTGCTTACGCTCAGGATCAACCATGGAAGGACAGAGGAGCGCAAGTTGTTGAAATCTAGTAGTATAGCTGGTGATATCGGTACCTTGAACAGATAAATTCCAAAACTCTTCTTCCAGTCGTTGGAGTTCTTCGTTTGGACAGTACTCGTCGGTGAGCTTTCTTTTCAAATCCTCCCAACGAATTTGATATGCAATGTCAACACCCACGGCATTGGCATAAGTGTTCCACCAAGTCAGGGCACCTTCAAGGAAAGTGCAGGCAGCGTACTTAACCTTGCAGTTCTCGGGACAGTTGCAAATCCGGAAGACCGATTCCATTTTCTCGGCCCATCGAATTAATCCTATGGCCCCTTCAGTACCCTTAAAGTTCAAGGGTTTGTAGTTCAAGAAATCTTTGTAAGAACAGGGCCTACGTTGGGGCCTATTTGCAGCTGTATCATCACTGCTAGAACTCGGCTATCGAATAGCCATGGCTTGAGCCACACTTTTGGCAATGAGTTGAACGATCTCGGCATCGGTGTACGTGTGTCTCTTTGGAGGCATAGTGCTGAATAACAACGAATGAGACATGTAAGATATTTGCACAGAGTTATGATATATCACACATGTATATATACATAGGGTAGTAATATACATAACAGCACGATGTGAGAATCATATTTCATTAGGTAATTAGTTGAGTTACAAGGTACGAATTTCCAAAGGATTTCAAAAGTGCGGAGTTTACAAAAGATACCGGGAATATTACATCCGGTCGAATTACAAAGATCCTAAGATAGTATAATATATTACAGGA
This sequence comes from Pseudognaphalium luteoalbum, assembly GCA_963422505.1. Classification (NCBI taxonomy): domain Eukaryota; kingdom Viridiplantae; phylum Streptophyta; class Magnoliopsida; order Asterales; family Asteraceae; genus Pseudognaphalium; species Pseudognaphalium luteoalbum. Next base: position 52,680,656 of record OY730196.1, read on the forward strand.
TAGTTACTACACTAATCTCGGTGTAGATTCAGTCGTGGTAGCAGAGAGGTTAGGTGGTCTACAGATTCTGCAAGTCTGGTGACCATTCTGAGAGCATCCTCGGTTTCCCGCAGGCGCGTCTCGCATTGTCACAAACTCGATTGTAAGACGGAGATCTCATTTCGGTTACCGATTACCTGGTTATGTACGATCTCCATAGTTTGTGTGGTATATTCCATCTGATTTTGAGTACGGTTAATGGTTTCAGACAGATCTTCTTGATCTAAGTACATTTGTGCGATGCGGCCCTGAGCCGTTAGCATCCAGTTTTCTCGAGTTTCTTGAAGTTCAATTTGCATGTCACGTAGCCTGCTCTCGTGTCGTTGTACTCAAGCAGCTAACACCGGAACAGTGAGATGTGTTGGTTCTTGAGTGTACGGGGAGAGATCCATAGCAGAATATTCTCCGACATCGTCGGGGATCTCAATGTGTTCTTCAATCCTCCAGGTGGCCATAGCCGCAGGTGACCAGCTCCATTGACGAGTGATTGCTCGATGGTGAGCTAAAGTAGATGGGTTACCAGTAGTGGTAGGATTGGCATAGGGGCTAGCTCGGCGTGAGCTACCAGTGCGTCTAGTCACTCGGGATTCTGAGTGGCTACGACGTGAGTGAGTGAGAGATGGTGGTGTACGAGCAGTTTGCCTAGATGATGAGTCTGCCATCACTGTGGCAAGAGCGTTAGTGAGTGAGGCCTATGACATACATATATACATATATCATACAATAGCCTAGAGTGTCTAGCACAAACAAGTATAAGTCCCGTTTCTCTCATAGTCAGAGTCAACAAGTGTATTCCTGTTCAACATAACCCCTTTCAGATTTCACATCATCTTCATTTAATTGTACATAGTTGATCAGGCTATGTTAAATTAAAGTAGTATGATGTAATCCTTGAACCAGTCATACTTAATAAGGAATTACAGCCTAACGGTCATAGTCTAGGCCCACTAATGCAACCTAGTTCGCTATAACCTTAGGCTCTGATACCAATCTGTAACACCCCCAAATTTACTGTTGCGCGGAAGCAAGCTTTGGGTGTTACTAATCAATAATCAAGCACCAAAGTAAAGCAAATGACATCTATATGCAACGTCGTACAATAGTACAAAAGTATTACATTGTTGAATCATAATAACAAGCTTTGAGTTCGAAAATGATTTCCAAGAGATTCTAATACATAACTCATATACAAAAAGTAATGCAAAAGAATCTCCACAAGTTTGTATGCATGCAACTCGAGCTATCAGTCCTGAGTGTGGTGCAGTCCTACTGCTGTAATGTACCTGAGATAAATGCTAAAAAGTATCAACCAAAAAGGTTGGTGAATCTCACAGGTTTAGTATAGTAATCCTTTATGAACCACAAGTAAAGTACCAGTAATGCCCTCGAGCATAATAAGTAAATCAGTAACTCAGTAAATCAGTAGGTCAACACAATTACCATGAGCTCACAAGCTGAAGCTTAACAGTGTAGTGTGAATGGTACAGTCAAGTACAGCATCACGTACCCCCGTGAGTGTTATCCGGACACTCATATGTAACAAGTACTAATATGCCTGTTTCTACGGTGTAATCCGTGGTAGCGCTACTACCCCAGGCAGGGATTGTCAGTCCCAAATGGATCTATTTACTAGTAATCGCGCTTAAGTCCATAACTAACAACTTATGGTAGGAGGATTTCAGTGGATAAAAAGTAACTCATGTAATGTATGTAAAAGTAGTGTGTAGCAGTTCAGTACTTGTGTTCATACGTAAAACGGTAGCAATATCTCACCCCAAGTAGAAAAGAGTAAAAACGGGGCTGTAAGACTTACCTGAGTCTAGCAAGTACTGTGTGTTCGTGTAATCGAACAAGTATCTCGGATGTAATTCCGTAAGTGTCGGGTGTAATCCCGTATGTACCGGATGTAATTCCGTACGTTGGTTCTCCGAACCCTGCAACCTTCTGGCGTCCGAAACGCACAAGGTTGTAAGTAAGTATGTAAATAAGTTGGTGTCTCGAAAGACCACCAATGCTAGTTGTCCACTCAACTAGGTAATGTCCAAATGTTTGTTTGTACTTTTGTAATTATTTTGTAAATAAGTGTGGCCCGTTGGTGACGGAGGTGTAATAATAATTCAAATATTATTATTATGTAATTCATTGTGCTTGTATATCTTGTAAAGCAGTACTCATATCCAGACGAGTACCCAAAGATTTTTGTAGCGACTGCCAAAAACGGGATGTGAAGCGACTATCTCTGTCGGAGATGATTGAGATGGGAACGCCATGTCGGGATACAATTTCTTTCAGTGGGCCCATAACCCACAGGTCCCAGGATCGAAACCTTGCTCTGATACCAATCTGTCGCACCCCCAAATTCGGGTGAGGCGTTCCATTTTGTCAGTTTCTTTGATGGAAAGGAAATAAGTAGACATGGTGAGATGATCGACGATCACCCAAATGGTATCGCAACCGCTTGATGTTTTTGGGAGTTTGGTAATGAAGTCCATAGTGATCTGCTCCCATTTCTACTGAGGGATGTTCGGTTGTTGTAACAGACCGGAAGGTTTCTGATATTCATCTTTGACTTTCAAGCATGTGAGGCACTTGCTGACGTATGTGGCGATTTCGGCTTTCATGTTTGGCCACCGGTATATCTCCCTGATGCCATGATACATTTTATCGGAGCCAGGATGTATGGAATATTTGGATTTGTGAGCTTCATCCATCACCAAGACTCGAGGGTTCCCAAAACTAGGTAACCAGATTCGGTTAGAAAAATATTTGACCCCATTGGGTTTGGTTTCGAATATCTTCTCCATGTTTCGCAAGGCCTCATTTTTTATGTTTTCCGGTTTCAGCGCTTCGAGTTTAGCGGTAAGAATCTGAGTGATAAGATCATTGTGAATTGTAATACTGAGGGCTCGGACTCGAAGTGGTTTGGTGCATTCTTTTCGGCATAAGGCATTGGCAACAACGTTTGCCTTGCCCGGATGATAACGGATCTCACAATCATAGTCGGTAAGCAACTCGACTCAGCGAGGTTGCCTCATGTTGAAATCCTTTTGATCGAAGATGTGCTGGAGACTTTTATGATCGGTGAAGATTGTACACTTAGTGCCATAGAGGTAATGTCTCTAGATCTTGAGTGCAAAGATGACAGCTCCTAGTTCGAGATCATGTGTGGTGTAGTTCTTTTCGTGTATTTTTAGTTGTCGGGAGGCGTAAGCGAGACCCTGGAGGGAACCATCTCAGTATACCACGAAGTCATCAATGCCTTCGGGTAAGGATAAGATTGGTGCGCTACAAAGTTTTTGTTTCACAAGCTGAAATGCTGACTCTTGTTTATCAGTCCAGTCGAACTTCTTTTCCTTCTGAGTCAGTAAGGTGAGAGGTTGGGCTATTTTGGAGAAGTTCTCAATGAATCGCCGTACTTTGGTCGGCGTTGAGGGTGCTTGCCAGCACTTGATAACCTCGATTTTGGACGGATCTACATGAATTCCTTGACTGTCAATCACGTGTCCAAGGAATTGAACGGTTTGCATCTAGAACTCACACTTAGAGAATTTGGCGAATAACTCCTCGTGTTTGAGTAGTTCTAGGATGGTTTTCAGATGTTGCGCATGTTCTTGTTCGTTGCGCGAGTAGATAAGAATGTCATCGATAAAAACAATGACAAACTTATCGAGATAAGGTTTACACACTCGATTCATAAGGTCCATGAATACAGCCGGTGCATTGATTAGACCAAAGGGCATCACTTGAAATTCATATTGTCCATAGCGAGTTCGAAATGCGGTTTTTGGGATATCTTCATCACGAACTCATAACTGATGATAACCTGACCGAAGGTCGATCTTTGAATAGAAACTCGACCCCTGAAGTTGGTCAAACAGGTCGTCAATGCAGGGAAGCGGATAACGGTTTTTAACAGTTAGTTAGTTCAACTCTCGGTAGTCGATACACATTCTGAATGACCCGTCTTTCTTTTTCACGAACAAGACCGGAGCTCCCCAGGGTGACTCGGTCTAATGAAACCCTTATCCAGGAGTTCCTGTAACTGAGTAGATAACTCCTAAAGTTTGGATGGGGCTAAACGATATGGTGCTCGTGCCACCGGCGCTGCACCAGGCACGAGGTCAATGGAAAATTCGACTTGTCTCGGTGGTGGAAGACCAGGTAGGTCTTCGGGAAAGACTTCAGGAAAGTCTCGGACAATTGGCACATCCTCAATTCGCTTCTCCTCCGACTTTTCCTCCACAACATGTGCGAGGATTTCCTGATAACCCTTTCTCAAGTACTTACGGGTTTTCATGCAGGATATGATATTCAGTCTCGTCCCACCAGTCTCCCCTTGTATGATCAAAGTACCACCGGTGGCGAGGGGAATACGAACAATTTCATCAAAGCAGACGATCTCGGCTCGGTGTTTGGATAACCAATCCATACCAACAATGACGTCGAAACTACCGATCTTGACAGGTAAAAGATCAATGGTGAAGAGTTCATCGGCTAGTTTTAAAGTGCAATGAGGTATCACACTATCGGTTTCAATGAGTTTGCCATTAGCTAATTCTACAATGTACTTAGCTTCTAAGGCAACAGGAGTGATGTCAAGTAAGGGGCTAAATTCATCAGATATAAAGCTCCTATCAGCACCAGTATCAAATAGAACAGAAGCAGATAGATTGTTGATGAGGTACGTACCTGATACCACATTCGGATCCTGACGGGCTTCCCCTGAGTTCAGAATAAAAGCTCTACCTTTTGCATTGTTGCCGTTTGTTCTTGTTCTTTAGCTTCGTGCAGTCAATCCTGTAGTACCCCGTGTTTCCGCATTCATAGCAGGCCTTTGATTAATTGAAGTTGTTGTTGTTGTTGTTGTTGTTGGCCTTGGGTGCTAGAAAGTCCTAGGAAGAATGTCCATACCTCTTGCAGTTGTTGCAACGAGTACCACAAGGACCCTCATGATGACGGTTGCACTTGGAACAGTGAGGTTTGTTCCCAGTGTAACCCTTCTTGTCCCCAGAGTAAGCCTTAACAGTCTTAGGCTTTTTGAAAGTTGGTTGGCTGCTGGAGTTCCCAGAAGATTTCCTTTTGTTGTTGTTCCCAGAAGATGAAACAGGGGTCTCACGGCGAATAACCTGAGCCATGAGTTTGTGGGCCATACGGATGGCACTCTGAATAGTTCCTGGTTTGGATGAGGTGACATGCCCCTGAATATTCTCCAGGAGTCCACGAACATACCTTTCGATACGTTTGTGTTATGGGTCTACCATAGATGGGCAGAGAAGAGCAAGCTGTTGAAAATGGATGGTATAATTGGTGATATCGGTTCCCTGAACCGTCAGATGCCAGAACTCATCTTCCAAGCGCTGGAGTTCCTCGTTGGGACAATACTCGTCCCTCAACATTTTCTTCAGATCCTCCCAAGGGAGTTGGTATGCAACATCGATGCTCACAGATGTGGCATAAGAATTCCACCAGGTAAGAGCACCTTCCAGGAAAGTGCAGGTGGCAAACTTGACTCGGTCTTCCTCAGTACAGTTGCTAATGTGAAAAACGGACTCCATTTTCTCGATCCATCTAATTAAGCCAATAGCACCTTCTGTGCCCTTGAAGTGAAGAGGCTTGCAGTTTAGAAAGTCCTTGTATGTGCAGGGTTTGATGACAGAGGTATTGTTCACAGTCTCATCACTTCTGCGAGTGTTCCGCGGTGAATCTCTTGTAGCCAAGGCTTCAGCCACACCTCGAGAAATGAGCGCGGCAATCTCAGCATCAGTGAAACTCTTCCTCTTAGGCGGCATGATTCTTTAAGAAAAGAAATAATAGGTACATTAGAAATTGCACCAGGATGATGGTTACCATGGATGTATATATTATTGTGGTAAGTATATAACATCATAGTAAGATAATAGAAGTAGACTTTTGATTGATAATTTGAGTTCCAAAAGGTTACAAGCTTAGTTGTTTTACAAAAGATGTCGGGAATATTACATCTGGTCGAATGAGTTTACATAGATATCTTAACAAGCTACGTGATAGATTCTACACTAATCTTGGTGTAGATTGACTTGTGGCAGCAGGGAAGTGAGACGTTCAACGGACTCTACAAGTCTGCTAACCACCCTGAGTGCCTCTTCGGTTTCCAGCAGTCGTGTTTCACATTCATTCAGCCTTGATTGTAAAACGGAGATCTCGTTTCGGTTATTGATTACTTCATTGTGGACGATCCCCATGGTCTCAGTAGTTTCCTCCAGTTAGTCATGAAGAACGTCCATGTTACTAACGGTATTTTCATGATCTTTAGAGACTTGATTGATACGCTCCATAGTTGTGAGTCTCCAGTTCTCGCGAGTCTCCTGTAATTCCATGTCCATATCTCGAAGTTGTCTCTCATGGCGGTTTAACCTAACAACTAAAACTGACACAGTGAAGTGAGCAGGTTCTTGAGTGTAGGGAGAGATTTCCATGTTGGAAGATTCCTCGGTTTCGTTGGGAAGTTTTATTCCTTCCTTGTTTCTCCATGTTGTGAGTTTGTCGGGTAACCAATTCCATCGGCGGGCATCAACCAGTCGACGGGCTCGGTTAGTGTGGGTATCATGAGTGGGATAGGGGTTAGCTCAAGGTGAACCATTAGTCCTCCTTGCTACCCGCGAGTTACGTGATTCCGATTGATGAGAACGTGACGAAGTAGGTGGTGTTTCGGTAGGAGTGTTTACCATTTTCTGTGACAAAGCGTTAGAGAGAATGAGGCCTATATTCATATCATCCATATATAATATAGCCTAGGATGTAGTACGTGTACGAGGCCTATCTATGTATATATACATATCACAAAATAACCTAGAGTGTCTACTCACAGACATGTTTAAGTCCCGGTTCTCTCGAGGTCAGAGTCAACTAGTGTATCATGTTCAGCCATAACCCCTTTCAGATCTCATACCATATTCATTTAATTGTACATAGTTGATCAAGCTATGTTAAATTAAATGCGTACAATGTGATCACTGAACCAGTCATGCCTAATAGGGAATACTTGTTGAACCCAGTTAGGATCTTAATATGTATTACTTTGATTGATTATTAATAAGCTTGCGGAATAGTTTATTAATAACTTGAAGAACAAACTTGTAACACAGAATATTAATCAAAAGCTTCAATATTACTATCAACAATACGAACACACAATTGTGTTAGGGTTTACAACCTTGAAGCTAATAACTAGAAATCGTCTATTATTCTAGGGTTTCACAGGATCTCTATTTATAACACATAGAGTCCTTTACAGAATCAAACTATTACGGAAATTCTATCTATTCCATAATTCTCTCTAACCGACTACTAACAGTGGTTGAGCACTTAATACAAAATACAAACTCATGTCAACAGTGGCACTGTTAGACTAATTCTAACTGACAGTGGCACTGTCAATACAAAACTAAACTAACAGTGGTAGACTACTTCTAGCAGTGACACAAGACTTGTGTTCTGAGCAAATCTGGCAGTGGCTCAGGACTCAACAATCTCCCCCTAAACTTGATCATTCTCAGCAATGAATCAAGTTTCTTCATCTTTCTTTTCATCTTTAGGAGCTTGATTCTGTTTTCTCTTTTTCTCCTCCTCTCTTACTCTTTCCAACTCCATTCTTTTATGAAACTGATTGAGCACCATGTATAAAGCATTGAATGCACCTTCTGAAATCACTGTAGTTCTTAGTTGAGATGCAAGCACATTTCTTAGAATCTGAGTCCCCAGAACATATCGTCTTTCAACAAGCATGTAGATTGTGATTCCACTTCTGAATAAGATCATGTAAACTCCAGCTCTAACAAAATGTCTCCATGTATTCACATGCTCAATGCAGTTTAAGAACAAATTAGTGAATGGTTCAGGCTCAAACAACATATTCAAACATCTTCCCAAATCTCTTTCCATTACTACCAGGGAAGCCTGCCTGTTTCTTTGACTGTTTAGCTCATACAGATCTAGCATGTCTAACCCATTCACATTCTTGAGCACATCAGCAACAGATGTCAAGTATTGCTCATTCCCATCCTCTCTGACAATCTTGATCTGTTCTTTGACAACATCAGCAACTTTTGATTTTTATCCTTCCCATTCAACTATCCTTGATGATCTATCATGATTGATGTGAATATTTTCTTTACTATCCTTCACCTCTTTGATATATTTTCTCAACTCTTCTGCATCTTTCTCCAAATCAGGAACTACACTATCACAAGCAAGAACTCCATTCCATCTGATCTTTAGATTTCGATCAGAAAGCCTTTTTAATTCTCTTTCTTCAGCTTCTGCTTCCTCTTGCTCTTTCTTTTCAATTTTGTCTTGCTCCTCTTTTCTCACCTGCTCAGCAATCCTCTTTCTATCCTCAGCCAACTTTTTCTCAATAAATTTGTCTTGCATGAGCTTTTTCTCAAAATCCTCCTTTCCCTCATTCTGATGTTTTTCATAAGCTTTCTCCAACTTCTCTACATCCCATCCTTCAAGCACACTTCTTGGTGCATATCTTCCACCAAGAATTCTGAGCAACTCCTTTTTCCTCTGAGCAGCAGTTGGTGGTTTGTTTCTTTTCTTCTCAAGCTCAGCTTGTCTTTTCCTTCTTGCCTTTTCTTCAGTAGCTTGTTTGAGCTTTGCAAACCCTGGATTCAAACCATCATTACCATTCTTTTTGTTGATCATGTCATGGATCTTTTGAGCAGACAACCCTCGACCTATTACAGCCATATCATTGAGCATCTTTGCAGCCTTCTGAGATAAGGTTACCACACTCATGTCTTCCAGTACAACATCAACATCAGGACCTTCTTGTCTCTTGGACTCAACAGCCATTCTTAACATTCTCTCATCATGCTCCTCCTGAGCTCTCCTGGCCTCATCTAAATCAACTGGAGGCTCTACAACCTTCTTAACCTTTCTTTCTTCTTTCAATTTTCCCTTACCTTTGTCCTTTGAATCAATCTTTGAAAGATCAGACTTAGGTTTGGGTGATGATGAAGGTTCTTCGATAATGACAGGGGGTTGAATAAATCTTGGTGTAGTTGTGATGACAGTGGTTGTTATGACAGTTGTTGTGGGAATACTTGAAGTATTAACAGGGGTTGATGTAACAGTGGTTGACTCTGTGATAACAGGGGTAGGTATTATAATGGCAAGGGTTGCTGCTGAAGTACCAACAGGGGTAGATACCTCAACAGTGGTAGAAACCAAACTACTAGCAGTGGTCATTGGTTGAGTTGTAACAGGAGTTTTTTCCTTGACAGAGGTAGACTTTCTTTTTGGAATTGATTTCTTTCTATTATAAATCTTCACTCTTTCCTCCTTTTTAGCTTCAGGTTTTGACTCTAGACACTCCCCCTCAATCTCTACATCTCCACCTTCCATCTCCTCTGTTTCAACAGATTTATCAACCTCACCTTCATTTTGCTCATACACCATCCTATCACTAAAGCTCACTCTTTTGCCCATATCAAGATTTCTTCCCAGAAATACAAATTAGCCACAGCCTTAAAAGGTAATCCTTTGTTTAATGGAAAAACATTCAAAGCTGGACCACTTTGTGCATTATCATCAGCAACATTCACATTCTCACTGTCTGAACCACTTGTTTGCACATTTTCACCCACATATACCACCATTCTTCTATCATGCTCAGCATTCACCATTTCATCATCCATGCCTTCATTAACCACATAATCTGAAACATTCAATTCATCCTCAACACCTCCATCACTCTTGTCATTAAACTCAGATGTATTAAACTCAGATGTATCCATGAAGCTAATACCACCTGCACCTCCATCATTTTCATCATTATTCCCATCAGAACCATCATTATCATCTCCCTTATCTTCAGGAACATTGTCTTTCTCTTGATCTTTATCTTTTCTCTCCCCCTTGCCTGAAGATTCATGTAATTCTACAGCAGGCTTTAAGACCTGTAAAACAACATCCTCCACCACAGCCAATCTTGTTTTCAAATCACTGATTTCCTCCTGCTGCTTCTTTATCAATTCATCCTGGGCAACCAACTTGACTTGTTGCTCCCTTCTCAAATCTCTTTCCCTCTCAAATTTGGTCCAAATCAACCTGACATCATGTACCAGATCATCAATCGTCAATTCCCTAGTTACATGACTAGTCTCATCAACATTGGAGTGTGACCTCCTAGATGAATCATTGACTACATCTGTCACTTGCCTTGCAAGATCTTCAGATGCCCCTTGGTTCGCGGTACTGGGACCTTCATTTGAATCATTACCCATAGGTTCATCAAACAAAGTTGCCTCTGGTTGGGTCTTATTGATATTACCACTGTCCTGCCCTGCCAGTGGGCTAGAGACAGTAGTGGCAGCCCTTCCAGAATGAACATTTTCATCAAGTATGTTCACCTGTTGTGGTTGATCATTTGACTGAGACTGTGGAGAAACAGGAATCTCCATAGCCTGTTTAGTTTTCTTGGATTTCTTGGCTTTGCTTTGGATAGGCTGTTGGTTCCCTTGTTTTCTTTTTGTGCCACCTCCTGATGTGTGATCAGAACCAACTTGTTTTGTTGTCCTGTCATCATTTGGTCCAAGTAGTGTTGGTAATACACCACCAGTGGCAGAAGGAGCAACTAACATTGTAGAAAACAATGCAGTTTCCTTCTTGGAAAAAGTATTCTGATACTGGTTCATGGCTCTAATAGTCTTCAAGGATAGAGTAGAACTAACTATTACACTATTATCTGCTGGCAAATTTGGCAATTGCTTATTCAACAAAAGCTGAACAAATCTAGGGTACATAATAAATGTATCACCCTTTGCATTCCTAATCATATTATCTAAGATAAACCTAGACATATTAAATTTAAGACCCTGTGCCAAGCAGATTATAGGATATGCAATACTAGAACTAAATTCATTAAAACTAGTCCTCTTTTGAGACAAACATACCAGAAAAGTATGAATGTAGAACTTCCACTGAGGACAGAACCATGACTTCAAGAAAGTGTATTCAGACCTTGCTTTTCCAGTACCTTCATAACCCATATCCTTTATACCTTGAAACAAATCCTCTCTTGATAATTCCAGAACTCCTCCGTCATCATCAAACTGCAGAAGTTCTCTAAGAACAATCTCAGTCACCATTACCTTCTTTCCCTTGACAGTGGAATGAATGTGAGTAATTCCATTAACATTCCCTTCCTTTACGTTCTTCCAGAATTCTTGAATATGAGATCTTATCAATCTTGGGGCGACAGTAAGGGCATATGTAACTGGACAGTTACTCAAGAAATCGATAATTAGGTGAGAATACTCATCAGCGATTTCTTTGTCCAAGAAAGCCCTCATGTTGTGTTCAGAATGAACACTCAGAGTAGAATTACCAGAATCAGATGAAGATGACGATGCCATTAATGAAATTGATGAAAGAAAGAAGAGCGGTTTACAATGAACAAACACAAACGAGAGTGGTTATTGAAGGGTTTTGAGAATTTTGAAAACGTAATTAAAAAAGTGAAGTGTTTGGGTACTTATGTGATGACAGTGCCAAGCCCTAGAAAATAGAACTAACAGTCGCACTGTCAGGTATGCACCAACAGGGTCACAACTAACACTTAAGCCTAACAGGGGTACCTCACTTAATCAAGGTCAACCGTTAATAACCCTCAATGAAGCCAACAGGGGTACTAGTACTAGCAGGGGAACACTAGAACTAGCAGGGGTGAAGACTTCATAAAATAACAAGTTTTTTTTTTTTTTTTTTTTTAATCAAAAGAAAAAGCAACAAAGAAAACATTAGACTCCAGCCCTCGTGATGTCTCCTGACAGTGGCTGAATCCTGCAATACTAAACTAAGAAAAACAACCAGCAGGGGTTAAGCTACACAAATATACAGCAGGGGTTGAAATTACATTGACAGTGGCATAAGTAAACTAACAGTGGAACCAACTGTTATCATGATGAAGCTAACAGTGGCAACACTTGACCCTGTCACACACAATATACTTCACCTCTGTTAGTATCAAATCCTGACCAAAACACTAAGTGAGATTGATCATACCAATATTAGTTATCAAAAATGTAAACCTTCCTACATCAAATGCTTTTGTAAAAAGATCTGCAAGTTGATTATCAGTATGAATTTTGAAAATATGAATCAATCTTTTATCATAACAATCTCTTATAAAATGATATCTGATTTCAATGTGTTTGGTTTTTGAATGCTTAACAGGATTTTGTATGATACTAATAGCAGATGTATTATCAATGTAAATAGGAGTGTTCATGAAAGTCAAACCATAGTCCATCATTTGATTCTGAATCCAGAGCACCTGGGCACAACAACTTCATGCTGCAACATACTCTGCTTCTGCTGTAGATGTGGAAACTGTGGTCTGCTTCTTGCATTGCCATGACACTAGCCTATTTCCAAGAAATTGACATCCTCCACTAGTTGATTTTCTATCCATGTTCTCACTACCATAGTCACTATCTGTGAAAGCCTTTAGCTCAAAATCTGATCCTTTAGCATACCAAAGTCCCAAATCTGGTTGACCTTTCAAGTATCTAAAGATCCTTTTCACAGCATACATGTGTGACTGCTTTGGTTTGGTTTGGTACCTAGCACAAAGACACACTGCGAACATAATATCAGGTCTAGATGAAGTTAAATACATCAAAGAACCAATCATTGACCTGTACAAGTGCACATCTACTTCCTCCCCTTCAGGATCAGAATTAAGATGTTTGTGTGCCTCCATGGGAGTGCTAGCTATCCTTACATCTTTATAACAAAATTTATTCAAAATATCCTTCACATACTTCCCTTGGTTAATAAAGATTCCATCTGTCTTCTGCTTAACCTGCAATCCTAAAAAGAAAGTGAGTTCTCCCATTGAACTCATCTTAAACTTCTTATGCATTAGCTCCTCAAATTCTTTACAAAGTGAATCCCTTGTAGATCCAAATATAATATCATCTACATAGACCTGTACCAGCAAAATATCTTTCTGAATCCTCTTGGTAAACAAAGTCTTGTCAATAGTACATCTCTTGAATCCATTCTTGAGAAGATACTCAGATAGAGTATCATACCAAGCTCTTGGTGCTTGATGTAAACCATACAAAGCTTTCTTCAATCTGCACACTCTATCTGGATATGTTGGATCTTCAAACCCTGGTGGTTGGCAGACATACACCTCATCATTAATTAGACCATGAAGAAAAGCACTCTTCACATCCATTTGATAAACCTTGAAACCCTGATAAGATGCATAAGCTAAAAACAATCTAATAGCTTCTATCCTAGCAACAGGGGCAAAAACATCATCATAATCAATTCCTTCTTCCTGTGTATACCCCTGTGCTACCAACCTGGCTTTATTCTTGATGACAATCCCTCTCTCATCTCTCTTGTTCTTAAAAATCCACTTGGTGCCTATAGCTCTCTTTCCTTTTGGTAAATCAACCAAATCCCATACATCCTGCAGCTTGAATTGCAGCAATTCTTCTTGCATAGCTTCAATCCAGCTGGGATCCTTGAGAGCTTCCACTGCTTTCTTTGGTTCCATCTGAGAGAGAAAACAAACATAAAATGAAGTATGTAAATCTTCTTCTCTTATCTTTGACTGCTGTCTGGTCAGAACAGGTGAACCAATATCACCAATGACCAAATCCAAGGAATGATCTTTATGAACCAGATACTTAGATGTGGATGTATCAAGTAATTCTCTTTCCAAATTAGGACCCAAAAGATTATCCATCTCTGATTCTGAAAAAGAATCTCTTTCCTCTCTTTCTTTTGAAGGCTTTGGAGTTGTTTCAGAATCTGACAAAGAAGTCCTTTCCAAGACTTGAAATGGAGGACTTTGTTCATAGTTCTTTGGTGATCTCTGCTCTTCATCCGATAGTCCAGGTATCTCTAACTCACTTTCTGAATCTTCATGTAAACCCCTTAAAATAGATGTTTGAGGATCTGCAGGAATTGAACCATGTGTACCCTTATCTGAATCATCCTTTGCAGATGATCCATTTATTTCAGGAGTTGATCCTTCAGTTTCTGTTTGATCCTGTTGAAAAACTGCTGGTGGATCTGGAGACCAAATTGGAAATAATACATACTCCAAGTTATTCTTTTTAGGCTGACTTGAGCTTCTATCTCCATCTGCATCATCACTTGCACTTGTACCTGCACTAGTAGACAAATCTGGATATCTAAAAGCATGGGTTAGTGCATCAATATCAAACAATACTACTGGACCTTTTCCTTCTACATTTGGTTTATTTTCATTAAAGGTCACATCCATGGTCTCCTCGATGATCCTAGTCCTTTTATTAAACACTCTATAAGCCTTGCTTTGAATAGAGTATCCAACAAAGACAGCCTCATCTACCTTACTTTGAAACTTACCTAGGTGATCCCTGGTATTTAAGACAGTACAAGGACATCCAAATGGTTTTAAAAAGCTAACCAAAGGTTTTCTCTTAAAGAATGACTCATAGGGTGTCTTGTTATGAGGTTTGACTATCAAAATCCTATTCAAAACATAACAAGTAGTGCTGACTGCCTCTGCCTAAAAAGACATTGGAAGTTTAGCATCTGCCAGCATGCTTCTAGCAGCCTCAATTAGTGTCCTATTCCCCCTTTCAGCTACTCCATTTTGTTGTGGAGTCCTAGGTGCACTAAACTGTCTTTCTATACCTTTCTCCTCACAGAACTTATTCATCTCATGATTCTTAAATTCTGTCCCATTATCACACCTGATGATCTTAACCTTTTGATTAGTTGAATTCTCAATCCTAGTCATGAAGGATCTAAGTATTTCACATGTCTCATCCTTGGTCCTAAGAAAGAATACCCAACTCATCCTAGAATAGTCATCAGTTATCACCAAACAGTAAGATTTCTTCCCTTGACTAGCTACATTGGTAGGGCCAAACAAGTCCATATGTAACAGGTGTAAGGGAGTGGTATTGGTATTCACAAGCTTGGTCTTATAAGAGGTCTTGTGTTGCTTGCCTTTGAGACAAGCTACACAGTGGTCACTACATTCAAATAACTTTTCAGGTAAGCCTCTCACTAGCCTATTCCTAACAAGTTTATTCATGGTCTTGTAATTCAAGTGACACATCCTCCTATGCCATAAGTCAGATTCAGAAACAGTAGCTTTAGATATAAGACAGTTAACATTTTGAGATTCCATCTTGTTTAATCACTACAGTATACATTATTCTTTCTTGGAACTCTCATTAAAATTTTATCTTCAGGTATTTTGAGTTTTTCAGAAAGTATAATGCATTCTGTGTCAGTGAAATAAACAGGATTTTGCTTATCTGTGATTTGACTCACACTGAGCAAATTATATCTCAATTGCTCAACATAATAAACATCATTGAAAGTGAGCTTACTGTTTTTTACCTTGCCTTTACCTGTGATTTTCCCTCCTTTAGGATTACTGCCAAATGCCACATCTCCTCCATTAAAAGCTTTAAAATCCTGCAGTTTCTCCCTATCTCCAATCATGTGCCTTGAGCATCCTGAATCAATGTGCCATAAGCTCTTTGGCTTGCCCTGCACCTATAAAAAGAGAAATAATTAGTTTCTCTTGGGAACCCAAAACCAATCTGGCTTTGGGTTTCCCTTGAGCATTTTTGACATCAACCCTCTTAAAGGTGATTGATCTCAATGCTTCATTGATTTTGGACACTTTTGATGTAGATGCATTCTTATGTCTCCAAAAACAATCTGTTTTAGACCTGACAGGGGTTAATGGTCTGACAGTGGTCACCTTTAAATTCGTATTTATTACCCTGGTAGTGGTAGCTTTACTTGGTATAAACATTCTTTTCAAATGCTTAATACCAGCAGAGGTACCATGCCTGACAGTGGTCAAACCCTCCCATGTTCTTGTCTTGCCTCTGTTAGCCTCTGACAGTGGCACTGCTGCAGCATTAACAGGGGCTGCAGCCTTGCCTCTGTTAGGCTGATTTCTCAACATTTGTCCTGTACCACTGTTCCTATTATTTTTAGGATTGTAGTAACAGTCCTGTTGAAGATGATTATACCTACCACAAATAAAACATGATTTTCTTTTCACACATTCAAACCCATTACCCAGCCTTTGTGAAACCAATTGATTCCAATTAGAATTTTCAACATGTTTGCTAGCACACTTAACACATTCAGCCTTTATATTGGACTCATGATGAACCATTTTATTCACACAACCTAGACCAGTTCTAGATTTGTTAGTCCTATTCACTTGTTCAAGCTGAATCTTAGCTTTCTCCACGAACAACTTCTTGCCTTCTTCTAGTTTATCACTCTTAAGTTCTGAAACTAGACCAGTAATAGACTTAACACAACCATCCATAGAGTTACCACTAGATGAGCTATCATTATCACTCTCATCTTCCTCAGTCCAATCAGATATTTCCACTTTATCAAAATTTACATTATCAGCATAATTAACTACTGGATCTACCTTTTTAACCTCCTCTGACACACCTACCTTAAGTTTTTCTAAGTCAAAATCAATTTTAGATGGGAAGTAAGTATGATTATAAGGTGGGGGTACAGCATTAAGGTTGTAACCTAATCCAGTTTTTAATTTAACATGAATTTGAGACTTGATTAAGTTTTGAACACTTTTTGAAGCATTTTCCAATTCATCAACTTTCAACTTTATTGACTCTTTATCAGAAATTGCCTCAGCCAACTTGGCACTTAGCATATCAACTTTTGTTTGTAAAGCTTTCTTTTCCCAATTCAGATATTTAATATCTAAGTGAAACTGTGATTCATTCTTTTCAAAAGCTTTAATCTGTTTTTCAAGATTTTCAATAGCTAAGGTTGCATGTTGACTTTTGACCTCACAAGCTTTCAACTCATTGCACACAACAACATTATGATCCCTGTAAAATGTAACCATTTTCTTACATTCAGGAGAACATAATTTAACTTGTACCTCATGTGGAATGTCTGAAGGTTCTGGTTCTTCTGTGACAGCCATCAAAGCTTGATTCTTTACCACAAGCTCTTCTTGATCACTCCAGTCAAAGCCTCCCAATCCATCTTGTGCTACTAGTGAGTCTGAAGTGGTGTTCTGTACGGGTACCAATCTTCTTTGAGGACCAGAACTATTTCTCATAATGCCATTAGCAGTATTCTGAGATCCTCCGGCCTGTGTGTTCCTGCATTCTCTAGCAAAGTGACCCATCTTGTGGCAGTTGAAACACTCCACCTTGCTCTTGTCAAAACCAGCTACACCATCTCTCTTGAATGTAAAGTTTCTGTTACTAGATCTCTGCATAAACCTTTTTGCCCTTATGGTGATCATAGCCATTTGCCATCTCAAATCCATCTCCTCAAGGTCCTCTTCACTGACCTGCTCCAAATCTTCTGTAGTTAATGATGAATTCACATGGCTAGCAAAGAGTGCTTCTAGCACATTATCATTAGCACCAGATATGCTACTACTTCTAGCTTCACCAACAGACACAAAAGCAATATTATTAGAGCTACCAGTGGACTATTTTATAGGCAAAACCTCAGGCTCAAAGTTTCTCAGATCATTGTACAGATCCTCAATTTCCTTCTGATCAAGGTCTGCACTTTGTCTAAGTCCCACAGTGTACATGTTCCATTCTGTACCAAGTGATCTTAAAAATTTTCTATTAAGATCATCCTTGTCTATCTTAACATTGTGATTTTCAAGATCTCCCACCAGTTTCTGGAACCTATCAAAAGTTTGAGTTAAAGTCTCTGACTTTACCCCAGCAAAGTTCTCAAACTGTTGTTTGAGAAGAGACCTCTTGTTCTTCTTTGTATTATCATTACCTCCAAACCTTGTGACTATAGCTTCCATGAGTACCTTAGCATCTTCACATTTATCAAATTTCCTTTGATACTCATTGGGAATTGACAAGAGTAATGTACTCAATGCCTTCCACTCAGTGGCTCTCTCTTTTCTCTCAGCATCTGTCATGGGTGGTGGTCTCTCCAATATTTCACCATCTGGACCCTTTGGATAATTAGGTCCATTGATAACCACCTCCCACATCATATAATCTGTGAGAAGCATGTACTGCCTGATTCTTGTCTGCCATAGCTCAAACTCATCAGGTTTGAGCATAGGAATCTTTGTGGCCTGAATTTCTTCCATCGTTTCAGTAGACATCTTGGTATTTGAAGAGAAAGATGCAAACTTCAATAGAATTCTTCAAGATCAAAGCAAATATCTAGCTCTGATACCACTTGTTGAACCCAGTTAGGATCTTAATATGTATTACTTTGATTGATTATTAATAAGCTTGCGGAATAGTTTATTAATAACTTGAAGAACAAACTTGTAACACAGAATATTAATCAAAAGCTTCAATATTACTATTAACAATACGAACACACAATTGTGTTAGGGTTTACAACCTTGAAGCTAATAACTAGAAATCATCTATTATTCTAGGGTTTCACAGGATCTCTATTTATAACACATAGAGTCCTTTACAGAATCAAACTATTACGGAAATTCTATCTATTCCATAATTCTCTCTAACCGACTACTAACAGTGGTTGAGCACTTAATACAAAATACAAACTCATGTCAACAGTGGCACTGTTAGACTAATTCTAACTGGACAGTGGCACTGTCAATACAAAACTAAACTAATAGTGGTAGACTACTTCTAGCAGTGGCACAAGACTTGTGTTCTGAGCAAATCTGGCAGTGGCTCAGGACTCAACAATACTGCCTAACAGTTATAGTCTAGGCCCACTAAATGCAACCTAGTTCACAATAAACTTAGGATCTGATACCAATCTGTCGCACCCCTAAATTCAGGTTGCGGAAGCGAATCGGGTCGGGCACGACTAATCAAAAAGCAAAGCACATAAGATAAAGTGAATGACTCTATATGCGTCGTTTAACCCATTACATTGATAATATAAAAGTTTTACAATGTTATATGATTTACAAAATCTCGCAAGCTAAATGTTAGAGATTCAAAGGCATATCTAATTGTACAAAATATCAAAATGCATGTGAATCTCCTGATATCTGAATGCGACTCGAGCTAGCTAATCCTGAGCAGTCCTACTACTGTTGTGTACCTGAGAATACATGCTAAAAGGTTAGCTAAAAGCTGGTGAGCTCACAGGTTTGTATAATAATGAAATATGAGTTGTGAACCACAAGATTTAAGTATGATGATTTGCAATTAAGCAAATAAAATAGTGATTTTATATTACTGTCATGAGGCCATATTTTGAGCTTAACTGAGGGTGTCAGGATCCACATTTAAGGACCTGAGCGAGGTTGCCTCCTGCATGTGCCTAATCTACACAAGTATGAACAAATGATAATGCGTCCGTTCGACCGCAGTCGTGGTAGCGCGACTACCCCGGACGGGGATTGTCAATCCCATATGGTACCATACACTAACATTCACGCTATAGCAATACTAGCAAAAATGTAGTGGAGGGCTTGATGATTAGGTAAAACAAATTCATGCAGTCAATGTATCGATGCTTCATACTTGTGTTCACATGAAAAAGTAAAACGGAGCATTTATTCCTACCCCTGGGTTGAAAACAGTTAAAAGAGGGGCTATGAGACTCACCTGAGTCTGATGCATTTGCTAATAGCAAATAGTGATGGTGTACAAGTAAAGTTGTCATCTCAACGATCGTAACCTGTCGGGCGTCCTAAACGCGCAAGGTTATGGATATGAGTAGGTATCTCTAAAGATCACATATGCTAGTTGTTCATTCAACTAGTAATTTCTAAATGATTTGGTTTGATTGAG
This sequence comes from Pseudognaphalium luteoalbum, assembly GCA_963422505.1. Classification (NCBI taxonomy): domain Eukaryota; kingdom Viridiplantae; phylum Streptophyta; class Magnoliopsida; order Asterales; family Asteraceae; genus Pseudognaphalium; species Pseudognaphalium luteoalbum. The sequence continues at coordinate 52,700,485 of OY730196.1, forward strand.
TTTTGAAAACATGTACGGCCCGTTAGTGACAGATTTGGTAATAATAATCTTAAAGTATTATTATGTGTTATTTTGTGTATACTATTAAAGTATATGTTTCGTGTGTTGTTTCGTATGTAAGTATTGGAGTTTACACGTGTTCGACAATTAGTGTATAAACTAGTTTGTGAGTTTCTATTTTGTGTGTCACTTGTTGCGTCACTTATTAGTTTTGGCGTCACTTAGGCGAGTGTCGCATAAATAATAAAATTCAGTATGGTTTGCGTCACTGAGTGAAGTGTCGCATAAAGTGGCATCACTAGGTTGCGTCACTTAGGGTGAGTGTCGCAGGTGTTCTATTTCTAAAATAAGCGTCACTTCAATTAAGTGTCGCTGGTGTGCGACATTTGTTAATGGCGTCACTTCGGTGAAGTGATGCTAGTATGCGTCAGTCCATGATAGGCGTCACTTGGGGTAGTGTCGGGTAAAAGAGGCGTCATTTAGGTATGGCGTCACTAGGGTAAGTGTCGTATGAAATGATTTTGTCCAAGCCTTTGCGGAAACATGGTCAAACGATCTCGGTTTGACCCGAAACTTTTACCCAACCCTTAAAATGGTAAAAAAAGTTCATAAAAGTTATTGGTTCATGTCGGGGTTCACCCGAGGTGTCAGTTTTATAAACTTACCAAAACAGCCCTTACGTTTATATTTTACCAGATTTTGTTCCGATAAACCTCTCGTTTTCTTTGACTTTTGGCCCAAACCAAGCCTAACCATAAATCACAAATGTTCCACTATATGTCTAGTTTATTTCTGCACTTTATGGTAACTTCATAAGTTCATTTACTATTTTAAACGAAAATGAAAACGGAAAGTGGTCAGATTTGGTCGATAAACGACCTCAGTCCATAAATCGGTTTCTATAACAAAATCGGCGGGTTTTCAAGTCAGGCGATAGAAGAAATTTTTGTAGAGTACATTCATATGAAGATTTAGGTATAAGATTCATGTGTTGGTTCATTCTATAACTCAAGTTATAACCGAAATGGTGAGACTCATTTTCTGGACACAAAAGTGGTGTTTGTATATATGTAAGAAAAACGTGTTTTGAGTTTAGATTTGGACATTTTCTTGTTAAATGAGAAACAAAGCATGTTTATTAACATAATCCAAGTAAATATAGAGAGAGAAAGTGGTGGTTCTTACAAGAAAAGAAGGTGATCTAGAGAGAGAAAGGGATGATGATGCTTGATGTGTTCTTCTAGCTCATTTCCTTTGCTTTCTTCCTAAAATTTGAAGGTGGTTGATGGTGGTTTGTGATGGTGGTGGTGGGAGCCGATGGTGGTGAGGGAGAGGAGAGGGAGAGAGTTTGTAGTGTGTGTTTTTAGTGAGAGATTAGAGAGAGATAGATGTGGGTTGAATGAGGGAAGTAGGAGTCTTGTTGGTGGCTTAATGGTCAAATGACAAGATCCCCAAAACATGGGGGTGTTTAGGGGCTTAGAAAAACCGGCCCATGGGGCCCACCCATGAGGGTGTGTGTCTCAATTTTTGGTTCCCCGACTTTGCGCTCCGTGCGGTGTTCGTTTCCCCGGTCGTTTGAACGTATAATTAGACGTTTGACGTTCTACGTACGTATTTTTAAATAACAATTAAAGGTCGATATTTTTAGCTTGAAGTAATACTTATTATTACTTAGAAATATTTATTAAAATGTTTGGTACGGTGCCAGTAATGATTTATGAGGTCGTTGTACGATTTAAATAATTATGACGTTTAAACTTAACGTTTTTGTTAACGCTATAAATTACAATAATCATAATGAAGCATTTATCAAAATACTTTTTGATGAGTTATATAAAAATATAATTTTTGTTTATTTCGATTTGTTGGGCACCAATTGTGCGTTTTTGGTCGTGTTTGAGGGTTTTATACAATACGAATTACTTATGAAATATTATCAAAATAATATTTAGGAAACAATAGCGTTATTAAATAATTTCGTATTATTTAATAAGATGTGTTCACCAACGTCTGTATTAATGTATCGGGATCCGCCCGATATGAAAATTCAAGATTAAATTCAATCGTGTACACGTATATATATATAACAATATATATAATGATTGATGGCACCCGAAAGAGTCGGTGTCGTTGATTGTGACTTAATCGGGCGCCATCAAGGGTTTTTAAGTTTATAATTAGCGGGGCTTAAATTATATGTACTACCTACTCTGGTTAGTAAACGGTAAGTATTACCTAAGATCGTTCTATGAATCCAAACGTGTGGGTAAATTAAAGTTGGCACTTTCGGTAAGGAAATATCTAGGATGGAACAAAGAAGGTAGGTTTGGGGGTTAAAGACAAGTAATTAAAATGCAGGAAATTAAAGTACATAAAAGCAGATAAAGATAAATATGTGATTGTTGAGATTTCGATAATTACTATTTCGGGATGACCGAATAAATAGGGATGATACTAATGTGGCAACCAAACTACTAGGCGTAAACTCTAGAACCCTACTAACTCAATTTCCCATTGGCATGTCACTAGGAACTAGGTTATCATGATTCTAATCGGAGCAATACGCAAACTTCCAATACTTATCTAGTTGAAAGATAAGAAACCTATTTTGGTTCTATACCGTGGTTCATGAATCAGTAGCGTATTGTCTCATAGGTCCGACCGTTCTTAACTCCTAAGGTAGTTTACTGTTCTATTAGCATGCAGATTAATAACTTTGTATGTTTAGACCGCCGATTTTATAAGATTTGGTGTTTTAAAGACTCTAGGTCATTATGACTTTTGATCTTATTCTGAAATCTTGTTATCATTCATTTAAGCTCTAGTTACTTCGACTTATGATTCAAATCTCTCCTTTTCAAACAGTTATACATCCCCGGATTATTCGCAGTTTGTTAAAACGTGTTTCATATGCGGACCATGCCTTTCAATGATAGACAGTGTACTTTACGTAGTAGTTCCATGGTTTCTCACATCAACATGCGGTCGAGAGTAATTGACAGTGAAAGTGACACTCTATCTAACTAAATGTAAAGCAGTGCAGAAATGTAAACCTAATATATACAACGAGTGGTTTCAATGTATCTTACTTATTGCATGTTATGGGCACAGATAACTACTTACTATAATTAAGGTTGATCAGGTCCTAATTACTAGGTTGTAGTCACGTGGATAACCAGAAAGGGTAATCCATAAATTAAACTTGAATTCATAAAGTCTTGACACTACAAAGGTTACTAATTCCTATTTTATCTAAACGTATTTTACGAACATCATTTTATAGTGTTGTGACTTTCGTAGGATATACCAGTTAGTTGTGAAGTTGTATTACCCCTTCGGGATTCCAATTATTAAATCAAAGCTGATTCCAGAGATATGACTACCTTCGGTCGTTTACCGACTTCCATACATTTGTACTCCGCCTTAAAGCGTTTCCAGTACTATATCGGATAAACAGTCGAATAGGGGCCGTCATATCTCTTTACGATTGTCGTGCATTAATTATATAATGTCATCCTTACTTATAATTATCTACATCATCAACAACAACAATAATAAACTACTCGCAATTCATGGCAACAAATATATCACATACCAAGCAATAACACATATTTAAAATAGGGAATAAAATAAGTATGATAAAGGTTTAGATATCACCCGGAATTAAATGCGTAGCAGAGTCTTATTATGATTGACAACTCGTTTACACGTACAAAGATGAATCTTAAAACCTCCTAACGTTCATTGTAGCCTCTATACCAATCCGAAGATTAATTACAATAATCCTAGACTATAAGAGAATTTCTAGAGTGAGAAAGTGGAAATGGAAAAGGAGTGTGTGAGTGTATTAGAATGTAGGAGTGTAGTTTTTGAGTGTGTGTTAAAATGAGGCTTAGGGACTGCCATTTATAGGGAAAATATGGAGTACATTAGCATCCCTAGGCTCACATAAGCAAAAGTAGCGAAAGGTGGTGCACCAGGTACGAAAAAGTAGCAAAAGGTGGTGCACCGGGTACGAAAAAGTAGCGAAAGGTGGTGCACCGGGTACACGCAAGGATGAAAAAGCGCAAAAGAGACGGGGTGGGGAGGCAGTGCCGCTTGGCTGCTGGCTGCTGGCTACTGGCCGGTGGCGGCTGGCTGTTGGCCGGCGGCGGCCGGCTGCCACCCGCCCCGGTCCATTGTCTTTCGTTGCGTTGCTTAATTCGTGCGTATCTTCTTCGTTATGCGTCCGTTTGCTTTGATTCTTTTTGTGTTGGATTTGTAATTCAAAAACAAAGACTTTGATGTAAAGATATCCCAAAAATATGTTTCCTATCTCCAGATATTGTGTACGAATCATTTGGATCTTCCGGCGGGCGTAGAATCTTCATTCTTTATCCGTTTTTGTTGATTCTTCTTCTGTTGGATTCGTAATTTGTAAACGAACATCTTGGCTAATATAGATGTTGATGATAGGCACTTTTGGCTTGAAATCTCATTTTGATGCCTTGAATCTTCAAACGTGTGTGGAATCTTCGTTTTTCACCCGTTTTGCTTGATTTTTATCGTGCAACCTTGTTTTGACCATCTTGGCATAATATCATTGATTTGTAGTGGTTTTGAATTTAAAATGCCAAGAATCGTTCCAGAATGAGAGAGATATTGGTAGTAAAAACATGACTTTTTACGCGATATCAATGATACATACAATTAGCCTAATACAGCACTAATTACATGTATTAACAAGTGATTAGGACATAATAACTAGCCCTAATTTGTTGGGTATCACACTATGTTTTATGGAAGATCGAACTGAAATAAATGTAGGGGATGTTAAAGATGCTTTACAGTCTAAAGAACTCAAAAGACAGGTGTCTATGAGTAATAATAGTTCTGGTACAGGGTTATCAGTTGAAAGGGGTAGACCAACAGAGCGGGGTAAGAAAGGCAAGGGTAAGGGAAAGGCACGTTCAAAATCTAAAGCTCATGCGGGTACTATTTGTTATGGTTGCTATGAGAAAGGTCACTTTAAAAGGGATTGTCCGAAGGCGAAGAGTGGTAATGGGGAGAAAAACAAGGGAAGCGTATTTGTAGAACATTAATCCTCAGAAGATGAAGATTATGGTGAAGTACTAACTACTCAGGAAGCATTACCTATTAGTAGTGGGTCTAAATCGGTAGGTACTTGGGTGATGGACAGTGGAGCATCTCATCATATGGTTTTCTCGCGAGACTTATTCGTTTCTTTTAAGGAATAGAGTGGTAGTGTGAAGATGGGCGATGATAGGCCAAAAAGTATCAACGGCTCGGGTATGGTTTAGATTAAGACACATGATGGTATTGTCAGGTCACTAGATTGTTGGTATGTTCCTAGATATTAGGAAAAATCTTATTTCTCTAGGTTTGCTAGTTCGACGGGGGTTGAAATATGTTGGTGATGGTGAACATGTAAAAGTGTTCAAAGGATCTTTACTTATTACGAAGGGAAAGATAGAATAACACCAATATGTATATTCTGGATAACAATTCAGTGACAGGAACAATTGCGGTTTCTCAATCCTTGGATAAAAATGAGGATAAGACAGAGTTATGGCATCGCAAGTTGGGTCATATGAGCGAGAAAGGGTTGACAACTTTGAGTAGACGGGGATTATTGGGTGGTGATGTAACTGGTAGAATGGGTTTCTATGAGGCTTGTGTTAAAGGTAAGCAACGCAGGGTTTCATTTGGAATTAGTAAACATACATCCACAGAATTCTTGGAGTATATTTATTCAGATTTGTGGGGTCCTTCTCCGATTAAATCCCATGGAGGATGTTCTTGCTTTGTGACCTTCATTGATGATTACTCAAGGAAGGTTTGGTTGTATTTTTTGAAATTGAAAGACGAAGTGTTTGGTAAGTTCAAAGAGTGGAAGATCATGGTTGAAAAATGGTCCGGAAAAAAAGGTAAAAACTCTGAGAACTGATAATGGGTTAGAACTCTGTAATGCACCATTTGATAACTTCTGTAAAGCGGAAGGTATAGTGAGGCACCGCACTGTACGACACACACCACAGCAAAACGGGGTCTCGGAATAGATGAACTAAACACTATTACAGCATGCATGATGCATGCGGTTTTATGCTGATCTACCAAAGCAATTATGGGCTGAGGCAGTTAATATTGCTTGTTATTTAATTAATAGGTCTCCATCAACTGCAATTGATTTGAAGACTCCTCAAGAGAAGTGGACTGGGTCTGCATGTGATTATTCTGGTCTAAGGATATTTGGTTGTCCTGCTTATGCTCATGTGAATGATGGTAAGTTTGAACCGAGGGCAACGAAGTGTGTATTTCTAGGGTACACGGACGGGGTTAAAGGTTATTGCCTGTGGTGTATAGAGAAAGATAGAACTCCAAAATTTATAATTAGCAGAGATGTTACCTTTCATGAAGCTGCTATGTTAGATCAGAGAGGAGACTTGGGGAATCCAGCAGAGAAAGATCAGGGTGCTGATCGGAAGGTGAAGTTTAATACTCATGAGAGTTGTGGTAGGTGAGCATGAGAAAGAAGCTAACAAAGTTTCTAACATACAGAGTGAGTCGAGCTCACAGGGTAGTGTGGAAGATACAACTGGTACGGGTCCATTTGAGAGTGTGAAAACTGAACCAGTGTTAACTAAGGAGATTGCTTAAGAGATGGATGATCTACCTATAGCACAATGGAAAGAAAAAGAGAATGGTCAAAAGCCGGTAAGGTATGCTAACGTTACTTCTTTTGATTCTGTAGCATATGCACTTGCAGTGGGAGAAGACGTTGACCCGGATGAACCTAACTCTTATTAAAAGGCGGTTAGGAGTCAAGATGTTGAGAGTTGGTTAGTTGCAATGAAAGAGGAGATGGAATCACTTGAAAAGAACCAAACATGGTTTCTTGTACCATTACTAGGGAGAGTTAAACCTGTAGGATGTTTTCAAGAGGAAAGAGGGAATTTCTGAAGTTGAACCGTCGAGGTTCAAAGCTAGGTTGGTGGCTAAAGGTTTCTCCCAAAAGGAGGTAATTGATTTTCACAGGGTTTTTTAACCGGTTGTGAAAGATAAGGTGATTCAGGTCCTTTTGGCTATGGTGGGTGTATTTGATTTGGAGCTAGAACAGCTTGATGTCAAAACGACATTTTTACATGGTAGCTTGGATGAGAAAATTTACATGTCACAAACTGAGGGATTCATTCATCCTGGTAAGGAAGATCATGTGTGTGTTGCTTAATAAATCACTATATGGTTTGAAACAGTCTCCAAGACAATGGTATAAAAGGTTTGATTCGTTTATGATTTCTCATGCTTATTTGCGTAATCAGTGTGATAATTGTGTCTACTCGAAGAGCTTGTTGGATGGTTCTTTTATATATCTGTTGCTATATGTGGATGATATGCTTATTGCTTCAAAGAACAAAACTAACATTGATGAGTTGAAAGTTTTGTTAAAGAGTGAGTTTGAGATGAAGGATTTGGGGTCAGCTAAGAAGATCTTGGGTATGGAGATCTGAAGGAATAGAGAAGAAGGTCTCTTGTACATCTCTCAAGAAAAGTATGTGGAGAAGGTTCTCGAAGCATTTCGGGTGGATCAATCTAAAACTGTAAGTACTCCTTTAGCTGCACATTTTAAACTTGATAGAAGTTCTTTACCATGGAGTAATGATGAGAAAGAGTATATGAAGAAGGTTATGTACTTAAGTACGGTTGGTAGTCTTATGTATGCTATGGTCTGTATTAGACCTGACTTGGCTCATCCAGTTAGTGTGGTAAGTCATTTTATGAGTAATCCGGGTAAAGCTAACTGGGAAGCAGTTAAGTGGATCATGCAGTATTTGTAAGGTAGTAGTGGTTTATGTCTGAGATTCGGGCCTAACAAAGATGTTAGTGGTTTAGTCGGTTATGTAGATTCTGATCATGGTGGTGATCTTGTGAAAAGAAGATCATTAACGTGCTACATTTTTACCTTGTTTGGATGTTTGGTTAGTTGGAAGGCAACTTTGCAACCAACCATGGCTTTGTCTACTATGGAAGCTGAATACATGTCAATGACTGAAGGTATTAAAGAATGCATGTGGTTACATGGTTTGATTGAGAGTCTTGGTCTGAAGGTGGAGAAACCTACTTTGTTTTGTGATTGTCAAAGTGCTTTAAACTTGGCTAAGAATCCGCTGTATCATGAGAGAATGAACCATATTGACATTCGGTTGAACTTCATTCAGGATATATTGGAAAGTGGGAAATTCTTGATTCAGAAGATTGATACCGAGGAGAATCCAGCAGACATGTTAACTAAAGTGTTACTGAGGGCCTAGTTCCAATTGTGCTTCGACTTGGTGAATATTCGCATGAGGTAGGCCCCAAGGGGGTGAGTGGTCAAGAACGAGAATGCTTGGGTTTGTAAATTAATGGTGGAGTAATTTTGAAGTCTTGGGCTTTGATGGGTGAAGGTAACTGCAAGTCAAGGTGGAGATTTTTTGGGTTATGACTTGAATGGTTTGATGATTAAAGGTTGGATTGTAGGAAACGAAAGATAGCATTGCGAAGGAATTAGATCTCAATGCCATCGTGAAGTAAAACTTAAAAGTTTTGATCAGACGCCTGTTGACCTTGCCATGGAATTTGGTGGCAACACGAAGTCAGAGTTGGCAGTGCCATGAAATTTGGTGGCAACGCAAAATCTGACATTTTTCAGCAATTCGAGTCTGATTTGGTTTCCTTATTTACCTATCCTATATATATATTTAATCCCCGATTCATTGTAACCCTAAGAGCTACGAAATTTCTTGGTGCCATTGTCAATAAAAGAAGATTACTCGATTCTTGCCCGTGGATTATACCAATCACATCGATTGGATATAACCAAGTTAATTCTGCGTGTTCTCTAATTACTTTCATTAAGTTTATTGCTATTGTTCTTGTGTTTTATCATTCAAATCAGGTTTTTTGCATAACAGTATCGTGTTTGTCCCGTGATAATTCCTTGTAATTTGGTGGTGGTTGTTTGGTTTGTAATACTCTTTTCTAAGCTTTGCTTCCTAGTAATGATTTTTTTATCTACAAACTTTTACGTACTATTCCCAATTTTTAAACTTAACAAGATCCGATCAGAATGTGTTACGGCATTCTTGATTCTCCTCTCTTATACCACCTTAGCCAGAAGCCCATAAGCATTTTTTTATATAAAAAAAAAGAGCTGAAGATGGGCAATCAAGTCAATAGTCATTATTTACCTTTTTTATATAAAGGAAACACTATGTAAAAGTATTTAGTAATGGTTATCTGAGAGGCTGAGATAATTCACAAAATCACATTGCCCAAATGGGAATTTAAACCTTTTCAATTGTGGATCAAGTCCTCCATGAACTTGTAACACCCCCAAATTTAATGGTTTACGGAAGCGAGTTTTGGGGTGCTACTAATCAATAATCAACAGCCAAGATAATAGCAAACGACTCTAAATGAGACGTTTTAGAAAATACATTACATTACATGAGTAATACGAAGTTTTAAGTCATAAGTATAAATCATTAGCGAGTTCGCAAAATGATTCAGAAGATTTTAAATACATAATCAGAGTACAAAAGATAATGCAAATAAAATCTTCATAAGTGTTTATGCATGCGACTCGTATTAGCTTAGCATATCCTGCGGGCTATCCTTACCGAGCAACCCTACTGTTGTTGTGTACCTGAGAATGCATCACTAAAAGTGTCAACCAAAAGGTTGGTGAATCTCACAGGTTTGTAATAAACAATAATAGAAATTTGTACACAATACCGTAAGTAATTTATCATACGAATTGGATTAGTCAGTAGTAAGGAATTCACAAAGTATATGTCAGTAAGTAAGAATTTTCCAATTAAGTAAGACAGTAAAGTATAATTGTACAAATGTAGTAAGGTCGGTCTATCTTGCCATGAGCCATCATAGTCGAAGCTTAACAAGTCTGTAATTTTCCCCCGTGAGTGCTAATCCAAAAACACTAATACAAAACGAGTAAGAAACACCTGTTTATACGAGTACGGTTCATGGTGACGCTACCACCCCAGGCGGGGATTGTCAGTCCCATATGGATCCATATACTAAAACTCGCGCTTATCTTATAACTAACAACTATGATTCAGAGGCCTTCATTAGATTAAACGTAAACTCATGCAATTTAGTAAGTCTGTAAGTCTGTAGGTCTGTAAGTCAGTACAGTTTGTAAAATGGTAAATTTGTAAGTAGGTCATGCAGTAAGTATATAAGTCGGTAAAACAGTAAGTTCGTAGAGTAGCAAGTCAGTAAAGTCTGTAAAGTAGTATAGTAATGGTCAGTAAATTTGTAAGTAGTAAAGCATGTCAATAAGTCGGTATACTATACATACATATATGTATACAAGTAAAACAAGCAATGCATCTCCCCCCAAAGTAAAGACAGTAAAAAGGGGCCGTGTGACTCACCTGTGGGTGCTAGCATTCCTAACAGCAAATAATATCCAATCCGAAATCCTCTAATGCCCTAAACGTAAGAGATATATTAACACGAGTATTTGACGGCTTTGTCAAATCATGCAAATAACTTAATTGTTTTGAAGGGTCGTTTGAGTTGAATTAGGTACGATTCGTTGGTGATGAAAATCATTATTGTTTCTTGAATTGTACATATTTATGTTCCTCGAGTAGTGTCGTTTGACATGCGCATGTATATTTATATATCCATATATTTTATATATATTCGAATATATAAATCGTTTAAGTTCATTTTATAATTTTGAAAAGGTCTATATATATATATATAGATATCGTATCGTTTCCTTTGTACATATATATATATATATATATATATATGATTTTCACATATATATGTATATAAATATACTCGTCTCATATTTTAAATCGTACGTTTGTTAACACGTATATATATCATTTGACTTATTTGGTCCAATATAATTTAATAGGTTTTAGCCCAGTATAATTTAACTCATTTGGCCCAATTTGTCTCGGCCCAGTACTTCTTTGTTTAACCCTCGGTCCAAATGTAAATGTAATTGGTTCTGCCCAGTTACTAAACCAATCCGGCCCAATTTATTTCCCAACTTGTCCGGCCCAATAATCAGTGTAGCCCATTAACTTTCAGCCTAGACTCAATAGTGTAATAATAAGTTAGTAAAAAGAAATAGAACCAAAACAGGTCACAGGGATCGATCCTGTGACCTCTCATTCTCTACTCCAACGCCTTAGCCACTAGACTATGGCTTGCTTTTGTTTGTAATTTACCAAGTATACATATATATGTCTTAGTAAAATACGTGGGTTTCATGTCATATTCATCATCTTTTCGTGAGGGTGAAACCCAGCAACTCCACCATTTCGCAAACCAGGTTCTAACTTTTAATCTCGACATAAATACACGAATATAAGCATAATAAACTCGAAACAACATAAAGAAATAAGGGAGGTGTGCTCACAGGTAAAGGTGGGTGCCGAGGATGAGGGTGGTGCCGAGGGTGATGAAGATCACGATGATGATGTTGCTCGTTTACTGCTGTGCCAGTTGTTGTTCGGTGATAATGCTGGTGCCGAGAGGAAGGAGGTAGTTTTAGATGGTGATCGGTGATAAAGAGGAAGAAAATGATGATGTATATCGATCTTGTTGTGGTGTTGTTTGTTATTAATGATGATGACGAGCGGTGGTGATGGGTTCCGGTGGTGGTGGTACCCGATAGGGAGAGAGAGAGACAAGTGGTGATGATGATGAACCATTGATGATGAAGATGATGGCTTGATGTTGCTACTTTATTATTGTTGTGATAATCTTTGTTGTTAATTATTGATAGAGACAGAGAACCAGAGTAATAGATAGAAAATGAAATGAAAGTGAAATGAAATAATAAAAGGTGTGGTTGGTTCTTGATGTCAACAACCAGATCCACTTTTGGTGGAGAATGATTGGGGCTAGTTGTCTCCAATTCGCAGTATAAAATGTCCGTGTTTTCGTACCCGATCGTATTATAAATCATTATTTTTAAAATGATAATTCTCTTAAAATATAATCGTTTATAACTTTAATCGTAATATTTTATAAAAATACTTTTGTGGAGTTATAAAAATATGACTTTGTTTCAATTTGATTTTACAGATAGTTTTCAGTATGCAAAAGGAGTTTTTAATATTTTTTGAGTAAAGAAATATTATTTCTAACAATAATATTTCATTTGGAGATGTTTTGTACTAATTTTTATTTTTAATTTCTGAGTACTTTCAGATTGAGTATACACGATTATTATATAATCTTTTAACGTTATTATATATATTTATATATAATACTTGAATACTCTCGAAATAAAACGTATGTAATACGTGTATTTAAAGTTTAAATTTGAAACGAAAAATGCGCTTTTTGACCGGGTGTCACATTCTCCCCTTGTTAGGAGAATTTCATCCCGAAATTTGTTCGTAGTAATTATCTGTATATTGTAATAATGGTCTGTGCATCTCTTAAGAAAGTCCGTGAGATTATTGTGTGTGCGACAACACCTATCTAGCGTTGCCTTCCTCCCCTTGTTTGACTAATGCCCTACTGTCGACTAAAAGAATGGAAAAGGAAAGTCTCGAGGTGTGTTGACTATTATATCCATATGACAAGGTCAGTCAATCTGTCAGTCGACAACTATAGTGTAGCTACAATGTGTACTAGTAGCCTAGGTAACTGTAATTCCTACAGTGTTCATATGGTCAGTGATAGTCTGCAGTGTCGTAAAGTGAACTAAGCTCCTATCAGTTATCGTGTAGAAACTAAGTTTTCGTTTTCCTAATTCTATCAAGTACTTAGAATCTAGGGAAAACTTAGAAGTTATTAAGCAGCAAGTAAGATCTACCAAAGTAAATAGTATAAAGGCAGTCGGGTCATCTTTAAGTGATCATACCCGTGTTGAGTAAGTCAATAAGTCTCGGGTCCTGGTGGTTACCTTCAGTGTTAAGCACATAGAACCTGCCCTTAGCGGTGTTGTTGTTTTTGTCCTTCAGCTTTGGGCAATCCTTCCTAAAGTGTCCAGTACCGTTGCATTCATAGCAGCTTTTAGGTGCTGAGGTGTTGGTACCAGTTGTGACTGTTTTGCAGTCTTTGGCCACATGCCCGAATCGCTTGCATTTGGTGCAAGGACACGAACCATCATGGTGAAAGCTGCATTTTGAGCAATAGGGCTTGCTTCCTTTATACCCTATCTTGTCATCAGATTCAGAAGCGTTGGTCTTAGCAGTTGCAGGCTTTTTGTTGGCTTAGCTCTGATTTCCAGGGTTTCCATCCACTTTCCTTTTGTTATCTCCAGAGTTGTTACCAGTGTTTTTGTAAACAGCAGTTCCTTGGCGAACCATTTTTGCCATTAACTTTTGTGCCATATGCACAGTGCCATGAAATGTGGGAGAATTTGATGAAGTAACCATCCCCTGAATTTGTGGGGGAAGTCCCCAGAGATAGCATTCAATACGCTTGGATTCCTCATCGACCATAGAGGGACACAAGTGTGCTAACTGATTGAACCTAGAAGTGTAGCCAGCAATGTCATCCCCTTGAGTGGTGAGATTTCAGAATTCAGCCTCGAGTTGTTGGATCTCATCCCTAGGACAATACTCATCCTTGAGCATTTTCTTCAGCTCGTCCTAGGGAGTTTTCAAATCAATGTCTTGGCCTACAGAGTCAGCATAAGTGTTCCACCATGTCAGAGCATCATCCATAAAAGTATAGGTGGAGAACTTGACCTTACAGTCCTCAGAGCAGTTGCAGATGCGAAAGACTGACTCTGTCTTTTCCAGCCAGTGCAACAACCCAATTGCACCTTCAGTGCCGTTGAAGTTCAGAGGCTTGCAGCTAAGGAAGTCTTTGTAGGTGCAAGGTTTTACCACTGTGGTACTTGGTGGTGTTTCAGCACTTTCAGATCATCGTCGCTCAGCAATTAGTGCATCAGCAACTAGTTGATCAACCTGAGCTTGAGTGTACATTTGGCGTCGTGGAGGCATGTTCCTTCAATGAAGATAAGGGACGTGTCAGAGTTTCGTATAAGAATATGATCATCGTAGTTGTATATATAACAGTAATATATCATAACACAAGTGACAATCAATAGTGTAGAATAATAGTGGTTGTAATCATTTAACTTGCAAGTTCAAATGATTATGAGGATTAAGGTTTACAAAAGTGTTGGGGATATTACATCCGAACAGATATCAGCGGTTATGCGAAATGTGATAGGAAGGCAGGAAAAGATTTTTGTACTTAGAGGAATACTGGATCTGAATGTTAACCATGATGGGTGAGTGAATGACGGGTCCTCTGATAACCATTTCATGCCGAATGAAGTGTCGAAGTTTTTAACTCTACCTGGGTAAGTCTATTTCGAAGAGATGATCCTCTAAACCAGGGCACATCCCGGTACTATTTTTTCTGACTCGATCAACTTACCATAAGCAAATTCCAAGGTGTATTTGAACAATAATTATGTTAACAAGTATCTTAGGCCTAATAATCTCCATACTATATAATAGCCTAATCATATATGTATAACCCATATATACATATATATCCGCCTAGTTGTGTCTAGCACAAAACAATTAAGAGTCCCGGTTCTCTCGTGGTCAGAGTCAACTAGTGCATTCCTGTTCGACATAACCCCTTTCATATCTTACATCATCTTCATTTAATTGTACATAGTTGATCAGGCTATGTTAAATTAAACATGTATGATGAAATCACTGAACCAGTTATACCAAATAGGGAATACTACCTAATGGTCATAGTCTAGGCCCACTAAATGCAACCTAGTTCGCTATAACCTTAGTCTCTGATACCAATCTATAACACCCCCAAATTTAATGGTTTGCGGAAGCGAGTTTTGGGGTGCTACTAATCAATAATCAACAGCTAAGATAATAGCAAATGACTCTAAATGAGACATTTTAGAAAATACATTACATTACATGAGTAATATGAAGTTTTAAGTCATAAGTATACATCATTAGCGAGTTCGCAAAATGATTCAGAAGATTTTAAATACATAATCAGAGTACAAAAGATAATGCAAATAAAATCTTCATAAGTGTTTATGCATGCGACTCATATTAGCTTAGCATATCCTGCGGGCTATCCTTACCGAGCAACCCTACTGTTGATGTGTACCTGAGAATGCATCACTAAAAGTGTCAACTAAAAGGTTGGTGAATCTCACAGGTTTGTAATAAACAATAATAGAAATTTGTACACAATACCGTAAGTAATGTATCATACGAATAGGATTAGTCAGTAGTACAGAATTCACAAAGTATATGTCAGTAAGTAAGAATTTTCCAATTAAGTAAGACAGTAAAGTATAATTGTACAAATGTAGTAAGGTCGGTCTATCTTGCCATGAGCCATCATAGTCGAAGCTTAACAAGTCTGTAATTTTCCCCCGTTAGTGCTAATCCAAAAACACTAATACAAAACGAGTAAGAAACACCTGTTTATACGAGTACGGTTCGTGGTGGCGCTACCACCCCAGACGGGGATTGTCAGTCCCATATGGATCCATATACTAAAACTCGCGCTTATCTTATAACTAACAACTATGATTTAGAGGCCTTCATTGGATTAAACATAAACTCATGCAATTTAGTAAGTCTGTAAGTCTGTAGGTCTGTAAGTCGGTACAGTTTGTAAAATGGTAAATTTGTAAGTAGGTCATGCAGTAAGTATATAAGTCGGTAAAACAGTAAGTTTGTAGAGTAGCAAGTCAGTAAAGTCTGTAAAGTAGTATAGTAATGGTCAGTAAATTTGTAAGTAGTAAAGCATGTCAATAAGTCGGTATACTATATATACATATATGTATACAAGTAAAACAAGCAATGCATCTCCCCCAAAGTAAAGACAGTAAAAAGGGGCCGTGAGACTCACCTGTGGGTGCTAGCGTTCTTAACAGCAAATAATATCCAATCCGAAATCCTCTAATGCCCTAAACGTAAAAGATATATTAACATGAGTATTTGACGGCTTTGTCAAATCATGCAAATAACTTAATTGTTTTGAAGGGTCGTTTAAGTTGAATTAGGTACGATTCGTTGGTGATGAAAATCATTATTGTTTCTTGAATTGTACATATTTATGTTCCTCGAGTAGTGTCGTTTGACATGCGTATGTATATTTATATATCCATATATTTTATATATATTCGAATATATAAATCGTTTAAGTTCATTTTATAATTTTGAAAAGGTATATATATATATATATAGATATCGTATCGTTTCCTTTGTACATATATATATATATATGATTTTCATATATATATGTATATAAATATACTCGTCTCATATTTTATATCGTACGTTTGTTAACACGTATATATATCATTTGACTTATTTGGTCCAATATAATTTAATAGGTTTTAGCCCAGTATAATTTAACTCATTTGGCCCAATTTGTCTCGGCCCAGTACTTCTTTGTTTAACCCTCGGCCCAAATGTAAATGTAATTGGTTCTGCCCAATTATTAAACCAATCCGGCCCAATTTATTTCCCAACCTGTCCGGCCCAATAATCAGTGTAGCCCATTAACTTTCAGCCCAGACTCAATAGTGTAATAATAAGTTAGTAAAAAGAAATAGAACCAAAACAGGTCACAGGGATCGATCCTGTGACCTCTCGTTCTCTACTCCAACGCCTTAGCCACTAGACTATGGCTTGCTTTTGTTTATAATTTACCAAGTATACATATATATGTCTTAGTAAAATACGTGGGTTTCATGTCATATTCATCATCTTTTCGTGAGGGTGAAACCCAGCAACTCCACCATTTCGCAAACCAGGTTCTAACTTTTAATCTCGACATAAATACACGAATATAAGCATAATAAACTCGAAAAAACTTAAAGAAATAAGGGAGGTGTGCTCACAGGTAAAGGTGGGTGCCGAGGATTAGGGTGGTGCCGAGGGTGATGAAGATCACGATGATGATGTTACTCGTTTGCTGCTGTGCCAGTTGTTGTTCGGTGATCATGGTGGTGCCGAGAGGAAGGAGGTAGTTTTAGATGGTGATCGGTGATAAAGAGGAAGAAAATGATGATGTTAATCGATCTTGTTGTGGTGTTGTTTGTTATTAATGATGATGACGAGCGGTGGTGATGGGTTCCGGTGGTGGTGGTACCCGATAGGGAGAGTGACGCGCCACCAACGGTCGATCAGGTTTTTGCCATGTCGTAGGACCGTCCGTCAGCGGGGGTGTCAGTGGAGTTTTAAAATTTATATTTGCGGGGCCTAAGTATACCTAGTTACTATTGGTGTATAGCAATAAGGATGACCTATGGTCGTTCTCTGAGTCAGTGTATTGTGGATCGTGGACGAAACAGGCGTACTTATCAATCTAGCGGGTTTTAAAAGATTTGATTGGGGTTTTGTTTTTGTTGTTTTTTATACTTAGGCAGAAAATTTAAACTAAAGCGGAATAAAATAAATGTAAATAGCAGATAATCAAGAGAGGGGTGTTTGCTATGATTTCGGTAGCCTTATTGGTTGGATTGAGAACGTGTTCTAAAGGTTTGTATTTTATTTATTTCAGGTATTTGTGGCGTGAGCACTAGCCCCCTACTGATAGAGTTCTCGATCAGTATGTCACTGGGCAACTAGGCTATCCTGATTCTGATCGGAGTAGTTTATCCAGCCCACAACACTAACCGGTGAAGGTATAGTTACCCTTATCTGGGATGAAACCCTGGGTGCATGAATAAGGCGACAAACCAACTCGATGTCCGACCTTTCTTAACCCCACAATAATATCTAATATAAATAAAACATTTAAGACCAAGTTTATAGAGTGTGCTTGATTACTTTCTATCGATGGTTTTGTGAGTCTGGGTGTTGAGTCATGACTCGTGATTCACATAGACCGATAACAACGACTCTTTCCGTGACTACTACATTGTACTCCACCGGAGGTGTTTCCATTGCTGAACCAAGGACCTAGTCGGTACCAGCTCTGCTGATCACAGAGTTGTCGTTATTCCACAAGGCTTAGTAACTGCGGCTTTTCCTCGGCTTCCACGTGTTAACTACACCGGAGGTGTTGTCGACGCTATACCGAGTAATTAGCCGACTTACGGTACCTTACATTGCTTCACAAAAGCTAACCCAGACTACTTAACTAAGTTTGTATTTAAGCATAATATTATCCATCTATGATATAAACCAGCCCTTACTTTTAAGTCCCAATAAATCCCTAATTTGTCAACAGTGCAATATTCACGTTCAGTTAGAAAACCATATTTCCACGGGCACAGTGTACTTTGCGTTCAAAGTAGAAAGCAGTATTTCCACGGCTCCAGTGTACTTAGTGTTCAGTTCGAAAACCATATTTCCATAGCCACAGAGTACTTTGCGTTCAAGTTAGAAAACAGTATTTCCTCGATGACGATATACTTAGCGTTCATTTAGAAAGCGATGTGTACTCGATTTAACAAATCAGACCATGTTCATGTTTGACACAGATAACTAAGTACCTTTGATGGGTTCGCGATGTCCCATCATTAAGGCCGTAATCACATTTACTGGTTGAAAGGCGATTAGTTTAATAGGTTTAAAATCATAGGTAGAAAGTAAATCAAAGCACTATAATATCATTCCAACCAATTTACGACTAACTACATCATAGCAAACACGCAATATTACTACTCGCTAATCATGGCAATCAATCCTAATTCTAGAATGACAATAGTAATAACAATCATCATAATAAAATAGATAAAGGATAGATATAACCGTAATAAGAGCGTAGCTGAATACAACTTGAACGTTACACGAGCAGAACTCCTAGTATGCGCCAAGCGATATTACAAGATTGCCCCTCTACTAACTAACTACTAATCTACTACTAATTATAACATAAACCTAGAGAGAGAGTAGTGAGAGAAAGTGTGTATGTAGTGTTGTGTGTTTCTTGGTGGTGTATTGAAATGATGAAATGAGGCTTGTATTTATAGAGATCGCACAACCGTATCCGTAGACCGTATCCAAACCTTCGAACGCACAACCGTATCGCAAAGGTGAATAAAAATCAGATTTTTATCACCCAAACGCACAATACGGCTGAGCTGGACCGTATACGGCTGAACTGGACCGTATACAGCTGAGCATAGGGTGAATACGGCTGAACTGGGCCGTATACGGCTGAGCACAGGCCGTATACATGTAACACCCGACATATTCAACAACTTATTTTATTATATATTTAGTTACAAGAAGCACAAGTCCCAAAACATAATTAGCATATATTTACTTAAACCAAACATTTACCAAAGCAAACTGTTCTACCATTATATAATTACAAACTATATTAACTAAAACGGGTGTTATTTAAAACTTTTCCAGACATAACAATCCAAAAGATCAGAGATTGCGCCAGCATAGTCAAACACCCCAATACTTCATCTACAACCCGAACTACATCAAAAGCTAACCAAAATCTGCAAAAGATTCAACAACGAGGGGATTAGCTCACGCTAAGTGAATGGAACCGTAACCGACGGTTCAACCCATTCATAACAAGTCTTACAACAAAATAAACTTAAGCACATAAGTACATGAGGACCCGCGGTTCCTGTATGCTATTCCCAGAAACCACGACCACTGTATGCTATTCTCAGTGATCTACCGATAATCTGATTACTACCTTCACTGAATAGGTTATTCTTCAACTATGTGTATCCAAGAAACCTAAGTAGCTACACAGTAGTAACCAAACCCAACCATTGTTGACCTCACTCCGAATCATCTCAACAACTTGTCACATAAAGCATATCATATGCAATTATGGAGAATCAACTGAACAACTTTTACTACTGGATCCATCAAACTCAATCAATATAATCAACAACTGAATAACCGAAATTAACATGGCAATATCTACAACTTAAACTATCCTGGTTTATCAGTTGTAACCAAACCCGTTACAACGGATTTGAACCAAAGATTACAGTAACCACTCACATGGTATTCCTGGCCTCCACTCAGTGGTCTAATATTACTGAGTCTTCTATAAATCTGAGAACACAACCCGAAACATAAATTAGAAACTCATTTATAAATGATCATAACTTTACTTATAAATATTGTATCCAACCTATAGGTACTATGTATTAAACATGCAAACGCGATCCGAGCTGGAAGGGTGGGATCGCGTTCCTTTTTTTTTAAATCTTTCTGTTTCAAAATTACCCTAGGCAACGCGATCCGGACAAAGCTTCAGGATCGCGTTCCACAGTACAATTCAGATTATAACCGATTAACACATAGCAACGCGATCCGGACTAGGGTTTTGGATTGCGTTCTCACGTTTTATAGCAGAGGTTCAGACCTGCAATAATTTCAGCTCGAACCAAAAATCAATTTCACCAAAATGCTTATGTAATATTTGAATTTAACATGTAAATGGCCCCTACCAACATGTATAAACATACAACAACAACTAACAATATCATCTAACACCATAACTCATACATGCATCATCATCAAATCCACAAATTTATCAAACCCTAACTTGAAAACTCAAACTTGAAGAACACAAACTAATTCTAACAATATAGCTTCATACAATCAGTTTATATTAACAATCAATTAGTTTCAAACTTCAATGAAATTTGATACTCAAAGTTATAAAACATATAAATACTTACAAAGTGAAGAAGTAGATGATTCAAGGAAGTGATGAACACACTAATTTAATCTTCAATTCATAGCTTACTTGATATAATTAGTGTACTTGTAATGGATTTTCTCAAGAACAAAGAAGAAGAAAGAAAACTTAGAGAAAGGAAGTAGGTGGAATGAGTCGGTCTAATCTCACCGCCCCAATTTTATCTGTGTTTTATTTTATCCCCTCTAATTCTATTGTCTGCAACCCGAAAATACCCGCGAAGCAAAATATTTTATTTTACTGTCAACTTTATTAATTTAAAACAGGTAACTTTTTACTATTCACAATAAAACCTGTGACTCTTTTTCTTATTTATTTTCAAATAAACCAAATAAACTATTTCTCATTATTTAAATAATCATTTATTCCCAGACCAGAAACAGGGTGTTACAATACGGTCTGCACAGGCCGTATACGGTCTGTGTCCAGCCGTATACGGTTTGGCTCAGCCGTATACGGCTGTGCTCAGCCGTATCCTGGCTCTTCAGTTCTTCGTTTCTTCGTTCGGGCGTAACTTCTTCGTCGTTTATCCGTTTTGAGCGTTCTTTATATCCACGCGTTCATATTTTCCTAACGAAGAAAATGACATAAGTTAGAGGTAATAATTCTTTGTGTAGCTCAAAAAGTGCTAAAATACGTGAACAGAAGATTCAATGATTGTTTGTGCTCTGTTTTACTCATTTTTAGGTTGTTTTTGTCGATTCTTGAAACATCATCTATATTTTAGCCCTTATGATGAAATGTGATGTTTAAGTTTATATTTTCAGTATTTTCATTAATAATTGGGCCAAAATGGTGAGATAATGGCACACAAAAACATGACTTTTTGCATGTCATCAAATATCCCACACTTAGACTTTGCTTGTCCTCAAGCAAAACTCAAAATTCTCACTTGCTTTTAGGAAAAACATTTTGAAAACACGAGTTTATTTTTTTGGGCTGAATCAAAATATATTAAAGACAACCATCCTCAAGCAACATATCCTGGAAATAAGCGAAAGTAAGGTATTCCTTTCAGAGGCCTGAAATGCTTCTCTTAGGCATGCTTTCAATTCTCACGATCTTGGAATATACATGACTAGGCGATCTCACCAGGTGGTCACTCAATTCACTCAAAAGTGTTTTGGGTTACCTATCAATCTAATCAAACGAAATCGCTCATAAGCCAGTCATGCAACATCCATCGTCATAGGCTTGCTCGAGAATCATATCTCCACCACTTAGGTGAGGACGGTGCTAGCTATCCCAGGACATTCAGAGTGGGTTGTAATGGTAGGTGAGGGTTACAGGGTATGGATAAGTGGGAAAAGTGTTGTAAAGGGTTTTGCTTATCTTAGGGCTTCTAAACTTTTGAAAAACATTATTTAAACAACCTTTTTAATGAAAACAGAAACGGATAACAGTACGGGAAGAAGATAGCTATTTTGACTTCTATCTTTTGAAAATACACGAGGGAATTTATGTCTTTTATCAGAGCGGGAATTTTTCGAGAGATTCGAAGCACTTAGCTTTATTCTATTCTCTTTTCTTTTTCTTTTGCTTCTATTTTTGGACTTTTCTAGGGATTTTTATTTTGTTTCTTTCTTTTGCCCTTTTTGAAATCTTTTTCTTTCTTTCATCTTTTTCATCCTTCTGATGACTTTGCATTTACTTGCTGTCAATTTTTCACACCGTAAACTCTCAACTTTTGATTTTTATCAAGGGAACGCTCATGAGAGGTTTTGAGTAAACACCAGTATTTATGATTTGGAGTGACAGCAAAAAGGACATTTAAATGACGTTTCCCACAAGTTTAAAATTTCTAGAATAAGTTTTGGTGGGTGTGGAGTAAATGGTTTAAGATTTAAAGGGTTTTGAAATAAATGAACAGGCTAAGGCTCAACAGGGTTATCTAAGCGGATCATCAACACTAAAGATGAGTGTTGGAAGGGTTTTGGGCTTGAAGAGATATGATGAAAAGGGGGTTAAATCCTAAGGAATGTCAAGGTCATTTAACTGCACCTATACCGCGTATGGTACTCTACCAATGTGGTCTCGAAGTGCATACCAGGAGCAAGTTCTAATTCCGGATGCATGCATCGGCACACTCAAACAAACGAATAGTGAAGCATTAAAGATGAATGCTTGTATTGGCTCAAGATACCTCACTGCAAGTTTTTGGGTTTGTTTGTGCCTAGCCATGCGATGCCCCTCTTAGATTATCATTTTAGACCTAATAAATTCCTATCTTATTTACTCTTAATTTCCAAAATACCCTACTCATATACGAAAATGTTCCTTCTTAAGACATTTTAACTCGAAAAATTTTGAAATTTTTTAGCAAAAGTGAGTTTTTATGAAAATTAAGCCAACTGAATGAGTGGCATCTCCACTGTCGAAGTTAAGCTTATGATTTTGAGAAAAAGTGAGTTTTTATGAAAATTAAGCCAACTGAATGAGTGGCGTCTCCACTCTCGAAGTTAAGCTTATATTTTTGAGAAACATTTTCTGAGTTTGCTTTTGGAAATAAGAATCTAACAAGCAGACCTAAGGTATTCTATACCGCTATCCCACACTTAGAGGAACATTGTCCCTAATGTTCTCTTGAGTTGGGATTTGAGAAAAATCCCACACTTAGAGTTTGAACAAATCGTAAAATGTTACTCAAGTGTTTATTTTGGGTTGGAATCCCACACTTAGTGATAAGTTTGGGATATGGTATAGACTACTTTAATGAGAATTTAAAGCTAACAATCATATCAAAAATGAGAGTGAGAACGAGAGAACTCCCCTATCGATGCGAAGGTCGAAGGATGGATTTCTGGAAGATGCGCTGAACAGGAGATCTTGACAGGAATTCTTCTTTAGCGGTGGCTCCATGAAGATCTTTCGGCATTAGCGTGCGCAGCTTACAAATAAAAGCTTTGTCCTCCATCTTTACACTTCTTTCACTCTCTTGTGAAGATATCTCGTAAGTGTGAACACGTTGGGTATATTTTTACCGACTTCTTATTATAGCTTTTTACCGAAAGTGCCTAAATCCAGAATGCGAAAAGATGTTTTAATTCAAATCGAGTTTTAAGTCATGTGTTTTTAAACGAGTTCGAGCATAATGCGTGAAAGTAGCACGCAAGTACCTCAAATGCTCGAAACACATGTCTTGTTAAAATTTAATTCCTATTTTCCTGGATTAGGTGGTAAAAGCTGAAGTGGTGTTTTGAAAGCTTTTTGATACCCAAGTGTGAAGGATAGTCAGAGATATATCACTTCTTGGAATTAAAAAACTAATACTAATACTAAGGATACTTATTGCACGGGTTGCCTCCCGAGAAGCGCTCTTATTTAGAGTTGAGGGCTCGACTTTTCCTCTTGGATCAGCCAGAAGAGGAATTCCCAGGACTTGGGATGCGGAATGGAAGTGTCCTGGGGTTTGGTGGGTAGAATCTCATAAAATGTCGGGCGACGACTTCTGTGATGTTTGGGATTCTCGCCACATGAAGAGGATAGGTATGGAAATGCTCCTCAGCAGTCCTTTGCAAGTATAAAAGATCCATTATAGCATCTTGGACTGCCTTGGAGATTGGTCCATTAGTGTCCACAAGGGTGGCTCCATCGTGCTCAAGCGTCTCACGCACCGGTCGATCTGTCCGCAGGGTGTCCATAAATCCGAAGAAGCGTAGGTGGATGTCCTCGTGAGTGGCATTGCTGATGTCCCTCCCTAGTTCTTCAATGGATCTGAATATGCCTTGGATCAGCTATTTTTGATGGTCGGTATACGTGAGTTCTGGTTTCAGGAAGATGTTAATCATTCTGTTGTAAACCTCACGTAACCCATTGTGGAATAGCTGTCTGGGCTGCTCCCATAGGATAGAACCGAAAATGTCCTTAAGTCATTCAGAGACGAAATATGCAACGTTAACCGTCAAACCTTCTGGAACAGAAGAAGGGATGGTACGTGCTCTCTCGTCTGAACTGACGTGTTCTAACTTTTCGACGATTATCTGGGCGTAATGCTCGATAGTGCAGCTGATGAAAAACCTGTGTGGTGACGACTCGTCAATGTGATCATTATCGGCTAAAGAATCTAGAAGTCCTTTGAGATTCGCCATTAGTTGAACATCTACTTTATTTTCAGGGTTCCCAGTAGCATAATCCATGTTGTGTCTGAAATTTTGGAAAAACTCCATCTGTTGGCGCGAATATGGAAATGCGCACCTGATAAATGCTTGATACACCCGGCCATACGTGGTCTTTTGTGTTTCATAGAATTCCTCTTCATCGGGGAAAGGCTCATCATTGTCTGATGATTCTCCTGCGAGGTCGTTGGCGAAGGCGTTGATGCGACTAACTAGATGTTGCGGACTCAGGTAGGAGTTGGCTTGATAGACCTCATATTCAGTCTCAATGTCCTCAACAATATCCCTTTGACGCTGCGTGTATTCAATAGTAGAATCTCGTATAATCGCAATCAGAGTTCGGAAATCATCCCCGTGTTCTTCAATAGCACTAAGCATATCTTCTGGTTCAGTCACGATCGGGATTTCGTTATCTCCTATAGTAGGAGGAGGGATAATGACTGGAGGGGGGAATGATTTGAGTGAGGTGAAGGAGAATGGAGCGGGTATCGATCGGAACATCAATGAAAACGATATCGTCCTCGTCACTCCCGATTTCTGAAGTGTCTGAAAACTCAACAGCGTTGGTGAGTGGTTGAGACTCGTCGGTGATCTGTGATACTGGCTGGGAAGAGTCCATCTCGATATCCCTCTAGTCCTGGGAATCAGAACCATCGCTTGATCCAGATGTACCTCCAAGCTCAAAATGTGATCGAGGCTCGGATGATTCAAGGGGTGGAATCCCTCGAGGAGGTATATGTGGCTTAAGTAGAGATTCATCATCCAGGGAGTGGTCAATCGAAGGTTCCTCTGAGTCGCTCTCCGGCAGAGGGATGAAGTTCAAAGCATAGTCTATCTGCATGATCTCTGCGGTCGGAGGGTGTGTCTCAGGGATGTGTGGCGGTGTAACTTCCACCGGCTCTTCCTCTTCTTCTTCCTCAGTTTCCTCTTCTATTTCTTCTTCCTCAGTGTCGGAAGAAATCATGATGGGCTCGTCAGACATAGGGGTGTCTGGTTCAGTGTCATCATCCGTGGTAACTCTTCATGTCAAAATCGCACATATCTCCGCATGCTCTGTGACAGACTGATCAGCTTGATCGATCTTGAAGGTGATAGTCTCTCCATGAGATCTAAGACTGATAGTCTGAGAGTAAACATCTATGATAGTGCGTGCGGTGTTCAAGAATGGTCTACCTAAGATGATAGGGATATGGACATCTTCCTGAATGTCCATCACTACAAAGTCTGTGGGAAATAGGAACTTATCAACTCGAACCATGATGTTCTCAGCTATTCCCTTAGGGTATCTAATGGATTGGTCAGCTAGTTGGACACTCATTTTGGTCGGTTTAAGGGGTCCTAATTCCAATCTAGTGTAAAGCGAATAGGGCATCAGGTTAATACTGGCTCCTAGGTCGGCTAGAGAGTGTATCATGCCCGAGTGATAGATCGAACAGGGAAGGGTAAAGCGTCCAGTATCTCCTAATTTCTTAGGGATAGAGTTCTTTATAAGAGCTGAACATTCCGCATTCAGTGGGATATCGGGTACTTCGGGTACCTTATCCTTGGTCGACAAGAGTTTTAGGATGTATTTTGAACTGGAAGGGGTTCGGGACACGGTGTCCATGAACTTTCCATCGAGACGGAAGTCGTTAACCTTATAGGCTTTCTTAAGACGGCCGGAAAACGGGATGCGTACTTCCCTTTGTGGTGTAGGGACAGACGGGGACTCAACTGTCGGCGGGACAGGAGTATCTCTCTTCATCGAATGAGGAGTGGGAGGTTAGCTCGGTGCCACTTTCTTGTCTGTAGTACTCATCTGTTTGGCCTCTTCTACATGTGGGTTCTGTACCGTGTTACTAGGGAGATTACCCTGGGGCCTAGAGTCAAGACGTTGGGCTAGCTGTCCTATCTGGGTCTCAAGATTTTTGAGAACGGCCAGTTGGTTCCTAATGAATAGGTCGGTTTGGTCCTGCCTAGCGCTAGTCTTTTGGTTAATTTGGTGCTGGCCTTGGATGAACTTAGTGAGGGTATCATCCGTACTAGTAATGGGCACTATGGTCTTAGAGGGTTCGGTCGATTGATCTGCGTTGGGTGCAGTCAATGATAGCGGTTGGTTATAGCTGAGTTGGGGTTGTTGTTGGTAAGATGGGTACCTAGGTTGGTAGTTGGGCTGAAAGGGTGGTTGGTTCCTAGGTAGGTATTGGGTGCCTCTAGTCCTAGGTGGAGAGGTTTGAGCGAAGCCAGGTGGATTTTGTTGGCGAGCTAGAAATTGAGCATAGTAAACCGTTCCGTCAGCAGGATCCTCGTACTTAACCTGATAACTTTCTGTTGGGAGGTTGGCACAGTTCTGGCATGCATGAATTTGATGGGCGTGCTGGGATGGTTTCTTCATTTCGCTGATCTGCTTCGTCAGGTGCTCGATCTTCTCTGTCAGAGACTTGATAGGTTCGGTCTGGAATGGATTGGGTGCAACAATCGGTGCTGATGATGAGGAAAGCTCACCAGAGTTCCAGTCGTGATGGTGCATCGTCATATTCTCGATCAAGCTCCAAGCTTCCTCATCGGTGAGTTGCATGAAGTTGCCCTGAGCAGCGACGTCAAGGGTAATGCGATGGTTTAGAGCGAGACCGTTGTAAAACGTGCACAGCTGGTTGGTTTTCTCTATAAGGTGGTTAGGGCATTTTTTCAACAGACTCTTGTATCTCTCCCATGCTGTGTAGATAGATTCATCATGAGCTTGGTGGAAGTTCATGATGTCATTCTTGTACTTGGTTTGCTTAGCCGGAGGAAAGTACTTAGTAAGGAATTTTGTAGCCATATCTGTCCAGGAGGTGATAGAGCCGGTCTCTAATCCCTCAAACCAAGTCAAAGCGTGGTGAGTAAGCGAATATGGGAATAGGTATAGACGGACTATATCCTGATCAACCCCGTTCTGCTTGTACGAGTTGGTAGTCTGAATGAATCGGTTGATGTGGGCGTTAGGATCGTCATGGGGTAAACTATGGAATTGGCAGAATTCCTTGATAAGCTAAACGATATGATGTTTAAGCTCGAAGGACACGCCGTCGATAACCGGATAGCTAATGGGTCCACCTCGACCTTCAATTGATGGTTTGGTGTTGTCGGCAAGCGTGACACGTGCAGCCATCGGTTGTCGGTTGCGGATGCGTTTCTCCTTGCGGATCGTTCGGATGATCTTCTCAGGATCGGGTACGAAAGTGAGAGATTCGAATTCGGATGATCGGGTCAAATATCGTTGTGTGTTGTGGGAAGGAATTTTCGAATGGAATAAGGAAAAAGGAAAAACCTAAACTAAACTACGGGATACTAGAAAGAAAAATTTGTCTAGAACATCTTCAGATCTTACGGCTGACTCCCTGGCAGCGGCGCCAAAAACTTGACGCGCCACCAACGGTCGATCAGGTTTTTGCCCTGTCGTCGGACCGTCCGTCAGCGGCGGTGTCAGTGGAGTTTTAAAGTTTATATTTGCGGGGCCTAAGTATACCTAGTTACTATTGGTGTATAGCAATAAGGATGACCTAGGGTCGTTCTCTGAGTCAGTGTATTGTGGATCGTGGACGAAACAGGCGTACTTATCAATCTAGCGGGTTTTAAAAGATTTGATTGGGGTTTTGTTTTTGTTGTTTTTTATACTTAGGCAGAAAATTTAAACTAAAGCGGAATAAAATAAATGTAAATAGCAGATAATCAAGAGAGGGGTGTTTGCTATGATTTCGGTAGCCTTATTGGTTGGAATGAGAACGTGTTTTAAAGGTTTGTATTTTATTTATTTCAGGTATTTGTGGAGTGAGCACTAGCCCCGTACTGATAGAGTTCTCGATCAGTATGTCACTGGGCAACTAGGCTATCCTGATTCTGATCGGAGTAGTTTATCCAGCCACAACACTAACCGGTGAAGGTATAGTTACCCTTATCTGGGATGAAACCCTGGATGCATGAATAAGGCGACAAACCAACTCGATGTCCGACCTTTCTTAACCCCACAATAATATCTAATCTAAATAAAACATTTAAGACCAAGTTTATAGAGTGTGCTTGATTACTTTCTATCGATGGTTTTGTGAGTCTGGGTGTTGAGTCATTACTCGTGATTCACATAGACCGATAACAACGACTCTTTCTGTGACTACTACACTGTACTCCACCGGAGGTGTTTCCATTGCTGAACCAAGGACCTAGTCGGTACCAGCTCTGCTGATCACAGAGTTGCCGTTATTCCACAAGGCTTAGTAACTGCGGCTTTTCCTCGGCTTCCATGTGTTAACTACACCGGAGGTGATTTCGACGCTATACCGAGTAATTAGCCGACTTACGGTACCTTACATTGCTTCACAAAAGCTAACCCAGACTACTTAACTAAGTTTGTATTTAAGCATAATATTATCCATCTATGATATAAACCAGCCCTTACTTTTAAGTCCCAAAAAATCCCTAATTTGTCAACAGTGCAATATTCACGTTCAGTTAGAAAACCATATTTCCACGGGCACAGTGTACTTTGCGTTCAAAGTAGAAAGCAGTATTTCCACGGCTCCAGTGTACTTAGTGTTCAGTCCGAAAACCATATTTCCATAGCCGCAGAGTACTTTGCGTTCAAGTTAGAAAACAGTATTTCCTCGATGACGATGTACTTAGCGTTCATTTAGAAAGCGATGTGTACACGATTTAACAAATCAGACCATGTTCATGTTTGACACAGATAACTAAGTACCTTTGATGGGGTTCGCGACATCCCATCATTAAGGCCGTAATCACGTTTACTGATTGAAAGGCGATTAGTTTAATAGGTTTAAAATCATAGGTAGAAAGTAAATCAAAGCACTATAATATCATTCCAACCAATTTACGACTAACTACATCATAGCAAACACGCAATATTACTACTCGCTAATCATGGCAATCAATCCTAAATCTAGCATGACAACAGTAATAACAATCATCATAATAAAATAGATAAAGGATAGATATAACCGTAATAAGAGCGTAGCTGAATACAACTTGAACGTTACACGAGCAGAACTCCTAGTATGCGCCAAGAGATATTACAAGATTGCCCCTCTACTAACTAACTACTAATCTACTACTAATTATAACATAAACCTAGAGAGAGAGTAGTGAGAGATCGTGTGTGTGTAGTGTTGTGTGTTTCTTGGTGGTGTATTGATATGATGAAATGAGGCTTGTATTTATAGAGATCGCATAACCGTATCCGTAGACCGTATCCAAACCTTCAAACGCACAACCGTATCGCAAAGGTGAATAAAAATCAGATTTTTATCACCCAAACGCACAATACGGCTGAGCTGGACCGTATACGGCTGAACTGGACCGTATACGGCTGAACTGGACCGTATACGGCTGAGCATAGGGTGAATACGGCTGAACTGGGCCGTATATGGCTGAGCACAGGCCGTATACGGTCTGCACAGGCCATATACGGTCTGTGTCCAGCCGTATACAGTCTGGCTCAGCCGTATATGGCTGTGCTCAGCCGTATCCTGGCTCTTCGGTTCTTCGTTTCTTCGTTCGGGCGTAACTTCTTCGTCGTTTATCCGTTTTGAGCGTTCTTTATATCCACGCGTTCGTATTTTCCTAACGAAGAAAATGACATAAGTTAGAGGTCATAATTCTTTGTGTAGCAAAAAGTGCTAAAATACTTGAACAAAATATTCAATGATTGTTTGTGCTCTGTTTTACTCATTTTTAGGTTGTTTTTGTCGATTCTTGAAACATCGTCTATATTTTAGCCCTTATGATGAAATGTGATGTTTAAGTTCATATTTTAAGTATTTTCATTAATAATTGGGCCAAAATGGTGAGATAATTGCACACAAAAACATGACTTTTTGCGTGTCATCAGAGAGAGAGACAATTGGTGACGATGATGAACCATTGATGATGAAGATGATGGCTTGATGTTGCTACTTTGTTATTGTTGTGATAATCTTTGTTGTTAATTATTGATAGAGACAGAGAACCAGAGTAATAGATAGAAAATGAAATGAAAGTGAAATGAAATAATAACAGAGGTGTGGTTGGTTCTTGATGTCAACAACCTGATCCACTTTTGGTGGAGAATGATTGGGGCTAGTTGTCTCCAATTCGCAGTATAAAATGTCCGTATTTTCGTACCCGATCGTATTATAAAATATTATTTTTAAAATGATAATTCTCTTAAAATATAATCGTTTATAACTTTAATCGTAATATTTTATAAAAATACTTTTGTTGAGTTATAAAAATATGACTTTGTTTCAATTTGATTTTACAGATAGTTTTCAGTATGCAAAAAGAGTTTTTAATAATTTTTTGAGTAAAGAAATATTATTTCTAACAATAATATTTCATTTGGAGATGTTTTGTACTAATTTTTATTTTTAATTTCTGAGTACTTTCAGATTGAGTATACACGATTATTATATAATCTTTTAACGTTATTATATATATTTATATATAATACTTGAATACTCTCGAAATAACACGTATGTAATACGTGTATTTAAAGTTTAAATTTGAAACGGACCGGGTGTCACAAAACTAATAAAAAGTCATTCACCAATTTGGCTTGTAGTTTCTATTGTGATTCAAAAGCCAAATATTTCTTGCTCCTGTGTTTTTCGTATATATTGAAAAGGCAGGTTCTTTGCTTTTGATATTCGGTTCGTGCACAATCACTTTTTCCCGAAATACCTTCAATTTGGATCCCACTTGTTTCGGTGCCATCAACTGCATTGATTTTCCATTCACAAGTTACGACGTTTTGGATGTAGATATATACTTCTTCATAAACGTTAAAACTTATAAGCTGGTCGTTAAATCGTTATATAGCTATGTATATGTTTTAAATATATATGTAGGCTGGGGTTCAAATGAGAATAGAAATTTGTGTGAGAATGAGGGAACCAATGATATCAAGCTATGTGTACAAAGAGAATGTTCCACATGTACAAAACTCATTTATCCCCAACATCAATTATCTCACAAACGACAAATCGAAAAATTATGAAAATTGCACCATTAAATTCGTCGTTTTCTCCTCTTCGATTTGCCGTCCCTCAAGACATACTTTCGACGATTTATTTTATATATATATTTTGATGGGTTTCACATCTACTAACACATGTGTTAAAGTGTTGCGTTTAGGGTTTAGGGTTCGAGGTTTGGGGTTTCTTCCAGAAACCCCAAACCTCAAACCCTAAACCCCAAACCCTAAACGCTTTACAAAATTCTAAGCACTAAATCATTTTAAACACTAAACCTTGAACCCTACTAAACCCTAAACCTTACTAAACCCTAAACACTAAACCCTAACCCTAAACCCTAACCTTAACCACAAATTAAATGTACAACCAATCACTAACATATGTGTTAACAATTTGTAAAATCCATCAAAAAATGGAAGGAAAAAAAAGTTGTCGAAAGTATGCCTTGAGGGACGGCAAATCGAAAAGGAAAAAACGCTGAATTTTATTGTGCAATTTTCATGATTTTTCGACTTAACGTTTGTGAGATATTTAATTTTTAAAAATGTGAAGGAAAGAGAATAAAGTGACACATAGAAGAAATCTGTTGATTCTTTCATTCTCACTTAAAGTTGATGTACTCATTTGAACCTTACTCTATATATGTATGTATGACTTGCCTTCGTTTTAATTACTTAATGTACTTAGTAACATCTATTATACAATTATTTGAACATAAATTTGTAGATTAAGCATAAAATAACCATTATCTGCTCTGTTTTAGTAAAACAAACATAGAGTAATTACCATTAGAGTCCAATATGCCAAATTTTCCTAGTTGACAATAACAAATGCCAATGCCAATTTCTAGCCTTTGTCTTGAGTGGTGCAAAAAGCAATTCCATGTATGTAAGTCATTGAATAAAGGACAAATGGACATAATCAAAGGGTATCCCATGCTCTTTCTCATGCTTTATCTTGTTTTTTAAAGAATCCAAAGCCTTTTCTGTTTTATCCCTTCACATTTTGAGTACACTTAATCAAAGTGGAACCTATACATACAAGAACTATACAATGTTCTCTCAAATAGTTTCGTAGCTGTTTTGCAAACTTGAGATCAACAACGATATCTTCGTTATCTAGTTAAAAAGGGTTAGCCAATAAATCAAAACATGTTATTCTAAATACTAGTCCAAATAAATTGTATTGTTGGTAATTTCCATCCTCGATCAGCAGCATACAACTTATATGATGTTGACCGATCATGTGCAACTTATTTCACGTACTGTTTAAATTAACCCTTCGATACTTTGATTTGTTACCATGTTCTTCAACCCCTCAACAATACCTAACTTAAATAGTGTTAACAACCTTTATAAGTAGTTATTGAATAATAGTATAAAATTATAAGATTTTGAACTTCAAGTTCACACACACTATACCACCAATATCATCACTTGTGTCAAAGGAGGGTTAATAGACAGCTAGAGTATTAAACTTTTATAAAAATTTCAATTTAGGTATTGATCTAACTTTCTTGACAAAAAGATAACTTAACTTATATATTTGACGTCTAGCGTAGAAAATCCCGAATAGTTATTAAAAGATTCATCATTTTGAACAATTCTATTAACTTTAGTTATCCTTAAACACATTTTATAAACTTTAGTTATCCTTAAAACACATTACGTATAGTTAGGATTGATTTGTGTAAACAATTTTTTATTTTTCTCTAAATTGAACATTTTGCGAAAGTTTGATGCCCTTGCTGAAACACATTTTGATTGTACGTAAGTTACCTTGAACTTTGTATCAACTGGTTGTTAAACGTCTTATCGATCAACACTTTTAACACCGCTTGACAAAAGATACAAATCATTGAAATCGATCCATAGTGAATGAGTTTCAACCTATTTTTTATAGTTTATATCCACTTCGATCATTTGTTTCATTGATCAGCATTCTAATTTCATCATCGTGTATAACTTACGTACAATCTAAACACACCGATTACATAATACGTATTTGAATCAAAATTAATACAACGCATTACCACAAGAGACTAAAACCATAAAATGACACAACTTATACTTAAGAGCAAGCTTATACATATATATATTCAATTCCCTTAAAATGTTGCTGCGGGCAACTTGTTTTTGCAGCCGCTTCAGCCTACAAATAACAAACCTACGTATCATATCCCCATCATAAAAACCAATTTCCAGGAATGTCATTTCCAGTCCTTCATCTTTGACACATTAGCTTTTACAGCCCCTGATTAAAAAGTAAGCACCCCACTAACAAAAATAGTCAACGACAAAAAGTGGAAACTAAATATCCGCCGTGGATTTCGGAGCCCGTTTTTACTTTTACACTCGGAAATTCTTCCCGGTAAATGTCTGACCAAACTGCCAATGAGCAGGAACTATATTCCATGATGTCGACGTGCGTCGGTCACTGCCTGTGACCCTGAATGAAAGTGACTGACCAACCAGAACTGCGTTTGATTGCCAGTTTTGACCCCAGTTACGACTCATGCTCATCCAGTTAGTCTTGGATCCTTTGATCCAGACCTTCTGGATGTCCCCTGCACCCGCGACGTTGCTGATTAAAATCAAGTTAAAGTAACGGTGTCCGTTAATTGTGAACCTAATTCCACCCGCTTTTCGGCATGGTACCCTGTTTTAATACATACATTACAAACGTTAAGGCGATTTTGCTAATTATATAACTAAGTTGTCATAATTTCATTTTTTCACAATAGATTAATGTGACTAATTACCGGCGATAAGAGACGGGGACAATGCCAGCACGGTACTCAGCGATTTTAAGAAACATAGGCATGGCGAGATCAAAGTGGGTACGAGGTGGGTTGCACCATCCACCATTGTCACTAGGTTGTGCAAAATTAGGAGGGCAAAAGTTTGTAGCGGTTATGAATATTGATGGGCTACCAGGATGGCACCACCTAGGATCTTGAGCACACTTGATTTCAAAGCAAGCACCGCAGCTAAACCCCTTGTTAAACAAAGCCGTGCTCAATGCGGCCGTGTTAACTCCGTACCCTTGGCTGTACAAGTTTCCATATCCACAAGCACCCCCTACAAACACAAAAGTATTAATATACATAGTTAGATCCTGAATCTAGAAGCTTAGCTAGACAATGTACATATATAGTAGAAGTAATGTGGTATATCAATTAAGGTTTTGAGTTCAGATTTTTAAAAAATATAATTGGATTATTTAGTTTTTGTGTAATAAGTAATTCTGTGGTCTTGAATGGATAATGTGAGGGACTTGAGGAGAATGTACATACCCATGGTACCGGAAGCATCACTACCACCGTAAAATGTAGCATGAGCGCCTTGCCACGATCCACCAGCATAATTACCGGGGATTCTGGCTTCGGCTACCAAGGAAATTGAGATAATGAGATATAGAATGCCAACATGAATTCCCATTTTGTTATTTATGGGAAAATGAAGAAGAGAGAGTAGTGTTGGGATGTGAAGAAAGTGAAGGTTGTTTATGGTTGTATTTATGGAGGGAATCATGGGGTAGATGTTATACAATTATTGACTTCTAATTTCTATTTTTTTCTTTGTTTGCTTACACCTTTTCACACACCTACCGGTTACTTGAATCGGATTTGATAATTTAATTGATTTAGAAAATTTGGATTGGGCTCGAACTATTCAGACAAGCTAGAAAAATCGAAGAGTTTTAAAATGGTTAATTTTATTAATAAAGTGGTTGAGTGATTTTAAATAAAAATGGTAAAAATGTGAAGAATTGGAAAATCAATATGATTCATTCATTTCTTTACAAAACTCACAATCACTTTTAATTCTAAAATTAAACATCTCACTCACAAACTATACGTCCATATATTATATAAGACATTCGAAATCATCGTCTTTTTCTTATCGATTAAATATCTCATCACCTATACTTTCGACGATTATTTTTTTTTTTGCCGGGTTTTACAATGTAATATTGTAATCACATGTGACTTATGATAAACAATTAAAATTTGTTCACAATTATTTATTCATTGTATATGTTAAATAACACATGATTACAGCTTAATATTCACGATTTGTTAGTTGTTATATAATCACATATGATTTTGTATATAATCACATACGATTATCATTTAAGAATTGATATTTGATGAACAATTTACCGATATATGATAATTCATGTATAATTTCAACTTGATTTTTACTTAATTTTATAATTATAATCAATGATTTAAAAATCTACATTTGATTACTCTTTGATTATATGTGATTGATACTTTGATATATAATCGCATGTGGTTACAACTTAAATTTTCATGTTTAAATCATCAATCATTTAAATTTAAAGTTTAATTGGAGATATAAGTGTGTGGCATTATTTTTAGTGTTAAATCACATATGATGTCCCGTTACAAAATTTTAAAACCTAATAAAAAATAAAAAAAATAAAAAAACTTTGTCGAATGTATAACTTGTGAAGTCTATTATTGAAGAGAAAAATACGATGATTTCGAATATATATTTTTTTTAATTTATAGAGATACGGTTTGTGAAATATTTAATGTTTTTAAAATTGTGAAAAAGACTTTTTGAAATATAGCAATCCTATTGGTTCTTCCATTCTTTATATTTATGCTACTCCATCCGTCTCAAAATTATAGTCCACCTTTCCTTTTTGGGACGTCCCAAAATAATTATTCACTTCTCATTTCAACCAATAGGAAGAGACTAGTGGATGCAGATTCCATTTGAGTGGTTGAAAACTGTTGTGGTTCCACTTTTATTATACTGTGTGCTTTTTGTTGATGGATAATAATTTTGAGACGAAGGGAGTATTATTTTTTGAACTTTTCTCTAAACAGATGTATAAATTGCGTACACTATTCTCAATATGCTCCCTTCATTCCATTATAATGTTTGTTACAAAATAAGTGTATTTATATTTCAACTAATTGTAAGAGATTTTAATGGGTACACATATCGAATATTTGATTGTTGAATTAGTTAGTAAAGATTTATAAAAAATAATGAATAGGTAAACCGGTAAATAGGTTCGGAGATGAGGGAGTGCCGAATGAGCGATTGCACTGGACCTCATTTCTATTGGGCCTCCAAATTTTACATATAGTTTATGTATGTATGTTCATTTTCAAGTCTATATTTCATAACAATACAAATCTAAAAAGTTATCATGTATTTTTTTAATTTGTTTGATCACATAAAAAGGTTCAAAATTAGGATATGAGCTTCAAATCTAAGAAGTTGAGCTTATTATCTTTGTAGTTATAAGCCTTTTTATGTCATGTATATATAAAAATATATATTTAAATAGTTCTCTCTTTTATTGTGGCATCGGACCACCCAATTTCTAGCACCAAATCTGTCGGTAAATTGGAAACTTTAACTGAGACGGTGATATTACTCTCTCTTTTGTAATCATTAAATAAACTCTTGTCTTACAAACTACGAAAATTTGGCGGGATAGAAAATGAAGAACCTAAGATGAGCTTTTGAATTTTAAGGTAAAAAGTATATCTGAGTCATTTGCGCTCAATTTGGTTTCATGAGACAAAACATCCGTACTAAAAAAGTACAACTAACTGAGCACAGATTACTGATCGGCTTAATATAAGAAGGTTATCTGATTTATAAAGCAAACGTGTCATGCATTAAAGATGTGTACTTTTCGCATCGACAACAGTACAATGAGTAGATTCAAAAGACAAATAAGAAGTTCCATGATCAACATCCGTGATTAGAGGGTGTGTGGTAATAGAGGAGTAACCCCATGATCAACCAACTTTATATAATGTCAATGTTTTTATATAAATTATTTAATTATGAATGCATAATCAAAAATGTCAAATATAAAGTTAAAGTCTTACTGTACTATATTTTTAATGTTGTTGTGTATATGTATATTATAGATAATCAACTGCAATTCCGATTATCTCTTAGGCCTCTCCTTACGAGACAAGTTCTCCGTACGTCTCCAGAGGCATCGCCTGTCATCCGTTTATTTCATCTAGTTTTGTCCTTCGAGCGACGATGATTAACAGAAAGAAGTGGAACTACTAACATACAGTTTTTTTTTTATTGTTATTCTTTTCATTTAGGTATAAAATAAGAGGATTATCGGTAAATGTCAGGTTTAGCGAAGTTCGTTTTGCATTCTCACGTGAGACTGATGTAACAATCAGTTATTCAATTCTTTCGGTCTACGTAGTGAGTGGTCGAAGCGACATAAGACTTAAATCTTGGAACGAAGTATTCAAAAAAAAAAAAAATTACTCACATAATTTTTACAATAAATTTAAAGGTTTTGCTAAATAAAGCTGTTAGGGCTTTGTTTGAATTGTTTGAACATACATAAAATGGTTGTACATTAAAGGGGGACAAATAGTTAATTATTGTTTGAGTACACATTTTATCTATCTTTTAATATCTTAACCAATGTTTAGCAAAATCTTAAATTTAATTACAAAATGAACGTGTAATTTCTCATATTTAATCATATTCTATTCATTCATTTTCATCCGACCTTCCCGGAGTTCCGAAATAATGTAAAAAAAGTGCTTCAAATCATTGCTATTTGAATCGGACATGTTCTAAAAAGTCGTGTGTACCAACCTTATAAGGAGGAAGAAACGTGAAAGAGAAAACATATTTAATTTTGATCGATCAACATATAACTTCAGGTAAAATTTTGAATTGTTTCTTGTAAGGATTTAGTGAATTTAGAATTGATGGTATTTTAATGTACGAAGTGCTTTGGTAAAGGGATGGGGCCCAAATGTCACCGTGATCGACGGCTGTATATGCGCCAGTTATTTGTTGGTCACAAAGCATGGGGGAACATCACGCGCGCCCGCCCATCTCGAGCCACGCGGCTTACCTCCCACTTTTCCCTTCTTACATAAATAGTCCTCGCACTCATTTAATATCATAATACATCCCTTCCTATTTAATATGTGTCATATGTTATCATCATTTATCTTTTATGTATATTAATTTATCATTTTTATTTTTATATACATATACATATGCTGATAGTTACTTATACTCTTGCCATTGTTTGATGAGAAGCTGTAAAAAAACAATGTCTGAGTAACATTGATTGCATGTTAAAGAAAATGAAAAGACCAAAACGAAGTGGAGAACAACATTGTGGCCATTCGTAAACGTTTTAATAGGCGCTTGTGTATAGATATGGTTGTAAAAAAAAGTATTTGACCTAAACAAGAGTTAGTTCCAAAAGTTCGTATTAAACTATTCAAAACGAACAGAAATAAATATGTTTATGCGTACATTGTGAACAAACGACATAAACAGGTCAAGTATCAATGTCTTGATATACGTGATTTCATCTTGTAGAAATTAATTAGCTCAAAACAACAAGGTGTGACAGCCGTCAAATTAGAACTAATAAGTAGTGCCTAATCAACTGTTAATACATGTAATTCGTTCTGTGTTAGGCTAATTAATGTATCGAAATATATATTGATGAATATATACACTATCCCATTTGATTAAATCGTACGCAATTCAAATCGAATGTAATTCGATTCAATTAATACGGACGTTGGTGAACAATTTTATTAAATAATATAACATTATTTAATAACGCTATTATATCCAAAATATTAGTTTGATAACATTTCGTACACAATTCGTAACGTACAAACAATGTCTACGTGATTTAATACTAAACGCGCAAAATAATCGAAACACACCTAAGTTGTATTTTTAACTCGATTATAAAGTGTTTAATGAAATACTTTAACAAAAATATCGAATAACTATTTGCATTTTAAACTTATAATTAAGCGTATAAAATAATTATTTAACGTTTAAACGACCGAGAAAACGAACACCGCACGAAGCACGAATACACTGAACTAAAAATGGAGACCCACACCTCGGTGGCCCCCCACCGAAATCAGCCAAGAAAGGGGGGGGGACCCACCCTTTTCTCTCATTTTCATCATCTCCATCATCTTTCTTCTCTCTTTCTTCTCTCAACCACACACCACCACCACAATCTTAAATTCACAAAAACTACCACTAAACGACCTTGAATCACCTAGCCCGTTTGAAGAAAAAGAAACACGGAGTCACGATCTACCTTCCCATCTTTTCGAAATCTTCACACGTTAACTTGTAAGTTTCTGACAAAATCTCGAAACTCCTCGATTTCAAGTGTTTTTAACATGTTGTTTATTTAAGCTTGAAATGTCCAAATATGGGTTGGGTAAAAGTTTCAGACCAAACGGAAATCGGAAAACACATTTTCGGCTTAAAATCCGGCCAACAAACGTAAGTGTCGCATAGACTGGTGCAGTATAGCATCACTTGATGCGTCACTTAAGTGACGTACTGAGTGTCGCTAAAAACCCTAATTTTGTGTCACTTGCCTAAGTGCCGCATAAAACCCCCTTTTCCCGACACTTGTCTAAGTGTCGCAAATTCAAGACCCGGCACTCCCATCCGACACTTCTAGCGTCACTTGCCTAAGTGACGCCTACAACCGAATTCTGATTTGATCCGTCACTTGCCTAGTGACGCCTAACACCTTTATCCGACACTTGCGACCGACACTCGCTTAAGTGTCGCCCTTGATGCGTCACTTCCTCAAGTGACGCTACTGTTATTAAAATCAAAAGTTTATGCGACACTTCCTGAGTGACGCATGTTGTGTAGCACACCGGTCGTTGGAATTTCTAATGGAGATGCAGCACAACAATGGGTTTTAAATTTATAAGGCTGGGACCTAGGGTTACTATTATGCTAATCAAGGGGCTAGCAAAGGATAATGTATGACCTAGGATCGTTCTTCAAAGCGCGGCAAATTGAAGATAGGGGATTTAGAAACTTTTATGTATTTATCTAGGGAGGAAAAGAGTTGGTTTTTGTTTCGGGTTTAGACTTTCTAAATTAAATTTAAATTTAAAGTAGAGGTTACTTCGGGTGTTTAGCAATTAAAGCGATTGTCTACTATGAAGTGGTTTAGGTGAAGTTAAATAAGAGGAGTTCTAATGAGGATAAATTTGTAGGTTAATGTGAGCTATTCTACAGTCCTTCTATCGGGCTAACGCGGAGGTGTCCACAATTAGGCAAATAGAATGTCACATGGGTCGCAGAATATATAAAAACATACATCGAAAGTTCTCTTAAATGCATGTCCATATTATCCAATAGTTAATCTCAAATTCTATTCCCCAATCTCGGTCATCAGAGACGTCCGAATCATGGCACAGTTTGTTGAATAAACAATCTTGTAAATGGGTTTTACCCTCGCCGGAACAGGTTGGAATAACCGGTCTAGACGGTCGGATAGTATGTCATCACTTATTCATACAAATTATCAACATTACTCAAGTATGCAAGAAAACAGGGATGGTTTATACTAAGAATAGAAACCTAAGTAACACGTTTGTTAATCGATTCATAACATGACTACCTTCGGTCGTTCTCGACTTCCATACATTTGTACTTAGCCATAAGCGTTTTCAGTACTGTACCGAAGAACTGTCGAATATGGGCCATCATATTATTTCACGACGATTAAGGCTAAATATATTTTACTATCATGATAATCCTAAGGCAACAATCAAACAAGAACATGTAATAAGATAATCAAGGCAATAGTTCAATTTAAGCATACAAAGGTGTTATCTAAGTCGAGGATATTCCAAAAGTTGTCTCAAAAATATCGTCTGTCCGAATTAAATCTTAATCTACCTCTATTCCCATGTTCCGTGTCTCTTAGATCCTAGTGTGGTCCAGAGAACACCGGCCATGCCGAAATCAATATTCAATCTAACATAGTATACCTATGAGTTAGCTACGTTCATTTTTGGATAAGGTTTTAGTCACAACATGAGTTGGGCAGATAAATGATAAAGATTCAATTCCTACATCTATTTATAATATAAAGAATCCTCAATCTCATGACATACAGTACAATCACATATTTAAACTTTTTCTAAACGACTATCATAGCAGACAATTGAGTTATCTAGTTAATCATGGCAATTCTAGCATGCATATTTAAATTTATTAATGAAAGAACAAACATATTAAATATGGAAGATAGATTAACACATGGAAAGAAGTACAATAACTCGTAGCTAAAATATGCGTCCCAGAGCACCTCCGTACAAATCTTCCTTGATTAGTTAATTAGCTAGCCTAATTAATTAGGAAGAATTAAAATTACAAAGAAAGAAAGATATCTAAGGTGTAAAAGTGTAGGTGTGTAAAGATGTGTGATCAAATGAACCAAACACCCCTATTTATAGTTGAGTCATGGTGCATTTTATCATTTTTAGGCACATATTAGCAAAAGGTGAAAAGGTGGTGCACCGGGTACGAAAAAGCATGGAAAGGTGGTGCACCGGGTACGAAAAAGTTTAGAAAGGTGGTGCACCGGGTACACGCAAGGACCAAAAAGCGGAAACAAGATGGGGCGGGGGGGGGGGGGGGGGGCGCCGCACACTAGCAGGCCGGTGGTGGCTGGTGGTTGGCCGGCGGCGGCTGGCTGCCACCCGCCCCGGTCCGTCGTCTTTCGCTGCGTTTCTTAATTCGCGCGTATCTTTTTCGTTATGCGTCCTTTTGCGTTGATTCTTTTTGCGTTGGTTTCGTAATTCAAAAACGAAGAATTTGATGAAAAGATATCCCAAAAATATGTTTCCCATCTTTGGATGTCTCGTACGAATCGTTTGGATCTTCCGACGTACGTAGAATCTTCATTCTTTGTTCGTTTTTGTTGATTCTTCTTCTGTTGGATTCGTAATTTGAAAACGAATATCTTGGATGAGATGGATGTTGATGATGGGCACTTTTGTCTTGAAATCTTGTTTTGATGCCTTGAATCTTCAAACGTGTGTGGAACCTTCGTTTTTTATCCGTTTTGCTTAATTTTTGTCATGCAAGCTTGTTTTGACCATCTTGGAATAATATCACTGATTTGTATTGTTTCTAAGTTTAAAATGCCAAGAATCGTTCCAGAATGAGAGAGATATCAGTAGTAAAAACATGACTTTTTACGCGATATCAAGTATCCCACACTTAGAACTTTGCTTGTCCTCAAGCAAATCTTCTGTAAAACTATTTTAAAAGTCTGGAAATGGGGCTTTGCATCCTGGAGAACTTTGACTCCTGCAGGCTAGGTAAAGAAAAGATTTGAGGTGAGGTTTTAACCTTTTGATGTTTTTTCAACCTGGTTCTAGCAAGCTCTCTTTTCAATCTTCGTAATGTAAGATATACATGACTGGGATCCTCACAGGTGGTCACTCAATTCATTCAAGTGTATCGGGTTTCCTAATTTCTAATTCACTCAGGGGCCAGTCATGCAGCTCTTCCGTCGTCATAGGCTTGGTCGAGGATCAGATCTACAGTACTTAAATGAGGACGGTGTAAATTATACCTAGACATTTATAAGAGGGTGAAAGTAGTATATATGGACGAAGGGTTTTGTAGGTGGTTTATTTGGGGGTTTTAATGTCGCCTAAGAGTTGTCTGTGATGATTTATCTTTGGCGCTTAGTAGCGCTTTTTCTTGGATTTTTCTCTCTTTGAGCCTTCTTTTGCAGCTTCTTCTTTCAAGTTTTCTTTTGATAAACCTTTTTCTTGGCTTTAATTGATCCTTGGGCTTTTAGATTTCTTCTGACAGCTTTGCTTTTGCTGAATTTCTTTTCCTTGGAGCTCCTTTTACGGATGATGGTCATCCTTTGAGGAACGCTCCGTACTTCTTGTAGTAATTCTTCTGACAGAACAGAAACTTAGACTATGGCCAAAAGAGGAAGGAAGGGATTGGCTTTTGAAGTGAGTTTTTGAAATGAAAAGGCTAAGGCTCAACATGTTTTCTACTGATCTTCAATGCTGAGGGTGAGCATTGGTTAGGTTAGGCTTAAAAGCAAGGGTTTTACGAGAGGGTTTTTATCCTAGGAAATATCAAGGTCCTCTAATTGCACCTTCGTCACGTATGATGCCCATTTTTGTAATCTCGAAATGTATTGCTTGAACAAGTTCTGATTCTAGAGAGCATACACCGGCACACTCACAATCGAAAAGTGAAGCATTAAAGATGAATGCTTTTATATGGCTCAAGAATCCTCACTTAGTTTGGTGGTTTAGTGCCTAGTCATGCGATTGCTTGCCTCGAAACATAGCTTGAAAAATTCTCAAAGGGTTT
This sequence comes from Pseudognaphalium luteoalbum, assembly GCA_963422505.1. Taxonomy (NCBI): domain Eukaryota; kingdom Viridiplantae; phylum Streptophyta; class Magnoliopsida; order Asterales; family Asteraceae; genus Pseudognaphalium; species Pseudognaphalium luteoalbum. The sequence continues at coordinate 52,744,474 of OY730196.1, forward strand.
TGCCCGACATTATCTAATTCCAAGCCTTTGAATTTCTGTTGACCGGAAATACCCTTTTTTTTACTTTGAAAATTTTAAAATTTTGCTGAAAACATGACTTTTGCTTAAAAGATTGATCAAAATTAATGTTGCACACTTTAGTAGTGAATACTACTATCATCCCACACTTAAAAGAACATTGTCCCTAATGTTCTATTTCCAAGTTGGGTTAATCCCACACTTAGGTTTTCAAACGGTGGTCAATCTTTCAAAGCTATACTCTCTCTTGAGAGACATAATCTCACACTTAGAGTTTTACTTAGAATTTTAGTGTGTTTTAATCAAGCAAAGTAAGGTTAGAAGAGATACTCCCTTGTGCTGCGTGTGTATGTGGATTTGCTGGAGATGGACCAGGCTCATTAAAATGAACTTGTTCCATAATTCCTACATCAATTTCTGCATAATGAACATCCTTCAGAAAAACACAAACATCAATACACGTTAATATTAAACACCAATAATACTTGTTAATACTAAACACAAATAACTACTAGAAACTAATCCATGTCAGCAGAGAGCGTCTCCCAATCGGTGAAGTCATCATCCACGAAGATCGTGTTTTCAACGACCGATGTGGGTGATGATGACTCCTCGATGGTGTGGACTGGAGATGCGGTACCATCCTCTGGATCCTGAATCCAAGCATCTAGTGCAGCAGCCTCCTCCTCTAGTGGGTCCATAAAAGTGGGGTGGTCCTGCGTAGTCATGCTCCAAGGTGGAAATAAGTCCCATGGTGGAATGTGCGGAGCGGGATCAGGTCCCATCTAAAAGGGGCACACAGGTGTGGAGGGGAAGCCCAGAGCAGTGTGTATCTTAGCGATGGCACTATGCTGGACCTCAAGGGCCCTCAGTATAGACCATGTGACAGCAGGGTCTGCAGTAGTAACCCCATGCTCAAAGATGGGTACTCTGGAGTTCCCTGCGGTCTGTCCCTCTGGTCGGTGAGATGAAGGTAACCTAGCGTGGGTGGAACGTAGAAGAAATGTCTGCTGAACGGTCACCTCCGCCAAGTCTACCAAGATCTCATCCAAGCTAGGAGCTGGTGACTGGGATCCTCTGACAGTCCTCATGCTACTGCCCGGTGATGAACTCCGGGAGTGATACATGGCACGTGAGCGTCTCTGTCATGGTATGTCTGACTGTGAACTCATCCTGCAAAATATAAAAGGTTAATGGACTAGGAATAATCATTAGTCTTTCATGAGGCGAGAACTGCATAAAATGGATTAAATTAAGAACAAGAAAAGAAAATTAATGCTGAAAACGTAAGATAAGCTTGGGGTGCCTCCCAAGAGCGCTTTGTTTTTCGAGTCTCGGAGCTTGACTCTGCTATTCTATCAGGGCCCTTCGTAACCATAGACTTCCTCAGATGGGGGAAAGTCTTGTACGTAGTGTTTTAAACGGTGACCGTTTACTTTGAAATTTCCATCTGGGGCCTCAAGCTCGACGATACCATATGGAAATACTTTAGATATTGTAAATGGACCGCTCCATCGTGTTTTAAATTTACCAGAAAACTTTTTAAATCGTGAGTTAAAGAGTAGAACTTTATCACCTGGGTTGAAGCGTGTGGGGCGGAGTTTCGAATCATGGAGCAACTTGGTTCTCTCCTTGAATTTATAGGAGCTTTCGTAAGCTTGATCTCTTAATTCTGCCAGCTCGTTCAGTTGCATTTTCTGGTGTGTTCCCGTTATTGTAGGATCCAAGCTACAATTTCTCAATGCCCAGTAAGCTTTGTACTCTAGTTCGATTGGAAGATGACATGTCTTTCCATACACAAGCCTATAGGGGGTCATTCCTAATGGTGTCTTGTAGGCCATCTGGAATGCCCATAAAGCATCGTCTAGCTTATCTGCCCATCTTTCCCCGTGTTGACAAACTGTTCATTCCAGGATCCTTTTTAGCGCTCGGTTTGTTATTTCTGCTTGCCCATTCGTCTGCGGGTTGTAATATCCATTCCTCGGGTCTAGTAGTATTTTAATATTTTCGGATTGTGAATTATTATTTAACGTATCAGAAAATAGGTTCATTTTTTAAATGAAAAAAATGGGTAAAGAGTCAAATAATTTATTGTGGTTGATAAATTATTAACTGTTTTTATTTAATTCAGTTGACGGTAAAATAAAATAATATTTCCCCGCAAATAGTTTTTAAGTTCCAGACAATGGTAAGTACGGGGAATGAAATTAAATCATTCATATTACATACTCACAGAAGTGAGTCGGTTTAATACTTACTACCTCATTCATACATATGTACGTATCATACATACCTACATGAAGAACCCTAATCAAAACATGAAGAAATCATCAAATTGGAGCTTCATAAATCGAATTCAAGCCTCAAACCCATGGATTATCATCTTCTAATCATTCTAATCAAGTTGTAAGTCTCAATTCTTGAATTATGAACCCTAGAATTTGGGGGTTTTAGTGTTCTTGGTTATAATCCGAAATTAGGGTTTCAAAAGGTTGAATTAATATGAGTTAAGCTTTAATAACATGGATTAATCATCTCATCATCATCATAAACATGTTGTAAGTGTTAATTCTTGATTTTTATATAAACCTAGAAATGTGTTTTTGGGTATTTGAATGAATTAGGATGAGTAATGTTAAATTGAAGTTTATAATACTTGTATAGTTGTTAGTTAATGTTAAGTTCATGATTATAAGTGAAACCCTAAGCTAGAATTGATATAATTGAATTATGATCATGAATTAATTTATGGGTTTAGTTGATTATTCATGAAGAGAAGCTTGTAATCATGTTAGAATGATTAGTTGATACTTGAATTGTGATTATAAGCTAAGCCCTAACTTGAATTGATGAAATTTGTTAAATTGTGAACTAGTTATACAATTGAGTTTGATAAGCTAGTATTTGATGATTTAATATGGTTAATTATGACCTAGTACGGATAATGGTCGTAATTTGATTATAAAAGTATTATAAATACCATACATTGAGATATTTGATTAAAATGCAAATGAGTGGTTATAATCGCTATTATAACTTAGTGATTTTAATGAATTGATATTATGAGTTGAATAATGAGTTATACATTATGTGATCAGTTACTAACTCATTGTTCATTTAATTGTATTCTCAAATATGGAGAAGACTCAGTGATATTAGACTACTGAGTGGACAACTGAGGTTTCGGTGAGTGGATCTTAATCCTCAGTGTAATTTAGTTGTAACAGGTTTGGTTACAACGGGTAATCGTATTATTACTGCTTTTGGTTTGCCATGATTAATTTGGTTTGATAGTAATAATACTGTTGATAGACTGGTTAGTCTGATATGTTGATCTGATTGAATATGTGAATATGTGATCACTTGATATTTGGCCTTCGGGCATCAGTATTGAGGTCAATCTATTGGTTGGGTTTGGTTACTATTGTAAGACGACAGGAATTTCCTGGTACTTATCGTTAAAGGGAACTTAGGTCGTATGAAATTAGTACCAAGCTATCGGTCTATTCTGTATTGGCCTTACAGATTGACGGTAAGTGTTCTTGGAGAATCCCCGGGTATCATGATATCTCAAGAACCACCGATCCTCATTGTATTGAGATGTTATCTCATTGATATTATGTGTTTACTGTTGGTATTCTTGGCTGAAGGTTTCCCCAAGAACCATCGATCTATTGTGATGATTTGCTGTAAACAAGGTTGTTATGTTAAGTTAGGCTGTTGGTTATGTATTCCCTCACTTAGCGTTATGCTAACCCCACCACCCCACTTCTTGCAGGTTATTGTGTTGATACAATGGGCGGGCAAGAAGCTTGTTTATTGGATGGAATGTTTGATCAGGCGTAGACTCTGATATTAGATTGATAACCAAAAGTTATGTTTTGATTTATATAATACCCAGTTGAATATATTATGTTTTGAAAAAGTATGAGTTTAAATATATACATAATATGTAAAGTGAATTGATAAAGTTGATTTGACCTACGCTTCCTATACTATACATGATTAAATAATGTATTGAAACGAGGGGTGTTGTAAGTTGGTATCAGAGAAAAGGTTTGGGTGAATTGGACATTTTAAGATGTTCAATCCCAAACCTAAATTTGTGTCAAGTCAAGCATTCCAGGGTGTGGGATTAGTAGTTGTATGAGAAAGTGGTTATTAAATATGTACTAACCTATAAAAAGATGCAAGATTGTTGTTTTGGTTGCAGAGACGGAGGAATATGAGGAAACGAATGGTATTTGTTGAGTCACTGATCGCTGAACTCAAGTGGTCACTGATCACAAGGATTAAGGGGGAGATTATATAGGAAATCGTTGAAGTCATTAGTCACTGACAAACGAAGTCACTGATCATGCCACTTACTTATAGTCTCTGATCTACTCTATGAAGAACTCTCCATGAAGGAAATGATTCAAGTCAAGCTCCTGTTGCTGAAATTTATGGTCGCTGTTCATATCTTAAACCAGTAGATGAAGATCTTATCAAGATAAAAGACTCAACTATGTGTGTCGTTGATACTCATCTATCAGCGAGAGTCTCCAAGTCTTCTTGAGTTCTCTCTTCTGCTGAATAAAAGAAGTCACTGAAGATTAGCTGTTCAAGTCATTCTTTAGAGGATGTTAGCTCGCATCGAGAATGAGGAGAATTGATATATCTATCAGTGACTTCAGCATTAAATGCCGCATTAAATAAGAAGTTGACATTCGGCGTTATTACGGCGCAACACGTGTTCCTCGTAACCTGGAAAGAGTAACGTGGAAGCATCTGATTGGTTTATGGTACAAGGTGATATTTCCAAGACAGAATGTCGAACCATGATGTATCACATCTCAACTACCTCACCAATCAAGCAGCGACACGTGTCCCTCCAGATCCGGAAATTAAGGATTTCAGCGTCTATAAATAGCGTAGTATGTTGTACTTCATTTTGTGTCGATTGTTTGTATTGTTACTTGTTTGTCAGTAACTAGTTTGTCTAAGATACAAACAACACCAGCGAGTGAACTAGTAGCGTGTTTGTCCACTATTAGTTTACCTCAGCGAGTGAGCAAGTTAGCGTGTTTGTCCACTACTGCTCATCTCCTTTTGTAAGAGCTGTATTGTTTGATTTAGATTAGCTTTGGCTAATCTATTCCGCAATCAACAATAGATAAATTTTATCAATAAAAGAATTTATCTTTCAGCTAGAATTGCATCAGCAACTGAACTGCTTATCTTACTTATATATATTTGTGTTCATATTGTTGTCACTTTAATACAGTTAAAAACTTGATAAATAAGTTAACACATTAAAACAGAAAAGTTTTTAATTGTATTTAACCCCCCCTTCTACAATTAACTCACTGTTAATGATTCATAATCACTAACATAATAGTGATTAGGGACTCACAGTATTCTCAGTGATTCCTCAACCTTCATGGGCTTAAGTATATCAGGTAATTTTCGATAAGCTTGGTGAATTTCAATAAGCTTGAATTGTTTACTTTGCTATTATATGATTTAGTAAAGTAAATTGAGTCAGACTGATATGAATCCCCAGTTGTGAGTCTTTGGTGATCAATACATGTTAATGTGATACTATGAATTGTGTGTGTGGAATTACTTGCTCTTGTGGAATAATGATTTTAGGAGCAATATGATTAAGCGTAGTAGTAAATCTTGATAAACAAAGTTAATATGACTCCAAGTAGTGAAACTAATGAGATGTTGGTATATTTCAATGAATGTGATTTAGAGCCATGTTGTTACTTGAATTAGAAAATGTCCATTGATTGGAATGTGTGTCGTTGACTTGGAAAAGTCAAAGTTGAATGTGATATAGAGTCACATTGGTAATTGCTATGTTATAAAGTGATATATGTGGCTAAATGTTTATGTGTTTTACCTTGATCATGATTGTGGTTGAATTATGATCTAGGTATTAAAAAGTTGTAAAATAGAAAGTCAAAGTGGTCAATAAGTCTAATATGTATTAACAAGTTTTGGAAAAGTCAATATTGAACACTAGTTGTAATTGGTGTTTTGAAGGTATAATATAACACCCATAGTGAAACTGATTTTGTTTGACTTGGAATAGTCAAAGAAGTGTAAATTGGGTGTTAGAATAGTAATCATATATGTTAAAACCCAAATGGGTTGTTAAAGTGCCCAAATGGGTCACTTGATGGTTAAACGGTTAAAATGAGTAGTGGTTTGGTTATAACCAATATCAAAGTGACCTTAAGTCCTACATATAGTGGGAATATGTGTTGAAAGTGTTTTGGGTAGTAATGTAATTGTTTTGTTAAAAATGCCCACTTAGACCCCTAAACGGGTCAACAAGTTAAAACATGATAGAATTGGTATGTGGGGGTGATGAATATGCCCACACGTCCCAAATATATGTGTAAACATGTTGTTAAGAGGATAGAGCCAGAAACCATGTGGATTGCATTTTGACATGTCAACTAAAATGGTCGAAAATGGCTCAAAATTAATCATACGTCTGTTTTCTCGTAAAATGTGTAAATTGAAAAAGTGTAAAAAGGGGAAAGTTTCATTTTGGTTAGATGAAAGTGCCTGCAAAATTTCAGAGTCTAACTCTTTACGGTTTAGGAGATATGCACGTTTGAAAATCGAAAAATTGCACATAATGTTGGCTCAGAAACTGAGCCGATCGGCTATGGTTACTGAGCCGATCGGTTATAGCTTGATAGCAGAACGGCTAAGTTTAGCCGAACGGCTAAAATAGTACAAAAAGATTACAGAATGTTGCCTCGGAACAAAAAGCCTCGAACACGTTATATTAGCCGATCGGGTATGTGAGAGCCGATCGGGTAATGTTTCATAGCCGATCGGCTATGATTCCATTAGCCAATCGGGTAAGGTTGGTTAAAAAATAAAAATAAAAATAAAAAAAATTGCAACGTTCGACGTAGCGTTTGACGTAGAAATTACGTTATAAAGTTTTGGTGTCCGATTAATACGAAATTTACATGGCCACTCGAAAATGGCCCAACGGTCAAAGCTCTTGCTTTATCATGAGCCCTGGCAGTTTTGAGCAGTTCGGGGTCGTTTTGGGCCCGAAAATGGCATTTTATTGTTTTTCGGACCTTATTTCGGACTTTTGACTTACGTTTTGTATTGGACCTTTGTTTCTTTAAGCCCATGGATCGTTCTAATGACTATATACAATAGTAAAACTTATTTTAAGAGGTCTACCCATGTTATTGTATATGAGTTGTTTTCAGATGGTTTATTTAACTGTCGAAATATACCAGTAAATGGTATTGTTGATTGTTACTAACAAGGGTTAGTAACTATTGATTATAGAGTTATGTGGATCATATATGTGAATTAATTGAAACATGATAAAGTATTTGAATCATGTAGAATAATAAGAAGTGTTAAATTGAGCATTTTAAGAAATTGTAAACCAAGTACATGAGCTTATAACTATGTGATAATTGAACATGAAATGCTCAATTGTGATTCAACTAAAGATATATAGATTGATAAATATATGTTGAATAATACATATGATGTTGACAAGATATTAATACTAAATGTTCTACCAAGTACTCTAAGTATTAATTGCCATACTAGTGATTAATATTGAATCAGGTAATAAAAGTGTTGGATTGATGTAATTATGTTGGACATTACATTTGTGATAATGAAATAGTGAAAAGAGTTATATCTACCTGATTATGTGATTAATTTTCATTCAAAGTGATAAATTGAAAATGGTAACAAGTTAATACTTGATCGTATACCAGCTGTAAAAGTGTTATCATATGTGTGTAAAATTTAATATCACTGTTAATGATATATGTGCAAGTAAAGATTGATTACTTTGGAAAGTAAAATGGTATAAAGTTACCTGAAAATGAAGAGTACCTGACATAATATGATGACGTCTGGCCAGCGTATTTATATTATGCCATTTCACATGGAATTGTTGAGGCTACTGAGTACCAGATAAAGTTAAGTGATTTTAAAATAACAGGTTAGAGATATTGACCTGTAATTGAGAAATAGTCAATGATTGACTATAATGAAAAGAGTTAATAACCACAAATGTGTTGTTAATATGGTACCCATGGTAGAAGAAATGTGTATGTGATAAATTGCAACTAGTAATAAGTAAAAGATGAGTCAAGCAAAGTAGAGGTCAGTTGATTATCGATAACATTGTGTTAATATTGTTGAATATTTGACTAATGACAACACCTTATGTTGATGTGTTGAAAGAATTATGCTGATGACGCATAGTATCAATTGGTGTTAATTTAGTATCCTATTCGATATGATAGGATGCTAATTGATTAAGTAAAAATGGTTTTAACCATAAGATTTGACCTCTACATATTGCTTACTCTTAAGTGTTTAGAATTATATGAATGTGTTTTCCTTTCAAGTATAAAGGGTTAAATATAATCTAGTGACGTTTATAATTACATGTTGTGAAACATTAATGAACTAGTTGCAAAAGTATTGATTTATAGCAATGTGTTAGCTAAAGATATATATAATTATTAGCTAAATTGTTAATTATGAATTAAGTTTTACCTTGTTGTTAATGTGCGGGTTATGGTATTTATTACCACTGTTGCTATGGTTGTAAAAAAATATTTGGTACATGTGACTATATGTTTCAATTATGTCAAGTAATTACGTGTTTTAAATTGTTTACATGGCTAGTTATGAATGGTCATGTAGGTAGTCAGTTAAATTATGAAAGACAGGATATATGCACAGTATATGTGCAGGGGGGAAAAGATAGAATCATGTACATTTAGATATGTGCATGTGGAAAGAGTTGAAAACGTGAATTTATATTTATAAGTTGCTCATGGGAGTAACGTTTGATATGTGTATATATGTTAGATATAGCATTTTGTAATAAATATTATGTGTTTATATGAATTCAATTGTAATACACACTGGTGGTGTGTAAGTTGATGAAATAACATATATCTAAATAAATATATGTAGATACATTAGGTGTTGTATGATTAAAGACATGCATAATGATGATATGCATAAGTAAATTAAATTATAACCATATCTTGTATGTTCATAGTAATGAATAATTATGTGGTTAGGAATATATGAGAACTATATTAATAGTGAATTGAAATGGAAATAAATAGGTGATTCGGTCACAGTAAATGGATTAAGTGTGATCAGATTTCAAGGAAGAAATCTCTTTAAGGGGGAGTGATTTGTAACATCCATTCCTCGAGTCTAGTAGTATTTTAATATTTTCTGATTGTGAATTATTATTTAACGTATCAGAAAATAGGTTCATTTTTTAAATGAAAAAATGGGTAAAGAGTCAAATAATTTATTGTGGTTGATAAATTATTAACTGTTTTAATTTAATTCAGTTGACGGTAAAATAAAATAATATTTCCCCGCAAATGGTTTTTAAGTTCCAGACAATGGTAAGTACGGGGAATGAAATTAAATCATTCATATTACATACTCACAGAAGTGAGTCGGTTTAATACTTACTACCTCATTCATACATATGTACGTATCATACATACCTACATGAAGAACCCTAATCAAAACATGAAGAAATCATCAAATTGGAGCTTCATAAATCGAATTCAAGCCTCAAACCCATGGATTATCATCTTCTAATCATTCTAATCAAGTTGTAAGTCTCAATTCTTGAATTATGAACCCTAGAATTTGGGGGTTTTAGTGTTCTTGGTTATAATCCGAAATTAGGGTTTCAAAAGGTTGAATTAATATGAGTTAAGCTTTAATAACATGGATTAATCATCTCATCATCATCATAAACATGTTGTAAGTGTTAATTCTTGATTTTTATATAAACCTAGAAATGGGTTTTTGGGTATTTGATTGAATTAGGATGAGTAATGTTAAATTGAAGTTTATAATACTTGTATAGTTGTTAGTTAATGTTAAGTTCATGATTATAAGTGAAACCCTAAGCTAGAATTGATATAATTGAATTATGATCATGAATTAATTTATGGGTTTAGTTGATTATTCATGAAGAGAAGCTTGTAATCATGTTAGAATGATTAGTTGATACTTGAATTGTGATTATAAGCTAAGCCCTAACTTGAATTGATGAAATTTGTTAAATTGTGAACTAGTTATACAATTGAGTTTGATAAGCTAGTATTTGATGATTTAATATGGTTAATTATGACCTAGTACGGATAATGGTCGTAATTTGATTATAAAAGTATTATAAATACCATCCATTGAGATATTTGATTAAAATGCAAATGAGTGGTTATAATCGCTATTATAACTAAGTGATTTTAATGAATTGATATTATGAGTTGAATAATGAGTTATACATTATGTGATCAGTTACTAACTCATTGTTCATTTAATTGTATTCTCAAATATGGAGAAGACTCAGTGATATTAGACTACTGAGTGGACAACTGAGGTTTCGGTGAGTGGATCTTAATCCTCAGTGTAATTTAGTTGTAACAGGTTTGGTTACAACGGGTAATCGTATTATTACTACTTTTGGTTTGCCATGATTAATTTGGTTTGATAGTAATAATACTGTTGATAGACTGGTTAGTCTGATATGTTGATCTGATTGAATATGTGAATATGTGATCACTTGATATTTGGCCTTCGGGCATCAGTATTGAGGTCAATCTATTGGTTGGGTTTGGTTACTATTGTAAGACGACAGGAATTTCCTGGTACTTATCGTTAAAGGGAACTTAGGTCGTATGAAATTAGTACCAAGCTATCGGTCTATTCTGTATTGGCCTTACAGATTGACGGTAAGTGTTCTTGGAGAATCCCCGGGTATCATGATATCTCAAGAACCACCGATCCTCATTGTATTGAGATGTTATCTCATTGATATTATGTGTTTACTGTTGGTATTCTTGGCTGAAGGTTTCCCCAAGAACCATCGATCTATTGTGATGATTTGCTGTAAACAAGGTTGTTATGTTAAGTTAGGCTGTTGGTTATGTATTCCCTCACTTAGCGTTATGCTAACCCCACCACCCCACTTCTTGCAGGTTATTGTGTTGATACAATGGGCGGGCAAGAAGCTTGTTTATTGGATGGAATGTTTGATCAGGCGTAGACTCTGATATTAGATTGATAACCAAAAGTTATGTTTTGATTTATATAATACCCAGTTGAATATATTATGTTTTGAAAAAGTATGAGTTTAAATATATACATAATATGTAAAGTGAATTGATAAAGTTGATTTGACCTACGCTTCCTATACTATACATGATTAAATAATGTATTGAAACGAGGGGTGTTGTAAGTTGGTATCAGAGAAAAGGTTTGGGTGAATTGGACATTTTAAGATGTTCAATCCCAAACCTAAATTTGTGTCAAGTCAAGCATTCCAGGGTGTGGGATTAGTAGTTGTATGAGAAAGTGGTTATTAAATATGTACTAACCTATAAAAAGATGCAAGATTGTTGTTTTGGTTGCAGAGACGGAGGAATATGAGGAAACGAATGGTATTTGTTGAGTCACTGATCGCTGAACTCAAGTGGTCACTGATCACAAGGATTAAGGGGGAGATTATATAGGAAATCGTTGAAGTCATTAGTCACTGACAAACGAAGTCACTGATCATGCCACTTACTTATAGTCTCTGATCTACTCTATGAAGAACTCTCCATGAAGGAAATAATTCAAGTCAAGCTCCTGTTGCTGAAATTTATGGTCGCTGTTCATATCTTAAACCAGTAGATGAAGATCTTATCAAGATAAAAGACTCAACTATGTGTGTCGTTGATACTCATCTATCAGCGAGAGTCTCCAAGTCTTCTTGAGTTCTCTCTTCTGCTGAATAAAAGAAGTCACTGAAGATTAGCTGTTCAAGTCATTCTTTAGAGCATGTTAGCTCGCATCGAGAATGAGGAGAATTGATATATCTATCAGTGACTGCAGCATTAAATGCCGCATTAAATAAGAAGTTGACATTCGGCGTTATTACGGCGCAGCACGTGTTCCTCGTAACCTGGAAAGAGTAACGTGGAAGCATCTGATTGGTTTATGGTATAAGGTGATATTTCCCAAGACAGAATGTCGAACCATGATGTATCACATCTCAACTACCTCACCAATCAAGCAGCGACACGTGTCCCTCCAGATCCGGAAATTAAGGATTTCAGCGTCTATAAATAGCGTAGTATGTTGTACTTCATTTTGTGTCGATTGTTTGTATTGTTACTTGTTTGTCAGTAACTAGTTTGTCTAAGATACAAACAACACCAGCGAGTGAACTAGTAGCGTGTTTGTCCACTATTAGTTTACCTCAGCGAGTGAGCAAGTTAGCGTGTTTGTCCACTACTGCTCATCTCCTTTTGTAAGAGCTGTATTGTTTGATTTAGATTAGCTTTGGCTAATCTATTCCGCAATCAACAATAGATAAATTTTATCAATAAAAGAATTTATCATTCAGCTAGAATTGCATCAGCAACTGAACTGCTTATCTTACTTATATATATATTTGTGTTCATATTGTTGTCACTTTAATACGGTTAAAAACTTGATAAATAAGTTAACACATTAAAATAGAAAAGTTTTTAATTGTATTTAACCCCCCCTTCTACAATTAACTCACTGTTAACGATTCATAATCACTAACATAATAGTGATTAGGGACTCACAGTATTCTCAGTGATTCCTCAACCTTCATGGGCTTAAGTATATCAGGTAATTTTCGATAAGCTTGGTGAATTTCAATAAGCTTGAATTGTTTACTTTGCTATTATATGATTTAGTAAAGTAAATTGAGTCAGACTGATATGAATCCCCAGTTGTGAGTCTTTGGTGATCAATACATGTTAATGTGATACTATGAATTGTGTGTGTGGAATTACTTGCTCTTGTGGAATAATGATTTTAGGAGCAATATGATTAAGCGTAGTAGTAAATCTTGATAAACAAAGTTAATATGACTCCAAGTAGTGAAACTAATGAGATGTTGGTATATTTCAATGAATGTGATTTAGAGCCATGTTGTTACTTGAATTAGAAAATGTCCATTGATTGGAATATGTGTCGTTGACTTGGAAAAGTCAAAGTTGAATGTGATATAGAGTCACATTGGTAATTGCTATGTTATAAAGTGATATATGTGGCTAAATGTTTATGTGTTTTACCTTGATCATGATTGTAGTTGAATTATGATCTAGGTATTAAAAAGTTGTAAAATAGAAAGTCAAAGTGGTCAATAAGTCTAATATGTATTAACAAGTTTTGGAAAAGTCAATATTGAACACTAGTTGTAATTGGTGTTTTGAAGGTATAATATAACACCCATAGTGAAACTGATTTTGTTTGACTTGGAATAGTCAAAGAAGTGTAAATTGGGTGTTAGAATAGTAATTGTCACACCCCGCTAAAGCGGAAACACGAGATGTAACAGCACAATGGTTCCACAGCACAAGGCTCCACTAATGACTTCAACATTCATAAGGGTAAACGTAGCTTCATTTTCCCAACTACTGATTGTTTCCTGAAAAGCATGTAAAAATGAGGGTCAACCATAAAGATAGTTGGTGAGTTCACAGGTTTTAGAATAAGTGAGAATGCCGTTTAAAAGTATTCAAAATCACATTTGAAAGATTTACGTTGCTACGTAAATAGTTGCTTAGTGTATAAATGCGAAAGTCATCTAGAAGTTATCAAAACCACGTTTGAAAGATTTACGTTGCTATGTAACTAGTTGTTTATACGCGAATTAGAATTCATTTAAGAACGACATGTATAGCTTGAGTCCACAACCAAACCTACTGGCCCGAGAACAACGCCCCAAAGACATGTCCTATCGCGAACATTTAAAGTTGGTGGTATGCACTCACTTGCACAAGAGAGTGGGAAGGTGGCCTCCTTCCAAATAGTACTATCCGTATCAACCATCGGCTCAATAATGAGTTAATAGGTTGTGTAAAAGAAAAACCGGGGACTTTAGATGCGATAGAGTCACAAGCATACAATAAGAGCGTATAAATAGTATATGTACACATAGAAACATTTTTAGCACAAGAGATAGCATGTGTACATATCCAGAACAGTTTTTAATATCAAAGTAGTAAATGTTCAATCATGAGCTGTTTCGTAATCGGATTCAATAAGAACAGCTTTGCAGTGTGATATAGTTTGTGTACACGTTCAAGAAAGGTTGTACTAGTGCACAAGTTCAAGGGCAGTTTCAATAAACAAGATAAGTTTCGTAGTAAAATATGGATTGTGTACCTCTTTCAAGGACAGTTTTACTAAGCGTACACATTAAAGAACAGTTTAGAAAACAAGTAGTCATGCTTTTCACCCCAAAAAGTTTATGAAAACAGTAGAAAAATGGGGCTGTGAATACTCACCTGAGTTTAGCAAGCAAATATAGCAATTAGCAAGTATGTGTGTTCCAAATGCAACCTTCTAGCACCCTAAACGCATAAGGTCGGGTGTAAGTGGGAGTTAATGTTTACTTATGCTAATTGTTCACTCAACTAGTATGTCCATATATATTTTGTTTTAGAAAATGTGTGTGACCCGTTGGTGAAAGTTTGTAATAATAATTCTCAAAGACATTATTATTATATACGGTTCATTATACACTTTGCAATAGTATATGTCGCGTGTGTCTAAGTTGTCCTCGTTTGTAGTTATTGTTGTTACGCGAATTGGATACTAAGTGAAATTAGAATTTCAATCTTTGGTCCAAAAGTTCTAAGTGTCATTTTTCGTTCGGGTTATATTTACAAGTCTCGCTTTTGGTCTAAGTTAGTTAATAAGCACCCAAATCCATTTGTGTTTACAATTCTTTCCAAAAATAGTAAGTTTCCAAAAATGGCAAGTTTGAGGTTTTCGAAACCGAGTCCTGTATTTGTTGACTTGGTCAAACCTACTCGGTTTGACCCGAGACTTTTACCAAACCCTTTAATATTTTCAAATATCATAAAAACTCAGTCCTTTCACTTTTCGTAGGTCAACAAGTGCCGATTTTTATGTTATACCCTAAACAGTCCACACATTACATTTTCCAGATTTTACATCCACTTGTCGGATTTTTATAAAAATATATAATTCGAAATAGAATATGAGAAAAATCACAGGTGATCCCCAAGATATTATCAAGTTCCAGTAATTTTTGTACTAATTTTAGAAAGGTATAAGTATTTTATTAAATTTCTTTTTCCTCTGTGGTCCAGAAACTGACCAATCTGAAAGCATGCATGAAGATTACATTTATAAGCAAAATCTACAAGGAATCAATAAAAGTGGTCTTCATGAAAGTTGTAGCCAATGAAATTTGTAAGATTTGAGCGGTAGTTTCAGGTCATTTGTAGGTGTATAGCTCAAGATATGGCCAAAACTATAAGACTAAATTCCTGACTTTTCTGATCAGATTATACATGCATTAATACAAAAATTATTTAAATTAGCAAACGAACTCCAAACATGATGAGACCAGTGGGGTTTGAAAGATAATTTCTTGAACTTGATTTTAGACTATAAAAACGTCCATTTTCATGAAGAAATGATTTTTATAAAAATCGTGGAAGTGACAACAACATTCTGGATAGATTATGCATGATGCATTTTCTTGAGTTTTAAGTTTTGAAAAATGTTTATA
Source organism: Pseudognaphalium luteoalbum (assembly GCA_963422505.1). Lineage (NCBI taxonomy): Eukaryota > Viridiplantae > Streptophyta > Magnoliopsida > Asterales > Asteraceae > Pseudognaphalium > Pseudognaphalium luteoalbum. The sequence continues at coordinate 52,760,105 of OY730196.1, forward strand.
TGAACATTTTTGAACATGAATCCTTGAGTGAACTTTAAATATATGTTATAAGAGTAATAATATGAAGAGAAATATCCTTACAAAGGTGTTTTGATGAAAGAATGGCAGAATTGTAGTGAGGAGTTCTTGTGGACTTGAATTCTTGAAAAAGCTTTGCAAAGAGATGGAGAATTAGGTGGTGGTTCTTGGTGGTCAAGTGGTGGATTATGGTGGTTGTTGGGTGGTGAAAAGGCTGAGATTATCTCAGTATTTTGAGAGAGATTGAGAGAGAGAGAGTGTGTGTGTTTAGAGAATAGAGAAAGTAAAATGAAAGAAATTGTGAGAAATGAGGAGGTTATGAGCTTGCATGTAACGGTTTTGGGGGGCCCCACAAGGGCTTAAAATGTTTTCAATTTAATTTCCAGACTGTGTTTACATACCGTGTTCGTTTACTCGTTATTTTTGTTAAAACGTAAAATTGCCTAACGTTTATTTGCGTAGTTTTTGTTATCGATATATTTGGGATATATTTCCTTTGAAGTATTATTAGAATACTTTATTTTGAGTTAACAAAAGATTTATTGAGTTTCATTTAGTTTTCGAATTCGATTCGCACGTTTTTACCGAGTTTGTTACGTTTTAGTCAAAACGTTTACGTTTTTATCGTATTATTGTAATTAAATAATAATATAGTAATAAATAACTACTATATAATTATAAAATAGGATTAGTTTATTTATAGAAATGTTTTCACCAACATTCGTGTTTAGTCGGATACCGTCCGATTGATTTTACTTGTCGAGTTACTGAAATTTCAGTTTTGTGATTCGATAAGGATTTTGTGAAAGTATAAAGAGATAAATTTTTCTTTGATTTGATTGGCATTTAGTAACCTAATTTGGCACATCTAAAGGAAGTTAAGTTCACTAAGCAATCCCCTAGACGTTCTATGACTACAGAGTCATAACCTAGAAATTTTCACTAGGATTTAAGGAATGTAGTAAGCGTAGTTTGATATTCGAGTGCGGTAATGACCTGAGATTTTGATGGTTGTCACAGTAATCATATATGTTAAAACCCAAATGGGTTGTTAAAGTGCCCAAATGGGTCACTTGATGGTTAAACGGTTAAAATGAGTAGTGGTTTGGTTATAACCAATATCAAAGTGACCTTAAGTCCTACATATAGTGGGAATATGTGTTGAAAGTGTTTTGGGTAGTAATGTAATTGTTTTGTTAAAAATGCCCACTTAGACCCCTAAACGGGTCAACAAGTTAAAACATGATAGAATTGGTATGTGGGGGTGATGAATATGCCCACACGTCCCAAATATATGTGTAAACATGTTGTTAAGAGGATAGAGCCAGAAACCATGTGGATTGCATTTTGACATGTCAACTAAAATGGTCGAAAATGGCTCAAAATTAATCATACGTCTGTTTTCTCGTAAAATGTGTAAATTGAAAAAGTGTAAAAAGGGGAAAGTTTCATTTTGGTTAGATGAAAGTGCCTGCAAAATTTCAGAGTCTAACTCTTTACGGTTTAGGAGATATGCACGTTTGAAAATCGAAAAATTGCACATAATGTTGGCTCAGAAACTGAGCCGATCGGCTATGGTTACTGAGCCGATCGGTTATAGCTTGATAGCAGAACGGCTAAGTTTAGCCGAACGGCTAAAATAGTACAAAAAGATTACAGAATGTTGCCTCGGAACAAAAATCCTCGAACACGTTATATTAGCCGATCGGGTAGGTGAGAGCCGATCGGGTAATGTTTCATAGCCGATCGGCTATGATTCCATTAGCCAATCGGGTAAGGTTGGTTAAAAAATAAAAATAAAAATAAAAAAATTGCAACGTTCGACGTAGCGTTTGACGTAGAAATTACGTTATAAAGTTTTGGTGTCCGATTAATACGAAATTTACATGGCCACTCGAAAATGGCCCAACGGTCAAAGCTCTTGCTTTATCATGAGCCCTGGCAGTTTTGAGCAGTTCGGGGTCGTTTGGGGCCCGAAAATGGCATTTTATTATTTTTCGGACCTTATTTCGGACTTTTGACTTACGTTTTGTATTGGACCTTTGTTTCTTTAAGCCCATGGATCGTTCTAATGACTATATACAATAGTAAAACTTATTTTAAGAGGTCTACCCATGTTATTGTATATGAGTTGTTTTCAGATGGTTTATTTAACTGTCGAAATATACCAGTAAATAGTATTGTTGATTGTTACTAACAAGGGTTAGTAACCATTGATTATAGAGTTATGTGGATCATATATGTGAATTAATTGAAACATGATAAAGTATTTGAATCATGTAGAATAATAAGAAGTGTTAAATTGAGCATTTTAAGAAATTGTAAACCAAGTACATGAGCTTATAACTATGTGATAATTGAACATGAAATGCTCAATTGTGATTCAACTAAAGATATATAGATTGATAAATATATGTTGAATAATACATATGATGTCGACAAGATATTAATACTAAATGTTCTACCAAGTACTCTAAGTATTAATTGCCATACTAGTGATTAATATTGAATCAGGTAATAAAAGTGTTGGATTGATGTAATTATGTTGGACATTACATTTGTGATAATGAAATAGTGAAAAGAGTTATATCTACCTGATTATGTGATTAATTTTCATTCAAAGTGATAGATTGAAAATGGTAACAAGTTAATACTTGATCGTATACCAGCTGTAAAAGTGTTATCATATGTGTGTAAAATTTAATATCACTGTTAATGATATATGTGCAAGTATAGATTGATTACCTTGGAAAGTAAAATGGTATAAAGTTACCTGAAAATGAAGAGTACCTGACATAATATGACGACATCTGGCCAACGTATTTATATTATGCCATTTCACATGGAATTGTTGAGGCTACTGAGTACCAGATAAAGTTAAGTGATTTTAAAATAACAGGTTAGAGATATTGACCTGTAATTGAGAAATAGTCAATGATTGACTATAATGAAAAGAGTTAATAACCACAAATTTGTTGTTAATATGGTACCCATGGTACAAGAAATGTGTATGTGATAAATTGCAACTAGTAATAAGTAAAAGATGAGTCAAGCAAAGTAGAGGTCAGTTGATTATCGATAACATTGTGTTAATATTGTTGAATATTTGACTAATGACAACACCTTATGTTGATGTATTGAAAGAATTATGCTGATGACGCATAGTATCAATTGGTGTTAATTTAGTATCATATTCGATATGATAGGATGCTAATTGATTAAGTAAAAATGGTTTTAACCATAAGATTTGACCTCTACATATTGCTTACTCTTAAGTGTTTAGAATTATATGAATGTGTTTTCCTTTCGAGTATAAAGGGTTAAATATAATCTAGTGACGTTTATAATTACATGTTGTGAAACATTAATGAACTAGTTGCAAAAGTATAGATTTATAGCAATGTGTTAGCTAAAGATATATATAATTATTAGCTAAATTGTTAATTATGAATTAAGTTTTACCTTGTTGTTAATGTGCGGGTTATCGTATTTATTACCACTGTTGCTATGGTTGTAAAAAATATTTGGTACATGTGACTATATGTTTCAATTATGTCAAGTAATTACGTGTTTTAAATTGTTTACATGGCTAGTTATGAATGGTCATGTAGGTAGTCAGTTAAATTATGAAAGACAGGATATATGCACAGTATATGTGCAGGGGGGAAAAGATAGAATCATGTACATTTAGATATGTGCATGTGGAAAGAATTGAAAACGTGAATTTATATTTATAAGTTGCTCATGGGAGTAACGTTTGATATGTGTATATATGTTAGATATAGCATTTTGTAATAAATATTATGTGTTTATATGAATTCAATTGTAATACACACTGGTGGTGTGTAAGTTGATGAAATAACATATATCTAAATAAATATATGTAGATACATTAGGTGTTGTATGATTAAAGACATGCATAATGATGATATGCATAAGTAAATTAAATTATAACCATATCTTGTATGTTCATAGTAATGAATAATTATGTGGTTAGGAATATATGAGAACTATATTAATAGTGAATTGAAATGGAAATAAATAGGTGATTCGGTCACAGTAAATGGATTAAGTGTGATCAGATTTCAAGGACGAAATCTCTTTAAGGGGGAGTGATTTGTAACATCCATTCCTCGAGTCTAGTAGTATTTTAATATTTTCTGATTGTGAATTATTATTTAACGTATCAGAAAATAGGTTCATTTTTTAAATGAAAAAAATGGGTAAAGAGTCAAATAATTTATTGTGGTTGATAAATTATTAACTGTTTTAATTTAATTCAGTTGACGGTAAAATAAAATAATATTTCCCTGCAAATGGTTTTTAAGTTCCAGACAATGGTAAGTACGGGGAATGAAATTAAATCATTCATATTACATACTCACAGAAGTGAGTCGGTTTAATACTTACTACCTCATTCATACATATGTACGTATCATACATACCTACATGAAGAACCCTAATCAAAACATGAAGAAATCATCAAATTGGAGCTTCATAAATCGAATTCAAGCCTCAAACCCATGGATTATCATCTTCTAATCATTCTAATCAAGTTGTAAGTCTCAATTCTTGAATTATGAACCCTAGAATTTGGGGGTTTTAGTGTTCTTGGTTATAATCCGAAATTAGGGTTTCAAAAGGTTGAATTAATATGAGTTAAGCTTTAATAACATGGATTAATCATCTCATCATCATCATAAACATGTTGTAAGTGTTAATTCTTGATTTTTATATAAACCTAGAAATGGGTTTTTGGGTATTTGATTGAATTAGGACGAGTAATGTTAAATTGAAGCTTATAATAGTTGTATAGTTGTTAGTTAATGTAAAATTCATGATTATAAGTGAAACCCTAAGCTAGAATTGATATAATTGAATTATGATCATGAATTAAGTTATGGGTTTAGTTCATTATTCATGAAGAGAAGCTTGTAATCATGTTAGAATGATTAGTTGATACTTGAATTGTGATTATAAGCTAAGCCCTAACTTGAATTGATGAAATTTGTTAAATTGTGAACTAGTTATACAATTGAGTTTGATAAGCTAGTATTTGATGATTTAATATGGTTAATTATGACCTAGTACGGATAATGGTCGTAATTTGATTATAAAAGTATTATAAATACCATCCATTGAGATATTTGATTAAAATGCAAATGAGTGGTTATAATCGCTATTATAACTTAGTGATTTTAATGAATTGATATTATGAGTTGAATAATGAGTTATTCATTATGTGATCAGTTACTAACTCATTGTTCATTTAATTGTATTCTCAAATATGGAGAAGACTCAGTGATATTAGACTACTGAGTGGACAACTGAGGTTTCGGTGAGTGGATCTTAATCCTTAGTGTAATTTAGTTGTAACAGGTTTAGTTACAACGGGTAATCGTATTATTACTGCTTTTGGTTTGCCATGATTAATTTGGTTTGATAGTAATAATACTGTTGATAGACTGGTTAGTCTGATATGTTGATCTGATTGAATATGTGAATATGTGATCACTTGATATTTGGCCTTCGGGCATCAGTATTGAGGTCAATCTATTGGTTGGGTTTGGTTACTATTGTAAGACGACAGGAATTTCCTGGTACTTATCGTGAAAGGGAAATTAGGTCGTATGAAATTAGTACCAAGCTATCGGTCTATTCTGTATTGGCCTTACAGATTGACGGTAAGTGTTCTTGGTGAATCCCCGGGTATCATGATATCTCAAGAACCACTGATCCTCATTGTATTGAGATGTTATCTCATTGATATTATGTGTTTACTGTTGGTATTCTTGGCTGAAGGTTTCCCCAAGAACCATCGATCTATTGTGATGATTTGCTGTAAACAAGGTTGTTATGCTAAGTTAGGTTGTTGGTTATGTATTCCCTCACTTAGCGTTATGCTAACCCCACCACCCCACTTCTTGCAGGTTATTGTGTTGATACAATGGGCGGGCAAGAAGCTTGTTTATTGGATGGAATGTTTGATCAGGCGTAGACTCTGATATTAGATTGATAACCAAAAGTTATGTTTTGATTTATATAATACCCAGTTGAATATATTATGTTTTGAAAAAGTATGAGTTTAAATATATACATAATATGTAAAGTGAATTGATAAAGCTCATTTGACCTACGCTTCCTATACTATACATGATTAAATAATGTATTGAAACGAGGGGTGTTGTAAGTTGGTATCAGAGAAAAGGTTTGGGTGAATTGGACATTTTAAGATGTTCAATCCCAAACCTAAATTTGTGTCAAGTCAAGCATTCCAGGGTGTGGGATTAGTAGTTGTATGAGAAAGTGGTTATTAAATATGTACTAACCTATAAAAAGATGCAAGATTGTTGTTTTGGTTGCAGAGACGGAGGAATATGAGGAAACGAATGGTATTTGTTGAGTCACTGATTGCTGAACTCAAGTGGTCACTGATCACAAGGATTAAGGGGGAGATTATATAGGAAATCGTTGAAGTCATTAGTCACTGACAAACGAAGTCACTGATCATGCCACTTACTTATAGTCTCTGATCTACTCTATGAAGAACTCTCCATGAAGGAAATGATTCAAGTCAAGCTCCTGTTGCTGAAATTTATGGTCGCTGTTCATATCTTAAACCAGTAGATGAAGATCTTATCAAGATAAAAGACTCAACTATGTGTGTCGTTGATACTCATCTATCAGCGAGAGTCTCCAAGTCTTCTTGAGTTCTCTCTTCTGCTGAATAAAAGAAGTCACTGAAGATTAGCTGTTCAAGTCATTCTTTAGAGCATGTTAGCTCGCATCGAGAATGAGGAGAATTGATATATCTATCAGTGACTGCAACATTAAATGCCGCATTAAATAAGAAGTTGACATTCAGCGTTATTACGGCGCAGCACGTGTTCCTCGTAACCTGGAAAGAGTAACGTGGAAGCATCTGATTGGTTTATGGTATAAGGTGATATTTCCCAAGACAGAATGTCGAACCATGATGTATCACATCTCAACTACCTCACCAATCAAGCAGCGACACGTGTCCCTCCAGATCCGGAAATTAAGGATTTCAGCGTCTATAAATAGCGTAGTATGTTGTACTTCATTTTGTGTCGATTGTTTGTATTGTTACTTGTTTGTCAGTAACTAGTTTGTCTAAGATACAAACAACACCAGCGAGTGAACTAGTAGCGTGTTTGTCCACTATTAGTTTACCTCAGCGAGTGAGCAAGTTAGCGTGTTTGTCCACTACTGCTCATCTCCTTTTGTAAGAGCTGTATTGTTTGATTTAGATTAGCTTTGGCTAATCTATTCCACAATCAACAATAGATAAATTTTATCAATAAAAGAATTTATCTTTCAGCTAGAATTGCATCAGCAACTGAACTGCTTATCTTACTTATATATATTTGTGTTCATATTGCTGTCACTTTAATACAGTTAAAAACTTGATAAATAAGTTAACACATTAAAACAGAAAAGTTTTTAACTGTATTCAACCTCCCCTTCTACAATTAACTCACTGTTAACGATTCATAATCACTAACATAATAGTGATTAGGGACTCACAGTATTCTCAATGATTCCTCAACCTTCATGGGCTTAAGTATATCAGGTAATTTTCGATAAGCTTTGTGAATTTCAATAAGCTTGAATTGTTTACTTTGCTATTATATGATTTAGTAAAGTAAATTGAGTCAGACTGATATGAATCCCCAGTTGTGAGTCTTTGGTGATCGATACATGTTAATGTGATACTATGAATTGTGTGTGTGGAATTACTTGCTCTTGTGGAATAATGATTTTAGGAGCAATATGATTAAGCGTAGTAGTAAATCTTGATAAACAAAGTTAATATGACTCCAAGTAGTGAAACTAATGAGATGTTGGTATATTTCAATGAATGTGATTTAGAGCCATGTTGTTACTTGAATTAGAAAATGTCCATTGATTGGAATGTGTGTCGTTGACTTGGAAAAGTCAAAGTTGAATGTGATATAGAGTCACATTGGTAATTGCTATGTTATAAAGTGATATATGTGGCTAAATGTTTATGTGTTTTACCTTGATCATGATTGTGGTTGAATTATGATCTAGGTATTAAAAAGTTGTAAAATAGAAAGTCAAAGTGGTCAATAAGTCTAATATGTATTAACAAGTTTTGGAAAAGTCAATATTGAACACTAGTTGTAATTGGTGTTTTGAAGGTATAATATAACACCCATAGTGAAACTGATTTTGTTTGACTTGGAATAGTCAAAGAAGTGTAAATTGGGTGTTAGAATAGTAATCATATATGTTAAAACCCAAATGGGTTGTTAAAGTGCCCAAATGGGTCACTTGATGGTTAAACGGTTACAATGAGTAGTGGTTTGGTTATAACCAATATCAAAGTGACCTTAAGTCCTACATATAGTGGGAATATGTGTTGAAAGTGTTTTGGGTAGTAATGTAATTGTTTTGTTAAAAATGCCCACTTAGACCCCTAAATGGGTCAACAAGTTAAAACATGATAGAATTGGTATGTGGGGGTGATGAATATGCCCACACGTCCCAAATATATGTGTAAACATGTTATTAAGAGGATAGAGCCAGAAACCATGTGGATTGCATTTTGACATGTCAACTAAAATGGTCGAAAATGGCTCAAAATTAATCATACGTCTGTGTTCTCGTAAAATGTGTAAATTGAAAAAGTGTAAAAAGGGGAAAGTTTCATTTTGGTTAGATGAAAGTGCCTGCAAAATTTCAGAGTCTAACTCTTTACGGTTTAGGAGATATGCACGTTTGAAAATCGAAAAATTGCACATAATGTTGGCTCAGAAACTGAGCCGATCGGCTATGGTTACTGAGCCGATCGGTTATAGCTTGATAGCAGAACGGCTAAGTTTAGCCGAACGGCTAAAATAGTACAAAAAGATTACAGAATGTTGCCTCGGAACAAAAAGCCTCGAACACGTTATATTAGCCGATCGGGTAGGTGAGAGCCGATCGGGTAATGTTTCATATCCGATCGGCTATGATTCCATTAGCCAATCGGGTAAGGTTGGTTAAAAAATAAAAATAAAAATAAAAAAATTGCAACGTTCGACGTAGCGTTTGACGTAGAAATTACGTTATAAAGTTTTGGTGTCCGATTAATACGAAATTTACATGGCCACTCGAAAATGGCCCAACGGTCAAAGCTCTTGCTTTATCATGAGCCCTGGCAGTTTTGAGCAGTTCGGGGTCGTTTGGGGCCCGAAAATGGCATTTTATTGTTTTTCGGACCTTATTTCGGACTTTTGACTTACGTTTTGTATTGGACCTTTGTTTCTTTAAGCCCATGGATCGTTCTAATGACTATATACAATAGTAAAACTTATTTTAAGAGGTCTACCCATGTTATTGTATATGAGTTGTTTTCAGATGGTTTATTTAACTGTCGAAATATACCAGTAAATAGTATTGTTGATTGTTACTAACAAGGGTTAGTAACCATTGATTATAGAGTTATGTGGATCATATATGTGAATTAATTGAAACATGATAAAGTATTTGAATCATGTAGAATAATAAGAAGTGTTAAATTGAGCATTTTAAGAAATTGTAAACCAAGTACATGAGCTTATAACTATGTGATAATTGAACATGAAATGCTCAATTGTGATTCAACTAAAGATATATAGATTGATAAATATATGTTGAATAATACATATGATGTTGACAAGATATTAATACTAAATGTTCTACCAAGTACTCTAAGTATTAATTGCCATACTAGTGATTAATATTGAATCAGGTAATAAAAGTGTTGGATTGATGTAATTATGTTGGACATTACATTTGTGATAATGAAATAGTGAAAAGAGTTATATCTACCTGATTATGTGATTAATTTTCATTCAAAGTGATAAATTGAAAATGGTAACAAGTTAATACTTGATCGTATACCAGCTGTAAAAGTGTTATCATATGTGTGTAAAATTTAATATCACTGTTAATGATATATGTGCAAGTAAAGATTGATTACCTTGGAAAGTAAAATGGTATAAAGTTACCTGAAAATGAAGAGTACCTGACATAATATGACGACATCTGGCCAACGTATTTATATTATGCCATTTCACATGGAATTGTTGAGGCTACTGAGTACCAGATAAAGTTAAGTGATTTTAAAATAACAGGTTAGAGATATTGACCTGTAATTGAGAAATAGTCAATGATTGACTATAATGAAAAGAGTTAATAACCACAAATTTGTTGTTAATATGGTACCCATGGTACAAGAAATGTGTATGTGATAAATTGCAACTAGTAATAAGTAAAAGATGAGTCAAGCAAAGTAGAGGTCAGTTGATTATCGATAACATTGTGTTAATATTGTTGAATATTTGACTAATGACAACACCTTATGTTGATGTATTGAAAGAATTATGCTGATGACGCATAGTATCAATTGGTGTTAATTTAGTATCATATTCGATATGATAGGATGCTAATTGATTAAGTAAAAATGGTTTTAACCATAAGATTTGACCTCTACATATTGCTTACTCTTAAGTGTTTAGAATTATATGAATGTGTTTTCCTTTCGAGTATAAAGGGTTAAATATAATCTAGTGACGTTTATAATTACATGTTGTGAAACATTAATGAACTAGTTGCAAAAGTATAGATTTATAGCAATGTGTTAGCTAAAGATATATATAATTATTAGCTAAATTGTTAATTATGAATTAAGTTTTACCTTGTTGTTAATGTGCGGGTTATCGTATTTATTACCACTGTTGCTATGGTTGTAAAAAATATTTGGTACATGTGACTATATGTTTCAATTATGTCAAGTAATTACGTGTTTTAAATTGTTTACATGGCTAGTTATGAATGGTCATGTAGGTAGTCAGTTAAATTATGAAAGACAGGATATATGCACAGTATATGTGCAGGGGGGAAAAGATAGAATCATGTACATTTAGATATGTGCATGTGGAAAGAATTGAAAACGTGAATTTATATTTATAAGTTGCTCATGGGAGTAACGTTTGATATGTGTATATATGTTAGATATAGCATTTTGTAATAAATATTATGTGTTTATATGAATTCAATTGTAATACACACTGGTGGTGTGTAAGTTGATGAAATAACATATATCTAAATAAATATATGTAGATACATTAGGTGTTGTATGATTAAAGACATGCATAATGATGATATGCATAAGTAAATTAAATTATAACCATATCTTGTATGTTCATAGTAATGAATAATTATGTGGTTAGGAATATATGAGAACTATATTAATAGTGAATTGAAATGGAAATAAATAGGTGATTCGGTCACAGTAAATGGATTAAGTGTGATCAGATTTCAAGGACGAAATCTCTTTAAGGGGGAGTGATTTGTAACATCCATTCCTCGAGTCTAGTAGTATTTTAATATTTTCTGATTGTGAATTATTATTTAACGTATCAGAAAATAGGTTCATTTTTTAAATGAAAAAAATGGGTAAAGAGTCAAATAATTTATTGTGGTTGATAAATTATTAACTGTTTTAATTTAATTCAGTTGACGGTAAAATAAAATAATATTTCCCTGCAAATGGTTTTTAAGTTCCAGACAATGGTAAGTACGGGGAATGAAATTAAATCATTCATATTACATACTCACAGAAGTGAGTCGGTTTAATACTTACTACCTCATTCATACATATGTACGTATCATACATACCTACATGAAGAACCCTAATCAAAACATGAAGAAATCATCAAATTGGAGCTTCATAAATCGAATTCAAGCCTCAAACCCATGGATTATCATCTTCTAATCATTCTAATCAAGTTGTAAGTCTCAATTCTTGAATTATGAACCCTAGAATTTGGGGGTTTTAGTGTTCTTGGTTATAATCCGAAATTAGGGTTTCAAAAGGTTGAATTAATATGAGTTAAGCTTTAATAACATGGATTAATCATCTCATCATCATCATAAACATGTTGTAAGTGTTAATTCTTGATTTTTATATAAACCTAGAAATGGGTTTTTGGGTATTTGATTGAATTAGGACGAGTAATGTTAAATTGAAGCTTATAATACTTGTATAGTTGTTAGTTAATGTAAAATTCATGATTATAAGTGAAACCCTAAGCTAGAATTGATATAATTGAATTATGATCATGAATTAAGTTATGGGTTTAGTTCATTATTCATGAAGAGAAGCTTGTAATCATGTTAGAATGATTAGTTGATACTTGAATTGTGATTATAAGCTAAGCCCTAACTTGAATTGATGAAATTTGTTAAATTGTGAACTAGTTATACAATTGAGTTTGATAAGCTAGTATTTGATGATTTAATATGGTTAATTATGACCTAGTACGGATAATGGTCGTAATTTGATTATAAAAGTATTATAAATACCATCCATTGAGATATTTGATTAAAATGCAAATGAGTGGTTATAATCGCTATTATAACTTAGTGATTTTAATGAATTGATATTATGAGTTGAATAATGAGTTATACATTATGTGATCAGTTACTAACTCATTGTTCATTTAATTGTATTCTCAAATATGGAGAAGACTCAGTGATATTAGACTACTGAGTGGACAACTGAGGTTTCGGTGAGTGGATCTTAATCCTCAGTGTAATTTAGTTGTAACAGGTTTAGTTACAACGGGTAATCGTATTATTACTGCTTTTGGTTTGCCATGATTAATTTGGTTTGATAGTAATAATACTGTTGATAGACTGGTTAGTCTGATATGTTGATCTGATTGAATATGTGAATATGTGATCACTTGATATTTGGCCTTCGGGCATCAGTATTGAGGTCAATCTATTGGTTGGGTTTGGTTACTATTGTAAGACGACAGGAATTTCCTGGTACTTATCGTGAAAGGGAAATTAGGTCGTATGAAATTAGTACCAAGCTATCGGTCTATTCTGTATTGGCCTTACAGATTGACGGTAAGTGTTCTTGGAGAATCCCCGGGTATCATGATATCTCAAGAACCACTGATCCTCATTGTATTGAGATGTTATCTCATTGATATTATGTGTTTACTGTTGGTATTCTTGGCTGAAGGTTTCCCCAAGAACCATCGATCTATTGTGATGATTTGCTGTAAACAAGGTTGTTATGCTAAGTTAGGCTGTTGGTTATGTATTCCCTCACTTAGCGTTATGCTAACCCCACCACCCCACTTCTTGCAGGTTATTGTGTTGATACAATGGGCGGGCAAGAAGCTTGTTTATTGGATGGAATGTTTGATCAGGCGTAGACTCTGATATTAGATTGATAACCAAAAGTTATGTTTTGATTTATATAATACCCAGTTGAATATATTATGTTTTGAAAAAGTATGAGTTTAAATATATACATAATATGTAAAGTGAATTGATAAAGCTCATTTGACCTACGCTTCCTATACTATACATGATTAAATAATGTATTGAAACGAGGGGTGTTATACGGGTGGTAGGCCGTAGATGTCTTATGGGTAACACCATATTGTTCAATAGTTTCATAAACTGAGTATTGCAAAAGTGCATGCCACGATCGCTGATGATTGCTCGTGGAGTTCCAAACCGACATAATAGCTGTTTTAAGAATTTGGTCACGACTCTTGAGTCATTTGTTGGAAAGGCTTGAGCTTCGGCCCATCTGGACACGTAGTCGACAACCACTAGGATGTATTCTTTCCCGTAAGATTTTGGAAAAGGTCCCATGAAGTCTAGTCCCCAAATATCAAATATCTCACATGCTTGGATATTCGTCAACGACATTTCATTACGCGTTGAGATATTTCCAAACCTTTGGCAATTATCGCAACGTTTTACCAAGTCTTGTGCGTCTCTGAAAATAGTGGGCCAGTAGAATCCTGAGTCGTAAACTTTCTTTGCTGTAAAATTAGCTACATGATGTCCTCCGGTTGGTACGTGGTGGCTTTGGTGGAGTATGTGTTCGGCTTCTTTCCCATCGACACATCGTCTTATAATTTGATCGGGACAGACCTTGAACAAGTATGCATCGTCCCAAAAGTAATGCTTGGCGTCACGAAAGAATTTCCATTTTCGTGATGATGGCATTCCTTTTCTTGTGATTCCTCCAACTATAAGATTTGCAATGTCTGCAAACCAAGGATCTTCGGTGAATTGCGAGCCTTGCATTGATTTTCCTAAACTCATTAATTGTTCTTCTGGAAATCGATCTCTAATATCTCTTTCTGCAAGTTGTTCCATCGATGGATTTTCGAGTCGACTTAAATGATCTGCGGCTACATTTTCTGCTCCCTTCTTATCTTTTATCTCGATGTCAAATTCTTGTAGGAGTAGAATCCATCGTAGCAATCTGGGTTTTGCTTCTTACTTCTTGAAGAGGTATTTTAGAGCTGAGTGATCCGTGTACACTATCGTTTTGGACAATATTAGATATGATCAGAATTTATTAGAGGAAAATACTACGGCTAACAACTCCTTTTCGGTGGTTGTGTAGTTCTCTTGAGCATCTGTGAGTGTTTTGCTGGCGTAGTAGATTGGTCGAAAATGATTATCCTTCTTTTGCCCTAGAACTGCCCCAACTGCGAAGTCACTTGCGTTGCACATGATTTCAAATGGTAGATTCCAATATGGAGCGACCATGATTGGTACATTTGTTAGCTCCTTTTTCAGGTAGTTGAAAGCTTTCATGCAGTTCTCATCGAATATGAACTTGATGTCTTTTCCTAAAAGGTGGGTGATAGGTCAAGAAATTTTTAAGAGTTCCTTGATAAAACGGCGGTAGAACCCAGCGTGTCCTAGAAAGCTTCGGATGGCCTTAACGTTGGTTGGTGGTGGTAGTTTGGCAATGGTTTCGACTTTTGCTTTGTCTACTTCGAATTCTGATCTTGATATTCGGTGGCCTAAAACTATTCCTTCCTTTACCATAAAGTGACATTTCTCCCAATTCAAGACAAAATTTGATTCTTCACACTTGGCGAGCATTCTATCGAGGTTGGATAGACATGATGTGAAAGAGTCTCCAAAGACCGAAAAATCATCCATAAAGACCTCCATGCATTGTTCAATCATATCATGGAAAATTGCAACCATGCATCTCTGAAATGTCGCAGGTGCGTTGCACAATCCAAACGGCATTCGTCGGTAAGCAAATATTCCGTACGGGCATGTGAACGTTGTATTTTCCTGGTCCTTTGGATCAAGTGGGATTTGGAAATATCCGGAAAAACCGTCAAGGAAACAATAGAATTCGTTCCCTGATAGCCTTTCAAGCATTTGGTCAATAAATGGAAGCGGGAAGTGATCCTTGCGAGTTGCTTCGTTTAACTTTCGGTAATCGATGCAAACCCTCCAACCGGTAACCGTCCGAGTTAGTATAAGCTCATTTTCTTCATTTGTAATGACCGTCATTCCTCCCTTCTTCGGGACGACTTGAACAGGGCTAACCCAAGGTGAGTCGGATATTGGGTAAATCAATCCAGCATCCAAGAGTTTGATAACCTCTTGCTTAAACCACGTCCTGAATCTTTGGGTTTACCTTTCTCTGCCTTTGTACGGATGGTTTGAAATCGTTCTCCATGAGTATCTTATGTGTGCAATAGTTGGGACTGATTCCTTGTATATCAGAAATCTTCCATGCGATTGCCTTCTTGTGCGATTTCAGAACGTTGATGAGTTGAGCTTTCTTTTCGGGTTTTAACTCTTTTGAGATTATCACCGGGAGTTGGGAAGTTCCTTGGAGTAAGCGTACTCAAGGTGAGGTGGTAATTCTTTTAATTCCAGGTTTGGTGGTTCTTCAATAGACGGCTTCATTCTATCTATCTCGTCTCTATTCAGTTTCTCATATTCAGCCTGGAATGGTGCCTCATCTATCTCGGGTTCAGATGTGGTGATTGATGCTATTTCGACCCACTCGGTTGCATTTGAGAATTCGTCCATCTTTAGCTCATATTTGTTGACTGATGATGAGGAAACTTCATCATCTCTGGTGAGAATGATCTCTCCGTTGTCGGTGAATTGGAATTCTTGAAATTGAGCGGATGAAGATTGGTTTAAGGTGATTTCAGGGTTCGAAGGTGGTAGTGGTACGGGTTGGTTGTCTAATTGTGGTTCAAATGGCGGTGGCTCAACACTCATTCCCTTCAATGAATTTAGTATTTCTTCAATTGAAGGAAATGGGTTCGGTTTATTGAATATAGGTTTATCTCTCTTTAGCCAAGGTATTGGTGTACCGCATCCTAACAGAACAGCGATTGCTTTGCCATCGGTGCGAGAAGATTTCTTTTCAAACAGGGGAAATAGTAGTTCATCGGATGTTTTTGGCGAAGTGATTGCGGAATGTAGCCCAGGGTCCTCATTATATAACTTTCGAACGGTGAATATGGTGTTAGGTATCAGATACCGGCTAGATAGTGCTAGTACTTCGTGGAGGTGTTCATCAAAAATATCCTTCATGGTATCACACAAACCAAGGTCCTCTTCCAGAGGGTGCTTCATTAATCGATCGACATTAAAGGTGACCTCCTCTTTCCCAACTCTTAATTTTAAAGATTTTTCGTTAACGTCGATTACGGCCTTGGTAGTATTCAGGAATGGTCTGCCAAGGATGAGCGGGATATGGGTGTCTTCCTCTATGTCCATGACAATAAAGTCTACTGGAAAAACAAACTTATCGACTTTGACCATGACATCTTCAGCAATTCCTCGAGGGAGCTTAACTGTTGAGACATAGTTTGTGACAACAGATCTAGCCTTGCAATATGACTAGTGTAATTGTTATCATGTTGATATATTGGTTTAGATTTGTAAATTGATATTGTTTTGATATTAATATTCGTTAAATATATTATTATGATAGTGTTAGACGAATATAGATTTTAACAATATATATACATATGCTGCGAGTCCAGTTATTTGTTTTAGACATTTGCTGCGAGTCGAGATCTCAAGTCGCAAGGTTCTGCGATGCGAGATGAGATCTGAACTCGCAGAACTCAACAGGTGACTAGCGAGTCCGGTTTATTATGGGCTTGGACTGCGTAACGAGTGGAGTCAACTCGCAGTCCCAAAGGCTGCAAGTTGAGACAACATATATATATGTTTTTAATACGTGAAAACATATAACGAATGATTAGAACTTTTGCATTCACATCTTTCTGCGAATCCAGTTTCCAGAGAAAACATATATTAACGGCTAGGCTTTGACGTTCATTCGTTTAAAGAAAAGCAATTGGTTAACCTAAACACGAACTAAATCGTTATTAGTAAGATAACACTGTATTGAGGAATTCCGCACCTTAATACTACAGATAACGAAGTTATCGATCCTAGAACTAGGGACTTACAATTGGTATCAGAGCTTTCGGGCTAGATAACGAGTGTAGTTCGAAGTTTTCGGGTTAATCGCGTGTGATTTATGATTGTTTTGATGTGCATTAGTGTGTAAAAACAATTAAAATCACTCTCTGGACGATTTAGGGTTTGTTTACGGTCGAAATTTCCTGTTTCAATCGTAAAAATACCAGAAATTTTTGGTTTTCGCATTTTTCAGCCGTTTTGCGAGTCGAGATTAGGGTTTCAGATAAGTCTGCGAACCGAGTTGAACTTGCGAGTCGACATACCTGCGAGTCGACATTTTGCGAGTTGAACTAAGTTGCGAGTTGAAATACTCTGCGAACCGAGATCTCATGTGAAACGAGATCACTTGCGAGTTGACATCACTGCGATCCGAACTGAGACTTGCGAACCGAGATTCTGCAAGTCGAGCTGAGATTGCGAGTTGAACTGAGTTCTTGCGAGTCGAGATTTTTTTTTATTTTCTGAATTCGCGAATACATTTTAACTTCAAGCTTTACGATGTCTGACCTTAGCAAAATGATTGAGATGGACCACGAGATTGGAAAATCTAATGTTCCACCAAAATTGTTGAGAGTTGAGGATTATTATAGCTGGAGGGATAGGTTTGAATCTTACTGTAGATTTCATGATCTATCTATCTGGATGTGTATCAAGAATGGATACACGGCACCTACACAATCGGTTGAAAATGCTATTGTGGTTCTCATTTATCAGATGAGTGAAGCACAAAAGAAGGAATTTGAGGTTGAAAACAAGGCTCATTCTTCTATTAAGATGAGTCTTCCTAAGGAACTTAATCATCAACTAAAGTCCTTCCATACTGCTAGAACTTTGTGGACAGCTCTTGAGAAAAGGTGTGAAGGTAGTCCACAAGTTAAAGCAGGCAAGAGGAATCTCCTGAAAAAGCAGTTTACTGTGTTCAAAGCTTTGAAAGGAGAAGATCTTGATGCGTATACCACAAGATACTACCATTTGTTGAGTGAGCTAGATGACCATGAGATTGTGACTACTGAGACTGAGAAAACCAACAAGTTTATTGAGGGTTTACCGTTTAAGTGGGAAATGCATGGCATAATGCTTAAAGACAATGATGAGAGGTATGCAACCATGACCTTAGAGCAGGCAATTGATAAGCTCAGAGGTTATGATTTCACCAAGAAGACTAGAGATACTGATTCTGATCAGGCTCAGGATCCGGGACTATATCATGGAAAATCTACTATCTCTACTGCTTCCTCGAGCTCGACCACTGCTTTATTTGTTGGTAATGCTGAAGGAAAGGGTGAAATGATTACCGATGATCTGTGTCTTCTTACATCATCTAGTAGTGAAGCAAAGGATAAACCAACTAAGAAGTCACCTCAGAAGCATCAAAAGATGCATATGAGTGTGAAATCTGTTGAACAACAATTATCTGTTCTTGCTTCATTTGTAGCTTCTTATGAAAACTACATTCAGGGTAAAATCAATGATCCAATTATGTTTGACGAAGATTACGATCAGATAGACCCTGATTATCTAGAAGAAATAGACCTTAAGGACCAACTTGCTATGTTGTCAAGAAGGGTAAAGAATTTCTTGAAGAAAACAGGTAGAAAGGTAGTTGGCAATAGATCAGGGTTTGATAAGACCAAGATCAAGTGTTTTAACTGTCAGGGTTATGGACACTTTGCTAGAGAATGCCAAAGACCTAAGGTAGAAGCTGGCAATGGACAACAAGGTTCGGGAAGCACTCTCGCTTCCAAAGCCTTAGTTGTAAAGCAGTTAGATGGATCGTATGAATGGAAAGCTCAGTCTGAGGATGCTTTCATGGCTGAGATTGATGAATCTACATCCTATATGCCTACTGATGCAGAGTGTAAGGTAAATGTGCCAGAGATTGAAACAAAAGCAAGTGATGAAGATGTGCTATATATGGAGTCAACTGAAAACATGATTCCTGAAGATTTTGTAGCACGCATGGCTGAAATTCCAACAGACAAGAAAAGGGTATGTATTGATATTCTTACTCTTGCTGATGTCTGTTATTTGGTTACTGATTTACAGTCACAGGTTAGTGTTTTAACTGTTTCAAACAAAAACCTGTCTTCTCAAGTTAACATATTGACTGAATCTAATAAGACTGTTAGATCTGAGCTTGAACTAGCTAAGATTGATGTGCGTAGGTTAAGTGATGATAAACAGGACTTAAAAGATAAAATTAAGTCTAATGCTTCTGATAGGAGTGCACTTAGAGATACCATTAATGAAAAAGCTGTCATCATAGATGGTCTCTATATGAACCTAAAAGACTTAAATCAGACAATTGCTAATAAAGAAGAAGAGTTAGCTGACTGTAAGTTGAAGTTAGTTGAGCAAAATCGAAAAATAGAAAATTATAGAACCACTGAGATGGACAAGATGCTAGATGCTCAACGAAGTGTAAAGGATAAGTCAGGACTAGGTTATAATGAGACACCTCCTCCTTTCAATTCGAATTACACTAGACTTCCAGAAGATACTGAAATGACTGAAGTATGTTCTGAAAAACCAGTAGCTAAACCTGATCAGTCAGAGGCACAGAAGAGTGTTATTAAGAACCCTTCATCTGATGATAGTAAGAAAATTCCTCACACCAAAGTACATTTTGTACCGGGTGGAGTAATTAATGATACTAAGACTGATGAAGTGGTTAATAAAGAACATGTGATTGAATCTTTAGTGCCTAAGACTCCGATAGCGGATGCAAAAGTTAGTAAGTCACGAAAACAGATGTCTTGCTTCAAGTGTCACCAAAAAGGACACGTAGCTTCCTGTTGTCCAAATAAGAAGTTGGAAGCATCACATAAGTTAGTGAATACTGAAAAGACACCGACCACTTCTAGTTTGATTGTAGATAGGTTAGGCTCCAAACCGGGATTAGGAAGCAAACCTGTAAACATTCTGAAAAGAGATGGTAATCATAGTGTCTCTCCACCTAAACCTAAAAGGGCTTATACTCTAAACGAAAATACTTTCAATAATCCAAGAGATAAGACACCTTCGAGGTTTAGGACCCCAAGTAGAAACCATAGTCAATTTGAGAATGGCTCTACTTCGAGTGCACAGGGATCTAAGTATGTGCCTAGGAGGTTTTCTACTCACTCTCCTCATAGGCCTAAGACTACAGATCATCAACAGTCTCAAACTCCTGTGAAGGTTACCAAGACTCCCGATGGGAATAGTTATGGTTACTTTAAGGAGGTTCAGATTGTGGATGATCAGGGACAAACCAAGACTGTAATCGCTTGGGTCCCTCTTGATAACTAACTGTGTACAACTTGTTATGTGTAGGAGCAGACTGTGAACAAGGACAGCTGGTGGTATGTAGACAGTGGATGCTCAAGACACATGACAGGTGAACAAAGTCTACTGAAGGACTTCAGAGAAGGTTTCAAGCAAAAAGTAAATTTTGCAGGAGACAAAGGAGGAGTAATTACTGGGAAAGGAAAAGTTTCAAATGGAACTTTGACTCTAGAGGGTGTGAATTACGTTGAAGAACTAACTCATAACCTAGTGAGTGTTTCCCAAGTCTGCGATAAAGGTCATCCAGTTCATTTTAATGAAAAGGAGGCTTTAGTTCTGAAGCCAGGCTTCACAATTCCGGAAGAATGGATATTGATGAGGGCACCAAGGAAGAAGGACATCTATGCTATAAACATGGGTGTTTCTAATTCTTCAATGGTGTCTACATGCTTACTATCCAAGGATTCAGAAGCAGACGCACTTTTATGGCACAGGAGAATACCACATAAACGTTTCGAGTCTGAAGACAAGTGTGTTCCTTGCCTAAAAGGAAAGCAGCACAGGTAACCACATAGGTCTAAGACTGAAAACTCAATCTCCTCACCTTTTGAACTGCTGCACATGGACCTCTTTGGCCCAATAAGCAAGAGAAGTCTAGGTGGCAAGTGGTATTGTTTAGTTATCACAAATGATTACTCTAGATTCTCATGGGTATTCTTTTTGGGATCTAAGGATGAAACTCCAGGAATTTTAATGGAGTTCTTTGATCTAGTAGAGAATATCTATAAAACAAGAGTTAAGCGTATTCGTAGTGATAATGGAACGGAATTTAAGAACTCAACGTTGAATATCTATTGCTTAAGCAAAGGGATACAACATCAATTCAGTGCACCATATGAACCTCAACAGAATGGTGTTGCTGAAAGGAAAAATAGAACGTTGATTGAAGCTGCTAGAACAATGCTTGCAGATTCAAAGCTTCCGGTCATCTTTTGGGCAGAAGCAGTGAATACAGCATGTCATGTTCTGAATAGAGTTCTTACGGTAAAAAAGCATAACAAGACTTGTTATGAACTTTTGAACAATAAGAAACCAAACTTAAAAGGATTTGAACCCTTTGGAGTTGCTTGTACAATATTGAAAACAAGAAATCAAGCTAAATTTGGTGAAAAGGCTGACGAAGGAGTTTTCCTAGGTTATGTGCCCAACTCACCAAATAAAAGAGTTTTCAATAAAGTCACGGGATGACTGGAAATTGTTTATAATATTGAAGTTACGAGCTATGTACCTACTGTGCATAAGGGATTAGATTGGCAATTTGACTATTCAGATCTCTTTCAGTCATTTAAGGTTCCCATAAGTGACTTTGTCAGTGATTCAGAGATCTCTCAACACTTATTGAATGAAGACTTGGACAATGGTCCATCTTCAACATCGAGTGTTCTGAAATCTGGAATCAGGACAACAAATGACTCAAATGAAGCTTCTTCAAGTGGGTCTCAACAATTTTCAAAGGATAAGTATCAAGAAACAGAAGATTCTGAAGAGGATCTTCAAACAACGTTTGATGATGTACTTACTTCTTTGAACCATTTAAAGATCTCTTCAGAAAGTTCAGAAGAAATGCCTTCATTAGAAGAGATTGGTACTAACTTAGGAGATGAGTTAATAGTTGACCCTATACCGGTTACAAGAATGAGTAAGAATCATCCTGTTGAAAATATCATCGGTGATATTAATACTCCTGTTCAAACTAGAACTCAATCTAAAGCTAGTACAACTGAAAATTTAGAAAGCTTGTATACTGCTATGAAAGAGACAGGGATTCCTAATCAATGTCTATATTCATGCTTTATCTCACAAGTTGAGCCTAAAAATGTGCAAATGGCTCACAAAGAAAGTTCGTGGGTTGAAGCTATGCAAGAAGAACTGCAACAGTTCTCAAAATTACAAGTATGGGAGTTGGTTGACCTTCCAAAGGGAGAATATCCAATTGGAACTAGATGGGTATTTAAGTGTAAGAGAGATGACCGGGGAGTCATTACTCGCAATAAAGCTCGTCTAGTGGTTCAAGGGTTTAATCAACAAGAAGGGATAGATTACAACAAAGTGTTTGCACCAGTTGCTAGGCTAGAAGCAATTAGAGTATTCTTAGCATTTGCCTCTTTTAAGGGTATCAAAGTTTATCAGTTGGATGTTAAGAGTGCCTTTTTGTATGGCAAAGTTGAAGAATTGGTGTATGTTTCACAACCGCCAGGGTTTACTGATTCTGACTATCCAGATAGAGTATATCGTTTGAATAAGGCTCTATATGGATTACATCAGGCACCTAGGGCATGGTATGGAACGCTATCAACTTATCTACTTGAGAATGGATTTACAAGAGGATCAACTGATAGTACACTTTTTGTAAAATGGAACAAGAATGACTTTCTATTAGTACAAGTATATGTTGATGATATTATCTTTGGATCTTCTGATGAAAAGATGTGTCAAGAATTTGAGAAAGTCATGAGAAAAAGGTTTGAGATGTCTGCAATGGGAGAGTTAAATTTCTTCTTAGGATTACAGGTTGATCAAAAGAAGGATGGATTCTTTATTCATCAATCTAAATATACATATGAGCTATTGGAACGCTTTAAGATGGATGAAAGTAAGGTCTATAATACTCCAATTCCAGTCAATCACAACCTTGGACCAAATACATCGAGTGATAGCGATGTGGATCCAACTCTTTATAGAGCCATGATCGGATCACTAATGTATTTAACTGCCTCTAGGCCTGACATTATGTTTGCTATTTGTATATGCGCAAGATATCAGGCAAATCCGAAAGAGTCACATATGCAAGCTGTGAAAAGGATCTTTCGTTACCTCAAAGGGAAACCGAAGCTGGGACTTTGGTATCCGATTGATGGAGACTTAGATCTTCTAGCTTATACTGATTCGGATTATGGAGGATGCAATCAGAATAGGAAATCTACAACTGGAGGATGTCAATTCTTAGGAGGTAGATTAGTTTCTTGGCAGTGCAAGAAGCAAAGCTCAGTAGCCATTTCTACATGTGAAGCTGAGTATGTTGCAGCTGGCAGCTGTTGTTCTCAAGTTCTTTGGATTCAACAGCAACTGCAGGATTACGGGTTAAATATAACCAATACTCCTATGATGATTGATAATGAATCGACAATATCGATCACCAACAATCCGGTGAAGCACATTAAAACTAAGCACATTGATATTCGACATCATTTTATTAGACTGTGCTGAGAAGAATTTGATAAAGTTAGTTAAGGTTCCATCTTTGGATAACTTAGCAGACTTATACACCAAGGCATTCGATAGAGCTCGATTTGAAACGTTGGTTCAACTTAATGGAATAAGAAATCCAGAGTGATTAGTCTTCCAAGGGTATTTTTGTAATAGTTAGTAGTCAGTTTTATGTTTATTTAAAAAAAAATGGGCGTATAGCATTCATTTGCTTGTTACCTGAGGGGAATCGCCTCCAATAAAAGAACAAAAGAAGTTCTTTTAGAAAAAGCTTTAAGTTCTTAGCTGTAAAAACTTGGGAGATGATAGTACATTAGGAGAATAAGCCTAAGAATAATAACCTTAAGTATTAAGTACAATGTGTTAGTAGATTCTTATAAGTTGCACTAGAATAACGATTTTTAACTAAGTTTACACTTATATTTATCTTTTTATACACCTATATCCACTGACTATAACTTGTCATTTTACTTAACAAATGATAAGAATAACTTAAGTTTAGTCAGCTTCATCATACGATTTATTGGTAGGCAGGTTATGCTAAGATTTCCGAGCAGTTAAGAAGTATAAATTTCATGTGTCTTATCTAATGTGATTTGCTATATAATGTATGACATATGTCTTAATTATTGAATGATAGTACTGCCATGCACTGTGATCTAAAATTAAAAAAAATCAATTTAAAATGATACAAAGTATCATATTGTCTAAAGGTGAGTTATATGTTTCTAAAGAGCATCATTTAGTAACCTCTACCTTACATATGAAAGATACAAAGTATCTAGTGTCAAGTGTATGTTATATGCTTCTAAAGAACATCATTTAGTAATCTCTACCTTGGTAATACAAGATACAGTGTTATGTGTTGTACTTGAATTCTTTAGTATGTTGTATAGTAGAAAATACTAGATATTGTGCACATTAACAATAAAAGTTTTGCTCAGAAATCTGTGTGTAATTTGTTTATGTGAATCATAATATTGGTAATCGTCTTGAACTGACTATGATATTCGAACATTCACCTTTGTGAATAATAAGAAATAATAAGTTCTTTTTCAAAGAAGTGTTATATCATGTGGATATAGGTAAATAAGATATAATTTTATAAATATAAGTTTATTACTGATTAAAGTTGTGATTTTATTGTGCTTATATGAATTTCATGAGGTATGTATACTAACAATTGTCTTATGCTTATTATAATCTAATTAGTACAACTTATTCTTCATAATATGATTCCAAAGAAGTTAAGATTTTAAGCATGATATTTTTTAAAGTTGTTTGCTTTCATAGATGTTAGTATTCTTAAATTTTTATTTCTTAATTTGTATTTATGTTTAATGATTAATAGAAAGTTTCTTTTTATTTCATTCAATGTATTACCCTTTGGAATTGAATTATACTGGCTATTTATTTTATGTTGAACAAATGTGTGTTGACAATTGAAAAATAATATATATATAGGTTACGAGGAATATTAATCGAAAGTCTTCCGACTCACATGAAGTCGAGAAGCGTGTCCTGATTTTATATCGGCGGTTAATTTTTCTATTATAACTTATATAGATATATTTTAGACTTGTCTTTATACGTGAATAATTTTAGCTCGAAGATTTTTTTTGTTATACAAGATTAACTGTATCACGGGTTTAGTCGGTTAATATATGTATGAAGATTATCATTGAGGAAAAATTATGCGAAAATATTTTCTTTAAAATGTTTAGTCTACATAGTTACAGAGTTAACTATATAATTGTGAATGGGGTTATATTTATACTTTGTACTTAATTTTCATTTTTATTCAAAACTTGCGAGTTTGACTGGTCAACGCTGCGAAGCGAGTCCAATCTTGCGAGTTGACATTAAACTTGCGAATCGAGTAACTGTATAAAAGGTGCGAGGTCAAACGAGTCAAAGCTACCGAACCCATTTCACTTGCGAACTCACTTCTACTTGCGAATCCAGATAGTGCGAAATGAGACGAACACTGTGTTTCGTTTGATTTCGAATTCTCGATTACAAGAGACGAGTTTTTGATCCGTAGCTTATATATACTTTCGAATTGCGAACATTTTGAGGTATAAATCAACGGATTTCACCATTTAAATTACACGAAATCGAAGTTTTTATGAACCTAGGGTTTCGTTTCAAAATTTGAACGATTTACGTAGATTACAGGTGTTATTTGACAAGAATTCTATGGATTAATGTTAAACGAACCTTAATAAACGTGAACTAATCAATAGATCTTAATAATTTTGAAGGATTAATTGATTTTAGTTTCGACTCGCCACACCAGTTTATGTTGCGAGTTGAACAGAGGTTCGATTCGCATAGATACATTAGCGAGTTGAGATACTTCTCGATTCGCAGATTTATTTTTGTGAATTAAAATCTTGTTTGTTGACTTGTTGACTTGCGGACCGGGTTGAATAGCGAATCGACTTGCGAGTTGAGTTGCGGATTGACTTTGTTAGCGAGTTGATATGGTTGCGAGCTGAGTTGCGAACCAAGTTGAACTCGATTCGCACATGATACTTCTGCGAGTCCAGTACTTAGAAAATTTTAAAATTTTTTAAAAAAAAGAGTTTTATATAAATGTTAAGACTTTTTCAGTAATAACTTTTATATCATGGACTTGTATTAAAATTATATATGTTTATATCGAAAGTCTACCAATTCAAGAGGTAATTGAGTGGCGTGTCCTAATTTTATATTAGCGGTATAACTTATATT
Source organism: Pseudognaphalium luteoalbum (assembly GCA_963422505.1). Classification (NCBI taxonomy): domain Eukaryota; kingdom Viridiplantae; phylum Streptophyta; class Magnoliopsida; order Asterales; family Asteraceae; genus Pseudognaphalium; species Pseudognaphalium luteoalbum. The sequence continues at coordinate 52,786,709 of OY730196.1, forward strand.
TCTTAAAAAAATGTTAATGACTTGCGAATTTCAAATTAACAAGTAATTAATGAGACATACATGTTGAACTTATGACTTCTTAGTAATAAGTTATATATGTTAGATATATTTATACGACTTGAGACTGTACTGTAACAAGTTATATATAATTTTTAAAACTAAGATGTTTGATGAATTGTTATTCATAATACATTATAGTTTAAAATTGATTAACGTGTGTTAATTGTTTTTGTCATTTGTGTTTTTATAGATATGGCGAGACAATTCGATAAAGGTAACAATATTCTTGTTGATCTAGATCTTGGTGCACGTGGAGCTAACCGAGTAGCTCAAGTGCTTACATTTTTGGCACGTTCACGCATTAGATATGCGATTACAGAGTCTCCACAGATCTCTCAGACTATACTGAATGACTGAAGGTATTCAGTTTGACGAGATGATCAATCCACCAGTTATACGCACAACGGTCAATAATAGACCGGTTGTTTTCTCTGCTGGAGATCTGCGTCAGATTTTACGCTTGGGTATAGTAGACCAGGAGGATGGTCCGGCGGAGTATCCTAATGATTTTGTTGAGGGTGCGATAGGTCGTATGGGGTATACGGGAGATAGGAGGGGACGTCAGTTCCAAAAACCTCTGGTTATTGGACAATGGAGGTTTTTGTGGCATGTGATTGTCACAGGTTTTGCACCAAAGAAGGGAGGCTTTGATGAATTGAGCCCTGCCCTTGTATCAGCTGTACTGTCACTGGTTTATAATAAACCATACAGTTTTTGTGAATTTTTTTTTGAGAGCTGGTTAGACAGATTTCGGGTTCTGTTAGATCACGGTTTCTGGTTTATCCACGTTTTTGTATGCTGATCATTCGCGCTCGTCTGCCAGAGCTTGTTATTCCTGGGCCATTTTTACGTGTAGATACTATTGGGCTCAGAGGCTACAATGCGATGTTTCTGCAGTCAGTGAGGAAGGAAGGGGTAGTAAAGCCTGAGGAGCGAGAGCTTTTTGGTTTTATTGTTGATCCTGCCAATGTGATGCCACCGAACAATGGTTGGTTGGATGTTGGTGCTGATGTTGCTGTTCCGGACCCGATAGCTTATGTGGTTCCTTCTGAAGATCCACAAGAGCTCATTGAGGATGTGTTGGAACAACCTGCACATGCTGGGGAACAGGTGAACCCAGATGTTGCTGCTCAGGTGATACAGGAGGTCCTGGTAGAGCATGATGATGCTACTGATATCTTGCTACGGGATATTGATAGTTATGTTGCTTCACCTGAGGTAATTTTATAATTATATAGTAATATAGGTACTTAGTTGTTATATTATTATTAACTTATTATTATATAATACAAATGTTATAGATATTTAGTTAATTAGATAATATTTCTGATTATAAAATATAAATATCATTATGATCAGAGAGCTGAGACTGCAGACCCAGAGGTCACTCGACCTGAGGGTGAGCAGGGATAGCTAGATGGATCTGAGGGTTTACCTTCTAAGGTATTTATCAGATTAATCATAAATATATAGAACTTGTATGATAGAGCTTTTAGCTAATCATAAATGTTTAATATATTTAATATTTAGGATTCTGATGTTGGTCCATCTGGAGGCCGTGATGGTCAATCGGCTTCAGATGATGATGATAGTACTCCTTCTCCACCTTCAGATGCTGGTTATATTAGATACCGATCTATGATGATTCTAGATCCAGCACTGAAGGAAAAGAGAAAGGCTAAGGAAGTCGATCCGGACTTCAGTATTATTGATGAGGGTCCTGAGGAAGAGGATATTTCTCTTATTTCTCAACGCCGTAAGCGTTCCAGGACTTTGATCATTCAGGATGGTATGTTTTATTTAGAGTTAGATAATCTTAACTTGTTGTTTATCAGGAGTTAAACTGAGACAGTTAATTTTGTGACAGTTGCTCAAGATATATCTCAGGTAGAGACGATGATACCGGTGGTTACTGAACCAGTATCTGTACCATCTGAGGTATGAGATAAACGTTTAGTACTACGAGTATTATAAATATTTAATTAGAGATTGAGACAGAGTTATCTGTAACAATTACTTATTTAATTATATCTAACTTTATAGGCTGAGAAACTGCTTGAGTCAGTGGAACCAGAAATGGTCTCCAAGACTATTGAGGAGGGAGTTGTAGAACTGGTGCATGATGCTCAGCTTTTTGGTTTTATTGTTGATCCTGCCTATGTGACGCCACCGAACAATGGTTGGTTGGATGTTGGTGCTGATGTTGCTGTTCCGGACCCGATAGCTGATGTGGTTCCTTCTGAAGATCCACAAGAGCTCATTGAGGATGTGTTGGAACAACCTGCACATGCTGGGGAACAGGTGAACCCAGATGTTGCTGCTCAGGTGATACAGGAGGTCCTGGTAGAGCATGATGATGCTACTGATATCTGATGGTGTTGGTACAAGTACTGCGGGTACAAGTGAAGCTGGTAAGACAGCTTAGACTTGTGTAGATATTTGTACTTATAGTTTAGTTGAATTATAATTGTAATTTATAATTGTAACTTAATAATTTTTGTAATATATTCGGCTTGAGATTATTATTATTACAAGTAAAATATATTATAAATTGTTTAAGTTATTTGATTTTAAGTTAACTAAATTAGTGATCGAAAGTCTTCCGACTCATTGAGAAGTCGAGCAGCGTGTTCTGATTTATTTCAGCGGTCAAAGTTTATTTTAACTTAGACATTTTAGACTTGAGAGTTTTTATAACTGACAAGTTAAATTTGTATGATTTTTTAACTAGACAAATGATATATAATTTAAAGATATAATTGAAAGTTAAGTTTTATTATATAACGGGTTTAATTAAGTCTTGGAAATTATATAAGTTAATTAATTGTAAACTTAAATGTTTGGTGATTATTCACAGTACATTAGAGTTTAAATTTAATTAATGTTTGTTAAGTATTTGATATAAGACTTAGGAAATCTTAGATTGATTCAGGGAAATCAATAAAAGATTTATAAGTTATATATATATTTCGCGTTTATATTAATTACACAAAAGGATTAGTATTGGAATTCTTAGATTGATTCAGAGAAATCAATAAGAGAATTTAAATCATTAATTCATTTGTGTTTGTTTGTTTTCTCTAGGAATGGAAAGTCTAGATCTATCAGATTCAGAAAATGATATTTTGGATGAGATAGATGAAGAGATTGATTATGATCTTGAAGAGAGAGAATTTCACCCACCTGAGGATTGGACTGCTGTTACTGAGAATGAGCAAGACATGGGTGTAGATCCAGATGCAAATGTTGATGAACACCATGTGAGCCCATCTAGGATAGAAGTTATTATTGAAAATAATCAAGGTCCAACAGTTGTCGATGTAGATGAAGAAATCGATGACTCAACTGATTCTGAAAATGATGAAATCTTGATTCCTACCAAGAATCCAACAGTTTTTCTTAGAAAACTTCCAAAACAGAAAAAGAAGGTTGGAGTTTCTGAAGTTGATATAACTGGGAAACGGGAACCTAAAAGAGGGATTATTGGTTGGTACTTTGATTTTGAGCTGAAGCTATTTGCTATTAAAAGGTTTGACGGAGTTCAATATTTTGAGCGAAAGTTTGCAGTGTTTAGTTCTTTGCCTAGATTTGAGATTCGAGATTTGGCTCGATTATCTTTGAATAACCCAAGTGATGATTTTGTTGGAAGATATGTTGAACACATAATCAAGACTGAGGTTAGAGCTAATAAGTTTGAAAAGATTAAGCCAAGAAAAGGAAAGACAATTAAGTTGGCAGAAAGAAGTCAAAGAACTGGTAGAAGAAGAAGGAAGAAAATATATCCAGCTGTAAAATGTGTGCAGCAGATTCCACTGAAGACAATGCCACAAGATATTCTGGGAAATATGAAGAGTTGGCATGTGGATTCAGAAACTGGAGAAGCTGTAATGGTTGAAGCTGATGATGAGGTTGAAGGTGGTGAAAGAGAGATCTTCAGAGTTTATGACCATCGTCATCTAATGAACATGTCAAGAAAAGATTTATTGAAGTTAAATGAGAACAGAATCTTTTGTACTGAAGCATGGGGTGACTTAGCATGAGATTATCAAATGATGGTTAAGACTTGTATCAAGATGAAGATGTACGCAGGAAGTAAAATTTACAAATGAAGACTAAAGACAAGCGTGAAGATAAAGACGCTAGAGCTATTGTCAAGGGGGAGTCTGTTGAGACATAGTTTGTGACAACAGATCTAGCCTTGCAATATGACTAGTGTAATTGTTATCATGTTGATATATTGGTTTTGATTTGTAAATTGATATTGTTTTGATATTAATATTCGTTAAAAATATTATTATGATAAAGTGTTAGACGAATATAGATTTTAACAATATATATACATATGCTGCGAGTCCAGTTATTTGTTTTAAACATTTGCTGCGAGTCGAGATCTCAAGTCGCAAGGTTCTGCGATGCGAGATGAGATCTGAACTCGCAGAACTCAACAGGTGACTAGCGAGTCCAGTTTATTATGTGCTTGGACTGCGTAACGAGTCGAGTCAACTCGCAGGCCCAAAGGCTGCGAGTTGAGACGACATATATATATGTTTTTAATACGTGAAAACATATAACGAATGATTAGAACTTTTGCATTCACATCTTTCTGCGAATCCAGTTTCCAGAGAAAACATATATTAACGGCTAGGCTTTGACGTTCATTCGTTTAAAGAAAAGCAATTGGTTAACCTAAACGCGAACTAAATCGTTATTAGTAAGATAACACTGTATTGAGGAATTCCGCACCTTAATACTACAGATAACGAAGTTATCGATCCTAGAACTAGGGACTTACATTAACTGATCTGTCAGCTAATTGGATGGTCATACGAGTAGGCAGTAGGTCATCTAGTCCTAATTTCTTATAAAGGGAGTAAGGCATAAGATTAACACTAGCACCTAGGTCTGCTAAGGCGTTACTAATTTGAATTCCTTGGAGAAAACAGGGTATAGTAAAGCGTCCAGTATCGCCTAATTTAGGTGGGAGACCATGTTGTACAATTTAAGAACATTCAGCATTCAAGGGCAGACTAACTATTTGTCTAAGTTTTTCTTTGTTTGAAAGGAGTTCTATAAAGAAATTGACACATGAGGACATTTCTACTAAAGCATCTAATAATCTAACATTTAAGTGCAGGCTTTTAAATATTTCCAGATATTTACCGAATTGGGCTTCTTGCTTTTCCTTCTTTAGTCTACCAGGATAAGGTATTATCGTGTGAGGTACATTATCTGGAGTTTTGGTTGGGTCAGATGTTTTGACAGGGATGTCAATTGACACATTTTCACTAGGTGTAGGTTTTGGCAAAGAAGTGTTTTCGGGGGTGTTATCGAGTGGTGGTGGATCAACTTTGGTTACTTTTCCTCCTCTCGTCACGATTAACACATCATCACTTGGATGAGTGGTGTCATCGTTGTTTGCCGACGTACTTTCCTCAATAAAACTTAAGTTTTTCAAAATAGATTCCATGTTCGAGATTAATTTTTCTGAAACTTTTATCATGGCGCAATGTTATCTTGAAATCCGGTTACTCTTTTGTTTATAACATTTTGTTCGGACATAAAATCTGATAAAGATTGTTTTGAGGAAGGTAAGTGGTTTGTAGGTGAGGAAACAATCAAAAGTTGGGTTAAAGGTTCATTGGGTGTGGGGATATTCAAATCAAAATAGGGTGTTGACATGATTGGTCAAGAGTGGTTAAACTAAATCTAAACTAATTCTAAAGGTAAAAGGTAACTTTAGATCGATGTTGATCTTTCAAAAGGATCGTTAAACACTAAAGTTTCTAAATTCCTAAAATCGGTTGCCGACGCTCTCCGGTAGCGGCGCCAAAAACTTGTTGTGTAGCACACCGGTCGTTAGAATTTCTAATGGAGATGCAGCACAACAGTGGGTTTTAAATTTATAAGGCTGGGGCCTAGGGTTACTATTATGCTAATCAAGGGGCTAGCAAAGGACAAGTATGACCTAGGATCGTTCTTCAAAGCGCGGCAAATTGAAGATAGGGGATTTAGAAACTTTTTTGTATTTAGCTAGGGAGGAAAAGAGTTGGTTTTTGTTTTGGGTTTAGACTTTCTAAATAAAATTTAAAGTTAAAGTAGAGGTTACTTCGGGTGTTTAGCAATTAAAGCGATTGTCTACTATAAAGTGGTTTAGGTGAAGTTAAATAAGAGGAGTTCTAATGAGGATAAATTTGTAGGTTAATGTGAGCTATTCTACAGTCCTTCTATCGGGCTAACGCGGAGGTGTCCACAATCAGGCAAATAGAATGTCACATGGGTTGCAGAATATATAAAAACATACATCGAAAGTTCTCTTAAATGCATGTCCATATTATCCAACAGTTAATCTCAAATCCTGTTCCCCAATCTCGGTCATCAGAGACGTCCGAATCATGGTACAGTTTGTTGAATAAACAATCTTGTAAATGGGTTTTACCCTCCCCGGAACAGGTTGGAATAACTGGTCTAGACGGTCGGATAGTATGTCATCACTTATTCATACAAATTATCAACATTACTCAAGTATGCAAGAAAACAGGGATGATTTATACTAAGAATAGAAACCTAAGTAACACGTTTGTTAATCGATTCATAACATGACTACCTTTGGTCGTTCTCGACTTCCATACATTTGTACTTAGCCATAAGCGTTTCCAGTACTATATCGAAGAATAGTCGAATAGGGGCCGTCACATTATTTCACGACGATTAAGGCTAAATATATTTTACTATCATGATAATCCTAAGGCAACAATCAAACAAGAACATGCAATAAGATAATCAAGGCAATAGTTCAATTTAAGCATACAAAGGTGTTATCTAAGTCGAGAATATTCTGAAAGTTGTCTCAAAAATATCGTCTGTCCGAATTAAATCTTAATCTACCTCTATTCCCATGTTCCGTGTCTCTTAGATCCTAGTGTGGTCCAGAGAACACCGGCCATGCCGAGCTCAATGATTCAATCTAACATAGTATAACTAAGTGACCTATACCCTATGACTTAGCTACGTTCATTTTTGGATAAGGTTTTAGTCACAACATGAGTTGGGCAGATAATCGATAAAGATTCAATTCCTACATCTATTTATAATATAAAGCATCCGCAATCTCATGACATACAATACAATCACATATTTAAACTTTTCCTAAACGACTATCATAGCAGACAATTGAGTTATCTAGTTAATCATGGCAATTCTAGCATGCATATTTAAATTTATTAATGAAAGAACAAACATATTAAATATGAAAGATAGATTAACACCTGAGAAGAAGTACAATAACTCGTAGCTAGAATATGCGTCCCGGAGCACCTCCGTACAAATCTTCCTTGATTAGTTAATTAGCTAGCCTAATTAACTAGGAAGAATTAAAATTACAAAGAAAGAAATATATCTATGGTATAAAAGTGTGTAAAAGTGTAGTGTGTAAAGATGTGTGATCAAATGAACCAAAAACCCCTATTTATAGTTGAGTCATGGTGCTATTTTTAGGCACATATTAGCAAAAGGTGGAAAGATGGTGTACCAGGTACGAAAAAGCATGAAAAGGTGGTGCACCGGGTACGAAAAAGTTTGGAAAGGTGGTGCACCGGGTACACGCAAGGACCAAAAAGCGGAAACGAGATGGGGGAGGGGGGGAGCGGCGCCGCACCATTAGGCCGGTGGCGGCTGGTGGTTGGCCGGCGGCGGCTGGCTGCCACCCGCCCCGGTCCGTCGTCTTTCGATGCGTTTCTTAATTCGCGCGTATCTTCTTCGTTATGCGTCCGTTTACGTTGATTCTTTTTGCGTTGGTTTCGTAACTCAAAAACAAAGACTTTGATGAAAAGATATCCCAAAAATATGTCTCCCATATTTGGATGTTTCGTACGAATCGTTTGGATCTTCCGACGTACGTAGAATCTTCATTCTTTGTCAGTTTTTATTGATTCTTATTCTGTTGGATTCGTAATTTGAAAACGAACATCTTGGATGAGATGGATGTTGATGATGGGCACTTTTGTCTTGAAATCTTGTTTTGATACCTTAAATCTTCAAACGTGCGTGGAACCTTCATTTTTCATCCGTTTTGCTTAATTTTTGTCATGCAACCTTGTTTTGACCATCTTGGCATAATATCACTGATTTGTACTGTTTCTAAGTTTAAAATGCTAATAATCATTCCAGAATGAGAGAGATATCGGTAGTAAAAACATAACTTTTTACGCGATATCAACGCATAAACCCTAAGTGTCGCTATAAGTGTCGCATGAAACAGAATCTAGAAAACACAAATTTTACTAAGTGTCAAGACCTAAAATTTTATCACTTGATTTCGCCCAAATTCAAATTTTAGATACGTTTTCCACTAAAGCAATATAGTAGAAATAAAAATTTCTACTGGCAGCTCGACCCCAGCCAGGGGCTCTGCCCCTTGGACCCCGCCAGGGGTTGCCACCCCTTGGACCCCACTACCAGGGGCGCTGCCCCCGGACCCTCGTACCTGATTTTCTACTTTATTAAGTATAATGAAATGAGTTCAGAGATTATTATTAACATCACAAACCATCACCAACGGGCCGTACACATTTTCAAAACATAATCAAATCAACCAAATCGTAGAAATTTGGACATTCTAGTTGGACGAACAACTACAAAGGTAGTCTTTATAGATACCTACTCACGTTTATAACCATCACGTGTCGTGGACACCCTCAGGTTACCAGTCTTCGGACAACGCATTTCGGCTAATCAACTCAAGTTTATTAATTTAAACACTCAAGACTCAGTTGAGTCTCATAGCCCCTATTTTACTGTTTTACTCAGGGGTGTGAGATCATTGCTCGTTTTATTTTACTATATGAACGCAAGTACGAAATCAAACAAATACTACATGAGTTATCTCACTAATCTTTTTAAAGCCTTCCTCAGCATAGTTTGGTAATACATTGTAGCGTGAATATTAGTATATGGTACCATATAGGATTGACCCTCCTCATCCGGATTAGCGTGCACTAACTGGGTAAACGGATGTACTAATATTTGTTCAGACGAGTGTAGATTAGGCACTCGTGGGAGGCACCTTGATCAGGATACCTTAAATGTGGATCTGACACCTCGAGTTAAGCTCAGACGATGTGCTCATGGCTGTAAAACTTTTATTTTGCTTAATTGCAATTTAAATTCAATTAAATCTTGCGGTTTATACAATATGCGTTGACATACAAATCTGTGATCTCACCAGCGTTTTCGCTGACCCATTTTAGCTCGAGTCATTATGCAAAACATTCAGAGATTTAGCTGCATTATCATATTTTGTATAAATTAATTATGTATGTAAATCTCTCAATTTCAAACTGAGCTAATGTAAACTACATTTTGATGTAAACTTTGATTTCATCAATACAAGTTGTAAAACGACGTATATAGACCCGATTCACTTCCGCAACCCGAATTTGAGGGTGCGACACAAGGTGCAAGTGTGACTTCTGTAACAACTCAAACTCACAAAGGGTGTGGTTTTGCAACCTCTTTGTCTCAATCTAAGTTCTTGCCCCGAAAGGATTCTCCTTGATTGCAATCATCATCATATATTCATATAAACGTTATACCTTTACACTAATTAAGGGACAATTTGTTAGTTGAATACAATTTAATAGACATTAAAAACCCATAATAACTCATAATGAAGGGTATGAGATTGGGTTACAATGATTGTTGTTTAAACTTGAAGTGTATGATCAATAACAAGACATGGAGACAATCAGAAGATATAGTACCCCCACAAGCACATATGATGTGATCTTTGTTTTTAAGGCTAAACATGTGCATATTGACTTTTGTGAGCCTCCTATATTTGTGGCAAATGTTTGATAACTATCAACACAAATTGCTCCACAATTGTTTGTCTATTCATAATGTGAGAAACATATTTACTATTGAAATGTCAGAGCTTGAATCCATAACCTTGTAATATATGAGACAGATCATATGTCCATTACCAATCGAGGTACACGTTATTGTCTACTCTCCAATATGAACGAAAACTTCTTAGTATTAAAAAAGGTAGCTAGCATTAACCGGTCTCTCATAGAAGGGGTAAAATGTCTACATATTATTCAATACATTCCCATGTGCAATTGGGAACAACCTCACAACTAGAAAAACATCCATTTTCTTCCTTCAAATTGAAGATATATAGTGTCCTACACCAATCAAAGGCTAAGGGGAAATATTTACCTATGAGGGTATAGGACCAATAGATAAAAAAGCTACTCTCCGTCTCATAATTATAGTCAACTTTTTTTTAATGTCCCAAAATGATTGTCCACTTCTCATTTCAACTAATAAGAAGCGATTTTAGTTGGTAAAGATTCTATTTGATTTGTTGAAAGATGTTATGCTCCTACTTTTATTAAATTGCGTACTTCTTGTTAATGGACAATAATTTTGAGATGGAAGAAGTATATTAATTACCCGTTATTATTTCTCTGTGATTTTAATACTTAAATATGAAATTTATGCTTGTAATATATTTTATCGTACACATTAATATGGTATTTTTATAAATAATTGTTAACTTTATAAGAGACAGTTAATCAATTAGTTTATTATTATTTACATAGTCTACCCTGAATAATTATTATAATTACAATCTTCTGATATGATATATACCTTAAAAATACGGTGAAAGAAATATTTTAAAAGTAGGTTTTTTAATTGAGCTGACAGAGATACGGTTCAGATACAACCGATTGAACCAGATGACAAATATATATATTTAATTCTATTAGATACTTAGAATTAGTAAAATAAATATAAATAAGCACAATATAATTTATGAAAGTTTCATTATAGTCTTTTCAAGTAACTATGACCATTTTTATTTCATTTTTATTAAAATAATAATCAATACTAAAGTAACTGAAGTTTACAATTATTGTTATAATCAATGTTTTAAAAACCGATTCAAACTGACCGGTCGAATCGGTTGAACCGAAAACGGAAAGAAACCGAATTCAATGTATGTAGTGTAATATTACCTGTTCGGATTAAATCGGGATCAGACAGGAATCCGGTTCGGGAAAAAGACCGGTTTTCAAAACACTGATTATTATATAAATAGAAAATTTCATGAATTTTTTTCCATTTCGATTCGCTAGTTCAACCGGTTTGAACCGAAAATTAGTTCACACCAATTCAAAAATCATAATAAAACAGTTCAAAATTAATCATAAATTGAACTTTAGGTTCAGTTAGTCGAACCTGATCGACCAGTTCAACTTTTTTCTAAAACACCGTGAAAGTCACGTTGTATCACTTAAACATGTACTCCATTAGTTATTTAGTTATACCTATCTTAAAATGAATTTTCTTTCGTGGACGATTATATTAAGAGAAAGGGAGGGAGTACAACAATATGTACTAACCTTTGAAACATAAGAAACATCATAAAAACTACTCCCTGTCTCAAAATAAATGTCTCACTTATTATTTTGAAACGTTCCAAAATAAGTGTCCAGATTCCTTTACAGCCAATCAGAAAAGATTTTAGTGGGTAAAGATGAGATGTTATTGGTAGATAGTGATTTTCCTTAAAATGTGTGCATTTTTACATGAGACACTTATTTTGGGACGAAGGGAGTAGTATATCGTAAATTTAAACCACAACTAAACAGTTACTACTGTGATTGCTTTTATGTACTTGCAGGGTTCTATTAAGTTAAAACATATTTTTTCTTGGGGTGAGATTCAGATGAGAAGGTATCATTTGAGGAGAAGGAGGAAAAGGATTTTCAAATTTTCATTTTTACCCCCTCCACCTTTTTAATAGTGTACACATTGTTCGCTTTTTACTGCATTTTATATTATATATCTATTTGTACCGTATTTTGTTATTTTTACTGCATTTTGTTATTTTCATTGCATTTTATATTATACATAATCTTTGTACTGTATTTTATTATTTTCACTGCATTTTATTATTTTTGATGCATTTTTCATATATTTCATTCATTATATAGTATTTGTTATTCACTGCATTTTGTATTTTATATATTATTGTCTGTACTGCATTTTGTATTTTATATATTATTTATTTGTATTGCATTTTGTATTAAAGTATAATACATATTATTGTTTTTATTGCATTTTGCATATACATCATTTAGGACATATTGTTCTCTTTTTACTGCATTTTAGATTATATATATTATCCATTTGTACGGTATTTTATTGACGTCGGGTATAAAAGATGCAGTAAAATATATAAAATTTTTAGTTAATTAACAATAATATACAAAATGCAGTGAAAAAAACCTATAGTTTTATTAAAACTGCAGTAGGAAAAGGAATACTATACTTAATAAAAAATTTATGGGGAAAAGATTTTGAAAAAAAAAAAATTGAAAAAAAAAATCAAAAAAAAATTTCCGACGGCTGGCGGCGGATGGCAGCAGTTAGGTGGTGGCAGCAAGTGGTTGGGGTGGTGGGGTGGTGGTAGGTGGGGTTGGAGGAAGAAGAAGGTAGGAGGGAGAAGAAAATAAAGTGAAAGAGTTAAAATGTAAAAGTCTAGATAGTGGAAGGGGTGTGAAGTGAAAATTAATGTTATGTTTTTTTTTTGTTAACTAATACCCTTATTTTTGAAAGTAATTACAAAATTGCCACCCTTTTTAATCATTGATCAAACCCAAAAGATCATCTAATGACTACAAATAAAACTTCTTCTCCTTCTCCTCATATGACCTCTTCCCCAATCTAGCAAACTTCAAAATGAATTAAGGCATGTCATACATGCATCAGCGTGATATCATAGTGGTAATGATGGAAGCATGACCCTCGAATATATAGAGTCGCATGTAACTTCATTATTTCCTAAATTTGGGGCCATGCATGCTAGTATAGTACTAGTATGCTTGCCATGAATACGTAATCTACGTATATACTAGCATGGTACATTACATGTTTAATTATAAAAATTTCTTTATTATAATTTCTTTCAAGTTTAGCTATTCATCTATCTTCTTTTGTCCCCCTTATTTATTTTCATATTTTTGATGCAGTTGATATTATATTCACGACTTCAAATTACAAGCCACATATTACTTGCCTCAGACCATTTGTAACACAAATAGGTGGCAGGCATTCTCAAGTTCCACAGTGCCAGAACGTCGGTAACGCGACGTTCTGAACGGCGTTCTGCGTCAGATAACGAGGACGAAATACGTGTTGTCGTGAGGCCCACTTGATTTATTTTTTTCCTTTTCCCTTTTCTTCCGTGTTTAAATCGACAAAAATAAAAAAACACGTTTTTTCAAAAGAGAAGTGGGTAAAAAGTGGCGTTTTGGTGTTATGATTAGGGGTGTTATGGTGTTATGCTGATGTGACACTGATGTGGCACCTGAAAAAATAGCGTTCTGGTGTTATGGTTACGAATGGTTTTAATATGACATGTCGTGTAACGATGACTTTATCATGTATTGTGCCCTGGAAATGCAGTTTATGGGTTAAATACACCCGATCATCGGTCTTCAATTTCACCCTCACGAGTTACAGTTTTTCAAACATAATCAATTTGCGGGTATGAAGTATTCAAATAAAAAATGAGCATCATGTCTGTAAAAACTTAATCGGAAAATGGTAACAAGTTATATACGATATATGTGATATATATGCTTTTGCATTAAATTTAATATTAAGTAAGGGTGAGGTTCAAATGAGACTAAAAATTTATGTGAGACTAAGGAAATCAATGATATCATGCCACATGTACAAAGAGAATGTTCCATACTACAAAACCCATTTACCCCAAACATCAATTATCTCACAAACGACAAATCAAAAAATCATGAAACTTGCACCATAATTTTCAGCGTTTTATCCTCTTCGATTTGCCATCCCTCAAGGCATACTTCCGACGAAAATTATTTTTCATTTTTTTGGTGGGTTTCATATGTTGCTAACACATTTGTTAGAGTGTTGCGTTTATGGTTTAGAGTTTGGAGTTTATGGGTTAGGGTTTAGGGTTTGGGTTTTGGGGTTTCTCTCGGGTTTAGGGTTTAGGGGTTAGGGGTTAGGGTTTGGGTTTTGGGGTTTCTCCTCGAAACCCCAAACCCCAAACCCTAAACCCTAACTCATAAACCCCAAACCCTAAACCCTAAATTCTTTATAAAACTCTAAACCCTAAATCATACTAAACCCTAATAAACCCTAAACCCTACTAAGACATATAATCTAAACCCTAAACCATGAACCCTGCTAAACTTTAACCCTAAACCCTAATTATAACTGTAAATAAAATGTACAATTAATCACTAACACATTTGTTACTAATTTATAAACTCACCAAAAAACTAAAAAATTTTTTTTATCGAAAATATGCTTTGAGGGACGACAAATCGAAAAGGATAAAACGCTGAAAAATATGGTGTTCATGATTTTTCGATTTGTCGTTTGTGAGATAATTGATGTTTTAGGTAAATGAGTTTTGTAGTATAGAACATTCTCTTTGTACATGTGACATGATATTTTTGGTTCCCTTAGTCTTACTCAAAAGTCATTGACTCATTTGAACGTTACTCTATTAAGTAATTCTAGTCCCTTACTAAATTCCTCGGGTAGAAACGTTCCTTATAAAAGGTTAAAAGTTTATGACCAATTTAACAATGACTGTAAATATGTAAAAAGGAAATAAATGGCCATACCTCTCTTTATCTAAAGTTGTTCTTTTTGTTACTTTCAATAAATTGACTTCCCTTTATTTAATCATTTTTGACGACTTTGTGTTGTCATCTTTATTTTGGACTCATTAGTACGGATTGGAATTAAGTGACGAAAACTACACCTCTGATACTCATGTTGGCGTAATTATGTCCTTGTAGTTTATTGATTATAGTAGGCTATCTATACAGTGTAGCGGTATATTTTAGTTTTTTATGATTGGTAACTGATAATAAAAGTATACTTTATACGTACGTTCGAAAGGAGATATTTTCATTCATATTGAATTCGTAAGTGTTTGAAATTACACTTGTTTAAGTCACTCACTTGGTTTATACGTTGTTTCTAATTTTACAAAAGTAATCTTAAAAGAATAATTAATGTTTGACTTGGTGTTTATTTCCACTTTTATAGTAGTTTAAATTA
Organism: Pseudognaphalium luteoalbum; assembly: GCA_963422505.1. Taxonomy (NCBI): domain Eukaryota; kingdom Viridiplantae; phylum Streptophyta; class Magnoliopsida; order Asterales; family Asteraceae; genus Pseudognaphalium; species Pseudognaphalium luteoalbum. The sequence continues at coordinate 52,801,892 of OY730196.1, forward strand.
TCAAAGGACAATCTAGTCATTTACGATCTTTAATTGTTTCAGGTTACAAAGAAAAAGTGTAAACAAATTATAAGGTCACTACAACAAAGTTTGTATTTACCCACACTCTTTTTGTCATACTTATCTTTATTTAACCCTTTTGAAGGTTGACTATCAACCCAATCACAATGGAAAAACACAAATCATTACTATAAATTCACAAATCGAACTCAATCACTGAATACATATAATACGTTTAAGAAAGTACTTCAAAATTTATAAATGCACACAAACATCGACATCAGAGCTAAGCATACATATAGTACAAAATGATTCATCAAAACATGAGTAATACACACATATTCAATATATTAATGGAATATAAATACAGCGGTAGAGTTTAATCAACTTACAAATACATGAATCGATGTTACATATGATTGAAGAACTAGAGTTTATGCAACGAATGATACTTTCTCAACGATTTAATGTGTCAATCGATTGAAGAGATAAGATTTGAGCTAAGATTTAGAAATAATAGCGGGATTTAGGGATTTAATTTCAGTTGAACAGAGCGCGATTGAAGCTTCAGAGTACGCACCAATTTTAGGGATTTCTATCAAATTTTTAATTGAAAATCGATTTAAGAGTACGTATGTCGCACCCTCAAATTATGAATGCGGAAGCGGGTCGGTTCGGGGCGCGATTAATCAAATATCAAGCACACAAGGTATACAATGAACGACTCTATATGCGTCGTTTTACAAATACATTGATATTATAAAAGTTTTACACTGTTATAATATAGTTTATAAAAGCTCGTAAGCCAAATGATAGAGATTCTAGAGCATATCTAATTATACAAAATATAGAAATGCAAGAAAATCTCCTGATGTCTGTGTGCGACTCGAGCTAATTGGCAGCCTGATCGAGTGAGCAGACCTACTGCTGCTGTGAACCTGAGAATACACGCTAAAATGGTCAGCTAAAAGCTGGTGAGCTCACAGGTTTAATGATAAAGTGTAATGTATGAACCGCAAGATTTATGTATAAATATTTGTAATTAAACAAATAAGTAATTGATAAATGATGTATATAACTGCCATGAGCACATAGTCTGAGCTTAACTGAGGTGTCAGGATCACAATTAAGTACTTGAGCGAGGGTGTCTCTATGCGTGTGCCTAATCAACACACGTATGAACAAATGATAATGCGTCCATTTGACCAGTTAGTGCTTGTTAACCCGGACGGGGATTGTCAGTCCCATATGGTACCATACATTAACATTCACGCTACAAAGTATTACCAAACTATGCTTGGAGGACTTAAATGATTAGATGATAAACTCATACAGAATATAGCGATATTTGATACTTGCGTTCACATGTAAAACAAAACAAGCATGTATTCCCACCCCTGGGTTGAAAACAGTAAAATAAGGGGCTATGAGACTCACCTGAGTCTAATGAGATGCTATCAAGCACAAATGATGGTTTACAAGAGAAATGATGTCGTCTCCAACAACTGAAACCTGCTGGGCGTCCTAAACGCGCAAGGTTTTAATGATTAGATGTGGAAACCTGCTGGGCGTGTTAAACGCGCAAGGTTTTAAATGATTAGAGGTCTCAACAAACCATCAATGCTAGTTGTTCTGTTAACTAGTTATGTCCAAATTGATTTGGTTAATGTTTATATTTGAGTTTGTGAAAAGGTATACGACTCGTTGTGACGGTTTGTAATAATAATTTCAAACTATTATTATTATACATGATTTGTTGTACTTATAAAAGTATATGTGTTTCGTGTGTAAGTCATATCGTATAAGTTTGTTACTCAAGTTCGTTATATCTGTTACATTTTATCTCATAAGTTACGAAATTTGGTACGGGTCCGAAAACTGAAATATGTCATTTTCGACCCCTAGACGACCCCGAAATTTGGTACATAGCCTTGATCATTGGGCCGTTTTCGAGTGACCTTGTGACTTTTAGCCCAATCAGTTATAATAAATTTTTCATCGAGAAGCTACCCTGAAAACACTTGTGAAATTCTTCGACATTTTTACAAAAATTGTTCTGTTTGAGTAATCTAGCAGTTCGGCTACAAAGGTCTAGCCGTTCGGCTATGGAGGACCTAGCGTTCGACTATGGAAGTCCAGCCGTTCGGCTAAGGTAGCCTAGCCATTCGGCTGATGAAATCCAGCCGTTCGGCTGATGAAATCCAGCTGTTCGGCTCAGCAACCAATTTCAGGTCTGTTCGCGAAATCAATTGGGAAAACGAGTATAGGTTCGATTTTTGAACATAATCTACTTGATAGAACACAAATACATGATGATATATGTTATTTAAACACGAAATTTTAAAGAAAAGAGGTGTAGTCCTTACGAAATAAAATGGAGCCGTGGATGGAGGTGGTGATGGTGATCCGAAGATGAAGGTGAAGAAGATGATGGAGATGAAGATGGTGGTGATGATGAATATCACGCTACTGCTCCTCTTGTTGATATTGATGATGAAATTGTTGTTTGTTGTTTTGAAAAGTAGAGACCGAGAGAGAGTAGAGATGGACTGATGATGAAGATGAAATGAAGGAGAAGAAGAGGAAACAGGCCGGCCAACTCCAATTATTGGAGTTGGTTGGCTCCCACGCGTAGCACAAAATACTCATGTTTTTGTACCTGATCGTAAAAGTAGTATAATGTTTTCAATTGGTAAATTTCTAAAAATGAAATCGTATATACTTTTATTCAAAGTATTTTATAAAAATACTTTTAGTGAGATATAAAATATATCTCTGTTTTAAGTTTGAATGACGGATATGGTTCGAATGGTTTCGACGCGTTTGAGTAAGATTGAATAAAAAGAATATATTTTATTTTTGTCTAATGTAAATAATAATTATTATTTCCAATAATAATACATTATTTATAAGTTTTGTCACGAATATTTTTACTTTGTACGATACGAATACTTTATATATTATCGAATTAATATATAATAAATACTGAGTATATTAAATAATAGTTTCATATTACTTAATATTTGTTTTCACCAACGCCCGTGTAAATGAATCAGAATTTGACCGATTTGAAAATGCACGATTAAATTTAATCGCGTACTGATATATATTCAACAATATATATATATATATATATATATATATATATATATTGATACATACAATTAGCCTAATACATAGTACTAATTACATGTATTTCTAAATGATTAGGAACTAATAACCAGTCCTAATTTGACGGGTGTCACAATGTATGAATTAAATCAATCTAAGTCAACAAGTCAATAAAGCAAGCCCATATGTAATATCTCTACATATACTAATTCACAAGCCTTTTTATCATACGTGGCTAGCTTATTCAGACACCTCATATTTTATCCTACGTGTTAACTTTTCATTAAATTTCTAAAATTATTTTGACAAGTCATCATCAATCCTATTATTTTTATAAAGTCAACCAACTAATCTATTTATTTACAAAAAATATATTATTTTAATGTTAGAAATAGCAATAAAGCATTTTATAAAAAAACAATAAAAGCAACCAATTCCAACTATATAAATAAATATATTCATATAAAAAAAATTGTTTGTCAATTACAAATGGGCATATGGGATTATTGATTTTGTGCACGGCATTTTTGAACAAGGTTTTTAAAAAATTATATTTGAAATAATATTTAAGTTTTTCAATATACAATCACTGAATTCCTGTATATTTATACGAGACAAAAATTTTTCTCAATCACCAACAAAAGAAAACATTCGCAACCATTGTTATTTTATAAACACGATTCACAGATTATAATTACGATAATTATTTTTATCTATATAAGAAATGATGATTATACTAATGGAATTTCTCACCTCTCTCAAACTCCTTTTTTTAATTCCGGACTTTTATCTTTTTTATTCAAGGTATTTATCTAGACATCTCTATATCATCTTATTAATATTTTGATTCGATCTTTATTTGATATTATTGTTTCTTAATGTTAACGTGTGTGTTGTTTTCAATGTCTATCAAACACATTTGCAATCTGGTCAAGATGGTGAAGATATGTATAAGAACATGCTACATCTACTTAATAAATGCATACGAGTTGAACATGGATTAATTTATTGAATATTTTATTTTTTTTATATATATATATATAATTATGTTGTTATTTTACTAAAATCTAAAATATAAGTATCGTCAACATAATGAAGATAAATTTAGGATAAAAAAATCATTTTATTTTGTCACGCTCCCCCCTCCCCCCGTTTTGTTATGTTTTTTGCATTCCATTTAATAACGGAAAAAATACTAAAGATTAAATGATATTGTTCAACACTAATATCTTCTTATTGTTGTTGTAAGATGATTTTTCATTTGGAGAAAATATTTAATGATATTTTTTAAGAAAATATCATTTTAAGATTAAAATGAATAGTATGATTATCATGAGGTGAAACTTCAAAATCGCATTATATTATCTATTTGTTATATTATAATAATAGTAATTAATCTTATATTATTTATCTTTATTAATATATTGAAAATGAATTGGTACTTCAAGAATGATAAAAAACAAAATATCATATCCATATCATAATTAGATTTTTATGAAAGCTTTTGAATTTCGATTCATATCTTCACAATTCTATATAAAACATATTTTTTCAATAATTTAAATGGTTCCAAATACTTCATGAATGTTATAAATACATGAAATGAGTTTTTTGATGTATTCATTTGAAAAATATATGAACATTCTACTTTATTATTTAATATGTTGTCATCATTAATAGTTATTATTTTTAGCCATCCAACGAACGGGTTTCAGCCCTAGTATAATAATATAATTAATTTAAATAAAAATCAAAGTAATCTTTTTCACGCTTTTTTGTCACTTTGTGAACAAATCCCACGTATTTTATTTTTAGGCTTCCTTTCATCCTTTACACGCTTTTAGGGTGTTGATAAATACAATATAACTTTTAATTCATACAACAAAATTTTACGTAATTAATACATACAAGTCACTAATGAACAGTTTTGTTGTATTAATCAAAATTCACGTTGTATCTATCAGTTCCCCGCTTTTATCCGTCAAACTATTTGTTTCTTCACAGAATTAAACATAGAGAATTTTTTGACATAAATAAGTGTTGGTAAATTTCCCACATTACACTTTGCGTGGAAAAAGTATTACTCCCTTCGTCCCAAAATTATAGTACATTTTTTCCTTTCGGGACATCCTAAAATAATTGTCCACTTCTCATTTTAACCAATGGTAGGAGACTTTAATGGGCGAAGATAATATTAGATTGGTTGAAATGTGTTGTGGTTCCACTTTTATTAAATTGTGTATTTTTTGTTGGTGGACAATAATTTTAAACAGAGGGAGTACTTTTTTGTAGTGGGTATATAGATTTGTAACTTAAGTATGATACTTTATTATAATTTAATGGAACAAGATATTTCATATAAGGGTTGATGTGTAGCAAAAAGTCATGTTTTAACGCACATATTTCCTTCACATTTGACCTAATTCTTGGTGGAAACACTTGAATTAAACGTTTATCTACTTAATTTCACAAAGTAGGTCAAATAATAGGCATTGCTATAAAAAGTGCTAAGAACGTCCTAAAGACATGCAAAATGAGGCAGATTAACCAACACTGATTCATACACTCTTTTGATTACCTGATGATACAAGTTCTTAATTAGTTTCGTATGATGTCACAGGTTATTACAGTAATAGAGAATAAAGAATCGTGTAGATCGGATAAAGAGCGAGGAAAACCAAGAGCATTCCGCATATGCCTGACCTAGAGACATCTAAATTAGGCCAATTTAGAGCGTAACGGAGTTACGATATCATATACGAAAAAATCAGATCAACCGGATGAAAAACAAAGAAGATACGCGCGAATTAAGCAACGAGAAAAGTTGAAAACATCACACGACTTCACACCCAGCCTTGTATAGCCTGGTGTAGACCATGTACGGCCTCCGTATGACTGCATATGGCCTCTAGATGGCCGTGTACCACCTCTAGAGGGCCGTGTACGATCCTGGCACACCACTATGTGTTCTCGTTTTGTTTTCGTGGATTGTATTTATTGCTTTGGAGCTTGTATGCTTGATCCTATGCCTTGCCTATATATAGAGGCCTCCATTTCCTCATTCCACACACCTCTCAACTTTATTTAATTCTTTCACTTTCTCTCTCTCACACACTCTCTCTAGAGTTTGTCTCTCTAGATTTCTCTCTCTATATTAAGGTTTTAGTTAGTTAGTTCTTGGTTAATATTTAACCTAGACTAACGAAGGGGCTTCTTTTGTAATAGTGTAGGGAATATTTCGAGGGGCTTATTTGTAATATTTCCGAAGAGATTGTGGTGGTTCCATTCGTGTATTTTTCAACATTATTCTGTCTACGCAGTAAATACAGTTACTTATTTCCTTTTCTATTATAATGATTACTGTTATTATTATGATAGATTTAGGATTATTTTTTATGCGTAATGAGTAGTTCTCTTATGTGCTTGGTATGATGTAGTTATCTTGTATATGTTAGGGGTGATGTTACTTTAAATACAAAACCAATGTATAGTTAACTTTATATTTATGAATTTCTAAACCTAATCGTCTTTCCTCTAATAAACATGGTTAGAACCTGTATGACAAGGAGTTGCGAACCTTGATCAACCGGTCACTACCTATCCGTGTTTGCAAACTATAAACATGGTCTCAATTGTGTAGCAATGGAAATACTGCCAAAACCTTTCGTATAGTACACCGTGAATCACTTATAGATTTATTAGGATATATATTATAGTGAGGGCTGGTTTATATCATAGATGGTTTGTGTCACCCCGCAAATTTAAACGTGATTACATACTTTAAACAAGTGCATACTTAGAGCTAATTCCCTACTTAAGTGAATTCACAATAAATTTAGAGGTAAGTCTAGCAAAGCCCAACTAGTTAATACATGTAGTATCACATATTTCGTAATTAGTATAGTTACAAAATATTCGGAATGAACCCGACAAAAATATGGACGTTGGTGATAATTTTTCTAAATAATTTGAATTTATTCTGTAACACCCCCAAATTTATTGTTTAGCGGAAGCAAGATTTGGGTGTTACTAATCAATATTCAAAGCACAGAGATTAATAGTAAACGACTCTATATGCGTCGTTTTAACAGAATGTATTAATAGCAAAATGTTTACAAGTTTGAAGCTACATATAGCTCGTGTTCGTTTAAAATGAGAGATTTCAATACATAAATACTTATACAAAATATATTAATGCAAGAAAATCTCTATTGTCTGCATGCTGACTCGAGCTATAGTTTCCTGGGGCAATCCTGCCTACTGCTTTGTACCTGCGATACATGCTAAAATGGGTCAGCTAACGCTGGTGAGCTCACAGGTTTGAGTATCAAATAAGTTGAGTGAACCGCAAGATTTAAATAGTTGATTTGCATCCAGAAAATGATAGTGGTAACAGTATACAGCCATGAGCACATAGTTGAGCTTAACTCGTGGGTCAGGACACAGCCTGAGCGTTTTCGCCTCCACGGATGCCTAATCAACATCCGTCTTCCTTAAATATTAGTACGTCCGTTTACCCGGTTAGTGCTTGCTAACCCGGACGAGGTGGGTCAATCCTATATGGTACCATATACTAATATTCACGCTACAAATGTATTAACAACTATGCTGATGGAGGGCTTTAAAAGATTAGTTGTGTAAACTCATGTAGTACATGTAAAAGTTGTACTTGCGTTCACGCGTTAAAACAAGCAATATATCACACCCCTGAGTAAAAATAGTAAAAGAGGGGCTATGAGACTCACCTGAGTCTTTAGAGTTTATATTAATAAACTGAGATTTGATGAGTCGGGAATCGAAGTCCAAAGACTTGTAACCTGAGGGTGTCCACGACACGCGATGGTTATAAACATATGAAGGCATCTCATAAGACTACCTTGTAGTTGTTTGTCCAACTAGAATGTCCAAATGATTACAATTTGGTTGATTGTTTAAGTGTTTGAAAATGTGTACGGCCCGTTGGTGATTGTTGGTAATAATAATATTATCATTATTCTTGAAAAACGTGTTCCAAAGTGTTTTAGAAGTCATGTCGCATTCGTGTTTGATGTTATACAAGTTTAACACTTTGTGTGAAAATTTAGATGTAACACTGTTACTCGTGACTCTAGGGTAAGGGCGAAGCCCGTTAATGACGGGGGTCCGGGGGCAGCGCCCCTGGTAGCGGGGTCCAAGGGGCGGCAGCCCCTGGCGGGGTCCAAGGGGCAGAGCCCCTGGCTGGGGTCGAGCTGCCAGGTCAGCTTGGAAAATTTTTATTTCTACTATATTGCTTTGGTGAAAAACGCATCTGGACTCGAATTTGGGTGAAATGGGGCGTAAATTTTGGGTCTCAAAACTTAGTGTAAAATTAGTTAAAACTTTCTGTTTATGCGTCACTTATAGCGTCACTTAGGGTTTAGGCGTCACTTAGGAAGTGTCGCATATAGTCTGAAATTTTGGGGTCAGGGCGTCACTTAGGTAAGTGACGCATGAGGTGGCGTCACTGGGTAAGTGACGCATAAGGTGGCGTCACTTCGTTAGTGACGGGTGCAAGCGTCAGTTAGGCGTCACTTAAGGGAGTGACGCATATAGGGGCGTCACTAAGGCAGTGTCGGGTTATTAGTGACGGTAAGGGTCCTAGGCGTCACTAAGCAAGTGACGGTTGAAGTGTCGGGAAAAAGGGGCTTCATGCGTCACTTAAGTGACGCATGAAGTGACGCAATACTGGTCGTCTTTGCGACACTTACGACTGTTTGACGGATTTTTGACCAAAAACATGTTTTCGAGTTTCCGTTTGGTCCGATTCTTTTACCCAACCCTTATATGGACATTATAAGCCATTTTAAACAACAAACATGTAAAAACACTAAGAAACGAGAGATTTCGAGATTTGTCGGAAACTTACAACGCGAGGAATCGAGAATCCGGAAAGATAGATGTGTAGATCCTTGCGAGATGAGTCTTTTTCTCCAAACGAGTTATGCGAAATATTGAGGTATGCTAGTGTTATTTGAAGGTTTAATGGTGATGGTGGTTTGGTGTGGTTGAGAGGAAAAAGAAAGAGAGAGAGAAGAGAAGGAAGATGGAAGTGAGAAGTGGGGTGGGGAGGTGGTGACCTCACCCCCTTTTTGGCAGATTTTTAGTGGGGCCCACCCTATGTGGGTGTGTCCCAAACTTGTTGCTCGCGTCTGCGCTCCGCGCGGTGTTCGTTTTCCCGATCGTTTAACCGTTTAAATAATTATTTCGCGCGTTATACACCCGTTTTAAGGCACGAATAATTACCCAATATTTTTACTTAAAATATTTCACCAATTACTTTAATAATTGAGTTATAAAGTATAACTTAACATTGTTTGCGCGTTTAACATTCTAATCGCGTAGGCTTTTAATTGTACGATACGAAACCTGTATGAATTATCATCAAAATACTATTTTAGATATAATAACGTTATTAAATAATGTTATCTTATTTAATAATTTTGTTCACCAACGTCCGTATAAAATTGAATCGAATTACATTCGATTTAAATTGCGTACGATTTAATCAAATCGCAAAATTGTATATATTCAACAATATATAGTTTGATACATTAATTAGCCTAATACAGAACTAATTACATGTATTAACAGAGAATCAGGCACTAATTACTAGTCCTAATTTGGCGGGTGTTACATTCTCCCCCTGTTAGGAGAATTTCGTCCCGAAATTTAGCTCGTGGTCGTGTTTGATGTAGAGTCAGGGAATAGCTGAGGATACTTGAGTCGCATTTGGTCTTCCCATTCCCAAGTGAATTCCGGACCACGCCGCGAATTCCACCTGACCTTAACGATGGGAATACGACTTTGCTTGAGTTGTTTGACCTCACGGTCCATGATTTCCGCAGGTTCCTCGACAAAATGAAGTTTGTTATCAATGCGAATTTCGTCGAGTGGGATGATAAGTGTCTCGTCAGACAGGCATTTCTTTAGGTTAGAAATGTGAAAGGTAGGGTGCACACTGCTGAGCTCGGCTGGCAGCTGCAATCGATATGCCACAGGGCCAATCCTTTCGAGGATCTCAAAAGGCCCAATGTATCTGGGATTCAATTTCCCGCGTTTACCGAATCGGATAACACCTTTCCAAGGTGAAACTTTGAGTAGCACTCGATCCCCAACCTGGAACTCGAGTGGTTTGCGTCTCACGTCAGCATAACTTTTCTGACGATCACGTGCGGCTTTAAGTCGGTTTTGGATCTCGGAAATTTTCTCAGTGGTTTCGTGTATGAGTTCAGGACCAGTGAGTTGGCTGTCTCCCACTTCAGTCCAACAGATCGGTGATCGGCACTTACGACCGTACAGTGCCTCGAATGGTGCAGCCTTAATGCTGGTATGATAACTGTTATTGTAGGAAAACTCGCACAATGGCAGGTGTCTTTCCCAGTTTGCACCGAAGTCAACTACGCAAGCTCGTAGCATGTCTTCCAGTGTCTGAATGGTTCGTTCACTTTGGCCGTCGGTTTGAGGGTGGTATGCGGTACTCATATCAAGTCGGGTACCTAATGATTTTTGGAGTGATTGCCAAAAGTGAGAAGTGAAACGAGCGTCCCTGTCAGAGATAATTGAGGTTGGAACACCATGTCGAGAAACAATTTCTTTGATGTAGAATTGTGAGAGGCGTTCCATTTTATCCGTTTCCTTGATCGCCAAGAAATGAGCAGATTTGGTGAGACGATCGACGATCACCCAAATAGTATCGCAACCGCTCGATGACTTGGGTAGTTTGGTTATGAAATCCATGGCTATTTGTTCCCATTTCCATTCAGGGATGTTGGGTTGTTGAAGTAAACCAGAAGGTTTTTGATGTTCAGTTTTCACTCTCGAGCAAGTAAGGCACTTGCTGACATATGTGGCGATTTCGGCTTTCATGTTCGGCCACCAATAGAATTCTTTGATGCCGTAATACATTTTGTCGGATCCAGGGTGGATAGAATATTTAGACTTGTGAGCTTCATCCATCACCAAGTCTCGCAGGTTCCCAAAACTAGGCAACCAGATTCGATTTGAGAAGTACCTAACACCATTAGGTTTGATTTCGAATTGCTTATCGATGCCTCGTAAGGCTTCGCTTTTGACATTTTCGGGTTTCAAAGCTTCGAGTTGAGCGGTATGAATCTGAATGGTGAGATCATTATGAATGGTCATACTGAGGGCTCGAACTCGAAGTGGTTTCGTCCGTTCCTTTCGACTGAGGGCATCGGCAACAACATTTGCCTTGCCTGGGTGGTATTTGATTTCGCAGTCATAATCGGTGAGCAACTCGACCCAACGACGTTGCCGCATATTAAGGTCTTTTTGGTCGAAGATGTGCTGGAGACTTTTATGATCGGTGAACACGGTACTTCGGGTACCATAAAGGTAGTGTCTCCAGATTTTGAGGGCGAACACCACGGCCCCTAGCTCGAGGTCGTGGGTCGTGTAGTTCTTCTCATGAACTTTGAGTTGTCGGGAAGCGTAAGCAATGACCTTATCTCGTTGCATCAACACGCAACCGAGACCTTGGTGGGAAGCATCGCAGTATACCACGAAGTCGTCGGTGCCTTCGGGTAAGGATAGAATAGGAGCACTGCAAAGCTTGAGTTTTAATAGCTGAAATGCTGACTCTTGTTTATCAGTCCAATCGAACTTCTTTTCCTTCTGAGTCAGTGTCGTGAGTGGTTGAGCTATTTTGGAGAAATTTTCGATGAAACGACGATAATAACCAGCCAACCCTAGAAATTGGCGTACTTCGGTCGGAGTAGTTGGCGCTTGCCAGTCTTTGATAGCCTCGATTTTTGATGGATCGACATGGATTCCTTGACTATTAACAACATGACCAAGGAATTGAACGGATTGTATCCAGAATTCACACTTGGAGAATTTGGCATATAATTCCTCGTGTTTAAGTAGCTCTAGGATGGTTTTGAGATGTTGTGCGTGTTCTCGTTCGTTGCGCGAATAGATGAGGATGTCATCGATAAAGACAATGACAAACTTGTCGAGATAGGGTTTGCACACCCGATTCATAAGGTCCATGAATACAGCCGGTGCGTTTGTTAAACCGAAGGGCATCACTTGAAATTCATAATGCCCGTAACGAGTTCGGAACGCAGTTTTCGGAATGTCGGTGTCGCGAACTCGAAGTTGATGATATCCTGACCGAAGATCGACCTTTGAATAAATACTCGACCCTTGTAGTTGGTCAAACAGGTCATCGATGCGAGGAAGTGGATACCGGTTCTTGACGGTCAACTTGTTCAACTCTCGATAGTCGATACACATTCGGAAAGAACCGTCTTTCTTTTTCACGAATAAGACCGGAGCTCCCCATGGTGAAGAACTCGGCCTAATAAATCCTCTGTCCAGGAGTTCCTGTAACTGGGTGGACAACTCCTGAAGTTCGGATGGGGCTAGGCGGTATGGTGCTCGGGCTACCGGTGCGGCACCCGGCACGAGATCGATTGAGAATTCGACCTGTCTATGTGGAGGTAAACCAGGTAGTTCTTCCGGAAAGACTTCGGGAAAGTCTCTAACAATTGGCACATCCTCAAGTCGCTTCTCCTCTGACTTTTTCTCCGTGATGTGCGCGAGGATTGCTGGATAACCCTTTCTGAGAAATTTTCGGGTTTTCAAACAAGAAATGATATTTAGTCTCGCCCTGCCAGTCTCCCCCTGTATGTTCAAGGTTCTACCGACGGCGAGAGGGATGCGGACGATTTTATCGTAACAGACGATTTCGGCTCGATGTTTGGACAACCAGTCCATTCCAATGATGACGTCGAAACTCCCAATTTCAACAGGCATAAGGTCGATCGAAAAGGTTTCATCGGCTAGGTTTAAAGTGCAATTAGGTATCACACTGTTGGTTTCTATGAGTTTACCATTTGCTAGCTCTACAGTGTACTTAACATCTAAGGCAATAGGAGTGATGTCAAGTAAGGGGTAAAACTCATCAGAAATAAAGCTCCTATCGGCACCAGTATCAAATAGAACAAAAGCAGTTAAGTTGTTGAGGAGGAACATACCCGAGACCACATTCGGGTCCTGCCGGGCGTCCCCAGAGTTGAGTACGAACGCTCTACCTTTAGCGTTGTTGTTGTTGTTGTTGCTGTTGTTGCTCTTTTTCTTCAGGTTTGGGCAATCATTCTTGAAGTGCCCGGTGTTTCCACATCCGAAACATGTCTTAGGTGCCTTGGGGTTGTAGTTGGGGTTGTTGTTGTTGGTGGGGGATCTACAGTCCTTAGTGAGGTGTCCGTACCTCTTGCAGTTGCTGCAATAGGGACCACAAGGACCTTCATGGTGGCGGTTGCACTTGGAACAGTAGGGCTTGTTCCCGGTGTAGCCACGCCTGGGTTCGGTGGTTGAGTTGTAGGCTTTGATGGTGTCGGGTTTCTTGTTTTGGTTGTTGCTGTGGTTGTCAGACCACTTCCTTTTGAGGTGGTTGGAGGAAGAAGTGGGTGGTTCTGAGCCCTCATTCATGGCCATGAGTTCATGAGCCAATCGGATAGCACCATCAATGGTGGTCTGGTTTGAGGAGGCGACGTTCCCCCGGACAGGCTCCGGAAGACCGCGGATGTACCTTCGGATCTTATCGGGTTCTGTGCTCACCATTGCTGGGCGAAGAATGGCAAGCTGTTGGAATCTGACGGTATATCCGTCAATGTCAGTTCCCTGCACCTTTAGGTGCCAGAACTCATCCTCTAGCTTTTGGAGTTGTTCGATGGGGCAATACTTAGCAGTAAGCATTGTCTTCAGTTCCTCCCAAGGGAGTAGGTAGGCGGTATCGATACTCACAGACTGGGCATATGAATTCCACCATGAGAGTGCACCATCCTCGAGGGTGCAGGTGGAGTACTTGACTCTGTCCTCTTCCGCACATTTGCTGATGTGGAAGACGGACTCCATTTTCTCGAACCATCTGATCAGTCCGATGGCTCCTTCAGTTCCCTTGAAGTTCAAGGGTTTGCAGCTCAGGAAGTCCTTGTATGAACAAGGTTTGGATTGAGGCCCGTTGGCAGCTGTATCTTCGCTGCCCGAACTGGGTTGTCGGGTAGCCATAGCTTGAGCCACGCTTTGGGCTATGAGTTGGGCGATTTCAGTTTCGCTGAAGGTGAATTGCTTCGGTGGCATCTTGCTGAACAAGATCAAGAAAAGACAATGAGATTTTTGCATGAAATTCTGATATATCACATGTGTATATGGTGGAATATACGATATAAAGTGATAATTATATTTCATTTAAATAACCAAGTTTGGTACATGACACGAGTTTTCAAAAGATTACATAATACGGGTAGTACAAAAGGTACCGGGAATTGTTACATCCGGTTAGAATAGTAAAAGTCCTACATAGATCGATATAGATTACAAGATGACAGCCACACTAGTTCTAATGCAAGTTGATCCTTTCCATTAGGGTGACGAGTCGATCAACGGTGGCTGCGAGTCTGCTGGTTTGTCGGGCGTTGTCTTCTGCCAATGCTAGCCGTTGTACCAGCATCCTTGAGTATTCTTCAGCCTCTTGCAGGCGCTGTTCGCATTGTTCCAACCTGAGTCGCAAAAGTTCGACTTCTATTCCTGATTCCACCACTCGGTCGTGGAGTATGTTCATGTTGCTAACGGTGTTTTCGTGATCCTCGGAGACTTGATTGATACGTTCCAGCGCTGTGAGTCTCCAATTTTCATTGGTTTCTTGCAAAGCGACATCCATGGTGCGAAGTCGTTGTTCGTGATGGTCCAGCCTAGCGGCCAAGGCCGGCAGGGTGAAGTGAGTGGGGTATGGGCCAGCTCGAGGCAACCTGACGTTCCTCCTAGCTACCCTCGGGTTCTGCGACCCGGATTGAGAGCGTGACGAATTGGGTGGTGTGTTTGCCATTCTGAGACAAAGCGTTAAAAAGAGTGAGGTCTATCTATGTATATACATATATATTACATAATAACCTAAGGTGTCTAACACATACATGTTTGGGTCCCGGTTTCTCTCGTGGTCAGAGTCAACTAGTGTATCCTTTTCAGTCATGATTCCTTTCAAATTCCACATCATATTCTTTTAATTATACATAGTTGATCAGGCTATGTTAAATTAAACCAATACCACGTAGTCTTTGAACCTAATCATACTTAATAAGGAATACTGCCTAACGGTCATAGTCTAGGCCCACTAAATGCAACCTAGTTCACTATAACCTTAGGCTCTGATACCAATCTGTAACACCCCCAAATTTATTGTTTAGCGGAAGCAAGATTTGGGTGTTACTAATCAATATTCAAAGCACAGAGATTAATAGTAAACGACTCTATATGCGTCGTTTTAACAGAATGTATTAATAGCAAAATGTTTACAAGTTTGAAGCTACATATAGCTCGTGTTCGTTTAAAATGAGAGATTTCAATACATAAATACTTATACAAAATATATTAATGCAAGAAAATCTCTATTGTCTGCATGCTGACTCGAGCTATAGTTTCCTGGGGCAATCCTGCCTACTGCTTTGTACCTGCGATACATGCTAAAATGGGTCAGCTAACGCTGGTGAGCTCACAGGTTTGAGTATCAAATAAGTTGAGTGAACCGCAAGATTTAAATAGTTGATTTGCATCCAGCAAATGATAGTGGTAACAGTATACAGCCATGAGCACATAGTTGAGCTTAACTCGTGGGTCAGGACACAGCCTGAGCGTTTTCGCCTCCACGGATGCCTAATCAACATCCGTCTTCCTTAAATATTAGTACGTCCGTTTACCCGGTTAGTGCTTGCTAACCCGGACGAGGTGGGTCAATCCTATATGGTACCATATACTAATATTCACGCTACAAATGTATTAACAACTATGCTGATGGAGGGCTTTAAAAGATTAGTTGTGTAAACTCATGTAGTACATGTAAAAGTTGTACTTGCGTTCACGCGTTAAAACAAGCAATATATCACACCCCTGAGTAAAAATAGTAAAAGAGGGGCTATGAGACTTATTTTGTATAAGTATTTATGTATTGAAATCTCTCATTTTAAACGAACACGAGCTATATGTAGCTTCAAACTTGTAAACATTTTGCTATTAATACATTCTGTTAAAACGACGCATATAGAGTCGTTTACTATTAATCTCTGTGCTTTGAATATTGATTAGTAACACCCAAATCTTGCTTCCGCTAAACAATAAATTTGCGGGTGTTACATATTCAAACAACATTTTTACCATAATATATTACGAAAATATATTACACAATGTGCGTTTTGTTAAAACGTAACCATACACGACTATAAACCCGTGAACCCAGACCCGCGAACCCAAGACCCAAACCTCTTTTATTCCTATCCCTTCCTCATTTCCCCTTCATTTTTCATCTCATATCTCTCTCTCTATAACCACACTCTCTCACTTCTCTCTTAAGAAATCGGTCACCACCACCGCCGGACCGATTTCATCACCACCATTGGAATCATCACCATCATCCCCAACACCAAGAATCTTCATTATCCCATCTCGTTTTGGCTCAAAATCGACATTTGGTAAGAAAACCCGAATTTGCACCTTCAAAATACTTGATTTATGTTTATCATCATGTTACTAAGTCCACACAACAAGAATACACCCAAGAAATTGGTCAAAAACGTTTTACACTCGAAATCCACTCGAAAATCGCTGAACAGCGCCATTTTGCGAACCGAGATTTATCTCAGTTGGCAGCCTTATCCGAACAGATAGGGTTCTTTGAAACGAACTTAAACATGCGAACCGAACTGACCTGCGAAGCAAACCGAGCTGCGAGTCGAGATTCACGAATCAAGACTTGCGAACCGAACCCAACTACGACGTGAGCTGCGATGCGAACTGGAACTCAGTTCGCAGCGAACTCAAAACTCAGTTCACAGTCAACCTTGGTCAACTTTTCAACACTTTGAACTTTAACACGAAATAACTGAAATTTGAGTCTCGAATGTGTTTTTGTTAAAGCAACATAAGCAGAAATAAAAATTTTCCAAGCTGACCCCAGCCAGGGGCTCTGCCCCTTGGACCCCGCCATGGGTTGCCACTCCTTGGACCCCTCTACCAGGGGCCCTGCCCCCGGACCCCCGTACGATATTTTGACACTCAGATATGAATAACAAATAGAATGGAAATACTTTTATACGTACATGTGATTATTATTATAAACCGTCACCAACGGGCCATACATATTTTGAAACTTCAAACGAACAATCAAACGAACACTTGGATATTTCTAGTTGAGTGGACAACTAGCTTAGACTGACTGATTAGTCACTTTCTTTTATATAACCTCATGCATTAGGACGCTAGGAAGTTACTGTGGACAACACTCGTACTTTAGGAACGCTAGCATTCACAGGTGAGTTCACAGCCCCTACTTTTACTGTTTTACGGCTTTTGAACAGGGGAGGAAAACATAGTCACTACTTTACTAAATGCCATAACTACAATGATTTCTGTTTGATTTGCCACACCAAACTATCGATTGCTTCTGATTGTATTCATGATTTAATTGATAACTAGAGTACTTTTGGAACTCAACGTACATACGTACAACTACTTACAAAATGTTTCAAGCTTTCCAACAAACTGTCTTTTATGAATCAACATTTTCATAAACATTTAAAAAGTCCATACTTCTTGGGCACAAGTACAGAAAGTTCCTACGTCTTGGGCACACGCACAGAAAGTCCCTATTTCTTGGGCACACATTGAAAAGTCCCTACGTCTTGGGCACACAGAAAGTCCCTACGTCTTGGGCACATAGAAAGTCCATACTTATTGGGCAAGGTTCCATCCTATGTCTTGGATGAAGGCTCTACTTCTTGAGCAGTTGGATCCTACGTCTTGGATGCTAGTCCTACTTCTTAGACACAACTTGAAAAGTCCCTACTTCTTGGGCATGCATTGTTAGGTCCTACTTCTTGGACAAACGTTTTAGTCCCTACTTCTTGGGCAGATATTGTTAAGTCCTACTTCTTGGACAAACTTTTCAAACTATACCTTTGGGCAAACTTATAGGATTTGTCATTCCTACTACAATCTAAACTGTACTTTTGGGCGAAATCCCAACTAAACTACATGTTTGATGAACATTATTTAAATTGTTATGTCAAAACGCATTTGGTTACAAAACTTTACCCATAAACTTAAAACCTGTGAATTCACTCAACCTCGTTGTTGACTTCTACTATGTTTTTCAGGGAACTAGCTGCACGTAAGAACCTCCTGCACATATGGAACTCTAGGCGACCCGCGAAGCGTTTAGGATGCCACTTTTGCAACAGATGGATTTCTTTTATATAACTAAACTGATTTAGTCATATTTATGAAATCTACTTTTGTACAACTTAACTACTTTTACACTTGTACGATTCGATGAATCGTAAAACTTTGTAACTATTACTCTTGGCATCTTAATATATATGTTCTGTTGTAATCATATGCTCTGATATGTATGCATATACTTTGTATACGTCAGCACCCCCTACTTAACCAAATGCTTCCTCTAACCACGATTAACGAATTTGTGGGTGTGACAGATTGGTATCAGAGCCATTGGTTATAGCGAACTAGAAGTCTTTAAGTGACTTTGAGACCTTAGAGACCTAGACTATAGCCTTGGCTAGAACGCACATACATACACACATTTGCATACGTCTAACTATCGTACGACACATCAACACGCGTGATCCATTTATTGAACCTTACTACGTTCGATTCTTTCATACTCACTCTGATCTCATACGAACCTGATCGTATTAAACGGTTGATGAAAAGAAGTATGTATTTAGCATCATATAATGACGCCTGACCAACGTGATTATATAATACTAAGTACATATGGGCATTTCATAGTCGTAAGATACGTGATGGGAATCCTTTCAATTCTTCTTAAATATTCGATAACTAAAAATATGTGAAACTTAATTCTTTACATCTTTTTCATTGGCATTGACTTCTGCATTTCCTTCATTGCAGAACGTCATCATGCTGCCTAAACAAAGAAAGACCTGAAACATTCACCAAACGGATACACCTCCTGTCAACGAGACCACCGAGAAAATAATCGAGCATCGTGTGGCCGAAGCTATTGCCCAATACGAGGCCAGCCGCAATCATTAAAACGTGGTGCATAACAATGGAAGCACCCCCATCAACAGTAAAACACCGGCGAATACCCAACGAGGGTGTTCATATAAAACCTTTCTTGCCTGCCAAACCATTTTATTCACCGGGACTGAAGGGGCCATCGGCCTAGTCCACTGGATCGAGAAAATGGAATCGGTACTCGACATAAGCGACTGCGCAACTGACTGCATGATGAAGTACGCCATGTGTACTCTAGCCGACGAAGCGTTAACCTGGTGGAACACTCAGATCCAAATCCTTGGACTCACAACTGCTTACTCCATCTCATGGGAAACCCTGATAAGGATGATCATGGAGGAGTTCTGCTCTCGCAATGACCTTCAGAAACTAGAAACCGAGCTCTGGGACATCAAGATGGTTGGTTCTGACATCACCGGATAGACCACGAGATTTCAGGAACTTGCACGACTGGTCCCCCACATGGTGACTCCTGAAAGAAAATGCATTGAACAATACAACTGGGGTTTGGTACCTCAGATCAGGGGCATGGTGATGTCTTCCAAGCCGACTACTTTTAGGAGCGCAGTGGATCTGGCTCAAAGCTTGACCGATGACGCGGTCCGAATCGGAACCTTGAAAGCTACGTCTGAAAAGAGTGAACCCAACCGTATTGATGTTGGTGATTCAGGGCACAATAAAAGAAAATGGAACAATGAGGGTAATGACCGTCAGGGTCAACAAAACAGGAATCCGAGAAACACCAGAGCATATGCCGCAATCACCAGTACTGACCCGAAACCTTACCTAGGCAAGAGGCCTAAATGTGGAAAACGCGAAAGGCATCACGAGGGCGATTGCTCCATCTATGGTAAATGCGGACAATGGGGACATCGAGCCCATTCATGTAGACACAACCCTCCCACTCAAGCAAATCCTGGGCGACAAAACACTGTTTACTTCGAGTGTGGCGAAACAGGGCATTACCGAAATCAGTCCCCACAGCTCAACAATGCCAACAACAATCTGAACAACAACAACCGCATCGCCAACATTGAACCGACTCGCGGGCGCGCATACGTCGTTTGTGCGTGAGATGCACTAGAGGATCCCTACGCTAACATTGGTATGTTTTAGCAAAATATTATTATGCTCTAACGTTACACCATTCGAATGATGATTCGAACCTAACACTTGGTAACTTTAACCACGTTCGAACACACACAACTTATTAAACTATACAATGAGTATACTAAAACTATTATGAGTTACGTGGTAACTTACGACATCACAATGATGACAACACATATTTTCGGAAACACATACGTCCGACGTAATGATTTGAATTAAAATCTCGGGATGAGATTTCTTTAACAAGGGGAGAATGTAGCACCCCGCAAATTTAAACGTGATTACATACTTAAAACACGTGCATACTTAGAGCTAATTCCCTACTTAAGTAAATTCACAACAAATTTAGAGGTAAGTCTAGCAAAGCCCAATTAGTTAATACGCATTGATATCGCGTAAAAAGTCATGTTTTTACTACCGATATCTCTCTCATTCTAGAATGATTCTTGGCATTTTAAACTCAAAAACAGTACAAATCAGTGATATTATGCCAAGATGGTCAAAACAAGGTTGCACGATAAAAATCAAGCAAAACGAATGAAAAACGAAGATTCCACGCACGTTTGAAGATTCAAGGCATCACAACGAGATTTCAAGAAAAAAGTGCCCATCATCAACATCCATCTCATCTAAGATGTTCATTTTCAAATTATGAATACAACAGAATAAGAATCAATAAATACGGATAAAGAATGAAGATTCTACGCCCGCTGGAAGATCCAAATGATTTGTACGCAATATCTGGAGATAGGAGACATATTTTTGGGATATCTTTACATCGAACTCTTCGTTTTTGAATTACGAATCCAACGCAAAAAGAATCAATGCAAACGGACGCATAACGAAGAAGATACACACGAATTAAGCAACACAGCTAAAGACGACGGACCGGGAAGGGTGGCAGCCAGCCGCCGCCGGCCACCACCAGGCCGCCGGCGGCCACCTGCCCCCCGTCTCTTTTCCGATTTTCCGTCCTTGCGTGTACCCGGTGCACCACCTTTCGCTACTTTTCCGTACCCGGTGCACCACCTTTCACTCTTTTTCTAATGTGAGCCTAGGGATGCTAATGTGAGCCACTTTTCACCTATAAATAGCAACCCTTAGGCTTCATTTCAACACACACCATTCTTAGAATATACTTCTCTTAAGATATTGCTCCTACTTTCTTTCTATTTTCTTACTAAAAATTAGTTTTAGGCTATTTTAGGAGCTTGTTTTGAATAGAAAGAAAGTACGGAACGCGTTGTAAATCTTCGGTGTAAGCTTGGAATTGTGTCAATTAATTCAAGTCTACTTTCTCCCACATTTAATCCTGGTGCTTTCTAATCCTTATATATCTTAATTAATTACGTTTATATTGATTATGCTAGATTTAGTTATTGCCATGATTAGAGAGTAGTATACTCGTTGTGTATGCTTCTGATGTAGTTAATTAATTATGGGATGATTTATAATTAAATATTAAAGATCGGTAGTATCGATTTGATCGTCTTATTGCATGTTCTTGTTTGATTGTTGCCTTAGGATCATCATAGTGGTAAAATATAATCGGTCTTAATTATCGTAAAGTAATATGATGGCCCCTATTCGACTGTCTCTCGATATAGTACTGGAAACACTTCAAGGTGGAGTACAAATGTATGGAAGTCGAGGAACGACCGAAGGTAGTCATATTACGAAACGGTACAATATTACGAAGTAATATGATGGCCCCTATTCGACTGTTATTCGATATAGTACTGGAAACACTTCAAGGTGGAGTACAAATGTATGGAAGTCGAGTAACGACCGAAGGTAGTTATATTACGGACTAACATATAAAATGAGAAACCTATTTTAATTAACCTTTCTAAATAGACTTTTAAACTTCAAATTAATCTAATCGCCTTTCCACCAATAAACGTGATTACAACACCTTTTTAATGACGTCCAATTGAAAGGTAGTCAGTCATCTATGTCAATATAATTTGTCAAAGGAATGAAACTATGGAACCACAAGGCTACATGAGGGATTATCGTAGGACAAGACATGGCCAAGGTTTGAAGCGGCGGAACCACTGTAAGTGAGGAAAGCTGTGGATAATTAGGGGATTTATTGGGTAGTCTTAAACAAGGGCTAGTTTAAAGTCATAAATGAACTTGTTAAATATACGAAGATGTTAGGATGACGAGGAATCGTTATATGATTCAGTGATGTCTAATACCTTAAGATTTTGTTCCCGTTCATATGAAAGTATTATTAAACCATAATTAAGATTTTGCTTATTATTCTAAATACTTTGTAATGTTACCTTAACCTAGCTCCCGGTGTGACATGCTAATGGAATTTTAATTAGTAGGGAATCTAGTGTTTACATACAAGTATTCAAGAATGATAATTAACTAATATCTTTCAAAATAGTTTCTCCAAACATCATCCCATAACTTAATTAACGAAGTCTCAGCAAACACTATCTTTATCTGCTTTATCTTTTATTTTTATTTCGCTTTTATTTATTTATTTGCCTAAGTTAATACAAAAACCAAAACTCCCCCACTATCTTATAAACCCTTCACTAGTTTGAAAGCCCTCATCTACCATGCCTTAGTTTCAATTCAGTCGGTTTGAAGAACGACTCTAGGTCATACTTACCACTTTGCTCACCCTTAGGATTAGCATTGTTAGGGAAAACTTAGGCCCCACAATTACAAATTTAAAACACTCCACTGATGCCCGCCGCCGGTAGCCGGTGCAACGACAAGGGTTGAAATCCTTACTGACCGTTGGTGGCGCATCACACATAGTATCACATATTTCATAATTAGTATAGTTACAAAACATTTGGAACGAACCCGACAAAAATATGGACGTTGGTGACAATTTTTCTAAATAATGTGAATTTATTCAAACAAACATTTTTACCTTAATATATTACGAAAATATATTACACAATGTACATTTTGTTAAAACGTAACATTACACGACTAGAAACCAACGAACCCAAGACCCAACCCTCTTTTATTCCCACCCCTTCCTCATTTCTCCTTCATTTTTCATCTCATCTCTCTCTCTACAAACACACACACAACCACACTCTCTCACTTCTCTCTCAAGAAATCGGTCACCACCACCGCCGGACCACCACCGCCGGACCGACATCACCACCTCCATTGGAATCATTACCATCATCTCCTACACCAAGAATCTTCATCATTTCGTCTCGTTTCGGCTCGAAATCGACATTTGGTAAGAAAACCCGAATTTGCACCTTCAAAATACTTGATTTATGTTTATTATCATGTTACTAAGTCCACACAACAAGAATATACCCAAGTAATCAGTAAAAAACATTTTATACTCGAAATCCCCTTGAAAATCGTTGAACAATGCCGTTTTGCGAACCGAACTTTATCTCAGTTCGCAGCCTTATCCGAACAGATAAGGTTCTGTGAAGTGAACTTAAACATGCGAACCGAACTGACCTGCGAAGCAAACCGAGCTGCCAGTCGAGACTCGTGAATCGAGACTTGCAAACCGAACCCAACTGCGACGTGAGCGGCGATGCGAACTGAAACTCAGTTCGCAGTGAACTCAAAACTCAGTTCGCAGTCAACCTTGGTCAACTTTTCGACACTTTGAACTTTAACACAAAATAACTCAAATTCGAGTCTTGAATGCGCTTTTGTTAAAGCAACATAAGCAGAAATAAAAATTTTCCAAGCTGACCCCAGCCAGGGGCTCTGCCCCTTGGACCCCGCAAGAGGTTGCCACCCCTTGGACCCCACTACCAGGGGCATTGCCCCCAGACCTCCGTACGATATTTTGACACTCAGATATGAATAACAAATAGACTTGAAATAGTTTTATAAGTACATGTGATTATTATTATAAACTATCACCGACGGGCCAAAAATGTTTTGAAACTTCAAACGAACCATCAAACGAACACTTGGATATTTCTAGTTGAGTGGACATTAGCTTAGACTGAATGATTAGTCACTTACTTTTATATAACCTCATGCGTTAGGATGCTAGGAGGTTACTGTGGACAACACTCGTACTTTAGGAACGCTAGTACTCACAGGTGAGTTCACAACCCCTACTTTTACTGCATTTGAATAGGGGTGGAAAACATAGTCACTGCTTTACTAAATGCCATAACTACATTGATTTCTGTTAGATTTCCTACACCCAACTATCGATTGCTTATGATTGTATTCATGATTTAATTGATAACTAGAGTACTTTTCGAACTCAACGTGTACATCTCTATAAACTATTTCATACGTACAACTACTTACAAAATGTTTCAAGCTTTCGAACAAACTATCTTTTATGAAACAACATTTTCATAAACATTTAAAAAGTCCCTACTTCTTGGGCATAAGTACAGAGAGTCCATACATCTTGGGCACATAGAAAGTCTCTACTTCTTGGGCAAGGTTCCATCCTACATCTTGGATGAAGGCTCTACTTCTTGAGCAGTTGGGTCCTACATCTTGGATGCCAGTCCTACTTCTTGGACACAACCTGAAAAGTCCCTACTTCCTTGGCAGAGATTGTTAGGTCCTACTTCTTGGACAAACGTTTTAGTCCCTACTTCTTGTGCAGATATTGTTAGGTCCTACTCTTGGACAAACTTTTCAAACTATACCTTTGGGCAAACTTATAGGATTCGTCTTTCCTACTACAATCTTAACTGTACTTTTGGGTGACATCCCAACTAAACTACATGTTTGATGAACATTATTTAAATTCTTATGGCAAAACGTTACAAACACATTTGCTTATAAAACTTTACCCATAAACTTAAAACCTGTGAATTCACTCAACCTCGTTGTTGACTTTTACTATGTTTTTCAGGGAACTAGCTGCACGTAAGAACCTCCTGCACATATGGAACTCTAGGCGATCCTCAAAGCGTTTAGGATGCCACTTTTGCAACAGATGGATTTCTTTTATATAACTAAACTGATCTAGTCATTTTTACAAAATCTTCTTTTGTACAACTTAACTACTTTTACACTTGTACGATTCAATGAATCATAAAACTTTGTAACTATTACTCTTGGCATCTTAATATATATGTTCTGTTGTAAGAATGTACTTTGTATATGTCGCACCCCCAAATATGGGTTGCGGAAGCGAATCGGGTCGGGGCGCGACTAATCAATAATCAAAGCAAAGAGATTAATAGTAAACGACCACTACATGCGTCGTTTTACATTTAAATTGATAAAATAAAAGTTTACATCAAAGTATCGTTTACATTAGCTCCTTTTGAAATTGAGAGATTTAAGTACATAATTAAACTATACAAAATGTAATAATGCAGCTAAATCTCTGATTGTTTGCATGCTGACTCGAGCTAATGGATCTTGATTAAGCAGTCCAACCTACTGCTGGTCACCTGTGATACATGCTAAAATGGGTCAGCGAAACGCTGGTGAGCTCACAGGTTTGTATATCAACATATATTTGTATGAACCGCAAGATTTTATAATTGAATTTAAAATGCAATTAAGCAAAATAAAACTTATACAGCCATGAGCACATAGTCTGAGCTTAACTTGAGTGTCAGGTCCAATTAAGGAAACCCAACTGAGTTGCCTCCTACGAGTGCCTAA
Source organism: Pseudognaphalium luteoalbum (assembly GCA_963422505.1). NCBI lineage: Eukaryota > Viridiplantae > Streptophyta > Magnoliopsida > Asterales > Asteraceae > Pseudognaphalium > Pseudognaphalium luteoalbum. Next base: position 52,827,815 of record OY730196.1, read on the forward strand.
TCTACACTCGTCTTCCCAAATGCTAATACGTCCGTTTGACCAGTTAGTGCGTGCTAACCCAGACGAGGATTGTCAATCCTATATGATATCATATACTAACATTCACGCTACAGATGTATTACCAGACTATGCTATGGAGGGCTTTATTGATTAGTTGAAAACAACTCATGTAGTATTTGATTGTATTGTACTTGCGTTCTACTTGTAAAACAAAACGAGCAATAATATCACACCCCTTAATGAAAAACAGTAAAATAGGGGCTATGAGACTCACCTGAGCCTTGAGTGTTTATTAAAATAAACTTGAATTGATTAGCTGTGAATTGATGTCCGAAGACTTGTAACCTGTCGGGCGTTCAAAACGCACAACGTTATATGAGTGAGTAGATGTCTCAACAGACCATCTATGTTTGTTGTCCAACAATTAGTTATGTCCAAATGTTTGATTGTTCAACTTTGTTCATCAAAACGTGTATAATCCGTTGGTGAAAGTTTGTAATAATAATCCTTTAAGACATTATTATTAAGTTTGTTTTATTGCATACTATTCATTAGTACATATCGTGTGTTGCAAACAGATTATTTTAGTTTGTATAAGACATAAACCGTAGGTCAAAGTTGGTCAAGGTTGGTCAATCTATGAGTCACTTATAGAGTCACTTATAGAGTCACTTCTAGAGTCACTTATAGAGTCACTTCTAGAGTCACTTATAGAGTCACTTATAGAGTCACTTGTAGAGTCACTTGTAGAGTCACTTATAGAGTCACTTATAGAGTCACTTGTAGAGTCACTTATAGAGTCACTTCTAGAGTCACTTATAGAGTCACTTCTAGAGTCACTTATAGAGTCACTTATAGAGTCACTTAGGGCGTCACTCAGAGGCGTCACTTAGGGGCGTCACTTAGGTAAGTGTCGCTATAGGCGGCACTCAGTTGGTTAACGGCACTAGGTCAAGTGACGTTCAAATGTGATTTTAAATGGGCAGCGTCACTTGGGGTAGTGACGCTATATGCGGCACTTGGTTTAGGCGTCACTAAAGGTAAGTGACGCTATAGGCGTCACTTGGGTAAGTGTCGCTGGTAGGGCGACACTTACGTCTGACCAGATTTCTAATTTTAATCCAAGTGTTCTAAGTGTCGGTTATTCATTCGGGAAACTTTCTAAATTTAGTTTTTGGTCCAAGTTACTAACTAGGTCAACCAAACCCATTTTTGTTACCACTTTCCAAAAATAGTAAGTTTTTCGAAAACTAGCCACTTTTGTTGACTTGGTCAAACTTACTCGGTTTGACCCGAAACTTTCACCCAACCCAAATATCAGTTTATAGAGTCTAAATAAATTGTCGGTTTGTGTCCAAGTTCACCAAGAGTGTCGATTCTTATAAAAGTTCTAAATATTTTAAGATTTCACATTTCGACTTTTTGTCGGTTTATTCCACCATGTGTCTAACATATTTCTGGTCCCAATCAAGTCTCACCAATTTTTCTAACTGATCTTCTATGTGTTTAGGGTCTAACATATATTTTTTCAAGAGTCTTAAGCCCATGATCATAGAGAAACAATTTAATTTGTCATGCATAGTCCAGTTTCTGATTTTAGTCAGGTCAGTCCCAAAAATCGATAAATAGAGAAAAATACGTTCAGATCGGTAAAAACGTAAAACATGAAAGTTGTAGATCTTTTCAATACGCAAATTTTAAAAAAAAATGCATCTTCTAAATCTTCCTAGAACTCAAGTTAAGACATTTTTAGTAATCTGTATTTTTCTGGACAGATTGTGTGTTCTTTGTGAAAAATTCATAAAAACGTATTTCAAGTTTATATTTGGACATAATCTTGTTAGGTGAGCTTTATAACATGTAAATAAACAATATAAAAGTAAGATAAAGTTTCCTTACAAAGATTTTGATGGAAATGAGATGAGAAGAAAGAGGAGTTGTTGTTGAGTTTGTGTTCTTTGTAGAATAGTGACTTTGATGGTGGTGGTGCTATGGTGGTTTATGGTGGTCTTGTGGTGGTTTGAGGGTGGATAAAAGGCTGAGTTTTCTCTGGATTTTGAGAGAGAATTGAGTGTGTTTTTGAGAGAAATGAGATTGAAGTGTTGAATGGAAATGAGATGAGTGGAGGGTGATGTAGTATTCCACTATCTCAACACTTGCATGAAGTGTTAGTGGCTTATGTGGGTGGTGACCACATGGGGTGACATGGGGCATGGGGGGGCCGGCCTAGGGGGCCCACTTAGGGGTATTTTGGTCATTTTCTCATTTATTCGATTTGTGCTTCGTGCGGTGTTCGTTTTCTCGTTCGGTTTGGTGTTTAAACGTTTATTACGCGTTTTTAAGTAACGATTTAGATTTCAATACTTTCACTTGAAGTGTTCTTTTTAAATACTTGGAAAAACATTTATATAGATGATTCCTTAATTTAGGGATCTCGATTTGCTCATTCGTTGTTCGGATTTTAAATCACGTAACCGTTGTTTGTACGACACGAATTAATTACAAAGTATTATTATCAAAATAATATATTGGGAAAGATAGTGTTATTAAATAATGTTATATTATTTAATAAAATTGTTTCACCAACGTCCGTATTTAATTGAACCGAAATACATTTGATTTGAAACTTGTACGATTTAATCGAATCGCATAATTGTATATATTCAATAATATATATATCGGTATATTAATTAGCCTAACACAGAACTAATTATATGTATTAATAATTGATTAGGCACTAATTACTAGCCCTAATTTGACAGGTGTCACATTCTCCCCCTGTTAGGAGAATTTCGTCCCGAAATTTTGTTTGAAGTAGCGTCATCTAACTGAGGGTACTTGAGTCGCATCTGGTCCTCCCGCTCCCAGGTGAATTCCGGCCCACGTCGCGAATTCCACCTGACTTTGACAATGGGAATACGACTTTGTTTGAGTTGTTTGACCTCACGGTCCATGATTTCGGCGGGTTCTTCAACAAAATGAAGCTTGTCGTCAACTCGAATTTCATCGAGTGGAATGATAAGTGTCTCATCAGACAGACACTTCTTTAAATTTGAAATGTGAAAAGTGGGATGCACACTGCTGAGCTCGGATGGCAGTTGCAGTCGATATGCCACTGGACCTATCCTCTCGAGGATCTCGAATGGTCCAATGTATCTGGGATTCAATTTCCCGCGTTTACCGAATCGGATAACACCTTTCCAAGGTGAAACTTTGAGTAGCACTCGATCACCAACCTGGAACTCGAGTGGTTTGCGTCTCACGTCAGCATAACTTTTCTGACGATCACGTGCGGCTTTGAGTTTGTTTTGGATCTCGAAGATCTTTTCAGTTGTTTCGTGAATGATCTCTGGACCAGTGAGTTGACTGTCTCCCACTTCGGTCCAACAGATAGGTGATCGGCACTTACGATCGTAAAGTGCCTCAAAGGGTGCAGCCTTTATGCTGGTGTGATAGCTGTTGTTATACGAAAACTCGCACAACGGTAAGTGTTTTTCCCAGTTTACACCTAAATCAACTACGCAGGCTCGTAGCATGTCTTCCAGTGTTTGAATTGTCCGTTCACTTTGGCCGTCGGTTTGAGGATGGTATGCGGTACTCATATCAAGACGGGTACCCAATGATTTTTGAAGTGATTGCCAAAAGTGAGACGTGAAGCGACTATCCCTATCGGAGATAATTGAGATTGGAACACCGTGTCGAGAAACAACCTCTTTGATGTAGATTTGTGTGAGGCGTTCCATTTTGTCGGTTTCCTTGATTGCCAGAAAATGGGCAGATTTTGTGAGACGATCGACGATCACCCAAATGGTATCGCAACCGCTCGATGACTTTGGTAGTTTGGTTATGAAATCCATGGAAATTTCTTCCCATTTCCATTCAGGAATGCTGGGTTGTTGGAGTAAACCAGAAGGTTTTTGGTATTCAGCTTTGACTTACGAGCAAGTAAGACACTTGTTGACGTATGTAGCGATTTCAGCTTTCATATTCGGCCACCAATAAAATTCCTTGATGCCGTGATACATCTTGTCGGATCCAGGATGGATAGAATATTTGGACTTGTGAGCTTCGTCCATCACCAAGTCTCGTAGGTTTCCAAAACTGGGTAACCAGATTCGGTTTGAGAAATACCTAATCCCGTTAGGCTTGATTTCAAATTGTTTGTCCATGCCTCACAAGGCTTCGTTTTTGATATTAACAGGTTTCAGAGCTTCGAGTTGAGTAGTGAGAATCTGAATGTTTAGATCATTGTGAATAGTCATGCTGAGGGCTCGGACTCGAAGTGGTTTCGTTCGTTCTTTTCGACTGAGGGCATCGGCAACAACATTTGCTTTGCCCGGATGGTATTTGATTTCACAATCATAGTCGGTGAGCAACTCGACCCACCGGCGTTGTCTCATGTTGAGATCCTTCTGATCGAATATGTGTTGGAGACTTTTGTGGTCGGTAAAGATTGTGCACTTAGTGCCATAGAGGTAATGTCTCCATATTTTAAGGGCAAAGACGACAGCTCCTAGCTCGAGATCGTGGGTGGTGTAGTTCTTTTCATGAATTTTGAGCTGTCGTGAAGCATAGGCAATAACTTTGTTTCGTTGCATCAGCACGCAACCGAGACCTTGATGAGAAGCATCGCAGTATACCACGAAGTCATCAGTGCCTTCGGGTAATGATAGAATCGGAGCACTGCAAAGCTTTTGTTTTAGAAGTTGAAATGCTGACTCTTGTTTATTAGTCCAATCGAACTTTTTGTCTTTCTGAGTCAGGGTTGTGAGTGGTTGAGCTATTTTTGAAAAATTTTCAATAAATCGCCGATAGTATCCGGCAAGACCCAAGAATTGACGTACTTCGGTTGGAGATGTGGGTGCTTGCCAGCATTTGATGGCTTCGATTTTTGATGGATCGACATGGATTCCTTGACTATTAACAACATGTCCAAGGAATTGAACGGATTGTATCCAGAACTCACACTTGGAGAATTTGGCGTAAAGCTCTTCGTGTTTAAGTAGTTCTAGAATGGTTTTGAGGTGTTGAGCATGTTCTTGTTCATTTCGCGAGTATATGAGGATGTCGTCAATGAAGACAATGACAAACTTGTCGAGATATGGTTTGCACAGCCGATTCATAAGGTCCATGAATACAGCCGGTGCGTTAGTTAGGCCGAATGGCATTACTTGAAATTCATAATGCCCGTAACGAGTTCGGAAAGCAGTTTTCGGGATATCGGTGTCGCGAACTCGAAGTTGATGATAACCTGACCGAAGATCGATCTTTGAATAAATGCTTGACCCTTGGAGTTGGTCAAACAGGTCATCAATACGAGGGAGTGGATATCGGTTCTTGACGGTCAATTTGTTCAACTCTCGGTAGTCGATGCACATTCGGAAAGAACCGTCTTTCTTTTTCACGAATAAGACCGGAGCTCCCCAAGGTGAAGAACTCGGTCGGATGAATCCTCTATCCAGGAGTTCCTGTAACTGGGTGGACAGCTCCTGAAGTTCGGATGGGGCTAAGCGGTATGGTGCCCGGGCCACAGGTGCGGCACCTGGCACAAGGTCGATTGAGAACTCAACCTGTCTTGCTGGTGGTAGACCAGGTAGTTCTTCGGGAAAGACTTCTGGAAAGTCTCGAACGATGGGCACATCCTCAAGTCGTTTCTCCTCCGACTTTTTCTCCATGATGTGTGCGAGGATTGCTGGGTAACCTTTTCTCAGGAATTTACGAGTTTTCAAGCAAGATATGATGTTTAGTCTCGTCCCACCGGTCTCCCCCTGTATGACTAAGGTTCTACCGACGGCGAGAGGAATACGAACGAGTTTATCATAACAAATGATTTCAGCGCGATGTTTGGACAACCAGTCCATACCAATGATGACGTCGAAACTTCCAATTTCAACAGGCATAAGATCGATTGAAAAGATTTCGTTGGCTAGGTTTAAAGTGCAATTAGGTATCACACTATCAGTTTCTATGAGTTTGCCATTTGCAAGTTCTACGGTGTACTTAACATCTAGAGCAATAGGTGCAATATCAAGTAGAGGGTAGAACTCATCGGAAATAAAGCTTCTATCGGCACCAGTATCAAACAGAATAGAAGCAGATAAGTTGTTGAGGAGGAACATACCCGTGACCACATTTGGGTCCTGACGGGCATCCCCGGAATTGAGTACGAACGCTCTTCCCCTTGCGTTGTTGTTGTTGTTGGATTTGGGGGCTCGGCAATCTCGGGTCAAATGCCCGTACTTCTTGCAGTTGTTGCAGGGAGTACTGCATGGACCGTCGTGGTGGTAGTTGCACTTGGAACAATATGGCCTGTCCCCAGTGTAAGCGCGTTTGGTTTCGGAATTGGTGTTGTAGACTTGAATGGTGTTGGATTTCTTGTTCTGGTTGTTTTGGTGTTCGGAAGATTTGCGTTTGTTGTTGTTGGAGGAGGATGTATTGGATTTCTCACGACTGATAACCATTGCCATGAGTTCATGTGCTAGCCGGATAGCACTTTCAGTAGTGGTTGGCTTGGATGAAGCGACGTTCCCTTGGATATTTTCCGGGAGGCCGCGGATGTATCTTTTGATGCTCTTCTCCTCCGGATCAACCAAACCCGGGCATAACAGCGCAAATTGCTGGAATTTGGTGGTGTATCCAGCAATGTTTGTTCCCTGCACAGTTAGGTGCCAGAACTCTTCCTCCAACCGATGCAGTTCTTCTTCAGGGCAGTATTTTTCCCTTAGCTATTTCTTCAATTCAGCCCAGGGGAGTTGGTTTGCTATTTCGATGCCTACAGAGTTGGCGTGGGTGTTCCACCACGTAAGTGCACCTTCCTGAAAGGTGTAAGCAGAGAATTTGACCTTGTTTTCCTCAGCACAGTTGCAGAGGTTGAAGACGGATTCCATACGTTCAATCCATCGGATCAGACCAATGGCACCTTCCGTGCCCTTGAAGTAGAGTGGTTTGCAACTAAGAAAATCCTTGTAAGAGCAAGGTTTGATAACGGGAGTATTGACTGGAGTTTCGTCATTGTTTCATGAGTTTCGGGGTGAATCCCGAGCAGCTAAAGCATCGGCCACTGCTCGAGATACGACAGCAGCAAGTTCGGCATCACTGTAACTTTTTCTCTTTGGCGGCATGATTCTTCAAGAAAGAATGAGAGGTACATAAGAAATTGCACCAGGATGATATTTACGATAGATGTATATATGTAAGAAGGGTAATATACAACATCACAGAGTAACAATCATATTGTAGAAATAACGAAAGAGATTGTCAATTCATAATACGAAGTCAAATGATTACAGAAAATTTCTAGCTAGAGGTTTCAAAAGTTACAGACTTAGAAGTTTTACAAAAGTTCCGGGAATTATTACATCCGGTCGAATTACATAGGTCCTATGAAAGCATAATAAAGTACAGGTTCAGCCTAAGCTAATCCTGACGTAGATTGAGTTGTGGCAGTAGTGTGGTGAGACGGTCCACAGATTCTGCAAGTCTGCTAACCATGCGGAGGGCATCCTCGGTTTCCCTTAGACGTGTCTCGCACTGGTTCAGCCTTGATTGTAGGACAGAAATTTCGTTTCGGTTGCCAATCACTTGGTTGTGGACAACCTCCATGGTTTCGACGGTTTCACCCAGACGATTGTCAAGGGTGTTCACGTGGTTGATTGTATGTTCGTGATCCTCGGAGACTTGATTGATGCGTTCAAGTGATGTGAGTCTCCAGTTTTCGTTGGTTTCTTGGAGTTCGGTATCCATAGTATCAAGTCGTTGTTCGTGTCGGTGTAGTCTAGTGGCTAAATTTGACAAAGTGAAGTGAATGGGGTATGGGTCAGCTCGAGGCAACCTGGTGTTCCTCCTAGCTACCCTTGGATTACGCGATCCATACGGATGAGAGCGTGATGAATTGGGTGATGTGTTTGCCATTCTGAGACAAAGCGTTAGAAAAAGTGAGGCCTATATTCATATAATACATATATAATATAGCCTAAGATATTGAGCGTGAGAGAGGTCTATCTATGTATATATATATATCACATAATAGCCTAAAGTGTCTAACACATACATATTTGAGTCCCGGTTCTCTCGAGGTAAGAGTCAACTAATGTATCCTGTTCAGTCATGACTCCTTTCAGATCTCACATCATATTCTTTTAATTGTACATAGTTGATCAGGCTATGTTAAATTAAACCAATACAATGTAGTCACTGAACCTAATCATACTTAATAAGGAATACTGCCTAACCGTCATAGTCTAGGCCCACTAAATGCAACCTAGTTCACTATAACCTTAGGCTCTGATACCAATCTGTCGCACCCCCAAATATGGGTTGCGGAAGCGAATCGGGTCGGGGCGCGACTAATCAATAATCAAAGCACAGAGATTAATAGTAAACGACCACTACATGCGTCGTTTTACATTTAAATTGATAAAATAAAAGTTTACATCAAAGTATCGTTTACATTAGCTCCTTTTGAAATTGAGAGATTTAAGTACATAATTAAACTATACAAAATGTAATAATGCAGCTAAATCTCTGATTGTTTGCATGCTGACTCGAGCTAATGGATCTTGATTAAGCAGTCCAACCTACTGCTGGTCACCTGTGATACATGCTAAAATGGGTCAGCGAAACGCTGGTGAGCTCACAGGTTTGTATATCAACATATATTTGTATGAACCGCAAGATTTTATAATTGAATTTAAAATGCAATTAAGCAAAATAAAACTTATACAGCCATGAGCACATAGTCTGAGCTTAACTTGAGTGTCAGGTCCAATTAAGGAAACCCAACTGAGTTGCCTCCTACGAGTGCCTAATCTACACTCGTCTTCCCAAATGCTAATACGTCCGTTTGACCAGTTAGTGCGTGCTAACCCGGACGAGGATTGTCAATCCTATATGATATCATATACTAACATTCACGCTACAGATGTATTACCAGACTATGCAATGGAGGGCTTTATTGATTAGTTGAAAACAACTCATGTAGTATTTGATTGTATTGTACTTGCGTTCTACTTGTAAAACAAAACGAGCAATAATATCACACCCCTTAATGAAAAACAGTAAAATAGGGGCTATGAGACTCACCTGAGCCTTGAGTGTTTATTAAAATAAACTTGAATTGATTAGCTGTGAATTGATGTCCGAAGACTTGTAACCTGTCGGGCGTTCAAAACGCACAACGTTATATGAGTGAGTAGATGTCTCAACAGACCATCTATGTTTGTTGTCCAACAATTAGTTATGTCCAAATGTTTGATTGTTCAACTTTGTTCATCAAAACGTGTATAATCCGTTGGTGAAAGTTTGTAATAATAATCCTTTAAGACATTATTATTAAGTTTGTTTTATTGCATACTATTCATTAGTACATATCGTGTGTTGCAAACAGATTATTTTAGTTTGTATAAGACATAAACCGTAGGTCAAAGTTGGTCAAGGTTGGTCAATCTATGAGTCACTTATAGAGTCACTTATAGAGTCACTTCTAGAGTCACTTATAGAGTCACTTCTAGAGTCACTTATAGAGTCACTTATAGAGTCACTTGTAGAGTCACTTGTAGAGTCACTTATAGAGTCACTTATAGAGTCACTTGTAGAGTCACTTATAGAGTCACTTCTAGAGTCACTTATAGAGTCACTTCTAGAGTCACTTATAGAGTCACTTATAGAGTCACTTAGGGCGTCACTCAGAGGCGTCACTTAGGGGCGTCACTTAGGTAAGTGTCGCTATAGGCGGCACTCAGTTGGTTAACGGCACTAGGTCAAGTGACGTTCAAATGTGATTTTAAATGGGCAGCGTCACTTGGGGTAGTGACGCTATATGCGGCACTTGGTTTAGGCGTCACTAAAGGTAAGTGACGCTATAGGCGTCACTTGGGTAAGTGTCGCCCTAGGGCGACACTTACGTCTGACCAGATTTCTAATTTTAATCCAAGTGTTCTAAGTGTCGGTTATTCATTCGGGAAACTTTCTAAATTTAGTTTTTGGTCCAAGTTACTAACTAGGTCAACCAAACCCATTTTTGTTACCACTTTCCAAAAATAGTAAGTTTTTCGAAAACTAGCCACTTTTGTTGACTTGGTCAAACTTACTCGGTTTGACCCGAAACTTTCACCCAACCCAAATATCAGTTTATAGAGTCTAAATAAATTGTCGGTTTGTGTCCAAGTTCACCAAGAGTGTCGATTCTTATAAAAGTTCTAAATATTTTAAGATTTCACATTTCGACTTTTTGTCGGTTTATTCCACCATGTGTCTAACATATTTCTGGTCCCAATCAAGTCTCACCAATTTTTCTAACTGATCTTCTATGTGTTTAGGGTCTAACATATATTTTTTCAAGAGTCTTAAGCCCATGATCATAGAGAAACAATTTAATTTGTCATGCATAGTCCAGTTTCTGATTTTAGTCAGGTCAGTCCCAAAAATCGATAAATAGAGAAAAATACGTTCAGATCGGTAAAAACGTAAAACATGAAAGTTGTAGATCTTTTCAATACGCAAATTTTAAAAAAAAATGCATCTTCTAAATCTTCCTAGAACTCAAGTTAAGACATTTTTAGTAATCTGTATTTTTCTGGACAGATTGTGTGTTCTTTGTGAAAAATTCATAAAAACGTATTTCAAGTTTATATTTGGACATAATCTTGTTAGGTGAGCTTTATAACATGTAAATAAACAATATAAAAGTAAGATAAAGTTTCCTTACAAAGATTTTGATGGAAATGAGATGAGAAGAAAGAGGAGTTGTTGTTGAGTTTGTGTTCTTTGTAGAATAGTGACTTTGATGGTGGTGGTGCTATGGTGGTTTATGGTGGTCTTGTGGTGGTTTGAGGGTGGATAAAAGGCTGAGTTTTCTCTGGATTTTGAGAGAGAATTGAGTGTGTTTTTGAGAGAAATGAGATTGAAGTGTTGAATGGAAATGAGATGAGTGGAGGGTGATGTAGTATTCCACTATCTCAACACTTGCATGAAGTGTTAGTGGCTTATGTGGGTGGTGACCACATGGGGTGACATGGGGCATGGGGGGGCCGGCCTAGGGGGCCCACTTAGGGGTATTTTTGTCATTTTCTCATTTATTCGATTTGTGCTTCGTGCGGTGTTCGTTTTCTCGTTCGGTTTGGTGTTTAAACGTTTATTACGCGTTTTTAAGTAACGATTTAGATTTCAATACTTTCACTTGAAGTGTTCTTTTTAAATACTTGGAAAAACATTTATATAGATGATTCCTTAATTTAGGGATCTCGATTTGCTCATTCGTTGTTCGGATTTTAAATCACGTAACCGTTGTTTGTACGACACGAATTAATTACAAAGTATTATTATCAAAATAATATTTTGGGAAAGATAGTGTTATTAAATAATGTTATATTATTTAATAAAATTGTTTCACCAACGTCCGTATTTAATTGAACCGAAATACATTTGATTTGAAACTTGTACGATTTAATCGAATCGCATAATTGTATATATTCAATAATATATATATCGGTATATTAATTAGCCTAACACAGAACTAATTATATGTATTAATAATTGATTAGGCACTAATTACTAGCCCTAATTTGACAGGTGTCACATTCTCCCCCTGTTAGGAGAATTTCGTCCCGAAATTTTGTTTGAAGTAGCGTCATCAAATAACTGAGGGTACTTGAGTCGCATCTGGTCCTCCCGCTCCCAGGTGAATTCCGGCCCACGTCGCGAATTCCACCTGACTTTGACAATGGGAATACGACTTTGTTTGAGTTGTTTGACCTCACGGTCCATGATTTCGGAGGGTTCTTCAACAAAATGAAGCTTGTCGTCAACTCGAATTTCATCGAGTGGAATGATAAGTGTCTCATCAGACAGACACTTCTTTAAATTTGAAATGTGAAAAGTGGGATGCACACTGCTGAGCTCGGATGGCAGTTGCAGTCGATATGCCACTGGACCTATCCTCTCGAGGATCTCGAATGGTCCAATGTATCTGGGATTCAATTTCCCGCGTTTACCGAATCGGATAACACCTTTCCAAGGTGAAACTTTGAGTAGCACTCGATCACCAACCTGGAACTCGAGTGGTTTGCGTCTCACGTCAGCATAACTTTTCTGACGATCACGTGCGGCTTTGAGTTTGTTTTGGATCTCGAAGATCTTTTCAGTTGTTTCGTGAATGATCTCTGGACCAGTGAGTTGACTGTCTCCCACTTCGGTCCAACAGATAGGTGATCGGCACTTACGATCGTAAAGTGCCTCAAAGGGTGCAGCCTTTATGCTGGTGTGATAGCTGTTGTTATACGAAAACTCGCACAACGGTAAGTGTTTTTCCCAGTTTACACCTAAATCAACTACGCAGGCTCGTAGCATGTCTTCCAGTGTTTGAATTGTCCGTTCACTTTGGCCGTCGGTTTGAGGATGGTATGCGGTACTCATATCAAGACGGGTACCCAATGATTTTTGAAGTGATTGCCAAAAGTGAGACGTGAAGCGACTATCCCTATCGGAGATAATTGAGATTGGAACACCGTGTCGAGAAACAACCTCTTTGATGTAGATTTGTGTGAGGCGTTCCATTTTGTCGGTTTCCTTGATTGCCAGAAAATGGGCAGATTTTGTAAGACGATCGACGATCACCCAAATGGTATCGCAACCGCTCGATGACTTTGGTAGTTTGGTTATGAAATCCATGGAAATTTCTTCCCATTTCCATTCAGGAATGCTGGGTTGTTGGAGTAAACCAGAAGGTTTTTGGTATTCAGCTTTGACTTACGAGCAAGTAAGACACTTGTTGACGTATGTAGCGATTTCAGCTTTCATATTCGGCCACCAATAAAATTCCTTGATGCCGTGATACATCTTGTCGGATCCAGGATGGATAGAATATTTGGACTTGTGAGCTTCGTCCATCACCAAGTCTCGTAGGTTTCCAAAACTGGGTAACCAGATTCGGTTTGAGAAATACCTAATCCCGTTAGGCTTGATTTCAAATTGTTTGTCCATGCCTCACAAGGCTTCGTTTTTGATATTAACAGGTTTCAGAGCTTCGAGTTGAGTAGTGAGAATCTGAATGTTTAGATCATTGTGAATAGTCATGCTGAGGGCTCGGACTCGAAGTGGTTTCGTTCGTTCTTTTCGACTGAGGGCATCGGCAACAACTTTTTGCTTTGCCCGGATGGTATTTGATTTCACAATCATAGTCGGTGAGCAACTCGACCCACCGGCGTTGTCTCATGTTGAGATCCTTCTGATCGAATATGTGTTGGAGACTTTTGTGGTCGGTAAAGATTGTGCACTTAGTGCCATAGAGGTAATGTCTCCATATTTTAAGGGCAAAGACGACAGCTCCTAGCTCGAGATCGTGGGTGGTGTAGTTCTTTTCATGAATTTTGAGCTGTCGTGAAGCATAGGCAATAACTTTGTTTCGTTGCATCAGCACGCAACCGAGACCTTGATGAGAAGCATCGCAGTATACCACGAAGTCATCAGTGCCTTCGGGTAATGATAGAATCGGAGCACTGCAAAGCTTTTGTTTTAGAAGTTGAAATGCTGACTCTTGTTTATTAGTCCAATCGAACTTTTTGTCTTTCTGAGTCAGGGTTGTGAGTGGTTGAGCTATTTTTGAAAAATTTTCAATAAATCGCCGATAGTATCCGGCAAGACCCAAGAATTGACGTACTTCGGTTGGAGATGTGGGTGCTTTCCAGCATTTGATGGCTTCGATTTTTGATGGATCGACATGGATTCCTTGACTATTAACAACATGTCCAAGGAATTGAACGGATTGTATCCAGAACTCACACTTGGAGAATTTGGCGTAAAGCTCTTCGTGTTTAAGTAGTTCTAGAATGGTTTTGAGGTGTTGAGCATGTTCTTGTTCATTTCGCGAGTATATGAGGATGTCGTCAATGAAGACAATGACAAACTTGTCGAGATATGGTTTGCACAGCCGATTCATAAGGTCCATGAATACAGCCGGTGCGTTAGTTAGGCCGAATGGCATTACTTGAAATTCATAATGCCCGTAACGAGTTCGGAAAGCAGTTTTCGGGATATCGGTGTCGCGAACTCGAAGTTGATGATAACCTGACCGAAGATCGATCTTTGAATAAATGCTTGACCCTTGGAGTTGGTCAAACAGGTCATCAATACGAGGGAGTGGATATCGGTTCTTGACGGTCAATTTGTTCAACTCTCGGTAGTCGATGCACATTCGGAAAGAACCGTCTTTCTTTTTCACGAATAAGACCGGAGCTCCCCAAGGTGAAGAACTCGGTCGGATGAATCCTCTATCCAGGAGTTCCTGTAACTGGGTGGACAGCTCCTGAAGTTCGGATGGGGCTAAGCGGTATGGTGCCCGGGCCACAGGTGCGGCACCTGGCACAAGGTCGATTGAGAACTCAACCTGTCTTGCTGGTGGTAGACCAGGTAGTTCTTCGGGAAAGACTTCTGGAAAGTCTCGAACGATGGGCACATCCTCAAGTCGTTTCTCCTCCGACTTTTTCTCCATGATGTGTGCGAGGATTGCTGGGTAACCTTTTCTCAGGAATTTACGAGTTTTCAAGCAAGATATGATGTTTAGTCTCGTCCCACCGGTCTCCCCCTGTATGACTAAGGTTCTACCGACGGCGAGAGGAATACGAACGAGTTTATCATAACAAATGATTTCAGCGCGATGTTTGGACAACCAGTCCATACCAATGATGACGTCGAAACTTCCAATTTCAACAGGCATAAGATCGATTGAAAAGATTTCGTTGGCTAGGTTTAAAGTGCAATTAGGTATCACACTATCAGTTTCTATGAGTTTGCCATTTGCAAGTTCTACGGTGTACTTAACATCTAGAGCAATAGGTGCAATATCAAGTAGAGGGTAGAACTCATCGGAAATAAAGCTTCTATCGGCACCAGTATCAAACAGAATAGAAGCAGATAAGTTGTTGAGGAGGAACATACCCGTGACCACATTTGGGTCCTGACGGGCATCCCCGGAATTGAGTACGAACGCTCTTCCCCTTGCGTTGTTGTTGTTGTTGGATTTGGGGGCTCGGCAATCTCGGGTCAAATGCCCGTACTTCTTGCAGTTGTTGCAGGGAGTACTGCATGGACCGTCGTGGTGGTAGTTGCACTTGGAACAATATGGCCTGTCCCCAGTGTAAGCGCGTTTGGTTTCGGAATTGGTGTTGTAGACTTGAATGGTGTTGGATTTCTTGTTCTGGTTGTTTTGGTGTTCGGAAGATTTGCGTTTGTTGTTGTTGGAGGAGGATGTATTGGATTTCTCACGACTGATAACCATTGCCATGAGTTCATGTGCTAGCCGGATAGCACTTTCAGTAGTGGTTGGCTTGGATGAAGCGACGTTCCCTTGGATATTTTCCGGGAGGCCGCGGATGTATCTTTTGATGCTCTTCTCCTCCGGATCAACCAAACCCGGGCATAACAGCGCAAATTGCTGGAATTTGGTGGTGTATCCAGCAATGTTTGTTCCCTGCACAGTTAGGTGCCAGAACTCTTCCTCCAACCGATGCAGTTCTTCTTCAGGGCAGTATTTTTCCCTTAGCTATTTCTTCAATTCAGCCCAGGGGAGTTGGTTTGCTATTTCGATGCCTACAGAGTTGGCGTGGGTGTTCCACCACGTAAGTGCACCTTCCTGAAAGGTGTAAGCAGAGAATTTGACCTTGTTTTCCTCAGCACAGTTGCAGAGGTTGAAGACGGATTCCATACGTTCAATCCATCGGATCAGACCAATGGCACCTTCCGTGCCCTTGAAGTAGAGTGGTTTGCAACTAAGAAAATCCTTGTAAGAGCAAGGTTTGATAACGGGAGTATTGACTGGAGTTTCGTCATTGTTTCATGAGTTTCGGGGTGAATCCCGAGCAGCTAAAGCATCGGCCACTGCTCGAGATACGACAGCAGCAAGTTCGGCATCACTGTAACTTTTTCTCTTTGGCGGCATGATTCTTCAAGAAAGAATGAGAGGTACATAAGAAATTGCACCAGGATGATATTTACGATAGATGTATATATGTAAGAAGGGTAATATACAACATCACAGAGTAACAATCATATTGTAGAAATAACGAAAGAGATTGTCAATTCATAATACGAAGTCAAATGATTACAGAAAATTTCTAGCTAGAGGTTTCAAAAGTTACAGACTTAGAAGTTTTACAAAAGTTCCGGGAATTATTACATCCGGTCGAATTACATAGGTCCTATGAAAGCATAATAAAGTACAGGTTCAGCCTAAGCTAATCCTGACGTAGATTGAGTTGTGGCAGTAGTGTGGTGAGACGGTCCACAGATTCTGCAAGTCTGCTAACCATGCGGAGGGCATCCTCGGTTTCCCTTAGACGTGTCTCGCACTGGTTCAGCCTTGATTGTAGGACAGAAATTTCGTTTCGGTTGCCAATCACTTGGTTGTGGACAACCTCCATGGTTTCGACGGTTTCACCCAGACGATTGTCAAGGGTGTTCACGTGGTTGATTGTATGTTCGTGATCCTCGGAGACTTGATTGATGCGTTCAAGTGATGTGAGTCTCCAGTTTTCGTTGGTTTCTTGGAGTTCGGTATCCATAGTATCAAGTCGTTGTTCGTGTCGGTGTAGTCTAGTGGCTAAATTTGACAAAGTGAAGTGAATGGGGTATGGGTCAGCTCGAGGCAACCTGGTGTTCCTCCTAGCTACCCTTGGATTACGCGATCCATACGGATGAGAGCGTGATGAATTGGGTGATGTGTTTGCCATTCTGAGACAAAGCGTTAGAAAAAGTGAGGCCTATATTCATATAATACATATATAATATAGCCTAAGATATTGAGCGTGAGAGAGGTCTATCTATGTATATATATATATCACATAATAGCCTAAAGTGTCTAACACATACATATTTGAGTCCCGGTTCTCTCGAGGTAAGAGTCAACTAATGTATCCTGTTCAGTCATGACTCCTTTCAGATCTCACATCATATTCTTTTAATTGTACATAGTTGATCAGGCTATGTTAAATTAAACCAATACAATGTAGTCACTGAACCTAATCATACTTAATAAGGAATACTGCCTAACCGTCATAGTCTAGGCCCACTAAATGCAACCTAGTTCACTATAACCTTAGGCTCTGATACCAATCTGTCGCACCCCCAAATATGGGTTGCGGAAGCGAATCGGGTCGGGGCGCGACTAATCAATAATCAAAGCACAGAGATTAATAGTAAACGACCACTACATGCGTCGTTTTACATTTAAATTGATAAAATAAAAGTTTACATCAAAGTATCGTTTACATTAGCTCCTTT
The DNA here is from genome assembly GCA_963422505.1 of Pseudognaphalium luteoalbum. Taxonomy (NCBI): domain Eukaryota; kingdom Viridiplantae; phylum Streptophyta; class Magnoliopsida; order Asterales; family Asteraceae; genus Pseudognaphalium; species Pseudognaphalium luteoalbum. The sequence continues at coordinate 52,845,086 of OY730196.1, forward strand.
TGAAATTGAGAGATTTAAGTACATAATTAAACTATACAAAATGTAATAATGCAGCTAAATCTCTGATTGTTTGCATGCTGACTCGAGCTAATGGATCTTGATTAAGCAGTCCAACCTACTGCTGGTCACCTGTGATACATGCTAAAATGGGTCAGCGAAACGCTGGTGAGCTCACAGGTTTGTATATCAACATATATTTGTATGAACCGCAAGATTTTATAATTGAATTTAAAATGCAATTAAGCAAAATAAAACTTATACAGCCATGAGCACATAGTCTGAGCTTAACTTGAGTGTCAGGTCCAATTAAGGAAACCCAACTGAGTTGCCTCCTACGAGTGCCTAATCTACACTCGTCTTCCCAAATGCTAATACGTCCGTTTGACCAGTTAGTGCGTGCTAACCCGGACGAGGATTGTCAATCCTATATGATATCATATACTAACATTCACGCTACAGATGTATTACCAGACTATGCAATGGAGGGCTTTATTGATTAGTTGAAAACAACTCATGTAGTATTTGATTGTATTGTACTTGCGTTCTACTTGTAAAACAAAACGAGCAATAATATCACACCCCTTAATGAAAAACAGTAAAATAGGGGCTATGAGACTCACCTGAGCCTTGAGTGTTTATTAAAATAAACTTGAATTGATTAGCTGTGAATTGATGTCCGAAGACTTGTAACCTGTCGGGCGTTCAAAACGCACAACGTTATATGAGTGAGTAGATGTCTCAACAGACCATCTATGTTTGTTGTCCAACAATTAGTTATGTCCAAATGTTTGATTGTTCAACTTTGTTCATCAAAACGTGTATAATCCGTTGGTGAAAGTTTGTAATAATAATCCTTTAAGACATTATTATTAAGTTTGTTTTATTGCATACTATTCATTAGTACATATCGTGTGTTGCAAACAGATTATTTTAGTTTGTATAAGACATAAACCATAGGTCAAAGTTGGTCAAGGTTGGTCAATCTATGAGTCACTTATAGAGTCACTTATAGAGTCACTTCTAGAGTCACTTATAGAGTCACTTCTAGAGTCACTTATAGAGTCACTTATAGAGTCACTTGTAGAGTCACTTGTAGAGTCACTTATAGAGTCACTTATAGAGTCACTTGTAGAGTCACTTATAGAGTCACTTCTAGAGTCACTTATAGAGTCACTTCTAGAGTCACTTATAGAGTCACTTATAGAGTCACTTAGGGCGTCACTCAGAGGCGTCACTTAGGGGCGTCACTTAGGTAAGTGTCACTATAGGCGGCACTCAGTTGGTTAACGGCACTAGGTCAAGTGACGTTCAAATGTGATTTTAAATGGGCAGCGTCACTTGGGGTAGTGACGCTATATGCGGCACTTGGTTTAGGCGTCACTAAAGGTAAGTGACGCTATAGGCGTCACTTGGGTAAGTGTCGCTGGTAGGGCGACACTTACGTCTGACCAGATTTCTAATTTTAATCCAAGTGTTCTAAGTGTCGGTTATTCATTCGGGAAACTTTCTAAATTTAGTTTTTGGTCCAAGTTACTAACTAGGTCAACCAAACCCATTTTTGTTACCACTTTCCAAAAATAGTAAGTTTTTCGAAAACTAGCCACTTTTGTTGACTTGGTCAAACTTACTCGGTTTGACCCGAAACTTTCACCCAACCCAAATATCAGTTTATAGAGTCTAAATAAATTGTCGGTTTGTGTCCAAGTTCACCAAGAGTGTCGATTCTTATAAAAGTTCCAAATATTTTAAGATTTCACATTTTGACTTTTTGTCGGTTTATTCCACCATGTGTCTAACATATTTCTGGTCCCAATCAAGTCTCACCAATTTTTCTAACTGATCTTCTATGTGTTTAGGGTCTAACATATATTTTTCCAAGAGTCTTAAGCCCATGATCATAGAGAAACAATTTAATTTGTCATGCATAGTCCAGTTTCTAATTTTAGTCAGGTCAGTCTCAAAAATCGATAAATAGAGAAAAATACGTTCAGATCTGGTAAAAACATAAAACATGAAAGTTGTAGATCTTTTCAATACGCAAATTTTAAAAAAAATGCATCTTCTAACTCTTCCTAGAACTCAAGTTATGACATTTTTAGTAATCTGTATTTTTCTGGACAGATTGTGTGTTCTTTGTGAAAAATTCATAAAAACGTATTTCAAATTTATATTTGAACATAATCTTGTTAGGTGAGCTTTATAACATGTAAATAAACAATATAAAAGTAAGATAAAGTTTCCTTACAAAGATTTTGATGGAAATGAGATGAGAAGAAAGAGGAGTTGTTGTTGAGTTTGTGTTCTTTGTAGAATAGTGACTTTGATGGTGGTGGTGCTATGGTGGTTTATGATGGTCTTGTGGTGGTTTGAGGGTGGAGAAAAGGCTGAGTTTTCTCTGGATTTTGAGAGAGAATTGAGTGTGTTTTTGAGAGAAATGAGATTGAAGTGTTGAATGGAAATGAGATGAGTGGAGGGTGACGTAGTATTCCACTATCTCAACACTTGCATGAAGTGTTAGTGGCTTATGTGGGTGGTGACCACATGGGGTCACATGGGGCATGGGGAGGGGCCGGCCTAGGGGGCCCACTCAGGGGTATTTTGGTCATTTTCTGATTTATTCGATTTGTGCTTCGTGCGGTGTTCGTTTTCTCGTTCGGTTTGGTGTTTAAACGTTTATTACGCGTTTTTAAGTAACGATTTAGATTTCAATACTTTCACTTGAAGTGTTCTTTCTAAATACTTGGAAAAACATTTATATAGATGATTCGTTAATTTAGGGATCTCTATTTGCTCATTCGTTGTTCGGATTTTAAATCACGTAACCGTTGTTTGTACGACACGAATTAATTACAAAGTATTATTATCAAGATAATATTTTGGGAAAGATAGTGTTATTAAATAATGTTATATTATTTAATAAAATTATTTCACCAACGTCCGTATTTAATTGAACCAAAATACATTCGATTTGAAACTTGTACGATTTAATCGAATCGCATAATTGTATATATTCAATAATATATATATCGGTACATTAATTAGCCTAACACAGAACTAATTACATGAATTAATAATTGATTAGGCACTAATTACTAGCCCTAATTTGATAGGTGTCACAGTATACGTCAGTACCCCCTACTTAACCAAATGCTTCCGCTAACCACGATTAACGAATTTGGGGGTGTGACATGGTTCAACGTTAATACAAATTGAGTTAATCTAGTCCAGAGTGACCGTAAACAATGTGATCCTGGAAAGACCGTAAAATGACACAGTACTTTGTATAGCATTGGTAACACTTCAAGTGGAGTACAAATACGTGGAAGCTTAACACTGTTGTAGGTTGAAGACTGTGTCACTTCCTTGTTGAACCACACAAATCTGGACTAAACAATGGTCATTAATGTAAAGTTTAGCAGTTACCAAACCAAGTCTTAATCTTAAATGCCAGAACTATAACGGTCTGGTCTGTTAGTCTATCTCATGCACCCAAAAATATTGTTCAAAGAAGGGTTACTGTTCATTTATATGGAAAGTGTTGAAGAGTTGAGCAGCCTTCTCCGATCAGAATCACCATAGCCTAGCAACCCAGTGACATACAATCTGAGAAATCAAACAGTAGGGTGTTATTGCTTACACTACGAACACTTAGGCAAAGCAAGACACAAATCTTTAAAAGAGGTTATCATACTTAAACCCCAGACATCACCCCATGCATAAGCTCACGAAGTCATAGCAAACACTATCCTCCATTACTGATTAAAACCCTATCTTTTATTTACTGCTTATATTCTATTTTATTTGCTTAGTTTTAACGGACCTAAGACTAAATAAAAACTCTCTAAAAAAAACCCACCATTAAATCGAATAGTTTGTCTAGGCAACTCCGCTTCACAATACGATTGATCTTAAGAACGACCTTGAGTTATACTTGCCTCTGTAAGTAGAATTTAGGTCCCAGCTCTTTATAAATTTTAAAACTATCCCATTTACAACCCTGTTGTGTGAATGACCACCTCGGGGTACAACAAGGGTGTTTGTTTTTACATTATAGTAATGCTATATATATATATATATATATATGAAGACATAGGTGTTTGATGTAACGTAAAAAGTCATATTTTTACGTGCATATTTCCGCACTTTTTGGATTAAACTTTGGTGAAAACATTTCAAAATAATTATTATTTACCAAAAGTCACCAAGGTGGTCCCCTGGGTGCTGTATACGGCACCTTAAGGGCCGTATTGTAACATCCACTTTAACAGCCTAGTGATAATTGGGTAATTTTCTGACGTTAAATTATTTATTTAAGGTGTTGGAAAATAAATTTGTTATTTTATTAAGTTTATTATGAACGATTAAAGGTAAAAAAAAAAGTCAAATGACTTATTGTTACTAGTAAATTGTTGTTTGTTTTAACTTTATACAGTTGACGGTAAAATAAAATAGTTGAACTCGCGAATGATTTTTAGGTTCCAGACAATATGTCTAAGAGGGGAATTAAATTACCCTGGGTAATTGGTGTCGGTTTGGTGATGACGACTTATGTTTCCTAATATCCTTCATTTCTCATTTTTTTTTTCAAAACTAAACACACATTAACAAAAAAATATAGAGAAAAACAAAAATTAAAGATAACATGAGCCTGTGGTTTTGATTCAACAACATCATCATCATCTCCATCTCTTCTTATATCTTGTAAGTTTAATCCTTTCATTGTTTAACCTAAAAGATGAATTGTGATGATTTTGATGTAAGAAATCATATATAAATAAAATTGAAGTTTGAAAGTTGTTATTTGATGTTATATGATGCTAATTGTTATATTAGATTGAAGTTAGAAACCGAGTTTTGTGAATTTTGAGTTTGGAATTCGGGTTTTAGGCTGTTGAAGAAGTTACAGGTCGTTGGGCAGGATGAACTACCCGGTGGGTATGTTGGGTTGTTGGTTACCCGGAAGATACAACCCAATCCGACGGGTACTTATGTTTGTGGTGTACCCGGCGGGTACTCGCCATATCCGGCGGCTACTCCCTTTTGAAATGAGAAGTTTGGATTTTTAAGATGTAATTATACGATCATAATTAGATATAAGTTAATATTCAAACTAAATATGAACTAACGAATTGTGTAACATTATTAACACTTGTTTGCTTGTAATGTTGCTAGCCTAAGTATTTATGATGTATAAGTTCTATAAGAGTTTAAACTATGTAATGTTTAATTGTTTAAGGACGTGAACTTGAGTTCAATTATTAAACTTAATATGGAATGTTGAGTTGTTTATCATTATTAATTAGTTATTTGATTGAGTTATTATAACTAGTTACCGTTTAGTACTTTGATACTATGTATTGAGATATGTTATATAATTATGAAATGAGTTATATTTTATGGAACAAATTACTAACTCATTATTTAATTGTATTCTCAGATACGGAGAAGACTTAGTAATATTAGACTTCTGAGCTAGCGGTTTAGGTAACGGTGAGTGGATTTGTAATCCTCAGTATGTTATAGTTGTAACAAGTTTAGTTACAACTGCTAAACGTATTGTTATCATTTATAGACTGTTTAGTCTGCTATTAAATTATTACTGTTGATAGACTGTTTAGTCGAACATAATGCCATGACGATTATGGATTATTTGATTATGTGATACATGGCCATTGGAAAAATGTGATTATTCAGAGGTCTACATTGGTTGGGCTTGTTTGCTATTATTTGGCTGGCAGAGGTTTCCTTGTACACATCGTTGATAGGAACCTATGTCCAGTGAAGATAATAACAAGCTATCGGTTAACTTCTGTATTGGCTTGTAGTTGTTTTAAGTGTTCTTTGGAGGATACCTCAAGAACACACGATCCTCTTTGACGCTATGTGTTTACGAAGCTTTTGCTGTAAACAGGGTTGATATGCGTTTATGATGCTTTTGCTGTAAATAGGGTTGATATGTGTTTATGATTCTTTTGCTGTAAACAGGGTTAATATGTGTTTACGATGCTTTGCTGTAAATAAGGTTGTTATGCTATGTTGGTGTGACACCCGCCAAATTAGGACTAGTGATTAGTACCTAATCAGTTATAATACATGTAATTAGTTCTGTGTTAGGCTAATTAATGTATCAAGTAATATATATTGTTGAATATATACAATCATGCGATTTGATTAAATCGTACAAGTTTCACATCGAATGTAATTCGGTTCAATTAATACGGACGTTGGTGAACTATTTTATTAAATAATATAATATTATTTAATAACGCAATTATATCCAAAATATTATTTAGATAATATTTCAATTCAAATTCGTATCGTACAAACAAGGACTACACGATTAGATTATTAAACGCGCAAACAAATCGGAACAAGTTAAAGTTATATTTTATAAGGCAACCATTAAGTATTTGGTAAAATACTTCAACAAAAATATTGGGTAATTATTCGTATTTTAAAACGTATATTTAAACGTATAAAATAAACATTTAACGTTTAAACGAATGGGAGAACGAACACCGCACGGAGCGCGATTGCGGGGACTGAAAAAGGTGAGGCTTTCACCTACACCCCACCTCTCTTTCCCTCTTTCTTTCATTTCCATTTCAACAAAAACACACACACACCACTAAACACTCTCAAACCCATCACCACCAAATTTTCGGATCTAGCATAACCGACAACAAAAGTTACATTTTCGGAATCACCATCAAGAGAGGAACAAGATTAACAAAGGCACCACCCTCGTTTTCTTCCTCGTTTTGTCTCGATTTGCAATTGTATGAAATTCTCTAAATATTTAGATCCACTCATTTTGGTGTATTATTTCGATGTTATAATGTTTACACAACTTAGTGTTGTCCAAATGTATGAAGAAAACACGATTTTGCAGCCTAAAAATGAGTTAGATTTGAGTTTTGGGTTGAAAAATCGCGACAGCCGCTGGGTTCTGGGCTGGTGTTTATCCATGTGACACAAGCACTGTGTCGTATTTAGTTTCGCAAAACATGTGACACAAGCATTGTGTCGCATTTAGTGTCGCAAAACATGTGACACAAGCATTGTGTCGCATTAAGTGTCGCATTAAGTTGCATATCATAAGACACAAGCCTTGTGTTGCGGAACACAAGCATTGTGTCACATATTATGTCGCAAAAACCCAAAAACAGAAGCCAAAAACATTCTAAGTGTTTAAAAATCACTTTTCAATAACCAAACCAAATACGATACGATTAATACGAAAAAATGGATAAATCAAAGTATAATAATAATAGTTAAGGTTATTATTATAAATCTGTCACCAACGGGCCGTACACGTTTTCAAAACTAACTAAATAATCAACCAAATCGTAGTAACTTGGACATATATAGTTGTGTAACAACTACAAAGGTAGTCCTTTGAGATACCGACTCCCATTTATAACCATCGCGTGTCGTGGACACCCTGAGGTTACAAGTCGTTGGACTTCAATTCCTGGAAAAATCTATTCCAGTTTATCTAGATAAACTCTTCAGGCTCAGGTGAGTCTTACAACCCCACTTTTACTGTTTTACTTACGGGGTGAGATACATTGCTTACTTTTATTGAACACAAGTACGAACAACTTATTTTACTATACGGGATTGCATGAGTTACTTACTTTTACCGAAGTCTCTCCATCATATATCGTTAGTTATGGACTTAAGCGCGAACACTAGTTAATGGATCCATTAGGGAAATGACCCTCCCCGCCCGGGGTAGTAGCGCTACCACGAACCGTTCTGTATAAACGGGCGACTATTATTCGTTACTTATGCTTGCTCAGTTATTAGCATGTCACGGGAGCAACTTATTACTTACGGGTTAAGCTTCGATTATGAGCCTCATGGCAATGGTATAACTTACTTACTTTACATTTGCGGGATTGCAAATACATGATTCACGCCTGCGGGCATTACTGATGAAATCTTGTGTTCAAATACTAATATTATTTACAAACCTGTGAGATTCACCAACATTCGTGTTGACCTTTTTAGCTTTGTATCTCAGGTACACATACGGAGTAGGATTCCCTCAGGATACTAGCTAGAGTCGCATGATTTCTACAACTGTATTTAACGGAGATTCTTAGCATTATCTTTTGTATTTATTATGATTATGTAATAGAATCTCCCGCTTTACGCGCGGACTCTAGGGAGCTTCATTTTGTAAACCGAAACTCTATGTTTCAAACATTTTATGTATGGAAATGTAACTATTTTACAAACGTTGCATATAGATGTCGTTTGCTTTACTTTTGTGATGTGATATTTGATTAGTAGCACCCCAAAGCTTGCTTCCGCTAAACAGTGATTTTGGGGGTGTTACAGATTGGTAGCAGAGCCTAAGGTTATAGTGAACTAGGTTGCATTTAGTGGGCCTAGACTATGACCGTTAGGCTGTATTCCTTACTAAGTATGATTAGGTTCAGTGACTACATTGTATTGGTTTAATTTAACATAGCCTGATCAACTATGTACAATTAAAGGAATACGATGTGAGATCTGAAAGGAGTCATGGCTGAACAGGATACACTAGTGGACTCTGACCTCGAGAGAACCGGGACTCAAACACGTCTGTGCTAGACACACTAGGCTATTATGTGGTATATATATATACATAGATAGGCCTCGCTCCCGCTCAATATCTTAGGCTATATTATATATGTATTATATGGATATAGGCCTCATTCTTTCTAACGCTTTATCTCAGAATGGCAAACACACCACCCAATTCATCACGCTCTCATCTGTATGGCAAACACACCACCCAATTCATCCGCTAGGAGGGACCCCAGGTCGCCTCGGGCTAGCCCATATCCTACTCACCTTACTCTACCGAATTTAGCCGCTAGAGTACACCACCACGAGCAACGACTTAACGCTATGGATATCGAACTCCAACAAACCAACGAAAACTGGAGACTTACTTCACTCGAACGAATCAACCAAGTCTCCGAAGATCACGAAAATACCATCAACCACATGGACACCCTTGACAACCGTCTGGGTGCAACCATCGAAACTATGGAGGTTGTCCACAACCAAGTGATTGGCAATCGAAATGAAATTTCCATCCTACAGTCAAGGCTGAATCAGTGCGAGACACGTCTAAGGGAAACCGAAGACGTCCTCCAAATGGTTAGCAGACTTGCAGAATCTGTAGACCACCTCAATGCACTGCTGCCACAACTCAACCTAAGCCGGAATTAGCTTAGGCTGAATATGTATTCTATTATGCTTTCGTAGGACCTATGTAATTCGACCGGATGAAACAATTCCCAGCATCTTTTATACTCATTATATTATGTAACCCTCTAGAACTCATGCCTTGTATCTAATCTAATTATCTAATGAAATATGGTTATCACGTCAATCTGTTCTCGTATATTCCATAATATAAACATGAGATATATCATAAATTCGTACAAATCTCTTATTTCCCTTTTCTTGTTCTCCTTGTTCAGCATCATGCCTCCCCGACGCCAGGTCACCCTCAGCGAAACGGAAATAGCGGATCTAATTGCCCGCAGTGTGGCCCAAGCCTTGGCTACCCGGACACCTATTCCTAGTAGCGAAGATACAGCTACCAATGGGCCACAACCCAAACCCTGCTCTTACAAAGACTTTCAGAACTGCAAACCCTTGAGCTTTGCAGGTACCGAAGGAGCAATCGGTCTAGTACGCTGGATCGAGAAAATCGAATCTGTATTCCTTATTTGCATCTGCACAGAGGGAGACAAGGTCAAGTTCTCCGCCAATACATTTTCTGACACCGCTCTCACCTGGTGGAACACCTATGCCCAGACTGTGGGTATTGCAAATGCTTACAAACTCTCATGGGATGAGTTAATGCAGATGTTGAGGGGCGAGTATTGCCCCAGAGATGAATTGAAGCAGCTGGAGGTAGAGTTCTGGAACCACAAAATGCAGGGTGATGATATCACGGGTTACACCAACCATTTTCACCAACTGGCACTTCTGTGCCCATCCATGGTCGATCCTGAGTATAAGAGGATCGAGAAATACATAGATGGACTCCCCGACAAACTTCAAGACCTGGTGACTTCATCCAAACCGGGTACTATTCAGAGCGCCATTCGTATGGCTCACGAACTAACGGCCAACTCTGTCACCCGTGGCACAACTTCAACCCCAACAACAAACAACAAGCGTAAGTGGGAAGGAAGTCCCAATTCCTCCAACCAAACCTTCAACAAAAAGCCTGAGTCTATTAAGGCTTATTCCTCGGGATCTACAGAGAGGAGAGGGTACATCGGGAACAAACCTTACTGTTCCAAATGCAACCGCCATCATGACGGTTCCTGCCCTTGTACTAAATGCAAAAGGTTCAGGCACTTAGCCAAGGATTGCTGAGCCAACATCCCTACCCCCAACACTAACGCGCCGAAGACTTGCTTTGGGTGCGGAAATCAGGGGAAGCCCGTCAAGACCCTAATGTGGTCACGGGTACGTTCCTTCTCAACAACTTAACTGCCACTGTTCTATTTGATACTGGTGCTGATAAGAGCTTTATGTCTGATAAATTTTATCCACTACTTGACACTGCACCTATAGCCTTGGATTTTAAGTACACAGTAGAATTGGCAAACGGAAAACTTATTGAGGCCGAAAGTGTGATACCTAATTGCACTTTAAACTTAGCTAATGAGCTCTTTTCCATTGATTTGATACCCATCGAGATCGGTAGCTTTGACATCATCGTCGGTATGGATTGGTTATCCAAGCACCGAGCCGAAATAGTTTGTTTTGAGAAAATCGTCTGCATCCCCCTCGTCACCGGTGGAACTTTAGTCATACAAGGGGAGACCGGTGGGACGAGCCTAAACATCATTTCTTGCATGAAAACCCGAAAATACTTGAGAAAAGGGTACCAAGCAATCCTCGCACATGTTATGGAGAAAAAGTCGGAGGAGAAGCGACTTGAGGATGTGCCTATTGTTCGAGATTTCCCAGAAGTCTTTCCTGAAGACTTGCCTGGCGTCCCACCACCTAGACAAGTTGAATTTTCTATTGATCTTGTGCCCGGTGCAGCACCTGTTGCACGAGCACCTTACCGACTAGCCCCATCCGAACTTCAGGAGTTATCTACTCAGTTACAGGAACTCTTGGACAAGGGATTTATTCGACCAAGTTCCTCACCTTGGGGAGCTCTGGTCTTATTCGTGAAAAAGAAAGATGGATCATTCCGCATGTGTATCGATTACCGAGAGCTGAATAAGCTAACCATAAAGAATCAGTATCCACTTCCTAGAATCGATGACCTATTCGATCAACTTCAGGGATCGAGTGTTTATTCAAAAATTGACCTACGGTCAGGTTACCACCAACTCCGAGTTCGTGACGACGACATTCCAAAAACAGCTTTTCGAACACGCTATGGGCATTACGAATTCCAAGTGATGCCATTCGGCTTAACCAACGCACCGACAGTATTCATGGACCTTATGAATCGGGTGTGCAAACCATATCTTGACAAGTTTGTCATTGTGTTCATTGATGACATCCTGATCTACTCGCGCAATGAGCAGGAACATGCTCAGCATCTGAAAACTGTTCTGGAACTTCTCAAACACGAAGAGTTATATGCCAAATTCTCTAAGTGTGAGTTCTGGATCCAAACCGTTCAATTCCTTGGGCACGTCATTGACCGCCAGGGAATCCATGTTGATCCCGCCAAGGTTGAAGCAATCAAGGGCTGGGAGTCACCGACCACTCCAACCGAAGTGAGACAATTCTTAGGTCTCGCTGGATATTACCGTCGATTCATTGAGAACTTCTCAAAAATAGCTGTCCCTTTAACGACACTGACTTAGAAAGATAAGAAATTCGATTGGACCGACAAACAAGAGTCAGCCTTCCAACTACTTAAACACAAACTCTGCAGTGCACCGATCCTGTCCTTACCCGAGGGTACCGATGACTTCGTAGTTTACTGCGATGCCTCACACCAAGGACTTGGTTGTGTGTTAATGCAACGAGAAAAATTCATTGCCTATGCCTCACGACAACTGAAAATTCATGAGAAAAACTATACGACACACGACCTAGAATTAGGTGTCGTGGTATTCGCGTTGAAAATCTGGAGACATTACCTCTACGGTACGAAAAGTACTATCTTTACCGATCACAAAAGCCTCCAACACATATTCGATTAGAAGGATCTAAACATGAGGCAACGTCGTTGGGTCGAGTTACTTAGTGACTACGACTGCGAAATCAAATACCATCCAGGCAAGGCGAACGTAGTTGCCGATGCCTTGAGCCGAAAAGAACGAGTGAAACCCCTTCGAGTCCGAGCTCTCAGTATTACCATCCATAACGATCTCATCACCCAAGTTCTTGCCGCTCAACTCAAAGCACTCAAACCTGAAAACATCATCCATGAAGCCTTGTGGGGCATGGATAAACAATTTGAAATCAAACCTGATGAAACTCGGTACTTCTCTAACCGGGTATGGTTACCCAAATTCGGAAACTTGCGAGATTTAGTGATGGTTGAAGCTCACAAATCTCGATACTCTATACATCCTGGTTCTGACAAGATGTATCACGACATCAAAGGATTGTATTGGTGGCCTAACATGAAAGCTGACATCGCCTTGTACGTCAGTAAATGCTTAACTTATTCCAAGGTCAAGGCCGAACACCAAAGACCTTCGGGATTGCTCCAACAACCTGAAATTCCTCAATGGAAATGGGAGCAAATCTCCATGGACTTTATTACCAAACTACCTAAAACTTCAAACGGTTGCGACACCATTTGGGTGATTGTGGACCGTCTCACGAAATCTGCCCATTTCCTCACCATCAAAGAAACTGATAAGATGGAGCGTCTGGCTCGCATCTACATCAAAGAAATTGTTTCACGACACGGTGTACCTATCTCGATTATCTCGGATAGGGACAGTCGTTTTACTTCCAACTTCTGGCAATCATTACAAAAATCTCTCGGTACTTGTCTGGATATGAGTACTGCTTAACACCCGCAAACTGATGGCCAGAGCGAACGAACTATTCAAACACTGGAGGATATGTTACGTGCATGCGCAATTGACTTTGGTAATTCTTGGGAAAACCATTTACCACTGTGTGAGTTCTCGTACAATAACAGCTACAATACCAGCATTAAGACTGCACCTTTTGAGGCACTCTACGGACGTAAGTGTCGATCACTTATCTGCTGGACCGAGGTGGGAGATACCCAACTCACTGGTCCAGAAATCATTCACGAAACCACCGAGAAGATCGTTGGTATCCAAAACAAACTCAAAGCCGCACGTGATCATCAGAAAAGTTATGCTGACGTGAGACACAAACCACTCGAGTTCCAGTTTGGGGATCGAGTGCTACTCAAAGTTTCACCTTGGAAAGGTGTTATCCGATTCGGTAAACGCGGGAAGTTGAATCCCATATACATTGGACCATTCGAGATCCTCGAGAGGATAGGTCCAGTGGCATATCGATTGCAGCTGCCATCCGAGCTCAGCAGCGTGCATCCCACTTTCCACATTTCAAATTTGAAAAAGTGTCTGTCTGACGAGACACTTATCATTCCTCTCGATGAAATCTGGGCTGACGACAAGCTCCATTTTGTTGAAGAACCCGCCGAAATAATGGACCGTGAGGTCAAACAACTCAAACAAAGTCGTATTCCCATTGTCAAGGTCAGGTGGAATTCGCGGCGTGGACCGGAATTCACCTGGGAACGGGAAGACCAAATGCGACTCAAGTACCCTCAGTTATTCACTGAAGCTACTTCAAACACGACTACGAACAAAATTTCGGGACGAAATTCTTCTAACAGGGGGAGAATGTGACACCCGCCAAATTAGGACTAGTGATTAGTACCTAATCAGTTATAATACATGTAATTAGTTCTGTGTTAGGCTAATTAATGTATCAAGTAATATATATTGTTGAATATATACAATCATGCGATTTGATTAAATCGTACAAGTTTCACATCGAATGTAATTCGGTTCAATTAATACGGACGTTGGTGAACTATTTTATTAAATAATATAATATTATTTAATAACGCAATTATATCCAAAATATTATTTAGATAATATTTCAATTCAAATTCGTATCGTACAAACAAGGACTACACGATTAGATTATTAAACGCGCAAACAAATCGGAACAAGTTAAAGTTATATTTTATAAGGCAACCATTAAGTATTTGGTAAAATACTTCAACAAAAATATTGGGTAATTATTCGTATTTTAAAACGTATATTTAAACGTATAAAATAAACATTTAACGTTTAAACGAATGGGAGAACGAACACCGCACGGAGCGCGATTGCGGGGACTGAAAAAGGTGAGGCTTTCACCTACACCCCACCTCTCTTTCCCTCTTTCTTTCATTTCCATTTCAACAAAAACACACACACACCACTAAACACTCTCAAACCCATCACCACCAAATTTTCGGATCTAGCATAACCGACAACAAAAGTTACATTTTCGGAATCACCATCAAGAGAGGAACAAGATTAACAAAGGCACCACCCTCGTTTTCTTCCTCGTTTTGTCTCGATTTTCAATTGTAAGAAATTCTCTTAATATTTAGATTCACTCATTTTGGTGTATTATTTCGGTGTTATAATGTTTACACAACTTAGTATTGTCCAAATGTATGAAGAAAACACGATTTTGCAGCCTAAAAATGAGTTAGATTTGAGTTTTGGGTTGAAAAATCGCGACAGCCGCTGGGTTCTGGGCTGGTGTTTATCCATGTGACACAAGCACTGTGTCGCATTTAGTGTCGCAAAACATGTGACACAAGCATTGTGTCGCATTTAGTGTAGCAAAACATGTGACACAAGCATTGTGTCGCATTTAGTGTCGCAAAACATGTGACACAAGCATTGTATCGCATTTAGTGTCGCATTAAGTTGCATATCTTAAGACACAAGCCTTGTGTTGCGGAACACAAGCATTGTGTCGCATATTATGTCGCAGAAATCCAAAAACAGAAGCCAAAAACATTCTAAGTGTTTAAAAATCACTTTTTAATAACCAAACCAAATACGATACAATTAATACGCAAAAATGGATAAATCAAAGTATAATAATAATAGTTAAGGTTATTATTATAAATCTGTCACCAACGGGCCATACACGTTTTCAAAACACAAACCAAATAATCAACCAAATCGTAGTAACTTGGACATATATAGTTGTGTAACAACTACAAAGGTAGTCCTTTGAGATACCGACTCCCGTTTATAACCATCGCGTGTCGCGGACACCCTCAGGTTACAAGTCGTTGGACTTCAATTCTTGAAAAAATCTATTCCAGTTTATCTAGATAAACTCTTCAGGCTCAGGTGAGTCTTACAGCCCCACTTTTACTGTTTTATTTACGGGGTGAGATACATTGCTTACTTTTATTGAACACTAGTACGAACAACTTATTTTACTATACGGGATTGCATGAGTTACTTACTTTTACTGAAGTCTCTCCATCATATATCGTTAGTTATGGACTTAAGCGCGAACACTAGTTAATGGATCCATTAGGGAAATGACCCTCCCCGCCCGGAGTAGTAGCGCTACCACGAACCGTTCTGTATAAACGGGCGACTATTATTCGTTACTTATGCTTGCTCAGTTATGAGCATGTCACGGGAGCAACTTATTACTTACGGGTTAAGCTTCGATTATGAGCCTCATGGCAACAGTATAACTTACTTACTTTACATTTGCGGGATTGCAAATACCTGATTCACACCTGCGGGCATTACTGATGAAATCTTGTGTTCAAATACTAATATTATTTACAAACCTGTGAGATTCACCAACATTCGTGTTGACCTTTTGTTGGTACATCTAGATGTGTCTGTCAGTTGGTCTCAGTCTGTAATTGTGTCATTATTGTAATTACGCATTGTATAGATAAGATATAGTTTAATTACAAGTTTTGTAATCTTGCGACACAAGGATTATGTCGCAGATTCACTCTTTGCGACATAAGCATTGTGTCGCAGAATCCGTCCATACGACACAAGGGTTGTGTCGCAGAATCAGTCTATGCGACACAAGGGTTGTGTCGCAGAAAGCTTAACTTGGGCTATAAATAGAAGTTCGTCAGCTTCTGTTTGTAAGCCACTGAACACACACATAACTCACTGTCCAGAGAGAAAAAGTCATTGGTAGGGTTATTTTGTTCCTTGTGTGTTTTGTCAAATTGTATGTTTACTTGTTGATAATATATATATACATACATCTTTGTGTTGTGGTGATACTAAGCTTAAATCTTGCATAACTTGTTGTATTTAATTTTCCGCATTTACATACAAGCAAACTACTCGTGTTGGTCCGAATAGTTGGAACCTACAATTGGTATCAGAGCCACATACTCTTGAGTTGTGGTTGCGAGTTAGTTTTTGCAAGATTTTAGTCAAATTAGTGTTATTTTCATTTTGTGTGCTCTTGGTGTTCTTGGTCAAAAGGAGCATATTTGAGCTTATTTTGGTGTTTGATTCCTAAGTGTTTGTGTTTGTCAAACCTTGGAATTTGTTTTAAACAAAAGTTGGTAATCTTTTGCTTAAAAAATTGGTATTCAAACTGCAGAAAAGCATGGTGTATTAGTTTAATATTGTGTTGAAAGTTGAAATCTTTTGTGGGCTCTAGGCTGTCTGCACGCGTGTCTTTGCGACACAAGCTCTGTGTCGTATCCACTGTTCATACGACACAACCATACGACATTAACTTGTCTGCGACATAACGTGCGACATAAGCCTACGACACAATCTTCTTTGACCTTGACTGGTCTGCGACACAAGTTGCGACATAACATACGACATTACTGTTGTGTCGCATTTTTGTCTTCTGTCTGATTAAGCTCTGCGACACATCTCTTGTGTCGTATTGACCTTCTGCGACACAACCACTGTGTCGCATTTTCCCAGACTTAGACAAAAATTTCAGCTTGTTTGTGGAATATTTTCTAACTTTTCTTGCAGATTTTCAACATGTCTCTTCAAAGTGTTGATGCAGTTCTACAACATAATGCTACGATAGGTAGTGCCAATAAACCTCCTTATTTTGCGCCAGGAATGGAATATCGAGCTTGGAAACAACGATTTATATCTTTTGTGTTATTCACTGATCCTGTCATGGAATTGGCTCTTCTTGAAAGATATGAAGCTCCGATTGCTCTTGGAGAACACATGGGTGTTCCTCCACCCAAACCTATTCGTTCATACACTCCAGAAGAACGAAAAGCATGGGAAATTGAACGAAAAACTCATTCTGCTATTACTATGTCACTGCCAACTGATGTCTTGGATATGTTTCCTCAAACAATCGCTTATGATCTTTGGATTGCTATTGAGAAAAGATTTGGTGGTAATTCCGAGTTCATCGAGAGCAAACTGGAATTAGTCAAAACTCAGTTTGATTACTTCTATATCCAGAAAAATGAGACTGTCAGAGACATGCTGTGCAGATTTACACGTACTGTAAATGAATTGCAAGCTGGAGGATATAATCTGAAGAATTCTGAAATTAACAAAAAGGCTTTAGCTGCTCTTCCTCCAAGTTGGGAAACACGAGTTTTGCTGTTAGAAAATGATCCTAAGACAATGCAATTGTCCTTAGATGATCTTGTTGGAAAGCTTGAAGCTGGTGCTTTAGATATTCAAAAGAAGGAAACACGATCCACTGCTCAATCAAGTAATAGTGGAGTCGCCTTCATTTCATCTGAAGTTAATTCTCAGAGATCTTCTTCTTACAGTAATCCGGCTGTAGGAACTTTTTCATCCCTCCCAACTTATACTACTTCCTCAAGTAAAACTTGTTCATCATCGTCAGTCCCTTCTTCAGCCACCACAGATGAGCATGCTGCAATGTTCACTGCTTTTCTCTCATCGTATGAAGATTTTCTTTCTAAGAGAGTCAGTACTCTAGAACTGACTGATGAAGATTTCAATCAAGTTGATCCAGATGAATTAGAAAGAATAGACATTAGATGGAATATGGCTATGCTTACTCGCAGAGCCAAAAACTATCTAAGAAGAACTGGAAAGAGATCTCTAGAAGACACTGCTGACCGAACACCAATGGGATTCGACAAAAGCAAAATCAAATGCTATAAGTGTCAGAATCTTGGTCACTTCGCCCGAGAATGCGAGAAAGGACGACAGCCAGCCACTGGTTTCACAAAGCCATCTGTTACTCCAAAACAGATTGAGAACTCTACTGCTAAGGCTGCATTGTTGATTGAAGATGGTGATGCTTATGACTTTTCTGCTCATGAAACTAAAGAACAATGCTTCATGGCCATCAACAATGAGGTACAATTTGCGTCATTTTCTTGTGATTCTTGTATAAGTTTAACTGGTAAAGTAAATGGGCTTATGGAACATAATGATAACCTGAAGTCTGATATCTTGAATCTAATGGAGGCAAACAAAGTTTTGAGAAATAATGAGAAACATTTTGAAAGTAACATTAATCAATTAATAGAAGATAAAAAGGAGCTGAAGGCTCTAATTTTCAGTAATCAAGATGAAATTGACAGTTACCTAAAAATGATCGCTCATTTAAAAAGGGAATTGGCTGCCTCCCAAGCCGAAGCTGTTGATTACAAAAGAAAACTCAAGAATATCAATACTTCATCAATGGTCTTTACTGAACTCCTGCAAACGGGTAGGTCTAATACTAAAGATAAATCCGGTTTGGGTTATCATAATCAACCGCCTCCATCTTTAGATGTAAACTTGTGTAGACCGTCTAAGGATGAAATTAAAGATTTTGTGCCTACTGCCTTAGTAGATACAAAGCCTGTTGAACTGACGGTTAATGAACCTACTATCAATCAAGCAGAGACGCCCGTAGTTGAATCTGTTAGTTTACCTGTTCCTAAGTTGCCTGAAGTTGATCAAGCTAACATAGAGGTCAAACATAATAGAAAGAAAACTAAGTCGGTCAAGGCTAAACCAGTGAAGCCTTTCGAACCTGTTAAGTTTACCTCATCAGGATTTGTCCAGTTAACCTCCTTCGGTAGCTTTCAGTCTGCTCCCTCAAAAACTACTGAAAAGAGGGTCGAAGTCGGAGATATTCCTTGTAAGTGTGTGTCTCAATGTGAAAAGAACTACTCTAAGCCTGATCACCACTTTATTACTTCTAAGGCAAACGATAAATCTTCACAAAGTAGTACTAAGGCTAAGGCTGAACTTAAAAGGAATAATTTTAAGAATACTGGTTATAAATCAATCAAGAATTCTGTCAAATCCTCTGTTTCACATTCTGAGACATTCACTTCAAAGATGTCTGTATCACCTAAATTCTTAGGGAGAGACGACCAAACCTTTAAGGAGAGACGATCATGTTTCTACTGCAAGAAACAAGGTCACTTGATTAATCAATGTCCGTTGCTTTCGAGAAAAATGTTATCAAAAGGTGTTTCAAAAAATTCAACTGTAAAATCATTT
This sequence comes from Pseudognaphalium luteoalbum, assembly GCA_963422505.1. Lineage (NCBI taxonomy): Eukaryota > Viridiplantae > Streptophyta > Magnoliopsida > Asterales > Asteraceae > Pseudognaphalium > Pseudognaphalium luteoalbum. The sequence continues at coordinate 52,864,573 of OY730196.1, forward strand.
TCAAAGAAAAGTACACTTGCTCAACCGTCTATCTCGAAAGTTAATGCTGCTAGGCCCAGTAAACCACCGGTTAAACAGCCTAACATTGTTAATAAGCAACCCCATATTGGTCCAGTGAATGTTTGGAGACCAAAAGAGTCATCAAATGACTTATCATCAAGTAATACTGCATCAGAAAATACTTCTGATCTCTTGAAGAACAAAGTTTTAACTGATGTAGTTATTATTGATGAGGTCTCCGGAGTACCCAAGTCTGTAAAGGCCTGGGTCTCCATTTCTAACTAACTTTCTCTTCATGTTGTGCTGTAGCAGTCAGATCATGTACAAAGCAGTAAATGGTATGTGGATAGTGGCTGCTCACGGCACATGACAGGTGACATGTCTCTTTTGTCAAACGTTAAACCATATCGCGGAGGACATGTTGCTTTTGCTGGAGATACAGGTGGTAACATCACGGGACAAGGTACTCTTACAAATGGAAAAGTAAGCTTTGATAAAGTAAACTATGTCGAGGAACTGCAACACAATCTGATCAGTGTTTCTCAAGTATGCGACAAGAAGTTTACTACAGCATTTACAGATGTTGAATGTTTGATTTTGAAACCGGGATTTGTTATTCCCGAGGAATGGGTGCTACTGAGAGCACCCCGTGTACGCAACTCGTACATTTTGGATATGCAAACAGTTACTACCAAGGAGCATACTTGTTTGCTATCAAAAGCATCTTCTAAAGATTCACTGCTTTGGCACAGACGTATGGGACATATTCATTTTCGCAGAATGAATTATCTTGTCAATAATGATCTTGTGTTAGGTGTGCCTAAAAAATCATTCGAAATAGATGATGAATGTGTTTCCTGTCTCAAAGGAAAACAACACAGGAAGTTCCATAAGTCTAAGCAGGTGAACTCTATTGAATCTCCTTTGGAATTACTTCACTTGGATTTGTTCGGTCCTGTGAACAAGAAAAGTATAGGAGGAAAGTCATACTGTCTGGTCGTTACTGATGATTACTCAAGGTTCTCTTGGGTATATTTCTTGGCTGGAAAGGATGAAACAGCCGATACTTTAACCTACTTGTTCGATCGTCTGGAAAATCTGTGTAACCTGAAAATCAAGAAACTACGCAGCGATAATGGAACAGAATTCAAGAACAAAACCTTGGAAATGTATTGTCTTCGAAAAGGAATCTTCCATCAATTCAGTGCTGCTCGTACTCCTCAGCAAAATGGTGTCGCTGAAAGAAAGAATAGGACAATCATTGAAACAGCAAGAACCATGCTGTCTGATGCACATCTGCCCACCACATTTTGGGCAGAAGCTGTTAATACTGCATGCTATGTGTTGAATCGAGTCTCGACGGTTAAGAAGCGAAACAAAACATGTTATGAATTGCTGAATAATCGCAAGCCAAATTTAAAGTTTCTTGAGCCCTTCGGGTGTCCATGCTCAATATTAATAACTAAGGATTCAATAGGAAAGTTTGATGAAAAGACTGTCGATGGTCTATTTTTGGGATATTATGTGAACTCGCCAAATAAAAGAGTTTTCAACAAGTCTACTGGGAGAATAGAGGAACATTTTGAAGTAAGATTCATGAAGTATACTGATTCTCCAAAGGGCAAGGGACCGGGATCCTTGTTTGAGTATGACAAGTTGGTAGATTCTTTTAATCTTCCCAAATTTAGTGAAGAAGATCAGGTGGTATCTTTATTTCATGGTTTAGATCTTTCTTCTGAAGTATCTACTTCAACTTCTAGAGCTGTACCACCTGAGAATATTGTCTATGATGATATTCCCTCCGACGCTGATCAGATGGCTACTGAATCCAATCCTGTAACTGAAACTGATATCATCTTACCGGTTGACCATGAAAGTTGTGCTACTGATCACTCAGTTGCTATTGAACATTCAGAAGCCGCTCCTTCTAATCTGGATTCGATCATTGTGCCTGATCCGATTCCTCAACTTCGAATTCATTCTTCCCACCCCACTGATAACATCATTGGTGAACTTCAACAAGGTGTTCTAACTAGAGGTCAGGTAGCTGCCAATGAGATTCGTGAGGAATCTTCTACTGCCTCTCCTGCCTTCTTGGATGAAAATATGGAAGAATGCTTCCTATCTCAGCTTGAACCAAAGAAAATAGATGAAGCTTTGAAAGATCCATACTGGATTGAGGCTATGCAGGAAGAGTTAAATCAATTCAAAAAGCTTGATGTCTGGAGATTGGTTCCTTTACCCAAAGATGTCGCTCCTATTGGCACTCGCTGGGTATACCGTGTGAAAAAGGATGACAGAGGCGTTGTTATTCGAAATAAGGCACGGTTGGTGGTTCAAGGTTTTACTCAAATCGAGGGTTTGGACTATGATGATGTGTTTGCTCCAGTTGCAAGACTGGAATCTATTCGCATCTTTCTGGCTTTTGCAACATTTAAAGGTTTTCGGGTTTATCAACTCGATGTCAAGAGCGCATTTCTGTATGGAGAGGTTCTGAAGGATGTGTATGTCAAGCAACCTCCAGGTTTTGAAGATCCTATTCATCCTGATTATGTTTGCAAGTTAGGCAAAGCTTTATATGGACTTCATCAAGCTCCCAGAGCTTGGTATGCGAGGTTGGCAAATCATCTAACGAAAAATGGCTTTTCCCGAGGACACATCGACAGCACTCTCTTCGTTAAAAGGGATGGAAAAGATTTGCTGCTGGTACAGGTTTACGTGGACGACATTATATTTGGTTCAACTAATGATTCTTTGTGCAGGGATTTCGAGAAAATTATGAAGTCCGAGTTTGAGATGAGTGCCATGGGAGAACTCAAATTCTTTCTGGGTGTACAGGTTGAGCAGTCTGATAAAGGACTCTACATTCATCAGTCCAAATATGTCAATGACATGTTGACTCGGTATGAGCTCCATGACTGTAAACCATATGGTACTCCTATTGAAACTAATCACAAACTCGGGCCTGCTGAACACGAAGAAGACTGCAAGGAGCGAGATTATCGTTCTATGATAGGATCGTTAATGTATCTTACTGCATCAAGACCAGATATTGTGTTTGCTGTGTCTATTTGTTCCAGGTATCAAGCGAAGCCCAAAGTTTCTCACATGAAGGCTGTAAAGAGAATTTTTGGTTACCTCAAATATAGGCCATCACTTGGTCTATGGTACTCAAACGAGAAAGACTTCTCTCTCTCAGCCTATTCTGATTCTGATTATGGCGGCTGCAATTCGGATAAGAAGTCAACTACAGGAGGTTGCCAATATCTCGGTTCCAGATTGGTGTCTTGGCAGTGTAAAAAGCAAACAACAGTTTCCACCTCAACAGCGGAAGCTGAATACATTGCTGCTGCAAGTTGTTGCTCCCAGATTCTGTGGATTCAACACCAATTACGTGATTATGGGTTACTTCTTACCTTAACTCCTATTTATATTGATAACACTGCTGCTATATCTATTATTCGCAATCCTGTTCAACATTCTAAGACCAAACACATAGAGATTAGGTTTCACTTCATAAGAGATTGCTATGAGAAACACTTGATAGACCTTATTCACATTGATACCCTCATGCAAAAGGCCGATCTTTTTACCAAAGCATTTTCGCGTGCTCGTTTCAACGAACTTGTAGATATGATAGGGATGATTTCCCTTGATCTCAAGAAATGATTTGTGACTAGTTTTATGTACAGTGTTGTTTAAATTAAAAAAAAAAAAAAAAAAAAAAAAAATTCGCAACAGCCACTCTTTATACTATGTAGTATTAAAGAAATGCTAGGTTGCTACATTTCTAAAATAGACGTTGATGTTGTGTCTGTAAACAACTTGGGATATGATAGTACATTGAATGACATGCAATGAATATGGAAACTTTAAGATTTATCCTGGATGTGTCAGTAGATTTATTTAACATATTAAAATCAGTTTTTATAAACATTGTCTTCATTATACGATGTATTAGTAGGCATGTTATACACATCTCTTTGAGAATTATTAAGAAGTTTAAATGATAATTGTCCATTTCAAGTGGTTCAACACCATTAGATGTATGACACAAGTCTTAATATCTTACTTCGACTATATATGTTTTCGTGAAAGAAGTTTATTCGATATCATCTGGGGGTATATATTGACAGTTTCCTCTGTTATACGTAAGTATAGACCTGGCTTCTGTTGATATATATTTTAAAATTAAGCAAACGCAAGTCAAAGTACTTGAAAAGTCTTTAAAATCAAGATACCTTACAAGGTCGCCTAAAGGGTTGGACCATGTTCGGTTTTGCTTAAACCTGAATCAAGTTATGTCGCTCTGTTGTACGCACGTACAGACCTGTCACCGCTGTCTTGATTCTTAAATTTGATTTTCTAATATTCTCTCTGTAAATGGAAACATGGTCTATGTCTTAAGTTAAGATGTATATCTATGGTAGTGTCCACAGCGAAATGAACAGTCAATAATAATAAAATTATCTCCTAGATGTGAGTATAACACGTTTAAGTGGACAAATATACTAATAATCGTCTTGAAATAATTTTTATAACAAGTATTTCTAGTACGTCAAGTAAATTTAAAGCGGACAAATATACTGATGATCGAAATAACTCTTACTATTTCTAATTATTGCATGTTGTGTCAATATGATCCCTAACCAGAATTATCATAACTCCGTCACCAAAAAGTATTGTGCTTGTAGATATTTTTGTTAAGCTTTATTTTTATAGTTGTATTTAACTTTATCTTATCTTTATTTTGTTTGTCACAAATCGTTTCTCTTGCGAAAATTCTTTAGTCTCAATCAAAATCGAATTCTAAATCAAATTATATGTCGCTAAAATCTGCTCTGTCTTCTGTGCGACACAAGCATTGTGTCGTATTCCATTTATACGACACAAGAATTGAGTCGTACATTGTGTCGTATCTCTTCTATACGACATAACCATTGTGTCGTATCTTATGTCGCATACGTGTTTGGGGTTAACTATTCCCAACATACGACATAACTAATTACGCTTTCATAATTACTCACGACACAACTCATACGACACAAAGGCGTTTTTGCGACACTACTGCGATTTTGCGACACAGTCGTTTTCCTTTTCGATTCTGTTGGTTCGAAGCTATTTCCAGAGATTTGTTGCTCGATTCCTACTCGTCTCATCCTTACGCTTCTTTTGGTATGATCCCTCGTATTTTCTTTGCCTATCATGAGTATAATTTGTTGTGGATATTACGGGTTTTAGGGTTACGGTTATTTTTTAAAATTATTTAGGGTTTAGGGATTTCTAGGGTTAGAAACCTTGGTATTCTTGCTCCCTTACTGTTTGCGAACTCTAGGGTATGATTAGTTTTCGAAAACCCCAACATTTTGGTCAAAACCATTTCTGGGTTGTTTTGATGTTCATCTTTGCGACACAACATACGACACAAGCGTTGTGTCGCATAGATCAAACTGTGTTATGTCGTATCGATTCCCTCCGTTTATGTCGTATCATGTACGACACAACATACGACATAAGAGTTATGTCGTATCATTTTATACGACACAACCTACGACACAACTGTTGTGTCGCATCTGAGATTAATTTCTCAAAAAATGCTAAATGCAAGGGAAACTCTGTCCGCGTGACACGTGTCATGCGACACAAGCTCTGTGTCGTAGTCTCCCTCTACGACACAAGTACTGTGTCGTATCTCTGTTATGTGACACAACTACTGTGTCGCAGAACATTTGTAAAATAAAACGCGATTATTTTTTTGTGTACTAACGCTAACGCTGCTCGAGTTTTTGGTTGTATTACTGTTATTTTTCAGAAATGGCTGATCAACAACCTGCACAAGCTGCACCACTTCCTGAGATTGATGTCACAAAGTACTTTTGGGAACCGCGTCACAACATTGTGGCTTTCCTGAACACCGCTGTCGAGACATCGCGTCCATATCGACCCATGATATCTTTTCTCCGACGGTCTCGAATCCACAAAGCCATTACTGCTGACACGCGGATTTTGTGAGATCACATTACTGAGTTTTGGGATAATGCCGTGGTCAACAAAGAGGAACAGGATACTCGTATTATTTCAAAGGTTCGAGGTCACAAGGTCATCTTTTCTGAGCAGCTGATTCGGGATTTCTTCGAATTTGGAGACAACCCTGATATGTTCACTCAGTTTTCTGCTGCGGCCATTGCTCAAGGGATGCAATCTATTGGTTATCAGGACATCCCAGTGGACCAGTACAAGAAAACCTATATGACAAAGGTTTGGCGGTATCTGGCTCACATTGTGATTGTTTGTCTATCCAGCCGAAGGGCAGGCCTCGAGGGAATGAGCTACGCCACTGTTTCAGCTTTTCTTGCGTTGATCTACAACAAGCCATTCAACTTCTCTGGTTATATCTTCCGAGGGTTTGTCAGCAACGCACTGGACACTAGAGAAAAGTGGGCTTTGTATCCAAGGTTCACTCAGTTACTGCTGAATCATCTGCTTCCTGGTCTTCCAGTGGCTACTGTTCATACCTTCAAGCAGACACCGATGAACACCAGGATCTACACAATCTGTACCTCTTTTGCTAAGCAGGGTCAGGCACCAGAAAGGGAGGTTGACTTATTCGGTCATATCATTGATCCGGCTTATGTTGGTCCTCCTGGTGAACAGTTTAACGATCCAGCCCCCAGGCCTACTGTTCCACCATCCCCAGTTCCACCTCCGGCCCAACAACCACCACCAGTTCAACCACCCGCAGCTCCGCAACCGTCTGTTTTGCCAGATTCTCTGGATCAGTAGTTTGTCGATCTCGATCGTGAGATCGACGCATATCAGCCACCTTCTCCACCTCCTGAATCCTCCAGCCGAGGTAAACGGCCTCGTGATTCCTCTGAGGCTGATATTTTGGATCCTCCGGTTCGCCGCTCTCGCACTTCAACTTCTACATCTTCTGAGCTCCCGAGAACTGAATCTCCTATCACTCCTCACCCGGCGGTTATTCAAGAGCTCCTGCGCAGACTTGATAAAATGCAGCATGACATGGAAGCTCAACTCACGGTGTTCGAAGCTCAAGATGCCCGAATCTCTATCCTAGAAAAGGAGAATGCTGAGATGAAATCAAAGATTCTACTGCTGGAAACCCAAGCTATTGCTTCGGGGGAGTCAAGCCAACCGGCTTTAGAATCAACACCTAGGGTTTCCGCCGAGGGCGATGAAAATGTAAATACCGAAAATGTAAATGATTCTGTTATTAATGAAACTCCTATTTTAGATTACATTCTTGAGTTACCAGGGCAACCGAAACCGTTAGCTGTAGATTACACCTATTGCAATTTGACATACTTTCAAGCTGCGGTTTATGAAGATGGTGTTGTACCTGAAGAGCCTTTTGATTTCGAGGCTGCAAATGATAATGATGATATTGAGGTTGAGCAGGAAGGACTTGATCCAAATGAAGAATATGTTGATCAGCCCTCTCACCCACAGGAAGGTATTGTCGTATCTGATTCTTCTGACGATGAGTCAGAGCCTGCATTCAATTATGTACCAGGATCCACCGCAGGATCGTCTTATCAGGCTTCCTCTGCTCCTGAATCGTCTGAACCTGTCGGACTTTCTCGAGATTTACCAGTTCCCACAGGATTCCCAAGGACAAATTACAATGACATCTTCCCACAGGATACGTTCGAACATGTTCCTGTTGACAGGGAAATGTCCATCAGGGATAACTGGTTCATCAAAGGTAAAAATATCGAACCTGTTCCTGTTACCTGCAAGAAATACAAGGTAGGCGGTGATTATACCGGCCTTATTAAAAGTTGGAAGGTGAACAAGGGAAGGTTCATGATCAAAAGACGTGACGGTATCCAGTACTTTCGTCGATCTCTGAAGAAATTGAGTACGTTGCCAAAGCACGATCTTGTTCGTCTTACTCGACTTCAGTTGATCAATCCTCATAAAGACGGAATAGCTGAAGTTATTCAGAAGGTCATGCGAGCAGAGATTCGATCAAAGAAATATCATTATGTCAGACCTGTGCTGGGTACTCGTTTTACTTTCAAGAAAAAGCTTGACCCAAAGACAAATCAGCCAATCGTCAGAAATCACTATCCTCCTGCTAATTGTCTTCGTGAAGTCTCGCTAGAATCTGTTCCCCTTAATTTGCTGAAACGATTTCATTACTGGGAACTGGATGCTCACACCGGTGAAGCCGTTCTTGTCCACGTGCCTGATTCTGTGCCTCAAACTGGGTCTACTTCTTTGTGGGGTTTACCTAAAGCAGAATTCAGGATATTTGACCCGATGAGCATAATAAACTTGTCAAAGGATGACATGAAGAAACTATTCAACAATCGTATTCGCTACAATCCTGACAACGAGTTCAACACAATTCTGGCGAAGCGATTTCAGAAAATCGTTGATATATGTTTCTCTTTTGGTGTGCATGCTGGTGGAAACTTTCCACCTGGATGGGTTTAAAGACTGAAGCTAATTGAAGAAATTCTTTGAAGACCAAGCTGAAGACACGGGGGAGTTTGTTGGTACATCTAGATGTGTCTGTCAGTTGGTCTCAGTCTGTAATTGTGTCATTATTGTAATTACGCATTGTATAGATAAGATATAGTTTAATTACAAGTTTTGTAATCTTGCGACACAAGGATTATGTCGCAGATTCACTCTTTGCGACATAAGCATTGTGTCGCAGAATCCGTCCATACGACACAAGGGTTGTGTCGCAGAATCAGTCTATGCGACACAAGGGTTGTGTCGCAGAAAGCTTAACTTGGGCTATAAATAGAAGTTCGTCAGCTTCTGTTTGTAAGCCACTGAACACACACATAACTCACTGTCCAGAGAGAAAAAGTCATTGGTAGGGTTATTTTGTTCCTTGTGTGTTTTGTCAAAGTGTATGTTTACTTGTTGATAATATATATATACATACATCTTTGTGTTGTGGTGATACTAAGCTTAAATCTTGCATAACTTGTTGTATTTAATTTTCCGCATTTACATACAAGCAAACTACTCGTGTTGGTCCGAATAGTTGGAACCTACACCTTTTTAGCTTTGTATCTCAGGTACACATACGGAGTAGGATTCCCTCTGGATACTAGCTAGAGTCGCATGATTTCTACAACTGCATTTAACGGAGATTCTTAGCATTATCTTTTGTATTTATTATGATTATGTAATAGAATCTCCCGCTTTATGCGCAGACTTTAGGGAACTTCATTTTGTAACCCGAAACTCTATGTTTCAAACATTTTATGTATGGAAATGTAACTATTTTACAAACGTTGCATATAGATGTCGTTTGCTTTACTTTTGTGCTGTGATATTTGATTAGTAGCACCCCAAAGCTTGCTTCCGCTAAACAGTGATTTTGGGGGTGTTACAGTTGGGTTGTTGGTTATTTATTCACTCACTTAGCTTTGAGCTAACCCCACTACCCTACTTCTTGCAGGTTATGATATTGATATAACGGGCCGAGCAAGATGCTTTGTTTGGGATGGAATGTTTGACCAGACATTTACTCTGATATTTGATTTGGAATGAGTCCACGTGGTATTTTGAATTATATAACACCCAACTCAGATATCTATGGTTTTGAAATAGTATAACTTTGTATACATAATATGTAATATAAAGTAATAAGGTATTTTTGACCGGCGCTTATGATGTATAGTTTATTATTAAAAAAATTGTTTCTGAAATTTAGGGGTGTTATAAGTTGGTATTAGAGCATAGGTTTGGGTGAATTGGACAAGGTGTTTAATCCCAAATTTGAACTTGTGTTAAGTCAAATATTCCGGGGTGTGGGATTTGGTTATTGTAAGGGAATCGTTTAGTATGTTATGTGCTAACACTTAACAACTTGTGAGATGTTGTTTTGGATACAGAGAAGGCAGGGTATGCGTGCTGACCAGTACTCACAATATTTCTTCTATATCCGATGGTTTAAGAGAATCAGGTAATCCACGATAAGCTTTCCTGGATTTAAATTAACTTGAATTGCCTACTTTGCTTATGATAATTAGTAGTAAAGTTGATTTGGGTAAGACTGATATGATTCCTCAGTTATGAGTCATTGATGATTATTACATGTAGACGTAATGATAGAAATATTAAATGAGTCATTTAGCATCATGGGTAGTTCCGAATGAACTTTAAATTGCAGAATATGTGTTGAATTAAGTAAACAAAGTGTTGACTAAGGGTTAACAGTGGTACTGTTTGAACCTAAAGGTGTTTAAATGTTGAAATAAACAAAGAAATTGGTAGTATGATTACAATATATTGAACGCAAGGTGTGATTATAAATTCTTGCAAATGAATTATGTGATATGTGGTTAGAAAAGATAATTTTGACTACGGTCAAATAGGGGAACGAAAAACATATGTGGATATGTTTATGAAATATGTAGAATGTGATGTTGTTCTATTTGACTGAGGAAGCGGTACACCTTCCTGTTCAAATGTAAATTGGTAAATAATAACATGATTTTATATGTTATTAATATGCGGCTAATTGCTATGTAATCAGAGGCAAGTAGGAATGTCAAATAATGATGGTAATCATGTGTGTATAATTATTGCTCATATGAACTAAATGAGTTTAGAGCAATATGATTAAGTGGGTATCATAGTAAATAATTTATAAAATGAACGTCTGTTGATAATGAATAGTTAAATTAAGTTGATTATTATTAAATACGTGCTTGGTATTGCACATAACATTAATACAGTATTTGGTAACTGATACTATACTTTGTACTAATTTTCGATGTCTAAGTATACGTACTTGATAATATACGTGATATTGTGTGGCATTATTGCTTGATAAAGTAACATATGCTGAAAATATGATAGTAAATATGATTCAGAATTTCAGATAACAAGGATATGAGTTATAATTGCTGTTGAATGGAAATTCTACATGAATAGATACATAATAAAAGATGTGATATGTATATATGAAATAACATACATATGTAAAATTTGATTATATATGTAGTAAGAGGATTTAAGTATGTATCTGTTATAAAGAAGTACTAAGTGTGTTCCCAAAACTAGTACAAAAATGAGATTTGGTCACACATAGCCAAAATTAAACGATCACACATTCGAATATTTATGTGGCTAAAGTTACCAAAATAAAATTCAAGTTATTAGTTAGCCACATATGAACTCCGATCGTGTGACCATTCGGGAATGTATTACCACACCTTCAAACATTTATGTGGTTAACAGTCACAACTATTTTTTCACTGATTATTTAGCCACATATGAATTGGAACGCGTGACGAATGAAGAGTAAGTTTGAAGCATTGGTCACGATATACATATAAAACGTTACAAACCTATGTCACATAATTGAAACTCTGTGACCAAATGCCATATATGGTCACATGAGGTAATTGTTTATGTGTCTAAATCATAGAGTCGAGTTTGTCACACATGATTTTAGTGTAACCAAAAACTGGTACATATGGTCACATAACTAACTTTAGTGTGGGTTAGCTTGCCAAAAGCTAATATGTATAGTCACATTTATTTCTAGCATGATTATGTGATTATGGATTTATAATAGCCACAACATATCACAAATGTGTATCTAAATGATGTTTATGGCCACACTCTAGGTGATTATATGTGACCAATATATTTATAACAGTCACATCATTAAATATTCATGTGGCTATTATTTAGGGTAAAAATGGGCAAAGATGATTATGATTAAATTTGATATTAGTCACATTGAGTTTTTGTGTGTCTAATTCATGAGACTTTATATGGTCATATGAGGTAATTGTGTATGTGTCTAAATCATAGAGTCGAGTTTGTCACACATGATTTTAGTGTAGCCAAAATCCGGTACATATGGTGACATAACTATTATGTGTGTCTAAACTTTAATGTGTGTTAGCTTGCCAAAAGCTAATGTATATAGTCAACCTGAAACATACAAAAACTGCCCGTTTAGATCCATTACCCAACCCACTTATTTTCCACCTTTAAAGAAAAGAAACAGGATGAAAGTTCCGAAAATGCAAACAACCAGCTACACAATACAACCAATCATAATGGTAGAAAACCCATATCTGCAAAAATTGGAATATGTCATTTACATTTATGTGCTAACAAGTTTCCAGTCATTTATCCAACATTGAGTATAATTCCATCTCACATAAGCAACTAAAGAATATTTTGAACTTAGTTATCCCAGAAAAAGGAATGAGGTAATGGATATTACATGGAACAATGAAGAGGAAGTCGATGTGAACACAGATGGTTTGCAACTTCAGCATCAACCTGAAGTTACCAAAAAATACAATGAATTTTAGAGTGTGACAACTTGAGCATGACATGGTTCACTTGGATTTCCGTATAACAATACCTCCACAGTCGGTTCGATAGTAATCATTTCGTGATTCATTGCCCAAGTCACGTCGATCCAGACGTGGCAATATGTTTTCATTTTGCGGATGAATCACGGTACTAAATTCCTCATCAACTTCATCATATGTATCTTTGTAATTTTTGGTAGGTGTCTTAAAGATGATAGACAATTTTTTATCTAGCTGGTCTTTCACATAAAACACTTGTCGTGCTTGTGAGGCTAATATGAACGGATCATCCTTATGGCCTAAATTATTCAGGTCAACCAATGTATAACCAAGAGTCGTATCGCGTTTGACCCCACCAGCTCTATGATTAACCCAATCACATTTGAAAAGAGGAATTTTCCTGAAACGGTAATCTACACCAGTTAGGCACTACCTGAAACCACCTACAAAACTAGAATCAGACAACAAAAAGGCTCGCACATCTGAAAATAAAGAATAATAAAGTTTGAATCTTTTTAGATTTAAGACATCTAAATCAAGAAAATTGAAAATGTAAACTCTAAATCTAAAGTATCACTGAGGCTGCTATGGATATCTTGAGAATATATTCTTGCAGCTAGTTGGTAGAAGAAAAAGTGTTAGAAATATGATATTATGTGAACACATGATAAACAAGAAATTACCTCATAGATTCTGATATAGTGACCAATATATAGCGACAATTTGTGCTTATACAGATCACAAGTAGGCAGATTACAAGAAAGTAGTTTGATTGATGTAAAAAATGATGATGTCCACCACAATAAAGATCTCATTTCTAAGCAACTTCTTTTACAGAATATTAAGAAATAAATAAAATTTCAGTTGATAAGTTTGCAATTATAAACGTATACGAAGTCAGTACATTAATAAGTGAGAAAAATTGTGACACATAATACACATGACCCATTTCTTAGGATATACTGTATAACTTAGCAATAGGACATCATAGTTTATATAATGCATAATCTGTTACTTGTGTTGCCACATATTCATTACTTTTGTTGCCTTATAACTTTGTATCATCTTGTATCGTCTTCACTAATGTTGCCTCATAACATATTCATTACTTTTCTTGGCTTATAATCTGTTACGTGATAGAAATCCTAATGAAGAATCATGGAAAATGAAGTCAATGATCAGGATCATTTGGTTAATTATGATAATAACGACGAGGTTATTGAATATGAATCAGAGGAGTATACTGATGATGAGGCAGATGGAAACAACACTTCAAATCAGAATATAGTTAAGAGGGGCATAACCAGGTTATATAAGTTTCGCAAAAATTATGGCAAAGCCGGTGGAATAAAGCTCAGTGTAACCTTCGATGCGATGTATAGGATAACAGGACCAAATAGAACATTATTTTCTAGTTTTTTAGGAGACCTGGTTCGTGAGCATATAGGTTTGAAGATTCTATCTTGGAAGAAGGTGGATTCAGAAGCAAGAGATAAACTATGAGATGAAATCATGGTACACATATACTATTTTGAAGCAATTACTACATAGCTCTATCCTTGTGCATTTACATTATGTGCAACAAATTAATGACATTGTGTTACTTTTTGCAGCGATATTTTGATGTTGCCGAGACAGTTAGAAAATTAGTAATGCTTCATCTTGGTGGACTACTAAGGATTTTCAGAAGGAAACTGAGACAAAATTACATATTGCCCAACCAAAATACCCCTTCAAAACTAAATGAACTACCGGCGAAGTATAGTGCAATTGTCAATAAATCAGAATGGGTCGCTTTTATAAATTATACGACCACCGAGGAATACCAGGTTTTAATTAGTCTTTTTTATTTAAGTCCATATATCTTTTATATTTTTGTGTTTACATCTAAACGCCGTATGCTTTTGTGTTGTAAGGGGAAGTCAGCTGCAACAAAAATAGCACGTTCCAAGTCGGTTTATCAGCATATAATGGAACAAGGTGGATACATATATGTGAAAGAGAAAATGGTAAGATTACATAATGTTTTTTTTTATTCCTTTATTTGCTTCTTAACCATAGTTTACTCTGTAACGCAAATGTGTGGTAGTTTTGATTGAGTATTGTTCTGATGTCTTGTCCCCATCAATAATTGTTGTTTAGTGTTTTAGATAATGTAATAACGTTTAGTCCTCTGCATAATGCTTAAATAGTGGAAAGTTACATTCCTGTATGATGTGATATTGGAATTTGTACATTTATACTAACTGTTATTATTGAACTACCAATGTAATTGGTATGTCTCATGTTTTGTTCAGAGACGGGTCCAGGTATGCATACAGTGCACATATACATTGCATACAGTGCACATATTCATTTTGTCTGAAAGTCGGTTCATTACTGTGATAACACAAATGTGTATTGGGTCAGCAGTCAATTTAGTCAGCAGCTCATGGTTTGTTTCCTGTTTTCCAGTCATTTTTTTAAGCTGTGAAATGAGGAATACAAGATGTATAGATGCAGCCTGCAAAGTAACTCATTGACCCAACCCGTTCGACCCGTTAGAAAATTTTGAGCCAACCTTGATTTAACCTAACCTGTTCGACCCGTTTGAAAAATCTGACCCGTTTCAACCCAAACCCATTTCAAACCAAACCCATCCTAACCCAACCCAAACCCGACTTGACCCGACCCATGAGCCAGGTCTACAGTACATTGCTATCTTTGCCACATTTTAAAGCTTAAAGTATCATGAAACTGATTAACTGCTAATATCAATGGTCGGTTGTCGTTTGCAGGCTGCATCTTGTTTTTCACCTGCTTCTATTGCATAGTTGTACTTAATAGCATCATACTTTCGTTTATCTTGGTTTAACTATACATGTGTACGTATTTGATGTTCAGCAGATCAAAGATAAAGAAATTGAAGCAGATCAAGAACCCCCACGTACTTTAATGTGGGTGAAAGGAAGGATAAACAAAGACGGAGAATTTCTAAATGAGGAGATTAAATCAGTTGGAGAAAAACTAGTAAGTTTGACTACAAATTTTATTATTACATTATGTTTATGTTCGTATATAAACTTATTTCCATATTATTTGTGCAGAAAGAAACTGATGATAAGATCAATGAAGGAACCTTGAAGGCTGAACAGGGAACTGATGCCATTACAGTTGTATTTAAGGAAAAGGGAGGCTATGCATGAGGAGTGGGAAGCAGAGTGACATACAAGAGGTATTTTGATCTTCCTTGAAATAGACAAGCATCCAATGAAAGAGTTGCTGATATCACGTAAAAAGTCACATTTTTACTACCGATATCTCTCTCATTCTGGAACGATTCTTGGTACTTTAGCTCAAAAACACTACAAATCTGTAATATTATGTCAAGATGGTAAAAACAAGGTTGCATGATGAAAATCAAGCAAAACGGGCAGAAAACAAAGATTCCACGCACGTTTGAAGATTCAAGACATCAAAACGAGGTTTCAAGACAAAAGAGCCCATCACCAACATCTATCTGACCCAAGATGTTCGTTTTCAAATTATGAATCCAACAGAAGAAGAATCAACTAAAACAGACGAAGAACGAAGATTCTACGCACTCCGGAAGATCCAAACGATTCGTACGACACATCTAAAGTTCAGAGAAATATTTTTGGGATTTCTTTTCATCAAAAGCTTCGTTTTTGAATTACGAATCCAACGCAAAAAGAATCAACGCAAACGGACACGTAATGAAGAAAACACGTACGAATCGAGAAACGAAGCAACCGGCAGCAGACTGGTGCAGCTGGCAGCCAGCCGCCGCCGGCAGCCACCCAGCCGCTGCCAGCTGGCAGCCAGCCACTGGCTGCTGCCTGCCACCCACACGGATTGCACTTTTGTGTCCTTTTTCGTACCCGGTGCTAGACCTTTTCCTACTTTTCGTACCTGGTGCCACTACCTTTTTCGCCTTTTGTACCTGGTGCCACTACCTTTCCCACCTTTTGCTATCATGAGCTTTGGGATGCTAACTTGAGCCAAACTTCCTCTATAAAAGGCAGCCCCTAGCTCTCATTTTAGACACACCCTAATACACACACCTTACACACCTTTCATATCTTTCTTATTTCTTTCTTTCTAGCTTTTATTTTCTTTTTCTCTCTACTTTCTCTCTAAACTAATTAATTTAGTGAGAGATAAGTAGGAGATTAATTATGTAGTAGTTAGTAGTAGCTAGCTTAGCAATGTAACGCTTTGTAATATTCGGAAGTAATATAAGCATCATTTTGATCGCAATAATTACGGGTAATATCTATCCTTTCTTTTATTAATTATTTGTAATGTTCTTGTTTGATGTTTACAATTTATTAACATTAGAAATGTCTATTGCCATGATATGCGAGTAGTTGCTTATATGTTTGCCATGTGTTCGAGGGTAGTCGAGGGTAGTCGTTGGCCGATGTGTTCAGTACATTTGGGAGAACTTCCGGTGTATTGAAATTATTTGTGTTTATTATCCATGTGACATATCTTCTATCTGATTGCGGACAACTCTACGTTCGTTAGTTGATAGGATCGTAAAAACGACTCATTCCAACATAGTTTAAATTTATAAAAAGAAATTTATATGAATGGGAATTATTATACTTTGTTATTGTTTAAATATATGACACTAGAACTAATTTATGGAGCACCCTTTCTAGTTATCAACGTGACTACAACTTAGATATTAGGGAGTCATGAACCTTAATTATGGTAAGTAGTTATCTGTACCCATGACATGCAATAAGTAAGACACAGTGAAACCATTCGTTGTAGATATTAGATTTACATTTCTGCGCTGCTTTTTATTTAATTAGTTCAGAATGTCACTTTCACTGTCAATTACTCCTGACCGCACGTTAGACGTAAGAGGCCGTGGAATTACTCTGTAAAGTACACTGTTTGTTACTGAAAGGTATGGTCTGCATATGAAACACGTTTTGACAAACTGCGAATAATCCAGGGATGTATAACTGTTTGAAAAGGAGAGGTCTAGGTCATAAATCAAAGTAATTAGAGCTTAAGAAAAGTATTAACAAGGTCTAGAAAGGAAAGTCTTAGTGACTTAGATACATGAACCCCCTAGATCTTACATAGTTGGTTCTTTAAACATAGCAAGTTAATAATTAAATACACATTTAGAAGAACGCGAGATAAGCTTAGGTGTTAAGAACGGTCGGACCTATGAGACAATATGTTGCTTTATTCATTTACCTCGGTTTTTCACCAAGATAGGTTGCTTATCTTTCAACTAGGTAAGTATTGGGAGTTTAGCGTATTGCTCCAATCAGAATCACGATAACCTAGTTCCTAGTGACATGCCAATGGGAATTTAATTGGTAGGGTTCTAGTGTTTACACCAACGTCTGTTAATCTATTAATCTGAAAGTGTCCCCATCATAAACACCCTCCCGACATTATATTATCTCAAGTCATGGTAAACCGCGTCTTCCTTATCCTTAGTTGTTCCTTATATGCTAGCTAGCTCATTTTAGGTTTATCGCTTTAGTAGTTTAAATTAGATTAAAACCCAAACTAAACCAACCACCTGAACCCTATCTTAAAGGCTTAATTATCCAAACAAGCTCCGCTTCAAATTCGACCGTCTGGAGACGACCCTGATCATCCTTATCACGTACTAGTATCGGGTAATTGTAACTATTACCAGTAGGTAGTTTGGAGGTTTAGGCCCTGAGCAAAATAACTTTTAAAACATCTTGATCGCCCCTCAGCCGTTACAACAACACCAACGACACTTACGGCTGGGGTCGCATCAAGTTTTTGGCGCCGCTGCTTGGGACGGTAGTACGATTTGGAGCCTGTTTAGATAAGTTAGTTTTTAAGAGATCCTTTTGACTGGGAATCACCATCCTTATCAGAAGTTACTTTTTCTTCGCGTAGTTTAGTGTAGTTAGGATTACCTTAGTATTAGTTTAGATTAAGTTCTCTTCTCACCCCCGACTTTAATTCTGAAACCTTCTCCTTATGCCGTCTTTTCTGATCCCATGGAAAATGTTAACTCTAGGACAACAATTAAATCAAATGCAAATTCTTATTAATTCAATTGAAAATAGATGTAGGATGTGCGGTAATACCCACTTAGATGGAGAATGCCAAAGCCGAAGTATGATATTTTCGGATAACGTAGGGTACTTAGATCCTCAAACACAATATCAATATGACCCCAATGTTTTCCAACAACATCCATACCAACCTTTTTATCCTCAACCATTCGAAATCTATCCACACTCACCTTACCCTGTATGTGAACCACAACGTTACAAGCTTCCTAACTTGAGAGATACGCCTTTAGCCTGTCTCAGCAGTAATGCTGCTTTCTCACCTCCTTCCGACCCACTTGAAGAAATGATTAAAGAACAAGAAGACATACTTAGGAGTTTTACTTATAATGTGTCTAAAATCTTTACTAAACTATCAACACATGCCCAGGAGAGTATTGAGAATCAAGCTAGAACCAACTCTAGGATACAGAAAGTTGAGAGACACACACACTCCACATCTATTACACCCGACACAGACTTACATTCTCATAAGTTCGGTTACAAAATCCCTTCAAATACCTCACCAACCCAATCTTCTAAACCTTCACATTGAACTATTCCCGACCTATCAACGTCAAAGATCAACGGAGGGTTCGTTCTAGAAGAACTTTCCAAACCACTACAACTCGAAACTTCCGGCCGGAGTGACGAGGATGATGAAGTAGACGAAGAGATCGAGATGGAAAGCCCGAATGTGGAGATTTACATAGAAGACTCAACTTCACATGAACTGAAGGAATACATACCGACTCTGAGTAACGGACTCATTCAAACTGATATGGTTGAACATATCCCACAACCAGTTGTGGTTGAACGTATCCCAAAAATCTCTTTGACTGATTCTCTTCCTGATCTAATAGACTTCACTAGTACCTTAGAGGAGACATTCACCCAGGTATTTGATGATAACGTTGCTACAAGATTGGAGATGCTAATGGACATTGTCCCATCTCCATGCCCAGAGTACAACTTTCTCATCGAACCAAAGACTTTAGGAAGCAAGATGGGTTTTGCGTCAAGAGCACCTTACAAACCATCTCTCCATTACATAATGACGTACACGTCGTGGAGTGATAAGGACCTCTTTAACAAACCCAAACAACCCAAAACGCAAGAGGTAGAAAAAGTCGAGAGCTTTATTTTTCCTCAAGTAAAACAAACCACTCACTTTTCCATGCCTTCTTACCTTATTGGACATACCTTGACCATAATCTGCTTTAATCCCTTAGGTATGTACCAATACCTCCGCTTATGTCTACTAATGGATGCAAAGGAGCCCCCTAGATTTCCCAAGAAATAGGTTTGGAGTCAAGCTAGTGACTCGAACAAAAACAAGAGCTTCTCGGGAGGCAACCCGTGTCTAACATAGGATTATCAGTAGTAGTTAAAGTAGTTAAGTAGTGAACTAACCCAATAAGTAGAAATGAAACCCTAAAATGAATGTTCCAAGTTTTCTATCTTTATGATCAAAAATGGATGGTTTGCGAAATTACTTCGTTAAAAGTCAAATTTTTGTCAAACCTTAATACTTCCTACTCCCAGTCATTTGGAATTTATTGCAACATCTATTTTCACCATTTTCCAAAGTTCTTGTTATCCCTTTCACTCACAAAAATGGAAACCTACTAGGAGTTAGGAGCCTTAGTCATTCTAAACACCCACTGACATGTTTCGAGCATTTGAGGTACTTACATATATTATTGTGAACATACATAAGATATTAATGCTTAATCTAATTTGTATGTCAATATGTGTATTATGCTCGAACTCGTTTAAAAATATGTGATTTGGATATCTTTATACTTGGCTACCTGATTCAACTGATAATACTGGTATTTCCATGTCTGCTATTTGTGATGCGGTAAATTATAGGAAACTAACTCTTTTTGTGTGAGATTAAATTCAAAGTCGTACACTTGTTTGTTTCATCTACAAAGCACTCACTTTGATAGGTTCTTCGCAAACCAGTGAATCTATGATTCGGAGAATAATCACTTGTTTGTTAGATCATGTTTATTTGATCTACTTGTAACAGACAGGGACTGACGCCTATGGATAAAGAATCTTTAAGGATAATAGAAAGATGACAAGAGGAGCTTACAGTTCATTGAGAATGGGAATCTTTGGAGCATTTCTTTGCAGGGGACAAGAGATGACACTTCTGGATACAAAGACGATTTCTAGTTGTCTATGACTAGTTCATCAAGTTGACCAGCTTAATACTCATCATATATGCCCACAAATTCCAAGTCCTATAGCTAAACCTTGCCACATAATAGAACCCTAAACCATCATCACCATATCCACCCACATTCACCCATCCATCCACCCCTTCACACATACAACCATCACCCTCAGGGACTATTCATACAAAGGAATAGATACGGGAACAATTTGGAAACTGGAGATATCAGTCGATAAAAGAACAACATCAGATTCATTACATCAGTTGTCAGCAAAAGATCTCAGGTAATAAAGATTCATGGTCATTGGATTCAACACTTTCAGATCATTAGGAGCAGTTGAGTTACAGCAGCGGCTCTTGAAGATTAGGATCTTTGTCCATTAATCTCTATCCAACATTTGGTGTTTATTGGTTAATTATGCTTGTGTCTGAAGGGCAACATCACTTCATTTTCTACAATCTATCCTTTAGCTCTTAGTTATTTTCGTAAGGAAACTGGTTGAGTGATTGAAGAAAGGTTATACTGCTGGAGCTCAAGTTCAATACATGAAGGCTGATGCTAACCAAGTTCAGAATCCAGTGGAGATGACACAGTCAACCACTCAGATCCTCAGCTCACAGTCGTATAGACGATAAGGGAGTTCTGCGTTCCTTTCTCTAGTTTATTTATCCATTTTTGCAAGATTATATCGACCTATATCCCATTCCAAACACTAAGTGTGGGATCCTTGGACTCCACAAAATACTAAGAGATATTTTCCATAATTAGTAGAAACTCTAAGTGTGGGATACTTCGACAAGAGGTACTCAATGCATAGATTCGAACATTAGGGACAATGTTCCTCTAAGTGTGGGATATACGGTCTGCAACCGCAAGTTTAACCTCTTGTCCGTAAGTCAAACAATATTTTCATTAAAAGACTAAAAATGGATAAAATTTCAAAATTTTCAGATTCAAAAACATTGTTCTTTAGAAATCCTATCTTTCAAAATTATAAATTACAGCAAGGAACAAGTTTTGACAACGAAACAAAACTGTGTTAGAATAAGATACGGACGAAAAGGGCAACACATGGTTAGGCGTCGATGTACGCATTTGAATTAGAACTTGCTCTTGTAATACATTTCGAGATCACACCGATGAATGCCATACGTGGCATAGGTACAACCCACCTTGATAACTTCTAAGGAATCCAAACACCCTTCCACCATCAAACATCCACCCACTCAACACCCACTCTTCATACCCGATCAAAACCTCCTAACATTTGTCCCGAACCTACAAAAGTTTCATTTTCCAACGAATTCTCAAAGCTACTCTTGATTTTCCGAGACTTCTGCAGCATAACACAAAGCCACCGGAGCGTTCCCCAAAGAATGATCATCATCCGTAAAAGGAACTCCAAGAAAGAAAATTCAGCAAAAAGCTTACATCGGAGCGTTCCCCAAAGGATGAGCATCATCCGTAAAAGGAGCTCCAAGAGAGAGAAATACAGCAAAAGCTGCGCAAAAAAAAAAAAAAAAGGCTATGTAGTCCTTTCAAAATCTGAGAAATTCCAAAGAAACTCTCTCAAGAAAAGTTTCGAGAAAATACAAGGAAAACCCTCACACATTCTTCACACCAAAAACACTCGATTCCTTCCAAAATATCTCGAAAGGTTAGTACCGTCCTCATCAAAAGTGATGGAGATTTGATTATCGATCAAGCCTATGACGAGACTGCTGCATGATTTCCTAGTCATCATGTTGCTCGAAGAAGGTATCGAATTCAATAAACCCTTAGTTTTCGGTAAGAACTCTTTCATAACTGTAACTTTATATTCTTTGGAAAAAGGGATCTCTAAAAACTGATGCAATTAGAATCATTCCAGAAGCTTTTAAGAATGAGTTTGCTTGAGGACAAGCAAAGTTCTAAGTGTGGGATACTTGATATCACGTAAAAGTCACGTTTTTACTACCGATATCTCTCTCATTCTGGAACGATTCTTGGCACTTTAACTCAAAAACATTACAAATCCGTAATATTATGTCAAGATGGTAAAAACAAGGTTGCATGATGAAAATCAAGCAAAACGGGCAGAAAACGAAGATTCCACGCACGTTTGAAGATTCAAGACATCAAAACGAGGTTTCAAGACAAAAGAGCCCATCACCAACATCTATCTGACCCAAGATGTTTGTTTTCAAATTACGAATCCAACAGAAGAGGAATCAACTAAAACGGACGAAGAACGAAGATTCTACGCACTCCGGAAGATCCAAACGATTCGTACGACACATCTAAAGTTCAGAGAAATATTTTTGGGATTTATTTTCATCAAAAGCTTCATTTTTGAATTACGAATCCAACGCAAAAAGAATCAACGCAAACGGACACGTAACGAAGAAAACACGCACGAATCGAGAAACGAAGCAACCGGCAGCAGACTGGTGCAGCTGGCAGCCAGCCGCCGCCGGCAGCCACCCAGCCGCCGCCGGCAGCCACCCAGCCGCTGCCGGCTGGCAGCCAGCCACCGGCTACTGCCCGCCACCCGCACGGATTGCACTTTTGTGTCCTTTTTCGTACCCGATGCTAGACCTTTTCCTACTTTTCGTACCTGGTGCCACTACCTTTTTCGCCTTTTGTACCTGGTGCCACTACCTTTCTCACCTTTTGCTATCATGATCTTTGGGATGCTAACTTAAGCCAAACTTCCTCTATAAAAGGCAGCCCCTAGCTCTCATTTTAGACACACCCTAATACACACACCTTACACATCTTTCATATCTTTCTTATTTCTTTCTTTCTAGCTTTTATTTTCTTTTTCTCTCTACTTTCTCTCTAAACTAATTAATTTAGTGAGAGATAAGTAGGAGATTAGTTATGTAGTAGTTAGTAGTAGCTAGCTTAGCAATGTAATGCTTTTAAATATTCGGAAGTAATATAAGCATCGTTTTGCTCGCAATAATTACAGGTAATATCTATCTTTTCTTTTATTAATTATTTGTAATGTTCTTGTTTGATGTTTACAATTTATTAACATTAGAAATGTCTATTGCCATGATATACGAGTAGTTGCTTATATGTTTGCCATGATTTAGATAGTTATAATGGAATGATATTAGATATTGTAAAGTAATATGACGGCCCCTATTCGACTGTTCCCGGATATAGTGCTGGAAATGCTTTATGCGGAGTACAAAAGTATGGAAGTCTGGGACGACCGAAGGTAGTTGTATTACGGATCAATATTATAAATGTTCTAATTAAATTTCTGTTTATAGTTTAATTATAATATCATGAACGAATGATGGCATGTTTGGCCAACCGCTTATGACAAGACTGCCCCAACTTATTCCGGTAGGGTAAAACCTGTTTATGCGACTATTTATTCAATAGACCATGCCATGATGCGGACGTCTCTGACGTCCGAGATTGGGGAATAGGATTCGAGGGTAGTCGTTGGTCGATGTGTTCAGTACATTTGGGAGATTTTCCGGTGTATTGAAATTATTTGTGTTTATTATCCATGTGAAATATCTTCTATCTGATTGCAGACAACTCTACGTTAGTTAGTTGATAGGATCGTAAAAACGACTCATTCCAACATAGTTTACATTTATATAAAGAAACTTATATGAATGGGAATTATTATACTTTGTTATTGTTTAAATATATGACACTAGAACTAATTTATGGAGCACCCTTTCTAGTTATCCACGTGACTACAACTTAGATATTAGGGAGTCATGAACCTTAATCTTGGTAAGTAGTTATCTGTACCCATGACATGCAATAAGTAAGACACAGTGAAACCATTCGTTGTAGATATTAGATTTACATTTCTGCACTGCTTTTTATTTAATTAGTTCAGAATGCCACTTTCACTGTCAATTACTCCTGACCGCACGTTAGACGTAATAAGCCGTGGAATTACTCTGTAAAGTACACTGTTTGTTACTGAAAGGTATGGTCTGCATATGAAACACGTTTTGACAAACTGCGAATAATCCAGGGATGTATAACTGTTTGAAAAGGAGAGGTCTAGGTCATAAATCAAAGTAATTAGAGCTTAAGAAAAGTACTAACAAGGTCTAGAAAGGAAAGTCTTAGTGACTTAGATACATGAACCCCCTAGATCTTACATAGTTGGTTCTTTAAACATAGCAAGTTAATAATTAAATACACATTTAGAAGAACGCGAGATAAGCTTAGGTGTTAAGAACGGTCTGACCTATGAGAGAATACGTTGCTTTTTTCATTTACCTCAGTTTTTCACCAAGATAGGTTGCTTATCTTTCAACTAGGTAAGTATTGGGAGTTTAGCGTATTGCTCCAATCAGAATCAAGATAACCTAGTTCCTAGTGACATGCCAACGGGAATTTAATTGGTAGGGTTCTAGTGTTTACACCAAAGTCTGTTAATCTATTAATCTGAAAGTGTCCCCATCATAAACACCCTCCCGACATTATATCATCTCAAGTCATGGTAAACCGCGTCTTCCTTATCCTTAGTTGTTCCTTATATGCTAGCTAGCTCATTTTAGGTTTATCGCTTTAGTAGTTTAAATTAGATTAAAACCCAAACTAAACCAACCACCTGAAACCTATCTTAAAGGCTTAATAATCCAAACAAGCTCCGCTTCAAATTCGACCGTCTAGAGACGACCCTGATCATCCTTACCACGTACTAGTATCGGGTACTTGTACCTATTACTAGTAGGTTGTTTGGAGGTTTAGGCCCCGAGCAAAATAAATTTTAAAACATCCTGATCGCCCCTCAGTCATTACAACAACACCAACGACACTGACGGCTGGGGTCGCATCAGTTGCGTTAATTCAAAGGGAACACGATAATGAGTGACGTGAGCGTAAGGAAAAAGAAGTAGTAATCAAGAATTTGTCCGATGAGATGGCACAAACAAAGGGAATGGTTACTCAAATGATGAGTCAGTTGGCTGCACAAGGGGAGCAGTTATAGTCATTGTCAACTCAATTGGCAGCATCATATGTAAGACATTTATTGTATTTATCTTCTTTCTAATATTGGAAGTGTTTGGGGAAATTAATACTTTAACATTATCTTTCTATCATTGGATTCAAACTAACTGGTTATATGATGTTGATCTTGATTTTTCAAGTTATTATAGTCATTTTCATAGTTTAACACTGTTGTTCAGATTGCAATCTGTTTTCACACTGGTCATCGGTCTGGTTATTAATCTGTTTTACTGTCTCCTGTTTTTTCACACTAGTTTAAACTAACTGTAACTCTATGTGACTCTGCCTAGTGTGTGGACTTTAATAATACTGCCAACACTTGAAGTATAAAAACATAACCAAAGGGGAAAACAGGTTAGAGAAAGTATGGGTGGTGACTCGGGTTGGCTCTGGTTGTGTCAAAATGGGTTAGTTTCGGGTTGAAGGGTTGATCTTGCGGGTTTGGCAGGTCAAAATGTTGACCCAAATGCGGGTTGAAGTTAAACAGGTTGGTGGATTGAGAATCCTAACCATAACCCATTAAATTCTGTCCATTTCGGGTTGGATTTTAGTTCGTGTCGACACCCCTATCACATAGCCCATGACATAATGACACGTTTATAATATTCTTAGATGTTCTATTAAAAATACAAGAAATTGTATGGGACTGAAACTGACACACTGATGATTCCATGGATAACAGGATGGCAATGCACAACATATTAGAAAGAGGCAGGACCTCTCATCGAAAAAGATAGAACTTATAAAAAAGAAAAGAAGTCTGTTGACCGTGCACCCATTTCTGAACACCTTGAGGACATCTCTAAAGAAGTTGATGTTTCTGCAAAAAAAGGTTCTAACTTTTTTGTACCATTATATCAGGCGGTGAAAAATGGTTGGGAAGGTTGGCGGGTTCGGGCAGCTGGGTCTAAATGGGTTGGGTCTAAACATAATTGGGTCTAAATGGGTTCGGGTATGAACGGGCACGAGGCTGAATGGGCGCGGGTTTGAACGGGCTCGAGTTAAAATGGGTTTCATTTCTTGATTTTATTTGCAGATTTTGCTGGTAGTTATTATAATTTTGCCAACATTTTTATTTGATATTTCTAATTACAAATGCATTTATTAATTTATATTACAGGTGTCTTCAGTGGACACTAATCCTAAACAATGCAGTACTGATCAAAAGGAGGGATCATCGTTAAGTGTTGTTGGATGTGAGAAGGATGCTAGAATTCCAAATTCGGGTTGCGGAAGCGAATCGGGTCGGGGCGCGACTAATCAATATACACAGCACAAAAGATATAATGAACGACCACTACATGCGTCGTTTTACATTGAGATTGATAAAATAAAAGTTTACATCAAAATATTGTTTACATTAGCTCAGTTTAAAATTGAGAGATTTAAGTACATAATTAATCTATACAAAATATAATAATGCAGCTAAAATCTCTGATTGTTTGCATGCTGACTCGAGCTAATAAATCTTGATTGAGCAGTCCAACCTACTGCTGGTCACCTGTGATACATGCTAAAATGGGTCAGCGAAACGCTGGTGAGCTCACAGGTTTGTATATCAACATATATTTGTATGAACCGCAAGATTTTATAATTGAATTTAAAATGCAATTAAGCAAAATAAAAGTTATACAGCCATGAGCACATAGTCTGAGCTTAACTTGAGTGTCAGGTCCAATTAAGGAAACCCAACTGAGTTGCCTCCTACGAGTGCCTAATCTACACTCGTCTTCCCAAATGCTAATACGTCCGTTTGACCAGTTAGTGCGTGCTAACCCGGACGAGGATTGTCAATCCTATATGATATCATATACTAACATTCATGCTACATATGTATTACCAGACTATGCTATGGAGGGCTTTAGTGATTAGTTGAAAACAACTCATGTAGTATTTGATTGATTGGTACTTACGTTCAACTTGTAAAATAAAACGAGCAATAATATCACACCCCTGATTGAAAAGCAGTAAAATAGGGGCCATGAGACTCACCTGAGCCTTGAGTGTTTATTAAAATAAACTTGAATTGATTAGCTGTGAATTTATGTCTGGAGACTTGTAACCTGTCGGGCGTTCAAAACGCGCAACGTTATATCAGTGAGTAGATGTCTCAATAGACCATCTATGTTTGTTGTCCAACAATTAGTTATGTCCAAATGTTTGATTGTTCAACTTTGTTTATCAAAAACGTGTACGACCCGTTGGTGAAAGTTTGTAATAATAATTCTTTAAGACATTATTATTAAGTTTGTGCCATCATATATATAGTTATAGTATGTATCATGTGTGTTTATAAGTTGTTATCCATGTTCAACACTTGGTGAAAACAAGTCCCATAAATTCTGTTTTTAGCGACACTAGTGTCAGTGTCGCAAGTCATGCGACACTAGGGTAAGTGTCGCAGTGTATGCGAGTGGGTCATGCGACACTAAGGTCAATATCAGTGAGTTTATGCGATACTAGGGTCAGTGTCGCATTAAGGTTAATGTCGTAGTGAGGTTATGCGACATTAGGGTCAGTGTCGCATTAAAGTCAGTGTCGCAGTAAGGTTACGCGACATTAGGGTCAGTGTCGCAGGTTCAATCAAATTTTCAATAAGTAGCGACACTAATAGCGACACTATGGTAGTGTCGCAGGTAATGTCGCAGGTAGTGTCGCAGGCCATGCGACACTAGCGTCTGGTCAAATTTCCATTTTTAGCCCAAATGTATTCAAGTGTCGGTTTTTCATTCGGGAAACTTTCCAAAATTTGTTTTTTGTCCAAGTTACTAACTAGGTCAACAAACCCATTTTTGTTACCACTTTCCAAATATAGTAAGTTTTTTGAAAACTAGCCACTTTTGTTGACTTGGTCAAACTTACTCGGTTTGACCCGAAACTTTCACCCAACCCAAATATCAGTTTATAGAGTCTAAATAATTTGTCGGTTTGTGTCCAAGTTCACCAAGATTTCACATTTTCGACTTTTTGTCGGTTTATTCACCAAGTGATATTACCAATTTCTGGTCAAAGTCAAGTCTCACAATTTTTATCAACTGATCTTCTATGTGTGTAGTGTCTAACTTATGTTTTCCCAAGAGTTTTAAGCCCATGATCATAGAGAAACAATTTAATTTGTCATGCATTGTCCAGTTTTTGATTTTAATCAGGTCAGTCCCAAAGACTGATAATTAGAGAAAAATACATTCGGACCTGGTAAAAACGTAAAACATGAAAGTTGTATATCTTTTCAATACGCAAATTTTTTAAAAAAATGCATCTTCTAACTCTTCCTAGAACTCAAGATATGACGTTTTTAGTAACCTGTGTTTTTTCTGGGCAGATTGTGTGTTCTTGTATATAAATTCATAAAAACGTATTTTGAGTTTAAATTTGGACATAATCTTGTTAGATGAGCCTTAAAACATATAAATAAACAATATGAAAGTATTGATGGACTTCCTTACAAAGATTTTGGTGAAGATAGGATGAGATGATGATGCATGTGTTCTTGAGTTCCTTATTATTATAAAGAGTTAAGTAGTTAATTGGTGGTTGATGGTGGATGTGGTGGTTGTAGGTGATGGAGGGCTGGTGTTATCAGGTTTTTAGAGTGAGAAATGAGAGAGTTTTGAGAGTGTAGAGAGAATAGGGAATGAAAGAGTGAGTGGTGAAGTATGTGCATGTAGTTCAAGTGGAGACATAAGTGAGTGGTTTGCATGAAATGTTAGAGGGGAGTGAGGGAGGTGGCACATGGGTGCACATGAGGGTTGAGGGGGCCGGCCTAGGAGGGGCCCACTCAGGGGTATTTTGGTCATTTTCTCATTTATTCGATTTGTGCTTCGTGCGGTGTTCGTTTTCTCGTCCGGTTTGGTGTTTAAACGTTTATTACGCGTTTTTAAGTATCGATTTAAATTTCAATACTTTCACTTGAAGTGTTCTTTCTAAATACTTGGAAAAACATTTATATAGATGATTCGTTAATTTAGGGATCTCGATTTGCTCGTTCGTTGTACGGATTTTAAATCACGTAACCGTTGTTTGTACGATACGAATTAATTATAAAGTATTATTATCGAGATAATATTTTTGGGAAAGATAGTGTTATTTAATAATGTTATATTATTTAATAAATCGTCTCACCAACGTCCGTATTTAATTGAACCGAAATACATTCGATTTGAAACTTGTACGATTTAATTGAATCGCATAATTGTATATATTCAATAATATATATATCGGTACATTAATTAGCCTAACACAGAACTAATTACATGTATTAATAATTGATTAGGCACTAATTACTAGCCCTAAATTGACGGGTGTCACATTCTCCCCCTGTTAGGAGAATTTCGTCCCGAAATTTGGTTTGAAGTCGTGCTTGAAGTAGCATCAGCAAATAACTGAGGGTACATGAGTCGCATCTGGTCCTCCCGTTCCCAGGTGAATTCCGGCCCACGTCGCGAATTCCACCTGACTTTGACAATGGGAATACGACTTTGTTTGAGTTGTTTGACCTCACGGTCCATGATTTCGGCGGGTTCTTCAACAAAATGAAGCTTGTCGTCAATACGAATTTCATCCAGTGGAATGATAAGTGTCTCATCAGACAGACACTTCTTTAAATTTGAAATGTGAAAAGTGGGATGCACACTGCTGAGCTCGGATGGCAGTTGCAGTCGATATGCCACTGGACCTATCCTCTCGAGGATCTCGAATGGTCCAATGTATCTGGGATTCAATTTCCCGCGTTTACCGAATCGGATTACACCTTTCCAAGGTGAAATTTTGAGTAGCACTCGATCCCTAACCTGGAACTCGAGTGGTTTGCGTCTCACGTCAGCATAACTTTTCTGACGGTCCCGTGCGGCTTTGAGTTTGTTTTGGATCTCGAAGATCTTTTCAGTTGTTTCGTGAATGATCTCAGGACCAGTGAGTTGACTGTCTCCCATTTCGGTCCAACAGATAGGTGATCGGCACTTACGACCGTACAGTGCCTCGAAGGGTGCAGCCTTAATGCTGGTGTGATAGCTGTTGTTGTACGAAAACTCGCACAATGGTAGATTTTTTTCCCAATTTACACCGAAATCAACTACCCAGTCTCGTAGCATGTCTTCCAGTGTTTGAATGGTCCGTTCACTTTGGCCGTCGGTTTGAGGATGGTATGCGGTACTCATATCAAGACGGGTACCCAATGATTTTTGAAGTGATTGCCAAAAGTGAGATGTGAAGCGACTATCCCTATCAGAGATAATTGAGATTGGAACACCGTGTCGAGAAACAACCTCTTTGATGTAGATTTGTGTGAGGCGTTCCATTTTGTCGGTTTCCTTGATTGCCAGAAAATGGGCAGATTTTGTGAGACGATCGACGATCACCCAAATGGTATCGCAACCGCTCGATGACTTTGGTAGTTTGGTTATGAAATCCATGGCCATTTGTTCCCATTTCCATTCAGGAATGCTGGGTTATTGGAGTAAACCAGAAGGTTTTTGGTATTCAGCTTTGACTTTCGAGCAAGTAAGACACTTGCTGACGTATGTAGCGATTTCAGCTTTCATATTCGGCCACCAATAAAATTCCTTGATGCCGTGATACATGTTTTCGGATCCAGGATGGATAGAATATTTGGACTTGTGAGCTTCATCCATCACCAAGTCTCGTAGATTTCCAAAACTGGGTAACCAGATTCGGTTTGAGAAATACCTAATCCCGTTAGGCTTGATTTCAAATTGTTTGTCCATGCCTCGCAAGGCTTCGTTTTTGATATTATCAGGTTTCAGAGCTTCGAGTTGAGCAGTGAGAATCTGAATGTTTAGATCATTGTGAATGGTCATACTGAGGGCTCGGACTCGAAGTGGTTTCGTTCGTTCTTTTCGACTGAGGGCATCGGCAACAACATTTGCTTTGCCCGGATGGTATTTGATCTCACAATCGTAGTCGGTAAGCAATTCAACCCACCGACGTTGTCTCATGTTGAGATCCTTCTGATCGAATATGTGTTGGAGACTTTTGTGGTCGGTAAAGATTGTGCACTTAGTGCCATAGAGGTAATGTCTCCATATTTTAAGGGCAAAGACGACAGCTCCTAGCTCGAGATCGTGGGTGGTGTAGTTCTTTTCATGAATTTTGAGCTGTCGCGAAGCGTAGGCAATAACTTTGTTTCGTTGCATCAGCACGCAACCGAGACCTTGATGAGAAGCATCGCAGTATACCACGAAGTCATCAGTGCCTTCGGGTAATGATAGAATCGGAGCACTGCAAAGCTTTTGTTTTAGAAGTTGAAATGCTGACTCTTGTTTATTAGTCCAATCGAACTTTTTGTCTTTCTGAGTCAGGGTTGTGAGTGGTTGAGCTATTTTTGAAAAATTTTCAATAAATCGCCGATAGTATCCAGCAAGACCCAAGAATTGACGTACTTCGGTTGGAGATGTGGGTGCTTGCCAGCATTTGATGGCTTTGATTTTTGATGGATCGACATGGATTCCTTGACTATTAACAACATGTCCAAGGAATTGAACGGATTGTATCCAGAACTCACACTTGGAGAATTTGGCGTAAAGCTCTTCGTGTTTAAGTAGTTCTAGAATGGTTTTGAGGTGTTGCGCGTGTTCTTGTTCGTTTCGCGAGTATATGAGAATGTCGTCAATAAAGACAATGACAAACTTGTCGAGATACGGTTTGCACACCCGATTCATAAGATCCATGAATACAGCCGGTGCATTGGTTAGGCCGAATGGCATTACTTGAAATTCATAATGCCCGTAACGAGTTCGGAAAGCAGTTTTCGGGATATCAGTGTCGCGAACTCGAAGTTGATGATAACCTGACCGAAGATCGATCTTTGAATAAATACTTGACCCTTGGAGTTGGTCAAACAGGTCATCAATACGAGGGAGTGGATATCGGTTCTTGACGGTCAATTTGTTCAACTCTCGGTAGTCGATGCACATTCGGAAAGAACCGTCTTTCTTTTTCACGAATAAGACCGGAGCTCCCCAAGGTGAAGAACTCGGTCAAATGAATCCTCTATCCAGGAGTTCCTGTAACTGGGTGGACAGCTCCTGAAGTTCGGATGGGGCTAATCGGTATGGTGCTCGGGCCACAGGCGCAGCACCTGGCACGAGGTCAATTGAGAATTCAACCTGTCTTTGTGGTGGCAGACCAGGCAGTTCTTCGGGAAAGACTTCTGGGAAGTCTCGAACGATGGGCACATCCTCAAGTCGCTTCTCCTCCAACTTTTTCTCGATGATGTGTGCAAGGATTGCCGGATAACCTTTTCTCAGGAATTTCCGAGTTTTCAAGCAAGATATAATGTTTAGTCTTGTCCCACCGGTCTCCCCCTGTATGATCAAGGTTCTACCGACGGCGAGAGGAATACGAACGAGTTTATCATAACAAATGATTTCAGCGCGATGTTTGGACAGCCAGTCCATACCAATGATGACATCGAAACTTCCAATTTCCACAGCCATAAGATCGATTGAAAAGATTTCGTTGGCTAGGTTTAAAGTGCAATTAGGTATCACACTATCAGTTTCTATGAGTTTACCATTTGCAAGTTCTACGGTGTACTTAACATCTAGGGCAATAGGTGCAATATCAAGTAGAGGGTAGAACTCATCGGAAATAAAACTTCTATCGGCACCAGTATCAAACAGAATAGAAGCAGATAAGTTGTTGAGGAGGAACATACGCGTGACCACATTCGGGTCCTGACGGGCATCCCCGGAGTTGAGTACGAACGCTCTTCCCCTTGCATTGTTGTTGTTTCCCTTGTTCTTGTTTTTAGGACATTCGTTCTTGAAGTGTCCTGTTTCTCCACACCCAAAGCAAGATTTGGGTTGGTTGGAATTGTTGCGAGAGGTGTTGTTGTTGGATTTGGGGGCTCGGCAATCTCGGGTCAAGTGCCCGTACTTCTTGCAGTTGTTGCAGGGAGTACTGCATGGACCATCGTGGTGGTAGTTGCACTTGGAACAATATGGCCTGTCCCCAGTGTAAGCGCGTTTGGTTTCGAAATTGGTGTTGTAGACTTGAATGGTGTTGGATTTCTTGTTCTGGTTGTTTTGGTGTTCGGAAGATTTGCGTTTGTTGTTGTTGGAGGAGGATGTATTGGATTTCTCACGACTGATAACCATTGCCATGAGTTCATGTGCTAGCCGGATAGCACTTTCAGTAGTGGTTGGCTTGGATGAAGCGACGTTCCCTTGGATATTTTCCGGGAGGCCGCGGATGTATCTTTTGATGCTCTTCTCCTCCGGATCAACCAAACCCGGGCATAATAGTGAAAATTGCTGGAATTTGGTGGTATATCCAGCGATGTCAGTTCCCTGCATAGTCAGGTGCCAGAACTCTTCTTCCAATCGATGTAATTCTTCTTCAGGGCAGTATTTTTCCCTTAGCTTTTTCTTCAATTCAGCCCAGGGGAGTTGGTTTGCTATTTCGATGCCTACAGAGTTGGCGTGGGTGTTCCACCACGTAAGTGCACCTTCCTGAAAGGTGTAAGCAGAGAATTTGACCTTGTTTTCCTCAGCACAGTTGCAGAGGTTGAAGACGGATTCCATACGTTCAATCCATCGGATCAGACCAATGGCACCTTCCGTGCCCTTGAAGTAGAGTGGTTTGCAGCTAAGAAAATCCTTGTAAGAGCAAGGTTTGATAACAGGAGTATTGACTGGAGTTTCGTCATTGTTTCGTGAGTTTCGGGGTGAATCCCGAGCAGCTAAAGCATCGGCCACTGCTCGAGATACGACAGTAGCAAGTTCGGCATCACTGTAACTTTTCCTCTTTGGCGGCATGATTCTTCAAGAAAGAATGAGAGGTACATAAGAAATTGCACCAGGATGATAATTACGATAGATGTATATATGTAAGAAAGGTAATATACAACATCACAGAGTAACAATCATATTGTAGAAATAACGAAAGAGATTGTCAATTCATAATACGAAGTCAAACGATTATAGAAAATTTCTAGCTAGAGGTTTCAAAAGTTACAGACTTAGAAGTTTTACAAAAGTTCCGGGAATTATTACATCCGGTCGATTTACATAGGTCCTATGAAAGCATAATAAAGTACAGGTTCAGCCTAAGCTAATCCTGATGTAGATTGAGTTGTGGCAGTAGTGTGGTGAGACGGTCCACAGATTCTGCAAGTCTGCTAACCAGGCGGAGGGCATCCTCGGTTTCCCTTAGACGTGTCTCGCACTGGTTCAGCCTTGATTGTAGGACAGAAATTTCGTTTCGGTTGCCAATCACTTGATTGTGGACAACCTCCATGGTTTCGACGGTTTCACCCAGACGATTGTCAAGGGTGTTCACGTGGTTGATTGTATGTTCATGATCCTCGGAGACTTGATTCATGCGTTCAAGTGATGTGAGTCTCCAATTTTCATTGGTTTCTTGGAGTTCGATATCCATAGTATCAAGTCGTTGTTCGTGTTGGTGTAGTCTAGTGGCTAAATCTGACAAAGTGAAGTGAATGGGGTATGGGTCAGCTCGAGGCAACCTGGTGTTCCTCCTAGCTACCCTTGGATTACGCGATCCATACGGATGAGAGCGTGATGAATTGGGTGGTGTGTTTTCCATTCTGAGACAAAGCGTTAGAAAAAGTGAGGCCTATATTCATATAATACATATATATAATATAGTCTAAGATATTGAGTGTGAGAGAGGCCTATCTATGTATATATATATCACATAATAGCCTAAAGTGTCTAACACAGACATATTTGAGTCCCGGTTCTCTCGAGGTCAAAGTCAACTAATGTATCCTTTTCAGTCATGACTCCTTTCAGATTTCACATCATATTCTTTTAATTGTACATAGTTGATCAGGCTATGTTAAATTAAACCAATACAATGCAGTCACTGAACCTAATCATACTTAATAAGGAATACTGCCTAACGGTCATAGTCTAGGCCCACTAAATGCAACCTTGTTCACTATAACCTTAGGCTCTGATACCAATCTGTCGCACCCCCAAATTCGGGTTGCGGAAGCGAATCGGGTCGGGGCGCGACTAATCAATATACACAGCACAAAAGATATAATGAACGACCACTACATGCGTCGTTTTACATTGAGATTGATAAAATAAAAGTTTACATCAAAATATTGTTTACATTAGCTCAGTTTAAAATTGAGAGATTTAAGTACATAATTAATCTATACAAAATATAATAATGCAGCTAAAATCTCTGATTGTTTGCATGCTGACTCGAGCTAATAAATCTTGATTGAGCAGCCCAACCTACCGCTGGTCACCTGTGATACATGCTAAAATGGGTCAGCGAAACGCTGGTGAGCTCACAGGTTTGTATATCAACATATATTTGTATGAACCGCAAGATTTTATAATTGAATTTAAAATGCAATTAAGCAAAATAAAAGTTATACAGCCATGAGCACATAGTCTGAGCTTAACTTGAGTCTCAGGTCCAATTAAGGAAACCCAACTGAGTTGCCTCCTACGAGTGCCTAATCTACACTCGTCTTCCCAAATGCTAATACGTCCGTTTGACCAGTTAGTGCATGCTAACCCGGACGAGGATTGTCAATCCTATATGATATCATATACTAACATTCACGCTACATATGTATTACCAGACTATGCTATGGAGGGCTTTAGTGATTAGTTGAAAACAACTCATGTAGTATTTGATTGATTGGTACTTGCGTTCAACTTGTAAAATAAAACGAGCAATAATATCACACCCCTGATTGAAAAGCAGTAAAATAGGGGCCATAAGACTCACCTGAGCCTTGAGTGTTTATTAAAATAAACTTGAATTGATTAGCTGTGAATTTATGTCTGGAGACTTGTAACCTGTCGGGCGTTCAAAACGTGCAACGTTATATCAGTGAGTAGATGTCTCAATAGACCATCTATGTTTGTTGTCCAACAATTAGTTATGTCCAAATGTTTGATTGTTCAACTTTGTTTATCAAAAACGTGTACGACCCGTTGGTGAAAGTTTGTAATAATAATTCTTTAAGACATTATTATTAAGTTTGTGCCATCATATATATAGTTATAGTATGTATCATGTGTGTTTATAAGTTGTTATCCATGTTCAACACTTGGTGAAAACAAGTCCCATAAATTCTGTTTTTAGCGACACTAGTGTCAGTGTCGCAAGTCATGCGACACTAGGGTAAGTGTCGCAGTGTATGCGAGTGGGTCATGCGACACTAAGGTCAATATCAGTGAGTTTATGCGATACTAGGGTCAGTGTCGCATTAAGGTTAATGTCGTAGTGAGGTTATGCGACATTAGGGTCAGTGTCGCATTAAAGTCAGTGTCGCAGTAAGGTTACGCGACATTAGGGTCAGTGTCGCAGGTTCAATCAAATTTTCAATAAGTAGCGACACTAATAGCGACACTATGGTAGTGTCGCAGGTAATGTCGCAGGTAGTGTCGCAGGCCATGCGACACTAGCGTCTGGTCAAATTTCCATTTTTAGCCCAAATGTATTCAAGTGTCGGTTTTTCATTCGGGAAACTTTCCAAAATTTGTTTTTTGTCCAAGTTACTAACTAGGTCAACAAACCCATTTTTGTTACCACTTTCCAAATATAGTAAGTTTTTTGAAAACTAGCCACTTTTGTTGACTTGGTCAAACTTACTCGGTTTGACCCGAAACTTTCACCCAACCCAAATATCAGTTTATAGAGTCTAAATAATTTGTCGGTTTGTGTCCAAGTTCACCAAGATTTCACATTTTCGACTTTTTGTCGGTTTATTCACCAAGTGATATTACCAATTTCTGGTCAAAGTCAAGTCTCACAATTTTTATCAACTGATCTTCTATGTGTGTAGTGTCTAACTTATGTTTTCCCAAGAGTTTTAAGCCCATGATCATAGAGAAACAATTTAATTTGTCATGCATTGTCCAGTTTTTGATTTTAATCAGGTCAGTCCCAAAGACTGATAATTAGAGAAAAATACATTCGGACCTGGTAAAAACGTAAAACATGAAAGTTGTATATCTTTTCAATACGCAAATTTTTTAAAAAAATGCATCTTCTAACTCTTCCTAGAACTCAAGATATGACGTTTTTAGTAACCTGTGTTTTTTCTGGGCAGATTGTGTGTTCTTGTATATAAATTCATAAAAACGTATTTTGAGTTTAAATTTGGACATAATCTTGTTAGATGAGCCTTAAAACATATAAATAAACAATATGAAAGTATTGATGGACTTCCTTACAAAGATTTTGGTGAAGATAGGATGAGATGATGATGCATGTGTTCTTGAGTTCCTTATTATTATAAAGAGTTAAGTAGTTAATTGGTGGTTGATGGTGGATGTGGTGGTTGTAGGTGATGGAGGGCTGGTGTTATCAGGTTTTTAGAGTGAGAAATGAGAGAGTTTTGAGAGTGTAGAGAGAATAGGGAATGAAAGAGTGAGTGGTGAAGTATGTGCATGTAGTTCAAGTGGAGACATAAGTGAGTGGTTTGCATGAAATGTTAGAGGGGAGTGAGGGAGGTGGCACATGGGTGCACATGAGGGTTGAGGGGGCCGGCCTAGGAGGGGCCCACTCAGGGGTATTTTGGTCATTTTCTCATTTATTCGATTTGTGCTTCGTGCGGTGTTCGTTTTCTCGTCCGGTTTGGTGTTTAAACGTTTATTACGCGTTTTTAAGTATCGATTTAAATTTCAATACTTTCACTTGAAGTGTTCTTTCTAAATACTTGGAAAAACATTTATATAGATGATTCGTTAATTTAGGGATCTCGATTTGCTCGTTCGTTGTACGGATTTTAAATCACGTAACCGTTGTTTGTACGATACGAATTAATTATAAAGTATTATTATCGAGATAATATTTTTGGGAAAGATAGTGTTATTTAATAATGTTATATTATTTAATAAATCGTCTCACCAACGTCCGTATTTAATTGAACCGAAATACATTCGATTTGAAACTTGTACGATTTAATCGAATCGCATAATTGTATATATTCAATAATATATATATCGGTACATTAATTAGCCTAACACAGAACTAATTACATGTATTAATAATTGATTAGGCACTAATTACTAGCCCTAAATTGACGGGTGTCACATCTTATTCCCTCTATAACTATCACAGCTTTAAATCTTTGCTATTCCTGACCCGATCCCATGCCCATTTCTGATTTCAGCCAGACCTGTTCTTGTCACAGCTTTAAACCTTTGCTATTCCTGACCTTTGCTACAACTGTCACAACTTTAAACCTTGTGACTTCGAAAAATGAAATGGAAACAATGGTAAGTGTTAGAGATTAGGGATTATTATTTATATTATTTATGTGATTTGACCCATACCCATTCAGGTGATTTGACACAGACCCATTTCTGATATGATCCCAGACCCATTTATGATTTGACCTAGACCTGTTCCTACCTGATCTAGTTCTGTTACCGAAACATATTCCTGACTAATGTCTTGTTCCTGTTCGAGATATAATTATCGATTTTTCCTGTCCTTATCGATTTGACCTAGACCTGTTCCTGTGTTTCCTGTTTCTGTTTAAGTTTCTGTTACATTATATATTAGTTACCTTAATCAAGTACCCCTTGTGATTTTCGAGTACCTGTAGCTTAAGTTTCCTGTGATTGTCGTTTAAGTTTCCTCTTCATGTTTAAGTACCTATAGCTTAATCAAGTACCCCTTGTATCATTTGAATTTTACATACATGTCTTATTTACAGTATTTTATATATATAGGAACTGCATAGCTCCGTTGGATCTTACAAAATGCCAGAATCACAGCAAAACGCATCTCCACGTCTAAAGTCCAGATCAAACGAAAATGTATCTCCACCACTACTACTACCACAAGTATGTATTTCAACATGTTCATAATTTCTTTACTTTAGTTACTTTTTGAGGCATATAAGCCAAAAATCAATTTTTTTTAGGAATTTAAGTGTAGACTGTGGCACTTAAAGAAATTAAGTATTATTGCTTTGGGTACCGTATACCAGTCAGATGGAAAACAAATGCTTCATAGCAAAAAACTCCCAAATGATTGCTACAAAGTGTCAATTGAAGAATCGTTAGTGGATGCAGCATGCATACCGGACGTAGGAAATAATGGTTTCAAAAGAGTTATTGATGTTGTAGGTAGTTTTGTTGCTTGGCCTAAGAATCAAGTGGTTTTTGATGAAAAGGTAAATACATTTGTTTTATAAACCTATTCTTCATATTTAATTTAATGTTTGATACATTTGGTTTTTGTTTCGTACAGGTAACACCACCAGCTTCCATACCAAAGGTTGGTGAGAACAAAACTGCACCTAAATGCCAAAAAAGCCAAAATTTATCTCTCGTGATAGCGTGCAAAAGCAAGCGAGGCCCAACTTGAAGAGTCAAAAGTCTTCAAATTTGTGATTTTTTTATTTATACATCATGGTTATTTTAGCTTTTTTTTATGTATGACATTCAACTATATATTTGGTTGACATTCAACTATATATTTGGTTTAGTTATGACACTCCAATTTTGTTTTGTTTGAATTTCTTTTGTGTATTTTGTTATGTTTTGTATATATTGCAACTACACACATACACACACACACACACACACACACATATATATATATATATATATTTATATATATTGTGACACAAATTATTTATTTCTTAAATGTGGCTAAAAGATTTACTTACATAATATGGTCACACTATTAACACTTCTGGCCACTGTTTGCTTAATTTGTTGTGTGACTAAATATTACAAAACGTCACACAAACAAAAATTTTATTTGGCCATTTGATGCACATTAGTCACTCAAAAAACACATTTACGGGTCTTAAAAAAAGCATATGGTCACACTTATTAAAACTTTTGGCCACTTATTGTTTAATTGTATGTGACTAGATCCCCATAAAAAACATGTCTTGTGTGACTAAATATTACAAAACATTACACAAATATAAAATTCATGTGGCCATTGAATGATCAGTTGTCACACAAAATACACATTTACTTTACATTAAAAAGCATATGACCACACTTATTATCACTTTTGGCCATTTTTTGGTTAATTGTATGTGACTACATCAAAAGAATAAAATAAAAATACCTTGTGTGACTAAATATGACAAAAAGCAACATAAACGTAAAATTTATGTGGCCATTGGATACACAATAGTCACAAAAACACATTTACTTGTCTTTAAAAAGCATATGGTCATACATAATAAAACTTTTGGCCACTTATTGCTTAATTGTATGTGATTAGATCCCCATAAAAAACATGCCTTATGTGACTAAATATTACAAAATGCTATACAAACATAAAATTCATGTGGCCATTGAATGAACAATTGTCACACAAAATACACATTTACTTTACTTTAAAAAGTATATGGCCACATTTAATATCACTTTTGGCCATTTTTTTGCTTAATTGAATGTGACTAAATCCCCCCCCCCCCCCCCCCCCCCAAAAAAAATGCTTTGTGTGACTAAATATGACAAAACGTCACGGAAACATTAAATTCATGTGGCCATTGAATAAACAATAGTCACACAATAAACATATTTACTCGTCTTTCAAAAGTATATGGTCACACTTATTAAAACTTTTTGCCACTTTATGATTAATTGTATGTGACTAAATCACCAAAATTAACAATGGTTATGTGACTAAATAATCGCAAAATACACACTTATTTGATTTTACCAATCATATGGTCACACTCATTAACAGTTTTGGCCACTTTTTGCTTAATTGTATGTGACTAATTCCCTAAAAATATATTTGTTGTGTGTGTAAGGAATTATTAATTTGATGAAACAAAATAAAAGATGAAAGTTGAGGGACTAAAGATGAATTATTTTATTTTAATTAGTTTCCTAGTATAATTATGATTTCTTGTAACCCTAATATCTCTAGTATATAAAGAGACATAGGGACGTAGGAAAAAGTAGTGCACAGAAAAGATGTAGACGTCTAGAGTTTTGTATTAGCCCTAAGTTTAAGATATCTTTGATATCTTTAATCCTTGTTATAGGTAGATAACACGTTCTATACTGATCATATAGAATTGGGGCTTGATTTGATTGTATTGAATGATATATGTTGAAATCTTGTTATGATAACATTGATTCATTCTTATTCCGCTGCATATTATTATCTTTGTTATCATTGATCCTAGATTAGATCTAAACAATCTGAGCTTAATCGATCATATGTTTTATCAGTGTGACTAAATAATCGCAAATGCCACATCTATTATATATTCATGTAGCCAAAGGACGAACAATAGCTACTCTAAAAAATCGCTCGTGTGACTATAAAGTGTTTACGGTCACTAAAACTGATTAAACCAAAATAAAGTTCCACCCAATTAGTCACACATTTTATGGTTTTGGTTACTGATTTTAAATGGATACGACCACTAACTTGCTAATATCACCGTATGTACCCTATGGTCGCTCGACTTTTCGTCACACCTACGTTAAAAAACCAAGTGTGACTATATGCATATCGTCACACTTTTTTGGTGTAACGAAATCACAATTTTGTTCTAGTGCAATTGATGAACCATGGAGTTATTTAGTATGTGTTTAAGTGAAAGGAAATCACATTACATAAACTGCCGATTCGCCCGATTCGTGTACGTTCGAAATTTTCAGAAAATTTAACAAAGTTTTATTTTAAAAATTTTGGTAAATTAATTTCGAACCTGCTTTGAAGTTTAAAGAACACAAAAATATCGTTTCATTTTAAATAAACTCATTTCGTTCTAACGCAACAAACTTTTCTCGCGCAATCAAAATTGCAAATTTTAATTCGCGAAAGTTTTATATTGTTTCTTATTTACTTTTGGTTACTTTATTAAGAATCTTAAAACCTTTCAACAACCAATCGCGTATCGTATCTTTCGTGTTTTAAATCGAGACGTATTTAAACCAAGAAAAGAGACTTCACTACCAAACAAAAAGGTCAAAAAGGTCAAAAATTCAAAATTCTTCCCCTTTCTTCTTCCCAAAGGCCGACGGCCCCATCACCATCACCATTCCTTCATTTCCCCACCATTTTTGATGATTCAAAGCTTCACATTCATCATTTAATCATCTCTTATGCATACATAACATTATTTCATCACTTGCAAGGTAATTCCTAACTCAAATCTTTAAATTTCATGAACTTTTATAAAGTTAGGGTTTATACCATTTATCTATGAAATCAATGGTGAGAGCTTGTTTTTTATGGTTCAAATGTGTTCATAGTTGCTTAACATGATTACATGCTCAATTGAGAATTTTACTTGATGATTGGTTGTTTTGATTTTCAAGTATTGACTTTAGTTGTCAAAATTGCTAGAAATATTGACTTTTGATAGTTAGTGGCTTGTATTGACTTGTTGTAATTAATTCATGCTTAGTATGATTAGTTAAACATAAGTACACTGATTACTAGCATTAGTTGAATGGTTTAGGCATCTTTTAGAAATTAATGTAAGCTATTTTCAAAAACTCAACATTTCCGCGTTTAGCTAAAAAAAAACCATATTTCTCAAAACCGTTTTCGCGCTTAACTAAAATACTGTACGCTTACAATATTTCCAATAGAATGCTAGTTAGCCTTTGGTCTTTACCGTTTTAATTTTAAACACTTTAATTAACAAAGTATTGTAGATTTTAAACATGACTGTCACAATCCCAGCGGTCAGTCGGGTTTTCACCTGGTCGTTGGTCCGGCCAACCGAGATGCATGATGGTTGGGTAAGTTTTAAAAATTTATA
Source organism: Pseudognaphalium luteoalbum (assembly GCA_963422505.1). Taxonomy (NCBI): domain Eukaryota; kingdom Viridiplantae; phylum Streptophyta; class Magnoliopsida; order Asterales; family Asteraceae; genus Pseudognaphalium; species Pseudognaphalium luteoalbum. The sequence continues at coordinate 52,907,867 of OY730196.1, forward strand.
TTTTGATGAGGACCTAAGTTCTACTAAAGCTGTATAGCAGTAGTATGACCTAGGGTCATCTAAAGAGTTGATCGTATTGTGAAACAACTTATCGAGACGAGCAGTTCAATTTAGCAATGGTTTTTTTAAAATACTTTTGAGTAGGGTTTTTATATTTAGGTCCTAACTAAATAAAGCAGACAATAAAAGTAGGTTTAAATCAGTTAAGGAGGAGAGTACTTGTTATGACTTCGTTAGCTTATACTTTGGGTGATGCTTTATTAGGGTTTTAATAATTGAAAATGTCTTTTAAAGGTTTGTGTCTTGCTTTCACGTAGATAACTTGTAGCGTAAACACTAGCACCCTACTGATCAGATTATCCGATCAGTATGTCACTGAGTACTAGGCTATCGAGAGTATAGTCAGATCATACTGCCTTGAAATCCTCCACACCGTCTCTTAATGAGACCAAGTGACCCTCCAATTGGGGTACATGATCTCGCACCCTAAATTCGGGTTTGCGGAAGCGATTCGGGTCGAGGCATGACTAGTCAAATATCAAGCACACAAAGTATACAATGAACGACTCTATATGCGTCGTTATGATACATTGATATTATAAAAGTTTTACACCGTCATCATAGTTTACAAAAGCTCGAATTAATGTAAGAGATTCTATGGCATAACTAATTTATACAAAATATAGTAATGCATGATAATCTTCTGATGTTTGCAAGAGACTCGAGCTAATGGGCATCATGAGTGAGCAGACCTACTGCTTCTGCGAACCTGAGAACACACGCTAAAATGATCAGCTAAAAGCTAGTGAGCTCACAGGTTTATTGATAAAGTGTAATGTATGAACACCAAGATTCAAGTATATTAATTTGCAATTAAGCAAATAAGTAAATGATAAATGATGTATATAACTGCCATGAGCACATAGTCTGAGCTTAACTAAGGTGTCAGGATCACAATTTAGTGCCTAAGTGAGGGTGCCTCTACGCGTATGCCTAATCAACACACATATGAACAAATGATAATGCATCCTTTTTGACTAGTCAGTGCTTGCTGACCCAGACGGGGATTGTCAGTCCCATATGGTACCATACACTAACATTTACGCTACAAAGTATTACCAAACTATGTTTGGAGGACTTAAATGATTAGATGTATAAACTCATGCAGAATATAGCGATATTTGATACTTGCGTTCACATGTAAAACAAAACAAGCATGTATTCTCACCCCTAAAGTAAAAACAGTAAAATAGGGGCTATGTGTCGTACCCCCAATTTCGGGTTGCAGAAGAGAATCGGGTCGGGGCGCGACTAATCAAGATATAATGAACGACCACTATATGCGTCTTTTTACATTTGTATTGATAAACCAAAAGCTTACATCAAAAAAATATTGTTTACACCAGCTCCGTTCTTAAATTGAGAATATTAACATCACATAATTACTTTATACAAAATATAATAATGCAATTAAATCTCTGATTGATTGAATGAAGACTCGAGCTAATGAATCCTGATTGGGCAGTTCAACCTATTGCTGAGTACCTGTGATACATGCTAAAATGGGTCAGCCAAACGCTGGTGAGCTCACAGGTTTGTATGTCAACACATATTTGTATGAACCGCAAGATTTAATTGAATTTAAAATGCAATTAAGCAAAATAAAAGTTATACAGCCATGAGCACATAGTCTGAGCTTAACTTGAGGTGTCAGGTCCACATTTAAGGTATCCTGATTGAGGTGCCTCCCACGAGTTCCTAATCTACACTCGTCTGAACAAATATTAGTACGTCCATTTACCCAGTTAGTGCTTGCTAACCCGGACGAGGAGGGTCAATCCTATATGGTACCATATACTAATATTCATGCTACAACGTATTACCAAACTATGCTGAGGAGGGCTTTGAAAAGATTAGTGAGATAACTCATGTAGTATTTGCTTGATTTCGTACTTGCATTCGTATAGTTAAAATAAAACGAGCAGTATATCACACCCCTGTGTAAAACAGTAAAATAGGGGCTATGAGACTCACCTGAGTCTTGAGAGTTTAGTTAAATAAACTTGAGTTAATTAGCCGAGAATCGATGTCCAAAGACTGGTAACCTGAGGGTGTCCACGACACGCGATGGTTATAACGTGAGTAGGTATCTATAAAAGCTACCTTTGTAGTTGTTCGTCCAACTAGAATGTCCAAATTACTACAATCTGGTTGATTAACTTGTCCAAGTTACTACGACTTGGTTGATTTGATTATGTTTTGAAAACTTGTACGGCCCGTTGGTGATTGTTTGTAATAATAATTTTCAACATTATTATTTTGGATTTCGAAGTGTTATACTTAAAAAGTATTTACAAACGTTAGGTGACAGGGGTCCGGGGGCAGCGCCCCTGGTAATTGGGGTTCCATGGGTGGCAACCCCTGGCGGGGTCCAAGGGGCTGGCCCTGGTTGGGGTCGAGATGCCAAGTCAGCTCGAAAATTTTTTATTTCTACTATATTACTTTGGTGAAAAACGCATCTGAAGTTGAATTTAGGTGATATCAAGTGATGAAATTTTTGGTGTTGGCACTTAGTAAAATTTGTGTTTTCTAGGTTCTGTTTCATGTGACAATTATAGCGTCACTTGAGGAAGTGACGCATAAGGGGCGACACTTAAGCAAGTGTCGGGTACAAGTGTCGGTATCAGGGTCATGCGTCACTAGGGTCAGTGTCGGATGAAATCTGGATTCAATTATAGGCGACACTTAGACAAGTGTAGCTAGAAGTGTCAGTTAATATTTTAATTGCGTAGGCGTTTGTTTGTACGACACGAATTAAATACGAAATATTATCAAAATAATATTTTGAATAAAATAGTGTTATTAAATAATGTTATATTATTTAATAAAATGGATCACCAACGTCCGTATTAATTGAATCGAATTACATTCGATTTGAATTGCGTACGATTTAATCAAATCGCATAATTGTATATATTCAACAATATATATTTCGATACATTATCTAGCCTAACACGGAACTAATTACATGTATTAACAGTTGATTAGGCACTAATCACTCATTCTAATTTGGCGTGTGTCACATTCTCCCCCTGTTTGAAGAATTTTGTCCCGAAATTTATTTCGTGGTCGTGTTTGAAGAAGCTTCAGCGAATAGCTGAGGATACTTGAGTCGCATCTGGTCTTCCATTCCCAGGTGAATTCCGGACCACGCCGCAAATTCTGCTTGACTTTGACGATGGGGATACGACTTTGTTTGAGTTGATTGACCTCACGGTCCATGATTTCAGCGGGTTCTTCAACAAAGTGAAGCTTGTCATCGACACGAATCTCGTCGAGTGGAATAATAAGTGTCTCATCATACAGACATTTCTTCAAGTTAGAAATATGAAAAGTGGGATGCACGCTGCTGAGTTCGGATGGCAGTTGCAACCGATATGCCACTGGACCAATCCTCTCAACGATCTCGAACGGTCCAATGTACCTGGGATTTAACTTTCCGCGTTTGCCGAATCGGATGACACCTTTCCAAGGTGAAACCTTGAGTAGTACTCGATCCCCAACCTGGAACTCGAGTGGTTTGCATCTCACGTCAGCGTTACTTTTCTGACGATCACATGCGGCTTTGAATTTGTTTTGGATCTTGAAGATTTTCTTGGTTGTTTCGTGTATGAGTTCAGGACCAGTGAGCTAACTATCTCCCACTTCGGTCCAACAGATAGGTGATAGGCACTTACAACCGTACAGTGCCTCGAAGGGTGCAACCTTAATGCTGGAGTGATAACTGTTGTTGTACGAAAACTCGCACAACGGTAGGTGTTTTTCCCAGTTTACACCAAAGTCAACTACGCAAGCTCGTAGCATGTCTTCCAGTGTTTGACGGGTACCCAGTGATTTCTGGAGTGATTGCCAAAAGTGAGATGTGAAGCGACTATCCCTATTGGAGATAATCGAGATTGGAATACCGTGTTGAGAAACAACCTCTTTGATGTAGATTCGTGTGAGGCGTTCCATTTTATCGGTTTCTTTGTTCGCAAGGAAATGAGCAGATTTTGTGAGATGATCCATGATCACCCAAATGGTATCGCAACCGCTCGATGATTTGGCTAGTTTTGTTATGAAATCCATAGCGAATTATTCCCATTTCCATTTAGGAATCTCGGGTTGTTGGAGTAAACCAGAAGGTTTCTGATACTTGGCTTTGACTTTTGAGCAAGTAAGACACTTGCTGACGTATGTGGCGATTTCAGCTTTCATATTCGGCCACCAATAAAATTCCTTGACGCCGTGATACATTTTGTCAGATCCCGGGTGGATAGAGTATTTAGACTTGTGAGCTTCATCCATCACCAAGTCTCGCAGGTTCCCAAAACTAGGCAACCAGATTCGGGTAGAGAGGTACCTAACAACGTTAGGTTTGATTTCGAATTGTTTATCCATGCCTTGCAAGGCTTCGTTTTTGTTGTTATCGGGTTTCAGAGCTTCAATTTGAGCAGTGAGGATCTGAATGTTTAGATCATTGTGAATGATCGTACTGAGGGCTCGAACTCGAAGTGGTTTCGTGCGTTCATTTCGACTGAGGGCATCGGCAATAACATTTGCCTTACCAGGATGGTATTTGTTCTCACAATCATATTTGGTGAGCAACTTGACCCATCAATGTTGCCTCATGTTGAGATCCTTTTGATTGAAGATGTGTTGGAGACTTTTGTGGTCGATAATTGTGCACCTAGTGCCGTAGAGGTAATGTCTCCATATTTTGAGAGCAAAGAAGACAGCTCCGAGTTTGAGATCATGAGTAGTGTAGTTCTTTTCGTGGATTTTGAGCTGTCACGAGGCGTAAGCAATGAGCTTGTCTCGTTGCATCAGCACGCAACCGAGACCATGGTGGGAAGCATCGCAGTTGTTGCACCCGCATCCGTCAGTTCAGTGTCGTTGTAATTTCTGATGGTGGTGCGAGCGCAGCAGGGGTTTTAAAATTTATATTTAGCTGGGCTTAAATTATATGTACTACCTACTCTGGTTAGCAAGCGGTAAGTATGACCTAAGATTGTTCTATGAATCCAAACGTGTGGGAGATTAAAGCTGGTGTTTTCGGTAGGAAATATTTAGGATGGAACAAAGTAGGTAGGTTTAGGGGTTTTAAACTAAAGACAGGTAATTAAAATGCAGAAAAGTAAATTGCAGGAAATTAAAGTGCGGGAAAACAGGTAAAGATAAATCTGTGATTGCTGAGATTTCGATAATTAATGTTTCGGGATGACAGATTAAACAGGAACAATGCTAAGTGTAATGATTTAAACTATCAGGTGTAAACTCTAGAACCCTACCAACAAAATTTCCCATTGGCATGTCACTAGGAACTAGGTTATCGTGATTCTGATCGGAGCAATACGCAAACTTCCGATACTTATCTAGTTGAAAGATAAACAACCTATCTTGGCTTAACGCTGAGGTGCATGAATCAGTAGTGTATCGTCTCATAGGTTCGACCTTTCTTAACCCCTAAAATAGTTTAGTATTTCATTAGCATGCAGATTAATAACTTTGTATGTTTAGACCGCTGATTATGTAAGACTTAGTGTTTTAAGGATTTTAGGTCACTAGGATTTTATTCTTATTCCTAAGTCTTGTTTTGTGCATTAAGGCTTGGTTACTTCAACTTATGACTTGAGTTCTCCTTTTCAAACGGTTATACATCCCTGGATTATTCGCAGTTTATAAAAACGTGTTTCATATGCAGACCATGCCTTTCAGTAATCGTACAGTGTACTTTACATGGTAGTTCAACTGCTTATTACATCAGACATGCGGTTAGGAGTAATAGATGGTGAACGTGACACTCTAAACTAACTAAATGTAAAGCAATGCATAAATGTAAACCTAATATGTACAACGAGTGGGTTCACTGTGTCTTACTTGTTACATGTCATGGGCACAGATAACTACTTACCATAATTAAGGTTGATCAAGTCCTAATTACTAGGTTGCAGTCACGTGGATAACCAGAAAGGGAACTCCATAAATTAAACTCAAGTTCATAAAGTCTTAACGATACAAAGGTCATTAATTCCTATTTTATCTGAACGCGTTTTTGAACATCATTTTATTGTGCATTGACTTTCGTAGGATATACCAGTTAGTTATGAAGTTGTATTATCCATTCGGAATTCCAACTGTTAAACCAGAGCTGATTCCAGCGATGTAACTACCTTCGGTCGTTTATCAACTTCCATACATTTGTACTCCGTGTAAAACGTTTCCAGTACTATATCAGATAAACTGTCGAATAGGGGCCGTTACATCACTTTTACAATTGTCGTACACTTAATTGCATAATGTCATCCTTACTTATAATTATCTACATCATCAACAATCACAATAATAAACTACCCGCAATTCATGGTAATAGACAAATCACATACAAGGCAATAATACATAATTAAACTATAAAATAAAGCAAGTATGATAAAGGTTTCGATATCACCCGGAAATAGATGCGTAGCAGCGTATTATTATGATTGACAACTCGTTCACACGTACAAAGATGAATTTCCAAACTCCTAACGTTCGTTCTGACCTCTATGTTAATCCGTAGATTAATTACAATAATCCTAGACTAAAATATAAGAGAATTTTTAGAGTGAGAAAGTGGAATTGGAAGAGTGAGAGTATATGTATGAATGTGAATATGAGAGTGTGTTGAAATGAGAGCTAGGGGCTGCTATTTATAGGAGAGGCTTGGCTCAAGTTAGCATCCCAAAGCTCATAATAGCAAAAGGTGGAAAAGGTGGTGGCACCAGGTACGAAAAGGTGGAAAAGGTGGTGCACCGGGTACGCAAAGAGCACGTAAAGGTCTAGCACCGGGTACACGAAAGGACAAAAAAGCGCAATCCGTGCGGGTGAGTGGCGGCCGACGGCGGCTAGGTGGTTGTCGGTGGCGGTGGGGTGGCTGGCCGGCGGCGGCTGGCACCCCCTGCACCGGTTCGTCGCCTGTTGCCCAGTTTCTCGATTCGTGCGTGTTTTCTTCGTTATGCGTCCGTTTGCATTGATTCTTTCTGAGTTGGATTCGTAATTCAAAAACGAAGATTTTGATGAAAAGAAATCCCAAAAATATATCTCTAAACTTTAGATGTGTCGTACGAATCGTTTAGATCTTCCGGCGTACGTAGAATCTTCATTCTTCGTCCGTTTTTGTTGATTCTTCTTCTGTTGGATTCGTAATTGGAAAACAAACATCTTGGATGAGATAGATGTTGGTGATGGGCTCTTTTGTCTTGAAATCTCGTTTTGATGTCTTGAATCTTCAAACGTGCGTGGAATCTTCGTTTTCTATCCGTTTTTCTTGATTTTCATCGTGCAACCTTGTTTTGACCATCTTGGCACAATACTATTGATTTGTACTGAATATGGGTTAAAGTGCCAAGAATCATTCCAAAATGAGAGAGATATCGGTAGTAAAAACGTGACTTTTTACGCGATATCAAGTATCCCACACTTAGAACTTTGCTTGTCCTCAAGAAAACTCATTCTTAAAAGCTTCTAGAAGGATTCTAGTAGCATTAGTTTTTATAGATACCATTTTCCAAAGAATATAAAGTTACAGTTATAAAAGAGTTTTCACCGGAAACTAAGGGTTTATAGAATTTGATTCCTTCTTCGAGCAACATAAATGATGATCATGACTAGGCAATCCTCACAAGTGGGTCACTCAAATCACTCAAGTGTTTAGGGTTTCCTACTTACTTGTGTCAATCACTCAGATAGCCTGTCATGCAACATTCTCATCATAGGCTTGATCGAGAATAAGATTTCCATCACTTTTGATGAGGACGGTACTATCCTTTCGAGATATCTTGGAAAGAATCGGATGTTTTGGGTTGAAGAAGGTGTGAGGGTTTTCCTTATATTTTCTCAAAACTTTTTTTGAGAGAGTTTCTTTGGAATTTCTCAGATTTTGAAAGGACTACATAGCTTCTTCTTTTTTTTTTTTTTTCTTTTTTTTTCTTGGCCCTTTTTTCTTGATCCTTGGGCTTTTAGGTTTCTTCCGACAGCTTTTGCTGAATTTCTTTTTCTTGGAGCTCCTTTTACGGATGATTCTCATCCTTTGGGGAACGCTCTGATATATTTTATGGTTTTGTATTAGGCTGCAGAAGTCTTGAAAAATCAAGAGTATATTTGAGAGTTTGTTGGAAAATGAAACTTCTATAGGTTCGGGATGAATATTAGGAGGCTTTGATTAGGTGTGAAGAGTGAAGGTTGAGTGGGTGGATGTTTGATGGTGGACGGGTATTTGGATTTCTTAGAAGTTATCAAGATTGGTTGTACCTATGCCAAGTATGGTACTCATCGGTGTGATCTCGAAATGTATTACAAGAACAAGTTCTAATTCAAATGCATAAATCAGCGCACACATGAAATGAAAAGTGAAGCATTTTAGAGATGAATGCTAATGATGGGCTCAATCCTCACGAATCGAATGTTTTGGTCTGTGTGCCTAGCCATGTGTTGCCTTTTTCGTCCGTATCTTATTCTAAAATAGGTTTATTTCATTGTCAAAACTCGTTTCTTGCTGTAATTTGTAATTTTGAAAGATAGGATTTCTAAAGAACGATGTTTTTGAATCAAAAAATATGAAAATTTATCCTTTTTTAGCCTTTTAATATAAATATTGTTTGACTTACGGACAAGAGGTACAAACTTGCGGTTGAAGGCCGTATATCCCACACTTAGAGGAACATTGTCCCTAATGTTCGAATCTATTCGTTGAGTACCTCTTGTTGAAGTATCCCATACTTAGAGAATTCTACTTATTTTTGGATTATTTCGTAAGTGTAGTGCGGTTTTGATTATCCCACACTTAGTGTTTGGAATATCGGACGAGATAATCAATTCTTTAAATGGGTAGAGGGTTTTGGAATGGTGTACCGCTTTTGTTGTGCACATTGTTGGCTCCTCGTTAGAAGTTTACTGGTCCATAGCTTGTAGCTTATGGCTCTCGGCATTCTTCATTGTGTGGTCCACAATTTTCCCTTGCTTCGGTCTTCTATAGTTTTTCAAACAAACCACTCAATTCAATCAAGTAATAGCCGCTGATAAGAAAAGTAAAGTAATAGCTTAATAAAGTAATAACTGGATAGATGTGATGTCTATGCATCCACAGTACATCAAATACACACAATATTAATAAAGTCTTGGTAGAAAATAGAAAGAAGTCAGAAAGCGGAGCAATCTAGTGCTGGGCTAGTGGTGATACTGCTGCTGAAGATACTATAGGTCCAGGAGATGTCTCATCTGATGAGGAATCATCGTGCTGATAGTTGGTGCCTTCGTCTGATGCATCTCGATCAGCCTCTGCTTCTGGTGTACCTGTAGTGAATACTCTATGCTGTATCAAATGATCAATGAAATCTCCTGCAGGCATGTCAAAGCTGTCCAGTGGAATCTCTGGTGTCCTCTGCTGAGAGTGTCCTCCAAATAAATCAGTCTGTCTATGAGAGGATACTGGATCAATCGGTGTAGGTGCAGGGCTGACACTCCTGAGAATCCTATGACTCTGAACAATGGTGGCTTGTGTGGAGACTCTAGATATTCTGCTGCTTTGCGAAGTATGCCCTCTGACTGAACCAACAGTTGAGGGGACATGCTGTACCGGAGTAGGATCCTGTGCTGGTGGTGGTCGTGGTCTAGGTGGAACCGTGCGAGGTGGTAAACCATGGCCACGAGCTGAATGTCTGTGAGGTGCTTGAGTAGGAACTGGATGTCTAGGAGCTGCAGGTGTATATAAGTGTGGTCGGGCTCGGCCCATTCCGCACGGTATGTCTGGAAGTGGGCTCACTGGTATCCCAGCAATCTGCTGTCTCATGGCTCTATAGCATCTGACTTGCATCTGCATCAACCAGTACCAGTAATCGGGCCCTGGGGGTATCCCGTAATGGTATATGTAAGCTGGTATCTGAGCTCTAGGGGCCGGGACAGAAGGTCCTGGCCTAGTAGGCTGTGGCGGTGCAACTGGGTCATCATAATCTTGTGCATCCTCATCTGAATCGGAGTTTGAATTTTGGGGCTCTCTTGGTTGTTTCCTCTTCCTGGATTCCCTGGGTAGGACTAGACTTGCTACCAATGTGTCAACACTCTCAGGGTCTGATGACCGTGCCCTGATGTAAACGGTGCCATCCCTCAGTATCCAAAGTATTTCCATGCTCCTTAGAAAATTGTAGTCTATCGGTTGGGTACTCCATTCTGGCAGGCTCTTGAATTTCTTTATCTCTGTCGTCCTAATCAAACCCATTTTCTGAATTAACCTAGTAATCACAGGGCCCATGAATGTTCTTCTTGCACCAAACTCTTTTTCTTCCAAAATCCGCTGTGCAACTAGATGGGCAACCTGAATGTTCCTCCTCTCGCGGATACATGCCATCATGATAACATCAAACTCAGATACTCGACCATTAGACGTATGCTTCCCATCAAGCGAACAGGCTAGTAGTTTGTGCAAAATCTGCATAACTGGGTCTGTGAGCTGGGTAGCTTTAATACCAAAGAAATACGGCTTTAGTGACCAATGACTCCATGCCTCTGCGGTAGTAGTCGTGAGAGAAATCGTGGTGGCTCCACTAGTAAACAGGGGTGAATCGATCTCTTCTGGAGTATAGAGATCTAGGTGACGTGCAAACCGAGCCAATGACAAGGTGAATAGGCTCCCCATATATCTAAATGTGATCACCCCGTCTCTAATTCTACTCCCTGGCTCAAATGTATAGGTGGTCATGAACTCGGTGATCATCTCCATATACACCGGTTCGTCAACGCTGAATAGTTTCTTGAAAGACTCCAAACTGCTGACCCTCTATTGAGTAACTGAGTAGACTCTCTAATCTCTGTCTGAATCCCAATGTCTGCAGCTTTTCCTAATCTACATATCTAAAATGGCCAAAAGATTTGTCTCTCCATATTCGTGCCATCTGGTCGTATGCTGGTGTTGCACTAATGTATGCAAGAGATCCTATAAGTGGATGTGTTGGGTTTAGCTTCTTCTTCTTTGGCGACATAGTACCTGAGAACATGAGAGATTTAAAGTAATAGGTCTTAAGAAAGGGGAAATTTAAAGCGCTTCCCGAATTTTCTAATGGAAAATTCGAAGTGAGGGCTTTAAATTCTTGACAGTCCAAAGATTACAGTAAATATCAAATGCTCCCAAGTGACTAACAATCAGTCTTAACAATAGGAAGGCAATCATCAATGTGTGAAAATATATAGTCATGGGATGGTGGTAACTTAACTTGTGAAGTAATGTCGTTTACAAAGTTTGGTGTTTAGCCAAGTTTGAAACGTCATTATTACACAGTTTATAGTCTCATTGTAGGTTTTTGACTTTTTAAAAGTCCAACTTGAAGTAAGGTTTTTGAATAAAAATTGCAATTGATTTGTTTTAAAAAGTGCAATACTTCAAGTTGACTTTTTAGGTCAAAACTTACTTCGGACGATAATTTCAATTTGTCCGCATACAAAAATTATAACCTAAACATGTTAGACATTTTTTTAGACATTTTCCTAATTGATAAACAAGCTAGGTCATGCACAAAAAGTTATGTCATCCATGTGTTTGGTTTTATTCAAGATTTTTGTTTCTAGTAATATTGCCTATTTTGACTAGTCAAGCAAGTACAAGTGTCCTAGTAAGCAAGAGTTGTCAGGTAATCTTAATTTACTATCCTAATCATGCATGCTAGTTAACTTTTTGTTCTTTCAAAAGTCAAACTTGCTAATCCTAATTTATCCGCATTGTGCAATTAACATAGAGCTATCATTCAAAACACCACAATTACTTAAATGTTTAACAACTAACACTTAATCAAGCTAAATTCTAGACTTAATCAATAGGTTAAAGTACATCTTCTTGAAAGAGTCAAACTACTGTGAATTAGCATGGGTAAGTGGTAGTAGCATGTAGTTCCTAAGTATTCAACCAAGAAAAATACTAATTCCTAGTTACTAACTTAGCTAACTTCATAAAATAAGATACTTTAAGCTTAAAGTAGGTTTCTTATGATCATACCTTATTTTAGTGCGTAAAACTTCAAAACGAATGTACAACCGAAAATATCATGCAATGAGGAGTTCAAAAGGACATGAAATTGGAGAGTTTGGTGAAGATTGGATGGTGATTCATGGAGGTACGGAGGTGGCCGGTTTTAAGGTGAGGGAGGAAGGAGAAGAAAAGTTTTTGTTTTTGAATTATAGGATCATATGGAAGGTTGGTAGTCCATGGGAATATTTTTCATGTTCCTATGTACCATATTCCTTACATGGTCCCCAATGTACATCTTTGTACTAAGCCTAATATCCTAGATTAATTTCTAATGTCCTACTAACAATGATTACGAATCCTAAATGTATTTATTGTAACTAGTTACTTATTAGTCTCTCGTCACGTTATAAACAATTTAAGAGACGCGCGAATTTTTGTGGAACAATTAAAATCAATCCTAAAATATTAAACTTAAATTATTTTTGGTGTTTTAAAAATTATTTGTCTGACGTGGACTTGTTGAATGTACATATTTCGGCTAAAAGCTTAACGTTGTACGTTCTCGTTGTCTCGCATCTGTTTTCAGGCAAAAAAAATTTCAAAAACGTTTTTCTTTTAAACGGAAACTTTCAAAATTTTATTATATTACTAAAATATGCTTATTTAAAGTCACGAGCCTTGACCTTTTTCGGAAGGGATTGTTTTAAGATTCGTTCTGGTCCCTCCATAGGGAAAGGGTCGAGATTTGTTCCCTTAAGCGAACGTTTTTCAGTACAAAACATTTTGAAAGTTCCAAAATGATGTTATAAACTAAATAGAAATGACGATTCTCTAATCCTAGGACTTCTCGTTCTTCGTATCCTAAATTGACAAGATCACCAATTAACTTATTGTACGCTTTCCTTACCTTTTTAGGGTTTGACAACCCGACGCGTGGCCCTTGGTCTTTGTAATTAAGATCGTGAGTGAGTTTATTCATGACTTCTAAAAATGCGTTCTCTTCCTGTGAATCAGGGTCTCCGGTTGTAGACTTAACTATCCTACAGAGTTCACTGATTGTGGATTTTTGTATGGAAGTGAAAGGGTATTTGGTAAAGGCAAAGATTCGAGTAAGCTTAACGTGAAGGTTTTTCCTTTTTGCAAAGAAAACAGTGTCGATTCTTTCCTTAGTGGAATCAGGAAAAACGTCTCGTAATTTGGAGATCAGGTAAGAGGCGGGGTCAACAAAGAAAGGAATTTTACCAGGAATGACGATAGAAATCATCGAATCTTGTTCTTCCCAGAACTCAAGTTTGTTGATCATTGCGGCGACATTATGATTAATTAATATCATAGATGTTGGAAGAAAATCCATGTCGGCGAGTGATTCAAAAAGTAAATCTAAATCTGCTATAAATTTTAGTTCTTGGTCTCTGAAATTCGTGGAAGTGCTTTCGCATTCATGACTTGACAGGCGAAGAAGGAATTCTACTTGTTTTTCTAATGTGGCAATCATTTCTCGTTGTTCATAGGAATACGGGAGGTTGGCATAGGTTAACTGCCTGACAAATGCTTCATAGACATCTACCCTACGGGAAGGATTGAAAGAAGCACCGAGGTGGCGTTCTTCAAAACAAGGTTGTTCCGGCTCGACTGAGGGAGCCTTATCCACCACTCGATAAATGGTGTATTGGTGTTTGTGTGAAATGAATGGAAAGATGCCGTTATTCCGAGAATCGGGCGTAGTTTGGGTATACACCGACGTTTCAGGGATGAGGGTGATTAAGTCACAAGATTTCGGAGGTTTTTCTTCAGAATCATCTTCGGGAAAATAATCGAAGTGGGAAGAATTTGGTAAACTAGGTAGGTGCAAAGTTGGCGAGTGATCTTCTGGAGATGATGCAAGGTCAGGTAACTGGTCCGTGTCATCAAAATCCAGGCAATGTTTTGGAATTGAAAGTGAGGTCCTATATTCTTTTTGGGTGTCGGAGATCTCCTTAGTTTTAGAGGAAGAAGGTGAAAAGAAATCAGATCCTAACTCTTTTTCTAAGTAGTCAAAGAATTCCGTATCATCCATTGAAATGAGGCAAGAATTGGGTTTTCGAGTTGTCATTTTAATGCTATCCTAACTAATTAATACTTAATTAATACTAATTACTTAAATTAACTTTCGAAAGATTTCTAAGAAGATTTCAATCGGAAGGGTCTCCTAAATATCACTACTTAAGGCGGCTTTAAATCGTACGTTTGTGATTCCCCGACATCAGCGCCAAAAACTTGTTGCACCCGCAACCGTCGGTTCAGCGTCGTTGTAATTTCTGATGGTGGTGCGGGCGCAACAAGGGTTTTAAAAATTTTATTTAGCTGGCCTTAAATTATACGTACTACCTACTCTGGTTAGCAAGCGGTAAGTATGACCTAAAATCGTTCTATGAATCCAAATGTGTGGGAGATTAATGCTGGTGTTTTCGGTAGGAAATATTTAGGATGGAACAAAGTAGGTAGGTTTGGGGGTTTTAAACTAAAGATAGGTAATTAAAATGCAGAAAAGTAAATTGCAGGAAATTAAAGTGCGGGAAAACAGGTAAAGATAAATTTGTGATTGCTGAGATTTCGATAATTAATGTTTCGGGATGACAGATTAAACAGGAACAATGCTAAGTGTAATGATTTAAACTATCAGGTGTAAACTCTAGAACCCTACCAACTAAATTTCCCATTGGGATGTCACTAGGAACTAGGTTATCGTGATTCTGATCGGAGCAATACGCAAACTTCCAATACTTATCTAGTTGAAAGATAAACAACCTATCTTGGCTTAACGCCGAGGTGCATGAATCAGTAGCGTATCGTCTCATAGGTCCGACCTTTCTTAACCCCTAAAATAGTTTAGTATTTCATTAGCATGCAGATTAATAACTTTGTATGTTTGGACCGCTGATTTGTAAGACTTAGTGTTTTAAGGATTTTAGGTCACTAGGATTTTATTCTTATTACTAAGTCTTGTTTTGTGCATTAATGCTTGGTTACTTCAACTTATGACTTGAGTTCTCCTTTTCAAACAGTTATACATCCCTGGATTATTCGCAGTTTATAAAAACGTGTTTCATATGCAGACCATGCCTTTCAGTAATCGGACAGTGTACTTTACATGGTAGTTCAACTGCTTCTTACATCAGACATGAGGTCAGGAGTAATTGACGGTGAACGTGACACTCTAAACTAACTAAATGTAAAGCAATGCAGAAATGTAAACCTAATATGTACAACGAGTGGGTTCACTGTGTCTTACTTGTTGCATGTCATGGGCACATATAACTACTTACCATAATTAAGGTTGATCAAGTCCTAATTACTAGGTTGCAGTCACGTGGATAACCAGAAAGGGAACTCCATAAATTAAACTCAAGTTCATAAAGTGTGAGTGCCCTATGCGATGGATCTAAGTGATGATCAACAGCAATTGAATGGCGGAAATAATCAATTACACAAATCACTAATAAACCTAAACCGAAACGATCAATTGAACAAAGTAAACGAGTTTATTAGCTTGAATAATGTATTGGAACTTGATTACAGATGAGTTTAGTCGACAAATGATGCTAGGGTTTTGTCAACCCTAGCCAAAAACCCGTAGGTTCTATTTATACTAAAACAAAATCGACAGACATGCGTCACTTACCTAAGTGTCGCTATGCGTCAGTAAGGCAAGTGTCGCCTAAACTAAAACTTAAGTGTCGCATCATACAAAATCTATATTTCTATTAAACGACTAACGACACTTTTACAACTCAATAGACCAACTGACAGATCTCGACCAACCTTCTGGGAATGTTCCTCCAGCATGTATTCCCACTTTCAAACAAATCTCGACCACCCTTGTAAACTTTGAAGCTTCCTCTAAATCAACTTGATTATACTGAAGTTTATTCTTGTAGAGAGCTTTCAAATCTTTCTTTGTCAGATTTATTAGGCTGCACGGATCAAAAACTCGAGCAGACTTTCCCACAAACTCCTTGATTGGCCATTCTCCCCATTTATCCTGTGTTTGTACCACAGCAGTCTTGGTAGAATATTCAATTACAGCTTCTTGAGTGACAAAGTCAAACTACCAATATTTTAAATCTCGTAAGAAATCCAGTGGTAACTCTTGTAAGGGAACAGTCTTGAGACTAGCAGCTGGTGGATAATGATATTTCACAATCGGTTGTTGAGTTCTCAGATCAATCTTTTTCTTGTACGAATACCGAACTCCCAGCTCTAGTCTAATCCACATATATTTCTTGCTGTAGATTTCTTTTCTCAAAATTTTCTGAAAGAGAACTCCTCGAGTATCTTCAGAATGATTTACAATATTTAACTGAGCAAGACGATTTAGTTCGACCTTTGGCAATGTGCTGATATGATTAAATCTAGGCTTGAAGTATTGCACGTCATCGCTTCTCTTGATCAAAATAAGAAAGTTATGAACATCAAATTTCCAGCTTCTGATTAAACCAGTCAATTCACCTTTAACTAGATAAGTTTTACAAATCTTCAAATCAGGTGCAATTGATTTGTATACCACTTGTGGTTTTGAACTTCCTGAAGATGTAGACACAGGAACTGATTCATCAGTAGGTTGTTCCATTGCAGGTTCTGCCTCATCCTCAGAAGAATCTGTTTCAATAATCGGAGCATCAAAGTTGTATGCTTGAGCAGGTTGTCGTAACACTGTCTCCGGTTCACGTTCAGGCGCCGGTTCTTGATTTGGATTATCCATATATTCCTCATCGGACCCTGGAACCTCTGCGTCCATTTCTATATCATCGGGATCAAAAGATCTATCTACTTCATCAAATTGATTAACCAAACTCTGCAAATATGTCAGATTGACATTTGAATAATCGGCTGCAATCGGAGTTGGTTGTCCCGGAACATCAACGAAGTAATCTAAAGCAATATTTTCATTAATATCTGAAGATTGTACATTTTCTGGTTCTGGGGAAGGAGTTACATTTGTTTCTAACTCCCTGGGAATATCCTCCCCCGAAACAATTGTGACTGACTCCAATTCTAAAACCCTAGACGACAGATTCGTCACTTGAAGCTGGAGATTGTCAACCTCAGCAGCTTTGAGCTCCAAATCCTTTATCTGGGAGGCCTGAGCTGCAATTATAGCCTGTTGATCGTCAAATCGTTTCGACAAAAGCTCCATCTGAGCAAGTAGCATCTGAATCGATGGCAACTCAGACTGTGGTGGAGGTTGTGGTCGCTGAGAAGTATGCGGAGTTGGTTCCTCGATCACAACAGTGTTCCTCTGGCATCTTCGAAGAGGTAAATCTTCATATGAAGGAGAAGACCCAGCATGACGTTTTCCTGGATTCCTCGGGACGTGGACCCTGCCAGCAGAAATCCGTCTCAAGATATGCTTAAAGCGTCGAGGATCAGCAAGTTGAATCCCGTCCAAAGCAGTTTGTGGGGGCACGTCACCCTCAGAATCTGGTGGAGTGGGCCCACCATCATCAGAATCATCATCAACCCGGTCAACACGATTAATGTCGCCCATATCCTGAGCTATCTCAGTGTCAACCAGGTCATCCTCATTGACCGGAGGAATCACATCATCCTCAAAACCATCATTGATCGGCGCAACATAGTTTTCATTGACTATGTGCCCAAATAGTTCACGGTCAGCCAAAATTTGTTCACCCTTTGGCGCTAGTTTGCAGTCGTTGAAGACTCGAAGAAGCATTGGTGTTGGCACCAAGAGGGAACGTTGATCAGGAGCAATCTCGAGATTCAAATCATTTAATAATAGCTGCACAAACCTTGGATATTGCAGCCACTTATCCTTACCAGCTCGGATATTCTCAACAATGTTGCCAAAAATATAACCGCTGAAGTTATACGGCTTGTTGTAGATTAGGGCCAACATAAGAGATAACGTTAGATGACTGGCGGCGTCGTATCCTCCCTTCGTCGGAGATAAGCAAACAATTACAATATGACATAAATACCTCCAAACCCTGCAGAGATATTGCTTGCGAAAATCAGAAAGCTGATTCGCCGGATAGCCCATGCGTTGAAGTCCCCCGTAGATAAACGTTGTAGGGAACATAATCGGCATCGTATCATTGTCATTGAATTGGAGAACCCGTCGAATAGAGTTCTCGGTGATCTCAATTTCCTCACCAAACATCTTTGAGACAATCCTCGGGACATCACCCTGAGTCCGAATGAACGCATGATCGTAAAACTCCTCAACCTGATTCATATAAACCGGAGTAGATGCAGTAATAGCGTAATGAATCCTCGATCGGCGGAGGAACTCGATCATAAGTCGAAAAGGAGCCGAGTTGTCGTGTGTGGACTCCAAGAATGTTGTGATATTGTGACGTGTGTTGGTGCGGCGGTAATAATTTTGTAGATCAGCCATCTGTAAGCTAAAATACGAAACAAAAATAACCACAAACGTTATAGAATTAGCACGCACACGCATAACCTAAAAAATGAAATTCTGATTTAGGCGTCCATTATGAAGTGACGCATAACCACTACCGACACTTAGGAAGTGTCGCAGAAAACAGTGTTCAAAATCAGAAATTAAGTATAGCGTCACTTATGGTAAGTGACGCTATCATGCGTCACTGGTGTAAGTGACGTTGCCAAATCATGCGTCATTATATACGACACTTAAGAAGTGTCGGGTCAATAGCATGCGGCATTTAACAGAGTGACGGTATCCTAAGTGAGCCACTTAGGAAGTGACGGTATAAGTGTCGGTATAGACAAGGGCGTCACTAAGTGAGTCACTTAAGAGAGTGACGCATAAGTGGGCGTCACTAAGATGAGTGACGGACTAACAGATAATACAAGTACATGCGTCACTAAGAGAGTCACTTAAGATATGACGCATCAATAAGCGTCGCTGATGAAGTGACGGTATGGGTTCTTAATTACCAAGTAGCGTCACTTGAGGTAAGTGACGCATGAAGTGACGCAACGATGAAGATCATCGTGTCACTGTTCATACCCAGAAACCAAATTTGGGGGTTTTGAAAATCGAAGTTAGCACAACGTACGTATGATAAAAACGAGTGAAACACACCATTTAATAACATAAAACATTAACAAATCAAGCCCCAAATCTTATGATTTCAAAGAAATCCTAATTCGTAATTAAAACATGAATACAGAAAGATAGAGTTGAAAATTAGTACCAAACTAGTCGTGTGAATGAGGGGAACAAGAATATGACGATGGAATGCGCAACCAAACTTGATAAATCACGAACAGATCGACAAAAATCGCACAGAGTAAGTGACGCAGGGATACAATGAGTGACGGTATGTCAGAGGAAGTGATGCTATGTGAATTTGAAAAGTGGTGAGGTTGAGTGTCGTTGGAAAAGGGTATTTATATGAAAACCCTAGTATGCGTCACTCAACCCGGCACTTGTAGCGTAGCTTTCCCCGACACTTAAAGCGTCACTAGTGTAAGTGACGCAATATCGTATGCGTCACTGGTAGCGTCACTTATGGAGTGACGCAACAGGTCACTTTTAGTGAAAAGTTTGCGACTTTATCGATTTTTGCGTTGTGATTTCGGTACTCAAATTTGAAAGAGGTAACTGTAACTTGGATAAAATCTAAAATTAAACTAACTTATAGAAAATACAAGAACACATAAAGGAATGCAAATTTACAAATAGAAAATTAACACGTTCTTTTTGGTGACGGAGTTGATATAATCTGGTTAGGGATCATATCGGAGTAACATGCATTTATTAGGAACAATAAGTGTTATTTCGTTCATCAGTATAAATGTCCACTTTAAATTTACTTGACATGCTAAGAACACTTTTTATAAAAATTATTTCAAAACGATTATTAGTATATTTGTCCACTTAAACATGTTACACTCACATCTAGGAGCTAACTTTATTATTATTCGCATGTACATTTCGCAGTGGTCCCCACCATAGATATACATCTTAACTTAAGACGTAGACCATGTTTCCATTTACAGAGAGAATATAAGAAAATCAAAGAATCAAGTCAGCGGTGACATGTCTGTACTTACGTACAACAGAGCGACATAGCTTGATTCAGGTTTAAGCAAAACCAGACTTGGTCAAACCATTTTGGCGACCTTGTAAGGTATCTTAATTTTAAAGACTTTGCAAGTACTTTGACTTGTGTTTGCTTAATTTTTAAGTATATATTAACAGAAACCAGGTCTATACTTATGTATAACAGAGGAAACTGTCAATATATACCCCCAAATGATATCAAATAAACTTCTTTCAACGAGCACATGCATAGTATAAGTAAGAAATTAAGACTTTTGTCATACATCTAATGATATTGTACCACTTGAAATAGAAAATTAATTATTAGGCTTCTTAAGAGATCTCAAAGAGTTTTGCATAACATGCCTACTAATATATCGTATGATGAAGACAATGTTTATAAAAACTGTTGTTAACACATCAGATAAATCTACTGACACATCCAAGATAAATCTTAAAATTCCATTTTATGCATGTCACCCGATGTACTATCATATCCCAAGTTGTTTACAGACACAACTTCAACGTCTATTTTAAAATATAGCAACGGTGCATTTCTTTAATACTAAAAAGTATAAAGAGTGGCTGTTGCGATTTTTTTTATAATTTTTTTTAAATTAAACACACATAAAAGAAATAAGTTACGTTCCAAGTTACAAATTACTTTTTGGCGATAAAGAATCTTAAGCCAATCATGTTAATTAGTTCATCAAATCGAGTACGCGAAAAAGCTTTTGTGAAAAGGTCGGCATTCTGCTTTAGGGTGTCTATGTGGACAAGGTCTATCAGGTGTTTTTCATAGCAATCCTGTATAAAGTGGAACCTAAGTTCAATGTGTTTAGTCTTAGAGTGCTGTACGGGATTGTGTGTGATAGAAATAGTAGCAGTATTATCTATGTGAATAGGAGTCATAGAAAGAAGTAACCCGTAATCACGCAGTTGATGCTGAATCCATAGAACCCGAGAGCAGCAACTCGCAGCAGCAACATACTCAGCTTCTGCCGTTGAAAGAGAAACTGTAGTCTGTTTCTTGCATTGCCATGAGACCAATCGAGATCCGAGGAATTGGCATCCACCAGTGGTAGATTTCTTGTCTATGCTGCATCCGCCATGATCCAAATCCGAATAGGCAGAAAGAGCGAATGATTTCTCATTTGAATACCATAGACCAAGATTGGTTCTATGTTTGAGATAACCAAAAATTCGCTTTACCGCCTTCATGTGAGACACCTTAGGTTTGGCTTGAAAGCGTGAGCAGACGGATACCGCAAACACAATATCCGGTCGAGAAGCGGTCAAATACATCAAAGAACCTATCATTGAGCGATAGTCCTTTTCTTTGCAATCTTCCTAATCTTCAGCAAGTCTAAGATTGTGTCTAAGTTCGATAGGAGTCCCATAGGTTTTATAATTGAGCAGGTCATATCTAGTCAACATGTCTTTGACATACTTTGACTGATGAATATAAATACCTTTTTGAGACTTCTCAACTTGTACACCTAAAAAGAATTTGAGCTCCCCCATCGCACTAATCTCAAACTCAGATTTCATAATCTCCTTAAAATGCTTGCACATTGCTTCATTTGTAGAGCCAAAGATAATGTCGTCCACATACACCTGCACAAGTAACATATCTTCTCGATCGCCAGTCCGTTCTTTACGGATGAACAGAGTATTGTCGATATTCCCGCGAACAAAACCATGTTTGATTAAGTAGGTAGTAAGCCTCTCATACCAAAGCCGCGGAGCTTGATGAAGACCCTATAACGCCTTGTTCAGCTTGCAAACGTATTCTGGATGCTCAGGGTCTTCAAAACCTGAAGGCTGTTTAACGTACACATCCGTGTCCACTTGTCCATATAAAAAGGTGCTTTTAACATCGAGTTGGTTAACATGAAACTCTTTAAAAGAAGAGAATGCAAGAAAGATCCGAATAGACTCAAGTCTTGCCACATGAGCGAAGACTTCATCATAATCCAAGCCCTTGATCTGACTAAAACCTTGAACAACCAATCGAGCTTTATTCCGAATCACGATACCCCGATCATCCATCTTATTTCGAAATACCCATCGAGTGCCTGTTAAATGAGCACCTTTGGGTAACGGAACTATATCCCAAACATGCAGCTTGTTGAACTGCTGCAATTCTTCTTGCATGGCCTCGACCTAGGATGGATCTTTTAAGGCCTCATCAACTTTCTTAGGTTCAATTTGGGATAAATGACAAGAATTTATCCGAGCAACCAAATTTAACATTTCTTGATTTGGATTTTGCTTCACTTGTTGCCTTGTTTGAACATCAGCATTAGCGTCACCGATAATATTATCGATAGGGTGATCCCTGTGTACACGTGTTACTGGGATTAAATCCGGTGCAAGTACTAACTCCAAATTGTTCATATCCCCTTCAGTAACGGGAATAGTGTTAGTCGCAGGAGCAGTAGAACTTTCAGATTGCACTGGTGGTTGAAGTTCCGTATCATCTTCATTAAAGAAGAGGTGAGAACGAACCAATTCTTCTTCTTCCTCGTCTTCCTCTAAAGGTGGCATATTGGGATCATCAGTATGTTCTGTTGCATTAGTCATTCCTGAAGTCGAAGGAACATCCGAAGGTGGGATAGTAGGAGATGGTGTGGATGTAGTAGGTAGTGGTGTGGGTGTTGTAGGTAGTGGTGTGGGTGTTGGAGTAGGTGTTGGAGGTGATGGTGTGGGTGTTGTAGTAGGTGTGGATGTAGGTTTTGAGGTAGATGTGTCTTGACACAAACTGATGCCATGAAGTAAGGTAACTAACTCCTCCTCTTCATTATCTTCTTCGGGTATGTCAAACGAGTTAAACACATCCTTATAGTTAAACAACCATTCCGGACCCGTTCCTTGAGGAGGATCCGTGTAACGCAAGCATTTTACCTCAAAATGCTCTTCCACCTAGTGTGTTGATTTAATGTAGACTCTTTTGTTCGGAGAGTTGAGTGAATAGCCAAGGAAAAATCCTTCAACAGCTTTAGCTCCAAACTTCGAGACCTTTTCTTTTGAGATCATAATCAAACACGGACACCCAAATGGCTCTAAAAACTGCAAAGTGGGCTTACGGTTTTTGAAAAGTTCATAACAGGTCTTGTTCTTTTTCTTAACCGTGAGCACACGATTCAGAACGTAGCAAGCAGTACTGACTGCTTCTGCCCAAAATATAATAGGAAGCTTAGAATCGGCCAGCATAGTCCGAGCTGTCTCGATAATAGTCCTATTCTTACGCTCTGCAACTCCATTCTGTTGAGGAGTTCTTGGGGCACAGAACTGATGATCAATACCTTTCGTAGCACAGTATAACTCAAGAGTTGAGTTCTTGAATTCAGTTCCATTGTGACTTCTCAGTCTCTTCACCTTTAAGTTGCACAGATTTGCCAACTTATCCAACAGATACACCAAAATATCTGGTGTTTCACTCTTCGCACCTAGAAAGTATACCCATGAAAATCTCGAGTAGTCATCGGTGACTACTAAGCAGTAAGATCTACCACCTATGCTCTTAGTTGAAATAGGACCAAACAGATCCATATGTAAGAGCTCCAGTGGTGCAGCAATGGAATGCAGTCATCTTTTAGGGCAAATCACTATCTTCGACTTATGGGACTTTTTGTGGAGTTTCCGTTTATGGCATGCAATGCAGTCATCTTTTAGGGCAAATGACTGTTTTGGAACTCCATTTACCAAATCATTGTTTATTAGAAAATTCATCTTGCGAAAATGGATGTGTCCCATTCGTCTATGCCACAGTAGTGATTCCTTTTCCGAAGCCTTTGACAGGAGACAGGTGTACTCATCTGTAGTCTCCACAGTTCGCATATTCATTACATAGGTGTCATTTCTCCGTGGCGCCCTCATAAGCACCCATTCTTCAGGGATAACGAAACCAGGCTTCAGTATCACACATTCCGTCTTTGTGAAAGCAGTGGTAAAGTCCTTATCACAGACTTGTGAAACGTTCAGCAAGTTGTGAGTAAGTTGAGCCACATAATTCACATTCTCAAAGCTAACTTTCCCGTTAGTTAGCGTTCCCTTTCCTGTAATAGTTCCTCCTGTATCTCCAGCAAAAGCAACATGTCCTCCGGCATGTGGTTTAACATCCGTTAAAAGAGACACATCGCTAGTCATGTGTCGCGAACAACCACTGTCCATAAACCATTCACTATCTTTAACGCGTTCTGACTGCTGCAACACATAAAGTAAGGAGATTAGTGAGAAACGGTGACCCAAGCCTTTACAGACTTAGGTCTACCAAGGTCATCAACAATAATCACATCGGACAGAACTTTATCTTTTAACAAATCAGAATTTTCATCTAGTGTGTTATTGTTGATGACAGAAGAGTCACTAACAGACTCCTTTTGTTTCCAAACTTTAGTTTGTTCGGAAATTTTTTTGGGAGTAATGTCGGGCTTTTGTTTTGGCAAAGGTTTTTGCCCAACATTACTCGGCCTTTCAGCAGGCTTGGGAGAGATTGAATAACGCCTAGGTGGAGATTTTGAAAATGAATTTCTGTAAACTGATGTCATAGGCATCTCTCTCCCATAGTGCTGATGAGACAGTTTAGGACATTCACGAATTAAATGTCCTTGTCTTTTACAGTAAAAGCATGAACGGGTCTCAACAAATGGTTGAGACTGAGGACTTACCACAGCAGGAGGGGAAGTATTTCTAGAACAAGAACATTTCGTGCACGTCTTAGAAGATGCTTGTTTTGGTTGAGAGGTTGAAGTGGAAGGTTTATCACAAAAATCGTTTGCACGTGTAGCTTTATGTTGCAAAATCTTTATAGGTGACTGTTAAGTTTGAGATTTTGTATATAAAACCTTGTCCTTTTCCTTGTTAGGTTGAACCTTAATTGTAGGTTCAACCTTTAAAACCACTTTTTCATATATTACTTCAACCTTCTTTTTAAATTCAGGATACTCCTGATCAGTAATATCCTCAATCTCAACAATCTCCTCAATTCTAACTAGAGATTCACATTCTGACTTAACAAACTGAGGCGAAGGATACTCTGACCATTTGGTTTTCTCCTTTGCCTGTTTGTTTTGATTATTAACCTTAGACTTGACCCCATATAACAGTGCATAGTCAATTGGAATCTCTTCGGTGCCTTCCTTAACTGGCATAGGACAGTATTCAGTGGGAGGCGGGACTACAGTATAACCTAGTCCTGTCTTAGTTTTATTATCTATTCTTTGCTTGTTAAGGATTTCGTTGAAGGAAACCGTAGAAGAAGAGGAACCTAGAATCTTATTTTTATACTTGTCATATTCAACTTTCAAATCAGATAGTTCCTTTCTCAAAAGTTCTATTTCAGCAAGATAGCTATTAATAGCATCCTGTTGACTAAAAACCTTAGATTTATACCTAAGAGTGTCATGTTGATAAGCCTCAATTTTTTTATCATACAATTGTTCATTGGCCTTTAGGTATTTGTTTGACTCATTAAGTTTTTCAACCTTTTTCCTTAAGTCTACGTTATCTTCTTGAAAGCACTTTAAAGATTCAGTTAACTTAATGCATGAAATACAGTTCAAAGGTTCTTCGGGTTCATTGCGTACCTCATTAGAGATGTGAGCCATTAGACACTGTTGATACTTATCAGCATACATGCTCCAGTCGGTGTTAGTAGGCTCAAAGACAACTAGTGCATCAGCTGTCGCTTGCTTCACTTCATCTTTCTCTGGAGTTCTGGGAGCATCAGGCTTCGTGAAACCCGATGGAGGAACTTTGGGTTTTTCACATTCTCTTGCAAAATGACCCAAATTCTGACAGTTATAATAGCGAACCTTGCTCTTATCAAAACCAAAACTGGTTTTGCCATCTCCTTCCAAACTCTTGCGACCAGTCCATTACAAGAATTTCTGAACTCTCCTTGAGATCATGGCAATATTCCAGTTTAAGTCCATTTGCTCAAGATCATCGTCATCTAGTTGAGCATAATCTTCTTTAGCAAGTTCTTGAAACCAAATCCTTGTAGGAGCTAAGAAAGGCTGTATAGATAGCAGCCTGTTCTTGAATAGCAGGGGAAACAGGAACTTGCTATTGTGACCCTTGTGAGGGTCCAGAAGCATACACCGGATGATGAACACGGGTAGATTGAAATGAAGGTTGTAATTGAGAACTTGTAGAAGAAACGAAAGCCATTCCACCATAAGTCTTTCCGGTGTTGACTTTTCCTCCATATAATGTCGGGTCTTGAACAAAACCACCCGATTTGCATTCCTTCTTCTTCAACTCCATCGCATGAGCTTGAAGAACACCAATTAGCTCATCCAAGTTCATTGTAGCTAATTCTTGACTCTCTTTTAAAAATTGAACTTTAACGTCCCAACTACTCGGTAGAACGTCCAACCGCTTCTTATTTATTTCAATCTGAGGGAAATTGTAGCCTCCCTCGGTCAACTCACTAACTAACTGTGAGTATCTTGTAAACACACCCGAAGCTGTTTCATTAGGAAGAGAATCAAACAGATCATACTGTTTCTTGATCACTTCTAATTTAGCCTTCTTGTACTTCTGATTTCCACCACATCTTGTCTTAATAGCCTTCCAAAGATCGTATGTTATGTCATGTGTTTTGAAGAGCTGTAAGACTTCTTTAGTAAGGCACATACAGATGGCCGAATGAGTCTTTCTTTCAATATGGTACTCCTTCTTCTCTTCAGGAGACATGGCTTTGTAAGTTTTGGATGGAGGGATACCACGATAGTTTCCCTCAGCTACTGGAGCTTCATATCTTTCTCTGAGCGGACCCCAGAGCTCCGGACAGTGAAAATCTACGTACTGTTCAAATCGATCACGCCAATATGCGTAATCCATATTAGCAGTGAATAGAGGAGGTTTATTATTACAACCGACATCATGATTTTGTTTAATCATATCCCTGATTCCCCGAATATCCTCTTTATCAGCAGCAGCAGCCATTTAAGATTAACCTGAAAATTAACTCAAAAACAAGAACTTGCAAACTAATTAGTACCAAAGGCGTCACTTGGTAAGTGACGCACTCAAGTGTCGCAACGACTAGCGGCACTTGGTAAGTGACGCTATCGAGTGACGGATGAAGTGACTGATGACACTGTAAGCAAGTGTCGTTCAATCTAGCAAGTGACGCACTCAAGTGTCGTACTTGAGTGACGCAATAAAACAAATAGGTGTCACTAGTAGAAGTGACGCAGGAAATCAAACAGGCGTCACTAGCAGAAGTGACGCTTGGCACTCAAGTGACGTGCTAAAGTGACGCACGTGAGTGACGGTGGATTAAGTTAGATGACACTTGAGTTAAGTGTCGTGTTAACCCCAAATGACGCTCCAAGTGACGCACCAAAGTGTCGTTAAAACCCTAATTTGGACTTAGGAAGTGCCGCAAGAAGTGACGCGTTCAAGTGACGCAACGAGCGTCGCAGAAACGGCTGTAAAATCCCAAAAACCCTAAAAATCGAATTTTCGTAAACCTAACGAAAATTCCTCAAACCCTAACGAACGAAACCTGTAGTAAATGATGAAAATCGTCTGGAAAGCACCTTATCAACTCGAAATCCGTAGTTATTCTCGATTCTTTATCCGAACGAAACCGAAATCAATCTAAAACGTCTTCAAAACGTCAATCTAATCACCTAGTGGCTCTGATACCAATTTTGAGTGCCCTATGCGATGGATCTAAGTAATGATCAACATCAATTGAATGGCGGAAACAATCAATTACACAAATCACTAATAAACCTAAACTGAAACGATCAATTGAACAAAGTAAACGAGTTTATTAGCTTGAATAACGTATTGGAACTTGATTACAGATGAGTTTAGTCGACAAATGGTGCTAAGGTTTTGTCAACCCTAGCCAAAAACCCGTAGGTTCTATTTATACTAAAACAAAATCGACAGACATGCGTCACTTGGCCAGTGACGCATGTGGCCGCCTTCATGCGTCACTAAGGCAAGTGTCGCTATGCGTCACTAAGGCAAGTGTCGCCTAAACTAAAACTTAAGTGTCGCATCATACAAAATCTATATTTCTATTAAACGACTAACGACACTTTTACAACTCAATAGACCAACTGACAGACAAACTAATATGCATCAACATAAAGTCTTAACGATACAAAGGTCATTAATTCCTATTTTATCTGAACGCGTTTTCGAACATCATTTTATTGTGCATTGACTTTAGTAGGATATACCAGTTAGTTATAAAGTTGTATTATCCTTTCGGAATTCCAACTGTTAAACCAGAGCTGATTCCAGTGATGTAACTACCTTCGGTCGTTTATCGACTTCCATACATTTGTACTCCGTGTAAAACGTTTCCAGTACTATATCAGATAAATTGTCGTATAGGGGCCGTTAAATCACTTTTACAATTGTCGTACACTTAATTGCATAATGTCATCCTTACTTATAATTATCTACATCATCAACAATCACAATAATAAACTACCCGCAATTCATGGTAATAGACAAATCACATACAAGGCAATAATACATAATTAAACTATAAAATAAAGCAAGTATGATAAAGGTTTCGATATCACCCGGAAATAGATGCGTAGCAGCGTATTATTATGATTGACAACTCGTTCACACGTACAAAGATGAATCTCCAAACTCCTAACGTTCGTTCTGACCTCTATGTTAATCCGTAGATTAATTACAATAATCCTAGACTAAAATATAAGAGAATTTTTAGAGTGAGAAAGTTGAAATGGAAGAGTGAGAGTATATGTATGAGTGTGAATATGAGAGTGTGTTGAAATGAGAGCTAGGCTTGGCTCAAGTTAGCATCCCAAAGCTCACAATAGCGAAAGGTGGAAAAGGTGGTGGCACCAGGTACGAAAAAGTGGAAAAGGTGGTGCACCGGGTACGCAAAAGCACGTAAAGGTCTAGCACCGGGTACACGAAAGGACAAAAAAGCGCAATCTGTGCGGGTGAGTGGTGGCCGGCGGCGGCTAGGTGGCTGTCAGTGGCGGTGGGGTGGCTGGCCGGCGGCGGCTGGCCCCCTGCACCGGTTCGTCGCCTGTTGCCCAGTTTCTCGATTCGTGCTTGTTTTCTTCGTTATGCGTCCGTTTGCGTTGATTCTTTTTGAGTTGGATTCGTAATTCAAAAATGAAGCTTTTGATGAAAAGAAATCCCAAAAATATATCTCTGACTTTAGATGAGTCGTACGAATCGTTTGGATCTTCTGGCGTACGTAGAATCTTCATTCTTCGTCCGTTTTTGTTGATTCTTCTTCTGTTGGATTCGTAATTGGAAAACGAACATCTTGGATGAGATAGATTATTTAATCACGTACAAACAAATATGAAAGAACGCGTAATCTTAAATACGGATGTTGGTGAAAAACATTTTCAAATAAAGTATTATTGTCAAGAATAATAATTATTTACTCCGTTAGAAATCTAAATACATTTTGAACACGGAAAACTATCCGTAAGTTCAAAGTAAAACAAAGACATAATTTTATAGCCTATCAAAAGTGTTTTTATAAAATACTTCGATTAAAAATATAAACGATTATATTTTTAGAAATTTATCATTTTAAAACATTATACTACATTACGATCGGGTACGCGAACACGGGTACCACACAACAATTATTGGGGTCGGTTATAACAACCAACCCCAATCATTTTACACACACAAACACAAACACAGACACATCTATCTCTTCCTCTCTCGGCCTCTATCTCATCTTCATCATCAACAACATCAACAACAACAACAACAACAAACAATCAGTAACATCATCATCATCATAATCATCTACTTCTTCCTCTTGGATCATCATCATCATCGTGAACATCATCTTCATCACTCATGGTTCAAATTTTTATATTGGTTAGGCAGTATTCCTCATTAAGCAGTATTCCTCATTAGGTATAACTGGTTCAGGGATTACATCATACAAATTTAATTTAACATAGCGTAGCTAACTATGTACAATTAAACAAAGATGATGTAAGATCTGAAAGGGTTATATTGAACAGAAATGCATTAGCTGACTCTGATCATGAGAGAACCGGGACTTCTAACTGTTTTGTGATAGACATGACTAGGTGGATGTATAGGTATATATGATATATACACATATGATTAGGCTATTATGTGATATAGGGATATATACATACATAGGCCTCGAATACATCCTACGCTCCAGGCTATTATAGATTGAAGATATACGTATAGGCCTTATATGAGGATACTCTCGTTACTACCTACACCCCTATAACTGACAAATATAGATACTCTAGCGTCCTTTGATAGAGTGATTGGGACTTTGTTTTCACCTACTACTACCTACCAAATTATACGCCTATAACATCTTGCAACACACTCCACTGTACCGTTAGGTACACTAGGAAACTTGTTAGGTTTTCACAAACCAAACCCTATTTCGCTCATACTGTTGATAACCTTGATTTCATCTGAACAAACCCCGAATCTCGATTTAAAAATTCTTGATATCATTTGTAAACCCAGATCCTGAAAACATTTGAAAACTCTCATCCTACACCCAACCCTGTTGTCTACCGAATCATGATTTTCACTTGTGTTGTCGCATATTACCACATAGTATATATACATATGTGATATGTCATGATTTGGTACAGACAACTTACATATTCTCTCTTTGCTTTTGCAAGAATCATGCCGCCGAGACGAACATACACTCAAGCTGAAGTTGACCAACTGGTTGCCGATGCTTTAATTTCTGGGCAACGGCGATCTGAAAGTTCTGAAACATCACCAATTCCCACTCCTGTTAAACCCTGCACCTATAAGGATTTCCTTAGTTGCCACCCTCTGAACTTCAAAGGCACTGAAGGTGCTATTGGCTTATTGCGATGTCTGGAAAAGACCGAGTCAGTCTTTCGCATCTGTAATTGCCCTGAGGACTCCAAGGTCAAGTTCTCCACCTACACTTTTATGGATGATGCTCTGACATGGTGGAACACTTACGCTGACTCTGTGGGCCAAGACATTGCTTTGAAAACTCCTTGGGAAGAACTGAAGAAAATGCTCAACGATGATTATTGTCCTAGGGATGAGATCCAGCAAGTTGAGGCCAAATTCTGGCAACCCACTACCCAAGGCAATGACATTGTCGGCTACACCTCTAGGTTTAACCAACTAGCACACCTGTGTCCATCTATGGTTGGTGAGCAATCCAAGCGTATTGAACGCTATCTCTGGGGACTCCCTCCACAAATCCAAGGGATGGTTACTTCATCCAACTATCCTACATTTCATGGTACTGTGCGCATGGCACACAAATTGATGGCCCAGATTGTTCGCAAGGAACATCTGTTGTCAAAAGTACTGGAAATCACCCTGGTGATAACAAAAGGAAACCTGAGGGAAATCTCAACATCCAAATGCAACCTGCCAAAAAGCCTGCGACTGCCAAAACCTATGATACTGACTATGATGATAAGATAGGGTATAAAGAAAGTAAGCCCTATTGCGTTAAGTGCAGTCTCCATCACGATGGTTCATGCCCTTGCACCAAATGCAAGCGGTTCGGGAATGTAGCCAAGGATTGCAAGATAGGCATGACTAGTACTAACATCACTGCGCCCAAAACCTGCTATGAGTGCAATGGTACTGGCCACTTTAAGAGGGACTGCCCAAAGTTGAAGGGCAAGAACATCAACCCTGTTCGAGGAAGAGCCAATGTACTCAAAACTAGGGAGGATGACCAGGACCCGAGACTCATTGACTTGCTCAACACGGGTATGGTCACGCACTAATAAACTGACTGCCTTTATACTATTTACTTTGACATATCTTACTTGCTGCTTGATATCTTCTATGTTTTCCCTAGATTCTAAGTACACGATAGGGTTAGGGAAAAATGACAATTCAGTTTCTATATGAGACGAGGTTTAGCTAACATATGTATAGGAATAACATATCCTACACTGTTTTATACCGGAAGACATACCGGTAAATTTTGTACAATGGGTAACATCCCACATAAAACTAATTTATGCTAAACCACTTAGTTTCTATAGGAGACTGATAGAGTCTGATTCATGCTACGATGCTACTGTCCGTTACAAACTGTATGAGCACAGTGGAAGTTACTACCTTACTTTAGGCTACTAGTACAAAGTGTAGCTACACCTTAGTGACAGACTGACCGACTGAACTTGCTTCTACAAACGAAATGTTTAAATGTGTTGAAAAACACTTCCTCTATTCCTTTAGTTGTCAGTAGGGCACTAATCTAACAAGGGGAGGAAGGCAACACTAGATAGGTGATATACCACTCACAGTAAACTCACAGACTTTCTTAAATAATGCACAGACTATTACGCTGACACACAAACAATTACTACGCACAAATTTCGGGACGAAATTCTCCTAACAAGGGGAGAATGTGACACCCGGTTAAAAAGGGCCAAAATTAGCGGCAAATTTAAACTTTAAACCTTAGTACTTAGTACAAGGTAATACGAAAGTATTGGATATTATATATGTATTTATATATATATAACATAACGATAATTTATCACGTACAAACAAATATGAAAGAACGCCTAATCTTAAATACGGATGTTGGTGAAAAACATTTTCAAATAAAGTATTATTGTCAAGAATAATAATTATTTACTCTGTTAGAAATCTAAATACATTTTGAACACAGAAAACTATCCGTAAGTTCAAAGTAAAACAAAGACATAATTTTATAGCCTATCAAAAGTGTTTTTATAAAATACTTCGATTAAAAATATAAACGATTATATTTTTAAAAATTTATAATTTAAAAACATTATACTACATTAGGATCGGGTACGCGAACACGGGTACCACCCAACAATTATTGGGGTCGGTTATAACAACCAATCCCAATCATTTTACACACACAAACACAAACATACACACATCTATCTCTTCCTCTCTCAGCCTCTATCTCATCTTCTTCATCAACAACGTCTACAACATCAACAACAAACAATCAGTAACATCATCATCATAATCATCTACTTCTTCCTCTTGGATCATCATCATCATCGTGAACATCATCTTCATCACTCACGGTTCTAATTTTTATATTTGTTAGGCAGTATTCCTCATTAGGCAGTATTCCTCATTAGGTATAACTGGTTCAGGGATTACATCATACGAATTTTATTTAACATAGCGTAGCTAACTATGTACAATTAAACAATGATGAAGTAAGATCTGAAAGGGGTTATATTGAACAGGAATGCATTAGCTGACTCTGACCACGAGAGAACCGGGACTTCTAACTGTTTTGTGATAGACATGACTAGGTAGATGTATAGGTATATATGATATATACACATATGATTAGGCTATTATGTGATATAGGGAGATGTACATACATAGGCCTTGAATACATCCTACGCTCCAGGCTATTATATATTGAAGATATACGTATAGGCGTTATACAAGATACTCTCGTTACTACCTACACCACTATAACTGACAAATATAGATACTCTAGCGTCCTTTGATAGAGAGATTGGGACTTTGTTTTCACCTGCTACTACCTACCAAATTATACGCCTATAACATCTTGCAACACACTCCACTGTACCGTTAGGTACACTAGGAAACTTGTTAGGTTTTCACAAACCAAACCCTATTTCGCTCATACTGTTGATAACCTTTATTTTATCTGAACAAACCCCGAGTCTCGATTTAAAAATTCTTGATATCATTTGTAAACCCATATCCTGAAAACATTTGAAAACTCTCATCCTACACCCAACCCCGTTGTCTACCGAATCATGATTTTCACTTGTGTTGTCGCATATTACCACATAGTATATATACATATGTGATATGTCATGATTTGGTACAGACAACTTACATATTCTCTCTTTGCTTTTGCAAGAATCATGCCGCCGAGACGAACATACACTCAAGCTGAAGTTGACCAACTGGTTGCCGATGCATTAATTTCTTGGCAACGACGATCTGAAAGTTCTGAAACACCACCAAATCCCACTCCTGTTAAACCCTGCACCTATAAGGATTTCCTTAGCTGCCACCCTCTGAACTTCAAAGGCACTGAAGGTGCAATTGGCTTATTGCGATGGCTGGAAAAGACCGAGTCAGTCTTTCGCATCTGTAACTGCCCTGAGGACTCCAAGGTCAAGTTCTCCACCTACACTTTTATGGATGATACTCTGACATGGTGGAACACTTATGCTGACTCTGTGGGCCAAGACATTGCTTTGAAAAATCCTTGGGACGAACTGAAGAAAATGCTCAAAGATGAGTATTGTCCTAGGGATGAGATCCAGCAAGTTGAGGCCGAATTCTGGCAACTCATTACCCAAGGCAATGACATTGCCGGCTACACCTCTAGATTTAACAAACTAGCACACCTGTGTCCATCAATGGTTGGTGAGCAATCCAAGCGTATTGAACGCTATATCTGGGGACTCCCTCCGCAAATCTAAGGGATGGTTACTTCATCCAACTCTCCTACATTTCATGGTACTGTGCGCATGACACACAAATTGATGGCACAGATTGTTCGCCAAGGAACATCTGTTGTCAAAAGTACTGGAAATCACCCTGGTGATAACAAAAGGAAACCTGAGGGAAATCTCAACATCCAAACCCAACCTGCCAAAAAGCCTGCGACTGCCAAAGCCTATGATACTGACTCTGATGACAAGATAGGGTATAAAGGAAGTACGCCCTATTGCGCTAAGTGCAGTCTCCATCATGATTGTTCGTGCCCTTGGACCAAATGTAAGCGGTTCGGGCATGTAGCCAAGGATTGCAAGACAGGCATGACTAGTACTAACATCACTGCGCCCAAAACCTGCTATGAGTGTAATGGTACTGGCCACTTTAAGAGGGACTGCCCAAAGCTGAAGGGCAAGAACATCAACCCTGCTCGAGGAAGAGCCTATGTACTCAAAACTAGGGAGGATGACCAGGACCCGAGACTCATTGACTTGCTCAACACGGGTATGGTCATGCACTAATAAACCGACTGCCTTTATAATATTTACTTTGACATATCTTACTTGCTGCTTGATATCTTCTATGTTTTCCCTAGATTCTAAGTACACGATAGGGTTAGGGAAAAATGACAATTCAGTTTCTATATGAGACGAGGTTTAGCTAACATATGTATAGGAATAACATATCCTACACTATTTTATACCGGAATACATACCGGTAAATTTTGTACACTGGGTAACATCCCACATAAAACTAATTTATGCTAAACCACTTAGTTTCTATAGGAGACTGATAGAGTCTGATTCATGCTTCGATGCTACTGTCCGTTACAAACT
Source organism: Pseudognaphalium luteoalbum (assembly GCA_963422505.1). NCBI lineage: Eukaryota > Viridiplantae > Streptophyta > Magnoliopsida > Asterales > Asteraceae > Pseudognaphalium > Pseudognaphalium luteoalbum. The sequence goes on from OY730196.1 coordinate 52,943,250, forward strand.
ATATGAGCATAGTGGAAGTTACTACCTTACTTTAGGCTACTAGTACAAAGTGTAGCTACACCTTAGTGACAGACTGACCGACTGAACTTGCTTCTACAAATGAAATTTTTAAATGTGTTGAAACACACTTCCTCTATTCCTTTAGTTGTCAGTAGAGCACTAATCTAACAAGGGGAGGAAGGAAACACTAGATAGGTGATATACCACTCACAGTAAACTCACAGACTTTTTAAAATAATGCACAGACTATTACGCTGACACACACAGACAATTACTATGCACAAATTTCAGGACGAAATTCTCCTAACAAGGGGAGAATGTGACACCCTGTTAAAAAGGGCCAAAGTTAGCGGCAAATTTAAATTTTAAACCTTAGTACTTAGTACAAGATAATACGAAAGTATTGGATATTATATATGTATTTATATATATATAACATAACGATTATTTAATCACGTACAAACAAATATGAAAGAACGCGTAATCTTAAATACGGATGTTGGTGAAAAACATTTTCAAATAAAGTATTATTGTCAAGAATAATAATTATTTACTCCGTTAGAAATCTAAATACATTTTGAACACATAAAACTATCCGTAAGTTAAAAGTAAAACAAAGACATAATTTTATAGCCTATCAAAAGTGTTTTTATAAAATACTTCGATTAAAAATATAAACGATTATATTTTTAGAAATTTATCATTTTAAAATATTATACTACATTACGATCGGGTACGCGAACACGGGTACCACTCAACAATTATTGCGGTCGGTTATAACAACCAACCCCAATCATTTTACACACACAAACACAGACACATCTATCTCTTCCTCTCTCGGCCTCTATCTCATCTTCATCATCAACAACGTCAACAACAAACAATAAGTAACATCATCATCATAACGATCTACTTCTTCCTCTTGGATCATCATCATCATCGTGAACATCATCTTCTCACGGTTCAAATTTTTATATTGTAAGGAGATATTTCACTTTCCTTTGAGTTTTCTTGTTTAAAATACTTATATTATCATGCCTTAGTGTTCTATCTACGTATTATGTCTGAAAAATCGAACCTATACTCGTTTTCCCAACTGATTTCGCAAACAGACCTGCAATTGGTAGCTGAGCTGAACGGCTGGAAATCATCAGCCGAACAGCTGGATTTCATGTTTCCTTAGCCGAACGGCTAGGTCCTCCATATCCGAATGACTATACTTCCATATCCGAATGGCTAGGTCTTCTATAGCCGAATGGCTGGACCTTTATAGCCGAACGGCTGGAATACTCAAACATAACAGTTTTTGTAAAAATGCCGTTTTCAGGGTAGCTTCTCGATGAAAATTTTATTATAACGGTTTGGGCTAAAAGTCACACGGTCACTCGAAAACGGCCCAATGATCAAGGCTATGTGTACCATAGCCTAGGCGATTTTAGGCCTTTCGGGGTCATCTAGGGGTCGAAAATGGCATATTTCAGTTTTCGGACCCGTACCAAATTTCATAACTTATGAAATTAAATGTAACGGATGTGACGAACTTGAGTAACAACTAAACTTACACGATACGACTTACACACGAAACACATATACTTTTATAAGTACAACAAATCATGTAAAATAATAATAGTTTGAAATTATTATTACAAACCGTCACCAATGAGCCGTATACCTTTTCACAAACTCAAACACTTATACGGATGGTTTAGTTAAACATCCACTTACTCGTTATAATCTCAATGTACTTACCCGTATTACGGTCTTTCCTGGATCACAGACTATGCCATGATGTAATACAATGTACAGCCTATGACCTTTCCATGTCTTCCACGTGTTTGTACTCCACCAGAGGTGTTTCCAACGCTATACAGGATACTCAGTCGTTTTAGGGCTTTCCCAAGCTAACTACATCACAACAAACACAATAGCTAATCTACTCACGAATCATGGTAACATATCCTAAATCTAACATAACAATAGAATACAACATTATGAGAGAGAAGGATAGAAGTAACCGTAAGTAATGCGTATATTGAATAGATGCTGAAAGATTACACGGACAGAGCTTCGAAATATCCCGAACAATATTACAAAGGAGATCCTCCAAGTCTTCAACACTATTACAAAACTACCCTCCGTTAGTCTTGGTTAAATATTAACTAAGATCTAACTAACTGACAAATAAACTAACTAAACTAACTAGAGAGAGAAAGTAGAGATAGAGAGAATTCTTGAGAGAGAATGAGAAGTGAGTGTGTGTTTTGAAATGGTGAAATGAGGCTAGTATTTATAGTGAAAGGGTAGGAGTTGAGGTGATGGCTTGGTACAAGCTTTGAAGCACAAGAAACAACCATTTAAATGCAAACGGGGGTAGAAAGCACTAGGGGGTAAATGGCCTCAAGGTACCAATTACCAAGGAAAAAGAGGAACCAAACGGCACCACAAGGGCCGTATATGGCCTCAAGGTACACTTACATCAATATAAATCAAGGCAAAAGAGGAACCAAACTGCACCACAAGCGCAAATGGCCTCAAGGTACACTTACATCAATATAAACTGTTACTCTAAGTTTCCCTTTCTCCACCGTAATCTAAGAACCCATCTTTAGTATCTCTCAAATACTTAAGAATATTCTTTACATCTGTTTTATGACCTTTACTAGGATTATGCAAATGTCGACTAACTATGCTCCAAGTCAATGAGACATCGGGTCTTGTATACTTCATGGCATGTATGATCGATCCTATAGCCGAAGCCTATGGGACTCGACTCATTTAGTCCAATCTTGTGCAGTCTTTGGACACTAATCTTTTAATAATCTTTATGCCATGATGTAAGGGTACTTAGAATTCTCCATTTTAAAAACTTTTCAAAATTTCATCCTAAGTACATTTCCTGGTTAAGTCCTTTGAGACATTTTCAACATATCTCTGTAAATCTTTGTACCAAGCATATGTTGTATCTTCCAAATCTTTCATAGTGAAATATTCTCCTAATCAACTCACTTACTCCTTGTAATGTTGGGATTACATGTCCTATGAGTATTATATCATTCACATATAATACCAGGAAGACTACAATGCTCCCACTGACTTTGACACATATGCTGGACTCATCTTTACTTCTAGAAAATCTAAATTGTTTGACTTTCTTACGAAAGCAGAGATTCCAGCTACAATAAGCCTGTTTAAGTCCATAAATGGTCTTCTGAAGCTTACACACTTTATTAGGATACTTTGTATTTTCAAAACCTTCCGGTTGTACCTTGAACACATCTTATGTCAGTTTCCAGATAAGGAAAGTGGTTTTGACATTTATTTGCCAAATTTTATAACCATGAAATGCAGCTATTGTAAGCAATGTCCTAATTGAGTTTATTTCAGCTATTTGTGAGAAGGTTTTCTCATAATCAATCCTGAAGGTTTGAGTATAGCTCTTTGCTACCATCCTAGCTTAATAAGTGTGTACTTCCCATCCATGTCTATCTTCCTCTTGAAGATACACCTACAACTCACCGTTTTTAGACTGAGTGTAGTGCCAAACAAATTCCAAACTTAGTTGTCAGACATAGACTGAATCTTACTTTTCATATCTTTCTTCCACTTAGCAGCCTTAGGGACTGCCATCGCTTCCTTGTAGTTAGTTGACTCATCTAATTCAATTAGTAAACTGCCACTAATCGTATCATGTTCTTCTTTATGGAAACCATAATAGAACTAAGGAGGTTTGCTAACTCTACAACTGCGAGTGGGAAAAGATATGTCATCAAGTTCAATAGGTGTTACTACCTCTTGTTGAGTGTCAGTGTTTACCATAGCTTCATCTTCGGTTGATCCTTGAATCTTTTCAAGATCAGTTGTACTCCCATTGTCCTTTTTAGATATCATTTCTCTCTCAAGAAAACACTCCCTTTTGAGCAACAAATATCTAAACGGATTTTGTGGATAACTGATGAAAAGATACTTTTCAGATCTAGCTTCTAGTCTGTGCTAAGTTTCTCGTCCATTGATAACTTCACAACCCTAGATCTGGATGTGCCCAAGAGAAAAAGTTTTTCTCTTCCACATCTCATAAATCATCTTTGAAACTTTCTTTGTGTACTAGATTTAAGATGTGTGCAACCTTTTATAATGTCTAACCCCATATACTTATTAGAAGTGTTACTTGACTCATCATTGATTGAACCTTGTCTAACAGGATTCTACTTCTCCTCTCAGCCACTCCGTTCAGCTATGGTGTTCTAAGAGGAGTCAATTTGTGGAACTACTCCACAGTGTCTATGATAATCAAGAAACTCGGTACTAAGGTTTTCTCTTCCCCTATCGGATCGGAGTACCTTTATCTTTCTGCCCATTTGGTTCTCTATATTACATCCTAACACCTTTTGAATTAGTTGACTCATCTAATTCAATTAGTAAACTGCCACTAATCGTATCATGTTCTTCTTTATGGAAACCATAATAGAACTAAGGAGGTTTGCTAACTCTACAACTGCGAGTGGGAAAAGATATGTCATCAAGTTCAATAGGTGTTACTACCTCTTGTTGAGTGTCAGTGTTTACCATAGCTTCATCTTCGGTTGATCCTTGAATCTTTTCAAGATCAGTTGTACTCCCATTGTCCTTTTTAGATATCATTTCTCTCTCAAGAAAACACTCCCTTTTGAGCAACAAATATCTAAACGGATTTTGTGGATAACTGATGAAAAGATACTTTTCAGATCTAGCTTCTAGTCTGTGCTAAGTTTCTCGTCCATTGATAACTTCACAACCCTAGATCTGGATGTGCCCAAGAGAAAAAGTTTTTCTCTTCCACATCTCATAAATCATCTTTGAAACTTTCTTTGTGTACTAGATTTAAGATGTGTGCAACCTTTTATAATGTCTAACCCCATATACTTATTAGAAGTGTTACTTGACTCATCATTGATTGAACCTTGTCTAACAGGATTCTACTTCTCCTCTCAGCCACTCCGTTCAGCTATGGTGTTCTAAGAGGAGTCAATTTGTGGAACTACTCCACAGTGTCTATGATAATCAAGAAACTCGGTACTAAGGTTTTCTCTTCCCCTATCGGATCGGAGTACCTTTATCTTTCTGCCCATTTGGTTCTCTATATTACATCCTAACACCTTTTGAACTTTCAAAAATGTCTGACTTATGTTTAATCAGATAAATATATCCATGTCTACTGAAGTAATCAGCAACATAGTAGCTATTTCCATCCTTTATGGTGCATCGAAATGGTCGACATACATCCATGTATACCAAGTCGAACAATCCATCACTTCTTTCATATTACATGTGAATAGTGTTTTAGTTATCTTACTCAATAAACAATATTTTCATACATCCGATTTAAGGTCGAATGATTCCAACACTCCATACTTTTGTAGTTTGGGCGATATTTGTGACACCCGATAATAGGTCAACTGTTAAACCTAAATGAAAAACCTAATTACTTGTATCTAGTTTGTATTAGGCTAAATATTTTTAATTACTTGTATATTTGAATATACACTTACGTAATTACTTGTTTATTTGTAATTACGCGAAACAACCGGACGGAGTCTGACTATTTATACGACTTTGGTGAAAGAATTTTTATAAATAACGTGAACCTATTCTATAAATTAAAATAGTAGTTATTTACCCTATATTATTATTTGGTAAAATAATACACGAAAAACCTAGACGTGTTGTTTAAAACGTAACAAACGCAGTAAAAACGCGCAAACAGAACCCAATAACCAAACAAAACCCTAAATAATGTTTCAATAACTTAAAGTAAAGTATTTTAACAATACTTCAATGAAAAATAATCCCAAATATATTACTAACTAAAACTACACAAGAAAAAGTTAGGCGATTTAACGATTTAACAAAATAACGAATAAACGAACACCGATCGTAACATAGTCTGGAAATCAAATTAAATTACACAAACCCAGGTAGGGGCCCATGTGGGGCCTGACACCCCCCTCTCCCCCTCTAAAATCCATGCAAATTTCCATCATTGTTATTCTGTTGCAAACCACACCCATTTCATGCAAGAGTTCATTTCACTCATCACACTTCACCTCAATTGCTCTCCCTTCTCTCTATCACTTTCCTGTCTATAATTTTCTCTCTATTTCCAGAGATTTCACCACTCTAACACCACCCACAAACTACCACAAACCACCACATCACCACCATAAACCACCACTTAAATACTACTGTATCCTTCAAGATTTTTACCAAGAATTGAAGCTCAAGAACTCCTCACCTATAATCTGTCCATAATTCTTTAAAACCACCAATGTAAGGAAGATTCATACTCTAATTACTCTTATTACATGTATATAACTTCACTCAACAAGTATATTAATCAAACCATGCTCAAGAACTATTTTTCTTAACATGAAATCAACCAAATGTAAGAAATACTTTCTGTCCAGAAATTTTTGTACACTTCCACGAAGTTTATAAAAATCATTTCTTCATGAAAATAGACATTTTTATAGTCAAAAACAAATTTCAGGATGTTAACTTCCAAACCCCACAAACCCTATATTTTTATAAGCTCGTTTACTATATTTAATAATTTTTATGAGAACACATATACAATCTGCACAAAAATGGTAAAAACTTTAGTCTTATGGTTTTGAACATATCTTGAGCTACACAGCTCCAAATGACTTGAAACAACTTCCAAAATTTCAAAAATGTTATTAGCTACAAATGTCATGTTGACCGCTTTTCTTGAAAACCTATAGATTTTTCCCAGAAATTAAATCTTCATACATGTCTCCAGATTGGTCAACTGTTGAACCTCAGAGGACACATGTAAATTCTAAAAATACTTAGATTTCTCTAAAATTCATGAAAAAATTACTGGAAGTAGTTAACATATGAGGGAATAAAATGGTATTTTTCTTGGGAATTAATTCGGATTATACATTTTTATATAAATTCAGCTAAGTGATAGATTTTTTGGAAAATGGGATAGTGGACTGATTTTTACATATAGGATTAAACCAACACTTGCAAATTTCTAAAAGTGGAAAAATAAACTTTTTAAGGCATAGGAACGTATTTAAGGGTTTGGAAAAATATTCGGGTCAAACCAAGTAGGTTTGACCAAGTCAACCAAAAATGGGACTCGGTTTCAAAAATGTCAAACTTTCCAATTTTGGAAACTTACTATTTTGGAAAGAACGGTAACAAAAAGGGTTTAGGTGACATATTTAGTAACTTTGACAAAAAAAACGAGACCAGAAAACACACCCGTCCGAAAAACCGACACTTAGAACACTTGGATCAAATTAGAAAATCTAATCAGGCTTCAGTGTCGCCATATTAACGACACTAACCCTCAGTGTCGCCATATTAGGGACACTAACCCTCAGTGTCGCCATATTCGCAACACTAACCCTCAGTGTCACCATACTAGCGACACTAATTCGAATGTCTCTATTTAATTCAAATCGTCACAACTAGCGACACTAATTTGAGTGTCGCTATTAATTGATTTCTTGACATCTGCGACACTAAGCATAGTGTCGCCACATATCTAATTTTCACAACTAGCGACACTAACCTCACTGTCGCCATACTAGTGTCGCCAAATCATAGTGTTGCTAAAAACAGGAACTTGAAATTTAATTTTCACTACGTATACATCTTAGGTAACCAATTGTAATCACCTAAGACAACAACGCGACAACACGTGATTTATACTAATGCATAGTATACAATGAAACAAACCTAATAATAATGTCCTAACGAATTATTATTACAAACTTTTACCAACGGTTCGTACACATTTTTGATAATCAAACTTGAACAATTTACTTGGACTTACCAGTTGAGTGAACTAGCTTTAGGTGGACATTAACCCTCCACCTACACTATTGACTTAAGTGGAGGGTTAATGTCCACTTACATAGATGGTCTTTGAGACATCTACTTATAACAACCTTATACGTTTAGGACGTTGAAGGTTGCACCTTGGAACACTATTGCTTGCTATTTGATTATTGCTTGCTACTTGCTAAACTCAGATGAGTTTTATAGCCCCTTTTTACAGTTTTCTAAATGTGGTGAGAATACATACAGCTGTTTTATTGAAACTGCTTTATGATCACAAGTAACTTGAAACAACTTTTTATACGGATTGCATGAGACCTGATTAATCCACTAAAGTCCTCTACCCATCATAGTTCATTAAAATTTGTGCGTGAATATTATTGGATAGATCTATCAGGGTTTGACAAACCTCGTCCGGGCTAGTCCCTTTATCCAACCCACAGATTATAGACTTACCGGAGGTAAACAACGTTAAGCTCGAACTATGAGACTCATGGCAAATGGTATACACATAGTGCATTCGTGCAATACTTTTATAGTTGTAGGCGATACTTTTTAAACTATCATTTTTGAATGATGCAAACTTAAAATCTTGTGGATCATACCGATAACAACTGTTTACAAACCTATGAATGCGCCAACTTTATGTTGACCTTTTAGTATGTATTTCTCAGGTAACCAGCCGCAGTAGGATGCTTTTGGAAGCACTTAGCTCGAGTCGCATATTTTGAAAACAATCGAGGATTAGATTGTAATTACTATATTTTGTAATGATAGTTATGTAATTCTACTTATCAGATGCGAACTCCAGGAAACATGTAAAACATTTTATATCAACAAATGTGATTATTTTAAAACGTCTCATTTAGAGGTCATTTTTTGTAATCTTGTGTGATGATATTTGATTTGGTCGGCGCCCCCATGACACCTCATTACTTCCGCTGCCACATGTTTTGGGGTGCAACAATATTCTTTCTTGTTTACATGCCTTAGACGATATTGCCACAATTTGGATTTATCAAGCTCTTAAGATGAACCATCATTTAAATTTCTTTGCTAACATATTCAACATTATCATATATGCCTTTGCAAGTAGACACTTTATCACCATTTTCATTTCCAAATGAAAATTGATAACTCTCTATAAACAAGCATGAAATGAATCTATGTTACTTGTCATTTCTGATGAATAACAACAATTATTAAAATGTATCCTAACCCCAGATTCTAGTATGAGCTCAAACTTTCCAATGGGCATGACACTCTTGTCTCCCATGACTAAGTTGAGCTCTCCATGTCTCTGACTTTTACTTTCCTTTAGTCCTTGCAATATAGTGAAAATGTGAGTACCACACCCTATAGTCAAGACCTACGAATTATAAGTCGTAGTAATGTGGAGTTCGATCATTTATGTACCTGAATCCTTTCGACCTAATTGTCAATATGGTTCTTCATATATTTACACACTGATTCTTTTAGATCATTGCTGGTGCAATTTCAGAATCAATCTTTCTCTTAGCCCCACGATTGAACTTTCCATTCATAGCTTTTCCAAATCTCTTCCTTTCCTTTGCATCATGACCAATTGACAACACATGAGCTGCGAGCCAAAAGGCACATCAATCTTCTTAATCTTTTGCTCACTAATTACGGAGTTCCATTATTCAAGTCTCTTTCTCATTCAAAACCATTTGACATGAAGCTACAAACTGTTTGTAAACAGCTCACTGACCGGACAAAATTATGTTGACCAAGACTTGGAATCATAATATTTCCGGTGAGCTTTAATATCTTCTTGGGCTGAATCATTATCAATAGTGGGAATTTACTTATCGAGAATATACTCCTTATATTCATCAGGAACATACTCCTTGCTCGTACCTATGGCTTCACAGCTCATCGAGAACATACTCCTTGTTCCTTAGAGTGAACCCAGGGTTACATCACCCGTCCATACAGTTTGAACTGGAAAGTCTTTCCCTTCTAAGAACTGAGAGTAGTGAGGAGTTTATGTTATTTGCGGAATTGGGAACGAGAGGATTATTACCATTTTCAACAGATATTTTGAGATAAAACTATTTTAGTTAGTCTGACTATTCCTTAATTAATTACCCAATTTCTAATTATGGCTAGGATCTATATTTTCAGTTTTATGAAAAGGTCCCCGTAATTAAATAACAAAATACCTTTATCTATTTCATTTCTATGAACTTCTAGATCTTTGAGATTCATTGATACCTATCAATGGCATGTTAATCTCGGTTATGCTCATCTACCATTCATGACTGGGATGTCGAGGATCATGAACTAGATGGTGAATTAACCATGCAAACCCCACGTGGTGCCCGACTCGAGTATGCTCGAGAATCTCGAGTCTAACATCACCTCTCAATATGTCCTCACATTAATGTGGCGATAAACCACATACGCTCCATTAACCATCCATACGAGAAATGTGCGGTTTTCATGGGTTAGAATACTATTAATATTTTCTATAGCTAAAACAGGATTTTGTTTTACTATTTAAAGTCTACCTTTTAATCTTGACATCATCCTATCAAAGGTTCTCGGTAGCGGAGAAGCAGGTCAGCGCGAAGCTTATTAAAAGCCTACTTCTCTAGGGAAGCAAAGCGACCCACCTTACACCTCTCTTGTAGCTTGTTCACTATGGGTGAGCTGATTTATTAATTGACTGACGATGTATATAGACTTAAACGATACATATATATATATATATATATATATATATATATATATATATATATATATATATATATATAAACCATATTATATATAGGGTCTCTCTTAAATATTTCTAAGGTTTGGGGTTCTATTTTAAAATACTTTATATTTTAAGCGTATATTTTAAACCATTAAAATATGAAGGTCTGATTAGTATTTAAATTAACTGTATACATATATAAGTCTATTATACACATATACTTAATTTATTATTTGGACAAAATAAAAATAATTTTATTTCCAAAATACATTTTATCTACATTTTGTATCGCTAACATTATTAAGCTATGGCTCACTAGATTAACATATGCAGCAGAAAATAAGAATTAATCTAGAGCAATTAGGAAAGTAAACCCTAAATGACCTTGACTTAATAACCCTATTAACAATAACAAAATAAATTATTAAATGAGAAAATACTAACCTTTGAGAAAACCAATTTTTCATGCGCAGACCACCTTGCAGAACCTTCACGTAGACTCCTTGCTCGACCTTCCATGCTTTGGATGGCAAATTCCATATGCTAAGGTCCCGACTCTAAGTTGAAAGATTCTTATAAGGATTAGTAATGATAAAGAGAGAAAGAACCAAATTATATTCGGATATGAGATACCATGAAAGCTTAGAGATGGCCTCTATTTATAGCGTAGAGGAGGCCTTGGGGTTTGGTCATCCAGCCGATGTGGGAGAACTGAATTCGTCCTCCAACCTCCGGTTGGAGCTTCCAACTGCCGGTTGGACTTAATTCCTGCCCAAGTAACAATACGTGTCACCTACTTACAAACCTTAGCCTCCAACCGCCGGTTGAACCTTCCAACCTCCGGTTAGACTCTGGTTCCAGAATATTCCATTCTCGTTACCAGCCTTATGCCATTTTAAACTACCATTATCGTTTTTATTAATTTCTTTTAGCTTCTAATTAATTTATGAACTTTGATAAATTAACAAACTAATTAATTAACTACAATATTAATTCTAATTAATATTATCTCCCAATTAGTTTCTCTTAGTTTATCGAGGGCATACCCTAAAAGGACTCTACTTTAGCAAAGTGTTACCAATTAGTTATGACCTTGGACACTATTTTCAACATTAACTTATGTTGGCCATATGTTTAGATGTACAGATAATTGCTAATATATATTGGCAATGTGTTATGAGTTCAGATGGAAGAATTGCTAACATATGTTAGTTACTGTTGATATGATGGTAAATGTTACACGTGTATAGATTTCTAATAATCAAAAATACTGACTCAGGTCAGTTGTCATGTAAATAATGCTATGTGAAAAGATAAAGTTTTGGAGGCAATAATGAATTACTCATGAAAGATGTTGGCTGACTATGTGAAATTACTTATTTATGTGAAGATGATTATGTGAATGGCAACTTGCAATTTAATTTTTATTGTTGCCAAACTTTTATGTTATGTGTTATGTGTTTAAGTGAAGAGTTGTCACAGTGAGAATTAATGATATGAAGTGGCCTGAGAATGGAAGTGTAAAAAACATAATCTAGCTACGCCTGATCACCGTAGTTATATTATGCTATGTCACCTGAAGTTGTTTACACCACCAAATATCATAGAGACTTAATGTGACTATATTGTGAGTAAGTGTAAGATGTGTATAAACTCTTTATTGAGTAAAGCAGAAATGAGTTTAAATGCATACGTGTGCATGATTATGTGAATATGCTTATAGAAATGACATGCTAAGTAAGTTATTGGATAAAGTTATGATGTAATGTATAAGTGGAATCTTGGACTGATTCTACTATTTTAAGAGACGTTAAATATGTCAATGTTGACATGGAGACGCTAAAAGTAAATGTTGTGTGATACAAGTTGTTTTTAATACCCTCAACGGGTCAATTGGTACCTCAATGGATCGCTAAGGTATGAAAATATTTAAAGGGTTTCCATTGCCATTTGTTGCTTGTATAGAGCTAATATATATGGTAAAGTAGGATATTGTGACTTTCGTCCAAATAGGTGATGACATGTAGTCATTACTTTGAAATGGTTAACATTGTATGGAAACTTGAATTAGAATATTAATGGAGGGTTAACGGTTGAAAGTTTTAGAAATGGGTCAAAAGGGCTCAAACGGGTCATTAGCGTACCCATAGTCTAAATGTGCTAATGTATGAGTATGTTAAACGTCATTATTGACTTAAACTTATTGTTGGTAGCTAAAAGGAGTGGTTAAAGGTTTGAAGTCCGAAATGAGCAACGAAGCAAGTCAAGTAAATGGTTATGTGTATGGTAATTGCTGAGAATGTGACCCACTTAAATGGTTATGATAAAAGGAACAATAATGCTAATGTTTTAGTTTGACCTTATTTAGTCAACTAGGATATAAGTGATAAGAAAATGATGTCCATACAGTCAACAACCTAAATGGGTCAATTTAGTGCTCAAACGGTTCATTAATAGATAAAAGAGTTATAACGGGTTAAGATTATAAAAAGTCAAATGTTTTTACACCAATAGGATTCACATGTGATGTAGAAAATGTGGTCAAAGAATTGAGTTCAGAATTGTATTCGTTTGCAAAATGACATGTCAAGTGGAATGATCAAAATGGTTTAAAAGTTGGTCAATAGTCCAGATTTTGATAAAACGCAAATTTGGAAAGAGTGTAAATTGAGAAATGTTGATTTGGACATATTACACACATTTGCAAAGTTTGGCATGCCCAGGTTTTATGGTTAGGGAGATATGTGAATCGGAAAGTTGACTAAAAAGAGCTAAGTGCAAGAAATGGCCAGGGTCTGTTGTGCAAACAGCCTACCCGGCGGATAGCATGAGTACCCGGCGGGTACTCATGTGAAATCACAAATAGAAAGTGGCCTAAGCTGAGTACCCAACGGATAGGCCAGGTACCCGGCAGGTACTGAGTGCAGACCAGGACATAAGGTTGTGTTTGTAAGTATGAATTCTCAAATTAATATATAATGAGCATTTGGACTAGAAAGTATTCTAATACTTACAATTATAGATATATGCCCACTGAATAATAATAGGAAATGTTAAGTAAGGCTTTAATAGCCTGAATGATTTATTTAGAAAAATGATAATATTATTGAAAGTGTAAGACTCATAATTGAGTCACCATTAGAAAATGATTATGTGTAACTATCTACATGCTGAAAGAAATGACGAGGTAAACTAATAATGATATTGCAACTAGTAAGAGTATAAAAGATGTAGTAATTCACTTTATGTTAAATAATGAGGTATTTCGCTACATAAGTGAAACCGAATAAACGGAAGTGATGTGATCCCAAATTTCATTCATTTAAGTAGTTTCACATGTTTAAGATATGTAGTAATTAAAATTGCTGACTAGTTGCAAAGATAAAAGTAATTGTATGATGTGATGATACTAACACATTGCTAGTTTCAAATGATAAAGTTTGTTTTAAGTGCTCATGTTTTAAGATATTTAAGGGTTTAAGTATAAATAACCCTTGTCAATGATTATTGATCGAAACAAGTCAAGGACAGAAACAGTATACGGAAATGGATGAGAATAATAATAATTGCACATTTTATGTGCACATATGAAAAGAATGGAATGTATGTGTTAATATGCATAAATTGATGTATAATCGGTTTCAAGTGTATGTAAATTGCTACATGCATGAATTTTTAAACTAAAAATTTATTCAGTGGTAAGAAAGAAAGTGTTGATATTGCATTAGTGCTGAATATTGTGCTAGTAAGAACGTGAGTAAAAAGGTATGCACATGTTATATGTGCTCATGTGAAAAGGTTAAAGGCACACAGATTGTTTGAAAATAAATGGGATAGGATTCACATTTTGTGCATACGTTGGTAAAGTTATATGCATACCTGTTACACGGATAAATAGTTTAAGCTATATGATGTATGTGTTATAAGTGAATATGTGTTAAATTGTACATAAGAGTAATAATGAGAGACCCTTGTAAAGGGTCAATTGAGGTAAGTAGATAAGGTTAAGTACATATTATGTATGTATCGTCAGATGGAGTCAAGAAAACATTCTAAATGCACAAACTATCATGTGATTAAGTACGGTATGTATGTAAACTGATAAAGAAATATGCACATTGGTGCATGATATTATTACGTGATATGTGTAAAGTTTGTGCATTTAAACAGTATGCGTATAGCTATATGTAATACTTAATGTAATTATTAAGTAATAAAGACGATACGTCGTCTAAGTGCTAAGTTAGATAAGATATATGTTTAGCTTAAAAGCTCCTAAAACTAGTGAGACATGTTAAACTAATTGTAATGTGCATGTTGTTTTACATAAACTAAAGAAGAAGTTACAGACTCATGGTGACAGCTGGTTATAGTATATGTTTTATGTCTATATGAACTAAATTGTAAATGTGATAAATGTGTGAGACTGAATATGAACATAGTTGAGACAGGTGTAAAGTGTCTATAAGAAAATGGTTCCGCTGAAATAGAAAGTGTCGGGATTAAATAGATATGAATGACATTTGTGAGGACACGAATGGAATAAGTTGGGGAGAGTTGTAACACCCCATAAATTTAAAAGTATTATTGTGATAGGTGAATAAATAATTGTTTTAAGTTGATAATGTTTTAAGATCAATAAAATGATAGAAATCGAAAATATTTTTTAAGTTCCAGACAATAGGTCAAAAAGGAGGACTAATTATAGTACACGTTACATATATGTCTTTCTTTCTCAAACCTTCCACCCACACATACATAAACACAGTAAGAAAGAAAAAGAGAGAAAAGAAAAGAGAATCATCCCTGTGATTTTTGATGGGCATGAAATTATAACACCCCTCATTTTATAACCTTTATAATAATGATTTAGACTCGGAAGCGTCGATTTAAAACATATATTACTGTTACTATACCTTACAAAGTATATAAACTTTTTCTACATATGATACATAACAATTTAGTTTCTTACAAATCAAAATACTACAACATAGGTGTTATATAATTCAAAACATGTCGTTAGTTATCAAAATGACATCAGAGTAATTCGCTTGTCAAACACTCAATCCTATTCCAGAGCTTCCTGCCCAACCCATAATATCTCAAAAACCATAACCTGCAGGAAGTAGAATTGTGGGACTAGCAAAGTGCTAAGTGAGTAAATCAATAAACAACAACCCAACTTAGCATGTGACACCTGCCGATTTAGGGTTACTGATTTCCTGCTGAAAACCCTAATTACGTGTGTTTAGTTTAGTATTAGGATAAATACTTGTAATTACTTGTAACTATTTGTATATTTATGTGAATATACACTACCGTAATTGTTTTATAATACGCATACGTAATTAGTTTTAATTACACGAAACAATCGAATGGAGTCCGACAGACTATACGATGTTGGTGAAACCTTTTCCATAAATAACTTAAATCTATTTTTATAAGTCATTTATCATATATTATCATTTTGAAATAATAATACACGAAAAACCTAGACGTTTTGTTAAAAGCGTAACAAATGCGGTTAAAACGTGCAACTGAGCCCGACAACCAAACGAAACCCTAATTAATATTTTAACAACTCAAATTTAAGTATTTTAACAATAATTCAACGTAAAAATATCTTAAATCAATCGTTAGTAAAAAATGACGCAAATAAATGTTCGGCGATTTAACGTATTAACACGAATAACGAGTAAATGACCAAAATACGTAACACAGTCTGAAAACAAGAATTAAATAACATAAACTCACATTGGACCCCCATGGGGCCAGCCACCTCTCTTTTCCTCAATGATTTTACATGCAATCTCTTTTCCTTTTACTTCTACCCATACATGCATTCATCATTTCCCACTTCACACTTCACTAGATTTGCTCTCCCTTCACTATAACTTTCTCCCTCTCTCACTAAAATCTGGAGATTTCCAGCCCTCACACCACCATACAACCACGATAATCCACCATCTAACCACCAAGAACCACCACCACAAATACTCATCTCTTTACAAAAGAAATTCAAAATTTCAAGACTACAAGAGCTTCACACTTCATTTCTGCCCTTCTTCATCTAAAACATCATTGTGAGGACCCATTCTACCTTTTTACACTCTTATTATCATAATTAAAAGTTCACTCAACAAGTATTATAACAAGATATTACATAAAAACCATTTTTCTTAACTTGAAACACATGAAAATATGATAAAACTTTCTGTCCAGAAAGATGTGTCCACTTCCACAATTTTTAGAAAAATCATCTCTCCATGAAAATGGACCTATTTATAGTCAAAACTTAAGTTCAAGAAGTAAGATTTCCAATACCGAAAACCTCATAGTTTTCTGAGCTCGTTTAGTATTTTTAATAATTTGTATAAAAACACATAGACAATCTGTTCCAGAAATCCAGAAAATTTACCTTTAGTATTTTGATCATATCTCGAGCTACACGTCTCAAAATGATATGAAACCAATGCCCAAATGTTACACATTTCATTGGCTACAACTTTCATATTGACAACTTTTACTAGTTCCTTGTGGATTTGTCTCAGAAGTGTAATCTTTATGCATGTGTCTAGATTGGTCAACTGTTGGACCTCATAGGACACTTGTAATTTTGAAAAATACTTAGACCGCTTAAATTCATAAAAATATTACTTGAAGTAGTTAACTCATAGGACACTGTCCATAAAGATGTGTCCACTTCCACGATTTGTAGAAAAATCATCTCTCCATGAAAATGGACCTATTTATAGTCAAAACTTAAGTTCAAGAAGTAAGATTTCCAATACCGAAAACCTCATAGTTTTCTGAGCTCGTTTAGTATTTTTAATAATTTGTATAAAAACACATAGACAATCTGTTCCAGAAATCCAGAAAATTTACCTTTAGTATTTTGGTCATATCTCGAGCTACACATCTCCAAATGACATGAAACTAGCGCTCAAATTTTACACATTTCATTGGCTAAAACTTTCATATTGACAACTTTTACTAGTTCCTTGTGGATTTGTCTCAGAAGTGTAATCTTTATGCATATTTCTAGATTGGCCAATTGTTGGACATCAAAGGACACTTGTAATTTTGAAAAATACTTAGACCACTTAAATTCATAAAAATATTACTGGCAGTAGTTAACTCATAGGACACTGTCTAGAAAGATGTGTCCACTTCCACGATTTTTAGAAAAATCATCTCTCCATGAAAATGGACCTATTTATAGTCAAAACTTAAGTTCAAGAAGTAAGATTTCCAATACCGAAAACCTCATAGTTTTCTGAGCTCGTTTAGTATTTTTACTAATTTGTATAAAAACACATAGACAATCTGTTCCAGAAATCCAGAAAATTTACCTTTAGTATTTTGGTCATATCTCGAGCTACACATCTCCAAATGACATGAAACCAGCGCTCAAATTTTACACATTTCATTGGCTAAAACTTTTATATTGAGAACTTTTACTAGTTCCTTGTGGATTTGTCTCAGAAGTGTAATCTTTATGCATGTTTCTAGATTGGCCAACTGTTGGACATCAAAGGACACTTGTAATTTTGAAAAATACTTAGACCACTTAAATTCATAAAAATATTACTGGCAGTAGTTAACTCATAGGACACTATCTAGAAAGATGTGTCCACTTCCACGATTTTTAGAAAAATCATCTCTCCATGAAAATGGACCTATTTATAGTCAAAACTTAAGTTCAAGAAGTAAGATTTCCAATACCGAAAACCTCATAGTTTCCTGAGCTAATTTATTATTTTTAATAATTTGTATAAAAACACATAGACAATCTGTTCCAAAAATCCATAAAATTTACCTTTAGTATTTTGGTCATATCTCGAGCTACACATCTCCAAATGACATGAAACCAGCGCTCAAATTTTACACATTTCATTGGCTACAACTTTCATATTGACAACTTTTACTAGTTCCTTGTGGATTTGTCTCAGAAGTGTAAACTTTATGCATGTGTCTAGATTGGTCAACTGTTGGACCTCATAGGACACTTGTAATTTTTAAAAATACTTAGACTACACTTAAATTCATAAAAATATTATTGGCAGTAGTTAACACATGGGGGAACACTTGGTATTTTTTTGGGAAACTAATTTGGAAGGTATATATTTTATAAAAATTAGGCTATGTAATGTATTTTCTGCAAATTAGATAATATGGAATGATTTTTAAATAAGGATAAAAAAAACCCGACACTCTCCGAAGCTTGGTAAAAATGGTGATGGCACTCCGACCGTCGCAAACGCGAATGATCACAATGCCAATCGGTGGGTGTTTTAAATTTATATTTGCTGGGGTCTAAGTATGACTTACTAATACTGAACCAAGGGCTAGTAGATGGTAAGTATGACCTAGAGTCGTTCTTAAAGAGAAACTGAATTGAAATGGAGGTGATCCAATCAATCGTTACTTTATAGTACAGGTTTTTAAAAGAGTGTGTTGGGAGTTTGGTTCAGATAACTAAGTAAATTAAATAAAGCGACTGAAATGTAATAATAAATCAGATAATGAAAAGTAGTATTTGTTATGAGTTCATTAGCTAATAATATGGGATGATGACTTTCATGGGAAAAATGATTAACTAAATTAGAATTTTTTGCAAGATTCAATAAATTATGGTATAACCAATAGATTCCCTATTAGTCGGTTATCAACTAATATATCATGAGGAACTAAGGTGTCATGATTCTGGCCAGACAGACGATGCTCAACTCTCCACACTCTCCTGTGAGGGAGTCAGTGGCCCATATTATTGAACGCATGTACTCGTGGGTGAAGGAATAGAGTAGCAAGTCCATAACACGTCTAACCGTTCTTAATACCATAAAGATTATGAGTCTTATAAACATCTAACTTAGGGTTTATGTTCGGACTTATTTACCAATTCCTATTAGTAAAACTTAAGAGTGATAAGCGAAGGAAAATGTTGAGGTTTCTTGCGTATCTTACTTTAGGGTTTTACAGGTTAGGAAAGAGTATCATTTTAGATTGGATTTTAAACTTGCCTTTCTTGATACAATTAACAAATCCCTAGGTTTTCGTAAATGGTTATTTAGCATATAGCCTACCTACTCTAATCTAATTTAAACTAATCTAAATAAAATGCTGACGTCTTTTTGCAGAAAGTTAAACCCAGACCATGTCTGAAAATGCTATGGTAGTTCACAACGTATTTAATCGTTTACCGATGTTTTCTTTGTGAATTTAATTGCTTCGTGATGTTTACATGATAATTACATTGTGATTGGAAGTGTACTATACTCATGGTAATTCCATGTAATCACATTGCTTTTTATGATGCTTGCATGACGTTACAATTAAACCATAGTTTTGACGCATATTATTATTGAACAAGTATTAAGGTTCGCGACTCCTCTTTACAAGGTTACAATCACGTTTGTTAATCGAAAGGCGAATGTAAGTTTTAGGTTTAAGATCACACGGATAAGTCCATTCATAAAGTTTCCATTTTTATAACGTCGATCCATAATATAACTACCTTAGGTCGTTTACCGGCTTCCATACGTATGTACTTTGCTTAAAAGCGTTTCCAGCTCTACACCAAGTAAACAGTCGAATAGGGGCCGTCATATTATTTCACGACGTATTTAAAGTCATCCCATAATTATATGTGCTAACTACATCACAGCAAGTACAATAGTAATCTGCTAGCTAATCATGGTACCAACTAATTCTAGCATAATTAAAGCATACATATTTAATTAAGATAGAATAGGAAAGAAAGAACCCGAATTAGAATGCGAGAAGGAATAGACTTGATTTAATGAGCGTAATTCCAAGTGTACACCTAAGATTACAAGATGTTCGTTGCTTTCATTCTACTCTAAACAAGCTTCCTAACTAGCCTAATACTAATTTTGAAGTAAGAAAATAGAATGAGAAAGTAAGAAAGTAATATCACTAATACATATGGTGTGTAAAGTGTGTTTGGATGGTGTGTGTTGAAATGAAGCCTCATGCCTCCTAATTATAGGAGAAATCTAGCTCATGTTAGCATCTTGCGGAGCACTTTAGCAAAAGGTGGAAAAGGTGGTGCACCAGGTACGTACAATCGCGCAAAGGTGTGGCACCGGGTACGTACAATCGCGTAAAGGTGTGGCACCGGGTACACGAAAGGACCAAAAATCGAAAACTAGATGGGGGAGGGGAGGCCGGTGCCGCCACCATGGTGGCCGGCGGCGGTGTGGTGGTAGCCGGCGGCGGCTGGCTGCCACCCACCCCTATTCGTCGTCTTTTGCTTCGTTTTCTTAATTAGCGCATGTTTTATTCGTTTTGCGTCCGTTTTCATCTATTCTTTTTTCGTTGGATTCGTTTTTCAATAATGAAGACTTTGATTAAAAGTAATCCCAAAATTGAGCTTCCTACCTCCAGATATTGCGTACGAATTATTTGAATCTTTCGGCGGGTGTAGAATCTTCATTCTTTATCCGTTTTTGTTGATTCTTCTTTTGTTAGACAAGTATTTTGAAAATGAACATCTTGGATGAGATGGATGTTGATGATGGGTAGTTTAGTCTTTAAATCTTGTTTTGATGCCTTGAATCTTTAAACGTGCGTAGAATCATTGTTTTTATCCGTTTTGCTTGATTTTTATCGTGCAACCTTGTTTTGACCTCCTTTGCAGATTCTCATTGATTTGAGTTTTATTTGAGTTCAAATGTCAAGAATCATTCTAGAATGAGAGAGATATCGGTAGTAAAAACGTGACTTTTTATGCGATATCAAGTATCGGTAGCAAACTCATTCAACTTGGTTAAAGATAAGCAGTTAATGAAATATTTTGAGGCGGAACTTTTTACTAGGGGGGGGGGGGGTGTTTGGAAAAATGAAATATTTGTTCTTTGAAAAAAAAAGTTTTGTAATCTTTGGGAGCATGTTTTTGATCTTTCATCTTGGATACATGACTAGGCGATCCTCTCAAGGTGGTCACTCCAATCACTCTAAGTGTTTAGGGTTTCCTATTCCAGTATTACCAATCACTCTGAACGCCAGTCATGTATCGTTTTATCATCATAGGCTTGATCAAGAATCAAATCGTTACCTATTAAGTCAGCGCGAAGTCGATCTAGCCACAATCATTCTAGGAGAAGTGGTGTAGGGTGTTTGGAGTGGAGTGTTGGTGATATGAGAGCGGGTTGTGTTGGTTTTTCAATGGTTTATATATATTTTTTCGTGTGAAGAGGAAAGCTGGAATTTTTGAGAGGATTGACGCCCTGTTCTTATGATTTTTGGTAGGAGTCTTTTTCTCCATTTGACTTTCTTTTCTTCGAATTCTTTTTTTTTTTTGATGTCATATCCTTGTAGCTTCTCTTCTTTCATCTTTGGAATTTTCTATGAAGTTTTGAGGGATGTTTTTGAGAGAGTAGGGATAACGTATTTTCATTTGTTGGGTGTATGGATAGGTTCAAGAATGATGTGATTCGATCTCCTTTTCATTCACCAATTCGGATTCAAAATGCATAACAGGAGCAAGTTTTGATTCTAAACGCATACATTGGCACACTCAAGAATCGAAAAAGTGAAGCATTGAAAATGAATGCTTTATATGGCTCAAGATACCTCACGAATCGAAAGTTGGTTTGTTGTGTGCCTAGTCATACGATGCTCTTGATGGGATTACTAAACTAATTTTTCAAAGGAATTCATATTTGATTTATTCTTCTTCCCTAAAGTAAATCATTCTTCTTCGAAAATTTTTCATTTTCAACATATTTTAATTTTTTTTTTCGAGTTACTTTTTGGAGAAGGATGGTCTAAAGAGCAACGACCTTAGAATCAGGCATATACCATTATCCATTTCACAGTAGTGCAACTACTGCTATCCCACAATTAAAGGAACATCATCCTCGATGTTATTCTAAGCTCTGTCCGGGGTAAAAATCCTACACTTAGGAGTTGAAACATCTAAGACATATTCTTTTAGCGGTGTGTGTTGGGTATGAATCCCACACTTAGTGATAAGCATAATGGATATGGTATATTTATAACGAGTGAAAGAGACGGTATAGAAGTACTCCCCGGTAGTTGCAGTATTCATTTGCTTGCATCTGCCGGACTTCGTCTTCATAGGTGCATTCTTGATCAAGTCTTCTTGTGATTGGTCTCGTAGATGTGAACACGTCAGATATACAATTCTTCAGGTGTTGATACTTTCTTGCAGGCTGGGGCATGTATGATCCATGTGTGAAAGATAGTCGGAAATTTAAAAACACATGTTGCCTCCCGAGAAGCGCTCTTTTAAAGTCGAGAGCTCAACTTAGTCCTTTCTTCTTCAAATGATGATGGATGCGTCCCTAGTGCTGGAGTGGTCACTGTGGGTTCTAGGTAGGGCGAATCTTGGAGGAAAGTATTGAAGGAATTGCTCTGTCAAGTCGGTAATAAGAGTTGGTGGGTTAGTGGATTCCATTCTGAAGCTTTTGAAGTGGTCAGTGGCCAATCTATCGAGGAATGCCATCCCGTAGCTGATGTATCTAACTGACCGTGCCGTTAGGGTCAATTCTAGTGCAGGTGTAAGTTCGGACAACCTCACACTGGGGGTGGTTTCGACCTATCGAGGCGATTAAAGCCATAAACTCAGTTCTTACTTCTTCAAAGTCACTAGCCAAAGGATCTCCTCCAAAGGATCTTGTTGCTTGGCATACTTGTCTGATAATTTAGTGTTGTTCACGGTTGAAGGGAAAATCCGAGTCTGTGAAGATGTAGATTAACTTGTTGAATATTTTGCGATATCCATTTCGGTAAACGTCAAGTTCTACATCTTCTTCTTGGTACATTCCGCGCAGTCGAGTTGTCACATAGGTTGCCAGGTTGATTTGCGACATGTGTGGAATGAATCTTGGTACCTCACGAGTTTCTTCTTCATATGTTGACTCGTTTAGCTCATCAATTATCAGTTCAACGTGATGACCAATGGTAGAGTGAATGACGATCCTGTATTTTTTCGAGGCTGTAAGATGTTCTCCAGTTTCGATGAGATCTAGAAGGGTTCTAAGATCTCCCACCATTCTGATGTCAGCATAGTTTCGTGGGTTTCCAGTAGCTCTTTCAAGATTGGTTCTCATTGATGCAAGTATAGCCTTCTGACTAGAAGAATAGGGAAAATCAGATCCGGCCAAGGCACAATACACTTTTTAGTATATTTGCCTTTGGTTGCTGTAGAACTCGACTTCTCCCATTGGGTAGTGGGGTCTTTCTGGCTTTTGAGCTTCTCTGGTGATTTGTGCTTGAAGGGAATCGGAGAATTCTTGAATATATCTTCGAATAGCGGGGGGTTCTGGTTCTCCATAATTGGTGAGGTATAAATCATATTCTTGTTCAATTTCCCTTATCAAGTGCCTTTGAGCAGTGGTGTAGTCATTGGTTGATTCTCTGATAGCTTCTACGATGATACGAACATCGTCATTTTCATCAATCAGATCGATCATTTCTTGGTGGGTATCTATGAGAGGGATTTCCAATATCTCGGTTGTGGTGATGGGAGAATTTGCTGGAGCAGGGGGAATAGAGCGTTCATCGCAAGAAATGTTGACATATCCGTCATCACATTCACTATTATATTCAGAATCCTTGTCACGTGAGTCTGGGAATTGGTGGAATTCTTCATCTGAGGGGGCGATATTGAAAGGTTGGGAACTGTCGACTTTGATGGTCCTAACTTCTGTGGTTGTGTCTTGAAGGTCTCCTTCATAAAAGCCACCTTTTTGCCTTGCCTTATATGCAACAATTTTTTTTATAGAGTGTAGTATATAATTCTGGGTGCTTTGATGATCAGAGTTCTTCTTCAAACGTATCTATATCTCGGAGTCAGGTTCGGGTGAAAGGTTTCGATGGGTCGAGATAAGAGTCAAGAATGTTTCCCATTCTTCTGATATGAGTGAACTTTAGTTCTTGACGGAGAGTTTCATAATCAATGGATTCTTCTGATGTAGAGCAATCTTCGCAGTTTTGTATCCTCTTGACTTTAGCCATTTGTAGTGATTCAACGTGATCTTCATCGTCCTCCATTTCTTCGTTCATTTCTTCCTCTTCCTCATTCTTTTCTTCTCCTTCTTCCTCAGGCTCTTCGTCTTCAGATTCAACTTCTTCCTCTGCTTCTTCAAAATCTTCTTCCTCTTCTGGTTCATACTCAGAGTCAGAGATAAAAACTGATGACCCGGTGAAACGTTGTTCTTCTTTGGGCTCTGATTCATCATTATAGGTAATTCTTCCTGTTGATATAGCGCAACATTCTTCTTGTTCTGGGGTGCATTCTGGTTGGTTGATCTTGTAAGTGATGCTTTCACCGTGTGAGCGTAGGATAATCGTATGGTTGTACACATCGATCACTGCTCGGGCTGTGTTCATGAATGGTCTTCCAAGGATAATCGGGATGTTTATGTCCTCGTGGATGTCCATTACCATGAAATCTGTTGGAAAGAAGAATTTGTCAACTTGAACTAGGACATTCTCAGCTATTCCTTTTGGGTATCTAACGGATTGGTCAGCTAGATGGACGGTCATCTTAGTGGGTTTCAAGTTTTCAAGCTCTAGCCTCTTAAATAGTGAGTAGGGCATGAGGTTAATGCTAGCTCCTAGGTCGGCTAAGCCGCTTATTTCTCCGGATTGGTAAATAGAACAAGGGAGTGTAAATCTTCCGGTGTCTCCTAATTTTTCGGGAAGGCTATTCTTAAGTAGGGCTGAGGTTTCAGAACTAAGGGGAATGTTGTTTACTTCGGGCAGTTTATCCTTAGTGGATAGCAGTTTTCTGCTGTACTTATTACGATCGGGAACTCTAGACATGGTATCAACGAATTTTCCGTCTAACTTAAAAGATGATAATTTCTTAGGTTAGACCTTAAGTATAGCGGGGTAAGGGATTCTAACCTCCTTGTTCATGGTCGGAGTGGTTTCCACAACTGGTGTCTTGATCGTTTGTTCTTCCTTTACTGGGACAGCAGTAGGTGAAGTGGCTGCTTCCTTGGTGTTGGTAACTTGCTTTGCCTCCTCAACATGTGGGTTGTGAACCGTGTTGCTAGGCAAACTTCCTCTGGGTCTGTTCTCAAGACGTTATGCCAATTGTCCAATTTGAGCTTCCAAGTTCTTCAGTACGACTAATTGATTTCTCATGAAGAGATCGACTTGGTCTTGCCTAGCGGATGTCTTTTGGTTGAGTATGTGTTGGCCTTGAATGAACTAGGTAAAGGCGACTTCTGAACTTGAAGCTGGGGCATTTGTCTTGTTGGGTTGTTCAATAGTCTGGTTTCTGTCGGAAGTGGGTCTAGGAAGTGCGAGGGGTCGGTTGTAGGCAAGTTGTTGTTGTCGTAGGTAAGGTGGGTATCAAGGTGGGTATCGGGGTTGGAAAGGTTGTTTGTTTCTTTGTGGGAATGGAGGTCCTCTAGGTTGGTTGTTGTTTTGGTTGAAACCGGGTGGAGAATTCTGTGGTCGAGAGGGATATTGACCATAGTAAATGGTGTCATCCGTCTCTTTATATTCAACTTGGTATTCACCGGGTGGTTGCGAGTTGGTGCAGTTTTGACAGGCTTGCACTTGGTGTACTTGGTGTACAAGTGTGTCCATCTTCTCTGTTAATACCTTGATTGCTTCGACTGAAATTGGATTTGATGCAGCGAGAGGTGCTGAAGATGTCGAGTGATCTCCAGAGTTCTAATCATGGTGATGCATAGTCATATTTTCTATAAGGTCTCATCCTTCTTCGTCTGTCTTTGTCATAAAGCTTCCTAGTGGTCCTTTAAATTGTTCCCATGCGGTGTATAATGACTCATCAAAACCTTGGTGGAAGTTCATGATGTCATTTCGGAGTTTGGTTTGTTTAGAGGGCGGAAAGTACTTGGTTAGAAACTTTGTTGCGATTACCGTCCATGAAGGGATAGAGCTGGTTTCTAAACCTTCAAACCATGTTTGTGCATGATGTGTGAGCGAATAAGGGAAAAGATACAAGCGGATTGTATCTTGGCTAACTCCATTTTGTTTGTAGGAGTTTGAAAGAGATATGAACTTGTCGAGGTGAGAGTTTGGATCATCACTTGGTAATCCATGGAATTGACAGTGGTTTTGGATTAGTTGGATGATGTGGTGCTTAAGCTCGAATGATTGTCCTGGGGTTTCTGGGTAGAGAATTGGGCCTCCTCTTCCTTCAATAGAGGGCTTACTGTTATCAGCGAGAGTGATGCGATCAACCATTGCTTGTCTAATTGCAGATTGCTTCTTTTCTCGTCGAATAGTGCGTATTATAAATTCTGGATCAGGAAAGTTAAAAAGCGGTGCAGATGTAGGGGAACAGGTCATACACTAACTAAAAACAGACAATAAAGAAAATATTATTTTTTTATAAGGTTTTATCCTAAGGGTATACTATAAAACAAGATTGGTTGGGCCTCTGTGTCGGACAGTTTGTCTCCCCGGCAACGACGTCAAAAACTTGATGGCGCTCCGACCGTCGCAAACGCGAATGATCACAATGCCAATCGGTGGGTGTTTTAAATTTATATTTTTTGCGGTCTAAGTATGACTTACTAATTCTGAATCAAGGGCTAGTAGATGGTAAGTATGACCTAGAGTCGTTCTTAAAGAGAAACTGAATTGAAACGGAGGTGATCCAATCAATCGTTACTTTCTAGTACAGGTTTTTAAAAGAGTGCGTTGGGAGTTTGGTTCAGTTATCTAAGTAAAGTAAATAAATTGAATGAAATATAATAATAAATCAGATAATGGAAAGTAGTATTTGTTGTGAGTTCATTAGCTAATAATATGGGATGATGACTTTCATGGGAAAAATGATTAACTAAATTAGAACTGTTTGCAAAATTCAATAACTTATGGTATAACCAATAGATTCCCTATTAGTCGGTTATCAACTAATATGTCATGAGGAACTAAGGTGTCATGATTCTGGCCAAACAGACGATGCTCAACTCTCCACACTCTCTTGTGAGGGAGTCAGTGGCCCATATTATTGAACGCATGTGCTCGTGGGCAAAGGAATAGAGTAGCATGTCCATAACACGTCTAACCGTTCTTAATACCATAAAGATTATGAGTCTTATAAACATCTAACTTAGGGTTTATGTTCGGACTTATTTACCAATTCCTATTAGTAAAACTTAAGAGTGATAAGCGAGGGAAAACGTTGAGGTTTCTTGCGTATCTTACTTTAGGGTTTTACAGGTTAGGAAAGAGTATCATTTTAGATTGGATTTTAAACTTTCCTTTCTTGATACAATTAACAAATCCCTAGGTTTTCGTAAATAGTTATTTAGCATATAGCCTACCTACTCTAATCTAATTTAAACTAATCTAAAATAAAATGCTGACGTCTTTTTGCAGAAAGTTAAACCCAGACCATGTCTGAAAATGCTATGGTAGTTCACAACGTATTTAATCGTTTACCGATGTTTTCGTTGTGAATTTAATTGCTTCGTGATGTTTACATGATAATTACATTGTGATTGGAAGTGTACTATACTCATGGTAATTCCTCGTAATCACATTGCTTTTTATGATGCTTGCATGACGTTACAATTAAACAATAGTTTTGACGCAAACAATTATTGAACAAGTATTAAGGTTCGCGACTCCTCTTTACAAGGTTACAATCACGTTTGTTAATCGAAAGGCGAATGTAAGTTTTAGGTTTAAGATCACACGGATAAGTCCATTCATAAAGTTTCCATTTTTATAACGTCGATCCATAATATAACTACCTTAGGTCGTTTACCGGCTTCCATACGTATGTACTTTGCTTAAAAGCATTTCCAGCACTATACCAAGTAAACAGTCGAATAGGGGCCGTCATATTATTTCACGACGTATTTAAAGTCATCCCATAATTATATGTGCTAACTACATCACAGCAAGTACAATAGTAATCTGCTAGCTAATCATGGCACAAACTAATTCTAGCATAATTAAAGCATACATATTTAATTAAGATAGAATAGGAAAGAAAGAACCCGGATTAGAATGCGAGAAGGAATAGACTTGAATGAATAAGCATAATTCCAAGCGTACACCCAATATTACAAGATGTTCCTTGCTTTCGTTCTACTCTAAACAAGCTTTCTAACTAGCCTAATACTAATTTTGAAGTAAGAAAATAGAATGAGAAAGTAAGAAAGTAATATCACTAATACATATGGTGTGTAAAGTGTGTGTGGAAGGTGTGTGTTGAAATGAAGCCTCATGCCTCCTTTTTATAGGAGAAATCCGTCTCATGTTAGCATCTTGAGGAGCAGTTTAGCAAAAGGTGGAAAAGGTGGTGCACTAGGTACGTACAATCGCGCAAAGGTGTGGCACCGGGTACGTACAGTCGCGTAAAGGTGTGGCACCGGATACACGTAAGAACCAAAAAGCAGAAAAGAGATGGGGGAGGGGAGGCCGGCGCCACCACCATGGTGGCCGGCGGCGGTGTGGTGGTGGCCGGCGGCGGTGTGGTGGTGCCACCCGCCCCCGTTCACCATCTTTTAATTCGTTTCCTAATTAGCACGTGTTTTCTTCGTTATGCGTCCATTTTCGTCGATTCTTTTTTCGTTGTGTTATTTTTTCAAGAATGAAGACTTTGATGAAAATTAATCCCAAAATTGAGCTTCCTACCTATAATATTGCGTACGAATCATTTGAATCTTCCGACGGGCGTAGAATCTTCATTCTTTATCCGTTTTTGTTGATTCTTCTTTTGTTAGACTCGTATTTTGAAAATGAACATCTTGGATGAGATGGATGTTGAAGATGGGCAGTTTAGTCTTTAAATCTTGTTTTGATGCCTTGAATAATCGTTTTTCATCCGTTTTGCTTGATTTTTATCGTGCAACCTTGTTTCGACCTCCTTGGCAGATTCTCATTGATTTGAGTGATATTTGAGTTTAAATGCCAAGAATCGTTCCAGAATGAGAGAGATATCGGTAGTAAAAATGTGAGTTTTTACGCGATATCAAAGGGTAAAACTGATTTTGTAACATTTGAACATATATAAGGGTTGGGTAAAATTCTCGCGTCAAACCGAGATGGGTTGACCAAGTCAATGGAAATGGAACTCGGTTTTGAAAAATGACAAAACTTACTATTTTTGGAAAATGGTAACAAAAATGGGTTTGTGTGACTTAGTTGATAACTATGACCAACTTTGACTAGGTTTGACCAACTTTGACCAGGTTTGACCACCTTTGACCAGTTTGACAAGGTTTTACTAACTTTGACCTTACGATTTAAGGTTTTTACGAACTAAATAATCTGTTACCAACCCACGATATATACTAATGAATAGTATACAACATAACAAACTTAATAATAATGTCTGAACGAATTATTTTTACAAACTTTCACCAACGGGTCGTACACGTTTTGATAAATGAACTTAAACAACTTACTTGAACAACTTACTTGAACATACTAGTTGAGTGAACTAGCTGTAGGTGGACATTAATTCTCCACCTACACTATGTGCTTAAGTGGACATTAACCCCCACTTATACAATAGCTATAGATGGTCTTTTGAGACATCTACTTATACACAACCTTATGCGTTTAGGGCGTTAGAAGGTTGCATCCGTGAGACGAACACCCGCTACTTGCTATTGCTTGCTTATTCAGTTAATTTCTTATTACTTGCAAAGACTCAGGTGAGTCTTACAGCCCCATTTTTTTACAGTTTTTACTTACGGGGTAAGATACATTGCTTAACTGTTTTTCATGAACACAAGTGCTAAATTACTTACTTTACTTTATATACGGGCTTGCGTGAGTTACTTACTAATCCAATAAAGAGGCTCCATCATAGTTTCGTTAGTTATGGACTTAAGCGCGAATATTAGTTACTGGATCCATTAGGGACTGACCCTCCCCGCCCGGGGTAGTAGCGCTACGATTAACCGTTCTGTAAAAACGGGCGACTTATATTTGTTCCGTACGAGTGTTTGGATTAGGCACTCGCGGGGGCACTGTTCGGTACTTAGTTGTACCAGATTTATTTACGGGTTAAGCTTCGACTATGAGCTCATGGAAACGGTATATACGTACATATTCACTAAGTGCTTAGTTGCAAATACATGTTTTCGCATATGCGCAACGATGATAAAATCTTGTGTTCAAACTGAACCTACTTGCAAACCTGTAAGATTCACCAACATTCGTGTTGACTCTTTTTAGCATGTATTCTCAGGTACACAGCCATAGTAGGATTGGTTTGCTTTTGGAAGCTTAACTCGAGTCGCATATTTTCAAACAACGGAGATTAGACTGCATTAACTATATATTGTATTACTTGTTATCTAGTAGGAAATCTCCAGACAACTGTTGCGAACTCCAAGTATTATGTAAACACTTTTAATTTGGTAATGTAATTATTTTGAAAACGTCTCATTTAGAGGTCGTTAGTTATAATCTTTGTGTTATGATATTTGATTTGGTCGACGCCCCCGTGACACTTCCTACTTCCGCTGCCACGTGTTCTGGGGGTGCGACAAATTGGTATTATGATAACTGTGTAAAAGTAGTATTTTTATATAGTATTTTGTCCCAAATCCTATGTGTTTTTATTGAACATTGTTTAGTTTAGATATTAATTTCGTTCATATTTGTAATTAACAGTGGAGATAAAGGATTTGAGGAAAAAGAGACGGAAAACAGTCAATAATCGAGTTAAATGATGTAATATTGGAGAATAAAGTGAAGATGGATGATTAAAAGAAGAAAAAGAGAAAAATCGACTGAAAATTCAATCCATACGCCGTATGGATGTCCATACGCCGTATGGATGTCCATACGCCGTATGGATTGAGACGGTGGAAGTCCAGGTCATGCGGACTTGGGCTGGGCTTGTTTTCCATCCATACGCCATATGGATGTTCATACGCCGTATGGATGGTTTTCCCAGAAAGTATAAATTGCGATTTTTAACCAAAAAATGGGAATTCGTTCTAGGGTTTTTGTATTCGACTATCATCGGTTCAGTAGGGTTTAGTTACGAATTTCTTTAGCTTTTGGAGGCACGAGGAGTGAAGATTGAGGATAGTTCGTCTTAATTCTTCGTGATTCTTCTTTTTAATTCGGTATACTTTCTTTTATCAAGTTTTATTGATGACTTTAAGCTTGAATAATATGTTGTTTACTGTTTTAATGATGAATTGAATACTAAAGTGATTGTATGATTCACTTAGCTTAGATAATGATTATTGAATGATTATAATTGCGTATTGAATAAGTTATTTAATTGAAAACGGTTAAATTACTCGTGGATCCTTATTTATTGGTAACTGGTAATTATTAATTCTCAACGTGGTTGATAATGTTAATGAGATTGAGTTCCTTTAATGTTATTAATTATTGATAGTTAAAAGTTTAGGGTTTTGACTATTGCTAAATATGTTGAGTCTGATAGGTTGAGAAAGTAATAATTATGCACTTTAAAATGAATGAGACAATTAGTTAATTATTGGGTATTGTTGATTCATACGATTAGAGATAATTATAACGAGTTGTGAATGTTTAATGCATGATTTAAGGGAGAGCACACAATTGACTGATCATCTTGTCATGACGGATCGTTGTTTTATGTTGGAACCTGAATCATAGGAATTAGTTGGACCTGAAAAGTTAGCTAGTTCACATTCAATTTATGATCTTTGATTAGTGACTAAATTGATATAAAAGAAATCAAAATTAGATAATTAATACGTGATAAATCAGAATATATGAATCTGAGTGATATTAATATACAATTACTTATTCCTTCCTATTGTTTCTTGTTTAATTGTTTTAATTTAAGTTTCATTTAATTTAGTTATTTTAATTTATTATTTTATAAACAATTGTTCGAACGGAACCAAAACGCCCCCTGTTTACTGTTTTCTAGTTAATTACTATTTTCTATTTTTATAAATAACCACCGTTCCTGAGATCGACTCGGTCTTACCGATTCTATACTTACATTTGATTAGGTATTCTTGCCTGGTTGTGTGAAAAGTATTAATTAGGTATTTCCATTTATATATTATAAAACAAGACGCGCTTTCACACGCATCATATTCCTTGTTTGGTATGACTGGTTCAACGATTGCATCATTTGAATTTAATTTAACATAACCTGATCAAATATGTACAATTAAAGGAGAATCGATGCAAGACCTGAAATGGTTATAGCGAACGAGAGTACATTAGAAGACTTTACCAAGGATACAAACGGGACCAACCTTTTACGTGCTTATGTGCTAGGTTATTATATTTCTATATATATAACCTTAACTTCTCGTATACTAAACTTCTTGCCACAGAAAATGGCAACCATTCCCACAACTACGTTACCTAACATCGAGAACAAAACACAGAACTTACTTACTACTGCGGAGATTTCCACGGTAGCCGCTCTCCCAAACGAATCGGGCAACGAGATAATCGAATAGGATTCACTTGAGGAAAATACACCTAAGGATTCGCCACCCAAACAAGTGACACCTACTTCACCATCTTCTTTCTGCTCACAACCAAATCACTCTGAAACACGTATAAAACTTGAACAATATGATACTTCATCACTTAGATGAACTACACCTACTTCCGTCACTTCACACTCCCCTTCCCACTCACGTTGTAGATCTATGGATCACGTACGTCACAAACAACTAGGGGAAACGCTAGAACTGCCTCGAACTATAATTTATCTTGTTCATACTACTACTACTACCGATACTCCACCCACTAGGACCCGTCTTCGTGCAGATGCCGCCGATGCAATTTGTCAACCACAACACCTACACATTAGAAACGTTTCCCAGCACTTTGATGAATTCCAACAATTTACGGGTCTTTTCTCTGAAAGAATCATGGATAGGATTCATTACTGGAGGGAAGTAGCTACTAACTTAAAGCAAAGGACAAAAATGTGGATCTAACGAATGTACAAACAATCAACAAAGGATATCTTAATCCATCATGCGCCTCAACAATACAGAGACATGCTTGAAGCACGTTACTACCCTCACGACCTAAACCTAGAATAGATTAGAAGTAGAAAGACGTGCCCGAATGACAGAAAACATTGCTAGAGTTATCTCGATGATGACTGGATTGACGACTTTCATGGAGATGTAACTGTTTTGTTAAGTCTACGTATGACGAAATTACGCCTACCTTTTGTTATAATAAAAACTTCTCTCCCGATAGGTATATAAGAAACCCCATCACATTTTAAATAAGACTTTTGTATTCGCCCGGATGTAACAATGCCCGACATGTTTTGTAAACTTCGAATTCTGTAAATTATTAATCTTGCACCCTATTGGTCACTAATCATATTACCTTGTACCGATTAATCTTCGTACTACGATGTCACGTATTATTTGAAACACGTCTGCGATAATCTTAGTTTTCATATAAGGATCTCGTTCAATTCTTTTATCTCCCTTTGTTTAACGATATGCCACTACGAGAATCAACGTAAACATTTTACAATAACAAGAGTTCTCAACAGATTTCTACCAACTCGAGTTTTCAAAGAATTATCATCGAACATTTACCCGGAATTATCTACAACATCTAAATTTCAACTAATTCTTATTAAACAGAAATCTTTAAACGTCTTGTCAACGATAAGAGTTTCCAACCTATTTCGACATAATCACGTTTTTTTTTATGGATATTAAACTTTCAAACAAGTTTCATTATGAAAATTTTTGGACAGAATGATTTATAAAAATTTTCAAAATTTATAAACTACTTAGTTACATTTAAATTTTTATTAGACGAAAATTTTATATAAGAAAAAGCACTTAATTTTCACTCAGCCTTTCTAAAGACGTTAACAAAATAGGTGATGACGTTCATTTAACCAGAAATGGTACCGGTAGTTTGTGTTAAAACTTGAGATATTTAAAACTCTTTCGTATAGTAGTAATATATGCAGCTTAAGAGGCTAAAACCTCTTTAACAAATTCACTGTTTTGATAAAAACAATTTTCTCGTAGAAAATAGCAAGTCCCTTTGTAGATTACACGTGCCTGCCGACAACCAACTCTGTGATGAACCAATGACATTACCATACCTACTTACTTTAGACGACGATATGAAACTATTGGAAGATGAACCCTTAGAGGCGATGGCACTTGAGGAAAAATTTGAGGAATCTTCACCTAACCCTATGGCAACATGGATGTTGCTTACCACAAGGAAAACTGCTGAAATACTCTAAGCTGTCCCCATCCCTAACCTTAATACTACTACCTCTACTACTGCTTCATCCACTGCTACTACTCCTATTGCCACTATACAACATCACTCCCACCGAAACACATCGTAGAACTTTCCCTTTGAGTTTAATAAGCGAAATCCTCCATATAGGTTTTGTAGATTACGATCTATGTTCTCTAACCATCGATAACTACTTATACTTTAGAAGACCTGCGGGACTTCTAATGATTTAAATATTAGAAATACGTTTACAATGATTTATATTGGATGTATTCAACGAATTACTCATAACTTGCGAATTGTTTACAAACTAGTTTATTGATAGTCTTAACAAACTATATATTGGAATCCAATTACTAGTTTCATTTTTTCTTTTATCAAGATTTGATCACTACTTTGACTTGTACGTCAACGAATTACCCACTACCCGAGACATAATACACACTTCCAACTACGATTCCTACAACGAACCACAGATGAATGTTTTCCTACTATGACCGACTATTTAGGAATATTTTTCCTACTTATAGTACATGGGGATAATTTTCCAAACGTATACGAATGGATGTGTTTATGTCACGAAATAACAACCAGAACAACAACCCTCGACAGAACCCATAACATTATTACAGGTACATTACCGCTCTATAATTTGACTCTTTTCAATCCTATTCGGTATTGGATTACACAATCACACCCCGCCGACTTAGAAGCAAAGAATAATGCATAAATAACATATTGATTTTAGCCGAGTAATCATAATTCAGAATTAAGCAGACGAAACTTTTCTCCCTAGACTTAATAAACCATCGAGAGCGAAACTTCCTTTCTCTTTTCCTTTCTTGATGCTATGTAAGAATCTCATCCGATTTGTTGCCATAAGAAACCTACGGGAACCTTAAAACAGAAAACCAAGAACTGTGACATCCGTCAAAATCTCAGGTCATTACCGCACTCGAATCTTAAATTTACAGGATTTCTTGAATCCTAGTGAAAATTCTAGGTTATGACTCCTTAGGTCTACTAAAGCCATAGAACATCTTAGTGATTGCTTAGTGAATCATAAGTTCATACAAACATTCTAAATTAGTTTATGAAGTGCCAAAAAAAACCAAAGAATCAAGTCCCATGAACTATCACAAAAATACTATCTTGTCGGAAAAGTAAGGTTTGCTAAAATTCCGTAAACCTGTAAATGAAACTCGAATATAATAAACTAACACTTGAATACCTATCGGAAGCAATTCAATCATAAATTAAAGTACTTTTATAAACTAAAGAACACAAACTTTTATAGCTCAAATATTAATCACCAAAACATCACAAAATAAACTTGATACTATACAATATACTTACACATCTTTAATACAAACTTAATATAACTTTTATAAACAATAATTAACAAAAAAAAAGAAATTAAAAGGCCTCCTTGGGACCCTAAAACCTTCCTCCCCCTTATCCCCACACATCTCCCCTCTTTTCTTACACCAAATCATTCATTTCACTCTCCCAAAACACACACTTCTCTCTAATTCTTCTCTCTAACGTTTCACACTCTTTTCTCTCTAAAATCTCTCAAGAAATCAGTCATTTTCAACCTAAATCCAGAAACTTTAAGGTGTCCTTAAGCTATTTCAAGAACATAAAGGTAAAACACAACGTCTCTAACATCTTTCTTTACCTACAATCTCTAAAAATATGTTTTTCCTTCATAAAATTCAGATTTTATCCCTTGTTCCATGGCTAAAATCCCCAAATAAAATGCTTGATGTTTGTAGTTTATCCCTTTTCACATCTTTATGTGTTAAAAGAAAGGGTAACCCATGATCAAACCGAAAATCAAGTGAAAAATCGATTATTGTTGTGATATTGTTGAAATCTTGTTCATCTTTATGTTAAATCTAAAAATTTTGTGTTAATAAACATCTCTAATATATCATGGATGTATTTCAACACCATGCATGTGTTAGAACATGGATTTAAAGGTCAAAAGATCAAGAACCACTTTTATTTAATGCTTAATGTTTTTCATTTTGAAGAAAACATCTTTTTGAGGCATCTTTAGTTGCTGTCCAGAAAGTTTCATCTACTTCAATGATTTTTATAAAAATCATTTCTTCATGAAAATGGACGTTTTTATAGTCAAAAATCAAGTTCTGGAAATAAGCTTTCCAACCATATAAGCCTCATGTTCATATGAGTTCAATTGATATTTTTAATAATTTTTGTAAGAAAAGGTGTATAAGCTGTTAGGTTAGGTCAGAAACTTTACTCTCAATGTTTTAATCATAACTAGAGCATTACAACTCCAAATGACTTGAAACCAATGCCAAAAGTTTACAAATTTATTGGCTACAATTTTCAAAAATACCATTTTTATTGATTCCATGTGCTCAGAAACAATAATTGCATGCATGTGTTTAAATCTGACTCCAGAAGATAAAAGTAAAATCTAAAAATACTTGTACTTCTCTATTAGTTGTGTAAAAATTACACAAAGTAGATAATATATTGTTAGAACATGTTGTTCTAACATTTTGTGACAATAGTTTGTATATTGTTTTAGCATAGATTAATTGAATAAATGACCTATTGTATTGCGACTATAGCCATACGACAATAGTATTGCGACAAAGCTATTGTCGGATGGTTAGTCAAAGCTATTGACTAAGTTTGACTTCATTAAGTCTTATGGTTGCATGTATGTTTGGAGGTCTATAAATAGACTTCCTTAGGTCATTTTGAAATAGGTTTTTGAGTGAGTTTTGGAGAGACTCTTCAATTGTAACACTTTCACTTCCATATCTAGAAAGAGTTTGAGAGAGAGATTAGAGAGATAATCAAGCTGATTTTGTATACTTTGTGACATGAAATAAAAGTTCTCAACTTTTATTTACATCTTTACATTTCGAATACGATTTATACTTTGATTCACGTTTTACACTTGTGATTGATTTCCGCTCAATTGCAAGAATTCGATCAGCTGTAGATCCGAGGCGTTCACATATATCGTAGAACATCTGTGATTTTTCCCTTATTTGAATTTGAAGCAGAAGTATTTTTAATAAATCCAAAAAAACAGGTATAAGATTTCTGGAATTAAGATTATGGACTGATTTTGGTAAAAGTTGGAAGCCGACACTTACGGACTTTCTATTTAGAGAAAGACTAACTTTTTATGACTTATAAACATGTTTAAGGATTGGGTAAAAGTCTCGGGTCAAACCGAGAAGGTTTGACCGAGTCAACAATAATCGGTCTCGATTTCGAAAACGGCAAACTTTCTATGTTTGGAAAGAATGGTAACAAAAAGTATTTGGATGTCTTTTGATGATTTATCGATTGTGTATGTTAATCATAAATTGTGAGGAACCAAAGTTCCAAAACTCAAATACTATAAAATTTGAATTCTAACAATCTTGTGACATTATACGACTTGTATGTGACGTTCGACAATTTTAGGATGTTGTATACTTGTATAACCATTATTATACTCAACCGCGATTATTGGACATTAACAAACTTCAAAGCAAACAAACTATATTGGCACTTTGTAATCTAAATAATTAGCTAAGCAATCCTTACAAACAAAACTAGACAAGAACCTAATTAGAACCTTCATGCTCGTAGGTCTTGGATAGGAGTCATACCCGACAAGCACGCGCATTACATCCAACAATTTACTCTTACGCCCAATCGTGAGTATTCACAGCCCCATTTTTCTACTGTTTTCATAAACTTTTTGGGGTGAAAAGCATGACTACTTGTTTTCTAAGCTGTTCTTTAATGTGTACGCTTAGTAAAACTGTTCTTGAAAGAGGTACACAGTCCATATTTTACTACGAAACTTATCTTGTTTATTGAAACTGCCCTTGAACTTGTGCACTAGTACAACCTTTCTTGAACGTGTACACAAACTATATCTTACTGCAAAGCTGTTCTTATTGAATCCGATTACGAAACTGCTCATGATTGAACATTTACTACTTTGATATTAAAAACTGTTCTGGATATGTACACATGCTATCTCTTGTGCTAAAAATGTTTCTATGTGTACATATACTATTTATACGCTCTTATTGTATGCTTGTGACTCTATCGCATCTAAAGTCCCCGGTTTTTCTCTTACACAACCTATTAACTCATTATTGAGCCGATGGTTGATATGGATAGTACTATTTGGAAGGAGGCCACCTTCCCACTCATTCGTGCATATGAGTGCATACCACCAATTCAATATGTTTGCGATAGGACATATCTTTGGGGCGTTGTTTCGGGCCAATAGGTTTGGTTGTGGACTCAAGCTATACATGTCGTTCTTCAATGAATCTTATATTGCGTATAAACACTATTTTCCTAATAAATGTAGATCTTACAAACGTGGTTTGATAAATTTTGAATGATTTCATATTTATTCTGAAAGCCTGTGAACTCACCAACTATTTTTATAGTTGACCCTCATTTTACATGCTTTTCAGGAAACGGTCAGTAATTCTGGAAATGAAGCTACGTTTATCTTTATTAATGTCGAAGCTATTAGACTTACTTCGTTTTATCTTTTGGATGTATTTGGTTGTATGATCTAGTATTTTGTACTATAAACTTATTGTAAGTGCTAGTAGCTGTATTTTGTAAACGGTGAATTAGTTGTACTTTGTGTAATGAAACCATTGTGCTGTTACATCTCGTGTTTCCGCTTTAGCGGGGTGTGACAAGAACTTAGACCCTAATGGCTTACCCAACATCAAGGCCCGGTGAATCTCAAGATGAGGTCCCGATTCACTTCTGGATAAGAAACTCATATACGATAGAAACACATACTTACTCTCTCAAAGACCCCACACAGACCGTAACTGCGAACTAATTTCGGGATGAAATTCTCCTAATAGGGGGAGAATGTGACACCCGCCGATTTAGGGTTACTGATTTCCTGCTAAAAACCCTAATTACATGTGTTTAGTTTAGTATTTGGATAAATACTTGTAAACACTTTTAACTATTTTTATATTTATGTGAATATACACTCCCGTAATTGTTTTATATTACGCATACGTAATTAGTTTTAATTACACGAAACAACCAGATGGAGTCTGACAGACTATACGACATTGGTGAAAACTTTTCCATAAATAACATAAATCTATTTTTAGAAGTCATTTATCATATATTATCATTTTGAAATAATAATACACGAAAAACCTAGACGTTTTGTTAAAAACGTAACAAATGCTGTTAAAACGCGCAACTGAGCCCGACAACCAAACGAAACCCACATTGGTGAAAACTTTTCCATAAATAACTTAAATCTATTTTTAGAAGTCATTTATCATATATTATCATTTTGAAATAATAATACACGAAAAACCTAGACGTTTTGTTAAAAACGTAACAAATGCTGTTAAAACGCGCAACTGAGCCCGACAACCAAACGAAACCCTAATTAATATTTTGACATCTCAAATTTAAGTAATTTAACAATACTTCAATGTAAAAATATCTCAAATCAATCGTTAGTAAAAAATGACGCAAATAAACGTTAGGCGATCTAACGTATTAACACGAATAACGAATAAACGACCAAAATACGTAACACAATCTGAAAACAAGAATTAAATAACATAAATTCAGATGGGACCCCCATGGGGCCAGCCACCTCTCCTTTCCCCAATGATTTTACATGCAATCTCTTTTCCTTTTACTTCTACCCATACATGCATTCATCATTTCCACTTCACACTTCACTAGATTTGCTCTCCCTTCTCTCTAACTTTCTCCCTCTCTCACTAAAATCTGGAGATTTCCAGCCCTCACAACACCATACAACCACCATAATCCACCATCTAACAACCAAGAACCACCACCGCAAATACTCATCTCTTTACAAAAGAAATTTAAGATTTCAAGACTACAAGAGCTTCACACTTCATTTCTGCCCTTCTTCATTTAAAATATTATTGTGAGGACTCATTCTACCTTTTTACACTCTTATTATCATAATTAAAAGTTCACTCAACAAGTATTATAACAAGATATTACATAAAAACCATTTTTCTTAACTTGAAACACATGAAAATATGATAAAACTTTATGTCCAGAAAGTTATGTCCACTTCCACGATTTTTAGAAAAATCATATCTCCATGAAAATGGACCTATTTATAGTCAAAACTTAAGTTCAAGAATCCAATACCGAAAACCTCATAGTTTTCTGAGCTTGTTTAGTATTTTTAATAATTTGTATAAATACACATTGACAATCTGTTCTAGAAATCCGGAAAATTTACCTTTAGTATTTTGGCCATATCTCTAGCTACAAATCTCCAAATGACCTAAAACTACCGCTCAAATTTTACAAATTTTATTGGCTACAACTTTCATGTTGACAACTTTCAAAGTGATCCTTGTGGATTTGTCTCAGAAATGTAATCTTTATACATGTGTCCAGATTGGTCAACTCATAGGACACATGTAATTTTGAAAAATACTTAGACTACACTTAAATTCATAAAAATATTACTGGCAGTAGTTAACACATGGGGGTACACTTGGTATTTTTTTGGGGAACTAATTTGGAATGTATATATTTTATAAAAATTAGGCTATGTAATGTATTTTCTGGAAATTAGATAATATGGACTGATTTTGAATAACGTTAAAAAAACCCGACACTCTTCGAAGCTTGGTAAAAATGGTAAAACTGATTTTGTAACATTTGAACATATCTAAGGTTTGGGTAAAAGTCTCAGGTCAAACCGAGATGGGTTGACCAAGTCAATGGAAACGGAACTCGGTTTTCAAAAATGACAAAACTTACTATTTTTGGAAAATGGCAACAAAAATGGGTTTGGGTGACTTAGTTGGTAACTTTGACCAACTTTGACTATGTTTGACCAACTTTGACCAGATTTAATCACCTTTGACCAGTTTGACAAGGTTTGACCAACTTTGACCTACGATTTAAGGTTTTTACGAACTAAATAGTCTGTTAGCAACCCACGATATGTACTAATGAATAGTATACAATAAAACAAACTTAATAATAATGTCTGAACGAATTATTATTACAAACTTTCACCAACGGGTCGTACACGTTTTGATAACGAACTTGAACAACTTACTTGAACATACTAGTTGAGTGAACTAGCTTTAGGTGGACATTAATTCTCCACCTACACTATTGGCTTAAGTAGACATTAACCCCCACTTATACAATAGCTATAGATGGTCTTTTGAGACATCTACTTATACACAACCTTATGCGTTTAGGGTGTTAGAAGGTTGCATCCGTGAGACGAACACCCGCTACTTGATATTGCTTGCTTATTCAGTTAATTTCTTATTACTTGCAAAGACTCAGGTGAGTCTTATAGCCCCATTTTTTTTACAGTTTTTACTTACGGGGTAAGATACATTGCTTAACTGTTTTTCATGAACACAAGTGCTAAATTACTTACTTTACTTAATATACGGGCTTGCGTGAGTTACTTACTAATCCACTAAAGACCCTCCATCATAGTTTCGTTAGTTATGGACTTAAGCGCGAATATTAGTTACTGGATCCATTAGGGACTGACCCTCCCCGCCCGGGGTAGTAGCGCTACGATTAACCGTTCTGTAAAAACGGGCGACTTATATTTGTTCCGTACGAGTGTTTGGATTAGGCACTCGCGGGGGCACTGTTCGGTACTTAGTTGTACCATATTTATTTACG
The DNA here is from genome assembly GCA_963422505.1 of Pseudognaphalium luteoalbum. Classification (NCBI taxonomy): domain Eukaryota; kingdom Viridiplantae; phylum Streptophyta; class Magnoliopsida; order Asterales; family Asteraceae; genus Pseudognaphalium; species Pseudognaphalium luteoalbum. The sequence continues at coordinate 52,985,746 of OY730196.1, forward strand.
GGTTAAGCTTCGACTATGAACTCATGGCAACGGTATATACGTACATATTGTAACATCCTCTCCAGTGGCCTGGTAATTTCTAAATTTAAATTGATTATTTAAGGATCTTATGAATTATGTGATATTATTATTCAATTGTGAAACATAGATAAATAAGTTCCAGAACTTATTGTGAATAGTAAATGGTTACTTGTTTTAATTTACTATAGTTTACATGACAATAAAATAAGTTTTTCGCAATTGGTACTTAGGTTCCAGACAATAGAGTTAAGACGGATATAAAATACCCGAAATAATTGAAGTCAGTTAATAGAGGGCCGACCTCCCTCTTTGTTACTCTCCTAAAATGATAATTTTCTTCTTGTTCTATCTTAAACTCAAATAATCTAACATAAGAAATTGAGAACTTAGCTTGCTAGTGAAATCAATTGAATTGGAGTTTGGATTCAAGAACTTTATCACAATCATCATCCTCATAAGCCTCTTTAGTTTGTTCATCTCCTTCATCTTGCTTCTTAGTAATTGTAAGTGTCAATTTGACCTAACTAACTCTAAATTGTTATTGTTGAAGTGTGTAGATACATGATATTGGTGCATTAGAGATGAGTTCTTAAACTGATTAGTAGTTGAGCTATGATTTTAGGGCTCAACCAAATGGGTTATATTTATTGAGAATGAAAATTTGATTGATTATTGATTATATGAGGTTACTTGATGATATATGATCATATGTAAGGTTCTTTTGATGCTAGAAAGGTTTATAAGTCGAATTGGTGACTGAATCAAAGTGTTAATGAGATTTGGGTTCGAGCTGTGTATTTACAGGTATGTTCTTGAGCTGAAGAACAGCTCAACGCGATCCCAAACCCTAGCCCGGATCGCGTTCATCAGTTATATTTTGAGCTGGACGAGTTTTTTTCTTGGGAACGCGATCCCAAGCATTTACCTGGATCGCGTTGCCTAGTGTAAATTGGTCACAGAAAGTTTTCCAAAGGAGAACGCGATGCAGCTCTTGTTTCCGGATCGCGTTGCTCAGTGTATTTTGACAACAGAAACTTTTCTTAAGGAGGAACGCGATCCCACCAACCCTAACCTGGATCGCGTTTGCCTGTATAATTTTGATGATTAAGATAATTTGTTAACTCAAAGTGTATGTTTATGATTATATCGTATTGTTACTTATGTATGAGATAAATTGAAATGTAATTACTTGTGTAAGGTGTCTATTTACATAAGTACTATTGTTGATGACAATTTACTAACTTGTGTGTGTTATATGGTGTTTCAGATAAACCAAAGACTCGGTGATTAGAAGCTGAGTGTTGCGACTCCTGAGGTATCGGTGAGTGAATTTGGAACTCACCATTTGATTTAGTTGTAACTATTTGGTTGCAACAAGTAAACGTAGATATGTTGTGTATTTAATATTCATAATTGATTATAAATCTACGTGCTATGTGTAGCCTTCGGGCATCAGTTGTTAATGAGGTCAACAGGTTGAACTGGTTGGTTGGGCTAGTTGGTTGTTGTGTGAATGACACAGGGTCTTGCTTCATTTGTTGTGTGTATAGAACCTGTGTCTGAGTATAGTAACCACTAGTCATCGGTCTCATCCGTTATGGCCAAACGGATATGGTTGGGTAAGTGTTCTTGGGAACCACCCGGGTATTATGGTATTCCCAGAGCCACCGATCCTCATTACTATATTGTTGACTAGTTGTAATACATGTTTACGGTTGTTTGGAGTAAACAGGTAGTTAAGCTAAGTTGAGTTGTGTGTGAAGAACTCATTCACTTAGCTTTGTGCTAATCCCTCATCCTACTTCCTGCAGGTTTTGATATATATGTGGGTGTCAGGAAAGGATGCTTTCGCAGAGAATGTCTGACAAATGATGACTCTGATATGGTTTTGCTATAAACCTGGTTATGTAATAGATAATACCCCGACATATGTAGTTTTTAAACAGTTCTAAGTTAGTATGTTTTGAATATGTAACTGTGTATGTACATTATTTTAATGTACAGTATGTAAATATGTTTAAATTTCCTACGCTTCCGAGTACAATAAATATAATATTGATTTAATAAATGAGGGGTGTTACAAGTTGGTATCAGAGCATAGATTTGGGTGAATTGAGCATGATAAAGTGTTCAATCCCGAATCTAGAGTATGTTATGTCAAACATTCCTGGTTATGGGATTTAGCATTGTATGTGAATCTGTTAGTAGATAAGTGCTAATGATTAACAAGTTTCAAGTTGTTGTGTTGAATACAGATATGGCAGATAACGAGCAACCGACCGCCAACCCTACTAATGCCTCACGGATCGATGTTCCTCCTTCAGATATTCATAATGAGAGACATGATCATGAGGGTACTTCTTTTCCTGCTCATGAAGAATCGAATCGAGATGATTATCTTTTTCAATTAGAAGATGAGGTGATTAATCTCAGAGAATTTAAAAGGCAGACGGAAACTGCATCGTCTCAGCAACGTTCTCAGCAACAAATACCTGTGTTTGGTAATATTCCTCCTTTACAGTCAAATAAACAGTGTTCATTTAAAACGTTTATGGCAAGTAAACCACCAGAGTTTAGAGGTAGTACCAATCCATCAGTAACTTTAAACTGGTTAAGAGATATGGAGCGGAAATTTGATGTTACTCGATGTGAAGAAGAATCTAAAGTGTTTTATGCTATTCAATGTTTAAAAGACGAAGCCATGGTATGGTGGGACTCGATTACTGGTCATTTGAATCAACAGCAGAAAGAAGCTATTCGATGGTCTGATTTTCATCAAGCTGTTTGTAATCAATATTGTTCAGATTTTGAGATGGCACGTATTAGAAGAGAGTTTGTGAATCTTCAATTAACAGATAAGATGACTATTGATGAGTTAATCACACAGTTTTCGGAAAAACTACGGTTTGTACAACATTGGGTTTCGGATGAGAAAACCAAAATAGAGCAGTTTGTGGAAACATTACCTCATAATTATCGTACCACAGTAAGGTTAGCTAGTAATTTATCTCAGGCGTTTACTCTTGCACGTTCGGTTGATAGTGACATTAGTGGTTTTCAAGAATCTCAAGCAAGAAGTACTTCTTCTTCAATTCCAAGAACTAGAACAGATTTTTCGGGTAAAGGAAAGTCCAGGTGGCAGGGTAATCGTCCGGGTCAAAGGTTTAATAATAGAAGTGGTTCTTCTGGAAACAAAAGTGGCTACTCTGGAGGTTCTAACTGGTGTAGTTCTTGTAAGTCAAGGCATTCTGGTCAATGTACTCCTCAGACAAATAAATGCCTTAAATGTGGTGAGCTTGGGCACGACCTCAGAAATTGCAGGTATCCTAATTTTGTGTGCTGGAATTGTAAGAAAGAGGGACATCGAGTTGGTCAGTGTCCTGAGGCAGGAAGACAAAGTTCTGGTTCGGTCGGGAGTTCGTCATCTTCCGGTCAAAAGCGGAAGAATCCTCCGCCAGCGACGAGTAGGGCTTTTCAGATGACAGTCGATGAGGCTGTCCACACAGATGATGTGATTACTGGTACTTTTCTTATAAACTCTGTACCGGCTCGTGTATTATTTGATTCTGGAGCAAATTGTTCTTTTATATCTGTGTGTTTCTGTGATAAGTTGAAACTGATCTCTACTGTGATAACTAAGCCCTTAGAATTAGAGATTGTTAGTGGCAAATTAGTTCCTGTTACCACCTCGGTGACTGGAGCTAATATTGTGATAGATGGCCAGACTTTTCCAATTTCATTTCTGTTAATTCCGATTCCAAGTTTTGATGTGATTATTGGCATGGATTGATTAAGTTAGTTTAAAGCAAGTATAGATTTCCACCATAAATTGATTAGAATCCCAATCTCTGAAGAGTCATATGTTGTGACTCGAGGAGAACGGGATAGTGGGTGTATTCCTTTGATTTCCATGATGATAGCTAGGAAGTCATTGTCTAAAGGTTGTGAGTCGTATCTAGCTTACTTTATCGATGCCAAATTAGAAAAGAAGTCTATTTCTGATGTTCCGGTTGTGTCTGAATATCGGGAAGTGTTTCCCAATGATTTACCTGATTTACCCCCGGTTAGGGAAGTTGAATATCAAATTGATCTTATTCCTGGCTCCTCTCCCGTAGCTAAAGCTCCCTATAGATTAGCTCCGTCTGAAATGCGTGAAATGATGAATTAGATTCAGGAGTTATTGGATAGAGGTTTTATTAGACCGAGTTCTTCCCCGTGGGGTGCACCATTTTTGTTTGTGAAAAAGAAGGATGGGTCTTTCAGAATGTGCATTGATTATAGGGAATTGAATAAACGAACAGTAAAGAATAAATATCCTCTGCCTCGAATAGATGATTTGTTTGATCAGCTGCAGGGATCTTCTGTGTATTCTAAAATTGATTGGAGGTCGGGTTACCATCAGGTTCGTGTTCGTGAACAGGATATTCCAAAGACTGCTTTTCGTACCAGGTATGGTCATTATGAATTCCTGGTGATGCTTTTTGGTTTGACTAATGCTCCCGCAGTTTTTATAGATTTAATGAACCGGGTATGTCGACCATTTCTTGATAAATTTGTTATTGTTTTCATCGATGATATTCTCGTGTATTCTAAGTCTGAATCAGAGCATGCCATGCATTTGAGGTTAGTTCTTGAAACTTTGAAAAGAGAACAGTTATATGCAAAATTTTCTAAATGTGAGTTCTGGATTCGGGAGGTACAGTTTCTGGGTCATATTATCTGTAATGATGAGGTTAAAGTTGATCCTGCTAAAATTGAAGCTATTATGAATTGGAATGTTCCAAAGAATCCTTCTGAAATTAAAAGTTTTCTTGGGCTAGCTGGATATTATAGAAAATTCATTAAAGACTTTTCAAAGATTTCTGGTCCGTTAACCAAGTTGACACGTAAAGATGTTAAATTTCAATGGGATGAGTCACAGGAGATAGCTTTTCAGACTTTAAAGCAGTTATTGTGTCAGGCTCCTGTGTTAACTTTACCAGATGGCTCAGATGACTTTATCGTTTATTGTGATGCATCTTATTCCGGTTTGGGTTGTGTTCTTATGAAAAGAGACAAAGTAATTGCTTATGCTTCTCGTCAGTTAAGACCGCATGAAAAGAATTATCCCACACATGATTTAGAATTGGCAGCAGTTGTGTTTGCTTTGAAAATCTGGAGACATTATTTATATGGTACTAAGTGTATTGTTTGTACTGATCATAAAAGTCTTCAGTATGTGTTTTCCCAGAAAGAATTGAATATGCATCAAAGGCGATGGTTAGAATTAATCAAAGATTATGATTGTGAAATACGTTACCATCCAGGAAAGGCAAATGTAGTTGCAGACGCATTGAGTCGAAAAGGTACTTCTAACCAAAATTTTTATTTGAAAGTTAATATTTCTTATGATTTAGTGGATCAAATTAAAGCTGCACAGTTAGAAGCTTTACTGGAATATAATCTGAAGTCAGAAATTATGTTGAAAAGAAAAGATTTATTGGTTGATGATTCTAGAGGACTAAAGAGTTTTCAGTCTCGTATTTGGATTCCTATGATGGGTAGTATTCGGGATATGATTTTGACTGAAGCTCATAAATCACGATTATCTGTTCATCCTGGTAGTACACGGATGTATAATGATTTGAAATCTTTGTACTGGTGGCCTACAATGAAAACTGATATTGCAAAATTTGTTAGTAATTGTCATATTTGTGCTCAAGTTAAAGCAGAGCATCAGAAACCGTATGGGTCGATGAAACCTTTGGAAATTCCAGAATGGAAATGGGAACATTTGACTATGGATTTTGTAACTAAACTTCCTCGAACGTCACGTGGAAATGATATGATCTGGGTTGTTGTAGACAGATTGACCAAGAGTGCACATTTTCTGGCTACTAGCGAGACTGCTTCTCTCAGTAAACTTACACAATTGTATGTTAATGAAATTGTCTCGAGACATGGTATTCCATTGTCGATTGTATCAGATAGAGACTCTCGATTTATTTCTCATTTCTGGCAAAGTTTACAACAAGAGTTGGGTACACGTATTAATCTCAGTACGGCTTATCATCCTCAGACAGACGGTCAGTCCGAACGTACTATTCAGACGTTAGAGGATATGCTCAGAGCTTGTGTTTTAGAGTATGGAGGTTCTTGGAATTCTCACCTTCCTTTGGTGGAGTTTGCTTATAATAATTCCAATCATTCCAGTATTGGTATGCCTCCTTATGAAATGCTATATGGTCGTCGTTGTCGTACCCCCACCTGTTGGTTGGAAGTGGGAGAAAAGCAGTTTGCAGGCCCAGACATTGTACAGATTACTGCTGACAAAGTGGCTATCGCCCGAGAAAAGCTAAAAGCTGCACGTGATAGACAGAAATAGTATGCAGACCCGCATAGGCGACCGGTTACTTTTACCGAGGGTGAGTTGGTGTATTTGAAAGTCTCCCCGTGGAAAGGTGTTATTCGATTTGGAAAATGAGGAAAGTTGGCACCTAGATATATTGGCCCCTTCAAAATTCGTCAGGTGGTTAATGATCAATCAGTTTCATTGGATCTTCCTCCTGAGCTTGCTGGTATTCATGATACATTTAATATCTGTTATTTGAGAAAGTGTAATGTCGAGGATCAATCCCAAATTCTTCCTTTACAAGATCTGAAAGTCGACCAGAATCAGAAATTAGTTGAAGAACCGATTGAAATTCTTGATAGAAAAGTTAATAAACTTAGAAAGAAACAGATACCAATAGTGTTAGTGAAATGGAAACACAGTTTAGGTTCCAATTTGACCTGGGAGACCGAGGAGTCTATGAAATCCAGATATCCTGGATTGTTCGATTGAGTCTAGATTTCGAGGACGAAATCTCCTGAAGGAGGGGAGATTTGTAACATCCTCTCCAGTGGCCTGGTAATTTCTAAATTTAAATTGATTATTTAAGGATCTTATGAATTATGTGATATTATTATTCAACTGTGAAACATAGATAAATAAGTTCCAGAACTTATTGTGAATAGTAAATTGTTACTTGTTTTAATTTACTATAGTTTATAGTACAATAAAATAAGTTTTTTGCAATTGGTACTTAGGTTCCAGACAATAGAGTTAAGACGGATATAAAATACCCGAAATAATTGAAGTCAGTTAATAGAGGGCCGACCTCCCTCTTTGTTACTCTCCTAAAATGATAATTTTCTTCTTGTTCTATCTTAAACTCAAATAATCTAACATAAGAAATTGAGAACTTAGCTTGCTAGTGAAATCAATTGAATTGGAGTTTGGATTCAAGAACTTTATCACAATCATCATCCTCATAAGCCTCTTTAGTTTGTTCATCTCCTTCATCTTGCTTCTTAGTAATTGTAAGTGTCAATTTGACCTAACTAACTCTAAATTGTTATTGTTGAAGTGTGTAGATACATGATATTGGTGCATTAGAGATGAGTTCTTAAACTGATTAGTAGTTGAGCTATGATTTTAGGGCTCAACCAAATGGGTTATATTTATTGAGTATGAAAATTTGATTGATTATTGATTATATGAGGTTACTTGATGATATACGATCATATGTAAGGTTCTTTTGATACTAGAAAGGTTTATAAGTTGAATTGGTGACTGAATCAAAGTGTTAATGAGATTTGGGTTCAAGCTGTGTATTTACAGGTCTGTTCTTAAGCTGAAGAACAGCTCAACGCGATCCCAAACCCTAGCCCGGATCGCGTTCATCAGTTATATTTTGAGCTGGACGAGTTTTGTTCTTGGGAACGCGATCCCAAGCATTTACCTGGATCGCGTTGCCTAGTGTAAATTGGTCACAGAAAGTTTTCTAAAGGAGAACGCGATCCAGCTCTTGTTTCCGGATCGCGTTGCTTAGTGTATTTTGACAACAGAAACTTTTCTTAAGGAGGAACGCGATCCCACCAACCCTGACCTGGATCGCGTTTGCCTGTATAATTTTGATGATTAAGATAATTTGTAAACTCAAAGTGTATGTTTATGATTATATCGTATTGTTACTTATTTATGAGATAAATTGAAATGTAATTACTTGTGTAAGGTGTCTATTTACATAAGTACTATTGTTGATGACAATTTACTAACTTGTGTGTGTTATATGGTGTTTCAGATAAACCAAAGACTCGGTGATTAGAAGCTGAGTGTTGCGACTCCTGAGGTATCGGTGAGTGAATTTGGAACTCACCATTTGATTTAGTTGTAACTATTTGGTTGCAACAAGTAAACGTAGATATGTTGTGTATTTAATATTCATAATTGATTATAAATCTACGTGCTATGTGTAGCCTTCAGGCATCAGTTGTTAATGAGGTCAACAAGTTGAACTGGTTGGTTGGGCTAGTTGGTTGTTGTGTGAATGACACAGGGTCTTGCTTCATTTGTTGTGTGTATAGAACCTGTGTCTGAGTATAGTAACCACTAGTCATCGGTCTCGTCCGTTATGGCCAAACGGATATGGTTGGGTAAGTGTTCTTGGGAACCACCCGGGTATTATGGTATTCCCAGAGCCACCGATCCTCATTACTATATTGTTGACTAGTTGTAATACATGTTTACAGTTGTTTGGAGTAAACAGGTAGTTAAGCTAAGTTGAGTTGTGTGTGAAGAACTCATTCACTTAGCTTTGTGCTAATCCCTCATCCTACTTCCTGCAGGTTTTGATATATATGTGGGTGTCAGGAAAGGATGCTTTCGCAGAGAATGTCTGACAAATGATGACTCTGATATGGTTTTGCTATAAACCTGGTTGTGTAATAGATAATACCCCGACATATGTAGTTTTTAAACAGTTCTAAGTTAGTATGTTTTGAATATGTAACTGTGTATGTACATTATTTTAATGTACAGTATATAAATATGTTTAAATATCCTACGCTTCCGAGTACAATAAATATAATATTGATTTAATAAATGAGGGGTGTTACAAGTTGGTATCAGAGCATAGATTTGGGTGAATTGAGCATGATAAAGTGTTCAATCCCGAATCTAGAGTATGTTATGTCAAACATTCCTGGTTATGGGATTTAGCATTGTATGTGAATCTGTTAGTAGATAAGTGCTAATGATTAACAAGTTTCAAGTTGTTGTGTTGAATACAGATATGGCAGATAATGAGCAACCGACCGCCAACCCTACTAATGCCTCACGGATCGATGTTCCTCCTTCAGATATTCATAATGAGAGACATGATCATGAGGGTACTTCTTTTCCTGCTCATGAAGAATCGAATCGAGATGATTATCTTTTTCAATTAGAAGATGAGGTGATTAATCTCAGAGAATTTAAAAGGCAGACGAAAACTGCATCGTCTCAGCAACGTTCTCAGCAACAAATACCTGTGTTTGATAATATTCCTCCTTTACAGTCAAATAAACGGTGTTCATTTAAAACGTTTATGGTAAGTAAACCACCAGAGTTTAGAGGTAGTACCAATCCATAAGTAACTTTAAACTGGTTAAGAGATATGGAGCGGAAATTTGATGTTACTCGCTGTGAAGAAGAATCTAAAGTGTTTTATGCTATTCAATGTTTAAAAGACGAAGCAATGGTATGGTGGGACTCGATTACTGGTCATTTGAATCAACAGCAGAAAGAAGCTATTCGATGGTCTGATTTTCATCAAGCTGTTTGTAATCAATATTGTTCAGATTTTGAGATGGCACGTATTAGAAGAGAGTTTGTGAATCTTCAATTAACAGATAAGATGACTATTGATGAGTTAATCACACAGTGTTCGGAAAAACTACGGTTTGTACAACATTGGGTTCCGGATGAGAAAACCAAAATAGAGCAGTTTGTGGAAACATTACCTCATAATTATCGTACCACATTAAGGTTAGCTAGTAATTTATCTCAGGCGTTTACTCTTGCACGTTCGGTTGATAGTGACATTAGTGGTTTTCAAGAATCTCAAGCAAGAAGTACTTCTTCTTCAATTCCAAGAACTAGAACAGATTTTTCGGGTAAAGGAAAGTCCAGGTGGCAGGGTAATCGTCCGGGTCAAAGGTTTAATAATAGAAGTGGTTCATCTGGAAACAAAAGTGGCTACTCTGGAGGTTCTAACTGGTGTAGTTCTTGTAAGTCAAGTCATTCTGGTCAATGTACTCCTCAGACAAATAAATGCCTTAAATGTGGTGAGCTTGGGCACGACCTCAGAAATTGCAGGTATCCTAATTTTGTGTGCTGGAATTGTAAGAAAGAGGGACATCGAGTTGGTCAGTGTCCTGAGGCAGGAAGACAAAGTTCTGGTTCGGTCGGGAGTTCGTCATCTTTCGGTCAAAAGCGGAAGAATCCTCCGCCAGCGACGAGTAGGGCTTTTCAGATGACAGTCGATGAGGCTGTCCACACAGATGATGTGATTACTGGTACTTTTCTTATAAACTCTGTACCGGCTCGTGTATTATTTGATTCTGGAGCAAATTGTTCTTTTATATCTGTGTGTTTCTGTGATAAGTTGAAACTGATCCCTACTGTGATAACTAAGCCCTTAGAAGTAGAGATTGTTAGTGGCAAATTAGTTCCTGTTACCACCTCGGTGACTGGAGCTAATATTGTGATAGATGGCCAGACTTTTCCAATTTCATTTCTGTTAATTCCGATTCCAAGTTTTGATGTGATTATTGGCATGGATTGATTAAGTCAGTTTAAAGCAAGTATAGATTGCCACCATAAATTGATTAGAATCCCAATCTCTGAAGAGTCATATGTTGTGGCTTGAGGAGAACGGGATAGTGGGTGTATTCCTTTGATTTCCATGATGAAAGCTAGGAAGTCATTGTCTAAAGGTTGTGAGTCGTATCTAGCTTACGTTATCGATGCCAAATTAAAAAAGAAGTCTATTTCTGATGTTCCGGTTGTGTCTGAATATCCGGAAGTGTTTCCCAATGATTTACCTGATTTACCCCCGGTTAGGGAAGTTGAATATCAAATTGATCTTATTCCTGGCTCCTCTCCCTTAGCTAAAGCTCCCTATAGATTAGCTCCGTCTGAAATGCGTGAAATGATGAATCAGATTCAGGAGTTATTGGATAGAGGTTTTATTAGACCGAGTTCTTCCCCGTGGGGTGCACCAGTTTTGTTTGTGAAAAAGAAGGATGGGTCTTTCAGAATGTGCATTGATTATAGGGAATTGAATAAACGAACAGTAAAGAATAAATATCCTCTGCCTCGAATAGATGATTTGTTTGATCAGCTGCAGGGATCTTCTGTGTATTCTAAAATTGATTTGAGGTCGGGATACCAACAGGTTCGTGTTCGTGAACAGGATATTCCAAAGACTGCTTTTCGTACCAGGTATGGTCATTATGAATTCCTGGTGATGCCTTTTTGTTTGACTAATGCTCCCGCAGTTTTTATGGATTTAATGAACCAGGTATGTCGACCATTTCTTGATAAATTTGTTATTGTTTTCATCGATGATATTCTCGTGTATTCTAAGTCTGAATCAGAGCATGCCATGCATTTGAGGTTAGTTCTTGAAACTTTGAAAAGAGAACAGTTATATGCAAAATTTTCTAAATGTGAGTTCTGGATTCGGGAGGTACAGTTTCTGGGTCATATTATCTGTAATGATGGGGTTAAAGTTGATCCTGCTAAAATTGAAGCTGTTATGAATTGGAATGTTCCAAAGAATCCTTCTGAAATTAAAAGTTTTCTTGGGCTAGCTGGATATTATAGAAAATTCATTAAAGACTTTTCAAAGATTTCTGGTCCGTTAACCAAGTTGACACGTAAAGATGTTAAATTTCAATGGGATGAGTCACAGGAGATAGCTTTTCAGACTTTAAAGCAGTTATTGTGTCAGGCTCCTGTGTTAACTTTACCAGATGGCTCAGATGACTTTATCGTTTATTGTGATGCATCTTATTCCGGTTTGGGTTGTGTTCTTATGAAAAGAGACAAAGTAATTGCTTATGCTTCTCGTCAGTTAAGACCGCATGAAAAGAATTATCCCACACATGATTTAGAATTGGCAGCAGTTGTGTTTGCTTTGAAAATCTGGAGACATTATTTATATGGTACTAAGTGTATTGTTTGTACTGATCATAAAAGTCTTCAGTATGTGTTTTCCCAGAAAGAATTGAATATGCGTCAAAGGCGATGGTTAGAATTAATCAAAGATTATGATTGTGAAATACGTTACCATCCAGGAAAGGCAAATGTAGTTGCAGACGCATTGAGTCGAAAAGGTACTTCTAACCGAAATTTTTATTTGAAAGTTAATATTTCTTATGATTTAGTGGATCAAATTAAAGCTGCACAGTTAGAAGCTTTACTGGAATATAATCTGAAGTCAGAAATTATGTTGAAAAGAAAAGATTTATTGGTTGATGATTCTAGAGGACTAAAGAGTTTTCAGTCTCGTATTTGGATTCCTATGATGGGTAGTATTCGGGATATGATTTTGACTGAAGCTCATAAATCACGATTATCTGTTCATCCTGGTAGTACACGGATGTATAATGATTTGAAATCTTTGTACTGGTGGCCTACAATGAAAACTGATATTGCAAAATTTGTTAGTAATTGTCATATTTGTGCTCAAGTTAAAGCAGAGCATCAGAAACCGTATGGGTCGATGAAACCTTTGGAAATTCCAGAATGGAAATGGGAACATTTGACTATGGATTTTGTAACTAAACTTCCTCGAACGTCACATGGAAATGATATGATCTGGGTTGTTGTAGACAGATTAACCAAGAGTGCACATTTTCTGGCTACTAGCGAGACTGCTTCTCTCAGTAAACTTGCACAATTGTATGTTAATGAAATTGTCTCGAGACATGGTATTCCATTGTCGATTGTATCAGATAGAGACTCTCGATTTATTTCTAATTTCTGGCAAAGTTTACAACAAGAGTTGGATACACGTATTAATCTCAGTACGGCTTATCATCCTCAGACAGACGGTCAGTCCGAACGTATTATTCAGACGTTAGAGGATATGCTCAGAGCTTGTGTTTTAGAGTATGGAGGTTCTTGGAATTCTCACCTTCCTTTGGTGGAGTTTGCTTATAATAATTCCAATCATTCCAGTATTGGTATGCCTCCTTATGAAATGCTATATGGTCGTCGTTGTCGTACCCCCACCTGTTGGTTGGAAGTGGGAGAAAAGCAGTTTGCAGGCCCAGACATTGTACAGATTACTGCTGACAAAGTGGCTATCGCCCGAGAAAAGCTAAAAGCTGCACGTGATAGACAGAAACAGTATGCAGACCCGCGTAGGCGACCGGTTACTTTTACCGAGGGTGAGTTGGTGTATTTGAAAGTATCCCCGTGGAAAGGTGTTATTCGATTTGGAAAATGAGGAAAGTTGGCACCTAGATATATTGGCCCCTTCAAAATTTGTCAGGTGGTTAATGATCAATCAGTTTCATTGGATCTTCCTCCTGAGCTTGCTGGTATTCATGATACGTTTAATATCTGTTAATTGAGAAAGTGTAATGTCAAGGATCAATCCCAAATTCTTCCTTTACAAGATCTGAAAGTCGACCAGAATCAGAAATTAGTTGAAGAACCGATTGAAATTCTTGATAGAAAAGTTAATAAACTTAGAAAGAAACAGATACCAATAGTGTTAGTGAAATGGAAAGACAGTTTAGGTTCCAATTTGACCTGGGAGACCGAGGAGTCTATGAAATCCAGATATCCTGGATTGTTCGATTGAGTCTAGATTTCGAGGACGAAATCTCCTAAAGGAGGGGAGATTTGTAACATCATCTCCAGTGGCCTGGTAATTTCTAAATTTAAATTGATTATTTAAGGATCTTATGAATTATGTGATATTATTATTCAACTGTGAAACATAGATAAATAAGTTCCAGAACTTATTGTGAATAGTAAATTGTTACTTGTTTTAATTTACTATAGTTTACAGTACAATAAAATAAGTTTTTTGCAATTGGTACTTAGGTTCCAGACAATAGAGTTAAGACGGATATAAAATACCCGAAATAATTGAAGTCAGTTAATAGAGGGCCGACCTCCCTCTTTGTTACTCTCCTAAAATGATAATTTTCTTCTTGTTCTATCTTAAACTCAAATAATCTAACATAAGAAATTGAGAACTTAGCTTGCTAGTGAAATCAATTGAATTGGAGTTTGGATTCAAGAACTTTATCACAATCATCATCCTCATAAGCCTCTTTAGTTTGTTCATCTCCTTCATCTTGCTTCTTAGTAATTGTAAGTGTCAATTTGACCTAACTAACTCTAAATTGTTATTGTTGAAGTGTGTAGATACATGATATTGGTGCATTAGAGATGAGTTCTTAAACTGATTAGTAGTTGAGCTATGATTTAGGGCTCAACCAAATGGGTTATATTTATTGAGTATGAAAATTTGATTGATTATTGATTATATGAGGTTACTTGATGATATATGATCATATGTAAGGTTCTTTTGATACTAGAAAGGTTTATAAGTTGAATTGGTGACTGAATCAAAGTGTTAATGAGATTTGGGTTCGAGCTGTGTATTTACAGGTCTGTTCTTGAGCTGAAGAACAGCTCAACGCGATCCCAAACCCTAGCCCGGATCGCGTTCATCAGTTATATTTTGAGCTGGACGAGTTTTGTTCTTAGGAACGCGATCCCAAGCATTTACCTGGATCGCGTTGCCTAGTGTAAATTGGTCACAGAAAGTTTTCCAAAGGAGAACGCGATCCAGCTCTTGTTTCCGGATCGCGTTGCTTAGTGTATTTTGACAACAAAAACTTTTCTTAAGGAGGAACGCGATCCCACCAACCCTGACCTGGATCGCGTTTGCCTGTATAATTTTGATGATTAAGATAATTTGTAAACTCAAAGTGTATGTTTATGATTATATCGTATTGTTACTTATGTATGAGATAAATTGAAATGTAATTACTTGTGTAAGGTGTCTATTTATATAAGTACTATTGTTGATGACAATTTACTAACTTGTGTGTGTTATATGGTGTTTCAGATAAACCAAAGACTCGGTGATTAGAAGCTGAGTGTTGCGACTCCTGAGGTATCGGTGAGTGAATTTGGAACTCACCATTTGATTTAGTTGTAACTATTTGGTTGCAACAAGTAAACGTAGATATGTTGTGTATTTAATATTCATAATTGATTATAAATCTACGTGCTATGTGTAGCCTTCAGGCATCAGTTGTTAATGAGGTCAACAAGTTGAACTGGTTGGTTGGGCTAGTTGGTTGTTGTGTGAATGACACAGGGTCTTGCTTCATTTGTTGTGTGTATAGAACCTGTGTCTGAGTATAGTAACCACTAGTCATCGGTCTCGTCCGTTATGGCCAAACGGATATGGTTGGGTAAGTGTTCTTGGGAACCACCCGGGTATTATGGTATTCCCAGAGCCACCGATCCTCATTACTATATTGTTGACTAGTTGTAATACATGTTTACAGTTGTTTGGAGTAAACAGGTAGTTAAGCTAAGTTGAGTTGTGTGTGAAGAACTCATTCACTTAGCTTTGTGCTAATCCCTCATCCTACTTCCTGCAGGTTTTGATATATATGTGGGTGTCAGGAAAGGATGCTTTCGCAGAGAATGTCTGACAAATGATGACTCTTATATGGTTTTGCTATAAACCTGGTTGTGTAATAGATAATACCCCGACATATGTAGTTTTTAAACAGTTCTAAGTTAGTATGTTTTGAATATGTAACTGTGTATGTACATTATTTTAATGTACAGTATATAAATATGTTTAAATATCCTACGCTTCCGAGTACAATAAATATAATATTGATTTAATAAATGAGGGGTGTTACAAGTTGGTATCAGAGCATAGATTTGGGTGAATTGAGCATGATAAAGTGTTCAATCCCGTATCTAGAGTATGTTATGTCAAACATTCCTGGTTATGGGATTTAGCATTGTATGTGAATCTGTTAGTAGATAAGTGCTAATGATTAACAAGTTTCAAGTTGTTGTGTTGAATACAGATATGGCAGATAATGAGCAACCGACCGCCAACCCTACTAATGCCTCACGGATCGATGTTCCTCCTTCAGATATTCATAATGAGAGACATGATCATGAGGGTACTTCTTTTCCTGCTCATGAAGAATCGAATCGAGATGATTATCTTTTTCAATTAGAAGATGAGGTGATTAATCTCAGAGAATTTAAAAGGCAGACGAAAACTGCATCGTCTCAGCAACGTTCTCAGCAACAAATACCTGTGTTTGGTAATATTCCTCCTTTACAGTCAAATAAACAGTGTTCATTTAAAACGTTTATGGTAAGTAAACCACCAGAGTTTAGAGGTAGTACCAATCCATAAGTAACTTTAAACTGGTTAAGAGATATGGAGCGGAAATTTGATGTTACTCGCTGTGAAGAAGAATCTAAAGTGTTTTATGCTATTCAATGTTTAAAAGACGAAGCCATGGTATGGTGGGACTCGATTACTGGTCATTTGAATCAACAGCAGAAAGAAGCTATTCGATGGTCTGATTTTCATCAAGCTGTTTGTAATCAATATTGTTCAGATTTTGAGATGGCACGTATTAGAAGAGAGTTTGTGAATCTTCAATTAACAGATAAGATGACTATTGATGAGTTAATCACACAGTGTTCGGAAAAACTACGGTTTGTACAACATTGGGTTCCGGATGAGAAAACCAAAATAGAGCAGTTTGTGGAAACATTACCTCATAATTATCGTACCACAGTAAGGTTAGCTAGTAATTTATCTCAGGCGTTTACTCTTGCACGTTCGGTTGATAGTGACATTAGTGGTTTTCAAGAATCTCAAGCAAGAAGTACTTCTTCTTCAATTCCAAGAACTAGAACAGATTTTTCGGGTAAAGGAAAGTCCAGGTGGCAGGGTAATCGTCCGGGTCAAAGGTTTAATAATAGAAGTGGTTCATCTGGAAACAAAAGTGGCTACTCTGGAGGTTCTAACTGGTGTAGTTCTTGTAAGTCAAGGCATTCTGGTCAATGTACTCCTCAGACAAATAAATGCCTTAAATGTGGTGAGCTTGGGCACGACCTCAGAAATTGCAGGTATCCTAATTTTGTGTGCTGGAATTGTAAGAAAGAGGGACATCGAGTTGGTCAGTGTCCTGAGGCAGGAAGACAAAGTTCTGGTTCGGTCGGGAGTTCGTCATCTTCCGGTCAAAAGCGGAAGAATCCTCCGCCAGCGATGAGTAGGGCTTTTCAGATGACAGTCGATGAGGCTGTCCACACAGATGATGTGATTACTGGTACTTTTCTTATAAACTCTGTACCGGCTCGTGTATTATTTGATTCTGGAGCAAATTGTTCTTTTATATCTGTGTGTTTCTGTGATAAGTTGAAACTGATCCCTACTGTGATAACTAAGCCCTTAGAAGTAGAGATTGTTAGTGGCAAATTAGTTCCTGTTACCACCTCGGTGACTGGAGCTAATATTGTGATAGATGGCCAGACTTTTCCAATTTCAGTTCTGTTAATTCCGATTCCAAGTTTTGATGTGATTATTGGCATGGATTGATTAAGTCAGTTTAAAGCAAGTATAGATTGCCACCATAAATTGATTAGAATCCCAATCTCTGAAGAGTCATATGTTGTGGCTCGAGAAGAACGGGATAGTGGGTGTATTCATTTGATTTCCATGATGAAAGCTAGGAAGTCATTGTCTAAAGGTTGTGAGTCGTATCTAGCTTACGTTATCGATGCCAAATTAAAAAAGAAGTCTATTTCTGATGTTCCGGTTGTGTCTGAATATCCGGAAGTGTTTCCCAATGATTTACCTGATTTACCCCCGGTTAGGGAAGTTGAATATCAAATTGATCTTATTCCTGGCTCCTCTCCCGTAGCTAAAGCTCCCTATAGATTAGCTCCGTCTGAAATGCGTGAAATGATGAATCAGATTCAGGAGTTATTGGATAGAGGCTTTATTAGACCGAGTTCTTCCCCGTGGGGTGCACCAGTTTTGTTTGTGAAAAAGAAGGATGGGTCTTTCAGAATGTGCATTGATTATAGGGAATTGAATAAACGAACAGTAAAGAATAAATATCCTCTGCCTCGAATAGATGATTTGTTTGATCAGCTGCAGGGATCTTCTGTGTATTCTAAAATTGATTTGAGGTCGGGTTACCATCAGGTTCGTGTTCGTGAACAGGATATTCCAAAGACTGCTTTTCGTACCAGGTATGGTCATTATGAATTCCTGGTGATGCCTTTTTGTTTGACTAATGCTCCCGCAGTTTTTATGGATTTAATGAACCGGGTATGTCGACCATTTCTTGATAAATTTGTTATTGTTTTCATCGATGATATTCTCGTGTATTCTAAGTCTGAATCAGAGCATGCCATGCATTTGAGGTTAGTTCTTGAAACTTTGAAAAGAGAACAGTTATATGCAAAATTTTCTAAATGTGAGTTCTGGATTCGGGAGGTACAGTTTCTGGGTCATATTATCTGTAATGATGGGATTAAAGTTGATCCTGCTAAAATTGAAGCTGTTATGAATTGGAATGTTCCAAAGAATCCTTCTGAAATTAAAAGTTTTCTTGGGCTAGCTGGATATTATAGAAAATTCATTAAAGACTTTTCAAAGATTTCTGGTCCGTTAACCAAGTTGACACGTAAAGATGTTAAATTTCAATGGGATGAGTCACAGGAGATAGCTTTTCAGACTTTAAAGCAGTTATTGTGTCAGGCTCCTGTGTTAACTTTACCAGATGGCTCAGATGACTTTATCGTTTATTGTGATGCATCTTATTCCGGTTTGGGTTGTGTTCTTATGAAAAGAGACAAAGTAATTGCTTATGCTTCTCGTCAGTTAAGACCGCATGAAAAGAATTATCCCACACATGATTTAGAATTGGCAGCAGTTGTGTTTGCTTTGAAAATCTGGAGACATTATTTATATGGTACTAAGTGTATTGTTTGTACTGATCATAAAAGTCTTCAGTATGTGTTTTCCCAGAAAGAATTGAATATGCGTCAAAGGCGATGGTTAGAATTAATCAAAGATTATGATTGTGAAATACGTTACCATCCAGGAAAGGCAAATGTAGTTGCAGACGCATTGAGTCGAAAAGGTACTTCTAACCGAAATTTTTATTTGAAAGTTAATATTTCTTATGATTTAGTGGATCAAATTAAAGCTGCACAGTTAGAAGCTTTACTGGAATATAATCTGAAGTCAGAAATTATGTTGAAAAGAAAAGATTTATTGGTTGATGATTCTAGAGGACTAAAGAGTTTTCAGTCTCGTATTTGGATTCCTATGATGGGTAGTATTCGGGATATGATTTTGACTGAAGCTCATAAATCACGATTATCTGTTCATCCTGGTAGTACACGGATGTATAATGATTTGAAATCTTTGTACTGGTGGCCTACAATGAAAACTGATATTGCAAAATTTGTTAGTAATTGTCATATTTGTGCTCAAGTTAAAGCAGAGCATCAGAAACCGTATGGGTCGATGAAACCTTTGGAAATTCCAGAATGGAAATGGGAACATTTGACTATGGATTTTGTAACTAAACTTCCTCGAACGTCATGTGGAAATGATATGATCTGGGTTGTTGTAGACAGATTGACCAAGAGTGCACATTTTCTGGCTACTAGCGAGACTGCTTCTCTCAGTAAACTTGCACAATTGTATGTTAATGAAATTGTCTCGAGACATGGTATTCCATTGTCGATTGTATCAGATAGAGACTCTCGATTTATTTCTCATTTCTGGCAAAGTTTACAACAAGAGTTGGGTACACGTATTAATCTCAGTACGGCTTATCATCCTCAGACAGACGGTCAGTCCGAACGTACTATTCAGACGTTAGAGGATATGCTCAGAGCTTGTGTTTTAGAGTATGGAGGTTCTTGGAATTCTCACCTTCCTTTGGTGGAGTTTGCTTATAATAATTCCAATCATTCCAGTATTGGTATGCCTCCTTAAGAAATGCTATATGGTCGTCGTTGTCGTACCCCCACCTGTTGGTTGGAAGTGGGAGAAAAGCAGTTTGCAGGCTCAGACATTGTACAGATTACTGCTGACAAAGTGGCTATCGCCCGAGAAAAGCTAAAAGCTGCACGTGATAGACAGAAACAGTATGCAGACCCGCGTAGGCGACCGGTTACTTTTACCGAGGGTGAGTTGGTGTATTTGAAAGTATCCCCGTGGAAAGGTGTTATTCGATTTGGAAAATGAGGAAAGTTGGCACGTAGATATATTGGCCCCTTCAAAATTCGTCAGGTGGTTAATGATCAATCAGTTTCATTGGATCTTCCTCCTGAGCTTGCTGGTATTCATGATACGTTTAATATATGTTATTTGAGAAAGTGTAATGTCGAGGATCAATCCCAAATTCTTCCTTTACAAGATCTGAAAGTCGACCAGAATCAGAAATTAGTTGAAGAACCGATTGAAATTCTTGATAGAAAAGTTAATAAACTTAGAAAGAAACAGATACCAATAGTGTTAGTGAAATGGAAACACAGTTTAGGTTCCAATTTGACCTGGGAGACCGAGGAGTCTATGAAATCCAGATATCCTGGATTGTTCGATTGAGTCTAGATTTCGAGGACGAAATCTCCTGAAAGAGGGGAGATTTGTAACATCCTCTCCAGTGGCCTGGTAATTTCTAAATTTAAATTGATTATTTAAGGATCTTATGAATTATGTGATATTATTATTCAATTGTGAAACATAGATAAATAAGTTCCAGAACTTATTGTGAATAGTAAATTGTTACTTGTTTTAATTTACTATAGTTTACAGTACAATAAAATAAGTTTTTCGCAATTGGTACTTAGGTTCCAGACAATAGAGTTAAGACGGATATAAAATACCCGAAATAATTGAAGTCGGTTAATAGAGGGCCGACCTCCCTCTTTGTTACTCTCCTAAAATGATAATTTTCTTCTTGTTCTATCTTAAACTCAAATAATCTAACATAAGAAATTGAGAACTTAGCTTGCTAGTGAAATCAATTGAATTGGAGTTTGGATTCAAGAACTTTATCACAATCATCATCCTCATAAGCCTCTTTAGTTTGTTCATCTCCTTCATCTTGCTTCTTAGTAATTGTAAGTGTCAATTTGACCTAACTAACTCTAAATTGTTATTGTTGAAGTGTGTAGATACATGATATTGGTGCATTAGAGATGAGTTCTTAAACTGATTAGTAGTTGAGCTATGATTTTAGGGCTCAACCAAATGGGTTATATTTATTGAGTATGAAAATTTGATTGATTATTGATTATATGAGGTTACTTGATGATATATGATCATATGTAAGGTTCTTTTGATGCTAGCAAGGTTTATAAGTCGAATTGGTGACTGAATCAAAGTGTTAATGAGATTTGGGTTCGAGCTGTGTATTTACAGGTCTATTCTTGAGCTGAAGAACAGCTCAACGCGATCCCAAACCCTAGCCCGGATCGCGTTCATCAGTTATATTTTGAGCTGGACGAGTTTTGTTCTTGGGAACGCGATCCCAAGCATTTACCTGGATCGCGTTGCCTAGTGTAAATTGGTCACAGAAAGTTTTCCAAAGGAGAACGCGATCCAGCTCTTGTTTCCGGATCGCGTTGCTTAGTGTATTTTGACAACAGAAACTTTTCTTAAGGAGGAACGCGATCCCACCAACCCTGACCTGGATCGCGTTTGCCTGTATAATTTTGATGATTAAGATAATTTGTAAACTCAAAGTGTATGTTTATGATTATATCGTATTGTTACTTATGTATGAGATAAATTGAAAAGTAATTACTTGTGTAAGGTGTCTATTTACATAAGTACTATTGTTGATGACAATTTACTAACTTGTGTGTGTTATATGGTGTTTCAGATAAACCAAAGACTCGGTGATTAGAAGCTGAGTGTTGCGACTCCTGAGGTATCGGTGAGTGAATTTGGAACTCACCATTTGATTTAGTTGTAACTATTTGGTTGCAACAAGTAAACGTAGATATGTTGTGTATTTAATATTCATAATTGATTATAAATCTACGTGCTATGTGTAGCCTTCGGGCATCAGTTGTTAATGAGGTCAATAGGTTGAACTGGTTGGTTGGGCTAGTTGGTTGTTGTGTGAATGACACAGGGTCTTGCTTCATTTGTTGTGTGTATAGAACCTGTGTCTGAGTATAGTAACCACTAGTCATCGGTCTCGTCCGTTATGGCCAAACGGATATGGTTGGGTAAGTGTTCTTGGGAACCACCCGGGTATTATGGTATTCCCAGAGCCACCGATCCTCATTACTATATTGTTGACTAGTTGTAATACATGTTTACGGTTGTTTGGAGTAAACAGGTAGTTAAGCTAAGTTGAGTTGTGTGTGAAGAACTCATTCACTTAGCTTTGTGCTAATTCCTCATCCTACTTCCTGCAGGTTTTGATATATATGTGGGTGTCAGGAAAGGATGCTTTCGCAGAGAATGTCTGACAAATGATGACTCTGATATGGTTTTGCTATAAACCTGGTTGTGTAATAGATAATACCCCGACATATGTAGTTTTTAAACAGTTCTAAGTTAGTATGTTTTGAATATGTAACTGTGTATGTACATTATTTTAATGTACAGTATATAAATATGTTTAAATTTCCTACGCTTCCGAGTACAATAAATATAATATTGATTTAATGAATGAGGGGTGTTACACATATTCACTAAGTGCTTGGTTGCAAATACATGTTTTTGCATACGTGCAATGATGATAAAATCTTGTGTTCAAACTGAACCTACTTGCAAACCTGTAAGATTCACCAACATTTGTGTTGACTCTTTGTAGCATGTATTCTCTGGTACACAGTCATAGTAGGATTGGTCTGCTTTTGGAAGCTTAACTCGAGTCGCATATTTTCAGACAACGGAGATTAGACTGCATTAAATATATATTGTATAACCTGTTATGTAGTAGGAAATCTCCAGACAGCTTGCGAACTCCAGGTATTATGTAAACACTTTGAATTTGGTAATGTAATTATTTTGAAAATGTCTAATTTAGAGGTCGTTTGTTGTAATCTCTGTGCTTTGATATTTGATTTGGTCGACGCCCCCGTGACACCTCCTACTTCCGCTGCCACGTGTTCTGGGGGTGCGTCATAGCATAACAACTTTGTGTACAACAAATAACCATAAACAAACAACACATCTGTTTATCAAATACAACTGGTATCAAAGAGGACTGGTGGTTCTTGAGGGAACCCTTTTCAAAGAACACTTGAAAACTAACTGCAGGCCCATACAGATGTTTAACCGACTACTTGGTGCTATAACCCAAACAACACAGGCTACGACAATAATACTTGTACTAGACCCTGTGTTATCCAAATAATAGCAAACCCAAGCCCAGCCCAATGCTGGCCTCTGAATCAACAATGCCTAAAGGCAATACAACAAGTGATCACGTATTCACATACTCATCAAGGTATCATGTCAGACTAACAGTCTATCAACAGTATTATTATTATTAAATCATAATCATCATGGCAACTAAATTAGTAATAATATGTTTACCCGTTGTAACCAAACCTGTTACAATTAAATCACAATGAGGTTTCTAGATCCACTCACGGAATACCTCAGTTGACCACTCAGTAGTCTAATGTCACTAAGTCTTCTCCATATCTGAGAATATAACAGAACAACACAAGTTAGTCAATTGTCTCAATATGGATATAATATCATAAAAATATAGTTACATCAAACAACTTAATTAAGTAACTACAACATGATATTTACTAATCAAGATCATCACTCCATTACTCTCATGGGATTAATCATATTTAACTTTATTATACAAATTCTTAAATTATCACTTACTCATGGTTAATTATCATGATACTCATTCTTTCAACTCAATCAAACATATGATTATTAACTTGTTTTACTTTAACACAAATCATGCCAAGGTTATGAATAATCACTTTAAACATCAAAATTCACAATCACTTTATAACTTTTAACTTGAATAATGTTAATCATCATCATTAATCACCCATAATATGATAATTAACAACACTTATCAATTATATATCATTAGTTTAAGCTTAAAAGCTTATAATTCTTGAAATGCATAATAAGTTCATGACTTTCTTCATAATCATACTTCAACCTTTTCAAATCTAGGTTAGGTTTTAACTACAAATCATATACAAATCATGAATTAAGCATTAACTAACAATTATAACATGACTATAAACTTTAATTCTGGAATTATCAACTAAACCCATCAACTTTTCTCATGATCATACACTAAATTCTTCATTTTGAAGTTAGGGTTTAGATTATAATCCTCATTTAAGTATCAATTAACAACTATACAAGCATTACAAACTTCAATTTCAAGTTAATCATCTTAATTCTATCAAATACACAAAAACCCATTTCTATGGTTTATATAAATCAAGAAATCAACACTTACAAGATGATTAGAAGGATAAATAGAAGATTAATTCACGTTTTGGAAGCTTGAATCAAAGTTTTATACCTTCAATTTTCACTTGGAGCCTTGTTTCACAATTGAAAATCGTCCCTGTGTATGGTTTCGGTTCGGTCAGACATTTACAGGAGGAAGAAGGTTTTAATTTCACAAAAAGATTGAAGATTGATGATGATTCATGATGAATTAGGGTTTAATTTTGGTTCCTGAGCTTTTTCTCATACGTAATCGAATTTACAGGAAGGTTTGTGAAGTTACATACGTATTTACACATATATTAGGTAATATGTGTACTAGTTTTGTCCCCTTTTAAATCTATTGTCTGGAACCTAGAAACCATTTGCGAGAAAAATCTATTTTATTTTACCGTCAATTAGTTTAATTTAAAACAGTTAATAATTTACTAGTCACAATAAATTATTTGACTCTTTTCTCAATTATTTTCTGACACATTTGTAACAACCCCAAAATTCGTTGATTGAGTTTAGCGGAAGCATTTAGTTAAGTATGGGGAGTGCCACAATACACAGTACATGCATACGTATCAGAGCTTATGATTACAACAGAATATAATATATTAAGATGCTAAACGTAATAGTTGCAAAGTTTACGATTCTTCAAGTCGTACAAATGTAAAAGTTATTAAGTTTACAAAAGTAGATTTCGTAAATATGACTAAAATCACTTTAGTTATACAAAAGAAATCCAAAAGTTTCAAAAGTTGGCGTCCTAAAGCTTCGCGGGTCGCCCTAGTTCCATATGTGCAGGCGGTTCTTACGTACGCAGCTAATTCCCTGAAAAACATAGTAAAAGTCAACAACGAGGTTGAGTGTTCACAAGTTTTATGTTTACAATAATAGTTGGTAGTTCGAAATGTTTCACCAAATAGTTATCGTCATCACGTTCAAGTAAGGTTTTGTGTAATGTTATCCAAAGAATGCAGTTTATAGTTTAATTGGATGTTACCCAAAATACAGTTTAAGTTTCGTAGGAAAGCAGTGTCCTATTAGTTTACCCCAGAAGTAGGGATTACATTGTTTATCCAAGAAGTAGTGTTTAAAATGTTTGCCCAAGAAGTAGGGACTTTCCAAGTGTGCCCAAGAATTAGGGACTAAATCGTTTGTCCAAGAAGTAGGATCCATCAGTATTTGCCCAAGAAGTAGGGACTTCTATGTATGTGTCCAAGACGTAGGGACTTGTATAAGTTGTGTCCAAGAAGAAGGACTGGCATCCAAGATGTAGGACCCATCTGCTCAAGAAGTATAGCCTTCATCCAAGACGTAGGATGGCACCTTGCCCAAGAAGTAGGGACTTTCTGTTTACCCAAGACGTAGGGACTTTTTGTGCGTGCGTGCCCAAGACGTAGGGACTATTTGTGTGTTTATGAAAATGTTGTTTCATAAAAGCTAGTAATAAAAGTGTGTAGCTGATCGTTCTCCGGCATGTTTCCAGTTTTGTTTTCGTATGAAATACCACTTCTTAAATAACAGTTATAATCGTTTGACCACAGTCACAAATAGTTTAGCATAATGTATATCACAATAGTTATATAAAAGTTTGCTTATATAGCAAAAGCGTTGACTATGTTTTCCACCCCTGTTCAAAAGCAGTTAAAACAGTAAATGTAGGGGCTGTGAACTCACCTGAAGAGCTAAGTATGTTCGAGTGCTAGCAAAGCCTAAAGCCCAAATGTTTTCCAAATAATAATCTCCTAACGCCCTAAATGTATGAGATTATTGGTATAAGTAGTTAGCTACACGCCAAACTATGTTAATTGTTCACTCGTTGAAAGATCGTTTTGTTTATAGAAGTTATGATACGTTTGTGATGGTTTTCGTAATAATAATTCTTGGTTAAATCATTATTAAAAATCATTTCGTTTTCGATTTTACAAACTCGACTTGCAAGCTTAACTCGCAAGCTCGAATCGCAACTCGACTTGCAAGCTCAGCTCGCAAGCTCAACTCGCTAGTTCGGTTCGTATTGGTTCGGTTCGTAGTTTGGCTTGGCTCGCAGCTCGGTTTGACTCGCAGATGATTCAGTTCCAACATGATTTCTATGAATCGAGACGAATCTCAACTCGCGGTCGGCGCTGTAAGTGTGGAATATTCGAAAAACTAAGTTTTTGAGTTTGATTTTTTCATATAGTGAACAATAACATGTTTAGGTTGCAAAAGTACATGAAAATAAGTTAAGGGAGGTGTTTTTCTTACCAATTTTGAGTGTAATCTAAAAATTAGGTGGGTGGTGAAGATGGAGATGACAATGGAGGTCTTAAGCTTAAATCCTTGTGTTGTTGATGATGATGATGATTTTGATGATGTTGGAGTCCGAAAATGATTAAGATTGAGATTTTGATGGATTTTTGGTCGGTAATTTGAGAGGAAAAAAAATAGAGAGAGATATGTGGGTGTGTGTGTTTGGTAAAATGAGAAGGAAATGAGAATGATATTTTGGGGTGGGAGGGGGTAGCCGGCCCAAACAAAAAAGGAGGGGTTTTTGTCTCCGTTTCGTGATATTTTACCCGTGTTCGCGTAACCGATCGTTAAATATTGAAATGTTTTTAGTTGATAAATTTCTAAATGATATTTCGTAACATCTTTAATCGAAAAGTTTTATAAAAATTTATTTTACTGAGTTTATAAAAATATAACTTTGTTTTGTTTCAGTTTTACGGATAGGTTTCGAGTTGTTTCAGCGTACGAAATAAATGTAGTACGATCCGAAATATTTTGTAAATCTTAGCAACATAATATTTAATTATTAATAATGTTATTTAATAATCTCATATTATTAAATAATTTTGTTCACTTACAGTCGTATATTTTGTCGCGTTTGTTCCAATCGCTTTGTACGTAATTACAACTAATTACGAAATGTAATACTAGGCGTATTAACTAGTTGGGCTTTGCTAGACTTACCTTTAAAATGTGTTGTGAATTCACTCTAAGTTAGAGAATTATCCTAGAAATGCGTGCTAATTACGTTTATAAGTATGTCAAAATTGCGGGTTGTCACAACATTAAATAATAATTTCAAAGTCAGAAAATATTAAAATACTACTAGACCCAAGAAATGGGTGTTACATAAATCATGGATAACTCACAAAAGCACAGATTATCATCTCCTTCTTATACAAATCATCATGTATGTGTTCTTAATAGATATTATTAACCTAATAGTTTGATTTTATGAGTTAATTATGGATTGATGATTTGATATGAAATTAGAGGTGGGTAATGATTAGTTTCGTAAAAATGAATAGAAACTTGTGTGTTATTGTTGCTTATGAATTTTGGATTGGAGCATAGGAATACAGCAGCCTAGGTCGTTGGAAATGATGGACAACCCGGCAGGTAGTCAGGTACCCGACGGGTACTACACCACGATTTGTACGGTATATGTTAAAACCCGGGTACCCGGCGGGTAACCGAGTACCCGGGAGTTAAAAGTGTTAAATGAACAACTTTTGTGAATCCGTTATGAACTAAAGGGTTTCATTTAAACCTATTATAAGGACTGATGTATAAACGTAAGTAAGAAATCGTTAAGTTAAGGAACTTGCATAATTAAAGTATGTAAAGTACTTATAACCGGAAGGTTTATTATTGAATTAAAGTGAGTATTAATCAAGATAGTAATTGATTGAAAGTTGATGAGACTATTATGAATAGTAAACTGATGATTTGAAAGTTACTAAATGCATAGTTACGATTACGTGTCTATGTGATAGGTGATCTAAGATTTCAAGTCATACAGGCATTATGATTTATATCTATTCGACTAAAAGGCCAAGGTGAGTAATATGGGGAATTAAGTAAGTAATGATTGTGTATATTGGATTGCTTTTGAGCATGAGGTTACATAATTTGTGTGAAGCATGTTATAATTATTGTTGTATGCTAGCTTATCATTATAAAGAATTATGTTTATATTTTGCCATGATATGGCATTCGGAGATCAGTTTGATGACAGATGACATGTTGCTAACTATGTTAGTCATGGAAGAGGACAGGTTCACAGATAAATGCGTGCATTGCACGTGATTATGTTATGATTTCCATTTGTAAGCCCCTAGTTCTAGGATCGATAACTTCGTTATCTGTAGTATTAAGGTGCGGAATTTCTTAATACGATGTTATCTTACTAACAACGAATAAGTTCGCGTTTTTGATAATCTAATACTTAGCTTTAAACAAATAAATGTCAAAGCCTAGCCGTAGGTTTTTTTTCTCTCTAGAAACTTGAGTTCGCAGGGTATATAATTTGGAATGGCAAAAGTCTTTCTCCAAAAAGTTATTAAATTTTCAAAAAAGAAAACATATAAATATGTCATCTCAACTCGCAGCCGCTGGGCCTGCGAGTTGACTGGACTCGCTATGCATCCCAAGCCCATAAACAGACTCGACTCGCCAAGCTCTTTATGATCATTGTGAGTTCAGGTCTCATCTCGCTTCGCAACACTTGCGACCTAAGAACTCGACTCGCAGAAAACGTATTTGTTAATTACAAAATTTCGTCTACTATAAATTTAAAAAATATTAATTTACAAATCTAAACCAATATATCAAACATGATAACAATTACACCGGTCTTATTTCAAGCTAGATTTATTGTCACAACCTATGTCTCAACAGACTCCCCCTTGACAATAGCTCTAGCGTCTTTATCTTCATGCTTGTCTTTAGTCTTCATTTGTAAATTTTACTTCCTGCATGTATCTTCATTTTGATACAAGTCTTAACCATCATTTGATAATCTCGTGCTAAATCACCCCATGCTTCTGTCATCAAGATTCTATTTTCATGTAACTTTAACAAATCTTTCTTCGACATATTCATTAGGTGTCGATGGTCATAAACTTTAAGGATCTCACGCTCACCACTTTCAACCTCATCATCTGCTTCAACCATGACAGCTTCTCCAGTTTTTGAATCCACATACCAACATTTTATATTTCCCAAAATATCTTGTGGCATTGTCTTCAGAGGAATCTGCTGTACACACTTAATAGATGGATAAACCTTCTTTCTTCTTCTTCTTCTTCCTGTCCTTTGACTTCTCTCTGCCAACTTAATAGTCTTTCCGTTTCTTGGCTTAATCTTTTCAAACTTATCAGCTCGAACCTCAGTCTTGACTATATGTTCAACATATCTCCCAATAAAATCATCACTTGGGTTCTTCAAAGGTAATCGAGCCACCTCGAATTTCAAATCTAGGCAAAGAACTAAACACTGCAAGCTTTCGCTCAAAATATTGAACTCCATCAAATCTTTTAATAGCAAAAAGCTTCAGCTCAGAGTCAAAGTACCAACCAATAATCCCTCTGCGTGGTTCTCGCTTTCCTGTAATATCCACTTCAGAAACTCCAATCTTCTTCTTTTGTTTCAGAAGTTTCCTATACTTCACAGCAAGATTATTTGTATGAATAAGAATTTCAGTTTCAGACTCTGGTTGAATCATCGATAACTTCATCTATATCGACAACTGTTAGTCCTTCATCATTATCAATAACAACCTCTGTCCTAGATGGGCTCACATGATGTTCATCTATATGTTCATCTAGATTTACACTCATGTCTTGCACAATCTCAGAAACAACAGTCCAATCTGTAGGTGGTTGAAACTCTCCCTCTTAAAGATCATAATCAATTTCTTCATCTATCTCATCCAAGATATCATTTTCTGAATCTGATAGATTTAGTATTTCCATTCCTAGAGAAAATAAATAAACATAAATAAATTAATAATTTAAATTCTCTTATTGATTTCCCTGAATCAATCTAAGAATTCCAATATTAATCCTTTTAGGTAATTAATTTAAACACGAAATATATAACTTATAAATCTTTTATTGATTATCCTAAATCAACCTAAGATTTCCTAAATCTTATATCAAACACTTAACAAACATTAATTAAATTTAAACTCTAATGTACTATGAATAATCAATAAACATTTAAGTTTACAATTAACTAACTTATATAATTTCCAATACTTAATTGAATTGTTATATAATAAAAACTTAACTTTCAATTATATCTTTAAATTATATATCATTTGTCTAGTTAAAAATCATACATATTTAACTTGTCAGTAATAAAAACTCTCAAGTCTAAAATGTCTAAGTTAAAATAAACTTTTACCGCTGAAATAAATCAGAACACGCCGCTCGACTTCTCAATGAGTCGGAAAACTTTCGATCACTAATTTATTTAACTTTTCAGAATCAAATAACTTAAACAATTTCTAATATATTTAACTTGTAATAATAATCTCAAGCCGAATATATTACCAAAACTTTTAAGTTACAATTATTCAGTTACAATTATAATTTATAATCATAATTCAACTAAATCCTAAATACAAATAACTACACAAGTCTAAGCTATCTTACCAGCTTCACTTGTAGCTGCAGCACTTGTACCAGCACCATCACCACTTGTGTAACACCCCCAAAATCATTGTTTAGCGGAAGCAAACTTTGGGGTGCTACTAATCAAATATCACAGCACAAAAGTAAAGCAAACGACATCTATATGCAACGTTTGTAAAATAGTTACATTTCCATACATAAAATGTTTGAAACATAGCGTTTCTGGTTACAAAATGAAGTTCCCTAGAGTCCGCGTATAAAGCGGGAGATTCTATTACATAATCATAATAAGTACAAAAGATAATGCTAAGAATCTCCGTTAAATGCAAGGTAGAAATCATGCGACTCTAGCTAGTATCCTGAGGGAAACCTACTCCGTCTGTGTACCTGAGATACAAAGCTAAAAAGGGTCAACACGAATGTTGGTGAATCTCACAGGTTTGTAAATAATATAAGTATTTGAACACAAGATTTCATCAGTAATGCCCGCAGGCGTAAATCGGGTATTTGTAATCTCGCAATTGTAAAGTAAGTAAGTTATACCATTGCCATGAGGCTCATAATCGAAGCTTAACCCGTAAATAATAAATTGCTCCCGTGACATGCTCGTAATTGAGCAAGCATAAGTAACGAATGATAGTCACCCGTTTATACAGAACGGTTCGTGGTAGCGCTACTACCCCGGGCGGGGAGGGTCATTTCCCTAATGGATCCATTAACTAGTGTTCGCGCTTAAGTACATAACTAACGATATATGATGGAGAGACTTCCGTAAAAGTAATTAACTCATGCAATCCCGTACAGTAAAATGATTAGTTCGTACTTGTGTTCAAGAAAATAAGCAATGTATCTCACCCCGTAAGTAAAACAGTAAAAGTGGGGCTATGAGACTCACCTGAGCCTAGTAAATATGTATGTGTAATCAACCAGGTAAAGTGGTTGTAAGTCTGTGTATCGATTCTCAGAACCCTGCAACCTTCTGGCGTCCGAAATGCACAAGGTTGTAAGTAAACAAGTAAACGAGTTGGTGTCTTAAAAGATCACCCATGCTAGTTGTTCACTCAACTAGGACATGTCCAAGTGTTTGTTTAGTAAACCGTTTGTATTTTGAAAACAAGTATGGCCCGTTGGTGACGGTTCGTGATAATAATCCAAAAGTGTTATGATTATATGCATTGTTTTATTGAAAACCGTATTTGGGGATTTAAATTTGAAAAATTGGGTGAGTTCGGTTGCGGATTGAAACAGTGGTGCGAACTGAGTTCGCGGTGCGAGCCGAGTTCGGCTCGCAAGGCAGTAGGTTGCAAACCGAGTTGGGTTCGCAAGGCAAAGTGGGTTCGCAAGTGGTAGGCTGCGAACTGAATTCGGTTCGCAACACAAGGTTCAGCTCGCAGGTCGACTCGCAGGTCAACTCATAGGTCAACTTGCAGGTCAACTCGTAGGTCAACTCGCAGGTCAACTCGCAGGTCGACTCGCAAGTCAACTCACGAGTGGGTTCGGTTCGTAGTTTGTGTTCGCCTCGCAGGACGAACAGATCTCGGTTCGCAGAACAAGCTGCTCGAACACTTATCTTTAAAAATGAATTTTTAAGTCGGTTTTTGGGCAAATCTTCATTGAGTAAACGTTCTAGCATGTAAATAAAGGCTTTTTAAGTAATTACATCGAGTTTTGAAGCGTTTCATACCAAGAATCGAAAATGGGGATGATGAAGGTGAGGTAGAAGATGATGGTGGTCCTTGTGCTTTTTCTTGATGATGATGATGAACGATTTTTGATGACGGTGGTGTTGATGTTGCTGCTGATTCGAAGAAGGAAGAGGGGAAAGGGAAAGAGAAGAGAGGGTTTGAGATGTAAGTGTGTGTGTGTTTGTGATAATTGGAAAGGATTGAAGGAAAGAGGAGGTTTTAAAAGGAGGTGGGTCGTGGGTCGGGTTGGAGCTTGGATCCGCGGGTTTGGGCTGACCCATTAAGGTTTCGGTCTCGTGAACTCATTGTTCAGGTCTTTATGTTACGTTCCGCGATTGTCTAAATGTTGTTCCGTGTTTCGTGTTTAGGTATATCCAAAATATTTTAACTAAAATGTTTTATCAAAACACTAAATAACGAGTTATAGAATTATAATTTGAATTATCTTCGCTTGACTGACGCGCTTCATGCGTGTTTGTCGTGTACAGAGTGTTTTTATCAATAAGAAATACTTGGAATATATTCTCACAATATATTAATGTAAATAACGTTTGTTTGGATCAATCCACCTTATGATAAAGTTTTGTCACCAACGTCCATTTATTAATATCGGACCTCGTCCGGTTCATAAGTGTGCGATTTAAATTAGATCGTGTAAGTGTGCCTGTATTCTCACCATAATGTTACCTTTATTTAGAGTATTATAAAACTAAATACACGTAATTTCAAGTAGTTTAGGCACTAATTAAAGTCCTAAATTAGCGGGTGTTACATTCTCCCCTTGTTAGGAAAATCTCGTCCCGAAATTAGCCTGTTGTCGTGATGTCGGTAGGAGTAGAGTTTATGAACAAATGTGGGTATCTCAGTCTCATTTAATCTTCTTGTTCCCAGGTGAATTCAGGACCACGCCTTGAATTCTACCTGACTTTAACAATGGGGATACGACTTTGTTTCAGTTCTTTGGCCTCGCGGTCTACGAATTCCATAGGTTCCTCGGTAGAATGAGGGTTATCATCAATTTGTGTTTCGTCGAGTGGTAATGTTAGTGTCTCATCAGACAAACATTTCTTCAAGTTAGAAATGAGGAAAATGGGATGTACGCTACTAAGTTCAGGGGGTAGCTGTAGTCGGTAAGTCACTGGACCAATCCTTCACCAAAGATCTGTTCTGTCATCCGTAAGGAATCTCGAACACACATCAACGAGGCAGCTAAGGATCAAACAAAAGCTCAATCTCTAATTTGCCTAGTCGTAGTTACATGTTCGCGGGTCGTTGTCGGTTAAATCCCGTAGTTGTTTAAATGTTGTTTTGCGTTATATGGTAAAGTATATCCGAAATTTATTCGAGGTAGTAGTATGTACGTTTTCTAGGAAGGCATTGAAGTATACTTAGTGTTGTCATAGATGTCTCCGATTTCCTTCCTCCCCCATGTTAGAATAGGAGAGAGAGAGAGAGAGAGAGCTACTAATGTGTGTAGACCGTTATGTCCAATGGAAAAGGTCGGTCGGTAAATCTGTGGGGTATAGTTACGATTTGTACTAGTAGTCTACAGTAGCTTGTGACTTATACCGCATTCGTAACAGTGGTGATAGTCTGTAATGTCGGAGAGTAAATTATTTCTAAAGGTGTAACATACCCCCAGTGGTGTTCTTGTCATGCTTGGCCTCAGGGATGCCGTCTGTAGAAGTTAGTAGTGGACAATTTATCTTTTTATGCCCAGTATTTCCACACTTGAAGCACAACCTCAATGCTTCCGAGCTTGTGTCCTTTCGAGGAAATTTGCAATTCTGGACCTGGTGTCCAAACGTGTTGCATCTGTCGCAAGGAGGGATGCATTGTCCCTTATGATGGTGTTTGCATCGGGTGCAGTAGGGTAGATTTCCCTTATACGCTCTCCCCTTAGATTCAGTAGTGTGGGTTTGAGTTATTTTTGCCCTTTTAGTCCTGGGCTGAGTAACATCTGTGTTGGAGCTCCCTCCCGGGTTCTCTTTGAGGTTTGCCAGTTGAGCTTCGGTGTCCTTTTCCATAGGAACATTAGCTTGAGCTTTTTGTGATACTGAGTTAGAAACTAACTGAAGCACATCTCCCAGAGTTGGGCACAAGTGTCTTAATTGTTCCTAATAGAATTCTAAAGTTCACAGGCGCAATCCTTGCTCGTGGGTGAGTCGGTGTAGACCGGTGATTTCCTCCTGAACAGTAGTTAGTTAATTGCGTAATGCCTTCATCGTTTCGTCGGTATGCTTAGAGTTGTCAGTGTTTACATTGACAATGATCGGAGTGGTAACAGTAGGAGGAGTGGTGATGGTAGTGGCCGTGATATGGTTATAGGTAGCAGGATTTGAAAGGGAGTCGGCTCGGGTTATTTGGGTAGCTTCTGTAACTACAGTTTGAGGTGGAAAGTCTCGGAGTCCTCCCGGGTGTGCCATTTCTTCCAACGGTTCTTCACTCACTGGCTCAGTGTCGCCTTCGAGAGTAAGTAGGTAAGGAAATATTGACTGATCCTCACCGTGTTGATCATCATCCGACATGTGACTGCCAGTGGAGTAGCCTGTCATTTCCTACGAAATGGGGGTTTCATCAACACAAAGTTTTGACGTTGCCATTAAGTATGGTATAATAGCAATTATGGGGTTGCGAGTATAAAATTTAATTCTAGTGAAAACAATAAAAGTACAAACGATTTTCTCCGAACAGACGATTTGCGGTGCAGTTTTCAGACAGACGACACATAAGGATAGTAGTCCCGTGGGTCCCGGTCCTAACCAGTGTGAGATATATGGGGAAAAGTCTGTTTGTTATGTTTATGATTTACCGAAGTATTACACCTGTCAGCCTATCCGGGGTTTGCTTATCCTAGGTCGTGCCTATGATCTAGGTTTGGGTCTTGATGATTGTTCCCAGCATTAAGGGTATAAGCTCTGCCCCGTGCATGGTTGTTTTTGTTCTGGGTTTACCATAGCAGGGCAGGGAGGGGCGAATTGCTGAAACCTAGTAGTATATCCAGTGATATTGTTGTCATCAAAAGTGATGGAGATTTGATTCTCGATCAAGCCTATGACGAGAATACTGCATGACAGGCTACCCGAGTGATTGACACTAGTAAGTAGGAAACCCTAAACATTTGAGTGATTTGAGTGACCCACTTGTGAGGATTGCCTAGTCATGATCATCATATATGTTGCTCGAAGAAGGTATCAAATTCTAAAAACCCTTAGTTTTCGGTAAAAACTCTTTCATAACTGTAACTTTATATTCTTTGGAAATGGTGTCTCAAAAAACTAATGCGATTAGAATCCTTCCAGAAGCTTTTTAAGAATAAGTTTGCTTGAGGACAAGCAAAGTTCTAAGTGTGGGATACTTGATATCGCGTAAAAAGTCATGTTTTTACCACTGATATCTCTCTCATTCTAGAACGATTCTTGACATTTTAAACTCAAAACTAATACAAATCAATGATATTATGCCAAGATGGTCAAAACAAGGTTGCACGATAAAAATCAAGCAAAACGGGTGAAAAACAAAGATTCCACACACGTTTGAAGATTCAAGGCAACAAAATGAGATTTCTAAAAAAAGTGCCCATCATCAACACCCGTCTCACCCAAGATGTTCGTTTTCAAATTATGAATCCAACGGAAGAAGAATCAACAAAAACGGAAAAAGAATGAAGATTCTACACCCACCAGAAGATCCAAATGATTCGTACGCAATATCTGGAGATAGGAGACATATTTTTGGGATATATTTACATCAAAGTCTTATTTTTTTAATTACCAATCCAACGCAAAAAAAATCAACGCAAACGGACGCATAACGAAGAAGATAGGCGTGAATTAAGCAACACAGTGAAAGACGACGGACCGGGGCGGGTGGCAGCCAGCCGCCGCCGGCCAGCCACCACCAGCCGCCGGCCTGGTGGTGGGCGGTGCCACCTCCCCTCCCCTACCCCCACCTTCCACTTTTCCATCCTTGCGTGTACCCGGTGTACCACCTTTCCCTACTTTTTCGTACCCGGTGCACCACCTTTCGATACTTTTTCGTACCCGGTGCACCACCTTTCACTCTTTTTCTAATGTGAGCCTAGGGATGCTAACGTGAGCCACTTTTCACCTATAAATAGCAGCCTTTAGACCTCACTTGAACACACACTCAAAATACACTCCTACATTCTAATACACTCACATACTCCTTTTCCATTTCCACTTTCTCATTCTACAAATTCTCTTATAGTCTAGGATTATTGTAATTAATCTTCGGATTAGTATAGTGGCTTGAACGAACGTTAGGAGGTTTGAAGATTCATCTCTGTACGTGTAAACGAGTTGTCAATCATAATAATACGTTGTTGCGCATTTATTTCTGAGTGATATCTAAACCTTTATCATACTTGTTTTATTCCATATTTTAATTATGTGTTATTGCTTGGTATGTGATATATTTGTTGCCATGAATTGCGAGTAGTTTATTATTGTGGTTGTTGATGATGTAGATAATTATAAGTAAGGATGACATTATATAATTAATGCACAACAATCGTAAAGAGATATGACGGCCCCTATTTGACTGTTTATCCGATATAGTACTAGAAACACTTTAAGGCGGAGTACAAATGTATGGAAGTCGGTAAATGACCGAAGGTAGTTATATCTCTGGAATCAGCTCTGGTTTAATAGTTGGAATCCCGAAGGGGTAATACAACTTCACAACTAACTGGTATATCCTACGAAAGCCATAACACTATAAAATGATGTTCGTGAAATACGTTCAGATAAAATAGAAATTAGTAACCCTTGTAGCGTGAAGACTTTATGAATTCAAGTTTAATTTATGGATTACCCTTTCTGGTTATCCACGTGACTACAACCTAGTAATTAGGACTTGATCAACCTTAATTATGGTAAGTAGTTATCTGTGCCCATGACAGGCAATAAGTAAGATATATTGAAACTACTTGTTGTATATATTAGGTTTACATTTCTGCACTGCTCTACATTTAGTTAGATAGAGTGTCACTATCACTGTCAATTACTCTCGACCGCATGTTGATGTGAGAAATTGTGGAACTACTACGTAAAGTACACTGTCTATCATTGAAAGACATGGTCCGCATATGAAACATGTTTTAACAAACTACGAATAATCTGGGGATGTATAACTGTTTGAAAAGGAAAGATTTGAATCATAAGTCGAAGTAACTAGAGCTTAAATGAATGATAACAGGATTTCGGAATAAGGTCAAAGTCGTAATGACCTAGAATCTTTAAAACACCAAATCTTATAAAATCGGCGGTCTAAACGTACAAAGTTATTAATCTGCATGCTAATAGAACAGTAAACTATCTTAGGAGTTAAGAACGGTCGGACCTATGAGACGATACGCTACTGATTCATGAACCTCGGTATAGGATCAAAATAGGTTGCTTATCTTTCAACTAGATAAGCATTGGAAGTTTGCGTATTGCTCCAATCAGAATCATGATAACCTAGTTCCTAGTGACATGCCAATGGGAAATCAAGTTGGTAGGTTTC
This sequence comes from Pseudognaphalium luteoalbum, assembly GCA_963422505.1. Classification (NCBI taxonomy): domain Eukaryota; kingdom Viridiplantae; phylum Streptophyta; class Magnoliopsida; order Asterales; family Asteraceae; genus Pseudognaphalium; species Pseudognaphalium luteoalbum. The sequence goes on from OY730196.1 coordinate 53,023,735, forward strand.
TAGAGTTTACGCCCAGTACTTTAGTTGCCACATTAGTATCATCCCTATTTATTCTGTCATCCCGAAATATTAATTATCGAAATCTCAACAATCACATATTTATCTTTATATGCTTTCCTGTACTTTAAATTCTTGCATTTTAATTACTTGTCTTTAGTTTAAAACCCCCAAACCTACCTACTTTGTTCCATCCTAGATACTTCCCTACCGAAAGTGCCAACTTTAATTGCCCACATGTTTGGATTCATAGAACGATCTTAGGTTATACTTACCGCTTACTAACCAGAGTAGATAGTACATATAATTTATGCCCTGCTAGTTATAAATTTTAAAACCCGTGTTGGCGCCCGATTAGTTACCATCAATGACACCGACGCTTTCGGGTGCCATCACACAGCTGGTGTCTTGACCTTTTGTTCTTCCTTTACTGGGACATCAGCAGGTGGTGGAGTGGCTGCTTCCTTGGTGGTGGTAACTTGCTTTGCCTCCTCAACATGTGGGTTGTGAACCGTGTTGCTAGGCAGACTTCCTCTGGGTCTGTTCTCAAGATGTTGTGCCAATTGTCCAATTTGATCTTCCAAGTTCTTCAATACGGCCAATTGATTTCTCATGAAGAGATCGGATTGGTCTTGCCTAGCGGATGTCTTTTGGTTGAGTATATGTTGGCCTTGCATGAACTGGGTAAAGGCGTCTTCTGAACTTGAAGTTGGGGCATTCGTCTTGTTGGGTTATTCAGTGGTTTGGTTTGTGTCTGAAGTGGGTCCAGAAAGTGCGAGGGGTTGGTTGTAGGTAAGTTGTTATTGTGGGTAAGGTGGGTATCGGGGTTGGAAAGGTTGGTTGTTTCTTTGTGGGAATGAAGGTCCTCTAGGTTGGTTGTTGTTTGTGGTTGAAACCGGGTGGAGAATTCTGTGGTCGAGCGGGGTATTAAGCATAGTAAACGGTGTCGTCTGTCTCTTCATATTCAACTTGATATTCACCAGGTGGTTACGAGTTGGTGCAGTTTTGACAGGCTTGCACTTGGTGTACTTGGTACTGTTTTTTCTTATGTTCTTCGAACTGTTTGACAAGTGTGTCCATCTTCTCTGTTTATACCTTGATTCCTTCGACTGGAATTAGATTTGATGCAGCGAGAGGTGCTGAAGATGTTGAGTGATCTCCAGAGTTCCAATCATGGTGATGCATAGTCATATTTTCTATAAGGTCCCATCCTTCTTCATCTGTCTTTGTCGTAAAGCTTCCTTGTGCCGCAGCGTCGAGGGTGGTTCGGTGGTTAGGATCTAAACCATTATAGAAGGTACACAATTGTGCAGATTTGTCGAGTCGGTGATTAGGGCATTTCTTCAGTGCTCCTTTAAATCGTTCCCATGCAGTGTATAATGACCATCAAAAGGTTGGTGGAAGTTCATGATGTCATTTCGGAGTTTGGTTTGTTTAGAGGGCGGAAAGTACATAGTTAGAAACTTTGTCGCCATTACCGTCCACAAAGGGATAGAGCCGGTTTCTAAGCCTTCAAACCATGTTTGCGCATGATGTGTGAGTGAATAAGGGAAAAGATACAAGCGGATTGTATCTTGGCTAACTCCATTTTGTTTGTAGGAGTTTGAAAGAGATATGAACTTGTCGAGGTGAGAGTTTGGATCATCACTTGGTAATCCATGGAATTGATAGTGGTTTTGGATTAGTTGGATGATGTGGTGCTTAAGCTCAAATGATTGTCCTGGGGTTTCTGGGTAGAGAATTGGGCAACCTCTTCCTTCAATAGAGGGCTTACTATTGTCAGCGAGAGTGATGCGATCAGCCATTGCTTGTCTAATTGCAGATTGCTTCTTTTCTCATCGAATAGTGCGTATTATAAGTTCTGGATCAGGAAAGTTAAAAAGCGGTGCAGATCTAGGGGAACAGGTCATACACTAACTAAAAACAGACAATAAAGAAAATATTTTGTTCCTTTTTTTTATAAGGTTTTATCCTAAGGGTATACTAGAAAACAGGATTGGTTGGGCCTGTGTATCGGACAGTTAGTCTCCCCAGCAGCGGCGCCAAAAACTTGATGGTGTTCTGACCGTCGCAAGTGCGAATGATCACAATGCCAATCGGTGGGTGTTTTAAATTTATATTTTTTGGGGTCTAAGTATGACTTACTAATACTGAACCAAGGGCTAGTAGATGGTAAGTATGACCTAGAGTCGTTCTTAAAGAGAAATTGAATTGAAACGGAGGTGATCCAATCAATCGTGACTTTCTAGTACAGGTTTTTTAAAGAGTGCGTTGGGAGTTTGGTTTAGTTAACTAAGTAAAGTAAATAAAGCGAATGAAATGTAATAGTAAATCAGATAATAGAAAGTAGTATTTGTTGTGAGTTCATTAGCTAATAATATGGGATGACTACTTTCACGGGAAAAATGATTAACTAAATTCGAATTGTTTACAAGATTCACTAACTTATGGTATAACCAATAGATTCCCTATTACTCGGTTATCAAATAATATGTCACGAGGAACTAAGGTGTCATGATTCTGGCCAGACAGACGATGCTCAACTCTCCACACTCTCCTGTGAGGGAGTCAGTGGCCCATATTATTGAACGCATTTGCTCGTGGGCGAAGAAATAGAGTAGCAAGTCCATAACATGTCTAACCATTCTTAATACCATAAAGATTATGAGTCTTATAAACAACTAACTTAGGGTTTATGTTCGGACTTATGTACCAATTCCTATTAGTAAAACTTAAGAGTGATAAGCAAGGGAAAACATTTAGGTTTCTTGCGTACCTTACTTTAGGGTTTCACAGGTTAGGAAAAAGTATCATTTTAGATTGGATTTTAAACTTGCCTTTCTTGATACAATTAACAGATCCCTAGGTTTTCGTAAATGGTTATTTAGCCTATAGCCTACCTACTCTAATCTAATCTAAACTAACTAATCTAATTAAAAATGCTGACGGCTTTTTGCAGAAAGTTAAACCCAGACCATATCAAAAAATGCTATGGTAGTTCACAATGTATTTAATCGTTTACCAATGTTTCCGTTGTGAATTTAATTGCTTCGTGATGTTTACATGATAATTACATTGTCATTGGAAGTGTACTATACTCATGGTAATTCCACGTAATCACATTCATGCTTGCATGATGTTACAACTAAACTATAGTTTTGACACAGATAATTATTGACCAAGTATTAAGGTTCGCGACACCTCTTTACAAGGTTACAATCACATTTGTTAATCGAAAGAGGAATGTAATTTTTAGGTTTAAGATCACACGATAAGTCCGTTCATAAAGTTTCCATTTTTATAACGTTGATCCATAATACAACTACCTTCGGCCGTTTACCGGCTTCCATACATATGTACTTTGCTTAAAAGGATTTCCAGCACAATTCCAAGTAAATAGTTGAATAGGGGTCGTCATATTATTTCACATAATTATATGGTCTAACTACATCACAACAAATACAATAGTAATATACTCGCTTATCATGGCACAAACTAATTCTAGCATAATTAAAGCATACATATTTAATTAAGATATAATAGGAAAGAAAGAACCCGGATTAGAATGCGAGAAGGAATAGACTTGAATTAATAAGCGTAATTCCAAGTGTACACCCAAGATTACAAGATGTTCCTTGCTTTCGTTCTACTCTAAACAAGTTTCCTAACTAGCCTAATACTAATTTTGAAGTAAGAAAATAGACTGAGAAAGTAAGAAAGTAATATGACTAATGCATATGGTGTCTAAGGTGTGTCTTTTTGAAATGAAGCCTCATGCCTCCTATTTACAGGAGAAATCCGGCTCATGTTAGCATCTTGAGGAGCACATTAGCAAAAGGTTGAAAAGGTGGTGCACCAGGTACGTACAATCGCACAAAGGTGTGGCACCAGGTACGTACAATCGCGTAAAGGTGTGGCACCGGGTACATGAAAGGACCAAAAAGAGGAAAAGAGACGGGGGAGGGAAGGCCGGCGCCGCCCACCAGGTGGTTGGCCGGCGGCGGCTAGCAGCCACCCGCCTCGCTTCACCGTCTTTTGTTGCATTTCTTAATTCGCGTGTGTTTTCTTCGTTATGCATCCGTTTTCGTCGATTCTTTTTTGGTTGGATTCGTTTTTCAAAAACGAATACTTTGATGAAAAGTAATCGGAATAGTGAGTTTCCTATCTCCAGATATTGCGTACAAATCATTTGAATCTTCCGGCGGGCGTAGAATCTTCATTCTTTATCCGTTTTTGTTGATTCTTCTTCTGTTAGACTCGTATTTTGAAAATGAACATTATGGATAAGATGGATATTGATGATCTTTAGTCTTAAAATCTGGTTTTGATACCTTGAATCTTCAAATGTGCCTGGAATCTTCGTTTTTCATCCGTTTTGCTTGATTTTTATCGTTCAACCTTGTTTTGACCTCCTTGGCAGATTCTCATTGATTTGAGTGTTATTTGATTTCAAATGCCAAGAATCGTTCCAGAATGAGAGAGATATCGGCAGTAAAAACGTGACTTTTTACGCGATATCAAGGCTCTTCCTCCTCATCGTCATCCCATGCCTCCTTACCTTTTTCTTGATATGGAATGGTACATCCAAACTGATCCACACCAAGGATCTTCATTGACTTTGATTGAAGCATAGGGAGATGAATGTAGCCCAAATCCTTGACCCGATGTAGAATACCCCTAACGCGTTTGCCAACACAGTAATATAATGCCCCCCACAAATGGAGCTATCCGACCGATGACCCTTAGTTGATTTGTATAGATAAGTGGCTAAGCAATAGGGTACATTACATAATTTATTAGGATCTCTGATGTGAGCAAGATACCAAAGATTAGATTGTGACACCCTTTCAGTGCTCTCCTTCCTTTGAGAAATCGTGAATGCCAGAAGTCGATGAATGATACGGTCAATAGGGTTCTTGATCTTGGAGCTGGAAACCCTTGATGAGCTAAACCGACCTTTCCCGATTACATCCCACAAACCTTGATAATCATGAACCTTCGGAGGACTGGGCAAACCTTTTTTCAAAAACTGCTTAAAGATAGGACTTTTGACTTGATCTTTGGTATATAAACCTATATGCTCAGTGAAATTGATAAGAGAGAGTTCATAATCCACTCCTGCTAGTCGGAAATTTAACATTCCAGAGTCTGTAAAATCTGTTATCTCCTTGTTGAACTAGAAGGTAGAGAAAAACTCTTGAACAAGATCAATAAAAATCGCAGCCCTCACGTCAACCACTCTTTCCCATGCATTACAAACAAAAGTGTGCCCATCAGCATGGTATGTTCGCTGAAGAGCGTCCTTAACTTGCTGAGTTAAATTGATTGCAGTTAAATTTTTCCAGTGCATAGTTCGACCAGGCGCAATCTGCTTATCTTTGATAAGTGCAAATTGCTCATTTTATTCAGCCCTCAATGCAACACTAATCTTTCCTGTAAACTTCAGCCATGGGTGAAGGTTCTGTGATAGCGGAAGAGGGTACAACTCGTCCTCCTCAGATTCAGCTTCGCACGCTCGTTTCTTAGTAGCCTTGGTTTTCTGCAAAACTCAAATAAATGTGTGTACGAGGTAAAAGCATGCAATTTAATTATCACACAACACCTATACAATCAGAGAATGAATGCGAAAAACGAAAACAAAATTGCTGAAAGTCACCCAGGTCCCATCGGGATCAAGTGGTCTGTCTAGAAATTATTTTTCGGTTATATAGCAAGCTCTCGAGTCTCAAAAATTTGATGTGTAAGTAAGATGGTTATCAAAACGTAATCATGAGACTCCTAATTAGTAGCAAGATGTACACAGCCTTAAGTTACAAACAGCTGAAATAAAATCAACAATTAGCGCATGTAACAAGTAGCTTCTGTCAAGGTTGCACACGATATAATAATTCAGCATTTACCGTACACAGAGTATGCAAACTGACAATTAAACATCAACCATACGAAATCATAATTCACTAACCAACATGAACAATTAAATTGTACTTCTTATGTATGGAACAACAAGCATTAGAGCATGAAAACGTGTAAATTCCACCAACACAACATCATGTGTAATATGAATAAATCGCATGATTCTTACAATCAACACTCATAATATGCAATTCATGTGCGATAGCAGGTAAAACATGTAAGAATCATCGATTTCACAAAACAAGATTACACAATTACATTCCAGAACACTGTTCGTTAAACCCGACTATCAACCAAATTAAAATTAACGAAGTATACATGCAAGTTCAAAGAGAGTATCGAAATTAAAGCATGTATTCGCACCTTAGGGTTTGAACTAGACATGATTCAAGAACGCAGGTAAACAAAAAGTTGGTGTGTTGGGTCGGTTTAAAAGATACAGGGGAGAGGAGGCCAAACGCCATATATATAAGTTTAAAAATAACCTATTTTTTTAACCTGATAAATATATAAAATAAATAAATTAAAAAATAAAAATAAATTAAACGATTTTTTTTATTTTATTAAAATTACAAAGAAAGTGAGGTGGAGTGATTCCTGAGGAACGATTAATATTCCTGGGGAATGAGGCCTTCTGTTAAGAATTTAACTATCGATTCATGTGGGATTGTTCCTATTCCTGGGGAACGGAATTCATACTTAGAAAAATTTCAACAATTACAAAAATTAAACCCGAGCTCATTTCGGGGGAACACTTGATATTCCCAGGGAATAAGGACTTCTGATCAAATTTTATAATTGGATCCCACTCGAATCTCAACCATTCCTCGACAATGCGTTCAACACTTCGAATTTTCATACATATCGACTTACAATATTGTTCCACCTTACAAACACCTGCATTCCTAATAAAAATAAACAGAGAACACATAATGATACAATTACACTTGCTTATTTATTAACGAGTCGTGAGCTCGACTCGATCCCGAATTTAGTTGGCCTTGGGATAAAAGGTGAGGTCATCCCTCTCGGTTGTGTCGAATCCTTCATGATACAACTTCAACCAATGACCATTCACCTTGAAAGTACCTCCATCCTTGCCACAGAGCTCAACGTATCCGGATGGAAAAGCTTGTTTAACCACGAATGGACTGGCCCATCGTGATTTAAGCTTACCCGGGGTGAATTTGAATTTAGATTGGAATATCAAAACCTTTCCGCCTTCTTCAAACTCCTTCCTTTCCTTCAACCATGCGTCATGCCACTTCTTAGTTTTCTCTTTGTAAGTTTTCGAGTTCTCGTAAGCTTGAAGTCTTAACTCGTCTAGCTCATGAAGTTGGAAGAATCTCTTTTCCCCCTCTTCCACAAGGTCCATATGGCATTGCTTGAATGCCCAATATGCCTTGTGTTCTACTTCAACCGGTAGATGACACGCTTTTCCATAGATTAAACAAAAAGGTGTGGTACCAATGGGCGTTTTGAATGCGGTTCTAAACGCCCAAAGCGCATCATCTAATTTTTTGTGCCAAATCTTGGGATTATTCTTAACGGTTCGTTCTAAAATTCACTTTAACCCTCTATTGGTGTTCTCAACTTGCCCACTCGTTTGTAGATGATAACAAGTGGAGAAACGATGGGTAACTCCATTCTTCTTAAGGACTTTTTCTAGGAGTTGGTTGGCAAAGTGAGTACCCCTATCACTTATGAGTGCTTTTGGGATACCAAAACGCGAGAATAGATTCTTGAGGAAATCAACAACAACCTTTGCATCATTGGTGGGTAAAGCTTTTGCTTCAGCCCATTTAGACACGTAGTCAACCGCCAAAAGGATGTATTTGCATTTGTTGGATTCAAGGAATGGTCCCATGAAATCAATCCCCCAAATGTCAAACACTTCACAAACTTGGATGCTTTGTTGGGGCATTTCATCTCGTTTGGAGATGTTTCCTGCCCTTTGACAAGCATCACAAATTTTGACCATGGAATGGGCATCCTTAAAAATAGTAGGCCAATAAAAACCTGAATCAAAGACCTTTTTAGCCGTATAGCTAGGTCTATAATGCCCACCCGTGGGTCCTTGATGACAATGTTCTAGGATTTGTTGTGCTTCTTTACCATGGACACAACGGCGAACGATTAGATCCGCATACACATGGAATAGATACGGGTGCTCCCAGAAATAGTTCTTCAAATCAGAGAAGAATTTGGTCTTCTATTGATAAGTTAAACCTTTCATGAGAATACCCGCGACAAGGTAGTTTGCATGGTCCGCAAACCATGGGGTTTCAGAATCACCCTCAACTTTCATAAGGAACTCATCGGGAAATGTATCATGGATGACTTATTCATCGAGTTCCTCCAAGTTGGGGTTTTCAAGATGAGATATGTGATCGGCAGCTAGGTTCTTGGCACCCTTTTTGTCCTTGATCTCGATGTCGAATTCTTGTAAGAGAAGAATCCAACGAATGAGTCTAGGCTTAGCATCTTGTTTTGAGAACAAATACTTAAGTGCCGAGTAATCGGTGTAAATGATGGTTTTAGACAACACCAAATATGATCTAAACTTATCGAATGCAAAGACAACCGCAAGGAGCTCTTTTTTAGTGGTTGTATAGTTGGCTTGAGCTCCCGTTAGTGTCTTGCTCGCATAGTAAATGGGTTGGAAGCGTTGGTTCTTTCGTTGTCCTAAAACAGCCCCTAGTGTGTAATCACTAGGATCACACATAAGCTCGAAAGGCATGGTCCAATCTGGTGACAACATAATGGGTGCATGTGTGAGCTTCTCTTTCAGAATGGAAAAGGAGTTCAAACATTCGGTGTTGAAGTCGAATGGAACATCTTTCTTGTGTAGTTTGGTCATGGGTCGGGCAATTTTAGAAAAATCTTTGATGAAACGCCTATAAAAGCCCGCATGACCGAGAAAGCTATGGATATCTTTGACATTGGTGGGAGGGGGAAGTTTGGCAATGACATCTATCTTCGCATTATAAACCTCAATTCCCACACTAGAAATCTTATGACCTAAGACAATGCCATCCTTCACCATGAAGTGGCATTTTTCCCAATTAAGTACAAGATTGGATTTCTCACATCTCTCTAGCATTCTCTCAAGATTAGAAAGACAAGAATCGAAGGAGTTTCCAAAGACGGAAAAGTCATCCATGAAAACTTCCATGCACTCTTCGATCATGTAATGGAAGATAGCCATCATGCACCTTTGGAAGGTGGCGGGGGTGATGGCACCCGAAAGCGTCGGTGTCGTTGATTGCAACTTAATCGGGTGCCATCAGGGGTTTTAAAATTTATAATTAGTAGGGCTTAAATTATATGTACTACCTACTCTGGTTAGTAAGCGGTAAGTATAACCTAAGATCGTTCTATGAATCCAAACGTGTGGGTAAATTAAAGTTAGCACTTTCGGTAGGGAAGTATCTAGGATGGAACAAAGTAGGTAGGTTTGGGGGTTAAAGACAAGTAATTAAAATGCAGGAAATTAAAGTACAGGAAAGCAGATAAAGATAAATATGTGATTGTTGAGATTTCGATAATTAATGTTTCGGGATGACAGAATAAATAGGGATGATACTAATGTGGCAACCAAACTACTAGGCGTAAACTCTAGAACCCTACCAACTCAATTTCCCATTGGCATGTCACTAGGAACTAGGTTATTGTGATTCTGATCGGAGCAATACGAAAACTTCCAATACTTATCTAGTTGAAATATAAGCAACCTATTTTGGTTCGAGGTTCATAAATCAGCAGCGTATCGTCTCATTGGTCCGACTGTTCTTAACTCCTAATGTAGTTTACTGTTCTATTAGCATGCAAATTAATAATTTTGTATGTTTGGACCGCCGATTTTATAAGACTTGGTGTTTTAACGATCCTAGGTCATTATGACTTTGATCTAATTCCGAAATCCTGTTATCATTCATTTAAGCTCTAGTTACTTCGACTTATGATTCAAATCTCTCCTTTTCAAACAGTTATTCATCCCTGGATTATTCGCAGTTTGTTAAAACGTGTTTCATATGCGGACCATGCCTTTCAATGATAGACAGTGTACTTTACGTAGTAGTTACACGGTTTCTCATATCAACATGCGGTCGAGAGTAATTGACATTGAAAGTGACACTCTATCTAACTAAATGTAAAGCAGTGCAGAAATCTAAACCTAATATATACAACGAGTGGTTTCAATGTATCTTACTTATTGCATGTCATCGGCACAGATAACTACTTACCATAATTAAGGTTGATCAGGTCTTAATTACTAGGTTGCAGTTACGTGGATAACCAAAAAGGGTAATCCATAAATTAAACTTGAATTCATAAAGTCTTGACGCTACAAAGGTTACTAATTCCTACTTTATCTGAACGTATTTCACGAACATCATTTTATAGTGTTTTGACTTTCATAGGATATAACAGTTAGTTGTGAAGTTGTATTACCCATTCGGGATTCAAACTATTAAACCAGAGCTAATTCCAGAGATATAACTACCTTCGGTCGTTTACCGACTTCCATACATTTGTACTCCGCCTTAAAGCGTTTCCAGTACTATATCGGGTAAACAGTCGAATAGGGGCCGTCATATCTCTTTACGATTGTTGTGCATTAATTATATAATGTCATCCTTACTTATAATTATCTACATCATCAACAACCACAATAATAAACTACTCGCAATTCATGACAATAAATATATCACATACCAAGCAATAACACATATTTAAATTATGGAATAAAATAAGTATGATAAAGGTTTAGATATCACCCGGAATTAAATGCGCAGTAGCGTATTATTATGATTGACAACTCGTTTACACGTACAAAGATGAATCTTCAAACCTCCTAACGTTCGTTCTAGCCTCTATACTAATTCGAAGATTAATTACAATAATCCTAGACTATTAGAGAATTTCTAGAGTGAGAAAATGGAAATGGAAAAGGAGTGTGTGGAAGTATTAGAATGTAGAAGTGTATTATTGAGTGTGTGTTAAAATGAGACTTAGGGGCTGCTATTTATAGGAGAAATATGGCTCACGTTAGCACCCCTAGGCTCACCTTAGCAAAAGTAACGAAAGGTGGTGCACCAGGTACGAAAAAGTAGCGAAAGGTGGTGCACCAGGTACGAAAAAGTAATGAAAGGTGGTGCACAAGGTACGAGCAAGGACGGAAAAGTGCAAAAAATACAGGAGGATGGAGGTCGGCGGCGGCCGGCTGCCAGCCGTCCTGGTCGGTTTGCGTTGCTTAATTCGCGCGTATCTTCGTCGTTATCCATCCGTTTGCGTTGATTCTTTTTGCGTTGGATTCGTAATTCAAAAACGAAGACTTTAATGTAAAGATATCCAAAAAATATGTCTCTTATCTCTAGATGTTGCGTACGAATCATTTGGATCTTCCGGCGGGCGTAGAATCTTCATTCTTTATCCGTTTTTGTTGATTCTTCTTCTGTTGGATTCGTAATTTGAAAATGAAAATCTTGGGTAAGATGGATGTTGGTGATGGGAACTTTTTTATCAAAATCTTGTTTTGATGCCTTGAATCTTCAAACGTGTGTGGAATCTTCGTTTTTCACCCGGTTTGCATGATTTTTATCGTGCAACCTTGTTTTTACCATCTTGGCATAATTACACTGATTTGTATTGGTTTTGAGTTTAATTTGCCAAGAATCATTCCAGAATGAGAGGGATATCGGTAGTAAAAACATGACTTTTTACGCGATATCAAGTATCCCACACTTAGAACTTTGCTTGTCCTCAAGCAAACTCTTTTTTTAAAAAGCTTCTGAAAGGATTCTAGTCGCATTAGTTTTTAGAGATACCATTTTCCAAAGAATATAAAGTTACAGTTATGAAAGAGTTTTGACCGGAAACTAAGGGTTTATAGAATTTGATACCTTCTTCGAGCAACATAAATGATGATCATGACTAGGCAATCCTCACAAGTGGGTCACTCAAATCACTCAAGTGTTTAGGGTTTCCTACTTACTAGTATCAATCACTCAGATAGCCTGTCATGCAGCATTCTCGTCATAGGCTTGATCGAGAATCAGATCTCCATCACTTTTGATGAGGATGGTACTAACCTTTCGAGATATCTTGGAAGGAATCGGATATTTTGGATTGAAGAAGGTGTGAGGGTTTTCCTTGTATTTTCTCGAAACTTTTATTGAGAGAGTATTTTGGAATTTCTCAGATTTTGAAAGGACTACATTGCCTTTTTCTTTCTTTTTCTTTGGAATTTTTCTTTTCTTGGCCCTTTAACTTGATCCTTGGGCTTTTAGGTTTCTTCTGACAGCTTTTGCTGAATTTCTTTTTCTTGGAGCTCCTTTTACGGATGATGCTCATCCTTTGGGGAATGCTCTGATATATTTTATGGCTTTGTGTTAGGCTGTAGAGGTCTTAGAAAATTAAGAGAATCTTTGAGAGTTCGTCGGAAAATGAAACTTCTGTAGGTTCGGGACGAATATTAGGAGGTATTGATTAGGTGTGAAGAGTGAAGGTTGAGTAGGTGGATGTTTGATGGTGGAAGGGCGTTTGGATTCCTTAGAAGTTATCAAGATAGGTTGTACCTATACCACGTATGGCACTCATCGGTGTGATCTCGAAATGCATTACAAGAGCAAGTTCTAATTCAAATGCATACATCGGCGCACACATGAAACGAAAAGTGAAGCCTTTTCAAGAAAATATTGTTTGACTTATGGACAAGAGGTAAAAACTTGCGGTTGAAGGCCGTATATCCCACACTTAGAGGAACATTATCCCTAATATTCGAATCTATTCGTTGAGTACCTCTTGTTGAAGTATCCCACACTTAGATATTCTACTTATTTTCGGATTGTTTTGTAAGTGTAGTGTGGTTTTGATTATCCCAGACTTAGTGTTTGGAATATCGGATGAGATAATCAATTCTTCATCGTGTGGTCCACAGTTTCCCTTGCTTCGGTCTTCTACAGTTTCTCAAACAAACCACTCAATTCAATCAAGTAATAGCTGCTGATAAGAAAAGTAAAGTAATAGTTTAATAAAGTAATAATTGGATAGATGTGATGTCTATGCATCCACAGTACATCAAATACACACAATAATAATAAAGTCTTGATAGAAAATAGAAAGGAGTCAGAAAGCGGAGCAATCTATTGCTCGGCTGGTGGTGATACTGCAGCTGAAGATACTATAGGTCCATGAGATGTCTCATCTGATGAAGAATCATCATGCTATAAGTGGGTGCCTTTGTCTGATGTATCTCGATCAGCCTCTGCATCTAGTGTACCTATGGTGAATACTCCATCCTGTATCAAATGGTCAACAAATTCCCCTACGGGCATGTCGAAGCTGTCAAGTGGAATCTCAGGTGTCCTCTGCTGGGAGTGTCCTCTGAATAAATCAGTCTCTCTATCAGAGGATACTGGATCAATCGGTGCATCTGCAGGGCTGGTGCTCCTGAGAATCATGTGACTCTGAACAATGGTGGCTCGTGTAGGAGTTTTGGATATCCTACTGCCTCTCGAAGTCTGACCTCTAGCCGAACCAACAACAGAAGGAACATTCTGTCTCTGAATAGGAACCTGTGCTGGTGGTGCTTGTGGCCTAGGTGGAACTGTGCGAGGTGGTAACCCATGGCCATGGTCAAGAACTGGATGTCGGTGAGGTGCTGGAGTAGGAACTGCAGGGGGATATAAGTGTGATGGTGCTCGGCCCAATCCACATGGTAAGTTAGGAAGTGGGCTCACTGGTATCCCTACTATTTGCTGTCTTATAGCCTTATAACATCGGACATGCATCTGCATCATCCAGTACCAATAGTCTGGCCCTGGTGGTGTCCCATAGTGGTATATGTAAGGTGGCACCCGAGATCTAGGAGCTGGGGTGGAAGGTCCTGCTCTAGTAGGTTGTGGCACTACTGTTGGTGGTGCAACTGGGTCGTCATAATCATCCTTATCTTCTTCTGAATCTGTTTCTGAATCTGATTTATTTGGCTCTTTTGGTTGATGCATGTTTCTTCCCTCTCTTGGTAAAATTAGACCTAGTACCAATTCATCCATACTTTCTGTGTCTGATGATCGTGCCTTGATGTAAACGGTGCCGTCTCTCATAATCTTGAGTATATCCATGCTCCTCAGGAACTCATAATCTTTCGGGTGGGCACTCCATACTGGCAGGCTTTTGAATTTTTCTACCTCTGTCATTTTAAGCAATCCCATTCTGCGAATCAGCCTTGTAATTATTGGACCCATATATGATCTCTTTGCACCAAAATCCTTTTCTTCCAGAATCCGCTGGGCAACTAAATGGGCAACCTGAATATTCCTCTTCTCGAGGATGCATGTCATCATAGCAATATCAAAACTGGCAACTCGACCGCTTGTCGTGTATTTTCCATCAAATGAACAAGCTATCAGCTTGTGTAGGATTTGTAAGACTGTATCTCTGAGTTTGGTAGCTTTTATACCCGAGAAATATGTTGTTGATGATAACTTACTCCATGCCTCGGATGGTGTGGTCGAGATGGATATCGAAGTGGCTCCATTAGTGATCAGTGGGGAATGTATCTCCTTAGGTGTGTATATATCCAAATGTAGTCCGAACTGAGCCAATGACAAGGTGAATGAACTTCCCATGTATCGAAATGTGATTGAACTATCTCCAAATCTACTCCTTGTCTTAAATGTGTATGTGGTCATGAACTCGGTAACCATTTCCATGTATACCGGTTCATCAATGCTGAACAGTTTCTTGAAGGACTCGAACTGCTAACCCTCAACTGGATAACTGAGTAGGTTCTCTAGTCTTTGTCTGAATCCCAATACTTGCAACTTTTCCCAGTCTACATATCTAAAACGCCCGAGCTTCTTGTCTCTCTAAATGCGTGCCATCTAGTCGTGATTAGGTGATGCACTAAGATAGGCGAGAGATCCTGTAAGTGGTCGTGCTGGGTTTAGTTTTTTCTTCTTCAGCGACATAGTACCTGAGAACATGAGAGATTTAAAGTAATGGATTCTCAAGAAGGAGAAAATTTAAAGCACTTATTGAAATTTCAAATGGAAGATTTGAAATGAGGGCTTTAAATTTTTGACAGTCCAAAGATTACAGTAAATATCAAATGTCCCCAAGTAACTAATAATTAGTTTAAACAAATAATAAGGCAATCATTAATAGGTGAAATAATGCAATTTACAAGGTTTGGTGTTACCCAATTTGAAATGTCATTATTTCACAATTTATAATTATTAGTAGGTTTTGACTTTTAAAAGTTCAAGTTGAAGTAAGGTTTAAAAATTCAATTGATTTTTTTTAAGAATGCAATACTTTAAGTTGACTTTTTAGGTCAAAGCTTATTTCAAATAATAACTTCGTATGCCAAAATTATATCCTATGCTTGTAAATATGACCTAAACTATTTCAATCATTTCCTATTTGGTAAACAAGCTAGGTCATGCACTAAGAGTTATGTCATCCATGTGTTTGATTTTATTCAAGACTTTTATTTTTACAATAATGATTTTCTAGTTATTTTGCCTACTTTGACTAGTCAAGCAAGTACAAGATTCTAGTGAGCAAAAATTGTCAATTAATCTTAATTTACTATTCTATTCAAGCAAGCTAGCTAATCTTTTGTAGATTTTCAAAAATCAACTTGCTAATCCTAATTCATCCGCATTGTGCACTTAACATAGAGTAATCATTACCGTGATCATTTAAATACCTAACAACTATACATAATCACGCATAATTATAGACTTAATTAATAGGTCAAAGTTCATCCTTTTAATAAAGTCAAACATGTGTGGATTAACATGGGTAAGTGGTAGTAGTATGTAATTTCTAAGCATTCAACCAAGAAGTGGTAATTCCTAGTTACTAACTTAGCCAATTTCATAAAATAGGATATTCAAAGTTCAAAGTGGATTTCTCCTGATCATACCTTTGTAGTGCTTGAAACTTCAAAACAAATGTAAAACCGAAAAGAATATGCAATGAGGAGTTCAAAAGGACGCAAAGTTATAGAGTTTGATGGAGATTTAATGGAGGTTCATGGTGGTGTGGGTTTGGAGGTGAAGGTGGAGGTGGTGGCCGGCCGTGGGGATCAAAGGGGAGAAGAAAGTGTTTTTGTTTTTGAATTATGGGAGTGCATGGAAGTCTTAATGGTCCCCTAGGAATATATGTCCTAGTTTCAAGTACCATATTCCTTACATGGTCCCTAATGTACTTTTTAAATTAATAATCTAAGTTAACTTCTAATGTCCTATTAATAATGATTATGAATCTTGAGTGTATTTATTGTGACTTGTTACTTGTTAGTTTCTTGTCACGTTATAAATGATTTAGGGAACGCACACATTTTTGCGGGACGATTATAATCAACCTAAAATATTAAACTTAAGTTATTTATTATATATATTTATTATTTCTCTCTCTCTCTTTTTTTAACAGAAACTTTCAAAAATTAAAAAATAAGTTCGTTTAAAGTTGCGAGCCTCGACCTTTTAGGAAAGAATCGTTTTATGATTCGTTCCGATCTCTTTGTAGAGAAAGGGTCGAGACTTGTTCCCTTAGACGAATGTTTTTAGGCACAAAACAAATTGAAAGCTCCCAGATGACGTTATAAATTAAATAATGACAGTTCTCTTTATCCCGTAGGGTTTTTCTTTCTTCATATCCTAAATTGACAAAATCACTAATTAACTTATTATATGCCTTTCTTATCTTCTTAGGGTTTGACAATCCATCGTGAGGTCCTTGATCTTTGTAAATTAAGTCATGATTGAGTTTATCCATGATTTCCAGGAATGCTTTATCTTCTTGTGAATCAGGTTCTCCGGTTGTAGAATTGACTATTCTTACGAGTTTACTGATTAGGGATTTCTGTGTTGAAGTGAAGGGGTATTTGGTGAAAGCGAAGATTTGAACAAGCTTAACGTGAAGGTCTTTCCGTTTAGCGAAGAAAGCGGTGTCATGTCTTTTGGTGGATTCAGGAAAAATGTCTCGCAATTTTGAGATCAAGTAAGAAGCGGGGTCAACAAAGAATGGAATTTTACCAGCGATGATGATAGGAATCATCGGGTCCCGTTCTACCCAAAACTCAAGTTCATTGATCATTGCAATGACATTAGGATTGATTAATATCATAGATATTGGTTGGAAATCCATGTCGGCAAGTGATTCAAAAAGTAGATCTAAATCTGCTATGAACTTTAGTTCTTGGTCTCTGAAATTGGTGGAAGTGCTTTCGCATTCATGATTTGACAGGCGAGATAAGAATTTGAGTTGTTCGTCAAGATTGGTAATCTTTTCTCGTTGGTTATATGAAAAAGGAAAGTCGGAGGAGTCTAATTTCCTAACGAATGTCCAATAAACATCTACTCCGTGAGAAGGATTAAAGGATGTGCCGAAGTGGCGTTCTTCAGAACAAGGTTTGTCTGGCTCAACTGATGGTGTATTCACGTTCTTGTGAAAGGAATGCAAAGATGCCATCATTACGAGAATTTGACAGAGTGTTGCCATACATTGACGTTTCAGGAATGAGAGTGATTAAGTCACATAATTTCGGAGGTTTTTCTTCGTAATCTTCTTCGGAAGGACTATCGAAGTGGACAGAATTTGGTATCTGAGGCGAATGCAAAGTTGGAAAGCGATCTTCTGGAAATGATGTCAGGTCAGGCAACTGATCCGTGTCATCAAAGTCCAGACAATGTTTTGGAATAGAAAGTGAGGTCCTAAATTCTTCTAGGGTTTCAGAGGTTTCTTTAGATTTACAGGAAGAGGGTGAAAAGAAATCAGATCCTATTTCTCCTACTAAGTAGTCAAAGAATTCCGTATCGTCTATTGCCGTTAGTTCATCTTTTGAAATGAGGTAAGAAGTGGGTTTTTGAGTTGTCATTTTGAACTAATACTATCCTAGTTAACTAATGCTAAACTAATACTAAATTAATAATTAATACTAAATTACTCAATTTTACTTCCGAAAGATACCTGGAAAGGTTTCGTTCGGAATGATCTCCTAAACACTACTACTTAAGGTGGCTTTAAATTGTACGTTTGTGATTCCCCGGCAGCGGCGCCAAAAACTTGATGGCATCTGAAAGCATCGGTATCGTTGATTGCAACTTAATCGGGTGCCATCAGGTGTTTTAAAATTTATAATTAGCGGGGCTTAAATAATATGTACTACCTACTCTGGTTAGTAAGAGTTAAGTATAACCTAAGATCGTTCTATGAATCCAAACGTGTGGGTAAATTAAAGTTGGCACTTTCGGTAGGGAAGTATCTAGGATGGAACAAAGTAGGTAGGTTTGGGGGTTAAAGACAATTAATTAAAATGCAGGAAATTAAAGTACAGGAAAGCAGATAAAGATAAATATGTGATTGTTGAGAGTTTGATAATTAATGTTTTGGGATGACAGAATAAATAGGGAGATACTAATGTGGCAACCAAACTACTAGGCGTAAACTCTAGAACCCTACCAACTCAATTTTCCATTGGCATGTCACTAGGAACTAGGTTATTGTGATTCTGATCGGAGCAATACGCAAACTTCCAATACTTATCTACTTGAAAGATAAGCAACCTACTTTGGTTATATACCAAGGTTCATGAATCAGCAGCGTATCGTCTCATAGGTCCGACCGTTCTTAACTCCTAAGGTAGTTTACTATTCTATTAGCATGCAAATTAATAACTTTGTATGTTTGGACAGCCGAATTTATAAGACTTGGTGTTTTAAGGATCCTAGGTCATTATGACTTTGATCTAATTCCGAAATCCTGTTATCATTCATTTAAGCTATAGTTACTTCGACTTATGATTCAAATCTCTCCTTTTCAAACAGTTATACATCCCCGGATTATTCGCAGTTTGTTAAAACGTGTTTCATATGCGGACCATGCCTTTCAATGATAGACAGTGTACTTTACGTAGTAGTTCCACGGTTTCTCATATCAACATGCGGTCGAGAGTAATTGACATTGAAAATGACACTCTATCTAACTAAATGTAAAGCAGTGCAGAAATGTAAACATAATATATACAACGAGTGGTTTCAATGTATCTTACTTATTGCATGTCATGGGCACATATAACTACTTACCATAATTAAGGTTGATCAGGTCCTAATTACTAGGTTGCAGTCACGTGGATAACCAGAAAGGGTAATCCATAAATTAAACTTGAATTCATAAAGTCTTTACGCTACAAAGGTTACTAATTCCTACTTTATCTGAACGTATTTCACGAACATCATTTTATAGTGTTTTGACTTTCGTAGGATATAACAGTTAGTTGTGAAGTTGTATTACCCATTCGGGATTCCAACTATTAAACCAGAGCTGATTCCAGAGATATAACTACCTTCGGTCGTTTACCGACTTCCATACATTTGTACTCCGCCTTAAAGATATCGGGTAAATAGTCGAATAGGGGCCGTCATATCTCTTTACGATTGTCGTGCATTAATTATATAATGTCGTCCTTACTTATAATTATCTACATCTTCAACAACCACAATAATATACTACTCGCAATTCATGACAATAAATATATCACATACCAAGCAATAACACATATTTAAAATATGGAATAAAATAAGTATGATAAAGGTTTAGATATCACCCGGAATTAAATGCGTAGCAGCGTATTATTATGATTGACAACTCGTTTACACATACAAAGATGAATCTTTAAACCTCCTAACGTTCGTTCTAGCCTCTATACTAATCCGAAGATTAATTACAATAATCCTAGAAGATTAATTACAAGAATTTCTAGAGTGAGAAAGTGGAAATGGAAAAGGAGTGTGTGGAAGTATTAGAATGTAGAAGTGTATTCTTGAGTGTGTATTAAAATGAGACTTAGGGGCTGCTATTTATAGGCAAAATATGGCTCACATTAGCACCCCTAGGCTCACATTAGCAAAAGTAGCGAAAGGTGGTGCACCAGGTACTCAAAAGTAGCGAAAGGTGGTGCACCTGGTATGAAAAAGTAGCGAAAGGTGGTGCACCAGGTACGAGCAAGGACGAAAAAGTGCAAAAAAGATGGGAGGGTAGAGGCCGGCACCGCCTGGCTACTGGCCGGCGGCGGCTGGCTGCTGGCCGGCGACGGCCGGCTGCCACCTGTCCCGGTCCGTCGTCTTTCGTTGCGTTGCTTAATTCGCGCGTATCTTCGTCGTTATGCGTCCGTTTGCGTTGATTCTTTTTGTGTTGGATTTTTAATTCAAAAATGAAGACTTTGATGTAAAGATATCCCAAAAATATGTCTCTTATCTCCAGATGTTGCATACGAATCATTTGGATCTTCCGGCGGGCGTCGAATCTTCATTCTTTATCCGTTTTTGTTGATTCTTCTTCTGTTAGATTCGTAATTTGAAAATGAATATCTTGGGTGAGATGGATATTGGTGATGGGCACTTTTGTCTCGAAATCTCATTTTGATGCCTTGAATCTTCAAACGTGTGTGGAATTTTCGTTTTTCACCCGTTTTGCTTGATTTTTATCGTGCAACCTTGTTTTTACCATCTTGGCATAATATCACTGATTTGTATAGGTTTCGAGTTTAAAATGCCAAGAATCGTTCCAGAATGAGAGAGATATCAGTAGTAAAAACATGACTTTTTACGCGCTATCAGGGGGCATTGCATAGCCCAAATGGCATCCTACGATAAGCGAAAGTACCAAAGGGACAAGTGAAAGTGGTTTTCTCTTGGTTCTTAGGGTCAATTGGTATTTGGAAGTAGCCAGAAAATCCATCTAGGAAGCAATAGAACTCATTACCCGCTAAACGCTCTAACATTTGGTTAATGAATGATAAAGGGATATGGTCCTTCCTAGTGGCATCATTCAAATGACGATAGTCAACGCAAACTCTCCAACCCGTAACGGTTCGTGTTGGAACTAATTCGTTCCTTTCATTGAGTACAATGGTTGTGCCCCCTTTCTTTGGCACTACTTGGACGGGACTCACCCACGGGCTATCGGAGATGGGGTAAATTAACCTAGCATCGAGTAACTTAATCACCTCCTTTTTGAAAACTTCCTTCATATTTGGGTTTGACCGCCTTTGCCTTTGTACTACAGGTTTGAAATCGTCCTCCATGAGGATTTTATGTGTACAAAAGGAGGGGTCAATCCCAGGAATGTCAGAAGTTTTCCAAGCAAGGGCCCGTTTGTGAGTTTTAAGAACAGATAATAATCGACCCTTTTCATTACTGGAAAGATTAGATGAGATGATTACCGGTAAATGAGATGTACCTTGTAAATAAGCATATTCTAAATGAGTTGGAAGTTCCTTAAGTTCCAAGGTGGGCGGTTCTTCAAGAGAAGTCTTGATCCGGAACTTCTCATCCTTTTTGATCTCCTCAAATGTCTTTGTTACCTCAAGATCTTTATCTTCGGGTGCGTCTTCGGTGATCAACAAAAGAAATTCTTCTAATTCAACCTTGGGGTCAAACTCTTCACCGCTTTCTCCCAACGAAGTGACATCTGAAGTATTCACATCTAAGAGTTCCTGCAATTCATCTTCAATACAATTGTCTATAACATCAATTGAAAAACATGTATCATCAGACGAATATGAGTGTTTCATGGCCTTATCTATGTTGAAGGTAACCCGCTCATCCCCCACACCTAAGCTAAGTTCTTTCTTTTTGACATGGACAATAGCGTCAGCGGTGTTCAAGAAAGGGCGACCTAGAGTGAGTGGTACCTTACTATCCTCTTCCATCTCTAAGACCACGAAATCGGCCGGGAAAGTCAAATTCTCAACTCTAACGGGCAAATTTTCAGCAATATCAGCAGGATAATTATATGATATATCGGCTAGACGAATGCGCATCCTAGTTGGTTTAAGGTCACCTAAAGCTAGTTTCAAATACAATGAATATGGGATTAGATTTATGCTAGCTCCTAGGTCGGCCAATGCATCATAAACTACATAATCCCCCATTAGACATGGAATTATAAAAGTACCCGGATCACCAAGTTTTGGTGGCATCTTTTGCTTCATCAAGATCGCCGAGCACTCCTCATTGAGGAAGGTGGTTGACACCTCATCCAGATTTCCCTTATTGGAAATCAAGTCCTTAATAAATCTTCCATAATTGGGCATACCTAAAAGGACATCAACAAGTGGAACATTGATAGAAATCTGTTTAATCATCTCGGTAAACTTATTATATTGTGTCTGAAGCTTCTCCTTCTTCAATCATTGCAGATAAGGAATGGTAGCCTTGTACACTTTCAACTTGGGAGGGGCTTGTGCGGTACTTGGTGAGCTTTTAATTTGCACCTCTTCCTCCTCCTCAGCAACATCACCATCCTTTTCCTGCAAAACAACGTTAGAATATATTGTAGGAGACTTAGGAGTCTCCGGATCCACCACTTTACCACTCCGTGTGGTAATAGCATTCACATGCTCATTGCGGGTAGTCGTGTTGTTCGGATTGCTTGTGTGTTCGTTGGTAGACTACCGGGTTGTTTCTCAGTCATCAATTGAGACAACCTACCCACATCTCTCTCCAAATTCTGAATCGAAGCTTGTTGATTCCGTTGAACTTGCTCATTACCCAATTTAAGTTGTTGAACTTGTTGTTTCAAAAGCTCATTTGTTTCATTTTGGTTCATAGCAAAGTTCATCATGGTGTCTTCAAAACTAGACCTATTCTCGTATTGATTCTGATTCGGTTGAGTTTGAGAATTTTGATTTCTTTGATAGAAACCAGGTGGTCCTTGTATTTGGAAGGCAAATGTTTTCGGGTTAGTTTGATAACTCGAATTCCCTTGGTAGTTTCCTTGTCTCTTATTTCCCAAGTAATTGACTTGAGCTTCTAAACTCATCGGCTTGTCATTGGCATCACAATCTTTAGTAAAATGAGGGCCACCACACTTATCACAACCCACTTGAAGTGCCAAAATAGTCGAATTAAGTTTATCAAGATCCTTCCAGACTTCTTGAACTGATTGGATAATGAAGCTATGCTATCTCTTCCCCCATCTTCATCAGTATCATCCACCTTACCCACAGTTCTTTTTCCAGAATCACGAACAGGTGCCCATTCAAAGGTATGAACAGACATGTCTTCCAACAAAGCATTAGCTTGGTTGGGTGTCTTATACAAGAATACCCCTACAGCTGAAGAGTCTATAATACCTCTGGTGTGTTCATCAATACCACGGTAAAAAGTCTGAACAATCTGTCCCTTGGTCATATCGTGTTGCGGACAGTTGCGAAGCATCCGTTTCAATCTTTCCCAAGCTTCATACAAGGTTTCATCACTTTTCTGTTTGAATGAAGTGATCTCTGTGCGTAATCTTTCAGCCTTAGCAGGTGGAAAGTACCGGGTGATGAATTTATCTCTCATCTGTTGGAAAGTAGTGATAGAGTCCGGTTGTAACGACTTCAACCATGCTCTTGCATCACCAGTTAATGAGTATGGGAAGACCCTCTATCTAATAGCATCAGAAGACACCCCTTGATTCTTGTATAGATCGCAAAGGTCTTCAAACGCCTCCATATGCTCAACAGGATAACTATTCAGCATACCATCGAATTGATTCTTACGAAGCATGTTCATAAACTGCCCTTAACCTTGAAATTAGCTGCAATGATTTCAGGCTTACTAATGACTGGAAGCTGACCAGCTGGTGCAGTTTGCCTGGTTGTCCACATCGGTTGATCGTCGTCAGCCATTTCTTCTTCTGATGTTTCACCTTCAGATTTCGAATTGTAGTATGTTCGATCAACAATGTCTTCCTTTTGCGACTTGTGCTGTTTCTCCTTGTTTCTCTTGTGAAGCTCTCTTTCTGGTTCAGAGGATAGTTTGAGAATTTCTGGAAATGTCGTACGGGTCATGAACCTTAAAAGCTAACTGCAAAACAAAAACAAGAAAACAATAAAAGCACCGTTTCAACAAAAGGGTAAAAATAACAGTTAATTAACTTTCTTGAAAACAAGTCTCCAAGAAAGGATCAGCTAACTAAAAGTAAACTAAATCTTAAATAAAAGCACCGTTCCCCGGCAGTGGCGCCAAAAAGTTGATGTGTAAAATCGTACCTTTAAAAATGCAATAAATACTATCAATTATTGTTACACAATTAGGCAACTGGACCTATCGCGTAGCAGATAGCTAATATTAAGTATTCAAGTTCGTTTCCACAGGGAACAGTGTTTATCTAAGAATTTAAACTACTAATAATTAATCCAGAAGAGGGTTTTTAAAATGATTTGTTTGCAACTTGCGTTTCGAGTGGAATTAAAAATAAGACAAGTAATTAAAATGACAATTAACTTAAATTCGAATAACAATGGATGGAAAAGATTCACTTAGACTAGCTCCCCCTAGATCTTGAATTGCTTATTAAAACCGATTGACAGATACTGTGAAGAATTAATGACACTACAATTCCCTAGCGAGTCTTATAGTTTAATGATTATTAAGATTTAATTAACCGTCGTTAATTTGATCTTTCCTAACCACTTCATTAATTCACCAAATACGATTTCACAATTTAATCTCTAACTCTACCGTCGTAAAGCTAATGATTATACTAGTGTCCTACATATAACCAACACAACTATCAAGTTATTCTTGTTATCCTTAATCCAATCAATATGTCTATTAATGTCTATGATCGTTCAAGAATTCAAACAACCAAGAATAAGTTATGATACCAAGAAACCATAGTTAACAAGTAATATAACTCACAATTAAAAATAAACAATCAAACTCAATTGGTTATGGTTCTTCAATTAAACTTGAAATCAATTCGCAACAATAGTGTAATCCTAAAGATAAAGCAATTCAATACTAGGGTTCACATCATCTAAGTGAATACTAGAAGATTAGCCCATGATTTGGGTGATGAACATCAAATAATCAAACAATTGGAAAGAATTCATAGTTTTATCAAAGTATAAATCAAACCAAGTGTATTGATGCGTAAGAATGTTATGATCTTCAATCTTCAAGTTCCAAAAGTAAAAAAAAAAAAAATTAAACTTATGCTGGAAGTCTTCACCAATCGCCCTAGTCGAATAAAAATAAAAGCCGACCCCAAAATAGGGTTTAAAATTCGTATATATATGTTTCAAGGTCGGCCAGGGATTCCCCCGGAATGCTTCAGATCCCCCAGGAATGGCGCAGGAATGGAAATACTGAATTTCCAGGAATGGTTCGGGTTCCCCAGGAATGGCATGCTCTGATCAGGTTTCATCTTTATATTCCTTGGGAATCTCAGTAATTCCTAGGGAATGACTTGTACTTCACATTTTTGACTAACTTCTTCCAAATTCTTCAAAAGGCATTCATTTCTCCACCATACTTCATCATCTTCACATGTAATCAAATTCAAACCAATTGAGTATCGAAAGTTGTAACTATTCAATGATAAATATAAACAAAATACAAAATATTGCGAGGAAAAACATGTACAAATAATGCAATATCACTAATCTAATGCTGTGTACCTGTGATACATGCTAAAATGGGTCAGCGAAATATGATTATTATGAACTATTAATGGCGTATACGTTGGGAATCTCACTAATCTACTGCATATTAATACATTCGTTTAACCAGTTAGTGCGTGCTAACCCGGACGAGGATGGTTAATCCTATATGGTACCATATACTAATATTCACGCTACAACGTATTACCAAACTATGATGAGGAGGGCTTTGAAAGATTACTGAGATAACTCGTGTAGTAATTGTTTGTTTTCGTATTTGCATTCATATAGTTAAAATAAAACAAGCAATGATATCACACCCCTGAGTAAAACAGTATAATAGGGGCTATGAGACTCACCTGAGTCTTGGAGTGTTTAACTTAATAAACTTATGTTGATTAGCCGAGAATCAATGTCCGAAGACTGGTAACCTGATGGTGTCCACGACACGCGATGGTTATAAACGTGAGTAGGTATCTATAAAGACTACCTTGGTAGTTATTCGTCCAACTATAATGTCCATATTACTACGATTTGGTTGATTTGATTATGTTTTGAAAACGTTTACGGCCCGTTGGTGATTGTTTGTAATAATAATATTCAACATTATTATTTTCATTTCGAAGTGTTATGCTTAAAAAGTATTTACAAAATTTAGGTGATGGGGGTCCGTGGGCAGCGCCCCCGATTAGCAGGGTCCTAGGGGTGGCAACCCCTGGCGGGGTCCAAGGTTCCCGCTACCAGGGGCGCTGCCCCCGGACCCCTGTACACAATTTCATACCTTATGAAACACAACGAAACAATATGATAATGCTTTCAGAGATTATTATTACAAACCGTTACCAATGAGTCGTATACATTTTCACAACTACAAATTGCGAATGTAAACATTAAAACAAACACTTGGGTCATAATCTAGTTGTGTGAACACTAGCATGGATGGTCAAACTAAGACATCCACATAATTATACTTAAAAATCTCTTACTTTAGGTCTTTAGAGATTTCACCTGGCCTTTAGGCTTTGCTAGCGCTCACAACTTTACTTAGCTCAACAGGTGAGTTCACAACCCCTACTTTTACTGCTTTACTACTTTTGAATAGGTGTGGAAAACAAAGTACTACTTTTACTGTTGCCATAACTTACTCTGTTTTAGTGATTGTTAACTTGTTGATTACTTCCAACTATCAATTATTAATAATGATTTTATGTTTAATTGATAACCAGAGTGTTTTGGAAACTAAACTTATACATTTTATGAGTGACTTCATACGTGCAAACTAGTTATAAAGCATCACAAGCTTTCTTACTAACAGATTTCTATGAAACAACATTTTCATAAACATACAGAAAGTCTCTACGTCTTGTGCAAACATACAGAAAGTCCCTACATCTTAGACAACCATACAGAAAGTCCATACTTCTTAGGCAAGGTTCCATCCTACGTCTTGGGTGAAGGCTCTACTTCTTGAGCAGTGGGTCCTACATCTTGGATGCTAGTCCTACTTCTTGGACACAACCTGAAAAGTCCCTACTTCTTGGGCAGTTATTGACAGGTCCTACTTCTTGGACAAACATTTTGAACCATACTTTTGGGTGACATCCCAACAAAACTTCATATTTGATGAACATTACTTGAATTGTTATGGCAAAGCATTACAAACAATTTGGTTACAAAAAAACATTGCAAACACATTTGGTTGATCAAACTTTATACGCAAACATAAAACCAGTTAATTCACTCAACCTCGTTATTGACTTTTACTATGATTTTCAGGGAATTAGCTGCACGTAAGATTCACCTGCATATATGGAAATAGGTGACCCACGAAGCAAATAGGATGCCAACTTTTGACAACGAGATTTCTTTTATATAACTAATCTGTTTTAGTCATATTTACGAAATCTACTTTTGTAAACTTAACAACTTTTACACTTGTACGATTCGATGAATCGTAAACTTTGTAACTATTACTCTTGGCATCTTAATATATATCTTCTGTTGTAATCATATGCTCTGATATGTATGCATGTACTTCGTATACGTCGACACCCGCACTCGATCTAATGCTTTCGCGAACTTCTGATAAACTTAATTAACGATTTTGGGGGTGTGACACTCGTTAAACAAGCGCTCTTGGGAGGCACCCCATTGCTTATCTTATAATAGCTTTTCATTTCTTAGTTTATTTAAAATTTAGTATCATCATATCTGAACTAACACTGTAGGATAAGCTAAATATCTGATAGCACCGCACTCTTACATATACATCAAAGATAAGTTTTATTTGACTTATACAAATGCAGACGTTCAAATGACTCAAAACTTTCATATAAAAATCTTTCAAAGTCATCTGATTCTTTTGCATTTGTATAAACTTATAAACTATAGCATTACCTGTTTTACTTTACATTTTAGGATGGACGCTTCAGCTAAGATCTCAAGACAGACTTCTCAAGCACAACAGAAGAAGAAGAAGAACCGCAGAGGAAAGAAGAAAATCATTGTTTCATAGGAGCATGTGACAGATGTGTCTGCTCCAGTACTCGATTATGGAGTTACCACAGCAGATCCGGCTGTGACTTGGGCTATACTCTGAGAGCTATCCATCCAGCATGACTCCCACTCTGACATTAGGGAGAGGGTTGGACTCCCAAGACTTCCCAGGCCGTCTCTCCCACCATGGTCATTCTTCCCAGCTGCTAGCTCCACAGAGCCTACTCCTCCTACTATTGCTGTTGGACCTCCAGTGCATTCTGAGACACCTCCTGATCTCCCTGATGCATCCATGATGCCTGGTTTCACTGCTGCCACATCACTTACTCCTGTTCCATACAGTGATGCACTCACAGCATTTAACCCAGACATGGATGATTTGCTAGATGATTTTTATTTTATTTTATTTTATTACTTTATGTTTTATTTATGTTAGACTTTAATGTTGTTGAACTGGTAAACTATGACTCGATATTTATGGTATTGTAGAACTTAGCTTCATAAGGAATGGATGAGCTTAAAACAGAGATTGGTCCTGAAATCCAGCAATCACTAGCAACACTCCTTCATGAATCTGGTCCTAAATCCAGTATTCTTTATCCGTAGGGAAGTACCTCTCCTGAATCTTCTAACTTCTATGTAACTTAGATATGCTTGTGCCCACTTAAATCTCAAAGTGTGGGATCCTCAGTACTTAATAACTTTTAAATTCACATTTTTCATAAAGTAAAACCCTAAGTGTCGGATTCTCCCTACTTAGTGTAGAAACATTGAGGACAATGTTTATTTCTAAGTGTGGGATAACAGTATATCTCTCGTCTATTTATCCAAAATTGATTTAGAAGCACGCAAGTCCTCAAATAATTTTCAATTCTTATTTTTGACAAAATTTTCAAAAAATTTAAACCTTTTTGAGTCACAATGTAACAAAATTGATTAAAACTTCGACAGTGAAATTGTCACTCATTCAGTTGACCTAAATTTTTCTCATATTTTTTTTACAAGTATTCAAAAGTTGGAAAAAGAGGTCGAATCATGTCGGATTCCAAAATAATTTAAGATGGGGATCTAAGACGGGCATCGCACGACTAGACACATATAACCTATTTTTGCAGTGAGGAATCTTGAGCCTTATAAGCATTCTTTTTTAATGCTTCACTGTTCGTTTGTTGTGTGTGACCAGTGCACACATTTCAGAATTAGAACTTGCCCCATGTATACGTGTTGAGATCACATTGACGAGTGTCATACCTGACATAGATACAATTAGAGGACCTTGGCATTTCTTAGGATTAAACCCCATTTCAACATATCTCTTTCAAACCCAAAACCCTTAACACTTATTTTTAGTGTTGATGATCCACCTGGAAACCCTGTTGAGCCTTAGCCTTTCATTTCTTTCAAACCCACGTTTTTAACCCACTCATTCTCATACCTACCAAAAACTTATATTTGAATTTTTAAATCTTTTTGAAATATGCTATTCAGGTATTCTTTTTATTTCTACACCAAAATCACAGATTTCGTGTTTACTTCAAACTTCTCGCGTGCGTTTTCATGATTAGTATTCAAAGAATCGAGAATCTTGTGGTGCAAAAAATTGGCACCAAGTAAAAATTCAAAAGTGACAAAGGATTGAGAAAAAAATGAAAGGAAGGAAGTCTAAAAGGCAAGAAAAAAAAAAGAATAAAGATAAAAGAAAATCCCTTAGAAGAATTTTTAAGCCCAAAAATATAAATAAAGCTAAGTGCTTCAAATCTCCCGAAAACTTTGATTTTTGAAAAAATATAAACCCTCTGAGTGTTTTCAATAGATACAAGTCAAAATAGCTATCTTCTTCCCTAATCGTTATCCATTTCCTTTTTCATTAAAAAAAGTATGTCTAAATAGAGTTTTTCATCAGTTTCAAAGGTCCTGAGATAAGTCAAACCCCTTAAACCCTAAATCCATATTTATCCATACTATTTAACCCTCACCAACCATTCCAACCCACTTGTATGTCCTGGGATAATTAGTATCGTTCCCGTCTAAGTGGTGGAGATATGATCCTTGGGCAAGCCTATGATGACGAATGTTGCACGACTAGTATTTGGGCGATTTTTCATTTGGCTTAGGATAATAGGAAACCCGATACAATTGTGTGAATTGGGTGACCAGGGGTGAGATCGCCCAGTCGTATATATTCCACAACTTTGAGAATTGAAAGTTTGCCTAAGTGAATCATATTGAAAACTTCTGGACACTTCACGTGAACATCTCTTCGAAATCAAAACAGGCAAAATACTTGTTTTCAATCTCTATAATTTCTTCTTTGAGGCTCATATCAAAATCTTAATGGAAAGTTTTGGCTGATAAGATTCTGAATTTGCTTGAGGACAAACAAAAGTCTAAGTGTGGGATATTTGATGACGCGTAAAAAGTCAAGTTTTTACGTGCATTATTCTCACCGTTTTAGCCCAATTTGTGATGAAAATATCTGAAATGAACGCTTTATTACTAAAATTCATCACATGGGCTAAAATATAGACAACGTTACAAAAATCAACTAAAATGGTCAAAAAGCACGATAAATCCAACGAAAACGATCATAAGCATTGTCGTTCACTTGCTTAAGCAGTTTCTGAGCTACACATAGAATTATGACATCTAACTTATCTTATTTTCTTGATTAGGAAATTACGAACGCATGAGAGTGAGAATCACTCAAAATGGATAAACGACGAAAAAGTTATGCTAAAATGAAGAACTAAAGGACCGAGATACAGCCAAACCAGACTGTATATGGGTGGACTGAGCCTTATACGGCTAAGCACATACCGTATACGGCCTATGCACAAACGTATATGGCCCAATTTGCCCATATACGGCTGGTGTTTGCCCATATTTTCCCTAGTTTGCCCGTATACTGCCAAAACGAATCGTATCTCGTGTTTGGGCAATAAAAATGATATTTTTATACAAGTGGACAATACGGTTGGAAAATTGAAGGTCCAAATACAAGTCAAGGATACGGCTTGGCATTCTCTATATATATGGGGATTCACCTCACCATTTCAACACACACTCAACACAAAAAATACACTTCACATTTGTCTCTCTACTCTCTCTCTAGAAATAATTAGGTTAGTTTAGTTAGTTGGTAGAGTAGAAGCTTCAAGCTTTCTTGAAATGGAGGTGCTCCGAGACTGCAATTACGCAATATTTGTATTTACGCTTCGTCAAGTTTTGTTATAATCTCTCTTATCATTATTAAATATGTTGTGCTGCTGCTATGCTTATTTAGAAATACTTGTTAGAATTATTGCCATGCTAAGCTAGACAAATATGTGTTTGCTATGATAGTCGTTATACTAGGGTAGTTATTCTTTAATCATGCGGTTATTCTGTCTGTATGATATTAATATGTATTAGAATTTATGAATTGAACCTCAAATGTTTATCTATCCAACTTATATCGTGGTTTGTAACCTCCTACTAGATTTGGCCAATTGCTAGTGGTATGCCGCTTATTATTCTGTGTCTAATGATCGTTGAACTCGACATGGCCGGTGTTCTCCTGGTTGAAACATACCGGATGGAGACACGGAGCGTAGGATTAGAGATAGATTAGATTTACTTCATAAAACAAATGTGTTAGAGAGAACTTTCAGAAAATTTGTGACTTGACCATTTATCCAAATATTCTGCATGAAATAACCCGATCCTTGTTATGCTGCTTTACTGCATGTTTGTGTATGATTGTTGCTTTAGGGTTTGCGTGCTAGTATCACTTGTGATGTTGGATATATGAATAGGCTTTATGATATGAATTAATTGCATACACAAGTTTAACATGCTTAAAATAGTTATGATGATTTATATGAAATAATGATGAACAATTTAACTAGCCGTTAGACCAGACCATCCCAACTTGTTTCAGTGGGAAACCCCTATTCATGTTTTTGTTTATTCAACAATTCATGCAATGATTCGGATATCTCAAATGTCCGAGATTGTGGAACAAGACTCGAGGATGGATGTTAGTTAAATTGGTCGCTACATATGGCACAACTTCCGGTGTAGTGTACTCTCCATAGTTGTTATCCATGTGACATGGTATTTATTTGATTGCGGACAACTCTACGTTAGATAGATAATAGGCTAGGAGCTGTGGCTCATTAGGAAATATATGACCAAACCCAGGATAGACAACAAGTAATCTCTAATGTAGCAACGGAAGTACTGTTAAACAGCTGAATACCTGGTATTGTGTTGGAAGCACCTCCGGTGTAGTACAACTACGTGGAAGCCATGGAAAGGTTGTGGGTAGAATACTTTGTTATCATTGGATGTTCTGAGTGCGTCTGTTTAATCTTTTGCCCATCACCTTAACTAGTGCCATAACCAAAATAGCTACCCCTGAATAGCATATACAATTGTCATAGTAAACATACACGTTTAATCTGTAGTTCTCATAGACACATCACCACCTCATAACCTTTATTTTACTTTAGTTTTAGATTAAGATAAGTTAGAAAACCAAAACAAAACCCCTATCAACTCTTGAACACCAACTAAATTACGAAAGATAATTGAAATCCTTAATCCCATGCCCGTTGTAGTTTGAATAATGACCCTAGGTCATACATATCGATGTACTCACCCATAGCTTTAGTATACTTAGGCCCAACAAATAAAAAATATAAAACCCACTGATCGCCGTCCGGTATTGTTTCGGTTAGTCCTTCGATGAAGAGGACGGTTCTCCCACAAGGAGAGGAATTCACAACTACCTATCGAGTGGCATCATCCCACTTCATTTCAATTCGCTCCAATAAAAGAATGACCTCAAGTTATACTTACTGCTTGCTCCCAAGGTAGGTATTACTTATAGTTTAAGCCCCAGCTCTTATAAATTTAAAACACCCTGGTACACGCCCTAGCAGACAGAACAACGACCGGGATAAAACCCGACAGACCGTTGGGTGCGCATCACCCATTGTTCCATCTATCACTACTCTATCCAAAGAGTTAGTAACGGAAATAACAAAGCTACGGGGAATTATTCCTCTCAATCTTCTCAATTCCTTCGACAATCTAGCTGGCAAGATGGAAAAGGTCTCCTATGCAACATTATCTGTTCTCTCGGATGTAAAATCTATTCTATCAAGTGTCTCTGTCTGTTGATGCGCTGCCGAATAGTCAGTTTTTAGGAATTGCTTCCGGTCGTTGTGAACCTTCTGCTTGGCTGCGATCAGTGGGTTTTATATATCTATTTGAGGGGCCTAAGTATACTAAAGCTATGCGTGAGTACAGTGATAGGTATGACCTAGGGTCATTCTTAAATCGGATCAAATTGAAACGAAGCTAGGATCGAGGTAAAGTTCACTATAGGAATGGGTTTTGTGTAGATAGTTAGGTTTTGTTGTTTTGGTTTTTCTATTAAACTAATTATCTAAGTGCAGAAAAGTAAAATAGAGATGAGAATCAGTAATTAGGTAGATAGATAGAGAATGCGGCTGTTGAAGTTTCAATAATCAGTTGTTGGGATGATGTTCATTATTAAGGTAATTGGGGACATGATAAAGATAACCGAAAGATGAATTACATGTATAAACACTAGGACCCTACTTCTTTAGTTAAAACCTAATTAAGTATGTCATTGAGTACCTAGGTTATCGAGATTCTGATCAGAACAGGTTGTTCTACCCCACCTACATTGTCTTATGATGACTAGTGACCCATAAAGGGTGCAAGAATAGGGTAACAGACCGCCCTCAGGTTATTCTGACCTTTCTTGACACTAAATACAACTGTCATTATCTAATCGTGTACAAATTATTAACTTTGTTATTCTAAACTATCAGTTTTGTAGAGTCTAGGGGTTTTAAGAATCCTAAACCACTACTGGGCTTGACTTTCATCTCTAGACTCATTCTCTAAGGTTTTATTAGCATAATTACTTCTGTCATGATCTAGAACTCTTCTTTGCGATCGGTCATTCGTCCCTAGGTACACTAGTGGTGTATAATGCTTTGTTTACTCAGTGTGCCAACCCTAGGTACTCTAACCTTCTTGTAACCAGAGGTATGTTCACCGTATTCTCCAGCTTGTTCATAGCCAACTAACCTTAGGCACAACCACAGTGTACAGTGCTTGAAGCATTTCCACAGCGTTCGTAACCAGAGGTAAGTTTTCCATGTACTGTAGCTTTTCCACATGTTTACTAACCTTTGGTATAGCTACGGTGTACTTTGGTTAATGTATTTCCACAGATGTGTAACCAGAGGTGAACCTATAGTGTACTTAGCATTTCCACAGCTTTATGGTTCCTAGACCATATTCTAGGGTTTCTAGGTAGGTCACAATGTCGGTACAGATGGATTTTTCCTGAGCTTCCACGATTGTACTCCACAAGCGGTGTTTCCATCGCTATACCCAGTACTTTAGCCGAGTAACAAACATGGATTCGTACGATAACACAGATAACAACTACCGTATCTAGAGGTGATCAAATTCTAAATCTAAGTAGCAGTCACGCAAAGGACTGGAAAGGGTGATCTGTAAACTAAGTCTAGATGCATGATAAGTTTAAACATAACAAAATTTAACAATTCCCAATTACATATTAATTAAAGATTAATTTAACATCATCCCTACGTCTAATTATCTACATTTCAACAACCGCAATAGTACACAACTCAATAATCATGGCAATACACATAACATACATCATACAAGCAGGCAGAAATAATTCGGACATAGTATAAGTATGTGAGAGTAGATATCACCAGAAATATAAGCAGAGTAATATTGAGAAACGTGTAGTCTTGCACCAAGAATGCTTTTACACCGTGATTACAATAGCTAGCTTTTCCTTCTCTACCTCTAACTAATTAACTATCTATATCTCTCTAGAGAGAGAAACCAAAACTAAAAGCTAAATATGAAAATAAAAGTAAAAATGTAGAGTGAATTAGAAGTAGTGAATTATTGAAAAGATGATTAAATGATTAAGAATGTGGAGGTGGAGGTTGGTATATATAGATTTGGCTCAACCGTATTTCTCAACCGTATTCCCACCTCCAAAATCTCAGCCGTATCAAGATCTTTCCTTGTACGGGCAAGACATCGAATACGATACGTCAAGCCGTATTTCGGGTGAGAAATGGGGAATACGGGAGAGACCCAACCCTATACGGGCAAGACTGGCCGCATACGGCTGGTAGAAGGCTGTATACGCCCTAGCTAGGCCGTATACGGTCATGGCTTGGCCGTATACGGTCAATCTTGGCCATATACGGCTTGGCTCTCCTGTATCTCGGTCTTCGGTTGCTTTGATTCTTCGTTCGGGCGTAACTTCTTTATCGTGCGTCTGTTTTGAGCGATCTTTATATCCACGCGTTCCTAATTTCCTAATGAAGAAAACTACATAAGTTAGAGGTCATAATTCTAAGCGTAGCTCAAAAAGTGTTAGAATGCGTGAAGTAGAGATTCGTTAATCATTTATGCTCAGTTTTTCACGTTTTTCGTGTCATTTTTAGTGGTTTTATAAACATCACTTCCGTTTTGACTTAGTTAACAAAATATTATGATATTTGGCATTATTGGTGTGGTTTTGTTAACTTTGGGCCTAAGATGCGGGTGATTACGTATGTAAAAGCATGACTTTTTACGTGTTATCACCTGTCAAAATATGTTTTCCAAAGCTATATCTGCAAGCAGGTTCACCAAAGACGACATAAATGACTTAAAGGATGTCAGAGGCTTTCAAATGGGAACTATGGTATGCCTCGGGAGATTAGATTAAAAACGGAAAGTATTTGAAGATATTGTCAGAAATGTCATCAAATAGTTTCTAGCTAGAGCTCCATCTGCTAGTTCAGTGCCCCCACCAGCTGAGGGGGAGAAGATTAATATTGAAGAAATTATATCTGAGAACGCTCCAGCTGAGGGAAACAATGCAATGAAAGTTGATGAAAATGATACAGCTGATCTTGAAAATGAGAAAGTACTTGGAGCTTAGACTTCAATTTACACATTAATCCCTGTGAAGCATTCATCTATTCCATCTGACACTGCAGCTACAAGCTCGCAACCTATGCAGCCATCTACTCAGCGAAAAAGAAAGTTACTTATGGAAGAAGATGAAGATGAAGATGATTATGATACGATCACTTAGAAGGGAAAGAAGATTAGATTGGATAACTCAAGTTCTGATGAGATAAGGGGAGAAGAGGAGAAACTGAAAAACCAAGCTAAAAAGCTTAACATTCCTTTGGAAGATCTGCATACTGTCTATTTGCGACACAAGGCAAGGGAACTGGAACAAGAAAATGCTTCAGAGACTGAAAAGCTACTATCTAAACTCAAAGCTGATGTTGAAAGTGAGGCTGAGAAGAAGGCATTGATGCACTGAAAATTCAAGAACAAGTGATGAAGCAGGGTGACCTTAATTTTAAGGAAAAAGGTGAGCAAATCAAGTTCATTCAACAGTTCATCTCTTCCAGAAGATTCTCGGAGAATATAATTGAAGTCACACCTAAATTCTTCAAAGTCTGGAGCTGATAAGAGAAAACAAAAATACAATAGACATTGTTTCTTTGTCTGAGCTGAAGACCACTATGGGCTTCTCTAAGATATGTGAGCTCTACACATGTATTCTGAATAGCTCAACTGTTCGGAAGCCATCTCTATTAAAGCTTAAGGATAAAATCATCACTGATCTAAATGAAGTTGAAAAAGCCTTGAAACTTCCCCTCTTTGAGTTACAAACTGAACTCAAAGGTTCCTTCATCAGCTTTGGTAAAAAATGGCAAAAAGAACAACAAAGGAAGAAAAGCTACAGCAGGTCAAGATGCTACAAAAGATGATCTTTCTACATGACTGCTAAGGAATGAATCACATTGTACCAACTGGTGTTCATTTTGTGGTAGGAAGAGTGATCAGGAGCCCTGAGTTTGGCATGATTTACATGGATATTATCACCAAGCAAAGTTTCCAAAGGGCTTCTGTGATCTCCATTGCTAAAACAGATCATCTTGCTACTGTATGATTCATTGGGAAATCAAGCAATGCTGATGAAGAGTTCTTGAAGATGATTGATGATGAGCTGAAGTTAAGAATGGCTCAAGACACTGACAACAATTATGTAAAAATAAAAAAGGAATATGAAGATGCAATGTTGTAGTGTCCTTTTGTAATACTTTTGATTATAATATAAAATCAAAGTTCACTACTTTCTACTATTTATTTATGTCTGATATGTACTTGTAATAATCACAATGATAAATGAATAGTCCCTAAGTAACACTTGTTCAGTCATAACTAAATAGGGGGAGATTGTTGGGTCACTGACCCTGCCTCTACAATTTATGTATACATTATTATTAAGACGCTAACGTCGCTTTTTACCATTGTGAATTCATTGCATCTGTTAAGCAGTGTCTCCTATAACTTGTAAGTTGTCATTAGCGTATATATTCATGTTGATCAACCCAGAAGATTGTACAAGTTATTAATAGATGCTTGAAGATTCACTGAAGCTTTTATCTGAAGTCAAGATCGAAGATAAAGATAGAAGACTTCTGATTAAAATGAAAAATTAATAGTTATCTTCACATGATCCTGTAACTATTTCCGATGCAAGGTGCATGGGTCTTACAAATACCTGTGTACCCGAGAAGGTTCATTCAACAAGGTGGATAATAGGCGTGTATTTTTTGGATAATAATACTAGAAGTCAACTACATTTGTTTGCAGAAGAAGTACATCACTTTTTTTTGCAGAAAAAGTACATCACTTTTTCTGTAAACTTGTATTATTAAAAGCAAATCACCTTTCCAATAATGGGTTGTCAAGATTTAATAATGTCCAAAATGATTTGTTAAATCTTTGATATATATTCAATCGGTCATTAATATTATTCATTTCATTTACTCAATCCAACAACTATATTGAATACACCTTAATTACATTAAATATAACCTTTGATCTATATCATCCACTCCTGTAAGTCAACAAGCTTTGTGCCAACACTTAAGTAGCACTGAGATCACTGATGGTCATCAGCGTCCCTTGCAAAATGACTTGTTATATTTAAATTTGTCATCAAGTAAGAATTACTTAGATTAGTGCGACTTTTCTCTTCCACAAGAAATTCTTGTAATGTATTATTTGATTCAAGTCATTAAAACTACTTTAATCTTAAAAAATTGTATTCACCCCCCTCCCCCCATCTACAATAAATTGTGTTAGTAGTTGATAACTTATTTACTTAAATGGGACCAACACGTATTGACACTGAAATCTCGACTGTGACCAGTTTTCACTGTAGTACGTGATCCTGGTAAACAAGTGGGATTGTGTATGCTAGTCTGACAGCAGCAATGTGCAAAACCAAGTTTCTGACTCAATTTAAATCTTTCATATCTTTTTACTCGTTACTCATTTTGACATAAAAATTTACAGTCACCTCATTTATACCAAAACAAAACTTTCGCCTTTAACACTTTTCCAAAATTTCCAAAAGTAAATTGACATTTATACCTAATTTGAATTGTAGCCAAATTGGCATCTCAAGTACCATGTTCCACTACTACATGGTATTTTCCACTCAATCAGTTTTCCAGCCACTCAACACAATACTTAACAACCAAATGTATGACTAAAACACTTTAGCTCATCAAATTAACTCGTTTGGGTCAATTGACTCATTTGGACACCAACATAAATAACTCAAATTTCCACATTAATATTGAAACTTTTATCACATAAACAACTTTAACAAGTTAACTACTCAATTATAATCATTCACAAAAGTAAGTATCACCCACCAAACAAGTTTTGTTTACAATAAGATCATACTCAAATGATCCAAGGTTTTACAAAAGGGGGCATATTGTCATATCACAAGCATGATTCACATTAAGGGATTTAAAACTTACTAACAATATAGTAAGCTCCACCATTAATCTCGTTTAGGCTCATTGCCTAATTCATCCCTTAGCCCACTACTAGTACCTATAACATCATGTAATATATGAACATCATCAAATTCTCTATTTCTTGAAATCACTATTTTACTCAATAAATCAAAATTCTCAAAAAAACAATAAATTTAATATGCTTATGCTCAAATAAGTTTATTTACACTTATTAGTCGTCATCTAACACTTCTAATACATAAAATCACCAATTTTCTCAAAACCAAAAATTAGGGTTTATCCAAGGTTATTCAAAACACCAATTTGAAGTTTCTAATAGGATCAACTTACCTTAGGAATGAAGATGATGAAGAATTACACTCCAAATTGCAAGATTACAACTTTGATTTTGTGGTTTTCTCTTTGTTCTTTTATCTCTCTCGTCTCTCTCTCTCTGTTTTCTGGACTGACTCCAATCCCTTTCCCTCTATATTGTTCCAGATTTTTAAAATATTAAAAAGATTATTTATCTAATATACACTTTACACCCTCATCTTCTATTTATCATATAACCGCCACAACTCAAATATGAAAGTCCTATTATTTCCATTTTGGTCACTTAAATTTCTCATAAATAATAACATAATAGTAATAATTTACTCATATAAATATAATTTATCGACTTACGAAAATTGGAGTGTTACATGCCTGCAACTGACGGTCTGGCCAACGGCATCGGTTCCATCGGCTGCAGCCGATGTCGGACTGATGCAACCATTGGGAAGAGTCTAATGGATTAAAAAAGAAATAACGTCAACAAACTTTCATTAGCGCCGTTAGCCCTAGTATAAGCGCTAATTAGTGGATTAAATCGTTAAAAGTATAAGTCAGTGGATTACTTTGTTATCTTCATATGGTCAAAGAACGTTATTAGTAATTTTCCCTTAAGAACTTCCCTCACTTCTCCTTAATACATCCCACATTTTAAAGGTTTAGAAACTTCCGCTCACTTCTCTACAAACCTCACTACCCCTCTAAATCTCACCCATAATATAATAATATACAAAATGAATGATATATCTTTTGTGCAATGTCATTTTAACTATACATATTTATTAAATAACTACTAATGTACTATGTTACATATAGTAATATCTTATTGTGACACCCGACGATTTAGGGTTACTTATTAACCTACTAGAAACCCTAATTACGTGTGTTTAGTTTAGTATTAGGCTAAATACTAGTAATTACTTGTAACTATTTGTATATTTATGTGAATATACACCCCCGAAATTGATTTATATTACGCTTACGCAATTTGGTGAAATTGTGCAAAACGACCGGACGGAGTCTGACAGAAAATACGACGTTGGTGAAAACATTTTTATAAATAACTTGAATCCATTTTTTAGAAGTTATTTATCATATATTATTATTTTAATATAATAATACCCGAAAAACCTAGACGTTCCGATTAAAACGTCTCAAACGCAACGAAAACGCGCAGAACGCGCCCGACAAGCGATCGAAAGTCAAAATACATCTTTGACTCTAAAATATATTATTTAGAGTGAACCAATCAATTAATATATCGTGTCTATAAACGATAACGAAAAACGTCCAAATAAAACGTCACGCGATTTAAAATCCGTACGACGAACGCGCAAATCGAGATCATTAAATTAACGAATCGTTTTTATAAATGTTTTTCAAGTATTTAGATTAAATACTTCAAATAAAAATATTGAAACTTAAATCGTTACTTAAAAACGCGTATTAAACGTTTAACACCAAACCGGGCGAGTAAACGAACGTAAAACGCAACAAATTAAGCTAGGAATGAAAAATGACCATAATGCCCTTGGTGGGGCCCATGAGAACCACCAGCCACCCCTCTCCTCCCCTTTTTGCTGCCCATTCCCCTCCCCCATTCAAATTTCATGCAAGGATATCAATCCCACACTCCACCTCACTCCTCATTCTACACTCCACCCATTTCCACTTTCTCTCTATTCTCTCTCACACTCTTCCCCTCTTTAAACTCCAGAAAACTCAGTCCCTTTCACCACCCAAGAACCACCATTACCACCTCCACTAAATCACCATCAACCACCACCATTTGCTAGGGTTTTTCGAGCTCAAGAGCATCATCTTCCTCATCATCACTTGTTCTTCATCTTGTTGGTATAAATCACCTAAACTCTTCATTAGTTTTACTTACATAATGTTTATTTACATGTTATAAAGTTCATCTAT
Source organism: Pseudognaphalium luteoalbum (assembly GCA_963422505.1). Classification (NCBI taxonomy): domain Eukaryota; kingdom Viridiplantae; phylum Streptophyta; class Magnoliopsida; order Asterales; family Asteraceae; genus Pseudognaphalium; species Pseudognaphalium luteoalbum. Next base: position 53,064,754 of record OY730196.1, read on the forward strand.
TATGTTTATGTCCAAAACCATTGACCAAAATCATTTTTATAAATTATATTCAAACTTACATAATCTGTCTCAGAAAAGTCAGTTTAGTAAATCGACCATAACTTGAGTTCTACAAAGAATTAGAAGATGCATTTTTTTTAAAAAAGTTGCGTATTGAAAAGATCTATAAAAAGTTCTTCTATGGATCTTTCCATAAATCTACGGATTTTCACATAAATACGAATCTATGCGACGGGTCTGCATGTGCTTGAAAACTGAGTATGGTTCTACCCATAAATTTTATACATATCAAGATGGACACTATAATTACTGGAAAAATTAAGTTAACCTCTAGACACATGGTAGAACAACTGGTAAAAATTGTGGACTCTAACTCGGAATATAACTAGTTAAGAAAAATAGAGGAAGTGAATCGACAAAACCGAAAAACATAAATATGGACTGTTTTTGGACTTGTATAAAAACCAAGACTATTGGTGAACTCCGACATGAACCGACAACATATTTAGACCCTATAAACTGATATTTGGGTTGAGTGAAAGTTTCGGGTCAAACCGAGTAAGTTTGACCAAGTCAACAAAAGTGGCTCGTTTTCGAAAAACTTACTATATTTGGAAAATGGTAACAAAAATGGGTTTGGATGACTTAATTAGTAACTTGGACCAAAAAATAAATTTAGAAAGTTTCCCGAATGAAAAACCGACACTTAGAACACTTGGATTAAAAATTAAAATCCGATCAGCCGTAAGTGCCGCCCTACCAGCGGCACTTACCCAAGTGACGCCTATAGCGTCACTTACCATTAGTGACGCCTGAACCAAGTGCCGCATATAGCGTCACTACCCCAAGTGACGCTGCCAACTTAAAAATCACATTTAACGTCACTTGACCTAGTGCCGCTAACCAACTGAGTGACGCCCTGAGTGACGCCTCTGAGTGACGCCCATAAGTGACGCCCCTAAGTGACGCCCTAAGTGACGCCTAAAACAGAATCTTTAAAACTAGATTTCACACTAAGTGTTGAACTTCATGTAACCTCTAAACTTATACGATATAACTCAGAAACACATAAAACATGCTTTGAAAGCACACGATACAACATCATAATGATAACGTCTTAACGAATTATTATTACAAACTTTCACCAACGAGTCGTACGCGTTTTGATAAACGAACTTGAACAACTTATTTGGACATACTAGTTGATGAACTAGCTTTAGGTGGACATAAAACCCCCACCTACCCGATTGGATTAAGTGGACATTAACCCCCACTTATACAATCGCTATAGATGGTCTTTTGAGACATCTACTTATACAACCTCATACGTTTAGGGCGTTAGGAGGTTGCACACTGGAACGAGAACACCCACTACTTGCTAATATTTGATATTGCTTGCTACCTGCTTAACTCTGGTGAGTTTCATAGCCCCTTTTTACTTGTTTTAAATTGTTTTGGGGGAGAATACATATATACATGTTTTATACAACTGTCTTTATACATGCTTTATACAACTGTTGTTGTGCAACTATTTTTATACAACTGTTTATAAACAATGGATAACAAAGGAAACAAAGGAAAACAAAGGATAGCAAGGATAACGCATGAGTGAGACCATAATCCAACAAAGCCCTCGCACATCGTAGTTCGTTAATTTTGAAGCGTGAATATTATTGGATAGATCTATCGGGGATTGACACCCCCGTCCGGGTTAGGTTGCTCTAACTGGTCAAACGGACGCAGTATTATTTGTTTAAATGAGTGTTCCGGATTAGACACTTGTCGAGGCAACAACAAGGGTTAAGCTTCGAACTATGAGCTCATGACGCAAAGGATAACAAATGAAAACAAAGGATAACAAGGATAACAAAAGATAACAAAGGTTAACAAAGGATAACATGATACTTTTTACAACTGTTTTCGCATTCGTGCAATGCAAAAGAAATCGTGTGTTTTATACTTATGTTTTCAGCTGTTTAAACCTATGAACTCACCAACTTTATGTTGACCCTTTTAGTATGTATTCTCAGGTTTACAGACGCAGTAGGACTACCTACAGGGAACAAGACAGTAGGATGCTTTTGGGAAGCATAGCTCGAGTCACATATTTTCAAACAAGAGATTTAATTGCATTCCTATATTTTATAGTTATAACTATGTAAATCTGCTTATATCATGCGAACTCCAAATGCTTTTGTAAACATTTAACTTATGGTAATGTAACTATTTTTCAAACGTCTCATGTAGAGGTCGTTTGCTTCAATCTTTGTGTTGTGATATTTAATTTGGTCGGCGCCCCCGTGACACCTCCCACTTCCGCTGCCACGTGTTTTGGGGGTGCGACACTTATAAAGTTTGTTAATTACTCGATTACATTATTATTATCATATTATTATAGTTGGTGAGACATATATTAACACTACGTCAATGTACTGGAAATTTGTCACACCCCCAAAACGGTAATCATGGTTATCAAGTGATTAGCGGAAGCATTTGTGAGTACGGTGGGAGTCATGACGTCAACATTGGACATTCATGCATCAGAGCATATGATTATTGCATATTGAGTCACTGGTCGCTGACCAACTCAATGATAACAAACTCGATGAAGGAAATGATTAAGTCGAAGAGGCTGTTGCTGAAGCTATTTTGTCGCCGATCATTCTACTCAAGGAAACTGATATGCTGAGAAAGATTAAAACTCAACTTGGTGTGTCGCTGATACTAGCAGCGAGAGTTTTACATCTTTAAATGAATAAAGGAAAAAGTCACTGCCCGAATAAAAGCTAGTTGCTGAAGATATTCAATTTAAGTCACTCTACAAGAGCGCGATAATTCGCAGTGAGTGAGGAGGATTATCTCATCTTCAGTGACTACTCTAATAAGTTTCTAGTCAAGTTCAAGTTGCTCTTTAGTCTTATGTCAGCGAGTGTCTTTATATCTTCATAAATATCTGAGGGATTATGTGGCAGCAAATAATTGGTATTAAGGAAGACGCGATATTCGAGGTAATAGAATTTGGGACCACGGAATAATCAAGGCTTAGAGATCAAACCAATCAAACAGCAACACGTGTCATTCCAAGATCATGATTTGAAGAAAATATTCACAAGACATCTGCACTATAAATAGAGCAGTACTATGTACTTAGAAACTTTCCGTTTGTACGTGTTAATCAATTGTTTGTCAGTGAGTAATTTGTCTAAGCACGTAACAGCGACCAGCCAGTGAAACAGTTAGCGTGTTTGTCCACTACTGTTTTATCTCTTTGTAATAGTTTAGCTAGAGTGTATGATTTATATTAGCTTTGGCTAGTCTATTCCGCAATCAACACTATGTAAGTTTTATGATTATTAAATTTTATAGTTCATCTACTATTACTTCTTTGTGATCATTGCATCTAGTGTTCTTGTTAGATATTATACTCTGTTTGTGATAATTCATATAAAACTTGATAAATCAACATAGATAAAATCTGAAAAAGGTTTTAATTGTATTCAACCCCCTTCTACAATTAAGCTTTACTTACTGTGATTCCATTTTACTTAGTAATAGTGATTACGGGACTATCATTGTAGAACAGTAATTAAGATGCCACAAATAAAATAGTTCGTAGAAGTAACCGTGTTGGTAAAGTACAACTATTTTGTGAATACATAATTCAAAAGGAGATTTCGTAAGTATGACTAATGTGTATTAGTTATACGAAGGAAATCCGTTAGTTTCCAAAAAGTGGCATTCTAATTGGTCTCGGGGTTTCGTCATCCCAAAATGCATGCAATCTTACTTCAGTAGCTAATTCCCTGAAAAACATTGTAAAAAGTCAACTTCAGTAGCTAATCTTACTTCAGTACCAAATTCGTTTGTAAGTCGCTGATATAAAAGTCAAATAAGTTTTGTTTTGTTGGAATGTCATCCAAAAGTATTTTTTCATTGGAATGTAATCCAAAATATGGTTTTGTTGGAATGTTATCCAATATATAGTTTTGTTGAGATATTACCCAAAATACAGTTTCATTGGGATGTTACCCAATATACATATTCGTTGGGATATTACCCAAAATACAGTTTCTTTACGATGTAACCCAAAATACAATTTCATTGGGATGTTACCCAAAATACAGTTTCGTTGAGATGTCACCCAAATTACAGTTCCGTTGGGATGTCACCCAAAATACAGTTTCGTTGGGATGTTACCCAAAATACAGTTTCGTTGGGATGTTACACACAATACAGTTTCGACTTGTACGTTCTCCAGTAAACAAATCGTAGGATATGTTATTCCTAAAAATAGTTGTTGTTTGAGGGAAAACATCGACGGTGATCCCCCGAAGGTGAGCTAAACCTTGCGGCTTAAAGTCACGCAACCTAACCCTATAACCAAACCAAGACCAAATTTCATTGTTTGGCTAAAGAAGATTTAAGTATACGCTCCAAAACTGTAGGAGGGTCGTCACGACAATAGTGATCCGTATACTCAGTGGCTATAGTCACCTAGCTAAAGGTTATAGTCTCCATGACATAAGGTTTTTTATGCATACATTGTAAGTCTTGACCCGTACCAGGATTCGTTGTCGAGTTCCCCAAAAATAGTATGAAAGTGTTATTTCATAAATAAACAGTTCAATTTATTGTAGAAAATCTCGTTTCATAAGTAAACAGTTTGCATGATAGTATGAAAAGCATATATATACAGTATGTATAAAAGCATGAAAGCAGATATACAATGTTATTGCATAGTAGTAAAAAAGTTGCTATGTTTTTCACCCCTTAGTTTGAAAATAGTAAAACAGTAAAAGTAGGGGCTGTGAACTCACCTCGTGAGCTAAGTAGTGAGAGCTAGCAAAGTGTATGCCCAAATAAAGTCTCTAACGTCCTAAACGTAAGAGATAGTAATATATGTAGTTGACTAAATGTCCAACCATATTAATCGATCACTCATTTGAAAGATCTTTGTTGTTTAAAAGTTGACGGACCACCCAAGCGACACGTTTTTCACGAGCAGAGATAGTTGTTAGTTATTTCAGGCTTGCAGCTCGAATGGACATCAGGGGTTTTTAATTTATATTTTGCGGGGCTTAATTTATACATACTACCTACTTTGGTGAGTAAGTAGTAAGTATGACCTAAGATCGTTCTAAAGATCACAACGTGGTGTGGATTAAAGCTGGTGCTTTCGGTGGTGAAATATGTAGGATGAAACAAAGTAGGTAGGTTTAGGGTTTTCAAACTAAATTCAGATAATTAAAATGCAAGAAATTAAAACGCTAGAAAAACAGATAAAGATAGATATGTGATTTCTGAGATTTGAATAATTATGGTTTTGGGATGACAGATTAATCGAGGACATCACTAAGTTGAATGGGTGAACTATCAGGTGTAAACAATAGACCCCTACCAATTTATTTTCCCATTGGTGTGTCACTTGGAACTAGGTTATCGTGATTCTGATCGGAGCAATACGTAAAACTTCCAATACTTACCTGGTTGACAGACAAGCAACCTATTTTGGTGGAATACCGAGGTGCATGAATCAGTAGCGTATCGACTTATAGGTCCGATCGTTCTTAACTCTAAAAATAGTTTACATATTATTTAGTTATGCAGCTGATTAATAACGTTATGTATTTAGACCGGCGATTATGCTAGACTTAGTTGTTTAAGTATCCTAAGTCACTTAGACTGTTACTTTAATTCTAAGACATGTTCGTGTTCGTTTTAAAGCTCTGGTTACTTCGACTTATGACTTAAGACTCTCCTTTTCAAATGATTTCACATCCCTAGATTATTCACAGTTTGTTAAAATGTGTTTCATATGCAGACCATGCATTTCGGTAATAAGCAGTGCATTTTACAGAGTAATTCCATGGCTTCTTACATCCAATACGCGGTCAGGAGCAATTGACAGTGAAAATGACACTCTTAAACTAAGTAATTAAAAAGCAGTGTGGAAATGTAAAATTAATATGTACAACGAGTGGGTTCACTGTGTCTTACTTATTGCATGTCATAGGCACAAATTACTACTTACCATAATTAAGGTTGATCAGGTTCTAATTACAAGGTTGCAGTCACGTGGATAACCGGAAAGGGTACTCCATAAATTAGAATTAAGTTCCTAAAGTCTAAATGGCACAAAAGTTATTAATTCTCATTTATATGAATGTATTCACGAACATTATCTTACAGTGCTTTGACTTTCATAGGATATACCAGTTTGTTTGTAAGATGGTACTATCTTTCGGAATTCCAAGGTCAAAACAAAGCTAATTCCGTAATATGACTACCTTTGGTCGTCCTCAGACTTCCATACATTTGTACTCCGTATAGAAACATTTCCAGTACTAAATCTGAGAAACAGTCGAATCGGGGCCATCATATTTTTTTATGATAGCCTAAGGTCGATTCCTGATATAACTACCTTCGGTCATCCCAGACCTCCATATATTTGTACTCCGTTTAAAACCTTTCTAGTACTATATCTGAGAACAGTCGAATCGGGGCCGTTTTATCATTTCACAAACATTTATACTGGTTATATAATGGCATCCCTACTTATAATTATTTTACATCCCAACAATCACAATAATAAACTACTCGCAATTCATGGTAATAAATAAATCACTTATCAAGTAATAATGCATAATTAAATATAACATAAAAACGAGTATGTAAAAGGAATTAGATATCACCCGGAAAATAAAAGCGCAATAGCGTATTATTTATAATTGACAAACTCGTCGTACGCACATAGAAAATCTTTAATTCCAATCGTTCATTTTAGTTCCTAATTTAATCCGAAGATTAACTAAACTAATCCAAAAGTAAGAAAGATTACAAAAATTAAAGAAAATTCTAGAGTGAGAAAATGAGACTGAAAATAGCCTAGTAGTGTGTGTTTTTGAATTACCAATCCAATGGTATATTTATAGTTGAAATTCGGCTCAAGATAGCGAATTTAGCCTCATTTTAGCGAAATAGCGCGAGTGGTATGCGTACGGGATGAAAAAGGTGGTGCACAGACGAAAAAGCACCCGGCACCGGATGGCATCGGTCCGGTACCGGGTGGCATTGGGCCGGCACTGGCCCACCGTATCCAAAATGCAGCCGGCACCAGTTGCCTGCCACGGATGGCCGGTTGCCGGCCTGCCTTGGCCGTACGCCTTCTTCGGTTTATGTTTTCGTGCGTATCTCCTTCGTTATGTGTCCGATTGTGATGATTCTTTTTTTGTTGGAATCTATTTTTAAAAATGAAGAATTTGATTTAAATAAATCCCGAAGATGATTTTCTTATCTTCAGATATCTTGTTCTGAATGTTTTGCTTCTTTCATAGTGCGTAGAATCTTCATTCTTTATCCGTTTCAGTTAATTCTTTTTGCATTGGATTCGATTTTTAAAAATGAATACTTCGGTATGGAGAAACCCCTAAGATGATTCCTTTTACTTTAAAGTTTGCCTTGGTTGCCATAAATCTTCAATCGTGCGTGAAATCTTTGTTTTTTTTTCCATTTTTCGTAATTTTTCTCATGCTTCCTTATTTTAACATACTTGACAAAAATATTATTGATTAATGTAATATTTGAGCTAATTTTCCAAGTATTGTTCAAAAATGATAGAGATATCGTTAGTAAAACATGACTTTTTACGCGATATCAAGTATCTCACACTTAGAACTTTGCTTGTCCTCAAGAAAATTTCTTCAAACAAAAGCTTTTAGAGTGGTTCTAATCGCTCTATTTTTAGAAATGAAATTCACCAAAGACTATAATGTTCCAGTTGTGAAAGGACTTTCAAAAGAAGCTTGGTTTTTAGAAATTTGATACTTTCTTCGGCCAACCTAGGTGGGGAATTGTCATGACTAGGCAATCCTCATAGCAGGTCACTCAAATTACTCAAGTGTTTAGGGTCTCCTATTTTCTAGTGTAAATCACTCAGATAGCCAGTCATGTATCATTTTCGTCATAGGCATGATCAAGAATCAAATCTCCATCACTTGGATGAGAACGATACAAACCTTCAAGATATTTTAGAAAGGATTTGGGGTTTTAGGAAGTGAAGAAAGGTATGTAATGGGTGGACACGGAAAATATTTTTGGGTGTTTCTCTTTTCTTCGCATTTTTCTTGAAACGAAGGTATATTTCTTTCAAGGAAGTTTTTTCAAATTTTTCTCTAATTCTGAAAAGGTTTGCCTTCGCATTTTCCCTTTTGGAATTTTGATTTCCCCTTTGAAATTTCTTGAGTAGAGCTAGCGCTTTCTCCTTTTCCTTTTTCTTTTATTTTCTTTTTTGTTTTAATAATGCCTAGCTCATCAATAGATATTTCCATATTTGGGGGTTTCTTTTTGGCATGTAGTTACGAAGTTGTTTTTGACTTTTTCTTTGGAATATGAGAAATGGAGAGTGTTTCTGAGAACGATCCGGAAGAGATTATTCATGTTGTTTCGTAGTGACGATGAAAAGGGAAGATTTGTTTAAATGGTGTGAAGAGTGGGTGGAAGTTTGGTTTTGTTTGTAAAGTGGGTGTAAAGAGTGGGTGGAATATTTGGTGGTTGAGTTGTTTTGAGTGGAAATGACGGAGATTCCTTAGAAAATATCGAGATCGATTGTACTTATACCACGTATGGCACCCATCGATGTAATCTCGAAATGTATTACGAGAGCAAGTTCTAATTTCAACGAGTACATCGGCACACACATGAAACGAAAAGTGATGCACTTAAAGATGAATGCTTATAATGGGCTTAAACCTCACGAATCGAATACATTGGTCAAAGTGTGCCTAGCCATGTTTTTCCTTTTTCGTTCGTATCTAATTTTAAAGAAAACTTTTGGTTTAGTTTGAGGTTGTTTCTTAATGTAGGTTACATTTTTGGTTAATAGTTGTTGCACTGCACACCGGTCGTTGGAATTTCTAATGGAGATGCAGCACAGCAGTGGGTTTTTAATTTGTAAGGCTGGGGCCTAGGGTTACTACTCTTGCTAATCTAAGGGCTAACAAATGATAAGTATGACTTAGAGTCGTTCTTCAAAGCGCGACGAATTGAAACTAGGAGGGTTTAGGAACTTTTATGAACTTTTATGCAATAAGACAATCAAGGTAATAGTTCAATTTAAGCATACAAAGGTGTTATCTAAGTCAAGGATATTCCGAAAGTTGTCTCAAAAATATTGTCTGTTTGAATGAAATCTTAATCTACCTCTATTCCCATGTTCCGTGTCTCTTAGATCCTAGTGTGGTCCAGAGAACACCGGCCATGCCGAGCTCAATTATTCAATCTAACATAATATAACTTAGTGACCTATACCCTATGAGTTAGCTACGTTTATTTTTGGATAAGGTTTTAGTCACAACATGAGTTGGGCAGATAAACCATAAAGATTCAATTCCTACATCTATTTATAATATAAAGCATTCGCAATATCATGACATACAGTACAATCACATATTTAAACTTTTCCTAAATGACTATCATAACAGACAATTGAGTTATTTAGTTAATCATGGTAATTCTAGTATGCATATTTAAATTTATTAAAGAAAGAACAAACATATTAAATATGGAAGCTATATTAACACCTGGAAAGAAGTACAATAATTCGTAGCTAAAATATGCATCCCGGAGCACCTCCGTACAAAATCTTTCTTGATTAGTTAATTAGCTAGTCTAATTACTAGGAAGAATTAAAATTACAAAGAAAGAAAGATATCTAAATGTTGGTGTGAAGATGCTAAAAGATGATATTCAAGATTTCTCCAAATGAGGTCTAAGGGCTGCTATTTATAGGTGAAAAGTGGCTCACATTAGCATCCCTAGGCTCACATTAGAAAAAGAGTGAAAGGTGGTGCACCGGGTACGAAAAAGTAGCGAAAGGTGGTGCACCGGGTACGAAAAAGTAACAAAAGGTGGTGCACCGGGTACACGCAAGGACAGAAAAGAAGAAAAGAGATAGGGGTAGGGGAGGTGACGCCGCCCACCACCTGGCCGGCGGCGGCTGGTGGCTGGCCGGCGTCGGCTGGCTGCCACCCGCCCCGGTCCGTCGTCTTTCGCTGCGTTGCTTAATTCGTGCGTATCTTCTTCGTTATGCGTCCGTTTGCGTTGATTCATTTTGATTTGGATTCGTAATTCAAAAACAAATACTTTGATGTAAAGATGTTCCAAAAATATGTCTCCTATCTTCAGATACTGCGTACGAATCATTTAGATCTTCCGGCGGGCGTAGAATCTTCATTCTTTATCCGTTTTTGTTGATTCTTCTTCTGTTGGATTTGTAATTTGAAAACGAATATCTTGGATGAGATGGATGTTGATGATGGGCACTTTTGTCTTGAAATCTCGTTTTGATACCTTGAATCTTCAAATGTGTGTGGAATCTTTGTTTTTCATCCGTTTTGTTTGATTTTTGTCGTGCAACCTTGTTTTGACCATCTTGGCATAATATCATTGAATTGTATTGTTTTTGAGGTTAAAATGCCAAAAATCGTTCCAGAATGAGAGAGATATCGGTAGTAAAAACATGACTTATTACGCGATATCAAGTCTCCCACACTTAGAACTTGCTTGTCCTCAAGAAAATCTTCTGTAAAACTGTTTTTAAAAGTCTAGAAAGGGGGCTTTGCATCCTGGAGAACTTTGATTCCTGTAGGCTAGGTAAAGAAAAGATATAAGGCGGGGTTTTAACCTTCTGATATTTTTCCAACCTGGTTCTAGCAAGCTCTCTTTTCAATCTTTGTAAGATGTACTTGACTCGGATCCTCAGAGGTGGTCACTCAATTCACTCAAGTGTATCGGGTTTCCTAATTTTTAATTCACTCAGGGGCCAGTCATGCAGCTCTTCCGTCGTCATAAGCTTGGTCGAGGATCAGATCTACAGTACTTAAATGAGGACGGTGCAAATTATCCCTAGACAGTCATAAGAGGGTGAAAGTAGTATGTATGGATGAAGGCTTTTGTAGGTGGTTTATTTGGGGGTTTTAATATAGCCTAAGAGTTGTCTGTGATGACTTATCTTTGGGATTTGGTAGCGCTCCTTCTTGGATTTTTCTCTCTTTGAGCCTTCTTTTTCAGCTTTTTCTTTCAAGTTTTCTTTTGATAAACCTTTCCCTTGGCTTTAAATGATCCTTGGGCTTTTAGGTTTCTTCTGACAGCTTTGCTTTTGCGGAATTTCTTTTTTTTTCTTCTTGGAGCTCCTTTTACGAATGATGCTCATCCTTTGGGGAACACTCCGTACTTCTTATAATAATTCTTCTGACAGAACAGAAACTTAGGCTATGGCCAATAGTTGAAAGAAGGGATTGGCTTTTGAAGTGAGTTTTTGAAATGAAAAGGCTAAGGCTCAACATGTTTTCTATTGATCTTCAATGTTGAAGGTGAGCATTGGTTAGGTTAGGCTTGAAAGTAAGGGTTTTACGAGAGGGTTTTTATCCTAGGAAATGTCAAGGTCCTCCTAATTGCACATTCTTCACGTATGACGCCCATTTTTGTAATCTTGAAATGTATTGCTTGAACAAGATCTGATTCAAGAGAGTATACACCGGCACACTCACAATCGAATAGTGAAGCATTAAAGATGAATGCTTTTATATGGCTCAAGAATCCTCACTTAGTTTGGTGGTTTAGTGCCTAGTCATGCGATTGCTTGTCTCGAAACAGAGCTTGAAAATCCTCAAAGGGTTTTGCCCGACATTATCTAATTCAAAGCCTTTGAATTTCTATTGATCGAAAATACCCCTTTTTGACTTTGAAAATTTTGAAATTTTGCTGAAAACATGACTTTTACTTAAAAGATTGATCAAAATTTATGTTGCACACTTTAGTAGTGAATACTATTGTCAGTATCCCACACTTAAAAGAACATTGTCCCTAATGTTCTATTTACAAGTTGGGTTAATCCCAGACTTAGGTTTTCGAACGTTGGTTAATCTTTCGAATTGTGAGACATAATCCCACACTTAGAGTTTTACTTAGAATTCTAGTGTGTTTTAATCAAAGCAAGGTTAGAAGAGATACTCCCTTGTGCTGCGTGTGTATGTGGATTTGCTAGAGACGGACCAGGCTCATTAAAATGAACTCGTTCCATAATTCCTACATCAATTTCTGCATAATCAACATCCTTTACAAACATTAATACACGTTAATATTAAACACCAACAATACTTGTTAATACAAATAACTACTAGACACTAATCCATGTCAGCAGAGAGCGTGTAACACCCCCAAATTCGTCGATTTTTGTTTAGCGGAAGTGTTTAGTTAAGTATGGGGAGTGCCACAATACACAGTACATGCATACGTATCAGAGCTTATGATTACAACAGAACATAATATATTAAGATGCCAAATGTAATAGTTACAAAGTTTACGATTTATCAAATCGTACAAATGTGAAAGTTATTAAGTTTACAATAGTAGATTTCGTAAATATGACTAAAACAGATTAGTTATATAAAAGAAATCCAGTTGTCAAAAGTTGGCATCCAAGTTTCATCGTGGGTCGCCTAGAATCCGTATGTGTAGGCGGTCCTTACGTGTGCAGCTAATTCCCAGAAAAACATAGTAAAAGTCAACAACGTGGTTGAGTGAATTCACAGGTTTTATGTTTACAATGATAGTTGGTTGTTTCAAAGTGTTCACAACTTGTTATCATCATCACGATCAAATAAGGTTTCGTGGAGTGTTATCCAATGTGTACGTTTAGTGGGATGTAGCCCAAAGATGTAGTTACGTGGGATGTTACCCAAAACATAGTTTAAGTTTCGTAGGAAAGCGGTATCCTATTAGTATTTGTAGGAATGTAAGTATCCTAATGGTTGTTCGTAGGAATGTCAGTATCCTAATAGTTGTTAACGGATCCATGTCAGTAGGATCGAGTACCCATGTCAGTAGGGTTCACCTAGTGGGGAGTGTCAGTGTCCCCTGTTCTACAAGTATAACGGATCCATGTCAGAAGGATCTAGTACCCATGTCAGTAGGGTTCAAATAGTAGGGAGTGTCAGTGTCCCATGTTCAATAAGTAAAATGGATCCATGTCAGTAGGATCTAGTACTCATGTCAGTAGGGTTCAAATAGTAGGGAGTGTCAGTGTCCCTTGATCCATGTCAGTAGGATCTGGTCCATGTCAGAAGGACCCATTAGTTACCTAGTCAATTTCGTAGAAGCGTTGCTGGTCGTTCTCCAGCGTTTCCAAAACAAGTTTAATACGTTTACAGTGTTTGTAGTATGAAAACGTTTATTCATAAACGTCAGTTTGTGTAACAGTTTAACAGTTCAATGTACTCTAATTGTTCGAGTAAATCAGTATACAATCATGTATTTCAAACGTTTGACTATGTTTTCCACCCCTGTTCAAAAGCAGTTAAAATAGTAGAAGTAGGGGCTGTGAACTCACCTGTTGAGCTAAGTAATGTGCGAGTGCTAGCAAAGCCTAAAGCCCAAGTATAGTCCGGAATCTCCTAACGCCCTAAACGTATGAGATTTGATAAGAATGTGGATGTCTTAGTTTGACCATCCATGCTAGTGTTCGTTCAACCAAATTATGTCCAAAGTGTTTGTTTGTCGTTTAAGTTTGTAGCTTTAGAATGTATACGACTTGTTGGTAGTGGTTTGTAATAATACTTTCTGAAAACATTATTATATTCGTTTCGTTTCATGCTTAGCAAAAGTATATACTTTTGTATGTCAATCACCGTTGTAAGAAGTGTAGTGGTCGTCACGCGAACGTCGAATCGTTGTGCTAAACTCAGTTCGCAGACCAGGTCAATTCGGCTCGCTCGTTCGCCTCGTAGGCTCAGCTCGCAAGGGTTCAATTCATAACTAGTTCGATTCGCAGCTCGATTCAGTTCGCAGCTCAATTCGGCTCGCACCTCTGTTCGGCTCGCAACTCGTTTGACTCGCAACTCTTTCGGTTCGCATCGCGAGCTCGGTTCGCAGCTCGGTTCGGTTCGCATCGCGAGCTCGGTTCGCAGTTCGGCTCGGTTCGTAGGAAGAACAGATCTCAGCTCGCAGAACGAGCTGATCGTATTTTTAACTTTAAAAACGCATTTTTAAGTCGATTTTTGGACATAATAAGTTGGTAGAACACTAAAACATGATGTATTAAGTATTGCAAACACGAAATATCAAAGGAAATAGCAAAATCTAAGAGTTTGCGGGATTGTCAGGTTCTTACAAACTTGTCACCGTGAAAATCCAAGAAGATGGTTGTGGTAGTATTTGTGTGATTTGTGATGGTGGTGATGGTGATGGTGGAGGTGGTTTTTGAGAGAGAGAAAAGAGGAGATAAGATGATGGTGAAAAATGAGATGGGAGGGGGTGTTTGGGGCTGATTTTTGTTCAACAAAGAGAGAGGATTTTTGTCCCAAATTGTGGTATTTTACCCGTGTTTGTTTACCCGATCGTTAACTGTTATAATATTTTTAAATGAATAATTTTTGATTACGTATTCGAATATATTTTTAGTTGAGATATTTTATAAAAGTAAATTTAATTAATTTGTAAAATTATAACTTTGTTTTGTTTCAGTTGTACGAAATAAGTGTTATACGATTCGAAATACTTGTTAAATATTATCAACATAATATTTAATAAACGTTTATGTTATTTAATAATCTCATTTTATTAAATAATTTTGATCACCAACAGTCGTATATTTTTGTCGCGCTTGTTCCAATTGTTTCGTACGTAATTATAACAAATTACGAAATGTAATACTATGCGTATTAACTAGTTGGGCTTTGCTAGACTTACCTCTGAAATGTGTTGTGAATTCACTCAAGTAGGGAATTAGCCTAGATGTGCGTGCTAATTGCATTTTTAATTATGTCGAATTTGCGGGGTGTCACATTCTCCCCCCGTTAGAGAAATCTCGTCACGAGATTTAAAAATCAAGTCGGAACACCCATCGCGTATGTTTTTCCGAGAAGTCATGTCGTTAACTATAATAATAATAGTTGCGTGGCGCTCTAAGTTGCCATAACGTTCTAACGGTTTAGTATACTTGCGGTATAGTTGGATAAGTAGTGCGTTCGATAAGCGGTCAAAGTTTACCAAGCGTTAGGTTTGAATCGACATTCAAGGAGTGTAACGTTTAAGCGTAATAGTTTGTTAAAACATACCAATGTTGGCGTAGGGATCCTCTGGTGCATCCCGTGCACGAAGGATGTATGCGCGTCCAGGCACGTTGGGAACGTTAGCATTTCGGTTGTTGTTGTTGTTCTGATTGTTGCGGTTGTTGTTAAGTTGCGGGCATTGGTTTCGGTAGTGCCCGGTTTTGCCACACTCAAAGCACCCATTGTTCGTTCGAGCGGGAGGGTTGGTTTTACAGTTTTGGGCCAAGTGACCCCAGTTCCTGCAGTCTCGGCAGAAGGCGCAATCGCCTGCGTGGTGCTTCCCGCACTTGTCTCATTTCGGTTTGTTGCCAAGGTAGGGCTTGGGTCCAGTTGGGGCGGTGGCAACGTAAGCCCAGGAGTTACCCGTAGGTTTCTTGTTTGCATGATTCTGGTTGTTGTTTATCTCGTTGATCCATTTCCGTTTCTCTCCCCCGTGACCAACAATCTCAGTACTGCTCGCTTCGTTCCTCCCAGTAGCAGCTTTCAACGTGCCAATTAGAATGGCGTCGTCGGTCAAACTCTGAGCCAGGTCAACTGCGCTCCTAAAGGTAGCTGGTTTGGAGGACATCACCATGCCTCTGATTTGTGGGGCCAAACTGTGACAACCGTCAAAATCTCAGGTTATTACCACACTCCGATTTCATTATGGCATTCCATATATTTCGGAAAAATTTATGGTTACGACTCCTTAGGTCTACTAAACCGTAAAAAGCCTTAGAGATTTCCTAGTAGATCATAAGTCTATAAGATAAACTAAATTAGATCACTAAGTGCCAAATTAAACAAAGAAAATTTATCTCTTTATGCTTTAACAAAATCCTTATTGAATCGCAAACTGAAATTTCCGTAACTCGTCAACGCAAACTTAATCGGATGAATAATACATGAACATTAAAATTAGAACAAATTAAGTGTATCATAACTTAATTCAAGAACTTAAAATTTCTCACTTTTTAAAACTCAAATTTTAATCACCAAAACATCACAAAATAAACCTTATAACATAACAATACTTATACACCTTTAATACAAATTAATTATACAACAATTATACATATTATTTAACAAAAAATAATAATAATAATTTAAACACCCCCTACCCCCCAAATCCGGCCAGCCCCGCCCCCCCCCCCCCCCCCCCCCTCCTTTTCATTTCATTTTTTTTTAATTCCCTATACACTCATTACTACTTCACTTCCCCAAAATCCATTCTCACACTCTTCACCTTTCTCTCTCAAAACACACACTAAACACACACTTCTTTCTCCCAAAAATCAGCCACATTCAAGCCTCTAAACCCAGAATTTATAGGTGTTCATCACCATATCAAAGCAAGAAAAGGTAATTTATTTCATTTACTATTATTATTTATCACTTCCTTCTTGTGTTTTCTTCAAAATCCAGATTTTAGCCCTTCTCATGGCTAAAAATCCTCATAAAATGCTTGATGTTTGTAGGTTATATCTTTTCACATCATTATGTGTTAGAAGAAAGAGTAACCCATGATCAAACCAAAAATCAAGTGAAACTTGGTGTTAATACTTGTAACTTTGTTGAATATTGTTTATCTTTATGTAAAAAGTGTTCTTGTGATAAATAATCATCTCTAACACATCTTGATTGTATATCAATATCATGCATGTGTTAGAACATGGATTTAAAGATCAAAAGAGGATAATCTTCTTCATTTCATGTTTGGTGTTCATTATTTTAAATGAAACACTCAAATAAGAGTTTACAACTTTCTGTCCAGAAAACTTATTATATTTCAACTATTTTTATAAAAATCATTCCTTCATGAAAATGGACGTTTTTATAGTCTAAATTTAAGTTCTGGAAGTAAGCTTTCCATCCATGTAAGCCTCGTATTCATACGAGTTAATTTGATATTTTTAATAATTTTTGTGAGTAAAGATGTACAAGCTGTAACAGTAAGACAGAAACTTTCTTCTCAGTGTTTTAGTCATAAATGGAGCATTACAACTCCAAAAGACTTGAAACAAACGCTAAAAGTTTACAAATTTCCTTGCCTACAACTTTGAAGAAGACCAATTTTATTGATTCCATGTACATTTTGCTCAGAAATAATGATTGCATGCATGTGTTTAAATTCGACTCTAGAAGATAAAAGTAAAATCTAAAAATACTTGGACCTTTCTAATAGTTCTGTAAAAATTACACAAAGTAGATAACATATTTTAAAACATCTGTGATTTTTCTCTTAAACCATTTTTGAGCAGAAGTATTTTTAATAAATACAACTAACAGGAGTAATTTCTGGAAAATAGCAGAAGTGGACTGATTTTGGTATAACTTTAAAAACCGACACTTACGGACTTACTATGTAGAGAAAGACTAACTTCTATGACTTATAAACCTGATTAAGGATTGGGTAATAGTCTCGGGATAAACTAAGAAGGTTTGACAAGTCAACAATAATCGGTCTCGGTATCAAAAACGGGAAACTTTCTATGCTTGGAAAGATTGGTAACAAAAGTGTTTGAATGTCTTTTGATGTAATTATCTATTGTGTATGTTAATCATAAATTGTGGGGAACCAAAGTTCCAAAACTCAAACACTATAAAATTCGGACTCAAACAATCTTGTGAAATTATACGACTTGTGTGTGACGTTCGATAATTTTAGTATGTTGTACAATCGTGTGACCATTATCATTTTCAACCGCGATTATTGGATATTAACAACTTCAAAGAAAACAAACTATATTGGCACTTTGTAATCTAAATAATTAGCTAAGCAATCCTTACAAACAAAACTAGATAAAAGCCTAATTAGAACCTTCATGATCGTAGGTCTTGGATAGGAGTCATAAACGGCAAGCACGCACGTTACATCCATCAATTTACTCTTGCGCTCAATTGTGAGTATTCACAGCCCCTCTTTTTACCGTTCATACTAAATATTTTGGGGTGAAAAGCATGTTATCTTGTTGCAAATACTTATCTTGTATGTACTTTTCTATTTATACGCTCTTATTGTATGCTTGTGACTCTATCGTGTCTTAAGTCCGCGGTTTCTCTTACACAACCCATTAACTCATTATTGAGCCGATGGTTGATATGGATAGTACTATTTGGAAGGAGGCCACCTTCCCACTCATTCGTGCATATGAGTGCATACCACCAATCTTATATGTTTGCGATAGGACATATCTTTGGGGCGTTGCTTCAGGCCAATAGGTTTGGTTGTGGACTCAAGCTATACATGTCATTCTTAAATGAATCTTATATTGCGTATAAATACTATTTTCCTAATAATGTAAATCTTACTACATGGTTTGATAACTTCTAAATTGTTTTCACATTTACATTTTATTTTCAAAACCTGTGAACTCACCAACTATTTTTATAGTTGACCCTCATTTTACATGCTTTTCAGGAAACGGTCAGTAGTTCTGGAATGAAGCATCGTTTGTCTTTATTAATGTTGAAGCTATTAGACTTACTTCGTTTTATCTTTTGGATGTATTCGGTTGTATGATTTAGTATTTGGTACTGTAAACTTATTGTAAGTGCTAATAGCTGTATATTGTAAACGATGAATTAGTTGTACTTTGTGTAATGAAACCATTGTGCTGTTACATCTCATGTTTCCGCTTTAGCGGGGTGTGACAGATTTGGTATCAGAGCCAAAGGTTATAGGAACACCGGTTGTCCTTAGGGAAGCCTAGACTATAACCATTAAGTTAGTGTGCCTTTAAGTATGACTAGTTCGGGTGATTGCATCATTCGAAATTAATTTAACATAGCCTGATCAACTATGTATAATTAAAGGCGAAGAGATGCAAGACCGGAAATGGTTATAGAAATAAGGTGCATCATAGAACTCAATTAAGTAAAGAAAAACTTCTCTATGGGTGCTTAGTACCTTCATATTCTAGGTTTTACTATACCTCTAGGAACTAAGTTCTCTTTTTGCAGCCTTACCATGTCGAACTCCTCACTCCACGCTCTAGGATCAGCTGATGACTCTGGCTATTTTACTGGTCGTCCTCGCGACAACCCACCTAGCTCTGAGCCAGAGGAGGACCCCTCGGAGTGTTCAGAGTCAGAGAATGAAGCTAGTAGCCGAGAGGTCACTAGGGAGAACACTAGGATTTCCCCGACACGTGTATCACCCCAGCCACCTCAAGAAGGTGTGCGCATGAGGACCACTGCTCGTATGAGTGTTGCTCCACCTGTTAGATTTGCAGTCAGAGATTTCCCTCCCGGAACTGGACCATCAGGAGCTGAACCTTCAGGGACTGTACCTTCGAGAACTGTAGCCGGAATTCCGATATCTCGAGACCTCGACATGACTTTTAGGATGGCACGTAGAGTGGATGTTATGACTCATGATCTTCAGACTCAGAGAGCTTGGATTGCCCATCATGGGGAGATGTTAGGTTATATGACAGACCTAACATAGCGGTTAGTTTATCGTACAGACGATGCCAGGGAGACAGCACGGGCAGCGGTGTTTTGGTGTAAGGTGTTTGTAGGATTCACTTTTGTGTTGGCTATGATGCTCATTTGGGTAGTTTGGTTTGCTTAGGAGAATGTGTTTGGAGATGGATCTAGATTTTGAAGACCTTGTAGTGTTTACAATGGTGTATGTCTTGATTTTTGATAAATAGGGTGACAAGAATATGCAAGCCCGAGCCTCAATTCTCCATTTCATGTCATTTCTTTCACCCACATTTTCTCTCATCTCCCTCTCTACCATATCTGCATATCTCTCTCTCTAAAAACTGAAATAACAAGAACATTATCATCATAATCGGCCATTATCATCATCAAAGAAGCAAGAAGCATCAAGATCATCATCATCGCATCTCATTGTCGATTCTAGATTCACCATTTTTGGTAAGCAACTTCCGCCTCCTCGAAATCTTATTTATAATACTTGTATTTACATGTTTAGAGTCCACCCAACAAGTTTATGCCCAAAATATCATGGAAAACGCTTTAAAAATTGAAATCCACACAAAAATTACGAACAGCTTGTTCTGCGAACCAAGATCCAACTCAGTTCGCAACCCTTATCCGCGAACTTAGTTTTGCGAGTTGACTTTGGCTCGCGAAGTCAAACTGCGAACCGAACTGACTTGCGAGTCGACCTACGAACTGACTGCGAGTCGACCTGCGAGTTGAGACTTCCGAACCAAACTACCTTTGACTTGCAAAGTCAAACATGCGAGCTGAACTTTGATTTATGAACCCAATCTCAGTTCGCATCGCAAACTCAGTTCGCACCATGATTTCAGTCCACGTCAAACCTTGGTTAATTTTTCCAATTTTGAATTTTTGATGCGTTTTTAATAAAGCAATGTAGTAGAAATAAAATTTCCCAAGCTGACCTGGCAGCTCGACCCCAGCCAGGGAGCCCCTTGGACCCCGCTACCAAAGGCGTTGCCCCTAGACGCCCGTCATCCAGGAACTTGAAAATACAATTACTTTATAAAACAATAATGAAACAAACATAATAATAATGTTTTCGTGAATTATTATCACGTAACATCACCAACAGGCTATACTTGTTTTCAAACTACAAATGAAATACTAAACAAACACTTGGACATTTCCTGGTTTAGTGGACAACTAGCATGAGTGATGTTTCAAAACACCAACTTATTTACTTATTTACTTACAACCTTGTGCGTTTCGGACGCCAGAAGGTTGCAAGGTTTAGAGAACCGATATGCCGACTTACATCCGACACGCCTACGGACATACATCCACTGTACTTGCTTGATTTTACATACGCTATTTGCTAGACTCATGTGAGTCTTCCAACCCCACTTTTTACTGTTTTCTACTTGGGGTGAGATATTTTGCTTACTATTTTAGGCATGAACACGAGTACTGGACTGCCTATATTACTTTTTACACACATTGCATGAGTACTTTAATCCGCTAAAAGCCTCCTATCATAAATTGTTAGTCATGGAATTAAGCGCGAGTACTAGTAAATAGATCCATTTGGGATTGATTATCCCCGCCTAGGGTAGTAGCGCTACCACGGATTACACCGTAGAAACATTCGATTAGTATTTTTATTATATAAGTGATTCTGGATTGCGCTCACAGAGGTACATGTTACGGTACTTGTTTGTACCAATACATACACACTGTTAAGCTTCAACTATGCTGACCTACTGATTTACCAGCTTACTTACTTTTCTTGATAGAAACACTGGTACATACTTATGCTTCATAACGATTACTTTACTACTAACCCTGTTAGATTCACCATCCTTTTTGGTTGACACTTTTTAGCTTTGTATCTCAGCTACACAGACGGAGTAGGATTACCCCAGGACACTAGCTAGAGTCGCATGATTTCTACAGTGTATTTAACAGAGATTCTTAACATTATCTTTTGTATATTATGATTATGTAATAGAATCTTCCGCTACACGCGTAGACTCTAGGGAACTACATTTTTGTTACCGAAAAACACTATGTGTTCATACATTTTATATATGGAAATGTAACTATTCTTAAACGTCTCATTTAGAAATCGTTTGTTGTGTACTTTGTGATGTTGATATTTGATTAGTCGCGCCCAACCCAAACTGCTTCCGCAACCTGAATTTGGGGGTGCGACATAAATCCATTCTCATGCAGATATCTGATAAAGTCTCATACTAGGCTCATGGTGCTTGATGTAGGCCATAAAGACCTTTCCAATATAAGAACTTTATCGAGATACTTAGAATGCTCAAACCCATGTGGTTGGCATACATAAACCTCTTCATGTATAGTGCCATATAGAAAGACACTCTTCACATCCATTTGGTACACTTTAAATCCCTTGAATGAAGCATAAGCCAAAAACAATCTAATGGCCTCAATCCTAGCCACATGAGCAAAGACCTCATCATAATCAATTCCTTCTTCCTCTGAGTACCCCTGTGCTACTAACCTAGCTTTATTTTTGATCACCATGCCTCTTTCATCCTTTTTATTCCTGAAGACCCATTTAGTACCAATTGCCCTTTTCCTTTTAGGAAAATCAACCATTGTCCCGACATCTTGAATTTTGAATTGAAGCAACTCCTCCTGCATATCTTCAAACCAACTTGGATCTTTTAAAGCTTTAGTTACCTTCTTAGGTTCAATCTGAGATAAAAAGCAGGCATATAAAGAAGTGTGAAGTTTTTCATTATCCTTGAATTTGTTGTCTTTTTTGAACAGCAGAACCAATATTACCTATTACATTCTCAAGAGGATGAACTCTATGAGCAATGTACTTAGAAGTAGGTGTCACTGGTATCTCAGATTCTAAGTTGGTGTAATTCAGATCCTGATCAGAAAGAATGATGGACATATCTCTTGTAATTCTGTCCACTATTGGCATAATGTTTCTAGAGAAATTGAGTTGTTTTTCAATTAGCTGCTCTGGACTTAACTCACTCTCATCTTCACTTTCTTCCAATGTAGGCATATTTGGATCAAAAGGAAAATCAACTAGTGTTTTACAACCTTCATTCCCATTTGAATTTTCTATTCCAGAATCTGAACCATGTGATTGTTGTGGTGGAATAGAGTCAAACACCTCTGGTGGAGTAGGTGACCAAACAGGAAATAGAACATATTCTTGTGATTTTCTTTTCTATTCTTCTGTACCTGCATTTGACTATACATATGCATAGCTAACGTCATTGGTTGGTGCATCAATATCAAACATATAAGTTGGACCTTTTCCTGCATTCTCAGTGTGTTCATTTAAGGTCACATCCATTGACTCTTATATAATCCTAGTCTTTTGATTAAATACCCTGTAAGCCTTACTTTTGAACATAGTAACCAACAAACAGACCTTCACTAGCCTTGCTCTCAAACTTTGCTAAGTGATCTTTGGTATTTAAGATAGTACAAGGACACCCAAAAGGTTTTAAGAAACTAACCAATGGTTTCTTTATAAAGAACGGTTCATATGGTGTCTTGTTATGAGGTTTAACTACTAGTATCCTATTCTGAACATAGCAAGCAGTGCTAACTGCTTCTGCCCAAAAAGTCATAGGTAACTTAGAGTCAGCTAACATGGTTCTAGCAACCTCAATTAGTGTCCTATTTCTCCTTTCAACTACTCCATTTTGTTGTAGAGTCCTAGGTGCACTAAATTCTCTATTGATACCTTTAAAGTCACAAAATTTATCCATCTCATGATTTTTAAACTCTGTTCCATTATCACTCCCGATGATTTTAACTTTAAGATCCATTTAGTTTTCAATCTTAGTAATAAATGATCTAAGCATTTCACTTGTCTCATCTTTTGTCCTAAGAAATAATACCCAAGAAAATCTACTGTAATCGTCAATCATAACTAGGCAGTAAGACTTTTTCCCTATACTACTTATATTGGTTGGTCCAAAAAAGTCCATGTGCAATAAGTGTAAGGGTGAGCAATTTGTATTAAAGTAGTGGACTTAAAAGGAGATTTGTGTTTCTTGCCTTTTAGAAATGAAACACAATGATCATCACATGAATATGCATTTTCAGAAAAACCTCTAACAAGCCTGTTTTTGACAAGTTTATTAATGGTTTTGTAATTCATGTGCACATCCTTCTATTCCATAGTTAAGATTCATCAACAGTTGCTTTAGATATAAGACAGTTTAACTTAGGTTGAAGTTCTATATTTGCTAAGTCACACTTATTCACATTATTCTTTCTTGGAATTCTCATCAAAATTATATTTTCGGGTATTTTGAATTCTTTAGAAAGAATAAGGAAATCAATGTCAAAAATGAAATGGGTTCTTCTTATCTGTAATTTGACTTACACTTAGCAAATTGTACCTTAATTGTTCAACAAAGTAAACATCATCAAATTTTATCTTATTACTATGCACTGCTCCTTTTCCTTAAATCTTCCCACTTTTGGAATTGCTTCCAAAAGCTACATAGCCTTCATCAAATGTCTTGAAATCTTATAGCTTCTTCTTGTCACCAGTCATGTGCCTTGAGTAGCCACTGTCAACATGCCATAAGTTTGCTGGCTTGCCTTGCAAATACAGATAGAAAAACAGTTAGTTTCTCTTTGGAACCAAAACCAATATGGTTTTGGGTCTCCCATGTGTATCAACATAGTCAACTCTCATGAAGATCATTGATTGTGTGACACTGTTGGTTTCGGAAACTTCTGAATTAACTATATCTTTTGGTTTCTAGATCTAACTTATTTTAGACTTAACAGTGGGAATTGGTCTAATAGTTTTAACTGATTTACCAACTTTACTAATAGTGTTGAATTTATTAACACTACCCGTGTTTTTGGTTTCCACTGTTTTTGTCTTTTGACTGTTGGCTAATTTATTTGTTACCACTGTTGTAGTAGATTTACTTGTAGCAGCTTTTAACTTATTTGCCTTAGCATTCATCTTCTTGGAAGTGGCTATATGATCAATTTTTGATTTAAAATTTTATTTATTGACCATATTAGCTGTTGTCCATGGTTGTTTTCTAATCCTTGGAATATTCTTGGATTATAATAGCAATCATGTTGAAGATGACCACTTTTACCACATATAAAGCATGATTTCTCCTTTACCATAGTAAAATTATTTCCCAGCCTTTGTGAAACCATTTGGTTCCAATTTCTTATTTCCTCTGGGTTTCTATTTTGGAAAGGTTACGTAATGAAGAAGCACTTGCTTTACATTTACAGTTAACACAATTATTATTCACAGATTTAACATTAGCAGATTTATTAACTGTCTTAACTGAATTACTAATATAAGCTAGACCAGTCTTAGATTTATTAGTAGTGGCATTTTTCATATCTTCTAGCCTTTGCTTATGTTTCTCCAGAAATAGTCTCTAACCTTCTTCTAGTTTATCATTCTTTAATTCTGAGATTAGACCAGTAACAGATTTCTTTTCACTCTCACATGATTACTAGAAGATTTAGTCCCTATACTTTTCTCACATGTAGATACAGATTCACTTTCATCATCCTTAGTCCAATCACTAATCTCTACCTTATCAAAATCAACTTCATTATTTAAGTTATGAACTAGATCAACCTTTGTAACATCAACAGAGACTCATTCCTTTAACTTATTTAAATCAAAATCGGTTTTAAGAGGAAAGTAGTTGTCATTATAAGGTGGGGCTACATAATTATATCCAAATCTAATTTTTAACTTATCATGAATTTGGGATTTGATGAGGTTTTGAACACTCTTAGAAGCATTTTTTAGATCACCTACTTTCAATTTAATATTGTCACTCTCACAAGTGACCTCAAGTAGCTTCTTATTTAACAAATCCATCTTATCTTTCATTACATCTCTCTCCCATATAGCATACTTAAGATCATATTCATACTTAATATGGTTTTTCAGATTTTCAATGGCAGTTGTGGTATGTCTACTTTTAATCTCACAATGTCTAAGTTCCTCACAAAATTTCATATTATGATCTCTATGATGTTTCACAGTTTGTTTACAAATAGAAGAACATAATTTAACTTGTACCTCATAAGGAACCTCTTACTGTTTGTCAGATTCAGCAATGGTCATGAGAGCTTGATTCTTCACCTCATGCTCTTCCTGATCACTCCGGTCAAAACCAAGTCCATCCACTACTAGAAAATGAGGCTAATGCAACACTTTTGAAGCAACACTTCTAAAAAATGTTGCATCTTAGATGACCTTGATTAAAACGCAACAGTTTCTATATAAGTGTTGCATATAATGATCAGATGCAACACTTTTTTTCAAGTGTTGCATTTTTAGTATATAATTGCAACTCTTTTATCTAAATGTTGCAAATATATATAAAAAATGCAACATTTTTAAAAGGTGTTGCGTTTGTTAAATCTGAAGTGCAACAATTAGCATAAAGTGTTGCAATAATAAGTAACATGGAAATACTTAGAGAATTATTGCATTTGTTAAACTTTGAATACTTTTTACTAAGTGTAGTCTTTTAATACGTATTTAATAAGTGTAAAAGAAATATTTCATAAATTATTGATTTATTGCAACACTCAATAACCTCTACAAACTAGCTTAATACTGATGCGTTCTTCGGGTCCAAACGTGTAAATATTTGGCTTTAATGGCAGATGTAATTTGTTTATATATTTATGGTAAATATCGTTGTTGACAAAGATCGAGTGGGGTAAGTTTACAGGTGGTAATTTCAACCCAATTACATAATATGTGTATGTTTTTGGTCACGTTTTTATCTATAACAGGTCAAGCATATATCGCCTAACCAGTTTCATTCAAAAAATTTATTATGGAAATCATATAGTTTTTGCAATGTCAATTAGCCAACAAACAACTTGTTACTTGTGACTAAACGTTGCCAACTCCTGTCTCATACAAAAAATAGCACATTTTGACTTATTATTTAACCACTTGATCTTCCCATTTTGCAACCTCTGGGTATAGCATACATCAAAACGGGTAGAGTTGAGCTGAGTTGAACCATTAACCATCAATGTTCATTTTAAACTAACAGAATTGATCATTTTATTTGTTGTGTGATGCTAATTTTCATTTAGTGAATCTTATTCTTTCATGTATATTCATGACAAAAAGATCATTCAATAAAATGAAGATACGGAACCGAGAAAAAAATATTGAAAAACCATTAAAGTCTTCTATTTCAAATTTGAAAACTATACTCGTTGTCAACCTAGAGTAAACCGGACAAACATGTTCACTTAACTATTGAACTATTTGAAAAATATACTCGAATCATTAGAACATTAATTTTAAACAATCCATCAAAGGGGCATTAGCAAACACTCAATAACCACTATAAGTAACCTTTGTTGCAATTTACTGATTCAAAATTCATGTTACTATTTAGTCATTCATATATGTTAGACCTTTCATGAAACTACCATTCCAAATTTGTTACAGAAAAATAAATAATTACAAATAATTTCAAAACACACATTGGAATGATAATGTAACTCTCTTTAGATCATCAAGATAAGCAATAGAAGCATAATCGATTAGAACTTATTTGAACTGAAAATTTCCCAACTCATAAGAAGCACACTCTTGTTATTATATGGAAATATATTTCTATAAAATAATCAAATCAAATATATATGATAAGTTATACTTAATCGCATAAACTATGTAATTCAAGTTAATATTGACATAAACTCATTATGACCCATTAGCTAACCGGGACTAACCCACCCATTTTTCCACCAGCTTTGTACCATCAAACACGCACAGGGTAGGTTATTGAACCGTCCCATTGATTTTATGTTGTTAAAAGAACAATACAATAAACACGGTGGTCTTAATATGCACTCTTGTACTTCATGATAATAATGTTGGATAATATGAGCAAGTCTAATCTAATATATATATATATATATATATATATATATATGTGTGTGTGTGTGTGTGTGTGTGTGTGTGATTGTCCTAGATTCATCTTGACTTGTACAGATTTGAACTAGATTTTCACTTTTCCTTTATAATGTCTAGCACGGCCTAGAAAAAGTTTCAGAGATCATAATGAGAGTATATGGTTGAATCTAGACATAAACTTTACAAATGCAAGTCAGATAATATAATAATGGTAAAAATCTCATTTGTCGCCAGATCACGATGTACATTATAGGCACACTGTTTGCTTTTGTTAGCTGTTTGTTATGAAGATCAATGACAGAGTAAATATCAAATTAGAGGCAACAAGATGGGTAGGTCAGTGGGTTGGTAGCAGGGATCAAAACAGGTTCAGGTATAAACACTTGAAGTCTATTTAAAGAGCAGTCCATTATACAAAAATCTTAACATAACCTTCGTAATCAGTGAGCAAAACAATTAACAATGATGGATGCATTAGAAAAAGATTATGTGCGACTTTTACCTGAGGCAAAATTGACAACTCTGAAAGTCATATGTACGCGTTTAAATCATAATCAGGGTAATGAAGCTGCAAGTCATAATCAGGGTATGACCCGGCTGCAACCCATTTAAACTGAACCCAACTCAATTTCTTAATAGGTTTAGGTTATGGGTAAGTTTTAACTTCTAAAAAATGCCTACTATATGGAATTGAATAACCTTTATTAGATTAACACCCATCATATCAGTGTATATATCTATTTAGAAGTGGCAACTGCAAGATGGGTATGTTCGTTACGGGGATCAAATTGTCTTTGGCTTAACACAGGTCAGATTAAAAAATAATATATAAACAATATCAATCAATGAATAATTAGGATTTACAAAGTTGTGATAGACTATAGGTTACTTGCAACTCTTGTAGCCACTTTTACTTTGACTTGTTAGGCTAAAAAACTACCACATGTTGCCAGGGTGCATAAAAGAAAACATATATAGATCAAGAGGATAATTTATGAACATTTCATAATGATCTATATCGTTGAGACTAACCTTGTTTGCATTGGATCTCTGTTTTGAAAATAAATCTAGCTTGCCAATTGCATCTTTTTACCAAGTCGTGTACTGTTTCCATAACCATTCTTAAAAAGGATCCAAGAAAGCTCCAGCTATAAAAAAGAAACACTAATGAATGAGTGATCGCGCCCCCACGGTCGGTCAAGGAATCACTTCCCCGTCGTTGCGGACCTTCCAGTCGGAGGCGTGTGATCAGTGGGTTTTAAATTTATATTGTTGGGAAGCCTAAGTTTTATTACTACCTACTACTCTTGTTAAGGGTAGCAAGCAGTAAGTCTGACTCAGGTGTCGTTCTTAAAATCGGAGCGAATCGAAATGAAGTAAATACCTTAAACAATAGAGGCTAATAGGATGGGTTTTTAAAAAAGCAGGTAGGGTTTGTTTTTGGTATTTACTAAATTAATTAAGATACAGAAAAGTAAATACTAAACTACGGGTAGGGTAAGCAGATAGATAGAGATTGTGATTGCTGAAGTTTCAATATTCAGGTTTCGGGATGATGTTCATTATAAAAGATGATTGGAGACTTTCCTCTAATAAAATTAATAGAGGTTTGGTGTCAACACTAGTATCCTACGATTTAAGTGAAAAACCTAAGTCGCATGTCACTGAATACTAGGTTATCATGAGTCTGATCAGATCAGGCTGCTTAGTCCCCCAACACTGTCCGATGAGGACTAGTGACCCGTCTTGGAGTTAACTCCTGGGCACATGAATAAGGGAAGATACCGATATTTAATTTCTGACCTTTCTTAACACCTAATTCTAATGGATTTTATTAAGGGTCGTACTATGCTTGCTAATGTATGTTAAACTGTCAGTTATGTTGGATCAGGGGTTTAAGTATCCTACACTACATCTTAATGTTTGCTTTCTTTTCAAGATCCCTTAGATTTAATCGAGGAGCACATATACTTCTGTCAAGGTGTAGACCCTCCTTTGCGATCAAGCGTTCATCCCTAGGTTCGTTTCACGGTGTATACTGCATTTTTCAGCAGTTCCACAACTTTTATATATACCTAGACCATTTTCAGGAAGGGTGACTTCCAGGTATCCACGGTATCATATGCTTACGACCGGTCCGTAGCTTCCACGCATTTGTACTCCACCAGCGGTGTTTCTAGCGCTATACTAAGTACTGGGCTGTTTTACATCATGTCAATAGCTTATACAAAAACACAGATAACTATCTACCGATACTAGGGTTGATCAGGTCCTAATACAAAAGTAATAGTCACGTGAAAGCTTGGAAAGTGTAGAAAGGGTGGTTTAGATCTACCGCTTGAAAAGTTTAACCCGATACATAACATAACAATCTCCAATTACATATTTAATTAAAGATTAATTTAACATCATCCTTACTCCTAAATATCTACATTTCAACAATCACAATATTACACTACTTAATAAACATGGCAATAAGTAAAGCACATACCATAATATTATGCATGGATAAATCAGACATAATAACAGTATGAGGGAATAGATATCACTGGATAATAGAGCAGCGTAACAAGAGAATATAACTTGCAATCCTTGAATAAGAGCTTGAACACCAATACTCCTTGATTACAAAGGCTACTCTCTACTCTAATCTACTAGCTACCCACTAATTACTCTCTAGCCATCTAGAGAGAGAAGTTAGAGAGAGAAACTAACTAACTAAGAAAACTACAAGAGTGAGAGCGAATTGTTGAATGAAGAATGGAATGTGTGTTGATGGATATGGAAATGAGGAGGTTAAGCCTCCATTTATAGGCTTCAAGAACTAAATTTATATACAACACCCCTCACCCGTTATTTACACTGAAATACACCCTCGAGCTATGAAATTCGACACCTAAAGTGCATATTCGACACCAAATAGGGCGTATTCGGTAGCAAATAGGGCATATTCGGTAGCAAACAGGGCGTATCCAGCACCAAAGAGGGGGTATACCACCCCTAGAAGGGCATTCTACATGGGCATATACGGCCCCTAGAGGGTGGTATACGGCTCCTGTGGGGGTGGTGTACCCTGGGTCGTGCTCTTGTGTGCTGGATCGTAAGTCTTGTATGCTGGATCGTACTCGTTTGGCTCTAACTTCTTCGTTCTTGATCCGTTTATGACGTTCTTTATATCCACGCATTCGTAATCTCGAGACCTACATTTTAAGATACTTATTAAGTCCCAGATCGGAGTTTTACGATAAAATAGCGTGTTGAATGAATAATGCCTATTTAAGAGTGTTTTACGTCCATTTACCGTTGTTTTTGAAATACTTATAAAGTTTTGACCTTTTTAACAAAATGTGATAAATGTGGACTTTATTGGCATAATTTTGTTAACTAAGTGCTAAATATGAGGTAAAAGATGTGCATAAAACATGACTTTTTATGTCAAATCAAATATTCCACACTTAGATTTTGCTTGTCCTCAAGCAAACCGTATCTCACTTCGCTCAAGGTTTTGAGAAAATGGATCAGTTGAGAACAGATCTTTCCTATGGACATCAATTCCTCAAAATAGGTAAGTTATTTCAGAAAGTAAGCGTCAATAGAATAAGAAATCTTAAAACTGAACTAGTTGTCCCTTTAGCATACTTTGCAACTCTCGAAATGTAGAAGTACATGACTGGGCGATTCTCACAGGTGGTCACTCAATTCACTCAAGAAGTGTATTGGGATTCCTAACATTTTAAACAAACAAAATCACTCAAATCCAGTCATGCATCGCTTATCATCATAGTCTTGGTCGAGAATCACATCTCTACCACTCCAAATGAGGGTGGTGCTAATTATCCCAAGGCATTTTTGTTGGGTTGTAATGTTCGGGTGAGGGTTAACTGGGTATGAAAAGGGTTGTTTCAAGGCTTAAAGGGTATGCTTATCTTAGGAATTTTCAAATTTTATGAAAAATTTTATTTAGATATGCTTTTCAATGAAAATGGAACGGATAACGGTAAAAAAGGAAGATAGCTCTTTCGACTTATATCTTTTTGAAAACACACGGAAGATTTACGTCTTTCAGAGATCAGAGTTTTCGGGGGATTTTGAAGCACTTAGCTTTATTTAGATGATAAAACAAAATTTTGTTTAGAATTTCTTTGCCAAAGAATTTCTAAGGCTTTTTTCTTTCTTACTGCCTTTTGAGATCCTTTCATATTTCACACTTTTTGATATTTCGAATTTTACTTGGTGCCAATTTTTCGCACCGTAGGATTCTCGATCTTTTGAGTTTTGATTTCTGAAACGCACGCGAGAATTTTTTGAGTACAACACGAATTTTGTGATTTTTGGAGTGAAAGAAAAAAGAATATCTAGATATCATTTTTCAAAAATTTAAAAATTCAAAGATAAGGTTTTGGTGGGTATGGAAAGGAATGGGTTTTAAAATATTTTAAGAACTGAAAAGGTTAAGGCTCAACAGGGTTTACTAAGCAGATCATCGATACTAAAATTGAGTATCGGCAAGGTTAGGCTTGAAGAGATATGAGAAAAATGGGTTTAATCCTAATAAATGCCAAGATCCTCTAATTGCAGCAATATCGT
Source organism: Pseudognaphalium luteoalbum (assembly GCA_963422505.1). Taxonomy (NCBI): domain Eukaryota; kingdom Viridiplantae; phylum Streptophyta; class Magnoliopsida; order Asterales; family Asteraceae; genus Pseudognaphalium; species Pseudognaphalium luteoalbum. The sequence goes on from OY730196.1 coordinate 53,096,803, forward strand.
GTACGGTACTCTTTGTATGGTCTCGAAGCATATACCAGGAACAAGTTCTAATTCTAAGACGCATGCATCGGCACACACACAGAAATGAATGGTGAAGCATTAAAAATGAATGCTTATTAAAGGCTCAAGTTCCTCACACAACAATATAGGGTGTATGCGCCTAGTCATGCGATGCTTCGAAGATGACCATTTCATTTTTAAGGGATCCTTATTCTGCCTTATCGTACTTTCCAAAGTAATTTATTTATTCTCAAAAAGTGATTATCCTTAGAAAGTATTTTTTCTTACCAAAAGATCAAAAAATTTACAAAAGTTAGTCTACTGAATGAGTAGTCCGACTACTGTCAAAGCGAGACTGTTTTTTATAGCATAATTCTTTTGAAATTTTTGACAAAATGGAGTTTTGATTTAAAAATTTTTGTAAAAATTTTGAGCGAGAAATGAGTTTCATGTTAACTTTGGAGGACAAAAGGTCAGAAAACTTTACGGTATAACATACCGTGTATCCCACACTTAAAGGAACATTGTCCCTAATATTCACTACTAAGGTGGAGATCTTTTGGGGGATCCCACACTTAGAGCTTGATTATAGGATATGCTCACTTTAACGTGTTTTTAAAAATGGTGGAATAAAATCCCACACTTAGAGATTAGGCGTAAAGGATATGGTATGAATATTTCGGGAAGACAACGAAAAAGAACGAAAAACTCCCCTAATGTATTCACGAGATGAAAATGATTTGGCTGAAGAAGGATGAATTGCTCGCTAGAGATTCCAGCTTGCTTTCGTCTAAGAACAACCTTCCATTTTAATGCGTGTCATCTTAGTTGTTAATTGTTCCCATCATTCTCAACAATCAATTCAACCACATTTTATTCTACTAAAATAAACAAAGAAAACGTAAGCAAAATAATAATAATAAAGATAGATAGATCATCCAGCTTAGGTAGCAAGCTTGGTAAAAAGTACCAAAAGATCAAAACAAGTTCACAAGTCATCCCACCATAATAGTTAGTGTTAATACAAACCAATAATAATAATAATAATAATAATAATAATAATAATAATAATAATAATAAAGTACTGGGGAAGAGAAAGTTTAAGGACGAGGGGACCCCTGATCAGTCACATGAAGATCAAATACAGAAGTGGAAGGGTTATTTCCTGCAGCCGAAAGCTCTCCACTAGTGGCTCTTCCTGATACAGTCTCTGATGTAATAAGCCTGTGTTGCTTTAAAACATCTACAGATTCAAAACCCCACTCTTGTAGGCATTGAGCTATCATGCGTGCTTCCTCAAGTAATATCAAGTAACCTCTCCTAATGTCATTCTCATTTGGAAGCTCGTTTTATGGAATAGCATCAAAGTTGAGCATCCCTGAGAATCCTGAGAATGTAAGGCCGTCAGCACTAGTGGTGGGCATGACTGGGCGATAAACATTTGGATCATCAGGCCTTGGGATCTCATAAATTGGAGATAAGACATGGGTAGCTGGGGATGGCTGTTGTGAAGTGGATGGAGCAGCTGAGGTGTGTACAGAGTATACTGGTTCATGGCGAGATGTGGTGGGTATGGTGTATGGTGGAATAGTGGTGGTGACTTGGGCAATGGTAGTGGTGACTGGTGGAAATGTAGCTGGCGGTGTCGTACATCTATACATCAGTGGCTCTGGTATCGGCAATCTAAATCTGCGAGTTACATTTATTTCATGAGCATGTCTAACCTGAAGTGTATGGAAAGTCCAATACTGAGAAAGTGGAGTCATTCGTGTAGTCCAGTCAACAACACTTTGAACCCTAGATGTAGAGCCAGATGCCCTAGTATCCACATGCGGTGCTCTAGCATCTCTATCATCATCTGGTATCTCAATTGGCTCATCATCCTCAACATCCCTGTCTCTTTTACTACTCTTCCTCTTCAGAACACAACCAGGAATGGCATGTTTGGTAGCTCTCCAGAATGCCTGCCCGCTCGAATCAGTAAATATCAACCATATAGTGCGGAAGTACTCTAGATCAAACGGCAGGGATCGAACATAAGGCGAGCTAGTGTACTCGCTCATGTGATCCTCTGTGAGCAAACCCATACGGCTACAAATCCTGGTTATGAAAGCTCCCATATAGATATACTTTGTCATCTCAAATGTCGTCTCTCTTTGAATCCTCTCGGCTACTAAGAAAGCTACATTCATATTCTTCTTCTTAATCATTGCGTTCATTACAAAGAGATCGTCAGCTCCAACAGCTCCTCCTGTTTTTTTCTTTCCATGTAGTGATACAGCTAGTAGCTTGTGCAGGAGTCGATGCTCAACTTTTGAAGAACGCGGAGGCTATTACATTTAAATGAAAACTTGTACCCGTTAGATTGTCCCAAATCAGCCCATGGTCTTCATTACATGAAATACCCCATGAACTATCGAAGAATATCTGAGAATGTGTCTGCTCTTCTGTGTAGAAGCCAAGAAATACCGCAAACTCAGCCAAAGACACATGCTGCTTCACCCCTCTATAGTTAAAGTTGATTAGTCGCTTATCTGTAATACTGGGGATGCAAGGGTTGAATTTGTAGGTCAACATGAATTTGATAACTAGTTCTCGGTAAATGTCTTCATTGAGGGCGAACATCTTGTACCAAGCATCTATTTTCTCATCATTGATCTTGTATTTCACTAACTTCCTCAACTCTCTCTTGTACCCAAGTGCCTTTACATCTCTCCAGACGATAAATCTGTTCTTTCTAAACGGCCGGTTCATCCAATCCTTAATTAGTTTCTTCTTTTTGGCGGAAGTGGCCAAGTATTCCAAAGTAGGATGGATATCTTCAGAAGCAGACTTCATTTGTCAAGATAAAAGACAATTAGTGTGCATCATGATCATAGATATATGGATTTACTATGTTATCCTAAATTTTAAATAAAAAATTCGAAATGTAGGCTTTAAAAATCGAATAATCCATAACCTATAAAGATACATTTTTAACCAAACCGCAATCACCAAACCACAAATTTATCACCAATAATTTTCTTAAGCTATGGTAAATGTCATAAGCATTTTTCTAGGACAAAAGGTTTTATTTTACGAATGATTCCTAGAATAGGCTTTAAACAATGAAAATGCATTAGTATTTGTAGGTTCCCGGTACGGACCTAATCAGATCGTATAACTCAATTGAATGTGCGGAATACAAACAATCAAGTATTGAACGTTTAATCAATTAACAAACACGATATCTATAATCTGTTGTATGTATTAACAATTGATGAACAAGATTACAAACTCTGTCTCTCTCTCTAGCCGTGCCTCTCTCTCACTCTCTAGGGTTTTATCAACCCACAAATGAACCCTAACATGCCTATTTATAGGCTGTCCAAACCCTATATCGACACTAGCCAAGTGTCGCTATATGTGACACTAGCTTAGTGTCGCCTACACACTAATTTGTGTATATTTTTTATTTCACTATTCGTTTACAAGCTCGCATATACACACTAAACACTATACATACGCAGACTAATTGACTTTGACAATTACAAACGTTTGACCAACTGACTGACACACAAAATGCACCAACAGTATTTAACTAAGTAAGCATTAAGATTTTAAAGAAACCTTGTAATTACCTTACTTTAATCAAAACTTTGCAATTTAACATAAACTTAGAAAACTAGTGATGAAACTTTGACCATTTTATGTATTTAAAGATATTAATATCAAGTGTTAGTCAAATTTTAAAAATTGGTGTTTTATGATGTGAAATTGATTAACAACTTAACATTCCATCTTTAAATGGCATAATTACAATATTGGTTCCTTTGAAAACGCGACTTGCTATTTAAAAGCTTCATGCATTTTATTTACTAAAATGATGCTTCTTTTAAATTGAAACTAGTCGTTTAAACCTTTTAAAGCAAGGTTTCAAGAGTTCAAGTGAGCATTTGATGTCAATATTTGCACGAGTATCATTTTGGTTTGAAAGATTTTAATAAAAATAATGATACTTCACAAATACTCATAAAAAAGCTTACTTTAATTCTTGAAAGTCATCTAAACCAATTGCTAACTAATTTAGGCTACTTCATTTATGTTTAACACATCACTATAAGCAATTTTAATAAACAAAAGTCAAACATGAGCAATTCTAGCTAAAAAGTCAATCAAAAAGTCAAAATTCATTACTTTGAAAATCAATGTTCACCAATCCCGCATGAAATTACTAGATTACTATCAATAATCATCATACAAACATTCAATAGCAAGTAATAACACCTAAAGTCCTAATCTTTAGCCCTAAATATCAAGTTTCAAATTGAAACCCTAACTTTTGGGTAAAATCATGAACTAGAGATTTTAAGTTAGAAATTTACCTTAGAATGGATGTAATGATGATCAATAACGAAAATGAAGAATGTAGAGCTTGAGATCTTCAAAAATGGTGAAAATTTGGTGGTGACATGGTGGTGGGGGTGGTTTCGGCCGAAGAAGAGAGGGAGGGGAGGGAGGGAGGAAGTGAAAAATGTTTTCATTTTTTTGCTTTTTAACCTCCTCACCCATTTTTACTTTTACCTTTTTACCCCAAGTGGTAATTTAGTGAAAGTAAATGGTAATTAGGCTAAAAAGGTTTTATTAAAAACTTAGAAATTATTTTTGTGTTCTAAAAATTTTAATCCCATTAAAACTTGTTAAAATTTGTTAATTATTAAATTTGTGGTTTAATAATTGAACAAACTTTATACTTTTTGTGATAAATGATGAGATAAAATTTTAAAGAACGTTTTTAAAGAAGATTATTAAAACTTTTAAAATTTTAAATCCTAAATAAATTGAAAAAATTAAACTACCACGCGATTAACTAAATTAACTACTTAATTTATTTATTAAAATTGGGTTGCCTCCCAATAAGTGCTTTGTTTTAAAGTCAACGGCTCGACTTTTCCAAATAATTAATTCAGGGCACGAGGCTGAGGAAAAGTATAGCGAGGAATAAATAAAAATCGTAGCACTTTAGTGATATGATAAATTAGGTCGGCGGAGTTTCACAAAAAATAATTCAAATTCATTTAGAAAACTTCTCTCCTCGTGTCCTAATTTTATAAGTGCATCAACGAAATTATTAAATTCCCGTTTAACTTTCTTAGGATTTGAAATTCTATCTCGTGGTCCATCGTCTAAAAAGTTAAGATCATGAAGTAACTTTTCCAATATTTTCAAAAATTCCTTTTCTTCTTTTGAATCAGGATTTCAGGTAGTATCGTGAACTGTAACCGATAATTCTTTAAAAAGTAATGTTTGTTGAAGCGTGAAAGGAAATTTTGATTTTTAAAATAACTGAGTTAGCTTAATGTGGATTTCTTTCCGTTTTTCACAGAAAGATTTCTTAATAGCCTCCTTAGTTGCTTTTGGAAAAAAAATTATCAGTTTATTGATTAAATAGATGGCAGGATCGACAAAGAATGGTATTTTCCTTGGGAGTAAGATTGGAATTATAGGGTCACGCTTTATCCAAAATTCAAGCTCACTAATCAGATCAGAAATATACCGATTAATCCGTGTTGATGAAACAGGATGGTAATAAGTATTAGCAAGTAATTTCATTAACAGGTCTAGGTCTGATATTAGTAGTAGCTCATCTTTTCTAGTGTAATTAGCGCGGAGTCCTAAAATTCTGTTATCGATAGTCATGAAGGTCTTTCTTCGGTCAACCGAAAAGGGGAAGTCTGATATTTTAAGGTATTTAAGAAAGTTGGCACAAATATCTATCCTCCTATCTGTTTTAAAAGAATTTCCGACATGATGCTCGGTTTCAGTCTCGGGTGGAATATCTATGATTTCAATGATGTCTGTGGGTGGTCCACTTAGTACGGTTTTAGCTATGGTGTACCTAGGTTGGACTGGACATCTTTGAAATGGTTCATCTATGTAGGGGGTTCCTGATTTGAATTTATGATTTTCCGAACATGAGAGATGCTTATCTTGTGAATAAGTTCTCAAAATGTCAGGGAGATCATATTCAAAGTATTCATCCAAGCAGTGAAGGCATTCATTTCTATCTAATCCTAACATGGGTGGATAAAAGTAAACCTCAGTGCTGAATGGTACTTCTTTGGGAAGGTCAGGTGGCCTAACATAGTGTGGGTATTTGGACAGAAGTGAAGAGATCTCAGGGTCAAGGGTAAATTGACTACATGAAGTGTGAGTAACAAAAGTTGATATCTTCTGTTGAGATTCCTCTGCTTCTAGGTCAAAGGGTTTTTGCCTGATATCAATTTCTTGGACGTTTAAGATTTCTTTGACTTCGAGGTATGAAGAACAAGAAGATTTATCCTCTAATTCTTTTTCCATAAAATCAAAAAATTCAGAATCATCCATTGCCATCATCTCATCTGCTGTCTTGTAAGAGAACAGAGAGAAGGGGCTAGAAACCGAATCAGATGGTTTTTGATTTTTCATATTTTTATGTTTTTTTGTGTTTTAATAACTAAACTATTCTAATAAAGCAGTAACTTTCAAACAAGTTAGGCTTGAATGAAAGGTTCTCCTAAGGACTTCTAACTTAAAGGTATGTTTTTTAAATCACAACGCTCTGCGATCCCCGACAGCGGTGCCAAAAACCAGATCGCGCCCCAACAGTCGGTCAAGGAATCGCTTCCCTGTCGTTGCGGACCTTCCAGTCGAAGACGGGTGATCAGTGGGTTTTAAATTTATAATGTTGGGAAGCCTAAGTTTTATTACTACCTACTGCTCTTGTTAAGGGTAGCAAGCGGTAATCTGACTCAGGTGTCGTTCTTAAAATCGTAGCGAATCGAAATGAAGTAAATACCTTAAACAATAGAGGCTAATAGGATGGGTTTTTAAAAGAGCAGGTAGGGTTTGTTTTGGGTATTTTCTAAATTAACTACGATACAGAAAAGTAAATACTAAACTATGGGTAGGGTAAGTAGATAGATAGAGATTGTGATTGCTCAAGTTTCAATATTCAGGTTTCGGGATGATGTTCATTATAAAAGATGATTGGAGACTTTCCTCTAATAAAATTAACAGAGGTTTGGTGTCAACACTAGTATCCTACGATTTAAGTGAAAAACCTAAGTCGCATGTCACTGAATACTAGGTTATCATGAGTCTGATCAGATCAGGCTGCTTAGTCCCCCAACACTGTCCGATGAGGACTAGTGACCCGTCTTGAAGTTAACTCCTGGGCGCATGAATAAGGTAACATACCGATATTTAATTTCTGACCTTTCTTAACACCTAATTCTAATGGATTTTATTATGGGTCGTACTATTGCTTGATAATGTATGTTAAACCGTCAGTTATGTTGGATCATGGGGTTTAAGCATCTTACACTACAGCTGAATGTTTGCTTTCTTTTCAAGATCCCTTAGATTTAATCGAGGAGCACAAATACTTCTGTCCAGGTGTAGACCCTCCTTTGCGATCAAACGTTCATCCCTAGGTTCGTTTCACGGTGTATACTGCGTTTTTCAGCTGTTCCACAACTTTTATATATACCTAGACCATGTTCAGGAAGGGTGACTTCCAGGTATCCACGGTGTCATATGCTTACGACCGGTCCGTAGCTTCCACGCATTTGTACTCCACCAGCGGTGTTTCTAGCGTTATACTAAGTACTAGGCCGTTTTACAGCATGTCCACAGCTTCATACAAAAACACAGATAACTATCTACCGATACTAGGGTTGATCAGGTCCTAATACTAAAGTAATAGTCACGTGAAAGCTTGGAAAGGGTGGAATAGGTGGTTTAGATCTACCGCTTGAAAAGTATAACCTGATACATAACATAACAATTTCTAATCACATATTTAATTAAAGATTAGTTTAACATTATCCTTACTCCTAAATATCTACATTTCAACAATCACAATATTACACTACTCAATAAACATGGCAATAAGAAAAGCACATACCATAATATTACACATGGATAAATCAGAAATAATAACAGTATGAGAGAATAGATATATCACCGGATAATAGAGCAGCGTAACAAGAGAATAGAACTTGCAATCCTTGAATAAAAGCTTGAACACCAATACTCCTTGATTACAAAGGCTACTCTCTACTCTAATCTACTAGCTACCCACTAATTACTCTCTAACCCTTTAGAGAGAGAAGTTAGAGAGAGAAACTAACTAACTAAGAAAATTACAAGAGTGAGAGTGAATTGTTGAATGAAGAATGGAATGTGTGTTGATGGATATGGAAATGAGGAGGTTAAGCCTCTATTTATAGGCTTCAAGAACTAAATTTACATACATCACCCCTCACCCATTATTAACACTGAAATACACCCTCGAGCTATGAAATTCTACACCTAAAGGGGCGTATTCGACACCAAATAGGGCATATTCGGTAGCAAATATGGCGTATTCGGTAGCAAATAGGGCATATCCAGCACCAAAGAACGGGTATACTACCCCTTAGAGGGGATATACCACCACTAGAAGGGCATATACGGCCCATAGTGGGTGGTATACGGCCTCTGTGGGGGTGGTGTACCCTTGGTCGTGGTCTTGTGTGCTGGATCGTAAGTCTTGTGTGTTGGATCGTACTCGTTTGGCTCTAACTTCTTCGTTCTTGATCCGTTTCTAACGTTCTTTATATCCACACATTCGTAATATCCAGACCTACGTTTTAAGATACTTATTAAGTCCCAGATCGGAGTTTTACGATAAAATAGCGTGTCAAACGAATTATGCCTATTTAAGAGTGTTTTACGTCCATTTACCGTTGTTTTTGAAATACTTATAAAGGTTTAACCTTTTTAACAAAATGTGATAAATGTGGACTTTATTGGCATGATTTTGTTAATTAAGTGCTAAATATGAGGTAAAAGATGTGCGTAAAACATGACTTTTTACGTCAAATCAATGAGCATGATACCATATGAGAGTATAATACATCAAAAAATATCTTACCATAACACTAGAAATATAACCACTCTGGTCGGATTAAATACTTAATATTATCTCAAATAATCTTCGACTAAAAATTTCACGATAAGTTATCCTCCCTTATATATGTGACTGCTTGAAAAGGTAAACCATTGGGTGGCGATCATGTGAAAGTGTTGAAGCCAAGGCAGCAGATGTTTGGTGTTTAGCAACACGATTCAAAATAGCTAGATATCCTTCACAGCTAGGTCCACCGCATATGAGCGAGTGGGCTTCTGGTCATCCAGCTGCAGAATAAGGGAGAGTCAACCATCAACCTACTCCTTAATAATTTAGAATTGGACTGGTAGTTTGCTAGTCTGCTACGACATTAACTCATTTGTGATGCAAATCCGAAATCGTATTTAACCCAACCCATATGAGCAACAACAACTTAACCAGAACTGAAAAACCATAATGCTTAATAGGGTCGGGTTACTGGTAAAATACAGTTTTTTTTTAACTAGAACCCTTTTAACCTTAATGTTTCGGTCAAAGATTTAACACAGCCATATAAAAATCCATTTCAAGCTAGAACGTTGAGTTTTATGAGATAAATCCATGTAATATCAGAACATTGAGTTTCATATCCTTATATATTAGCATTCAACACTTCCATCAGAACTAAGCAGTTAGGATTGAATTAAGTTCTATAATTCCAACAACACGAATCATCATTGTTAAAAAATCTGATAAATTAGTGAATTAATAAACTAGTTAGTGAATTAATAACCATCATGCACCATCAACAAACCGCCCAACAAACTAACCAAGACACCTCTACTTATAATCAATCAGAAGCAATATGCATACCTTATCTAATACAGCCCGATCACTATCACTGAGGACTACAACAGTAGTTTCTGGATCTGAGCAAGCCAAGTTTAACTTAAACAGCTGGTGAAACATGCGTTGGACTATTGATAAATTATGCATAAGTTATTGGCGTATCACTGTTGAATTCAATGATTAGTAATGGGTAGCTTATGAATCTATGATGTTGTAGCGTGAATGTAGAAATCCACTCAAAGTATGGATGATCGAAAACCAATTAATCATTGCAGTTGAAAAGAAAATAGGTGGAGGCTGTATTTGGCGCGGAAAAGAATTCGATTTGGCGCCAGGGGATTATAATAGAAGGAAGAGGATGAGTATTTTCAGGGAGTTTATGAAAATTTGATCATAATTATTATTATATATACGGAGTATTGTACGAAATCACAAACACATACAAAGAAGCAAGAATACCACAAATCACAGAATAATACTTGATTAACCAAAACCGGGTTTATATCCAAAAACAAGACAAAACCTCACTACAGACTCAAAACCCTCAATGTTTAACACCAATAGATGAAGAACATAAACTCTCAAAACAAAACGAATCGATCAAGATGATCAAAGTATATGTGAAAATATGCAGAAGAACTAGAGTTGTATCACTATTTTTATCAAGAGAAAAATTAACCTAAAAACCAATAAACTTAGAATATATACAACCCTAAATAAAAATTTACACCTTCAGTCCCTGCACTCTTCATCTTACAACTTGATACACCAAATTTAATAATTTCCATTTAAGTCCTCATAGATACAAAACTGCACTTAAACAAACTAAATTAGAAATAAAACATATAACAAGGTTAAGATTGACTTTAACATATAATTTTAACAACCTCACTCAAACTTACCCTTCTACAAATTGATTAATCCCAACTTATCACAAGAGTAATTATGTTGAGACTTATTTAATCCTTTTGTAAATATATATATGCCAATTGATGATTAGAGTCAATAAATTTTGTTTGAATGATTCCGAATAAACATTTTTCTTTTACAACATGTAAATCTATTTCAAAATGTTTAGACCTTTCATGAAAAACAGGATTTGCAGCAGGTAACAAGGCAGATTTATTATCACAATACAATTTTATTGGCAGCAGATTGTCAACTTTTAGATCTGCAAGCAACTTCACAACCCAAATAATTTCACAAGTTGTGATAGCTAAAGATCTGTATTCAGATTCTGTAGAAGATCTGGAAATAGTAGGTTGTTTTTTACTTTTCCAAGAAATCAATGAACCACTAAGAAACAAACAATAACCTGAAAAAGAGCTTCTAGAGCCAAGACACTTACCCCAATCAGCATCAGAATAAGCACATAAACTAAACATACCTTCCTCTTTATTGATTTTAACACCTTTACCAGGGCAACCTTTTAAATATCTGAGAACTCTAAATGCAGCTTTTACATGAGATTCAAGAGGAGCATGCATATATTCGATAAGACATTGCACATAATAAGAAAAATATGGTCTGGTTAATGTTAAGTAAATCAACTTACCAATTAGTTTCTGATCTTGAGAAATATCATAAAGAGCTTTATCATTTTTAGATTCACAAGAATTAAGCACGGAATTAGCCTCCAAAGGAATATGAATTGGCTTACAACCAAGCATACCAAATTCACTAAGAAGCAAACAATATTTCCTTTGAGTCATACATATACCAGATTCAGATTTGTTAGTTATGGACTTAAGCGCGAGTACTAGTAAATAGATCCATTTGGGACTGATAATCCCTGCCTAGGGTAGTAGCGCTACCACGGATTACACCGTAGAAACAATCGATTAGTATTTGTTTCATATGAGTGATTCTGGATTGCACTCACGGGGGTACATGTTATGGTACTTGGTTGTACCAATACATACACACTATTAAGTTTCAACTTATGAGCTCATGGCAACTATGCTGACCTACTGATTTACTTGCTTACTTACTTTGCGTGATAGAAATACTGGTACATACTTGTGGTTCATAACGATTACTTTAATACTAACCCTGTTAGATTCACCATCCTTTTTGGTTGACACTTTTTAGCTTTGTATCTCAGGTACACAGACGGAGTAGGATTACCCCAGGACACTAGCTAGAGTCGCATGATTTCTACAGTGCATTTAACAGAGATTCTTAGCATTATCTTTTGTATATTATGGTTATGTAATAGAATCTCCCGCTACACGTGTGGACTCTAGGGAACTACATTTTTGTAACCGAAAAACACTATGTTTTCATACATTTTATATATGGAAATGTAACTATTCTTAAACATCTCATTTAGAGATCGTTTGTTGTGTACTTTGTGATGTTGATATATGATTAGTCGCGCCCGACACGAACTGCTTCCGCAACCCGAATTTGGGGGTGCGACATAAATCCATTCTCAAGCAGATATCTGATAAAGTCTCATACTAGGCTCATGGTGCTTGATGTAGGCCATAAAGACCTTTCCAATATAAGAACTTTATCGAGATACTTAGAATCCTCAAACCCTGGTGGTTGGCATACATAAACCTCTTCATGTATAGTGCCATATAGAAAGACACTCTTCACATCCCTTGAATAAAGCATAAGCCAAAAACAATCTAATGGCCTCAATCCTAGCCACATGAGCAAAGACCTCATCATAATCAATTCCTTCTTCCTCTGAGTACCCCTGTGCTACTAACCTAGCTTTATTTTTGATCACCATGCCTCTTTCATCCTTTTTATTCCTGAAGACCCATTTAGTACCAATTTCCCTTTTCCTTTTGGGCAAATCAACCATTATCCATACATCTTGAATTTTGAATTAAAGTAACTCCTCCTGCATATCTTCAATCCAACTTGGATCTTTAAAAGCTTTAGTTACCTTCTTAGGTTCAATCTGAGATAAAAAGCAGGCATATAAAGAAGTGTGAAGTTTTTCATTATCCTGAATTTGTTTTCTTGTTTGAACAGCAGAACCAATATCACATATTACATTCTAAAGAGGATGATCTCTATGAGCAATGTACTTAGAAGTAGGTGTCACTAGTATCTCAGATTCTAAGTTGGTGTAATTCAGATCCTGATCAGAAAGAATGATGGACATAACTCTTGTAAACTGTCCACTATTGGCATAGTGTTTCCAGAGAAATTTAGTTGTTTTTCAATTAGCTGCTCTGGACTTAACTCACTCTCATCTTCACTTTCTTCCAATGTAGGCATATTTGGATCAAAAGGAAAATCAACTTGTGTTTTACAACCTTCATTCCCATTTGAATTTTCTATTCCATAATATGAACCATGTGATTGCTGTGGTGGAATATAGTCAAACACCTCTGGTGGATCAGGTGACCAAACAGGTATGATTTGACGCAAAAAGTCACGTTTTGTGCACCTTTTAAAGCCGATTTTGGTTTCAAATCTTTTAATAAACATCAAATAGTTAATGTTTTATGCTAAAAATGTAAAATGAACCAAAAGTTAGACTTCCTTTCTAAAAATCACTTAAAATGCTCAAATAACGAACAAATCAAAGCTAAAATGATCCACTTGTGATTATGACATATAATTAAGCTAAACTGGCCTAATTTGTGTCATATTGATCTTCAGGAAAATACGAAACCATGGGCATGAGAATCATTCGAATCTGACAAGTAACGAAGAAGTTAGAGCCAACCGAAGATCACAAGAACTACGACCAGTGCACAAGACTTACGATCCAACACACAAGAAAAAGACCCAGCGTACACCACCCCCTTAGGGGCCGTATACCACCCATAGAGATCCGTATACGCCCCCTTTAGGGCAGTATACGCCCTCTAAAGGGTGGTATACCCCCCTTTTTGGGTAGTATATCCCCTCTTTGGTGTTGGATACGCCCTGTTTGCTACCAAATACGCCCTATTTGCTATCGAATATGCCCTATTTGGTGTCGAATACGCCCCTGAAGGTGTCAAATTTCGTAGCTCGAGGGTGTATTTCAGCGTAAAATGCGGGTGAGGGGTGTTGTATGTAAAGTTAGTTCTTGAAGTATATAAATAGAGGCTTAACCTCCTCATTTCCATATCCCTCATCACACCTCACAACACACACATTACACACTTCTCTCTCTAGAATAGTGGTAGCTTTCTCTCTCTAACACTTCTCTAAGGAGTTAGAGGAGAAACAATAGGAGTAGAGTAGCAAGCTTACGAGCTTTGTACGGAGTCGCTCCGAGACTACGGTTGCGTAGATTTGTTGTAACGCCTAACAGGTTCTATTATATTATCCTTTCTTGTTATTTTTAAATATGTTGTGCTATTGTCATGATTATTTAAAAATGCATGCTATGATGATTGTTATGTTAGGCTAGACAAATCTGTGTTTGCTATGATATATGTTATGCTAGGGTAGTTATGCTTTAAATAATGATGTTACTCTGCTGGTATGAAATTAGGATATGTTTGAATTTATGAATTAATTCTCTAATTTTTTATTTATCCAACTTATGCTGTGGTTTGAAACCTATTGATATAATCCGGCCAATTGTAGAAATAGGTCCCTCAACTATTCTATGTCTGAATGATTATCAACTCGGCATGGCCGCTGTTCTCCAAATTGAAATAAATCATAGGAGACACATAGCATAGGATTAGAGTTAAATTAGAATTAATCCCATTTATCGGATGCTTTTGAGAAAACTTTCGGAGCATCTGTGACATAACCATTTATCCAGAAACTCTGCCTGAAACAAACTGATATGTATCCATATTACACTACTGCATGTTCTTGTTTGATTGTTGCTCTAGGGTTTACATGCTAGTATCTGTTTGTCTACTGCGGTTGTTGGGTTTATGATTAGGTTTTCAAACATAGAATAATTACATACAACAGTTTAACATGCTAGAATAATTACAATGATCTGTATGAAATAATGTTGAACAATTTAACCGATCGTTAAACAGACTTTCCCAACTTATTCCGCGGGGTCACTCCTGTTCACTTTATTGTTTATTCAACAATTCGTGCCACGATACAAACGTCTCCAGACGACCGAGACCGGGGAATAGGATTCAAGGTTAGTTGTCGGTTAAATTGGTACTACATTTGGGAGAACTTTCGATGCAGCTTACACTCCATATCTGTTATCCATGTGACATGTTATTTATTTGATTGTGAACAACTCTACGTTAGATAAGTAATAGGATAAGATTTATGGCCCATTAGGACATATACAGTAATGATACGAGATCTCTGGGTGAGGCATCGGAAATACCGTAAAACGGCTCAGTACTTGGTATAGCGCTGGAACCACCTCTGGTGAAGTACAAATGCGTGGAAGCCACGAAAAGGCGGTAGGTACAGTACTATGTTGAACATCGTTCAGAGACCTTAAATCAGCACTGCTAGACCCTCATAACTACCCCTAAATAGCATATACTAACATCATAGCAAACACTCACGTAATCGATAGATCTCTCAGCGACTACACTCCTCATTTCATTTTCTTTTATTTTAGTTTAGAGTAGAATAGAAAACAAAACCCCTCAAAAAAGTTTTAAATCTCAGCTAAATTACCAAAGATAATTAATCCTCCTAAGATCCCATGCTCGTTGTGGTTTAAGAACGACACCTGAGTCATACCTACCGCTTATACAAGTAGTGGTGTAACTTAGGCTTCCCAGCAAAATATAAAATTTAAAAACCCTCTGATCTGCAACCCGACTTTACGGTCAGCAACGACAAGGAAGTAATTCCATGACCGACCGTTGGTAGGCGATCAGGATTTTGGCGCCGCAGCTGGGGATTACAAAGACCGATTTTAGGAATCTAGTTATCTTAGTTATTTAGCAATCCTTTCAGAAGATCAATATCATTCAAAAGTTCCTTTTCTATCCTTAGGTTAATTTTACTTCTTCCGTCTTTAGATTAGTTTAAACCCTTCCTTTCCAAAACCCTACTTTCTACCAACAAGCTATGTCGAACTGTATCACTCTCGCCTCATCAATTAAGCCACTGCTAGAGGGACGAGGAGGACCGATCGTAGCATCAACCAACGAAACCCTTGAAATTAAGCCTCACTACATTAAAATGCTAAAATCTGAGTGTCAGTTTCATGGTCTTTCGATTGAAAATCCAAACGCCCATCTCAACAAATTCATCAATCTTTCCGACTCTTTCATACAAATAGGAACCAATAGAGACCATCTTCGCCTCCATTTGTTTCCCTATTCTTTATCCTCTCGAGCTTTAACATGGTTTTATGAATTCAAACCCAATTCAATTCATACATGGGAGGAGATGGCTACTAAGTTTCTAGCTAAGTACTTCCCTCTTTCCCTGCAAACCAAGCTTAAAAACGATATCACTAACTTCCATCAAGGAGTTAATGAATCATTAAGCGCTGCATGGGAATGATACAAGAAGTTAATTGGAAGATGTCAGAACCATCAGTTGGATGAAACGAATCTGGTCTGTACATTCTACAACAGTTTGAACCCTCAACATAAACAAATCCTCGACGCTACTTCATCCGGAAATTTCATGCTACATACCTCTGACGAAGCTTGGAAATTGATCGAGACGATTGCGACACATCAGCATAACTTGGAGTCAGATGAATCTATTTCAGAAAGAAGGAATACTTCCAAACAAACCTTAGACAAATTAACATCTCAACTCGATTCTATCACTCAAATTGTCAAGGATTTGCAAGAATCTTCAAACCCTAAGCTAAAGAAGATACCACAAAAGTTCCTCTCAAGCCGAAGGGCCAACAAAGAAATTCTTATATCCAGTGGAAACCCTAATCATTCTCTTCATTCAAAATCTTTCATTCAATGGTTTACCACTTCTCAATCTTTAAATCTCTCTACTCCTTCCCCATTGACTTCTCGTCTAAACAACTAAAATTTCAAAAACTTCATTGTTGAACAAAATAATGTCAATAGAAAAATTGTTGATTTTCAAAACCAAATTGATTATTTGACTAGAATCTCAAACAATTTAATTAAAAACATGGAGGATAATGTTTAAAAGTTGTTTCTAAAAGTTGAGGAGAAGCAAAGGGAAGAAGCGATCTACAACTCTGTCTATCACTCATCCTATGAGCACACTCATCCTATGAGTATGATGACATCCTTGTGGTCACTAGAGGAGGAAAAGAGACTAAAAATGAGAAATCCATAGATATTCCCACAACTGAACCTTCTACTTCTCTGCCTACTGATTCAGTTCAAGTTGACACCCCCGTCACTTCTCCTGAACCAGAACCTTCTAAAGCCCCATAAGATATTAGACCTACGCGTATACCTTTCCCTGGTAGGCTTAAGAAAGAGAAACAAGAAGCTCAATTTGGAAAATATCTAGAAATGTTCAAAAGCTTACACTTAAATGTTAGAATTTTAGATGCTTTAGTTGAAATGCCTAGTTGTGCCAAATTCTTTAAGGAACTCTTATCCAATAAAGAAAAACTTAGACAAATAGTTAACTTACCCTTAGATGCAGAATGTTCATTAATTATGCAACAAGGACTACCCTCAAAGCTAGGAGACACTGGCCGTTTCACTATTCCTTGTTGTCTTCAGGATGTTCAAATAAGTAACGCCTTAGCTGACTTAGGAGCTAATGTAAACCTTATGCCATACTCTCTTTTTAGGAAATTAGTATTAAGCAAACTATTACCAACTCGAATGACCATCCAGTTAGCTGATAGATCAGTTAAACTCCCTCGAGGAATTGCTGAAGATATTATGGTCCGTGTTGATAAATTCGTCTTTCCTGTTGATTTTGTTGTTATGGATATTGAACAAGACGCCCATGTTCCACTCATCCTTGGCAGACCTTTCCTAAACACTGCCAAGGCCGTCATTGACGTTAATGAAAAATCTTTAAAACTTCGAGTTGGAACTGAGGAAGTCACCTCCAATGTTGAAACATCCTATGGGAGAAGACCTTGGTCTTGTAGATTCTTTGCAAGAAATATTTGAAGAACATTTGGAGGAAATTCTCACGGTAAGCAACATCAACCCCAACACCATCATCACAACAAGGAAACTGTGTGAAGAAGGCACGGGATTATGCTCTGCTCTCTCAGAATCTTCCACAACATCAAGAGAAGTTCTATGTCCTTTAAAGAATTCCTGCCCGCAGTTCAAAACTATTACGACTACTCCGCTTGGTCAAGGCACACCAGTCACTCTTCTAAGAAGGAACCCGACTCCTGAAGTACATGATTCATCTTTCTCAAGGGAAGAAGTTCAAGGGATGCTCAAGGAAATGGAATCAATGTTTTCACCACCTGAACCACATAGATCAAATCCAGAAATCACCATAAGCAATTCTTCATCAGCTCAATCTCAGAAGTTTGCACTCACTGAAGACAACGATATCATCATTACTGGAGAAAATGAAACTTCCACATCATCAACTGTCAAATACGAGCTGAGGAAGGATGCATTCTCTGATAAAACAGAATGGGTTGAAATAGCTTCAGCCAACACATTAGATTCACCTCTTGAAGAATCAGACTTCCAAACAAAGTTTGATGAACTCAAGAGAGATGAAATTGCAAGAATGAAGCCCTTCCACTGAAGAACCGCCGGAATTGGAACTGAAGGAACTTCCCTCTCATCTGGAATACGCTTATCTCGAAGGAACTTCACACTTACCAGTTATCATATCCAAAGATCTGAAGCCTGAGGAAAAAGCCAAGCTCATCCAAGTGCTTAAGTCACATAAAAAGGCAATTGCTTGGAAAATCTCTGACATACAAGGGATCAGTCCAAACTACTGCACACACAAGATTTTAATGGAAAACGACTTTAAGCCATCAGTTTAGAGACAGAGGAGAGTCCACCCGAAGATTCAAGACGTGGTCAAAAGGGAGGTTATCAAACTTCTTGATGCTGGCCTGATATACCCTATTTCTGATTCTCCATGGGTCAGCCCCGTGCAGGTTGTTCCAAAGAAAGGAGGTATGACGGTGATTACAAATGAACATAATGAACTTATCCCAACAAGGACCATCACCGGTTGGAGGGTCTGCATTGACTACCGCAAAATGAACGAAGCCACTCGCAAAGATCATTTCCCTCTTTCGTTTATCGATCAGATGCTTGAGAGATTGTCAGGAAATGAGTTCTATTGTTTCCTCGATGGATTCTCTGGCTATATTCAAATACCTCTCGATCCAAAGGACCAAGAAAATACAACATTCACATGTCCCTATGGAACATTCGCCTACCGACGTATGCCTTTTGGGCTATGCAATGCACCTGCAACTTTCCAGAGATGCATGGTGGCAATTTTCCATGACATGATTGAACAGTGTATGGAGGTATTCATGGACGATTTCTCAGTCTTTGGAGACTCCTTCACATCTTGTCTTTCCAACCTAGACAGGATGCTAGCTCGATGCGAAGAATCAAACCTCATTCTGAATTGGGAAAAATGACACTTCATGGTGAAGGAAGGAATAGTGTTAGGACATCGGATATCTAAAGCAGGAATTGAAGTCGATAAATCTAAAGTTGATACTATCTCAAAACTTCCAGCACCTACTTCTGTGAAAGCCATCCGAACAACTCATGAACATCGGAAAGCACCCCCAGGGACCTCAATCATCATATGATCCCTGGTATGCTAATATTGCCAACTTCCTGGTAGGAGGAATTGTCCAGAAAGAATTGTCAACTTCTCGAAGATGAAAGTTCTTCTGCGACTCAAAGAATTATTTTTGTGACGATCCTTTCCTCTTTAAGGTCTGTCCCGATCACATCATCAGAAGATGCGTCGATGGGAAAGAAGCCGAATATATCCTCTACCAGAGCCACCATGGACCAACTGGAGGCCACTATGGAGCTAACAAGACCGCACGGAAAGTGTACGATGCCGGCTTTTATTGGCCAACCATTTTTCAAGATTCTTACAACTTGGTGAGACGCTGCGATGCTTGCCAACGATTTGGTAACATATCCGTATGCAATGAAATGCCACTTACCAACATTCAAGCTTGTGAAGTCTTCGACATTTGGGGATTAGATTTTATGGGACCCTTCCCTAAATCTAACGGTAAAGAATACGTTTCCAGGTGGGCCGAAGCACAAGCTCTCCAAACAAACAACGCCAAGGTCGTCACTAAGTTTCTAAAACAACTATTTTGTCAATTTGGAGCTCTACGAGCCATAATCAGTGATCGCGGCACACATTTCTGCAATATTCACCTAATGAAAACATTGCAACAGTACTGATATCGCGTAAAAAATCATGTTTTTACTACCGATATCTCTCTCATTCTAGAACATGATTCTTAGCATTTTAACCTCAAAAACAATTCAAATCAATGATATTATGCCAAGATGGTCAAAACAAGGTTGCACGACAAATATCAAGCAAAACGGATGAAAAACAAAGATTCCACACACGCTTGAAGATTCAAGGCATCAAAACGATATTTCAAGAAAAAAGTGCCCATCATCAACATCCATCTCATCCAAGATGTTCATTTTCAAATTACGAATCCAACAGAAGAAGAATCAACGAAAACGGATAAAGAATGAAGATTCTACGCCCGCTGAAAGATCCAAATGATTCGTACGCAGTATCTGGAGATAGGAGACATATTTTTGGGACATCTTTACATCAAAGTCTTCATTTTTGAATTACAAATCCAAGGCAAAAATAATCAACACAAATGGACGCATAACGAAGAAGATACGCATGAATTAAGCAACGCAGCGAAAGACGACGAACCGGGGCGGGTAGCAGCTAGCCACCAGCCACCGCCGGCCAGGTGGTGGGCGGTGCCGCCTCCCCTACCCCTGTCTCTTTTCTTCTTTACCGTCCTTGCGTGTACCCGGTGTTGATTAAAAAGTCATGTTTTTACTACCGATATCTCTCTCATTCTAGAACATGATTCTTAGCATTTTAACCTCAAAAACAATACAAATCAATGATATTATGCCAAGATGGTCAAAACAAGGTTGCACGACAAATATCAAGCAAAACGGATGAAAAACAAAGATTCCACACACGTTTGAAGATTCAAGGCATCAAAACGATATTTCAAGAAAAAAGTGCCCATCATCAACATCCATCTCATCCAAGATGTTCATTTTCAAATTACGAATCCAACAGAAGAAGAATCAACAAAAACGGATAAAGAATGAAGATTCTACGCCCGCCGAAAGATCCAAATGATTCGGACGCAGTATCTGGAGATAGGAGACATATTTTTGGGACATCTTTACATCAAAGTCTTCGTTTTTGAATTACAAATCCAAGGCAAAAATAATCAACACAAATGGACGCATAACGAAGAAGATACGCATGAATTAAGCAACGCAGCGAAAGACGACGAACCGGGGCGGGTGGCAGCCAGCCACCAGCCGCCGCCGGCCAGGTGGTGGGCGGTGCCGCCTCCCCTACCCCTGTCTCTTTTCTTCTTTACCGTCCTTGCGTGTACCCGGTGCACCACCTTTCGCTACTTTTTCGTACCCGGTGCACCACCTTTCGCTACTTTTTCGTACCCGGTGCACCACCTTTCACTCTTTTTCTAATATGACCCTAGTGATGCTAACATGAGCCACTTTTCACCTATAAATAGCAGCACTTAGACCTCATTTGAAGACATCTTGAATATCATCCTTTAGCATCTTCACACTTACATTTAGATATCTTTCTTTCTTTGTAATTTTAATTCTTCCTAGTTAATTAGACTAGCTAATTAACTACTCAAGGAAGATTTTGTACGGAGGTACTTCGGAACGCATATTTTAGCTACGAGTTATTGTACTTCTTTCCAGGTGTTAATCTATCTTCCATATTAATATGTTTGTTCTTTCTTTAATAAATTTAAATATGCATGCTAGAATTGCCTTGATTAACTAAATAACTCAATTGTCTGCTATGATAGTCGGTTAGGAAAAGTTTAAATATGTGATTGTACTGTATGTCATGAGATTGCGGATGCTTTATATTATAAATAGATGTAGGAATTGAATCTTTATCGTTTATCTGCTCAACTCATGTTGTGACTAAAACCATATCCAAAAATGAACGTAGCTAACTCATAGGGTATAGGTCACTTAGTTATACTATGTTAGATTAAATCATTGAGCTCGACATGGCCGGTGTTCTCTGGACCACACTAGGATCTAAGAGACACGAAACATGGGAATAGTGGTAGATTAAGATTTCATTCAAACAGACGATATTTTTGAGACAACTTTCGGAATATCCCGGACTTAGATAACACCTTTGTATGCTCAAATTGAACCATTACCTTGATTGTCTTACTGCATGTTCTTGTTTGATTGCTACCTTAGGATTGTCATGATAATAAACTATATTTAGCCTTAATCATCGTGAAATAATGTGACGGCCCCTATTCGACTGTTCTTCGATATAGTATTGGAAACGCTTATGGCCGAGTACAAATGTATGGAAGTCGAGAACGACCGAAGGTAGTCATGTTATGAATCGATTAACAAACGTGTTACTTAGGTTTATATTCTTAGTATAAATCATCCCCGTTTTCTTGCATATTTGAGTAATGTTGATAATTTGTATGAATAAGTGATGACATGCTATCCGACCGTCTAGACCGGTTATTCCAACTGGTTCCGACGAGGGTAAAACCCGTTTACAAGACTGTTTATTCAACAAACTGTGCCATGATTCGGACGTCTCTGATGACCGAGATTGCGGAATAGGAATTGAGATTAACTGTTGGATAATATGGACATGCATTTGAGAGAACTTTCGGTGCATGTTTTAATATATTCTGCATCCCATGTGACATTCTAATTGCCTGATTGTGGACACCTCCGCGTTAGCCCGATAGAAGGACTGTAGAATAGCTCACATTAACCTACAAATTTATCCTCGTTCAGACTCCTCTTATTTAACTTCACCTAAACCACTTCATAGTAGACAATCGCTTTAATTGCTGAACGCCCGAAGTAACCTCCACCTTGTAGTTTATCTTAAATTTAACTTTAATTTAGAAAAACCAAAAACCAAAACCATCTTTCTGAGCCTCAGCTAAATTCATAAAAGTTTCTAAACCCTCCTAGTTTCAATTCATCGCGCTTTGAAGAACGACTCTAGGTCATACTTATCCTTTGCTTACAAATTAAATATGCAAATGCAAAAGTCCTGATGACACTTACAAATTAAAATCTTTTATAATCATCAGTCCTTTTCGCATTTGTATATTCTTATAAACTTGAATGTTACCTGTTTTGTTTATGTTTTTCAGATGGATCTAGAAGAAGCCAGCAAGGAGAGCAGGAAGCGAAAGAAAACCCGTATAGGCAAGAAAAAGAAGAAGACTGCTATTCAGGATGAGAGTACGATTGATGTGCTGACTACTCCGAGGGAGCATTTGAGTCCTGCTGCACCATAGTCTACCCCATCATCTGGGATGATCCTGACCTTGGATTATGGGATTACTACTGTTGACCCAGTAGCTACTTGGGCGCTCTTTAAGACATTGTCCATTCATCATGATTCAATGGCTGAGATCCGTGAGGCAGTCGGTCTACCGAGACTTCCGGACATCCCTTACAGGCTAGGGTCTGGTCCAAGAGCTTCTCGTCCACCATGGTCATTCTTCCCTCCTGCACCTAGCACTACTGATGCTCCAACACAGGATCCGGTTCCTTCGAGTTCACACGTTGATCCTGCTGAGATGCTCACAACTGCTAGCAGACTTGATGTACCATCATCTTCTTCTATCCTCCAGGATGCTGCCCTTTACCATATTGTTGTTGCTGAGTTCGATCCTGATATGGATGATCTTCTAGATGATTACTTTATCTTTACTTTATTATAGCTTATCTACTTTAATTATGTCTATTATACTACTATTCTCTGATGTCTGGTGATTATGACTCTATTTATGGCTATTTGCAGAACTCAGTATTCGTAGGAATGGGTGACCTTAAAAGAAGTCTAGTCCAACCAAACTCCAGCAAATCACTGTAACACCCCGTAAATTTAAACGCGATTACGTACACTAAACATTTGCATTTTAGGCTAACTCCCTAACTTTGAGTGAATTCACAACTACTTTTAGAGGTAAGTCTAGCAAAGCCCAACTAGTTAATACGCATAGTATTACTTATTCATAATTAGTTGTAATTATGTACAGAACGATTTAAACAATGCGACAAAAATATACGACTGTTGTTGAATAAAATTAGTTAACAATATGAAATTATTAAATAACATTAACGTTTATTAAATATTATGTCGATAATATTTACAGGTATCTCGTAACGAATAACATTTATTACGTAAAACTGAAACAAAATAAAGTTTAAGATTTTGTAAACTCAACTAGATTAGATTTATAAATATCTCAATTAAAAATATAATAGAATGCGTATTTAAAAATTTATTATTTAAAATATTGTAACATGTAACGATCGGGTAAACAAACACGGGTTAAATACCACAAAATTGGGACAAGTCCCTTCCCCATTGTGGAAGACCCAAAACCAGCCCCCCTACTCTCCTTTTCATTTTCATTCTCACCATCATCTTATCTTCCCTTTTATCTCTCTCTCAAAAACGACCTCTACCACCATCAAAACCACCACCACAAAATCAAGCAAATACTACATCAAAAACGCATCAAATCACATAATTCCTTTAGAGAAAAATGATCACGGAGTCGAGCTCTACCTTCCTATCTTCTCGGATTTCTCATGCGATAACTTTGTAAGATCCCGACAATCCCGCATACTCTTAAATCTTGCTATTTTCTTTGATTTCTCAGGTTTATAATACTTCATATACCATGTTTTAGTGTTTTTAACAACTGATTATGTCCAAATCGAAGCTTAAATTTCGTTTTTACAAACTGATCTACGAACAGTCTAAGTGACGCATCAGGCCCAAAAACAAAACCGCGTCACTTAAGTGACGCCCTAAGTATCGCATAAAACCCTCTTTTTGCGTCACTTCGCCAAGTGACGCTACAAACCCTTTTTTTCTGACACTTACACCGACACTTCTACTCGTCACTACCATGCGTCACTAGCTTAAGTGACGCCTATAATAGAATACTGATTTTGACCCGACACTTGTACCCGTCACTTGTTTAAGTGACGCCTCATATGCGACACTTCCTCGAGTGACGCTAACAATTTAGAACTTACCATTTTATGCGACACTTCCTAAGTGTCGCTACCCTAAGGCAAGTGACGCCTCAAGTGACGCTAAAAACAGAAAGTTTATAACTTTTTCACTAAGTGTTTAGAATGAGATTTTACCCCTGGTTTTACTCCGAAATGAAATTTCGAATGCATTTTTACTACAACAACATAGCAGAAATAAAAAATTTCCAAGCCAGGGGCTCTGCCCCTTGAACCCCGCCAGGGTTGCCATCCCTTGGACCCCGCTACCAGGGGCGCTGCCCCCGGACCCCCGTACACAATTTCATACTTTATGAACCACAATGAAACAAATATAAAAATGTTTTCAGAGATTACCATTACAAACAGTTACCAACGAGTCGTATACATTTTCACAACTACGAAATACTAACGTAAACGTTAAACAAATACTTTGGACATAACTTAGTTGTACGAACACTAGCATGGATGGTCGACTTAGACATCCACGTACTTATTAAAATCTCATACGTTTAGGACGTTAGGAGATACCAGACTATTCTTGGGCTTTAGACTTTGCTAGCACTCGAACATACTCAACTCAACAGGTGAGTTCACAGCCCCTACTTTTACTGCTTTACTACTTTCGAACAGGGGTGGAAAACATAGTCGACTGTTTTACTGATTGCAATAACTACTTTTGCTTACATGATTGTTTATCATACTTGTTTACTCGCACCATTTGAGTACTTTGAACTATTGAACCCTTACAACAAAACTGGTATTTATGAAATAACATTTTCACACTATAAACTTGTTAAACTTTGTTTGGTAAACCGGAGAATGACCGGTACTTTTATGTAAATGCTGGAGAACGACCAGCAACGTATTTTAGTTCCAGAGAACGACTGGCCAAGTGGACGGGAGAATGACCAGTGCGTCTTTTGACTGGAGAACGACCGGTACTGCGTTTCGCTGGAGAACGACCATCATTATTTATTGCCAGAGAACGACTTGCCGAGTTTGGACGGGAGAACGACCCATGCGTCTTTTGACCGGAGAACGACCAGTACTGTGTTTCGCTGGAGAACGACCAGCAACGTATTGCAACATGTATTTTGGGTAACATCTCACGTAAACGGTATTTTGGGTAACATCCCACGTAAATGGTATTTTGGGTAACATCCCACGTAAATGGTATTTTGGGTAACATCCCACGTAAACTGTATTTTGGGCAACATCCCAACCGAACTATATTTGGATAACATTCCACAAAACGTTTACTTAACTATTATGGCAATAACTATTTGTGAACGTATTTGTTTCAGTAACTGTGCTTACAAACTTGATTCAACTATTGCAAATATAAAACCTGTGAATTCACTCAACCTCGTTGTTGACTTTTACTATGTTTTTCAGGGAATTAGCTGCATGTAAGACATCCTACACACATGGAACGTAGGCGACCCCCAAAGGAATAGGATGCCAACTTTTGACAACTGAATTTCTTTTATATAACTAAGCTGTTTAGTCATATTTATGAAATCTACTTTTGTAACTTAATTACTTTTCAACTTATACGATTCGATGAATCGTAAACTTTGTAACTATTACTTTTGGAATCTTAATATATTATGTTCTGTTGTAATCATAAGCTCTGATACGTATGCATGTACTGTATATTGTGGCACTCCCCATACTTAACTAAATGCTTCTGCTAAACTCAATCAACGAATTTTGGGGGTGTTACAATCACCCACACCACTCCTTCACGAATCCGATCCTACATCTAGTACCCATCAATCGTAGGGAAGTACCTGTCTAGTTCTTATGATCTTTATTATGATAATTTATGCTCACGCCCACTTAAAACTCTAAGTGTGGGATTAACACCCCATAATTAGAAAAACTTGAAATTTATAATTAACTTAATGCAAAACCTTAAGTGTGGGATTCCCCTTAGTGTAGAAACATTGAGGACAATTTTTATTTTTAAGTATGGGATAGCAGTATACTTTTCGCACACTTGTTTAGATCAAAATTTTTCGAAAATAGTCCTCATTAAATAAATAGACCCTTACTTTGTCCAAAAATTTTAAAATTTTTCGCTAAAAAAAATCTTGCTTCGACAGTAATCGAACTACTCATTCAGCAGGCTGACTTTTATAAAGGTTTTTGAGTCAATAAGTTAAGAAAGAAGTACATATTTTTTACAAGTATTCAAAAGTCGGTAAAAAGAGATCGGAACATGTCAGACTCTAACTAATTTTAAACTGAAAGTCTAAGAGGGGCATCGCGTGACTGGGCACATGCAACCTATATTTGCGGTGAGGTAACTTGAGCCTAATATAAGCATTCATTTTTAATGCTTCACTTTCATTTGTTGTGTGTGACCGGTGCATGCATTCAGAATTAGAACTTGCTCCTGGTATGCATTTCGAGACCACATTGACAGGTGCCATACGTGGCATAGGTGCAATTAAATGACCTAGACATTTACTTAGGATAAAAACCATTTTTTGACATATCTCTTCAAGTCTAACCTTACCGATATTCACTTTTAGTATCAATGATCCACCTAGAAAACCCTGTTGAGCCTTAACCTTTCGTTTATTATAAACCCAAATTTTTAAACTCACTCACTTCCATACCCACCAAAACCTTATCGTAGAATTTTTAAATTTATTGAAAAATGCTATTTAGATACTCTTTTTGCTTTCCCTCAAATTTCACAAAATTCGTGTTTACTTAAAACTTCTCGCGTGCGTTCCATAATCAATATTCAAAAATCGAGAGTCGTATGGTGCGGAAAATTGGCACCAAGTAAATTCGAAATTGTCAAAAGGATTGAAAAATAAAAGGATCTCAAAATGGGTAGAGAAAATATAAAAATCTCTTAGAAATTCCTTGGCAAAGAAGTTCTAAGCCAAAAAAAAAAATATGTATGAGAAATAAAGCTAAGTGCTTCAAATCTCACAAAAACTCCGATTCCTAAAAATATAAATCTTCATTCCATTCTTGAGGATAGAAGTCCATATAGCTATCTTCTTCCCTATTGATTATCCGTTTCCGTTTTCATTAAAAAGTGTATCTAAATAAAAATTTTCAAAAAGTTTAAAGATCCTAAGATAAACAAAACCCTTTAAAACCTACAAAAAAATCCACTATCCATACCCTTTCAACCCCCACTTCACAACCCTCTCAAATGTCTGGTGATAATTAGTGTCGTCCCTGTCTAAGTGGTGGAGATTTGATTCTCGATCAAGCCTATGATGATGAATGCTGCATGACTGGTATATGAGCGATTGTGTTTGTTTAGAATGATAGGAAACCCGATACACTTTTGTGAGCGTCCTCGGATCAGAATACGCAAACTAGAACGTATGTATATTTGTGCGGAAAACAAATATACGTAATCACAATATGAATTGTAGTAAAGATGAGAGATGAATGTTTCCAACAAGAAATCTTGATTATATTGCAATATCAATCTTTCATATACAAGTGAATGTCTACAAGTGAACTCTCAAAAAGCTCTCAAAAGCACATCAAGAAGCTACAAAATGACTTCAACTGACCTATTTATAGACAAGTTATTTATGCGACAATACCAAGTGCAATCCGTGAATAAGTATTCACGATTCACACCGTCCGTGAATTCATATTATTCACGGAATACAAATTTCGGATTCTTGACTTTCACGGACAATCAACTATTGTCGAATTCCTATTCACGGATACAAGACGATTGTCGATTCATAGTATTCACGGATACAAAGACTTATTGTCGAAAACATTATCATTCACGGACAACGTCTATTCACGGATTAACACTTAGACATAAATAAGTATTAATCAACTTTTGTCTCTAAAAACTCCCCCTTTGATAATACTTGATTCTTTTCTTCAAGTCTTCAAGCATATCCAGGAAGATTGCATCCAGCAAAAATACCTTTTGAGAAACATACTTCTACAACCCGTTGAAACTTCAATGCCATTTTTTCATCGTCATATGCATCATCATAAACAATAGGATTCACGAGCAACACTTCAAGATCATCTTTTGAAAGATTGATTAAGCTCAGAGGATCAAACACATATACAATTGACTCTCTATTCCACATCACTTCTCCATTCAAATCTCTATCATAACAAGCAATTTCTGCTTCTCCAGTTGATCCGTTATATCTCCAATGACTCACAAACTTAGAAAAATTCACAGGCAATTTCTCAAGTGGAATCTTTGTCATGCATTTAACTCGAGGATATGTCAAAGTAACTCTTGGTTGATTGGAAATAGGATCGATATCAAAATAATCAACGGTTCTCAATGGGAAAGTTTCCTTAACCCATGTGAATTTCCCATTATTACTTTCTCTTGTTAAAGTGTCTGCCATCCAATTTATCAAACCATGTCTTGAACGATTAATGATATCCACTGAAACCAAATGATTGATTTCACACTTAGGCAATTTTTCTAAGGCTTTGAATGTATAGTGGAAGTATTGAAGTCCATCAGTCCTTTTAATGATGAATACTTTGTTGTCATTATCATATTTCCATCTGATAATTCTACCAACGCATTCATATCTTGGTATTTTAAAGAACTTTCGAATTGTAACCACTAGAGTTGGTTGTTCAGGAAACCACCAAGAAACCTTGTGCTCTGGCTCTTTATCATCATCAGAATCTTTCCATAACCCTTCTTGTGAACACATATCTGACTGAACATTTTCCGGATGAAGTTCATCCTCAGAATCTTCCCAGTCTTCAACGTGAACATAATCAAAATCAGGTTCAAATCCCGGAGGATATTCTGGATCGAAATCTTCAAAATCATAATCACCATCATTGCAAAGTTCAACAAATGGTATTAGATCTTCAATAATCACATTCAAAGGAGTTGGACAAAGCACCTCTTCATCTTCAATGCTATCCATTAATTCCTCCTGATCAAAAATACGAGATGATTCTCCAAGCTAAAACATTCTTGACTCATGTATTGAATTTATTGGATCAACTTCTAATGGTTCATTTTCTTGAAATACAACCAATGCTTGTGAGAAATTTGGTTGATCACTATCATTTCCATCATTTGTATCATTTCCATCATAAGTGTCATCAGCATTTTCAGTCATATCATCACCATGATCACCATCATCATCATCACCATCACCATCATCACCATCATCACCATCATCACCATCACCATCATCACCATCATTACCATCATCACCATCATCACCATCATCATTACCATCATTATCATCAGTGACATTATTCTCCCCCTGATCAACCAACATTTCTTTCAGAAGAAAAACGTCAAGTTCCAATTCTTCTATTCGATCATTCTGAGATAGAATTTGCTGTCATTGTTCCTCGAGAAGAATGTCTTGAGTATTGATTCGTTGTAAAGCATTAAGTAAATCCAATTGTAGCTTTTCAGCAAGAGTCATCAACGGTTTTACAGCTCGTTGTAAAGATGCATCAAGGTTAGCCATGCTAACACTTGGTCCAGGTGAAGAAGAAGATATGCCAGCTGCAACAGAAACAGCAACAGGAATTGTAGGAGTAGCTGGAACAGAGGCAGGAATACCTTGTGATGACATAAAAGACATAGAGGTAGAAGCAATATCAGCAGATGAACGAGGTTCAGAAATTCTACGTCTTTGAGATGGACGAATATCAGGTACATATTCAGGATCTTGCGCCTCTTCGCGTTGACGTCTTGAATCTTGTCGTTCTTTTTCAATATTTTCAGCGATAATTCTTTGAGTGACTAAAGATTCTTCGACAGTTTGTAGACGAAAAGATTGATCATCTTCAGAACTTGAAGATTCTACTTCCTCATGATCAATCAAAGGCACCTCCTGCTCCCCCTCAGATGATTCACTATCAGTAGTAGAATCAGCAGGTTGTACAATCTGTGGCATTGCAAATTGTGGTGGTTGAAAGTCAGCATCAATGATGTGGCCAAACAAATCGATAGTAGGCGGCACTGGTTTGCCCCTATATCCATTGCAATCTGCAAACACTCTTTTGGGAATAGGAGTGTAGTGTAGAATGCTTCCATGATAAGTAATCTCGTTGACATGATTATCAAAAATATGCTGAAGAAACCGAGGATACATGAAGAAACCATCATCATTAATGTTGCCAGCCAAATTTTCAAAGATGTATCTCGAAAAATTAAATGGGATATTTAGAACAAGAGCCGTCATTATCCCTGCAAGCTGATAACTCATTGAATCAAAACCAACTTTCCTCGGAGAGATGCACCCGATCAACATATGTGCCAAAAACTTCCAGTGTGGACAAAAATGATTTTTCGAGATTTGTACATCATGAGGTCCTTTAGTACATCCCATTTGATGAAGACATTGATCAATGACGTTTCGAGGAATGTCATTTGATGCATTCAAAGTATCTCCAAATTGAAGAGTATGACGAATCAGCTCTTCAGTCAGCAACAAAGGTTTTCCATCAACCGTAGAAGTAATACATGGAGGATTAACATCTGTTTGATATACAACTGAGGTCCAGAAGTCTATCATGTGGTCTTCGTACAGATTGGGAACAGATACAGTCAAGGCATATGATATGCGTGATCGTAGAAGAAACCTTATCATAGGGAAAAACTTCCTATTTTCAGGTTTATCAGGTTGTTCCAGAAGATATGCAGTTGCACTGTGTCGTTTTTCAAACACGACTGCTCGATGTCTAACCTCAGGTTGAACAGCAGCAATGGGATCTAAATCTGCCATTTAGAAATAAAATCCGTACCAAGAGTTTATTAGACACACAAAATCTAAACAGAAAGTTTATTTGAAAAATTTTCAACACTTAGAAAAATTTTCAAACATTCAAGTATCCGACAATAACAAGATGAATATTGTTCATGCGACAATGATTTAGCTTATGCGACAATATGACTTAGCTATGTACTATTCATACGACAATCATGTATTGATCCGTGAATCATATTGTCCGTGAATAATATTCATACGACAATTCAAAAATAATATTTTCAAAAATTTTATCCGTGATTCATATTGTCGTAATACTATTCATCCGTGAATAATATTGTCGAAGTACTATTCATCCGTGAATAAGTATTGTTCATACGACAATATGATTGTCGTAGTCAAATAGTCAAACAAGTCAAATTAGTCAATCATAAGAATAAATCACGGAGTACTGTTTATCCGAGAATTCAGTATTCACGGATAACCAATACACTGTTCATCTGACAATACTGTATTGTCGGGTGGTCCGACAATTCGAATTGTCGGACGATTTTATTGAACAGTACCAACAGTTATTGAAGTGATCGATTAAGCATGAAATCCTTAACAATAATGAAAGAAATTTATACCAGTCGATGCGGAATACAAAAACGAGCAAGTCTGTCGGATTGGTTTTTAATGAAACCATGTAATCAGAAAGAAATCGAAGAAAAGGTGATTGTCGGAATTTTGGGATTGTCGGAGTAATAATCACGGAAAAGGAAAAAGTAAAAGTTTTTCAAATTTTGAAATTACTTATATTTTTTCGATTACTCCGTGAAAATAACATTCCGTGAATATACATCTTTATCCGTGAATAAAGAAATATATACATCCGACAATTCTTTTATTTTTGTGAAAAACATTTGTATCAAATTAAACTAACTTCGGATAAAATTTTCTAACCTATTTAAAAATGAAAAATGAAAAATTAATAAACTAAATATGTACAAAAATAAAATCTTTTTGTTAGAGTAATTTTCGTGACTTAGGATCATATTGGGATAAATGAATGTATTTAATTTGTAATTTTTTAGAAATGAAAGTCTATTTTGATTGCTAATATTTTTGACCAATTTAAATCTACATAGCATTAATAAAACATACTTTCTAAAAATTATTTTATATATGATTTTTGGTATGTGTTATACACTTAAACACTTTGGCATCTAAAATATCCTTTTTTATTATTATTAATATGCATATCATTTTATCTAACCAAAATAGAAATATACTTTCAAATTCATAATATATTAATATTTTCATATAAAGAGTGAAAATATGAAGATATCTTTAGAAGTACATACATATGTTGGAATGACTTTTAGTCACATATGTCATACTTCGGGTTGGACTAATAAACTGGATCACAGGTCTATACATCGTATAACAAAGTGATAGAGTTTATTATGATAGATATTTGTATCTTTATCAATATTTGTATGTCCGTTTATAAAAAATATACCGACTAAGGTCTGTACACCGTACAACAAATAGTCAATATATTTTTCCCAGATATCATAATATAAAGACCCTAAATCATGAATCATAATATATTGATCCTTCAAAATTTAAGACTTTTATTATCATTTTGATAATTTTATTGTCATATACTAAGATTTTGGAAGATATAAAATAATATGCAAAAATATTTAGACATTTCTTAGACTAGATATGATAGACCCACAAATGCCTACCAATAAACCATATTTAAAATTACATTAGTAGAAAATTTGGTTTAAAAATGCTATATAAACCTATTAGCATATCAAAAATAGTACATAACATTCCTTTTTCAGATTTATATGTAAATACAATTCCCAATGTACTATCATTTCCCAACTTTTACACAAAAATCTCCCCCTATTTTTTATTTTTCATATGTTTTTGAATTTTTGTTTAAAGAAAAAGTAAGAAAGTAAACAACAAAGAAAATTCAAAAAGATCCAAAGTTTATTTAATTTGATCTAAATGCTTCATTCCGAGCATCAAGATTAATTCTTCAAACGAGGTTTAGAAAACGCATTTGTAAACAGATCAGCTCGTTGTTTCAAAGTATCAATATGGACTAAGTTAATCAAGTGTTTCTCATAGCAATCCCGTATAAAATGAAAACGAATTTCGATGTGTTTCGTTTTAGAATGCTGTACGGGATTACGTATGATAATTATGGCAGCAGTATTATCTATATGCAAAGGAGTTTGGTTTAGAAGAAACCCATAATCTCTAAGTTGTTGTTGAATCCAAAGGATTTGGGAACAACAACTTGCAGCAGAGATATATTCTGCCTCTGCAGTAGAGGTAGAAACTGTATCCTGTTTCTTACACTGCCATGTCACAAGACGTTCTCCTAGAAATTGACATCCACCCGATGTGGATTTGAAGTCAATACCGCATCCGCCATAGTCTGAATCGGAATATGCAGAAAGAGAAAAGTCATCATCATGTGAATACCAAATGCCTAAATTAGGCTTTCCTTTCAAGTATTGGAAAATACGTTGAATGGCCTTCAGATGTGAAACTTTAGGATTTGCCTGATATCTTGAACAAATGGAGACAGCAAACATAATATCTGGACGCGAAGCTATCAAATACATAAGAGACCCAATCATGGACCGATATTCCTTTTCATCGGTTGATTGGTCATCAAGAGCAGGGCCAATCTTTTCAACAAGATCAATGGGTGTAGAAATGGATTTGACATCTGTCATCAGAAATTTCTTTAAGATTTCAGTAACATACTTTGTTTGATGTATGAAAATGCCTGAATCAAGTTGCTGGACTTGCAACCCAAGAAAAAATGCCATTTCACCCATTGAACTCATTTCAAATTTTGATTTCATAATCTGCTCAAACTCTCTGCATAAGCTTTCATTTGTCGATCCAAATATGATGTCATCTACATACACTTGAACAAGCAACAAATTCCCTTTTACTTTTATGATGAAAAGAGTGCTGTCAATCTGACCTCTAGAAAACCCATTTGCAAGCAGATGTTGAGATAAAGTTTCATACCAAGCTCTGGGAGCTTGATGTAAACCATACAAAGCTTTATCCAACCGATACACATAATCTGGGAATTTAGAGTCTTCAAAACCCGGTGGTTGTTTGACAAACACTTCTTCATGCACTTTCCCATATAAAAATGCGCACTTGACGTCCAACTGATATACTTTAAACCTCATGAAGGAAGCATAAGCTAGAAATATCCTTATTGATTCAAGTCTAGCAACCGGTGCAAACACTTCATCATAATCTAAACCTTCGATCTGAGTAAAACCTTGAACGACTAATCGGGCCTTATTTCGGACTACGATTCCTCGATCATCTTTCTTATTACGAAAAACCCATCGAGTGCCAATCGGATGCACATCTTTAGGTGGTTTCACTAAAGTCCAAACTTGCAATTTCACAAACTGTTGTAATTCTTCTTGCATTGCTTGAACCCAAGAGGATTCAGTCAAAGCAATTTGAACATTTTTCGGTTTAATTTGTGATAAAAAACAAGAAGAAGAATCAGACTTAAGTTGATGCCGAGTCTTAATTCCTTCTGACACATCTCCAATCACATTCTTTAGGGGATGTCGATACTTAGAATTAATTCGCAATGTAGGAACCGAATCTACATGCAAATTATTTCCTAAGTTGGAATCTTCAGGATTACTAACTACTTCATCACTAGAGTCATCAAGAATTGGTTCTTCCAGTTCAGCAGAAGGTTCCTGAAAATTTTCAGTATCGTCAGGATTGGAAGTTGTATCTTCGTCTACATTTGTCAAAAGAGGAGAAATCTCATGAGCAATTGAGTCATCAGAAGATTGTGGTGGAGTAAGATGAGAAGCAAAAACTGGTGGAGCTGAAGTAATAAGCGGTTCAGCATGAACAGATGTAACTGGAATAACAAAGTCATCCAAATCTGTAGCAGAAGAAGACACATCATGCTGAAAAATAGCAAGAGAATTAAAGAACGTGTCGTAATCGAATAACCATTTTGGACCTATGCCATTAGAAGAAGGAGAATGCCGAAGAAATTCAACTTCATAGCATTCTTCTATTCGATGTGATGCCGTGTTATAAACTCTCTTGTTGTGAGAATTGGTAGAATATCCCAAGAAAAATCCAGATTCAGATTTTTCAGCAAACTTAGGAAGGCAATCCTTAGTCTTCAATAACAAACACGGACATCCAAAAGGTTCCAAAAAATGAATATTCGGTTTCCGATTATTCAGTAATTCATAGCTCATTTTCTGCTTATCTTTGACCGCAAGAACTCTATTTAATACGAAACAAGCCGTATTAACTGCTTCTGCCCAAAAAGTTGTTGGCAACTTTGCATCTGAGAACATTGTTCTTGCAGCTTCGATCAAAGTTCTGTTCTTCCTTTCAGCAACTCCATTTTGTTGTGGAGTTCGAGGTGCACTAAATTGTTGAGTAATTCCGTGCTGAAGACAAAACATTTCCATTAAGTAGTTCTTGAATTCTGTACCATTATCACTTCTCAAAATTTTCACTTTCAGAGATAACAAAGTTTCTAATCTCAGAATTAGATACTTAATTTTCTCAGCAGCCTCATCTTTTGTACTAAGGAAGTAAACCCATGAAAATCTGGAGTAATCATCAGTGATTACTAAACAATAGGATTTGCCCCCAATACTCCTAACACTGACGGGTCCAAACAAATCCATATGGAGAAGTTCCAAAGGAATGTTAATCGAATTCATCAATTTAGGTTTATGAGACTTCTTAGTTTGTTTTCCCTTTTTACAGGAAATACAATGATCATTTAGTGAAAAGGTTTGTTTAGGAACCCCAATCACTAAATCATTCTTAACTAAGAAGTTCATTTTCCTAAAGTTAATGTGACCCATTCTTCTGTGCCACAAAATTGATTCCTTTTCTGTAGCTTTTGACAATAAGCAAGTATGCTCTGTAGTTCGAGTAATGGTACGCATGTCTAAGACATACATATTCTTTACCCTTGGAGCTCGCATAAGAATCCACTCTTGAGGTACCACAAACCCTGGTTTAAGAATTAAGCACTCTTCATCGTTAAACCAAGTTGACAGTTTCTTGTCACAAACTTGGGAAACACTAAGTAGATTATGTTGAAGTTGTTCAACATAATTTACTTTGTCAAAGCTGATTTCCCCGTTTGAAACGGTTCCCTCACAAGAAATCATGCCACCTTTGTCTCCGGCAAATGCAACAAACCCTCCGTCTTTAGCCTTAACATCCTCAAGCAGAGAGAAATTCCCTGTCATATGTCTTGAACAGCCACTATCGATGTACCATATGTTATCAATAGCTCGAGAAGACTGCAAGACATTTGATCAAAAGCGGATTAGTTGCTAATGGAGACCCAAGCCTTTGAGGCTATGGGTCGTCCAGTAATGACATCCATGATGAAAACGTCAATTTGTTTCAAATTCCTTTTGAAATTCCTTTTGATTGATGCATCATGAGATTTTTGTTTTCTTCTTTGAAGAAACAGAAGATGTTACTTTCGGTTTTGATGATTTTTCGTGGATAGTTTTTAAATCATCTTTGATTTCAGAATGTTTAGCTTGCTTCGAAATATCTCTTGAACGTTTTTTAGCAAGCTTGTGACACTCATTGATAAGATGTCCACGAACACTACAATAGAAACATTTTCTTGTTTCATATTGTTTCCGAGAAGTAACCCTTTTATCAGAAACATGAAGTGAAGTTTTACTTGTAGAAGCCTCGCATTTAGAATGTGATTTTCTACTTGTAGAAACTTCACTTTTGGTAGAAACAAAGTGAGAAGAAGAAAGTTTAGCTTTTGATGAAGAAGTTGATGATTGTGATTTTTGTGGTGAAGAAGATTGTTTCAAAATCTGTTTATCTTGTGTTGGTGTGTCACAAGCTTTCGATTTTTCTTTTAAATTTTTCAAAACACAATCTTTAATCTTGTCACTACATTCACAATCATGCTTCTTCATTTTAGAAGCATCAACTTTGGATTCATCAGCTAGTGAATCATCAACTTTGGAATCATCTTTAAAAGATGATTCTAGAGTCTCACTTGAAGACACCTTTTGATGTGTGTCTTTCAAATCAACCTTTCCTTTTCCATAAGCAAACTCAACATTTGCTTCAGTTTTAACTGGCAATGCAGAATAGGTAGTTGGTGGAGGAACAAAATGATATTCAACTTTTGAGTCTTTTGTTTTTGAATCATTTTGATATCCAATCCCAGATTTAGATTTAGTATCTAAACGTTGGTTATTGATTATCTCATCAAAAACAACAGCAGATGTTGACACATTTAGCAATTTTCTTTCAAGATCTAAAAGCATAAAATCAGCATTAGATTTTTCTTTCTTGAGTAATTCCATTTCAACCAAATAGCTATTGATAATGGATTGCTGATTGAAGATTTTTGCTTTTAAATCATGTGTTTCAACATTTGTTGACTCAAAACGTTTGTTTAAAAGATTATTATTTTCAACCAATTCCTTGTTCTGTATTTTTAACTTTTCATTGTCAGTTAAAAGTTTAGCATTTTGAGTTTGATAAATGCTGATTTGATTCTTCAAATCAGTGCAATTTGAGCAAATTTGTTTAACAAGGGAAGAATCGACCTCGGAAACATTCGCCATAAATGCTTGGTTATGGGAATACTCATCCACGTGTGCACTCCAATCATAAAACTCATCAGAAGTAGAAATAAGTGCAGAAGACGTGGGAGTAGCAGATGTCTCCTTTGTTTGAGACTGAACAGATGAAGAATATGTCTTGGAGGTTGATGGCTTAGTAAAACCAGAAGTTGGAGCTTTATTCTTTTCACATTCTCTTGCAAAATGACCAAGGTTTTGACAATTGTAACAACGAACTCTTGACTTGTCAAAACCTGATTTACCTCCCAGTTTACTTTTACCAGTTCTCTGTAAAAACTTTTTAACCCGCCTGGTAAGCATAGCCATATTCCATTGCAAATCCATCTCTTCTAGGTCATCTGGATGCAATTGATCATAATCCTCTTCAACTAACTCAACATTTCCAACTCTTCCAGAAATAAAAGCTTCATATGAAGACAAGAATGCAGTAACAACGTTTGCATGGTCTTCAGTCACTCTTGAAACTTGTGGATTAGAATTCTGTTGTTGTTGATGGCTAGAAGTTGGAGAACTTCCAGAACTATAAAAACCAAAACTTGAATAACCACCAGATGTGGTTCCACTTGAATTTCCACCAGAATAAGTTTCAGATCCT
Source organism: Pseudognaphalium luteoalbum (assembly GCA_963422505.1). Taxonomy (NCBI): domain Eukaryota; kingdom Viridiplantae; phylum Streptophyta; class Magnoliopsida; order Asterales; family Asteraceae; genus Pseudognaphalium; species Pseudognaphalium luteoalbum. The sequence goes on from OY730196.1 coordinate 53,135,685, forward strand.
GAATATAATGTTGTTGTTTCAGAAGATTTGGTAGTACCAAATTGAGTATACTGCATCATTTTTCCTGTCTCCTTTTTCTGGAGAGACACATCATACACCTGAAGTTTATTTATCAAATCTTCAAAAGCATATTCTCCTAATGATTCATCTTCCATCAAGATATTTGCTTTGATGTCCCATCGAGAAGGCAAAGCTTCAATCAATTTTTCATTGATTTCAAGACACTCAAGAATCATTCCATGTCTTTTTAACTCACTAATAAGCTGTGAGTACCTAATAATCAAATCGTTAAAAGACTCATTGGGAATACAGGTGAAAACATCCCATTGTTTCTTTAGTAAATCGCGTTTGCTCTTTTTCAATTTATCATTACCAGCAAACCGTTTTTCCATTGCTTTGTACAATTCAAAAGCAGTAGACAAATCTTTCCACCCTGCTAAAACATCACTTGGAAGACTCATTGAAATGATGGATTTGGCCTTCTTATCACGATCATGTTCTTTTCGTTCTTCCGAATCCATCATCTTTAATGATTTAGGTGGAGGATTATCTCGATAAATGCCTTCTGCTCTCGGATGTATATATTGTTCCAATATTGGAATCATCAAATCAGGATCATACAAAGCAATAAATGATTCAAAACGATATCTCCAGTCATCGTAATCGTTTTGACAAAGAAACTTGGGTGGTTTTGTAGTTGTTCCGGTCTCTTGATCATTTTTCATCATCGTTTGCCAGTTAACATGAGCCATCTTCCAAGATGAAATCCGTGAATCACACTAAAAATTCTTTAATCTTTCTTTGTGAATACAATATCCGTGAATACTAACCAAATACTAATATCCGTGAATATTAATATCCGATAATTCTAATATCCGTGAATATTAATATCTGATAATACTAATATCCGTGAATATTAATATATATGAATATTAATATCCGTGAATACTATTATGCGTTAATACTAATATCCGTGAATATGAAAAATCAGTTAGTAATATTTTGAAAATTAGTAATCCGTGAATGTACCACTGTTTATGCGACAATAGTATAATTCACGGAAAATTACTCAATCCGTGAATGTAATACTACTGTTTATGCGACAATAGTAATATTCACGGAGTATAGATATTCACGGAATTCTGAATTCACGGAAAATGTTAATTCACGGAAGACGATTTCCAGAATTTTTAAAATGATCCAGATTCTTCAAAACAGACTTGTTCTTGATGAAACTTAATGCAATGTGCTCGGAATTCAATTTCCGACACTCAGAAACGATCAATTTGAACTTTGAACGTCAAAGTTTCAAACATGCAGAAAAGTCGTGAACTCTTGGTATGTTTCTTGATCAACTCGTCATCATAGAGTAACTGTGAATGATTTCAGAAGAAATTCTATATCAGAAATCACTTGTTAACAATCTTCAGAATGATTTTGACACCATCTCAAATGACCGTAACACTAGACATTACAACAACTTCTTCAAATCTTCATCTTCACACTTTAATTCACATAAATGTTCTAATTTCTTATCCTTTTGGCTCTGATACCACTTGTGAGCGTCCTCGGATCAGAATACGCAAACTAGAACATATGTATATTCGTGCGGAAAACAAATATACGTAATCACAATATGAATTGTAGTAAAGATGAGAGATGAATGTTTCCAACAAGAAATCTTGATTATATTGCAATATCAATCTTTCATATACAAGTGAATGTCTACAAGTGAACTCTCAAAAAGCTCTCAAAAGCACATCAAGAAGCTACAAAATCCGTGAATAAGTATATTTATAGACAAGTTATTTATGCGACAATACCAAGTGCAATCCGTGAATAAGTATTCACGGATTCACACCGTCCGTGAATTCATACTATTCACGGAATACAAATGTCGGATTCTTGACTTTCACGGACAATCAACTATTGTCGAATTCCTATTCACGGATACAAGATGATTGTCGATTCATAGTATTCACGGATACAAAGACTTATTGTCGAAAACATTATCATTCACGGACAACGTCTATTCACGGATTAACACTTAGACATAAATAAGTATTAATCAACTTTTGTCTCTACAACTTTGAGTGAATTGAGTGACCACCTGGTGAGATCGCCCAACCATGTATATTCTAAGATCGCGAGAATTGAAAGCATGTCTAAGATAATCATTTTATAAATTCTTTAGACACGACATCGGAACATCTCTCTTTTCTGTACCGGAACAATACTTGTTTCAAATCCGTGCCTTTCTTCTTTTCTTGAAGACTCACCCATAAAATGATTTTTCTCAAAAATTAAAGTTATTGGCAAATGACGGTTTGGAGTTTGCTTGAGGACAAGCAAAAGTCTAAGTGTGGGATACTTGATATGACGTAAAAAGTCACGTTTTTGTGCACCTTTTCAAGCCCATTTTGGTTTCAAATCTTTTAATAAACATCAAATAGTTAATGTTTTTTGCTAAAAATCTAAAATGAACCAAAACTTAGACTTCCTTTCGAAAAATCACTTAAAATGCTCAAATAACGAACAAATCAGAGCAAAACTGATCCACTTACGATTCTGACGTATAATTAAGCTAAACTGGCCTAATTTGTGTCATATTGATCTTCAGGAAAATACGAAACCATGGGTGCGAGAATCGTTCGAATCTGACAAGTAACGAAGAAGTTAGAGCCAACTGAAAATCACAAGAACTACAACCAGTGCACAAGACTTACGATCCAACATACAAGAACAAGACCCAGGGTACACCACCCCCTTAGGGGCCGTATACCACCCCTAGAGGTCTGTATATGCCCCCATTATGGCCATATACGCCCCCTTTAGGGCCGTATACGCCCTCTAAAGAGTGGTATACCCCCCTTTTTGGGTGGTATACCCCCTCTTTGGTGTTGGATACGCCCTGTTTGCTACCGAATACGCCCTATTTGGTATCGAATACGCCCTATTTGGTGTCGAATATGCCCCTGTAGGTGTCAAATTTGATAGCTCGAGGGTGTATTTCAGTGTAAAATGCGAGTGAGGGGTGTTGTATGTAAATTTAGTTCTTCAAGTCTATAAATAGAGGCTTAACCTCCTCATTTCCATATCCCTCATCACACCTCACAACACACACATTGTTGGGAAATAAGATTTCTACTGTTACTACTGTTGATTACAGAATGCACAAGGCATTAACACTGTTAGTGTTAATGTTACTACTGGTATTAACACTGTTAGTGTTAAGGACTACCACTGTCTTCACAAGTTACAACTGTTAGTTCAAGGCTTCAAAGATTATCACTGTTAGTGATGGTTATCACTGTTATCAGAAGATTACAACTGTTATTGAAGATTGAAGTGAAGACAAGAGTTTCAACTGTTAGTAATTGTTTCAACTGTTAGAGTGTTATTACTGTTAGCTTGTTTACAACAGTTAACACTGTTTAGGCTAGTTACAACTGTTGGTATATTAGTCGAGTAAATTGTACAAGTGTTAACACTGTTATAGGAATTACCACTGTTTATATAGTTGTGGTAGTTAACACTGTTTATGTATAGAATAGGCGGAAAAGTAAAGTTTGAATAATTATGGAATGTAACTGTTTCCATGATTATAGGAGATTGTTTAGCAGCACTCTATGAGATATAAATAGAGATCCTAAACCTAGATTAGGTCATGTTTTTGCGCAGCTTCAAGGTTTTGTAACCCTAATACAACTCAGTGTATTCGTCTTATATCATTAATAAGATTGAAGCTTTTTATTATTCTGTTTTGATATATTGTTATTGATCTACATTTTATTACTAAGTGTTATTCCGCAAACTTCTTAGTAATCATTCAAAACTGCATTTATCTAATAGTTTATTAGATAGATCTTGGTTCAACAAGTGGTATCAGAGCGAGTTTAGTTTTGAATCCAGGAAGATCAATTTTCACTGTTTTATTGATCTTTTTTTTTTATCAACAAATCAAATCAATGGCAGAAGGTAGTGAAGAAATTCAGGTCACTAAGATCCCAATGCTTAGACCAGATGAGTTTCATCTGTGGAAAAACAGAATCAGACAATATATGCTTCTCACAGATTATCAGATGTGGGAAGTAGTGGTTAATGGTCCTCCAGTGACACTTAACAGTGATGGTGTTCCACAGGAAAGATCACCACCAACTTCTGAGGCAGAAAGGAAGATCAGATCAATAGAGTACAAAGCTCTAAGTACTCTATTACTAGCTATACCAAATGAATATCAGAGGCGGTTTGAGGCATGTCAAGATGCTAAAGTGTTAATGGAAGCATCTGAAAAAAGGTTTGGTGGTAATGGTAACACCAAAAAGAATAAAAGATCTCTACTTAAGCAACAGTATGAGAATTTTAATTCTACAAGGTCAGAAACATTGACCCAAACCTTTGATAGGTTTTCTAAACTGGTTGGAGATCTGAAAAATCATCAAGTGAAGATAGATAGAGATGATTTAAACAGGAAGTTTTTGAGGTCCTTGGGTGATGAATGGACCATGTATACTGTTGGGTTAAGACAAAGTGCAGATCTGGAATCAAAAGAGCTAGAAGACATATATAATGATCTGAGAAACTTTGAAGCTGAAGTGGAGAACAAGAAGATGGGATCAGGAAGTAACAACAACAATTCTGCATTTATGTCAATGGCTGGAACAAAAGCAGAATCAAGTCAGAAAGGTTTTTCTTGTGGGTCTGGAGGAGTTGGATCATCATCAAGTTATTCTAATGATCAAATCTTAGAATCTTTCTTTGCTAGTAATGTGAACTCTTCACTTACTAATGAAGACTTAGATCAGTTTGAGTCAGATGATCTAGAAGAGATGGATATTAAGTTACAAATTGCCCTGATCACACAAAGAGCAAAAAGGTTTATGCAAAGAACTGGTAGAAATAACTTTGCACAGAAGAGGAGTGATGCTAGCTGGTTTGACAAGAGCAAAGTTGAATGTTTCAACTGTCACAAGTTGGGACATTTTGCTAGGGAATGCAGAAGCCCAAAGGTTGATCAGAATGAGAGAGGAAATGGCCAGAGAAGTGGAGGAAATGTGGGCCAAAAGAAGAATGTGCCAATCCAAAATATTTCATCAAATGCATTGGTATCTGTTGATGGATGTGGATGGGATTGGAGTGATCAGGAAGAGCATGCAGTGAAGAATCAATGCTTCATGGCAACAGCTGAATCAGATAAGCAATCTGAGGTACCTTATGAGGTACAAATAAAATTGTGTTCAACTGTGTGTAAACAAACTGTGAAACATTATAGGGATCATAACCAGAAAGTGTGTGATGAGTTAAAACAATGTGAAATCAAAAGTAGACACACAATCTCTGTAATAGAAAATCTTGAAAAACAGATTCAGGCATTTGAAGAAAATGCAACACAGTTTAAGTATGACATTGAGTATGCTAGGTGGGGGAGAGATACTCTTAAGGATAAGGTAGAAGTATTAACTAAGAAACTTGCTGAGGTCACATGTGAAAGAGATAGCATAAGACTTAATGTAAATAATTTAGAAAATGCATCTAAGAGTGTCCATAAACTTATAAATTCACAGATTCATTATAAACTTAAGACTGGGTTAGGATACAGTAATGTACCTCCTCCTTATAACAACAACTACTTTCCTTCAAAAACTGAAATTGATTTAAATTTACTTAAAGAAGGATTGAATGATGATGTTAAAAAGATTGACCCAGTTAACAGCTTAAAAGAAGATGTGAACATTGATGGAGTTGAAATTCATGAGTGGAGTGAGGAAGATGATGAAGAGTGTGATACATCTGAATGTGAGGGTAATGTAATGAATAAATCTGTTACAACACCTAGTGAGTGCAGCAATCAAGTTACTAGTCTAGCTTCAGATCTTAAGGATAAAAAGCTAGAAGAGGGTAAAAGAATGTTCATTGAAAAGTATAAACATAAGATAGAACATGTGAGAGCCACATCTAACACTCCTAGGAATGTTCAGAGGAAGGTTAGAAATGCAGTGAAATCATCTGTTTCTATGAATAGTGTATCTGCATTGAATAAATGTGATCATTGCAAATGTAAGAATAACTCTTCTACTTCACAAAATTTTCAAAAACATATTCCCAGAGGTAATCAAAGAAATTGGAATCAAATGGTAACTCAAAAACTGGGAAATAATGTAACAGTGATAAGAGAAAAGTTATGTCTTATATGTGGCAGAAATAATCATCTTCAACATGACTGTTATCATAATCCAAAATCTGTTCAACAGAAGGTGATACAGCCATGGACAGCAGCTAATATGATTAACAAACAAAATTTTAAATCTAAAGTTAATCATAAAACTGCTGCAAGAAAGATGAACAATAAGGCAAATCAAGCTAAGGTTACTGCAAAGGTTTCCACTGCAGGAACAAAAGTTACAGATTTAGCCAAAAATAAAAAGGCTAAAACAGTGGAAAAAAAGTATAATGTAAACAGTGATAAATCTTTTAAAACTGTTAGAACAGTTAATTCAACTGTTACCACTGGAAGAGTAAATAACATTGTGAGGAATACTAACAGTGTTAATTATTGTACCACTGCTAGACATAATAACAGTTATAACAGGTTTAACACTGTTAGGCATTATAACTATGATTATTCAGTTAACACTGTTAGACCAAAACCCATTGCTAGGTCTAAAATTAGTTGGATTTGGACACCTTTTCAGAATAATTTATCCAGAGGTTCAAAATCCAACAATGTATCAAAATCAATGATCTTCAAGAAAGTTGATTACTTTGATACATATGGGAAACCCAAAGCCAAATTGGTTTGGGTTCCCAAGAGAAATTAATTTTTCTCTGTGTTTGTTTGTGTGCAGGGCAAGCCAAGAAGTTTATGGCATATTGATAGTGGCTGCTCAAGGCACATGACTGGAGATAAGGAAAAGCTACAGAACTTCAAGTCTTTTGATGGTGGATATGTAGCATTTGGAAGCAATCCCAAAGGAGGAAAGATCACAGGCAAAGGAACTGTTCAAAGTGCCAATCATCACAGCATTTGGAGACAGAAGAACCACCAGAAACATCATCTCAGATGATGGAGGATTCAGAACAAATTGAAACACCATTCAATGAAAGTTCTGAGCAGAAATGTAATCTTACCAATTTGGAGGAAATCATTCTAGAGACATCAACATCTAACTTTCATGTGAACAAAGATCATCCTCTGGAACAGGTGATTGGGGATGTTAACAGTGGTGTACAAACAAGACAGCAAACTACTGTCACTGAAGAAGAAATACATACATCTCTATATGTGTGTTTTCTATCTCAAGTAGAACCTAAAAAGGTAGTAGAAGCTCTTAAACACCCTAGTTGGATTGAGGCAATGCAAGAGGAGTTATTACAGTTCAAGATTCAGAATGTGTGGACACTAGTTGATCTGCCAAAGGGAAAAAGGGCAATTGGCACCAAATGGATCTTCAAGAACAAGAAGGATGAAAGAGGGATTGTAATCAAGAACAAGGCAAGGTTGGTGGCACAAGGTTATACACAGGAAGAAGGGATTGATTATGATGATGTCTTTGCTCCTGTTGCAAGGATAGAAGCCATTAGACTATTCCTCGCATATGCTATATATAACGGTGTCACAGTATATCAAATGGATGTCAAGAGTGCTTTTCTGTATGGCATGATTGATGATAAGGTGTATGTGTGTCAACCAACTGGATTTGAAGATCCTAGCTATCCAGATAGAGTTTGCAGATTGGATAAGGCATTATATGGTCTGCATCAAGCCCCCAGGGCTTGGTATGAGACTTTATCTGTGTATCTATTAGAGAATGGGTTTAAAAGAGGCACTATTGATAAGACTCTGTTCACCAAAAGGGATCAAAGTGATATTTTGCTTGTGCAAGTCTATGTTGATGATATCATTTTTGGTTCTACAAATGATGGTATGTGCAAGGAGTTTGAAAAATTAATGCATCAAAAGTTCCAGATGAGTTCAATGGGGGAACTCACTTTCTTTTTGGGACTTCAAGTCAAGCAGAGTTCAGATGGTACTTTCATAAATCAGAGTAAATATGTAAAAGACATACTTACTAAATTTGGATATTCTGAATCAAAAGTGGCTAGTACACCAATGGAGACACACAAGCCACTATCTGCAGACCCTGAGGGGGAGGAAGTTGATGTACATCTGTACAGATCAATGATTGGATCATTGATGTATTTAACTTCTTCTAGGCCAGATATCATGTTTGCTGTTTGTATTTGTGCCAGATTTCAAACCTGTCCAAAACAATCACATCTGTATGCTGTCAAGAGAATCTTTAGATACTTAAAAGGACAATCTGATCTAGGTCTTTGGTATCCAAAAGATTCCCCTTTTGACCTAAAAGCATATTCAGATAGTGACTATGGGGGAGCTAGCATGGACAGAAAGTCAACATCAGGAGGATGTCAATTTCTAGGAGAAAGGTTAATCTCATGGCAATGCAAGAAACAGACAACTGTATCAACATCTACTGCTGAAGCTGAGTATGTAGCTGCTGCAAGTTGCTGTGCTCAGGTCTTATGGATTCAGAATCAGATGCTTGATTATGGTTTAACTTTCTTAAATACTCCTATTTATATTGATAATACTTCTGCTATCAGCATCATCAATAATCCTGTTAAACATTCTAAAACTAAGCATATAGAGATTCGTTATCATTTTATCAGAGATTGTAATGAAAAATGACTTATTCAGATTATAAAAGTTCATACTGACAATCAACTTGCAGATCTGTTCACCAAAGCCTTTGATTTGGCAGATTTACATTTCTGATTACAAGTGTTGGTCTGATTAAATCTCTTTAAGTTGTTTTTCCATAACTATTTTATAAAACATCTCTATAATGCTTAAGGATTCGATGTTGGTAGTTGTAATTGATACTAACAGTGATAATAGTCTTACAACTGTTTGGCTTTCCTAATTATCACTGTTATTATTCAATTGCCACTGTATATGTTAGTTATTTTGTTTTCACTGTTAGTTCTACTGTTATCACTGTTTGTGTTGAAGTAACTCTTTGTAGGTTATCACTGTCAGCAAAAGTAATTATAACTGTTAGTGTAAACAGTTTCCACTGTTTTCACTATTCAGTTATAACTGTTAGTGTAAACAGTTTCCACTGTTTCCATTGTGTCCACTGTTAGTGTAAATCTTAACACTGTTAGTATAATCAGTTACCACTCTTTATACTATCAAGTTGAAATTTCACTATCAGTGTTTATCTTTCTGTCCTATTATTATTTAAAAAAAAAAAATTGTTTACTGTTAGTAATACTTATGCAGGCACTAGTGTTGAGTTATAATTCCTTTGGTCAGGGGTTATTTCCATCCACTAATTGTAACACTGTTAGTATTATTAACACATGTATAATACTGTTAGTTCTTTTTGTTTCCACTGTTTTAAGACAGTTTCCAATGTTTTAAAAAGGTTTCCACTGTTACTGTTAAAGTTGGGATTTTTATTTCAAAATTAGGTCATTGAAACTAACAGTATAAATACTCCCAACACTTGTTCATATTCTCCTACGCTCTCATAAACACTGCTTTCATAAACCATATAACCACTGCTATCGCAAATCTAATTCTTCATGGCTTCTTCTTCATCAACTACACGTCAACTTGCACTAGGTAAGGATCATACATTGATCGCTTATCTGGTAAAACCCTCCGTAGCCAATGATTACGTTGAAATCATTGATTTTCTGCGTAACTCTACCATTCACCATGCGCTAACTGTCGCACCCAGAATTTCACATGATCATATCAATGAGTTCTGGGTTAAAGCCAAGATTGAGGAAGAAGCAGATGTTACACAGATTGTTTCCACTGTTGCTGGGCACCAAGTGGTGATTACTGAAGCATCCATTCGTTCTTCTCTTCATCTTCAGGATGAAGAAGGTATAACTTCAATTTCTGCTGAAGATTTATACTCTAATTTACAACGAATGGGATATAAGGGTAACTTGGGTGGGTATGTTTTTCAGAAAACAATGTTTTCATACCAATGGAGATTTTTAATTCATACATTACTGCACTGCTTATCATCAAAACGTTCATCTTTTGAACAATTCAGCAGTAATGTAGCATATGCCTTGGTATGCTTAGCTACTGGTCAAAGTTTTAATTTTTCCAACTTTATTTTTGCTGGTATGCTAAGAAACATAAACCAACCTAAAATTAAATTTTTAATGTATCCAAGGTTTGTGCAATGCTTTTTAAATGAACAAATATCTGATTTGCCAGCCTTGGATAAGATAATAGGTATCTCTTCTTTTAAACCAAAAGTATTTTCAAATGAGATACCTCTATCAAAGGTGTTATGTTTTCTGGGAGGGTAACATCATTGTTTCTAACAATGCTTCCTGCACCCTCCACCACAACATCTGTACCACCAACAGAAGCTGAACCAGTTGTTGAAAGAATGGAACAACCCATTCCTTCTTATCCCACAACATCTGGGGGTAATAATGAACAACAAGGGAACAGATTCACTACAACCTACACCAGAAAAGCCAAAAGGGCTACACACCAGGTGACTGAGTATCATGCTGCTCAGTCATCTCAGTCCAATGACAGGGGTCATGAACAGCATGTGGTCCATAAGGAGAGGGGTGACCATTCTGTAAGGGCTACTTATACCGCTTCTATCGCATTGGCAGAGCAGGACAGAAGTAACATCAATAAGACCCAAGCAGAGGCAACACCAAAACATGATTCTATTCCTATAGATGATTTTGGTGGTCCCAGTACCAATAACCAAGGGGAATCTGTTGATCATACTAGGTATGATACAGGTTTTGATACACCTGTCAATGATTCACCTAGGAAGTCACATTCTGATGGTGATGAGGCTAGAACTAACCTGGAATTGACAAGAATGATAGACTATGTGTGGGAGAAATTTAGATTGGAAAGGAGAAACAACAAAAAGAAGGATGAACAGATTGCAAATCTACAGCAGAGGGTTGCTCAACTGGAGTACATTGTTGTAAAGGTTTCGAAAGAAGGGAAGAAATATGTTATAGCTGAAGGTGAGTCTGTAGAGACTGCTTTCAAAAAGGGGGGGAAGTTTTGGACCAATAAAGGTGATGATTGTCATGATGATAAGAATGGTGTTGATGAATCAAGTTCTGAAAAAGTTGAGCAGGAAATAGAGACGGAACCACCAACTACTAATGATCCTGAAATTGTCAAAGAAAAAGCTGATGAGCAAGAGAAAGAGACAACTCCAAAGGCTAAAAGGCAGAAATCTATTCCTGTGGTGTCTCTTAAAGCAAAGAAACTCAAATCAACAACCTTACCACCTGTTCAGATTAGAGAACCAACTGCACCTGCTACTGCACAGAATATGCCCAAGATTGATCCTAAGGATAAGGGTAAGGGTGTCTTGGAGGAAGAGCCCAAAGTGAAAAAGCAGAAAACCATGCCTCCAGAAGCTACAATGAATGATGATGAATATGCACAGAGGTTATTTGCTGAGATTAATGCAGATGTGCTAGCAGAGGAATTGATTGATGTTGAGGTGGAACCAGGTAAATATGTGAAAATGACTAAGGCTCAGGTTGAGGAGTGGGATGAAGCACAGCTGAGAGAGCAAAAACATGATGATATTGAATATCTGGTGGAACAGCTTAAGAAAAAGAAGGCAGCAGAAATGAAAAAGACTAGAGCTGCCAAAGCTGCTGCTAAAAGGAATAAACCATTGACAAAGGCTCAACAGAAAAGAAATCTGATTTTGAAGTTAAGAGGTGGCAACATTTCAACTGCAAGACTAAATGCCATGTCTCTTGAGAGTCTACAAAGAATCTGGGATAGGGATACATTTCTAAATCCTGAGGCTGCTAAGAGAGCAGGAGAAGCTAAGAAAGCTAAGGATAAAGCCGAAAGGGAAAAGAAAAAGAAAGAAAAATTTGATAAACAGATTGAAGATGAAAAGGAATGGGAAAGGATGAGTACTGAGCTTAAACAGAAGAGGAGACAAGAACTTGCATCAATCCCATATTTGCCTAAGAATAAGTTGAATTTGGATGATTTGATTGTGGTGCAACCTTTACAACATCTTCCACCTGATAACTCTCCTGGAATCATAGATTGGTCTGTTGAAAAAAAAATTCATTTCCAATTAAGTGTGAGAAAATTAGACTTGAAAGAGCAAATTCTTCTGTTTCATTTTGGAGATCATTTAAAGAGTTGATCAGGGTGCTTGTTAGAGAAGATTTGAACAGAATGTATGAGATTGGATCTAAGAAAGGACTGAGCACCAAGAAGTTTGATAGTGTTTATGAATTGGGTGTTTGGTCTGGGATTTCAATGATGTATGAACCAGAAAGATTTCGATTTGAGTTCAATACTTTCAGAAATGTAAAGCAGTGGATCTATCTCAGCAATCCTAGTGTTCATCAGGTTATTTTTGATGATGCTACTATTATTTGGATGCTCACTGACAGAGAATATGATATGAGTTTGAGTTTGTTAAGAAGCTTAAGGCATGCTAAATTATCTGTGTCATTCAACAATGATTTGGCAGAGGATTTGGTATATATGATCTTGAATCAGATTCATAAGAAAGAAGAGTATGAGAGAAGACACAGAGATCAAAGATAGTTATTCTGAAAGAGTTTTGGAAAGAGGTCAACTTGAAAAAAAATCAAGAGAAACTTAATTCTGTTGGAGACAGATTAAGTTTAGGGGGAAATTGTTGGGAAATAAGATTTCTACTGTTACTACTGTTGATTACAGAATGCACAAGGCATTAACACTGTTAGTGTTAATGTTACTACTGGTATTAACACTGTTAGTGTTAAGGACTACCACTGTCTTCACAAGTTACAACTGTTAGTTCAAGGCTTCAAAGATTATCACTGTTAGTGATGGTTATCACTGTTATCAGAAGATTACAACTGTTATTGAAGATTGAAGTGAAGACAAGAGTTTCAACTGTTAGTAATTGTTTCAACTGTTAGAGTGTTATTACTGTTAGCTTGTTTACAACAGTTAACACTGTTTAGGCTAGTTACCACTGTTGGTATATTAGTCGAGTAAATTGTACAAGTGTTAACACTGTTATAGGAATTACCACTGTTTATATAGTTGTGGTAGTTAACACTGTTTATGTATAGAATAGGCGGAAAAGTAAAGTTTGAATAATTATGGAATGTAACTGTTTCCATGATTATAGGAGATTGTTTAGCAGGACTCTATGAGATATAAATAGAGATCCTAAACCTAGATTAGGTCATGTTTTTGCGCAGCTTCAAGGTTTTGTAACCCTAATACAACTCAGTGTATTCGTCTTATTACACACTTCTCTCTCTAGAATAGTAGTAGCTTTCTCTATCTAACACTTCTCTAAGGAGTAAGAGGAGAAATAGTAGGAGTAGAGTAGCAAGCTTACGAGCTTTGTACGGAGTCGCTCCAAGACTACGGTTGCATAGATTTGTTGTAACGCCTAACAGGTTCTATTATATTATCCTTTCTTGTTATTTTTAAATATGTTGTGCTATTGTCATGATTATTTAAGAATGCATGCTATGATGATTGTTATGTTAGGCTAGACAAATCCGTGTTTGCTATGATAAATGTTATGCTAGGGTAGTTATGCTTTAAACAATGTTGTTACTCTGCTGGTATGAAATTAGGATATGTTTAAATTTATGAATTAATTCTCTAATGTTTTGTTTATCCAACTTATGTTGTGATTTAAAACCTATTGATATAATCCGGCCAATTGTAGAAATAGGTCCCTCAACTATACTATGTCTGAATGATTCGATGAACTCGGCATGGCCGCTGTTCTCCAGATTGAAATAAATCATAGGAGACACGGAGCATAGGATTAGAGTTACTTTAAAATTAATCCCATTTATCGGATGCTTTTGAGAGAACTTTTGGAGCATCCGTGACTTAACCATTTATCCAGAAACTATGCCTGAAACAAACTGATATTTATCCATATTACACTACTGCATGTTCTTGTTTGATTGTTGCTCTAGGGTTTACATGCTAGTATCTATTTGTCTACTGCGGTTGTTGGGTTTATGATTAGGTTTTCAAACATAGAATAATTACATACAACAGTTTAACATGCTAGAATAATTACAATGATCTGTATGAAATAATGTCGAACAATTTAACCGATCGTTAGACAGACTTTCCCAACTTATTCCGCGGGGTCACTCCTGTTCACTTTATTGTTAATTCAACAATTTGTGCCACGATACGGACGTCTTAGACGACCGAGACTTGGGAATAGGATTTGAGGTTAGTTGTCGATTAAATTGGTACTACATTTGGGAGAACTTCCGATGTAGCTTACACTCCATATCTGTTATCCATGTGACATGTTATTTATTTGATTGTGGACAACTCTACGTTAGATAAGTAATAGGATAAGATTTATGGCCCATTAGGACATATACAGTAATGATACGAGATCTCTGGGCTAGGCATCAGAAATACCGTAAAACAGCTCAGTACTTGGTATAGCGCTGGAACCACTTCTGGTGAAGTACAAATGCGTGGAAGCCACGAAAAGGCCGTAGGTACAGTACTATGTTGAACATCGTTAAGAGACCCCAAATCAGCACTGCTAGGATTTATTATAATTAGATCCTTAACCCTCATAACTACCCCTAAATAGCATATACTAACATCATAGCAAACACTCACGTAATCGATAGATCTCTCAGCGACTACACTCCTCATTTATTTTTCTGTTATTTTAGTTTAAAGTAGAATAGAAAACAAAACCCCTCAAAAAAGTTTTAAATTTCAGCTAAATTAACAACGATAATTAATCCTCCTAAGATCCCATGCCCGTTGTGGTTTAAGAACGACACCTGAGTCATACCTATCGCTTATACAAGTAGTGGTGTAACTTAGGCTTCCCAGCAAAATATAAATTTTTAAAACCCTTAGATCTGCAACCCGACTGGTCAGTCAGCAATGACAAGGAAGCAATTCCTTGACCGACCGTTGGGAGGCGATCAAGGTAATAGAACATATTCTTGTGATTTTCTTTTCTATTCTTCTGTACCTGCATTTGACTATACATATGCATAGCTAACGGCATTGGTTGGTGCATCAATATCAAACATGTAAGTTGGACCTTTTCCTACTGCATTCTCAGTGTGTTCATTTAAGGTCACATCCATTGACTCTTATATAATCCTAGTCTTTTGATTAAATACCCTGTAAGCCTTACTTTTGAACAGAGTAACCAACAAACAGACCTTCACTAGCCTTGCTCTCAAACTTTGCTAAGTGATCTTTGGTATTTAAGATAGTACAAGGACACCCAAAAGGTTTTAAGAAACTAACCAATGGTTCCTTCATAAAGAACGGTTCATATGGTGTCTTGTTATGAGGTATAACTACTAGTACCCTATTCTGAACATAGCAAGTAGTGCTAACTGCTTCTGCTCAAAAAGTCATAGGTAACTTAGAGTCAACTAACATGGTTCTAGCAACCACAATTAGTGTCCTATTTCTCCTTTCAACTACTCCATTTTGTTGTAGAGTCCTAGGAGCACTAAATTCTCTCTTGATACCTTTAATGTCACAGAATTTATCCATCTCATGAGTTTTAAACCCTGTTCTATTATCACTCCTGATGATTTTAACTTTAAGATCTATTTGGTTTTCAATCTTAGTAATAAATGTTCTAAGCATTTCACTTGTCTCATCTTTTGTCCTTAGAAATAATACTCAAGAAAATCTACTGTAATCGTCAATCATAACAAGGCAGTAAGACTTTTTCCCTATACTACTTATATTGGTTGGTCCAAATAAATCCATGTGCAATAAGTGTAAGGGTGAGCAATTTGTATTAAAGTTTTGGACTTAAAAGGAGACTTGTGTTGCTTGCCTTTTAGACATGAAACACAATGATCATCACATGAATATACTTTTTCAGGAAAACCTCTAACAAGCTTGTTTTTGACAAATTTATTAATGGTTTTGTAATTCATGTGACACATCTTTCTAAGCCATAGTTCAGATTCATCAACAGTTGCTTTAGATATTGCTAAGTCACACTTATTAACATTTTTTTTTCTTGGAATTCTCATCAAAATCATATTTTCGGGTATTTTAAATTCTTTAGAAAGAATAAGGCATTCAATGTCAAAAATGAAATGGGTTCTTCATATCTGTAATTTGACTTACACTTAGCAAATTGTACCTCAATTCTTCAACAAAGTAAACATCATCAAAATTTATCTTATTACTATGCACTGTTCCTTTTCCTTTAATCTTCCCACTTTTGGAATTTCTTCCAAACGCTACATAGCCTTCATCAAATGTCTTGAAATCTTGTAGCTTCTTCTTGTCACCAGTCATGTGCCTTGATCAGCCATTGTCAACATGCCATAAGTTTGTTGGCTTGCCTTGCAAATACAGATAGAAAAATAGTTAGTTTTTCTTTGGAACCTAAACCAATATGGTTTTGGGTCTCCCATGTGTATCAACATAGTCATCTCTCTTGAAGATCATTGATTGTGTGACACTGTTGGTTTTGGAAGCTTCTGAATTAACAATATCTTTTGGTTTCCAGATCTAACTTATTTTAGATTTTAACTTATTTTAGATTTAACAGTGAGAATTGGTCTAACAGTTTTAACTATTTTACCAACTTTACTAATAGTGTTAAATTTATTAACACTACCCGTGTTTTTGGTTTCCACTATTTTTGTCTTCTAACTGTTGGCTAATTTATTTGTTACCACTGCTGCAGTAGATTTTCTTGTAGCAGCTTTTAACTTATTTGCTAGCATTCATCTTCTTGGCAGTGGCTATATGATCAATTTTTGATTTAAATTTTTTTTTATTGTCCATATTAGCTGTTGTCCGTGGTTGTTTTCTAATCCTTTGAATATTCTTGGATTATAATAGCAATCATGTTGAAGATGACCACTTTTACCACAAATAAAGCATGATTTCTCCTTTACCACAGTAAAACTATTTCCCGGCCTTTGTGAAACCATTTGGTTCCAATTTCTTATTTCCTCTGAGTTTCTATTTTTGAAAGGTTTCATAATGAAGAAGTACTTGCTTTACATTTACAATTAACACAATTATTATTTACAGATTTAACATTAGCAGATTTATTAACTGTTTTAACTGAATTACTAATATAAGCTAGACTGGTCTTAGATTTATTAGTAGTGGCATTTTTCATATCTTCTAGCCTTTGCTTATATTTCTCCTGAAATAGTCTTTTTCCTTCTTCTAGTTTATCATTCTTTAATTCTGAGATTAGGCCAGTAACAAATTTCTTTTTACTCTCACATGATTACTAGAAGATTCAGTCCCTACACTTTTCTCACTTTTAGATACAGATTCACTTTCATCATCCTCAGTCCAATCACTAATCTCTCCCTTATCAAAATCAACTTCATTATTTAAGTTATGAACTGGATCAACCTTTGTAACATCAACTGAGACTCATTCCTTTAACTTATTTAAATCAAAATCGGTTTTAAGAGGAAAGTAGTTGTCATTATAAGGTGGGGGTACATAATTATATCCAAATCCAGTTTTTAACTTATCATGAATTTGGGATTTGATGAGGTTTTGAACACTCTTAGAAGCATTTTCTAGATCACCTACTTTCAATTTAATATTGTCACTCTCACAAGTGACCTCAAGTAGCTTCTTATTTAACAAATCCACCTTATCTTTCATTACACCTCTCTCCCATATAGCATAATTAAGATCATATTCATATTGAGTTACATTCTTTTCATATGCTTTAGTCTGGTTTTTCAGATTTTCAATGGCAGTTGTGGTATGTCTACTTTTAATCTCACATTGTTTAAGTCCCTCACAAAATTTCATATTATGATCTCTATGATGTTTCACAGTTTGTTTACAAATAGAAGAACGTAATTTAACCTGTACCTCATAAGGAACCTCTTACTGTGTGTCAGATTCAGCAATGGTCATGAGAGCTTGATTCTTCACTTCATGCTCTTCCTTATCACTCCGGTCAAAACCAAGTCCATCCACTACTAGAAAATGAGGCTAATGCAACACTTTTGAAGCAACACTTCTAAAAAATGTTGCATCTTAGATGACCTTGAATAAAACGGAATAGTTTCTATATAAGTGTTGCATATAATGATCAGATGCAACACTTTTTTTCAAGTGTTGCATTTTTAGTATATAATTGCAACACTTTTATCTAAATGTTGCAAATATATATAAAAATTGCAACATTTTTAAAAGGTGTTGCGTTTGTTAAATTTGAAGTGCAACAATTAGCATAAAGTGTTGCAATAATAAGTAACATGGAAACACTTAGAGGATTATTGCATTTGTTAAAGTTTGAATACTTTTTACTAAGTGTAGTCTTTTACTACGTATTTAATAAGTGTAAAAGCAATGTTTCTTAAATTGTTGATTTATTACAAAGAATTTGTGTAAAAATTTAGAAGTGTGACATATATTTAAATTCCCTATGGTCTCTAAACTCATATTAAAACCTCTGCAAACTAGCTTAATACTGATGCATTGTTCGGGTCCAAATGTGTCAATATTTGGCTTTA
Organism: Pseudognaphalium luteoalbum; assembly: GCA_963422505.1. Taxonomy (NCBI): domain Eukaryota; kingdom Viridiplantae; phylum Streptophyta; class Magnoliopsida; order Asterales; family Asteraceae; genus Pseudognaphalium; species Pseudognaphalium luteoalbum. The sequence goes on from OY730196.1 coordinate 53,154,255, forward strand.
ATGGCAGATGTAATTTGTTTTTATATATATGGTAAATATCGTTGTTGACAAAGATCGAGTGGGGTACGCTTACAGTGGTAATTTCAACCCAATTACATAATATGTGTATGTTTTTGGTCACGTTTTGTTCTATAACAGGTCAAGCATATATCCCAAAATATAACCTGCAAAATGTAAAAATGAGGGATTAGCACAAAGCTAAGTGAATGAGTTTATCACACACCAATTAACTTTGCTTAACTACTTGTTTACATCAAACAACCATAAACACACAAGTCAACTAATCAACAATTCAATAATGAGGATCGGTGGTTCTGGGGAATACCATAATACCCTGGTGGCTCCCCAATACATTTATCCAACCATATCCGTATGGCCATAACGGACGAGACCGATAGTTAATGGCTATTATGCTCAAACATAGGTTCTATACACACAACAAATGAAGTAAGACCCTGTGTAATTTACATAATACCCAACTAGCTCAACCAACCAGCTCAACTCGTTGACCTCATCAACAACTGATGCCCGAAGGACAAATAGCACAAAAAGTCATAGTCAACCATATTAATTAAATAATATGACAACATATCTACATTCACCTGTTGCAACCAAATAGTTACAACTAAATTAAAAGGTGAGTTCTAAATCCACTCACCAATACCTCTGTAGTCCCCACACTCAGCAGTCTTATATCACTGAGTCTTTGGATTATCTGATAACAAAATAATTAATAAGTTAGTAACAAAATCCAGTATTATCAATTAAATACCAAAATGTAATACAATTAAATACTACTTGTTTTCATATCAATTAAATTTTTGTGACCTAAAACACAGACACACAAAATCCAGTATTATCAACCATACCCGATCGGGTCACTGACCATACCCGTTCGGGTCACTAGCCATACCCGTTCGGGTAACCATGAGAAAATGCCCAAGGCAAATTTCTGTAACCTATTAGTTCTAAGTTACGCGATCATCTAAATCTACGCGATCGGGTAGCTTAACATACCCATCTGGGTAGCAAAACATACATGTTCGGGTAAGGTCAAAAACCCAGAAACCATCGACCTGCAAATGTTTAGCTCGAACCTAAACCAATTCTCACACAATTGCAAAGGCCAATTCGACAAAAGGAGCAATTTAACATCAAAGAAACCTCATATCATCACTAGCTAACATATAACAACATCAACAATATCAATTACTTCCACTTTTAAGCTAAAATCATAACAACCTAATTAGGTTATTTGCTTAAATCCAATTTCATACTTCAATAACAAGAACACACTAATTCAAGTTAAGCACATCAGTTCATAGCATCATATATACTACTAATCATCATATAATATCACTAATCATCATGAAAACTCAAGAAATCAATAAATTCCAGAATTTCATATTTAACCTATTAATACTTGAGTTTATGAGCATAGCACTACTTACACTTGATTGGAAGATGATGATTTCAAAGAAAGGATGAAATTAACTTGCAATTACAACTTCAATTTGTATCTTGTTTTGATTTATAGTATTTAGGTTTCTTGTAAGGTTTAGATCAAGAAAGGAGTAGTAACTAAGTTTAGGAAAGTTAGAAAATGAGGTCGGCTCACACTCATAACTAACATAATTATCCTTTAACTTATTCCCTGTTCTAAATCTATTGTCTGGAACCTAAATACCAACTGCGAGAAACTTATTTTATTATACCGTCAACTATAATAAATTAAAACAAACAACAATTTACTATCCACAATAAGTCCTGGGACTTATTCATCTAAGTTTCGCAACTAAACAAATAATATCGAATAATTTATAACATAATTAAATAAATCAATTTATATTAGCAATTACCAGACCGGTAAGGAGGATGTTACAGTGATCCTCTATACCTTCATGCTAGTGATACTAGTACAACTGCACTAATATCACTTAAGCTAAAAGGTACAGAGAATTACAATGTATGGAGTAGGGCTATGATGCTTTCATTGCAAACCAAAAACAAGGTTGGTTTTATTGATGGTTCTGTAACCAAACATAAACATAAAACTGATGTTGTTCTTGGTTCTCAATGGGATAGATGCAATTCTATTGTGTTATCATGGATTCTAAATTCCATTTCTGAAGAACTGTTTTCAGGTCAAGTTTTTTCTCAACTTGCTAAAACTGTTTGGGATGAACTAAAAGAAACCTATGATAAGATTGATGGTTCAATTACTTTCAATTTGCATCATAAGTTAAATACTATTTCACAAAATGGTTCATCAATTTCTGATTATTATCATAAACTTAATGCTCTTTGGAAACAATATGATGCTTTGATTAAGCTACCTACTTGTACTTGTCATGCTAATGCATAGTTTAAAACTCATAATGACTTGATCAAATTGATGCAGTTCTAAATGGGTTTAGATGATTCTTATGTTTCTATTAGAAGTAATATCTTGACTAGAGAACCTTTGCCAAGTGTTCAATCTGCTTTTGCCATTATTTCAAGGGAAGAGTCTCATATAGATTCTTCTTATTCTGGAAATTTAAATAAGTAAAAAAATTCATCTTTTCTTTTTCAAAAACTTTTGATAACAATAAAAGATTTGGCAAAGGTCCTAATCCTAATCTAAACTGTACCAAGTGTAAAAGACTTGGTCACACTATAGAAAGATGTTATGAAATTGTTGGTTATCCTCCTGGGTGGGTTAAAAGAGGTGTAACTAACAATAAATCTGCTGTGAGTAATAATTCTTTGACTGATGCTAAAAATGATTGCATGTCCTTAACTACTGAGCAAATGTCTAGACTGATGAGTTTGTTAAATGAGAATGCTAGTTCAGGAAATGTGCAGGCCAATCTTGCAGGTACTTTTGTGAATTGTAGTATTAAATTCGATTCTAATTTCCATAAATTTTTTATTTCTCATGCAACTAGTGCATCTATAGATAGTGTTATGGATTGGATAATTGATTCAGGAGCTTCTCATCACATGACAGGTTCAATTAAACATATGTCAAATGTTTTTGATGTAACCAAACTTGGAATGACTGTTGGTCATCCAAATGGAACTTTAGCCAAAATTACTAAAATTGGTGACCTGAAATTAACTGAAAATATAATTTTGAAAAATGTGTTGGTAGTTCCTGGATACTGTGTGAATATGCTTTCTGTTCATACACTCTCTAGAGATAGTAAAATGTTCATTTGTTTTAATGATAACAAATGTTATATACAGGATTCAATGTCAAAGAAGATTGTGGGGATTGGTAATATGAAAAATGGATTATATATGTTTAATTCTGTTGAAGGTAATTTGTCTAGCTATAATTCTATTTGTTATGCATCTTATAAGTTGTGGCACAGCAGACTTGGTCATCCTCCAAGTTAAGTTCTTAATATTCTTAAGAATAAACTTAAATGGTTTGAATGTGTACTTACTGCAACTTATGTTATTAACAGGCTTCCTTCTTATGTGCTTTCTGGGAAATCTCCATATGAATTAATATATAATCATGAACCTAGTCTCTCTCACCTAAGAGTGTTTGGATGTCTATGTTATGCAACTGTTTTAAATGAAACTGACAAGTTTAGCAAACGATATGAAAAATGTGTTTTAGTAGGTTATTCAAGTTTTAAAAAAGGTTATAAACTTTTCAGTCTTGATAATAAAATCATGATATTTTCTAGAGATGTTAAGTTTTATGAAACTGTATTCCCTTATGATTTAAAATCTTCTGCTAAACATGTAACAGATTCTCAAAATGATTTAAATCATTTAAACTTTTTTGATTCTGTTTTTGAAATTCCTATTCACTCTATAAGTCTCATTGATGATGAGAGAGACCCAGTAGCTAGTGATGGTAGTGGCAGTGATCAAAGTCATTTAGATGAATCTGCATCTAATGACAACGATACCACAACAACACTAGTGCCTGATTCAAACTCTTCTGAGGGAAATCCTGACCCATATCTTAATATTCATGATACCATTGAAGGCATAGAAAATGAAAGTCAATCTTGGAAATCAACTAGAGAAAAGACCTTTCCTTCTAAATTCAAAGACTTAAGTGAATACTAAGTTAAATATCCCTTAAGCAATTATGTTTGTTATTCAAGTCTATCTGATCATAATAAGTGTTTCATATCTAATCTTGATAAATCCATTGAACCAAAAACATATGAAGAAGCTTCTAAGGATCAAAATTGGATAAATGCTATGAATAATGAAATGGAAGCTCTAAATAGGAACAATACTTGGACTGTAACAGATTTACCTGTTGGTAGGAAACCAATAGGTTGTAAATGGATTTATAAGATTAAGTATAAGTCAAATGGTGAAATAGAAAGATATAAGGCAAGATTGGTTACTAAGGGGTATAGTCAAAGGGAGGGCATTGACTATGATGAAACTTTCTCTCCTGTTATTAAAATGTTTATTGTTAGATGCATTTTGAATTTGGTTGTTCAATATAATCGGAGTTTATATCAACTTGATATGAATAATGCATTCTTGTATGGTGATTTGTCTGAAGATGTATATATGTCCTTACCTCAAGGATATTTTGTTGAAAATGATTCTAGAGTTTGTAAATTAAAAAAATCTTTGTATGGGTTAATGCAAGCTCCTAGAAAATGGAATGAAAAACTTACTTCTTTTTTGAATGGGTTTGGTTTTATTCAAAGTGTTAATGATTATTCATTATATACTTTGACTTTAGGAAGTATCTTTGTAATGCTTCTTGTTTATGTTGATGATATAATTATAACAGGGAATAGTGTGTCTGAAATTACCAAAGTTAAAGATTTTTTGAAAACCAAGTTTATGATTAAAGACTAAGGTGAATTAAAGTATTTCCTAGGCATTGAAATATTAAAATCTAAATCTAGTATATGTATGACTCGAAGGAAATACTGTTTGGAGCTTCTTAGTGAATTTGGTATGCTTGGTTGTAAGCCAATTCAAACTCCTTTGGAGGCTAATTCCGTGCTTAATTCTTGTGAATCTAAAAATGATAAAGCTCTTTCTAATATTTCTCAATATCATAAATTAATTGGTAAGTTGATTTAGTTAACATTAACCAGACCATATTTTTCTTATTTTGTGCAATGTCTTAGCCAATATATGCATGCTCCTCTTGAATCTCATGTAAAAGCTGCATTTAGAGTTCTCAGATATTTAAAAGGTTGCCCTGGTAATGGTGTTAAAATCAATAAAGAGGAAGGTTTGTTTAGTTTATGTGCTTTTTCTGATGCTGCTTGGGGTAAGTGTCTTGGCTCTAGAAGGTCTGTTTCATGTTATTGTTTGTTTCTTTTTGGTTCATTGATTTCTTGGAAAAGTAAAAAACAACCTACTGTTTCCAGATCTTCTACATAATCTGAATACAGATCTTTAGCTATCACAACTTGTGAAATTATTTGGGTTGTAAAGTTGCTTGCGGATCTAAAAATTGACAATCTGCTGCCAATAAAATTGTATTGTGATAATAAATCTGCCTTGTTACTTGCTGCAAATCCTGTTTTTCATGAAACGTCTAAACATTTTGAAATAGATTTACATGTTGTAAGAGAAAAATGTTTATCTGGAGTCATTAAAACAGAATTTATTGACTCTAATCATCAATTGGAAGATATATTTACAAAAGGATTAAATAAGTCTCAACATAATTACTTTTGTGATAAGTTGGGATTAATCAATTTGTACAAGGATAAGATTGAGGGAGGGTGTTAAAATTATATGTTAAAGTCAATCTTAACCTTGTTATATGTTTTATTTCTAATTTAGTTTGTTTAAGTGCAGTTTTGTGTCTATGAGGACTTAAATGGAAATTATTAAGTTTGGTGTATCAAGTTGTAAGATGAAGAGTGAAGGGACTGAAGGTGTAAATTTTTATTTAGGGTTATATATATTCTAAGTTTATTGGTTTTTAGGTTAATTTTTCTTCTTGATAAAAATAGTGATACGACTCTTGTTCTTCTGCATATTTTCACATATACTTTGATCATCTCGATCAATTTGTTTTGTTTTGAGAGTTTATGTTCTTCATCTATTGGTGTTGAACATTGAGGGTTTTGAGTCTGTAGTGAGGTTTTGTCTTGTTTTTGGATATAAACCCGATTTTGGTTAATCAAGTATTATTTTGTGATTTGTGGTATTCTTGCTTCTTTGTATGTGTTTGTGATTTTCGTAGAATACTCCATATATATAATAATAATTATTATCAAAATTTCAAAAACTCCCTAAAAATACCCATCCTCTTCCTTCTATTATAATCCCCTGGCGCCAAATCGAATTCTTTTCCGCGCCAAATACAGCCTCCACCTATTTTCCCTTCTACTGCAATGATTAATTGGTTTTCGATCATCCATACTTTGAGTGGATTTCTACAATCACGCTACAACATCAGAGATTCATAAGCTACCCATTACTAATCATTAACTTATGCATAATTTATCAATAGTCCAACGCATGTTTCAGCACTGTTTGCTTGAATTCGTTTTCGATCATCCATACTTCCACTCAATCGATTATAAGGTATGTGCCTCACTGAATTTTCATTATTTTCTAATTGATGCTCCTCCTTTTCCGATTTGATTATATACTAGGATCCAAGTTGGTCTTAAGTTTCAAATGCATACGAACTATTTGATGAAAAACTTGAATGGGAAAAAAAGTTTAACTTGACAGTAACCTAACGCTGGTTCTTTATTGTAAGGGAGTTATGAATTCAGCCCACTCTTCTGTAATTTTTTTATTCTTGGGTTGTTACTATTATATGTTGCATTTGGTATTATGAGGTTGTATTTCAAGGTGCTCGTATGTGCATTTATGGTCAATCGGATTAGAATCTGATAGAATCGTTAATAATGAGTTATGCATGGGTATGTATTGGACATAGAAAGGAATGAAATGGATGGATTCTACCTCCAATTGCTTAGGTTTTAATACAGTTTCATAAGTGATTCTATATGTGTATTTTAATTGTATGAATCTATACAAACTTTTTTCGAGTATAAATTAAATTTTTCTACTTTCAAGGGACTTTTTAATCATAATAATTATGTGATTATATCAGAGGTTGCTTTAGAGAAGTAAATGCTAGGTAAAGGAGGCTGATTTAATAGCTTTGCTTGTACTTGATCACAATAAACACACTACTTTTTCAAGAGATTGTTAAGCAAGGGTATATAATTCTAATTGCAGACTAATGTACATTAATCGCTTTTCAAATTTCCGCTTTTATAATCTGTGTGTCGTATGATAATGTAGAATCAAGATTTATTGCTCGAAACAAGGCTGGTCAAGTTAAACTTGGCTTGCTCAGATCCAGAAACTACTGTTGTGGTCCTTAGTGATAGTGATCGGGATGTATTAGATAAGGTATGCGTATTGCTTCTGATTGATTATAAGTAGAGTTTTCTTGGTTAGTGTGTTGGGCGGTTTGTTGATGGGGCATGATGGTTATTAATTCACTAACTGGTTTATGTTTATATACATATAAAATCTTCCATATTTCTAATCAGATTTTTTAACAATGATGATTTGTGTTGTTGGAATTATAGAACTTAATTCAATCCTAACTGCTTAGTTCTAATGGAAGTGCTGAATGCTAATATATAAGGTTTATGAAACTCAATGTTCTGATATTACATGGATTTATCTCATAAAATTCAACGTTCTAGCTAGAAATGCATTTTTATATGGCTGTGTTAAAACTTTGACCGAAACATTAAGGTTAAAAGGTTCTGGTTAAAAGACTGTATTTTACCAGTAACCCGACCCTATTAAGCATTATGGTTTTTCAGTTCTGGTTAAGTTGTTGTTGCTCATATGGGTTGGGTTAAATACGATTTCGGATTTTGCATACAACTGAGTTAATGTCGTAGCAGACTAGCAAACTACCAGTCCAATTCTAAATTATTAAGGAGTAGGTTGATGGTTGACTCTCCCTTATTCTGCAGCTGGATGACCAGAAGCCCACTCGCTCATATGCGGTGGACTTAGCTGTGAAGGATATCTAGCTATTTTGAACCGTGTTGCTAAACACCAAACATCTGTTGCCTTGGCTTCCACACTTTCACACGATCGCCACCCAATGGTTTACCTTTTCAAACATTCACATATATAAGGGAGGATAACTTATCGTGAAATTTTTAGTCGAAGATTATTTGCGATAATATTAAGTATTTAATCCGACCAGAGTGGTTATATTTCTAGTGTTTTGGTAAGATATTTTTTGATGTATTATACTCTCATATGGTATCATGGGCATTCATGTGTGTTTCTTTTTTATAGTTGGAGCTGGCTTGGATCATCTTTAAGAATGGTTATAGAAACAGTACATGAATTGGTAAAAAGATGCAATTGGCAAGCTAATTTTATTTTCAAAACAGAGAGCCAATGCATACAAGGTTAGTCTCAACGCTATAGATCATTGTGAAATGTTCATAAATTATCCTCTTGATCTATATATGTTTTCTTTTATGCACCCTGGCAACATGTGGTAGTTTTTTAGCCTAACAAGTGAAAGTAAAAGTGGCTACAAGAGTTGCAAGTAACCTACAGTCTGTCACAACTTTGTAAATCCTTATCATTCATTGATTGATATTGTTTATGTATTATTTTTTAATCTGACATGTGTTAAGCCAAAGACAATTTGATCCCCGTAACTAACATACCCATCTTGCAGTTGCCACTTCTAAATGGATTTATACACTGATATGAGGGGTGTTAATCTATTAAAGGTTATTCATTTCCATATAGTAGGGGTTTTTTAGATGTTAAAACTTACCCATAACCTAAACCTATTAAGAAATTGAGTTGGGTTCAGTTTAAATGGGTTGCAGCAGGGTCATACCCTGATTATGACTTGCAGCTTCATTACCCTGATTATGATTTGAACGCGTACATATGATTTTTCGAGTTGTAAATTTTGCCTCGGGTAAAAGTCGTACATAATCTTTTTCTAATGCATCCATCGTTGTTAATCGTTTTGCTCACTGATTACGAAGGTTGTTGTAACACCCACAATTTCTGTGATTAGCGGAAGCAAGCTTTGGGGTGCTACTAATCAAATATCAACAGCACAAAGATAAAGCAAACGACATCTATATGTGATGTCTATATAATTAGTTACATGTCATGGTTACAATGTTTGAAAACATTCTATTTTCGGTTACAAAATGAAGTTCCCTAGAGTCCGCACGGTTAGCGGGAGATTATATTACATAATCACAACATACAAAAGATAATGCTATAAATCTCCGTTAGATGCAGTGTGGAAAATCATGCGACTCTAGCTAGTAATCAAATCCTGCTGGGTGACCCTACTATTGGTGTGTATCTGAGAATGCATCACTAAAAAGGTCAACCAAAAGGTTGGTGAATCTCACAGGTTTATAGTAAGTAGTAAGTTCGAACACATCAAGTAGTGAAAGTATTTGTACAGTTTTAACCAAGTAGTGAGTAATGATTGCACGAATGCAATCGGGTTGATATACATTGCCATGAGCATCACAGTCGAAGCTTAACCAGTCTGTAAGGTACAACTAAGTACCAGGTAAGTGCCCCTATGAGTGTTAATCCAAAAATACTCATGTGTAACGAGTAAGAAACGCCCGTTTATACAGTACGGTTCATGGTGGCGCTACCACCCCGGGCGGGGATTGTCAGTCCCATATGGATCCATATACTAAAACTCGCGCTTATCCTATAATTAACAACTATGATTCAGAGGACTTCATTGGATTAAAAGTAACCCATGCAATCAATATATCAGTAAGTCTGTAAGTCTGTAAAATAGTAAATCTGTACATGTGTCCAAGTAAAACAAGTAATGCATCTCACCCCAGAGTAAAAACAGTAAAAAAAATGGGGCTGTGAGACTCACTTGAGTCTAGCAAGTATGTAGACGAAATCAAGTAAGTAAAGCGGTTGTAAGTCCGTGTATCAGTTCTCAGAACCCTGCAACCTTCTGGCATCCGAAACGCACAAAGTTGTAAGTAAATAAGTAATTAAGTTGGTGTCTTGAAAGATCACCCATGCTAGTTGTCCACTTAAATAGAAAATGTCCAAGTGTTTGTTCGTATGTTTGTAATCGTGTGAGTTTGAAGTCTATTATGGCCCGTTGGTGACGGTTAGTAACAATAATTCAAGGATTATCATTGTTTTGAATTTCGTTATGTCGTTTCTTTGTAAAGTGTATTTATAAGTCGGTCATTCAAGGCGTTTTCTAGAATGTAAGTTTGCACTACACTTTCACTGTTTTATTTCTACTATATCGTTTATTAAAAGTCGCATCTGTAATTTAAAAAATCAGGGAAAGTTGACCTAGTCTTGCGAACTGAGTTCGGCTCGCAGGGCAGCAGGCTGCGAACTACGTTCACGATGCGAGTTGAGTTCGGCTCACAAGGTAGTAGGCTGCGAACTGAGTTCGGTTCACAGCATAAGGTTCGGTTCGCAAATGTCGACTTGCAGGTCGGTTCGCAGGTCAACTCGCAAGTCAGTTCGCAGGTCAGTTCGGTTCGCAGTTTGGGTTTGCGAGTTCAATCTTTGGTAGGTAAATGTCGGTTCGCAGCTCGATCTGCGAGCTGAGACGCATCTCGGTTCAAAGACGCTGCTGTAAGTACAAATTGGTTCTTAAAACGCATTTCGACTTGGTTTTTGGACATAATCTTGTTGGGTAAATGTTCTAGCATGAAAATCTAAGCTTTACAAGTAATTTAAAAGAGTTTTAAGTTTCCAATTTCACTAAGTCCCATGTATATTTAGCCCAACGTGACTAAATACACACAATAATCTCGCGATTCAGTACAATAATGATTGCCCAAAATGCCAGGTGTTACAGTTGTGATAAGATTTTTGTATAATGGACTGCTCTATAAATAGACTTCAAGTGTTTAAACCCGAACTTGTTTTGATCCCTGCTACCAACCCACTGACCTACCCATCTTGTTGCCTCTAATTTGATATTTACTCTGTCATTGATCTTTATAACAAACAGCTAACAAAAGCAAACAGTCTGCCTATAAGGGAGCTATGTACATCATGATCTGGCGACAAATGAGATTTTTACCATTATTATATTATCTGACTTGCATTTGTAAAGTTTATGTCTAGATTCAACCATATACTCTCATTATGATTTCTGAAATTTTTTCTAGGCCGTCCTAGACATTATAAAGGAAAAGTGAAAATCTAGTTCAAATTTGTACAAGTCAAGATGAATCTAGGACAATCACATATATATGTATTAGATTAGACTTGCTCATATGATCCAACATGATTATCATGAAGTACAAGAGTACATATTAAAACCACAGTGTTTATTGTATTGTTCTCTTAAAAAACAGAAAATCAATGGGACGGTTCAATAACCTACCCTGTGCGTGTTTGATGGTACAAAGCTGGTGGAAAAATGGGTGGGTTAGTCCCGGTTAGCTAATGGGTCATAATGAGTTTATGTCAATATTAACTTGAATTACATAGTTTATGCGATTAAGTATAACTTATCATATATATTTGATTTGATTATTTTATAGAAATATATTGCCTTATAATTAAAGAGTGTGCTTCTTATGAGTTGGCAAATTTTCAGTTTAATAAGTTCTAATCGATTATGCTTCAATTGCTTATCTTGGTGATCTAAAGAGAGTAACATTATCATTCCAATGTGTGTTTTGAAATTATTTGTAATTATTTATTTTTCTGTAACAAATTTGGAATGGTAGTTTCTTGAAAGGTCTAACGTATATGAATGACTAAATAGTAACATGAATTTTGAATAAGTAAATTGTAACAAAGGTTACTTATAGTGGTTATTGAGTGTTTTCCAATGCCCCTTTGATGGATTGTTTAAAATTAATGTTCTAATGATTCGAGTATATTTTTCAAATAGTTCAATAGTTAAGTGAACATGTTTGTCCGGTTTACTCTAGGTTGACAACGAGTATAGTTTTCAAATTTGAAATAGAAGACTTTAATGGTTTTTCAATATTTTTTTCTCGGTTCCGTATCTTCATTTTATTGAATGATCTTTTTGTCATGAATATACATGAAAGAATAAGATTCACTAAATGAAAATTAGCATCACACATCAAATAAAATGATCAATTCTGTTAATTTAAAATGAACATTGATGGTTAATGGTTCAACTCAGCTCAACTCTACCCGTTTTGATGTATGCTATACCCAGAGGTTGCAAAATGGGAAGATCAAGTGGTTAAATAATAAGTCAAAATGTGCTATTTTTTGTATGAGACAGGAGTTGGGAATGTTTAGTCACAAGTAACAAGTTGTTTGTTGGGCTAACTGGCATTGCAAAAACTATATGATTTCCATAATAAATTTTTTGAATGAAACTGGTTAGGCAATAGGCTGCAGGAATATGATGCTCTAGTAGTAGGGAATGTTTGATGTTGGCGACTCTGATAAAGTTTTGTTATAAACTAAAGTTGTAGAGACAAAAGTTGATTAATACTTAATTTTGTCTAAGTGTTGATCCGAGAATAAGATGTTGTCCGTGAATAATAAGGATTCGACAATATCTTTGTATCCGTGAATGATAATGTTTTCGACAATGTAATTAATCCGTGAATGCTTGATACGACAATTGTATTCCGTGATTAATTTGAATTCACGGACGGTGTAATTCCGTGAATATGTATTCACGGATTATACTTGACATTGTCGTAGTGTGTCGTCTATAAATAGGTAAGTTGAAGTCATTTTGAAAGGGTCTTTTGAGTCTTCTTTTGGAGAGATTTTGAGAAATCAGTTGTAGACATTCACTTGTATTTTGACTTCTTGTATATGAAAGATTGATATTACAATACAAATCAATATTTCATGTTAGATACATTTATCTCTTTCTTCTTTACTATAATTCACATTGTGATTGTGTGTATTTGTATTCCGCACAAATATACATACGTTCTAGTTTGCGTATTCTGATCCGAGTACGTTCACAAGTGGTATCAGAGCCAAAAGGATAAGAAATTAGAACATTTGTGTGAATTAAAGTGTGAAGATGAAGATTTGAAAAAGTTACAGTGATGTCTAGTGTTACAATCATTTGAGACAGCGGCAAAATCATTCTGAAGGTGTTAACAAGTGATTTCTGATATAGAATCTCTTTCGAATTCATTCACATCTACTCTATGATGACGAGTTGATCAAGAAGTATCACAAAAGCTTACGTCTTTTCTGCATGATTGAAACTTTGACGATCAAAGTTAAAATTGATTGTTTCTGAGTGTCGGAAATCAAATTCCGAGCTCATCGCAACAAGTTTCATCAAAAACAAGCCTGATTTGAAGAATCTGTATCACTTTGAAAATTCTGGAAATCGTCTTCCGTGAATTAACACTTTCCGTGAATTCAGAATTCCGTGAATATATATACTCCGTGAATATTACTATTGTCGCATAAACAGTATCCGTGAATTATACTATTGTCGCATAAACAGTGGTATTACATTCACGGATTAAAATTTTCAAAATATTATTAACTGTTTTTTTTTAATATTCACGGATATTAATATTTAGTTATTCTCGGATATTGTATTCACGGATAATTGTATTAACGGATACTTATATTCACGGATATTAGTATTCACTTATATTAATATTCACGGATATTAGTATTATCGAATATTAATATTCACGGATATTTGTATTTGGTTAGTATTCACGGATATTGTATTCACAAAGAAAGATTAAAGAATTTTTAGTGTGATTAACGGATTTCATCTTGGAAGATGGCTCATGTTAATTGGCAAACGATGATGAAAAATGATCAAGAGACCGGAACAACTACAAAACCACCTAAGTTTCTTTGTCAAAACGATTACGATGACTGGAGATATCGTTTTGAATCATTTATTGCTTTGTATTATCCTGATTTGATGATTCCAATATTGGAACAATATATACATCCAAGAGCAGAAGGCATTTATCGAGATAATCCTCCACCTAAATCATTAAAGATGATGAATTCGGAAGAACGAAAAGAACATGATCGTGATAAGAAGGCTAAATCCATCATTTCAATGAGTCTTCCAAGTGATGTTTTAGCAGGGTGGAAAGATTTATCTACTGCTTTTGAATTGTACAAAGCAATGGAAAAGCGGTTTGCTGGTAATGATAAATTGAAAAAGAGCAAACGCGATTTACTAAAGAAACAATGGGATGTTTTCACCTGTATTCCCAATGAGTCTTTTAACGATTTGATCGTTAGGTACTCACAGCTTATTAGTGAGTTAAAAAGACATGGAATGATTCTTGAGCGTCTTGAAATCAATGAAAAATTGATTGAAGCCTTGCCTTCTCGATGGGACATCAAAGCAAATATCTTGATGGAAGATGAGTCATTAGGGGAATATGCTTTTGAGGATTTAATCAATAAGCTTCAGGTGTATGATGTGTCTCTTCAGAAAAAGGAGACAGGAAAAATGATGCAGTTTACTCAATTTGGTACTACCAAATCTTCTGAAACAACGGCATTATATTCAGGATCTGAAACTTATTCTGGTGGAAATCCAAGTGGAACCACATCTGGTGGTTATTCAAGTTTTGGTTTTTATGGTTCTGGAAGTTCTCCAACTTCAATCCATCAACAACAACAGAATTCTAATCCACAAGTTTCAAGAGTGACTGAAGACCATGCAAATGTTGTTACTGCATTCTTGTCTTCATATGAAGCTTTTATTTCTGGAAGAGTTGGAAATGTTGAGTTAGTTGAAGAGGATTATGATCAATTGCATCCAGATGACCTAGAAGAGATGGATTTGCAATGGAATATGGCTATGCTTACCAGGAGGGTTAAAAGGTTTTTACAAAGAACTGGTAAAAATAAACTGGGAGGTAAACCAGGTTTTGACAAATCAAGAGTTCGTTGTTACAATTGTCAAAACTTTGGTCACTTTGCAAGAGAGTGTGAGAAGAATAAAACTCCTACTTCTGGTTTTACCAAGCCATCAACTTCCAAGACATATTCTTCATCTGCTCAACCTCAAACAAAGGAAACATCTGCTACTCCCACGTCTTCTGCACTCATTTCTACTTCTGATGAGTTTTATGATTGGAGCGCACACGTGGATGAGTATTCCCATAACCAAGCATTTATGGTGAATGTTTCCGAGGTCGATTCTTCCCTTGCTGACCAAATTTGCTCAACTTGCACTGATTTGAATAATCAAATCAGCATGTATCAAACTCAAAATGTTAAACTTTTAACTGACAATGAAAAGTTAAAAATACAGAACAAGGAATTGGTTGAAAATAATAATCTTTTAAATAAACGTTTTGAGTCAACAAATGTTGAAACACATGATTTAAAAGCAAAAATCTTCAATCAGCAATCCATTATTAATAGCTATTTGGTTGAAATGGATTTATTAAAAAAGGAAAAATCTGATGTTGATTCTATGCTTTTAGATCTTGAAAGAAAATTGCTAAATGTTTCAACATCTGCTGTTGTTTTTAATGAGATAATCAATAACCAACGTTTAGATACTAAATCTAAATCTGGTATTGGATATCAAAATGATTCAAAAACAAAAGACTCAAAAGTTGAATATCATTTTGTTCCTCCACCAACTACCTATTCTGCATTGCCAGTTAAAATTGAAGCAAATGTTGAGTTTGCTTATGGAAAAGGAAAGATTGATTTGAAAGACACACATCAAAAGGTGTCTTCAAATGAGACTCTAGAATCATCTTTCAAAGATGATTCCAAAGTTGATGATTCACTAGCTGATGAATCCAAAGTTGATGCTTCCAAAATGAAGAAGCATGATTGTGAATGTAGTGACAAGATTAAAGATTGTGTTTTAAAAAATTTAAAAGAAAAATCGAAAGGTTGTGACACACCAACACAAGTTAAACAGATTTTGAAACAATCTTCTTCACCACAAAAATCACAATCATCAACTTTTTCATCAAAAGCTAAACTTCCTTCTTCTCACTTTGTTTCTCCCAAAAGTGAAGTTTCTACAAGTAGAAAATCACATTCTAAATGTGAGGCTTCTACAAGTAAGACTTCACTTCATGTTTCTGATAAAAGAGTTACTTCTCGGAAACAATATGAAACAAGAAAATGTTTCTATTGTAGTGTTCGTGGACATCTTATCAATGAGTGTCACAAGCTTGCTAAAAAACGTTCAAGAGATAATTCGAAGCAAGCTAAACATTCTGAAATCAAAGA
The DNA here is from genome assembly GCA_963422505.1 of Pseudognaphalium luteoalbum. Classification (NCBI taxonomy): domain Eukaryota; kingdom Viridiplantae; phylum Streptophyta; class Magnoliopsida; order Asterales; family Asteraceae; genus Pseudognaphalium; species Pseudognaphalium luteoalbum. Next base: position 53,170,452 of record OY730196.1, read on the forward strand.
TGATTTAAAAACTATCCACGAAAAATCATCAAAACCGAAAGTAACATCTTCTGTTTCTTCAAAGAAGAAAACAAAATCTCATGATGTGTCAATCAAAAGGAATTTCAAAAGAAATTTGAAACAAATTGACGTTTTCATCATGGATATCATTACTGGACGACCCATAGCCTCAAAGGCTTGGGTCTCCATTAGCAACTAATCCGTTTTTGATCAAATGTCTTACAGTCTTCCCGAGCTATTGATAACATATGGTACATCGATAGTGGCTGTTCAAGACATATGACAGGGAATCTCTCTCTGCTTGAGGATGTTAAGGTTAAAGACGGAGGATTTGTTGCATTTGCCGGAGACAAAGGTGGCATGATTTCTGGTGAGGGAACTGTTTCAAACGGGGAAATCAGCTTTGACAAAGTAAATTATGTTGAACAACTTCAACATAATCTACTTAGTGTTTCCCAAGTTTGTGACAAGAAACTGTCAACTTGGTTTAACGATGAAGAGTGCTTAATTCTTAAGCCAGGGTTTGTGATACCTCAAGAGTGGATTCTTATGCGAGCTCCAAGAGTAAAGAATATGTATGTCTTAGACATGCGTACCATTACTCGATCTACAGAGCATACTTGCTTATTATCAAAAGCTACAGAAAAGGAATCAATTTTGTGGCACAGAAGAATGGGTCACATTAACTTTAGGAAAATGAACTTCTTAGTTAAGAATGATTTAGTGATTGGGGTTCCTAAACAAACCTTTTCACTAAATGATCACTGTATTTCCTGTAAAAAGGGAAAACAAACTAAGAAGTCTCATAAACCTAAATTGATGAATTCGATTAACATTCCTTTGGAACTTCTCCATATGGATTTGTTTGGACCCGTAAGTGTTCGGAGTATTGGGGGTAAATCCTATTGTTTAGTAATCACTGATGATTATTCCAAATTTTCATGGGTTTACTTCCTTAGTACAAAAGATGAGGCTGCTGAGAAAATTAAGTATCTAATTCTGAGATTAGAAACTTTGTTTTCTCTGAAAGTAAAAATTTTGAGAAGTGATAATGGTACAGAATTCAAGAACTACTTAATGGAAATGTTTTGTCTTCAGCAAGGAATTACTCAACAATTTAGTGCACCTCGAACTCCACAACAAAATGGAATTGCTGAAAGGAAGAACAGAACTTTGATCGAAGCTGCAAGAACAATGCTCTCAGATGCAAAGTTGCCAACAACTTTTTGGGCAGAAGCAGTTAATACGGCTTGTTTCGTATTAAATAGAGTTCTTGTGGTCAAAGATAAGCAGAAAACGAGCTATGAATTACTGAATAATCGGAAACCGAATATTCATTTTTTGGAACCTTTTGGATGTCCGTGTTTGTTGTTGAAGACTAAGGATCGACTTCCTAAGTTTGCTGAAAAATCTGAATCTGGATTTTTCTTGGGTTATTCTACAAATTCTCACAACAAGAGAGTTTATAACACGGCATCACATCGAATAGAGGAATGTTATGAAGTTGAATTTCTTCGGCATTCTCCCTCTTCTAATGGCATAGGTCCAAAATGGTTATTCGACTACGACACATTCTTTAATTCTCTTGCTATTTTTCAGCATGATGTGTCTGCTTCTTCTGCTACAGATTTGGATGACTTTGTTATTCCAGTTACATCTGTTCCTGCTGAGCCGATTATTACTTCAGCTCCACCAGTTTCTACTTCTCATCTTACTTCACCACAATCTTCTGATGACTCAATTGCTCATGAGATTTCTTCACCTTTGACAACTGTTGAAGAAGAAACAACTTCCAATCCTGATGATATTGACAATTTTCAGGAACCTTCTGCTGAACTAGAAGAACCAATTCTTGATGATTCTAGTGATGAAGTAGTTAGTAATCCTGAAGATTCTAACTTAGGAAATAATTTGCATGTAGATTCGGTTCCTACATTGCGAATTATTTCTAAGTATCGACATCCTCTAAAGAATGTGATTGGAGATGTGTCAGAAGGAATTAAGACTCGGCAGCAATTTAAATCTGATTCTTCTTCTTGTTTTTTATCACAAATTGAACCAAAAAATGTTCAAATTGCTTTGACTGAATCCTCTTGGGTTCAAGCAATGCAAGAAGAATTACAACAGTTTGTGAAATTGCAAGTTTGGACTTTAGTGAAACCACCTAAAGATGTGCATCCGATTGGCACTCGATGGGTTTTTCGTAATAAGAAAGATGATCGAGGAATCATGGTCCGCAATAAGGCCCGATTAGTCGTTCAAGGTTTTACTCAGATCGAAGGTTTAGATTATGATGAAGTGTTTGCACCGGTTGCTAGACTTGAATCAATTCGGATCTTTCTAGCTTATGCTTCCTTCATGAGGTTTAAAGTATATCAGTTGGACGTCAAGTGCGCATATGGGAAAGTGCATGAAGAAGTGTTTGTCAAACAACCACCAGGTTTTGAAGACTCTAAATTCCTAGATTATGTGTATCGGTTGGATAAAGCTTTGTATGGTTTACATCAAGCTCCCAGAGCTTGGTATGAAACTTTATCTCAACATCTGCTTGCAAATGGGTTTTCTAGAGGTCAGATTGACAGTACTCTTTTCATCAGAAAAGTAAAAGGGAATTTGTTGCTTGTTCAAGTGTATGTAGATGACATCATATTTGGGTCGACCAATGAAAGCTTATGCAGAGAGTTTGAGCAGATTATGAAATCAAAATTTGAAATGAGTTCAATGGGTGAAATGGCATTCTTTCTTGGGTTGCAAGTCCAGCAACTTGATTCAGGCATTTTCATACATCAAACAAAGTATGTTACTGAACTCTTAAAGAAATTTCTGATGACAGATGTCAAATCCATTTCTACACCCATTGATCTTGTTGAAAAGATTGGCCCTGCTCTTGATGAACAATCAACCGATGAAAAGGAATATCGGTCCATGATTGGGTCTCTTATGTATTTGACAGCTTCGCGTCCAGATATTATGTTTGCTGTCTCCATTTGTTCAAGATATCAGGCAAATCCTAAAGTTTCTCATCTGAAGGCCGTTCAACGTATTTTTCGATACTTGAAAGGAAAGCCTAATTTAGGCATTTGGTATTCACATGATGATGACTTTTCTCTTTCTGCATATTCCGATTCAGACTATGGCGGATGCGGTATTGACTTCAAATCCACATCGGGTGGATGTCAATTTCTAGGAGCACGTCTTGTGACATGGCAGTGTAAGAAACAGGATACAGTTTCTACCTCTACTGTAGAGGCAGAATATATCTCTGCTGCAAGTTGTTGTTCCCAAATTCTTTGGATTCAACAACAACTTAGAGATTATGGGTTTCTTCTAAACCAAACTCCTTTGCATATAGATAATACTGCTGCCATAAGTATCATACGTAATCCCGTACAGCATTCTAAAACGAAACACATCGAAATTCGTTTTCATTTTATACGGGATTGCTATGAGAAACACTTGATTAACTTAGTCCATATTGATACTTTAAAACAACGAGCTGATCTGTTTACCAAAGCGTTTTCTAAACCTCGTTTTGAAGAATTAATCTTGATGCTCGGAATGAAGCATTTAGATCAAATTAAATAAACTTTGGATCTTTTTGAATTTTCTTTGTTGTTTACTTTTTTACTTTTTCTTTAAACAAAAAATTCAAAAACATATGAAAAATAAAAAATAGGGGGAGATTTTTGTGTAAAAGTTGGGAAATAATAGTACATTGGGAATTGTATTTACATATAAATCTGAGAAAGGAATGTTACGTACTATTTTTGATATGCTAACAGGTTTATATAGCATTTTTAAACCAAATTTTCTATTAATGTATTTTTAAATATGGTTTATTGGTAGGCATTTGTGGGTCTATCATATCTAGTCTAAGAAATGTCTAAATATTTTTGCATATTATTTTATATCTTCCAAAATATTAGTATATGACAATAAAATTATCAAAATGATAATAAAAGTCTTAAAATTTTGAAGGATTAATATATTATGTTTCATGATTTAGGGTCTTTATATTATGATATCTGGGAAAAATGTATTGACTATTTGTTGTACGGTGTACAGACCTTAGTTGGTATATTTTTTATTATCGGACATACAAATATTGATAAAGATACAAATATCTATCATAATAAACTCTATCACTTTGTTATACGATGTATAGACCTGTGATCCAGTTTATTAGTCCAACCCGAAGTATGACATATGTGAGTAAAAGTCATTCCAAAATATGTATGTACTTCTAAAGATATCATCATATTTTCACTCTTTATATGAAAATATTAATATATTATGAATTTGAAAGTATATTTTTATTTTGGTTATATAAAATGATATGCATATTAATAATAAAAAGAAAAAGATATTTTAGATGCCAAAGTGTTCAAGTGTATAACACATACCAAAAATCATATATATAAAAAGATTTTTAGAAAGTATGCTTTATTAATGCTATGTAAATTTAAATTGGTCAAAAATATTAGCAATCAAAATAGACTTTCATTTCTAAAAATTACAAATTAAATACATTCATTTATCCCAATATGATCCCAAGTCACGAAAATTACTCCAACAAAAAGATTTTATTTTTGTACATATTTAGTTTATTAATTTTTTTCATTTTTCATTTTTAAATAGGTTAGAAAATTTTATCCAAAGTTAGTTTAAATTGATACAAATGTATTATCCATAATTTTTGAATTGTCGGATGAATATATACCTTTATTCACGGATAAAGACATATATATTCACGGAATTATTTGTTTTCACGGAATAATTGAAATAGTATAAGTAATTTCAAAATTTGAAAAACTTACACTTTTCTTTTTCCGTGATTATTACTCCGACAATTCCAAATTCCGACAATTACTTTTTCTTCGATTTCTTTCTGGTTACTTGGTTTCATAAAAAACCAATCCGACAGACTTGCTCGTTTTTGTATTCCGCATCGACTGGTATAAATTTCTTTCATTATTGTTAAGGATTTCATGCTAAATCGATCACTTCAATAAACGCTTAATACTGTTCAATAAAATCGTCCGACAATTCGAATTGTCGGACCACCCGACAATACAGTATTGTCGGATGAACAGTGTAATGGTTATCCGTGAATATTGATTTCTCGGATAAACAGTACTCCGTGATTAATTCTTATGTTTGACTATATTGACTTGTTTGACTATTTGACTACGACAATCATATTGTCGTATAAACAGTACTTATTCACGGATGAATAGTACTTCGACAATATTATTCACGGATGAATAGTGTTACGACATTATGAATCACGGACAAAATTTTTGAAAAATTATTTTATTTTTGAATTGTCGCATGAATATTATTCACGGACAATATGATTCACGGATTAATACATGATTATCGTATGAATAGTACATAGCTAAGTCATATTGTCGCATAAGATTAATCATTGTCGCATGAACAGTAGTCATTCTGTTATTGTCGGATACTTGAAAATCTGAAAATTTTTCTAAGTGTTGAAAATTTTTTCAAACAAACTTTCTGTTTAAATTTTGTGTGTCTAATACACTCTTGGTGCAGATTTTTCTAAATGGTAGATTTAGATCCCATTGCTGCTGTTCAACCCGAGGTTAGACATCGAGCAGTCGTATTTGAAAAACGACACAATGCAACTGCATATCTTCTGGAACAACCTGATAAACCTGAAAATAGGAAGTTTTTCCCTATGATAAGGTTTCTTCTACGATCACGCATATCATATGCCTTGACTGTATCTGTTCCCAATCTGTACGAAGATCACATGATAGACTTCTGGACTTCAGCTGTATATCAAACAGATGTCAATCCTCCATGTATTACATCTACGGTTGATGGAAAACCGTTGTTGCTGACTGAAGAGCTGATTCGTCATACTCTCCAATTTGGAGATACTTTGAATGCATCAAATGACATTCCTCGAAACGTCATTGATCAGTGTCTTCATCAAATGGGGTGTACTAAAGGACCTCATGATGTTCAAATCCTGAAGAACCATTTCTGTCCTCACTGGAAGTTTTTGGCACATATGCTAATTGGGTGCATCTCTCCGAGGAAAGCTGGTTTTGATTCAATGAGTTATAAGCTTGCAGGGATCATGACGGCTCTTGTTCTGAATATTCCATTTAATTTTTCGAGATACATCTTTGAGAATTTGGCTGGCAACATTAATGATGATGGATTCTTCATGTATCCTCGGTTTCTTTAGCATATTTTTGATAATCATGTCAACGGGATTACTTATCGTGGAAGCATTCTACACTACACTCCTATTCCCAAAAGAGTGTTTGCAGATTGCAATGGATATAGGGGCAAACCAGTGCCGCCTACTGTTGATTTATTTGGCCATATCATTGATGCTGACTTCCAACCGCCACAATTTGCATTGCCACAGATTGTACAACCTGCTGATTCTACTACTGATAGTGAATCATCTGAGGGGGAGCAGGAGGTGCCTTTAATTGATCATGAAGAAGTGGAATCTTCAAGTTATGAAGATGATCAATCTTTTCGTCTACAATCTGTTGAAGAATCTTTAGTTCCTCAAAGAATTATTGCTGAAAACATTGAAAAAGAACGACAGGATTTGAGACGTCAACGTGAAGAGGCACAAGATCCTGAATATGTACCTGATATTCGGCCATCTCAAAGACGCAGAATTTCTGAACCTAGTTCATCTGCTGATATTGCTTCTACTTCTATGCCTGTTATATCATCTCAAGGTATTCCTACCTCTGTTCCAGCTACTTCTACAATTCCTGTTGCTGTTTCTGTTGCAGCTGGCACATCTTCTTCTTCACCTGGACCAAGTGTTAGCATGGCTAACCTTGATGCATCTTTACAACGTGCTGTAAAACCGTTGATGACTCTTGTTGAAAAGCTTCAAATGGATTTACTAAATGCTTTACAACGAATCAATTCTCAAGACATTCTTCTCAAGGAACAACAACAGCAAATTCTATCTCAAAATGATCGCATAGAAGAATTGGAACTTGACGTTTTTCTTTTGAAAGAAATGTTGGTTGATCAGGGGGAGAATAATGTTAATGATGATAATGATGTACATGATGATGATGGTGATGATGATGATGGTGATGGTGATGATGATGATGGTGATAATAATGGTGATGATGGTGATGATGGTGATGATGATGGTGATGATGGTGATGATGATGGTGATCATGGTGATGATGATGGTAATAATGGTGATGATGGTGATCATGGTGATGATATGACTGAAAATGCTGATGATACTAATAATGAAAATGATAGTGATCAACCAAATTTCTCACAAGCATTGGTTGTATTCCAAGAAAACGAACCATTAGAAGTTGATCCAATTAATGCAATACATGAGTCAAGAATGTTTGAGCTTGGAGAATCATCTCGTATTTTTGATCAGGAGGAATTAATGGATAGCATTGAAGATGAAGAGGTGCTTTGTCCAACTCCTTTGAATGTGATCATTGAAGATTTAATACCATTTGTTGAACTTTGCAATGATGGCGATTATGATTTTGAAGATTTCGATCCAGAATATCCTCCGGGATTTGAACCTGATTTCGATTATGTTCACGTTGAAGACTGGGAAGATTCTGAAGATGAACTTCATCCGGAGAATGTTCAGTCAGATATGTGTTCACAAGAAGGGTTATGGAAAGATATCGATGATGATAAAGAGCCTGAGCAAAAAGTTTCTTGGTGGTTTCCTAAACAACCAACTCCAGTGGTTACAGTTCGTAAGTTCTTTAAAATACCAAGATATGAATGCGTTGGTAGAATTATCAGATGGAAATATGATAATGACAACAAAGTATTCATTATTAAAAGGACTGATGGATTTCAATACTTCCACTCGACATTCAAAGCCTTAGAAAAATTGCCTAAGTGTGAAATCAATCATTTGGCTTCTGTGGATATCATTAATCGTTCAAGACATGGTTTGATAAATTGGATGGCAGATACGTTAACAAGAGAAAGTAATAATGGGAAATTCACATGGGTTAAGGAAACTTTCCCATTGAGAACCGTTGATTATTTTGATATCGATCCTATTTCCAATCAACCAAGAGTCACTTTGACATATCCTCGAGTTAAATGCATGACAAAGATTCCACTTGAGAAATTGCCTGTGAATTTTTCTAAGTTTGTAAGTCATTGGAGATATAACGGATCAACTGGAGAAGCAGAAATTGCTTGTTATGATAGAGACTTGAATGGAGAAGTGATGTGGAATAGAGAGTCAATTGTATAAGTGTTTGATCCTCTGAGCTTAATCAATCTGTCAAAAGATGATCTTGAAGTCTTGCTCGTGAATCCAATTGTGTATGATGATGCATATGATGACGAAAAGATGGCATTGAAGTTTCAACGGGTTGTAGAAGTATGTTGCTCAAAAGGTATTTTTGCTGGATGCAATCTTCCTGGATATGCTTGAAGATTTGAAGAAAAGAATCAAGTATTATCAAAGGGGGAGTTTGTAGAGACAAAAGTTGATTAATACTAAATTTTGTCTAAGTGTTGATCCGAGAATAAGATGTTGTCCGTGAATAATAAGGATTCGACAATATCTTTGTATCCGTGAATGATAATGTTTTCGACAATGTAATTAATCCGTGAATGCTTGATACGACAATTGTATTCCGTGATTAATTTGAATTCACGGACGGTGTAATTCCGTGAATATGTATTCACGGATTATACTTGACATTGTCGTAGTGTGTCGTCTATAAATAGGTAAGTTGAAGTCATTTTGAAAGGGTCTTTTGAGTGTTCTTTTGGAGAGATTTTGAGAAATCAGTTGTAGACATTCACTTGTATTTTGACTTCTTGTATATGAAAGATTGATATTACAATACAAATCAATATTTCCTGTTAGATACATTTATCTCTTTCTTCTTTACTATAATTCACATTGTGATTGTGTGTATTTGTATTCCGCACAAATATACATACATTCTAGTTTGCGTATTCTGATCCGAGGACGTTCACAAAAGTTTTGTACAATATAACACCCTGGTCGTGTAATAGTATAATAATGGTTTCTATGTTTAAAACAGTTGTGTATAGAAGGTTTTAAACAGGTTATGGACATTATTTATATTAAATGATAATGAAATATGTTTTGTATTATACGCTTCTGTGGTAAATAATATAATATTGTTGTACCAATTGAGGGGTGTTATAAGTTGGTATCAGATCCTAGGTTTGGGCGAACTGAGCATTGTAAAGTTTTCAATCCCAAATCTAGATGGTGTTATGTCAAACATTCCTGAGTATGGGTTTTAGAATAGGATGGGAATCGTTTAATAGATAGGTGCTAACGATTAACAATTGTTGAGTTGTTATGATGAATACAGATATGGCAGATAACGAGCAATCGACCACTAACCCTAATAATGCCTCTAGGATCGTTGTTCCTCCTTCGGATACTCATAATGAGAGGTATGATCATGAAGGTACTTCTATTCCGGTTCATGAAGAATCATATAGAGATGATTATCTTTTTCAATTAGAAGATGAAGTAATTAATCTCAGAGAATTTAAAAGATAAACTAAAGCGGGATCATCTCAGCAACATTCTCAATAGCAAGCACCAGTTTTTGGTATTGTTCCACCACCTCAGTTAAGTAAAATATGTTCTTTCAAAACATTTATGTCAAGTAAACCACCGGAGTTTCACGGTAGTACAAATCCAACGGTAACTTCGAATTGGTTGAGAGACATGGAAAGAAAGTTTGATGTAACTCGTTGTGAAGAAGAATTAAAGGTGTTGTATGCAATTCAATGTATGAAGGATGAAGCTATGGTTTGGTGGGATTCGATCACTGGCCATTTGACACAACAAGAAAAGGAGTCCATAATGAAATATGGTGGACTGAATTTCGTAATGTATTATGTAATTAGTATTGCTCAGATTTTGATATGGCGCGTATTAGAAGGGAGTTTATGAATTTACAGTTGACTGATAATATGATGATCGATGAGTTGATATCTCAGTTTTCTGATAAGTTGAGGTTTGTTCAACAATGGGTGCCGGATGAGAAAACTAAAGTTGAACAGTTTGTTGAAACTCTACCTCAGAGTTACCGTACCACTGTGAGATTGGTTGGTTCTTTATCTCAAGCATTCGTTCTTGCATGCTCAGTTGATAGTGATATGAGAGCTCAAGGTATTTAGTCTAAAAATGTTACCTTTTCGAGGTTTAGGACTGATTCTTCAGGAAAAGGAAAGTCGAGATGGTAGAGTAACCGACAGGGTCAAAGATCTAGTAGTAAGAGTGGTTCATCTGGGAGTTCCAACTGGTGTAATTCGTGTAAGTCAAGGCATTCTGGTCAGTGTACAGCTCAGATGAATAAATGTCTTAAATGTGGTGAACTTGGGCACGAACTAAAGAACTGCAGGTATCCTAATTTTGTGTGTTGAACATGTAAAAAGAAAGGTCATCGGGTTGGTCAATGTCCTGAGGCGAGGAGACATTGTTCTGGTTCGGTCGGGAGTTCATCATCTTCCGGGCAAAAGCGGAAGAATCCGCCGCCAAAAGCAAGTAGGGCATTTCAGATGACAGTCGATGAGGCTGTGCACACACAGGATGTTATTACTGGTACTTTTCTTATAAACTTTGTACCAGTGCGTGTTTTATTTCATTCTATTTCATTCTGGAGCAAATTGTTCCTTCATATCTTTGTGTTTTTGTGATAAGCTAAAACTGATCCCTACTGTGGTAACTAAACCTGTTGAAGTATAAATGGTTAGTGGAAACCTAGTTCCTGTTACCACCTCGGTGACTGGAGCTAGTATTGTGATAGACGGCTAGACTTTCCCAATTTCATTTCTGTTGATGCCAATTCCTAGTTTTGATGTGATTATTGGCATGGATTGGTTAAGTCAGTATAAAGCAAGTATAGATTGCCACCATAAGTTGATTAGAATGTCAATTTCTGAAGAGTCGTACGTTGTGGCTCGAGGAGAAAGGGATAGTGGGTGTATAACTTTGATTTCTATGATGAAATCTAGGAAGTCATTGTCTAAAGGTTGTGAGTCTTACCTAGCCTATGTGATTGATGCTAAACTAGAAAAGAAATCTATTTCTGATGTTCCAGTTGTTTCTGAATATCCTGAAGTATTTCCCGATGAATTACCTGGTTTGCCACCGGTTAGGGAAGTAGAATATCATATTGATCTTGTTCCTGGCTCGTCGCCTGTAGCCAAAGATCCTTATAGATTAGCTCATTCTGAAATACGTGAAATAATGAATCAGATTCAGGAGTTATTAGATAAAGGATTCATTAGACCTAGTTCTTCTCCTTGGGGAGCACCGATTTTGTTTGTGAAAAAGAAAGATGGGTCTCTTAGAATGTGTATTGACTATCGGGAACTGAATAAACGAACAATAAAGAATAAATATCCTCTGCCTCGAATAGATGATTTGTTTGATCAGTTGCAGGGATCTTCATGTTATTATAAAATTGATTTGAGGTCGGGTTATCACCAAGTTCGCGTTCGTGAACAGGATATTCCGAAAACTGCTTTCCGTACCAGGTATGGTCATTTTGAATTCCTGGTTATGCCTTTTGGTTTAACAAATGCTCCAGCAGTTTTTATGGATTTGATGAATCGGGTTTGCCGGCCTTTTCTCGATAAATTTGTAATTGTGTTTATTGATGATATTTTGGTGTATTCTAAATCCGATTCAGAACATGAAATGCATTTGAGATTAGTGTTGGAAACTTTGAAAAGAGAACACTTATATTGTAACAACCGACAATTTAGGACTTTGATTGGTGCCTAAACTACTTATAGTTACATGTGTTTAGTTTTGTAATATTCTAAATATATGTAACGTTTTGGTGTAATTACATACACGCTTACGCGATTCGATTAAATCGTGCCCTTATGTACCGGACGAGGTCCTAATTAATTAATATGGACGTTGGTGACAAAATTTATAAATAATGCGGAATTATCCAAACAAACATTGTTTACTATAATATATTACGATAATATATTACGCAATATCATATTGTTTAAGACATATCCTACGCGACGAAACCGCACGAAACGCACCCCAATGAACGATTAGTAACAAAAATTATAATTTTATAATTTTATAACTTGAAATAAAGTATGTTGGTAAAATACTACGGTTAAATAAATATTGCGGGTATACTTTGACATATTTACAAATCTTACAAAGACTTCGCAATTAAACGACTACGGGTCATAACACGACATTCGAAAACACAAATACGCGAACCCGAGACCCGAGTGGGTTGGCCCAGACCCGCGGACCCAACCCACCGACCCAAGACCCAACCCTTTTAATCCCTTTTCCCATCCCCACTTCACCTCACTTTACACACACACTTACACCTAAATCTCTCTCTTTCTCCTCTCAAAACCGCAGCCCCAAACCACCAAAAACATCACCGACTCTGCGTTCAACATCATCATCGGGAACAAGCACGAGGATCACCATCATGAGCTCTACCTCTCTATCTTCTTCATTTTTCATTTTGTTGTATGGAAACTTAAAACTCATTTAAATTACTTAAAAAGCTTTTATTTACATGCTAGAATGTATACACAACAAGATTATGTCCAAAAACCGGCTTAGGAATGCATATTGAAAACCCAAGATACGGATAGTTCACCTTGCGAGTTGAGATCCTAGATCTCGTTCGTCCTGCGAGGCGAACCGAGATCTCGACTCGCGAATCCAAACTGCGAACCGAAACTGACCTGTGAACTGAACTGCGAGTTAACCTGCGAACCGACCTGCGGGTCGAGTTTTGCGAACCGAACCTTATGCTGTGAACCGAACTTAGTTTGCAGCCTACTGCTTTGCGATTCGAACTCGACTTTCAAGTTGAGGTTTTTGCGAATTGACCTGCGAATTGACCTGACCTGCGAACCCAACTCGATTTGCAGCCTACCTTACCTTGCGAACTGAGTCTCAGTTCGCACCGCGAACTCAGTTCGCAACACCTTTTCAGTTCGCACCGCGAACTCAGCTCAACCCCAGCCAGGGTCTCTGCCTTTGGACCCCGCCAGGGGCTGCTGCCCCTTGGACCCCGCTACCAGGGGCGCTGCCCCCGGACCCCCGTCATCCAGGAACTTGTAAATAATTTTCACACTAAGTGTTGAACACCTACTAATAATGAAACTTGATGCAACGATACATATAATAATAACACTTTGGTTATTATTACAAACCGTCACCAACGGGCCATTGTTTCCAAATTACAAACGGATTATTAAACAAACACTTGGACATATCCTAGTTGAGTGGAAAACTAGCATGGGTGATCTTTTAAGACACCAACTTATTTACTTGTTTGCTTACAACTTTGTGCGTTTCGGACGCCAGAAGGTTGTAGGGTTCTGAGAACCGAAACACGGACTTACATCCGCTTTACTTGGTTGATTTCATACCACACTTGCTAGACTCAGGTGAGTCTTACAACCCCATTTTTACTGTTTTTATACTTTGGGGTGAGATACTTAGCAACTGTTTTACATATGAACACAATGTACTAAACTGATTTCATTACTTTATACACACAACGCATGAGTTACTATTTATCCACTGAAAGCCTCATATCATAAGTTGTTAGTAATAGACTTAAGCGTGAGTATTAGTAGGATGGATCCATTCGGGACTGACAATCCCCGCTCGGGGTAGTAGCGCTACCACGAACCGTTCCTGCGCACCCCCAAGACAAGTGGCAGCGGAAGTATGAGGTGTCACGGGGCGCCGACCAATCAAATATCATAACACCAAGATTAAAGCAAATGACCTCTATATGAGACGTTTGAAAATAGTTACATTTCTTAAATAAAACGATTACAAACGTTATATAAAAACATTGGAGTTCGCATTAAAAGTGTAGAGATTTCTAATACGTAAATGTTGATACAAAATATCGTAATGCAATCTAATCTCTTATTGTTTGTGAAAAGATGCAACTCGAGCTAATGCTTTCCAAAAGCATCCTACTACCTTGTTTCCTGTGGGTAGTCCTACTGCATCTGTGAACCTGAGAAATACATGCTAAAAGGTCAACATAAAGTTGGTGAGTTCATAGGTTTACGCAGTTAAAATCATAGTATGAACCACAAGATTTCATAGTTATCAAAGTAGCATGAATGCCAAAGTAAATCATAGTATACTATTGCCATGAGCTCATAGTCCGAAGCTTAACCGTAGTTGTTTACCCCCAGTGAGTGTATAACCAGTACACTCGGCTGTACGAAATATTATGCATCCGTATAGTGGTTAGAGCGACTAACCCGGATGGCGGATTGTCAGGTCCCGATAGATCTATCCATAATGTTCGCGCTTAGTATTAACGTACTATGATATTTGTTAGGGGCCATCGTAGTTTGGTTTAGTTACTCATGCAATAAGTATAAGAGTTTTCGTTACTTGCATTCATATGTAAAACAATTTATAAAACAGAGCATGTATTCTCACCCCAAAGTAAAAAGCAGTAAAAAGTGGGGCTATGAAACTCACCTGGGTTAAGCAATTAGCGAGCAAATAATCAAATAAGCAAGCAATGTGTGTATCCAACGTGCAACCTTCTAACGTCCTAAACGTATAAGGTTTTATGTAAGTAGATGTCTTAAAGACCATCTATGTAAGTGGAGGGTTAATGTCCACTTAAGTCAATAATGTAGGTAGAGGGTTAATGTCTACCTAAGACTAGTTCACTCAACTAGTATGTCCAAGTATATTTGTTCAAATATGTTTATCAAAAACAAGTATGACCCGATGGTGAAAGTTTGTAATAATAATTCGTTTAGACATTATTATTAAGTTTGTTTCGTTATATATCGTGTGTTGCTTTCAAATTATTTAGTTCGTAAAAACCTCAAACCGTAGGTCAAAGTTGGTCAACTCGCTGGTCAAACCTAGTCAAAGTTGGTCAAACTTAGTCAAAGTCGGTCAAACCTAGTCAAAGTTAGTCAAAGCTACCAACTAAGTCAACCCAACCCATTTGCTTACAAGTTTTGCCAAAAATAGTAAGTTTGTCGTTTTTCGAAATCGAGCCCCGTTTTTGTTAACTTGGTCAAACCTTCTCGGTTTGACCCGAAACTTTTACCTAAACCTTATATGTGTTTTTGGACTATAAAAAGTTAGTTTGTCCATTTATAGCAAGCCCACAAGTGTTGATTTTTAAAGTGTTACTAAAATCAGTCCCCTATCTCATTTTCCAGAAAATGCTCTTGTTTGTCGAATTTTTAATAAATTATATATTCCGAATTTACTCCCAATAAAAATACCAGTTATTCCCCCACATGTTACCTACTACCGTTAAGTTTTCCATGAATTTTAGATTAGTATAAGTGCTTATCAAAATTATATGTGTTCTCTGAGATCCAACAGTTGACCAATCTGGACACATGCATGAAGATTGAGTTTTTGGGAAAAATATAAAAATTTTCAAGAAAAGGATATCATTACAACTTTTGTATCTAACTAAAATATTAAGATTTTGGCGGTGGTTTCAAGTGATTTGGAGTTGTGTAGCTCAAGATATGGTCAAAACCATATGAACAAAGTTTCTGACTTTTCAGAGCAGATTGTATATGTGTTTTTATATAAATTATTAAAAATACCAAACGAGCTCAAAAAGATATGAGGTTTGTGGGGTTTTAAAGATAACATCTTGAACTTGATTTTAGCCAATAAAAACGTCCATTTTCATAAATAAATGATTTTTATTAAAATCGTGGAAGTGAGCATAACTTTCTGGACAGAAGATATTTCTCACTTTTG
The DNA here is from genome assembly GCA_963422505.1 of Pseudognaphalium luteoalbum. Lineage (NCBI taxonomy): Eukaryota > Viridiplantae > Streptophyta > Magnoliopsida > Asterales > Asteraceae > Pseudognaphalium > Pseudognaphalium luteoalbum. The sequence continues at coordinate 53,186,251 of OY730196.1, forward strand.
GTTGATTTCAAGTTAATAGAAATGGTTTTTGAGTAATGTTTTGTTTATGGAATTGTTGATTGAACTTTTAATCATGATAATAAGAGTATTGAGAGGTAGAATGAGTCCTCACAATGATGTTATGATGAAAGAATGGCAGATTTAAAGTGTGGATGACTTGGAGCTTCCTTTTCTTGAAAAATCCTTGCAAAAAGTTGAAGAATGTGGTGGTGTTTTATGGTGGTCTTGTGGTGGATTAGGGTGGTGAAAGAGGGCTGGAAAACCTCCAGAATTTGAGAGAGAAAGAGGGTGGAAAATTGAAGAGTGTTTGTGGAATGAATCAAAATGCATGTCTAGTGAGTGGTTAAGTGTGAGGATGGCATGATCAAGAAAATGCATGAGAGGGGATAGGGGGAAGGGGGTGGTGGCTGGACAAGGTGTGGGCCCACAGGGGCGGATGTCTTTTAATTTTTGAATTTACACTGTATTCACGTACTGTGGTTGTTTGTTCGTTATTCGGGTTTAAACGTTAAATCGCGTAACGTTATTTTGAGTCATTTTAATTAACGATATAATTTGGGTAATTTTTAATAGAAGTATTATTTAAAATACTTAATTTAAGTTGTCAAATAAATTTTTGACGTTCGTTTGGTTGCCGAACTAAATTTGCGCATTTTCGTTGCATTTGTCACGTTTTAATTAAAACGTCTAGGTTTTTCGTGTATTATTATATAAAAATAATAATATATTATAAATGTCTTCTAAAAATATATTCAAGTTATTTATAGAAAGGTTTTCACCAACATCGTATAGTTTGTCGGACTCCGTCCGGTTGTTTCGCGTAATTTCAGCAAATCACGTAAGCGTAATATAAAACAATTACGTAGGCATATATTCACATGAATATACAAATAGTTACAAGTATTTAGCCTAAATCACATCTAAATACACGTAATTAGGGTTTTGGTTAATTTTAAAAGTCAACCTAAATTGTCGGGTGTCACAGTTCCGTAGAAACGGGCGTTTGATACTTGTTACATATGAGTGTAGGGATAGCACTCACGGGGGTACGTGATACTGTACTTGATTGTACCATTCACACTATACTGTTAAGCTTCAACTTGTGAGCTCATGGCACTTGTGATGAATTACTGATTTACTTACTTTGCTTGATAGCAATACTGGTACATACTTGTGGTTCATAACGATTACTTGTTACTAAACCTGTAAGATTCACCAACCTTTTTGGTTGACCTTTTTAGCTTTGTATCTCAGGTACACAGACGGAGTAGGATTACCCCTGGACACTAGCTAGAGTCGCATGATTTCTACATTGCATATAACGGAGAATCTTAGCATTATCTTTTCTATATTTTCATTATGTAATAGAATCTCCCGCTACACGCGTGGTATCTAGGGAACTACATTTTTGTAACCGAAAACACTATGTTTTCAAACAATTCTATATTGGAAATGTAACTATTTTTAAACGTCTCATTTAGAGGTCGTTTGCTGTATACCTTGTACTGTTGATATTTGATTAGTAGCACCCCAAAGCTTGCTTCCGCTAAACAGTGAATTTGGGGGTGTTACAGATTGGTATCAGAGCCTAAGGTTATAGTGAACTAGGTTGCATTTAGTGGGCCTAGATTATGACCGTTAGGCATTATTTCTTATTAAGCATGATTAGGTTCAGGGACTACATGATATTGGTTTAATTTAACATAGCCTGATCAACTATGTATAATTAAAAGAGTATGATGTAAGATCTGAAAGGAGTCATGACTGAACAGGATACACTAGTTGACTCTGACCACGAGAGAAACCGAGACTCAAACATGTCCATGTTAGACACTTTAGGCTATTATGTGATATATATATATATATATATATATATATATATATATACATATACATAGATAGGCCTCATTCTTTCTAACGCTTCATCGCAGAATGACAAACACACCACCCAACTCATCACGCTCACATCAGTATGGATCGCGAAACCCAAGGGTGGCTAGGAGGAACACCAGGTTGCCTCGAGCTGACCCATACCCCACTCACTCTACCTTGTCGGACTTAACCACTAGGCTACACCGACACGAGCAACGACTCAATACTATGGATATCGAACTCCAAGAAACCAATGAAAACTGGAGACTCACATCACTCGAACGTATCAATCAAGTGTCCGAAGATCACGAAAATACCGTCAACCACATGGACACCCTTGACAACCGTCTGGGTGAAACCATCGAAACTATGGAGGTTGTCCACAAACAAGTGATTGCCAACCGAAACGAAATCTCCGTCCTACAATCAAGGCTGAATCAGGGCGAGACACGTCTAAGGGAGACCGAGGATGCCCTCCAAATGGTTAGCAGACTTGTAGAATCTGTAGACCATCTCACCGCACTGCTGCCAAAACTCAATCTACGCCAGGATTAGCTTAGGCTAAATCTGTACTTTATCATGCTTTCGTAGGACCTATGTAATTCGACCGGATGTAACAATTCCTGACACTTTTGTAAAACTCCTAAGTCTGTAAACTTTTGAAACTTGTAACTCGAAATTGTCTGTAATCGTTTAACATCGTAATATCAATTGACAATTTCTCTCAACTATCTTACATTGTTAATTTTCACCTTGTGATGTTATATATTACCATTTTAATATATGTACATCTATCGAATTATCATTCTGGTACAACTTCTCATGTGCCCCTTGTTTCTTTCTTGAAGAATCATGCCGCCAAAGAAGAAAAGTTACAGTGATGCCGACCTTGCTGCTATCATATCTCGAGCAGTGGCCGATGCTTTGGCTGCTCGGGATTCACCTCGAAACTCTTGAAGTAATGACGAAACCCCAATCAATACCCCTGTTATCAAGCCTTGTTCCTACAAAGATTTTCTCAGCTGCAAACCACTCTACTTCAAAGGCACGGAAGGTGCTATTGGTCTAATTAGATGGATTGAACCTATGGAATCTGTCTTCAGTCTCTGCAACTGTACTGAGGATAACAAGGTTAAATTCATTCCTGACACCTTTCAAGAAGGTGCACTTACGTGGTGGAATACCCACGCCAACTCTGTGGGCATTGAGGTTGCAAACTAGCTTCCCTGGGCTGAACTAAAGAAGAAGTTAAGAGAGAAGTACTGTCCTGAAGAAGAACTGCACCGTCTAGAGGAAGAGTTCTGCCACTTGACAGTGCAGGGAACTGATATTGATGGATACACCACCAAGTTTCAGCAGTTCGCTTTGTTATGCCCGGCTTGGTTGATCCGGAGGTAAAAGGCATCAAGAGATACATCCGCAGACTCCCGGAGAATATCCAGGGGAACGTCGCCTCGTCCAAACCAATCACTGTTGAAAGTGCAATTCGGTTAGCTCATGAACTCATGGCAATGGTTGTTAGACGTGAGACATCCAACACACCCTCCTCCAACAACAAACGCAAATCCTCTGATCACCAAAACCAACAATCATCAAAAGGCCTATGACTGTTAAGGCCTACGCCACCGGCTCTGAGGACAGGAAGGAGTATAAGGGAAAAAGCCCTATTGCTCTAAGTGCCAACGACACCATGATGGTTCTTGCCCCTGTAGCAAGTGTAAGAGATTTGGACACTTGGCTAAAGATTGTAGATCAAACAACACTGGCACCAATACCTCTGCACCAAGGACCTGTTATGAGTGCAACGGTACTGGGCATTTCAGAAAAGATTGCCCAAAGCTGAAGAACAACAACAACGCTCGAGGAAGAGCTTTCGTGCTGAAATCTGCGGAAGCCCGTCAAGACCCGAATGTGGTCATGGGTACGTTCCTTCTCAACAAATTGACTTCTTCTGTATTATTTGATAATGGGGCTGATAAGAGCTTCATTTCTGATAAGTTTTATCCACTACTTGACACTACACCTGTTACCTTAGATTCTAAGTACACAGTAGAATTGGCAAACGGAAAACGTATTGAGGCTGACAGTGTGATACCTAATTGCACTTTAAACTTAGCTGATGAGCTCTTTTCCATTGATTTGATACCCGTAGAGATCGGAAGCTTTGACATTATCATCAATATAGATTGGTTATCCAAACACCAAGCTGAAATCGTCTGCTATGACAAACTCGTTCGTATACCTCTCGTCTCCGGTGGAACCTTAGTCCTACAAGGGGAGACCGGTCGACAGAATCTGAATATTGTATCGTGCATGAAAACTAGAAAATACCTACGAAAGGGGTATCAAGCCATCAAAGCACATGTCACCGGGAAGAAGTCGGAGGAGAAGCGACTTGAGGATGTGCCTATCGTGCGGGATTTCCTGGAAGTCTTTCCTGAGGACTTTCTTGGACTTCTTCCACCCAAACAAAGCGAATTCCAAATCGAACTTGTGCCGGGAGCTGCACTCGTGGCACGAGCTCCGTATCGTTTTGCACCTTCCGAAATGCAGGAGTTGTCTAACCTATTACAGGAACTCCTAGATAGAGGATTCATTCGACCAAGTTCCTCGCCTTGGGGAGCTCTGGTCTTATTCGTGAAAAAGAAAGATGTATCATTCCGTATGTGTATCGATTACCGAGAGCTGAATAAGCTAACCATAAAGAATCGGTATCCACTTCCTAGAATCGATGACCTATTCGACCAACTTCAGGGATCGAGTGTTTACTCAAAAATTGACCTACGGTCAGGTTATCACCAACTCCGATATTCCAAAAACAGCTTTTCGAACACGCTATGGGCATTACGAATTCCAAGTGATGCCGTTCGGTTTAACCAACGCACCTGCAGTATTCATGGACCTTATGAATCGGGTGTGCAAACCATATCTTGACAAGTTTGTCATTGTGTTCATTGATGACATTCTGATCTACTCTCGCGATGAACAAGAACATGCCCAACATCTAAAAACCATACTGGAACTTCTCAAACACGAAGAGTTATATGCCAAATTCTCTAAGTGTGAGTTCCTGGACTCAAACCGTTCAATTCCTTGGGCACGTCATTGACAGCCAGGGAATCCATTTGATCCCGCCAAAATTGAAGCAATCAAGGGCTGGGAGTTACCGACCACTCCAACCGAAGTGAAAGAATTCTTAGGTCTCGCTGGGTATTACCATCGATTCATTGAGAACTTTTCAAAAATAGTTGTTCCTCAAACGACACTGACTCAGAAAGATAAGAAATTTGATTGGACCGACAAACAACAGTCAGCCTCCAGCTACTGAAACACAAACTTTACAGTGCACCAATCCTGTCCTTACCCGAAGGCACCGATGACTTCGTAGTTTACTGCGACGCCTGACACCAAGGACTTGGCTGCGTGTTAATGCAACGGGAAAAATTCATTGCCTATGCCTCACGACAACTAAAAATTCATGAGAAAAACTATACGACACATGACCTAGAATTAGGTGCCGTGGTATTCGCGCTGAAAATCTGGAGACATTACCTCTACGGTAAGAAAAGTACTATCTTTACCGATCACAAAAGCCTCCAATACATATTTGATCAGAAGGATCTAAACATGAGGCAACGTCATTGGGTCGAGTTACTTAGTGACTACGACTGCGAAATCAAATACCACCCAGGCAAGGCGAACGTAGTTGCCGATGCCTTAAGCCGAAAAGAACGAGTGAAACCCCTTCGAGTCCGAGCCCTCAGTATTACCATCCACAGCGATCTCATCACCCAAGTTCTTGCCGCTCAACTCGAACCACTCAAACCCGAAAACATCATCAATGAAGTCTTACGAGGCATGGATAAACAATTTAAAATCAAACCTGATGGAACTCGGTACTTCTCTAACCGGGTATGGTTACCCAAACTTGGAAACTTGCGAGATTTGGTGATGGCTGAAGCTCACAAATCTCGATACTTTATACATCCTGGTTCTGACAAGATGTATCATGACATCAAAGGATTGTATTGGTGGCCAAACATGAAAGCTGACATCGCCGTATACGTCAGTAAATGCTTAACATGTTCCAAAGTCAAGGCCGAGCACCAAAGACCCTCAGGATTGCTCCAACAACCTGAAATCCCTCAATGGAAATGGGAGCAAATTTCCATAGACTTTATTACCAAACTACCGAAAACTTCGAGCGGTTACGATACCATTTGGGTGATTGTAGACCGTCTCACGAAATCTGCCCATTTTCTAGCCATCAAGGAAACTGACAAGATGGAGCATTTAGCTCGCATTTACATCAAATAAATTGTTTCACGACACGGTGTACCTACCTCGATCATCTCGGATAGGGACAGTCGCTTTACTTCCAAATTTTGGCAATCATTACAAAAATCTCTCGGTACTCGTCTGGATATGAGTACTGCTTATCACCCGCAAACTAATGGCCAAAGCGAATGAACTATTCAAACACTGGAGGATATGCTACGTGCCTGCGTAGTCGACTTCGGTATTTCTTGGGAAAACCACTTACCATTGTGTGAGTTCTCATACAACAACAGCTACCATACCAGCATTAAGGCTGCACCTTTCGAGGCACTCTACGGACGTAAGTGCCGATCACCTATCTGCTGGACTGAGGTGGGAGATACCCAACTCACTGATCCAGAAATCATTCACGAAACCACCGAGAAGTTCGTTGGTATCCAAAACCGGCTGAAAGCCATACGTGATCGTCAGAAAAGTTACGCTGACGTGAGACGCAAACACCTTGAGTTCCAGGTTGGGGACAAGGTACTTATTAAAGTGGCACCGTGGAAAGGTGTCATTCGATTCGGAAAACGAGGAAAACTGAACCCTAGGTACATTGGACCATTTGAAATTCTCGAAAGAATTGGTCCAATGGCGTATCGACTGCAGCTACCTACCGAACTTAGTAGCGTGCATCCTACCTTTCACATTTCTAACTTGAAGAAATGTCTGTCTGATGAGACACTGATCGTACCGCTTGACGAAATACAAATTGATGATAAACTTCACTTTGTCAAGGAACCCGCGGAAATAATGGACCGAGAGGTCAAACATTTAAAACAGAGTCGTATTCCCATTGTTAAGATCCGGTGGAATTCGAGGCGTGGTCCTGAATTCACTTGTGAACGGGAAGACCAAATGCGACTGAAGTACCGACACTTGTTCACAGACTCTACTCACACCGCAACTTTGAGCTAATTTCGGGATGAAATTCTCCTAACGAAAATAGAATGTAACAACCGCCAATTTAGGACTTTAATTGGTGCCTAAACTACTTGTAATTACATGTGTTTAGTTTTGTAATATTCTAAATATATGTAACGTTTTGGTGTAATTACATACACGCTTACGTGATTCGATTAAATCGTGCCCTTATGTACCGGACGAGGTCCTACTTTATTTAATATGGACGTTGTTGACGAAATATATAAATAATGTGGAATTATCCAAACAAATATTGTTTACTGTAATATATTACGATAATATATTACGCAATATCATATTGTTTAAGACATATCCTACGCGATGAAACCGCACGAAATGCACCCCAACGAACGATTAGTAACAAAAATTATATTTTTATAATTTTATAACTTGAAATAAAGTATGTTGATAAAATACTACGGTTAAATAAATATTGCGGGTATACTTTGGCATATTTACAAATCTTACCAAGACTTCGCAATTAAACGACTATGGGTCATAACACGACATTCGAAAACATAAATACGCGAACCCGAGACCCGCAGACCCAAACCACCGACCCAAGACCCAACCCTTTTAATCCCCTTTCCCCTCCCCACTTCACCTCACTTTACACTCACACTTACACTTAAATCTATCTCTTTCTCCTCTCAAAACCGCAGCCCCAAACCACCAAAAACATCACCAAATCTGCGTTCATCATCATCGTCGGGAAAAACCACGAGGATCACCATCACGAGCTCTACCTCTCCATCTTCTTCGTTTTTCATTTTGTGGTATGGAAACTTAAAACTCGTTTAAATTACTTAAAAAGCTTTTATTTACATGCTAGAATGTTTACACAACAAGATTATGTCCAAAAACCGGCTTAGAAATGCATTTTGAAAACCCAAGATACGGATAGTTCAGCTTGTGAGTTGAGATCCCAGATCTCCTTCGTCCCGCGAGGCGAACCGAGATCTAGACTCGCGAAGCCATACTGCGAACAGAAACTGACATGCGACCTGAACTGTGAGTTGACCTGCGGGTCGAGTTTTGTAAACCGAACCTTATGCTGCAAACTGAACTCAGTTCGCAGCCTACTGCTTTGCAAGTCGAACTCGACTTGTGAGTTGAGATTTTTGCAAATTGACCTGCGAACCGACTTGACCTGCGAACCCAACTCGATTCGCAGCCTACCTTACCTTGCGAACTGAGTCTCAATTTGCACCGCGAACTCAATTCGCACCGCGAACTCAGTTCGCACCGCGAACTCAGTTCGCAACACCTTTTAAGTTCGCACCGCGAACTCATCTCGACCCTAGCCAGGGGCTCTGCCCCTTGGACCCCGCCAGGGGCGCTGCCCCCGGACACCCGTCATCCAGGAACTTGTAAATACTTTTCACACTAAGTGTTGAACACCTACTAATAATGAAACTTTATACAACGATACATATAATAATAACACTTTGGATTATTATTACAAACCGTCACCAACGGGCCATACTTGTTTCCAAATTGCAAACGGATTACTAAACAAACACTTGGACATTTCCTAGTTGAGTGGACAACTAGCATGGATGATCTTTTAAGACACCAACTTATTTACTTGTTTGCTTACAACCTTGTGCGTTTCGGACGCCAGAAGGTTGCAGGGTTCTGAGAACCGAAACACGGACATACATCCGCTTTATTTGGTTGATTTCACACCACACTTGCTAGACTCAGGTGAGTCTTACAGCCCCATTTTTACTATTTTTATACTTTGGGGTGAGATACTTAGCAACTGTTTTACATATGAACACAATGTACTAAACTGATTTCATTACTTTATACACCCAACGCATGATTTCATTACTTAGCATTATCTTTTGTATATTTTTATTATGTAATAGAATTTCCCGCTACACGCGTGGACTCTAGGGAACTGCATTTTTGTAACCGAAAACACTATGTTTTCAAACAATTCTATATTGGAAATGTAACTATTTTTAAACGTCTCATTTAGAGGTTGTTTGCTGTATACCTTGTACTGTTGATATTTGATTAGTAGCACCCCAAAGCTTTCTTCCGCTAAACAGTGAATTTGGGGGTGTTACATATATGCAAAATTTTCTAAATGTGAATTTTGGATTCGGGAGGTGCAATTTCTGGGTCATATTATCTGTAATGATGGTGTCAAAGTTGATCCTTCTAAAATTGAAGCTGTGATGAATTGGAAAGCTCCAAAATCTTCTGCAGAGATAAAGATTTTTCTTGGTTTGGTGGGTTATTACCGGAAATTCATTAAAGACTTTTCTAAAATTGTCGGCCCATTGACTAAATTGACCCGTAAGGATGAGAAATTTGTGTGGACTGAACAACAGGAGATAGCTTTTCAGACTTTAAAACAACTATTATGTCAGGCACCTGTGTTGGCATTACCAGATGGGTCTGAAGATTTTGTTATTTATTATGATGCATCTTATGCTGGGTTGGGTGGTGTTCTTATGCAGAGAGACAGAGTTACTGCATATGCTTCTTGGCAGTTGAAACAACATGAAAGAAATTACCATACTCATGACTTAGAATTGGCAGCTGTTGTGTTTGCATTGAAAATCTGGAGACATTATTTTTATGATAGAAGGTGTATTATCTGTACAGATCACAAGAGTATTCAGTAAGTATTTTCTCAGAAAGAGTTGAATATGCGTCAGAGACAATGGTTAGAGTTAATCAAAGATTATGATTGTAAAATTCGTTACCATCCAGGCAAAGCTAATGTGGTTGCTGATGCGTTAAGTCGAAAAGGTACCTCTGACCGAATTTATTATTTGAAAGTTGATGTTTATTTTGACTTAGTGGTTGATCGCCTCCCAACGGTCGATCAAGGAATTGCTTCCCTGTCGTTGCTGACTTTCCAGTCGGGTTGCAGATTAGAGGGTTTTAAAAATTTATATTTTGCTGGGAAGCCCTAAGTTACACCACTACTTCTATAAGCGGTATGTATGACTCAGGTGTCGTTCTTAAACCACAACGGGCATGGTAATTTAGCTTTGGTAATTTAGCTGCGATTAAAACTTTTTGAGGGGTTTTGTTTTCTATTCTACTTTAAACTAAAAAACAGAAAGGTAAATGAGGAGTGTAGTCGCTGAGAGATCTATAGATTACGTTAGTATTTGCTATGATGTCAGAATATGCTATTTAGGGGTAGTTACGAGGATTGGGGCTCTAATTATAATGAATCCTAGCAGTGCTGATTTGGGGTCTCTGAATGATGTTCAACATAGTACTGTACCTACGGCCTTTTCGTGGATTCCATGCATTTGTACTTCACCAGAGGTGGTTCCAGCGCTATACCAAGTACTGAGCCATTTTACGGGATTTCCGATGCCTCAACAAGAGATCCCGTAACATTACTGTATATGTCCTAATGGGCCATAACTCCTATCCTATTACTTATTTAACATAGAGTTGTCCACAATCAAATAAATAACATGTCACATGGATAACAAATATGGAGTGTAAGCTACACCGGAAGTTCTCCCAAATGTAGTACCAATTTAACCGAAAATTAACCTCGAATCATATTCCCCAGTCTCGGTCATCTGAGACATCCGTATCGTGGCACGAATTGTTGAATAAACAATAAAGTGAACAGGAGTAACCCCGCGGAATAAGTTGGGAAAGTCTGTCTAACGATCGGTTAAATTGTTCGCCATTATTTTATATAGATCATTGTAATTATTCTAGCATGTTAAACTGTCATATGTAATTATTCTATGTTTGAAAATCTAATCATAAACCCAACAACCGCAGTAGACAAACAGATACTAGCATGTAAACCCTAAAGTAACAATCAAACAAGAACATGCAATAGTGTAACATGGATAAATATCAGTTTATTTCAGGTAGAGTTTCTCGATAAATGTTTATGTCACGGATGCTCCGAAAGTTCTCTCAAAAGCATCCGATATATGGGATTAATTATAATTTATCTCTAATCCTATGCTCCGTGTCTCCTCTGATTTATTTCAATCAGGAGAACAGTGGTCATGCTGAGTTCATCAAATCATTCAGATAGAATAGTTGAGGGACCTATTTCTACAATTGGCCAGATTATATCAATATGTTTCAAACCACAGCATAAATTGGGTAAATAAAAAATTAGAGAATTAATTCATAAATTCAAACATATCCTAATTTCATACAAGTAGAGTAACAGCATTGTTTAAAGCATAACTACCCTAGCATAACATTTATCATAGCAAACACAGATTTGTCTAGCCTAACATAGCAATTATCATAGCATGCATTCTTAAATAATTATGACAATAGCACAGCATAATTAAAAATAACAAGAAAGGATAATATAATAGAACCTGTTAGGTGTTACAACAAATCTACGCAACTGTAGTCTCGGAGCAACTCCATACAAAGCTCGTAAGCTTGCTACTCTACTTCTACTAGCTAACTAACTACTAATATTATTCTAGAGAGAGAAAGTATGTGTGTCAGAGAAAGAAATAAGAATGGAATTGAGATATGAAATGAAGGGGTGAAAGCCTCTATTTATAGGCTTCAAGTTTACAATTTTACACTCAACACCCTCGCTCCCATTTTAACACTGAAATACACCCTCGAGCTATGTAGATCCCTTGTGCCTGATCAAATCAGATCGTATAATCAATTCTAAGCGCGGAAATCAAACAATCAATCACAAATGTTTTCTATATGCTTTTTGTATATATATTCACAATTGAATCGTAAAGCTATACAATCACAAACACAAACTCGTTTTTCTCCTCTCCTCTCTCACAAAGATGGCTCACTCTCTTCTCACACAGTCTAACCTACAAATGAACTCTAACATGCCTATTTATAGGTTGTCCAAACACTAATTTGTGTATATTTTCTATTTCACTATTTGTTTACAAGCTCGCATATATACACTAAACACTATACATATGCAAACTATTTGACTTTGACAAGTACAAACGTTTGACCAACTGACTGATACACAAAATGCAACAATAAGCTACGAAATTCGACACTAAAAGGGGCATATTCGACAACAAATAGGGCGTATTCAGTAGCAAGTAGGGCATATCCGGCACCAAAAAGGGGGTATACCACCACAAAAGGGGGGTATACGGCCCAAAAGGGGGCGTATACGGCCCTCTAAGGGTGGTATACGGCCCTATGGGGGTGGTGTACCCTGGGTCGTGTTCTTGTGTGCTGGATCGTAAGTCTTGTGCACCGGTCATAGTTCTTGTGATCTTCGGTTGGCTCTAAGTTCTTCGTTACTTGTCAGATTTGAACGATTCTTGTGCCCATGGTTTTGTATTTTCCTGAAGATCAATATGACACAGATTAGTCCAGTTTAGCTTAATTATACGTCAGAATCGCAAGTGGATCGTATTAGCTCTGATTCGTTCGTTATTTGAGCATTTTAAGTGATTTTTCGAAAGGAAGTCTAAGTTTTGGTTCGTTTTACATTTGTAGCATAAAACATTAATTATTTTATGTTTATTAAAATATTTGAACCAAAATGGGCTTGAAAAGGTGCACAAAAACGTGACTTTTTGCGTCAAATCAAATATCTCACACTTAGACTTTTGCTTGTCCTCAAACAAACTCTAAACCGTCGTTTGCAAATTAGTCCAGTTTAGCTTAATTATACGTCAGAATCGCAAGTGTATCATTTTAGCTCTGATTCGTTCGTTATTTGAGCATTTTAAGTGATTTTTCGAAAGGAAGTCTAAGTTTTGGTTCGTTTTACATTTGTAGCATAAAACATTAATTATTTTATGTTTATTAAAAGATTTGAACCAAAATGGGCTTGAAAAGTTGCACAAAAACGTGACTTTTTGCGTCAAATCAAATATCCCACACTTAGACTTTTGCTTGTCCTCAAGCAAACTCTAAACCGTCATTTGCAAAAACTTTAATTTTTGAGAAAAATCATTTTATGGGTGAGTCTTTAAGGAAAAGAAAAAGTGCACGGATTTGAAACAAGTATTGTTCCGGCACATAAAAGAGAGATGTTCCCATGACGTGTCTAAAGAATTTATAAAATGATTATCTTACGCATGCTTTCAATTCTCGCGATCTTGGAATATACATGACTGGGCGATCTCACTAGGTGGTCACTCAATTCACTCACAGTGTATCGGGTTTCCTATCATTCTAAACAAACGAAATCGCTTATATACCAGTCATGCAGCATTCATCATCATAGGCTTGATCGAGAATCAAATCTCCACCACTTAGACAGGGATGGCATAAATTATCACCAGGCATTTGAGAGGGTTGTAATGTGAAGTGTGGGTTGAAAGGGTATGGACAGTGGATTTTTTTGTAGGTTTTATGGGGTTTTGTTTATCTTAGGATCTTTAAACTTTTTGAAAATTTTTATTTAGATACACTTTTTAATGAAAACGGAAATGGATAATCAATAAAGGAAGAAGATAGCTATATGGACTTCTATCCTCAAGAACGCAAATTCTCAGGAATTGGAGTTTTTGAGAGATTTGAAGAACTTAGCTTTATTTCACATAGACATTTTTATTTCTTTTTTCTTTTTTCTATATTTTTTGGCTTAGAACTTCTTTTCCAAGGAATTTCTAAGAGATTTTTATATTCTTTCTAACCATTTTTGAGATCCTTTTATTTTTCAATCCTTTTGACAATTTCGAATTTACTTGGTGCCAATTTTCTGCACCATACGACTCTTGATTTTTGAATATTGATCATGGAACGCACGTGAGAAGTTTTAAGTAAACAACAAATTTGTGAAATTTGAGGGAAAGCAAAAAGAATATCTAAATGGCATTTTTCAATAAATTTAAATATTCTAAGATAAGTTTTTGGTAGGTATGGAAGCGAGTGGGTTTAAAAATTTTGGTTTATAAGAAACGAAAAGGTTAAGGCTCAACAGGGTTTTCTAGGCGGATCATCGATACTAAAAGTGAGTATCAGGAGGGTTAGGCTTGAAGAGATATGACAAAAACGGGTTTTGTCCTAAGTAAATGCCTAGGTCATTTAATTGTACCTATGCCACGTATGCCAGCTGCCAATATGGTCTCGAAATGCATACCAGGAGCAAGTTCTAATTCCGAATGCATGCATCGGTCACACACAACAAATGAAAGTGAAGCATTAAAAATGAATGCTTATATTAGGCTCAAGTTACCTCACCGCAAATATAGGTTGTATGTGCCTAGTCACGCGATGCCCCTCTTAGACTTTCATTTTAGAATTAGTTAGAGTCTGACGTGTTCCGACCTCTTTTTACCGACTTTTGAATACTTGCAAAAAAAAATTGTACTTCTTTCTTAACTTATTGACTCAAAAACTTTTGAAAAAGTCAGTATGCTAAATAAGTAGTTCGACTACTGTCGAAGCAAGACTGTTTTTATAGCGAAAAATTATAAAATTTTTGGACAAAATAAGGGTCTATTTATTCACTGAGGACTATTTTCGAAAAAATTCGATTAATTTTGATCTAAACAGGTGAGCGAAGAGTATACTTCTATTCCACACTTAAAAATAAACATTGTCCTCAATGTTTCTATACTAAGTAGGGAGAATCCCACACTTAGGGTTTTGCATTAAGTCAATTATAAATTTCAAGTTTTCTAATTATGTGGTGTTAATCCCACACTTAGAGTTTTAAGTGGGCGTGAGCATAATTATCGTAATAAAGATCATAAGAACTAGACAGGTAGTTCCTTACGATTGGTGGGTACTGGATGTAGGACCATATTCGTGAAGGAGTGGTTCGAGTGATTTGCTAGAATTTGGTTGGACTAGACTTCTTTTAAGATCATCCATTCCTGCGAATACTGAGTTCTGCAAATAGCCATAAATAGAGTCATAATCACCAGGTCACACAAAATAGTAGTATGATAGACATAGATAAGTTTTTAAACTTAATAAAGTAAAGATAAACTAATCATCTAGAAGATCATCCATATCAGGATCAAACTCAACAACAGCAACATGGTAAAGGGCAGCAAGGGTAGCATCCTAGAGGAGAGAAGAAGGTGATGATACGTCAAGTTTGCTAGCATCTGCGAGCATCTCAGCAGGATCAACGTTTGAACTCGAAGGACCCGGATCCTGTACTAGAGCATCGTTAGTGCTAGGTGTAGGAGGGAAGAATGACCATGGTGGACAAGAAGCTCTCGGACCAGACCCTAGCCTATAAGGGATGTCCTGAAGTCTCGGTAGACCGAATGCCTCACGGATCTTAGCCATTGAATCATGATGAATGGACAATGTCTGAAAGAGCGCCCAAGTAGATGTTGGGTCTGCAGTAGTGATCCCATAATCCAAGGTCGGGATCATCCCAGATGCTGGGACAAACTGTGGTGCATCAGGACTCAAATGCTCCCTTGGAGTAGTCAGTACATGAATCATACTCTCATCTTGAACAACAGTCTTCTTTTTCTTGCCTCTACGGGTTCTTCCTCGCTTCTTGCTCTTCTTACTGGTTTCTGATGGATCCATCTGAAAAACATAAACAAAACAGGTAACATTCAAGTTTATAAGAATATACAAATGCGAAAAGAACTGATGATTGTTCGTAAAATATTTTGATTTGTAAGTGTCATCAGTACTTCTGCATTTGCATATTTAATAATGAAGACTTATCTCAGATTTGTAAATTTCAAAGGCTGTCAGATAAGTAGCTATCCTACATTATTTAGATAAGATAAAAGAAATCAAAAATAAAAGAAAAAATTATTCTAAGATAAGCTTGGGGTGCCTCCCAAGAGCGCTTGTTTAAGAGAGAGTCACTAGCTTGACTCTTGATACTTGGAATAATTCAAGGTGGCTCGAAAATGTAAACTTCCCCATTAATGGGGAAGTCCTTTATGTAATGTTTCAAGCGTTGACCATTAACTTTAAAGTTACCTTCTGGGGCTTCAAGTTCAACTGCTCCGAAGGAAAATACCTTTGAGACTATAAGTGGCCCGCTCCACCTGACTTTGAATTTTCCAGAGAACTTCCTGAAGCGTGAGTTAAAAAGAAGTACTTTATCCCCTGGTTTAAACTTTGATAGCTTGAGTCTTGCATCATGGAATATCTTGGTTCTTTCTTTGTATTTCAGGGAGCTATCGTACGCCTTATCTCTTAACTCAACTAGTTCATTAAGCTGCATTCTCCTATGGGATCCTATGGTGGGAATGTCTAAATTACATTTCTTCAGCATCCAGTATGCCTTATATTCCATCTCTATCGGCAGATGACATGCCTTACCATAAACCAGACGATATGGTGTGGTTCCTAACTGTGTTTTGTATGTTGTTCAGAATGCCCACAACGGATCATATAATTTATCGGACCATTTTTCCCCATGACTGAACACCGTTCGTTCTAAGATTCGTTTCAAAGCCCTATTTGTCACTTCAGCTTTCCCATTGGTTTGTGGGTGATAAGTTGTTGAAGTTTTGTGAGTGACGCCGTACTGTTGCAATGTTTTCATTAGGTGAATATTGCAGAAATGTGTGCCACGATCACTGATTATGGCTCTTGGAGCTCCAAATCAAAAAAATAGTTGTTTGAGAAATTTAATGATGACCTTGGCATCATTTGTTGGGAGAGCTTGCGCTTCGGCCCACCTGGAAACGTAATCAACAACAACCAGAATGTATTCTTTACCGTTAGATTTATGGAAGAGTCCCATAAAATCTAATCCTCAAATGTCAAAGACTTCACAAGCTTGGATGTTGGTAAGTGGCATTTGTGCGTGCGGACACGTTACCAAATTGTTGGCAAGCATTGCAGCGTCTCACCAAGTTGTAAGAATCTTGAAATATGGTTGGCCAATAAAAGATGGCATCGTACACTTTATGTGCGGTCTTGTTAGCTCCATGGTGGCCTCCAGTTGGTCCATGGTGGCTCTGGTAGAGGATATGTTCGGCTTCTTTCCCGTTGACGTATCTTCTGATGATGTGATCGGGATAGACCTTAAAGAGGAAAGGATCATCCCAAAAATAATTCTTTGAGTCACGGAAGAACTTTCGTCTTCGAGAAGTTGACATTCCTTTCTGGACAATTCCTCCACCAGGAAGTTGGCAATATCAGCATACCAGGGATCCTATGATGATCGAGGTCCCTGGTGGTGCTTTCCGATGGTCATTAGTTGTTCATCTAGAAACAGGTCTTGAATATCTCTTTCTTCAAGTTTCTCCAATGCTGGATTTTCTAATCGACTGAGGTGATCTGCTGCAACATTTTCTGCTCCCTTTTTATCTCTGATTTCTATGTCGAATTCTTGTAGAAGCAGAATCCAGCGCAGTAGTCTTGGCTTAGCGTCTTGCTTTTTGAAGAGATACTTAAAAGCTGAATGATCTGTATAGACAATAGTTTTGGAAAAAATAAGATAGGAACAAAATTTATCAAAAGCAAATACTACCGCTAGCAGCTCCTTCTCAGTGGTTGTATAGTTTTCTTGAGCTTCTGTGAGAGTTTTGCTGGCGTAGTAAATCGGTTGAAAGTGTCTCTCCTTCCGTTGTCCTAGTACAGCTCCAACTGCGAAATCACTTGCGTCGCACATGATTTTAAATGGCAAAATCCAATCGGGGGAAACCATGATCGGTGCATGCACGAGCTGTTCCTTCAAGTAGTTAAAAGCTTTAAGACAGACATCTGTAAAGTCAAACGGAGTATCTTTTTTGAGAAGATGAGTCATAGGTCGAGAAATCTTAGAGAAATCCTTAATAAAGTGACGGTAGAATCCGGCATGACCTAGAAAACTTCGGATGGCTTTCACAGAAGTAGGTGCTAGAAGTTTCGAGATAGTATCCACTTTAGCTTTATCAACTTCAATTCCTGCTTTAAATATCCGATGTCCTAACACTATTCCTTCCTTCACCATGAAGTGACATTTTTCCCAATTCATAACGAGGTTTGATTCTTCACATTGAGCTAGCATCCTGTCTAGGTTAGAAAGACAAGATGTGAAGGAGTCTCCAAAGACCGAGAAATCGTCCATGAATACCTCCATACACTGTTTAATCATGTCATGAAAAATTGCCACCATGCATCTCTGGAAAGTTGCAGGTGCATTACATAGCACAAAAGGCATACGTCGGTAGGCGAATGTTCCATAGGGACATGTGAATGTTGTCTTTTCTTTGGTCCTTCGGATCGAGAGGTATTTGAAAATAGCCAGAGAATCCATCGAGAAAACAATAGAACTCATTTCCTGACAATCTCTCAAGCATCTGATCAATAAACGAAAGTGGGAAATGATCTTTGTGAGTGGCTTCGTTCAGTTTGTGATAGTCAATGCAGACCCTCCAACCGGTGACGGTCCTTGTTGGGATAAGTTCATTATGTTTGTTTGTAATCACCGTCATACCTCCTTTCTTCGGAACAACCTGACGGGGCTTACCCATGGAGAATCAGAAATAGGGTATATCAGGCCAGCATCAAGAAGTTTGATAACCTCCTTTTTGATCACGTCTTGAATCTTCGGGTTGACTCTCCTCTGTCTCTGAACTGATGGCTTAAAGTCGTTCTCCATTAAAATCTTGTGTGTGCAGTAGTTTGGACTGATCCCTTGTATGTCAGAGATTTTCCAAGCAGTTGCCTTTTTATGTGACTTTAGCACTTGGATGAGCTTGGCTTTTTCCTCAGGCTTCAGATCTTTGGATATGATAACTGGTAAGTGTGAAGTTCCTTCGAGAAAAGCGTATTCCAGATGAGAGGGTAGTTCCTTCAGTTCCAATTTTGGCGGTTCTTTAGTGGAAGGTTTCATTCTTGCAATTTCATCTCTCTTGTGTTCATCAAACTCCGTTTGGAAGTATGATTCTTTAAGAGGTGAATATGATGTGTTGGCTGAAGCTATTTCAACCCATTCTGTTTTATCAAAGAATGTATTCCTCCTCAGCTCGTATTTGACAGTTGATGATGTGGAAGTTGCATTTTCTCCAGTCATGATATCATTGTCTTCAGTGAGTGCAAACTTTTGAGATTGACCAGATGAAGAAGTGCTTATGGTGATTTCTGGATTTGAACTTTGTGGTTCACAACCTTCAGACAGCTATGATTCAGGTGGTGAAAACATTGATTCCATTTCCTTAAGCATCCTTTGAACTTCTTCCCTTGAGAGAGATGAATCATGTACTTCAAAAGTCCGGTTCCTTCTTAGAAGAGTGACCGGTGTGCCTTGCCCAAGCAGAGCAGTCATAACAGTTTTGAACTGCAGGCTGGAATTCTTTAAAGGACATAGAACTTCTCTTGATGCGGTGGAAGAATCTGAGAGAGCGGAGCATAATCCTGTGTTTTCTTCACACAGTTTTCTTGTTGTGATTATTTCCTACAAAGAATCTACAAGACCAAGATCTTCTCCCATAGGATGTTTCATTAGTTTATCAACATTGAATGTGACTTCCTCAGTTCCAACTCGAAGTTTTAAAAATTTTTCATTAACGTCAATGACGGCCTTGGCAGTGTTTAGGAAAGGTCTGCCAAGGATGAGTGGAACATGGGCGTCTTCTTTAATATCCATAACAAGAAAATCAACAGGAAAGATGAATTTATCAACACAGACCATAATATCTCCAGTAATTCCTCGAGGGAGTTTAACTGATCTATCGGCTAACTTGATGGTCATTCGAGTTGGTAATAGTTCGCTTAATCCTAGTTTCCTAAAAAGAGAGTATGGCATAAGGTTTACACTAGCTCTAAAGTCATCTAAGGCGTTACTTATTTGAACATCCTGAAGATAACAAGGAATAGTGAAACGGCCAGTGTCTCCTAGCTTTGGGGGTAGTCCTTGTTGCATAATTAGTGAACATTCTACATCTAAGGGTAGGTTAACTATTTGTCTAAGTTTTTCTTTATTGGATAAGAGTTCCATAAAGAATTTGGCACAACTAGGCATTTCAATTAAAGCATCTAAAAGTCTAACATTTAAGTGTAAGCTTTTGAATATTTCTAGATATTTTCCAAATTGAGCTTCTTGTTTCTCTTTCTTAAGCCTACCAGGGAAGGGTATACGCGTAGGTCTAATATTTTCTGGGGCTTTAGAAGGTTCTGGTTCAGAAGAAGTGACGGGGGTGTCAACTTGAACTGAATTAGTAGGCAGAGAAGTAGAAGGTTCAATTGTAGGAATATCTATGGATTTCTCGTTCTTAGTCTCTTTTCCTCCTCTAGTGACCACAAGGATGTCATCATGCTCATAGGATGGGTGATAGACAATGTTGTAGATCGCTTCTTCCCTTTGCTTCTCCTCAACTTTTAAAAACAACTTTTTAACATTATCCTCCATGTTTTTAATTAAATCGTTTGAAATTCTAGTCAAATAATCAATTTGGTTTTGAAAATCAACAATTTTTTTATTGACATTATTTTGTTCAACAATGAAGTTTTTGAAATTTTCGTTGTTTAGACGATAAGTCAATGGAGAAGGAGTAGAGAGAATTAAAGATTGTGAAGTGGGTTGTGTGGTAAATCGCTGAATGAAAGGTTTTGAATGAAGAGAGTGATTAGGGTTTCCACTGGTTGTAATAATTTCTTCGTTGGCCCTTCGGCTTGAAAGGAACTTTTGAGGTATCTTCTTTAGCTTAGGGTTTGAAGATTCTTGCAAATCCTTCCTTCTGAAGTAGATTCATCTGACTCCAAGTTATGCTGATGTGTCGCAATCCTCTCGATCAATTTCCAAGCTTCGTCAGAGGTATGTAGCATGAAATTTTCGGATGAAGCAGCGTCGAGGGTTTGTTTGTGTTGAGGATTCAAACTGTTGTAGAATTTACAGACCAGATTCGTTTCATCCAACTGATGGTTCTAACATCTTCCAATTAACTTCTTGTAATGTTTCCAAGCATTGCTTAATGATTCATTAACTCGTTGATGGAAGTTAGTGATATCGTTTTTAAGCTTGGTTTGCAGGGAAGGTGGGAAGTACTTAGCTAGAAACTTAATAGCCATCTCCTCCCATGTATGAATTGAATTGGGTTCGAATTCATAAAACCATGTTAAAGCTCGAGAGGATAAAGAATAGGGAAACAAATGGATACGAAGAAGGTCTCTATTGTTTCCTATTTGTGTGAAAGACTCGGAAAGATTGATGAATTTGTTGAGATGGGTGTTTGGATTTTCAATCGAAAAACCATGAAAGTGACACTTAGATTTTAGCATTTTTATGTAGTGAGGCTTAAATTCAAGGGTTTCGTCGGTTGGTGCTACGATCGGTCCTCCTCGTCCCTCTAGCAGTGGCTTAATTGATGAGGTGAGAGTGATACGGTTCGACATAGCTTGTTGGTAGAAAGTAGGGTTTTGGAAAGGAAGGGTTTAAACTATACTAATCTAAGGATGGAAAAAGTAAAATTAACCTAAGGACAGAAAAGGAACTTTTGAATGATATTGATCTTCCGAAATGATCGATAAATAACTAAGGTAACTAAATTCCTAAAATCGGTCGTTGTAGTCCCCGGCAGCGGCGCCAAAAACTTGATCGCCTCCCAATGGTCGGTCAAGGAATTGCTTCCCTGTCGTTGCTGACTTTCCAGTCGGGTTACAGATCAGAGGGTTTTAAAAAGTTATATTTTGATGGGAAGCCTAAGTTACACCACTACTTCTATAAGCGGTATGTATGACTCATGTGTCGTTCTTAAACCACAATGGGCATGGGATCTTAGGAGGATTAATTATCTTTGGTAATTTAGCTACGATTAAAACTTTTTGAGGGGTTTTGTTTTCTATTCTACTTTAAACTAAAAAACAGAAAGGTAAATGAGGAGTGTAGTCGCTGAGAGATCTATAGATTATGTGAGTGTTTGCTACGATGTCAGTATATGCTATTTAGGGGTAGTTATGAGGATTGGGGCTCTAATTATAATGAATCCTAGTAGTGCTGATTTGGGGTCTCTGAACGATGTTCAACATAGTACTGTACCTACGACCTTTTCGTGGCTTCCACGCATTTGTACTTCACCAGAGGTGGTTCCAACGCTATACCAAGTACTGAGCCGTTTTACGGTATTTCCAATGCCTCACCAAGAGATCCCGTAACATTACTGTATATGTCCTAATGGGCCATAACTCCTATCCTATTACTTATCTAACGTAGAGTTGTCCACAATCAAATAAATAACATGTCACATGGATAACAGATATGGAGTGTAAGCTACATCGGAAGTTCTCCCAAATGTAGTACCAATTTAACCGACAACTAACCTCGGATCCTATTCCCCAGTCTCGATCATCTGAGACGTCCGTATCGTGGCACGAATTGTTGAATAAACAATAAAGTGAATAGGAGTGATGTGACACCCGGCAATTTAGGTTGACTTTTAAAATTAACCGAAACCCTAATTACGTGTATTTAGATGTGATTTAGGCTAAATACTTGTAACTATTTGTATATTCATGAGAATATACGCCTACGTAATTGTTTTATATTACGCTTACGTGATTTGCTGAAATTACGCGAAACAACCGGACGGAGTCCGACAAAATATACGACGTTGGTGAAAATATTTCTATAAATAACTTAAAACTATTTTTAGAAATTACTTATCATATATTATTTTTTTAATATAATAATACACGAAAAACCTAGACGTTTTGGCTAAAACGTTTCAAACGCAATAAAAATGCGCAAATCGCATTCAGCAACGAAACGAAACTTGATAAATATTTCGATAACTTAAAATAAAGTATTTTAATAATACACAAATGAAAATTTATCCCAAAAATATCGTTAATTTAAACGACTCAAAATAACGTAACACGATCTAACGATTTAACGAAAATAACGGGTAAACGAACACTTAATGTAACATAGACTTAAACTAAGAATTAAATCACATACCCACCTAGTGGGCCCCATCAAAAACCTGCTCCAAGAGCCACCTCCCCCTTCCCCAATGGCTTTTCATGCAATTTACTCCCTCCCATACCTTTTCTCTTCAACCAAACTCACACACCAACACATTATTCTCATCATTTCACTCAAACACCCTCCTTTCTCTGTCCCTTCCCTCCTCCACGATTTTCTCAGCTCAAGAACAACCTCCCTACACCACCATTGACCACCACCTAAATCCCTTTGACCACCATAGCACCACCACTAAAAAACACAACCATTTTTCAAGATTTGTCAAGGATTCAAGCTCTACAACAATTCCTTCTTTCCTTTATCTCATTCCCATTGTAAGGAAACTAATTCTTCATCTAGATTACTCTAATAACATGTATTTAAATTTCACTCAAGGATATATGTCCAATATATTGTACAAAAACTATTTTTCATCTTCAAAAACTCAAGAAAATGCTTCATGCATCTCCTGTCCAGAAAGTTTTGCTCACTTCCACGATTTTTAGAAACATCATCTCTCCATGAAATTGGACTTTTTTATAGTCTAAAATGAAGTTCAAGAAGTCATCTTTCAAACCTCACTGGCCTCACCTTTTTATGAGTTCGTTTACTATTTTTAATATTTTTTGTGAAATCACATAGACAATCTGTTATACAAAGTCAGAAACTTTGTTCATAGGGTTTTGACCATATCGTAAGCTACACAACTCCAAATAACTTGAAACCACCTCCAAAATCTTAAAAATTTTGTGAGCTACAAAAGTTGTACTGATAGCCTATTCTTGA
The DNA here is from genome assembly GCA_963422505.1 of Pseudognaphalium luteoalbum. Lineage (NCBI taxonomy): Eukaryota > Viridiplantae > Streptophyta > Magnoliopsida > Asterales > Asteraceae > Pseudognaphalium > Pseudognaphalium luteoalbum. The sequence continues at coordinate 53,209,949 of OY730196.1, forward strand.
AAAATCGTAGATTGTTCCCAAAAACTCAATCTTCATGCATATGTCCAGATTGGTCAACTGTTGGACCTCAGAGGACACATGCAATTTTGATAAATACTTAGACTAATCTAAAATTCATGGAAAACTTAATGGAAGTAGGTAACATGTGGGGGAATAACTGGTATTTTTCTTGGGAGTAAGTTCGGAATATACAATTTAATAAAAATTCGACAAACAAGAACATTTTCTGGAAAATGAGATAGTGGACTGTTTTTAGTAACACTTTAAAAACCAACACTTGCGGGCTTGCTATAAATGGAAAAACTAACTTTTTATATTCCATAAACACATATAAGATTTGGGTAAAAGTTTCGGGTCAAACTGAGAAGGTTTGACCAAGTCAACAAAAACGGGGCTCGATTTCGAAAAACGACAAACTTACTATTTTTGGCAAAAGTTGTAAGCAAATGGGTTGGGTTGACTTAGTTGGTAGCTTTGACCAACTTTGACTAGTTTTGACCGATTTTGACTAAGTTTGACCAGCTTTGACCAACTTTGACTAGATTTGACCAGCTTTGACCCACTTTGACTAGGTTTGACCAGCGAGTTGACCAACTTTGACCTACGGTTTGAGGTTTTTACGAACTAAATAATTTGTAAGCAACACACGATATGTAACGAAACAAACTTAATAATAATGTCTAAACGAATTATTATTACAAACTTTCACCAACGGGTCATACTTGTTTTTGATAAACATATTTGAACAAATATACTTGGACATACTAGTTGAGTGAACTAGTCTTAGGTGGACATTAACCCTCCACCTACATTATTGACTTAAGTGGCATTAACCCTCCACTTACATAGATGGTCTTTAAGACATCTACTTACATACAACCTTATACGTTTAGGACGTTAGAAGGTTGCACGTTGGATGCACACATTGCTTGCTTATTTGATTATTTGCTCGCTAATTGCTTAACCCAGGTGAGTTTCATAGCCCCACTTTTTACTGATTTTTACTTTGGGGTGAGAATACATGCTCTGTTTTATAAACTGTTTTACATATGAACGCAAGTAACAAAAACACTTGTACTGATTGCATGAGTAACTAAACCAAACTACGATGGCCCCTAACAAATATCATAGTACGTTAATACTAAGCGCGAACATTATGGATAGATCTATCGGGACCTGACAATCCGCCATCCGGGTTAGTCGCTCTAACCACTATACGGATGCATAATATTTCGTACAGCGGAGTGTACTGGTTACACACTCACTAGGGGTAAACAACTACGGTTAAGCTTCGGACTATGAGCTCATGGCAATAGTATACTACGATTTACTTTGGCATTCGTGCTACTTTGATAACTATGAAATCTTGTGGTTCATACTATGATTTTAACTGCGTAAACCTATGAACTCACCAACTTTATGTTGACCTTTTAGCATGTATTTCTCAGGTTCACAGATGCAGTAGGACTACCCACAGGAAACAAGGCAGTAGGATGCTTTTGGAAAGCATTAGCTCGAGTCGCATGTTTTCACAAACAACAAGAGATTAGATTGCATTACGATATTTAGTATCAACATTTACGTATTAGAAATCTCTACACTTTTAATGCGAACTCCAATGTTTTGATATAACGTTTGTAATCATTTTATTTAAGAAATGTAACTTTTTATTAAAACGTCTCATATAGAGGTCGTTTGTTGTAATCTTTGTGTGATGTTTGATTTGGTCGGCGCCCCCATGACACCTCATACTTCCGCTGCCACGTGTTTTGAGGGTGCGACAAGTGACCCCGCGGAATAAGTTGGGAAAGTCTGTCTAACGATCAGTTAAATTGTTCGACATTATTTCCTACAGATCATTGTAATTATTCTACCTTGTTAAACCGTCGTATGTAATTATTCTATGTTTGAAAACCTAATCATAAACCCAACAACCGCAGTAGACAAACAGAATCTAGCATGTAAACCCTAAAGCAACAATCAAAAAACAAGATGCAGTAGTGTAACATGGATAAATATCAGTTTATTTCAGGCAGAGTTTATGGATAAATGTTTAAGTCTCCGAAAGTTCTCTCAAAAGCATCCGATATATGGGATTAATTCTAATTTATCTCTAACCCTATGCTCCGTGTCTCCTCTAATTTATTTCAATCAGGAGAACAGCGGCCATGCCGAGTTCATCGAATCATTCAGACACAGAATAGTTGGGGGACCTATTTTTACAATTGGTTGGATTATATCAATAGGCTTCAAACCACAACATAAGTTGGGTAAATAAAACATTAGAGAATTAATTCATAAATTCAAACATATCCTAATTTCATACAAGCAGAGTAACAACATTGTTTAAAGCATAACTACCCTAGCATAACATTTATCATAGCAAACACAGATTTGTCTAGCCTAACATAGCAATTATCATAGCATGCATTATTAAATAATTATGACAATAGCACAACATATTTAAAAATAACAAGAAAGGATAATATAATAGAACATGTTAGGCGTTACAACAAATCTACGCAACCGTAGTCTCGGAGCGACTCCGTACAAAGCTCGTAAGCTTGCTACTCTACTCCTACTAGCTAACTAACTACTAATATTATTCTAGAGAGAGAAAGTATGTGTGTGAGAGAAATAAATGAGAATGGAATTGAGATATGAAATGAGGAGGTGAAAGCCTCTATTTATAGGCTTCAAGTTTTTAATTTTACACTCAACACCCTCGCTCTCATTTTAACACTGAAATACACCCTCGAGCTATGAAATTCGACACCAAAAGGGGCGTATTCGACCCTAAATAGGGCGTATTCGGTAGCAAATAGGGCGTATCCGGCACCAAAAAGGGGGTATACCACCCCAAAAAGGGGGTATACCACCCCAAAAAGGGGGTATACTACCCCTTAAAGGGGGTATACGTTCCTAAAGGGGGCATATACGGCCCTCTAAGGGTGGTATACGGCCCCTATGGGGGTGTGTACCCTGGGTCGTGTTGTTGTTTGCTGGATCGTAAGTCTTGTGATCTTCGGTTGGCTCTAACTTCTTCGTTGCTTTTCAGATTCGAAAGATTCTTGCGCCCACGGTTTTGTATTTTCCTGAAGATCAATATGACACAAATTAGGCCAGTTTAGCTTAATTATACGTCAGAATCGCAAGTGGATCGTTTTAGCTCTGATTCGTTCGTTATTTGAGCATTTTAAGTGATTTTTCGAAAGGAAGTATAAGTTTTGGTTCGTTTTACATTTTTAGCATAAAACATTAATTATTTGATGTTTATTAAAAGATTTGAACCAAAATGGGATTTAAAAGGTGCACAAAAACGTGACTTTTTGCGTCAAATCAGTGGCTAAAATTAAAGATGCATAGTTGGAAGTTTTATTAGATCATAATCTTAAGTTAGAAATCATTTTGAAAAGAAGAGAGTTATTAGTTGATGATTTTAGAGGATTAAAGACTTTTCAGTCTCGCGTGTGGATTCCTCTTATTGGAGGTATTCGGGATATGATTTTGACTGAAGCCCATAAGTCTCGGTTATCTGTTCATCCCGGAAGTACCAGAATGTATAATGACTTGAAGCCTTTATATTGGTGGCCTACGATGAAAACTGATATCGCACAATTTGTGGGTTCTTGTCATATTTGTTCTCAAATCAAAGCTGAACATTAGAAGCCGTATGGGTCATTGAAACAGTTAGAAATCCCAGAGTGGAAGTGGGAACACTTAACCATGGACTTTGTAACTAAACTTCCACGTACTTCTCGAGGAAATGACATGATTTGGGTTATTGTTGACCGGTTGACCAAGAGTGCATATTTTCTTGCAACCAGTGAAACTGCATCGCTGAGTAAGCACGCACATTTGTATGTTAATGAGGTTGTCTCGAGACATGGAATTCCTTTGTCGATTCTATCAGATAGAGATTCTCGGTTCATTTCTTATTTCTGGCAGAGTTTACAGCCAGATTTGGGTACCAGAGTTAATCTCAGTACTGCTTATCATCCTCAGACCGATGGTCAATCAGAATGTACAATTCAGACAATTGAGGATATGTTGAGGGCTTGTATTCTGGAATATGGAGGTTCTTGGGATTTTCATTTGCTGTTGGTTGAATTTGCATATAATAATTCTTATCATTCCAGCATTGGTATGCCACCTTATGAGATGTTGTATGGGCGTCGGTGTAGAACGCCTATGTGTTTGTTAGAAGCTGGTGAGAAACAGTTTGCTGGACTGACATTGTGCAGATAACAGCTGACAAAGTGACGATTGCCCGTGAGAAATTGAAAGCTGCACGTGACAGACAGAAGCAGTATGCAGATCCACGTAGACGACCAGTGTTATTTTCTTAAGGTGATTTTGTTTATCTTAAAGTTTCTCCGTGGAAAGATGTAATTCGGTTTGGAAAATGAGGGAAACTAGCTCCTAGATACATTGGTCCTTTTAGAATTCGCCAAGTGGTTAATGACCATTCAGTTTCATTGGATCTTCCTCCAGAGCTTGCGGGTATTCATGACACGTTTAACATTTGTTATTTGAGGAAATGTAACGTTGAAGATCAGTCTCAGATTCTTCCTTTGCAAGATTTGCAGGTTGATAAAAGTCAGAAGTTAGTTGAAGAACCTGTTGAACTTCTTGACAAAAAAGTTACCAAACTTAGGAAGAAACAAATCCCCATGGTGTTAGTGAAATGGAAACATAGTTTAGGTTCAAACCTAACTTGGGAGACAGAGGAGAGTATGAGATCCAGATATCCTGGATTGTTTGATCGTGATGAGATTTCGGGGATGAAATCTTTCTAAGGGGGGGAGATTTGTAACATGCTCCTTATCAGTATGGTAATTCCTTATCTGTGAATAATGAGGATATACACTCTTATAATTCATTTTCCTAGATTGATCAAACGTATACAAGAGTTATAGGATCGAAAACTTACCAAAGTTTATGAAAATTCATCAACAACAACAGCAGTTTACGAAATAATTTTTTATAAAATAATCTAAAGTGTTTCAGAGGCCGAAACCACAAAATTTCCAATAAAACTTCGAGATCTACAACTTTGTAGTTTTGACCGAATCCTGAAAACGAACGTAAATGGCTCAAATCAGCCTCTATTCGTGACTGAAATTTTGGGACAGTAGCATGGACGATTTTTGTGATAAAAAAATGTTAGGGTTGTGTTTTAGAATGTTTTTTTATAGTTCTAGGGTTGTGTGGGTTGGGTTTGGCCAAATTATTAACCAAAAAGGGAGGTGGTTTAGGTCGATTGTTGGGCCAAACAACGAAGACACACAAAAAAAACTCGGGTCACATGATTTAAGAATAAACGGTCCCAATCAAATTATTTTCGTATTTCGCATAGTTTAAATAAATCGTATAGTTTCCAACAATTAACGTATTTACATTTAGCCTTGTTTATGCTACTAAATTATATACTTGACATATTGTGATAGTGTGTATGGATTTGTTATTTTTGGCATTGTGGTTGATTATATGCTTATCACTATTACAAGAAATGAATATTATATAATTTTGTTCATTTATCAATATTGTTTAATTATATAGCAGGGTAGATTCATAGTGCCTCATGTTAGTTTTATAAAAGTGTTATGTTATCGCCAATTTTGTTAAGAGTAATCTAGATTTTCTAATGAGGAGCAATAGATGGAACTGGAACCATTGATCAACATGAAGAAAACGAAGATGGTGGCATTGGTGAAGATTATGAAATTGTTGACTTCATTGTTGAAGAAGAAGAGGTTGATGAACACGGAGAACCAACAAGGTGTGTATCACTGTTTAATTACAAGTGTTTGTGTTTTTTGGTAGTTCATTGTTAATACTTACACGTAATGCAGGAGGAGGAAGGTTAACAAGAAAAAATCCAAGCAGACCCCTGGGGTCTCCTCTACTACAATGCAGAAGGCTTATGACATATTTGGTGATGTGCATGAGCTGTTGAGGCAACACAAATCAGGGCTGGAAAGGATTAACAGGTATGATGAAATTGGCAAATGGATGTAAAAGAGGTTATGTCACACCCCCAAATTAAGATGAGGAAGCGATTCGGGTCGGGGCGCGACTAATCAAATATCAAAGCACATAAGATATATAATGAACAACTCTACATGCGTCGTTTACAAATACATTGATATTATAAAAGTCTTACACTGTTATAATAGTTTACAAAATCTATTAAGCCAAATGATAGAGATTCTAGGGCATAACCAATTATACAAAATATAGAAATGCAAGGGAATCTCCTGATGTCTGTATGCGACTCGAGCTAATGGGCATCCTGAGTGAGCAGACCTACTGCTACTGCGATCCTGAGAATACATACTAAAATGGTCAGCTAAATGTTGGTGAGCTCACAGGTTTAATGATGAGATATAATGAATGAACCGCAAGATTTAATATAATGATTTGCAACCAAGCAAATAAGATGTATATAACTGCCATGAGCACATAGTCTGAGCTTAACTGAGGTGTCATATCACAATCAAGTGCCTGAGCGAGGGTGCCTCTATGCGTGTCCCTAATCAACACACGTATGAACAAATGATAATGCGTCCATTTGACCAGTCAGTGTGTGCTGACCCGGACGGGGATTGTCAGTCCCATATGGTACCATACACTATCATTCACGCTACAAAAGTATTACCAAACTATGCTAGAGGACTTAAAATGATTAGAGAAAACAACTCATGTAGTATATGGCGATATTTTGATACTTGCGTTCACATGTAAAACAAAACAAACATGTATTCTCACCCTAGAGTAAAAACAGTAAAATAGGGGCTATGAGACTCACCAGAGTCTGATGAGATGTTATCAAGAAATAATTATGGTACACAATGAAATGATGTCTTCTCCAACGACTGAAACCGGTCGGGCATCCTAAACGCGCAAGGTTTATAATAATGATTATATGTCTCAACAGACCATCTATGCTAGTTGTTCACTCAACTAGTAATGTCCAATGATTTAGTTTGATTAGATATGATTGGAAAATATGTGTGGCCCGTTGATGATTAATTGTAATAGTAATCTCAAAACATTATTATTAGAATGATGTAATGATATACATATAAAGTATATTTGAAATGTTTAGTATTCGTATCGTATAAGTATTGAAGGTATTATGTCATTTGACACTTAGTGTGAAAATAAGTTATAAGTCTTTCTTTTTTTTTCTTTTTTTCTTGGTGACACTCTAGGGCGTCGCTTAATAGTTTTTGGTGATACAAGCTTAGTGTTTTCTTGATTCGGGTTTGTGGTCAAATGACTTTGGTTTGACCCGATACTTTTACCCAACTCTTTTTGTAACACCTCGCAATTTAGACTTAATTATAAACATTACTTGCACGCATTTTTAGGCTAATTCCCTAACTTTGAGTGAATTCACAACTACTTTTAGTGGTAAGTCTAGCAAAGCCCAACTAGTTAGTACGCGTAGTATTCCTTATTCATAATTAGTTGTAAAATTAGTTGTAATTGTGTACAGAATGATTTAAACAACGCGACAAAAATATACGATTGTTGGTGAACAAAATTATTTAACAATATGAAATTATTAAATAACATTAACGTTTATTAAATATTATGTCGATAATATTTACAAGTATTTCGTAACGAATAACATTTATTACGTAAAACTGAAACAAAATAAAGTTTAAGATTTTATAAACTCAACTAGATTAGTTTTATAAATATCTCAATTAACAATATAATAGAATGTGTATTTAAATATATATTATTTAAAATATTGTAACATGTAACGATCGGGTAAACAAACACGGATAAAAATACCACAAATTGGAACAAGTCTAACCAAAAATCACACATAATCATCAATATGTCTAGCATAAATCTGCATTTTCCTAAGATTTATGGGTTTTGTTAAGTTGGTCAAAAGAGATGATAAATAATATATGTTCGGTTTTGGTCCAACAACGTACTCAGCTCACAAATCGTGTTCTACACAAAAATACGTGCGTTTTCAGTCCGAGAGCTCAACATGAAAGTTGGAGCTAACATCTTAAGGATCATTTTTCGTTTAGATTTGTGAGTTGATTCTTCCTAGGACTTGAGATATTAACGATTTGGTGTGACGGTTTTTCCTGGACAGATTCCTGTATATATATATGTGTTGGTAAAAACGTATTTAAAGCTTTATTTTGGACATTTTATGGTTGATTGAACATACAAGCATGTCAATAAATGTAAAGCAAATAAATCTGGTGAGAGAGAGTGAGTTTATACCAAGGTTTTGAGTGATATAAAACCGATTCAAGGTGGATGGTGCTTGGTTGAGTTTCTACTCCTTTCCTTTGTTCTTCTTCTTTAAGATTGAAGATAATTGATGATGAATGATGTTGATGATGACCAGTTATGAGAGGAGAGGGAGAGGTTGAATGTGTGTATTTTTAGTGAGAAGGTAGTGAGAGAGAGTTGGAACAAGAATGATGAAATTAGATGGTGATGTTTTTGTGATATGGTCAAGAAACAAGATCCACATGTGGTGGATCTTGTTGGCTGATTTTGATTAAACAAATGTGGAGGATAAATTGTGTTTAAATCTTGTCTCCTAACTTGGTATTATACCCGTGTTTATTTAACCAAAAGTGTCAATTTTAAAGATTGTATCAAAACAGTCCCTTATATATATGTTTCGGTTTTTCTACTTTATATCTCTTCCGTTTTCACTACTATTTAATCCGAATCATGTCTAACCAAAAATCACACATAATCATCAATATGTCTAGCATAAATCTGCATTTTCCTAAGATTTATGGGTTTTGTTAAGTTGGTCAAAAGAGATGATAAATAATATATGTTCGGTTTTGGTCCAAAAACGTACTCAGCTCAAAAATCGTGTTCTACACAAAAATATGTGCATTCTCAGTCCGAGAGCTCAACATGAAAGTTGGAGCTAAAATCTTAAGGATCATTTTTCGTTTAGATTTGTGAGTTGATTCTTCCTAGAACTTGAGATATTAACGATTTGGTGTGACGGTTTTTCTAGGACAGATTTCTGTATATATATATGTGTTGGTAAAAACGTATTTAAAGCTTTATTTTGGACATTTTATGGTTGATTGAATATACAAGCATGTCAATAAATGTAAAGCAAAGAAATCTGGTGAGAGAGAGTGAGTTTATACCAAGGTTTTGAGTGATATAAAACCGATTCAAGGTGGATGGTGCTTGGTTGAGTTTCTACTCCTTTCCTTTGTTCTTCTTCTCCAAGATTGAAGATAATTGATGATGAATGATGTTGAAGATGACCAGTTATGAGAGGAGAGGGAGAGGTTGAATGTGTGTATTTTTAGTGAGAAGGTAGTGAGAGAGAGTTGGAACAAGAATGATGAAATTAGATGGTGATGTTTTTATGATATGTTCTAGAAACAAGATCCACATGTGGTGGATCTTGTTGGCTGATTTTGATTAAACAAATGTGGAGGATAGATTGTGTTTAAATCTTGTCTCCTAACTTGGTATTATACCCGTGTTTGTTTAACCGATCGTTTAACGTTTGACTATAAGTTATTCATTTTGTGTACGTGTTTTATATAACTATTAAAATTCGATATTTTTATCTTGAAGTAGTTCTTAATAACACTTGAAAACATTTCTTAAAATGTTTGGTATTGTGTCAGTATTGGTTTACGTAATCTCTTTACAATTTAATTAACCACATGACGTTTTAAACTAAACGTTTTTGTTATTGATAAGACACATTATATCTTAAATGAATTCTTTCATTTAAAAATGATATATTTTAATAACTAAAATATATTTTGATTTTTGTTCCATCATCGGGTGTGTTTCACTTTTTTTTTTGGTCGCGTATAACTTATTGGTTAGATACGAAATACTTTTGAAATATTATCAAAATAATATTTATAAACAAATATGTTTATAAAATAAAGCCATATTATTTAATAAAATAGGTTCACCAACTTCCATATTAATGGATCGGAATTAGGCCGATATAAAATGACACGATTTAATAAATATTGCTAATGCGTATATATAATAATACATGTAATGATACACATAATTAGCCTAACACATATCTAATTACATGTATTAACAAAATGATTAGTGTAATAACTAGTCCTAATTTGACGGGTGTCACATTCTCCCATTGTTAAGAGAATTTCGTCCTGAAATTTAGCTCGAAGTCGGCGTGTGAGTGGAGTCAGAAAATAGGTGTGGATATTTGAGCCGAATCTGGTCTTCCCGTTTCCAGGTGAATTCTGGACCGTGCCGCGAATTCCACCGAACTTTAACGATAGGGACACGACTGTGCTTAAGCTTTATGACCTCACGGTCCATGATTTCCACTGGCGTTTTGATAAAATGAAGCTTGTCATCAATTTGAATCTCATCTAGAGGAATAGTGAGCGTCTTATCGGACAGACATTTCTTAAGATTAGAAATGTCAAATATGGGATGCACGCTAATGAGTTCGGGAGGTAGCTACAATCGATATGCCACTGGACTTATCCTTTCAAGGATCTCAAAAGGTCCAATGTATCTGGGGCTTAGCTTTCCACGCTTGACGAATCGGATGACACCTTTCCAAGGTAATACTTTGAGTAATACTCAATCTCCAACCTGAAACTCGAGATGCTTGCATCTCACGTCAGCATAACTCTTCTGAAGATCACGTGCGGCATTCAACCGCAACTGGATACCAACGATCTTCTTGGTGGTTTCATGAATGATTTAAGGACTAGTGAGTTGGCTGTCTCCCACTTCCGTCCAATAGATAGGCGAGCGACACTTACGACCGTAAAGTGCCTCGAAAGGTGCAGCTCCATTACTGGATGGTAGCTATTGTTGTACGAAAATTCACACAATGGCAGGTGTTGTTCCCAATTTGTACCGAAGTCAATTACGCAGGCGCAGAGCATATCCTCAAGTGTTTGAATTGTGTGCTCGCTTTGGCCGTTGGTTTGTCGGTGATAGGCTGTACTCATATCCAAACGAGTACCCAAGGATTTTTGTAATGATTTCCAAAAGTGTGATGTAAAACGGCTATCTCTATCAGAAATATTTGAGATTGGAACGCCGTGTCAGGATACAATCTCCTTCAAATAGATTCGTGTGAGTCTTTCCATTTTGTCGGTTTCCTTGATGGCAAGGAAATGAGCAGATTTAGTGAGCCGGTCCACGATCACCCAAATGGTATCGCAACCGCTTGATGTTCTCGGGATTTTAGTGATAAAATCCATAGCGATTTGCTCCCATTTTCACTGTGGAATATCCGGTTGTTGTAACAGGCCGGAAGGTTTCTGATACTCTGCTTTGACCTTTGAACATGTGAGGCACTTGCTGACGTATGTCGCCATCTCAACTTTCATGTTAGGCCACCAGTATAACTCCCTGCTGCCATGATACATCTTATCTGATCCAGGATGTATAGAGTATTTGGACTTGTGAGCTTCATCCATCACCAAGTCTCGAAGGTTTCCAAAAGAAGGCAACCAGATCCGATTCGCGAAGTACTTGACCCCATTGGGTTTGGATTCAAATTGTTTCTCCACGTTGCGCAAGGCCTCATTCTTCAAATTTTCGGCCTTCAAGGCTTCGAGTTGAGCAGTGAGAATTTGAATGATGAAATCATTATGAATGGTCATGCTGAGGGCTCAGACTCGAAGTGGTTTTGTGCGCTCCTTTCAATTTAGGGCATCGGCAACAACATTTGCTTTGCCCGGATGGTACTTGATTTCACAGTCGTAATCGGTAAGCAACTCAACCCAGCGACGTTGCCTCATATTGAGATCCTTCTGATCGAATATATGTTGTAGGCTTTTATGATCAGTGAAGATGGTACATTTTGTGCCATACAAATAGTGTCTCCAGATTTTGAGTGCGAACACTACGGCTCCTACTTCTAGATCATGAGTGGTGCAATTCTTCTCGTGAACTTCGAGTTGTCGAGAGGCGTAGGCAATAACCTTGTCTCGTTGCATCAACACGTAACCAAGACCTTGGTGTGAAGCATCGCAGTATACCACGAAGTCTTCGTTGTCTTCGGGTAATGATAGAATGGGTGCACTGCAAAGCTTTTGCTTCAATAGTTGAAATGTTGATTCTTGATTATTAGTCCAATCGAACTTCTTCTCCTTCTGAGTCAGTGTCGTGAGAGGTTGAGCTATTTTGGAGAAATTTTCAATGACGCGCCGATAATAGCCAGCAAGTCCTAAGAATTGGTGTACTTTGGTCGGCGTTGTCGGTGCTTGCCAGCAACTGATAGCCTCAATCTTTAATGGATCTACATGAATTCCCTGACTGTCAATCACATGACCAAGGAATTGAACGGTTTTCATACAGAACTCACACTTGGAGAACTTAGTGTATAACTCTTCGTGTCTAAGAAGTTCTAGAATGACTTTGAGATGTTGCGCATGTTCCTGTTCATTGCGAGAGTGGATGAGAATGTCATCGATGAAGATAATGATAAACTTGTCGAGATATGGTTTGCACACTCGGTTGATAATATCCATGAATACAGTCAGTACATTTTACAAACCAAATGGCATTACTTGAAATTCGTAATGACCATAGCGAGTTCGGAATGCAGTTTTTGGAATGTCGATGTCATGAACTCGTAACTGATGATAACCTAACCGTAGATCTATCTTTCAATAGAAACTTGAACCTTGAAGTTGGTTGAATAGGTCATCAATTCGAGGAAGTGGATAACGGTACTTGATGGTTAATTTGTTCAACTCTCTGTAGTCGATACACAACCTGAATGAACCGTCCTTCTTTTTCACAAACAAGACCGGAGCTCCCCAAGGTGAAGAACTCGGTCTAATGAAACTCTTATCCAGGAGTTCCTGTAACTGAGTAGATAACTCTTGAAGTTTGGATGGGGCTAGACGATACAGTGATCGTGCCACATGTGCTGCTTCGGGCACAAGGTCGATTGAGAACTCAACTTGTCTCAGTAGTGGAAGACCAGGCAAGTCTTCGGGAAAGATGTTGAGACACTGATCGCTGAACTCAAGTGGTCACTGATCACAATGATTAAGGGGGAGATTATATAAGAGATTGTTGAAGTCATTATTCGCTGATAAGTAAAGTCAATGATCATGCTATATGTTCACAGTCTCTGATCTTCTCAATAATGTTCCATGAAGAAAATGATTCAAGTCAAGCTCCTATCGCTGAAGGTCTCTAAGTCGATGTTCATATATTAAACCAGTAGATGAAGATCTTATCAAGATAAAAGACTCAACTATGTGTGTCGCTGATACTCATCTATCAGCGAGAGTCTCCAAGTCTTCTTGAGTTCTCTCTTCTGCTGAATAAAAGAAGTCACTGAAGATTAGCTGTTCAAGTGATTCTTTAGAGCATGTTAGCTCGCATCGAGAATGAGGAGAATTGATGTTCTATCAGTGACTGCAACATTAAATGCCGCATTAATTAAGAAGTTGACATTCGGCGTTATTACGGTGCAACACGTGTTCCTCGAAACTTGAAAAGTGTAACGTGGAAGCATTTGATTGGTTTATGGTACAAGGTGATATTTCCCAAGACAGAATGTCGTGCCATGATGTATCACATCTCAACTACCTCTCCAATCAAGCAGCGACACGTGTCCTTCAGATCCGGAAATTAAGGATTTCAGCGTCTATAAATAGCGTAGCATGTTGTACTTCATTTTGGGTTGATTACTTGTATTGTCACTTGTTTGTCAGTGACTAGTTTGTCTAAGATACAAGTAACACCAGCGAGTGAACTAGTAGCGTGTTTGTCCACTACTAGTTTACCTCAGCGAGTGAGCAAGTTAGCGTATTTGTCCACTACTGCTCATCTCCTTTGTAATAGCTGTATTGTTTGATTTGGATTAGCTTTGGCTAATCTATTCCGCAATCAACAAGAGATAAATTTTATCAATAAAAGAATTTATCTTTCAGCTAGAATTGCATCAGCAACTGAACTGCTTATCTTATATATATTTGTGTTCATATTGCTGTCACTTTAATACGGTTAAAAACTTGCTAAACAAGCTAACACATTATAACAGAAAAGTTTTTAATTGTATTCAACCCCCCCTTCTACAACTAACTCACTGTTAACGACTCACAATCACTAACATGATAGTGATTAGGGACTCACAATTGGTATCAGAGTAGAGTTGGTTTAAATATAATTAAATCAGATCTGCAATGGAATCGGTTAAATACAGTTGTGTGGATTCTGAGTACCAGAAGGGAAATGGCTCCACTACCAAACCACCGGCATTTGACCCATCTAGAATTGAAACCTGGATGTCCAGGATGATGATGTTCTTAGATCTTGCTGATGATCGTCTTTGTGCTATAATTACTGATGGTCCATACACCCCAACTACTATTGTTCCTGTAGTTGCAGTTTGATATCTAGTATGGAATTTTGCTTAATTGGGAACAATCTGAGAAACTAGCTGATCAAGGTGAGCACATTCGTGCTGCACTAGGAGGACAAAAGATTTCTAATGCCCTTGTAGCTGAGCTTAATGAAGCTGACCAAAAGCAGAAAGCAAAGCTCACCAAGATGAGCTCTAAGTCTTTGATCGTAGAAGAAGAAGGCAATGTCGCTGATGATCAGTCTGAAGTCAGCTATGACGAAGGACTTGAGAAGCTAGAGAGAGATATGGCCATGATTGTTGCAAACTTCAGAAAGAACAGCAGATTCAACAGATCTGCTGGTGCCTCATCAAATGAGGTTTCTAAACCAAAAGGTGAATGCTACAAATGTGGCAAACCTGGCCATTTTGCAGCTGAATGCAGGTCGAAAGCTGTCAACTCTTTCGCTGATCAAAAACCCAACTTCAGAAATGACAAGTACAAAGCAAAGTACAAGAAGCTGAAGGAATTGTCCAAGTCAAAGAAGAAGAATAAAGGATTCATTGCTGAAGAACGATCCATCAGCGACTCTGACTCAACTTCATTATCTGATGAAGAAGAAGCCATGATCTGCATGGACAGGGATTACTGCCTGATGGCTGACGATGCTGCCTTTCATGAAGATATCAAAGAAGTAGCACAGAAATGTTCAGCATCTGGCTGGGATCCAGAGACTCTCTACAAGGTACATTGTTTTAAGTCAGCATCAGCTACTGAAAAAGATTTAATCTTTAAAACTTTGATAGTTGACTTATCAAATGCTCATGACATTCAGAAAAGACAAGAATGTATGATCAGTGACTTAACATCTAAACTTCAACTTCAAGAAGAAAATTTGTTAAAAATAAAGAATCTCACACTTGATCTTGATGCACAAATACATGCAAATCAAAAATGCATTCAAGAAAAAGTAAAATTTGAACTAAATTTTCACAACTCAATGAAGTGATGAAGTCATGTTGTAGGTCTACATTAAAAGTGAATCAATGCATAAGTAATCAAATCCCAAAACAAGTTAAGGCTATTCTGGGAGGTGATTATGAAACTGATGCTGCTCTCGCTGATGCAACCAAAGTTGATCATGTATTCAATCCTGATGAAACTTTCTCAGAATTTGTCTTTGAACCAATGTCAATTGTCAGTGAGCCTAAACCAAATTACTTTGTAAGAAGCTCACAGGTTACTAATAGTTATGATATTGCTGCAAGTATAAATGAACTTGAGAAACTAGAAATTTATGAATCAACTATTTGCACTGCTTTTGTCAAAACTATCACTGATGACCAAGAGTCTATCAGTGACCTCACTTCTGACACTCCAGTCACTGATGACTTGACTATCAGTGACTTGAAGTTAAAGAAGCAAAATGAGGTAGTAAACCTGAGAACTTCTATGTCTTTGTCCAGTATGAACAATAAGTCAAAGAAATCTAAGTCCACAAATAAAAAATGTTACAAATGTGGAAGTAGACACCATGTGTCATCAGATTGTTCATCATCACAAGTTTCACTCAGTCAACCATCATCAGTATGTCAGCACGTGGTATCTGAATGTTCAGCTACATCATCTTCAAAATCTCAAATAATCAGTGAGCATTCAGATACTATTGATGCAAGCCTGTGGAAGCCTGAACCAAAGGCTGACCACCATGAACCCATCTCAGGATGGGTTCATCAATTGAACTAATTGTTTGTGTGTGATGCAGGGCATTCTCAGAGAGACAATTTGGTATCTCAGAGAGACATATGACCGAATGTAAGTCCTTGCTCAGTGACTACCAGGATGAAATAGGTCCTGATGTAGTGTTTGGTGATAACAACATTGGTAAGACCAGAGGGTATGGGGTCTTGACCAATGGTAATGTTATGTTTAAGAAGGTGGCATATGTTGAAGGACTGAAGCATAATTTATTAAGCATTAGTCAGTTCTGTGATGCCAAAAATAAAGTGCTGTTTGATCATGAAGTTGGAGTTGTTTACAACAAGAATGGAAGCGCTGTCCTGGCTGCTCAAAGAAAAGGCAATACATATGTAGTCAATATGGACTCAGCACAATCAGGAACATGCTTTTATTCCACAACCGTTTCAGAAGAAAAATGGTTATGGCATAAGCGTCTTTCTCACCTGAACTTCAAGGCCATCAGCAAGCTCAGCAAGAATGACTTGGTAAATGGTCTTCCAAAGCTTACTTATGACAAAGACAAGCTTTGTTCAGCATGTGAGAAGGGAAAACATCACAGCTCTTCTTTCAAAAGCAAATAAACTTCTTCAGTAACAGAATGTTTTCAACTGATGCATATGGATCTGTTTGGTCCAGTGAGTTCTCCCAGTCTTGGTGGTAAAAGGTATTGCTTGGTAATTGTGGATGAATATTCCATATACACTTGGGTATCCTTCCTCAAAGCCAAAAGTGATGCAACACAGGAAATCATATCCTTTATTAAAAAGATGGAAAACTTAAATGATTGTTCAGTTAAATATTTAAGAAGTGATAATGGCACTGAATTTAGAAATGTTGACCTTGAAAGTTACTGTGATTCAAAAGGTATTTCTCAAAACTTCTCTGCACCAAGAACACCTCAACAAAATGGTGTTGCAGAGAGGAGAAATAGAACCTTGATTGAATCAGCAAGGTCAATGCTCATAGATGCTGGTCTTAAGACCCATTTCTGGGTTGAAGCAGTTAACACTGCCTGCTACACTCAGAATAGATCTTTGATTGTCAAGAGACATGATAAGACAGCCTATGAGGTGTTAAGGGGGAGAAAACCTGACATAAGTTTTCTTCATGTTTTTGGCAGTACCTGCTATGTCTTAAACAAAAGAGATCACTTAGGGAAGCTTGATCCCAAAGCTGATGAAGGTATATTTGTTGGTTACTCAATCATTTCAAAAGCTTTCAGAGTTTATAACAAAAGAAGGGAATGTATTGAAGAATCAATGGATGTTACCTTTGATGAATCTTATGAGAAATCACTCACTGATCCAAAAGACTATGAAAATCTTATTTTTAATACAATCAGTGATGACAAGCATGAGATTCATCCATCAGATTCTGAAAGGGAAGATGATGTCCCTGAAGGTACTTCTAGCTCTACTTTAGCTATGAATGATTCAGGAACTTCATCTTTGCCCATTGACATCCCATCATCATCATCTCATCATCTGCATCAAAATGATAACTCCCACTGTCCTAACCAAAGCTTAAACAATAATCATGTTTCTAATGCTGATGTGTCTGGTGGATCATCTCTGGATAATCAAGTCACTGCTGAACCTCAGCGAGTGACTAAATGGACTAGACACATTGATAATCAATTGATTATTGGTGATCCACAATCCAAGGTCCAGACCAGATCAGCAACTGCTAACTTTTGTTTGTTTGTAAGCTTTGTGTCACTGATTGAGCCCAAGAAAATTGATGAGGCACTCACTGATCATCACTGGATAGCTGCCATGCAAGATGAGCTATCTCAGTTTGAAAGGAATAAAGTGTGGAAGTTAGTACCTCAAGTAGCTGGGAAATCTGTGATTGGAACAAGATGGGTGTTCAGAAACAAGATGGATGCTGATGATGTTGTAATAAGGAATAATGCTAGACTGGTTGCACAAGGTTACTGTCAGCAAGAAGGAATTGACTACGATGAAACCTTTGCACCAGTTGCTAGGCTTGAAGTAATCAGGTTATTCTTAGCATATGCAGCTCACAAGAAGTTCAAGGTATATCAAATGGATGTGAAAAGTGCCTTCTTGAATGGAAAGCTGCAGGAAGAAGTGTATGTGAAGCAACCACCTGGATTCACTGATCCCAAGCATCCAGGTTATGTCTATAGGCTGGAAAAAGCTTTATATGGACTAAAACAAGCTCCTAGAGCTTGGTATGACACTCTCTCTACTTTCTTAACTAAATGTGGGTATGTCAGAGGTAAAATTGACAGCACCGTATTTATCAAAAAGGATAAGAGAGATGTCATATTGGTCCAAATTTATGTTGATATTATTTTTGGGTCTACTAACAATGACTTGTGCAAGGAATTCAGTGACCTCATGACTAAAAGTTATGAAATGAGCATGATGTCACACCCCGCCTCGGCGGAAGGTTGCGAGATGCGACTATCATGAGATCACAACACAAGAATTACAATGAACGACTTCTACATGAGTCGTTTTAAACATACATCATAAAAGTTTAAAATGTCTTACAGACTTAGACCATTTGTCTTTAAAAGTTTACAAAGCAATTCCCATAAGTTACAAAATAGTTAGGAGTTTAAGAATTTAAGATCAAAAGCATTGTTCATCCATGCAAATGTAGTTCCTAACTTCAAAAGGGGTATGCCATCTTCACAAATAGCAAGCATCTTAATTACCTGAGAATAACATGTAAAAATGGGTCAACATAAAGTTGGTGAGCTCATAGGTTTTAATAGTTGTAAAACATTACCGTGGATCACGAGATTTCAAGTTATATTGTCATTCAACAATATAGTAAAAATTGTATTACTATTGCCATAAGCTCATGAATTGAAACCTTAACATTTAGTGCCTCGCAAGTGTCCTATCCAAACACAAGTAGTTCTCAAATGACAATGCACCCGTTTGACTTATAGTCATGTTGGCGCTACCAACCCGGATGGGGGCGTCAACCCAAATAGATCTATTCATGACATTCACGTTTAAGTCCTTAACTAACAATTCATGATAAAGGCCTACATAATGGATAGTGTCAACTCATGCAATACATAACAGTTTAGTTTGTGTCCACAAAGAAAAGAACATGTATTCTCACCCCAAAAACATGTCAAAGCATTTAAAAAGAAGTAGGGGCCATGAGACTCACCTTAGTGAGAGAGCGGAAATTAGCAAGTATTGGTTTGGGTCTCTTTGGGATTAACGCGTCCTAGATCACATAAAAACGCTTAAGTTTAGTAATATTATATATATGTATTGATTCAAATTTTGTAAAGTTTCATCACCCATAGTTTTTAGTTTAAGTGTCATGTTTTATTTAATCATTTTTGGTTACATTTACACCTTTTCAAGTGATCCTTAGTAAGAATCCAACATTCCAGAAAGTCTCCAGACCAGACCCATAAATTGGCTTACTGAGAAACATGCGTGTGTTTATGGAAAAAGTGTAAAACATAAAAGTTGTAGGTCTTTTCAATACGCAAATTTCAAAAAAAAATGCATCTTCTAACTCTTCCTAGAACTCAAGTTATGACCATTTTAGTAACCTGTGTTTTTCTGGACAGATTGTGTTCCTTTGTGTATAATTTATAGAAACGTATTTTAAACCTATATTTGAACATAATCTTGTTATATAAGCTTTATAACATTAAAATCAGTAATAAAATGGTAGTCTTAGGTTAAGTATTCATGGAGTTATGACCTTGCAAAGTGAGGTATACGAATCTGCCATAACATGCGCAATAGTTTCGTATGGGCTGTTTGGAGGTCGAATACTCCATGTTTTTGAGTGAGACCACTTGGGTTTGAAAGCTAATACATAAAAGTAATTTCAGTAGTAAAATGGTGGTATTTTATTAAGTATACACGGATTTATGACCTCATAAAGTGAGATATAGAAATCTGGACAGATTGCATGGGTATGTGTGGGTTAGGATTTCAAGTCATAGACCACCATCCTAACACATAGGCACTAATCATTATTTAGTCCTTATTCCCACATGCATATTTCCATCATTTTTCTACAGATTTTTGAGTATATTACAAGCATTATATTCTCGAAATATTTTGTAGATATGTAATAAGTAAAATTTACATCTTTCAACTTGATATCGGTTTGATCATGGATTATCACTTATCTTTAACACATGATTATGTGCAAGTGATAATCTACAAACATCAAGTCATTTTTGTAGGCTTAGCCACACTTTTCAATACTTCAAATAAAAAAAGAAAATGGAGATGAAGATGAGAAATATAATTCATGTTTACATCTATTTTGTAGGCATAGCCATACATAAGAATCACAACAACACAAATCATAAAGATGCATGTATACATATATGATCGTAGGCATAGCCATACATAAGATATTAACAAGAATGAAATATAAAGTGCATATATACATATGTAGATTTGTAGGCATAGCCTTACATAAAATCTTACATATGTATATAGTAAAATAAAAGATGTATATACATAGATATAGATATATTATTATAAGTATTGTATTATTCATCCATGGGTGATGATTATTGTATAGAAATTGAAGGAAGTAGAGAAGAGAAAGTTGTGTATCTTCTTACCAACGAATCTAAAGACTAAAGTAGGTTATTTTTGGGTGAATTTAGGGTTGTTTGAGTGGTGATTTGTAGTGGTTTGTGATGGTGAAGTATGGCAGATTTTTGGGAGAGAAATGGAAGAAAAGTGGTGTGAGGAAGAGAGAATTTGAATGTGTGTGAGTGAAAAGTGAGAAAGGGATGGGTGTGGGTTGTTTAAATAGAAGAAAAGAGGGGGGGGGGGGGAGGGGAAGGGGTGGACGGCAAAAGGGGGGGGGGAGAGGAAGAGTTTTGGTGGTGATTGGTGGAGATGTGGTGGTGATTTAATGTGTAATTTATTATTTAATTAATTAAATTAGTTTTATTTAATTAAATAATAATTAAAATCTGATTTTTTTATATGTTAATTAAGTTTTTAAATAGTTACTTATAAGTATTCATTTAATTAATATGTTGTATTTCATGCAAAGGTGGTGGTTTGTTATTTTCATGCAAGTAAGTGTACTTATCACTATTTTATTGTTTCACACATGCTTACATAAATACAAGTACATATATATATATATATATATATATATATATATATATATATATATATATATATATATACTAAGGTTTACTAAATGAATTAATAAACATAAACGTAAGTACTTTGCCACATTTATATGCATCCACGGATAAACGCTTGTTTAGTGTCGGGTTGTAACGATAAGGCGCCTAAATTCAATGTTATTTAATTATAGGCGTTAATTCACTAAAATTATAGTTTAACAAAAAGAAAAAAAAATTTTCTCTAAGTTTATTACCTGAGCGGAGTTGAATCATAGATTTTTGCCGGTTGTCACATTCTCCCCCTGTTAAAAGAATTTCGTCCCGAAATTTAGTTCATGACCTCGGGTGGTGCAGGGTTTGAGAATAAGTGGGGATACTTGCGACGGATTTGATCCTCACGCTCCCAGGTGAATTCCGGACCTCGTTTCGAATTCCACCTAACCTTTACAATGGGTATACGACTCCGCTTCAAGGTCTTTATCTCTCGGTCCATGATCTCAATTGGTTCTTCGATAAAATGTAATTTCTCATCGATTTGTACTTCTCCGACTGGTATGATAAGGGATTCGTCTGATAAACACTTTTTCAGATTTGACACATGAAACGTGTCATGTACATTACTGAGTTCTTGAGGCAACTTAAGTTTGTATGCAACTGGACCAATCCTCTCTAGTATTTCGAATGGCCCGACATATCTAGGGTTTAGCTTTCCTCGTTTCCCAAAACGGACTACGCCCTTCCAAGGCGACACTTTCAACATGACTCTATCCCCAATTTGAAATTCTAACGGTTTTCGCCTCGTATCTGCATAACTCTTTTGGCGGTCACGGGCTGCCTTCAGTCTATTTTGGATATGCACAATCTTCTCGGTCGTTTCGTGTATAATCTCTGGACCAAGGAGTTGACTATCTCCCACCTCAGTCCAACATACAGGCGATCGACACTTTCGTCCATAAAGTGCTTCGAATGGGGCGGCCTTGATGCTGGTGTGATAACTATTGTTGTAAGAGAACTCGCATAGTGGCAGGTGGTTCTCCCAGCCACGTCCAAAGTCGATAACACATGCGCGTAACATATCTTCTAGGGTTTGAATTGTCCTTTCGCTTTGGCCATCTGTCTGAGGGTGGTATGCGGTACTCATATCCAAGCGAGTACCTAGAGCTTTTTGGAGTAATTGCCAAAATCTAGAGGTGAAACGGCTATCTCGATCAGAGATAATCGAGATGGGCACCCCGTGCCTTGTCACCACCTCCTTCAAGTAAATCCTAGTCAATCTTTCCATTGTGTCGGTCTCCTTGATTGCTAGAAAGTGGGCGGACTTTGTCAGGCGATCAACGATTACCCAAATTGTATCACAACCAGTCGCTGTCTTAGGGAGCTTAGTAATAAAGTCCATTGTTATTTGCTCCCACTTCCATTGGGGTATTTCGGGTTGTTGCAATAGACCTGATGGTTTCTGATACTCGACCTTTACCTTGGCACATGTCAAGCATTTACTAACATAGGTGGCCACCTCAGCCTTCATGTTAGGCCACCAATACAAGTCCTTAAGCCCATGGTACATCTTGTCAGCACCCGGATGGATGGAATATCTAGATTTATGTGCCTCATCCATTACCAACTTCCTCAAGTTACCAAATCTTGGTATCCATATGCGATTCATATAACATCGGATTCCATCGGACTTGACCTCAAATTGCTTATCCATACCGCGCAGAGATTCACCCTTTACATTCTCCTCCTTGATTGCCTCGAGTTGAGCATCACGAATTTGAGAGGTAAGGTACGTATGAATGGTCATACCTAAAGCCTTAACTCGTAGTGGTTTCATCCGTTCTTTTCTGCTCAAAGCATCAGCTACAACATTTGCCTTGCCCGGGTGATAACGAATTTCGCAATCGTAATCACTGAGCAATTCAACCCACCTACGCTGTCTCATGTTTAGATCCTTTTGATCGAAAATGTGCTGAAGGCTTTTATGATCTGTAAACACGGTACACTTTGTACCATAGAGGTAATGCCTCCAAATCTTGAGTGCAAACACCACTGCTCCCAATTCCAGGTCATGGGTTGTGTAGTTTTTCTCATGCACTTTAAGTTGACGAGAAGCATAAGCTATGACCTTCTCCTTTTGCATTAACACACATCCTAGCCCTTGTCGTGATGCATCGCAAAAGACTACAAAATTTTCGGTTCCCTCCGGCAATGATAATACTGGTGCGCTACAAAGTTTTTGCTTCAACAATTGGAAAGCTTCCTCCTGCTCATCACTCCAATTATACTTTGCTATTTTCTGAGTTAGCAGTGTCAAGGGTTTGGCTATTTTAGAAAAATTCTCGATGAATCGTCTATAGTAACCAGCAAGACCTAAGAATTGCCGTACTTCTGTTGGGGTTCTAGGCGTCTCCCAATTTTTGATAGCCTCAATCTTGGCAGGGTCGACATGTATTCCTTGACTATCAATAACATGTCCTAGAAATTGCACTCTTCGTAACCAAAACTCACACTTTGAGAACTTAGCATATAACTCCTCCTTTTTAAGCAACTCCAAGATTGATCTCAAATGCTTTTCATGGTCCTCTTTGTTCTTTGAATAGATCAAAATGTCATCGATGAATACGATGACGAACTTATCTAAGTATGGTTTACACACGCGGTTCATGAGGTCCATGAATACAGCCGGTGCGTTAGTGAGACCGAACGGCATTACTTGGAACTCGTAATGACCATACCGAGTTCTAAATGCCGTCTTTGGGATGCTCTCTTCTCCGACTCTCAACTGATGATACCCCGATCGTAGGTCAATTTTTGAGTAAAAACTCGAGCCTTGCAGCTGATCGAATAAGTCATCAATTCGAGGGAGTGGGTAACGGTTTTTCACGGTTAGTTTATTCAATTCCCGATAATCGATGCACATTCTTAAGGATCCATCCTTCTTTTTCACAAATAAGACGAGAGCTCCCCAGGGTGAGGAACTTGGCCGGATAAACCCTTTATCTAAAAGCTCTTGTAGTTGACTTGACAACTCTTGCATTTCGGAAGGGGCTAATCGATATGGTGCTCGGGCAACGGGTGCCGCACCAGGCACCAAGTCGATATGAAATTCCACTTGCCGGGCTGGTGGTAGTCCAGGCAAGTCTTCAGGGAAGACTTCGGGAAAATCCCGTACGATAGGGACATCCTCGAGTCGTCTCTCTTCCGGTTTCTCCTCTACAACATGAGCTAAGATTGCTTGGTACCCTTTTCTTAGGTACTTCTGTGTTTTCATGCACGATATGATGTTCAATCTTGTTCCGCTCTTTTCTCCTTGTATGATTAAAGTTGCTCCGCTAGAGAGGGGTATACGGACAATCTTATCATGGCATACTATTTCAGCACGATTCTTGGACAGCCAATCCATGCCAACGATGACGTCAAAGCTTCCTATTTTGACGGGTATCAAATTTATGGGGAAGATTTCGCTTGCTAAGTTTAGGGAACAGTTTCGAATTATGCTATCAGCTTCAATTAATTTACCATTAGCTAACTCTATCGTGTATTTAGTGTCTAAGGCAGTCGGAGTGATATTAAGTAAGGGGCTAAACTCGTTAGACACGAAACTCTCATCAGCACCAGTATCAAATAAGACTGAAACAACCTTGTCATTTAGGAGAAACGTACCCGTGACTAGGTTGGGATCCTGGCGTGCTTCATTGGTGTTGATCACGAATGCTCTGCCGCGCGCCGCATTGTTATTCTGATTTTTCAGCTTCGGACAATCCTTTTTAAAGTGTCCAGCACTCCCGCACCCGTAGCATGTGTTTGGAGGGTTAGGGTTGGCGACAGGTGCAGGGCTCCGACAATCCTTAGCTTGATGGCCAGGCTTCTTACATCTCCCACATGCGTTGCTACAGGGACCTTTGTGGTGAAGGTTGCAACGCTTACAATAGGGTTTGTTTCCAGCATAACCTTTCTTAGCATCTGGCCCTGCAGCATAAGCCCTAACTGTCTCGGTCTTCTTATTTTGTTGTTGGCTGGTGTTTCCCCTAGAACTTTCCTCCCATTTCCTTTTACCATCGGAATTCTTATCAACATTTCCCCTTTCCAAAGCCCCACGTCGCACAATTTGATCCATTAAACTGTGTGCCATGCGGACGGCATCGTGGATCGTATTGGGTTTGGATGAAGTTACATTTCCTTGGATTTGGGAGGGAAGTCCCCAGATATAACGTTCAATTCTCTTGTACTCGGGAGTGACCATAGATGGGCAAAGAAGTGCCAACTCATGGAATCTCCTTGTATATCTAGCTACATCAGTCCCAATGACAACCAGGTTCCAAAATTCTACCTCCAACTTCTGTAGTTCATTCCGAGGACAGTACTCTTCCGTCATCATTTTCTTAAGATCTTCCCAAGAAATCTGATAAGCAGCATCAATGCCTACCGAATGGGCGTATGAATTCCACCATGATAACGCACCATCTTGAAGGGTGCATGTTGCATACTTAACCTTACAATCTTCCTTGCAGTTGCTAATACGGAAAACTGACTCTAGCTTCTCAAACCACCGAACCAAACCGACAGCTCCTTCAGTTCCATTGAAGTGATGGGGTTTGCAATTCGAAAAATCCTTATAGGTGCATTCTCGGGTTACATTCCCCGAACCTTCTCCGGTTTCATTCCTTCTACCGGTTCTTTCGTTTCCATCATTCCTCTCCGTCCTTTGGGTGGCTATTGCCTCAGCTACTCTTTGTGCTACAAGTCGCTCGATAGCTGCATTACTCATCATGGATGTTCTCTTGGGTGGCATGTTTCTTGAAATTACAAAGCACAACAAGACAATGAGATACTATACAAGATAGAACTTTATCATGCGTGTAAGGAAATAAATAAGTACAAACCACACAACCAAAGTCACAAGATAGTAAGATTAATAACCCAACAAGAGCATAAACTTAGTCAAAATACTTGATTCATTGTTCACAAAAACAGGCCGGGAATGAAACATCCGGAAAAATACAAGCAAATCCATAAATTTATCCTCTAGGCACAACCCGCCATAGTAGGTTAGAAATCGAAATGAAACTATCCGCGAAACTGGCCCAAAAGTGCACTAACACGTCCCAAACTATGCTCCAACGCGGACATACGCTGCTCTGCCCTAGTCGCGCGCTCTTCTGCTAACTCAGCGCGCCTTTCGCTGTGCTCCACTCGTCGGCGTAACTCAGTAACCTCCTCTCGAAGAATCTTGATGTCGTCATCAGCACAGTAAACCGTGTAGTCCATGTTACTAATCCTCCTCTCAACCTCCGAAACTTGTGCCTCTATGAGTTCCATCTTATCAGAACGTGACTCATCCTGGTCGTGCTCCAGCTGATTAAGTCTCCTCTCCTGATCAACCAAACGTGCTATCACAACGGGGATAGTGTGATGTACAGGCTCCAAAGTGAGAGAGGGTATGGGTGTAGTGGTGGAGGGCTCCCCAACTTCTAGTGTCTCGGGTATCCCTTCTTCTTTTCTCCAAGACTGAATCTGCTCCTGCATCCAAGTCCACTTGCGGGATCGCACTCGCCTAGTAGTAGTGTTGGAAGTCCCGGTAGGGGGAATGGAGGGGGTCTCAGTAGGGGGAATGGAGAATGTCTCAGTCAAAGGTGGGAACACGGTTATCCGAGGGGTACGCATCAATCGTGGTCCCCCGGGGCGGAATGATCGGAGTGAAGAGGCTGGTTTTGGTTGGGTAGAAGGAGCAGGGGCAGTCTTAGTAGGTATGACAGGGGGGGGATGGGATTCTTCGGGATCGGACTTGTCCTCAGTAGGCTCGGACTCTTCCTCCATTGGCTCGGTCTCATCCTCAAATGGCTCAGTCTCATTGGAGGAATCCGTCTTTTCAACTCGGGTAGCGGACACAGGCATGAATGAGGGTGACTTAAGCGAGGTGAGGAGGCATGCAGCCGTCTCAGAGTCATCGTCGGACACGACTTGGACAGGGCTACTAGGGTTCGACATACTCTGTCATATAAGATTATAGTATATAAATAGGGAGTATATAAAATAAGTAATTTATTCAACATGTATGTACTAACTTAACAATTAACATGTAATAAGCATGCATGGAACCACATTCGGTAAGTAGGCAAGGATGTATGGATTTAATAATTAGCAAGTACACCTAAAGGTCCTTATTCTAGTCATGGCTATAGTCTAGGCCCACTAATGCAACCTAGTTCACTATAACCTTGGGCTCTGATACCAATCTGTCACACCCCGCCTCGGCGGAAGGTTGCGAGATGCGACTATCATGAGATCACAACACAAGAATTACAATGAACGACTTCTACATGAGTCGTTTTAAACATACATCATAAAAGTTTAAAATGTCTTACAGACTTAGACCATTTGTCTTTAAAAGTTTACAAAGCAATTCCCATAAGTTACAAAATAGTTAGGAGTTTAAGAATTTAAGATCAAAAGCATTGTTCATCCATGCAAATGTAGTTCCTAACTTCAAAAGGGGTATGCCATCTTCACAAATAGCAAGCATCTTAATTACCTGAGAATAACATGTAAAAATGGGTCAACATAAAGTTGGTGAGCTCATAGGTTTTAATAGTTGTAAAACATTACCGTGGATCACGAGATTTCAAGTTATATTGTCATTCAACAATATAGTAAAAATTGTATTACTATTGCCATAAGCTCATGAATTGAAACCTTAACATTTAGTGCCTCGCAAGTGTCCTATCCAAACACAAGTAGTTCTCAAATGACAATGCACCCGTTTGACTTATAGTCATGTTGGCGCTACCAACCCGGATGGGGGCGTCAACCCAAATAGATCTATTCATGACATTCACGTTTAAGTCCTTAACTAACAATTCATGATAAAGGCCTACATAATGGATAGTGTCAACTCATGCAATACATAACAGTTTAGTTTGTGTCCACAAAGAAAAGAACATGTATTCTCACCCCAAAAACATGTCAAAGCATTTAAAAAGAAGTAGGGGCCATGAGACTCACCTTAGTGAGAGAGCGGAAATTAGCAAGTATTGGTTTGGGTCTCTTTGGGATTAACGCGTCCTAGATCACATAAAAACGCTTAAGTTTAGTAATATTATATATATGTATTGATTCAAATTTTGTAAAGTTTCATCACCCATAGTTTTTAGTTTAAGTGTCATGTTTTATTTAATCATTTTTGGTTACATTTACACCTTTTCAAGTGATCCTTAGTAAGAATCCAACATTCCAGAAAGTCTCCAGACCAGACCCATAAATTGGCTTACTGAGAAACATGCGTGTGTTTATGGAAAAAGTGTAAAACATAAAAGTTGTAGGTCTTTTCAATACGCAAATTTCAAAAAAAAATGCATCTTCTAACTCTTCCTAGAACTCAAGTTATGACCATTTTAGTAACCTGTGTTTTTCTGGACAGATTGTGTTCCTTTGTGTATAATTTATAGAAACGTATTTTAAACCTATATTTGAACATAATCTTGTTATATAAGCTTTATAACATTAAAATCAGTAATAAAATGGTAGTCTTAGGTTAAGTATTCATGGAGTTATGACCTTGCAAAGTGAGGTATACGAATCTGCCATAACATGCGCAATAGTTTCGTATGGGCTGTTTGGAGGTCGAATACTCCATGTTTTTGAGTGAGACCACTTGGGTTTGAAAGCTAATACATAAAAGTAATTTCAGTAGTAAAATGGTGGTATTTTATTAAGTATACACGGATTTATGACCTCATAAAGTGAGATATAGAAATCTGGACAGATTGCATGGGTATGTGTGGGTTAGGATTTCAAGTCATAGACCACCATCCTAACACATAGGCACTAATCATTATTTAGTCCTTATTCCCACATGCATATTTCCATCATTTTTCTACAGATTTTTGAGTATATTACAAGCATTATATTCTCGAAATATTTTGTAGATATGTAATAAGTAAAATTTACATCTTTCAACTTGATATCGGTTTGATCATGGATTATCACTTATCTTTAACACATGATTATGTGCAAGTGATAATCTACAAACATCAAGTCATTTTTGTAGGCTTAGCCACACTTTTCAATACTTCAAATAAAAAAAGAAAATGGAGATGAAGATGAGAAATATAATTCATGTTTACATCTATTTTGTAGGCATAGCCATACATAAGAATCACAACAACACAAATCATAAAGATGCATGTATACATATATGATCGTAGGCATAGCCATACATAAGATATTAACAAGAATGAAATATAAAGTGCATATATACATATGTAGATTTGTAGGCATAGCCTTACATAAAATCTTACATATGTATATAGTAAAATAAAAGATGTATATACATAGATATAGATATATTATTATAAGTATTGTATTATTCATCCATGGGTGATGATTATTGTATAGAAATTGAAGGAAGTAGAGAAGAGAAAGTTGTGTATCTTCTTACCAACGAATCTAAAGACTAAAGTAGGTTATTTTTGGGTGAATTTAGGGTTGTTTGAGTGGTGATTTGTAGTGGTTTGTGATGGTGAAGTATGGCAGATTTTTGGGAGAGAAATGGAAGAAAAGTGGTGTGAGGAAGAGAGAATTTGAATGTGTGTGAGTGAAAAGTGAGAAAGGGATGGGTGTGGGTTGTTTAAATAGAAGAAAAGAGGGGGGGGGGGAGGGGAAGGGGTGGACGGCAAAAGGGGGGGGGGGAGAGGAAGAGTTTTGGTGGTGATTGGTGGAGATGTGGTGGTGATTTAATGTGTAATTTATTATTTAATTAATTAAATTAGTTTTATTTAATTAAATAATAATTAAAATCTGATTTTTTTATATGTTAATTAAGTTTTTAAATAGTTACTTATAAGTATTCATTTAATTAATATGTTGTATTTCATGCAAAGGTGGTGGTTTGTTATTTTCATGCAAGTAAGTGTACTTATCACTATTTTATTGTTTCACACATGCTTACATAAATACAAGTACATATATATATATATATATATATATATATATATATATATATACTAAGGTTTACTAAATGAATTAATAAACATAAACGTAAGTACTTTGCCACATTTATATGCATCCACGGATAAACGCTTGTTTAGTGTCGGGTTGTAACGATAAGGCGCCTAAATTCAATGTTATTTAATTATAGGCGTTAATTCACTAAAATTATAGTTTAACAAAAAGAAAAAAAAATTTTCTCTAAGTTTATTACCTGAGCGGAGTTGAATCATAGATTTTTGCCGGTTGTCACACATGATGGGTGAACTAACATTTTTCCTTGGTCTGCAAATAAAGCAAACCAAGACTGGTATTTTTATAAATCAAGGAAAATATGTTAAAGATTTATTAAAGAAATTTGAATTCACCAACTGCTCATCCCTTGCTACACCAATGTCATCTGCAGTAAAATTACATGCTGATCCTGATGGTAAATCTGTAAACATCACTGCTTACAGAGGAATGATCGGGTCACTGCTGTACTTAACTACTAGTAGACCAGACATTATGTTTGTTACTTGTCTATGTGCTAGATATCAAGCTAATCCAAAGGAATCCCATTTGCTCGCTGTCAAAAGAATATTCAGATATCTGAAGGGTACACCAAATCTTGGTCTCTGGTACCCATCTGGTTCAGATTTCTCACTGAAGGGATATTCAGATTCTGATCATGCTGGATGCAAAATGGACAGAAAGAGTACCTCTGGTAGCTGTCAGTTTCTTGGAGAAAAGCTTGTGAGCTGGTCAAGCAAGAAACAAAATTCTGTCTCAACTTCTACTGCTGAGGCTGAATATGTCGCTGCTGGAGCTTGCACTGCTCAAATTCTGTGGATGAGGAATCAGCTCGCTGACTATGGTTTTGACTTTGGCAATGTTCCAATTTATTGTGACAGTCAAAGTGCTATTGCCATAGCAAATAATCCTGTGATGCACTCAAGGACAAAGCACATTGATGTCAGATATCACTTCATCAGGGACCACGTCATAAAAGGTGATATTGAATTGCATTTCATTCCAACTGATTACCAACTCGCTGACATATTTACAAAACCTTTGGATGAGAAAAGATTCACTTTTCTCATCAGCGAGTTGGGAATGTTGAACTTAAATGATTAAACCTGATTGTTCATGTTGAGACATAGTTTGTGACAACAGATCTAGCTTTGCAATATGACTAGTGTAATTGTTATCATGTTGATATATTGGTTTAGATTTGTAAATTGATATTGTTTTGATATTAATATTCGTTAAATATATTATTATGATAAAGTGTTAGACGAATATAGATTTTAACAATATACATTTCCTGCGAGTCGAGTTATTTGTTTAGACGTTTGTTGCGAGTCGAGATCTCAAGTCGCAAGGCTTTGCGATGCGAGATGAGATCTGAACTCGCAGAACTCAACAAAGACAAACGAGCCGAGTTCATTATGGGCTTGGGCTGCGTAGCGAGTCGAGTCAACTCGCAGGCCCAGTGGCTGCGAGTTGAGACGAGAATATATATGTGTTTTCATACGTGAAAAACATAACTTGAAAAATAGAACTTTGAGATAACTAAATGGAGATCAGGATTTTTGCATTCTTGCGAATTCAGTATTTCCAGAGAAACAAATACTAAAGGCTAGGCTTTGATGTTTGTACGTATAAAGTAAAGCAATTGGTTAACCTAAACGCGAACTAAATCGTTATTAGTAAGATAACACCGTATTGAGGGATTCCGCACCTTAATACTACAGATAACGAAGTTATCGATCCTAGAACTAGGGACTTACAATTGGTATCAGAGCTTTCGGGCTAGATAACGAGTGTCGTTTGAAGTTTTCGGGTTAATCGCGTGTGATTTAGGATTGTTTTGACGTGCATTAGTGTGTAAAAACGATCAAAATCATTCTCTGGACGATTTAGGGTTTGTTTACGATCGAAATTTCCAGTTTTAATCGTAAAAATACCAAAAATTTCTGATTTCGTAATTTTCAGCCGTTTTGCGAGTCGAGATTTTTACTTTATCTAAATTCGCAAATACATTTTAACTTTAAACTTCACGATGTCAGACCTTAGCAAAATGATTGAGATGGAACACGAGATTGGCAAATCTAATGTCCCACCTAAATTGTTAAGAGTTGAGGACTATTTTAGCTGGAGGGATAGGTTTGAATCTTACTGTAGATTCCATGATCTATCTATCTGGATGTGTATCAAGAATGGATATACGGCACCTACCCAGACCATTGAAAATGCAATTGTGGTTCTCACTTATCAACAGATGAGTGAAGCACAAAAGAAGGAATTTGAGATTGAGAACAAGGCTCATTCATCAATCAAGATGAGTCTTCCTAAGGAGCTTAATCATCAACTCAAATCCTTCCATACTGCTAGATCTTTGTGGACAGCTCTTGAAAAGAGATGTGAAGGAAGTCCACAAGTTAAAGCAGGCAAGAAAAATCTCCTGAAAAAGCAGTTTACTGTGTTTAAAGCTATGAAAGGAGAAGATCTTGATGCTTATACCACAAGATACAACCATTTGCTGAGTGAGCTAGATGATCATGAGATTATTTCTACAGAGACTGAGAAAACCGACAAGTTTATTGAGGGTTTACCGTCTAAGTGGGAAATGCATGGCATAATGCTCAAAGACAACGATGAAAGGTATGCAACCATGACCTTAGAGCAGGCAATTGATAAGCTCAGAGGTTATGATTTCACCAAGAAAACTAGAGATACTGATTCTGATCAGGCTCAGGATCTGGGACTTTATCATGGAAAATCTACTATCTCTACTGCTTCCTCGAGCTCGACCACTGCTTTATTTGTTGGTAATGCTGAAGGAAAAGGTGAAATGATTACCGATGATCTGTGTCTTCTTACATCATCTGGTAGTGATGCAGAGGGCAAACCAACTGAGAAGTCACCTCAAGAGCATCAAAAGATGCCTATGAGTGTGAAATCTGCTGAACAGCAATTATCTGTTCTTGCTTCCTTTGTAGCTTCTTATGAAAACTACCTTCAAGGGAAAATCAATGATCCAATTATGTTTGACGAAGATTACGATCAGATTGACCCTGATTATCTAGAAGAAATAGACCTTCAGGACCAACTTGCTATGTTGTCAAGAAGGGTAAAGAATTTCTTGAAGAAAACAGGTAGAAAGGTAGTTGGCAATAGATCAGGGTTTGATAAAACCAAGATCAAGTGTTTTAACTGTCAGGGTTATGGACACTTTGCTAGAGAGTGCCAAAGACCTAAGGTAGAAGCTGGCAATGGACAACAAGGTTCGGGAAGTACTCTCGCTTCCAAAGCCTTAGTTGTGAAACAGTTGGATGGATCGTATGAATGGAAAGCTCAATCTGAGGAAGCTTTCATGGCAGAAATTGATGGATCTACATCCTATATGCCTACTGATGCAGAGGGTGAGGTAAAAGTGCCAGAGGTTGCAGCTAAAGCAGGTGATGAAGATGTGCTATATATGGAGTCAACTGAAAACATGACTCCTGAAGACTTTGTAGCACGCATGGCTGAAGTTCAAACAGACAAGAAAAGGGTATGTCTTGATATTCTTACTCTTGCTGATGTCTGTTATTTAGTTACCGATTTGCAATCACAGGTTAGTATTTTAAATGTAGCAAATAAAAACCTGACATCTCAAGTTAGCTTATTGACTGAATCTAGTAAGGCTGTTAGATCTGAACTTGAACTAGCCAAGATTGATGTGCATAGGTTAAGTGATGATAAACAGGACTTAAAAGATAAAATTAAGTCTGATGCTTCTGATAGGAGTGCTCTTAGAGATACCATTAATGAAAAAGCTGTCATCATAGATGGTCTCTATATTAATCTAAAAGACTTAAATCAGAAAATAGCTAATAAGGAGAAAGAGTTAGCTGACTGTCAATTGAAGCTAGTTGAGCAAAATAGAAAGATAGAAAATTATAGGACCACTGAGATGGACAAAATGCTTGATGCTCAACGAAGTGTAAAGGATAAGTCAGGATTAGGTTACAATGAGACACCTCCTCCTTTCAATTCAAATTACACAAAGCTTCCAGAAGATACTGAAATGACTGAAGTAAGTTCTGAGAAAACAGTAGCTAAACCTGATCTGTCAGAGGCACAGAAGGAGTTTATTAAGAATCCTTCATCTGATGATAGTAAGAGAGTTTCTTTCACCACAGTACAGTTTGTACCGGGTGGAGTAATTCATGATACTAAGATTGATGAATTGATTAATAAAGAGCATGTTATTAATCCTTTAGTGCCTAAGACTCCAATAGCGGTTACCAAAGTTAGTAAGTCACGAAAACAGATGTCGTGCTTCAAGTGTCATCAAAAAGGACACGTATCTTCTTGTTGCCCAAATAAGAAGTTGGAAGCTATACATAAGTTAGTGAATACTGATAAGACACCGACCACTTCTAGTTCGATTGTAGATAGGTTAGGCACCAAACCGGGATTAGGAAGCAAACCTATAAACATTCTGAAAAGAGATGGTAATCATAGTGTCTCTCCACCTAAACCTAAAAGGGCTTATACTCTAAACGAAAATACTTTCAATAAACAAAGAGATAAGACACCTTCGAGGTTTAGGATCCCAAGTAGAAACCATAGTCAATTTGAGAATGGTTCTACTTCAAGTGCACAGGGATCTAAGAATGTGCCTAGGAGGTTTTCTACTCACTCTCCTCATAGGCCCAAGACTATAGATCATCAACAATCTCAAACTCCTGTGAAAGCTACCAAGACTCCAAATGGAAACAGTTATGGTTACTTTAAGGAGGTTCAGATTGTAGATGATCAGGGACAAACCAAGACCGTAATGGCTTGGGTCCCTCTTGATAACAAACTATGTACAACTTGTTATGTGTAGGAGCAGACTGTGAACAAGGACAGTTGGTGGTATGTAGACAGTGGATGCTCAAGGCACATGACAGGTGAACGAAGTCTACTGAAGGACTTCAAAGAAGGTTTCAAGCAAAAAGTAAATTTTGCAGGAGACAAAGGAGGATTAATTACAGGGAAACGAAAAGTTTCAAATGGAACTTTGACTCTAGAACATGTGAATTACGTTGAAGAACTAACTCATAACCTAGTGAGTGTTTCCCAAGTCTGCGATAAAGGTCATCCAGTTCATTTTAATGAAAAGGAGGCTTTAGTTCTGAAGCCAGGCTTCACAATTCCTGAAGAATGGATACTGATGAGGGCACCAAGGAAGAAAGACATCTATGCTATAAACATGGGTGTCTCTAATTCTTCAATAGTGTCGACATGCTTACTATCCAAGGCCTCAGAAGCAGATGCACTTTTATGGCATAGGAGAATGGCACATCTGAACTTTCAAAAAATGAATTTTATAACCAAGAATGGGTTAGTTCTAGGTGTACCACAAAATCGTTTCGAGTCTGAAGACAAGTGTGTTCCTTGCCTCAAAGGAAAGCAGCACAAGAAACCACACAGGTCTAAGACTGAAAACTCAATCTCCTCACCATTTGAACTGCTGCACATGGACCTCTTTGGCCCTATAAGCAAGAGAAGTCTAGGTGGCAAGTGGTTTTGTTTAGTTATCACAGATGATTATGCTAGATTCTCATGGGTATTCTTTTTGGGATCTAAAGATGAAACTCCAGGAATTTTAATAGAGTTCTTTGATCTAGTAGAGAATGTCTATAAAACTAGAGTTAAGCGTATTCATAGTGATAACGAAACAGAATTCAAAAATTCAACGTTGAATATCTATTGCTTAAGCAAAGGGATAATTCATCAATTCAGTGCACCATATGAACCTCAACAGAAGGGTGTAGCTGAAAGGAAGAATAAAACGTTGATTGAAGCTGCTAGAACTATGGTTGCAGATTCAAAGCTTCCGGTCTTCTTTTGGGCAGAAGCGGTGAATACAGCATGTCATGTTCTAAATAGGGTTCTTACGGTCAAAAAGCGTAACAAGACTTGTTATGAATTATTGAATAATAGGAAACCTAATCTGAAGGGATTTGAACCCTTTGGAGTTCCATGTTCAATATTGAAAACAGGAAATCAAGCTAAATTTGGTGAAAAGGCGGACGAAGGATTTTTCCTAGGTTATATGCCTAACTCACCAAATAAAAGAGTTTTCAATAAAGTCACAGGAGGACTGGAAATTGTTTATAACATTGAAGTTACGAGCTATGTACCTGCTGTACATAAGGGATTAGATTGGCAATTTGACTATTCAGATCTCTTTCAGTCATTTAAAGTTCCTATAAGTGACTTAGTCAGTGATTCAGAGATCTCTAAACACTTATTGTCTGAAGAATCGGACAATGGTCCTTCTTCAACATCGAGTGTTCCAAAATCTGGAATCAGGACACCAAATGACTCAAATGAAGCTTCTTCAAGTGGGTCACAACAACCTTCAAAGGATAAGTATCAAGAAACTGCAGATTCTGAAAAGGATCTTCAAACAACGTTTGATGATACTCTTACCTCTTTGAATCATTTAAGGTTGTCTTCAGCAAGTTCAGAAGATATCCCTTCATTAGAAGAGATTGGTACTAACTTAGGAGATGAGTTAATAGTTGATCCTATACCGGTTACAAGAATGAGTAAGAATCATCCCGTTGAAAACATCATCGGTGATATTAATACTCCTGTTCAGACTAGGACTCAATCTAAAGCGAGTACTTCTGAAGATTTAGAAAGCTTGTATACTGCTATGAAAGAGATAGGGATTCCTAATCAATGTCTATATTCATCCTTTATCTCACAAATCGAGCCTAAAAATGTGCAGATGGCTCTCAAAGAAAGTTTGTGGGTTGAAGCTATGCAAGAAGAACTGCAACAGTTCTCTAAATTACAAGTATGGGAGTTGGTTGACCTTCCAAAGGGAGAATATCCAATTGGAACTAGATGGGTATTTAAGTGTAAGAGAGATGACCGGGGAGTCATTACTCGCAATAAAGCTCGTCTAGTAGTTCAAGGGTTTAATCAACAAGAGGGGATAGATTACAATGAAGTGTTTGCACCAGTTGCTAGGCTAGAAGCAATTAGAGTATTCTTAGCATTTGCCTCTTTTAAGGGTATCAAAGTTTATCAGTTGGATGTTAAGAGTGCCTTTTTGTATGGCAAAGTTGAAGAATTGGTGTATGTTTCACAACCACCAGGGTTTACTGATTCTGAACATCCAGATAGAGTATATCGTTTGAATAAGGCTCTATATGGATTACATCAGGCACCTAGGGCATGGTATGGAACGCTATCAACTTATCTACTTGAGAATGGATTTACAAGAGGATCAATTGATAGTACACTTTTTGTAAAATGGAATAAGAATGACTTTCTATTAGTACAAGTATATGTTGATGATATTATCTTTGGATCTTCGGATGAAAAGATGTGTCAAGAATTTGAGAAAGTCATGAGAAAAAGGTTTGAGATGTCTGCAATGGGAGAGTTAAATTTCTTCTTAGGATTACAAGTTGATCAAAAGAAGGATGGATTCTTTATTCATCAATCTAAATATACATATGAGCTATTAGAACGCTTTAAGATGGATGAAAGTAAGGTCTATAATACTCCAATTCCAGTTAATCACAACCTTGGTCCAAATACATCGAGTGATAGCGATGTGGATCCAACTCTTTATAGAGCCATGATCAGATCACTAATGTATTTAACTGCCTCTAGGCCTGACATTATGTTTGCTGTTTTTATATGCGCAAGATATCAGGCAAATCCGAAAGAGTCACATATGCAAGCTGTGAAACGGATTCTTCGTTATCTCAAAGGGAAACCGAAGTTGGGACTTTGGTATCCGATTGATGGAGACTTAGATCTTATAGCTTATACTGATTCGGATTATGGAGGATGCAATCAAAATAGGAAATCTACGACCGGAGGATGTCAATTCCTAAGAGGTAGATTAGTATCCTGGCAGTGCAAGAAGCAAAGCTCAGTAGCCATTTCTACATGTGAAGCTGAGTATGTTGCAGCTGGCAGCTGTTGTTCTCAAGTTCTTTGGATTCAACAGCAACTACGGGATTACGGGTTAAATATAACCAATACTCCTATGATGATTGATAACGAATCTACAATGTCAATCACCAACAATCCGGTAAAGCATAGTAAAACTAAGCATATTGATATTCGACATCATTTTATTAGAGACTGTGCTGAGAAGAATTTGATAAAGTTAGTTAAGGTTCCATCTTTGGATAACTTAGCAGACTTATACACCAAGGCGTTTGACAGAGCTAGATTTGAGACGTTGGTTCAACTTAACGGAATGAGAAATCCAGAGTGATTAGTCTTCCAAGGGTATTTTTGTAATAGTTAATAGTCTGTGTTATGTTTTTTTTTTTTTTAAAAAAAAAAAGGGCGTATGGCATTCATTTGCTTGTTACCTGAGGGGAATCGCCTCCAATAAAAGAACAACCAAAGTTCTTTTAGAAAAAGCTTTAAGTTTTGGCTGTGAAAACTTGGGAGATGATAGTACATTAGGAGAATACGGTTTCGAATAATAACCTTAAGTATTAAGGATGATATGTTAGTAGATTCTTATAAGTTGCATCACAATGATGATTGTTAATTAGGATTATACTTATATTTATTTTATTATACACCTATATCCACTGATTATAACTTGTTCTTTTACTTAACAAGTGATAAGAATAATTTAAGTCTAGTCAGCTTCATCATACGATTTATTGGTAGGCAGGTTATGCTAAGGTTTCCGAGCAGTAAAGAAATATAATTGTCATGTGTACTATCTTATGAGATCTGTTATATAACATATGACATATGTCTTAATTGTTGAATGATAGTACTATCATGCACTGTGATCTAAAATAAACATTTCTGACATGATACAAAGTATCATAATGTCAAAAGGTGAGTTATATGTTTTGAAAGGGCATCATTTAGTAACCTCTACCTTACATATGAAAGATACAAAGTATCTCGTGTCAAGTGTATGTTATATGCTTCTAAAAACATCATTTAGTAATCTCTACCTTGATAATACAAGATACAGTGTTATGTGTTGTACTTGAATTTTTCAGTATGTTGTATAGTAGAAAACACTAGATATTGTGCACATTAATAATAAAACATTGGCTCAGAAATCTGTGTGTACTCTGTTTATGTGGATCATCATACCGATAATTGTCTTGAACTGTCTATGATATTTGAACATTCACTTTTGTGAATAATAAGAAATCATAAGTTATATTTCAATGAAATGTTATATCATGTGGATAAAGGTACATAAGATATAATTTTATAA
The DNA here is from genome assembly GCA_963422505.1 of Pseudognaphalium luteoalbum. Taxonomy (NCBI): domain Eukaryota; kingdom Viridiplantae; phylum Streptophyta; class Magnoliopsida; order Asterales; family Asteraceae; genus Pseudognaphalium; species Pseudognaphalium luteoalbum. Next base: position 53,249,388 of record OY730196.1, read on the forward strand.
ATATAAGTTTATTACTGATTAATGTTGTGATTTTCTTGTGCTTATATGAATTTCATGAGGTATGTATACTAACAATCATATTAGGCTTATTACAATCTAATAAGTACCGCTTATTCTCTCTAATATGATTCCTAAGCAGTTAAAACTTTAAGCGTGTTATATTTAGTTATTTTATTAGAATGTTAGTAGTTTTATTAATTTCCACGTTTGTAATTATTTCTTTGAATTAATAAGAGTTTTGTTTTATTTCATGATTACCCTTTGGAATTGAATTATACTGGATATTTTATTTTAAATGTTGAACAAACGTGTGTTGAAAAGTGAAAATATTGTATAGGTTATGTAAAATATTAATCGAAAGTCTTCCGACTCACAGTGTAGTCGAGCAGCGTGTCCTGATTTAATATCAGCGGTTAATTTTTCTATTATAACCTATATATATATATTTTTATATATACTTACGACCATCAGGTATATAATTGAATAATTTTAGCTCGCAGATTTTTCTTTATACAAGATTAACTGTATCACGGGTTTAGTCGGTTAATATATGTAAGAAGATTATCGTTGAGGAAAAATTATGCGAAAACATTTTATTTTAAAATGTTTAGGCTAAATAGTTACAGAGATAACTATTCATATAACGGGGTTTTTAATTTATACTTAGTATTAAATTCGTGTTTTTATTTAATTTTGTGAGTTTGACTAGTCAGCTTGCGAATCGAGATGCACTGCGAATCGAGTACAGGGTATAAAAGGGTGGTCAAGCGAGTCAAACTCCTCACCGAACCCATTTGATTTGCGAGTTCACTTAAACTCCGCGAATCCAGTTTTATTGCGAAACGAGTCGAACAGAGCTTTTCACTTGATTTTGATTTGCCTAGTTACAAGGAAGAGTTTTTGATCCGTAGCTTATATCTACTTTCAAATTACGAACATTTTGAGGTATAAAACAACGGATTTCACCGTTTAAATTACACGAAATCGAAGCTTTTATGAATCTAGGGTTTCGTTTCAAAATTTGAATGATTAACGTAGATTAAGGTGCTATTTGACAAGAATCTTGAAGATTAATGTTAAACGAATCTTAATGAACGTAAATAAATCGATAGATCACTTTTAATAGATAGAATAATTGATTTATGTTTCAACTCGCCATATCAGTTCATGCTGCGAGTTGAACACTCGACTCGCAGACTTTGCGAGTTGAGTTTCTGATCTTGACTATTTGACCATGCGAGTTGAGTTTCAATTCAATTCGCATATTACATTTCGCGAGTTGACATTGATTCTTTGACTTATTGACCTTGCGGACCGAGTAGATTAGCGAATCGACTTGCGAGTCGAGTTGCGGATTGACTTGGTTAGCGAGTTGATATAGTTGCGAGTTGAGTTGTGAACCGAGTTGAACTAGATTCGCACATCATATTTCTGCGAGTCCAGTACTTAGCAAATTTTAATTTTTTTTTTTAAAAAAGAAAGGTTTTATATAAATGTTAAGACTTTTTTTAGTAATAATGTTTATATTATGGACTTGTATTATATTATATATGTTTATATCGAAAGACTACCAATTCAAAAGGTAATTGAGTGGCGTGTCCTAATTTTATATTAGCGGTATAACTTATATTTATCAAAAACGTTAATGACTTGAGAATTACAAATTAACAAGTAATTAATGGGATGTACATATTGAACTTACGACTTATTAGTAATAAGTTATATATGTTAGAAATCATTATATACGACTTGCGACTGTAATGTAACAAGTTATATATAATTTTTAAAACTAAGATGTTTGATGAATTGTTATTCATAATACGTTATAGTTTAAAATTGATTAACGTGTGTTAATTGTTTTTGTCATTTGTGTATTTATAGATATGGCGAGACAATTCGATAAAGGTCACAATATTCTTGTTGATCTAGATCTTGATGCACGTGGAGCTAATCGAGTAGCTCAAGTGCTTACATTCTTTGCACGTTCACGCATTAGATATGCACTTACTGCGTCTCCACAGATTTCTCAGTCTATTCTGAACGACTTCTGGGAAGGTATTCAGTATGATGAGACGATCAACCCACCAGTTATTCGCACAACGGTCAATAATCGACCGGTTGTTTTCTCTGCTGGCGATCTACGTCAGATTTTACGCTTGGGTACAGTAGACCAGGAGGATGGTCCGACGGAGTATCCTAGTGATTTTGTTGAGGGAGCGATAGGCCGTATGGGGTATACAGGAGATAGGAGGGGACGTCAGTTCCAAAAACCTCTGGTTATTGGACAATGGAGGTTTTTGTGGCATGTGATTGTCACAGTTTTTGCACCGAAGAAGGGAGGCTTCGATGAATTGAGCCATGCCCTTGTATCAGCTGCACTGTCACTGGTTTATAATAAACCATACAGTTTTTGTGATTATATTTTTGGAGAGCTGGTTAGGCAGATTTCGGGTTCTGTTAGATCACGCTTTCTGGTTTATCCACGTTTTTGCATGCTGATCATTCGTGCTCGTCTGCCAGAGCTTGTTATTCCTGGGCCATATTTACATGTAGATACTATTGGCCTTAGAGGATACAATGCTATGTTTTTGCAGTCAGTGAGAAAGGAAGGGGTAGTGAAACCTGAGGAAAGAGAGCTTTTTGGTTTTCTTGTTGATCCTACCTATGTGACGCCACCGAACAATGGTTGGCTAGATGTTGTTGCTGAAGCTGTGGTTCCTGAACCGTTAGCTGATGTGGTTCATGCTGATGATCCACAAGAGCTGATTGAGGATGTTTTGGAACAACCTGCACATGCTGGGGTACAGGTGAACCCAGATGTTGCTGCTCAGGTGATACAGGAGGTGCTTGTAGAGCATAATGATGCTACTGATATCCTGCTACGGGATATTGATAGTTATGTTGCTTCACCTGAGGTAATTTTATGATTATATAGTAATTATATATAATACTTATATTATCGATATTTAGTTAATTAGATAATATTTCTAATTATAAAATATAAATATCATTATGATCAGGGAGCTGAGACTGCAGACCCAGAGGTCATTCGACCTGAGGGTGAGCAGGGACAGTTAGATGGATCTGAGGTTTTACCTTCTAAGGTATTTATCAGATTAATCATAAATATATAGAACTTGTGTGATAGAGCTTTTAGCTAATCATAAATGTTTAATATATTTAATATTTAGGATCCTGATGTTGGTCCATCTGGAGGCCGTGATGGTCAATCGGCTTCAGATGATGATGATAGTACTCCTTCTCCACCTCCAGATGCTGGTTATATTAGATATCGATCTCGGATGATTCCAGATCCAGCACTGAAGGAGAAGAGGAAGGCTAAGGAAGTTGATCCTGACTTCAGTCTTGTTGATGGAGGTTCTGAGGAAGAGGATACACCTCTTATTACTCGACGCCGTAAGCGTTCCAGGACTCTGACCATTCAGGATGGTATGTAATATTTAAAAGTTAGATAATCTTAACTTGTTGTTTATTAGGAGTTCAAACTGAGACAGTTAATTCTGTGACAGTTGCTCGAGATACACCACAGGTGGAGAATGTTACACCGGTGTTTACTGAACAGATATCTGTACCTATTGAGGTAAGGGATATAAGTTTAGTTATACAAGTGTTATATAATTAATTAGAGATTGAGACAGACTAATCTGTAACAATTACTTAATTAATTTTGTTTAACTTAACAGGCTGAGACCAATAACGCTAGTAGATTTGCAGCTACTCTTCTTACGGATGCGTTATCTCAAGCTATTCCACCACTTACACGTGATTCCTATATCGCTTCAGTGACACCTCCTGGACCACATACTATTTCTGTTACTCCTACGACTGATACTGAAAGGATTACATCCTTAGAGTCCAGAGTTAAGGAGTTAGAGAAACTTACTTCTAAGATTCCAGGGATGTTAGCTGAAAATGTCTCTCTTGCTCAGCAGATGGTTCATATGAGTACATCATATTTGACTCTGCTAAACACTCATAATACTTTGCTTGATGATTTTACTGCCCAGCGACTGAAGCTTGAACACTTAGAACGGTTAGTGTTGAGAGTGAATTCAGGACAGTCAGCTCAGGGGGAGATATTGGTATATCTAGAATCCTGCAAAGAAGATGAGTTGAGGAAGAAACGTGATGACAAAGACGATGATCCCAATGCTCAGAAGGATAGTGAGCTGGCTGGTCCTTCAACGACTGGTCAGCAGACTATTATTCAGGGGGAGTCTGCTGGTGTAAGTGCAAGTGGTGATGGTGCTGGTACAAGTGCTACAGGAACAAGTGAAGCTAGTAAGATAGTTTAGACTTGTGTAGTTATTTGTATTTAGAATTTAGTTGAATTGTAATTGTAATTTATAATTGTAACTAAATATTTGTAACTTAATGGTTTTGGTAATATATTTGATTTGAGATTATTATTATTACAAGTTAAATATATTAGAAATTGTTTAAGTTATTTGATTTTAAAAGGTTAAATAAATTAGTGATCGAAAGTCTTCCGACTCATTGAGAGGTCGAGCGGCGTGTTCTGATATATTTCAGCGGTCAAAATTTATTTTAACTTAGACATTTTAGACTTGAGAGTTTTTATAACTGACAAGTTAAATTTGTATGATTTTTAACTAGACAAATGATATATAATTTTAAAGATATAATTGAAAGTTAAGATCTTATGATATAACAGTTCAATTAAATCTTAGAAATTATATAAATTAATTAATTATAAACTTAAATGTTTGGTGATTTTTCACAGTACATTAGAGTTTAAATTTAATTAATGTTTGTTAAGTATTGATATAAGACTTAAGAAATCTTAGATTGATAATCAATAAAAGATTTATAAGTTATATATATTTCGCGTTTATATTACACAAAAGGATTAGTATTGGAATTCTTAGATTGATTCAGGGAAATCAATAAGAGAATTTAAATCATTAATATATTTGTGTTTATTTGTTTTCTCTAGGAATGGAAAGTCTAGATCTATCAGATTCAGAAAATGATATTTTGGATGAGATAGATGAAGAGATTGATTATGATCTTGAAGAGGGAGAATTTCAACCGCCTATAGATTGGACTGCTGTTTCTGAGATAGTGCATGACATGGTTGTAGATCCAGATGCTTGTGTTGATGAACACCATGTGAGCCCATCTAGAACAGAGGTTATTATTGAAAATGATGAAGGTCCAACGGTTGTCGATGTAGATGAAGAGATCGATGACTCAACTGATTCAGATGAAGAAGATCTTCTTGATAAGCATAAAGATAATCCTATATTCAAGCCTTTGCCAAAGAAAAAGAAAGAAAAGCTTGGTATATCAGAAATTGACATTACGGGTAAGCGTATAGCAAAAAGAGGGATTATAGGATGGTATTTTGATGCTGATCTAAAACTGTTTGCTATTAAGAGATTTGATGGAGTTCAATATTTTGAAAGAAAACTTGCAGTTTTTAGTTCTTTGCCTAGATTTGAGATTAAAGATTTGGCTAGATTATCATTGAATAACCCAAGTGATGATTTTGTTGGAAAATATGTTGAACACATAATCAAGACTGAGGTTAGAGCTAATAAGTTTGAAAAGATTAAGCCAAGGAAAGGAAAGACAATTAAGTTGGAAGAAAGAAGTCAAAGAACTGGTAGAAGGAGAAGGAAGAAGATTTATCCAGCTATAAAATGTGTGCAGCAGATACCACTGAAGAAAATGCCTCAAGATATTTTGGGAAATATGAAGAGTTGGCATGTGGATTCAGAAACTGGAGAAGCTGTAATGGTTGAAGCTGATGATGAGGTTGAAGGTGGTGAAAGAGAGATCTTCAGAGTTTATGATCATCGTCATCTTATGAACACGTCAAGAAAAGATTTATTGAAGTTAAATGAGAACATAATCTTTTGTACTGAAGCATGGGGTGACTTAGCACGAGATTATCAAATGATGATTAAGACTTGTATGAAGATGAAGATTTTTGCAGGTAGTAAGATTTACTCATAAAACCAAAGACAATGTGAAGATAAAGATGCTAGAGCTATTGTCAAGGGGGAGTCTGTTGAGACATAGTTTGTGACAACAGATCTAGCTTTGCAATATGACTAGTGTAATTGTTATCATGTTGATATATTGGTTTAGATTTGTAAATTGATATTGTTTTGATATTAATATTCGTTAAATATATTATTATGATAAAGTGTTAGACGAATATAGATTTTAACAATATACATTTCCTGCGAGTCGAGTTATTTGTTTAGACGTTTGTTGCGAGTCGAGATCTCAAGTCGCAAGGCTTTGCGATGCGAGATGAGATCTGAACTCGCAGAACTCAACAAAGACAAACGAGCCGAGTTCATTATGGGCTTGGGCTGCGTAGCGAGTCGAGTCAACTCGCAGGCCCAGTGGCTGCGAGTTGAGACGAGAATATATATGTGTTTTCATACGTGAAAAACATAACTTGAAAAATAGAACTTTGAGATAACTAATTGGAGATCAGGATTTTTGCATTCTTGCGAATTCAGTATTTCCAGAGAAACAAATACTAAAGGCTAGGCTTTGACGTTTGTACGTATAAAGTAAAGCAATTGGTTAACCTAAACGCGAACTAAATCGTTATTAGTAAGATAACACCGTATTGAGGGATTCCGCACCTTAATACTACAGATAACGAAGTTATCGATCCTAGAACTAGGGACTTATAGTTCAATAAAAGGTAATTACAGAATATATAGTTTATAATTTTAACTCGCTGGCCTATTATTCTCACTGATGTAATCAGCAAGAACAATAAGTTAGCATAGTTATGATCAATAAATTATATACTTTGTAACTGCACATGAAAACTTTTTATATCATATAAATAAAATATATCTTATGCTTCACATATTTGGCTAGCTGATTAGATTAGTATTCTAAGTTGTAATCTGATCAGCGAAATCAAATATGAAACATAATATTTATTTTATTTTAAGATATAATTTATTTTTCATCTCGCTGAGACATAATGTATCAGCGAAGGTTGTTCTTATTTAATATGGCATTTACTTCGACATATATTCCTCACATTTAATACATTTTGTATTTAATTTTTTAACGATTTATATTCCTAATAAATGCCTTATTAAATATCTCATGGGAACTCGAAAAGGTACTTTTTCTGACACCTCGTATACCTTTCCGGCGTACCACTCCCATCACCATTTAATGTTACCACTCATCACCATCATCACCCTACTCCCCTACCACCAACCACCACTTTTTGACCACGTACATACTCGTTTTGACCACACAATCTATACCTCAGTAACCGTATATAAGCAGCGAAACCCTTTCCTTTTCATTCTTTACGCTTTCTAATTTTTCAAACTTCATCTTCTTCATTTTCTCTGCAAATATCTCAATTTTTAAATCTTCTACTTTCTTTTCTTAAAAATGGCAAGAACAAAATTTTTCAACAACGCTTACACACCGACCCCAGAGATTAAAGCTCTTCGAGCCTCTGCGGTCAGTGAGACGCTTGTTATTACAGTTCCCAAATCTAACTATTTGGGAAATGTAACTTGCCCTAAACCTGAGTATGCGGAGGTGATAAACTTTCTTAAAAATCACTTTATCCTCCCTGCTCTTACCTTATCTCCTGGGGAAATGAACCCAGAATGGCTCAGTGAGTTCTGGTATACCTGCACTCACTCTGTCGTCTCTGGTGTTTCACAACTCCAGGGTTTTATAGACAATGGTACCCAAACCATCACCATAACTGCCAACACCATCCGCTCCATTTTACGACTTCCGACCTATGAGTCATACGAGTTACTGCCAGAGAGCGACGTAGCCAAACAAGGCCTCGTCGATCTTACTGAGATTGAGTGTAAATACTCAGTCGATGGCAGTGGCAACCGTAAGTACTCTACGGTCCACAAAACTAAAATGGATGGTGTTTGGAATGCCATTTTCACAAACTTTATCCAATCTTTGGGTACAAAATCAGGGAGCTATGATCAATTCAGCTCCCTGGAGGCCCAGATCAGTTGGTCACTGGTCAACTCTCTACGAGTTGACTATGCAAGTGTGATCTTTAACGAACTGGTCACCAAAGTCGCCGAGCCTGCCAGGGCCAAGTATGTACCCTACCCTAGGTTTCTCTCACTGATCTTTAGGGATCAGTTTGCTGCCTATGATAGGGTATCTTTTCAAGGTTTTGAGCCAACCCTGGTAGGATCTCAAATCTTTGCGAAACCAGCGACTGCGGTGTTACCCACTTTTATGAAACACCCGGGGATCCTTGCACCCCAGCCTGTAACTTCTGTACATATGTCAGTTGTTGCCCCCCCATCGACCACGTCACTGACCACACCCCCAGTGACTACTGTTGGTCAACCACCAGTCAAGAAACCACCAACTGCTCCCAAGAAAAAATCCAAATTAGGGTCCCTGACATTAAAGGATCAGGGACATAGCAAAAAGAAGACATCTACAGATGCCAGTGGTGAATCAGTGACTGTACGTTCAGTTGCTGAGGGCACCACTGCTAAACCCTCAACCTTACCTGCTTCACTGGACTCCCGAAAGTCCAGTGACTCTATAAAGGGACAACTACAGACAGCTGCAGTGGATCAAACCACTGTTAGCAGTGATTCGGGTGCACCCCACACCCTCAGATTGAGTCAACCCAGCCACTTGTCATCCTCACAAAAGGGTGACATTTCATTCAAAGGGCTAGTGACATCAATGGGTGATAACACACTCGTAGCTGATGTCACACCACTGGCTACAGACCCGGGCCATCTCTCATCTATCACTGCATCGGCTGTCAATGTCTCACCACTGACCCATGGTGAGATACAGGTCGCTACCTCTATTTCCAATGAACCACCAGCTAAATCACAAGCTGATGATGAGGAAATCATGCCCATGGACACCTCAGAGGACACCCAACCCATTCCTCTACCCACATCCAACTCTCCTATCAGAGAGCTTACCCCCACCTCTTTCTCTAGTGACAACATCCAAGTTGCTGCTGATCAGACCACACCCCCTGATCATGTAGCCCAATCCTCACCTACCCCCATTATTGTTACCTAAACTACTCCCCCAAACACCTCCACCCACTCCACATCAGATCAGCTACTGATGGAGTACATTGCCCAATCCCAAACCCAAATTAAGATGCTCACTGAAGACCGTGAGGCACTTATTGGCAATGTCTCTGTCCTACAGAAAGCTGTTACTGCTCTCACTGATGTCTACAACTCCATTGAACCATGGAGCACATCTGTTAGTGAGAGAGTACAAACAGTAGCTGATGCTAGTGCTGCAATAAACCATGCAGTCACTGAGCTAGCCTCCACCTCCACCATCAACTTTACCACTCCTGCCACTGCCATTGCCCAACTCACCACCAACCAAAATGATTTAGCCATTTCTGTATCCAACTACTTGTATAACACTGACAACGTTATCAAGGTACTTCCACAGGTTGTCTCACAGCTTACAAAGACAAGAGCTGAGGTCGCTGCCCTACGAGAGGAGAATGCTGCTTTCACTGAACAAATTCTTAGGGCAGTTGATCAGTTTGAGCGAACCAGTCAGGGGGCAGTTGATCAGTTTGCCCCGTAAGATGACTGATCCGCTGTCAAACAAAGCTCACAGGGACATTTTGCTCAACACTTATGCACTTCGTCCGATCGCTGAGCAACCGGAGTTTGAAGCCCTTGCAGTTGCTGAACTGTATTGGGTGGATATGGAGATAGCTACTGATATGGTGGATATCGCTGAGAGCTTTCCTGAGTTCAGTGTTGAAGAGCTCAGGAATTACAATGGGCTGGTACAACAATGGGCAGTGGATGAGGCTGCTAGGTTAGAGGGTACCTCAGTGAGCTATGAATTGGCTCGCTGGGAATGGATGAATAGGGAGGTGGTAGATGATGTATCTGATGATGAGGAAGATGATACCATCATGCATGATGCTGATGATAATGATGATGACAACAATGATGATGGCCAGGGAGGTGGTCATGGAAATGGTCAGGGTTCAGAAGATGAAGATGATGTAAATATAGAGGATCAGCAACCCATATCATCTGTCATGAAGAGAAAAAGGACCAGTGACACCTCTCCTGCATCTACTCCTCCATCAAAGAAACAACAGGTCAGTGATCCTCAATCACATATTGTCATATCTGAGGTAACTGTACCTTCATCTACACCAGCAACCCAAAACCTACCCTCACCCACAACAACTACAACTACAACAACCCAAATAACCACACCTACCCCAGCAACAATAATACCAATCTCCACAACAACTCCCTCCAACACTACCACTTCAGACACTTCCCCTACAGCATGCCTTTCCTCTGACTCAGCCTCAGATACTCCCTGTCCTGATGAAACAAAAGAACAGAGAGTTGCCAGAAAAGTAAAGGCAAGACAGGACAGGGAGCAGGAGATGATAATGCAAATAACTTTTCAGGCTGAGTTAAGAGAGGAACAAGAAAGGAAAAGGTTGCTGAAAGAGCAATCAGTTGCTGACAGAGCATACCTACTGGAATTAAGCTCTAAAGATGCCAATGAAAGGGCCAGACTGCTTAAACAAAAGAAAGATCAAGAAGAGTCTGATGCTGCAATTGCCAGGGTACTTGCTGAGATAGAAGAGAGTGAGCTAGAGCAACAGAAACTGAAAACATCAGCTAGCAAGAGCTCTAAAAAGAAAGGGGGAGCTGTCAGAACAACAGTGGATAGGAAATGGGATGAGATAGATAGAAAAAGGTTTGCTGCCCGAATGACAGGGAGATCAAACCCTGCACCTATTACCAAGGTTAAATTGAAGAAGTCTAAGAATCAATCTCAACCTCAGCTACTCATTCAAAGAGGTTCAAAGACTCAAGCCATGCTACTTGATCAAGTATGCAAGTTGCACAGAGAAGAATGGAATGAAATCAGGCTTGCTATCAGCCACTCTACAAGTGCAGCTAAAGCTGATGTCCTGAAAGAGATTGATAGACTATATCAAAAGATGGTGTCACTGCAACTTCTCAGACCAGAAGATACTGTCACATTTAGTGAAGAGATTGTTCAGCCACCAAGCCCTAGGTATAGGTCAGGCACTAGCAGCATCTATCGTATCCCCAACACTTCAAGGTTAAATATATCTATCCCTGCTGGTGTGCCAAAGGTTGAAGGACATGAAGTCACTGAGGGGGAGAAGGGTCTGGTATACAGGGACCTAAATGGTGCCCTTAGGTTTCAGAGAGAAGCTGAACTTGAGAAGGTTGATCAAGAACAACTCATACACCTAATCAGGTCAGCTAGCATGCTTCCTACAAATTCAAAGATCAGAAAAGCTATTCTCGATGAAGCCTTGGCAAGAAAATTCAGATACCTGCCCTCAAAAGACAAGTATGAACTTGAAGCCGAGCTTGGCATAGTGAAAGAGGAGGAGATGTGGAGAGATAAATAAATTAGATATTTTGTAATAGTTAGCTTCTGTAAATATTCATTCAATGATACAAATGAGGCTTGACACAGAAAATCTACAAGTACAAGTCACTGGGCGACCAACCAACTGTCAGAGACTAAAATCTTTTCAACAACAAAAATTTACAAGTACAAGTCTCTGAGTAACTAACTTATCATCAGAGACTAAAACTTTCCTGCAACAAGTTTGTCTAAGGGAGCTTTGACTTAAACAATTTAGGGGGAGATTGTTGAGATACTGATCGCTGAACTCAAGTGGTCACTAATCACAATGATTAAGGGGGAGATTATATAAGAGATTGTTGAAGTCATTATTCGCTGATAAGTAAAGTCACTGATCATGCTATATGTTCACAGTCTCTGATCTTCTCAATAATGTTCCATGAAGAAAATGATTCAAGTCAAGCTCCTGTCGCTGAAGGTCTCTAAGTCGCTGATCATATATTAAACCAGTAGATGAAGATCTTATCAAGATAAAAGACTCAACTATGTGTGTCGCTGATACTCATCTATCAGCGAGAGTCTCCAAGTCTTCTTGAGTTCTCTCTTCTGCTGAATAAAAGAAGTCACTGAAGATTAGCTATTCAAGTCATTCTTTAGAGCATGTTAGCTCGCATCGAGAATGAGGAGAATTGATGTTCTATCAGTGACTGCAGCATTAAATGCCGCATTAATTAAGAAGTTGACATTCGACGTTATTACGGTGCAACACGTGTTCCTCGAAACTTGAAAAGAGTAACGTGGAAGCATTTGATTGGTTTATGGTACAAGGTGATATTTCCCAAGACAGAATGTCGTGCCATGATGTATCACATCTCAACTACCTCTCCAATCAAGCAGCGACACGTATCCTTCAGATCCAGAAATTAAGGATTTCAGCGTCTATAAATAGCGTAGCATGTTGTACTTCATTTTGGGTCGATTACTTGTATTGTCACTTGTTTGTCAGTGACTAGTTTGTCTAAGATACAAGTAACACCAGCGAGTGAACTAGTAGCGTGTTTGTCCACTACTAGTTTACCTCATCGAGTGAGCAAGTTAGCGTGTTTGTCCACTACTGCTCATCTCCTTTGTAATAGCTGTATTGTTCGATTTAGATTAGCTTTGGCTAATCTATTCCGCAATCAACAAGAGATAAATTTTATCAATAAAAGAATTTATCTTTCAGCTAAAATTACATCAGCAACTGAACTGCTTATCTTATATATATTTGTGTTCATATTGCTGTCACTTTAATACGGTTAAAAACTTGCTAAACAAGCTAACATATTATAACAGAAAAGTTTTTAATTGTATTCAACCCCCCCTTCTACAATTAACTCACTGTTAACGACTCACAATCACTAACATGATAGTGATTAGGGACTCACAAAAGACTTCTGGAAAGTCTCGAACAATGGGCACATCCTCAAGTCGCTTCTCCTCTGACTTTTTCTCCATTACGTGTGCGAGGATTATTGAGAATGAACGTACCCGAGACTACATTCGGGTCTTAGGGGGCTTCCTTTGAGTTCAGAACAAAGGCTCGTCCCTTAGCAGTGTTGTTGCTTGTGACACCCGCCAAATTAGGACTAGTGATTAGTGCCTAATCAATTGTTAATACATGTAATTAGTTTTGTATTAGGCTAATTAATGTATCGAAATATATATATTGAGGAATATATACAATTATGCGATTTGATTAAATCGTACAAGTTTCAAATCGAATGTAATTCGGTTCAATTAAATACGGACGTTGGTGAACAATTTTATTAAATAATATAACATTATTTAATAACACTATCTTTCCCAAAATGTTATTTTGATAATAATAATTTATAATTAATTAGTATCGTACAAACAAACGTCTACGCGATTAAATATTAAATGCGCAAACAATCAAAACGAAATTAAATTATACCTTATAATTCACTTACTAAGTATTTGGTAAAATACTTCAACCAGAATATTTATAAAAGATTCATCTTTTAAAATCTGCATTTAAACGTATAAAAATAATTGAATTAAACGTTTAAACAATCGGGAAAGGAACACCGCACGGAACGCGAATGCACGAAGTTAAAAAGTGGAGACCCACACGTCGGTGGGCCCCCACCCCAAACCGGCCCAAGGGAGGGGGACATCACCCCCCCTCACCTCCTTTTCTTCCTCACTTTCCTTTTCTCTATCTCTTTCTCCCTCTCACTTTCTCTCTAAACTCCATCACCTCCACTTTCTTAAATTTCTTAAAAACTAACATCAAACGACCCCGGATCGTCACACTCGTTTAGAAGAAAACGTTCCTTTCGTCACGATCTACAACTCTATCTTTCCGGATTCTCCGCGCGATAACTTGTAAGTTTCCGGCGAACTCTCGAAATTCATCGTTTTCACTTATTTCTACATGTTTATAGTTTCTTTAAGCTTAAAATGTCCAAAAATGGGTTGGGTAAAAGTCTCAGGTCGAATGGAGGCCGGAGAACACCTTTTCGGCTCATTTTCCGGCCAACAGCTCGTTGTGTCGCAGAGGCTCCAGGCCACCTGCGACACAAGCCTTTGTGTCGCATAAATTGAATTGTGTCGCAGGATAGCGACACAAGCCCTTATGTCGCTAAACCCTCACTTATATCGCATATAGCGACAAAAGTGACTATGTCGCAAAACCTAATTCCGTCGCATATAGCGACACAACATTTTATGTCGCATAAATTGTGGATGTCGCACTTAGCGACACAAGCCCTTATGTCGCAGAGGTGATCTGCGACACAATAGACTACGTCGCACCTAGCGACACAAGCCTTATGTCGCACGTAGTGTCGCATGAAACAGAACCAAGAAAACACAGAATTTACCTAGCGACACAAGCCTTATGTCGCACGTAGTGGCGCTGCCCCCGGACCTCCATCATTAACGGGCTTCGCCCTTACCCTAGGGTCACGAGTAACAGTGTTACATCTAAACTTTCACACAAAGAGTTAAACTTGTATAACATCAAACACGAATGTGACATGACCTCCAAAACACATTGGAATTTATTTTTAAGTATGATACTTCAAAATCATCAAAATAATAATATGGGATTATTATTACAAACAAATCACCAACGGGCCGTACACGTTTTCAAAACACAAGTCAAACAACCAAATCGTAGTAATTTGGATAATTCAATCAACCAAATCGTAGTAATTTGGACATTCTAAGTTGGACGAACAACTACAAGGGCAGTCTTTCGAGATGCCTACTCATGTTATAACCATTGTGTGTCTTGGACACCCTTAGGTTACAAGTCTTCGGACATCAATCCACCGCTAATCAATTCAAGTTTATTAATTTAAACACTCAAGGCTCAGGTGAGTCTCATGGCCCCTATTTTACTGCTTTTTCAATCAGGGGTGTGATATTATTGCTCGTTTTATTTTACAAGTTGAACGCAAGTACCAATCAATCAAATACTACATGAGTTGTTTTCAACTAATCACTAAAGCCGTCCATAGCATAGTCTGGTAATACATCTATAGCGTGAATGTTAGTATATGATATCATATAGGATTGACAATCCTCGTCCGGGTTAGCACGCTCTAAATGGTCAAACGGACGTATTAGCATTTGGGAAGACGAGTGTAGATTAGGCACTCGTAGGAGGCAAATCAGTTAGGTTTCCTTAATTGGACCTGACGCTCAGGTTAAGCTCAGACTATGTGCTCATGGCTGTATAACTTTTATTTTGGTTTATTGCATTTTAAATTCAATTATAAAATCTTACGGTTCATACAAATATGTGTCGACATACAAACCTGTGAGCTCACCAACGTTTCGCTGACCAATTTTAGCATGTATCACAGGTGACCAGCAGTAGGTTGGACCGTTCAATCAAGATTCATTAGCTCGAGTCAGCATGCAAACAATCAGAGATTTAGCTGCATTATTATATTTTGTATAGATTAATTATGTACTTAAATCTCTCAATTTCAAACAGAGCTAATGTAAACAATATTTTGATGTAAACTTTGGTTTTATTAATATCAATGTAAAACGATGCATATAGTGGTCGTTCATTATATCTTATGTGTTGTGTATATTGATTAGTCGCGCCCTGACCCGATTCGCTTCCGCAACCCGAATTTAGGGGTGCGACATTGCTCTTGTTCTTCAGCATTGGGCACTCACTCCTAAAGTGCCCTATGTCTCCACACTCATAGCAGGACTTAGGTTTGTCAGTGGTGGTGTTGGCCTTGAGCTAGTTCCATCCAATTTGAACGTGTTTCGTGTTATTCGATTTCCAAGTGGTGTAACCTACGTTCATGATGATGCACGTGGGGCAGTTAACACAGGCACGGTGAGATGTGTTGATTCTTGAGTATAAGGGGAAATATCCATGGGTAAGTATCTTCCTACATCAGCAAGGATTTCAATGTTTTTCTCGATTCTCCATGTAGCAACAGCCATTGGTAACCAGCTCTAGTGATGTGCAAGAGCTCGATGACGATCTATCGTAGGTACATTTTTTTTGTGGCGGCTGGGTTGTGATATGGTATGGCTTGATATGAGCTAACAGTGTGTCTAGTCACGAGTGGTTCTGAGTGGCTACGACGTGAGTGAGAGATAGATGATGAAGTACATGTAGTTTGTCTAGATGATGAGTCTGCCATTGTTTAACAAGTGAGGCCTATATTCATATCATATCATATCATATAATATAGCCTAAAGTGTAGTAGTTTTCCTGGTATTACGTTTCGATCATGATCCCGAAGGATAATATGGTGGGAAGAATGCGAAGCGATACAACGAGACGGGTTGTTATTTGTTACTCGTATATAAATAGATAGATGGTAGTAGATGAGAACAAGTCTCGTTCTTTATATCTAGTAAGACGTGTCAGCTTCGGTGACATGAGCGTTAACGAGTGATTATCATGTGAGGTCTATATATATATATATATATATATATATAATAACGTAGAGAGTCGTATGCGGGTAAGGCCTATTCATATATACCTACAATACATATAATAGCCTAGAGAGTAGTATATGGGCGAGGCCTATTCATATATACCTACAATATATATAATAGCCTATCAGTACAGATAAAAAGTGAGGCCTATGTATGTATACTTACGTATATCACATAATAGCCTAGTGTTTGTCTAGTCCAAACAAGTATGAGTTTCGGTTCTCTCGTGATCAGAGTCAACTAATGCCTTCTGGTTCGATATAACCCATTTCAGATTTCACATCATCTTCATTTAATTGTACATAGTTGATCAGGCTAGGTTAAATTAAACTTATATGATGTAATCCTTGAACCAGTTATAACTAATAAAGAATACTGCCTAACGGTCATAGTCTAGGCCTACTAAATGCAACCGAGTTCACTATAACCTTAGGCTCTGATACCAATCTGTCACACCCCCAAATTAAGATGCAGAAGCGATTCGAGTCGGGGCGCGACTAATAAAATTTCAAAGAACATAAGATATATAATGAACGACTCTACATGCGTCGTTTATAAATACATTGATATTATAAAAGTCTTACACTGTTATAATAGTTTAGAAAAGCTCTTAAGCCAAATGATAGAGATTCTAGGTCATATCTAATTATACAAAATATAGAAATGCAAGGGAATCTCCTGATGTTTGTATGCGACTCGAGCTAGTGGGCATCCTGAGTAAGCAGACCTACTGCTGCTGCGATCCTGAGAATACATACTAAAATTGTAACACCCCCAAATTTAATGTTGTGCGGAAGCAAGTTTTGGATGTTACTAATCAATAATCAAGCACCAAAGTATGGCAAACGACCTCTAAATGAGATGTTTGTAAAATAGTTATATTCCCATATGAAATAATGTTTGAAAACATAATGTTTTCATTACAAAATAAGGTCCCCTAGAGTCCGCTTACATAGCGGGAGATTCTATTACATAACCATAGTTACAAAAGATAATGCTAAAGAATCTCCGTTAAATGCAGTTTGGAAATCATGTGACTCTAGCTAGTAATCCTGGAGTAATCCTACTCCGTACGTGTACCTGAGAATACATGCTAAAAAGGGTCAACACGAATGTTGGTGAATCTCACAGGTTTGTAAGTAAGTAATAGTTTGAACACAAGATTTTTATCAGTTGTGCCCGCAGGGGAAATCAAGTATCTGCAACCAAGCAAATAATAAGTAAATATGTATATACCGTTGCCATGAGCTCATAGTCGAAGCTTAACCCACAAATCGGTGGTACAACCAAGTACCGTATAGTGCCCCCGCGAGTGCCCAATCCAAACACTCGTACGAAACAAATAAAAGTCGCCCGTTTATACATAACGGTTCGTGGTAGCGCTACTACCCCGGGCGGGGAGGGTCAGTCCCTAATGGATCCATTAACTAATATTCGCGCTTAAGTCCATAACTAACGAAACTATGATGGAGGGACTTCAGTGGATTAGTAAGTAACTCATGCAAGCCCGTATATGAAAAGTAAGTAATTTAGCACTTGTGTTCAAGAAAACGTAAGCAATGTATCTCACCCCATAAGTAAAACAGTAAAAGTGGGGCTGTAAGACTCACCTGAGTCAAGCAAGCAAGCGTTTAACTTAATAAACGTAAAGTCTGAAAGCATTAGTAATCCGTAGGTTCCGCGAACCCGCAACCTTCTAATGCCCTAAGCATATAAGGTTGTATGTATAAGTGAATGTCTCAAAAGATCATTCATGCTAGTTGTCCACTCAACTAGTTATGTCCAAGTAAGTATCCGTTTGTTTAATTAAAAACATTTGCGGCCCGTTGGTGAAGTTTAGGTATGTAATAATAATCTAAACATTATTATAATTTATCGTGTTGTACACCTTACAAAGCGTATATATAAGTTGGTTATCTGTTATTGACGTTAAATCAAGTATGTCGTGATATTGTATGTATTCAAGGCTTGGTATAAAAAGTATCTTCAAGTTTATGTTTCATGCGACAATACATTTGGTCCGTGAGTCAAAGAAAGTCAAAGGCCACAATTTATCCGACAATAGGGTACTGTGTCAATAGGATTCTCGGACACTGTTTATGCGAGAATGGGGATTCACGGGCACTGTTCATGCGAGATTAGTAATTCACGGACTTTGTTTATGCGTTAATGATATTCACGGGTTTTTGTTTATGCGTGAATGATATTCACGGATTGTGTTTATGCGTGAATGATATTCACGGTTTTTGTTTATGAGACAATGGTATTCACGGAGTTGAGATTTTCATGCGATAATAATGAGGATTGACGGACCAATGATTTTCTAGAATAAAAGTATTATACTTTGTTCCCACTGTTTACTAAACTCGTTATCACTGTTCGTTATAAACTCGTTACCACTGTTAGTTAATTAACTCGTTACCACTGTTAGTTTATTAACTTGTTACCACTGTTTGTTAATTAACTCGTTACCACTGTTAGTTTATTAACTTGTTACCACTGTTTGTTATAAACTCGTTACCACTGTTAGTTTATAACCTCGTTACCACTGTTAGTTTATTAACTTGTTACCACTGTTTGTTATAAACTCGTTACCACTGTTAGTTTATAACCTCGTTACCGCTGTTAGCTTATTAACTCGTTACCACTGTTTGTTATAATCTCGTTACCACTGTTAGTTTACAACCTCGATAAGCCTTTCGATTTGGAGCATTTCTAGTCCGATTTATACCTAACCAAAAATCACACATGTTCTCATATATGTCTAGTTCATTTCTGCAATTTATGGTATTTTTATATGTTCATTTACTATTTTAAACAAAAATAGTTTCAAGGTGTGGTCAGACTTGGTCCAAAACGGTTATATGTTCAAAGATCGAGTTATACACGAAAATACGGACATTTCTGGAAATGGTCATAAAAGAACTTTTTAAAGATGACAAAATATGTGAGGTTTTGGCACTGGTCTCATACGTTTTAGTGGTTTAGAACTCAAGATATGGTCTCGAGAAGGGGATGAATGTTTCTGTCCGCCGGAATAGTAATGCGCACCTTAACAGAAATATTATTTTAAAATTGTCAACGAAATCGATATGTCACGAAATAGATGTCGTTGGAAAACTAACACCACGAGCTACATTTTAGGCTTAAGAAGCGACCATTTTAGTTAAGAGATGAATTTTTTAAAAATCATGGAAGTTGACCCTTTTTCTGGACAGAAAGTTAAAGTAGCATTTCAAGTTGTAAAATGCGTAAAGAAACATAAAGCAATGCTTGTATAGTAGAAGAAAAAGAAAGTACTTTATATTTTGGACATATCCAAGTCGAGGGAGTACTAGAACATGTAAATAAACATAAAGCAAGTACTTTAGAAGAGAAATGAAGTCCTTACAATGGTTGTATAGTAGAAGAAAAAGAAAGAAGGAGTAGAGTGCTCAATTCCGCGTGTATTCTTGAAAATCTTCGTCGCGGTGATATGGCGGATTGTGGTGGCTTAATGGTGGAATGTGGTGGTTGTTTTTGGGCTGGAACTCTGTGAAAAGAGAGAGAGAGCCGAGATAGAGAGAGAGAAGGAGTAGAGAGTGATAGAGGAAGTATGGTGTGTGAAGGAATGAGAATGGAAATGTTGAGTATAATTCAAGGAAGGATGGAGAGAGTATGGCAAGCCATACTCTTGCCATATTTCTGCAGGAATCAGAGGGGTCCCACCCCATGTGGTGTGTAAATTTGTTTCCCAAAGTTTTATTGTGTGCGGTGCCCTTTTACCCGTTCGTTTTACGTTTTAATTAACCGTATAACGTTTTTAAATGTTATAATTGTACGCGTGTAATCGCTATTTTTACTTGAAGTATTTTATTAAAATACTTAGTTTTGAGTTATAAAAATATAACTTGAGTTTATCTTTGCGTGTCGGGCACGTTTCACGCGTTTTCGGTCGTTTCTGAGCATTATATATGATACGAAATGTTTGTGAAATATTATCGCAATAATATTTGGAAATAAGTATGTTTCTCAAATAATTTCGCATTATTTAATAAATTGTGTTCACCAACATCCAGTTAAGTCGGAATCCATCCGAACAAATCGTTTAATATCAATTTATTACGTACGTGTGTATATTCAATATACGTTATATTACAAGCAACTTAGTTCTATTTCAAACCAATCACAAGTAATTACAAGCAAGCTTAGAGTAAATTAATACGCCTAAGTACGGGTTGTCACAAAAATGGTCAGCTAAAAACTGGTGAGCTCACAGGTTTAATGATGAGATATAATGAATGAACCGCAAGATTTAATATAATGATTTACAACTAAGCAAATAAGTAAATGATAAATGATGTATATAACTGCCATGAGCACATAGTCTGAGCTTAAGTGAGGTGTCAGGATCACAATCAAGTGCCTGAGCGAGGGTGCCTCTATGCGTGTGCCTATTCAGCACATGTATGAACAAATGATAATGCGTCCGTTTGACCAGTCAGTGTGTATTGACCCAGACGGGGATTTTCAGTTCCATATGGTACCATACACTAACATTCATGCTACAAAACTATTACCAAACTATGCTAGAGGACTTAAAATGATTAGAGAAAACAACTCATGTAGTATATGGCGATATTTTGATACTTGGGTTCACATGTAAAACAAAACAAGCATGTATTCTCACCCCTAGAGTAAAAACAGTAAAATATGGGGCTATGAGACCTGGAGTCTGATGAGATGCTATCAAGAAATAATTATGGTACACAATGAAATGATGTCATCTCCAACGACTGAAACCTGACGGTCGTCCTAAACGCGCAAGGTAAATAATAATGATTAGATATCTCAACAGACCATGTATGCTAGTTGTTCACTCAACTAGTAATGTCCAATGATTTAATTTGATTAGATATGATTGGAAAATATGTGTGGCCTGTTGGTGATTAATTGTAATAATAATCTCAAAACATTATGTGAGTTCCCTATGCGATGGATCTAAGTGATGATCGACAGCAATTGAATGGCGGAAACAATCAATTACACAACACTAATAAACCTAAACCGAAAATGATCAATTGAACAAAGTAAATGAGTTTATTAGATTGAATAACGTATTGGAACTTGATTACAGATGAGTTTAGTCGACAAATGGTGCTAGGGTTTCGTCAACCCTAGCCAAAAACCCGTAGGTTCTATTTATACTAAAACACAATCGGCAGACATGCGTCACTTGGCCAATGACGCATGTGGCCGCCTTCATGCGTCAATTACCTAAGTGTCGCTATGCGTCACTAAGGCAAGCGTCGCCTAAACTAAAACTCAAGTGTCGCATCATACAAAATCTATATTTCTATTAAATGACTAATGACACTTTTACAACTCAATAGACCAACTGACAGACAAACTAATATGCATCAACAAACTCCCCCGTGTCTTCAGCTTGGTCTTCTAAATCTTTAAAACTTCAAAACTTTAATCAGCAATCAGCACCAACCTTCTGGGAATGTTCCTCCTGCATGTATTCCCACTTTCAAACAAATCTCGACCACCCTCATGAACTTTGAAGCTTCCTCTAAATCAACTTGATTATACTGAAGTTTATTCTTGTAGAGAGCTTTCAAATCTTTCTTCGTCAGATTTATTAGGTTGATCGGATCAAAAACTCGAACAGACTTTCCCAGAAATTCCTTAATCGGCCATTCTCCCCATTTATCCTGTGTTTGTACCACAGCACTCTTGGTAGAATATTCAATTACAGCTTCTTGAGTGACAAAATCAAACCACCAATATTTTAAATCTCGTAAGAAATCCAGTGGTAACTCCTGTAAGGGAACAGTCTTGAGACTAGCAGCTGGTGCATAATGATATTTCACAATCGGTTGTTGAGTTCTCAGATCAATCTTTTTCAAGTACGAATACCGAACTCCCAGCTCTGGTCTAATCCACATATATTTCTTGCTGTAGATTTCTTTTCTCAAAATTTTCTGAAAGAGAACTCCTCGAGTATCTTCAGAATGATTTACAATATTTAACTGAGCAAGACGATTAAGTTCGACCTTTGGCAATGTGCTGATATGATTGAATCTAGGCTTGAAGTATTGTACGCCATCGCTTCTCTTGATCAAAATAAGAAAGTTGTCAACATCGAATTTCCAACTTCTGATCAAACCAGTCAATTCACCTTTAACAAGATAAGTTTTACAAATCTTCAAATCAGGTGCAATTGATTTTTATACCACTTGTGGTTTTGAACTTCCAGAAGATGTAGACACGGGAACTGATTCATCAGTAGATTGTTCCATTGCAGGTTCTGCCTCATCCTCAGAAGAATCTCTCATTAACCAGAGCATCAAAATTATATGCTTAAGCAGGTTGTCGTAACACTAGCTCCGGTTCACGTTCAGGCGCCGGTTCTTGATTTGGATTATCCATATATTCCTCATCCGACCCTGGAACCTCTGCGTCCATTTCTATATCATCGGGATCAAAAGATCTATCTACTTCATCAAATTGATTAACCAAACTCTGCAGATATGTCATATTGACATTTGAATAATCGGCTGCAATCGGAGTCGGTTGTCCCGGAACATCAACGAAGTTTGTACATTTTCTGGTTCTGGGGGAGGAGTTACATTTGTTTCTAACTCCCTGGGATTATCCTCCCCCGAAACAATTGTGAATGACTCCAATTCTAAAACCCTAGACGATAGATTCGTCACTTGAAGCTGGAGATTGTCAACCTCAGCAGCTTTGAGCTCCAAATCCTTTATCTGGGAGGCCTGAGCTGCAATAATAGCTTGTTGATCTTCAAATCGTTTCGACAAAAGCTCCATCTGAGCAAGTAGCATCTGAATCGATGGCATGTCAGACTGTGGTGGAGGTTGTGGTCGCTCAGAAGTATGTTGAGTTGGTTCCTCGATCACAACAGTGGTCCTCTAGCATCTTCGATGAGGTAAATCAGCATACGAAGGAGAAGACCCAGTAGGATGTTTACCTGGATTGCTCGGGACGTGGACCCTGCCTGCAGAAATCCATCTCAAAATACGCTTAAAGCGTCGAGGATCAACCAGTTGAATCCCGTCCAAAGCAATTTGTGGGGGCACGTCACCCTCAGAATCGGGTGGAGTAGGCCCACCATCATCAGAATCATCATCAACCCGGTCAACACGATCAATATCGTCCAAATCCTGAGCTATCTCAGTGTCAACCAGGTCATCCTCATTAACCGGAGGAATCACATCATCATCAAAACCATCATTGATCTGCGCAACATAGTTTTCATTGACTATGTGCCCAAATAGTTCACGATCCGCTAAAATTTGTTCACCCTTTGGCGCTAATTTGCAGTCATTGAAGACTCGAAGAAGAATTGGCGTCGGCACCAAGAGGGAACGTTGATCAGGGGCAATCTCAAGATTCAAATCATTTAATAACAGCTGCACAAACCTTGGATATTGCAGCCACTTATCCTTTCCAGCTCGGATATTCTCAACCATGTTGCCAAATATATAACCGCTGAAGTTATACGGTTTGTTGTAGATTAAGGCCAACATAAGAGATAACGTCAGATGACTGGCGGCGTCGTATCCTCGCTTCCTCGGAGATAAGCAAACAATTACAATATGACATAAATACCTCCAAACCCTGCAGAGATATTGCTTGCGAAAATTAGAAAGCTGATTCGCCGGATAGCCCATGCGTTGAAGTCCCCCGTAGATAAACGTAGTTGGGAACATAGTCGGCATCGTATCATTGTCATTGAACTGGAGAGAACCCGTCGAATAGAATTCTCGGTGATCTCAATTTCTTCACCAAACATTTTGGAGACAATTCTCGGAACATCACCCTGAGTCCGAATGAAAGCATGATCGTAGAATTCTTCAACCTGATTCATATAAACCGGAGTAGATGTAGTAATAGCGTAATGAATTCTCGAACGTCAAAGGAACTCTATCATAGGCCGAAACGGAGCCGAGTTTGCGTGTGTGGACTCCAAGAAGGCAGTGATATTGTGACGAGTGTTGGTGCGGCGATAATAATTTTGTAGATCAGCCATCTGTAAGCTAAAATACGAAACAAAAATAACCACAAATGTTATAGAATTAGCACGAACACGCATAACCTAAAAAATGAAATTCTGATTTAGGCGTCACTTAAGAAGTTAAGTATAGCGTCACTTATGGTAAGTGACGCTATCATGCGTCACTGGTGTAAGTGACGTTGCCAAATCATGTGTCATTATATACGACACTTAAGAAGTGTCGGGTTAACAGTTTGCGGCATTTAACAGAGTGATGGTATCCTAAGTGAGTCACTTAGGAAGTGACGGTATAAGTGACGTGATAGACAAAAGCGTCACTAAGTAAGTCACTTAAGATAGTGACGCATAAATGGGCGTCACTTAAATGAGTGACGGGCTAACTAATATTAAATGCACATGCGTCACTTATAGAGTCACTTAAGAAGTGACGCAGTAATAAGCGTCACTGATGAAGTGACGGTATGGGTTCTAAATTACCTAGTAGCGTCACTTGAGGTAAGTGACGCATGAAGTGATGCAACGATGAAGATTATCGTGTCACTGTTCATACCCAGAAACCAAATTTGGGGGTTTTGAAAATCGAAGTTACCACAATGTACACATGATAAAAACGAGTGTAACAAACCAAGTATTAAGGAAAAACATTAACAAATTAAACCCCAAATCGTGAGATTTCGAAGAAACCCAAATCCCGTAACCCTAATTTGTAATTAAAACATGAATACAGAAAGATAGAGGTTAAAATTAATACCAAACTAGTCGTGTGAATGAGGGGAACAAGAATATGACGATGGAATGCGCAACCAAACTTGATAAATCACGAACAGATCGACAAAAATCGCACAGAGTAAGTGACGCAGGGATACAATGAGTGACGGTATGTCAGAGAAAGTGACGCTATGTGAATTTGAAAAGTGGTGAGGTTGAGTTTCGTTGGAAAGGGTATTTATACGAAAACCCTAGTATGCGTCACTCAACCCGGCACTTGTAGCGTAGCTTACCCCGACACTTAAAGCGTCACTAGTGGAAGTGACGCAATATCGTATGCGTCACTGGTAGCGTCACTTATGAAGTGACGCAACAGGTCACTTTTAGTGAAAAGTTTGCCATTTTATCGATTTTTTGCGTTGTGATTTCGGTACTCAAATGTGAAAGAGGTAACTGTAACTTGGATAAAATCAAAAATTAAACTAACTTAGAGAAAAATAAGAACACATAAAGGAATGCAAATTTACAAATAGAAAATTAACACATTCTTTTTGGTGACGGAGTTGATATAATCTGGTTAGGGATCATATCGGAGTAACATGCATTTATTAGGAACAGTAAGTGTTATTTCGATCATCAGTATATTTGTCCACTTTAAATTTACTTGACATGCTAATAACACTTTTTATAAAAATTATTTCAAAACGATTATTAGTATATTTGTCCATTTTAAACATGTGACACTCACATCTAGGAGCTAATTTTATTATTATTCGCATGTACATTTCGCTGTGGTCCCCACCATAGATATACATCTTAACTTAAGACATAGACCATGTTTCCATTTACAGATAGAATATAAGAAAATCAAATTTAAGAATCAAGTCAGTGGTGACAGGTCTGTACTTACGTACAACAGAGCGACATAGCTTGATTCAGGTTTAAGCAAAACCAGACTTGGTCAAACCATTTTGGCGACCTTGTAAGGTATCTTAACTTTAAAGACTTTGCAAGTACTTTGACCTGTGTTTGCTTAATTTTTAAGTATATATTAACAGAAACCAGGTCTATACTTACGTATAACAGAGGAAACTGTCAATTACCCCCTAATGATATCAAATAAACTTCTTTCACGAAAACATGTCTAGCATAAGGAAGAAATTAAGACTTTTGTCATACATCTAGTGATGTTGTACCACTTGAAATAAACAATTAATTATTAGGCTTCTTAAGAGATCTCAAAGAGTTGTGCATAACATGCCTACTAATATATCGTATGATGAAGACAATGTTCATAAAAACTGTTATCAACATGTCAGATAAATCTACTGACACATCCAAGATAAACCTTAAAATTCCATTTTATGCATGTCACCCGATGTACTATCATATCCCAAGTTGTTTATAGACACAACTTCAACGTCTATTTTAAAATGTAGCAACGGTGCATTTCTTGAATACTAAAAAGTATAAAGAGTGGTTGTTGCGTTTTTTTTTTTTTTAACACACATAAAAGAAATAAATTACGTTCCAAGTTACAAATTACTTTTTGGCGATAAAGAACCTTAAACCAATCATGTTGATTAGTTCATCAAAACGAGTACGCGAAAAAGCTTTTGTGAAAAGGTCGGCATTCTGCTTTAGGGTGTCTATGTGGACAAGGTCTATCAGGTGTTTTTCATAGCAATCCCGTATAAAGTGGAACCTAAGTTCAATGTGTTTAGTCTTAGAGTGCTGTACAGGATTGCGTGTGATAGAAATAGCAGCAGTGTTATCTATGTGAATAGGAGTCATAGAAAGAAGTAACCCGTAATCACGCTGTTGATGCTGAATCCATAGAACCTGAGAGCAGCAACTCGCAGCAGCAACGTCCTCAGCTTCTGCCGTTGAAATAGAAACTGTAGTCTGTTTCTTGCATTGCCATGAGACCAATCGAGATCCGAGGAATTGGCATCCACCAGTGGTATATTTCTTGTCTATGCTGCAGCCGCCATGATCCGAATCCGAATAGCCAGAAACAGCGAATAATTTCTCGTTTGAATACCATAGACCAAGATTGGGTCTATGTTTGAGATATCCAAAGATTCTCTTTACCGCCTTTATGTGAGACACCTTGGGGTTGGCTTGAAAGCGTGAGCAGGCGGATACCGCAAACACAATATCCGTTCGAGAAGCGGTCAAATACATCAAAGAACCTATCATTGATCGATAGTCCTTTTCTTTTCAATCTTCCTCATCTTCAGCAAGTCTAAGATTGTGATTACGTTCGATAGGAGTCCCATAGGTTTTACAATTGAGCAGGTCATATCGAGTCAACATGTCTTTGACATACTTTGACTGATGAATATAAATACCTTTTGGAGACTGCTCAACTTGTACACCTAAAAAGAATTTGAGCTCCCCCATCACACTCATCTCAGACTTAGATTTCATAATCTCCTCAAAATGCTTACACATTGCTTCATTTGTAGAGCCAAAGATAATGTCGTCCACATACACCTGCACAAGTAACATATCTTCTTGATCGCCAGTCCGTTCTTTACGGATGAACAGAGTACAATCGATATTCCCGCGAACAAAACCATGTTTGATTAAGTGGGTAGTGAGCCTCTCATACCAAAGCCGCGGAGCTTGATGAAGACCATATAACGCCTTGTTCAACTTGCAGACGTATTCTGGATGCTCAGGGTCTTCAAATCCTGGAGGCTGTTTCACGTACACATCCGTATCCACTTGTCCATATAAAAAGGCGCTTTTAACATCGAGTTGGTTAACACGAAACTCTTTGAAAGAAGCGAATGCAAGAAAGATCCGAATAGACTCAAGTCTTACCACATGAGCAAAGACTTCATCATAATCCAAGCCCTCGATCTGACTAAAACCTTGAACAACCAATCGAGCTTTATTCCGAATTACTATACCCCGATCATCCATCTTATTTCGAAATACCCATCGCTTGCCGGTTAAATGAGCACCTTTGGGTAACGGAACTATATCCCACACGTGCAGCTTGTTGAACTGCTGTAACTCTTCTTGCATGGCCTCGACCCAGGATGGATCTTTTAAGGCCTCATCAACTTTCTTGGGTTCAATTTGGGATAAATGGCAAGAATTTATCCGAGCAACCAGATTCAACATTTCTTGATTTGGATTTTGTTTCACTTGTTGCCTTGTTTGAACAGCAGTATTAGGATCACCGATAATATTATCGATGGGGTGATCCCTGTGTACACGTGTGACTGGGATTAAATCCGGTGCAAGTACTAACTCTAAATTGTTCATATCCCCTTTAGTGACGGGAACAGTGTTAGTCTCAGGAGCAGTAGAACTTTCAGGTTGCACAGGTAGTTGGAGTTCCATATCATCTTCATTAGAGAAAAGATGAGAATGAACCATTTCTTCTTCTTCCTCGTCTTCCTCTAAAGGAGGCATATTGGGATCATCTGGATGTTCTGTTGCATTAGTCATTCCTGAAGTCGAAGGAACATCCGAAGGTGGGATAGTAGGAGATGGTGTGGATGTAGTAGGTAATGGTGTGGGTGTTGGAGGTGATGGTGTGGGTGTTGGAGGTGATGGTGTGGGTGTTGGAGTAGGTGTGGATGTAGGTTTTGAGATAGATGTGTCTTGACACAAACTGATGCCATGAAGTAAGGTAACTAACTCCTCCTCTTCATCATCTTCTTCGGGTATGTCAAACGAGTTAAACACATCCTTATAGTTAAACAACCATTCCGGACCCGTTCCTTGAGGAGGATCCGTGTAACGCAGGCATTTTACCTCAAAATGCTCTTCCACCAGGTGTGTTGATTTAATGTAGACTCTTTTGTTCGGAGAGTTGACTGAATAGCCAAGGAAAATTCCTTCAACGGCTTTAGCTCCAAAGTTCAAGACCTTTTCTTTTGAGATCATAATCAAACACGGACACCCAAATGGCTCTAGAAACTGCAAAGTGGGCTTACGGTTATTGAAAAGTTCATAACAGGTCTTGTTCCTTTTCTTAACCATGAGCACACGATTCAGAACGTAACAAGCAGTATTGACTGCTTCTGCCCAAAATATAATAGGAAGCTTAGAATCGGCCAGCATAGTCCGAGCTGTCTCGATAATAGTCCTATTCTTACGCTCTGCAACTCCATTCTGTTGAGGAGTTCTTGGGGCACTAAACTGATGATCAATACCTTTCGTGGCACAGTATAACTCAAGAGTTGAGTTCTTGAATTCAGTTCCATTGTCACTTCTCAGTCTCTTCACCTTTTAGTTGCACAGATTTGCCAACTTATCCAACAGATACACCAAAATATATGGTGTTTCACTCTTCGCACCTAGAAAGTATACCCATGAAAATCTCGAGTAGTCATCGGTGACTACTAAGCAGTAAGATCTACCACCGATGCTCTTAGTGGAAATAGGACCAAATAGATCCATATGTAAGAGCTCCAGTGGTGCAGCAATGGAATTCACTACCTTCGACTTATGGGACTTTTTGTGGAGTTTCCCTTTATGGCATGCAATGCAGTCATCTTTTAGGGCAAATGACTGTTTTGGAACTCCATTTACCAAATCATTGTTTATTAGAAAATTCATCTTGCGAAAGTGAATGTGTCCCATTCGTCTATGCCAAAGTAATGATTCCTTTTCCGAAGCCTTTGACAGGAGACATGTGTACTCATCTGTAGTCTCCACAGTTCGCATATTCATTACATGGGTGTCATTTCTCCGTGGCGCCCTCATAAGCACCCATTATTCAGGGATAACGAAACCAGGCTTCAGTATCACACATTCCGTCTTTGTGAAAGCAGTGGTAAAGTCCTTATCACAGACTTGTGAAACGCTCAGCAAGTTGTGAGTAAGTTGAGCCACATAGTTCACATTCTCAAAGCTAACTTTCCCGTTAGTTAGCGTTCCCTTTCCTGTAATAGTTTCTCCTGTATCTCCAGCAAAAGCAACATGTCCTCCGGCATGTGGTTTAACATCCGTCAAAAGAGACACATCGCCAGTCATGTGTCACGAACAGCCACTATCCATGAACCATTCACTATCTTTAACTCGTTCTGACTGCTGCAACACATAAAGGTAACGAGATTAGTGAGAAACGGTGACCCAAGCCTTTACAGACTTAGGTCTACCAAGGTCATCAACAATAATCACATCGGCTAGAACTTTATTTTTTAACAAATCAGAATTTTCATCTAATGTGTTATTGTTGATGACAGAAGAGTCACTAACAGACTCCTTTCATTTCCAAACTTTAGTTTGTTCGGAAATTGGTTTGGGAGTAATGTCGGGCTTTTGTTTTGGCAAAGGTTTTTGCCCAACATTACTCGGCCTTTCAGCAAGCTTGGGAGAGATTGAATAACGCCTAGGTGGAGATTTTGAAAATGAATTTTTGTAAACTGATGTCCTAGGCATCTCTCTCCCATAGTGCTGATGAGACAATTTGGGACATTCACGAATTAAATGTCCTTGTCTTTTACAGTAAAAACATGAGCGGGTCTCAACAAATGGTTGAGGCTGAGGACTTAACACAGGAGTAGGAGAAGCATTTCTAGAACATGAACATTTCGTGCACGTCTTAGAAAATGCTTGTTTTGGTTGAGAGGTTGAAGTGGAAGGTTTATCACAAAAATCTATTTCAAGTGTAGCTTTATGTTCTAAAATCTTTACAGGTGAGTGTAAAGTTTGAGATTTTGTATTTAAAACCTTGTCCTTTTCCTTTTTAGGTTGAACCTTAATTGTAGGTTCAACCTTTAAAACCACTTTTTCAGATTTTACTTCAACCTTCTTTTTAAATTCAGGATACTCCTGATCAGTAATATCCTCAATCTCAACAATCTCCTCAATACTAACTGGAGATTCACATTTAAACTTAACAAACTGAGGCGAAGGATACTCTGGCCGCTTGGTTTTCTCCTTTGCCTATTTTTTTTTATTATTGACCTTTGATTTGACCCCATATAACAATGCATAGTCAACTGGAATCTCTTCGGTGCTTCCTTAACGGGCATAGGACAGTATTCAGTGGGAGGCGGGACTACAGTATAACCTAGTCCTGTCTTAGTTTTATTATCTGTCCTTTGCTTGTTAAGGATTTCGTTGAAAGCAACCGTAGAAGAAGAGGAACCTAGAATCTTATTTTTATACTTGTCATATTCAACTTTCAAATCAGATAGTTCCTTTCTCAAAAGTTCTATTTCGGCAAGATAGCTATTAATAGCATCCTGTTGACTAAAAACCTTAGATTTATACCTAAGAGTGTCCTGTTGATAAGCCTCAATTTTCTTATCATACAATTGTTCATTGGCCTTTAGGTACTTATTTGACTCATTAAGTTTTTCAACCTTTTTCCTTAAGTCTACGTTATCTTCTTGAAAGCACTTTAAAGATTCAGTTAACTTAATGCACGATATACAGTTCAAAGGTTCTTCTGGTTCATTGCGTACCTCATTAGAAATGTGAGCCATGAGACACTATTGATACTTATCAGCATACATGCTCCAGTCGGTGTTGGTAGGCTCAAAGACAACTAGTGCATCAGCTGTCGCTTGCTTCACTTCATCTTTCTCTGGAGTTCTGGGAGCATCAGACTTTGTGAAACCCGATGGAGGAACTTTGGGTTTTTCACATTCTCTTACAAAATGTCCCAAATTCTGACAGTTATAACAGCGAACCTTGCTCTTATCAAAACCAAAACTGGTTTTGCCATCTCCTTCCAAACTCTTGCGACCAGTCTGTTGCAAGAATTTCTGAACTCTCCTTGAGATCATGGCAATATTCCAGTTTAAGTCCATTTGCTCAAGATCATCGTCATCTAATTGAGCATAATCTTCTTTAGCAAGTTCTAAAGTGGAATTTGGTTGTGAAACCAAATCCTTGTAGGAGCTAAGAAAGGCTGTATAGATATCAGCCTGTTCTTGAATAGCAGGGGAAACTGGAACTTGCTGTTGTGACCCTTGTGAGGGTCCAGAAGCATACACCGGATGATGAACACCGGTAGATTTCAATGAAGGTTGTAATGGAGAACTCGTAGAAGAAACGAAAGCCATTCCACCATAAGTCTTTCCGGTGTTGACTTTTCCTCCATATAATGTCGGGTCTTGAACAAAACCACCCGATTTGCATTCCTTCTTCTTTAACTCCATCGCATGAGCTTGAAGAGCACCAATTAGCTCATCCAAGTTCATTGTAGCTAATTCTTGACTCTCTTTTAAAAATTACACTTTAACGTCCCAACTACTCGGTAGAACATCCAACAGCTTCTTATTTATTTCAATCTGAGGGAAATTGTAGCCTCCCTCGGTTAACTCACTAACTAACTGTGAGTATCTTGTAAACACACCCGAAGCTGTTTCATTAGGAAGAGAATCAAACAGATCATACTGTTTCTTGATCAGTTCTAATTTAGCCTCCTTGTACTTCTGATTTACACCACATCTTGTCTCAATAGCCTTCCAAAGATCGTATGTTATGTCATGTGTTTTGAAGAGGCGTAAGACATCTTTAGTAAGGCATATACAGATGGCCGAATGAGCCTTTCTTTCAATATCATACTCTTTCTTCTCTTCAGGAGACATGGCTTTGTAAGTTTTGGATGGAGGGATACCACGATAGTCTCCCTTAGCTACTGGAGCTTCATATCTTTCTCTGAGCAGACCCCAGAGCTCAGGACAGTGGAAATCTACGTACTGTTCAAATCGATCATGCCAATATGCGTAATCCATATCAGCAATGAATAGAGGAGGTTTATTATTAGAACCGACATCATGATTTTGTTTAATCACATCCCTGATTCCCCGAATATCTTCTTTATCAGTAGCAGCAGCCATTAAAGATTAACCTGAAAATTAACTCAGAAACAAGAACTTGCAAACTAATTAGTACCAAAGGCGTCACTTGGTAAGTGACGCACTCAAGTGTCGCAACGACTAGCGGCACTATGTAAGTGATGCTATCGAGTGACGGATGAAGTGATTGATGACACTGTAAGCAAGTGTCGCTCAATCTAGCAAGTGACGCACTCAAGTGTCGTACTTGAGTGACGCAATAAAACAAACAGGCGTCACTTTTCGCTCAATCTAGCAAGTGACGCACTCAAGTGTCGTACTTGAGTGACGCAATAAAACAAACAGGCGTCACTAGTAAAAGTGACGCAAGAAATCAAAAGGCGTCACTAACAGAAGTGACGCAAAAAATCAAACATGCCTCACCAGCAGAAGTGACGCTTGGCACTCAAGTGACGTGCTAAAGTGACGCACGTGAGTGACGTTGGATTAAAGTAGACGACACTTAAGTTAAGTGTCGTATTAACCCCAAATGACGCTCCAAGTGACGCACCAAAGTGACGCACCAGAGTGTCGGTAAAACCATAATTTGGACTTACGAAGTGCCGCAAGAAGTGACGCGTACAAGTGACGCAACGAGTGTTGCAGAAACGGCTGTAAAATCCCAAAAACCCAAAAAATTGAATTTTCGTAAACCTAACGAAAATTCCTCAAACCCTAATGAACGAAACCTGTAGTAAATGATGAAAATCGTTTGGAAAGCACCTAATCAACCCTAAATCCGTGATTATTCTCGATTCTTTATTCGAACGAAACCAAAATCAATCCAAAACGTCTTCAAGATGCCAATCGTATCACCTAGTGGCTCTGATACCAGTTGTGAGTTACCTATGCGACGGATCTAAGTGATGATCGACAGCAATTGAATGGCGGAAACAATCAATTACACAAATCACTAATAAACCTAAACCGAAAACGATCAATTGAACAAAGTAAACGAGTTTTTAGATTGAATACCGTATTGGAACTTGATTACAGATGAGTTTAGTCGACAAATGGTGCTAGGGTTTCGTCAACCCTAGCCAAAAACCCGTAGGTTCTATTTATACTAAAACACAATCGGCAGACATGCGTCACTTGGCCAGTGACGCATGTGGCCGCCTTCATGCGTCACTTACCTAAGTGTCGCTATGCGTCACTAAGGCAAGTGTCGCCTAAACTAAAACTTAAGTGTCGCATCATACAAAATCTAAATTTCTATTAAACGACTAACGACACTTTTACAACTCAATAGACCAACTGACAGACAAACTAATATGCATCAACACATTATTATTAGAATGTTGTAATGATATACTTATAAAGTATATTTGAAATGTTTAGTATTCGTATCGTATAAGTATTAAAGGTATTATGTCATTTGACACTTCGTGTGAAAATAAGTTATAAGTCTTTCATTTTTTATTTTTTTTGGTGACACTTAATAGTTTTTGGCGACACAAGCTTAGTGTTTTCTTTATTCGGGTTTGTGGTCAAACGACTTCGGTTTTACCCGATACTTTTACCCATCCATTAAAATGGTTAAATGAGTGCATAAAAACTGTCGGTTCGTATCGGGTTTACCCAAAGTATCAATTTTAAAGATTGTATCAAAACAGTCCCGTATATATATGTTTCGGTTTTTCGACTTTATAACTCTTCCGTTTTCACTACTATTTAATCCAAATCAAGTCTAACCAAAAATCACACATAATCATCAATATGTCTAGCATAAATCTGCATTTTCCTAAGATTTATGGGTTTTGTTAAGTTGGTCAAAAGAGATGATAAATAATATATGTTCGGTTTTGATCCAAAAACGTACTCAGCTCACAAATCGTGTTCTACACAAAAATATGTGCGTTTTCAGTCCGAGAGCTCAACATGAAAGTTGGAGCTAAAATCTTAAGGATCATTTTTCGTTTAGATTTGTGAGTTGATTCTTCCTAGAACTTGATATATTAACGATTTGGTGTGACGGTTTTTCCTGGACAGATTCCTGTATATATATATGTGCTGGTAAAAACGTATTTAAAGCTTTATTTTGGACATTTTATGGTTGATTGAATATACAAGCATGTCAATAAATGTAAAGCAAAGAAATCTGGTGAGAGAGAGTGAGTTTATACCAAGGTTTTGAGTGATATAAAACCGATTCAAGGTGGATGGTGCTTGGTTGAGTTTCTACTCCTTTCCTTTGTTCTTCTTCCCCAAGATTGAAGATAATTGATGATGAATGATGTTGATGTAGATGATGACCAGTTATGAGAGGAGAGAGAGAAGTTGAATGTGTGTGTTTTTAGTGAGAAGGTAGTGAGAGAGTTGGAACAAGAATGATGAAATTAGATGGTGATGTTATGTGATATGGTCAAGAAACAAGATCCACATATAATGGAT
Source organism: Pseudognaphalium luteoalbum (assembly GCA_963422505.1). Taxonomy (NCBI): domain Eukaryota; kingdom Viridiplantae; phylum Streptophyta; class Magnoliopsida; order Asterales; family Asteraceae; genus Pseudognaphalium; species Pseudognaphalium luteoalbum. The sequence continues at coordinate 53,284,740 of OY730196.1, forward strand.
CTTGTTGGCTGATTTTGATTAAACAAATGGGGAGGCAAGATTGTGTTTATATCTTGTCTCCTAACTTGGTATTATAACCGTGTTCGTTTAACCGACCGTTTAACATTTGACTATACGTTATTCATTTTGTGTACGTGTTTTAAATAACGATTAAAATTTGATATTTTTATCTTGAAGTAATACTTAATATTAGTTGAAAACATTTCTTAAAATGTTTGGTATAGTGTCGGTATTGGTTTACGTAATCGCTTTACAATTTAATTAACCACGTGACGTTTTAAACTAAACGTTTTTGTTATTGATAAGACACAATATATCTTAAATGAATTCTTTCATTTAAACATGATATATTTTAATTAACTAAAATATATTTTGATTTTTGTTCCATCATCGGGTGTGTTTCACTTTTTTTTTTGTCACGTATAACTTATTAGTACGTTACGAAATACTTCTGAAATATAATCAAAATAATATTTATAAACAAATATGTCTATAAAATAAATCCATATTATTTAATAAAATAGGTTCACCAACTTCCATATTAATGGATCGGAATTAGGCCGATATAAAATGACATGATTTAATAAATCATGTTAATGTGTATGTATAATAATACACGTAATGATACACATAATTAGCCTAACATATAACTAATTACATGTATTAACAAAATGATTAAGACCTAATAAATAGTCCTAATTTGACGGGTGTCACAGGCTAGAAGATGAATTTGAACTGATAATTCTATTTTAGAAGTACATGACTGAATACGAGAATCGTATTCGGGAGATAGATATTCCAAAGAGAGAGAATGTAGGTCATCAGTATTCTGATATTCTGATAGTTGTATTTATGTGGATAGGTGAATGCTATATTGGTGGGAACAAGTGTTATTAAGAGATAAATATATATTTAATCATTCATAGTCTAGTCATAACTTTGTACAAGTTCATTTATCATTATAACTGTGTACAAGTTTATTTATCGATTCGATACTATTTTATATCGAAACAAAACATGATTTATTTAAAAATTTTAAACAAAGACAATTATCAAAACCTGCGTTGTCGCGAGTCCTTCACCTAGTATATATATAAAACAGAATACCATGGAGGAATTTGGACCCTTCGATGGGTTCTTTCCATGCGATCTAATGGTATATATTTACTCTTCATAGTTACACTTTCCTCCCTTAAATTATTAACAATTAATTAATATAATATATATATATATATATATATATATATATAAACGGAATACCATGGAGGAATTTGGACCTTTCGATGGGTTCCTTCCATGCGATCTAATGATGTATATTTAATCTTCATAGTCACACTTTCCTCCATCTAATTATTAACAATTAATTAATATATATTAAATATTAATATTAATTCATTTAAAGATGAATTATTAATAAACAAAACGATTTATTTTAAAAACCAAAAAAGGCATACGGCCCCAGGAAAAAGGGCATCCGGTCCCAATATTTTGGCAATGGTGGTTAAAAAAAATAATCCCGAAAAATCCAAACAAAACTTATGGCCTATACAAATGCCCTAATCACACCATACATCTATTTATACTCATCATTATCCACTTCCAAAATATTAATCACATCCACTATTCCACAATGAATCTCCAAATAAAACTCCAAAGGTATGTTACATACAATCTTTATGATATACATATTGTTTTTAATTTACTATTAGCATTTTTATGTTTATTAACAAAAATTATCATTTTTATGTAAATATGACAAAGAATCTCTTATTGCACAAAACAGTTCTTCTACTATTAACAATGGAAGCACGAAATGTTTATTTATTTAATTTTTTACATTCAAATTATTATCTATGTGTTGTTTGTGATTTTAGATTGGCATGTGCAACTATATACAAAATTATACTTGTAGCCATCATCATCATGAAGGTTTAGTGGTAATCCAGATTATATGTTTTTTACGGTTGTCTAGATCGTTTGATTCAATTTTGAATTCCATGAGTGTCACTTACATGTGTTTGATTCAATTCTCTTCTATGTGTTTGATGTTGATCCTCAATTTGTCACTTATAGTATAACGGTGTAGAAGATTCACCTCAGGGAATTCCGGAAGGAATGAAATTACCCTTTTTACACTACAAAATAAATGCCGATTACTGACTGAAATAAACAGTCAGTAAAGGTGTAAAAACAGTCAGTAAAAGCTTAAAAGCCTACTCCTACTTATAAAAAAGTGTCAGTAGTAAAGCCATCACTAAAGGTATAGACTCACTGAATATTTCAGTCAGCAAAGACATTGAAGATTTAATGACTGAAATTTCAGTCATTGTAGAGTGTTCACCATATGTGCGAAAAATGCTTTGATCACTAAAACTTTCAACTCACCAAAAGCCTCAGTAGACCTATACAGATTACCTATACAGATTGTCCAGTACTCATTTTAATAATTAATTTTTAATATAAAAACAAGTACATGTCACACAATGTAAACAAAGTGTAATCTTATTGCTTCAAACAATTACAACCAAAGCAATTAATATACAACAGTTTGCAAATATAAAGTACTTTTATTTCTCAAAACCATGTTCAAACTTGTGCATTGTCTAGACTTAAGATCTTAATAACATCTAAGAACATAGGGACAAATAGTTAAAAAAAAATAGTTACAAAATCTATGCTTCAATGCACGCCTGTACTTATACTCGCAGTTGAACCCATGATCGTCGCTGCCTCAGTATGATTCTCGGTAATGGCCTTGGCCTTCACCTGCGCAGCAAGAGAGAACAAGACGTAACACTAAATCAACTTAATCACAAGCAAATGAACTATAAATGTACTGATTTTGTGCACTACATAACCTGAACTTTGTAAAATTTAACTCATCACATATAAATAAACCTTTAAATTAAGTATCAGTTAATTTATTGATCACCAGATAGATAACATACCACAACCTCAGTAGAAAATCCAAACACTCCATCCTTACGGGTACAACTGAATCGGTATATTGTTTGTTTGATAGAGGAGCCAATTATATTATTCTCTGCAATATCAACAAACACTTGTCATAAATGTAATACACAGATAATGAAAAACAGAAAAAAGTCACAGATAAAGCTATATTAGACAACAATGTTGCTTTTCCATTTGAGCATCCAACCTTTTAATCGTTAAAGTATCAACAATATACATGCATGTTTGTTCATTGAGTTGTTGCAGTTTCGTGATAGACGCTTCTTGCAACTTTGTCTCATCTTAAGTAGATAAGAAAAATCAAACTTTAGGAACACAATTGACTGTTAATAGTAGTTATGATCGTTTGTCTCCAAATGAGTACACATGAAAACAGGGGAGTACCACACTGCAATTCTGCAAAACAATGAGTACTTAATGAAATTACCATAGAGTTTGGCGTGGTGGTTTTCTGTAGCGCTTTAGTCTATTATGTCTCATCTACTAGAAGCCATGTGTGCAAAGTACCACACTGAAATTTTGCAAAAGAAAAGAAAAACAAATGTATCAATCTGCATGAAAGAATAAGTAATATTTATTTCAAGTGAGACCCCCTTGAAATTCGATGCAAACTTGTAGATTTATTTAAAGAAGTTCTTTGCACTAGTATTCCTGTAAGACCAACAAAAAAGAAAAGAACACAATGATCATGTGAGGAAGAAAATAAAATGCCTATGTGGTAGACAACCAATTGTACCCTTACTTGTAGTCACGTTTGGAGATTTTTCTACGCTAGTAACTAATAACTATCACTTAACTCATTACAAATATAAACATTAAATCAAATTTAAAACTCATGACTTCAACGTAATAACCAACATCTAAATACTTAGACGGATGAAAACCTACATAGGAAGCCAAGAAATGGAATCTAAGAAAACACAGCTACACAATTTGTAGCAACCTTCCCTTGATATGAAAGCTTTTGCAAATGCAAGCAAACTTTGTTTCAACAAAGAGTCTTGGATGTACATCCATCGAGCCTTGCAAAATATGGCAAGTTCAAGATAAGTAGGTGGAACTGAGATAGCACCAATACCATGAGATACACCAAAAATCATTCCAATTCACACTTATACTAGTTTTAATGGGATTAGCTTCTAACTTCTAAGTCAATCTAACAACTTGATATTTCTAATCATAGGTAATCAAGTTGATGAGTATACAAGAAATTGTGATAGTAAACAATGTTGAAAATTTTGTACAAACTACGATACTACCTTATGGAGATAGATAATCCAAATTTTCAAGTTTAATAAAATAACATAATGATGGAGTTAAGTGAGTAGCTTGAACATAGTTATTATTGGTCTGATCAACCAAATAATTTTGAAAAATTTGATACAAATACGTCAAATAAACAAATTTTTATTATATATAATAATACTCAAGATATAAAAACTATTCATGCAACTTACCAGCTTCTTACCTACTATCCGCGAAAATGTCCATCACAATTTTTCTCGAGCATCACTTTTGAAAATAAGAAGCAAGCCACAATTTAGGAATTCAGGTTAATTTTGATTTACAAATAATAATAATTTCTGAACAATTTCTGTGTCTTACCTGATATTTATAGCCTTCATCAACCACTATTGATCAAACGAATAATGATACTAGCTAACTCAAAACCTAGATTCGTCAATATCAACCAATTATATAACAAAAATTGTAAATAATTGAAGTGTTGATAGTACAATTCAGTCTATAAATGGTCAAAGATCTAAAAAAGGTTATTAACTCAAAACCTTATCGAACGATTCTCCAATCGCTTAACGTAAATGAAGACGAAATTGAACTTCAATCCGTTAACGCAGTTGATAGGTCAATATGCACTTCCGCCATTCAGTACCTTAATTTACAATTAACATCCAATAGTAGCGAATTTAACAAAAGAATAACTTGAATTGTCGATATGGTTACCTTTAGAATATCTCTTAGATGAGGGGAAACGATGTCAGAGCAGAGCGGACGAGACGACGATACAACCGGCGTACACCTGGACGGAAATTGTGGATCGGACTTTTGACGGTGCAATTGGCCGGTGGAATCGCCGGAGAGAGATTGAAGTTTTTTTTGTAAGGGTTTTCGTTTCCCAAATTAGGGGAAATAAATGATGCGTTTTTTTTTTTTAATAAAATTCTTTTTTCTATTATTTTACTCATATAAAAAAGGTAATAAAGGCTTTAATGACTGATGTGTGTATCAGTAAGCTAATGTTTAAGTCAGTAAATGGCATTCGTGTTGTAGTGTTACCTGAATCTGGATGAAGTAGAACAGGCAATTTTGTTATTAAAAACCATCATAAATGAATTAAATTTAGTAAGAGCTTTAACTAATATCTGCTTTCCAATAGCTATCCTAAAATATCCTTTAAAGAATTATATTTAAAGGCTTAGAGCTGTTGCAATATGGTATAAACTTATTCCAGATTTAATTAACTTGTCATAGTTTTATGTCATTCATATCAACTAATTACAACACTAGTTGTTATGTTCACCTCTAACTTTTTCACATCCAATTCCATTCAAACTACTGTAATAAACTAGGCATGATGGAGTTAAAAACTGGCTTTTGAACTCAGGGCATAGAAGAGATCTACAGCAATAAGAGTGGATGTATTTACCTAGACGTTTACCTGAGTTTGAAATTGGAGTTATTGACTTCCTTAATGCCTAATTTGCTAAGGTATCTAGGGGAGGTGAAATTCCGTGTCCTTGCAAACCGTGTAAAAATCATTACTGGTATAGTTGAGCTGAAGTATTTCATCATTTAAAAGGACAAGGTTTTGGTAAAGACTACTATGTGTGGGTTTTTCACAGAGAGGAACCCTCGACAATAGGATATGATGCTAATATAGATCATGATGATGAAGCAATTATGCATGTTAATTGTGATGAATTATTGCATGATAGGTTTAGAGATAACCTAGACGAAACAAACAGGGTACAAGAAGGTTTAAATGAAGATGCCAAAAAGTTTTATAGGTTGGTGGAAGATGGCAAGCAAGAGTTATACCCTAGGAGTAACAAATTTTCTAAGCTATCTTTCATTATTAGACTGTTTCTATACAAGACACTTCATGGGCTTAGTAATGTGGCCTTTGATGATCTGCTGCAACTGTTAAAAGATATAATTCCAGATGTAAGACTTCCAGATAGTTTTACTCAAGCTAGACGTATTATTAGGGATTTAGGGCTCGACTACAAAAAGATTCCAGCTTGTCCAAATGATTGTATGCTATATTGGAATGAGAACACAGATGTTGATGTGTGCCACATATGTCAAACCTCTAGGTGGAAATCGCCATAAGAGAAACAACCAAATAACCACAATAACAAAGTTCCCCAAAAAATCTTAAAGGTTCCAGCTAAGGTGTTTTGGCATTTTCCTTCTTATGTGTTTAGAAACTGCTAAGTATATGACATGGCACGAGAAGGAACGTCCTAAAGATGAAAATTTAAGACATCCTACAGATGGACAAAGTTGGAAGGAATTTGATTCGTTGTATCCTTATTTTGCCAAAGAGCCTAGAAATGTAAGGTTAGGGTTGTCCAGTGATGGATTTAATCCATTTCGAACAGTGAGCATTGCTCATAGCACATGGCCTGTTGTGTTGGTGAATTACAATCTGCCCCCGTGGATGTTAATGAAACCAGAATACTTATGTTGTCCTTGTTAATTCCTGGACCCGAATCTCCGGGTAATAATATTTACGTTTACTTGCAACCGTTGATTGATGAGTTGAAAGAATTGTGGGTTGATGGGCTGGAGACATATGATAAATACAAAGATGAGACCTTTAAGATGTATGCAGCTCTAACCTGGACCATAAGTGACTTTCTGGGTTATTCAATGTTGTCTGGTTGGAAAACTAAAGGAAAATTTGCATGTCCAAATTGCAATCATGAAACATGTTCATTGTACTTGAAACATAGTAGGAAGACATGCTATATGGATCATCACAGATTTTTAAGCGCAAACAACCCTTGGCGAAGTAATAAGAGTGCTTTCAATGTTAAATTGAGGAAAGAATTTCTCCAAAACCCTTGTCGGGCGTTGAAGCTTTAAACGAGTTGTCTGATTTTGAAAATTTATTTGGAAAGACAAGAAAGAAAAAAAATGACAACACTTGTCCATGGAATAAAAGGTCAATATTCTTTGAATTACCATATTGGCAGTTCAACGCATGTAGACATAATCTTGACGTTATGCACATTGAAAAAGAATATATGTGATAACTTGCTAGGAAATTTGTTGGATGTTAGTGGGAAATCAAAGGACCATGCAAAAGCTCGATTTGACCTTTTATAAATGGGAATCAAAGAATGACTTCGGCCTGAACTTTCTGGTGATCGTAAGTATGTTTTTTTTTCAGAAAGCATGTTTTTCTATGTCATCAAAGGAAAATGATATTTTTTGCCGTGCTTTAAAGGGAGTGAAGTTGCCATATGGTTGTGCATCAAATATTGCACGGTGCGTACGTAGTTCAGAAAGAAAAGTGTCTGGTTATAAGAGTCATGAAGCTCACATCTTATTGCACTACTTTCTTCAAGTAGCAGTGTGGAAATCATTACCCAAGCATGTAGCAATTCCTTTTATCAAACTGGGTAATTTTTTTCGAAACTTGTTCAACAAGGTAATTAACCCACAAGATCTTGATCGTTTACAACTAGAAATTATTGAAATATTATGCGAGCTTGAGAAGATATTCTTGCTAGCTTTTTTTGATATAATGGTCCATTTACCCATTCACTTAGTGTATGAAGTTAGGCTTGGTTGACATGTTCAGTATAGATGGATGTACTTTATGGAAAGGTACACGTGTAAATTAAAGTCATATGTGCGAAATAAGAGTCGACCAGAGGGATCCATAGCTGAAGGGTATTTGATTGGTGAATGTTTGACTTTCTGTTCCTGGTATACGCATGAAAGTGTAAAAACGAGACTAAATAATGGTATGAAGATTACACTGCTTTATCTGAGATAAATGAATCTGGTGGAGCAGTATTTGTTAATGCCGGTCATCCTTTTGGAGGTAAAAAACGAAGGAAAGGAAAGCTTTTCACTTTAGATAATCTTTTAAGTGAACAAGCACATCGTTACACTTTATTCAATTCTGATTGTGAGGAAGTTGATGAGTATATCAAGTAAGTAACTTGCTTATAAGCTCCATTCCATTAAAAAGGTTTGGTTTATACACTATAAATTGTTTCATAATTCATATCCATTTTTTTTTCTTTTCAGAGAACATCAAATTTATATTAATAGCCTGCCACGACAGAGTAGATGGGCAAGAGCACAAAATCATTGTATGAGTTTGCTAACTAGTTAAAAGAAAAAGTAAAACAAAATAATGTACCGGAACATATTTTTGGCTAGCTAAAGGTCCTAGTCCGACATGCACAAGATATCATGGGTATTATGTCAATGAATATAGGTTTCACACCAAATCACGTGATGCTAGATGCAAGACTCAGAATAGTGGTGTTTCACTCAAAGCTACAACTCCTAGTTTTGCAAGTTCTAGAGACAAAAATCCAGTTGTTGGAAATGTTAACTACTATGGTAGCATTTTAGAAATAATAGAACTCAACTATTTGTCGAAATTTACAGTTGTTTTGTTCCGTTGTGAGTGGTACCAAGTTGAGAAAGATGATTATGGTCTAACTTGTGTTAGTTTGAACAAGTTTTGTTGTTCAGATGATCCTTTTGTCATGCCTTCTCAAGTTCATCGGGTGTTCTATTTGCTGGACCCAATCGAAGATGGTTTGCATTATGTTGTGAATAGGGTTCCTAGGGATATTTATGACATTGAGAAAGAAAGTGGTGAAAATATTGGTACCTCCTATTGGTGTAAGCCTAATGATGATACTATAGGTTCTTACATAGAAGTTGAGGACTGTGAGGTACAATTGCTAAGAAAAGATATGCCTCCTCTTGTTGTTGATGCAAACTTAAGTTTAGCTGAGGGAGAAGAAGTTAACAATCAAAGTGATGATTCTGATGATGATGATGATGATACATTATGGGATTGGATGCGTGCAGATGAAGAAGATGATACTGAAGACATCTGATAGAAATTTTATGGTCAAAGAAAGTATACAAACTGATGCGTCACCAGTGGTCGGTAAGGATTTTACCCTTTTCATTGCACCGGCTACTGGCGACGGCGATCAGTGGGTGTTTTAAATTTTTAATTGTGGGGCCTAAGTTTTCCCTAACAATGCTAATCCTAAGGGTGATCAAGTGGTAGGTATGACCTAGAGTCATTCTTCAAACTGACTAAATTGAAACTAAGGCGTGGCAGATGAGGGCTTTCGGACTAGTGAAGGGTTTATAAAATAGTGGAGGAATTTTTGTTTTTATATTAACTTAGGAAAATAAATAAAAGCAAAATAAAAGTAAAAGCTAAAGCAGATAAATAAAGATAGTGTTTGCTGAGACGACGTTAATTAAGTTATGGGATAATGTTTGGAGAAACTGTTTTGATAGCTATTAGTTAATTATCATTCTTGAATACTCGTGATGTAAATACTAGATTCCCTACTAATTAAAATCCCATTAGCATGTCACACCAGGAGCTAGGTTATGGTAACATCACAAAGTATTTAGAATAATAAGCAAAATCTTAATTATGGTTTAATAATACTTTCAGATGAACGGGAACAAAATCTTAAGGTACTAGACATAACCGAATCAAGTAACGATTCCTCGTCATCCTAACAGATTTATGTATTTAAAAGGTTCATTAATGACTTTAAACCAGCTCTTGCTTTAGACTACCCAATAAATCCCCTAATTATCCACAGTGTTCCTCACTTAAAGTGGTTCTGCCGCTTCAAACCTTGGCCATGTCTTGTCCTACGATAATCCCCCATGTAGCCTTGCGGTTCCATAGTTTCATATCTTTGACAAATTATATTGACACAGATGACTGACTACCTTTCAATTGGATGTCGTTAAAAAGGTGTTGTAATCACTTTATTGGTGGAAAGACGATAGATTAAGTTGAAGTTTAAAAGTATATTTAGAAAGGTTAATTAAACTAAGTTTCTCATTTTACATATTAGTCTGTGATATAACTACCTTCGGTCGTTACTCGACTTCCATACATTTGTACTCCACCTTGAAATGTTTCCAGTACTATATCGAATAACAAGCGAATAGGGGCCGTCATATTACTTCGTAATATTGTACCGTTTTGTAATATGACTACCTTCGGTCGTTCCTCGACTTCCATACATTTGTACTCCACCTTGAAGTGTTTCCAGTACTATATCGAGTAACAGTCGAATAGGGGCCGTCATATTACTTTGCGATAATTAGGACCGTTTATATTTTACTACTATGATGATCTTAAGGCAACAATCAAACAAGAACATGCAATAAGACGATCAAAGCAATACTACCGATCTTTAATATTTAATTATAAATCATCCCATAATTAACTAACTACATCGCAATCAAACACAACAAGTACACTACTCTCTGATCATGGCAATAACTAAATCTAGCATAATCAATATAAACGTAATTAATTAACATAGATAAGGATAGAAAGAACCAGGATTAAATGCGAGAGAGAATAGACTTGAATTAACTGACACAATTCCGAGCGTACACCGAAGAATACAATACGTTCCTTGCTTTCGTTCTATTCTAAACAAGTTTCCTAAACTAGCCTAACTAATTTGGAATAAGAAAATAGAAGGAGAAAGTTGAACTAATAATTAGAGAGTATTATTAGTTTAAAGAAAAGTATGGAAGGTGTTTTTCCTAAGAAATGTGTGATAGGAATTGTAGGAAAGGTGTGTCTTGAAAATGAGACTTTGATGGCCTATTTATGTGTTAAGAGGGGCTCACTTTAGCATCTTGAGGTTTATGTTAGAAAAAGGTGGTAAAGTGTCTAGCACATGTACCTTTAAGCGGTGAAAAGTCTAGCACATGTACCAAAAAGGAGGTGGAGACGGGCGGCGTTCGGTAGCATATGTACCCTACGAGTATGAGCTAGGATGAAAAAGCGGATGGGGGACAGGGGGCTACTAGCCGGTGGTGGCTGCATGGTGGCCGGCGGCGGCTGCAATGCTCCTGCCCCGGTTCGCTTTCTTTCGTTTCGTTTCTTAATTCGCGCGTATCTCCTTTGTTATGCGTCCGTTTTCGTTGATTCTTTTTGTGTTGGATTCGTTGCTAAAAAACGAATACTTTGATGAAAATAAATCTCTAAAATGTTTCTCTAATCTTTAGATGTCTCGTGCGAATCGTTTGAATCTTCCGTTTTACGTAGAATCTTCGTTCTTCATCCGTTTTTGTTGTTTCTTCTTCTGTTAGATTCGTAATTTGAAAACGGAGATCTGGGATAAGAGAAATCTCAGTGATGGGAACTTTTGTCTCTAAATCTTATTTTGATGTCTTGAATCTTCAAACGTGTGTGGAATATTTGTTTTTTGTCCGTTTTGCTTGATTTTTCTCGTGCAACTCTATTTCGACCTTCTTGGCAAAGTTTCATTGATTTGAACATTAATTGAGTTTATTTGCCAAGTATTGTTCTAGAATGAGAGAGACATTAGTAGTAAAAACGTGACTTTTTACGCGATATCACAAACCTACTATTTTCTGTTCTCTTTATTGACTTAGAACGTTTGATTAAAATTAATTTCTATGGTGTTATATTTATGTTAGTAACGAATTAACTCACACATCAGTACTACTTTTGTCATGTCAAGTAAGTTTAGAGACACATTATATTGAATTTTAGATTCTCCACTGATATTTTTTGTTGTATTTAACTATTTTAATGGTTAATAACATACTGTATTTGGTGATTTGTATTAAATGAAACATTACTATTTTGTATTTTAACATTAATGTTCAATTATATTTGTAATAATATAACGATATTTAAACTGACATTTGGTGGTTTACTTTTCACAGGTAACATAATGGGAAAAAAGAAAAAACAAGACCAACATGCTCAAATGCATGTGAATGAATATGAAAGGAGTAGAATGTTGAAGATAAAAGAGAACTAGAAGAGATTAAGAGAGTTTGGAGTAAAAAATCTTGCTAAATCGTTGACCAGTTTGGTAGACTCGCAAAATCCGAAGAAATGAAAACATAAACCAACGGCTGAGAATGCGAAAGATGTAGAGTATACTCCTGATTTTGATAGTGATAATGAGGGAGATAACTATGAAGAAGTCCCTACAAACATTCGAGTCCCCGGAAAGGTAACAAGATTACCAAATTTCATTTTACTATGTGTATATATAGTTATTTCAGTTTTATGATGGATGTATAATTTGTTGCAACAACAACGTCCAACGTATATTGCACCGATGTCAATGAACAAAGTCGCCAATTTAGCAAAGAAATGAGTGACCACTCCTCATATGTCACATATGTTACCATTTGAAGAAGATTTTCAACGAAATGGAAACCGTGCTAGTTTAAAAGCATCTAAAAAGTAGGTTACAACATTCTGGAGAAGGTCGAGAGCGAATTGATAGATATGATGATATAAGTGCGTTAAAGCAGAAACCGACAACAACAACGGTTACCATGGGTTCACTAATCTTAAATAAGAAAGAGTCACAAGGGAAAAAAGAGGCATTGAAATAGAACTTGGCAACACCAAAGGAAAAGTTAGTGCTAGTGGACAACGATGATGATGATGATGATGAGGAGGAAGATGACCTGAGCTCACAAGGTACAATATGTATTATTTTTAAAAATATCTTTTGATGAAATAAACTACATAAATAGAGTACATACACATAAAATGCATGCATTTCTTAGATACTTGGTAGGTTTTAGTAGTTAGAGAATTTTTTTCTCATAATTACTCTCCCAGATATGAATGATGCTCACATAGAATAAGACAGCCTGGAAGCTAATGAGAATGAAGAATTTGAGGGCATGTTCAATGAAAATCTTCAGATTGGGTTAGACAGGGATGACCCATCCTAAGAGCTAAAGGTATACTTTAAAACTTTTTATATTTAACTTGACAATTTAATTTTGTAATACATTCTATATATATATATATATATATATATATATATATATATATACAAGTGATATCGCGTAAAAAGTCACATTTTTACTACCGATATCTCTCTCATTCTGGAAGAATTCTTGGCATTTGAACTCAAATAACACTCAAATCAATGAGAATCTGCCAAGAAGGTCAAAACAAGGTTGCACGATAAAAATCAAGCAAAACGGATGAAAAACGAAGATTCCGCGCACGTTTGAAGATTCAAGGCATCAAAACAAGATTTAAAGACTAAAGTGCCCATCATCAATATCCATCTTATCCAAGATGTTTTTTTTTCAAAATACGAGTTTAACAGAAGAAGAATCAACTAAAACGGATAAAGAATGAAGATTCTACACCCGCCGGAAGATTCAAATGATTCGTACGCAATATCAAGAGATAGGAAGCTCAATATTAGGATTTCTTTTCATCAAAGTCTTCGGTTTTTGAAAAACAAATCCAACGAAAAAAGAATCGATGAAAATGGACGCATAACGAAGAAAACACGCGCGAATTAAGAAACGCAGGGATGACATTAAGAAAACACGCCGCCGACCACCACCACACCGCCGCCGGCCACCATGGTGGTGGCGCCGGCTTCCCCTCCCCTATCTCGTTTCCGCTTTTTGGTCCTTTCATGTACTCGGTGCCACACCTTTACACGATTGTACGTACCCGGTGTCTCACCTTTGCGCGATTGTACGTACATGGTGCACTACCTTTTCCACCTTTTGCTAAAGTGCTCCTCAAGATGCTAACATGATCCGGATTTCTCCTATAAATAGGAGGCATCAGGCTTCATTTCAACACACACTCTTTCAACACAACTTACAAGCATTACACACTTCCTCTAGAAAATCTCTTGTATTCTTTAGTCTTTCTCATTCTAGGATTATTGTAATTAATCTACGGATTAATATAGAAGCTAGGGCGAATGCTAGGGATTCGGAGATCAATATTTGTACGTTCAAAAGAGTTGTCAATCATAATAATACACTGCTACGCATTTATTTCCGGGTGATATCTAAACTCTTATTTTACTTGTCTCATTTCATATCTTAATATGTGTTATTGCCTGGTATGTGATTTATTTGTTGCCATGAATTACGAGTAGTTTATTATTGTGATTGTTGATGATGTAGATAATTATAAGTAGGGATGACATTACATAATTAGTGCACGACGATCGTAAAGTGATATGATGGCCCCTATTCGACTGTTTATTCGATATAGTACTGGAAATGCTTTCGAGCAAAGTACAAATGTATGGAAGTCATAAACGACCGAAGGTAGTCATATCACTGGAATCAGCTCTGGTTTAACAGTTGGAATTCCAAAAGGATAATAAAACTTCACAACTAACTGGTGTATCCTACGAAAGTCAATGCATCACAAAGTAATGTTTGTAAAATATGTTCAGACAAATTAGGAATTAATAACCCTTGTATTGTTAAGACCTTATGAACTTAAGTTTAATCTATGGAGTACCCTTTATGGTTATCCACGTGACTGCAACCTAGTAATTAGGACCTGATCAACATTAATTATGGTAAGTAGTTATCTATGCCCATGACATGCAATAAGTAAGACACGTTGAAACCACTCGTTGTATATATTAGGTTTACATTTCTGCACTGCTTTACATTTGATTAGTTTAGAGTATCAGTTTCACTGTTAATTACTCTCGACCGCATGTTGGACGTAAGAAGCCGTGGAATTACCATGTAAAGTACACGGTCTAATTACTGAAAGGCATGGTCTGCATGTGAAACACGTTTTAACAAACTGCGAATAATCCAGGGATGTAAAACTGTTTGAAAAGGAGAGATTTAAGTCATAAGTCGAAGAAACCGGAATCTAATCAATTATAAATAAGACTTAGGAATGAAAGTGAAAGTCCAAGTGACTTAGGATATTTAAACCTCTAGGTCTTATAAAATCGGCAGTCTAAACATACATAGTTATTAATCTGCATGCTAATAAAGCAGTAAAATATCTTAGGGGTTAAGAACGGTCAGACCTATGAGACGATACGCCACTGATTCATGCACCTCGGTATAAAACCAAAATAGGTTTCTTATCTCTCAACCAGATAGGTATTGGAAATTGGCGTATTGCTCCGATCAGAATCATGATAACCTAGTTCCTAGTGAGCCAATGGGAAATTTAGTTGGTAGGGTTCTACAGCTTACACCTAATAGTTTACTTATTATATTAAGTTTTGTCCCTACTTAGTCTGTCATCCTGAAAAATTAATTATCAAAATGCTTTCCTGTACCTTAATTTCCTACAACTTACTTTCCTGCATTTCTATTACTTGTCTTTCGTTTAAAAACCCC
This sequence comes from Pseudognaphalium luteoalbum, assembly GCA_963422505.1. Taxonomy (NCBI): domain Eukaryota; kingdom Viridiplantae; phylum Streptophyta; class Magnoliopsida; order Asterales; family Asteraceae; genus Pseudognaphalium; species Pseudognaphalium luteoalbum. The sequence continues at coordinate 53,300,130 of OY730196.1, forward strand.
CAAACCTACCTACTTTGTTCCATCCTAAATACTTCCCTACTAAAAGTGCTAACTTTAATTACCACACGTTTGGATTCATAGAACGATCTTAGGTTATACTTACCACTTACTAACCAGAGTAGGTAGTACATATAATTTAAGCCCCGCTAAATATAAATTTTTAAAACCCCTGGTGGCGCCCGATTAGTTACCATCAACGACACCGACGCTTTCGGGTGCCATCAAGTTTTTGGCACCGCTGCCGGGGAATCACAAACGTACGATTTAAAGCCACCTTAAGTAGTAGTATTTAGGAGATCCTTCCGATCGAAATCTTCTCAGAAATCTTTCAAAAGTTAATTTAAGTAATTTAGTGTTAATTTAGTATTAGTTAATTAAGATAATATTAGTTCAAAAATGACAACTCAAAAACCCACTTCTTGCCTCCTTTCGAAGAATGAACTGATGGCAATGGACGATACGAAAATTTTTGACTACTTAGTGGGGGAAATAGGATCTGATTTCTTTTCACCCTCTTCCTCTGAAGCTAAAGAAACTCCCAAAACCCTAGAAGAATTTAGGACCTAACTTTCTATTCCAAAATATTTCCTGGACTTGGATGACACGGATCAGTTGCCTGACCTTGAATCATCCCTAGAAGATCACTCTCCAACTTTGCATTTGCCTCAATTACCAAATTCTGTCCACTTCAAATATTTTCCCGAAGAAGATTATGAAGTAAAACCTCCGAAATTATGTGACCTAATTACCCTCATTCCTGAAACTTCAGTGTATGGCTAAACTCTGTAAAATTCTCATAATGACGGTATCTTCCCATTCTTTTCAAATGAACATAAACACACCCTTAATCGAGTGGTGGATAAGGTTCCCTCAGTCGAGCCAGGAAAATACTGTTTCCAGAGAACGCCACTTAGGCGCATCTTTCAGTCCTTCTCGTAGAATAGACGTCTATAGGACATTCGTTAGGAAACTAAACTCCTCTGACTTTCCTTTTTCATACGAACAACGAGAAAAGATTACCAATCTTGACGAACAAGTGAAATTCCTATCTCGCCTGTCAAATCATGAATGCGAAAGCACTTCCTCTAATTTCAGAGACCGAGAACTAAAATTCATAGCAAATTAAATCCACTTTTTGAATCACTTGCTGACATGGATTTCCTCCCAATATCTATGATATTAATCCATCACAATATCATTACAATGATCAACGAACTTGAGTTCTGGATAGAACGGGACCCGATGATTCCTATCATCATCCCTAGTAAAATTCCATTCTTTGTTTACCCCGCCTCTTACTTGATCTCAAAATTGAGAGACGTTTTTCCTGATTCCGCCATGGAAAGAATCGATATAGCCCTCTTCACTAAAAGAAAAGACCTTCACATTAAGGTTGTACGAATCTTCGCCTTTACCAAATACCCTTTCACTTCCATACAAAAAGCACAAATCAGTAAACTCATTAGGATAGTCAATTCTACAACCGGAGAACCTGATTCGCAGGAAGAGAAAACATTTCTGGAAGTCATAGATAAACTCACTCACAATCTAAATTATAAGGACCAAGGAACACGCGACGGTTTATCAAACCCTAAAAAGATAGAAAGGCATATAATAGGTTAATCAGCGATCTTGTCAAGTTAGGATATGAAGAACGAGAAGTCCTAGGGAAACTAGAGAATAGTCATTACTATTTAGTTTATAATGTCATCTCGGAACTTTCAAAATATTTTGTACTTAAAAACGTTCACTTGAGGGAGCAAATCTCGACCCTTTCCCTATGGAGGGATCGGAACGAATCGTAAAAAAATTCTATCCGAAAAGGTCGAAGCTCGCAACTTTAAATGAGCATATTTTAATACATATATTAATATAATAAATTCTTGAAAGTTTCCTTTACAAATAGAAAACGTTTTTAAATGTTGTCTGAAAACATGCACGCGTCTAAAAGAATGTACACTTTTTGAAAAGCATTTAGCCAAAACATTTGTACATTCTATAAACCAGCATCAGACAAAGATTTTAAAACACCCAAAAACATACTAAGTTTAATATCTTAGATTAATTATAATTGTCTCGCAGGAATTTGCGCGTTTCTTAAATTATTTATAACGTAACAAGGAACCAACAAGTAACTAGTTACAACAAGTATACTTAAGATGCGTACTTACAATTTATGGGACATTAGGAATTGATCTAGAGCATTAGACTTAATCTTAGAATACAATAGGGACCATGTGTAAGGAATATGGTACTTAAGGACAAGACACCTATATATTCCTAGGGACCACTAAAACCTTCCATACCATCACCATGATTCAAAAATAAGAAGAAAATTTCTTCTTCCTCTCCTCTCCTCTCCAAAACCGGCCACCACCATAACCACCATGAAACCACCATCAAAACTCCACCAAAACTTGTGATCTTGTATCTTTTGAACTCCTATTTGCATGCTCTTCACGGTTGTACAATTATTTTCAAGTTTTATCCATCAAAAATAAGGTATGATCATAAAACCCACTTTAATCTTAAAAGAGCTTATTTCTTGAAGTTAGCTAAGTTAGTAACTAGAAATTAGTGCTTCTCTTGGTTAGATGCTTAGGAACTACATGCTTACTCATGTTTGGCCTTATCAAAAGAATGAACTTTGACCAATTGATTAAGCTTAGAATTTTGCTTGATTAAGTGTTAGTATCTAAGTACTTAAGTAATGAAGGTGTTTTGATCTATGATAATTGCATAATGCGGATAAATTAGGATTAGCAAGTTTGATTTTTAAAAAAAATCAACAAAAAGATAACTAGCTTGCATGAATAGAATAGTGGACCAAAATTACTTGACCATTCTTGCTCACTAGGATGCTTGTACTTGCTTGACTAGTCAAACTAGGCAATATAACTAGAGTATCATCATTTTAAAAAGAAAAAAAAAAGTCGTGAACTAAACCAAACACATGGATGTGAAGACTTTTTGTGCATAACCTAGCTTGTTCACCAATTAGGAAATGCTTGAAATAGTTTGGATGCATAGGTTAAAATGATGGCATACGGAAACTTGAAAATATCATTTGAGGAAAGACCTAAAAAGTAAACTTGAAGTATTGAATCTTTTAAGCAAATTATTTTCAAAAATTTTATTCAAAAACCTTACTTCAACTTGGATTCCTAAAAGTCAAACCTTACTAAAAATGATATGACCATAAGTTGTGAAATCCTGACATTTCAAACTTGGGTAGCACCAAACTTTGTAAATGACAATATTTCACAATAAAATTGCCATCTCATGACCATATATTTTTCTAATGTCGATACTACCTTGGTATTAATAAAACTGATTATTCGTTGCTTGGGAACATTGAATGCTTAATGAAATCTTGGGATTGTCAAAAATTTAAAAGCCCTCACTTCGAAATTTCAATAAGAAACTTTGAAACGTGCTTTAAATTTCTCTTCCTTAAAAGATCCATTATTTATAAATGTTCTCAGGTACCATGTCACCGAAGAAGAAGCTAAGCCAAACACGACCTCTTACATGACCTCTTGCCTATCTTTGTGCCACGCCTCACTACGACCAGATGGCACGCATCTGGGGAGACAAGAAGTTCGGCCGTTTAAGATATGTTGACTGGGACAAGTTATGGGTATTAGGATTCAGACAGAGACTTGAAAGCCTATTCAGTTATCTAGTTGGGGATCAGCAGTTCGAGTCCTTCAAAAGGCTATTCAGTATTGATGAGCCAGTGTATATGGAGATGGATACAGAGATCATGACCACCTACACATTTGAGACCGGGAGTAGAGTTGGAGATGGTGTGATCACATTTTGGTACATGGGCAGTTTATTCACCTTGACACTAGCCTAGTTTGCACAGCACTTGGATCTGTACACCCCAGAGGAGATACATTCCCCCCTATTCACTGGTGGAGCCACCTCAATTTCCATCACGACCACACATGCCGAGGCATGGAGTCATTGGTCGCCAAAACCATATTTCTTGGGTATTAAGGCTACACAACTCAGAGACCCGGTCCTGCAAATCTTACACAAACTAATAGCTTGTTCACTTGATGGAAAACATACGACAAGTGGTCGAGTTGCAACATTTGATGTTGCCTTAATGGCAAGTATCCTCGAGAGAAAGAACATTCAGGTTGCACATTTAGTCGCTCAACGGATCCTAGAGGAGAAAGACTTTGGTTCAAAGAGATCTTACATGGGCCCAGTAATCACAAGACTTATCCGACGAATGGGATTACTTAGGACAGCGGAGGTAGAAAGATTTAAGAGCATGCTAGGATGGAGTGCCCAGCCAGTGGATTACTATTTTCTGAGGAGTATGGACATACTCAGGATTATGAGAGATGGCACTGTCTACATTAGAGCACGACTTTCGGATCCCGACAGTATTGACACATTGGTACCAGAACTAATTCTACCAAGAGAGGCAAAGAAAAGGAAACAACCGACAGAGCCTAGTGATTCAGATGCAGACAAGGATAAAAGTAATGATGATGATGATGATGACCTCCCACCACCACCACCAGCAGTACCACCACCTGTTAAGGCAGGACCTTCCACCCCTACCCCCAGAGTTCAGACACCCACATACATCTATCACTACGGGACTCCTCCGGGTTCAGACTATTGGTACTGGCTGATGCAGATGCAGGTCAGATGTTATAAGGCAATAAGACAACAGACAGCAGGGATACTCGTAAGCCCACTTCCTGACTTACCATGTGGATTGGGCTGAGCACCACCACACATATATCCCCCTGCAGTTCCTACTCCAACACCTCACCCATATCCAACCCGTGGATGTGATCTACCCCCTCGGACTGTGCCTCCTAGACCACAGCCACCTCCAACACAGTCTCCCATCACGAGACAACTTGTTCCATCAGTCGTTGGGTCAGTCAGGGTTCACACTTCGAGAGGAAGCAGGACATCCAGAGTCTCCACTCGAACCATCACTGTTCAGAGTCATAGGATTTCCAGACATACCATCCGTACAGTTGTTTTTCCTGATCCAGTATCTTCTCACATGCAGACAGACCTATTCAAAGGGCACACCCAACAGGAATCACCTATGTACCTACTTGACAGTTTCGACATGCCTGCAGGACCTTTTGTAGATCAGCTGATACAAAATGGAGTTCTGACGATCGATACACCAGAAGCAGGAGCCGACCATGATGCATCAGTCAAAGGCACAAACTGTCAGTAGGACGATTCTTCATCAGACAAGACCTCTCCTGAACCTATCATGTCTACCGCAACAGCTTCACCACCAGTCGAGCACTAGATTGCTCCACTTTCTGACTTCTTTCTACTTTCTAGCAGACTATATTACCATTAGTTGTATTGATGTACTATGGATGCATAGACATCACCTCTATCTATTTATTACTTTATTATGCTAAAACTTCACTTTTGTTATTAGCAACTATTATTTGATTGTCGAGTGGAATGTTTATTTGATCCAACCACTATTTATCGAAGACTAAAGCAAAGGAAGCAGTGGACCTCGCCATGAAGGACGCCGATAGTACGCACAACAAATTTGTAACCCGTCCCAAAAACTCTCCATCTATTTAAAGCTTCGATTATCTAATCCGATATCTCCAAAACTAAGTGTGGGATCCCCAAAACCACATAACACTTACGTAACAATCCGGAAATAAGTAGAATCTCTAAGTGTGGGATACTTCAACAAGAGGTACTCAACAAATAAGATTCGAACATTAGGGACAATGTTCCTTTAAGTGTGGGATATACGGTAGCAACCGCAAGTTTGACCTGTTGTCCGTAAAACAAACAATATTTTCATTAAAAGGCTAAAAATAGAGAAATTATAAAAATTTCTTTTGGATTCAAAAGCAACATTTTTAGAACTTTGTTGATACATATTAGGTGTCTGTCAGTTGGTCTATCGAGTTGTAATAAGTGTCGTTAGTTATGTAATAGAAATATAGCTTTTGTATAGTACGACACTCGTGTTTTAGTTTAGGCGACACTTGCCTAAGTGACGCATAGCGACACTTAGGTAAGTGACGCATGAAGGCGGCCACATGCGACACTTCCACAAGTGACGCATGTCGGCTGACTTTTTAGTATAAATAGAAACCTACGGGTTTTCGGCTAGGGTTGACGAAACCCTAGCACCATTTGTCGACTAAACCATATTGTAATTATTCCCAAACAGATATACAAGCTAATATACATGTTTACTTTGTTGAATTTCTTGTGTTCGGTTTGTGAGTTGTTAGCTATAGAAGCAATTGTTTGATTCCGCCTTACGATGGCTGTCAATTGACATCTAGATCCACGACAAGGGGCACTTTCAACTGGTATCAGAGCCACTAGGTGAATACATTGACGTTTAGATTCTATTTTGGGTTGATTTCGACTTTGTTCGAATAATTAATTGAGATTACATACGGTTTTGGAGTAGCTAAGGTGATTTACAGTCAAGATTCTTCATAATCTACAGGTTTCGTCCATTAGGGTTCAAGGAATTTTCGTTTGGTTTACGAAAATTCGACATTTTTAGGGTTTTGGGATTTTTCAGCCGTTTTGCGACACTCGATCCGTCACTTGGACGCGTCACTTATAGCGGCACTAGCTAATCCCAAAATTAGGGTTTTACCGTCACTTAGACGCGTCACTTGAAGCGTCATTTGAGGTAATACGACACTTAACTTAAGTGTCGTCTACCCTAATACACCGTCACTCAAGTGCGTCACTGTTCCACGTCACTTGATCCTCAAGCGTCACTTCTGTTAGTGACGCTTGTTTGATTTATAGCGTCACTTTTACTAGTGATGCCTATTCGATTTAGCACGACACTCAAGTACGACACTTGAGTGCGTCACTTGCTTAACTGACCGACACTTACTTATAGTGTCATCCGTCACTTTGTACGTCATTCGATAGCGTCACTTCCTAAGTGTCGCTAGTCGCTGCGACACTTGAGTGCGTCACTTACCTAGTGACGCCTTTGGTACTAATTAGTTTGCAAGTTCTTGTTTTTGCGTATAATTTCAGGTATATCTTCGATGGCTTCTATTGCTGACAAGGAAGATATTAGAGGTATTAGGGAGATGCTAAAGCAGGGAAATGATATCGGTTCCAATAATAAACCTCCACTGTTCACTGCAGACATGGATTATGCTTATTGGAGGGATAGATTTGAACAGTTTTGTTGACTTTCATTGTCCAGAATTGTGGGGCCCATTGAAACAAAGATATGAGGCTCCAGTAGCTGAAGGAGATTATCGTCAGGTTCCTCCACCAAAATCTTTCATTGTGATGACACCTCAAGAAAAGAAGGATTATCAAATAGAAAGAAAAGCACACTCAGCTATCTGTATGTGCTTGACAAAGGATGTCATGAGACTTTTTAAAAATCATGACACAACCTATGATTTATGGAAGGCTATAGAAACGAGGTGTGGGGGAAATGCGAAATACAAGGAAGCTAAGATGGAATTGATAAAGAAACAGTACGATCTGTTTGACTCATTACCTAATGAGACAACCTCTGGACTGTTTACCCGGTACTCACAATTGGTGAGTGAGTTAACGGAGGGTGGATATAATCTCACAGCACTTGAGATAAATAAGAAACTGTTAGATGTTCTACCAAGTGCATGGGATGTAAAAGTCCAATTCTTGAAGGAAAGTGAAGGATTGGATGGTATGACTTTGGATAAGCTGATAGGAGTTCTTCAAGCACACGCTATGGAGTTGAAGAAGAAAGAGTGCAAGACAACTGGTTTTGTACAAAATCCTTCACTTTATGGAGGCCAAGTTAACTCTGGTAAGAGTTATGGAGGAATGGCATTCATCTCGGATACCAATTCTCCATCTTATTCCGCTGGAGCATCACATGCTGCCTATGTTTCTGGCACACCCTCCATTACTCAAGGATCACAACAGCAGGTTTCATCTTCACCAGCTATTCAAGAGCAAGCGGCGATCTATACAGCTTTCCTTAGTTCTTACAAAGATTTGGTTACTCAACCAAATACTACTTTGGAAATGACCAAAGAAGATTATGCTCAGCTAGATGACGATGACTTGGAGCAGATGGATTTAAACTGGAATATAGCTATGCTTTCTAGAAGGGTTCAGAAATTTATGCAGAGAACGGGACGGAAGAGTTTGGAAGGTAATGGGAAGACCGGATTTGGGTTCGACAAAAGCAAGGTTCGATGTTACAACTATCAGAACCTTGGTCACTTCGCAAGGGAATGTGAGAAACCCAGGATGCCATCGTCGGGTCTTACTAAACCGGATCCACCCAAGGCAAATGAAAAAGAAGAAGTTAAATCGTTGGCTGTAGATAACGCTTTGATTGTCTTTGAGCCAACTACTTTTGATTGGAGTGCTCAAGCTGCACAGTTTCAATGCCTGATGGCTCACATTACTCCTGAGGTACCAAATGAACCAACTGAGCCATTTAGTTGTGTTTCGTGTATTAACTTGACTGAATCCCTTAAGGCCTATCAGAAAGACAATCAAAATCTGCGGGACAAGATAGTTAAACTTAATGAATCTAATAACTTTTTGCTAGATAATGAAAAACTTTATGAACAACACCTTGAAGCTCATAAATTAGATACCGAAACCTTTAAGGCAAAGGTCTTTAGCCAGCAAGATGCAATTAAAAGTTATCTTACTGAAATTGAATTGTTGACTAAAGAATTATCTGATTTGAAAAATGAGTTTGAGAATCATAAAAGCAAAATCTTATGTTCCACATCCGCCACTCAAGTCTTTAATGAGATTGTTAGCAAGCAGGGAGCAAGTGGCAAAAAGAAGGAAGGTCTTGGCTATAACCAAGTACCACCACCTTCTAATGCTGAATATTGTCCCCCAATTGCTAAACAAGGTCTTGAGGAGATTTCAGTTGATTATACCAAACTATATGGTATTAAGGCCAAAGAAGCTAAGCTAAACAAACTGACAACGGAGAAAACCAAGAGGCAAGAGTATCCATTGCCTAAGTTTGTTAAAGCTGAAAGTAAGTCTCCAGTTTATACTGATGAGATTGTTGAAATAGAGGATATTACTGATCAGGAATATCCTGAGTTTAAGAAGGTTGAGGTTAGACCTAAAAAGGTTATTTTGAAAGTTGAACCTCTGACAAGGGTTCAAACTAAAAAGGAAAATAAAGTTTTGAATGTGAAATCTCAAACTAATCAGTCACCTACAAAAGTTTTACACCAAAAGGTGACGAAAGAAAAGGTTTTGTTTGATAAAACTTCTGCCTCAACTTCTAAACCAACACAAGCATTCTCTAAAACGTGTACAAAATGTTCATGTTCTACAAATGCTTCATCACTTACTGCGGTAAATCCTCCGTCTCAACAGTTTCAAGAGACTCGTTCTTGTTTCTACTGCAAGAAACAAGGACATTTGATCTGCGATTGTCCCAAACTCTCTTATCAGCGTTATGGGAGACATATGCCTAGGACAGTACTCTACAGAAATTCCTTTTTAAAATCACCTCCTAGGCATCACTCCAACTCTCCCGAGCCTGCTAAGAAAGTCGTTGGTGTTGGGCAAAATCCTTTGTTACAACCAAAGCCCAACATTATTTCCAAGCCAAATCCCAAACCATTAAAGGTTTGGAAGATAAAGGAGTCCACTGAAGACTCAAATGTCATCAATAATAACACATCAGATTCAAAATCTGATTTGTTTAAAAATAAAGTTTTATCTGATGTGCTTATTGTTGATGACTATGGTCGACCTAAGTCTGTAAAGGCTTGGGTCACCGTTTCTCACTAATCTCCTCATCTTTATGTGTTGCAGCAGTCTGAACGTGTAAAAGATAGTGAATGGTTCATGGACAGTGGTTGCTCGCGACACATGACGGGTGATGTGTCTCTCCTAGTGGATATTAAACCATACGCAGGAGGTCATGTTGCTTTTGCTGGAGATACAGGGGGAACAATTTCGGGTAAAGGGACGCTAACTAATGGAAAGGTTAGCTTTGAGAATGTAAATTATGTGGCTGAACTTCAGCATAACTTGCTAAGTGTTTCACAAGTTTGTGATAAGGACTATACCACATCATTTACAAAGACTGAGTGTATCATATTGAAGCCGGGGTATGTCATTCCAGAGGAATGGGTTGTAATGCGTGCACCTAGAAGAAATGACACCTATGTGATGAACATGCGAACCGTGGAGACATCCAGCGAATACACTTGTCTCCTTTCGAAGGCTTCAGAAAAGGAATCACTCCTTTGGCACAGACGAATGGGACACATTCATTTCCGAAAAATGAATTTCCTAGTCAACAACGACTTGGTTCATGGAGTTCCAAAACAGTCCTTCGCCTTGAAGGATGACTGTGTTTCTTGCCACAAGGGCAAACTCCATAAGAAGTCTCATAAGTCTAAGGTTGTGAATTCCATTAATGCTCCGTTGGAATTACTGCATGTGGATCTTTTTGGTCCTGTTTCTACCAAGAGCATCGGTGGTCGCTCTTACTGTTTAGTAGTGACAGATGACTACTCACGGTTCTCGTGGGTATACTTTCTTGCAACGAAAGATGAAACTGCGGGTATTTTAGTTTATTTGTTGGATAAGTTGGCAAATCTATGCAACTTAAAAGTAAAGAGACTGCGAAGCGATAACAGAACCGAATTCAAGAACTCAACTCTCGAGTTATTTTGCGCTTCTAGGGGTATTGAACATCAATTCAGTGCTCCGAGAACTCCTCAACAGAATGGAGTTGCTGAACGGAAGAATAGGACCATCATTGAAACCGCTCGCACTATGCTAGCGGATTCCAAACTTCCTATTATTTTCTGGGCTGAGGCAGTTAATACTGCTTGCTACGTTTTGAATCGGGTACTTTCGGTTAAAAAGAAGAATAAAACGTGTTATGAGCTCTTCAACAATCGCAAGCCAAATCTGCAGTTTCTGGAGCCATTTGGGTGTCCTTGTTTGATCATGATAACAAAAGAACGTGTCCCTAAGTTTGGTGATAAAGCCGTTGAAGGGATTTTTCTTGGATATTCGGTCAATTCTCCAAACAAACGGGTATACAACAAATCAACAAACGAGATCGAGGAACACTTTGAGGTAAAATGTTTACGATATACAGAACCACCTCAAGGAACGGGTCCGGATTGGTTCTTCAATTATGGGAAACTCTTCAGTTCCTTCAATGTACCGGAGGACGACGACACTGAAGAGTTAATCACAATGCTTCATGGACTTGATGTTTTTCAACAAACATCCGATTCTCTCCCTACAACACCCAATCCGATTCCCGATACGACATACACTCCATCACCTATTCCAACACAAGAAATGCCTGCACCTACATCCACCACTTCTCCTGCATCTGTTCCTACACCCACACCACCAACAACAACCATTCCGTCTTCTTCAAATACTGTAAATGCCGCGGATCTTCCGGACGATCCCAATATGCCTCTCTTAGAGGATGAAGAAGACATGGATTATTCTCGTTTCTTCATTAATGAAGAGTACGAAGATGCTTCTGCCACTGAAGGTGATTTGAACAACTTGGAATTAAATCTTGTGCCAGATGCCATTCCAGTGACCCGGATACATAGGAATCACCCAGTTGAAAACATTATTGGTGATCCTCATTCTACTGTTCAAACAAGACATCAGGCGAAGCAATCTGCTGAAGATAAGGATACTTCAGCTAATCAGATTTTGGGATTTATGGCGACTGTTAATTCATGCCATCTTTCCCAAACCGAACCGAAGAAAGTTTCGGAGGCCTTACAAGATCCATCTTGGGTCGAGGCCATGCAAGATGAACTGCAACAATTTCACAAGTTGCAGGTGTGGACTCTAGTACCATTACCCAAGGGTGCTGATCCAAAAGGCACTCGATGGGTATATCGAGTAAAGAAGGATGATCGAGGGGTTGTTACAAGAAACAAAGCTCGACTAGTTGTTCAAGGGTATACTCAGGTTGAAGGACTGGATTATGATGAGGTCTTTGCCCCTGTCGCCAGATTGGAGTCTGTTCGTATATTTTTAGCCTTTGCTTCATTTAAAGGAATTCGTGTCAAGCAACTTGACGTCAAGAGTGCATTCCTTTATGGTAAGATTGATACGGAGGTTTATGTTCAACAGCCTCCAGGTTTTGAAGATTCGGTGAATCCAAATTATGTCTACAAGCTAAATAAGGCATTGTATGGACTTCATCAATCTCCTCGACTATGGTATGAGAGGCTTGCTACTCATCTGGTAGGCAACGGTTTTTCTCGGGGCACCATCGACAGCACCCTTTTCACAAAAGGGAAAGGGGATGATTTGTTACTCGTTCAAGTATACGTCGATAATATCTTTTTTGGATCATTGAATGAGGTTTTATGCAAAGAATTTGAAGAGGTCATGAAGTCAGCTTTCGAGATGAGTGCAATGGGAGATCTAACTTTCTTCCTAGGAGTGCAAGTTGAACAGTCATCCAAAGGGATGTATATTCATCAGTCGAAATATGTCAATGACATGTTGACACGGTATGATATGCTCACTTGTAAGCCTTATGGAACTCCTATTGAACTCAACCATAATCTTGGACCTGCTGATGATGATGAGGACTGCAAAGAAAAGGATTATCGTTCGATGATAGGTTCTCTTATGTACCTTACTGCCTCAAGGCCTGATATCGTATTCGCGGTTTCAATTTGTTCAAGATATCAGGCACGTCCCAAGGTTTCTCATATGAAGGCGGTGAAGCGGATTTTTGGCTATCTTAAATATAGACCCACTCTTGGTCTATGGTATTCAAATGAGAAGAACTTCACGCTCTCTGCTTATTCAGATTCAGATTATGGCGACTGCAACATGAATAAGAAGTCTACAACAGGAGGATGTCAGTTTCTAGGATCCCGATTGGTGTCATGGCAATGCAAAAAGCAAACAACGGTTTCTACTTCAACAGCGGAGGCTGAATACATTGCTGCTGCAAGCTGCTGCTCTCAAGTTCTTTGGATTCAGCACCAATTGCGCGACTACGGGTTACTCTTAACTTTAACTCCTATACATATTGATAATACTGCTGCCATATCAATCACACGCAATCCCGTACAACACTCTAAAACCAAACACATAGAAATTAGGTTTCACTTCATATGGGATTGCTATGAGAAACACCTTATTGACCTTGTCCATATAGATACCCTCAAACAAAATGCTGACTTATTCACTAAGGCTTTTTCTAGAGCCCGATTTGATGAATTAGTCAACATGATCGGTCTAACATTCTTTACTACGAAAAAGTAATTTGTGACTTGGATTAGCTTTAAAGTAATGTTTTAATATTAAAAAAAAAAAAATGTGTGTGCAACCAACGCAACTGCCACTCATTATACTTTCTAGTATTAATGAAATGCAAGGTTGCTACATTTTAAAATAGACGTTGAAGTTGTGTCTGTAAACAACTTGGGATATGATAGTACATTGGGTGACATGCATAAAAATGGAAATTTAAGGTTTATCTTGGATGTGTCAGTAGATTTATCTGACGTATTGAAAACAGTTTTTATAAACATTGTCTTCATCATACGATGTATTAGTAGGCATGGTATACAAAACTCTTAGAGAAGTCTTAAGAAGCTTAATCATTAACTGTCTATTTCAAGTGGTAAAACACCATTAGATGTATGACAAAAGTCTTAATTTCTTACTTATACGAGACATGCTTTCGTGAAAGATGTTTATTTGATATCATTTGGGGGTATATATTGATAGTTTCCTCTGTTATACGTGAGTATAGACCTGGCTTCTATTAATATATACTTTAAACTTAAGCAAACACAAGTCAAAGTACTTGCAACGTCTTTAAAAATAAAGATACCTTACAAGGTCGCCAAAATGGTTTGACCAAGTCTGGTTTTGCTTAAACCTGAATCAAGCTATGTCGCTCTGTTGTACGTAAGTACAGACCTGTCACCGCTGACTTGATTCTTAAAATTGATTTTCTTATATTCTATCTGTAAATGGAAGCATGGTCTTTGTCTTAAGTTAAGATGTATATCTATGGTGGGAACTACAGTGAAATGCACATACCAATAATAATAAAATACTTCCTAGATGTGAGTATAACATGTTTATGTGGATAAACATACTAATAATCGTTTTGAAATAAATTTTATAAAAAAATGCTTTTAGTATGTCAAGTAAATTTAAAGAGGACAGCTATACTGATGATCGAAATAACACTTACTGTTCCTAATAAATGCATGTTATTCCGATATGATCCCTAACCAGACTATATCAACTCCGTCCCCAAAAAGAATGTGTTAATATTTTTCTAGTTATAAATTTACATTCTTATTTTCTCTAAGTTAGTGTAATTTTAGTTATTATCCAAGTTACAGTTACATTTTTTCAAAGTTGAGTACCGACCTCACAACACGACAATCGATAAAATCACAAATTTTTCACTGTTTGTGAACTGCGCGTCACTTTCATAAGTGACGCTACCAGTGACGCATACGATATTGCGTCACTCCCTTGAGTGACGCATTAAGTGCCGGGTAAGCTTCGCTATAAGTGTCGGGTTGAGTGACGCATACTAGGGTCGGTCTATAAATACCCCTTCCCCACGACACTCACCTTACCACTTTTCAAATTACTATAGCGTCACTTGCTCTGACACACCGACACTCAAACTGTCTTTGCGTCACTTACGGCTGTGCGTTTTTCTTCGATTGATTCGTGCTTTCTGTGGTTTCTTCGAGCATTCCAGTACCATATTCTTGTTCCACTCATTCACACGACCTATTTGGTACTAACCTTACTCTCTTTACTTCGATATTCATGCTGTAATTTAAATTAGGGTTACGGATTAGATTTTAAATTTTAATTCGTTCATTTTAATGCATGTTTAGTTAATGTTTTCGTGTACTAAAGGGTGTGTTATACTCGTTTTTACATTGCGCACACCCTGGTACCTTTGATTTCAAAAACCCCCAAATTTGAAATCTGGGCATGAACAGTGACACGATGATCTTCATCGTTGCATCACTTCGTGCGTCACTTACCTTAAGTGACGCTTTTTGGTAATTTTAAAACCCATACCGTCACTTAATAAGTGACGCTTGATTTCACGTCACTTCTTAAGTGACTCATGTAGTGACGCATATAATTGCTTTACTTGTTCAGACCGTCACTCTTCCTAGTGACGCCTTTACATGCGTCACTACCCCAAGTGACTGTCTAAGTGACGCTTATTACTAAACGTCACTTATACCGTCACTTCTTAAGTGACTGTCTTAGGATAACGTCACTATGTTAAATGTCGCATGTTCTTCACCCGTCACTTTGCAAGTGTCGTATAAATTAAAATCACAAAATACAAACGTCACTTACATCAGTGACGCATGATAGCGTCACTTCCAACTAGTGACGCTATATTTTGATTTTAATTTTAAATACTGTGCAATACGACACTCCCTAAGTGATGGTAGTGGCCATGCGTCACTTATCATAAGTGACGCCTAAAATCAAAATTCGTTTCAAACTCTTCTGTGTTCGGGCTAACTTTATAACGCTTTCGGTTATTTTTTCTTTGTATTTTAGCTTACAGATGGCTGAGTTACAGAACTATTACCGCCGAACGAACACACGTCACAATATAACGGCGTTCTTGGAGTCAACACACGCTAACTCGGCTCCCTTCCGGCCTATGATCGACTTTCTCCGCCGATCAAGGATTTATTACGCCATCACCGCATCGACTCCGGTTTATATGAACCAAGTTGAGGAATTTTATGATCTTGCGGTGATCAGAGTTCAGGGTGACGTCCCGAGGATTGTTTCAAACATGTTCGGTGAGGAGATAGAGATCACCGAGAACTCTATTCGTCGGGTTCTCCGTTTCAATGACAATGATACTATGCCTACTATTTTCCCCACTACATTCATCTACGGGGGACTTCAGAGAATGGGATATCCAGCTAATCAGCTGTCGGATTTTCGAAAGCAGTTTCTGTGCCGTGTTTGGAGGTATCTCTGCCACATTATTATTGTATGCTTATCGCCAAGGAAAGGGGGGTATGATGCGGCAAGTCATTTGACTTTATCGCTTATGTTAGCCCTAGTGTATAATAAGCCCTATAACTTTAGCGGCTATATTTTTGGGAATTTGGTGGAAAACATTAGGGCTGGGAAGGACAAATGGTTGCAGTATCTTCGTTTTGTCCAGTTATTGTTAAATGATCTGAACTTGGATATAGCACCTGACCAGAGTTCTCTTTTGGTGCCAACACCGATGCTTTTACGAGTCTTTAATGACTGTAAGCTGGCATCGAAAGGTGAACAAATTTTGGCTGACCGGGAGTTATTCGGGCACATAGTGAACGAAAACTATGTTGCGCCGCGTGATCACGGATTTTTGGATGACGTCGTGCCTCCGGTCAACGAGGACGACTTGGTTGATACCAATATCGCTCAAGATTTAGAGGATATCGACCGCGTTGATCGAGTTGAGCCTGATTCTGACGACGGTGGGCCCACTCCTTCTGATTCTGAGGGTGACATGCCACCTCAGTCAGCTTTAGATGGGATTCAGTTAGCTGATCCCCAACGCTTTAAGCGTATTATGCGCCGGATTTCTGCTGGTCGGGTTCATATCCCGCGGAATCCTGGCAAGCGTCCTGCTGGGTCGTCGCCTTCTTATGCCGACTTACCTCTACGTCGACGCCAGCGGACTTTGATTGTCCTTGAGGAGCCGACTCGACAGACTTCTCCTCAGCCTGCAACTGCTTCTATTCAGCAGGTTTTAGCTCAACTGGAGCTTTTATCCAAGCGTTTTGATGATCAACAGGCGATCATTGCAGCTCAAGCTTCACAGATTTAGGACTTAGAGATTAAAGCTGCTACAGTGGACTCTCTCCAGCAACAGATAACGACTATGTCTTCTAGGTTGTTAGAATTGAAGTCAGTCACACTTGTTTCGGGGGAGGATAATCCTAGGGAAATAGAAACAAATGTAACTCCTTCCCCTGAACCTGAAAATGTACAACCTTCTTCCACTATGAATGAAAATATCAGTTTAGATTATTTTGTTGAGGTTCAAGGTCAGGCAAGACCTATTGCGGTTGATTATTCATTCGTAGATCTCACATATTTGCAAAACTTGATGAATGATAATAACACGATGCCTGAGGAAGAGGTGATGGATGATCCTGTAGCAGAGGATTATTTTTTTGAGGAAAATGAGGATATTGAGGTTGAGGGGGAGCAATTGCACAGTGATGAATGTTATGATGATGCTCCTATTATAGAATCGGACTCGTCTGAAGATGAATCGGAAAAAGAGACGAACGAGCCATCAACTTCTACAACAAAACCGGATATTGTGCTCAAACCGATTATCGAGGTACCGGTTACGTGTAAATGCTACAAAGTTAGATCTGATTACACGGGATTGATTAAGAGTTGGAAGTTCGATGAGAACAACTCTGTGTTTATGATAAAGAGAAGTGACGTCATTCAGTACTTCAATATGAAGTTTTATAAAATAAGTACTCTGCCGAAGTGTGAGCTTCAAAGGTTAGCTCAGATACCCTTGATCAACCGGTCGCGAGATTCAAGAGCAGACTTCTTTCAGGTGATCATACGTCGTGAGATGAATAGTAAAAAGTATAACTTGATAATGCCGACGTTGGGTATGAGGTACAAATTTAAGAAGAAGCTAGATCCGGTTACCAGACAACCTATTGTGAAGATGATCTATCCACCAGCAAAGTGTCTACAAAAGATACCTTTGGAGATCATCCCGTTAGACTTTTTGAATAGGTTGGTGTATTGGGAATATGATGATATTACGGGTAAAGCTGTGATAGTTTTTATTCCAAATTCAGAACCAGCTACAGACCCGGAGTCTTCTATTGCAGATAAGGGAAATAACAAGAAAACAGCTTGGGATGTTGTTCAGCCTACGAAGAGGTCGTTATGGGGTCTTAAGAGGAAAATGTTTTGTGTTTTTGACCCATTAAGTTTGATCAATCTTTCTGCTCAAGATATGAAAAGATTACATGAAAATAGAATTGAGTTCAAGACGAAAGATAGAGCTGAAGCGTTAAAATTTCAAAAGATCATGGATATCTGCGTTGCCAATGGAGTACACGCTGGTGGTGTATTTCCAGCTGGCTGGAAGTGAAGACCTGAAGATTTTTGAAGACCAAGCTGAAGACACGGGGGAGTTTGTTGATACATATTAGGTGTCTGTCAGTTGGTCTATCGAGTTGTAATAAGTGTCGTTAGTTATGTAATAGAAATATAGCTTTTGTATAGTGCGACACTCGTGTTTTAGTTTAGGCGACACTTGCCTAAGTGACGCATAGCGACACTTAGGTAAGTGACGCATGAAGGCGGCCACATGCGACACTTCCACAAGTGACGCATGTCGGCTGACTTTTTAGTATAAATAGAAACCTACGGGTTTTCGGCTAGGGTTGACGAAACCCTAGCACCATTTGTCGACTAAACCATATTGTAATCATTCCCAAACAGATATACAAGCTAATATACACGTTTACTTTGTTGAATTTCTTGTGTTCGGTTTGTGAGTTGTTAGCTATACAAGCAATTGTTTGATTCCGCCTTACGATGGCTGTCAATTGACATCTAGATCCACGACAAGGGGCACTTTCAAACTTCTATTTCCCGAAAATATAAAATACAGTAAGAAACGAGTTCTCAAAGAAACAAAACTATTTTATAATGAGACACGGATAAAAAGGGCAACACATGACTAGGCACACATTGACCAAAATATTCGATTCGTGAGGTTTGAGCCCATAAGTAGCATTCATCTTAAAAATGCTTCGATTTTCGTTTCATGTGTGTGCCGATGTATGCATTTGAATTAGAACTTGCTCTTGCAATACATGTCGAGATCACACCAATGAGTGCCATACGTGGCATAGGTATAATCTGACTCGATACTTTCTAAGGAATCTACACACCTTCCAAACACCAAACATCCACTCTTCAACCAAAACCTTTTTTATACCTTCCAGACACCAAACATCTACTCACTCTTCGCACCCAACTGAAACCTCCCTTTATTTATCCCGAACCTATGAAAGTCACATCTTCCAGCATTTCTCAGAGACACTCTCGATTTCTCAAAATTTCTTCAAGAAAAGCCAACATAATCTCACAACCCAACACTCAAAGAAACCTTTCAGGCCAAAATAACACATATCCATCGGTAAGTCCGGCATAGCAAAAAGAAAAATGAGAAAAAGAAAGAAAACAAAGAAACATTATGCCGCCGATACCAAGAAAAAGGCCAGAAAAAGGAAACTAATATCCAAAAAGGGTTGCACTATGAAGTCTTTTTAAAAGTCTGAGATTCTAAAAAGAGACCTCCTAAAAGAAAGCACTTGAGCTTCGAGAAAATATAAGAAAAACCCATCACACTCCCCTTCACAACTTCCTCAAAACCAAAAACCCGTTTCCTTCTAAGATATCTTTAAAGGTTAGTGTCGTTCTCATCCAAAGTGATGGAGATTTGATTCTTGATTAAGCCTATGACGAGAATGCTGCATGATTGGCTATCTGAGTGATTGAAACTAGCAAGTAGGAAACCCTAAACACTTGAGTGATTTGAGTGACCCACTCTAAGGATTGCCTAGTCCTGATCACCATCCGAGTTACTCGAAGAAGGTATCAAATTCTAAACTCTTAGTTTCTCATAAAAAGCTCTTTCATAACTGGAATATTTTATTCTCTGGAAATGGCATTCCTAAGAAAAATTGCAATTAGAATCCTTCTAAAAGACTTTCTGAATGAGTTTGCTTGAGGACAAGCAAAGTTCTAAGTGTGAGATAGTTGATATCGCGTAAAAAGTCACGTTTTTACTACCGATATCTCTCTCATTCTGGAACGATTATTGGCATTTGAACTCAAATAACACTCAAATCAATGAGAATCTACAAAGAAGGTCAAAACAAGGTTGCATGATAAAAATCAAGAAAAACGGATGAAAAACGAAGATTCCACGTACGTTTGAAGATTCAAGGCATCAAAACAAGATTTAATGACTAAAGCACCCATCATCAACATCCATCTTATCCAAAATGTTCATTTTTAAAATACGAGTCTAACCGAAGAAGAATCAACTAAAACGGATAAAGAATGAAGATTCTACGCCCGCCGGAAGACTCAAATGATTCGTACGCAATATCTGGAGATAGGAAGCTCAAATTTGGGATTTCTTTTCATCAAAGCCATCGTTTTTGAAAAACGAATCCAACAAAAAAAATCGACGAAAACAGACACATAACGAAGAAACACACGCGAATTAAGAAACGTAGCGAAAGACGACGGAACGGGGCAGGTGGCAGCCAGCCGCCACCACCACACCGCCACCGGCCACCATGATGGCGGCGCTGGCCTCCCCTCCTCTGTCTCGTTTCCAATTTTTGGTCCTTTCGTGTACCCGGTGCCACACCTTTGCACGATTGTACGTACCTGTTGCACCACCTTTTCTACCTTTTGCTAAAGTGATCCTCAAGATGCTAACATGAGCCGGATTTCTAGGATTATTGTAATTAATCTACGGATTAATATAGAAGCTAGGGCGAATGCTAGGGATTCGGAGATCAATATTTGTACGTGCAAAAGAGTTGTCAATCATAATAATACACTGCTACGCATTTATTTCCGGGTGATATCTAAACTCTTATTTTACTTGTCTCATTTCATATCTTAATATGTGTTATTGCCTGGTATGTGATTTATTTGTTGCCATGAATTGTGAGTAGTTTATTATTGTGATTGTTGATGATGTAGATAATTATAAGTAGGGATGACATTACATAATTAGTGCACGATGATCGTAAAGTGATATGATGGCCTCTATTCGACTGTTTATTCGATATAGTACAGGAAATGCTTTCGAGCAAAGTACAAATGTATGGAAGTCATAAACGACCGAAGGTAGTCATATCACTGGAATCAGCTCTGGTTTAACAGTTGGAATTCCAAAAGAATAATAAAACTTCACAACTAACTGGTGTATCCTACGAAAGTCAATGCATCACAAAGTAATGTTTGTAAAATATGTTCAGACAAATTAGGAATTAATAACCCTTGTACTGTTAAGACCTTATGAACTTAAGTTTAATCTATGGAGTACCCTTTATGGTTATCCACGTGACTGCAACCTAGTAATTAGGACCTGATCAACATTAATTATGGTAAGTAGTTATCTATGCCCATGACATGCAATAAGTAAGACACATTGAAACCACTCGTTGTATATATTAGGTTTACATTTCCGCACTGCTTTACATTTGATTAGTTTAGAGTATCAGCTTCACTGTTAATTACTCTCGACCTCATGTTGGACGTAAGAAGCCGTGGAATTACCATGTAAAGTACACGGTCTAATTACTGAAAGGCATGGTCTGCATGTGAAACACGTTTTAACAAACTGCGAATAATCCAGGGATGTAAAACTGTTTGAAAAGGAGAGATTTAAGTCATAAGTCGAAGAAACCGGAATCTAATCAATTATAAATAAGACTTAGGAATGAAAGTGAAAGTCCAAGTGACTTAGGATATTTAAACCTCTAGATCTTATAAAATCGGCGGTCTAAACATACAAAGTTATTAATCTGCATGCTAATAAAGCAGTAAAATATCTTAGGGGTTAAGAACGGTCGGACCTATGAGACGATACGCCATTGATTCATGCACCTCGGTATAAAACCAAAATAGGTTGCTTATCTCTCAACCAGATAGGTATTGGAAGTTGGCGTATTGCTCCGATCAGAATCATGATAACCTAGTTCCTAGTGATATGCCAATGGGAAATTTAGTTGGTAGGGTTCTAGAGTTTACACCTAATAATTTACTTATTATATTAAGTTTCGTCCCTACTTAGTCTGTCATCCCGAAACATTAATTATCAAAATCTCAGCAATCACATCTCTATCTTTATCTGCTTTCCTGTACCTTAATTTCCTGCAACTTACTTTCCTGCATTTCAATTACCTGTCTTTAGTTTAAAAACCCCCAAACCTACCTACTTTGTTCCATCCTAAATACTTCCCTACTAAAAGTGCTAACTTTAATCACCACACGTTTGGATTCATAGAACGATCTTAGGTTATACTTACCGCTTACTAACCTGAGTAGGTAGTACATATAACTTAAGCCCCGCTAAATATAAATTTTTAAAACCCCTGGTGGCGCCCAATTAGTTACCATCAACGACACCGACGCTTTCGGGTGCCATCAACAAGGTTGCAAAAGACGGGATTAGTCGGCGACTAATCGGGTTTAACCTGTCATCATAACTAAGGCCCTAATCAAAATAACTACCCCTAAATAGCATACATGACTATCATAGTAAATGGATGCGTTTAACCTGTAGTTCTCGTAGCCACCTCACCTCACCACACCTCCCTTATCTTAGTTTCGTATTTTAGTTTTAAATTAGGTAGTTAATTAGAAAACAAAACAAAACCGCTATCAACTCTTGATTAAACCCAGCTAAATTACGAAAGATAATTGAAAACCTAGATCCCATGCCTGTTGTAGTTTGAAGAATGACCCTAGGTCATACTTATCGTTGTACTCACCTATAGCTTTAGTATACTTAGGCCCAGCAAAAACAAATTTTAAAACCCACTGGTGGTCATGCCCGAGGGAAGGCCTGCAACGACGCGAGTTAGATCGCAACCGACCTCTAGGCGCCCATCAAGCACACACGTAAGAGGATTGATGGGAAAAAATATGTTACATATCATGATGTGCAAGATAAAGTTGTAAGAAAATATTCATAATATTATATTACTTATCCTATTTTTTATTTGTAAAGGTTGTGAAATTATATTTATATTGAAGGAAAAAATAAAGAGATACAAGCGTGGAGATGAAAATACTTTGGAAGATCCTTATCTAGCTGTGATCAGTAAAGATTATGATGGCCACCGAAGACTTTACGGTAGAGGGGTTACTAATAAATTGATAAAGAAGATTAATGGTGGTGCGGGAGCAGCTAGTTTAGAGGCTGAAAAACGCGAGTTGGATGATAAATGTAGAGAATATTGTGACATCCGTCAAAAATCTCAGGTCATTACCGCACTCGAATCTTAAATTTACAGCATTTCTTGAATCCTAGTGAAAATTCTAGGTTATGACTCCTTAGGTCTACTAAAGCCATAGAACATCTTAGTGATTGCTTAGTGAACCATAAGTTCATACAAACATGTTAAAGTAGATTACTAAGTGCCAATTTAAACAAAGAAAGAAAATTTTTTTTTACCTATTAATACCTTAACAAAATCCTTAACAATTTGCAAAACCGAAATTCCCGTGATTCGACAACGTAAAATTTAATCGGATAAATAATTTGTGAATATCAAACTTAGACAAATTAGATGTCTATTAATTTAATTCAAGAAATTAGAAATATAAAATCTAAATCCCATACTTGTCACAAATATATCTATCAAATTTCAAAATCAAGATTTGTTAAAATTCCGTAAATCGGTAAATGAAACTCGAATATAACAAATTAACACTCTAATACCTAATGTAAGCAATTCAATTATAAAATAAAGTACTTTTATAAATTAAAGAACATAAACTTTTATAACTCAAATATTAATCAACAAAACATCACAAAATAAACCTTATACTTTACAATATACTTACACATCTTTAATACAAACTTAATACACTTTTTAAACATTATATTTGTAATAAAAATAAATGGAAAATGACCCTAGATCCCCTAAAATTCGTTCACCCCACCACCTACCCTCTTTTCCAATTCAAATCATTTTTATTCCCTATACACCAAATTACTACTTCCATTTTCCCAAAACTCACAAACACTCTCTTCATTTTCTCTCTCAAAAACACACATATTCTCTCTAAATCCTCTCTAAATTCCAGTAACTTTCAAGAACAAAATTAGGGAGTTGAAGGTGTTCTTTCACAAAATAAACCCTTCAAGGTAAACTAGATCATCTACCTTTAGTAATCTTTCATTTTTCTTGTTTTGTTCTTCATAAATTTGGATTTTAAACCTCTTCTATGGTTAAAATCCTCATAAAATGCTTGATGTTTGTAGGTTATCTCTTTTCACATCCTTATGTGTTAAAAGAAAGAGTAACCCATTATCAAACCGAAAATCAAGTGAAAAATCGTGTTATTACTTGTAATCTTGTTAGATCTTGTTCATCTTTATGTATGTCTTTTTTTTATGCTAAAAATCATTTCTAACACATCTTGGATGTAATCCAACACCATGCATGTGTTAGAGAGTGTATTAAAGGTCAAAAGAATCAAGAACCACTTCTATTTAATGTTTAATGTTTCTCATTTTGAACAAAACATCATTTTAGGGCTTGTTTGGTTTCTGTCCAGGTTTGAGTACGAGATTCACCAAGGTGTTTCTCACACTTAACATAACCAAAATGGACGTTTTATGAGCCAACAATCAATTTCAAGATGTTAAATTTCAAACCCCATAAGCCTTATATTTTTATGAGATTGTTTGATATTTTTAATAATTTTTATGAAAACACATAGACAATCTGCTCAGAAAAGTCAGAAACTTTTATCTCAATGTTTTAATCATAACTGGAGCATTACAACTCCAAATGACTTGAAACTAACGCCAAAAGCTTACAAACTTCATTGGCTACAACTTTCAAGCAGACCATTTTTATTGATTCCATTTACATTTTGACCAAAAATAATGATTGCATGCATGTGTTCAGATCTGACTTCAGATGATAAAAGTAAAAATAATAAATACTTGGCTTCTCTATAATCCCTGGAAAAATTACAGTAGATAGATAACATATTGAAGATAATCTGTGATTTTTTCCTTATTTTATTTCGGATCATAAGTATTTATAAAAAATTCAACCAACTGATGTAATTTCTGGAATTAAGATTATGGACTGATTTTGGTAAAAGTTGGAAACCGACACTTACGAACTTGCTATTTTGAGAAAGACTAACTTCTTGTAACTTATAAACATGTTTAAGGATTGGGTAAAAGTCTCGGGTCAAACCGAGAAGGTTTGACCAAGTCAACAATAATCGGTCTAAATTTCGAAAACGGGGAAACTTACCATTTTTGGAATGAATGATAACGAAAAGGGGTTCGGGTGTCTTATGATGTGTTTATCGATTTGTGTGTTGTTAATCATAATTTGGGAGGAACCAAAGTTCCAACACTCAAACACTATGAAATTTGGACATAAACAATTGCGAGACATTATATACTTGTATATTCATTATTATACTCAACGCGATTATTGGACATTTACAAACTTCAAAGCAAACAAACCATTTTGGCACTTTGTAATCTAAATATTTAGCTAAGCAATCCTATCAAATCTAAATTACCAAGAACCTAATTAGAACCTTCATGTTCATAGGTCGTGGATAGGAGTCATACTCATTTAGCACTCGGAATACATCCAAACCGTATCATTCACACTTAACGGTGAGTATTCACAGCCCCATTTTTTATTGTTTTCATAAACTTTTTGGGGTGAAAAGCATGACTACTTGTTTACTAAACTGTTCTTTAATGTGTACTCTTAGTAAAACTGTTCTTGAAAGAAATACACAGTTTGTATTTTACTGCGAAACCGATCTTGTTAATTGAAACTGCTCTTGAACTTGTGCACTAGTTAAACTTGTTCTTGAACGTGCACACAAACTATATCTTACAGCGACACCGTTCTTATTGAATCTGACTACGAAACTATTCTGATTGCGAAATTGTTCAGGATTAAATATTTACTATTTTGATACTAAAAACTGTTCTGGAAATGTACACATCCTATATATCCTTTGTGCTAAAAATGTTTTATGTGTGTACATATACTATTTATACGCTCTTATTGTATGCTTGTGACTCTATCGCATCTTAAGTCCCCGGGTTCTTTTACACAACCTATTAACTCATTATTGAGCCGATGGTTGATATGGATAGTACTATTTGGAAGGAGGCCACCTTCCCACTCTCTTGTGCAAGTGAGTGCATACCACCAACTTTAAATGTTCGCGATAGGACATGTCTTTGGGGCGTTGTTCTCGGGCCAGTAGGTTTGGTTGTGGACTCAAGCTATACATGTCGTTCTTAAATGAATTCTAATTTGCGTATAAACAACTATTTACGTAGCAACGTAAATCTTTCAAATGTGATTTTGAATACTTTTAAACGGCATTCTCACTTATTCTAAAACCTGTGAACTCACCAACTATCTTTGTAGTTGACCCTCATTTTTACATGCTTTTCAGGAAACAATCAGTAGTTGGAAAAATTGGGAAAATGAAGCTACGATTACCCTTATGAATGTTGAGGTCATTAGTGCAGCCTTGTGCTGTGGAACCATTGTGCTGTTACATCTCGTGTTTCCGCTTTAGCGGGGTGTGACAGATTTGGTATCAGAGCCTAAGGTTATAGGGAACTAGGATTGGATTAGTGACCTAGACTATAACCGTTAGGGTAGTATTCCTTATTAGGTATGACTGGTTCAGCAATTGCATCATTTGAATTTAATTTAACATAGCCTGATCAACTATGTACAATTAAAGGCGAAGCGATGCACGACCTGAAGTAGTCATAGTGAATGGGAATGCCTTAGCAGACGTAGACCTATGATAGAAACGGGATTATCACTTATATGTGCTTATGTGCGAGGTTTTTATGTGTATATATATATATATATATATATATATATATATATATAGCCTTACTTACTACTGTCGAGACTTTCATGGTACCGCTCGCCCAACCGCATTGGGCAACGACATATTCGAAGGGGACTCACTTGAGGAGAATCCACCTAAGGATTCACCACCCAAACATGTGACACCTACTTTCACCCTCTTCCTCCCACTCTCATCCTAATCATTCAGGAACACGTATAGAACTAGAACCGCAAGAGAATTTACTACCTAGACGCGTTACATTTACTCCATCTACTTCACACTCTTCCTCCCCCGCTTCTTGTAAGACCTATTAATCGCATGTGTTATACACAACTAGAAGGGCAGACACACCACCTCGAACTAGAACTTACTCTGACCATGCCACTACTACTACTGATACTCCACCCACTAGAATCCGTCGTCATACAGAGGTCTGTCGGTGAAATTAGTCAACTACAACACCTACATACGGGAAACACTTTTCCAACAAATGGATGGATTCCAACAACTTGCTCATAACTTGGTTTGCAACATTAACCCGTCCGAACACAAACTATTTCGACAACGATCTAATCATTTTAATCACTACTACAAGGTATAATTGCAACTACGGGATTACCAACTATCTTTACCAAATAATCTTTACCAAACACTTGTTCGCTTTGAAACAATGACATAGTCCTGATCGACTACCTCGAGAACCCCCCTCGGTCATTGATATGACTACCTTTTGAATCTACGGTACTCACTAAACCCTCCTGTTATTAAATTCACCATTTTAATAAAACTTTCTCTCGAAGAAAATGGAAAGCTCCACTATAGAAGACTACTCGTCAGACGACGACCTGAATCTGGAATAAAATAAAAGTAGAAGGACGTGCCTACGTCATGTTATATTAAAACCTTCTATCTCTAGGGATATATATGAACCCCGTCACATTTAGTATAAGATTTTCGTAATTCATCCGGAGGTAACAATGCCCGACATATATTGTAAACATCAACCATGTAATCTATTAATCTGGTGCTTCGGTTAACCTCAACGTATTATTTCTAGCTTTCAACGAGTTACCTCTGACATTTACCCTAAATTTTTACACAACTTCTTATTTTCTAATTCTATTACTAAACAACGTTTCAAAGTGCTGTCAAGTTTTCTACGTATTTTGATTGACTCGCACCTTTCAATGGCCCATGCGATTTCAAACAGATTTCATCGTAAAATTTTCAACAAGATTTTACAACATAAACCCCTACATGAAATGTTCTATTAAACTTTCAAAATCCATAGGTGTATAAATTCATTTATACAAAACATATCATTTGATCAAGGTTTTATCACTATTTATACCTACAACAACAGATTTACAAACAAGTTTACCAACTGTTTCAACAACTACTTAGTAACGATTAGATGACTTTGTAAACGACTCCTCTGTAACATTTTGACTACGATTTGAACAACGAAACGATCATGAATTTAACTACTTTTAAACATGACTTAGACATTGTTATGTCTACTTTTAAATCAACGATTTGATTACAACTAATTTTTAATACAAGACATACTTGCAAAGAACTTTTTCCCATAGACTTCGTACCTGTCAAAATCGGAGGCATCAATATCATAGTAGGCATGGATTGGTTATCCAAGAATCGTGCCGAAATAATCTGTTTTGAGAAACTCATTCGTAATCCCCTCGTTACCGGTGGAAGTTTGATCATACAGGGAGAGATCGGTAAACTGAGCTTGAACATTGTTTCCTTCATGAAAACCCGAAAGTACGTAAGAAAAGAGTACCAGGCAATCTTTGCACTCGTGACCGAATATAAGTCGGAGGAGAAGCGACTTAAGGACGTACCCCTTCATGCAGAATTTTCCAGAAATCTTTCCCCGAAGACTTGCCTGGCCTTTACCCGCCTAGACAAAGCAAAGTCCAAATCAACCCTGTGCCCAACGCAGCACCCATGGCACGAGCCAGATACAGATTAGCCTCTTCCGAGTTGCAGGAGTGTCCACCCAATTACAAAAACCCCTGGACAAGGGATTTATATGACCAAGTTCCTCACCCTGGGTAGCTCCGTACCTATTCGTGAAAAAGAAAGATGGATCTTTTTGAATGTGTATCGATTACCGACGACTGAACAAACTAACCATTAAGAATCGATACCCACTTCCAAGAATCAATGACCTGCTGGACCAACTTCAAGGGTCGAGATTTTACTCAAAGATAGATCTACGGTCTGGTTATCATCAACTACGAATTCGAGACTCTGACATTCCTAAAACAACCTTAAGAACTCGCTACGGGCATTACGAATTCCAAGTGATGCCATTCGACTAAGCCAACGTACCGACAGTATTCATAAAAATATGAATCGGGTGTGCAAGCCATATCTAGACAAATTTGTTATTGTGTTTATCGTCGACACCTTAATCTACTCTCACAATGAAACTGAACATGGCCAACACCTAAAAACTATCTTGGAATTACTCAAGCACAAGGAGTTATACACCAAATTCTCTAAGTGTGAGTTCTGGATGTGAACAGTACAGTTCCTAGGGCATGTCATTGACAGTCAAAGGATACATGTTGATCCAGCCAAGATCGAGGCACTCAAGTGCTGGAAAGCACCTACTACTCCAATTGAGGTACGACAATTCTTAGGTCTGTTGGATATTATCGACAATTCATTGAGAATTTCCCCAAAATAGACCAACCTTTAACCTCACTGACTCAGAAAGAGAAGAAATTCGATTGGATTGACAAACAAGAGTCAGATTTCCAACTGTTGAAACAAAAACTCCGCAGTGCACCAATCTTGTCCTTACCCGAAGGCAACGATGATTTAGTAGTTACTGCGATGCCTCACACCAAAGACTTGGTTGCGTGTTGATGCAACGGCATAAACTGATCGTCTACACCTCTCGACAACTGATAATCCACGAAAAGAACTATACAACTCATGACTTAGAGTTAGGAGCCATTATTTTAGAGCTTAAACTCTAGAGACGCTACTTGTACTGTACAAAGGATACTATTTTCACCGACCACAAAAGTCTCCAACACATCTTCGACCAAAAAGACCAAAACATGAGACAGCGCTGATGGGTCGAATTACTTAACGACTATGACTGCAAAGTTAGGTACAGAAAGCCGTTAGGGTTATTACAACAACCCGAAATACCCCAATGGAAATGGGAATAGATAGCAATATACTTCGTCACTAAGTCACCTCGAACTTCCAAGGGTCACAACTCCATTTGAGTTATTGTCGACCTACCGACAAAATATGTGTGTTTTCTACCTATCCGACAAATCTATGCGATTTCTACCTATCCGAGAGGATTACATAATGGAGAGACTTGCTCAAATCTATATTGAAGGAATTATGCCGCGTTACGGAATGCCATGTCAATTATCTCTGATAGAGATTGTCATTTTACACCACGAATTTGGCTATCAATGCAGAAGGCGTTGGATACCTAACTAAATCTGAGTGCTGCTTATCACCCTCAAACAAACGGACAAGTGAGCAAACAATTTAAACTTTAGAACATATGATGCAAGACTGTGTACTAGACTTCGGAGGAAGTTGGGATGTACACTTACCCCTGATAGAGTTCTCTTACAATAACAGTTACCACACTGGCATCTAGTGTGCATCACTTGAGGCCTTGTATGGACAGAAAAGTCAATCACCGTTAAGTTGGCACAAAGTCAGTGAGAAGCACTTGACGAGGCTAGACATCTTTCAGGAAACTATGGACTAAATCACAACCATAAGAGAATGACACAAGGCAACCCAAGGTAGACATAAAAGCTACGCTTACAATCGCAAAAAGCCCCTTGAATTCCAAATGGGTTATAGAGTGTTCCTGAGAGTATCACCTTGGAAAGGACTTGTACGCTTTGGCATGAAAGGCAAGTTAAGCCCACGCTATATTGAACCATACAAAATCTTGAAACGAATTGGTCCGGTGGCTTACAAACTCAAATTACCACAGGAATTAAGTAGGATTCACGACACTTTTCATGTATCGAATCTTAAGAAATGTCTAGCCGATGACTCACAAATCTTACCCCTTGAGGGAGTCCAAATAGATGACCATTTACACTTTATCGAAGAACCGACAGAAATCGTTGATAAGGATATCAAGCGTTTAAGACGAAGCAAAATTCCGATCGTCAAAGTTCGCTGGAATTCTAAGCGCGGACCTGAGTACACCTGGCAACGTGAGAATTTCATGAAGCGAAAATACCCTTACCTATTCACTAGCTGAACCTAGACAGTGCCACCAGTGGAATTTCGGGACGAAATTCTTCTAACTGGGGGAGACTGTGACATCCGTCAAAAATCTCAGGTCATTACCGCACTCGAATCTTAAATTTACAGCATTTCTTGAATCCTAGTGAAAATTCTAGGTTATGACTCCTTAGGTCTACTAAAACCATAGAACATCTTAGTGATTGCTTAGTGAACCATAAGTTCATACAAACATGTTAAAGTAGATTACTAAGTGCCAATTTAAACAAAGAAAGAAAAAAAAAATTTACCTATTAATACCTTAACAAAATCCTTAACAATTTGCAAAACCGAAATTCCCGTGATTCGACAACGTAAAATTTAATCGGATAAATAATTTGTGAATATCAAACTTAGACAAATTAGATGTCTATTAATTTAATTCAAGAAATTAGAAATATAAAATCTAAATCCCATACTTGTCACAAATATATCTATCAAATTTCAAAATCAAGATTTGTTAAAATTCCGTAAATCGGTAAATGAAACTCGAATATAACAAATTAAAACTCTAATACCTAATGTAAGCAATTCAATTATAAAATAAAGTACTTTTATAAACTAAAGAACATAAACTTTTATAACTCAAATATTAATCAACAAAACATCACAAAATAAACCTTATACTTTACAATATACTTACACATCTTTAATACAAACTTAATACACTTTTTAAACATTATATTTGTAATAAAAATAAAGGGAAAATGACCCTAGATCCCCTAAGATTCGTTCACCCCACCACCTACCCTCTTTTCCAATTCAAATCATTTTTATTCCCTATACACCAAATTACTACTTCCATTTTCCCAAAACTCACAAACACTCTCTTCATTTTCTCTCTCAAAAACACACATATTCTCTCTAAATCCTCTCTAAATTCCAGTAACTTTCAAGAACAAAATTAGGGAGTTGAAGGTGTTCTTTCACAAAATAAACCCTTCAAGGTAAACTAGATCATCTACCTTTAGTAATCTTTCATTTTTCGTGTTTTGTTCTTCATAAATTTGGATTTTAAACCTCTTCTATGGTTAAAATCCTCATAAAATGCTTGATGTTTGTAGGTTATATCTTTTCACATCCTTATGTGTTAAAAGAAAGAGTAACCCATTATCAAACCGAAAATCAAGGGGAAAATTGTGTTATTACTTGTAATCTTGTTAGATCTTGTTCATTTTTATGTATGTCTTTTTTTATGCTAAAAATCATTTCTAACACATCTTGGATGTAATCCAACACCATGCATGTGTTAGAGAGTGTATTAAAGGTCAAAAGAATCAAGAACCACTTCTATTTAATGTTTAATGTTTCTCATTTTGAACAAAACATCATTTTAGGGCTTGTTTGGTTTCTGTCCAGGTTTGAGTACGAGATTCACTAAGGTGTTTCTCACACTTAACATAACCAAAATGGACGTTTTATGAGCCAACAATCAAGTTCAAGATGTTAACTTTCAAACCCCATAAGCCTTATATTTTTATGAGATTGTTTGATATTTTTAATAATTTTTATGAAAACACATAGACAATCTGCTCAGAAAAGTCAGAAACTTTTATCTCAATGTTTTAATCATAACTGGAACATTACAACTCCAAATGACTTGAAACTAACGCCAAAAGCTTACAAATTTCATTGGCTACAACTTTCAAGCAGACCATTTTTATTGATTCCATTTACATTTTGGCCAAAAATAATGATTGCATGCATGTGTTCAGATCTGACTTCAGATGATAAAAGTAAAAATAATAAATACTTGGACTTCTCTATAATCCCTGGAAAAATTACAGTAGATAGATAACATATTGAAGATGATCTGTGATTTTTTCCTTATTTTATTTCGGATCATAAGTATTTATAAAAAATTCAACCAACTGATGTAATTTCTGGAATTAAGATTATGGACTGATTTTGGTAAAAGTTGGAAACCGACACTTACGAACTTGCTATTTTGAGAAAGACTAACTTCTTGTAACTTATAAACATGTTTAAGGATTGGGTAAAAGTCTCGGGTCAAACCGAGAAGGTTTGACCAAGTCAACAATAATCGGTCTAAATTTCGAAAACTGGGAAACTTACCATTTTTGGAATGAATGATAACGAAAAGGGGTTCGGGTGTCTTATGATGTGTTTATCGATTTGTGTGTTGTTAATCATAATTTGGGAGGAACCAAAGTTCCAACATTCAAACACTATGAAATTTGGACATAAACAATTGCGAGACATTATATACATGTATATTCATTATTATACTCAACGCGATTATTGGACATTTACAAACTTCAAAGCAAACAAACCATTTTGGCACTTTGTAATCTAAATATTTAGCTAAGCAATCCTATCAAATCTAAATTACCAAGATCCTAACTAGAACCTTCATGTTCATAGGTCGTGGATAGGAGTCATACTCATTTAGCACTCGGAATACATCCAAACCGTATCATTCACACTTAACGGTGAGTATTCACAGCCCCATTTTTTATTGTTTTCATAAACTTTTTGGGGTGAAAAGCATGACTACTTGTTTACTAAACTGTTCTTTAATGTGTACTCTTAGTAAAACTGTTCTTGAAAGAAATACACAGTTTGTATTTTACTGCGAAACCGATCTTGTTAATTGAAACTGCTCTTGAACTTGTGCACTAGTTAAACTTGTTCTTGAACGTGCACACAAACTATATCTTACAGCGACACCGTTCTTATTGAATCTGACTACGAAACTATTCTGATTGCGAAATTGTTCAGGATTAAACATTTACTATTTTGATACTAAAAACTGTTCTGGAAATGTACACATCCTATATATCCTTTGTGCTAAAAATGTTTTATGTGTGTACATATACTATTTATACGCTCTTATTGTATGCTTGTGACTCTATCGCATCTTAAGTCCCCGGGTTCTTTTACACAACCTATTAACTCATTATTGAGCCGATGGTTGATATGGATAGTACTATTTGGAAGGAGGCCACCTTCCCACTCTCTTGTGCAAGTGAGTGCATACCACCAACTTTAAATGTTCGCGATAGGACATGTCTTTGGGGCGTTGTTCTCGGGCCAGTAGGTTTGGTTGTGGACTCAAGCTATACATTTCGTTCTTAAATGAATTCTAATTTGCGTATAAACAACTATTTACGTAGCAACGTAAATCTTTCAAATGTGATTTTGAATACTTTTAAACGGCATTCTCACTTATTCTAAAACCTGTGAACTCACCAACTATCTTTGTAGTTGACCCTCATTTTTACATGCTTTTCAGGAAACAATCAGTTGTTGGAAAAATTGGGAAAATGAAGCTACGATTACCCTTATGAATGTTGAGGTCATTAGTGCAGCCTTGTGCCGTGGAACCATTGTGCTGTTACATCTCGTGTTTCCGCTTTAGCGGGGTGTGACAAATATGAAGAGGACCATGAATGTATGAAGGCTGAACTAGTGGAAGAGCATGAAAAGAAAAGCCTGAACTAGCGTAAGAGCATGAAAAGAAAAAAGCTAAACTAGAAATGATGCGAAACGATTTTAACAGTGATAAAAACAAATTATTTTAGGATGCAGTGCGGATTGTTATCGGAAAACTACCTTCTGAAGTTGCTCGACAGTATTTACTATGAGTCATCATCTATCTTTGTGTGCAAGGTATGAATATAACCTACACTTTATTTTTGGTCATATAACCCAGACTAGGCTGAATACACAAGTTACACACATTCAGTTTTCTATCAAATACATGTAGTGTTGTTTTGGTTGATCATTATGCCGGGAATAGTAGTAATGGATTAGAACAACTTTAATTGATATAGCTACCTAAGAAATCAGAAGAAAAGTAATACATACCATCACAATAAACCTTTATAACCCTCGTACTTTAGTGTGATATATAAGAGTGTATGTTTCTTTTTCCTATTTGAATACTAGATGAAAAAAACTTGTAGTTTAGCGATACATGGATAAAAATAGCGGTGTTAACTAGGTTATACCGACTATGGGTTACCCAAGTTTGGTTAGTCGGGTTTTAAAATGAAAAAGTCACTAGTAACCGAACCCTATTTTAGCATTTGATTTGTTGGGTGTGGTTTAAACAGGTTGTGGGTCATATGGGTCAGGTTAAATTGGGTTCTGGATTGTCCTTAGATAGCATTTTTTTGGTGTCATGTTATGTAGTAGCATTCTGTCTAGGGTCATATGGGCTGGGTAGAACGTACATGTTGTCATACCGTCATTCGTTTACCAATTTGAAGTAGCATCCTGATGTAACTGTTTATGCTAACGTAGGCTCCCATTTAATATTTAAGGCCTTCTCAAATAAAATATAAAAACAGTAGATATCTTCTTCGGTGAATATATTCGAGACATTAATATAAGTGTATAATCATACATATTACTCTGAATAGGGCCAACTGTTCTACTGTATCATTTTATTTTTCTTACCAGGGTGTAAATACTTATTGTATTACATGCAATTGTAAATCTCATATATGTGTGTTTGTTTACTTTCATGAGCTTCGATGTATGAATCTTTTTCTTGGTTGTTATATTTTATTCCCATCACTTAATGCAAAAACATACTAATCATATTTTTAATTACTTTCAGGCTATGTTAGCGTATGCAAAGTGGCGAGTGCAAATATGCTCAATCGAGACAGGCATATCTTATGGAAGAGTAATACGTTCGGAGGAGCATTTCATTACTTTTTAGATTGCAGTTCATGTTTTATTTTATGTTGACTATACAATTTACTTTATTTTTCTACTGTTAGAAGCAAACTGATATTATTATGCTATGTATTAACTTTGTTGTTAAATGAATTTTATATGATGCATTAATGCATATTACTATTTGCAACTCTTCCATTTGATGTAAAATTGTTTCTTTGATCTTAGTAATTATTGCATTCTTGTATTTGATAGCAGATTAATGTATTATAATAGATTATAAAAGTGTTGCAATTTGTGGGTGAAAGTGTTGCATTGATGGCTAAAAGTGTTGCAATTCGTGGGTGAAAGTGTTGCATTGATGGGTAAAGGTGTTGTTATAGCTAAGTAGGATCAAAGAAAAGTGTTGCATTATATAAATAAAAGTGTCACCAAAGTTTCCCGAAATCTATGAAAAGTGTTGCAATTTAAAAGTGTTGCACTTTCTATACAATCGCAACACGTTCGAAAAGTGTTGTATATTCTTAAGAAAGTGTTGCATTAGACCTAAGGAGACGTTAGCTAAGGTGGCACTTGTTAAAGTGTTGCATTAGACATAATGCAATACTTTTTGGGCTTAATTGTTGAGATATAGTTTGTGACAACAGATCTAGCTTGAAAATAGGACTGGTGTAACTGTTATCATGTTTGTACATTGGTTTAGATTTGTAAATAAAAGATATTAGTTTGTTATTAATATTTGTTAAATATATTAATGTTGTTAAAGTGTTAGATAAATATCGAAACAAACTAAAGTCTGACATGCGAGTCGAGATCTCAAGTCGTAAGACTTGGTCTTGCGAGATGAGATATGAACTCCCAGAGGTTAGCAGCGAACCGAAGTCAAGTGGGCTTGGGCTGCGAATCTAATTGGACTCGCAGGCCCAGTGGCTGCGAGTTGACCAAAGTATATATGTTCGATTCAGTTTAACCTAAAAAGAGCTTTTGCCATTCGAATTTGAGACCTGCGAATTTAACAATCCAGAGAAAAACCTTTAAGTTTTCTAAAGGCTAGGCTTTGACGTTTAATCGTTTAAGCATAGTTTATTAGTTAATATAAACATGAACTTATTCGTTATAGTAAGATAACACGTATTAAGAAATTCCGCACCTTAATACTACAGATAACGAAGTTATCGATCCTAGAACAAGGGACTTACAATTGATATCAGAAGTTTCGGGCTAAATACGAGTAAGTTCGAGTTATTCGGGTTAATAACATGTGATTTAGGATTGCTTTGACGTGCATTAGTGTGTAAAAACAATCAAAATCATTCTCTGGACACTTTTAGGATAGTTTATGGTCGAAATCTACTGATTTTAACGTAAAAAATGCCTAAAAATTTTGTTTTTGGGTTTTTCAGCCGTTTCGTGAATTGAGATTAGAGTTTCAGCGCTGTCTTCGAACCGAGTTGAACTTGCGAACCGAACTGAGTTCTGCGAGTCGAACTAAGATCTTTTCGAACCGAAATTACTTGCGAACCGACATCTTCTGTGATCCGAACTGAGATTGGCGAACTGAGGTTTGCGAATCGAGCTGAGATTGCGAATTGAACTGAGTTGCGAATCGACTTCTGAACTCGCATTACAGTATGAATTTTTCAAGATGTCTGACTTAAGTAAAATGATCGAGATGGAACACAAGGTGGGAAAATCTAATGTTCCACCTAAATTGTTAAGACTTGCAGAATACTATAACTGGAGGGATAGGTTCGAATCTTACTGTAGATTCCATGATCTATCTATCTGGATGTGTATTAACAATGGATACACTGCACCTACTGCCACTGTTGAAAATGTTGTTGTGGTTGTTGGCTATCATCAAATGAATGATCAGCAAAAGAAAGACTTTGAGATTAAAAATAAAGCTTATTCTTCAATCAAAATGAGTCTTCCTAAGGAGATCAATCATCAGCTGAAATCTTTTCATACTGCTAAAGAGCTCTGGGAAGCTCTTTAGAAAAGATGTGAAGGCAGTCCACAGATGAGGGCATGCAAGAAGAATCTTCTTAAAAAGCACTTTACTGTGTTTAAAGCTTTAAAGGGAGAAGATCTTGATGCCTATGTCACTCGTTACTACCATCTACTAAGTGAACTTGAAAGCCATGGGATTACTGTTACTGAAGAAGAGAAAACCAACAAGTGTATTGAGGGTTTGCCTTCTAAACGGGAACTGGATGGTGTTATGCTAAAAGATAATGAGGAAATGTATGCTGCAATGACCTTAGAGCAGGCTATTGACAAGCTCAGAGGGTATGATTTCACCAAGAAGTCGAGAGATATAGATTCTGATCAGGTTCAGAATCGTGGGCTATATCATGGAAAATCAACTCTGTTGATTGCATCTTCCAGTTCGACCACAGCTTTATTAGTTGGTGATACTGGTGAAAGAGGTGAAATGATAACTGAGGATTTGTGCTTTCTTACATCATCTGGTGGCGAAAGGAAAGGAAAATAAACTGAGAAGTCACCTCAAGAGCATCAGAAGATGCCTATGAGTGTGAAATCTGCTGAACAGTAATTGTCTGTTCTTGCTTCCTTTGTTGCTTCTTATGAGAACTACATTCAAGGTAAAATCAATGATCCCATCTTATTTGATGAAGACTATGATCAGATAGACCCTGATTATCTTGAAGAAATAGATCTCCAAGATCAACTTGCTATGTTGTCTAGAAGAGTTAAGAATTTCTTAAAGAGAACTGGTAGAAAGGTAGTTGGGAACCGATTAGGGTTTGACAAAACCAAGATCAAATGTTTCAACTGTCAAGGTTATGGACACTTTGCTCGTGAGTGTCAAAGACCTAAAGTTGAAATGGGCAATGGGAAACAAGGTTCGGGAAGTTCTCTAGCTTCCAAAGCCTTAGTGGTAAAGCAATTAGATGGGTCTTATGATTGGAAGGCTCGGTCAGAGGAAGCTCCCATGGCTGAGATTGATGATCAAGGAAGACTACTGATTCCACATCCTATATGCCTACCGATACTGATGTGGAGGTGCCGGTGCTTCAAGTAAAAGCAAGTGATGAAGACGTGTTGTACATGGATTCAACGGCAGATATGAGTCCAGATGACTTTGTAGCACGCATGGCTGAAGTTCAAACAGACAAGAAAAGGGTATGTATTGATATTCTTACTCTTGCTGATGTCTGTTACTTAGTTACTGATTTGCAATCACAGGTTAGCGTTTTAAGTGTAGCAAATAAAAACTTGTCTTCTCAAGTTAGCATGCTGGTAGAATCTAGTAAGACTGTAGTATCCGATCTTGAACTGGCTAAGATTAATGTGCGTAGGTTAGGTGAGGATAAATAGGCCTTAAAAGATAAGATTCAGTCCTATATTTATGATAAAACTGCACTTAGAGATACTATTAATGAGAAATCTATAATCATAGATGGTCTTTATTTGAATTTAAAGGACTTAAATCAAAGTAATGCTAATAAAGATAAGGAGTTAGTTGAGTATAAGTTAAAGCTAGTTGAGCAAAATCGTAAGATAGAAAATTATAGAACAGCTGAGATGGACAAAATGCTTGATGCTCAATGTAATATAAAGGATAAGACTGATTTAGGTTACAATGATGTACCTCCTCTATTCAATTCAAATTACACTAAGACTCCTGTAGATATTGAGATGATTGAAGCTAATACTGAGACTAAAGCAGCTAAGGAATCTGAACAGTCGGAGGTACAGAAGGATGTTATTAAGAATCCTTCATCTGATAATGGTAAGAAGATTCAATTCACTAAAGTACAGTTTGTATCGAGTGGAATGATGAATGATACCAAGACAGATGTTGAGATTAATAAGGAACAATCTATTGATCCTTTAGTGCTTAAGACTCTGATTGCGAATGCAAAAGTTGGTAAATCACGGAAACAAATGTCTTGCTTCAAATGTCACCAAAAGGGACATGTGGCTCCTTGTTGTCCAAATAAGAAGTTGGAAGCATCATATAAAGTAGTGATTAATGAAAAGACACCGACCAGTTCTATTTCAATTGTAGACAGGTTAGGCTCTAAACTGGGATTAGGCAGCAAACCTGTAAACATTTTGAAAAGAAATGGTAATCATAGTGTCTCATCACCTAAACCTAAAAGGCCTTATACTCAGAATGATGCTATTTTCAATAAGCCTAGAGATAAGACACCTTTGAGGTTTAGGACCCCTAGTAGAAACCATAGTCAGTTTGAGAGTGGTTCTACTTCACGTGCACAAGGAGTTCAGTATGTGCGTAGGAGGTTTTCTACTCACTCTCCTCATAGGCAAAAGCCTACTGATCATCAACAACCTCAAACTCCTATTAAAGTTACCAAGACTCATGATGGGAATACTTATGGTTACTTTAAGGAAGTTCAGATTGTTGATGATAAGGGACAAACCAAGACCTTAATGGCTTGGGTACCTCTTGAAAACTAATTGTGTATAACTTGTCATGTGTAGGAGCAGACTGTGAACAATGATAGCTGGTGGTATGTAGATAATGGATGCTCAAGACACATGACAGGAGAACGAAGTCTACTGAAGGACTTCAAAGAAGGTTTCAAGCAAAGAGTTAACTTTGCAGGAGACAAAGGAGGAGTAATTACGGGAAAAGGAAAAGTTTCAAACGGAACTTTGACACTTGAGGATGTGAATTATGTTGAAGAACTAACTCACAACCTAGTAAGTGTTTCCCAAGTCTGCGATAAAGGTCATCCAGTTCATTTTAATGAAAATGAGGCTTTAGTTCTGAAGCCAGGCTTCACAATTCCTGAAGAGTGGATATTGATGAGGGCACCAAGGAAGAAGCGCATTTATGCTATAAACATGGGTGTTCCTAATTCTTTAATGGTGTCGGCATGTTTATTATCCAAGGCTTCTGAAGCAGATGCTATATTATGGCATAGGAAAATGGCACACTTGAACTTTAGAAAGTTGAATTATATAACCAAAAATGGATTAGTTCTGGGTGTACCACAAAAATGTTTTGAGTTTGAAGATAAATGTGTTCCTTGCATGAAAGGAAAGTAGCATAAGAAACCGCACAGGTCTAAGACTAAAAACTCAATTTCCTTGCCATTTGAGTTGCTACACATGGATCTCTTTGGCCTAATAAGCAAGATAAGTCTAGGTGGCAAATGTTACTATTTAGTTGTCACAGATGACTACTCTAGATTCTCGTGAGTGTTCTTTTAAGGATCTAAGGATGAAACTCCTGGAATTTTGTTGGAGTTTCTAGATCTAGTAGAGAATGTCTACAACACGAGAGTAAAGTGTATTCATAGTGATAACGGAACATAATTTAAGAACTCAACGTTAAATATCTATTGCCTAAGCAAAGGAATACAACATCAATTCAGTGCACCTTATGAACCTCAACATAACGGTGTTTGATGGCGCTCCGACCGTCACAAACGCGAATGATCACAACGCCAATCGGTGGGTGTTTTAAATTTATATTTGTTGGGGTCTAAGTATGACTTACTAATACTGAACCAAGGGCTAGTAGATGGTAAGTATGACCTAGAGTCATTCTTAAAGAGAAACTGAATTGAAACGAAGGTGATCCAATCAATCGTTACTTTCTAGTACAGGTTTTTAAAAGAGTGCGTTGGGAGTTTGGTTCAGTTAACTAAGTAAAGTAAATAAAGGGAATGAAATGTAATAATAAATCAGATAATAAAAAGTAGTATTTGTTGTGAGTTCATTAGCTAATAATATGGGATGATGACTTTCATGGGAAAAATTATTAACTAAATTATAATTGTTTGCAAGATTTAATAACTTATGGTATAACCAATAGATTCCCTATTAGTCGGTTATCAACTAATATGTCACGAGGAACTAAGGTGTCATGATTCTGGCCAGACAGACGATGCTCAACTCTCCACACTCTCCCGTGAGTGAGTCAGTGGCCCATATTATTGAATGCATATGCTCGTGGGCGAAGGAATAGAGTAGCAAGTCTATAACACGTCTAACTGTTCTTAATACCATAAAGATTATGAGTCTTATAAACAACTAACTTAGGGTTTATGTTCGGACTTATTTACCAATTCCTATTAGTAAAACTTAAGAGTGATAAGCGAGGGAAAACGTTGAGGTTTCTTGCGTATCTTACTTTAGGGTTTTACAGGTTAGGAAAGAGTATCATTTTAGATTGGATTTTAAACTTACCTTTGTTGATACAATTAACAAATCCCTAGGTTTTCATAAATGGTTATTTAGCCTATAGACTACCTACTCTAATCTAATTTAAACTAATCTAATTAAAATGATGACGGCTTTCTGCAGAAAGTTAAACCCAAACCATGTCAGAAAATTCTATGGTAGTTCACAACGTATTTAATCATTTACCGATATTTTCGTTGTAAATTTAATTGCTTCGTGATGTTTACATGATAACTACATTGTGATTGGAAGTGTACTATACTCATGGTAATTCCACATAATCACATTGCTTTTTATGATGCTTGCATGACGTTATAATTAAACCATAGTTTTGACGCAGATAATTATTGACCAAGTATTAAGGTTCACGACTCCTCTTTACAAGGTTACAATCACGTTTGTTAACCGAAAGGCGAATGTAAGTTTTAGGTTTAAGATCACACGGATAAGTCCATTCATAAATTTTCCATTTTTACAACGTCGATCCATAATATAACTACCTTCAGTCGTTTACCGGCTTCCATACGTATGAACTTTGCTTAAAAGCATTTCCAGCACTATACCAAGTAAACAGTCGAATAGGGGCCGTCATATTATTACACGGCGTATTTAAAGTCATCCCATAATTATATGTGCTAATTACATCACAACAAATACAATAGTAATCTACTCGCTAATCATGGCACAAACTAATTCTAGCATAACTAAAGCATACATATTTAATTAAGATAGAATAGGAAAGAAAGAACCCGGATTAGAATGCGAGAAGGAATAAAATTGAATTAATAAGTGTAATTCCAAGCGTACACCCAAGATTACAAGATGTTCCTTGCTTTCGTTCTACTCTAAACAAGCTTCCTAACGAGCCTAATACTAATTTTGAAGTAAGAAAATAGAATGAGAAAGTAAGAAAGTAATATCACTAATACATGTGGTGTGTAAAGTGTGTTTGGAAGGTGTGTGTTGAAATGAAGCCTCATGCCTCCTATTTATAGGAGAAATCCGGCTCATGTTAGCATCTTGAGGAGCACTTTAGCAAAAGGTAGAAAAGGTGGTGCACCATGTACGTACAATCGCGCAAAGGTGTGGCACCGGGTACGTACAATCGCGAAAAGTTGTGGCACCGGGTACACGAAAGGACCAAAAAGCAGAAACGAGATGTTGGAGGGGAGGCCGGTGCCTCCACCATGGTGGCCGGTGGCGGTGTGGTGATGGCCGGCGACGGCTGGCTGCCACCCGCCCCGGTTCGCCGTCTTTTGCTTCGTTTCTTAATTCGCGCGTGTTTTCTTCGTTATGCATCCGTTTTCGTCAATTCTTTTTTCGTTGGATTCGTTTTTCAAAAACGAAGACTTTGATGAAAAGTAATCCCAAAATTGAGCTTCCTACCTCCAGATATTAGGCTTGAAGAAATTAGGGTATTCTTAGCATTTGCCTCATTCAAAGAGATAAAAGTTTATCAGTTGGATGTTAAGAGTGCCTTCTTGTATGGCAAAGTAGAAGAATTGGTGTATGTTTCACAACTGCCAGGGTTTGCTGATCCTGACTATCCAGATAGAGTATATCGATTGAATAAGGCTCTATATGTATTACAT
Source organism: Pseudognaphalium luteoalbum (assembly GCA_963422505.1). Classification (NCBI taxonomy): domain Eukaryota; kingdom Viridiplantae; phylum Streptophyta; class Magnoliopsida; order Asterales; family Asteraceae; genus Pseudognaphalium; species Pseudognaphalium luteoalbum. The sequence continues at coordinate 53,343,584 of OY730196.1, forward strand.
CAAGCACCTCGTATGTGGTATGGAACACTATCAATGTATCTACTTGAGAATGGGTTTACAAGAGGATCAATTAATAGTAAACTTTTTGTAAAGTGGAAGAAGAAAGACTTTATCCTTGTGCCAATTTATGTTGATGACATTATCTTTGGATCTTCTGATGAAAAGATGTGTCAAGAATTTGAGAAATTCATGAGAAAAAGGTTTGAAATGTCGGCAATGGGAGAGTTGAATCTCTTCTTAGGGTTACAAGTTGATCAAAAGATTTATGGATTTTTTATTCATCAATCTAAGTATACACATGAGCTACGGAATGCTTTAAGATGGATGAAAGTAAAATCTACAATACTCCAATTCCAGTCAATCATGGCCTTGGTCCAAATACATTGAGTGATAACGATGTGGATCCAACTCTTTATAGAGCCATGATCGGATCACTAATGTATCTAACTGCCTCTAGGACTGACATTATGTTTGTTGTTAGTACATGCGCAAGATATCAGGCTAATCTGAAAGAGTCACATATGCAAGTTGTTAAACGAATCTTTCGTTACCTCAAAGGGAAACCGAAGCTGGGACTTTGGTATCCAACTGATGGAGACTTAGATTTAGTAGCTTATACTGATTCGGATTATGAAGGGTGCAATCAGAATAGGAAATCTACAACCGGAGGATGTCAATTCTTAGGGGGTAGATTAGTGTCTTGGCAGTGCAAGAAGCAAAGCTCAGTAGCCATTTCCACGTGTGAAGCTGAGTATGTTGCAGCTGGCAGCTGTTGCTCTCAAGTACTTTGGATTTAACAGCAACTGCGGGACTATGGGTTAAATATAACCAATACTCCTATGATGATTGATAATGAATCAACAATGTCGATCACCAACAATCCGGTGAAGCACAGTAAAACTAAACACATGACATCATTTTGTTAGAGACTGTGCTGAGAAGAATTTGATAAAGTTAGTTAAGGTTCCATCACTAAATAACTTAGCAGACGAAGGCGTTCGACAGAGCAAGATTTGAGACGTTGGTTCAACTGAACGGAATGCGAAATCCAGAGTGATTAGTCTTCCATGGGTATAATTGTAATAGTTAGGTATAATATAAAAAAAATAAAGGAGAGGGCGTATGGCATTCATTTGCTTGTTACTTGAGGGGAATCACCTTCTTTAAAAATATACAAATAATATTCTTTAAAACTGTTTTAGTTTTTGTCTGCCAAAAACTAAGGGAAATGATAGTACATTAGGAAAATAAGTTTATTAACAATAAACTTAAGTCCTAAATATGATGTGTTAGTAGGTTCTCATAAGCTTCATTCACATTATAATTCCTTTACCAGGTATGTACCTATATTTATATTATTATACACCTCTTTCCACAAGTAATAATTTGCTATTTTTATTGATGTATAGATAATTTCAGCATATGATATACTAGTAGGCAAATTATGCAACAATTTCTAAAGCATTTAAGAAGTAATAATATGCTTGAGTGTTGATTTATGTGCCTATTATGTGATATATGACATAAGTCTTAAATGTTGAAGGATAGTATTTCCATACACTGTTAATATGTTGAAAAATGACAACTGGTATGAAATATATATGGCTGTTAACTTAGCTAATAATTTCTCTGTTGTACGTGAGTATAGACCTGAAGCTATTAGCTAGGCCAATAATCTCAAGCCTGTAGTGTTCATACTAAGGGATCCTCTGTTGTATGTCAGTACAGACCTGGAACCACTAGTATCTTCACTATAAGTTTGATATTTGTCTAAATTTAAAATAACATAAGTGTACTTTATGTACCTTAGTTATAAATTCAGTGTTATGTGTTTTACTTGATTTTACAGTATATCATGTTATGGGAAACATAAGTTAATACTCATACTAACAATAAAATGTTTGCTTAGAAATTTGAGTATAATTTGTTTATGTGGATCATAATATCGGTAATCATCTTGAAATGTCTATGTAAAAGTTTCAATTTTGTGACTAATTATTAAATAATTATGCTTTGGGAATAAAGATCAATAAAGTTATAATTTTATAAATATAAGTTAATAAATGGTAAAGTGAGTAATAGTGTGTCTGCCACTTCTTAGAATTTCATGAGGCATATATACAAACAATCTGTTTAGACTTTTAATAATAACTAAGAGATCTTATTCTTACTAATATGACTCCTTAGCAGATAAATTCTTATTCAGTTCAATAATTTATTTGTTTATTTATGTACTTTATTTTATGTCAAGTGTTTAATAAAAGGGTACTTGATACCACTGTTTGTTTATCTAATTGTATTCTTTACTTCATTGTACTTTATTTTATTCTTAATTTTATGTTTGAAATAAGGTTTTTATTTACATAAGTGTTTACCCATTGGAATTAAATTATACTGAATAGTCTCATCTATGTTGAACAATCGTAACAAATACAAGTGAAAAATAATTTATCTATTTTAGACTTGTGTATAGACTTAAGACTGGAAGGTATACAAGTAAATAATTTTAGCTCCAAATTTTCTTTATACAAGATTAACTGTATCATGGGTTTAGTTAGTTAATATGTAAGAGGATTATCATTGAGGAAAAATTAGACAAAAACATTTTATTAAAAATGTTTAAACAATTTACAGAGATAACTATACAAATAATGGGTTTTCATTTATACTTAGTATTAAATTCGCATTTTTTAATTTAAGTTTGACTAGTCAAACCTACGGATCCACTTCAAAACTTGCGAATCGAGTAAAAGTATAAAGGGTGGGAAGTCAAATGAGTCAAAACCAACGAACCCACTTATACTTGCGAGTTCACTTCATCTTTGCGAATCGACGAATGGCGAAACGCGACGAAATAGTATTTTCATTTTATTATGATTTCACAAGTTAGGGAATGAGTTTTTCAATCCATAGATTTTATACACTACTAGATTGCGATCATTTTGAGGTAAATATTAACGGATTTCATCGTGTATTTAACTCGGAATCAAGATATATATAAATATTAGGGTTTCGGTTTAAATTCAATTGATTTACGTAGATTCAAAGTGTTATTGAACAAGAATCTTATTGATTAATGTTAAACGAACCTTAATGAACGTAAATGCATCGATAGATTTTGTTAAAATTAATGAGTTAATCGATTTACTTCTCAACCCGCAGCGGTAGTTTATGTTGCGAGTTGATATTCAACTCAACTCGCAGCCCTACGAAGCGAGTTGAACCTAGTTCGTTGACTTGTTAACTTGCAGATAGAGTAGGTTTGCGGATCAACTTGCGAGTCGAGCTGTGGACTGACTTGGTTAGCGAGTTGACATGTCTGCGACTTGAGTTGCGAGTTGAGTTCATTTTCTGCGAGTTCAACACTTAGAGAATTTTTTAACAAACTCGTAATTTGAACTTTTGATGTAATAAGTTATATATATGTATAATTTTCGACTTCAAAAGTTAATATATTATATGTTTCGACGTGAGAATTATATATTAACACCTAATAACGTATATTCTATATATATAAGACTTATGACTACATAGTAATAGGTTAATATATGGTTGTATATAACTTGAGACAATAATTGTGACAAGTTATATATACAATTTAGAACTAAGATGTTTGATGAATATTATTATTCTTAATACATTATAGTTTAAAATTTATTATTTGATATTACAGTGTTATAATTGTTTTGTCATTTGTGCTTTTATACAGATATGGCTCGACAGTTTGACAAAGGTCATAATTGTTTTGGTCAAAAATTACCCTAGGCAATTAAGTGATCAAATCTGTAAAGTGAGGTATTAGTGCTTGTAGTTACTTCCAAGATAATTACGCAGAAACATGATTATCTATATGAGTAAATGATAATTTTTAATGAAAAATATGGTTTATATCTATATAAACGTTAATCCTTGTTAAAGAGATGATTAATAATGAAAACAAGTGTTTGTAAACAAGATTATTCCAAAAGTTTAAGTAAAATGCAAAGTATTTTAAGGATAATGCAAGTTATGCAATAAAAATATGATTACGATCAATAAAAATGCATGAAAAAGAATGATAATTCAATAATTGTGATAAAAAGATGATTAGAAACAAAATAAATACGTATATTTATGATAAATGTAAGATAAAATCAGGATAATGCAGGTTTTATGATCAAAAGATCAATGAGATGCAAATTAAAAAATAAAAATATAAAATAAATGCGATCGACACAAGGATGTACGAGGAAAGCCCTTGATCTTGTTAGATCGTCGGCATAAAACCTCGGGAAGGAACAATCGTTCCTTTCCTTTGTTGATTTTATTGCTGAAATTAAGGATAATACAGTGAATGTGCATAATATGATCGAACTAAAGTGTGTGTGTGAAGAATTTGGTGAAAAAGATGAAGTAAAGTGTGTTTTGATCGTGTTTTGTGAGAGTTCTAAGTGTTAAAAGTCATGGTTGTGCAGATTTAAGTGTCTCCTATCGATCATATGCCTCCAATTTATAGTAAATACAACATAACTAACTTTTCGAAAAATCAGGGATCCTCCCGAGATATTCGGGATCCTCCAGTCTTCTACCTTGACTTGTTATTCCACACATTTTCTGACCTCTTCAGAGCCTTGATCCTTAAATATATGCATGATTGACCTACGTTTAACTCCTGGTAGACTTGGTCAATATACACAATGGTCAAATAAAGATTAGTGGCGTTTCACTCAGGATACTGAATATATTTCCTGGATCCTGATCACCCGGGATCCTGAATATCCAAGATCCTGAACAAAAACTAACAAATAAACATTAGTAACATCTTATCCCAAGATACTTAACATATCCGGGATCCTAAACATATGTGAGATCCTGAGTATTTCTGAGATTTCTATAGTACTCAGGATCCTGAATATACCTAAATACTTATCTATAATCGGGATCCTTGATCTAAGTGTAATCATGGATATATCTAAGAACTTTATTACCTGTATCATATAAACATAGAATCTCGGTATCCTTAGTCTTAACTTTATCCTGAACATATGCATGATCCTAGATATAATTTTCGATAGTAACTAGAGACTTCAGGATCCTGTGACCTAACTATAAAATTTAGCCCCAAACAATTTCCCCCAAGTTGTGTTATCTTCAGGACCCTGATGGTGACTGTGACACCCGTCAAATTAGGACTAGTAATTAGTGCCTAATCAAGTGTAATACATGTAATTAGTTCTGTGTTAGGCTAATTAATGTATCAATATATATATTGTTGAATATATACGAGTATGGGATTTGATTAAATCGTACAAGTTTCAAATCGAATGCAATTCGGTTCAATTAATACGGACATTGGTGAACAACTTTATTAAATAATACGATATTATTTAATAACTCAATCTTATCCAAAATATTATTTATGTAATATTTCAACTCGAATTCGTATCGTACAAATAACAGTTACGCGATTAAAATAATAAACTCGCGAACAAAACGAAACAAGTTAAGTTATATTTTATAACTCAATTATTCAGTATTTGATGAAATACTTCAATTAAAATATCGAATAAATATTCGTATTTCAAAGCCTATAATTAAATGTACGAAAAATTATTTAAACAACCGGGAAAACGAACACCGCACGGAGAGTAAATGCACAGGAGTAAAAGTGGAGACCCACACTTCGGTGGGCCCCACCGAAAATCTGCCCAAAATGGGGGAAAAACCCCTCCCCACCCCTCATTATCACCTTCTCTTTCTCTCTCTCCTTCTCTTTTCCTCTCATCTCCACCACCACACCACCAATACTTCCACCACCAAAATAACCATCAAAACCACCTTAAATCATCACGCTCGTTTGGAAGAAAAGATTCATGGAGTCATGATCTTCGTTTCTACCTTTTCGGTTTCTTCTGGCGTTAAGTTTGTAAGTTTCCGACAAAACCCGAGACACTCCGATTTCACTTATTTTTACTTGTTTATGGTTTATTTAAGCTTAAAATGTCCAAATACTAATACATGTACCGAATGCTCATACGGGAAAGTTGACCCTATTGACTCGGAGTATTCAACCCCCATTCGCCTAGCCATCAGATTCCTCCACTGACATCTTCGCTTTTGGCTCCTTGATGACCGAAAGGGAAATCAATGAGATAAGGGTTGGCCTTCAAGTCAACATGCTGCTCTAAACCCCCCGGCGGGGGGCTTAGCGAGTATTTAAATCCGCCTTGAGCTGGTAACTCCAAAATCGATGATTCTTGGCCACTGACTTTCAACCTTCATGTATGTTAGCTTTAAAACCCTTTTTTAAAAGGGTTTAAGCGTATGGGTTGGGTAAAAGAATCGGACCAAACGGTCACCGGAAAACATGTTTTTGGCTCAAATTCCGGCCAACAGTTCGTTGTGTCGCAGAGGCTCCAGGCCACCTGCGAAACAAGCCCTTATGTCGCAAAACCCCCACTTATGTCGCATATAGCGACACAAGTGACTATGTCGCAAACCCTTCGGATGTTGCATTTAGCGACACAAAACACTATGTCGCAAAACCTATTTCCATCGCATATAGTGACACAACATTTTATGTCGCATTAAATTGCGGACGTCGCACTTAGCGACTCAAAGACTTGTGTCACAGACATGATTTGCGACACAAAAGGCTATGTCGCATCTAGCGACACAAGCCTTATGTCGCACACTGTGTCGCATGAAACAGAACCAAGAAAGAACAGATTTTACTAAGTGTCGAGACCTAAAATTTTACAACTCGATTTCACCCAAATTCAAGTCCAAATGTGTTTTTCACCAAAGCAATATAGTAGAAATAAAAATCATGTCGTGGACACCCAACCAGGGGCCAGCACCTTGGACCAGGGGCTGGCCCCTTGTCCCCTTGGACCAGGGGCCAGCCCCTTGGACCAGGGGCCAGCCCTTTGGACCCCGCCAGGGGTTGCCACCCCTGGGACCCCGCTAACCAGGGGCGCTGCCCCCGGACCCCCGTCACCTAAAGTTTATAAATACTTTTAAGTATAATACTTCGAAATCATAATAATAATATTTGAGATTATTATTACAAACAATCACCAACGGGCCGTACACGTTTTCAAAACATAACAAATCAACCAAATTGTATTACTTTGGATATTCTAGTTGAAAGAATAACTACAAAGGTAGTCTTTATAGATACCTTCTCTCATTTATAACCATCGCGTTTCGTGGACACCCTCAGGTTACAAGTCTTCGGACATCGATTCTCGGGTAATCAACTCAAGTTTAATTAGTTAAACTCTCCAGACTCAGGTGAGTCTCATAGCCCCTATTTTACTATTTTACTCAGGGGTGTGATTACATTGCTCATTTTATTTTAACTATATGAACGCAAGTACGAAAACAAACAATTACAACATGAGTTATCTCACTAATCTTTTAAAAGCCCTCCTCAGCATAGTTTGGTAATACGTTGTAGCATGAATATTAGTATATGGTACCATATAGGATTGACCCTCCTCGTCCGGGTTAGCATGCACTAACTGGGCAAACGGATGTACTAATATTTGTTCAGACGAGTGTAGATTAGGTACTCGTGGGAGGCACCTCGATCCGGATTCCTTAAATGTGGACCTGACACATCGAGTTATGCTCAGACTATGTGCTTGTAACACCCCCAAATTCATCGATTTTGTTTAGCGGAAGCGTTTAGTTAAGTATGGGGAGTGCCACAATATACAGTACATGCATACGTATCAGAGCATATGATTACAACAGAACAAATATATTAAGATGCCAAACGTAATAGTTACAAAGTTTACGATTTATCAAATCGTTCAAATGTGAAAGTTATTAAGTTTACAAAAGTAGATTTCGTAAACATGACCAAAACAGATTAGTTATATAAAAGAAATCCATTTGTCAAAAGTTGGCATCCTAGTTTCATCGTGGGTCGCCTAGAATCCGTATGTGCAGGCGGTCCTTACGTGTGCTGCTAATTCCCTGAAAAACATAGTAAAAGTCAACAACTAGGTTGAGTGAATTCACAGGTTTTATGTTTGCAATAGTTGAATCAAGTTTGTAAGCACAGTTGTTAAAACCAATACGTTTACAAAGAGTTATTGCCATAATAGTCAAGTAATCATTTTGTGGAATGTTATCCAAAATACAGTTCGCGTGGGATGTTACCCAAAATACCGTTTGCGTGGGATGTTACCAAAAATACCGTTTACGTGGGATGTTACCCAAAATACCGTTTACGTGGGATGTTACCCAAAACACAGTTTGCAATACGTTGTTGGTCGTTCTCCAGCATTTACAAAATAGTACCGGTCGTTCTCCGGTCTAAATACGCACGGGTCGTTCTCCCGTCCAACTCGGCCAGTCGTTCTATGGCAATAAATACTGCTAGTCGTTCTCCAGCGAAACACAGTACCGGTCGTTCTCCGGTCAAAAAAAACGCATGGGTCGTTCTCCCGTCCACTTGGCCAGTCGTTCTCTGGCACTAAAATACGTTGCTGGTCGTTCTCCAGCGTTTTCATAAAAAGTACCGGTCGTTCTCCGGCCAAATACGCACGGGTCGTTCTCCCGTCCAAACAAAACAGTTTATCAATTAGTTTACCACGTTTTTTTAGTTTATGGTATGAAAATATTATTTCATAAGCATTAGTTCACACAATCGTTCAACAGTTCAAAGTACTCTAATCGTTCGAGTAAACAAGTATACAATCATGTAGTAAAAGCAGTTATGGCAATTAATAAAGCAGTTGACTATGTTTTCCACCCCTGTTCAAAAGCAGTTAAACAGTAAAAGTAGGGGCTGTGAACTCACCTGTTGAGTTAAGTAATGTGCGAGTGCTAGCAAAGCCTAAAGCCCAACTATAGTCCAGAATCTCCTAACGCCCTAAACATATGAGATTTGATAAGTATGTAGATGTCTTAATTTGACCATCCATGCTAGTGTTCGTTCAACCAAATTATGTCCAAAGTGTTTGTTTGTCGTTTAAGTTTGTAGCTTTAGAATGTATACGACTCGTTGGTAGCGGTTTGTAATAATAATATCTGAAAACATCATTATACTCGTTTCGTTTTATACTTAGCAAAAGTATATATCTTGGTATGTTAATCATCATTATAAGAAGTGTAATTGTCGTTACGCGAACGTCGAATCATTGTGCAAAACTCAGTTTGCAGACCAGGTCAGTTCGGCTCGCTCGTTCGACTTGCTCGTTCAGCTCGCAAGCTCGGCTCGCAAGGGTTCAATTCGCAACTAGTTCGATTCGCAGCTTGATTCAGTTTGCAGCTCGGTTCGGCTCGCAGCTCGGTTTGGTTCGCATAACGAGTTCGGTTCGCAGCTCACTAGCTCGGTTCGCAGCTTGGTTCGGTTCGCATCGCGAGCTCGGTTCGCAGCTCGGCTCGGTTCGTAGGAAGAACAGATCTCAGCTCGCAGAACGGGCTGTTCGTGTTTTTAACTTTTAAAAATGCATTTTTAAGTCATTTTTGGACATAATAAGTTGGTAGAACACTAAAACATGATGTATTAAGTATTGCAAACACGAAATATCAAAGGAAATAGAAAAATCTAAGAGTTTGCGGGATTGTCGGGTTCTTACAAACTTGTCGCCGTGAAAATCCGAGAAGATGGTTGTGTAGCTTTCGTCGTGGTGATCGTTTTTCTCTAAATGAGCTCGGTGATTTATTGCGTTTTTGTGGTAGTATTTGTGTGATTTGTGATGGTGGTGATGGTGGTGGTGGAGGTGGTTTTTGAGAGAGAAAAGAGGAGATAAGATGATGGTGAAAAATGAGAGGGGAGGGGGTGTTTGGGGCTGATTTTTGTTCAACAAAGAGAGGGGATTTTTGTCCCAAATTGTGGTATTTTACCCGTGTTTGTTTACCCGATCGTTAACTGTTATAATATTTTTAAATGAATAATTTTTAATTACGTATTCGAATATATTTTTAGTTGAGATATTTTATAAAAGTAAATTTAATTAATTTGTAAAATTATAACTTTGTTTTGTTTCAGTTGTACGAAATAAGTGTTATACGATTCGAAATACTTGTTAAATATTATCAACATAATATTTAATAAACGTTTATGTTATTTAATAATCTCGTTTTATTAAATAATTTTGATCACCAACAGTCGTATATTTTTGTCGCGCTTGTTCCAATTGTTTCGTACGTAATTATAACAAATTACGAAATGTAATACTATGCGTATTAACTAGTTGGGCTTTGCTAGACTTACCTCTAAAATGTGTTGTGAATTCACTCAAGTAGGGAATTAGCCTAGATGTGCGTGCTAATTGCGTTTTTAATTATGTCGAATTTGCAGGGTGTCACAGTGCTCATGGCTGTAAAACTTTTATTCTGCTTAATTGCATTTTAAATTCAACTAAATCTTGCGGTTCATACTATATATGTGTTGACATACAAACCAGTGAGCTCACCAGCGTTTCACTGACCCATTTTAGCATGTATCATAGGTACTCAGCAGTAGGTTAGACTGTCATTCAGGATAACATTAGCTCGAGTCATCATGCAAAACATTCAGAGATTTAGCTGCATTATTATATTTTGTATAGATTAGTTATGTATGTAGATCTCTCAATCTAGGAACTGAGCTAATGTAAACTATATTTTGATGTAAACTTTGATTTTATCAATACAAGTTATAAAATGATACATATAGAGTCGTTCATTATATCTTTGTGCTATGATTATTCATTAGTCGCGCCCCGACCCGATTCGCTTCCGCAACCTAAATTTGGGGGTGCGACAGTGACACAACTTCCAAAAATAAACTTTAAATAAAAGAGGCAAGATATTACCGTGCATTGGTAACCATTTCCACGTTGATTGAATTTTTGATAAGCATAAACCCTTTAATACCTCATTTGCGTGACTTCAAACTTCATAATGGCTTTGGCTACCTGTTCTTCTGTGACAACCCGCAAAAATTTATGATTCAACTCCGCTCAGGTAATAAACATGGAGAATTTTTTTTTTTAGTTAAACTATAATTTTAGTGAATTAACGCCTATAATTAAATAACATTGAATTTAGGCGCCTTATCGTTACAACCTGACACTAAACAAGCATTTATCCGTGGATACATATAATGTGACAAATTGCTTACATTTATGTTTATTAATTCATTTAGTAAACCCTAATATATATATATATATAAGTATGTGTGAACCACAAAAATATAGTGATAAGTACACTCACTTGCATGAAAGTAACTAATCACCACCTTTGCATGAAATACAATACTAATAATTAAATAAATACACTTATTTTATTCTTATTTAACTAAAAACTTTACTTAAAATATTTAAATTAAAAATTTAAATTAATTAATAAAAACATAATTACACCTTTAAATACACCTCCCACCTCCACCAATCAAAAACCAAACTTTTCCTCTCCCCCCCCCCAAACCGGCCACCCCTTCCCCTCCCCCCCCCCCCCCCCCCACCCACCACTTCTTCTATTTAAAGAACCTACATCCATCCATTTCTCACTTTTCACACACACACCCATTTCCTCTCTTCTAAACACTCTCTTCCTCTCCTTTTCTCCCCAAAAACTCAGCCATTATAACACCACCAAAACCACCACAAATCATCACCCAAAAGCCCTTTCATAAACTCAAAACTAACTACATTCATCTTGGATTGCATTGGTAAGAAGATGCACGATTTTCTCTTCTTTACTTCATTTTTACACTAAACATCACCCATGGATGAATAATACAAAACTTGTATAAATATATGTATATCTACATCTTATATCTTGTTTTATACATATGTAAGAACTTTATGTATGGCTATGCCTACACTTACATATGTATGTATACATATCATCTTTCATCTTTGTTATAATCTTATGTATGGCTATGCCTACAATTGTATATGTATACATGCATTTCATTTTTTTTCATTTTATTATAATCTTATGTATGGCTATGCCTACATGCATCTCTTCTATTTGCTTTTAGTTTAAAATATTGAAAAGTATGGCTAAGCCTATAAAACGACTTGATGTTTGTAGATTACCACTTGCACATGTTCATGTGTTAAAAATAAGTGATATTCCATGATCAAACCTATGTCAAGTCATAGAAGATGTAAAATATACCTATACTTATTTACAAATCTTTCAAAGATTTCATGCTAGTAAAGTACTCATAATCTATGGAAAAATGATGGTAAAATGCATGTGTATAAAGGGCTAAAACAATGATTTGGTACCTAGGAGTTAGGATAGTAGTCTATGACTCGAAATCCTAACCCACACACATTACATGCAATCTGTCCAGATTTCTATACCTCACTTTGCAAGGTCATAACTCCATGAATACTTAACAAAATACCACCATTTTACTACTGAAATTACTTTTATGTATTAGCTTTCAAACCCAAGTGGTCTCACTCAAAAACATGGAGTATTCGACCTCCAAACAGCCCATACGAAACTGTTGTGCATGCTGTGACAGATTCGTATACCTCACTTTGCAAGGTCATAACTCCATGAATACTTAACCAAAGACTACCATTTTGCTACTGAAATTACCGTTATGTGATAGCTTTCAAGCCCAAGTGGTTTCACTTAAAAACATGGAGTATTCGACCTCCAAATAGTCTATACTAAACTGTTGCACCGACAACTTATTTTTCCGAAATCAACAAACTTATGATACATGCTTGGATATCATGATATGGACTTGCATTCTTACTAGATGATTGTATATTTAACTATAAGGAAACATTATTATGTAACATACTCAACTAAGACAAACTATGGGTGATGAAACTTTACAAAAATTAGAATTAATATGTATATACTATATGACTAAACTTAAGCATTTTATGTGATCTAGGACGCGTTAACCCCACCGAGACCCAAACAATTACTTGCTAATTTCCGCTCTCTCACTAAGGTGAGTCTCATGGCCCCTACTCATGGAATTTCGAGCATGGAAACAACGTTTTATGTCGTTTGTTTTATTCACTGATCCTGATATGGAGTTGGCTCTTCTTGAACGATATGAAGCACCTGTTGCTCTTGGAGAACACATGGGTGTTCCTCCACCAAAACCCGTTCGTTCATACACTCACAAAGAACGAAAAGCATGTGAAATTGAATGCAAAACTCATTCTGCTATTACTATGTCACTTCCAACTGACGTTTTGGATATGTTTCCACAAACAATCGCTTATGATCTTTGGATTGTAATTGAGAAGAGATTTTGTGGTAACACTGAATACATCGAGAGCAAATTGGAATTAATCAAAACTCAGTTTGATTATTTCTATATCCAGAAAAATGAGACGGTCAGAGACATGCTTTGCAGATTTACACGCACAGTAAACGAACTGCAAGCTGGAGGATATAATCTAAAAAATTCTGAGATTAACAAAAAGGCTTTAGCTGCTCTACCACCAAGTTGGGAAACACGAGTTTTGTTATTAGAAAGTGATCCAAAAACAATGCAATTGTCTCTGGATGATCTTGTTGGAAAACTTGAAGCTGGTGCATTAGATATTCAAAAGAAGGAAACAAGATCTATTGCTCGTGCATCAGAATCAAGTAATGGTGGAACAGCTTTCATTACAGCTGAGCCAAATTCTCAGAGATCCTCTTCTTACTGTAATCCTACTGTAGGAACCTTTTCAGCCCTACCAACTTATAATGCTTCTTCAAGCAAAACATGTTCATCATCATCTGTTCCTTCTTCAGCAACCACAGATGAACATGCAGCAATGTTTACTGCCTTCTTGTCATCATATGAAGACTTTCTTTCTAAAAGAATCAGTACATTGGAGCTGACTGATGAGGACTTCAATCAGGTTGATCCCGATGAGTTAGAAAGGATTGACATTAGATGGAATATGGCTATGCTCACTCGCAGAGCCAAAAACTATCTAAGAAGAACTAGAAAGAGATCTCTTGAAGATGCAGCTGATCGAACACCAATGGGATTCGATAAAAGTAAAACCAAGTGCTATAAGTGTCAGAATCTTGGACACTTTGCCCGCGAATGTGAGAAAGGCCGACAACCTGCTACGTGTTTCACAAAACCATCTGTTGCTCCAAAACAGATTGAACATACAACTGCTAAGGCTGCATTGTTGATTGAGGATGGAGGTGCTTATGATTTTTCTGCATTTGAAGATCACGAGCAATGCTTCATGGCCATCAACAATGAGTCAGGTCATATACAAAGCAGTAAATGGTATGTGGATAGTGGCTGCTCACGGCACATGACCGGTGACATGTCTCTTCTGTCAAACGTTAAACCATATCGCGGAGGACATGTTGCTTTTGCAGGAGATGCAGGTGGTAACATAACGGGATAGGGTACTCTTTCTAATGGGAAAGTGAGTTTTGATAAAGTAAATTATGTCGAGGAACTGCAACACAATCTGATCAGTGTTTCTCAAGTCTGCGACAAGAAGTTTACTACAGCATTTACAGATGTTGAATGCTTAATTTTGAAACCGGGATTTGTTATTCCCGAGGAATGGGTGTTACTGAGAGCACCCCGTGTACGCAACTCGTACATTTTGGATATGCAAACTGTGACTACCAAGGAGCATACTTGTTTGCTATCAAAAGCATCTTCTAAAGATTCACTGCTTTGGCACAGACGTATGGGACACATTCATTTTCGCAGAATGAATTATCTTGTCAATAATGATCTTGTGTTAGGTGTGCCCAAAAAGTCATTCGAAATAGTTTATGAATGCGTTTCCTGTCTCAAAGGGAAACAACACAAGAAGTTCCATAAGTCTAAGCAGGTGAACTCTATTGAATCTCCATTAGAGTTGCTTCACATGGATTTGTTCGGTCCTGTGAATAAGAAAAGTATTGGAGGAAAATCATACTGTCTGGTTGTTACTGATGATTACTCAAGGTTTTCTTGGGTATATTTCTTGGCTGGAAAGGATGAAATGGCTGATACTTTAACCTACTTGTTCGACAGATTGGAAAACCTGTGTAACCTGAAAATCAAGAAACTGCGTAGCGATAATGGAACAGAATTCAAGAACAGAACCTTGGAAATGTATTGTCTTCGAAAAGGAATTTTTCATCAGTTTAGTGCTGCTCGTACTCCTCAGCAAAATGGTGTCGCTGAAAGAAAGAATAGGACAATCATTGAAACAGCAAGAACCATGCTGTCTGATGCGCATCTGCCTACCACGTTTTGGGCAGAAGCTGTTAATACTGCGTGCTATGTGTTGAATCGAGTTTCGATGGTTAAGAAATGAAACAAAACATGTTATGAATTGCTGAATAATCGCAAACCAAATTTGAAGTTTCTTGAGCCTTTCGGGTGTCCTTGCACAATCTTAATTACTAAGGACTCGGTAGGAAAATTTGATGAAAAAGCTGTCGATGGCCTATTTTTGGGATATTCTGTGAACTCGCCGAATAAACGAGTCTTCAACAAGTCCACTGGGAGAATAGAGGAACATTATGAAGTAAGGTTTATGAAATATACTGATTCTCCAAAAGGCAAGGGACCTGAGTCCTTGTTTGAGTATGATAAGTTGGTGTTCTCATTCAATCTTCCCAAATTTAGTGAAGAAGATCAGGTGGTGTCTCTACTTCATGGTTTGGATCAAACTTCCGACTTAGTTTCCAAGTCTAGAGTAGTACCTCCTGAGAATATTGTCAATGATGATAATTCCTCCGATGTCGATCATGTGGCTTCTGAATCTAATCCTCAAACTGAAACCGATATTATCTTTCCACTTGAAACTGAGAACATTGTCACTGATAGCTCAGTTGCAATTGAAAATTCAGAAGGTGTTCTTTCAAATTTGGATCCGATCATTGTGCCTGATCAGATCCCTCAGCTTAGGATTCATTCTACTCACCCCACTGAAAATATCATCGGTGAGTTTCAACAAGGTGTTTTAACCAGGGGTCAGGTAGCTGCTAACGAAATCCGTGAAGAATCATCAACTGCCTCTTTTGCCTACATTGAAGAAGAAATGGAAGAATGCTTCTTATCTCAGCTTGAACCAAAGAAAATAGACGAAGCTTTGAAAGACCCATACTGGGTTGAGGCTATGCAGGAAGAATTGAATCAATTCAAAAAACTTGATGTCTAGGATTTGGTTCCTTTACCCAAAGGTGTTGATCCAATTGGAACTCGCTGGGTATATCGCGTGAAAAAGGATGACAGAGGTGTAGTTATTCGGAATAAGGCTCGGTTAGTTGTTCAAGGTTTTATTCAGATTGAGGGTTTAGACTATGATGATATGTTTGCTCCAGTTGCAAGATTGGAATCCATTCGCATCTTTCTAGCTTATGCGTCATTCAAAGGCTTTCGGGTCTACCAACTAGATTTCAAGAGCGCATTACTGTATGGAGAAGTTCTAAAGGATGTGTATGTAATGCAACCTCCCGGTTTTGAAGATCAAAATCATCCTGACTATGTTTGCAAGTTAGGCAAGGCTCTATATGGTCTTCATCAAGCTCCACGAGCTTGGTACGCGAGGTTGGCAAATCATCTCTTGAGAAATGGCTTCTCTCGGGGCCAAATTGATAGCACTCTCTTCATAAAAAGGGTTGGAGAAGATTTGTTACTTGTGCAGGTCTACGTGGATGACATTATATTTGGTTCAACAAATGATTCTTTGTGCAGAGACTTCGAGAAGATTATGAAGTCCGAGTTTGAGATGAGTGCCATGGGGGAACTTAAGTTCTTTCTAGGTGTAAAGGTTGAGCAGTCTGATAAAGGTCTTTACATTCATCAGTCCAAATATGTGATTGACATGTTGACTCGGTATGAACTCCATGACTGTAAGCCATATGGTACTCCTATAGAAACAGATCACAAGCTCGGACCTGCTGAACACGAAGAGGACTGCAAGGAGCGGGATTATCATTCTATGATAGGATCGCTGATGTATCTCACTGCATCCAGACCAGATATTGTGTTTGCTGTGTCTATCTGTTCCAGGTATCAAGCAAAGCCCAAGGTTTCTCACATGAAGGCTGTGAAGCGAATTTTTGGTTACCTCAAATATAGACCATCACTTGGTCTATGGTACTCAAATGAGAAAAATTTCTCTCTCACTGCCTATTCTGATTCTGATTATGGCGGCTGCAATTCGGATAAAAAGTCAACTACAGGTGGTTGCCAATATCTCGGCTCTAGATTGGTGTCTTGGCAGTGTAAAAAACAAACCACAGTTTCCACCTCAACAGCGGAAGCTGAATACATTGCTGTTGCAAGCTGTTGCTCCCAGATTTTGTGGATTCAACACCAATTGCGTGATTATGGGTTACTTCTTACCTTGACTCCAATTCATATTGATAATACTGCTGCTATATCTATTATTCGCAATCCCGTTCAACACTCTAAGACCAAGCACATAGAGATTAGGTTTCACTTCATACGAGATTGCTATGAGAAACACTTGATTGACCTTTTTCACATAGATACCCTTATGCAAAAGGCCGACTTATTCACAAAAGCATTTTCGTGTGCTCGTTTCGATGAACTTGTAGATATGACAAGGATGATTTCCTTTGATCTCAAGAAATGATTTGTGACTTGATTTATGTACAGTTTATTAAAAAAAAAAAAATCGCAACAGCCACTCTTTATACTTTTTAGTATTAAAGAAATGTACCGTTGCTACATTTTAAAATAGACGTTGAAGTTGTGTCTGTAAACAACTTGAGATATGATAGTACATCGGGTGACATGCATAAAATGGAATTTTAAGGTTTATCTTGGATGTGTCAGTAGATTTATCTGACGTGTTGAAAAACAGTTTTTATAAACATTGTCTTCCTCATACGATATATTAGTAGGCTTGTTATGCAAAACTCTTTAAGACTTCTTAAGAAGCCTAATAATTAATTGTCTATTTCAAGTGGTACAACATCATTAGATGTATGACAAAAGTCTTAATTTCTTACTTATACTAGACATGTGTTCATTGAAAGAAGTTTATTTGATATCGTTTGGGGGTATATATTGACAGTCTCCTCTGTTATACGTAAGTATAGACCTGGTTTCTGTTTATATATACTTAAAAATTAAGCAAACACAAGTCAAAGTACTTGCAAAGTCTTTAAAATTAAGATACCTTACAAGGTCGCCAAAATGGTTTGACCAAGTCTGGTTTTGCTTAAACCTGAATCCAGCTATGTCGCTCTGTTGTACGTAAGTACAGACCTGTCACCGCTGACTTGATTCTTAAATTTGATTTTCTAATATTCTCTCTGTAAATGGAAACATGGTCTATGTCTTAAGTTAAGATGTATATCTATGGTGGGGACCACAGCGAAATATACATGCGAATAATAATAAAAAATTATTAGCTCCTAGATGTGCGTATAACATGTTTAAAGTGGACAATTATACTAATAATCGTTTTGAAATAATTTTTATAAAAACTGTTTCTAACATGTCAAGTAAATTTAAAGAGGACAAATATACTGATGATCGAAATAACACTTACTATTCCTAATAATTGCATGTTATTTTGATATGATCCCTAATCAGAATTCTCAACTCCGTCACCAAAACTTTTATCGTTTTTACGCTTTTAGTTGTCCTTGTCTATTTTTTTTTTGTTTATATTTATATTTAGTTTTATCCTTTTAATAGTATGTAAAATTTATTTATTTATTTCAGTCACAAATCATCTTCTATACGAAAATTCTCTAATCAAAATCAAAATCGGGTCTGACCTCAAATAATTTTGTGTCATCAAAATCTGCGATGTGTTCTATACGACACAAGCATTATGTCGTATTCCAACTATACGACTCAAGAATTGTGTCGTATATTATGTCGTATATTATGTCGAATATTATGTCGTATATTATGTCATATGTGGGTCCGGGTATAACACTTCAAACCATACGACATAATCATTTACGTTTTATTCACGACACACGATATACGACACAAAGGCGATTTTGCGACATACTCGTTTTCTCGTTCGGATTCGTATTTTCGAAGCTTTTTCGCCGCGATTCGTTGTTCAATTCTTGTTCCTCACCCCTCTGTGCACCTTTAGGTATGATCCATTCATGTTTTTATCGGTTATTTAGCCTTAGATTGGTTAGTGCACATTTACATTTTTAGGGTTACGGTTTTTACCCAAATTATTTAGGGTTTAGGGTTTCTAGGGTTAGGCACCTGTATATTATTGATCCCCTATTGATTGCGAACCCTAGGGTATGCATAGATTTTGAAAACCCCAATTTTTCTCATCGATCGAATCTGGGTTGGGATGGTGTTCATCTTTGCGACACAACATACGACACAAGTGTTGTGTCGTATAGGTTAGAGGCTTTTATGTCGTAGTGTTATAACTGCTTATGTCGTTTTTTAATACGACACAACATACGACACATGCCTTATGTCGTACCAATGTTATACGACACAATCTACGACACAATAGCTATGTCGCATCTGAGATTAATTTCTCAAAAAATGCTAAATGCAAGGGAAATGCTGTCCGTATGACATGTGTCATACGACACAATACTTGTGTCGTATTTTCATTCTATGACACAATTCTTGTGTCGTATTTCTGTAGTGCGACATAACTCTTGTGTCCCAGTTATTATTATTTTTGGTACTAACGCTAACGCATTTCGAGCTTTGTTGTATTATTGTTATGTTTTGCAGTAATGGCTGAACAACACGCTGCTCAACCCACCGAGATCGATGTCACAAAATATTTCTGGGAACCACGTCACAATATCGTGGCATTCTTGAACTCCACTGTTGAGTCTTCGCGCCTGTATCGTCCCATGATAGCCTTTCTTCGTCGCTCCCGAATTTACAAGGCAATCACTGCTGACACTAGGATCTTAACAAATCATATTACCGAGTTTTGGGACAACGCGGTCATCAACAGAGATGAACAGGATCCTCGTATCATTTCTAGGGTTTGTGGCCGCCAAGTTATCTTCTCCGAGCAGCTTATTCGGGATTTCTTTGAGTTTGGTGACAATTCTGACATGATCATTCAGTTCAGTGCTGCTGCAATCGCCGAAGGCATGAGATCAATTGGATATCAAGATATTCCTGTTGATCAATACAAGAAGACCTACATGACGAAGGTCTGGAGATATCTGGCACACATTGTGATCGTGTGTTTGTCAAGTCACAGGGCAGGCCTTGAAGGGATGAGATATTCGACTGCCTCTGCTATTCTTGCTTTGATCTACAACAAACCCTTTAACTTTTCAGGTTATATCTTCAGGGGTTTTGTCAAAAACGCTTTGGATACAGAAGAAAAATGGGATGAGTATCCTCGGTTTACTCAGTTGTTGCTCAATCATTTGCAACCAGATCTTCCTGTGACTGCTTCTTTCACTTTTAAGCAGACGCCGATGAACACCAGAATTTACATCACTTGTGCTTCTTTTGCCAAGCAGGGACAGGCACGGGATCGTGAGGTTGATCTGTTCGGTCACATAGTGGATCCTGTGTATGTTGCTCCTCCAGGTGAACAATTCGTTGCACCGAGACCTGAACATCCAGTCCAACAACCTCCAGTCCAAAAACCTCCAGTTCAGCTACCGCCGGTTCAACCAGATCTCGTGGATCCGGAGTTAGTGGATCTTGATCATGAGATTGATGCTTATCAGCCACCTTCTCCACGTCCTGAATCCTCCAGCCACAGAAAAAGGGCTCGAGACACGTTCTCGCCCATCCACCTCTACTTCTTCTGAGCTCCCAAGAACTGAAACTCCGATCACCCCTCATCCAGCAGTCATTCAAGAGCTCCTGAGCAGGATTGATCGAATGCAGCATGATATGGCCGCTTTGAAGCTCAGGTTGCCAGGATCTCCCGTATTGAAAAAGAAAATGCAGAGATGAGATCAATAGTTTTGAAGCTGGAAACCCAAGCTATTTCTTCGGGGGAGAAAGGCCCACCGGCCTTAGAATCAACACCTAGGGTTTCCGCCGAGGGCGATGAAAATGTAAATTCTGATAATGTAACTGATTCTACTATTAATGAAACAATTCTTGTTTTGGATTATATTATTGAGCAACCAGGGCAACCAAAACCGCTAGCTGTAGATTACACCTACTGTAATTTGACATACCTTCAAGCTGTGGTCAACGCAGGCGGTCATGCTCCTGAAGAACCTTTTGACTTTGAAACTGTTAATAATGATGATGAAGTTTATATTGAACAAGAAGAGCTTGAACCAGATGAAGAATATACCGATTGTCCAGCTTACCCACAAGAGGGTAATGTCGTATCTGATTCTTCAGATGATGAGTCAGAGCCTGCATTTAAGTACGTACCAGAATCTACTTCTCAAGCAGCTCCTGCTCAAGAATCGTCTGAGCCTGCTGGCTCTTCACAAGAAAAATCAGTCCCTGTTCGTGAATCGATAAATTATAATGACATTTTCTCACAGGATACATATGAATATGTTCCTTCTGACAAAGAAATGTCCATCAGGGATAACTGGTTTCCCAAAGGAAAAAATCCCGAACTTGTTCCTGTTACATGCAAGAAATACAAGGTTGGCGGTGATTATTCAGGTCTTATAAAAAGTTGGAAGGTTAGCAAAGGGAGGTTTATGATCAAGAGACTTGACGGTATTCGGTATTTTCGTCATTCTCTGAAGAAACTGAGTATGTTGCCGAAGCATGACATTGTTCGTCTCACTCAGCTTCAGTTGATAAATCCTTACAAAGATGGAATTGCAAATGCTATTCAAAAGATCATGCGTGAAGAAATTTGACTGAAGAAATATCATTATGTCAAACCGATACTGGGTACAAGGTATACATTCAAGAAAAAGCTCAATTCAAAGACCAAGCAGCCAATCGTAAAGGTTCACTATCCTCCTGCTGAATGTCTGCGTGAAATTGCTCTGGAAACAGTTCCATTCAATCTGCTGAAGCGTTTTCACTACTGGGAACTGGATGGTCACACTGGCGAAGCCGTTCTTGTTTATGTGCCAGATTCAGTGCCACATACTGGATCTAGTTCATTGTGGGGTCTACAAAAGGCTGAATTCAGAATATTTGACCCAATGAGCCTGATAAATCTGTCTAGAGATGATATGAAGAAGCTATTTGACAATCGGATTCGCTACAACCCAGGAAACGAGTTCAATACAGTATTAGCGAAGCGATTTCAGAAAATCATTGATATATGCTTCACTTTTAGCATACATGCTGGCGGAAAGTTTCCACCCGGATGGGTTTGATGTTCAGGTGTTTGAAGATCTGCTGTTTTGAAGACTGAAGCCAATCGAAGAATTCTTGAAGACCAAGCTGAAGACACGGGGGAGTTTGTTGGTACATCTATGTGTGTCTGTCAGTTGGTCTCAGTCTGTAATCGTGTCGATATTGTAATTACGTATTGAATAGTTTTAGACTTAGTTTAATTACAATTTTTGTAATCATGCGACACAAAGATTGTGTCGTAGAATCATTCTATGCGACACAAGTATTGTGTCACAGAATCAGTCTATGCGACACAAGGATTGTGTCGCAGAATGTCTGGATTAGACTATAAATAGAAGCTCGCCAACTTCTGTTTTAACAAGACTTTCACACACATAACACTTCTGTTTTTCATAGAAAATTCACAAGGTTGTGTTATTTTGATCTTTGTGTGTTTGTCCAAGTGTATGTATTGTTGCTAGTTTATTATATATAAACATACACCTTTGTGTTTTAGTTATTTATTGTGTTAATCATGCATATCTTGGTGTGTTTGATTTCCGCTCTAACACACAAGTTAAACTACTCGATTTGGTCCGTAAACAAGGAACCTACAACCCGGTGCACCACCTTTCGCTACTTTTCCGTACCCGGTGCACCACCTTTCGCTACTTTTCCGTACCCGATGCACCACCTTTCAATCTTTTTCTAATGTGAGCCTAGGGATGCTAACATGAGCCACATTTCCCTATAAATAGAGCCCCAAGGCTTCCATTTGAAAATGTCCCATATGCATTAGGCATAATTCTCTCTTTACTTTCTCATTCTATTTTCTTACTTCAAAATTAGTATTATGCTAGTTAGGGAGCTTGTTTAAAGTAGAACGAAATCTAGGGAACATTTTGTAATCTTTGGTGTACGCTTGGAGTTACGCTTATTAATTCAAGTCTATTCCTTCTCTCATTTTAATCCGGGTTCTTTCTATCCTATTCTATCTTAATTTAATATGTATGCTTTAATTATGCTAGAATTAGTTTGTGCCATGATTAGCGAGTATATTACTATTGTATTTGTTGTGATGTAGTTAACATATATAATTGTGGGATGACTTTAATTATGTCATGAAATAATATGACGGCCCCTATTCTACTGTTTACTCGGTATAGTGCTGGAAATGCTTTTAAGCAAAGTACATACGTATGGAAGCCGGTAACGACCGAAGGTAGTTGTATTATGGATCGACATTATAAAACGGAAACTTTATGAACGGACTTATCTTATGATTTTAAACCGAAAACTTATATTTGCCTTTCGATTAACAAACGTGATTGTAACCCTGTAAAGAGGAGTTACGAACCTTGATACATGGTCAATAATTATCTGTGTAAAAACTATGTTTTTAATTGTAACATCATGCGAACATCATAACATGCAATGTGATTACGTGGACTTGCCATGAGTATTGTACACTTTCGATCACAATGTACTTATCATGTGAACATGGCGAAGCAATTAAATTCACAATGGAAACATCAGTAAACGATTAAATACACTGTGAATCACCATAGCATTTTCCGACATGGTCTGGGTTTAACTTTATGCAAAAGCCATCAGCATTTTAATTAGATTAGTTAATTTAGATTAGATTAGACTAGGTAGGCTACATGCTAAATAACCATTTACAAAAACCTAGGGATTTCTTAATTGTAATGAGAAAAGCAAGTTTGGAATCTAAGTTACACTGATATCCTTTCCTTAAAATACGAAACCAAAAATAAGATACGCAAGAAACCTGAACGTTTTCCCCCGCTTATCATTCTTAAGTTTCATTAATAGGAATTGGTTAATAAGTCTGAACATAAATTCTAAGTTAGTTGTTTAATGGATTTGAAATCTTTATGGTATTAAGAATGGTTAGACTTGCGAACGACCTGCTACTCTATTCCTTCACCCACGAACGAATACGTTCAATAATACAGGTCACTAACTCCCTCACAGG
Source organism: Pseudognaphalium luteoalbum (assembly GCA_963422505.1). NCBI lineage: Eukaryota > Viridiplantae > Streptophyta > Magnoliopsida > Asterales > Asteraceae > Pseudognaphalium > Pseudognaphalium luteoalbum. The sequence goes on from OY730196.1 coordinate 53,367,733, forward strand.
AGAGTCTGGAGAGTTGAGCATCGTCTGTCTGATCAGAATCATGACACCTTAGTTCCTCGTGACATATTAGTTGATAACCGACTAATAGGGAACTTATTGGTTATACCACTGGGTATTGAATCCACTAGACATTTCCAATTTAGATAATCGTCCTCCTATAAGAGTCATCACCCCACATTATTAGCTAACGAACTCACAACAAATACTACTTTTATCATCTGATTTATTATTACATTTTTATTCGCTTTATTTAGTTTACTTAGTTAACTGAACCAAAACCCTCCAACGCACTCTTTTAAAACCTTTACTAGAAAAGAAAGATTGATTGGATCACCTCCGTTTCAATTCAGTTTCTCTTTAAGAACGACTCTAGGTCATACTTACCATCTACTAGCCTTTGGTTCAGTATTAGTAAGTCATACTTAGACCCCAGCAAATATAAATTTAAAACAAACCGATTGTGATCCGTACGTCGTCTTCACATGACCGTTCGGGTACCATCACATAACAATGAAATATGCTCAATACTTGCAAATGCTGGAGTATTGAAATACAGGATCCTGCTCCGAAAAGGAGTAGTATCCCGATTAGGGGGAGTGTTGATTCTTCTGCTCAAGCTTTCAACATCCTTCTTCAGGGCCTCATTACTCTGTTCCACATGTCCTAATTGCTCTTTCACCTGTGCAAACAAAGCCATAATATTCCTATTAGAAATAATAACAGGATCCTGATTTGTGATCCCAGATCCTGAGAAGGTAGATCCTGTGGAAGCCGTCCTCCTCTATATATTCTCTGGTCCCTGTTGTGATGTTGAAGGAGGGGAAGCAGGAGGTAGATTAGTCATCACAGATGTCGATGATGGCACAATAGAAGATATAGGTCGTCCTTGTGTCGACATTTTTGATTAAATATGTATCTTTAATTATGCTAGAATTAGTATGTGCCATGATTAGCGAGTAGATTACTATTGTATTTCTTGTGATGTAGTTAGCATATATAATTGTAGGATGACTTTAATTATGTCATGAAATAATATGACGACCCCTATTCGACTGTTTACTTGGTATAGTGCTAGAAATGCTTTTAAGCAAAGTGCATACGTATGGAAGCCGGTAACGACCGAAGGTAGTTGTATTATAGATCGATATTAAAAAATGGAAACTTTATGAACGGACTTGTTAATCTAATTAGCATTTTAATTATATTAGTTAATTTAGATTAGATTAGAGTAGGTAGGCTACAGGCTAAATAACAATATACGAAAACCTAGGGATTTGTTAATTGTAATGAGAAAGGCAAGTTTGGAATCTAAGTTACACTGATATCCTTTCCTTAAAATACGAAACCAAAAATAAGATACGTAAGAAACCTGAACGTTTTCCCCTGCTTATCATTCTTGAGTTTCATTAATAGGAATTGGTTAATAAGTCCGAACAAAAACTCTAAGTTAGATGTGTAATGGATTTGAAATCTTTATGGTATTAAGAACGGTTAGACTTGATAATGACCTGCTACTCTATTCTTTCACCCACGAGTGAATACGTTCAATAATACGGGTCACTGACTCCCTCACAGGAGAGTGTGGAGAGTTGAGCATCGTCTGTCTGATCAGAATCATGACACATTAGTTCCTCGTGACATATTAGTTGATAACCGACTAATAGGGAACTTATTGGTTATACCACTGGGTATTGAATCCACTAGACATTTCCAATTTAGATAATTGGTCTCCTATAAGAGTCATCACCCCACATTATTAGCTAACGAACTCACAACAAATACTACTTTTATCATCTGATTTATTATTACATTTTTATTCACTTTATTTAGTTTACTTAGTTAACTGAACCAAAACCCCCAACGCACTCTTTTAAAACCTATATTAGAAAAGAAAGATTGATTGGATTACCTCCGTTTCAATTCAGTTTCTCTTTAAGAACGACTCTAGGTCATACTTACCATCTACTAGCCTTTGGTTCAGTATTAGTAAGTCATGCTTAGACCCCAGCAAATATAAATTTAAAACAAACTGATTGCGATCCGTACGTCGTCTTCACACGACCGTTCGGGTACCATCAAGTTTTTGGCGCCGCTACCGGAGAGACTAACTGTCCGATACAGAGGCCCAACCAATCCCAATTCTAGTAAACCCTTAGGATAAAACCTTCTAAAAAACAACACAAAAAAAACAAGTATTTACTTTCTTGTCTTTCTTTTTTAGTGTATGACTTGTTCCCCTAGATCTGCACCACTGTTTAATTTCCCTGATCCAGAACTTATAATACGTACCATTCAATGAGAAAAGAAGCAATCCGCATTTAAACAAGCAATGGCTGAACGCATCACTCTCGCTGACAACAGTAAACCCTTTATCGAAGGAAGAGGAGAACCAATTCTCTACCCTAAAACCCCTGGTCAATCTTTCGAGCTTAAGCACCACATCATCCAACTAATCCAAAACCACTGTCAATTCCATGGATTACCCAGTGATGATCCAAACTCTCACCTCGACAAGTTCATATCTCTTTCAAACTCCTACAAACAAAATGGAATTAGTCAAGAAACAATCCATTTGTATCTTTTCCCTTATTCACTCACACATCATGCGCAAACATGGTATGAAGGTTTAGAGACCGGCTCTATCCCTTCATGGACTGTGATGGCAACAAAGTTTCTAACCAAGTACTTTCAGCCTTCTAAACAAACCAAACTTCGAAATGACATCATGAATTTCCACCAAGCTTTTGATGAGTCATTATACACCGCATGGGAACGATTCAAACGAGCCTTGAAGAAATGCCCTAATCACCAACTCGACAAATCCGCACAATTGTGTACCTTCTATAATGGTTTAGACCCTAACCACTGAACCACCCTCGACGCTGCCGCACAAGGAAGCTTCATGGCAAAGACCGACGAAGAAGGATGGAACCTTATAGAAAACATGACTATGCATCACCACGATTGGAACTATGGAGATCACTCGACATCTTCAGCACCTCTCGCTGCATCAAATCCAATTCAAGTCGAAGCAATTAAGGTATTAACGAAGAAAATGGACTCACTTGTCAAACAATTTGGAGAACTTAAGAAACAACAGCACCAAGTACACCAAGTGCAAGTCTGTCAACACTGCACCAACCCGCAACCACCTGGTGAATACCAAGTTGAATACGAAGAAGCAGATGGCACCGTCTACTATGCTCAGTTTCCTGCTCGACAACAAAATTTTCCACCCGGTTTCAATCAAAACAACAACCAACCTAGAGGACCTCCATTCCAACCAAGAAACAACCAACCACCGTACCAACCCAGATACCCACTTAGATACCCACCTTACCCACAACAATCACAACCTTCTTATAACCAACCCCTCGCACTTCCTGCACCAACTTCTGACACAAACCAAACCCCTGAACAACCTGTAAAGACAAATGCCCCAGCTTCAAGTTCAGATGACGCCTTCACCCAGTTCATGCAAGTCAACACCTGCTCAACTAAAAGACGTCCGCCAGACAAGATCAAGCCGACCTCTTCATGAGAAATCAATTGGCTGTGCTAAAGAATTTGGAAGCTCAAATTGGACAATTGGCACAACGTCTTGATAACAGACCCAGAGGAAGCTTGCCCAGCAACACGGTTCACAACCCACATGTTGAGGAAGCAAAGCAACTTACTACCACCGAGGAAGCATCTACTACACCACCAGCTGCTGTTCCAGTAAAAGAGGAAGAACCAAAGATCAAGATACCATTTGTGGAAACCACTCCGACCATAAACAAAGAGGTTAGGATCCCTTACCTCGCTAGACTTAAAGCTTAACCCAAGAAATTATCATCCTTTAAGCTAGATGGAAAATTCCTTGATACCGTGTCTAGAGTTCCCGGTCGTAATAAGTACATTCGGAAATTGCTATCCACTAAGGATAAACTGCCCGAAGTAAACAATATTCCCCTTATTTCTGAAACCTCAGCCCTACTTAAGAATAGCCTTCCCAAAAAACTAGGAGACACCGGTAGATTTACACTCCCTTGTTCTATTTACCAATCCGGAGAACTAAGCGCCTTAGCCGACTTAGGAGCCAACATTAACCTTATGCCCTACTCACTGTTTAAGGGGCTCTAACTTGAAAACTTGAAACCCACTAAGATGACCGTCCAGCTAGCTGATCAATCTGTTAGATACCCAAAAGGAATAGCTGAGAACGTTCTAGTTCAAGTTAACAAATTTTTCTTTCCAACGGATTTTGTGGTAATGGATTTCCACGAGGACATAAACATCCCGATTATCCTTGGAAGACCATTCATGAACACAGCTAGAGCAGTAATTGATGTGTATAACCACACGATTGTATTATGATCACATGGTGAAAGCATTACTTACAAGATCGACCAACCGGAATGCACCCCAGAAGAAGAAGAATGTTACGTTATTTCAACAGGCAGAATTTGTTCCGATGACGAATCAGAACCAGAGGAAGAGCAACATTTCACTCAATCATCAGTTTTCATCTCTGATTCTGAGTAACCAGAAGAACAGGAAGAATATGAAGAAGCAGAGGAAGAAATTGAATCTGAAGAACCTGAAGAAGAGGAAGAAGAAACTGAGGAGGAGGAAGAAATCGAAGAAGAAGAAGAGGAGGAAATGGAGGAAGATGAAGATCAAGCTGATTCACCAAAGATGGCTGAAGTCAAAAGAATACAAGACTGCAAAGACTACACTTCATCAGAAGAATCCTTTGATTATGGAGCCATCCACCAAGAGCTCAAATCCACTCATCTCAAAAGAATGGGAAACATTCTTGACTCTTATCTCGATCCATCGAAACCCTTTACCAGAACCCGACTCCTAGACATAGATACTTTTGAAGAAGAACTCCAAACATCACAACACCCAGACCTGTATGCTAAACTCCTACAAAGAATTTCTGCATATAAGGCACGACAACCAGGAAGCTTTGTTGAAGAAAACCTTCAAGACACCATCACGGAAGTCAGAACCATCGAAATCGACAGTACTCAACCTTTCAACAATGCACCCTCAGATGAAGAAATCCACCGATTCCCAGATTCGCGAGATGAAGTTTCCGACTACAAGAGTATCGACTTTGATGGTGATTTTAATGACGTCACTATCGATGAAAGTTCTATTCCAAAAAACTCTCTTGCTCCACCAAATTCCCCCATCATCACAGCTGAGAGATTAGAGATTCCGCTCATAGATACTCACCAAGACATGATTGAACTGATTGATGAATACACCGATGTGCGCATCATTGTAGAGGCTATCAAAGAATCAACCAATGACTATAACACCGCTCAGAGACACCTGATACGGCAGATTGAACGAGAATACGATTCATATCTCGCCAATTATGGAGAACCAGTGCCCCAAACTTCACTCAGACATATCCAAGAGTTCTCTGATTCCCTTCAAGAATAACTCACCAAAGAAGCTCAACGGCCAGAAAGACCAGATTACCCGATGGGAGAAATCAAATTCTGCAGCAACCAAAGGCAAATATACCAAAAATTATATTGTGCCTTAGCCGGATCAGCTTTTACTTACTCATCAAGTTAGAAGGCTATACTTGCATCAATGAGAACCCATCTTGAAAGAGCTACTGGAAACCCGCAGAATTATGTTGACATAAGAATGGTGGGAGATCTTAGAACCCTTTTATATCTCATCGAAACTGGAGAACATCTCACAGCCTCGAAAAACCTCAGGATAATCATTCAATCCACTATTGGTCATCACATTGAACTGATAATTGATGAACTAAATCAAGCAGCATATGATGAAGAATCGTGAAGTGCCTAGATTCATTCCGCAACTGTCACAAATCAACTTAGCAACTTATGTTACGACCCGACTGCGTGGAATGTATGAGGAAGAAGACGTAGAAATTGACGCTTACCGCAACGGATACCGCAAAATATTCAGCAAGTTAATCTACGTCTTCACTGACTCGGATTTTCCCTTCAACCGTGAATAACATCAACTCATCAGACAAGTATGCCAAGCCACTAGATCCTTCGGAGGAGACCCCTTGGCCAGTGATTTTGAAGAAGTAAAAACTGAATTCATGGCTTTAATCACCTCAATAGGCAGAAACCACCCACAGCGTGAAATTGTTCAAACTCACACCTGCACTCGAATTGACCCTAACAGACCAGTCACAAGGGCAGTTCGATACATCAGCTATGGGATGGCAATCCTCGACAGATTAACCACTGATCACTTCAAAAGCTTCAGATGGAATCCACCACTCCTCCAACTCTCATTACTGACATGATAGAACAGTTTCTGCAATACTTTCCTCCACGATACGCCTTTCCTAGGAACCACAGTGACCACTCTAGCCCCACGGATACGTCCAGCATCATCTGAAGAAGAAAGGACTAAGTCGAGCTCTCGACTTTAAAAGAGCGCTTCTCGGGAGGCAACCCGTGTTTTTACATTTCTGCAATTTTACTTTCCAAGAAGTGATGAAATCTCATACTCTCTTTCACACTTGGATCATACAAAGCATGCTCCAGCATGCAAGAAAATATCAACACCAGAAGAATAGTATATCCGACGTATTCACACCTATGAGACCAATCACAAGAAGACTTGATCAAGAATGCACCAAGGAAGACGGAATCCGGCACATGCAACTCAAGGAACACTGCAACCACCGGGGAGTACTTCTATACCGTCTCTTTCATTTGTTTAAATATACCATATCCATTATGCTTATCACTAAGTGTGGGATTCAAACCCAAAACACACCACTAAAAGAATACGTCTTGGATGTTTAAATTACTAAGTGTTGGATTTTCACCCCAGTTAGAGCTTAGATAAACATCGAGGATGATGTTCCTTTAAGTGTGGGATAGCAGTAGTTACACTACTGTAAAATAGATAATGGTATATGCTTGATTCTAAGTCGTTGCTCTTTAAGGCCATGCTCCCCCCCCCCCCCCCCCAAAAAAAAAAAAAAAAAAAAAAACCCTCTATTCTTCTAAGTCGTTGCTCTTTAAGACCATGCTTCTCAAAGACTTACAATAGGAAACACAATCAAATTAGGAAACTAATTCCTTCTATTCTTCTATGTCGATCTTCAAAATCTTTAACTTTATCTCCAAGTCTTCTAAAAGTCGACCTTCAATGTTTCCTAATCAGTTTACACGTTGTCACATCAAATCTTAATTTTCCTAACACTTTAAAAGAAAGTTCCAAAGACGAAAGAAGAGAAATCGCAAGGAGACGACATCGGAAAAAAAAGAGAAGAAGTTCAAGAAAAAAAAACCCCGAAGAAAAGGAAAACGATAGGAGAAAAAGACTCCTTCCGCAAACACCAAAAAGGCGTCAATCCTCCTAAAAATTCCAAATTCAACAAAAGAAACCCATCAAAAACCCAACAAAACCCCCTCTCATTCCACAAACACTCCGCTTCGAAAAACCCTACATCACTTCCCCTAGAATGATTGTGGCTAGATCGACTTCGCACGCACCAAAAAGGTAACGATTTGATTCTCGATCAAGCCTATGACGATAAACAATACATGACTGGCATTCTGAGTGATTGATAATATTAGAATAGGAAACCCTAAACACTTTGAGTAATTTGATTGACCACCTGGAAAGGATCGCCTAGTCATGTATCCAAGATCAAAGATCAAAAGCATGCCCCCAAAGATTACAACCCTGCTTTTTCAAAGAACGAATATTTTATTTTTCAAAACCCCCTTAGTAAAAAGTTCTACCCTAAAATATTTCATTATCTGCTTATTTTTAACCATGTTTGAAATTCGAGTTTGCTTGAGGACAAGCAAAGTTCTAAGTGTGGGATACTTGATATCGCGTAAAAAGTCATGTTTTTACTACCGATATCTCTCTCATTCTAGAAAGATTCTTGGCATTTTAAACTCAAAAACAATACAAATCATTGATATTATGCCAAGATGGTCAAAACAAGGTTGCACGATAAAAAAATCAAGCAAAACGGATGAAAAACGAAGATTCCACACACGTTTGAAGATTCAAGACATCAAAATAAGATTTCAAGACAAAAGTGCCCATCATCAACATCCATCTCATCAAAGATGTTCGTTTTCAAATTACGAATCCAACAGAAGAAGAATCAACAAAAACGGATAAAGAATGAAAATTCTACACACGCTGGAAGATCCAAATGTTTCGTACGCAATATCTGGAGATAGGAGACATATTTTTGGGATATCTTTACATCAAAGTCTTCGATTTTGAATTACTTTTCCAATGCAAAAATAATCAATGCAAACGAATGCATAACGATGAAGATATGCGCGAATTAAGCAAAGCAGTGAAAGACGACGGACCGGGGCGGGTGGCAGCCAGCCGCTGCCGGCCAGCAGCCAGACGCCGCCAGCCTGGTGGTGGGCGGGGCCGTTCTCCCTCCCCCCATCTCTTTTCCACTTTTCCGTCCTTGCGTGTACCCGGTGCACCACTTTTCGCTACTTTTCCGTACCCGGTGCACCACCTTTCGCTACTTTTTCATACCCGGTGCACCACCTTTCACTCTTTTTCTAATGTGAGCCTAGGGATGCTAACATGAGCCACATTTTCCCTATAAATAGAGCCCCAAAGCTTCCATTTGAAAATGTACCATATGCATTAGGCATAATTCTCTCTTTACTTTCTCATTCTATTTTCTTACTTCAAAATTAGTATTATGCTTGTTAGGGAGCTTGTTTAAAGTAGAACGAAAGCTAGGGAACATTTTGTAATCTTTGGTGTACGCTTGGAGTTACGCTTATTAATTCAAGTCTATTCTTCAATCCGGGTTCTTTCTATCCTATTCTATCTTAATTAAATATGTATGCTTTAATTATGCTAGAATTAGTTTGTGCCATGATTAGCGAGTAGATTACTATTGTATTTGTTGTGGTGTAGTTAACATATATAATTGTGGGATGACTTTAATTATGTCATGAAATAAGATGACGGCCCCTATTCGACTGTTTACTCGGTATAGTGCTAGAAATGCTTTTAAGCAAAGTACATACGTATGGAAGCCGGTAACGACCGAAGGTAGTTGTATTATGGATCGACATTTTAAAACGGAAACTTTATGAACGGACTTATCTTATGATTTTAAACCTAAAACTTATATTCGTCTTTCGATTAACAAACGTTATTGTAACCCTATAAAGAGGAGTCGCGAACCTTGATACTTGGTCAATAGTTATCTGTGTAAAAACTATGTTTTTAACTGTAACGTCATGCGAGCATCATAACATGCAATGTGATTACGTGGACTTTCCATGAGTATTGTACACTTTCGATCACAATGTACTTATCATGTGTGTAACACCCGCCAAATTAGGACCTTTGATTTGTGCCTAACTACTTGTACTTTCATGTATTTAGTTTTGTATTAATCTAAGTATATGAGGCTTTCGTGAAAATTTCTTACACGCGTACGCGATTCGTCTAAATCGTACACTTCCCAAATGGACGAGGTCCGATACAATTTAGATTGGATGTTGGTGACAAAAACTTTTAAATAATTTGAAATTAACCAAACAAACATTATTAGCTTTAATATATTGTGAGAATATATTACACGTATCTAGTATCGTTTAAAACACTCCGAACGCGACGAGAGCACCCAAAACGCGCCCTACAACAGAAAATAATTCAAGATTATATTTTTATAACTCATCATTAAGAATTTGGATAAAAATACTTCGGCTAAAAATATTTCAGATACACTTTAACATATAACGCGAAACAACATTTAAACAACTACGTGATTCAACCGACAACGACTCGTGATATAAAAATTTGGTAACACAAACCCGCGAGCCGGAGACCCGAGTTGGGTCGGCTCAGACCCGCGAACCCAGCCCCCAACCGACCCATGACCCATCCCTTTTAACCCCATTCTTTCACCACTCCCACCTCATTTACACCAAAACACACACTTACACCTATTTTCTCTCATCTCTCTCTCCCTACCAAATCTCTATACCTCTCTTTAAAAACTGAGATAACAAGAACATCAACATCAAAATCGTTGATCATCATCAAGACACAAGCAAAAGGAGCATCATCATCATCATCATCATCATCATCATCATCATCATCATCATCATCTTCTTTGATTTTCGATTTTGTTGGAAAGAAGCTTTAAAAACTCTTTTAAATTACTTAGAAAGCTTTTATTTACATGCTAGAACGTTTACTCAACAAAGATTTGCCCAAAAATCGACTTGAAAATGCATTTTCATGAATAAGTGCTCGAACAGCTCGTTCTGCGAACCGAGATCTGTTCGTCCTGCGAGGCGAACCCAATTGCGAACCGAAAATTGAACTCGCAAACCCAACTGCGAACCGAACCCACCTGCGGGTAGGCTTGCGAGTCGACCTGCAAGTTGACCTGCGAGCCGACCTGCGAGTTGACTTGCGAGTCGACCTGCGAGTGGACTTGCGAGTTGACCTGCGAGTTGACCTGCGAGTCGACTTGCGAACCGAACCTGGTGTTGTGAATCGAATTCAGTTCGCAGCCTACTGCCTTGCGAGCCGAACTCGGCTCGCACCGCGAACTCAATTCGCACCACTATTTCAGTCCATAACCCGACTTGACCAATTTTCTGAATTTAAATCCTAGATACGATTTTTAATAAAATGATATACATAATAATAACACTCTCGGATTATTTTTACAAACCGTCACCAACGGGCTATACTGTTTTCAAAATAAAAATGATTTACTAAACAAACACTTGGACACGTCCTAGTTGAGTGGACAACTAGCATGGGTGATCTTTTAAGACACCAACTCGTTTACTTGTTTACTTACAACCTTGTGCGTTACAGACGCCAGAAGGTTGCAGGATTCTGAGAATCGATACACAGACTTACAACCGCTATACCTGGTTGATTACACATACGTATTTACTGGACTCAGGTGAGTCTCATAGCCCCATTTTTACTGTTTTACTTACGGGGTGAGATACATTGCTTATTTTCTTGAACACAAGTACGAACTAATCATTTTACTGTACGGGATTGCATGAGTTAATTACTTTTACGGAAGTCTCTCCATCATATATCGTTAGTTATGTACTTAAGTGCGAACACTAGTTAATGGATCCATTAGGGAAATGACCCTCCCCGCCCGGGGTAGTAGTGCTACCACGAACCGTTCTGTATAAACGGGCGACTATCATTCGTTACTTATGCTTGCTCAATTTCGAGCATGTCACGGGAGCAAATTATTATTTACGGGTTAAGCTTCGATTATGAGTCTCATGGCAATGGTATAACTTACTTACTTTACATTGCGAGATTGCAAATAACTGATTTACGCCTGTGGGCATTATTGATGAAATCTTGTGTTCAAACACTTACATTATTTACAAACCAGTGAGATTCACTAACATTCGTGTTGACCTTTTTAGCTTTGTATCTCAGGTACACATACGGAGTAGGATTCCCTCAGGATACTAGCTAGAGTCGCATGATTTCTACCTTGCATTTAACGGAGATTCTTAGCATTATCTTTTGTATTTATTATGATTATGTAATAGAATCTCCTGCCGTATACGCGGACTCTAGGGAACTTCATTTTGTAACCAGAAATGATATGTTTCAAACATTTTATGTATGGAAATGTAACTATTTACAAACGTTGCATATAGATGTCGTTTGCTTTACTTTTGTGATGTGATATTAAATTAGTAGCACCCCAAAGCTTGCTTCCGCTGAACAGTAATTTTGGGGGTGTTACAGATTGGTATCAGAGCCTAAGGTTATAGCGAACTAGGTTGCATTTAGTGGGCCTAGACTATTACCGTTAGGCAGTATTTCCTCATTAGGTATGACTGGTTCGGGAATTACATCATACGACGTTAATTTAACATAGCCTGATCAACTATGTACAATTAAGGAAAGATGATGTGAAGCCTGAAAGGGGTCATATTGAACAGGAATACACTAGTTAACTATGACCACGAGAGAAATGGAACCGATACTTGTTTGTGCTAGACACACTAGGCTATATTATATGCTATATATATATAAGTAGGCCTCATTCTTTCTAACACTTTATCTCAGAATGGAAAACACACCACCAAGTTCATCACGCTCTTATCCGCATGGAACACGAAACCCAAGGGTGGCTAGGAGGGACGCCCGTTCGCCTCGAACCGGCCCATATCCCATTCACCTCACTCTACCGGACTTAGCCGCTAGGGTGCACCATCACGACCAACGACTCCATGAAATGGATATCGAACTCCAAGAAACTCGCGAAAACTGGAGACTCACGGCAATGGAGCGAATCGAGCAGGTCTCCGAAGATCACGATCACACTGTTACCACCATGAACACTCTTCAGAATCAGGTGGGAGAAACAGTCGAAACCATGGAAATTGTCCACAACCAAGTGATTGGCAACCGAAATGAAATCTTGGTCCTACAATCAAGACTCCATTAGTGTGAGACACGTCTAAGGGAAACCGAGGACGCCCTTCGAACGGCCAACAGACTCGCAGAATCTGTGGACCGCCTCAACGCACTGCTGCCACAACTCAATCTACGCCGGAATTAGCTTAGGCTGAGTCTGTATTCTATTATGCTTTAGTAGGATCTATGTAATTCGACCGGATGAAACAATTCCCGGCATCTTTTGTACTCATCATATTATGTAACCCTTTAGAACTCATGCCTTGTATCTAATCAAATTATCTAATGAAATATGGGAATATGGTTATCACGTCACTTTGTTCTCGTATATTCCATCATATACACATGAGATATATCATAAATTCGTACAAATCCCTTACTTCTCTTTTCCTTATTCTCTTTGCTCAGCATCATGCCTCCCCGACGCCAGGTCACCCTCAGTGAAACTGAAATAGCTGATCTAATTTCCCGTATTGTGGCCCAAGCCTTGGCTACACGGACACCCGTTCCTAGTAGCGAAGATACAGCTACCAATGGACCACAACCCAGACCCTGCTCTTACAAAGACTTTCAGAACTGCAAACCTCTGAGCTTTGCAGGTACCGAAGGAGCAATCGGTCTAGTATGCTGGATCGAGAAAATCGAATATGTATTCCTTATTTGCAACTGCACAGAGGGGGACAAGGTCAAGTTCTCCGCCAGTACATTTTCTGACACCACCCTCACCTGGTGGAACACCTATGCCCAAACTGTGGGTATTGCAAATGCCTACAAACTCTCATGGGATGAGTTAAAGCAGATGTTGAGGGGCGAGTATTGCCCCAGAGACGAATTGAAGCAGCTGGAAGTAGAGTTCTGGAACCACAAAATGCAGGGTGATGACATCACGGGTTACACCAACCGTTTTCACCAACTGGCACTTCTGTGCCCATCCATGGTCGATCCCGAGTATAAGAGGATCGAGAAATACATAGATTGACTCCTTGACAAACTTCAAGACCTGGTGACTTCATCCAAACCGGGTACTATTCAGAGCGCCATTCGTATGGCTCACGAACTAACGGCCAACTCTGTTCGTCGTGGCACAACTTCAATCCCAACAACAAACAACAAGCGTAAGTGGGAAGGAAGCCCCAATTCCTCCAACCAAACCTTCAACAAAAAGCATGAATCTGTTAAGGCTTATTCCTCGGGATCTACTGAGAGGAAAGGGTACGTCGGGAACAAACCTTACTGTTCCAAATGCAACCGCCATCATGACGGTTCCTGCCCTTGTACTAACTGCAAAAAGTTCAGGCACTTGGCCAAGGATTGTCGAGCCAACACCCCTACCCCCAACACTAACACGCCGAAGACTTGCTTTGGGTGCGGAAATCCAGGGCATTTCAAGAGCGACTGCCCCAAGCTGAAAAACAATAACAACAAGAACAACAACAACGCTCGAGGAAGAGCTTTTGTGCTGAAATCAGGGGAAGCCCGTCAGGACCCTAATGTGGTCACGGGTACGTTCCTTCTCAACAATTTAACTACTACTGTCCTATTTGATACTGATGCTGATAAGAGCTTTATGTCTGATAAATTTTATCCACTACTTGACACTACACCTATAGCCTTAGATTCTAAGTACACCGTAGAATTGGCAAATGGAAAACTTATTGAGGCCAACAGTGTGATACCTAATTTCACTTTAAATCTAGCTAATGAGCTCTTCTCCATTGATTTGATACCCATCGAGATCGGCAGCTTTGACATCATCGTCGATATGGATTGGTTATCCAAGCACCGAGCCGAAATAGTTTGTTTTGAGAAAATCGTCCGAATACATCTCGTCACCGGTGGAACTTTAGTCATACAAGGGGAGACCGGCGGGACGAGCCTAAACATCATTTATTGCATGAAAACCCGAAAAGACTTGAGAAAAGGGTACCAAACGATCCTCGCACATGTTATGGAGAAAAAGTCGGAGGAGAAGCGACTGGAAGATGTGCCTATTGTTCGGGATTTCCCAGAAGTCTTTCCTGAAGACTTGCCTGGCCTTCCACCACCGAAACAAGTCGAATTTTCCATTAATCTGGTGCCCGGTGCAACCCCGGTGGCACGAGCACCTTACCGACTAGCCCCATCCGAGCTTCAGGAGTTGTCTACTCAGTTACAGGAACTCCTGGATAAGGGATTCATTCGACCAAGTTCCTCACCTTGGGGAGCTCCGGTCTTATTCGTGAAAAAGAAAGACGTTTCTTTCTGCATGTGCATCGACTATCGTGAACTTAACAAGTTAACTGTCAAGAACCGTTACCCACTCCCTCGCATTGATGACCTGTTTGACCAACTTCAGGGGTCGAGTTTTTATTCTAAGATCGACCTCCGGTCGGGTTATCACCAACTTCGAGTTCGAGACTCCGACATCCCAAAAACAGCTTTCAGAACCCGCTATGGACATTACGAATTTCAAGTGATGCCTTTTGGCTTAACCAACGCACCAGCTGTATTCATGGACCTTATGGATCGGGTGTGCAAACCCTATCTAGATAGGTTTGTCATCGTGTTCATTGACGACATCTTGATCTACTCGCGCAACGAAACCGAACATGGCCAACACCTGAAAACTATCGTGGAATTACTCAGACACGAGGAGTTATACGCCAAGTTCTCCAAGTGTGAGTTCTGGATGCGAACAGTACAATTCCTAGGGCATGTCGTTGACAGTCAAGGGATACGTGTTGATCCAGCCAAGATCGAGGCCATTAAATGCTGGGAAGCGCCAACCACACCAACCGAGATACGACAATTCTTAGGTCTCGCCGGATACTATCGACGATTCATTGAGAATTTCTCCAAGATAGCCTTACCCTTAACCTCATTGACTCAGAAAGACAAGAAATTCGATTGGACCGACAAACAAAAGAAATTCGATTGGACCGACAAACAAGAGTCAGCCTTCCAATTACTGAAACACAAACTCTGCAGTGCGCCAATCTTGTCCCTACCTGAAGGCACCGATGACTTCGTGGTTTACTGCGATGCCTCACACCAAGGACTTGGTTGCGTGTTGATGCAACGGGAGAAAGTCATTGCCTATGCCTCACGACAACTGAAGATTCATGAGAAAAACTATACGACACACGACCTAGAATTAGGTGCCGTGGTATTCGCGCTAAAAATCTGGAGACATTACCTTTACGGTACGAAAAGTACCATCTTTACCGATCACAAAAGCCTCCAACACATATTCGATCAAAAGGATCTAAACATGAGGCAACGTCGTTGGGTCGAGTTACTTAGTGACTATGACTGCGAAATAAAATACCATCCCGGCAAGGCGAACGTAGTTGCCGATGCCTTGAGCTGAAAAGAATGAGTGAAACCCCTTCGGGTCCGAGCCCTCAGTATTACCATCCTCAACGACCTTGTCACCCCAGGTTCTTGCCGCTCAGCTCGAAGCACTCAAACCTGAAAACGTCATCGATGAAGCCCTGCGAGGCATGGATAAACAATTTGAAATCAAACCTGATGGAACTCGGTACTTCTCTAACCGGGTATGGTTACCCAAATTCGGAAACTTGCGAGATTTGGTGATGACTGAAGCTCACAGATCTCGCTACTCTATACATCCCGGTTCTGAAAAGATGTATCACGACATCAAAGTATTGTATTGGTGGCCTAACATGAAAGTTGACATCGCCGTGTACGTCAGTAAATGCCTAACTTGTTCCAAGGTCAAGGCCGAACACCAAAGACCTTCAGGATTGCTCCAACAACCTGAAATCCCTCAATGGAAATGGGAGCAACTTTCCATGGACTTTATTACCAAACTACCAAAAACTTCGAACGGTTGCGATACAATTTGGGTGATTGTAGACCGTCTCACAAAATCTGCCAATTTCCTAGCCATCAAGGAAACTGACAAGATGGAGTGTTTGGCTCGCATCTACATCAAGGAAATTGTTTCACGGCACGGTGTACCTATCTCGATCATCTCGGATAGGGACAGTCGTTTTACTTCTAACTTTTGGCAATCACTACAAAAATCTCTCGGTACTCGTTTGGATATGAGTACTGCTTATCATCCGCAAACTGACGGCCAAAGCGAACGAACTATTCAAACACTGGAGGACATGCTACGCGCCTGCGTAATTGACTTCGGTAAAAACTGGGAAGATCACTTGCCTTTGTGCGAATTCTCTTATAACAACAGTTACCATACTAGCATCAAGGCCGCACCTTTTGAGGCACTCTACGGACGTAAGTGCCGATCACCTATCTGCTGGACTGAGGTGGGCGATACCCAACTCACTGGTCCAGAAATCATTCACGAAACCACCGAGAAAATCGTTAATATCCAAAACCGGCTGAAAGCCGCACGTGATCGTCAGAAAAGTTACGCTGACGTGAGACGCAAACACCTCGAGTTCCAGGTTGGAGACAAGGTACTTCTTAAGGTGGCACCATGGAAAGGTGTCATTTGATTCGGAAAACGAGGAAAACTAAACCCTAGGTACATTGGACCATTTGAAATTCTCGAGAGAATTGGTCCAGTGGCGTATCGACTACAGCTACCTACCGAACTTAGTAGTGTACATCCTACCTTTCACATTTCTAACCTGAAGAAATGTCTGTCTGACGAGACACTGATTGTACCACTCGACGAAATATAAATCGATGATAAACTTCACTTTGTCGAGGAACCCGCGGAAATAATGGACCGTGAGGTCAAGCGTTTAAAACAGAGTCGTATTCCCATTGTCAAGGTCAGGTGGAATTCGAGGCGCGGCCCTGAATTCACTTGGGAACGAGAAGATCAAATGCGACTAAAGTACCCGCATTTGTTCACATGTCCGGCTCCCACCACGACTTCGAGCTAATTTCGGGACGAAATTCTCCTAACAAGGGGAGAATGTAACACCCGGCAAATTAGGACCTTTGATTTGTGCCTAACTACTTGTACTTTCATGTATTTAGTTTTGTATTAATCTAAGTATATGAGGCTTTCGTGAAAATTTCTTACACGCGTACGCGATTCGTCTAAATTGTACACTTCCCAAATGGACGAGGTCCGATACAATTTAGATTGGATGTTGGTGACAAAAACTTTTAAATAATTTGGAATTAACCAAACAAACATTATTAGCTTTAATATATTGTGAGAATATATTACACGTATCTAGTATCGTTTAAAACACTCTGAATGCGACGAGAGCACCCGAAACGCGCCCTACAACAGAAAATAATTCAAGATTATATTTTTATAACTCATCATTAAGAATTTGGATAAAAATACTTCGGCTAAAAATATTTCAGATACACTTTAACATATAACGCGAAACAACATTTAAACAACTACGTGATTCAACCGACAACGACTCGTGATATAAAAATTTGGTAACACAAACCCGCGAGCTGGAGACCCGAGTTGGGTCGACTCAGACCCGCGAACCCAGCCCCCAACCGACCCATGACCCATCCCTTTTAACCCCATTCTTTCACCACTCCCACCTCATTTACACCAAAACACACACTTACACCTATTTTCTCTCATCTCTCTCTCCCTACTAAATCTCTATACCTCTCTTTAAAAACTAAGATAACAAGAACATCAACATCAAAATCGTTGATCATCATCAAGACACAAGCAAAAGGAGCATCATCATCATCATCATCATCTTCTTCTTTGATTTTCGATTTTGTTGGTAAGAAGCTTTAAAAACTCTTTTAAATTACTTAGAAAGCTTTTATTTACATGCTAGAACGTTTACTCAACAAAGATTTGCCCAAAAATCGACTTGAAAATGCATTTTCATGAATAAGTGCTCGAACAGCTCGTTCTGCGAACCGAGATCTGTTCGTCCTGCGAGGCGAACCCAATTGCGAACCGAAAATTGAACTCGCGAACCCAACTGCGAACCGAACCCACCTGCGGGTAGGCTTGCGAGTCGACCTGCGAGTTGACCTGCGAGCCGACCTGCGAGTTGACTTGCGAGTCGACCTGCGAGTGGACTTGCGAGTTGACCTGCGAGTTGACCTGCGAGTCGACTTGCGAACCGAACCTGGTGTTGTGAATCGAATTCAGTTCGCAGCCTACTGCCTTGCGAGCCGAACTCGGCTCGCACCGCGAACTCAATTCGCACCACTATTTCAGTCCATAACCCGACTTGACCAATTTTCCGAATTTAAATCCTAGATACGATTTTTAATAAAACGATATACATAATAATAACACTCTCGGATTATTTTTACAAACCGTCACCAACGGGCTATACTGTTTTCAAAATACAAATGATTTACTAAACAAACACTTGGACACGTCCTAGTTGAGTGGACAACTAGCATGGGTGATCTTTTAAGACACCAACTCGTTTACTTGTTTAGTTACAACCTTGTGCGTTACGGATGCCAGAAGGTTGCAGGATTCTGAGAATCGATACACAGACTTACAACCGCTATACCTGGTTGATTACACATACGTATTTAGTGGACTCAGGTGTAACACCCCCAAAATCACAGTTTAGCGGAAGCAAGCTTTGGGGTGCTACTAATCAAATATCACAGCACAAAAGTTAAGCAAACGACATTTATATGCAACGTTTGTAAAATAGTTACATTTCCATACATAAAATGTTTGAAATATAACGTTTCCGGTTACAAAATGAAGTTCCCTAGAGTTCGCGTAAAAAGGCGGGAGATTCTATTACTAATCATAATAAATACAAAAGATAATGCTAAGAATCTCCGTTAAATGCAAGGTCGAAATCATGCGACTCTAGCTGGGTCCTGAGGGAATCCTACTCCGTATGTGTACCTGAGATACAAAGCTAAAAAGGTCAACACGAATGTTGGTGAATCTCACAGGTTTGTAAATAAAGTAAGAGTTTGAACACAATTTCATTAATAAGACCCGCAGGCGTAAATCAGTTATTTGCAACACTCGCAATATAAAGTAAGTAAGTTATACCATTGCCATGAGACTCATAATCGAAGCTTAACCCGTAAATAATAAATTTGCTCCCGTGACACGCTCGGAAATTGAGCAAGCATCAGTAACGAATAATAGTCGCCCGTTTATACAGATCGGTTCATGGTATCGCTACAACCCCGGGCGGGAAGGGTCATTTCCCTAATGGATCCATTAACTAGTGTTCGCGCTTAAGTACATAACTAACGATATATGATGAGGAGGCTTCCCCAAATAAATGGTGAGAAAACTCATGCAATTCCGTTTGGTAAACATGTAAATCAGTACTCGCGTTCGTAAAAATAAGCTATGTATCTCACCCCGTAAGTAAAACAGTAAAACAGTAAAAGTGGGGCTATGAGACTCACCTGAGTCCAGTAAGTACGTATGCGTAATCAACTAGGTAAAGCGGTTGTAAGTCCGTGTATCGATTCTCAGAATCCTGCAAGCTTCTGGCGTCCGTAACGTACAAGGTTATAAGTAAACTAGTAAACGAGTTGGTGTCTTAAAAGATCACCCATACTAGTTGTCCACTCAACTAGGACATGTCCAAGTGTTTGTTTAGTAAACCGTTTGTATTTTGAAAACAAGTATGGCCCGTTGGTGACGGTTTGTAAAAATAATCCGAGAGTGGTATTATTATGTATATCGTTTTATCAAAAATCGTGTCTAGGATTTAAATTCGGAAAATTGGTCAAGTCGGGTTATGGACTGGAATAGTGGTGCGAATTGAGTTCGCGATGCGAGCCGAGTTCGGCTCGCAAGGCAGTAGGCTGCGAACTGAACTCAGTTCGCAACACAAGGTTCGGTTCGCAAGTCGACTCGCAGGTCAACTCGCAGGTCAGCTCGCGAGTCCACTCGCAGGTCGACTCGCAAGTCAACTCGCAGGTCGACTCGCAAGTCCACTTCGCAGGTCGACTCGCAAGTCAACTCGCAGGTCGACTCGCAAGTCAACTCGCAGGTCGACTCGCAAGTCAACTCGCAGGTCGACTCGCAAGTCAACTCGCAGGTCGACTCGCAAGTCAACTCGCAGGTGGGTTCGGTTCGCCGTTGGGTTCGCGAGTTCAATCTTCAGTTTGCAATTGGGTTTGCCTCGAAGGACGAACAGATCTCGGTTCGCAGAACGAGCTGTTCGAATACTTTTGCATAAAAACGCATTTTCAAGTCGATTTTTGGGCAAATCTTTGTTGAGTAAACGTTCTAGCATGTAAATAAAAGCTTCCTAAGTAATTTAAAAGAGTTTTGAAGTACTTTACCTACGAAATCGAAAATGGAGAAGATGAAGATGGAGAGCTTGAGATGGTGATCGTTTTTCCTTGAATCCACTCCGCAAGATGATGAGTTTTGGGTGACGTTTTGAGGTGGTTTGGGGCTGTAAATTGAGAGTGAGAAGGAGAGAAAGAGTGTGTGTATGTGTGTTTAGTGTGAAATGAAAAAAGAAGGGGGCAAAAGGGTTTTAAAAAGGATGGGTCATGGGTCGGTTTGGGTTGGGTCCGCGGGTCTGAGCCGACCCACTTGGGTCTCGGCTCGCGGGTTGGTGTTTCCGAGTTTTTTTATATCGCGGGTCATTGTCGGTTAAATCCCGTAATTGATTAAATGTTGTTTCGCACTATTTGTTAAAGTGTATCCGAAGTATTTTATCATAATACTTAATAACGAGTTATAAAAATATAACTTGAATTACTTCCCATTGTTAGGCGCGTTTCGTGTGATCTCATCGCGTTCGGCATGTTTTTAAACGATACTAGATACGTGTAGTATATTTACACAATACATTAAAGCAAGTAAGGTTTGTTTGGTTAATTCCAAATTATTTAAAAGTTTTTGTCACCAACGTCCAATCTAGATTTTTATAGGATCTCGTCCGTTTGGTAAGTGTATGATTTAAACGAATTACGTACGCGCGTAGGTAATCTCACAAAAGTCTCGTATATTTCGATTAATACAAAAATAATTACATGAAATTACAAGTAGTTTAGGCCCTAATCCAAAGTCATAAATTGGCGGTTGTTACATCAGGTGAGTCTCATAGCCCCATTTTTACTGTTTTACTTACGGGGTGAGATACATTGCTTATTTTCTTGAACACAAGTACGAACTAATCATTTTACTGTACGGGATTGCATGAGTTAATTACTTTTACGGAAGTCTCTCCATCATATATCGTTAGTTATGTACTTAAGCGCGAACACTAGTTAATGGATCCATTAGGGAAATGACCCTCCCCGCCCGGGGTAGTAGCGCTACCACGAACCGTTCTGTATAAACGGGCGACTATCATTCGTTACTTATGCTTGCTCAATTTCGAGCATGTCACGGGAGCAAATTATTATTTACAGGTTAAGCTTCGATTATGAGTCTCATGGCACTTGTATAACTTACTTACTTTACATTGCGATATTGCAAATAACTGATTTACGCCTGCGGGCATTATTGATGAAATCTTGTGTTCAAACACTTACATTATTTACAAACCAGTGAGATTCACCAACATTCGTGTTGACCTTTTTAGCTTTGTATCTCAGGTACACATACGGAGTAGGATTCCCTCAGGATACTAGCTAGAGTCGCATGATTTCTACCTTGCATTTAACGGAGATTCTTAGCATTATCTTTTGTATTTATTATGATTATGTAATAGAATCTCCCACCTTATACGCGGACTCTAGGGAACTTCATTTTGTAACCAGAAACGATATGTTTCAAACATTTTATGTATGGAAATGTAACTATTTACAAACGTTGCATATAGATGTCGTTTGCTTTACTTTTGTGCTGTGATATTAAATTAGTAGCACCCCAAAGCTTGCTTCCGCTGAACAGTGATTTTGGGGGTGTTACAATGTGAACATGGTGAAGCAATTAAATTCACAATGGAAACATCGGTAAATGATTAAATACACTGTGAATCACCATAGCATTTTCCGACATGGTCTAGGTTTAACTTTATGCAAAAGACGTCAGCATTTTAATTAGCATTTTAACTAGATTAGTTAATTTAGATTAGATTAGAGTAGGTAGGCTACAGGCTAAATAACCATTTACGAAAACCTAGGGATTTGTTAATTGTAATGAGAAAGTCAAGTTTGGAATCTAAGTTACACTGATATCCTTTCCTTAAAATACGAAACCGAAAATAAGATACGCAAGAAACCTGAACGTTTTCCCCTGTTTATCATTCTTAAGTTTCATTAATAGGAATTGGTTAATAAGTCCGAACATAAATTCTAAGTTAGTTGTTTAATGGATTTGAAATCTTTATGGTATTAAGAATGGTTAGACTTGCTAATGACCTACTACTCTATTCCTTCACCCACGAGCGAATACGTTCAATTTTATGGGTCACTGACTCCCTCACATGAGAGTGTGGAGAGTTGAGCATCGTCTGTCTGATCAGAATCATGACACCTTAGTTCCTCGTGACATACTAGTTGATAACCGACTAATAGGGAACTTATTGGTTATACCACTGGGTATTGAATCCACTAGACATTTCCAATTTAGATAATCGTCCTTTATAAGAGTCATCACCCCACATTATTAGCTAACGAACTCACAACAAATACTACTTTTATCATCTGATTTATTATTACATTTTTTTTCTCTTTATTTAGTTTACTTAGTTAACTGAATCAAAATCCCCAACGCACTCTTTTAAAACCTTTACTAGAAAAGAAAGATTGATTGGATCACCTCCGTTTCAATTCAGTTTCTCTTTAAGAACGACTCTAGGTCATACTTACCATCTACTAGCATTTGGTTCAGTATTAGTAAGTCATACTTAGACCCCAGCAAATATAAATTTAAAACAAACCGATTGTGATCCGTACGTCGTCTTCACACGACCGTTCGGGTACCATCACATAACAATGAAGTCTGCTCAATACTTGCAAATGTTGGAGTATTGAAATCCAGGATCCTGCTCCAAAAAGGAGTAGTATCCTGATTAGGGGGAGTGTTGATTCTTCTGCTCAAGCTTTCAACATCCTTCTTCAGGGCCTCATTACTCTGTTCCACACGTCCTAATTGCTCTTTCACCTGTGCAAACAAAGCCATAATATTCCTATTAGAAATAATAACGGGATCCTGATTTGTGATCCCGGATCCTGAGAAGGTAGATCCTATGGAAGCCGTCCTCCTCTATATATTCTCTGGTCCCTGTTGTGATGTTGAAGGAGGGGAAGCAGGAGGTAGATTAGTCATCACAGATGTCGATGATGGCACAATTGAAGATATAGGTCATCCTTGTGTTGACATTTTTGACAAAAACCTTTGAAAAAAGTGATTTAAAAAAGATTTTAACAAGAATTTGATTATGAAAAGCACCACTTGCCCCACGGTGGGCGCCAAAACTGTTTTGGTCAAAAATTACCCTAGGCAATTAAGTGATCAAATCTGTAAAGTGAGGTATTATTGCTTGTAGTTACTTCCAAGAAAATTCAATAATTGTGATAAAAAGATGATTACGATCTATAAAAATGCATGAAAAAGAATGATAATTCAATAATTGTGATAAAAAGATGATTAGAAACAAAATAAATACGTATATTTATGATAAATGTAAGATAAAATCAGGATAATGCAGGTTTTATGATCAAAAGATCAATGGGATGCAAATTAAACAACGAAAATATAAAATAAATGCGATCGACACAAGGATGTACGAGGAAAGCCCTTGATCTTGTTAGCTCGTCGGCATAAAACCTCGGGAAGGAACAATCATTCCTTGTAACACCCCCAAATTCACTGTTCAGCTGAAGCAAGCTTTGGGGTGCTACTAACCAAAAATCACAGCACAAAAGTAAAGCAAACGACATCTATATGCAACATTTGTAAAATAGTTACATTTCCATACATAAAATGTTTGAAAACATAGTGTTTTTGGTTACAAAATGAAGTTCCCTAGAGCCCACACTTATAGCGGGAGATTCTATTACATAATCATAATATACAAAAGATAATGCTAAGAATCTCCATTAGATGCAAGGTAGAAATCATGCGACTCTAGCTAGTGTCCATGGATAATCCTACTCCGTCTGTGTACCTGAGATACAAAGCTAAAAAGTGTCAACCAAAAAGATTGGTGAATCTCACAGGTTTAGTAGTAAAGTAATTGTTTATGAACCACAAGTATGTACCAGCGTTGCTATCAAGCAAAGTAAGTAAATCGGTATGTACGCACAGTTGCCATGAGCTCATAAGTTGAAGCTTAACCGTGTAGTGTGAATATATCACGTACCCCCATGAGTGCTATCCGCACACTCATATGTAACAAATACTAATATGTCTGTTTCTATGTGTAAATCAGTACGTGGTGGCGCTACCACCCCAGGCAGGGATTGTCAGTCCCAAATGGATCCATTTACTAGTAATCGCGCTTAAGTCCATAACTAACAACTTACGATAGAAGGCTTTCAGTGGATAAAAGTAACTCATGCAATGTGTGTAAAAAGTAGAGAAATCAGTTCAGTACATTGTGTTCATATGTAAAACAGTTGCTAAGTATCTCCCCCAAAGTATAAAAACAGTAAAAGTGGGGTCGTAAGACTCACCTGAGTCTAGTAAGTACGTATGTGAAATCGAGTGAGTAAAGCGGATGTAATTCCGTATGTGGTTCTCCGAACCCTACCACCTTCTGGCGTCCGAAACGCACAAGGTTGTAAGTAAATAAGTAAGTAAGTTGGTGTCGTGAAAGATCACCCATGCTAGTCGTCCACACAACTAGAAAATGTCCAAGTGTTTGTTTAGTATTTCGTTTGTAGTTTTGAAAAAAACAAGTATGGCCCGTTGGTGACGGTGTGTAATAATAATTCTCAAAAGCATTATTATTATGTTTCGATTCGATTTTATACACATAAAAGTGATTGTTAACCATTCTAGCATTGGTTTAATATCGTATTGATTAATTATCATCATTTGGTAACCATTTTGAGTAAATTTCAAAGTGCTGAAAAATGTTGACCAAAGTTGACCGTGATCTGCTCTGCGAACCGAGATTGCTCTGCGAACCGAGATGGCTCTGCGAACCGAGATTGCTCTGCGACCCGAGATTGCTCTGCGAACCGAGATGGATCTGCGAACTGAGATGGCTCTGCGAACCGAGATGGATCTGCGAACCGAGATTGGATCTCAGCTCGCAGGATTGGCTGTTCGCAATTTTTCAGTAGATTTCAACATTTAAAGCATTTTTAATGGGGTTTTTGGACATAATCTTGTTGGGTAAACATTCTAGCATGTAAATAAAAGCTTTCTAAGTAATTTAATCGAGTTTTGAAGCATTTCTTACCAAGAATCGAAAATGGAGAAGATGAAGATGAGGTAGAAGATGATGGTGGTGATCTTGATGTTCTTGCTCCCTTGATGATGAAGATGACCGATTATGATGATGAAAATGGTGTTATTTTTGCAGTTTTTAGAGAGAGAGAGGAGGATGTAATGTAGAGAGAGATGAGAGAAAAATGGTTGGATGTGTGTGTGTAAATGAGATGAGGTGAGGAAGAAAGGGGTTAAAAGGGGTGGGTCATTGGTCGGTTGGTGCTGAGCTCGGGTCGCGGGTCTGGGCCGACCCATTTGGGTCTCGTGGGCTTGTTTCCTCGAATTTGTGTTACGTTCCGCGATTGATTAAATGTTATGCGTTTTGTGTTAAAGTTTATCTGGAATATCGAAGTATTTTACCAAAATACCTAGTAATACGTTATAAAAATATAATTTGAACTATTTCTGTTTGCCGGGCGCGTCTCGTGTGTTTTCGCCACGTTCGAAGTGTTTTAAACAATACGAATTACGTGCAATATATTTTCATAATAAATTAATGCAAATAATGTTTGTTTGGATAGTTCCACATTATTTAAAAGTTTTGTCACCAACGTCCATTTATTAATGTCGGACCTCGTTCGGTTCATAAGTGTACGATTTAAATTAAATCGCGTAAGCGTGTATGTAATTACACCATAATGTTACATATATTTAGAGTGTTACAAAAATAAATACACGTAATTACAAGTAGTTTAGGAACTAATTAAAGTCCTAAATTGGCGGGTGTAACATTCTCCCCTTTTTATAAGAATTTCGTCCCGAAATTAGTTCAAAGTCGCGGTGTGAGCAGAGTCTGTGAATAGGTGTGGGTATTTAAGTCGCATTTGGTCTTCCCATTCCCAGGTGAATTCAGGACCACGCCTCGAATTCCACCTGACTTTAACAATGGGAATACGACTTTGTTTTAGTTTTTTGACCTCGCGGTCCATGATTTCCATAGGTTCCTCGACAAAATGAAGTTTATCATCAATTTGTATTTCGTCGAGCGGTACGATCAGTGTCTCATCAGACAGACATTTCTTCAAGTTAGAAATGTGAAAGGTAGGATGCACGCTACTAAGTTCGGTAGGTAGCTGCAGTCGATACGCCACTGGACCAATTCTCTCGAGAATTTCAAACGGTCCAATGTACCTAGGGTTTAGTTTTCCTCATTTTTTAAATCGAATGACACCTTTCCACGATGCCACCTTAAGAAGTACCTTGTCCCCAACCTGGAACTCAAGGTGTTTGCGTCTCACGTCAGCGTAACTTTTCTGATGATCACGTGCGGTTTTCAGCCAGTTTTGGATACCAATGATCTTCTCGGTGGTTTCGTGAATGATTTATGAACCAGTGAGTTGGGTATCCCCCACCTCAGTCCAGCAGATTGGTGATCGGCACTTACGTCCGTAGAGTGCCTCGAAAGGTGTGGCCTTGATGCTAGTATGGTAACTGTTGTTGTATGAGAATTCGCACAAAGGCAAGTGATTTTCCCAGTTTTTACCGAAGTCAACTACACAAGCTCGTAGCATATCCTCCAGTGTTTGTATAGTGCGTTCGCTTTGGCCATCAGTCTGTGGGTGGTAAGCAGTACTCATGTCCAAATGAGTACCAAGAGATTTTTGTAGCGATTGCCAAAAGCGAGAAGTAAATTGGGCATCTCTATCAGAGATAATTGAGATGGGCACACCATGTCTCGACACAATCTCCTTTAAGTAGATCCGGGTTAAACATTCCATCTTGTCAGTTTCTTTGATAGGCAGGAAATGTGCAAATTTAGTGAGTCGGTCTACGATTACCCAAATGGTATCGCAACCGCTAGGTGTTTTCGGGAGTTTGGTAATGAAATCCATGGTGATTTTCTCCCATTTCCATTCAGGGATTTCCGGTTGTTGCAGCAACCTGGAAGGTTTTTGGTATTCGGCTTTAACCTTGGAACAAGTAAGGCACTTGCCCACATAGGTTGCAATGTCGGCTTTCATATTGGGCCACCAATACAACTCTTTGATGCCATGATACATTTTGTAAGCACCAGGGTGTATAGAGTACTTAGACTTGTGTGCCTCGTCCATCACAAAGTCTCGTAAGTTCCCAAAATTCGGTAAACAGATTCGGTTCGAGAAGTATTTGGCCCCGTTAGGTTTGGTTTCAAATTTTTTGTCCATGCCCCGCAAGGCCTCGTTTATCAAGTTTTCTGGTTTGAGTGCTTCGAGTTGAGCGGTGAGAGTTTGATTGATGAGGTCATTGTGAATGGTCATACTGAGAGCTCGAACTCGAAGTGATTTCAGTCGTTCTTTTTAGCTTAAGGCATCGGCAACAACATTTGCCCTGCCCGGATGATAGCAAATCTCGCAATCGTAATCAGTAAGCAACTCGACCCATCGACGTTGCCTCATGTTGAGATCCTTTTGATAAAAGATATGTTGGAGACTTTTGTGGTCAGTAAAGATTGTACACTTGGTACCGTACAAGTAGTGTCTCCATATTTTTAGAGTGAATACAACTGCCCCTAACTCTAGGTCATGAGTTGTGTAATTCTTTTCGTGGACCTTGAGTTGTCAAGAGGCGTAAGCAATAACTTTTTCTCGTTGCATCAACACGCAACCGAGTCCTTGGTGTGAGGCATCACAGTACACCACGAAGTCATCGTTACCCTCGGGTAAGGATAAGATAGGTGCACTGTAGAGTTTCTGTTTGAGCAGTTGAAAAGCTGACTCTTGTACATCGGTCCAGTCGAACTTTTGTTCTTCCTGAGTCAGGGCGGTGAGAGGTTTGGCTATTTTCGAAAAATTCTCAATGAACCGCCTGTAGTATCCGGCGAGTCCTAAGAATTAGCGTACTTCAGTAGGTGTAGTCGGTGCTTGCCAGCATTTGATAGCCTCGATTTTTGAAGGGATCAACATGGATTCCTTGATTGTCAATCACGTGTCCAAGGAATTGAACGGTTTGCATCCAGAACTCACACTTAGAGAATTTGGCGTATAACTCTTCGTGTTTGAGCAGCTCTAGGATGGTTTTCAGGTGTTGCGCGTGTTCTGGTTCATTGTGCGAGTAAATTAGAATGTCATCAATGAAGACAATGACAAACTTGTCAAGGTAAGGCTTACACACCCGATTCATAAGGTCCATGAATACCGCCGGTGCGTTGGTCAAGCCGAATGGCATCACTTGAAACTCATAATGCCCATAACGAGTTCGGAAGGTTGTTTTTGGAATATCTTCGTCACGAACTCGGAGTTGGTGATAACCTGACCGTAGATCGATCTTGGAATAAAAACTCGACCCCTGAAGTTGGTCAAACAGGTCATCAATGCGAGGAAGTGGGTAACGGTTCTTGATAGTTAACTTGTTAAGTTCACGATAGTCGATGCACATGCGGAAAGAACCGTCTTTCTTTTTCACAAACAAGACTGGAGCTCCCCAAGGTGAGGAACTTGGTCGAATAAATCCCTTGTCCAGGAGTTCCTGTAACTGAGTAGACAACTCCTGAAGTTCGGATGGGGCTAGTCGGTAAGGTGCTCGTGCCACAGGTGCTGCACCGGGCACAAGATCAATAGAAAATTCGACTTGTCTAGGTGGCGGAAGGCCAGGCAAGTCTTCAGGAAAGACTTCTGGGAAATCTCGAACAATAGGCACATCCTCAAGTCGCTTCTCCTCCGACTTTTTCTCCATAACATGTGCGAGGATTGCCTGGTACCCTTTTCTCAAGTATTTTCGGGTTTTTATGCAAGAAATGATGTTTAGGCTCGTCCCACCGGTCTCCCCTTGTATGACTAAAGTTCCACCGGTGACGAGAGGGATGCGGACGATTTTCTCAAAACAAACTATTTCGGCTTGGTGCTTGGATAACCAATCCATACCGACGATGATGTCAAAGCTGCCGATTTCAACGGGTATCAAATCAATGGAAAAGAGCTCATTAGCTAAGTTTAAAGTGCAATTAGGTATCACACTGTCGGCCTCAATAAGTTTTCTGTTTGTCAATTCTACTGTGTACTTAAAATCTAAGGCTATAGGTGCAGTGTCAAGTAGTGGATAAAATTCATCAGACATAAAGCTCTTATCAGCAGCAGTATCAAATAGGCTAGTGGTAGTTAAGTTGTTGAGAAGGAATGTACCCGTGACCACATTAGGGTCTTGACGGGATTCCCCTGATTTCAGCATAAAAGCTCTTCCTCAAGCGTTGTTGTTGTTTTTGTTGTTGTTGTTTTTTAGTTTGGGGTAGTCGCTCTTGAAATGCCCTGGATTTCCGCACCCAAAGCAAGTCTTCGGTGCGTTAGTGTTGGGGGTAGGGATGTTGGCTCGACAATCCTTGGCTAAGTGCCCGAACCTTTTGCAATTAGTACAAGGGCAGGAACCATCATGATGGCGGTTGCATTTGGAACAGTAAGGTTTGTTCCCGATGTACCCTTTCCTCTCTGTAGATCCCGAGGAATAAGCCTTAATAGACTCAGGCTTTTTGTTGAAGGTTTGGTTGGAGGAATTGGGACTTCCTTCCCACTTACGCTTGTTGTTTGTTGTTAGGGTTGAAGTTGTGCCACGACGGACAGAGTTGGCCGTTAGTTCGTGAGCCATACGAATGGCGCTCTGAATAGTACCCGGTTTGGATGAAGTCACCAGGTCTTGAAGTCTGTCGGGGAGTCCATCTACGTATTTCTCGATCCTCTTATACTCGGGATCGACCATGGATGCGCACAGAAGTGCCAGTTGGTGAAAACGGTTGGTGTAACCCGTGATGTCATCACCCTGCATTTTGTGGTTCCAGAACTCTACCTCCAGCTGTTTCAATTCATCTCTGGGGCAGTACTCGCCCCTCAACATCTACTTTAACTCCTCCCATGAGAGTTTGTAAGCATTTGCAATACCCACAGTCTGGGCATAGGTGTTCCACCAGGTGAGAGCGGTGTCAGAAAATGTACTGGCGGAGAACTTGACCTTGTCTCCCTCTGTGCAGTTGCAAATAAGGAATACAGATTTGATTTTCACAATCCAGCGTACTAGACCGATTGCTCCTTCGGTACCTGCAAAGCTCAAGGGTTTGCAGTTCTGAAAGTCTTTGTAAGAGCAGGGTTTGGGTTGTGGCACATTGGTAGCTGTATCTTCGCTACTAGGAATAGGTGTTCGGGTAGCCAAGGCTTGGGCCACACTGCGGGTAATCAGATCCGCTATTTCGGTTTCGCTGAGGGTGACCTGGCATCGGGGAGGCATAATGCTGAACAAGAAGAACAAGAAAAGAGAAATAAGAGATTTGTACGAATTTATGATATATCCCATGTGTATATGATGGAATATACGATAATAGAGTAACGTGATAACCATATTTCATTAGATAACTAGATTAGATACAAGGCATGAGTTCTAGAGGGTTACATAATATAAGGAGTACAAAAGATGCCGGGAATTGTTTTATCCGGTCGAATTACATAGGTCCTACGAAAGCATAATAGAATACAAATTCAGCCTAAGCTAATTCCGACGTAGATTGAGTTGTGGCAGCAGTGCGTTGAGGTGGTCCACAGATTCTGCGAGTCTGTTGGCCATTCGGAGGGCGTCCTCGGTTTCCCTTAGATGTGTCTCGCACTGATGTAGCCTTGATTATAAGACAGAGATTTCATTTCGGTTGCCAATCACTTGGTTGTGGACAACCTCCATGGTTTCGACTGTTTCTCCCACCTGATTCTGAAGAGTGTTCATGGTGGTAACAGTGTGATCGTGATCTTCGGAGACTTGCTCGACTCACTCCATTGCTGTGAGTCTCCAGTTCTCGCGAGTTTCTTGGAGTTCGATATCCATCTCATGGAGTTGTTGATCGTGATGGTGCACCCTAGCGGCTAAGTCCGGTAGAGTGAGGTGAGTGGGATATGGGCTGGCTCGAGGTGAACGGGCATCCTTCCTAGCCACCCTTGGGTTTCGTGCTCCATGCGGATAAGAGCGTGACGAGTGGTGTGTTTGCCATTCTGAGACAAAGCGTTAGAGAGAATGAGGCCTATATTCGTACATATAACATAGTCTAGAATTCATAGAGATATCAACTTGTGTATAGATATATATAGAACATAATAGCCTATTGAGTGTCTAGTACAGACATGTTTGTGTGTTCCGGTTCTCTCGTGGTCAGAGTCAACTAGTGTATCCTGTTCAGTCATGATTCCTTTCAGGTCTCACATCATATTCCTTTAATTGTACATAGTTGATCAGGCTATGTTAAATTAAACCAATATCATGTAGTCACTTAACCTAATCATACTTAATAGGGAATACTGCCTAATGGTCATAGTCTAGGCCCACTAAATGCAACCTAGATCGCTATAACCTTAGGCTCTGATACCAATCTGTAACACCCCCAAATTCACTGTTCAGCGGAAGCAAGCTTTGGGGTGCTACTAACCAATATCACAACACAAAAGTAAAGCAAACGACATCTATATGCAACGTTTGTAAAATAGTTACATTTCCATACATAAAATGTTTGAAAGCATAGTGTTTTTGGTTACAAAATGAAGTTCCCTAGAGCCCACGCTTATAGCGGGAGATTCTATTACATAATCATAATATACAAAAGATAATGCCAAGAATCTCCGTTAGATGCAAGGTAGAAATCATGCGACTCTAGCTAGTGTCCATGGATAATCCTACTCCGTCTGTGTACCTGAGATACAAAGCTAAAAAGTGTCAACCAAAAAGGTTGGTGATACTCACAGGTTTAGTAGTAAAGTAATCGTTTATGAACCACAAGTATGTACCAGCGTTGCTATCAAGCAAAGTAAGTAAATCAGTATGTACGCACAGTTGCCATGAGCTCATAAGTTGAAGCTTAACCGTGTAGTGTGAATATATCACGTACCCCCATGAGTGCTATCCACACACTCATATGTAACAAATACTAATATGCCTGTTTCTACGTGTAAATCAGTACGTGGTGGCGCTACCACCCCAGGCAGGGATTGTCAGTCCCAAATGGATCCATTTACTAGTAATCGCGCTTAAGTCCATAACTAACAACTTACGATAGGAGGCTTTCAGTGGATAAAAGTAACTCATGCTATGTGTGTAAAAAGTAGAGAAATCAGTTCAGTACATTGTGTTCATATGTAAAACAGTTGCTAAGTATCTTGTAACACCCGTCAAATTAGGACTATATTTAGTGCCTAATCACATGTGTAAATACATGTAATTAGGATTAATTACATGTATCATTATGTGTATTGATATATTTATATAAATACACACGTACGCGATTTGATAAATCGTGCATTTTCATATCGGGCGGATCCCGATACATTAATGCGGACGTTGGTGAACTCTATTTATTAAATAATATGAGATTATTTGATAAACATACTTATTTCCAAATATTAATGCGATAATGTTTCATAAACATTTCGTATCACATATAATGCTCAGAAACGACCAAAAACGCGTGAAACGCGCCCGACAAACGAAATAAACACAAATTATATTTTTATTATTCATTATTAAGTATTTTGATAAAATACTTCAAGTAAAAATATTGAGATTTAAATCATTATTCAAACACGCGTATTAAACGTATAACGCCTAAATAAACGTCGAAACGATCGGGTAAACGACCACGGGACTTAATGTAACTTTGGGAGATTTAAAAGTTGACCAAAACACCTTGTGGGGCCCAGGAAAATCTGCTGATTTTCTCTCTTAAACCACCCCACCTCCTTTTTCACTTCTTTGGTCACTTACACACACATACACATGCACACCATACCCCCACTCACCAATTCACCCATCACTCCCTACACCCACTCTCTTACTCCCTCACTCTCAAAAATCTGCTCACCCTCACTCCCTGGTCGAAATCCAGCCATCACCACAACTCCACCAAAAGCCACCATCAAGTTCTTGAAGAAAATCGAAGGAAAAGCTCGATTATCGCATCCTCCTTGCATTTCGACCTTAGATCTTTGATCCTCTTGTAAGAACTCTTTTATTTCGAGAAGTTCTACTTTCTCTATGGTTATTAACATGTGTTAGTGTTCACTCAACTCTTGCATGTCCAAAACATTAACCGAAACGCGATTTAAAACTCGTAATCTTGAGTTATACGTTCTGTTCAGAAAGTTGGTCAAACTTCCACGATTTTTATAAAATTCATATCTTAATTAAAATGAACGTTTCTTGAGCCTAAAATCAAGTTTAAGAAGTCTACTTTTCAAATCCGTAAGCCTCACAAAAATATAAGTTCATTTGCTATTTTTAGTTACTGAGATAAAAGTACATAGCAGATCTGATGAATCTGACCAGAACTTTGACCAAATAAAAATGGGTATATCCTGGGCTATTGAAAGAATTAGAACTTTAGACCAAATGGAAAAGATTACAAATTTTGTTAGCTTTCCAAATCATACTGGAACGTTTTGTGAAGTTTTGTAAAACTTGAGATATGACCAGATTGGTACACATATGTCAACTAAAAGAGCTGTTGGACCACTTTCACTTTGTAAAATTATATCTCGAGTTGTGCTTGGTTAAAATCGATGCAAAAATACGTTTTGGAAAGCTAAGACATAGGGGAATCTTGTGTAAAAATTTCAGAACGATTCGTTAAGATTTACTTAACCAAATTAATGTCTTAACACGGGTAAAAATTTAAGTCCGACAATAGTAAAATAATCCGACAATGACTCCGACAATTTGACCTTTTGACTCACGGATTGACTTTGACTGTCGGATTAACTCTCGAAAAAACTGCACTTTTGGACTCTAAGTTTCAAAATTTACACTTTCGGACCATAACTTTAGTGATACATAACATATATACTTTGTAATTCAATGCCGCGTAACTTAATGTCGCACTAATCACTATCACAATCCGTGAATAACAATCCATAAATAACAATCCGTAAATAACATTCCATGAATAACTAATCTATTGACGCATGAGTAATAATCCGAGAATACATATTGACGCACGAGTAGAAATCCGTGAATACCATTGTTGTAGGATAGAATCCGTGAATAACCATTCACGCATAAACAAAAACCCGTGAGTTATTTAGTCCGTCAATCCTCATTATTATCATATGAAATCTTAAGTCCGTGAATAATCATTCACGCATAACAAATCCGTGAATAATCATGAACACTTAACCAAGTCCGTGAATCCCATTATCCGACAATGCCACTGTCGGATAATGCCTTCCGTGAATCCCAAGCCATGAACTTCGACTTTGTCGCATAAGTAAATTCGACAATCCTCATTGTCGGATAAACAGTACCCGACACTTCTCATTGTCGGATAAATAGTATCCGTGAATCCCTTAGTGTCGCATAAATAGTATCCGTGAATCCCTTAGTGTCGCATAAATAGTATCCGTGAATCCCTTAGTGTCGCATGAATAGTATCCGTGAATTCCCCATTGTCGCATAAATCTATTGTCGGATAATCAAGTATTTTTCACAATTGTCGCATGAATTTTTATTTCCGAAAATCCTTATACATTGGTACAACAATTGGTCAACCAAAAACAAATCCATTGATAAGTATACATCACAGCCAAAAACAAATAATAATAATAATAATGTTTGAATTATTATTACACCTCCGTCACCAACGGGCCGTACATATTTTCAAAACTCAAACTAATCAATCAAACAACCAAATTATTTGGACATAACTAGTTGGATGAACAACTAGCATGGGTGCTCTCTAGAGACACCTACACATTTACTAACTGTGAGCGTTGTGAACGCCCGACAGGTTACAGTCTTCGGACACCTCATAGTATCTCATCATTATTTGCTGATTAGCAAACACCTAAGACTCAGGTGAGTCTCATAGCCCCTCTTTACTGTTTTTACCCAGGGGTGGGGATACATGCTCAGATTTGTTTTACATGTGAACACAAGTACAAAGACCACGATATATTGATTGCATGAGTTTGTTTTATCTAATCATGAAGTCCCTCACAACATAGTTTGTTTATATTGCGATAGCGTGAATGTTAGTGTATGGTACCATATGGGATTGACAATCCCCGTCCGGGGTAGTCGCGCTACCACGACTGCGGTCGAACGGACGCATTTTCATTTGTTCATACATGTGTAGATTAGGCACATGCCGGGGGTAAACTCGATCAGGTCCTTGAATGTGGATCCTGGCACACTCAGTTAAGCTCAAACTATGTGCTCATGGCAATAATATACACCCATATTTTATTTGCATGTTTGCAAATCACTAAACTAAATCTTGTGGTTCATAACTTGGATTTCATCAACTTACACCTGTGAGCTCACCAGCTTTTTAGCTGACCTTTTAGCATGTATTCTCAGGTACCCAGCAGTAGTAGATCTGCTCAGGATATATTAGCTCGAGTCGCATTCAGATTACAGAAGATTCACATGCATTTCTACATTTTGTAAAATTAGATATGCCTTAGAATCTTTTACATTTAGCTGCAAGCTTTTGTAACAAGAACAACAATGTAAAACCTTTATATTACTTATGTAATGTTTAAAACGACGCATTTAGAGTCGTTCACTTTATCTTATGTGCTTTGTTATTGATTAGTAACACCCAAATCTTGCTTCCGCTAAACCATAAATTTGGGGGTGTTACATATCTCCCCCAAAGTATAAAAACAATAAAAGTGGGGCCGTAAGACTCACCTGAGTCTAGTAAGTACGTATGTGAAATAG
This sequence comes from Pseudognaphalium luteoalbum, assembly GCA_963422505.1. Lineage (NCBI taxonomy): Eukaryota > Viridiplantae > Streptophyta > Magnoliopsida > Asterales > Asteraceae > Pseudognaphalium > Pseudognaphalium luteoalbum. The sequence goes on from OY730196.1 coordinate 53,404,088, forward strand.
AGTGAGTAAAGCGGATGTAATTCCGTATGTGGTTCTCCGAACCCTGCAACCTTCTGGCGTCCGAAATGCACAAGGTTGTAAGTAAATAAGTAAGTAAGTTGGTGTCGTGAAAGATCATCCATGCTAGTCGACCACTCAACTAGAAAATGTCCAAGTGTTTGTTTAGTATTTCGTTTGTAGTTTTGAAAAAAACAAGTATGGCCCGTTGGTGACGGTGTGTAATAATAATTCTCAAAAGCATTATTATTATGTTTCGATTCGATTTTATACACATAAAAGTGATTGTTAACCATTCTAGCATTGGTTTAATATCGTATTGATTAATTATCATCATTTGGTAACCATTTTGAGTAAATTTCAAAGTGCTGAAAAATGTTGACCAAAGTTGACCGTGATCTGCTCTGCGAACCGAGATTGCTCTGCGAACCGAGATGGCTCTGCGAACCGAGATTGGATCTCAGCTCGCAGGATCGGCTATTCGTGATTTTTCAATAGATTTCAACTTTTAAAGCGTTTTTAATGGGGTTTTTGGACATAATCTTGTTGGGTAAACATTCTAGCATGTAAATAAAAGCTTTCTAAGTAATTTAATCGAGTTTTGAAGCGTTTCTTACCAAGAATCGAAAATTGAGAAGATGAAGATGAGGTAGAAGATGATGGTGGTGATCTTGATGTTCTTGCTCCCTTGATGATGAAGATGACCGATTATGATGATGAAAATGGTGTTATTTTTGCAGTATTTAGAGAGAGAGAGGAGGATGTAAGGTAGAGAGAGATGAGAGAAAAATGGTTGGATGTGTGTGTGTAAATGAGATGAGGTGAGGAAGAAAGGGGTTAAAAGGGGTGGGTCATGGGTCGGTTGGGGCTGAGCTCGGGTCGCGGGTCTGGGCCGACCCATTTGGGTCTCGTGGGCTTGTTTCCTCGAATTTGTGTTACGTTCCGCGATTGATTAAATGTTATGCGTTTTGTGTTAAAGTTTATCTGGAATATCGAAGTATTTTACCAAAATACCTAGTAATACGTTATAAAAATATAATTTGAACTATTTTTGTTTGTCGGGCGCGTCTCGTGTGTTTTCGCCACGTTCGGAGTGTTTTAAACAATACGAATTACGTGTAATATATTTTCATAATATATTAATGCAAATAATGTTTGTTTGGATAGTTCCACATTATTTAAAAGTTTTGTCACCAACGTCCATTTATTAATGTCGGACCTCGTTCGGTTCATAAGTGTACGATTTAAATTAAATCGCGTAAGCGTGTATGTAATTACACCATAATGTTACATATATTTAGAGTGTTACAAAACTAAATACACGTAATTACAAGTAGTTTAGGAACTAATTAAAGTCCTAAATTGGCGGGTGTCACATTCCTTGCCTTTGTTGATTTTATTGCTGAAATTAAGGATAATACAGTGAATGAGCACAATATGATCGAACTAAAGTGTGTGTGTGATGAATTTGGTGAAAAATATGAAGTAAACTGTGTTTTGATCGTGTTTTGTGAGAGTTCTAAGTGTTATCAGTCGTGGTTGTGCAAAGTTAAGTGTCTCCTATCAATCATATGCACCCAATTTATAGTAAATACAATATAACTAACTTTCCGAAAAATCAGGGATCCTCCCGAGATATTCGGGTCTACCTTGACTTGTTATTCCACACGTTTTCTGACCTCTTCAGAGCCTTGATCCTTAAATATAGGCATGATTGACCCACGTTTAACTCCTGGTAGACTTGGTCAATATACACAACGGTCAAATAAAGATTAGTGGCGTTTCACCCGGGATACCGAATATATTTCCTAGATCCTGATCACCCGGGATCCTGAATATCCAAGATCCTGAACAATAGCAAGTTACTAACTTATTATTATCCTAAATATAGGCTTCTACCAGACAATTGACTATTGGTCTAGGTTAGTTTATTAATAGTTAGACATTTTTTATCTTGTTAGTTAATCAAGAGTTATAAACTAAGACAGATTTATCTGTAATAGTTGCTCGGGATAGACCACAGGATGAGCAGGTGTCACAACAGGTGGTTACTGAACCGATATCTGTACCTACTGAGGTAAAGGATATAAGTTTAGTTCTACACGTGTTATATAATTGATTAGAGAATGAGACAGAGTAATCTGTAACAATTATCTATTTAATTTTGTCTAACTTGACAGGATGAGATTGTTGATTTAGTACGTACAATAAAGTTTTCGACTACTAAAGCAAGTAGATTTGTCACTAGCTTACTCATGACAACGCTATCTCAACCCACTCAACCACTTACCACTGCATCTCATATTTCTTCACTCACACCACTTGGAGCATCAACTGTCTCTGTTACTCCTACAACTGATGCTGAAAGGATTACATACTTAGAGTTGAGAGTTAAGGAGTTAGAGAAGCTTACTTCAAATATTCTAGAGTTGGTAGCACAAAACCTTCTTTTTGCACAGCAGATTACTTAATAGAGTCAATCTTATAACACATTGCTGGAGACTCATACTACTTTGCTGCAAGATTTTACTACCCAGCGACTGAAGCTTGATTCCTTAGAACATTTAGTGTTAAGAGTGAATTCAGGACAGTCAGTTCAGGGGAAGATTGTGACACCCGTCAAATTAGGGCTAGTAATTAGTGCCTAATCAATAGTTAATACATGTAATTAGTTCTGTGTTAGGCTAATTAATGTATCAAATTATATATTGATGAATATATACAATTATGCGATTTGATTAAATCGTACAAGTTTCAAATCGAAGGTATTTCGATTCAATTAAATACGGACGTTGGTGAAACAATTTTATTAAATAATATAACATTATTTAATAACACTATCTTTCCCAAAATATTATCTTGATAATAATACTTTGTAATCAATTCGTATCGTACAAACAACAGTTACGTGATTTAAAATCCGTACAACGAACAATCGAGATCCCTAGATTAACGAATCATCTATATAAATGTTTTTCCAAGTATTTAGAAAGAACACTTCAAGTGAAAGTATTGAAATTTAAATCGTTACTTAAAAACGCGTAATAAACGTTTAACACCAAACCGAACGAGTAAACGAACCTAAAACGTCACAAATTAAATTGGGAACAAGAAAATGACCAAAATACCCTTGTGTGGGCCCCCTATGCCGCCCCCCCCCCATGCCCCCCATGTGCCACATGCACCACCTCCCATTTCACCCTCTAAACTCTCATGCACACCACTCACATATGCCTCCATACATTCAACATGCAAGAACACTTCCACTAACTCATTTACTCACACTTTCTCCACCTTCTCTCTATCAATTCTCTCTCAAAAACTCCAGAGAAAACTCAGCCACTTCACCACCACCACAACCACCATAAACTACCATAGCACCACCACCATCAAAGTCACTATTTTACAAAGAACACAAGCTCAACAACAACTACTCTTTCTCCTCATCTCATTTCCATTAAAATCTTTGTAAGGAAACTCTTTCTTACTTTCATATTGTTTATTTATATGTTATAAAACTCATCTAACAAGATTATGTCCAAATATAAGCTTGAAATACGTTTTTATAAATTTTTCACAAAGGATACACAATCTGTCCAGAAAAACACAGGTTACTAAAAACGTCGTATCTTGAGTTCTAGGAAGAGTTAGAAGATGCATTTTTTTTTAAAATTTGCGTATTGAAAAGATCTACAACTTTCATGTTTTACGTTTTTACCAGATCCGAACGTATTTTTCTCTATTTATCAATCTTTGGGACTGACCTGACTAAAAGCAGAAACTGAACTATGTATGACTAATTAAATTGTTTCTCTATGATCATGGACTTAAGACTCTTAGAAAAATATATGTTAGACACTACACACATAAAAGATCAGTTGATAAAAAGTGTGAGACTTGACTTGGACCAGAAATTGGTAAAACATTTGGCGAAATAAACCGACAAAAAGTCGAAAATGTGAAATCTTGAATATTTAGAACTTTTATAAGAACCGACACTCTTGGTGAACTTGGACACAAACCGACAATTTATTTAGACTCTATAAACTGATATTTGGGTTGGGTGAAAGTTTCGGGTCAAACCGAGTAAGTTTGACCAAGTCAACAAAAGTGGCTAGTTTTCGAAAAACTTACTATTTTTGGAAAGTGGTAACAAAAATGGGTTTGGTTGACTTAATTAAGTAACTTGGACCAAAAACTAATTTTAGAAAGTTTCCCGAACGAAAACCGACACTTGGATACACTTGGGCTAAAAATAGAAATTTGGCCAGACGCTAGTGTCGCATGACCTGCGACACTAACTGCGACACTACCTGCGACACTACCATAGTGTCGCTAATAGTGTCGCTACTTATTGAAAATTTGTTTGAACATGCGACACTGACCCTAATGTCGCATAACCTCACTGCGACACTGACCTTAATGCGACACTGACCCTAGTGTCGCATAAACTCACTGTGATATTGACTTTAGTGTCGCATGACCTTCGACACTCGCATACACTGCGACACTTACTCTAGTGTCGCATGACTTGCGACACTGACACTAGTGTCGATACTAGTGTCGCTAAAGACAGAATTTATGGGATTTATTTCTTCACTGAGTATTGAACATGGGTAATCACTTATAACCACACATGATACATAATGTAACAATGTATACGATGACACATAATTAATGATAATATCTTAAAGAATTATTATTACAAACTTTCACCAACGGGTCGTACACGTTTTTGATAAACCAAGTTGAACAATCAAACATTTGGACATAACAAATTGTTGGACAACAAACATAGATGGTCTGTTGAGACATCTACTCACTCATATAACATTATGCGTTTTGAACGCCCGACAGGTTACAAGTCTTCGGACATCAATTCACAGTTAATCAATTCAAGTTATTTTAATAGACACTCAAGGCTCAGGTGAGTCTCATGGCCCCTATTTTACTGCTTTTCAATCAGGGGTGTGATATTATTGCTCGTTTTGTTTTACAAGTAGAACGCAAGTACAATTCAATCAAATACTATATGAGTTGTTTTCAACTAATCAATAAAGCCCTCCATAGCATAGTCTGGTAATACATCTGTAGCGTGAATGTTAGTATATGATATCATATAGGATTGACAATCCTCGTCCGGGTTAGCACGCACTAACTGGTCAAACGGACGTATTAGCATTTGGGAAGACGAGTGTGGATTAGGCACTCGTAGGAGGCAACTCAGTTAGGTTTCCTTAATTGGACCTGACACTCAAGTTAAGCTCAGACTATGTGCTCATGGCTGTATAACTTTTATTTTGCTTAATTGCATTTTAAATTCAATTATAAAATCTTGCGGTTCATACAAATATATATTGATATACAAACCTGTGAGCTCACCAGCGTTTCGCTGACTCATTTTAGCATGTATCACAGGTGACCAGCAGTAGGTTGGACTGCTCAATCAAGATTTATTAGCTCGAGTCAGCATGCAAACAATCAGAGATTTTAGTTGCATTATTATATTTTGTATAGATTAATTATGTACTTAAATCTCTCAATTTTAAACTGAGCTAATGTAAACAATATTTTGATGTAAACTTTTATTTTATCAATATCAATGTAAAACGACGCATGTAGTGGTCGTTCATTATTAATCTCTGTGCTTTGATTATTGATTAGTAACACCCAAATCCTGCTTCCGCTAAACGACATATTTGGGGGTGTTACAGATTGGTATCAGAGCCTAAGGTTATAGTGAACTAGGTTGCATTTAGTGGGCCTAGACTATGACCATTAGGCAGTATTCCCTATTAAGTATGATTAGGTTCAGTGACTGCATTGTATTGGTTTAATTTAACATAGCCTGATCAACTATGTACAATTAAAAGAATATGATGTGAGACCTGAAAAGAGTCATGACTGAACAGGATACATTAGTTGACTCTGATCACGAGAGAAACCGGGACTCAAACATGTCTGTGTTAGACACTTTAGGCTATTGTGTGATAGATATATATATACATAAATAGGCCTCTCTCACGCTCAATATCTTAGGCTATATTATATATGTATTATATGAATATAGGCCTCATTCTTTCTAACGCTTTGTCTCAGAATGGCAAACACACCACCCAATTCATCACGCTCTCATCCGTATGGATCGTGTAATCCAAGGGTAGCTAGGAGGAACACCAGGTTGCCTCGAGTTGACCCATACCCCATTCACTTCACTTTGTCGGACTTAGCCACTAGGCTGCACCGACACGAACAACGACTTGATACTATGGATATCGAACTCCAAGAAACCAACGAAAACTGGAGACTCACATCACTTGAACGCATCAATCAAGTCTCCGAGGATCACGAACATACAATTAACCACGTGAACACCCTTGACAATCGTCTGGGTGAAACCGTCGAAACCATGGAGGTTGTCCACAATCAAGTGATTGGCAACCGAAATGAAATTTCTGTCCTACAATCAAGGCTGAACCAGTGCGAGACACGTCTAAGGGAAACCGAGGATGCCCTCCGCCTGGTTAGCAGACTTGCAGAATCTGTGGACCGTCTCACCACACTACTGCCACAACTCAATCTACGTCAGGATTAGCTTAGGCTGAACCTGTACTTTATTATGCTTTCATAGGACCTATGTAATTGAACCGGATGTAATAATTCCCGGTACTTTTGTAAAACTTCTAAGTCTGTAACTTTTGAAACCCCTAGCTAGAAATTGTCTGTAATCGTTTGACTTCGTATTATGAATTGACAATTTCTTTCGTTATTTCTACAATATGATTGTTACTCTGTGATGTTGTATATTACCCTTCTTACATATATACATCTATCGTAATTATCATCCTGGTGCAATTTCTTATGTACCGCTCATTCTTTCTTGAAGAATCATGCCGCCGAAGAGGAAAAGTTACAGTGATGCCGAACTTGCTGCTGTTGTATCTCGAGCTGTGGCTGATGCTTTGGCTGCTCGGGATTCACCCCGAAACTCACGAAACAATGACGAAACCCCAGTCAATACTCCTGTCATCAAGCCTTGTTCCTACAAGGATTTTCTCAGCTGCAAACCACTTTACTTCAAAGGCACGGAAGGTGCCATTGGTCTGATCCGATGGATTGAACGTATGGAATCCGTCTTCAACCTCTGCAACTGTGCTGAGGAAAACAAGGTCAAATTCTCTGCTTACACCTTTCAAGAAGGTGAACTCACGTGGTGGAACACCCACGCAAACTCTGTAGGCATCGAAATAGCAAACCAACTTCCCTGGGCTGAATTGAAGAAGAAGCTAAGGGAAAAATACTGCCCTGAAGAAGAACTACATCGGTTGGAAGAAGAGTTCTGGCACCTAACTGTGCAGGGAACTGACATTGCTGGATATACCACCAAATTCCAGCAATTTGCGCTGTTATGCCCGGGTTTGGTTGATCCGGAGGAGAAGAGCATCAAAAGATACATCCGCGGCCTCCCGGAAAATATCCAAGGGAATGTCGCTTCATCCAAGCCAACCACTACTGAAAGTGCTATCCGGCTAGCACATGAACTCATGGCAATGGTTATCAGCCGTGAGAAATCCAATACATCCTCCTCCAACAACAACAAACGCAAACCTTCCGCACACCAAAACAACCAGAACAAGAAATCAAACACCATCCAAGTTTACAATACCAATTCTGAAACCAAACGTGCTTACACTGGGGACAAGCCATATTGTTCCAAGTGTAACTACCACCACGATGGTCCATGCAGTACTCCCTGCAACAACTGCAGGAGGTACGGGCACTTGACCCGGGATTGCCGAGCCCCCAAATCCAACAACAACACCTCTCGCAACAATTCCAACCAACCCAAATCCTGCTTTGGGTGTGGAGAAACAGGACACTTCAAGAACGAATGTCCTAAAAACAAGAACAAGGGCAACAACAACAACAACAACAACAACGCAAGGGGAAGAGCGTTTGTACTCAATTCTGGGGATGCCCGTCAGGACCCGAATGTGGTCACGGGTATGTTCCTCCTCAACAACTTAACTGCTTCTATTCTATTTGATACTGGTGCCGATAGAAGCTTTATTTCTGATGAGTTTTGCCCACTACTTGACATCACCCCAATTGCCTTAGATGTTAAGTACACCGTAGAACTTGCAAATGGTAAACTCATAGAAACCAATAGTGTGATACCTAATTGCACTTTAAACCTAGCCAACGAAATCTTTTCAATCGATCTTATGCCTGTTGAAATTGGAAGTTTCGACGTCATCATTAGAATGGACTGGTTGTCCAAACATCGCGCTGAATACATTTGTTATGATAAACTCGTTCGTATTCCTCTCGCCGTCGGTAGAACCTTGGTCATACAGGGGGAGACCGATGGGACGAGACTAAACGTCATATCTTGCTTAAAAACTCGGAAATTCCTGAGAAAAGGTTATCCAGCAATCCTCGCACACATCATGGAGAAAAAGTCGGAGGAGAAGCGACTTGAGGATGTACCCATCGTTCGAGACTTCCCAGAAGTCTTTCCCGAAGAACTGCCTGGTCTGCCACCGCCAAGACAGGTTGAGTTCTCAATCGATCTCGTGCCAGGTGCTACACCCGTGGCCCGAGCACCATACCGATTAGCCCCATCCGAACTTCAGGAACTGTCCACCCAATTACAGGAACTCCTGGATAGAGGATTCATTCGACCGAGTTCTTCACCTTGGGGAGCTCCGGTCCTATTTGTCAAAAAGAAAGACGGTTCTTTCCGAATGTGCATCGATTATCGTGAGTTGAACAAACTAACCGTCAAGAACCGTTATCCACTTCCTCGTATTGATGACTTGTTTGACCAACTACAAGGGTCAAGTATTTATTCAAAGATCGATCTTCGGTCAGGTTACCATCAACTTCGAGTTCGCGACATTGATATCCCGAAAACTGCTTTCCGAACTCGTTACGGGCATTATGAATTTCAAGTAATGCCATTCGGCCTAACTAATGCACCGGCTGTATTCATGGATCTTATGAATCGGGTGTGCAAACCGTATCTCGACAAGTTTGTCATTGTCTTCATTGACGACATTCTCATATACTCGCAAAGCGAACAAGAACACGCGCAACACCTCAAAACCATTCTAGAACTACTCAGACACGAGGAGCTATATGCCAAATTCTCCAAGTGTGAGTTCTGGATACAATCCGTTCAATTCCTTGGACATGTTGTTAATAGTCAAGGAATCCATGTCGATCCATCAAAAATTGAGGCCATCAAGTGCTGGCAAGCACCAACATCTCCAACTGAAGTACGTCAATTCCTGGGTCTTGCCGGATACTATCGGCGATTCATTGAAAATTTCTCAAAAATAGCTCAACCACTCACAACCCTGACTCAGAAAGACAAAAAGTTCGATTGGACTAATAAACAAGAGTCAGCATTTCAACTTCTAAAACAAAAGCTTTGCAGTGCTCCAATTCTATCCTTACCCGAAGGCACCGATGACTTCGTAGTATACTGCGATGCTTCTCATCAAGGTCTCGGTTGCGTGCTGATGCAACGAGACAAAGTTATTGCGTATGCTTCGCGACAGCTCAAAATTCATGAAAAGAACTACACCACCCACGATCTCGAACTAGGAGCTGTCGTCTTTGCCCTCAAAATCTGGAGACATTACCTCTATGGCACTAAGTGCACAATCTTTACCGACCACAAAAGTCTCCAACACATATTCGATCAGAAGGATCTCAACATGAGACAACGTCGGTGGGTCGAATTACTTACCGACTACGACTGTGAGATCAAATACCATCCGGGCAAAGCAAATGTTGTTGCCGATGCCCTCAGTCGAAAAGAACGAACGAAACCACTTCGAGTCCGAGCCCTCAGCATGACTATTCACAATGATCTAAACATTCAGATTCTCACTACTCAACTCGAAGCTCTGAAACCTGATAATATCAAAAACGAAGCCTTGCGAGGCATGGACAAACAATTTGAAATCAAGCCTAACGGGATTAGGTATTTCTCAAACCGAATCTGGTTACCCAGTTTTGGAAACCTACGAGACTTGGTGATGGATGAAGCTCGCAAGTCCAAATATTCTATCCATCCTGGATCCGACAAAATGTATCACGGCATCAAGGAATTTTATTGGTGGCCGAATATGAAAGCTGAAATCGCTACATACGTCAGCAAGTGTTTTACTTGCTCGAAAGTCAAAGCTGAATACCAAAAACCTTCTGGTTTACTCCAACAACCCAGCATTCCTGAATGGAAATGGGAACAAATCGCCATGGATTTCATAACCAAACTACCAAAGTCATCGAGCGGTTGCGATACCATTTGGGTGATCGTCGATCGTCTCACAAAATCTGCCCATTTTCTGGCAATCAAGGAAACCGACAAAATGGAACGCCTCACACAAATCTACATCAAAGAGGTTGTTTCTCGACACGGTGTTCCAATCTCAATTATCTCTGATAGGGATAGTCGCTTCACATCTCACTTTTGGCAATCACTTCAAAAATCATTGGGTACCCGTCTTGATATGAGTACCGCATACCATCCTCAAACCGACGGCCAAAGTGAACGGACCATTCAAACACTGGAAGACATGCTACGAGCCTGCGTAGTTGATTTCGGTGTAAATTGGGAAAAACATCTACCATTGTGCGAGTTTTCGTACAACAACAGCTATCACACCAGCATTAAGGCTGCACCTTTCGAGGCACTCTACGGTCGTAAGTGCCGATCACCTATCTGTTGGACCGAAGTGGGAGACAGTCAACTCACTGGTCCTGAGATCATTCACGAAACAACCGAGAAAATCTTCGAGATTCAAAACAAACTCAAAGCCGCACGTGATCGTCAGAAAAGTTATGCTGACGTGAGACGCAAACCACTCGAATTCCAGGTTGGGGATCGAGTACTACTCAAGGTTTCACCTTGGAAAGGTGTTATCCGATTCGGTAAATGCGGGAAATTAAATCCCAGATACATTGGACCATTCGAGATCCTCGAGAGGGTAGGTCCAGTGGCATATCGATTGCAGCTGCCATCCGAGCTCAGCAGTGTGCATCCCACTTTTCACATTTCAAATTTAAAGAAGTGTCTGTCTGATGAGACACTTATCATTCCACTCGATGAAATTCGTATTGACAACAAGCTTCATTTTGTTGAAGAACCCGCCGAAATCATGGACCGTGAGGTCAAACAACTCAAACAAAGTCGTATTCCCATTGTCAAAGTCAGGTGGAATTCGCGGCGTGGGCCGGAATTCACCTAGGAGCGGGAGGACCAGATGCGACTCAAGTATCCTCAGTTATTTGCTGACGCTACTTCAAACACGACTTCAAACTAAATTTCGGGACGAAATTCTCCTAACAGGGGGAGAATGTGACACCCGTCAAATTAGGGCTAGTAATTAGTGCCTAATCAATAGTTAATACATGTAATTAGTTCTGTGTTAGGCTAATTAATGTATCAAATTATATATTGATGAATATATACAATTATGCGATTTGATTAAATCGTACAAGTTTCAAATCGAAGGTATTTCGATTCAATTAAATACGGACGTTGGTGAAACAATTTTATTAAATAATATAACATTATTTAATAACACTATCTTTCCCAAAATATTATCTTGATAATAATACTTTGTAATCAATTCGTATCGTACAAACAACAGTTACGTGATTTAAAATCCGTACAACGAACAATCGAGATCCCTAGATTAACGAATCATCTATATAAATGTTTTTCCAAGTATTTAGAAAGAACACTTCAAGTGAAAGTATTGAAATTTAAATCGTTACTTAAAAACGCGTAATAAACGTTTAACACCAAACCGAACGAGTAAACGAACCTAAAACGTCACAAATTAAATTGGGAACAAGAAAATGACCAAAATACCCTTGTGTGGGCCCCCTATGCCGCCCCCCCCCCCATGCCCCCCATGTGCCACATGCACCACCTCCCATTTCACCCTCTAAACTCTCATGCACACCACTCACATATGCCTCCATACATTCAACATGCAAGAACACTTCCACTAACTCATTTACTCACACTTTCTCCACCTTCTCTCTATCAATTCTCTCTCAAAAACTCCAGAGAAAACTCAGCCACTTCACCACCACCACAACCACCATAAACTACCATAGCACCACCACCATCAAAGTCACTATTTTACAAAGAACACAAGCTCAACAACAACTACTCTTTCTCCTCATCTCATTTCCATTAAAATCTTTGTAAGGAAACTCTTTCTTACTTTCATATTGTTTATTTATATGTTATAAAACTCATCTAACAAGATTATGTCCAAATATAAGCTTGAAATACGTTTTTATAAATTTTTCACAAAGGATACACAATCTGTCCAGAAAAACACAGGTTACTAAAAACGTCGTATCTTGAGTTCTAGGAAGAGTTAGAAGATGCATTTTTTTTTAAAATTTGCGTATTGAAAAGATCTACAACTTTCATGTTTTACGTTTTTACCAGATCCGAACGTATTTTTCTCTATTTATCAATCTTTGGGACTGACCTGACTAAAAGCAGAAACTGAACTATGTATGACTAATTAAATTGTTTCTCTATGATCATGGACTTAAGACTCTTAGAAAAATATATGTTAGACACTACACACATAAAAGATCAGTTGATAAAAAGTGTGAGACTTGACTTGGACCAGAAATTGGTAAAACATTTGGCGAAATAAACCGACAAAAAGTCGAAAATGTGAAATCTTGAATATTTAGAACTTTTATAAGAACCGACACTCTTGGTGAACTTGGACACAAACCGACAATTTATTTAGACTCTATAAACTGATATTTGGGTTGGGTGAAAGTTTCGGGTCAAACCGAGTAAGTTTGACCAAGTCAACAAAAGTGGCTAGTTTTCGAAAAACTTACTATTTTTGGAAAGTGGTAACAAAAATGGGTTTGGTTGACTTAATTAAGTAACTTGGACCAAAAACTAATTTTAGAAAGTTTCCCGAACGAAAACCGACACTTGGATACACTTGGGCTAAAAATAGAAATTTGGCCAGACGCTAGTGTCGCATGACCTGCGACACTAACTGCGACACTACCTGCGACACTACCATAGTGTCGCTAATAGTGTCGCTACTTATTGAAAATTTGTTTGAACATGCGACACTGACCCTAATGTCGCATAACCTCACTGCGACACTGACCTTAATGCGACACTGACCCTAGTGTCGCATAAACTCACTGTGATATTGACTTTAGTGTCGCATGACCTTCGACACTCGCATACACTGCGACACTTACTCTAGTGTCGCATGACTTGCGACACTGACACTAGTGTCGCTACTAGTGTCGCTAAAGACAGAATTTATGGGATTTATTTCTTCACTGAGTATTGAACATGGGTAATCACTTATAACCACACATGATACATAATGTAACAATGTATACGATGACACATAATTAATGATAATATCTTAAAGAATTATTATTACAAACTTTCACCAACGGGTCGTACACGTTTTTGATAAACCAAGTTGAACAATCAAACATTTGGACATAACAAATTGTTGGACAACAAACATAGATGGTCTGTTGAGACATCTACTCACTCATATAACATTATGCGTTTTGAACGCCCGACAGGTTACAAGTCTTCGGACATCAATTCACAGTTAATCAATTCAAGTTATTTTAATAGACACTCAAGGCTCAGGTGAGTCTCATGGCCCCTATTTTACTGCTTTTCAATCAGGGGTGTGATATTATTGCTCGTTTTGTTTTACAAGTAGAACGCAAGTACAATTCAATCAAATACTATATGAGTTGTTTTCAACTAATCAATAAAGCCCTCCATAGCATAGTCTGGTAATACATCTGTAGCGTGAATGTTAGTATATGATATCATATAGGATTGACAATCCTCGTCCGGGTTAGCACGCACTAACTGGTCAAACGGACGTATTAGCATTTGGGAAGACGAGTGTGGATTAGGCACTCGTAGGAGGCAACTCAGTTAGGTTTCCTTAATTGGACCTGACACTCAAGTTAAGCTCAGACTATGTGCTCATGGCTGTATAACTTTTATTTTGCTTAATTGCATTTTAAATTCAATTATAAAATCTTGCGGTTCATACAAATATATATTGATATACAAACCTGTGAGCTCACCAGCGTTTCGCTGACTCATTTTAGCATGTATCACAGGTGACCAGCAGTAGGTTGGACTGCTCAATCAAGATTTATTAGCTCGAGTCAGCATGCAAACAATCAGAGATTTTAGCTGCATTATTATATTTTGTATAGATTAATTATGTACTTAAATCTCTCAATTTTAAACTGAGCTAATGTAAACAATATTTTGATGTAAACTTTTATTTTATCAATATCAATGTAAAACGACGCATGTAGTGGTCGTTCATTATTAATCTCTGTGCTTTGATTATTGATTAGTAACACCCAAATCCTGCTTCCGCTAAACGACATATTTGGGGGTGTTACAAAGATATTGGTATATTTAGAGTCTTGCAAACAAGATGAGTTAAGGAAGAAAAGAGATGATGACAAAGACGATGATCTCAGTGCACCGAATGATGGTGAGCTAACTGGTCCTTCAAAGACTAGTGAGAAAACTATGATTCAGGGGGAGTCTACGGGTGCAAGTGCAAGTGGTGATGGTGCTGGTACAAGTGTTGCGAGTACAAGTGAAGCTGGTAAGACAACTTAGACTTGTGTAGTTATTTGTACTTAGGATTTACTTGAATTATGATTGTAAATTATAATTGTAACTGAATAATTGTAACTTAATATTTTTGGTAATATATTCGGCTTGAGATTATTATTACAAGTTAAATATATTAGAAATTATTTGAGTAATATATGTTAAGTAGAATAGTGATCGAAAGTCTTCCGACTCATTGAGTAGTCAAGCGGCGTGTTCCAATTAGTTTTAGCGGTCAAATTTCTATGATATCATGCATATTTTAGACTTGAGAGTTTGTTATAACTAACAAGTTTAATATGTAATATCTTTAACTAGACAAAGATATATAATTTAAAGATATAATTGAAAGTTAAGTTTTTGAAAAAATAACAGTTCAATTAAGTCTTGGAATTATATAAGTTAATTAGTTGTAAAATTAAATGTTTGGTGTTTATTCACAATATATTAGAGTTTAAGTTTTATTAATATTTGTTAAGTGTTTTATAAAAGACTTAAGAAATTTTTAGATTGATTCAGGGTAGTCAATAAAAGTTTTATAAGTTATTTATTGCGTTTATATTATAGACTAATTACACAAAATGATTAATAAAGAAATTCCTAGATTGATTCAGGGAAATCAATGAAGGATATTAGATTGTTAATATTTAATTGTGATTGTGTTTTTCTAGGGATTGAAATGCTTGATCTATCAGATTCAAAAGATGATTTTCTTGATGAGATAGATGAAGACATTAATTATGATTTGGAGGAAGGAGAGTTTCAACCTTCTGAAGATTGGATTGCTGTTTCGGAGATAGAGCTAGACATGGGTGTAGATCCAGATGCAAATATAGATGAACACCATGTGAGCCCATCTAGAACAGAGATTGTATTTGAAGATGAAGAAGGTCCTAAAGTTGTTGATGTAGATGATGATATTGATGACTCAACCGATTCTGAAGAAGAGATTCCTGATAAGCATAAAGACAATCCGATATTCAGACCTTTAGAGAAAATGAAGAAGAAAAGGGTTGGAGTTTCGTAGGTTGATATTACAGGAAAACTCGAAGCGTGTAGAGGGATTATCGGTTGGTATTTTGATTCTGACCTGAAGCTTTTCGCGATTATAAGGTTTGACGGAGTTCAATATTTTGAGCGAAAGCTTGTAGTGTTCAGTTCTCTACCTAGATATGAGATTCGAGACTTTGCTCGATTATCTTTGAAGAACCCTGATAATGATTTTTTTGGTGGATATGTAGAACATGTAATCAAGACTAAGGTTCGATCAGGGAAGTTTGAGAAGATTAAGCCAAGGAATGGAAAAAAGATTAAGTTAAAGGAGAGAAGTCAAAGGACTGGAAGGAGAAGGAGAAAGAAAGTGTATCCAGCTGTTAAGTGTGTTCAGCAGAGTGCACTGAAGATAATGCCACATGATATTCTGGGAAATATGAAAAGTTGGCATGTGGATTTAGAGACTGGAGAGGCTGTCATGGTTGAATCTGATGATGAAGTTGAAGGTGGTTAACGTGAGATGTTCAAATTTTATGACCATCATCACCTTATGAATATGTCAAAGAAAGATTTATTGAAGTTGAATGAGAATATAATCTTTTGTACTGAAGGATGGGGTGATTTAGCACGAGATTATCAAATGATGGTTAAGACTTGCATAAAAATGAAGATATATGCAGGAAGCATAATTTACAAATGAAGACTAAAGACAAGCGTGAAGATAAAGACGCTAGAGCTATTGTCAAGGGGAGTCTGTTGAGACATAGTTTGTGACAACAGATCTAGCTTGAAAATAGGACTGGTGTAATTGTTATCATGTTTGTACATTGGTTTAGATTTGTAAATAAAAGATATTAGTTTGTTATTAATATTTGTTAAATATATTAATGTTGTTAAAGTGTTAGATAAATATCAAAACAAACTAAAGTCTGACCTGCGAGTCGAGATCTCAAGTCGCAATTGGTCTTGCGAGATGAGATATGAACTCGCAGAGGTTAGCAGTGAACCGAAGTCAAGTGGGCTTGGGCTGCGAATCGAATTAGACTCGCAGGCCCAGTGGCTGCGAGTTGACCAAAGTATATATGTTCGATTCGGTTTTAACCTAAAAAGAACTTTTGCCATTCGAATTTGAGACACAATCTAGAGAAAAACCTTTAAGTATTCTAAAGGCTAGGCTTTGACGTTTAATCGTTTAAGCATAATATATTAGTTAATATAAACGTGAACTTATTCGTTATAGTAAGATAACACGTATTAAGGAATTTTGCACCTTGATACTACAGATAACGAAGTTATCGATCCTAGAACAAGGGACTTACATTAATGCAACACTTTGTGGGTGTTTCCTTAGCTTCATTTGGTTGTAGTGATCCTGAGATACCAATGCATTAGTTGTACCACCCTAAATTGGCACATTCCTTCTCTGAATCCCATTGACATTCCCAGATCTTTATCCATTCTGATCCTATCTTGTACTCCGACACTCTCTTGCAAAGTGGCAGTTGAAACATTCCACCTTGCTCTTATCAAACCAGGTGGCATCATTCCTTTTATATGCAAAATTGTTTCTGCCTGTTCTTTGCATAAATCTTTTAGCCCTTTGAGTAATTAAGGCTATCTGCCACTTGATGTCCATCTCTTCCAGATCATCAGAATTAATCTGCTACGGATCTTCATTAGTAAGTGAAGAGTTCACATTGCTAGCAAAGAATGACTCCAACATCTCATCATCAGATCTATTCTGAGATGAACTAGATCCTCCGGTACCAAAAGTAGATCCTTGATTTGAATTAACCTTTGATCAACCAACAGAAATGAAAGCAGCATTATGTGAATATCCTGATGATTGCTTCCTGCTTTGAACTTCAGGTTCAAAGTTCCTTAAATCATTGTAGATGTCTTCCAGCTCCTTAACCTCTAGATTTGCACTTTGTATCAATCCAACAGTGTAGATTGTCCATTCTTCCCCTAATGATCTTAAGAACTTCCTATTCAGATAATCCTTATCGATTTTAACCTTGTGATTTTTCAGTTCTCCAACCAACTTTATAAACCTATCAAAGGTTTGAGACAGAGTCTCAGTCTTCACATGAGTAAAAATTTTCAAATTGTTGTTTTAACAATGACCTCTTGTTCTTCTTTGTGTTATCATTCCCACCAAACCTCTTTTCAATAGCCTCCGTGAGAACCTTAGCATCCTCACAGCCTTCAAACTATGTTGATATTCATTGAGAATTGATAACAACAAGGTACTTAAAGCCTTGAACTCTGTAGATCTGACTTTTCTTTCAGCAACAGTTGTAGGTGGTGGTCTTGGTTGCTTAACACTATCACCATCAACTGGGTAAGGAGGACTATTCACAACAACTTCCCACATCTAGTAGTTTGTGAGAAGCATATACTCTTTGATCCGATTCTTATATAGATCAAACTTATCTGGCTTGAGCATTGGAATCTTGGTGACTTGAATCCCTTCGTTATTCTCAGACGCAATCACAATCAAAACTTAGATAATAACTAAACCTCTAAAATCAATCAAACACTGATCCCAGATCTTCCTGTATTCAAAACTAATCTAGATCTTATACCAATTGATTAGTCCCGATTCGACAAAATAATCTCTTAACACTAATATGCTTTGAATTATTATTGAAAAGTTACGAAATCACACTCAATAAAATTAAGAAGATCGAGAATCAATTAATTAATTAATAATCATGTAAAACTTGAAGACACATGTGAAAATAAAAAGCTCCAATCTTATTGATGAATAAGACGAATATAACTTTACAGTATTAAGGTTTACACTTTGAAGTTGCGCTATCATTCGTTAACCTAATCTAGGTTCTAAGGATCTCTATTTATAAAGTATAGAGTCCTGTATAATCACCTATTATTATGGAATAAGATAACTTCCATAACCGACTCAAACTTATCACAATATCATAAACAGTTTTAATTACCACATTCTAACTAACAGTGTTAACTTTAAGACTATCGTGGTAACTGTTTCAATTGTGTTATAAGACAATCTACAAATACATAGATAGTGTTAATCACTTCAAATATAACTAACAGTTATAATTACATAATCAGTGTTAACTACTTACAAAACATTCCAGCAGTAATAACTCCTTGTCTTCTCTTCTATTTTCTTCTACCAGTGGTAACAATACGAAGACAGTTGTAATCCTTAACGCTACCAGTTTTAATCACTTGTACTCTTCAGTCTTCACATCGGTTGCAATTTCAACCCAATCCGGTTTTGACTTAACAATGTCAACGCGGAGCATATACTTACCCTGTCCGCTGGCAAAAACGCAACACAACTTGTTGTGGTTTGATTATAGGGATATGTGTCGTACTTTAACTCGAACGATCTAGCTAACCTTTGGGGGATCCCGTCTATATTTTCACACGAAAACTATATTGGAAATGATTTTTCCTATGATTAACTTTTTGGGAATGTTTTTCCACGATAACGAAATTACTTATTTGATCACCTTCGGGTCATCAACAAAACTATTTATTTGATCACCTTCGGGTCATCAACAAAACAATTTATTTGATCACCTTCGGGTCATCAACGAAACTACATATTTGATCACCTTTGGGTCATCAACGAAACCACTCAATAGATCACCTACGGGTCATCTACAAACGATTTATTAGATTACTATAAGGGTTTTCTAACGAACTACGTTTTGAATGATTTCCAATATAACGAAACTTATTTGACTTATGTGTCAACGAACATGAAAACTATGCTTGATCATTAGTTTGATCACCTTTTGGCGTTTATGCCAACGACTTACAAAAGAACTTGGTTTAACAAACCATACTTATAAAACGTGTGAATTCACTCAACAATTTTGTTGACTTTTTACTATATTTTTCAAGGAATTAGCAACTCAAATAAGATTGCATACATCTTGGAACTACGCTACCCACGACAAATTAGGATGCCACTTTTTGGAACGAATGAGATTTCTTTAGTATAACTAATAAATTTTAGTCATACTTACGAAATCTCCTTTTGAATATTGCATTTACTAAAACAGTTGTATTTTATCAACACTACTACTTCTACGACTTTGTCAAGTCGTAGCTTTTGTAACAACTACTTATTTATGGCATCTTGATTATTTTGTTCTGCAATAATCATACGCTCTGAATGCGTGGATGTTCAATGTTGACGTCACGGCCCCCGCGTACTCTATTACACTAATGCTTCTGCTAACCGCGCGTTAATCGCGTACTTATCAATTTGGGGATGTGACACTAATGACCAATTCATGATCCTCTAACAATGAGGGTACACAAAACTAGAAAACTTTACTACCTACCTTGAGTTCAATGGACTTGGAACTCTGAAGTAAAGTGTTTGTGATAAATCCTTCTTTATCTAGGATGTAGAAATCTGGATAATCATTATTTAATTCAACTGTGACGAACTTTTAAGCGGCTTCTCATACTTTGCAACATTCACCCGTAGGTGAAATTTCCTATTTAAAATTTGATTCAATCCATTTTCAAAAGTTAACTTGTTCTCAACATTGATAAACCTAGCAAATCCAAATCTTTTGCCTTCTTTGTTCACCTTCTTAGCCAAAAATACGTCTACCACCTCTCCACTCTTAACAAATAAATCTCTTAGATTGGATGTGTTCCAATCAAGTGGGAAGTTAGTAAAGTAATAGTTTACTTCAGAATCTTTAGCTTCAACTTTTCGTTTTTCACTGCCCTCACCAGCTTGTTCACCGTCACTCATAATCGCCATACTTGACCATTTGAGTTACTTAGATCAGCTACGTACTAGATATGATATTAGGTAATAGAGAAATATTGCTCCAATGTGCCGGGCCACTGGCGTTAAGCTAACTGCCGGAGATGAAATTTGAAATTCATATTGGGCACTTTTCCTAAGTCAGATAATAAAGTCTCACTTGCTACTTGCCTACTTTTATCTTAACTACCTTACAAAAATTTCTACAGAGAATTAAAAGAAGGAATAATCTCATTCATACTACTTGCTTTATGAGTAACTATATCAAATAATTTTGGACATAAATTCGTTCATTCATGATAAAATTCTTTAAATGGTCAACCAATATTTGAACCGATGAACCATATGATTATCACCAATTGAAAAATCAATTTGGAAGCTTTGGGTTGTAAACCGAAGAGGCTACCTTCATAAACCATGAGTGCTGACATTTTATGAAGACTATCAACATAGTCCCAATAATTATATCTAATCACAAAATTATTTTCATGGTTAGTAAATTATTTTTCCCTTAAAAGAGATAATTCATATTCTTCAGCCGTAAGAATTCTCTTAAAATTGATGTGAAAATTTAACATTATTATTATAGGCCTCTTTTGTAGTGTGCTTAATTTCATAAGTTGAGGTGTTCAAAAGTAGTTTTTCATAATAATTGTTGAACTTGTATGTTGCTACAACAAGTGATTGATTGTCCAGATAACAATGATAAAATTTTCCAATGTTGTTCTTTAAATTTATCTTTTGATAATTCAAGGTATTATCATAATATATTTTCAAATTATATATTATTATTTTAATAATCATTTTATGTAATTAAAATGTAATGTACTCTAAAGAATTATATATAAATATTTTTTATAAATATTGTATTTAAACAAAAACATTATTTCAAAAATATCGGCTAAAATAAAACATTATAGATTACAAATCATGTTCCGTTTTATAAATTTGTTCAACAAACCGTACCCCCATTGGTGCAACCAAGAAGTAGCAAATAAAAAAACAAAAAAACTTGTTTCCTCGTTCTCTTCAACTGACATACATCACATGTCCATCTCTCTCTCTAAATCCAAACCTCCGATACTGACGACGTCGTTTAACTACCTATCATGAAATGAAGTGTTTCCACTTCACTAACGGCGATAAGAAACCCGAAACTGAAAACGCCGTCGTTTCAAGGTCATCCGCCAGGGTTTCATGGGCTCGTTCTCTCAGTATTGCTTCCAGCACCCTCGATACCACTCGCCGTTCCGAGTACGATTCCGATTACGCATCCACTGAGTTCACTGACTCGTTAGGGTTTCTTGAACTGTTAACCCAGCGGCGTGCAAATGAGCTTAGGGTTTTTAATTTCGCTGAGTTGAAATGTGCTACTAAAGGTTTTAATCGCTCACTTATGATCGGCGAAGGAGGTTTCGGTTGTGTTTATAAAGGTGTTGTTAATGTCGCCGGAGATGGCACCGGCGACGGTGATGAGGACGGAGGTGATGGTGATGGTGGTGATCGGTGTTTGGATGTTGCTATAAAGCAACTGAATCGCAATGGATTTCAGGCACGTGTTCCTTTATATTGGCCTTTTTATCTATTTAGTTTACTTTAATTGATTTACTAGCTTTATTATTAATTAGTATGTAATTATAGTAATATACTTACAATGTGCAATCTTAGGTTAGTATAGGCAAATAATTTGAGCTTTTATCAGCATAAATACTACTGACTTTGAAATATAATATGAGCTGAGATCGAGCTCAAATAGCAGTTAGTTTGTGTATGTGTAGAATATATATATATAGAATGTATTTTGGAAATGATATTATTAGGTTTTGGCCAGTGGCGGAGCTAGAAATTTTAGTCACGGGTAGCACAACATAATTTTAATGCTTACTTTGTTTCACAACGATATGGTTCAAAACTAAAAGGTAAACCTGATAACTGATCGTACCATCTATTGATAAACATAAAGCATAATGGAAACTCGAACACTATAAAACCAAAAGATTACTTTTATAGAATCATAAAATCTGATAATGTTACCGTTGTGTGTGGTCAACTCATTACCTGATGTGAAGTTGAATATGTAATCTATTTCTAAGCCGTGAATTCAAAGTACTACATCTTAGAACATTTAAGTTTAGTTGGTGAGCAATTTTTTGAATTTGAATTAATTAAGAAAAGTATTAACATTTTAAAAACATATTAAAAAAAAAAAGATGAAGAAACTCGTCACAAAAACTCGAACGTGTGACATTTCCTTTGCTACACAACATGCTAGCCAGCTGATCTTAAGGATGATACGTGTTTTGTTGGTCAATTCAGATACTTAAACAGATGTAGAATACCAATAAACTAATCAGAAAATTTTACAATTCCTAGTTCGTGTGCAGGTGCAATCCCTTGCACCAACACAAGTCCGCCTCTGGTTTTGGCAGGACAGTTAGTGCCTAGCGCCGGAAAATATGTATTTCTTACAGTGTAATCTTAGTGTAAGTTTGTTTGTGATCGGCTGATTTTATATACAAATGTCACTATTTTTGTTTGTTTTGAACCCAATGTGCAGCTTTTTAATATGTGTATCTACGGTTTTTGTGATTTGTATTATTGTATATATCTAAATTACGTTCCGTTTTATATAAAGTAATATCTATATATGTATTAGAGCAGAGCGAGCCAATGATCTTGAAGAGCCTCCATCATGGAGGCCCTGTCGAGCTTGACTCGTTTGCAGCCATAGTGATGTGTGATAAATGACTTAAATGAGTTTAGATCCATATGTTATGTACTGGTTTATTACATTGGTTCTTCTTATGTATTTCATTTTATATTATATGTTTTAGTTTTCAGGGGCATAAGGAGTGGATTAATGAAGTGAACTTTTTGGGAGTAGTGAATCATCCGAATTTGGTAAAGTTAGTAGGATATTGTGCTGAAGATGATGAAAGAGGGATTCAAAGGCTTTTAGTTTATGAGCTTATGAGTAATAAAAGTTTGGAAGATCATTTATTGGCTCGAGGGAAATCTCCTCTTTCATGGATGACACGTTTACGGATTGCTGAAGGTGCGGCTCGTGGTCTGGCTTACCTACATGAAGAAATGGACTTTCAGGTGCGGAATTGTGTTAAATGCTTGGTTATATTTAAATTCTTTATGGTCAATGTAGGTTGTGATGTTGTGGCATTATGAGTATTGATTGATTAGTTTAGGATAGAAATCGGTGACTAGGCGTGAATAATATCTTCTAAGAAGGATAAATGTGTGGAATAGAAGGAGATAGGAAACTACTACATCCAATAAGTTTAGCATAATTATTCAAATTTGGCTTTGTGGGACTTTGTATCTACAATTATTGAGTTCAAAGTATAATTTCATACAATGAACATGTGTTTCTAGGAGATTTTAAAACCTTCTTAAATTGTTGACTAGGTGTAAATTTGAATCTTGAATTTAACGAAAGTTGCGTTGTTAGTATCTACATTTGGAAGACAGGAAAGTTGGGTTCTGCTTTGATTTTGAAATGCACGTGATTTCTTAACATCTCGAGAAATCCGTATCTATATCTATATATGTATACTTATGAGAGCCTTTCACATGAAATACAAACTGAAGAGAGATCCATCTATAATATGAGTGACCACTAAACTCTTTTTGATCTGACATTGCAACCCACCTGTTTTCCCACCTATAGGAATGTTGTCGTTGAGCTCATAACTGATATCCGTATTCAACTGGTATTTGAGGTGTACATGGCTTGACTATACTCTTGCACAACTGAACAACTTCCAAAACTTGAGGACATGAGACAATGAAGTTATAATTACCAGACTCAAACTGTCAGTTTCTTACCTCAAGGCAATTCTTTTGTGAAGAACGTATTCATTTACATATCATTATTCATGATCTTCCCGAGATCATTTCTTCAATGTTCCCTAGATCTTGTGTAATACCATTTCATACTTTGCTCTCCATTTTGTGTCCATCAATGATGGTTCTTGAACCATGATATGATCCCGAATCTCTTAAGTTGCAAATACTACTATTTTTTTGCGTATGTTAAATTTGTTTATTTCATTAGAGAGTGCAAATAAAATCCAATATCATCCGGAATAACCCCCCCCCCCCCCCCCCCCCCCCCCCCCAGCATCTTTTTAAAAATGATTTGCTGTTCGGTTCAAAGTTAGTAACACATGTGTGTCACATACAATGACTACAATCCATACTACATTAGATTCAATAGGCTCATAGCATGATAGATTCAGGACATGTTGCTCATAAGTTTCTTGATCCAAATAGATAGTTTATCGATGATACACTGTTCTTATTTGCATATGTTCAAAGTTAATCTCCTTGCATTCTCAGATTTATATTCTTTTTCCAACTGATGCAGTTAATCTTTCGAGATTTTAAAACTTCAAACATTCTTCTGGATGAAGACTTTAACCCGAAGCTCTCAGACTTTGGACTGGCAAGACAGGGTCCAGCTGCTGGTCTAAGCCATGTCTCAACAGTCGTAAGCTCATCCATCTGATTGCATAGGAGACATAAAACCTTAATTATTCCATTTTCTTTGTTTGATTTCGTTCTTTCTTTTGTTACCAATAGGTTGTTGGGACAGTAGGCTATGCTGCTCCAGAATACGTACAGACTGGTAGACTAACAGCCAAAAGCGATGTTTGGAGCTTTGGGGTGGTTCTCTATGAGCTTATCACTGGTAGGCGAGCAGTAGAGCGTAACTTACCTAAAAACGAACAAAAACTCTTGGAATGGGTGAAATCATACATCTCAGATTCAAAAAAATTCCATTTAATAATTGACCCGCGTCTTGAAGGAGACTACTCCCTCAAATCAGCTCATAAACTTGCATCTCTGGCCAATAAATGCTTGACAAAAAACCCGAAATCACGACCCAAAATGAGTGAAGTGGTTGAGACGCTGGGAAGCATCATTGATGATTTGTTGCCACCTCAAGAAGAACCTGAAACCCAACCCGTTGCAGAAGATCCCGAAGACAGTACAGAACAAATGGATATTGGGAAAGAAGGGGGTTGTGGTGGGGGTAACTACGTGAGACGCGTTTTTGAATTTAAAGAATTGGTTAGTTTGCGCAACCGATCTTGTGGGCGTTTGGATTGGAAATATTGGACTCACGGGAGTTGTTGAAAACATTTGTCCTCGCATCTGTGTAGTGTACCCGATTTGTTTAATTCATTTTGAGACAGGCTTCGTATTGTATAATTGATGAAACTATGATGAGCAAGTTGAAGTAGTTCTAAATTGTGTACAATTTTAATGGAAGCAATTGCTACTAGCCTGTTGATAGGTGCACGATTATCAAAATTAACCCGTCCCTACCAAAAAATGGGTGAACCATTCGTATAACTTATGACACATAAACAATGCATTTGATGAGCCTGTTTTGATAAGCAAGCTTCTGAACAATAGGAGCTACGAACATTAAACAAAAGGCCTGGACGGTTGTTGTGACAGTACAACTTGAGCAATGATTAATTGGTGTAACGCTTGTACGTTTGTGGTTGTGTTACAAATTTAACAATGCTCAATGGATTAAGATGTTTAATGTCATACCCTCAAATTTCGGGTTGCGGAAGCGAATCGGGTCGGGACGCGACTAATCAATAATCATAACACAAAGATATAATGAACGACTCTATATGCGTCGTTTTAAAATATAGTTTACATTAGCTCAGTTTGAAATTGAGAGATTTACATACATAATTAATTAATACAAAAGATAATAATGCAGTTAAATCTTTGAATGTTTGTATGCTGACACGAGCTAATGAGTCCTGATTGGGCAGTCCAACCTACTGTTGAGTACCTGTGATACATGCTAAAATGGGTCAGCGAAATGCTGGTGAGCTCAGGGGTTTGTATGTCAAAACATATCGTACGAACCACAAGATTTAATTGAATTTAAAGTGCAATTAAACAAATTAAAAGTTATACAACAATGAGCACATAGTCTGAGCTTAACTCGAGGTGTCAGGTCCACATTTAAGGTATCCTGATCGAGGTGCCTCCCACGAGTGCCTATTCTACACTCGTCTGAACAAATATTAATACATCCGTTTAACCAGTTAGTGCGTGCTAACCCGGACGAGGATGGTCAATCCTATATGATACCATATACTAATATTCACGCTACAACGTATTACCAAACTATGCTGAGGAGGGCTTTGAAAAGATTAGTGAGATAACTCATGTAGTATTTGTTTGATTTCGTACTTGCGTTCATATAGTAAAACGAAACGAGCAGTATATCACACCCTTGCGCAAAACAGTAAAATAGGGGCTATGAGACTCACCTGAGTCTTGAGAGTTTAACTTAGTAAACTTGAGTTGACTAGCTGAGTAGTGATGTCTGAAGACTTGTAACCTGAGGATGTCCACAACACGCGATGGTTATAAACGTGAGTAGGTATCTATCAAGACTACCTTTGTAGTTGTTCGTCCAACTAGAATGTCTAAATGACTACGATGTGGTTGATTTGATTGTGTTTTGAAAACGTGTACGGTCCGTTGGTGATTGTTTGTAATAATATTTTCAACCTTATCATTATAGTTTCAAAGTGTTATACTTAAAAGTATGTTCCAATGTGTTTTAGAAGTTGTATCATTTAAAGGTTTGAGGTTATACAGTTTGACACTTAGTATAAAAATGAGTTGTAACTTCTGTTTTTACGACACTTATACCGACACTTAGTGGTTTATGCGACACTCATGAAGTGCCGCATCAAATGGGAAATTCTTAGTTATTAGTGTCACTTAAGGAAGTGTCGCATAAGGGGCGACACTTAAGGAAGTGTCGGGTACAAGTGTCGGTATTCAGAGTCATGCGTCACTAGGGTTAGTGTCGGATGAAATCAGGATTCAATTATATGCGACAATTAGACAAGTGTCGCTAAAAATGTCGGTTAGGAGTGTCGGGTATTGAATTTGTGACACTTAGGCAAGTGTCGGGAAAAGGGGTTTTATGTGGCACTTAGGCAAGTGACGCAAGATTAGGGCTTTTTGCAACACTTAGTACGTCACTTAAGGAAGTGACGCACCGCTGCTTGGGTCCGTGCGACACTAGCGACTGGTCGTGATTTTTGAGCCCAAAAATGAGTTTTCCCGTTTCTGTTTGGTCCAATTCTTTTACCCAACCCAATATTTGGACATTTTAAGCTTAGACAAACCACAAACACAAAAGTTAAACGAAATCGAAGTGTTTTCGAGATTTGTCAGAAACTTACAAGTTAACGCGGGAGAAATCTGAAAAGATAAATATGTAGATTGTTGCGAGGTGAACGTTTTTCTCCAAACGAGCAAGATGATTTATGGTGGTTTGGTGGTGCTATTTGATGATAAGGTGGTGGAAATGAGAGGGAAGAAAGTGTGTGAGAGAGAGAGAGAGAGATAAAGATAGAGATAAGTGTGTGTGTGTGTGTGTGTGTGTTGTGTTTTTGGTCAAAGAAGGAGGGGGAAAAGGGAGGGGTGTGGGCCGATTTAGGGGCCCCCACTTGAGGTGGGAGTCTCCCAAATTGTTCCACTGTATTCGCGCTCCGTGCGGTGTTCGTTTCCCCGATAGTTTAAACGTTAAATAATTATTTTACGCGTTTAAATATACGTTTTAAAATACGAATAATTCTTTTGATATTTTTGTTTGAAGTATGTCACCCAATACTTAGTAATTGAGTTATAAAATATAACTTAACTTTGTTTTGATTGTTTGCGTGCTTAATAGTTTAATCGCGTAACGTTTATTTGTACGATACGAAATATTTACAAAATATTATCAAAATAATATTTTGGATACAACGCTTGTACTAAATAATTTTATATTATTTAATAAAATTGTTCACCAACGTCCGTATTAATTGAACCGAATTCCATTCAATTTATAATGAGTACGATTTAATCAAATCACATAATTCTATATATTCATCAATATATATTTCTATACATTAATTAGCCTAATACGGAACTAATTACATGTATTAACACTTAATTAGGCACTAATCACTAGTCCTAATTTGACGGGTGTCACATTCTCCCCCTTGTTAGAAGAATTTCGTCCCGAAATTTAGTTTGAAGTCGAGATTGGAGTAGCGTCAGTGAAAGACTGAGGATATTTGTGTCGCATTTGGTCTTCCCGTTCTCAAGTGAATGCTGGCCCACGCCGCGAATTCCACCTGACCTTGACGATGGGAATACAACTTTGTTTGAGTTGTTTGACCTCACGGTCCATGATTTCGGCGGGTTCTTCAACAAAATGAAGCTTGTCGTCAATACGAATTTCATCTAGTGGAATAATAAGTGT
Source organism: Pseudognaphalium luteoalbum (assembly GCA_963422505.1). Lineage (NCBI taxonomy): Eukaryota > Viridiplantae > Streptophyta > Magnoliopsida > Asterales > Asteraceae > Pseudognaphalium > Pseudognaphalium luteoalbum. The sequence goes on from OY730196.1 coordinate 53,432,876, forward strand.
CTCATCAGACAGACAGACATTTCTTCAAGTTAGAAATGTGAAAAGTGGGGTGCACGTTGCTGAGCTCGGGTGGCAGCTACAGTCGATATGCCACTAAACCTATCCTCTCGAGGATCTCAAATGGTCCAATGTATCTAGGTTTTAGTTTTCCATGTTTTCCGAAATGAATGACACCTTTCCAAGGTGAAACTTTGAGTAGTACTCGATCCCCAACCTGGAATTCGAGTGGTTTGCGTCTCATGTCAGCATAACTTTTCTGACGATCACGTGCGGCTTTGAGTTTGTTTTGGATCTCGAAGATCTTTTCGGTTGTTTCGTGAATGAGTTCGGGACCAGTGAGCTAACTGTCTCCCACTTCGGTCCAACATATAGGTGAGCGACACTTACGACCGTAGAGTGCCTCGAAAGGTGCAGCCTTAATGCTGGAGTGATAACTGTTGTTGTACGAAAACTCGCACAACGGTAGATGTTTTTCCCAGTTTATACCGAAATCAACTACGCAGGCTCGTAGCATGTCTTCCAGTGTTTGAATCGTTCGTTCACTTTGGCCGTCAGTTTGGGGGTGGTATGCGGTACTCATGTCAAGACGGTACCCAATGTTTTCTGGAGTGATTGCCAAAAGTGAGATGTGAATCGACTATCCCTATCAGAGATAATTGAGATTGGAACACCGTGTCGAGAAACAATTTCTTTGATGTAGATTCGTGTAAGGCATTCCATTTTATCGGTTTCCTTGATCGCAAGAAAATGAACAGATTTTGTGAGACGATCGACGATCACCCAAATGGTATCGCAACCGCTCGATGACTTTGGTAGTTTGGTTATGAAATCCATGGCGATTTGTTCCCATTTCCATTCAGGAATTTCAGGTTGTTGGAGTAAACCAGAAGGTTTCTGATACTCGGCTTTGACTTTCGAGCAAGTAAGACACTTGCTTACATATGTGGCGATTTCAGCTTTCATGTTCGGCCACCAATAGAATTCCTTGATGCCGTGATACATTTTATCAGATCCCGGGTGGATAGAATATTTAGACTTGTGAGCTTCATCCATCACCAAGTCTCGCAGGTCTCCAAAACTGGGCAACCAGATTCGGTTAGAGAAGTACCTAACTCCGTTAGGTTTGATTTCGAATTGTTTATCCATGCCTCGCAAGGCTTCGTTTTTTATGTTAGCGGGTTTCAGAGCTTCGAGTTGAGCAACAAGAATCTGAATGTTTAGATAATTGTGAATGGTCATACTGAGGGCTCAGACTCGAAGTGGTTTTGATCATTCTTTTCGAATGAAGGCATCGGCAACAACATTTGCCTTCCCTGGATGGTATTTGATTTCACAATCGTAATCGGTAAGCAACTCGACCCATCGGCGTTGCCTCATATTGAGATCTTTCTGATCGAATATGTGTTGGAGACTTTTGTGGTCGGTAAAGATTGTGCACTTAGTGCCATAGAGATAATGTCTCCAGATTTTGAGAGTGATGGGTGTTCCGACCGTCGCAAACGCGAGTGATCACAACGCCTATCGGTGGGTGTTTTAAATTTGTAAATGCTTGGGTCTAAGTGTGACTTATTACTACTGAACCAAAGGCTAGTAGATGGTAAGTATGACCTAGAGTCGTTCTTAAAGAGAAACTGAATTGAAACGGAGGTGATCCAGTCAATCGCTACTTTCTAGTACAGGTTTTATAAAGTGCGTTGGGGTTTTTTGGTTCAGTTAACTAAATAAACTAAATAAAGCGAATAAAAGATAATAATAAATTAGATTATGGAAAGTAGTATTTGTTGTGATTTCATTAGCTCATATTATGGGATGATGAGTTCTTAGAGAAAACGTTTATCTAAATTGGGAATGTTTACTAGATTTGATAGCTTATGGTATAACCCATAGATTCCTTATCAGTCGGTTATCAACTGATATGTCACGAGGAACTAGGGTATCATGATCCTGATCAGACAGACAATGCTCAACTCTCCACACTCTCCTGCGAGGGAGTCAGTGACCCTTGTTATTGAACGCATTTGCTCATGGGCGAAGGAAAAGAGTAGCAAGTCCATAACAAGTCTAACCGTTCTTAATACCACAAGAACTACAAATCCGGAAAACAACAAACTTAGAAAATATGTCCGGACTTATTTGATTAATTCCTATTAGTGAAACTCAAGCATGGTAAACGAGGGAAAGCGTTTAGGTTTCTTGCGTACCTTACTTTAGGTTTCACGGTTTAAAGAAATATATCATTTTAAATTGGATTTTAAACTTGCCTTTCTTAATACAATTAACAAATCCCTAGGTTTTTGTGAATGATTATTTAGCCTATAGCCTACCTACTCTAATATAATCTAAACTAATCTAATTAAAATGCTGTCAGCTTTTGCATAAAGTTAAACCCAGACCATATCGGAAAATACTACAGTAGTTTATAACGTATTTAATCATTTACCGATGTTTCCGTTGTGAATTTAATTGCTTCACAATGTTTTCATGATAAGTACATTGTGATTGGAGGTGTACTATACTCATGGCAATTCCATGTAATCACATTGCATTTTATGATGATTGCATGACGTTACAATTAAGCCGTAGTTTTGACACAGATAATTATTGACCGAGTATTAAGGTTCGCGACTCCTCTTTTTACAAGGTTACAGTCACGTTTGTTAATCGAAAGGCGAATATAAGTTTTATGTTTAAAATCACAAGATAAGTCCGTTCATAAAGTTTCCATTTTTATAATGTCGATCCATAATACAACTACCTTCGGTCGTTTACCGACTTTCATACATTTGTACTCCGCTTAACAGCGTTTCCAGTACTATATAAGGTAAACAGTCGAATAGGGGCCTTCATATTACTTCACGACATATTTAAGATCATCCCATAATTATTTATACTAATTACATCACAACAAATACAATAGTAATCTACTCGCTAATCATGGCACAAACTATCTCTAGCATAATTAAAGTATACATATTTAATTAAGATAGATAAGGATAGTAATATACACGCTTATTGCTTTCGTTCTATTCTAAACAAGTTTCCTAAACTAGCCCAATAGAATGAGAAATTAAATCTAACAAATTATGAAAGAAATAATAAAGTGAGAAAGTATTTAAGAAAGGTGTGTGATGGTGTAGGAAAGGTGTGTTTTCAAATGAACCATGGGCTTCCTATTTATAGGGGAAAATTGGTGCATTCTAGCAACTTGGGGCACATGTTAGCAAAAGGTGGGAAAGTTGCTAGCACATGTACCCTAAAGCGCGTAAAGGTCTAGCACGTGCACCCTGAAGTTACGTAAAAGGTCTATGTTGGGATCTGAGCTGATTTGATAAGTATTGAAGAAGTGCTAGCCACTGTTCGCTTTAATGATAGCCACTGTTAGAAGGATTGAAGAACTAGCCACTGCTAGTGTATTTGTAGAAGCAATGTCACTGTTAATGTAATTATACTTTGTGTCTGTAATGGGAACTTACTACCACTGTTGGTATAAAGTAAGTTACTCCCGCTGTTGGTGTTTATAAGTCGGTTAGAGTTATTTATGGGATAGATTCAAATACCATAATAACTAGAGATTGTATAGGACTCTATGTATTATAAATAGAGATCTTTAGACCTAGATTAGGTTAAGATTAGTTTTACACAGCTTCAAGGTTTTCTGTAACCCTAATACTTAAGTGTATTCGTCTTATATCATTAATAAGATTGAAGCTTTTGATAATCAATTGTGAATTACATATTGTTTAATTCTTGATCTTCTTAATATTATTGAGTGTGATTCCGCAACTTCTCAATAATAATTCAAGGGTTATTGAATTGTTTATTAGATAATTCTGGGTTTAACAAGTGGTATCAGAGCCATTGGTTAAGCTTTGAATACAAGAAGATCTAGTATTACTGTTTGATTGATTTTCAAAATTGTTTATTGAATCAATGGCAACAGAAGGTAATGAAGGAATCCAGGCAACTAAGATCCCCATGCTTAGACCTGATGAGTTTGATCTTTGGAAGAACAGGATCAAACAATACATGCTTCTCACAGATTATCAGATGTGGGAAGTAGTAGTTAATGGTCCTGCAGTAACCCGTGATAGTGATGGTATTGAACAGCCTAGAGCACCACCAACTTCTGAAGCAGAAAGAAAGGTTAGATCTATAGAGTATAAAGCACTAAGTACTCTGTTGTTGTCTATTCCCAACGAATATCAAAGAAGGTTTATAGCATGTCAAGATGCTAAAGTTCTTATTGAGGCTATTGAAAAGAGATTTGGTGGTAATGAAAGCACTAAAAGGAATAAAAGATCTCTATTGAAACAGCAATATGAGAACTTCAACTATGCAAAGTCAGAAACTTTGACTCAAACCTTTGACAGGTTTACAAAGTTAGTAGGAGATCTGGAGAATCATCAAGTGAAAATTGATAAGGATGATTTAAACAGAAAGTTTTTGAGGTCTTTGGGTGAGGAATGGACAATCTACACTGTAGGGTTAAGACAAAGTGCAGATTTGGAGTCAAAAGAGCTTGAAGATATCTATAATGATCTTAGAAACTTTGAAACTGAAGTGGAAAGCAAGAAGTAGGGATCTGTAAACATCAACAACAATGCAGCTTTCATGTCTATGGATGGAACTAAAGCAGAGTCAAGTCACAAAGGCTCTACTTATGTTTCAGGAGGATATGGATCATCATCAAACTGCTCGAATGATCAGATATTGGAATCTTTCTTTGCTAGTAATGTGAACTCTTCACTTACTAATGAAGACTTAGAACAATTTGATGGAGATGATCTTGAAGAGATGGATATCAAATTGCAAATTGCTTTAATCACTCAGAGGGCAAAACGATTTATGCAAAGAACTGGGAGGAACAACTTTGCATATAAAAGGAATGATGCTAGTTGGTTTGATAAGAGCAAGATTGAATGCTTCAACTGTCATAAGATTGGGCACTTTGCTAGGGAATGCAGAAGTCCAAATAATGAACAGAATGGTAGTGGTAATGGACAAAGAACTGGAAGCAATGTGGTTCAAACAAAGAATGTACCAATCGAGAGTGCTTCATCAAATGCGTTTGTTTCTGTGGATGGATGTGGATGGGACTGGAGCGATCAAGAAGAGCATGAAGTAAAGAATCAGTGCTTCATGGCAATTGCTGAATCTGACAAGAAGTCAGAAATTCCTTATGAGGTACAAAACAAAATATGTTCAGCTGTTTGTAAACAAACTGTTAAACATTACAGGGATCATAATCAGAAAGTGTGTGATGAACTAAAGCAATGGGAAATCAAAAGTAAACACACCATATCAGCAATTGAAAATCTTGAAAAATAGATAAATGCATATGAAGTCAATGAAATACAGTTTAAATATGACATTGCATATGCTAAGTGGGAAAGAGACACTTTTAAAGATAAGGTAGATTTGTTAACTAAGAAACTTGCTGAAGTCACATGTGAAAGAGATAGCATAAGACTTAATGTAAGTAACTTAGAAAATGCATCCAAAAGTGTCAATAAACTTATCAATTCACAGATTCATGATAAGCTTAAGACTGGATTAGGATACAGTAATGTACCTCCTCCTTATAACAACAACTACTTTCCTTCCAAAACTGATATTGATATCAATTCTCTTAAAGAAGGAATGAATGATGATGTTAAAAAGGCTGACCCAGTTAAAGTTTAGAAGAAGATTTGAATTTTGATAAAGTTAAAATAAGAGAGTGGTGTGAGGAAGATGATCAGAGTGATAGTACATCTGAAAGTTTTGAATCATCTAATTCATCATGTGAAGGTAGCGAAAAGGTTACTGGTCTAGTTTCTGAACTAAATGTTGATAAACTAGAAGAGGGTAAAAGATTGTTTCAAGAAAAGGCCAAACAACAGATAAAGCAAGTGATCAATACTAATAAGTCTAGAAAGGGTCTAGGATCTGTTAGTAAAATAGTTAAGCAGGAGTCAAAATCTGTGACAAATTTGAATGATACATGCATTAACTGTGATTGCAAAACAAGACTTTCTTCACCAAAACCTTTTACTAAAACTGCACCAAGAGGCAATCAAAGAAATTGGAACCAAATGGTTTCACAAAGATTGGGCCAGAATTTTCAAGTGGTAAAAGAAAAGTCTTGTTATATCTGTTGAAAAACTAATCATCTTCAACATGATTGTTATCACAATCCTAAGAATTTCACTAGGGTGGTGAAACCATTATGGACAGTAGCAAACATGATTAATAAACAAAATTTCAAATCGAAAGTTAATCATGTTGCCACTGTCAAGAGGATGAAGAATACGGCTAACAGTGGTACCACTGCAGCCACTGCTACTAATGCTACAGTGATACCACCAAATAAAGCCAACAGAGGTAAGAAGACTAATACAGTGGGAAGTGTTACTACTGTTAAGCATGCAGCCACTGCTAGTGTTAAAAATTCCAAAAGAATGTTTACACCAAGTATGGCTACCACTGCTAGAATTATTAACACAAGCCAAAGGGTTACCACTGTTAGGCCAATTCCCACTATTAAGTCAGAAATTAGTTGGGTTTGGAAACCAAAAAACACTGTTGCATCAAAAGTTTCCAAATCTAACAGTGCATCAAACTCAATTGTCTTCCAGAGAGTTGATTTTAATGATGCACACGGGAAACCCAAGACCAAATTGGTTTGGGTTCCCAAGAGAAACTAATTCTCTTTTTGATGTTTGTGCAGGGCAAGCCAAAGAGCTTATGGCATGTTGATAGTGGCTGCTCAAGGCACATGACTGGAGACAAAGGAAAGCTACAGGATTTCAAATCATTTGATGGAGGGTATGTAGCATTTGGAAGTAATCCCAAAGGTGGGAAAATTACGGGCAAAGGAACAGTGCAAAGTGATAAGATAAGTTTTCATGATGTGTATTTTGTGGAACAGTTGAGGTACAATTTGCTAAGTGTGAGTCAAATCACAGATAAAAAGAATCCAGTCTATTTTACTGACACTGAATGCCGTATCTTGTCCAAGGAATTTAAGATACCAGAAAACATGATTTTAATGAGAATTCCAAGGAAGGATAATGTATATAAGTGTGACTTAGCAAACATGTCACCTCAATCTGAACTAAACTGTCTTATTTCAAAAGCAGGTCTGAATGAATCTGAATTGTGGCATAGAAGGATGTGTCACATGAATTATAAAACCATTAATAAACTTGTCAAAAACAAGCTTGTTAGAGGTTTGCCTAAAAAGGTATATTCATGTGATGATCATTGTGTTTCTTGCCTAAAGGGAAAGCAACACCAAACTTCTTTTAAGTCCAAATCTGTGAATACCAACTGCACACCCTTACACTTATTGCATATGGACTTATTTGGACCAACCAATATAAGTAGTATGGGGAAAAGGTCTTACTGCCTTGTCATTATTGATGATTACACTAGATTTACATGAGTTTTCTTTCTTAGAACAAAAGATGAGACAGGTGAAATACTTAGATCATTTATAACTAAGATGGAAAATCAATTGGATAAAAAGGTTAAAATCATCAGGAGTGATAATGGAACAGAGTTTAAAAATCATGAGATGGATAAATTCTGTGAAGTTAAAGGTATTAAGAGAGAGTTTAGTGCACCTAGAACTCCTCAACAAAATGGAGTAGCAGAGAGATGAAATAGGACATTAATTGAGGCTGCTAGAACTATGTTATCTGATGCAAAATTGCCTATGTCCTTCTAGGCAGAGGCAGTTAGCACAGCTTGCTATGTTCAGAATAGGGTACTAGTTGTTAAGCCTCATAACAAAACACCATATGAACTGTTGTTTAAGAACAAACCATTGGTTAGTTTCCTAAAATCTTTTGGATGTCCTTGTACCATTTTAAATACCAAAGATCACTTAGGAAAGTTTGAAAGCAAGGTAGATGAGGGTGTTTTTGTTGGTTACTCCATTCAAAGTAAGGCTTATAGGGTATTCAATCAAAGGACCAGGGTGATAGAAGAATCAATGAACATCACTTTTAATGAAAATATCACTAATCCAGATGGAAAAGGTCCAAAGTCTTTGTTTGATATTGATGCACTTAATTCTGCTTTTAGTTATACAACTGTAGACTCTAGTGCAGGTACAAGTGCAGGTACACGTGCAGGTACAAGTGTTGAGACATAGTTTGTGACAACAGATCTAGCTTTGCAATATGACTAGTGTAATTATTATCATGTTGATATATTGGTTTAGATTTGTAAATTGATATTGTTTTTATATTAATATTCGTTAAATATATTATTATGATAAATTGTTAGACGAATATAGATTTTGAACAATATATATACATATGTTGCGATTCGACTTATTTGATTAAGATGTTTGCTGCGAGTCGAGATCTCAAGTCGCAAGGCTTTGCGATGCGAGATGAGATTTGAACTTGCAGAGAACAAAGTATAGTCTTAGCGAGCCGAGTTCAGTGTTGGGCTTGGGCTGCGAGTTGAACTGGACTCGCAGGCCCATGCGAGCCGAGACGAGATATACTATATAATGTTTTTCATCTTTTGAAAAATGTAACTTGGGCATAACTTTTGCATAACGTTTGAATCAGAATTTTTATATTCCTGCGAACTCAGTATTTCCAGAGAAAATATATACTAACGGCTAGGCTTTAACGTTCATTCATATAAAGCAAATCAATTGGTTAACCTAAACGCGAACTAAATCATTATTAGTAAGATAACACCGTATTGAGGAATTCCGCACCTTAATACTACAGATAACGAAGTTATCGATCCTAGAACTAGGGACTTACAACAAGTGATGAATGTGGTACATCTGTATCAGGAATGTCATCTGGAAAGAAGAAAGATTCAGTGGAATACATTGTATTTCCAATATGGTCTCCTGATCCCCCAGAAGTGTTTGAAACTGATCAGTCAAAGTCAACACAGAGTTTAGAGTCAGAAGAATTAGATGAACCTTCCATTAAGCTTGTTGAATCTGACAGACAAAGCATGGAAGGCAGTGAAGAAGAAAGTGAGATGAGTCCAACACAACAACTTGATAAGGAGAAGGAGAAGATAGATTATCTGAATTATATGAGTTCTACTCCTCTGTCAAAAAGGATCTCAAGAGAGGCATCAAGTGAAAGGTCTGGAAAAGATGGTAATTATACCAATTTGGAAACTGAGATACCTGAAACACCTACATCCAAATACACTGTTCATCAAGATCATCCTCTTGAACAAGTAATTGGTGATGCTGGTTCTACTGTGCAAACAAGACAGCAGACCAAGGTCAATGAAGAGGAACTCCATACCTCTTTATATGTATGTTTCATATCCCAAAATGAACCAAAGAAGGCAGTGGAAGCTCTTAAAGATCCCAGTTGGATTGAAGCAATGCAGGAGGAATTGCTACAGTTTAAGATACAGAATGTGTGGACCTTAGTTGATCTACCAAAGGGAAAAAGGGCTATAGGCACAAAATGGATCTTTAAGAACAAAAAGGATGAAAGGGGTATTGTAATCAAGAACAAGGCAAGGTTGGTGGCACAGGGGTATACACAGGAAGAAGGTATTGATTATGATGATGTGTTTGCTCCTGTTGCAAGAATAGAAGCAATCAGATTATTCTTGGCATATGCTTCATATCACGGTTTTAAAGTCTATCAAATGGATGTCAAGAGTGCCTTTCTGTATGGGGCAATTGATGATGAAGTTTATGTTTTTCAACCACCTGGATTTGCATCAAGCACTTAGAGCCTGGTATGAAACTCTATATGTTTACTTATTGGAGAATGGTTTTAAAAGAGGTACCATTGACAAAACACTGTTCACCAAGAAGGTTCACAATGATATTCTGTTGGTGCAAGTGTATGTTGATGATATCATTTTTGGTTCTACTAATGATATACTGTGCAAGGAGTTTGAGAAGTTAATGCATCAGAAGTTCAAGATGAGTTCTATGGGGGAACTTACTTTCTTTTTAGGACTTCAAGTTAAGCAGAGGACTAATGGCATTTTCATCAATCAAAGCAAGTATGTTAAAGACATTCTGGACAGATTTGGTTACACAGAAGCTAAAGTAGCTAGCACACTAATGGAAGCACACAAGGCACTACATGCAGATCTTGAGGGGGAGGATGTAGATGTTCATCTTTACAGATCTATGATTGGCTCCCTCATGTATCTCACCTCATCTAGACCAAACATAATGTTTGTTGTGTGTGTGTGTGCTAGATATCAAGCCAATCCCAAGCAATCACATTTGTATGCAGTAAAGAGGATCTTTAGATATTTAAAGGGTCAACCACAATTGGGCCTTTGGTATCCCAAGAGTTCTTCCTTTGAGCTCATGGCATTCACAGATAGTGATTATGGTGGTGAGAATCTGGACAAGAAGTCTACATCAGGGGGTTGTCAATTTCTAGGAGAAAGATTGGTGTCATGGCAATGCAAGAAGCAGACCACTGTATCCACTTCAACAGCAGAAGCAGAGTATGTTGTTGCATCAAGCTGTTGTGCACAAGTGCTTTGGATTCAGAATCAAATGCTGGATTATGGTCTTACTTTTCTAAATACTCCTATTTATATTGATAATAACTCTGCAATTAGTATCATTAACAATCCTGTTAAGCATTCTAAGACCAAACATATTGAAATTCGATATCATTTCATAACAGATTGCAATGAAAAGAGATTGATCCAAATCTTTAAAATTCATACTGATAATCAATATGCAGATCTTGTCACAAAGGCTTTCGATTTGGGAAGGTTTACATTTTTGGTCACCAGTATTGGAATGATCAATCTAACTTAAAATATGTTTGGTATTAGAATAGATACTAACAGTGGTTCTTTATACAGAACAGTGCTTTATGTTCCAAGTGTTTACCACTGTTAGCTTTCAGTTGCTCAGTTGGTACCACTGTTAGAACATTCTAGCCACTGCTCCTTATAAAGTTGCCACTGCTTGTAAACTTGTGTACATTACTGCCACTGTTTTTGTTTTCTAGCTAACCACTATGCAGGTTCCTAGCTACTGTCAGAAGACATTGCTACTGCTGGAACTAACATTTTATTTTATTTGTTTTGTTTTATTTGGTTTTGATAAAAAAAAAAATCTGCTTATAAAGCTAAGTGCTTGGCACTGCTAGTACTAAGCTTTGGTTACCTTGGTCGGTTGCCACTGCTAGTGCTACTAGCTGCTGTTAGCTTTCTAAGTACTTTCTTTGAGTGTTTGAAAAATTGAATGTTTGCCACTGTTAAGGTATTTTATCATACCTTTCTACTATTAGTTATGTTGGGCAATGCCACTGCTAGTTATTTTTCTAGGGCTTAGCTCTGTTCTTATGGCTAATAGTATATAAACTTTGAACACTTCAATTTTTCATTACGCTTTCTTATTTTCACACATAACCACTGCGATTAAACTTCGAATCAAACCCTCACTTCTATTACAATCAATTTAACAATCATGGCTTCTTCTTCAATTGATCTTACACTAAGTGTTTATGAAGAACACAATATGATTGCCTTTCTGATGAAACCCTCATCGGCGTAAAATTTCACACAAATTGTAGATTTTCTGCATTCCAGTTATATCTTTCATGCGCTTACCGTATCTCCAAGGGTTTCAAGGGGTCATTTGAACGAATTCTGGAAGAATGCCCGATTGGAAGTGATTGAGGGCAACAATCAAGTGGTTTCTACGGTTCAAGGAACCAAGGTGGTGATATAAGAGGATTCTCTTCGAGAAGTACTTCTTCTTGATGACGCTACAGGTATATCCTCTATCGATGACAAAGATTTGTATGCTAATCTTAGATTAATGGGGTATGAGGGTGATTATACATGTTTTACCTTTTTTAATCACTCTTTAGTCGTCAATGGAAAATTTTAATACATACACTTCTCCACTGCTTGTCATCAAAACAAACTGCTTTTAATGAATTTGGCACCCAAATAGCCTATGCACTTGTGTGTTTGGCTAAGGGTCAAAAATTTAATTTTTCAAAATACATTCTTGAAGGCATGATAAGAAATATAACAAAAGGGAAAAAGGATATGTTTATTATGTATCCTAGATTTGTGCAACTTGTTTTAAATAAACAAATTACCGATTTAGTTGCATAAGAACTTATTATTGGTGTTAGTACTCTTTCTGCTAGAACTTTTACAGAGATGAGTAAGAATACCAATAAGAAGTTTTCTGGGAAGGAAACAACATTGTTTTCTACAATGCTTCCTGCTCCTTCCACCACAGATGTAGTACCACCAACTACATCTGAACCAATTGGTGACAGGCTAGTCGTACCAACTGAGTCTGAACACACACCAATTGGGGGTACTAAAAGAAAATAAGGGAACAATCAACCTACCCACTTACAACCAAAGAAAAAGAAAAGAAAACAGGCAAGTGAGGTTCTTGCTGCTCACTTGTCTCAGCCATCAATTTTATCACAGCAAGTGACCCCACAGGAGATGGGTGGTCATTCTGGAAGGGCTGCCACTACTCCTACTAGTCCACTGACAGAGGAGGGCAGTGGTAACATCAATAAGACCCAACCAGAGGCAACTTCTAATGCTGAACCTATGGGTAATGAAGCAGGTGAAGGTCCCAGTACCAAGAAAAAGGGAACTTCTGTTGACCATGCTAGGCATGAGGCAGAAGATGATTTTGTCAATGATTCATCTAGGAGGTCACACTCTAATGATGATGAGACTAGACCTCACATTGAATTGACGAATGTACAATTGACAGAGGCAGTTGATTTACTTTGGGAGAAATTGGTGAAGGAGAAAAGGGTGAATAAAGCTCAAGATGTTAAAATTACAGAGCAAGCTGCTAAGATTGATGAGAGGGGAAAGAAATTGATGAACTCAAAGAAAGGCTTACTGTGTTAGAAGCTTTATTTGTGAAGAACACTTCCAACAAGGGGGAGAATATTGCAGAGGAAGAGTTCAATGATAATGTTTTTATGTATGATCATGAGGATGAGGTTGTGGGTGAAACAAATGCTATGTCTAATGCTAACACTGAAGTCTTGGAAGATGATATGCAGACTGAAATTGTTGAAAGTGTTATGCAAAAGACTGTGGAAAGGGTTGATGGTGAAACAGAGGTAATTATTGATGTAGAAGATGGTGAAGAGGTGGTACAACCAGTGGATGATTTGGTGAGTATGGAAACTGAACAGATGGAAGGTGATGGTGATGATGCAAAGGCAGAAGGAAGTCAAAGCCAAGATCAGATCCTAAAATTACATATGGCAGGAAGAAATCAGTACCATTGTTCAGTATAAAAGCTAAAAAGATGCAAGAAATCAGAAAATCCAAGTCAAGTAGTCCCACTGCTAAAGTGGCTACCACTGCTACTGCTAACACTACCACTGCTACCACAACTCAACAACCAACTGCTACAACTACTACAAACCCACCAACCACTGCTAGAACATCAACCACTGCTAGAACTCCAGAAGTACCTTTTGTCAGCAAAGAATCTAGAGTGGACAAACCTGAGTCTAAGCTTCCAAAGATTGATCCAAAAGACAAAGGTAAGGGCAAATTGGTAGAAAAGCCAAAATCAAAGGTCAAACTGGTACAGAGGAGCATTGAGCATGATCATGAATATGCATTGAGGTTGCAAGCAGAGTTGGATGAGCAGGAGAGGGTAAGAACAGAAAAGCGAGCATCTGAGGTGCAGAGGTCAGTGCCTATACAGAGGTCAGTGCATACATCTGATGTTGATGAAGTGGATGTTATGCTTGAGAATGGTCAGATTGTGAAAATGACTAAAGAAGCTAGCAGAGTGTATGCAGATATGAGAGCAAAGGGGTTAAATGATGATACTGTGTATCATGCTTATGAAGAAAAGAAAAAGGGTAATCCTCTGCAAATGGCTTTAAAGAAGAAAATTGAAAGAGAGAAGAAGGAGAAATTGGAAAAAGAAGCTGCTAAGAGGAGAGCAAAGAAACCAACAAGGGCTGAATTGAAAAATGATCTGGTGTGTAAACTTAGAGGAGGTAGGATTCCCACTTTGAAATTGAGAAGGATGTCATTAGAATGATTGCAAGAGATATACAACAATGATCCATTTGTGAATCCTGAAGCAAGACAAAGATTGGAAAAGAAAAAGAGAGAAGATGCAGAGATTCAGAAAAGGTTGCAAGAAAGATATGATCAAATCGATGAGGAGTTGGAGAAAGAAAAGGAACTGAGATTGAAGATTGAAGGAGTTAGAAGATCTTTTGCTAAATTTCAGGAGATGGATGATAATGTTTGTGATTTGGATAGGGATGAGGAGATATTAGAAAAGATGGTTATAATTAAGTCTGACAGATCATAAAACATCAATTTGGATGATGAAGAATATTCTGAAATTATCAAGTGGGAAGCAGTGTTGATAGCAACTGAAGAAATTTCTTATGAAATTAGAATTGAAAGGAAAAATGGTGTTGTCAGTTTCCATAAGTCAATGCAAGATATTCTTAAGAGAGTAAACAAGTTTGATGTATATGATATGTATAAGATTGGGTTAGAAAAGGATTTGAAAAATGTTAAAGCTAGTCTTGAAAGGCATGTGTGGGAATTGATACAAATGATGTTTGAGCCTGAGATGTATGGAGATTTGTTTTTATGTGCTGAAGCAGTAGGTAATTGGAGACATTTTGTTAGGGCAGGTGTACAGTTCATAGCTCTCAGAAATAGAAGATTTATCTATATGCTGGATGAAAGAGACTATTTTCTTAGTGTAGCACTTTTGAAGCAGTTGATTGCAAAGAAATTGCAAGTAGCTGTGAAGAACTCTAAGAGTAAAGATATAGTCTACAAAATTATGAATCAGTACAATAAGAGAGATAAATAGAGATTCAAAAGGTTCCAAATCTCCTACAAAAGAATGAAGCTGAATGCAGAAACTTAATGCAATGCAAGATTGATCAAGTTTAGGGGGAGATTGTTGGGATCTGAGCTGATTTGATAAGTATTGAAGAAGTGCTAGCCACTGTTCGCTTTAATGATAGCCACTGTTAGAAGGATTGAAGAACTAGCCACTGCTAGTGTATTTGTAGAAGCAGTGTCACTGTTAATGTAATTATACTTTGTGTCTGTAATGGGAACTTACTACCACTGTTGGTATAAAGTAAGTTACTCCCACTGTTGGTGTTTATAAGTCGGTTAGAGTTATTTATGGGATAGATTCAAATACCATAATAACTAGAGATTGTATAGGACTCTATGTATTATAAATAGAGATCCTTAGACCTAGATTAGGTTAAGATTAGTTTTACACAGCTTCAAGGTTTTCTGTAACCCTAATACTTAAGTGTATTCGTCTCATATCATTAATAAGATTGAAGCTTTTGATAATCAATTGTGAATTACATATTGTTTAATTCTTGATCTTCTTAATATTATTGAGTGTGATTCCGCAACTTCTCAATAATAATTCAAGGCTTATTGAATTGTTTATTAGATAATTCTGGGTTTAACAGTCTAGCACGTGTACCCTGCGAGTACGGTGAGGACAAAAAAGTGCACTGGAGACGGGGACAGGCCAGCCGGCACCACCACCATGGTGTCCGGCGGCGGTGGGGTGGTGGCCGGTGGCGGCTGCCTCTCCCCCGCCCTGGTTCGCCGTCTTTCGTCTCTTTTCTTAATTCGTGCGTATCTCCTTCGTTATGCTTCCATTTGCGTTGATTCTTTTTGCGTTGGATTCGTTTTTCAAAAATGAAGACTTTGATGAAAAGAAATCCCAAAAATATGTCTCTGATCTTTGGATGTCTTGCTCGAATCATTCGAATCTTCCGGCGTACGTAGAATCTTCATTCTTCATCCGTTTTTGTTGATTTTTCTTCTGTTAGATTCGTATTTTGAAAATGAACATCTTGGATAAGAGAAATCTTAGTGATGGGAACTTTTGCTTTTAAATCTTTTCTCGATGTCTTGAATCTTTAAACGTGTGTGGAATCTTCGTTTTTCGTCCGTTTTGCTTGATTTTTCTTGTGCAACTTTGTTTTGACCTTCTTGACAAAGTTTCATTGATTTAAACATTATTTGAGTTTATTTGCCAAGTATTGTTTCAGAATGAGAGAGATATCGGTTTTTTACGCGATATCAAGTATCCCACACTTAGAATTTTTCTTGTCCTCAAGCAAACTCGAATTTCAAGCATGGTTAGAAATAAGTAGATAATGAAATATTTCAAGGTGGAACTTTTTACTACGGGAGTTTTGGAAATAATAAAATATTTGTGCTTTTGAAAAAGTGGTGTTGTAATCTTTGGGAGCATACTTTTGATCTTTGATCTTGGATACATGACTAGGCGATCCTCTCATAGTGGTCACTCCAATCACTCAAAGTGTTTAGGGTTTCCTATTCTAATTTTATCAATCACTCAGGACGCCAGTCATGTATCATTTATCGTCATAGGCTTGATCGAGAATCAAATCGTTACCTTTTTAAGTGAGCGCGAAGTCGATCTAGCCACAATCATTCTAGGAGAAGTGGTGTAGGGTTTTTGGAGTGGAGTGTTGGTGATATGAGAGGGGGTTGTGTTGGTTTTTCATTGGTTTTTATATATTTTTTTTCGTGTGAAGAGGAAAGCTGGAATTTTTGAGAGGATTGACGCCCTTTTCTTATGATTTTAGGAGTCTTTTTCTCCATTTGACTTTCTTTTCTTTGAATTCTTTTTTTTATTATTATTGTTTTCTTTGACGTCATATCCTTGTAGCTTCTCTTCTTTCATCTTTGGAACTTTCTATGAAGTTTGAGGGATGTTTTTGAGAGAGTAGGGATAACGTATTTTCATTTGTATGGATGGGTTCAAGAATGATGTGATTCGATCTCCTTTTCATTCACCAATTCGGATTCAAAATGCATAACAGGAGCAAGTTCCGATTCTAAACGCATACATCGGCACACTCAAGAATCGAAAAAGTGAAGCATTAAAAATGAATGATTTATATGGCTCAAGATACCTCACGAATCGAAAGTTGGTTTGTTGTGTGCCTAGTCATGCGATGCTCTTTATGGGACTACTAAACTAATTTTTCAAAGGAATTCTTATTTTATTTATCCTTCTTCCCCAAAGTAAATCATTCTTTGTCTAAAATTTTTCATTTTCAACATATTTTTAATTCAATTTTGAAAAATTTTGTTTACTTATGGGAGAAGGATGGTCTAAAGAGCAACGAGCTTAGAATCAAGCATATACCATTATCCATTTTATAGTAGTATAACTACTACTATCCCACACTTAAAAGAACATCATCCTCGATGTTATTCTAAGCTCTTGTTGGGGTGAAATCCCACACTTAAGAATTGAAACATCTAAGACGTATTCTTTTAGCGGTGTGTGTTGGGTTTGAATCCCACACTTAGTGATAAGCATAATGGATATGGTATATTTATAACGATAGAAAAAGATTGGTAGAGAGGTACTCCCTAGTGGATGCAGTTTTCCTTGGTACGTGGGTGTCGAACTTTGTCTTGCTGGGGTCATTCTTGATCAAGTCTTCTTGTGATTTGTCTCGTAGGTGAGAACACGTCGGATATAAGATATGTTGGATGCCACTACTTCCTTGAAAGAGGAGGTATTCTTTGCATATCCGAGCATGGAAGATAGTCGGAGATTTCATCACTTCTTGGAAAGTAAAATTTGCAGAAATGTAAAACACGGGTTGCCTCCCGAGAAGCGCTCTTTTAAAGTTGAGAGCTCTACTTAGTCCTTTTCTTCAAATGATGATGCTGGATGCGTCCCAGGTGCTGGAGTTGTTACCGTGGCTTCTAGGTAAGCTGTAACGTGGAGGAAAGTAATGAAGGAATTGCTCTATCATGTCAGCAATTAGGGTTGGTGGATTGGTGGATTCCATCATGAAGCTTTTGAAGTGATCAGTGGCTAATCGATCGAGGATTGCCATCCCGTAGCTGATGTATCTAACTGATCGTGTGAATGGTCCATTAGGGTCAACTCTTGTGCAGGTGTGAGTTCGAACAATCTCACGCTGGGGGTGGTTTCAGCCTATTGAAGTGATTAGGGCCATGAACTGAGTTTTCACTTCTTCAAAGTCACTAGCCAAAGGGTCTCCTCCAAATGATCTGGTTGCTTGGCATACTTAACTGATGATTTGATGTTGCTCACAGTTGAAGGGGAAATCCGAGTCCATGAAAACATAGATTAGCTTGCTGAATATTTCATTGTATCCGTTGCGATAGACATCAAGCTCTACATCTTATTCAGTATACATTCCGCGTAGTCGAGTCGTCACATGTGTTGCTAAGTTGATTTGTGACAAGTTCAGAATGAATCTTGGTACTTCACGAACTTCTTCTTCATATACTGAGTCGTTTAGTTCATCAATTATTAGCTCAACATGATGACCAATAGTGGAATGAATGATGATTCTGAAATTCTCTGAAGCTGTGAGGTGTTCTCCGGTTTCGATGAGATCTAGAAGAGTTCTAAGATCTCCCACCATTCTGAGATCGGCATAATTCCACGGGTTTCCAGTAGCTCTTTCCAGATGGGTTCTCATTGATGCTAGTGTAGCCTTCTGACTCGATGAGTAGGGGAAAGCTGATCCGGCTAGGGCACAATATACATTTTGGTATATTTACCTCTGGTTGCTGCATAACTCGATTTCTCCCATTGGGTAGTGGGGTCTTTCTAGCTGTTGAGCTTCTCTTGTGAGTTGAGCTTGAAGGGAATTTGATAGTTCTTGGATATATCTGCGTAGAGCGCGAGGTTCTTTCGATCCATAATTGGCAAGGTATGAATCGTATTCTCGTTTGATTTCCCTTATCAGGTGCCTTTGAGCGATTGTGTAGTCATTGGTTGATTCTCTAATAGCTTCTACGATGATGCAAACATTGTCGTTTTCATCAATCAAGTCAATCATCTCTTGGTGGGTATCTAAGATGGGGATTTCCAATATCTCGGTTGTGGAGATAGGAGAATTTGCTGGAGCAGGGGGGGGATAGAGTGTTCGTCGAGAGTGACGTCGATACAATCGTCATCATACTCGATTTCTTCTTCAGAATCTTCATCACGGGAATATGGAAATCGGTGGAATTCTTCATCTGAGGGTGCGTTATTGAAAGGTTGAGAACTTTCGGCTTCAATGGTCCTGACTTCCGTGGCTGAATCTTGAAGGTTTTCTTCCACAAAGCCATTCGTTTGACTTGCCTTATATGCAGTGATTCTTTGTAAGAGCTTGTCATATATTTTCGGTTAGCTTGAGGATCGGAACTCTTCTTCAATTGTATCTATATCTCGGAGTCGGGTTCGGGTGAATGGTTTCGAAGGGTCGAGATGAGAGTCGAGCATGGTTTCCATTCTCTTGAGATGAGTGTATCTGAAGTATTGATGGATGGATTAATAATCAACGGATTCGTCTGATGAATTGTTGTCTTCGGAGCATTGTATCCTTTTGACTTCAGCCATTTGGGGTGAATTAATTTGATCTTCATCTTCCTCCATTTCTTCAGATCTTTCTTCTTCGGTCTCTTCGTCCATTTCTTCTTTTTCCTCTTCAGTTTCTTCTTCTTCCTCAGTGGGTTCTTTCTCTTCTTCTTCAGGTTCTTCTTCTTCTTCTGATTCCCAGTCTTCCTCTGCAGGTAGATACTCCTCTTACTCTTCTGAGTCAGTTTCAGTGTCACAGATGAAGGCTGACGATCGGGTGAAAGGTTGTTCTTCTTCGGGCTCTGATTCATCATTATAGGTAATTCTGCCTGTTGATATAGCATAGCATTCTTCTTGTTCTGGAGTGCATTCTGGTTGGTCGATCTTGTAAGTGATGCTTTCGCCATGTGAGCGTAGGACAATTGTGTGGTTATACACATCAACTACTGCTCGGGCTGTATTCATGAATGGTCTTCCAAGGATAATCGGGATGTTTATGTCCTCGTGGATGTCCATTACCACGAAATCCGTAGGAAAGAAGAATTTGTTAACTTGAACTAAGACATTTTCAGCTATGCTTTTTGGGTATCTAACGGATTGGTCAGCTAGCTGGACAGTCATCTTAGTGGGTTTCAAATTTTCAAGTTCTAGCCTCTTAAACAGGGAGTAGGGCATGAGGTTAATGCTCGCTCCTAGGTTGGCTAAGGCGCTTATATCTCCGGATTGGTAAATAGAACAAGGGAATGTAAATCTACCGGTGTCTCCTAGTTTTTCAGGAAGGCTATTTTTAAGTAGGGTTGAGCTTTCAGGATTAAGAGGAATGTTGTTTACTTCGGGCAGTTTATTCTTAGTGGATAGCAGTTTCCTAATATATTTATTACGACCGGGAACTCTAGACATAGTATCGAGGAATTTTCCGTCTAACTTAAAGGATGATAATTTCTTAGGTTGGACCTTAAGTCTAGCGGGGTAAGAGTTTCTAACCTCCTTGTTCATGGTCAGGGTGGTTTCCACAACTGGTATCTTGGGGTGGTGTGGCTGCTTCCTTGGTGGTGGTAACTTGATTTTCCTCCTCAACATGTGGGTTGCGAACTGTGGTGTTGCTAGGTAAACTTCCTCTGGGTCTATTCTCAAGACGTTGTGCCAATTGTCCAATTTGAGCCTCTAAGTTCTTTAGTACGGCCAATTGATTTCTCATGAAGAGATCGGCTTGATCTTGCCTAGCGGATGTCTTTTGGTTGAGTACGTGTTGGCCTTGCATGAACTGGGTGAAGGTGTCTTCTGAACTTGAAGCTGGGGCATTTGTCATGTTGGGTTGCTTAGTGGTTTGGTTTGTGTTGGAAGTGGGTCCAGGAAGTGCGAGGGGTTGGTTGTAGGCAAGTTATTATTGTTGTGGGTAAGGTGGGTATCTAGGTGGGTATCGTGGTTGGAAAGATTGGTTGTTTCTTTGTGGGAATGGAGGTCCTCTAGGTTGGTTGTTGTTTTGGTTGAAACCGGGTGGAAAATTCTGTGGTCGAGCGGGATATTGAGCATAGTAAACGGTGCCATCTGTCTCTTCATATTCAACTTGATATTTACCGGGTGGTTGCGAGTTGGTGCAGTTTTGACATGATTGCACTTGGTGTACTTGGTGCTGTTGTTTGTTAAGTTCTCCGAACTGTTTGACAAGTGTGTCCATCTTCTCTGTTAATACCTTAATTGCTTCGACTGGAATTGGATTCGATGCAGCGAGAGGTACTGAAGATGTTGAATGCTCTCTAGAGTTCCAATCATGGTGATGCATAGTCATGTTTTCTATAAGGTTCCATCCTTCTTTGTTCGTCATTGTCATAAAGCAGCCTTGTGCGGCAGCGTCAAAGGTGGTTCGGTGGTTAAGGTCTAAACCATTATAGAAGGTACACAATTCTGCAGATTTCTTAAGCCGGTGATTGGGGCATTTCTTCAGTGCTCTTTTGAATCGTTCCCATGCGGTGTATAATGACTCATCAAAAGCTTGGTGAAAGTTCATGATATCATTTCGGAGTTTGGGGCATGAGATTGATGCTGGCTCCAAGATCGGCCAAGGAGCGAATCATGCCTGACTGATAGATAGAACAGGGCAAGGTAAAATAACCAGTATCTCCTAACTTTTCGGGCAGGTTGCTTATGATGGCTGAACTTTCCGCGTTCAGCGGGATAGTAGATACGTCGGGTATCTTATCTTAGGTGGAAAGCATTCGCCTAATGTGCTTGGCACTGGTAGGAATTCTAGACACGATGTCTAAGAATTTAGCATCAATCTTGAAAGAGTTAACCTTATACCTTTGCTTAATACGATTAGGGAATATGATTCTTACTTCTCTAGCAGGAGTGGGTATGGATGGTGTCTCAACTATCTTCGGGATAGGAGATTCTTTCTTCACAAGAGAAGAAGTATTAGGCTGGCTCGGTGCCACCTTTGGGTCCTTGGAGGTTACTTGTTTGGCCTCTTCCACGTGTGGGTTGTGAATGGTATTGCTTGGAAGGGTTCCTTGGGGTCTAGTGTCAAGACGCTGAGCCAACTGACCGATTTGGTTCTCAAGGCTTTTAAGAACCTAGAGTTGGTTTCTAAGGAACAAGTCAGTCTGGTCTTGTCTGGCGGTGGTTTTCTGATTGAATTGTGTATGACCCTCGATAAATTTAGTGAGATTATCATCCTGACTAGTGATGGGCATAATGATATTTGCGGTATAACTAGGTGGGCTGACATCTGGTGCGGTTAAGGATAAGGGTTGGTTGTAGGTGAGTTGGGGTTGTTGTGTGTAGGTTGGGTATCTTGGTTGGTATTTGGGTTGGAAGGTTGGTTGGGTGTTTCGTGTAGGAAATTGAGTGCCTCGTGTCCTAGGTGGAGAAGTTCGTGCGAAACCAGTCGGATTTTGTGGTCGAGCTGGGAATTGTGCATAGTAGACCGTGTCATCAGCTGGATCTTCATACTCAACTTGATATTTTTCCGTGGGAAGGTGAGCACAGTTCTGGCAAGCCTGAACTTGGTGGATCTGTTGCAGTTGCTTGTTTAGCTCTCCTAGCTGTTTCGTCAACGACTCAATCTGCTCACTCAAGGATTTGATTATCTCAGGTTAGATTTGGTTGTAGGAGGATAGAGGTAGTGATGAGGATTGCCCATCCGTCTTCCAGTCGTGATGGTGGATTGTCATATTCTCGATCAAGTTCCAAGCTTCTTCGTCCGTGAGTTGCATGAAGTTGCCTTGAGAAGCGGCATCAAGGGTGATGCGGTGGTTTGGAACAAGACCATTGTAGAATGTGCATAACTGGGCAATCTTTTCGAGTTGGTAGTTTGGACATTTCTTCAGAAGGATCTTGAATCGTTCCCACGCCGTATAGATAGATTCGTCACAAGCTTTGTGGAAGTTTGTGATGTCATTCTTGGACTTGGTTTGTTTGGACGGAGGGAAGTATTTGGTTAGGAATTTGGTAGCCATATCCGTCCATGAGGTGACTGAGCCGGTCTCAAGTCCCTCAAACATGTCTGGGCATGTAGAGCGAGAGAATAGGGGAACAAGTATAGGCGAACTATATCCTGCTCAATCCCGTTATGCTTGTATGAGTTAGAAATCTGAATGAATTTGTCGATGTGGGTGTTAGGGTCATCACGAGGTAAACCGTGGAATTGAAAGTTGTCTTTGATGAGTTAAACGATGTGGTGTTTAAGTTCAAAAGATGCACCTTCGATTATCGAATAGCTGATGGGTCCTCCTCGTCCTTCGATAGATGGTTTGGTGTGGTCGGCGAGAGTGATCCGTGCAGCCATCTGTCGAAAGCGAGAGCGTCTTTCTTTACGAATTGTTTGGATAATCGACTCAGGATCAGGTGTGAAGATTTGTGGTTCAGTCCTGGATGATCTGGTCGATTGTCGTTGTGTGTTGTGGGAAGGAATTTTTGGTTGGAACAAGGAAAAGAAAACTACGTGTATTTACAGGTGGAACTAAATAGAAAAGTTCGTCAAGATGCCTACAAGTCTTACGATTGATTCCCTAGCAACAGCGCCAAAAACCTGATCGGGTCCCAGACGGTTGGTCAAGGAATCGCTTCCTTGTCGTTGCTGACCTCCCAGTCGGGACCGCACGATTGGACGGGTGGGTTTATATCTATAGAGCTGGGGACCTAAGTTTTACTATAGCTAAGGGTAGTTAGCGACAAGTAATGACTCAGGGCCGTTCTTAAGATCAACCGTATTGTGAAACCAAGCAGTCAATATGATCGATTCGATTTAGTAAGGTTTGTAAACAAGAGATTTGATTTTGGGTTTTTTTTACTTAGGTCCGAAATTAAACTAAATAAACAGCAAAATAAAATAATAGGTGATAATCAGTATGGAGACAACTAATTCCATGTATTAACACTTGATTATGCACTAATCACTAGTCCTAATTTGACGGGTGTTACATTTAAACAATAGGGTGTGGTTCAAATGAGAATAGAAATTTGTGTGAGAATGAGAGAAGTAATGATATTACAAAGAGAATGTTCAACATTTACAAAATTTATTTACCCCCAACATCAATTATCTCACAAACGACAAATCGAAAAATTATGAAAATTGCACTATTAAATTTAGCGTTTCCTCCTCTTCGATTTACCATCCCTCAAGACATACTTTCGACGAGTTTTTTTTACATCTGTTTTGGTGGGTTTCACATTCACTGACACATGTGTTAAAGTGTTGCATTTAGGGTTTAGAGTTTTGGGATTTAGGGTTTAGGGTTGGGGGTTTGGGGTTTCGCCCTGAAACCCCAAACCCCCAACCCTAACCCCTAAACCCCTAACCCCAAACCCTAAACACTTTAAAACTCTAAACCCTAAATCTTACTAAACCCTAAACCCTGCTAAACCCTAACCCTAAACCTTGCTAAACCCAAACCCTAAATCCTAAACCCTAGCCCTAAACCCTAACCCTAACCATAATCAAATGTACAACCAATCACTAATACGTGTCTTACTAATTTGTAAAACTCACCAAAAAATGAAGAAAAAAATATTTTTTGTCAAAAGTATGCCTTGAGGGACGGCAAATCGAAGAAGGGAAAACATTAATTTTTATGGTGCAATTTTCGTAATTTTTCGACTTACCGTTTGTGAGATATTTGAGTTTCAAAAATGTGGGGGAATTGGTTATTTTATGAAAATGAGTGGTTGAGATTGATTCTCCTATTCTCACACAAAATTGATATACTCATTTGAACTCTAGCCTTTGACAATAATAGTAAACACTATGCTAGATATATAGGAAGCCTCAAAATAGACATCTTCAGTGTATCTCCTTCAAAACTTGCAAAGTACAAAGTATGATATATACTCAAAGAGTCAAAGATGCTTTGTAACCAATCCAACCATCATACATCAGTCATGGAAAACTTGTATTTTGGGTACGGGTGTTAGGGATAGCATATAATTCATCCTTTATAAAACTTCTAAATGCACAAAAATATTACTATTTATACTTTTGACAAAACAAAGTAATCAGAGTTACATTATGTGTTATTAACTTTTACATTATTGCTAGTACATGTATCTTAGTGATGTGTCAACTTGTAATAATATCACGTATCATCTCATATAGTTCATACGCTAGTGAAAATACCAAAAATAAGACACGGTAGTAAAGAATAACAAGTTTACTCAACACAATAAAAATTCAAATATTTTTTTAAAGAAAATAAATGTCGCAACGTATGCAAGCACTTAAAAATACATATAAAATATGGAATGGGCCTTAAAGTAGATGTGATATTGAATAAAGATTCAAAAAGAGGGAATAAGAAAGTCATAAACCAATAGGCACATCTGCAAGGTAAGTGCCAGTGAGAATTGTCCCGATTCACAACCTACCTGCACCCACAAAACCCTTTTATTTGAACTTTTTATCCACATCACATATTATGTACGTAATCATAATCATTAATCTCGATCAAGACCCCATTTTTATACCTTTATATATAAATATA
The DNA here is from genome assembly GCA_963422505.1 of Pseudognaphalium luteoalbum. NCBI lineage: Eukaryota > Viridiplantae > Streptophyta > Magnoliopsida > Asterales > Asteraceae > Pseudognaphalium > Pseudognaphalium luteoalbum. Next base: position 53,458,220 of record OY730196.1, read on the forward strand.
TAAATATAAATTGTTTTTCTAAAAATTGTGACATAAGGAATGACTACCGAACATGCACATTTTAAAGTGGAATTCAGTTAGAACATTAAAATTTTGTACATACATACCCACTAAAACTTTATCATAAATTTTAAACATTATTTACTTATTTTCGTTATTGATATTTGTTGGGTCACTGACCTTGCCTCTATAATTTATGTATGACAGAACTGTTATTTGGACGCTGATATGTCCTCAACATCCTCTACCTTTATGGTCTCGCTGCATGTATGACAGCGTTTCTTATAAGTTGTAAATTCTCATCAGCTTTATCTTTCAAGCTGATCATACCTTGAAGACTTGCAAGCTATTCATGGCTGCTAGAAGACACTGAAACCTATGTCTGAAGTCAAAGACTGAAGATATAGATAGAGGATTTTTTGTTTGAAGTGGAAGATCAACACTAATCCTAACTACTCCAGTAACCATTCCCTATGCTAGTGCATGGGTCTGAAAAATACTCGTGTACTTGAGAAGGCGTATTCTACAAGGTGGATAATAGCCGCATAACCGGCATACAATAATGCACGAAGTCAACAAACCTTCATTCACAGGAAAAAGTACAATGCTTTTTCTGTAAACATGCAACATAGTTTAAACACCTTCCCCATGAACAGTCATTAAAGATTTGATACTTTCCAACCAATATTTGTCAAATCTCTAAAGATTATTCAAACGGTTGAAAATAATATCTTTCAGATAATATTAAGGATATATGGCTATAAATACTCAACCCAGCAACCGTATTAATCATCCCCTTCAACCACATTATATATAACCTTTGATCTATTGCAATAACTCCTGTTCCTCAGCGAGCATTGTGCCAACACTTAGGGTGTTGAGATCACTGATAGTCATCAGCGTCTCTGGCTGAGTGAATTGTTATATTTTAATTTATCATCAAGTTACAATTACTTAGATTAGTGTGCCTTTTCTCTCCCGCAAGTAATTGTTGTAAAGTGTTATTTTAATTCAATCGATAAAATTACTTTAAACTTGAAAAATTGTATTCACCCCCCCCCCCCCTGTACAATTAATTGTGTTAGTAGTGATAAGTTTATTTGTTTATAAGGGACCAACAACTGGTATCAGAGCAGTTTGAATGAATCAATATTCAGATATGCAATGACTACTAACCCTACTCAAGAGAGTTCATTTGCATATTTGAATAATGGATCTAAAGGTAAACCACCCAGATTTGATTCTGGACAGTTTAGTCTATAGAAAGGTCGTATGCTACTCTTTCTAAGGGTTCAAAACACACAGTTAATTAACACTTTGAATGAAGGTCCTTATATTCGTCGTATACTCGTTGAAAGAAATCCCACTGCTAGCAGTGGTGAAAATGAGGAAGATACTCCTAGGAGTATCATGAAACCTCAAACTCAACGGACTGAGGAAAATAAGAAATTGGTAGATCTCGATGCTTAACTTCAATCCTTCATTGTCATGTCTTTACCAAATGACGTTTACCACTCAATTATTAATTGTACAAATGGAAAAGAAATGTGGGATACCTTGTGTACCATGTATGAAGGCCTTGATCTTGTCATTCAAAACAGACGTGTTGTTCTTAATCGACAATATGAATTGTTTATGGATAGCAAAAGCGAAAGCTTGACACAAACTTATAACCAGTTTAACTATTTAATGAATAATTTGAGGGATACGGGGATTAAAAAGGAACCACTGGACGTAATGAACAAATTTATGGATTTTCTTCCCAGTGTTTAGGAACACTCTATTGACATATTAAGAGATACTGGCCACATAAAAAATATGACACTAAAATCACTTTTTGGCACCTTTCTTAATAAAGAACAAAATCGTGTTCAAAAGCTTGCTTTAACTGAAAGTTATAAGCTAAATAACACTGCCTTAGTGGCAAAAGGTGTATCAATTGAAGATATACCTTCTTCATCCAATATAGACACAACTAAGGAAATCCCTGATCCATCTGATAATGAAGCTGATGTGTCTGTAAATGACGATGAAAGTGATCTTGAATCACTCGCTGAGGAAATGGCTATGATGGCTGGAAAATTTAAACATTTTTCAAAACTGGGCTCTTCCTCTAAATCTGGACAAACTCCTTTCTCCAGATATCCAAAAGAGACCTACAGAAACGGGACTAGAGAAAAAAAAAAACTTTAACAAATCTGAAGTTATGTGTTTTAATTGTCAAAAACTTGGTCACTTTGCATCTGAGTGCAAATCTGCATCAACTGATAACAAACATGCAAAGGAAACTGATAAAGCATCAAAATACAAAACCACATACAAAAGGCTGAAAGAACTAACCAAAAGAAAAGAAAAAGGTTTTGTAGCTGAGCATAGAGATGTTACAGTAATCAGTGTCACTGATGAAACAACCAGTGAGTCATCATCATCTGATTCAGAAATAGCCGGACTAAGTCTCATGGATGACTCGTACAGTGACCTCAATTATGATGGTGATTCTGTGACTCCGGCGAAGCAAATGAAAATGACTTGTGGTACTTGTTTGAAGAAGAAACTAAGGAAATAGAGCGCCTAATGGCTCAAACTGAAGTAAGCTCAAGCACATCCACTGAAGCTGATACAACATCAGCCTCTGTCTGGAACAAGGAAACTCTTACCAAGGTACACAAATTTCATTTGCTTTCAAAAGAAGAAAAAGTTGACACACTTGAAGTTCTAGTATGTGATGTTGAATGTGCTCATAGAATTGAAAAAGTTTTAAAAGAAAAAGTTTGTCTTTTAACAAATGAACTCTCTGCATGTCATAAAGAAATACTAGAACTTAAAAATGCTAAACACCAGTTAGCTGAACAGCGCCATGCTATCGCTGTTCTCATGAAAGAAACAACTCATGCTCAGAAGGACTCTGCTAACCTTAAATGGGTTTGCGAGTCATGGTGCAAGTCAACTAAGATGATCCGTGAGTGTGTCAACAACCAAATTCCAAGACAAGTTCAAGCTATCATCGGAGGAGATTATGAGCTCGTTGCTACTATAGCTGATGAGCCAATAATCTCTCATTATGATACACATGATGAAAACTCGTGTCCTATGACCAGTTACATTTGGGGGGATGGAAACAGACCAAGCAAGTTTGTTAGGGCTTCAAAAAACTCTGGTGAGGAAGCTGATGATGAAAAATTAGTGAGTACAATTAGTGAGCAAACAAAACACAATGATGTTCTTTCACCTACTCTTTCTTTAACCCCCATAAAAACCAAGATTTCTGAAAAAGCAAACAAAGGCAAATCTATAAAAAGAAACACAAAAACTGAAGTTACTTCATCCTCAAGTGTTAATCCTCAAATTGATTCACTAAGCAATCAGCTTCAGCTTCTTTCTAAATATGTAGTCAGTGAAAAGCAAAAGGGAATCCTTGGACCCGTCCCCACACAACCGTCATCCTCCGCCTCCATTAAACGCAGAAAATGCTATAAATATGAGGAAAAATCACATGTAGCTAGTGAATGTAAAGCTGATGGATTTATTAGATCCAAAGTATCCATCATCGATGGAACATCAAAAGAAAAACTCAGCGTCTCTATTGCAACCTCTAACTCATCCACACTCAACATAAATGCCAAAAAGGCATCTGAACCCACTAAAAGGTGGGTTCCCAAAAGAAATTAATTTTGTTTTGTGTGAAGGAGGGCAAGAATACTTGGTATTTGGACATTGAGTGTTCTAAGCATATGACTGGATCAAAAGCTCTCCTCAAAAATTATCAAGAAAAAGAATGTCCGTCTGTCTCTTTCGGTGATAATTCAAAAGGTTTTACAAAAGGTCATGGAACAATCAACAATGGAAATGTCTCCTTCTCAAACGTCTCATATGTTGAGGGTTTAAAACACAACTTACTAAGTGTAAGTCAAATCTACTCACGGAAAAACAAAGTGTTATTTGATGAATATGTTGGATTCATTCTCAATAAAGAAGTAAAGCCAATTCTCGCTGCTAAAAGAAAAAGAAATGTATACACCATCCATTGCTGAGGCAAAATCTCAAAAAGGTCTTTGTATCTATTCTCGATCAGTAGCTGAAAAGAATTCGCTGTGGTATAAAAGACTCTCTCATCTGAACTTCAAAACTATAAACAAGCTTGCAAAGAGTGAGCTAGTTTATGGTCTTCCCTTCATGATCTATTCAAAAGACAAGTTGTGCTCAGCATGTGAAAAAGGGAAACATCATAAGTCATCCTTTAAACCCAAATAATACTCCTCCATCACTGAAGTATTCCAATTAATCAACATGGATTTATTTGGACTTATCAGCACCACCAGCTTAGGAGGAAAGAAATATACCTTGGTGATAATTGATGAATACTCAAAGTATACCTGGGTTTTCTTCCTGAAAAACAAGAGTGATGCAGCTGATGAAATTATCAGCTTCATAAAAAGAATGGAAACACTCTTTTACAAAAGAATGAAAAATGACTTGATCATAGTTCAAATATATGTTGATGACATCATCTTTGGTGCCATTGATGAAAAACTTTGCAAAGAATTCTCCTCCCTCATGTCCAGAAGATATGAGATGAGCATGATAGGTAAATTAACTTTTTCTTAGGCTTACAAGTTATGCAATCTGAACAAGGAATTTTCATAAATCAAAGTAAATATATTAAAGATCTCCTTGTAAAATTTAACTTTGAAAACTGTTCGATCATGAAAAATCCAATGGCTCCTCCTGTTAAATTGGATGCTGACAATGATGGCAAATTAGTGGATGTTACCATGTACAGAGGAATGATTGGATCTCTTCTGTATCTCACTGCAAGTAGACCTGAAATTATGTTCTCTACTTGTCTCTTTGCTCGCTATCAAGCAAATCCAAAAGAATCACATATGGCTGCTGTAAAAAGGATCTTCAGGTACCTGAAGGGTACCCCCAACCTCGGTCTCTGGTATCCCAGAGGCTCGGGGTTTAAACTAATTATTTTTTCATATTCTAATCATGCACGTTGTAAGATAGATAGAAAGAGTACTTCAGGTTGCTGCCAACTCCTTGGTGCTAAATTAGTCAGATGGTCCAGTAAGAAAAAACACTTTGTTTCAACTTCCACCGCTGAAGCTGAATATATTGTTACTGGTCATTGCACAACTCAAGTTCTCTGGATGAAAAATCAACTGGCTGATTACGATATTATGTTGGAAAAGATACCCATTCTTTGTGATAATCAAAGCGCAATTGCCATCACTAACAATCATGTTCATCACTCAATTGCCATCAGAGATCGTGTGATGAAAGGTGATGTGGAATTACACTTCATTCTAACTGAACATCAGCTCGCTGATATATTTACCAAACCACTGGATGAAACCAGAGTTAACTTTTTAATCAGCGAGCTCGGAATGTTGAATGCATAATGAGTTTATGCAATCCTTTTCTTTTCAAATCACCTCTAAATCAATGTTGTACAGAAATTTTTTTCTTTTTATTGTGTATATTTGTCCTTTTCCCAAATTATTTCATTTCGTAATTAGTTTAGTTTTAAAAAACCACTTATTCACATCTTTTTATAAAAACAATACTTTTCCGTTACAGTGATATGTCTTTCAATCCACAATTTTCAAAATGTTCTCTAAACATCTTGCTCTCTAAAAGGCATGAATTATCAACCTAATCTTTGCACAACGACTAGTACATCCTCACCCTCACTTCTCAAAAAAAAAAAATGGAATACCAATCCAGTTCTACCACACCAGAATATGAAATTCAGGAGGAACCTCATCCTGAATTCATTAGTATGAATGAATTTGGAGATGTCAGATTTTTTGACCAGGCTGGAGCAATATTCGAGCAACATGAAAATGCACATGCATACGAAACTTTGCAAGAACAAGTTACTCAGTTAAATCAGCGAAACTGGGAATCAATGCACAGATGCAGAGACATAGAAACTCAATGAAGGATAGCCAAGCGTGCTATTCCTGTTCGTCTCAATGATAGAATTAGTCACTGGAAGAAAGTTGTGAAGCGAGCAAAGAAAACTGCTTCAGCGTAGGTTAAACGAAAGCTTAATCCTTCTGTTGACGTGCCCACTTCTTACTCCTCAACTGCTCGCTTAAAAGCAGGACTTGAAGAATGCTACTATCCTTAGGACATGTCATTCTCTGACATAGAGGAATTGTAAGTTAAAGAAAATAAATAATAAAAATAAAAAAATACTGGTCAGTAACTTCTCTAACTGATCTATCAACGAGAAGTTATTTCTGATTAGAAATGAACCTTTTGTTAAAAAATTTGTCAAGTTGAAAAGCTGCTTGGTTATCTCCAACTGATTTATCAGCGAGAATAATTTTGGAGCTTATCCTTGAAATGTTTTTTTTTTCTTCTTTTTCTTTGTTTCAAGTTGAACAGCTGTTTGGTTATCTCTAACTGATTTATCAGCGAGAATAACCTTAGAGCTTATCCTTTATTGTTTTAAATAGAGCAAGTTGAAGGGTTGTTAAGTTATCTCCAACTGATTTATCAGCGAGAATAACTTTCGAGCCTATCCTTGTATTTGTTTTAATTTAATGTTAAATAAAAATCGAAGTAATATTATTTCACATATATTACTTCATTTAAATAAAATATCTTTATTTGAAAACGTTTTGAAAAAGAAAATATCTTGTGAAAAGACATGGGCAGTCCATCAGCCCACTTTTTCCTCTCTCCCATGTACTCAACCAATCACAATGCACCAAAACACATATAAATACCCATTTCCGTTTCCATTACCCCCAAAAACATTCTCACAATACTCCAAATATCCTTAATTTTTCAAAACCCTAATTTCTAACTTCACGAAATAATCATGCCTCGTATCAAATCCTCTCCTATAGATGGAATCCCATTTGTGCCAAGCAATGAGGTTAAAGCCCTCAAAGCTAGGCAAGTTCAATTTGAACCTGCTTCGATTGCCATAAAACCCTACAACTATGTTGCAAATTTTGACATTCGTGCTGGTTTTTAAAATTATGAGGATATGGTTAACTGCCTGATCTTTTCTCCAATCTCAAAGGCACTTACCAGAGATCCTAAGCCCATGTACATTCCATACCTTCATGAGCTCTGGCATACTCTTCGTTGGGCAGAAGGATCAGACGAAGATAAGTATGAAGGGTTTAAAGGTACTGTCAATAATGGAAAAATAGAGATTTGTTTCCAGCTTGGTCGATTTAGAACAGTTTTGGGATTAAACTACAAGAGGGTTACTGAAGGAGAAGTTAGTTGGGCAGAACCAGTCAGTGCCGAAGAATTAAAGAAGGTAGTCGACCTAATTGATTATGATCACATAGGTGCTGATGCAAAAGTTGTGAGAAGTAGGATGAGTGGAGAATGGAATTTATTCTTTGATCACATTATTCAATGCCTTGGAACAAATAGAGGCTCTCATGATCAAGCAAATGCCACTCAGTGTCAGATTTCCCATGCTCTCATTACAGGTAGTGATGTTGATTTTGCGAAGCTACTCTTTGATGATCTGAAGGCCAGAGTGGTAGCCAAAAAGAGAGATTTAACTGTCCCCTATCCAAGATTTCTATCTCTGATCATGAAAAGAATTATGGAAGGTGCAAACGGATAGAATCCAGCTGGTGAAGCTTATGGGGTTGGCGCTACTCTTCCTGTTTGGAAAATAGGAAAATCGGTATATATGAACAAGTCAGCTTTTTGATCAAGGGAAGAGGATCAAGCTGCAGCATCCACCATTCTAGCTATAATGCTCTCTCGCGTACCAGCATCAGAAGATGAAGCTAAGGAATATGCAGCAGTGTAACACCTGGCATTTTAGGCAATCATTACTGTACCTAATCGCGAGATTATTATGTGTATTTAGTCATGTTGGGCTAATTATACATGGGACTTAGTGAAAATTCATACACACATACACGATTCGTTTAAATCGTGCAAACAATGTACCGGGTTGAACCCGACACATCTACATTAGGGCGTTCGTGACAAAAATTTTAATTAATGTGGAAGCATCCAAACAAATGTTATTTACACCCATTTCGTAGGAAATGACAGGCTACTCCACTGGCAGCCACATGTCGAATGATGACCAACACGGTGAGGAGCAGTTAATGTTTCCTTACCTACTTACTCTCGAAGGCGACACCGAGCCAGTGAGTGAAGAACCGTTGGAAGAAATGACACACCCAGGAGGACTCTGAGACTTTCCACCTCAAACAGTAGTTACAGAAGCTACTCGAATAACCCGAGAAAATTCCCTTTCAAGTCTTGCTACTGATAAACATATCACGGCTACCACTATCACCACTCCTCCTACTGTTACTGCTCCGATCATTGTCAATGTAAACACTGACAACTCTAAGCATACAGACGAAACAATGAAGGCATTACGCAATCAGCTAGCTACTGTTCAGGAGGAAATCACCGATCTACGCCGATTCACCCGCGAGCAGGGATTGCGCCTGCGAACTTTAGAATTCTATTGGGAACAATTAAGACACTTGTGCCCAACTCTTGGAGATGTACTTCAGTTAATTTCTAACTCGGTATCACAAAAAGCTCAAGCTAATATTCCTATGGAAAAGGATACCGAAGCCCAACTGACAAACCTCAAAGGGAACCCGGGAGGGAGCTCCAACACAGACTTTACTCAGCCCCGAACAAAAAGGGCAAAAATAACTCAAACTCCCACTACTGGATCTAAGGGGAAAACATATAAAGGAAATCTACCCTACTGCACCTTATGCAAACACCATCATAAGGGACCATGCATCTCTCCTTGCAGCAGATGCAACACGTTTGGACACCAGGTCCAGAATTGCAAATTCCCTCAAAAGGACACAAACTCGAAAGCATTGAGATTATGCTTCAAGTGTGGAAATACTGGGCATAAAAAGATTAATTGTCCGCTACTAACCGTCAAGGAGGGGAACACTAGTGATGAAACTACTACAAACGGCATCAATGAGGCCAAGCATGACACGAACAATACTGCGAGTACGTTATACCTTTAGAAATAATTCACTCTCTGATGCTACAGACTGTCACCACCGTTATAAACACGGTAGAATTTACAAGCTACTTTAGGCTACTAGTGCAAATTGTAGCTACACCCCACTGATTTACCGACCGACCCCGTCCATTTGGCGTAATGGCCAACACACATTGGAAGCTCTCTCTCTCCTTTTCTAACAATGGGGAGGAAGGCAACCAGAGACATTCATGACAACACTCGGCATACCTCAAAGCCTTCTTAGAAAACGTACAAACTACTACCTCGAACAAATTTCGAGACAAAATTCTCCCAACAGGGGGAGAATGTAACACCTGGCATTTTAGGCTATCATTACTGTGCCTAATCGCGAGATTATTATGTGTATTTAGTCACGTTGGGCTAAATATACATGGGACTTAGTGAAAATTCATACGCACATACATGATTCGTTTAAATCGTGCAAACAATGTACCGGGTTGAACCCGACACATCTACATTAGGGCGTTGGTGACAAAAATTTTAAATAATGTGGAAGCATCCAAACAAACGTTATTTACACTAATATATTTGGTAAAATACATTACACGTAACTCGTATTTTCTAAAACACTCCATACACAACTAAAACACGTGAAACGCACCCAACAAGCAAAAATAATTCAAGTTAAATCTTTATAACTCATTAATAAGTATTACGATAAAAATACTATGATTTAAAATACTTCAGTTACACTTCAACAAAAATTTCCATCTTAAAATATTACGTGATTAAACGACTATGGGATTTAACCGACTACGAACCCACGAGCAGAGCCGTAAATGGGTCAACCTAGACCCGTGGAGCCGACATAACTCATCAACCCATGGTCCACCTCCTTTTAACCTTATTTTCTTCTCATTTCCTCTATCTTACCCAACACAAACACACACACTCTCCTCCCAAAACCCTCTTTTCTCTTCCCCCTCTCTCTTTTGAAATCGGCAGCAGCAACATCAGCAACTTAACCACCACATCGCTCATCATCATCATCATCAGCAAGAACAAACACTAAGAACAAGCACTAAGGATCTTTAAAACTCTTTTAAATTTCTTGTAAAGCTTTGATTCACATGTTAGAACATTTACTCAACGAAGTTATGTCTAAAAATCAAGTCGAAACGCGTTTTAAAAACCGATTGGAAATTTCAGCAGCGTCTACGAACTGAGATGCATCTCAGCTTGCAGATCGAGCTGCGACCCGAGATTTACCTACCAAAGATTGAACTCGCGAACCCAAACTGCGAACCGAACTGACCTGCGAACTGACTTGCGAGTTGACCTGCGAGGTGACCTGCGAGTCGATGTTTACGAACCAAACCTTATGCTGCGAACCGAACTCAGTTCGCAGCCTACTGCCTTGCGAGCCGAACTCAACTCGCATCGCAAACTCAGTTCACAGCCTGCTGCCCTGCGAGCCGAACTCAGCTCGCATCGCGAACCCAGTTCGTAATACTATCTCAGTCCGCAATCAGACTAGTTCAACTTTCCCCGATTTTTAAATTACAGATGAGACTTTTAATAAAACGATGTAGTAGAAATAAAAACAGTGAAAGTGTTGTCCGAACTTACATTCGGACAACACCTTCACGTCGCGATATGAATGACAGACTTATAAATACACTTTCTACAAAGAGACGACATAACGAAATATAAAACAATGATAATACTTGAATTATTATTACACCCCGTCACCAACGGGCCATACACAGGATTTCAGACTACAAAAACACATGACCACATGCTATAAATACAGACGATTTACATACATATAAACAAACATTGGACATTAACTAGTTGAGTAGACGACTAGCATGGATAATATTCAAGATATCCATTCATTTACTTACTTAACCTTGTGCGCTTAGGACGCTAGAGGTTACCGGTTCAGGGAACCACACTGCTTGATTTTGCTTGGTACTACTAGACTCAGGTGAGTCTCACAACCCCATTTTCACTATTTTTACTCTGGGGTGAGATGCATTACTTATTTTACTTGAACACATGTATAGATTTACCGTATTACAGACTTACTGATATACTGATTGCATGGGTTACGTTTAATCCAATGAAGTCCTCTGAATCATAGTTGTTAATTATAGGATAAGGGCGAGTTTTGGTATATGGATCTATATGGGACTGACAATCCCCGCCCGGGGTGGTAGCGCCACCACGAACCGTACTGTATAAACAGGCGTTTCTTACTCGTTACACATGAGTGTTTTTGGATTAACACTCACAGGGGCACTTACCTGGTACTTAGTTGTACCTTACAGACTGGTTAAGCTTCGACTATGATGCCCATGGCAATGTATATCAACCCGATTGCATACGTGCAATCATTAGTTACTACTTGGTTAAAACTGTACAAATACTTTCACTACTTGATGTGTTCGAACTTACTACTTACTATAAACCTGTGAGATTCACCAACCATTTGGTTGACCTTTTTAGTGATGCATTCTCAGGTACACAGCAATAGTAGGGTCGCCCAGCAGGATTTGCTTACTAGCTAGAGTCGCATGATTTTCCACACTGCATCTAACGGAGATTTATAGTATTATTTTCTTTTGTATGTGTGATTATGTAATGGGATCTCCCGCTACATGTGCGGACTCTAGGGAACTTCATTTTGTAACCGAAAATAGTAGTTTTCAAACATTGTAACCATGACATGTAACTAATTTATAGATGTAGTATATAGATGTCGTTTGCTTTATCTTTGTGCTGTTGATACTTGATTAGTAGAACCCCAAAGCTTGCTTCCGCTAATCACAGAAATTGGGGGTGTTACAAGCAGAAACCACTCAATCACCACAGGAACGAAATGAGGAACCTGAGGCTACAGCTTTCACTGTACATGAACCTTCAGCATCAGTTCCCTCCGACATTCCTCGACGACCATGCACCAAGGCACAAAAAGAATCATTTGTAGCTGGCCTGTCATTTGAAGTCACTCGCATGGACATCTCTCCTTCAGAACTGATAACATCAAATAATATCATATTTATGCACTTATTTTCCCTACATTTTATACACTTTTATTGGAATTTATGTTGATTTAGATACTTAACTTGTTCATATTTGTAATTTAGGTGTAAAAGATGAAGAATTGAAGAAAGGAACGAAAAAGAAGAAAAAATGAAGAAAAACCCAGAGAAAATGAACACTTAAAGAATGGGTCAAGAAAAGATTTATAAAGAAGTTAGCTCACATATGGAGTGATAACATCAAATAAGTGTTTTAAATGAAGCTTGGATGAAAAGGAGCAGAATTTAGATCAAAAACTGAAGAAAAGTGTAAATGCTGAATTTCCTGCTATGCGTTAGTATTTTGACCATAACTTCCTCATACGGAGTCCAAATGAGTTGATTCAAGCGCCCAAATCTAGCTAACACATAGAGCTACAACATATAAAAAAATTCATGCGATAACTTTATATGTCTTTATACTTATGTGAAAACATTAAGGGGTTTACAAATTGTTTACAGACCTGGTCTCTAATTAGTATTCTTAAATAAAGCAAAAAGAAAGAAAAATCTTTCAGAAATAAATAAAAATCAAACTATGTCGCTTTGTTGTACGACTGTACAGACCTATCACCGCTGGTTTGATTAAAAATAAAAAAAATTGTTTTATCTGAATCAAGTTATGTCGCTCTGTTGCATGAAAATCCAGACCTGTCACCAATGTCTTGATTCTTAAAAATGGATTTCATATATTTATTTTGAATATATAAGTAAATTGCGTGATTAATTTTAAGAGTATATCATATGTGGAAATCATAAGTAATATACATATAAATAATAAAGATGTATTCAGAAATATGAGCATAAATTGTTTAAAGTGGACAAATATATTAGTAATCATTCATGACCTATATGTTGCACAAATAATAATAATAATTTTTATTTGTACATGTTGTGTAGCACACCGGTCATTGGAATTTCTAATGGAGATGCAGCACAACAGTGGGTTTTAAATTTATAAGGCTGGGGCCTAGGGTTACTATTATGCTAATCAAGGGGCTAGCAAAGAACAAGTATGACCTAGGATCGTTCTTCAAAGCGCGGAAAATTGAAGATAGGGGATTTAGAAACTTTTATGTATTTAGCTAGGGAGGAAAAGAGTTGGTTTTTGTTTTGGGTTTAGACTTTCTAAATTAAATTTGAATTTAAAGTGGAGGTTACTTCAGGTGTTCAGCAATTAAAGCGATTGTCTACTATGAAGTGGTTTAGGTGAAATTAAATAAGAGGAGTTCTAATGAGGATAAATTTGTAGGTTAATGTGAGGTATTCTACAGTCCTTCTATCGGGCTAACGCGGAAGTGTCCACAATCACACAAATAGATGTCACATGGGTTGCAGAATATATTAAAACATATATCCAAAGTTCTCTCAAATGCATGTCCATATTATCCAACAGTTAATCTCAAATCCTATTCCCCAATCTCGGTCATCAGAGATGTCCGAATCATGGCACAGTTTGTTGAATAAACAATCTTGTAAATGGGTTTTACCCTCGCCGGAACAGGTTGGAATAACCGGTCTAGACGGTCGGATAGTATGTCATCACTTATTCATACAAATTATCAACATTACTCAAGTATGCAAGAAAACATGGATGGTTTATACTAAGAATAGAAAGCTAAGTAACACGTTTGTTAATCGATTCATAACATGACTACCTTCGGTCGTTCTCAACTTCCATACATTTGTACTTAGCCATAAGCGTTTCCAGTACTATATCGAAGAACAGTCGAATAGGGGCCGTCACATTATTTCACGACGATTAAGGCTAAATATATTTTACTATCATGATAATCCTGAGGCAACAATCAAACAAGAACATGCAATAAGAAAATCAAGGCAATAGTTCAATTTACGCATACAAAGGTATCTTAATCAACCTCTATTCCAAAGTTTAAATAAGAAAATCGAGGATATTAAACATGCAGTAAGAAAAGTTTAAATAAGAAAATCGAGGATATTCCAAAAGTTGTCTCAAAAATATCGTATGTCCGAATTATATCTTAATCAACCTCTATTCCCATGTTCCGTGTCTCTTAGATCCTATTGTGGTCCAGAGAACACTGGCCATGCCAGGTTCAATGATTTAATCTAACATAGTATAACTAAGTGACCTATACCCTATGAGTTAGCTACGTTCATTTTTGGATAAGGTTTTAGTCACAACATGAGTTGGGCAGATAAACAATAAAGATTCAATTCCTATATCTATTTATAATATAAAGCATCCGCAATCTCATGACATATAGTACAATCACATATTTAAACTTTTTCAAAACGACTATCATAGCAGAAAATTGAGTTATTTAGTTAATCATGGCAATTCTAGCATGCATATTTAAATTTATTAATGAAAGAACAAACATATTAAATAGGGAAGATAGATTTACACCTGGGAAGAAGTACAATAACTCGTAGCTAAAATATGCGTCCCGGAGCACCTCCATACAAATCTTTCTTGATTAGTTAATTAGCTAGCCTAATTAACTAGGAAGAATTAAAATTACAAAGAAAGAAAGATATATAAGGTGTAAAAGTGTAGGTGTGTAAAGATGTGTGATCAAATGAACCAAAGACCCCTATTTATAGTTGAGTCGGTGCATTATAGCATTTTTCGGCACATATTAGCAAAAGGTGGAAAGGTTGTGCACCGGGTACGAAAAAGCATGGAAAGGTGGTGCACCGGGTATACGCAAGGACCAAAAAGAGGAAACGAGACAGGGGAGGGAGGGGTGGTGCCGCCCACCAGCAGGCCGGCGGCGGCTGGCTGCCACCCGCCCCGGTCCGTCGTCTTTCGCTATCTTTCTTAATTCGCACATATCTTCTTCGTTATGCGTCTGTTAGCGTTGATTCTTTTTGCGTTGGTTTCGTAATTCAAAAAATAACACTTTGATGAAAAGATATCCCAAAAATATGTCTCCCATCTTTGGATGTCTCGTACGAATCGTTTGGATCTTCCGGCGTACGTAGAATCTTAATTCTTTGTCCGTTTTTGTTGATTCTTCTTCTGTTGGATTCATAATTTGAAAATGAACATCTTGGATGATATGGATGTTGATGATGGGCACTTTTGTCTTGAAATCTTGTTTTGATGCCTTGAATCTTCAAACGCGTGGAACCTTCATTTTTCATCCGTTTTGCTTGATTTTTGTCATGCAACCTTGTTTTGACCATCTTGGCATAATATCACTGATTTGTATTGTTTCTAAGTTCAAAATGCCAAGAATCGTTCCAGAATGAGAGAGATATCGGTAGTAAAAACATGACTTTTTACGCGATATCAAGTATCCCACACTTAGAACTTTGCTTGTCCTCAAGCAAATCTTTAGTAAAACTGTTTTAAAAGACTGGAAAGGGGGCTTTACATCCTGGAGAACTTTGATTCCTGCAGGCTGATTAAAGAAAATATTTAAGGCGGGGTTTTAACCTTTTGATGTTTTTCCAACCTAGTTCTTGCAAGCTCTCTTTTCAATCTTCGTAATGTAAGATATACATGACTGTAAGCCTCATAGGTGGTCACTCAATTCACTCAAGTGTATCGGGTTTCCTAATTTCTAATTCACTCAGGGGCCATTCATGCAGCTCTTCCGTCGTCATAGGCTTGGTCGAGGATCAGATCTACAGTACTTAAATGAGGACGGTGCAAATTATCCCTAGACATTTATAAGAGGGTGAAAGTAGTATATATGGATGAAGGGTTTTTATTTGGGGGTTTTAATGTAGCCTAAGAGTTGTCTATGATGATTTATCTTTGGCACTTAGTAGCGCTTTTTCTTGGATTTTTCTCTCTTTGAGCCTTCTTTTGCAGCTTCTTCTTTCAAGTTTTCTTTTGATAAACCTTTCCCTTGGCTTTAAATGATCCTTGGGCTTTTAGATTTCTTCTGACAACTTTGCTTTTGCTGAATTTCTTTTCCTTGGAGCTCCTTTTACGGATGATGCTCATCCTTTGGGGAACGCTCCGTACTTCTTGTAGTAATTCTTCTGACAGAACAGAAACTTAGGCTATGGCCAAAAAAGGAAGGAAGGGATTGGCTTTTGAAGTGAGTTTTTGAAATGAAAAGGATAAGGCTCAACATGTTTTCTACTGATCTTCAATGCTGAGGGTGAGCATTGGTTAGGTTAGGCTTGAAAGCAAGGGTTTTACGAGAGGGTTTTTATCCTAGGAAATGTCAAGGTCCTCAAATTACACCTTCGTCACGTATGACGCCCATTTTTGTAATCTCGAAATGTATTGCTTGAACAAGTTCTGATTCTAGAGAGCATACACTGGCACACTCACAATCGAAAAGTAAAGCATTAAAGATGAATGCTTTTATATGGCTCAAGAATGCTCACTTAGTTTGGTGGTTTAGTGCCTAGTGATGCGATTGCTTGCCTCGAAACATAGCTTGAAAAATTCTCAAAGGGTTTTACCCTTTTGCAGCTTCTTCTTTCAAGTTTTCTTTTGATAAACCTTTCCCTTGGCTTTAAATGATCCTTGGGCTTTTAGATTTCTTCTGACAACTTTGCTTTTGCTGAATTTCTTTTCCTTGGAGCTCCTTTTACGGATGATGCTCATCCTTTGGGGAACGCTCCGTACTTCTTGTAGTAATTCTTCTGATAGAACAGAAACTTAGGCTATGGCCAAAAAAGGAAGGAAGGGATTGGCTTTTGAAGTGAGTTTTTGAAATGAAAAGGATAAGGCTCAACATGTTTTCTACTGATCTTCAATGTTGAGGGTGAGCATTGGTTAGGTTAGGCTTGAAAGCAAGGGTTTTACGAGAGGGTTTTTATCCTAGGAAATGTCAAGGTCCTCAAATTACACCTTCGTCACGTATGACGCCCATTTTTGTAATCTCGAAATGTATTGCTTGAACAAGTTCTGATTCTAGAGAGCATACACTGGCACACTCACAATCGAAAAGTAAAGCATTAAAGATGAATGCTTTTATATGGCTCAAGAATGCTCACTTAGTTTGGTGGTTTAGTGCCTAGTGATGCGATTGCTTGCCTCGAAACATAGCTTGAAAAATTCTCAAAGGGTTTTACTCGACATTATCTAATTCCAAGCCTTTGAATTTCTGTTGACCGGAAATACCCTTTTTTTACTTTGAAAATTTTAAAATTTTGCTGAAAATATGACTTTTGCTTAAAAGATTGATCAAAATTAATATTGCACACTTTAGTAGTGAATACTACTATCATCCCACACTTAAAAGAACATTTTCCCTAATGTTCTATTTCCAAGTTGGGTTAATCTCACACTTAGGTTTTCGAACAGTGGTCAATCTTTCGAAGCTATACTCTCTCTTGTGAGACATAATCCCACACTTAGAGTTTTACTTAGAATTTTAGTGTGTTTTAATCAAGCAAAGTAAGGTTAGAAGAGATACTCCCTTGTGCTGCATGTGTATGTGGATTTTCTGGAGACGGAACAGGCTCATTAAAATGAACTTGTTCCATAATTCCTACATCAATTTCTGCATAATGAACATCCTTCAGAAAAACACAAACATCAATACACGTTAATATTAAACACCAACAATACTTGTTAATACTAAACACAAATAACTACTAGAAACTAATCCATGTTAGCACAGAGCGTCTCCCAATCGGTGAAGTCATCATCCACGAAGATCGTGTTTTCAACGACCGATGTGGGTGATGATGACTCCTCGATGGTGTGGACCGGAGATGCGGTACCATCCTCTGGATCCAGAATCCAAGCATCTAGTGCAGCAGCCTCCTCCTCTAGTGGGTCCATAAAAGTGGGGTGGTCCTGCACAGTCATGCTCCAAGGTGGAAATAAGTCCCACGGTGGAATGTGCGGAGCGGGATCAGGTCCCATCTGAAAGGGGCACACAGGTGTGGAGGGGAAGCCCAGAGTAGTGTGGATCTCAGCGATGGCACTGTGCTGCACCTCAAGGGCCCTCAATATAGACCATGTGACAGCAGGGTCTGCAGTAGTAACCCCATGCTCAAAGATGGGTACTCTGGAATTCCCTGCGGTCTATCCCTCTGGTCGGTGAGATGAAGGTAACCTATCATGGGTGGAACGTAGAAGAAATGTCTCCTGAACGGTCACCTTCGCCAAGTCTGCCAAGATCTCATCCAAGCTTGGAGGTGGTGACTGGGATCCTCTGACAGTCCTCATGCTACTGCCCGGTGATGAACTCCGAGAGTGATACATGGCATGTGAGCGTCTCTGTCATGATATGTCTGACTGTGAACTCATCCTGCAAAATATAAAAGGTTAATGGACTAGGAATAATCATTAGTCTTTCATGAGGCGAGAACTGCATAAAATGGATTAAATTAAGAACAAGAAAAGAAAATTAATGCTGAAAACGTAAGATAAGCTTGGGGTGCCTCCCAAGAGCTCTTTGTTTATCGAGTCTCATAGCTTGACTCTGCTATTCTATCAGGGCCCTTCGTAACCATAGACTTCCTCGGATGGGGGAAAGTCTTGAACGTAGTGTTTTAAACGGTGACCGTTTACTTTGAAATTTCCGTGTGGGGCCTCAAGCTCGACGGCACCATATGAAAATACTTTAGATATTGTAAATGGACCGCTCCATCGTGTTTTAAATTTACCAGAAAACTTTTTAAATCGTGAGTTAAAGAGTGGAACTTTATCACCTGGGTTGAAGCGTGTGGGGCGGAGTTTCGAATCATGGAGCAACTTGGTTCTCTCCTTGAATTTATAGGAGCTTTCGTAAGCTTGATCTCTTAATTCTGCCAGCTCGTTCAGCTGCATTTTTCGGTGTGTTCCTGTTATTGTAGGATCCAAGCTACATTTCTCAATGCCCAGTAAGCTTTGTACTCTAGTTCGATTGGAAGATGACATGCCTTTCCGTACACAAGCCTATAGGGGGTCGTTCCTAATGGTGTCTTGTAGGCCGTCCGGAATGCCCATAAAGCATCGTCTAGCTTATCTGCCCATCTTTCCCCGTGTTGACCAACTGTTCATTCCAGGATCCTTTTTAGCGCTCGGTTTGTTATTTTTGCTTGCCCATTCGTCTACGGGTGGTAGGCCGTAGATGTCTTATGGGTAACACCATATTGTTGCAAAAGTGCGTGCCACGATCGCTGATGATTGCTCGTGGAGTTCCAAACCGACAAAGTAGCTATTTTAAGAATTTGGTCACGACTCTCGAGTCATTTGTTGGAAAGGCTTGAGCTTCGGCCCATCTGGACACGTAGTCGATAGCAACTAGGATATATTCTTTCCCGTAAGATTTTGGAAAAGGTCCCATGAAGTCTAGTCCCCAAATATCAAATATCTCACATGCTTGGATATTCGTCAACGGCATTTCATTACACGTTATGATATTTCCAAACCTTTGGCAAATATCGCAACGTTTTACCAAGTCGTAAACTTTCTTTGCTGTTAAATTAGCTGCATGATATCCTCCGGTTGGTCCGTGGTGGCTTTGGTGGAGTATGTGTTCGGCTTCTTTCCCATCGACACATCTTCTTATAATTTGATCGGGAAAGACCTTGAACAAGTATGGATCATCCCAAAAGTAATGTTTGGCGTCACAGAAGAATTTCCGTTTTCGTGATGATGGCATTCCTTTTCTTGTGATCTCTCCAGCTATAAAATTTGCAATGTCTGCAAACCAAGGATCGTCGGTGAATTGCGAGCCTTGCATTGATTTTCCTAAACTCATTAATTATTCTTCTGGAAATTGATCTCTAATATCTCTTTCTGAAAGTTGTTCCATCGATGGATTTTCGAGTCGACTTAAATGATATGCGGTGACATTTTCTGCTCCCTTCTTATCTTTTATCTCGATGCCAAATTCTTGTAGGAGTAGAATCCATCGTAGCAATCTGGGTTTTGCGTCTTGCTTCTTGAAGAGGTATTTTAGAGCTGAGTTATCCGTGTACACTATCGTTTTGGACAATATAAGATAGGATCGGAATTTATCAAAGGCAAATACTACGGCTAATAACTCCTTTTCGGTGGTTGTGTAGTGCTCTTGAGCATCTGTGAGTATTTTGCTGGCGTAATAGATTGGTCGAAAATAATTATCCTTCCTTTGCCCTAGAACTGCCCCAACTGCGAAGTCACTTGCGTCGCACATGATTTCAAATGGTAGATTCCAATCTGGAGCGACCATGATTGGTGCATTTGTTAGCTCCTTTTTCAGGTAGTTGAAAGCTTTCATGCAGTTCTCATCGAATATGAACTTGATGTCTTTTCCGAAAAGGTGGGTGATAGGTCGAGAAATTTTGGAGAAATCGTTGATAAAATGGCGGTAGAACCCAACGTGTCCTAGAAAGCTTCTGATGGCCTTAACGTTGGTTGGTGGTGGTAGTTTGGCAATGGTTTCAACTTTTGCTTTGTCTACTTCGATTCCTGATCTTGATATTCGGTGCTCTAAAACTTTTCCTTCTTTTACCATAAAGTAACATTTCTCCCAATTCAAGACAAGATTTGATTCTTCACACTTGGCGAGCATTCTATCGAGGTTGGATAGACATGATGTGAAAGAGTCTCCAAAGACCGAAAAATCATCCATAAAGACCTCCATGCATTGTTCAATCATATCATGGAAAATTGCAACCACGCATCTCTGAAATATCGCAGGTGCGTTGCACAATCCAAACGGCATTCATCGGTAAGCAAATGTTCCGTACGGGCATGTGAACGTTGTCTTTTCCTGGTCCTTCGGATCGAGTGGGATTTGGAAATATCCGGAAAAACTATCAAGGAAACAATATAATTCGTTCCCTGATAGCCTTTCGAGCATTTGGTCAATAAAAGGAAGCGAGAAGTGATCCTTGCGAGTTGCTTCGTTTAACTTTTGTAAATCGATGCAAACCCTCCAACCGGTAACCGTCCTAGTTGGTATAACCTCATTTTCTTCATTTGTAATGACCGTCATTCCTCCCTTCTTCGGGACGACTTGAACAGGGCTAACCCAAGGTGAGTCGGATATTGGGTAAATCAATCCAGCATCCAAGAGTTTGATAACCTCTTGCTTAACCATGTCCTGAATCTTTGGGTTTACCCTTCTCTGCCTTTGTACGGATGGTTTGAAATCGTTCTCCATGAGTATCTTGTGTGTGCAATAGTTGGGACTGATTCCTTGTATATCAGAAATCTTCCATGCAATTGCCTTCTTGTGCGATTTCAGAACATTGATGAGTTGAGCTTTCTCTTCGGGTTTTAACTCTTTTGAGATTATCACCGGGAGTTGGGAAGTTCCTTGGAGGTAAGCGTACTCAAGTTGAGGTGGTAATTCTTTTAATTCCAGGTTTGATGGTTCTTCAATAGACGGCTTCATTCTAGCTATCTCGTCTCTATTCAGTTTCTCATATTCAGCCTGGAATGGTTCCTCGTCTATCTCGGGTTCAGATGTGGTGATTGATGCTATTTCGACCCACTCGGTTGCATTAGAGAATTCATCTGTCTTAAGCTCATATTTGTTGACTGATGATGAGGAAACTTCATCATCTCTGGTGAGAATGATCTCTCGGTTCTCGGTGAATTGGAATTCTTGAAACTGAGCGAATGAAGATTGGTTTAAGGTGATTTCAGGGTTCGAAGGTGGTAGTGGTACGGGTTGGTTGTCTAATTGTGGTTCAAATGGCGGTGGCTCAACACTCATTCCCTTGAATGAATTTAGTATTTCTTCAAATGAAGGAAATGGGTTCGGTTTGTTGATTATAAGTTTATCTCTCTTTAGCCAAGGTATCGGTGTACCGCATCCTAACGGAACAGTGATTGCTTTGCCACCGGTGCGAGAAGATTTCTTTTCAAACAGGGGAAATAGTAGTTCATCAGATGTTGTTGGCGAAGTGATTGCGGAATGTAGCCCAGGGTCCTCATTATAGCTTTCGAACGGTGATTATGGTGTTAGGTATCGGATCTCGGCTAGATAGTGCTAGTACTTCGTGGAGGTGTTCATCAAAAATATCCTGCATGGTATCACACAAACCAAGGTCCTCTTCCAGAGGGTGCTTCATTAATCGATCGACATTAAAGGTGACCTCCTCTTTCCCAACTCTTAATTTTAAAGATTTTTTGTTAACGTTGATTACGGCCTTGGCAGTATTCAGGAATGGTCTGCCAAGGATGAGCGGGATATGGGTGTCTTCCTCTATGTCCATGACAATAAAGTCTACTGGAAAAACGAACTTATCGACTTTGACCATGATATCTTCAGCAATTCCTCGAGGGAGCTTAACTGATATGTCAGCTAATTGGATGGTCATACGAGTAGGCAGTATGTCATCTAGTCCTAATTTCTTATAAAGGGAGTAAGGCATAAGATTAACACTAGAAACTAGGTCTGCTAAGGCGTTACTAATTTGAATTCCTTGTAGAAAACAGGGTATAGTAAAGCATCCAGTATCGCCTAATTTAGGTTGGAGACCATGTTGTACAATTGAAGAACATTCAGCATTCAAGGGTAGACTAACTATTTGCGTAAGTTTTTCTTTGTTTGAAAGGAGTTCTTTAAAGAATTTGGCACACGAGGGCATTTCTACTAAAGCATCTAATAATGTAACATTTAAGTGCAGGCTTCTAAATATTTTCAGATATTTACCGAATTGGGCTTCTTGCTTTTCCTTCTTTAGTCTACCAGGATAAGGTGTTCTCGTGTGAGGTACATTATCTGGAGTTTTGGATGGGTCAGATGTTGTGACAGGGATGTCAATTGACACATTTTCACTAGGTGTAGGTTTTGGCAAAGAAGTGTTTTCGGGGGTGTTATCGGGTGGTGGTGGATCAACTTTGGTTACTTTTGTTCCTCTCGTCAAGATTAACACATCATCACTTGGATGAGTGGTGTCATCGGTGTTTGCCGACGTACTTTCCTCAATAAAACTTAAGTTTTTCAAAATAGATTCCATGTTAGAGATTAATTTTTCTGAAATTTATATCATGGCGTCAATGGTATCTTGAAATCCGGTTACTCTTTTGTTTATAACATTTTGTTCGAACATAAAATCTGATAAAGATTGTTTTGAGGAAGGTAAGTGGTTTGTAGATGAGGAAACAGCCAAAAGTTGAGATAAAGGTTCATTGGGTGTGGGGATATTCAAATCAAAATAGGGTGTTGACATGATTGGTCAAGAGTGGTTAAACTAAATCTAAACTAATTCTAAAGGTAAAAGGTAACTTTTGATCGATGTTGATCTTTCAAAAGGATCGTTAAATAATATTATTGCTAAATTCCTAAAATCGGTTGCCGACGTTCCCAGGCAACAGCGCCAAAAACTTGTTGTGTAGCACACCGGTCGTTGGAATTTCTAATGGAGATGCAGCACAACAGTGGGTTTTAAACTTATAAGGCTGGAGCCTAGGGTTACTATTATGCTAATCAAGGGGCTAGCAAAGAACAAGTATGACCTAGGATCATTCTTCAAAGCGTGGTAAATTGAAGCTAGGGGGTTAGAAACTTTTATGTATTTAGATAGGGGGGAAAAGAGTTGGTTTTTTGTTTTGGTTTTAGACTTTCTAAATTAAATTTAAATTGAAAGTGGAGGTTACTTCGGGTGTTCAGCAATTAAAGCGATTGTCTACTATGAAGTGGTTTAGGTGAAGTTTAATAAGAGGAGTTCTAATGAGGATATATTTGTAGGTTAATGTGAGCTATTCTACAGTCCTTCTATCGGGCTAACGCGGAGGTGTCCACAATCATGCTAATAGAATGTCACATGGGTTGCAGAATATATTAAAACATACACCGAAAGTTATCTCAAATGCATGTCCATATTATCTAACAGTTAATCTCAAATCCTATTCCTCAATCTCGGTCATCAGAGACGTCCGAGTCATGGCACAGTTTGTTGTATAAACAATCTTGTAAACGGGTTTTACCCTCGCCGGAACAGGTTGGAATAAACGGTCTAGACGGTCAGATAGTATGTCATCACTTATTCATACAAATTATCAACATTACTCAAGTATGCAAGAAAACAGGGATGGTTTATACTAAGAATAGAAAGCTAAGTAACACGTTTGTTAATCGATTCATAACATGACTACTTTCGGTCGTTCTCGACTTCCATACATTTGTACTTAGACATAAGCGTTTCCAGTACTATATCGAAGAACAGTCGAATAGGGGCCGTCACATTATTTCACGACGATTAAGGCTAAATATATTTTACTATCATGATAATCCTAAGGCAACAATCAAACAAGAACATGCAATAAGATAATTAAGGCAATAGTTTAATTTAAGCATACAAAGGTGTTATCTAAGTCGAGGATATTCCGAAAGTTGTCTCAAAAATATCGTCTGTCCGAATTATATCTTAATCAACCTCTATTCCCATGTTCCGTGTCTCTTAGATCCTAGTGTGGTCCAGAGAACACCGGCCATGCCGAGCTCAATGATTCAATCTAACATAGCATAACTAAGTGACCTATACCCTATGAGTTAGCTACGTTCATTTTTGGATAAGGTTTTAGTCACAACATGAGTTGGGCAGATAAACGATAAAGATTTAATTCCTACATCTATTTATAATATAAAGCATCCGCAATCTCCTGACATACAGTACAATCACATATTTAAACTTTTCCTAAACGACTATCATAGCAGACAATTGAGTTATTTAGTTAATCATGACAATTCTAGCATGCATATTTAAATTTATTAATGAAAGAACAAACATATTAAATATGGAAGATAGATTAACACCTGGGAAGAAGTACAATAACTCGTAGCTAAAATATGCGTCCCGGAGCACCTCCGTATAAATCTTCCTTGATTAGTTAATTAGCTAACCTAATTAACTAGGAAGAATTAAAATTACAAAGAAAGAAAGATATCTAAGGTGTAAAAGTGTGTAAAAGTGTAGGTGTGTAAAGATGTGTGATCAAATGAACCAAAGACCCCTATTTATAGTTGAGTCATGGTGGATTTTAGCATTTTTAGGCACATATTAGCAAAATGTGGAAAGGTGGTGCACCGGGTACGAAAAAGCATGGAAAGGTGGTGCACCGGGTACACGCAAGGACCAAAAAGTGGAAACAAGAAGGGGGAGGGGGGGGAGGTGCCGCCCACCAGCAGGCCGGCGGCTGCTGGTGGTTGGCCGGCGGCGGCTGGCTGCCACCCGCCCCGGTCCGTCGTCTCTCGCTGCATTTCTTAATTCGCGTGTATCTTCTTCGTTATTCGTCCGTTTGTGTTCATTCTTTTTGCGTTGGTTTCGTAATTCAAAAACGAAGACTTTGATGAAAAGATATCCCAAAAATATGTCTCCCATCTTTGGATGTCTCGTACGAATCATTTGGATCTTCTGACGTACGTAGAATCTTCATTCTTTGTCCCTTTTTGTTGATTCTTCTTCTGTTGGATTCGTAATTTGAAAATGAACATCTTGGATGAGATGGATGTTGATGATGGGGACTTTTGTCTTGAAATCTTGTTTTGATGCCTTGAATCTTCAAACGTGCGTGGAACCTTCGTTTTTCATCCGTTTTGCTTGATTTTTGTCATGCAACCTTGTTTTGACCATCTTGGCATAATATCACTGATTTGTACTGTTTCTAAGTTTAAAATGTCAAGAATCGCTCCAGAATGAGAGAGATATCGGTAGTAAAAACATGACTTTCAACGCGATATCAGTACATTATAGTTATCCATGTTAATTATATTGTTTAAATTTATGAAATAGATTTTAATTTAAGTATTCTGATTCTTAAATATTAGTTTGATGCCTATCAATTTTTATTAAGATATTCTACTTGAGGACAAGCAGAACTTAAGTGCTGGGATATTTGATAACATCAAATAATATCATATTTATACACTTATTTTCCGTACATTTTATACATTTTTATTGGAATTTATGTTGATTTAGATACTTAATTTGTTCATATTTGTAATTTAGGTGTAAAAGATGAAGAATTGAAGAGAGGAACGAAAAAGAAGCAAAAATGAAGAAAAACCCAAAGAAAATGAACACTTAAAGAATGGGCCAAGAAAAGATTTAATAAAGAAGATAGCTCACATATGGAGTGATAACATCAAATAAGTGTTTTAAATGAAGCTTGGATGAAAAGGAGCGGAATTTAGATCAAAAACTGAAGAAAAGTGTAAATGATGAATTTCCTGCTATGCGTTAGTATTTTGACCATAATTTCTTCATACGAAGTCCAAATGAGTTGATTCAATCTCCCAAATTTAGCTAACACATAAAGCTACAATATATCAAAAATTTAGCTGTTTTGGAGAAAAACGCATCTACCGGTTGGGCCTTTCAACCGACGATTGGAATCGAAAATTTTAGAAATCAGTGGAAACGAAGAGTTTGACTTGGACACAAAGTAACCAACCGCCGGTTGTGTGCCGACTTCATCTATTATAAATAGAAAACTCATTACAACTTCGAAAGATATCCCAGATACGAATTTTAGAGGTAAAAGTCGATTATTAGGGTTAAAGAACGACTCTATGTCGAATTTGGAGGCTAGGAGGCTGGGGATTGAAGACCTTCAAACCTAACGAATGGTAATTTAATATCTTTGGTTTGTATTCTAAGTCCTTTTACTTGATAAATGACTTTTTACTTGTATTTAGAATCTTGTTTATATAATCAATGATTATTAATATTTTCTTTAACATATTTGTTTAGATGAATGATGTTTGTATGATTATTTGAGTATATGTTTATGTTAATTGATTCTATGAATGTTATTAAGGTTATGTCTATATTGATTATATGATTATGATATTCATGCTATATAGAGAACTCTTGTGTGGATTGACTTAATAATTTAGGTTTATATTTTGATTATACCTAGATAAACGAGAACTTGGTGATAGGTTATAGTCATTACTGGATTAAACTATAATTGATTAGATAATAATATTCGAGACCTCGAAGTTAGTTAACCTTAATATACGTTGAAGAGCTTAATCTTATGATATTGAGCTAGACCAAGGCCTTTATCTACTTTTATATTTCAACATAGATCAAATAGCTGACAAAGATAAACATATAGGAGAATTTGAATACAACATAGCTAGTCTAGATAAAATATATCTTTTATCTACCTTATTCAGCTTAACTAATTATTAATTACTTTAATTGCCTTGTGTATCCTAGTTCTGTATCAAAGTAATTATTTGTTCGCTCGGAACTAAAACGTCCCCCTTTATCTGTAACCTTAATTGTAAATAGTTGTTAATAATTGTTTAGGGTTAAATTCAAATACCGTTCCCTATGTTCGATACCTGGACCTACTTATAAAGTTATATTATACGAACGGGTTATTCTTTCCTGTATTGTGTGATAGTATTATTTAGTATTTCCTCGATTTAAAACTTGTTATTTTAATTGACTATACTTTCCGCACATCAAGAACCAAAAGAAACTGAAGCTGCAACCTATATTTGGAAGGACTATCACACTATGGTCTGTTGCCCACTGAAGTCACCTCCGCATTCTTTGGGGACACTGTCAAAATCAGTGATCTCTCTAGGTCAGCCACAGAAACCAAAGACGTAATCCATGATGATATTGTGCACCAGGTTCAATCATATTCAGGTTCTGACTCTGATTATCAGGTAACTAATATTACCTACGATCATATTAGACCTGCTTCACCCTTTGTATTTATTCCTGTACAGCATACACCACCTCCATCACCACAACAAACCACTATAGTTTCTTGACCACAACTCACACCACCTCATGTACACCTTACACCACCTCATGTACCACTTACTCCACCTCATCAGTCATCACCACCACAAGCAAGTTGTATTAATCAAATTTTGAACAAGCTGGATTAGCTGGCCTCAATCCAATAAAATTACATGCATGCCACTGAAAAATCCTTTACCAAGCTTAATCAAAAGTTTGTCTCCCTCAGTGCTGAAATTTCAGAACTTCGAAATGAAATAAAGTCAGTTAGTGGCCCCATCACCTCATCAATCAAAGAATCAACAAGTGCATTTGCAGCTGAACTGAAAAAGCTCCAAGATCTACTTCCTTCCAATCTAGCAACACAACTTGGAAATTTTGCTTATAAGGTTGAAGAAGTACCGCTGCTGTCAACCCTGTTCCCTTAACGGTTGAATCAATAATCACTAGTGTCAATACCTTTGAAACACACATCAAGAAGGCATTAAGTGACACCAAATTCACTGCTGATGATAGAGAAGCCCTCACCGATGTCATGGGATTTCAGTTGGGGACCATGATTGCTCTCAAACACATTGGCCAACATCTTGAGGCACTGAAAGGTGTTCTCAAACGAATGGTCTCTGAATTGATTTCTAAGATTCTGGCTTATGGTCCTCCTCCTCCATCAACTGAAGGGGAGAAAATTGTCATTCATGAGATTATGGTTAATGATACACCAGCTGAGGGGGAGCACATAGAGCAAGCAGCAGAAACCATACCACCAGGTGAGGGGGAGCATAAAGACATAGTGGAGTTTGAGAATGTTGAGCATGTGCAAACATTTGTAGAATCTAATAGAGAAGTGGCTAACAAAACTGATACTATACTTAAAGAAGAATCTTCAATCCCTGTGAAGCCTTCATCTGACACTGCAACAACAAGCTCACTTACAGTATAACCATCCAGTCAAAGAAAAAGAAAATTAATCTTAGATGAGGATGATGAAGGATCTGATGAAGATATCATCACTCAGAAGGGAAAGAATATTAGAATGGAAAGTTCGAGCTCTGATGATATGATGGAAGAGGAAGAAAGACTAAAGAAAGCAATTAAGAAACTAAATCTTCCACTAGAAGACATTCATACTGCCTATCTTAATGAAAAGTCAAAGGAGCTTGAAAAAGAAAAGGCTAATGAAACTGAAAAGTTAATCTCTTAGATGAAGGCAAGTGTGGAAAATGAAGGTAAAAAGAAGGGCACTGGTGCTCTTAAAATTCAAGAGCAAGTGATGAAGCAGGGAGCACAAAACCTTAAAGAAAAAGATGTACAAGTCAAGTTCATTCAGAGGTTCATCTCATTTAGAAGATTTCCACAGAAGATTATCAAATTTGTTCCCAAAATTCTTCAAAGTTCAGCGAGCAAGGAACAATTCGGAACTGATCAGGGAAAATAAGAACACAATCAACATTGTTTCCTTATCCTAGCTGAAGACAACTTTAGGCTTCTCTGAAATCTGTGAGCTCTATACCTGCATTAAAAACAACTCCACTTCTCACAAACCATCCTTGTTGAAGCTTCTAGATAGAATTCTCAATGATCTTAATGAAGTTGAGAAGACCCTAAAGTTGCCCATCTCTCATCTCCAAGCTGAACTCAAGGGCACCTTTGTCAGCACAAGTAGGAAATTGACCAAGAGACCAACCAAAGAAGATAAGCTGGAAGAAATAAAGTTACTTCAAAAGATGAGCTGTCTTCTTGATTGTGGAGGAACTAACCACATTCTTCCTGCTGGTGTTCATTTCGTGCCTGGAAGAGTGATCAGGAGTCCTGAGTTTGGAATGTTCTACGTGGATCCTATCATCAAGCAAAGCTTTCAAAGGGCCTCTGAAATCCCCATTGCCAAAACAGAGCATCTTGCTGTTGTTAGATTCATAGGAAGATCAAGCAATGCTGATGAAGATTTTATAAAGCTAATCGATGATGAGCTGAGATTGAGGATGGCTCAAGACATTTGTAACTCATATGTAAAAATCAAGCAAGAATATCAAAATGTCATGTTATAGTGTCTCTTTTGTAAAACTTTTGATTATGATATAAAATCGAAGTTGCCAACTTTCTGCTATTTATTTTATACATGATATGTATTTGTAAAATCTTATTAATAAGTAGCTAGAGAGTAACACTTGTTCTGTCATAAATAAATAAGGAGAGATTATTGGGTCACTGACCCTGCCTCTATAATTTATGTATGATAGAACTGTTATTTGGACGCTGATATGTCCTCAGCGTCCTTTACCTTTGTGGTCTCGCTGCTAGTATGACAACGTCACTTATAACTTGTAAATTCTCATCAGCTTTATCTTTCAAGCTGATCATACCTTGAAGACTTGCAAGCTATTCATGGCTGCTGAAAGACACTGAAACCTATGTCTGAAGTCAAAGACTGAAGATATAGATAGTGAATTTTTTATTTGAAGTGGAAGATCAACAGTAATCCTAACTACTCCAGCAACCATTCCCTATGCAAGTGCATGGGTCTGACAAATACCTGTGTACTTAAAAAGGCATATTCTACAAGGTGGATAATAGCCGCATAAGCGACGTATAATAATGCACGAAGTCAACAAGCCTTCATTCACAGAAAAAATGTTTTTTCTGTAAACATGTATTATTATAGTTTAAACTCCTTCCTCATGAACAATCATTAAAGATTTGATACTTTCCAACCAATATTTATCAAATCTTTACAGATTATTCAAACGGTTAAAAATATTATCTTTCAGATAATTTTGAGGATTTATGGCTATAAATACTTAACCCAACAACCGTATTAGTCATCCCCTTCAACCACATTAAATATAGCATTTGATCTATTGCAGTAACTCATGTTAGTCAGCGAGCATTGTGCCAACACTTAGCGTGTTGAGATCATTGATAATGATCAGCGTCTCTTGCTGAGTGACTTGTTATATTTAAATTTGTTATCAAGTTACAATTACTTATATTAGTGTGTTTTTTCTCTTTCCGCAAGTAATTATTGTAAAGTATTATTTTGATTCAATCAATAAAATTACTTTATACTTGAAAAATTGTATTCACCTCCTCTACAATTAATTATGTCAGTAGTTATAAGTTTATTTGTTTAAAAGGGACAACAATATTCATATTGACGATGTATAATACATCACCATAATTTGTGTTAATTGTTAGAATTAAAAATGAGCTATTGACTATATTGTCTTTACACAATCAAATTATCGAATTAATTCAATTAATGCGAATTACTTGACAAAATGAGAAGCTTAACTCAAAATTTATATTACTTTTTTTTTTTTAATCCTACATATCTAATATCTAATTTATTCAATTTAGACTCAGATAATTAAGTGCGACAATACAATAGCTTTGTATATGTTTTTTGTACCGAAATATCTTCACATCATTAATAACATATTAATAGACATACAAAGCTATGGCATATCACAATTCTAGCATACGATTCTATATTTTGAACTACTAAACTATTAGTCGGCTTTAAAAATCAAGAAAATCTAACTAAACTTCGTAGACAAAAATAATTAATTTCTTCATTGTGCGGATACAATGCTAGTTACGGATACAATGCTAGTTACGGACAAGGTGGGAAATTTTGTATGTTCTTTTCTACATAAAACTTGTTAATTTGTAAAAAAAAAAATAACTAATAAGATGATAAATCTTACTGTCGTGCAAAATATTTTTATAGTTGAGCATAAACACAATATCCACATGCGTCCTTTTCTTTTAATTAAAACTAGTGTATTACTCGCGCAATGCAGTGGAGTTTAGTAATTCAATGTGTTTGGATTACCCGTCATTGTGAGTTGATAACCCTAATTTGTGCGTATGTAAAGTTTATGATTCGGGATACAATTAGTGAAAAATGAAAAATATGTGAAATAGATGGGGGATATATTGTAAAATGAGAATGATAGTTGGATAACTAATTATAGAAATATTGAATCTTAATTTTAAGAATTTCTATATATAAACTTGTAAGATGCTATATATATTATTATAGATTAGTAGAGTACCCGCGTAATGCGATGGTATGTTTGTTCATAAAACACACAAGTTTGATTATTGTCTTCTCGTCTTCAAACACATAAAACGCACAAAGGACAAACACGATGTTTGCTACTCTATAAATTATGTTGGAATGTTGGATGAATGCAAACATTTAGTTGTAGAGTAATTCAAAAATCTCATGAATAACATAGTGGATGGAAAAGATTACACAAATATAACAACAGCAATCAGATAAGACATGAAGATAGCAATCAGATAAGACATGAAGATATCAATGCAGTACATAAAAAATGAAGTGCACTATTATTTCTATGGCAAATGTGAAAATTGTGAGTTTCTATATGCAAATGCTTTCTTCTTGTAATTTTAGTCGAGAAAATAAAGATACGGGGCATCCAACTACATCAGAATTCTCACAAAAGTAACAAATATTTTTTCATCTTTTGTGGATTTTGTTTCTTTAATATAGTCCAAAAAGATACATACTTCACTTGCGAAGCAAGGAAGACTCGAAATGACCGAGGGTCTTGAAATCCTAATGATGACCAGCATTACCATAGGAACACTCGAAATGACCAAAGTTCCTAAAATCCTAATGACGACCAGCATCACCATGTATCAGCCCCCCACCCCTTCTATGACCATCATTACGCACATAGCTGTAAAAATGTTTAGACTTAAGGGTTCATCGTTTGTTAAGTATTTCATTGCACAATAATCATAATCGTAGTCAATGGCGTGTTGCTCAGTTGGTAATGGGTAAAGGCATCTTTGCCACAATAAGCACAAGGCAAGAGGTTCAAGCCCTAACACCCCCATAATCACAACCGCTGAGTGAGTCAAGTACCCCCCCACCCCCCACACACACACATTATGGAATTGACAGCCGGTCTGGGTTGCCGGTTATCAACCTTTTTGCCATAATAATCATAATCATGCTATAAAAAATAATGAAATTTATGTTTTGCATAATATAATATCCATTTTAATCGTTGACTAAAAATGTTAATTCGTATATCTAGTTACCTATGTGTGATCATCCAAAAAGTTATTTTCATAGTTAGATTGTAATGTCGAAATGTTTATTACTTAAAGAAGACATCATGAAAGATATGGTTATAAAGATCATGATATAACGACAACATTTACATATGTTAGATTAGAAATACCTGTTATTTTGATATGATCTTCTAAAAAAATGAGATGTTCCTCTTATTTAAGTGTGCATAATATAATTATAGCAATCAGATCTCAGATATGCTAAAAGATCATGTTAGTCTTTAATTGCTTGAATATGAAAATGGCGAAATAGGAAGGGGGACAAAAAAAAGGGAAAAAAACATATATTACATGTAAAGAGTAGGTTGACATTTGCCCTTTCGTTAAAAAATATTATAAAGTGAAGAGCATATAGAAAAATGTCTTTATTAGAAGTTGAATTGATGTATTCTTGCAATAAGATTAAGCTTATTTTGCACCTTCCAATAGCCCGATATGCACTAATCTGTGTACCTAAATACTTGCAATCTAAAAGGGTTAAAGAAGCTTACCTCATTCTCCATAATATGTTCTTCAATTTCAGTCTGTTCGTGGTTTTAATGCTATTTCAAGTGCAACTTGCAGTAACAATTGCTGAAACATTTTCAAAACCATATGGATGACAAAATATAATACCGAAATTAGAATAGCAAGCAATGTGCAATCCATCAAGAAACCGCAAATCAATATCAATAATCAACAAATATATATACAAAAAGAGCTACCAAAGTCTTAATATTACTCAAAATTTGTCCAAAACCCTCCCATATTGCTCTACAATCAATTTAATATTTAAACTTCACTAAAACATCAAAACAATCATTTAACCCAGGCTCACACTTTTTGTTACCAATGCTAAGTGAGTTCACAACATGTTGACTTCAACTTCATTTTCACATAAGATGTCTTGTTCAAAACGGGTGATAATAATCTAGCTACTTAAATAACATACACATAAGCAAAATCATATCATAAATGGCAAGACAAAAAAGTACTCACTGTGAAATCTCATCAAACACTTGTTGTGCGATAAATCAAACACTTTGAAGTTTATTCTTTTATATACCTGATTGGAAACAAAATTGACTCTAATAGCTTGAAAAGATGGTTTCACCATACCGTCAATGAATGGATAATCATATTATGAATGGATGGATGGATATATACATAGAAAAATTAACTCAAATGCATGATACAATAACTAAGGTGTCACACCCCCAATTTCATGCTTTGCGGAAGCGATTATTTTTGGGTGTGACTAATCAAATATCAAGCACAAAGATTAAGCAAACGACTCTAAATAAGACGTTTTTGAAAATACATTACATTTACAAAAGTAGTACAAGGTTTTAAGTCGTAAGTATAAATCATTAGTGAGTTCGCAAAATGAATCTGAAGATTTTAAATACATAATCACAGTACAAAAGATAATGCGAGTAACATCTTCATAAGGGTGTATGCATGCGACTCGTACTAGCTTACCATATAAGTAGATCCTGCTGGGCCATCCTACTGTGGCTGAGTACCTGAGAATGCATCACTAAAACGCGTCAACCAAAAGGTTGGTGAATCTCACAGGTTTGTAGTATATAGTAATAGAAAATCCAGCACAGTTCAATAAGTGGAAACAATTACACCAATTGTAATTATGTAAGCAGTAACAATTACACCATGGTAATTAAGTAAGTAACATCAATTACACAACGGTAATTCATTAAGTAAGTATCAATTACACAACGGTAATTTAGTAATTAAGTATCAATTACACAACGGTAACTTAGTAAGTAAGTATCAATTACGCCAAGGTAATTAGGTAAGTAAGGTCTGCCATGAGCCATCATAGTCGAAGCTTAACAAGTCTGTAATTTGCCCTCGTGAGTGCTAATCCAAAAACACTCATACGAAACGAGTAGAAAACACCTGTTTATACGAGTACGGTTCGTGGTGGCGCTACCACCCCATACGGGGATTGTCAGTTCCATATGGATCCATATACTAAAACTCGCGCTTATCCCATAACTAACAACTATGATTCAGAGGACTTCATTGGATTAAGATGTAACTCATGCAAGTCTGTAAGTCTGTAGGTCTGTAAGTCAGTAAGGTCTGCAAGTAGTTAAGTCTGTAAGTATTATGTTTGTAGAGTCGCAAGTCTGTAACGTAATCAGTTTGTAAAGTAGTAAGTCTGTAAAGTAATCAGTTCGTAAAATAGAAAGTCTGTAAAACACTAAGTTTATAAGTCGGTAACTTGTAAAGTAGTAAAGTAGTAGTCAGTAAGTTTGTAAGCAGTAAAGCCTGTCAATACGTCGGTAAGTTTGTAAGTTGGTAAAGTCGGTAAAGTAGTGAGTTAACAAGCCGGTAAGATAGTAAACATAAGTTGTTAATCACCATACATACATATATGTATACAAGTAAAACAAGCAATGCATCTCCCCCAAAGTAAAGATAGTAAAAAGGGGCCGTGAGACTCACCTGAAGAGCAAGCAATCCTAAAGTACGTGAGTTGTTCCAATGGTAATCTCTTAGTGCCCTAAACATGTGAGATTATAACGAGTAAGTGGATGTTTAACTAAACCATCCGTATAAGTGTTTGTGTTTGAGTTTGTGAAAAGGTATACGGCTCGTTGGTGACGGTTTGTAATAATAATTTCAAACTATTATTATTATACACGATTTGTTGTACTTATAAAAGTATATGTGTTTCGTGTGTAAGTCGTATCGTATAAGTTTAGTTGTTACTCAAGTTCGTCACATCCGTTACATTTTATTTCATAAGTTACGAAATTTGGTACGGGTCCGAAAACTGAAATATGCCATTTTCGACCCCTAGACGACCCCGAAAGGCCTAAAACCGCCTAGGCTATAGTACATAGCCTTGATCATTGGGCCGTTTTCGAGTGACCGTGTGACTTTTAGCCCAAACCGTTATAATAAATTTTTCATCGAGAAGCTACCCTGAAAACACTTACGTATTAAACTCGAATTTAAAGAAAGTTGTGAAGTTTTCTTACGTATTAAAAGTTGGAGCCGTGAGTGATGGTGATGATGTTCACGATGATGATGATCAGGAAGAAGATGAATATGATGATGATGATGATGATGATGATGATGATATTTGCACTGATGTTGTTGTGGATTGTTGATGTTGTTGTTCTTGGAAGAGAAAAGAGAGAGCAGAGGAGAAGAGATAGATAGATATGTCTGTGTGTGTGTAAATGAATTATTGGAGTTGGTTGATATAACCGAATCCAATAATTGGTTTAGGGTATCCGTGTTCGTGTACCCGATCGTAAAGTAGTATAATGTTTTAAAATGATAAATTTCTAAAAATATAATCATTTATATTTTTAAATCGAAGTATTTTATAAAAACACTTTTGATAGGCTATAAAATTATGTCTTTGTTTTACTTTGAACTTACGGATAGTTTTCTGTGTTCAAAATGTATTTAGATTTCTAACGGAGTAAATAATTATTATTCTTGACAATAATACTTTATTTGAAAATGTTTTTCACCAACATCCGTATTTAAGATTACGCGTTCTTTCATATTTGTTTGTACGTGATTAAATAATCGTTATGTTATATATATATATATATATATATATATATATATATATATATAAATACATATATAATATCCAATACTTTCGTATTATCTTGTACTAAGTACTAAGGTTTAAAGTTTAAATTGGCCGCTAATTTGATAATGTGTTTATTGCAGTAATTCTTCTTGACAGAACATAAACTTAGGCTATGGCCAAGAGATGTAAATGAAAGGTTGATTCTTGAAGTGAATTTTCGAAATGAAAAGGCTAGGGCTCAACAGGTTTTCTACTTGATCTTCAATGCTGAAAGTGAGCATTGGTTTGGTTAAGCTTGAAAACAGGGGTTTTTAGGAGAGACTTTTATCCTAGGAAATGTCAAGATCCTCTAATTGCACCTTCGTCACGTATGACGCCCATCTTTGTAGTTTCGAAATGTATTGCTCAAGCAAGTTCTAACTTAAAAAGGCATACATCGGCACACACTCAATAAAAAAGTGAAGCATTAAAGATAAATGCTTTTATATGGCTCAAGATTCCTCACTTGTTTTGGTGGTTTAGTGCCTAGTCATGCGATCGCTTGTCTTGAAACTTAGTTTGGATGATTTTTAAAGAGTTTTGCCCGTCATTATCGATTTCCCAAACCTTTGAAATTTCGTTGACCAGAAATACCCTTTTTGGACTTTCCTTGATTCAAAAATTTGAAAATTTTGCTGAGAATCTGAGTTTTCTAAAAAGGTTGATCAAAAAGTTTTATGTTGCACGCTAGTAGTGAATACTACTATTATCCCACACTTAAAAAAACATTGTCCCTAATGTTCAATTTTAAGTTAGCTTAATCCGACACTTAGAATTTTGAATGAGGGTCAATTTTTGAAGTCATTCTCTGTTTGTGATTCATAATCCCACACTTCAGAGTTTTACTTAGAGTTTTAGTGTGTTTATCAAGCAACGTAAGGTTAGAAGAGATAATTCCTCATGTTGCGTGCGTTGCCACTGGATTTTATGGACCAGGTTCGAGTGTGTGAAATTGATGGAAGTGGACAAGTCTCATTAGAAATGAACTTGTTCCATAATTTCCACGTCAAGTTCTGCATAATAAATCCTTCAGGAAACATAAATGTCAATACAAGTTAATACTAAATAGAAATAACATAACTGATAATAACTAATCCATGTCAGCATAGAGCGCCTCCCAGTCAGTGAAGTCATCATCCATAAAGATCGTGTTTTCCACGACCGAAGTAGGAGATGTTGACTCTATGATGGTATAGACTGGAGATCCAGTGCCATCCTCTGGGTCCTGATGTGACACCCGTCAAATTAGGACTAGTAGTTAGTGCCTAATCAAGTTTTAATATATGTAATTAGTTCTGTGTTAGGCTAATTAATGTATCAACATATATATTGATGAGTATATATATACAAGTATGCGATTTGATTAAATCGTACGAGTTTCAAATCGAATGCAATTCGATTCAATTAATACAGGCGTTGGTGAAAATTTTATTAAATAATATAATATTATTTAATAACGCAATTATATCCAAAATATTATTTAGATAATATTTCAATTCAAATTCGTATCGTACAAACAAGGACTACACGATTAGATTATTAAACGCGCAAACAAATTGAAACAAGTTAAAGTTATACCTTATAACGCAACCATTAAGTATTTGGTAAAATACTTCATCAAAAATATTGGGTAATTATTCGTATTTAAAACGTATCTTTAAACGTATAAAATAAACATTTAACGTTTAAACGAACGGAAGAACGGACACCGCACGGTGCGCGATTGCGGGGACAGAAAAAGGTGAGGCTTTCACCTACACCCCACCTCTTTCCCTCTTTCTTTCATTTTCATTTCAACAAAAACACACACACCACAAAAACACTCTCAAACCCAAAAACTCCCATCAATTTTCGGATTTGCAAACCAACCAACAAAAGTTATATTTTCGGAATCACCATCAAGCAAGGAACAAGATTTACAAAAGCATCATCATCATTTTCGGCCTCCTCTAGCTTCGATTTGAAATTGTAAGAAATTCTCTAAATATTTAGATCTACTCATTTTGGTGTATTATTTCGGTGTTATAATGTTTACACAACTTAGTATTGTCCAAATGTATGAAGAAAACACGATTTTTAGCCTAAAAATGAGTTAGATTTGTGATTTGGGTCGGAAAAGCGCGACAGGCGCTGTTTCTGGGCTGGTGTTCATCTTTGCGACACAAGCCTTGTGTCGCAAGGTTGTGTCGCATAAACCCATTGACGTCGCATTTTATGTCGCATCAACCCTTGTGTCGTAGATTTTGCGACACAACGATTATGTCGCACCTTGTGTCGTATACCCTATACGACACAACCCTTATGTCGCTATTGATTTAGCACCGAAAGCTTATGCGACACAACCCTTGTGTCGCTAAGCTCTTGTGTCGCATACCTGACCTTGTGTCGCATGAAACAGAACCAAGAAAACACAGATTTTACTAAGTGTCGAGACCTAAAATTTTATCACCCGATTTCACCCAAATTCAAGTCCAGGTGCGTATTTCACCAGCCAGGGGCTCTGCCCCTTGGACCCCGCTACCAGGGGCGCTGCCCCCGGACCCCCGTCATTAATGGGCTTCGCCCTTACCCTAGGTTCACAAGTAACGGTGTTACATCTAAACTTTCACACAAAGTGTTAAACTTGTATAACATCAAACACGAATGCGACACAACTTCTAAAACACAATGGAACTTAGTTTTAGGTATAACACTTCAAAACCATCAAAATAATAATGTGGGATTATTGTTACAAACAAGCACCAACGGGCCGTACACATTTTCAAAGACTTAAACAAACAAACAAATCGCGGTAATTTGGACATTTTAAGTTGGACGAACAATTACAAAGGCAGTCTTTCGAGATGCCTACTCATGTTATAACCATTGTGTGTCTTGGACACTCTCAGGTTACAAGTCTTCGGACATCAATCCACCGCTAATCAATTCAAGTTTATTAATTTAATCGCTCAAGGTTCAGGTGAGTCTCATGGCCCCTATTTTACCGTTTTTCAATCAGGGGTGTGATATTATTGCTCGTTTTGTTTTACAAGTTGAACGCAAGTACAAATCAAAATCAAATTCTACATGAGTTACTTCAACTAATCAATTTAAAGCCCTCCATAGCATAGTCTGGTAATACGTAGTAGCGTGAATGTTAGTATATGATATCATATAGGATTGACAATCCTCGTCCGGGTTAGCACGCACTAACTGGTCAAACGGACGTATTA
This sequence comes from Pseudognaphalium luteoalbum, assembly GCA_963422505.1. Classification (NCBI taxonomy): domain Eukaryota; kingdom Viridiplantae; phylum Streptophyta; class Magnoliopsida; order Asterales; family Asteraceae; genus Pseudognaphalium; species Pseudognaphalium luteoalbum. The sequence goes on from OY730196.1 coordinate 53,497,796, forward strand.
GCATTTGGGAAGACGAGTGTGGATTAGGCACTCGTAGGAGGCATTCAAGTTGGGTTTTTCCTTAATTGGACCTGACACTCAAGTTAAGCTCAGACTATGTGCTCATGGCTGTATAACTTTTATTTTGCTTAATTGCTTTATAAATTCAATTATAAATCTTGCGGTTCATACAATTATGTGTTGACATACAAACCTGTGAGCTCACCAGCGTTTCGCTGACCCATTTTAGCATGTATCACAGGTGACCAGCAGTAGGTTGGATTCCACAATAAAGATCAATTAGCTCGAGTCAGCATGCAAACAATCAGAGATTTAGCTGCATTATTATATTTTGTATAGATTAATTATGTACTTAAATCTCTCAATTTCCACCGAGCTAATGTAACTCTATTTTTGATGTAAACTTTGGTTTTGATTAATACAAATGTAAAACGACGCATATAGTGGTCGTTCATTAAATCTTTTGTGCTTGTGATATTTGATTAGTAACACCCAATGTATGCTTCCGCTAAACAGTAAATTTGGGGGTGTTACAGATTGGTATCAGAGCCTAAGGTTATAGTGAACTAGGTTGCATTTAGTGGGCCTAGACTATGACCGTTAGGCAGTATTCCTTATTAAGTATGATTAGGTTCAGTGACTGCATTGTATTGGTTTTATTTAACATAGCCTGATCAACTATGTACAATTAAAAGAATATGATGTGAGATCTGAAAGGAGTGATGACTGAACAGGATACACTAGTTGACTCTGACCTCGAGAGAACCGGGACTCAAATATGTCTGTGTTAGACACTTTAGGCTATTATGTGATATATATATATATATATATATATATATATATACATAGATAGGCCTCTCTCACGCTCGATATCTTAGGCTATATTATATATGTATTATATCAATATAGGCCTCATTCTTTCTAATGTTTTGTCTCAGAATGGCAAACACACCACCCAATTCATCACGCTCTCATCCGTATGGATCACGAAATCCAAGAGTGGCTAGGAGGGACCCCAGGTCGCCTCGGGCTAGCCCATATCCTGCTCATCTTACTCTACCGGATTTAGCCGTTAGGGTACACCACCACTAGCAATGACTTAACGCTATGGATATCGAACTTCAAGAAACCAACGAAAACTGGAGACTCACTTCACTCGAACGAATCAATCAAGTCTCCGAAGACCACGAAAACACTATCAACACCATGGGTACTCTTCAAAATCAAATGGGAGAAACCATCGAAACCATGGAGGTTGTCCACAACCAAGTGATTGGCAACCGAAATGAAATTTCCATCCTACAGTCAAGGCTGAATCAGTGCGAGACACGTCTAAGGGAAACCGAAGACGCCCTCCGAATGGTTAGCAGACTTGCAGAATCTGTAGACCATCTCACCGCACTGCTGCCACAACTCAATCTACGACAGGATTAGCTAGGGCTAAATCTGTACTTTATCATGCTTCCGTAGGACCTATGTAATTCGACCGGATGTAACAATTCCCGGCACTTTTGAAAACCTTCTAAGTTAGTAACTTTTGAAACTCATAACTCGAAATTGTCTGTAATCGTTTAACATCGTAATATCAATCGACAATTTCTCTCGACTATCTTACATTGTTAATTTTCTCTTTGTGATGTTGTATATTACCACTTTAATATATATATACATCTGTCGAATTATCGTTCTGGAACAACTTCTCATGTGCCTCTTGTTTCTTCCTTGAAGAATCATGCCGCCAAAGAGGAAAAGTTACAGTGACGCTGAACTCGCTGCTGTCGTATCTCGAGCAGTGGCCGATGCTTTGGCTGCTCGGGATTCACCACGAAACTCCCGAAGTACTGGTGAGACCCCAGTCAATACCCCTGTTATCAAGCCTTGCTCTTACAAGGATTTTCTTAGCTGCAAACCACTCTACTTCAAGGGCACGGAAGGTGCTATTGGTCTAATCAGATGGATTGAACGTATGGAATCCGTCTTCAACCTCTGTAACTGTACGGAGGATAACAAAGTCAAGTTCGTTGCATACACCTTTCAGGAAGGTGCTCTTACGTGGTGGAACACCCACGCCAACTCTGTGGGCATCGAAATAGCAAACCGACTCCCTTGGGCTGAATTGAAGAAGAAGCTAACGGAGAAGTACTGTCCCGAAGAAGCCCTACACCGTCTGGAGGAAGAATTTTGGCACTTGACGGTGCAGGGTACCGATATTGAGAGTTATACCACCAGGTTCCAACAGTTTGCCTTACTATGTCCGGGATTGGTTGAACCGGAGACAAAAGGCATCAAAAGGTACATCCGCGGCCTTCCTGAGAGCATTCAAGGAAATGTCGCTTCGGCCAAACCAACCACTACCGAAAGTGCTATCCGGCTAGCGCATGAACTCATGGCACTAGTTGTCAACCGTGAGACATCCAACAACTCCTTCAACAATAACAAACGCAAATCCTCTGAATCTCACAATAGCCAAAGCAAAAAGTCCAATACCATCCAAGTTTATAACACCAATTCTGAGCCCAAACGTAGCTACACTGGGGACAGGCCATACTGTTCCAAGTGTAACTATCATCACCATGGTCCATGCAAGTCTCCCTGCAACAACTGCAGGAAGTACGGGCATTCATCTAAGGATTGCCGAGCCCCTAAATCTAACAACAGCAACAACCAAAAACCCAAATCCTGTTATGGATGTGGAGAGGCTGGACATTACAGGAATGAGTATCCTAAACGAAGTAGCAACAACAATAACAACAACGCTAAGGGAAGAGCATTCGTACTCAACTCCGGGGATGCCCGTCAGGACCCGAGTGTGGTCACGGGTATGTTCCTCCTCAACAACTTAACTGCTTCTGTTCTATTTGATACTGGTGCCGATAGAAGTTTTATTTCCGATGAGTTCTGCCCTCTACTTGATATTGCACCTATTGCCCTAGATCTTAAGTACACCGTAGAACTTGCAAATGGAAAACTAATAGAAACCGATAGTGTGATACCTAATTGCACTTTAAACCTAGCCAACGAAACCTTTTCAATCGATCTTATGCCTGTTGAAATTGGAAGTCTCGACGTTATCATTGGTATGGACTGGTTGTCCAAACATCGGGCTGAAATTATCTGTCATTACAAAGTCGTTCGCATACCGCTCACCGCCAGTGGAACTTTAATCATACAGGGGAGACCGGCGGGACGAGACTCAATATTATATCTTGTTTGAAAACCTGGAAATTTCTGAGAAAGGGTTATCAAGCAATCCTCGCGCACATCATGGAGAAAAAGTCGGAGGAGAAGCGACTTGAAGATGTGCCCATCGTTCGAGACTTTCCAGAAGTCTTTCCCGAAGAACTACCTGGTCTACCACCACCAAGACAGGTTTAGTTATCAATCGACCTGGTGTCAGGTGCCGCACCTGTGGCCCGAGCACCATACCGCTTAGCCCCATCCGAACTTCAGGAGTTGTCCAACCAATTACAGGAACTCCTGGAGAGAGGATTCATTAGGCCGAGTTCTTCACCTTGGGGATCTCCAGTCTTATTTGTGAAAAAGAAAGACGGTTCGTTCAGAATGTGTATCGACTACCGAGAGTTGAACAAGTTGACCGTCAAGAATCGATATCCACTTCCTCGCATTGATGACCTGTTTGACCAACTACAAGGGTCGAGTATTTATTCAGAGATCGATCTTCGGTCAGGTTATCATCAACTTCGAGTTCGTGACACCGATATCCCGAAAACTGCTTTCCGAACTCGTTACGGGCATTATGAATTTCAGGTGATGCCCTTCGGTTTAACAAACGCACCGGCTGTATTCATGGACCTTATGAATCGGGTGTGCACACCTTACCTTGATAAGTTTGTCATTGTCTTCATCGACGACATTCTCATATACTCGCGAAACGAACAAGAACACGCGCAACACCTCAAAACCGTCCTAGAGCTACTCAGACACGAGGAGTTATATGCCAAATTCTCCAAGTGTGAGTTCTGGATACAATCCGTTCAATTCCTTGGACATGTTGTTAATAGTCAAGGAATCCATGTCGATCCATCGAAAATTGAGGCCATCAAGTGCTGGCAAGCACCGACATCTCCAGCCGAAGTACGTCAATTCTTGGGCCTTGCCGGATACTATCGGCGATTCATTGAAAATTTCTCGAAAATAGCTCAACCACTCACAACGCTGACTCAGAAAGATAAAAAGTTTGATTGGACTGACAAACAAGAGTCGGCATTTCAACTCCTGAAACAAAAGCTTTGCAGTGCTCCAATTCTATCCTTACCCGAAGGCACCGATGACTTCGTGGTATACTGCGATGCTTCTTATCAAGCTCAGCAGCGTGCATCCCACTTTTCACATTTCAAATCTGAAAAAGTGTCTGTCTGACGAGACACTTATCATTCCACTCGATGAAATTCGTATTGACGACAAGCTTCATTTTGTTGAAAAACCTGCCGAAATCATGGACCGTGAGGTCAAACAACTCAAAAAAAGTCGTATTCCCATTGTCAAAGTCAGGTGGAATTCGCGGCGTGGGCCGGAATTCACCTGGGAACGGGAAGACCAAATGCGACTCAAGTACCCTCAGTTATTCACTGAAGCTACTTCAAACACGACTTCAACTTAAATTTCGGGACGAAATTCTTCTAACAGGGGGAGAATGTGACACCCGTCAAATTAGGACTAGTAGTTAGTGCCTAATCAAGTTTTAATACATGTAATTAGTTATGTGTTAGGCTAATTAATGTATCAACATATATATTGATGAGTATATATATACAAGTATGCGATTTGATTAAATCGTACGAGTTTCAAATCGAATGCAATTCGATTCAATTAATACGGACGTTGGTGAAAATTTTATTAAATAATATAATATTATTTAATAACGCAATTATATCCAAAATATTATTTAGATAATATTTCAATTCAAATTCGTATCGTACAAACAAGGACTACACGATTAGATTATTAAACGCGCAAACAAATCGAAACAAGTTAAAGTTATACCTTATAACGCAACCATTAAGTATTTGGTAAAATACTTCATCAAAAATATTGGGTAATTATTCGTATTTAAAACGTATAAAATAAACATTTAACGTTTAAACGAACGGAAGAACGGACACCGCACGGAGCGCGATTACGGGGACTGAAAAAGGTGAGGCTTTCACCTACACCCCACCTCTTTCCCTCTTTCTTTCATTTTCATTTCAACAAAAACACACACACCACAAAAACACTCTCAAACCCAAAAACTCCCATCAATTTTCGGATTTGCAAACCAACCAACAAAAGTTATATTTTCGGAATCACCATCAAGCAAGGAACAAGATTTACAAAAGCATCATCATCATTTTCGGCCTCCTCTAGCTTCGATTTGAAATTGTAAGAAATTCTCTAAATATTTAGATCTACTCATTTTGGTGTATTATTTCGGTGTTATAATGTTTACACAACTTAGTATTGTCCAAATGTATGAAGAAAACACGATTTTTAGCCTAAAAATGAGTTAGATTTGTGATTTGGGTCGGAAAAGCGCGACAGGCGCTGTTTCTGGGCTGGTGTTCATCTTTGCGACACAAGCCTTGTGTCGCAAGGTTGTGTCGCATAAACCCATTGACGTCGCATTTTATGTCGCATCAACCCTTGTGTCGTAGATTTTGCGACACAACGATTATGTCGCACCTTGTGTCGTATACCCTATACGACACAACCCTTATGTCGCTATTGATTTAGCACCGAAAGCTTATGCGACACAACCCTTGTGTCGCTAAGCTCTTGTGTCGCATACCTGACCTTGTGTCGCATGAAACAGAACCAAGAAAACACAGATTTTACTAAGTGTCGAGACCTAAAATTTTATCACCCGATTTCACCCAAATTCAAGTCCAGGTGCGTTTTTCACCAAAGCAATTTAGTAGAAATAAAAATTTTCCAAGCTGACCTGGCAGCTCGACCCCAGCCAGGGGCTCTGCCCCTTGGACCCTGCTACCAGGGGCGCTGCCCCCGGACCCCCCGTCATTAACGTGCTTCGCCCTTACCCTAGGTTCACAAGTAACGGTGTTACATCTAAACTTTCACACAAAGTGTTAAACTTGTATAACATCAAACACGAATGCGACACAACTTCTAAAACACAATGGAACTTAGTTTTAGGTATAACACTTCAAAACCATCAAAATAATAATGTGGGATTATTGTTACAAACAAGCACCAACGGGCCGTACACATTTTCAAAGACTTAAACAAACAAACAAATTGTGGTAATTTGGACATTCTAAGTTGGACGAACAATTACAAAGGCAGTCTTTCGAGATGCCTACTCATGTTATAACCATTGTGTGTCTTGGACACTCTCAGGTTACAAGTCTTCGGACATCAATCCACCGCTAATCAATTCAAGTTTATTAATTTAATCGCTCAAGGCTCAGGTGAGTCTCATGGCCCCTATTTTACCGTTTTTCAATCAGGGGTGTGATATTATTGCTCGTTTTGTTTTACAAGTTGAACGCAAGTACAAATCAAAATCAAATACTACATGAGTTACTTCAACTAATCAATTTAAAGCCCTCCATAGCATAGTCTGGTAATACGTAGTAGCGTGAATGTTAGTATATGATATCATATAGGATTGACAATCCTCGTCCGGGTTAGCACGCACTAACTAGTCAAACGGACGTATTAGCATTTGGGAAGACGAGTGTGGATTAGGCACTCGTAGGAGGCATTCAAGTTAGGTTTTTCCTTAATTGGACCTGACACTCAAGTTAAGCTCAGACTATGTGCTCATGGCTGTATAACTTTTATTTTGCTTAATTGCTTTATAAATTCAATTATAAATCTTGCGGTTCATACAATTATGTGTTGACATACAAACCTGTGAGCTCACCAGCGTTTCGCTGACCCATTTTAGCATGTATCACAGGTGACCAGCAGTAGGTTGGATTACACAATCAAGATCAATTAGCTCGAGTCAGCATGCAAACAATCAGAGATTTAGCTGCATTATTATATTTTGTATAGATTAATTATGTACTTAAATCTCTCAATTTCCACCGAGCTAATGTAACTCTATTTTTGATGTAAACTTTGGTTTTGATTAATACAAATGTAAAACGACGCATATAGTGGTCGTTCATTAAATCTTTTGTGCTTGTGATATTTGATTAGTAACACCCAATGTATACTTCCGCTAAACAGTAAATTTGGGGGTGTTACACCTGAATCCAAGAACCTACTGCAGCGATCTCCTCCTCTAGTGGGTCCGTAATAGTGGGGTGGTCCTCCGCAGTCAAATTCCAAGGTGGGAATAGGTCCCACGGTGGAATGTGCGGAGCGGGATCAGGTCCCATCTGAAAAAGGCACACAGGTGTGGAAGGAAGGCCCAGAGCAGTGTGGATCTCAGTGATGGCAGCGTGCTGGACCTCGAGGGCTCTCAGTATCGACCAAGTGACAGCAGGGTCCGCGGTAGTCACCCCATGCTGAAAGGTAGGTACTCGGGAGGGCCCTGCGGTCTGCCCCTCGGATTGGTGAGACGAAGGTAACCTGGAATAGATGGAACGCAAAAGGAAAGTCTCCTGAACGTTCACCTCCACCAAGTCTGCCAAGGTTTCGTCCAATCGAGGGGACGGTGACTGTGATCCCCTGATGGTCCTCATGCTACTACCCGGTGATGAACTACAGGAGTGATACATGGCACGTGAGCGTCTCTACTGGGTGCTCTGTGCGTCTCTACTGGGAGTGATACATGGTCCTCATGCTACTACTGGGTGCTCTAGCTAGATGCGAACTCATCCTGCAAAATACAAAAGGTTAGTGATCTAAACATAATCATTAGCCTTTCATATGGCGATATACTGCATAAGAATGGATTAGATCAAACACAAAACTAAAATTAATGCTTGAAAATATAAGATAGGCTTGGGATGCCTCCCAAGAGCGCTTTGTTTATCGAGTCTCGTAGCTTGACTCATTCATACCTACTATTCTATTAGGGTGGTTCGTAGTTATAGACTACCTCGGTTGCGGGAAATTCTTCTACGTAGTGTTTTAAACAGTGACCGTTTACTTTGAAATTCCCGTCTGGGGCCTCAAGCTCGATGGCACCATAAGGAAATACTTTAGAGATCGTGAATGGACCGCTGATGACACGCAAAAAGTCATGTTTTTGTGTACCATTATCTCACCATTTTGGCCCAACTATTAATGAAAACACTTAAAATATGAACTTAAACATCACATTTCATCATAAGGGCTAAAATATAGATGATGTTTCAAGAATCAGCAAAACAACCTAAAAATGAGTAAAACAGAGCACAAACGATCATTGAATCTTCAGTTCACGTATTTTAGCACTTTTTGAGCTACATAAAGAATTATGACCTCTAACTTATGTCATTTTCTTCATTAGGAAAATACAAACGCGTGGATATAAAGAACGCTCAAAACGGATAAACGACGAAGAAGTTACACCCGAACGAAGAAACGAAGAACCGAAGGGCCAGGATACGGCTGAACACAGACGTATACGGCTGAACCAGACCGTATACGGCTGGTCACAGACCGTATATGGCCTGTGCTCAGCCGTATACGGCCTAGCTCAGCCGTATTCACCCTATGCTCAGCCGTATATGGCCCAGTTCAGCCATATTCACCCTAGCTCAGCCGTATCGTGCGTTTGGGTGATAAAAATCTGATTTTTATTCGCCTTTGCGATACGGTTGTGCGTTTCATGGTTAGGATACGGTCTACGGATACGGCTATTAGAATACATTCCTCATCCATTCACTTCAACACTTCAACATTTTCTTTACGTTTTCGTTCTTTTAGTTAGTTAGTTTCTCTCTCTAGGTTCTCTCTCTAGTCTCTCTCTCTAGTTTCTCTCTCTAGAAACTAGTTAGAAGATTAGGGGGAGAATCCGCCACTGTTAGAATAGCTATGTAAGTACGTTCGTAGAGGCTAGCTTATGTAATGCTCGGATATTATGAAGAAATACAATTGTTATTCTGCTCGCATTTCGTATCGGTATTATCTATCCTTTCTAATATTAATTTGTCATATTGTTCTTGTTTGATGTATGTGGTTTATTAATGTTAGAAATGATTACTGCTATGCTTTGTGAGTAGTTGCTTGTATGTTTGCCATGATTTAGATAGTTATAGATGATGTTGAATTAATCTTTAAATCTATATAATTGGGGATTATTATATTTGTTATGTCTAAACTTATCATGCATCTAGACTTAGCTATGGATCACCCTTTCCAGTCCTTCATGTGACTACTACTTTAGGCTTAGAACCTTATCAACTCTAGGTACTGTAGGAAGTTATCTGTGTTATAGTAAAGAAGTCGTGTATGTCATTGTAATCCGACTGTAATACTGGGCAAATGCCCCGGAAAGAGCCGTCTGTGCCGACACTGTGGATTACCTAGAGACCCTAGAATATGGCCTAGAAACCAATATAGCTGTGGAAATGTTACAGTACACAGTATGTCTACCCCTGTAACTGAAGCTGTGGAAACACTTTAACATTGTACACCGTATCTGTACCTAGGGATGAAAAGCTGTGGAAACACCATAGTACACCGCAAGTACATCCTTGGTTACATGAATCTGTGGAACTGTTTAAGTGCAGTACATCGTGAACGGTTCCTAGGTTGGTACGCTGTAGAAGGAGTATGCATTGTACACCGCTGGTGTTCCTAGGGCTGAATGACTGATTGCAAAGGAGAGGCTAGATCATGACAGAAGAAGTTGAACTAATCAAACGTAAGGAATGAGTCTGGAGATGAAAGTCAAGCCCAACAGTGGTTTAGGATTCTTAAAACCCCTAGACTCTACAAAACTGATAGTTTAGAATAGCAAGTTAAATAATCTGAACATGTTTAGGAAATGGCATTTACACGTAGGTGTTAAGAACGGTCAGAATTACCTGCATGGCAGTCTGTTACCTTGTTCCTGCACCCTTCAAGGGTCATTTGTCCACAAAGACAGTGTGGGGGGTTGAGCAGCCTGTTCTGATCAGAATCACGATAGCCTAGGTACTCAGTGACATACTAATTTAGAACCAGAACTAAAGAAGTAGGGTCCTAGTGTTTACACCTGTAGTTTATATGTTGTTACCTAATTGTGTCCCCAAATAAACATCATCCCAATCATACACTACCCTAAATCATGGTGAGCCACGTCTTCGTTATCGTTTAGGTGTAATATATGCTAGTCTCCCCTTTACTTTTATGTTTCATTAGTTTTAATAGTTTAATAGATGAAAACCCAAAAGCAACCACCTATCCACTTATCTAAATCCTAGCTTAAATATTAGTTTATCAGAACTAGCTTTGTTTCAATTCTACTGTCAAGAGGAATGACCCTGGATCATCCTTACCACGTACTAATATCGGGTATTCGTACCCAGTAATAGTAAGTAATTCGGAAGGTTTAGGCTCCCCCGACTATTATAAATTTAAAACTTCCAGATCCGCGCCTCGACGGCTGGACCAACGACCGGTGTAAAAACCAACCGACCGTTTGGGCGCGATCAACCGCTCCACCGTGTTTTGAATTTTCCAGAAAACTTCTTAAATCGTGAGTTAAAGAGTAGAACTTTATCACCTGGATTGAAGCGTGTAAGGCGCAACTTTGAATCGTGGAGCAACTTGGTTCTTTCTTTGAATTTGTAGGAGCTTTCATAGGCTTGATCTCTTAACTCTAATAGCTCATTCAGTTGTATTTTCCGGTGCGTTCCCATTATCGTAAGATCCAAGCTACAGTTTTTCAGTGCCCAATAAGCTTTGTATTCGAGTTCAATCGGGAGATGACATGTCTTTCCATAAACGAGCCTATAGGGGGTTGTTCCAAATGGCGTTTTGTAAGCTGTCTGAAATGCCCATAAAGCATCGTCTAGCTTATCTACCCATCTCTCCTTGTGTTGACCAACTGTTCGTTCCAAGATCCTTTTTAATGCGCGGTTTGTAATTTCTGCTTGCCCATTTGTCTGTGGGTGGTAGGCCGTAGACGTCTTGTGGGTAACACCGTATTGTTGCAATAGTTTCATAAACTGGGTGTTGCAAAAGTGTGTGCCTCGATCACTGATGATCGCCTGAGGGGTTCCAAACCGACAGAATAGCTGTTTTAAGAACTTAGTTACGACCCATGAGTCATTTGTTGGGAAGGCTTGAGCTTCGGCCCATCTGGATACGTAGTCGACAACTACTAGAATCTATTCTTTTACGTATGATTTTGGAAATGGTCCCATGAAATCTAATCCCCATATGTCAAATATTTGACATGCTTGGATATTCGTTAACGACATTTCGTTACGCGTTGTGATATTTCCAAACCTTTGGCAAATATCGCAGCGTTTCACTAAGTCTTGTGCATCCCTGAAAATAGTAGGCCAATAGAATCCTGAGTCGTAAACTTTCTTTGTTGTCAAATTGGCTGAGTGATGTCCTCCGGTAGGTCCGTGATGGCTTTGGTGGAGTATATGTTCGGCTTCTTTCCCATCGACACATCTTCTCACAATTTGGTCGGGACAGACTTTGAACAATTATGGATCATCCCAAAAATAATGTTTGACATCGCAGAAGAATTTTTGTCTTCGCGATGATATCATCCCCTTTCTTGTGATCCCTCCAACTACGAAATTGGCAATGTCTGCAAACCAAGGATCGTTAGTGAATTGCGAACCTTGCATTTGTTCTCCTAAACTCATTAACTGCTCCTCTAGAAATCGATCTTTAATATCTCTTTCTGCAAGTTGTTCCATTGATGGGTTTTCAAGTCGACTTAAATGATCTGCGATGACATTTTCTGCTCCTTTTCTATCTTTTATTTCGATGTCGAATTCTTGTAGGAGTAAAATCCATCGTAACAATCTGGGCTTTGCGTCTTTCTTTTTAAAGAGGTATTTTAGAGCTGAGTGATCCGTGTACACTATTGTTTTGGACAGTATTAGGTAGGATCAAAATTTGTCAAAGGTGAACACAACAACTAACAACTCCTTTTCGGTGGTTGTGTAGTTCTCTTGAGCGTCTGTGAGTGTTTTGTTGGCGTAGTAGATTGGTTGAAAATGATTATCCTTCCTTTGCCCTAGAACTGCCCCAACTGTGAAATCACTTGCATCGCACATTATTTCAAACGGTAGATTCCAATCTGGAGTGACCATGATTGGTGCATTTGTTAGCTCCTTTTTCAGGTAGTTGAAAGCTTTCATGCAGTTCTCATCAAATATGAACTTGATGTCCTTTCCTAGAAGGTGGGTGATAGGTCGAGAAATCCTGGAGAAATCCTTGATAAAACGGCGGTAGAACCCAATGTGTCCTAGAAAGCTTCGGATGGCCTTAACGTTGGTTGGTGGTGGTAGTTTGGCAATGGTTTCGACTTTTGCTTTGTCTAATTCGATTCCTGATCTTGATATTCGGTGCTCTAAAACTTTTCCTTCTTTTACCATAAAGTAACATTTCTCTCAATTCAAGACAAGATTTGATTCTTCACACTTGGCGAGCATTCTATCGAGGTTGGATAGACATGATGTGAAAGAGTCTCCAAAGACCGAAAAATCATCCATAAAGACCTCCATGCATTGTTCAATCATGTCATGGAAAATTGCAACCATGCATCTCTGAAATGTTGCAGGTGCGTTGCATAATCCAAACGGCATTCGTCGATAAGCAAATGTTCCGTACGGGCATGTGAACGTTGTCTTTTCCTGGTCCTTTGGATCGAGCGGGATTTGGAAATACCCGGAGAAACCGTCAAGGAAATAATAGAATTCGTTCCCTAATAGCCTTTCGAGCATTTGGTCAATAAATGGAAGCGAGAAGTGATCCTTGCGAGTTGCTTCGTTTAACTTTCGGTAATCGATGCAAACCCTCCAACCGGTAACCGTCCGAGTTGGCATAAGCTAGTTTTCTTCATTTGTAATGACCGTCATTCCTCTCTTCTTCGGGACGACTTGAACAGGGCTAACCCAAGGTGAGTCGGATATTGGGTAAATTAATCCAGCATCCAAGAGTTTGATAACCTCTTGCTTAACCACGTCCTGAATCTTTGGGTTTACCCTTCTCTGCCTTTGTACGGATGGTTTGAAATCGTTCTCCATATGTATCTTGTGTGTGCAATAGTTGGGATTGATTCCTTGTATATCAGAAATCTTCCATGCGATTGCTTTCTTGTGCGATTTCAGAACATTGATGAGTTGAGCTTTCTCTTCGGGTTTTAACTCTTTTGAGATTATCACCGGGAGTTGGGAAGCTCCTTGGAGGTAAGCGTACTCAAGGTAAGGTGGTAATTCTTTTAATTCCAGGTTTGGTGGTTCTTCAATAGACGGCTTCATTCTAGCTATCTCGTCTCTATTTAGTTTCTCATATTCAGCCTGGAATGGTGCCTCGTCTATCTCGGGTTCAGATGCGGAGATTGATGCTATTTCGACCCACTCGGTTGCATTTGAGAATTCGTCCATCTTTAGCTCATATTTGTTGACTGGTGATGAGGAAACTTCATCATGTCTGGTGATAATGATTTCTCCGTTGTCGGTGAACTGGAATTCTTGGAACTGAGCGGATGAAGATTGGTTTATGGTGATTTCAGGGTTCGAAAGTGGTAGTGGTACGGGTTGGTTATCTAATTGTGGTTCAAATGGCGGGTGCTTAACACTCATTTCCTTGAATGAATTTAGTATTTCTTCAATAGAAGGAAACAAGTTTGGTTTGTTGAATAGAGGTTTATCTCTCTTTAGCCAAGGTATTGGTGTTCCGCATCCTAACGGAACAGCGATTGCTTTGCCATCGGTTCGAGAAGATTTCTTTTTAAACAAGGGAAATAGTAGTTCATCGGATGTTGTTGGCGAAGTGATTGCGGAATGTAGCCCAGTGACGCGCCACCAACGGTCGGTCGGGTTTTCACCCTGTCGTCGGACCGTCCGTCAGCGGCGATGTCAGTGGAGTTTTAAAATTTATATGTGCGGGGCCTAAGTGTACCTAGTTACTATTTGGTGTATAGCAATAAGGATGACCTAGGGTCGTTCTTTGTGTCAGTGTATTGTGGATCTTGGACGAAACAGACATACTTATCAATCTAGCGGGTTTTAAAAGATTTGATTGGGGTTTTGTTTTTATTTTTTTTATACTAAAGCGGAATAAAATAAATGTAAATAGCAGATAATCAAGAGAGGGGTGTTTGCTATGATTTTGGTAGCCTTATTGGTTGGAATGAGACTGTGTTCTAAAGGTTTGTATTTTATTTATTTCAGGTATTTTGTGGAGAGAGCACTAGCCCCCTACTGATAGAGTTCTCGATCAGTATGTCACTGGGCAACTAGGCTATCCTGATTCTGATCGGAGTAGTTTATCCAGCCCACAACACTAACCGTTGAAGGTATAGTGACCCTTATCTGGGATGAAACCCTGGGTGCATGAATAAGGCGACAAACCAACTCGATGTCCGACCTTTCTTAACCCCACAATAATATCTAATCTAAATAAAACATTTAAGACCAAATTTATAGAGTGTGCTTGATTACTTTCTATCGATGGTTTTGTGAGTCTGGGTGTTGAGTCATGACTCTTGATTCACATAGACCGATAACAACGACTCTTTCCGTAACTCCCACACTGTACTCCACCGGAGGTGTTTCCATTGCTGAACCAAGGACCTAGTCGGTACCAGCTCTGCTGATCACAGAGTTGCCGTTGTTCCACAAGGCTTAGTAACTGCGGCTTTTCCTTGGCTTCCACGTGTTAACTACACCGGAGGTGTTGTCGACGCTATACCGAGTAATCAGCCGACTTATGGTACCTTTACATTGTTTCACAAAGGCTAACCCAGACTACTTAACTAAGTTTGTATTTAAGCATAATATTATCCATCTATGATATAAACCAGCCCTTACTTTTAAGTCCCAATAAATCCCTAATTTGTCAACAGTGCAATATTCACGTTCAGTTAGAAAACCATATTTCCACGGGCACAGTGTACTTTGCGTTCAAAGTAGAAAGCATTATTTCCACGGCTCCAGTGTACTTAGTGTTCAGTTTAAAAGCCATATTTCCATAGCCACAGAGTACTTTGCGTTCAAATTAGAAAACAGTATTTCCTCGATGACGATGTACTTAGCGTTCATTTAGAAAGCGATGTGTACACGGTTTAACAAATCAGACCATGTTCATGTTTGACACAGATAACTAAGTACCTTTGATGGGGTTCGCAACGTCCCATCATAAAGGCCGTAATCACGTTTACTGGTTGAAAGGCGATTAGTTTAATATGTTTAAAATCATAGATAGAAAGTAAATCAAAGCACTATAATATCATTCCAACCAATTTACGACTAACTACATCATAGCAAACACGCAATATCACTACTCGCTAATCATGGCAATCAATCCTAAATCTAGCATGACAACAGTAATAACAATCATCATAATGAAATAGATAAAGGATAGATATAACCGTAATAAGAGCGTAGCTGAATACAACTTGAACGTTACACGAGCAGAACTCCTAGTATGCGCCAAGCAATATTACAAGATTGCCCTTCTACTAACTAGCTACTAATCTACTAATAATTATAACATAAACCTAGAGAGAGAGTAGTGAGAGAAAGTGTTGAAGTATTTCTTGGTTGAGAAGTGTGTTGAAATGATGAAATGAGGCTTGTATTTATAGAGATCGCACAACCGTATCCGTAGACCGTATCCAAACCTTCAAACGCACAACCGTATCACAAAGGCGAATAAAAATCAGATTTTTATCGCCCAAACGCACAATACGGCTGAGCTGGACCGTATACGACTGAACTGGACCGTATACGGCTGTGCATAGGGTGAATACAGCTGAACTGGGCCGTATACGGTTGAGCACAGGCCGTATATGGTCTGCATAGGCCGTATACGGTCTGTGTCCAGCCGTATACGGTCTGGCTCAACCGTATACGGCTGTGCTCAGCCGTATCCTGCTCCTTCGGTTATTCGTTTCTTCGTTCGGGCGTAACTTCTTCGTCGTTTATCCGTTTTGAGTGTTCTTGATATCCACGCGTTTGTATTTTCCTAACGAAGAAAATGACATAAGTTAGAGGTCATAATTCTTTGTGGAGCTCAAAAAGTGATAAATTACGTGAACAGAAGATTCAATGATCGTTTGTGCTCTGTTTTACTCATTTTTAGGTTGTTTTTGTTGATTCTTGAAACATCGTCTATATTTTAGCCCTTATGATGAAATGTGATGTTTAAGTTCATATTCAAGTGTTTTCATTAATAATTGGGCCAAAATGGTGAGATAATGGCACACAAAAACATGACTTTTTGCGTGTCATCACCCAGGGTCTTCATTATATAGCTTTTGAACGGTGATTGTAGTGTTAGGTATCGAATCCCGGCTAGATAGTGCTAGTACTTCATGGAGATGTTCATCAAAAATATCCTGCATGGTATCACACAAAGCAAGGTCCTCTTCCAGGGGGTGCTTCATTAATCGATCGACATTAAAGGTGACCTCCTCTTTCCCAACTCTTAATTTTAAAGATTTTTCGTGAACGTCGATTACGGCCTTGACAGTATTTAGGAATGGTCTGCCAAGGATGAGCGAGATATGGGTGTCTTCCTCTATGTCCATGACAATAAAGTCTACTGGAAAAACTTATCGACTTTGACCATGACATCTTCAGCAATTCCTTGAGGGAGCTTAACTGATCTGTCGGCTAATTGGATGATCATACGAGTAGGCAATAGGTCATCTAGTCCTAATTTCTTATAAAGGGAATAAGGCATAAGATTAACACTAGCACCTAGGTCTGCTAAGGCGTTACTAATTTGAATCCCTTGGAGAAAACTGGGTATAGTAAAGCGTCCAGTATCGCCTAATTTAGGTGGGAGACCATGTTGTACAATTGAAGAACATTCAGCATTCAAGGGTAAACTAACTATTTGCCTAAGTTTTTCTTTGTTTGAAAGGAGTTCTTTAAAGAATTTGGCACACGAGGGCATTTCTACTAAAGCATCTAATAATCTAACATTTAAGTGCAGGCGTTTAAATATTTCAAGATATTTACCGAATTGGGTTTCTTGCTTTTCCTTCTTTAGTCTACCAGGATAAGGTATTCTCGTGCGAGGTACATTATCTGGAGTTTTGGATGGGTCGGATGTTGTGATAGGGGTATCAATTGACACATTTTCACTAGGTGTAGGTTTTGGCAAAGAAGTGTTATCGGGTGTGTTATCGGGTGGTGGTGGATCAACTTTGGTTACTTTTCCTCCTCTCGTCATGATTAACACATCATCACTTGGATGAGTGGTGTCGTTAGTGCTTGCCGACGTACTTTCCTCAATAAAACTTAAACTTTTCAAAATAGATTCCATGTTAGAGATTAATTTTTCTGAAATTTTTATCATGGCGTCAATGTTATCTTGAAATTCAACATTTCTTTTGCTTAAAAGGTCTTGTTCAAGCATAAAAAGTGGCAAAAGTGATTTTGAGGAAAATAAGTGGCTCGTAGGAGAAGAATCATCCAAAAGTTGGGTCCAATCAGGATAAGGTATTGACATGATTGGTCAAGAGTGGTTAAACTAAATCTAAACTAATTCTAAAGTTAAAAAGGTAAATTTTGATCGATGTTGATCTCTCAAAAGGATCGCTAAACACTAAAGTTGCTAAATTCCTAAAATCGGTTGCCGACGCTCCCCGACAACGGCGCCAAAAACTTGTTGCGTTGCACACCGGTCATTGGAATTTTTAATGGAGATGCAGCACAGCAGTGGGTTTTAAATTTATAAGGCTAGGGCCTAGGGTTACTATTATGCTAATCAAGGGGCTAGCAAAGGACAAGTATGACCTAGGATCGTTCTTCAAAGCGTGGTAAATTGAAGCTAGGGGGTTAGAAACTTTTATGTATTTAGATAGGGGGGAAAAGAGTTGGTTTTTTGTTTTGGTTTTAGATTTTCTACCCTAAATTAAATTAAGATGAACTAAAAGGTGGAGGTTACTTCGGGCGTTCTGCAATTAAAGCGATTGTCTACTATGAAGTGGTTTAGGAGTTGTTTAATATGGAGAGTTCTAATGAGGATAAGTTCGTAAGTTAATGTGAGCTATCACTGCAATCCTTCTATCGGGCTAACGCGGAGGTATCCACAATCAGGCAAATAGAATGTCACGTGGGTTGCAGCGTATATTAAAGCATACACCAAAAGTTCTCTCAAATGTATACCCATATTACCTGACAGCTAATCTCGAATCCTATTCCCCAATCTCGGTCGTCAGAGATGTCCGAATCATGGCATAGTTTGTTGAATAAACAATCTTATGAACGAGGTTTTATCCTCACTGGAATAGGTTGGACTAACTGGTCTAGGCGGTCGGATGATATGTCATCACTTATTCGTACGAATTATCAACATTACTCAGGTATGCAAGAATACTGGGATGGTTTGTACTACAAATGGAAACTTAAGCAACACATTTGTTATTCAATTCGTAATACAACTACCTTCGGTCGTTCTCGACTTCCATACATTTGTACTCCGCCGTAGGCGTTTCCTGTACTATATCAGAGAACAGTCAAATAGGGGCCGTCATATTGCATCACGATATTTAATTCCGTATGTATTTCACTATTATGATAATCCTAAGGCAATAATCAAACAAGAACATGCAATAAGACGATCAAAGCAATAGTTCAATATAAGCATGCAAAGGTGTTATTTAAGTCGAGGATATTCCGAAAGTTGTCTCAAAAATATCGTCTATATGAATTTAATCTTAATCCACCTCTATTCCCATATTCCGTGTCTCTTGGATCCTATTTTGGTCTAGAGAACACCGGCAATGCCGAGCTCAATGATTCAATATAACATAGTATAACTAAGTGACCTGTATCCTATAAGTTAGCTACGTTCATTTTTGGATAGGGTTTTAGTCACAATATGAATTGGGCAGATAAACGATAAAGATTTAATTCCTACATCTATTTGTAATATAAACCATCCGCAATCTCATAACATACAACTTAATTACATATTTAAAACTTTCTAAACGACTATCATAGCAGACAACTGAGTTATCTAATTAATCATGGCAATTCTAGCATGCATATTTAAATTTATTAAAGAAAGAACAAACTTAATTAAATATGAAAGATAGATTAAAACCTGAAATAGGCGTAGAATAACTCGTAGCTACAAATGCGTCTCGGAGCACCTCCGTACAAGTCTTCCTAGCTTAGTTAACTAGCTAATCTAATTAACTAAGGAAGAATTACAAATAAAGAAAGAAAAAGTGAAAGTGTGTGTTGTAGGTGTTTTTGGTGTATCCAATGTGTTGGTGTGTCTTCCAAATGTACCAAAGCCCTCCTATTTACAGGAGAAATCCAGCTTACGTTAGCAACTTGAGGAGCACTTTAGCAAAAGGTGGAAAAGGTGGTGCACCGGGTACGTACAATCGCGCAAAGGTGTGGCACCGGGTACGTACAATCGAGTAAAGGTGTGGCAACAGGTACACGAAAGGATCAAAAAGCAGAAATGAGACAGGGAAAGGGTGGCCGGCGGCGGCCTGGTGGTGACCGGCGGCGGCTGGCTGCCACCCGCCCCGGTTCACCGTCTTTTGCTTTGTTTCTTAATTCGCGCGTGTTTTCTTTGTTATGCATCCGTTTTCATCGATTCTTTTTTTGTTGGATTCGTTTTTCTTAAACGAAGACTTTGATGAAAAGTAATACCAAAATTGACTTTCCTATCTCCAGATATTGCATACGAATCATTTGAATCTTCCGGCGGGCGTAGAATCTTCATTCTTTATCCGTTTTTGCTGATTCTTCTTCTGTTAGACTCGTATTTTGAAAACGAACATCTTGGATAAGATGGATGTTGATGATGGGTACTTTAGTCTTTAAATCTTGTTTTGATGCCTTGAACCTTCAAACGTGCGTGGAATCTTCGTTTTTCGTCCGTTTTGCTTCATTTTTATCGGACATCTTCATTTTGATCTTCTTGACGGATTCTCATTGATTTTGATGTTATTTAGGTTAAAATGCTCAGAATCGTTTCAGGATGAGAAGGATATCGGTAGTAAAAACGTGACTTTTTACGCGATATCACCTAGCAACACGGTTCACAACCCACATGTTGAGGAGGCAAAGCAAGTTACCACCACCAAGGAAGCAGCAACTCCACCACCTGCTGCTGTCCCAGTAAAGGAAGAACAAAAGGTCAAGACACCAGCTGTGGAAACCACTCCAACCATGAACAAGGAGGTTAGAATCCCTTACCTCGCTAGACTTAAGGTCTAACCTAAGAAATTATCATCTTTTAAGTTAGACGGAAAATTCCTTGATACCATGTCTAGAGTTCCTGGTCGTAATAAGTACATCAGAAAATTGCTATCCACTAAGGATAAACTTCCCGAAGTAAACAACATTCCCGTTAGTTCTGAAACCTCAGCCCTACTTAAGAATAGCCTTCCCGAAAAATTAGGAGACACCGGTAGATTTACATTCCGTTGTTCTATTTACCAATCCGGAGAAATAAGCGCCTTAGCCGACCTAGGAGCTAGCATTAACCTCATGCCCTACTCACTGTTTAAGAGGCTAGAACTTGAAAACTTGAAACCCACTAAGATGACCGTCCAGCTAGCTGACCAATCCGTTAGATACCCAAAAGGAATAGCTGAGAATGTCCTAGTTCAAGTTGACAAATTCTTCTTTCTGACGGATTTCGTGGTAATGGACATCCACGAGGACATAAACATCCCGATTATCCTTGGAAGACCATTCATGAACACAGCCCGAGCAGTGATCGATGTATACTACCACATGATTGTCCTACGCTCACACGGTGAAAGCATTACTTACAAGATCGACCAACCAGAATGCACCCCGGAACAAGAAGAATGTTGCACTATATCAACAGAAAGAATTACCTATAATGATGAATTACCTATAATGATGAATCAGAGCCCGAAGAAGAACAACCTTTCACTCGATCGTCAATTTTAATCTCTGAGTCTGAGTATGAACCAGAAGAGGAAGAAGTTGAATCTGAAGACGAAGAACCTGAGGAAGAGGAAGAAATGAACGAAGAAATGGAGGATGATGAAGATCATGTTGACTCGCCAGAAATGGCTGAAGTCAAGAGGATACAAAACTGCGAAGATTACTCTTCATCAGAAGAATTCGTTGATTATGAAACCCTCTATCAAGAACTAAAGTTCACTCATATCAGAAGAATGAGAAACATTCTTGACTCTTATCTCGACCCATCGAAACCTTCACCTGAATCTGACTCCGAGATATAGATAGGTTTGAAGAAGAACTCCGATCATCAAAGCACCCAGACTTATATACTACACTCTATCAAAAATTTCCTGCATGGCAAAAAGGTGGCTTTTATGAAGGAAACCTTCAAGACACATCTACGGAAGTTAGGACCATCAAAGTTGTGTTCCTAACCTTTCAATAACGCCCCCTCAGATGAAGAATTCCACCAATTTCCAGATTCCCGTGATGAAGATTCTGAAGAAGAAATCAAGTATGACGACGATTGTATCGACGTCACTCTCGACGAACTCTCTATTCCCCCCACTCCAGCAAATTCTCCCATCACCACAACTGAGATATTGGAAATCCCTCTCTTAGATACCCACCAAGAGATGATGACTTGATTGATGAAAATGATGATGTTCGCATCATCGTAGAAGCTATCAGAGAATCAACCAATGACTACACCACCGCTCAAAGGCACCTGATAAGGGAAATCGAACGAGAATACAATTCATACCTCGCTAATTATGGAGAACCAGAACCCCGTGCTCTTCGAAGATATATTCAAGTATTCTCCAATTCTCTTCAAGCACAAATCACTAGAGAAGCTCAACAGCCAGAAAGACCCCACTACCCGAAGGGAGAAGTCGAGTTCCAGCAACCAAAGGCAAATATACCAAAAAGTGTATTGTGCCTTGGCCGGATCTGCTTTTCCCTACTCTTCTAGTCATAAGGCTATACTTGCATCAATGAGAACCAATCTTGAAAGAGCTACTGGAAACCCACTAAATTATGCCGGCATCAGAATGGTGGGAGATCTTAGAACCCTTCTAGATCTCATCGAAACTGGAGAACATCTCACAGCCTCGAAAAACTACAGAATCGTCATTCACTCCACCATTGGTCATCACGTTGAACTAATAATTGATGAGTTAAATGAGTCAGCATATGAAGAAGAAACTCGTGAGGTACCAAGATTCATTCCACACATGTCGTGAATCAACCTAGCAACCTATGTGACAACTCGACTGCCCGGAATGTACCAAGAAGAAGACGTAGAACTTGACATTTATCGAAATAGATATCGTGAAATATTCAGCAAGTTAATCTACATCTTCACAGACTCGGATTTTCCCTTCAACCGTGAACAACACCAAATCATCAGACAAGTATGCCAAGCAACAAGATCCTTTGGAGGAGATCCTTTGGCTAGTGACTTTGAAGAAGTAAGAACTGAGTTTTTGGCTTTAATCGCCTCAATAGGTCGAAGCCACCCCCAGCGTGAGGTTGTCCGAACCTACACCTGCACCAGAATTGACCCTAATGGACCAGTTACACGGTTAGTTAGATACATCAGCTACGGGATGGCAATCCTCGACAGATTGGCCACTGACCACTTCAAAAGCTTCAGAATGGAATCCACCAACCCACCAACTCTTATTGCCGACATGACAGAGCAATTCCTCCAATACTTTCCTCCAAGATACACCCTACCTAGAATCTACAGTGACCACTCCAGCACTAGGGATGCATCCAGTATCATCTAAAGAAGAAAGGACTAAGTCGAGCTCTCGACTTTAAAAAAGCACTTCTGTTGCACTGCACACCGGTCGTTGGAATTTCTAATGGAGATGCAGCACAGCAGTGGGTTTTTAATTTGTAAGGTTGGGCCTAGGGTTACTACTCTTGCTAATCTAAGGGCTAGCAAAGGATAAGTATGAACTAGAGTCGTTCTTCAAAACGCGACGAATTGAATCTAGGAGGGTTTAGGAACTTTTATGAATTTAGCTGAGGCTTAGAAAGATGGTTTTGGTTTTGGGTTTTTCTAAATTAAAGTTAAATTTAAGATAAACTACAAGGTGGAGGTTACTTAAGGCGTTCAACAATTAAAGCGATTGTCTACTATGAAGTGGTTTAGGTGAAGTTAAATAAGAGGAGTCTTAACGAGGATAAATTTGTAGGTTAATGTGAGCTATTCTGCAGTCCTTCTATCGGGCTAACGCAGAGGTGTCCACAATCAGGCAATTAGAATGTCACATGGGTTGCAGAATATATTAAAACATGCACCGAAAGTTCTCTCAAATGCATATCCATACTATCCTACAGTTAATCTCAATTCCTATTCCCCAATCTCGGTCATCAGAGACGTCCGAATCATGGCACAGTTTTTTGAATAAACAATCTTGTAAACGGGTTTTACCCTTGTCGGAACAGGTTGGAATAACCGGTCTAGACGGTCGGATAGCATGTCATCACTTATTCATATAAATTATCAACATTACTCAAGTATGCAAGAAAACAGGGATGATTTATACTAAGAATAGGAATCTAAGTAACACGTTTGTTAATCGATTCATAACATGACTACCTTTAGTCGTTCTCGACTTCCATACATTTGTACTCAGCCATAAGCGTTTCCAGTACTATATCGAAGAACAGTCGAATAGGGGCCGTCACATTATTTCACGACGATTAAGTCTAAGTATATTTTACTATCATGACAATCCTAAGGCAACAATCAAACAAGAACATGCAATAAGACAATCAAGGTAATAGTTCAATTTAAGCATACAAAGGTGTTATCTAAGTCGAGGATATTCCGAAAGTTGTCTCAAAAATATCATATGTTTGAATGAAATCTTAATCTACCTCTATTCCCATGTTCCGTGTCTCTTAGATCCTAGTGTGGTCAAGAGAACACCGGCCATGCCTAGCTCAATGATTCAATCTAACATAGTATAACTAAGTGACCTATACCCTATGAGTTAGCTACATTCATTTTTTGATAAGGTTTTAGTCACAACATGAGTTGGAGAGATAAACGATAAAGATTCAATTCCTACATCTATTTATAATATAAAGCATCCGCAATCTCATGACATACAATACAATCACATATTTAAACTTTTCCTAAACGACTATCATAGCAGACAATTGAGTTATTTAGTTAATCATGACAATTCTAGCATGCATATTTAAATTTATTAATGAAAGAACAAACATATTAAATAGGGAAGATAGATTAACACCTGGGAAGAAGTACAATAACTCGTAGCTAAAATATGCGTCCCGGAGCACCTCCGTATTAATCTTCCTTGATTAGTTAATTAGCTAACCTAATTAACTAGGAAGAATTAAAATTACAAAGAAAGAAAGATATCTAAGGTGTAAAAGTGTGTAAAAGTGTAGGTGTGTAAAGATGTGTGATCAAATGAACCAAAGACCCCTATTTATAGTTGAGTCATGGTGGATTTTAGCATTTTTAGGCACATATTAGCAAAATGTGGAAAGGTGGTGCACCGGGTACGAAAAAGCATGGAAAGGTGGTGCACCGGGTACACGCAAGGACCAAAAAGTGGAAACAAGAAGGGGGAGGGGGGGGAGGTGCCGCCCACCAGCAGGCCGGCGGCTGCTGGTGGTTGGCCGGCGGCGGCTGGCTGCCACCCGCCCCGGTCCGTCGTCTCTCGCTGCATTTCTTAATTCGCGTGTATCTTCTTCGTTATTCGTCCGTTTGTGTTGATTCTTTTTGCGTTGGTTTTGTAATTCAAAAACGAAGACTTTGATGAAAAGATATCCCAAAAATATGTCTCCCATCTTTGGATGTCTCGTACGAATCATTTGGATCTTCTGACGTACGTAGAATCTTCATTCTTTGTCCCTTTTTGTTGATTCTTCTTCTGTTGGATTCGTAATTTGAAAATGAACATCTTGGATGAGATGGATGTTGATGATGGGGACTTTTGTCTTGAAATCTTGTTTTGATGCCTTGAATCTTCAAACGTGCGTGGAACCTTCGTTTTTCATCCGTTTTGCTTGATTTTTGTCATGCAACCTTGTTTTGACCATCTTGGCATAATATCACTGATTTGTACTGTTTCTAAGTTTAAAATGTCAAGAATCGCTCCAGAATGAGAGAGATATCGGTAGTAAAAACATGACTTTCAACGCGATATCAGTACATTATAGTTATCCATGTTAATTATATTGTTTAAATTTATGAAATAGATTTTAATTTAAGTATTCTGATTCTTAAATATTAGTTTGATGCCTATCAATTTTTATTAAGATATTCTACTTGAGGACAAGCAGAACTTAAGTGCTGGGATATTTGATAACATCAAATAATATCATATTTATACACTTATTTTCCGTACATTTTATACATTTTTATTGGAATTTATGTTGATTTAGATACTTAATTTGTTCATATTTGTAATTTAGGTGTAAAAGATGAAGAATTGAAGAGAGGAACGAAAAAGAAGCAAAAATGAAGAAAAACCCAAAGAAAATGAACACTTAAAGAATGGGCCAAGAAAAGATTTAATAAAGAAGATAGCTCACATATGGAGTGATAACATCAAATAAGTGTTTTAAATGAAGCTTGGATGAAAAGGAGCGGAATTTAGATCAAAAACTGAAGAAAAGTGTAAATGATGAATTTCCTGCTATGCGTTAGTATTTTGACCATAATTTCTTCATACGAAGTCCAAATGAGTTGATTCAATCTCCCAAATTTAGCTAACACATAAAGCTACAATATATCAAAAATTTAGCTGTTTTGGAGAAAAACGCATCTACCGGTTGGGCCTTTCAACCGACGATTGGAATCGAAAATTTTAGAAATCAGTGGAAACGAAGAGTTTGACTTGGACACAAAGTAACCAACCGCCGGTTGTGTGCCGACTTCATCTATTATAAATAGAAAACTCATTACAACTTTGAAAGATATCCCAGATACGAATTTTAGAGGTAAAAGTCGATTATTAGGGTTAAAGAACGACTCTATGTCGAATTTGGAGGCTAGGAGGCTGGGGATTGAAGACCTTCAAACCTAACGAATGGTAATTTAATATCTTTGGTTTGTATTCTAAGTCCTTTTACTTGATAAGTGACTTTTTACTTGTATTTAGAATCTTGTTTATATAATCAATGATTATTAATATTTTCTTTAACATATTTGTTTAGATGAATGATGTTTGTATGATTATTTGAGTATATGTTTATGTTAATTGATTCTATGAATGTTATTAAGGTTATGTCTATATTGATTATATGATTATGATATTCATGCTATATAGAGAACTCTTGTGTGGATTGACTTAATAATTTAGGTTTATATTTTGATTATACCTAGATAAACGAGAACTTGGTGATAGGTTATAGTCATTACTGGATTAAACTATAATTGATTAGATAATAATATTCGAGACCTCGAAGTTAGTTAACCTTAATATACGTTGAAGAGCTTAATCTTATGATATTGAGCTAGACCAAGGCCTTTATCTACTTTTATATTTCAACATAGATCAAATAGCTGACAAAGATAAACATATAGGAGAATTTGAATACAACATAGCTAGTCTAGATAAAATATATCTTTTATCTACCTTATTCAGCTTAACTAATTATTAATTACTTTAATTGCCTTGTGTATCCTAGTTCTGTATCAAAGTAATTATTTGTTCGCTCGGAACTAAAACGTCCCCCTTTATCTGTAACCTTAATTGTAAATAGTTGTTAATAATTGTTTAGGGTTAAATTCAAATACCGTTCCCTATGTTCGATACCTGGACCTACTTATAAAGTTATATTATACGAACGGGTTATTCTTTCCTGTATTGTGTGATAGTATTATTTAGTATTTCCTCGATTTAAAACTTGTTATTTTAATTGACTATACTTTCCGCACATCAAGAACCAAAAGAAACTGAAGCTGCAACCTATATTTGGAAGGACTATCACACTATGGTCTGTTGCCCACTGAAGTCACCTCCGCATTCTTTGGGGACACTGTCAAAATCAGTGATCTCTCTAGGTCAGCCACAGAAACCAAAGACGTAATCCATGATGATATTGTGCACCAGGTTCAATCATATTCAGGTTCTGACTCTGATTATCAGGTAACTAATATTACCTACGATCATATTAGACCTGCTTCACCCTTTGTATTTATTCCTGTACAGCATACACCACCTCCATCACCACAACAAACCACTATAGTTTCTTGACCACAACTCACACCACCTCATGTACACCTTACACCACCTCATGTACCACTTACTCCACCTCATCAGTCATCACCACCACAAGCAAGTTGTATTAATCAAATTTTGAACAAGCTGGATTAGCTGGCCTCAATCCAATAAAATTACATGCATGCCACTGAAAAATCCTTTACCAAGCTTAATCAAAAGTTTGTCTCCCTCAGTGCTGAAATTTCAGAACTTCGAAATGAAATAAAGTCAGTTAGTGGCCCCATCACCTCATCAATCAAAGAATCAACAAGTGCATTTGCAGCTGAACTGAAAAAGCTCCAAGATCTACTTCCTTCCAATCTAGCAACACAACTTGGAAATTTTGCTTATAAGGTTGAAGAAGTACCGCTGCTGTCAACCCTGTTCCCTTAACGGTTGAATCAATAATCACTAGTGTCAATACCTTTGAAACACACATCAAGAAGGCATTAAGTGACACCAA
The DNA here is from genome assembly GCA_963422505.1 of Pseudognaphalium luteoalbum. Taxonomy (NCBI): domain Eukaryota; kingdom Viridiplantae; phylum Streptophyta; class Magnoliopsida; order Asterales; family Asteraceae; genus Pseudognaphalium; species Pseudognaphalium luteoalbum. The sequence goes on from OY730196.1 coordinate 53,525,512, forward strand.
ATTCACTGCTGATGATAGAGAAGCCCTCACCGATGTCATGGGATTTCAGTTGGGGACCATGATTGCTCTCAAACACATTGGCCAACATCTTGAGGCACTGAAAGGTGTTCTCAAACGAATGGTCTCTGAATTGATTTCTAAGATTCTGGCTTATGGTCCTCCTCCTCCATCAACTGAAGGGGAGAAAATTGTCATTCATGAGATTATGGTTAATGATACACCAGCTGAGGGGGAGCACATAGAGCAAGCAGCAGAAACCATACCACCAGGTGAGGGGGAGCATAAAGACATAGTGGAGTTTGAGAATGTTGAGCATGTGCAAACATTTGTAGAATCTAATAGAGAAGTGGCTAACAAAACTGATACTATACTTAAAGAAGAATCTTCAATCCCTGTGAAGCCTTCATCTGACACTGCAACAACAAGCTCACTTACAGTACAACCATCCAGTCAAAGAAAAAGAAAATTAATCTTAGATGAGGATGATGAAGGATCTGATGAAGATATCATCACTCAGAAGGGAAAGAATATTAGAATGGAAAGTTCGAGCTCTGATGATATGATGGAAGAGGAAGAAAGACTAAAGAAAGCAATTAAGAAACTAAATCTTCCACTAGAAGACATTCATACTGCCTATCTTAATGAAAAGTCAAAGGAGCTTGAAAAAGAAAAGGCTAATGAAACTGAAAAGTTAATCTCTTAGATGAAGGCAAGTGTGGAAAATGAAGGTAAAAAGAAGGGCACTGGTGCTCTTAAAATTCAAGAGCAAGTGATGAAGCAGGGAGCACAAAACCTTAAAGAAAAAGATGTACAAGTCAAGTTCATTCAGAGGTTCATCTCATTTAGAAGATTTCCACAGAAGATTATCAAATTTGTTCCCAAAATTCTTCAAAGTTCAGCGAGCAAGGAACAATTCGGAACTGATCAGGGAAAATAAGAACACAATCAACATTGTTTCCTTATCCTAGCTGAAGACAACTTTAGGCTTCTCTGAAATCTATGAGCTCTATACCTGCATTAAAAACAACTCCACTTCTCACAAACCATCCTTGTTGAAGCTTCTAGATAGAATTCTCAATGATCTTAATGAAGTTGAGAAGACCCTAAAGTTGCCCATCTCTCATCTCCAAGCTGAACTCAAGGGCACCTTTGTCAGCACAAGTAGGAAATTGACCAAGAGACCAACCAAAGAAGATAAGCTGGAAGAAATAAAGTTACTTCAAAAGATGAGCTGTCTTCTTGATTGTGGAGGAACTAACCACATTCTTCCTGCTGGTGTTCATTTCGTGCCTGGAAGAGTGATCAGGAGTCCTGAGTTTGGAATGTTCTACGTGGATCCTATCATCAAGCAAAGCTTTCAAAGGGCCTCTGAAATCCCCATTGCCAAAACAGAGCATCTTGCTGTTGTTAGATTCATAGGAAGATCAAGCAATGCTGATGAAGATTTTATAAAGCTAATCGATGATGAGCTGAGATTGAGGATGGCTCAAGACATTTGTAACTCATATGTAAAAATCAAGCAAGAATATCAAAATGTCATGTTATAGTGTCTCTTTTGTAAAACTTTTGATTATGATATAAAATCGAAGTTGCCAACTTTCTGCTATTTATTTTATACATGATATGTATTTGTAAAATCTTATTAATAAGTAGCTAGAGAGTAACACTTGTTCTGTCATAAATAAATAAGGAGAGATTATTGGGTCACTGACCCTGCCTCTATAATTTATGTATGATAGAACTGTTATTTGGACGCTGATATGTCCTCAGCGTCCTTTACCTTTGTGGTCTCGCTGCAAGTATGACAACGTCACTTATAACTTGTAAATTCTCATCAGCTTTATCTTTCAAGCTGATCATACCTTGAAGACTTGCAAGCTATTCATGGCTGCTGAAAGACACTGAAACCTATGTCTGAAGTCAAAGACTGAAGATATAGATAGTGAATTTTTTATTTGAAGTGGAAGATCAACAGTAATCCTAACTACTCCAGCAACCATTCCCTATGCAAGTGCATGGGTCTGACAAATACCCGTGTACTTAAAAAGGCATATTTTACAAGGTGGATAATAGCCGCATAAGCGACGTATAATAATGCACGAAGTCAACAAGCCTTCATTCACAGAAAAAATGTTTTTTCTGTAAACATGTATTATTATAGTTTAAACTCCTTCCTCATGAACAATCATTAAAGATTTGATACTTTCCAACCAATATTTATCAAATCTTTACAGATTATTCAAACGGTTAAAAATATTATCTTTCAGATAATTTTGAGGATTTATGGCTATAAATACTTAACCCAACAACCGTATTAGTCATCCCCTTCAACCACATTAAATATAGCATTTGATCTATTGCAGTAACTCATGTTAGTCAGCGAGCATTGTGCCAACACTTAGCGTGTTGAGATCATTGATAATGATCAGCGTCTCTTGCTGAGTGACTTGTTATATTTAAATTTGTTATCAAGTTACAATTACTTATATTAGTGTGTTTTTTCTCTTTCCGCAAGTAATTATTGTAAAGTATTATTTTGATTCAATCAATAAAATTACTTTATACTTGAAAAATTGTATTCACCTCCTCTACAATTAATTGTGTCAGTAGTTATAAGTTTATTTGTTTAAAAGGGACAACAATATTCATATTGACGATGTATAATACATCACCATAATTTGTGTTAATTGTTAGAATTAAAAATGAGCTATTGACTATATTGTCTTTACACAATCAAATTATCGAATTAATTCAATTAATGCGAATTACTTGACAAAATGAGAAGCTTAACTCATAATTTATATTACTTTTTTTTTTAATCCTACATATCTAATATCTAATTTATTCAATTTAGACTCAGATAATTAAGTGCGACAATACAATAGCTTTGTATATGTTTTTTGTACCGAAATATCTTCACATCATTAATAACATATTAATAGACATACAAAGCTATGGCATATCACAATTCTAGCATACGATTCTATATTTTGAACTACTAAACTATTAGTCGGCTTTAAAAATCAAGAAAATCTAACTAAACTTCGTAGACAAAAATAATTAATTTCTTCATTGTGCGGATACAATGCTAGTTACGGATACAATGCTAGTTACGGACAAGGTGGGAAATTTTGTATGTTCTTTTCTACATAAAACTTGTTAATTTGTAAAAAAAAAAATAACTAATAAGATGATAAATCTTACTGTCGTGCAAAATATTTTTATAGTTGAGCATAAACACAATATCCACATGCGTCCTTTTCTTTTAATTAAAACTAGTGTATTACTCGCGCAATGCAGTGGAGTTTAGTAATTCAATGTGTTTGGATTACCCGTCATTGTGAGTTGATAACCCTAATTTGTGCGTATGTAAAGTTTATGATTCGGGATACAATTAGTGAAAAATGAAAAATATGTGAAATAGATGGGGGATATATTGTAAAATGAGAATGATAGTTGGATAACTAATTATAGAAATATTGAATCTTAATTTTAAGAATTTCTATATATAAACTTGTAAGATGCTATATATATTATTATAGATTAGTAGAGTACCCGCGTAATGCGATGGTATGTTTGTTCATAAAACACACAAGTTTGATTATTGTCTTCTCGTCTTCAAACACATAAAACGCACAAAGGACAAACACGATGTTTGCTACTCTATAAATTATGTTGGAATGTTGGATGAATGCAAACATTTAGTTGTAGAGTAATTCAAAAATCTCATGAATAACATAGTGGATGGAAAAGATTACACAAATATAACAACAGCAATCAGATAAGACATGAAGATAGCAATCAGATAAGACATGAAGATATCAATGCAGTACATAAAAAATGAAGTGCACTATTATTTCTATGGCAAATGTGAAAATTGTGAGTTTCTATATGCAAATGCTTTCTTCTTGTAATTTTAGTCGAGAAAATAAAGGTACGGGGCATCCAACTACATCAGAATTCTCACAAAAGTAACAAATATTTTTTCATCTTTTGTGGATTTTGTTTCTTTAATATAGTCCAAAAAGATACATACTTCACTTGCGAAGCAAGGAAGACTCGAAATGACCGAGGGTCTTGAAATCCTAATGATGACCAGCATTACCATAGGAACACTCGAAATGACCGAAGTTCCTAAAATCCTAATGACGACCAGCATCACCATGTATCAGCCCCCCACCCCTTCTATGACCATCATTACGCACATAGCTGTAAAAATGTTTAGACTTAAGGGTTCATCGTTTGTTAAGTATTTCATTGCACAATAATCATAATCGTAGTCAATGGCGTGTTGCTCAGTTGGTAATGGGTAAAGGCATCTTTGCCACAATAAGCACAAGGCAAGAGGTTCAAGCCCTAACACCCCCATAATCACAACCGCTGAGTGAGTCAAGTACCCCCCCACCCCCCACACACACACATTATGGAATTGACAGCCGGTCTAGGTTGCCGGTTATCAACCTTTTTCCCATAATAATCATAATCATGCTATAAAAAATAATGAAATTTATGTTTTGCATAATATAATATCCATTTTAATCGTTGATTAAAAATGTTAATTCGTATATCTAGTTACCTATGTGTGATCATCCAAAAAGTTATTTTCATAGTTAGATTGTAATGTCGAAATGTTTATTACTTAAAGAAGACATCATGAAAGATATGGTTATAAAGATCATGATATAACGACAACATTTACATATGTTAGATTAGAAATACCTGTTATTTTGATATGATCTTCTAAAAAAATGAGATGTTCCTCTTATTTAAGTGTGCATAATATAATTATAGCAATCAGATCTCAGATATGCTAAAAGATCATGTTAGTCTTTAATTGCTTGATTATGAAAATGGCGAAATAGGAAGGGGGACAAAAAAAAGGGAAAAAAGCATATATTACATGTAAAGAGTAGGTTGACATTTGCCCTTTCGTTAAAAAATATTATAAAGTGAAAAGCATATAGAAAAATGTCTTTATTAGAAGTTGAATTGATGTATTCTTGCAATAAGATTAAGCTTATTTTGCACCTTCCAATAGCCCGATATGCACTAATCTGTGTACCTAAATACTTGCAATCTAAAAGGGTTAAAGAAGCTTACCTCATTCTCCATAATATGTTCTTCAATTTCAGTCTGTTCGTGGTTTTAATGCTATTTCAAGTGCAACTTGCAGTAACAATTGCTGAAACATTTTCAAAACCATATGGATGACAAAATATAATACCGAAATTAGAATAGCAAGCAATGTGCAATCCATCAAGAAACCGCAAATCAATATCAATAATCAACAAATATATATACAAAAAGAGCTACCAAAGTCTTAATATTACTCAAAATTTGTCCAAAACCCTCCCATATTGCTCTACAATCAATTTAATATTTAAACTTCACTAAAACATCAAAACAATCATTTAACCCAGGCTCACACTTTTTGTTACCAATGCTAAGTGAGTTCACAACATGTTGACTTCAACTTCATTTTCACATAAGATGTCTTGTTCAAAACGGGTGATAATAATCTAGCTACTTAAATAACATACACATAAGCAAAATCATATCATAAATGGCAAGACAAAAAAGTACTCACTGTGAAATCTCATCAAACACTTGTTGTGCGATAAATCAAACACTTTGAAGTTTATTCTTTTATATACCTGATTGGAAACAAAATTGACTCTAATAGCTTGAAAAGATGGTTTCACCATACCGTCAATGAATGGATAATCATATTATGAATGGATGGATGGATATATACATAGAAAAATTAACTCAAATGCATGATACAATAACTAAGGTGTCACACCCCCAATTTCATGCTTTGCGGAAGCGATTATTTTTGGGTGTGACTAATCAAATATCAAGCACAAAGATTAAGCAAACGACTCTAAATAAGACGTTTTTGAAAATACATTACATTTACAAAAGTAGTACAAGGTTTTAAGTCGTAAGTATAAATCATTAGTGAGTTCGCAAAATGAATCTGAAGATTTTAAATACATAATCACAGTACAAAAGATAATGCGAGTAACATCTTCATAAGGGTGTATGCATGCGACTCGTACTAGCTTACCATATAAGTAGATCCTGCTGGGCCATCCTACTGTGGCTGAGTACCTGAGAATGCATCACTAAAACGCGTCAACCAAAAGGTTGGTGAATCTCACAGGTTTGTAGTATATAGTAATAGAAAATCCAGCACAGTTCAATAAGTGGAAACAATTACACCAATTGTAATTATGTAAGCAGTAACAATTACACCATGGTAATTAAGTAAGTAACATCAATTACACAACGGTAATTCATTAAGTAAGTATCAATTACACAACGGTAATTTAGTAATTAAGTATCAATTACACAACGGTAACTTAGTAAGTAAGTATCAATTACGCCAAGGTAATTAGGTAAGTAAGGTCTGCCATGAGCCATCATAGTCGAAGCTTAACAAGTCTGTAATTTGCCCTCGTGAGTGCTAATCCAAAAACACTCATACGAAACGAGTAGAAAACACCTGTTTATACGAGTACGGTTCGTGGTGGCGCTACCACCCCATACGGGGATTGTCAGTTCCATATGGATCCATATACTAAAACTCGCGCTTATCCCATAACTAACAACTATGATTCAGAGGACTTCATTGGATTAAGATGTAACTCATGCAAGTCTGTAAGTCTGTAGGTCTGTAAGTCAGTAAGGTCTGCAAGTAGTTAAGTCTGTAAGTATTATGTTTGTAGAGTCGCAAGTCTGTAACGTAATCAGTTTGTAAAGTAGTAAGTCTGTAAAGTAATCAGTTCGTAAAATAGAAAGTCTGTAAAACACTAAGTTTATAAGTCGGTAACTTGTAAAGTAGTAAAGTAGTAGTCAGTAAGTTTGTAAGCAGTAAAGCCTGTCAATACGTCGGTAAGTTTGTAAGTTGGTAAAGTCGGTAAAGTAGTGAGTTAACAAGCCGGTAAGATAGTAAACATAAGTTGTTAATCACCATACATACATATATGTATACAAGTAAAACAAGCAATGCATCTCCCCCAAAGTAAAGATAGTAAAAAGGGGCCGTGAGACTCACCTGAAGAGCAAGCAATCCTAAAGTACGTGAGTTGTTCCAATGGTAATCTCTTAATGCCCTAAACATGTGAGATTATAACGAGTAAGTGGATGTTTAACTAAACCATCCGTATAAGTGTTTGTGTTTGAGTTTGTGAAAAGGTATACGGCTCGTTGGTGACGGTTTGTAATAATAATTTCAAACTATTATTATTATACACGATTTGTTGTACTTATAAAAGTATATGTGTTTCGTGTGTAAGTCGTATCGTATAAGTTTAGTTGTTACTCAAGTTCGTCACATCCGTTACATTTTATTTCATAAGTTACGAAATTTGGTACGGGTCCGAAAACTGAAATATGCCATTTTCGACCCCTAGACGACCCCGAAAGGCCTAAAACCGCCTAGGCTATAGTACATAGCCTTGATCATTGGGCCGTTTTCGAGTGACCGTGTGACTTTTAGCCCAAACCGTTATAATAAATTTTTCATCGAGAAGCTACCCTGAAAACACTTACGTATTAAACTCGAATTTAAAGAAAGTTGTGAAGTTTTCTTACGTTTTTAAAGTTGGAGCCGTGAGTGATGGTGATGATGTTCACGATGATGATGATCAGGAAGAAGATGAATATGATGATGATGATGATGATGATGATGATGATGATGATGATATTTGCACTGATGTTGTTGTGGATTGTTGATGTTGTTGTTCTTGGAAGAGAAAAGAGAGAGCAGAGGAGAAGAGATAGATAGATATGTCTGTGTGTGTGTAAATGAATTATTGGAGTTGGTTGATATAACCGAATCCAATAATTGGTTTAGGGTATCCGTGTTCGTGTACCCGATCGTAAAGTAGTATAATGTTTTAAAATGATAAATTTCTAAAAATATAATCGTTTATATTTTTAAATCGAAGTATTTTATAAAAACACTTTTGATAGGCTATAAAATTATGTCTTTGTTTTACTTTGAACTTACGGATAGTTTTCTGTGTTCAAAATGTATTTAGATTTCTAACGGAGTAAATAATTATTATTCTTGACAATAATACTTTATTTGAAAATGTTTTTCACCAACATCCGTATTTAAGATTACGCGTTCTTTCATATTTGTTTGTACGTGATTAAATAATCGTTATGTTATATATATATATATATATATATATATACATATATAATATCCAATACTTTCGTATTATCTTGTACTAAGTACTAAGGTTTAAAGTTTAAATTGGCCGCTAATTTGATAATGTGTTTATTGCAGTAATTCTTCTTGACAGAACATAAACTTAGGCTATGGCCAAGAGATGTAAATGAAAGGTTGATTCTTGAAGTGAATTTTCGAAATGAAAAGGCTAGGGCTCAACAGGTTTTCTACTTGATCTTCAATGCTGAAAGTGAGCATTGGTTTGGTTAAGCTTGAAAACAGGGGTTTTTAGGAGAGAGTTTTATCCTAGGAAATGTCAAGATCCTCTAATTGCACCTTCGTCACGTATGACGCCCATCTTTGTAGTTTCGAAATGTATTGCTCAAGCAAGTTCTAACTTAAAAGGGCATACATCGGCACACTCTCAATAAAAAAGTGAAGCATTAAAGATAAATGCTTTTATATGGCTCAAGATTCCTCACTTGTTTTGGTGGTTTAGTGCCTAGTCATGCGATCGCTTGTCTTGAAACTTAGTTTGGATGATTTTTAAAGAGTTTTGCCCGTCATTATCGATTTCCTAAACCTTTGAAATTTCGTTGACCAGAAATACCCTTTTTGGACTTTCCTTGATTCAAAAATTTGAAAATTTTGCTGAGAATCTGAGTTTTCTAAAAAGGTTGATCAAAAAGTTTTATGTTGCACGCTAGTAGTGAATACTACTATTATCCCACACTTAAAAAAACATTGTCCCTAATGTTCAATTTTAAGTTAGCTTAATCCGACACTTAGAATTTTGAATGAGGGTCAATTTTTGAAGTCATTCTCTGTTTGTGATTCATAATCCCACACTTCAGAGTTTTACTTAGAGTTTTAGTGTGTTTATCAAGCAACGTAAGGTTAGAAGAGATAATTCCTCATGTTGCGTGCGTTGCCACTGGATTTTATGGACCAGGTTTGAGTGTGTGAAATTGATGGAAGTGGACAAGTCTCATTAGAAATGAACTTGTTCCATAATTTCCACGTCAAGTTCTGCATAATAAATCCTTCAAGAAACATAAATGTCAATACAAGTTAATACTAAATAGAAATAACATAACTGATAATAACTAATCCATGTCAGCATAGAGCGCCTCCCAGTCAGTGAAGTCATCATCCATAAAGATCGTGTTTTCCACGACCGAAGTAGGAGATGTTGACTCTATGATGGTATAGACTGGAGATCCAGTGCCATCCTCTGGGTCCTGATATGACACCCGTCAAATTAGGACTAGTAGTTAGTGCCTAATCAAGTTTTAATATATGTAATTAGTTCTGTGTTAGGCTAATTAATGTATCAACATATATATTGATGAGTATATATATACAAGTATGCGATTTGATTAAATCGTACGAGTTTCAAATCGAATGCAATTCGATTCAATTAATACAGGCGTTGGTGAAAATTTTATTAAATAATATAATATTATTTAATAACGCAATTATATCCAAAATATTATTTAGATAATATTTCAATTCAAATTCGTATCGTACAAACAAGGACTACACGATTAGATTATTAAACGCGCAAACAAATCGAAACAAGTTAAAGTTATACCTTATAACGCAACCATTAAGTATTTGGTAAAATACTTCATCAAAAATATTGGGTAATTATTCGTATTTAAAACGTATCTTTAAACGTATAAAATAAACATTTAACGTTTAAACGAACGGAAGAACGGACACCAGACGGAGCGCGATTGCGGGGACGGAAAAAGGTGAGGCTTTCACCTACACCCCACCTCTTTCCCTCTTTCTTTCATTTTCATTTCAACAAAAACACACACACCACAAAAACACTCTCAAACCCAAAAACTCCCATCAATTTTCGGATTTGCAAACCAACCAACAAAAGTTATATTTTCGGAATCACCATCAAGCAAGGAACAAGATTTACAAAAGCATCGTCATCATTTTCGGCCTCCTCTAGCTTCGATTTGAAATTGTAAGAAATTCTCTAAATATTTAGATCTACTCATTTTGGTGTATTATTTCGGTGTTATAATGTTTACACAACTTAGTATTGTCCAAATGTATGAAGAAAACACGATTTTTCAGCATAAAAATGAGTTAGATTTGTGATTTGGGTCGGAAAAGCGCGACAGGCGCTGTTTCTGGGCTGGTGTTCATCTTTGCGACACAAGCCTTGTGTCGCAAGGTTGTGTCGCATAAACCCATTGACGTCGCATTTTATGTCGCATCAACCCTTGTGTCGTAGATTTTGCGACACAACGATTATGTCGCACAACGATTATGTCGCACCTTGTGTCGTATACCCTATACGACACAACCCTTATGTCGCTATTGATTTAGCACCGAAAGCTTATGCGACACAACCCTTGTGTCGCTAAGCTCTTGTGTCGCATACCTGACCTTGTGTCGCATGAAACAGAACCAAGAAAACACAAATTTTACTAAGTGTCGAGACCTAAAATTTTATCACCCGATTTCACCCAAATTCAAGTCCAGGTGCGTTTTTCACCAAAGCAATTTAGTAGAAATAAAAATTTTCCAAGCTGACCTGGCAGCTCGACCCCAGCCAGGGGCTCTGCCCCTTGGACCCCGCTACCAGGGGCGCTGCCCCCGGACCCCCGTCATTAACGGGCTTCGCCGTTACCCTAGGTTCACAAGTAACGGTGTTACATCTAAACTTTCACACAAAGTGTTAAACTTGTATAACATCAAACACGAATGCGACACAACTTCAAAAACACAATGGAACTTAGTTTTAGGTATAACACTTCAAAACCATCAAAATAATAATGTGGGATTATTGTTACAAACAAGCACCAACGGGCCGTACACATTTTCAAAGACTTAAACAAACAAACAAATCGCGGTAATTTGGACATTTTAAGTTGGACGAACAATTACAAAGGCAGTCTTTCGAGATGCCTACTCATGTTATAACCATTGTGTGTCTTGGACACTCTCAGGTTACAAGTCTTCGGACATCAATCCACCGCTAATCAATTCAAGTTTATTAATTTAATCGCTCAAGGTTCAGGTGAGTCTCATGGCCCCTATTTTACCATTTTTCAATCAGGGGTGTGATATTATTGCTCGTTTTGTTTTACAAGTTGAACGCAAGTACAAATCAAAATCAAATACTACATGAGTTACTTCAACTAATCAATTTAAAGCCCTCTATAGCATAGTCTGGTAATACGTAGTAGCGTGAATGTTAGTATATGATATCATATAGGATTGACAATCCTCGTCCGGGTTAGCACGCACTAACTGGTCAAACGGACGTATTAGCATTTGGGAAGACGAGTGTGGATTAGGCACTCGTAGGAGGCATTCAAGTTGGGTTTTTCCTTAATTGGACCTGACACTCAAGTTAAGCTCAGACTATGTGCTCATGGCTGTATAACTTTTATTTTGCTTAATTGCTTTATAAATTCAATTATAAATCTTGCGGTTCATACAATTATGTGTTGACATACAAACCTGTGAGCTCACCAGCATTTCGCTGACCCATTTTAGCATGTATCACAGGTGACCAGCAGTAGGTTGGATTGCACAATAAAGATCAATTAGCTCGAGTCAGCATGCAAACAATCAGAGATTTAGCTGCATTATTATATTTTGTATAGATTAATTATGTACTTAAATCTCTCAATTTCCACCGAGCTAATGTAACTCTATTTTTGATGTAAACTTTGGTTTTGATTAATACAAATGTAAAACGACGCATATAGTGGTCGTTCATTAAATCTTTTGTGCTTGTGATATTTGATTAGTAACACCCAATGTATGCTTCCGCTAAACAGTAAATTTGGGGGTGTTACAGATTGGTATCAGAGCCTAAGGTTATAGTGAACTAGGTTGCATTTAGTGGGCCTAGACTATGACCGTTAGGAAGTATTCCTTATTAAGTATGATTAGGTTCAGTGACTGCATTGTATTGGTTTTATTTAACATAGCCTGATCAACTATGTACAATTAAAAGAATATGATGTGAGATCTGAAAGGAGTGATGACTGAACAGGATACACTAGTTGACTCTGACCTCGAGAGAACCGGGACTCAAATATGTCTGTGTTAGACACTTTAGGCTATTATGTGATATATATATATATATATATATATATATACATAGATAGGCCTCTCTCACGCTCGATATCTTAGGCTATATTATATATGTATTATATCAATATAGGCCTCATTCTTTCTAACGTTTTCTCTCAGAATGGCAAACACACCACCCAATTCATCACGCTCTCATCCGTATGGATCACTAAATCCAAGAGTGGTTAGGAGGGACCCCAGGTCGCCTCGGGCTAGCCCATATCCTGCTCATCTTACTCTACCGGATTTAGCCGTTAGGGTACACCACCACTAGCAATGACTTAACGCTATGGATATCGAACTTCAAGAAACCAACGAAAACTGGAGACTCACTTCACTCGAACGAATCAATCAAGTCTCCGAAGACCACGAAAACACTATCAACACCATGGGTACTCTTCAAAATCAAATGGGAGAAACCATCGAAACCATGGAGGTTGTCCACAACCAAGTGATTGGCAACCGAAATGAAATTTCCATCCTACAGTCAAGGCTGAATCAGTGCGAGACACGTCTAAGGGAAACCGAAGACGCCCTCCGAATGGTTAGCAGACTTGCAGAATCTGTAGACCATCTCACCGCACTGCTGCCACAACTCAATCTACGACAGGATTAGCTAGGGCTAAATCTGTACTTTATCATGCTTCTGTAGGACCTATGTAATTCGACCGGATGTAACGATTCCCGGCACTTTTGAAAACCTTCTAACTTAGTAACTTTTGAAACTCATAACTCGAAATTGTCTGTAATCGTTTAACATCGTAATATCAATCGACAATTTCTCTCGACTATCTTACATTGTTAATTTTCTCTTTGTGATGTTGTATATTACCGCTTTAATATATATATACATCTGTCGAATTATCGTTCTGGAACAACTTCTCATGTGCCTCTTGTTTCTTCCTTGAAGAATCATGCCGCCAAAGAGGAAAAGTTACAGTGACGCTGAACTCGCTGCTGTCGTATCTCGAGCAGTGGCCGATGCTTTGGTTGCTCGGGATTCACCACGAAACTCCCGAAGTACTGGTGAGACCCCAGTCAATACCCCTGTTATCAAGCCTTGCTCTTACAAGGATTTTCTTAGCTGCAAACCACTCTACTTCAAGGGCACGGAAGGTGCTATTGGTCTAATCAGATGGATTGAACGTATGGAATCCGTCTTCAACCTCTGTAACTGTACGGAGGATAACAAAGTCAAGTTCGCTGCATACACCTTTCAGGAAGGTGCTCTTACGTGGTGGAACACCCACGCCAACTCTATGGGCATCGAAATAGCAAACCGACTCCCTTGGGCTGAATTGAAGAAGAAGCTAACGGAGAAGTACTGTCCCGAAGAAGCCCTACACCGTTTGGAGGAAGAATTTTGGCATTGACGGTGCAGGGTACCGATATTGAGAGTTATACCACCAGGTTCCAACAGTTTGCCTTACTATGTCCGGGATTGGTTGAACCGGAGACAAAAGGCATCAAAAGGTACATCCGCGGCCTTCCTGAGAGCATTCAAGGAAATGTCGCTTCGGCCAAACCAACCACTACCGAAAGTGCTATCCGGCTAGCGCATGAACTCATGGCACTAGTTGTCAACCGTGAGACATCCAACAACTCCTTCAACAATAACAAACGCAAATCCTCTGAATCTCACAATAGCCAAAGCAAAAAGTCCAATACCATCCAAGTTTATAACACCAATTCTGAGCCCAAACGTAGCTACACTGGGGACAGGCCATACTGTTCCAAGTGTAACTATCATCACCATGGTCCATGCAAGTCTCCCTGCAACAACTGCAGGAAGTACGGGCATTCATCTAAGGATTGCCGAGCCCCTAAATCCAACAACAGCAACAACCAAAAACCCAAATCTTGTTATGGATGTGGAGAGGCTGGACATTACAGGAATGAGTATCCTAAACGAAGTAGCAACAACAACAACAACAACGCTAAGGGAAGAGCATTCGTACTCAACTCCGGGGATGCCCGTCAGGACCCGAGTGTGGTCACGGGTATGTTCCTCCTCAACAACTTAACTGCTTCTGTTCTATTTGATACTGGTGCCGATAGAAGTTTTATTTCCGATGAGTTCTGCCCTCTACTTGATATTGCACCTATTGCCCTAGATCTTAAGTACACCGTAGAACTTGCAAATGGAAAACTAATAGAAACCGATAGTGTGATACCTAATTGCACTTTAAACCTAGCCAACGAAACCTTTTCAATCGATCTTATGCCTGTTGAAATTGGAAGTCTCGACGTTATCATTGGTATGGACTGGTTGTCCAAACATCGGGCTGAAATTATCTGTCATTACAAAGTCGTTCGCATACCGCTCACCGCCAGTGGAACTTTAATCATACAGGGGAGACCGGCGGGACGAGACTCAATATTATATCTTGTTTGAAAACCTGGAAATTTCTGAGAAAGGGTTATCAAGCAATCCTCGCGCACATCATGGAGAAAAAGTCGGAGGAGAAGCGACTTGAAGATGTGCCCATCGTTCGAGACTTTCCAGAAGTCTTTCCCGAAGAACTACCTGGTCTACCACCACCAAGACAGGTTGAGTTATCAATCGACCTGGTGCCAGGTGCCGCACCTGTGGCCCGAGCACCATACCGCTTAGCCCCATCCGAACTTCAGGAGTTGTCCAACCAATTACAGGAACTCCTGGAGAGAGGATTCATTAGGCCGAGTTCTTCACCTTGGGGATCTCCAGTCTTATTTGTGAAAAAGAAAGACGGTTCGTTCAGAATGTGTATCGACTACCGAGAGTTGAACAAGTTGACCGTCAAGAATCGATATCCACTTCCTCGCATTGATGACCTGTTTGACCAACTACAAGGGTCGAGTATTTATTCAGAGATCGATCTTCGGTCAGGTTATCATCAACTTCGAGTTCGTGACACCGATATCCCGAAAACTGCTTTCCGAACTCGTTACGGGCATTATGAATTTCAGGTGATGCCCTTCGGTTTAACAAACGCACCGGCTGTATTCATGGACCTTATGAATCGGGTGTGCACACCTTACCTTGATAAGTTTGTCATTGTCTTCATCGACGACATTCTCATATACTCGCGAAACGAACAAGAACACGCGCAACACCTCAAAACCGTCCTAGAGCTACTCAGACACGAGGAGTTATATGCCAAATTCTCCAAGTGTGAGTTCTGGATACAATCCGTTCAATTCCTTGGACATGTTGTTAATAGTCAAGGAATCCATGTCGATCCATCGAAAATTAAGGCCATCAAGTGCTGGCAAGCACCGACATCTCCAGCCGAAGTACGTCAATTCTTGGGCCTTGCCGGATACTATCGGCGATTCATTGAAAATTTCTCGAAAATAGCTCAACCACTCACAACGCTGACTCAGAAAGATAAAAAGTTTGATTGGACTGACAAACAAGAGTCGGCATTTCAACTCCTGAAACAAAAGCTTTGCAGTGCTCCAATTCTATCCTTACCCGAAGGCACCGATGACTTCGTGGTATACTGCGATGCTTCTTATCAAGGTCTCGGTTGCGTGATGATGCAACGAGACAAAGTTATTGCTTATGCTTCACGACAGCTCAAAATTCATGAAAAGAACTACACCACCCACGATCTCGAGCTAGGAGCTGTCGTCTTTGCCCTTAAAATCTGGAGACATTACCTCTATGGCACCAAGTGCTCAATCTTTACCGACCACAAAAGTCTCCAACACATATTCGATCAGAAGGATCTCAACATGAGACAACGCCGGTGGGTCGAGTTGCTCACCGACTATGATTGTGAAATCAAATACCATCCGTGCAAGGCAAATGTTGTTGCCGATGCCCTCAGTCGAAAGGAACGAACGAAACCACTTCGAGTCCGAGCCCTCAGTATAACCATTCACAATGATCTAAACATTCAGATTCTCACTGCTCAACTCGAAGCTCTGAAACCCGATAATATCAAGAACGAAGCCTTGCGAGGCATGGACAAACAATTCGAAATCAAACCTAACGGGGTTAGGTATTTCTCAAGCCGAATCTGGTTACCCAGTTTTGGGAACCTGCGAGACTTGGTGATGGATGAAGCTCACAAGTCCAAATATTCTATCCATCCTGGATCTGAAAAAATGTATCACGGCATCAAGGAATTTTATTGGTGGCCGAATATGAAAGCTGAAATCGCTACATACGTCAGCAAGTGTCTTACTTGCTCGAAAGTCAAAGCCGAATACCAAAAACCTCCTGGTTTACTCCAACAACCCAGCATTCCTGAATGGAAATGGGAAGAAATTGCCATGGATTTTATAACCAACTACCAAAGTCATCGAGCGATTGCGATACCATTTGGGTGATCGTCGATCGTCTCACAAAATCTGCTCATTTTCTGGCAATCAAGGGAACCGACAAAATGGAACGCCTCACACAAATCTACATCAAAGAGGTTGTTTCTCGACACGGTGTTCCAATCTCGATTATCTCCGATAGGGATAGTCGATTCACCTCTCACTTTTGGCAATCACTTCAAAAATTATTGGGTACCCGTCTTGATATGAGTACCGCATACCACCCTCAAACCGACGGCCAAAGTGAACGAACAATTCAAACACTGGAAGACATGCTACGAGCTTGCGTAGTTGACTTCGGTGTAAACTGGGAAAAACATCTACCGTTGTGCGAGTTTTCGTACAACAACAGCTATCACACCAGCATCAAGGCTGCTCCTTTCGAGGCACTGTACGGTCGTAAGTGCCGTTCACCTATCTGTTGGACCGAAGTGGGAGACAGCCAACTCACTGGTCCTGAGATCATTCACGAGACAACTGAAAAGATCTTCGAGATCCAAAACAAACTCAAAGCCGCACGTGATCGTCAGAAAAGTTATGCTGACGTGAGACGCAAACCACTCGAATTCCAGGTTGGGGATCGAGTGCTACTCAAAGTTTCACCTTGGAAAGGTGTTATCCGATTCGGTAAACGCGGGAAGTTAAATCCCAGATACATTGGACCATTTGAGATCCTCGAGAGGATAGGTCCAATGGCATATCGATTGCAGCTGCCATCCGAGCTCAGCAGCGTGCATCCCACTTTTCACATTTCAAATATGAAAAAGTGTCTGTCTGACGAGACACTTATCATTCCACTCGATGAAATTCGTATTGACGACAAGCTTCATTTTGTTGAAAAACCCGCCGAAATCATGGACCGTGAGGTCAAACAACTCAAAAAAAGTCGTATTCCCATTGTCAAAGTCAGGTGGAATTCGCGGCGTGGGCCGGAATTCACCTGGGAACGGGAAGACCAAATGCGACTCAAGTACCCTCAGTTATTCACTGAAGCTACTTCAAACACGACTTCAACTTAAATTTCGGGACGAAATTCTTCTAACAGGGGGAGAATGTGACACCCGTCAAATTAGGACTAGTAGTTAGTGCCTAATCAAGTTTTAATACATGTAATTAGTTCTGTGTTAGGCTAATTAATGTATCAACATATATATTGATGAGTATATATATACAAGTATGCGATTTGATTAAATCGTACGAGTTTCAAATCGAATGCAATTCGATTCAATTAATACAGGCGTTGGTGAAAATTTTATTAAATAATATAATATTATTTAATAACGCAATTATATCCAAAATATTATTTAGATAATATTTCAATTCAAATTCGTATCGTACAAACAAGGACTACACGATTAGATTATTAAACGCGCAAACAAATCGAAACAAGTTAAAGTTATACCTTATAACGCAACCATTAAGTATTTGGTAAAATACTTCATCAAAAATATTGGGTAATTATTCGTATTTAAAACGTATAAAATAAACATTTAACGTTTAAACGAACGGAAGAACGGACACCGCACGGAGCGCGATTGCGGGGACTGAAAAATGTGAGGCTTTCACCTACACCCCACCTCTTTCCCTCTTTCTTTCATTTTCATTTCAACAAAAACACACACACCACAAAAACACTCTCAAACCCAAAAACTCCCATCAATTTTCGGATTTGCAAACCAACCAACAAAAGTTATATTTTCGGAATCACCATCAAGCAAGGAACAAGATTTACAAAAGCATCATCATCATTTTCGGCCTCCTCTAGCTTCGATTTGAAATTGTAAGAAATTCTCTAAATATTTAGATCTACTCATTTTGGTGTATTATTTCGGTGTTATAATGTTTACACAACTTAGTATTGTCCAAATGTATGAAGAAAACACGATTTTTAGCCTAAAAATGAGTTAGATTTGTGATTTGGGTCGGAAAAGCGCGACAGGCGCTGTTTCTGGGCTGGTGTTCATCTTTGCGACACAAGCCTTGTGTCGCAAGGTTGTGTCGCATAAACCCATTGACGTCGCATTTTATGTCGCATCAACCCTTGTGTCATAGATTTTGCGACACAACGATTATGTCGCACCTTGTGTCGTATACCCTATACGACACAACCCTTATGTCGCTATTGATTTAGCACCGAAAGCTTATGCGACACAACCCTTGTGTCGCTAAGCTCTTGTGTCGCATACCTGACCTTGTGTCGCATGAAACAGAACCAAGAAAACACAGATTTTACTAAGTGTCGAGACCTAAAATTTTATCACCCGATTTCACCCAAATTCAAGTCCAGGTGCGTTTTTCACCAAAGCAATTTAGTAGAAATAAAAATTTTCCAAGCTGACCTGGCAGCTCGACCCCAGCCAGGGGCTCTGCCCCTTGGACCCTGCTACCAGGGGCGCTGCCCCCGGACCCCCCGTCATTAACGTGCTTCGCCCTTACCCTAGGTTCACAAGTAACGGTGTTACATCTAAACTTTCACACAAAGTGTTAAACTTGTATAACATCAAACACGAATGCGACACAACTTCTAAAACACAATGGAACTTAGTTTTAGGTATAACACTTCAAAACCATCAAAATAATAATGTGGGATTATTGTTACAAACAAGCACCAACGGGCCGTACACATTTTCAAAGACTTAAACAAACAAACAAATTGCGGTAATTTGGACATTCTAAGTTGGACGAACAATTACAAGGGCAGTCTTTCGAGATGCCTACTCATGTTATAACCATTGTGTGTCTTGGACACTCTCAGGTTACAAGTCTTCGGACATCAATCCACCGCTAATCAATTCAAGTTTATTAATTTAATCGCTCAAGGCTCAGGTGAGTCTCATGGCCCCTATTTTACCGTTTTTCAATCAGGGGTGTGATATTATTGCTCGTTTTGTTTTACAAGTTGAACGCAAGTACAAATCAAAATCAAATACTACATGAGTTACTTCAACTAATCAATTTAAAGCCCTCCATAGCATAGTCTGGTAATACGTAGTAGCGTGAATGTTAGTATATGATATCATATAGGATTGACAATCCTCGTCCGGGTTAGCACGCACTAACTAGTCAAACGGACGTATTAGCATTTGGGAAGACGAGTGTGGATTAGGCACTCGTAGGAGGCATTCAAGTTAGGTTTTTCCTTAATTGGACCTGACACTCAAGTTAAGCTCAGACTATGTGCTCATGGCTGTATAACTTTTATTTTGCTTAATTGCTTTATAAATTCAATTATAAATCTTGCGGTTCATACAATTATGTGTTGACATACAAACCTGTGAGCTCACCAGCGTTTCGCTGACCCATTTTAGCATGTATCACAGGTGACCAGCAGTAGGTTGGATTACACAATCAAGATCAATTAGCTCGAGTCAGCATGCAAACAATCAGAGATTTAGCTGCATTATTATATTTTGTATAGATTAATTATGTACTTAAATCTCTCAATTTCCACCGAGCTAATGTAACTCTATTTTTGATGTAAACTTTGGTTTTGATTAATACAAATGTAAAACGACGCATATAGTGGTCGTTCATTAAATCTTTTGTGCTTGTGATATTTGATTAGTAACACCCAATGTATACTTCCGCTAAACAGTAAATTTGGGGGTGTTACACCTGAATCCAAGCACCTACTGCAGCGATCTCCTCCTCTAGTGGGTCCGTAATAGTGGGGTGGTCCTCCGCAGTCAAATTCCAAGGTGGGAATAGGTCCCACGGTGGAATGTGCGGAGCGGGATCAGGTCCCATCAGAAAAAGGCACACAGGTGTGGAAGGAAGGCCCAGAGCAGTGTGGATCTCAGTGATGGCAGTGTGCTGGACCTCGAGGGCTCTCAGTATCGACCAAGTGACAGCAGGGTCCGCGGTAGTCACCCCATGCTGAAAGGTAGGTACTCGGGAGGGCCCTGCGGTCTGCCCCTCGGATTGGTGAGACGAAGGTAACCTGGAATAGATGGAACGCAAAAGGAAAGTCTCCTGAACGTTCACCTCCACCAAGTCTGCCAAGGTTTCGTCCAATCGAGGGGACGGTGACTGTGATCCCCTGATGGTCCTCATGCTACTACCCGGTGATGAACTACAGGAGTGATACATGGCATGTGAGCGTCTCTACTGGGTGCTCTGTGCGTCTCTACTGGGAGTGATACATGGTCCTCATGCTACTACTGGGTGCTCTAGCTAGATGCGAACTCATCCTGCAAAATACAAAAGGTTAGTGATCTAAACATAATCATTAGCCTTTCATATGGCGATATACTGCATAAGAATGGATTAGATCAAACACAAAACTAAAATTAATGCTTGAAAATATACGATAGGCTTGGGATGCCTCCCAAGAGCGCTTTGTTTATCGAGTCTCGTAGCTTGACTCATTCATACCTACTATTCTATTAGGGTGGTTCGTAGTTATAGACTACCTCGGTTGCGGGAAATTCTTCTACGTAGTGTTTTAAACAGTGACCGTTTACTTTGAAATTCCCGTCTGGGGCCTCAAGCTCGATGGCACCATAAGGAAATACTTTAGAGATCGTGAATGGACCGCTGATGACACGCAAAAAGTCATGTTTTTGTGTACCATTATCTCACCATTTTGGCCCAACTATTAATGAAAACACTTAAAATATGAACTTAAACATCACATTTCATCATAAGGGCTAAAATATAGATGATGTTTCAAGAATCAGCAAAACAACCTAAAAATGAGTAAAACAGAGCACAAACGATCATTGAATCTTCAGTTCACGTATTTTAGCACTTTTTGAGCTACATAAAGAATTATGACCTCTAACTTATGTCATTTTCTTCGTTAGGAAAATACAAACGCGTGGATATAAAGAACGCTCAAAACGGATAAACGACGAAGAAGTTACACCCGAACGAAGAAACGAAGAACCGAAGGGCCAGGATACGGCTGAACACAGACGTATACGGCTGAACCAGACCGTATACGGCTGGTCACAGACCGTATATGGCCTGTGCTCAGCCGTATACGGCCTAGCTCAGCCGTATTCACCCTATGCTCAGCCGTATATGGCCCAGTTCAGCCATATTCACCCTAGCTCAGCCGTATCGTGCGTTTGGGTGATAAAAATCTGATTTTTATTCGCCTTTGCGATACGGTTGTGCGTTTCATGGTTAGGATACGGTCTACGGATACGGCTATTAGAATACATTCCTCATCCATTCACTTCAACACTTCAACATTTTCTTTACGTTTTCGTTCTTTTAGTTAGTTAGTTTCTCTCTCTAGGTTCTCTCTCTAGTCTCTCTCTCTAGTTTCTCTCTCTAGAAACTAGTTAGAAGATTAGGGGGAGAATCCGCCACTGTTAGAATAGCTATGTAAGTACGTTCGTAGAGGCTAGTTTATGTAATGCTCGGATATTATGAAGAAATACAATTGTTATTCTGCTCGCATTTCGTATCGGTATTATCTATCCTTTCTAATATTAATTTGTCATATTGTTCTTGTTTGATGTATGTGGTTTATTAATGTTAGAAATGATTACTGCTATGCTTTGTGAGTAGTTGCTTGTATGTTTGCCATGATTTAGATAGTTATAGATGATGTTGAATTAATCTTTAAATCTATATAATTGGGGATTATTATATTTGTTATGTCTAAACTTATCATGCATCTAGACTTAGCTATGGATCACCCTTTCCAGTCCTTCATGTGACTACTACTTTAGGCTTAGAACCTTATCAACTCTAGGTACTGTAGGAAGTTATCTGTGTTATAGTAAAGAAGTCGTGTATGTCATTGTAATCCGACTGTAATACTGGGCAAATGCCCCGGAAAGAGCCGTCTGTGCCGACACTGTGGATTACCTAGAGACCCTAGAATATGGCCTAGAAACCAATATAGCTGTGGAAATGTTACAGTACACAGTATGTCTACCCCTGTAACTGAAGCTGTGGAAACACTTTAACATTGTACACCGTATCTGTACCTAGGGATGAAAAGCTGTGGAAACACCATAGTACACCGCAAGTACATCCTTGGTTACATGAATCTGTGGAACTGTTTAAGTGCAGTACATCGTGAACGGTTCCTAGGTTGGTACGCTGTGGAAGGAGTATGCATTGTACACCGCTGGTGTTCCTAGGGCTGAATGACTGATTGCAAAGGAGAGGCTAGATCATGACAGAAGAAGTTGAACTAATCAAACGTAAGGAATGAGTCTGGAGATGAAAGTCAAGCCCAACAGTGGTTTAGGATTCTTAAAACCCCTAGACTCTACAAAACTGATAGTTTAGAATAGCAAGTTAAATAATCTGAACATGTTTAGGAAATGGCATTTACACTTAGGTGTTAAGAACGGTCAGAATTACCTGCATGGCAGTCTGTTACCTTGTTCCTGCACCCTTCAAGGGTCATTTGTCCACAAAGACAGTGTGGGGGGTTGAGCAGCCTGTTCTGATCAGAATCACGATAGCCTAGGTACTCAGTGACATACTAATTTAGAACCAGAACTAAAGAAGTAGGGTCCTAGTGTTTACACCTGTAGTTTATATGTTGTTACCTAATTGTGTCCCCAAATAAACATCATCCCAATCATACACTACCCTAAATCATGGTGAGCCACGTCTTCGTTATCGTTTAGGTGTAATATATGCTAGTCTCCCCTTTACTTTTATGTTTCATTAGTTTTAATAGTTTAATAGATGAAAACCCAAAAGCAACCACCTATCCACTTATCTAAATCCTAGCTTAAATATTAGTTTATCAGAACTAGCTTTGTTTCAATTCTACTGTCGAGAGGAATGACCCTGGATCATCCTTACCACGTACTAATATCGGGTATTCGTACCCAGTAATAGTAAGTAATTCGGAAGGTTTAGGCTCCCCCGACTATTATAAATTTAAAACTTCCAGATCCGTGCCTCGACGGCTGGACCAACGACCGGTGTAAAAACCAACCGACCGTTTGGGCGCGATCAACCGCTCCACCGTGTTTTGAATTTTCCAGAAAACTTCTTAAATCGTGAGTTAAAGAGTAGAACTTTATCACCTGGATTGAAGCGTGTAAGGCGCAACTTTGAATCGTGGAGCAACTTGGTTCTTTCTTTGAATTTGTAGGAGCTTTCATAGGCTTGATCTCTTAACTCTGATAGCTCATTCAGTTGTATTTTCCGGTGCGTTCCCATTATCGTAAGATCCAAGCTACAGTTTTTCAGTGCCCAATAAGCTTTGTATTCGAGTTCAATCGGGAGATGACATGTCTTTCCATAAACGAGCCTATAGGGGGTTGTTCCAAATGGCGTTTTGTAAGCTGTCTGAAATGCCCATAAAGCATCGTCTAGCTTATCTACCCATCTCTCCTTGTGTTGACCAACTGTTCGTTCCAAGATCCTTTTTAATGCGCGGTTTGTAATTTCTGCTTGCCCATTTGTCTGTGGGTGGTAGGCCGTAGACGTCTTGTGGGTAACACCGTATTGTTGCAATAGTTTCATAAACTGGGTGTTGCAAAAGTGTGTGCCTCGATCACTGATGATCGCCTGAGGGGTTCCAAACCGACAGAATAGCTGTTTTAAGAACTTAGTTACGACCCATGAGTCATTTGTTGGGAAGGCTTGAGCTTCGGCCCATCTGGATACGTAGTCGACAGCTACTAGAATCTATTCTTTTACGTATGATTTTGGAAATGGTCCCATGAAATCTAATCCCCATATGTCAAATATTTGACATGCTTGGATATTCGTTAACGACATTTCGTTACGCGTTGTGATATTTCCAAACCTTTGGCAAATATCGCAGCGTTTCACTAAGTCTTGTGCATCCCTGAAAATAGTAGGCCAATAGAATCCTGAGTCGTAAACTTTCTTTGTTGTCAAATTGGCTGAGTGATGTCCTCCGGTAGGTCCGTGATGGCTTTGGTGGAGTATATGTTCGGCTTCTTTCCCATCGACACATCTTCTCACAATTTGGTCGGGACAGACTTTGAACAATTATGGATCATCCCAAAAATAATGTTTGACATCGCAGAAGAATTTTTGTCTTCGCGATGATATCATCCCCTTTCTTGTGATCCCTCCAACTACGAAATTGGCAATGTCTGCAAACCAAGGATCGTTAGAGAATTGCGAACCTTGCATTTGTTCTCCTAAACTCATTAACTGCTCCTCTAGAAATCGATCTTTAATATCTCTTTCTGCAAGTTGTTCCATTGATGGGTTTTCAAGTCGACTTAAATGATCTGCGATGACATTTTCTGCTCCTTTTCTATCTTTTATTTCGATGTCGAATTCTTGTAGGAGTAAAATCCATCGTAACAATCTGGGCTTTGCGTCTTTCTTTTTGAAGAGGTATTTTAGAGCTGAGTGATCCGTGTACACTATTGTTTTGGACAGTATTAGGTAGGATCAAAATTTGTCAAAGGTGAACACTACAACTAACAACTCCTTTTCGGTGGTTGTGTAGTTCTCTTGAGCGTCTGTGAGTGTTTTGTTGGCGTAGTAGATTGGTTGAAAATGATTATCCTTCCTTTGCCCTAGAACTGCCCCAACTGCGAAATCACTTGCATCGCACATTATTTCAAACGGTAGATTCCAATCTGGAGTGACCATGATTGGTGCATTTGTTAGCTCCTTTTTCAGGTAGTTGAAAGCTTTCATGCAGTTCTCATCAAATATGAACTTGATGTCCTTTCCTAGAAGGTGGGTGATAGGTCGAGAAATCCTGGAGAAATCCTTGATAAAACGGCGGTAGAACCCAATGTGTCCTAGAAAGCTTCGGATGGCCTTAACGTTGGTTGGTGGTGGTAGTTTGGCAATGGTTTCGACTTTTGCTTTGTCTACTTCGATTCCTGATCTTGATATTCGGTGCTCTAAAACTTTTCCTTCTTTTACCATAAAGTAACATTTCTCCCAATTCAAGACAAGATTTGATTCTTCACACTTGGCGAGCATTCTATCGAGGTTGGATAGACATGATGTGAAAGAGTCTCCAAAGACCGAAAAATCATCCATAAAGACCTCCATGCATTGTTCAATCATGTCATGGAAAATTGCAACCATGCATCTCTGAAATGTTGCAGGTGCGTTGCATAATCCAAACGGCATTCGTCGATAAGCAAATGTTCCGTACGGGCATGTGAACGTTGTCTTTTCCTGGTCCTTTGGATCGAGCGGGATTTGGAAATACCCGGAGAAACCGTCAAGGAAATAATAGAATTCGTTCCCTAATAGCCTTTCGAGCATTTGGTCAATAAATGGAAGCGAGAAGTGATCCTTGCGAGTTGCTTCGTTTAACTTCCAGTAATCGATGCAAACCCTCCAACCGGTAACCGTCCGAGTTGGCATAAGCTAGTTTTCTTCGTTTGTAATGACCGTCATTCCTCTCTTCTTCGGGACGACTTGAACAGGGCTAACCCAAGGTGAGTCGGATATTGGGTAAATTAATCCAGCATCCAAGAGTTTGATAACCTCTTGCTTAACCACGTCCTGAATCTTTGGGTTTACCCTTCTCTGCCTTTGTACGGATGGTTTGAAATCGTTCTCCATATGTATCTTGTGTGTGCAATAGTTGGGATTGATTCCTTGTATATCAGAAATCTTCCATGCGATTGCTTTCTTGTGCGATTTCAGAACATTGATGAGTTGAGCTTTCTCTTCGGGTTTTAACTCTTTTGAGATTATCACCGGGAGTTGGGAAGCTCCTTGGAGGTAAGCGTACTCAAGGTAAGGTGGTAATTCTTTTAATTCCAGGTTTGGTGGTTCTTCAATAGACGGCTTCATTCTAGCTATCTCGTCTCTATTTAGTTTCTCATATTCAGCCTGGAATGGTGCCTCGTCTATCTCGGGTTCAGATGCGGAGATTGATGCTATTTCGACCCACTCGGTTGCATTTGAGAATTCGTCCATCTTTAGCTCATATTTGTTGACTGGTGATGAGGAAACTTCATCATGTCTGGTGATAATGATTTCTCCGTTGTCGGTGAACTGGAATTCTTGGAACTGAGCGGATGAAGATTGGTTTATGGTGATTTCAGGGTTCGAAAGTGGTAGTGGTACGGGTTGGTTATCTAATTGTGGTTCAAATGGCGGGTGCTTAACACTCATTTCCTTGAATGAATTTAGTATTTCTTCAATAGAAGGAAACAAGTTTGGTTTGTTGAATAGAGGTTTATCTCTCTTTAGCCAAGGTATTGGTGTTCCGCATCCTAACGGAACAGCGATTGCTTTGCCATCGGTTCGAGAAGATTTCTTTTCAAACAAGGGAAATAGTAGTTCATCGGATGTTGTTGGCGAAGTGATTGCGGAATGTAGCCCAGTGACGCGCCACCAACGGTCGGTCGGGTTTTCACCCTGTCGTCGGACCGTCCGTCAGCGGCGATGTCAGTGGAGTTTTAAAATTTATATGTGCGGGGCCTAAGTGTACCTAGTTACTATTTGGTGTATAGCAATAAGGATGACCTAGGGTCGTTCTTTGAGTCAGTGTATTGTGGATCTTGGACGAAACAGACATACTTATCAATCTAGCGGGTTTTAAAAGATTTGATTGGGGTTTTGTTTTTATTTTTTTTATACTAAAGCGGAATAAAATAAATGTAAATAGCAGATAATCAAGAGAGGGGTGTTTGCTATGATTTTGGTAGCCTTATTGGTTGGAATGAGACTGTGTTCTAAAGGTTTGTATTTTATTTATTTCAGGTATTTTGTGGAGAGAGCACTAGCCCCCTACTGATAGAGTTCTCGATCAGTATGTCACTGGGCAACTAGGCTATCCTGATTCTGATCGGAGTAGTTTATCCAGCCCACAACACTAACCGTTGAAGGTATAGTGACCCTTATCTGGGATGAAACCCTGGGTGCATGAATAAGGCGACAAACCAACTCGATGTCCGACCTTTCTTAACCCCACAATAATATCTAATCTAAATAAAACATTTAAGACCAAATTTATAGAGTGTGCTTGATTACTTTCTATCGATGGTTTTGTGAGTCTGGGTGTTGAGTCATGACTCTTGATTCACATAGACCGATAACAACGACTCTTTCCGTAACTCCCACACTGTACTCCACCGGAGGTGTTTCCATTGCTGAACCAAGGACCTAGTCGGTACCAGCTCTGCTGATCACAGAGTTGCCGTTGTTCCACAAGGCTTAGTAACTGCGGCTTTTCCTTGGCTTCCACGTGTTAACTACACCGGAGGTGTTGTCGACGCTATACCGAGTAATCAGCCGACTTATGGTACCTTTACATTGTTTCACAAAGGCTAACCCAGACTACTTAACTAAGTTTGTATTTAAGCATAATATTATCCATCTATGATATAAACCAGCCCTTACTTTTAAGTCCCAATAAATCCCTAATTTGTCAACAGTGCAATATTCACGTTCAGTTAGAAAACCATATTTCCACGGGCACAGTGTACTTTGCGTTCAAAGTAGAAAGCATTATTTCCACGGCTCCAGTGTACTTAGTGTTCAGTTTGAAAGCCATATTTCCATAGCCACAAAGTACTTTGCGTTCAAATTAGAAAACAGTATTTCCTCGATGACGATGTACTTAGCGTTCATTTAGAAAGCGATGTGTACACGGTTTAACAAATCAGACCATGTTCATGTTTGACACAGATAACTAAGTACCTTTGATGGGGTTCGCAACGTCCCATCATAAAGGCCGTAATCACGTTTACTGGTTGAAAGGCGATTAGTTTAATATGTTTAAAATCATAGATAGAAAGTAAATCAAAGCACTATAATATCATTCCAACCAATTTACGACTAACTACATCATAGCAAACACGCAATATCACTACTCGCTAATCATGGCAATCAATCCTAAATCTAGCATGACAACAGTAATAACAATCATCATAATGAAATAGATAAAGGATAGATATAACCGTAATAAGAGCGTAGCTGAATACAACTTGAACGTTACACGAGCAGAACTCCTAGTATGCGCCAAGCAATATTACAAGATTGCCCTTCTACTAACTAGCTACTAATCTACTAATAATTATAACATAAACCTAGAGAGAGAGTAGTGAGAGAAAGTGTTGAAGTATTTCTTGGTTGAGAAGTGTGTTGAAATGATGAAATGAGGCTTGTATTTATAGAGATCGCACAACCGTATCCGTAGACCGTATCCAAACCTTCAAACGCACAACCGTATCACAAAGGCAAATAAAAATCAGATTTTTATCGCCCAAACGCACAATACGGCTGAGCTGGACCGTATACGACTGAACTGGACCGTATACGGCTGTGCATAGGGTGAATACAGCTGAACTGGGCCGTATACGGTTGAGCACAGGCCGTATATGGTCTGCACAGGCCGTATACGGTCTGTGTCCAGCCGTATACGGTCTGGCTCAACCGTATACGGCTGTGCTCAGCCGTATCCTGCTCCTTCGGTTATTCGTTTCTTCGTTCGGGCGTAACTTCTTCGTCGTTTATCCGTTTTGAGTGTTCTTTATATCCACGCGTTTGTATTTTCCTAACGAAGAAAATGACATAAGTTAGAGGTCATAATTCTTTGTGGAGCTCAAAAAGTGATAAATTACGTGAACAGAAGATTCAATGATCGTTTGTGCTCTGTTTTACTCATTTTTAGGTTGTTTTTGTTGATTCTTGAAACATCGTCTATATTTTAGCCCTTATGATGAAATGTGATGTTTAAGTTCATATTCAAGTGTTTTCATTAATAATTGGGCCAAAATGGTGAGATAATGGCACACAAAAACATGACTTTTTGCGTGTCATCACCCAGGGTCTTCATTATATAGCTTTTGAACGGTGATTGTAGTGTTAGGTATCGAATCCCGGCTAGATAGTGCTAGTACTTCATGGAGATGTTCATCAAAAATATCCTGCATGGTATCACACAAAGCAAGGTCCTCTTCCAGGGGGTGCTTCATTAATCGATCGACATTAAAGGTGACCTCCTCTTTCCCAACTCTTAATTTTAAAGATTTTTCGTGAACGTCGATTACGGCCTTGACAGTATTTAGGAATGGTCTGCCAAGGATGAGCGAGATATGGGTGTCTTCCTCTATGTCCATGACAATAAAATCTACTGGAAAAACTTATCGACTTTGACCATGACATCTTCAGCAATTCCTTGAGGGAGCTTAACTGATCTGTCGGCTAATTGGATGATCATACGAGTAGGCAATAGGTCATCTAGTCCTAATTTCTTATAAAGGGAATAAGGCATAAGATTAACACTAGCACCTAGGTCTGCTAAGGCGTTACTAATTTGAATCCCTTGGAGAAAACTGGGTATAGTAAAGCGTCCAGTATCGCCTAATTTAGGTGGGAGACCATGTTGTACAATTGAAGAACATTCAGCATTCAAGGGTAAACTAACTATTTGCCTAAGTTTTTCTTTGTTTGAAAGGAGTTCTTTAAAGAATTTGGCACACGAGGGCATTTCTACTAAAGCATCTAATAATCTAACATTTAAGTGCAGGCATTTAAATATTTCAAGATATTTACCGAATTGGGTTTCTTGCTTTTCCTTCTTTAGTCTACCAGGATAAGGTATTCTCGTGCGAGGTACATTATCTGGAGTTTTGGATGGGTCGGATGTTGTGATAGGGGTATCAATTGACACATTTTCACTAGGTGTAGGTTTTGGCAAAGAAGTGTTATCGGGTGTGTTATCGGGTGGTGGTGGATCAACTTTGGTTACTTTTCCTCCTCTCGTCATGATTAACACATCATCACTTGGATGAGTGGTGTCGTTAGTGCTTGCCGACGTACTTTCCTCAATAAAACTTAAGTTTTTCAAAATAGATTCCATGTTAGAGATTAATTTTTCTGAAATTTTTATCATGGCATCAATGTTATCTTGAAATTCAACATTTCTTTTGCTTAAAAGGTCTTGTTCAAGCATAAAAAGTGGCAAAAGTGATTTTGAGGAAAATAAGTGGCTCGTAGGAGAAGAATCATCCAAAAGTTGGGTCCAATCAGGATAAGGTATTGACATGATTGGTCAAGAGTGGTTAAACTAAATCTAAACTAATTCTAAAGTTAAAAAGGTAAATTTTGATCGATGTTGATCTCTCAAAAGGATCGCTAAACACTAAAGTTGCTAAATTCCTAAAATCGGTTGCCGACGCTCCCCGACAACGGCGCCAAAAACTTGTTGCGTTGCACACCGGTCATTGGAATTTTTAATGGAGATGCAGCACAGCAGTGGGTTTTAAATTTATAAGGCTAGGGCCTAGGGTTACTATTATGCTAATCAAGGGGCTAGCAAAGGACAAGTATGACCTAGGATCGTTCTTCAAAGCGTGGTAAATTGAAGCTAGGGGGTTAGAAACTTTTATGTATTTAGATAGGGGGGAAAAGAGTTGGTTTTTTGTTTTGGTTTTAGATTTTCTACCCTAAATTAAATTAAGATGAACTAAAAGGTGGAGGTTACTTCGGGCGTTCTGCAATTAAAGCGATTGTCTACTATGAAGTGGTTTAGGAGTTGTTTAATATGGAGAGTTCTAATGAGGATAAGTTCGTAAGTTAATGTGAGCTATCACTGCAATCCTTCTATCGGGCTAACGCGGAGGTATCCACAATCAGGCAAATAGAATGTCACGTGGGTTGCAGTGTATATTAAAGCATACACCAAAAGTTCTCTCAAATGTATACCCATATTACCTGACAGCTAATCTCGAATCCTATTCCCCAATCTCGGTCGTCAGAGATGTCCGAATCATGGCATAGTTTGTTGAATAAACAATCTTATGAACGAGGTTTTATCCTCACTGGAATAGGTTGGACTAACTGGTCTAGGCGGTCGGATGATATGTCATCACTTATTCGTACGAATTATCAACATTACTCAGGTATGCAAGAATACTGGGATGGTTTGTACTACAAATGGAAACTTAAGCAACACATTTGTTATTCAATTCGTAATACAACTTCCTTCGGTCGTTCTCGACTTCCATACATTTGTACTCCGCCGTAGGCGTTTGCTGTACTATATCAGAGAACAGTCAAATAGGGGCCGTCATATTGCATCACGATATTTAATTCCGTATGTATTTCACTATTATGATAATCCTAAGGCAATAATCAAACAAGAACATGCAATAAGACGATCAAAGCAATAGTTCAATATAAGCATGCAAAGGTGTTATTTAAGTCGAGGATATTCCGAAAGTTGTCTCAAAAATATCGTCTATATGAATTTAATCTTAATCCACCTCTATTCCCATATTCCGTGTCTCTTGGATCCTATTTTGGTCTAGAGAACACCGGCAATGCCGAGCTCAATGATTCAATATAACATAGTATAACTAAGTGACCTGTATCCTATAAGTTAGCTACGTTCATTTTTGGATAGGGTTTTAGTCACAATATGAATTGGGCAGATAAACGATAAAGATTTAATTCCTACATCTATTTGTAATATAAACCATCCGCAATCTCATAACATACAACTTAATTACATATTTAAAACTTTCTAAACGACTATCATAGCAGACAACTGAGTTATCTAATTAATCATGGCAATTCTAGCATGCATATTTAAATTTATTAAAGAAAGAACAAACTTAATTAAATATGAAAGATAGATTAAAACCTGAAATAGGCGTAGAATAACTCGTAGCTACAAATGCGTCTCGGAGCACCTCCGTACAAGTCTTCCTAGCTTAGTTAACTAGCTAATCTAATTAACTAAGGAAGAATTACAAATAAAGAAAGAAAAAGTGAAAGTGTGTGTTGTAGGTGTTTTTGGTGTATCCAATGTGTTGGTGTGTCTTCCAAATGTACCAAAGCCCTCCTATTTACAGGAGAAATCCAGCTTACGTTAGCAACTTGAGGAGCACTTTAGCAAAAGGTGGAAAAGGTGGTGCACCGGGTACGTACAATCGCGCAAAGGTGTGGCACCGGGTACGTACAATCGAGTAAAGGTGTGGCAACAGGTACACGAAAGGACCAAAAAGCAGAAATGAGACAGGGAAAGGGTGGCCGGCGGCGGCCTGGTGGTGACCGGCGGCGGCTGGCTGCCACCCGCCCCGGTTCACCGTCTTTTGCTTTGTTTCTTAATTCGCGCGTGTTTTCTTCGTTATGCATCCGTTTTCATCGATTCTTTTTTTGTTGGATTCGTTTTTCTTAAACGAAGACTTTGATGAAAAGTAATACCAAAATTGAGTTTCCTATCTCCAGATATTGCATACGAATCATTTGAATCTTCCGGCGGGCGTAGAATCTTCATTCTTTATCCGTTTTTGCTGATTCTTCTTCTGTTAGACTCGTATTTTGAAAACGAACATCTTGGATAAGATGGATGTTGATGATGGGTACTTTAGTCTTTAAATCTTGTTTTGATGCCTTGAACCTTCAAACGTGCGTGGAATCTTCGTTTTTCGTCCGTTTTGCTTCATTTTTATCGGACATCTTCATTTTGATCTTCTTGACGGATTCTCATTGATTTTGATGTTATTTAGGTTAAAATGCTCAGAATCGTTTCAGGATGAGAAGGATATCGGTAGTAAAAACGTGACTTTTTACGCGATATCACCTAGCAACACGGTTCACAACCCACATGTTGAGGAGGCAAAGCAAGTTACCACCACCAAGGAAGCAGCAACTCCACCACCTGCTGCTGTCCCAGTAAAGGAAGAACAAAAGGTCAGGACACCAGCTGTGGAAACCACTCCAACCATGAACAAGGAGGTTAGAATCCCTTACCTCGCTAGACTTAAGGTCTAACCTAAGAAATTATCATCTTTTAAGTTAGACGGAAAATTCCTTGATACCATGTCTAGAGTTCCTGGTCGTAATAAGTACATCAGAAAATTGCTATCCACTAAGGATAAACTTCCCGAAGTAAACAACATTCCCGTTAGTTCTGAAACCTCAGCCCTACTTAAGAATAGCCTTCCTGAAAAATTAGGAGACACCGGTAGATTTACATTCCCTTGTTCTATTTACCAATCCGGAGAAATAAGCGCCTTAGCCGACCTAGGAGCTAGCATTAACCTCATGCCCTACTCACTGTTTAAGAGGCTAGAACTTGAAAACTTGAAACCCACTAAGATGACCGTCCAGCTAGCTGACCAATCCGTTAGATACCCAAAAGGAATAGCTGAGAATGTCCTAGTTCAAGTTGACAAATTCTTCTTTCTGACGGATTTCGTGGTAATGGACATCCACGAGGACATAAACATCCCGATTATCCTTGGAAGACCATTCATGAACACAGCCCGAGCAGTGATCGATGTATACTACCACACGATTGTCCTACGCTCACACGGTGAAAGCATTACTTACAAGATCGACCAACCAGAATGCACCCCGGAACAAGAAGAATGTTGCACTATATCAACAGAAAGAATTACCTATAATGATGAATTACCTATAATGATGAATCAGAGCCCGAAGAAGAACAACCTTTCACTCGATCGTCAATTTTAATCTCTGACTCTGAGTATGAACCAGAAGAGGAAGAAGTTGAATCTGAAGACGAAGAACCTGAGGAAGAGGAAGAAATGAACGAAGAAATGGAGGATGATGAAGATCATGTTGACTCGCCAGAAATGGCTGAAGTCAAGAGGATACAAAACTGCGAAGATTACTCTTCATCAGAAGAATTCGTTGATTATGAAACCCTCTATCAAGAACTAAAGTTCACTCATATCAGAAGAATGAGAAACATTCTTGACTCTTATCTCGACCCATCGAAACCTTTCACCTGAACCTGACTCCGAGATATAGATAGGTTTGAAGAAGAACTCCGATCATCAAAGCACCCAGACTTATATACTACACTCTATCAAAAATTTCCTGCATGGCAAAAAGGTGGCTTTTATGAAGGAAACCTTCAAGACACATCTACGGAAGTTAGGACCATCGAAGTTGACAGTTCCTAACCTTTCAATAACGCCCCCTCAGATGAAGAATTCCACCAATTTCCAGATTCCCGTGATGAAGATTCTGAAGAAGAAATCAAGTATGACGACGATTGTATCGACGTCACTCTCGACGAACTCTCTATTCCCCCCACTCCAGCAAATTCTCCCATCACCACAACTGAGATATTGGAAATCCCTCTCTTAGATACCCACCAAGAGATGATGACTTGATTGATGAAAATGATGATGTTCGCATCATCGTAGAAGCTATCAGAGAATCAACCAATGACTACACCACCGCTCAAAGGCACCTGATAAGGGAAATCGAACGAGAATACAATTCATACCTCGCTAATTATGGAGAACCAGAACCCCGTGCTCTTCGAAGATATATTCAAGTATTCTCCAATTCTCTTCAAGCACAAATCACTAGAGAAGCTCAACAGCCAGAAAGACCCCACTACCCGAAGGGAGAAGTCGAGTTCCAGCAACCAAAGGTAAATATACCAAAAAGTGTATTGTGCCTTGGCCGGATCTGCTTTTCCCTACTCTTCTAATCATAAGGCTATACTTGCATCAATGAGAACCAATCTTGAAAGAGCTACTGGAAACCCACTAAATTATGCCGGCATCAGAATGGTGGGAGATCTTAGAACCCTTCTAGATCTCATCGAAACTGGAGAACATCTCACAGCCTCGAAAAACCACAGAATCGTCATTCACTCCACCATTGGTCATCACGTTGAACTAATAATTGATGAGTTAAATGAGTCAGCATATGAAGAAGAAACTCGTGAGGTACCAAGATTCATTCCACACATGTCGTGAATCAACCTAGCAACCTATGTGACAACTCGACTGCCCGGAATGTACCAAGAAGAAGACGTAGAACTTGACGTTTATCGAAATAGATATCGCGAAATATTCAGCAAGTTAATCTACATCTTCACAGACTCGGATTTTCCCTTCAACCGTGAACAACACCAAATCATCAGACAAGTATGCCAAGCAACAAGATCCTTTGGAGGAGATCCTTTGGCTAGTGACTTTGAAGAAGTAAGAACTGAGTTTTTGGCTTTAATCGCCTCAATAGGTCGAAGCCACCCCCAGCGTGAGGTTTTCCGAACCTACACCTGCACCAGAATTGACCCTAATGGACCAGTTACACGGTTAGTTAGATACATCAGCTACGGGATGGCAATCCTCGACAGATTGGCCACTGACCACTTCAAAAGCTTCAGAATGGAATCCACCAACCCACCAACTCTTATTGCCGACATGACAGAGCAATTCCTCCAAACTTTCCTCCAAGATACACCCTACCTAGAATCTACAGTGACCACTCCAGCACTAGGGATGCATCCAGTATCATCTAAAGAAGAAAGGACTAAGTCGAGCTCTCGACTTTAAAAAAGCACTTCTGTTGCACTGCACACCGATCGTTGGAATTTCTAATGGAGATGCAGCACAGCAGTGGGTTTTTAATTTGTAAGGTTGGGCCTAGGGTTACTACTCTTGCTAATCTAAGGGCTAGCAAAGGATAAGTATGAACTAGAGTCGTTCTTCAAAACGCGACGAATTGAATCTAGGAGGGTTTAGGAACTTTTATGAATTTAGCTGAGGCTTAGAAAGATGGTTTTGGTTTTGGGTTTTTCTAAATTAAAGTTAAATTTAAGATAAACTACAAGGTGGAGGTTACTTAAGGCGTTCAACAATTAAAGCGATTGTCTACTATGAAGTGGTTTAGGTGAAGTTAAATAAGAGGAGTCTTAACGAGGATAAATTTGTAGGTTAATGTGAGCTATTCTGCAGTCCTTCTATCGGGCTAACGCAGAGGTGTCCACAATCAGGCAATTAGAATGTCACATGGGTTGCAGAATATATTAAAACATGCACCGAAAGTTCTCTCAAATGCATGTCCATACTATCCTACAGTTAATCTCAATTCCTATTCCCCAATCTCGGTCATCAGAGACGTCCGAATCATGGCACAGTTTTTTGAATAAACAATCTTGTAAACGGGTTTTACCCTTGTCGGAACAGGTTGGAATAACCGGTCTAGACGGTCGGATAGCATGTCATCACTTATTCATATAAATTATCAACATTACTCAAGTATGCAAGAAAACAGG
Source organism: Pseudognaphalium luteoalbum (assembly GCA_963422505.1). Taxonomy (NCBI): domain Eukaryota; kingdom Viridiplantae; phylum Streptophyta; class Magnoliopsida; order Asterales; family Asteraceae; genus Pseudognaphalium; species Pseudognaphalium luteoalbum. Next base: position 53,562,063 of record OY730196.1, read on the forward strand.
GATGATTTATACTAAGAATAGGAATCTAAGTAACACGTTTGTTAATCGATTCATAACATGACTACCTTTAGTCGTTCTCGACTTCCATACATTTGTACTCAGCCATAAGCGTTTCCAGTACTATATCGAAGAACAGTCGAATAGGGGCCGTCACATTATTTCACGACGATTAAGTCTAAGTATATTTTACTATCATGACAATCCTAAGGCAACAATCAAACAAGAACATGCAATAAGACAATCAAGGTAATAGTTCAATTTAAGCATACAAAGGTGTTATCTAAGTCGAGGATATTCCGAAAGTTGTCTCAAAAATATCATATGTTTGAATGAAATCTTAATCTACCTCTATTCCCATGTTCCGTGTCTCTTAGATCCTAGTGTGGTCAAGAGAACACCGGCCATGCCTAGCTCAATGATTCAATCTAACATAGTATAACTAAGTGACCTATACCCTATGAGTTAGCTACATTCATTTTTTGATAAGGTTTTAGTCACAACATGAGTTGGAGAGATAAACGATAAAGATTCAATTCCTACATCTATTTATAATATAAAGCATCCGCAATCTCATGACATACAATACAATCACATATTTAAACTTTTCCTAAACGACTATCATAGCAGACAATTGAGTTATTTAGTTAATCATGACAATTCTAGCATGCATATTTAAATTTATTAATGAAAGAACAAACATATTAAATAGGGAAGATAGATTAACACCTGGGAAGAAGTACAATAACTCGTAGCTAAAATATGCGTCCCGGAGCACCTCCGTATAAATCTTCCTTGATTAGTTAATTAGCTAACCTAATTAACTAGGAAGAATTAAAATTACAAAGAAAGAAAGATATCTAAGGTGTAAAAGTGTGTAAAAGTGTAGGTGTGTAAAGATGTGTGATCAAATGAACCAAAGACCCCTATTTATAGTTGAGTCATGGTGGATTTTAGCATTTTTAGGCACATATTAGCAAAATGTGGAAAGGTGGTGCACCGGGTACGAAAAAGCATGGAAAGGTGGTGCACCGGGTACACGCAAGGACCAAAAAGTGGAAACAAGAAGGGGGAGGGGGGGGAGGTGCCGCCCACCAGCAGGCCGGCGGCTGCTGGTGGTTGGCCGGTGGCGGCTGGCTGCCACCCGCCCCGGTCTGTCGTCTCTCGCTGCATTTCTTAATTCGCGTGTATCTTCTTCGTTATTCGTCCGTTTGTGTTGATTCTTTTTGCGTTGGTTTTGTAATTCAAAAACGAAGACTTTGATGAAAAGATATCCCAAAAATATGTCTCCCATCTTTGGATGTCTCGTACGAATCATTTGGATCTTCTGACGTACGTAGAATCTTCATTCTTTGTCCCTTTTTGTTGATTCTTCTTCTGTTGGATTCGTAATTTGAAAATGAACATCTTGGATGAGATGGATGTTGATGATGGGGACTTTTGTCTTGAAATCTTGTTTTGATGCCTTGAATCTTCAAACGTGCGTGGAACCTTCGTTTTTCATCCGTTTTGCTTGATTTTTGTCATGCAACCTTGTTTTGACCATCTTGGCATAATATCACTGATTTGTACTGTTTCTAAGTTTAAAATGTCAAGAATCGCTCCAGAATGAGAGAGATATCGGTAGTAAAAACATGACTTTCAACGCGATATCAGTACATTATAGTTATCCATGTTAATTATATTGTTTAAATTTATGAAATAGATTTTAATTTAAGTATTCTGATTCTTAAATATTAGTTTGATGCCTATCAATTTTTATTAAGATATTCTACTTGAGGACAAGCAGAACTTAAGTGCTGGGATATTTGATAACATCAAATAATATCATATTTATACACTTATATTCCGTACATTTTATACATTTTTATTGGAATTTATGTTGATTTAGATACTTAATTTGTTCATATTTGTAATTTAGGTGTAAAAGATGAAGAATTAAAGAGAGGAACGAAAAAGAAGCAAAAATGAAGAAAAACCCAAAGAAAATGAACACTTAAAGAATGGGCCAAGAAAAGATTTAATAAAGAAGATAGCTCACATATGGAGTGATAACATCAAATAAGTGTTTTAAATGAAGCTTGGATGAAAAGGAGCGGAATTTAGATCAAAAACTGAAGAAAAGTGTAAATGATGAATTTCCTGCTATGCGTTAGTATTTTGACCATAATTTCTTCATACGAAGTCCAAATGAGTTGATTCAATCTCCCAAATTTAGCTAACACATAAAGCTACAATATATCAAAAATTTAGCTGTTTTGGAGAAAAACTCATCTACCGGTTGGGCCTTTCAACCGACGATTGGAATCGAAAATTTTAGAAATCAGTGGAAACGAAGAGTTTGACTTGGACACAAAGTAACCAACCGCCGGTTGTGTGCCGACTTCATCTATTATAAATAGAAAACTCATTACAACTTCGAAAGATATCCCAGATACGAATTTTAGAGGTAAAAGTCGATTATTAGGGTTAAAGAACGACTCTATGTCGAATTTGGAGGCTAGGAGGCTGGGGATTGAAGACCTTCAAACCTAACGAATGGTAATTTAATATCTTTGGTTTGTATTCTAAGTCCTTTTACTTGATAAATGACTTTTTACTTGTATTTAGAATCTTGTTTATATAATCAATGATTATTGATTATTTCTTTAACATATTTGTTTAGATGAATGATGTTTGTATGATTATTTGAGTATATGTTTATGTTAATTGATTCTATGAATGTTATTAAGGTTATGTCTATATTGATTATATGATCATGATATTCATGCTATATAGAGAACTCTTGTGTGGATTGACTTAATAATTTAGGTTTATATTTTGATTATACCTAGATAAACGAGAACTTGGTGATAGGTTATAGTCATTACTGGATTAAACTATAATTGATTAGATAATAATATTCGAGACCTCGAAGTTAGTTAACCTTAATATACGTTGAAGAGCTTAATCTTATGATATTGAGCTAGACCAAGGCCTTTATCTACTTTTATATTTCAACATAGATCAAATAGCTGACAAAGATAAACATATAGGAGAATTTGAATACAACATAGCTAGTCTAGATAAAATATATCTTTTATCTACCTTATTCAGCTTAACTAATTATTAATTACTTTAATTGCCTTGTGTATCCTAGTTCTGTATCAAAGTAATTATTTGTTCGCTCGGAACTAAAACGTCCCCCTTTATCTGTAACCTTAATTGTAAATAGTTGTTAATAATTGTTTAGGGTTAAATTCAAATACCGTTCCCTATGTTCGATACCTGGACCTACTTATAAAGTTATATTATACGAACGGGTTATTCTTTCCTGTATTGTGTGATAGTATTATTTAGTATTTCCTCGATTTAAAACTTGTTATTTTAATTGACTATACTTTCCGCACATCAAGAACCAAAAGAAACTGAAGCTGCAACCTATATTTGGAAGGACTATCACACTATGGTCTGTTGCCCACTGAAGTTACCTCCGCATTCTTTGGGGACACTGTCAAAATCAGTGATATCTCTAGGTCAGCCACAGAAACCAAAGACGTAATCCATGATGATATTGTGCACCAGGTTCAATCATATTCAGGTTCTGACTCTGATTATCAGGTAACTAATATTACCTACGATCATATTAGACCTGCTTCACCCTTTGTATTTATTCCTGTACAGCATACACCACCTCCATCACCACAACAAACCACTATAGTTTCTTGACCACAACTCACACCACCTCATGTACACCTTACACCACCTCATGTACCACTTACTCCACCTCATCAGTCATCACCACCACAAGCAAGTTGTATTAATCAAATTTTGAACAAGCTGGATTAGCTGGCCTCAATCCAATAAAATTACATGCATGCCACTGAAAAATCCTTTACCAAGCTTAATCAAAAGTTTGTCTCCCTCAGTGCTGAAATTTCAGAACTTCGAAATGAAATAAAGTCAGGTAGTGGCCCCATCACCTCATCAATCAAAGAATCAACAAGTGCATTTGCAGCTGAACTGAAAAAGCTCCAAGATCTACTTCCTTCCAATCTAGCAACACAACTTGGAAATTTTGCTTATAAGGTTGAAGAAGTACCGCTGCTGTCAACCCTGTTCCCTTAACGGTTGAATCAATAATCACTAGTGTCAATACCTTTGAAACACACATCAAGAAGGCATTAAGTGACACCAAATTCACTGCTGATGATAGAGAAGCCCTCACCGATGTCATGGGATTTCAGTTGGGGACCATGATTGCTCTCAAACACATTGGCCAACATCTTGAGGCACTGAAAGGTGTTCTCAAACGAATGGTCTCTGAATTGATTTCTAAGATTCTGGCTTATGGTCCTCCTCCTCCATCAACTGAAGGGGAGAAAATTGTCATTCATGAGATTATGGTTAATGATACACCAGCTGAGGGGGAGCACATAGAGAAAGCAGCAAAAACCATACCACCAGGTGAGGGGGAGCATAAAGACATAGTGGAGTTTGAGAATGTTGAGCATGTGCAAACATTTGTAGAATCTAATAGAGAAGTGGCTAACAAAACTGATACTATACTTAAAGAAGAATCTTCAATCCCTGTGAAGCCTTCATCTGACACTGCAACAACAAGCTCACTTACAGTACAACCATCCAGTCAAAGAAAAAGAAAATTAATCTTAGATGAGGATGATGAAGGATCTGATGAAGATATCATCACTCAGAAGGGAAAGAATATTAGAATGGAAAGTTCGAGCTCTGATGATATGATGGAAGAGGAAGAAAGACTAAAGAAAGCAATTAAGAAACTAAATCTTCCACTAGAAGACATTCATACTGCCTATCTTAATGAAAAGTCAAAGGAGCTTGAAAAAGAAAAGGCTAATGAAACTGAAAAGTTAATCTCTTAGATGAAGGCAAGTGTGGAAAATGAAGGTAAAAAGAAGGGCACTGGTGCTCTTAAAATTCAAGAGCAAGTGATGAAGCAGGGAGCACAAAACCTTAAAGAAAAAGATGTACAAGTCAAGTTCATTCAGAGGTTCATCTCATTTAGAAGATTTCCACAGAAGATTATCAAATTTGTTCCCAAAATTCTTCAAAGTTCAGCGAGCAAGGAACAATTCGGAACTGATCAGGGAAAATAAGAACACAATCAACATTGTTTCCTTATCCTAGCTGAAGACAACTTTAGGCTTCTCTGAAATCTGTGAGCTCTATGCCTGCATTAAAAACAACTCCACTTCTCACAAACCATCATTGTTGAAGCTTCTAGATAGAATTCTCAATGATCTTAATGAAGTTGAGAAGACCCTAAAGTTGCCCATCTCTCATCTCCAAGCTGAACTCAAGGGCACCTTTGTCAGCACAAGTAGGAAATTGACCAAGAGACCAACCAAAGAAGATAAGCTGGAAGAAATAAAGTTACTTCAAAAGATGAGCTGTCTTCTTGATTGTAGAGGAACTAACCACATTCTTCCTGCTGGTGTTCATTTCGTGCCTGGAAGAGTGATCAGGAGTCCTGAGTTTGGAATGTTCTACGTGGATCCTATCATCAAGCAAAGCTTTCAAAGGGCCTCTGAAATCCCCATTGCCAAAACAGAGCATCTTGCTGTTGTTAGATTCATAGGAAGATCAAGCAATGCTGATGAAGATTTTATAAAGCTAATCGATGATGAGCTGAGATTGAGGATGGCTCAAGACATTTGTAACTCATATGTAAAAATCAAGCAAGAATATCAAAATGTCATGTTATAGTGTCTCTTTTGTAAAACTTTTGATTATGATATAAAATCGAAGTTGCCAACTTTCTGCTATTTATTTTATACATGATATGTATTTGTAAAATCTTATTAATAAGTAGCTAGAGAGTAACACTTGTTCTGTCATAAATAAATAAGGAGAGATTATTGGGTCACTGACCCTGCCTCTATAATTTATGTATGATAGAACTGTTATTTGGACGCTGATATGTCCTCAGCGTCCTTTACCTTTGTGGTCTCGCTGCAAGTATGACAACGTCACTTATAACTTGTAAATTCTCATCAGCTTTATCTTTCAAGCTGATCATACCTTGAAGACTTGCAAGCTATTCATGGCTGCTGAAAGACACTGAAACCTATGTCTGAAGTCAAAGACTGAAGATATAGATAGTGAATTTTTTATTTGAAGTGGAAGATCAACAGTAATCCTAACTACTCCAGCAACCATTCCCTATGCAAGTGCATGGGTCTGACAAATACCCGTGTACTTAAAAAGGCATATTCTACAAGGTGGATAATAGCCGCATAAGCGACGTATAATAATGCACGAAGTCAACAAGCCTTCATTCACAGAAAAAATGTTTTTTCTGTAAACATGTATTATTATAGTTTAAACTCCTTCCTCATGAACAATCATTAAAGATTTGATACTTTCCAACCAATATTTATCAAATCTTTACAGATTATTCAAACGGTTAAAAATATTATCTTTCAGATAATTTTGAGGATTTATGGCTATAAATACTTAACCCAACAACCGTATTAGTCATCCCCTTCAACCACATTAAATATAGCATTTGATCTATTGCAGTAACTCATGTTAGTCAGCGAGCATTGTGCCAACACTTAGCGTGTTGAGATTATTGATAATGATCAGCGTCTCTTGCTGAGTGACTTGTTATATTTAAATTTGTTATCAAGTTACAATTACTTATATTAGTGTGTTTTTTCTCTTTCCGCAAGTAATTATTGTAAAGTATTATTTTGATTCAATCAATAAAATTACTTTATACTTGAAAAATTGTATTCACCTCCTCTACAATTAATTGTGTCAGTAGTTATAAGTTTATTTGTTTAAAAGGGACAACAATATTCATATTGACGATGTATAATACATCACCATAATTTGTGTTAATTGTTAGAATTAAAAATGAGCTATTGACTATATTGTCTTTACACAATCAAATTATCGAATTAATTCAATTAATGCGAATTACTTGACAAAATGAGAAGCTTAACTCAAAATTTATATTACTTTTTTTTTTAATCCTACATATCTAATATCTAATTTATTCAATTTAGACTCAGATAATTAAGTGCGACAATACAATAGCTTTGTATATGTTTTTTGTACCGAAATATCTTCACATCATTAATAACATATTAATAGACATACAAAGCTATGGCATATCACAATTCTAGCATACGATTCTATATTTTGAACTACTAAACTATTAGTCGGCTTTAAAAATCAAGAAAATCTAACTAAACTTCGTAGACAAAAATAATTAATTTCTTCATTGTGCGGATACAATGCTAGTTACGGATACAATGCTAGTTACGGACAAGGTGGGAAATTTTGTATGTTCTTTTCTACATAAAACTTGTTAATTTGTAAAAAAAAAAATAACTAATAAGATGATAAATCTTACTGTCGTGCAAAATATTTTTATAGTTGAGCATAAACACAATATCCACATGCGTCCTTTTCTTTTAATTAATACTAGTGTATTACTCGCGCAATGCAGTGGAGTTTAGTAATTCAATGTGTTCGGATTACCCGTCATTGTGAGTTGATAACCCTAATTTGTGCGTATGTAAAGTTTATGATTCGGGATACAATTAGTGAAAAATGAAAAATATGTGAAATAGATGGGGGATATATTGTAAAATGAGAATGATAGTTGGATAACTAATTATAGAAATATTGAATCTTAATTTTAAGAATTTCTATATATAAACTTGTAAGATGCTATATATATTATTATAGATTAGTAGAGTACCCGCGTAATGCGATGGTATGTTTGTTCATAAAACACACAAGTTTGATTATTGTCTTCTCGTCTTCAAACACATAAAACGCACAAAGGACAAACACGATGTTTGCTACTCTATAAATTATGTTGGAATGTTGGATGAATGCAAACATTTAGTTGTAGAGTAATTCAAAAATCTCATGAATAACATAGTGGATGGAAAAGATTACACAAATATAACAACAGCAATCAGATAAGACATGAAGATAGCAATCAGATAAGACATGAAGATATCAATGCAGTACATAAAAAATGAAGTGCACTATTATTTCTATGGCAAATGTGAAAATTGTGAGTTTCTATATGCAAATGCTTTCTTCTTGTAATTTTAGTCGAGAAAATAAAGGTACGGGGCATCCAACTACATCAGAATTCTCACAAAAGTAACAAATATTTTTTCATCTTTTGTGGATTTTGTTTCTTTAATATAGTCCAAAAAGATACATACTTCACTTGCGAAGCAAGGAAGACTCAAAATGACCGAGGGTCTTGAAATCCTAATGATGACCAGCATTACCATAGGAACACTCGAAATGACCGAAGTTCCTAAAATCCTAATGACGACCAGCATCACCATGTATCAGCCCCCCACCCCTTCTATGACCATCATTACGCACATAGCTGTAAAAATGTTTAGACTTAAGGGTTCATCGTTTGTTAAGTATTTCATTGCACAATAATCATAATCGTAGTCAATGGCATGTTGCTCAGTTGGTAATGGGTAAAGGCATCTTTGCCACAATAAGCACAAGGCAAGAGGTTCAAGCCCTAACACCCCCATAATCACAACCGCTGAGTGAGTCAAGTACCCCCCCACCCCCCCACACACACACATTATGGAATTGACAGCCGGTCTGGGTTGCCGGTTATCAACCTTTTTGCCATAATAATCATAATCATGCTATAAAAAATAATGAAATTTATGTTTTGCATAATATAATATCCATTTTAATCGTTGACTAAAAATGTTAATTCGTATATCTAGTTACCTATGTGTGATCATCCAAAAAGTTATTTTCATAGTTAGATTGTAATGTCGAAATGTTTATTACTTAAAGAAGACATCATGAAAGATATGGTTATAAAGATCATGATATAACGACAACATTTACATATGTTAGATTAGAAATACCTGTTATTTTGATATGATCTTCTAAAAAAATGAGATGTTCCTCTTATTTAAGTGTGCATAATATAATTATAGCAATCAGATCTCAGATATGCTAACAGATCATGTTAGTCTTTAATTGCTTGATTATGAAAATGGCGAAATAGGAAGGGGGACAAAAAAAAAGGGAAAAAAACATATATTACATGTAAAGAGTAGGTTGACATTTGCCCTTTCGTTAAAAAATATTATAAAGTGAAAAGCATATTAAAAAATGTCTTTATTAGAAGTTGAATTGATGTATTCTTGCAATAAGATTAAGCTTATTTTGCACCTTCCAATAGCCCGATATGCACTAATCTGTGTACCTAAATACTTGCAATCTAAAAGGGTTAAAGAAGCTTACCTCATTCTCCATAATATGTTCTTCAATTTCAGTCTGTTCGTGGTTTTAATGCTATTTCAAGTGCAACTTGCAGTAACAATTGCTGAAACATTTTCAAAACCATATGGATGACAAAATATAATACCGAAATTAGAATAGCAAGCAATGTGCAATCCATCAAGAAACCGCAAATCAATATCAATAATCAACAAATATATATACAAAAAGAGCTACCAAAGTCTTAATATTACTCAAAATTTGTCCAAAACCCTCCCATATTGCTCTACAATCAATTTAATATTTAAACTTCACTAAAACATCAAAACAATCATTTAACCCAGGCTCACACTTTTTGTTACCAATGCTAAGTGAGTTCACAACATGTTGACTTCAACTTCATTTTCACATAAGATGTCTTGTTCAAAACGGGTGATAATAATCTAGCTACTTAAATAACATACACATAAGCAAAATCATATCATAAATGGCAAGACAAAAAAGTACTCACTGTGAAATCTCATCAAACACTTGTTGTGCGATAAATCAAACACTTTGAAGTTTATTCTTTTATATACCTGATTGGAAACAAAATTGACTCTAATAGCTTGAAAAGATGGTTTCACCATACCGTCAATGAATGGATAATCATATTATGAATGGATGGATGGATATATACATAGAAAAATTAACTCAAATGCATGATACAATAACTAAGGTGTCACACCCCCAATTTCATGCTTTGCGGAAGCGATTATTTTTGGGTGTGACTAATCAAATATCAAGCACAAAGATTAAGCAAACGACTCTAAATAAGACGTTTTTGAAAATACATTACATTTACAAAAGTAGTACAAGGTTTTAAGTCGTAAGTATAAATCATTAGTGAGTTCGCAAAATGAATCTGAAGATTTTAAATACATAATCACAGTACAAAAGATAATGCGAGTAACATCTTCATAAGGGTGTATGCATGCGACTCGTACTAGCTTACCATATAAGTAGATCCTGCTGGGCCATCCTACTGTGGCTGAGTACCTGAGAATGCATCACTAAAACGCGTCAACCAAAAGGTTGGTGAATCTCACAGGTTTGTAGTATATAGTAATAGAAAATCCAGCAAAGTTCAATAAGTGGAAACAATTACACCAATTGTAATTATGTAAGCAGTAACAATTACACCATGGTAATTAAGTAAGTAACATCAATTACACAACGGTAATTCATTAAGTAAGTATCAATTACACAACGGTAATTTAGTAATTAAGTATCAATTACACAACGGTAACTTAGTAAGTAAGTATCAATTACGCCAAGGTAATTAGGTAAGTAAGGTCTGCCATGAGCCATCATAGTCGAAGCTTAACAAGTCTGTAATTTGCCCTCGTGAGTGCTAATCCAAAAACACTCATACGAAACGAGTAGAAAACACCTGTTTATACGAGTACGGTTCGTGGTGGCGCTATCACCCCAGACGGGGATTGTCAGTCCCATATGGATCCATATACTAAAACTCGCGCTTATCCCATAACTAACAACTATGATTCAGAGGACTTCATTGGATTAAGATGTAACTCATGCAAGTCTATAAGTGGAGTTTGAGAATGTTGAGCATGTGCAAACATTTGTAGAATCTAATAGAGAAGTGGCTAACAAAACTGATACTATACTTAAAGAAGAATCTTCAATCCCTGTGAAGCCTTCATCTGACACTGCAACAACAAGCTCACTTACAGTACAACCATCCAGTCAAAGAAAAAGAAAATTAATCTTAGATGAGGATGATGAAGGATCTGATGAAGATATCATCACTCAGAAGGGAAAGAATATTAGAATGGAAAGTTCGAGCTCTGATGATATGATGGAAGAGGAAGAAAGACTAAAGAAAGCAATTAAGAAACTAAATCTTCCACTAGAAGACATTCATACTGCCTATCTTAATGAAAAGTCAAAGGAGCTTGAAAAAGAAAAGGCTAATGAAACTGAAAAGTTAATCTCTTAGATGAAGGCAAGTGTGGAAAATGAAGGTAAAAAGAAGGGCACTGGTGCTCTTAAAATTCAAGAGCAAGTGATGAAGCAGGGAGCACAAAACCTTAAAGAAAAAGATGTACAAGTCAAGTTCATTCAGAGGTTCATCTCATTTAGAAGATTTCCACAGAAGATTATCAAATTTGTTCCCAAAATTCTTCAAAGTTCAGCGAGCAAGGAACAATTCGGAACTGATCAGGGAAAATAAGAACACAATCAACATTGTTTCCTTATCCTAGCTGAAGACAACTTTAGGCTTCTCTGAAATCTATGAGCTCTATACCTGCATTAAAAACAACTCCACTTCTCACAAACCATCCTTGTTGAAGCTTCTAGATAGAATTCTCAATGATCTTAATGAAGTTGAGAAGACCCTAAAGTTGCCCATCTCTCATCTCCAAGCTGAACTCAAGGGCACCTTTGTCAGCACAAGTAGGAAATTGACCAAGAGACCAACCAAAGAAGATAAGCTGGAAGAAATAAAGTTACTTCAAAAGATGAGCTGTCTTCTTGATTGTGGAGGAACTAACCACATTCTTCCTGCTGGTGTTCATTTCGTGCCTGGAAGAGTGATCAGGAGTCCTGAGTTTGGAATGTTCTACGTGGATCCTATCATCAAGCAAAGCTTTCAAAGGGCCTCTGAAATCCCCATTGCCAAAACAGAGCATCTTGCTGTTGTTAGATTCATAGGAAGATCAAGCAATGCTGATGAAGATTTTATAAAGCTAATCGATGATGAGCTGAGATTGAGGATGGCTCAAGACATTTGTAACTCATATGTAAAAATCAAGCAAGAATATCAAAATGTCATGTTATAGTGTCTCTTTTGTAAAACTTTTGATTATGATATAAAATCGAAGTTGCCAACTTTCTGCTATTTATTTTATACATGATATGTATTTGTAAAATCTTATTAATAAGTAGCTAGAGAGTAACACTTGTTCTGTCATAAATAAATAAGGAGAGATTATTGGGTCACTGACCCTGCCTCTATAATTTATGTATGATAGAACTGTTATTTGGACGCTGATATGTCCTCAGCGTCCTTTACCTTTGTGGTCTCGCTGCAAGTATGACAACGTCACTTATAACTTGTAAATTCTCATCAGCTTTATCTTTCAAGCTGATCATACCTTGAAGACTTGCAAGCTATTCATGGCTGCTGAAAGACACTGAAACCTATGTCTGAAGTCAAAGACTGAAGATATAGATAGTGAATTTTTTATTTGAAGTGGAAGATCAACAGTAATCCTAACTACTCCAGCAACCATTCCCTATGCAAGTGCATGGGTCTGACAAATACCCGTGTACTTAAAAAGGCATATTTTACAAGGTGGATAATAGCCGCATAAGCGACGTATAATAATGCACGAAGTCAACAAGCCTTCATTCACAGAAAAAATGTTTTTTCTGTAAACATGTATTATTATAGTTTAAACTCCTTCCTCATGAACAATCATTAAAGATTTGATACTTTCCAACCAATATTTATCAAATCTTTACAGATTATTCAAACGGTTAAAAATATTATCTTTCAGATAATTTTGAGGATTTATGGCTATAAATACTTAACCCAACAACCGTATTAGTCATCCCCTTCAACCACATTAAATATAGCATTTGATCTATTGCAGTAACTCATGTTAGTCAGCGAGCATTGTGCCAACACTTAGCGTGTTGAGATCATTGATAATGATCAGCGTCTCTTGCTGAGTGACTTGTTATATTTAAATTTGTTATCAAGTTACAATTACTTATATTAGTGTGTTTTTTCTCTTTCCGCAAGTAATTATTGTAAAGTATTATTTTGATTCAATCAATAAAATTACTTTATACTTGAAAAATTGTATTCACCTCCTCTACAATTAATTGTGTCAGTAGTTATAAGTTTATTTGTTTAAAAGGGACAACAATATTCATATTGACGATGTATAATACATCACCATAATTTGTGTTAATTGTTAGAATTAAAAATGAGCTATTGACTATATTGTCTTTACACAATCAAATTATCGAATTAATTCAATTAATGCGAATTACTTGACAAAATGAGAAGCTTAACTCATAATTTATATTACTTTTTTTTTTAATCCTACATATCTAATATCTAATTTATTCAATTTAGACTCAGATAATTAAGTGCGACAATACAATAGCTTTGTATATGTTTTTTGTACCGAAATATCTTCACATCATTAATAACATATTAATAGACATACAAAGCTATGGCATATCACAATTCTAGCATACGATTCTATATTTTGAACTACTAAACTATTAGTCGGCTTTAAAAATCAAGAAAATCTAACTAAACTTCGTAGACAAAAATAATTAATTTCTTCATTGTGCGGATACAATGCTAGTTACGGATACAATGCTAGTTACGGACAAGGTGGGAAATTTTGTATGTTCTTTTCTACATAAAACTTGTTAATTTGTAAAAAAAAAAATAACTAATAAGATGATAAATCTTACTGTCGTGCAAAATATTTTTATAGTTGAGCATAAACACAATATCCACATGCGTCCTTTTCTTTTAATTAAAACTAGTGTATTACTCGCGCAATGCAGTGGAGTTTAGTAATTCAATGTGTTTGGATTACCCGTCATTGTGAGTTGATAACCCTAATTTGTGCGTATGTAAAGTTTATGATTCGGGATACAATTAGTGAAAAATGAAAAATATGTGAAATAGATGGGGGATATATTGTAAAATGAGAATGATAGTTGGATAACTAATTATAGAAATATTGAATCTTAATTTTAAGAATTTCTATATATAAACTTGTAAGATGCTATATATATTATTATAGATTAGTAGAGTACCCGCGTAATGCGATGGTATGTTTGTTCATAAAACACACAAGTTTGATTATTGTCTTCTCGTCTTCAAACACATAAAACGCACAAAGGACAAACACGATGTTTGCTACTCTATAAATTATGTTGGAATGTTGGATGAATGCAAACATTTAGTTGTAGAGTAATTCAAAAATCTCATGAATAACATAGTGGATGGAAAAGATTACACAAATATAACAACAGCAATCAGATAAGACATGAAGATAGCAATCAGATAAGACATGAAGATATCAATGCAGTACATAAAAAATGAAGTGCACTATTATTTCTATGGCAAATGTGAAAATTGTGAGTTTCTATATGCAAATGCTTTCTTCTTGTAATTTTAGTCGAGAAAATAAAGGTACGGGGCATCCAACTACATCAGAATTCTCACAAAAGTAACAAATATTTTTTCATCTTTTGTGGATTTTGTTTCTTTAATATAGTCCAAAAAGATACATACTTCACTTGCGAAGCAAGGAAGACTCGAAATGACCGAGGGTCTTGAAATCCTAATGATGACCAGCATTACCATAGGAACACTCGAAATGACCGAAGTTCCTAAAATCCTAATGACGACCAGCATCACCATGTATCAGCCCCCCACCCCTTCTATGACCATCATTACGCACATAGCTGTAAAAATGTTTAGACTTAAGGGTTCATCGTTTGTTAAGTATTTCATTGCACAATAATCATAATCGTAGTCAATGGCGTGTTGCTCAGTTGGTAATGGGTAAAGGCATCTTTGCCACAATAAGCACAAGGCAAGAGGTTCAAGCCCTAACACCCCCATAATCACAACCGCTGAGTGAGTCAAGTACCCCCCCACCCCCCACACACACACATTATGGAATTGACAGCCGGTCTAGGTTGCCGGTTATCAACCTTTTTCCCATAATAATCATAATCATGCTATAAAAAATAATGAAATTTATGTTTTGCATAATATAATATCCATTTTAATCGTTGATTAAAAATGTTAATTCGTATATCTAGTTACCTATGTGTGATCATCCAAAAAGTTATTTTCATAGTTAGATTGTAATGTCGAAATGTTTATTACTTAAAGAAGACATCATGAAAGATATGGTTATAAAGATCATGATATAACGACAACATTTACATATGTTAGATTAGAAATACCTGTTATTTTGATATGATCTTCTAAAAAAATGAGATGTTCCTCTTATTTAAGTGTGCATAATATAATTATAGCAATCAGATCTCAGATATGCTAAAAGATCATGTTAGTCTTTAATTGCTTGATTATGAAAATGGCGAAATAGGAAGGGGGACAAAAAAAAGGGAAAAAAGCATATATTACATGTAAAGAGTAGGTTGACATTTGCCCTTTCGTTAAAAAATATTATAAAGTGAAAAGCATATAGAAAAATGTCTTTATTAGAAGTTGAATTGATGTATTCTTGCAATAAGATTAAGCTTATTTTGCACCTTCCAATAGCCCGATATGCACTAATCTGTGTACCTAAATACTTGCAATCTAAAAGGGTTAAAGAAGCTTACCTCATTCTCCATAATATGTTCTTCAATTTCAGTCTGTTCGTGGTTTTAATGCTATTTCAAGTGCAACTTGCAGTAACAATTGCTGAAACATTTTCAAAACCATATGGATGACAAAATATAATACCGAAATTAGAATAGCAAGCAATGTGCAATCCATCAAGAAACCGCAAATCAATATCAATAATCAACAAATATATATACAAAAAGAGCTACCAAAGTCTTAATATTACTCAAAATTTGTCCAAAACCCTCCCATATTGCTCTACAATCAATTTAATATTTAAACTTCACTAAAACATCAAAACAATCATTTAACCCAGGCTCACACTTTTTGTTACCAATGCTAAGTGAGTTCACAACATGTTGACTTCAACTTCATTTTCACATAAGATGTCTTGTTCAAAACGGGTGATAATAATCTAGCTACTTAAATAACATACACATAAGCAAAATCATATCATAAATGGCAAGACAAAAAAGTACTCACTGTGAAATCTCATCAAACACTTGTTGTGCGATAAATCAAACACTTTGAAGTTTATTCTTTTATATACCTGATTGGAAACAAAATTGACTCTAATAGCTTGAAAAGATGGTTTCACCATACCGTCAATGAATGGATAATCATATTATGAATGGATGGATGGATATATACATAGAAAAATTAACTCAAATGCATGATACAATAACTAAGGTGTCACACCCCCAATTTCATGCTTTGCGGAAGCGATTATTTTTCGGTGTGACTAATCAAATATCAAGCACAAAGATTAAGCAAACGACTCTAAATAAGACGTTTTTGAAAATACATTACATTTACAAAAGTAGTACAAGGTTTTAAGTCGTAAGTATAAATCATTAGTGAGTTCGCAAAATGAATCTGAAGATTTTAAATACATAATCACAGTACAAAAGATAATGCGAGTAACATCTTCATAAGGGTGTATGCATGCGACTCGTACTAGCTTACCATATAAGTAGATCCTGCTGGGCCATCCTACTGTGGCTGAGTACCTGAGAATGCATCACTAAAACGCGTCAACCAAAAGGTTGGTGAATCTCACAGGTTTGTAGTATATAGTAATAGAAAATCCAGCACAGTTCAATAAGTGGAAACAATTACACCAATTGTAATTATGTAAGCAGTAACAATTACACCATGGTAATTAAGTAAGTAACATCAATTACACAACGGTAATTCAGTAAGTAAGTATCAATTACACAACGGTAATTTAGTAATTAAGTATCAATTACACAACGGTAATTTAGTAAGTAAGTATCAATTACACCAAGGTAATTAGGTAAGTAAGGTCTGCCATGAGCCATCATAGTCGAAGCTTAACAAGTCTGTAATTTGCCCTCGTGAGTGCTAATCCAAAAACACTCATACGAAACGAGTAGAAAACACCTGTTTATACGAGTACGGTTCGTGGTGGCGCTATCACCCCAGACGGGGATTGTCAGTCCCATATGGATCCATATACTAAAACTCGCGCTTATCCCATAACTAACAACTATGATTCAGAGGACTTCATTGGATTAAGATGTAACTCATGCAAGTCTATAAGTCTGTAGGTCTGTAAGTCAGTAAGGTCTGCAAGTAGTTAAGTCTGTAAGTATTATGTTTGTAGAGTCGCAAGTCTGTAACGTAATCAGTTTGTAAAGTAGTAAGTCTGTAAAGTAATCAGTTCGTAAAGTAGAAAGTCTGTAAAACACTAAGTTTATAAGTCGGTAACTTGTAAAGTAGTAAAGTAGTAGTCAGTAAGTTTGTAAGCAGTAAAGCCTGTCAATACGTCGGTAAGTTTGTAAGTTGGTAAAGTCGGTAAAGTAGTGAGTTAACAAGCCGGTAAGATAGTAAACATAAGTTGTTAATCACCATACATACATATATGTATACAAGTAAAACAAGCAATGCATCTCCCCCAAAGTAAAGATAGTAAAAAGGGGCCGTGAGACTCACCTGAAGAGCAAGCAATCCTAAAGTACGTGAGTTGTTCCAATGGTAATCTCTTAATGCCCTAAACATGTGAGATTATAACGAGTAAGTGGATGTTTAACTAAACCATCCGTATAAGTGTTTGTGTTTGAGTTTGTGAAAAGGTATACGGCTCGTTGGTGACGGTTTGTAATAATAATTTCAAACTATTATTATTATACACGATTTGTTGTACTTATAAAAGTATATGTGTTTCGTGTGTAAGTCGTATCGTATAAGTTTAGTTGTTACTCAAGTTCGTCACATCCGTTACATTTTATTTCATAAGTTACGAAATTTGGTACGGGTCCGAAAACTGAAATATGCCATTTTCGACCCCTAGACGACCCCGAAAGGCCTAAAACCGCCTAGGCTATAGTACATAGCCTTGATCATTGGGCCGTTTTCGAGTGACCGTGTGACTTTTAGCCCAAACCGTTATAATAAATTTTTCATCGAGAAGCTACCCTGAAAACACTTACGTATTAAACTCGAATTTAAAGAAAGTTGTGAAGTTTTCTTACGTATTAAAAGTTGGAGCCGTGAGTGATGGTGATGATGTTCACGATGATGATGATCAGGAAGAAGATGAATATGATGATGATGATGATGATGATGATATTTGCACTGATGTTGTTGTGGATTGTTGATGTTGTTGTTCTTGGAAGAGAAAAGAGAGAGCAGAGGAGAAGAGATAGATAGATATGTCTGTGTGTGTGTAAATGAATTATTGGAGTTGGTTGATATAACCGACTCCAATAATTGGTTTAGGGTATCCGTGTTCGTGTACCCGATCGTAAAGTAGTATAATGTTTTAAAATGATAAATTTCTAAAAATATAATCGTTTATATTTTTAAATCGAAGTATTTTATAAAAACACTTTTGATAGGCTATAAAATTATGTCTTTGTTTTACTTTGAACTTACGGATAGTTTTCTGTGTTCAAAATGTATTTAGATTTCTAACGGAGTAAATAATTATTATTCTTGACAATAATACTTTATTTGAAAATGTTTTTCACCAACATCCGTATTTAAGATTACGCGTTCTTTCATATTTGTTTGTACGTGATTAAATAATCGTTATGTTATATATATATATATATATATATATATATATATATATATATAAATACATATATAATATCCAATACTTTCGTATTATCTTGTACTAAGTACTAAGGTTTAAAGTTTAAATTGGCCGCTAATTTGATAATGTGTTTATTGCAGTAATTCTTCTTGACAGAACATAAACTTAGGCTATGGCCAAGAGATGTAAATGAAAGGTTTATTCTTGAAGTGAATTTTCGAAATGAAAAGGCTAGGGCTCAACAGGTTTTCTACTTGATCTTCAATGCTGAAAGTGAGCATTGGTTTGGTTAAGCTTGAAAACAGGGGTTTTTAGGAGAGAGTTTTATCCTAGGAAATGTCAAGATCCTCTAATTGCACCTTCGTCACGTATGACGCCCATCTTTGTAGTTTCGAAATGTATTGCTCAAGCAAGTTCTAACTTAAAAAGGCATACATCGGCACACTCTCAATAAAAAAGTGAAGCATTAAAGATAAATGCTTTTATATGGCTCAAGATTCCTCACTTGCTTTGGTGGTTTAGTGCCTAGTCATGCGATCGCTTGTCTTGAAACTTAGTTTGGATGATTTTTAAAGAGTTTTGCCCGTCATTATCGATTTCCCAAACCTTTGAAATTTCGTTGACCAGAAATACCCTTTTTGGACTTTCCTTGATTCAAAAATTTGAAAATTTTGCTGAGAATCTGAGTTTTCTAAAAAGGTTGATCAAAAAGTTTTATGTTGCACGCTAGTAGTGAATACTACTATTATCCCACACTTAAAAAAACATTGTCCCTAATGTTCAATTTTAAGTTAGCTTAATCCGACACTTAGAATTTTGAATGAGGGTTAATTTTTGAAGTCATTCTCTGTTTGTGATTCATAATCCCACACTTCAGAGTTTTACTTAGAGTTTTAGTGTGTTTATCAAGCAACGTAAGGTTAGAAGAGATAATTCCTCATGTTGCGTGTGTTGCCACTGGATTTTATGGACCAGGTTCGAGTGTGTGAAATTGATGGAAGTGGACAAGTCTCATTAGAAATGAACTTGTTCCATAATTTCCACGTCAAGTTCTGCATAATAAATCCTTCAGGAAACATAAATGTCAATACAAGTTAATACTAAATAGAAATAACATAACTGATAATAACTAATCCATGTCAGCATAGAGCGCCTCCCAGTCAGTGAAGTCATCATCCATAAAGATCGTGTTTTCCACGACCGAAGTAGGAGATGTTGACTCTATGATGGTATAGACTGGAGATCCAGTGCCATCCTCTAGGTCCTGATGTGACACCCGTCAAATTAGGACTAGTAGTTAGTGCCTAATCAAGTTTTAATATATGTAATTAGTTCTGTGTTAGGCTAATTAATGTATCAACATATATATTGATGAGTATATATATACAAGTATGCGATTTGATTAAATCGTACGAGTTTCAAATCGAATGCAATTCGATTCAATTAATACGGACGTTGGTGAAAATTTTATTAAATAATATAATATTATTTAATAACGCAATTATATCCAAAATATTATTTAGATAATATTTCAATTCAAATTCGTATCGTACAAACAAGGACTACACGATTAGATTATTAAACGCGCAAACAAATCGAAACAAGTTAAAGTTATACCTTATAACGCAACCATTAAGTATTTGGTAAAATACTTCATCAAAAATATTGGGTAATTATTCGTATTTAAAACGTATCTTTAAACGTATAAAATAAACATTTAACGTTTAAACGAACGGAAGAACGGACACCGCACGGAGCGCGATTGCGGGGACGGAAAAAGGTGAGGCTTTCACCTACACCCCACCTCTTTCCCTCTTTCTTTCATTTTCATTTCAACAAAAACACACACACCACAAAAACACTCTCAAACCCAAAAACTCCCATCAATTTTCGGATTTGCAAACCAACCAACAAAAGTTATATTTTCGGAATCACCATCAAGCAAGGAACAAGATTTACAAAAGCATCGTCATCATTTTCGGCCTCCTCTAGCTTCGATTTGAAATTGTAAGAAATTCTCTAAATATTTAGATCTACTCATTTTGGTGTATTATTTCGGTGTTATAATGTTTACACAACTTAGTATTGTCCAAATGTATGAAGAAAACACGATTTTTCAGCCTAAAAATGAGTTAGATTTGTGATTTGGGTCGGAAAAGCGCGACAGGCGCTGTTTCTGGGCTGGTGTTCATCTTTGCGACACAAGCCTTGTGTCGCAAGGTTGTGTCGCATAAACCCATTGACGTCGCATTTTATGTCGCATCAACCCTTGTGTCGTAGATTTTGCGACACAACGATTATGTCGCACAACGATTATGTCGCACCTTGTGTCGTATACCCTATACGACACAACCCTTATGTCGCTATTGATTTAGCACCGAAAGCTTATGCGACACAACCCTTGTGTCGCTAAGCTCTTGTGTCGCATACCTGACCTTGTGTCGCATGAAACAGAACCAAGAAAACACAGATTTTACTAAGTGTCGAGACCTAAAATTTTATCACCCGATTTCACCCAAATTCAAGTCCAGGTGCGTTTTTCACCAAAGCAATTTAGTAGAAATAAAAATTTTCCAAGCTGACCTGGCAGCTCGACCCCAGCCAGGGGCTCTGCCCCTTGGACCCCGCTACCAAGGGCGCTGCCCCCGGACCCCCGTCATTAACGGGCTTCGCCGTTACCCTAGGTTCACAAGTAACGGTGTTACATCTAAACTTTCACACAAAGTGTTAAACTTGTATAACATCAAACACGAATGCGACACAACTTCTAAAACACAATGGAACTTAGTTTTAGGTATAACACTTCAAAACCATCAAAATAATAATGTGGGATTATTGTTACAAACAAGCACCAACGGGCCGTACACATTTTCAAAGACTTAAACAAACAAACAAATTGCGGTAATTTGGACATTTTAAGTTGGACGAACAATTACAAAGGCAGTCTTTCGAGATGCCTACTCATGTTATAACCATTGTGTGTCTTGGACACTCTCAGGTTACAAGTCTTCGGACATCAATCCACCGCAAATCAATTCAAGTTTATTAATTTAATCGCTCAAGGTTCAGGTGAGTCTCATGGCCCCTATTTTACCGTTTTTCAATCAGGGGTGTGATATTATTGCTCGTTTTGTTTTACAAGTTGAACGCAAGTACAAATCAAAATCAAATACTACATGAGTTACTTCAACTAATCAATTTAAAGCCCTCCATAGCATAGTCTGGTAATACGTAGTAGCGTGAATGTTAGTATATGATATCATATAGGATTGACAATCCTCGTCCGGGTTAGCGCGCACTAACTGGTCAAACGGACGTATTAGCATTTGGGAAGACGAGTGTGGATTAGGCACTCGTAGGAGGCATTCAAGTTGGGTTTTTCCTTAATTGGACCTGACACTCAAGTTAAGCTCAGACTATGTGCTCATGGCTGTATAACTTTTATTTTGCTTAATTGCTTTATAAATTCAATTATAAATCTTGCGGTTCATACAATTATGTGTTGACATACAAACCTGTGAGCTCACCAGCGTTTCGCTGACCCATTTTAGCATGTATCACAGGTGACCAGCAGTAGGTTGGATTGCACAATAAAGATCAATTAGCTCGAGTCAGCATGCAAACAATCAGAGATTTAGCTGCATTATTATATTTTGTATAGATTAATTATGTACTTAAATCTCTCAATTTCCACCGAGCTAATGTAACTCTATTTTTGATGTAAACTTTGGTTTTGATTAATACAAATGTAAAACGATGCATATAGTGGTCGTTCATTAAATCTTTTGTGCTTGTGATATTTGATTAGTAACACCCAATGTATGCTTCCGTTAAACAGTAAATTTGGGGGTGTTACAGATTGGTATCAGAGCCTAAGGTTATAGTGAACTAGGTTGCATTTAGTGGGCCTAGACTATGACCATTAGGCAGTATTCCTTATTAAGTATGATTAGGTTCAGTGACTGCATTGTATTGGTTTTATTTAACATAGCCTGATCAACTATGTACAATTAAAAGAATATGATGTGAGATCTGAAAGGAGTGATGACTGAACAGGATACACTAGTTGACTCTGACCTCGAGAGAACCGGGACTCAAATATGTCTGTGTTAGACACTGTAGGCTATTATGTGATATATATATATATATATATATATATACATAGATAGGCCTCTCTCACGCTCGATATCTTAGGCTATATTATATATGTATTATATCAATATAGGCCTCATTCTTTCTAACGTTTTGTCTCAGAATGGCAAACACACCACCCAATTCATCACGCTCTCATCCGTATGGATCACGAAATCCAAGAGTGGCTAGGAGGGACCCCAGGTCGCCTCGGGCTAGCCCATATCCTGCTCATCTTACTCTACCGGATTTAGCCGTTAGGGTACACCACCACTAGCAACGACTTAACGCTATGGATATCGAACATCAAGAAACCAACGAAAACTGGAGACTCACTTCACTCGAACGAATCAATCAAGTCTCCGAAGACCACGAAAACACTATCAACACCATGGGTACTCTTCAAAATCAAATGGGAGAAACCATCGAAACCATGGAGGTTGTCCACAACCAAGTGATTGGCAACCGAAATGAAATTTCCATCCTACAGTCAAGGCTGAATCAGTGCGAGACACGTTTAAGGGAAACCGAAGACGCCCTCCGAATGGTTAGCAGACTTGCAGAATCTGTAGACCATCTCACCGCACTGCTGCCACAACTCAATCTACGACAGGATTAGCTAGGGCTAAATCTGTACTTTATCATGCTTCCGTAGGACCTATGTAATTCGACCGGATGTAACGATTCCCGGCACTTTTGAAAACCTTCTAAGTTAGTAACTTTTGAAACTCATAACTCGAAATTGTCTGTAATCGTTTAACATCGTAATATCAATCGACAATTTCTCTCGACTATCTTACATTGTTAATTTTCTCTTTGTGATGTTGTATATTACCGCTTTAATATATATATACATCTGTCGAATTATCGTTTTGGAACAACTTCTCATGTGCCTCTTGTTTCTTCCTTGAAGAATCATGCCGCCAAAGAGGAAAAGTTACAGTGACGCTGAACTCGCTGCTGTCGTATCTCGAGCAGTGGCCGATGCTTTGGCTGCTCGGGATTCACCACGAAACTCCCGAAGTACTGGTGAGACCCCAGTCAATACCCCTGTTATCAAGCCTTGCTCTTACAAGGATTTTCTTAGCTGCAAACCACTCTACTTCAAGGGCACGGAAGGTGCTATTGGTCTAATCAGATGGATTGAACGTATGGAATCCGTCTTCAACCTCTGTAACTGTACGGAGGATAACAAAGTCAAGTTCGCTGCATACACCTTTCAGGAAGGTGCTCTTACGTGGTGGAACACCCACGCCAACTCTATGGGCATCGAAATAGCAAACCGACTCCCTTGGGCTGAATTGAAGAAGAAGCTAACGGAGAAGTACTGTCCCGACGAAGCCCTACACCGTCTGGAGGAAGAATTTTGGCACTTGACGGTGCAGGGTACCGATATTGAGAGTTATACCACCAGGTTCCAACAGTTTGCCTTACTATGTCCGGGATTGGTTGAACCGGAGACAAAAGGCATCAAAAGGTACATCCGCGGCCTTCCTGAGAGCATTCAAGGAAATGTCGCTTCGGCCAAACCAACCACTACCGAAAGTGCTATCCGGCTAGCGCATGAACTCATGGCACTAGTTGTCAACCGTGAGACATCCAACAACTCTTCCAACAATAACAAACGCAAATCCTCTAAATCTCACAACAGCCAAAGCAAAAAGTCCAATACCATCCAAGTTTATAACACCAATTCTGAGCCCAAACGTAGCTACACTGGGGACAGGCCATACTGTTCCAAGTGTAACTATCATCACCATGGTCCATGCAAGTCTCCCTGCAACAACTGCAGGAAGTACGGGCATTCATCTAAGGATTGCCGAGCCCCTAAATCCAACAACAGCAACAACCAAAAACCCAAATCCTGTTATGGATGTGGAGAGGCTGGACATTACAGGAATGAGTGTCCTAAACGAAGTAGCAACAACAACAACAACAACGCTAAGGGAAGAGCATTCGTACTCAACTCCGGGGATGCCCGTCAGGACCCGAGTGTGGTCACGGGTATGTTCCTCCTCAACAACTTAACTGCTTCTGTTCTATTTGATACTGGTGCCGATAGAAGTTTTATTTCCGATGAGTTCTGCCCTCTACTTGATATTGCACCTATTGCCCTAGATCTTAAGTACACCGTAGAACTTGCAAATGGCAAACTAATAGAAACCGATAGTGTGATACCTAATTGCACTTTAAACCTAGCCAACGAAACCTTTTCAATCGATCTTATGCCTGTTGAAATTGGAAGTCTCGACGTTATCATTGGTATGGACTGGTTGTCCAAACATCGGGCTGAAATTATCTGTCATTACAAAGTCGTTCGCATACCGCTCGCCGCCGGTGGAACTTTAATCATACAGGGGGAGACCGGCGGGACGAGACTCAATATTATATCTTGTTTGAAAACCCGGAAATTTCTGAGAAAGGGTTATCAAGCAATCCTCGCGCACATCATGGAGAAAAAGTCGGAGGAGAAGCGACTTGAAGATGTGCCCATCGTTCGAGACTTTCCAGAAGTCTTTCCCGAAGAACTACCTGGTCTACCACCACCAAGACAGGTTGAGTTCTCAATCGACCTGGTGCCAGGTGCCGCACCTGTGGCCCGAGCACCATACCGCTTAGCCCCATCTGAACTTCAGGAGTTGTCCAACCAATTACAGGAACTCCTGGAGAGAGGATTCATTAGGCCGAGTTCTTCACCTTGGGGAGCTCCAGTCTTATTTGTGAAAAAGAAAGACGGTTCGTTCAGAATGTGTATCGACTACCAAGAGTTGAACAAGTTGACCGTCAAGAATCGATATCCACTTCCTCGCATTGATGACCTGTTTGACCAACTACAAGGGTCGAGTATTTATTCAGAGATCGATCTTCGGTCAGGTTATCATCAACTTCGAGTTCGCGACACCGATATCCCGAAAATTGCTTTCCGAACTCGTTACGGGCATTATGAATTTCAGGTGATGCCCTTCGGTTAACAAACGCACCAGCTGTATTCATGGACCTTATGAATCGGGTGTGCACACCTTACCTTGATAAGTTTGTCATTGTCTTCATCGATGACATTCTCATATACTCGCGAAACGAACAAGAACACGCGCAACACCTCAAAACCGTCCTAGAGCTACTCAGACACGAGGAGTTATATGCCAAATTCTCCAAGTGTGAGTTCTGGATACAATCCGTTCAATTCCTTGGACATGTTGTTAATAGTCAAGGAATCCATGTCGATCCATCGAAAATCGAGGCCATCAAGTGCTGGCAAGCACCGACATCTCCAGCCGAAGTACGTCAATTCTTGGGCCTTGCCGGATACTATTGGCGATTCATTGAAAATTTCTCGAAAATAGCTCAACCACTCACAACGCTGACTCAGAAAGATAAAAAGTTTGATTGGACTGACAAACAAGAGTCGGCATTTCAACTCCTGAAACAAAAGCTTTGCAGTGCTCCAATTCTATCCTTACCCGAAGGCACCGATGACTTCGTGGTATACTGCGATGCTTCTTATCAAGGTCTCGGTTGTGTGATGATGCAACGAGACAAAGTTATTGCTTATGCTTCACGACAGCTCAAAATTCATGAAAAGAACTACACCACCCACGATCTCGAGCTAGGAGCTGTCGTCTTTGCCCTTAAAATCTGGAGACATTACCTCTATGGCACCAAGTGCTCAATCTTTACCGACCACAAAAGTCTCCAACACATATTCGATCAGAAGGATCTCAACATGAGACAACGCCGGTGGGTCGAGTTGCTCACCGACTATGATTGTGAAATCAAATACCATCCGTGCAAGGCAAATGTTGTTGCCGATGCCCTCAGTCGAAAGGAACGAACGAAACCACTTCGAGTCCGAGCCCTCAGTATAACCATTCACAATGATCTAAACATTCAGATTCTCACTGCTCAACTCGAAGCTCTGAAACCCGATAATATCAAGAACGAAGCCTTGCGAGGCATGGACAAAAAATTCGAAATCAAACCTAACGGGGTTAGGTATTTCTCAAGCCGAATCTGGTTACCCAGTTTTGGAAACCTGCGAGACTTGGTGATGGATGCAGCTCACAAGTCCAAATATTCTATCCATCCTGGATATGACAAAATGTATCACGGCATCAAGGAATTTTATTGGTGGCCGAATATGAAAGCTGAAATCGCTACATACGTCAGCAAGTGTCTTACTTGCTCGAATGTCAAAGCCGAATACCAAAAACCTCCTGGTTTACTCCAACAACCCAGCATTCCTGAATGGAAATGGGAACAAATTGCCATGGATTTTATAACCAACTACCAAAGTCATCGAGCGGTTGCGATACCATTTGGGTGATCGTCGATCGTCTCACAAAATCTGCTCATTTTCTGGCAATCAAGGGAACCGACAAAATGGAACGCCTCACACAAATCTACATCAAAGACGTTGTTTCTCGACACGGTGTTCCAATCTCGATTATCTCCGACAGGGATAGTCGATTCACCTCTCACTTTTGGCAATCACTTCAAAAATTATTGGGTACCCGTCTTGATATGAGTACCGCATACCACCCTCAAACCGACGGCCAAAGTGAACGAACAATTCAAACACTGGAAGACATGCTACGAGCTTGCGTAGTTGACTTCGGTGTAAACTGGGAAAAACATCTACCGTTGTGCGAGTTTTCGTACAACAACAGCTATCACACCAGCATCAAGGCTGCTCCTTTCGAGGCACTGTACGGTCGTAAGTGCCGTTCACCTATCTGTTGGACCGAAGTGGGAGACAGCCAACTCACTGGTCCTGAGATCATTCACGAGACAACTGAAAAGATCTTCGAGATCCAAAACAAACTCAAAGCCGCACGTGATCGTCAGAAAAGTTATGCTGACGTGAGACGCAAACCACTCGAATTCCAGGTTGGGGATCGAGTGCTACTCAAAGTTTCACCTTGGAAAGGTGTTATCCGATTCGGTAAACGCGGGAAGTTAAATCCCAGATACATTGGACCATTTGAGATCCTCGAGAGGATAGGTCCAATGGCATATCGATTGCAGCTGCCATCCGAGCTCAGCAGCGTGCATCCCACTTTTCACATTTCAAATCTGAAAAAGTGTCTGTCTGACGAGACACTTATCATTCCACTCGATGAAATTCGTATTGACGACAAGCTTCATTTTGTTGAAAAACCCGTCGAAATCATGGACCGTGAGGTCAAACAACTCAAACAAAGTCATATTTCCATTGTCAAAGTCAGGTGGAATTCGCGGCGTGGGCCGGAATTCACCTGGGAACGGGAAGACCAAATGCGACTCAAGTACCCTCGGTTATTCACTGAAGCTACTTCAAACACTGACTTCAACTTAAATTTCGGGACAAAATTCTTCTAACAGGGGGAGAATGTGACACCCGTCAAATTAGGACTAGTAGTTAGTGCCTAATCAAGTTTTAATACATGTAATTAGTTCTGTGTTAGGCTAATTAATGTATCAACATATATATTGATGAGTATATATATACAAGTATGCGATTTGATTAAATCGTACGAGTTTCAAATCGAATGCAATTCGATTCAATTAATACGGACGTTGGTGAAAATTTTATTAAATAATATAATATTATTTAATAACGCAATTATATCCAAAATATTATTTAGATAATATTTCAATTCAAATTCGTATCGTACAAACAAGGACTACACGATTAGATTATTAAACGCGCAAACAAATCGAAACAAGTTAAAGTTATACCTTATAACGCAACCATTAAGTATTTGGTAAAATACTTCATCAAAAATATTGGGTAATTATTCGTATTTAAAACGTATCTTTAAACGTATAAAATAAACATTTAACGTTTAAACGAACGGAATAAAGGACACCGCACGGAGCGCGATTGCGGGGACTGAAAAAGGTGAGGCTTTCACCTACACCCCACCTCTTTCCCTCTTTCTTTCATTTTCATTTCAACAAAAACACACACACCACAAAAACACTCTCAAACCCAAAAACTCCCATCAATTTTCGGATTTGCAAACCAATCAACAAAAGTTATATTTTCGGAATCACCATCAAGCAAGGAACAAGATTTACAAAAGCATCGTCATCATTTTCGGCCTCCTCTAGCTTCGATTTGAAATTGTAAGAAATTCTCTAAATATTTAGATCTACTCATTTTGGTGAATTATTTTGGTGTTATAATGTTTACACAACTTAGTATTGTCCAAATGTATGAAGAAAACACGATTTTCAGCCTAAAAATGAGTTAGATTTGTGATTTGGGTCGGAAAAGCGCGACAGGCGCTGTTTCTGGGCTGGTGTTCATCTTTGCGACACAAGCCTTGTGTCGCAAGGTTGTGTCGCATAAACCCATTGACGTCGCATTTTATGTCGCATCAACCCTTGTGTCGTAGATTTTGCGACACAACGATTATGTCGCACAACGATTATGTCGCACCTTGTGTCGTATACCCTATACGACACAACCCTTATGTCGCTATTGATTTAGCACCGAAAGCTTATGCGACACAACCCTTGTGTCGCTAAGCTCTTGTGTCGCATACCTAACCTTGTGTCGCATGAAACAGAACCAAGAAAACACAGATTTTACTAAGTGTCGAGACCTAAAATTTTATCACCCGATTTCACCCAAATTCAAGTCCAGGTGCGTTTTTCACCAAAGCAATTTAGTAGAAATAAAAATTTTCCAAGCTGACCTGGCAGCTCGACCCCAGCCAGGGGCTCTGCCCCTTGGACCCCGCTACCAAGGGCGCTGCCCCCGGACCCCCGTCATTAACGGGCTTCGCCGTTACCCTAGGTTCACAAGTAACGGTGTTACATCTAAACTTTCACACAAAGTGTTAAACTTGTATAACATCAAACACGAATGCGACACAACTTCTAAAACACAATGGAACTTAGTTTTAGGTATAACACTTCAAAACCATCAAAATAATAATGTGGGATTATTGTTACAAACAAGCACCAACGGGCCGTACACATTTTCAAAGACTTAAACAAACAAACAAATTGCGGTAATTTGGACATTTTAAGTTGGACGAACAATTACAAAGGCAGTCTTTCGAGATGCCTACTCATGTTATAACCATTGTGTGTCTTGGACACTCTCAGGTTACAAGTCTTCGGACATCAATCCACCGCTAATCAATTCAAGTTTATTAATTTAATCGCTCAAGGCTCAGGTGAGTCTCATGGCCCCTATTTTACCGTTTTTCAATCAGGGGTGTGATATTATTGCTCGTTTTGTTTTACAAGTTGAACGCAAGTACAAATCAAAATCAAATACTACATGAGTTACTTCAACTAATCAATTTAAAGCCCTCCATAGCATAGTCTGGTAATACGTAGTAGCGTGAATGTTAGTATATGATATCATATAGGATTGACAATCCTCGTCCGGGTTAGCACGCACTAACTGGTCAAACGGACGTATTAGCATTTGGAAAGACGAGTGTGGATTAGGCACTCGTAGGAGGCATTCAAGTTAGGTTTTTCCTTAATTGGACCTGACACTCAAGTTAAGCTCAGACGATGTACTCATGGTTGTATAACTTTTATTTTGCTTAATTGCTTTATAAATTCAATTATAATTCTTGCGGTTCATACAATTATGTGTTGACATACAAACCTGTGAGCTCACCAGCGTGTCGCTGACCCATTTTAGCATGTATCACAGGTGACCAGCAGTAGGTTGGATTACACAATCAAGATCAATTAGCTCGAGTCAGCATGCAAACAATCAGAGATTTAGCTGCATTATTATATTTTGTATAGATTAATTATGTACTTAAATCTCTCAATTTCCACCGAGCTAATGTAACTCTATTTTTGATGTAAACTTTGGTTTTGATTAATACAAATGTAAAACGACGCATATAGTGGTCGTTCATTAAATCTTTTGTGCTTGTGATATTTGATTAGTAACACCCAATGTATACTTCCGCTAAACAGTAAATTTGGGGGTGTTACACCTGAATCCAAGCACCTACTGCAGCGATCTCCTCCTCTAGTGGGTCCGTAATAGTGGGGTGGTCCTCCGCAGTCAAATTCCAAGGTGGGAATAGGTCCCACGGTGGAATGTGCGGAGCGGGATCAGGTCCCATCTGAAAAAGGCACACAGGTGTGGAAGGAAGGCCCAAAGCAGTGTGGATCTCAGTGATGGCAGCGTGCTGGACCTCGAGGGCTCTCAGTATCGACCAAGTGACAGCAGGGTCCGCGGTAGTCACCCCATGCTGAAAGGTAGGTACTCGGGAGGGCCCTGCGGTCTGCCCCTCGGATTGGTGAGACGAAGGTAACCTGGAATGGATGGAACGCAAAAGGAAAGTCTCCTGAACGTTCACCTCCACCAAGTCTGCCAAGGTTTCGTCCAATCGAGGGGGCGGTGACTGTGATCCCCTGATGGTCCTCATGCTACTACCCGGTGATGAACTACGGGAGTGATACATGGCACGTGAGCGTCTCTGACTGGGTGCTCTAGCTAGATGCGAACTCATCCTGCAAAATACAAAAGGTTAGTGATCTAAACATAATCATTAGCCTTTCATATGGCGATATACTGCATAAGAATGGATTAGATCAAACACAAAACTAAAATTAATGCTTGAAAATATAAGATAGGCTTGGGATGCCTCCCAAGAGCGCTTTGTTTATCGAGTCTCGTAGCTTGACTCATTCATACCTACTACTCTATTAGGGTGGTTCGTAGTTATAGACTACCTCGGTTGCGGGAAATTCTTCTACGTAGTGTTTTAAACGGTGACCGTTTACTTTGAAATTCCCGTCTGGGGCCTCAAGCTCGATGGCACCATAAGGAAATACTTTAGAGATCGTGAATGGACCGCTGATGACACGCAAAAAGTCATGTTTTTGTGTACCATTATCTCACCATTTTGGCCCAACTATTAATGAAAACACTTAAAATATGAACTTAAACATCACATTTCATCATAAGGGCTAAAATATAGATGATGTTTCAAGAATCAGCAAAACAACCTAAAAATGAGTAAAACAGAGCACAAACGATCATTGAATCTTCAGTTCACGTATTTTAGCACTTTTTGAGCTACATAAAGAATTATGACCTCTAACTTATGTCATTTTCTTCGTTAGGAAAATACAAACGCGTGGATATAAAGAACGCTCAAAACGGATAAACGACGAAGAAGTTACACCCGAACGAAGAAACGAAGAACCGAAGGGCCAGGATACGGCTGAACACAGACGTATACGGCTGAACCAGACCGTATACGGCTGGTCACAGACTGTATATGGCCTGTGCTCAGCCGTATACGGCCTAGCTCAGCCGTATTCACCCTATGCTCAGCCGTATATGGCCCAGTTCAGCCATATTCACCCTAGCTCAGCCGTATCGTGCGTTTGGGTGATAAAAATCTGATTTTTATTCGCCTTTGCGATACGGTTGTGCGTTTTATGGTTAGGATACGGTCTACGGATACGGCTATTAGAATACACTCCTCATCCATTCACTTCAACACTTCAACATTTTCTTTACGTTTTCGTTCTTTTAGTTAGTTAGTTTCTCTCTCTAGGTTCTCTCTCTAGTCTCTCTCTCTAGTTTCTCTCTCTAGAAACTAGTTAGAAGATTAGGGGGAGAATCCGCCACTGTTAGAATAGCTATGTAAGTACGTTCGTAGAGGCTAGCTTATGTAATGCTCGGATATTATGAAGAAATACAATTGTTATTCTGCTCGCATTTCGTATCGGTATTATCTATCCTTTCTAATATTAATTTGTCATATTGTTCTTGTTTGATGTATGTGGTTTATTAATGTTAGAAATGATTACTGCTATGCTTTGTGAGTAGTTGCTTGTATGTTTGCCATGATTTAGATAGTTATAGATGATGTTGAATTAATCTTTAAATCTATATAATTGGAGATTATTATATTTGTTATGTCTAAACTTATCATGCATCTACACTTAGCTATGGATCACCCTTTCCAGTCCTTCATGTGACTACTACTTTAGGCTTAGAACCTTATCAACTCTAGGTACTGTAGGAAGTTATCTGTGTTATAGTAAAGAAGTCGTGTATGTCATTGTAATCCGACTGTAATACTGGGCAAATGCCCCGGAAAGAGCCGTCTGTGCTGACACTGTGGATTACCTAGAGACCCTAGAATATGGCCTAGAAACCAATATAGCTGTGGAAATGTTACAGTACACAGTATGT
Source organism: Pseudognaphalium luteoalbum (assembly GCA_963422505.1). Classification (NCBI taxonomy): domain Eukaryota; kingdom Viridiplantae; phylum Streptophyta; class Magnoliopsida; order Asterales; family Asteraceae; genus Pseudognaphalium; species Pseudognaphalium luteoalbum. The sequence continues at coordinate 53,595,090 of OY730196.1, forward strand.
CTACCCCTGTAACTGAAGCTGTGGAAACACTTTAACATTGTACACCGTATCTGTACCTAGGGATGAAAAGCTGTGGAAACACCATAGTACACCGCAAGTACATCCTTGGTTACATGAATCTGTGGAACTGTTTAAGTGCAGTACATCGTGAACGGTTCCTAGGTTGGTACGCTGTGGAAGGAGTATGCATTGTACACCGCTGGTGTTCCTAGGGCTGAATGACTGATTGCAAAGGAGAGGCTAGATCATGACAGAAGAAGTTGAACTAATCAAACGTAAGGAATGAGTCTGGAGATGAAAGTCAAGCCCAACAGTGGTTTAAGATTCTTAAAACCCCTAGACTCTACAAAACTGATAGTTTAGAATAGCAAGTTAAATAATCTGAACATGTTTAGGAAATGGCATTTACACTTAGGTGTTAAGAACGGTCAGAATTACCTGCATGGCAGTCTGTTACCTTGTTCCTGCACCCTTCAAGGGTCATTTGTCCACAAAGACAGTGTGGGGGGTTGAGCAGCCTGTTCTGATCAGAATCACGATAGCCTAGGTACTCAGTGACATACTAATTTAGAACCAGAACTAAAGAAGTAGGGTCCTAGTGTTTACACCTGTAGTTTATATGTTGTTACCTAATTGTGTCCCCAAATAAACATCATCCCAATCATACACTACCCTAAATCATGGTGAGCCACGTCTTCGTTATCGTTTAGGTGTAATATATGCTAGTCTCCCCTTTACTTTTATGTTTCATTAGTTTTAATAGTTTAATAGATGAAAACCCAAAAGCAACCACCTATCCACTTATCTAAATCCTAGCTTAAATATTAGTTTATCAGAACTAGCTTTGTTTCAATTCTACTGTCGAGAGGAATGACCCTGGATCATCCTTACCACGTACTAATATCGGGTATTCGTACCCAGTAATAGTAAGTAATTCGGAAGGTTTAGGCTCCCCCGACTATTATAAATTTAAAACTTCCAGATTCGCGCCTCGACGGCTGGACCAACGACCGGTGTAAAAACCGACCGACCGACCGTTTGGGCGCGATCAACCGCTCCACCGTGTTTTGAATTTTCCAGAAAACTTCTTAAATCGTGAGTTAAAGAGTAGAACTTTATCACCTGGATTGAAGTGTGTAAGGCGCAACTTTGAATCGTGGAGCAACTTGGTTCTTTCTTTGAATATGTAGGAGCTTTCATAGGCTTGATCTCTTAACTCTGATAGCTCATTCAGTTGTATTTTCTGGTGCGTTCCCATTATCGTAAGATCCAAGCTACAGTTTTTCAGTGCCCAATAAGCTTTGTATTCGAGTTCAATCGGGAGATGACATGTCTTTCCATAAACGAGCCTATAGGGGGTTGTTCCAAATGGCGTTTTGTAAGCTGTCTGAAATGCCCATAAAGCATCGTCTAGCTTATCTACCCATCTCTCCTTGTGTTGACCAACTGTTCGTTCCAAGATCCTTTTTAATGCGCGGTTTGTAATTTCTGCTTGCCCATTTGTCTGTGGGTGGTAGGCCGTAGACGTCTTGTGGGTAACACCGTATTGTTGCAATAGTTTCATAAACTGGGTGTTGCAAAAGTGTGTGCCTCGATCACTGATGATCGCCTGAGGGGTTCCAAACCGACAGAATAGCTGTTTTAAGAACTTAGTTACGACCCATGAGTCATTTGTTGGGAAGGCTTGAGCTTCGGCCCATCTGGATACGTAGTCGACAGCTACTAGAATCTATTCTTTTACGTATGATTTTGGAAATGGTCCCATGAAATCTAATCCCCATATGTCAAATATTTCACATGCTTGGATATTCGTTAACGACATTTTGTTACGCGTTGTGATATTTCCAAACCTTTGGCAAATATCGCAGCGTTTCACCAAGTCTTGTGCATCCCTGAAAATAGTAGGCCAATAGAATCCTGAGTCGTAAACTTTCTTTGTTGTCAAATTGGCTGAGTGATGTCCTCCGGTAGGTCCGTGATGGCTTTGGTGGAGTATATGTTTGGCTTCTTTCCCATCGACACATCTTCTCACAATTTGGTCGGGACAGACTTTGAACAATTATGGATCATCCCAAAAATAATGTTTGACATCGCAGAAGAATTTTTGTCTTCGCGATGATATCATCCCCTTTCTTGTGATCTCTCCAACTACGAAATTGGCAATGTCTGCAAACCAAGGATCGTTAGTGAATTGCGAACCTTGCATTTGTTCTCCTAAACTCATTAACTGCTCCTCTAGAAATCGATCTTTAATATCTCTTTCTGCAAGTTGTTCCATTGATGGGTTTTCAAGTCGACTTAAATGATCTGCGATGACATTTTCTGCTCCTTTTCTATCTTTTATTTCGATGTCGAATTCTTGTAGGAGTAAAATCCATCATAACAATCTGGGCTTTGCGTCTTTCTTTTTGAAGAGGTATTTTAGAGCTGAGTGATCCATGTACACTATTGTTTTGGACAGTATTAGGTAGGATCAAAATTTGTCAAAGGTGAACACTACAACTAACAACTCCTTTTCGGTGGTTGTGTAGTTCTCTTGAGCGTCTGTGAGTGTTTTGTTGGCGTAGTAGATTGGTTGAAAATGATTATCCTTCCTTTGCCCTAGAACTGCCCCAACTGCGAAATCACTTGCATCGCACATTATTTCAAACGGTAGATTCCAATCTGGAGTGACCATGATTGGTGCATTTGTTAGCTCCTTTTTCAAGTAGTTGAAAGCTTTCATGCAGTTCTCATCAAATATGAACTTGATGTCCTTTCCTAGAAGGTGGGTGATAGGTCGAGAAATCCTGGAGAAATCCTTGATAAAACGGCGGTAGAACCCAACGTGTCCTAGAAAGCTTCGGATGGCCTTAACGTTGGTTGGTGGTGGTAGTTTGGCAATGGTTTCGACTTTTGCTTTGTCTACTTCGATTCCTGATCTTGATATTCGGTGCTCTAAAACTTTTCCTTCTTTTACCATAAAGTAACATTTCTCCCAATTCAAGACAAGATTTGATTCTTCACACTTGGCGAGCATTCTATCGAGGTTGGATAGACATGATGTGAAAGAGTCTCCAAAGACCGAAAAATCATCCATAAAGACCTCCATGCATTGTTCAATCATGTCGTGGAAAATTGCAACCATGCATCTCTGAAATGTTGCAGGTGCGTTGCATAATCCAAACGGCATTCGTCGATAAGCAAATGTTCCGTACGGGCATGTGAACGTTGTCTTTTCCTGGTCCTTTGGATCGAGCGGGATTTGGAAATACCCGGAGAAACCGTCAAGGAAATAATAGAATTCGTTCCCTAATAGCCTTTCGAGCATTTGGTCAATAAATGGAAGCGAGAAGTGATCCTTGCGAGTTGCTTCATTTAACTTCCGGTAATCGATGCAAACCCTCCAACCGGTAACCGTCCGAGTTGGCATAAGCTAGTTTTCTTCGTTTGTAATGACCGTCATTCCTCTCTTCTTCGGGACGACTTGAACAGGGCTAACCCAAGGTGAGTCGGATATTGGGTAAATTAATCCAGCATCCAAGAGTTTGATAACCTCTTGCTTAACCACGTCCTGAATCTTTGGGTTTACCCTTCTCTGCCTTTGTACGGATGGTTTGAAATCGTTCTCCATATGTATCTTGTGTGTGCAATAGTTGGGATTGATTCCTTGTATATCAGAAATCTTCCATGCGATTGCTTTCTTGTGCGATTTCAGAACATTGATGAGTTGAGCTTTCTCTTCGGGTTTTAACTCTTTTGAGATTATCACCGGGAGTTGGGAAGCTCCTTGGAGGTAAGCGTACTCAAGGTAAGGTGGTAATTCTTTTAATTCCAGGTTTGGTGGTTCTTCAATAGACGGCTTCATTCTAGCTATCTCGTCTCTATTTAGTTTCTCATATTCAGCCTGGAATGGTGCCTCGTCTATCTCGGGTTCAGAAGCGGAGATTGATGCTATTTCGACCCACTCGGTTGCATTTGAGAATTCGTCCATCTTTAGCTCATATTTGTTGACTGGTGATGAGGAAACTTCATCATGTCTGGTGATAATGATTTCTCCGTTGTCGGTGAACTGGAATTCTTGGAACTGAGCGGATGAAGATTGGTTTATGGTGATTTCAGGGTTCGAAAGTGGTAGTGGTACGGGTTGGTTATCTAATTGTGGTTCAAATGGCGGGTGCTTAACACTCATTTCCTTGAATGAATTTAGTATTTCTTCAATAGAAGGAAACAAGTTTGGTTTGTTGAATAGAGGTTTATCTCTCTTTAGCCAAGGTATTGGTGTTCCGCATCCTAACGGAACAGCGATTGCTTTGCCATCGGTTCGAGAAGATTTCTTTTCAAACAAGGGAAATAGTAGTTCATTGGATGTTGTTGGCGAAGTGATTGCGGAATGTAGCCCAGTGACGCGCCACCAACGGTCGGTCGGGTTTTCACCCTGTCGTCGGACCGTCCGTCAGCGGCGATGTCAGTGGAGTTTTAAAATTTATATGTGCGGGGCCTAAGTGTACCTAGTTACTATTTGGTGTATAGCAATAAGGATGACCTAGGGTCGATCTTTGAGTCAGTGTATTGTGGATCTTGGACGAAACAGACATACTTATCAATCTAGCGGGTTTTAAAAGATTTGATTGGGGTTTTGTTTTTATTTTTTTTATACTAAAGCGGAATAAAATAAATATAAATAGCAGATAATCAAGAGAGGGGTGTTTGCTATGATTTTGGTAGCCTTATTGGTTGGAATGAGACTGTGTTCTAAAGGTTTGTATTTTATTTATTTCAGGTATTTTGTGGAGAGAGCACTAGCCCCCTACTGATAGAGTTCTCGATCAGTATGTCACTGGGCAACTAGGCTATCCTGATTCTGATCGGAGTAGTTTATCCAGCCCACAACACTAACCGTTGAAGGTATAGTGACCCTTATCTGGGATGAAACCCTGGGTGCATGAATAAGGCGACAAACCAACTCGATGTCCGACCTTTCTTAACCCCACAATAATATCTAATCTAAATAAAACATTTAAGACCAAATTTATAGAGTGTGCTTGATTACTTTCTATCGATGGTTTTGTGAGTCTGGGTGTTGAGTCATGACTCTTGATTCACATAGACCGATAACAACGACTCTTTCCGTAACTCCCACACTGTACTCCACCGGAGGTGTTTCCATTGCTGAACCAAGGACCTAGTCGGTACCAGCTCTGTTGATCACAGAGTTGCCGTTGTTCCACAAGGCTTAGTAACTGCGGCTTTTCCTTGGCTTCCACGTGTTAACTACACCGTAGGTGTTGTCGACGCTATACCGAGTAATCAGCCGACTTATGGTACCTTTACATTGTTTCACAAAGGCTAACCCAGACTACTTAACTAAGTTTGTATTTAAGCATAATATTATCCATCTATGATATAAACCAGCCCTTACTTTTAAGTCCCAATAAATCCCTAATTTGTCAACAGTGCAATATTCACGTTCAGTTAGAAAACCATATTTCCACGGGCACAGTGTACTTTGCGTTCAAAGTAGAAAGCATTATTTCCACGGCTCCAGTGTACTTAGTGTTCAGTTTGAAAGCCATATTTCCATAGCCACAGAGTACTTTGCGTTCAAATTAGAAAACAGTATTTCCTCGATGACGATGTACTTAGCGTTCATTTAGAAAGCGATGTGTACACGGTTTAACAAATCAGACCATGTTCATGTTTGACACAGATAACTAAGTACCTTTGATGGGGTTCGCAACGTCCCATCATAAAGGCCGTAATCACGTTTACTGGTTGAAAGGCGATTAGTTTAATAGGTTTAAAATCATAGATAGAAAGTAAATCAAAGCACTATAATATCATTCCAACCAATTTACGACTAACTACATCATAGCAAACACGCAATATCACTACTCGCTAATCATGGCAATCAATCCTAAATCTAGCATGACAACAGTAATAACAATCATCATAATGAAATAGATAAAGGATAGATATAACCGTAATAAGAGCGTAGCTGAATACAACTTGAACGTTACACGAGCAGAACTCCTAGTATGCGCCAAGCAATATTACAAGATTGCCCTTCTACTAACTAGCTACTAATCTACTAATAATTATAACATAAACCTAGAGAGAGAGTAATGAGAGAAAGTGTTGAAGTATTTCTTGGTTGAGAAGTGTGTTGAAATGATGAAATGAGGCTTGTATTTATAGAGATCGCACAACCGTATCCGTAGACCGTATCCAAACCTTCAAACGCACAACCGTATCACAAAGGCGAATAAAAATCAGATTTTTATCGCCCAAATGCACAATACGGCTGAGCTGGACCGTATACGACTGAACTGGACCGTATACGGCTGTGCATAGGGTGAATACGGCTGAACTGGGCCGTATACGGTTGAGCACAGGCCGTATATGGTCTGCACAGGCCGTATACGGTCTGTGTCCAGCCGTATACGGTCTGGCTCAACCGTATACGGCTGTGCTCAGCCGTATCCTGCTCCTTCGGTTATTCGTTTCTTCGTTCGGGCGTAACTTCTTCGTCGTTTATCCGTTTTGAGTGTTCTTTATATCCACGCGTTTGTATTTTCCTAATGAAGAAAATGACATAAGTTAGAGGTCATAATTCTTTGTGGAGCTCAAAAAGTGATAAATTACGTGAACAGAAGATTCAATGATCGTTTGTGCTCTGTTTTACTCATTTTTAGGTTGTTTTTGTTGATTCTTGAAACATCGTCTATATTTTAGAATTGTGATGTTTAAGTTCATATTCAAGTGTTTTCATTAATAATTGGGCCAAAATGGTGAGATAATGGCACACAAAAACATGACTTTTTGCATGTCATCACCCAGGGTCTTCATTATATAGCTTTTGAACGGTGATTATAGTGTTAGGTATCGAATCCCGGCTAGATAGTGCTAGTACTTCATGGAGATGTTCATCAAAAATATCCTGCATGGTATCACACAAAGCAAGGTCCTCTTCCAGAGGGTGCTTCATTAATCGATCGACATTAAAGGTGACCTCCTCTTTCCCAACTCTTAATTTTAAAGATTTTTCGTGAACGTCGATTACGGCCTTGACAGTATTTAGGAATGGTCTGCCAAGGATGAGCGAGATATGGGTGTCTTCCTCTATGTCCATGACAATAAAGTCTACTGGAAAAACTTATCGACTTTGACCATGACATCTTCAGCAATTCCTTGAGGGAGCTTAACTGATCTGTCGGCTAATTGGATGATCATACGAGTAGGCAATAGGTCATCTAGTCCTAATTTCGTATAAAGGGAATAAGGCATAAGATTAACACTAGCACCTAGGTCTGCTAAGGCGTTACTAATTTGAATCCCTTGGAGAAAACTGGGTATAGTAAAGCGTCCAGTATCGCCTAATTTAGGTGGGAGACCATGTTGTACAATTGAAGAACATTCAGCATTCAAGGGTAAACTAACTATTTGCCTAAGTTTTTCATTGTTTGAAAGGAGTTCTTTAAAGAATTTGGCACACGAGGGCATTTCTACTAAAGCATCTAATAATCTAACATTTAAGTGCAGGCGTTTAAATATTTCAAGATATTTACCGAATTGGGTTTCTTGCTTTTCCTTCTTTAGTCTACCAGGATAAGGTATTCTCGTGCGAGTACATTATCTGGAGTTTTGGATGGGTCGGATGTTGTGATAGGGGTATCAATTGACACATTTTCACTAGGTGTAGGTTTTGGCAAAGAAGTGTTATCGGGTGTGTTATCGGGTGGTGGTGGATCAACTTTGGTTACTTTTCCTCCTCTCGTCATGATTAACACATCATCACTTGGATGAGTGGTGTCGTTAGTGCTTGCCGACGTACTTTCCTCAATAAAACTTAAGTTTTTCAAAATAGATTCCATGTTAGAGATTAATTTTTCTGAAATTTTTATCATGGCGTCAATGTTATCTTGAAATTCAACATTTCTTTTGCTTAAAAGGTCTTGTTCAAGCATAAAAAGTGGCAAAAGTGATTTTGAGGAAAATAAGTGGCTCGTAGGAGAAGAATCATCCAAAAGTTGGGTCCAATCAGGATAAGGTATTGACATGATTGGTCAAGAGTGGTTAAACTAAATCTAAACTAATTCTAAAGTTAAAAAGGTAAATTTTGATCGATGTTGATCTCTCAAAAGGATCGCTAAACACTAAAGTTGCTAAATTCCTAAAATCGGTTGCCGACGCTCCCCGACAACGGCGCCAAAAACTTGTTGCGTTGCACACCGGTCATTGGAATTTTTAATGGAGATGCAGCACAGCAGTGGGTTTTAAATTTATAAGGCTAGGGCCTAGGGTTACTATTATGCTAATCAAGGGGCTAGCAAAGGACAAGTATGACCTAGGATCGTTCTTCAAAGCGTGGTAAATTGAAGCTAGGGGGTTAGAAACTTTTATGTATTTAGATAGGGGGGAAAAGAGTTGGTTTTTTGTTTTGGTTTTAGATTTTCTACCCTAAATTAAATTAAGATGAACTAAAAGGTGGAGGTTAGTTCGGGCGTTCTGCAATTAAAGCGATTGTCTACTATGAAGTGGTTTAGGAGTTGTTTAATATGGAGAGTTCTAATGAGGATAAGTTCGTAAGTTAATGTGAGCTATCACTGCAATCCTTCTATCAGGCTAACGCAGAGGTATCCACAATCAGGCAAATAGAATGTCACGTGGGTTGCAGCATATATTAAAGCATACACCAAAAGTTCTCTCAAATGTATACCCATATTATCTGACAGCTAATCTCGAATCCTATTCCCCAATCTCGGTCGTCAGAGATGTCCGAATCATGGCATAGTTTGTTGAATAAACAATCTTATGAACGAGGTTTTATCCTCACTGGAATAGGTTGGACTAACTGGTCTAGGCGGTCGGATGATATGTCATCACTTATTCGTACGAATTATCAACATTACTCAGGTATGCAAGAATACTGGGATGGTTTGTACTACAAATGGAAACTTAAGCAACACATTTGTTATTCAATTCGTAATACAACTACCTTCGGTCGTTCTCGACTTCCATACATTTGTACTCCGCCGTAGGCGTTTCCTGTACTATATCAGAGAACAGTCAAATAGGGGCCGTCATATTGCATCACGATATTTAATTCCATATGTATTTCACTATTATGATAATCCTAAGGCAATAATCAAACAAGAACATGCAATAAGACGATCAAAGCAATAGTTCAATATAAGCATGCAAAGGTGTTATTTAAGTCGAGGATATTCCGAAAGTTGTCTCAAAAATATCGTCTATATGAATTTAATCTTAATCCACCTCTATTCCCATATTCCGTGTCTCTTGGATCCTATTTTGGTCTAGAGAACACCGGCAATGCCGAGCTCAATGATTCAATATAACATAGTATAACTAAGTGACCTGTATCCTATAAGTTAGCTACGTTCATTTTTGGATAGGGTTTTAGTCACAATATGAATTGGGCAGATAAACGATAAAGATTTAATTCCTACATCTATTTGTAATATAAACCATCCGCAATCTCATAACATACAACTTAATTACATATTTAAAACTTTCTAAACGACTATCATAGCAGACAACTGAGTTATCTAATTAATCATGGCAATTCTAGCATGCATATTTAAATTTATTAAAGAAAGAACAAACTTAATTAAATATGAAAGATAGATTAAAACCTGAAATAGGCGTAGAATAACTTGTAGCTACAAATGCGTCTCGGAGCACCTCCGTACAAGTCTTCCTAGCTTAGTTAACTAGCTAATCTAATTAACTAAGGAAGAATTACAAATAAAGAAAGAAAAAGTGAAAGTGTGTGTTGTAGGTGTTTTTGGTGTATCCAATGTGTTGGTGTGTCTTCCAAATGTACCAAAGCCCTCCTATTTACAGGAGAAATCCAGCTTACGTTAGCAACTTGAGGAGCACTTTAGCAAAAGGTGGAAAAGGTGGTGCACCGGGTACGTACAATCGCGCAAAGGTGTGGCACCGGGTACGTACAATCGAGTAAAGGTGTGGCAACAGGTACACGAAAGGACCAAAAAGCAGAAATGAGACAGGGAAAGGGTGGCCGGCGGCGGCCTGGTGGTGACCGGCGGCGGCTGGCTGCCACCCGCCCCGGTTCACCGTCTTTTGCTTTGTTTCTTAATTCGCGCGTGTTTTCTTCGTTATGCATCCGTTTTCATCGATTCTTTTTTTGTTGGATTCGTTTTTCTTAAACGAAGACTTTGATGAAAAGTAATACCAAAATTGAGCTTCCTATCTCCAGATATTGCATACGAATCATTTGAATCTTCCGGCGGGCGTAGAATCTTCATTCTTTATCCGTTTTTGCTGATTCTTCTTCTGTTAGACTCGTATTTTGAAAACGAACATCTTGGATAAGATGGATGTTGATGATGGGTACTTTAGTCTTTAAATCTTGTTTTGATGCCTTGAACCTTCAAACGTGCGTGGAATCTTCGTTTTTCGTCCGTTTTGCTTCATTTTTATCGGACATCTTCATTTTGATCTTCTTGACGGATTCTCATTGATTTTGATGTTATTTAGGTTTAAATGCTCAGAATCGTTTCAGGATGAGAAGGATATCGGTAGTAAAAACGTGACTTTTTACGCGATATCACCTAGCAACACGGTTCACAACCCACATGTTGAGGAGGCAAAGCAAGTTACCACCACCAAGGAAGCAGCAACTCCACCACCTGCTGCTGTCCCAGTAAAGGAAGAACAAAAGGTCAAGACACCAGCTGTGGAAACGACTCCAACCATGAACAAGGAGGTTAGAATCCCTTACCTCGCTAGACTTAAGGTCTAACCTAAGAAATTATCATCTTTTAAGTTAGACGGAAAATTCCTTGATACCATGTCTAGAGTTCCTGGTCGTAATAAGTACATCAGAAAATTGCTATCCACTAAGGATAAACTTCCCGAAGTAAACAACATTCCCGTTAGTTCTGAAACCTCATCCCTACTTAAGAATAGCCTTCCCGAAAAATTAGGAGACACCGGTAGATTTACATTCCCTTGTTCTATTTACCAATCCGGAGAAATAAGCGCCTTAGCCGACCTAGGAGCTAGCATTAACCTCATGCCCTACTCACTGTTTAAGAGGCTAGAACTTGAAAACTTGAAACCCACTAAGATGACCGTCCAGCTAGCTGACCAATCCGTTAGATACCCAAAAGGAATAGCTGAGAATGTCCTAGTTCAAGTTGACAAATTCTTCTTTCTGACGGATTTCGTGGTAATGGACATCCACGAGGACATAAACATCCCGATTATCCTTGGAAGACCATTCATGAACACAGCCCGAGCAGTGATCGATGTATACTACCACACGATTGTCCTACGCTCACACGGTGAAAGCATTACTTACAAGATCGACCAACCAGAATGCACCCCGGAACAAGAAGAATGTTGCACTATATCAACAGAAAGAATTACCTATAATGATGAATTACCTATAATGATGAATCAGAGCCCGAAGAAGAACAACCTTTCACTCGATCGTCAATTTTAATCTCTGACTCTGAGTATGAACCAGAAGAGGAAGAAGTTGAATCTGAAGACGAAGAACCTGAGGAAGAGGAAGAAATGAACGAAGAAATGGAGGATGATGAAGATCATGTTGACTCGCCAGAAATGGCTGAAGTCAAGAGGATACAAAACTGCGAAGATTACTCTTCATCAGAAGAATTCGTTGATTATGAAACCCTCTATCAAGAACTAAAGTTCACTCATATCAGAAGAATGAGAAACATTCTTGACTCTTATCTCGACCCATCGAAACCTTTCACCTGAACCTGACTCCGAGATATAGATAGGTTTGTAGAAGAACTCCGATCATCAAAGCACCCAGACTTATATACTACACTCTATCAAAAATTTCCTGCATGGCAAAAAGGTGGCTTTTATGAAGGAAACCTTCAAGACACATCTACGGAAGTTAGGACCATCGAAGTTGACAGTTCCTAACCTTTCAATAACGCCCCCTCAGATGAAGAATTCCACCAATTTCCAGATTCCCGTGATGAAGATTCTGAAGAAGAAATCAAGTATGACGACGATTGTATCGACGTCACTCTCGACGAACTCTCTATTCCCCCCGCTCCAGCAAATTCTCCCATCACCACAACTGAGATATTGGAAATCCCTCTCTTAGATACCCACCAAGAGATGATTGACTTGATTGATGAAAATGATGATGTTCGCATCATCGTAGAAGCTATCAGAGAATCAACCAATGACTACACCACCGCTCAAAGGCACCTGATAAGGGAAATCGAACGAGAATACAATTCATACCTCGCTAATTATGGAGAACCAGAACCCCGCGCTCTTCGAAGATATATTCAAGTATTCTCCAATTCTCTTCAAGCACAAATCACTAGAGAAGCTCAACAGCCAGAAAGACCCCACTACCCGAAGGGAGAAGTCGAGTTCTACAGCAACCAAAGGCAAATATACCAAAAAGTGTATTGTGCCTTGGCCGGATCTGCTTTTCCCTACTCTTCTAGTCATAAGGCTATACTTGCATCAATGAGAACCAATCTTGAAAGAGCTACTGGAAACCCACTAAATTATGCCGGCATCAGAATGGTGGGAGATCTTAGAACCCTTCTAGATCTCATCGAAACTGGAGAACATCTCACAGCCTCGAAAAACTACAGAATCGTCATTCACTCCACCATTGGTCATCACGTTGAACTAATAATTGATGAGTTAAATGAGTCAGCATATGAAGAAGAAACTCGTGAGGTACCAAGATTCATTCCACACATGTCGTGAATCAACCTAGCAACCTATGTGACAACTCGACTGCCCGGAATGTACCAAGAAGAAGATGTAGAACTTGACGTTTATCGAAATAGATATCGCGAAATATTCAGCAAGTTAATCTACATCTTCACAGACTCGGATTTTCCCTTCAACCGTGAACAACACCAAATCATCAGACAAGTATGCCAAGCAACAAGATCCTTTGGAGGAGATCCTTTGGCTAGTGACTTTGAAGAAGTAAGAACTGAGTTTTTGGCTTTAATCGCCTCAATAGGTCGAAGCCACCCCCAGCGTGAGGTTGTCCGAACATACACCTGCACCAGAATTGACCCTAATGGACCAGTTACACGGTTAGTTAGATACATCAGCTACGGGATGGCAATCCTCGACAGATTGGCCACTGACCACTTCAAAAGCTTCAGAATGGAATCCACCAACCCACCAACTCTTATTGCCGACATGACAGAGCAATTCCTCCAATACTTTCCTCCAAGATACACCCTACCTAGAATCTACAGTGACCACTCCAGCACTAGGGATGCATCCAGTATCATCTAAAGAAGAAAGGACTAAGTCGAGCTCTCGACTTTAAAAAAGCGCTTCTGTTGCACTGCACACCGGTCGTTGGAATTTCTAATGGAGATGCAGCACAGCAGTGGGTTTTTAATTTGTAAGGTTGGGCCTAGGGTTACTACTCTTGCTAATCTAAGGGCTAGCAAAGGATAAGTATGAACTAGAGTCGTTCTTCAAAACGTGACGAATTGAATCTAGGAGGGTTTAGGAACTTTTATGAATTTAGCTGAGGCTTAGAAATATGGTTTTGGTTTTGGGTTTTTCTAAATTAAAGTTAAATTTAAGATAAACTACAAGGTGGAGGTTACTTCAGGCGTTCAACAATTAAAGCGATTGTCTACTATGAAGTGGTTTAGGTGAAGTTAAATAAGAGGAGTCTTAACGAGGATAAATTTGTAGGTTAATGTGAGCTATTCTGCAGTCCTTCTATCGGGCTAACGCAGAGGTGTCCACAATCAGGCAATTAGAATGTCACATGGGTTGCAGAATATATTAAAACATGCACTGAAAGTTCTCTCAAATGCATGTCCATATTATCCTACAGTTAATCTCAATTCCTATTCCCCAATCTCGGTCATCAGAGACGTCCGAATCATGGCACAGTTTTTTGAATAAACAATCTTGTAAACGGGTTTTACCCTTGTCGGAACAGGTTGGAATAACCGGTCTAGACGGTCGGATAGCATGTCATCACTTATTCATATAAATAATCAACATTACTCAAGTATGCAAGAAAACAGGGATGATTTATACTAAGAATAGGAATCTAAGTAACACGTTTGTTAATCGATTCATAACATGACTACCTTTAGTCGTTCTCGACTTCCATACATTTGTACTCAGCCATAAGCGTTTCCAGTACTATATCGAAGAACAGTCGAATAGGGGCCGTCACATTATTTCACGATGATTAAGTCTAAGTATATTTTACTATCATGACAATCCTAAGGCAACAATCAAACAAGAACATGCAATAAGACAATCAAGGTAATAGTTCAATTTAAGCATACAAAGGTGTTATCTAAGTCGAGGATATTCCGAAAGTTGTCTCAAAAATATCATATGTTTGAATGAAATCTTAATCTACCTCTATTCCCATGTTCCGTGTCTCTTAGATCCTAGTGTGGTCAAGAGAACACCGGCCATGCCTAGCTCAATGATTCAATCTAACATAGTATAACTAAGTGACCTATACCCTATGAGTTAGCTACATTCATTTTTTGATAAGGTTTTAGTGACAACATGAGTTGGAGAGATAAACGATAAAGATTCAATTCCTACATCTATTTATAATATAAAGCATCCGCAATCTCATGACATACAATACAATCACATATTTAAACTTTTCCTAAACGACTATCATAGCAGACAATTGAGTTATTTAGTTAATCATGACAATTCTAGCATGCATATTTAAATTTATTAATGAAAGAACAAACATATTAAATAGGGAAGATAGATTAACACCTGGGAAGAAGTACAATAACTCGTAGCTAAAATATGCGTCCCGGAGCACCTCCGTATAAATCTTCCTTGATTAGTTAATTAGCTAACCTAATTAACTAGGAAGAATTAAAATTACAAAGAAAGAAAGATATCTAAGGTGTAAAAGTGTGTAAAAGTGTAGGTGTGTAAAGATGTGTGATCAAATGAACCAAAGACCCCTATTTATAGTTGAGTCATGGTGGATTTTAGCATTTTTAGGCACATATTAGCAAAATGTGGAAAGGTGGTGCACCGGGTACGAAAAAGCATGGAAAGGTGGTGCACCGGGTACACGCAAGGACCAAAAAGTGGAAATAAGAAGGGGGAGGGGGGGGAGGTGCCGCCCACCAGCAGGCCGGCGGCTGCTGGTGGTTGGCCGGCGGCGGCTGGCTGCCACCCGCCCCGGTCTGTCGTCTCTCGCTGCATTTCTTAATTCGCGTGTATCTTCTTCGTTATTCGTCCGTTTGTGTTGATTCTTTTTGCGTTGGTTTTGTAATTCAAAAACGAAGACTTTGATGAAAAGATATCCCAAAAATATGTCTCCCATCTTTGGATGTCTCGTACGAATCATTTGGATCTTCTGACGTACGTAGAATCTTCATTCTTTGTCCCTTTTTGTTGATTCTTCTTCTGTTGGATTCGTAATTTGAAAATGAACATCTTGGATGAGATGGATGTTGATGATGGGGACTTTTGTCTTGAAATCTTGTTTTGATGCCTTGAACCTTCAAACGTGCGTGGAATCTTCGTTTTTCGTCCGTTTTGCTTCATTTTTATCGGACATCTTCATTTTGATCTTCTTGACGGATTCTCATTGATTTTGATGTTATTTAGGTTTAAATGCTCAGAATCGTTTCAGGATGAGAAGGATATCGGTAGTAAAAACGTGACTTTTTACGCGATATCACCTAGCAACACGGTTCACAACCCACATGTTGAGGAGGCAAAGCAAGTTACCACCACCAAGGAAGCAGCAACTCCACCACCTGCTGCTGTCCCAGTAAAGGAAGAACAAAAGGTCAAGACACCAGCTGTGGAAACCACTCCAACCATGAACAAGGAGGTTAGAATCCCTTACCTCGCTAGACTTAAGGTCTAACCTAAGAAATTATCATCTTTTAAGTTAGACGGAAAATTCCTTGATACCATGTCTAGAGTTCCTGGTCGTAATAAGTACATCAGAAAATTGCTATCCACTAAGGATAAACTTCCCGAAGTAAACAACATTCCCGTTAGTTCTGAAACCTCATCCCTACTTAAGAATAGCCTTCCCGAAAAATTAGGAGACACCGGTAGATTTACATTCCCTTGTTCTATTTACCAATCCGGAGAAATAAGCGCCTTAGCCGACCTAGGAGCTAGCATTAACCTCATGCCCTACTCACTGTTTAAGAGGCTAGAACTTGAAAACTTGAAACCCACTAAGATGACCGTCCAGCTAGCTGACCAATCCGTTAGATACCCAAAAGGAATAGCTGAGAATGTCCTAGTTCAAGTTGACAAATTCTTCTTTCTGACGGATTTCGTGGTAATGGACATCCACGAGGACATAAACATCCCGATTATCCTTGGAAGACCATTCATGAACACAGCCCGAGCAGTGATCGATGTATACTACCACACGATTGTCCTACGCTCACACGGTGAAAGCATTACTTACAAGATCGACCAACCAGAATGCACCCCGGAACAAGAAGAATGTTGCACTATATCAACAGAAAGAATTACCTATAATGATGAATTACCTATAATGATGAATCAGAGCCCGAAGAAGAACAACCTTTCACTCGATCGTCAATTTTAATCTCTGACTCTGAGTATGAACCAGAAGAGGAAGAAGTTGAATCTGAAGACGAAGAACCTGAGGAAGAGGAAGAAATGAACGAAGAAATGGAGGATGATGAAGATCATGTTGACTCGCCAGAAATGGCTGAAGTCAAGAGGATACAAAACTGCGAAGATTACTCTTCATCAGAAGAATTCGTTGATTATGAAACCCTCTATCAAGAACTAAAGTTCACTCATATCAGAAGAATGAGAAACATTCTTGACTCTTATCTCGACCCATCGAAACCTTTCACCTGAACCTGACTCCGAGATATAGATAGGTTTGTAGAAGAACTCCGATCATCAAAGCACCCAGACTTATATACTACACTCTATCAAAAATTTCCTGCATGGCAAAAAGGTGGCTTTTATGAAGGAAACCTTCAAGACACATCTACGGAAGTTAGGACCATCGAAGTTGACAGTTCCTAACCTTTCAATAACGCCCCCTCAGATGAAGAATTCCACCAATTTCCAGATTCCCGTGATGAAGATTCTGAAGAAGAAATCAAGTATGACGACGATTGTATCGACGTCACTCTCGACGAACTCTCTATTCCCCCCGCTCCAGCAAATTCTCCCATCACCACAACTGAGATATTGGAAATCCCTCTCTTAGATACCCACCAAGAGATGATTGACTTGATTGATGAAAATGATGATGTTCGCATCATCGTAGAAGCTATCAGAGAATCAACCAATGACTACACCACCGCTCAAAGGCACCTGATAAGGGAAATCGAACGAGAATACAATTCATACCTCGCTAATTATGGAGAACCAGAACCCCACGCTCTTCGAAGATATATTCAAGTATTCTCCAATTCTCTTCAAGCACAAATCACTAGAGAAGCTCAACAGCCAGAAAGACCCCACTACCCGAAGGGAGAAGTCGAGTTCTACAGCAACCAAAGGCAAATATACCAAAAAGTGTATTGTGCCTTGGCCGGATCTGCTTTTCCCTACTCTTCTAGTCATAAGGCTATACTTGCATCAATGAGAACCAATCTTGAAAGAGCTACTGGAAACCCACTAAATTATGCCGGCATCAGAATGGTGGGAGATCTTAGAACCCTTCTAGATCTCATCGAAACTGGAGAACATCTCACAGCCTCGAAAAACTACAGAATCGTCATTCACTCCACCATTGGTCATCACGTTGAACTAATAATTGATGAGTTAAATGAGTCAGCATATGAAGAAGAAACTCGTGAGGTACCAAGATTCATTCCACACATGTCGTGAATCAACCTAGCAACCTATGTGACAACTCGACTGCCCGGAATGTACCAAGAAGAAGATGTAGAACTTGACGTTTATCGAAATAGATATCGCGAAATATTCAGCAAGTTAATCTACATCTTCACAGACTCGGATTTTCCCTTCAACCGTGAACAACACCAAATCATCAGACAAGTATGCCAAGCAACAAGATCCTTTGGAGGAGATCCTTTGGCTAGTGACTTTGAAGAAGTAAGAACTGAGTTTTTGGCTTTAATCGCCTCAATAGGTCGAAGCCACCCCCAGCGTAAGGTTGTCCGAACCTACACCTGCACCAGAATTGACCCTAATGGACCAGTTACACGGTTAGTTAGATACATCAGCTACGGGATGGCAATCCTCGACAGATTGGCCACTGACCACTTCAAAAGCTTCAGAATGGAATCCACCAACCCACCAACTCTTATTGCCGACATGACAGAGCAATTCCTCCAATACTTTCCTCCAAGATACACCCTACCTAGAATCTACAGTGACCACTCCAGCACTAGGGATGCATCCAGTATCATCTAAAGAAGAAAGGACTAAGTCGAGCTCTCGACTTTAAAAAAGCGCTTCTGTTGCACTGCACACCGGTCGTTGGAATTTCTAATGGAGATGCAGCACAGCAGTGGGTTTTTAATTTGTAAGGTTGGGCCTAGGGTTACTACTCTTGCTAATCTAAGGGCTAGCAAAGGATAAGTATGAACTAGAGTCGTTCTTCAAAACGTGACAAATTGAATCTAGGAGGGTTTAGGAACTTTTATGAATTTAGCTGAGGCTTAGAAATATGGTTTTGGTTTTGGGTTTTTCTAAATTAAAGTTAAATTTAAGATAAACTACAAGGTGGAGGTTACTTCAGGCGTTCAACAATTAAAGCGATTGTCTACTATGAAGTGGTTTAGGTGAAGTTAAATAAGAGGAGTCTTAACGAGGATAAATTTGTAGGTTAATGTGAGCTATTCTGCAGTCCTTCTATCGGGCTAACGCAGAGGTGTCCACAATCAGGCAATTAGAATGTCACATGGGTTGCAGAATATATTAAAACATGCACTGAAAGTTCTCTCAAATGCATGTCCATATTATCCTACAGTTAATCTCAATTCCTATTCCCCAATCTCGGTCATCAGAGACGTCCGAATCATGGCACAGTTTTTTGAATAAACAATCTTGTAAACGGGTTTTACCCTTGTCGGAACAGGTTGGAATAACCGGTCTAGACGGTCGGATAGCATGTCATCACTTATTCATATAAATTATCAACATTACTCAAGTATGCAAGAAAACAGGGATGATTTATACTAAGAATAGGAATCTAAGTAACACGTTTGTTAATCGATTCATAACATGACTACCTTTAGTCGTTCTCGACTTCCATACATTTGTACTCAGCCATAAGCGTTTCCAGTACTATATCGAAGAACAGTCGAATAGGGGCCGTCACATTATTTCACGACGATTAAGGCTAAGTATATTTTACTATCATGACAATCCTAAGGCAACAATCAAACAAGAACATGCAATAAGACAATCAAGGTAATAGTTCAATTTAAGCATACAAAGGTGTTATCTAAGTCGAGGATATTCCGAAAGTTGTCTCAAAAATATCATCTGTTTGAATGAAATCTTAATCTACCTCTATTCCCATGTTCCGTGTCTCTTAGATCCTAGTGTGGTCAAGAGAACACCGGCCATGCCTAGCTCAATGATTCAATCTAACATAGTATAACTAAGTGACCTATACCCTATGAGTTAGCTACATTCATTTTTTGATAAGGTATTAGTCACAACATGAGTTGGAGAGATAAATGATAAAGATTCAATTCCTACATCTATTTATAATATAAAGCATCCGCAATCTCATGACATACAATACAATCACATATTTAAACTTTTCCTAAACGACTATCATAGCAGACAATTGAGTTATTTAGTTAATCATGACAATTCTAGCATGCATATTTAAATTTATTAAAGAAAGAACAAACATATTAAATATGGAAGATAGATTAACACCTGAAAAGAAGTACAATAACTCGTAGCTAAAATATACGTCCCGGAGCACCTCCGTACAAAATCTTCCTTGATTAGTTAATTAGCTAGTCTAATTAACTAGGAAGAATTAAAATTACAAAGAAAGAAAGATATCTAAATGTAGGTGTGAAGATGATAAAAGATGATATTCAAGATGTCTCTAAATGAGGTCTAAGGGCTGCTATTTATAGGTGAAAAGTGGCTCACATTAGCATCCCTAGGATCACATTAGAAAAAGAGTGAAATGTGGTGCACCGGGTACGAAAAAGTAGCGAAAGGTGGTGCACCGGGTACGAAAAAGTAGCAAAAGGTGGTG
Source organism: Pseudognaphalium luteoalbum (assembly GCA_963422505.1). Classification (NCBI taxonomy): domain Eukaryota; kingdom Viridiplantae; phylum Streptophyta; class Magnoliopsida; order Asterales; family Asteraceae; genus Pseudognaphalium; species Pseudognaphalium luteoalbum. The sequence continues at coordinate 53,615,320 of OY730196.1, forward strand.
CACCGGGTACGAAAAAGTAGCGAAAGGTGGTGCACCGGGTACACGCAATGACGGAAAAGCGGAAAAGAGACTGGGGTAAGGGAGGCGGCGCTGCACACCACGTGGTCGGTGGCGGCTGGTGGCTTCTTCGTTATGCGTCCGTTTGCGTTGATTCTTTTCGCGTTGGATTCGTAATTCAAAAATGATGACTTTGATGTAAGGATGTCCCAAAAATATGTCTCCTATTTCCAGATACTGTGTACGAATCACTTGGATCTTCCGGCGGGCGTAGAATCTTCATTCTTTATCCATTTTTGTTGATTCTTCTTTTGTTGGATTCATAATTTTAAAACAAACATCTTGGATGAGATGGATGTTGATGATGGGCACTTTTGTCTTGAAATCTCGTTTTGATGCCTTGAATCTTCAAAAATGTGTGGAATCTTTGTTTTTCATCCGTTTTGCTTGATTTTTGTCGTGCAATCTTGTTTTGACCATCTTGGCATAATATCATTGATTTGTATTGTTTTTGAGGTTAAAATGCCAAGAATCGTTCTAGAATGAAAGAGATATCGGTAGTAAAAACATGACTTTTTACGTGATATCAGCTTCTCGGGAGGCAACCCGTGTTTTTAAATTTCTGCAAATTTTACTTTCCAAGAAGTGATGAAATATCCGACTATCTTTCTGATGTGTTGCCCAGCATTCGTATGAAGATGGTGCTCGGACCGCAATCGGCTTGTTTTAAATTTGTATTTGCTAGGGTATAAGTGTGACTTACTGATACCGAACCAAAAGGCTAGTAGATGGTAAGTATGACCTAGAGTCGTTCTTAAAGAGAAACTGAATTGAAACAGAGGGGATCCAATCAATCTTCCTTTTCTAGTAAAGGTTTTAAAAGAGTGCGTTGGGGGTTTTTGGTTCAGTTAATTAATTAAACTAATTAAAGCGAATAAAAGATAATTGTAATTCAGATAATAAAAGGAGTATTTGTTGTGAGTTCGTTAGCTTATAATGTGAGACGATGACTTGTAGGGATAACGTTTACTAAATTTGAAATGTTCACTAGACTTAGTAGCTTATGGTATAACCGATAGGTTCCCTATTAGTCGGTTATCAACTAATATGTCAGCAGGAACCATGGTGTCATGATTCTGATCAGATAGACAATGCTCAACTCTCTACACTCTCCTGTGAGGGAGTCAGTGGCCCTTGTTATTGAGCACATTTACTCGTGGGCGAAGGAATAGAGTAGCAAGTCTACAACAAGTCTAACCGTTCTTAATACCATAAAGACTATAAATTTAGCAGACAAACTAACTTAGCAAATATGTTCGGACTTAGTTGATCAATTCCTATTAATGAAGTTTAAGCATGGTAGGCGAAGGAAAGTGTTGAGGTTTCTTGCGTATCTTACTTTATATTTCATAGGAAAAGTATCGATTTAAATTGGATTTTAAACTTGCCTTTCTCAATGCAATTAACAAATCCCTAGGTTTTCGTAAATGGTTATTTAGCCTATAGCCTACCTAATCTAATCTAAACTAATCTAATCTAATTAAAGCAATAATTAAAATGCTGACGGCTTTTTGCATAGAGTTAAACTCAGACCATGTCAGAAAATGCTATGGTAGTCCACAATGTATTTAATCGGTTACCGATGTTTCCATTGTGGATTCAATTGCTTCACGATGTTTACATGATAAGTACATTGTGATTTCAAGTGTACATTACTCATGGCACTTCCACGTAATCACATTGCATTTTATGATGCTCGCATAATGTTACAATCGAAACCATAGTTTTACACAGATAACTATTCACCAAGTAGTAAGGTTCGCGACTCCTATTTACAAGGTTACAATCACGGTTGTTAATCGAAAGGAGAATGTAAATTTTAGGTTTAAAATCATAAGATAAGTCCGTTCATAAAGTTTCCGTTTTATAATGTCGATCCATAATACAACTACCTTCGATCGTTACCGGCTTCCATACGTATGTACTTTGCTTAAAAGCATTTCTAGCACTATACCGAGTAAACAGTCGAATAGGGGCCGTCATATTATTTCACGATGTATTTAAAGTCATCCCACAACTATATATGCTAACTACATCACAACAAATACAATAGTAATCTACTCGCTAATCATGGCATAAACTATCTCTGGCATAATTAAAGTATACATATTTAATCAAGATAGATAAGGATAGAAATAACCGAGATTAATATGCGAGAAGGAGTAGACTTGAATTAATAAGAGTTGCTCCAAGCATACACCAATGATTACAAATGCGTTCCTCACCAAGGATTATAAACACGTTCCTTGCTTCTATTTTAACTAGCCTAATACTAATTTAAAATAAAGAAAGAAAGAGAAGCTAGAAGAAAGTGCCTAGGTATGTAAGTATCCTAGTGCCCTTGGTGTGTTTTGAGGTGTGTTGGTGTGTCTTTCAAATGAGCCTCATGCCTCCTATTTATAGAGGAGTTTTAGTGCATTTTAGCAATTGGAAGCACACATTAGCAAAAGGTGGAAAAGGTAGTGGCACAAGGTACAAAAGGCGAAAAAGGTAGTGACACCAGGTACGAAAAGCATGTAAAGGTCTAGCACCGGGTACGAAAAAGGACAAAAAAGCGAAATCCATGTGGGTGACCGGCAGCCGGCGGCGGCTGGCTTCCAGCCGGTGGTGGTGGGGTGGTGGCCAACGGCGGCTGGCTGCCACCTGCACCAGCCTGCTGCCGGTTGCTTCGTTTCTCGATTCGTGCGTGTTTTCTTCATTATGCGTCCGTTTGCATTGATTCTTTTTGCGTTGGATTCATAATTAAAAAACGATTCTTTTGATGAAAAGAAACCCCAAAAATATGTCTATGAACTTTAGATGTGTCGTACGAATCATTTGGATATTCCGGAGTACGTAGAATCTTCGTTCTTCATCCGTTTTATTTGGTTCTTCTTCTGTTGGATTCGTAATTTGAAAACGAACGTCTTGGGTCAAATAGATGTTGGTGATGGGCTCTTTTGTCTTGAAACCTCGCTTTGATGTCTTGAATCTTCAAACGTGCGTGGAATCTTCGTTTTTCATCCGTTTCGCTTGATTTTTATCGTGCGACCTTGTTTTGACCATCTTGGCATAATACTGTTGATTTGTAATGTTTTTGAGTTAAAGTGCCAAGAATCGTTCCAGAATGAGAGAGATATCGGTAGTAAAAACGTGACTTTTTACGCGATATCACTTTCACACAAGGATCATACATGCCCTAGCCTGCAAGAAAGTATCAACACCCGGAGAATTGTATATCCGACGTGTTCACACCTACGAGACCAATCACAAGAAGACTTGATCAAGAATGCACCTATGAAGACGAAGTCCGGCAAATACAAGCAAAAGAATACTGCAACTACCGGGGAGTACTTCTATATCGTCTCTTTCACTCGTTATAAATATACCACATCCACTATGCTTATCACTAAGTGTGGGATTCAAACCCAACACACACCGCTAAAAGAATATGTCTTAAATGTTTCAACTCCTAAGTGTGGGATTTTCACCCCGGACAGCGCTTAGAATAACATCGAGGATGATGTTCCTTTAAGTGTGGGATATCAGTAGTTGCACTACTGTGAAATGGATAATGGTATATGCTTGATTCTAAAATCGTTGCTCTTTAGACCATCTTCTCCAAAAAGGTAACTCGAAAATTTAATTTTTTTTCAAAATTAAGTTAAAAATATATTGAAAATGAAATTTTTTAGATGAAGAATGATTTACTTTGGGGAAGAAGGATAAATAAAATATGAATTCCTTTGAAAAATTAGTTTAGTAATCCCATAAAGAGCATCACATGACTAGGCACACAACAAACCAACTTTCGATTCATGAGGTATCTTGAGCTATATAAAGAGCATTCATTTTTAATGCTTCACTTTTTCGATTCTTGAGTGTGTCGATGTATGCGTTTAGAATCAGAACTTGTTCCCGTGATGCATCTCAAATCCAGATTGGTGAGTAAAGAGGAGATCGAATCACTTCATTCTTAAACCCATCCATATACCCATATATAAACACGTTATCCCTACCCTCTCAAAAGCATCCCTCAAACTTCATAGTAAGCCCCAATGATGAAAGAAAAGAAGCTACAAGGATATGACGTCAAAGAAGAAAACCCAAGAAAAGAAAATTCGAAGAAAAGAAAATCAATTGGAGAAAAAGACTCCTTCTGCAAACACCAAAAGAAAAAGGCGTCAATCCTTCCAAAAATTTCAACTTCACCAAAAAAGAAACCAATGAAAAACCAACAAAACCCCCTCTCACATCACCAACACTTCACCCCAAAAACCCTACATCACTTCCCTTAGAATGATTGTGGTAAGATCGACTGTGCGCTCACCACAAAGGTAACGATTTGATCCTCGATCAAGCCTATGACGATAAACGATACATGACTGGCGTTGAGAGTGATTGATAATACTAGAATAGAAAACCCTAAACACTTTGAGTGATTGGAGTGACCACCTTGAGAGGATCACCTAGTCATGTATCCAAGATCAAAGATCAAAAGCATGCTCCCAAAAATTACAAACCTTGTTTTTCAAAGAACAAATATTTCATTTTTCCAAAAACCCCCTTTAGTAAAAAGTTACGCCTCAAAATATTTCATTATCTGCTTATCTTTAACCATGTTGAAGTTCGAGTTTGCTTGAGGACAAACAAAGTTCTAAGTGTGGGATACTTGATATCGCGTAAAAAGTCACGTTTTTATTGCCGATATCTCTCTCATTCTGGAATGATTCTTGGCATTTGAACTCAAATAACACTCAAATCAATGAGAATCTGCCAAGGAGGTCAAAACAAGGTTGCACAATAAAAATCAAGCAAAACGGATGAAAAATGAAGATTCCACGCACGTTTGAAGATTCAAGGCTTCAAAACAATATTTTAAGACTAAAGTGCCCATCATCAACATCCATCTTATCCAAGATGTTCTTTTTCAAAATACAAGTCTAACAAAAGAAGAATGAACAAAAACGAATAAAGAATGAAGATTCTACGCCCGCCGGAAGATTCAAATGATTCGTACGCAATATCTGGAAATAGGAAACTAACTTTTGGGATTACTTTTCATCAAAGTCTTAGTTTTTCAAAAACGAATCCAACGAAAAAAGAATCGACGAAAACGGACGCATAACGATGAAAACACAACAAAAGACGGCGAACCGGGGCGGGTGGCAGCCAACTGCCGCCGGCCACATGGTGGGCGGCGCCGGCCTCCCCTCCCCCATCTAGTTTCCGCTTTTTGTTCCTTTAGTGTACCCGGTGCCACACCTTTACGCGATTATACGTACCGGTGCCACACCTTTGCGCGATTGTACGTACCTGGTGCACCACCTTTTCCACCTTTTGCTAAAGTGCTCCTCAAGATGCTAACATGAACCGGATTTCTCCTATAAATAGGAGGCATGAGGCTTCATTTCAACACACAAACACACCTTACACACCATATGCATAGTCATATTACTTTCTTACTATCTCATTCTATTTTCTTACTTCAAAATTAGTATTAGGCTAGTTAGGAAGCTTGTTTAGAGTAGAACGAAAGCAAGGAACATCTTGTAATCTTGGGTGTACGCTTGGAATTACGCTTCTTAATTCAAGTCTATTCCTTCTCGCATTCTAATCCGTGTTCTTTCTTTCCTATTCTATCTTAAATAAATATGTATGCTTTAATTATGCTAGAATTAGTTTGTGCCATGATTAGCGAGTAGATTACTATTGCATTTGTTGTGATGTAGTTCGCACATATAATTATGGGATGACTTTAAATACGTCTTGAAATAATATGACGGCCCCTATGCAACTGTTTACTTGGTATAGTGCTGGAAATTCTTTTAAGCAAAGTACATACGTATGGAAGCCGGTAAACGACCGAAGGTAGTTGTATTATGGATCGACGTTATAAAAATGGAAACTTTATGAATGGACTTATCGTGTGATCTTAAACCTAACACTTACATTCGCCTTTCGATTAACAAACGTTATTGTAACCTTGTAAAGAGGAGTCGCGAACCTTAATACTTGGTCAATAATTATCTGCGTCAAAACTATGGTTTAATTGTAACGTCATGCAAGCATCATAAAAAGCAATGTGATTACGTGGAATTACCATGAGTATAGTACACTTCCAATCACAATGTAATTATCATGTAAACATCACGAAGCAATTAAATTCACAACGAAAACATCGGTAAACGATTAAATACAATGTGAACTACCATAGCATTTTCTGACATGGTCTGGGTTTAACTTTCTGCAAAAAGCCGTCAGCATTTTAATTAGATTAGTTTAAATTAGATTAGAGTAGGTAGGCTATAGGCTAAATAACCATTTACGAAAACCTAGGGATTTGTTAATTGTATCAAGAAAGGCAAGTTTAAAATCCAATCTAAAATGATACTCTTTCCTAACCTGTAAAACCCTAAAGTAAGATACGCAAGAAACCTAAACGTTTTACCTCGCTTATCACTCTTAAGTTTTACTAATAGGAATTGGTAAACAAGTCCGAACATAAACCCTAAGTTAGTTGTTTATAAGACTCATAATCTTTATGGTATTAAGAACGGTTAGACGTGTTATGGACTTGCTACTCTATTCATTCGCCCACGACCAAATGCGTTCAATAATATGGGCCACTGACTCCCTCCCAGGAGACTGTGGAGAGTTGAGCATCGTCTGTCTGGCCAGAATCATGACACCTTAGTTCCTCGTGACATACTAGTTGATAACCGACTAATAGGGAATCTATTGGTTTCACACCCCGCTAAAGCGGAAACACGAGATGTAACAGCACAATGGTTTCATTACACAAAGTACAACTAATTCATCGTTTACAAAATACAGCTATTAGCACTTACAATAAGTTTACAGTACCAAATACTAAATCATACAGCCGAATACATCCAAAAGATAAAACGAAGTAAGTCTAATAGCTTCAACTTTAATAAAGACAAATGATGCTTCATTCCAGAACTACTGACCGTTTCCTGAAAAGCATGTAAAATGAGGGTCAACTATAAAAATAGTTGGTGAGTTCACAGGTTTTGAAAATAAAATGTAAATGTGAAAACCATTTAGAAGTTATCAAACCATGTAGTAAGATTTACATTATTAGGAAAATAGTATTTATACGCAATATAAGATTCATTTAAGAATGACATGTATAGCTTGAGTCCACAACCAAACCTACTGGCCCGAAACAACGCCCCAAAGATATGTCCTATCGCAAACATATAAGATTGGTGGTATGCACTCATATGCACGAATGAGTGGGAAGGTGGCCTCCTTCCAAATAGTACTATCCATATCAACCATCGGCTCAATAATGAGTTAATAGGTTGTGTAAGAGAAACCGGGGACTTAAGACACGATAGAGTCACAAGCATACAATAAGAGCGTATAAGTAGAAAAGTACATACAAGATAAGTATTTGCAACAAGATAACATGCTTTTCACCCCAAAATATTTAGTATGAACGGTAAAAAGAGGGGCTGTGAATACTCACTATTGAGCGCAAGAGTAAATTGATGGATGTAACGCGCGTGCTTGCCGGTTATGACTCCTATCCAAGACCTACGATCATGAAGGTTCTAATTAGGTTTTTATCTAGTTTTGTTTGTAAGGATTGCTTAGCTAATAATTTAGATTACAAAGTGCCAATATAGTTTGTTTGCTTTGAAGTTGTTAATGTCCAATAATCGCGGTTGAAAATGATAATGGTCACACGATTGTACAACATACTAAAATTATCGAACGTCACACACAAGTTGTATAATGTCACAAGATTGTTTGAGTCCGAATTTTATAGTGTTTGAGTTTTGAAACTTTGGTTCCCCACAATTTATGATTAACATACACAATAGATAAATACATCAAAAGACATCCAAACACTTTTGTTACCAATCTTTCCAAGCATAGAAAGTTTCCCGTTTTTGATACCGAGACCGATTATTGTTGACTTGTCAAACCTTCTTAGTTTATCCCGAGACTATTACCCAATCCTTAATCAGGTTTATAAGTCATAGAAGTTAGTCTTTCTCTACATAGTAAGTCCGTAAGTGTCGGTTTTTAAAGTTATACCAAAATCAGTCCACTTCTGCTATTTTTCCAGAAATTACCCCTGTTAGTTGTATTTATTAAAAATACTTCTGATCAAAAATGGTTTAAGAGAAAAATCACAGATGTTCTAAAGTATGTTATCTACTTTGTGTAATTTTTACAGAACTATTAGAAAGGTCCAGGTATTTTTAGATTTTACTTTTATCTTCTAGAGTCGAATTTAAACACATGCATGCAATCATTATTTCTGAGCAAAATGTACATGGAATCAATAAAATTGGTCTTCTTCAAAGTTGTAGCCAAGGAAATTTGTAAACTTTTAGTGTTGGTTTCAAGTCTTTTGGAGTTGTAATGCTCCATTTATGATTAAAACACCGAGAAGAAAGTTTCTGTCTTACTATTACAGCTTGTACATCTTTACTCACAAAAATTATTAAAAATATCAAATTAACTCGTATGAACACGAGGCTTACATGGTTGGAAAGCTTACTTCCGGAACTTAAATTTAGACTATAAAAACGTCCATTTTCATGAAGGAATGATTTTTATTAATAAGTTTTCTGGACAGAAAGTTGTAAACTCTTATTTGAGTGTTTCATTTAAAATAATGAACACCAAACATGAAATGAAGAAGATTATCATCTTTTGATCTTTAAATCCATGTTCTAACACATGCATGATGTTGATATGCAATCAAGATGTGTTAGAGATGATTATTTATCACAAGAACAATTTTTACATAAAGATAAACAATATTCAACAAAGTTACAAGTATTAACACCAAGTTTCACTTGATTTTTGGTTTGATCATGGGTTACTTTTTCTTCTAACACATAATGATGTGAAAAGATATAACCTACAAACATCAAGCATTTTATGAGGATTTTTAGCCATGAGAAGGGCTAAAATCCGGATTTTGAAGAAAACACAAGAAGGAAGTGATAGATAATAATAGTAAATGAAATAAATTACCTTTTCTTGCTTTGATTTGGTGATGAACACCTTTAAATTCTGGGTTTAGAGGCTTGAATGTGGCTGATTTTTGGGAGAAAGAAGTGTGTGTTTAGCGTGTGTTTTGAGAGAGAAAGGTGAAGAGTGTGAGAATGGATTTTGGGGAAGTGAAGTAGTAATGAGTGTATAGGAAAATAAAAAGATTTAAAATGAAAAAGGAGGGAGGGGTGGCCGGTTTTAGGGGGGGTATTTAAAATTTTTTTTTTTTTTTGTTAAATAATATGTATAATTGTTGTATAATTAATTTGTATTAAAGGTGTATAAGTATTGTTATGTTATAAGGTTTATTTTGTGATGTTTTGGTGATTAAAATTTGAGTTTTAAAAGTGAGAAATTTTAAGTTCTTGAATTAAGTTATGATACACTTAATTTGTTCTAATTTTAATGTTCATGTATTATTCATCCGATTAAGTTTGCGTTGACGAGTTACGGAAATTTCAGTTTGCGATTCAATAAGGATTTTGTTAAAGCATAAAGAGATAAATTTTCTTTGTTTAATTTGGCACTTAGTAATCTAATTTAGTTTATCTTATAGACTTATGACCTACTAGGAAATCTCTAAGGCTTTTTACGGTTTAGTAGACCTAAGGAGTCGTAACCATAAATTTTTCCGAAATATATGGAATGCCATAATGAAACCTAAGATTGGAGTGTGGTAATAACCTGAGATTTTGACGGTTGTCACAGTCTCCCCCAGTTAGAAGAATTTCGTCCCGAAATTCCACTGGTGGCACTGTCTAGATTCAGCTAGTGAATAGGTGAGGGTATTTTTGCATCATGAAATCCTCACGTTCCCAGGTGTACTCAGGTCCGCGCTTAGAATTCCAGCAAACTTTGACGATCGGAATTTTGCTTCGTCTTAAACGCTTGGTATCCTTATCGACGATTTCCGTTGGTTCTTCAATAAAGTGTAAACGGTCATCTATTTGGACTCCCTCAAGGGGTAAGATTTGCGAGTTGTCGGCTAGACATTTCTTAAGATTCGATACGTGAAACGTGTCGTGAATCCTGCTTAATTCCTGTGATAATTTGAGTTTGTAAGCCACTGGACCAATTCGTTTCAAAATTTCATAAGGTCCGATATAGCGTGGATTTAGCTTGCCTCTTTTTCCAAAACGAATCATTCCTTTCCATGGTGATAATTTCAAGAACACCTTATCACCGATTTGGAATTCTAACGGTTTTAGACGGTGATCCGCATAACTTTTCTGTCGACTCTGGGCTGCCTTGAGTCGATCCCTAATGATTGAGATTTTGTCAACAGTTTCCTGGATAATGTCAGGCCTTGTCAAGTGCTTCTCATCGATTTCATGCCAGCACAGAGGTGATCGGCATTTACGACCATACAATGCTTCATAAGGTGCACATTGAATGCTTGTGTGATAACTGTTGTTATAAGAAAACTCCACCAATGGTAAATGAACATCCCAACTTCCTCCAAAGTCCATCACGCATGCCCGAAGCATATCTTCCAAAGTTTGGATTGTTCGTTCACTTTGCCCATCTGTCTGAGGGTGATATGCGGTACTCAGGTCTATTCGTGTTCCCAGCGCCTTCTGCGTGGATTGCCAGAACCGTGATGTGAAACGGCTATCTCTATCGAGATAATGGAAATGGGTACTCCGTGACGTGACACAATTTCAGTAATATAGATTTGAGTGAGTTTTTCCATTTTGTAGTCCTCCCGAATAGGAAGAAAGTGAGCTGATTTCGTTAGTCGGTCGACAATAACCCATATGGAGTCATGGCCTTTAGCGGTTTGGGGTAATTTCATGATGAAATCCATCGTTATCTGTTCCCATTTCCATTGGGGTATCTCTAGCTGTTGTAACAATCCTGATGGTTTTTGATGTTCGGCTTTAACTCTAGAACATGTTAAGCACTTTCCAACATAGACAGCGATGTCTTTCTTCATTCCTGGCCACCAGTAATACTCCTTAACATCCTTGTACATTTTGTCAACCCCGGGATGTATTGAGTACCGTGATTTGTGGGCCTCTTCTAAGATCAGATCTCTCAATCCGTTAATCTTGGGTACCCAAACCCTGTCCTTAAAGTATTTCACTCCGTCGGGCTTAGTTTCGAACCTTAGTTCGAGGCCGTGCAGAGTTTCTCCTTTCTAGTTTTCAGCTCTTAAGGCCTCTTCTTGAGCAAGTTGGATTTGAGCTTTTAAACTAGTTTGTACGAGTGCTCCACACATTCGCATTCGTGAGGGTTTCACCCTTTCCTTCCTACTTAGGGCATCTGCCACTACATTGGCCTTTCCTGGGTGGTATTTAATCTCGCAGTCATAGTCATTCAGTAACTCTACCCATCTCCTCTGACACATGTTGAGCATCTTTTGATCAAGTATGTGTTGGAGACTTTTGTGGTTTGTGAATATCGTGCATTTGGTTCCATACAAGTAATGTCTCCAAATGTTAAGTGCAAAGACCATGGCTCCTAACTCTAAGTCGTGGGTCGTATAGTTTTTCTCATGGGTTTTCAGTTGTCTGGAAGCATACGCTATGACTTTATTGTTCTGCATTAGCACACATCCAAGACCTTGATGTGAGGCATCACAATAAACTACAAAGTCATCTGACCCTTCTGGTAGTGCCAATACCGGTGCATTGCATAATTTACGTTTTAGAGTTTGGAATGCTTCTTCTTGTGGTTTTCCCCAGACAAAACTCTTATCCTTTTGTGTCAGTGTGGTCAGTGGCTGGGAGATTTTTGAGAAATTCTCGATGAATCTCCTATAATAACCAGCCAATCCCAGGAATTGCCTGATTTCCGTTGGAGTCCTGGGGGCTTCCCATTTCTTAATGGCCCCAATTTTTCATGGATCCACGTGAATTCCGTTCTCACCTACCACGTGACCAAGGAAATGTACCTCTTTAATCCAAAACTCGCACTTGGAAAATTTAGCGTACAGTTTCTCATCTTTGAGTAGTTGCAATATCTGCCTCAGGTGTTGCTCATGATCTTCCTCGCTTCGCGAGTAGATTAGAATGTCATCAATGAACACTATCACAAACTTATCTAAATACGCCCTACAGACTCTATTCATTAAGTCCATAAATGCCGCAGGAGCGTTAGTTAAACCGAATGGCATAACCATGAACTCATAGTGTCCATATCGGGTCCTGAATGTGGTTTTGGGTATGTCTTCTTCATGGACTCTTAATTGATGGTATCCAGACCGTAAGTCGATCTTTGAGAAGTATGAGGCACCTTGCAATTGATCGAATAGGTCATCGATTCGAGGGAGAGGATATCGATTTTTGATTGTTAGTTTATTCAATTCTCGATAGTCGATGCACATTCGTAATGATCCATCCTTCTTTTTAACGAATAAGACTGGGGCTCCCCATGGTGATGAACTGGGGCGAATAAAACCTTTTTCCAATAGTTCTTGAAGTTGACTGGACAATTCTTTCATTTCCGCTGGTGCTAGGCGATACGGTGCCTTAGCTATCGGTGTGGCTCCTGGTATTAGATCAATTCGGAATTCAACTTGTCTAGGTGGGGGAAGTCCAGGCAAATCATCTGGAAATACTTCTAAATACTCACGTACTATGGGAATATCTTGTGCGAGTTTTTCCTCTGACTCTTTCTTGACAACGTGCGCCAAAATGGCGAAGCACTTCTTCCTCAGATATTTGCGAATCTTCATGGATGACACCATTTTCAAACTCCTATCGGGCTTGTCTCCGTACACAACTAGTGTTTCGTCTTCTCGGATGGGTATTCATATCACCTTTTCGTGGCAGCCTATGTCTACATGATTCTTGGCTAACCAGTCCATACCGACTACCACATCGAAACTGCCTAGTTTAATTGGGATGAGATCAATATTAAATTGCTCATTTTCAAGATGCAAAATGCAGTCTCATACGATCTCCCTAACATTAAGTTCGTAACCACTAGCTAATTCGACAGTGTAAGTAGGTTTTAATGGTTTGGACTCTTTGCCAAGGAAGGGTCTAAATTCATGTGAAACAAAGCTCTTATCTGCCCCAGAGTCAAATAGTACTGATGCATAGTGGTTGTTAAGGAGAAACGTACCTGTCACCACATTAGGGTCCTGGCGTGCTTCTTTAGCTCCCATCACAAATGCCCATCCTCGCTTCTGCACATTCCGATTCCCTTGATTAGTTGGTCCTACCTGATTTCTGGTGTTGTTGTTTGGACCTCTTTTCAACTTTGGGCAAGTATTTCTAAAGTGGTCCAGACTTCCACATTCATAGCACGCCTTGTTGCCATCTCCACTTTCCTTGCGTTCCTTCCCAGCCCTGCAATACTTGGCGGTGTGGCCGGTTTTATTACAGGTGTCACATTTCGGGCAAACTCCCTCATGATGGAATTTACATTTGTTACACTTAGGGAGGGGACCAGTGTATCCTTTCAGCTCTTGAGTGGTAATTTCAAAATTCTTGGCTGATTTATGATTTCTATTCGAAGTATTCCCAGTCTTCTTTCCTGATTGATTCTCAAATTTTCGCTTATTACCAGAATTCACCTTGGTCAGAATTCACCTAGAGGTATAGTAAAACCTAGAATATGAAGGTACTAAGCACCCATAGAGAAGTTTTTCTTTACTTAATTGAGTTCTATGATGCACCTTATTTCTATAACCATTTCCGGTCTTGCATCTCTTCGCCTTTAATTATACGTAGTTGATCAGGCTATGTTAAATTAATTTCGAATGATGCAATCACCCGAACTAGTCATACTTAAAGGCACACTAACTTAATGGTTATAGTCTAGGCTTCCTTAAGGACAAGCGGTGTTCCTATAACCTTTGGCTCTGATACCAAATCTGTCACACCCCGCTAAAGCGGAAACACGAGATGTAACAGCACAATGGTTTCATTACACAAAGTACAACTAATTCATCGTTTACAAAATACAGCTATTAGCACTTACAATAAGTTTACAGTACCAAATACTAAATCATACAGCCGAATACATCCAAAAGATAAAACGAAGTAAGTCTAATAGCTTCAACTTTAATAAAGACAAATGATGCTTCATTCCAGAACTACTGACCGTTTCCTGAAAAGCATGTAAAATGAGGGTCAACTATAAAAATAGTTGGTGAGTTCACAGGTTTTGAAAATAAAATGTAAATGTGAAAACCATTTAGAAGTTATCAAACCATGTAGTAAGATTTACATTATTAGGAAAATAGTATTTATACGCAATATAAGATTCATTTAAGAATGACATGTATAGCTTGAGTCCACAACCAAACCTACTGGCCCGAAACAACGCCACAAAGATATGTCCTATCACAAACATATAAGATTGGTGGTATGCACTCATATGCACGAATGAGTGGGAAGGTGGCCTCCTTCCAAATAGCACTATCCATATCAACCATCGGCTCAATAATGAGTTAATGGGTTGTGTAAGAGAAACCGGGGACTTAAGACACGATAGAGTCACAAGCATACAATAAGAGCGTATAAGTAGAAAAGTACATACAAGATAAGTATTTGCAACAAGATAACATGCTTTTCACCCCAAAATATTTAGTATGAACGGTAAAAAGAGGGGCTGTGAATACTCACTATTGAGCGCAAGAGTAAATTGATGGATGTAACGCGCGTGCTTGCCGGTTATGACTCCTATCCAAGACCTACGATCATGAAGGTTCTAATTAGGTTTTTATCTAGTTTTGTTTGTAAGGATTGCTTAGCTAATAATTTAGATTACAAAGTGCCAATATAGTTTGTTTGCTTTGAAGTTGTTAATGTCCAATAATCGCGGTTGAAAATGATAATGGTCACACGATTGTACAACATACTAAAATTATCGAACGTCACACACAAGTCGTATAATGTCACAAGATTGTTTGAGTCCGAATTTTATAGTGTTTGAGTTTTGGAACTTTGGTTCCCCACAATTTATGATTAACATACACAATAGATAAATACATCAAAAGACATCCAAACACTTTTGTTACCAATCTTTCCAAGCATAGAAAGTTTCCCATTTTTGATACCGAGACCGATTATTGTTGACTTGTCAAACCTTCTTAGTTTATCCCGAGACTATTACCCAATCCTTAATCAGGTTTATAAGTCATAGAAGTTAGTCTTTCTCTACATAGTAAGTCCGTAAGTGTCGGTTTTTAAAGTTATACCAAAATCAGTCCACTTCTGCTATTTTCCAGAAATTACCCCTGTTAGTTGTATTTATTAAAAATACTTCTGATCAAAAATGGTTTAAGAGAAAAATCACAGATGTTCTAAAGTATGTTATCTACTTTGTGTAATTTTTACAGAACTATTAGAAAGGTCCAGGTATTTTTAGATTTTACTTTTATCTTCTAGAGTCGAATTTAAACACATGCATGCAATCATTATTTCTGAGCAAAATGTACATGGAATCAATAAAATTGGTCTTCTTCAAAGTTGTAGCCAAGGAAATTTGTAAACTTTTAGCGTTCGTTTCAAGTCTTTTGGAGTTGTAATGCTCCATTTATGATTAAAACACTGAGAAGAAAGTTTCTGTCTTACTATTACAGCTTGTACATCTTTACTCACAAAAATTATTAAAAATATCAAATTAACTCGTATGAACACGAGGCTTACATGGTTGGAAAGCTTACTTCCAGAATTTAAATTTAGACTATAAAAACGTCCATTTTCATGAAGGAATGATTTTTATAAAAATCGTTGAAATATAATAAGTTTTCTGGACAGAAAGTTGTAAACTCTTATTTGAGTGTTTCATTTAAAATAATGAACACCAAACATGAAATGAAGAAGATTATCATCTTTTGATCTTTAAATCCATGTTCTAACACATGCATAATGTTGATATGCAATCAAGATGTGTTAGAGATGATTATTTATCACAAGAACAATTTTTACATAAAGATATACAATATTCAACAAAGTTACAAGTATTAACACCAAGTTTCACTTGATTTTTGGTTTGATCATGGGTTACTCTTTCTTCTAACACATAATGATATGAAAAGATATAATCTACAAACATCAAGCATTTTATGATGATTTTTAGCCATGAGAAGGGCTAAAATCCGGATTTTGAAGAAAACACAAGAAGGAAGTGATAGATAATAATAGTAAATGAAATAAATTACCTTTTCTTGCTTTGATTTGGTGATGAACACCTTTAAATTCTGGGTTTAGAGGCTTGAATGTGGCTGATTTTTGGGAGAAAGAAGTGTGTGTTTAGCGTGTGTTTTGAGAGAGAAAGGTGAAGAGTGTGAGAATGGATTTTGGGGAAGTGAAGTAATAATGAGTGTATAGGGAAATAAAAAGATTTGAAATGAAAAAGGAGGGGGGGGGGGTGTTTAAAAATTTTTTTTTTTTTGTTAAATAATATGTATAATTGTTGTATAATTAATTTGTATTAAAGGTGTATAAGTATTGTTATGTTATAAGGTTTATTTTGTGATGTTTTGGTGATTAAAATTTGAGTTTTAAAAGTGAGAAATTTTAAGTTCTTGAATTAAGTTATGATACACTTAATTTGTTCTAATTTTAATGTTCATGTATTATTCATCCGATTAAGTTTGCGTTGACGAGTTACGGAAATTTCAGTTTGCGATTCAATAAGGATTTTATTAAAGCATAAAGAGATAAATTTTCTTTGTTTAATTTGGCACTTAGTAATCTAATTTAGTTTATCTTATAGACTTATGACCTACTAGGAAATCTCTAAGGCTTTTTACGGTTTAGTAGACCTAAGGAGTCGTAACCATAAATTTTTCCGAAATATATGGAATGCCATAATGAAACCTAAGATTGGAGTGTGGTAATAACCTGAGATTTTGACGGTTGTCACTATTGGTTATACCATACGTTATTGAATCTTGCAAACAATTCTAATTTAGTTAATCATTTTCTCGTGAAAGTCATCATCCCATATTATTAGCTAATGAACTCACGACAAATACTACTTTCCATTATCTGATTTATTATTACATTTCATTCGCTTTATTTACTTTACTTAGTTAACTGAACCAAACTCCCAACACACTCTTTTAAAAACCTGTACTAGAAAGTAACGATTGATTGGATCACCTCCGTTTGAATTCAGTTTCTCTTTAAGAACGACTCTAGGTCATACTTACCATCTACTAGCCCTTGGTTCAGTATTAGTAAGTCATACTTAGACCCCAGCAAATATAAATTTAAAACACCCACCGATTAGCGTTGTGATCATTCGCGCTTGTGACGGTCGGAACACCATCATGCGACATAGCCTATGTCACAGGTTTATATCGCAGGATGGATGTCGCTGCATATGTCGCATTACTGCGACACAAATCCTTGCGTTGCACTAAAATCACCGATGTCGCATGTTTCAACACAAAGCCTTATGTCGCATTATATTGCGGATGTCGCACTTGCGACACAAACCCTTGTGTCGCGGAACCTTTTAGCGACACAAACCTTATGTCGCAAAACACAGAATCTTGAATACACATGATTTTCACTTAGTGTCGAGACTAAAATTTTACCAACTAACTTTACTTCAATATGGGATAAAATTTCAAATCATCACGAATGGTCCGAACTCACTTTACTAACTTCAAACCTAAACACATGTCTAACGCGTTGAATACAATCTAACCGAATAAACAATAACTTGGATGGTTTATTACTTAAATGTCCATTCACTTATATGAAATCTCACGTGTTTAGGACACTAGGAGATTATCATCGATGCAACTCCCCATCCTAGGATCGCTAACTCCTCAGGTGAGTTTCATAGCCCCACTATTTCAACTGTTTTACTGTTTTCGGGGTGAGACGCATGCTCAACTACTGTTTTCGGATTATAATAATAAACTATTATAATTCACACATATCTATATTACTGCCATGTAATACGAAATGTGCAATACTTAGGAGTTACACCCATCATATTGTCTTGGAACAATATCAATACTTAACCTAGATAGGTTATAACCGTACACTGTTAGATTGTTGGCAAACAATTACCATTACATAACTTGACTAAGTTATCAATTATACCCGGACCATATTGTGACGGGACAATGCTATCAAACACACTAGGACTATTTAGTTCTACCTACTCAAGACAACAACTAGATTTTTACCGGATTAGTCTTCCTCTTAGGAGCTAAAACTGCCCATATATATTCCAGGACTTTTAAATTGGAATTGAACTCAAGTAAACAACAACCAAGGATCTCAATATACTTGCTAGGCTGAGGCTAGGAGTATACATTAGAAATATACATTAGTATGGATTTCTTATACTAATACCAAAACGACTAGGTGATGATTAATCATACCTAGGTTTATTGCAACACAACACATAGTTAAGTACTATATATACATACTTAGCTACAATAAATCAATTTCATGTGCTACATGATACCCTATCTAAGGTACTTGTTGGTTCGACTTATGTATGTATATATATATACACATGCCTATACTTCATCTCGAGCACTTGGTGCCACCTACACTTTAGTTATGTATATAGGTATACATACACGCATACAAACACAATCAAATTAGTCAGGCATATTGTAACACCCGTCAAATTAGGATTAATAATTAAGTATTTAATCCTCTGTTAATACATGTAATTAGTTTTGTGTTAGGCTAATTAATGTATCGAAATATATATTGATGAATATATACAATTATGTGATTTGATTAAATCGTACGCAATTCAAATCGAATGTAATTCGATTCAATTAATACGGACATTGGTGAACAATGTTATTAAAAGATATAACGTTAGTTAATAACACTATTATAATATTCAAAATATTATTTTGATAATATTTAGTAATTATTTTGTGATGTACAATTAACGTCTACACAATTTAAAATGTTAAACGCGCAAACAATCGAATCAAATCTAAGTTATATTTTATGACTCAAGTATAAAGTAATTGGTGAAATATTTTAAGCAAAATATCGAGTAATTATTCATATCTTAAAACGTATATATAACACATGAAATAAATATTTAAACGTTCAAACAATCGAGAAAACTAACATCGCACAGAGCGCGAATACCTGGGAGTAAAAACTAGAGACCCACACTTTGGTGCCCCCCCCCTTGAAAACCGGCCCAAGGGGTAAGGGGGTCAAACCCCATCCCATTTCCCTTCCCACTTCACAATTCATCATCATCATCTTCCCTCTCCTCTCTCTCTCTCTCTCTCTCTCTTTCTTTTTCCTTTCAAAATCACCATCACCACCACCACCATTAAACCACCAAAAAGCACCATCAAACACCATTAAATCGTCTAGCTCGTTTAGAATAAAACGCTCACGGAGTCACGATCTACATTTCTATCTTTTCGAAATTCTCCGGCGTTGAGTTTGTAAGTTTCCGACAAATCCCGAAACACTCCGATTTCCATTATTTTCACTTGTTTGTTGTTTATTTAAGCTTGAAATGTCCAAATAAGGGTTGGGTAAAAGAATTGAACCAAATGGTCACCGGAAAACATGTTTTTGGCTCAAATTCCGGCCAACAGCCCGTTATGTCGCAGAGGCTCCAAGCCACCTGCGACACAAGCCCTTATGTCACAAAACCCTTACTTATGTCGTATATAGCGACACAAGTGACTATGTCACAACACCTTCGGATGTCGCATACAGCGACACAAATCACTATGTCGCAGAACTCATTCCCGTCGCACATAGCGACACAACACCTTATGTCGCATTAAATTACGGATGTCGCATGTAGAGACACAACGACTTATGTCGCAGTCATGACCTGCGACACAACAGACTATGTCGCACTTAGCGACACAAAGCCTTATGTCGCACCCAGTGTCGCACAAATCAGGACCTTGAAAACACAGATTTTTATACTAAGTGTCAAACTTGTATAACTTCAAACGATACGACTTCTAAAACACAGTCGAACATACTTTCAAGTATAAACACTTCGAAATCATAATAATAATGAGATTATTATTACAAACAAATCACCAACGGGTCATACGCATTTGCAAACACTTAAACAAATCAACCAAATCGGAGTAATTTGAATATTTTAGTTGGACGAACAACTACAAGGGTGATCTTTGAGATACCCAATCATGTTTATAACCATCACGTGTCGTGGACACCCTCAAGTTACGAGTCTTTGGACAATCACTAATCGGCTAATCAACTCACGTTTATTGATTAAACGCTTCAAGACTCAGGTGAGTCTCATGGCCCCTCTTTTACTGTTTTTACTCAGGGGTGTGATTCATTTCTCATTTTCAACATGTGAACGCAAGTACAAATATTTTCATATACTACATGAGTTTCACACAACTAATCATCCATCAACATAGTTTGGTAATACGTTGTAGCGTGAATATTAGTATATGGTACCATATAGGATTGACCCTCCTCGTCCGGGTTAGCAAGCACTAACTGGGTTAATGGATGTACTAATATTTGTTTAGACGAGTGTTGATTAGGCACTCGTGGAGGCACCTCGCTCAGGCACTGATTGTGATCCTGACCCCTCGAGTTAAGCTCTGACTATGTGCTCATGGATGTATACATTATCATTATCCTTTTTTGCTGGATGCAAATCAGTACTTAAATCTTGCGGTTCACACGATATTATTTGATATTCAAACCTGTGAGCTCACCGGCGTTAGTTGACCCATTTTAGCATGTATCACAGGTACTCAGCAGTAGATTTGGACTGCCCTCAGGATTACTATAGCTCGAGTCAGCATGCAGACAATAGAGATTTCCTTGCTTTAGTATATTTCGTACAAGTATTTATGTATTAGAATCTCTCATTTAATCGAACACGAGCTACGTACGGCTTCAACTATTGTAAACATTTTAATATTAATATATTTTATTAAAACGATGCATATAGAGTCGTTTGCTATATATCTGTGTGTTTTGATTATTGATTAGTAACACCCAAATTATGCTTTCGCTAAACAGTAAATTTGGGGGTGTTACAGATTGGTATCAGAGCCTAAGGTTATTGTGAACTAGGTTGCATTTAGTGGGCCTAGACTATGACCGTTAGGCAGTATTCCTTATTAAGTATGATTAGGTTCAGTGACTACATTGTATTGGTTTAATTTAACATAGCATGGTCAACTATGTACGATTAAAAGAATATGATGTGAGATCTAGAAGGAGTCATGACTGAACAGGATACACTAGTTGACGCTGACCACGAGAGAAACCGGGACTTAAACATGTCTGTGTTAGACACCCTAGGCTATTATGTGATATATATACATAGATAGGCCTTGCTCCCACTCTATATCTTAGGCTATATTATATATGTATTATATGGATATAGGCCTCATTCTTTCTAACGCTTTGTCTCAGAATGGCAAACACACCACCCAATTCATCACAGTCTCAATCCGGATCACAGAACCCGAGGGTAGCTAGGAGGAATGCCAGGTTGCCTCGAGTTGGCCCGTATCCCACTCACTTCACTCTGTCGGCCTTGGCCGCTAGGCTGAACCGCCAGGAGCAATGACTTCGCACCATGGATGTCGCACTGCAGAAAACAAATGAAAATTGGAGACTCACAGCGTTAGAACGTATCAACCAAGTCTCCGAAGATCACGAAAACACCGTTACCAACATGAACATTCTCCACGACCAAATAGTGGAATCAGGGGTAGAAGTCGAGCTCTTGCGACTCGGGTTGGAACTATGTGAACAGCGCCTGCAAGAGGCCGAAGAATACTCAAGGATGCTGGTACAACGACTAGCCTTGGCAGAAGACAACGCGCGACAAACCAGCAGACTCGCAATCATCATGGACCGACTTGTCACACTGATGGAAAGGATAAACTTGTGTTAGAACTAGTGTGACCATCATCTTGTAATCTATATCTATCTATGTAGGACTCTTGCAATTCGAAGCGGATTTAACAATTCCCGGTACCTTTTGTACTTTCCATATTATGTAATCTTTTGAAAACCCGTACCATGTATCCAACTTGGTTATCTAAATGAAATATAATTATCACTTTGTACTATCATCGCATATTTCATCATACACACCTGTGATATATCAGAATTTCACGCAAGTATCTCATTGTCTTTTCTTGATCTTGTTCAGCAAGATGCCACCGAAACGATTCACCTTCAGCGAAACTGAAATCGCCCAACTCATCTCCCAAAGCGTGGCCCAAGCTATGGCTACCCGACATCCCAGTTCGGGCAGCAAAGATACAACTGCCAACGGGCCTCAATCCAAACCCTGCTCGTACAAGGACTTCCAGAACTGCAAACCCTTGAGCTTCAAGGGAACCGAAGGAGCCATCTGACTGATCAGATGGTTCGAGAAAATGGAATCCGTCTTCCACATCAGCAGATGTGCGGAAGAGGACAAAGTCAAATACTCCACCTGCACCCTCGAGGAAGGTGCCCTCTCATGGTGGAATTCATATGCCCAGTCCATGGTTATTGACACCGCCTACCTACTCCCTTGGGAGGACTTGAAGAAAATGCTCACCGATGAGTACTGACCTAGTGAACAACTCCATAAGCTGGATGAGGAGTTCTTGCACTTGAAAGTGCAGGGGACTGATATTGTTGGAAATACCACCCGATTCCAACAACTTGTCATCCTTCGCCCAGCTATGGTAAGTACCGAACCCGAGAAAATCAAGAAATATATCCGCGGCCTTCCGGAACCTATCCGGGGAAACGTCGCATCATCAAACCAACCCACTCTTCATGGCGCCATCCGGCTGGCCCATGAACTTCTGGTCATGAACGAATACCCTGAACCACCCACTTCTTCCTCCAACCACCTCAAAAGAAAGTGGTCCGACAACCACAACAACTACCAAAACAAGAAACCCGACACCATCAAGGCCTACAACTCAACCACCAAAACCAGACGAGGTTACACCGGGAACAAGCCCTACTGTTCCAAGTGCAACCGCCACCATGAAGGTCCCTGCAGTCCATATTGCAACAACTGCAAGAGGTACGACTACCTCACCAAGGACTGTAGATCCCCCACCAACAACAACAACAACAACAACACCAGACCACCCTGAGTGTGACACCCGCCAAATTAAGACTGTAATTAGTGCTTAAACTACTTGTATGAATCGGGTGTGCAAACCATATCTTGACAAGTTTGTCATTGTGTTAAGACTTTTTTACACCGTTCGTCCCTGTGGTTTGTCTAAAATTTCACTCATCATCCTTGTACTTTTTTTTTGACACTGGTCGTCCCTGTGGTTGCTAATTGTTGCACTCGCAGTCCTTTTCACTAACGACCGTTAGTTTTTTTCGTTAAAGGACCATCCGTGTAAATTTTTTTCTGAATTTTAAGTTTATTTAAGTTTAATCCTATTTTTAATTGTACTTAGCTAATTTATTTTTTGAATAATCTAATCAATTTAATTAATTATTTTAATCAACTTTTTTTGTGACAATTAATTTATTCTAATTTTTAAGTGTACCGATCTATATAAACCACTAAAAATATAATAGTTTTTTAATTAGTTTATACTTTTAGTTTTGCATATCATCATCGATTTCAAAACTCCGTATTTACAATTTTACATGTCTACATATATATTCCTAATAGTTTTGTATACCATATAGACAATTCTACAAGCCTACGTATAAATTACTAACAGTTTTGTATACCATAATTTTTTTTGGAAAAAACAATGTAAAAATTTGTCATGTACTTTTTTAAACTATTATATTTTTAGTGGTTTTATATAGATTGGGACACTTTAAAAATAGAATAAATTAAATGTCATGAACAAAGTTAATTAAAATAATTAAATTAAATTGATTAGATCATTCAAAAAATAAATTAGCTAAGTACACTTAAAAATAATATTAAATTTTAAATAAATTTGAAATTTGAATTTTTTTTACACGGATGGTCCTTTAACGAAGAAAAATAACGGTCGTTAGTGACAAGGACTACGAGTGCAACATCTAGCAACCACATGGATGATCAGTGCAAAAAAAAAAGGTACAAGGATGACGAGTGAAATTTTAGACAAACCACAGGGACGAACAGTGTAAAAAAGTCTTGTGTTAATTGATGACATTCTGATCTACTCTCGCGATGAGCAGGAACATGCTCAGAATTTGAAAACCGTTCTGGAACTTCTCAAACACGAAGAGTTATATGCCAAATTCTCTAAGTGTGAGTTCTGGATTCAAACCGTTCAATTCCTTGGTCACGTCATTGACAGCCAGGGAATCCATGTTGATCCCGCCAAGATTGAAGCAATCAAGGGCTGGGAGTCACCGACCACTCCCACCGAAGTGAGACAATTCTTAGGTCTCGCTGGGTATTACCGTCGATTCATTGAGAACTATTCAAAAATAGTTGTTCCTCTAATGACACTGACTTAGAAAGATAAGAAATTCGATTGGACCGACAAACAAGAGTCAGCCTTCCAGCTACTGAAACACAAACTCTGCAGTGCACCAATCTTGTCCTTACTCGAAGGCACCATTGACTTCGTAGTTTACTGCGATGCCTCACACCAAGGACTTGGATGTGTTTAAATGCATCGGGAAAAAATCATTGCCTATGCCTCACGACAACTAAAAATTCATGAGAAAAACTATACGACACACGACCTATAATTAGGTGTCGTGGTATTCGCGCGGAAAATTTGGAGACATTACCTCTACGGTACGAAAAGTACTATCTTTACCGATCACAAAAGCCTCCAACACATATTCGATCAGAAGGATCTAAACATAAGGCAACGCCATTGGGTTGAGTTACTTAATGACTACGACTGCGAAATCAAATACCATCTAGGAAAGGCGAACGTAGTTGCCGATGCCTTAAGCCGAAAAGAACGAGTGAAACCCCTTCGAGTCCGAGCACTCAGTATTACCATCCACAACGATCTCATCACCCAAGTTCTTGCAGCTCAACTCGAAGCACTCAAACACAAAAACATTATCAATGAAGCCTTGCGAGGCATGGATAAACAATTTGAAATCAAACCTGATGAAACTCGGTACTTTTCTAACCGGGTATGGTTACCCAAATTCGGAAACTTGCGAGATTTGGTGATGGCTGAAGCTCACAAATCTCGATACTCTATACATCCTGGTTCTGACAAGATGTATCATGACATCAAAGGATTGTATTGGTGGCCTAACATGAAAGCTGACATCACTATGTACGTCAGTAAATGCTTAACTTGTTCCAAGCTCAAGGCCGAACAACAAAGTCCTTCGGGATTGCTCCAACAACCTGAAATCCCTCAATGGAAATGGGAGCAAATTTCCATGGACTTTATTACAAAAGTACCGAAAACTTCAAGCGGTTGAGATACCATTTGGGTGATTGTAGACCGTCTCACGAAATCTGCCCATTTTCTAGCCATCAAGGAAACTGACAAGATGGAGCGTTTGGCTCGCATCTACATCAAAGAAATTGTTTCCCGACACGGTGTACCTATCTCGATCATCTCGGATAGGGACAGTCATTTTACTTCCAACTTTTGGCAATCATTACAAAAATCTCTCGGTACTCGTCTGGATATGAATACTGCTTATCACCCGCAAACTGATGGCCAAAGCGAACGAACTATTCAAACACTGGAGGATATGATATATGCCTGCGTAGTTGACTTCGGTATTTCTTAGGAAAACCACTTACCATTGTGTGAGTTCTCATACAACAACAGCTACCATACCAACATTAAGGCTGCACCTTTCGAAGCACTCTACGGACGTAAGTGCCGATCACCTATCTGCTAGACTGAGGTGGGGGATACCCAGTTCACTGGTCCAGAAATCATTCACGAAACCACCGAGAAGATCATTGGTATCCATAACTGGCTGAAAGCAGCACATGATCATCAGAAAAGTTACGCTGACATGAGACACAAACACCTTGAGTTCCAGGTTGGGGACAAGGTACTTCTTAAGGTGACACCGTGGAAAGGTGTCATTCGATTCGGAAAACGAGGAAAACTGAACCCTAGGTACATTGGACCGTTTGAAATTCTCGAGAGAATTGGTCCAGTGGCATATCGACTGCAACTACCTACCGAACTTAGTACCGTGCATCCTACCTTTCACAATTCTAACTTGAAGAAATGTCTGTCTGATGAGACACTAATTGTACCACTCGACGAAATACAAATCGATGATAAACTTCATTTTGTCGAGGAACCTATGGAAATCATGGACCGTGAGGTCAAACAACTGAAACAGAGTCATATTCCCATCGTAAAGTACAGGTGGAATTCTAGACGTGGTCCTGAATTTACTTGGGAACGGGAAGACCAAATGAGACTGAAATACCCACACCTGTTCACGGACTTGATATCGCGTAAAAAGTCATGTTTTTACTACCGATATCTCTCTCATTCTAGAATGATTCTTAGCATTTTAAACTCAAAACCAATACAAATCAATGATATTATGCCAAGATGGTTAAAACAAGGTTGCACGATAAAAATCAAGCAAAACGGATGAAAAACGAAGATTCCACACACGTTTGAAGATTCAAGGCATCAAAACGAGACTTCAAGACAAAAGTACCCATCATCAACATCCATCTCACCCAAGATGTTCGTTTTCAAATTACGAATCCAACAGAAGAAGAATCAACAAAAACAGATAAAGATTGAAGATTTTATGCCTGTCAGAAGATCCAAATGATTCGTACACAATATCTGGAGATAGGAAACATATTTTTGGGATATCTTTACATCAAAGTCTTCGTTTTTGAATTACGAATCCAACACAAAAAGAATCAACGCAAACGGACGCATAACGACGAAGATACGCGCGAATTAAGCAATACAGCGAAAGATGACGGACCAGGACGGGTAGCAGCCGGCCGCCACCGGCCAACAGCCAGCCGCCGCCGGCCAACAGCCAGCCACCGCCGGCCAGCAGACAGGTGGCGCTGGCATCCACCCTCCCTTCTCTTTTGCGCTTTTTCATCCTTGCATGTACCTGGTGGCACTACCTTTCGCTACCTTTTCGTACCCGGTGCACCACCTTTCGCTACTTTTTCGTACCTGGTGCACCACCTTTCACTCCTTTGCTAATGTGAGCCTAGGGATGCTAATGTGAGCCATATTTTCCCTATAAATACACCCCCTAGGCTTTCATTTGAAGATATCCCATATCCATTAGGCATATTTCTCTATTTACTTTCTCATTCTATTTTCTTACTTCAAAATTAGTGTTAGGCTAGTTAAGGAGCTTGTTCAAAGTAGAACGAAAGCAAGGGAACATTTTGTAATCTTTGGTATACGCTTGGAGTTATGCTTATTAATTCAAGTCTATTCCTTCTCGCATTTTAATCCGAGTTCTTTCTATCCAATTCTATCTTAATTAAATATGTATGCTTTAATTATGTTAGAATTAGTTTGTGCCATGATTAGCGAGTAGATTACTATTGTATTTGTTGTGATGTAGTTAGCATATATAATTATGGGATGACCTTAACTATGTCGTGAAATAATATGACAGCC
Source organism: Pseudognaphalium luteoalbum (assembly GCA_963422505.1). Taxonomy (NCBI): domain Eukaryota; kingdom Viridiplantae; phylum Streptophyta; class Magnoliopsida; order Asterales; family Asteraceae; genus Pseudognaphalium; species Pseudognaphalium luteoalbum. The sequence continues at coordinate 53,642,873 of OY730196.1, forward strand.
CCTATTTGGCGGTTTACTCGGTATAGTGCTGGAAATGCTTTTAAGCAAAGTACATACGTATGGAAGCCGGTAACGACCGAAGGTAGTTGTATTATGGATCGACATTATAAACGGAAACTTTATGAACGGACTTATCTTATGATTTTAAACCTAAAACTTATATTCACCTTTCGATTAACAAACGTGATTGTAACGCTGTAAAGAGGAGTCGCGAACCTTGATACTTGGTCAATAGTTATCTGTGTAAAAACTATGTTTTTAACTGTAACGTCATGCAAGCATCATAAAATGCAATGTGATTACGTGGACTTGCCATGAGTATTGTACACTTTTGATCACAATGTACTTATCATGTAAACATGGTGAAACAATTAAATTCACAATAGAAATATCGGTAAACGATTAAATACACTGTGAATCACCATAGAATTTTTCGACATGGTCTGGGTTTAACTTTATGCAATGTGATTAATATAATTAGATTAAATACACTGTGAATCACCATAGCATTTTCCGACATGGTCTTGTAAGTGAAAGCATCACTTACAAGATCGACCAACCGGAATGCACTCTAGAAGAAGAAGAATGCTATACTATATCAACAGGCAGATTTTGTTCCGATGACGAATCAGAACCAGAGGAAGAGCAACATTTCACTCAATCATCAGTTTCCATCTCTGATTCTGAGTATGACCCAGAAGAAGAGGAAGAATATGAAGAAGCAGAGGAATAAATTGAATCTGAAAACGAAGAACCTGAAGAAGAGGAAGAAGAAACTGAGGAGGAGGAAGAAGTCGAAGAAGAAGAAGAAGAGGAAGAAATGGAGGAAGATGAAGGTCAAGCTGATTCACCACAGATGGCTGAAGTCAAAAGAATACAAGACTGCAAAGACTACACTTCATCAGAAAAATCCTTTGATTATGGAGCCATCCACCAAGAGCTCGGATCCACTCATCACAAAAGAATGGGAAACATTCTTGACTCTTATCTCGATCCATCAAAACCCTTTACCAGAACCCGACTCCGAGACATAGATACTTTTGAAGAAGAACTTCGAACATCACAACACCCAGACCTGTATGCTAAACTCCTACAAAGAATTTCTGCATATAAGTCACGACAACCAGAAAGCTTTGTTGGAGAAAACCTTCAAAACACCATCACGGAAGTCAGAACCATCGAAGTCGACAGTACTCAACCTTTCAACAATGCACCATCAGATGAAGAATTCCACCGATTCCCAGATTCACGAGACGAAGATTCCAACTACAAGAGTGTCGAATTTGACGGTGATTTTATTGACGTCACTTTCGATGAACGCTCTATTCCAAAAACCCCTCTTGCTCCACCAAATTCCCCCATCATCACAGCTGAGAGATTAGAGATTCCGCTCATAGATACTCACCAGGACATGATCGAACTAATTGATGAATACACCGATGTGCTCATCATTGTAGAGGCTATCAAAGAGTCAACCAATGAATACAACACCGCTCAGAGACACCTGATAAGGCAAATTGAACGAGAATACGATTCGTATCTCGCCAATTATGAAGAACCAGTGCCCCAAACTTTGCTCAGACATATCCAAGAGTTCTCTGATTCCCTTCAAGAACAAGTCACCAGAGAAGCTCAACAGCCAGAGAGACCAGACTACCCAATGGGAGAAGTCGAGTTCTGCAGCAACCAAAGGCAAATATACCAAAAAGTATATTGCGCCTTAGCCGGATCAGCTTTTCCCTACTCATCAAGTCAGAAGGCTATACTTACATCAACGAGAACTCATCTTGAAAGAGCTACTGGGAATCCGCAGAATTATGCTGACATAAGAATGGTGGGAGATCTTAGAACCCTTCTAGATCTCATCAAAACTGGAGAACACCTCAGAACTTCAGAAAACTTCAGGATCGTCATTCACTCTACTATTGGTCATCACGTTGAACTAATAGTTGATGAACAAAATCAAGCATCATTCGAAGAAAACACTCATGACATTCCAACACGTTATTGGCACATGTCACCAGTCAACTTAGCTTCCTATGTAATAGATCGACTGCGTGGAATGTATGAGGAAGAAGACATAGAAATTGACGCTTACCGCAACGGATACCGCGAAATATTCAGCAAGTTAGTCTACGTCTTCACTGACTCGGATTTTCCCTTCAACCGCGAACAACATCAACTCATCAGACAAGTATGCCAAGAAAATAGATCCTTCGGAGGAGACCCATTGGCCAACGATTTTGAAGAAGTGAAGACTGAATTCATAGCTTTAATAACCTCAATAGGAAGGAACCACCCATAGCGTGAAATTGTTCAAACTCACACCTGCACTCGAATCGATCCTAACATACCATTCACAAGGGCAGTTCGATACATCAGCTATGGGATGGCAATCCTCGACAGATTAGCCACTAACCACTTCAAAAGCTTCAGAATGGAATCCACCCCTCCACCAACTCTAATTACTGACATGATAGAACAGTTTCTGCGATACTTTCCTCCACGATACGCCCTACCTAGGAACCATAGTGACCACTCTAGCACCACGGACACATCCAGCATCATCTGAAGAAGAAAGGACTAAGTCGAGCTCTCGACTTTAAAAGAGCGCTTCTCGGGAGGCAACCCGTGTGTTTACATTTCTGCAATTTTACTTTCCAAAAAGTGATGAAATCTCCGACTATCTTTCACACTCGGATCATACAAAGCATGCTCCAGCCTGCAAGAAAATATCAACACCAGAAGAATAGTATATCCGACGTGTTCACACCTACAAGACCAATCACAAGAAGACTTGATCAAGAATGCACCAAGGAAGACAGAATCTGGCACATGCAACCCAAGGGACACTGCAACCACCGGGGAGTCCTTCTATTCCGTCTTTTTCATTTGTTTAAATAAACCATATCCATTATGCTTATCACTAAGTGTGGGATTCAAACCCAAAACACACCACTAAAAGAATACGTTTTAGATGTTTAAATTCCTAAGTGTGGGATTTTCACCCCAGTTAGAGCTTAGATTATAAACATCGAGGATGACATTCCTTTAAGTGTGGGATAGCAGTAGTTACACTACTGTAAAATGGATAATGGTATATGCTTGATTCTAAGTCGTTGCTCTTTAGACCATCCTTCTCCAATAAGTAAACAAATTTTTTCAAAATTAAGTTAAAAATATGTTGAAAATGAAAAGTTTTAGACAAAGAATGATTTACCTTGGGGAAGAAGGATAAATAAAATACAAATTCTTTTGAAAGATGAGTTTAGTAATCCCATAAAGAGCATCGCATGACTAGGCACACAATAACCCAACTTTCGGTTCGTGAGGTATCTTGAGCCATATAAAAAACATTCACTTTTAATGCTTCACTTTTTCGATTCTTGAGTGTGCCGATGTATGCGTTTAGAATCAGAACTTGCTCATGTTATTCATTTCGAATCCAGATTGGTTAGTGAAAAGGAGATTGAATCACATCATTCTTAAACCCATCCATATACCTGTACACCCATACTCCCAAAGAAAAATAGATACGTTACCCCTACTTTCTCAAAAACATCCCCCAAACTTTGAAACAAAGTTCCAAAGATGAATGAAGAGAAATCGCAAGGAGATGACGTCGAAAAAAAAAAGAGAAAAGAAAATTCAAGAAAGAAAAACCCAAAGAAAAAGGAAATCAATAGGAGAAAAAGACTCCTTCCGCAAACACCAAAAAGGCGCCAATCCCCCAAAAATTCCAACTTCAACAAAAGAAACCCATCAAAAAACCCAACAAAACCCCGTCTCATTCCACAAACACTCCGCTTCTAGAAACCCTACATCACTTCCCCTAGAATGATTGTGGCTAGATCGACTTGGCACTCACCAAAAAGGTAACGATTTGATTCTCGATCAAGCCTATGATGATAAACGATACATGATTGGCATTCTGAGTGATTGATAATATTAGAATAGGAAACCATAAGAATTTGTATCCAAGATCAAAGATCAAAAGCATGCTACCAAAGATTACAACCCTGCTTTTTCAAAGAACGAATATTTTATTTTTCAAAACCCCCCTTAGTAAAAAGTTCTACCCTAAAATATTTCATTTTCTACTTATTTTAACCATGTTGAAATTCGAGTTTGCTTGAGGACAAGCAAAGTTCTAAGTGTGGGATACTTGATATCGCGTAAAAAGTCATGTTTTTACTACCGATATCTCTCTCATTCTAGAATGATTCTTGGCATTTTAAACTCAAAACCAATACAAATCAATGATATTATGCCAAGATGGTCAAAACAAGGTTGCACGATAAAAATCAAGCAAAACGGATGAAAAACGAAGATTTCACACACGTTTGAAGATTCAAGGCATCAAAATGAGACTTCAAGACAAAAGTGCCCATCATCAACATCCATCTCACCCAAGATGTTCATTTTCAAATTACGAATCCAACAGAAGAAGAATCAACAAAAACGGATAAAGAATGAAGATTTTATGCCCGCCGGAAGATCCAAATGATTCGTATACAATATCTGGAGATTGGAAACATATTTTTGGGATATCTTTACATCAAAGTCTTTGTTTTTGAATTACGAATCCAACGCAAAAAGAATCAACGTAAAAGGATGCATAACGACGAAGATACGCACGAATTAAGCAACGCAGCGAAAGTCGACGGACCGGGATGGGTGGCAGCCGACCGCCGCCGGCCAACAGCCAGCCGCCGCCAGCCAGCAGCCAGGCGGCGCTGGCCTCCACCCTCCCATCTCTTTTGCGCTTTTTCGTCCTTGCTTGTACCAGGTGCACCACCTTTCGCTACTTTTTCGTACCCGGTGCACCACCTTTCGCTACTTTTTCGTACCTGGTGCACCACCTTTCACTCCTTTGCTAATGTGAGCCTAGGAATGCTAATGTGAGCCATATTTTCCCTATAAATACACCCCCTAGGCTTTCATTTGAAGATGTCCCATATTCATTAGGCATATTTCTCTCTTTACTTTCTCATTCTATTTTCTTACTTCAAAATTAGTGTTAGGCTAGTTAAGTAGCTTGTTCAAAGTAGAACGAAAGCTAGGGAACATTTTGTAATCTTTGGTATACGCTTGGAGTTACGCTTATTAATTCAAGTCTATTCCTTCTCGCATTTTAATCCGGGTTCTTTCTATCCTATTCTATATTAAATAAATATTTATGCTTTAATCATGCTAGAAATAGTTTGTGCCATGATTAGCGAGTAGATTACTATTGTATTTGTTGTGATGTAGTTAGCATATATAATTGTGGGATGACCTTAACTATGTCGTGAAATAATATGACGGCCCCTATTCAACTGTTTACTCGGTATAGTGCTGGAAATGCTTTTAAGCAAAGTACATACATATGGAAGCCGATAACGACTGAAGGTAGTTGTATTATGGATCGACATTATAAAACGGAAACTTTATGAACGGACTTATCTTATGATTTTAAACCTAAAACTTATATTCACCTTTCGATTAACAAACGTGATTGTAACCCTGTAAAGAGGAGTCACGAACCTTGATACTTGGTCAATAGTTATCTGTGTAAAAACCATGTTTTTAACTGTAACGTCATGCAAGCATCATAAAATGCAATGTGATTACGTGGACTTGCCATGAGTATTGTACACTTTCGATCACAATGTACTTATCATGTAAACATGGCGAAGCAATTAAATTCACAATGGAAATATCGGTAAATGATTAAATACACTGTGAATCACCATAGCATTTTCCGACATGGTCTGGGTTTAACTTTATGCAAAAAGCCGTCAGCATTTTAATTAGCATTTTAATTAGATTAGTTAATTTAGATTAGATTAGAGTAGGTAGGCTACAAGCTAAATAACCATTTACGAAAACCTAGGGATTTGTTAATTGTAATTAGAAAGGCAAGTTTGGAATCTAAATTACACTGATATCCTTTCCTTAAAATATGAAACCAAAAGTAAGATACGCAAGAACCTTGAATGCTTTCCCCTGTTTATCATCCTTAAGTTTCATTGATAGGAATTGATTAATAAGTCCGAACATAAATTATATGTTAATAGTTTAATGGATTTGAAATCTTTATGGTAATAAGCACGATCAGATTTGTAATGACCTGCTACTCTATTCCTTCGCCCACGAGCGAATACGTTCAATAATACGGGCCACTGACTCCCTCACAGGAGAGTGTGGAGAGTTGAGCATCGTCTGTCTGATCAGAATCATGACACCTTAGTTCCTTGTGACATATTAGTTGATAACCGACTAATAGGGAACTTATTGGTTATACCACTGGGTGTTGAATCCACTAAAAATTTCCAATTTAGATAATCGTTTTCCCATAAGAGTCATCATCCCACATTATTAGCTAACGAACTCACAACAAATACTACTTTTATTATCTGATTTATTATTACACTTTTATTCACTTTATTTAGTTTACTTAGTTAACTGAACCAAAACCCTCAACGCACTCTTTTAAAACCTTTACTAGAAAAGAAAGATTGATTGGATCACCTCCGTTTCAATTCAGTTTCTCTTTAAGAACGACTCTAGGTCATATTTACCATCTACTAGCCTTTGTTTCAGTATTAGTAAGTCATACTTAGACCCCATCAATTTTAAATTCAAAACAAACCGATGGCGATCCGTACGTCGTCTTCATACGACGCTTCGGGGGCGCATCAGGACTCTACTCATACGACTTGAGCTCAATTTCGGGATGAAACTCTCTTAACAAGGGGAGAATGTGATACCCGCCAAATTAAGACTTTAATTAATGCTTAAACAACTTGTAATTACGTGTACTTAGTTTTGTGTTAATCTAAATATACGTGATACTTTGTGTAATTAGATACACGCATACGTGATTTGTTTAAATCGTACACTTACGAACCGGATGAGGTCCGACTTTATTTAACATGGATGTTGGTGATAAAACTTATAAATAATGTGGAATTATCCAAACAAACATTATTTACTATTATATATCACGATAATATATTACATAAATTTCGTATTTTCTAAAACACGAACTACACGATGAAACCGCGCGAAACGCACCCCAACGAGCGATAAATAACAAAAAGTATATTTTTATAATTCTATAACTTGAAATAAAGTATTTTGATAAAATACTTCGGTTAAAATATTTCAGATATACAATAACATATTTATAAATCTTAAAAAGACTTTGCGATTAAAAGACTATGGGGGTTAACCGACTACGAGACATAACACGATATTCGGAAACACAAAAAAGCGAGCCCGAGACCCAAGTTGGGTCGGCTCAAACCCGCGACCCCAACTCAACCGACCCATGACCCATTCCCCTTTTAATTCTTTCCTTTCTCATTTCCTTCCATTTACACACACACACACCAACACCTACTTTCTCTCATCTCTCTCTCTCTCTACCAAATCTCTATATATCTATCTCTAAAAAATGAGATAACAAGAACATCATCACCATTATCGTTCATCATCATCATCAAGACACAAGCAAAAGGATCATCATCATCATCATCTTCATCTTCTTTGATTTTCGATTTTGTTGGTGAGAAGCTTTAAAACCCTTTTAAATTACTTGTAAAGCTTTTATTTACATGCTAGAACATTTACTCAACGAAAATTTGCCCAAAAACCGACTCAAAATGCGTTTTTAAAACCTGAGATATGAACAACTCGTCCTGCGAGTTGAGATCTCAGATCCCAGTTCGTCCTGCGAGGCGAACCAAGATCTCGACTCGTGAACCCAAACAACGAACCGAAACTGTAAACCGAACCCACTCGCGAGTTGACTTGCGAGTTGACCTGCGAGTTGACTTGCGATTTGACTTGCGAGCCGAACCTTGTGCTGCGAACCCAACTCGGTTCGCAGCCTACTACCTCGCAAGCCGAACTCAGCTCGCACGGCGAACTCAGTTCGCAACACCTTTTTAGTCCGCAGCCAGACTAGGTCAATTTTCCCAATTTTAAATTCCAGATGCGATTTTTAACAAAGCAATGTAGTAGAAATAAAAATTTTCCAAGCTGACCTGGTAGCTCGACCCCAGCCATACTTGCTAGACTCAGGTGAGTCTTACAGCACCACTTTTATTGTTTTACTTATGGGGTGAGATGCATTGCTTACTCTTCTTGAACACAATACCTAACTACTCATTTTACTATACGAGATAACATGAGTTACTTACCATTTACTAAAGTCCCTCCATCATACATCGTTAGTTATGGACTTAAGCGCGAACACTAGTTAATGGATCAATTAGGGAAATGACCCTCCCCGCCCGGGGTAGTAGCGCTACCACGAACCGTTCTGTATAAACGGGTGACTATTATTCGTTACTTACGCTTGCTCAGTTTCGAGCATGTTGCGGGGGCAACTTATTACTTACGGGTTAAGCTTCGACTATGAGCCTCATGGAAACGGTATAAACTTACATACATTTGCAGGATTGCAAATACTTGATTTACGCCTTCGGGCACCACTGATAAAAACTTGTGTTCAAAAATGATATTACCTACACACCTGTGACATTCACCAACATTCGTGTTGACCTTTTTAGCATGTATTCTCAGGTACGCTTACGGAGTAGGATTACTCCCGGACATAGCTAGAGTCGCATGATTTCAACATAACTGCATTAACGGATATTCTTAGCATTATTTTTTTGTGTATTACGATTATGTAATAGAATCTCCCGCCTTATGTGTGGACTCTAGGAAATTACAACTTTTGTATCGAAAACAATATGTTTTCCAATGATTTACTATGAAATGTAACTATTTTCTACAAACGCTCATTTAGAGGTCGTTTGCTTGTGATTATGTGTTATGATATTGGATTAGTAGCGCCCCGTGTTGACTTCCGTTGCATTATAAATTTGGGGGTGCTACAGATTGGTATCAGAGACATAGTTATAGCGAATTAGGATTGCATTAGTAACCCTAGACTATAACCCATAAGTTGTATACTTGTTCATTATAATTGGTTCGGGAGTTTCATCATTTAATCTTAATTTAACATAGTCTGATCAACTATGTACAATTAAGGGGACATCGATGAAAGTCCGTAATGGTTGTAATGGAATGGGTATACGGTAGCAGACTTGGAATGTGATAAAACGGGACCTACGCTTAGACGTTCTGTATGTGGTAGGTTACTATATATAAGATCCTATATATACTAAGCCTTATACATACGTACTTACTTGCCACAGAAAATGACATCCACTCCTTCGAATACCTTACCTACTTCTTCCCGCCACCATTAGGGAACGCGCGCCCCATGAGTGGCCAGGAGAACCACTAGCTCACCTAGGGCTAACCCCTACTCCAACCACTCTAAGGGAAACAATTCACGCATCTCCCTAAATCGTTCATGTAAGACTCGGTAATTCGACCGGATGTAACAATTCTCGGGAAATCTTCTGTAAAAATCCTAACCATGTAACATTTCGAATCAGTATCGAATTCAACTATCTAATCCTATCGTTCTATCTTGTCGACAATTATATTGTGATGTAGTATATTACCGCCATTTTATACTTACATTTGCAATGATCAGAATTATCATATTAGAGACCTTACACATTCTTCAACCTCTTTTTATCAGAAAACCATGCCGCCAAAGAAGCAAACATACACTGATGCCGAGATCAACCGACTTGTATCTCGAAGGGTGGCTGAAGCTTTAGCCGCTGAACAATCACGAAGAAGTAATGATACTGTGAACACAAACACCACCCCCACTCCTACTACCAAACCTTGCACCTACAAGGATTTCAGAAGCTGTGGACCCTTGGAGTTTAAGGGTACTGAAGGGGCGATTGGTCCAGTACATTGGATCGTGAAAATAGAATCCGTATTCCTTATCTGCAACTGCACCGAGGAGGACAATGTCAAGTTCTCTGCCTACACTTTTTCTGACAGCGCCCTTACCTGGTGGAACACCTATGCCCAGACCGTGGGCATTGCTACTGCTTACAAACTCCCGTGGGAGAAATTGAAAAAGATGCTGAGAGGCAAGTATTGTCCTAGGGAGGAATTGAAACAACTAGAACTAGAATTTTGGAACCACAAGATGTAGGGTGATGACATCACGGGTTACACCAACCATTTTCACCAACTGGCACTTTTGTGCCCATCCATGGTTGATCCCGAGTACAAGAGGATCGAGAGATACGTCGATGGACTCCCTGACAGAATTCAAGACTTGGTGACTTCATCCAAGCCGGGAACTATTCAGAGCGCCATTCATATGGCTCATGAACTGACGGCAAACTCTATCCGCCGTGGAACCATATCTTCATCTTCTAGAAACAACAAATGCAAGTGGGAAGGAAATCCCAACTCATCCAACCAAACCACCAACAAAAAGCCCGATTTGTTAAGGCTTATTCATCGGGGTCTACAGAAAAGAAAGGTTATATCTGGAACAAGCCCTACTGTTCCAGATGCAACCGCCATCATGACGGTTCTTGCCCTTGCACCAAATGCAAACGGTTCGGACACCAAGCCAAGGATTGCCGAGCCAACATTACTACCCCTAACACCAACGCACCAAAGACCTGCTTTGGGTGCGGAAATTCTGGGCATTTCAAGAGTGATTACCCTAAGCAGAAAAACAACAACCCTGCTCACGGCAGAGCATTCGTTATCAAGGCTGGGGAAGCCAGACAAAACCCGAATGTTGTAACAGGTACGTTCCTTCTCAACAACCTTACTGCTTCGTTATTATTTGATAACGGTGCCGATAGAAGCTTCATTTCTGAGAAATTTAGCCCTTTTCTTGACACCACTCCTACTGTCTTAGATGCTAAGTACATTGTAGAGCTAGCTAACAGCAATCTGATTGAGACTGATAGCATTATACGTGATTGTACACTAAACCTCTCGAGCGAACTCTTTTCCACTGATTTGATACCTGTAGAGATCGGCAGCTTTGACATTATCGTCGGTATGGATTGATTATCTAAGCACCGAGCTTAAATCGTCTGTTATGATAAACTCGTCCGTATACCTCTCATCTCCGGTGGAACCTTAGTCCTACAAGGGGAGACCGGTAGACAGAATCTGAATATTGTATCGTGCATGAAAACTAGAAAATACCTACGAAAGGGGTATCAAGCCATCCTCCCACATGTCACCGAAAAGAAGTCGGAGGAGAAGCGACTTGAGGATGTGCCTATCGTGCGGGATTTCCCGGAAGTCTTTCCTGAGGACTTGCCTAGACTTTCGCCACCCAGACAAATCGAATTCAAATCGAACTTGTGCCGGGAGCTGCACCCGTGGCACGAGCTCCGTATCATTTATCACCTTCCGAAATGTAGGAGTTGTCTAACCAATTACAGGAACTCCTGGATAAAGGATTCATTCGACCAAGTTCCTCGCCTTGGGGAGCTCCAGTCTTATTCGTGAAAAAGAAAGATGGATCATTCTGCATGTGTATCGATTACCGAGAGCTGAATAAGCTAACCATAAAGAATCAGTATCCACTTCCTAGAATTGATGACCTATTCGACCAACTTCAGGGATCGAGTGTTTACTCAAAAATCGACCTATGGTCAGGTTATCACCAACTCCGAGTTCGTGACGATGATATTCCAAAAACAGATTTTCGAACACGCTATGGGCATTACGAATTTCAAGTGATGCCATTCGGTTTAACCAACGCACCGGCAGTATTCATGGACCTTATGAATCGGGTGTGCAAACCATATCTTGAAAAGTTTGTCATTGTGTTCATTGATGACATTCTGATCTACTCTCGCGATGAGCAGGAACATGCTCAGCATTTGAAAACCGTTCTGGAACTTCTCAAACACGAAGAGTTATATGCCAAATTTTGGATTCAAACCCTTCAATTACTTGGTCACGTCATTGATAGCCAGGGAATCCATGTTGATCCCACCAAGATTGAAGCAATCAAGGGCTGGGAGTCACAGACCACTCCCACCGAAGTGAGACATTTCTTAGGTCTCGCTGGGTATTACCGTCGATTCATTGAGAACTTTTCAAAAATAGTTGTTCCTCTAACGACACTGACTCAGAAAGATAAGAAATTCGATTGGACCTACAAACAACAGTTAGCCTTCCAGCAGCTGAAACACAAACTCTGCAGTGCACCAATCATGTCCTTACCCGAAGGCACCGATGACTTCGTAGTTTACTGCGATGCCTCACACCAAGTACTTGGTTGCATGTTAATGCAACGGGAAAAAGTCATTGCCTATGCCTCACGACAACTGAAAATTCATGAGAAAAACTATACGACACATGACCTAGAATTAGGTGCCATGGTATTCGTGCTAAAAATCTGGAGACATTACCTCTACGGTACAAAAAGTACTATCTTTACTAATCACAAAAGCCTCCAACACATATTCGATCAGAAGGATCTAAACATGAGGCAACGTCGTTGGGTCGAGTTACTTAGTGACTACGACTGCGAAATCAAATACCATCCAGGCAAGGCGAACGTAGTGGCTGATGCCTTAAGCCGAAAAGAATGAGTGAAACCCCTTCGAGTCCGAGCCCTCAGTATTACCATCCACAACGATCTCATCACCCAAGTTCTTGCCGCTCAACTCGAAGCACTCAAAACCGAAAACATCATCAATGAAGCCTTGCGAGGCATGGATAAACAATTTGAAATCAAACCTGATGAAACTCGGTACTTCTCTAACCGGGTAAGGTTACCCAAATTCGGAAACTTACGAAATTTGGTGATGACTGAAGCTCACAAATCTCGATACTCTATACATCCTGGTTCTGACAAGATGTATCACGATGTCAAAGGATTGTATTGGTGGCCTAACATGAAAGCTGACATCGCCATGTACGTCAGTAAATGCTTAACTTGTTCCAAGGTCAAGGCCGAACAACAAAGACCTTCGGGATTGCTCCAACAACCTGAAATCCCTCAATGGAAATGGGAGCAAATTTCCATGGACTTTATTACCAAAGTACCGAAAACTTCAAACGGTTGCGATATCATTTGGGTGATCGTAGACCGTCTCACGAAATCTGCCCATTTTCTAGCCATCAAGTAAACTGACAAGATGGAGCGTTTGGCTCGCATCTACATCAAAGAAATTGTTTCATGACACGGTGTACCTATCTCGATCATCTCGGATTGGGACAGTCGTTTTACTTCCAACTTTTGGCAATCATTACAAAAATCTCTCAGTACTCATCTGGATATGAGTACTGCTTATCACCCGCAAACTGATGGCCAAAGCGAACGAACTATTCAAACACTGGAGGATATGCTACATGCCTGTGTAGTTGACTTTGGTATTTCTTGGAAAACCACTTACCATTGTGTGAGTTCTCATACAACAACAACTCTATACCAACATTAAGGTTGCACCTTTCAAAGCACTCTACCAATGTAAGTGTCGATCACCTATCTGCTGGACTGAGGTGGGGGATACCCAACTCACTGGTCCAGAAGTCATTCACGAAACCACCGACAAGATCGTTGGTATCCAAAACCGGCTGAAAGTCACACGTGATCGTTGGTACTTCTTAAGGTGGCACCATGGAAAGGTGTCATTCGATTAAGAAAACGAGGAAACCTGAACCCTAGGTACATTTGACCATTTGAAATTTTCGAGAGAATTGGTCCAGTGGCGTATCGACTGCAGCTACCTACCGAACTTAGTAGCGTGCATCCTACCTTTCACAATTCTAACTTGAAGAAATGTCTGTCTGATGAGACACTGATTGTACCGCTCGACGAAATACAAATAATGGACCGCGAGGTCAAACAACCGAAACAGAGTTATATTCCCATAGTAAAGGTTAGGTGGAATTCTAGACGTGGTCCTTAATTTACTTGGGAACGGGAAGACCAAATGAGACTAAAATACCCACACCTGTTCATGGACTCTACTCATACGACTTAAGCTCTATTTCGGGATGATATTCTCTTAACAAGAGGAGAATGTGACACCCGCCAAATTAAGATTGTAATTAGTGCTTAAACTACTTGTAATTATGTGTACTTAGTTTTGTGTTAATCTAAATATACGTGATACTTTGTGTAATTACATACACAAATACGCGATTTGTTTAAATCGTACACCTACGAACCGGACGACGTCCGACTTTATTTAACATGGACGTTGGTGATAAAACTTATAAATAATGTGGAATTATCCAAACAAATTATATTTACTATAATATATCACATAATATATTACACAAATTTTGTATTTTCTAAAACACGAACTACATGATGAAACCGCGCGAAACGCACCCCAACGAGCAATAAATAACAAAAAGTATATTTTTATAATTCTATAACTTGAAATAAAGTATTTGATAAAATACTTCGGTTAGAATATTTCGGATATATAATAACATATTTATAAATCTTAAAAAGATTTTGCGCTTAAACGACTACGGGGATTAACCGACTATGAGACATAACACGATATTCAGAAACACAAAAAAGCGAGCCCGAGACCCAAGTTGGGTCAGCTCAAACCCGCGAGCCCAACCCAACCGACCCATGACCCATTCCCCTTTTAATTCTTTCCTTTCTCATTTCCTTCCATTTACACACACACACACCAACAAGAACATCATCACCATAATCGTTCATCATCAAGAAACAAGCAAAAGGATCATCATCATCATCATCATCATCTTCATCTTCTTTGATTTTAGATTTTGTTGGTAAGAAGCTAGAAAACCCTTTTAAATTACTTGTAAAGTTTTTATTTACATGCTAGAGCGTTTACTCAATGAAGATTTGCCCAAAAACCGACTCAAAATGCGTTTTTAAAACCTGAGATACGAACAGCTCGTCCTGCGAGTTGAGATCCCAGATCCCAGTTCGTCCTGCGAGGCGAACCAAGATCTCGACTCGCGACCCCAAACAATAACCGAAACTGCGAACCGAACCCACTCGCGAGTTGACTTGCGAGTCGACCTATGAGTTGACTTACGATTTGACTTGTGAGCCGAACCTTGTGCTGCGAACCCAACTCGGTTCGCAGCCTACTACCTCGCGAGCCGAACTCAGCTCATACCGCGAACTCAGTTCGCAACACCTTTTCAGTCCACAGCCAGACTAGCTCAATTTTCCCGATTTTAAATTCCGGATGCGATTTTTACCAAAGCAATGTACTAGAAATAAAAATTTTCCAAGCTGACCTGGCAGCTCGACCCCAACCATACTTGCTAGACTCAGGTGAGTCTTACAGTACCACTTTTACTGTTTTACTTACGGGGTAAGATGCATTGCTTACTTTTCTTGAACACAAGTACCTAACTACTCATTTTACTATACAGTATTGCATGAGTTATTTACCATTTACTGAAGTCCCTCCATCGTACATCGTTAGTTATGGACTTAAGCGCG
Organism: Pseudognaphalium luteoalbum; assembly: GCA_963422505.1. NCBI lineage: Eukaryota > Viridiplantae > Streptophyta > Magnoliopsida > Asterales > Asteraceae > Pseudognaphalium > Pseudognaphalium luteoalbum. The sequence continues at coordinate 53,658,243 of OY730196.1, forward strand.
AACACTAGTTAATGGATCCATTAGGGAAATGACCCTCCCCGCTCGGAGTAGTAGCGCTACCACGGACAGTTCTATATGTATGTCCCTAGTTCTAGGATCGATAACTTTGTTATCTGTAGTATTAAGGTGCGGAATTCCTCAATACACGTTATCTTACTATAACGAATAAGTTCACGTTTAGGTTAACTAATACTTAGCTTTAAACGATAAAACGTTAAAGCCTAGCCTTTAGGTTTAAGTTTTTCTCTGGATATTGAATTCGCAGGTTGCATAAAAATGAATGGCAAAAGTTCTTCTTCTTTTCACGTAATGAAAACATATATATATATATATATATATATATATATATATATATATATCATCTCAACTCGCAACCACTGGGCCTGCGAGTTGACTCGACTCGCTATGCAGCCCAAACCCAATCATGAACTCGGCTCTCCACAGCTAAAATTCTACTACGAGTTCAGATCTCATCTCGCATCGCAATGCCTTGCGACTTGAGATCTCGACTCGCAGAAAATGTATTTGTTATATACAAAATTTCATCTACTATTAATAATAAATATTCATTTACAAATCAAAACCAATGTATCAACCTGATAACAATTATACTAGTCATATTAAAAGCTAGATCTGTTGTCACAAACTATGTCTCAACACACTCCCCCTTGACAATAGCTCTAGCATCTATGTCTTCAAATTATCTTTGGTCTTTATTTGTAAATCTTACTACCTGCGTAAATTTTCATCTTAATACAAGTCTTTACCATCATCTGATAATCTCTCGCTAAATCACCCCATGCTTCTGTCGTAAAGATTATGTTCTCATTCAACTTTAAAAGATCCTTCCTCGACAAATTCATTAGATGTCGATGGTCATAAACTCTGAAAATGTCATGTTCTCCACCCTCAACCTCATCATCAGCTTCAACCATGACAGCTTCTCCAGTTTCTGAATCCACATGCCAACTTTTCATATTTCCAAGTATATCTTGTGGCATTGTCTTCAACGGAACTTGCTGTACACATCTAACAGCTGGATAAATCTTCTTCCTTCTTCTCCTACCAGTTCTTTCACTTCATTCTTGTAACTTTATCATTTTTCCGTTTCTTGGCTTAATCTTTTGAAATTTTCTTGATCGAACCTCCGTTCTGATAATATGTTGTACATAATTACCAACAAAATCATCACTCGGATTCTTCAATGGTAATCTAGCCAAATCATGAATCTCATACTTTGTAGAGAACTAAACACTGCAAGATTTCGTTCAAAGTATTGAACTCCATCAAATCTCTTGATAGCAAACAGTTTTAGATAAGCATCAAAATACCATCCTATAATCCCTCTTCTTGCTATACGCTTACTAGTAATATCAACTTATGATATTCCAATTTTTTCTTTCTTTTTCTTTGGCAAGGGCTTGAACATAGGACTATTTTTATGCTTATCAGGAAGATCTTCTTCATCTGAATCAGTTGAATCATCAATTTCTTCATCGACATTGATAACCGTTGGACCTTCATCATTTTCAATAATTACTACTGTCCTAGAAGGGCTCACATGGTGTTCATAAACATTAACATCTGGATCAACACCAATGTCTTGCTCAATCTCTTGAACAGTAGTCCAATCATCAGGTGGTTGAAATTCTCCTTCTTCCAAATCATAATTAATATCTTCATCTATCTCATCCAGAATATCATCTTCTGAATCTGATAGATTAAGCATTTCAATCCCTAGAAAAACACATACACAAATAATTATTAACAATCTAAATTCCATCATTGATTTCCCTGAATCAATCTAAGAATTTCTTTATTAATCCTTTTTGTGTAATTAAACCATAAACGCAATTAATAACTTATAAATCTTTTATTATTACCCTGAATCAATCTAGGATTTCTTATGTCTTTTATCAAACACTTAACAAACATTAATTAAATTTAAACTATAATGTATTGTGAATAATCACCAAACATTTAAGTTTACAATTAACTAATTTATATAATTTCCAAGACTTAATTGAACTGTTATTTTCAAAGAACTTAACTTTTCAATTATATCTTTAAATTATATATCATATGTCTAATAAAAACAAACACATTTATAACTTGTTAGTTATAAAAACTCTCAAATCTAAAATGTCTAAGTTCAAACAAACTTTGACCGCTGAAATAAATCAAAACACGTCGCACGACTTCTAAATGAGTCGGAAGACTTTCGATCACTAATTTATTTAACTTTTTAGAATCAAATAACTTAAATAATTTCTAATATATTTAATCTTGTAATAATAATAATCTCAAGTCGAATATATTACCAAAACTATTAAGTTACAATTGTTTTAGTGCAAATATTTACAAACACTAAACAATACTAATCTAATACTAAGCTATCTTACCATCTTCTGTATCAACCAGTACCGCTGTATCAGTACTTGTACCAACACCACTACCACTTGCACCAGCAGCAGACTTGATAACACGTAAAAAGTCATGTTTTTACGTACGTTATCTTCCACATTTTAGGCACAAAGTTAACAAAAACATACTTAAAATGGCAAGAAAAACATAAGAAACCGGGCAAAACTGCTTTGTCACACCACCGTTCACTCAATTCAATGCACTTTAAGCTATGCTCCGAGTTATGACCTCTAACTTATGTCATTCTCTTCGTTAGGAAAATACGAACGCGTGGGTATAAAGAACGCTCAAAACGGATAAACGATGAAGAAGTTACGCCCAAACGAAGAAACAGGAAACCGAAGAAGCTGGATACGGCTGAACCAGGCCGTATACGGCTGGTCCAGGCCGTATACGGCTGGACACAGACCGTATACAGTCTGTGCAGGCCGTATACGGCTTGTGCCCACCCGTATACTGCCCAGTTTGCCCGTATTCACCCTGTGCACAGCCGTATACAGTCCAGTTTGCCCGTATTCACCCTAACTCGGCCGTATCGTGTGTTTGGGCGATAAAAATCTGATTTTTATTTGCCCTTGCGATACGGTTGTGCATTTTGTGGTTTGGATACGGTCTACGGATACGGTTGTGCGTTCTCTATAAATACTAGCCTCATTTCATCATTTCAACACACCATCACATCTCACAACATTCAACACACTTCAATTCTTCGTTTTCTTATATTTTTATATTTTTAGTCTCTCTCTAGAATAGTTTAGTTAGTTTCTCTCTCTAGAGTTTCTCTCTCTAGAGAGAGAGAGAGTTAGATAGGTGGTTGGTTAGCAGTAGAGAGAGAGAAAAGCTGGTATTGTAATCACGGTGTAATAAGAAGCATTCTTGGTGCAAGACTCTGCCTTTTCTTTTCAGCTGTTACTCTGCTCAATTTTACTGGTGATATCTCTCTTTTCATACTTATACTATGTCCGAATTATTTCTGCCTGTTTGTATGATGTATGTTATTACTATTGCCATGTTTGTTGAGTAGTGTGCTGTTGCGGTTGTTGAAATGTAGATAGTTAGAAGTAGGGATGATGTTGAATTAATCTTTAAATCTATATAATTGGGAATTGTTATATTTGTTATGTCTATACTTATCATGCATCTAGACCTAGCTATGGATCACCCTTTCCAGTCCTTCGCGTGACTACTACTTTAGGCTTAGAACCTGATCAACTCTAGGTACAGTAGGAAGTTATCTGTGTTATAGTAAAGAAGTCGTGTTTGTCACTGTAATTCGGCTGAAATACTGAGTATAGCTTTGGAAACACCACTGGTGGAGTACAACGTGAAAGCTCCGGAAACAGCCGTCTGTGCCGACACTGTGGATTACCTAGAGACCCTAGAATATGGCCTAGAAACCAATATAGCTGTGGAAGTGCACAGTACACCGTAAGGCTACCTCTGTAACTGAAGCTATGGAAACACTTCGATAGTATACACCGTACATGTATCTAGGGATGGAAAGCTGTGGAAAACATTATAGTACACCGTAATTACATCCTCGGTTACACGAATCTGTGGAATTATCTAAGTGCAGTACATCGTATACGGTTCCTAGGTTAGTACCCTGTGGAAGGAGTTGCATTGTACCCCGCTAGTGTTCCTAGGGCTGAATGACTGATTGCAAAGGAGAGGCTAGATCATGACAGAAGTAGTTGAACTAATAAAACGTAAGGAATGAGTCTGGAGATGAAAGTCAAGCCCAGCAGTGGTTCGGAGTTCTTAAAACCCCCAGACTCTACAAAACTGATAGTTTAGAATAACAAGTTAATAATCTGAACATATTTAGGAAATGGCATTTACATTTAGGTGTTAAGAACGGTCAGAATAACCCAAGTGGTAGTCTGTTACCTTATTCCTGCACCCTTGAAGGGTCACTTATCCAAAAAGACAGTGTGGGGGGTTGAGCAGCCTGTTCTGATCAGAATCACGATAGCCTAGGTCTCGTGACATACTAATTCTGGTACTTAACTAGAATGAGTAGGGTCCTAGTGTTTACACCCATAATGCATCTGTTTATTAACTAAAAATGTCCCCAATTATCTTTATAATAAGCATCATCCCCGAAACTGATTATTGAAGTTTCAACTGCCGCAATTCTCTATCTGTCTACCTAGCTCCCGATTCTACTCTATCTCATTTACTTTTCCTATCTTTAATTAGTTAGTTAAATAAAATAGAAAACCCCCCAAAACCTACCTATCTGCACAAAACCCATCCTAAAAGCGAAACTCTATCTTTGGCATCACTTCGTTTCAATTCGCTCCGATTTAAGAACGACCTCGAGTTATACTTACTGCTTACTCACCCTGTGTGATAGGTAGTACTTATAAATTGAGTCCCCAACTCTTTATAAATTTAAAACTCAACCGACGCGCGCTCCGACGGACGATCTGACGACAGGGTGAAAACCCGACTGACCGTTTGGGCGCCGTCAAGTTTTTGGCGCCGCTGCCGGGGATCGTAGAGCGTTACGATTCTGAAGCCGCCTTAGATAGAATAAGCAATTAGGAGATCCTTTTCGTATAGGTTGTCTTTAACCTATTCGAAAGTTACTTTTCTTAGAATAAATTAGCTTAGTTTAAAATAAAATGAAAAATCCAAAAATATCTTTCTACGATTCGCCGCCTTCTTGTCCCATTTCTCTATCCGCCTCCAAGACGATTGAAGAAATGACGGCTATGGACGATGCTGAGTTCTTCGACCACTTACCAGAGTTGAGATCCGACTTTCACTCATCACCGGAAGAAGCCTCCGCTAGCCCAGACGACGATTCTAGAACCTTAGGGAAATTCTTAGATCTTGACTTAGGAACCCATAAATCTCAACAGAAGATCTAAACTTCTGCTTCTAGCATTCCAAGCTATCAGGTTTTACCTGCACCTGAGATTAAATATTCCTTAGAAAATATCCCTAGATTCCCTGATTTGTTGATAATGTTCCCGAAGACACTCAATCCTTTCATTCCTCATCTAATGAAGAACGAATCCCCATAAGGAATGAGGATATTCATGAACATCTTCCAAAATCACCAATTTTTGAACCTTCATACACCATCTATCGTGTTGTTGATAAGGAGATACCGAAAGATTCAGAAGGTAATGAAATCCGATACGTTGGTTATTCTTTTGACCCTGATAAGAGGTTAGGTGCGTGTGAGGCATTTGCTTTACACTTAAATTTATCTGATTTTCCTTACTCAGTCGAGCAAAGAAAAACCATCTTAAGGATTAACGTACTCGTAGGTGTTCTCCACTGTCTTCCGATCCAAAAGGAAGATGGTATCTTCACTCGATATCGAGAGCAAGAGCAAAAGCTATTATCAGAAATAGATCGCCTCATGGATCTATTTGCTTGCACCGATTACTCATCAGTTTCACAAAACATGATTAATCGTTATGTTGCAGCGATGATAAAAGAGCTTAAGCTATTAACTTCTAAAGATCCTTCGATCACTCTCGTAATTTCTGGAAAAATTCCATTCTTCGTAGATCCCGCCGCTTATATAATCGTCAAGTTGCAAGAAAAATTTCCTGGAGCTGACAACGACAAGATAGAAGCCGTTTTCTTTGCTGAAAGAAAAGATATTCACGTTAAACTCGCTTCGTTGTTCGATCAATCCAAATTCCCTTTTACCGTTTCTCAAAAATCTTTAATTTGGGATATCACCTTTGCAGTGCAAACTACAAATGGAGATCCCGACTCAAAAGAGGAACTTAGGTTTCAGAGAATTTTAGGAAATCTTCTTCACGATCTTAATAATATAGACCGCGGTCTGCGAATAGGAATTTCAAGTAAAAAGAAAGTTAGAAAGGAATTCAAAAAGTTTGTTAACAATCTGCTAGAATTAGGCCAGAAAGAATGTAGGATTCTTAGCGAATTCGAAAATTTTTTATTACGCCCTGCCAAGCTAGTTGATTATGTCGTTAACATTCTAAACTGTGATTTTATTCCTCGCTATACTTTAAGATTGCTTTCAAGAAATCCTCTTTAAAAAGATTTGGAACAATAGTCGAGCTACAGACTTGAAACAAGCGCTTTTTGGGAGGCAACCCAAAATTTTTAATTAAGTCTTTAAAATAATTTTCTTAGATTAAAAATAAGTTAGTTTAGTTAATAGTTTAAAATGTTTTAGAAAAAAAAAAAAAAAAAAAAAAAAAAAAACCCTTTTTAAAATCTTTGTCTCCGCAAAATCTGCGCAGTTTCTGAAAACTTGAAAATCTTAAATCAAAATATTTAATAAAGTTTTAAATTGCTTAGATTTTAAAGAGTCAAAATTTTAAACCAAAAATATTGTTTATTTTTATCTAGTTAAGTAGTTCTCTTTGCATCTTAATAAAACAAACTTTTGTTGCGCACAGTCAAATACCAAATTTTAAACTTTTGCTAAAATATTTGGCTAAGGTTTTTAATTACCCATAATACCTAGTAATTACATTTTAAAGGTTATTTATGCACAAATGGTAAAAAGGAGAAGTAAATAAAAAGGGGTAAAATATGGTCAAACAAAGTCAAAATCACAAAAACATTTCCTTCCCCCTCTTCCCCCTCCTTGGCCGCGGCTCCCATCACCACCATACCAAACCCACCATTTTCCACCATTGTTGACCAAACCAAGCTTCAAATCTTCATTTCTAGGTCACTTTTATGTCATCTAACATCATTGCATCTTCATTAAGGTAAGATCCAAGCTTAAAATACCAAAATTCTCTAACTTTGTTAACTTAGGGTTTCAAGCTAGTTTTTGATGATTTGTGCTTTACATTGCGAAATTGAGCTTTGATTCTTGCTTAGTGATGATATAGGATGATGTAGGAACTAGTATTACTTCTTAGATTGAAGCAATTTGATGTTTGACTTTGGAAAGTTGACTATATTTGACTTTTGTGACTAGTAAACCCATTTTGGCCAATTGATGATTAAATTGCTTATGATAAGTTGTTTGTTGATTGATTAATGCTAAATATGATTAGTATAGCTTATTCATTTGCTTCATTTGTGGTTAAATGCGTAATATGGTCAAGTTAGCAAATTAAAGTAAGCATGGAAAGTTGACTTTTGTTGAAACGTCACCATTTTGAAACAAAACCTTTGATAAAATGATGTTTTAATTTAAGTAGATGCTAATGCCTTGCTTTGATTTGCTAATACAAGTGAGTATTATGATAGATTTGGCAAATGACAAAAAGGAAATTTTACTTTGGTAATGTTGACTTTAAAAGTCAAAATGCTTAATCTTTAGTAATACTAGTAACCATTCTAGTTAAAAAGTCATGAGGTGTTGTAAAATTGTATCTTTGAAAGTATTATGGTAAATCTTAAATAGATACTACATTTTCCTAAACTAACTACTTTTAAATTTTAAAATAGTATCTACTTAAAAGAATACCATAATTACTTAAAAGATACAATCAAGTAACACATTTGTCAATTAATGAAGCTTTGTTGCGATACTTGCATGATATGGTCAAAATTGCTATACACTTGTTTAAATATCATGGTTTGTTTGCATGCGGTAATAGGCTATACTTGCCATGATAAGGTAATTACATGATTAAGGTCTAATTCTTTTTCGTACATGCTTGTTATGGTTGAATTTAGTCTTTGACTTTTCTTGTAGAAATCATTTAGACCTAATAGCCTATTATTGTAAACCAAAGTTTCTTGTGGTGATGGAAAATTGAGTTTGGTGGTATTATTTAGCTATTACAGGTTTTTGGGACTGCTCATATTCTAAAGCCCACATTTCGAATTTTTATTCAAAATTGGGAATATGATTTAGTCAAATAACTTGTAATTATTCCTGGTAATTCACTATGTTCTTGTTTTCTCTTATTTTTCAGATGACTGATTTTCCCCGCTATATCAGAAAATCCATCAAGGATTCAGAGAAACGGGAAAGGTATCAGACATGGCTAACACATCAGTTGGGAGAAAATAGGTACTTAGTATGGGAGGATTTGGAGCAAATCGGTTTAAAGGAAGGGTTTGAAAATTTGATAATGTTTAAGGAAGGGAAGCGACATCTGCGCGCATGGAAGAATCTATTTGAGATTAAAGAAAATGTTTATCAAGAGTTAGTTGCTGAGTTTATGGTAACATTCCAGTTCGACAAAACGATTGATAAGCTAAATGATGACCGAATGATTAGATTCAACTTCATGGGAAATCCTCACCACATGTCATTAGCAACCTTTGCCAGACATCTTGAATTGTACACTGAGTATCAAGTTACCACTCCTTTCTTCCTGAAGGCAAACACTGAGGTAAAACAGCGAGACCACACTGCTATTTGGCAAGAATTGACTGGAAATCAGTTCCCGTCCAATGTCAAGGCCACTTCCTTTCTTGATAAGCACTACCAAGTTCTCCACAACCTCATCGCTTGTAGCATTCGAGGAAAAAGGAAAACTAAGGGAGCTGTTAGGGTAAAGGACTTGCAGATCATTAAAAGCATTATAGAGCAGGAACACGTTAATGTTGCCTATTTGGTTGCTGATAGAATCCTTACTGAGTCGGGTTACACCGAGTCAGAGTTTGCATATATGGGAGCGATAATCACTAAGTTAGTTAGGAGAATGGGGCTGTTGACTGAGGAGGTGATTGGTAACCTGACACCAGTAGCAAACAGGGTATCTAAGCCGTATGACATTAACTATATGGTTAGGGTTTGGTTGTTAGAGAAAGATGCTGATGGACAGATAAGATGGAAGGATAGTGATATCATTCCGGGAGTTCGAATGAGGCCCCCGAGGAGCAAGAGTGTTAGGTTTGAGTTCGATGACAGCACGGTCCACCGACAGCCTAGGACCGCTGTTGCTCATGAGCGAGAGGAAGGTGAGACAGCCGCTGCTGAGGCTCAAAGTCCACTGATACCGCCTGTTCGAGAGTTTGGTTGGGGAGATCCGGTATCATCCGAGCTCATGTACGGTATATTGGGTATGCTTAACTCACATTACACACAGGACACATATTTAGCTACTGAGTTTGGATTCCCACAACCTACACGTCCTACATGGGTATGCGGCCCACGACCACCCAACTACCACACCATGCCACTACATCCATTTGCCATGATGCCACCCACTACCACCATTCCCTACACCTCCATACCACCCACATCCTCCACTCGCACTGTGCATATGGAGATTCCTCGAGCCCGCCATTCCAGGACTACTCCTGCGGCTGAGCCGGTTTTCTCTGTGCACACTGCTACACCACATGAGCCGCATATCCCACATATTGGACAGCCATCTTCCCGTACCATGACCCGTCCGAGACCAGCTGAGTCAGCCACATCAGACACATCTTCAGAGACAGACTCACCTCAGTCAGATTTCAGACGGGACATGCAGGTTGATGACCAGGTACCGGTGCAGACTGATTATCTGTCTGATATGACTACTGCTACTATTGTGCCTACTTTTGCAAGATTCACAGGGATGCTTCAGAGCAACCCAGTGCCTTCTGCTGAGCTTCCACCGTACCCGATGCATGGTGCTTCCTTAGGATCATATGAGGTTGCAGAGATGGGACTAGATCCTAACTTCCATTTGTACCCGATCCAGCCACCAACATCCGACAGGCAACGCAGTTCATCTTCAGCATCAGTCTCCCGCAGGTTATCCAGTGGACAACACTCTGCTTCCCGTCATGCACCTTACAACTCCATGCCACCTCCAGCTCACGGACCACCATCCGACCAGGATCCTTCTCACCCTTGATCTTATCAGATTTCATTTTCATTTGTGTTGGATAACTGTATCACTTATTATTACTATTACTGATATTTGGGATTACTGTATTTGACTGTTGCTGCATGAACTATTTGGGTTCCAACCTGTAATCTGGTTGGACCCATCTATCTATCCTATCTTATCGTTTATCTATCATTTACTTATTTTATGCTTTTCTTAGTTAGTTTTTAGATTACTTGCAATAAAAGAGAGAGTAAAAAGTATGCAAGTTCCCCAAGAAGAAACCGAGATGACGCACGATTCACGCAAAGATCCTGATACAAACTGATCGACCTACACATCCGAATCAGAATCTTCATTTACACATTTCAATCCTTTCTAGGGGAGTTTTTCTTTTCCATTCCTTAGTGATTTTCTTTCATCATCTATAACTCGCCGTTATGCCATCATGCTTAAATTCTAAGTGTGGGATTCTAAATCCCACATAATTCAAATCAACTTAGAAATAGGGTTCCAAAATATTTTCAAACTCTAAGTGTGGGATTCCTTCACAAGAATTTTAAACTTAGTTTGAGAACATTAGGGACAATGTTCCTCTAAGTGTGGGATACACGGTATGTTATACCGTATTCTTTGACTTTGATTGCTTGTCCAAAGCACAACTTTCCAAAAATAAGCTTAACTTCGACAGTGGAAATGCCACTCATTCAGTTAGCTTAAACTTTTTCCTAAAAACCTCATTCTTGCTAAAATTTTAGAAAACAATTTTTTTTCAAAATCATAAGCTTAACTTCGACAGTGGAGTTACCACTCATTCAGTTGGCTTAATTTTCATAAAAACCCATTTTTGTTAAAATTTTTAAAATTTTCTGACTCTAAATAATCTTGAGAAAAATAAATTTTTCAGAAATTAATTAAACTGCTTTGGAAAGTAAAATAAGTTAAGATACGATTTCCTTAAAAATGAAATGTTAATCTAAGAGCATCACACGGCTAGGCACATACAACCCTATTGCAGTGAGGTATTTGAGCCCAATAAAAGCATTCATCCTTAATGCTTCACTTTTTCAATTGATGTGTGTGCCGATGCATGTGCTTTAAGTTAGAACTTGCTCTTGGTATACGCTTCGAGACCACACCAATGGGCACCGTACGCGGTGAAGGTGCAGTCAAAGGACCTTGACATTCCTTAGGATATAAACCCTTTTCATCATATCTCTTCAAGCCCAAAACCCTTCCAACACTCACTTTTAGTGTTGATGATCCGCCTAGAAAACCCTGTTGAGCCTTAGCCTATTCGTTTCTTTCAAAACCCAGAAATTTAAACCCACTTACTCCACACCCACCAAAAATCTTATCTTAGAAATTTAAACTTGTGGGAAATGTTATTTTAATTATCCTTTTTGCTTTCACTCCAAATCACAAATACTGGTGTTTACTCAAAACTTTCTCGTGTGCGTTCCCCTGATAAAAATCAAAAGTTGAAAAAGTTTATGGTGTGAAAAATTGACACCAAGTAAATGCAAAGTCATCAGAAGGATGAAAAAGATGAAAGAAAGAAAAGGATTTCAAAAAGGGCAAAAGAAAGAAACAAAATAAAAATCCCTAGAAAAGTCCAAAAATAGAAGCAAAAGAAAAGAAAAGAAAATAGAATAAAGCTAAGTGCTTCGAATCTCTCGAAAAAATTCCTGTTCTTATTAAAGATATAAACTCTCCCGAGTATTTTTCAAAAAGATAGAAGTCAAAATAGCTATCTTCTTCCCTTACCATTTATCCGTTTCCGTTTTCATTAAAAAGGTGTTTAAAGTAATGTTTTCCCAAAAAGTTTAGAATTCTCAAAGATAAGCAAACCCCCTATTTTTAAACCAAAAACTCCCACTTATCCATACCATTTAACCCTCACCAACCACTACAACCCATTTCGAATGTTCTGGGATGATTTGCACCGTCCTCATTGAAGTGGTGGAGATCCGATTCTTGATCAAGCTTATGATGAGAAGCAATGCATGACTGGCTTTATGAGCGATTTCGTTTGATTAGAATGATAGGAAACCCGATACACTCTGAGTGAATTGAGTGACCACCTTTGTGAGATCGCCTAGTCATGTACAATATCCATCGAGAATTGTGAAAGTATGCCAAGGTTGACATTTCAAGATTAAGGGAGGGTTATCTTAATGATGCTTGCTTTCTAAAAAGGTTTTTGGTATCTGACTAAGTAAAAATCTCAGGTTATTTCTTGTCAAAACCCAAAAACCGATTTTTTTCAAACCTTTATAGCAGATGAGAATTTTAAAGTTTGCTTGAGGACAAGCAAAAGTCTAAGTGTGGGATATTTGATAACACATAAAAAGTCATGTTTTTACGTACGTTATCTTCCACATTTTAGGCACAAAGTTAACAAAAACATACTTAAAAGGACATTATTCATAAAGTTTTGTTAACTAAGTCAAAACGGAGTCGATGTTTGAAAAATCACTAAAAATGGCAAGAAAAACATAAGAAACCGGGCAAAACTGCTTTATCACACCACCGTTCACTCAATTCAATGCACTTTAAGCTATGCTCCGAGTTATGACCTCTAACTTATGTCATTCTCTTCGTTAGGAAAATACGAACGCGTGGGTATAAAGAACGCTCAAAACGGATAAACGACGAAGAAGTTACGCCCAAACGAAGAAACAGGAAACCGAAGAAGCTGGATACGGCTGAACCAGGCCGTATACGGCTGGTCCAGGCCGTATACGGCTGGACACAGACTGTATACGGTCTGTGCAGGCCATATACAGCCTGTGCCCACCCGTATATGGCCCAGTTTGCCCGTATTCACCCTGTGCACAGCCGTATACGGTCCAGTTTGCCCGTATTCACCCTAACTCGACCGTATCGTGTGTTTGGGCGATAAAAATCTGATTTTTATTTGCCCTTGCGATACGGTTGTGCATTTTGTGGTTTGGATACGGTCTACGGATACGGTTGTGCGTTCTCTATAAATACTAGCCTCATTTCATCATTTCAACACACCATCACATCTCACAACATTCTACACACTTCAATTCTTCGTTTTCTTATATTTTTATATTTTTAGTCTCTCTCTAGAATAGTTTAGTTAGTTTCTCTCTCTAGAGTTTCTCTCTCTAGAGAGAGAGAGAGTTAGATAGGTGGTTGGTTAGTAGTAGAGAGAGAGAAAAGCTGGTATTGTAATCACGGTGTAATAAGAAGCATTCTTGGTGCAAGACTCTGCCTTTTCTTTTCAGCTGTTACTCTGCCCAATTTTACTGGTGATATCTCTCTTTTCATACTTATATGTCCGAATTATTTCTGCCTGTTTGTATGATGTATGTTATTACTATTGCCATGTTTGTTGAGTAGTGTGCTGTTGCGGATGTTGAAATGTAGATAGTTAGAAGTAGGGATGATGTTGAATTAATCTTTAAATCTATATAATTGAGAATTGTTATATTTGTTATGTCTATACTTATCATGCATCTAGACCTAGCTATGGATCACCCTTTCCAGTCCTTCGCGTGACTACTACTTTAGGCTTAGAACCTGATCAACTCTAGGTACAGTAGGAAGTTATCTGTGTTATAGTAAAGAAGCCGTGTTTGTCACTGTAATTCGGATGAAATACTGAGTATAGCTTTGGAAACACCACTGGTGGAGTACAACGTGAAAGCTCCGGAAACAGCCGTCTGTGCCGACACTGTGGATTACCTAGAGACCCTAGAATATGGCCTAGAAACCAATATAGCTGTGGAAGTGCACAGTACACCATAAGGCTACCCCTATAACTGAAGCTATGGAAACACTTCGATAGTATACACCGTACATGTATCTAGGGATGGAAAGCTGTGGAAAACATTATAGTACACCGTAATTACATCCTCGGTTACACGAATCTGTGGAATTATCTAAGTGCAGTACATCATATACGGTTCCTAGGTTAGTACCCTGTGGAAGGAGTTGCATTGTACCCCGCTAGTGTTCCTAGGGCTGAATGACTGATTGCAAAGGAGAGGCTAGATCATGACAGAAGTAGTTGAACTAATAAAACGTAAGGAATGAGTCTGGAGATGAAAGTCAAGCCCAGCAGTGGTTCGGAGTTCTTAAAACCCCCAGACTCTACAAAACTGATAGTTTAGAATAACAAGTTAATAATCTGAACATATTTAGGAAATGGCATTTACATTTAGGTGTTAAGAACGGTCAGAATAACCCAAGTGGCAGTCTGTTACCTTATTCCTGCACCCTTGAAGGGTCACTTGTCCAAAAAGACAGTGTGGGGGGTTGAGCAGCCTGTTCTGATCAGAATCACGATAGCCTAGGTCTCGTGACATACTAATTCTGGTACTTAACTAGAATGAGTAGGGTCCTAGTGTTTACACCCATAATGCATCTGTTTATTAACTAAAAATGTCCCCAATTATCTTTATAATAAGCATCATCCCCGCAACTGATTATTGAAGTTTCAACTGCCGCAATTCTCTATCTGTCTACCTAGCTCCCGATTCTACTCTATCTCATTTACTTTTCCTGTCTTTAATTAGTTAGTTAAATAAAATAGAAAACCCCCCAAAACCTACCTATCTGCACAAAACCCATCCTAAAAGCGAAACTCTATCTTTGGCATCACTTCGTTTCAATTCGCTCCGATTTAAGAATGACCTCGAGTTATACTTACTGCTTACTCACCCTGTGTGATAGGTAGTACTTGTAAATTGAGTCCCCAGCTCTTTATAAATTTAAAACTCAACCGACGCGCGCTCCGACGGACGGTCTGACGACAGGGTGAAAACCCGACTGACCGTTTGGGCGCCGTCAAGACTCCCCATGAACGGCAGCATGCTCACCAGTCTTTAAAGGACCAGTCGGCTCACTATCTTTAGATGCACTGGGATCATCGTCTCTATCGTGTCTCCTCTTCAGCTTCAACTCATCTTCTTTGCACGCTGCTCTATATACCCTAATCTCCCCCTGAGCTGACTATTCTTTATGCAGACTCAAAACGAGTTCCTCCAAATTGTCAAGCTTCAGTCACTGGGTAGTGTAGTCATCAAGCAGTGTATTATGAACCTTCATCAATGTTTGATAAGATTCACTAACAGTAAGCAACTCCCATCATTTTCTCTAACTCCTTCACTCTAGACTCTAAGGATGTAATCCTTTCAGCATCAGTCATAGGAGTCACTGAAATCGTCGATGATCCAGGCGGTGTAAACGAAGCAATATGAGAATCACGATTAAGTGGTGGAATGGCTTGAGATAAGGCTGTCGTGAGAAGGCCAGCTGCAAAGCGACTTGCCTTGGTAGTAGGAAACTGTGTTGAATGCACTAATTCCACAACTCCCTCCTTGATAACCTGAGAAACTGATTCTTGTGTCGGTAACTCTGTCCTTGTCTCAGCCTATAAAGTTAGACATAATTACATAAAGAACTATTACAGATTACTCTATCTCAATTTCTAAATAAGAAATGAACACTTGTGATACTGAAATTATATCTCTTACCATAGTAGGTACAGAAACCGATTCAAAAACCACCGGTGTCACCTTCTCTACCTGTGGTGTATCTTGAGTTTCTGTTACAGAATTAATTGTCTCAGTTTAACTCCTGATAAACAACAAGTTAAGATTATCTAACTTTAAATTAAAGATTAAAAATTTACCATCACGAATGGTCAAGGTCCTTGAATGCTTTCTGCGTTGACTAACTAGAGGAGTATCATCCTCAGGACCTTCATCCAAAATACTGAAGTTAGGATCGACTTCTTTAGCTTTACGCTTTTCTTTCACAGCCGGATCAGACATCAACCTTGAACCATAAAAAATTTGTCCAGCTGGAGGTGAAATGGGTCTGACATCATCAGAATCTGTAGAAGAATATGATTCAATCTCACCATCTTTACCACCAGAAGTACCAACAACAGTATCCTGAATAGCAAATATATTAAACATTTATGATTAGCATAAAAGCTCTATCATACAAGTTCGATATATATGTAAGATTAATCTGATGTATTACCTTCAGAGGTAAAACCTCAGATCTATCATGCTGTCCCTGCTCACCCTCAGGTCTTACAACCTCTGGGTCTGCAGTCTCAACTTCCTGTCTATAACCATATTTATATTTTATGATCAGATATACGGCCTAATCATCTAAATATCTATATCATTATCATTATATAATTATATTATACTTTTATGATTAATAATAGAATCTATCAACTAAGTATCTATTTTTTTTATATAATATACCTCAGCAGGAGCAAGATAATGCTCAATAGCCTGCAAAACAGGATCAATAGCATCATCATGTTGTACTAGCACCTCCTGCATAACATGTGCAACAACCTCTGCATTAACCTGTTGTCCCGGTTGTTCCAAAACATCATTCAGAAGCTCTTGTGGATCTTCAGGAAGAACCACATCAGCAGCAAGCTCAGTTACAGCAACAGCAAGACCAACATCTAGCCAACCATGGTTCGGTGGCGTCACATATAATGGATCGATCAGAAAACCAAAAAACTCACGTTCCTCTGGCTTCACAAAACCCTCACGTTGTATGGTCTGCTGAAACATGGCATTGTACCCTTTGAGCGCTATTGTATCAACATGTAAGTACGGCTCAGGGATAACTAGATCAGCAATCCGAGAACGGATGATCAGCTTGCAGAACCTCGGGTAGATCAAAAAGAGAGATCTCACAATTCCCGATATCTGGCTACCAGTTCTCCAAAAATATAATCACAAAAACTGTATTGTTTATTATAAACTAGTGACAGCACGGCCGATACAAGAGCAGGGCTTAACTCGTCAAAACCGCCCTTCTTCGGTCCAAAAATCGTGACTATAACATGACACAAGAATCTCCATTGCCCAATAACTAGGGCCTTGAGGAATTGACGTCCTCTTCTCTCACCCGTATACCCCATACGGCCTAACGCACCCTCAACAAAATCCATAGGGTACTCAGTCGGACCATCTTCTTGGTCTACTGTGCCTAGTCGTAAAATCTGACGAAGGTCAGATGCAGAAAAGAGAATTGGTCTCTGATTGACCGTTGTGCGTATCACTGGTGGGTTGACGGTCTGATCATACTGAATATCTGTCCAAAAATCATTCGGTATCGTCTGAGAGATTAGTGGAGACTCTGTAATCGCATAACGAATGTGTGAACGTGCAAAAAATGTAAGCACCTGAGCTACTTTGCTAGCTCCTCGTGCACTGAGATCTAGATCAACAAGTATGTTGTGACCTTTATCAAACGAACGTGCCATATCTGTATAAAGCACAAATGACAAAAATAATTAATGCACGTTAACAACATTAACTAAACTTTAAACTATAATGTATTATGAATCAAAATTCATCAAACATCTTAGGTCTAAATTTAGAATATATAACTTGTTACATAATTGTCTCAAGTCTTATATATATAAAATTTTATATATAACTTATAACAAAAATGTCGTAAGTTGAATATAAATACATATACAACTTATAATTAAATAATCATAAATTATATATAAAATAAGTTATTACGTGTTAATTTAAAATTCTCACGTCAAAACTTATAATAACTTTTGAGTTCGAAATTTATACTTATATATAACTTATTACATCAAAAGGTCAAGTTATGAGTTTATTAAAAATATCCTAAATATTGGATTCGCAAAAACTAAAATCAACTCGCAACTCACTTCGCACACACATCAACTCGCAAACCAACTCAATCCGCAGGTCGACTCGCAAGTCGATTCGCTAATCAAACTCGGTCCGCAGGTCAACAAGTCAACGAACATAGTCAACTCGTATGGTCAACAAGTCAACAAACATAGTCGACTCGCATGGTCAACAAGTCAACAAACAAGTTCTCAACTCGCAAAGATAGATCTACGAATCAAAATCTAACTCAACTCGCTAATTTGAATCTGCGAATTGAATATGGGTTCAACTCGCAACATGAACTGGTGTTGCGAATTGAAACTAAAATCAATTAATCTCGTAATTTTAATGCGATATATCGATTGATTTACGTTTATTAAGGTTCTATTAACATTAACCCTCAGGATTCTAGTTAAATATACCTTGAATCGACATAAATTGTGCAAAATTCAAACCGAAACCCTAAGTTTATAAAAACTTCAATGTCGAGCAAATTACACGATGAAATCCGTTGGTTTATACCTCAAAATAATCACAATTCGAAAGTGTATAAAAGCTACTGATCAAAAAGCTCGTTCCCGTACTTGTAAAATCAAAATCAAACGAAAAACTCTGTTTCGCTTCGTTTCGCAGTATGTCGGTTCGCATAAATAAAGTGAGTTCGCAAGTGAATGTGGGTTCGGTGGTTTATTGGACTCGTTTGACCACCCTTTTATACGTTTTACTCGATTCACAATTTGTATCTCGATCTTTAGAGTTGACTAGTCAAACTCGCAGAATTAAATTAAATAAAAAAAGCGAATTAAATTCTAAGTATAAATTAAAACCCATTAACACTTATATAGTTAACTCTGTAATTGTGTAGCCTAAACATTTTAAAGAAAAACTTTTCGCATAATTTTTCCTCGATGATAATCTTCTTACATATAAACCGACTAAACCCGTGATACAGTTAATCTTGTATGAAGAAAAATCTCGAGCTAAAATTATTTACTTATATACCTTATGGTCTTAAGTATATAGACAAGTCTTAAATATATATATATGTAAGTTATAATAGAAAAGTTAACCGCCGATATAAAATCAGGACACGCTGCTCGACTACATGTGAGTCGGAAGACTTTCGATTAACAGTCCACTTAACCTATATATTATTTTCATTTGTCATATTACGTTTGTTCAACATATAATACACATCTAGTATAATTTACTTCCATAGGTTAACACATTTAGAAAAAATAAAACTTATATTAATCATCAAACATAAATACAAAATAAGAAATAAAACTTAAGAGTACTAACATCCTATGAAAGCAAACGAATTTAAAATTAAAATACTTAAAATTTTAACTGCTTAGGGATCATATTAGGAAGAATAAGCCATTTATATTTAGATTTTAATAAGAACAAGACGATCGTTAGTATGCATATCTCATGAA
This sequence comes from Pseudognaphalium luteoalbum, assembly GCA_963422505.1. Taxonomy (NCBI): domain Eukaryota; kingdom Viridiplantae; phylum Streptophyta; class Magnoliopsida; order Asterales; family Asteraceae; genus Pseudognaphalium; species Pseudognaphalium luteoalbum. Next base: position 53,677,509 of record OY730196.1, read on the forward strand.
ATTCATATAAGTTCAATAAAATTACAAATTAACCAGTAATAGACTTATATTTATAAAATTATATCTTATTTACATTTATCCACAAGAAATAACTGTAAATTGGAAAAATAACCTTTTTATTTACTAGGAACTAATTATTCACAAAAGTGAACATTCCAATATCATAGACAGTTTAAGACGATTACCGGTATTATGATCCACATAAACAAATTAGACATAGATTTTTTAGCAAATTTTATTATTATTAATGTGAACAATATCTAAAAGTGTTCCGTTGTATAATATAATGAAGAACTTAAGTAAAACACATAATACTGCATCTTTTAAATTTCAAGGTAGAGGTTACTAAATGATGTATCTTTTCGAAACATATAACATACACTTGAGTTAAAATTTTGACAAATATCAAACATCCTTTAAAGATACTAGTGGTTCCAGATCTGTACTCACGTACAACAGAGGATCCCTTAGTATAATTAATATAAGTTTGAGACTATTGGCAAAACTAAAGGCAACAGGTCTGTACTCACGTACAACAGAGTTATTTGTTAGTTTCACTAATAACCATATTTGAAACTATTTGTCATTTGTAGATAGATGCATGATAACAGTGTATGGCAGTTCCATCATTCATCAATTAAGAAATATGTCATATATTATATAACAGTTCACAAAAGATATGACACGTAAAATTAGAATTTCTTAACTGCTCATAAATCTAAGAATAATTTGCCTACCAGTATATCATATAATGAATCTGTGTTAAACCAAGATCTATCTAATAAACTATTAGATAACAGCAGTTTTGAATGATTACTAAGAAGTTTACGGAATAACACTTAGTAATACACTGAAGATCAAGATCAATAACAATAACAGAATTATATAAAGCTTCAATCTTATTAATGATATAAGACGAATACACTGATTTGTATTAGGGTTACAAAACCTTGAAGCTGCGCAAAAACTAATTAACCTAATCTAGGTTAAGGATCTCTATTTATAACACATAGAGTCCTGCTAAACAATCTCCTATAATTATGGAAGCAGTTACAATCCATAATTATTCAAACTCTGACTTCCCTCCTATTCTAGATATAAACAGTGTTAACTACCACGACTATACAAACAGTGGTAATTCCTATAACAGTGTTAACACTTATACAATTTACTAGACTAATATACCAACAGTGGTAACTAGCCTAAGCAGTGTTAACTGTTGTAAACAAGCTAACAGTGATAACACTAACAGTTGTAACTCTTATCTTCAATCTTCAATAACAGTTGTAATCTTCTACTAACAGTGGTAACCACTTCACCAACAATGGTAATCCATGAAGACTTCAACTAACAGTTTTAACTCTGAAGACAGTGGTAACCAACAGACTAACAGTTGTAATACCAGTAGTAATAACAACATTAACAGTGTTAATGCCTTGTGCATTCTTCAACAACAGTAATAACATCAGAAATCTTATTTCCCAACAATCTCCCCCTAAACTTAATCTGTCCCCAACAGTATTAAGTTTCTCTTGATTCTTCAAGTTGACCTCTTTCTAACTATCTTTGATCTCTGTGTCTTCTCTCATACTCCTCTTTCTTATGAATCTGATTCAGAATCATATATACCAAATCCTCTGCCAAATCATTGTTGAATGAGACAAATAATTTAGCATGCCTTAAGCTTCTTAACAAACTCAAACTCATATCATATTCTCTGTCAGTGAGCATCCAAATCATAGTAGCATCATCAAAAATAACTTGATGAACACCTGGATTGCTGAGATAGATCCACTGCTTCACATTCCTGAAAGTATTGAATTCGAATCTGAATCTTTCTGGTTCATACATCATTGAAATCCCAGACCAAACACTCAATTCATAAACAACATCAAACTTTTTGGTGCTTAGTCCTTTCTCAGATCCCATCTCATACATTCTGATCAGATCTTCTCTAACAATCACCCTGATCAACTCTTTGAATGACCTCCAATATGAAACAGAAGTATCTGCTCTTTCAACTCTAATTTTCTCACATTTAATTGGAACTGTAAAGTTTACCACAGACCAATCAATGATTCCAGGAGAGTTATCAGGTGGAATATGTTGTAGAGGTTGCACCACAATCAAATCATCCAACTTCAAATTTTTCTTAGGTAAATCTGGAATTGATGCAAGTTCTTGTTTCCTCTTTTGTTTAAGCTCAGCACTCATCCTTTCCCATTCTTTTTCATCTTCAATCTTTTTATCAAATTTTACCTTCTTTTTCTTTTCTCTTTCTGCTTTTTCTATGGCTTTCTTGACTTCTTCTGCTCTCTTAGCAGCCTCAGGGTTTAGAAATGTATCCCTATCCCATATTCTTTGTAGATTCTCAAGAGACATGGCATTAAGTCTTGCAGTTGAAATATTACCACCTCTTAACTTCAAAACCAAATTTCTTTTCTGTTGAGCTCTTGTCAATGGTTTATTCCTTTTAGCAGCAGCTTTGGCAGCTCTAGACCTTTTTAATTCTTCTGCCTTCTTTTTCTTAAGCTGATCCACCAGATATTCAATGTCATCTTGTTTTTGCTCTCTCAGCTGTGCTTCATCCCACACCTGAACCTGTTCCTTAGTCATTTTCACAAATTTACCAGGTTCTAACTCAACATCAACCATTTCCTCTGCTAGCACATCTGCATTTATCTCAGCAAATAACCTCTGTGCATATTCATCATCATTCATTGTAGCTTCAGTAGGAGGCATAGTTTTCTGCTTTTTCAATTTTGGCTCTTCCTCCAAGAAACCCTTACCTTTATCCTTAGGGTCAATCTTGGGCATATATTGTGTAGCAGCAGGTGTAGTAGAAGGTTCTCTAATCTGAACTGGAGGTAAGATGGTGGTTTTATGCTTCTTAGCTTTGACAGACTGCACAGGAATTGATTTCTGCCTTTTAGCCTGTGGAGTCTTCTCATTTTCTTTCTGATTCTCACCTTCATTGACCTTCTCAGTTTCTTGATGAATTGGTGTTTCCATCTCTATATCCTCATCAATGTGATCACCAACACCATCATCATTCTGTTCATCATCACCCTGCTTACCATCCTCTTTCTTTTCATCATCACCTTTGTTTGTCCAATATTTCTCCCCCTTTTTGAAAGCTGTTTCTGCAGAGTCACCTTCAACTATCACATATTTTTTCCCTTCTTTCAAAACCTTAACCATAATGTACTCCAATTGAGCAACCCTTTGTTGTAGATTTGCAATCTGCTCATCCTTCTTTTTATTGTTTCTCCTTTCCACCCTAAACTTCTCCCACACATAATCTATCATTTTTGTCAATTCCAAGTTAGTTCTAGCCTCATCACCATCAGAATGTGACTTCCTAGGTGAATCATTGACAGGTGTATCAAAACCTGTATCATACCTAGTATGATCAACAGATTCCCCTTGGTTATTGGTACTGGGACCACCAAAATCATCTACAGGAGTAGAATCATGTTTTGATGTTGCCTCTGCTTGGGTGCTATTGATGTTACTTCTGTCCTGCTCTGCCAGTGGGCTAGAAGCAGTAGAAGCAGCCCTTACAGAATGGTCACCCCTCTCCTCATGGACCACATGCTGTTCATGACTCCTGTCATTGGACTGAGATGACTGAGCAGCATGATCCTCAGTCACCTGGTGTGTAGCCTTTTTGGCTTTTCTGGTGTACGTTACAGTGAATTTGTTCCCTTGTTGATCATTATTACCCCCAGTTGCTGTGGGATAAGAAGGAATGGGTTGTTCCATTCTTTCAACAACTGGTTCAGCTTCTGTTGGTGGTACAGATGCTGTGGTGGAGGGTGCAGGAAGCATAGTTGGAAACAATGCTGTTACCCTCCCAGAAAACATAACACCTTTGATAGAAGTATCTCTCTTCATATTTGAAAATACTTTTGGTTTAAAAGAAGAGATACCTATAATCTTATCCAAGGCAGGTAAATCAGATATTTGTTCATTTAGAAAGCATTGAACAAACCTTGGATACATTAAAAATTTAATTTTAGGTTGGTTAATGTTCCTTAGAATACCAGCAAAAATAAAGTTGGAAAAATTAAAACACTGACCAGTAGCTAAGCATACCAAGGCATATGCTACATTACTGCTGAATTGTTCAAAAGATGAACGTTTTGATGATAAGCAGTGCAGTAATGTATGAATTAAAAACCTCCATTGGTATGAAAACATTTTTTTCTGTAAAACATACCCACCCAAATTACCCTCATATCCCATTCGTTGTAAATTCAAGTATAAAGCTTCATCAGAAATTGAAGTTATACCTTCTTCATCCTGAAGATGAAGAGAAGAACGAATGGATGCTTCAGAAATAACCACTTGGTGCCCAGCAACTGTAGAAACAATTTTTGGAACACCTGCTTCTTCCTCAATCTTTGCTTTAACCCAGAATTCATTAATGTGATCATATGAAATTCTGGGTGCGACAGATAGCGCATGATGAATGGTAGAATTACGCAGAAAATCAATGATCTCTACGTAATCATTGGCTATTGAGGGTTTTACCAGATAGGCAATCATGTTATGATCCTTGCCTAAAGCGAGTTGAGGTGTGGTTGATGAAGAAGAAGCCATGAAGAAATTTGTGTATGATTTGCGATAGCAGTGGTTATAGGGTTTATGAATGCAGTGGTTATGAAAGCGTAAAAGAAAATGTACAAATGTTGGGAGTATTTATACTGTTAGTTTCAGTGACCTAATTTTGAAATAAAAATCCCAATTTGAACACTAACAGTGGAAAGCATTTTAAAACAGTGGAAACTATTTTAAAACAGTGGAAACAATAAGAACTAACAGTATTATACATGTGAATACTACTAACAGTGGTACACTAAGTGAATGGAAATAACCCCTGACCATTGGAATTATTACTCAACACTAGTGACTGCACAAGCAACAGTATTATAGAGAATTTTTTTTTTTTTTTTTTAAATATAAAGATAAACACTGATAGTGAAATTTCAACTTGATAGCATAAACAGTGGTAACTGATTATACTAACAGTATTAAGATTTACACTAACAGTGGACATAGTGGAAACAGTGGAAACTGTTTACACTAACAGTTATAACTTAATGATGAAAACAGTTGAAACTGTTTACACTAACAGTTCTGATACCACTTGTTAAACCAAGATCTATCTAATAAACTATTAGATAACAGCAGTTTTGAATGATTACTAAGAAGTTTACGGAATAACACTTAGTAATACACTGAAGATCAAGATCAATAACAATAACAGAATTATATAAAGCTTCAATCTTATTAATGATATAAGACGAATACACTGATTTGTATTAGGGTTACAAAACCTTGAAGCTGCGCAAAAACTAATTAACCTAATCTAGGTTAAGGATCTCTATTTATAACACATAGAGTCCTGCTAAACAATCTCCTATAATTATGGAAGCAATTACAATCCATAATTATTCAAACTCTGACTTCCCTCCTATTCTAGATATAAACAGTGTTAACTACCACGACTATACAAACAGTGGTAATTCCTATAACAGTGTTAACACTTATACAATTTACTAGACTAATATACTAACAGTGGTAACTAGCCTAAGCAGTGTTAACTATTGTAAACAAGCTAACAGTGATAACACTAACAGTTGTAACTCTTATCTTCAATCTTCAATAACAGTTGTAATCTTCTACTAACAGTGGTAACCACTTCACCAACAGTGGTAATCCATGAAGACTTCAACTAACAGTTTTAACTCTGAAGACAGTGGTAACCAACAAAAAGTTAGTTCAACACAAACAGTGATAACAATAGAACTAGCAGTGAAAACAAAATAACTAACAGTGAAAATAACTAACATATACAGTGGTAATTGAATAATAACAGTGATAATTAGGAGAGCCAAACAGTTGTAAGACTATTAGCACTGTTAGTATCAATTACACTTACCAGCATCTAATCCTTAAGCATTATAGAGATGTTTTATAAAATAGTTATAAAAAACAGCTTAAAGAGATCTAATCAGACCAATACTTGTAATCAAAAATGTAAATCTGCCAACATCAAATGCTTTGGTGAACAGATCTGCAAGTTGATTGTCAGTATGAACTCTTATAATCTGAATAAGACATTTTTCATTACAATCTCTGATAAAGTGATAACGAATCTCTATATGCTTAGTTTTAGAATGTTTAACAGGATTATTGATGATGCTGATAGCAGAAGTATTATCAATATGAATAGGAGTGTGTAAGAAAGTTAAACCATAATCAAGCATCTGATTCTGAATCCATAAGACTTGAGCACAGCAACTTGCAGCAGCTACATACTCTGCTTCAGCAGTAGATGTTGATACAGTTGTCTGTTTCTTACATTGCCATGAGATTAACCTTTCTCCTAGAAATTGACATCCTCCTGATGTTGACTTTCTGTCCATACTAGCTCCCCCATAGTCACTATCTGAATATGCTTTTAGGTCAAAAGGTGAATCTTTTGGATACCAAAGACCTAGATCAGATTGTCCTTTTAAGTATCTAGAGATTCTTTTGACAGCATACAGATGTGATTGTTTTGGACAGGTTTGAAATCTGGCACAGATACAGACAGCAAACATTATATCTGGCCTAGAAGAAGTTAAATACATCAATGATCCAATCATTGATCTGTATAGATGTACATCAACTTCCTCCCCCTCAGGGTCTGCAGATAGTGGCTTGTGTGTTTCCATTGGTGTACTAGCCACTTTTGAATCAGAGTATCCAAATTTAGTAAGTATGTCTTTGACATATTTACTTTGATTTATGAAAGTACCATCTGAACTCTGCTTAACTTGAAGCCCCAAAAAGAAAGTGAGTTCCCCCATGGAACTCATCTGGAACTTTTGATGCATTAAAGTTTCAAACTCCCTGCACATGTCATCATTTGTAGACCCAAAAATGATGTCATCAACATAGACTTGCACCAGTAAAATATCATTTTGATTCTTTTTGGTGAACAGAGTCTTATCAATAGTGCCTCTTTTGAACCCATTCTCTAAGAGATACACAGATAAAGTCTCATACCAAGCTCTGGGGGCTTGATGCAAACCATATAGTGCCTTATCCAATCTGCAAACTCTATCTGGATAACTAGGATCTTCAAATCCAGGAGGTTAACACACATACACCTCATCATCAATCATGCCATACAGAAAAGCACTTTTGACATCCATTTGATAGACTGTGAAACCTTTGAATGTAGCATATGCTAGGAATAGTCTAATGGCTTCTATCCTTGCAACAGGAGCAAAGACATCATCATAATCAATCCCTTCTTCCTGTGTATACCCCTGTGCCACCAGCCTTGCCTTGTTCTTGATTACAATGCCTCTCTCATCCTTCTTATGCTTGAAGATCCATTTGGTGCCAATTGCCCTTTTTCCCTTTGGTAGATCAAGTAGTGTCCACACATTCTGAATCTTGAACTGTAGCAACTCCTCTTGTATTGCCTCAATCCAACTAGGGTGTTTAAGAGCTTCTACAACCTTTTTAGGTTCTACTTGAGAAAGAAAACACATATATAGAGATGTATGTAATTCCTCTTCAGTAACAGCTGTTTGTTGTCTTGTTTGTACACCACTGTTAACATCCCCAATCACCAGTTCCAGAGGATGATTTTTGTTCACATGAAGATTAGATGTGGATATCTCTGGAATGATTTCCTCAAAATTGGTAAGATTACCATGCTGTTCTGAACTGTCATTAGAAGGTGTTTCTATTTGTTCTGAATCTTCCATAAGATGAGATGATGTTTCTGGTTGTTCTTCTGTCTCCAAATGTTGTGATGACTGTGGCAGATCAGAAGAAAATACCTCTAAAGGATCAGGAGTCCAGATTGGAAAGATAATGTACTCCAAACACTCTTTATTCTTTTCTGAGGACATATCTGATGTAGCCTCACAAACTCTATCTGCTTTACTTGATGTGGTACCTGTGCATGTACCTGTACTAGGATTGACAGTTGTATATCTAAAAGCAGTGTTAAGAGCATCAATATCAAACAAAGACTTAGGACCTATTCCATCAGGATTAATGATATTCTCATTAAAGGTGACATTCATTGATTCTTCTATGACTCTGGTCCTTTGATTGAAAACCCTATATGCTTTACTCTGAATAGAATATCCTACAAATACACCCTCATCTGCTTTGCTTTCAAACTTTCCTAGATGATCTTTGGTATTCAAAATAGTACAAGGACATCCAAATGATTTTAAGAAACTAACCAGTGGTTTGTTCTTAAACAACAGCTCATATGGGGTTTTGAAATAAGGCTTAACAACTGTTACCCTATTCTGAACATAGCAAGTTGTGCTAACTGCTTCTGCCCAAAAGGACATAGGAAGTTTTGCATCAGCTAGCATAGTTCTAGCAGCCTCTATTAGTGTCCTATTCCTTCTTTCAGCTACTCCATTCTGTTGAGGAGTCCTAGGAGCACTAAATTCTCTCTTAATGCCTTTCTCATCACAGAATTTATCCATCTCATAATTTTTAAACTCTGTTCCATTATCACTCCTGATGATTTTAACCTTTTTATCTAATTGGTTCTCAATCTTAGTTATAAATGATCTAAGTATGTCACCTGTCTCATCTTTTGTTCTATGAAAGAAAACCCATGTAAATCTGGTATAATCATCAATTACAACAAGGCAATAAGATCTTTTTCCCATACTACTTATACTTGTTGGTCCAAATAAATCCATATGCAATAAGTATAAAGGAGTACAGTTTGAATTCACAGCTTTGGACTTAAAAGAAGTTTTGTGTTGCTTCCCTTTTAGACAAGAAACACAATGATCATCACATGAATAGACCTTCTCAGGTAAACCCCTAACAAGCTTGTTTTTGACAAGTTTATTAATGGTTTTGTAATTCATGTGACACATCCTTCTATGCCACAAAGTAGACTCATTTAAATTAGCTTTAGAAATCAAGCAGTTTAAATCAGGTTGAGGTGCCATATTTGCTAAGTCACACTTATAAACATTATCTTGCCTAGGAATTCTTATTAAAATCATATTTTCTGGAATGTTGAACTCCTTAGACAGAATAAGACATTCAGTGTCAGTAAAATGAACAGGGTTCTTTTTATCTGTGATTTGACTCACACTTAGCAAATTGTACCTCAACTGTTCCACATAATAAGCATTGTCAAAGCTTAACTTTGCACTTTGAACAACACCTTTGCCTGTGATCCTTCCACCTTTTGGATTGCTTCCAAAAGCTACATATCCACCATCAAATGATTTGAAGTTCTGTAGCTTTTCCTTATCTCCAGTCATGTGCCTTGAGCAACCACTGTCTATATGCCATAAACTTCTAGGCTTGCCCTGCACACAAACAAACACAAAGAGAATTAATTTCTCTTGGGAACCCAAACCAATTTGGCTTTGGGTTTCCCTGATGCATCAAGGTAATCAACTTTCTTGAAGATTATTGATTTTGATGCATTGTTAGATTTTGAACATCTGGGAACATTAGATTGAAAAGGTGTCCAAATCCAACTAATTTTAGACTTAACAGTGGATTTTGGTCTAACAGTGTTAACTAAAGGTTCAAAGTTATGTCTAACAGTGTTAAACCTGTTATAACTGTTATTATGTCTAACAGTGGTAAAATAATTAACACTGTTAGTATTCCTTACAGTGTTATTTACTCTACCAGTGGAAACTGTTGAATTACCAGTGTTAACAGTTTTAAAAGGTTTACCACTGTTTGCTTTAACTCCTTTTTCCACTGTTTTAGTCTTTAAACTGTTGGCTAAATCTTTAGCTTTTGTTCCTGGAGTTAAAACCTTTGCAGCAGCCATAGCTTGATTTGCCCTATAATTCATCTTTCTAGCAGCAGTTGTATGATCAACTTTCGATTTAAAATTTTGTTTGTTAACCATATTAGCTGCTGTCCATGGCTTTTTCACATTCTTTTGATATGTTTTTGGATTATGAAAACATTCATGTTGAAGATGATTATTTCTGCCACAAATAAGGCATAACTTTTCTTTAATCACAGTAACATTATTCCCCAGTTTTTGAGTCACCATTTGATTCCAATTCCTTTGATTACCTCTGGGAATATGTTTTTGAAAATTTTGGGATTTAGAAAAGCTATCCTTACACTTGCACTTATCACATGTATTCACAGAAACAGTTGTTTTCACAGCATTCCTAACTTTCCTTTGAACATTCCTAGGTGTGTTAGGTGTGATTTTCTCATCTTTTTCATGATGTTTTTCCTTCTCTTCAACCATTTTCTTACCCTCTTCTAGTTTATTAACTTTTAGTTCTTTAACTAGATCAGTAATACTATTGCTGCTTTCACAAGATGATTTATCAGATTTATTGACCACATTAACATTACATTCAGATGTATCACACAATTCATCATCTTCCTCAGTCCACTCATGAATTTCTACTTCATCAATGTTCTCATCTTCTTTTAAACTGTTTACTGGGTCAACCTTTTTAACATCATCATTTAATCCTTCTTTAAGTAAATTTAAAACGATTTCAGTTTTTGAAGGAAAATAGTTGTTGTTATAAGGAGGAGGTACATTATTGTATCTTAACCCAGTCTTGAGTTTATCATGAATCTGAGAATTGATGAGTTTATTTACACTTTTAGATGCATCTTCTAAGTTACTTACATTGAGTCTTATGCTATCTCTTTCACATGTGACCTCAGCAAGTTTCTTAGTTAATAATTCTACTTTATCTTTAAAAGTGTCTCTCTCCCACCTAGCATACTCAATATCATATTTAAACTGTGTTGCATTATCTTCAAATGCCTGAATCTGTTTTTCAAGATTTTCTATTACAGAGATTGTGTGTCTACTTTTGATTTCACACTGTTTTAGCTCATCACACACTTTCTGGTTATGATCTCTATAATGTTTCACAGTTTGTTTACACACAGCTGAGCACAATTTTATTTGTACCTCATAAGTAACTTCAGATTGCTTGTCAGATTCTGCTGTTGCCATGAAGCATTGATTCTTCACTTCATGCTCTTCCTGATCACTCCAATCCCATCCACATCCATCAACAGATACCAGTGCATTTGATGAAGTATCTTGAATTGGCACATTCTTAGTCTCACCAACATTTCCTCCACTTCTCTGAACAGTTCCTCTCTCATTCTGATCAATCTTAGGACTTCTGCACTCCCTAGCAAAATGTCCCATCTTGTGACAGTTGAAACATTCAACTTTGCTTTTATCAAACCAGCTTGAATCACTCCTCTTCTGTGCAAAGTTATTTCTACCAGTTCTTTGCATAAACCTTTTTGCTCTTTGTGTGATTAAAGCAATTTGGAGTTTGATATCCAATTCTTCTAGATCATCTCCTTCAAACTGATCTAGATCTTCATTAGTAAGTGATGAATTCACATTACTAGCAAAGAAAGATTCTAAGATTTGATCATTAGAATGAGTAGTACTAGATCCACTTCCTCTAGTACCATAGGATGACCCTTTCTGACTTGATTCAGCCTTTGATCCAGAACCTGCCATTGACATAAAAGCTGAATTATTGTTGTTGCTCCCATAACCTACCTTCTTGATCTCTACCTCAGCTTCAAAATTCCTCAGATCATTGTAGATATCTTCTAATTCCTTTGCTTCCAGGTCTGCACTCTGCCTCAAACCAACAGTATACATGGTCCATTCATCACCCAAGGACCTCAAAAACTTCCTGTTCAAATCATCTTTGTCAATTTTGACTTGATGATTTTCCAGATCTCCTACAAGCTTAGAAAACCTATCAAAGGTTTGAGTCAGATTTTCTGACTTTGCAGAATTAAAGTTCTCATATTGTTGTTTCAACAGAGATCTTTTATTCTTTTTGGTGTTATCATTACCACCAAATCTCTTCTCTATTGCTTCCATTAAAACTTTAGCATCTTGACATGCTTCAAAACGCCTTTGATATTCATTTGGAATAGATAACAATAGAGTACTCAAAGCTTTGTACTCTATAGATCTGACTTTTCTTTCTGCCTCAGATGTTGGTGGAGATCTTGGCAGTGGAACACCATCACTATTTAGGGTCACTGGAGGACCATTAACCACAACTTCCCACATCTGATAATCTGTGAGAAGCATATATTGTCTGATTCTGTTTTTCCACAGATCAAACTCATCAGGTCTAAGCATTGGGATCTTTGTGATCTGGATTCCTTCACTACCTTCTGCCATTGCTATGATTTAATGATTATAAAAATGATCAATAAAACAATAGAACTGAGATCTTCTTGGATTCAAAACTAAACCTGCTCTGATACCACTTGTTAAACCAAGATCTATCTAATAAACTATTAGATAACAGCAGTTTTGAATGATTACTAAGAAGTTTGCGGAATAACACTTAGTAATACACTGAAGATCAAGATCAATAACAATAACAGAATTATATAAAGCTTCAATCTTATTAATGATATAAGACGAATACACTGATTTGTATTAGGGTTACAAAACCTTGAAGCTGCACAAAAACTAATTAACCTAATCTAGGTTAAGGATCTCTATTTATAACACATAGAGTCCTGCTAAACAATCTCCTATAATTATGGAAGCAGTTACAATCCATAATTATTCAAACTCTGACTTCCCTCCTATTCTAGATATAAACAGTGTTAACTACCACGACTATACAAACAGTGGTAATTCCTATAACAGTGTTAACACTTATACAATTTACTAGACTAATATACCAACAGTGGTAACTAGCCTAAGCAGTGTTAACTGTTGTAAACAAGCTAACAGTGATAACACTAACAGTTGTAACTCTTATCTTCAATCTTCAATAACAGTTGTAATCTTCTACTAACAGTGGTAACCACTTCACCAACAGTGGTAATCCATGAAGACTTCAACTAACAGTTTTAACTCTGAAGACAGTGGTAACCAACAGACTAACAGTTGTAATACCAGTAGTAATAACAACATTAACAGTGTTAATGTCTTGTGCATTCTCCAACAACAGTAATAACATCAGAAATCTTATTTCCCAACAATCTGAATAGACTGTAGTTATTCTTATCACTTATATAAAGGGCACGAGTTATTATCAGTGGATATAGGTGTATAATCAGATAAATATAAGTAAACTCCTAGTTAAGTATGCATTTCTAATGAAACGTATAGGAATCTACTAACACATCAATCTTAGCACTTAGGTTTATTATTCTTAAGCTCATTCTCCTAATGTACTATCATTTCCCAAGTTTTTACAGCCAAAACTTAAAGCTTTTCTAAAAGAACTTCGGTTGTTCTTTTATTGGAGGCGATTCCCCTTAGGTAACAAGCAAATGAATGCCATACACCCCCCCTCCCCCTTTTTTTTATTAAAAACATATAAAAGTACTAATTACTATTACAAAAATTACCCTTGGAAGACTAATCACTTTGGATTTCTCATTCCGTTAAGTTGAACCAACATCTCAAATCGAGCTCTGTCGAACGCCTTCATGTATAAGTCTGCTAAGTTATCCAATGACGGAACCCTAACTAACTTTATCAAATTTTTCTCAGCACGATCTCTAATAAAATGATGTCGAATATCAATGTGCTTAGTTTTACTGTGCTTCACCGGATTATTGGTGATCGACATTGTTGATTCGTTATCAATCATCATAGGAGTATTGGTTATGTTTAACCCGTAATCCCACAGTTGTTGTTGGATCCAAAGAACTTGAGAGCAACAGCTGCCAACTGCAACATACTCAGCTTCACATGTAGAAATGGCTACCGAGCTTTGTTTCTTGCACTGCCAGGATACTAATCTACCTACTAAGAATTGACATCCTCCGGTTGTAGATTTCCTATTCTGATTGCATCCACCATTATCCGAATCAGTGTAAGCTATGAGATCTAAGTCTCCATCAGTCGGATACCAAAGTCCCAGCTTCGGTTTCCCTTTGAGGTAACGAAATATCCGTTTCTCAACTAGCATATGTGACCCTTTCGGATTAGCCTGATATCTTGCGCATATACAAACAGCAAACATAATGTCAGGCCTAGAGGCAGTTAGATACATTAGTGATCCGATCATGGCCCTATAAAGAGTAGGATCCGCATCCGGATCACTCGATGTATCAAGACCAAGTCCATGATTTACTGGAATAGGAGTATGATAGATTTTACTTTCATCCATCTTAAATCGTTCTAATAATTCAGCAGTGTATTTAGATTGATGAATAAAGAATCCATCCTTCTTTTGATCAACTTGTAATCCTAAAAAGAAATTAAACTCTCTCATTACAGACATCTCGAACTTTTTCCTCATTACATGTTCAAATTCTTGACACATCTTTTCGTCAGATGACCCAAAGATAATGTCATCAACATATTCTTGAACAAGAAGAAAGTGTTTCTTCTTCCATTTTACAAATAATGTACTATCAATTGATCCCCTTGTAAATCCATTCTCAAGAAGATACGTTGATAGTATTCCATACCATGCCCTAGGTGCTTGATGTATTCCATATAGAGCCTTATTTAATCAATATACTCTATCTGGATAGTCAGGATCAGCGAACCCTGGCGGTTGTGAAACATACACCAATTCTTCTACTTTACCATACAAGAAGGCACTCTTAACATCCAACTGATAAACTTTTATCTCTTTGAATGAGGCAAATGCTAAGAATACCCTAATTGCTTCAAGCCTAGCAACTGGTGCAAACACTTCATTGTAATCTATACCCTCTTGTTGATTAAACCCTTGAACCACTGGACGGGCTTTATTGCGAGTAATGACTCCCCGGTCATCTTTCTTACACTTAAATACCCATCTAGTTCCAATTGGATACTCTCCCTTTGGAAGGTCAACCAACTCCCATACTTGTAATTTTGAAAACTATAACAGTTCTTCTTGCATAGCTTCGACCCACGAGCTTTCTTTTAGTGCCATTTGCACATTTTTAGGCTCAACTTGTGAGATAAAGCATGAATATAGACATTGATTAGGAATCCCTGTCTCTTTCATAGCAGTATACAAGCTTTCTAAATCTTCAGATGTACTAGCTTTAGATTGAGTCCTAGTTTGAACAGGAGTATTAATATCACTTATGATATTTTCAACGGGATGATTCTTACTCGTTCTAGTAACCGGTATAGGGTCAACTATTAACTCATCTCCTAAGTTAGTACCAATCTCTTCTGATGAAGGCATATCTTCTGAACCAGCTGAAGATAACCTTAAATGTTTTAAAGGAGTAAGTACATCATCAAACTTTGTATGAAGATCATCCTCAGTATCTTCTGTTTCTTGATATGTATCCTTTGAAGGTTGTTGTGACCCACTTGAAGAAGCTTCATTTGAGTCATCATTTGTCCTGATTCTAGATTTCAAAACACTCGGAGAAGAACCATTATCCGAATCTTCATATAATAAGTGCTCAGATATCTCTGAATCAATTACAAAGTCACTTATGGGAACTTTAAATGACTAAAAGAGATCTGAATAGTCAAATTGCCAATCTAATCCCTTATGTACAGCAGGTACATAGCTCGTAACTTCAATGTTATAAACTATTTCCAGTCGTCCCGTGACTTTATTGAAAACTCTTTTATTAGGCGAATTTGGCACATAACCTAGGAAAAATCCTCCGTCAGCCTTTTCGCCAAATTTAGCTTGATTTCCTGTTTTCAATATTGTACATTCAACTCCAAAAGGTTCAAATCCCTTCAGATTAGGTTTCTTATTGTTCAATAATTCGTAACAAGTCTTGTTACGCTTTTTGACCGTAAGAACCCTATTTAGAACATGACATGTTGTATTCACCGCTTCTGCCCAAAAGATGACCGGAAGCTTTGAATCTGCAAGCAATGTTCTAGCAGCTTTAATCAACGTTTGATTTTTCCTTTCAGCAACACCGTTCTGTTGAGGTTCATACGGTGCACTGAATTGATGTTGTAACCCTTTGCTTAATCAATAAATATTCAACGTTGAGTTCTTGAATTCCGTTCCATTATCACTACGAATACGCTTTACTCTTGTTTTATAGACATTCTCTACTAGATCTAAGAACTCCATTAAAATTCCAGGAGTTACATCCTTAGATCCCAAAAAGAATACCCATGAGAATCTAGAGTAATCATCTGTGATAACTAAACAATACCACTTGCCACCTAGACTTCTTTTGCTTATAGGGCAAAAGAGGTCCATGTGTAGCAATTCAAATGGCGAGGAGATTGAGTTTTCAGTCTTAGACCTGTGTGATTTCTTGTCCTGCTTTCCTTTTAGGAAAGGAACACACTTGTCCTCAGACTCGAAACGTTTATGTGGTACACCTAGAACTAATCCATTCTTGGTTATGTAGTTCATTTTTCAAAAATTCAGATGTGCCATTCTCCTATGCCATAAAAGTGCGTCTGCTTCTGAAGCCTTGGATAGTAAACATGTCGACACCATTGAAGAGTTAGAAATACCCATGTTTATAGCATAGATGTCCTTCTTCCTTGGTGCCCTCATCAATATCCATTCTTCAGGAATTGTGAAGCCTGGCTTCAGAACTAAAGCCTGGCTTCAGAACTAAAGCCTCCTTTTCATTAAAATGAACTGGATGACCTTTATCGCAGACTTGGGAAACACTCACTAGGTTATGAGTTAGTTCTTCAACATAATTCACATCCTCTAGAGTCAAAGTTCCATTTGAAACATTTCCTTTCCCAGTAATTACTCCTCCTTTGTCTCCTGCAAAATTAAATTTTTGCTTGAAACCTTCTTTGAAGTCCTTCAGTAGACTTCGTTTTCCTGTCATGTGCCTTGAGCATCCACTGTCTACATACCACCAGCTATCCTTGTTCACAGTCTGCTCCTACACATAACAAATTGTACACAGTTTATTTTCAAGAGGGACTCAAGCCATTACGGTCTTGGTTTGTCCCTGATCATCTACAATCTGAACCTCCTTAAAGTAAACATAACTATTCCCATCGGGTTTGTTGCCTAATCCCGGTTTGGAGCCTAGCCTGTCTACAATTGAACTAGAAGTTGTCGGTGTCTTTTCAATATTCACTAACTTATGTGATGCTTCCAACTTTTTATTTAGACAACAAGAAGCCACATGTCCTTTTTGGTGACATTTGAAGCAGGACATCTGTTTCCGTGACTTACCAACTTTTGCATCCGCAGTCGGCTTCTTAGGCACTAAAGGATCAATAAAATGTTCTTTATTAATCACTTCATCAGTCTTAGTATCATTAATTACTCCACCCGATACAAACTTTACTTTGGAGTGAGGAACTTTCTTACTATCATCAGATGAAGGATTCTTAACAACATTCTTCCGTGTCTCTGACTGTTCAGGTTTAGTTACTGGTTCTATAGAACATACTTCAGTCATCTTAGTATCTTCTGGAAGCTTAGTGTAATTTGAATTGAAAGGAGGAGGTGTCTCATTGTAACCTAATCCTGACTTATCCTTTACACTTCGTTGATCATCAAGCATCTTATCCATCTCAGTGGTTCTGCAATTTTCTATCTTTCAGTTTTGCTCAACTAGCTTCAATTTACAATCAGCTAACTCTTTCTCCTTACTAGCAATTGTCTGATTTAAGTCTTTTAGATTCATATAGAGACCATCTATGATAACAACTTTTTCATTAATGGTATCTCTAAGTGCAATCCTATCAGAAGCATCAGACTTGATTTTATCTTTTAAGTCCTGTTTATCGTCACTTAACCTACGCACATCAATCTTAGCTAGTTCAAGTTCGGATCTAACAGTCTTATTATATTCAGTCAATATGCTAACTTGAGAAGCCAGGTTTTTGTTTGCTACAGTTAAAACACTAACCTGTGACTGCAAATCAGTAACTAAGTAACAGACATCAGCAAGAGTAAGAATATCAATACATACCCTTTTCTTGTCTGTTTGATATTCATCCATGCGTGCTACAAAGTCTTTAGGATTCATATTTTCAGTTGAATCCATATACAGCACGTCTTCATCACTTGCTTTCACTTCAACCTCAGGCACCTTTACATCACACTCTGCATCAGTAGGCATGTAGGATGTAGACTCGTCAATCTCAGCCATGAAAGCTTCCTCAGACTGAGCTTTCCATTCATAAGAGCCATCCAACTATTTCACAACCAAGACTTTGGAAGCGAGAGTGCTTCCCGAACCTTGTTTTCCATTGTCAGCTTCTACCTTAGGTCTTTGGCATTCTCGAGCAAAGTGTCCATAACCCTGACATTTATAACACTTGATCTTGGTCTTATCAAACCCTGACAGATTTCCAACTACCTTTCTACCAGTTTTCTTCAAGAAATTCTTTACTCTTCTTGACAACATAGCAAGTTGATCCTGAAGGTCTATTTCTTCAAGATAATAAAGGTCTATCTGATCATAATCTTCATCAAACATAATTGGATCATTGATTTACCCTGAATGTAGTTTTCATACGAAGCTACAAAGGAAGCAAGAACAGGTAATTGTTGTTCAGCAGATTTAACACTCATAGGCATCTTTTGATGCTCCTGAGGTAACTTCTCAGTTGGTTTTCCCTTTGCTTCACTACCAGATGATGTAACGAGACACAACTCATCAGTAATCATTTCACCCTTTTCATCAGCATTACCAACAAACAAAGCAGTGGTCGAGCTCGAGGAAGCAGTAGAGATAGTAGATTTTCCGTGATATAGTCTCGGATCCTGAGCCTGATCAGAATCAGTATCTCTAGTCTTCTTGGTGAAATCATAACCTCTGAGCTTATCAATAGCTTGCTCTATGGTCATAGTTGCATACCTCTCATCATTGTCTTTAAGCATTATGCCATGCATTTCCCACTTAGACGGTAAACCCTCAATAAACTTGTCGGTTTTCTTAGTCTCAGTAGTTACAATCTCATGGTCATCTAGCTCACTCAGCAAATGGTAGTAACTTGTGGTTTAAGCTTCAAGATCTTCTCCTTTCAAAGCTTTGTACACAGTAAACTGCTTTTTCAGGAGATTCCTCTTGCCAGCTTTAACTTGTGGACTACCTTTACACCTCTTCTCAAGAGCTGTCCACAAAGTTCTAGCAGTTTGGAAGGACTTCAGTTGATGATTAAGTTCCTTAGGAAGACTCATCTTGATTGAAGAATGAGCCTTGTTCTCAATCTCAAATTCCTTCTTTTGTGCTTCACTCATCTATTGATAAGTGAGAACCACAATAGCATTCTCAACAGTATGTGTAGGTGCCGTGTATCCATTCTTGATACACATCCAGATAGATAGATCAGGGAATCTATAGTAAGATTCAAACCTATCCCTCCAGCTATAATAATCCTCAACTCTTAACAATTTAGGTGGAACATTAGATTTGCCAATCTCGTGTTCCATCTCAACCATTTTGCTAAGGTCAGACATCGTGAAGTTTTAAAGTCAAACTGTATTTTCGAATTCAGAAAAACTCGACTCGCAGAACAATTCTACTCACAATCTCAACTCGTCTCGCAAAACTCGGTTCGCAAGTCTCAGTTCGGATCGCAGTGATGTCAATTCGCAAGTGATCTCGGTTCGCAAGAGATCATGGTTCGACTCACAGAACTCAGTTCGGTTCGCAAGTTCAACTCGATTTGCAGACAACGCTGAAACTCTAATTTCAGTTCGCGAAATGGCTGAAAAACCCGAAAATGAAAGTTTTAGGTATTTTTACGTTAAAATCAGTAGATTTCGACTGTAAACTATCCTAAAAACGTCCAGAGAGTGATTTTAATTGTTTTTACACACTAATGCACTTCAAAACAACCCTAAATCACATGCGATTAACACGAAAACTTCGAACTTACTCGTATTTAGCCCGAAAGCTCTGATACCAATTGTAAGTCCTTAGTTCTAGGATCGATAACTTTGCTATCTATAGTATTAAGGTGCGAAATTCCTCAATATACGTTATCTTACTATAATGAATAAGTTCGCGTTTAGGTTAACTAATACTTAGCTTTAAACGATAAAACGTCAAAGCCTAGCCTTTAGGTTTAAGTTTTTCTCCGGATATTGAATTTGCAGGTTGCATAAAAACGAATGGAAAAAGTTCTCTTTCTTTTCACGTAATGAAAACATATATATATATATATATATATATATATATATATATATCGTCTCAACTCGCAACCACTGGGCCCGCGAGTTGACTTGACTCGCTATGCAGCCCAAGCCCAATCATGAACTCGGCTCGCCACAGCTTAAATTCTACTACAAGTTCAGATGTCATCTCACATCGCAATGCCTTACGACTTGAGATCTCGACTCACAGAAAATGTATTTGTTAATACAAAATTTCGTTTACTATTAATAACAAATATTCATTTACAAATCAAAACCAATGTATCAACCTGATAACAATTATACTAGTCATATTACAAGCTAGATCTGTTGTCACAAACTATGTCTCAACACTGTGTAAACGGGCGACTATTATTCGTTACTTACGCTTGCTCAGTTTTGAGTATGTCGCAGGGGCAACTTATTACTTACGGCTTAAGCTTCGATTATGAGCCTCATGGCAACGGTATAAACTTACATACATTAGCAGGATTGCAAATACTTGATTTATGCCTGCGGGCACCACTGATAAAAACTTGTGTTCAAAACTGATATAACCTACAAACTTGTGAGATTCACCAACATTCTTGTTGATCTTTTTAGCATGTATTCTCAGGTATGCTTACGGAGTAGGATTACTCCCGGACATAGCTAGAGTCGCATGATTTCAACATAACTGCATTAACGGAGATTCTTAGCATTATTTTTCTGTGTATTACGATAATGTAATAGAATCTCCCGCCTTACGTGTGGACTCTAGGAAATTACAACTTTTGTATCGAAAACAATATGTTTTCCAATGATTTACTATGAAATGTAACTATTTTCTACAAACGTCTCATTTAGAGGTCGTTTGCTTGTGATTATGTGTTATGATATTGGATTAGTAGCGCCCCGTATTGACTTCCGTTGCATTATAAATTTAGGGGTGCTACACCGAGCCTGCTTTGAATGCGGAAATCCCGGGCACTTTAGGTATGAGTGGCCGAAACTGAAGAACAAGGGAAACAACAACAACAACAACAATGCTAAAGGTTGAGCCTTCGTACTCAACTCTGGGGACGCCCGTCAGGACCCGAATGTGGTCACGGGTATGTTCCTCCTCAACAACCCTTCTATTTGATACTGGTGTCGATAGAAGATTTATTTTTGATGAGTTTTGTCCCCTACTTGACATCACACCTATTGCCTTAGATGTTAAGTACACCGTAGAACTTGAAAATGGTAAACTCATAGAAACCGATATTGTGATACCTAATTGGACCTTAAACCTAGCCGAAGAGACCTTCTCAATCGACCTTATGCCTGTTGAAATTGGAAGTTTCAACGTCATCGTTGGTATGGAATGGTTGTCCAAGCATCGCGTCGAAATCGTTTGTTATGATAAAATCATTTGTAATCCTCTCGTCGTCGGTAGAACCTTTGTCATACAGGGGGAGACCGGTGGGACGAGACTCAACATCATATCCTGTTTGAAAAACTGGAAATTTCTGAGAAAGGGTTATCCAGCAATCCTCGCGCATATCATGGAGAAAAAGTTGGAGGAGAAGCGACTTAAGGATGTGCCAATCGTTTGAGAATTTCCCGAAGTCTTTCCCGAGGAACTACCTGGTCTACCACCACCAAGACAGGTTGAGTTCTCAATTGACCTCGTGCCAGGTACCACACCTGTGGCCCGAGCACCATACCGGCCCGAACCCCATCCGAACTTCAGGAGTTGTCCAACCAATTACAGGAACTCCCGGAAAGAGGATTCATTAGGCCGAGTTCTTCACCTTGGGGAGCTCCGGTCCTATTTGTCAAAAAGAAAGACGGTTCTTTCCGAATGTCTATCGACTACCGAGAGTTGAACAAGCTAACTGTCAAGAACCGGTATCCACTTCCTCGCATCGATGACCTGCTTGACCAACTTCAAGGATCGAGTTGTTATTCAAAGATCGATCTTCGATCAGGTTATCATCAATTACGTGTTCGCGACACCGACATCCCAAAAACCGCTTTCAGAACCCGTTATGGGCACTACGAATTCCAAGTGATGCCATTCGGTCTAACAAACGAATCGGCTGTATTCATGGATTTCATGAATCGGGTGTGCAAGCCTTATCTCGACAAGTTTTTCATTGACTTTATCGATGACATCCTCATTTATTTGCGCAACGAGAAAGAGCATGCGCAACACCTCAAAAGCATCCTAGAACTACTTAAGCACAAGGAGCTTTACGCTAAATTCTCTAAGTGTGAGTTCTGGATGTGATATCGCGTAAAAAGTCATGTTTTTACTACCGATATCTCTCTCATTCTAGAATGATTCTTGTCATTTTAAACTCATAAACAAGAAAAATCAATGATAATATGCCAAGATGGTCAAAACAAGGTTGCACAATAAATATCAAGCAAAATGGATGAAAAACGAAGATTCCACACACGTTTGAAGATTCAAGGTATCAAAATGAGATTGTAAGACAAAAGTGCCCATCATCAACATCCATCTCACCCAATATGTTCATTTTCAAATTACGAATCCAACAGAAGAAGAATCAACCAAAACGGATAAAGAATGAAGATTCTACGCCCGTCGAAAGATCCAAATGATTCATATGCAATATCTGGAGATAGGAGGCATATTTTTGGGACATCTTTACATCAAAGTCTTCGTTTTTGAATTACAAATCCAATGCAAAAAGAATCAACGCAAACGGACGCATAACGAAGAAGATACGCACGAATTAAGCAATGCAACGAAAGACAACGGACCGGGGCGGGTGGCAGCCAGCCGCCGCCGGCCAGCAGCCAGCCGTTGCCGGCCTGGTGGTGGGCGGCGCCAGATTACCTCCCCCTGTCTCTTTTCCGCTTTTTCATCCTTGCGTGTACCCGTTGCACCACCTTTCGCTACTTTTCCGTACCCGGTGCACCACCTTTCGCTACTTTTTCGTACCCGGTCCACCACCTTTCACTCTTTTTTTAATGTGAGCCTAGGGATGCTAATGTGAGCCATATTTTCCCAATAAATACAGCCCCTAGGCTTCCATTTGAAGATGTCCCATATGCATTAGGCATAATTTTCTCTTTACTTTCTCATTCTATTTTTTACTTCAAAATTAGTGTTAGGCTAGTTAAGGAGCTTGTTTAAAGTAGAACGAAAGCTAGGGAACATTTTGTAATCTTTGGTGTACGTTTGGAGTTACGCTTATTAATTCAAGTCTATTTCTTCTCGCATTTTAATCCGAGTTCTTTCTATCCTATTCTATCTTAATTAAATATGTATGCTTTAATTATGCTAGAATTAGTTTGTGTCATGATTAGCGAGTAGATTACTATTGTATTTGTTGTGATGTAGTTAGCATATATAATTGTGGGATGACTTCAAATATGTCGTGAAACAATATGATGGCCCTTATTCGACTATTTACTCGGTATAGTACTGGAAATGCTTTTAAGCAAAGTACATACGTATGGAAGCCGATAACGACCGAAGGGTTGTATTATTGATCGACATTATAAAACGGAAACTTTATGAACGGACTTATCTTATGATTTTAAACCTAAAACTTATATTCGCCTTTCGATTAACAAATGTGATTGTAACCCTGTAAAGAGGAGTCACGAACCTTGATACTTGGTCAATAGTTATCTGTGTAAAAACTATGTTTTTAACTGTAACGTCATGCAAGCATCATAAAATGCAATGTGATTACGTGGACTTGCCACGAGTATTGTACACTTTCGATCAGAATGTACTTATCATGTGAACATGGCGAAACAATTAAATTCACAATGGAAACATCGGTAAATGATTAAATACACTGTGAAACACCATATCATTTTCCGACATGGTCTGGGTTTAACTTTATGCAAAAAGCTGTCAGCATTTTAATTAGCATTTTAATTAGATTAGTTAATTTAGATTAGATTAGAGTAGGTAGGCTACAGGATAAATAACCATTTACGAAAACCTAGGGATTTGTTAATTGTAATGAGAAAGGCAAGTTTGAAATCTAACTTACACTGATATCCTTTCCTTAAAATATGAAACCAAAAGTAAGATACGCAAGAACCTTGAACGTTTTCCCCTGTTTATCATCCTTAAGTTTCATTAATAGGAATTGGTTAATAAGTCCGAACATAAATTCTAAGTTAATTGTTTAATGGATTTGAAATCTTTATGGTATTAAGAACGGTCAGATTTGTAATAACCTTCTACTCTATTCCTTCACCCACGAGCGAATACGTTCAATAATACGGGTCACTAACTCCCTCACATGAGAGGGTGGAGAGTTGAGCATCGTCTGTCTGATCAGAATCATGACACCTTAGTTCCTCGTGTCATATTAGTTGATAACCGACTAATAGGGAACTTACTGGTTATACCACTGGGTTTTGAATCCACTAAACATTTCCAATTTAGATAATCGTTTTCCCATAAGAGTCATCATCCCACATTATTAGCTAACGAACTCATAACAAATACTACTTTTATTATCTGACATATTATTACGCTTTTATTCGCTTTATTTAGTTTACTTACTTAACTGAACCAAAATCCCCAACGCACTCTTTTAAAAACCTTTACTAGAAAAGAAAGATTGATTGGATCACCTCCGTTTCAATTCAGTTTCTCTTTAAGAATGACTCTAGGTCATACTTACCATCTACTAGCCTTTGGTTCAGTATTAGTAAGTCATACTTAGACCCCAACAAATATAAATTTAAAACAAACCGATTGCGCTCCGTACGTGTCTTCATACGACCGTTCGGGTAGCATCAAGCTTTTGGCGCCGCTGCCGGGGAGACTAATTGTCCGATACAGAGGCCCAACCAATCCCAACTCTAGTAAACCCTTAGGATAAAACCTTCTAAAAAATCAAAAACAAAAAAAAACAAGTATTTACTTTCTTGTCTTTCCTTTTTAGTGTATGACCTGTTCCCCTAGATCTGCACCACTTTTTAATTTCCCTGATCCAGAACTTATAATACATACAATTCGACGAGAAAAGAAGCAATCCGCACTAAGACAAGCAATGGCTGAACGCATCACTCTCGCTGACAACAGTAAACCCTCTATCGAAGGAAGAGGAGGACCAATTCTCTACCCTAAAACCCTTGGTCAATCTTTCGAGCTTAAGCACCACATCATCCAACTAATCCAAAACCACTGTCAATTCCATGGATTACCCAATGATGATCCAAACTCTCACCTCGACAAGTTCATATCTCTTTCAAACTCCTACAAACAAAACGGAATTACTCAAGACACAATCCGTCTGTACCTTTTCCCTTATTCGCTCACACATCATGCGTAAACATGGTTTGAAGGTTTAGAGACCGGCTCTATCCCTTCATGGACTGTGATGGAAACAAAGTTTCTAACCAAGTACTTTCCGCCTTCTAAACAAACCAAACTTTGAAATGACATCATGAATTTCCACCAAGATTTTGATGAGTCATTATACACCGCATGGGAACGATTCAAAGGAGCCTTAAAGAAATGCCTTAATCACCGACTCGACAAATCCGCACAATTGTGTACCTTCTATAATGGTTTAGACCCTAACCACCGAACTACCCTCGACGCTGCCGCACAAGGAAGCTTCATGGCAAAGACCGACGAAGAAGGATGGAACCTTATGGAGAACATGACTATGCATCACCACGATTGGAACTCTGGAGATCACTCAACATCTTCAGCACCTCTCACCGCATCAAATCCAATTCTAGTCGAAGCAATTAAGGTATTAACGGAGAAAATGGACTCACTTGTCAAACAATTCGGAGAACTTAAGAAACAACAGCACCAAGTACACCAAGTGGAAGCCTGTCAACACTGCACCAACCCGCAACCACCTGGTGAATACCAAGTTGAATACGAAGAAGCAGATGGCACCGTCTACTATGCTCAGTTTCCTGCTCGACAACAAAATTTTCCACCCAGTTTCAATCAAAACAACAACCAACCTAGAGGACCTCCATTCAAACCAAGAAACAACCCACCACCATACCAACCTCGATACCCACCTAGATACCCACCTTACCCACAACAATCACAACCTTCTTATAACCAACCCCTCGCACTTCCTGCACCAATTTCCGACACAAACCAAACCCCTGAACAACCTGCAAAGACAAGTGCCCCAGCTTCAAGTTCAGATGACGCCTTCACCTAGTTCATTCAAGGTCAACACTTGCTCAACCAAAAGACTTCCGCCAGACAAGATCAAGCCGACCTCTTTATGAGAAATCAACTAGCTGTGCTAAAGAATTTGGAAGCTCAGATTGGACAATTGGCACAACGTCTTGATAACAGACCCAGAGGAAGCTTGCCTAGCAACACGGTTCACAACCCACATGTTGAGGAAGCTAAGCAACTTACTACCACCGAGGAAGCATCTACTAAACCACCAGCTGTTGTTCCAGTAAAAGAGGAAGAACCAAAGATCAAGATACCAGCTATGGAAACCACTCTGACCATAAACATAGAGGTTAGGATCCCTTACCCCGCTAGACTTAAAGCTCAACCCAAGAAATTATCATCCTTTAAGCTAGATGGAAAATTCCTTAATACCGTGTCTAGAGTTCCCGGTCGAAACAAGTACATTAGGAAATTGTTGTCCACTAAGGATAAACTGCCCGAAGTAAATAATATTCCCCTTAGTTCTAAAACCTCAGCCCTACTTAAGAATAGCCTTCCCGAAAAACTAGGAGACACCGGTAGATTTACACTACCTTGTTCTATTTACCAATCCGGAGAAATAAGCGCCTTAGCCGACTTAGGAGCCAGCATTAACCTTATTCCCTACTCCCTAATTTAAGAGGCTGGAACTTGAAAACTTTAAACCCACTAAGATGACCGTCCAACTAGCTGATCAATCTATTAGATACCCAAAAGGAACAGCTGAGAACGTTCTAGTTCAAGTTAACAAATTCTTCTTTCCAACGGATTTCGTGGTAATGGATATCCACGAGGACATAAACATCCCGATTATCATTTGAAGACCATTTATGAACACAGCTAGAGCAGTAATTGATGTGTATAACTACACGATTGTATTACGATCACATGGTGAAAGCATTACTTACAAGATCGACCAACCAGAATGCACTTCAGGAGAAGAAGAATGCCATGCTATATCAACAGGAAGAATTTGTTCCGATGACAAATCAGAAACAGAGGAAGAGCAAAACTTCACTCAATCATCAGTTTTCATCTCTGATTCTGAGTATGAACCAGAAGCGGAGGAAGAATATGAAGAAGCAGAGGAAGAAATTGAATCGGAAGACGAAGAACCTGAAGAAGAGGAAGAAGAAACTAAGGAGGAGGAAGAAATCGAAGAGGAAGAAGAGGAAGAAATGGAGGATGATTTGACGTAAAAAGTCACATTTTTGCGTACATGTTTCCCAACTTTTTAGCCCCAAAATGGATGAAATCATTCAATATCTATACTTTTTCACCATAATTCATTATTAAGGCTAAAAATAAGGCATTGCTTCAAAAATCAAGTAAAATGGCTAAATAACGTACAAAACAAAGCACAAACGATACGGTCACGTTCTACGAGCACATTTAGCATATTACCTTGAAATTATTCTTTGATTAGTTCATAATGATCTTCAGGTAATTACGATCACGTGGATATAAAGAATGCTGAAAACGGATCAAGAATGAAGAAGTTATAGCCAAACGAAGTTCGACCAGCGCACAAGACTTACGATCCAGCACACAAGACCACGGACCAAGGGGATACCACCCCACAGGGGCCGTATACACCCCCTTAGGGGTCGTATACCCCCCTTATGGGGCCGTATACCCCCTCTTTGGGGCCGTATACCCCCCTGTAGGGGTGGTATACCCCCTCTACGATGCCGGATACGCCCCGTTTGCTACCGAATACGCCCTATTTGCTACCGAATACGCCCTATTTGCTACCGAATACGCCCTATTTGGTGTCGAATACGCCCTATTTGGTGTCGAATACGCCCTCTTTGGTGTCGAATTTCATAGCTAGGGGGTGTATTTCAGTATTAAATTGGAGCGAGGGTGTTAAGTGTAAAATCGAGTCTTGGATGCCTATAAATAGAGGCTTAAACCTCCTCATTTCACACCATCAATCCCACACTACACACAACTCATTTCACACACACTTCACTCTCTCTCTAGAGTTTCTCTCTCTAGACTTTCTCTCTCTAGGTTCTCTCTCTAGTCTCTCTCTAGTTTCTCTCTCTAGGGAACTAGTGGGAAGATTAGGAGAGAATCCTTTCTTCTTAGAATAGCTATGTAATATAATTAGTAGAGGCTAGCGGTTGTAATATTTGGATATTATTCGAAGAAATACAAGCTGTTATTCTGCTCGCAATACATATCGGTATTATCAATCCTTTCTATTATTAATTTGTCATAATGTTCTTGTTTGATGTTTGTGATTTATTAATGATAGAAATGTTTATTGGTATGCTTTGTGATTAGTTGCTTGTATGTTTGCCATGATTTAGATAGTTATGAATGATGTTACATTAATTATACATATGTATAAATGGGAGTTGTTATACTTTGTTATTGGTCTAAACTTTACATGCATAGATCTCATCATTCACCTTTTCCAGGCTTTCACGTGACTATTGCCCTTAGGATAGGACTTTGCAAACCCTAATACTACGTAGATATAGTTATCTGTGTTTTTGTATGAAGCTGTGGACATGCATATGACACCGTGGATACCTGGAAGTTACCCTTCCTGAACATGGTCTAGGATATAAGCTGTGGAAATGCTAAGCCTTAACAATATTATACACCGTGAGTATACTTAGATTTATACAAGCTGTGGAAATACTGAATGCATTATACACCGTAAGTATACCTAGGGATGAACGTCTGATCGTAAAGGAGGGTCTATTTCATGACGGAAGGATTTGAGCTTAAAATAAGTAAAAAAGGAATTTTGAAAAGAAAGCGAAGACTCGTTAGTGGTCTAAGATGCTTAAACCCCTTAATTCCACTTTGCCAATAGTTTAGAGTTACAACATAAACAACAGTACACAATTAGGTAATAACATTTAGACATAGGTGTTAAGAAAGGTCAGAATATCCTGTAATGGCGGTTTGCTACCTTATTCATGCACCCAGGAGATATTTCCAAGAAGGGTCACTTGTCCTTATCAGACAGTGTTGGGGGTTGAGCAACCTGATCTGATCAGAATCATGATAGCCTAGGTACTCAGTGACATACTAATTTAGAACCGGAACTAAATAAGTAGGGTCCTAGTGTTTACACTGAAGTTTATTTGTTTGTTAGCTGAATGTGTCCCCAATAATCATCATTCCAATAATACGCTATCCTAAATCATGTTGAACCACGTCTTTGTTATCCTTAAGTGTTACATATCTGCTAGCCTCCCTTTAGTTTTATGTTTTCTTAGTATTTTAAATAAATAAAAAACCCAAAAAAAAAACAATCACCCTTCAATCCATAAGAACCCCAGCTTAATTACTATGTTATCAGAACTAGCTCTGTTTCAATTCTACCGTCATGAGGAACGACCCTGGATCATCCTTACCACATACTAATATCAGGTATTCATACCTAGTAATAGTAAGTAGTTCGGAAGGTTTTGGCTCCCCCTGACTATTATAAATTTAAAACCACCCTCCGATCACCCGCCTCGAGCGTGAGGTCCGCAACGACTAGGAACTGATTTCCAGGCCGACCGTTCGGGCACGATCAGAGGAAGATGAAGGTCAAGCTGATTCACCACAGATGGCTGAAGTCAAAAGAATACAAGAATGCAAAGACTATACTTCATCAGAAGAATCCTTTGATTATGGAGCCATCCACCAAGAGCTCAGATCCACTCATCTCAAAAGAATGGGAAACATTCTTGACTCTTATCTTGATCCATCGAAACCCTTTACCAGAACCCAACTCCGAGACATAGATACTTTTGAAGAAGAACTCCGAACATCACAGCACCCAGACCTGTATGCTAAACTCCTACAAATAATTTCTGCATATAAGTCATGACAACCAGAAAGCTTTGTTGGAGAAAACCTTCAAAACACCATCATGGAAGTCAGAACCATCGAAATCGATAGTACTCAACCTTTCAACAATGCACCCTCAAATGAAGAATTCCACCAATTCCCAGATTCACGAGATGAAGATTCTGACTACAAGAGTGTCGAATTTGACGGTGATTTTATTGACGTCACTATCGATGAACGCTCTATTCCAAAATCCCCTCTTGCTCTACCAAATTCCCCCATCATCACAACTGAGAGATTAGAGATTCCGCTCATAGATACTCACCAAGACATGAGTGAACTAATTGATGAATACACCGATGTGCGCATCATTATAGAGGCTATCAAAGAGCCAACCAATGACTACAACACCGCTCAGAGACACCTGATAAGGCAGATTGAACGAGAATATGATTCGTATCTCGCCAATTATGGAGAACCAGTGCCCCAAACTTTGCTCAGACATATCCAAGAGTTCTCTGATTCCCTTCAAGAAAAAGTCACCAGAAAAGCACAAGAACCAGAAAGGCCATACTACCCAATGGGAGAAGTCGAGTTCTGCAGCAACCAAAGGCAAATATACCAAAAAGTATATTGTGCCTTAGCCGGATCAGCTTTTCCCTACTCATCAAGTCAGAAGGCTATACTCGCATCAATGAGAACCCATCTTGAAAGAGCTACTGGAAATCCGTAGAATTATGCTGACATAAGAATGGTGGGAGATCTTAGAACCCTTCTAGATCTCATCGAAACTAGAAAACATCTCACAACTTCAGAAAACTTCAGGATCGTCATTCACTCCACTATAGGTCATCACGTTGAACTAATAATTGATGAACTGAATCAAGGAGCATTCGAAGAAAACACTCCTGACATTCCAACACGTTATTGGCACATGTCACCAGTCAACTTAGCATCCTATGTAATTGATCGACTGCGGGGAGTGTATGAGGAAGAAGACGTAGAAATTGATGCTTACCGCAACGGATACCGCAAAATATTCAGCAAGTTAATCTACGTCTTCACTGACTCATATTTTCCCTTCAACCGCGAACAACATCAACTCATCAGACAAGTATGCCAACCCACTAGATCCTTCGGAGGAGACCCATTGGCCAATGATTTTGAAGAAGTGAAAACTGAATTCATGGCTTTAATCACCTCAATAGGCAGAAACCACCCACAGCGTGAAATTGTTCAAACTCACACCAGCACTCGAATCGACCCTAACGGACCAGTCACAAGGGCAGTTCGATACATCAGCTATGGGATGGCAATCCTCGACAGATTAGCCACTGATCACTTCAAAAGCTTCAGAATGGAATCCACCCCTCCACCAACTCTCATTACTGACATGATAGAACAGTTTCTGCAATACTTTCCTCCACGATACGCCCTACCTAGGAAACACAGTGACCACTCTAGCACCACGGACACATACAGCATCATCTGAAGAAGAAAGGACTAAGTCGAGCTCTCGACTTTAAAAGAGCGCTTCTCGGGAGGCAACCCGTGTGTTTACAATTCTACAATTTTACTTTCCAAGAAGTGATGAAATCTCCGACTATCTTTCACACTCGGATCATACAAAGCATGCTCCAGCCTGCAAGAAAATATCAACACCAAGAAGAATAGTATACCCGACGTGTTCATACCTACGAGACCAATCACAAAAAGACTTGATCAAGAATGCACCAAGGAAGACGGAATCCGGCACATGCAACCCAAGGAACATTGCAACCACCAGGGAGTACTTCTATACTGTCTCTTTCATTTGTTTAAATATACCATATCCATTATGCTTATCACTAAGTGTGGGATTCAAACCCAAAACACACCATTAAAAGAATACGTCTTAGATGTTTGAATTCCTAAGTGTGGGATTTTCACCCCAGTTAGAGCTTAGATAAACATCGAGGAGGATGTTCCTTTAAGTGTGTGATAGCAGTAGTTACACTATTGTAAAATGGATAATGGTATATGCTTGATTCCAAGTCGTTGCTCTTTAGACCATCCTTCTCCAATAAGTAAACAAAAAAATTTTAAAATTTAAGTTAAAAATATGTTGAAAATGAAAATTTTTAGACAAAGAATGATTTACCTTGGGGAAGAAGGATAAATAAAATACATCCCATAAAGAGCATCACATGACTAGGCACACAACAACCCAACTTTCGATTCGTGATGTATCTTGAGCCATATAAAAAGCATTCACTTTTAATGCTTCATTTTTTCGATTCTTGAGTGTGCCGATGTATGCGTTTAGAATCAGAACTTGCTCCTGTTATGCATTTCGAATCTAGATTGGTTAGTGAAAGGGAGATTGAATCACATCATTCTAAAACCCATCCGTATATCCATACACCCATGCACCCATAAAAAAAATAGATACGTTACCCCTACTTTCTCAAAAGCATCCCCCAAACTTTAAAACAAAGTTCCAAAGATGAAAGGAGAGAGATCGCAAGGAGACGACGTCGGGAAAAAAAAGAGAAAAGAAAATTAAAGAAAAATCCGAAGAAAAGGAAATAAATAGGAGAAAAAGACTCCTTCCGCAAAACACCAAAAAGGCATCGATCCACCCAAAAAAAAAATCCCAACGTCAACAAAAGAAACCCATCAAAAACCCAACAAAACCCCCTCTCATTCCACAAACACCCCGCTTCTAAAAACCCTACATCACTTCCCCTAGATTGATTGTGGCTAGATCGACTTCGCACTTACCAAAAAGGTAACGATTTGATTCTCGATCAAGCCTATGACGATAAACGATACATGACTGGCGTTCTGAGTGATTGATAATATTAGAATAGGAAACCTTAAACACTTTGATGATTTGAGTGACCACCTAGAGAGGATCGCCTAGTCATGTATCCAAGATCAAATATCAAAAGCATGCTCCCAAAGATTACAACCATGCTTTTTCAAAAAATGAATATTTTATTTTTCAAAACCCCCCTTAGTAAAATGTTCTATCCTAAAAGATTCATTATCTTCTTATTTTAACCATGCTTAAAATTCGAGTTTGCTTGAGGACAAGCAAAGTTCTAAGTGTGGCATACTTGATATCGCGTAAAAAGTCATGTTTTTACTACCGATATCTCTCTCATTCTAGAATGATTCTTCTCATTTTAAACTCAAAAATAATACAAATCAATGATAATATGCCAAGATGGTCAAAACAAGGTTGCACGATAAAAATCAAGCAAAACGGATGAAAAATGAAGATTCCACAGATGTTTGAAGATTCAAGGCATCAAAATGAGATTTCAACATAAAAGTGCACATCATCAAAATCCATCTCACCCAAGATGTTCGTTTTCAAATTACGAATCCAACAGAAGAAGAATCAATAAAAACGGATAAAGAATGAAGATTCTACGCCCGCCGGAAGATCCAAACGATTCGTACGCAATATCTGGAGATAGGAGACATATTTTTGGGATATCTTTACATCAAAGTCTTCGTTTTTTAATTATGAATCCAATGCAAAAAGAATCAACGCGAACGGACGCATAACGAAGAAGATACGCACGAATTAAGCAATGCAACGAAAGACGACGGACCAGGGCGGGTGGCAGCCAGCCGCCGCCGGCCAGCAGCCAGCCGCTGCAGGCCTGGTGGTGGGCGGCGCCAGATTCCCTCCCCCCATCTCTTTTCCGCTTTTTCATCCTTGCGTGTACCCGTTGCACCATATTTCGCTACTTTTCCGTACCCGGTGCACCACCTTTCGCTACTTTTTCGTACCCAGTGCACCACCTTTCACTCTTTTTCTAATGTGAGCCTAGGGATGCTAATTTGAGCCATATTTTCCCTATAAATACAGCCCCTAGGCTTCCATTTGAAGATGTCCCATATGCATTAGGCATAATTCTCTCTTTACTTTCTCATTCTATTTTCTTACTTCAAAATTAGTGTTAGGCTAGTTAAGGAGCTTGTTTAAAGTAGAACGAAAGCTAGGGAACATTTTGTAATCTTTGGTGTATGCTTGGAGATATGCTTATTAATTCAAGTCTATTTCTTCTCGCATTTTAATCCGGGTTCTTTCTATCCTATTCTATCTTAATTAAATATGTATGCTTCAATTATGCTAGAATTAGTTTGTGTCATGATTAGCGAGTAGATTACTATTGTATTTGTTGTGATGTAGTTAGCATATATAATTGTGGGATGACTTCAAATATGTCGTGAAACAATATGACGGCCCCGATTCGACTGTTTACTCTGTATAGTACTGGAAATGCTTTTAAGCAAAGTACATACGTATGGAAGCCGATAACGACTGAATGTAGTTGTATTATGGATCGACATTATAAAATGAAAACTTATGAATGGACTTATCTTATGATTTTAAACCTAAAACTTATATTCTCCTTTCTATTAACAAACTTGATTGTAACCCTGTAAAGAGGAGTCGCGAACCTTGATACTTAGTCAATAGTTATCTGTGTAAAAACTATGTTTTTAACTGTAACGTCATGCAAGCATCATAAAATGCAATGTGATTACGTGGACTTGCCATGAGTATTGTACACTTTCGATCACAATGTACTTATCATGTGAACATGGCGAAGCAATTAAATTCACAATGGAAACATCGGTAAACGATTAAATACACTGTGAAACACCATAGCATTTTCCGACATGGTCTGGGTTTAACTTTATGCAAAAAGCCATCAGCATTTTAATTAGTATTTTAATTAGATTAGTTAATTTAGATTAGATTAGAGTAGGTAGGCTACAGGCTAAATAACCATTTACGAAAACCTAGGGATTTTTTAATTGTAATGAGAAAGGAAAGTTTGGAATCTAAGTTACACTGATATCCTTTCCTTAAAATATGAAACCAAAAGTAAGATACGCAAGAACCTTGAATGTTTTCCCCTGTTTATCATCCTTAAGTTTCATTAATAGGAATTGGTTAATAAGTCCGAACATAAATTCTAAGTTAATTATTTAATGGATTTGAAATCTTTATGGTATTAAGAACGGTCAGATTTGTAATGACCTGCTACTCTATTCCTTCGCCCACGAGCGAATACGTTCAATAAGACGGGTCACTGACTCCCTCACAGGAGAGTGTGGAGAGTTGAGCATCGTCTGTCTGATCAGAATCATGACACCTTAGTTCCTCGTGACATATTAGTTGATAACCGACTAATAGGGAACTTACTGGTTATACC
The DNA here is from genome assembly GCA_963422505.1 of Pseudognaphalium luteoalbum. NCBI lineage: Eukaryota > Viridiplantae > Streptophyta > Magnoliopsida > Asterales > Asteraceae > Pseudognaphalium > Pseudognaphalium luteoalbum. Next base: position 53,712,767 of record OY730196.1, read on the forward strand.
ACTGTGTGTTGAATCCACTAAAAATTTCAAATTTAGATAATCGTTTTCTCATAAGAGTCATCATCCCACATTATTAGCTAACGAACTCACAACAAATACTACTTTTATTATCTGATTTATTATTACGCTTTTATTCGCTTTATTTAATTTACTTAGTTAACTGAACCAAAATCCCCAACGCACTCTTTTAAAAACCTTTACTAGAAAAGAAAGATTGATTGGATCACCTCCATTTCAATTCAGTTTCTCTTTAAGAACGACTCTAGGTCATACTTACCATCTACTAGCCTTTGGTTCAGTATTAGTAAGTCATACTTAGACCCCAGCAAATATAAATTTAAAATAAACCGATTGCGATCCATACATCATCTTCATACGACCGTTCAGGTAGCATCAGGATGCAAACCGTTCAATTCCTTGGACACGTGATTGACAGTCAAGGAATTCACGTTGATCCATTGAAAATCAAGGCTATCAAAGACTGGCAAGCGCCAACCACTCCAACCGAGGTACGCCAATTTTTGGGATTGGCCGGGTATTATCGTCGGTTCATCAAAAATTTCTCCAAGATAGCCCAACCACTCACGGCACTGACTCAAAAGGAAAAAAAGTTCAATTGGACTGATAAGCAAGAATCAGCATTTCAGCTATTAAAACTCAAGCTTTGCAGTGCTCCTATTCTATCTTTACCTGAAGGCACCGACGACTTCGTGGTATACTGCAATGCTTCTCACCAAGGTCTCGGTTGCGTGTTGATGCAACGAGACAAGGTCATTAATTATGCTTCCTGAAACTCAAAGTTCATGAGAAGAAACTACACGACTCACGACCTCGAGCAGGGGCCGTGGTGTCCGCCCTCAAAATCTGGAGACACTACCTCTATGGTACCCGAAGTACCATATTCACCGATCACAAAAGTCTCCAACACATCTTCGACCAAAAGGATCTAAATATGCGACAAAGTTGCTGGGTCGAGTTGCTCACCGATTATGACTGCGAAATCAAATACCACCCAGGCAAGGCAAATGGTGTTGCCGATGCTCTCAGTCGAAAAGAATGGCCTAAACCACTTAGAGTCCAAGCCCTTAGTATGACCATTCATAATGATCTCACCATCCAGATTCATACCGCTCAACTCGAAGCTTTGAAACCCGAAAATATCAAAAGCGAAGCCTTACGAGGCATTGATAAACAATTCAAAATCCATCCGGGATCCGACAAAATGTATCACGGCATCAAAGAGTTTTATTGGTGGCCGAACATGAAAGATGAGATCGCCACATATGTCAGCAAGTGTCTTACTTGCTCGAAAGTCAAAAGCGAATATCAAAAACCTTCTGGTTTCCTTCAATAGCCCAGCATTCCTGACTGGAAATGGGAACAAATTGCAATGGATTTCATAACCAAACTACCCTGGTCATCGAGCGGTTGCGATACCATTTGGGTGATTGTTGATCGTCTCACCAAATCTGCTCATTTCCTGGCGATCAAGGAAACCGATAAAACGGAACGCCTCTCACAAATCTACATCAAAGAAATTGTTTCTCGACACGGTGTTCCAACCTCGATTATCTCCGACAGGGACGCTCGTTTCACATCTCACTTTTGGCAATCACTTCAAAAGTCATTGGGTACCCGTCTTGATATGAGTACCGCATATCATCCTCAAACTGATGGCCAAAGTGAACGAACCATTCAGACACTGGAAGACATGCTACGAGCCTGCATAGTTGATTTCGGTGCAAACTGGGAAAGACACCTACCATTGTGCGAATTTTCCTACAATAACAGCTATCACGCCAGCATTAAGGTAGCACCGTTTGAGGCACTGTACGATCGTAAGTGCCGATCACCGCTTTGTTGGACCGAAGTTGGAGACAGCGAACTCACTGGTCCTGAACTCATACACGAAACCACCGAGAAAATTGTTGAAATCCAAAACCGACTGAAAGCCGCACATGATCGTCAGAAAAGTTATGCTGACGTGAGACGCAAACCACTCGAGTTCCAAATTGGGGATCGAGTACTCTTGAAAGTATCGCCTTGGAAAGGCGTAATCCGATTCGGAAAACTCGGGAAGTTAAATCCCAGGTACATTGGGCCTTTTGAGATCCTCGAAAGGATTGGCCCCGTGGCATATCGACTGCTGCTGCCATCCGAACTCAGCAGCGTGCACCCTACCTTCCACATTTCTAACCTAAAAAAATGTCTGTCTGATGAGACACTTATAATCCCACTCGATGAGATTCACGTCGATAACAAACACCATTTCATTGAGGAACCCGCTGAAATCGTTGACCGTAAGGTCAAACAACTCAAACAAAGTCGTATTCCGATCGTTAAGGTCAGGTGAAATTCGCGGCGTGGTCCGGAATTCACTTGGGAACGGGAAGACCAAATGCAGCTCAAGTATCCTCAGTTATTCACTGATTCTACATCAAACGTGACCTCAAGCTAAATTTCGGGACGAAATTCTCCTAACAGGGGGAGAATGTAACATCCGTCAAATTAGGATTAATATTTAAGTATTTAATCCTCTGTTAATACATGTAATTAGTTCTGTATTAGGCTAATTAATGTATCAAAATATAAGATGAATATATACAATTATGCGATTTGATTAAATCGTACGCAATTCAAATCGAATGTAATTCGATTCAATTTATACGGACGTTGGTGAACAATGTTATTAAAAGATATAACGTTATTTAATAACACTATTTTGATAATATTTCGTATTTATTCCGTGATGTACAATTAACGTCTACACAATTTAAAAGGTTAAACGCGCAAACAATCGAATCAAATCTAAGTTATCTTTTATGACTCAAATATAAAGTAATTGGTGAAATATTTTAAGTAAAATACCGAGTAATTATTCGTATCTTAAAACGTATATATAACGCGTGAAATAAATATTTAAACATTCAAACAATCGAGAAAACGAACACCGCACAGAGCGCGAATACCTAGGAGTAAAAATTGGAGACCCACACCTTGGTGCCCCCCCCCCCTTGAAAACCGGCACAAGGGGTGAGGGGGTCAAACCCCACCCCATTTCCCTTCCCACTTCACAATTCATCATCATCATCTTCACTTTCCTCTCTCTCTCTTTCTTTTTCCTTTCAAAATCACCACCATTAAACCATCAAAAATCATCATCAAACACCATTAAATCATCTAGCTCGTTTAGAAGAAAACGCTCACAGAGTCACGATCTACATTTCTATCTTTTCGAAATTCTTCGGCGTTGAGTTTATAAGTTTCTGACAAATCCCAAAACACTCCGATTTCCATTATTTTCACTTGTTTGTTGTTTATTTAAGCTTGAAATGTCCAAATATGGGTTGGGTAAAAGAATCGGACCAAATGGTCGCCGAAAAACATGTTTTTAGCTCAAATTCCGGCCAACAGTCCGTTATGTCGCAGAGGCTCCAGGCCATCTGCGACACAAGCCCTTATGTCGCAAAACCCTTACTTATGTCACATATAGCGACACAAGTGACTATGTCGCATCACCTTCGGATGTCGCATACAGCGACACAAAATACTATGTCACAGAACTCATTCCCGTCGCACATAACGACACAACACCTTATGTCGCATTAAATTGCGGATGTCGCATGTAGCGACACAATGAATTATGTCGCAGTCATGACCTGCGACACAATAGACTTTGTCGCACTTAGCGACACAAAGCCTTATGTCGCACCCAGTGTCGCACAAATCAGAACCTTGAAAACACAGATTTTTATACTAAGTGTCAAACTTGTATAACTTCAAACGATACGACTTCTAAAACACACGAACATACTTTTAAGTATAAACACTTCGAAATCATAATAATAGTGAGATTATTATTACAAACAAATCACCAACGGGCCGTACGCATTTTCAAATACTTAAACAAATCAACCAAATCGTAGTAATTTGGACATTCTAGTTGGACGAACAACTACAAGGGTGATCTTTGAGATACTGATATCGCGTAAAAAGTCATGTTTTTACTACCGATATCTCTCTCATTCTGGAATAATTCTTGGCATTTTAAACTCAAAAATAGTACAAATCAATGATATTATGCCATGATGGTCAAAACAAGGTTGCACGACAAAAATCAAGAAAAATGAAGATTCCACGCACGTTTGAAGATTCAAGGCATCAAAACGAGATTTCAAGACAAAAGTGCCCATCATCAACATCCATCTCATCTAAGATGTTCGTTTTCAAATTATGAATCGAACAGAAGAAGAATCAACAAAAACGGACGAAGAATGAAGATTCAACGTACGTCGGAAGATCCAAACGATTCGTACGACACATCTAAAGTTCAGAGACATATTTTTGGAATTTCTTTTCATCAAAAGCTTCATTTTTGAGTTACGAATCCAACGCAAAAAGAATCAATGCAAACGGACGCATAACGAAGAAAACACACACGAATCGAGAAACGAGGCAACAAGCGAGGAACCGTTGCGGGGGGTGCCAAACGCCGCCGGGCAGCCACCCCACCGCCGCCGGCTGGCACATGGCCACCGCCGGTCGCCGGCCGCCACTCACCTGCACGGATCGTGCTTTTTGGTCCTTTCGTGTACCCGGTGAGACCTTTACGTGCTTTTCGTACCTGGTGCCACCACCTTTTCCACCTTTTCGTACCTGGTGCCACCACCTTTTCCACCTTTTGCTATTGTGAGCTTCCACTTGCTAAAATGCACCAAAACTCTCCTATAAATAGGAGGCATGAGGCTCATTTGCAAACACACCTTCCTAGCTTATCTTTCTCACTCTAGAAATAAGCTCCCACTTTCTCACTCTATATTTCTTTCTTTAGATTAGTTTTAACTAATATGTAAACTAGTTTTGGAGTTTTATTAGAAGTAGAAGGAAAGTGCGGAACGCATTGTAATCTTCGGTGTATGCTCGGAATTGTGTCAATTAATTCAAGCCTATTCTCTCTCGCATTTAATCCTGGTTCTTTCTATCCCTATCTATCTTAATTAATTACGTTTTTATTGATTATGCTAGATTTAGTTATTGCCATGATTAGAGAGTAGTATACTTGTTGTGTTTGTTTGCGATGTAGTTAATTAATTATGGGATGATTTATAATTAAATATTAAAAATCGGTAGTATCGCTTTGATCGTCTTATTGCATGTTCTTGTTTGATTGTTGCCTTAGGATCATCATCGTGGTAAAGTATAAACGGTCTTAATTATCGTAAAGTAATATGATGGCCCCTATTCGACTGTTACTCGATATAGTACTGGAAACACTTCAAGGTGGAGTACAAATGTATGGAAGTCGAGGAATGACCGAAGGTATTCATATTACGAAACGGTACAATATTACGAAGTAATATGATGGCCCCTATTCGACTGTTACTCGATATAGTACTGGAAACACTTCAAGGTGGAGTACAAATGTATGAAAGTCGAGTAACGACCGAAGGTAGTTATATTACGGACTAACATATAAAATGAGAAACCTAGTTTAATTAACCTTTCTAAATAGACTTTTAAACTTCAATTTAATCTATCGCCTTTTGATAACACGCAAAAAGTCATGTTTTTGCGTGCATTAATCTCACCTTTTTAGCCCAATATGTGACGAAACTAATCAAAATAGATACTTTATCATTAAAACTCGTCACATAGGCCAAAATATAGACAATGTTTCAAAAGTCAACTAAAATGGTCGAAAAACACGATAAATCTAACGAATACGATCATAAGCATTCTCGTTCACTCGTTCTAGCACTTTTTGAGCTACACAAAGAATTATGACCTCTAACTTTTGTCATTTTCTTCGTTAGGAAAATACGAACGCGTGGATATAAAGAACACTCAAAACGGATAAACGACGAAGAAGTTACGCCCGAACGAAGAAACGAAGAATCGAGGAACCAGCATACGGCTGAACCAGGCCGTATACGGTTGGTCCAGGCCGTATACGGCTGGACCTGGACCGTATACGGTCTGTGCAGGCCGTATACAGCCTGTGCTCAGCCGTATACGGCCCAGTTCATCCGTATTCACCCTATGCTCAACCGTATACGGTCCAGTTCAGCCGTATACGGTCCAGCTCAGCCGTATCTTGCGTTTGGGTGATAAAAATCTAATTTTTATTCGCCTTTATGATACGGTTATGCGTTTGAAGGTTTGGATACGGTCTACGGATACGGCTGTACGATCTCTATAAATACAAGCCTCATTTCATCATTTCAACACACACACTACACACTCTACACCTCACTTCTACACCTTCACACTTTCTCTCACTACTCTCTCTCTAAATTAGTTAGTTAGTTAATTAGATTAGTTAAGCTAGTAGATTAGTAGCTTAATTGTAACGGAGGTGCTCCGAGACTGCGGTGTCGCACGATTTGTAATAACGCTTTGTCAGGTTCTATTATAATCTCTATCTTGTTATTTTAAATAATGTTGTGTTGTTACTATACTTGTTTAGAATTACTTGCTAGGATTATTGCCATGCTTAGCTAGACAAATCTGTGTTTGCTATGATAGTTGCCATGCTAGGGTAGTTATACTTAAATCATGCTGTTACTCTGTCTGTATGTTGTTGAATTATATTTGAATCTATGAATTGAATCTCAAATGTTTATCTATCCAACTTATGTTGTGGTTAGTAACATCCTTCTAGGCTTGGCCAATTGCTTGTTGTATGCCGCTAATTATTCTGTGTCTGATGATCGTTGAACTCGACATGGCCGGTGTTCTCCTGGTTGAAATATTACCGGAGGGAGACACGGAGCGTAGGATTAGAGATAGATTAGATTCAGGCCATTTAACAAGTGTCTTAGAGAGAACTTTCGGGACACTTATGACTTAACCATGTACCCCGTCACTCTGCATAATTGATCCCTGCTATGCTGCCTTTCTGCATGTTCTTGTTTGATTGTTGCTTAGGGTTTGCATGCTAGTATCTATTATGTTGATTAGTTACATGATTAGGTTTTCGAATATTTATAAATTGCATATACCAGTTTAACATGCATAGAATAGTTAAAATGATTTATATGAAATAATGATGAACAATTTAATCAGCTATTAGACCAGACCATCCCAACTTATCCCGGTGGGAAACCCCTGTTCATGTTTTTTTTTATTCAACAATTCATGCCATGATTCGGATATCTCAAATGTCCGAGATTGGGGGATAAGACTCAAGGATGGTTGTTGTTGAAATTGGTTGCTACATTTGGGACAACTTCCGGTGTAGTTTACATTCCATAACTGTTATTCACGTGACATAATATTTATCTGATTGCGGACAACTCAACGTTAGATAGATAATAGGCTAGGAGTTATGGCTCATTAGGAAATATTAATGTCATCTTAACTAAGGCTTTATCCCATTAACTAACCCTAAATAGCATGAGTAATTATCATAGTAAACACTCGCTTCACCTATAAGTTCTCGTTGCCACCTCCCCTCCACTTTACTTTATTTTAATTTTAGATAATTAGTAGTTAGTTAAAACCAAAACAAACCAAAACCTCTTTTAAACCCTAGCTAAATTCCCGTAGATAACTAAAGTACTAGATCCCATGCCCGTTGTAGTTTGAAGAACGACCCTAGGTCATACCTATCGCTGTACTCACCCATAGCTTTAGTAAACTTAGGCCCAGCAAAAAACAAATTTAGAAAAACTTCACTAACGCCGCCGCTGACGGACGGTCCGACCACAGGGTGAAAACCCGATCGACCGTTGGTGGCGCGTCAAGTTTTTGGCACCGCTGCCGGGGACTACAACGACCGATTTAGGAATTTAGTTGTCTTAGTTATTTAGCGATCCTTTCAAAAGATCAAAATCATCCGAAAGTTCCTTTTCTGTTCTTTCCTTTCCAAAACTCTCTTTTCTACCAAACCCGAACTTCATCAGCTATGACGAATCGTATTACTCTCGCCTCAACCTGTGCACCACTACTGGAGGGATGAGGAGGACCTATCGTGCTGCACGATGAAAACTTTGAAATTAAGCCAATTTCACGGTTTTCTGCTCGATGATCCAAATTCACATTTGGATAGATTCATCAAGCTTTCTGATTCCTGTGAGCAATCAGGGATTTCAAGAGAAGTCTCCCGACTATATCTTTTTCCCTATTCTTTATCTTCGCGTGATCGAACCTGGTTTGTTGAACTCGAACCCAATTTGATTCATACTTGGGAAGAGTTGGCTACTAAGTTTATGGCTAAGTTTTTACCTCTTTCCAAGCAAACCAAGCTCAAGGATGATATCGTCAGTTTCCAACAAGAAACCAATGAATTATTCTATCTAGCATGGGAACGATTTAAGAAGATGCTTAACAGATGTCCGAATCATCAAATGGGTAAGACGAACCTAATCTGCATATTCTACCATGGTCTGACTCCTCAGCACAAGTCAACCCTTGATGTTGCTTCTCAAGGAAATTTCATGTCACACACTTCTGAAGAAGCTTGAGGGATAGTTGAGACGATAGCAATGCATCAACATGACTGGGAGTTTGGCGAAATGGCTAAGGAAGTAACTAGTACTTCAAGCCTATCCTTTGAAGCTCTGCAAGCTCAAGTGGACAATCTCCAGAGTCTTCAAGGATCTTCAATCTTCTACACCTCAACCTTGTAAAGGTACGGAAGAAATTCTTGTCACTACTGTTAAAAACCCTGAATCGAACTTTCATTCTAAACCTTTCATTCAGCGGCCAACCAATAACCCACCTACTCAGTTTCTGCAACCTTTATCCTCTAATATGTCAGATTCCCCCGTAAATTCTAAACAACACTGTAATGAAACTTTGACTAATTTCATGGTTGATCAAATGAACATAAACAAACAAGTAATAGATTTTCAAGATAAAATTGATGCTTTAATTAAAATATCAGAAGATTTGATCAAAAACCTGGAAGTTAGTCTTAAACAACTGTTTTTAAAAGTTGAGAACCAAGGAGGAATCATGGTCATCACTAGAGGAGGTAAAGAAACCAGAAATGAGAAGTCCTCAGATAATTCTTCAAATCAACTTCCTATCTCTGAACCGACCACTGATCCAGTGCCTAGTGACACCCCTGTCACTGCACCAGATCCAGTATCACCTAAAGCCCCAGAAATCATTCCACGAACTAGGATACCCTTCCCTGGTAGGCTTTAGAAAGAGAAACAGGAAGCACAATTTGGGAAATATCTAGAAATGTTTTAAAGCCTGCACTTAAACGTTAGACTATTAGACACTTTAGTAGAGATGCCTAGTTGTGCTAAGTTTTCCAAAGAACTCATTTCAAATAAGGAAAAATTGAGACAAATATTTAGTTTACCCTTAGATGCTGAATGCTCAGCAATCATGTTACATGGCCTTCCACCCAAACTAGGAGATACTGGCCGTTTCACTATTCCCTGTTTTCTTCAAAACATCCAAGTTAGTAACGCCTTAGCTGACCTAGGAGCTAGTGTCAATCTTATGCCTTACTCTCTTTATAAGAAACTAGGATTAGGTGAACTGCTAACCACTCAAATGACCATCCAATTAGCTGATAGATCAGTTAAACTCCCCCGAGGAATTGCTGAAGATATAATGGTCCGAGTCGGTAAATTTATCTTACCGGTTGACTTTGTCATTATGGATATTGAGGAAGATGCCCACGTTCCCCTCATCCTTGGTAGACCTTTCCTAAACACTGCCAAGGCTGTGATAGATGTAAACGAAAAATCTTTAAAACTGAGGGTCGGAGCGGAGGAAGTCACCTTTAATGTCGATAAGTTGATGAAGCACCCTATGGGAGAAGATCTTGGTCTTGTGGATGCCATGCAGGAAATATATGATGTGTATTTGGAGGAGATTCTAGTAGTCAGCAGTAACGAACCTTTCTCCAGCACTGTCATCACCAAAAGAAGACTTTGCCCAAACAACATCGGACTCTGCTCGGCTATCTCCGACCAATCAGCACCTTCCGGAGAGCTGCTATTTTCCTTACCTGAAATGAAGAATCCTTTAGCACCGCCTAAATACTCTTCCACGAACAACTCTGTTGTTGTTGTTCCTTTAGGCGAAGGCATCCCTATCCCACTTTTAAGAAGAAATCAGTTTTTTCTGATACCCGAATCGTCTCCGTCTGTAGCTGAGATTCTCAAATCTTTCGAGGAGATGAATTCCGGTACTTTGCCACAACTATCTGACGGTTGTGAGAAATCAAATCCAGAAATCACCATAAGTACTTCTTCTAAAGCTCAATTTCAAAAGTTCGCACTCACCAATGATGTCATCATCACTGAGGATAATGCAACCTCTTCATCATCTACCTGCAAATACGAGTTAAAGAAGAACGCGCTTTCCAATGAGACAGAACTAGTAGAAATAGCATCAGCCACTATAGCCGACTCATCTCCAGAAGAATCAAAGTTCCAAAAGGAGTATGACGAGTTACAAAGAGACGAGATAGCTCGAATGAAACCCTCTATCGAAGAACCGCCAGAATTGGAGCTGAAGGAATTACCCTCTCACTTGGAATATGCTTTTCTCGAAGGAACCTCACACCTACCCGTCATAATTGCCAAAGGTCTTTCACCAAAAGAGAAAGCAAGACTTATCCAGGTCTTGAAGTCACATAAGAAGGCGATTGCATGGAAGATTTATGATATATAAGGGATCAGTCCAAATTACTGTACGCACAAGATACTCATGGAAAACGACTTCAAACCTTCCATACAGAGACAGAGGAGAGTAAACCCGAAGATACAAGACGTGGTCAAGAAAGAGGTTATCAAACTCTTGGATGCTGGTTTGATCTATCCTATCTCAGATTCCCCATGGGTCAGCCCAGTTCAGGTTGTCCCGAAGAAAGGAGGAATGACGGTTATCGCTAATGAAGATAATGAATTGATTCCTACACGAACCGTCACCGGCTGGAGGGTGTGTATCGACTACCGGAAATTAAATGAAGCCACCCGGAAAGATCACTTCCCTCTGCCGTTCATCGATCAGATGTTGGAAAGATTATCGGGGAATGAATATTACTGCTTCCTTGATGGTTACTCCGGCTATTTTCAAATTCCTCTTGATCCAAAGGACCAGGAAAAGACGACATTCACATGCCCATATGGTACATTTGCCTACCGCCGCATGCCATTCGGTTTATGCAATGCGCCTGCAACATTTCAAAGGTGTATGTTGGCAATATTCCATGACATGATTGAACAGTGTATGGAGGTATTCATGGACGACTTCTCAGTCTTCGGTGATTCCTTCACATCTTGTCTTTCCAACCTTGAAAGGATGCTAACCCGATGCGAAGAATCAAATCTTGTCTTAAACTGGGAAAAGTGCCACTTTATGGTGAAAGAAGGAATAGTTTTAGGACATTGAATATCAAAATCTGGAATCGAAGTTGACAAAGCCAAAGTTGAGACTATTGCCAAACTTTCGCCACCTACTTCTGTTAAAGCCATTCGCAGTTTCTAGGTCACGCCGGATTCTACCGTCGCTTTATCAAGGATTTCTCTAAGATATCCCGACCTATGACGCACCTTCTCGAGAAGGACAATCCTTTTGTCTTTTCAGATGATTGTCTTAAAGCTTTCAACATTTTAAAGGATCAGCTCACACATGCACCGATCATGGTCGCCCCCGATTGGAGTCTTCCGTTCGAAATCATGTGCGATGCTAGTGACTTCGTTGTTGGAGCTATCTTAGGGAAAAGGAAGGAGAAGCAGTTTCAGCCAATCTACTACGCCAGTAAGACACTCACTGATGCACAAGAGAATTACACCACAACAGAGAAAGAGCTTCTTGCGGTAGTATTCGCTTTTGATAAATTTCGTTCTTATTTAATATTGTCTAAAACTATTGTCTATACAGATCACTCAGCCTTGAAGTATCTCTTCAAAAAGCAAGACGCTAAGCCAAGACTGCTTAGATGGATTCTCCTCCTCCAAGAATTTGACATAGAAATCAAGGATAAAAAGGGAGTCAAGAATGTCACAGCAGATCATCTTAGTCGACTGGAAAATCCGTCGATGGAGAAGCTTGATGAGAAAGAGATTCAAGACCAGTTTCCTGAAGAACAACTCATGAATATCGGAAGATACCAAAAGCGATCTCAATTCACTTACAACCCTTGGTATGCAGACTACGCAAATTATCTGGTTGGAGGAATTGTGCCAAAAGGAATGCCCACCTCTAGAAAGCGCAAATTCTTTAGAGACGTAAAGAACTACTATTGGGACGATCCATACTTATTCAAAGTATGCTCGGACCAAATCATCAGAAGATGCGCAGACGAGAGGGAGGTAAGGAACATTCTTCACCAAAGACATCACGGACCAACTGGAGGACATCACGGAGCAAATATGACTGCAAGAAAGGTATATGACTCTGGCATCTACTGGCCTACTATATTCAGAGACGCTCACGACTTGGTGAAACGCTGCGATGCTTGCCAAAGGTTTGGAAGTATTTCATCGAGAAGTGAAATGCCACATACTAACATCCAAGCTTGCGAGATCTTTGATATATGGGGGTTGGATTTTATGGGACCATTCCCAAAATCGTATGGGAAAGAGTATATTCTGGTTGCTGTCGACTACGTCTCCAGACGGGCCGAAGCCCAAGAATTTACTACAAATGATTCCCAAGTAGTAGTAAAATTCTTAAAGCAGCTCTTCTCACGTTTCGGTACTCCAAAAGCGATCATTAGTGATCGAGGCACGCACTTTTGTAATGCTCAGTTTATGAGGACATTACAATATTATGGTGTCACCCATAAGACCTCTACGGCTTACCACCCGCAGACGAATGGGCAAGCCGAAGTGACGAATAGAGCGCTCAAGAGAATTTTAGAACGAACCGTGGTTAATCATAGGGAAAGATGGGCTGAAAAATTAGACGATGCTCTGTGGGCATTCAGAACCGCATATAAATCGCCACTAGGAACCACGCCCTACAGAATAGTCTACGAAAAAGCGTATCATCTGCCGATAGAGTTGGAGTATAAAGCTCACTGGGTGCTAAGAGGTTGTAATTTAGACCCTTCTGCAATTGAATCACATCGGAAAATGCAACTGAATGAACTAGCCGAATTAAGAGACCAAGCATATGAAAGCTCTCTGCACTTCAAAGAACGAACAAAGAATACTCATGATGCTAAACTCAAATATTCTAAGTTCAAGCCCGGAGACTATGTTCTTCTCTTCAATTCGCGCTTCAAGAAATTCTCCGGCAAATTAATATCAAGGTGGAGCGGACCATTTGTTATATCAAAAGTCTTTACCTTCGGAGCGGTCGAACTAGAATCCCCGGACGGTAATTTTAAAGTCAATGGCCATCGCTTAAAGCACTACATCGAAGATTTCCCCTCTGGTGAGGAAGTCTATATCTTTGAACCACCTTGAGCCGATTAGTAGGTATAAGGAGTCAAGCTAGAGACTCTCTAAACAAACGCTCTTGGGAGGCACCCCATTGCTTATCTTATTTTGTTTATTTCTTAGTTATTTTTGCTTTAGTATTATCATCCCTAAACTAACGATGCAGGATAACCCAAGTATCTGACAATGCTACACTCCTACATATACATCAGATAAGTTTTATTCATAGTATACAAATGCGAATGAACAGATGACCTCGCAAAGCTTTAACATTTAAACAAACATTTCTCGAAGTCATCTGATTATTTTGCATTTGTATACCCATTTTAAAACTATAGAATTACCTGTTTATCTTTATGTTTCAGGATGGACGCTTCAGCTAAGACCTCAGGACAAGCTACTCAGAAACAACAGAAGAAAAGGACCCGCAGAGGAAAAAGAAAGAAGACGACCACCACTACTGATGAGCATGCTCATACTGCTCCTGTATCTGCCCCACTTTTTGATTTCGGAGTTACCACTTCAGATCCGATAGTGACTTGGGCGATGCTCAGTGAGCTTTCGATTCAGCGTAGCTCTCAGTCCGAAATCAGAGAAGCGATGGGACTGCCGAAACTCGCCGACCAGCCGTATCAGCTTGGTCAGGGTCCCAGGCCAGCTCTCACACCTTTGTCCTTCTTCCTAGCTGCCCCACCACAGACTGTTCCTCCCACTGATGTTGCTTCTTCTAGGCTACCTCAGAATCCCGCTGATGCACCCATGGTGTCTGATCACACTGCTGCCTTATCACTCACTTCAGATCCAGATCCTGACGCACTTGCAGCATTTGATCCAGACATTGATGATTTACTAGACGATGTCTAGCTTATTTTATCTTTAGTTATCTTTATTTATCATTAGACCTATTATGTTGTTGACCTGATGATTATGATGGTATTTTATGACATTACAGACCTTATCTTCGTAGGAATTGGATAAGCTTTGAAAAGTTATTTACACCAACCCTACACGAATATGGTCCTACATCCAGTGCCCACTGTCCGTAGGGAAGTATCTCTCCTAAACCCGTTCTTCCTACTTTAATATAACTTCGATATGCCTATTGACCACTTAAATCTCTAAGTGTGGGATCCCCCTCGCTTACAACTTTAAAATTCACATTTTTCCTAAACCAAAACCCTAAGTGTGGGATTTTCGCCCTACTTAGTGTAGAAACATGGGGGACAATGTTTATTTCTAAGTGTGGGATAGCGGTATATCTCTCGTCTGTCAAAATATCTATTTAAGTTGATCTAGAAACATGCTAGTCCTCAAAATACATTTTCAAACCCTTATTTTGCCAAAATTTTCAAAAATTTTAAACTCTTTTTAGTCACAATAAAAGCAAATTGGTTAAAAACTTCGACAGTGATATTGTCACTCATTCAGTAAAACCTAAACAGTTTTACTTCGACAGTGAAATTGTCACTCATTCAGTTGACCAATGAGTTTTTCAAGAATGAATACAGATTTTTTTTACAAGTATTTCAAAAGTTGGTAAATATAAGGTCGAAATCATGTCGGATTCTAAACAATTTAAGATGAGGATCTAAGAGGGGCATCGCACGACTGGACACATATAACCAATTTTTACGGTGAGGAATTTGAGCCTTATAAGCATTCATTTTAAATGCTTCACTGTTCGTTTGTTGTGTGTGACCGGTGCACGCATTTCTAAATTAGAACTTGCCCAGGTATACATTTCGAGATCACATTGACAGGTGTCATACGTGACATAGGTACGATTAGAGGACCTTGACATTCCTTAGGATTTAAACCCCTTTTCACATATCTTTTCAAGCCAAAAACCCGTCCAACACTCAATTTTAGTGTTGATGATACGCTTAGAAAACCCTGTTGAGCCTTAGCCTATTTTTCTTTCATTCACCCAAAATTTTTAAACCCCTTATTCCCCTACCCACCAGAAACTTATCTTAGTATTTTTGAAAAAAAAAAGGAGATATTTGGATACTCCTTTTTGCTTTCACTCCAAAAATCATAAATAATGTTTACTAAAACTTCTCGTGTGTGTTTTATTGATCTATGTAGAAAAAAAATCGAGAGTCATGTGGTGCGAAAAATTGGCACCAAAGTAAACTCAAAAATCATCAAAGGATTGAGAAATGAAAATAAGAAGGGATCTCAAGAAGGGAAATAAAAGAAAATCCCTTAGAAATTTCTTGGCAAGAAAAATCTAAGCCCAAAAAAATAGAAATAGAAATAGAAAAGAAAAAAAAAAGAAAAAGAAAAAAAATAGCTGAAATAAAGCTAAGTGTTTCGACTCTCTCGAAAACTCGACTCTTCAAAAGAAATATCATTCTGTGTGTTTTCAAAAGATAGAAGTTAAAATTGCTATCTTATCCCCCAAAAGTGTTATCCGTTTCCGTTTTTATTAAAAAGGATATCTAGATAGAGTTTTTTTCGAAAGTCCCAAGATAAGCAAACACCCTTAGAAACCCAGGTACCCCCAATCTATCCATACCCTTTTAAACCCACACCAAACATTACAACCCATTTGAATGTCCTGGGATAATCAGTACCGTTCATGTCTAAGTGATGAAGATTTGATCATCGGGCAAGCCTATGACGACGAGTGCTGCACGACTGGTATTTGAGCGATTTTTCATTTGGCTTAGGATAATAGGAACCCCGATACACTTTGAGTGAATTGAGTGACCACCAGTGAGATCGCCCAGTCGTGTATATTCCACAAATTTGAGAATTGAAAGTTTGCCTAAGTGAATCATCTTGAACAACTTTTAGATACGACATGTGAACGCCTCTTATTTATCTAACGGACAAATACTTGTTTTCAATCTGTGTGAATTCTTCTTCGTGGGTAGAAATCAAAAAAAAAAATTTGGTAAATTCTAAGAGGGTAAGTTTGCTTGAGGACAAGCAAATGTCTAAGTGTGGGATATTTGATAACATGCAAAAAGTCATGTTTTTGTGTGCATTAATCTCACCTTTTTAGCCCAATATGTGACGAAACTAATCAAAATAGATACTTTATCATTAAAAATCGTCACATGGGCCAAAATATTGACAATGTTTCAAAAGTCAACTAAAATGGTCGAAAAACACGATAAATCTAACGAATACGATCATAAGCATTCTCGTTCACTCGTTCTAGCACTTTTTGAGCTACATAAAGAATTATGACCTCTAACTTATATCATTTTCTTCGTTAGGAAAATACGAATGCGTGGATATAAAGAACGCTCAAAACGGATAAACGACGAAAAAGTTACACCCAAACGAAGAAACGAAGAACCGAGGAACCAGCATACGGCTGAACCAGGCCGTATACGGCTGGTCCAGGCCCTATACGGATGGACCTGGACCGTATACGGTCTGTGCAGGCCGTATACGGCCTGTGCTCAGCCGTATACGGCCCAGTTCAGCCGTATTCACCCTATGCTCAGCCGTATACGGTCCAGCTCAGCCGTATCTTGCGTTTGGGTGATAAAAATCTGATTTTTATTCGCCTTTGCGATACGGTTGTGCGTTTGAAGGTTTGGATATGGTCTACGGATACGGCTGTGCGATCTCTATAAATACAAGCCTCATTTCATCATTTCAACACACACACTACACACTCTACACCTCACTTCTACACCTTCACACTTTCTCTCACTACTCTCTCTCTAAATTAGTTAGTTAGTTAATTAGATTAGTTAAGCTAGTAGATTAGTAGCTTAATTGTAACGGAGGTGCTCCGAGACTGCGGTGTCGCACGATTTGTAATAACGCTTGGTCAGGTTCTATTATAATCTCTATTTTGTTATTTTAAATAATGTTGTGCTGTTACTATACTTGTTTAGAATTACTTGCTAGGATTATTGCCATGCTTAGCTAGACAAATCTGTGTTTGCTATGATAGTTGCCATGCTAGGGTAGTTATACTTAAGTCATGCTGTTACTCTGTCTGTATGCTGTTGAATTATATTTGAATCTATGAATTGAATCTCAAATGTTTATCTATCCAACTTATGTTGTGGTTAGTAACATCCTTCTAGGCTTGGCCAATTGCTAGTTGTATGCCGCTAATTATTCTGTGTCTGATGATCGTTGAACTCGACATGGCCGGTGTTCTCCTGGTTGAAATATTACCGGAGGGAGACATGGAGCGTAGGATTAGAGATAGATTAGATTCAGGCCATTTAACAAGTGTCTTAGAGAGAACTTTCGGGACACTTGTGACTTAACCATGTACCCCGTCACCCTGCATAATTGATCCCTGCTATGCTGCCTTTTTGCATGTTCTTGTTTGATTGTTGCTTAGGGTTTGCATGCTAGTATCTGTTATGTTGATTAGTTACATGATTAGGTTTTCGAATATACCAGTTTAACATGCATAGAATAGTTAAAATGATTTATATGAAATAATGATGAACAATTTAATCAGCCGTTAGACCAGACCATCCCAACTTGTCCCGGTGGGAAACCCCTGTTCATGTTTTTGTTTATTCAACAATTCATGCCATGATTCGGATATCTCAAATGTCCGAGATTGGAGGATAAGACTCAAGGATGGTTGTTGTTTAAATTGGTTGCTACATTTGGGACAACTTCCGGTGTAGTTTACTTTCCATAACTGTTATTCACGTGACATATTATTTATCTGATTGCGATCAACTCAACGTTAGATAGATAATAGGCTAGGAGTTATGGCTCATTAGGAAATATTAATGTCATCTTAACTAAGGCTTTATCCCATAAACTACCCCTAAATAGCATGAGTAATTATCATAGTAAACACTCGCTTCACCTATAAGTTCTCGTTGCCACCTCCCCTCCACTTTACTTTATTTTAATTTTAGATAATTAGTAGTTAGTTAAAACCAAAACAAACCAAAACCTCTTTTAAACCCTAGCTAAATTCCCGTAGATAACTAAAGTACTAGATCCCATGCCCATTGTAGTTTGAAGAACGACCCTAGGTCATACCTATCGCTGTACTCACCCATAGCTTTAGTAAACTTAGGCCCAGCAAAAAACAAATTTTAAAAAACTTCACTAACGCCGCCGCTGACGGACGGTCCGACCACAGGGTGAAAACCCGATCGACCGTTGGTGGTGCGTCAAGTTTTTGACGCCGCTGCCGGGGACTACAACGACCGATTTAGGAATTTAGTTGTCTTAGTTATTTAGCGATCCTTTCAGAAGATCAAAATCATCCGAAAGTTCCTTTTCTGTTCTTTCCTTTCCAAAACTCTCTTTTCAACCAAACCCGAACTTCACCAGCAAAAAACAAATTTTAAAATACTTCACTGACGCCGCCGCTGACGGACGGTCTGACGACAGGGTGAAAACCCGTTCGACCGTTGGTGGCGCGTCACCTTTCCACCAATAAACGTGATTACAACACCTTTTTAACGACGTCCAATTAAAAGGTAGTCAGTCATCTGTGTCAATATAATTTGTAAAAGGTATGAAACTATGGAACCGCAAGGCTACACGGGGGATTATCGTAGGACAAGACATGGTCAAGGTTTGAAGCGCTGGAACCACTTAAAGTGAGGAACGCTGTGAATAACTAGGGGATTTATTGGGTATTTTTAAGCAAGGGCTGGTTTAAAGTCATAAATGAACCGTTTTAAATACATGAATCTGTTAGGATGACGAGGAATCTCTATATGATTCGATTATGTCTAGTACCTTAAGATTTTGTTCCCGTTCATATGAAAGTATTATTAAACCATTATTGAGATTTTGCTTATTATTCTAAATACTTTGTGATGTTACCATAACCTAGCTCCCGGTGTGACATGCTAATGGGATTTTAATTAGCAGGGAATCTAGTGTTTACATAACGAGTATTCAAGATTAATAATTAACAAATATCTTTCAACACAGTTTCTCCAAACATCATCCCATAACTTAATTAACGAAATCTCAGCAAACACTATCTTTATTTTATATGCTTTATCTTTTATTTTTATTTCGCTTTTATTTATTTGCCTAAGTTAATACAAAAACCAAAACTCCCCCACTATTTTATAAACCCTTCACTAGTTTGAAAGCCCTCATCTGCTATGTCTTAGTTTCAATTCAGTCGGTTTGAAGAACGACTCTAGGTCATACCTACCACTTGCTCACCCTTAGGATTAGCATTGCTAGGGAAAACTTAGGCCCCGCAAATACAAATTTAAAACACCCACTGATGCCCGCCGCCAGTAGCCGGTGCAACGACAAGGGTTGAATTCCTTACCGACCGCTGGTGGCGCATCAAGTTTTTGGCGCCGCTGTCGGGGAACCAACTGTACGATCCTTAGGCGTTAAGACAAACTTACTTACTAGTGAACCTTTAGGATTTCCTAGACCCCTACATCTTTCTTTATTTTTCCTTCCTTTTACCACTTTTAGAAATGACCACCCCTATCCATTCAACTAGTCAACCACCTGCCAACGAGACTATGACAGCTGCACGTATCACTCTCGCTGAAGACTCTAAACCTTTGATTGAAGGTCGAGGAGGACCTATTGTCTATCCGAAAATTGGTAGAGGATCATTTGAATTAAAGCCCCACATTGTTCAGTTAGTTCAAAACCTCTGTCAATTCCGTGGCCTACCAAATGATGATCCCAACTCCCACCTTGACAAATTCATTTCCTTATCCAACTCCTTTAAGCCGATTGGGGTTAATCAGGACATAGTCTATCTATACATATTTCCCTATTCACTCACTCTCAATGCACAAACCTGGTTTGAGGAACTAGAAATCAACTCTATAAACTCTTGGGTGGAATTAGCAACCAAATTTTTGGCCAAATATTTTCCCCCATCAAAACAAGCCACGTTTAGGTCCAACATCATAAACTTCCGCCAAGTTCACGATGAATCAATCTACGATGCATGGGAACGCTTTAAGAAATTACTTAAGAACTGTCCAAATCATCGTTTTGAGCGCTCAGACCTATTGCGCATTTTCTACGATGCATGGGAACGCTTTAAGAAATTACTACGATTTCTTCTCCGGTGAAGGAACCACCTATTGTCCCATCGACCATAGATTTAGAGTCTACACCAATTAGGAAAGTAAACATTCCATTTCCGACTCGTCTTAAACAACGACCCGACTAGCTTAAGTCTTTTAAGCTTGATAGGAAATTCCTAGACACCGCCTCTGAAGTTCACTCCAAAAAGTACGTTAGAAGACTTCTTACAACCAAGGATAAGGTACCCGAAGTACCGAATGTCCCGCTGAACGAGGAATGTTCAACTATCTTGAAAAATACCATTCCATAAAAACTCGGAGACACCAGACGTTTTACTCTCCCCTGTTCTATCTACAATTCAGGCATCATCTGTTCTCTTGCCGATTTAGGAGTCAGTGTTTACCTTATGCCATACTCGCTTTTCAAGAGGCTTGAGTTAGAAAATCTTCGACCTACCAAAATGACCATACAGCTTGCTGACCACTCGGTCAAATACCCTAAAGGAATAGCTGAAAATGTTTTAGTTAGGGTTGACAAATTTCTTTACCCAACAGATTTTGTAGTAATGGATATGCAGGAAGACGTACACATCCCAATCATACTAGGAAGACCTTTCATGAATACGTCCAAGGCAATCATCAACGTCTTCGCACAAACTATCAGCTTGCAGTCTCAGGGAGAAACCATCACTTTCCATATCGACAACCCAAACCCTGGAGAGCAAGCCGATATATACATGATCTCCATGAACAAGACCGCGGAGGACGAAGAAACTGCAAAGTCAATAAGTGAAACGAAATCTAGCAAGGAACTGGCAATCATGCCATATTTTCCGATTGACCTCCGACGAATAGGACAAAAGATGAAACATGCATCAGTGAAATACTCAACGATGGAAGAAATTGGGATGAGAAAGATGGAAAAAGAAAACAAAAGCAGCATACCACCAATTAATCCGTTTACCACTTAAGAAATGGCGGGAAGTAACCACGACCTACCTACGAGAAGAGAAACACTGGAGGAATATTCAAAACGCACAAGATACCAACCGCAAACCATCATAGATCACAAAGTGCTCGAAGAATTCATCCAAATATTTGACAAAGTAGTAGGAGGAATAAGCGGCGTAGTCAACATGCTGGCTCTTTCCCCTGCTGAACAGCAATTCTGTCAACAACAAAAACGGACTTACGATAGGATCTACAATGCCCTTAAAAGATCTAACATCCAATTCACCTTAACGCAATGGGAGATGTTAGGATCCATTAGAGCGCATATGAAAGGAACTACTGGACATCCGAGCAGTCGTGCCGACATTTCAATGATGAATGACCTCACATCATTGCTTAACTTGCTAAGTAGAGAAGATCACCTCAGTTCCAAGGAAAGCGGATCTATGGTTATCAACTCCACTATGGAAAAACAAATTGAGTTAATGATTGAAGAACTTAGTGATCATGTTTGGGAGGAATCAAGGCGCGAACGAACTTTTAGGGCCACACATGAATCACCACTTGATATCGCTACTTTTGTTACGATCCATCTACGGGAGATTCAACAACGAAAATATAACTCCAGAACAAAGTTCATATTCCACTCAGGATGCAAGGAGATACTTCGTCAGCTTACTCTAGTTTTCTCAGAATCTGACTTTCCATTCAACAACCATCAACACCGGCAAATAGAGAACCTGTGCACGTCCATCAGAAGATTCAACGGAGACCCCAAGACCGAGAATTATGAAGACATAAAATTGCAATTCCTTGCGTTTGTATGCTCTCTCTGGCAAAACCCACCGCCAAGAGAGGTTGTTAAGACAGACACAACCACCATGACCGACCCTAATGGGACTGTCACTAAAGCAATTGACTACATCACATTCGGACTTCACGGACTTGCAAGGACAACTTCAGAGCATCTTCTGAACTACAAGGCAGAATCGAGAGATAGTCCATCTGAATTAATTACGACAATAGTCATTCATTTCATGAGAATCTATCCACCTCGATACACTTTTCCGCAACCTAGGGCGCACAACATCAACACAGTGAATCCCATGGATGCATCTATCTCCATCTAGCTAGGAGAGAAGAAGTCGAGCTCTCGACTTTAAAAGAGCGCTTCTCGGGAGGCAATCCGTGTTTACATTTTTGCGATTTTACATACCAAGAAGTGATGAAGTCTCCGACTATCTTTCACACTTGGATATACGAAGAAGACCGACGCATCAAGTTTTTGGCACCGGAATTAAGAAAAGTATATCCAACGTGTTCACACCTATGAGATAAATCACAAAAGACTTGAAGAAATCGGAGCACACAACAACAATGAAGGGACACTATGGAAAAGTCGACAATCATGTGCTTCAGAGCACTCCTCATCATCACCAACAAGCCATATATATAAATGGGGAGTACTTTTATACCGTTTCTTTCATTCGTTATAAATATACCATATCCATTATGCTTATCACTAAGTGTGGGATTCAAACCCAAAACACACAGCTAAAAGAATACGTCTTGGATGTTTTAAATCCTAAGTGTGGGATTTTACCCCAATCAGAGCTTAAAATAACATCGAGGACGATGTTCCTTTAAGTGTGGGATAGCAGTAGTTACACTACTATAAATGGATAATGGTATATGCTTGATTCTAAACTCGTTGCTCTTTAGACCATCCTTCTCCAATAAGCAAACAAAATTTTTCAAAATTGAGTTGAAAATGAAAAATTTTAGACAGAATAATTTACTTTGGGGAAAAGGATAAATGAAATACGAATTCCTTTGAAAAACTAGTTTAGTAATCCCATAAAGAGCATCGCATGACTAGGCACACAACAAACCAACTTTCGATTCATGAGGTACCTTGAGCCATATAAAGCATTCATTTTTAATACTTCACTTCTTCGATTCTTGAGTATGCCGATGTATACGTTTAGAATCAGAACTTGCTCCTGTTATGCAATTCGAATCCGAATTGGTGAATGAAAAGGAGATCAAATCATATCATTCTTAAACCCATCCATATACCCATAATTAAACACGTTATCCCTACCTTCTCGAAAGCGTCCCTCAAACTTCATTGTAAGTCCCAAAGATGAAAGAAAAGAAGCTACAAGGAGATGACGTCAAAAAAGAAAACCTAAGAAAGAAAATTCGAAGAAAAGAAAATCAATTGGAGAAAAAGACTCCTTCTGCAAACACAAAAAGAAAAGGGCGTCAATCCTCCCAAAAATTCCAAAAAGAAACCAATGAAAAACCAACAAAACCCTCTCTCACATCACCAACACTTCACCCCAAAAACCCTACATCACTTCCCTTAGAATGATTGTGGCTAGATCGACTTCGCTCTCTCCAAAAAGGTAACGATTTGATTCTCGATCAAGCCTATGACGATAAACGATACATGACTGGTGTTCTGAGTGATTGATAATTTTAGAATAGGAAATTCTAAACACTTTGAGTGATTTGAGTGACCACCTTGAGAGGATCGCCTAGTCATGTATCCAAGATCAAAGATCAAAAGCATGCTCCCAAAGATTACAACCTTGTTTTTCAAAGAACAAATATTTCATTTTTTCCAAAACCCCCTTTTAGTAAAAAGTTCCGCCTCAAAATATTTCATCATCTGCCTATCTTTAACCATGTTGAAATTCGAGTTTGCTTGAGGACAAGCAAAGTTGTAAGTGTGGGATACTTGATATCGCGTAAAAAGTCATGTTTTTACTACCGATATCTCTCTCATTCTGGAACTATTCTTGGCATTTTAAACTCAAAAATAGTACAAATCAATGATATTATGCCAAGATGGTCAAAACAAGGTTGCACGACAAAAATCAAGCAAAACGAATGAAAAACAAAGATTCCACGCACGTTTGAAGGTTCAAGGCATCAAAACGAGATTTCAAGACAAAAGTGCCCATCATCAACATCCATCTCATCTAAGATGTTTATTTTAAATTACGAATCCAACAGAAGAAGAATCAACAAAAACGGACGAAGAATGAAGATTATACGTACGCCGGAAGATCCAAACGATTCGTACGACACATCTAAAGTTCAGAGATATATTTTTGGGATTTCTTTTTATCAAAAGCTTCGTTTTTGAATTACGAATCCAACGCAAAAAGAATCAACGCAAAAGGACGTATAACGAAGAAAACAAGCACGAATCGAGAAACGAGGCAACAGGCGACGAACCGGTGCGGGGGGGGTGCCAGCCGCCGCCGGCCAGCCACCCCACCGCCGCCGGGTGGCACATGGCCACCGCCGGCCACCACTCACCCGCACGGATCGCGCTTTTTGGTCCTTTCGTGTACCCGGTGCTAGACCTTTACGTGCTGTTCGTACCTGGTGCCACCACCTTTTCCACCTTTTGCTATTGTGAGCTTCCACTTGTTAAAATGCACCAAAACTCTCCTATAAATAGGAGGCATGAGGCTCATTTGCAAACACACCTTCCTAGCTTATCTTTCTCACTCTAGAAATAAGCTCCCACTTTCCCACTCTATATTTCTTTCTTTAGATTAGTTTTAACTAGTATGTAAACTAGTTTAGGAGTTTTATTACAAGTAGAAGGATAATGCGGAATACATTGTAATCTTCGGTGTATGCTCGGAATTGTGTCAATTAATTCAAGTCTATTCTCTCTCGCATTTAATCCTGGTTCTTTCTATCCCTATCTATCTTAAATAATTACGTTTTTATTGATTATGCTAGATTTAGTTATTGCCATGATTAGAGAGTAGTATACTTGTTGTGTTTGTTTGCGATGTAGTTAATTAAGTATGGGATGATTTATAATTAAATATTAATGATCGGTAGTATCGCTTTGATCGTCTTATTGCATGTTCTTGTTTGATTGTTGCCTTAGGATCATCATAGTGGTAAAGTATAAACGGTCTTAATTATCGTAAAGTAATATGATGGCCCCTATTCGACTGTTACTCGATATAGTACTGGAAACACTTCAAGGTGGAGTACAAATATATGGAAGTCGAGGAATGACCGAAGGTAGTCATATTACGAAACGGTACAATATTACGAAGTAATATGATGGCCCCTATTCGACTATTACTCGATATAGTACTGGAAACACTTCAAGGTGGAGTACAAATGTATGGAAGTCGAGTAACGACCGAAGGTAGTTATATTACGGACTAACATATAAAATGAGAAACCTAGTTTAATTAACCTTTCTAAATAGACTTTTAAACTTCAATTTAATCTATCGCCTTTCCACCAATAAACGTGATTACAACACCTTTTTAACGACGTCCAATTAAAAGGTAGTCAGTCATCTGTGTCAATATAATTTGTCAAAGGTATGAAACTATGGAATCGCAAGGCTACATGGGGGATTATCGTAGGACAAGACATGGTCAAGGTTTGAAGCGCTGGAACCACTTAAAGTGAGGAACGCTGTGAATAACTTGGGGATTTATTGGGTAGTCTTAAGCAAGGGCTGGTTTAAAGTCATAAATGAACCGTTTTAAATACATGAATCTGTTAGGATGACGAGGAATCGTTATATGATTCGATTATGTCTAGTACCTTAAGATTTTGTTCCCGTTCATATGAAAGTATTATTAAACCATAATTGAGATTTTGCTTATTATTTTAAATACTTTGTGATGTTACTACCATAACCTAGCTCCCGGTGTGACATGCTAATGGGATTTTTAATTAGCAGGGAATCTAGTGTTTACATCACGAGTATTCAAGATTAATAATTAACAAATATCTTTCAACATTGTTTCTCCAAACATCATCCCATAACTTAATTAACGAAATCTCAGCAAACACTATCTTTATTTTATATGCTTTATCTTTTATTTTTATTTCGCTTTTATTTATTTGCGTAAGTTAATACAAAAACCAAAACTCCCCCACTATTTTATAAACCCTTCACTAGTTTGAAAGCCCTCATCTGCCATGCCTTAGTTTCAATTCAGTCGGTTTGAAGAACGACTCTAGGTCATACCTACCACTTGCTCACCCTTAGGATTAGCATTGCTAGGGAAAACTTAGGCCCCGCAATTACAAATTTAAAACACCCACTGATGCCCGCCGCCAGTAGCCGGTGCAACGACAAGGGTTGAAATCCTTACCGACCGCTCGTGGCACATCAAGTTTTTGGCGCCGCTGCCGGGGAACCAACTGTACGATCCTTAGGCGTTAAGATAAACTTACTTACTAGTGAAACTTTAGGATTTCTTAGACCCCTACATCTTTCTTTATTTTTCCTTCCTTTTACTACTTTTAGAAATGACCACCCCTATCCATTCAACTAGTCAACCACCTGCCAACGAGACTATGACAGCTGCACGTATCATTCTCGCTGAAGACTCTAAACCTTTGATTGAAGGTCGAGGAGGACCAATTGTCTATCCGGAAATTGGTAGAGGATCATTTGAATTAAAGCCCCACATTGTTCAGTTAGTTCAAAACCTCTGTCAATTCCGTGGCCTACCAAATGATGATCCCAACTCCCACCTTGACAAATTCATTTCCTTATCCAACTCCTTTAAGCCGATTGGGGTTAATCAGGACATAGTCTATCTATACATATTTCCCTATTCACTCACTCTCAATGCACAAACCTGGTTTGAGGAACTAGAAATCAACTCTATAAACTCTTGGGTGGAATTAGCAACCAAATTTTTGGCCAAATATTTTCCCCCATCAAAACAAGCCACGTTTAGGTCCAACATCATAAACTTCCGCCAAGTTCACGATGAATCAATCTACGATGCATGGGAACGCTTTAAGAAATTACTTAAGAAATGTCCAAATCATCGTTTTGAGCGCTCAGACCTATTGCGCATTTTCTACAATGGTCTCTTCCCACATCACCGTCCTTTACTTGATACCGCCTCTCGAGGCAGTTTCATGAATTGTACGACCAATGAAGCTTGGAGCCTTATTGAGGAAATGACAATGCACAACCATGACTGGAACAGTGAAAATCACCGATCACTAGTGAATTCACCTACTACAATCGGGAATGAAGCTATCAAAACTCTCGCTCAGCAAGTGGAAGAACTAACCAAAGAGATCAAGGAATTGAAAAATCAAAAACAACAAGTCTGTCAAGTTCAAACTTGCCTTAATTGTGCTAATTTGAACCACTCAGCCCAAGATTTCCAATCTCATCTAACACCACCCAATACTAACCATTCTCCTTACCCACCTACGAATAGCCCACCAACCTAAACCTTTTGAACCCTCACAAACCTCTAGTTTTGACGACACCCTGATACAAGTCATTCAAGGACTCTCGGCTAGACAAGACCAAACTGATCTCATCTTAAGAGATCATTTGACTTAGTTAAAAGCTTTCGAATCCCAATTAGCATAGCATATTAACGCTAAAACTCAGGATAGTCCAACTAGTTTCCATAAGGAGGCTTCTCATATTCAAGACTCTCAGGTAGCACATAGCCCACCTACGATTTCTTCTCCGGTGAAGGAACCACCTATTGTCCCATCGACCATAGATTTAGAGTCTACACCAATTAGGAAAGTAAACATTCCATTTCCGACTCGTCTTAAACAACGACCCGACTAGCTTAAGTCTTTTAAGCTTGATAGGAAATTCCTAGACACCGCCTCTGAAGTTCACTCCAAAAAGTACGTTAGAAGACTTCTTACAACCAAGGATAAGGTACCCGAAGTACCGAATGTCCCGCTGAACGAGGAATGTTCAACTATCTTGAAAAATACCATTCCATAAAAACTCGGAGACACCAGACGTTTTACTCTCCCCTGTTCTATCTACAATTCAGGCATCATCTGTTCTCTTGCCGATTTAGGAGCCAGTGTTAACTTATGCCATACTCGCTTTTCAAGAGGCTTGAGTTAGAAAATCTTCGACCTACCAAAATGACCATACAGCTTGCTGACCACTCGGTCAAATACCCTAAAGGAATAGCTGAAAATGTTTTAGTTAGGATTGACAAATTTCTTTACCCAACAGATTTTGTAGTAATGGATATGCAGGAAGACGTACACATCCCAATCATACTAGGAATACCTTTCATGAATACGGCCAAGGCAATCATCAACGTCTTCACACAAACTATCAGCTTGCCGTCTCAGGGAGAAACCATCACTTTCCATATCGACAACCCAAACCCTGGAGAGCAAGCCGATATATACATGATCTCCATGAACAAGACCGCGGAGGACGAAGAAACTACAAAGTCAATAAGTGAAAGGAAATCTAGCAAGGAACTGGCAATCATGCCATATTTTCCGATTGACCTCCGACGAATAGGACAAAAGATGAAACATTCATCAGCGAAAAACTCAACGATGGAAGAAATTGGGATGAGAAAGATGGAAAAAGAAAACCTCAGTTCAGTTCCAAGGATGACCTCACATTTCAATGATGAATGACCTCACATCATTGCTTAACTTGCTAAGTAGAGAAGATCACCTCAGTTCCAAGGAAAGCGGATCTATGGTTATCAACTCCACTATGGAAAAACAAATTGAGTTAATGATTGAAGAACTTAGTGATCATGTTTGGGAGGAATCAAGGCACGAACGACCTTTTAGGGCCACACATGAATCACCATTTGATATCGCTACTTTTGTTACAATCCATCTACGGGAGATTCAACAACGAAAAAGTAACTCCAGAACGAAGTTCATATTCCACTCAGGATGCAAGGAGATACTTCATCAGCTTACTCTAGTTTTCTCAGAATCCGACTTTCCATTCAACAACCATCAACACCGGCAAATAGAGAACCTGTGCACGTCCATCAGAAGATTCAACGGAGACCCCAAGACCGAGAATTATGAAGACATAAAATTGCAATTCCTTGTGTTTGTATGCTCTCTCTGGCAAAACCCACCGCCAAGAGAGGTTGTTAAGACAGACACAACCACCATGACCGACCCTAATGGGACTGTCACTAAAGCAATTGACTACATCACATTCGGACTTCACGGACTTGCAAGGACAACTTCAGAGCATCTTCTGAACTACAAGGCAGAATCGAGAGATAGTCCATCTGAATTAATTACGACAATAGTAAATCATTTTATGAGAATCTATCCACCTTGATACACTTTTCCACAACCTAGGGCCCACAACATCAACACAGTGAATCCCATGGATGCATCTATCTTCATCTAGCTAGGAGAGAAGAAGTCGAGCTCTCGATTTTT
This sequence comes from Pseudognaphalium luteoalbum, assembly GCA_963422505.1. Classification (NCBI taxonomy): domain Eukaryota; kingdom Viridiplantae; phylum Streptophyta; class Magnoliopsida; order Asterales; family Asteraceae; genus Pseudognaphalium; species Pseudognaphalium luteoalbum. The sequence continues at coordinate 53,742,285 of OY730196.1, forward strand.
AAAGAGCGCTTCTCGGGAGGCAACCCGTGTTTACATTTCCGCGATTTTACATTCCAAGAAGTGATGAAGTCTCCGACTATCTTTCACACTTGGATATACGAAGAAGACCGACGCATCAAGTTTTTGGCACCGAAATTAAGAAAAGTATATCCAACGTGTTCACACCTATGAGATAAATCACAAAAGACTTGAAGAAATCGGAGCACACAACAACAATGAAGGGACACTATGGAAAAGTCGACAATCATGTGCTTCGGAGCACTCCTCATCATCACCAACAAGCCATATATATAAATGGGGAGTACTTCTATACCGTTTCTTTCATTCATTATAAATATACCATATCCATTATCACTAAGTGTGGGATTCAAACCCAAAACACAGAGCTAAAAGAATACGTCTAGGATGTTTTAAATCCTAAGTGTGGGATTTTACTCCAATCAGAGCTTAGAATAATGATAAACCCAGATCGATCTAATAAACTTATTAGATTAACACAAGTTTTGAATTATTACTGAGAAGTTGCGGAATAACACTCAATAATATTATGAAGATCAATAACAAAATCAATAAAACAAAATTACTATCAAAAGCTTCAATCTTATTAATAATATAAGACGAATACACTGAACTGTATTAGGGTTACAAAACCTTGAAGCTGCGTGAATAACTTAGTTAACCTAATCTAGGTTTAGGATCTCTATTTATATCCCACAGAGTCCTGCTAAACAATCTCCTATAATCATGGAAACAGTTACACTCCATAATTATTCAAACTTCATTTTTCCGCCTATTCTATACATAAACAGTGTTAACCACCACAACTATACAAACAGTGGTAATTCCTATAGAACAGTGTTAACACTTGTACAATTACTAGACTTACCAACCAACAGTGGTAACTAGCCTAAACAGTGTTAACTGTTGTAAAACAAACTAAAAGTTGTAACACTCTAACAGTTGAAACTATTACTAACAGTTGTAACTCTTGTCTTCACTTCAATCTTCAAGAACAGTGTTAATCTTTACCCAACAGTTGTAACTCTGAAGACAGTGATAACCATTAACACTAACAGTGTTAATACCAGTAGTAACATTAACACTAACAGTGTTAATGCCTTGTGCATTCTTCAATCAACAGTAGTAACAGTAGTAACATTACTTCCTAACAATCTCCCCCTAAACTTAATATGTCCCCAACAGTATTAAGTTTCTCTATATTCTTCATGTTGACCTCTTTCAAATTCTTTCAAACAATCTATCACTGATCTCTATGCCTCCTCTCATACTCTTCTTCTTGTGAATCTGATTCAATATCATATATACCAAATTCTCTGCCAAATCATTGTTGAATGAGACAAATAACTTGGCATGCTTTAAGCTTCTCAACAAACTCAGACTCATCATATTCTCTGTCTGTTAACATCCAAAGCATAGTAGCATCATCCAATATCACTTGATGAACATCTGGATTGCTGTGATAAATCCATTGTCTTACTGTCTGAAAAGTGTTGAACTCAAATTTAAATCTATCTGGTTCAAACATCATTGAAATCATGACCAAGTACACAACTCATAGACACTATCAAACTTCTTGGTACTTAATCCTTTCTCAGACCCAATCTCATACATCCTAACCAAATCTTCCCTTGTAAGCACCTTGATCAATTCCTTAAAAGACCTCCAAAATGATACAGAAGTATCTGCTCTTTCAATTCTGATTTTCTCACACTTAATAGGAATTGAAAATTGTTCAATAGACCAATCAATTATTCCAGGCAAGTTGTCAGGTGGAAGTTGTACCCGAAGAGGTTGCACCACAATCACATCATTCAAATCAATTTTATTTCTTGGTAGATCAGGAATTGATGCATATTCCTGCCTTAATTTCTCTTTAAGCTCAGTACTCAGTTTTTCCCATTCCTTTTCTTTTTCTATTTCTTTCTCAATCCTTTCTTTTTGTTTCTTTTCTCTATCTGCCTTCTTCTTAGCTTTCTGCTCTTCCTCTGCTCTCTTTGCTGCCTCAGGATTCAAAAATGTATATCTGTCCCATATCCTTTGCAAACTTTCAAGTGACATAGCATTCAATCTAGAAGTTGGAATATTACCTCCTCTTAACTTTACAATCAAATTTCTTCTCTGTTGTGCTCATGTTGGAGGTTTATTCCTTTTCTCAGCAGCTTTTGCAGCTCTGATCTTTTTCATCTCAGCAGTTTTCTTTCTCTTAATCTGCTCTACCAAAAACTCTATGTCATCTAATTTCTGCTCTTTCAGCTGAACTTTATCCCATTCATCTACCTGGGCTTTAGTCATCTTAACAAACTGACCTGGTTCAATTTCTACATCAATTAATTCCTCCGGAAGAATATCAGCATTAATTTTTGCATGTAATCTCTGTGCATATTCATCATCATTAACTGTAGCTTCTTGTGGCATTGACCTCTGCTTTTTCTTTTTAGGCCCTTCTTCCAGAATGCCCTTACCCCTATCCTTTGGATCAATTTTGGGTAAATTTTGAGCAGTAGCAGTAGCTACAGTAGGTTCTCTGATCTGAACAGGTGGTAAAGTTGTCTTTGTAGGGACATTTTCTGGCACATTCTCATCTGTATCATCATCATTATTCACATTCTCATGCACATTTTCATCATCATTCTCATTCACACCAGCATCATCATTCTCATTCTCATTAACATTTTCCATCTCAATATCCTCATCCATCTGTTCAGAAACATTATCACCATCATCAACATGAACATTCTTTTTATCACCCTTGTTTGTCCAAAATTTCTCCCCCTTTTTGAAAGCATCCTGTGGAGAATGACCTTCAACCAAAACATATTCCTTGCCCTCTTTCAAAACTTTGACCACTAGTTTTTCCAACTGAGAAAGCCTATGCTCCAAATTTGCTATCACTGCATCTTTTTCTCTATTCTTCCTTCTTTCCACCTTTAGCTTCTCCCAAACATAATCAATCATTTTCGTTAATTCCAGGTTAGTTCTAGCCTCATCACCATCAGAATGTGACTCCCTAGGTGAATCATTGACATGTGCATCAAAATCTTCCTCATACCTTGTATGATCAGAAAATTCCCCTCTTTTCTTGGTACTGGGACCTCCAAAATCATCTACATGAATAGAATCATTTTCTGGAGTTGCCTCTGCTTGGGTCTTATTAATGTTACTTCTATCCTGCTCTGTCTGTGGACTAGAAGCAGTAGAAGCAGCCTTTGCAGAATGGTCACCCCACTCCTTATGGACCACATGCTGTTCATGACCACTGTCATTGGACTGAGATGACTGAGCAGCATGAGCCTCAGACACCTGATGTGTAGCCTTTTTGGCTTTTATGGTGTAAGTTGTGGTAAACTTGTTCCCTTGTTGTTGTACATTACCCCCAATTGTTGTGGGTTGAGAAGGAATGGGTTGTTCCATTCTCTCAGCAACTGGTTCAGCTTCAGTTGGTGGTACAGAAGCTGTGGTGGAGGGTGCAGGAAGCATTGTTGGAAACAATGCTGTTACCCTCCCAGAAAAAATTGTACCTTTGATTGAGGTATCTCTCTTCATATTTGAAAACACCTTTGGTATGAAAGAAGAGATACCTATAATTCTATCCAAGGCAGGCAAGTCAGCAATTTGTTCATTTAAAAACAACTGTACAAACCTTGGATACATTAAAAATTTGAGTTTAGGTTGGTTTAAGTTTCTAAGCATACCAGCAAAAATAAATTTTGAAAAATTAAAAAGTTGGCCAGTAGCTAGACATACCAAGGCATAACCTACATTACTACTAAATTGTTCAAAAGATGAACGTTTTGAAGATAGACAATGTAGTAATGTAAGAATTAAAAATCGCCATTGGTAAGAAAACAAAGTTTTCTGGAAAACAAACCCACCCAGATTTCCCTCATATCCCATTCGTTGTAAATTGGTATATAAAACTTCATCAGATATTGAAGTAATACCTTCTTCATCTTCAAGGTGAAGAGAAGAGCGAATGGTTGCTTCTGTAATCACCACTTGTTTCTCAGCAACAGTAGAAACAATTCTTTGAATGCCTGCTTCCTCTTCAATCCTAGCATTCACCCAGAACTCATTGATATAGTCGTGTGAAATTCTGGGGGCAACAGTTAGCGCATAATATATAGATGAATTGCGCAGAAAATCAATGATTTCAACATAATCATTGGCGATTGTAGGTTTAACAAGAAAATCAATCATGTTATGATCTTTGCCTAGTGGGAGTTGAGGGGTGGTTGACGAAGAAGAAGCCATGAATGATATGTATAAGGATTTGCAAAAGCAGTGATTACAGGGTTTATGAAAGCAGTGCTTATGAAAGCAGTGCTTATGAAAGCGTAAAGAATATGTACAAGTGTTGGGAGTATTTATACTGTTAGTTTCAATGACCTAATTTTGAAATAATAATCCCAATTTCAATACTAACAGTGGAAACAATTTTAAAACAGTGGAAACTGTCTTAAAACAGTGGAAACAAAAAGAACTAACAGTATTATACATTCATGATAATAATACTAACAGTGTTACACCTAGTGGATGGAAATAACTCCTGACCAAAGAAATTATAACTCAACACTAGTGATTGCATTAGTATTACTAACAGTATATTTTTTTTTATTTTTTTTTATTTTTTTTTTTTTTGAAAGGAAAACTGAAAGATAAACAGTGATAGTGAAAAATTTCAACTTGATAGTATAAACAGTGGAAACTGATATACTAACAGTGGTAAAAGTTACACTAACAGTGTGACAAACAGTTATAACTGAATAATGAAAACAGTGGAAACTGTTTACACTAACAGTGATGGTTGCTTCACTGACAGTGATAACCTACAAAGAGTTAGTTCAAAAACAGTGATAACAATAAAACTAACATTGTAAACAAAACAAAATACATATACAGTGGTAATTGAATAATAACAGTGATAATTAGGAAAGCAAAACAGTTGTAAATACGACTATGATCACTGTTAGTATCAATTACATCTACCAACATCTAATCCTTAAGCATTATTGAGATGTTTTACAAAATAGTTATGGAGAAACCATTTAAGGAGATTTAATCATACCAATACTTGTAATCAGAAATGTAAATCTGCCCACATCAAAGGCTTTGGTGAACAGATCTGCAAGTTGATTGTCAGTATGAACTTTTATAATCTGAATAAGTCATTTTTCATTACAATCTCTGATAAAATGATACCTAATCTCTATATGCTTAGTTTTAGAATGTTTAACAGGATTATTGATGATGCTGATAGCAGAAGTATTGTCAATAAAAATAGGAGTGTTTAAGAAAGTTAAACCATAATCAAGCATTTGATTCTGAATCCATAAGACCTGAGCACAGCAATTTGCAGCAGCTACATACTCAGCCTCAGCAGTAGATGTTGATACAGTTGTCTGTTTCTTACATTGCCATGAAATTAACCTCTCTCCTAGAAATTGACAACCTCCTGACGTGGACTTCCTGTCCATGCTAGCTCCCCCATAATCACTATCTGAATATGCTATTAAATCAAAAGAAGAATCTTTTGGATACCAAAGGCCTATATCAGGTTGTCCCTTTAAGTATCTAAAAATTCTCTTTACAGCATACAGATGTGATTGCTTTGGACAAGTCTGAAATCTGGCACAGATACATACAGCAAACATAATATCTGGCCTGGAGGAAGTTAGATACATCAATGACCCTATCATAGACCTGTACAGATGTATATCTACTTCCTCCCCCTCAGGATCTGCAGTTAATGGCTTGTGTGTTTCCATAGGTGTGCTAGCCACTTTAGTTTCAGTGTAGCCAAATTTGGTGAGTATGTCTTTAACATACTTACTCTGATGAATGAAAATGCCATCTGAGCTTTTTTTGACTTGAAGCCCCAAAAAGAAATTAAGTTCCCCCATAGAACTCATTTGAAACTTCTGATGCATTAACTTCTCAAATTCCTTGCATAACCCATCATTTGTAGATCCAAAAATGATGTCATCAACATACACTTGTATCAATAAAATATCATTGTGATTCCTTTTTATGAACAGTGTCTTGTCAATGGTACCTCTTTTAAAACTATTCTCCAAAAGATAAACAGATAGAGTCTCATACCAAGCTCTGGGTGCTTGATGCAGACCATACAGTGCCTTATCCAATCTACAAACTCTATCTGGATATGTAGGATCTTCAAATCCAGGTGGTTGACAAACATACACCTCATCATCAATTGTGCCATACAGAAAGGCACTCTTGACATCCATTTGGTATACTGTGAAACCTTTATATGAAGCATATGCCAAGAATAATCTTATAGCTTCTATCCTTGCAACAGGAGCAAACACATCATCATAATCAATACCTTCTTCCTGAGTATATCCCTATGCCACCATCCTGGCTTTATTCTTGATGACAATTCCCCTCTCATCCTTCTTGTTCTTGAATATCCATTTAGTACCTATAGCCCTTTTCCCTTTTGGTAAATCAACTAAAATCCACACATTCTGTATTTTGAATTGCAACAATTCTTCCTGCATTGCCTCGATCCAACTAGGGTGTTTAAGAGCTTCTACTACCTTCTTAGGTTCAACTTGAGAAAGAAAACATACATATAAAGAGGTATGTATCTCTTCTTCATTGAAAGTAGACTGCTGTCTAGTTTGAACAGCAGAGTCAACATTCCCAATTACCTATTCTAGAGGATGATCTTTGTGAACATGATAAGTAGATGTTGATGTCTCTGGAATGTTGGCTTCTAAGTTGGTAAGATTGCCTTCTTGTCTAAAACTCTCACTAGATGATATATCTGTAGAATCTTCTGTCTCAGTTCTCTGAGAGGACTGTGGTTGATCAGAGGAAAACACCTCTGGTGGATCAGGAGTCCAGATTGGAAATACAATGTATTTCAATGAGTCTTTATTCTTTTCTGTGGACATTCCTGATACTTCCTCACTTGCTTCATCTGCTGTCCCTGTGTTGGTACCTGAACTTGTACCTGCACTAGAATTTACAGTTGCATATCTAAAAGCAGAATTAAGAGCATCAATATCAAACAATGACTTTGGACCTATCCCATCAGGATTAATGGTATTCTCATTAAAAGTGATGTTCATTGATTCTTCTATTACCCTGGTCCTTTGATTGAAAACCCTATATGCTTTACTTTGGATGGAATACCCTACAAAAATACCCTCATCAACCTTGCTTTCAAACTTTCCTAAGTGATCCTTGGTATTCAGAATGGTACATGGACATCCAAAGGATTTTAAGAAACTAACCAATGGTTTGTTTTTAAATAGCAATTCATAAGGGATTTTGAAATGAGGCTTAACAACTGTTACCCTATTCTGAACATAGCAAGCTGTGCTAACTGCTTCTGCCCAGAAAGACATAGGTAATTTTGCATCAGCTAACATAGTTCTAGCAGCCTCAATTAGTGTCCTATTCCTTCTTTCAGCTACTCCATTCTGTTGAGGAGTTCTAGGAGCACTAAACTCTCTCTTAATGCCTTTTTCATCACAGAATTTATCCATCTCATGATTTTTAAACTCTGTTCCATTATCACTCCGAATGATTTTAACCTTTTTATCTAATTGATTTTCCATCTTAGTTATAAATGATCTAAGTATTTCACCTGTCTCATCCTTTGTTCTAAGAAAGAAAACCCATGTAAATCTAGTATAATCATCAATTACTACAAGGCAGTAAGATCTCTTTCCCATACTTCTTATACTTGTTGGTCCAAACAAGTCCATATGTAACAAGTGTAAAGGAGTACAATTTGTATTCACAGATTTGGACTTAAAAGAAGTTTTGTGTTGCTTTCCCTTAAGACAAGAAACACAGTGATCATCACATGAATATACCTTTTCAGGTAAACCTCTAACAAGCTTGTTTTTGACAAGTTTATTAATGGTTTTATAATTCATATGACACATCCTTCTATGCCACAAATTAGATTCATTCAGATTTGCTTTTGAAATCAGACAGTTTAAATCAGGTTGAGGTGCCATATTTGCTAAGTCACACTTATATACATTATCTTGCCTAGGAATTCTCATTAAAATCATGTTTTCTGGAATTTTGAATTCCTTTGACAAAATAAGACATTCAGTATCAGTAAAATGAACTGGATTCTTTTTATCTGTAATTTGACTTACACTTAGCAAATTATACCTTAATTGTTCCACAAAATAAACATTTTCAAAACTTAGCTTGGCACTCTGAACAGTTCCTTTGCCTGTAATTTTTCCCCGTTTGGGATTGCTTCCAAATGCTACATATCCACCATCAAATGATTTGAAGTTCTGTAGCTTTTCCTTATCTCCAGTCATGTGCCTTGAGCAGCCACTATCAATATGCCATAAGCTTCTTGGCTTGCCCTGCACACATATAAACAAAGAGAAAAATTAATTTCTCTTGGGAACCCAAACCAATTTGGCTTTGGGTTTCCCATATGTATTCAAGTAATCAACTTTCTTGAAGATCGTTGATTTTGATACATTGTTGGATTTTGGACCTCTGGATAAATTAGATTGAAAAGGTGTCCAAATCCAACTAATTTTAGACTTAACAGTGGGTTTTGGTCTAACAGTGTTAATTGAAGGACCATAGTTATAATGCCTAACAGTGTTAAATTTGTTATAACTATTATGTCTAGCAGTGGTAAAATAATTAACACTGTTAGTATTCCTTACAGTGTTATTTACTCTACTAGTGGTAACTGTTGACTTAACAGTCCTAACAGTTTTAAAAGATTTACCACTGTTTACATTATACTCTTTTGCCACTGTTTTAGCCTTATTACTGTTGGCTAAATCTGTAACTTTTGTTCCTGCAGTGGAAACCTTTGCAGCAGCCTTAGTTTGATTTGCCATATAATTCATCTTTCTGACAGCAGCAATATGATTAACTTTAGATTTAAAATTTTGTTTGTTAATCATATTAGCTGATGTCCATGGCTGTTTTCTTTTTTTTTTTAATCGATTTTGAATTATGAAGACAGTCATGTTGAAGATGATTATTCCTGCCACATATAAGACATAACTTTTCTCTAATCACTGTTACATTATTTCCCAGTTTTTGAGTTACCATTTGATTCCAATTTCTTTGATTACCTCTGGGAATATGTTTTTGAATATTTTGTGATTTAGAGAAGTTATCCTTACATTTGCAATTATCACATTTATTCAATGCAGATGTAGTACATACAAATACAGATGATTTCATTGCATTCCTAACACTCCTTTGAAAATTTCTAGGTGTGTTAGGTGTGACTCTCACATGTTCTACTTGATGTTTAGCCTTCTCCACAAACATTTGATTACCCTCTTCTAGTTTATTACCCTTAAGTTCTAAAACTAGATCAGTAACACTTTTGCTGCTCTCACTTGTTGACTTAGATGAATGATTTGTCACAGTGTCCTCACTTTCAGAAGTATCATTATCCTCATCATCTTCTTTACTCCACTCATGAATTTCAACTTTATCCAAGTTCACATCTTCTTCTAAGCTCTTAACAGGGTCAGCCTTTTTAACATCAGCCTTCATACCTTTTTTAAGTGAATTGATATCAATATCAGTTTTAGAAGGAAAGTAGTTGTTGTTATAAGGAGGAGGTACATTACTGTATCCTAACCCAGTTTTAAGTTTATCATAAATCTGTGAATTGATAAGTTTATGTACACTCTTAGATGCATTTTCTAAGTTACTTACATTAAGTCTTATGCTATCTCTTTCACATTTGACCTCAGCAGGTTTCTTAGTTAATAATTCTACCTTATCTTTAAGAGTATCTCTCTCCCACCTAGCAAATTCAATATCATACTTAAACTGTGTTGCATTATCTTCAAATGCCTGAATCTGTTTTTCAAGATTTTCTATTACAGAGATTGTGTGTCTACTTTTGATTTCACACTGTTTTAGCTCATCACACACTTTCTGGTTATGATCTCTATAATGTTTCACAGTTTGTTTACACACAGCTGAGCACAATTTTATTTGTACCTCATAAGTAACTTCAGATTGCTTGTCAGATTCTGCTGTTGCCATGAAGCATTGATTCTTCACTTCATGCTCTTCCTGATCACTCCAATCCCATCCACATCCATCAACAGATACCAGTGCATTTGATGAAGTATCTTGAATTGGCACATTCTTAGTCTGACCAACATTTCCTCCACTTCTCTGAACAGTTCCTCTCTCATTCTGATCAATCTTAGGACTTCTGCACTCCCTAGCAAAATATCCCATTTTGTGACAGTTGAAACATTCAACTTTGCTCTTATCAAACCAACTTGCATCATTCCTCTTCTGTGCAAAGTTGTTCCTGCCAGTTCTTTGCATAAACCTTTTTGCCCTTTGAGTGATTAAGGCAATTTGTAACTTAATATCCGTTTCTTCTAGATCATCTGATTCAAATTGATCTAAGTCTTCATTAGTAAGTGAAGAGTTCACATTACTAGCAAAGAAAGATTCTAAGATTTGATCATTAGAATGATTTAATGATGATCCACCTACACCAGACCCATAGGAAGAACCTTTCTGACTTGATTATGCCTTTGTTCCAGCCATTGACATAAATGCAGAATTGTTGTTGTTACTTCCTCCCATCTTCTTGCTCTCCACTTCAGCTTCAAAGTTTCTCAGATCATTATATATGTCTTCCAGCTCTTTTGATTCCAGATCTGCACTTTGTCTTAACCCAACTGTATAAATTATCCACTCATCTCCCAAAGACCTCAAAAACTTCCTGTTTAAATCATCCCTATCAATCTTCACTTGATGATTTTCCAGATCTCCTACTAACTTTGAAAACCTATCAAAGGTTTGAGTCAAAGTTTCTGACTTTGCAGAATTAAAATTCTCATATTGTTGTTTCAACAACGATCTTTTATTCTTTTTGGTGTTATCATTACCACCAAATCTCTTCTCTATAGCTTACATGAGAACTTTAGCATCTTGACATGCTTCAAATCGTCTCTGATATTCATTTGGAATAGATAACAATAAAGTACTTAGAGCTTTGTACTCTATAGATCTAACCTTTCTTTCAGCCTCAGATGTTGGTGGTAATCTAGCCTGTGCAACACCATCACTATTAAGAGTCACTGGAGGACCATTAACAACCACTTCCCACATCTGATAATCTGTGAGAAACATGTATTGTCTGATTCTGTTCTTCCACAGATCAAACTCATTAGGTCTAAGCATGGGTATATTTGTGACCTGAATTCCTTCATTGCTTTCTGCCATTGATTTAATAATAAGATATTGAAAATAATCAATCAAACAGTGATCCTAGATCTTCTTGTATTCAAAACTTAACCAAATGCTCTGATACCACTTGATAAACCAAGATCGATCTAATAAACTTATTAGATTAACACAAGTTTTGAATTATTACTGAGAAGTTGCGGAATAACACTCAATAATATTATGAAGATCAATAACAAAATCAATAAAACAAAATTACTATCAAAAGCTTCAATCTTATTAATAATATAAGACGAATACACTGAACTGTATTAGGGTTACAAAACCTTGAAGCTGCGTGAATAACTTAGTTAACCTAATCTAGGTTTAGGATCTCTATTTATATCCCATAGAATCCTGCTAAACAATCTCCTATAATCATGGAAACAGTTACACTCCATAATTATTCAAACTTCATTTTTCCGCCTATTCTATACATAGACAGTGTTAACCACCACAACTATACAAACAGTGGTAATTCCTATAGAACAGTGTTAACACTTGTACAATTTACTAGACTTACCAACCAACAGTGGTAACTAGCCTAAACAGTGTTAACTGTTGTAAAACAAACTAACAGTTGTAACACTCTAACAGTTGAAACTATTACTAACAGTTGTAACTCTTGTCTTCACTTCAATCTTCAAGAACAGTGTTAATCTTTACCCAACAGTTGTAACTCTGAAGACAGTGATAACCATTAACACTAACAGTGTTAATACCAGTAGTAACATTAACACTAACAGTGTTAATGCCTTGTGCATTCTTCAATCAACAGTAGTAACAGTAGTAACATTACTTCCCAACAAATAACATCGAGGACGATGTTCCTTTAAGTGTGGTATAGCAGTAGTTACACTACTGTAAAATGGATAATGGTATATGCTTGATTCTAAACTCGTTACTCTTTAGACCATCCTTCTCCAATAAGCAAACAAAATTTTTCAAAATTGAGTTAAAAATATGTTGAAAATGAAAAAATTTAGACAGAATAATTTACTTTGGGGAAAAGGATAAATGAAATACGAATTCCTTTGAAAAACTAGTTTAGTAATCCCATAAAGAGCATCGCATGACTAGGCACACAACAAACCAACTTTTGATTCGTGAGATACCTTGAGCCATATAAAGCATTCATTTTTAATGCTTCACTTCTTCGATTATTGAGTGTGCCGATGTATACGTTTAGAATCAGAACTTGCTCATGTTATGCATTTCGAATCTGAATTGGTGAATGAAAAGGAGATCAAATCACATCATTCTTAAACCCATCCATATACCCATAATTAAACACGTTATCCCTACCTTCTCGAAAGCGTCCCTCAAACTTCATTGTAAGTCCCAAAGATGAAAGAAAAGAAGCTACAAGGATATGACGTCAAAAAAGAAAACCTAAGAAAGAAAATTCGAAGAAAAGAAAATCAATTGGAGAAAAAGACTCCTTCTGCAAACACAAAAAGAAAAGGGCGTCAATCCTCCCAAAAATTCCAAAAAGAAACCAATGAAAAACCAACAAAACCCACTCTCACATCACCAACACTTCACCTCAAAAACCCTACATCACTTCCCTTAGAATGATTGTGGCTAGATCGACTTCGCTCTCACCAAAAAGGTAACGATTTGATTCTCGATCAAGCCTATGACGATAAACGATACATGACTGGCGTTCTGAGTGATTGATAATTTTAGAATAGGAAACCCTAAACACTTTGAGTGATTTGAGTGACCACCGTGAGAGGATCGCTTAGTCATGTGTGACACCCGTCAAATTAGGACTAGTAATTAGTGCTTAATCAGTTATAATACATGTAGCTAGTTCTGTGTTAGGCTAATTTGTGTATCAAATATATATATTGTTGAATATATACGAATATGCGATTTGATTAAATCGTACCCATTCCAAATCGAATGCAATTCGGTTCAATTAATACGGACGTTGGTGAAAAGAGTTATTAAATAATATAACATTATTAAATAACTCACTTCTAACCAAAATATTAATTAGATAATATTTCATTTCAAATTTGTATCGTACAAATAACGTGTACTCAATTAAAACTTAAGCGCGCAACAAAAAAAAACAAAGTTAAATTATATTTTATAACTCAATCGTAAAGTAATTAATGAAATACTTTAACAAAAATATCGAGTTAATAATCGTAATTTAAAACTTATATTTCAACGAATAAAATAAACATTTAACGTTTAAACAATTGGGAAAACGAACACCGCACGGAGCACGACTGCAGGAGCTGAGGAAGTGAGGCTTTCAACAAAACCCCACTCCCTCCTCAATTCTTTTTCATTTCCACCCACACTCTTTCTTTCTTCCCTCTCTCTCACACCTTTTTTCTCTCAAACTACATCACCACCATCATCACCTAAATCTAGCAAATAACACCACCAAACGGCTTTAAATCACCGGAGTTCTTTGGAGAAAAACAATCACCACGCAACGATCTACATTTATATCTTTTCGGAATTTCGATTCGACACTTTGTAAGTTTCCGACAAAACACGAAAACTCTCGATTTCAAGTATTTTTAGGTTCTAGTTGTTTCTTTAAGCTTAGAATGTCCCTATAAGGGTTGGGTAAAAGAATCAGACCAAACGGAAACCCGAAAACTCATTTTTAGCTCACAAATTCGTAAACAGCCTTAAGTGTCGCAACGAAGGTGCAGTATAGCGTCACTTCATGCGTCACTTAAGTGACGCATTGAGTGTCGCTAAAAGCCCTAATCATGCGTCACTTGCATAAGTGCCGCATAAAACCCCTTTTTCCCGACACTTACCTCCGTCACTTGCTTAGTGACGCCTAGGACCCTTACCGTCACTAATAACCCGACACTGCTTTAGTGACGCCCAAGTATGCGTCACTCCTTTAAGTGACGCCTAACCGACACTTACACCCATCACTGATGAATTGTCGCCACCTTATGCGTCACTTACCTTAGTGACGCCCTAAACTCAGAATCTGCCATTTCATGCGTCACTTCCCAAGTGACGCCTAATGCCCTCTAGTGACGCTATAAGTGTCGCATGAAACAGAACCCAAATTTTACTAAGTGTTGAGACCAAAAATTTTATCACTTGATTTCACCCAAATTCAAGTCCAGATGCGCTTTTCACCCAAATTCACAAAAGCAATTCAATTCCAGCTCGACCCCAGCCAGGGGCTCTGCCCCTTGGACCCCGCTACCAGGGGCGCTGCCCCCGGACCCCCGTCATTAACGGGCTTCGCCCTTACCCTAGGTTCATGAGTAACGGTGTTACATCTAAACTTTCACACAAAGTGTTAAACTTGTGTAACTTCAAACACGAATGCGACACTTCTAAAACACATTGGAACTTAGTTTTAGGTATAACACTTCAAAATCATCAGAATAATAATGTGGGATTATTGTTACAAACAATCACCAATGGGCCATACACATATTTAAACACTTAAACAAACAACCAAATCGCGGTAATTTGGATATTCTAAGTTAGACGAACAACTACAAGGGCAGTCTTTCGAGATGCCTACTCATGTTATAACCATTGCGTGTCTTGGACACTCTCAGGTTACAAGTCTTCGGACATCAATTCCTCGCTAATCAATTCAAGTTTATTAAGTTAAACACTCGAGGCTCAGGTGAGTCTCATGGCCCCTATTTTACTGCTTTTCAATCAGGGGTGTGATTAAATTGCTCGTTTTATTTTACAATATGAACGCAAGTACAATACAAATCAAATACTACATGAATTGTTTTCACTAATCATTTCAAAGCCCTCCACAACATAGTTTGGTAATACATCTGTAGCGTGAATGTTAGTATATGATATCATATAGGATTGACAATCCTCGTCCGGGTTAGCACGCACTAACTGGTCAAACGGACGTATTAGCATTTGGGAAGACGAGTGTAGATTAGGCACTCGTAGGAGGCAACTCAGTTAGGTTTCCTTAATTGGACCTGACGTTCAAGTTAAGCTCAGACTATGTGCTCATGGCTGTATAAACTTTTATTTTGCTTAATTGCATTTTAAATTCAATTATAAAATCTTGCGGTTCATACAAATATGTGTTGACATACAAACCTGTGAGCTCACCAGCGTTTTCGCTGACCAATTTTAGCATGTATCACAGGTGACCAGCAGTAGGTTGGACTGCTCAATCAAGATCCATTAGCTCGAGTCAGCATGCAAACAATCAGAGATTTAGCTGCATTATTATATTTTGTATAGATTAATTATGTACTTAAATCTCTCAATTTCAAACCGAGCTAATGTAAACAAAATTTTGATGTAAACTTTGGTTTTATTAATATCAGTGTAAAACGACGCATATAGTGGTCGTTCATTATATCTTATGTGTTGTGTATATTGATTAGTCGCGCCCCGACCCGATTCGCTTCCGCAACCCGAATTTGGGGGTGCGACAGATTGGTATCAGAGCCTAAGGTTATAGTTAACTAGGTTGCATTTAGTGGGCCTAGACTATGACCGTTAGATAGTATTCTCTATTAAGTATGATTAGGTTCAGAGACTACATGATATTGGTTTAATTTAACATAGCCTGATCAACTATGTACAATTAAAAGAATATGATGTGAGACCTGAAAGGAGTCATGACTGAACAGGATACACTAGTTGACTCTGACCACGAGAGAAACCGGAACTCAAACATGTCTGTGTTAGACACTTTAGGCTATTATGTGATATGTATATATACATAGTTAAGCCTCGCTCTCGCTCTATATCTTAGGCTATATTATATAGGTATTATATGAATTTAGGCCTCACTCATTCTAACGCTTTGTCTCAGAATGGCAAACACACCACCCAATTCATCATGCTCTCATCCGTATGGATCACGAAACCCAAGAGTGGCTAGGAGGGACCCCAGGTCACCTCGGGCTAGCCCATATCCTGCTCACCTTACTCTACCGGATTTAGCCGTTAGGGTACATCACCACGAGCAACGACTTAACGCTATGGATATTGAACTTCAAGAAACCAACGAAAACTGGAGACTCACATCACTAGAACGTATCAATCAAGTCTCCGAAGACCACGAAAACACTATCAACACCATGGGTACTCTTCAAAATCAAATGGGAGAAACCATCGACACCATGGAGGTTGTCCACAACCAAGTGATTGGAAACCGAAATGAAATCTCTGTCTTACAATCAAGGCTGCATCAGTGTGAGACACGTCTAAAGGAAACCGAGGACGCCCTTCGAACGGCCAACAGACTCGCAGAATCTGTGGACCGTCTCATCGCACTGCTACCACAACTCAATTTACGTCAGAATTAGCTTAGGCTGAATCTGTACTCTATTATGTTTTCATAGGACCTATGTAATTCGACCGGATGTAACCATTCCCGGAACTTTTGTAAAACTTCTAAGTCTGTAACTTTTGAAACTCGTGACTCGGAATTGTCTTGATCATTTAACATCGTAATATCAATCAACAATTTCTCGCGACTATCTTACATTGTTAATTTTCACTGTGTGATGTTGTATATTACCGTTTTAATATATATACATCTATTGAATTATCATTCCGGTACAACTTCTCATGTACCTCTTGTTTCTTTCTTAAAGAATCATGCCGCCAAAGAAGAAAAGTTACAGTGATGCCGAACTTGCTGCTGTCGTATCTCGAGCAGTGGCCGATGCTTTGGCTACTCGGGATTCACCCCGAAACTCGCGAAGCAATGACGAAACCCCAGTCAATACCCCTGTTATCAAGCCTTGTTCCTACAAGGATTTTCTCAGCTGCAAACCACTTTACTTCAAAGGCACGGAAGGTGCCATTGGTCTGATCCGATGGATTGAACGTATGGAATCCGTCTTCAACCTCTGCAACTGTGCTGAGGAAAACAAGGTCAAATTCTCTGCCTACACCTTTCAGGAAGGTGCACTTACATGGTGGAACACCCACGCCAATTCTGTAGGCATCGAAATAGCAAACCAACTCCCCTGGGCTGAATTGAAGAAAAAGCTAAGGGAAAAATACTGCCCTGAAGAAGAACTGCATCGGTTGGAGGAAGAGTTTTGGCACCCGACTGTGCAGGGAACTGACATTGCTGGATATACCACCAAATTCCAGCAATTTGCACTGTTATGCCCGGGTTTGGTTGATCCGGAGGAGAAGAGCATCAAAAGATACATCCGCGGCCTCCCGGAAAATATCTAGGGGAATGTCGCTTCATCCAAGCCAACCACTACTGAAAGTGCTATCCGGTTAGCACATGAACTCATGGCAATGGTTGTCAGCCGTGAGAAATCCAATACATCCTCCTCCAACAACAACAAACGCAAACCTTCTGAACACCACAACAACCAGAACAAGAAATCCAACACCATCCAAGTTTACAACACCAACTCTGAACCCAAACGTGCTTACACTGGGGACAGGTCATATTGTTCCAAGTGCAACTACCACCACGACGGTTCATGCAGTACTCCCTGCAACAATTGCAAGAGGTACGGGCACTTGACCCGAGATTGTCGAGCCCCCAAATCCAACAACAACACCTCTCGTAACAATTCCAACCCGCCCAAATCCTGCTTTGGGTGTGGAGAAACAGGACACTTCAGAAACGAATGTCCTAAAAACAAGAACAATGGAGACAACAACAACAACAACAACAACAACGCAAGGAGAAGAGCGTTCGTACTCAACTCCGGGGATGCCCGTCAGGACCCGAATGTGGTCACGGGTATGTTCCTCCTCAACAACTTATCTGCTTCTATTCTGTTTGACACTGGTGCCGATAGAAGCTTTATTTCTGATGAGTTTTGCCCTTTACTTGATATTGCACCTATTGCTCTAGATGTTAAGTACACCGTAGAACTTGCAAATGGTAAACTCATAGAAACCGATAGTGTGATACCTAATTGCACTCTGAACCTAGCCAACGAAATCTTTTCAATCGATCTTATGCCTGTTGAAATTGGAAGTTACGACGTCATCATTGGTATGGACTGGTTGTCCAAACACCGCGCTGAAATCATTTGTTTCGATAAACTCGTTCGTATTCCTCTCGCCGTCGGTAGAACCTTGGTCATACAGGGGGAGACCGGTGGGATGAGACTAAACATCATATCTTGCTTGAAAACTCAGAAATTCCTGAGAAAAGGTTATCCGGCAATCCTCGCACACATCATGGAGAAAAAGTCGGAGGAGAAGCGACTTGAGGATGTGGCCATCGTTCGAGACTTTCCCGAAGTCTTTCCGGAAGAACTACCTGGTTTACCCCCACCTAGACAGGTTGAGTTCTCAATCGATCTCATGCCGGGTGCCGCACCGGTAGCCCGAGCACCTTACCGCCTAGCCCCATCCGAACTTCAGGAGCTGTCCACCCAATTACAGGAACTTCTAGATAGGGGATTCATTCGACCGAGTTCTTCACCTTGGGGAGCTCCGGTCTTATTTGTGAAAAAGAAAGACGGTTCTTTCCGAATGTGTATCGACTACCGAGAGTTGAACAAGCTAACCGTTAAGAACCGGTATCCACTTCCTCGCATCGATGACCTATTTGACCAACTTCAAGGGTCGAGTATTTATTCAAAGATCGATCTTCGGTCAGGCTATCATCAACTTCGAGTTCGCGACACCGACATCCCGAACACTGCTTTCCGAACTCGTTACGGGCATTATGAATTTCGAGTGATGCCCTTCGGTTTAACAAACGCACCAGCTGTATTCATGGATCTTATGAATCGGGTGTGCAAGCCATATCTCGACAAGTTTGTCATTGTCTTCATTGACGACATTCTCATATACTCGCGAAACGAACAAGAACATGCGCAACACCTCAAAACCATCCTATGGCTACTTAAACACGAAGAGCTTTACGCCAAATTCTCCAAGTGTGAGTTCTGGATACAATCCGTACAATTCCTTGGACATGTTGTTAATAGTCAAGGAATCCATGTCGATCCATCGAAAATCGAGGCCATCAAGTGCTGGCAAGCACCAACATCTCCAACCGAAGTACGTTAATTCTTGGGTCTTGCCGGATACTATCGGCGATTCATTGAAAATTTCTCAAAAATAGCTCAACCACTCACAACCCTGACTCAGAAAGACAAAAAGTTCGATTGGACTAATAAACAAGAGTCAGCATTTCAACTTCTGAAACAAAAGCTTTGCAGTGCTCCGATTCTATCCTTACCTGAAGGCACCGATGACTTCGTGGTATACTGCGATGCTTCTCATCAAGGTCTCGGTTGCGTGCTGATGCAACGAGACAATGTTATTGCTTATGCTTCACGACAGCTCAAAATTCATGAAAAGAACTACACCACCCACGATCTTGAGCTAGGAGCTGTCGTCTTTGCCCTCAAAATCTGGAGACATTACCTCAATGGCACTAAGTGCACAATCTTTACCGACCATAAAAGTCTCCAACACATATTCGATCAGAAGGATCTCAACATGAGACAACGCCGGTGGGTCGAATTGCTTACCGACTACGATTGTGAGATCAAATACCATCCGGGCAAAGCAAATGTTGTTGCCGATGCCCTCAGTCGAAAAGAACGAACGAAACCACTTCGAGTCCGAGCCCTCAGCATGACTATTCACAATGATCTAAACATTCAGATTCTCACTGCTCAACTCGAAGCTCTGAAAACCGATAATATCAAAGACGAAGCCTTGCGAGGCATGGACAAACAATTCGAAATCAAGCCTAACGGGATTGTGATGCATCTTATGCGGGGTTGGGTGGTGCTCTTATACAGAGAGACAGAGTTATTGCCTATGCTTCTCGGCAGTTGAAACAGCATGAAAGAAATTACCCTACTCATGACTTAGAATTGGCAGCGGTTGTGTTTGCATTGAAAATCTGGAGACATTATCTTTATGCTACAAGGTGTATTATCTATACAGATCACAAGAGTCTTCTATACATATTTTCTCAGAAAGAGTTGAATATGCGTTAGAGACGATGGTTAGAGTCGATCAAAGATTATGATTGTGAAACTCGTTACCATCCAGGAAAGGCGAACATGGTTGCTGATGCGTTAAGCCGAAAAGGTACCTCTGACCGAATTTATTATTTAAAAGTTGATGTTTCTTCTGACTTAGTGGATAAAATTAAAGATGCACAGTAAGAAGCTTTATTAGATCATAATCTAAAGTTATTTAATTACAATTCTCAAACCGAATCTGGTTACCCAGTTTTGGAAACCTACGAGACTTGGTGATGGATGAAGCTCACAAGTCCAAATATTCTATCCATCCTGGATCCGAAAAAATGTATCATGGCATCAAGGCATTCTATTGGTGGCCGAATATGAAAGCTGAAATCGCTACATACGTCAGCAAGTGTCTTACTTGCTCGAAGGTCAAGGCTGAATATCAAAAACCTTCTGGTTTACTCCAACAACCCAGCATTCCTGAATGGAAATGGGAACAAATTGCCATGGATTTCATAACCAAACTACCAAAGTCATCGAGCGGTTGCGATACCATTTGGGTGATCGTCGATCGTCTCACAAAATCTGCTCATTTTCTGGCAATCAAGGAAACCGACAAAATGGAACGCCTCACACAAATCTACATCAAAGAGGTTGTTTCTCGACACGGTGTTCCAATCTCAATTATCTCCGATAGGGATAGTCGTTTCACGTCTCACTTTTGGCAATCACTTCAAAAATCATTGAGTACCCATCTTGATATGAGTACCGCATACCATCCTCAAACCGACGGCCAAAGTGAACGGACAATTCAAACACTGGAAGACATGCTACGAGCCTACGTAGTTGATTTCAGAGTAAACTGGGAAAAACATCTACTATTGTGCGAGTTTTCGTACAACAACAGCGATCACACCAGCATTAAAACTGCACCTTTCGAGGCACTGTACGGTCGTAAGTGCCGATCACCTATCTGTTGGAAGTGGGAGACAGTTAACTCACTGGTCCTGAGATCATTCACGAAACAACTGAAAAGATCTTCGAGATCCAAAACAAACTCAAAGCCGCATGTGATCGTCAGAAAAGTTATGCTGACGTGAGACGCAAACCACTCGAGTTCCAGGTTGAGGATCGAGTGCTACTCAAAGTTTCACCTTGGAAAGGTGTTATCCGATTCGGTAAACGCGGGAAATTGAATCCCAGGTACATTGAACCATTTGAGATACTCGAGAGGATAGGTCCAGTGGCATATCGATTGCAACTGCCATCCGACTGCAGGAGCTGAGGAAGTGAGGCTTTCAACAAAACCCCACTCCCTCCTCAACTCTTTTTCATTTCCACCCACACTCTTTCTTTCTTCCCCCTCTCTCTCACCTTTTTTCACTCAAACTACATCACCACCATCATCACCTAAATCTAGCAAATAACACCACCAAACGGCTTTAAATCACCATAGTTCTTTGGAGAAAAACAATCACCACGCAACGATCTACATTTCTATCTTTTCGGAATTTCGATTCGACACTTTGTAAGTTTCCGACAAAACCCGAAAACTCTCGATCTCAAGTATTTTTAGGTTCTAGTTGTTTCTTTAAGCTTAGAATGTCCCTATAAGGGTTGGGTAAAAGAATCAGACCAAACGGAAACCCGAAAACTCATTTTTGGATCAAAAATTCGTAAACAACCTTAAGTGTCGCAACGAAGGTGCAGTATAGCGTCACTTCATGCGTCACTTAAGTGACGCATTGAGTGTCGCTAAAAGCCCTAATCATGCGTCACTTGCATAGGTGCCGCATAAAACCCCTTTTTCCCGACACTTACCTCCGTCACTTGCTTAGTGACGCCTAGGACCCTTACCGTCACTAATAACCCGACACTGCTTTAGTGACGCCCAAGTATGCGTCACTCCTTTAAGTGACGCCTAACCGACACTTACACCCGTCACTGATGAAGTGTCGCCACCTTATGCGTCACTTACCTATGTGACGCCCTAAACTCAGAATCTGCCATTTCATGCGTCACTTCCCAAGTGACGCCTAATGCCCTCTAGTGACGCTATAAGTGTCGCATGAAACAAAACCTAAATTTTACTAAGTTGTTGAGACCAAAAATTTTTATCACTCGATTTCACCCAAATCCAAGTCCAGATGCGTTTTTCACCAAAGCAATTTAGTAGAAATAAAAAATTTTCAAGCTGACCTGGCAGCTCGACCCCAGCCAGGGGCTCTGCCCCTTGGACCCCGCTACCAGGGGCGCTGCCCCCGGACCCCCGTCATTAACGGGCTTCGCCCTTACCCTAGGTTCACGAGTAACGGTGTTACATCTAAACTTTCACACAAACTGTTAAACTTGTATAACATCAAACACGAATACGACACAACTTCTAAAACACATTGGAACTTAGTTTTAGGTATAACACTTCAAAATCATCAGAATAATAATGTGGGATTATTGGTACAAACAATCACCAACGGGTCGTACACATTTTCAAACACTTAAACAAACAACCAAATCGCGGTAATTTAGATATTCTAAGTTGGACGAACAACTACAAGGGCAGTCTTTCGAGATGCCTACTCATGTTATAACCATTGCATGTCTTGGACACCCTCAGGTTACAAGTCTTCGGACATCAATTCCTCGCTAATCAATTCAAGTTTATTAAGTTAAACACTCGAGGCTCAGGTGAGTCTCATGGCCCCTATTTTACTGCTTTTCAATCAGGGGTGTGATATTATTGCTCGTTTTGTTTTACAAGTTGAACGCAAGTACAAATCAAAATCAAATACTACATGAATTGTTTTCACTAATCATTTCAAAGCCCTCCACAATATAGTTTGGTAATACATCTGTAGCGTGAATGTTAGTATATGATATCATATAGGATTGACAATCCTCGTCCGGGTTAGCACGCACTAATTGGTCAAACGGACGTATTAGCATTTGGGAAGATGAGTGTAGATTAGGCACTCGTAGGAGGCAACTCAGTTAGGTTTCCTTAATTGGACCTGACGTTCAAGTTAAGCTCAGACTATGTGCTCATGGCTGTATAAACTTTTATTTTGCTTAATTGCATTTTAAATTCAATTATAAAATCTTGCGGTTCATACAAATATGTGTTGACATACAAACCTGTGAGCTCACCAGCGTTTTCGCTGACCAATTTTAGCATGTATCACAGGTGACCAGCAGTAGGTTGGACTGCTCAATCAAGATCCATTAGCTCGAGTCAGCATGCAAACAATCAGAGATTTAGCTGCATTATTATATTTTGTATAAATTAATTATGTACTTAAATCTCTCAATTTCAAACCGAGCTAATGTAAACAATATTTTGATGTAAACTTTGGTTTTATTAATATCAGTGTAAAACGACGCATATAGTGGTCGTTCATTATATCTTATGTGCTGTGTATATTGATTAGTCGCGCCTCGACCCGATTCGCTTCCGCAACCCGAATTTGGGGGTGCGACATCATGTATCCAAGATCAAAGATCAAAAGCATGCTCCCAAAGATTACAACCTTGTTTTTCAAAGAACAAATATTTCATTTTTTCCAAAACCCCCTTTTAGTAAAAAGTTCCGCCTCAAAATATTTCATCATCTGCCTATCTTTAACCATGTAGAAATTCGAGTTTGCTTGAGGACAAGCAAAGTTCTAAGTATGGGATACTTGATATCGCGTAAAAAGTCATGTTTTTACTACCGATATCTCTCTCATTTTGGAACAATTCTTGGCATTTTAAACTCAAAAACAGTACAAATCAATGATATTATGCCAAGATGATCAAAACAAGGTTGCAAAACGAATGAAAAACGAAGATTCCACGCACGTTTGAAGGTTCAAGGCATCAAAACGAGATTTCAAGACAAAAGTGCCCATCATCAACATCCATCTCATCTAAGATGTTTATTTCAAATTACGAATCCAACAGAAGAAGAATCAACAAAAACAGACGAAGAATGAAGATTCTACGTACGCCGGAAGATCCAAACGATTCGTACGACACATCTAAAGTTCAGAGATATATTTTTGGGATTTCTTTTTATCAAAATCTTTATTTTTGAATTACGAATCCAACGCAAAAAGAATCAACGCAAACGGACGTATAACGAAGAAAACACGCACGAATCGAGAAACGAGGCAACAGGCGACGAACCGGTGCGGGGGGTGCCAGCCACCCCACCGCCGCCGGGTGGCACATGGCCACCGCCAGCCGCCACTCACCCACATGGATCGCGCTTTTTGGTCCTTTCGTGTACCCGGTGCTAGACCTTTACGTGCTTTTCGTACCTGGTGCCACCACCTTTTCCACCTTTTGCTATTGTGACCTTCCACTTGTTAAAATACACCAAAACTCTCCTATAAATAGGAGGCATGAAGCTCATTTGCAAACACACCTTCCTAGCTTATCTTTCTCACTCTAGAAATAAGCTCCCACTTTCTCACTCTATATTTCTTTCTTTAGATTAGTTTTAACTAGTATGTAAACTAGTTTAGGAGTTTTATTAGAAGTAGAAGGAAAGTGCGGAATACATTGTAATCTTCGGTGTATGCTCGGAATTGTGTCAATTAATTCAAGTCTATTCTCTCTCGCATTTAATCCTGGTTCTTTCTATCCCTATCTATCTTAAATTATTACGTTTTTATTGATTATGCTAGATTTAGTTATTGCCATGATTAGAGAGTAGTATACTTGTTGTGTTTGTTTGCGATGTAGTTAATTAATTATGGGATGATTTATAATTAAATATTAAAGATCGGTAGTATCGCTTTGATCGTCTTATTGCATGTTCTTGTTTGATTGTTGCCTTAGGATCATCATAGTGGTAAAGTATAAACGGTCTTAATTATCGTAAAGTAATATGATGGCCCCTATTCGATTGTTACTCGATATAGTATTGGAAACACTTCAAGGTGGAGTACAAATGTATGGAAGTCGAGGAACGACCGAAGGTAGTCATATTACGAAACGGTACAATATTACGAAGTAATATGATGGCCCCTATTCGACTATTACTCGATATAGTACTGGAAACACTTCAAGGTGGAGTACAAATGTATGGAAGTCGAGTAACGACCGAAGGTAGTTATATTACGGACTAACATATAAAATGAGAAACCTAGTTTAATTAACCTTTCTAAGTAGACTTTTAAACTTCAATTTAATCTATCGTCTTTCCACCAATAAACGTGATTACAACACCTTTTTAACGACGTCCAATTAAAAGGTAGTCAGTCATCTGTGTCAATATAATTTGTCAAAGGTATGAAACTATGGAACCGCAAGGCTACATGGGGGATTATCGTAGGACAAGACATGGTCAAGGTTTGAAGCGGTGGAACCACTTAAAGTGAGGAACGCTGTGAATAACTAGGGGATTTATTGGGTAGTCTTAAGCAATGGCTGGTTTAAAGTCATAAATGAACCGTTTTAAATACATGAATCTGTTAGGATAACGAGGAATCGTTATATGATTCAATTATGTCTAGTACCTTAAGATTTTGTTCTCGTTCATATGAAAGTATTATTAAACCATAATTGAGATTTTGCTTATTATTCTAAATACTTTGTGATGTTACCATAACCTAGCTCCCGGTGTGACATGCTAATGGGATTTTAATTAGCAGGGAATCTAGTGTTTACATCACGAGTATTCAAGATTAATAATTAACAAATATCTTTCAACACAGTTTCTCCAAACATCATCCCATAACTTAATTAACGAAATCTCAGCAAACACTATCTTTATTTTATATGCTTTATCTTTTATTTTTATTTCGCTTTTATTTATTTTCCTAAGTTAATACAAAAAACAAAACTCCCCCACTATTTTATAAACCCTTCACTAGTTTGAAAGCCCTCATCTGCCATGCCTTAGTTTCAATTCAGTCGGTTTGAAAAACGACGCTAGGTCATACCTACCACTTGCTCACCATTAGGATTAGCATTGCTAGGAAAAACTTAGGCCCTGCAATTACAAATTTAAAACACCCACTGATGCCCGCCGCTAGTAGCCGGTGCAACGACAAGGGTTGAAATCCTTACCGACCGCTGGTGGCGCATCAGATACCCAATCATGTTTATAACTATCGCGTATCGTGGACACCCTCAGGTTACGAGTCTTGGGACAATCACTAATCGGCTAATCAACTCACGTTTATTGATTAAACGCTTCAAGACTCAGATGAGTCTCATAGCCTCTCTTTTATTGTTTTTACTCAGGGGTGTGATTCATTGCTCGTTTTCAACATGTGAACGCAAGTACAAACATTTTCATATACTACATGAGTTTCACACAACTAATCATTTCAAAGTCCTCCGTCAGCATAGTTTAGTAATATGTTGTAGCGTGAATATTAGTATATGGTACCATATAGGATTGACCCTCCTCGTCCGGGTTAGCAAGCACTAACTGGGTAAACGAATGTACTAATATTTGTTCAGACGAGTGTTGATTAGGCACTCGTGGAGGCACCTCTCTCAGGCACTCATTGTGATACTGACCCCTCGAGTTAAGCTCAGACTATGTGCTCATGGCTGTATACATTATCATTATCTTTATTTGCTGGATGCAAATCAGTACTTAAATCTTGCGGTTCACATGATATTATTTGACATTCAAACCTTTGAGCTCACCAGCGTTAGCTGACCCATTTTAGCATGTATCACAAGTACTCAGCAGTAGATTTGGACTGCCCTCAGGATTACTATAGCTCGAGTCAGCATGCAGACAATAGAAATTTCCTTGCATTAGTATATTTTGTACAAGTATTTATTTATTGGAATCTCTCATTTAATCGAACACGAGCTATGTACGGCTTCAACTATTGTAAACATTTTAATATTAATGTATTTTATTAAAATGACACATATAGAGTCGTTTGCTATATATCTGTGTGTTTTGATTATTGATTAGTAACACCCAAATTATGCTTTCGCTAAACAGTAAATTTGGGGGTGTTACACATGTCGTAGTACTGCCGGCTCTCATTTACATTAGTCAGGCATGTCGTAGTACTGCCGGCTCTCAGTTACACTAGTCGGACATGTCGTAGTATTGTCGGCTCTCAATTACTCAAGTCGGGCATGTCGTAGTACTACCGGCTCAATTACATACTTTGCTTGCGAGCAATTCGGTCGATGCCAGATAGGCACAAAACGATGCCACGGTAGAGTGGGCACAAAACGATATCACTGTATTGCAGTGGGCACAAGTACGATATCGCGGTAAAGCGATACACTCGATGGATGGGCGAGCTTATGCTCGTGATCTACACACTTATACGGATGGGCGAGCTTATGCTCGTGATCCGTACAATTAACGGATCGATGAACTTTCGCGCGAGGCCATCAACTCAGTATTTGACTAAATACTCAATCATAGTCCGTGGGACTACAATTATGTTGCTGGATGCAACACGCTATACCAAGTGGCACACCAATTATTACACAACATCATATGACGTGGTCATACAATTACATGATAGTCCTTAGGCATGTGTTGCCTCACATTGATAGGTTTACTTAATACCTGATAGGTATCCAGGCGTGGAATGCCTCAATATTTATGTACTTAGGTATACATCACGGTCACTTAGGTATGAGATACCTTGTAGGATGTATACACATTGGTGTTACAACTTCAATACAATACATATCAAAATCGTAGATTTTGAACTACTATTCAAAACATATAAGGTTTTATACTTTATGTTTCAACTGACAATCCTATGAACTCACCAGCTTTATAGCTGACTCGTTTTAGCATGTGTTCTCAGGTGCCCAACAGGATTAAGATTGCTACAAGCTTTGCTAGCTCGAGTCGCATGTTTTTAAGCAACTGGATTTCTCTGCATAACTTTTGTATTACAAATTATGTATAGAAAATATTTTGCGAACTCGCAATTTGTATACACTTTTATTTTGGGAATGTATAACTATTTTCAAACGTCTCATTTAGAGTCGATCATTATGTACCTTTGTGCTTGTGATATTTGATTTGGTAACACCCGACCCGACCACTTCCGCAACCCGAAATTTGAGGGTGTTACACAAACTTTCGAATTATGTTTCGAGTTAGGTAACGAACTTTCAAATTATGTTTCGAGTTAGGTAACAAACTTTTCAAGTTTTTCAAGTTAGGTAACAAACTTTTCAAGTTAGGTGAAAAAAAAGTTTGTTACTTAACTCGAAATATAATTTGAAAGTTCGTTACCGACATTTATAATAAATTGGGTTGATACCCTAACTCGGCAAAATGAGGAAAGTTCGTTACCGATCTGCACCATTTACCCATCCCATTAATATCATCATTATTAAACTTTGAAGTATTAAACATATGACATTAAATTATAATTAATTAAAGCTTTTTCAAAATTTACTTATACTAATATATAATGCATTTCAATGTGTGTTTTTTATAATAGAATATAATAATTTACCCCTAATATTATTATTATTATCAGTATAATCAAATCTTATATATACTATCATTATTAAACTCTAATGTAATCAAAACGTGGCATAATTTTTAACGTAAGGAGTTACGAGACATGTCAATTATGGATGGAAAGATTGGAACGTGACAAAGATGTTAGCAAACTGCTGTAGGCGGCTTGTCCACCGTTTGTTGTCAAATTCCATCTCTAAAGCCCCCAAAATCAATTTTCCCTAATTTTAAACAAATTTTAAATTGTTGTAAGATATTAAAAACGAACTAACGATGATGTTTCTATTAAATTGTAAATTTAAGCGATTGTATTTTTAGTTTAATTTTTGTAAAATGAATTCCTATATCATAGACTTTCAGTTTTTTATCAAATTTTATTATCTAACACCCACGTAAGAATTGTATGTATAGTTAGTCTCAAACCAACCCACTTCACAAATCACAACTTAAACCTGAACATACAATATGACAACCGCAACTCAACTCCCGAGCATCAAGTTCGCTATATCTTTCGGGTATTTTGTTTTTTTTAAAAAAAAAAAAAACCAAGTTTTTCCATTAAATAAAAACTATATCGTAGCATTTTATTGTTCCGCAGCATCAAACGAGTATTATGTCAGTCTTTAATAATGTAGGAAGAATGGAGTAATATCTCTTCGGGAATCATTTTCGTTTCGTAACCATAAACATATACATACGAGAGAACAAACTTTTGATTACATACAAACTCAACCCCCAAATTAGATCAAGTAATTCCTTTCTTCTCAAATAAGTTCAACCCAACTATACAATTCATTCGGCCAAAATCAATTCCATCTTAAACATATACCAACATTATTGTTCATCCCTATAAATCTTGAACTCGCTTGATATAAATAGCAGAAGCCGAAGGCCTCGGATAGGCAGTGGAACGACTGCCACTGCTTGCAGCACCACCATCTCGAGATTCCAGTCTCCTCCCTTGGGCCTCGTTGGCTGAATGTCTTCGTAATCGCGTCATTCCCTTTGGATCTTGAAGTAGTTCTAGTTCTTTGACCACTTCATCCATGGTAGGCCGGAACCTAGGATCCATTGAAACACACCGTAAGGCTAGGTTAGCAGCTGTGTGGGCCTTATCTAAGGTGTACTGGCCTTCAAGACGGTTGTCAAGCACACGGAAGAGTTTCCGTTTATGAGGAAGGTAAGGTTTCGCCCATTCTACTAAACTGTGTTCGCCAGAAGGTCGGTTTTTGTCTACTGCTCTTCGGCCTGACAACATTTCAAGAAGGACCACACCAAAACTATAGACGTCACTTTTTGATGTCAAATGACCTACAATGACCAAACATACATCAGTTGTAGTAAATTACAGTTTCCATATTTAATGTATCATTGAAATAGATATATAAAAGATAGTACTATTTAATGCCAAATGTAGTGTTCAAAAACCGCAAAAAGACATGCCACGAGAAGTAGGCAAGTAGCAAAAAAGAGTTAGCATACCCGTGGATAAATATTCAGGGGCCGCATAGCCATAGGTCCCCATGACCCTAGTCGAAACATGGCTTTTATCCCCTGTTGGCCCATCCTTGGCTAAGCCGAAATCAGAAAGTTTTGCATTATAGTCCTGTTTGAAACAAACAATCAGTCATTATCGTGACTACCAATAACAAGCAAGTCATGTAAACGATTTAGTTCTGTAAATTCCAAAATAAACCACATACGGAATCAAGCAAAACATTAGAAGTCTTGAAATCACGATAGATCACTTTGGTTTCCGCACTATGAAGAAAAGCAAGTCCTTTAGCAGCTCCAAGAGCAACCTTTAAGCGAAGACTCCATGAAAGTGGTTGAAAATAAGATCCTCCTATTGGCACAAGAATCATATCAGACCCATTAATCGTTTGTATTCTCTATATTTAACCCAAGTCCTTATGCAAAAAATATTTCAAAAGAGAAAAAACACAAACTCACTCCTGAACAAGTGATTCTCCAAGCTACCACGTGGCATGAATTCGTAAACCAGGAGCCGATGTTCATCTTCCAAACAATATCCAATCAATTTCACAAGATTCGGGTGTGAAAATTGCCCCAAATAGTTTACTTCAGCCTATATAACCAATACAATTTCTTAGCATGAAGTGATTAAGATCTTTTAAAGAATGTCTTTTAACACAAGTTAAGTAATAAGTTGCTTACCAGCCACTCCCTATGACCTTGAAAGCTTTCTTGATTAAGTCTTTTGACGGCAATAACAACTCCGGTTCCAGGCTTTGCTGCTGCGAACGATTGCTCATCCATCCATCCTTTGAAAACCGACCCAAAACCACCTTCACCCAACACGCTATCGGGTCTAAAATTTCTGGTGGCCATTCTGAGATCGGAATGATTAAAGCTCTTCAAATTTGATGATTGCAATATTTCACCTTCACTCCGGGGAGTGGGAGGGACTGATGAGACCTTACTGCCACTCGAATTGCCATTCTCATTTCCATCTGTACTTACATTTCTTGAACTAACCCCTAAAAAATTTCAACAAAATATGACAAGTAATTTTCAATGTCCATATTAGAATATTCCAACAAATAAAGTTTATGTATTTTTTATAATACTTTAATGGGTACATCCAATAGATTTAATTCGACCTAAACCCTACTTAAATTTTCAATCTTGAAAATTCGGAAAAAAACCAAGACTTACAGAAAGGACGATTAATAATGTTAAAATTGCATTATAACAAAACCCATTCACAAAGTTTGCAACTTTTTCGGTTTATCTCTAATGGGTATATCATATGGATTTGATTCTAACAAAATCCAACTTAAAGCTTGAACCATGAATATTATAAACAAAACTCACGATTCCCAGTGAATACTAAATCTGTGTCTTCTTTATTATTTTAATGGTATTCAATTTTAGCTAAACCCAGCTTGAATTTTTTTTAAAAATACAAGATTCCCAGAAAAAGACTCTACACTTGTGTTAATTTGCACCTAAAACAAAACCCATTTGTACAAACTGTTCTGTTTGTTTCTTTATTACCAATTTCTTAGAGGGTATACATAATTGATACGATTCAAGATAAAATCAACATGAAGTTTGAATCTTTAAAAGTAAAACACAAATCAGGGTTCCCAGAAGAAAACAAGCGATAATAATTATGTTTAAGTTGGGTTTAATCAATACCCATTAAACAATGAAACAGCTAAATAACCATCATTAACAAAGAAATTGAATAGTATACATACCTGTGTGGCAGGGGCTTTCAGCTTTGATTCTAGCACTCAAACAGATACCCATTGAAATTATTATTCTTTTTGAAAGGAGGTCTTTTTATCACTTCAACAAGATACTTGACTACACTAATACACAATTATTAAAGAAATAAAAAAGCAGATCTGGGTGTCAAAAAGGTGAAAAGAAGAGAAAAAACTTCATTTATCCCATTAATTAAAGAAAAAAGAGGGGGACAATTTTTGGCACTGATACCAAGTTTCATCATTAACAAGGCAACAATTTGATTAAAAAGTTTGTATTTTTAATGAATCTTTGTGTTAAACAAGATGAAATCACACAAACCCAAAACTAGGTTCAAGAATTTGTACCTCTTTTTTTGAGAAATATAAAAAAAAAATGACAATTGGGTGCCCACAGAGAAGGTAGTTATGGTGGTTGTTTGGGAAGTTTTGATAGGTGGTTAACTAAAATTGAGCCAAGTTGGTTTGTAGGGGTGGTGTATTTAGGTTGGGATAAGATGCATTAATGGCATTTTGCTCCCACTTTTGGCATTATATATACATGCTATATATATACTTTTTGACGGTTGTGAGGATAAGGGTATCCACAGCTGCAACGATTTTAGCCGGTGGGGTGATTCATTCACAGTTTCACACTCCTTTTTCAAGCCTGCCTTATTTCCAATACTCACCACCTACCAATTTTGTGCACGGCAAACACAATTTAACATTGTAACGTATGTTCTACTAATACATTTTTTTTTATAATAATCATTTGAAGGGTTAAATCAATAACAAACTTAAAAAATTAAATATTAAAAAAAAACACGTGATTAAAAAAAAATGTGACTTTGAAAATTAAAAAAAATAAATATTAAAAAAAAAGACGTGATTAAAAAAAAATGTAACTTTGAAAATTAAACTATTATTAACTTTTTCCCCCTCCTATCTTTGTTTGCTCTCCTTGCTTGCACCAATCAAGAAATTTTATACTCCGTATTAGTAAAGATGTTATATCTAATTCTATATTCTAAGAGTAAGTAAGATTGTATTATGATGATAAATTATGCATATTTGATAATTAATTAGATGAACATAGTGTTTGGATTTGATTCTACTTATGGCACAATATTGTATAATCAAAGTTGAAGGTAGTTGACACGGTATAGATTGTTATTTAGATAACTTAACATGTAAAAATGGGCATTTTTCTTTAAAATTACCTGTAAACCATTTTATTTTCTGTTTCTTAAAACATAACAATTTAAAAATATGAAAATTATAAAAATACTAATACATCTAAGTACGCATAAATATAAATGAAAGGAAAAAAACGTTAAATTTTTTAGAAAGATAAGTACCCACACACTCCACGAATATTTACATTAATCCACAAATATATACAATTGCTTAATCTCCGAGTCTCGAACCCCCAACCTTTTGGTTAGAAGGGTTACCACAATACCCTAACTTCCGTACCATATTTTAATGGTATACATACGCCTCACCCGCAAGGAGCATCCGGGCATATTACATGTCCATAAATCATTGACACGTGTTGAGGCACGGTTTCGAATACTTGACCTGTCGGTAACACATGACAATTATGGCATTTGCGGTAATGCTACCATTTGAACAATGGTCAACTGGTCTATGTATAATGATATACTAGCTGGTAATCTACACGATGCACGGGAATGTATTTGAAATCAATATAAAAGAAGTTAGTTTTTATTTTTTATAGAAAAAGAGAAGTGATTAACCGTTGGTATATTGGTTTATACGATTTCCAAAAATAGAATGCAATTTGTTTGACGATATACTTAAATTAGAAATCACAAATGACATACCTGTATTAAAGATTTATAGTTATGTAATCTTATCTTAAATATAATATATGATTAATCTTTGTGATATCATCATTTAAATTAAATTGAATTATCAATTAGGCCCCTATATTTATTTAAGATTTTACATTCCCGTTAAGCATCACAAACATTGGTTATTGGATCTGTTCGGCGACGAGCTTTTTGGAGCTTTTTGAAGCTTAAAGCTTTTTGTCTTAAAAATTAAGCTCCTCAAAAAAAATAAAGCTCTGTTTGGATGTACTAGCTTAAAGCTTTTTGGTTGAAGATAAAGCTCCTATTTTAAACGCTACTCAATCAAGCGTTGAGATTTTCCTGGAGCTGTTAGAATTAAAAATTACCCAAATACCCTTACCATCAATATCATGTCACGTACAAATATGTCTTTCATTTAAACCCTAATTAACTTCTTTTCTTGGGCCTCTCTATCGATCGCTCTCTGCGTTCTTCTTCTATCTCTCGATTTCTCAAAACTGGTGAGTTTGCATCATACTCAATCTATTATATATAATTTATGATGTTTTCTTAACATTGATTTACGGCCCTTTGTAGCAGATTTTGACTTATTTTAATATGATGACAATCATATATGTGTTCTTCTTTTTGTTTGTGTACGAACAATATATGTTTTTTGCTAACACAATTATTAGTATGGCTAGCTCTCGACAATGATGAATGACAGAATAGGTAAACTACATTAATACAAATACACCAATTAGGAATTAACAAATATAGAGATCCAAGATATTGCCATACAATATATGTTTCTTTATCCTCATGT
Organism: Pseudognaphalium luteoalbum; assembly: GCA_963422505.1. Taxonomy (NCBI): domain Eukaryota; kingdom Viridiplantae; phylum Streptophyta; class Magnoliopsida; order Asterales; family Asteraceae; genus Pseudognaphalium; species Pseudognaphalium luteoalbum. The sequence continues at coordinate 53,776,781 of OY730196.1, forward strand.
TAATTCTTGCTTTCTGTTGCACTTGCTACTACTATATGTATCTCGATAAATACTAATACTATTCTCAAGTGTTGCTATAGTTCTTGATGAATTACTCATTGTTATGTCATATGTGTGTATTTTAAAGTTGCTATGTTCTATATTAAGTTCAATGATACCCCATGGTTACGGTATGTACAATGGTTTATCATTTGTATGGTGATGGTACGTACGTTCACAGACCTAGGTTGCGGGTCTTGGTCACTGGGTTACAGGCCATGATCACCGAACACCTGGACTGTTTATGCCACGTATCCGTATTTGGAACCGAGTATGTGTGAGTATGGAGTAATGAACAGACGGGTTTCATGACAGTAGATCGTAGTGAGCTGGTTTCATCCTTGAATGCCCTTCAAATTTCCTGTACATATGTTTCTGTTCCAACCAACTTGGTGGTAAAGATGTTGTTCTAAATATTTCTGTCATGCAAGAGTGAGCTCAATGTACATGTGCCACTTGACATGGGGTTATAAAAAGAATTTAATATATTTTGTGGTCATTGAAAGGTTTAATATATAATTGCCAATAGTTTAATATAATATGGACCGTCCAATATATGTAAATGGATACCTTATTATATGGTGTTATATGGTAGGAAACTAGGATTGATTGACAAGAAACATGCAGGTGTAACACCCCCAAATTTACTGTTTAACGGAAGCAAGCCTTGGGGTGCTACTAATCAATGATCAAAACACACAAGGTATAATGAACGACTCTATATGCGTCATTTTAAACATTACATTGATAATTCAAAAGTTTTACAATGTTATAATAGTTACAAAAGCTCGTGAGCCAAAATGTAAGAGATTCTAGGGCATATCTATTTTACAAAATGTAGAAATGCATATGAATCTCCTGAGATCTGCATGCGACTCGAGCTAGCTAATCCTGAGCAGTCCTACTACTGCTGTGTACCTGAGAATACATACTAAAAAGTCAGCTAAAAGCTGGTGAGCTCACAGGTTTGCGTAGTAATAAAGTAAGTGTGAACCACAAGATTTAGTAATAATTGTTTGAAATGAATCAAATAATGTATACGTCTGCCATGAGGTCATAGTCTGCGCTTAACGTGGGTGTCATGATCACACTAAAGTGCCTGATCGTGGGTGCCTCCGAGCGAGTGTCTAATCCACACTCGTATGAACAAAAGTTAATGCGCCCGTTTAACCAGTCAGTGCTTGCTGACCCGGACGAGGATGGTCAGTCCTATATGGTACCATACACTAACATTCGCGCTACTTAAAGTATTACCAGAACTACGATCATAGAGGACTTAAAAGTGATTAGAAAATAGCTCATGCAGAATATAGCGAGTTTTGTACTCGTGTTCACATGTAAAACAGTTAGAGCATGTATTCCCACCCCGGGAGTAAAAACAGTAAAAAGTCGGGGCTATGAGACTCACATGAGCCTGAAGAGTTGCAATGAAGCAAATGTGATGAAGAAAAATGGTGTGTCCGAAGACTGTAGCCTGCCGGGCGTTTATAACGCGCAAGGTTGAATAAAATAAGTAGCTATCTTTAAAGGTAACCTATGCTAGTTGTTCATCCAACTAGTAATGTCCAATGATTTGATTTGATTGGTAAGTTCGAGTTTTGAAAACGTGTACGGCCCGTTGGTGATTATTTGCAATAATATTATTTTTAAGTCGAAGTGTTATACTTAAAAAGTATTTACAAACTTTTATGTGACGGGGGTCCGAGGTGGCAACTAGGGGTGTTAACGAGTCGAGCATTTAACGAGCTACTCGAGTTCGAGCTCGTTTAACTCGAATTCGAGTTTGATAATATTCGAACACGAGTCGAGCTCGAACGAAAAATACTACTCGATTAATTTCACGAGCCGAGCATAAAAAATTGATGTTCGACTCGGCTCGTTCGAAAGCTCGTTTAGTTTCGAGTCAAACGAGCTATTCGAGTCGAACGAGTCGAGTTTATATAATAAATTTGTCTATTTGGAACTTTAAATGTATGTAACTAATATATTTAAACCTAAGACATCAAGTATAAATGAGCTTACTCGAGCTTGATTTTGAGTTATGGAATGAGTTTAGCGATCCCGAACTCATAAACAAGCAAAATTGCGCTTGAAATTTTGATTTATAAAGACACTTTCCAATCAAATAAACGAGCATCAAACTCGAGTTCGAACAACAACAAATAATTCGAACTCGAACTCGAACACAATTTTTAAAACTTACTCGAACTCGAGTCGAGCTCAAACCGGATAATTAGCAAACGAGTCGAACTCGAGCATCCTGATATTCGACTCGATTCGGTTCGTTAACAGCCCTAGTGGCAACCCCTGGCGGGGTACAAGGGGCTGACCCCTGGCTGGGGTCGATATGCCAGGTCAGCTCGAAATTTTTTTATTTCCACCATATTGTTATAGAGAAAAACGCATCAAGATTTGAATTTGGGTAAAATCAAGTGATAAAATTTTAGGTCTCGACACTTAGTAAAAATCGGGGTTCTGTTTCATGTGACACTTATTGCGACACTTAGGGTCTTAGGCGTCACTTAGGAAGTGACGCATGAAATAGCAAAGTCTGGGTAAGGGCGTCACTTATGGCGTCACTTATGGAAGTGACGCATAGTGAGGCGTCACTTAGTGACTTGGGCGACACTTAGGAAGTGTCGCATAAAATTTGAAATTCTGAGTTTAGGGCGTCACTTAGGTAAGTAACGCATAAGGTGGCGACACTCCATTAATGTCGGGTATAAGTGTCGGTTAAGGCTTCTAGGCGTCACTAAACAAGTGACGGAGGTAAGTGTCGGGAAAAAGGGGTTTTATGCGGCACTTATGCAAGTGACGCATGATTAGGGCTTTTAGCGACACTCAATGCATCACTTAAGTGACGCATGAAGTGACGCTATACTGCACCTTCGTTGCGACACTTAAAGCTGTTGACGAAAATTTGAGCCAAAAATGAGTTTTCGGGTTTCCGTTTGGTCTGATTCTTTTACCCTACCCTTATAGGGACATTCTAAGCTTAAAGAAACAACTAAAACCTAAAAATACTTGAAATCGAGAGTTTTCGGGTTTTGTCGGAAACTTACGAATCGTTGCGCGGAGGATCCGGAAGGATAGAAACGTAGATCGTTGCAAGGTGGTTCTTTTTCTCCAAACGAGTGACGAAGATCGAGGTCGTTTGGTGGTGTTATTAGTGAGATATAAGGGATGGTGGTGTGGTTTGGTTTAGAGAGAAAAGAAAAGAAGAAGAAATGTGAAAGTAAGAAAGAAGAAAGGAATAAGGGAAGAAAAGGAAGGGGAAGAGAGAGAGGGGGGGCAGCTGGTGGGGTCCACCAAGTGTGGGCTTCACCAGTTTTTCGTTCTCCCGCGTACGCGTTCCGTGCAGCGTTCCTTGTTCGATCGTTTTGCGTTAAATAATTATTTTACACGTTTAGTTATAAGTTTTTAAAATACAATTATTTATTCAATATTGTGTTGAAGTATTTTACCAAATACTTAATAAACTTAATTGGTTTCGTTTGCTCGGGTGATTAATGTTTAAGTCACATAGATGTTTATTATACGATATGAAATGTAATTGAAATATTATCAAAAGAAAATATTTTTGGGTATGATATCGTTATTAAATAATTTTATATTATTTAATAAAATTGATCACCAACGTCCGTATTTACTTGAACCGAATTACATTCGATATGAAACGTGCTTGATTTAACCAAGTCGCGCAACTGTATATATATAACAATATATATTATTTGATACATAAATTAGCCTAACACAGTACTAATTACATGTATTACAAAAACGATTAGGACCTAATGACTAGCCCTAATTTGGCGGGTGTTACATTCTCCCCTTGTTAGGAGAATTTCGTCCTGAAATTTAGTTCGATGCATCGTTTGATGTAGAGTCAGTGAACAACTGCGGATACTTGAGTCGCATTTGGTCTTCCCGTTCCCAAGTGTATTCCGGGCCGTGCCGCGAATTCCACCTGACCTTAACGATGGGAATACGACTTTGTTTGAGTTGTTTGATTTCGCGATCTATGATCTCCACTGGTGTTTCCACGAAATGAAGTTTATCGTCGATCTGGATTTCCGCAAGGGGTATTATGAGTGTTTCGTCTGATAGGCATTTCTTTAAGTTAGAAATGTGGAAGGTAGGATGCACACTAAGCTCTTCAGGTAGTTGCAATCGATATGCCACCGGACCGACCCTCTCAAGGATTTCAAAAGGTCCGATGTATCTGGGGTTCAGTTTCCCGCGTTTACCGAAATGGATGACGCCTTTCCAAGGTGATACTTTGAGTAATACCCGGTCTCCAACCTGGAATGCGAGTGGTTTGCGTCTCACATGAGCATAGCTTTTCTGACGATCACGTGCGGATTTCAGCCGTTGTTGGATACCAACGATTTTCTCGGTGGTTTCATGAATGATTTCTGGACCGGTGAGTTGGCTGTCTCCCACTTCGGTCCAACTGATGGGTGATCGGCACTTACGACCGTAAAGAGCCTCGAATGGTGCAGCTCCAATACTGGCGTGGTAGCTGTTATTGTATGAGAATTCACACAAGGGCAAATGGTGTTCCCAATTTGCACCGAAGTCAACTACGCATGCTCGTAGTATGTCTTCTAGTGTTTGGATAGTTCGTTCACTTTGGCCGTCAGTTTATGGATGATAAGCGGTACTCATATCGAGGCGAGTACCCAAAGATTTCTGTAATGATTGCCAAAAGTGTGAGGTGAAACGACTATCCCTGTCGGAAATAATCGAGATAGGAACGCCGTGTCAGGATACAATTTCTTTTAGATAGATTCGGGTGAGGCGTTCCATTTTATCGGTTTCCTTGATGGCGAGAAAATGGGCGGATTTGGTGAGACGATCAACGATTACCCAAATGGTATCGCAACCGCTTGACGTCTTTGGGAGCTTGGTGATGAAGTCCATGATAATTTGTTCCAATTTCCATTGGGGTATGTCTGGTTGTTGAAGTAAGCCAGAAGGTTTCTGGTGCTCGATTTTGACTTTTGAGCACTTGAGACACTTACTGACGTAGGTGGCGATTTCAGCTTTCATGTTTGGCCACCAGTATAATTCCTTGATGCCATGATACATCTTGTCGGATCCAGGATGTATGGAGTATTTGGATTTGTGGGCTTCGTCCATTACTAAGTCTCGGAGATTCCCGAAACACGGTAACCAGATTCGGTTTGCGAAATATTTAACCCCGTTGGGTTTGGTTTCGAATTGTTTCTCCATGTTTCGCAACGTTTCGTTTTTGATATTTTCGGGTTTCAAGGCTTCGAGTTGAGCGGTGAGGATTTGAGTGATAAGATCATTATGGATTGTGATGCTGAGGGCTCGGACTTGAAGTGGTTTCGGTCGTTCCTTTCGACTGAGGGCGTCGGCAACAACATTTGCCTTACTAGGGTGATATTTGATCTCGCAGTCGTAATCGGTAAGCAACTCGACCCAGCAACGTTGCCTCATGTTGAGATCTTTCTGATTGAGAATGTGTTGGAGACTTTTGTGGTCGGTAAAGATCGTGCACTTAGTGCCATAGTCTCCAGATTTTGAGCGCAAACACTACAGCTCCTAGTTCAAGGTCATGAGTGGTGTAATTCTTTTCATGGATTTTGAGTTGTCGGGAGGCGTAGGCGATGACTTTGTCTCGTTGCATAAGCACGCAACCGAGACCTTGATGCGAAGCATCGCAATATACCACGAAGTCATCGGTGCCTTCGGGTAGAGATAGAATAGGTGCGCTGCATAACTTTTGTTTCAGGAGTTGGAAAGCTGACTCTTGTCTGTCAGTCCAATCGAACTTCTTTTCTTTTTGAGTGAGGATCGTGAGAGGCTGGTGTAACAACCGCCAAATTTATGACTTTGGATTAGGGCCTAAACTACTTGTAATTTCATGTATTTAGTTTTGTATTAATCGAAATATACGAGACTCTTGTGAGATTACCTATGCGCGTACGTAACTCATTTAAATCATACACTTACCAAACGGACGAGATCCTATAAAAATCTAGATCGGACGTTGGTGACAAAAACTTTTAAATAATTTGGAATTAACCGAACAAACCTTACTTGCTTTAATATATTGTGTAAATATACTACACGTATCTAGTATCGTTTAAAAACATACCGAACGTGAGGAGATCACACAAAACGCGCCTAACAATGGGAAGTAATTCAAAATTTTATTTTTATAACTCATTATTAAGTATTATGATAAAATACTTCGGAAACACTTTAACAAATAGCGCGAAACAACATTTAACAATTACGGGATTTAACCGACAATGACCCACGATATGAAAACTCGGAAGCACCAACCCGCGAGCCGAGACCCAAGTGGGACGGCTCAGACCCGCGGACCCAACCCAAACCGACCCATGACCCATCCCTTTTAAAACCCTTTTGTCCCCTTCTTTCTTCATTTCACACTAAACACACATACACACACACACTTTCTCTCCTTCTCACTCTCCATTTACAGCCCCAAACCACCTCCAAACGTCACCCAAAACCCATCATCCTACAGAGTTGATTCAAGAAGAAACGATCACCATCTTGAGCTCTCCATCTTCATCTCCTCCATTCGCGATTTCCTGGTAAGGAACTTCAAAACTCTTTTAAATTACTTAGGAAACTTTTATTTACATGCTAGAACGTCTACTCAACAAAGATTTGCCCAAAAATCGACTTGAAAATGCGTTTTTATGAAAAAGTGTTCGAACAGCTCGTTCTGCGAACCGAGATCCGTTCGTCCTGCGAGGCGAGCCCAATTGCGAACCGAAGATTGAACTCGCGAACCCAACGACGAACCGAACCCACCTGCGAGTTGACTTGCGAGTCGACCTGCGAGATGACTTGCGAGTCGACCTGTGAGTTGACTTGCGAGTCGACCTGCGAGATGACTTGCGATTCGACCTGCGAGTTGACTTGCGAGTCGACCTGCGAGATGACTTGCGAGTCGACCTGCGAGATGACTTGCGAGATGACCTGCGAGTTGACTTGCGAGTCGACTTGCGAACCGAACCTTGTGTTGCAAACTGAGTTCAGTTCGCAGCCTACTGCCTTGCGAGCCGAGCTCGGCTCGCACCGCGAACTCAATTCGCACCACCATTTCAGTCCATAACCCGACTTGACCAATTATCCGAATTTAAATTCTAGATACGATTTTTAATAAAACGATATACATAATAATACCACTCTCGGACTATTTTTACAAACCGTCACCAACCGGCCATACTTGTTTTCAAAATACAAACGGTTTACTAAACGAACGCTTGGACACGTCCTAGTTGAGTGGACAGCTAACATGGGTGATCTTTTAAGACACCAACTCGCTTACCAGTTTACTTACAACCTTGTGCGTTACGAACGCCAGAGGGTTGCAGGATTCCGAGAAACGATACACATACTTACAACCGTTTTACCTGGTTGATTACGCATACGCACTTACTGGACTCAGGTGAGTCTCATAGCCCCACTTTTACTGTTTTACTTACGGGGTGAGATACATAGCTTATTTTACGAACTCGAGTACTGATTTACATGTTTACCAAACGGAATTGCATGAGTTTTCTCACCAATTATTTGGGGAAGCCTCCTCATCATATATCGTTAGTTATGTACTTAAGCGCGAACACTAGTTAATGGATCCATTAGGGAAATGACCCTCCCCGCCCGGGGTAGTAGCGATACCACGAACCGATCTGTATAAACGGGCGACTATTATTCGTTACTGATGCTTGCTCAATTTCCGAGCATGTCACGGGAGCAAATTTATTATTTACGGGTTAAGCTTCGATTATGAGCCTCATGACAATGGTATAACTTACTTACTTTTTATTGCAAGTATTGCAAATAACTGATTTACGCCTGCGGGCCTTATTAATGAAATCTTGTGTTCGAACTCTTACTTTATTTACAAACCTATGAGATTCACCAACATTCGTGTTGACCTTTTTAGCTTTGTATCTCAGGTACACATACGGAGTAGGACTCCCCCAGGACCTAGCTAGAGTCGCATGATTTCTACACTGCATTTAACGGAGATTCTTAGCATTATCTTTTGTATTTATTATGATTATGTAATAGAATCTCCCGCCTTTTCTACGCAGTCTCTAGGGAACTTCATTTTGTAACCGGGAACGTTATGTTTCAAACATTTTATGTATGGAAATGTAATTATTTTATAAACGTTGCATATAGATGTCGTTTGCTTAACTTTTGTGCTGTGATATTTGATTAGTAGCACCCCAAAGCCTGCTTCCGCTAAACTGTGATTTTGGGGGTGTTACAGATTGGTATTAGAGCCTAAGGTTATAGCGAACTAGGTTGCATTTAGTTGGCCTAGAATATGACCATTAGGCAGTATTTCCTCATTAGGTATGACTGGTTCGGGAATTGCATCATACGACGTTAATTTAACATAGCCTGATCAACTATGTACAATTAAGGAAGGGTGATGCGAAACCCGAAAGGGGTTATATTGAACAGGAATACACTTGTTGACTCTGACCACGAGAGAAATAGAATCGATACTTGGTTGTGCTAGACACACTAGGCTATGTTATATGCTATATATGTATAAGTAGGCCTCATTCTTTCTAACACTTTGTCTCAGAATGGCAAACACACCACCAAGTTCGTCACGCTCTTATCCGCATGGAACACGAAACCCACGGATGGCTAGGAGGGACGCCCGTTCGCCTCGAACCAGCCCATATCCTGTTCACCCCACTCTACCGGACTTAGCCGCTAGGGTGTACCATCACGACCAACGACTCCATGAAGTGGATATCGAACTCCAAGAAACTCGCGAGAACTGGAGACTCACAGCAATGGAGCGAATCGAACAGGTCTCCGAAGATCACAATCACACTATTACCACCATGAACACTCTTCAGAATCAGGTGGGGGACACAGTCGAAACCATGGAGGTTGTTCACAACCAAGTGATTGGCAACCGAAACGAGATCTCTGTCCTTCAATCAGGACTCCATCAGTGCGAGACACGTCTAAGGGAAACTGAGGACGCTTTCTGAATGGCCAACAAACTCGTCGAATCTGTGGACCGCCTCAACGCACTGCTGCAATAGCTCAACCTACGTCGGAATTAGCTTAGGCTGCATCTGTATTATATTATGCTTTCGTAGGACCTATGTAATTTGTCCGGATGAAACAATTTCTGGCATCTTTTGTATTTACTATGTTGTGTAACCCTCTAGAACTCATGTCTTGTATCTAATCTAATTATCTAATGAAATATGGGGATATGGTTATCACGTCACTCTGTTCTCGTATATTCCATCATATATGCGTGAGATGTATCATAAATTCGTACAAATCTCTTATTTTCCCTTTCTTGTTCTCCTTGTTCAGTATCATGCCTCCTCGACGCCAGGTCACCCTCAGCGAAACGGAAATAGCGGATCTAATTGCCCGCAGTGTGGCCCAAGCCTTGGCTACCCGGACACCTATTCCTAGTAGCGAAGATACAACTACCAATGGGCCCCAACCCAAACCCTGCTCTTACAAAGACTTTCAGAACTGCAAACCCCTGAGCTTTGCAGGTACCGAAGGAGCAATCGGTCTAGTACGCTGGATCGAGAAAATCGAATCGGTGTTCCTTATTTGCAACTGCACAGAAGGAGACAAGGTCAAGTTCTCCGCCAGTACATTTTCTCACACCGCCCTTACCTGGTGGAACACCTATGCCCAGACTGTGGGTATTGCAAATGCTTACAAACTCTCATGGGATGAGTTAAAGCAGCTGTTGAGGGGCGAGTACTGCCCCCGAGATGAATTGAAGCAGCTGGAAGTAGAGTTCTGGAACCACAAAATGCAGGGTGATGACATCACGGGTTACACCAACCGTTTTCACCAACTGGCACTTTTGTGCCCATCCATGGTCGATCCCGAGTACAAGAGGATCGAGAAGTACATAGATGGACTCCCCGACAAGCTTCAAGACCTGGTGACTTCATCCAAACCCGGTACTGTACAAAGCGTCATTCGTATGGCTCATGAACTAACGGCCAACTCTGTCCGCCGTGGCACAACCTCAACCCCAACAACAAACAACAAGCGTAAGTGGGAAGGAAGCCCCAATTCCTCCAACCAAACCTTCAACAAAAAGCCTGAATCTGTAAAGGCTTATTCCTCGGGATCTACTGAGAGGAAAGGGTATGTCGGGAACAAGCCTTATTGTTCCAAATGCACCCGCCATCATGACGGTTCCTGCCCTTGTACTAATTGCAAAAAGTTCGGACACTTGGCCAAGGATTGCCGAACCAACATCCCTACCCCCAACCCTAACACGCCGAAGACTTGCTTTGGGTGCGGAAATCCAGGACATTTCAAGAGCGACTACCCCAAGTTGAAAAACAACAACAACAAGAACAACAACAACGCTCGAGGAAGAGCTTTTGTGCTGAAATCAGGGGAAGCCCGTCAAGACCCCAATGTGGTCATGGGTACGTTCCTTCTGAACAACTTAACTGCTACTGTCCTATTTGATACTGGTGCTGATAAGAGTTTTATGTCTGATAAATTCTATTCCCTACTTGACACTACACCCATAGCCTTAGATTCTAAGTACACAGTAGAATTGGCAAACGGGGAACTTATTGAGGCCAACAGTGTGATACCAAATTGCACTTTAAATCTAGCTAACGAACTCTTCTCCATTAATTTGATACCCATCGAGATCGGCAGCTTTGATGTCATAGTAGGTATGGATTGGTTATCCAAGCACCGAGCCGAAATAGTTTGTTTTGAGAAAATCGTCCGAATCCCTCTCGTCGCTGGTGGAACCTTAGTCATACAAGGGGAGACCGGCGGGACGGGCCTAAACATCATTTCCTGCATAAAAACCCGAAAATACCTAAGAAAAGGATACCAAGCGATCCTGGCACATGTTGTGGAGAAAAAGTCGGAGGAGAAACGACTGGAGGATGTGCCTATTGTTCGGGATTATCCAGAAGTCTTTCCTGAAGACTTGCCTGGCCTTCCACCACCGAGACAAGTCGAATTTTCTATTGATCTTGTGCCCAGTGCAACACCGGTGGCACGAGCACCTTACCGACTGGCCCCATCCGAGCTTCAGGAGTTGTCTACGCAGTTACAGGAACTCCTGGATAAGGGATTCATTCGACCAAGTTCCTCACCTTGGGGAGCTCCGGTCTTATTCGTAAAGAAGAAAGACGGCTCTTTCCGCATGTGCATCGACTACCGTGAACTTAACAAGTTAACTGTCAAGAACCGTTACCCACTCCCTGGCATTGACGACCTGTTTGACCAGCTTCAGGGGTCGAGTTTCTATTCAAAAATCGACCTCCGGTCGGGTTACCACCAACTTCGAGTTCGAGACTCCGACATCCCAAAAACAGCTTTCAGAACCCGCTATGGTCATTACGAATTTCAAGTCATGCCTTTTGGCTTAACCAATGCGCCAGCTGTATTCATGGACCTTATGAACCGGGTGTGTAAACCATATCTAGATAAGTTTGTTATCGTGTTCATTGACGACATCTTAATCTACTCGCGCAACGAAATTGAGCATGGCCAACACCTGAAGACCATCTTGGAATTACTCAGACACGAGGAGTTATACGCCAAGTTCTCCAAGTGTGTGTTCTGGATGCGAACAGTACAATTCCTAGGACATGTCGTTGACAGTCAAGGGATACGTGTTGATCCAGCTAAGATCGAGGCCATTAAGGGATGGGAAGCGCCAACCACACCAACCGAGGTACGACAATTCTTAGGTCTCGCCGGATACTATCGACGATTCATTGAGAATTTCTCCAAATTAGCCTTACCCTTAACCTCACTGACTCAGAAAGACAAGAAATTCGATTGGACCGACAAACAAGAGTCAGCCTTCCAATTGCTGAAACACAAACTTTGCAGTGCGCCGATCTTGTCCCTACCTGAAGGCACCGATGACTTCGTGGTTTACTGCGACGCCTCACACCAAGGACTTGGGTGCGTGTTAATGCAACGGGAGAAAGTCATTGCCTATGCCTCACGACAACTGAAGGTTCATGAGAAAAACTATACGACACACGACCTGGAATTAGGTGCCGTGGTTTTCGCGCTAAAAATCTGGAGACATTACCTTTACGGCACGAAAAGTACCATCTTTACCGATCACAAAAGCCTCCAACACATATTCGATCAAAAGGATCTAAACATGAGGCAACGTCGTTGGGTCGAGTTGCTGAGTGACTACGACTGCGAAATCAAATACCATCCAGGCAAGGCGAACGTAGTTGCCGATGCCTTGAGCCGAAAAGAACGCGTGAGACCCCTTCGGGTCCGAGCCCTTAGTATTACCATCCACAGCGATCTCGTCACCCAGGTTCTTGCCGCTCAACTCGAAGCACTCAAACCTGAAAACGTCACCGATGAAGCCCTGCGAGGCATGGATAAACAATTTGAAACCAGACCTGATGGAGCTCGGTACTTCTCTAACCGGGTATGGGTACCCAAATTTGGAAACTTACGAGATTTGGTGATGACTGAAGCTCACAAATCTTGATATTCTGTACACCCTGGTTCTGAAAAGATGTATCACGACATCAAAGGGTTGTATTGGTGGCCTAACATGAAAGCTGACATAGCTGTGTACGTCAGTAAATGCCTAACTTGTTCAAAGGTCAAGGCCGAACACCAAAGACCTTCGGGATTGCTCCAACAACCTGAAATTCCTCAATGGAAATGGGAACAACTTTCCATGGACTTTATTACCAAACTACCGAAAACTTCAAACGGTTGCGATACAATTTGGGTAATTGTAGATCGTAACACGAAATCTGCCAATTTCCTGGCCATCAAGGAAACTGACAAGATGGAGCGATTGGCTCGCATCTACATCAAAGAAATTGTGTCACGACACGGCGTACCTATCTCGATCATCTCGGATAGGGACAGTCATTTTACTTCTAACTTTTGGCAGTCACTACAAAAATTCCTCGGTACTCGTTTGGATTTGAGTACGGCATATCATCCACAAACTGACGGCCAAAGCGAGCGAACTATTCAAACACTGGAGGACATGCTACGTGCCTGCGTGGTTGACTTCGGTAAAAATTGGGAAGATCACTTGCCTTTGTGTGAATTCTCTTACAACAACAGTTACCATGCTAGCATCAAGACCGCACCCTTCGAGGCACTCTACGGACGTAAGTGCCGATCACCCATCTGCTGGACTGAGGTGGGGGATACCCAACTCACTGGTCCGGAAATCATTCACGAAACCACCGAGAAAATCGTTGGTATCCAAAACCGACTGAAGGCCGCCCGTGATCGTCAAAAGAGTTACGCCGACGTGAGATGCAAACACCTTGAGTTCCAGGTTGGGGATAAGGTACTCCTTAAGGTGGCACCATGGAAAGGTTTTATTCGATTTGGAAAACGAGGAAAACTGAACCCTAGGTACATTGGACCGTTTGAAATTCTCGAGAGGATTGGTCCAGTGGCGTATCGACTACAGCTACCTACCGAACTTAGTAGCGTACATCCTACCTTTCACATTTCTAACTTAAAGAAATGTCTGTCTGACGAGACACTGATTGTACCACTCGATGAAATACAAATCGATGATAGACTTCACTTTGTCGAGGAACCCACGGAAATAATGGACCGTGAGGTCAAGCGTTTAAAACAGAGTCGTATTCCCATTGTCAAGGTCAGGTGGAATTCGAGGCGTGGTCCTGAATTCACTTGGGAACGGGAAGACCAAATGCGACTGAAATATCCACACTTGTTCACAAACACTGCTCATGCGACTTGAGCTTAATTTCGGGATGAAATTCTCCTAACAAGGGGAGAATGTAACAACCGCCCAATTTATGACTTTGGATTAGGGCCTAAACTACTTGTAATTTCATGTATTTAGTTTTGTATTAATCGAAATATACGAAACTCTTGTGAGATTACCTATGCGCGTACGTAACTCATTTAAATCATACACTTACCAAACGGACGAGATCCTATAAAAATCTAGATCGGACGTTGGTGACAAAAACTTTTAAATAATTTGGAATTAACCGAACAAACCTTACTTGCTTTAATATATTGTGTAAATATACTACACGTATCTAGTATCATTTAAAAACATACCGAACGTGACGAGATTACACAAAACGCGCCTAACAATGGGAAGTAATTCAAAATTTTATTTTTATAACTCATTATTAAGTATTATGATAAAATACTTCGGAAACACTTTAACAAATAGCGCGAAACAACATTTAACAATTACGGGATTTAACCGACAATGACCCACGATATGAAAACTCGGAAGCACCAACCCGCGAGCCGAGACCCAAGTGGGACGGCTCAGACCCGCGGACCCAACCCAAACCGACCCATGACCCATCCCTTTTAAAACCCTTTTGTCCCCTTCTTTCTTCATTTCACACTAAACACACATACACACACACACTTTCTCTCCTTCTCACTCTCCATTTACAGCCCCAAACCACCTCCAAACGTCACCCAAAACCCATCATCCTACAGAGTTGATTCAAGAAGAAACGATCACCATCTTGAGCTCTCCATCTTCATCTCCTCCATTCGCGATTTCCTGGTAAGGAACTTCAAAACTCTTTTAAATTACTTAGGAAACTTTTATTTACATGCTAGAACGTCTACTCAACAAAGATTTGCCCAAAAATCGACTTGAAAATGCGTTTTTATGAAAAAGTGTTCGAACGGCTCGTTCTGCGAACCGAGATCCGTTCGTCCTGCGAGGCGAGCCCAATTGCGAACCGAAGATTGAACTCGCGAACCCAACGACGAACCGAACCCACCTGCGAGTTGACTTGCAAGTCGACCTGCGAGATGACTTGCGAGTCGACCTGCGAGTTGACTTGCGAGTCGACCTGCGAGATGACTTGCGAGTCGACCTGCGAGTTGACTTGCGAGTCGACCTGCGAGATGACCTGCGAGTCGACCTGTGAGTTGACTTGCGAGTCGACCTGCGAGATGACCTGCGAGACGACCTGCGAGTTGACTTGCGAGTCGATTTGCGAACCGAACCTTATGTTGCAAACTGAGTTCAGTTTGCAGCCTACTGCCTTGCGAGCCGAACTCGGCTCGCACCGCGAACTCAATTCGCACCACCATTTCAGTCCATAACCCGACTTGACCAATTATCCGAATTTAAGTTCTGGATACGATTTTTAATAAAACGATATACATAATAATACCACTCTCGGACTATTTTTACAAACCGTCACCAACCGGCCATACTTGTTTTCAAAATACAAACGGTTTACTAAACGAACGCTTGGACACGTCCTAGTTGAGTGGACAGCTAACATGGGTGATCTTTTAAGACACCAACTCACTTACCAGTTTACTTACAACCTTGTGCGTTACGAACGCCAGAGGGTTGCAGGATTCCGAGAAACGATACACATACTTACAACCGTTTTACCTGGTTGATTACGCATACGCACTTACTGGACTCAGGTGAGTCTCATAGCCCCACTTTTACTGTTTTACTTACGGGGTGAGATACATAGCTTATTTTACGAACTCGAGTACTGATTTACATGTTTACCAAACGGAATTGCATGAGTTTTCTCACCAATTATTTGGGGAAGCCTCCTCATCATATATCGTTAGTTATGTACTTAAGCGCGAACACTAGTTAATGGATCCATTAGGGAAATGACCCTCCCCGCCCGGGGTAGTAGCGATACCACGAACCGATCTGTATAAACGGGCGACTATTATTCGTTACTGATGCTTGCTCAATTTCCGAGCATGTCACGGGAGCAAATTTATTATTTACGGGTTAAGCTTCGATTATGAGCCTCATGACAATGGTATAACTTACTTACTTTTTATTGCAAGTATTGCAAATAACTGATTTACGCCTGCGGGCCTTATTAATGAAATCTTGTGTTCGAACTCTTACTTTATTTACAAACCTGTGAGATTCACCAACATTCGTGTTGACCTTTTTAGCTTTGTATCTCAGGTACACATACGGAGTAGGACTCCCCCAGGACCTAGCTAGAGTCGCATGATTTCTACACTGCATTTAACGGAGATTCTTAGCATTATCTTTTGTATTTATTATGATTATGTAATAGAATCTCCCGCCTTTTCTACGCAGTCTCTAGGGAACTTCATTTTGTAACCGGGAACGTTATGTTTCAAACATTTTATGTATGGAAATGTAATTATTTTACAAACGTTGCATATAGATGTCGTTTGCTTAACTTTTGTGCTGTGATATTTGATTAGTAGCACCCCAAAACCTGCTTCCGCTAAACTGTGATTTTGGGGGTGTTACAGCTGGGCTATCCTTGAAAAGTTTTCGATGAAACGTCTATAATAACCAGCGAGACCCAAGAATTGGTGTACTTCGGTCGGCGTTGTCGCCGCTTGCCAACCTTTGATAGCCTCGATCTTTGACGGATCAACATGAATTCCTTGACTATCTACAACGTGTCCAAGGAATTGAACGGTTCGTATCCAGAATTCACACTTAGAGAATTTGGCGTATAACTCTTCGTGTTTGAGAAGTTCTAGAATGATCTTAAGATGTCACGCGTGTTCTTCTTCGTTGCGCGAAAAGATTAGAATGTCATCAATGAATACTATGAAAAACTTGTCGAGATATGGTTTACACACTCGGTTCATGAGGTCCATGAATACATCCGGTGCGTTTGTCAAACCAAAGGGCATGACTTGAAACTCATAGTGGCCGTAACGAGTTCGGAACACAGTTTTCGGAATGTCGACATCGCGAACTCGTAATTGGTGGTAACCGAATCGTAAATCAATTTTGGAATAGAAACTTGACCCTTGGAGTTGGTCAAATAGATCATCGATGCGTGGTAGTGGATAACGGTTCTTGATGGTTAACTTGTTCAGTTCCCTGTAGTCGATGCACATGCGGAAAGAACCGTCTTTCTTTTTGACAAACAAGACCGGAGCTCCCCAAGGTGAAGAGCTTGGTTGGATGAATCCTTTGTCTAGGAGTTCCTGTAACTGAGAGGATAACTCTTGAAGTTCGGATGGAGCTAAACGGTACGGTGCTCGTGCCACGGGTGCTGCTCCGGGCACAAGATCGATGGAGAACTCTACCTGCCTAAACGGTGGAAGGCCAGGTAATTCCTCAGGAAAAACTTCTGGAAAGTCCCAAACGATTGGCACATCCTCAAGCCTCTTCTCCTCTGACTTCTTCTCCATAATGTGAGCGAGGATTGCCGGATAACCCTTTCTCAGATATTTGCAGGTTTTCATACATGAAATGACGTTTAACCTCGTTCCACCGGTCTCCCCTTGTATAGTAAGAGTACCACCGGAGACGAGGGGTATACGGACAATTTTATCATAGCACACGATCTCGGCGCGATGCTTAGACAGCCAGTCCATGCCGATGATGATATCGAAACTTCCGATCTCGACGGGTATAAGATCGAATGAAAACAACTCGTCGGTGAGGTTTAAAGTGCAATTAGGTATCACACTATCAGTCTCAATGAGTTTGCCGTTAGCTAACTCTACGACGTATTTAGAATCTAATGCAATAGGGGTGATGTCAAGTAGTGGACATAATTCATCAGATATAAAACTTCTATCAGCACCAGTATCAAATAGAATTGAAGCAGATAAGTTGTTGATGAGGAACATACCCGAGACCACATTTGGGTCTTGGCGGGCATCCTTTGAGTTCAGGACAAAGGCTCTACCTTTTGCAGTGTTGTTGCCTTTGTTCTTCAGTTTCGGACATTCGTTCCTGAAATGTCCTGGATTACCGCACTCGAAGCAGGCTCTGGGTTGACTGGTATTGGAGTTGGTGGTAGATTTGCAGTCCTTGGCCATGTGCCCAAATCTCTGACAGTTTGAGCATTGGGTACTACAAGGGCCATCATGGTGACGGCGGCACTTAGAGCAGAAGGGCTTGTTTCTAGAGTAGCCCCTTTTTGGTTCAGACCCAGAAGAGTAGGCCTTGACGGTTTCAGGTTTCTTGGATGATGAGGTGTTGTCGTTGTTGTTTCCCGACCATTTGCGTTTGTTATCCCCAGACTGGTTCGGATTGTTGGCGGCAGATGTTCCTCGGCGGACCACCTGTGCCATGAGGTTATGTGCCATTCGGACGGCAACTTGGATAGTGGCGGGGTTGGAAGCAGTGACCAAACCCTGAATGCGTGGGGGAAGTCCCCAGATGTAACCCTCGATCCGCTTGTACTCCGGATCAACAAGAGATGGGCATAGCAGTGCCAGTTGGTTAAACCTGGTAGTGTATCCAGCAATGTCATTGCCTTGGGTGGTGAGGTGCCAGAACTCGTGCTCTAGTTGCCGAATCTCATCTCTGGGACAGTACTCGTCCTTCAGCATCTGTTTCAACTCTTCCCACGGAGTCAGATAAGCAGTATCGATGCCCACAGTCTGAGCATAGGTATTCCACCAAGTCAGAGCACCATCCAGAAAGGTGCAGGTGGAATACTTGACCTTGCAGTCCTCCGAGCAATTGCATATGCAGAAGACTGACTCTACTTTCTCCAACCAGCGTAACAATCCAATGGCACCCTCGGTGCCTTTGAAGTTCAACGGCTTGCAGTTCTGGAAATCTTTGTATGAACAAGGCCTAGGTTGTGGCCCGTTGGCAGCCGTGTCCTCGCTACCAGAAGTTGTTGTTCGGGTGGCCATGGATTGAGCCACACTCTGGGCGATGAGCTGAGCTATTTCGGTGTCGCTGAATGTGTATCGTTTTGGAGGCATATTGCTGAATCAGGAAAAAGAACAAGTGAGATGTTTGTAGGACATTATGATGCATTACAGTTGTATATGTAGTGAAATATACAATGATAACACAATATGGTAAGGATAATCGAAATCCATTTAGATAATTAAGTTGGATACAAGGTACGAGTTCCAAAAGATACAGAACATAAGGGTTTCAAAAGATGTCGGGAATTGTTACATCCGGTCGAATTACAACGATTTCACATAAGCACTAGGAAAATTTCAAGATAAGGTTACATTAATCTTGACGTAGGTTAATTCGTTCCATCAACGCAACAAGACGATCCACGGTGTTTGCAAGGCTGCTGGCCTGTCGGGCGTTGTCTTCAGCCAAGACTAATCGTTGCACCAACATCCTTGAGTATTCTTTGGCCTCCTGCAGGCGTTGCTCGCATTGCTCCAACCTAAGTCGCAAGAGCTCGACTTCTATTCCTAATTCCACTACCCGGTCGTGGAGTATGTTCATGTTGCTAACAGTGTTTTCATGATCTTCGGAGACTTGGTCGATGCGCTCAAGCGCTGTGAGTCTCCAGTTTTCGTTGGTTTCTTGCAAAGTGACATCCATGGTGCGAAGTCATTGCTCTTGGCGGTCCATCCTAGCGGCCAAAGCCGGTAGAGTGAAGTGGGTTGGATACGGGCCAGCTCGGGGCAACCGGGTGTTCCTCCTAGCTACCCTCGGGTTCTGCGACCCGGATTGAGAGTATGACGAATTGGGTGGTGTGTTTGCCATTCTGAGACAAAGCGTTAGAAAGAGTGAGGCCTATATCCATATAATACATATATAATATAGCCTAAGATGTTGAGTGAGAGCGAGGCCTATCTATGTATATGAATATATATCACATAATAGCCTGAGGTGTCTAACACAGACAAGTTTGGGTCCCGGTTTCTCTCGTGGTCAGAGTCAACTAGTGTATCCTGTTCAGTCATGACTCCTTTCAGGTCTCACATCATATTCTTTTAATTGTACATATTTGATCAGGCTATGTTAAATTAAACCAATATCATGTAGTCACTGAACCTAATCATACTTAATAGGGAATACTGCCTAACGGTCATAGTCTAGGCCCACTAAATGCAACCTAGTTCACTATAACCTTAGGCTCTGATACCAATCTGGAACACCTCCAAATTTACTGTTTAGCGGAAGCAAGCCTTGGGGTGCTACTAATCAATGATCAAAACACACAAGGTATAAGGAACGACTCTATATGCGTCGTTTTAAACATTACATTGATAATTCAAAAGTTTTACAATGTTATAATAGTTACAAAAGCTCGTGAGCCAAAATGTAAGAGATTCTAAGGCATATCTATTTTACAAAATGTAGAAATGCATATGAATCTCCTGAAATCTGCATGCGACTCGAGCTAGCTAATCCTGAGCAGTCCTACTACTGCTGTGTAAGTGACAATACATACTAAAAAGTCAGCTAAAAGCTGGTGAGCTCACAGGTTTGCGTAGTAATAAAGTAAGTGTGAACCACAAGATTTAGTAATGATTGTTTGAAATGAATCAAATAATGTATACGTCTGCCATGAGGTCATAGTCTGCGCTTAACGTGGGTGTCAGGATCACACTAAAGTGCCTGATCGTGGGTGCCTCCGAGCGAGTGTCTAATCCACACTCGGATGAACAAAAGTTAATGCGTCCGTTTAACCAGTCAGTGCTTGCTGACCCGGACGAGGATGGTCAGTCCTATATGGTACCATACACTAACATCGGCGCTACTTAAAGTATTACCAGAACTACAATCGTAAAGGACTTAAAAGTGATTAGAAAATAGCTCATGCAGAATATAGCGAGTTTTGTACTCGTGTTCACATGTAAAACAGTTAGAGCATGTATTCCCACCCCGGGAGTAAAAACAGTAAAAAGTCGGGGCTATGAGACTCACCTGAGCATGAAGAGTTGCAATGAAGCAAATGTGGTGAAGAAAAATGGTGTGTCCGAAGACTGTAGCCTGCCGGGCGTTTATAACGCGCAAGGTTGAATAAAATAAGTAGCTATCTTAAAAGGTAACCTATGCTAGTTGTTCATCCAACTAGTAATGTCCAATGATTTGATTTGATTGGTAAGTTCGAGTTTTGAAAACGTGTACGGCCCGTTGGTGATTATTTGCAATAATATTATTATTAAGTCGAAGTGTTATACTTAAAAAGTATTTACAAACTTTTAGGTGACGGGGGTCCGGGGGCAGCGCCCCTAGTTAGCGGGGTCCTAGGGGTGGCAACCCCTGGCGGGGTCCAAGGGGCTGGCCCCTGGCTGGGGTCGATATGCCAGGTCAGCTCGAAATTTTTTTATTTCCACCATATTGTTATAGAGAAAAACGCATCAAGATTTGAATTTGGGTAAAATCAAGTGATAAATTTTAGGTCTTGACACTTAGTAAAAATCGGGGTTCTGTTTCATGCGACACTTATAGCGACACTTAGGGTCTTAGGCGTCACTTAGGAAGTGACGCATGAAATAGCTGAGTCTGGGTAAGGGCGTTATTTATGGCGTCACTTATGGAAGTGACGCATAGTGAGGCGTCACTTAGTGGCTTGGGCGACACTTAGGAAGTGTCGCATAAAATTTGAAATTCTGAGTTTAGGGCGTCTCTTAGGTAAGTGACGCATAAGGTGGCGACACTCCATTAGTGTCGGCTATAAGTGTCGGTTAAGGCTTCTAGGCGTCACTAAACAAGTGACGGAGGTAAGTGTCGGGATAAAGAGGTTTTATGCGACACTTATGCAAGTGACGCATGATTAGGGCTTTTAGCGACACTCAATGCGTCACTTAAGTGACGCATGAAGTGACGCTATACTGCACCTTCGTTGCGACACTTAAAGATGTTGACGAAAATTTGAGCCAAAAATGAGTTTTCGGGTTTCCGTTTGGTCTGATTCTTTTACCCAACCCTTATAGGGACATTCTAAGCTTAAAGAAACAACTAGAACCTAAAAATACTTGAAATCGAGAGTTTTCGGGTTTTGTCGGAAACTTAGGAATCATTGCGCGGAGGATCCGGAAGGATAGAAACGTAGATCGTTGCGAGGTGGTTCTTTTTCTCCAAACGAGTGATGAAGATCGAGGTCGTTTGGTGGTGTTATTAGTGAGATTTAAGGTATGGTGGTGTGGTTTGGTTTAGAGAGAAAAGAAAAGAAGAAGAAATGTGAAAGTAAGAAAGAAGAAAGGAATAAGGGAAGAAAAGGAGGGGGAAGAGAGAGGGGGGGGGCCCCGGCTAGTGGGGTCCACCAAGTGTGGGCTTCACCAGTTTTTCATTCTTCCGCGTACGCGTTCCGTGCAGCGTTCATTTTTCGATCGTTTTGCGTTAAATAATTATATTACACGTTTAGTTATAAGTTTTTAAAATACAATTATTTATTCAATATTGTGTTGAAGTATTTTACCAAATACTTAATAAACTTAATTGGTTTCGTTTGCTCGTGTGATTAATATTTAAGTCACGTAGATGTTTATTATACGATTCAAAATGTAATTGAAATATTATCAAAAAATAATATTTTTGAGTATGATATCGTTATTAAATAATTTAATATTTTTTAATAAAATTGATCACCAACGTCCGTATTTACTTGAACCGAATTACATTCGATTTGAAACGTGCTTGATTTAACCAAATCGCGCAACTGTATATATATAACAATATATATTATTTGATACATAAATTAGCCTAACACAGTACTAATTACATGTATTACAAAAACGATTAGGACCTAATGACTAGCCCTAATTTGGCGGGTGTTACAGCAGGTGTGTTGTGTGTACAATTGTTTGGGATTTTAATTACTGTTTGTGTGTATAATATATATTACATTATTAGATTAGATGGCTGAAAATAAGAGAAAATCCAAGAAAGAGAGTTGGCCGGATGAGTATGTTGTCGCATTGTGTGAATTCCTAAATAAGTATATAACAAAGCATGACCAAACTTCACCATTTAAATGGTGCGATCTTCAACCCGAATTTGAAAAACTTATCAACCACAAGTTTCTTAGTGAAAGAGCTTTGAAGAACAAATATGACACAATGAGAAAAGATTATAATTTGTGGAAGTCTTTGAAAAACGGAGCAACTGGTTTAGGTTGGAATGATTCTACAAAGACACTTGATTGTTCGAAAGCTTGGTGGGAAAATAAGATTAAGGTAATGTTGAAACTTTCAAAAAATATTGTTATTATTAATATATTTACTATTATTGTTATCATATAACATTATTATCGCTACTAAACTTAACAGTGTGTATCTATATTTACCAGCTACAGCTAACAGCTACCAGCTACCGCTTCCAGCTAGTTTTGCCAAACATATACCCATAGAAGTTTAAAAAAACATTTTGTAGAGAGAACCATTTTGGAACCCCACTAAAAGCTTGTAATCATCGGTCAATGAATCATAACCAAAACCCCAACATATTGTTGACATGCGGCCATCAAAATTATAGGGCCTTGGCAGCGTTCTCACCGAGGGATTGACGACTACAGCTTCATCACGGTGAGTACATACACATACCAGCCCATTGGATGAACCGATAATATAAGGTACGTCGTCACCAAAACAACCAATGTTCCTCCATTCAAGATAAGTAAAGCCACTATCACTAACAACCATATCAGATTCATTGAACAAAACGATCCTCCTATGCCCAGGCTTATAAGTGTTGCGATCACAGTTGTAACTATATTTAAGATGAAGGTTAATAAAACTGGGTTTGGAGATCAAAGTATTCCATGACTTACACACACTTTTACATCGGATCAGATCTGTCACATCCAATTTTACCAGTATCTGCTCAAGCATATCAGTAGTAACCTCTGCCATCGTGGGTAGAGAAACCACAATAAATTAGGTATACCCATTCATAATTCAACAAGTTTTCTCATTTACATTAATAAAATAATAAATTAATAACATTTCAGCGACCCTGTACTCCCAACCAACCCTTGAAATAGATCCATATCCAAATTGAAGCTTCAGATCTGGTTTGTATAACGCCCTAGCAAAAACTCACTATCCAATAGGGGAAAAGGTTACCATCATACCGTACACTCACGCCGTTTAATTAACTTAGGGTTAATACACACAAAGGGGATTAAAGTATCCCAAAATGTTCGATTGGGGTACTAAAATTTATAATTTGACAAAACTATGAGTTAACTTTTAAAATCTCCCCCAAGTGGAAAATTAGCTGATAAAGGTTCATCAATTTGAACAATTTTATAAACTTTGATTATCCTTGTAAACATTTTAATAAACTTTAGTTATCCTTGTAAACATGTTAATAAACTTTAATTACCCTTAAAGACAATACGTATAGTTAACTCATAGTTTTGTCAAATCATAAACTTTAGTACCTCAAGCGAACATTTTGGGATACTTTAATCCCCTTCGTGTGTATTAACCCATTAACTTACAACATTGAAAAGTTATAGAATTTTGAAGACTTACAAATAAATCAGAACAACTGCGAGGTAACCTTTGGATATTTCGGTGGTCCACCGGCGGAGTGGGAGACGGAAACAACAACGAGGAAATGAACAGAATATCTTCTTCTTATTTATTATTATTATTATTATTATTATTATTATTATTATTATTATTATTATTATTATTATTAATTATTATTATTAGGGTTTTTATCCGAAAAATGAATCAATAGTTCAGTTTTTTGCATTTTCGGGTATCAACTAATTTTTTTGCCGAAAAATGAACCACTAATTCAAAATCGATCATGATCGTGTATATGCAAACATTTGAAACGGTCGTCGAGGATTATACAGCTGAGATTTTTTCTTAAAGATGTATATTGAATCGATCATAAGAGTTTGAATTGCTATATAATCCTCGGTGACCATTTCAAATGTTAGCATATACATGAAAGTGATTGATTTTAAATTAGTGGTTCATTTTTTGACAAAAAAATTATTCGGTACCCGAAAATGTAAAAAATGGAACTATTGATTCATTTTTCAGCAAAAAGCCATTATTATTATTAGAGTAAATTCTATAAATGATCCCTGTGTTTTACACCGATTTACGAAAACGGTCCCTATACTTCTTTTTTCATTTTTTCAGTCCAATAAGTTTACATTTTGCTCGAAAATGGTCCCTCCTCCACCTAAAATGACTAAAGTACCATTCCTTTTGTCATTTTCGGATAGTCACGATTTAAACGGTCAAAGGGTACTTTAGTCATTTTAGGTGGGGGAGAGATCATTTTCGAGCAAAATGCAAACTTATTGGATTGAAAAGATAAAAAAAGAAGTTTAACACCGTTTTCATAAATCGGTGTAAACGACATGGACCATCTATGGAATTTACTCTTATTATTATCATTATTAATTATTATTTTAAGCAGTGATGAATGGCAAGTTGGCAACGGGTAGGTTTCATGTTTATTCAAACTCAAATCCTTTTATTATTTTTGTAGCCGATTTGTTGGTGGGTAACAATTAGTCATGAGTTTTTCGATTTATCTTATAGTACCATAGTCTTAATAGGAGAAGAGGTAAATTACATTTTTACCCTCTTATAATATTAAACTAGTCCTCAAAACCTGTGTATACACATGGTCCGTTGAATTTGTATTTGTTTTTATAAGTATGCACATAATGTATATGATAAAGTTTTATCTTTTTAAATGAATTCAAAAAGATAACATAATGAAGTTGCAAATTAAATTATTAAGGTAATAATACGAGTATGTATACGAATCATTTACTTGATGTCATATTAGTTTTTGTGTACAAATGTGAGAGTGTAAACAGTAGTAACTCAAAATATTTAAGATAAGTCAAATAACACTGAATAAATAATTTATTTAAATATAAATAACAAAATCATAATTATAAAAAGAAAATAAAAGGTTGCTATCATAAAAATGAAGTTGTAATACATAGCTGTTGTAATTTAACTATAATTAAGGCTCTATTAGCAATATAGTATAAGAACTTTTAAGTAAGAAAGGAAGAACAAGATGGAGAGTATAAGGATACCACTAATGAAAGTGTATCATGAGATACAATTTTCTCATTCAACTAATGTAGTATTTATACTACTTGCATACACTATACAATTCACACTTTGGGGTAATTAGGGGGACAAGTTACTAACACATTATTGATCTAGTATTGACAAAAGTGGCAACCAAATATAGGCATGTGTATATATATAATATTATAACACTCCCCCTTGATTGTTACTTTTCAATGTAAAATCAATTTTGAAGTACTGCCTCATTAAAAACCTTGCTAAAGAAAACCCAGTGGGAAAAAACTTTAGCTAAGGGAAAAAGAGTGCAGCGTATAGTTGACTCCCCCTCATGTAAACAACCATAATGCATTACAATTTTTTGAACATGTCGCATTTCAATACTATGGGCGTGTTTTCTGAAAATTGCAGTTGGAAGTGCCTTCGTGAAAAGATCTGCTAAGTTATAGCTAGATTGAACATATTGCATCTCAATCTGATTATTCTTGATAAGCTCTTGAGTGTATGAAAAGAATCTTGGAGGTATATGTTTGGTTCTGTCACTCTTGACATACCCTTCTTTCATTTGTGCAATACAAGCTGCATTGTCTTCGTAAATCACAGTTGGCATCTTTTCATTTTCTAGTCCGCATGAGGACAAAATGAGTTGTGTCATTGACCTTAACCATACACACTCTCTACTAGATTTATTCAATGCAATGACCTCAGCATGATTTGAAGATGTTGCAACAAGTGTTTGCTTTTGAGAACGCCATGAAATTGCAGTGCCTCACTTCATGAATACATATCCAGTTTGAGATCTAGCTTTATGAGGATCAGAAAAATAACCTGCATCTGCATAACCAACCAATCCTTGCTTTGAATTATTAGAATAAAATAGACCTAAGTCAGTACTTCCACGTAGGTATCAGAATATGTGTTTGATCCAATTCCAATGTCTTTTGGTTGGTGCTGAACTAAACCTTGCAAGCATGTTAACTGCAAAAGAAATGTCAGGTCTAGTACAATTTGTAAGATACATAAGTGCTCCAATAGCACTAAGGTATGGTACTTCTTGTCCAAGGACCTCTTCATTTTCTTCACGAGGACGAAATGGATCATTGTCTACATTTAGTGATCTAACAACCATTGGATGCTTAAAGGTTTAGCATTGTCCATATTAAAACGTTTTAATACCTTATGTGTGTAGTTTGACTGATGAATAAGTATTCCATTCGGCATGTGCTCAATCTGTAAACCAAGACAATATTTTGTTTTTCCAAGATCCTTCATCTCAAATTCTTTTCTCAAATGCACAATGACTTCATGGATTTCTTTATTCGTTCCAATGATGTTTAGATCATCAACATAGACAGCAATGATCACAAATCCAGATGTTGTTTTCTTAATAAAAATACATGGACAAATAAGATTATTTGTATATCATTTACTCATCAAGTAATCGCTTACACCTTTATACCACATGCGTCCTGATTGTTTCAACCCATATAAAGATCTTTGTAGTTTGATAGAATACATTTCTTTAGGTTTTGCACTTAATGATTTAGGCATTGTAAATCCATCTGGGATCTTCATATAGATATCGCTATCTAATGATCCATATAGATAAGCTGTAACAACATCCATAAGACGCATTTCAAGATTTTTAGATACTGCTAGACTAAGCAAATATCTAAACGTGATTGCATCCATAACAGGAGAATACGTTTCTTCATAATCAATTCCAGGTCTTTGAGAAAAACCTTCAGCTACAAGTCTAGCTTTGTATCTTGTGATTTCATCTTTCTCATTTCGCTTTCTTATAAAAACCCATTTGTACCCTACAGGTTTTATGGTTTTAGAAGTGAGGATAAGACGACCAAAAACACTTCTTTTATTAAGCGAATTTAATTCCGTTTGTATTGCTTCTTTCCATTTATTTCAGTCTTGTCTATTTTGACAATCCATGACGGATTTTGGTTGGGGATCATCATTTCCAACAATAATGTCACATGCAACAGCATAAGAAAAACTTTCATCAACATTTTCCATTTCAACTCGATTCCACAATATTTTCATGACCATAATTGATAGCAATTTCTTTATTGATATCATTGACTTCCTTTCTTTGGGAAGTATCCACATTTTGTGTTTCTTCAAACACATCATCCGTATGGTCAATTGCATGTTCTAATCCTTTTCTTTTTCTAGGATTTTTATCCTTTGAACCAATTGGTCTCTCACGTTTCAAACGTGATTTAGATTCTTGAGTGACTTTATCATTAGTTTGATCATTTGGAATTTCTACTCGAGCTAGAGCATTAGCAGCCGGTATATAAAATTTAGTCACTCTCTTTGTATCTAGTAAATGCATCAGGTATCTGATTAGCAATTTCTTGCAAGTGCATAATCCTTTGAACTTCCGTTTCACTTTGTTTAGTGCGAGGATCAAGATACAACAATGAAGGTTCACACCATGAAACATCTTTTTCTTGAGTTCTTTTTTTCTCCTCCAAGTGCTGGGAAATTTTCCTCATTAAAATGACAATCAGCAAAACGTGCTGTAAAAAGATCACTTGTTGAAGGTTCAAGATACCTTGTTATGGAGGATGTTTCATACCCAACATATATTCTCAATCTCCTTTGAGGACCCATTTTTGTACGTTGTGGTGGTGCAATGGGAACATATATCGCACAACCAAATATTTTCAGATGAGATATATTTGGTTCTTGCCCAAAGGCAAGTTGTAGAGGAGAATACTTATGATATGCACTTGGTCTAATACGAACTAATGATGCACCATGTAAAATTGCAGGTCCCCAAATGGACACTGGAAATTTTGTTCTCATTATCAATGGTCTAGCAATCAATTGGAGACGTTTAATCAATAATTCAGCTAAACCATTTTGCGTGTGTACATGAGAAACTGGATGTTCAACAACACTTCCTACAGACATGCAATAGTCATTGAATGCTTGAGATGTAAATTCACCAGCATTATCAAGTCTTACTTTCTTAACTGCATGATCAGGAAAATGTGCTCGTAATTTTATAATTTTTGCAAGAAACTTTGCAAATGCCATATTACGAGTTGATAATAAACACACATGAGACCATTTGCTTGATGCATCTATTAATACCATAAAGTATCTGAATGGTCCAGATGGTGGATAAATAGGTCCACATATATTACCATGAATTCTTTCAAAAAACTGTGGTGATTCATTTTCAACTTTAAGCGGTGAAGGTCTCACAATCAGTTTTCCAAGAGAACAAGATGTACATGGACTCATTTTATCATGTGAGACTTTTTGATCCTTAAATGGATGTCCATGGGTACTTCCAATTATTCTCTTCATCATTGTAGATCCTGGATGACCTAACCTGTCATGCCATAAACTGATAATACTAGGATCACTATGCTTTTTTTTAACTTGCATATGAGATTATGCTACATTTATATGTGTATAATGTAAGCCATAATTAAGCATTGGAAATTTTTCTAACACATTATTCTTATCAGTAATGTGCAAATATTTCTCATTTTCTGTAGTTACAGATTGATGGTCATATCCATTAAAATATATGTCATTAAAACTCAACAGATTTCTCGTTGATTTTGGGGAGTATAAAGCATTTTCTACCAAAAACTTGGTACCATTTGGCAATGTAAATCTGGCTTTCCCAACTCCTTCTATCAAATCTGCAGGGCCTGATATTATATGTATTATTGCCTTTGTTGGTTTCAATTCAGAGAAATATTTCTTAGATTTCAAAATAGTGTGTGTTGTACCACTATCTGGTATACATAGATCTCCACCATTTGCTTCATGATCTAGCCCGTTGTAATTCATATCAAACTTCAAATATGAAAATATTAGAATGAGTGTAAATAAGTAATAAGAAGGATGTAACAAAAGATACATCTTATTTCAGAAATATATTACATGAAATGATAGACCAGTCATAAAGGGGAAAACATAGATAGGAAAACATAACTAATAAAAGGGAAATACATTTATGAAAACCAACATAGTTATGATAGATTGTTGATAGCCACATTGATTCATATGTCAATATCATTGCAGTAATCTGCAGCATTCATTTCAACATTTGTTAACTCAAGGTCATCAACAAGGTTCATTTCCTTATATTATTTTCTGCAATAGATGCCTTATATAGCTTATCATTCTTCTCAACAACAAGAAGAATTACATTTAATTCATAATACATCATAAACTCTTGAAATCTTAGAGATTTCAATTCTTCCATATCATATGGAAGTGAAACTCCTTTTTGATTATCAAATCTGACTTTGATATCTTTCCACAAAACACTATGATCTTTTGTGTGAAGATATTCATATTTAAACATATCATTAATATGCTTACGAAGAAGAATAAGGGCCTTAGCCTTTTCTTGTTTAGAACAAATTGATATCGCGTAAAAAGTCACGTTTTTACTACCGATATCTCTCTCATTCTGGAACGATTCTTGGCACTTTAACCCAAATTCAGTACAAATCAGTAGTATTATGTCAAGATGGTAAAAACAAGGTTGCACGATGAAAATCAAGCAAAACGTATAGAAAATGAAGATTCCACGCACGTTTGAAGATTCAAGACATCAAACGAGAATTCAAGACAAAAGAGCCCATCACCAACATCTATCTCATCCAAGATGTTCGTTTTCAAATTACGAATCCAACAGAAGAAGAATCAACTGAAACGGATGAAGAATGAAGATTCTACGTACACCGGAAGATCCAAACGATTCGTATGACACATCTAAAGTTCAGAGATATATTTTTGGGATTTCTTTTCATCAAAAGCTTCATTTTTGAATTACGAATCCAACGCAAAAAGAATCAACGCAAACAGACGCATAACGATGAAAACACGCAAGAATCGAGAAACGAAGCAACAGGCACCTGGCCGCCGCCGGCTGCCACCCTCCCGCATGGATTGCACTTTTTTGTCATTTTCGTACCTGGTGCCACCACCTTTTTCACCTTTTCGTACCTGGTGCCACCACCTTTTCCACCTTTTCGTACCTGGTGCCAACACCTTTTCCACCTTTTGCTATTGTGAGCTTTGGGATGCTAACTTGAGCCAAGCCTCTTCTATAAATAGCAGCCCCTAGCTCTCATTTCAACACACTCTCATATTCACACTCATACTTATACTCTCACTCTTCCATTTCCACTTTCTCACTCTAAAAGTCTCTTATATTTTAGTCTAGGGTTATTGTAATTAATCTACGGATTAACATAGAGGTTAGAGTGAACGTTAGGAGTTTGGAGATTCATCTTTGTACGTGTGAACGAGTTGTCAATCATAATAATACGCTTCTACGCATTTATTTCCGGGTGATATCGAAACCTTTATCATACTTGCTTTATTTCTTGTATGTGATTTGTCTATTGCTATGAATTGCGAGTAGTTTATTATTGTGATTGTTGATGATGTAGATAATTATAAGTAAGGATGACATTATACAATTAAGTGTACGACAATTGTAAAAGTGATGTAACGGCCCCTATTCGACAGTTTATATGAGATACTACTGGAAACGTTTTACATGGAGTATAAATGTATGGAAGTCGATAAACGACCGAAGGTAGTTACATAACTGGAATCAGCTCTGTTTAACAGTTGGAATTCCGAAAGGATAATACAACTTCACAACTAACTGGTATATCCTACGATAGTCAATGCACAATGAAATGATGTTCGAAAACGCGTTCAGATAAAATAGGAATTAATGACCTTTGTATCGTTAAGACTTTATGAACTTGAGTCTAATTTATGGAGTACCCTTTCTAGTTATCCACGTGACTGCAACCTAGTAATTAGGACTTGATCAACCTTAATTATGGTAAGTAGTTATCTGTGATCATGACATGCAACAAGTAAGACACAGTGAACCCACTCGTTGTACATATTAGGTTTACATTTCTGCATCGCTTTACATTTAGTTAGTTTAGAGTGTCACATTCACCGTCAATTACTCCTGACCGCATGTCTGATGTAAGAAGCAGTCGAACTACCATGTAAAGTACACTGTCTGATTACTGAAAGGCATGACCTGCATATGAAACACGTTTTTATAAACTGCGAATAATCCAGGGATGTATAATTGTTTGAAAAGGAGAACTCAAGTCATAAGTTGAAGTAACCAAGACTTAATGCATAAAACAAGACTTAGGAATAAGAATAACATACTAGTGACCTAGAATCCTTAAAACACTAAGTCTTACACAATCAGCGGTGAAAACATACAAAGCTATTAATCTGCATGCTAATGAAATACTAAACTATTTTAGGGTTAAGAAAGGTCAGACCTATGAGACGATACACTACTGATTCATGCACCTCAGCGTTAAGCCAAGATAGGTTGTTTATCTTTCAACTAGATAAGTATTGGAAGTTTGCGTATTGCTCCGATCAGAATCACGATAACCTAGTTCCTAGTGACATGCCAATGGGAAATTTAGTTGGTAGGGCCCTAGATTTTACACCTGATAGTTTAAATTATTACACTTAACATTGTTCCTGTTTAATCTATCATCCCGAAACATTAATTATCAAAATCTCAGCAATCACATATTTATCTTTACCTGTTTTCCTGCACTTTAAATTCCTGCAATTTACTTTCCTGCATTTTAATTACTTGTCTTTAGCTTAAAACCCCCAAACCTACCTACTTTGTTCCATCCTGAATATTTCCCTACCGAAAGCACAAGCTTTAATCACCCACACGTTTGGATTCATAGAACGATTTTAGGTCATACTTACCGCTTACTAACCAGAGTAGGTAGTACGTATAATTTAAGCCCAGCTAAATATAAATTTTAAAACCCCTGCTGCGCCCGCACCATCATCAGAAATCACAACGACGCTGAATCGACGGTTGCGGGCCCATCACAAATGTTATTTTCTTTTATAGCATCTAAAATGCCCATTGATTCAAGCATTGATCGCATATTTATAGTCCAAGACATATAATTCATTCCGTTTGCATCGAGTTGTTCAAACTCTGTCTTTACAACGCTTGACATATTGTAGCTATCAACAATAACAACAGAATTAGAATATGATATCAATAGTTAAAACAATACAGAGGAGTGGAAAAACCACAAATATGAACAAGCCTAAGAAAAAATACAGTTCTCCTCGAGGGAGAATTACAAGTGGGATAATGAGTAGTACTAAAATTACAAAGATCAAAATTAAAACTGAATAAATCATCTTGAAAGAAACTTTGAACTGATATGATTGTGAAAGAGTATATGTTTTGAAAGAAACTGAATATTGATTGTAGCCATATATAGTGATAAAGATAGCCGTTATAACTCTGTCGGCAAACGTTTTGCAACGACCTCGTTACCGTTGTAAATTATTTTAAAATATAAAGTTAAACGGTGAAACGGTAAACTTGTAAAAACATTATACTTAGTTATATAAAGATTTTGAAACATAATGAAATGTTTGTAAATAAAAGTTGGTAATCGAATTAATAAGAATTTGTATACAAATAAGGAAATAGATCAAATAAATGTTAGAGTGCATAAACAAATATTAGTATGATAATAAAATGTTAGCTTGCATAAATAAAGGTTAGAGTGCATAAGTAAAGGTTAGTACAATAATAAAATGTTAGCTTGCATAAATAAAGGTTAGAGTGCATAAGTAAAGGTTAGTACAATAATAAAATGTTAGCTTGCATAAATTTAAAGCTAGCACAAGAATATAAGGTTAGTATGCATAAATAAAAGCTAGCATAATAATAAAAAGTTAGTAGTCCAATTTGTTAGTAGTCCAAATGTCCATGATTAAATATAACCTACTTTTACTAATTATTACTAATTATGATGTATAGTTATATATATTTTTCTAGTACATACAATAATTTATTATTTAGAAAATGTTTTCATTTAGTTTATAATAATAGTTATCTTTCTAGCATATACTATAACTTATTATTAAGAATATGCTTTCATTTAGTTTATAATGTAGTTATCTTTCTAGTACTACAACATATAATTAAGAGAATGTTTACCTTGACTAGTTATCTTGATTAAGATGGATTGCTTTGATCTTCCTTAATTAGAGAACTTTCGTGCTGATAACGTGTTATAATTTAACTTTAATTAAGGCTCTATTAGCAATATAATATAAGAACTTTTAAGTAAGAAAAGAAGAAAAAGATGGAGAGTATAAGGATACCACTAATGAAAGTGTATCATGAGGTGCAATTTTCTCATTCAACTAATGTAGTATTTATACTACTTGCATACACTATACAATTCACACTTTGGGGTAATTAGGGGGACAAGTTACTAACACATTATTGATCTAGCATTGACAAAAGTGGCAACCAAATATAGACATGTGTATATATATAATATTATAACAATAGCAACAATTATATTTTTGGTAAAACATTTTTGTACACTACATTTGTCATCTTTTTCTTCTGACGGTCATCTTTGTCAGAAAGAAGAACCTTTAACCCCTACTTGGGTTTAACCGATGAGACATCAACACAAAACTGTCCATGAAGAAGCTAATCGTCGTAAATACAATCATACGATTGACAATGATTGCTATTGAACTTTCACTACAATAAAAGTGTCAATTCTCCACCATTTTCCGTCACACTTTTATAAAATGTTAACATATTTGCTAAGTTACAACTTAGAAGAATTATCTTTATCTATATTCTACTAACATGCCACACCCCCAATTTTACTGTGCGGAAGCGGTTCGGGTCAGGGCGTGACTAATCCGAAATCATTGCACATAATCACAAGCAAACGACCTCTAAATGAGACGTTTGAAATTAGTAGTTATATAACCAAAATAAAGTGTTTAAAAAGTTACGATATAACACCCCTCATTTTACAATCATTTAAATATAATATTTCAGAAGCGTAAGTCCAAATAACCATTAATAATTTACATAATCTATTCACATATAAAATTAAATGTTTTTAAATCATAAATTATCAGAATGGGTGTTATATGAAAACAAGATATAACAATGATTTATACAAATCAATATCAGAGTCACGCCTCATTGCCAAACATTCCTTCCCATCCGACTTCTTGCCCACCCTTATTATATCCATAACCTGCAAGAAGTGTTAATGTGGGGGATTAACATAACGCTAAGTGAATGAATGATTAACCAATAGTCCAACTTAGCATAACAACCTTGTGTACAACAATTAACACTAATTACACAAATACACAATACAACTTTTCAACAATGCAACAGTTCAACACCATTACAACTTAATAATGATGATCGGTGGCTCTTGAGAAACCCTACTGCCGTGGTGGCTCTCATAGAACACTTACCTAACCATATCCATATGGCCATAACGGACGAGACCGATAGCTAGTGGTTATCATACTCAAACACAGGTTCTATACACACAACAAATGAAGTAAGACCTTGTGTAATTCACACAATAACCAACTAGCCCAACCAACCAAATCAACCCGTTGACCTCATTAACAACTGATGCCCGAAGGCCAAATATATCACGTGATCACGTATCCACATATTTATGAGGTTATACATCAGACTAATCAGTATATCAACAGTATTATTACTATTAAACCAAAATCATCATGGCAAATAAAAGAAGTAATAATACGTTACTTGTTGTAACCAAACCTGTTACAACTAAACCACACCGAGGGTTAAAGATCCACTCACCGAATACCTCAGTCATCCACTCAGTAGTCTAATGTCACTGAGTCTTCTCCAAATCTGAGAATACAATAGAACAACACAAGTTAGTCACTTGTCTCAATATTTATACAACATCACCTCAATATGTTTACATCAACCAAATTTAAAATACTCAATTCATATAAATTTACACAATCATCACAATTATCAATATCCAAACCATACTTACATGGTTTCATATCATAGTTCTCAACAACATATTTGAAAGTCCCTTGAGCGTAGATCTGATCAGATCGTTCAATCAATTGTAGGTGCGAAATCAAACAATCGAATATATAAACGTTTATGAATCACGAGCACACGATTTCTATATAATCTTTGTATATATTCACAGTTGAATAATCAAGATTACAAGATACAAACTCAAACTCGTTTCTCTCCTCTCTCACACACTGAAAATGGCTCACACACTTATCACAAAGGCTAACCCTAAAACTGAAATATAACTCTCTATTTATAGGGTAATCTGCCGACCCTGCGACACTTGCTTAGTATCGCATAAACACTATTTTGTGTATATTTTCTATTTCACTATTCATTTACAAACTTGCATATACACACTAAACACTATACATACGCATACTAATTGACTTTGACAATTACAAACGTTTGACCAACTGACTGACACACCAAATGCACCAACAAACTCCCCCATGTCAGCAGCTTGGTCAAATAAGTTTCAATTAGTCTTCATCAACAAATTCCTTCATGTCTTCAACAATCAGAAACTCCCCCATTGAGATAGCATGGTCTTCAGAAAAATCTTGATGTCCAGATTCATGTGACTGAAACACATTTATCATACAATAAGATTTTCAAACTATGTGACCATCTCTCAATGATCAACCACTTCTCCGATAGAATTTATCTTCACAGTCGTTGGAGAATAATCGATATCCTTTACATCTTCAATATTTGACTTTGACAAGATATGTGATGTTTGAAGAAAATAACATAGAAATAATTTTTTTTTCTTTATAAATTAAAAAACAAAGAATACAAAAAAAAATTGGGGATGAGATTATTTTAGGTCTGCTTAGAGGTCATATCAGGCTAACATGCAATTATTAGAAAATAGTAAGTGTTATTACGATCATCAGTATATTTGTCCACTTTAAATTTACTTGGCACACTTAAAACACCTTTTATAAAAGTTATTTCAAGACGATTATTGGTATTGTTTGTCCACTTAAACATGTTACACCCGCGTCTGTGAACTAACCTTTTAGTGTTAGTATGAATATTTCACTGTGGTCCCCACCATAGATATACCCCTGTAACCTAGACATGAACATAGTTTCCAAATTTAGAAAGAATATAAGAGGATCAATTTTAAGAATCGAGCCAGCGGTGACAGGTCTGTACAACCGTACAACAGAGCGACATACACTTGATTCAGGTTTAAGCAAAACCGATCGCAGTCAAACCGAACTTAGAGTTTTCCAAATGGCGACCTTGTTCAGTATCTTAAGATTTAAGACTTTTCAAGTGCATTGACTTGTGTTTGCTTAGTTTTGAGAATATAATGAATTGAGACCAGGTCTGTACCGACGTATAACAGAGGAAACAATCATTATACTCCCCCAAAAGATCTCAGATAGACAATCTAAAATTAGAAGTATGTCAAGCTACGCTAAGAATTAAGACATTGAGTCGTACATCACAAGGTGTTTACCACAAGATCATAGACATGTATTTAAGTTACTTCTTAATAACCCAGAGACCGGTGTGTATCATGCCTATCAATACATCGTATGATGAAGCTAATTTTCATAAAACCTGTTTTAAATGTGTCAAATAAACCTACTGATACATCCAAGATAAACCTTAAAATTCCATTTTGTGCATGTCACCCGATGTACTATCATATCCTGTGATACCCCCAAATTCGTTGATTTTGTTTAGCGGAAGCATTTATTTAAGTATGGGGAGTGCCACAATACACAGTACATGCATACGTATTAGAGTTTATGATTACAAAAGAACATAATATATTAAGATGCCAAAAGTAATAGTTACAAAGTTTACAATTCATAGAACCGTATGTTGAAAAGTAATTAAGTTACAAAAGTAGATTTCATAAATATGACTAAACACCTTAGTTATATAAAAGAAATCCAGTTGTCAAAAGTTGGCATCCTATTCCTTCGTGGGTCGCCTATATTCCCTGTGTGCAGGATGTCTTACATGCAGCTAATTCCCTGAAAAACATAGTAAAAGTCAACAACGAGGTTGAGGGAATTCACAGGTTTTATATTTGCAATAGTGAATCAAGTTTGTAAGTACAGTTGTTAAAATCAATACGTTCACAAATAGTCATTGCCATAATAGTTAAGTAAACGTTTTGTGGAATGTTATCCAAATATCGTTCGTTTGGGATGTTACCCAAAATACAGTTTACAATACGTTGCTGGTCGTTCTCCAGCGTTTCCAAATCAGTACCGGTCGTTCTCCGGTCAAAAGATGCACGGGTCGTTCTCCCGTCCAAACTCGGCCAGTCGTTCTCTGGCAATAAATACTGCTGGTCGTTCTCCAGCGAAACACAGTACCGGTCATTCTCCGGTTTTCCAGACGAGTTTAACAAGTTTATAGTGTGAAAATGTTATTTCATAAATACCAGTTTTGTGTAAGAGTTCAACAGTTTACAGTACTCTAATCGTTCGAGTAAAACAAGTATACAATCATGTAAGTAAAAGCAGTTATGGCAACCAATAAAGCAGTTGGCTATGTTTCTCACCCCAAGTTGAAAGCAGTAAAACAGTTAAAGGTGGGGCTGTGAACTCACCTGTTGAGCTAAGTAAAGTTGCGAGCGCTAGCAAAGCCTAAATCCAAGTAGGTCACTAACTACCTAAACGTAGGAATAATCATATAAGCTATTGGCTAACAGTTTAACCATGTTACTCGTTTATTCATGACAGATCCTTGTTTATTTTGTAAGTTCGACATGAGACGTTGGTGATATTTTGTGAAACATTTCAAGGTGTAATTTATTATTTCATGGTGTTTCATAAGGTATGAAATTGTGTAAGGGGTCTGGGGGCAGCGCCCCTGGTAGCAGAGTCTAAGGGGTGGCAACCCCTGGCGGGGTCCAAGGGGCAGAGCCCCTGGTTAGGGTCGAGCTGCCAGGTCATCTTAGAAAATTTTTATTTCTACTATGTTGTTGTAGTGAAAACGCATTCGAATTCCAAATTCGGAGTAAAATCAAGTGGTAAAATCTGGTTCCGACACTTAGTGAAAAACGTGTGTTTTTAAGGTTCTGAGTTTTGCGACATAATTACTGTGTCGCTAAAAGGTTCTACGACACAAGGGTTTGTGTCGCAAATGCTGCGACATAAGTAATTGTGTCGCAAGTATGCGACATAGGATACTTTATGCGACACAAGGCGTTGTGTCTCATAATGCGACGTAAAAATGGTACTGCGACACAAAAGCTTGTGTCGCACTACTATTTTCGGTCCCGTGCGACACAACACACTGTTTGACGAAGAACTTAATTTTTCACCCAAAAACGTTTAGATCTTTCATAATATGACTTGTAACATGTTTGTATACTATAATAACAAAGGAAAAGTGAAAGAAAAGTGATTTTTCATACCAAATCGAGTGAAATCCGAAAGTTAGGTGAATGGATGAAGATGGTGATGATAATGGTGTTCTTGAGCTTGAATCTTGAAGATGGAGTTGATGATGAGTTTTGTTGTTGTTGTTGGTCCGAAAATACAAAGAAAATGGTGATGATTTGATGATTTTTGGTGGTGGTTGAGAGAGGGTTTTGAGAGAGTTTAGAAGTATGTGTGTGTTTGGTGTAAGATGAAAATGAAGTGAAAATGGGGTTGGGTGGGGGGTGGTGTTTGGCAGATTTTTGGGGCCAAAGGGAGGAGATTTTTGCCCCCAATTGGTGGTATTTAGCCCGTGTTCGTTTACCCGATCGTTAAATGTTAAAATGTTTTTAAACGATAGGTTTTTAAATATGTTTTCGATTATACTTTTAGTTGAAATATTTTAACTAAAATAATTTAGTTAAGTTATAAAATTATAACTTTGTTTTATTTTAGTTTTTCTTGTATGGTTCAAGTCGTTTCAGTTTACGGATTAAACATTATTTGACACAAAATACTTTGTAAATATTATCAACATAATAATTAATAAACGTTAATGTTAATTAATAATTTCATATTATTAATTAATTTTATTCACCAACAGTCGTATTTTTTTTCCACGTTGTTTAAATCGTTCTTTACATAATTACCACTAATTATGAAATGTAATACTACGCATAATAACTAGTTGGGCTTTGCTAGACTTACCTCTAAAAGTAGTTGTGAATTCATTCAAAGTTAGGGAATTAGCCTAAAGTGCAAATGTTTAGTGTACGTAATGGCGTTTAAATTTGCGGGGTGTTACATTCTCCCCCTGTTAGAGAAATCTCGTCCCGAGATTTAGAATCAAGTCGGAATGCCCGTCGCGTATGTTTTCCAGAAGGTCATGTCATTAATAATAACAATAATAGTTTGCGTGGCGCTCTATGTTGCCACAAAGTTCTAACGGTTCATGTACGCCCGCGGTATAGTTTGATAAGTTGTGTGTTCGTTAAGTGGTCAAAATTTACCAAGTGTTAGGTTTGACGACATTCAAATAGTGTATTGTTTAAGCGTAATAGTTTGTTAAAACGTACCAGTGTTGGCTTAGGGATCCTCTGGTGCATCCCGTGCACGAAGGATGTATGCGCGTCCACGAGCTTGTGGAATGTTTGCAACGGGGTTATTGTTCTGATTGTTGTGGTTGTTGTTGAGTTGTGGGCATTGGTTTCAGTAGTGCCCGGGTTCACCACACTCAAAGCACCCATTGTTCATTCGAGCGGGAGGGTTGGTTTTACAGTTTTGGGCCAAGTGACCCCAGTTCCTGCAGTCTTGGCAAAAGGCGCATTCGCTGCATGGTGCTTTCCACACTTGTCACATTTCAGTTTGTTGCCAAGATAGGGTTTGGGTCCAGTTGCGGTGGTGGCAACGTACGCTCGGGTGTTCCCCGGGTTTCTGTTTTGCGAACCTTGTCGGTCGTTGCCCTCACTGTTCCATTTTCGCTTGTTGTTTCCAGATTCGCCCGCATCAGTACGGGTAAGTTCAGTTTTACCCGTAGTAGTTTTCAGGGTTCCAATCAGGACTGCATCATCAGTTAAATTTTGAGCCAGATCAACCGCGCTCCTAAAGGTAGTTGGTTTGGAGGACATCACCATGCCTCTGATTTGTGGGGTCAAACCCCTGATGTATCGTTTGATCCGTTCCTTCTCAGGAGTCACCATGTGGGGTACAAGACGTGCAAGCTCTTGGAATCTAGATGTATAACCGGTAACGTCAGCGTCGGTCATTTGGATGTTCCACGGCTTAGTCTCGAGTTTCTGAACCTCATTGGGAGAGCAAAACTCTTCAGTCATCATCTGTTTCAAAGTCTCCCACGAGATAGAGTAAGGAGTTGTGCGTCGGAGGATTTGGACCTGAGAGTTCCACCAGGTCAACGCCTTATCGGCGAGAGTACACGTGGCGTATTTCACCATGTTGTTGGTAGCGCAGTCGCTGATATCGAAGACCGATTCCATTTTCTCGATCAAGTGAATTAGGCCAATGGCCCCTTCAGTCCCGGTGAAGGTGCTCGGTTTGCAGGCCTAGAAAGTTTTGTAAGAACACCCTTGTTGGGTATTCACATGAGTTTCGCTGTTGACAGGAGTGGTTCCACTATTGTGCACCACATTATCACGATTACGGCTTGCCTCATACTGGGCAATTGCTTCAGCCACACGTCGTTCGCTGATCTGTTCGGTAGTTTCAACAACAGGAGGTGTTGTTTCTCGACGGCTGTTTCGGGTATTTCTTTGTTTAGGCGACATAATGACGTTCTGCGATGAAGGAGTGCAGAAGTCAATGCCAAATGAAAAGGATGTGAAGAATAAAGTTTCACATATTTTTAGTTACTTAACATTAAGAAGGATTGACAAGATCCCCATCACATATCTTGCGACTATGAAATGCCCATATGTACTTAGTATAATATAATCACGTTGGCCAGGCATCATTATATGATGCTAAATACATACTTCTTTTCATCAACCACTTAATACGATCAGGTTCACATGAGATCAGAGTGAGTTTGAATGAATCGAATGTAGCACGGTTTAAATAATGGATTGCTTGTATCGATGAGTCGTGGATTAGTTAGACGTATGCAAATGTGTGTATGCATGTGCGTTCTAGCCAAGGCTATAGTCTAGGTCTCTAAGGTCTCTAAGTCACCTAAGAAATCTAGTTCGCTATAACCAATGGCTCTGATACCAATCTGTGACACCCCCAAATTCGTTGATTTTGTTTAGCGGAAGCATTTAGTTAAGTATGGGGAGTGCCACAATACACAGTACATGCATACGTATCAGAGCTTATGATTACAATAGAACATAATATATTAAGATGCCAAAAGTAATAGTTACAAAGTTTACAATTCATCGAACCGTATGTTGAAAAGTAATTAAGTTACAAAAGTAGATATCGTAAATATGACTAAACACCTTAGTTATATAAAAGAAATCCAGTTGTCAAAAGTTGGCATCCTATTCCTTCGTGGGTCGCCTATATTCCCTGTGTGCAGGATGTCTTACATGCAGCTAATTCCCTGAAAAACATAGTAAAAGTCAACAACGAGGTTGAGTGAATTCACAGGTTTTATATTTGCAATAGTGAATCATGTTTGTAAGTACAGTTGTTAAAATCAATACGTTCACAAATAGTCATTTCCATAATAGTTAAGTAAACGTTTTGTGGAATGTTATCCAAATATCGTTCGTTTGGGATGTTACCCAAAATACAGTTTACAATACGTTGCTGGTCGTTCTCCAGCGTTTCCAAATCAGTACCGGTCGTTCTCTGGTCAAAAGATGCACGGGTCGTTCTCCCGTCCAAACTCGGCCAGTCGTTCTCTGGCAATAAATACTGCTGGTCGTTCTCCAGCGAAACACAATACCGGTCGTTCTCCGGTTTTCCAGACGAGTTTAACAAGTTTATAGTGTGAAAATGTTATTTCATAAATACCAGTTTTGTGTAAGAGTTCAACAGTTTACAGTACTCTAATCGTTCGAGTAAAACAAGTATAC
Source organism: Pseudognaphalium luteoalbum (assembly GCA_963422505.1). Lineage (NCBI taxonomy): Eukaryota > Viridiplantae > Streptophyta > Magnoliopsida > Asterales > Asteraceae > Pseudognaphalium > Pseudognaphalium luteoalbum. The sequence continues at coordinate 53,819,467 of OY730196.1, forward strand.
AATCATGTAAGTAAAAGCAGTTATGGCAACCAATAAAGCAGTTGGCTATGTTTCTCACCCCAAGTTGAAAGCAGTAAAACAGTTAAAGGTGGGGCTGTGAACTCACCTGTTGAGCTAAGTAAAGTTGCGAGCGCTAGCAAAGCCTAAATCCAAGTAGGTCACTAACTACCTAAACGTAGGAATAATCATATAAGCTATTGGCTAACAGTTTAACCATGTTACTCGTTTATTCATGACAGATCCTTGTTTATTTTGTAAGTTCGACATGAGACGTTGGTGATATTTTGTGAAACATTTCAAGGTGTAATTTATTATTTCATGGTGTTTCATAAGGTATGAAATTGTGTACGGGGGTCCGGGGACAGCGCCCCTTGTAGCGGGGTCCAAGGGGTGGCAACCCCTGGCGGGGTCCAAGGGGCAGAGCCCCTGGTTGGGGTCGAGCTGCCAGGTTATCTTGGAAAATTTTTATTTCTACTATGTTGTTGTAGTGAAAACGCATTCGAATTCCAAATTCGGAGTAAAATCAAGTGGTAAAATCTGGTTCCGACACTTAGTGAAAAACGTGTGTTTTTAAGGTTCTGAGTTTTGCGACATAATTACTGTGTCGCTAAAAGGTTCTACGACACAAGGGTTTGTGTCGCAAATGCTGCGACATAAGTAATTGTGTCGCAAGTATGCGACATAGGATACTTTATGCGACACAAGGCGTTGTGTCTCATAATGCGACGTAAAAATGGTACTGCGACACAAAAGCTTGTGTCGCACTATTGTTTTCGGTCCCGTGCGACACAACGCACTGTTCGACGAAGAACTTAATTTTTCACCTAAAAACGTTTAGATCTTTCATAATATGACTTGTAACATGTTTGTATACTATAATAACAAAGGAAAAGTGAAAGAAACGTGATTTTTCATACCAAATCGAGTGAAATCCGAAAGTTAGGTGAATGGATGAAGATGGTGATGATAATGGTGTTCTTGAGCTTGAATCTTGAAGATGGAGTTGATGATGAGTTTTGTTGTTGTTGTTGTTGGTCCGAAAATACAAAGAAAATGGTGATGATTTGATGATTTTTGGTGGTGGTTGAGAGAGGGTTTTGAGAGAGTTTAGAAGTATGTGTGTGTTTGGTGTAAGATGAAAATGAAGTGAAAATGGGGTTGGGTGGGGGGTGGTGTTTGGCAGATTTTTGGGGCCAAAGGGAGGAGATTTTTGCCCCCAATTGGTGGTATTTAGCTCGTGTTCGTTTACCCGATCGTTAAATGTTAAAATGTTTTTAAACGATAGGTTTTTAAATATGTTTTCGATTATACTTTTAGTTGAAATATATTAACTAAAATAATTTAGTTAAGTAATAAAATTATAACTTTGTTTTATTTTAGTTTTTCTTGTACGGTTCAAGTCGTTTCAGTTTACGGATTAAACATTATTTGACACAAAATACTTTGTAAATATTATCAACATAATAATTAATAAACTTTAATGTTAATTAATAATTTCATATTATTAATTAATTTTATTCACCAACAGTCGTATTTTTTTTCCCATGTTTAAATCATTCTTTACATAATTACCACTAATTATGAAATGTAATACTACGTATAATAATAAGTAGTTGGGCTTTGCTAGCCTAATGTGCAAATGTTTAGTGTACGTAATGGCATTTAAATTTGTGGGGTGTTACATATCTCAAGTTGTTTACAGACACAACCCAACGTCTTTTCAAGAATTAAGAATCTTGCTGTTCACATTTCTGATTCAAATAATCAGAATTTTTAAGTTTTTAAATTACTCCCCTTGAACAGCAAATTCTTATATCCAATCAAGAAACACTCCCCTAAAACAGAAAACATATTTTTGTATTTTTAATTTTAAAAATTTCGCAACATTGCATTTCTTTGATACTAAAAAGTACAAAGAATGGTTGTTGCATTAATTAACAAATAAAGAAAAGTATCAAAATCACATATCAATTTAAATCAAATGACTTTTAGCACTTTTACCACCTCGTAACATTGAAAATCTCATCCAATCACAAATCATCGCACATGAGCACCTTGAAAACAATATTTGAAAAATATTCACATCCTTGCAGTCACTAAAAATATTAGCTAGTAAAAAACTGACTGCACCACCACAAATAATTAAACGTTAGTTCTTATGGGACACCCACGCTTTGATAGACTTGGGTTGTCCATGGTCATCCAAAATCAACACATCCATGAGTTTATGATATTTTAAAAACTCAGTTCATTTCATAGATGTGTTGTTTGTTGATTTTGGTTTCCAAACCTGCTTAGGTTCAGATGATTTGTTTTCAACAATGTTATGCTTTTGAACTTGAGGTCTACTAGGCACAACCTTGTTTACTCTAGCCATAGGTTTTTGAGAGTTTGATGCACAACTAGATACAGGCGAATACGAACGACGCCTTGAAAAAGATTTTGAAAAAGAATTCCCGAAAGAGGAAGTTCTTGGCATCCCTCTACCAAACCTATCTAGGGATAATAACTTACAATCCCTAATAATATGGCCCTGTTGACCACAACGATAACAAGAACAACGCTCCAGAAAAGATGTATTCCAATGAGTTCTCTCAAATCATTTCGGTGGAGGACAATACACAGAAGGTCTATGAACAGGAACATTTGTTGAACATTCACTCTTAGGTGAACATGTTGAAGTAGATGTTCCTAAGGTTGAGTTAGTAAATTTTGAATCCTTTTTAACATTTTTAACGTGGAAAGATTCATTGTCAACCTTAGCTTTGCCTTTGCGTTTAAATCGTTCATCATTTTCATTTGTAATGATGAAGTTTTCAGGTTTGACATTTATTTTCTCAACCTTAATGGTAGACTCTTCTGGTATATCTTCTACCTCAACAATCTCCTCAACACTAACTTGAGATTGACTTTCAGGTTTAACAAACTTAGGCAAGGGATACTCTGGCCTTTTGGTTTTCTCCTTTGCCTGTTTGTTTTGCTTAGCTTCTTTAACTTTAATACAATAAAGCTTCATATAATCAACTGGAATCTCTTCAAGGCCTTCCTTAACAGGCGCAGGACTTGTTTTTAACCAAGTCCTGCCTTCTTTTTATTGCCTGTCCCTTGCTTATTAACGATTTTATTAAAGACAAAAGTTGCGGATGAAGAACCTAAAATTTTGCTTTTATGGTTATCGTACTCACTTTTTAAATCAGAGAGCTCTTTATTTAACAATTCAATTTCAGTAAGATAGCTGTTGATAGCATCTTGTTGACTAAAAACTTTTGATTTGTAAGTCTGTGTGTCTAACTTATATGCCTCAATTTTCTTATCATAAATTTTCTCATTAGCTTTAAGAAAATTGTTTGATTCAGTAAGTTTGACTACTTTTTCTCTCAAGTCTACATTCTCTATTTGACAAATCTCTAAAGAAGCAGTTAATGTAATACACGATATGCAAGTAAAAGGTTTCTCGGGTTCATCATGTACCTCAGGTGTATTAGAATCAACGTCTTTTATTTGAGCCACCATTGCAGTATTTTGATCCTCTTCTTTATTTACCACTATTTTCTTTTGACCATAAGCCTCTATAAGTGCGTCTCATAGCTCTGTAGAAGTTGCTTGATTTTCAAATTTACTTATCACAACTTATGGCAAACACATGGTAATCATCTCATATGCTCTATTGTCTTTGTCAAACTCTTCCCGTTCCTTGACTGATATTTGTGCTCTTGACTTAAGCACCCCATTGAGTCTTGGTTGCTCATATCGATCAATAGTATTAAACCAGTACCACAACTTTGGATCTTTGTGTTCAATGAAATTGCATAGCTTAATCTTCCAGTTAGAAAAATCACTATAGAAAAAAGATGTAGAAGGAGGCATTTTCGTATCCATAGCCATTCCCTCAAAAATTGAATTCGAAAATTTCGACGACTTTCCGAGTATTGCGAAACTTTTCCGACTATGGCGAAACTTTCCCGACAGTAAAATTAAGCTCTTTTAAGCTTAAAAACAAAATTTAAAATTACCAAAATTTTCGCATTTTTTCCCGCCAAAATTTCGTCCGAAAACGTCAAAAAATGACCGGGTAAAATGAAACTTTTTCCAGGCTAAAATTGAACACTTTTAAGCCTATGGAAAAATTTTAAAAACGCAAAAAATTTTCGGAGTTTCCCGCTAAACTACGTAAGTGTCGCACATTATCCGATGGCGACACTAGGGTAAGTGTTGCTAAAAATCACAAATGACGCTATGAAGTGACGCTTTGAAGTGACGCACTAAAGTGATGCTATGAAGTGACGCACTAAAGTGACGCACTGAAGTGACGCTAGAGGGTAAGTGACGCACTAAGTGACGCTAAATCGCGGCTGTCAGCTCCAAAAACCCTAAAAATCGAAATTTTCGAAACCCTAACAAAAATTGACGAACGACAGATGAACTAGCACCAAAAATCAACCCAAAAATCGATATAATCAACACAAATAACCCAGAAACGACTTATAATCAATTAATACCTTCGCGGATCAATCAAAAACGCTCAAAATAACGATCCGAAACCGTCGAATCCTTGATTCATGACTCTGATACCAGTTAAAAGTCCCTTGAGCGTAGATCTGATCGGATTGTTCAATCAATTGTAGGTGCGAAATCAAACAATCGAATATATAAACGTTTATGAATCACGAGCACACGATTTCTATATTGTAACACCCCCAAAATCACTGTTCAGCGGAAGCAAGCTTTGGGGTGCTACTAATCAAATATCACAACACAAAAGTAAAGCAAACGACATCTATATGCAACGTTTGTAAAATAGTTACATTTCCATACTTAAAATGTTTGGAAACATAGAGTTTCTGGTTACAAAATGAAGTTCCCGAGAGTCCGCGCGTATAGCGGGAGATTCTATTACATAATCATAATAAATACAAAAGATAATGCTAAGAATCTCCGTTAAATGCAGTGTAGAAATCATGCGACTCTAGCTAGTATCCTGAGGGAATCCTACTCCGTCTGTGTACCTGAGATACAAAGCTAAAAAGGTCAACACGAATGTTGGTGAATCTCACAGGTTTGTAAATAATATAAGTATTTGAACACAAGATTTCATCAGTAATGCCCACAGGCGTAAATCAGGTATTTGCAACCCCGCAAATGTAAAGTAAGTAAGTTATACCATTGCCATGAGGCTCATAATCGAAGCTTAACCCGTAAGTAATAAGTTGCTCCCGTGACATGCTCGTAACTGAGCAAGCATAAGTAACGAATAATAGTCGCCCGTTTATACAGAACGGTTCGTGGTAGCGCTACTACCCCGGGCGGGGAGGGTCATTTCCCTAATGGATCCATTAACTAGTGTTCGCGCTTAAGTCCATAACTAACGATATATGATGGAGAGACTTCAGTAAAAGTAAGTAACTCATGCAATCCCGTACAGTAAAATAAGTTGTTCGTACTTGTGTTCAATAAAAGTAAGCAATGTATCTCACCCCGTAGTTAAATAGTAAAAGTGGGGCTGTAAGACTCACCTTAGTCTAGTAAGTATGAAGGTGTAATCAAGTAAGTAAAGTGGATGTAACTCCGTACGTGGTTCTTCGAACCCTGCAACCCTCTGGCGTCCAAAACGCACAAGGTTGTAAGTAAGCAAGTAATCAATTAAGTAGGTATCTCAAAAGATCACCCATGCTAGTTGTCCACTCAACTAGGATGTCCAAGTGTTCGTTTAGTATTTCGTTTGTAGTTTTGAAAAGCAAGTATGGTCCGTTGGTGACGGTTTGTAATAATAAGCCAAAAGTGTTATTATTATATGTATTGTTGTATCAGATTTCATTATCTGTAAGTGTTTGACACTTAGTGTGAAAAGTATTTATAAGTTGCTGGATGACGGGGGTCCGGGGGCAGCGCCCCTGGTAGCAGGGTCCAAGGGGCAGAGCCCCTGGCTGGGGTCGAGCTGCCAGGTCAGGTTGGAAAATTTTTATTTCTACTAAATTGCTTTGGTGAAAAACGCACCTGGACTTGAATTTGGGTGAAATCGAGTGATAAAATTTTAGGTCTCGACACTTAGTAAAATCTGTGTTTTCTTGGTTCTGTTTCATGCGACACAAAGGTCAGGTATGCGACACAAGAGCTTAGCGACACAAGGGTTGTGTCGCATAAGCTTTCGGTGCTAAATCAATAGCGACATAAGGGTTGTGTCGTATAGGGTATACGACACAAGGTGCGACATAATCGTTGTGTCGCAAAATCTACGACACAAGGGTTGATGCGACATAAAATGCGACGTCAATGGGTTTATGCGACACAACCTTGCGACACAAGGCTTGTGTCGCAAAGATGAACACCAGCCTAGAAACAGCGCCTGTCGCGCTTTTCCGACTCAAATCACAAATCTAACTCATTTCTAGGCTGCAAAATCGTGTTTTCTTCATACATTTGGACAATACTAAGTTGTGTAAACATTATAACACCGAAATAATACACCAAAATGAGTGGATCTAAATATTTAGAGAATTTCTTACAATTGCAAATCGAGACAAAACGAGGAAGAAAACGAGGGTGGTGCCTTTGTTAATCTTGTTCCTCTCTTGATGGTGATTCCGAAAATGTAACTTTTGTTGTTGGTTATGCTAGATTCGAAAATTTGGTGGTGATGGGTTTGAGAGTGTTTAGTGGTGTGTGTGTGTTTTTGTTGAAATGGAAATGAAAGAAAGAGGCAAAGAGAGGTGGGGTGTAGGTGAAAGCCTCACCTTTTTCAGTCTCCGCAATCGCGCTCCGGGCGGTGTTCGTTCTCCCGTTCGTTTAAACATTAAATGTTTATTTTATACGTTTAAATATACGTTTTAAAATATGAATAATTACCCAATATTTTTGTTGAAATATTTTACCAATATTTAATGGTTGCGTTATAAAATATAACTTTAACTTGTTCCGATTTGTTTGCGCGTTTAATAATCTAATCGTGTAGTCCTTGTTTGTACGATACGAATTTGAATTGAAATATTATCTAAATCATATTTTGGATATAATTGCGTTATTAAATAATATTATATTATTTAACAAAATTGTTCACCAACGTCCGTATTAATTGAACCGAATCACATTCGATGTGAAACTTGTACGATTTAATCAAATCGCATGATTGTATATATTCAACAATATATATTACTTGATACATTAATTAGCCTAACACAGAACTAATTACATGTATTATAACTGATTAGGCACTAATCACTAGGTCTAATTTGGCGGGTGTCGCATATATAATCTTTGTATATATTCACAATTGAATAATCAAGATTACAAGATACAAACTCAAACTCGTTCTCTCCTCTCTCACACATTGAAAACGGCTCACACACTTATCACAATAGCTAACCCTAAAACTGAAATATAACTCTCTATTTATAGGGTAATCTGCCGACCCTGCGACACTCGCTAAGTGTCGCAGGTTAAAACCCTATTGCGACACTTGCTTAGTCTCGCATAAACACTTTGTGTATATTTTCTATTTCACTATTCATTTGCAGACTTGCATATACACACTAAACACTATACATGCGCAGACTAATTGACTTTGACAATTACAAACGTTTGACCAACTGACTGACACACCAAATGCACCAACAATATTTAGTAACTATCACATAATACTTAAATAATCAAAATCGTTAGTCCGGTACTTAATCATGACTAATTATCATGAAAATCTTTCTTTCAACTTAATTAAATAAGTGATTACTAACTTATGTTACTTTAACACAATTTATGCCAAGGTTATGAATAACCACCTTAAACATCAAATCTTATTACCAACTAAGGTGAATTAATACATATTCTTTGCACTTTTACAAAACTCACTTTAATTACAACTCATATAGCTTGATTAATCCACTCATAGGTTAGATTAAGATTACTAACCATCTTATTAACAACAATTATCAATCATATGCCACTAACATAAGCTTAGAGACTTTGATTCATGCTTTACTCAATTGTATCAAATATGATATAGGTGTGTCCATTAACTTTATCATATTTCATCATCATTAATCAACTATAATATGATCATTAACAACTATTAACAACTACACATCATTAACTTAAGCTTAAGAGCTTTAATTCTTAAAATACATATTAAGTTCATGACTTTTTTCATGAACATATATCAAAATTTTCAATTCTAGATTAGGGCTTAGCTTACAATCATGAAATAATCATTAACTAACCACTATATGATCATTACAAGCTTCAATTTCAAGTTACTCAAGCTAATTTCATCAAATACACAAAACCCTATTTTCTAGGTTTTAAGGAATCAAGAAATTAACACTTACAACATGATTAGGAGGATCAAGGGATGATTTAATTACGTTTTTTCGAAGTTCTAGGGCTTCAATTTCGGATTGGAACCCATCAATTAGTTAAAACCCCAAAACCCCCAAATTCTAGGTTTAAAGAAATCAAGAACACATGATCATACCTTGTTTCTAATGATAATAGAAGCTTGAATTCGAGTTTAGCAACTTCATTTTGATGTTTCCTCATGTTCTTGATAATTGATTTAGGGTTTCTTGTATGTATGTGTGTATGTACGGTTATGTATGTATGTAGAGATAGGTTTTAGAATAAACCGACTCAAACAAGTGAGGGTATACTAGAAGTGTTTGAATTTCATTCCCCGTACTTATCATTGTCGGGAACTTAAAAACCATTTACGGGGAAACACTATTTTATTTCACCGTCAACTAAATTAAATTAAAACAGTTAATAATTTATTAGTCACAATAAATTATTCGACTCTTTTCCCCATTTATTTTCAAATAACATAAGGAACCTATTTTCTGACACATTAAATAATAATTCACAGTCAGAAAATATTAAGATACTACCAGACCCGAGGAATGGATGTTATAAGTCTCTCCCCCTTAAAGAGATTTTGTCCTCGAAATCTGATCACACTTAATCAATCTAGTGTGACAGAATCACCTATTCATTTCCATTTCAATTCACTATTAATATAGTTCTCATATACTCCTAACCACATAATTATTCATTACTATGAACACACAAGATGTGGTAATTATTTAATTCACTTATGCATATCATCCTTATGCATATCTTTAGTCACATATACACCAAAATGTACATACATATATTTAACCACTTAAACACTAAATGTGTATACATTTTATCACTTACACACTACCAGTGTGTATCTCAATTAAATTCACACAAACACATAAATTGTGCTTTGTACTCAATTTAATTTGCTAATACTGATCACATTATTCAACAACAAGTGTAATATTATCACTTATAATAATTACTCCCTTGAGCAACTCATCATTATATGTACACACTTTCAATTCTCTCTACATGCACATGTTCGAATGTACATGCTTCCATCCTTTCCCCCTGCACAAATACTGTGCATATATCCTGTCTCTAATAAGCTATTCGACCACTTACATAACCATCATAACTAGTCATGTAACAATTTATAACACATAATCACTGTGATAAATGTAACACATATCCATGTGAATATTTCAACTTTACAACAATAGTAAAGGTGGTAATGAATACTACAACTTGCACATTAACAATAAAATTTATCTCAACTTATAACTAGCAATTTAGCTAATAATCATGTATTTCTTCAGCTAACAACTTGCTATAAATTTTCACTTTTGCAACTATTTAATTACCACTTTACAACTTGTAATTATAAACACAACCTGATTATATGATAATCTTTATTCGAAAAGAATCACAATTCATATAATCATAAACACATAAGAATAAGCAATAAGCAGTATGTAGAGGTCATATCTTATGGTTGAAACCATTATTATATAATCAACTAGCATCCTATCACACCAAATTGGATGCTAAATCAACACCTGTCAATACCATGTGTCATCAGCATTGATATTTCAACAAGACAAGGTGGTGTCATTAATCACCTATTAAACAATATCAACACCTTGTTATTCACAGTCAAATGACCTCTACTTTCCTTAAATAAACTTTTAATTCTTACTATTGTTAATGCATCACACATACACATCAATTGTACAATAGATACCACATTAGCAACAACAACTTAGTAGTTTATTACTCTTTCATTTTAGTCAATCTTTGACTATTTTTCAACTACAGGTCAACATATCTTACCTATTATTTTAAAACTACTTTAATTTCTCTGGTGGTACTTAGAAACCTCAACAACTCCATGTGAAATGGCATAATATAAATACGTTGGCCAGACGTCATTATATTATGTCAGGTACATTTCATTTTCAGGTTACTTCATACCATCAATCTTCAAAGTATTAATCTTTACTGTCACATGTATCATTAACAATGATATCACATTTTAAACACATATAATAACACTTTTACAGCAGATATACGATCAAATATTGACTTGCTACCATGTTCAACTTAACACTCTGAATGTAAAGCTACTCATATAATCAGGTATGTATAATTAACACCGACATTCAACACCATTTTCACTATATCATTAACACGGGTGTAATGTCTAACACAATTATCTCAATCAACCTTTTTATTACCTGATTCAATATCAATCACTAGTTACATCTCTTAATACTTATAGTACATTTAGTACTTAAACACTTTGTCAATACTATGTGAAATCTTTAACACATATTCATTAACCTACAAACCTTTAATTAAATTACAATTAAACATTTCAGGTTCAATTAATCCACATAATATGATCCACATAACTCTATAATCAATGTTTACTAACCCTTGTTAGCAATAATCAACAATACCATTTACTGGTATATTTTGCAGTTTAGTAAACCGTCTAAGAACAACTCATACATAATAACACATGTGGACCTCTTAAAACAAGTTTTTATATTGCACATAGCTACAGGAATGATCTCTGGGCATAAAGAAACAAAAGCCCAATACAAAACGTATGTCAAAAGTCCAAAATAAGGTCCGAAAAATAGTAAAATGCCATTTTCGGGCCCCAAACGACCCCGAACTGCCCAAAACTGCCAGGACTCATGGCAAAGCGAAGAGCTTTGACCATTGGGCCGTTTCCGAGTAGACATGTAATTTTCGTCTTAATCTGACATAGATGCTAGAGCTATTGTCAAGGAAGAGTCTGTTGAGACATGTTATTGTGACAACAGATCTAGCTTGTAATAGTACTAGAGATTATTGTAATCAAGTTTGTAAATTGGTTTTGAATTGTAATGAATATATTGGTTGGTAAACATTTTAGAGTTAAATGTTAAATGCTAAAAAATGTTGACCATGTTTGTGTTGGGTTTTCTATTCCCTAACTAGATTAATATGCGCAGCGGAATTATAACAAAATAATTAATCTAAGGCAATTAGGAAACTAAACCCTAAGGGATCTTAACTTGAATAAATAAAAGCAATAAAATAAATAAGATAAATAAGACATTACTAACCTTTGAGAAAACAAATTCTCATGCGTAGACAAACAATCAAAACCTTCTTGCTTGGTGGCAAGTGCCCAAACTAGAACACCTCTAATGCTTCACACCAACGAACTAAGAAAAATTCCCAAGTCTCCTATGGTCACGACTCTTAGTCATAAAACTCTTATAAGGAGCATGAATAAGAAAGAGAGAAAGGTACAAGGAAAATCTAAGGGTTAGGCCCCTATTTATAGGGGAGGAGGGAACCCACATTTTGGTCCTCCAGCCGATGTGGGATAATCATGTTTTTCATCCATACGGCGTATGAAATTCCATACGGCGTATGGATTGATTCTCCATCCATACGGCGTATGGAACTTCCATACGGCGTATGGATTGACTTTCCAGAATTCTTTCTTTTTTTCTTTTACTTTCAATTAATATTCAATTAACAAACTAAATGTAATATTAATTCCAATTAATATTATCACTCCATTTATTTCTCTTACTGTTCATTGAGGGTGACCCAAAAAGGACTCCACTTTTAATGATGTACTTACAAATTAGTTATGATATTGGACACTATTCCAACAGTTTGACCAATGACCTGCGATGCGAACTGAGTGAGTTCGCAGGGCAGGGCTACGAAGCGAGCCGACTGGACTCGCTGGGCCAAGCTGGGCTGCGAACCGAGTCGGACGGCAGAGCCCAGAACCTGTGAACCGAGACGAGTATTTAAACAAATTAGGTTTGAATCCTAATAAACTTTTGCCATTTGCTAATTACGAACAAATTTGTGTTTCCAGAGCTTTCAACATAGTCTAAAGGTTAGGTATTGATCGATTAACAATTGTTATAATCAATACAAAACATATTAGATAATTGATTTCACTAATACTTGTGAAACAAACCGTTTACGATCCGTAAACTTAGTATTAAGGGATTCCGCACCTTAATACCTAAAGATAACCTCGTTATCGATCCTAATACATACGGACTTACAAAACCTGTGAGCTCACCAGCGTTAGCTGACCTTTTTAGCATGTGTTCTCAGGTACCCAACAGCAGTAGGACCTGTTCTCTCAGGATGCCCATAGCTCGAGTCAGCATACACATCAGGAGATTATTTTCAAGTTTTATCCATCAAAACTAAGATATGATCATAAAACCCACTTTAATTTTAAAAGGAGCTTATTTCTTAAAATTAGCTAAGTTAGTAACTAGAAATTAGTGCTTTTCTTGGTTAAATGCTTAGGAACTACATTCTACTACCACTAACTCATGTTAATTCACACATGTTTGACTTTATCAAAAGAATGAACTTTGACCAATTGATTAAGTCTAGACTTTTGCTTGATTAAGTGTTACTATCTAAGTACTTAAGTAATTAGGGTGTTTTGATCTATGTTAATTGCATAATGCGAATAAATTAGGATTAGCAAGTTTGATTTTTAAAATCAACAAAAAGTTAACTAGCTTGCATGAATAGAATAAAGGACCAAGATCACTTAACCATTCTTGCTTACTAGGATGCTTGTACTTGCTTGACTAGTCAAACTAGGCAATATAACTAGAGTATCATCATTTTAAAAATAGTAGTCTTGAACTAAACGAAACACATGGATGTGATGACTTTTTGTGCATAACCTAGCTTGTTCACCAATTAGAAAATGCTTGAAATAGTTTGAATCATGTATGCATAGGTTTAAATGATGGCATGCGGAAACTTGAAAATATCATTTGAGGAAAGACCTAAAAAGTCAACTTTAAGTATTGAATCTTCTATGCAAATTATTTTCAAAATTTTTATTCAAAAACCTTACTTCAACTTGGACTCCTAAAAGTCAAACCTTACTAAAAATGATATGACCATAAGTTGTGAAATCTTGACATTTCAAACTTGGGTAGCACCAAATAATATTCCGCAATAAAATTGCCATCTCACGACCATATATTTTTTTAATGTCGATATTACCTTAGTATTAATAAAACTAATTTTTCGTTGCTTGGGAACATTGAATGCTTAATGAAATCTTGGGATTGTTAAAAATTTAAAAGCCCTCACTTCGAAATTTCAATAAGAGACTTCGAAACGTGCTTTGAATTTCTCTTCCTTAAAAGATCCATTATTTTTAAATGTTCTCAGGTACCATGTCACCGAAGACGAAGCTAAGCCAAACATGACCTCTTACAGGACCTCTCGCCTATCTTAGTGCCACGCCTCACTACGACCAGATGGCACGCATCTGGAGAGACAAGAAGTTTGGCCGTTTAAGATATGTTGACTGGGACAAGTTACAGGTATTAGGATTCAGACAGAGACTTGAAAGCCTACTCAGTTATCCAGTTGGGGATCAGCAGTTCGAGTCCTTTAAAAGGCTATTCAGTATTGATGAGCCAGTGTATATGGAGATGGTTACAGAGATCATGACCACCTACACATTTGAGACCGGGAATAGAGTTGGAGATGGTTTGATCACATTTCGGTACATGGGCAGTTTATTCACCTTGACACTAGCCCAGTTTGCCCAGCACTTGGATCTGTACACCCCAGAGGAAATACATTCCCCTCTATTCACTGGTGGAGCCACCTCGATTTCCATCACGACCACACACGCCGAGGCATGGAGCCATTGGTCGCCAAAACCATATTTCTCGGGTATCAAGGCTACACAACTCAGAGACCTAGTCCTGCAAATCTTACACAAACTAATAGCTTGTTCACTTTGATGGAAAACACACGACAAGCGGTCGAGTTGCAGCATTTGATGTTGCCTTAATGGCAAGTATCCTCGAAAAAAAGAACATTCAGGTTGCACATTTAGTCGCCCAGCGGATCCTAGAGGAGAAAGATTTTGGTGCAAAGAGATCTTACATGGGCCCAGAGATCACAAGACTTATCCGACGAATGGGATTACTTAGGACAGCGGAGGTAGAAAGATTTAAGAGCATGCCAGGATGGAGTGCCCAGCCAGTGGATTACTATTTTCCGAGGAGTATGGACATACTCCGGATTATGAGAGATGGCACTGTCTACATTAGGGCATGACTTTCGGATCCTGACAGTATTGACACATTGATAACAAGACTAGTTCTACCAAGAGAGACAAAGAAAAGGAAACAACCAAGATAGCCTAGTGATTCAGATATAGACAAGGATGGGGATGAGAGTAATGATAACGATGATGATGACCTCCCACCACCACCACCAGCAGTACCACCGCCTGTTAAGGCAGGACCTTCCAACCGTGCCCCCAGAGTTCAGACACCCACATACATCTATCACTACGGGACTCCCTCGGGTTCAGACTATTGGTACTGGCTGATGCAGATGCAGGTCAGATGTTATAAGGTTATAAGACAGCAGACAACAGGGGTACCCGTGAGCACACTTCCTGACTTACCATGTGGATTGGGCCGAGCACCACCACACATATATCCCCCTGCAGTTCCTACTCCAGCACCTCACCCGTATCCTGCCCATGGCCGTAATCTACCCCCTCGAACTATGCCTCCTAGACCACAGCCACCTCCAGCATAGGCTCCCATCACGAGACAGCCTGTCCCATCAGTCGTTGGGTCAGTCAGGGTTCACACTTCGAGAGGCAGCAGGACATCCAGAGTCTCCGCTCGAACCATCACTGTTCAGAGTCACAGGATTGCCAGACATACCACCCCTACAGTTGTTTTGCCTGATCCAATATCTTCTAACAGGCAGACAGACCTATTCAAAAGGCACACCCAACAGGAATCACCTATGTACCCACTTGACAGTTTCGACATGCCTGCAGGACCTTTTGTAGATCAGCTGATACAAAATGGAGTTCTGACGATCGATACACCAGAAGCAGGAGCTGACCATGATGCATTAGACAAAGGCACTCATTGTCAGTACGATGATTCTTCATCAGACGAGACTTCTCCTGGACCTATCATGTCTACCGCAGCAGCTTCACCACCAGTCGAGCACTAGATTGCTCCACTTTTTGACTTCTTTCTACTTTATAGCAGACTATATTACAATTAGTTGTATTGATGTACTATGGATGCATAGACATCACCTCTATCTATTTATTACTTTATTATGCTAAAACCTTACTTTTCTTATTAGCAGCTATTATTTGCTTGTTGAGTGGAATGTTTATTTGATCCAACCACTATTTATCGAAGACTAAAGCAAAGGAAGCCATGGACCTCGCCATGAAGGACGCAGATAGTATGCACAATAAATCGGTAACCCATCCCAAAACTCTCCATCTATTTAAAGCTTCGATTATCTAATTCGATATCTCCAAAACTAAGTGTGGGATCCCCAAAACCACATAACACTTACGTAACAATCCGGAAAAAGGTAGAATCTCTAAGTGTGGGATACTTCGACAAGAGGTACTCAACAAATAATATTCGAACATTGGGGACAATGTTCTTCTAAGTGTGGGATATACGGTAGCAACCGCAAGTTTGACCTCTTGTCCGTAAAACAAACAATATTTTCATTAAAAGGATAAAAATAGAAAAATTAAAAATTTTTCTTTCGGATTCAAAAGCAACATTTTTAGAACTTCTATTTCCCGAAAATATAAAATACAGTAAGAAACGAGTTCTCAAGAAACAAATCTGTTTTAGAATGAGACACGGATAAAAAGGGCAACACATGACTAGGCACACATTGACCAAAATATTCGATTCGTGAGGTTTGAGCCCATAAGTAGCATTCATCTTAAAAATGCTTCACTTTTAGTTTCTTGTGTGTGCCAATGTATGCATTTGAATTAGAACTTGCTCTTGCAATACATTTCGAGATCACACCAATGAGTGCCATACGTGGCATAGGTGCGATCTGTCTCGATACTTTCTAAGGAATCTACACACCTTCCAAACACCAAACATCCACCCTTCAACCAAAACCTCCTTCACACCTTCCAAACACCAAACATCCACTCACTCTTCGCACCCAAACCTCCCTTTATTTACCTTGAACCTATGAAAATCACATCTTCCAGCATTTCTCAGAGACACTCTCAATTTCTCAAATTTCTTCAAGAAAAGCCAACATAATCTCACAACCCAAAACTCAAAGAAACCTTTCGGGCAAACACATATTCATCGGTAAGCTCGGCATAGCAAAAAGAATAATGAGAAAAAGAAAGAAAACAAAGAAACATTATGCCGGCGCTACCAAGAAAGGCCAGAAAAAGGAAACTAATATCCAAAAAGGGTTGCACTATGAAGACTTTTTAAAGTCTGAGATTCCAAAAAGAGACCTCCGAAAAGAAAGCACCTTAGCTTCGAAAAAATATAAGAAAAACCCATCACACTCCCCTTCACAACTTCTTCAAAACCAAAAACCCGATTCCTTCTAAGATATCTTGAAAGATTAGTGTCGTTCTCATCCAAAGTGATGGAGATTTGATTCTTGATCAAGCCTATGATGAAAATGCTGCATGATTGGCTATCTGAGTGATTGACACTAGAAAGTAGGAAACCCTAAACACTTGAGTGATTTGAGTGACTAATATCGCGTAAAAAGTCATGTTTTTACTACCGATATCTCTCTCATTCTGGAACGATTCTTGGCATTTTAAACTAAGAAATAGTACAAACCAGTGATATTATGCCTAGAGGGTCAAAACAAGGTTGCACGACAAAAATCAAGCAAAATGGATGAAAAACGAAGATTCCATGCACGTTTGAAGATTCAAGGCATCAAAATGAGATTTCAAGAAAAAAGTTCCCATCATCAACATCCATCTCATCCAAGATGTTCGTTTTCAAAGTACGAATCCAACAGAAGAAGAATCAACAAAAACGGACAAAGAATGAAGATTCTGCGCCCGCCGAAAGATCCAAATGATTTGTACGCAATATCTAGAGATAGGAGAAATATTTTTGGGATATCTTTACATCAAATTCTTTGTTTTTGAATTACGAATCCAACGCAAAAAGAATCAACACAAACTGACGCATAATGAAGAAGATACACACGAATTAAGCAACGCAACCAAAGATGACGGACAGGGACGGGTGGCAGCCAGCCGCTGGCCTGGTGGTGGGCGGCGCCGCCCTCCTTCCCCCCGTCTCTTTTCCGCTTTTCCATCCTTGCGTGTACCCGGTGCACCACTTTTCGCTACTTTTCCATACCCGGTGCACCACCTTTCGCTACTTTTTCGTACCCGGTGCACCACCTTTCACTCTTTTTCTAATGTGATCCTAGGGATGCTAATGTAAGCCAATTTTCACCTATAAATAGCATCCCTTAGACCTCATTTGAAGAGACACTCAAAAAAACACTCTTACATTCTAATACACTCACATATTCTTACATACTCCTTTTTCATTTCCACTTTCTCATTCTAGAAATTCTCTTATAGTTTAGGATTATTGTAATTAATCTATGGATTAGTATAGAGGCTAGAACAAACATTAGGGGGTTTGAAGATTCATCTTTGTACGTGTAAACGAGTTGTCAATCATAATAATACGCTGCTACTCATTTATTTCCGGGTGATATCTAAACCTTTATCATACTTGCTTTATTCCATATTTTAGTTATGTGTTATTGCTTGATATGTGATATATTTGTTACCATGAATTGCGAGTAGTTTATTATTGTGATTGTTGATGATGTAGATAATTATAAGTAAGGATGACATTATATAATTAATGTACGACAATCGTAAAGAGATATGACGGCCCCTATTCGACTATTTATCCGATATAGTACTGGAAACGCTTTAAGGCAGAGTACAAATGTATGGAAGTCGGTAAACGACCGAAGGTAGTTATATCTCTGGAATCAGCTCTGGTTTAATAGTTGGAATCCCGAAAGGGTAATACAACTTCACAACTAACTGGTATATCCTACGAAAGTCAAAACCATATAAAATGATGTTCGTAAAATACGTTCAAATAAAATAGGAATTAGTAACCCTTGTAATGTTAAGGCTTTATGAATTCGAGTTTAATTTATGGATTACCCTTTACGGTTATCCACGTGACTGCAACTTAGTAATTAGGACCTGATCAACCTTAATTATGGTAAGTAGTTATCTGTGCCCATGACATGCAATAAGTAAGACACATTGAAAACACTCGTT
The DNA here is from genome assembly GCA_963422505.1 of Pseudognaphalium luteoalbum. Taxonomy (NCBI): domain Eukaryota; kingdom Viridiplantae; phylum Streptophyta; class Magnoliopsida; order Asterales; family Asteraceae; genus Pseudognaphalium; species Pseudognaphalium luteoalbum. Next base: position 53,837,981 of record OY730196.1, read on the forward strand.
GTATATATTAGGTTTACATTTCTGCACTGCTTTACATTTAGTTAGATAGAGTGTCATTTTCACTGTCAATTACTCTTGACCGCATGTTGATATGAGAAACCGTGGAACTACTACGTAAAGTACACTGTCAATCATTGAAAGGCATGGTCTGGATATGAAACACATCTTAACAAACTGCGAATAATCCGGGGATGTATAACTGTTTGAAAAGGAGAGATTTGAATCATAAGTCGAAGTAACTAGAGCTTAAATGAATGATAACAGGACTTCAGGATAAGATCAAAGTCATACTAACCTAGAATCTTTAAAACACCCAGTCTTATAAAATCGGTGGTCTAAACATACAAAGTTATTAATCTTCATGCTAATAGAATAGTAAACTATCTTAGGGGTTAAGAACGGTCGGACCTATGAGACGATACACTACTGATTCATGTACCTCGGTATAAAACCAGAATAGGTTGCTTATCTTGCAACTAGATAAGTATTGAAAGTTTGCGTATTGCTCCGATCAGAATCATGATAACCTAGTTCCTAGTGACATGCCAATGGGAAATTGAGTTGGTAGGGTTCTAGAGTTTACGCCTAGTAGTTTGGTTGCCACATTAGTATCATCCCTATTTATTCTGTCATCCCGAAATATTAATTATCGAAATCTCAACAATCACGCATTTATCTTTATCTGCTTTCCTGTACTTTAACTTCCTGCATTCTAATTATTTGTCTTTAGTTTAAAACCCCCAAATCTACCTACTTTGTTCCATCCTAGATACTTCCCTACCGAAAGTGCCAACTTTAATTGCCCACACGTTTGGATTCATAGAACGTTCTTAGGTTATACTTACCGCTTACTAACCAGAGTAGGTAGTACATATAATTTAAGCCCCGCTAAATATAAATTTTAAAACCCTTGTTGGCGCCCGATTAGTTACCATCAACGACACCGACGCTTTCGGGTGCCATCAAGTTTTTGGCGCCGCTGCCGGGGAATCACAAACGTACAATTTAAAGCCATCTTAAATAGTAGTATTTAGGAGATCCTTCCGAACGAAACCATCCCAGGTATCTTTTGAAAGTTAATTTGAGTAATTTAGTATTAATTATTAATTTAGTATTAATTTAGTATTATTTAATTAGTATAGTATTAAAATGACAAATCGAAAACCCACTTCTTACCTCATTTCAAAAGACGAACTGACAGCAATAGATGATACATAATTCTTTGACTACCTAGTAGGAGAAATAGGATCTGATTTCTTTTCACCCTCTTCCTCTAAAGCTAAAGCAACCTTCGAAACCCTAGAAGAATTTAGGACCTCACTTTCTATTCTAAAACATTGTCTGGACTTTGATGACACGGATCAGTTGCCTGACCTGGCATCATCTCCAGAAGATCGCTTTCCAACTTTGCATTCGCCTCAAATACCAAATTCTGTCCACTTCGAATGTCCTTCCGAAGAAGATTATGAAAAACCTCCGAAATTATGTGACTTAATCACCCTCATTCCTGAAATGTTAGTGTATGGCAACACTTTGTCAAATTCTCGTAATGACGGCATCTTTCCATTCCTTTCACAAGAACACAAATACACCATCTATCGAGTGGTGGATAAAGTTCCATCAGTCAAGCCAGAAAAACCTTGTTCTGAAGAACGCCACCTCGGCGCATCCTTTAATCCTTCTCGCAGAATAGATGTTTATAGGGCATTCGTTAGGAAATTAGACTCCTCCGACTTTCCCTTTTCATATGAACAATGAGAAAAGATTACCAATCTTGACGAACAACTCAAATTCTTATCTCGCCTGTCAAATCATGAATGCGAAAGCAGTTCCACCAATTTCAGAGACCAAGAACTAAAGTTTATAGCAGATTTAGATCTACTTTTTGAATCACTTGCCGACATGGATTTCCATCTAATATCTATGATATTAATCAATCATAATATTGCTGCAATGATCAATGAACTTGAGTTCTGGGTAGAACGGGACCTGATGATTCCTATCATCATCCCTGGTAAAATTTCATTCTTTGTTGACCCCGCTTCTTACTTGATCTCAAAATTGCGAGATGTTTTTCTTGATTCCACCAAAAGACCTGACACCGCTTTCTTCGCTAAACGGAAAGACCTTCACGTTAAGCTTGTTCAAATCTTCGCTTTCACCAAATAGCCCTAATCAGTAAACTCGTAAGAATAGTCAATTCTACAACCGGAGAACCTGATTCGCAAGAAGATAAAGCATTACTGGAAATCATGGATAAACTCAATCACGATCTAAATTACAAAGATCAAGGAGCTCGTGATGGATTTTCAAACCCTAAGAAGATAAGAAAGGCATATAATAAGTTAATTAGTGATCTTGTCAATTTAGGCTATGAAGAAACAGAAACCCTAGGGGACATAGAGAACAATCATTATTTAATTTAAAACGTCATCTGGGAGCTTTCAAAGTGTTTTGTGCCTAAAAACATTCGTTTTTAAGGGAACAAATCTCGACCCTTTCCCTACGAAGGGATCGAAACGAATCATAAAATAATTCTTTCCTAAAAGGTTGAGGCTCGCAACTTTAAATGAACTTATTTTTGAAAGTTTCTGTTAATATATATACATATATATATATATATAATAAATAACTTAAGTTTAATATTTTAGGTTGATTATAATCGTCCCGCAAAAAAATTTACGCGTTTCCTAAATTATTTATGACGTGACAAGAAACTAACAAGTAACGAGTCACAATAAATACACTTAGGATTCGTAATCATTGTTAATAGGGCATTAGAAGTTAACTTAGATTATTAGCTTAGAAGTACATTAGGGACCATGTAAGGAATATGGTACTTGGAACTAGGACATATATTCCTAGGGGACCAATAAGACTTCCATGCACTCTCATAATTCAAAAACAAAAACACTTTCTTCCTCCCCTTTGATCCCCCATGGCCGGCCACACCTCCACACCCTCCCCACACCACCATGAACCACCATTAAATCTCCATCAAACTCTATAATTTTGCGTCCTTTTGAACTCCTCGTTGCATATTATTCTCGGTTGTACATTTGTTTTGAAGTTTTACGCACTACAATAAAGGTATAATCATGAGAAACCTACTTTGAACTTTGAATATCCTATTTTATGAAATTAGCTAAGTTAGTAACTAGGAATTACTACTTTTCTTGATTAGATGCTTAGAAATTATATATTACTACCACTTACCCATGCTAATTCACACATGTTTGACTTTATTAAAAGGATGAATTTTGACCTATTAATTAAGTCTATGATTTTGCTTGATTAAGTGTAGTTGTTAGGTATTTAAATAATCATGGTGATTTGAATGATTACTCTATGTTAAATGCACAATGCAAATGAATTAGGATTAGCAAGTTGACTTTTGAAAGTCTACAAAAGATTAGCTAGCTTGCTTGAATAGAATAGTAAATTAAGACCACTTGACAATTCTTGCTCACTAGAATCTTGTACTTGCTTGACCAGTCAAAGTAGGCAAAATAACTAGAAAATCATTATTGTGAAAATAAAAGTCTTAAATAAAATCAAACACATGGATGACATAACTCTTATTGCATGACCTAGCTTGTTTACCAATTAGGAAATGCTTGAAATAGTTTGGGTCATATGCATAGGATATACTTTTGGCATACGAAGTTATCATTTGAAGTAAGCTTTGACCTTAAAAGTCAACATGAAATATTGCATTCTTAAATCAATTGAAATTTTAAACCTTACTTCAACTTGAACTTTTAAAAGTCAAAACCTACCGATAATTATAAATTGTGAAATAATAACATTTCAAAATTGGGTAACACCAAACTTTGTAAATTACATTACTTCACAATAAACCTATTGCCATTTCATGACTATATATTTTTCACATAATAATGATTGCCTTATTGTTCGTTTAAACTAATTATTGGTCACTTGGGGACATTTGATTTTTACTGTAATCTTTGGACTGTCAAAAATTTGAAGCCCTCATTTCAAATCTTCCTTTGGAAATTTCAATAAGTGCTTTAGTTTTCTCCTTCTTGAGAATCCATTACTTTAAATCTCTTATGTTCTCAGGTATTATGTCACCGAAGAAGAAAAAACTAAACCCAACACAACCACTTACAGGATCTCTCGCCTATCTTAGTGCATCACCCGATCATGACCAGATGGCACGCATTTGGAGAGATAAGAAGTTCAGGCGATTTAGATACGTGGACTGGGAAAAGTCACAAGTATTAAGATTCAAACAAAGACTAGAGAACCTACTCAGTTATCCAGTTGAGGGTCAGCAGTTCGAGTCCTTCAAGAGACTGTTCAGTATTGATGAACCGGTATACATGGAAATGGTTACCGAGTTCATGACCACATACACATTTGAGACAGGGAGTAGAGTAGGAGACAGTTTGATCACATTTCGATATATGGGAAGTTCATTCACCTTGTCACTGGCTCAGTTCGCACAACACTTGGATCTATACACACCAGAGGATATACATTCCCCTCTATTCACTAGTAGAGCCACCTCGATATCCATCTCGATCACACCAGCTAAAGCATGGAGTAAGTTATCATAAGCAAGATATTTCTCGGGTATAAAAGCTACCAGACTCAGAGATCCAGTTTTACAAATCCTACACAAGCTGATAGCTTGTTCATTTGACGGAAAATACATGACGAGCGGTCGAGTTCCAGATTTGATATTGCTATGATGACGTGCATCCTCGAGAGGAGGAATATTCAGGTCGCCCATTTGGTTGCCCAGAGGATTCTAGAAGAAAAGGATTTTGGTGCAAGGAGATCATATATGGGTCCAGTAATTACAAGGCTGATTCGCAGAATGGGATTGCTTAAGACGGCAGAGGTAGAAAAATTCAAAAGCCTGCCAGTATGGAGTGCCCACCCGATAGATTATGAATTCCTTAGGAGCATGGATATACTCAAGATTATGAGAGATGGCACTGTTTACATCAGGGCACGATCATCAGACACAAAGTATGGATGAATTGGTACCAGGTCTAATTTTACCAAGAGAGTGAAGAAAGAGGAAACAACTAAAAGAGCCAAATAACTAAGATTCAGATTCAGATTCAGACGAAGATAAGGATGATTATGACGACCCAGTTGCACCACCACCAGTAGTGCCACAGCCTACGAGGGAAGGACCTTCCACCCCAGCTCCTAGATCTCAGGTGCCACCTTACATATACCACTATGGGACACCACCAGGGCCAGACTATTGGTACTGGCTGATGCAGATGTAGGTCCGATGTTATAGGGCTATGAGACAGAAAATAGCAGGGATACCAGTGAGCCCCCTTCCTGACTTACCATGTGGATTGGGCCAAGCACCACCACACTTATATCCTCCTGCAGTTCCTACTCCAGCACCTCACCGACATTTAGTTCATGACCATGGCCATGGTTTACCACCTCGCACAGTTCCACCTAGGCCACGAGCACCACCAACACAGGTTCCTATTCAGAGACAGCATGTCCCTTCAGTTGTCGGTTCGGCTAGAGGGCAGACTTCGAGAGGCAGTAGGATATCCAGAGCCCCTACACGAGCCACCATTGTTCAGAGTCACAGGATTCTCAGGAGCACCAACCCTGCAGAGCCACTAATTGATCCAGTATCCTCTCATAGACAAACTGATTTATTCAGAGGACACTCTCAGCTGAAGACACCTGAGATTCCACTTGACAGCTTTGACATGCCTGCAGGGGAATATGTTGATCATTTGATACAGGATGGAGTATTCACCATAGGTACACCAGATGCAGAGGCTTATCGAGATGCATCAGACAAAGGCACCCACTATCAGCATGATGATTCTTCATCAGATGAGACATCCCCTGGACCTATAGTATCTTCAGCTGCAGTATCACCACCAGCCGAGCAGTAGATTGCTCCGCTCTCTAACTTCTTTCTATTTTCTATCAAGACCTTATTATTGTGTGTAATTGATGTAATTTGGATGCATAGACATCACATCTATCCAGTTATTACGTTATTATTACTTTACTTTTCTTATCAGCAGTTATTACTTGATTGAATTGAGTGGTTTGTTTGAGAAACTATTTATAGAAGACCAAGAAAAGGGAAGCTGTGGACCACACAATGAAGAATGCCGAGAGCCATAAGCTACAAGCCGTGGACTAGCAGACTTCTAACGAGTAACCAACAACGTGCACAGCAAAAGCGGTACACCATTCCAAAACCCTCTACCCGTTTAAAGAATTGATTATCTCATCTGATATTCCAAAAAACTAAGTGTGGTATCATCAAAACCACACTACACTTACGAAACAATCCGAAAATAAGTAGAATCTCTAAGTGTGGGATACTTCAACAAGAAGTACTCAACAAATAGATTCGAACATTAGGGACAATGTTCCTCTAAGTGTGGGATATACGGCCTTCAACCACAAGTTTTTACCTCTTGTCCGTAAGTCAAACAATATTTTCATTAAAAGGCTAAAAATGGATAAAATTTCAAAATTTTTAGATTCAAAAACATCATTCTTTAGAAATCCTATCTCTCAAAATTATAAATCACAGCAAGAAACGAGTTTTGACAACGAAACAAAACTGTTTTAGAATAAGATACGAACGAAAAGGGCAACACATGGCTAGGCACACATTGACCAAAACATTCGATTCGTGAGGATTGAGCCCATCATTAGCATTCATCTCTAAAATGCTTCATTTTTCGTTTAATGTGTGTGCCGATGTATGCATTTGAATTAAAACTTGCTCCTGTAATGCATTTCGAGATCACACCGATGAGTGCCATACGTGGCATAGGTACAATCCATCTTGATAACTTCTAAGGAATCCAAACACCCTTCCACCATCAAACATCCACCCATTCAACATTCACTCTTCACACCCAATCAAAACCTCCTATTATTCGTCCCGAACCTACAGAAGTTTCATCTTCCAACAAATTCTCAAAGAAACTCTTGATTTCCCAAGACTTTTGCAACCCAATACCATTAGAATCTTCCAGGCCATAAAATATATCAGTAGGGTCGGCATAGGAAAAGAAAAAGAAATCAAAAAGATTATGCCGACACAACCAAGAAAAAGGCCAAGAAAAGAAAAATTCCAAAGAAAAGGGAAGAAAAAGGCTATGTAGTCCATTCAAAATCTGAGAAATTCCAAAGTAACTCTCTCAAGAAAAGTTTTGAGAAAATACAAGGAAAATCATCACACCTTCTTCAAACCGAACACCCGATTCCTTCCAAGATATCTCGAAAGGTTAGTACCGTCCTCATCGAAAGTGATGGAGATTTGATTCTCGATCAAGCCTATGACGAGAATGCTGCATGACTGGCTATCTGAGTGATTGAAACTAGTAAGTAGGAAACCCTAAATACTTGAGTGATTTGAGTGACCCACTTGTGAGGATTGCCTAGTCATGATCATCATATATGTTGCTCGAAGAAGGTATCAAATTCTATAAACCCTTAGTTTCCAATAAAAACTCTTTTATAGCTGTAACTTTATATTCTTTGGAAATGGTATCTCTAAAAACTAATGCGATTAGAATCCTTCCAGAAGCTTTTTAAGAATGAGTTTGCTTGAGGACAAGCAAAGTTCTAAGTGTGGGATACTTGATATCGCGTAAAAAGTCATGTTTTTAATACCGATATCTCTCTCATTCTGGAACGATTCTTGGCATTTTAAACTAAGAAACAGTACAAACCAGTGATATTATGCCAAGATGGTCAAAACAAGGTTGCACGACAAAAATCAAGCAAAACGGATGAAAAATGAAGATTCCACGCACATTTGAAAATTCAAGGCATCAAAACGAGATTTCAAGACAAAAGTGCCCATCATCAACATCCATCTCATCCAAGATGTTCATTTTCAAATTACGAATCCAACAGAAGAAGAATCAACAAAAACGGACAAAGAATGAAGATTCTGCGCCCGCCGGAAGATCCAAATGATTCGTACGCAATATCTGGAGATAGGAGATATATTTTTGGGATATATTTACATCAAAGTCTTCGTTTTTGAATTAATAATCCAACACAAAATGAATCAACGCAAACGGACGCATAACGAAGAAGATACGCACAAATTAAGCAACGCAGTGAAAGACGACGGACTAGGACGGGTGGCAGCCAGCCGCCGCCGGCCAGTTGCCAGCCGCCGCCGGCCTGGTGGTGGGCGGCTCCACCCTCCTTCCCCCCGTATCTTTTTCTCTTTTCCGTCCTTGCGTGTACCCGGTGCACCACCTTTCGCTAGTTTTCCGTACCTCGTGCACCACCTTTCGCTACTTTTCCGTACCCGGTGTACTACCTTTCGCTACTTTTTTGTACCCGGTTCACCACCATTTGTCATGCCGTGGATCACCGAATCGCAATTAGAACTAAACTAGCTTGTGCGGAATTCAAACTAATCAATCAAGATATGAATTAGAATAAGTACAAGAAGTATTTGATCATAATGCTTTTGTATTTCACCGAAAACAGAGAGAACTCTGTGAAAATATGTACAAAAGACTCCCTTAAAAATAGACTAACAAAAGCCTATTTATATCCTTGATACAAAAGCTTATGCGACAATACTTAAAATATTTTTGACCTGGTCAATCTCCGACAATAGCATTGTCGGATTGTACATTTCATAAAACCTATTCACGGAATATTTCAATTGTCGCATAATACAAACACTTGAACAATTTTCAAAACAAAAATTAAATCAAGGTAGATATTTTGCTCCAACAAACTCCCCCTGGGATAATGCTTGATTTCTTGAGACATTAAACTTTAAGTATATCCAGGCAAATTACATCCAGCATAAACACCTTGAGCACAGCATACTTCAACTACTCGTTGGAACTTCAAGGCCATAACTTCATCATCAAATGCATCATCATAGATAATTGGATTCACTAATAGAACTTCCAGATCATCTTTTGATAGATTTATCAAACTCAAAGGATCAAACACATACACAATCGTTTCTCGATTCCACATACTGTCTCCATTGTTATCTCTATCATAACATGCAATCTCTGCTTCTCCTGTGCTTCCATTATACTTCCAATAACTCACGAATTTCCAAAAAATAATCGGAAGTTTCTCTAGTGGAATTTTTCTCAGACATTTTACCTTTGGATAAGTAATGATTACTCGTGGTTGATTTGAAACAGGTTCAATGTCGAAATAATCAACATTTCTCCTTGGAAACGTCTCTTTAACCCAAGTGTATTTTCCTTTATAGCATTCACGAGCGAGAACTTCAGTCATCCAATTCACTAAACCATTCTTAGAATGATTGATAATATCAATTGAAGCAATATGATTTATTTCACATTTTGGAAGTTTCTCAAGAGCTTTGAATTTTGGATAAAAATATTACAGCCCATTTGTTCTCTTGATGATAAACACTTTGTTGTCATTATCATACTTCCATCTAATAATCCTTCCCACACATTCATGTCTTGGAATCTTGAAATTTTTTTTTTGTCTATATAATCTCAGGTTCAGATTGTTTAGGAAACCACCAAGGAACTTTTTGTTCTGGCTCTTTTTCTTCATCAGAATCAACCAAAAACCCTTCTTGAGAACACATTTCTGACTGGACTTTTTCTGGATGCAGTTCATCTTCAGAATCTTCCCAATCTTCAACATGTACATCATCAATATCATGCTCAAACCCTGGAGGAAATATTGGATCTTCTAGTTCACCATCATTGCATAACTCCACAAACGGGACCAAATCTTCAATAATAATATTCAAAGGAGTAGGACATAGAATCTCTTATTGATCATGAATACTATCCGATAACTCCTCTTGATCAAATCTACGTGAAGATTCACCAATCTCAAACATAGAAGATTCTTCAATATCATCAATCAAACTTTCAAGATGTAAACCATTTAAATCCATTTCACCAAGATCATCAAACTCTATATCTTCAAAGCTTGGTTCAGGAGTCAATATCAAAGCAGGAACATAACTTATTGGTTCGATATTCAAAGGTTCTTCCTCTTCAACATTCTGAAATAAAACCATTGCTTGAGAAAAATCAGGCTGATCACCACCATTTTCACCAGAATCATCAGAATCACTGTCATTATGTCCTTCAACATCATCATCATCAGATCCTTCATTTCCTTGATCATTTAGTTCAGCATTATCATTATTCTGATCATTATCATCATCATCATCATCATCATCATCATCATCATCATCATCATCATCATCATCATCAACATTAGCAACTTCATGCACATTCTCCCCTTAATCACCTAATTTTTCTTTTAAAAGAAAGACTTCTTGTTCGAGTGACTCAATTCTTAAGGTCTGAGAAGCAAATTGTTGACTTTGATTAGCAATAAGTATATCCTGGGTGCCAATGCGTTGCAGAGCATGAAATAAATCATCTCGCAATTTTTCTACTAGAGACATCAAAGGAGTCACAACTCTTTGAAGAGAAGCATCGAGAGCTGACATACTCACAATAGGAGTAGGTGTGGTCAATGAAGTTCCAGCAGCTGTAGAAAATGAAGTAGCAGGTATGGATGAAGGAATAAGAAGAGAAATAGAAATACCAGGTGCAGAAGACAGAACAGGCATGGATATAGAAGAAGGCAGTGCTGAAGAAGTGACTGGCAAAGATTCAGAAATAGATATTGCAGAAGAAGTCACTGGTAGTGAAGAAGAAGAAGATCCAGCCTCAGAAGATACAAACAACTTCCTTCATTGAGAAGGTCTGAACTCAGGAATATATTCAGGATCCTGTGCCTCCTCTCGTTGTCATCTTAACTCTTATCGTTCCTTCTCGATATTTTCTTCAGTAAGACGTTGAGAAACTAAAGATTCTTCAATAGTCTTTGGACGAATAGGTTCTTCATCCTCAGAACTAGATTATTCTATCTCAGCAGGATGATCAAGATGTTGTTGAACAATATCATCAGTTTCATGATCCATATGAAGTTCATCTTCTCCTTGAACTGACTCCCCCTCAGCTGAAGCTTCCTCATTATCATCGTCTAATTCCATTTGTATATCAATCTGGGGTGGAAGAAAGTTATCATCTATGATATGCCCAAAGAGATCAACAGTTGGTGGTGTATGTTTACCACGATAACTGTTACAGTCAGCGAACACTCTCTTGGGAATCGGAGTATAATGCAAAATTGTTCCATGATATGTAATCCCTTGAATATGTTGATCAAAGATCAGCTGAAGAAATCGTGGGTACATAAAAAATCCATCTTCATTGATATTTCCAACCAAATTATCAAAAATATATTTTGAGAAGTTATACGGAATGTTGAGTACCAAAGCTGTCAATAAACCAGCTAAGTGGTAACTCATTGAGTCAAATCCAGCTTTCCGTGGAGAGATACATCCAATCAATGTGTGAGCCAAGAATTTCCAATGTGGACAAAAATGATTTTTAAGAATTTGAGCATCCTGTGGTCCTTTGGTACAACCCATTTGTTGAAGGCAATCATCAATAATATTTCTAGGAATATCATTGGAAGCATTTACATCATCTCCAAATTGCAAAGTATGCCTGATTAACTCCTTAGTGAGTACAAGAGGTCTTCTATCAACTGTGGCCGTAATGCAGGAAGGTTGAACATCCGTGTGATATTCACCAAAAACCCAGAAATCCGTCATATGATCCTCGTAGATGTTGACAACTGAAACCGTCAAGGCATGAGATATCCTTGAACGTAAAAGAAACCTAACCATAGGAAAGAATTTCCTGGTTTCAGGTTTATCCGGTGCCTCAAGTAGATAAGCTGTGGCATTGTGTCGTTTCTCAAAAATAACAGGCCGTCGAAGCACATCAGGTTGTTCAGCAACGATAGGACCAAGAGCTGCCATGGATATACAAATACAAACTGCAGAAAGGATATGTTAAGCAAAGAACCTAAACACACTTCAAAATTTTCAAGTTTCTAAAAACTAAAAAATTTCCTAAGTGTTGAAAACATGCGACAATAGCAAAAATGTACTGTTCATCCGACAATAACAATACGAAAATAGTTAATAACGGAATATAAGAATTTATCAACACAAATGGTCCGTGAATAACATTGTCGGAGTACTATTCATGCGTGAATAAGTACTGTTCATGCAAGAATACCGTATTGTCGGAAAGTCATGGTCAAACAAGTCAAAGGTCAACTAATCAAACTCACGGAACACTGTTCATGCGTGAATAAGGTATTCACGCATAAACCCTAATTCAACTGTTCATCCGTCAATGGCATTGTCGTACAACCAGTTTTTAGTATACTGTTCATGAACAGTGTTTATCGCACAAAATCAACGATTAAAACTTATTTACAGAGAGATATAGAGGGAAATTTATACCAATCGAAGCGCAATGATGAGGCGCACACTTCTATCGGAACATAATCAAATGTAATGCAACGAACAGAAAGTAATCGAAGAAAGATGTCACCGGCAGCGTATTGTCGGAAAAGAGTTATTGTCGGAAAATGTATTTGTCGGATGAATTTTTGAAAAAGCGAATAATGTTTCAAAATTTGAAATACTTATACACTACTATTTTTCCGTGAATACTTATCCGTGAATAAAAATTCCGTGAATAAACTCCGAGAATATTTGTTCCGACAATATTTTGATAAAACATTTTGATCAAATCAAATATACTTTGGATAATTTTCTAAACTATTTAAAACTAAAAAATTTGAAAATTTGAAAAATGAAAAATCATTAAACTAAATATTTACAAACTTAACATAACAAAATAAAAGTAAAATGTTTTTGTTGGAGTAATTCACATGAGCTGGGATCATATTGGGATAAATGAATGTATTTATTTTTATTATTTAGAAATGAAAGTTTATTTTGATTGTTAGTATTTTTTATCCTCTTTAAATTTACTTAGCATTAATAAAACATTCTTTCTAAGAATCATTCTACATGTGATTAGTGGTATTAGTGTTTTCTTAAACACTCTTGCATTTAAAAAATTTTAAATTTTATTATTAGCATGCATATTACTTTATATAATCTAAATAGAAATATATTTTCAAATTCATAATATATTAATCAAACATTCTTTCTAAGAATCATTCTACATGTGATTAGTGGTATTAGTGTTTTCTTAAACACTCTTGCATTTAAAAAATCTTAAATTTTATTATTAGCATGCATATTACTTTATATAATCTAAATAGAAATATATTTTCAAATTCATAATATATTAATATTTTCATATAATGAGTGAGAATATGATGATATCTTTAGAAGTACACACATATGTTGGAATGACACTTAGTCACATATGTCATACCCCGGGTTGGACTTATAAATTGTATCACAGGTCTATACATCGTATAACAGAGTGATAGAGTTTATTTGAATTTGATATATGAAACTTTGGAAGATTTGCACGTCCGTTTATAAAAATATATCAAACTAAGGTCTGTACTCAGTACAACAAATAGTCAATATATTTTCCCAGATATCATAATATTAAGACCCTAAATCATGAATCATAATATACTAATCCTTCAAAATTTAAGACATTTATCATCATTTTGATAACATTTTGATTGTCATATATTAATATTTTGTATTATGTAAAATAATATGCACATATGATTAACATTTTTTAGACGAGATATTTTAAATGCAAAAATGCCTACCAATATATCACATATAAAATTAATTAGTAGAAAATTTGGTTTAAAAATGCTATGTAAACCTACTAACACATCAAATATAGTACTTATCATTTGTTTTATGTATTATTTATAAATACAATTCCCAATGTACTATCATTTCCCAACTTTTACACAAAATCTCCCCCGATTAAATGTTTTTGGATTTTGTATTTTTCAAATGTTTTTGGATTTTTTTTAATATAGAAGAAAAAACAAGCAAATAACAAACGGAAAATAAAAATATTAAAGATCCAAAGTTTACTGAATTTGATCCAAATGTTTCATGCCGAGCATCGAAATGAGTTCCTCAAAACGTGGTTTTGAAAAAGCTTTGGTAAACAAATCAGCTCTTTGTTTCAATGTGTCAACATGAACCAAAATAATCAAGTTTTTCTCATAGCAATCCCGGATGAAGTGAAAACGTATTTCAATATGTTTAGTTTTTGAGTGCTGAACGGGATTACATATGATACTTATGGCTGCAGTATTGTCAATATGCAAAGGAGTTTTGGTAAGAAGTAAACCATAATCTCGAAGTTGTTGTTGAATCCAAAGGATTTGCGAACAACAACTGGCAGCAGCAATATATTCTGCCTCCGCAGTAGAGGTAGAAACTGTGTTTTGTTTCTTGCATTGCCAGGTCACGAGACGATCTCCTAAAAATTGACATCCACCAGACGTGGATTTGAAGTCAATACTACATCCGCCATAGTCAGAATCAGAGTATGCAGAAAGTGAAAAGTCTGCATCATTTGAATACCAAATGCCTAGATCAGGCTTGCCCTTCAAATATCGAAAGATTCTCTATACGGCCTTCAAATGTGAGACTTTAGGATTTGCTTGATACCGCGAACAAATAGACACAACAAACATAATATCAGGTCTTGAAGCAGTTAAGTACATAAGAGAACCAATCATTGATCGATATTCCTTTTGATCAGTTGGTGATTCATCAAGAGCAGGTCTAATTTTGTCAACAAGATCAATGGGAGTTGAAATAGATTTGGCATCCACCATCTTAAATTTCTTTAAGATGTCATGAACATACTTCGTTTGATATATGAAAATGCCCTTCTCTAGTTGCTGAACTTGCAAACCTAGAAAGAAAGACATTTCCCCCATGGAACTCATTTCAAACTTAGACTTCATGATATGCTCAAATTCTTTGCACAAACTGTCATTCGTAGACCCAAATATAAAGTCGTCCACATATACTTGAACGAGGAGCAAATTTCCTTTTGTTTTCCGAATGAAGAGTGTACTATCAATTTGACCCCGTAAAAACCCATTAGCAAGAAGATGTTGAGATAAAGTCTCATACCAAGCTCGAGGAGCTTGATGTAACCCGTATAAGGCTTTATCCAACCGAAACACATAATCTGGTTATTTAGGATCTTCAAAACCTGGAGGTTGTTTGACAAACACTTCTTCATGCACTTTCCCTTACAAAAATGCACACTTGACATCGAGCTGATACACTTTGAATTTCATGAAAGAAGCATATGCTAGGAAAATCCGTATGGATTCAAGTCTAGCAACCGGAGCAAAAACTTCTTCATAATCCAAATCTTCAATCTGAGTGAATCCTTGAACCACTAATCTTGCTTTATTACGAACCACAATTCCTTGATCATCTTTCTTATTTCTGAAAACCCAACGCGTGCCAATAGGATGAATATCCTTGAGAGGTTTCACCAATGTCGAAACTTGCAATTTTGCGAACTGTTGTAATTCTTCTTGCATTGCTTGAACCCAAGAAGAGTCTGACAAAGTTATCTGAACATTCTTTGGTTCAATCTGTGATAAGAAACTAGTAGAAGACTTGTGTTGATGTCGAGTTTTGATCCCTTCAGAAACATCTCCAATCACATTTGTGAGTGGATGTTTATGCTCAGAATTAACCCAAAAAGTAGGAACAGATTCCACATTCAAATTAGTTCCTAAATGTGAATTCTCAGGATTATTTACTACTTCATCACAAGAATCATCATGTATTGATTCTTCTAGTTCAGTAGAGGGTTCATGAAAAGCTTCAGTATCATCAGGATTTGAAGTTGTGTCAACTTCATCATTTGACAAAGGATGAGAAGGTTCATGAGCAACAGATTCTTCAGTTGATTAAGGAGGAGAAAGATTAGAAGTAGATATTGGTGGAACAGAAGAAAGAATCGGCTCGACAGGAGAAGAAAGAACCGGAATGACAAAATCATCAGAATCCTCAACAGGAGATGACACATCATTTTGAAAATGAGCCAGAGAATTAAAGAATGAGTCATAGTCAAATAATCATTCTGGACCGATCCCATTGGATGGAGAGGAATACCGTAAGAATTCAACCTCATAGCATTCTTCTATTCGATGTGATGCCGTGTTATAAACTCTTTTGTTTTGAGAATTTGCTGAGTAACCTAAGAAAAATCCAGATTCAGATTTCTCAGTAAATTTGGAAATACGATCCTTAGTTTTCATCAATAAACATGGGCATCCAAAAGGTTCCAGAAAGTGAATATTTGGCTTCCGATTATTCAATAACTCATAACTCGTTTTCTTTTTGTCTTTGACCACAAGAACTCTATTTAATACGATACAAGCCGTATTAACTACTTCAGCCCAAAAAGTTGTTGGTAATTTTGCATCCGAAAGCATAGTTCTTGCAGCTTCAATCAATGTTCTGTTCTTTCTTTCAGCAACTCCATTTTGCTGTGGAGTTCGAGAAGCACTGAATTGTTGAGAAATACCATGTTGAAGATAGAACATTTCCATAATGTAGTTCTTAAACTCCGTTCCATTATCACTTCGAAACCTCTTTACTTTCAACGAAAATAAAGTCTCTAATCGTAAAATCAGATACTTAATTTTCTCAACTGTCTCATCTTTGGTACTTAGAAAGTAAACCCATGAAAATCTTGAGTAATCATCAGTAATTACCAAGCAATAAGATTTACCACCAATACTCCTCACACTAACTGGGCCAAACAAATCCATATGGAGAAGTTCCAATGGAGTGTTAATAGAATTCACCAATTTAGGTTTATGAAACTTTTTAGTTTGTTTTCCCTTTTGACAAGAAATACATTGATCATTTAGTGAGAAAGTCTGTTTAGGAACTCCAATCACTAAATCATTTTTGACTAAAAAGTTCATTTTCCTAAAGTTGATATGCCCCATCCGTCTGTGCCATAACACTTAGTCCTTTTCTGATGTTTTTGACAACAAACAAGTATGCTCCATTGTAGGAGTTATAGATCGCATATCTTGGACATACATATCTTTAACCCTAGGAGCCCTCATAAGAATCCATCCTTTTGGAATAACAAAACCCGGTTTGAGAATCAAACACTCTTCATCATTGAACCATGTCGACAGCTTTTTGTCACACACTTGTGAAATACTAAGTAAATTATGTTGAAGTTGTTCAACATAATTCACTTTGTCAAAACTTATTTCGCCATTTGTGACAGTTCCTTCACCGCAAAAGCAACAAACCCTCCATTTTTGATTTTAACATCTTCTAATAAGGAGAGATTCCCGGTCATATGTCTTAAGCAGCCACTATCTATGTACCACACATTATCGATAGCTCAGGATGACTGCAAGACATTTGATGGAAACAATTAGTTGCTAATGGAGACCCAAGCCTTGGAGGCTTTGGGTCGTCCAGTGATTTCATCTATGATGAAAACGTCAATTTCTTTGAAATCCTTTTTGAAATCTTTTGACGCATCATAAGATGATGATTTCTTCTTGGAAGAAACAAAAGTATTGATTCCCGGTTTTTGTGGATTTTCATTAGATGATTTTGAAACATTTTTGTCCTTTGAAGATTTAACTTGTTTCGAATGTTCTCTCGAACGTTTTCTAGCAAGTTTATGACAATCATTCAAAAGATGTCCACGAATTCCACAATAGAAACAACTTCGTGTTTCATACTTTCTCCGAGAATGAAAACTTTTATGAGAACCATGATATGAAGGTTTACTTGTAGAAGCTTCATACTTAGAATATGAGCTTTTACTAGTAGAAGCTTCACATTTTGAAAAGTCAGATTTAGAAGCATGATATTGACCTTTTGGTGATGAAGAAGATGATTGTGATTTGCGTGGAGAAGAAGTTCTTTTCAAAATCTTGGTAACGTGTTTTGGAATTTCACAAGCTTTAGATTTGTCTTTATCATTTTGATTCAAAACACACTTCTTAAGCTTTTCACAATCATCACAATCATTGTTCTTCATCTTTGAAGATTGATTAGCGAAATCTGATGAATTATTCTCATGTGGTGATTCAAAACTCTATTTAGAAGAAACCTTTTGATACCAGATTTAGATTTAGTATTTAAACGTTGTTTATGGATAATTTCATCAAAAACCACTGCTGATGTAGAAACATTCAACAATTGTCTTTTAAGATCTAAAATTTTAGAATCAGCTTCAGATTTTTCTTGTTTAAGTAAATCCATCTCAACCAAATAACTGTTTATGATGGATTGCTGATTTAAAATTTTAGCTTTCAAATCATGAGTCTCAACATCAGTTGACTCAAAACGTTTATTTAAAAGCTTGTTGTTTTCCACCAACACCTTATTTTGATTTTTAATCAATTCAATGTCAGTTAAAAGTTGTTGATTTTGAGTTTTGTAAAGACTGAGTTGATCACTCAAGTCAATACATTTTGAACAAATTTGTTCAAATGGAGAAAAATCAACCTCAGAGACATTTGCCATGAAAGCTTGATTATGAGAATATTCCTCCACGTGTGCACTCCAATCATAAAATTCATCTGCTGTTGAAATTAGTGCTGATGATGTGGAAGCAGGAGTAGTATCTTTTCTAGAAGATTGTGGTTGAGCAGAAGAATAGGTTTTGAATGTGGAAGGCTTGGTGAAACAAGAGGTAGGTGCTTTACTTTTCTCACATTCCCGAGCAAAGTGTCCTAAATTCTGACAGTTGTAACACCGAACCTTCGATTTGTCAAAACCTGGTTTACCTCCCAACTAGCTTTTTCCAGTTCTTTGAAGAAACTTTTTCACCTTTCTTGTTAACATAGAAAGATTCCATTGAAGGTCCATTTCTTCAAGATCGTCAGGATGTAACTGATCATAATCTTCTTCTGTCAAGTCTACATTACCAACCTTTCCAGCAATAAACGCTTCATATGATGAGAGAAAAGCTGTGACAACATTTGCATGATCTTCAGTTATCTTTGAAACATGTTGATTGGAATTTTGTTGTTGATGACTGGTAGCTGTAGCACTTCCAAATTCATAAAATCCATAACCAGAATATCCACATGTGGATCCACTAGAATTCCCACCATTGTATGTCTCAGAACCAGAGAACAATGCTGTTGTTTCTGAAGTTTTTTTAGAACCGAATTGAGAATATTGCATCATCTTTCCAGTCTCCTTCTTCTGTAAAGACACATCATATACTTGCAACTTGTTGATCAAGTCTTCGTATGCATATTCACCCAACGATTCATCTTCCATCAAATTGTTAGCCTTAATATCCCACCTTGAAGGTAAAGCTTCAATCAACTTCTCATTGACTTTAAGACGTTCCAAAATCAAACCATGTCTTTTGAG
This sequence comes from Pseudognaphalium luteoalbum, assembly GCA_963422505.1. Taxonomy (NCBI): domain Eukaryota; kingdom Viridiplantae; phylum Streptophyta; class Magnoliopsida; order Asterales; family Asteraceae; genus Pseudognaphalium; species Pseudognaphalium luteoalbum. The sequence goes on from OY730196.1 coordinate 53,857,248, forward strand.
CTCACTGATTAGCTGAGAATATCGTACAATCAAATCATTAAAAGATTCATTTGGCATGCATGTGAATACATCCCATTGTTTCTTTAACAAATCACGTTTACTTTTCTTCAACTTGTCATTTCCAACAAACCTTTTCTCCATTGCTTTGTAGAGCTCATAAGCCGTATTCAGAATCCTTCCATCCAGCAAGAACATCACTAGGAAGACTCATAGAGATAACTGATTTTTCTTTCTTGTCTCGATCATGTTCTTTCCTTTCATCAGAAGTCATCATTTTGAGTGACTTGGGAGGAGGATTATTACTATAAATTCCTTCAGCTCTAGGATGAATGTATTGCTCTGAGATAGGAATCATTAGATCTGGATCATATAGAGCAATAAACGACTCAAACCTATACCTCCAATCATCATAATCATTTTGACATAAAAACTTTGGTGGTTTGGTTGTGGTTCCAGTCTCTTGTTCATTCTTCATCATAGCTTGCCAATTAACATGAGCCATTTCAACACTTAGAATAATCTGAGAATTTGTCAAAATCCGAGAGTAAGTAACAACTTCCGAGAATAACACTTATGCTTGAATCACAATCTATCTAAAGTCCGTTAATACCAACTACTCCGTCAATAACAATGTTCCGTGAATCCTTAATCCAAGAGTAACACACTCCGTCAATCTCACATACACTGTAAAACTCCGTCAATTATGCTACTCCGTAAGTCCTTAACACCATCCGTCAATACCACAATCCGTCAATACCAATTGTCCGTGAATAACCAACTACCCGTGAATACCAACAATCTGAAAATACTAATCACTATTTATACGACAATAACAATGATAGTCACTAGTCCGTGAATGATCCAATACTGTTTATACGACAATAAGCTATTGTCGGACCACACACAGAATTAATCACGGAACACTAATCACGGATCACTAATCACGGATTTATTAATCACGGAAGAAACACTTATCCACTACTCACGGAATGTTAATCACAGAAGAATTTTCCCGAAATTGAAAACTGTTGTAGAAACTTCAATTCTAGCTTGTTTTGGCTAAAATTGATATCACTGAACTCGGAATTTGATTTCCGACATTCGTAAGTACTCAATTTAATCTTTTACCGTCAAATTTAAGAATCCGTACACTTGACGATAAACACGTAATCAATCCGAACCAAATTGAAGCAAATTCAGATCAAATTAAAGATGAATTATGATCACAGAATCACTTACAGCAGTAATTCATCCAAATCCGAAGTAAATTGAGCTCAACAGATATCATAAGTCGTTTAAATCAATGAAACAGTGTCAAACAGCAACTAAAACGATCAATGTTGAAGCCTTCGAGTCCTTTTAATCAAACAAATACCTCAGATTCCCTTCTAACTCAATCAAATAGTCCTAATGTCTATTCGTACGGCTCTGATACCACTTTGTCGTACCGTGGATCACTGAATCGCAATTAGAACTAAACTAGGTTGTGCGGAATTCAAACTAATCAATCAAGATATGAATTAGAATAAGTACAAGAAGTATTTGATCAGAATGCTTTTGTATTTCACCGAAAACGGAGAGAACTCTGTGAAAATATGTACAACAGACTCCCTTCAAAATAGACTAACAAAAGCCTATTTATATCCTTGATACAAAAGCTTATGCGACAATACTTAAAATATTTTTGACCTGGTCAATCTCCGACAATAGCATTGTCGGATTGTACATTTCATAAAACCTATTCACGGAATATTTCAATTGTCGCATAATACAAACACTTGAACAATTTTCAAAACAAAAATTAAATCAAGCTTTAGACATTTTGCTCCAACACCTTTCACTCTTTTTCTAATGTGAGCCTAGGGATGCTAACGTGAGCCACTTTTCACCTATAAATAGCAGCTCTTAGACCTCATTTGAAGACACACTCAAAAAAACACTCTTACATTCTAATACACTCACATATTCTTACATACTCCTTTTTCATTGCCACTTTCTCATTCTAGAAATTCTCTTATAGTCTAGGATTATTGTAGTTAGTCTACGGATTAGTATAAAGGCTAGAACGAACGTTAGGGGGTTTGAAGATTCATCTTTATACGTGCAAACGAGTTGTCAATCATAATAATACGCTGCTATGCATTTATTTCTGGGTGATATCTAAACCTTTATCATACTTGCTTTATTCCATATTTTAGTTATGTGTTATTGCTTGGTAAGTAATATATTTGTTGCCATGAATTGCGAGTAGTTTATTATTGTGATTGTTGATGATGTAGATAATTATAAGTAAGGATGACATTATATAATAAATGTACGACAATCGTAAAGAGATATGACGGCCCCTATTCGACTGTTTATCTGCTATAGTACTGGAAACGCTTTAAGGCGGAGTACAAATGTATGAAAGTCGGTAAATGACCGAAGGTAGTTATATCTCTGGAATCAGCTCTGGTTTAATAGTTGGAATCCCGAAATGATAATACAACTTCACAACTAACTGGTATATCCTACGAAAGTCAAAACACTATAAAATGATGTTCGTAAAATACGTTCAAATAAAATAGGAATTAGTAACCCTTGTAATGTTAAGGCTTTATGAATTCAAGTTTAATTTATGGATTACCCTTTCCGGTTATTCACATGACTGCAACTTAGTAATTAGGACCTGATCAACCTTAATTATGGCAAGTAGTTATCTGTGCCCATGACATGCAATAAGTAAGACACATTGAAAACACTCGTTGTATATATTAGGTTTACATTTCTGCACTGCTTTACATTTAGTTAGATAGAGTGTCATTTTCACTGTCAATTACTCTTGACCGCATGTTGATATGAGAAACCGTGGAACTACTACGTAAAGTACATTGTCTATCATTGAAAGGCATGGTCCGGATATGAAACACGTTTTAACAAACTGCGAATAATCCGGGGATGTATAACTATTTGAAAAGGAGAGATTTGAATCACAAGTCGAAGTAACTAGAGCTTAAATGAATGATAACAGGACTTCAGGATATGATCAAAGTCGTAATGACCTAGAATCTTTAAAACACCCAGTCTTATAAAATCGGCGGTCTAAACATACAAAGTTATTAATCTGCATGCTAATAGAACAGTAAACTATCTTAGGGGTTAAGAACGGTTGTACCTATGAGATGCTACGCTACTGATTCATGTACCTCGGTATAAAACCAGAATAGGTTGCTTATCTTTCAACTAGATAAGTATTGGAAGTTTACGTATTGCTCCGATCAGAATCATGATAACCTAGTTCCTAGTGACATGCCAATGGAAAATTGAGTTGGTAGGGTTCTAGAGTTTACGCCTAGTAGTTTGGTTGCCACATTAGTATCTTCCCTATTTATTCTGTCATCCCGAAATATTAATTATCGAAATCTCAACAATCACGCATTTATCTTTATCTGTTTTCCTGTACTTTAATTTCCTGCATTCTAATTATTGTCTTTAGTTTAAAACCCCCAAATCTACCTACTTTGTTCCATCCTAGATACTTCCCTACCGAAAGTGCCAACTTTAATTGCCCACACGTTTGGATTCATGGAACGATCTTAGGTTATACTTACCGCTTACAAACAAGAGTAGATAGTACATATAATTTAAGCCCCGCTAAATATAAATTTTAAAACCTCTGTTGGCGCCCGATTAGTTACCATCAACGACACCGACGCTTTCGGGTGCCATCAGTGACCCATTGTAAGGATTGCCTAGTCATGATCACCATCTGAGTTGCTTGAAGAAGGTATCAATTTCTAAACTCTTAGTTTCTCATGAAAAGCTCTTTCATAACTGGACTATTTTATTCTCTGGAAATGACATTCCTAAGAAAAATTGCAATTAGAATCCTTCTAAAAGGCTTTCTGAATGAGTTTGCTTGAGGACAAACAAAGTTCTAAGTGTGGGATACTTGATATCGCGTAAAAAGTCACGTTTTTACTACCGATATCTCTCTCATTCGAAAATGATTCTTGGCATTTGAACTCAAATAACAATAAAATCAATGAGAATCTTCCGAGAAGGTCAAAACAAGGTTACACGATAAAAATCAAGCAAAACGGATGAATAACGAAGATTCCACTTACGTTTGAAGATTGAAGGCATCAAAAGAAGATTTAAAGACTAAAGTACCCATCATCAACATCCATCTTATCCAAGATGTTCGTTTTCAAAATACGAGTCTAACCGAAGAAGAATCAACAAAAACAGATAAAGAATGAAGATTCTACGCCCGCCGGAAGATTCAAATGATTTGTACGCAACATCTGGAGATAGGAAGCTCAACTTTGGGATTTCTTTATATCAAAATATTCGTTTTTGAATTATGAATCCAACGAAAAAAGAATCGATGAAAACGGACGCATAATGAAAAAACACGCGCGAATTAAGAAACACAGCGAAAGACGACGGACCGGGGCGGGTGGCAGCCAACCGCCGCTGGCCACCTAGAGGGCAGCGCCGGCCTTCCCTCCCCCGTCTCGTTACCGCTTTTTGGTCCTTTCGTGTACCCGTTGCCTCAACTTTACGCGATTGTACGTACCCGGTGCCACACCTTTGCGCGATTGTACGTACCTGGTGCACCACCTTTTCCACCTTTTGCTAATGTGCTCCTCAAGATGCTAACATGAGCCGAATTTCCCCTGTAAATAGGAGGGCTTTGGTTCATTTGAAGCACACACTCTTTCAACACAACTTACAAGTCTGACACACTTTCTTTAAAAAATCTCTTGTATTCTTTAGTCTTTCTCACTCTAGGATTATTGTAATTAATCTACAGATTAATATAGAAGCTAGGGCGAACGCTAGGGATTCGGAGATCAATCTTTGTACGTGAAAAAGAGTTGTCAATCATAATAACACACTGCTACGCATTTATTTCCGGGTGATATCTAAACTTCTATTTTACTTGTCTCATTTCATATTTTAATATGTATTATTGCTTGGTAAGTGATTTATTTGTTGCCATGAATTGCAAGTAGTTTATTATTGTGATTGTTGATGATTTAGATAATTATAAGTAGGGATGACATTATATAATTAGTGAACGACGATTGTAAAGTGATATGATGGCCCCTATTCGACTGTTTATTCGATATAGTACTGGAAATGCTTTCGAGCAAAGTACAAATGTATGGAAGTCATAAACGACCGAAGGTAGTCATATCACTAGAATCAGCTCTGGTTTTACAGTTAGAATTCCAAAAGGATAATACAACTTCACAACTAACTGGTGTATCCTACGAAAGTCAATGCACTACAAAGTAATGTTCGTAAAATACGTTCAGACAAAATACAAATTAATAACCCTTGTACTATTAAGACCTTATGAACTTAAGTTTAATCTATGGAGTTTCCTTTCTGGTTAACCATGTGACTGCAACCTAGTAATTAGGACCTGATCAACCTTAATTATGGTAAGTAGTTATCTATGCCCATGACATGCAATAAGTAAGACATAGTGAAATCACTCGTTGTATATATTAGGTTTACATTTCTGCACTGTTTTACATTTAATTAGTTTAGAGTGTTATTTTCACTGTCAATTACTCTTTACCGTATGTTGGATGTAAGAAGCCGTGGAACTACCATGTAAAGTACACGGTCTAATTACTGAAAGAGATGGTCTGCATATGAAACACATTTTTAATAAACTGCGAATAATCCAGGGATGTATAACTGTTTGAAAAGGAGAGATTTAAGTCATAAGTCGAAGAAATCAGAATCTAAATAATAAGACTTAGAAATGAAAGTGAAAGTCCAAGTGACTTAAGATACTTAAACCTCTAGGTCTTATAAAATCGGCGGTCCAAACATACAAAGTTATTAATTTGCATGTTAATAGCACAGTAAACTACCTTAGGGGTTAAGAACGGTCGGACATATGAGACGATACGCCACTGATTCATGCACCTCGATATAAAACCAAAATAGGTTGCTTATCTCTCAGCCAGATAGGTATTGGAAGTTGGCATATTGCTCCGATCAGAATCATGATAACCTAGTTCCTAGTGACATGCCAATGGGAAATTGAGTTGGTAGGGTTCTAGAGTTTACACCTAATAGTTTACTTATTATATTAAGCTTTGTCCCTATTTAGTCTGTCATCCCGAAACACTAATTATCGAAATCTCAACAATCACATATTTATCTTTATCTGTTTTCCTGCAGTTTACATTCCTGTACTTTTAATTACCTGCGTGTAGTTTAAAACCCCCTAAACCTACCTACTTTGTTCCATCCTAAATACTTCCCTACCAAAAGTGCTAACTTTAATCACCAAACGTTTGGATTCATAGAACGATCTTAGGTTATACTTACCTCTTACTAACCAGAGTAGGTAGTACATATAATTTAAGCCCCGCTAAATATAGATTTTAAAACCCCTGGTGGCGCTCGTTTAGTTACCATCAACGACACCGACGCTTTCGGGTGCCATCAAGGGTGAAAAGAAATCCGACCCTATTTTCCCTACTTAGTAGTCAAAGAATTTTGTATCGTCCATTGCCATCAGTTCATCCTTCGAAATGATGCAAGAAGTGGGTTTTTGAGTTGTCATTTTTTTTTTGAACTAATATTATCCTAATTAACTAATACTAAATTAACACTAAATTACTTAAATTAACTTTCGAAAGATACTCGGAAAGGTTTCATTTGGAAGGATCTCCTAAACACTACTACTTAAAGTGGCTTTAAATCGTAAGTTTGTGATTCCCCGGCAGCGGCGCTAAAAACTTGATGGCACCCGAAAGCGTCGGTGTCGTTGATGGTAACTAATCGGGCGCCACCAGGGGTTTTAAAATTTATAATAAGCGGGGCTTAAATTATATGTACTACCTACTCTGGTTAGTAAGCGGTAAGTATAACCTAAGATCGTTCTATGAATCCAAACATGTGGTGATTAAAGTTGGCACTTTTGGTAGGGAGGTATTTAGGATGGAACAAAGTAGGTAGGTTTGGGGGTTTTTAAACTAAAGACAAGTAATTAAAATGCAGGAAAGTAAGTTGCAGGGAATTAAAGTACAGGAAAGCAGATCAAGATAGAGATGTGATTGGTGAGATTTCGATAATTAATGTTTCGGGATGACAGACTAGATAGGGACAAACTTAATATAATAAGTAAGCTATTAGGTGTAAACTCTAGAACCCTGCCAACTAAATTTCCCATTGGCATGTCACTAGGAACTAGGTTATCATGATTCTGATCGGAGCAATACGCCAACTTCCAATTCCTATCTGGATGAGAGATAAGCAACCTATTTTGGTTATGTACCGAGGTGCATGAATCAGTGGCGTATCGTCTCATAGGTCCGACCGTTCTTAACCCCTAAGATAGTTTACTGTTCTATTAGCATGCTAATTAATAACTTTGTATGTGTAGACCGCCGATTTTATAAGACCTAGAGGTTTAAGTATCGTAAGTCACTTGGACTTTCACTTTCATTCCTAAGTTTGATTTATAATTGATTAGATTCCGGTTTCTTTGACTTATGACTTAAATCTCTCATTTTCAAACAGTTATACATCCCTAGATTATTCGCAGTTTGTTAAAGACGTGTTTCATATGCAGACCATGCCTTTCAGTAATTAGACCGTGTACTTTACATGGTAATTCCACGGCTTCTTACGTCCAACATGCGGTCAAGAGTAATTGACAGTGAAAGTGACACTCTAAACTAATTAAAAGTAAAGCAGTGCAGAAATGTAAACCTAATATATACAACGAGTGGTTTCACTGTGTCTTACTTATTGCATGTCATGGGCACAGATAACTACCTACCATAATTAAGTTTGATCAGGTCCTAATTACTAGGTTGCAGTTACGTGGATAACCAGAAAGGGTACTCCATAGATTAAACTTAAGTTCATAAGGTCTTAATAGTACAAGGGTTATTAATTCCTATTTTGTCTGAACGTATTTTACGAACACTACTTTGTGATGCATTGACTGTCATAGGATATACCAGTTAGTTATGAAGTTGTATTATCCTTTTGGAATTCCAACTGTTAAACCAGAGCTGATTCTAGTGATATGACTACCTTCGGTCGTTTATGACTTCCATACATTTGTACTTTGCTCGAAAGCATTTCCAGTACTATATCGAATAAACAGTCGAATAGGGGCCATCATATCACTTTACGATCGTCGTGCACTAATTATATAAGGTCATCCCTACTTAGAATTATCTACATCATCAACAATCACAATAATAAACTACTCGCAATTCATGGCAACAAATAAATCACATACCAGGCAATAATACATATTAAAATATGATATGAGACAAGTAAAATAAAAGTTTAGATATCACCCGGAAATAAATGCATAGCGGTATATTATTATGATTGACAACTCTTTTGCATGTACAAAGATTGATCTCCGAATCCCTAGCGTTCGCCCTAGCTTCTATATTAATCCGCAGATTAATTACAATAATCCTAGAATGAGAAAGACTAAAGAATAGAAGAGATTTTCTAAAGAAAGTGTGTGAGACTTGTAAGTTGTGTTGAAAGAGTGTGTGTTTTAGATGAACCAAAGCCCTCCTATTTATAGGAGAAATATGGCTCATGTTAGCATCTTGAGGAGCAATTTAGCAAAAGGTGGAAAAGGTGGTGCACCAGGTACGTACAATCGCACAAAGGTGTGGCACCGGGTACGTACAATCGCGTAAAGGTGTGGCACCGGATACACGAAAGGACCAAAAAGCAGAAACTAGATGGGGGAGGGGAGGCTGGCGCTGCCCACCAGGTGGCCAGTGGCGGCTGGTGGTTGGCCGCGGCGGCTGGCTGCCACCCGCCCCGGTTTGCCATCTTTTGTTGCGTTTCTTAATTCGTGCGTGTTTTCTTCGTTATGCGTCCGTTTTTGTCGATTCTTTTTTTGTTGGATTCGTTTTTCAAAAATGAAAACTTTTATGAAAAGTAATCACAAAAGTGAGTTTCCTATCTCCAGATATTGCATACGAATCATTTGAATCTTCCAGCGGGCGTAGAATCTTAATTCTTTATCCGTTTTTGTTGATTCTTCTTCTGTTAGACTTGTATTTTGAAAATGAACATCTTGGATAAGATGGATGTTGATGATGGGCATTCTAGTCTTAAAATCTTGTTTTGATGCCTTGAATCTTCAAACGTGCGTGGAATCTTCGTTTTTCATCCGTTTTGCTTGATTTTTATCGTGCAACCTTGTTTTGACCTTCTTGGCAGATTCTCATTGATTTGAGTGTTATTTGAGTTCAAATGCCAACAATCATTCCAAAATGAGAGAGATATCGATAGTAAAAACGTGACTTTTTACGCGATATCACGCCTCGTTGTCAAACAATCCTTCCCATCTGACTTCTTGCCCACCCTTATTATATCCATACCCTGCAAGAAGTGTTAATGTGGGGGATTAGCATAACGCTAAGTGAAAGAATAATTAACCAACAGTCCAACTTAGCATAACAACCTTGTGTACAATAATTAACACTAATTACACAAATACACAATACAACTTTTCAACAATGCAACAGTTCAACAACATTACAACTTAATAATAAGGATCAGTGGCTCTTGAGAAACCCTACTACCGCGGTGGCTCTCTTAGAACACTTACCCAACCATATCCGTATGGCCATAACTGACGAGACCGATAGCTAGTGGTTACCATACTCAAACACAGGTTCTATACACACAACAAATGAAGTAAGAACCTGTGTAATTCACACAATAACCAACTAGCCCAACCAACCAAATCAACCCGTTGACCTCATTAACAACTGATGCCCGAAGGCCAAATATATTTTGTGATCACATATCCACATATTTATGAGGTCATACATAAGACTAATCAGTGTATCAACAGTATTATTATATTAAACCAAAATCATCATGGCAAACAAAAGCAGTAATAATACGTTACTTGTTATAACCAAACCTGTTAAAACTAAACCACACTGAGGGTTAAAGATCCACTCACCGAATACCTCAGTCATCCACTCAGTAGTCTAATATCACTGAGTCTTCTCCACATCTGAGAATACAATAGAACAACATAAGTTAGTCACTTGTCTCAATATTTATACAACATCACGTCAATATGTTTACATCAACCAAATTTAAAATACTCAATTCATATAAATTTACACAATCATCACAATTATCAATATCCAAACAATACTTACATGGTTTCATATCATAGTTCTCAACAACATATTTAGTAACTATCACATAATACTTAACTAATCAAAATCATTAGTCCAGTACTTAATCATGACTAATTATCATGATAATCTTTCTTTCAACTTAATTAAATAAGTGATTACTAACTTATATTACTTTAACACAATTCATGCTAGGGTAATGAATAACCACCTTAAACATCAAATCTTATTACCAAGTAAGGTGAATTAATACATATTCTTTGCACTTTTACAAAACTCACTTTAATTACAACTCATATAGCTTGATTAATCCACTCTTAGGTTAGATTAAGATTACTAATCATCTTATTAACAACAATTATCAATTATATGCCACTAACATAAGCTTAGAGACTTTATTTTATACTTTACTCAATTGTATCAAATATGATATAGGTGATTCCATTAACTTTATCATATTTCATCATCATTAATCAACTATAATATGATCATTAACAACTATTAACAACTACACATCATTAACTTAAGCTTAAGAGCTTTAATTCTTAAAATACATATTAAGTTCATGACTTTTTTCATGAACATATATCAAAATTTTCAATTCTAGATTAGGGCTTAGCTTATAATCATGAAATAATCATTAACTAACCACTATATGATCATTACAAGCTTCAATTTCAAGTTACTCAAGCTAATTTCATCAAATACACAAAACCCCATTTTCTAGGTTTTAAGGAATCAAGAAATTAACACTTACAACATGATTAGGAGGATCAAGGGATGATTTAATCACGTTTTTGAAGCTTGAATCGAAGTTCTAGGGCTTCAATTTCGGATTAGAACCCATCAATTAGTTAAAACCCCAAAACCCCCCAAATTCTAGGCTTAAAGAAATCAAGAACACATGATCATACCTTGTTTCTAATGATAATAGAAGCTTGAGTTCAAGTTTAGCAACTTCAATTTGATGTTTCCTCATGTTCTTGATAATTGATTTAGGGTTTCTTGTATGTATGTGTGTATGTACGGTTATGTATGTATGTAGAGATAGGTTTTAGAACAAACCGACTCAAACAAGTGAGGGTATACTAGAAGTTTTTGAATTTCATTCCCCATACTTATCATTGTCGGGAACTTAAAAACCATTTACGGTGAAACACTATTTTATTTTACCGTCAACTAAATTAAATTAAAACAGTTAATAATTTATTAGTCACGATAAATTATTTGACTCTTTTCCCCATTTATTTTCAAATAACACAAGGAACCTATTTTCTAACACATTAAATAATAATTCACAGTCAGAAAATATTAAAATACTACCAGACCCGAGGAACGGATGTTACATGCGAGTTCGCAAAATGATTTCATTACATATCTAGTAATACAAAAGCAATGCAATGGATTCCCATGTATTGAAAGTATGCGACTCGAGCTAGGATCCTGTTGGTCGATCCTATTATCTTCTTGTACCTGAGAATGCACGCTAAAACAGTCAGCTATAAAGCTGGTGAGTTCATAGGTTTACATAGTTATAAATTGTAGTTAAAATCATAGTTTAGTTTAGTTGGGAGGTTACTCAAAATATCATTTTGTAGGATGGTAGTATCCTATATTTGTAGGAAAGCATTATCCTATGTTTGTAGGATAGTGATATCATATGTTGTTGGAAGCAGTATCCTAAGCAAGTTTAGTTGGAATGTTATCCATAATATATCACTGGTTCGTTCTCCAGTCATTAATTTGCATACTGGTATGTTCTCCAGTATCAAACATCAAGCAATACTAAACCACAACACAATTTATAAAACACATAAATAACAAAACACATAAAGTCCTTGCATTCTTGAGTTCTTGACCTTGTAATCTTGGGTTCTTGACCTTGCACATAATTATGATTTTCTTGATCTTGCACATAGTTTCCGTGATTTTGATTTTTAGTTTTCTTGAGTTCTCGTAATCTAACTCTTGAGTTCGTGTTATCTAGTCCTTGAGTTCTTGTTAACTAGTTCTTGAGTTCTTGTTTACCATTTTCCTTGTATTATAGTTTCGTGTGCTCTAGTTTCTTGTATTCTAACCTCGAATATTCGTATATTATTGTTTAGTAATCTATTGTTTTCTTGTATCCTTGTATTATAGTCTAAAAAGTCTAGTGTTCTTGCGTTCCTATGTAGAAGCTTACTAGGCTCCCTAGACCTCCGAACGTCCTTGTATTTGAAAATTATCCAAGTGTGAGTTTTGTAAAGATTCCTAGTTTAGAATCTAATGCACATGTAATGAACAGTTATAAATCATATGTACAATTATTTTCACAAGCAAGGTTTTATGAAAATAGTTTGCATGCATTCTCCCTCAAAAACAGTAAAACAGTTTAGAAAAAATGGGGCTATGAAACTCACCTGTGGGTGCTAGCGATCCTAAGAAACGCGTGTTGTCCCAATAGTAACCTCCTAGTATCCTAAACATGTGAGGTTATATATAAGTGAGAGACTAACAAATTAGTCTAAGCTAGTTGTCCTGATAACTAGTAAAGTCCAAATGTTCTATTGGTTATTCGTGTTTTGAAAACGTATACGTCTCGTTGGTGACGGTTTGAAATCATAATTTCAAAAGTATATTTATGTCGCAAAAGTTTCGTTCGTTGAGAAAGTATTTGTTTTTCCAACACAGTTATATATATCATTTACAATCTTGTATATATATATATATATATATATATATATATATATATATATTAAAAGTTGGTCATTATATATATAATGTTCCAAAAATCGTTGGGTACATCCAGTCGTATTATTGTGATAATTGTTAACAAAATATTCCTTAATGTAAGTATATGCATATATATACATACATATATATAAAAATTATACAATCCGAGAGGTTAACCGCTATACCCGTCTGGGTCAGGTGGCACACCCGACCGGTTCACGTGGCAAATACCCGTTCGGGTCAGTGGGACACACCCGATCGGGTCAATGGGCTCACCCTTTCGGTTCTAATGACCCAGCCGATCGGGTCACAACTTAAAATAGTCAGTTCGTGTCATTTTTCAGTGTAAGCAAGTTTTGATTTGGTTTTTGGTACTTAGTGCTCGCGTATAAACATAATACATGATTATATAAGCTTTCTTTAACCTCAAAAGTATAGGAAAAAGAAAGAAAGTTTCTTACGGATGGAGTAGTGAACCGAAATGATGATGATGATGATGATGATGTAGCGCTATGATGGGGATGAAGATGATGGTTATGACTTGCTGCTGCTGCTACCTTGTTGTTGTTGTGGTTGTTCTTGAAGAGAGGTTGAGAGAGATAGATGAATAAAAGGGAAGAAAATAAGAAAAATAAAAAAAATGAGTTCAGAGGGTGTGTTGATAGGCTTATGTTCACGGGGCAAGATCTACAAATTATGGATCTTGTCTTCAATCATTAGTAATTTTAGCCCGATTTCGTATACCCGATCGTTATATAGTGTAATATTTTAAAATGATAATCTTGTAAATATATTTTCGAATATATTTTTAGTCGAAGTATTTTACAAAAAATACTTCATTCGAGTTATAAAATATAAATTTGTTCTCGCGTGGTCTCAATCGATTAGAACATGTTTTAAAATGGAACGAAATATGTTTCTATTATTTTCCGAATAAGTAATTATTATTTTAACAATAATACGTTATTTACAAAAGTTTATCACCAACGTCTGCGTTTGTTCTTTCGGGTTCTTTGATATCCGTTTATATACGTTATTTACAAAAGATCTTAGTTCTCGATCTAGGGTTTCTTGACCAATCCTTTCTTGATCTATGATTTCTTGACTTATAGATTCTTGATCTATGGTTTCTTGACTTATGGTTTCCTGGTTTATCATTTCTTGATCTATCATTTCTTTATTTGAGATTCTTGACTAAGTGGTTGTTGTGCTGCACACCGGTCGTTGGAATTTCTAATGGTGATGCAAGACAACAGTGGGTTTTAAATTTATAAGGCTGGGGCCTAGGGTTACTATTATGCTAATCAAAGGGCTAGCAAAGGACAAGTATGACCTAGGATCATTCTTCAAAGCGTGGCAAATTGAAGCTAGGGGATTTAGAAACTTTTATGTATTTAGCTAGGGAGAAAAGAGTTGGTTTTGGTTTCGGTTTTGGATTTTCTATTCTAAATTAAATTAACATAAACTGAAAGGTGGAGGTTACTTCGGGCGTTCAACAATTGAAGCGATTGTCTACTATGAAGTGGTTTAGGAGTTGTTTAATATGGATAGTTCTAATGGGGAAAAATTTGTAACTTAATGTGAGCTATCACTGCAGTCCTTCTATCGGGCTAACGCGGAGGTGTCCACAATTAGGCAAATAGAATGTCACGTGGGTTGCAACATATATTAAAGCATACACCAAATGTTCTCTAAAATGTATACCCATATTATCCGACAGTTAATCTCGAATCCTATTCCCCAATCTCGGTCGTCAGAGATGTCCGAATCATGGCATAATTTGTTGAATAAACAATCTTATGAACGAGGTTTACCCTCACTGGAATAGGTTGGACTAACTGGTTTAGGCGGACGAATAATATGCCATCACTTATTCGTACAAATTATCAACATTACTCAGGTATGCAAGAATACGGGGATGGTTTGTACTACAAATGGAAACTTAAGTAATACGTTTGTTATTCGATTCATAATATAACTACCTTCGGTCGTTCTCGACTTCCATACATTTGTACTCCGACGTAGGCGTTTCCAGTACTATATCAGAGAACAGTCGAATAGGGGCCGTCATATTACTTCACGATATTTAATGCCAATTGTATTTCACTATTATGATGATCCTAAGGCAACAATCAAACAAGAACATGCAATAAGACGATCAAAGCAACAGTTCGATATAAGCATACAAAGGTATTATTTAATTCGAGGATATTTCGAAAGTTGTCTTAAAAATATCGTCTATGTGAATTTAATCTTAATCTACCTTTATTCCCAAATTCCGTGTCTCTTGGATCCTATTTTGGTCTAGAGATCACCGGCCATGCCGAGCTCAATTATTCAATCTAACATAGTATAACTAAGTGACCTATATCCTATGAGTTAGCTACATTCATTTTTGGATAAGCTTTTAGTCACATAATGAGTTGGGCAGATAAACGATAAAGATTTAACTCCTACATCTATTTATAATATTAACCATCCGCAATCTCATAACATACAACACAATTACATATTTAAGACTCTCTAAACGACTATCATAGTAGACAATTGAGTTAGCTAGTTAATCATGGCAATTCTATCATGCATATTTATATTTTTTATATAATAAAGAACAAACATATTTAAATATGGTAGATAGATTAAAACCTGGGAAGGTATACAAATAACTCGTAGCTACAATGCATCCCGGAGCAACCGTATAAATCTTCCTTAGTTAATTAATTAGCTATTAATTAAACTATCCTAAAGGAAGAAATACTAATTTTACAAGAAAGATATAGAATGTAGAAAGTGTATGGAGTGTGTATCCAAGGTGTAAAGGTGTGTCTTCAAATGAACCATGAGCTCCCTATTTATAGGGGAAAATTGGTGCATTCTAGAAACTTGGGGCACATGTTAGCAAAAGGTAGGAAAGTTGCAAGCACATATACCCTAAAGCGCGTACAGGTCTAGCACGTGTACCCAAGAGTCACGGAAAAGGCCTAGCACATGTACCCTAAGAGTATGTGCGAGGACGAAAAAGTGCACAGGAGACAGGGGGAGGCCTGCCGGTCCCGCCACCATGGTGGCCAGCGGCGGTGGGGTGGTGGCCGCCGGCGGCTGCCTCCCCCCCACCCCGGTTCGCCGTCTTTTGCCTCGTTTCTTGATTCATGCGTATCTCCTTCGTTATGCGTCTGTTTGCTTTGATTCTTTTTGTGTTGGATTCGTTTTTAAAAAATGAATACTTTGATGAAAAGAAATCCCAAAAATATGTCTCTGATCTTTGAATGTCTCGTTCGAATCATTTGAACGGCGTACGTAGAATCTTCATTCTTCATCCGTTTTTGTTGATTCTTCTTCTTATAGATTCGTATTTTGAAAATGAATATCTTGGATAAGAGAAATCTCAGTGATGGGCACTTTTGCCTTTAAATCTTGTCTTGATGTCTTGAATCTTCAAACGTGTGTGGAATCTTCGTTTTTCGTCCGTTTTGCTTGATTTTTCTCGTGCAATTCTATTTTGACCTTCTTGACAAAGTTTCATTGATTTGAACATTATTTTAGTTTATTTGCCAAGTATTGTTCCAGAATGGGAATGATATCGTTAGTAAAAACGTGACTTTTTACGCGATATCATATATCCCACACTTAGAGTTTTGCTTGTCCTCAAGCAAATTGTCAGAAAAACTTCTTTGAAGGTCGAGAAGGGTGTCTTCATATCCTGGAGAACTTTGATTCCTGTAGGCTGGATGAAAAGATTTCAAACGGGTTTTTAACCCTTGATGCTTTCTCAAACTACCGGTTCTAACAAGCTTTATTTACATGAGTGGGGCCCTCACAGGTGGTCACTCAATTCACTCAAGTGTATTAGGTTTCCTAATTTCTAATTCACTCAGGGGCCAGTCATGTAGCTCTTTTATCGTCATAAGCTTGGTTGAGAATCAAATATGTAATACTCAAATGCGGACGGTGCTAATTATCCCTAGACATTTGTAAGAAGGTAAAGATGGATATGGAAGGGGATTTTGTAGGTGGTATAGTGGGGTTTTGATATATCCTAAGAATTTGTCTGTGATGACTTATCTTTGATGTTTTAGTGATACCTCTTTTTGGATTTCTCTATTTGAGAGCCTTCTTTTCATGTTTTCATTTTGAGGAACCTTCCCCTTGGCATTAAATGATCCTTGGGTCTTTTAGTTCTTTGGTTCCTCCTGGCAGCTTTGTTTTTGTTGAATTATGCTTTTCTTTGGGGTTCCCCTTCTCCTTTTTTGGATGGTCTTTTTTATCCTTCGGGGGTTTCAATGTGTTTCTTGCAGTAATTCTTCTTGACATAATAGAAACTTAGGCTATGGCCAAGAGATGTAAAGGAAGGGTTGGTTTCTTGAAGTGAGTTTTTGAAATGAAAAGGCTAAGGCTCAACAGGTTTTCTACATGATCTTCAATGCTGAAAGTGGGCATTGGTTGGGTTAGGCTTGAAAACAGGGGTTTTTATGAGAGTGTTTTATCCTAGGAAATGTCGAGATCTTCTAATTGCACCTTCGTCACGTATGACGCCCATCTTTGTAGTTTCGAAATGTATTGCTCAAGCAAGTTCTAACTTAAAAGGCATACATCGGCACACTCTCAATCGAAAAGTGAAGCATTAAAGGTTCCTCACTTGTTTTGATGGTTTAATGCCTAGTCATGCGATTGCTTGTTTTGAAACTTAGTTTGAAAATTTTTCAAAGAGTTTTACCCATTATTGTCGATTTCCCAATCCTTGGATTTTTCATTGACCGAAAATACTCTTTTTAGACTTTCAAAAATTTGAAAATTTTGCTGAAAATCTGAGTTTGCTTAAAAGATTGATCAAAATTTTATGTTTCACTTCAGTAGTATATACTACTGTTATCCCACACTTAAAAGAACATTGTCCATAATGTTCCATTTCTAAGTTAGGTTAATCCCACACTTAGATTTTGAATGAGGGTCAATATCTTCGAAGTCATTCTCTGTTTTGTGAGTCATAATCCCACACTTTAGAGTTTTACTTAGAGTTTTAGTGTGTTAATCAAGCAAAGTAGGGTTAGAAGAGGTACTTCCTTTTGTTGCATGCGTTGCCACTAGATTTTATGGACCAGGTTCAAGTGTGTGAAATTGCTGGAAATGGACCAGGCTCATTGGAAATGAACTTGTTCCATAATTTCCACGTCAAGTTCTGCATAACAAATATCCTTCAGGAAACACAAATGTCAATACACGTTAATACTAAACATAAATAACATAACTAATAATAACTAATCCATGTCAGCGTAGAGCGCCTCCCAATTGGTGAAGTCATCATCCATAAAGATCGTGTTTTCCACGACCGATGTAGGAGATGCTGACTCCATGATGGTATAGACTGGAGATGCTGTGCCATCCTCTGGGTCCTGAATCCAAGCATCTACTGCATCGATCTCCTCCTCTAGTGGGTTCGTAATAATGGGGTGGTCCTGCGCAGTCAGGTTCCAAGGTGGGAATTGGTCCCGTGGTGGAATATGTGGAGCGGGATCAGGTCCCATCTGAAATGGGAACACAGGTGTGGAAGGAAGGCCCAGAGCAGTGTGGATGTCAGTGATGGCACTGTGCTGGACCTCGAGGGCTCTCAGTATCGACCAAGTGATAGCAGGGTCCGCGGTAGTTACCCCATGATGAAAGGTGGGTACTCTGGAGGTCCCTGCGGTCTGTCCCTCGGATTGGTGAGATGAAGGTAACCTGGCATGGATGGAACGTAAAAGGAATGTCTCCTGAACATTCACCTCCACCAAGTCTGCCAATGTCTCGTCCAATCGAGGGGGCGGTGACTGTGATCCCCTGATGGTCCCCATGCTACTACCCGGTGATGAACTCTGGGAGTGACACATGGCACGTGAGCGTCTCTGACTGGGGGCTCGTGATCTAGCTAGATGCAAAATCATCCTGCAAAATACAAAAGGTTAATGGTCTGAACATAATCATCAGCCTTTTATAAGGCAAGGTACTGCATAAGAATGGATTAGATCAAAAATAAAAGAAAAATTAATGCGGAAAAGATAATATAGGCTTGGGATACCTCCCTAGAGTGCTTTGTTTATCGAGTCTCTTAGCTTGACTCATTCATACCTATTATTCTATTAGGGTGGTTCATAGTTATAGACTTCCTCGGTTGTGGGGAAGTCTTCTACGTAGTTTTCTAAACGATGACTGTTTACTTTGAAATTCCCGTCTGGAGCCTCGACTTCGATGGCACCATAAGGAAATACCTTAGTGATTGTGAATGGACCGCTCCACCGTGTTTTATATTTACCAGAAAACTTCTTAAACCGTGAGTTAAAGAGTAGAACTTTATCACCTGGATTGATGCGTGTAGGGCGAAGCTTTGAATCGTGGAGTGTGAAACCCAAAATTATCTAATAAACAATTCAATAAGCCTTGAATTATTATTGAGAAGTTGCAGAATCACACTCAATAATATTAAGAAGATCAAGAATTAAACAATATGTAATTCACAATTGATTATCAAAAGCTTCAATCTTATTAATGATATAAGACGAATACACTTAAGTATTAGGGTTACAGAAAACCTTGAAGCTGGGTAAAACTAATCTTAACCTAATCTAGGTCTAAGGATCTCTCTTTATAATACATAGAGTCCTTTACAATCTCTAGTTATTATGGAATTCAAATCTATCCCATAAATAACTCTAACCGACTTATAAACACCAACAGTGGGAGTAACTTACTTTATACCAACAGTGGTAGTAAGTTCCCATTACAGACACAAAGTATAATTACATTAACAGTGGCACTGCTTCTACAATTACACTAGCAGTGGCTAGTTCTTCAATCCTTCTAGCAGTGGCTATCATTAAAGCGAACAGTGGCAAGCACATACTTATCAAATCAGCTCAGATCCCAACAATCTCCCCCTAAACTTGATCAATCTTGCATTGCATTAAGTTTCTGCATTCAACTTCATTCTTTTGTAGGAGATTGGGAACCTTTTGAATCTCTATTTATCTCTCTTATTGTACTGATTCAAAATTCTGTAGACTATATCTTTGCTTTTGGAATTCTTCACAGCAACTTGCAATTTCTTTGCAATCAACTGCTTCAACAGTGCTACACTAAGAAAATAGTCTCTTTAATCCAGCATATAGATAAATCTTCCATTTCTAAGAGCTATGAACTGTACACCTGCCCTAACAAAATGTCTCCAATTACCTACTGCTTCAGCACACAAAAAAAAATCTCCATACATCTCAGGCTCAAACATCATTTGTATCCATTCCCACACATGCCTTTCAAGACTAGCTTTAACATTTTTCAAATCATTTTCTAACCCAATCTTATACATATCATATACATTAAACCTGTTTACCCTTTTAAGAATATCTTGCATTGAGTTATGGAAACTGACAACACCATTTTTCCTTTCAATCCTAATTTCATAAGCAATTTCTTCAGTTGCTATCAACACTGCTTCCCACTTGATAATTTCAGAATATTCTTCACCATCCAAATTTATGTTTTCTGATCTGTCAGGCTTAATTATAACCATCTTTTCTAATATCTCCTCATCCCTATCCAAATCACAAACATTATCATCCATCTCTTGAAATTTAGCAAAAGACCTTCTAACTCCTTCAATTTTCAATCTCAATTCCTTTTCCTTCTCAAGCTCTTCATCAATCAGATCATATCTTTCCTGTAATCTTCTTTGAATTTCTGCATCATCTTTCCTTTTCTTTTCTAACCTTTTCTTTGCTTCAGGATTGACATAAGGATTATTATCATACATCTTTTGCAATTGTTCTAGTGACATTTTCCTTAATTGACCTATAGGAATCCTATCTCCTCTTAGCTTACACACCAAATCATTTTTCAAATTAGCCATTGTTGGTTTCTTTGCTCTCCTCCTAGCAGCTTCTTTTTCCAATTTCTCATTCTTCTCTCTTTCAATTTTCTTCTTTAAAGCCATCTGCAGAGGATTACCCTTTTTCTTTTCTTCATAAGCATAATACACCGTATCATCATTTAACCCCTTTGCTTTCATTTCTGCATACACTCTGCTGGCTTCTTTAGTCATTTTAACAGTCTGATCATTCTCAAGCATAACATCCACTTCATCAACCTTAGATGTAGGCACTGACCTCTGTGCCTCAGATGCTCTCTTTTCTGTTCTTAACCTCTCCTGCTCATCCAACTCTGCTTGCAACCTCAATGCATACTCATGATCATGCTCAATGCTCATCTGTACCAGTTTGACCTTTGATTTTGGCTTTTCTACCAATTTGCCCTTACCTTTGTCTTTTGGATCAATCTTTGGAAGCTTGGACTCAAGTTTATCCACTCTAGATTCTTTGATGACAAAAGGTACTTCTGGAGTTCTAGCAGTGGTTGATGTTCTAGCAGTGGTTGATGGGTTTGTAGTAGCTGTAGCAGTGGGTTGTTGAGTTGTGGTAGCAGTGGTAGCCACTTTAGCAGTGAGACTACTTGACTTTGATTTTCTGATCTCTTCCATCTTTTTAGCTTTTATACTGAACAATGGTACAAATTTCTTCCTTCCATATGTAAGTTTAGTATCTGATCTTGGCTTTGACTCCCCCTCTGCCTTTGCATCATCACCATCACCTTCCATCTGTTCAGTTTCCATACTCACCAAATCATCCACTGGTTGTACCACTTCTTCACCATCAATAATTACCTCTGTCTCACCATCAACCCTCTCCACAGTCTTTTGCATAACACTTTCAACAATTTCAGTCTGCATATCATCTTCCAAAACTTCAGTGTTAGCATTAGACATCGCATCTGTTTCACCCACAACCTCATCCTCATTATCATATAGAAAAACATTATCATTGAACTCTTCCTCTGCAGTATTCTCCCCCTTGTTGGAAGTGTTCCTCACCAATAAAGCTTCTAACACAGCAAACCTTTCTTTTAATTCATCAATTGCTTTCTCCTGCTCAACAATCTTAGCAGCCTGCTCTGCAATTTTAGCATCTTGAGCTTTATTCACCCTTTTCTCCTTCACCAACTTCTCCCAAAGTAAATCCACTACCTCTGTCAATTGTACATTCGTCAATTCAATGTGAGATCTAGTCTCATCATCATTAGAGTGTGACCTCCTAGATGAATAATTGACAAAAGCATCTTCTGCCTCATGCCTAGCATGGTCAACAGAAGTTCCCTTTTTCTTGGTACTGGGACCTTCACCTGCTTCATTACCCGTAGGTTCAGCATTAGAAGTTGCCTATGGTTGGGTCTTATTTATGTTACCACTGCCCTTCTCTGTTAGTGGACTAGTAGGTGTAGTGGCAGCCCTTCCAGAATGACCACCCATCTCCTGTGTCAGTGGACTAGCAGAAAGAGTACTAACACCAATAATAAGTTCTTGTGCAACTAAATCAGGAATTTGTTTATTTAAAACAAGTTGCACAAATCTAGGATACATAATAAACATATCTTTTTTCCCTTTTGTTATATTTCTTATCATACCCTCAAGTATGTATTTTGAAAAATTAAATTTTTGACCCTTAGCCAAACACACAAGTGCATAGGCTATTTGAGTGCCAAATTCATTGAAAGCAGTTCGTTTTGATGACAAGCAGTGGAGAAGTGTATGGATTAAAAATTTCCATTGAGGACTAAAGAGTGATTTAAAAAAGGTAAAACGTGTATAATCACCCTCATACCCCATTAATCTAAGATTAGCATACAAATCTCTGTCATCAATAGAGGATATACCTGTAGCATCATCAAGAAGAAGTACTTCTCGATGAGAATCCTCGGTTATCACCAACGTGGTTCCTTGAACCATGGACACCACTTGATTGTTGCCCTCAACCACTTCTAATCTGGCATTCTTCCAGAATTCGTTCATATGACCCCCTGAAACCCTTGGAGATACGGTAAGCGCATGAAAGATATAACTCGAACGAAGAAAATCCACAATTTGTGTGAACTTTTGCGCCGATGAGGGTTTCATCAGAAAGGCAATCATATTGTGTTCTTCAAAACACTTAGTGTAAGATCAGTTGAAGAAGAAGCCATGACTGTTAAATCGATTGTAGTAGAAGTGAGAGTTTGATTTGAAGTTTAATCGTAGTGGTTATGTGTGAAAATAAGAAATCGTAATGAAAAATTGAAGTGTTCAAAGTTTATATACTGTTAGTCATAAGAACAGAGCCAAGCCCTAGAAAAATAACTAGCAGTGGCATTGCCCAACATAACTAACAGTAGAAAGGTATTATAAAATACCTTAACAGTGGCAAACATTCAATTTTTTTTCAAAACACTCGAAGAAAGTTCTTAAAAAGCTAACAGCAGCTAGTAGCACTAGCAGTGGCAATCGACCAAGGTAACCAAAGCTTAGTACTAACAGTGCCAAGCACTTAGCTTTATAAGCAATTTTTTTTTTAATCAAAAGCTTAATAAAACAAAACAAATAAAATAAAATGTTAGTTCCAGCAGTAGCAATGTCTTCTGACAGTAGCTAGGAACCTGCACAGTGGTTAGCTAGAAAACAAACACAGTGTCAGTAATATACACAAGTTTACAAGCAGTGGCAACTTTATAAGGAGCAGTGGCTAGAATGTTCTAACAGTGGTACCAACGGAAAGAAACTTAAGGCTAGCAGTGATAAACACTTGGAACATAAAACACTGTTCTTTATAAAGAACCACTGTTAGTATCAATTCTAATACGAAACATAGTTTAAGTTAGATTGATCATTCCAATACTGGTGACCAAAAATGTAAACCTTCCCACATCAAAAGCCTTTGTGAAAAGAGCTGCATATTGATTATCAATATGAATTATAAAGATTTGGATCAATCTCTTTTCATTGCAATCTCTTATGAAATGATATCGAATTTCAATATGTTTGGTCTTAGCATGCTTAACAGGATTATCAATATAAATAGGAGTATTTAGAAAAGTCAGACCATAATCCAACATTTGATTCTGAATCCAAAGCACTTGTGCATAGCAGCTTGATGCAGCAACATACTCTGCTTCTGCTGTTGAAGTGGATACAGTGGTCTGCTTCTTGCATTGCCATGACACCAATCTTTCTCCTAGAAATTGACAACCCCCTGATGTAGACTTCCTGTCTAGATTCTCACCTCCATAGTCACTATCTGTAAACGCCATGAGCTCAAAAGAAGAACTCTTGGGATACCAAAGGCCCAATTGTGGTTGACCCTTTAAATATCTAAAGATCCTCTTTACTGCATACAAATGTGATTGCTTGGGATTGGCTTAATATCTAGCACACACACACACACAGCAAACATAATGTCTGGTCTAGATGAGGTGAGATACATGAGGGAGCCAATCATAGATCTGTAAAGATGCACATCTACATCCTCCCCCTCAAGATCTGCATGTAATGCCTTGTGTGTCTCCATTGGTGTGCTAGCTACTTTAGCATCTGTGTAACCAAATCTGTCCAGAATGTCTTTAACATACTTGCTTTGATTGATGAAAATGCCGTAAGTCCTCTGCTTAACTTGAAGTCCCAAAAAGAAAGTAAGTTCCCCCATAGAACTCATCTTGAACTTCTGATGCATTAACTTCTCAAACTCCTTGCACAGTATATCATTAGTAGAACCAAAAATGATATCATCAACATACACTTGCACCAACAGAATATCATTGTGAACCTTCTTGGTGAATAGTGTTTTGTCAATGGTACCTCTTTTAAAACCATTCTCCAATCAGTAAACAGATAGAGTTTCATACCAAGCTCTAGGTGCTTGATGCAAGCCATATAGAGCCTTATCCAATCTACATACTCTATCTGGATACTTGGGGTCTTCAAATCCAGGTGGTTGACAAACATAAATTTCATCATCAATAGCCCCATACAGAAAGGCACTCTTGACATCCATTTGATAAACTTTAAATCCATGATATGAAGCATATGCCAAGAATAACCTGATTGCTTCTATTCTTGCAACAGGAGCAAACACATCATCATAATCAATACCTTCTTCCTGTGTATACCCCTGTGCCACCAACCTTGCCTTGTTCTTGATTACAATACCCCTTTCATCCTTTTTGTTCTTAAAGATCCATTTTGTGCCTATAGCTCTTTTTCCCTTTGGTAGATCAACTAAGGTCCACACATTCTGTTTCATAAACTGTAGCAATTCCTCCTGCATTGCATCAATCCAACTGGGATCTTTAAGAGATTCCACTACCTTCTTTGGCTCAGTTTGAGATAAGAAACATACATATAAAGAGGTATGGAGTTCCTCTTCATTGGCCTTGGTCTGCTGTCTAGTTTGCACAGTAGAACCAACATCACCAATTACTTGTTCAAGAGGATGATCTCTATGAACAGTGTATTTGGATGTAGGTGTTTCAGGTATCTCAGATTCCAAATTGGTATAATTACCATCTTGTCCAGACCTTTCACTTGATGCCTCTCTTGAGATCCTTTTTGACAAAGGAGTAGAACTCATATAATTCAGATAATCTATCTTCTCCTTCTCCTTATCAAGTTGTTGTGTTGGACTCATCTCACTTTCTTCTTCACTGTCTTCCATGCTTTGTTTGTCAGATTCAACAAGCTGAATGGATGGCTCATCTGATTCTTCTGAGTCTAATCTCTGTGTTGACTTTGACTGATCAGTTTCAAACACTTCTGGGGGATCAGGAGACCATATTGGAAATACAATGTATTCCACTGAATGTTTCTTCTTTCCAGATGACATTCCTGATTCAGATGTACCACTTTCATCACTTGTTCCTGCATTTGAACATGCACTTGTACCTGCACTAGAGTCTACAGTTGTATATCTAAAAGCAGAATTAAGTGCATCAATATCAAACAAAGACTTTGGACCTTTTCCATCTGGATTAGTGATATTTTCATTAAAAGTGATGTTCATTGATTCTTCTATCACCATGGTCCTTTGATTGAATACCCTATAGGCCTTACTTTGAATGGAGTAACCAACAAAAACACCCTTATCTACCTTGCTTTCAAACTTTCCTAAGTGATCTTTGGTATTTAAAATGGTACAAGGACATCCAAAAGATTTTAGGAAACTAACCAATGGTTTGTTCTTATACAGCAGTTCATATGGTGTTTTATTATGAGGCTTAACAACTAGTACCCTATTCTGAACATAGCAAGCTGTGCTAACTGACTCTGGCCAGAAGGACATAGGCAATTTTGCATCAGATAACATAGTTCTAGCAGCCTCAATTAATGTCCTATTCCTTCTCTCTGCTACTCCATTTTGTTGAGGAGTTCTAGGTGCACTAAACTCTCTCTTAATACCTTTAACTTCACAGATATTATCCATCTCATGATTTTTAAACTCTGTTCCATTATCACTCCTGATGATTTTAACCTTTTTATCCAATTGATTTTCCATCTTAGTTATAAATGATCTAAGTATTTCACCTGTCTCATCTTTTGTTCTAAGAAAGAAAACCCATGTAAATCTAGTGTAATCATCAATAATGATAAGGCAGTAAGACCTTTTTCCCATACTACTTATATTGGTTGGTCCAAATAAGTCCATATGCAATAAGTGTAAGGCTGTGCAGTTGGTATTCACAGATTTGGACTTAAAAGAAGTTTTGTGTTTCTTTCCCTTTAGGCAAGAAACACAATGATCATCACATGAATATACCTTTTTAGGCAAACCTCTAACAAGCTTGTTTTTGAAAAGTTTATTAATGGTTTTATAATTCATGTGACACATCCTTCTGTGCAACAGTTCAGATTCATTCAGACCTGCTTTTGAAATAAGACAGTTTAATTCAGATTGAGGTTACATGTTTGCTAAGTCACACTTATATACATTATCTTTCCTTGGAATTCTCATTAAAATCATGTTTTCTGGTATCTTAAATTCCTTGGACAAGATAAGGCATTCAGTGTCAGTAAAATAGACTGGATTCTTTTTATCTGTGATTTGACTCACACTTAGCAAATTGTACCTCAACTGTTCCACAAAATACACATCATGAAAACTTATCTTATCACTTTGCACTGTTCCTTTGCCAGTAATTTACCCACCTTTGGGATTACTTCCAAATGCTACATACCCTCCATCAAAAGATTTGAAATCCTGTAGCTTTCCTTTGTCTCCAGTCATGTGCCTTGAGCAGCCACTATCAACATGCCATAAGCTCTTTGGCTTGCCCTGCACAAACATCAAAAAGAGAATTAGTTTCTCTTGGGAACCCAAACCAATTTGGTCTTGGGTTTCCCGTGTGCATCATTAAAATCAACTCTCTGGAAGACAATTAATTTTGATGCACTGTTAGATTTGGAAACTTTGGATGCAACAGTGTTCTTTGGTTTCCAAACCCAACTAATTTCAGACTTAACAGTGGGAATTAGCCTAACAGTGATAACCCTTAGGCTTGTGTTAATTATTCTAGCATTGGTAGCCATACTTGGTGTAAACATTCTTTTGGAATTTTTAACACTAGCAGTGGCTGCATGCTTAACAGTGGTAACACTTCCCACTGTATTAGTCTTCTTTCCTCTGTTGGCTTTATTTGGTGGTATCACTGCAGCATTAGTAGCAGTGGCTGCAGTTGTACCACTGTTCGTCGTATTCTTCATCCTCTTGACAGTGGCAACATGATTAACTTTTGATTTGAATTTTTGTTTATTAATCATGTTTGCTGCTGTCCATAATGGTTTCACAACCCTAGTGAAATTCTTAGGATTGTGATAACAATCATGTTGAAGATGATTAGTTTTTCCACAGATATAACAAGACTTTTCTTTTACCACTTGAAAATTCTGCCTCAATCTTTGTGAAACCATTTGGTTCCAATTTCTTTGATTGCCTCTAGGTGCAGTTTTAGTAACAGGTTTTGGTGAAGAAAGTCTTGTTTTGCAATCACAGTTAATACATTTATCATTCAAATTTGTCACAGATTTTGACTCCTACTTAACTGTTTTACTAACAAATCCTAGACCCTTTCTAGACTTATTAGTATTGATCACTTGTTTTATCTGTTGTTTAGCCTGTTCTTGAAACAATCTTTTACCCTCTTCTAGTTTATCAACATTTAGTTCAGAAACTAGACCAGTAACCTTTTCGCTACCTTCACATGATGAATTAGATGATTCAAAACTTTCAGATGTTCTATCACTCTGATCATCTTCCTCACACCACTCTCTTATTTCAACTTTATTAAAATTCAAATCTTCTTCTAAACTTTTAACTGGATAAGCCTTTTTAACATCATCATTCATTCCTTCTTTATGAGAATTGATATCAATATCAGTTTTGAAAGGAAAGTAGTTGTTGTTATAAGGAGGAGGTACATTACTGTATCCTAATCCAGTCTTAAGCTTATCATGAATCTGTGAATTGATAAGTTTATTGACACTTTTGGATGCATTTTCTAAGTTACTTACATTAAGTCTTATGCTATCTCTCTCACATGTGACTTCAGCAAGTTTCTTAGTTAACAAATCTACCTTATCTTTAAAAGTGTCTCTTTCCCACTTAGCATATGCAATGTCATATTTAAACTGTGTTTCATTGACTTCATAT
Source organism: Pseudognaphalium luteoalbum (assembly GCA_963422505.1). Lineage (NCBI taxonomy): Eukaryota > Viridiplantae > Streptophyta > Magnoliopsida > Asterales > Asteraceae > Pseudognaphalium > Pseudognaphalium luteoalbum. The sequence goes on from OY730196.1 coordinate 53,885,647, forward strand.
GCATTTATATGTTTTTCAAGATTTTCAATTGCTGATATGGTGTGTTTACTTTTGATTTCCCATTGTTTTAGTTCATCACACACTTTTTGATTATGATCCCTGTAATGTTTAACAGTTTGTTTACAAATAGCAGAACATAATTTGTTTTGTACCTCATAAGGAATTTCTGACTTCTTGTCAGATTCAGCAATTGCCATGAAGCACTGATTCTTTACTTCATGCTCTTCTTGATCGCTCCAGTCCCATCCACATCCATCCACAGAAACAAACGCATTTGATGAAGCACTCTGGATTAGTACATTCTTTGTTTGAACTACATTGCTTCCAGTTCTTTGTCCATTACCACTACCATTCTGTTCATTCTTTGGACTTCTGCATTCCCTAGCAAAGTGCCCCATCTTATGACAGTTGAACCATTCAATCTTGCTCTTATCAAACCAACTAGAATCATTCCTTTTATATGCAAAGTTGTTCCTCCCAGTTCTTTGCATAAATCGTTTTGCCCTCCGAGTGACTAAAGCAATTTGCAATTTGATATCCATCTATTCAAGATCATCTCCATCAAATTGTTCTAAGTCTTCATTAGTAAGTGAAGAGTTCACATTACTAGCAAAGAAAGATTCCAATATCTGATCATTCGAGCAGTTTGATGATGATCCATATCCTCCTGAAACATAAGTAAAGCCTTTGTGACTTGACTCCGCTTTAGTTCCATCCATAGACATGAAAGCTGCATTGGTGTTGATGTTTACAGATCCCTGCTTCTTGCTTTCCACTTCAGTTTCAAAGTTCCTAAGATCATCAAGCTCTTTTGACTCCAAATCTGCACTTTGTCTTAACCCTACTGTGTAGATTGTCCATTCCTCACCCAAAGACCTCAAAAACTTTCTGTTTAAATCATCCTTATCAATTTTCACTTGATGATTCTCCAGATCTCCTACTAACTTTGTAAACCTGTCAAAGGTTTGAGTCAAAGTTTCTGACTTTGCAGAGTTGAAGTTCTCATATTGCTGTTTCAATAGAGATCTTTTATTCCTTTTAGTGCTTTCATTACCACCAAATCTCTTTCAATAGCCTCCATAAGAACTTTAGCATCTTGACATGCTACAAACCTTCATTGATATTCGTTGGGAATAGACAACAACAGAGTACTTAGTGCTTTATACTCTATAGATCTAACCTTTCTTTCTGCTTCAGAAGTTGGTGGTGCTCTAGGCTGTTCAACACCATCACTATCACGGGTTACTGCAGGTCCATTAACCACTACTTCCCACATCTGATAATCTGTAAGAAGCATGTATTGTTTGATCCTATTTTTCCAAAGATCAAACTCATCAGGTCTAAGCATGGGGATCTTAGTTTCCTGGATTCCTTCATTACTTTCTGTTGCCATTGATTCAATAAACAATTTTGAAAATCAATCAAACAGTAATACTAGATCTTCTTGTATTCAAAGCTTAACCAATGCTCTGATACCACTTGTTAAACCCAGAATTATCTAATAAACAATTCAATAAGCCTTGAATTATTATTGAGAAGTTGCGGAATCACACTCAATAATATTAAGAAGATCAAGAATTAAACAATATGTAATTCACAATTGATTATCAAAAGCTTCAATCTTATTAATGATATAAGACGAATACACTTAAGTATTAGGGTTACAGAAAACCTTGAAGCTGCGTAAAACTAATCTTAACCTAATCTAGGTCTAAGGATCTCTATTTATAATACATAGAGTCCTATACAATCTCTAGTTATTATGGAATTCAAATCTATCCCATAAATAACTCTAACCGACTTATAAACACCAACAGTTGGAGTAACTTACTTTATACCAACAGTGGTAGTAAGTTCCCATTACAAACACAAAGTATAATTACATTAACAGTGGCACTGCTTCTACAATTACACTAGTAGTGGCTAGTTCTTCAATCCTTCTAGCAGTGGCTATCATTAAAGCGAACAGTGGCAAGCACATACTTACCAAATCAGCTCAGATCCCAACATGGAGCAACTTGGTTCTTTATTCGAATTTGTAGGAGATTTCATAAGCTTGATCTCTTAACTCTGCTAGCTTGTTCAGTTGCATTTTCCAGTGCGTTCCCGTTATCGTCGGATCTAAGCTGCAGTTTTTTAGCACCCAGCAAGCTTTGTATTCGAGTTCAATCGGAAGATGACATGCTTTTCCATAAACAAGCCTATAGGGGGTTGTTCCTAGTGGTGTTTTATAAGCTGTTCGGAATGCCCATAAAGCATCATCTAGCTTATCTACCCATCTCTCCTTATGCTGACCAACTGTTCGTTCCAAGATCCTTTTAATTGCCCGGTTTGTAATTTCTGCTTACCCATTTGTCTGTGGGTGGTAGGCCGTAGACGTCTTGTGGGTAACACCGTATTGTTGCAATAGTTTCAAAAACTACGTATTGCAAAAGTGCGTTCCTCGATCACTGATGATCGCCCGAGGGGTTCCAAACCGGCAGAATAGATGTTTTAAGAACTTGGTTACGACTCTTGATTCGTTTGATGGAAAGGCTTGAGCTTCGGCCCATCTGTATACGTAGTCGACAACTACTAGAATGAATTCTTTTCCGTATGATTTTTGAAATGGTCCCATGAAATCTAATCCCCATATGTCAAATATTTCACATGCTTGGATATTCGTTAATGACATTTCGTTACGCGTTGTGATATTTCCAAACCTTTGGAAAATATCGCACCGTTTCACAAGTCTTGTGCATCTCTGAAGATAGTAGGCCAATAGAATCCTGAGTCAAAAACCTTCTTTGCTGTCAAATTGTCTGCGTGATGTCCTCCGGAAGGTCCGTGATGGCTTTGGTAGAGTATAGGTTCGGCTTCTTTCCCAGCAACATATCTTCTCACAATTTGGTTGGGACAGACTTTGAACAAATATGGATCATCCCAAAAATAATGTTTGACGTCGCGAAAGAAGTTTTTCCTTCGCGATGATATCATCCCCTTTCTTGTGATCCCTCCACCTACGAAATTGGCAATGTCTTCAAACCAAGGATCGTCAGTCAATTGCGAACCTTGCATTTGTTCTCCTAAACTCATTAACTGCTCCTTTGGAAATCGATCTTTAATATCTCTTTCTGCAAGTTGTTCCATTGATGGGTTTTCTAGTCGACTTAAATGATCTGGAATGACATTTTCTGCTCCTTTCTTATCTTTTATTTCGATGTCGAATTCTTGTAAGAGTAGAATCCATCGTAACAATCTAGGCTTTGCGTCTTACTTTTTGAAGAGGTATTTTAGAGCTGAGTGATCCGTGTATACTATCATTTTGGACAGTATCAGGTAGGATCTGAATTTGTTAAAGGTGAACACTACGGCTAGCAGCTCCTTCTCGGTGGTTGTGTAGTTCTCTTGAGCGTCTGTGAGTGTTTTGTTGGCGTAGTAGATTGGTCGAAAGTGATTGTCATTCATTTGCCCTAGAACAGCTCCAACTCTGAAATCACTAGCGTCGCACATGATTTCAAATGGTAGACTCCAATCTGGAGCGACCATGATTGGTGCATTAGTTAGCTCCTTTTTCAGGTAATTGAAAGCTTTCATGCAGTTCTCCTCAAATATTAACTTGATGTCTTTTCCTAGCAGGTGGGTGATGGGTCGCGTTATCTTGGAGAAATCCTTGATAAAACGGCGGTAGAACCCAGCGTGTCCTAGAAATATTCGAATGGCCTTAACGTTGGTTGGTGGTGGTAGTTTGGCAATGGTTTCGACTTTTGCTTTGTCTACTTTGATTCCTGACCTTGATATTCGATGTCCTAAAACTATTCCTTCCTTCACCATAAAGTGACATTTCTCCCAATTCAAGACGAGATTTGATTCTTCACACTTGGCGAACATTCTATCAAGGTTGGATAGACATGATGCGAAAGAGTCTCTGAAGACCGAAAAATCATCCGTAAAGACTTCCATGCATTGTTCAATCATGCCGTGGAAAATTGCAACCATGCATCTCTGAAACGTTGCAGGTGCGTTGCATAATCCAAATGGCATTCGTCGGTATACAAATGTTCTGTATGGGCATGTGAACATTGTCTTTTCCTGGTCCTTCGGATCGAGTGGGATTTGGAAATACCCGGAGAAACCGTCAAGGAAATAATAGAATTCGTTCCCTGATAGCCTTTCGAGCATTTGGTCAATAAATGGAAGCGGGAAGTGATCCTTACGAGTTGCTTCATTTAACTTCTGGTAATCGATGCAAACTCTCCAACCGGTAACTGTCCGTGTTGGTATAAGTTCATTTTCTTCATTTGTGATGATCGTCATTCCTCCCTTCTTTGGGATGACTTGAACAGGGCTAACCCAAGGTGAGTCGGATATTGGGTAAATCAATCCAGCATCCAAGAGTTTAATAGCCTCTTGCATAACCACGTCCAGAATCTTAGGATTTACCCTCCTCTGCCTTTGTACGGATGGTTTGAAATCATTTTCCCTGAGTATCTTGTGTGTGCAATAGTTGGGACTGATTCCTTGTTTATCAGAAATTTTCCATGCGATTGCCTTCTTGTGCGATTTCAAAACTTCGATGAGTTTATCTTTCTCCTCGGGTTTTAACTCTTTTGATATTATTACCGGGAGTTGTGATGTTCCGTGGAGGTAAGCATACTCAAGGTGGGGTGGTAATTCTTTTAATTCAAGGTTTGGTGGTTCTTCCATAGACGGCTTCATTCTAGCTATCTCGTCTCTATTCAGTTTCTCATATTCAGCTTGGAATGACGTATCGTCTATCTCGGGTTCAGATGTGGAGATTGATGCTATTTCAACCCATTCAGTTTTATTTGAGAATTCTTCCATCTTTAGCTCGTATTTGTTGACTGATGATGGGGAAACTTCATCATTTCTAGTGAGGATGATTCCTCCGTCATCGGTGAATTGGAATTCTTGAAATTGAGAGGATGAGGATTGGTTTATGGTGATTTCGGGGTTTGGAAATGGTAGTGGTTCGGGTTGGTTGGTTAATTGAGGCTCAATTGGCGGTGGTTCAACACTCATTCCCTTGAATGAATCTAGGATTTCTTCAATTGAAGGAAATGGGTTTGGTCCGTTGAATATGGGTTTATCTCTATTTAGCCAAGGTATCGGTGTACCACATCCTAATGGAACAACGATTGTTTTTCCATCGGTGCGAGGAGATTTCTTTTCAAACAGGGGAAATAGTAGTTCGTCGGATGTTGTTGGCAAAGTGAATACGGATTGTAGCCCGGGGTCCTCGTTATATAGCTTTCGAACGGTGATTATGGTGTTGGGTATCGGATCCTGGATAGATAGTGCTAGTACTTCGTGGAGATGTTCATCAAAAATATCCTGCATGGTATCACACAAACCAAGGTCCTCTTCCAGAGTTTGCTTCATTAATCGATCGACATTAAAGGTGACCTCCTCTTTCCCAACTCTTAGTTTTAAAGATTTTTCATTAACGTCAATTACGGCTTTGGCAGTGCTTAGGAATGGTCTGCCAAGGATGAGCGGGATATGGGTGTCTTCCTCTATGTCCATGACAATAAAGTCTACTGGAAAAATGAACTTATCGACTTTGACCATGATATCTTTAGCAATTCCTCGAGGGAGCTTAACTGATCTGTCAGCTAATTGTATGGTCATATGAGTAGGAAGTAGGTCATCTAGTCCTAATTTCTTATAGAGGGAATAAGGCATAAGATTAACACTAGCACCTGGGTCTGCTAAGGCGTTACTAATTTGAATTCCTTGGAGAAAACAGGGTATAGTAAAGCGTCCAGTATCGCCTAATTTAGGTGGGAGACCACGTTGAACAATTAAAGAACATTCAGCATTCAAGGGTAAACTAACTATTTGCCTAAGTTTTTCTTTGTTTGAAAGGAGTTTTTTAAAGAATTTGGCACACGAGGGCATTTCTGCTAAAGTATCTAATAATATAACGTTTAAGTGTAGGCTTTTAAATAAATTCAGATATTTACCGAATTGGGCTTCTTGCTTTTCCTTCTTTAGTCTACCAGGATAAGGTATTCTCGTGTGAGGTACATTGTCTGGAGTTTTGGATGGGTCAGATGTTGTGATAGGGATGTCAATTGACACATTTTCACTAGGTGTAGGTGTGGGCAAAGAAGTGTTTTCGGGTGGTGGTGGATCAACTTTGGTTACTTTTCCTCCCCTAATCACGATTAACACATCATCACTCGGCGGATGGGTGGTGTCATTAGTGATTACCGACGTACTTTCCTCAATAGAACTTAAAATAGATTCCACGTTAGAGATTAATTTTTCTGAAAATTTTATCATAGCGTCAATATTATCTTGAAATCCGGTTACTCTTTTGTTTATAACATTTTGTTCGAACATAAAATCTGATAAAGATTGTTTTGAGGAAGGTAGGTGGTTTGTGGGTGAGGAAATAGCCAAAAGTTGGTTTAAAGATTCATTTGGTGTGGGGATTGTTGAGTCAAAATGGGGTGTTAACATGATTGGTTGAAAAGTGGTTAAACTAAATCTAAACTAATTCTAAAGGTAAAGAGGTAACTTTTGATCGATGTTGATCTTCCAAAAGGACCGCTAAACACTAAAGTTGCTAAACTCCTAAAATCGTTTGCTGACGCTCCCCGGCAACGGCGCCAAAAACTTGTTGTGCTGCACACCGGTCATCGGAATTTCTAATGGTGATGCAAGACAACAGTGGGTTTTAAATTTATAAGGCTGGGGCCTAGGATTACTATTATGCTAATCAAAGGGCTTGCAAAGGACAATTATGAAGCTAGGGGATTTAGAAACTTTTATGTATTTAGCTAGGGAGAAAACAGTTGGTTTTGGTTTTGGTTTTGGATTTTCTATTCTAAATTAAATTAAAATAAACTGAAAGGTGGAGGTTACTTCGGACGTTCAGCAATTGAAGTGATTGTCTACTATGAAGTGGTTTAGGAGTTGTTTGATATGGAGAGTTCTAATGGGGACAAATTCGTAAGTTAATTTGAGCTATCACTGCAGTCCTTCTATCGGGCTAACGCGGAGGTGTCCACAATCAGACAAATAGAATGTCACATGGGTTGCAACATATATTAAAGCATACACCAAAAGTTCTCTCAAATGTATACCCATATTATCCGACAGTTAATCTCGAATCCTATTTCCCAATCTCGATCGTCAGAGATGTCCGAATCATGGCATAGTTTGTTGAATAAACAATCTTATGAACGAGGTTTACCCTCACCGGAATAGGTTGGACTAACTGGTCTAGGAGGCCGAATAATATGTCATCACTTATTCGTACGAATTCTCAACATTACTCAGGTATGCAAGAATATAGGGATGGTTTGTACTACAAATGGAAACTTAAGTAATACGTTTGTTATTCGATTCATAATATAACTACCTTCGGTCGTTCTTGACTTCCATACATTTGTACTCCGCCGTAGGCGTTGCCAGTACTATATCAGAGAACAGTCGAATAGGGGCCGTCATATTACTTCACGATATTTAATGCCAATTGTATTTCACTATTATGATGATCCTAAGGCAACAATCAAACAAGAACATGCAATAAGACGATCAAAGCAACAGTTCGATATAAGCATACCAAGGTATTATTTAAGTCGAGGATATTCCGAAAGTTCTCTTAAAAATATCGTCTATGTGAATTTAATCTTAATCTACCTCTATTCCCATATTCCGTGTCTCTTGATTCAATCTAACATAGTATAACTAAGTGACCTATATCCTATGAGTTAGCTACATTCATTTTTGGATAAGCTTTTAGTCACAACATGAGTTGGGCAGATAAACGATAAAGATTTAACTCCTACATCTATTTATAATATAAACCATCCGCAATCTCATAACATACAACACAATTACATATTTAAGACTCTCTAAACGACTATCATAGCAGACAATTGAGTTATCTAGTTAATCATGGCAGTTCTAGCATGCATATTTAAATTTATAAAATAAAGAACATACATATTTAAATATGGAAGATATTAAAACCTAGGAAGGTATACAAATAACTCGTAGCTACTATGCATCCCGGAGCACCTCCGTATAAATCTTCCTTAGTTAATTAATTAGCTATTAATTAAACTATCGTAAAGGAAGAAATACTAATTTTACAAGAAAGATATAGAATGTAGAAAGTGTATGGAGTGTGTATCCAAGGTGTAAAGGTGTGTCTTCAAATGAACCATGGGCTCCCTATTTATAGGAGAAAATTGGTGCATTCTAGCAACTTGGGGTACATGTTAGCAAAAGGTGGGAAAGTTGCTAGCACTTGTACCCTAAAGCGCGTAAAGGTCTAGCACGTGTACCCTAGAGTCGCGGAAAAGGCCTAGCATATGTACCCTGTGAGTACAGGCGAGGATGAAAAAACAAACGGGAGACAGGGGGAGCCCAGCCGGCTCCGCCACCATGGTGGTCGGCAGCGGTGGGGTGGTGGCCGGCGGCGGCTGCCTCTTCCCCGCCCCGGTTCGCCGTCTTTTGCCTCGTTTCTTTATTCGTGCGTATCTCCTTCGTTATGCGTCCGTTTGCGTTGATTCTTTTTGCATTGGATTCGATTTTCAAAAATGAAGACTTTGATGAAAAGAAATTCCATAAATATGTCTCTGATTATTGGATGTCTCGTTCGAATCATTTGAATCTTCCGGCGTACGTAGAATCTTCATTCTTCATCCGTTTTTGTTGATTCTTCTTCTGTTAAATTCGTATTTTGAAAACGAATATATTGGATAATATGTTGATACATATTAGGTGTCTGTCAGTTGGTCTATCGTGTTGTAATAAGTGTCGTTAGTTACTTAATAGAAATATAGTTTTTATTATATGCGACACTCGTGTTTTAGGTTAGGCGTCACTTGCCTTAGTGACGCATAGCGTCACTTAGGTAAGTGACGCATGAAGGCGGCCACATGCGACACTTCCACAAGTGACGCATGTTGGCTGACTTTTTAGTATAAATAGAAACCTACGGGTTTTCGGCTAGGGTTGACGAAACCCTAGCACCATTTGTCGACTAAACCTTATTGTAATCGTTCCCAAACAGTTATACAAGCTAATATACACGTTTACATTGTTGAATTTCTTGTGTTCGGTTTGTGAGTTGTTAGCTAAACAAGCAATTGTTTGATTCCGCCTTACGATGGCTGTCAATTGACATCTAGATCCACGACAAGGGGCACTCTCAACTGGTATCAGAGCGACTAGGTGAATACATTGACGTTTAGATTCGATTTTGGGTTGATTTCGGCTTTGTTCGAATAAATAATTGAGATTACATACGGTTTTGGTGTAGCTAAGGTGATTTACAGTCAAGATTCTTCATAATCTACAGGTTTCGTCCATTAGGGTTCAAGGAATTTTCGTTTGGTTTACGAAAATTTGACATTTTTAGGGTTTTGGGATTTTTCAGCCGTTTTGCGACACTCGATCCGTCACTTGGACGCGTCACTTATAGCGGCACTAGCTAATTCCAAAATTAGGGTTTTACCGTCACTTAAACGCGTCACTTGAAGCGTCATTTGAGGTTATACGACACTTAACTTAAGTGTCGTCTACCCTAATACACCGTCACTCAAGTGCGTCACTGTTACACGTCACTTGATCCTTAAGCGTCACTTCTGTTAGTGACGCCTGTTTGATTTATAGCGTCACTTTTTACTAGTGACGCCTATTTGATTTAGCACGACACTCAAGTACGACACTTGAGTGCGTCACTTGCTTAACTGACCGACACTTACTTATAATATCATCCGTCACTTTGTACGTCACTCGATTGCGTCACTTTCCAAGTGCCGCTATTCGCTGCGACACTTGAGTGCGTCACTGACCAAGTGACGCCTTTGGTACTAATTAGTTTGCAAGTTCTTGTTTTTGCGTACCATTTCAGGTAGATCTTCAATGGCTTATATTGCTGATAAAGACGATATTAGAGGACTCAGAGATATGTTAAAACAGAATCATGATGTTGGCTCTAATAATAAACCTCCTCTGTTTACAACCGATATGGATTACGTATATTGGCATGCTCGATTTGAACAATACATCAACTTTCACTGTCCGGAGCTCTGGGGTCCACTCACCGAGAAATATGTAGCTCCTCTAGCTGAAGAAGTTTTTCCTACTATGAATATGCCTCCGAAAAAGGTGTACAGGTCCATGACTCCAGAGGAAAAGAAAGATTATGATATGGAGAAAAAGGCACATGCGGCTATTTGTATGTGCCTATCTAAAGATGTATTGCGAATGTTCAAATCACATGAAACCACATATGAGCTGTGGAATGCAATAGAAACTAGATGTGGTGGAAATCAAAGGTACAAAGCAGCCAAGTTGGAACTCATTAAGAAACAGTACGATCTGTTTGATTCTTTGCCAAATGAGACGACTGCAGGAGTTTTTACTAGATACGCACAACTGGTGAGTGAGTTAACGGAGGGAGGTTACGATTTTCCTCCACTTGAAGTAAACAAGAAATTACTGGATGTTTTGCCTAGCTCTTGGGATGTTAAAGTACAGCTTCCCAAAGAAAAGTCATGAATTAGCTACCATGAAATTGGATGAGCTAATTGGCGTTCTTCAAGCTCATGCAATGGAGATGAAGAAGAAAGAATGCAAGACAGGTGGTTTTGTTCAAGATCCGTCCCTGTATGGAGGACAAGTTAACACGGGTAAAGCATATGGGGGAATGGCATTTGTTTCTTCTACAAGCTCTCCACTTCAGACTCCTTTGTATTCTACTGGTGTTTCTCATCCAGTATATGCTTCTGGACCCTCCCAGGGGTCAAAACAGCAGGTCCCCGTCTCTCCTGCAATTCAAGAGCAGGCTGCTATCTATACAGCCTTTCTAAGTTCTTACAAGGATTTGGTTTCACAACCAAATGCCACGTTGGAATTGGCCAAGGAAGACTATGCTCAACTTGATGATGATGATCTTGAGCAGATGGATCTTAACTGGAACATTGCTATGATATCCAGGCGTGTTCAGAAATTCTTGCAACGAACTGGTCGCAAGAGTTTGGAGGGAGATGGCAAAACCAGCTTCGGTTTTGATAAAAGCAAAGTGAAATGTTACAATTGTCAGAATTTGGGACACTTTTCAAGAGAATGTTAGAAGCCTAAGGTTCCTCCGTCTGGTTTCACTAAGCCTGACGCTCCTAGAACTCCGGAGAAGGATCAAATAAAGCAAGCAACAACAGATGCACTAGTGGTTTTTGAGCCAACCAATACGGATTGGAGTATATATGCTGAGAACTATCAGCAGTGTCTTATGGCTCACATCTCGAATGAGGTATGTAATGAAACTGAAGAACCCTTAAACTGTGTATCATGCATTAAGTTAACCGAATCCTTAAGGTGCTTTCAGGTAGACAATGTAGACTTAAGAAGAAAGGTCGAAAAACTTAATGACTCAAACAAATAGCTAAAAGCAAATGAACAATTGTATGATAAGAAGATAGAGGCTTATCAACAGGACACACTTACGTATAAGTCAAAAGTTTTCAGTCAACAGGATGCTATTGATAGCTATCTTGCAGAAATTGACCGTCTGAACAAGGAACTCTCTAATCTTAAAGTAGAATATGACAACTATAAGAGTAAGATTTTAAGTTCCTCCTCGTCTACTGTTGCCTTTAATGATATACTTACTAAGCAAAGGACAGATCACAAAACGAAGACGGGACTAGGCTATAGTGTAGTCCCGCCTCCTACTGAATACTGTCCTATGCCGGTTAAGGAAGGCACCGAAGAGATTCCGGTTGATTATGCATTGTTATACGGTGTCAAATCTAAGGTTGATAAGGTTAACAAATAGGTGAAGGAGAAAACTAAACGGTCAGAGTACCCTTCACCTCAGTTTGTTAAATCAAAGTGTGAATCTCCTGTTAATGTTGAGGAGATAGTTGAGATTGAGGATATTACCGATGAGGAGTATCCTGAGTTTAAAAAGGTTGAGGTAAAATGTGAAAAGGTGTTAAAGGTTGAACCTACAATTAAAGTTCAATCTAACAAAGAAAAGAATAAGGTTTTAAGTACAAAATCTAAAACTTTACAGTCACCTATAAAGATTTTGCAAAACAAATCTAAATCTGCAAATGATGTTTGTAATAAACCTTCTACGTCAACCACTCAACCGAAACAAGAACATTCTAAGACATGCACGAAATGTGCATGTTCTAGAAATGTTTCTTCAACTCCGGCGGTAAAACCTCAGTTTCAACCAGTTGTTGAAAATCGATCATGCTTTTACTGCAAGAGACAGGGACATCTAATTCGTGATTGTCCCAAACTGTCTCATCAGAATTACGGGAGGGAAATGCCTAGGATTTCTGTTTATCGCAATTCTCTTTCAAGATCTCCTCCTAGGCGTTACTCTGTCTCTCCCAAACCTGCTGCTAAAATAAGTAATGTTGGGCAAAAACCTTTTCCAAAACAAGAGCCCAACATTACTCCAAAGCAAATTTCCAAACCATCTACTGTTTGGAAAATAAAGGAGTCTACTGCAGACTCCAATGTCATCAATAATAACACATCAGATACAAAATCTGATCTGTTTAAAAATAAAGTCTTGTCTGATGTGATTATTGTTGATGACTGTGGTCGACCTAAGTCTGTAAAGGCTTGGGTCACCGTTTCTCACTAATCTCCTACTTTTGTGTTGCAGCAGTCAGAACGCGTTAAAGACAGCGAGTGGTTTGTCGATAGTGGCTGTTCGCGACACATGACAGGTGATGTGTCCCTTTTGACGGATGTTAAACCACATTCTGGAGGACATGTCGCATTTGCTGGAGATACAGGAGGAACCATTTCTGGGAAAGGTACGCTAACTAACGGGAAAGTTAGCTTCGAAAACGTGAACTACGTGGCTCAATTGACTCACAACTTGCTGAGTGTATCACAAGTCTGTGATAAGGATTATACAACAGCGTTCACAAAGACAGAGTGTGTGATTTTGAAGCCGGGTTTCGTTATCCCCGAGGAATGGGTGCTTTTAAGGGCACCTAGGAGAAATGATACCTACATCATGAATATGCGTACTGTTGAGACTAAGGATGAATATATATGTCTCCTTTCTAAGGCTTCAGAAAAGGAATCATTATTGTGGCATCGAAGAATGGGACATATCCATTTTCGAAAAATGAATTTCTTGATAAATAATGATTTGGTAAATGGAGTCCCTAAACAGTCATTTGCACTAAAAGATGACTGTGTCGCCTGCCATAAAGGGAAACTTCATAAGAAACCTCACAAGCCTAAGTTAGTGAATTCCATTGCAGCACCATTGGAATTATTGCATATGGACCTATTCGGTCCTATTTCAACCAAGAGTATTGGTGGAAGATCGTACTGCTTAGTAGTCACCGATGACTACTCACGATTTTCATGGGTGTATTTTCTGGGGGCAAAGAGTGAAACACCAGACATTCTGGTATATCTGTTAGATAAGTTGGCAAATTTATGCAACTTAAAGGTTAAGAGACTACGAAGTGATAACGGGACTGAATTCAAGAACTCTACTCTTGAGTTATACTGTGCCACAAAAGGCATTGATCATCAGTTCAGTGCCCCTCGAACTCATTAGAATGGAGTAGCTGAGCGTAAAAATAGGACTATTATCGAGACAGCTCGGACTATGTTGGCCGATTCTAAGCTTCCTATAATCTTTTGGGCAGAAGCAGTTAGTACTGCTTGCTATGTGTTAAACCGAGTGCTCACGGTTAAGAAGAAAAATAAGACATGTTATGAACTCTTTAATAACCGTAAGCCCACCTTGCAGTTTCTGGAACCTTTCGGGTGTCCATGTCTTATTATGGTCTCTAAAGACAAAGTCTCGAAGTTTGGAGCTAAAGCAGTTGAAGGAATTTTCCTCGGTTATTCCGTCAACTCTCCAAATAAACGAGTCTACATCAAGTCGACTCATCAAGTGGAAGAGCATTTTGAGGTGAAATGCTTACGATACACGGATCCTCCTCAAGGAACGGGTCCGGATTGGCTATTCAATTACAAGGATGTGTTCAACTCATTCGACATACCAGAAGGAACTTCTGATGAGGACGAAATTGTCACTCTACTTCATGGTATTAGTTTGTGTCAGGACAATTCTACCTTAACACCGGCATCCCCACCTACAGCAACACCCACACCGTCACCTCCACCACCTATTACTACACCAATATCTACCACATCCACACCTTTGCCTACGGTTCCACCTTCGGATGTTCCTTCGACTTCAGGAACATCTAAAACAACAGAATATCCCGATGACCCCAACATGCCACCATTGGAGGAGGACGAGGATGATGACATGGTCCACTCTCATCTTTTCTGTAATGAAGATGATACGGAAACTCCAGTGCAACCAGAAAGTACTACCGTTCCTGAATCTAACACTGTTCCCATCACTGAAGGGGACATGAATAATTTGGAGTTAGTACTTGCACCCGATCGAATCCCAGTCACACGTGTACACAGGGATCACCCCATTGATAACATTATCGGTGATCCTGAAGCTGCTGTTCGAACAAGGCATCAAGTGCAGCAAAATCCAAATCAGGAAATGTTGAATTTGATCGCCCGGATAAATTCCTGTCATTTATCCCAAATTGAACCGAAGAAAGTTGATGAAGCCTTAAAAGATCCATCTTGGGTCGAGGCTATGTAAGAAGAGTTGCAGCAGTTCAACAAGCTGCACGTGTGGGATATAGTTCCATTACCCAAAGGTGCTCATTTAACTGGCACTCGATGGGTGTTTCGCAATAAGATGGATGATAGGGGTATTGTCATTCGGAATAAAGCCCGATTGGTCGTTCAAGGATTTAGTCAAATTGAGGGCTTGGATTATGATGAAGTCTTCGCTCCTGTGGCAAGACTTGAGTCCATTCGGATCTTTCTCTCATTTGCGTCTTACAAAGAGTTTCGCGTTCACCAACTCGATGTCAAGAGTGCATTTTTATATGGGAAAGTGGACACTGATGTCTACGTGAAACAGCCTCCTGGCTTTGAAGACCCTGAGCATCCAGAATACGTCTGCAAGTTGAACAAGGCGTTATATGGTCTTCATCAAGCCCCACGATTATGGTACGAGAGGTTATCTAATCATTTAGTCAAGCATGGATTTGTTCGTGGAAATATCGATAGTACTTTGTTCATTCGCAAAGAACGGTCTGGTGATCGAGAGGATATGCTACTTGTACAAGTGTATGTGGACGACATTATTTTTGGCTCTACCAATGAAGCAATGTGCAAGCATTTTGAGGAAATCATGAAAGCTGAGTTTGAGATGAGTGCGATGGGGGAGCTAAAATTCTTTTTAGGTGTGCAAGTTGAGCAGTCTTCAAAAGGTATTTATATTCATCAGTCAAAGTATGTCAAAGACATGTTGACTCGATACGATCTGCTCAATTGTAAAACCTATGGGACTCCCATCGAGCTTAATCACAATCTCCGACTTGCTGAGGATGAAGAAGATTGCAAAGAAAAGGACTATCGATCAATGATAGGTTCTTTGATGTACTAGACAGCTTCTCGACCGGATATTGTCTTTGCGGTATCCGTATGCTCTCGCTTTCAAGCCAAACCAAAGGTGTCTCATATGAGGGCAGTAAAGCGAATCTTTGGTTATCTCAAACATAGACCCAATCTTGGTCTATGGTATTCAAATGAGAAATCCTTCGCTCTCTCTGCCTACTCGGATTCAGATCATGGCGGCTGCAGCATAGATAAGAAGTCAACCACCGGTGGATGTCAATTCCTAGGAACTCGCCTAGTGTCATGGCAGTGCAAGAAACAGACTACAGTTTCTCTTTCAACTGCGGAAGCTGAGTACGTAGCTGCTGCAAGTTGCTGCTCTCAGGTTCTATGGATACAACATCAACTGCGTGATTACGGGTTACTTCTTTCTATGACTCCTATTCATATTGATAATACTGCTGCTATATCTATCACGCGCAATCCCGTACAGCACTCTAAAACTAAACACATTGAACTTAGGTTCCACTTTATACGGGATTGCTATGAAAAACACCTAATTGACCTTGTCCAGATAGACACTTTAAAGCAGAATGCCGACCTTTTCACTAAAGCTTTTACGCGTACTCGATTTGACGAACTAATCAACATGATTGGTTTAAGATTCTTTCTTGCTAAAAAGTAATTCGTGACTTGGATTGTTTTTATAGTAATGTTTTTTAAAAAAAAAAATAAAAAATTCATGCAACCTACGCAACTGCCACGCATTATACTCTCTAGTATTAATGAAATGCAAGGTTGCTACATTTTAAAATAGACGTTGAAGTTGTGTCTGTAAACAACTTGAGATATGATAGTACATTGGATGACATGCATAAAAATGGAAATTTAAGGTTTATCTTGGATGTGTCAGTAGATTTATCTGACGTATTGAAAACAGTTTTTATAAACATTGTCTTCATCATACGATGTATTAGTAGGCATGGTATACAAAACTCTTGGAGAAGTCTTAAGAAGCTTAATCATTAACTGTCTATTTCAAGTGGTAAAACACCATTAGATGTATGACAAAATTCTTAATTTCTTACTTATACGAGACATGCTTTCGTGAAAGATGTTTATTTGATATCATTTGGGGGTATATATTGATAGTTTCCTCTGTTATACGTGAGTATAGACCTGGCTTCTATTAATATATACTTTAAACTTAAGCAAACACAAGTCAAAGAACTTGCAACGTCTTTAAAAATAAAGATACCTTACAAGGTCGCCAAAATGGTTTGACCAAGTCTGGTTTTGCTTAAACCTGAATCAAGCTATGTCGCTCTGTTGTACGTAAGTACAGACCTGTCACCGCTGACTTGATTCTTAAAATTGATTTTCTTATATTCTATCTGTAAATGGAAGCATGATCTTTGTCTTAAGTTAAGATGTATATCTATGGTGGGAACTACAGCGAAATGCACATACCAATAATAATAAAATACTTCCTAGATATGAGTATAACATGTTTCAGTGGATAAACATACTAATAATCGTTTTGAAATAATTTTTATAAAAAGTGCTTTTAGTATGTCAAGTAAATTTAAAGAGGATAAATATACTGATGATCGAAATAACACTAATTGTTCCTAATAAATGCATGTTATTCCAATATGATCCCTAACCAGACTTTATCAACTCCGTCACCAAAAAGAATGTGTTAATTCTCTAGTTGTCAAAATACAATTTTTTTGTATAAGTTTTATTTTATCTAAGTTAGTGTAATTTTAGTTATTATCCAAGTTACAGTTACATTTTCAAATTTGAGTTCCGAAATCACAACGCGAAAAATCGATGAAATCGCAATTTTTTCACTAAAAGTGAACTGAGCGTCACTTTCATAAGTGACGCTACCAGTGACGCATTCGATATTGCGTCACTTACTAAGTGACGCAGTGAGTGTTAGGGTAAGCTTCGCTATAAGTGCCGGGTTGAGTGACGCATACAAGGGTCGGTGTATAAATACCCCTTCCCCACGACACTCAACCTCACCACTTTTCAAATACTTATACCGACACTCGCTCTGACATACCGTCACTTACACTGTCTCTGCGTCACTCGGTCTGTGCGATTTTCTTCGATCCGTTCATGGTTTCTACAGCTTGTTCGAGCATTCCAGTTTCATATTTTTGTTCTACTCATTCACACGAGCTCTTTGGTACTAACCTTACCCTTTATCGTTTAATATTCATGCTGTAATTTAGATTTAGGGTTACGGGATTTTGGGTAACTTAAAATCGTTTGATTTAATGCATGTTTCGATAATATTTTCTTGTAATAAAGGGTGTGTTCTCATCGTTTTTACCATACGCACAATCCCCTTACTTCGATTTTGAAAACCCCTAATTTTCAAATCTGGGTATGAACAGTGACACGATGATCTTCATCGTTGCGTCACTTCTTGCGTCACTTACCTCAAGTGTCGCTGTTTGGTAATTTTGAAAAACCATACCGTCACTTAATAAGTGACGTTTGATTCTGCGTCACTTCTTAAGTGACTCATGTAGTGACGCATATAATTGCTTTACTTGTCGATACCGTCACTCTTCCTAGTGACGCCTTTACATGCGTCACTACCCCAAGTGACTGTCTAAGTGACGCTTAGTTATAAACGTCACTTATACCGTCACTTCTTAAGTGACTGTCTTCGGATACCGTCACTATGTTCAATGTTGCATGTTCTTCACCCGTCACTTTGCAAGTGTCGTATAACTTAAAACACCAAATACAAACGTCACTTACATCAGTGACGCATGATAGCGTCACTTCCAACAAGTGACGCTATAATTTGATTTTAATTTTAAAAACTGTGTAATACGACACTCACTAAGTGACGGTAGTGGCCATGCGTCACTTATCATAAGTGACGCATAAAGTCAAAATTCGTTTTCTAACTCTTCTGTGTTCGGGCTAACGCTATAACGCTTTCGGTTATTTTTTCTTGTATTTTTTAGCTTACAGATGGCTGAACTTCAGAATTATTACCGCCGCACAAACACTCGACACAACATCACGGCTTTTCTCGAGTCTACGCATGCTAATTCAGCACCGTTCAGGCCAATGATTGACTTTCTACGCAGATCGAGGATTTATTATGCGATTACGGCAACGACTCCTGTGTACATGAACCAAATAGAGGAATTCTATGATCATGACGTGATCAGGGTTCAGGGTGACGTTCCTCGGATTGTTTCGAATATGTTTGGGGAGGAAATCGAGATTACCGAGAACTCGATTAGGCGGGTTTTACAGTTCACCGACAACGACACGATGCCCACTATCTTCCCCACGACGTTTATCTATGGGGGACTTCAACGAATGGGGTATCCGGCAAACCAACTCTCGGACTTCAGGAAACAGTACCTCTGCAGGGTCTGGAGGTATCTGTGTCACATTATTATTGTATGTTTATCGCCGAGGAAAGGGGGGTATGATGCGGCAAGTCATTTGACTTTGTCACTTATGTTAGCCCTAGTGTATAATAAGCCCCATAACTTTAGCGGCTATATTTTTGGGAATATGGTGGAAAACATCAGGGCTGGGAAGGACAAATGGTTGCAGTATCCTCGTTTTGTCCAGTTATTGTTAAATGATCTGAACTTGGATATCGCACCTGACCAGCGTTCTTCTTTGGTGCCCACACCGATGCTTTTACGAGTCTTTAATGACTGTAAGCTGGCACCAAAAGGTGAACAAATTTTGGCCGATCGAGAGTTATTCGGGCACATAGTCAATGAGAACTATGTTGCGCCGATTGATCATGGTTTTGAAGATAATGTCATCCCTCCGGTCAATGAGGATGACTTGGTCGACACTGACATTGCTCAGGACCTCGATGATATTGATCGTGTCGACCGGGTCGATGACGATTCCGATGATGGTGGGCCCATTCCTCCTGATTCTGAGGGTGATGTGCCACCACAATCTGCTTTTGAGGGGATTCAACTAGCTGATCCTCAACGCTTTAAGCGTATTCTGCGCCGGATTTCTGCTGGTCGGGTTCATATCCCGCGGAATCCTGGCAAGCGTCCTGCTGGGTCGTCGCCTTCTTATGCTGATTTACCTTTACGTCGACGCCAGCGGACTTCGATTGTCCTTGAGGAGCCAACTCATCAAACTTCTCCTCAGCCTGCAACTGCTTCTATTCAGCAGGTTTTAGCTCAACTAGAGCTTTTATCCAAGCGTTTAGATGATCAACAGGCGATCATGGCAGCTCAAGCTTCACAGATTAAAGATTTAGAGATTAAAGCTGCTACAGTGGACTCTCTCCAGCAACAGATAACGACTATGTCTTCTAGGTTGTTAGAATTGGAGTCAGTCACACTTGTTTCGGGGGAGGATAATCCTAGGGAAATAGAAACAAATGTAACTCCTTCCCCTGAACCTGAAAATGTACAACCTTCTTCCACTATGAATGAAAATATCAGTTTAGATTATTTTGTTGAGGTTCAAGGTCAGGCAAGACCTATTGCGGTTGATTATTCATTCGTAGATCTCACATATTTGCAAAACCTGATGAATGATAATAACACGATGCCTGAGGAAGAGGTGATGGATGATCCTGTAGCAGAGGATTATTTTTTTGAGGAAAATGAGGATATTGAAGTTGAGGGGGAGCAATTGCACAACGATGAATGTTATGATTATGCTCCCATTATAGAATCAGATTTGTCTGAAGATGAATCGGAAAAAGAGACGAATGAGCCATCAACTTCTACAACAAAACCGGATATAGTGCTCAAACCGATTATCGAGGTACCGGTTACGTGTAAGTGCTACAAAGTTAGATCTGATTACACGGGATTGATTAAGAGTTGGAAGTTCGATGAGAACAACTCTGTGTTTATGACAAAGAGAAGTGACGGCATTCAGTACTTCAATATGAAGTTTTATAAAATAAGTACTTTGCCGAAGTGTGAGCTTCAAAGGTTAGCTCAGATACCCTTGATCAACCGATCACGAGATTCAAGAGCAGATTTCTTTCAGGTGATCATACGTCGTGAGATGAATAGTAAAAAGTATAACTTGATAAAGCCGACATTGGGTATGAGGTATAAATTTAAGAAGAAGCTAGATCCGGTTACCCGACAACCTATTGTGAAGATGATCTATCCACCAGCAAAGTGTCTACAGAAGATACCTTTGGAGATCATCCCGCTAGATTTATTGAATAGGTTGGTTTATTGGGAATATGATGATGTTACGGGTGAAGCTGTGATTGTATTCATTCCAAATTCTGAACCAGCTACAGACCCGGAGTCTTCTATTGCAGATACAGGAAATAACGAGATAATAGCTTGGGATGCTGTTCAGCCTACTAAGAGGTCGTTATGGGGTCTCAAGAGGAAAATGTTTTGTGTTTTTGACCCATTAAGTTTGATCAATCTTTCTGCTCAAGATATGAAAAGATTACATGAAAATAGAATTGAATTCAAGACGAAAGATAGAGCTGAAGCGTTAAAATTTCAGAAGATCGTGGATATCTACGTTGCCAATGGAGTACATGCTGGTGGTGTATTTCTAGCTGGCTGGAAGTGAAGACTTGAAGATTTTTGAAGACCAAGCTGAAGACACGGGGGAGTTTGTTGATACATATTAGGTGTCTGTCAGTTAGTCTATCGTGTTGTAATAAGTGTCGTTAGTTACTTAATAGAAATATAGTTTTTATTATATGCGACACTCGTGTTTTAGGTTAGGCGTCACTTGCCTTAGTGACGCATAGCGTCACTTAGGTAAGTGACGCATGAAGGCGGCCACATGCGACACTTCCACAAGTGACGCATGTCGGCTGACTTTTTAGTATAAATAGAAACCTACGGGTTTTCGGCTAGGGTTGACGAAACCCTAGCACCATTTGTCGACTAAACCTTATTGTAATCGTTCCCAAACAGTTATACAAGCTAATATACACGTTTACATTGTTGAATTTCTTGTGTTCGGTTTGTGAGTTGTTAGCTAAACAAGCAATTGTTTGATTCCGCCTTACGATGGCTGTCAATTGACATCTAGATCCATGACAAGGGGCACTCTCATAATAGAAATCTCAATGATTGGCACTTTTGCGTTTAAATCTTGTCTTGATGTCTTGAATCTTTAAACGTGTGTGGAATCTTCGTATTTCGTCCATTTTGCTTATTTTTTCTCGTGCAATTCTATTTTGACCTTCTTGACAAAGTTTCATTGATTTGAACATTATTTGAGTTTATTTGCCAAGTATTGTTCTAGAATGGGAGAGATATTGGTGGTAAAAACGTGACTTTTTACGCGATATCAGTGGTCTTGAAATGGCGTCTTGTTTCTAGCATGAGTTTCTAATAGTTATGATCTCACATCCGTATGTTATCTAGTTCTTATCTTGCTCCCCTTGTTAGAATAAAAGTCCTACGGTTGGCGTGGACTTAAAACTTACAGTGAACGTCGATGTAATGGGGTAGGTATCTACAAGTGATGAGAGATGTGCTTCTTGTAATAAATGAGTATTGAAAAGGTCGTGATGTAGTGAGATACGTACCCTAATATTACATGGCACCTTAACCGGCGTAGTTATTGCGGATATTGTTCTAGTCTTGTCATTCTGGACAGTCCCTCATGAAATATCCTGTGTCACCGCACTCAAAGCAAGTTCTTAGCGCGTTGGGATTCGAGGCACTTACAATCCTGGGCCAGATGTCCCCTTAACTTTCAATTTGCACAAGGTGCACTGCAGGGGCCTACGTGATGATGGTTACAGTTAGGGCAGTATGACAGGTGACCTTCATAATTGCTTTTGCCCTCCGATCTGGTGATGTAGGCCTGGGAAGTTCCTAGCCGCTTTACCAGTTGTTGATCCTAATCTTGATAGTCATCTGCATCCCATTCTCGTTTCTCAGCCCTAGTGCCTTTGTTCTTCGTATTATACGGTGCACCTATTCCTGAATTTGTTTTAGCTATCAAGGTTCCCATCCAAACAGCTTCATCAGTCAAGCTTTGAGCTAACTAGACAGCACTCTTAAAGGTAGCAGGGAGGGAAGAGGTTTCTAAACTCCTAATTTGAGGTACCAATTCCCATATGTACCTCTCAATGCGTTTGTACTCCGGCATCACCATGTGTGGTACCAGGCATGCTAGTTCTGGAAATCTGGTAGTGTAACCTGTGACATCAGCACCAATCATCATCATATTCCACAATTCAATATCAATCTTTTGTAACTCATTGCGGGGACAGAACTCGTCCATGATCATAGCCTTCAGATCTTCCCATGAGAGCGAGTAGGCTGTTGTTCGTCCAAGTGCTTGAACCTGAGCGTTCCACCGGGTTAGTGCCTTGTCAGCCAGTGTCCAGGTAGCATATTTCACCATGCAGTCGCGGGAACAGTTGCTAATGTCGAGCACAGACTCCATCTTCTCAATCCAGTGAATGATACCTATAGCTCCTTCGGTGCCATTGAAGTTGCTTGGGTTGCTGGCCACAAAGTTTTTGTATGAACACCCTTGTTGGGTATTCTCAAGGTTTTCAGTCGGAGTATCCCTTGCCGTGTTTTGACTTACGGTGTCGCGGTTTTGACTTTCCTCATACTGGGCAATAGCTTCAGCAACGCGTCGTTCGATGATTTTTTCGGTGGTTTCAACAGGAGGTGTAGCGGTTCGTCGACTGTTCCTGGTTTTTCTTTGCTTAGGTGGCATGATTGTGTTATGTGATGAGTAAAATGCAGAAGTCAATGCCAGAGTAAGGAATGTGAAGAATGATGTTTCACATTGGGAAAGACCCTATAAAACACAAAGAGGATTGATGACGCGCAAAAAGTCATGTTTTTGTGTACCATTATCTCACCATTTTGGCCCAATTATTAATGAAAACACTTAAAATATGAACTTAAACATCACATTTGATCATAAGGGCTAAAATATAGACGATGTTTCAAGAATCAGCAAAAACAACCTAAAAATGAGTAAAACAGAGCACAAATGATCACTGAATCTTCTGTTCACGTATTTTAGCACTTTTTGAGCTACACAAAGAATTATGACCTCTAACTTATGTCATTTTCTTCGCTAGGAAAATACAAACGCGTGGATATAAAGAACGCTCAAAACGGATAAACGACGAAGAAGATACGCCCGAACTAAGAAACGAAGAACCGAAGAGCCAGGATACAGCTGAGCACAGCCGAATACGGCTGAGCCAGACCGTATATGGCTGGAAACAGACTGTATACGACCTGTGCAGACCGTATACGGCGTGTGCTCAGCCGTATATGGCCCAGTTCAGCCGTAGTCACCCTATGCTCAGCCGTATACGGTCCAGTTCAGCCGTATACGGTCCAGCTCAGCCGTATTGTGCGTTTGGGTGATAAAAATCTTATTTTTATTCTCCTTTGCGATACGGTTGTGCGTTTGAAGGTTTGGATATGGTCTACGGATACGGCTGTGCAATCTCTATAAATACAAGCCTCATTTCATCATCCAAGACACTTCACACACCAAGAAACACACAACACTACACACACACTTTCTCTCACTACTCTCTCTCTAGATTATTTTTTAATTAGTAGTAGATTAGCGGCTAGTTTGTAGAGGGGCAATCTTGTAATATCACTTGGCGCATACTAGGAGTTCTGCTCGTGTAACGTTCAAGTTGTATTCAGCTACGCTCTTATTACGGTTATATCTATCCTTTATCTATTTTATTATGATGATTGTTATTACTGTTGTCATGCTAGATTTAGGATTGATTGCCATGATTAGCGAGTAGTGATATTGCGTGTTTGCTATGATGTAGTTAGTCGTAAATTGGTTGGAATGATGTTATAGTGCTTTGATTTACTTTCTATCTATGATTTTAAACCTATTAAACTAATCGCCTTTCAACCAGTAAACGTGATTACGGCCTTAATGATGGGACGTCGCGAACCCCATCAAAGGTACTTAGTTATCTGTGTCAAACATGAACATGGTCTAATTTGTTAATCGTGTACATATCACTTTCTAAATGAACGCTAAGTACATCGTCATCGAGGAAATACTGTTTTCTAATTCGAACGCAAAGTACTCCGTGGCTATGGAAATATGGTTTTCAAACTGAACGTGAATATCACACTGTTGAAAAATTAGGGATTTATTGGGACTTAAAAGTAAGGGCTGGTTTATATCATAGATTGATAATATTATGCTTAAATATAAACTTAGTTAAGTAGTCTGTGTTAGCTTTTATGAAGCAATGTAAGGTACCGTAAGTCGGCTGATTACTCGGTATAGCGTCAACAACACCTCTGGTGTAGTCAACACGTGGAAGCCGAGGAAAAGCCGTAGTTACTAAGCCTTGTGGAATAACGGAAACTCTGTGATCAGTAGAGCTGGTACCGACTAGGTCCTTAGTTCAGTAATGGAAACACCTCCGGTGGAGTACAGTGCAGTAATCACGGAAAGAGTCATTATTATCGGTCTATGTGAATCACGAGTCATGACTCAACACCCAGACTCACAAAACCATCGATAGAAAGCAATCAAGCACACTATATAAACTTGGTCTTAAATGTTTTATTTAGATTAGATATTATTGTGGGGTTAAGAAAGGTCGGACATCGAGTTGGTTTGTCGCCTTATTCATGCACCCAGGGTTTCATCCCAGATAAGGGTCACTATACCTTCACCGGTTAGTGTTGTTGGCTGGATAAACTACTCCGATCAGAATCAGGATAGCCTAGTCATCCAGTGACATACTGATCGAGAACTCTATCAGTAGGGGGCTAGTGCTTACTCCACAAATACCTGAAATAAATGAAATACAAACCTTTAGAACACATTTTCATTCCAATCAATAAGGCTACCGAAATCATAGCAAACACCCTCTCTTGATTATCTGCTATTTACATTTATTTTATTCCGCTTTAGTTTAAATTTTCTGCCTAAGTATAAAACAAAACCCCAATCAAATCTTTTAAAACCCGCTAGATTGATAAGTACGCCTGTTTCGTCCACGATCCACAATACACTGACTCAGAGAACGACCCTAGGTCATCCTTATTGCTATACACCAATAGTAACTAGGTATACTTAGGCCCCGCAAATATAAATTTTAAAACTCACTGGTGCCGCCGCAGACGGACGGTCCGACGACAGGGTAAAACCTGATTGACCGTTGGTGGCGCATCAAGGATCAATGAGTTCTTGGTCATTATACTCGTTATTAGTCCTAGATGTTTTGTTTATGTGATTTTTGGACTCAGTTGAGTCATCGTTGTTCTAAGCGTGCGGGCGTGTTATGAGTCGTGGCAACGGAATGTTAGTTGCCAATTCGATGGCAGTAATGGTATCAATCGAGGCCTATACATATATAATCATGTATATTATAGCCTAGTAAGTATGGCACGTATTAGTTTTGGTCCCGTCTCTATCGTAATCCAAGTCTGCTACTGTATCTCTTCTCACTATAACCACTTCGGACTTCTCATCAATTCGCCTTTAATTGTACATAGTTGATCAGGCTATGTTAAATTAAAATCCAATGATGAAACTCCCAAACCAATCATAATAAACAAAGCAGACAACTTAAGAGTTATAGTCTAGGGTCACTAATGCAATCCTAGTTCGCTATAATTATGACTCTGATACCAATCTGTCACACCCTCAATTTTACTGTGCGGAAGCGGTTCGGGTTGGGGCGTGACTAATCATAAATCATTGCACATAATCACAAGCAAACGATCTCTAAATGAGACGTTTGAAAATAGTAGTTATATAACCAAAATAAAGTGTTTACAAAGTTACGAGTTCGAAAAATGATTTCATTACATATCTAGTAATACAAAAGCAATGCAATGGATTCCCATGTGTTGAAAGTATGGGACTCGAGCTAGGATCCTGTTGGTCAATCCTACTATCTTCTTGTACCTGAGAATGCACGCTAAAACAGCCAGCTATAAAGGTGGTGAGTTCATAGGTTTACATAGTTAATAATTGTAGTAAAAATCATAGTTTAGTTTAGTTGGGAGGTTACCCAAAATATCGTTTTGTAGGAAGGTAGTATCCTATATTTGTAAGAAAGCATTATCCTATGTTTGTAGGATAGTGATATCCTATGTTGTTAGAAGCAGTGTCCTAATCAAGTTAAGTTAGAATGTTATCCATTATATATCACTGGTTCGTTCTCCAGTCATTAATTTGCGTACTGGTATGTTCTCCGGTGTCAAACATAAGGCAATACTAAACCACAACACAATTTATAAAACACATATATAACAAAACACATAAAGTCCTTGCATTCTTGAGTTCTTGACCTTGTAATCTTGAGTTCTTGACCTTGCACATAATCATGAGTTTCTTGATCTTGCACATAGTTTCCTTAATTTTGATTTCTAGTTTTCTCGAGTTCTTGTAATCTAACTCTTGAGTTCGTGTTATCTAGTCCTTGAGTTCTTGTTAACTAGTTCTTGTTTACTGTTTTCCTTGTATTCTAGTTTCTTGTGCTCTAGTTTCTTGTATTCTAACCTCGAATATTCGTATATTCTTTCTTAGTAATCTATTGTTTTCTTGTATCCTTGTATTATAGTCTAAAAATTCTAGTGTTCTTGCTCCCTAGACCTCCGAAGGTCCTTGTATGTGAAACTTATCCAAGTGTGAGTTTTGTAAAGATTCCTAGTTTAGAATCTAATGCACATGTAATGAACAATTATAAATCATTTGTACAATTATTTTCATAAGCAAGGTTTTATGAAAATAGTTTGCCTGCATTCTCCCCCAAAAATAGTAAAACAGTTTAAAAAAAATGGGGCTATGAATCTCACCTGTGGGTGCTTGCGATCCTAAGAAACACGTGTTGTCCCAATAGTAACCTCCTAGTGTCCTAAACATGCGAGGTTATATATAAGTGAGAGACTAACAAATTAGTCTAAGCTAAGCTAGTTTTCCTGATAACTAGTAATGTCCAAATGTTCTATTGGTTATTCGTGTTTTGAAAACGTGTACGTCCGTTGGTGACAGTTTGAAATCATAATTTCAAAAGTATATTTAACGATTTGCGGAAGCATGCTTTGGGGTACTACTAATCAAATATCACAAGCACGAAGGTACATAATGAACGACCTCTAAATGAGACGTTTGAAAAACAGTTGTTACTTTTTCGAAATAATTGTTTACATTGTTACGAGTTAGCAAAAGAAATTCCAATACATAAATTATAGTACAAAAGTTATGCAAGGAAACCCATGTGTTTGAAATCATGCGACTCGAGCTAGCGTATCTTTTAGCAATCCTAATCCTGCTGGGCACCTGAGAACACATGCTAAAATGAGTCAGCTATAAAGCTGGTGAGTTCATAGGTTTGTCAGTTGAAAACATGATGTATAAACTGTGTATGTTTGAAGAGTAGTTCAGAAATTACGATTTAGATTTACCGTATTATACAGTTGTGGTGTGTACCTAAGTACATCGAGGGAAAATGGCATTCCATGCCTATTTACCTATCATATATAAGTATGTCTACATAAGTGAGGCATTATATGCCTAATTACTAATCGAGTAAGTGTATGAACAAGTCATATCAAGGAAGTGGCAATCCATGCCTAGATACCAATCAAGTATGAGTAAGTCTACTAATGTGAGGCAATGCCTGCCTAAGTACTATCGAGTAAGTGTATGACCACGTCATATGCTAACAAGTAATAGTATTACTTATCCAGTAGTAAGATACTAGTATGCCACTTGGCACAGTGTGTTGCCTCCAAGCAACATGTAAGTGTAGTCCCGTAGAACAATAATTAAGTATTTAGCCAAATACTGAGTTAATGACCTCGAGTGTAAGCTTGCTGATCCGTTCCGTTAATGAGTGCAAGTATCAACTCGTATGCTTATCCGTGTTTTGTATTGTTTTACCATGGTATTATTTTGAATCACTTTACCGTGATCTCGTTTTGTATCACTCTAACCGTGATATCGTTTTAAATCACTTTACCGTGATCTCGAACGTTGTTGCTGACAAGCAATGTATGTAATTGAGAGCTGACAATACTACGACATGCTCGACTGGAGTAATTGAGAGCCGACAGTACTACGACATGCCCAACTAGAGTAATCGTGTTTGTATAAGCGTATGTATATCAATATACGTAAGTAAACCGTAGATAGCACTAGGTGCTTGAGATAGTGTACAAGTATATGTATATATATATATATATATGTGTGTGTGTGTGTGTGTGTGTATATATATAAGTCTTAGTCAACAAACGCTTCTAACAGGGTATCATGTAACACATGATACTGATTTATTATATCTAAATATGTATATACAATACTTAGATATTAGGTGTAGCACAAGAAGCCTAGGTATGAATAAACATCACTGATATCGCGTAAATAGTCACGTTTTTACTACCGATATCTCTCTCATTCTGGAACAATACTTGGAAAATAAACACATATAATGTTCTAATCAATTAAACTTTGTCAAGAAGGTCAAAATAGAGTTGCACGAGAAAAATCAAGCAAAACAGACAAAAAATAAAGATTCCACACACGTTTGAAGATTCAAGACATCAAGACAAGATTTAGAGACAAATTAACCATCACTGAGATTTCTCTTATCCAAGATACTCGTTTTCAGAATACGAATCTAACAGAAGAAGAATCAACAAAAACAGATGAAGAATGAAGATTCTACGTACGCCAGAAGATTCAAATGATTCACACGAGACATTTAAAGATCAGAGAAACATTTCAAGAACCGGAGCGACAGGCTGCCAGCCGCCGCCAGCCACTAGCCAGCCGCCGCCGGCTGCCTTGGTGGCAGTGCCGACTGCCTGTCGCTCGTCCCCCGACCGCTTTTCCGTCCTTGCTCGTACTCGCAGGGTACACGTGCTAGGCCTTTTCCGCAACTTTAGGGTATACGTGCTAGACCTTTTCTCGCTTTAGGGTACATGTGCTAGCAACTTTTCCACCTTTTGCTAACATGTGCTCCTAATTGATAAAGTGCCCAATTTTCAAGTATAAATAGGTGCTCCATGGTTCATTTCAAGACACACCTTTTCTCACCTAATACACCTTCCATATCTTTCTCATTTCTCTAGTTTTACTTTCTATTTTTAAATTAGTGTTAAGCTAAGTTTAGGAAGTTTGTTAGAATAGAACGAAATCAAGGAACGTGCTTATAATATTTGGTGTAAGCTTGGAGCTACTCTTATTATTTCAAGTCTATTCCTTCTCGCGCATTAATATCGGTCTTCCTATCCTTATCTATCTTAATTAAATATGTATACTTTAATTATGATAGAGATAGTTTAGCAAGTAGATTACTATTATATTTGTTGTGATGTAGTTAGCATAAATAATTATGGGATGACCTTAAATATGTCGTGATATAATATGATGGCCCCTATTCGACTGTTTACTTGATAAAGTACTGGAAACGCTGTTAAGCGGAGTACAAATGTATGGAAGTCGTTAAACGGCCGAAGATAGTTGTATTATGGATCGACATTATAAAAATGGAAACTTTATGAATGGACTTATCTTGTGATTTTAAACATAAAACTTATATTCTCCTTTCGATTAACAAACGTGATTGTAACCTTGTAAAGAGGAGTCGCGAACCTTAATACTTGGTCAATAGTTATCTTTGTCGAAACTATGGTTTAATTGTAACGTCATGCAATCATCATAAAATGCAATGTGATTATGTGGAATTGCCATGAGTATAGTACACCTCCAATCACAATGTACTTATCATGAAAATATTGCGAAGCAATTAAATTCACAACAAAAACATCGGTTAACGATTAAATACATTGTGAACTACCATAGTATTTTACGATATGGTCTGGGTTAATGCAAAAGCCGCCAACATTTTGTGTAGCACCCCCAAATTTATAATGCAACGGAAGTCAACACGAGGCGCTACTAATCAAATATCATAACACATAATCACAAGCAAACGACTTCTAAAGGAGACGTTTAAAGAAAATAGTTACATTTCATAGTAAATCATTTCGAAACATATTGTTTCCATTACAAAAGTTGTAATTTCCTAGAGTCCACGCGTAAGGCGGGAGATTCTATTACATAATCAAAATATAAAAAAGATAATGCTAAGAATCTCCGTTAATGCAGTTATGTTGAAATCATGCGACTCTAGCTAGGTCCGGGAGTAATCCGACTCCGTATGCGTACCTGAGAATACATGCTAAAAAGGTCAACACGAATGTTGGTGAATCTTACAGGTTTGTAAGTAATATCAGATTTGAACACAAGATTTTTATCAGTGGTGCCCGCAGGCGTAATCAAGTATATGCAATCTTGTAAATGTATGTAAGTTTATACCGTTGCCATGAGGCTCATAATCGAAGCTTAACCCGTAAGTGATAAGTTGCCCCCGTGACATGCTCGAAACTGAGCAAGCGTAAGTAACGAATAATAGTCGCCCGTTTATACAGAACGGTTCATGGTAGCGATAGTACCCCGGGCGGGGAGGGTCATTTCCCTAATGGATCCATTAACTAGTGTTCGCGCTTAAGTCCATAACTAACGATATATGATGGAGGGACTTCAGTAAATGGTAAGTAACTCATGTAATCCCGTATAGTAAAATGAGTAGTTCGGTACTTGTGTTCAAGAAACGTAAGCAATGTATCTCACCCCGTAAGTAAAACAGTAAAAGTGGGGCTGTAAGACTCACCTGAGTCTAGCAAGTATGTTTGGGAAATCAAACAAGTAGAGCGGATGTAAGTCCGTAAGGGTGTCGGGTGTAATCCCGTATGTTGGTTCTCCGAACCCTGCAACCTTCTGACGTCTGAAACGCATAAGGTTGTAAGTAAACAAGTAAATAAGTTGGTGTCTTAAAAGATCATCCATGCTAGTTGTCCACTCAACTAGGAAATGTCTAAGTGTTTGTTTAGTAATCCGTTTGTAATTTGAAAACAAATATGGCCCGTTGGTGACGATTTGTAATAATAATCCAAAGTGTTATTATTATATGGATCGTTGTATCAGGTTTCATTATTTGTAAGTGTTCAACACTTAGTGTGAAAAGTATTTACAAGTTCCTGGATGGCGGGGGTCCGGGGGCAGCGCCCCTGGTAGCGGGGTTGATATCGCATAAAATGTCACATTTTTACTAGCGATATCTCTCTCATTCTGGAACGATTCTTGGCACTTTAACCCAAATTCAGTACAAATTAGTAGTATTATGTCAAGATGGTCAAAACAAGGTTGCACGATGAAAATCAAGCAAAACGGATTAGAAAACGAAGATTCCACGCACGTTTGAAGATTCAAGACATCAAAACAAGATTTCAAGACAAAAGATCCCATCACCAACATCTATCTCATCCAAGATGTTCGTTTTCAAATTACGAATCCAACAGAAGAAGAATCAACAAAAACGGACGAAGAATGAAGATTCTACGTACGCTGGAAGATCCAAACGATTCGTACGACACATCTAAAGTTCAGAGACATATTTTTGGGATTTCTTTTCATCAAAATCTTTGCTTTTGAATTACGAATCCAACGCAAAAAGAATCAACGCAAACGGACGCATAACGAAGAAAACACGCACGAATCGAGAAACGAGGCAACAGGCGACGAACCGGTGCGGGGGGTGCCAGCCGCCGCCGGCCAGCCACCCCACCGCCGCCGGCAGCCACCTAGCCGCCGCCGGCCACCACTCACCCGCATGGATTGCGTTTTTTTGTCCTTTCGTGTACCCGGTGCTAGACCTTTACGTGCTTTTGTGTACCTGGTGCACCACCTTTTCCACCTTTTCGTACCTGGTGCCACCACCTTTTCCACCTTTTGCTATTGTGAGCTTTGGGATGCTAACTTGAGCCAAGCCTCTCCTATAAATAGCAGCCCCTAGCTCTCATTTCAACACTCTCATATTCACACTCATACATATACTCTCACTCTTCCATTTCCGCTTTCTCACTCTAAAAATTCTTTTATATTTTAGTCTAGGATTATTGTAATTAATCTACGGATTAACATAGAGGTTAGAGCGAACGTTAGGAGCTTGGAGATTCATCTTTGAACATGTGAACGAGATGTCAATCATAATAATACGCTGCTACGCATTTATTTCCGGGTTATAGTGAAACCTTTATCATACTTGCTTTATTTCATACTTTAATTATGTATTATTGCCTTGTATGTGATTTGTCTATTACCATGAATTGCGAGTAGTTTATTATTGTGATTGTTGATGATGTAGATAATTATAAGTAAGGATGACATTATACAAATCAGTGTACGACAATCGTAAAAGTGATGTAACGGCCCCTATTCGACAGTTTATCTGATATAGTACTGGAAATGTTTTACACGGAGTACAAATGTATGGAAGTCAATAAACGACCGAAGGTAGTTATATCACTGGAATCAGCTCTGGATTAACAGTTGGAATTCCGAAAGGTTAATATAACTTCACAACTGACTGGTATATCCTACGAAAGTCAATGCACAATAGAATGATGTTCGAAAGCGCGTTCAGATAAAATAGGAATTAATGACCTTTATATCATTAAGACTTTATGATCTTGAGTTTAATTTATGGAGTACCCTTTCTAGTTATCCACGTGACTGCAACCTAGTAATTAGGACTTGATCAACCTTAATTATGATAAGTAGTTATCTGTGCCCATGACATGCAACAAGTAAGACACAGTGAACCCACTCGTTGTACATATTAGGTTTACATTTCTGCATCGCTTTACATTTAGTTAGTTTAGAGTGTCACGTTCACCGTCAATAACTCCTGACCGCATGTCTGATGTAAGAAGCAGTTGAACTACCATGTAAAGTACACTGTCCGATTACTGAAAGGCATGGTCTGCATATGAAACACGTTTTTATAAACTGCGAATAATCCAGGGATGTATAACTGTTTGAAAAGGAGAACTCAAGTCATAAGTTGAAGTAACCAAGCCTTAATGCACAAAACAAGACTTAGGAATAAGAATAAAATCCTAGTGACCTAAAATCCTTAAAACACTAAGTCTTACATAATCAGCGGTCTAAACATACAAAGTTATTAATCTGCATGCTAATGAAATACTAAACTATTTTAGGGGTTAAGAAAGGTCGGACCTATGAGACGATACGCTACTGATTCATGCACCTCGGCGTTAAGCCAAGATAGGTTGTTTATCTTTCAACTAGATAAGTATTGGAAGTTTGCGTATTGCTCCGATCAGAATCACGATAACCTAGTTCCTAGTGACATGCCAATGGGAAATTTAGTTGGTAGGGTTCTAGAGTTTACACCTGATAGTTTAAATAGTTACACTTAGCATTGTCCCTGTTTAATCTGTCATCCCGAAATATTAATTATCGAAATCTCAGCAACCACATATTTATCTTTACCTGTTTTCCTGCACTTTAAATTCCTGCAATTTACTTTTCTGCACTTTAATTACTTGTCTTTAGTTTAAAACCCCCAAACTACCTACTTTATTCCATCCTAAATATTTCCTACCAAAAGCACCAGCTTTAATCGCCGACACGTTTGGATTCATAGAACGATCTTAGGTCATACTTACCGCTTGATAACCAAAGTAGGTAGTACGTATAATTTAGACCCAGCTAAATATAAATTTTAAAACCCCTGCTGCGCCCGCACCACCATCAGAAATCACAACGACGCTGAACCTGGACTTGGATTTGGGTGAAATCAAGTAATAAAATTTCAGGTCTCGACACTTAGTAAAATCTGTGTTTTCTTGGTTCTGTTTCATGCGACACTGTGTGCGACGTAGGTTGTTATGTCGCAGGTCATGACTGCGACATTGGTCATGGCGTCGCTAAGTGCTACTTCGCAATTTAATGCGACATTAGGTGTTATGTCACTATATGCGACGTTTTTTTTTGCGACGTAAGGGTCTGTGTCGCTATGTGCGACGTCATCCATTTAAGGCGACATTGAAACTGATGTCGCACCTACGACATTGTGATGGGTTTGTGCGACATTGAGGGTGATGTCGCAGGGACAGATGCGACATCGGCGTCTAATCAGGTCCCGGTGGCCGGAAAAACAGCCGGACGACTTCCGTTTGGTCCGAAACTTTTACCCAACCCTTATTTGGACATTTTAAGTGTAGATAAACAATTACAAGTCGATAGTACTTAAAAATCGAGAGGTTTCAAGTTTTGTCGGAAACTTACGAATCGGCGCGCGGAGAATTCGGAAAGATGGAAACGTAGATCGTGATGTCGTGGTCGTTTTTCTTCAAAGGAGCAAAGCAAGATGATGATGTTTAATGGTGTTTTTATTTGATTTTAGGTGATGGTGGTGATGTTGTTTAGAGAGAAGGAAGAGAGGAAAGATGGAGAGAGAGAAAGTAGATGGTGAAAATGAGAAAAGGAGGAGGGTTTTCCCTCCCTTTTTGGTTGGTTCGGTGGGGCCCCACCGAGTGTCGGTCTCCACTTTTTACTCCCGTATATTCGCTCTTCGTGCGGTGTTCGTTACCCCGGTCGTTTAAACGTTTAAATAATTTTATACGCGTTCAATTATAAGTTTTAAAATACGATTTATTTATTCGACATTTTAGTCGAAGTATTTAACCGAATACTTTAGAATTTAAGTTATATAAATATAAGTTATACTTGTTTCGTTTGTTTGCGTGTTAAATACTTAAGTTGCGTAGACGTGTATTATACGATACGAAATGTAATTGAAATATTATCAAAATAATATTTTGGGTATAATATCGTTATTAAATAATTTTATATTATTTAATAAAATTGATCACCAACGTCCGTATTTAGTTGAACCGAATTACACTCGATTTGTATGGAGTACGATTTAATCAAATCGTATACTTGTATATATTGAACAATATATATTTGATACATTAATTAGCCTAACGCAGAACTAATTACATGTATTAACAGTCGATTAGGTACTAATTACTAGTTTTTATTTGGCGGGTGTCACATTCTCCCCTTGTTCAGAGAATTTCGTCCTGAAATTGAGCTCAAGTCGTGTGAGTAGAGTCTGTGAACAAGTGTGGGTATTTCTGTCTCATTTGGTCTTCCCGTTCCCAAGTAAATTCAGGACCACGTCTAGAATTCCACCTGACTTTTATGATGGGGATATGACTCTGTTTCAGTTGTTTGACCTCGCGGTCCATGATTTCCATAGGTTATTTGACAAAATGAAGTTTATCATCGATTTGTATTTCTTCGAGCGGTACAATCAGTGTCTCATCAGACAGACAGTTCTTCAAGTTAGAAATGTGAAAGGTAGGATGCACGCTACTAAGTTCGATAGGTAGCTGCATTCGATAAGCCACTAGACCAATTCTCTCGAGAATTTCAAACGGTCCAATGTACCTAGAGTTCAGTTTTCCTCGTTTTCCGAATCGAATGACACCCTTCCACGGTGCCACTTTAAGAAGTACCTTGTCCCCAACCTGGAACTCAAGGTGTTTGCGTCTCACGTCAGCGTAACTTTTCTGACGATCACGTGCGGCTTTCAGCCGGTTTTGGATACCAACGATCTTCTCGGTGGTTTCGTGAATGATTTCTGGACCAGTGAGTTGGGTATCTCCCACCTCAGTCCAGCAGATAGGTGATCAACACTTACATCCGTAGAGTGCCTCGAAAGGTGCAGACTTAATGCTGGTATGGTAGTTGTTGTTGTATGAGAACTCACACAATGGTAAGTGGTTTTCCAAAGAAATACCGAAGTCAATTACGCATGCACGTAACATATCCTCCAGTGTTTGAATAGTTCGTTTGCTTCGGCCATCAGTTTGCGGGTGATAAGCAGTACTCATATCCAGACGAGTACAGAGAGATTTCTGAAATGATTGCCAAAAGTTGGAAGTAAAACGACTGTCCCTATCCGAGATGATCGAGATAGGTACACCATGTCGTGAAACAATTTCTTTGATGTAGATGCAAGCCAAACGCTCCATCATGTCAGTTTCCTTGATGGCTAGAAAATGGGCAGATTTCGTGAGATGGTCTACAATCACCCAAATGGTATCGCAACCGCTTGAAGTTTTTGGTAGTTTGGTAATAAAGTCCATGGAAACTTGCTCCCATTTCCATTGAGGGATTTCAGGTTGTTGGAGCAATCCCGAAGGTCTTTGGTGTTCGGCCTTGACCTTGGAACAAGTTAAGCATTTACTAACGTACATGGCGATGTCAGCTTTCATGTTAGGCCACCAATACAATCCTTTGACGTCGTGATACATCCTGTCAGAACCAGGATGTATAGAGTATCGAGATTTATGAGCTTCAGCCATCACCAAATCTCGCAAGTTTCCGAATTTGGGTAACCATACCCGGTTAGAGAAATACCGAGTTTCATCAGGTTTGATTTATCCATGCCTCGCAAGGCTTCATTGATGATGTTTTCGGGTTTGAGTGCTTCGAGTTGGGCGGCAAGAACTTGGGTGATGAGATTGTTGTGGATGGTAATACTAAGGGCTCGGACTCGAAGGGATTTCACTCGTTCTATTCGGATTAAGGCATCGGCAACTACGTTCACCTTGCCTGGATGGTATTTGATTTCGCAGTCGTAGTTACTAAGTAACTCGATCCAACGACGTTGCCTCATGTTTAGATCCTTCTGATCGAATATGTGTTGGAGGCTTTTGTGATCGGTAAAGATACTACTTTTTGTACCGTAGAGG
The DNA here is from genome assembly GCA_963422505.1 of Pseudognaphalium luteoalbum. NCBI lineage: Eukaryota > Viridiplantae > Streptophyta > Magnoliopsida > Asterales > Asteraceae > Pseudognaphalium > Pseudognaphalium luteoalbum. The sequence goes on from OY730196.1 coordinate 53,922,750, forward strand.
TAATGTCTCCAGATTTTCAGCGCGAATACCACGACACCTTATTCAAGGTCGTGTGTCATATAGTTTTTCTCATGAATTTTTGGTTGTCGTGAGGCATAGGCAATGACTTTTTCCCGTTGCATTAACACGCAACCAAGTCATTGGTGTGAGGCGTCGCAGTAAACTATAAAGTCATCGGTACCTTCGGGTAAGGACATGATTGGTGCACTGCAGAGTTTGTGTTTCAGTAGTTGGAAAGCTGACTCTTGTTTGTCGGTCCAATCGAATTTCTTATCTTTCTAAGTCAGTGTCGTTAAATGGACAGCTACTTTTGAAAAGTTCTCAATGAATCGACGGTAATACCGAGCGAGACCTAAGAATTGTCTCACTTCGGTTGGAGTGGTCGGTGACTCCCAGCCCTTGATTGCTTCAATCTTGGTGGGGTCAACATGGATTCCCTGGCTATCAATGACGTGACCAAGGAATTGAACGGTTTGAATCCAGAACTCACACTTAGAGAATTTGGCATATAACTCTTCGTGTTTGAGAAGTTCCAGAATGGTTTTCAGGTGCTAAGCACGTTCCTGCTCATCGCGAGAGTAGATCAGAATGTCATCAATAAATACAATGAAAAACTTGTCAAGATATGGTTTGCACACCCGATTCATAAGGTCCATGAATACTGCTGGTGCGTTGGTTAAATCGAATGGCATCACTTGGAATTCGTAATGCCCATAGCGTGTTTGAAAAGCTGTTTTTGGAATATCGTCGTCACGAACTCGGAGTTGGTGATAACCTGACCGTAGGTCGATTTTAAAGTAAACACTCGATCCCTGAAGTTGATCGAACAGGTCATCGATTCTAGGAGGTGGATACCGATTCTTTATGGTTAGCTTATTCAGCTCTCGGTAATCGATACACATGCGGAATGATCCATCTTTCTTTTTCACGAATAAGATCGGAGCTCCCCAGGGCGAAGAACTTGGTCGAATGAATCCTATATCCATGAGATCCTATAATTTCTTAGACAACTCCTGCATTTCGGAAGGTGCTAACGATACGGAGCTCGTGCCACGGGTGCAGCTCCCGGCACAAGTTCGATTTGGAATTCGATTTGTCTGGGTGGCGGAATCCCAGGCAAGTCCTCAGGAAAGACTTCCGGGAAATCCCGCATGATAGGCACATCCTCAAGTCGCTTCTCCTCCGACTTCTTCTCGGTGACATGTGTGAGGATGGCTTGATACCCCTTTCGTAAGTATTTTCTGTCTACCAGTCTCCCCTTGTAGGACTAAGGTTCCACCGAAGACAAGAGGTATATGAACGAGTTTGTCATAACAGAAGATTTCAGCTCGGTACTTGGATAACCAATCCATACTGATGATAATGTCAAAGCTGCCGATCTCTATAGGTATCAAATCAATGGGAAAGAGTTCGCTCGAGAGGTTTTGTAACACCCGCCAATTTAGGACTTTGGATTAGTGCCTAAACTACTTGTAATTTCATGTATTTAGTTTTGTATTAATCTAAATATATATGAGACTTTTGTGAAATTACTTACACGCGTACGCGATTCGTTTAAATCGTACACTTACCAAACGGACGAGGACCGATACAAATTAGATTGGACGTTGGTGACAAAAACTTTTAAATAAGGTGGAATTAACCAAACAAACATTATTTTCTTTAATATATTGTGAAAATATATTACACGTATCTAGTATCGTTTAAAACACTCCGAACGCAACGAAGCACGCGAAACCCGCCCAACAAAAGAAAATAAATCAAATCAGATTTTTATAACCCATTATTAAGTATTTTGATAAAATACATCAGTTAAACATATTCGGATATACTTTAACCCATAACGTGAAACGACCTTTAGGCGACTAACAAACACAACGCAAATCTAAGAAACGAATCCACGAGCCTAAACCCGCAAGCGGGTCGGGTCCGCCCTTTTCTTCCTTTCCCCTCCTTCACTCACCTCATTTTTCACACACAACTTCCACTAAAAATCCTCTCATCTCTCTCTCTCTACTCATTTTCGTACCTCTCTCTCTCTAAAAACTGAGGAAAGCAACAACACCACCACCATTAAATCGGCCATCTTTATCACAAGGAAGCAAGGAGTATCAAGAACTTCATCTTCATCTCCCCCATCTCCTCCATTTTCGATTTCTTGGTAAGAATACTTGAAACCCCTTTTAAATTACTTATAAAGCTTAGATTTACATGCTAGAACATTTACCCAACAAGATTATGTCCAAAAACCAAGATAAATTGCGATTTAAAACTTGATTTGTACAAACAGCCCCGTCTGCGAACTGAGATGCGTCTCAGCTCACAGATCGAGCTGCGAACTGAGATTTACCTATCAAAAACTGAACTCGCAAACCCAAACTGCGAACCGAACCCACTTGCGAGTCGACCTGCGAGTTGACCTGCGAGTTGACCTGCGAGTTGACCTGCGAGTCGACCTGCGAGTCGACCTGCGAACTGAACCTTGTGCTGCGAACCGAACTCAGTTCGCAGCCTACCACTTGCGAACCCACCTTGTCTTGCGAATCCAAACTCAGTTCGCACCGCGAAATCAGTTCGCAACACATTTTCAGTCCGCAGCCGGACTAGGTCAATTTCCCCGAATTTAAATCCGCGAACTCAGCTCTGCCCCTTGGACCCCGCTACCAGGGGCACTGCCCCCGGACCCCCGTCATCCAGGAACTTGTAAATACTTTTCGCAACTAGGTGTCGAACACTTACAAATAATGAAACTTGATACAACAATACATATAATAATAACCCTTTTGGATTATAATTACAAACCGTTACCAACGGGCCATACTTGTTTTCAAAATACAAACGGATTACTAAACGAACACTTGGACATTTCCTAGTTGAGTGGACAACTAGCATGGGTGATCTTTCACGACACCAACTTACTTACTTATTTACTTACAACCTTGTGCGTTCCGGACGCCAGAAAGTTGCAAGGTTCGGAGAATCAAATACGGAATTACATCCGCTTTACTTACTCGATTTCACATACGTACTTACCAGACTCAGGTGAGTCTTACAGCCCCACTTTTACTGTTTTTATACTTTGGGGTGAGATACTTAGCTACCATTTTACATGTGAACGCAATGTACTGTACTGATTTTACTACTGCTTTTACACGAACTTTGCATGAGTTACTTTTATCCACTGAAATCCTCCTATCATGAGTTGTTAGTTATCGACTTAAGAGCGATTACTAGTAAATGGATCCATTTGGGACTGACAATCCCTGCCTGGGGTGGTAGCGCCACCACGTACTGATTTACACGTAGAAACAGGCATATTAGTATTTGTTACTTATGAGTGTTCGGATAGCACTCACAGGGGTACGTGATGCCGTACTTGACTGTACCATTCACATTAACTATTAAGCTTCGACTTATGAGCTCATGGCACTTGTGATGATTTACTGATTTACTTACTTTGCTTGATAGCAACGCCGGTACATACTTGTGGTTCATAAATATTACTTTACTACTAAACCTGTAAGATTCACCAACCTTTTTGGTTGACACTTTTTAGCTTTGTATCTCAGGTACACAGACGGAGTAGGATTCCCTCAGGATACTAGCTAGAGTCGCATGATTTCTACATTGCATTTAACAGAGATTCTAAGCATTATCTTTTGTATTTATTATGATTATGTAATAGAATCTCCCGCTTTATACGCGGACTCTAGGGAACTTCATTTTGTAACCAGAAATGCTATGTTTCAAACATTTTATGTATGGAAATGTAACTATTTTACAAACGTTGCATATAGATGTCGTTTGCTTTACTTTTGTGCTGTGATATTTGATTAGTGGCACCCCAAAGCTTGCTTCCGCTAAACAGTGATTTTGGGGGTGTTACAGGTTTAGTGTACAATCACGTATAATGCTATCAGTCTCAATCAGACTGCTGTTAGCTAGCTCTACAATGTATTTAGCATCTAAGACAGTAGGAGTGGTGTCAAGTAAATGGCTAAATTTCTTAGAAATGAAGCTTCTATCGGCACCGGTATCAAATAATACCGAAGCAGTAAGGTTGTTGAGAAGGAACGTACCTGTTACCACATTCGGGTCTTGTCTGGCATCCCCAGCCTTGTTAACGAATGCTCTGCCGCGAGCAGGGTTGTTGTTTTTCAGCTTAGGGCAATCATTCTTGAAATGCCCAGAATTTCCACTCCCAAAGCAGGTCTTTGGTGTGTTGGTGTTAGGAGTAGGAATGTTGGCTCGGCAATCCTTAGCTAGGTGTCTGAACCGTTTGCATTTGGTGCAAGGGCAAGAACCATCATGATGACGGTTACATTTGGAGCAATAAGGTGTGCTCCCACTGTACTCTTTCTTTTCTGCAGACCCCGATGAATAAGCCTTAACAGACTCGGGCTTTTTGTTGCTGGTTTGGTTGGATGAGTTGGGATTTCCTTCCCACTTGCGTTTGTTATTTCCAGAAGAAGGAGATATGGTTCCACGACGGATAGAGTTTTCCGTCAGTTCATGAGCCATACGAATGGCGCTCTGAATAGTTCTGGGTTTGGATGAAGTTACCAAGTCTTGAATCCTGTCGGGGAGTCCATCAACATATCTCTCGATCCTCTTGTACTCAGGATCAACCATGGATGGGCACAGAAGTGCCAGTTGGTGAAAGCAGTTGGTATAACCCACGATTTCATCACCCTGCATCTTGTGGTTCAAAAATTCTACTTCTAGTTGTTTCAATTCCTCCCTGGGACAATACTCGCCCCTCAGCATCTTTTTCAACTCCTCCCACGGGAGTTTGTAAGCAGTAGCAATGCCCACGGTCTAGGCATAGGTGTTCCACCAGGTGAGGGCGCTGTCAGTAAAAGTACAGGTGGAGAACTTGACCTAGTCCTCCTCGGTGCAGTTGCATATAAGGAATACGGATTCTATTTTCTCGATCCAACGTACTAGACCAATCGCCCCTTCAGTACCCTTAAACTTCAAGGGTCCACAGCTTCTGAAATCCTTGTAGGTGCAAGGTTTGGTAGTAGGAGTGGGGGTGGTGTTTGTGTTCACATTATCATCACTTCTTCGTGATTGTTGAGCGGCTAAAGCTTCAGCCACCCTTCGAGATACAAGTCGGTTGATCTCGGCATCAGTGTATGTTTGCTTCCTTGGCGACATGGTTTTTTGGTAAAAAGAGGTTGAGGAATGTCTAAGGTTTCTAACATGATAATTTTGATCATTGCAATGTAAGTATATAATGGCGGTAATATACTACATCACAATATAATTGTCGACAAGGTAGAACGATAAGATTAGATAGTTGAATTCGATATTGATTCGAAATGTTACATAGTTAGGATTTTTTTTTTTTTACGAAAGATTTCCCGAGAATTGTTACGTCCGGTCGAATTACAGAGTCCTACACGAACGATTTAAGGAGATGCGTGAATTGTTTCCCTTGGGGTGGTTGGAGTAGGGGTTAGCCCTAGGCGGGCTAGTGGTTTCTCCTGGCCACTCGTGGCGCGCGCGTTTCCGGGGCGGCGACGGGAAAAGGTAGGTAAGGTATTCGAAGGAGTGGAGGTCATTTTCTGTGGTAAGTAAGTACGTATGTGTAAGGATTAGTATATATAGGGTCTTATATATAGTAACCTAACACATAAAGAATGCCTAAGCATTGGTCCCGTTTTATCACATTCCAAGTCTGCTACCGTATACCCATTCAATTACAACCATTTCGGACTTTTCATCGATTTCCCCGTAATTGTACATAGTTGATCAGGCTATGTTAAGTTAAGATTAAATGATGAAACTCCCGAACCAATTATAATGAACAAGTATACAACTTATGGGTTATAGTCTAGGGTTACTAATGCAATCCTAGTTTGCTATAACTATAGCTCTGATACCAATCTGTAGCACCCCCAAATTTATAATGCAGCGGAAGTCAACACGGGGCGCTACTAATCAAATATCATAACACATAATCACAAGCAAACGACCTCTAAATGAGACGTTTATAGAAAATAGTTACATTTCATAGTAAATCATTTCGAAACATATGGTTTCCGTTACAAAAGTTGTAATTTCCTAGAGTCCACGCGTAAGGCGGGAGATTCTATTACATAATCAAAATATACAAAAGATAATGCTAAGAATCTCCTTTAATGCAGTTATGTTGAAATCATGCAACTCTAGCTAGGTCCGGGAGTAATCCTACTCCGTATGCGTACCTGAGAATACATGCTAAAAAGGTCAACACGAATGTTGGTGAATCTTACAGGTTTGTAAGTAATATCAGATTTGAACACAAGATTTTTATAAGTGGTGCCCGCAGGCGTAAATCAAGTATATGCAATCCTGCAAATGTATGTAAGTTTATACTGTCACCATGAGGCTCATAATCGAAGCTTAACCCGTAAGTGATAAGTTGCCACCGCGACATGCTCAAAACTGAGCAATCATAAGTAACGAATAATAGTCGCCCGTTTATACAGAACGGTTCATGGTAGCACTACTACCTCGGGCGGGGAGGGTCATTTCCCTAATTGATCCATTAACTAGTGTTCGCTCTTAAGTCCATAACTAATGATGTATGATGGAGGGACTTCAGAAAATGGTAAGTAACTCATGTAATCCCGTATAGTAAAATGAGCAGTTCGGTACTTGTGTTCAAGAAAAGTAAGCAATGTATCTCACACCGTAAGTAAAATAGTAAAAGTGGGGCTGTAAGACTCACCTGAGTCTTGCAAGTATGTTTGGGAAATCAAACAAGTAGAGCGGATGTAAGTCCGTAAGGGTGTCAGGTGTAATCCCGTATGTTGGTTCTCCGAACCCTGCAACCTTCTAGCGTCCGAAACGCATAAGGTTGTAAGTAAACAAGTAAATAAGTTGGTATCTTAAAAGATCGCCCATGCTAGTTGTCCACTTAACTAGGAAATGTCCAAGTGTTTGTTTAGTAATCCGTTTGTAATTTGAAAACAAATATGGCCCGTTGTTGACGGTTTGTAATAATAATCCAAAGTGTAATTTGTTCAACACTTAGAGTGAAAAGTATTTTTACAAGTTCCTGGATGATGGGGGTCTGGGGGCAGCGCCCCTGGTAGCGGGGTCCAAGGGGCGGCAGCCCCTGGCGGGGTCCAAGGGGCAGAGCCCCTAGCTGGGGTCGAGCTTGGAGAATTTTTATTTCTACTACATTGTTTTGGTGAAAAACGCACTTGGACTTGGATTTGGGTGAAATCAAGTAATAAAATTTCAGGTCTCGACACTTAGTAAAATCTGTGTTTTCTTGGAACTGTTTCATGCGACACTGTGTGCGACGTAGGTTGTTATGTCGCAGGTCATGACTGCGACATTGGTCATGGCGTCGCTAAGTTCTACTTCGCAATTTAATGTGACATTAGGTGTTATGTCTCTATATGCGACGTTGTTGATTCTTGCGATGTAAGGGTCTGTGTCGCTATGTGCGACATCAGCCATTTAAGGCGACAGTGAAACTGATGTCGTACCTACGACATTGTGATGGGTTTGTGCGACATTGAGGGTGATCTCGCAATGTCGCTGGGACAGATGCGACATCGGCGTCTAATCAGGTCCCGGTGGCCGGAAAAACAGCCGGACGACTTCCGTTTGGTCCGAAACTTTTACCCAACCCTTATTTGGACATTTTAAGTGTAGATAAACAATTACAAGTTGATAGTACTTAAAAATCGAGAGGTTTCAAGTTTTGTCAGAAACTTACGAATCGGCGCGCAGAGAATTCGGAAAGATGGAAACGTAGATCGTGATGTCGTGGTCGTTTTTCTTCAAAGGAGATAAGCGAGATGATGATGTTTAATGGTGTTTTTATTTGATTTTTGGTGATGGTGGTGATGTTGTTTAGAGAGAAGGAAGAGAGAAAAGATGGAGAGAGAGAAAGTGGATGGTGAAAATGAGAAAGGGAGGAGGGTTTTCCCTCTCTTTTTGGCTGGTTCGGTGGGGGCCCACCGAGTGTGGGTCTTCACTTTTTACTCCCGTGTATTCGTTCTTCGTGCGGTGTTCATTTCCCCGGTCGTTTAAACGTTTAAATAATTTTATACGCGTTCAATTATAAGTTTTAAAATACGATTTATTTATTCGACATTTTAGTCGAAGTATTTAACCGAATACTTTAGAATTTAAGTTATAAAAATATAACTTATACTTGTTTCGTTTGTTTACGTGTTAAATGTTTAAGTTGCGTAGACGTTTATTATACGATACAAAATGTAATTGAAATATTATCAAAATAATATTTTGGGTATAATATCGTTATTAAATAATTTTATATTATTTAATAAAATTGATCACCAACGTCCGTATTTAGTTGAACCGAATTCCATTCGATTTGTATGGAGTACGATTTAATCAAATCGTATACTTGTATATATTCAACAATATATATTTGATACGTTAATTAGCTTAACACATAACTAATTACATGTATTAACAGTCGATTAGGTACTAATTACTAGTTCTAATTTGGCGGGTGTCACATTTTAATTAGATTAGTTTAGATTAGATTAGAGTAGGTAGGCTATAGGCTAAATAACCATTCATGAAAACCTAGGGATTTGTTAATTGTATTGAGAAAGGCAAGTTTAAAACCCAATTTAAAATGATCCTTTTCCTTAAAACATGAAACCTAAATAAGGTACGCAAGAAACCTAAATGCTTTCCCTCGCTTATATGCTTGAGTTTCACTAATAGGAATTAATCAAATAAGTCCTAACATATTTTCTAAGTTAGTTGTTTGCCGGATTTGTAGTCTTTGTGGTATTAAGAACGGTTAGACTTGTTATGGATTTGCTACTCTGTTCCTTCGCCCACGAGCGAATGCGTTCAATAATAAGGGCCACTGACTCCCTTATAGGAGTGTGTGGAGAGTTGAGCATTGTCTGTCTAATCAGAATCATGATAACCTAGTTCCTCGTGACATATCAGTTGATAACTGACTGATAAGGAATCTACGGGTTATACCATAAGCTATCGAATCTAGTAAACATTCCCAATTTAGATAAACGTTTTCTCTAAAAAGTCATCATCCCATATTATGAGCTAATGAAATCACAACAGATACTACTTTCCATTATCTGCTTTATTATCATCTTTTATTCGCTTTATTTAGTTTATTTAGTTAACTGAACCAGAACCCCCAACGCACTTTTATAAAAACTTGTACTAGAAAAGAACGATTGATTGGATCACCTCCGTTTCAATTCAGTTTCTCTTTAAGAACAACTCTAGGTCATACTTACCATCTACTAGCCTTTGGTTCAGTATTAGTAAGTCACACTTAGACCCCAACATTTACAAATTTAAAACAACCACCGATAGGCGTTGTGATTACTCGCGCTTACGACGATTCGACACCCTTCAATCACCTAGTGATTTGGTATTAGTATAAGGAACTATACTAACGTATGTTACTATCGTATACTCCTAGCTCCAGCCTAGCAAGTATATTGAGGTCTCTGGGAAATGTTCACTTAAGTACAAATCCATTCTAGTAATAATGTAATGTAAAGGCAGTCTTAGTTCCTAAAAGGAAAACTAATCCTGTAAAAAAAGTCTAGTTGTTGTCCAGCGTAGGTAGAACTAACTAGTTCCAGTATTTTCGTTAATATTGCCCTGCGATAATATGGCCAATCTATAGTGATAACTTAATCAAGTTATGTAATAGTAATTGTCCTTCAACAGTATGATAGTGTACAACAGTAACCTTTCTAGGTTAAGCAGTGATATTGTTCTACAACAATATAATGAGTGTAATCCTTAAGTAGTACACGATTTGTATTACGTAATGGTAATATAGTTAAGTGTGAATTATAAAAGTTTATCAATATAATTCAAAAACAGTAATTGTGCATGCGTCTCACCCCGAAAATAGTAAAACAGTTGAAAGAGTGGGGCTATGAACTCACCTGTGGGTGCTAGCGAACCCTAGATACGCGTGTTGTCCCAAAAGTAACCTCATAGTGTCCTAAACACGTGAGGTTATAATGTAAGTAGATGACCCTACAGTTCATCTATGCTAGTTATCTACTCAACTAATATTGTTTAAATGGTCAATCGTTTGTTTAATTAAACTGTGTGCGACCCGTTGGTGATATTATGTATTAATAATCTGAGATTATCGTTATGTTGTGTTTCCATGTATACTTATTAAAGTATATGTATCGTGTGTACTCATAGTATTGTACAATGTTTAAAAATCATTACGCGAATCCGACACTTAGAGTTAAAAATGTTTGTCATTTAGACTGTGCAGCGACACAAAATGCGACAAAAAATGGGTTGCGACACAGAGGTCTGTGTAGCAAGATATGCGATTTGAATATGAGTGCGACATAACGATTGTGTCGCTAAAAATGAAAATCATATTGTGTGAGACATAAGTGTTTGCGTTGCAGGTTTGCGACACCAAGTGGGAAGCGACATAAGGTTCATGTCGCAGGTATTGATGGAAGTAGGATGTTGCGACATAAGTTTAATGTCGCTAGTGTGGTCTGCGACACAATATTTTGTGTCACAGATTCGGGCTGAGTTGAGTTTCAAAATTGGGAACTAGGTAAAAAATGCTCGGTTTGACCTGAAACTTTTACACGACACTTAAAATGTTATATTACTTATGAAAAATGAGTTTCATGTGTTTTGGATATCCAGAAGTGTCGTTTTTACGTTTGTTACAAAAAAGCCCCTTGGGTTCGTTTCTCATAATTTTGGTCAAGATCGGGGCTCGTTTCAACCACGTTTTCATCTGAAATACAATCCAAGAAAATTTCATGTTATTACCCTATATCTTAGATTTTCAAAAAATATTTTTATGTCACTTTTAAGCATAACTCAAGAAATAAATTCGGAAACATAAGTGTGTCAAACAGCTCATTTTTCTGACATATGTTCAAATAAAATATCATAACTCGAGTTTTACAAAAGTTCACGAAACGTGCGAGTAGAAGATTGAAAGCTAACAAAAATACACAAATTTTTCAATTGGTTTCAGCATCTAAAAGTTCGTAGTTTTTGAGATATGCTCAAATTAGTTTGACCAAAATTCTGGTCAGAATGTGCAGAAAGTGTATGTACTGTTATTCTTTCTTTTAATAATCTAAAATGAAGTATTAAAATACATGGGCACCCCCATACAAAAATAAAAATCTTAAAATACAATTTAGAGTCAAGAAACGTTGGATTTGGTTAAGTAATGGCCAAGATATCACAGCCCAAAGTCGGTGATAAAACATATGAGTAGTGTCCAGTGGTTAACCGCAACAACAAATGATTTCTAGCAAGGTTTTTGGACAATAAAACATATGAGTAGTGTTCTAGTATGTATATACATGTTATCCTTAAAGATCTAGAGGAAAAGAAAGTAGATCTTACTATGAATAAGCTGATCTAGACCGAAAACGAGTGGAAGGTGTGCTGCTGGCTTGTTCCTTGTGTTTTCCTTGCTTGATCGACTTGGAGAAGTGATTTGGTTTACTAGATATTGTGAGAACTTCAGTAGTTTGTTAGAGAGGGAGTGGGAAATTTATTTTAGGGGGAGAGGGCAGAGATATTTGTGGAGAAGTGTTTGTTTTTGCTGTTGGAAATGTGAAGAATTAAGCTAATGAGGAGTATATATACATGGGTTAAGTTGGGCTGCCCTTTGGGCCGATTTTGAATGTTTTTGGGTTGGGGCTCGGGCCTAGCCCAGTGTTGGTTTGGCTCGGGTCTCGGTCTTTGACTTTGTGTTACGTTTGCGAGTCGTTTACACGTAAAATCAAACGACATCGTATTATGTTTTAAGAGTTAAGTTTTCTCACGTAACTTTTTGGTATGTATATGTATACATTTAAATTAATTGAACATTTTGAAATTAACATCTTAAGGTGACCAAGATATTGGTCGAGTTCTTGTTCGGGCGTCGGACTCGAATTGCGCATTTTCTCGCATACGTTACGTATCATTTAAAACGTAATAGTTTTTCGTTATTATTAATATTTCAAGGTAAATGATGACTATTTTATGACGAAAATATATTTAAGTTATTTATAGAATGTTTCACCAACGACAGTGTCGTAGTTTATTATAATAGTCAGATCCTGACTATTTCGTTTGTTCATGTTGTTGAGTCGTGGTTACAAAGTAACCATTTACATGGTAGTCCTATCGTGACTAAGTAGTTGGCGAATCAGTAAGTTGGCTAGTCTGCTAAAACCAAACTCTGAGTTTTACGTTGGCTTAGAGTAATTAGTTGATTCTATGGTGTACTCGATGTCTAAGTCGACGGAAATATTATGATAAAATGAGATAGTCTCATTCAACACCAATTAAGATTAGGGAGTTAAGGTTTCGGGAAAAAACGTACCCATATCATCGTCAGAGACTTGTTCGGTTCATCCAGAGCCGATCATGTGAATTTTGCCTTTTAATTTTAGGCAATCCTTATTGAAATGTCCGGGCTCATCACATTTGAAGCATGTCTTTTGAGTTGTCATGACGTGAACGGTTCATGTGAGTTTTATAACGAGTGATATGGGATTCTGTATCCATTAATATTGAGATTTTTAGAATAACGTGTGGCAGACATAGTTCTGCCTTTTGTGATTTCAGTGCAACAGTTCAAATACCTATTGTGTCAACTTTAGTTATGTGTCTGGGTTGTCGATGTTTTCAAGAGTTGAGGCCAATTAGCTTGTAATTTCGACATGTAGTCATACTTACGACTGAGTTGTGTTTCCGATGTAGTCAATTAAGACTACATTATTGTAGTAGTCCAACGGACAATAGTGCAGTACTCAAAGTACCGGGATGCAGTAACAACGTACTGCAATGCAGTGCTAAAAGAACACTAATGTATGACTAATGGGTTATGAATGTAGTACCGAAGTACTATGAATAGCAGCACCGAAGTAGCGTGAAATGCAGTAGCGAAGTACCGTGAAATGCAGCACCCTGAGTTGTGTGTTGTGCCCCAAGCACGATGTAGCCAGATGTGTTGGTAAGTATGACACCCACGGTGTCATGTGCAGTGCTGAAGCTGAGTTGTTCCTAAAGCACGACGTAGCACCACATGCCATGCTTTGTTCGAGTGTAGCTATAAGGCCAAAGATGTGTTGAAGTTATGTAGTTTTTCAAGTGTAGCACAAAGGCTAAAATGTAAGTGCCAAGGTAACGGACCAGGTAGGCACTGAAATACTGAATCATGTGAGTACCGAAGTACTGTGATGATCAAAATGATTAGGTTGTGGTTGAGATGATTTTGTGGACTTAGTCAATGCGAGTGTCCCTCACCACACTAATCCAGCGGTGGCCAGTATGGTCGATGTTGTAATCGAGGCGCGCGTAAGTCATTTAGGTTCAGTTTAACTGTTGGGAGTACATTCCTAGATGCGAGTGTTGCGGTTGACCAATTCAATTGGTGATCGCCTTGGTAATGTTTACTCATAAGATGAGAAATTCGACGGTTTGTCCTTAGACGTAAACTCCTCAAGTAGATCTCCTTCGAATAATTTGTTTGTAGTAACATCGTTGTTTCTTAAATTTTTGTGGACGATAAGCATGCGTGTGTCTCCATTCTCATAGATAACGTTTATGCCTCCTTCCCGAGGTTCAGCGATAAGTATAATATTCTCCTATGCATCCATACGGAGAAAGTGTTGAGTCGTGATGGTGAGGAAGATGGCGATGTGCCTCTTCGCGAGTATATGATAGTACAGCGGAATGTGTTATTATTCGTCAAGCGTGTATAAATAGATAGGCGGCAACGGATGAGAACAAGACTTGTTCTTTATATCCAATGATGTTATATTAGCCATACTTGGAATTTTTGATGGTGCGAGTGTTTAGCGAGAATATTATCGAGTGAGAGTGTTATATATATCCAATATATATATAGGTACGTAGAAAGTAGTACACATGTAAGGCCTATTCATATATACCTAAAGTACATATAATAGCCTAAATTGTCCAGCACAAAACAATCAGAGTCAACTAGTGCATTCCTGATCCAGTATAACCCCTTTCAGATATCACATCATCTTTATATAATTCTACATAGTTAGCTATGCTATGTTAAATTAAACTAGTATGATGTAATCTCTGAACCAATTATACCTAATGAGGAATACTGCCTAACGGTCATAGTCTAGGCCCACTAAATGCAACCTAGTTCACTATAACCTTAGGCTCTGATACCAATATGTAACACCCTTAAATTTATGGATTTGTGGAAGCATGCTTTGGGGTGCTACTAATCAAATATCACAAGCACAAAGGTACATAATGAACGACCTCTAAATGAGATGTTTGAAAAATAGTTGTTACATTTCTAAATTAAATGTTTACATTGTTGCGAGTTAGCAAAAGAAATTACAATACATAAATACAAAAGTTATGCAAGGAAATACAAGTGTTTGAAATCATGTGACTCGAGCTAGCATATCTTGTAGCAATCCTAATCCTGATGGGCCCATAAGAACACATGCTAAAACGAGTCAACTATAAAGGTGGTGAGTTCATAGGTTTGTCAGTTGAAAACATGAAGTATAAACAGTGTATGTTTGAAGAGTAGTTCAGAAATTACGATTTAGATTTGCAGTATTATACAGTTGTGGTGTGTACCTAAGTACATTGATGAACGCCAAAATGTACTAGATTATAGTACTAATTACCCCCGTGTTCAATAGATTTCTTATGCATTTTATTTGAATACGATACTTATTTTGTTCATATATGCATTTAGGAGTTAATTGGAATTTCAATTGGAAAAGAAGCAGAAAACGAGCAAATATTGAAATAAGGAGAGCTAAAAAGTTGAAGTTTTGTGAGAGAAATTCGAAATGGTGAAAAGTTAGATTTTCTCATCCATATGGCATATGGAATTTCCATATGGCGTATGGATCATGTGAGTCGGACTGACAGATAGTGGGCCGTGTCTGCTGGGCTTTATCAATCCATACGGCGTATGGAATTTCCATAAGGCGTATGGATTAATTCGACAAAATTCCTTAAAAACCCTAATTCACTTCATTTTTAGGGTTATCACTTATCATTTCTCTTGAGCCATTTTTCAACCATTCCACCCTTATTTTCAGACCATTTTGACCATAGAAAGCAAGAAGAATTGAAGTCTTTTTGATTGTTCATTCGTATCTTCGGTTTCTCGGTTCGAATACGTTATTCCCTTTCATTTGATTGTGATTTTGATTTCATATTTGGGTCTGAGTTTCTGTAATAATTTTAGTAGCTAAACTTTATATGTATTTACTTAGATGATGGTTTGATTATTGATTTGAGAACGATATTGGATTTTATGAATCTTTATGTGTTTATTTGATAATCCTTGGTTATTGATGGATTACTGTTGATTACCTAACGTGGTTTCTTGATTGATTGAGATTGAGTTCCATTTGGTTAAGAGATTATTGATAATTGTTGGTTTCGGTTAGCAATTATTGCTGAATAGATTGAGTTTGACAGGTTAGGGTTAATAATCGATATTAATCATTAACGAACAAGATAACTATCATTAGTTATAGACTTTGTTGATTCAAGTCACAAAAGTAAATCACATGAACGGCGTAGGTTTAATTTAGAACACAATTAGGTGGGCAACGTTAGTTGAATAAATTGCGTGTTGAAAACAACCTTGTGTCTTTTAATTGTGTTAGATTAACTTACCTCGGAAAGGGGGTTGTCTTATTTGTCCTATCGCAATAAAATCCATTGTTTCAGCAAATCAATAAAGTGATAACCGGAATTTAAGGAAAGTAACCTAAGTGAATATATTTCTTCCATCATTTGAATCAAATATTATTATTTGATTAATTGTTTTATAGTTCTTATTTATTCTACTTTATTTAAATTAAAGTTTATTTCATATTTCATAATTGTGAGTCAATTGTTCGATCAGAACTAAAATGCCCCTTTTATTTTATTTGAATTATATTTTGATCATTTTAAACAATTTCCATCTTATTAGAATTAACATCCGTTCCTTGTGTTCGATCTGGACTTATCATACTATACTATTATGCGATCAGGTATTCTTGTCTGAGTTGTGTATTAGCAAGTAAGGTAATTTCTATTTTTAAAACTAAGCCTCGTTTACACTACATCAAGTTTTTGGTGCCGCTGCCGGGGAGCGCTTTGATTTGATTCAATAATTTGGAGTTTGTTTAGTTGTTTAATTGTCTAGTTGTGATTTACCTTTAGGTTGTCGGTTTTAAAGTGTGTTTTTGTTTAAAATTATGTTTGTTCATACTTTTTCTTTTAACTAAAGTCAGGATAGTTAGTATTAAGCTGTGTTACCTAAGTAACATGTTCTACTGACTTGGTAAGTTTATTGCAGGACGTTTATGACCCGAACATCGGATCCCAACCCTGCCGATCCATTTGAAGAACCCGAACGCACGTTTCATCAAAGATTACACACGTATTCCGCACCACCCCATTCACCAATAATCAACCCATTTCTGAACAAAGAGGACGAGATATTTGATTACAATCTTCACACACCACTGGCTTCCAATTACAATTCGGATTTCGAGGGCGAATACGTAGAGTATTGCGGAAGACCACCAACCGAGTATCCCAGTGCTCAATCGAAACCAGATCTCGACATGGCGGACGACATTGCCAACATGACTCTCGAGCAGTATTCAAGCAGAATGCGCACCGATCTTGGGCCCGGAGTAGTGAGGCCCGCCATTGCACGAGAAGTGGAGTTCGAAATCAAGGGACAGTTCCTCAAGGAGCTTAGAGAGAACCCTTTTCTAGGCGAAGAAAAGGAAGATGCTAACGAGCACGTCGAGAAGATCCTGGAAATCGCCGATATGTTCAACATTCCCAACGCTACGCGCGATCAAGTGATGCTCCGAGTGTTCCCAATAACACTAAAAGGAGCTGCTAAGAGATGGATTTCAAATGAACCGTCTGGATCCATCACCACGTGGGAAGATCTACGAACGAAATTCCTGAAGATGTATTGCCCGCCATCCAAAACATGGAAGATGATCGACGAGATTAGGAATTTCAAGCAAGACATTGACGAGTCACTTCACCAAGCATGGGAAAGATACAAGGATTTGATGCATAGGTGCCCACAGCACGACCTAAACGATCAACAAATCGTAATGGTATCCTACAAAGGAGTGGATCGTGCCACAAGACAGCAATTGGAAGCTCAAGGATCTCTACCGAAGAAGATTCCAAGAGATGCTTTAGAGGCAATTCATGACCAAGCAAAGCATTCTCAGCTTTGGGATGATGGAACCAGTTGGAGAAAGAGGTCGGTTAGCAATGAGGATGGACTCGCCGCCATCACTCCTAAGCTTGACAGCATAGGAAGAGATATAAAGAAGGTAACCGAGACTGTTCATGCAATCCAAGTAGGGTGTGATAACTGTGGAGGAACGCATCTAGTCAAAGATTGCCCTGAAATTGAATCTGGAGAAGCGAAAGAGGAAGTTAAATTTGGCGAAGCTCAAGGAAACTGACGCCAAGGCGGTGGGACTTTTTTCCGAAGACCATATCAAGAAGGAGGTCGCCAATTCCGCCAGACTCAGCCACGCTTCTACTCTAAGGAACAACCTACGACACCTTTTCCCGAGAAGAAAACTAGTTTGGAGGAGATGATGGGGAAGTTTTTAACTACTAATGAGCAATTTATTGCTAGTTATAGACAACGGATGGACATTACTGAAGCGTTAGTACGAAACCAAGGTGCCGCACTAAAACAAATTGAGGGAATAGTTTCAAACATAGCTAAGGTTCTCCAAGAGAGATTTCCAGGAACCCTACCAGGATTCACTGAAACCAATCCACGAGATCAAGCTAAAGCGGTTACCACCAGAAGTGGAAAGGTTCATGAAGACCCTTATTTTGGTAAGAATCCTGTATCTGAACTTTTGTCGAAAAAGGAGAAGGAAGTGGAATGTGACACCCGGTCAAAAATGACCCAAAATTTGATCCAAATTTAAACTTCTATTTCAAGTATTATATACTTAAAATACCAAAGCGTACAAGTATTATATATATGATTATATGTATATATAACACAAAACAATTATTCAAAATTGCGTATAAATAAATCACGCAGGAATTCAAATACGGACGTTGGTGAAACTATTATTAAATAATATGAAATTATTTAATAACATTGATAATTACTTTATATTATGTTTATAATATAACGAACACGTACGTTTTGCTTAAAACATAACTGAACGCTATGAAAACGTGCGAAACGCGCTCAACCGATGAAATAAATCAAAGTTATATTTTTATAACTTAAAAATAAATATTTTGATGAAATACTTCAAGTAAAATTTTTACTATTACACATATATATTTATAATGATTAAAAATGTTACACGATAAGAATAAACGAACAATTCGCAACCGACGACCAAACGAAAACCCAAATTACATTTTAGTAACCTAAAATATATTATTTTAGTAAAACTTTCACTAAAAATATCGTGACTTAAATCGTTAACGAAAACTAATACATAAAACGTTTAACGTTTAAACGGACAACGAAACGAACAGGTAAACGAACACCACGCACAACGTAACCTTGGGGAACAATGTAACACACCCACATGGGGTGGGGCCCACCAAAAACAGATGAGACCAGCCCCATGCCCCTTTCCCCCAAATTGTGGATCTTGCTTTCATTTCCTTGATTAAAATAACCAAACACACCCTCACTCATCATATCTCCACTCTCTCTCTAAGTCTCTCTCTCTCTCTCTATCACGACTCTCTCTCTTGCCCTTACTGATTTCCAGCCCCAAGAACAACCACCACACACCACCATTCAACCACCATTGAACCATCATAGCACCACCAACTCGGAAAATCAAGAAAACGCGAGGAAAAGAGCTCCCGGATTAGTTTCTTTGTCTCTCCATCATTTTCTTTGTAAGGAACTTCATCACTCATTATTTTTACTTGCTTAACATATATATACATGTTAGTATGCTCACTCAACACTAAAATGTCCAAAATATAAACCGAAACACATTTTAAAACTCGAATCGTTGTTCTATGTTTACTGTCCAGAAACTTCATCTACTTCAACGAATTATATTTAAATGATTTCTAAATAAAAATGAACGAATATTAAGCCTAAAATGTAGTTCGTGATGTTATCTTTACAACGAAACCAATTTCGTAACATTTCGACTTCGTTTGGTACTTTAAAATAATATTTCCGTAAAAGTGCGCGTTACTGTTCCAGCAAATAGTAAATTCCATCTTCTTCTCGAGACCATATCTTGAGTTCTAGAAAGAATCAACTTACGAAGTCTAAACAAAAAATAATCGTTAAGATCTTGGCTACAACTTTTATGTTTACCACTTTGACCAGATCCCCAAGGAATTTTGTGTAGGAACCGATCTATGGACTGAGCTCGTTCTTAGACTCAACCTGAGCACTTTTCATTTCCATTTTTGTTTAAAATAGTAAACGAACATATAAAAGTACCATAAAGTGTAGAAATGAACTAGACATCTAGGAGAACATGTGTGATTTTTGGTTAGGCTTGAATCGGAATAGAAAAGGGTGAAATCGCGAGTCGAAACTGAGTAAAAATCTGGAACTATTAAACTTAGGGACTGTTTTAGTCATTTTACAAAACCGACACTTCGGGTCAACCATAAAACGTAACGAAAATTTTCTGAAGTTATACTTAAGACTTCCCTAAAAGTTTCGGGTCAAACCGAACACATTTGACCTAGTCAACAAAAACGAACACTTAAACAAAAACGGGAAATCTCAGACCTGCGACAATACCATTGTCGCATGAACAGTAACCGAAACCCTATTGTCGCATCACTATTGTCGTATAAAACTCGATTGTCGTAGCATCATTATCGCAAAAACTAACACTTTTATACTTGAAACCGACTCAAAATGTTATTGTCTCATGAATAGTAATTCCCGACAATCCTTATTGTCTCATAAATAGTGTTCAACACTAACTTTGCATAACCGACTTTTCAAACAAGACAATATCACACTATCCGATTAGGCTGCTCTAAACAGATTCGATGCCGAATCTACAGAGCCATCAAGTCAGGATAGACGAGAAGGCATTGATTGAACTTGTACTTCGAGAGGCCCATTGGTCGGGCAGTCTAGAGCTGCTGTTGTACGAGTTCGCTTACTCGGGAGTGGTCTCAATGAGAGCCTCATTCTGTCTAGAGGAAATTTATTAGGTTTAGGTGGATCCGGTTGATTATGCGATTCGGTAGATGATTCGGAAGTTGGTTCAGCGATATAGATGTAGTCGATGGGCTAAATCGTCGAACTCCTCATTGCCCCAATCTTCCTTGTAGGCTCCCTGCTCCGCCAGCGGAAGGGACCCGCATAGAAAATCTATAACCGGACTAAGTAAACAGCGGGAACAAGCATGTTACTTGAATCTTAAGTCGCGGTCATGTCTCACCCCCCGGTATAGTGACCGGTTCCATGTTTTCCCCGAATTTCATCAGTTCCAGGCTCAAGTGCCTGCTTTTTTGTGCGACGGTTGGAGGGCTCGGTCATTCGGTCTACTTCATTTAACGTCAATACAATATTTGGAATAACTCAGAAACATATGACACATATACTTTTGTAAGTATACAATGAGACAAACATAATAATAATGCTTTTGATAATCATTATTACTAAACTCACCAACGGGCCATATTTACACAACGACAGACTACAAATACGAACAATTACAAATAACAGACTAATGGACATTAACTAGTTGAGTGAACAACTAGCATGGATAATCTTAATGATATCCACTTACTTACTTAACCTTACGCGTTTAGGACGCTAGAGGTTATTGGTTCGGAGAACCTCATTGCTTGATTTACTGCTTGATACTACTAGACTCAGGTGAGTCTCACGGCCCCTTTTTACTGTTTTACTATTTTGGGGGAGATGCATTGCTTGTTTTAATCGAACACATGAAATTACTTACTTGATTTACTTACTGATTTATTGGTATATCGATTGCATGGGTTTTACTATTATCCACTGAAAGCCTCCTATCATAAGTTGTTAGTTATGGACTTAAGCGCGATTACAAGTAGATGGATCCATTTTGGACTGACAATCCCTGCCTGGGGTGGTAGCGCCACCACGGATTACACCGTAGAAACAGGTATATTAGTATATGTTACATATGAGTGTTCGGATAGAACTCACGGGGGTACGTGATATTGTACTTGAATGTACTATTCACACTACACTGTTAAGCTTCAACTATGGTGCTCATGGCAATGTATATCGAAACTATTGCATACGTGCAATCATTACTTAATTTTACTACTCGATGTGTTCAAAACTGTAACTTACTATAAACCTGTGAGATTCACCAACCTTTTGGTTGACCTTTTTAGTGATGCATTCTCAGGTACGCAGCTTGAGTAGGGATGCCCAGCAGGATCTACTTATATGCTAAGCTAGTACGAGTCGCATGCATACACTTATGAGGATTTTAGTGGCATTACCTTTTCTACTATGATTATGTAACTAAAATCTTTAGAATCAATTTGCGAACTCACTAATGATGTATCTATATGACTTATTATTTTGAAACTCATGTAATGCACTGTATTGTAATGTATTTTCTAAAACGTCTCATTTAGATTCGTTTACTATATATCTTGTGCTTTGGTTATTGATTAGTCATGCCCCGACCCGATTCCTTCCGCAACCCGAATTAGGGGGTGTGACATGGAAGTTGTTAAAAGTCCTACAGAGGACATGAAAGCAGATCAAATTGCTAAGGATAAGCAATATGCAAAGGATCATACGCCACCCCCGCCATACCCTGCAACTTTGAGAAGAGGAAAGGATGAAGCTCATTATCATCAATTTCTCGAAAATTTGAAGTAGCTTTATATCAACATTCCGTTTGTAGAAGCTATTGCCCAAATGCCTAAGTATGCGAAATACTTGAAGGAGCTTTTGACTAATAAGTTAAAATTGGCGGAGGCAACCACTGTAACGATGAATGAGCGATGCTCTGCTGTGATGCAAAACAAGTTACCACCAAAAATGAAGGATCCAGGGAGTATCACTATTCCCTGTCTCATTGGTAAATTGGACGTCGCAAATGCACTAGCGGATCTTGGAGCTAGCATATCCATTATGCTCTATACTATGTATGCTAGACTCGGGCTAGGAGAACCCTAGGCCATTCGAATGTGCATTGATTTAGCTGATCGTTCTATCCAATATCCAAGAGGGATGGTTGAGAAAATCTTAGTCAAGGTTGATAAGTTTATGTTTCCCTGCGACTTCGTGATTCTCAACATGGTAGAAGATCACAAGGTACCAATTATTCTAGGAAGACCTTTCCTAGCCACTTCAAGAGCATTGATCGATGTTTTTGATAGGAAAATCACCATGAGAGTTGGGGATGAGAAGGTTGTGTTCAATGTAAATAAGTCCATGCAATACCCTTCCTCTGTGGATGATTGTTGTTACTTTGCTAGTGTGAAAGAACTGTCTGACGATGATGAGTTCTTGCAAAGTCTAAAGGATGATAAAGATCTTAATCCAATGATTCTAGAAGGATGGACGGGGAGCATCGAGGCAATCCGTGATATTGAGGAGTTCGATAAACTGCTAGAGGAGATTGAGACAACGTGCGATGAGGAGTTAGAGAACGAAGGAGTCAAGTTTAAGGAGAGTGAAAAGTCAATCTTGATGAATGGAATCTCCATCAAAACGGAAACGCGTATTACCATGCATGGTAATCCATGTTCAAGATCGGATGTTTTTGTAGTCAAATCCTCATTTGAAGAACCACCGAAGTTAGAGTTGAAGGAGTTACCAGCTCATTTGGAGTATGCATACTTGCAAGGGAAATCAGATCTGCCTGTAATCATTTCGGCAACTCTTTCACCTACGGAAACGGAAATTTTATAAAGATGCTTAAGGAGCACAAGCCGGCTATCGCATGGACGATTAGCGATATCAAGGGAATAAGCCCCTCATATTGCACTCACAAGATTCTTATAGAGTCTGATTTCAAGCCTGTGGTGCAACCTTTGAGGCGGTTAAACCCGAAGGTCATGAATGTGGTGAGAAAAGAAATTATTAAGTTACAAGACTCTGGGTTAATATATCCCATCTCCGATAGTCCATGGGTTAGCCCCATTCATGTTGTACCCAAGAAGGGAGGTATGATGGTGGTAGCAAATGAGAAGTTGAACTATGCTACGCGCAAGGATCACTTTCCCCTACCTTTCATTGATCAAATGCTCGAGCGTCTGGCCGAAAAAGAATATTACTGTTTTCTAGATGGTTTTTCCGGATATTTTCAGATTCCGATAGATGCTAACGATCAAGATAAGACCACATTCACCTGTCCATTTGGAACACTTGCATACAGAAGAATGCCATTCGGGTTGTGCAATGCACCTGCAACATTCCAAAGGTGCATGATGGCAATATTTCATGACATGATTGAAGATAGTATGGAGATATTTATGGATGATTTCTCTGTCTTTGGGAGTTCATTTGACCAGTGTTTGGTTAATTTGGAAAAAATGTTGCAGAGGTGTGAGACTTCGAATCTTGTGTTGAACTGGGAGAAATGTCATTTTATGGTCCGTGAAGGGATTGTATTAGGGCATAAGATTTTGAGCGCTGGAATCGAGGTGGATAAGTGTGACACCCCTCAATTTTCGATATAACTACGAGCAATAATTACATGCATTTCAGGCTAATTCCCTAACTATAGTGAATTCACAACACTTTTTAGGGGTAAGTCTAGCAAAGCCCAACTAGTTAATACGTGTAGTATTACACAATACGTACAAAAACATTTAGAACAGACGCGACAAATATATACCACTGTTGGTGAACGAAATTTATTAAATAATATTAAATTATTTAATAACGTTATTATTTATTAAATATTATGTCAATAATATTTACAAAGTAGTTCGTATCGTTTAAAAAGAATGGCACACAACGGAACAATGCAAAACTATCCGTCAAACGAATTAAAACAAAGTTATAATTCTATAACTCAACCAAGGTATTTTATAAAATACTACAATTAAAAATATATTCGAGAATATATTTACAAAATTATCATTCAAAAATATTACCCTATTTAACGATTGGGTACGCGAACACGGAGCGAAAATACTAAGAACGGGAGACGGACCGACCTATTTTAAAAATGAGCCAGCCCAAACCAAACTCCATTATTGGAGTTTGGTTTATACACACACACACATCCGTGTCTCTATCTCTCGCTCTCTCTCGATCATCATCATCAAGAACAACAACAAAATGATCAACAACAACAACGAAATCAACAGCAGCTGCTAGCGATGATCATCATCATCTTGTTCATCTTCTCCAACTTCTTCTTCGGTTCATCACCACCACCCACGGACCCGATTTAATTCGTAAGTAATCCATTCATTTTTCTTTTAAATTTCGGGTTTAAATAACTTAGATTATCATGTTCTAGTGTTGTTACAATATATTATGCCCAAAATTCGAGCTTAAATTATGTTTTGGTGATGAACTGCACGAACAGACCCTGAAATCGCTTTCGGATCCGGCGGATCAGACCATGATCCGGCGGATCAAACCAAAAATCTATTGAATCTGGCGGATTCAACCGGATCCGGCGGATTCCACCCACAAATGATCCGAATCCGGCGGATCACCCATTTGATCCGGCGGATCAGGCTAAAATAATACGAATCCGGCGGATTCCCCAAAAACCACCACAATCCGGCGGATAGTCATTTAATCCGGCGGATCTCTCACTTGATTCGGTGGATCTGACCCAAACTCAGCAACTAGCAATACTATTTCACTAAGTGTCGGAACCAAGATTTTGTCACTTGATTTTATTCCGAATTCAGTTTTCGATGCATTTTTAATAAAGCAATATACATAGAAATATAAATTTTTCGAGCTGACCTGGCATCTCGACCCCAGCCAGGGGCCAGCCCCTTAGACCCCACCAGGGGTTGCCACCCCTAGGACCCTGCTAAATATGGGCGCTGCCCCTGGACCCCCATACACAATTTCAGACATTATATATGATACAATACATGAATTGTACAAAACTTTACAAAAACATACTTATATTATTGAGATGTAGATCTCAAACCGACACCAATGAGTCGTATACGTTTTCAAAACTATAAACTTAAACAACGAACAAATACTTTGGATATAATTTGGTTAAGAGAATGTTAGCATGGATGGTCTGATATGACGTCCACATACTTATACTTATAATCTCTTACGTCTAGGGCGTTAGGAGATTATCAACTAGGAGAACATTTGGGCATAGGCTTTGCTAGCACTCGCACTTTACTTAGCTTACCAGGTGAGTTCACAGCCCCTATTTTACTATTTTAATGCTTTCAAACTAGGGGTGAAAAACATAACAACTGTTTTGCTATAACATGCAACAACTGTTTTGCTATAACATGCAACAACCGTTTATAATTGTATTGGTGCTTATGTGCTACTGATTTTAGGAATGATTTCATATTCTATTTGTATACTATTTGTTTATACTTATATGCTGCAGTATAAATAACTCCTAGGATTTACCATCCTATACAAACCTTACCTTAGGATACTTAGTTTCCTATAGGTACTTTTGATTTGGATACTTACCTTCCTACAGACTATTATGAGCAACTGTATTTGACTCTCATGTCAATAACTCTCAAATGACCATGGTTTAACAAACCACTTTACAAATATAAAACCTGTGAAATTCACTCAACCATGTGTTGAATTTTTACTATGTTTTTCAGGTAATTCACAAGACAAGTAAGAACCCATACTTACGAAGTTAGGCGACCCATGTCGACTTAGGATGCCACGTTTTGGGACAAATCAGGATTTATTTTGTACAACTGATATTATTTCTACGACTTGATGAGTCGTAGTTCTTTGTAAACAAACTGTTTTCTTAAATGGCATCTTAATTTATATGTTTTGAAATAATCTTACGCTCTGATATGCATGATGTTCAACGTTAACGTCAGCACCCTCGCACATACTAATGCTTTCGAAAATCGCGCATTAATCGCGTCGAACGAATTTGGGGGTGTCACAGATTTGTATCAGAGCCATTGGTTATAGCAAACGAGAAGACTTTAAGTGACCTGAAAGGCTTGGAGACCTAGACTATAGCCTTGGCTAGAACATGCATGCACACATTTGCATACGCCTAACTCACTATATGATAACTATTATCGCAATGCGTTTAGATGAATAATTTTGTGTTCCAACGCGTGACTTCTCAAATATGGTTGGGATAACAATGACAACTCGATTCACGAGAAACTATCAACCAACACCATCACACACTTAATCTATACAAACATTATTGTCTAATGTATAGTTAATCTGACTTGTATTCCCTGAAACAAACTACACTTGAGGCAGTCAATCCTACTTGAGGGCACTTTTATCATATTAAAAGTCTGGAACTCTTCTCATACATACAGCTCCCACTTTTACGAGCAAACATATATAAAACTAATGGCCCCTACCTTAGTTATTATACTTCACACACTTATCAGGAAACTTCCTGACACACGAAATAACGTTTAAAGAAATTACAAAGCAATACCCCTGATTTGGATGGAAACATGCTCTCCACATACAAAACGCCTTGAGCCTGTTGAAGGCCACATGAACTTGGAAAATGAATAATTTCCCATGCTACTTATGCCCGAGTACAAATGCTAGGGAAGCATGCTCGAGTGGCAAAAAGTACAGTTGAGATCAGCATGATGATGACTATACGATGGCAGAAGTGGTATTTATCGTATCTGCGAAAAATCTATGTTCGGCGGGTTGTGCCCCTACTATGCTATACTAAAACTTCTATTCAACACATGCATACGAATTCCGTCACATTTTTCTATGAACATGATTGTACGAAAGCCATGTTTGACAACTACTTGGTCATAGTTGACCACTATGCAAACAAACTCTCACTTTCTAAAGGATCGAACAAATCCTCACTAAACATTTAACGATTAGGACTGATAACTTATCAGTCGAATGGATGGAGAGAACAAATGGAAGGGTGGTACATATTGGAGTAACGAGCCTTAAGTACTACAAGAACAAACATAGTAAGGTGTTGATGTACAGTAATCGAGATGAAGTCTCAAACAACCACTATGGTAATCAGACCCAATTCTGTGAAACAAATTCCTCCCCACAAATGACAAACTTATTTTGACAATTTTTATAAAATTGTCTACGAAAATGCTTTACTATATTTTTTGGATAACAATCCAAGTACAACAATATTTTGGATAACATTCCAATGAGAATGATATTTTGGACAACATTCCAACGAAAACTATATTTAGGATAACATCCAAACGAAAACTATGATTTTTGAATAACGTTTCAACAAACACTTTGGATAAGAAACCGGAGAACGTACCGGTGATGTTTAATACTAGAGAACGCACCAGTACGCATTTATAAACCGGAGAACGACCGGTATTATATTGAATTAACCGGAGAACGTACTGGTAATGCTTTGATATACTGGAGAACGTACCAGTAAGGCTTTAAACCGGAGAACGACTGGTAGATTAAATGGAGAACGACATGTAACACGATTTGCTGGAGAACGACCAGCAGTATTACAAACCGGAGAACGACCGGTAGACTTTGGAAATGTTGATCCTTAGTTGGATCAGCCTGTGTTTCCTACGATAACTATTTTGGGAAATGTTATTTTTAATAAATAGCATGTGTTTCCTACGATAACTATTTTGGGAAATGTTATTTTACTAAATAACCTGTGTTTCCTATAAACCATTACTTTTGGAAATGTTTCTCTTAATTGATAAACTTGTGTTTCCTACAAAGCAAACAACTAAACTATATTAGGGACAAACATCCCACTTATATTGAATTTGGGTAGACATCTCAACTAAACTGTAATTTGGGTAACATCCCAACGAAACCTTACTTTTGGATGACAATCCAACAAAACAAAATTGATTGAATCCTAACACCATCACTGAGATGTCGTGGAAAATGATGACTCAACTTTTAGAAGTTGACTCATATAAACTAGATGACAAACACGCTATAGAACTAGCCGATGGTAAGTTGATTGAATCAGGAGAAATAGTACCGGGATGTATCCTAACGTTTGAGGGTCATCTCTTTGAAATAGACTTACTACCGGTAGAGTTGAGAAGTTTCGACATCATAGTCAGTATGGACTAGTTGTCAAGGATTCAAAATGAGGTTGTATGTTGGATACGTTGGTACGATTACCACTATCCATTATCTCCGACAGAGATAGGCGCTTTACATTTTGCGTCTCACAGTTGACACTAGGTACTCATCCCGATAGAAGTACTGCCTAACATCCACAAACCGATGGTTAGAGTGAATGAACGATACAAACGCTTGAAGACTTATTACGAGCATGTGTGATTGACTTTGGGGGTAACTGAGATACTCACTTACCTTTAACGGAATTTTCTTACTACAATAGTTAGCACATTAGTATACGAATGGCACCGTTTGAGGCGTTATATGGACGCCAGTGCCAATCACCACACTATTGGAGAAAGTTGGGTGACAGACAACTATTTGGTTCGTAGATTGTCCAGGAAACTACGGACAATGTATTTCAAGTACTTAACCAGCTGAAAACAACGTGAGGCTGACAAAAGAGTTTCGCCGATAACCGCTGTAAACCTCTTGAATTTCAAGAAGGTGACAAAGCTCTACACAAAAGTATCGCCCTGGAAGGGTGTAGCACAACTTAAGAAAAACGGGAAAAAAATAAAATTTAACCCACGATACATATAGGACCTTTCGAAAATCCTTGTAAGGATTGGTCCTAGGCTCACAAACTAGACCTATTTTAGGATCTCAACAACATTTATGACACTTTTCCAATTACTAATTTGGAAAAGTGTCTCTCCGATGAAAAATTAATCATTTTGCTCGACGAAGTCCTTGACACAACAATAACAACTATGGGGATAACTGTGAGTCCCACTACGAAAACAACTATAATAACAAATATGGGAACAACTATGATAACAACTATGAGTTCCACTACGATAACAACTACGATTCCATCTATGAATTAGAAGGGACATACTTTGATTTGGTATATATACCAACTATGGAAAGAAAAAATAACTTGTCAACTTTGGAAACTTGGATAACTTTTAAACGCCACGATGGCAACCTTGCAGTTTCTCAAAAACTTAGCTCATTGGTTTTGGTTAACATTAAACACATGTTAATCATTTCTCGATGCCACTTCTACTGATTTGAGGTTGAGAGCGTCATATGAATGACCTATCTAAGTCAACGCTGAACTCAGAATTGCATTTAACAGGCGAATCAATCTACTATTTTGTCAACTGCTTAGTCGCAGTAGGACTACACTATAAACAACTATCCTATAACAACTATTTAGCCAAGGATGGACTACCTTACAAATGGTTACCTTGTAATCATGATATAACTACGATTCGAACTATGAAATGGTCAAAACACGACTACTGTGATATAACTACTATGATGGACTACAACATAAGTCATAAATGATTAACAACGTCGATGTAAGCTACCAATACCAATGGTAACTATGCACCACTGAAGTAATGAACAGACTTTAGTTCCTTGGACGTGTAAGGACACCAAAGCGAAACCTTCTTTCCTTTTCTTTAGTTGCCAGTAGAGCACTAGCCTAACAAGGGGAGGAAGATAAACACAACTGAACGTCACACTGTTTGACACATACCCGGCTATCAGTGGGTGATACACAGACTACAATCGACATACTAGACTATTATATATATGTGCATATATGTAACACTCCCAAATTTATTGTTTAGCGGAAGCAAGCTTTGGGGTGCTACTAATCAATAATCAAAAACACACAAGACATATAATGAACGACTCTATATGTGTCGTTTTACAGGTACATTGATAATATAAAGTTTTACAATGTATAAATGTTTACAAAAACCTAATAATTACAATGTTTAGAGATTAATCGGCATAACTTAGTTACAAAATGTAGTAATGCCTAATAATCTCCTGATGTGTATGCTGACTCGAGCTATGGGCATCATGAGTGAACAGGTCCTACTGATGTTGGGTACCTGAGAACACATGCTAAAAAGGTCAGCTAACACTGGTGAGCTCATAGGTTTTCATAATAAATATGTAAGTGTGAACCACAAGATTTAATGATAACCGTTTGAAATGAATCAAATGATGTATATGTCTGCCATGAGGTCGTAGTCTGCGCTTAACGGGGGTGTCAGGATTACAATAAAGTGCCTGATCATAGGTGCCTCCAGGCGAGTGTCTAATCCACACTCGTATGAACAAAAGTTAATGCGTTCGTTTAACCAGTCAGTGCTTGCTGACCCGGACGAGGATGGTCAGTCCTATATGGTACCATACACTAACATTCGCGCTACATAAAGTATTACCAGAACTATGATCGTAGAGGACTTAAAAGTGATTAGAAAACAGCTCATGCAGAATATAGCGAGTTTTGTACTCACGTTCACGTGTAAAACAGTTAGAGCATGTATTCCCATCCCGGGAGTAAAAATAGTAAAAAGTCGGGGCTATGAGACTCACATGAGCCTGAAGAGTTGCAATGAAGCAAATGTGGTGAAGTAAAATGGGGTGTCCGAAGTCTGTAACCTGTCGGGCGTTTAAATAAAATAAGTAGGTATCTTACCTATGCTAGTTGTTCATCCAACTAGTAATGTCCAATAATTTGATTTGATTGATAAGTTAGAGTTTTGAAAACGTGTACAACCCGTTCATGATTATTTGCAATAATATTATTATTATGTCAAAGTGTTATACTTAAAAAGTATTTACAAACTTTAGGTGACGGGGGTCCGGGGGTAGCGCCCCTGGTTAGTGGGGTCCGAGGAGTGGCAATCCCTGGCGGGGTCCAAGGGGCTGGACCCTGGTTGGGGTCGAGGTTCTGTTTTTATTTCTACTATAGTAAAAAATTTTATTTCTACTATATTGCTTTGGTGAAAAACGCATCTGAACTTGAATTTGGGTGAAATCAAGTGGTAAAATTTTAGGTCTCGACACTTAGTAACAATATGTGTTTTCTTGGTTCTGTTTCATGCAACACTTGATGGGTCACTTAATTATTGTTGGCGACACTTAGGAAGTGTCGCATAAAATGGTAAATTCTTAGTTATTAGCGTCACTTAGGGAAGTGTCGGGTAAGGGGCGACACTTAAGGAAGTGTCGGTTACAAGTGTCGGTATCCAGAATCATGCATCACTAGGGTTAGTGTCGGATGAAATCAGAATTCAATTATAGGCGACACTTATACTAGTGTCGCTTGAAGTGTCGGTTAGGAGTGTCGGGTATTGAATTTGCGACACTTAGGAAGTGTCGGGAAAAAGGGGTTTTATGCGGCACTTAGGTAAGTGACGCAGGATTAGGGTTTTATGCGACACTTAATGCGACACTTAAGTGACGCAATAAGTGACGCTACGCTGCTGTGGCCTATGCGACACTTACGTCTGATAGCCGGATTTTGAGTCGAAAATGTGTTTTCCGGTTTCCGTTTGGCCCGAAACTTTTACCCAACCCATATTTAGACATTATGAGCTTAAATAAACAACTTTTATGAAAAATAAAAGAAATCTAAGAGTTTTTGAGAATTTGTCAGAAATTTACGAATAATCGCGAGTGAAGTCCAAAAAGATGGGTTTGTAGATCGTGACGCCGTGAACCTTTTTCTCTAAATGAGTCTTGTGATTTGAGGTTGTTTAATGGTGTTATTTGGTGTATTTTAGGATTTTGGTGTTGGTGGGTGTTTGAGAGAAGAAAGAGAGAAAGAAAGGTGGAGGTGAGTGAGAATGAGAAGTAAGGAAGAAAGAGGGGGGAAAAGGGGGGGGGGGGGCGGTTTTTGGTGGGGTCCACAAGGGTAGGCTTCGCCAATTTTTGTTCCCTTGTGTTTGCGCTCCGTGCGGTGTTTGTTTTCCCCCAATCGTTCAAATGTTAAATAATATTTTGACACGTTTAAATATGCGTTTTAAAATACAAATAATTATTCGTTATTTTTGTCAGAGTATTTCACCAAATACTTAATAACTGAGTTATAATATATAACTTAACTTTGTTTTGATTGTTTGCGCGTTTAATATTTTAATCGTGTATGCTTTGTTTGTGCGTTACGAAACAATTACGAAATATTTTTCAAAATAATACTTGTGATATAATAGCGTTATTAAATAATGTTATTTATTTAATAAAGTTGTTCACCAACGTCCGTATTAATTGAATCGAATTACCTTCGATTTGAAACGTGCGCGATTTAACCAAATATATATATTATTTGATACACAAATTAGCCTAACACAGTACTAATTACATGTATTAAAAAATGATTAGGACCTAATGACAAGCCTTAATTTGGCGGGTGTTACAATATATATATATATATATATATATATATATATATATAGGCCCCACTCCCAACTACTCATGTGAACTATGAAACGGTCATGAAAGGACTATCTTCAAACTTGATCTAGACAATCTTGGTCTACTCTCAGTTAAAAGACCTGGCTACAACTGAATCATGAACCAAGGCATACACGCACAAGCAACTCATAACATAACTTAAATTTCGAGGACCAAATTCCTTTAACAAGGGGAGAATGTGACACCCCTCAATTTTCGATATAATTACGAGCAGTAATTACATGCATTTCAGGCTAATTCCCTAACTATAGTGAATTCACAACACTTTCTAGGGGTAAGTCTAGCAAAGCCCAACTAGTTAATACATGTAGTATTACACAATACGTACAAAAACATTTAGAATAGACGCGACAAATATATATGACTATTGGTGAATGAAATTTATTAAATAATATTAAATTATTTAATAACGTTATCATTCGTAAATATTATGTCAATAATATTTACAAAGTAGTTCTTATCGTTTAAAACGAATGGCACACAACGGAACAATGCAAAACTATCCGTCAAACGAATTAAAACAAAGTTATAATTCTATAACTCAACCAAGGTATTTTTATAAAATACTATAATTAAAAATATATTCGAGAATATATTTACAAAATTATCATTCGAAAATATTACCCTATTTAACGATCGGGTACGCGAACACGGAGCGAAAATACTACGAACGGGAGACGGACCGACCCATTTTAAAAATGAGTCGGCCCAAACCAAACTCCATTATTGGAGTTTGGTTTATACACACACGCACATCCGTGTCTCTATCTCTCGCCCTCTCTCGATCATCATCATCAAGAACAACAACAAACAAAATGATCAACAACAACAACGAAATCAACAACAACAGCTAGCGATGATCATCATCATCTTGTTCATCTTCTCCATCTTCTTCTTCGGTTCATCACCACCACCCACGGACCCGATTTAATTCGTAAGGAATCCATTCATTTTTCTTTTAAATTTCGGGTTTAAATAACTTAGATTATCATGTTCTAGTGTTGTTACAATATATTATGCCCAAAAGTCGAGCTTAAATTATGTTTTGATGATGAACTGCACGAACAGACCCTGAAATCGCTTTCGGATCCAGCGGATCAGACCATGATCCGGCGGATCAAACCAAAAATCTATTGAATCCGGCGGATTCAACCGGATCCGGCGGATTCCACCCACAAATTATCTGAATCCGGCGGATCACCCATCTGATCCGGCGGATCAGGCTAAAATAATACGAATCCGGCGGATTCCCCAAAAACCACCACAATCCGGCGGATATTACTTTAATCCGGCGGATCTCTCACTTGATCCGGCGGATCTGACCCAAACTCAGCAACTAGCAATACTATTTCACTAAGTGTCGGAACCAAGATTTTGTCACTTGATTTTATTCCGAATTCAGTTTTTGATGCATTTTTATTAAAGCAATATAGTAGAAATAAAAATTTTTATTCCGAATTCACTTGACCTGGCATCTCGACCCCAGCCAGGGGCCAGCCCCTTGGACCCCGCCAGGGGTTGCCACCCCTGGGACCCCGCTAACCAGGGGCGCTGCCCCCGGACCCCCATATACAATTTCACACATTATATATTATACGATACGTGAACTGTACAAACTTTACAAAAACATACTTGTATTATTGAGATGTTGATCTCAAACCGACACCAACGAGTCGTATACATTTTCAAAACTACAAACTTAAACAACGAACAAATACTTTGGATATAATTTGGTTGAGAGAATGTTAGTATGGATGGTCTGATACGACGTCCACATACTTATACTTATAATCTCTTACATCTAGGGCGTTCGGAGATTATCAACTTGGAGAACATTTAGGCATAGGCTTTGCTAGCACTCGCATTTTACTTAGCTTACCAGGTGAGTTCACAGCCCCAATTTTACTGTTTTAATGCTTTCAAACTAGGGGTGAAAAACATAACAACTGCTTTGCTATAACTTAAAACAACTATTTTGCTATAACATGCAACAACCGTTTATAATTGTATCGGTGCTTATGTGCTACTGATTTTATGAATGATTTCATATTCTATTTGTAAACTATTTGTGTATACTTATATGTTGCGGTATAAACAACTCCTAGGATTTACCATCCTACACAAACCTTACCTTAGGATACTTAGTTTCCTATAGGTACTTTTGATTTGGATACTTACCTTCCTACAGACTGTTTTGAGCAACTGTATTTGACTCTCATGTCAATAACTCTCAAATGACCATGGTTTAACAAACCACTTTACAAATATAAAACTTGTGAAATTCACTCAACCATGTGTTGACTTTTTACTATGTTTTTTAGGTAATTCACAGCACAAGTAAGAACGCATACTTACGGAGTTAGGCGACCCATGACAACTTAGGACGCCATGTTTTGGGACAAATCAAGATTTATTTTGTACAACTGATATTATTTCGACGACTTGACGAGTCGTATTTCTTTGTAAACAAACTATGTTCTTTAACGGCATCTTAATTTATATGTTCTGCAATAATCATACACTCTAATCTGCATGATGTTCAACGTTAACGTCAGCACCTCCGCACATACTAATGCTTCCGCAAATCGCGCGTTAATCGCGTTGACTGAATTTGGGGGTGTCACAATAAGGCTAAAGTCGAGGCAATATCAAAGTTGCCTCCTCCCACAAATGTGAAGGGAATCCGTAGTTTCTTGGGACATGCAGGATTTTATCGACGTTTTATTAAGGATTTTTCCAAGATAGCTCAACCGATTAATAAACTGTTGGAGAAGGATGCCAAGTTTGAGTTTTCCAAAGAATTTCTTGATGCATTCAATCTGTTGAGAGAGAAGTTAGTATCTGCACCCATTATGATTAGCCCAAATTGGGATCTTCCTTTTGAATTAATGTGCGATGCTAGTGATTATGCTGTTGGAACAGTGTTAGGTCAACGGGTGGACAAGAAGTTTCAACCTATTTACTACGCGAGTAAAACCTTGACGGATGCGCAAGAAAATTACACTACGATAGAGAAAGAGTTGTTAGAGATTGTTTTCGCATTTGATAAGTTTCGATCATATTTGATTCTGTCAAAGACTGTAGTGTTTACCGCTCATTCAGCGTTAAGGTATTTGTTTAGCAAGCAAGATGCAAAACCGCGATTGCTAAGATGGATTCTGTTGCTGCAAGAATTTGACATAGAGATTCGTGATAAGAAGGGAGCTGAGAATCTAGCCGCTGATCACCTTTCCAGGTTGGAGAATCCAGAGTTAGAAAAGTTAGATGAATCACAAATTAAGGATACATTTCCCGATGAGAGTTTGATGAAGGTTATCATGAGTGAGCTTCCATGGTTTGCTGATTATGCCAACTTCTTAGTTACAAAAACTCTTCCTACTGAGATGAAGTATAAAGAAAGAAAGAGATTTTTCTCGACCTTACGACATTACTTTTGGGAGGACCCATTTTTTTTTAAGGAGTGTGCTGATGGTATGGTGAGAAGATGTGTTCACGGAGAAGAATGCTTGAATATTCTAAGTAAGTGTCACAACGGTCCTACGGGAGGACACCATGGGCCATCGTACACAGCAAGGAAGGTGTTTGAAGCAGGATTTTACTGGCCAACTATCTATAAGGATGCATATGAGTTTGTAAAGGAATGCGATGCTTGCCAACAAACTGGACGGAACTCTAAAAGAGATGAGATGCCACAAAATCCTATTATGGTTAGTGAAATTTTCGATGTCTGGGGAATCGACTTTATGGGACCATTTCCACCAAGCAATGGAAACAAATACATCGTAGTGGCTGTAGATTATGTTTCAAAGTGGGTAGAAGCAAAAGCATTGCATACTAGTGATGCGAGAGTAGTGATAAAATTCCTTAAACAGTTGTTTTTGCGATTTGGAACACCTAAGGCATTAATTAGTGATCGTGGAACGCATTTTTTAAATGCGCAATTGGAGAAAGTTTTGAAGAAGTATGGAGTCAATCACAAGTTTTCTACTGCTTATCATCCACATACTAGTGGACAAGTTGAAGTGACTAATCGTGGGTTGAAGCGTATTTTAGAAGGTTCAGTTGATGGAAATCCGAAGGATTGGTCAAATAAGTTGGATGATACATTATGGGCCGCAAGGACTGCTTTTAAGACTTCCATTGGTGCTACTCCTTATCGGATGGTGTATGGGAAAGCATGTCACCTACCTTTTGAATTCGAACACAAGGCGTACTGGGCATTGAAACAATGCAACCTTGATGATCATGCGGCAGGAAAGAAGCGTTTGGCACAGTTACAAGAGTTAGAGGAGTTGAGGACAAATGGCAAGATTCACGCCTTAAATCAAATAATTCAATTGAACGAGGTGACAAGGTGCTTTTATATAGTTCTCGTCTGCATCTGTTTCCTGGGAAGTTAAAGACTCGTTGGACAGGACCTTTCATAGTTGAAAAGGTTTACCCTTTTGGTGCTGTTGACCTGAAAGGTCATTCTGGGATTATGTTCAAGGTGAATGGCAGTCGATTAAAGAAGTATTATGGTGATGCAAGGCACTCCAAAAGGGATTTGGAGATGAATTTCAATTAAGTTATGGAGCAAAGTGTCGAGCTTACCGACGTGATAAATAAAAGCTCTTTCGAATGACAACCCGTTGTTTTTCTTAATTATTTATTTTGTTTGTTTTTGCTTGTTAATAAGTTCTTGTAAGAGGACGCTGTTGGAAGACTTCAATTTGAAGACAGCTCAGGGGAGTTTTTCTGTTCACTTCTTTTCTATTCTCTTTTATTTGTGTTTCTTTTTGCAATGAGGACATTGCATATTTTTAAGTGGGGGATGGGGGAATAGAAGTCTAAAGAAGCCTGTTGTCCTTAAGATATGAATGGTAAATATTGGCAAGATAAAGGGCATTCTATGTTAGTCATTTTTCAGCTTAAATTTTTCTTTTAAATTTTATTCTGTGTAAGTTTAGCGAATCTTGTAACATATTTTGGGAATTCAAAGAATGAAATGAACTTAATTTTAAATATTAGATAGTTCATCATATGATGTATTGATAGGCAATCTATATGAAGGTTATTTGAGCCCTTAAGAAATCTAATGCATAATGTAGGATTTCTCCTAAGAGGATCTTTTAGCAAGGTATGATCTTAGTCTTAATCCTTATATGATAGCGTGTTATAATACATAATTTTGGAATCCTAATTATCATCATTTGGGAATATGTTGGGTGTTGTCTCATCTGTTGTACGTAAGTACAGACCTGATTTCCGACAGTATATTTGATAAAATAAAATAAAATAAAGAAAAGAGTACAAAGAACTCATGAATTGAAAAACCAAAGCCAAGTTATGTCGCTCCGTTGTATTGAGGTACAGACCTATCACCAATGTCTTGGTTTGAAAAATGATTGATTTAATTGGATATTCATTATGTGGAGAATTGTAGCACATTAGTTGTATGAGGGTATTTTTGCTATTGAGAATCAAGGGAAAAGCCTGCTAGAATAATAATAAGTTGAGCTCAATTTTGAATTATAGATTGTTTAAGTGGACAACAATATCGATAATCATGGTGAATCATCTTTTATGTTTAATAATAATATATTAGGAATTGTTTTCCTAAAAGAGTTTCTTGATTGCTAAGTCTTATAGTAGAAGCAATTTTAAGATATAAATTTGGTTTGTGGAATGCTA
This sequence comes from Pseudognaphalium luteoalbum, assembly GCA_963422505.1. NCBI lineage: Eukaryota > Viridiplantae > Streptophyta > Magnoliopsida > Asterales > Asteraceae > Pseudognaphalium > Pseudognaphalium luteoalbum. The sequence continues at coordinate 53,960,959 of OY730196.1, forward strand.
TGTAGTATGTAAGTCCTTCTGCATTTTTGTTTGCCGTTCATATTTAAAGTTTTGTAGATTTTGAATCAATAGTATACTTGAGGACAAGTAGAATTCAAGTGGGGGATGTTTGATGAACGCCAAAATGTACTAGATTATAGTACTAATTACCCCCTTGTTCAATAGATTTCTTATGCATTTTATTTGAATACGATACTTATTTTATTCATATGTGCATTTAGGAGTTAATTGGAATGTAAATTGGAAAAGAAGCAGAAAACGAGCAAATATTGAAGGAAGGAGAGCTAAAAAGTTTAAGTTTTGTGAGATAAATTCGAAATGGTGAAAAGTTAGATTTTCTCATTCATACGACGTATGGAATTCCATAAGGCGTATGAATCATGTGAGCCGGACTGACAGATAGCAGGCCGTATCTGCTGGGCTTTATCAATCCATACGTCATATGGATTAATTCGGTAGAATTCCTTAAAAACCCTAATTCACTTAACTTTTAGGGTTATCACTTATCATTTCTCTTGAGCCATTTTTCAACCATTCCAGCCTTATTTTCAGAGCATTTTGACCATAGAAAGCAAGAAGAATTGAAGTCTTTTCGATTGTTCATTCGTATCATCTTTTTCTCAGTTCGAATACGTTATACCCTTTCATTTGATTATGATTTCGATTTCATATTTGGGTCTGAGTTTCTGTAATAATATGAGTAGCTAAACTTTATATGTATTTACTTAGATGATGATACTTAGATGATGGTTTGATTATTGATTTGCGAATGATATTGGAATTTATGAATGTTTATTTGATAATCCTTGGTTATTGATTGATTATTGTTGATTACCTAACGTGGTTTCTTGATTGATTGAGATTGAGTTCCATTTGGTTTAGAGATTATTGATAATTGTTGGTTTCGGTTAGCAATTATTGCTGAATAGATTGAGTTTGACAGGTTAGGGTAAATAATCGATATTAATCATTAATGAACAAGATAACTATCATTAGTTATAGACTTTGTTGATTCAAGTCACAAAAGTAAATCACATGAACGGCGTAGGTTTAATTTAGAACACAATTCGGTGGGCAACGTTAGTTGAATAAATTGTGTGTTGAAAACAACCTTGTGTCTTTCTTAATTGAGTTAGATTAACTTACCTCGAAAAGGGGGTTGTATTATTTGTCATATCGCAATAAAATCCATTGTTTGAGCAAATCAATAAAGTGATAACCGGAATCTAAGGAAAGTAACCAAAGTGAATACATTTCTTCCTTCATTTGAATCAAATATTATTATTTGATTAATTGTTTTATAGTTCTTATTTATTCTACTTTATTTAAATTAAAGTTTATTTCATATTTCATAATTGTGAGTCAATTGTTCGATCGGAACTAAAACCCCCCTTTTGTTTTATTTGAATTATATTTTGATCATTTTAAACAATTTCCATCTTATTAGAATTAACATCCGTTCCTTATTTTCGATCCGGACTTATCATACTATACTATTATGCGATCAGGTATTCTTGTCTGAGTTGTGTATTAGCAAGTAAGGTAATTTCTATTTTTAAAACTAAGCCTCGTTTACACGATATCATACATCGAGGGAAAATGGCATTGCATGCCTGGTTACCTATCATATATAAGTATGTCTACATAAGTGAGGCATTATATGCCTAAGTACTAATGGAGTAAGTGTATGACCGAGTCATATCGAGGAAGTGGAAATCCATGCCTAGATACCAATCAGGTTTGAGTAAGTCTACTAATGTGAGGCAATGCCTGCCTAAGTACTATCGAGTAAGTGTATGACCACGTCATATGATAACAAGTAATAGTATTACTTATCCAGTAGTAAGATACTAGTATGCCACCTAGCACAGTGTGTTGCCTCCAAGCAACATGTAAGTGTAGTCCCGCAGAACTATAATTGAGTATTTAACCAAATATTGAATTAACAACCTTGAGTGTAAGCTCGCCGATCCGTTAATGAGTATCAACTCGTATGTTTATCCGTGTTTTGTATCGCTTTACCACCATATCATTTTGAATCACTTTACCATGATATCATTTTGAATCACTTTACCGTGATCTCGAACGGTGTTGCTCACAAGCAATGTATGTAATTGAGAGCCGGCAGTACTACGACATGCTCGACTAGAGTAATTGAGAGCCGACAGCACTACGACATGCCCAACTAGAGTAATCGTGTTTGTATAAGCGTATGTATATCAATATACGTAAGTAAATCGTAGATAGCACCAGGTGCTTGAGATAGTGTACAAGTATATGTATATATATGTATATATATGTATATATATATATATATGTATATATATATAAGTCTTAGTCAACAAATACTTCTAACAGGGTATTATGTAACACATGATAGTGATTTATTGTATCTAAATATGTACATACGATACTTAGATATTAGGTGTAGCACAAGAAGCCTAGGTATGAATAATCATCACCTAGTGATTTGGTATTAGTATAAGGAACTATATTAACGTATGTTACTATCGTATACTCCTAGCCTCCAGCCTTGCAAGTAAATTGAGGTCTCTGGGAAATGTTCGCTTAAATACAAATCCATTCTAGTAATAATGGAATGTAAAGGCAGTCTTAGTTCCTAAAATGAAAACTAATCTTGTAAAAAAAAGTCTAGTTGTTGTCTAGCGTAGTGATATCGCGTAAAAAGTCATGTTTTTACTACCAAAATCTCTCTCATTCTGGAATGAATCTTGGCATTTTAAACTCAAAACCAATACAAATCAAAGATATTATGACAAGATGGTCAAAACAAGGTTGCACGATAAAAATCAAGCAAAACGGATGAAAAACGAAGATTCCACACACGTTTGAAGATTCAAGGCATTAAAACGAGATTTCAAGAAAAAAGTGCCCATCATCAAAATCCATCTCACCCAAGATGTTCGTTTTCAAATTACGAATTCAACAGAAGAAGAATCAACAAAAACGGATAAAGAATGAAGATCTACGCCCGCCGGAAGATCCAAATGATTCGTACGCAATATCTAGAGATAGGAAACATACTTTTGGGATATCTTTACATCAAATTCTTCATTTTTGAATTACAAATCCAACGCAAAAAGAATCAACGCAAACGGACGTATAACGAAGAAGATACACGCGAATTAAGCAACGGAGCGAAAGACGACAGACCGGGGCGGGCGGCACCCAGCCGCCGCCGGCCAGCAGCCAGGCGACGCCGCCCCCTACCCCCGTCTCTTAGGCGCTTTTCCGTCCTTTCGTGTACCCGGTGCACCACCTGTCGCTATTTTTCGTACCCGGTGCACCACCTTTTGCTACTTTTTCGTACCCGGTGTACCACCTTTCACTCTTTTTCTAATGTGAGCCTAGGGATGCTAATGTGAGCCATATTTTCCCTATAAATAGCAGCCCCTAAGTCTCATTTAAACACATACTCAAAATACACTTCTACATCTTAACGACAAATGAATACTTACACAACTCGCTTAGACAAACTGATTTGTCTCGTACTCATATAACCTCACATGTTTAGGACACTAAGTGGTTACCCATCGGACGACGCGCGTATCGTAGGATCGCTAACTCCTCAGGTGAGTTCATAGCCCCACTCTTTCAACTGTTTTACTGTTTTCGGGGTGAGACGCATGCTCAACTACTATTTTTTAATTATAATAATAAACTTTTATAATTCACACTTATCTATATTACTACCATGTAATACGAAATGTGTAATAGTTAGGAGTTACACCCATCATATTTTCTTGGAACAATATCAATACTTAACCTAGATAGGTTATAACTGTACACTGTTAGATTGTTGGCAAACAATTACCGCTACATAACTTGACTAAGTTATCAATTATACCCGGACCATATTGTCACGGGACAATGCTATCAAACACACTAGGACTGTTTAGTTCTACCTACTCAAGACAACAACTAGACTTTTACCGGATTAGTTTTTCTCTTAGGAGCTAAAACTGCCCATATATATTCCAAGACTTTTAAATTGGAATTGAACTCAGGTAAACAACAACCAATGATCTCAATATACTTGCTAGGCTAAGGCTAGGAGTATACATTATAAATATACGTAAGTATGGATTTCTTATACTAATACCAAAACAGCTAGGTGATGATTAATCATACCTAGGGTTATTGCAACACAACACATAGTTAAGTACTGTATATACGTACTTAGCTACAATAAATCAATTTCATGTACTACAAGATACCCTATCTGAGGTATTTATTGGTTTGACTTATGTGTGTGTATATATATATATATATACATGCTTGTACTTCATCTCGAGCACTTGGTGCCACCTACAATTTAGTTATGCATATAGGCATACATACACGCATACAAACACAATCAAATTAGTCGGGCATGTTGTAGTACTGCCAGCTCTCATTTACACATGTCGGACATGTCGTAGTACTGTCGGGTCTCAATTACTCAAGTCGGACATGTCGTAGTACTGCCAGCTCTCATTTACACTAGTCGGGCATGTCGTAGTACTGTCGGCTCTCAATTACTTAAGTCGGACATGTCATGGTACTGTCGACTCAATTACTCAAGTCGGACATGTCGTAGTACTGCCGGCTCAATTACATACATTGCTTGCGAGCAATCCGGTCGATGCCAGATGGGCACAAACGATACCACGGTAGAGTGGGCACAAAATGATGCCACGGTATTGCAGTGGGCACAAGTACGATATCGCGGTAAAGCGATACACTCGATGGATGGGTGAGCTTATGCTCATGATCCACACACATATACAGATGGGCGAGCTTATGCTCGTGATCCGTACAATTAACGGATCGACTAACTTTCACGCGAGTCCGTTAACTCGGTATTTGACTAAATACACAATCATAGTCCGTGGGACTACAATTATGTTGTTGGATGCAACACGCTATGCCAGGTGACACACCAATTATTACACAACATCATATGACATGGTCATACAAATACCCGAAAGTCCTTAGACATGTATTGCCTCACATTGATAGATTTACTTAATATCTGATAGGTATCCAGGCATGGAATGCCTCAATGTTTATGTACTTAGGTACACATCACGGTCACTTAGGTATGAGATACCTTGTCGGGACGTATATACATTGGTGTTACAACTTTAATACAATACATATCAAAATAGTAGATTTTGAACTTCTTTTCAAAACATATAAGGTTTTATACTTTATGTTTCAACTAACAATCCTATGAACTCACCAGCTTTATAGCTGACTCATTTTAGCATGTGTTCTCAGGTGCTCAGCAGGATTAGGATTGCTACAAGCTTTCCTAGCTCGAGTTGCATGTTTTCAAATAACTGGATTTCTCTGCATAACTTTGTATTACAAACTATGTATTGAAATTATTTTGTGAACTCGCAACTTGTATACACTTTTAAATTTGGAAATGTATAACTATTTTCAAACGTCTCATTTAGAGTCGTTCATTATTTACCTTTGTGCTTGTGATATTTGATTTGGTAACACCCGACCTGACCACTTCCACAACCCAAAATTTGGGGGTGTTACAGTAGCTACTGCTACTACTTCTGCCATACCAGAAATGGTTGTGCCTAAGAGAGAGGAACAGTGGTCGGATGAGGATAGACGATTGGTTAGATTAGATAAACAAGCTAAAACCTACATAGGCATGCCACTTCCTGATGAAGTGTTTGAATCAATCAGGCTTTGTAAAACTGCAAAAGATATGTGGGATACCCTTCGTAATATATATATATATATATATATATAATAGAACTCGTGATATTATTCGCTACAGGGAAGTAAATCTCACTCGCCAGTATGAGCTGTTTGCAATGGAACCCAATGAGTCGTTGTCTTCTACTTATACCAGATATCAGTCACTGATGAACAAAAGGGAAAAGGTTGGTGATGGCACCTGAAGCGTCTCATTGGGGTATTATTTTAGAGGTATCACTGATGAACAACCCAAATTTAGAGGTATTATTTTAGTACACAAAAATATAATTATTATTATGAAGTATTAATATATAAGTAATTTAAAATAGTAGAAAACGTAAATGGTTTCTCAGTTCCAGACTGTGTGAAATAAAAGATATCAATTAACAAGGGAAGGCACATGTTTTATTTGGTTCTAATCCCTTCCTCCCCTCTCAAACGTTCCAGAACTAAACCCAGTGAGTAAGAAAAATCGCAAAGTCCATTCCCAAACTTCAAACTTGATTCTTAAACTTTAATTCAAGCTTCTAACACTCAAATTATCACCTCTTTCATCATCCTCAATCTTTGTAAGTATGCTTTTTCCATATTTTAACCTAGGTTTTTGTGTTTTCATGTGTTTAGAGAAATTAGTTAAATTGATACGAAATTAGGGTTCGTGTTGGTTCCCGAAAGCGTCGGTGTCGTTGGTGGTAACTAATCGGGCGCCAACAGGGGTTTTAAAATTTATAAATAGTGGGGCTTAAATTATATGTACTACCTACTCTGGTTAGTAAGCGGTAAGTATAACCTAAGATCGTTCTATGAATCGAAACGTGTGGGTGATTAAAGCTAGTGCTTTCGGTAGGGAAGTATTTAGGATGGAACAAAGTAGGTAGGTTTGGGGGTTTTTAAACTAATGACAAATAATTAAAGTACAGGAAAGTAAATTGCAGGAAATTAAAATGCAGGAAAACGGATAAAGATAAATATGTGATTGCTGAGATTTCGATAGTTAATGTTTCGGGATGACAGACTAAATAGGGACAAAACTTAATATAATAAGTAAACTATTAGGTGTAAACTCTAGAACCCTACCAACTAAATTTCCCATTAGCATATCACTAGGAACTAGGTTATCATGATTCTGATCGAAGCAATACGCCAAGACCCAATACCTATCTTGTTAAGAGATAAGAAACCTATTTTGGTCTTATACCGAGGTGCATGAATCAGTGGCGTATCGTCTCATAGGTCCGACCGTTCTTAACCCCTAAGATAGTTCACTGTTCTATTAGCATGCAGATTAATAACTTTGTATGTTTAGACCGCCGATTTTATAAGATCTAGAGGTTTAAGTATCCTAAGTCACTTGGACTTTCACTTTCATTCCTAAGTCTTATTTACAATTAATTAGATTCCGGTTTCTTCGACTTATGACTTAAATCTCTCCTTTTAAAACAGTTATTCCCTAGATTATTCCCAGTTTATTAAAAATGTGTTTCATATGCAGACCATGCCTTTCAGTAATTAGATCGTGTACTTTTCATGGTAATTCCACAGCTTCTTACGTCCAACATGCAGTCAAGAGTAATTGACAGTGAAAATGACACTCTAAACTAATTAAATGTAAAGCAGTGCAGAAATGTAAACCTAATATATACAACGAGTGGTTTCACTGTGTCTTACTTATTGCATGTCATGGGCACAGATAACTACTTACCATAATTAAGGTTGATCAGGTCCTAATTACTAGGTTGAAATCACGTGGATAACCATTAAGGGTACTCCATAGATTAAACTTAAGTTCATAAGGTCTTAACAGTACAAGGGTTCCTAATTCCTATTTTGTCTGAACGTATTTTACGAACATTATTTTACAGTGCATTGACTTTCGTAGGATATACCAGTTAGTTGTGAAGTTGTATTATCCTTTTGGAATTCCAACTGTTAAACCATAGCTGATTCCAGTGATATGATTACTTTCGGTCGTTTATGACTTCCATACATTTGTACTTTGCTCGAAAGCATTTCCAGTACTATATCGAATAAACAGTCGAATAGGGGCCATCATATCACTTTACGATTGTTGTGCACTAATTATATAATGTCATCCCTACTTATAATTATCTACATCATCAACAATCATAATAATAAACTGCTCCCAATTCATTGCAACAAATAAATCACCTACCAAGTAATAATACATATTTAAAATACGAAATAAAACAAGTATGATAAAGGGTTAGATATCACCCGGAAATAAATGCGTAGCAGCGTATTATTATGATTGAAAACTCTTTCACATGTACAAAGGTTTATCTCCGGATCCCTATCGTTCATTGTAGCTCCTATATTAATCCGTAGATTAATTACAATAATTCTAGAATAAGAAAAACTATAAAATACAAGTGAATTGAGATTTGTGAGGAGTGTATATGAGAGTGTAAGAGTGTGTGTGAGTGTGTCTTGAAATGAAATTTGGAGCCTCCTATTTATAGGATAAATTGGGTGCATCTTAGCAACTTGGGGCACATGTTAGCAAAAGGTGGAAAAGTTGCTAGCACATGTACCCTAAAGAGCGTAAAGGTCTAGCACGCGTACCCTGAAGTTTCAAAAAAGATCTAGCACGTGTACCCTGCGAGTACGGGCAAGGACGGAAAAGCGCACAGGGGACGGGGGTGGCCAGCCAGCGCCGCCATTATGGTGGCTGGCGGCGGCTGCCAACTGCCCGCCCCGGTTCGCCGTCTTTCGCCTTATTACTTGATTCATACGTATCTCCTTTGTTATGGGTCCGTTTGCGTTGATACTTTTTGCTTTGGATTCATTTTTCAAAAATGAAAAATTTAATGAAAAGAAATCCCAAAAATATGTCTCTGATTTTTGGATGTCTTGTACGAATCGTTTAAATCTTCCGGCATACGTAGAATCTTCATTCTTCATTCGTTTTTGTTGATTCTTCTTCTGTTAGATTCGTATTTTGAAAAGGAATATCTTGGATAAGAGAAATCTCAGTGATGGGTACTTTAGCCTTTAAATATTGTCTTGATGTCTTGAATCTTCAAACGTATGTGGAATCTTCATTTTTCGCCCGTTTTGCTTGAGTTTTCACGTGCAACTCTATTTTGATCTTCTTGGAAAAGTTTCGTTAATTTGAACATTATCTGAGCTTATTTGCCAAGTATTGTTCCAGAATGAGAGAGATATCGGTAGTTAAAACGTGACCTTTTACGCGATATCAAGTATCCCACACTTAGAACTTTGTTTGTCCTCAAGCAAACTCATTCATAAAAGGCCTTTAGGAAGATTCTAGCTACACATATCTTTTAGAAGTACCATTTCCCATGACATAAAGTTCCAGTTATGAAAAAGTTTTTCCTGAGAAACTAAGGGTTTATAGAAGTTGATACTTTCTTCAAGCAACTTAAATGGTAATCATGACTAGGCAATCTTCGCAGTGGGTCACTCAAATCACTCAGGTGTTTAGGGTTCCTACTTGCTAGTGTCAATCACTCAAATAGCCAGTCATGCAGCATTCTCATCATAGGCTTGATCAAGAATCAAATCTCCATCACTTTGGATGAGAACGGTACTAATCTTTTCAAGATTTCTTAGGAAGGAATCGGGTTTTTGGATTTGGGGGAGTTGAAGAAGGTGTGTGAAGGAGAAGATTATGGGGTTTTTTTTTTCTTTCCTTGTATCTTTCTTAAAGCTTGGGTGTTTTTTCGAGAAAGTCTCTTTTGGAATTTCTTAGACTTGAAAAGACTTAATAATGCAACCCTTTTTTGGGTAATGTCGGCATGTATGTTTCTTTTTTTTTTCTCTTTTTTTTTCATTCTTTTTATCATGCCGTCCCGATGGATATTTTGTCCGAAAGGTTCCGTATGGTATTGGGTTGTGAGGTTGTATGGGCTTTTCTTGTGGGAAATTTGGGAAATTTGAGAGTGTTTCTGAAAATGTTGGAAGACGTGGGTTCTTTAGGTTCGGGAGGAAGATATAAGGGAAGTTTTTGTTTGTGTGTGAAGAGTGAGTAGTGAGTGGATGTTTGGTGGTAAGTAGGTGTTGGGATTCCTTAGAAAGTATCAAGATAGGTTGTACCTATGCCACGATTGGCACTCATTGATGTGATCTCGAAATGCATTACAAGAGCAAGTTCTAATTCAAATGCATACATCGGCACACACATGAAATGAAAAGTGAAGCATTTTAAAGATGAATGCTAATCAGGGATCAAACCTCACGAATCGAATGTTTAATTTTGGTCAATGTGTGCCTAGCCATGTGTTGCCCTTTTCGTTCGTATCTTATTTTAAGAAAACCGGTTTTTTAAAAAAAAACTCATTTCTTGTTGTAATTTATATTTTTGAAAAATAGAGGTTCTTAAAGAATGTTGCTTTTGAATCCAATTTTTTTGAATATTTTTCTATTTTTAGCCTTTTTAATGAAAATGTTGTTTATGTTACGGACAAGAGGTTAAACTTCCGGTTACGGACAAGAGGTTAAACATTGTCCATAATGTTTAAATCTATGTATTGAACACCTCTTGTCGAAGTATCCCACACTTAGAGATTCTACTTATTTTCGGATTGTTACGTAAGTGTAGTGTGGTTTTGAGATCCCACACTTATTTTTGGAATATCGGATGAGATAATCAAGGCTTTAAACGGATAGAAAGTTGGAACGGGTTACCGCTTTGTGATACGTTGTGTGTACTTTCGGCTACTTGTAGTAGATTGCTGGGTTGCAGTGTTCGGCTTCCGGCATCCTTGATGGTGTGGTCGACAGCTTTCTCCGTGATGATCTTCGATAAATAGTGTTTGGTTTCAAACATGCCACTCAATAATCAAATAATAGCTGCTAAAAGAAAAGTAAAGTGATAAAATAATACTGGATAGTGGTGATGTCTATGCATCCACAGTACATCAAATACAAATAATAATAATGTCTCATAGAAAATAGTGAGAAGTTAGAAAGCGGAGCAATCTATTGCTCGGCTGGTGGTGCTCGTGATACTGCTGATGAAGATCCGATAGGTGCATAGGAGGTCTCATCTGATGAGGAGTCGTCTTCTAGAAAAGTAAAGTGATAAAATAATACTGGATAGTGGTGATGTCTATGCATCCACAGTACATCAAATACAAATAATAATAATATCTGGTAGAAAATAGTGAGAAGTCAGAAAGCGGAGCAATCTATTGCTCGGCTGGTGGTGCTCGTGATACTGCTGATGAAGATCCGATAGGTGCATAGGAGGTCTCATCTGATGAGGAGTCGTCTTCTAGATTATGTTGACGTTGGTTACCTTCATCTGATGCATCTGATGTTGCTCTTGCATCTGTAAAAACTCCATCGTGTATCAACTGGTTAACAAATTGCCCTGCAGGCATACCAAAATTGTCAAGTAGCATAACATGTGATCCCTGTTGAGTGTGTCCCCTGAATAAGTTTGCATGTCCGTGGGATGACACTAGGGTCTGTAATACAATAGTGGGATCGGGTTATCTGAGACTCCTTTGGCTCTATGCAGTGGCAACTTGCTTAGAAACTTTGATCTACCATTATCTCTCGAAGGTTGTCCCCTGACTGAGCCAACTACTGAGGGGACAGGCTCTCTCATACTAGGAACCCGTGCTGGAGGTGGCTGTGGTCTAGGTGGAACTGTCCGAGGAGGCAAGCTACGGCCACGGCCTGGATATGGGTGAGGTGTCTGAGCAGGAACTGTAGGGGGATATATGTGTGGTGGTGCTCGGCCTAACCCGCATGGTATATCTGGATGTGGGTCTACCGGTATCCCTGCAATCTGCTGTCTCAAAACCCTATAACTTCTGACCTGCATCTGCATGAGCCAATACCAATAGTCTACCCCTGGAGGTGTACCGTAGTGATAGATGTATCGGGGCATCTGTACTCTGGGGCCCGGGATAGAAGGTCTTGCCCTGACAGGCGGTGGTACTACAGGTGGTGGTGCAACTGGGTCTACAGGATCATCCTCATCCTCATCCTCATCTAACTCTGAATCTCGGGGTTCTCTCGACCGTTTCTCTTTTTCGTCTCTCTTAGTATAACTAAATCTAGCACCAAGGTGTCAACACTATCGGGATCCGCTGGACGTGCTCTAATGTAAACTGTGTCATCCCTCAAAATCTTGATTATCCCCATCATCCTTAAAAACTCATAATCTATCGGTTGGGCACTCCAATTTGGTAGACTCTTGAATTTCTCCACTCCTACTGTTCTAAGCAATCCCATTTTTCTAATCAACCTTGTAACCACGGGGCCCATGAATGACCTTTTTGAATCATAACTCTTTTCCTCAAGAATCCGCTAAGCAACTAAGTGGGCAACCTGAATGTTCCTCCTGTTGAGGATAGATGCCATCAAAGCAACATCAAACTCGGCAACTCGACCATTAGTCGTGTGCTTCCCATCAATCGAACAAGCCAACAGCTTGTATAGAATCTGCAGGACCGGGTCTCTGAGTTGGGTAGCTTTAATACCCGAGAAAAACCTCATTGGAGACCACTAGTGAATAGAGGGGATCGTATCTCTTCCGGAGTGTAGAGATCTAGGTGCTGGGAAAACTAAGCTAGTGACAAGGTGAACAAACTGCCCATGTATCGAAATGTGATTGAACCACTACCAACTATACTCCCTGGCTCAAATGTATATGTGGTCATGAACTCAGTAATCATTTCCATGTATACCGGCTCGTCAATGCAGAATAGTCTTTTTAAAGACTCAAACTGCTGACCATCTACTGAATAACTAAGTATGCTCTCCAATCTTTGTCTAAACCCCAATGTCTTATCCCAATCTATGTATCTAAAGCGGCTAAATGACTTATCCCTCCATATACGTGCCATTTGGTCGTATTCGGGTGTGGCACTAAGGTAGGCAAGAGATCCTGGAAGCGGTCGTGCTGGGTTAGGTTTGATTTCTTCATGGTGTCACACCCCGCCAAACAGTAATTACAATTAGTTGTGATTAGTTTGCGGAATCTTTAATGATGTGGCGGGCCTGCGAACAGTATATTCAACCAACAAATACATACATACTCAGAGCATATGGTTATCGCACAACTTTATTTAACGAGGATGCCAAGTTTAACTGTTGTTACAAAAGTATTACGACTATGTAAGTCGTAACAGTAGTAGTAGAGTTTAAAACATTTCAGTTTTATCAATAATACATAAGTTTAAAATAAGATTTCATAAGTATGACCGCAATGTCTGCAGTCATACAAATGAAATCCCCAAAAGCGGTCCCAACAGTGTGTGGCATCCTAAGTAGTTCAGGGTTGTCCATCCTGAATGCATGCGATTACTTACCCAGCTAATTTCCTGAAAAACATAGAGAAAGTCATCAACAAATATGTTGAGTGAATTTACAGGTTTGTATATGAATGTGGTTAGTTAAACCAAGTTAGTAGAAATGAATTGTTATTCATTTATAAAATACAAGTTATGTAGGGTTGTTGCCCTAAAGTATAATTTTATGTAGGATGTCATCCCAAAATATATTGCTGGTTATTTACCAGTATAAAATCAATTGCCGGTATGTTTTCCGGTGTTTAACAGTTATAGGATTCGTTCTTGCTAAAAGTATGTGGGAATTTGCTTAGACTATGATCCCCTGTAAGGTGAGCTAAACCTAGCAGGTTAAAGTAACGCGACCTAACCCTATAACCAAACCACAACCAGAACTTATGTTATTTGCCTGAACGAACATTTAAGTATACGCTCCACTGTAGGAGGGTCGTCACGGCAATAGTACTATCCGTATACTCAGTGGCTAGAGTCACGTAGCTAATGGTTAAAGTAACACGTCATGAGGTCTTTTCATGCACACATTCCAAGTCTGGGTCCGTACTAGGATACTTTGTCTAATTCCCAAAATAAAAAGTGAATATGTAATATCACAAATCAACAGTTGTATAAAAGCAATAAAGCGTTTATAGTTTGATTTCATGTGTTGGCATGCAATTTCTATGTTTAACACCCCTGTGTTTAAAAACGGAAAACATTTAAAAGTAGGGGCTGTAAACTCACCGTGGTTTGCTCGGTATGAATGCTAGCAGCCGACAGGTAAACGCCCAAGGTATATTAACCTATGTACAATAAATGTATTAACATAAGTACGTTTGATTTATTTAATCAACTTATGTTAACGGTTTATTTGTCTGAAGAAATTGTTGATTTCTTAATAATGTATGTCATTGAATTCGTTGATGACATTGTGTGGAAATATTGTTATTATTTCTCACGTCGTATACTTTGTCAAGTGTATATACACGTATGCAGTCATATATATATATTTGAACGTTATTTTGTTCCTTTTGTGCATATACATGAAAAATTATATAGTTATAGTTTCAACACATTGAATTCGTCGTGTGTATGTATGTATATATATATATATATATATATATATATATATATATATATATATTTATATATACATACATACATACATACATATATATATAAGTTCTAAATACGTGGTTTACGTACTAGAATGTATATAAGTTTTATTTGTTATAAAACTTCTTATTTTATTTATTTCCGTTTATAAAATAAATAAATGTTATCGTTATTGAAAACTCGTCATTTGTATATACATAAAATATATATATATATATACATAAAATATATATATATATATACATATATATATATATATATATATATATATATATATAGATTCGTCATTTGTTACTAAGTATATATATATAATTATAAACGTTCGTTGATATATATATAAGTTTATAAGTTATAATTATGTCATAACTTTATAAAAAAAATGAATTATTCGTTCTCGTTTAGATTTTTACATTTCAACTATTAGTTCGAGTCGTTTTACATTTTATTGTTTAATGGTTCGTTGGGCTCGGCCCAACATTTGGCCCGTTTATATGGCCCATTCAATAACTATTTCTTGTTTGGCTAAATTTAGTAATTAAGTATTTCGGCCCATTATGATTTGTTAATCCATTAATCATTTTAGTCCAAGCCCAGATTACAGCCGGTCCAGCCCACAGCCTAGCCCAGCCGTTCAGCTTGGGTAGTCCAGCCGTTCGGCTGGGAGCCTCGGCCAAGTCCATTTTTTCTCGGTCCAATCCGCGTAATTAGTCCATTAACTGTTCGGCCTAAACACCCTAACCCATCCATCCATTCGGGTAAAAATTTACAACCCGTTCGGCTCAACTAAACTAGTCGTTCGGCTCATCACAACCAGCCGATCGGCTGGCCCAAGCCATCAAATCGGGTTGGTTCATCTCCATCCTCTCGCACCCTGTTCGTGCGCTGTGTGGTATATACATATGTATACATGTTTTGGTTCGGATGTTTAGCTCGTTTTTACTCCATTCCAATATCATAATATCATATGTACATTGTATTTTACTACTTATCATTGCTCCAAATCATGTGTTCATATGTGAATTTGGAATTTTAAGTTTTGGTTTCATAACTCCATTTCAAGAACAACTCAACAATCATCAAATTATGGTGTTATATACATGGATTATGATACATAAACATGTTAGGTTACGAAATTTAAGCAAAGAGATCAAGATTAAAATTGTTTGTTTATATATATATATATATATATATATATATATATATATATATATATATATATATAGAGATTTGTCGTTTGTTATTAAGTATATATATATAATTATAATCGTTCGTTGATATATATATAAGTTTATAAGTTATAATTATGTCATAACTTTATAAAAAAAATGAATTATTCGTTCTCGTTTAGATTTATACATTTCAACTATTACTTCGAGTCGTTTTACATTTTAATGTTTAATGGTTCGTTGGGCTCGGCCCATCATTTAGCTCATTTATATGGCCCATTCAATAATTATTTCTTGTTTGGCTAAATTTAGTAATTAAGTATTTCGGCCCATTCTGATTTGTTAATCCATTAATCATTTTAGTCCAAGCCCAGATTACAGCCGGTCCAGCCCACAGCCTCGGCACAGTCCATTTTCAATCGGTCCAGTCCGCGTAATTAGTCCATTAACTGTTCGGCCCAAACACCCTAACCCATCCGTCCGTTCGGGTAAAAATTTACAACCCGTTAGGCTCAACCAAACTAGCCGTTCGGCTCATTTAGTTGAGCCGTTCGGCTCATCACAACCAGCCGATCGGCTGGCCCAAGCCATCCGATCGGGTTGGTTCGTCTCCATCCTCTCGCACCCTATTCGTGGTCTGTGTGGTATATACATATGTATACATGTTTTTGTTTGGATGTTTAGCTCGTTTTTACTCCATTCCAATATCATAATATCATATGTACATTGTATTTTACTACTTATCATTGCTCCAAATCATGTGTTCATATGTGAATTTGGAGTTTTAAGTTTTGGTTTCATAACTCCATTTCAAGAACAACTCAACAATCATCAAATTATGGTGTTATATACATTAATTATGATACATAAACATGTTAGGTTACGAAATTTAAGCAAAGAGATCATTTTAAAATTGTTTCTGTTCGCTTTATAATACGCTTTATGTTACACGTATATTTAATTCGTTTTATCTATATGTTATAGATATAATAGTACTCGTAATTAATAATTGAATTATTAGTAATATTGTGTCATCAACTTTTGCTTTATTTTTCTGTCGGGTTCGTTCCGATACGTTTGTATGCGATTATTATTATTAATCACATAATATGTGATACTTTTTGTTTAAAAGTATTGGGCTTGCTAGGCTTACATCACATCGGAAGTTTTGTTTTAAACTTAATCAGGAAATTAGCGTAAGAATGCACATGCTTAAATGTTAATCAGTACCTAATTTGGAGAGTTGTCACATATGGTACCTGAGAATATGAGAGATTTAAAGTATTGAATTCTTAAGAAAGAGAAAATTTAATGCATTTTCCAAATTTTTTTAAAGAAAATTCGAAATGAGGACTTTAAATTTGTGACAATCCAAAGATTACATCAAATATCCAATGTTCCCAAGCAACAAATAATTAGTTTTAATTATACTAAGGTGACATGTAGTGTGATCGGTAATCAATACATGAATATGTAAAGTCAAGAAATGATGATAATTTTATCGTGAAATATTGTCATTTACAAGTTTGGCATTGCCTAATTTTGAAATGTCAATATTTCACAATTCTTGATCATATCGTTATCAGTCAGGTTTGACTTTTTAGAAGTTTAAGTTGAACTAAGGTTTTTGAATAAAACTGATTTGTTTAAAATTCAATACTTCAAGTTGACTTTTTAGGTAAAAGCTTTCTTTAAATGATATTCATAATTATCCGCATGTCAAAATTATAACCTACTCATGTATACATTATCTAAACTATTTTAAGCATTTCCTAATTGGTAAACAAGCTAGGTTATGCATAAAAAGTTACCATGCCCATGTGTTTGGTTTAATTCAAGACTTCTATTTTCAAAATAATGATTCTCTAGTTATATTGCCAATTTTGACTAGTCAAGCAAATACAAGCATCCTAGTAAGCAAGAATGGTCAAGTAATATTAATCCATTATTCTATTCATGCTAGGTAGTTAACTTTTTGTTGACTTTAAGAGTCAAATTTGCAATTTACAATCATAAGCTAACCACATGGTACAATCATCATGTAATACTCATTTCCATGTTTCACAATTAAACTTAAGTATCTAGATACTAGCATGGTAGTAGCATGTAATTGATCTAAGCATCTAAACAAGCACTTTAAAGTTTAAGGTGGGTTTTAATGATCATACCTTAGTTTTTATGGATAAAACTTGAAAATAATCGTACAACCGTGAAGAGCATGCAAAGAGGAGTTCAAAAGATGCAAGATCACAAGTTTTGGTGGAGTTTTGATGGTGGTTTCATGGGAGTGGGTGTGTTGGCCGGTTTTTGTGGGGAAGAGAGGGGAGAAAGAAGCTTTCTTCTAGCTTTTGAATTATGGAGATGCATAGAAGGTTTAGTGGTCCCTAGGAATATGTGTCATATCCTTAAGTGCCATATTCCTTAAACATGGTCCCTAGTGTACTCTAGGATTAAGCCTAATGCTTCTAGATTAATTCCTAATGTCCTATTAATCGTAAGTACAAATCTTAAGTATACTTATTGTAACTAGTTACTTGTTGGTTCCTTGTTACATTATAAATAACTTAAGAAACGCGCAAATTTTTGTGGGACAATTATAATCAATCCAAGGTATTAAACTTAGTGATTTTTGGGTGTTTTAAAATTTATGTCTGACGCGGGTCTATGGAATGTACCTGTTTTGGATGAAAGCTTCAAATTGCGTATTCCTTTCGACATGCGCGTGTTTTTCAGACAATAATTAAAAGCGTTTTTTGATATCGCGTAAAAGGTCACGTTTTTACTACTGATATCTCTCTCATTCTGGAACGATTCTTGGCATATTGAACTCAAATACAGTTCAAATCAGTGATATTTAGCTGAGATGGTCAAAACAAGGTTGCACGATAAAAATCAAGCAAAACGGATGAAAAATGAAGATTCCGCGGACGTTTGAAGATTCAAGGCATCAAAACAAGATTTAAAGACTAAAGTACACATCATCAACATCCATCTTATCCAAGATGTTCTTTTTCAATATACGAGTCTAACAGAAGAAGAATCAACAAAAACGGATAAAGAATGAAGATTCTACGCCAGTCGGAAGATTCAAATGATTCATACGCAATATCTAGAGATAGGAAACTCATCTCGGGGATTACTTTATATCAAAATCTTCGTTTTTGAATTACGAATCCAATGCAAAAAGAATCAACGCAAACAGACACATAACAAAGAAAATATGCACAAACTAAGAAACGGAACAAAAGACGGCGAACCGGGGCGGGGGTAGGCAAGCCGCCGCCGGCCACAGGTAGGGCGGCGCTGGCCACCTGCCACCCGTCCCATTTCAGCTTTTTCATCCTTTTGTGTACCCGGTGTCACACCTTTACGCGATTGTACGTACTCGGTGCCACACCTTTACGCGATTGTACATACCTGGTGCACCACCTTTTGCTAAAGTGCTCCTCAAGTTGCTAACGTGAGCCGAATTTCACGTATAAATAGGAGGCATGAGGCTTCATTTCAAAACACACCATATGCATTAGTCGTATTACTTTCTTACTTTCTCATTCTATTTTCTTACTTCAAAATTAGTATTAGGCTAGTTAAGAAGCTTGTTTAGGGTAGAACGAAAGCAAGGAACATCTTGTAATCTTTGGTGTACGCTTGGAGTTACGCTTATTAATTCAAGTCTATTCCTTCTCTCATTCTAATCCGGGTTCTTTCTTTCCTATTCTATCTTAATTAAATATGTATGCTTTAATTATGCTAGAATTAGTTTGTGCCATGATTCGCGAGTAGATTACTATTGTATTTGTTGTGATGTAGTTAGCATATATAATTATGGGATGACTTTAAATACGTCGTGAAATAATATG
Source organism: Pseudognaphalium luteoalbum (assembly GCA_963422505.1). Lineage (NCBI taxonomy): Eukaryota > Viridiplantae > Streptophyta > Magnoliopsida > Asterales > Asteraceae > Pseudognaphalium > Pseudognaphalium luteoalbum. The sequence continues at coordinate 53,980,111 of OY730196.1, forward strand.
ACGGCCCCTATTCAACTGTTTACTTGGTATAGTGCTGGAAATACTTTTAAGCAAAGTACAAACGTATGGAAGCCGGTAAACGACCGAAGGTAGTTGTATTATGGATCGATGTTATCAAAATGGAAACTTTATGAACGGACTTATCAAGTGATCTTATACCTAAAACTTACATTCGCCTTTTGATTAACAAACGTGATTGTAACCTTGTAAAGAGGAGTCGCGTACCTTAATACTTGGTCAATAATTATCTGCGTCAAATCTATGGTTTAATTGTAATGTCATGCATGCATCATAAAATGCAATGTGATTACGTGGAATTACCATGAGTATAGTACACTTCCAATCATAATGTAATTATCATGTAAACATCACGAAGCAATTAAATTCACAACGGAAACATCAGTAAACGATTAAATACATTGTGAACTACCATAGCATTTTCTGACATGATCTGGGCTTAACTTTCTGCAAAAAGCCATCAGCATTTTAATTAGATTAGTTAGTTTAGATTAGATTAGAGTAGGTAGGCTATAGGCTAAATAAACATTTACGAAAACCTAGGAATTTGTTAATTGTATCAAGAAAGGCAAGTTTAAAATGCAATCTAAAATGATACTCTTTCCTAACTTGTGAAACCCTAAAGTAAGGTACGCAAGAAACCTAAACGTTTTCCCTCGCTTATCGCTCTTAAGTTTTACTAATAGGAATTGGTAAATAAGTCCGAACGTAAACCCTAAGTTAGTTGTTTATAAGACTCATAATCATTATGGTATTAAGAACGGTTAGATGTGTTATGGACTTGCTACTCTATTCCTTCGCCCACGAGCAAATGCGTTCAATAATATGGGCCACTGACTCCCTCACAGGAGAGTGTGGAGAGTTGAGCATCGTCTGTCTGACCAAAATCATGACACCCTAATTACTCGTGACATATTAGTTGATAACCGACTAATAGGGAATCTATTGGTTATACCATAAGTTATTGAATCCTGCAAACGATTCTAATTTAGTTAATCATATTCCCGTGAAAGTCATCATCCCATATTATTAGCTAATGAACTCACAACAAATACTAGTTTCCATTATCTTATTTATTATTACATTTTATTCGCTTTATTTACTTTACTTAGTTAACTGAACGAAATTCCTAACGCACTCTTTTAAAACCCCTTTACTAGAAAAGAAAGATTGATTGAATCACCTCCGTTTCAATTCAGTTTCTCTTTAAGAACGACTCTAGATCATACTTATCATCTACTAGCCCGTGGTTCAGTATTAGTAAGTCATACTTAGACCCCAGCAAATATAAATTTAAAACACCCACGATCGCCCACTGGCCTTGTCATCATACAGCCGCTGACGGGTGCCATCATGTTTTTGGTGCCGCTGTCGGGGAGACTAACTGTCTGATACAGAGGCCCAACCAATCATGTTTTCTAGTATACCCTTAGGATAAAACCTTATAAAAAAAATATTTTCTTTATTGTCTGTTTTTAGTTAGTGTATGACATGTTCCCCTAGATCTGCACCGCTTATTAACTTTCCTGATCCAGAACTTACAATACTCACTATTCGACGAGAAAAGAAGCAATCTGCAATTAGACAAGCAATGGCTGATCGCATCACTCTCGCTGACAACAGTAAGCCCTCTATTGAAGGAAGAGGAGGCCCAATTCTCTACACAGAAACCCCAGGACAATCATTCGAGCTTAAGCACCACATCATCCAACTAATCCAAAACCACTGTCAATTCCATGGATTACCAAGTGATGATCCAAACTCTCACCTTGACAAGTTCATATCTCTTTCAAACTCCTACAAACAAAATGGAGTTAGCCAAGATACAATCCGCTTGTATCTTTTCCCTTATTCGCTCACACATCATGCGTAAACATGGTTTGAAGGTTTAGAAACCGGCTCTATCCCTTCATGGACGGTAATGGTGACAAAGTTTCTAACCAAGTACTTTCCGCCCTCTAAACAAACCAAACTCCGAAATGACATCATGAACTTCCACCAAGCTTTTGATGAGTCATTATACACCGCATGGGAACGATTTAAAGGAGTACTGAAGAAATGCCCTAATCACCGACTTGACGAATCTGCACAATTGTGTACCTTCTATAATGGTTTAGACCCTAACCACCAAACCACCCTCGACGCTGCCGCACAAGGAGGCTTTATGATGAAGACAGACGAAGAAGGATGGGACCTTATAGAAAATATGACTATGCATCACCATGATTGGAACTCTGGAGATCACTCAACATCTTCAACACCTCTCGCTGCATCAAATCCAATTCCAGTCGAAGCAATTAAGGTATTAACAGAGAAGATGGACACACTTGTCAAACAGTTCGGAGAACTTAAAAAGCAACAGCACCAAGTACACCAAAACAGCACCAACTCGCAACCACCCGGTGAATATCAAGTTGAATATGAAGAGACATACGGCACCGTTTACTATGCTCAATATCCCGCTCGACCACAGAATTTTCCACCCGGTTTCAAACAAAACAACAACCAACCTAGAGGACCTCCATTCCCACAAAGAAACAACCAACCTTTCCAACCCAATACCCACCTAGATACCCACCTTACCCACAACAACAACTTGCCTACAACCAACCCCTCGCACTTCCTGGACCCACTTCCGACACAAACCAAACCACTGAACAACCCAACAAGACAAATGCCCCAGCTTCAAGTTCAGAAGATGCCTTTACCCAGTTCCTGAAAGGCCAACACATACTCAACCAAAAGACATCCACTAGGAAAGACCAAGCCTTTGAAGCTCAAATTGGACAATTGGCACAACGTCTTGAGAACAGGCCCAGAGAAAGTTTGCCTAGCAACACGGTTCACAACCCACATGTTGAGGAGGCAAAGCAAGTTACCACCACCAAGGAAGCAGCAACTCCACCACCAGCTGCTGTCCCAGTAAAGGAAGAACAAAAGGTCAAGATACCAGTTGTGGAAACCACTCCAACCATAAACAAAGACGTTAGAATTCCTTACCCCGCTAGACTTAAAGTTCCACCTAAGAAATTATCATCCTTTAAGTTAGATGGAAAATTCCTCAATACTATGTCTAGAGTTCCCGGTCGTAATAAATACATTAGGAAATTGCTATCCACTAAAGATAAACTGCACGAAGTAAACAACATTCCCCTTAGTTCTGAAACCCCAGCCCTACTTAAGAATAGCCTTCCCAAAAAATTAGAAGACACTGGAAGATTTACACTCCCTTGTTCTATTTACCAATCCGGAGAAATAAGCTCCTTAGCTGACCTAGGAGCTAGCATTAACCTCATGCCCTACTCACTGTTTAAGAGGCTAGAACTTGAAAACTTGAAACCCACTAAGATGACTATCTAGCTAGCTGACCAATCCGTTAGATACCCAAAAGGAATAGATGAAAATGTCTTAGTTCAAGTTAACAAATTCTTCTTTCCTACGGATTTCGTGGTAATGATATCCACGAGGACATAAACATCCCGATTATCCTTGGAAGACCATTCATGAACACCGATAGAGCTGTAATTGATGTGTATAACCACACGATTGTCCTACGCTCACATGGCGAAAGCATCACTTACAAGATCGACCAACCGGAATGCACACCAGAGCAAGAAGATTGCTATGCTATATCAACAGGCAGAATTTGTTCTAATGACGAATCAGAGCCAGAGGAAGAAGAACATTTCACTCGGTCGTCAGTTTTTATCTCTGACTCTGAGTATGAACCAGAAGAGGAAGAAGAATTTCAAGAAGTAGAGGAAGAAGTTGAATCTGAAGACGAAGAACCTAAGGAAGAGGAAGAATAAGAGACTGAGGAAAAGGAAGAAATGAACGAAGAAATGGAGAACGATGGAGATCATGTTGACTCACCACAAATGGCTGAAGTCAAGAGGATACAAAACTGCGAAGATTACTCTTCATCAGAAGAATCCGTTGATTATGAAACCCTCCGTCAAGAACTAAAGTTCACTCATATCAGAAGAATGGGAAACATTCTTGACTCTTATCTCGACCTGTCGAAACCTTTCACCCGAACCCAACTCCGAGATATAGATACGTTTGAAGAAGAACTCCGATCATCGAAGCACCCAGACCTATATGCTACACTTAATCAAAGAATTGCTGCATATAAGCCAAGGCAAAAGTGTGGCTTTTATGAAGGAAACCTTCAAGACACAACTACGGAAGATAGGACCATCGAAGTCGACAGTTCCCAACCTTTCAATAACGCCCCCTCTGATGAAGAATTCCACCAATTCCCAGACTCACGTGACAAGGATTCCGAATATAATAGCGAATGTGACGACGAATATGTCAACATTTCCTGCGATGAACGCTCTATTCCCCCTGCTCCAGCAAATTCTCCCATCACCATAACGGAGATGTTGCGAATCCCCCTCATAGATACCCACCAAGAAATGATCGATTTGATTGATGAAAATGACGATGTGCGCATCATCGTAGAGGCTATCAAAGAGTCAACAAATGACTACACCACTGCACAGAGACACCTGATAAGGGAGATCAAACGAGAATACGATTCATACCTCGCCAATTATGGAGAACCAAAAACCCCGCACTCTTCGAAGATATATTCAAGAATTCTCCGATTCCCTTCAAGCATAAATCAACAGAGAAGCTCAACAGCCAGAAAGACCCCACTACCCGATGGGAGAAGTCGAGTTCTACAACAACCAAAGGCAAATATACCAAAAAGTGTATTGTGCCTTGGCCGGATCAGCTTTTCCCTACTCATCGAGTCAGAAGGCTATACTTGCGTCAATGAGAACCAATCTTGAAAGAGCTAATGGAAACCCATGAAATTATGCCGACATCAGAATGGTGGGAGATCTTAGAACCCTTCTAGATCTCATCGAAACTGGAGAACATCTCACAGCCTCGGAAAACTACAGGATCGTCATTCCCTCCACCATTGGTCATCATGTTGAACTGATAATTGATGAGCTGAACGAGTCAACATATGAAGAAGAAACTCGTGAGGTACCAAAATTCATTCCACACATGTTGCAAATCAACCTAGCAACCTATGTGATGACTCGACTGCGCGGAATGTACCAAGAAGAAGATGTAGAACTTGACGTTTACTGAAATGGATATCGCGAAATATTCAGCAAGTTAATCTACATCTTCAGAGACTCGGATTTTCCCTTCAACCGTGAACAACATTAAATCATCAGACAAGTATGCCAAGCAACAAGATCCTTTGGAGGAGATCCTTTGGCTAGTCACTTTGAAGAAGTAAGAACTGAGTTTATGGCTTTAATCGCCTCGATAGGTCGAAACCACCCCCAGCATGAGGTTGTCCGAACTTACAACTGCACCAGAATTGACCCTAACGGACCAGTTACACAGTCAGTTAGATACATCAGCTACGGGATAGCAATCCTCGACAGATTGGCCACTGACCACTTCAAAAGCTTCAGAATGGAATCCACCAACCCACCAACTCTTATTACCGACATGATAGAGAAATTCCTCCAATACTTTCCTCCAAGATACGCCCTACCTAGAATCCACAGTGACCACTCCAGCACTAGGGACGCATCCAGCATCATCTGAAGAAGAAAGGACTAAGTCGAGCTCTCGACTTTAAAAGAGCGCTTCTCGGGAGGCAAACCGTGTTTTTAAATTTCTGCAAATTTTACTTTCCAAGAAGTGATGAAATCTCCGACTATCTTTCACACACGGATCATACATGCCCCAGCCTGCAAGAAAGTATTAACACCCGAAGAATTGTATATCCGACGTGTTCACACCTACGAGACCAATCACAAGAAGACTTGATCAAGAATGCACCTATGAAGATGAAGTCTGGCAGATGCAAACAAAGGAATACCTGCAACTACCGGGGAGTACTTCTATACCGTCTCTTTCACTCGTTATAAATATACCATATTCACTATGCTTATCACTAAGTGTGGGATTCAAACCCAACACACACCGCTAAAGAATATGTCTTAGATGTTTCAACTCCTAAGTGTGGGATTTTGACCCCGGACAGGGCTTAGAATAACATCGAGGATGATGTTCCTTTAAGTGTGGGATAGCAGTAGTTGCACTACTGTGAAATGGATACTGGTATATGCTTGATTCTAAAATTGTTGCTCCGTAGACCCTGCTTCTCCAAAAAGTAACTCGAAAATTTAGAATATTTTCAAAACTGAGTTAAAAATATGTTGAAAATGAAAATTTTAGACGAAGAATGATTTACTTTGGGGAAGAAGGACAAATAAAATACAAATTTTTTTGAAAAATTAGTTTAGTAATCCCATAAAGAGCATTGCATGACTAGGCACACAACAAACCAACTTTCGATTCGTGAGGTATCTTGAGCTATTTAAAAAGCATTCACCTTTAATGCTTTACTTTTTCGATTCTTGAGTGTGCCGATGTATGCGTTTAGAATCAGAACTTGCTCCTGTTATGCATTTCAAATCCAGATTGGTGAGTAAAGAGGAGATCGAATCACTTCATTCTTAAACCCATCCATATACCCAAAAATAAACACGTTATCCCTACCTTCTTGAAAGCATCCCTCAAACTTTATAGTAAGTCCCAAAGATGAAAGAATAAAAAGCTACAAGGATATGACGTCAAAGAAGAAAAACCCAAGAAAGAAAATTCAAAGAAAAGAAAATCAATTGGAGAAAAAGACTCCTTCTGCAAACACTAAAAGAAAAGGGCGTCAATCCTCCCAAAAATTCCAACTTCACCAAAAAGAAACAATGAAAAACCAACAAAACCCTCTCTCACATCACCAATACTTCACCCCAGAAACACTACATCACTTTCCTTAGAATGATTGTGGGTAGATCGACTTCGCGCTCACCAAAAAGGTAACGATTTGATCCTCGATCAAGCCTATGACGATAAATGATACATGACTGGTGTTCAGAGTGATTGATAATACTAGAATAGGAAACCCTAAACACTTTAAGTGATTGAAGTGACCACGTTGAGAGGATTGCCTAGTCATGTATCCAAGATCAAAGATCAAAAGCATGCTCCCAAAGATTACAACCTTGTTTTTCAAAGAACAAATGTTTCATTTTTTCCAAAACCCCCTTTAGTAAAAAGTTCCACCTCAAAATATTTCATTATCTGCTTATCTTTAACCATGTTGAAATTTGAGTTTGCTTGAGGACAAGCAAAGTTCTAAGTGTGAGATACTTGATATCGCGTAAAAAGTCACGTTTTTACTACCGATATCTCTCTCATTCTGGAACGATTCTTAGCATATTGAACTCAAATATGGTTCAAATCAGTGATATTATGCTGAGATGGTCAAAACAAGGTTGCACGATAAAAATCAAGCAAAACGGATGAAAAATGAAGACTCCACGCACGTTTGAAGATTCAAGGCATCAAAATAAGAATTAAAGACTAAAGTACCCATCATCAACATCCATCTTACCCAAGATGTTCGTTTTCAAAATATGAGTCTAACAGAAGAAGAATCAACAAAAACGGATAAAGAATGAAGATTCTACGCCCGTCGGAAGATTTAAATGATTCGTACGCAATATCTGGAGATAGGAAACTCATCTTGGGGATTTCTTTATATCAAAATCTTCATTTTTGAATTACGAATCCAACGCAAAAAGAATCGACGCAAACAGACATATAACGAAGAAAATATGCACAAACTAAGAAACGAAAAAAAAGACGGCGAACCGGGGCGGGGGTAGGCCAGCCGCCGCCGGCCACCTACCAGCTGCCGCCGGCCACAGGTAGGGCGGCGCCGGCCACCTGCCACCCATCCCATTTCAGCTTTTTCGTCCTTCTGTGTAACCGGTGCCACACCTTTACGCGATTGTACGTACCCGGTGCCACACCTTTACGCGATCGTACATACCTGGTGCACCACCTTTTCCACCTTTTGCTAAAGTGCTCCTCAAGTTGCTAACGTGAGCCGAATTTCACGTATAAATAGGAGGCATGAGGTTTCATTTCAACACACACCATATGCATTAGTCATATTACTTTCTTATTTTCTCATTCTATTTTCTTACTTCAAAATTAGTATTAGGCTAGTTAAGAAGCTTGTTTAGGGTAGAACGAAAGCAAGGAACATCTTGTAATCTTTATTGTACGCTTGGAGTTACGCTTATTAATAAAGTATATTTCTTCTCGCATTCTAATCCGGGTTCTTTCTTTCCTATTCTATCTTAATTAAATATGTATGCTTTAATTATGCTAGAATTAGTTTGTGCCATGATTAGCGAGTAGATTACTATTGTATTTGTTGTGATGTAATTAGCATATATAATTATGGGTTGACTTTAAATACATTGTGAAATAATATGACGGCCCCTATTCAACTGTTTACTTGGTATAGTGCTGGAAATGGTTTTAAGCAAAGTACAAACGTATGGAAGCCGATAAACGACCAAAGGTAGTTGTATTATGGATCGACATTATAAAAATGGAAACTTTATGAACGGACTTATTAAGTGAGCTTAAACCTAAAACTTACATTCATCTTTCGATTAACAAGCATGATTGTAACCTTGTAAAGAGGAATCGCGAACCTTAATACTTGGTCAATAATTATCTGCGTCAAAACTATGGTTTAATTTTAACGTCATGCAAGCATCATAAATTGCAATGTGATTACGTGGAATTACCATGAGTATAGTACACTTCCAATCACAATGTAATTACCATGTAAACATCACAAAGCAATTAAATCTACAACGGAAACATCGGTAAACGATTAAATACATTGTGAACTACCATAGCATTTTCTGACATGGTCTGGGCTTAACTTTCTGCAAAAAGCCGTCATCATTTTAATTAGATTAGTTAGTTTAGATTAATTAGAGTAGGTAGGCTATAGGCTAAATAACCATTTACGAAAACCTAGGGATTTGTTAATTGTATCAAGAAAGGCAAGTTTAAAATGCAATCTAAAATGATACTCTTTCCTAACCTGTGAAACCCTAAAGTAAGGTACAAAAGAAACCTAAACGTTTTCCCTCACTTATCACTCTTAAGTTTTACTAATAGGAATTGGTAAATAAGTCCGAACATAAACCCTAAGTTAGTTGTTTATAAGACTCATAATCAATATGGTATTAAGAACGGTTAGACGTGTTATGGACTTGCTACTCTATTCCTTCGCCCACGAGCAAATGCGTTCAATAATATGGGCCAGTGATTCCCTCACAGGAGAGTGTGGAGAGTTGAGTATCGTCTGTCTGACCAGAATCATGACACCCTAATTACTCGTGACATATTAGTTGATAACCGACTAATAGGGAATCTATTGGTTATACCATAAGTTATTGAATCCTGCAAACGATTCTAATTTAGTTAATCATTTTCCCGTGAAAGTCATCATCCCATATTATTAGCTAATGAACTCACAACAAATACTAGTTTCCATTATCTTATTTATTATTACATTTTATTCGCTTTATTTACTTTACTTAGTTAACTGAACGAAATTCCCAACGCACTCTTTTAAAACCCCTTTACTAGAAAAGAAAGATTGATTGAATCACCTCCGTTTCAATTCAGTTTCTCTTTAAGAACGACTCTAGGTCATACTTACCATCTACTAGCCCTTGGTTCAGTATTAGTAAGTCATACTTAGACTCTAGCAAATATAAATTTAAAACACCCACGATCGCCCACCGGCGTTGTCATCATACAGCCGTTGACGGGTGCCATCATTTTCTTAAAGGTAGCTTTCAAGAATTTATATATTAATATATGTATACTATAATATGCTCTTTTTAAAGTCGCGAGCCTCGACCTTTTCGGAGAGAATTGTTTTATGATTCGTTCCGATCCCTATATAGGGAAAGGGTTGAGATTTGCTCCCTTAAGCGAACGTTTTTTGGTATGAAACTTTTTGAAAGCTCCTTTATGAAATTGTAAAATTAATTATGATGACTATTCTCTATTTTACCTAGGACTTTTCGTTCCTCGTATCCTAAATTGACAAGATCGCTGCTAAACTGATTGTATACCTTCCTTATCTTTTTAGGGTTTGACAGGCCGTTGCGTGGTCCTTGGTCTTTATAATTCAGATTGTGAGTGAGTTCATTCATGATATCCATAAATGCTTTCTCTTCCTGTGAATTAGGTTCTCCGGTTGTAGATTCAACTATCCTAAGGAGTTTACTGATTATGGATTTTTGTGTGGAAGTGAAGGGGTATTTGGTGAAGGCAAAGATTCGAACGAGCTTAACGTGATGGTCTTTTCTTTTAAGGAAGAGAGCTATGTCGATTCTTTCCTTGGTGGAATCTAGGAAAAATGTCTCGCAATTTTGAGATCAAGTAAGAGGCGGGGTCAACAAAGAATGAGATTTTACCAGGAATGATGATGGGAATTATCGGGTCTCGTTCTATCCAGAACTCGAGTTTGTTGATCATTGCAGCGACATTGTGATTAATTAATATCATAGATATTGGGAGGAAATCCATGTCGACAAATGATTCAAAAAGTAGATCTAAATCTGCTTTGAACTTTAGTTCTTGGTCTCGGAAATTAGTGAAAGTTATCTCGCATTCATTACTGGAGAGTCGAAGAAGGAATTCTACTTATTTTTCTAAATTGGCAATCATTTCTCGTTGTTCGTATGAAAACGTGAGGTCGGCATATTTTAATTGCCTAGCGAATGCTTTGTAGACATCTACCCTACGGGAAGGATGTAAAGAAGCACCGAGGTGGCGTTCTTCAAAACAAGGTTGTTCTGTCTCGACTGATTGAACCTTATCCACCACTCGATAAATGGTGTATTGGTATTCATGTGAAAGGAATGGAGAGATTCCGTCATTACAAGAATCAGAAACAGTTTGGGCATACACTGATATTTCAGGAATGAGGGTCATTAAGTCACATGATTTTGGAGGCTTTACTTCACAATTATCTTCGGGGAGATAATTGAAGTGGACAGAATTTGGTAAATCGGGTAAATGAAAAGTTGGAAAGCGATCTTCTGGAGATGATGCAAGGTCAGGTAATTGATCCGTGCCATCAAAATCCAGGCAATGTTTTGGAATAGAAAGTGGGGGCCTAAATTCTTCTAGGGTGTCGGAAGTTTCCTTACCTTTAGAGGAAGAAGGTGAAAAGAAATCAGATCCCATCTCTTTCTCTAAGTAGTTAAAGAACTCCGCATCATCCATTGCCTTCAATTCATCCTTTGAAATGAGGCAAGAAGTGGGTTTTCGAGTTGCCATTTTTAAACTAGTATTATCCTAATTAACTACTACTTAATTACTTAAATTAACTTTCAAAGGATTTCTGAGAAGATTTCGGTCGGAAGGATTTCCTAAATACTACTACTTAAGGCGGCTTTGAATCGTACGTTTGCGATTCCCCGGTAGCGGCGCCAAAAAGTTGATGGCGCCTTAAGCGTCGGTGTCGTTGATGGTAACTAATCGGGCGCTAACCGGGGTTTTAAAATTTATAAATAGTGGGGCTTAAATTATATGTACTACCTACTCTAGTTAGTAAGCGGTAAGTATAACCTAAGATCATTATATGAATCGAAACGTGTGGGTGATTAAAGCTGGTGCTTTCGGTAGGGAAGTATTTAGGATGAAACAAAGTAGGTAGGTTTGGGGGTTTTAAAACTAAAGACAAATAATTAAAGTACAGGAAAGTAAATTGCAGGAAATTAAAATGCATGAAAGCGGATAAAGATAAATAAGTGATTGCTGAGATTTTGATAGTTAATGTTTCAGGATGACAGACTAAATAGGGACAAAACTTAATATAATAAGTAAACTATTAGGTGTAAACTCTAGAACCCTACCAACTAAATTTCACATTGGCATGTCACTAGGAACTAGGTTATCATGATTCTGATCGGAGCAATACGCCAACTTCCAATACCTATCTGGTTAAGAGATAAGCAACCTATTTTGGTCTTATACCGAGGTGCATGAATCAGTGGCGTATCGTCTCATAGGTCCGACCGTTCTTAACCCCTAAGATAGTTTAGTGTTCAATTAGCATGCAGATTAATAACTTTGTATGCTTAGACCGCCGAGTTTATAAGACCTGGAGGTTTAAGTATCCTAAGTCACTTGGACTTTCACTTTCATTCCTAGGTCTTATTTATAATTAATTAGATTCCAGTTTCTTCGACTTATGACTTAAATCTCTCCTTTTCAAACAGTTATACATCCCTGGATTATTCACAGTTTATTAAAAACGTGTTTCATATGGAGACCATGCCTTTTAATAATTAGACCGTGTACATTTCAGGTAATTCCTCGCCTTCTTACGTCCAACATGCGGTCAAGAGTAATTGACAGTGAAAATGACACTCTAAACTAATTAAATGTAAAGCAGTTCGGAAATGTAAACCTAATATATACAACTAGTGGTTTCACTGTGTCTTACTTATTGCATGTCATGGGCACAGATAACTACTTACCATAATTAAGGTTGATCAGGTCTTAATTACTAGGTTACAGTCATGTGGATAACCAGAAAGGGTACTCCATAGATAAAACTTAAGTTCATAAGGTCTTAACAGTACAAGAGTTACTAATTCCTATTTTGTCTGAACGTATTTTACGAATATTACTTTACAGTGCATTGACTTTCGTAGGATATACCGGTTAGTTGTGAAGTTGTATTATCCTTTTGGAATTCCAACTGTTAAACCATAGCTGATTCCAGTGATATGATTACCTTCAGTCGTTTATGACTTCCATACATTTGTACTTTGCTCGAAAGCTTTTCCAGTACAATATCGAATAAACAGTCGAATAGGGGCCATCATATCACTTTACGATTGTTGTGCACTAATTATATAATGTCATCCCTACTTATAGTTATCTACATCATCAACAATCATAATAATAAACTGCTCGCAATTCATGGCAACAAATAAATCACATACCAAGTAATAATACATATTTAAAATACGAAAAAAAACAAGTATGATAAAGGGTTAGATATCACCCGAAAATAAATGCGTAGCAGCGTATTATTATGATTGACAACTCTTTCACACGTACAAAGGTTTATCTCCGAATCTCTATCATTCATTCTAGCTCCTATATTAATCCGTAGATTAATTACAATAATTATAGAATGAGAAAAACTATAAAATACAAGAGAATTAAGATTTGTGAGGAGTGTATATGAGAGTGTAAGAGTGTCTGTGAGTGTCTTGAAATGAATCATGGAGCCTCCTACTTATAGGATAAAATGGGTGCATCTTAGCAACTTGGGGCACATGTTTGCAAAAGGTGGAAAAGTTGCTAGCACATGTACCCTAAAGAGCGTAAAGGTCTAACACGTATACCTTGAAGTAGCGAAAAGGTCTAGCACGTGTACCCTGCAAGTACGGGCGAGGATGGAAAAGTGCACGAGGGATATGGGGTGGCCATCCGGCGCCGCAACCATGGTGGCCGGTGGTGGCAGACTGGTGGCCAGCGGCGGCTGCCACCTGCCCGCCCAGTTCGTTGTCTTTCACCTCGTTACTTGATTCGTTCGTATCTCCTTCATTATGTGTCCGTTTGCTTTGATTCTTTTTGCGTTGGATTCGTTTTTCAAAAACAAAGACTCTGATGAAAAGAAATACCAAATATATGTCTCTGATCTTTGGATGTCTTATACGAATCGTTTGAATCTTCCGGCGTACGTAGAATCTTCATTCTTCATCCGTTTTTGTTGATGCTTCTTCTGTTAGATTCGTATTTTGAAAAAGAATATCTTGGATAAGAGAAATCTCAGTGATGGTTACTTTTGCCTTTAATACTTTTCTTGATGTCTTGAATCTTCAAACGTGTGTGGAATCTTCATTTTTAGTCAAAACTGTGGAACCATTGCTACCTGCACAAGACAGAGGAATGATTATACAATGCTGAATCTTACTCAAGTCTATGGTATTCTGCTCAACTGGGAGCAGTCTGAAAAGCAAGCTGGTCAAAGTGAGCACATTCGTGCAACACTTGGAAGTCAAAAGATATCGAATACCCTTGTAGATGAGCTTGAAGAAATTGATCCGAGGCAGAAATCAAAAGGTTCTAAGCTAAGATCAAAGTCATTAATAGATGATGAAGAAGGTGATCAAGCTGAAGAACAGTCAGAGTATGAATATGATGACGGTCTAGAGAAGCTGGAAAGAGACATGGCAATGATGGTTGCAAGTTTCAGAAAGAACACCAGATCAAAAAGATTCGCTGGTGCTCTATCAACTCAACTGATAATTTCAAATCAAAAGGTGACTGCTACAAGTGTGGTAACCTTGGTCACTTTGCAGCTGATTGTATATCAAAGTCAATAAACCCTACCCCTGAACCTAAGACAAGCTTCAGAAATGACAAGTATAACAAGTACAAAGCAAAGTACAAGAAGCTGAAGGCAATGTCCAAATCTGGAAAGAAAAGGGGTAAAGGTTTTGTCGCTGAAGAGGGTTCATTCAGCGACTCATCCTCATCCTCATCATCAGATGAAGAAGAATCAATGATTTGTATAGACAGGAATACTGTCTAATGGCTAATGACGCTGAATTTCATGATGATATCAAAAAAGTCGCTCATAAATGTTCAGCATCTGGATGGGATCCTTAAACTATCTACAAGGTACATTGTTTCAAATCATCTTTAGTTACTGAAAAAGATAATGTTTTTGAGTCTCTGATAGTTGACTTATAAAATGCTCATACCATTCAGAAAAGACAGAGATGTGAGATCAGTGACTTAAAATTCAAACTAACTGATCAAAAGGAAAATATGTCAAAAATTAAGAAGTTAAAGCTAGATCTTGATGTACAAACTTATGCTAATCAAATATGTGTTTAGGAGAAAGTAAAATTTGAAACACCGTTTTTGCAACTCAAAAAGGTCATGGAATTTTGGTGTAAGTCTACTGAAAAAGTAAATCAGTGTGTAAATAATCAGATTCCAAAACCAGCTAAGGCTATTTTGGGAGGTGATTATGAACATGTTGCCTCACTCGCTGATTCACCAAAAGTTGATCCTGTTTTTGAACCCAAGGGTAATTTTCCAGAAGTTGTATTTGAACCCATATTAGTCTTCAGTGAGCCAAGACCAAACTATTTCACAAAAAGAAAATTGGTCACTAATGATTATGATATAACAAATGGTAGTGATGAGATAAATGTTTTGAAAACTGTCAAATCATCAGTAAATTCACATCTCATCAAGATCATCGTTGATATCAGTCACTGAGAAAACTTCTATCAGTGACCTTAAGTCAAAGATGCAAAAAGTAAAAATTAGCAAGAGAAGTTGTATGATAGTGTCAGATCAACAACTTAAAATAAGGAAAGTCAAACAGGCCTGTCATACAAATAAAAAGTGTTATAAATGTGGCAACAGACAGCATCTATCATCTGAATGCTCAGCTTTACCTATATCAAAACATATAATCATTAGTGAGCATTCAGACACCATTTATGCAAACCAGTGGAAGCCAAAATCAAGGCCTAGCCACTATGAACCCATCTCAGGATGGGTTCATCAGTTGAACTAATTTATTTATTGATGCAGGGCATTCTTAGAGAGACTATCTGGTATCTAGACAGTGGTTGTTCCAGACATATGACCAGATGTAAGTCCCTGCTCAGTGACTACCAGGATGAAAGAGGTCCTAATGTAGTGTTTGGTGATAAAAAGGTTAGCCAGACAAGAGGTTATGGTGTCTTGACCAATGGGAATGTGATGTTTAAGCCTGTAGCTTATTTGGAGGGACTATTTGAGCATGAAGCTGGTGTTGTTTAAGCCTGTAGCACAATATATTAAACATCAATCAGTTTTGTGACTCCAACAATAAAGTGCTATTTGAGCATGAAGCTGGTGTTGTTTACAACAAGAAAGGTAAGTGTTGTGATGGCTGCTAACAGAAAGGGAAATACATACGTTGTCAATATGGACTCAGCTCAGTCGGGGACATGCTTTTATTCCAGAACCGTTTTAGAAGAAAAATAGGTATCGCATAATCAACTTTGTCATCTGAATTCTAAAGGCTATCAATAAACTAAGCAAAAATGGTTTAGTCACTGGACTTCCAAAATTGTATTATGATAAAGATAAACTTTGTTCAGCATGTGAGAAAGGAAAGCATCACAGTTCATCCTTCAAAAGTAAACATACATCATCAGTGACTGAATGCTTCTACCTACTCCATATGGATCCATTTGGTCCAATAAGTACTTCAAGTCTTGGTGGAAAGAGATATTGCTTGGGAATTGTGGATGAATACTCCAGATACACCTGGGTATTCTTTCTAAAAGCCAAAAATGAAGCAGCAAGTGAAATTATATCCTTTATCAAGAAAATGGAGAACTTAAATAGCAGTTTGGTAAAACATCTAAGAAGTGATAATGGCACTGAATTTAGAAATGTTAACTTGGAAAGTTTCTGTGATTCAAAAGGTATTTCTCAAAACTTTTCAGCACCAAGAACACCCCAACAAAATGGGGTGGCAGAGAGGAGAAATAGAACCTTAATTGAATCTTCCAGGTCAATGCTCATTGATGTTGGTCTTAAGACCTATTTCTGGGTTGAAGCAGTAAATACTGCCTGCTATACGCAGAATAGGTCACTGATTGTCAAACGACATAATAAGATAGCATATGAGGTGTTAAGGGTGAGAAAACCTGACATAAGTTTTCTTCATGTTTTTGGTAGTACCTTCTACATTTTAAACATAAGAGATCACTTAGGAAAGTTTGATCCAAAAGCTGATGAAGGAATATTTGTTGGTTACTCAATCATCTCTAAAGCCTTCAGAGTTTAAAATAAATGAAGAGAATGTATTGAGGAATCAATGGATGTTACTTTTGATGAATCATATGATGAGTCACTCACTGATCCAAAAGAGTATGAAAATCTTGTTTTTAATTAAATGGATGGTGACTCATCAGTTGAAAGAAAATCAAATGATAAGAAATATGAGAATTTCTCATCAGACTCTGATAGGGAACATAGTGTTCCTGAAATCAATTCTAGCTCTACTTCAGCAGATTCAGGAACGTTATCTTTACCTACTGATATCCCATCATCACCATCATCATCTCACTGTCCAAACCAAAACTCTCAGAACAACAATACTCATGTTTCTAATGTTGATCTATCACATGGACCATCACCGAATAAGTCAGTCACTACTGAACCTCAACGAATGACTAAGTGGACAAAACATATTGATAATCAGTTGATTATTGGTAATCTACTATCTAGGGATCAGACAAGATCAGCAACTGCTAACTTTTGTTTGTTTGTAAACTTTGTGTCACTGATTGAACCAAAGAAGGTTGATGAAGCACATTCACTGATCATCACTGGATAGCTGTCATGCAAGAAGAGCTATCACAGTTTGAAAGAAACAAAGTCTGGAAGTTGGTGCCTCAGCCCTCTGGTAAATCAGTAATTGGAACAACATGGGTATTCAGAAACAAGATGGATGTTGATGGTGTGGTAACCCGGAACAAGGCTAGACTGGTTGCACAAAGTTATTGTCAGCAAGAAGGCATTGACTATGATGAAAACTTTTAACCAGTGGCTAGATTTGAGGCTATCAGGTTGTTTCTAGCCTATGCAGCTCACAAGAAGTTTAAAGTATATCAAATGGATGTGAAAAGTGCCTTTCTGAATGGGAAGTTGCAGGAAGAAGTGTATGTCAAGCAACCACCTGGATTCATTGATCCAAAACATCCTAGTTATGTTTACAAACTTGAAAAGGCCTTGTATGGACTAAAACAGGCTTTCAGAGCCTGGTATGATACTCTCTCTGTCTATCTGATAAAATGTGGCTATGTCAGAGGTAAGATTGATAGAACATTGTTTATCAAAAGAGATAAGAGAGATGTTATATTAGTCCAAATTTATGTTGATGATATCATTTTTGGGTTTACTAACGGTGACATGTGCAAGGAATTCTCTGAACTCATGACTAAAAGTTATGAGATGAGTATGATGGGTAAATTAACACTTTCCCTTGGTCTGCAAATAAAGCAAACAAAAAGTGGAACTTTTATAAATCAAAGAAAATATGTTAAAGATTTATTAAAGAAATTTAAATTCACTAACTGCTCATCCCTTGCTACACCCATGTCACATGCAGTAAAATTACATGCTGACTCTGATGGTAAATCTGTGAACATCACTGTTTATAGAGGAATGATCGGGTCACTACTATACTTAACTGCAATTAGACCATACATTATGTTTGCTACATGTCTTTGTGCTAGGTATCAAGCTGATCCAAAGGAATCACACTTGCTCGCTGTCAAAAGAATATTCAAAATCTGAAGGGTACACCAAATCTTGGACTCTGGTACCCGCCTAGTTCAGATTTCTTGCTGAAAGGATATTCTGATTCTGATCACGCTGGATGCAAGCTGGATAGAAATAGCACTTCTGGTAGCTGTCAATTTCTAGGAGAAAAGCTTGTAAGCTTGTCTAGCAAGAAACAAAATTCAGTTTCAACTTCAACCGGTGAAGCTGAATATGTCGCTGCTAGTGCTTCTACGGCTCAAATTCTCTGGATGAAAAATCAGCTCACTGCTAGTACTTCAAAGAAATACCAATCTATTGTGATAGTCAAAGTGCCATAGCTATTGCCAATAATCTGGTGATGCACTCAAGAACAAAGCAGATTGATGTATGATATCACTTCATTAGGGACCATGTGATGAAAGGTGATATTAAACTTCATTTCATTCCAACTGATTACCAACTCGCTAATTTGTTTACAAAACCTTTGGATGAGAAAAGATTTAATTTTCTTATCAGCGAGCTTGGTATGTTATACTTCAATGAATAAATAAACTCCTTGAGTTTATTTATTATTTATTGTTTAAATTTATAAATGCTTTAAATAAAATGTCTTTGTAAAATATAACTTCAGTAGAGCATGCGCACTAATCAATTAATCTTAACTGATCTAGTCAGCAAGATTAATACTCAGTTAGCTGTGATCATCTAATGTTATAATTTTATAAAGTCTCATGAGTATTTTATTATATCTCAATATTAGGTTAATAGCATTGCTCTATGTTATTTCTAGCTGATCTAGTTAGTATTCTAAGTTGTAACTTGATCAGTGAGGTGTAATATAAAAATATGTTATACATTTAATATAAGTCATAATCTATATTCATGTTCTTTTTAATAATATATATATATATATATATATATATATCAATACAATGTAACAATAGTGAGTTGATAAGTTAAATTTATATCAAAACTGTAACTATGTCACAATGACTTAATCAGTATTCTAAGTTGTGATTAGGTCAATGAGACATAGTCTCAGCAAGATAAAAGATTTAATTTATTCTCTTATAGATGTTATATTTCTTTTTGGTGGTAAATCAAGAAATTGATTATATATCTTCAGTGATTCTTTCCCTCATTGAAGATATCATTTAATGGTGAGATCATATCCACAAATATCATTTAGAATAAACGTTTTATGGTGCAACGCAAAAGTTGCATTGTCTGACACTCTCTCTCCTACGTCAGTGCACTTTTCCGGCGCACCTCTCCCATCGCCATTAATACCACCAGGTTCCATAATCATCACCCCTATACCATTACCACTCACCACCACCATCGTCCACGACAATCCATTTTACTACATGATAATCAAGAAGCGTATGCTATAAAACAACAACTTAAATCTCACTTCTCCTTTTACACTTTTTTGATTTTCATAAAAACATTTTGTTTTTCAAAAACCCTAAAATGGAAAGTGAAAATCTGCAAATAATCTTTCTCAATGGCAAGATCAAATTTTTTAAAAATGCTTACACGCCTACTGCAGAGATTATAGGTCTTCGAGCCTCTGCAACAAATGAAGATCTTGTCGTTACAATTCCCAAATCTAATTATTTAGGAAATATAACTTGTTCAAAACCAGAGTATGCGGAGATAATAAACTTTTTGAATAGCCACTTTATTTTCCCTGCTCTTAAGTTATCACCTGGGGAGATGAACCTAGAATGGCTCAGTGAGTTCTGGTTTACCTGTACTCACTCGGTAGTTCAAGGGGTTTCACATCTTCAGGGTTTTATTGATAACGGGAGTAAAAAGATAACCGTCAATGCATCCATCCGTCGATCTATTTTACAACTTCCTGTACATGCCTCTTATGAGCCATGATATCGCGTAAAAATCACGTTTTTACTACTTATATCTCTCCCATTCTGGAACAATACTTGACAAATAAACTCAAATAATGTTCAAATCAATGAAACTTTGTCAAGAAGGTCAAAATAGAGTTGCACGAGAAAAATCAAGCAAAACGGACAAAAAACGAAGATTCCAGACACGTTTGAAGATTCAAGACATCAAGACAAGATTTAAAGGCAAAAGTGCCCATCACTGATATTTCTCTTATCCAAGATATCCGTTTTCAAAATACGAATCTAACAGAAGAAGAATCAACAAAAACGGATGAAGAATGAAGATTCTACGTACGCTAGAAGATTCAAATGATTCGAATGAGACATCCAAAGATTAGAGACATATTTTTGGGATTTCTTTTCATCAAAGTCTTCGTTTTTGAAAAACAAATCCAACGCAAAAAGAATCAACGCAAACGGACGCATAACGAAGGAGATACGCACGAATCAAGAAACGAGGCAAAAGACGGTGACCCTAGGCGGGGGAGGGGCAGCCGCCGCTGGCCACCACCCCACCGCCGCCGGCCACCATGGTGGCGGTGCCGGCTGGCCTCCCCCTGTCTCTCATGCACTTTTTCGTCCTCGCCCGTACTCGCAGGGTACATGTGCTAGGCCTTTTCCGTGACTCTAGGGTACACGTGCTAGACCTTTAAGCGCTTTAGGGTACATGTGCTAGCAACGTTCCCACCTTTTGCTAACATGTACCCCAAGTTGATAGAATGCACTAATTTGCCCCTATAAATAGGGAGCCCATGGTTCATTTGAAGATACACCTTTATACCTTGGATACACACACCATACACTTTCTACATTCTATATCTTTCTTGTAAAAATTAGTATTTCTTCCTTTAGGTTAGTTTAATTAATTAGAATAGCTAATTAATTAACTAAGGAAGATTTGTACGGAGGTGCTCCGGGACACATTATAGCTACGAGTTACTTGTATACCTTTCCAGGTCTTAATCTATCTTCCATATTTGAATATGCATGCTAGAATTGTCATGGTTAACTAGATAACTCAATAGTCTGCTATGATAGTCATTTAGAGAATTTTAAATATGTAATGGTGTTGTATGTTATGAGATTGTGGATGGTTTATATTATAAATAGATGTATGAATTAAATCTTTATCATTTATCTGCACAACTCATGTTGTGACTAAAACCTTATCCAAAAATGAACGTAGCTAACTCATAGGATATAGGTCACTTAGTTATACTATGCTAGATTGAATCATTGAGCTCAGCATGGCCAGTGTTCTCTAGACTAAAATAGGATCCAAGAGATACGGAATATGGGAATAGAGGTAGATTAAGACTAAATTCATATAGACGATATTTTTGAAACAACTTTCGGAATATCCTCGACTTAAATAATACCTTTGTATGCTTATATCGAACTATTGCTTTGATCATCTTATTGCACGTTCTTGTTTGATTGCTACCTTAGGATCATCATAATAGTGAAATACAATTGGCATTATTTATCGTGAAGTAATATGACGGCCCCTATTCGACTATTCTCTGATATAGTACTGGAAACGCTTGGGGCGGAGTACAAATGTATGGAAGTCTAGAACGACCGAAGGTAGTTATATTATGAATCGAATAACAAACGTGTTACTTAAGTTTCCATTTGTAGTACAAACCATCCCTGTATTCTTGCATACCTGAGTAATGTTGATAATTCGTACGAATAAGTGATGACATATTATCCGACCGTCTAGACCAGTTAGTCCAACCTATTCCGGTGAGGGTAAACCTCGTTCATAAGATTGTTTATTCAACAAACTATGCCATGATTCGGACATCTCTGACGACCGAGATTGGGGAATAGGATTCGAGATTAACTGTCGGATAATATGGGTATACATTTGAGAGAACTTTCAGTGTATGCTTTAATATATGTTGCAACCCATGTGACATTCTATTTGCCTGATTGTGGACACCTTCGCGTTAGCCCGACAGAAGGATTGCAGTGATAGCTCAAATTAACTTACGAATTTATTCCCATTAGAACTCTCCATATTAAACAACTCCTAAACCACTTCATAGTAGAAAATGGCTTCAATTGCTGAACGCCCGAAGTAACCTCCACCTTTCAGTTTATTTTAATTCAATTTAGAATAGAAAATCCAAAACCAAAACCAACTCTTTTCTCCCTAGCTAGATACATAAAAGTTTCTAAATCCCCTAGCTTTAATTTGCCGCGCTTTGAAGAACGATCCTAGGTCATACTTGTCCTTTGCTAGCCCTTTGATTAGCATAATAGTAACCCTAGGCCCCAGCCTTATAAATTTAAAACCCACTGTTGTCTTGCATCACCATTAGAAGTTCCAACGACCAGTGTGCAGCACAACAAGCCACTACCTGACAGAGAAGAAGCCAAAGGAGGCTTAGTCAATCTTACTGGGATTGACTGTAAATACTCTGTCGATGGTAGTGGTAATCGTAAATATGTCACTGTACATAAAACCAAGATGGATGGAGTGTGGAACGCCCTATTTTCAAATTTTATTCAATCTTTAGGCACTAAAAGAGGGAGCTATGATCAATTCAGCTCCCTAGAGGCACAAATCAACTGGTCACTGGTTAACTCTCTAAGGATTGACTATGCGAGTGTGATCTTCAACGAGCTGATTTCTAAAGTCATTGAACCTACCAGGTCAAAGTATGTGCCCTATCCTAGGTTTCTCACACTGATCTTTAAATACTAGTTCGAAATCTATGATACAGTGTCATTTGCTGGATTTGAACCAACCCTGGTAGGAAGTCAAATATTCTCTAAAGTAGTGATTGTGTCTCTACTTGACTTTATGAAATAATCGGGGATACTTGCACCCCAGCCTTTACAAACTGTACATCCGTCCGGTCCCGCACCCAAATCGACCATGTCACTGACCACACCCTGAGTGACTATCATTGGTCAACCACCAATCACGAAACCAGCAACTGCTCCTAAGAAAAAATCTAAATTAGGGTCCCTGACATTAAAGGTTCAGGGACATAGAAACACAAAGACATCTACGGATCCCAAGGATGAAGCAGAGATTGAACGTTCAGTCCATGCGGGCATTCTTGATAAACCCAAAACTTCAACTGCTTCACTGGACTCCTGAAAGTATAGTGACTCTAAAAAGGGAAAACTACAGACAGCTACAATGGCTCAACCCATTGTTAGCAGTGATTTGGGTGCAACCCACACCCCTTCAGTGAGTCAAACCCCCCGCCACTTGTCATCCTCACAAAAGGATGACATTTTAGACAAAGGGCTAGTGGTATCAGTTGGTGATAACACACCCATCGCTGATGCCACACCACTGGCTACAGACCCGGGTCATCTCTCATCTAGCACTTCACAAACCGCCAATGTCTCCCCCCCAGTCACAGGGAGAGATATAGGTTGACCCTTCCGTTTTCGATGATCCATCAGCTCAAACACAAGCTGGTGATGACGAGGAAACCCAACTAATGGACACCTCTAATGATGATACACCACCACCGCCACCACCATACATCCCTGTTGCTACTGCTGCTGCTGCCCCCGAACCAACACCTATACTACTCACCACTGCTCCTCCAGCTACTACTATTACTTCACCAATCCAGGAGTTAGAGGACATGTCTCTCTCTAGTGACAATATCTCTGCAGTAGCTGGTACTGATCCCTTTGCTGATATTGCCATGGGTGCAGGGGATCAGGGAGCACAATCCAAACCACTACCTACACCACCATCATCTCCACAAAAACAACCTACACCACCATCTCCTCAAAAACAACACATACCACATCCACCTCCATCTCCAAAAGCTGTTGATCAAGCCTCATATCCACTCCCTCCTCTTCTGAGAAGTTGCTGATGGAATATATTGCTTCTTTTCAGCAACAAATCAAGTTTCTTATTGAGGACAAGGAAGTTCTCAAAGGCCAAGTTGCTGATCTCACAACTGCTGTCAAAGCTTTGGCAACTGTTTATGATCATATCCCTACCTGGAGCTCTGAGATCAGTGACAAGGTAAAAATCTTGACAATGTTGGCCTGTCCTTTTCTTAGTTGCTGGAGACTCAATCAAAGGCCCTCTCTGAACTCACTACTACAACAAAGATGAATCTCCTCACTCGCAATGAATCTATCCTCGCTCTCTCTGATCAACAAAAAGAAATGGCAGCTTCTATTCTCTGGTACATAAACGCAAATGATCAAGTTATCTCTTCCATGACTGCACATCATCAAGCTACTAAAGCTGAAGTTGCTGCCCTCCGCATTGATAAAAAGAAACTCTATCGCTGGATCAAGGAATGTGTAGCATCTTTTTATGATGAAAAGGGGGAGAGACTAGTTGCTGACAATATAGATTTCATCAATGAAGATACTGATCACAGAAATATCTTGTTGGAGTCTTTCTCCCTTTGGTCTATTGCTGAGAAACCTGAGTTAGAAGCTGTTGAAGTTGCAGAGTTATCATCGATTGATATGGATGCTGATGATAATGAGGATGAGTATGATGAGATTGCATTCCCTGAGTTTCATCCAAATGAACTCAGGATGTATGATTATAAGGTAAAAGAGTGGGCTGCTGATGAGGTAGCTAAGATGGAGGGGGAGTCAGTTAGTTTTGAACTGGCTCGATGGACATGGATGAACAGGGAGGAGGATGATATCAATATGGATGGTGATAATGATGGTAATGATGGTGATGACGATGATGACAATGATGGTGATGACAAAGATGATGGAGCTGATAAAGGAAATAAGAAAGAAGATGATGATGATGAAATGGAGGATCAATTACATATCTCTTATATTCTTATGAAAAGGAAAACGTAAGTTGAAAGAACAGTCAGACGCTGATAGAAAATATCCGTTGGAACTAAGTCAAAAGGAGGCTGAGGAAAGAGAAAGGTCTCTGAAGCTAAAAAGAGCTCAGGAAGAAGGAGATGTAGTGATTGCTCGCATACTGCAAAATTTGGAAGAGACAGAGGAACAACAAGAAAAAGTCACTGCTGTGTCCAAAAAGAAAGGGGGAGATAAATCATCAGTGGATAGATTATGGAATGAGATTGACAGAAAGAAATATGCAGCTAGAATGATTGGAAGATCAAATCCTGCTCCTATTACCAAGGTAAATCTAAAGAAACCAAAGAATAAATCTCAAGCACAGCTACTCATCCACAGAGGCACAGAGTCTCAAGCAATGGCCTCGATCAAGTACAAGTTACATAGAGAGGAATGGAATGAGATCAGGCTTGCTGTGAGTCACTCATCAAGTGCAGCAAAAAGAGAAGTGCTAAATGAGATTGATCGATTGTTTCAGAAGATGGTGGATCTACAGCTACTAAGACCAGAAGATACTGTCATACTTGTTGAAGAGATAGTGCAACCACCTAGTCCAAGGTATAGGTCAGGTACCAGCTGTGACAATCGTTAAAATCTCATGTCATAACCGCACTCGAATCTTAAACTACGCTTACAATATTCTTTAAATCCTAGTGAAAATTCTAGGTTATGACTCCGTAGGCTTACTAAAGTCGTAGAACGTCTAGGAGATTGCTTAGTGAATCTTAAATTCCTCTAGACTTCCTAAATTTGGTACTAAGTGCCAAACTAAACAAAGAAAAATCTACCTCTTTATGTCTTCACAAAATCTTTATCGAATCGCCAAACCGAAATTTCAGTGACTCGACAAGTAAATTCAATCGGACGGTACCCGACTTAACACGAACGTTGGTGAAAACATTTCTAAAAATAACTTAAAACTATTTTTAGAAGTTATTTATCATATATTATTATTTTTTATAAAATAATACACGAAAAACCTAGACGTTTTAATTAAAACGTCTCAAACGCAGTAAAAATGCACGAATCGAATTTTGCACCTAAACGAAAGTCAATAAATATTTTGACAACTAAAAATAAAATATTTTAATAATAATTACAATGAAAAATCATCCAAATTATACCGTTAATTTAAACGACTCAAAATAACGTTACGCGATTTAACCGAATAACAACACTGTACGTAAACACAGTCTAAAAATCAGAATTTAAACACCCACACCCTTCTTGTGGGGCCCCCAAACCGTCCACCACCACCCCTCTTCCCCTATTCAAATTCCATGCATTTTACTTTTACTTACACCTCCATTCAAACCTCATGCAAGATCATTTCACATTCACATTTTTTCACAAACTCTCTAACCTCTCTCTAAACTCACTTCCTCTCTCTAATACTCTGAGAAAACTCAGACCTCAAATCACCAAAAACCACAACAAGCTCCACCATAAACCACCACACAAATCTTCATCCATTTCTCAAGATTTTTCAAGATTTCAAGAGCTCAAGAACATCTCATCTCATTTCTGTCCTCCTTTCTTCAAAACATCATTGTGAGAACTTTTCTTACATCTATTTATGCTTATAAACATGTAATAAGGTTCACTCAACAAGTATTATAATAAAACACTACTCAAAAACTATTTCTCTTAACATGAAATCAACAAAAAGTAAGGAATACTTTCTGTCCAGAAAGTTTGGTCCACTTCCACGAATTTTAGAAAAATCAATTTTTCATGAAAATGGACGTTCCTATAGTCTATAATCAATTTCAAGATGTTAGTTTTCAAACCCCGCAAACCTCATATCTTTTTGAGCTCATTTACTATTTTTAATAATTCATATAAAAACATATATACAATCTGCTCTGAAAAGTCAGAAACTTTGTTCATATGGTTTTGACCATATCTTGAGCTACACAACTCCAAATGACCTGAAACTACAGCCCAAATATTAAAAATTTCATTGGCTACAACTTTTATGAAGACCACTTTTATTGATTCCTTGTAGATTTTTGCTTATAAATATAATCTTCATGCATGCTTTCAGATTGGTCAGTTTCTGGACCACAGAGGAAAAAGAAATTGTTGAGTCACTGATCGCTGAACTCAAGTGGTCACTGATCTCAAGGATTAAGGGGGAGATTATATAAGAGATTGTTAAAGTCATTATTCGCTGATGAGTGAAGTCACTGATCATGATATCTGTTCACAGTCTCTGATCTTCTCAATAATGCTCCATGAAGAAAATGATTCAAGTCAAGCTCCTGTTGCTGAAGGTCTCTAAGTCGCTGATCATATGATAAGCCAGTAGATGAAGATCTTATCAAGATAAAAGACTCAACTATGTGTGTCGCTGATACTCATCTATCAGCGAGAGTCTCCAAGTCTTCTTGAGTTCTCTCTTCTGCTGAATAAAAGAAGTCACTAAAGATTAGCTATTCAAGTCATTCTTTAGAGCATGTTAGCTCGCATCGAGAATGAGGAGAATTGTGTTTCTATTAGTGACTGCAGCATTAAATGCCGCATTAAATAAGAAGTTGACATTCGACATTATTACGGCGCAGCGCGTGTTCCTCGAAACTTGAAAAGAGTAACGTGGAAGCATTTGATTGGTCTATGGTACAAGGTGATATTTTCCAAGACAGAATGTCGTGCCATGATACATCACATCTCAACTACCTCTCCAATCAAGCAGCGACACGTGTCCTTCAGATCCGGAAATTAAGGATTTCAGCGTCTATAAATAGCGTAGTATGTTGTACTTCATTTTGTGTCGATTACTTGTATTGTCACTTGTTTGTGAGTGACTAGTTTGTCTAAGATACAAGTAACACCAGCAAGTGAACTAGTAGCGTGTTTGTCCACTACCAGTTTACTTCAGCGAGTGAGCAAGTTAGCGTGTTTGTCCACTACTGCTCATCTCCTTTGTAATAGCTGTATTGTTTGATTTGGATTAGCTTTGGCTAATCTATTCCGCAATCAACAAGAGATAAATCTTATATATAAAAGAACTTATCCTTCAGCTACAATTGCATCAGCAACCGAACTGCTTATCTCATATATATATTTGTG
The DNA here is from genome assembly GCA_963422505.1 of Pseudognaphalium luteoalbum. Lineage (NCBI taxonomy): Eukaryota > Viridiplantae > Streptophyta > Magnoliopsida > Asterales > Asteraceae > Pseudognaphalium > Pseudognaphalium luteoalbum. The sequence continues at coordinate 54,008,190 of OY730196.1, forward strand.
TTCATATTGTTGTTTCTTTAATACGATTAAAAACTTACAAAACAAGCTAACACATTATAACAGAAAAGTTTTTAATTGTATTCAACCCCCCCCCCCTTCTACAATTAACTCATTGTTAACGATTCACAATCACTAACATAATAGTGATTAGGGACTCACAATTGGTATCAGAGCAGAGTTGGTTTAAAATATAATTAACCAGATCTGCAATGGAATCCGTTAAATACAGTTGTGTTGATTCTGAGTACCAGAAGGGAAATGGCTCCACTACAAAACCGCTAGCTTTGGACCCATCAAGAATTGAAACCTGGATGTCCAGGATGATGATGTTCTTAGACTTTGTTGATGATCGTCTTTGTTCTATAATAAATGACGGTCCTCACACCCCCACTGTCATTATTCCTGCTGTTGCAGCCACTGCAACCACTCCTGCATTACCAGAAATGGTTATGCCAAAAAGGGAGAAACAATGGACAGATGAGGACAGGCGCATGGTCAGGCTGGATAAACAAGCTAAAATATACATAAGCATGTCACTTCCTGATGAAGTGTTTGAGTCCATTAGATTGTGCAGTACAGCGAAACACATGTGGGACACTCTGAGAAATATATATATTGGAACCCCCGACATTATTCGCTGTAGAGAAGTAAATCTAACTCGTCAGTATGAACTGTTTGCCATGGAACCCAATGAGTCACTGGCCTCCACCTATACTAGATATCAAGCTTTAATAAATAAAATGGAAAAGGCTAATATAGGAAAGGACCAAAGATTTGTTGTCGAAAAATTTCTAGAACTGCTGCCTAGAAAAGTTTGGGGAACCATTGCAACATGTACTCGACAACGTAATGATTATACTTCTCTCAATCTAACTCAAGTTTATGGTATATTGTTAAATTGGGAACAATCTGAGAAACGGGCTGATCAAAGTGAGCACATTCGTGCTGCACTAGGCAGTCAAAAGATTTCTAATGCCCTTGTAGCTGAGCTAGAAGAGATTGACCAAAAGCAGAAAGTTAAGATCACCAAGTTGAGTTCAAAGTCACTGATTGCAGATGAGGAAGGGTGTGCTGCTGACAGTCAGTCTGAAGTCAGCTATGAAGTAGGACTAGAGAAGCGGGAAAGAGATATGGCCATGATGGTTGCAAATTTCAGAAAGAACACTAGGTTCAACAAATTTGCTGGTGCACCATCAAGTGACATCCCAAAGTCAAAAGGCGACTGCTACAAATGTGGCAAACCTGGTCACTTTGCAGCTGACTGTAGATCCAAAGCTGTCAATCCTCTCCCTGAGTAAAGGCCCAGCTTCAGAAATGACAAGTACAACAAGTACAAGTCAAAGTACAAGAAGCTGAAAGATCTGTCCAAAGCTGGCAAGAAGAAGGGAAAAGGGTTCGTCGCTGAAGAAGGATCCTTCAGCGACTCTGACTCAACCTCATCATCTGATGAAGAAGAAGCTATGATTTGTTTAGATCGGGATTACTGCCTGATGGCTGATGATGCTAACTTCCATGAAGACATCAAGGAAGTAGCTAAGAAATGTTCAGCATCCGGCTGGGATCCAGAGACTCCCTACAAGGTACATTGCTTTAAATTAGCTTCAGTGACTGAAAAGGAGAATATCTTTGAGACTTTGATAGTTGATTTATCAAATGCTTATGATATTCAGAAAAGGCAAGAATGCATGATCAATGACTTAACATCAAAACTTAAACTTCAAGAAGAAAATTTGTTGAAAATGAAAGATCTAAAACTTGAACTTGATGCACAAATACATGCAAATCAAATGTGCATTCAAGAGAAAGTAAATTTTGAAACCAAATTTTCTCAACTAAATGAAGTTATAAAGTCATGGTGCAAATCTGCATTAAACGTAAATCAGTGTGTCAATAATCAAATTCCAAAACAAGTGAAAGCTATTTTGGGAGGTGATTATGATACAGCTGCTTCTCTGGCTGATGCAACAAGCATTGATCAAATATTCAAGCCTGATCATCCTTTTCAAACTTCGTTTTTGAGCCAATGTCAGTCTTCAGCGAGACTAAACCAAATCACTTTGTTAAAAGCTCGCTGGTCACTGACAATTGTGATATAGCTGCAAGTATTGATGAACTGAAAGACTTGAGCATAAATAAGTCAACAACTAGTCCAGTTTCCATCAGTTTTACTGCTATTAATCAAAAGTTATTCAGCAACCTCACTTCTGACACCCCAGTGACTGATGATCTTATCATCAGTGACTTGGAGTCAATGAAACAAACTAAGATAGTAAGTCTGAACTCTTTTAAATCTAAATCAAATCAGCATACTGAGCAAAAGAAGTCTAAAGCCACAAATAAAAAATGCTATAAGTGTGGAAATAGACAACATGTGTCAACAGATTGTTCATCAGTACAAGCTTGTGTCCAACCAACAACCAGCAGTGAGTCAAATGTCTTGCTGGTCAGTGGAAGCCAAGTTCAAGGCCTGTCCACTATGAACCCATCTCAGGATGGGTTCATAAATTGAACTAACATTTTACTCCTGATGTAGGGCATTCTTAGAGAAACAATCTGGTATCTGGACAGTGGGTGTTCCAGACATATGACCGGATGTAAGTCCCTGCTCAGCGACTACCAGGATGAAAGAGGTCCTGATGTAGTTTTTGGTGATAACAACATTGGTAAGACCAGAGGGTATTGGGTCTTGACCAATGGTAATGTCATGTTTAAAAGGGTGGCATATGTTGAAGGACTGAAGCATAATCTATTAAGCATCAGTCAATTCTGCGATGCCAAAAATAAGGTGCTATTTGATCATGAAGCTGGAGTTGTTTACAACAAGAATGGAAGTGCTGTCCTGGGTGCTCAAAGGAAAGGAAATACATATGTAGTCAATATGGACTCAGCACAATTAGGGACATGCTTTTATTCCAGAACCGTTTCAGAAGAAAAATGGTTATGGCATAAGCGTCTTTCTCACCTGAACTTCAAGGCCATCAGCAAGCTCAGCAAGAATGACTTGGTAAATAGTCTTCCAAAGCTTACTTATGACAAAGACAAGCTTTGTTCAGCGTGTGAGAAGGGAAAGCATCACAGCTCTTCTTTCAAAAGCAAACAAACATCTTCAGTGACAGAATGTTTTCAACTGATGCATATGGATCTGTTTGGTCCAGTAAGCTCTCCCAGTCTTGGTGGTAAAAGGTAATGCTTGGTAATTGTGGATGAATATTCCAGATATACTTGGGTATTCTTCCTCAAAGCCAAAAGTGATGCAACACAGGAAATCATATCCTTTATCAAAAAGATGGAAAACTTAAATGATTGTTCAGTTAAACATTTAAGAAGTGATAATCGCACTGAATTTAGAAATGTTGACCTTGAAAGTTTCTGTGATTCAAAAGGTATTTCTCAAAACTTCTCTGCACCAAGAACACCTCAACAAAATGGTGTTGCAGAGAGGAGAAATAGAACCTTGATTGAATCAGCAAGGTCAATGCTCATAGATGCTGGTCTTAAGACCCATTTCTGGGCTGAAGCAGTTAACACTGCCTGCTACACTCAGAATAGGTCTCTGATTGTCAAGAGACATGATAAGACAGCCTATGAGGTGTTAAGGGGGAGAAAACATGACATAAGTTTTCTTCATGTTTTTGGCAGTACCTGCTATGTCTTAAACAAAAGAGATCACTTAGGAAAGTTTGATCCCAAAGCTGATGAAGGTATATTTGTTGGTTACTCAATCATTTCAAAAGCTTTCAGAGTTTATAATAAAAGAAGGGAATGTATTGAAGAATCAATGGATGTTACCTTTGATGAATCTTATGATGAATCATTCACTGATCCAAAAGACATAACTTATTTTCATCTCGCTGAGACATAATGTATCAGCGAAAGTTTTGTTATTATTTAATACAACATTTATTTCGACATATATTCCTTACAATTAATATATTTTGTATTTAATTTTTAACGATTTATATTCTTAATAAATGCCTTATTAAAATATCTCATGGGAACTCGAAAAGGTACACTTTTTCTGACACCTCGTATACCTTTCCGGCGCACCACTCCCATCACCATTTAATGTTACCACTCATCACCATCATCACCCTACTCGCCTATCACCAACCACAATTTTTTTTTTACTTTTTGACCACGTACATACTCGTTTTGACCACACATTTTCCACATCAGTAACCGTATATAAGCAGCGAAACCCTTACCTTTTCATTCTTTACGCTTTCTAATTTTTCAAACTTCATCTTCTTCCTTTTCTCTGCAAATATCTCACTCTTTAAATCTTTTACTTTCATTTCTTAAAAATGGCAAGAACTAAATTTTTCAACAATGCTTACACACCGACCCCAGAGATTAAAGCTCTTCGAGCCTCTGCGGTCAGTGAGACGCTTGTTATTACAGTTCCCAAATCTAACTATTTGGGAAATGTAACCTGCCCTAAACCTGAGTATGCGGAGGTGATAAATTTTCTTAAAAATCACTTTATCCTCCCTGCTCTTACCTTGTCTCCTGGGGAAATGAACCCAGAATGGCTCAGTGAGTTCTGGTATACCTGCACTCACTCTTTCGTCTCTGGTGTTTCCCAACTCCAGGGTTTTATAGACAATGGTACCCAAACCATCACCATAACTGCCAACACCATCCGCTCCATTTTACAACTGCCGACCTATGAGTCGTACGAGTCGCTGCCAGAGAGCGATGTTGCCAAACAAGGCCTCATCGATCTTACTGAGATTGAGTGTAGATACTCAGTCGATGGCAGTGGCAACCGTAAGTACTCTACGGTCCACAAAACAAAAATGGATGGTGTTTGGAATGCCATTTTCACTAATTTTATCCAATCTTTGGGTACAAAATCAGGGAGCTATGATCAATTCAGCTCTCTGGAGGCCCATATCAGTTGGTCACTGGTCAACTCTCTACGAGTTGACTATGCAAGTGTGATCTTTAACGAACTGATCACCAAGGTCGCTGAGCCTGCCAGGGCAAAATATGTACCTTACCCTAGGTATCTCTCACTGATCTTTAGGGATCAGTTTGCTGCCTATGATAGGGTATCCTTTCAGGGATTTGAGCCCACTCTGGTAGGATCTCAAATTTTCGCTAAACCAGCAACTGCGGTGTTACCCGCTTTTATGAAACACCCGGGGATCCTTGCACCCCAGCCTGTAACTTCTGTATAAATGTCAGTTGTTGCCCCCCCATCGACCACGTCACTGACCACGCCCCCAGTGACTACTGTTGGTCAACCACCAGTCAAGAAACCACCCACTGCTCCCAAGAAAAAAATCCAAATTAGGGTCCCTGACATTAAAGGATCAGGGACATAGCAAAAAGAAGACATCTATAGATGCCAGTGGTGAATCAGTGACTGTACGTTCAGTTACTGAGGGCACCACTGCAAAACCCTCAACTTTATCTGCTTCACTGGACTCCCGAAAGTCCAGTGACTCTAAAAAGGGACAACTACAGACAGCTGCAGTGGATCAAACCACTGTTAGCAGTGATTCGGGTGCACCCCACACCCTCAGATTGAGTCAACCCAGCCACTTGTCATCCTCACAAAAGGGTGACATTTCATTAAAAGGGCAAGTGACATCAGTGGGTGATAACACACTCATAGCTGATGTCACACCACTGGCTACAGACCCGGGCCATCTCTCATCTATCACTGCACCGGCTGTCAATGTCTCACCACTGACCCATGGTGAGATACAGGTCGCTACTTCTATTTCCAATGAACCACCAGCTAAATCACAAGCTGATGATGAGGAAATCATGCCCATGGACACCTCAGAGGATACCCAACCCATTCCTCCACCCACATCCAACTCTCCCATCAGAGAGCTTACCCCCTCCTCTTTCTCTATTGATAACATCCAAGTTGCTGCTGATCAGACCACACCCCCTGATCATGTAGCCCAATCTACACCTACCCCCATTATTATTACCCAAACTACTCCCCCAAACACCTCCACTCACACCACATCAGATCAGCTACTGATGAAGTACATTGCCCAATCCCAAACCCAAATTAAGATGCTCACTGAAGACCGTGAGGCACTTATTGGCAATGTCTCTGTCCTCCAAAAAGTTGTTACTGTTCTCACTGATGTCTACAACTCCATTGAACCATGGAGCACATCTGTTAGTGAGAGGGTTCAAACAGTAGCTGATGCTAGTGCTGCAATAAACCATGCAGTCACTGAGCTAGCCTCCACCTCCACCACCAACTTTACCACTCATGCTGCTGCCATTGCCCAGCTCACCACCAACCAAAATGACTTAGCCATTTCTGTATCCAACTACCTATATAACACTAACAAAGTTATTAAGGTACTTCCACAGGTTGTCTCACAACTTACAAACACAAGAGCTGAGATCGCTGCCCTGCGCGAGGAAAATGCTGATTTCACTGATCAGATACTTAGGGCAGTTGATCAGTTTGAGCGAACCATTCAGGGGGAGAGTGAAGAAGAGGACTTTGTCTCTGATCCTGAGATGCCCCGAAAGATGACTGATCCGCTATCAAACAAAGCTCACAGGGACATTGTGCTCAATACTTATGCACTTCGTCCGATCGCTGAGCAACCGGAATTGGAAGCCCTTGCAGTTGCTGAACTGTATTGGGTAGATATGGAGATAGCCACTGATGTGGTGGATATAGCTGAGAGCTTTCCTGAGTTCAGTGCTGAAGAGCTCAGGAACTACAATGGGCTGGTGCAACAATGGGCAGTGGATGAGACTGCTAGGTTAGAGGGTACCTCAGTGAGCTATGAACTGGCTCGCTGGGAATGGATGAATAGGGAGGTGGTAGATGATGTATCTGATGATGAGGAAGATGATACCATCATGCATGATGCTGATGATAATGATGATGATAACAATGATGATGGCCAGGGAGGTGGTCATGGAAATGGTCATGGTTCAGAAGATGAAGATGATGTAAATATGGAGGATCAGCAACCCATATCATCTGTCTTAAAGAGAAAAAGGACCAGTGACACCTCTCCTGCATCTACTTCTCCATCAAAGAAACAACAGGTCAGTGACCCTCAATTACATATTGTCATATCTGAGGTAGCTGTACCTTCATCTCCACCAGCAACCCAAAACCTACCCTCACCCACAGCAACTACAACAACTACAACCACAACAACCCAAATAATCACACCTACCCCAGCAACAATAATACCAATCTCCACAGCAACTCCCTCCAACACAACCACTTCAGATACCTCCCCTACAGCATGCCTTTCCTCTGACTCAGCCTCAGATACCCCATGTCCTGATGAAACAAAAGAACAAAGAGTTTCCAGAAAGATAAAGGCAAGACAGGACAGGAAGCATGAGATGATAATGCAAATAACCTTTCAGGCTGAGTTAAGAGAAGAACAAGAAAGGAAAAGGTTGCTGAAAGAGCAATCAAATGCTGACAGAGCATACCTACTGGAATTGAGCTCTAAAGATGCCAATGAAAGGGCCATACTTCTTAAACAAAAGAAAGATCAAGAAGAGTCTGATGCTGCAATTGCCAGGGTACTTGCTGAGATAGAAGAGAGTGAGCTAGAGCAACAAAAACTGAAAACATCAGCTAGCAAGAGCTCTAAAAAGAAAGGGGGAGCTGTCAGAACAGCAGTGGATAGGAAATGGGATGAAATTGATAGAAAAAGGTTTGTTGCCCGAATGACAGGGAGATCAAACCCTGCACCTATTACCAAGGTAAAATTGAAGAAGTCTAAGAATCAATCTCAACCTCAGCTGCTTATTCAAAGAGGCTCAGAGACTCAAGCCATGCTACTTGATCAAGTATGCAAGCTACACAGAGAAGAATGGAATGAGATTAGGCTTGCTATCAGCCACTCAACAAGTGCAGCTAAAGCTGATGTCCTGAAAGAGATTGATAGACTATATCAAAAGATGGTGTCACTGCAACTTCTCAGACCAGAAGATACTGTCACATTTGGTGAAGAGATTGTTCAGCCACCAAGCCCAAGGTATAGTTCAGGCACAAGCAGCATCTATCGAATCCCCAACACTTCAAGGCTAAATCTATCTATTCCTGCTGGTGTGCCAAAGCTTGAAGGACATGAAGTCACTAAGGGGGAGAAGGGTCTGGTATACAGGGACCTAAATGGTGCCCTTAGGTTTCAGAGAGAAGCTGAACTTGAGAAGGTTGATCAAGAACAACTCATACACCTAATCAGGTCAGCTAGCATGCTTCCTACAAATTCAAAGATCAGAAAAGCTATTCTCGATGAAGCCTTGGCAAGAAAATTCACATACCTACCCTCCAGAGACAAATATGAACTTGAAGTTGAGCTTGGCATAGTAAAAGAGGAGGAGATGTGGAGAGATAAATAATTTAGATTTTGTAATAGTTAGCTTCTGTAAATATTTACTCTATGATATAAATGAGGCTTGACACAGAAAATCTACAAGTACAAGTCACTGGGAGACCTACCTACTGTCAGACACTTAAATCTTTTCAACAACAAAAATTTACAAGTACAAGTCTCTGTGCAACCAACTTATCTTCAGAGACTAAAACTTTCCTGCAACTAGTTTGTCTAAGGGAGCTTTGACTTACACCATTTAGGGGGAGATTGTTGAGTCACTGATCGCTGAACTCAAGTGGTCACTGATCTCAAGGATTAAGGGGGAGATTATATAAGAGATTGTTAAAGTCATTATTCGCTGATGAGTGAAGTCACTGATCATGCTATCTGTTCACAGTCTCTGATCTTCTCAATAATGCTCCATGAAGAAAATGATTCAAGTCAAGCTTCTGTTGCTGAAGGTCTCTAAGTCGCTGATCATATGATAAGCCAGTAGATGAAGATCTTATCAAGATAAGAGACTCAACTATGTGTGTCGTTGATACTCATCTATCAGCGAGAGTCTGCAAGTCTTCTTGAGTTCTCTCTTCTGCTGAATAAAAGAAGTCACTAAAGATTAGCTGTTCAAGTCATTCTTTAGAGCATGTTAGCTCGCATCGAGAATGAGGAGAATTGTGTTTCTATCAGTGACTGCAGCATTAAATGCCGCATTAAATAAGAAGTTGACATTCGGCGTTATTACGGTGCAGCGCGTGTACCTCGAAACTTGAAAAGAGTAACGTGGAAGTATTTGATTGGTCTATGGTACAAGGTGATATTTTCCAAGACAGAATGTCGTGCCATGATACATCACATCTCAACTACCTCTCCAATCAAGCAGCAACACGTGTCCTTCAGATCCGGAAATTTAGGATTTCAGCGTCTATGAATAGCGTAGTATGTTGTACTTCATTTTGTGTCGATTACTTGTATTGTCACTTGTTTGTCAGTGACTAGTTTGTCTAAGATACAAGTAACACCAGCAAGTGAACTAGTAGCGTGTTTGTCCACTACCAGTTTACTTCAGCGAGTGAGCAAGTTAGCGTGTTTGTCCACTACTGCTCATCTCCTTTGTAATAGCTGCATTGTTTGATTTGGATTAGCTTTGGCTAATCTATTCCGCAATCAACAAGAGATAAATCTTATATATAAAAGAACTTATCTTTCAGCTACAATTGCATCAGCAACCGAACTACTTATCATATATATATATTTGTGTTCATATTGTTGTTTCTTTAATACGATCAAAAACTTACTAAACAAGCTAACACATTATAACAGAAAAGTTTTTAATTGTATTCAACCCCCCCCCCCTTCTACAATTAACTCACTGTTAACGATTCACAATCACTAACATAATAGTGATTAGGGACTCACAGAAATTTAATAAAATACTTATACCTTTCTAAAAGTAGTACACAAATTACTGGAACTTGATAATATCTTGAGGATCACCTGTGATTTTTCTCATATTCTATTTTGAATTATAGATTTTTATAAAAATCCGACAAATGGATGTAAAATCTGGAAAATGTAATGTGTGGACTGTTTAGGGTATAACATAAAAATCGGCACTTGTTGACCTACGAAAAGTGAAAGGACTGAGTTTTTATGACATTTGAAAATATTTAAGGGTTTGGTAAAAGTCTCGGGTCAACCCGAGTAGGTTTGACCAAGTCAACAAATACAGGACTCGGTTTCGAAAACCTCAAACTTGCCATTTTTGGAAACTTACTATTTTTGGAAAGAATTGTAAACAAAAATGGATTTGGGTGACTTATTAACTAACTTAGACCAAAAACGAGACTTGTAAATATAACCCGAACGAAAAATGACACTTAGAACTTTTGGACCAAAGATTTAAATTCTAATTTCACTTAGTATCCAATTCGCGTAACAACAATAACTACAAACGTGGACAACTTAGACACACGCGACATATACTATTGCAAAGTGTATAATGAACAGTATATAATAATAATGTCTTTGAGAATTATTATTACAAACTTTCACCAACGGGTCACACACGTTTTCTAAAACAAAATATATATGGACTGAGTGAACAATTAGCATAGGTAAACATTAACTCCCACTTACACCCGACCTTATGCGTTTAGGGTTCTAGAAGGTTGCATTTGGAACACACATACTTGCTAATTGCTATATTTGCTTGCTAAACTCAGGTGAGTATTCACAGCCCCATTTTTCTACTGTTTTCATAAACTTTTTGGGGTGAAAAGCATGACTACTTGTTTTCTAAACTGTTCTTTAATGTATACGCTTAGTAAAACTGTTCTTGAAAGAGGTACACAGTCCATATTTTACTACGAAACTTATCTTGTTTATTGAAACTGCCCTTGAACTTGTGCACTAGTACAACCTTTCTTGAACGTGTACATAAACTATATCTTACTGCAAAGCTGTTCTTATTGAATCCGATTACAAAACTGCTCATGATTGAACATTTACTACTTTGATATTAAAAACTGTTCTGGATATGTACACATGCTATCTCTTGTGCTAAAAATGTTTCTATGTGTAGATATACTATTTATACGCTCTTATTGTATGCTTGTGACTCTATCGCATCTAAAGTCCCCGGTTTTTCTCTTACACAACCTATTAACTCATTATTGAGCCGATGGTTGATATGGATATTACTATTTGGAAGGAGGCCACCTTCCCACTCTCTCGTGCATGTGAGTGCATACCACCAACTTTAAATGTTCGCGATAGGACATGTCTTTGGGGCGTTGTTCTCGGGCCAGTAGGTTTGGTTGTGGACTCAAGCTATACATGTCGTTCTTAAATGAATTCTAATTCGCGTATAAACAACTAGTTACATAGCAACGTAAATCTTTCAAACGTGGTTTTGATAACTTCTAGATGACTTTTGCATTTATACACTAAGCAACTATTTACGTAGCAACGTAAATCTTTCAAATGTGATTTTGAATACTTTTAAACGGCATTCTCACTTATTCTAAAACCTGTGAACTCACCAACTATCTTTATGGTTGACCCTCATTTTTACATGCTTTTCAGAAAACAGTCAGTAGTTGGGAAAATGAAGCTATGATTACCCTTATGAATGTTGAAGTCATTAGTGGAGCCTTGTGCTGTGGAACCATTGTGCTGTTACATCTCGTGTTTTCGCTTTAGCAGGGTGTGACACTAGCAGCATATACCGCATTCCAAACACTTCAAGATTAAATCTTACTATCCCTGATGGTGTACCAAAAATTGAGGGTACTAAAAAGGTTGAAGGAGAAAAGGGCTTAGTCTACAGAGATATAAATCGTGCGTTGAGATTTCAGAGAGAAGCTGAGTTGGAGAAAATAGATCATGAGCAACTTGTTCATCTGATCAGGTCTGCCAACATGCTTGACAAGAACTCACACATGAGAAAAGCTATCATTGAAGAAGCCTTAGCTCGACAGTTCAGATATCTGCCTTCTACTGTGAAATATGAGCTAGATGATGAGCTTGGCATTGTGAAAGAGAAGAAATCTGGAGCAGTTTGTAATAACTTTTGTAATAGATTAGATGAATTGTAAAATGATCTTACTTGTAATATCTTTCTTTTACAGTTCAATAATATCCGATATTTTGAGAAAACCAAAGTGCAAAACTCAGATCATGTTAACAGAATCCAAAAAGAAAAATAAATGGATCACAAGTATAAGTCACTGAATGTTTAAAACCTTAAACACTTACTATAAACTTTATCAGCAATAAGTTTGTCTAGGGAGCTTTGATCATAATCATTTAGGGGGAGATTGTTGAGTCACTGGTCGCTTACCATGATAAGTTATTGGTCGTTGACCAACTCAATAATATACAACTCGATGAAGAAATGATTTATGTCAAAGCTTCTGTTGCTGAAGTTAACAATTGATGATCGCTATTCATTCTACTCCTGGATTAAAATACTGAGGAAGATTAAAACTCAACTTTGTGTGTCGCTAATACAAGCAGCGAGAGTTTTATATCTTCATATTGAATAAGGCAAAAGTCACTGCCCAAATAACAGCTAGTCACTGAAGAACAATATTTCAAGTCATTCTACAAGAGCATGTTAGCTCGTAGTGAATGAGGAGAGTTACTGCATCTTCAGTGACTATTCAATAAAGCCTCTTTGTACAAGTGCTCTACTCTTATACGTCAGCAAGTGTTTCTCGTACTTGAAGATTGTCTGAAGGATTACGTGGCAGCGAATGATTGGTTTTAAGTAAGACGCGGTATTCGAGGTAACAGAATTTGGGACCACGGAATAATCAATGCTCAGAGATCAAACCAATCAAACAGCGACAAGTGTCATTCCAAGATCATGATTTTCCACAAGACATTTGTACTATAAATAGAGCAGTACTATGTATTTAGAAACTTTTCGTTAATACGTATTATTCACTTGTTTGTCAATGAATACAATTTGTCTAAGTACGTATTATCGAGCAGCGAGTAAACAGTTTGCTTGTTTGTCAACAACTGTTCTACTCTTATCTATAATAGTTTTAGCTAAGTGTTTGATTTGAATTAGTCTTGGCTAATTCATTTCGCAATCAACACTCGGTGATTTTATGATTAATAAAGATCACAATTCAGCTACTATTGCAATCTTACTTTGATATTGTCATATCTATCTTTTACATACTCTGTTTATGCTTAAACAGTTAATAACTTATTAAATAACTTGAATAAAATCAGAAAAAGTTTTTAATGGTATTCAACCCCCCTTCTACAATTAAACTTTACTTATTGCGATTCCACATCACTAACTCATAGTGATTTCGGGACTCATACTTACTATGCCTTTCCTTATATTAATAAGAGCAAGACATAATTGAGCATACATATACATATAACTATCTATAATAGCAATTGTGTTAAAAGTTAAAACATGAATGCAAAAATAATAAAGTTACAACAATATACCAGGTTATAAAATATTTTTCCACATCCAAAAACCGAGATTCAAAGTATCTCCAAATTTCTTGAAAAATATAAGCATTGTAATCTACAATACTATAAAGGTTGAGTCTTGGAACAATAATGATTAATTTACTATTACAATAAATGAAGGTAAAAGGGTAAATCATTAACAATTATATATTTTATGAAGGTAAAAATCTACATGTACAATACTATAAAGGTTGGGTCTTGGAACAATAATGATTAATTTATTATTACAATAAATGAAGGTAAAAGGGTAAATCATTAACCATTATACACTAAAAGTTGAGCTTTGAAACGTAAAGGTAAAAAGATAAAATGTTAAATTAATTATTATATATAATCTTAAATATACATCATCTACATCAAGAATCAACAATACTATAAAAGTTGAGTTTTAGAACATAAAGGTAAAAAGATAAAGGTTGGATCTTGGAACAATAATGATTAATTTATTATTACAATAAATGAAGGTAAAAGGGTAAATCATTAACCATTATACACTAAAACTTGAGCTTTGAAACGTAAAGGTAAAAAGATAAAATGTTAAATTAATTATTATATATAATCTTAAATATACATCATCTACATCAAGAATCAACAATACTATAAAAGTTGAGTTTTAGAACATAAAGGTAAAAAGATAAAATTAATTATTATATATAATGAAGGTAAAAAATAAAGTGTTGAATTAATCATTATAATATATACTTAAAACGATAGAGTAGTAAATACAAGAAATAATTTCATATGATAATCTACCATTTGAGTTTTGGGGTGTGTTTGGCAAAACTAGCCGGAGATGGAGTTGAAGCTGGAGATGGAGATAGAGCAGGAGTTGGAACTGAAACTTAGTAGCTAGAGATGAAGCTTTTACTCGGGGTTGGAGCTGGAGCTGGAGCTTTTATTTTTTAATTAGTGTTTGGTAAACTAGCTAGGGTTGGAGCTTATGAATGTAAAATGACACAAAAGGATATGAGATTATATTACACTAGCGTTTTATTAATTAAAATAACGGTAATATAGTAAATTTACAAGTAGGAGATGGAGATTTTAAAAACAAGCTAATTATAAGGGATTCTCTTTCAAGGGATTATTTTCTAAAGAATCCCTACTTTTTATTTGATGCCAAACAAGGATTTTAGTTTTCTAAGGGATTGAGATTCTTAAAATTAGAAACTCAATCTCTTAGAATCCCTCATAATCCCTTAAAATGGGGTTGCCAAACACACTCTTGGTCTAATCAATCGTCAAGTTTATATTAACCAATTGTATATTTAATAATTGTAATTAAGGTTCAACTGCATGGATGATAGACTCATGACCATTCATATTCATTGATATATATTGTTAACGTTAACGTAAATCGATATATATATTGTTAATGTTAAAGTAAATCAACTACATGATTCATACTCTATCGTTTTTAGTATATATATTATAATGATTAATTTAACACTTTATTTTTTACCTTCATTATATATAATAATTCATTTTATCTTTTTACCTTTATGTTCTAAAATTCAACTTTTATAGTATTGTTGATTATGTTCTAAAACTCAAATTTTATAGTATTGTTGATTGTTGATGTAGATGATGTAGATTGTAGATTATATATAATAATTAATTTAACATTTTATCTTTTTACTTTTATGTTTCAAAACTCAACTTTTAGTGTAATGGTTAATGATTTACCTTTCACCTTCAATTAGGTAATTAGGCCCTTCTATTTCCTTATTTTTGTAAATTGTAAATTATTGTCTAAAATTTCAATCTTATACTCACGTATCCACATATATATAATATATAATATTGTTAACTATAAATTAAAGCATTGTTAATTTATTAAAGTAGATATATAAATAATTATAATTATAATCTTATATATAGTAATAATAATTATACAAATAATACTGGAAGCAGAGTTAAAACATCATCAATCAAAATCAAATGTAATCAATATCAGATTATTAAATTAGGTTTATATATTTTAATCAAATTAAAAATTATAACCTCTATTTTGATTAAACAATCAGTACCCCGTGTGTATAACCAAGTTTAAGATCTAGTATAAAATAATATATATAGCCTTATAAATTGTTTACCACTTACACTATTAAGCATTAGAGAAAAATACAATTGAGCATTAGAAAAAAATACAATTGCTCCTATCCACGACAGAAAAGACAAAATCTAAATTTAATAACTAAATTTGTGAAATAAAACATATACTAATATTCATAATAGATTCATATGTTAGATGACTTATTACAAATGAACTTTTTGAATCCTGAAAGTAACCTATTATTTCCTTCTAAATATTTCACCGATATAGATGATTATTCATCCTACAAGTAATCTAGCAGTGCATCAAAGATGTAGTCATCGATTCTCCCGAGAGGCCATAATTTCCGCGAGCAAACAATGACGATCCTTCAAGCGTTTTTTTTTTAATAAACATTAGTGCACATGAGTTGTGCTGAAATCTTTAATCTTAACCTTTTAATGTGTGGTTGTTTAAACATTATTAGTTAGCAACTATGATAAGTATTAGTTTTAGGTGATGATTTAGGGATGTGAATGATCACCTGATCAAGTGGATATCCACCCAATCCAACCAATTGATGATGTATATGGACAATTTAAATGGATGAATAATGTATATGGATGCAGATAATTAGTGGTTCGGATGTGGATGATAATTTATTAACCATGGATATATTCACTATCACCCGAAACACATATATACATAATTAAATATATAAATACACATATATGTATACACATTTACATATCCATATACACATATACCATAAACTACTAAAGGGTTATTAATGAATATGATTGTCGAAAGATATATTTTTTTTGTTTATTCATAAATTCAATTTGCATATTTAAATATCTAGAGGGTTTTTGTGTTACAGATACATAGCGAATAGATATATGATTATCGCGTTGAGTCAAATTTTACTTACAACCATATATTTAAGTCACTATCGATGATAGATTACAATCAAAACATATATGATTAACCAATTAAAATTGATATTATGCATTTACATTTGTCAAAATATATGTTTAATTGTAACTATAACACTTGTGCTCTATTGACGGCAATGATTACACGTTCTTCTTACTAATTTTCTTATATTGCATAATACATATTACTATTTTTTTTACTAAACTTCTAACTGATTTTCTTATATTGCATAATACCTATTACTATTTTTTTACTAAAATTTGTTTGAATTCATTTTATATGAGAAAATATTTGAACAATTTTTGAAATATCCTGTGGAAATCTAATAAGCCGCTTAATCTAACAGATATGGATATGGATTGATGAATTAATAATAAATAGATATGGATGAAAAATTGTAAATGGATATGGATATAGCATCACCAGATTCATATCCGATCAATTGTCATTCTAGTGGTGATTTCTACTAAGGATTTTGATAAATCCATTATACATGAGCATCGAAAGGTTGTACAGTACACATTGGTGATGCACTGTTACGGTGGATTTGTAACAACCCAAATTTAGAGGTATTATTTTAGTACACAAAAATATAATTATTATGAAGTATTAATATATAAGTAATTTAAAATAGTAGAAAACGTAAATGGTTTCTCAGTTCTAGACTGTGTGAAATAAAAGATATCAATTAATAAGGGAAGGCACATGTTTTATTTGGTTCTAATCCCTTCCTCCCCTCTCAAACGTTCCAGAACCAAACCCAGTGAGCAAGAAAAATCGCAGAGTCCATTCCCAAACTTCAAACTTGATTCTTAAACTTTAATTCAAGCTTCTAACACTCAAATTATCACCTCTTTCATCATCCTCAATCTTTGTAAGTATGCTTTTTCCATATTTTAACCTAGGTTTTTGGGTTTTCATGTGTTTAGAGAAATTAGTTAAATTGATACGAAATTAGGGTTCGTGTTGGCGCCCGAAAGCGTCGGTGTCGTTGGTGGTAACTAATCGGGCACCAACAGGGGTTTTAAATTTTATATTTAGCGGGGTTTATATTATATATACTACCTACTCTGGTTAGTAAGCGGTAAGTATAACCTAAAATCGTTCTATGAATCCAAATGTGTGGTGACTAAAGTAAGCACTTTTGGTAGGGAAGTATTTAGGATGGAATAAAGTAGGTAGGTTTGGGGGTTTTTAAACTAAAGACAAGTAATTAAAATGCAGGAAAGTAAATTGCAGGAAATTAAAGTACAAGAAAGCAGATAAAGATTGAGATGTGATTGTTGAGATTTCGTTAATTAACATTTCAGGATGACAGAACAAATAGGGCTGATACTTAATATGGCAACTAAACTACTAGGTGTAAACTCTAGAACCCTACCAACTCAATTTCCCATTGGCATGTCACTAGGAACTATGTTCTCGTGATTCTGATCGGAGCAATACGCAAACTTCTAATACTTATCTAGTTGAAAGATAAGCAACCTATTTTGTTTTATACCGAGGTGCATAAATCAGTAGCGTATCATCTCATAGGTCCGACTGTTCTTAACTCCTAAGATAGTTTACTACTCTATTAGCATATAAATTAATAACTTTGTATGTTTAGACCGCCGATTATGTAAGACTTAGAGTTTTAAGGATTCTAGGTCACTAGGACTTTACTCTTATTCCTAAGTCTTGTTGTTAATCATTTAAGTTCTATTTACTTCGACTTATGACTTAAGTTTCTCCTTTTCAATCAGTTATACATCCCCGGATTATTCGCAGTTTATTAAAACGTATTTCATATGCGGACCATGCCTTTCAGTAATAGACAGTGTACTTTACATAGTAGTTCCACGGTTTCTTACGTCCAACATGCGGTCTAGAGTAATTGACAATGAAAGTGACACTCTAACTAATTAAATGAGACAAGTATAATAAAAGTTTAGATATCACCCGGAAATAAATGCGTAGCAGTGTATTATTATGATTGAAACTCTTTTGCACGTACAAAGATTGATCTATGAATCCCTAGCATTAGGCCTAGCTTCTATATTAATCCGTAGATTAATTACAATAATCCTAGAATGAGAAAGACTAAAGAATACAAGAGATTTTCTAAAGAAAGTGTGTAAGATTTGTAAGTTGTGTTGAAAGAGTGTCTGTTTCTGTGACACCCGACAAATTAGGGCTAGTTATTAGTTCCTAATCAACTGCTAATACATGTAATTAGTACTAGATTAGGCTAATTGTATGTATCAATATATATATATATATATATATATATTGGAATATATATACACGTATGCGATTATGTTGAATTGTGCATTTTCATATCGGGCGGATCCCGATACATTAATACGGACGTTGGTGAACTTGATTTATTAAATAATATGAAATTATTTGATAAACATACTTATTTCCAAATATTATTGCGATAATATTTCATAAGCATTTCGTATGGTATATAATGCATAGAAACGACCAAAAACGCGCAGAACGCGCCCGACAATCAAATAAACGTCAAAATATATTTTATAAATTAAAATATATTATTTCGGATGGTAAGTATTCATTTGAAGTATCGTATTTCAAACCGATAACAAAAACGTTTGATTTAAACGTCACACGATTTATTAATCGTAACACGACTCCGCGAATCACTACCGACACATCACAACAACATATTTATAAATGTTTCTAAGTAATAGTAAGTATTACTTCAAGTTAAAAATATCGAGATTTAAACCGTTAGATAAACACAAGTGTCAAACGTTTAACGTCTAATTACACGTTCACACGACCGGGGAAACGAACACCGCACGTAGTGCAAATTGAGGAAACAAAATTTAACAAGCACACACCCATCTAGTGGGCCCCAACCACGAAAATCATAAACCAAAGGGCATGGCAAGCCATGCCATGCCATTTGACTTCAACCCCATCTTTCAACCAACTTCACTTTACTTCACCAACACTCCACTCATCCCTCCATTCTCTCCCATTCCCTCTCTGGCTGAATTCAGGCTATCACCAGCCACCACCACACCACCTAGACACCACCACAAGTCCACCCTATCACCACCATAGTGCCATCGTGAACCGCCACGCCGGAAATCAAGAAAATGCAAGAAAACGAGCTTTCGACTTCATTTCTTTCACTCTTCATCGTTTTATTGTAAGAACTCTTAATATTCTACTATCTCTACTTTAAATATACTTGTATACATGTCTAGTTTCTCATTTAACAAGGTTATGTCTAAAGTATAAGCTAAAACTCATTTTTCTTGAACTTATATTCACACTGCTTTCTGTCCAGAAAGTTGGTCAACTTCCACGATTCTTATAAAATTCATATCTTAACTAAATAGAATGTTTCTTAAGCCTAAAATATAGCATGTGATGTTAGCTTTCCAACGACACCAATTTCGTAACATATCGATCTCGTTTACTATTTTAAAATAATATTTCCGTTAAGGTGCGCATTACTGTTCCGGCGGACAAAAATATCTACCTCTTTCTCGAGACCATATCTTGAGTTCTAGACCACTAAAACATATGAGACCAGTGCCAAAACCTCACATAAATTGTTATCTTTAAAGCCTTTTCCAGAAATACACGTATTTTTGTGTAGAGCTAAATCTTTGGACTGTAGCTGTTCTTGGACCAAAACCGACACCCTTCATGATTATTTTTATTAAAAATAGTAAATGAATATATAACAACACCATAAAGTTCAGTTTTACACTAGACATATAGGAGAACATGTATGATTTTTATTTAGGGTTAATTCGGTTTAAAAGTTGATCTAAACGAGAGACTTGTCGAGTAAATATCTAGAATACCAAAGTGTAAGGACTGTTCTTGCCATTTCACAAAAATCCGACAATCCCTATTGTCGGATTAATTAGTCCGTCAATCCTCATTATTATCACATGAAATCTTAAATCCGTGAATACCATTGTCTCATGAACAAAAATCCGTGAATAATCATTCACGCATGAACAAAAATCCGTGAATAATCATTCACGCATAAACTAAATCCGTGAATATAATTCACGCATAAACTAAATCCGTGAATATCATTAACACATAACCAAGCCCGTGAATCCCCATTCTCGCATGAACAGTGTCTGTGAAATCCCCATTGTCGCATGAACAGTACTCCGAGAATCCTATTGACGCAGTACACTATTGTCGGATTAGTTATGGCCTTTGACTTTCTTGACTCACGGACCAAATGTATTGTCGGACCCCTTTGGACTGTCGGACTCACTTTTGGGAAAAATTTCACTTTTATAATTCTAAGTTTCGAGACTCTACACTTTCGGACCATAAATATGTCACACATATATATATGTATATACATATACCTTAGTGAATCCTAAAGCTTAAACGCCGAGAACAATAATATTACAAGAGTATTATAAACCATCACCAACGGGCCGTACATATTTTCAAAAACTCAAACTAATCTATCAAACAACCAAATTATTTGGACATTACTAGTTGGATGAACAACTAGCATGGACGGTCTTTTGAGACGTCTACATATACTTATAACCTTGCGCGTTTTGAACGCCCGGCAGGTTACAGTCTTCGGACAACATCACCTTGTGCAACATCATACTTGCTTGTTAGCAACACACCAGACTCAGGTGAGTCTCATAGCCCCTCATTTTACTGTTTTTAACCCAGGGGTGGGAATACATACTCGTTTTGTTTTACATGTGGACATGAGTACTAAACCTCGATATATACTGCATGAGGTGTTTTGCTAATCATTTAAAGCCCTCCACTACATAGTTTGTTTATATGGATTTAGCGCGATTGTTAGTGTATGGTACCATATGGGATTGACAATCCCCGTCCGGGTTAGCACGTACTAACTGGTCAAACGGACGGATTAGCATTTGTTCATACGAGTGTAGATTAGGCACTCGCAGGGAGGCACCCTCGCTCAGGCACTTGGTTGTGATCCTGACACCTCAGTTAAGCTCAACTATGGGCTCATGGCAGTGATATACATCTATTTTATTTGCTTGGTTGTAAATCATTATATTAAATCTCATGGTTCACACATCATGTTTATCTATACAAACCTGTGAGCTCACCAGCTTTTTAGCTGACATTTTAGTATGTATTCTCAGGTACTCAGCAGTAGTAGATCTACTCAGGATTATTAGCTCGAGTCGCATACAAACACCAGGAGATTCCCCTGCATTTCTACATTTTGTAAACTAGATATGCCTTAGAATCTCTAAACATTAATTACGAGCTTTTGTAAACATTATTACATTGTAAACTTTTATTACATCAATGTAAGCAGTAAACGACGCATATAGAGTCGTTCACTTTATCTTATGTGCTTGTGATATTCGATTAAGTCGCGCCCCGACCCGATTCGCTTCCGCACAGTAAATTTGGGGGTGCGACAGTTTGGTATCAGAGCCTAAGGTTATAGTGAACTAGGTTGCATTTAGTGGGTCTAGACTATGACCGTTAGGCAGTATTTTCTGTTAAGTATGGTTGGTTGAAGAGTTACATCATACAAGTTTAATTTAACATAGCCTGATCAACTATGTACAATTAAATAAAGATGATGTAAGGCTTGAACTAGTTATGCTGGAATAGGGATACACTAGTTGACTCTGACCACGAGAGAAACCGGACCTATACATGTGTGTGCTAGAAACATTAGGCTATATGATATGTATATATATATAGACCTCACAATACTTACTAAACGCTCTTGCCACAGACATGGCAGACATCCCTCCTCTAGCGCCGACAGGCGGGAACAACGAAACTCAAACCTACCCAACTGTAGAGGAGTTAACTGCTTTACACCAAACTTCGACTGAACCTCTCTATTATTTCACTGGGGAGGCAAGAGTCACACGACATCAATGAAGGGGTAACAGTTCAGCTCGAGTTAGCATTTACCACACTGGTAACACCATAACCAGGGCAGACTATCTAACTTACCCTCGTAAGTGGGATTGGCTACCCACAACTCTGAACACCTGGAGGTCTGAGGAACCCATACAGATTCCTGCTGACCCCATGGACATCTCACTGTATACCCAAGAACCCATCCACCATACCGTTTCAGTGCTTGCTGCTCGACTTCACCGTCATGAGGCAAGGCTTGAAAGCTTGGAATGAGAACAATACATAGTACAAACCCATGGATTACGCACATCACACGACCGTATTGCTAGACTCTATCTGGAACAAGAAAACATGACACAGAATGTGGATATGATCCACCAACAAGTGATTGATGACAGAAGCGCAGTTGATCTCCTACAGGCGAGACTGGAAGAATGTGAGCTACGCTCACATGAAGCCGAACAATATGCTCGCATGTTGGAGCAACGCCTAACTATCGCTGAAGATACCGCTCGACAAACCAGTCGACTTGCTGAAGCCATGGAACGTCTTATCACCCTGATGTCACTAGTGACTATACGACAAGATTAGTACAGTATCTGTTATGTAATCACTTATCTAAGCCTTTTTAAGTCAGTATAATTCAACCGGATGTAACCATTCCCGGTACCTTTTGTAAACTCTAAAGTCTGTAATCTTTTGAACTCGTACCTTGTATGGTATCTAATTTTATTATCTAATGAAATATGATTATCACATTGTGCTGTTGTATATTACCCTCCTATATACATACATATGCGATAAATCATAACCTTTGAACAACATCTTACATATTTTTTTACTTTGTATTTATTCAAGCATTATGCCGCCAAGACGAACTTACAGTCAAGCGGAAATCACTCAACTCATTGCTCAGGGTGTAGCTCAAGCCCTTGCTGCCCAACAACCACGCTCTGGCAGCGAGGACACGACCAACAACACCCCTCCAGCCAAACCTTACTCATACAATGACTTCCTCAACTGTAAGCCTCTGAACTTCAAAGGCACGGAAAGAGCTATCGGTCTATTACGATGGATCGAGAAAATGGAATCAGTCTTACAAAGTCAAGTATTCCACCTGCACCTTCATGGATGGTGCTCTGACCTGGTGGAATACTCATGCTCAAACTATAGGCATTGATATTGCCTACCAAACTCCCTGGGAAGAATTGAAAAGAATGTTAAAGGATGAGTACTGTCCAAGAGAAGAGTTGCAACAACTAGAGGTCGAGTTTTGGAATCTCAAAGTTCATGGCAATGATATTGCCAGTTACACAACCCGTTTTCATCAATTTGCACTGTTGTGCCCATCAATGGTCGATCCTAAGTACAAGAGGATCGAATGTTACATCTGGGGACTTCCCCCACACATTCAGGGAATGGTCACTGCTTCCAACTCTCCTACCATTCAGGGTGCCGTCCGTATGGCACACAATCTTATGGCTTAGGTGGTTCGCCAAGAAACACCTACTTCCACAAACACCGGTAATAACTCTGGGGATCATAAGAGAAAGTGGTCCGGAAACTCCAACCAAAATCAACAGTCATCAAAGAAGCCTGAAACTGTCAAGGCTTACACATCTGGTTCTGAACCCAGGAAAGGCTACACTGGAACCAAGCCTTTATGCTCTAAGTGCCGCCGCCATCATGGTGGTCCCTGCGGTACTCCATGTAACAAATGTCAGAGGTACGGGCATCTAGCCAAAGACTGTAGGTCTACTAGTACCAATACCAACAACAACCCCAACACCAGCTCCAGCCAACCAAAAGCCTGTTTTGAGTGTGGCAACACTGGGCACTTCAGAAATAACTGCCCAAAGCTGAAGAACAAGGGAAACAACAACAACCCGAGAGGTAGAGCTTTCGTCCTTAATTCAGGGGAAGCCCGGCAAGACCCAAATGTGGTCTCGGGTACGTTCCTCATCAATAACTTACATGCTTCTATTCTGTTTGATACTGGTGCTGATAGGAGCTTTATATCTGATGAATTTAGTTCCTTACTTGACATTACCCCTGTTGCCTTGGAAGCTAAGTATATAGTAGAACTAGCTAATGGCAAACTGATTGAAACCAATAGTGTGATACCCAATTGCACTTTAAAACTAGCTGATGAACTCTTCAACATTGATCTCATACCTGTCGAGATCGGTAGTTTCGACATCATCGTCGGTATGGATTGGTTATCCAAACACCAAGCAGAGATCGTCTGTTTTGATAAAATTGTTCGTATTCCTCTCGTCATCGGTGGTACTTTAATCATACAAGGGGAGACCGGTGGTACGAGACTGAATATCATATCGTGTATGAAAACCCGAAAATATTTGAGAAAAGGATATCAGGCAATCCTCGCTCATGTTATGGAGAAAAAGTCGAAAGAGAAGCGACTTGAGGATGTGCCCATCGTTCGAGACTTCCCAGAAGTCTTTTCTGAAGACTTGCCTGGCCTTCCACCGCCAAGACAAGTCGAGTTTTCCATAGACCTCATGCCGGGTGCAGCACCCGTGGCACGAGCACCTTACCGTTTAGCCCCATCCGAACTTCAGGAGTTGTCTACTCAATTACAGGAACTCATGGACAAAGGATTCATTCGACCAAGTTCTTCACCTTGGGGAGCTCCGGTCCTATTTGTCAAAAAGAAAGACGGTTCTTTCAGAATGTGCATCGATTATCGTGAACTCAACAAACTCACTGTTAAGAACCGTTATCCACTCCCTCGAATTGATGATCTATTTGACCAACTGCAAGGGTCAAGCTTTTATTCAAAGATCTATCTACGGTCAGGTTATCATCAACTCCGAGTTCGAGACACCGACATCCCGAAGATAGCTTTCCGAACTCGCTATGGTCACTACGAGTTTCAAGTAATGCCATTTGGTTTAACAAACGCACCGGCTGTATTCATGGACCTTATGAACCGAGTGTGCAAACCATATCTCGATAAGTTTGTCGTTGTATTCATTGATGACATCTTAATCTACTCGCCCAACGAGCAAGAACACGCGCAACATCTGAAAACCATTCTAGAGCTACTCAAACACGAGGAGTTATATGCTAAATTCTCCAAGTGTGAGTTCTGGATGCAAACTGTCCAATTCCTTGGGCATGTGATTGACAGTCAAGGGATTCATGTTGATCCATCAAAAATCGAGGCTATCAAAAATTGGCAATCGCCAACAACTCCAACCGAAGTACGGCAGTTTTTGGGACTGACCGGGTACTATCGGCGATTTATCGAAAACTTCTCAAAAATAACCCAACCACTCACAACCCTGACTCAGAAGGAAAAGAAGTTCGACTGGACTGATAAACAAGAGTCAGCGTTCCAATTGTTAAAACAAAAGCTTTGCAGTGCACCTATCTTATCACTACCCGAAGGCAACGATGACTTCGTGGTATACTGCGACGCTTCACACCAAGGTCTTGGTTGCGTGTTAATGCAACGAGAAAAGGTCATTGCCTATGCCTCCCGACAACTCAAAGTTCACGAAAAGAATTACACCACTCATGATCTCGAATTGGAAGCCGTAGTGTTTGCACTCAAAATCTGGAGACATTATCTATACGGCACTAAATGTACAATCTTTACCGACCATAAAAGTCTTCAGCATATCTTTGACCAAAAGGATCTCAACATGAGGCAACGTCGATGGGTCGAGTTGCTCACCGATTATGATTGCGAGATCCGTTATCATCCAGGCAAGGCAAATGTTGTTGCCGATGCCCTCAGTCGAAAAGAACGTGTAAAACCCCTTCGAGTCCGAGCCCTCAGCATGACAATCCATAATGATCTTATCATTCAAATCATTACCGCTCAATTCGAAGCACTCAAACCTGAGAACACTAAAAACGAGTCCTTGCGTGGCATGGACCAACAATTTGAAACCAAATCCAACGGAGCCAAATACTTCTCAAACCGAATCTGGTTACCTAATTTTGGGAACCTACGAGGCTTGGTGATGGATGAAGCTCACAAGTCCAAATACTCCATACATCCTGGATCTGACAAGATGTATCATGGCATCAAGGAGTTGTATTGGTGGCCAAACATGAAAGCTGACATAGCCACATATGTCGGCAAGTGCCTCACAAGCTCTAAAGTCAAAGCCGAGTATCAGAAACCCTCCGGATTACTCCAACAACCGGAAATCCCTCAATGGAAATGGAAGCAGATCTCCATGGACTTTATCACAAAACTTCCAAAGACATCGAGCGGTTGCGATACCATTTGGGTGATCATCGATCGTCTCACCAAATCTGCTAATTTCCTAGCCATCAAAGAAACCGACAAAATGGACCAAAGTGGGAGACAGCCAACTCACTGGTCCTGAAATCATTCACGCAACCACAGAGAAAATAATTGGAATCCAAAACAGACTCAAAGCCGCGCGTGACCGTCAGAAAAGTTATGCTGACGTGAGACGCAAACATCTCGAGTTCCAAGTTGGGGATCGAGTACTCTTAAAAGTATCACCTTGGAAAGGAGTCATTCGCTTTGGCAAACGCGGGAAGTTGAATCCCAGATACATTGGACCATTCGAAATCCTTGAGAGGATTGGTCCAGTGGCATATCGATTGCAGCTGCCACCCGAACTCAGCAGCGTGCATCCCACATTTCACATTTCTAATCTTAAGAAATGCTTGTCTGATGAGACACTCATTATTCCTCTTGACGAAATCCACATCGATGATAAAATCAATTTTGTCGAGACACTAGCAGAAATCATGGACCGCGAGGTCAAACAGTTGAAACAAAGTCGTATTTCTATCGTCAAAGTCCGGTGGAATTCGCGGTGTGGTCCGGAATTCACTTGGGAACGGGAAGACCAAATGCGACTCAAGTACCCACAGTTATTCACAGAATCCACACCATCTACGACTCCGAGCTAAATTTCGGGACGAAATTCTCTTAACAAGGGGAGAATGTGACACCCGATAAATTAGGGCTAGTTATTAGTTCCTAATCATCTGCTAATACATGTAATTAGTACTAGATTAGGCTAATTGTATGTATCAATATATATATATATATATTGGAATATATATACACGTACGCGATTATGTTGAATCGTGCATTTTCCTATCTGGCGGATCCCGATACATTAATACGGACGTTGGTGAACTCGGTTTATTAAATAATATGAAATTATTTGATAAACATACTTATTTCCAAATATTATTGCGATAATATTTCATAAGCATTTCGTATGGTATATAATGCACAGAAAGGACCAAAAACGCGCAAAACGCGCCCGACAATCAAATAAACGTCAAAATATATTTTATAAATTAAAATATATCATTTCGGATGGTAAGTATTCATTTGAAGTATCGTATTTCAAACCGATAACAAAAACGTTTGATTTAAACATCACACGATTTATTAATCGTAACACGACTCCGCGAACCACTACCGACACATCACAACAACATATTTATAAATGTTTCTAAGTAATAGTAAGTATTACTTCAAGTTAAAAATATCGAGATTTAAACCGTTAGATAAACACAAGTGTCAAACGTTTAACGTCTAATTACACGTTCACAAGACCGGGGAAACGAACACCGCACGGAGCGCAAATTGAGGAAACAAAATTTAACAAGCACACACCCATCTAGTGGGCCCCAATCACAAAAATCAGCAACCAAAGGGCATGGCAAGCCATGCCATGCCATTTGACTTCAACCCCATCTTTCAACCAACTTCACTTTACTTCACCAACACTCCACTCATCCCTCCATTCTCTCCCATTCCCTCTCTGGCCGAATTCAGGCTGTCACCAGCCACCACCACACCACCTAGACACCACCACAAGTCCACCCTATCACCACCATAGTGCCATCATGAACCGCCATGCCGGAAATCAAGGAAACGCAAGAAAACGAGCTTTCGACTTCATTTCTTTCACTCTTCATCGTTTCATTGTAAGAACTCTTAATATTCTACTATCTCTACTTTAAATATACTTGTATACATGTCTAGTTGCTCATTTAACAAGGTTATGTCCAAAGTATAAGCTAAAACTCATTTTTCTTGAACTTATATTCACACTGCTTTCTGTCAAGAAAGTTGGTCAACTTCCACGATTCTTATAAAATTCATATCTTAACTAAATAGAATGTTTCTTAAGCCTAAAATATAGCCTGTGATGTTAGCTTTCCAACGACACCAATTTCATAACATATCGATCTCGTTTACTATTTTAAAATAATATTTCCGTTAAGGTGCGCATTACTGTTCCGGCGGACCAAAATATCTACCTCCTTCTCGAGACCATATCTTGAGTTCTAGACCACTAAAACATATGAGAACAGTGCCAAAACCTCACATAAATTGTTATCTTTAAAGCCTTTTCCAGCAATACACATATTTTTGTGTAGAGCTCAATCTTTGGACTGTAGCTGTTCTTGGACCAAAACCGACACCCTTCATGATTATTTTTATTAAAAATAGTAAATGAATATATAAAAACACCATAAAGTGCAGTTTTACACTAGACATATAGGAGAACATGTATGATTTTTATTTAGGGTTAATTCGGTTTAAAAGTGTAAGGACTGTTCTTGCCATTTCACAAAAATCCGACAATCCCTATTGTCGGATTAATTAGTCCGTCAATCCTCATTATTATCACATGAAATCTTAAATCCGTGAATACCATTGTCTCATGAACAAAAATCCGTGAATAATCATTCACGCATGAACAAAAATCCGTGAATAATCATTCACACATAAACTAAATCCGTGAATATCATTCACGCATAAACTAAATCCGTGAATATCATTAACACATAACCAAGCCCGTGAATCCCCATTCTCGCATGAACAGTGTCTGTGAAATCCCCATTGTCGCATGAACAGTACTCCGAGAATCCTATTGACGCAGTACACTATTGTCGGATTAGTTATGGCCTTTGACTTTCTTGACTCACGGACCAAATGTATTGTCGGACCCCTTTGGACTGTCGGACTCACTTTTGGGAAAAATTTCACTTTTATAATTCTAAGTTTCGAGACTCTACACTTTCGGACCATAAAATTGTCACACATATATATATGTATATACATATACCTTAGTGAATCCTAAAGCTTAAACGCCGAGAACAATAATATTACAAGAGTATTATAAACCATCACCAACGGGCCGTACATATTTTCAAAAACTCAAACTAATCTATCAAACAACCAAATTATTTGGACATTACTAGTTGGATGAACAACTAGCATGGACGGTCTTTTGAGACGTCTACATATACTTATAACCTTGCGCGTTTTGAACGCCCGGCAGGTTACAGTCTTCGGACAACATCACCTTGTGCAACATCATACTTGCTTGTTAGCAACACACCAGACTCAGGTGAGTCTCATAGCCCCTCATTTTACTGTTTTTAACCCAGGGGTGGGAATACATACTCGTTTTGTTTTACATGTGGACATGAGTACTAAACCTCGATATATACTGCATTGGTTGTTTTGCTAATCATTTAAAGCCCTCCACTACATAGTTTATTTATATGGATTTAGCGCGATTGTTAGTGTATGGTACCATATGGGATTAACAATCCCCGTCCGGGTTAGCATGCACTAACTGGTCAAACGGACGCATTAGCATTTGTTCATACGAGTGTAGATTAGGCACTCGCAGGGAGGCACCCTCGCTCAGGCACTTGGTTGTGATCCTGACACCTCAGTTAAGCTCAAACTATGGGCTCATGGCAGTGATATACATCTATTTTATTTGCTTGGTTGCAAATCATTATATTAAATCTCATGGTTCACACATCATGTTTATCTATACACACCTGTGAGCTCACCAGCTTTTTAGCTGACATTTTAGTATGTATTCTCAGTACTCAGCAGTAGTAGATCTACTCAGGATTATTAGCTCGAGTCGCATACAGACACCAGGAGATTCCCCTGCATTTCTACATTTTGTAAACTAGATATGCCTTAGAATCTCTAAACATTAATTACGAGCTTTTGTAAACATTATTACATTGTAAACTTTTATTATATCAATGTAATCAGTAAACGACGCATATAGAGTCGTTCACTTTATCTTATGTGCTTGTGATATTCGATTAAGTCGCCCCCCGACCCGATTCGCTTTCGCACAGTAAATTTGGGGGTGCGACAGTTTCAAATGAACCAAAGCCCTCCTATTTATAGGTGAAATCCGGCTCACGTTAGCATCTTGGGGAGCACATTAGAAAGAGGTGGAAAAGGTGGTGCACCAGGTACGTACTTTCGCGTAAAGGTGTGGCACCGGGTACGTACAATCGCGTAAAGGTGTGGCACCGGGTACGCAAAAGGACCAAAAAGCGGAAATGGGACGGGTGCCAGGTGGCCAGTGCCGCCCTACCTATGGATGGCGGCAGCTGGTAGGTGGCCAGCGGCGGCAGGCCTACCCCCACCCCGGTTCGCCGTCTTTTGTTCTGTTTCTTAGTTTGTGCGTATTTTCTTCGTTATGTGTCCGTTTGCATCGATTCTTTTTGCATTGTATTCGTAATTCAAACCCGAAGATTTTGATATACAGAAATCCCCGAGATGAGTTTCCTATCTCCAGATATTGTGTACGAATCATTTGAATCTTCCGGCGGGCGTAGAATCTTCATTCTTTATCCGTTTTTATTGATTCTTCTTTTGTTAGACTCGTATTTTGAAAACGAAAATCTTGGATAAGATGGATGTTGATGATGGGCTCTTTTGTCTTTAAATCTTGTTTTGAGGTCTTGAATCTTCAAACGTGTGTGGAATCTTCGTTTCTCGTCCATTTTGCTTGATTTTTCTCGTGCAACCTTATTTTGACCTTCTTGCAGATTCTCATTGATTTGAGTGTTATTTGAGTTCAAATGCCAAGAATCGTTCCAGAATGAGAGAGATATCGGTAGTAAAAACGTGACATTTTACGCGATATCAGTTCGATATTGATTAGATTAGTGTTAGTTAGTGTTATAGCGATTAGTAGTAATCATAATACATATTGAAAGTAATGAAATAATCATATATGTTCTTGAATAATTTATAGGGTTTAGCTAAATTTTGTGGTTTGTTGTAATCAACTAAAAATGTAACTAGAGATGCTAATAGAGTATGAATAACATGTCTGAACTAGAACTTAAGTAAAAATCTTGATATTTAGATATTTAGTTGTTATGAATAAGAAAGTAGAAGTGAATTCCTAGTAGGGGAGGGTTGGATGTAATTGTTGTTTTAGTTTGACAATGTGTGGATTCTTAATATATTGTATGCGATTATGTGGTATGTTAGGTGCTAAAGAGTTAGAATATCATCATTGATCATATCTTGTAAATCACTAATTGAAGGCAAAGGTGAGTATTATTGGGATTAATTAAGTAATGATTGTGTATGTACCGGATTATTTCCGAGCAAGAGGTTTGCACAATCAAGTGGAAGTTTACTTGTATCTTAACTTGTTTCTAGTAGTGAACTATTATGATTGAATTATGTGTAATGGAAAATTATAGAGACTAGCTAGCTTTGCTAGTATAGTGTTGTTGAACTTGGTATGCATATCGACGTGATACGGTGCCAAGTGTACTTGTTTCTATTCGCCGCAAATTCGCATAGCATTTGGTCTCTACATATTGTTCCGGTAGTTATTTGAGTAAGATCATGTGTCATTGATTGTGCATTTATAGTGATTATTGTTTAATGTTGTGGATTACTTGATTAATCGTCTATATGCAAGCATTAACGCTTATTCTATCAAGTGTTTTATGTTTTAGGTGATCATGGGTAAAGAGAGTGTGACACTTACTTATTTCGTAATTAGTCATAATTACGTACAAAACATTCAGAATTAACCCAAGAAAAGTACACGATCATTGGTGAACAAAATTATTAAATAATATGAAACTATTTAATAACACTACTATTTACTAAATATTACGTTGATAATAATTAACAAGTGTTTTGTTTTATTTAAAATGTATTACGTTTTACTTAGAACGTAACCGTCTTCGAGTGGTAACACGAAACAATAACCCGCGTGCCCGAGACCCAAATGGATTGGCTCAAACCCACGAACCCAAACCGACCCACCCATTCCCCCTCATTTTACTTCATTTTCTTCCTTACTTCATCTCATTTCACACACACCCACACCCAAAATTCTCTCATCTCTCTCTCTCTCTAAATCTCGATCTCTTTCTCTCTCACTACAACACTACAACAATAACAACTACCACCACCACCACCGAAATCATCACCATCAACAAAAAGAACAAGCTCAAGAATCCACCATTTTTACCCTTCTCCTCATCTCCTAAGATCAAGTGTAAGAAAGCTTCATTTTGAGTATTATAGTTGTATTAACGTAATATTAAGTCCATCCAACAAGAATATGTCCAAGAAACCTGATGAAAACGTTTTAAACTAAAAAATCCATCCCAAAACTTGCATCAGTTCATCGTGCGAACTAAGATGAACTCAATTCGCAAAACCTTATCCGAAGTAGATAAGATTCGCGAATCGAACTGACTTTGCGATCCGAACCAACTTTCGAAATGACTTACGAGTCGAGACCTGCGAGTCGAGACTTGCGATCGTGTACTTTTATTTTTATACACTACAAAAAACAAACCATTTAAACAAAAAATGGATGCAATTAGTTTTCTCATCACTTAATCGACCCAGAGCAACCGACACAGCGACTGACGTGCCGGTGCCATCGCTGTCAATCAACCAAAATACATCGGTTTGTATACCGACATACAAAGGAGCGGTCTAATAGAAAAGTTAGAACACACGTTCTGTCATGTTAATGAGTGGTTTAATACACGCTCTAGATGTTAATGTTTGATAAAGTATATTTTATGCACTCAGTCAAACATCTTTTCATAAGCTTTTCTCGTAACATTTTTTTATTTATATTTTCATATCTTGCATTGACAATTCATGACTAGTGGATAGTGACTACACCGACTTAACACTTCACACCCTTTTCAATTTTCCTTTTACAAACAAAGTCCATAACCTTTTTTTATTGTAAAACCAGAATGCTACAAATAATACAGACCTTAATTCTTTTATCTTTTCCAACAATGAAAATATATTTTTTATTAGAATTATAAAACGTTATTAAATTAATACACCTCTTTATGTGCTTGAAACGGTATCAACTGGAGAATCAATCACATAATAGAAATTTAACATCTCTAAAACACATCAATGCAGGTCACAAAGTTATGAAGAACACTGCATATATAATCATCATTTTATTTGTATAATAATTAATAAACAAAACATTTTGACATAATTTAGAAAGATTTTGAATGGCTTAAATAGCACAACCCTTTTTGGATATTAGTTTCCTTTGTCTGGCCTTTTTCTTGGTAGCGCCGGCATATTGTTTCTTTGTTTTCTTTCTTTTTCTCATTTTTCTTTTTGCTATGCTGAACTTACCGATGAATATGTGTTATTTTAGCCCCAAAGGTTTCTTTGAGTGTTGGGTTGTGAGGTTATGTTGGCTTTTCTTGAAGAAATTTGAGAAATTGAGAGTGTCTCTTAAAAATGCTGGAAGATGTGACTTTCAAAGGTTCGGGATAAATAAAGGGAGGTTTTGGTTGGGTGCGAAAAGTGAGTGGATGTTTGGTGTTTGGAAGGTGTAAAGATGGTTTTGGTTAAAGAGTGGATGTTTGGTGTTTGGAAGGTGTGTATATTCCTTAGAAAGTATCGAGACAGATTGCACCCATGCCACGTATGGCACTCATTGGTGTGAACTCGAAATCTATTGCAAGAGCAAGTTCTAATTCAAAGGCATACATCGGCACACACATGAAACGAAAAGTGAAGCATTTCTAAGATGAATGCTACTTGTGGGCTCAAACCTCACGAATCGAATGTTTTGGTCAATGTGTGCCTAGTCATGTGTTGCCCTTTTTGTCCGTGTCTCATTCTAAAATAGTTTTGTTTCTTTGAGAACTCGTTTCTTACTGTATTTTATATTTTTGGGAAATAGAAGTTCTAAAAATGTTGCTTTTGAATCCAAAAGAAAATTTTAAAATTTCTCTATTTTTAGCCTTTTAATGAAAATATTGTTTGTTTTACTGACAAGAGGTCAAACTTGCGGTTGCTACCGTATATCCCACACTTAGAGGAAAATTGTCCCTAATGTTCGAATCTTATTTGTTGAGTACCTCTTGTCGAAGTATCCCACACTTAGAGATTCTACTTATTTCCGGATTGTTACGTAAGTGTTATGTTGTTTTGGGGATCCCACACTTAGTTTTGGAGATATCGGATTAGATAATCAAAGCTTTAAATAGATGGAGAGTTTTAGGACGGGTTACCGGTTTGTTGTGCGTACTATCGGCGTCCTTTATGGTGAGGTCCACGGCTTCCTTTTCATTAGTCTTCGATAAATAGTGGTTGGATCAAATAAACATTCCACTCAACATTCAAATAATAGCTGCTAATAAGAAAAATAAAGTTATAGCATAATAAAGTAATAAATAGATAGAGGTGATGTCTATGCATCCACAGTACATCAATACAACTAATGGTAATATAGTCTGCTAGAAAGTAGTGGCAGAGCAATCTAGTGCTCGACTAGTGGCGAAGCTGCTGCGGTAGACATGATAGGTCCAGGAGAAGTCTCGTCTGATGAAGAATCATCGTACTGACAGTGAGTGCCTTTATCTGATGCATCATGGTCAGCTCCTGCTTCTGGTGTACCTATCGTCAGAACTCCATTTTGTATCAGCTGATCTACAAAAGGTCCTGCAGGCATGTTGAAACTGTCAAGTGGGTACATAGGTGATTCCTGTTGGGTGTGCCCTTTGAATAGGTCTGTCTGCCTGTGAGAAGATACTGGATCAGGCAAAACAACTGTACGGATGGTATGTCTGGCAATCCTGTGACTCTGAACAGTGATGGTTCGAGCGGAGACTCTGGATGTCCTGCTGCCTCTCGAAGTGTGAACCCTGACAAACTCAATGACTGATGGAACAGGCTATCTCGTGATGGGAGCCTGTGCTGGAGGTAGCTGTGGTCTAGGAGGCATAGTCCGAGGGGGTAGATCACGGCCACGGGCTGGATATGGGTGAGGTGTTGGAGTAGGAACTGCAGGGGGATATATGTGTGGTGGTCATGATCTCTGTAACCATCTCCATATACACTGGCTCATCAATACTGAATAGCCTTTTGAAGGACTCGAACTGCTGATCCCCAACTAGATAACTGAGTAGGCCTTCAAGTCTTTTTTCTGAATCCTAATACATGTAACTTGTCCTAGTCAACATATCTGAAACGGCCAAATGATTTATCCCTCCATATTCATGCCATCCGACCATATTTGGGTGTGGCACTGAGGTAGGCAAGAGATCCTGCAAGTGGTCGTGTTGGGTTTAGCTTTAATTTCTTCATGGTACCTGAGAACATGAGAGATTTAAAGTAATGGATTCTCAAGGAAGTGAAAATTTAAATCATTTTCGAAATTTCTTAAGAAAAATTCAGAATGAGGGCTTTAAATTTGTGACAGCCCAAAGATTACATCAAATATCCAATGTTCCCAAGCAACAGATAATTAGTTTTAATAATACTAAGGTGACATGTAGTGTGGTTGGTAATCAATATATGAAAATGTAAAGTCAAGAAATGGTGATAGCTTTATTGTGAAATATTGTCATTTACAAGTTTGGCATTACCCAAATTTGAAATGTCAAGATTTCACAATTCTTGATCATATCGTTAGCAGTAGGGTTTGACTTTTTAGGAGTTCAAGTTGAAGTAAGGTTTTTGAATAAAATTGAATTGTAAAGTGAAATCAATACTTCAAGTTTGACTTTTCAGGTCAAAGCTTTCCTTAAATTATATTTTCAAGTGTTCGCATGCCAAAATTATAACCTATTCATGTATACATGATCTAAACTATTTTAAGTATCTTCCTAATTGGTAAACAAGTTGGGTTATGCACAAAAAGTCATCATGCCCATGTGTTTGGTTTATTTTTAAAATGATGATTCTCTAGTTATATTGCCTATTTTGACTAGTCAAGCAAGTACAAACATCCTAGTAAGCAAGAATGGTCAAGCAATTTTAATCCATTATATTATTCATGCTTGTTAGTTAACTTTTTGTTGACTTTAAGAGTCAAACTTGCAACATACAATCATAAGTTAGCCACATGGTACAAGCATCATGTAGTAATCATTCAAAGCTTCACAATTAATCTTAAATATCTATATACTAGCATGGTAGTAGCATGTAATTGCTCTAAGCATCTAAACAAGTACTTTTAAGTTTAAGGTGGGTTTGATGACCATACCTGTTCTATGGATAAAACTTGAAAATAACCGTACGACCGTGAAGAGCATGCAAAGAGAAGTTCAAAAGATACAAGATTACAAGAATTGGTGGAGTTTTGATGGTGGTTTCATGGTGGTTATGGTGGTGGATGGTTTTGGAGAGGAGAGGGGAGGAAGAAGAAGTTTTCATCTTATTTTTGAATCATGGGGATGTTTGAAAGGTTTAGTGGTCCCTAGGAATATGTATCATGTCCTTAAGTACCATATTCCTTATACATGGTCCCTATTGTACTCTAAGATTAAGCCTAATGCTCTAGATCAATTCCTAATGTCCTATTAATTGTAAGTACGAATCTTAAGTATACTTATTGTAACTAGTTACTTGTTGGTTCCTTGTTACTTGTAATTGCTCTAAGCATCTAAACAAGTACTTTTAAGTTTAAGGTGGGTTTGATGACCATACCTTAGTTTCTATGGATAAAACTTGAAAATAATCGTACGACCGTGAAGAGCATGCAAAGAGGAGTTCAAAAGATACAAGATTACAAGTTTTGGTGGAGTTTTGATGGTGGTTTCGTGGTGGTTATTGTTGGGATCTGACCGTATTTGACTAGTGCTGAAGTTCTACCACTGTCTGTTTTATTGCTAGCCACTGCTAGTGTAGAAGCAGTGCCAAGCAGTGCCACTGCTAGAAGAATTGAAGACCTAGCCACTGCTATTGTAT
This sequence comes from Pseudognaphalium luteoalbum, assembly GCA_963422505.1. Classification (NCBI taxonomy): domain Eukaryota; kingdom Viridiplantae; phylum Streptophyta; class Magnoliopsida; order Asterales; family Asteraceae; genus Pseudognaphalium; species Pseudognaphalium luteoalbum. The sequence goes on from OY730196.1 coordinate 54,045,412, forward strand.
TTAAGCAGTGTCACTGTTAGTGTAAGTATACTTGTGTCTGTAAAGGGAACTTACTACCACTGTTGGTATATTGTAAGTTGCTCCCACTGTTAGTGTATATAAGTCAGTTAGAGATATTTATGGAATAAATTTGAATTCCATAAATGTAGGAGATTGTTTAGCAGGACTCTATGTGATATAAATAGAGATCCAAAACCTAGTTTAGGTTAAGTGTTTTTTTTGTGTGCCGCTTCAAGGTTGTGTAACCCTAATACAATTCAGTGTATTCGTCTTATAAATTAATAATAAGATTGAAGCTTTTGATAGTAATTCTGTTTTCATTGGTTCTATTATTGATCTTCATTGTGTTACTAAGTGTTATTCCGCAAACTTCTTAGTAATTATTCAAAACTGTGTTTATCTAATAGTTTATTAGATCGATCTTGGTTTCACAGTTATGGTGGTGGATGGTTTTGGAGAGGAGAGGGTAGGAAGAAGAAGTTTTCGTCTTATTTTTGAATCATGGGGATGTTTGGAAGGTTTAGTGGTCCCTAGGAATATGTATCATGTCCTTAAGTACCATATTCCTTATACATGGTCCCTATTGTACTCTAAGATTAAGCCTAATGCTCTAGATCAATTCCTAATGTCCTATTAATTGTAAGTACGAATCTTAAGTATACTTATTGTAACTAGTTACTTGTTGGTTCCTTGTTACGTTATAAATAATTTAAGAAACGCGAAAATTCCTGCGGGACAATTATAATCAATCTAAAATATTAAACTTGGTACATTTTTGGGTGTATTAAAATCTTTGTCTGATGCTGGTTTATAGAATGTACAAATGTTTCAGCTAAATGATTTTTAAAAGGTGTACATTCTTTTAGACGCGCGCATGTTTTCAGAAAACATTTAAAAAAATTTTCTATTTTTAAAGGAAACTTTCAAGAATTTATTATATTAATATATGTATTAAAATATGCTCATTTAAAGTCGCGAGCTTCGACCTTTTCGGATAGAATTGTTTTACGATTCGTTCCAATCCCTCCATAGGGAAAGGGTCGAGATTTTCTCCCTCAAGTGAACGATTTTAAGTACAAAACATTTTGAAAGTTCCGAGATGACATTATAAACTAAATAGTAATGACTATTCTCTATTTTCCCTAGGACTTCTCGTTCTTCATATCCTAAATTGACAAGATCGCTGATTAACCTATTATATGCCTTTCTTATCTTTTTAGGGTTTGACAAACCGTCGCGTGTTCCTTGTTCTTTATAATTTAGATCGTGAGTGATTTTATCTATGACTTCCAGAAATGCTTTCTCTTCCTGTGAATCAGGTTCTCCGGTTGTAGAATTGACTATCCTAACGAGTTTACTGATTTGTGCTTTTTGTGTGGAAGTGAAAGGGTATTTGGTAAAGGCGAAGATTCGAACAAGCTTAATGTGAAGGTCTTTTCTTTTAGTGATGAGGGCTGTATCGATTCTTTCCTTGGTGGAATCAGGAAAAACGTCTCGCAATTTTGAGATCAAGTAAGCGGCGGGGTCAACAAAGAATGGAATTTTACCAGGGATGATGATAGGAATTATCGGGTCCCGTTCTATCCAGAACTCAAGTTCATTATTCATTGCAACGACGTTGTGATGGATTACTATCATAGATATTGGGAGGAAATCCATTTCGGTAAGTGATTCAAAAAGTTGATCTAAATCTGCTATGAAATTTAGTTCTTGGTCTCTGAAATTAGAGGAAGTGCTTTCGTATTCATGATTTGACAGGCGAGATAGGAATTTTACTTGTTCGTCAAGATTGGTAATCTTTTCTCATTGTTCGTATGAAAAGGGAAAGTCGGAGGAGTTTAATTTCCTAACGAATGTCCTATAGACGTCTATTCTACGAGAAGGATTGAAAGATGCGCCTAGGTGGCGTTCTCTGGAACATGGTTTTTCTGGCTCGACTGAGGGAACCTTATCCACCACTCGATAAAGGGTGTGTTTGTGTTCATTTGAAAAGAATGGGAAGATACCGTCATTACGAGAATTTGACATAGTTTTGCCATACACTGAAGTTTCGGGAATGAGGGTAATTAGGTCACATAATTTCGGAGGTTTTACTTCATAATCTTCTTCGGGAAGATATTTGAAGTGGATAGAATTTGGTAATTGAGGCAAATGCAAAGTTGGAGAGTGATCTTCTAGGGATGATACTAGGTCAGGTAACTAATCCGTGTCATCCAAGTCCAGGCTATGTTTTGGAATAGAAAGTGAGGTCCTAAATTCTTCTAGGGTTTCAGAAGTTTCTTTAGCCTTAGAGGAAGAGGGTGAAAAGAAATCAGATCCTATTTCTCCTACTAAGTAGTCAAACAATTTTGTATCGTCCATTGCCATTAGTTCATCCTTCGAAATGAGGCAAGAAGTGGGTTTTTGAGTTGTCATTTTTGAACCGATATTTTCCTAATTAACTTTCAAAAGATACTTGCAAAGGTTTCGTTCGGAAGGATCTCCCAAATACTACTACTTAAGGTGCCTTTAAATCGTACATTTGTGACTCCCCGGCAGCGGCGCCAAAAACTTGTTGGCGCCCGAAAGCGTCGGTGTCGTTGGTGGTAACTAATCGGGCGCCAACAGGTGTTTTAAATTTTATATTTAGCGGGGCTTAAATTATATGTACTACCTACTCTGGTTAGTAAGCGGTAAGTATAACCTAAGATCATTCTATGAATCCGAACGTGTGGTGATTAAAGTTAGCACTTTTGGTAGGGAAGTATTTAGGATGGAACAAAGTAGGTAGGTTTGGGGGTTTTTAAACTAAAGACAAGTAATTAAAATGCAGGAAAGTAAATTGCAGGAAATTAAAGTACATGAAAGCAAATAAAGATAGAGATGTGCTTGCTGAGATTTCGATAATTAATATTTCAGGATGACAGAACAAATAGGGCTGATACTTAATATGGCAACTAAACTACTAGGTGTAAACTCTAGAACCCTACCAACTCAATTTCCCATTGGCATGTCACTAGGAACTAGGTTATCGTGATTCTGATCGGAGCAATATGCAAACTTCCAATACTTATCTAGTTGAAAGATAAGCAACCTATTTTGGTTTATACCGAGGTATATGAATCAGTAGCGTATTGTCTCATAGGTACGACCGTTCTTAACTCCTAAGATAGTTTACTACTCTATTAGAATATAAATAAATAACTTTGTATGTTTAGACCGCCGATTGTGTAAGACTTAGTGTTTTAAGGATTCTAGGTCACTAGGACTTTACTCTTATTCGTAAGTCTTGTTGTTAATCATTTAAGTTCTATTTACTTCGACTTATGACTTAAGTTTCTCCTTTTCAATTAGTTATACATCCCCGAATTATTCGCAGTTTATTAAAACGTGTTTCATATGCGAACCATACCTTTCAGTAATAGACAGTGTACTTTACATAGTAGTTCCACGGTTTCTTACACTCAACATGCGGTCAAGAATTATTGACAGTAAAAGTGACACTCTAACTAATTAAATGTAAAGCAGTGCAAAAATGTAAACCTAATATGTACAACGAGTGGTTTCACTGTGTCTTACTTATTGCATGTCATGGGCATAGATAACTACTTACCATAATTAAGGTTGATCAGGTCCTAATTACTAGGTTGCAGTTACGTGGATAACCGGAAATGGTACTCCATAAATTATACCTAAGTTCATAAAGTCCTAACAGTACAAGGGTTACTAACTCCTATTTTATCTGAACGTGTTCTACGAACATTATTTTACAGTGCGTTGACTCTCGTAGGATATACCAGTTAGTTATGAAGTTGTATTATGTTTTCGGAATCCCAACTGTTAAACCAGAGCAGATTCCAGTGATACAACTACCTTCGGTCGTTTACCGGCTTCCATACATTTGTACTTTGCTTAAAAGCATTTCCAGCACTATACCAAGTAAACAGTTGAATAGGGGCCATCATATCACTTTACGATTGCCGTAAACTAATTATATAATGACATCCTTACTTATAATTATCTACATCATCAACAATCACAATAATAAACTACTCGCAATTCATGGCTACAAATAAATCACATACCAGGCAATAATACATATTAAAATATGAAATGAGACAAGTATAATAAAAGTTTTGATATCACCCGGAAATAAATGCGTAGCAGTGTATTTTTATGATTGACAACTCTTTTGCAAGTACAAAGATTGATCTCCGAATCCCTAGCGTTCGCCCTAGCTTCTATATTAATCCGTAGATTAATTACAATAATCCTAGAATGAGAAAGACTAAAGAATACAAGAGATTTTCTAAAGAAAGTGAGTAAGATTTGTAAGTTGTGTTGAAAGAGTGTCTGTTTCAAATGAACCAAAGCCCTCCTATTTATTGGTGAAATCCGGCTCACGTTAGCATCTTGGGGAGCACATAAGAAAAAGGAGGAAAAGGTGGTGCACCAGGTACGTACTTTCGCGTATAGGTGTGGCACCGGGTATGTACAATCGCATAAAGGTGTGGCACCGGGTACGCAAAAGGACCAAAAAGCGGAAATCGGACGGGTGTCAGGTGGCCAGCGCTGCCCTACCTATGGCCGGCGGCAGCTGGTAGGTGGCCGGCGGCGGCTAGCCATCCCCCGCCCCGGTTCATCGTCTTTTGTCCCGTTTCTTAGTTTGTGCGTATTTTCTTCATTATGTGTCCGTTTGCGTCAATTCTTTTTGCGTTGGATTCTAATATCGCGTAAAAAGTCATGTTTTTACTACCGATATCTCTCTCATTATGGAACAATTCTTGGCATTTTAAACTCAAAAATAGTACAAATCAATGATATTATGCCAAGATGGTCAAAACAAGGTTGCACGACAAAAATCAAGCAAAACGAATGAAAAACGAAGATTCCACACACGTTTGAAGATTCAAGGCATCAAAACGAGATTTCAAGACAAAAGTACCCATCATCAACATCCATATCATCTAAGATGAGAAGAAGAAGAAGTTTCAAATTACGAATCCAACAGAAGAAGAATCAACAAAAACGGACGAAGAATGAAGACTCTACGTACGCTGGAAGATCCAAACGATTCGTATGACACATCTAATGTTCAGAGATATATTTTTGGGATTTCTTTTCATCAAAAGATTCATTTTTGAATTACGAATCCAACGCAAAAAGAATCAACGCAAACGGACGCATAACGAAGAAAACACGCACGAATCGAGAAACGAGGCAACAAGCGACGAACCGGTGCGGGGGGGTGCCAGCCGCCGCCGGCTAGCCACCCCACCGCCGCCGGCTGGCACATGGCCACCGCCGGCCGACAGCCACCCGCATGTATCGTGCTTTTTTGTCCTTTTCGTACCTGGTGCCACCACCTTTTCCACCTTTTCGTACATGGTGCCACCACCTTTTTCACCTTTTCGTACCTGGTGCCACCACCTTTTCTACCTTTTGCTATTGTGAGCTTCCACTTGATAAAATGCACCAAAACTCTCCTATAAATAGGAGGCATGAGGCTCATTTTCAACACACACCTTCCTACCTTATCTTTCTCACTCTAGAAATAAGCTCCCACTTTCTCACTCTATATTTCTTTCTTTAGATTAGTTTTAACTAGTATGTAAACTAGTTTAGGAGTATTATTAGAAGTAGAAGGAAAGTGCGGAACGTATTGTAATCTTCGATGTATGCTCGGAATTGTGTCAATTAATTCAAGTCTATTCTCTCTCGCATTTAATCCTGGTTCTTTCTATCCCTATCAATCTTAATTAATTACATTTTTATTGATTATGCTAGATTTAGTTATTGCCATGATTAGAGAGTAGTATACTTGTTGTGTTTGTTTGTGATGTAGTTAATTAATTATGGAATGATTTATAATTAAATATTAAAGATCGGTAGTATCGCTTTGATCATCTTATTGCATTTTCTTGTTTGATTGTTGCCTTAGGATTATCATAGTTGTAAAATATAAACGGTCTTAATATCGTAAAGTAATATGATGGCCCCTATTCGACTGTTACTCGATATAGTACTGGAAACACTTCAAGGTGGAGTACAAATGTATGGAAGTCGAGGAACGACCGAAGGTAGTCATATTACAAAACGGTACAATATTACGGTAGCCGGTGCAACGACAAGGGTTGAGATCCTTACCGACCGCTGGTGGCGCATCAAGTTTTTGGCGCCGCTGCCGGGGAACCAACTGTACGATCCTTAGGCGTTTTACTTACTAGTAAACCTTTAGTATTTTTCTTAGACCCCTACATCTTTCTTTATTTTTCCTTCCTTTTACCACTTTTAGAAATGACCACCCCTATCCATTCAACTAGTCAACCACCTGCCAACGAGACTATGACTGCTGCACGTATCACTCTGGCTGATGACTCTAAACCACTGATTGAAGGTCGAGGAGGACCAATCGTCTATCCGGAAACCGATAGAACTTCATTTGAATTAAAGCCCCATATTGTTCAGTTAGTCCAAAACCTCTGTCAATTTCGTAGCCTACCAAATGATGATCCCAACTCCCACCTTGACAAATTCATTTCCTTATCCAACTCCTTTAAGCCGATTGGGGTTAATCAGGACATAGTCTATCTATACCTATTTCCCTATTCACTCACTCTCAATGCACAAACCTGGTTTGAGGAATTAGAAATCAACTCTATAACCTCTTGAATAGAATTAGCAACCAATTTTTTGGCCAAATATTTTCCCCCATCAAAACAAGCCACGTTTAGGTCCAACATCATAAACTTCCGTCAAGTGCATGATGAATCAATCTACGATGCATGGGAACGCTTTAAGAAATTACTTAAGAAATGTCCAAATCATCATTTTGAGTGCTCAGACCAGTTGCGCATTTTCTACAATGGTCACCTCCCACATCACCGTCCTTTACTTGATACCGCCTCTCGAGGCAGTTTCATGAATTATACAACCAATGAAGCTTGGAGCCTTATTGAGGAAATGTCAATACACAACCATGACTGAAACAGTGAAAACCACCCATCACTAGTGAATTCACCTACTACAATCGGGAATGAAGCTATCAAAACTCACGCTCAGCAAGTGGCAGACCTAACCAAGGAGATCAAGGAATTGAAAAGTCAACAACAAGTCTGTCAAGTTCAAACCTGCCTTAATTGTGCTAATCCGAACCACTCAGCCCAAATTCCTCGGTCTCATCAAACTTCACCCAATACTAACCCTTCTCTTAACCCACCTGGGAATAGCCCACTAACTTACCAACCTCAATCTTTGGAACCCTCTTCCTCACAAACCTCTAGTTTTGACGACACCCTGATACAAGTCATTCAAGGACTCTCGGCTAGACAAGACCAAATTGATCTCATCTTAAGAGATCATTTGACTTTGTTAAAAGCTTTCGAATCCCAATTAGGACAATTAGCACAACATATTAACGCTAAAACTCAGGATAGTCCAACTAGTTTACATAAGGAGGCTTCTCATATTCAAGACTCTCAGGTAGCATATAGCCCACCTACGGTTTCTTCTCCGGTAAAGAAACCACCTATTGTCCCATAGACAATGGATTTAGAGTCCACACCAAATTGGAAAATAAACATTCCATTTCCGGCTCGTCTTAAACAACGACCCAACAAGCTTATGTCTTTTAAACTTGATAGGAAATTCCTAGATACCGCTTCTGAAGTTCACTCCAAAAAGTACTTCGGAAAACTTCTTACAACCAAGGATAAGGTACCCGAAGTACCCAATGTCCCGCTGAACGAGGAATGTTCAGCTATCTTGAAAAATACCATTCCTGAAAAACTCGGAGATACCGGACGTTTTACTCTCCCCTGTTCTATCTACAATTCAGGCATCATCTGTTCTCTTGCCGATTTAGGAGCTAGTGTTAATCTTATGCCATACTCGCTTTTCAAGAGGCTTGAGTTAGAAAATCTTCGACCTACCAAAATGACCATACAGCTTGCTGACCACTCGGTCAAATACCCTAAGGGAATATCTGAAAATGTTTTAGTTAGGATTGACAAATTTCTTTACCCAACAGATTTTGTAGTAATGGATATGCAGGAAGACGTACACATCCCAATCATACTAGGAAGACCTTTCATGAATACGGCCAAGGCAATCATCAACGTCTTCGCACAAACCATCAGCTTGCAGTCTCAGGGAGAAACCGTCACTTTCCATATCGACAACTCAAACCCTGGAGAGCAAGCCGATATATACATGATCTCCATGAACAAGACCACGGAGGACGAAGAAACTTCAAAGTCAATAAGTGACAGGAAATCTATTAAGGAACTGGCAATCATGCCATATTTTCCGATTGACCTCCGACGAATAGGACAAAAGATGAAAAATGCATCAGTGAAAAACTCAATGATGGAAGAAATTGGGATGAGAAAGATGGAAAAAGAAAACAAAAGCAGCATACCGCCAATTAATCCGTTTACCACTGAAGAAATGGCAGGAAGTAACCACGGCCATCCTACGAGAAGAGAAACACTGGAGGAATATTCAAAACGCACAAGATACCAACCGCAAACCATCATAGATCACAAAGTGCTCGAAGAATTCATCCAAAGATTTGACAAAGTAGTAGGAGGAATAAGCGGCGTAGTCAACATGCTGGCTCTTTCCCCTGCTGAACTACAATTCAGTCAACAACAGAAACAGACTTACGCTAGGATCTACAATGCCCTTAAAAGATCTAACATCCCATTCACCTCAACGCAATGGGAGATGTTAGGATCCATTAGAGCACATATGAAAGAGACTATTGGACATCCGAGTAGTCGTGCCGACATTTCAATGATGAATGAACTCACATCATTGCTTAACTTGCTAAGTAGAGAAGATCACCTCAGTTCCAAGGAAAGTGGATCTATGGTTATCAACTCCACTATGGAAAAACAAATTTAGTTAATGATTAAAGAACTTAGTGATCATGTTTGGGAGGAATCAAGGCGCGAACAACCTTTTAGGGCCACACATGAATAACCACTTGATATCGCTACTTTTATTACGATCCATCTACGGGAGATTCAACAACAGATGAGTAACTCCAAAAGAAACTTCAGATTTTACTCAGGATGCAAGGAGATACTTCGTCAGCTTGTTCTAGTTTTCTCAGAATCCGACTTTCCATTCAACAACCATCAGCACCGGCAAATAGAGGACCTGTGCACGTCCATCAGAAGATTCAACAAAGACCCCAAGACCGAGAATTACGAAGACATAAAACTGCAATTATTGGCGTTTGTATGCTTTCTCTGGCAAAACCCACCGCCAAGAGAGGTTGGTAAGACAGACACAACCAGCATGACCGACCCTAATGGGACTGTCACTAAAGCAGTTGACTACATCACATTAGGACTTCACGGACTTGCAAGGACAACTTCAGAGCATCTTCTGAACTATAAAGAATCATCGAGAGATAGTCCACTCGAATTGATTACGACAATAGTCAATCATTTCATAAGAATCTATCCACCTCCATACACCTTTCCGCAACCTAGGGCTCACAATATCAGCACTGGGGATCCCAGGGATGTATCCATCTCCATCTAGCTAGGAGAGAAGAACTCGAGCTCTCGACTTTAAAAGAGCGCTTCTCGGGAGGCAACCCGTGTTTACATTTCTGCAATTTTACATTCCAAGAAGTGATGAAGTCTCCGACTATGTTTCACACTTGGATATACGAAGAAGACCGACGCATCAAGTTTTTGGCGCCGCATCACACATCAAGTTTTTGGCAACGGAATTAAGAAAAGTATATCCAACATGTTCACACCTACGAGATAAATCACAAAAGACTTGAAGAAATCGGAGCACACAACAACAACGAATAGACACTACGGAAAAGTCGACAATCATGTGCTTCGGAGCACTCCTCATCATCACCAACAAGCCATATATATAAATGGGGAGTACTTCTATACCGTTTCTTTCATTCGTTATTAATATACCATATCCACTATGCTTATCACTAAGTGTGGGATTCAAACCCAAAACACACAGCTAAAAGAATACGTCTTAGATGTTTTAAATCCTAAGTGTGGGATTTTACCCCAATTAGAGCTTAAAATAACATCGAGGACGATGTTCCTTTAAGTGTGGGATAGCAGTAGTTACACTACTGTAAAATGGATAATGGTATATTGTTGATTCTAAACTCGTTGCTCTTTAGACCATCCTTCTCCAATAAGCAAACAAAATTTTTCAAAATTGAGTTGAAAATATGTTGAAAATGAAATTTTTTAGAATAATTTACTTTGGGGAAAAGGATAAATAAAATACGAAATCCTTTGGAAAATTAGTTTAGTAATCCCATAAAGAGCATCGCATGACTAGGCACACAACAAACCAACTTTCGATTCGTGAGGTATCTTGAGCCATATAAAGCATTCACTTTTAATGCTTCACATCTTCGATTCTTGAGTGTGCCGATATATGCGTTTAGAATCAGAACTTGCTCCTGCTATGCATTTCTGATCCAGATTGGTTAGTAAAAAGGAGATCGAATCACATCATTCTAAAACCCATCCATACACCCAAACACTCAAAAATAGACAGATTACCCCTGCTTTCTCAAAAGCAACCCCCAAACTTTAAAATAAAGTTCCAAAGATGAAAGAAGAGAAATCGCAAGGGGATAACGTCGGAAAAAGAAAAAAAAAAAGAGAAAGGAAGTTCAAGAAGAAACATTTGAAGAAAAGGAAAATCAATTGGAGAAAAAGACTCCTCCCGCAAACACCAAAAGAAAAAGGGCGTCAATCCTCCCAAAAAAAATAAATTCAACTTCAACAAAAATAGACCCACGAAAAACTTAACAAAACCCCCTCTCATATCACCAACACTTCACTTCGAAAAACCCTACATCACTTCCCTTAGAATGATTGTGGCTAGATCGACTTCGCGCTCACCAAAAAGGTAACGATTTGATTCTCGATCAAGCCAATGACGATAAACGATACATGACTGGCGTTCTGAGTGATTGATAATTTTAGAATAGGAAACCCTAAACACTTTGAGTGATTTGAGTGACCACCTTGAGAGGATCGCCTAGTCATGTATCCAAGATCAAAGATCAAAAGCATGCTCCCAAAGATTACAACCTCGTTTTTCAAAGAACAAATATTTCATTATTCCAAAACCCCCTTTAGTAAAAAGTTCCACCTCAAAATATTTCATTATCCGCTTATCTTTAACCATGTTGAAATTCGAGTTTGCTTGAGGACAAGAAAAGTTCTAAGTGTGGAATACTTGATATCGCGTAAAAAGTCATGTTTTTACTACCGATATCTCTCTCATTCTGGAACAATTCTTGGCATTTTAAACTCAAAAACAGTACAAATCAATGATATTATGCCAAGATGGTCAAAACAAGGTTGCACGACAAAAATCAAGCAAAACGAATGAAAAACGAAGATTCCACGCACGTTTGAAGATTCAAGGCATCAAAACGAGATTTCAAGACAAAAGTGCCCATCATCAACATCCATCTCATCTAAGATGTTCGTTTTCAAATTACAAATCCAACAGAAGAAGAATCAACAAAAACGGACGAAGAATGAAGATTCTACGTACGCCGGAAGATCCAAACGATTCGTATGACACATCTAAAGTTCAGAGATATATTTTCGGGATTTCTTTTCATCAAAAGATTGTTTTTTGAATTACGAATCCAACGCAAAAAGAATCAATGCAAACAGACGCATAACAAAGAAAACATGCACGAATCAAGAAACGAGGCAACAGGCGACGAACCGGTGCGGGGGGGTGCCAGCCGCCGCCGGCCAGCCACCCCACCGCCGCCGGCTGGCACATGGCCACTGCCGGCCGGCAGCCACCCGCATGGATCGCGCTCTTTTGTCCTTTTCGTACCTGGTACCACCACCTTTTCCACCTTTTCGTACCTGGTGCCACCACCTTTTTCACCTTTTCGTACCTAGTGCCACCACCTTTTCCACCTTTTGCTATTGTGAGCTTCCACTTGCTAAAATGCACCAAAACTCTCCTATAAATAGGAGGCATGAGGCTCATTTGCAACACACACCTTCCTAGCTTATCTTTCTCACTCTAGAAATAAGCTCCCACTTTCTCACTCTATATTTCTTTCTTTAGGAAAGTGCGGAACGTATTGTAATCTTCGATGTATGCTCGGAATTGTGTCAATTAATTCAAGTCTATTCTCTCTCGCATTTAATCCTGGTTCTTTCTATCCATATCAATCTTAATTAATTACGTTTTTATTGATTATGCTAGATTTAGTTATTGCCATGATTAGAGAGTAGTATACTTGTTGTATTTGTTTGTGATGTAGTTAATTAATTATGGGATGATTTATAATTAAATATTAAAGATCGGTAGTATTGCTTTGATCGTCTTATTGCATGTTCTTGTTTGATTGTTGCCTTAGGATTATCATAGTTGTAAAATATAAACGGTCTTAATATCGTAAAGTAATATGATGGCCCCTATTCGACTGTTACTCGATATAGTACTGGAAACACTTCAAGGTGGAGTACAAATGTATGGAAGTCGAGGAACGACCGAAGGTAGTCATATTACAAAACGGTACAATATTACGAAGTAATATGATGACCCCTATTCGACTGTTACTCGATATAGTACTAGAAACACTTCAAGGTGGAGTACAAATGTATGGAAGTCGAGTAACGATCGAAGGTAGTTATATTACGGATTACATATTAAATGAGAAACCTAGTTTAATTAACCTTTCTAAATAGACTTTTAAACTTCAAATTAATCTATCGCCTTTCCACCAATAAACGTGATTACAACACCTTTTTAACGACGTCCAATTAAAAGGTAGTCAGTCACATGTGTCAATAGAATTTGTCAAAGGTATGAAACTATGGAACCGCAAGGCTACATGGGGGATTATCGTAGGACAAGACATGGTCAAGGTTTGAAGCGGTGGAACCACTTAAAGTGAGGAATGCTGTGAATAACTAGGGGATTTATTGGGTAGTCTTAAGCAAGGGCTAGTTTAAAGTCATTAATGAACTTTTTAAATACATGAATCTGTTAGGATGACGAGGAATCGTTATATGATTCGGTTATGTCTAGTACCTTAAGATTTTGTTCCCGTTCATATGAAAGTATTATTAAACCATAATTAAGATTTTGCTTATTATTCTAAATACTTTGTGATGGTACCATAACCTAGCTCCCGGTGTGACATGCTAATGGGATTTTAATTAGTAGGGAATCTAGTGTTTACATCACGAGTATTCAAGAATAATAATTAACAAATATCTTTCAGCACAATTTCTCCAAACATCATCACATAACTTAATTCACGAAATCTCAGCAAACAACATCTTTATTTTATCTGCTTTATCTTTTATTTTTATTTCGCTTTTATTTATTTACTTGCCTAAGTTAGTTAATATAAAAACCAAAATTCCCTCACTATTTTATAAAACCTTCACTAGTTTGAAAGCCCTCATCTGCCACGCTTTAGTTTCAATTCAGTCGGTTTGAAGAACGACTCTAGGTCATACCTACCACTTGCTCACCCTTAGGATTAGCATTGTTAGGGAAAACTTAGGCCCCGCAATTACAAATTTAAAACACCCATTGATTCCCGCCGCCGGTAGCCGGTGCAACGACAAGGGTTGAGATCCTTACCGACCGCTGGTGGCGCATCAAGTTTTTGGCGCCGCTGCCGGGGAACCAACTGTACGATCCTTAGGCGTTTTACTTACTAGTGAACCTTTAGTATTTTTCTTAGACCCCTACATCTTTCTTTATTTTTCCTTCCTTTTACCACTTTTAGAAATGACCACCCCTATCCATTCAACTAGTCAACCACCTGCCAACGAGACTATGACTGCTGCACGTATCACTCTGGCTGATGACTCTAAACCACTGATTGAAGGTCGAGGAGGACCAATCGTCTATCCGGAAACCAATAGAACTTCATTTGAATTAAAGCCCCATATTGTTCAGTTAGTCCAAAACCTCTATCAATTTCGTAGCCTACCAAATGATGATCCCAAATCCCACCTTGACAAATTCATTTCCTTATCCAACTCCTTTAAGCCGATTGGGGTTAATCAGGACATAGTCTATCTATACCTATTTCCCTATTCACTCACTCTCAATGCACAAACCTGGTTTGAGGAATTAGAAATCAACTCTATAACCTCTTGGGTAGAATTAGCAACCAACATTTTGGCCAAATATTTTCCCCCATCAAAACAAGCCACGTTTAGGTCCAACATCATAAACTTCCGTCAAGTGCATGATGAATCAATCTACGATGCATGGGAACGCTTTAAGAAATTACTTAAGAAGTTGTGTATTGCGCATTTTCTACAATGGTCTCCTCCCACATCACCGTCCTTTACTTGATACCGCCACTCGAGGCAGTTTTATGAATTATACGACCAATGATGCTTGGAGCCTTATTGAGGAAATGACAATACACAACCATGACTGGAACAGTGAAAACCACCCATCACTAGTGAATTCACCTACTAAAATCGGGAATGAAGCTATCAAAACTCTCGCTCAGCAAGTGGCAGACCTAACCAAGGAGATCAAGGAATTGAAAAGTCAACAACAACAAGTCTGTCAAGTTCAAACCTGCCTTAATTGTGCTAATCCGAACCACTCAGCCCAAATTCCTCGGTCTCATCAAACTTCACCCAATACTAACCCTTCTCTTAACCCACCTAGGAATAGCCCACTAACTTACCAACTTCAACCTTTGGAACCCTCTTCCTCACAAACCTCTATTTTTGACGACACCCTGATACAAGTCATTCAAGGACTCTCGGCTAGACAAGACCAAATTGATCTCATCTTAAGAGATCATTTGACTTTGTTAAAAGCTTTCGAATCCCAATTAGGACAATTAGCACAGCATATTAACGCTAAAACTCAGGATAGTCCAACTAGTTTCCATAAGGAGGCTTCTCATATTCAAGACTCTCAGGTAGCATATAGCCCACCTACGGTTTCTTCTCCGGTAAAGAAACCACCTATTGTCCCATAGACAATGGATTTAGAGTCCACACCAAATTGGAAAATAAACATTCCATTTCCGGCTCGTCTTAAACAACGACCCAACAAGCTTATGTCTTTTAAACTTGATAGGAAATTCCTAGATACCGCTTCTGAAGTTCACTCCAAAAAGTACTTCGGAAAACTTCTTACAACCAAGGATAAGGTACCCGAAGTACCCAATGTCCCGCTGAACGAGGAATGTTCAGCTATCTTGAAAAATACCATTCCTGAAAAACTCGGAGATACCGGACGTTTTACTCTCCCCTGTTCTATCTACAATTCAGGCATCATCTGTTCTCTTGCCGATTTAGGAGCTAGTGTTAATCTTATGCCATACTCGCTTTTCAAGAGGCTTGAGTTAGAAAATCTTCGACCTACCAAAATGACCATACAGCTTGCTGACCACTCGGTCAAATACCCTAAGGGAATATCTGAAAATGTTTTAGTTAGGATTGACAAATTTCTTTACCCAACAGATTTTGTAGTAATGGATATGCAGGAAGACGTACACATCCCAATCATACTAGGAAGACCTTTCATGAATACGGCCAAGGCAATCATCAACGTCTTCGCACAAACCATCAGCTTGCAGTCTCAGGGAGAAACCGTCACTTTCCATATCGACAACTCAAACCCTGGAGAGCAAGCCGATATATACATGATCTCCATGAACAAGACCACGGGGGACGAAGAACTGGCAATCATGCCATATTTTCCGATTGACCTCCGACGAATAGGACAAAAGATGAAAAATGCATCAGTGAAAAACTCAATGATGGAAGAAATTGGGATGAGAAAGATGGAAAAAGAAAACAAAAGCAGCATACCGCCAATTAATCTGTTTACCACTGAAGAAATGGCAGGAAGTAACCACGACCATCCTACGAGAAGAGAAACACTGGAGGAATATTCAAAACGCACAAGATACCAACCGCAAACCATCATAGATCACAAAGTGCTCGAAGAATTCATCCATAGATTTGACAAAGTAGTAGGAGGAATAAGCGGCGTAGTCAACATGCTGGCTCTTTCCCCTGCTGAACTACAATTCTGTCAACAACAGAACAGACTTACGCTAGGATCTACAATGCCCTTAAAAGATCTAACATCCCATTCACCTCAACGCAATGGGAGATGTTAGGATCCATTAGAGCACATATGAAAGAGACTATTGGACATCCGAGTAGTCGTGCTGACATTTCAATGATGAATGAACTCACATCATTGCTTAACTTGCTAAGTAGAGAAGATCACCTCAGTTCCAAGGAAAGTGGATCTATGGTTATCAACTCCACTATGGAAAAACAAATTTAGTTGATGATTAAAGAACTTAGTGATCATGTTTGGGAGGAATCAAGGCGCGAACAACCTTTTAGGGCCACACATGAATAACCACTTGATATCGCTACTTTTATTACGATCCATCTACGGGAGATTCAACAACAGATGAGTAACTCCAAAAGAAACTTCAGATTTTACTCAGGATGCAAGGAGATACTTCATCAGCTTGTTCTAGTTTTCTCAGAATCCGACTTTCCATTCAACAACCATCAGCACCGGCAAATAGAGGACCTGTGCACGTCCATCAGAAGATTCAACAAAGACCCCAAGACCGAGAATTACGAAGACATAAAACTGCAATTATTGGCGTTTGTATGCTTTCTCTGGCAAAACCCACCGCCAAGAGAGGTTGGTAAGACAGACACAACCAGCATGACCGACCCTAATGGGACTGTCACTAAAGCAGTTGACTACATCACATTCGGACTTCACGGACTTGCAAGGACAACTTCAGAGCATCTTCTGAACTATAAAGAATCATCGAGAGATAGTCCACTCGAATTGATTACGACAATAGTCAATCATTTCATAAGAATCTATCCACCTCCATACACCTTTCCGCAACCTAGGGCTCACAATATCAGCACTGGGGATCCCAGGGATGTATCCATCTCCATCTAGCTAGGAGAGAAGAACTCGAGCTCTCGACTTTAAAAGAGCGCTTCTCGGGAGGCAACCCGTGTTTACATTTCTGCAATTTTACATTCCAAGAAGTGATGAAGTCTCCGACTATCTTTCACACTAGGATATACGAAGAAGACCGACGCATCAAGTTTTTGGCGCCGCATCACACATCAAGTTTTTGGCACCGGAATTAAGAAAAGTATATCCAACGTGTTCACACCTACGAGATAAATCACAAAAGACTTGAAGAAATCGGAGCACACAACAACAACGAATAGACATAATTAGTTCGTCGTATGTGTCTAAAAATATGCTTTATATATATATATATAATGTCGTCATATGTATATGTATATATATATATATAATAAAACAAACTATTTATATATGTATATATGTATATATTGATATACATACGCATAACAAATGACACAACTCGAGAAATACAAATGTTTTCAATTCAAGAAACACTAATAATTTTTCAGAGTATCATCACCAACGAATCGTACACATTTCAAGTTAAACGATGTTTCAACACAAACAAACATTTGACGTTTAGTCAAGTACTTATGTTAATACATCTTTTACATATAGGTTGTTAAGATACTTTACTTGGTCGACGCTACTATCATCTGCTAGCTCTCACATCACCGCATCTACTGTGAGTTCACAACCCCTTTTTCACTGTTTTATTGTTTTTAAAACCTAGGTGAAAAACATAGCAAATGTTTTGCTACAGCATGCAATAACTGTTTATAAATACTGCATGTATTTACTCGAATTGAGTATAAATGCTTCTATGCTTTATACAAACTATTGATGAAATGCTATTTTCATACTATCTTTGGGAACTAGACAACGAATTCTAGTACGGAACCAGACTTACAATGTAGTGCATAAAAGTCCTTATGGCTGCAGACTATAACCATTAGCTAGGTGACTCTAGCTACTGAGTATACGGATAGTACTATCGCCGTGACGACCCTCCCACAGTTTTGGAGCGTATACTTACAGGTCCTATTTGGCAAACAACTATTGTTGGTCCTGGTTTGGTTATAGGGTTAGGTCGCGTACCTTTAACTCGTCAGGTTTAGCTCACCTTTCGAGGGATCACCGTCTAAGTCTTCCCACAAAACTTATTAGGAAGTATTTTTCCTATAAACTACTACTTTCGAAATGTTGATCCTTAGTTGGATTGACCTGTGTTTCCTACTAGCACTTGTTTAGGAAATGTTATTCTTAATTAATTAACATGTGTTTCCTACAAACTATTATTTTGGGAAATGTTACTCATAATTGATTAACCCGTGTTTCCTACAAAACAAACAATTATTATTATTAGGAAATGTTATCCCTTAATCGGTTAAACTTGTGTTTCCTACACTACAACTATTTAACGATGTATAAACAACTAGGTTTAATACACTACATACAAACCTACGAATTCACTCAACAATCATTTTGACGTTTTCTCTATGTTTTTCAGGGAATTAGTAGCGTAAGTAAGATCTGCATGCATTCAGGATGGATAACCCTTGAAGCCTTAGGATGCCACTTATTTTGGGAAACATAGGATTTCCTTTTTCTAACCACAAGTCATTGTGGTCATATTTACGAAATCTACTTTTGAATTATGTATTTATATAACATGATGTTTCAAACTCTACTACTACTGTTACAACTTTTCTAAGTTGTAACCTTTTGTGAAACTTATAAACTATTGGCATCTTAATATATTACGTTATGTGATAACCATATGCTTTGTGGATGTATTAATTGGTTGAAACTGCTCACAGCCCCGCCACGTCACTAGCTTCCGCAATTACTCAAACTAATCGTAGATTAGCGTTTGGCGGGGTGTGACAGACTTGGTATCAGAGCCATTGGTTATAGCTTACTAGAAGTTTTTAAGTGACCTGAAAACCTTAGAGACCTAGACTATAGCCTTGGCTAGAACTCTCATACATTCATACATACATTCATTTGCATAGTCCAATACGCTATATGACAACTATCATCACAACGTGTCTAGAGAAATATCTCTTTTGATGAAAACCATTCCTACGAGAAACACTCTGAACACGATTACGATAACAATGACACATCGGCACACGAGAACCCACCGCACGACTCTATTTTACACATAACATATGTACTCACTTTACAGATGACATGCATGTATACCCGAATAGGTTATGTTGGCTTAACAACGTGAAACTTCCCGCCTCTCATAGATATGAACCTATATGAACAAGGTCGAACATTGCGATGTTGGATTTGGTGATAAGTACATGTGTGAAAGGATACCCTAACAATTATGGCGGCCGACGTAATTGCAAAGGTATCATGACATGTGTGTGTTTATATGACTATATTCGAATGTCCAGTGTGTCACCTCAAAATCGCGTGACAACATAAAGTCTCAACTCTAATAGTTTTGATATCATGATGTTTTTCCACTGACTTGACACCTACATCCAGCGTTATCCAAACTACTACTCAGTCATGTTTGACTGCCATTTGAACTACTACTCAGTCATGTTTGACTACTATTGAACTACTACACGGTCATGTTGGACTACTACTCGGTCATGGTTGACTACTATGCAAACAAACTCTCACTCTCTAACAAACCGAACAAATTCGTGTTAAACAATTAACATATAGGTCCGATAACCTATCCAACGAATGGACGTATGGAGAAAATGGAGATCATGATACATACCTCAAATAAAGAGCCTTGAAAAGTCGCTACACGAAAGAAACATAGTAACGTGTTGTTTTATGAGAATCCTAACAGATTCTAAAACAACACTTGAATACAGAAACCAATGGGACGATTAGAACCAACTTTGCAGAACAAACTCCCACACGAGTCAATAAAGAATGACAAAATACTAGATGTTTCGAGTATGGTGATCCGAAACCCTACCAAAATAAGTTCCCAAAGAACCAATAACCGCAACAACAACAACAATAACAACCGTAATAACAACAACAACTTAGCCAACAACAAATACGCTATAGAATTAGCCGATGGTAAGTTGATCGAGTCAGGAGAAATAGTACCGGGATGCACCTTAGAGTTAGAAGGTCATCTCTTTGAAATAGACTTGCTACCGGTTAAGTTAGGAAGTTTCGACATCATGGTCGGTATGGACTGGTTGTCAAAGAACCGCGCTGAGATCATATGTTTCGAGAAGTTCGTATGCATACCGCTACCGACAGGAGGAATCTTGGTGTTACAAGGGGAGAAACGGAAAGTGCCACTCAGATGATTACTTGCATGAAATCTAGTAAGTATCTACGAAAGGGATATCAAGCGTTCTTGGCACATGTTGTGGAAAAGAAGCCCGAGGAGCGAAGTATAGACGATATACCTATCGTACATGACTATCTAGGAGTGTTTCCTGAAGATTTACCAGGATTAGAGCCCACACGACAGGTCGATTTTCACATGAATATGGTGTCCGGAGCCGCACCAATCGCTCGTGCCCCTTATCATCTAGCTCCCTCGGAGATGCAAGAGCTGTCTGCGCAGTTGCAAGAACTCCTAGATTTAGGATTCATCCGAATGAGCTTTTCACCTTGGGGAGCTCCGGTTTCGTTTGTCAAGAAGAAGGATGGATCCATGCGGATGTGCATCGTTTACCGAGAACTGAACAAGGTAACTATCAAAAACCTATATCCCTTAACACGCATCGATGACTTGTTTGACCAACTGCAAGGGTCAAGCTTCTACTCGAAAATCAATCTACGGTCAGGTTACCACCAACTGAAAGTTTGAGAAGAAGATGTACCAAAAACTGCATTTAGGACTCGTTATAGTCACTACGAGTTCCTAGTCATGCCTTTTGGCCTGAAAAACACACCAGCAATGTTCATGGATCTCATGAACAGAATATGCAAACCCTACCTCGATAAGTTTGTCATCGTATTTATCGACGACATCTTATTATACTCACGAATGAAAGAGGATCACGAACAACACTTGAAACTTATCCTCGAAATACTTTAGAAAGAGAAGCTGTATGCAAAGTTCTCTAAGTGCAAATTTTGGATGCGAGAGGTGCATTTCCTTGGTCATGTGATAAATGATAAGAGGATCCACGTGGACCCATAAAAAATTTAGGAAATTAAAAACTGGGAAGCCTCGAAAACCCCATCTGAGATACGACAATTTCTTGGTCTAGCTGGCTATTACCGTCGATTCATCGAGAACTTTTCAAAAATAGGCCAGCCCCTTACCACGTTAACATAGAAAGACAAGAAATTTGAATGGGGAGAGAAACAAGAAAACTCCTTCCAACTATTGAATCAGAAATTGAGTACCGCACCCATCCTATCATTACCTGAAGGAGTAGAGAAATTCGTTATCTACTGTGATGCTTCACATCAGGGATTGGGTAGCGTCCTAATGCAAAATGACAAAGTCATTGCCTACGCATCTCGTCAACTAAAAGTTCATGAGAAGAACAATACAACTCATGACTTAGAGTTGGGGCAGTCATTTTTGCATTAAAGATTTGGAGACACTATCTGTATGGCACCAAGTGTACCATATTCACTGATCACAAGACTCTCCGACACATATTCGACCAGAAGGAACTTAACATGAGACAACGACGTTGGGTCGAATTGCTAAATGACTACGATTGTGAAATCAAGTACCACCCAGGCAAGGCAAATGTAGTAGCAGATGCCCTGAGTCGTAGGGAGAGAGTAAAACCCCGTAGAGTTCGAGCTTTGGGATTGACTATCCACTCGAATCTTGTTGCACAAATTCGAGACGCACAACAAATAGCCTTCACTCCGGAACATCTGAAGGATGAATCCCTGAAAGGGATGGAAAAACAACTTGAAAGAAAGAACAACGGAGTATTGTATTTAATGAACCGAATTTGAGTTCCGTGTGTAGATGAATTGCGCAAGCTAATATTGGACGAAGCTCATAAGTCCAACTATTCGATACATCCTAGTGCAGATAAGATGTACCAAGATCTGAAGGGTTTCTTTTGGTGGCCTGGCATGAAACGAGATATCGCATCTTATGTTAGAAAATGCCTAACTTGTGCGAAGGTTAAGGTTGAATACCAAAAACCTTCCGGACATTTGCAACAACCCGAATTGTCACAATGGAAATGGGAACACATCACTATGGACTTCATCACGAAGTTACCCAAAACGACATCTGGAGCAGAAATCATATGGGTGATTGTTGATCGATTGACGAAATCAGCCCACTTTTTAGCCATTAAGGAAACGGATCGGATTGAGAAACTGACTAGAATTTATCTGAAGGAGATCATTTCCCGACATGGTGTGCCGTTATCCATTATCTCTGATACAGATGCCCGATTCACATCTCGCTTTTGGCAATCACTTCAACGGGCATTAGGTACTCAACTCGATATGAGTATTGCCTACCACCCTCAAACTGATGGCCAAAGCGAACGAATGATACATACGCTCGAGGACTTGTTGCGAGCTTGTGTGATAGACTTTGGAGGTAGCTGAGATACTCATCTACCTATAGCCGAATTCTCTTAAAACAATAGTTATCACACTAGTATACAGATGGAACCATTTGAAGCGTTATATCGTAAGTGCCAATCACCACTCTGTTGGGCATAGTTGGGTGACAGACAGCTATCTGGACCTGAAACCGTCCAGGAAACCACTGATAAGATAACTCAAGTACTCCAACGATTAAAAATGGCACGAGATAGACAAAAGAGTTATGCTGATAACTACCGAAAACCTCTTGAGTTTCAAGTATGAGATAAAGTCCTACTCAAAGTATCACCCTGGAAAGGGGTAGCACGATTTGGCAAACGAGGAATGCTGAACCCACGATATGTTGGACCTTTTGAAATCCTTGCGAGGATTGGTCTTGTCGCCTACAAGCTCAAACTACCCCAAGAGCTTAGTAGCATCCACACTTTCCACATTTGTAACCTCAAAAAGTGTCTTTCGGACGAGACATTAATCATTCCTCCTGATGAAATTCTCATTGACTCGAAACACAAATTTGTGGAGGAACGCATCGAAATAATTGATTGGAAAACACGTAAACTCCGATGCAGTCTGATTAAACTCGTCCAGGTTTGATGGAACTCGAAACGTGGACCAGAATCTACACGGGAACGCGAGGATTAAATGTGAAAGAAATATCCAACAACTCGACATAAATCTCGGGACAAGATTTCGCTAACGGGGGGAGAATGTGACACTCCTCCAAATTAGGTATAAACTTATACTTAATCTCATGCATTTCATACGCTAATTCCCTACTTAACTTCAAACAAAACCATTGATGTGTGTAAGGTTAGCGAGCCAAAAACTTTTGACCAAAAACTATTACGAAATTTATAATTATAAATTAATTATACGAAACATTATCGGAAGAAACCCGACAAAATAAATACGTTAGTTGGTGATACAAGTTTAGAAAAAAACGCGAAAATATTTTTGAATAATTATTTATTTAAAAATATTATGCGAATAGTCAGAAATAATAATAAAACGTAAATTATTATACGTTTTATACAAAATGTACCATACGTGATAAGAACATACAAAACAAATCCGACAACCAAAATAATAAAAAAAAAATTTTATTATTTTAAATAAGCATTTGGAAAAATACCATAAAATAAGTTTTATGAATAATTGAGTGGGATACGGGGTACAAATAATTGGACCCGTGCACAAAATTAACGGCTTAAATACCTACTAATTTACCACATCTAAAATATCTAAGAGACATAACTCGTACCGAGCCATGCCTCCCATTGACAAACAAACCCGTATACAATTTTTATATACCCCTCCCTTTCCATTTTCTTCAAACTCACATACATCACCACCAAACTCCAATAATTTGGCTCCTCTCCTCTATGATCATCTTCGGCAGAAGTATGAGCAAAAACAACAATTTTTTCATCATAAATCAATAATAACAACATCTTCTTCATCATCATCTGTTCTTCACCACCATCATCTTCACTTGATCATTATCATCATCTCAGTATCATCATCATTATCTGCATTTTCTTAAAACCCAACGTGAGGAAACTTTCTTTCATTTTTACTTTCATAAAATTGTTGTTATATTATGTATATACTTAAATGATTTTGAAAGATTGTACATGAGATTTAAGTAAAATGAAATTTTGTAATTTGTTGGTGATGATAATACGAAACCAAAAACTTAGTTTGATATAAAATGTGGGAAATGATATGAATAAAATTGAAGTTTAACATCACTTGAGAAAGCTTGTATAAGGTTTGCAAACAACATATGTAAATTAATGGACTCAAAATTGAAGCAAAAACTTGAAAATCTCGAACCCAATGCATTAGCACATACTGAAATCGTTGTGCAGAGTCACACACCCGAACGGGTGAGGAACCAAACCCGAATGGGTGAAGGTTTATACCCGAACGGGTAACCCACCTATACCCGAATGTGTAAGGGTATACACCCGAACGGTTACATTAATGAAACCGGTTCCATACATTCTTACACAAAGGCACTCTCCACGAGTGATCTCTTCATCTGCCATGTTGCACTCAAACAAATCCCACGTCTTCACCACAATCTAACGTAAGCCACCCAAATCACCCATGATATGATTGTAAATTATTATTAGAAATTAATATTAATAATTATTAACATTATTACAATTAATTTTATATATGTATCTATATATATACACAACGACAAATAATACGGGTATAAAACCTGAAACTTATCCTCATCACCGCATCTATTGTGAGTTCACAGCCCCTTTTTCATTGTTTTAATGTTTTTAAACCTGGGGTGAAAATATAGCAAATATTTTGCTACATCATGCAATAACTGTTTTTAGATACTGCATGTACTTACTCGAACTGATTATAAATGCTTCTATGCTTTATACAAAATATTTATGAAATGCTATTTTCATACTATCTTTGGAAACTAGACAACGAATTCTAGTACGGACCCAGACTTACAATGTAGTGCATAAAACTCCTTATGGCTGCAGACTATAACCATTCGTTAGGTGACTCTAGCCACTGAGTATACGGATAGTACTATTGCCATGACGACCCTCCCACGGTTTTGGAGCGTATACTTACAGGTCCTATTTGGCAAACAACTATTGTTGGTCCTGGTTTGGTTATAGGGTTAGGTCGCGTACCTTTAACTCGTCAGGTTTAGCTCACCTTTCGAGGGATCACCGTCTAAGTCTTCCCACAAAACTTATTAGGAAGTATTTTTCCTATAAACTACTACTTTGGAAATGTTGATCCTTAGTTGGATTGACCTGTGTTTCCTATTAACACTTGTTTAGGAAATGTTATTCTTAATTGATTAACCTGTGTTTCCTACAAACTATTATTTTGGGAAATGTTACTCTTAATTGATTAACCTGTATTTCCTACAAACTATTACTTTAGGAAATGTTTCTCTTAGTTGATAAATATGTGTTTCCTAAAAACAAACAACTATTATTATTAGGAAATGTTTTCCCTTAATCGGTTAAACTTGTGTTTCCTACACTACAACTATTTAACGATGTATAAACAACTAGGTTTATTACACTACATACAAACCTGCGAATTCACTCAACAATCATGTTGACGTTTTCTTTATATTTTACAGGGAATTAGCAGTGTGAGTAAGATCAGCATGCATTCAGGACGGACAACCCTTGAAGCCTTAGGATGCCACTTATTTTGGGACACATAGGATTTCCTTTGTATAACCACAAGTCATTGTGGTCATATATACGAAATCTACTTTTGAATTATGTAATTATATAACATAATGTTTCAAACTCTTCTACTACTGTTACAACTTTTCTAGGTTGTAACCTTTTGTAAAACTTATAAACTATTGACATCTTAATATATTATGTTCTGCGATAACCATATATTCCGTTCTGCGATAACCATCTTAATATATTTCAAATCTTGTAATTCGGTATAATTTTTTTTTTCGTGTTTCAAATTTGTGTTGTATTTTTAGTAACTATTTTTTTTTGTTTCGCCAAAGTTACATACATGAGGTTAACCGAAACACGTGAATAAATATGAAAAATCGATGGGTAATACTAATTGGGTACCCAATGGGTATTGAGCCGGCTATCAGTATGAATATTCTAAATCGGTATGTGTATAGATACACTAAAACCCGTCGAAAACCGAACCATTAGCATCCATAATCCAAGCATTGTAAATTAGAAATTGATAAAAAAAATAATTTTTTATTAAATTTGAAAATAAAGTGTTGGGGGGTTTTTGCAGAAATTTTAAAATAAAAAAGAATTTATGAGGAGCTTGAATTATGAAAGAAATAATAAAGTAGTTATTAAATTTTAGTTTTCATAAAATATTTTAAGAATTATTTACAATTAAAGAAAAAATAGATGAATTATACTCTAAATATTGAAGGATGTATATTGTAAATATATAAGGGTATAATAGTCTTTTAGTCACATAAAAATAGATTTAATGATGTCATTAAATTAATTAAGATTGAGATCTTAATTATTGATTTCAATCTAATGGCTAATATTCTTTCAATATTTTTCTTTTAATATATAATTATTGATGATTGATTTCAATCTAATGACTAATATTCTTTCAATATTTTTCTTTTAATATATAAGATAGAAGATAGATTAGTTGGGCATCATTGTTTGTAAACACAACCAACCGGCCTTCGGCCTAGTCATATCTAGGTAGCTCATGGGTTGCATGGGCCTTGTTAGTAATTCTGGTACTCCGTATTTAAGCCATTCAAAATCTTTCTAAATTATGTCAAAATGTTTTGTTTATTAATTATTATACAAATAAAATGATGATTATATATGCAGTATTCTTCATAACTTTGTGACCTGCATTGATGTGTTTTAGAGATGTTAAATTTCTTTTATGTGATTGATTCTTCAGTTGATACCGTTTTAAGCACATAAAGAGGTGTATTAATTTAATAACATTTTATAATTCTAATAAAAAATATATTTTCATTGTTGGAAAAGATAAAAGAATTAAGGTCTGTATTATTTGTAGCATTTTGGTTTTACAATAAAAAAGGTTATGGACTTTGTTTGTAAAAGGAAAATTGAAAAGGGTATGAGGTGTTAAGTCGGTGTAGTCACTATCCACTAGTCATGAATTGTCAATGCAAGATATGAAAATATAAATAAAAAATTGTTACGAGAAAAGCTTGTGAAAAGATGTTTGACTGAGTGCATAAAATATACTCTACCAAACATTAACATCTAAAGCGTGTATTAAACAACTCTCATCCATTACTATGTCAATTTTATGTTACCCGTGCTACATTAACGTCATTTCAGCACTTACCAAATTAACATGACACAACGTGTGTTCTAACTTTTCTATTAGACCGCTCCTTTGTGTGTCGCTATACAAACCGATGTATTTTGGTTGATTGACAGAGATGGCACCGGCACGTCAGTCTGCTGTGTCAGTTGCCCTGGGTCGATTAAGTGATGAGAAAATAATTGCATCCATTTTTTTTAAATTGGTTTGTTTTTTATAGTGTATAAAAATAAAAGTACACGATCACTATTAGCATGTTTGACTTCGCGAGTCAAGGTTCAGTTCGCAGGTAGTTCGGTTCGCAAGTCTCGACTCGCAAGTCAGCTCGCTAGTTGGTTCGGATCGAAAAGTCAGTTCGATTCGTAGGCCAGCTCAGTTCGCGAATCTTATTTGCTTCGGATAAGGTTTTGCGAATTGAGTTCTTCTTAGTTCGCACGACGAACTGATGCAAGTTTTGAGACAAATTTTTTTAGTTTAAAACGTTTTCATCAGGTTTCTTGGACATATTCTTGTTGGATGGACTTAATATTACGTTCATACGACTATAATACTCAAAATAAAGCTTTCTTACACTTGATCTTGGGAGATAAGGAGAAGGGTAAAAATGGTGGATTCTTGAGCTTATTCTTGTTGGTGGTGGTGGTGGTGGTAGTTGTTACTGTTGTGGTGTTGTAGTGAGAGAGAAAGAGATCGAGGTTTAGAGAGAGAGAGATGAGAGAATTTTGGGTGTGGGTGTGTGTGAAAATGAGATGGAGTAATGAAGAAAATGAAGTAAAAGGAGGGGGAATGGGTGGGTCAGTTAGGGTTCGTGGGTTTGAGCCGACCCATTTAGGTCTCGGGCTCGCGGGTTATTGTTTCCCAATTTCATGTTACCACTCGAAGACGGTTACATTCTAAGTAAAACATAATACATTTTAAATAAAATAAAATACTTGTTAATTATTATCAACGTAATATTTAGTAAATAGTAGTGTTATTAAATAGTTTCATATTATTTAATAATTTTGTTCACCAACGGTCGTGTACTTTTGTTGGGTTCATTCCGAATGTTTTGTACGTAATTATGACTAATTACGAAATAAGTAATACTACGCGTATTAAATATTTGAGGGGTGTCACACTCTCTTTACCCATGATCACCTAAAACATAAAACACTTGATAGAATAAGCATTAATGCTTGCATATCGACGATTAATCAAGTAATCCACAACATTATACAATAATCACTATAAATGCACAATCAATGACACATGATCTTACTCAAATAACTACCGGAACAATATGTAGAGACCAAATGCTATGCGAATTCGTGGCGAATAGAAACAAGTACACTTGGCACCGTATCACGTCGATATGCATACCAAGTTCAACAACACTATACTAGCAAAGCTAGCTAGTCTCTATAATTTTCCATTACACATAATTCAATCATAATAGTTCACTACTAGAAACAAGTTAAGATACAAGTAAACTTCCACTTGATTGTGCAAACCTCTTGCTCGGAAATAATCCGGTACATACACAATCATTACTTAATTAATCCCAATAATACTCACCTTTGCCTTCAATTAGTGATTTACAAGATATGATCAATGATGATATTCTAACTCTTTAGCACCTAACATACCACATAATCGCATACAATATATTAAGAATCCACACATTGTCAAACTAAAACAACAATTACATCCAACCCTCCCCTACTAGGAATTCACTTCTACTTTCTTATTCATAACAACTAAATATCTAAATATCAAGATTTTTACTTAAGTTCTAGTTCAGACATGTTATTCATACTCTATTAGCATCTCTAGTTACATTTTTAGTTGATTACAACAAACCACAAAATTTAGCTAAACCCTATAAATTATTCAAGAACATATATGATTATTTCATTACTTTCAATATGTATTATGATTACTACTAATCGCTATAACACTAACTAACACTAATCTAATCAATATCGAACTGATATCGCGTAAAATGTCAAATTTTTACTACTAATTTCTCTCTCATTCTGGTACGATTCTTGGCATTTGAACTCAAATAACACTCAAATCAATGAGAATCTGCAAGAAGGTCAAAATAAGGTTGCACGAGAAACGAATATTCTACACACGTTTGAAGATTCAAGACCTCAAAACAAGATTTAAAGACAAAAGAGCCCATCATCAACATCCATCTTATCCAAGATGTTCGTTTTCAAAATACGAGTCTAACAAAAGAAGAATCAATAAAAACGGAAAAAGAATGAAGATTCTACACCCGCCGGAAGATTCAAATGATTCGTACGCAATATCTAGAGATAGGAAACTCATCTCAGGGATTTCTTTATATCAAAATCTTCATTTTTGAATTACGAATCTGATGCGCCACCAGCGGTCGGTAAGGATTTCAACCCTTGTCATTGCACCGGCTACCGGCGGCGGGCATCAGTGGGTGTTTTAAATTTGTAATTATGGGGCCTAAGTTTTTCCCAACAATGCTAATCCTAAGGGTGAGCAAGTGGTAGGTATGACCTAGAGTCGTTCTTCAAACCGACTGAATTGAAACTAAGGCATGACAGATGAGGGCTTTCAAACTAGTGAAGGTTTTATAAAATAGTGAGGGAATTTTGGTTTTTATATTAACTAACTTAGGCAAGTAAATAAATAAAAGCGAAATAAAAATAAAAGATAAAGCATATAAAATAAAGATGGTGTTTGCTGAGATTTCATTAATTAAGTTATGGGATGATGTTTGGAGAAACTGTGCTGAAAGATATTTGTTAATTATTATTCTTGAATACTCGTGATGTAAACACTAGATTCCCTACTAATTAAAATCCCATTAGCATGTCACACCGGGAGCTAGGTTATGGTACCATCACAAAGTATTTAGAATAATAAGCAAAATCTTAATTATGGTTTAATAATACTTTCATATGAACGGGAACAAAATCTTAAGGTACTAGACATAACCGAATCATATAACGATTCCTCGTCATCCTAACAGATTCATGTATTTAAAAAGTTCATTAATGACTTTAAACCAGCCCTTGCTTAAGACTACCCAATAAATCCCCTAGTTATTCACAGCGTTCCTCACTTTAAGTGGTTCCACCGCTTCAAACCTTGACCATGTCTTGTCCTACGATAATCCCCCATGTAGCCTTGCGGTTCCATAGTTTCATACCTTTGACAAATTCTATTGACACAGGTGACTGACTACCTTTTAATTGGACGTCGTTAAAAAGGTGTTGTAATCACGTTTATTGGTGGAAAGGCGATAGATTAATTTGAAGTTTAAAAGTCTATTTAGAAAGGTTAATTAAACTAGGTTTCTCATTTTATATGTAATCCGTAATATAACTACCTTCGGTCGTTACTCGACTTCCATACATTTGTACTCCACCTTGAAGTGTTTCCAGTACTATATCGAGTAACAGTCGAATAGGGGCCATCATATTACTTCGTAATATTGTACCATTTTTTAATATGACTACCTTCGATCGTTCCTCGACTTCCATACATTTGTACTCCACCTTGAAGTATTTCCAGTACTATATCGAATAACAGTCGAATAGGGGCCATCATATTACTTTACGATAATTAAGACCGTTTATATTTTACAACTATGATAATCCTAAGGCAACAGTCAAACAAGAACATGCAATAAGACGATCAAAGCGATACTACCGATCTTTAATATTTAATTATAAATCATCCCATAATTAATTAACTACATCACAAACAAACACAACAAGTATACTACTCTCTAATCATGGCAATAACTAAATCTAGCATAATCAATAAAAACGTAATTAATTAAGATTGATAGGGATAGAAAGAACCAGGATTAAATGTGAGACAGAATAGACTTGAATTAATTGACACAATTCCGAGCATACACCGAAGATTACAATGCATTCCGCACTTTCCTTCTACTTCTAATAAAACTCCTAAACTAGTTTACATACTAGTTAAAACTAATCTAAAGAAAGAAATATAGAGTGAGAAAGTGGGAGCTTATTTCTAGAGTGAGAAAGATAAGCTAGGAATGTGTGTGTTGAAAATGAGCCTCATGCCTCCTATTTATAGGAGAGTTTTGGTGCATTTTAAAAAGTGGAAGCTCACAATAGCAAAAGGTGGAAAAGGTGGTAGCACCAGGTACGAAAAGGTGAAAAAGGTGGTGGCACCAGGTACGAAAAGGTGGAAAAGGTGGTGGCACCAGGTACGAAAAGGACAAAAAAGCGCGATCCATGCGGGTGGCTTCCGGCCGGCAGTGGCCATGTGCCAGCCGGCGGCGGTGGGGTGGCTGGCCGGCGGTGGGGTGGCTGGCCGGCGGCGGCTGGCACCCCCCCGCACCGGTTCGTCACCTGTTGCCTCATTTCTCGATTCGTGCATGTTTTCTTCGTTATGCGTCCGTTTGCATTGATTCTTTTTGCGTTGGATTCGTAATTCAAAAATGAATCTTTTGATGAAAAGAAATCCCAAAAATATATCTCTGAACTTTAGATGTGTCGTACGAATCATTTGGATCTTTCGGCGTACGTAGAATCTTCATTCTTCGTCCGTTTTTGTTGATTCTTCTTCTGTTGGATTCGTAATTTGAAAATGAACATCTTAGATGAGATGGATGTTGATGATGGGCACTTTTGTATTGAAATCTCGTTTTGATGCCTTGAATCTTCAAACGTGCGTGGAATCTTCGTTTTTCATTCGTTTTGCTTGATTTTTGTCGTGCAACCTTGTTTTGACCATCATGGCATAATATCATTGATTTGTACTGTTTTTGAGTTTAAAATGCCAAGAATTGTTCCAGAATGAGAGAGATATCGGTAGTAAAAACATGACTTTTTACGCGATATCAAGTATCCCACACTTAGAACTTTGCTTGTCCTCAAGCAAACTCGAATTTCAACATGGTTAAAGATAAGCGGATAATGAAATATTTTGAGGTGGAACTTTTTACTAAAGGGGGTTTTGGAAAAATGAAATATTTCTTCTTTGAAAAACGAGGTTGTAATCTTTGGGAGCATGCTTTTGATCTTTGATCTTGGATACATGACTAGGCGATGCTCTCAAGGTGGTCACTCAAATCACTCAAAGTGTTTAGGGTTTCCTATTCTAAAATTATCAATCACTCAGAACGCCAGTCATGTATCGTTTATCGTCATAGGCTTGATCGAGAATCAAATCGTTACCTTTTTGGTGAGCGCGAAGTCGATCTAGCCACAATCATTCTAAGGGAAGTGATGTAGAGTTTTTCGAAGTGAAGTGTTGGTGATATGAGAGGGGGTATTGTTAAGTTTTTCGTGGGTCTATTTTTGTTGAAGTTGAATTTATTTTTTTTGGGAGGATTGACGCCCTTTTTCTTTTGGTGTTTGCGGGAGGAGTCTTTTTCTCCAATTGATTTTCCTTTTCTTCAAATGTTTCTTCTTGAACTTCCTTTCTCTTTTTTTTTCTTTTTCCGTAGTTCGTCGTATGTGTCTAAAAATATGCGTTTCATTCGTTTTAAACAACTGTTATAAAATTATTTGTAGTGCTTTAGTATATATATAAGTATGGATACATATACATATCATTCATTTCGTCGTATATATATATATATATATATATATATATATATATATATTATATGTATGTGTACATCGTTTATTTCATTGTAAATATATATATATATATATATATATATATATATATATAGTTGGTTTGATCGTAGATATATATTTATCTGAATGTATATATATATATATACCCGTATTATTTGTCATTGTGTATATATATAGATACATATATAAAATTAATTGTAATAATGTTAATAATTATTAATATTAATATTATTTTCTAATAATATATTAAAATCATATCATGGGTGATTTGGGTTGCTTACGTCAGATTGTGGTGAAGACGTGGGATTTGTTTGAGTGCAACATGACAGATAAAGAGCTCACTCGTGGAGAGTGCCTTCGTGTAAGAAAGTATGGAACCGGTTTCATTAACTTAACCGTTCGGGTGTATACCCTTACCCATTCGGGTATAGGTGGGTTACCCGTTCGGGTATAAACCCTCACCCGTTCGGGTTTGGTTCCTCACCCGTTCGGGTGTGTGCCTCTGCACAGCGATTTCAGTCTGTGCTAACGCATTGGGTTCGAGATTTTCAAGTTTTTGCTTCAAATTTGAGTCCATTAATTTACATATGTTGTTTGCTAACCTTATACAAGCTTTCTCAAGTGATGTTAAATTTTAGTTTTACTCATATCTTTTCCCACATTTTATATGTTGGTACATTTAGTGTGTCAGTCAGTTGGTCTATTGAGTTGTAAGTGTCGTTGATTAATTGTAATAGAAAAGTCATTTTTGTATTAGCGACACTTAGTTTGGTCTAGGCGACACTTGCCTTAGTGTCGCATAGAGACACTTAGGTAGTGTCGCATGAAGGCGGCCACATGCATCACTTAGCAAGTGTTGCATGTCTGCCGATTAGTATAAATATAAACCTACGGGTTTCAGGCTAGGATTAACAAAACCCTAGCACCATTTGTCAAAATTGCATCTCTATAATCAATCTAATAGGTTACATTCATCAATACAAACTTATATTCGTGATATATATACGTGTTCCAGTTTGTGTTTACATTCGGTTAGTGTGATTGTTTGTTTCCGCCTTACAATCATTGTAATCAATCACTTAGATCCGCAGAAAGGGGCACTCACAACTGGTATCATAGCCTCAAAGTGGTTTGATTGACGTATTGATCATGTAATCGCTTGTTTTCGGGTTGCTTTGTGAAGAGAAACAAGAACAATCGAGTTATTTGGATCAATTGGGTGCTATCCAGACGATTTGAATCAACATTTACAGGTTTCGTTCGATTGGGATTGAAGAATTTTCGTTACGTTTACGAAAATTCGAATTTTAGGGTTTTTGGGACATCACAACCATTTTTGCGTCACTCGTTGCGTCACTAGATAGCGACACTTCATGCGACACTCTGTAAGTTCCAATTAGGGTTTTACCGACACTCTGGTGCGTCACTTTGTGCGTCATTTAGAGCGTCATTTGTGAGTAATACGACATTTACCTCTAGTGTCATCTTCTTTAATCTAGTGACACTCACGTGCGTCACTTCAGCACGTCACTTGTTTGTCACGTGTCACTTCCTATTGTGACGCCTGTTTGATTTACTGCGTCACTCAAGTGCTACACTTGGGTGCGTCACTTGTTTGATTGAGCGACACTTGCTTCTAATGTCATCAGTCACTTTATACGTCACTCGATAACGACACTTATTAAGTGTTGCTAGTCGTTGCGATACTTCAGTGCGTCACTTGCCAAGTGACGCCTTTGTTACTAATCAGTTTTCTACTTTTTGTCTTAAAGCTTATTTTTCAGGGTTTTCTTTAATGGTTGTTGCTGATAAAGAAGATATTAGAGGAATTAGAGAAATGATTAAACAGAATCATGATGTTGGTTCTAACAGTAAACCTCCTTTGTTTATCGCGGATATGGATTATGCTTATTGGCGTGACAGATTTGAACAATATGTAAATTTCCATTGTCCAGAGCTTTGGGGTCCACTTAGAGAAAGATATGAGGCTCCAGTAGCTGAAGGAAATTATCGTGGTATTCCTCCGGCCAAGACGTATAAAGCTATGACCTCTGAGGAAAGAAATGAGTATGACATTGAGAGAAAGGCTCATTCTGCTATCTGTATGTGCCTAACTAAGGATGTTTTATGACTTTTCAAAACTCATGACATCACCTACGATCTGTGGAAGGCCATTGAAACATGATGTGGAGGAAATGAAAAGTATAAGGAGGCCAAACTAGAACTAATCAAGAAACAATATGATCTGTTTGATATTCTTCCTAATGAAACTGCATCTGGATTATTCACAAGGTACTCACAGTTAGTTAGTGAGTTAATTGAGGGAGGTTACAATTTCCCTCAGATTGAGGTGAATAAGAAGTTGTTAGATGTGTTACCCAGTACATGGGATGTAAAAGTGCAATTTCTCAAGGAGAACCAAGAGTTAGAGAGAATGAACTTGGATGAATTGATTAGTGTTCATCAAGCTCATGCAATGGAGTTGAAGAAAAAGGAGTGTAAGTCGGGTGGTTTTGTTTAAGACCCGACATTATATGGAGGAAAGATAAACACCGGGAAGGCATATGGTGGAATGGCTTTCATTTCTGATACTAGTTCACCATTGCAGTCTACTGGTGCTCATCATCCAGTCTATGCTTCTAGACCTTCACTAGGTTCACAACAGCAAGTTAAGATCTCTCCAGCTATTAAAGAACAAGCTGCCATCTATACAGCTTTTCTGAGTTCTTACAAGGATTTGGTTTCTCAACCAAATACCACATTGGAACTTGCTAAAGAAGACTATGCTCAACTGGATGATGATGATCTTGAGCAAATGGATTTGAACTAGAATATTGCCATGATTGCAAGAAGAGTGCAAAAATTCTTGCAAAGGACTGGAAGGAAGAGTTTGGAAGGTAATGGTAAATCCAGCTTTGGGTTTAACAAGAGCAAGGTCAGGTGTTACAACTGTCAAAATTTGGGACATTTCGCAAGGGAATGCGAGAAACCCAAAATTCCTCCATCGGGTCATACAAAACCTGATGTTCTTCAAGCTCAAGGAAAAGAGGAAGTAAAGTTGGC
The DNA here is from genome assembly GCA_963422505.1 of Pseudognaphalium luteoalbum. Taxonomy (NCBI): domain Eukaryota; kingdom Viridiplantae; phylum Streptophyta; class Magnoliopsida; order Asterales; family Asteraceae; genus Pseudognaphalium; species Pseudognaphalium luteoalbum. The sequence goes on from OY730196.1 coordinate 54,081,381, forward strand.
GACTGATGATGCCTTGGTTGTTTTTGAGCCGACAAGTACTGATTGGAGTGCGCAATGTGAGAAGTATCAGTAGTGTCTCATGGCTCACATTACTAATGAGATACAAAATGAACCTGATGAATCTCTGAACTTTATTTCATGCATTAATTTAACTGAATCTTTGAAGGGATTTCAAAAGGACAACTTTGATTTAAGAGAAAAGGTTGTGAAACTTACTGAGTCTAGTAAGTATTTAAAAGCAAATGAACATTTATATGATAAGCATATTGAGGCTCATAAGTTGGATACTCAAACGTATAAAGCAAAAGTTTTTAGTCAACAAGATGCTATTAACAGCTATCTTGCTGAAATTGAATTGTTGAATAAAGAACTTTCTGATTTGAAAATTGAGTATGATAACTATAAGAACAAAATCTTAGGTTCATCTACCGCAACAGTTGTCTTTGATGAAATGCTTAACAAGCAAAGGACAAGCGATAAAAGTAAGATAGGACTCGGTTATACTGTAGTCCCACCTCCTACTGAATATTGTCCTATGCCTGTTAAGGAAGGCACTGTAGAGATTCCAGTTGATTATGCATTGTTATATGGTGTTAAAACCAAGGAATCTAAGCAAAACAAATAGGCAAAGGAGAAAACCAAGAGGCCAGAGTATCCCTTGCCTAAGTTTGTTAAAACTGAAAGTGAATCTCCAGTTTGTGTTGAGGAGATTGTTGAGATTGAGGATATTACCGATCAGGAGTATCCTAAGGTTGGGAAAGTTGAAGTCAAATCTGAAAAGGTGACTTTGACAAAGGAACCTGCCCCTAAAGTACAAATCGATAAGGGCAAGAAAAAGGTTTTAAATGAGAAACCTCAAACTTTACAAATACCTGTAAAGATTTTGAAATGAAATTTAACTGTTAATAATGAAAGAGTTTCTTGTAATAAACCTTCAACTTCAACTGATCAACCGAGGCAAGCATCTTCTAAAACATGTACACAATGTGCATGTTCTAAAAATGTCTTGCCACCTCCGTTGGAAAAACCTCAGTCTCAACCTTTTGTTGAAAACCGGTCATGTTTCTACTGCAAGAAGCAGGGATATTTAATTCGTGATTTTCCAAAGCTTTCTCATCAGCGTTATGGGAGAGATATGCCTAGAACATCTTTGTATAGAAATTCATTTTCAAATTCTCCACCTAGGCGTTATTCAAACTCTCCCAAACCTGTTGAGAAGCAAAGAAATGTTGGGCAAAAACCTTTGTCAAAACAAAAACCCGACATTTCTCTCAAGCCAACTTCCAAACCATCCAAAGTTTGGAAAAGAAAAGAGCATTTCATTGACTATTCTATCGTCAACAATAACACATCAGATGAAAATTCTGTTTTGTTAAAAGATAAAATTCTGACTGATGTGATTATTGTTGATGACCTTGGTAGACCTAAGTCTGTAAAGGCTTGTGTCACCGTTTCTCACTAATCTCCTCACTTTAATGTATTGCAGCAGTCTGAAGGTGTTAAAGATAGTGAATGGTATATGGACAGTGGCTGCTCGCGACACATGACTGGCGATGTGTCTCTTCTGACGGATATTAAACCATGCGCTGGAGGACATGTTGCCTTTGCAGGAGATACTGGAGGAACAATTACGGGTAGAGGGACGCTAACCAATGGGAAAGTTAGCTTGGAAAATGTGAACTATGTGCCTCAACTCAATCACAACTTGCTGAGTGTTTCACAAGTGTGTGATAAGGATTTTCCCACCGCATTCACAAAAACTAAATGTGTGATTTTGAAGCCTGGGTATGTTATTCCTGAAGAATGGGTGCTTATACGTGCACCAAGGAAAAATGATACTTACATGATGAATATGCGAACAGTGGAGATGACAAGTGAATATACTTGTCTCCTTTCAAAGGCTTCCGAAAAGGAATCACTTCTTTGGCATAGACGGATGGGACATATTCATTTTGGCAAAATGAATTTTCTTATTACTAACAATTTAGTAAATGGAGTTCCAAAGCAATTATTTTCTTCAAAAGATGACTGTATTTCTTGCCACAAGGGCAAACTCCACAAAAAGTCCCATAAGTCTAAAATGGTGAATTATATTGCTGCACCACTTGAGCTTTTGCACATGGATCTTTTTGGTCCCATTTCTACAAAAAGTATTGGTGGCAGATCTTATTGCTTGGTAGTTACTGATGACTACTCAAGATTTTCGTGGGTTTATTTTCTGGCTTCAAAGGGGGAGACAACAGATATTTTGGTATACTTGTTGGATAAATTGGCAAATTTGTGCAACTTAAAGGTGAAGAGACTACGCAATGATAATGGAACTGAATTCAAGAACTCTACTCTCCAGATATACTGTGCTTCAAAAGGGATTGATCATCAATTCAGTGCTCCAAGAACTCCTCAACAGAATGGAGTTGTAGAACGTAAGAATAGGACCATCATTGAGACAGCTCGAACGATGTTAGCTGATTCAAAGTTACCTATCATATTCTGGGCCGAGGCAGTTAGCACTGTTTGTTATGTTCTGAATCGGGTACTTACGGTTAAGAAGAAGGACAAGACATGTTATGAACTTTTTAATAACCGTAAGCCGAATCTGCAGTTTCTAGAGTCGTTTGGGTGTTCATGTTTGATCATGATTACAAAAGATAAAGTCTCCAAGTTTGGTGAGAAAGCAGTTGAAGGGATTTTTCATGGATATTCGGTTAATTCACCAAATAAAAGAGTTTATATCAAATCAATGCACCAAGTTGAGGAACATTTTGAGGTCAAATGTTTGCGTTATACGGATCCTCCTCAAGGAACGGGTCCGGATTGGTTTCTCAATTATGTGGATGTCTTTAACTCTTTCAACATACCAGAAGATGATGAAGAGGAAGAGTTGATCACCCTGCTTCATGGAATCAACATTTCTCAAGACACACCTGATCCTTTCTTTAAACCATCCGACCTAAACCCCGAACCGACATCCAACCAAACATCTGCCTCTACACCCACTACAACACCTACTCCATCACCTACTCCAACTGTACCATCTTCGACTATCCCATCTTCGGATATTCCTTCTACTTCAAGAATGATCAATGCAGATGATCTTCCTGATGACCCAAACATGCCTCCTTTAGAGGAAGAAGAAGAAGAAATGGTCCATTCTCATTTCTTTACTCATGAAGGAGAAGATGAGGCCCCACAAGAACCCTCGCTTATTGAAAATTCTACCATTCCGGAATCTACAGATATCCCTCCTACCAAGGGTGATTTGAACAACTTGGAATTGGTCCTTGCACTGGATACAATTCCAGTGACTCGTTGGGTATATCGAAATAAGATGGATGATTGGGGCATTGTGGTTCGAAATAAAGCTCGTTTGGTAGTTCAAGGATTTAGTTTGATTGAGGGTTTGCATTATGATGAAATATTTGCTCCTGTTGCCCGACTGGAGTCAGTCTGCATCTTCTTAGCATATGCCTCCTACAAAGGATTTCGCGTCAATCAACTTGATGTTAAAAGTGCCTTTCTGTATGGGCAAGTGGATACGGAGGTGTATGTTAAGCAGCCTCCGGGTTTTGAAGACCCTGTGCATCCAGAATACATCTGCAAATTGAATAAGGCATTGTATGGTCTTCATCAAGCTCCGAGGCTTTGGTATGAGCGACTTACCAATCATTTGATGAAACATGGTTTTGTCAGGGGAAACATTAATAGCACTCTATTCATCCATAGAGAACAGTCTGGGGATAGAGAAGATATGTTACTCGTGTAGGTTTATGTGGATGACATCATTTTCGGTTCTACAAACGAGGCAATGTGCAAGAACTTCGAGGAAATCATGAAGTCTGAGTTTGAGATGAGTGCGATGGGGGAGCTCAAATTCTTTCTAGGTGTACAAGTTGAGCAGTCTGCCAAAGGTATCTATATTCATCAGTCAAAATATGTCAATGACATGTTGACTAGGTATGACTTGCTCAATTGTAAAACCTATGGGACTCCCATCAAGATAAATCACAATCTTAGACTTGCTGAAGATGAAGAAGATTGTAAAGAAAAGGACTATCGTTCTATGATAGGTTCTCTCATGTATTTGACTGCCTCTCGATCGGATATCCTGTTCGCTGTATCTATCTGCTCATGCTATCAAACTAAGCCCAAGGTGTCTCATATGAAGGCGGTGAAGCGAATTTTTGGTTATCTCAAACATAGACCCAATCTTGGTCTATGGTATCCAAATGAGAAATCATTCGCTCTTACTGCCTATTCGGATTCGGATCATGGTGGCTGCAGCATAGACAAGAAGTCTACAACTGGTGGATGCCAATTTCTTGGATCGCGCTTAGTCTCGTGGCAGTGCAAGAAGCAAACTACAGTTTCTCTTTCAACAGCGGAGGCTAAATACGTTGCTGCTGCCAGTTGCTGTTCTCAGGTTCTGTGGATTCAGCATCAACTACGCGATTACGAGTTACTTCTTTCTATGACTCCTATTCACATAGTTAACACCGTTGCCATATTTATCACACGCAATCCCGTACAGCACTCTAAGACTAAACACATAGAACTTAGGTTCCACTTTATTCGGGATTGCTATGAAAAACAACTGATAGACCTTGTCCAAATAGACATCCTTAAGCAAAATGCCGACCTTTTCACCAAAGCTTTTTCGCGTACTTGATTTGATGAACTAATCAATATGATTGGTTTAAGGTTCTTCGTGACTAAAAAGTAACTTGTAACTTGGACTGTAAGTTTATCTGCTTTTAACGTGTATTAAAAAAAATAAAAAAAAATAGGCAACAACCACTCTTTATACTCTTTAGTATCAAAGAAATGCACAGTTGCTACATTTTTAGAATAGACATTGAGTTATGTTTGTAAACAACTTGGGATATGATAGTACATCGGGTGACATGTACAAAATGGAATCTTAAGGTTTATCTTGGATGTGTCAGTAGGTTTATCTGACATGTTGAAAATAGTTTTTATAAATATTGTCTTCATCATACGATATATTAGTAGGCATATTACACAAAACTCTTTGAGTCCTTTCAAGAAGCCTAATATATACTTGTTTGTTTCACGTGGTTTAACACCGTTAGATGTATGAAAAAAGTATTAATATCTTACTTATGCTAGATATGTTTTCGTGGAAGAAGTTTATTTGATCTCATTTGGGGGTATATATTGATTGTCTCCTCTGTTATATGTAAGCATAGACCTGGTTTCTGTTAATATATACTTAAATATTAAGCAAACGCAAGTCAAAGTATTTGAAAAGTCATTAAAAATTAAGATACCTAACGAGGCCGCCAAAATGGTTTGACCAAGTCTGGTTTTGCTTAAACCTGAATCAAGCTATGTCGCTCTGTGGTACGAAAGTACGGACCTGTCACCGCTGACTTGATTCTTAAAAATGCTTTTCTTATATTCTTTTTATAAATGGAAGTACATTCTATGTCTTAAGTTAAGAAGTATATTTATGGTGAGAACCACAGAGAAATTTACATACTAATAATAATAAATTAGCTCCTAGATGTGAGTGTAATATGTTTAAGTGGACAAATATACTGATAATCATTTTGAAATAATTTTTATAAGAAGTGCTTTTAGCATGCCAAGTAAATTTAAAGTGGACAAATATACTAATGATCGAAATAACACTTACTATTCCTAATAATTGTATGTTATTCCGATATGATCCCTAACCAGACTCAATCAACTCCGTCACCAAAAGAATGTGTTACTTCTGTATTTGTAATTTTGTGTCCATTTTGTGTTAATTTATGTTATTTTATTTTAATAGTTTTAGTATTATTTTGTGTTAAACCCAAGTTACATTTACTTTCAAATTTGAATACCAAAATCAAAACAAAAAAGATCGATAAACATCTCAAATTTTTCACTAAGTCACTAGATGCATCACTTCATAAGTGACGCTACTAGTGATGCACAAGACCGACTTGATGCGTCACTTCCTAGTGACGGGTTATGTGACGCGTACTAGGGTTTTGGTATAAATACCCCTCAAACCGACACTCATTATTACCACTCACACTATTCAATACGCGTCACTAGCTCTGACATATCGACACTAGTGTTCATCGTTGCATCACTTCCACTGGCGTGTTTTTTTTATCTTTGCATGGATTTTGAAGCTGTTTTCGTGCAATCGGCTCCTCTATTCTTGTTCATCTCACTCATCCGCATCTATTGGTAATAATCTTAACCCCTGTATTTACGTATTCTTGATTTAAATCGTATGATAGAGTTGCGGGTTTTAGGGTTTAAAGAAATCACTCGAATTAGAAATCTAAATGAACGTGTTTCTTGTTAATTTTTGGTGTGTTTTGTTTGGCTCGTAAATGCGTAACTTTTGGTTACCTTGATTTACAAAAACCCCAAATTTGTTCGATATGATTTCTGGGCATGAACAGTGACACGATGATCTTCATCGTTGCGTCACTTAATGCGTCACTTCCAGTAAGTGATGCAATTTGGTAATTTAGTACACTTTCTGTCACTATAAGTGACGCCTCTTATGCGTCACTTCTTTAAGCAACTCTTATAGTGACGCCTAATCCAATTTTGAACCGTCACTTCTTCAGTGACGCTCTTTAATGCGTCACTTCATTAAGTAACTCCCTTAGTGACGCATATGCTTGTATCATTAATTATCCCGTCACTCGTATGAGTGACGCCCATCTATGCGTCACTTCCCTAAGTGACTCCCTTAGTGACGCCCTTGTCTATACTGAAACTTATACCATCACTTCCTTAGTGACTCACCTAGGTTACCGTCACTAGGTTAAATGACGCATACTTTTGTACCAACACTTCCTAAGTGTCCTATTTAATGACGCATAATTTGGCCACGTCACTTACACCAGTGACGCCTGATAGTGTCACTTACCCTAAGTGACGCTATACTTGATTTCTGATTTTTAAACACTGTTTCATGCGACACTTCCTAAGTGTCGGTAGTGTTTATGTGTCACTTCCTAAGTGACGCCTGAATCTCAATTTAGTTTAATATGTGTGAATTTTTGTGCTAATTCTATAACGCTGTTTCTGGTTATTTTTTGGTCTTTTAGCTTACAGATGGCAGCTCTGCAAAATTACTATCGCCGCACCAACACTCGCCACAACATCGCTGTGTTTCCGGAGTCAATGCATACGAACTCAATCCCATTCCAACCAACGATTGAGTTTTTAAGCCGATCAAGGATTCACTACGCTATCACCGCATCCACTCCAGTGTACATGAATCAGATCGAGGAATTCTATGATCACGCCTTTATCAGAACACATGGTGATGTGCCAAGAATTGTTTCCACTGGTTTACAACAAGCCCTACAATTTCAGTGGATATATCTTCGGTAATATGGTTGAGAACATCCGAGCTGGGAAAGATAAATGGCTGCAGTATCTAAGGTTTGTGCAGCTACTATTGAATGATTTGAATCTGGTTATTGCTCCAGATCAGCGCTCGCTATTGATTCCGACACCAATGCTCTTACGAGTCTTCAATGACTGTAAGTTAGCGCCAAAAGGTGAACAAGTTTTGGCAGATCGGGAGTTATTTTGGCACATAGTAAATGAAAACTATGTTGCGCCACCAAATGATGGGTTTGAGGATGTCGAGATCCCTCCGGTGAATGAGGATGATTTGGTCGATACAGAGGTAGCTCGGGATTTAGATGACATTGATCAGGTTGAGAACGTTGATGCCGATGATGATGATGATGGTGGTGGAACCACACCAACCGATTCTGATGGGGATATGCCTCCTCAAGATCTGCTGGATGCTATTCAATCGGTTAATCCTCGCCGATTTAAGCGTATTTTGAGACGCATCTCTGAGGGTAGGGTTCACGAACCGAGGAATCCAGGCAAATGACCAGCTGGGTCCGCTCCCTCTTACGCTAACTTGCCCCACAAAAAGGAGCCAGCGCATAGGGGTGGTGATTCAGGAACCTGGGCAGCAAACCACTCATCAACAACAACGTTCTCCACAACAACAACCACCTCCGCAGCAGCTTCCTTCTATTCAACAACTTTTTGCTCAAATCAAACAGATGAACAAACATTTTTAAGATCAATCTGCGATTATTAAAGTTCAGGCTGCAGAGATAAAGGAATTAAAGACCAAGGCTGATGAGGTTGATGACTTAAAGCTTCAAGTGACAGATCTACGGTCTAGGTTGTTAGAGTTGGAGTGGTTGTTAGAGTTGGAGTCTGTTACAAATGTTTCGGGGGAGGCTGGTCCCAGGACCTTGGAAACAAATGTAACACCTCCCCCAGACCAAGAAAATGTACAAGGTTCTTCTATCAATGTAAATATTCATTTGGATTACTTTGTTCAAGGTTTAAGGTCAATCTTGTTTCTATCAGTCGGGACCCACAACTGCACAAATCTCAACTTCTCAGAAAACTGTCTAATAAGCTCATCAATGGACATCTGGTCAGTCTTCTGTAAATCAAGAAATTCCTGTTTGACACGTTCAAGGTTAAACTCTGAGCAATATTGCTTACAAACCTCGGCATGTAATTCTGACCATCTAATAGTACTAAGCTGTTGTGGAGTCAACGACGTAGTGATAGAATCCCACCATGACATAGCCTGACCCTTTAACAGATGTACTGTATACTGCACCTTATCTTCTTCCTTGCAATGACAAGCATCAAGCTTTCTCTCAACATCTCTTAACCAGTCTAAGGTAACAGTGGGATAAGAATTCCCAGAATAATGAGAAGGATTACTGGACATAAATGTCTTCAGAGAACAACCTTTCTTTTGCTGCTGTAACTGTGAAAATGCAGGTATCTGAAAACTAGAAGATCCAAAAGCAGAAAATAAAACAGAAGTCTGAAATCCATAACTCTGAGATTGCTGCTGAGGAATATATGGAACAGATGTAGGAATCCGAAAAGTAGATGTAATAGGTGGAGCAGTACTCTCAATATGCTGATAACCTGAAGTCTGACGCTGAGAATAATCAGTCAGCTGCCTTTGCTGCTCTAATACCTGAGCCTCTAATCGCATAATATACTCCTAATCTGTTTCCCCACCAACCGAATGAGAAGTACCCTGATTATCTGGATGCGCATCTGTCTCTGAAGCATGGTTATGGGTAGGGTCTGGTTGCTCATTCTCAACCATTCCTGTAATCACAACACATCTCACAATTTGTTAATTGTTAGTACTAATATACTAACCAATCACAATTTCATAACTAATCCCCATAACCTGGAATGTTGACCAATACCACTGGGTTTGGGATTGAACACATTACCATTGCTCAATTTGCACAAACATATGCTCTGATACCAATTTATAACACACCACAAATTTTGATTTTTTTTTTTTTAGACAAAATCAGAAGCGCAATCCCATTCATTTTATATAATACATGACATGACGTCATTTACCAAAAACATTATACATACTATAAGTATTATCTGTCAAATTACAAACTATTAAAGTGTATCTGGGCAATATAAAGTATCAAAATAATATTAGAGTAGCCATGGTCAACAACTTCCAAGCACTCCTTGCCCAGTCCTATTCAAGTCAAACCTACAAGGAGTAAACAACGGGATTAGCACGAAGCTAAGTGAATAAACCGGTTACAAGCAGTTTGACTTAGCTCAACATAATTAATTATCAACAATTAACACATAGACTCAACATCACCAAGAGGATCGGTGGTCCTTGTGGCGCCCTCAGACAGCAGTGGCCCACCAAGCAACACTTATCATCACTGCAGGCCATTACAGTGATTTACCGATAACTGTTTACTACCTTTAACCAATATAAGTTCCATTCACAACACATGTTCGTAATTCCTATGTTGGTTAACCTGTAGCAACCCAGTCCAACAATTGTTGACCTCCGATACCCCAAATTGCTTAAAGCAGTTTATATATATATCACAGCAACAATCAACATTTAACACTACTATGTTTAATCTGTTGTAACTAATACGTCACAACCAAATCATACTGAAGTCCCAAGTCAATTCACCTGTCTACTTCACTTCAACTACTCAGCTGACTAACTCACTGAGTCTTCGGTGTATCTGTAAACACCACAAAGCAATGGAGTTAGTAACTCAATTCAATTCTAGCAATAACTAAGTTAATATAACTGTGTATCAACAATAGATCACTTTATATTTTATGCACATACCAACTAACTTATTTATTAACACATGCCTATTCCCATAGCATACCACTTAACTCAATTAAATGATCATATTTAAGCTCATTACAATGGTATACATTTATACCTTTTAAACTATATATGCCGTATACATATTTTACTCGAAATCGTAGTTTAATTCCATGAGCCATTGCTCATTTTATACACATAGTACCAAACACATACATACAATATATATACATATATATATTTCTTGTCTTATTATATAAACAAAGAACAAAATCAGATTTCAAGAGCAGGGGGAGTACCCACTGGGTAAGGGGAGTACCCACCGGGTACTCTCCATTTCACCAAAACAGAAATTGCCCTAAACCGGGCTACCCACCGGGTAAGGGGAGTACCCACCGGGTACTCTCCATTTCACCAAAACAGAAATTGCTCTAAACTGGGCTACCCACTGGGTAAGGGGAGTACCCACCGGGTACTTGCCCCAGACCCCTGAACCTGCTGTTGCTGCTGTTCAACACGACTAACAATTCAAAAACTCAATTTCTAGCTTACCAAAACACTTTCAAACATCAAATAACTTCAACCAAACATGTTATAACATCATATAACAACTATTAACTCCTTGTAACATAATCTAAACATCAATTTCTATCAAATTTTACCTATTCACTTTACAACCTAAGTTCTAACTAATTGGTTCAAGCTTCACAACCAACCTTTCAAGAACCTCATATGATTAGCACTTAATTTCAGAAAGTATCATCAAGCCATAGCAATTTAAGCTTCAATTTCATAAATAATTTACTAACCCTAGCAAATTATACAATTACTCACCATCAAACATAATTAAACACTTACACTTTTTGAAAGAAGAATAAGATATGGGATGGTGATAAAGATGAAATCCTGATGTTGAATTCCAATTCAAAGCTTGTGGTTAGTATAATCTTGATGAAATTTATTTAAAGTTTATGTATGTAAGTTTGTAGTTCTTGCAAGAAATGAGTTTAACATTTTGGAAAAGTTAGGGAAATGGAGGTTAACACCTCCCAACTCAACCTGACCCATTATTTTAATTATACCCGTCCTAACTCTATTGTCTGGAACCTAAATTTTAATTGTGAGAAAACTATTTTATTTTACCGTGAACTAGAACTTTTTAAATTGGTCAATAATTCACTTATCACAATTAATCCTTTGACAAAATTTCCTAAGTTATAATTCAAATTATAAAAGGCACAAATGTTGAAATATAACAATTAATAATATCAAAGTTTAACAAATTACCGGATTACCCTTAGGTCATAATTGCGGGTGCTACATCATTCCTTTGGATTTTTTGAACAGGTTGTTATATTGGGAATATGACAATATTACAGGAGAAGTTGTGATCGTTTTTGTTCTTAATTCTGATCCAACTACGGATCCAGAGTCTTCAACAGATGCAGATTTGGGGGCTGAAGAGAAAACAGCATGGGATGTTGTACTGCCTAGGAAGAGGTCTATGTGGGGTTTGAAGAGAAACAAATTTTGTGTATTTAACCCTCTGAGTTTGATCAATCTTTCTGAACAAGATATGAAGAAATTACATCAGAACAAGATTTAGTTCAAAGCAAAGGACAGAACTAAAGCCATTAAGTTTCAGAAGATTGTTGATATCTGCGTAGCCAATGGGATACACGCTGGCTGGAAATAGTTTGAAGATTTGAAGACTTTTTGAAGACCAAGCTACTGACAAGGGGGAGTTTGTTGGTACATTTAGTGTGTCAGTCAGTTGGTCTATTGAGTTGTAAGTGTCGTTGATTAATTGTAATAGAAAAGTCATTTTTGTATTAGCGACACTTAGTTTGGTCTAGGCGACACTTGCCTTAGTGTGGCATAGCGACACTTAGGTAGTGTCGCATGAAGGCGGCCACATGCGTCACTCAGCAAGTGTCGCATGTCTGCCGATTAGTATAAATATAAACCTACGGGTTTAAGGCTAGGGTTGACGAAACCCTAGCACCATTTGTCAAAATTGCATCTCTGTATTCAAGCTAATAGGTTATGTTCATCAATACAAACTTATATACGTGTTTCGGTTTGTGTTTACATTCGGTTAGTGTGATTGTTTGTTTCCGCCTTATAATCATTGTAATCAGTCACTTAGATCCACAGCAAGGGGCACTCATATTATATCAGACTAAGTTTTTGGTTTCGTATTATCATCACCAACAAATTACAAAATTTCATTTTACTTAAATCTCATGTACAATCTTTCAAAATCATCTAAGTATATAAATAATATAACAAAAAATTTATGAAAGTAAAAATGAAAGAAAGTTTCCTCACAATGGGTTTTAAGAAAATGTAGATGATGATGATACTGAGATGATGATAATGATCAAGTGAAGATGATGGTGGTGAAGAACAGATGATGATGATGAAGATGTTTTAATTATTGATATATGATGAAAATATTGTTGTTTTTGCTCCTACTACTGCTTCCTACTTCTGCCGAAGATGATCACAGAGGAGAGAAGCCAAATTATTGGAGTTTGGTGGTGATGTATGTGTGTGTGAAGAAAATGAGAAGGGAGGGGTATATAAAAATTGCATAAGGGTTTGTTTGTCAATGGGAGGCATTGCTCGGTATGAGTTATGTCTCTCAGATATTTTAGATGTGATAAATTAGTAGGTATTTAAGCCATTAATTTCGTGTACGGGTTCAATTATTTGTACCCCGTATCTCACTCAATTATTCATAAAAATTATTTTATGGTATTTTTCCAAATACTTATTTAAAATTATAAAAAAAATAATTTTTATTATTTTGGTTGTCGGATTTGTTTTGTATGTTCTTGTCGCGTATGGTACATTTTGTATAAAACGTATAATAATTTACGTTTTATTATTATTTCTGACTGTTCGCATAATATTTTAAATAAATAATTATTCAAAAATATTTTCGCGTTTTCTCTAAATTTGTATCACCAACTATCGTATTTATTTTGCCGGGTTTCTTCCGATAATGTTTCGATAATTAATTTATAATTATAAATAATTATAAATTTCGTAATAGTTTTTGTCCAAAAGTTTTGGGCTCGCTAGACTTATCTCATATCAATGGTTTAGCTTAAAGTTAAGTAGGGAATTAGCGTAAGAAATGCATGAGATTAAGTATAAGTTTGTACCTAATTTGGAGGAGTGTCACACACTACCAAGTAGTATTTAGTTCCTCATACAATTGAGTTCATCTTATTGACCAATTACAAGAAGACACAAACACTCTCTTGCCGACAGTCCATTCTTGAAACCAGTCTCAATACCCTACAATAAATGTACAACTGTTTGCGTTTTACATTACCCATAAGAGGATTGTTACATTACCCATCAGAGGACTGAAAACGAGTCGAGCTTTTATTGAGCAACACGAGCTCGGCTCGAGCTTGGGCTTGATCGAGTTGATCTTTTAGCGAGTTCGAGCCCGAACTCGAGCTTAAAAATCAAGCTTGAAATATATATCGAGACGAGCTCGAGCCTTTAACTCTTTAAGAGCTCAACTTAAATTGTTATCGAGCTTTTCGAGCTTTAATTAATATTTATATTTGTGTGTACATATATATGTAATTTTTTATATGTAAATGATATTATTATTATTTTTGGAAAACTTTATACTATTTTACATAGTTTTTGACTTGTTTTCGCAATGTATTTTTATTATATATATTTGAAATGATTTTTATTATTGATCTTTATTTTTTAAATATATACTTAAAATAATCTTGAATATTTTTTTTTTTAAGAAATCGAGCTTTTCGAGCCGAGCTTGACCTGCATCGTAAAAGCTCGTCAATCTTTCTATTCGAGCTTGAACTTATCCTCAATCACAACCCTATTACCCATACTATGTTTTTAGCAAAATTGGGTGTTATTGTCGTTTTTTAACCAAGGGCGGAGCTAGAATTTGTAATTAAGGGGCAATTTTAAAAATTGAAAAATTATTTATTCAGTTTTTTGAAGACAAAACTTATTAAATTAGATTTTTTATGCGATTTGAAGAATTTTGGGTAGGCAACTGCCCCTTTATACATCCACCTCTGATTTTAACCAATGACAATGGTACAAGTGGGGTGGATGTTATATGATATTTAAAAGTTTTTAACCATATAATATGTATTTCGAATAAATATTTTTTTTTAGTGTTGTATTGTAAATTTATTTTTAATTAGTTTGAAAATCCGATCAAAACATGATACAATTTCATATCTATTCATGTTTTGCAGATTGTATGCAAGTTCTTTTTATTTATTCCTTAATATAAAATATAAGAAAAAGAAGGATATAAAAGACTACTCAGATTGGAAAGCAATTATTATTAACTAGATAAAGTGGATAAAGTGTTAAATTATTAATGGACAAAAACATTTGTCATGTAGCCAAACTCGTTACTGTTGGTGTATCACAAGACAAGACCCATGCCGTATTTTCATCCATACCATTTCTTGATAATCAATGAATTATGCATTTCTCATAACGAAACAAAAAAGTAAGATGATTCACGTGAACATTGTACGTTGTATGTCGTGAATAATGAACAGCAAATGGGTTAAATCTTCGGAAAGAGTAACATCAAATGTAGTTAAAAGGTACGTACTGTCAAAAATATGACATCAAACAATATGTAAGCATAACAATGTAGCCCCCAGCAAGTGAAAAATGAATTTCACTTATTCTTTTTTTCAATATTAATCGATCATCAATTTAGAGATATCTTTAGATTAATGTAAGTAGACATACCTATGCTGGTTAGATTAATGTTTGATAATAATTCTCGTAAACCAAACCGGACCGGCTCCTTTTCAATCTGTCACTAAGATCATCGGTAGCCAGGACCTTTTTCAGCTCAAAGAGTATAGAGCTCGGTCTTGTTGGAGAAAACGGCCTCAAAGATTCCCCAACAACACAGCCAATGAAAATAGTAAAGAAATATGAACACAAGAATATATGTGGAAAACTTCAAAACCGGAGAAAAAACCACGGGCCTCGAAAGAGAAAAGATTCCACTATATGAAAAATTATTACAATCACATAGACTAATTTCTTAAGCCACCGCCCAACCAACACTCACACCCTCCAAAGATTTGACTAACACCTTAGACACTCTAAACCAAGTGACTAAAACAAAGTGTTGATCCCAGTTAGGATCTTAATATGTATTACTTTGATTAATTATTAATAAGCTTGCGGAATAGTTTATTAATAACTTGAAGAACAAACTTGTAACTTTGAATATTAATCAAAAGCTTCAATATTATTATCAACAATACGAACACACAATTGTGTTAGGGTTTACAACCTTGAAGCTAATAACTAGAAATTCGTCTATTATCTAGGGTTTCACAGGATCTCTATTTATATCACATAGAGTCCTTTACAGAATCAAACTATTATGGAAATTCTATTTATTCCATAATTCTCTCTAACCGACTACTAACAGTGGTTGAGCTATACACTAACAGGGGTATTACTCGTATATTACCAACAGTGGTTAAGTACTTAATACAAAATACAAACTTATGTCAACAGTGGCACTGTTAGACTAATTCTAACTGACAGTGGCACTGTCAATACAAAACTAAACTAACAGTGGTAGACTACTTCTAGCAGTGGCACCATACTTGTCTTCTGAGCAAATCTGGCAGTGGCTCAGGACTCAACAATCTCCCCCTAAACTTGATCATTCTCAGCAATGAATCAAGTTTCTTCATCTTTCTTTTCATCTTTAGGAGCTTGATTCTGTTTTCTCTTTTTCTCCTCATCTCTTAATCTTTCCAACTCCATTCTTTTATGAAACTGATTGAACACCATGTATAAAGCATTGAATACACCTTCTGAAATCACTGTAGTTCTTAATTGAGATGCAAGCACATTTCTTAGAATCTGAGTCCCCGGAACATATTGTCTTTCATCAAGCATGTAGATTGTGATTCCACTTCTGAATAAGATCATGTGAACTCCAGCTCTAACAAAATGTCTCCATGTATTCACATACTCAATGCAGTTTAAGAACAAATTAGTAAATGGTTCAGGCTCAAACAACATATTCAAACATCTTCCCAAATCTCTTTCCATTATCACCAGTGAAGCCTGCCTGTTTTTTTGACTGTTTAGCTCATACAGATCTAGAATGTCTAACCTATTCACATTCTTGAGCACATCAGCTACAGATGTCAAGTATTGCTCATTCCCATCCTCTCTGACAATCTTGATCTGTTCTTTGACAACATCAGCAACTTTTGATTTCTGTCCTTCCCATTCAACTATTCTTGATGATCTATCATGATTAATGTGAATATTTTCTTTGCTGTCTTTCACCTCTTTGATATATTTTCTCAACTCTTCTGCATCTTTCTCCAAATCAGGAACTACACTATCACAAGCAAGAACTCCATCCCATCTGATTTTTAAATTTCGATCAGAAAGCCTTTTTAATTCTCTTTCTTCAGCTTCTGCTTTCTCTTGCTCTTTCTTTTCAATTTTATCTTGTTCCTCTTTTCTCACCTGCTCAGCAATCCTCTTTCTATCCTCAGACAACTTTTTCTCAATGAATTTGTCTTGCATGAGCTTTTTCTCAAAATCTACCTTTCCCTCATTCTGATGTCTTTCATAGGCTTTCTCCAACTTCTCTACATCCAATCCTTCTAGTATACTTCTTGGTGCATATCTTCCACCAAGAATTCTGAGTAACTCCTTTTTCCTTTGAGCAGCAGTTGGTGGTTTGTTTCTTTTCTTTTCAAGCTCAGCTTGTCTTTTCCTTCTTGCCTTTTCTTCATTAGCTTGTTTTAGCTTTGCAAACCCTGGATTCAAACCATCATTACCATCCTTTTAGTTGATCATATCATGAATCTTTTGTGCAGACAACCCTTTACCTATTACAGCCATATCATTGAGCATCTTTGCAGCCTTCTGAGATAAGGTTACCAAACTCATATCTTCCAGTATAACATCAACATCAGGACCTTCTAGTCTCTTGGACTCAACTGCCATTCTTAACATTCTCTCATCATGCTCCTCCTGAGCTCTCCTGGCCTCATCTAAATCAATTTGAGGCTCTACAATCTTCTTAATCTTTCTTTCTTCTTTCAATTTTCCCTTACCTTTGTCCTTTGAATCAATCTTTGGAAGATCAGACTTAGGTTTGGGTGATGATGAAGGTTCTTCAATAATGACAGGGGGTAGGATAGATCTTGGTGTAGTTGTGGTGACAGTGGTTGTTATGACAGTGGTGGGAATACTTGAAGTAATTACAGGGTTTGATGTAACAGTGGTTGACTCTGTGATAACAGGGGTAGGCAATATAACAGGGGTTGCTGCTGAAGTACCAACAGGGGTAGATACCTCAACAGTGGTAGAAACCAAACTGCTAACAGTGGTCATAGGTTGAGATGTAACAGAAGTATTTTTCTTGACAGAGGTAGACTTTCTGAATGGAATTGATTTCTTTCTATTATAATTCTTCACTCTTACCTCCTCTTTAGCTTCAGGTTTGGACTCTAAATACTCCCCCTCAACCTCTACATTTCCACCTTCCATCTCCTCTGTTTCAACAGATTTATCAAACACCATCCTATCACTAAAGCTCACTCTTTTGCCCATATCAAGATTTTCTCCCATAACATCCCATAAGTACAAATTAGCCACAGCCTTAAAAGGTAATCCTTTGTTTAATGGAAAAACATTCAAAGCTGGACCTCTTTGTGCATTATCATCTGCAACATCCACATTCTCACTTTCTGAACCACTTGTCTGCACATTTTCACCCACATATACCACCATTCTTCTATCATGCTCAGTATTCACCATTTCATCATCCATGCCTTCATTAACCACATAATCTGAAACATTCAATTCATCCTCAACACCTCCATCACTCTTTTCATTAAACTCAGATGTATCCATGCAGCTAATACCACCTGCACCTCCATCATTATCATCATTATTCCCATTAGAACCATCATTATCATCTCCCTTATCTTCAGGCACATTATCTTTCTCTTGATCTTTATCTTTTCTCTCCCCCTTGCCTGAAGATTTCTGTAATTCTGCAGCAGGCTTTAAGACCTGTAACACAACATCCTCTACCACAACCAATCTAGTTTTCAAATCATTGATTTCCTCCTGCTGCTTCTTTATCAATTCATCCTGGGTAGCCAACTTGACTTGTTGCTCCCTTCTCTACTCTCTTTCCCTCTCAAATTTTGTCCAAATCAACCTGACATCATGTACCAAATCATCAATCATCAATTCCTTAGTTATATGACTAGTCTCATCAACATTGGAGTGTGACCTCCTAGATGAATCATTGACTAAATCTGTCACTTGCCTTGCAAGATATTCAGATGCCCCTTGATTCGTGGTACTGGGACCTTCATTCGAATTATTACCCATAGATTCATCAAACAAAGTTGCCTCTGGTTGGGTCTTATTGATGTTACCACTGTCCTGTCCTGCCAGTGGGCTAGAAACAGTAGTGGCAGCCCTTCCAGAATGAACATTTTCATCAAGTATGTTCACCTGTTGTGATTGATCATTTGACTGAGACTGTGGAGAAACAGGAATCTCCATAGCCTGTTTAGTTTTCTTGGATTTCTTGGCTTTGCTTTAGGTAGGCTGTTGGTTCCCTTGTTTTCTTTTTGTGCCACCTCCTGATGTGTGATCAGAACCAACTTGTTTTGTTGTCCTGTCATCATTTGGTCCAAGTGGTGTTGGTAATACACCACCAGTGGCAGAAGGAGCAACTAACATTGTAGAAAACAATGCAGTTTCCTTCTTGGAAAAAGTGTTTTGATACTGGTACATGGCTCTAATAGTCTTCAAAGATAAAGTAGAACTAACTATTACACTTTTATCTGCTGGCAAATTTGGCAATTGCTTATTCAACAAAAGCTGAACAAATCTAGGGTACATAATAAATGTATCACCCTTTACATTTTTGATCATATTATCTAAGATAAACCTAGACATATTAAATTTAAGACCCTGTGCCAAGCAGATTATAGGATATGCAATACTAGAACTAAATTCATTAAAACTAGTCCTCTTTTGAGATAAACATACCAGAAAAGTATGAATGTAGAACTTCCATTGAGGACAGAACCATGACTTCAAGAAAGTGTATTCAGACCTTGCCTTTCCAGCACCCTCATAACCCATATCCTTTATTCCTTGAAACAGATCCTCTCTTGATAATTCCAGAACTCCTCCTTCATCATCAAACTGCAGAAGTTCTCTAAGAACAATCTCAGTCACCATTACTTTGTTTCCGTTGACAGTGGAATGAATGTGAGTAATGCCATTAACATTCCCTTCCTTTGCGTTTTTCTAGAATTCTTGAATATGAGATCGTATCAATCTTGGGGCGACAGTAAGGGCATATGTAACTGGACAGTTACTCAAGAAATCAATAATTGGGTGAAAATACTCATCTGCGATTTCTTTGTCCAAGAAAGCCCTCATGTTGTGTTCAGAATGAACACTCAGAGTAGAATTACCAGAATCAGATGAAGATGACGATGCCATGAATGAAATTGATGAAAGAAAGAAGAATGGTTTACAATGATCAAACACAAACGAGAGCGGTTATTGAAGAGTTTTGAGAATTTTGAAAACGTAATTGAAAAAGTGAAGTGTTTGGATACTTATGTGATGACAGTGCCAAGCCCTAGTAAATAGAACTAACAGCGGCACTGTCAGATATGCACCAACAGGGGCACAACTAACACTTAAGCCCAACAGGGGTACCTCACTTAATCAAATTCAACCATTAATAACCCTCAATAAAGCCAACAGGGGTACTAGTACTAGCAGGGGTACACTAGAACTAGCAGGGGCGTAGACTTCATAAAATAACACGTTTTTTTTTTTTAATCAAAAATAAAAAACAACAAAGAAAACATTAGACTCCAGCTCTCGTAATGTCTCCTGACAGTGGCTGAATCCTGCAATATTAAACTAAGAAAAACAACCAGCAGGGGTTAAGCTACACAAATATACAGCAGAGGTTGAAATTACATTGACAGTGGCATAAGTAAACTAACAGTGGAACCAACTGTTATCATGATGAAGCTAACAGTGGCAACACTTGACCCTGCCACACACAATATACTTCACCTCTGTTAGTATCAAATCCTGACCAAAACACTAAGTGAGATTGATCATACCAATATAAGTTATCAAAAATGTAAACCTTCCTACATCAAATGCTTTTGTAAAAAGATCTGCAAGTTGATTATCAGTATGAATTTTGAAAATATGAATCAATCTTTTATCATAACAATCTCTTATAAAATGATATCGGATTTCAATGTGTTTGGTTTTTGAATGCTTAACAGGATTTTGTATGATACTAATAGCAGATGTATTATCAATGTAAATAGGAGTGTTCATGATAGTCAAACCATAGTCCATCATATGATTCTGAATCCAGAGCACCTGTGCACAACAACTTGATGCTGCAACATACTCTGCTTCTGCTGTAGATGTGGAAACTGTGGTCTGCTTCTTGCATTGCCATGACACTAGCCTATTTCCATGAAATTGACATCCTCCACTAGTCGATTTTCTATCCATGTTCTCACCACCATAGTCACTATCTGTGAAAGCCTTTAGCTCAAAATTTGATCCTTTAGCATACCAAAGTCCCAAATCTGGTTGACCTTTCAAGTATCTAAAGATCCTTTTCACAGCATACATGTGTGACTGCTTTGGATTGGTTTGGTACCTAGCACAAAGACACACTGCAAACATAATATCAGGTCTAGATGAAGTTAAATACATCAAAGAACCAATCATTGACCTGTACAAGTGCACATCTACTTCCTCCCCCTCAGGATCAGAATTAAGATGTTTGTGTGCCTCCATGGGAGTGCTAGCTATCTTTACATATTTATAACCGAATTTATTCAAAATATCCTGCACATACTTCCCTTGGTTAATAAAGATTCCATCTGTCTTCTGTTTAACCTGCAATCCTAAAAAGAAAGTGAGTTCTCCCATTGAACTCATTTTAAACTTCTTATGCATTAGCTCCTCAAATTCTTTACAAAGGGAATCACTTGTAGATCCAAATATAATATCATCTACATAGACCTGTACTAGCAAAATATCTTTCTGAATCCTTTTGATAAACAAGGTCTTGTCAATAGTACCTCTCTTGAATCCATTCTTGAGAAGATACTCAGATAGAGTATCATACCAAGCTCTTGGTGCTTGATGTAAACCATACAAAGCTTTCTTCAATCTGCACACTCTATCTGGATATGTTGGATCTTCAAACCCTGGTGGTTGGCATACATACACCTCATCATCAATTAGACCATGAAGAAAAGCACTCTTCACATCCATTTGATAGACCTTGAAACCCTGATAAGATGCATAAGCTAAAAACAATCTAATAGCTTCTATCCTAGCAACAGGGGCAAAGACATCATCATAATCAATTCCTTCTTCCTGTGTATAACCCTGTGCTACCAACCTGGCTTTATTCTTGATGACAATCCCTCTCTCATCTCTCTTGTTCTTAAAAATCCACTTGGTGCCTATAGCTCTCTTTCCTTTTGGTAAATCAACCAAATCCCATACATCTTGCAGCTTGAATTGCAGCAATTCTTCTTGCATAGCTTCAATCCAGCTGTGATCCTTGAGAGCTTCGACAGCTTTCTTTGGTTCCATCTGAGAAAGGAAACAAACATATAATGAAGTGTGTAAATCTTCTTCTCTTATCTTTGACAGCTGTCTGGTCAGAACAGGTGAACCAATATCACCAATGACCAAATCCAAGGAATGATCTTTATGAACCAGATACTTAGATGTGGATGTATCAAGTAATTCTCTTTCCAAATTAGGACCTACAAGATTATCCATTTCTGATTCTGAAAAAGAATCTCTTTCCTTTCTTTCTTTTGAAGGCTTTGGAGTTGTTTCAGAATCTGACAAAGAAGTCCTTTCCAAAACTTGAAATGGAGGACTTTGTTCATAGTTCTTTGGTGATCTCTGCTCTTCATCTGATAGTCCAGGTATCTCTAACTCACTTTCTGAATCTTCATGTGAACCCCTTAAACCATGTGTACCCTTATCTGAATCATCCTTTGCAGATGATCCATTTGTTTCAGGAGTTGATCCTTCAGTTTCTGTTTGATCCTGTTGAAAAACTGCTGGTGGATCTGGAGACCAAATTGGAAATAATACATACTCCAAGTCATTCTTTTTAGGCTGACTTGAGCTGCTATCTCCATTTGCATCATCACCTGCACTTGTACCTGCACTAGTAGACAAATCTGGATATCTAAAAGCATGGGTTAGTGCATCAATATTAAACAATACTTCTGGACCTTTTCCTTCTACATTTGGTGTATTTTCATTAAAGGTCACATCCATGGTCTCCTCTATGATCCTAGTCCTTTTATTAAACACTCTTTAAGCCTTGCTTTGAATAGAGTATCCAACAAAGACAGCCTCATCTACCTTACTTTGAAACTTACCTAGGTGATCCCTGGTATTTAGGACAGTAAAAGGACATTTAAATGGTTTTAAAAAAGCTAACCAAAGGTTTTCTCTTAAAGAATAACTCATAGGGTGTCTTGTTATGAGGTTTGACTATCAAAATCCTATTCAAAACATAACAAGCAGTGCTGACTGCCTCTGCCCAAAAAGACATTGGAAGTTTAGCATCTGCTAGCATGCTTCTAGCAGCCTCAATTAGTGTCCTATTCCTCCTTTCAGCTACTCCATTTTGTTGTGGAGTCCTAGGTGCACTAAACTGTCTTTCTATACCTTTTTCCTCACAGAACTTATTTATCTCATGATTCTTAAATTCTGTCCCATTATCACACCTGATGATCTTAACCTTTTGATTAGTTGAATTCTCAATCCTAGTTATGAATGATCTAAGTGTTTCACCTGTCTCATCCTTGGTCCTAAGAAAGAATACCCAACTCATCCTAGAATAGTCATCAGTGATCACCAAACAGTAAGATTTCTTCCCTTGACTAGCTACATTGGTAGGGCCAAACAAGTCCATATGTAACAGGTGTAAGGGAGTGGTATTTGTATTCACGAGCTTGGTTTTATAAGAGGTCTTGTGTTCCTTGCCTTTGAGACAAGCTACACAGTGGTCACTACATTCAAATAACTTTTCAGGTAAGCCTCTCACTAGCCTATTCCTAACAAGTTTATTCATGGTCTTGTAATTCAAGTGACACATCCTCCTATGCCATAAGTAAGATTCAGAAACAGTAGCTTTAGATATAAGACAGTTAACATTTTGAGATTCCATCTTGTTTAAATCACTACCGTATACATTATTCTTTCTTGGAACTCTCATTAAAATTTTATCTTCAGGTATTTTGAGTTTTTCAGAAAGTATAATGCATTCTGTGTCAGTGAAATAAACAGGATTTTGCTTATCTGTGATTTGACTCACACTGAGCAAATTATATCTCAATTGCTCAACATAATAAACATCATTGAAAGTGAGCTTACTGCTTTTTACCTTGCCTTTACCTGTGATTTTTCCTCCTTTAGGATTACTGCCAAATGCCACATCTCCTCCATTAAAAGCTTTAAAATCCTGCAGTTTCTCCCTATCTCCAGTCATGTGCCTTGAGCAACCTGAATCAATATGCCATAAGCTTGGTTTGCCCTGCACATATAAAAAGAGAAATAATTAGTTTCTCTTGGGAACCCAAACCAATCTGGCTTTGGGTTTCCCTTGAGCATTTTTGACATCAACCCTCTTAAAGGTGATTGATCTCAATGCTTCATTGATTTTGGACACTTTTGATGTAGATGCATTCTTATGTCTCCAAAAACAATCTGTTTTAGACCTAACAGGGGTTAATGGTCTGACAGTGGTCACCTTCAAATTCGTATTTATTACCCTGGCAGTGGTAGCTTTACTTGGTATAAACATTTTTTGCAAATGCTTAATACCAGTAGAGGTACCATGCCTGACAGTGGTCAAACCCTCCCCTGTTCTTGTCTTGCCTCTGTTAGCCTCTGACAGTAGCACTACTGCAGTATTAACAGTGGCTGCAGCCTTGCCTCTGTTAGGCTGATTTCTCAACACTTGTCCTGTACCACTGTTCCTATTATTTTTAGGATTGTAGTAACAGTCCTGTTGAAAATGATTATACCAACCACAAATAAAACATGATTTTCTTTTCACACATTCAAACCCATTACCCAGCCTTTGTGAAACCAATTGATTCCAACTCCTTTGATTCCCTCTAGGTGTAGGTTTGATTATTTTATTTGTAGAATTTTCAACATGTTTGCTAGCACACTTAACACATTCAGCCTTTATATTGGACTCATGAGTAACCTTGTTATTCACATAACCTAGACCAGTTCTAGATTTGTTAGTCCTATTCACTTGTTCAAGTTGAACCTTAGCTTTCTCCATGAACAACTTCTTGCCTTCTTCTAGTTTATCACTCTTAAGTTCTGAAACTAGACCAGTAATAGACTTAACACAACCATCCATAGAATTACCACTAGATGAGCTATCACTATCACTCTCATCTTCCTCAGTCCAATCAGATATTTCCACTTTATCAAAATTTATATTATCAGCACAATTAACTACTGGATCTACCTTTTTAACCTCCTCTGACACACCTACCTTAAGTTTTTCTAAGTCAAAATCAATTTTAGATGGGAAGTAAGTATGATTATAAGGTGGGGGTACATCATTAAGATTGTAACCTAATCCAGTTTTCAATTTATCATGAATTTGAGACTTGATTAAGTTTTGAACACCTTTTGAAGCATTTTCCAATTCATCAACTTTCAACTTTATTGACTGTTTATCAGAAATTGCCTCAGCCAACTTGGCACTTAGCATATCAACTTTTCTTTGTAAAGCTTTCTTTTCCCAATTCAGATATTTAATATCTAAGTGAAATTGTGATTCATTCTTTTCAAAAGCTTTAATTTGTTTTTCAAGATTTTCAATAGCTAAGGTTGCATGTTGACTTTTGACCTCAAAAGCTTTCAACTCATTGCACACAACAACATTATGATCCCTGTAAAATTTAACCATTTTCTTACATTCAGGAGAACATAATTTAACTTGTACCTCATGTGGAATGTCTGAAGGTTCTGGTTCTTCTGTGACAGCCATCAAAGCTTGATTCTTTACCACAAGCTCTTCTTGATCACTCTAGTTAAAGCCTCCCATTCCATCTTGTGCTACTAGTGAGTCTGAAGTGATATTCTGTACAGGTACCAATCTTCTTTGAGGACCAGAACTATTTCTCATAATGCCATTAACAGTATTCTGAGATCCTCCATCCTGTGTGTTCCTGCATTCTCTAGCAAAGTGACCCAACTTGTGGCAGTTGAAACACTCCACCTTGCTCTTGTCAAAACCAGCTACACCATCTCTCTTGAATGTAAAGTTTCTGTTACCAGACCTCTGCATAAACCTTTTTGCCCTTATGGTGATCATAGCCATTTGCCATCTCAAATCCATCTCCTCAAGGTCCTCTTCACTGACCTGCTCCAAATCTTCTGTAGTTAATGATGAATTCACATGGCTAGCAAAGAATGCTTCTAGTACATTATCATTAGCACCAGATGTGCTACTACTTCCAGTTTCACCAACAGACACAAAAGCAGTATTATTAGAGCTACCAGTGGACTATTTTATAGCCAAAACCTCAGGCTCAAAGTTTCTCAGATCATTGTACAGATCCTCAATTTCCTTCTGATCAAGGTCTGCACTTTGTCTAAGTCCCACAGTGTACATGTTCCATTCTGTACCAAGTGATCTTAAAAATTTTCTTTTAAGATCATCCTTGTCTATCTTAACATTGTGATTTTCAAGATCTCCCACCAGTTTCTGAAACCTATCAAAGGTTTGAGTTAAAGTTTCTGACTTTATGTAACACCCCCAAATTTATTGTTTGGCGGAAGCAGGATTTGGGTGTTACTAATCAATAATCAAAGCACAGAGATTAATAATGAACGACCACTACATGCGTCGTTTTACATTGATATTGATAAAATAAAAGTTTACATCAAAATATTGTTTACATTAGCTCCTTTTGAAATTGAGAGATTTAAGTACATAATTAAACTATACAAAATGTAATAATGCAGCTAAATCTCTGATTGTTTGCATGCTGACTCGAGCTAATGGATCTTGATTAAGCAGTCCAACCTACTGCTGGTCACCTGTGATACATGCTAAAATAGGTCAGCGAAACGCTGGTGAGCTCACAGGTTTGTATATCAACATATATTTGTATGAACCGCAAGATTTTATAATTGAATTTAAAATGCAATTAAGCAAAATAAAAGTTATACAGCCATGAGCACATAGTCTGAGCTTAACTTGAGTGTCAGGTCCAATTAAGGAAACCTAACTGAGTTGCCTCCTACGAGTGCCTAATCTACACTCGTCTTCCCAAATGCTAATACGTCCGTTTGACCAGTTAGTGCGTGCTAACCCGGACGAGGATTGTCAATCCTATATGATATCATATACTAACATTCACGCTACAGATGTATTACCAGACTATGCTATGGAGGGCTTTAGTGATTAGTTGAAAACAACTCATGTAGTATTTGATTGATTTGTACTTGCGTTCAACTTGTAAAATAAAATGAGCAATAATATCACACCCCTGTTTGAAAAGCAGTAAAATAGGGGCCATGAGACTCACCTGAGCCTTGAGTGTTTAAATTAATAAACTTGAATTGATTAGCGGTAGATTGATGTCCGAAGACTTGTAACCTGAGGGTGTCCAAGACACACAATGGTTATAACATGAGTAGGCATCTCGAAAGACTGCCCTTGTAGTTGTTTGTCCAACTTAGAATGTCCAAATGATTACAATTTGGTTGATTGTTTAAGTGTTTGAAAATGTGTACGGCCCGTTGGTGATTGTTGGTAATAATAACATTATCATTATTCTTGAAAAACGTGTTCCAAAGTGTTTTAGAAGTCATGTCGCATTCGTGTTTGATGTTATACAAGTTTAACACTTTGTGTGAAAATTTAGATGTAACACTGTTACTCGTGACTCTAGGGTAAGGGCGAAGCCCGTTAATGACGGGGGTCCGGGGGCAGCGCCCCTGGTAGCGGGGTCCAAGGGGCGGCAGCCCCTGGCGGGGTCCAAGGGGCAGAGCCCCTGGCTGGGGTCGAGCTGGACTCGAATTTGGGTGAAATTGAGTGTCAAATTTTTGAGTCTCAAAACTTAGTGAAAAATGAGTTTTAAACTCTCTGTTTTTAGCGACACAGCATGCGACACAATGGTCATGTATGCGACACAAGGGTTGTGTCGCATAAGAATGCGACACAAGAGCTTAGCGACACAAGGGTTGTGTCGCATAAGTGTACGATGCTGATTTAACAGTGACATAGTGATTGTGTCGCATGGGATTTGCGACATAAGGTACGACACAAAGGATCTTATGCGACACAAGGCTTGTGTCGCAAAGATGAACACTCAGACAGTCCCCAGCGACTGTCGTGGTTTTCAAACCCAAAACCCAAATCTAACTCGTTTTTAGGCTATAAAATCATGTTTTCCTCATACATTTGGACAATACTAAGTTGTGTAAACATTATAACACCGAAAGTAATACACCAAAATGAGTAGATCTAAATATTTAGAGAATTTCTTACAATTTCAAATCGAAGCTAGAGGAGGCCGAAAATGATGATGATGCTTTTGTAAATCTTGTTCCTTGTTTGATGGTGATTCCGAAAATATAAGTTTTGTGGTCGGATTTGATAAATCCGAAAATTTGGTGGTGATGGGTTTGAGAGTGTTTAGTGGTGTGTGTGTGTTTTTGATGAATGTAAATGAAAGAAAGAGGGAAAGTGGAGGTGGGGTGTAGGTGAAAGCCTCACCTTTTTCAGTCCCCGCAATCGCGCTCCGTGCGATGTTCGTTCTCCCGCTCGTTTAAACGTTAAATGTTTGTTTTATACTTTTAAATATACGAATAATTACCCAATATTTTTGTTGAAGTATTTTACTAAATACCTAATGGTTGCGTTATAAAATATAACTTTAACTTGTTTCTATTTGTTTGCGCGTTTAATGTTCTAATTGCGTAGACGTTTGTTTGTACGATACGAATTTACTACAAAATATTATTAAAATAATATCTTGGATATAATGGTTGTATTAAATAATATTATATTATTTAATAAAATTGTTCACCAACGTCCATATTAATAGAACCGAATTACATTCGATTTGAAAATTGCACGATTTAATCAAATCGCATAATTGTATATATATATTAAACAATATACATATTGATACACATAACTAATTACATGTATTACACTTGATTAGGCACTAATTACTAGTCCTAATTTGACGGGTGTCACACTTTACTCCAGCAAAGTTCTCAAATTGTTGTTTGAGAAGAGACCTCTTGTTCTTCTTTGTATTATCATTACCTCCAAGCCTTGTGACTATTGCTTCCATGAGTACCTTAGCATCTACACATTTATCAAATTTTCTTTGATACTCATTGGGAATTGACAAGAGTAATGTACTCAATGCCTTCCATTCAGTGGCTCTTTCTTTTCTCTCAGCATCTGTCTTGGGTGGTGGTCTCTCCAATTTTTCACCATCTGGACCCTTTGGATAATTAGGTCCATTGATAACCACCTCCCACATCATATAATCGGTGAGAAGCATGTACTTCCTGATTCTTGTCTGCCATAACTCAAACTCATCAGGTTTGAGCATAGGAATCTTTGTGGCCTGTATTCCTTCCATCGTTTCAGTAGACATCTTGGTATTTGAAGAGAAAGCTGCAAACTTTAATAGAATTCTTCAAGATCAAAGCAATATCTAGCTCTGATACCATTTGTTGATCCCAGTTAGGATCTTAATATGTATTACTTTGATTAATTATTAATAAGCTTGCGGAATAATTTATTAATAACTTGAAGAACAAACTTGTAACACAGAATATTAATCAAAAGCTTCAATATTATTATCAACAATACGAACACACAATTGTGTTAGGGTTTACAACCTTGAAGCTAATAACTAGAAATTCGTCTATTATCTAGGGTTTCACAGGATCTCTATTTATATCACATAGAGTCCTTTACAGAATCAAACTATTATGGAAATTCTATCTATTCCATAATTCTCTCTAACCTACTACTAACAGTGGTTGAGCTATACACTAACAGGGGTAGTACTCGTATATTACCAACAGTGGTTAAGTACTTAATAAAAAATACAAACTTATGTCAACAGTGGCACTGTTAGACTAATTCTAACTGACAGTGGCACTGTCAATACAAAACTAAACTAACAGTGGTAGACTACTTCTAGCAGTGGCACAATACTTGTCTTTTGAGCAAATCTGGCAGTGGCTCAGGACTCAACACAAAGGGAGAAAGAAATAATCAAATACTTAAGATGTATGTTGATTTGGTACATTATGAAACTAAGGCTTAGGCCTCATTTTATAATCAAAGAGTCACTCCCTCATTTGTTCCATCCACCAATGTGGGACAAAAAACCCTATTTTTATTTTAACCAAAACCAACAATCTCCACCATGGATAAAATAAAAATAACTTTGTTCCAACATCAGAACCATTGTCTTGACCGACAATCATAATTCGAAGAGAATTATCATACTCCACCCTAAAAGAGTATCTCCACTCAGAATAACTCATTCTAAGCATTTCACCTCGGCACATGTCGAAAAAACTTGTTGAAATTGTTTATGGTGCAACTTTCCCTGTATGACTCACCTGGAAGTTTCTCAGCCATCGACATCAATTTCCACCACACACCTTGCATTTTAAGAATTATCATACTCCACCATAAAAGAGTATCTCCACTCAGAATAACTCATTCTAAGCATTTCACCTCGGCACATGTCGAAAAAACTTGCTGAAATTGTTTATGGTGCAACTTTCCCTGTTTGGCTCACCTGGAAGTTTCTCAGCCATCGACATCAATTTCCACCACACACCTTGCATTTTAAGCCAAACCAATGCCCATGTGTAAAATACCTGTGGAACCGTTGACAACCATCCCTTTCCCATGGTGGCGCAGACACACCATGAGGATGTCATATCTTAATAGAACTCACTATTCTCCGTGAGAACGGAGACATTGTCAGCAGATTTGGAGCACTTTGCCAAATCCGCTCCACCTGGACAATCCATCTTGACATGCCTAGACTTCCCACAGCATATTAGATTTTTCTTGGAGTTCTTTTTCTTCCTATCTTCACTTCCCAAAATCGTACCTTCCGATGAAGTCCCGCCCTTACCTTCCAGTCTTTTCTCCTCGGATAGGAGTTTGCTAGTAACGTCTTCAAACTTCAGGGTCTCTTTCTCATACATCAGAATAGGTTTCATGTGCTCATAGGAGGATGGTAAAGATAATATAAGTCATAATGATTTATCTTTATCATCAACCTCAACTCCAATAGCCTCCAGTTCTGAAACTATATTATTAAGAACACTCAGATGATCTGAAATTTTTGTACCTATTTTCATACGTAGAGTATGGAACTGTTCCTTGAGACACAACCGGTTTGAGATGCCTTTGCCTTGGTACAACTGTTCAAGCTTCTCCCAAAACTCCTTTGCCGTCGATAACCCATGCACATTTGCAAGAACATTCTTTGAAAGACACATGAATAGCACTTGCCGCTCTCAAATCAATATCATCTCATTCTTCATCATCGATCTTACTGGCCTTGCTAGAATCACCGCTAGAAACAAGGATTGATTTCCCCCTCAATGCCTTGTGTAACCCGGACTGAATCATCCTTGACCTGAACTTGCCACAAGCCAAAATTGATCCTTCCATCAAATTTCTCTACATCGAACCTCATTGGACTGAACTTTGACATCTTACCTGTATCTTTAAAAAAAATTACCAGTATTGTATACTAGAAAAATATATTTTCAGCCAATTAGTAATACACCCAGGAGAAAAAGAATCCCAGGAAAGAGAGGTAGGTCACAATGGACACACTTAAATACCAAGTCTTTCCTTAACCAGAACCTTTTCTACACGTGTAAATACTCCACCAGGCTCACATATAATTCTATCGTATACAAGACAACCAATAAAACCAAGATACCCCAATACGATAAATAGAATTCGTTTATGATGTGGAAGTTCAGACAAAACTGCAACCACATAGCATACTATGAAATTCTAAAACCGAGACCTCCGCCAAAACCTTGGCTCTGATACCACTTGTTGGGAAAAACGGTCTCAAAGATTCCCCAACAACACTGTGAGTCCCTAATCACTATTATGTTAGTGATTATGAATCGTTAACAGTCGGATAATTGTAGAGGGGGGGGGGGGTTGAATACAATTAAAAACTTTTCTGTTTTAGTGTGTTAATTTATTTAGCAAGTTTTTAACCGTGTTTAAATGACAGCAATATGAACACAAATATATATAAGTATGATAAGCAGTTCAATTGCTGATGCAATACTAGCTGAAAGATAAATTCTTTTATTGATAAAATTTATCTATTATTGATTGCGGAATAGATTAGCCAAAGCTAATCTAAATCAAACAATACATCTTTTACAAATGAATATGAGCAGTAGTGGACAAACACGCTAACTTGCTCACTCGCTGAGATGAACCAATAGTGGACAAACACGCTATTAGTTCACTCGCTGGTGTTGTTCGTATCTTAGACAAACTAGTCACTGATAAACAAGTAACAATACGAACAATCGACACCAAATGGAGTACAACATATTACGCTACTTATAGACACTGAAATCCTTAATTTCCGGATCTGGAAGGACACGTGTCGCTGCTTGATTGGTGAGGTAGTTGAGATGTGATACATCATGGTCTGACATATTGTCTTGGGAAATATCACCTTGTACTTTAAACCAATCAGATGCTTCCATGTTAGTTTCTATGTTGGACCAAGTCACGAGGAGCACGCGTGGCGCCGTAATAGTGTAGAATATGTCAACTCCTTATTAATGCAACATTTAATGCTGCAGTCACTGAAGTAATAGAGGCTCACCTTACTCACTGTGAACTAACGTGCTCTTGAAGAGTAAATTGAGCTACAGTACTTGAGTGACTTCTTTTATTCAGCAGAATAAATAACTTAAAAAGACTTGGAGACTCTCGCTGATAGATGAGTATCAGCGACACACAAAGTTGAGTCTTTTATCTTGATAGGTTCTTCATCTTCTAACTGGAGAGATAGGATCAGAGACTAAAACTTTTGCAACAGCAGCTTCAACTACGATCATTTTCAATAAGTTTTTCAGAGAGAGTATCAGTGACTTCACATCAGCGACTAACGAGTTAAGATCAGCGACTAGTGACTCAACAATCTCCCCCTAAATGATTGTGATTGAAGCTCTGTGAAAATTCTTGAGTGACATTTGTTGCAGAGAGGTTTAAGTTGTCTGATAGTTGTTTTGGTCTTTCAGAGACTTACACTTGTAATCTTTTCTAACAAGGAAATATCAAAAGAGAGCATTATATATATAAAGGTTTACAAGTGCTATCTATTACAAGGTAATCTATACTACTTATCTCTCCACTTTTCCTCCTCATTCACAGTTTGAAGTTCAGCTTCAAGCTCATATTTTTCTTGAGAGGGCAGGTATCTGACTTTTCTTGCCAAGGCTTCATCGAGAATAGCTTTTCTGATCTTTGAGTTCTTTGAAAGTATGCTTGCTGACCTGATTAGGTGAACGAGCTGATTCTGATCAACCTTCTCAAGCTCAGCTTCTCTTTGAAACCTTAGGACACCATTTAAGTCCCTGTATACCAGACCTTTCTCCCCCTCAGTGACCTCATGTCCTTCAACTCTAGGCACACCAACAGGGATAGACAGATTTAGCTTTGAAGTATTGGGGAATCGATAGATGCTGCTGGTGTCTGACCTATACTTTGGGCTTGGTGTCTGAACAATTTCTTCACCACATGTGACAATATGTTCTGGTCTGAGAAGTTCCAATGACACCATTTTCTGAAATAGCCTATCAATCTCTCTTAGGACATCAGCCTTAGCTGCACTTGTAGAGTGGCTGATAGCAAGTCTGATCTCATTCCATTCCTCTCTGTGCAGCTTGCATACTTGATCAAGTAGCATGGCTTGAGTCTCTGAACCTCTTTTAATGAGTATCTGAGGTTGAGATTGATTCTTAGACTTCTTTAGCTTTACCTTGGTGATAGGTGCAGGGTTTGATCTCCCTGTCATACGGGCAGCAAACCTTTTTCTATCTATCTCATCCCATTTTCTATCCACTGATGTTTTGACAGCTCCCTCTTTCTTTTTAGAGCTCTTGCTAGCTGATATTTTCAATTTCTGTTGCTCTAGCTCACTCTCTTCAATTTCAGCGAGTACCCTAGCAATTGCAGCATCAGACTCTTCTTGATCTTGCTTAAGTTTAAGCATTTTGGCCCTTTCATTTGCATCTTTAGTGCTTAATTGCAGCAGGTAAGCTCGATCAGCATCATATTGTTCTTTCAGCAACCTTTTTCTTTCTTGTTCTTCTCTTAACTCAGCCTCAAAATTTATTTTCAAAATCAATTCCTGCTCATCAGGATAAGGGATACCTGAGGTTGAGTCAGAGGAAAGGCATGCTGTGGGGAAGTGTCTGATGTAGTAGTGTTGGAGAGAGTTTCTATGGAGATTGGTATAATAGTTGCTGGGGTCGGTGTAGTTGTGGTGATTGTTTGGGTGAGGATAGGTTTAGTTGCTGTCGGTGAGGGTAAGATTTGGGTAGGTGGTGTAGATGAAGGTTCAGTTACCTCAGATATGACAGTATGTGATTGAGGGTCACTGACCTGTTGTTTCTTAGATGGAGGCATAGATGCAGGAGAAGTGTCACTGGTCCTTTTCCTTTTAATGACAGATGATATGGGTTGCTGATCCTCCATATTGACATCATCTTCATCTTCATTTTCTGACTTTCTACCCTGACCATTTCCATGACCACCTCCCTGACCATTATCATCATTATTGTCATCATCATCATCAGCATCATGCATGATGGTATCATCTTCCTCATCATCAGATACATCATCTACAACCTCCCTAATCATCCACTCCCAGCGAGCCAATTCGTAGCTCACTGAGGTACCCTCAACCCTAGCATTCTCATCCTCATCCCATTGCCTTACTAGCCCATTATAGTTCCTGAGCTCTTCAGCACTGAACTCAGGAAAGCGTTCAACGACATCCACTATATCCGTAGCTACATCCATATCTACCCAATGCAGTTCAGCAACTGCAAGGGCTTCCAACTCTGGTTGTTCAGCAATTGGTCGAAGTGCATAAGTGGTGAGCACTATCTCCCTATGAGCTTTGTTTACAAGCGGATCAGTCATAGCAGGAGGCATCTCAGGATCAGAGACTGAGATGTCATCTTCTTCATCATTCTCCCCCTGACTGGTCTGCGCAAACTGGCCCACTGCCCTATCAAACCTATCTGCAGTTTTTGTTCTGAGGGCAGCGACCTCAGCTCTTATTGCTCCCATATCTTTAGTTATCTGTGGAAGAACCTTAACAATGGCATCAGTATTGAATAAATAATTGGATACAGATATAGCTAGGTCATTTTGGTTGGTGGTTAGCTGGGCAATGGCTGCGGCATGATTTGTGAAGTTGGTAGTGGAGGTGGAGGTTAACTCAGCGACTTCATGGTTTATTGCAGCGCTAGCATCAGCTACCGTTTGTACCTTCTCACTGACAGATGTGCTCCATGGTTCAATGGAGTTATATACATCAGTGAGAGCAGTGACGGCTTTTTGAAGAACAGAGACATTGCCTATAAGTGCCTCACGGTCAGCAGTGAGCATCTTAATCTGGGTTTGGGATGAGGCAATGTACTCCATCAGTAGCTGATCTGATGTGGAGTGGGTAGAGGTGTTTGTTGAAGGTATAGTGGGAGTAGGTGTAGATTGGGCTACATGGTCAGTGGGTGTGGTCTGACCAGCAGCAGTGACTTGGATGTTGTCACTTGAGAAAGAGGTGGGTGAGAGTTCTCTGATGGGAGAGTTAGAGGTGGGTGCAGGAATAGGCTGGGTATCGTCTGAGGTGTCCATTGGCATGATTTCCTCATCATCAGCTTGTGATTTAGCTGATGGTTCATTGGAAATGGAAGTAGCGACCTGTATCTCACCATGGGTCGGTGGTGAGACATTGACAGCCGGTGCAGTGATAGATGAGAGGTGGCCCGGGTCTGTAGCCAGTGGTGTGACATCAGCAATGAGTGTGTTATCAGCCACTGATGTCACTAGCCCTTTGTCTAAAATGTCATCCTTTCGGGAGGATGACAAGTGGCTGATGGGTTGACTTGATAGAAGGGTGTGGGGTGCACCCGAATCACAGCTAACAGTGGTTTGAGCCACTGCAGCTGTCTGTTGGTTACCCTTTGTAGAATCACTGGACTTTCGGGAGTCCAGCGAAGCAGTGGAAGGTTTGGGTTTATTAAGGGTTCCCGCAGGAGCTGAACGTTCCGTCACTGCTTCACCCTTCTTTTGACTATGTCCCTGAACCTTTAATGTCAGGGACTCTAATTTGGATTTTTTCTTGGGAGCAGTTGGTGGTTTCTTGATTGGTAGTTGATCAACAGTAGTCACTAGGGGTGTGGTCAGTGACGTGGTCGATGGGGGGGTAGCAACGGACATATGTACAGAAGTTACAGGCTGGGGTGCAAGTATCCCCGGATGTTTCATGAAAGTTGGTAAAACCACAATCGCTGGTTTTGCAAAAATTTGAGATCCTACCAGAGTGATCTCTAAAGATTTGAGTCCCTGGTTTTGCAAAAATTTGAGTCCCTGAAACGGTAGCCTATCGTAGGCAGCAAACTGATCAGTGAGATGAACCTCGGATAGGGTACGTATTTTGCCCTGGTAGGCTCAGCGACTTTGGTGATTAACTCATTAAAGATCACACTTGCATAATCAACTCGTAGAGAGTTGATCAGTGACCAGCTAATCTGGGCTTCCAGGGAGCTGAATTGATCATAGATCCCTGATTTTGTACCCAATGATTGAATAAAATTTGTAAAAATGGCATTCCAAACACCATCCATTTTAGTTTTGTGGACCGTAGAGTACTTAAGGTTGCCACTGCTATCGACTGAGTATTTACACTCAATCTCAGTAAGATCAATTAAGCCTTGCTTGGCTTCGTCGCTCTCTGGCAGCGACTCGTAAGACTCTGCGATTCGCAGTTGTAAAATGGACCAGATGGTGCTGGCAGTGATGATGATGGGTTGGGTACCATTGTCGATAAAACCCTGGAGTTGGGAAACACCATCGATAACTTGGTGAATGCAGGTAAACCAGAACTCACTAAGCCATTCTGGGTTCATTTCCCCAGGAGACAAGGTAAGAGCAGGGAGGATAAAGTGATTTTGTAAAAAGTTTATCGCCTCCCCATACTCTGGTTTAGCACAAGTTACATTTCCCAAATAATTGGATTTGGGAACTGTAACGACCAGTGTCTCACTGTCCGTCGAGGCTCAAAGAGCTTGAATCTCTGGGGTCGGTGTGTAACTGTTGTTGAAAATTTTTGAACGTGCATTAAAAAAAATGAAAGAAGATTAGGGTTTTTGCAGAATGAAAAGGAAGAAGATGAAGTTTGAAAAACAAGAAAGCGTGAAAATGAAATTGAAAATGACTCACTGCTTATATAGGGTCGCTGAGGTTCAAATCATGTAGTCAAAAAGCGTATGTACGTGGTCAAAAAGTGGTGGTTGATGGTAGGTGAGTAGGGTGATGATGGTGGTGAGTGGTAGCATTAAATGGTGATGGGAGTGGTACGCCAGAAAGGTATACGATGTGTCAGAAAAAGTGCACCTTTTCGGAGTACCATGAGATATTTAATAAAGCATTTCTAAGGAATATAAATCGTTAACTATTAAATACAAAATGTATTAAATGTAATGGAATATATGTCGAAATAAATGCCATATTAAATAAGGAGAATCTTCGCTGATACATTAATTTTATAATTTAATTGCCAATTAAATTATTAAACTAAGATATCATAGAGATAAAAATAAGTTATATCTTAAAATAAAATAAATATTATGTCTCATATTTGATTTCGCTGATCAAATTACAACTTAGAATACTAATCTAATCAGCTAGCCAAATTGTGAAGCACAAAACATATTCTATTTATGTGATATAAAGAATTTTCATGTGTATTTACAGAGTATATAATTTATTGATCATAACTATGCTAACTCATTATTCTTGCTGATCATATCAGTGAGAATAATAGGCCAGCGAGTTGGAACTACAAACCATACATTCTGTAAATACCTTTTATTAAACAATCAGGTTCAATCATTTAAGTTCAACATCCCCAACTCGCTGATGAGAAAAGTGAATCTTTTCTCATCTAAAGGTTTTGTAAAGATGTCAGCGAGTTGGTAGTCAGTTGGAATGAAATGCAGTTCAATGTCACCTATCATGACGTGGTCCCTGATGAAGTGATATCTGACATCAATGTGCTTTGTCCTCGAGTGCATCATAGGATTATTTGCTATGGCAATAGCACTTTGACTGCCACACTAAATTGGAACATTGCCAAAGTCAAAACCATAGTCAGCGAGCTGATTCCTCATCCACAGAATTTGAGCAGTGCAAGCTCTAGCAGCGACATATTCAGCCTCAGCAGTAGAAGTTGAGACTGAATTTTGTTTCTTGCTTGACCAGCTTACAAGCTTTTCTCCAAGAAACTGACAGCTACCAGAGGTACTCTTTCTGTCCATCTTGCATCCAGCATGATCAGAATCTGAATATCCCTTCAGCGAGAAATCTGAACCTGATGGGTACCAGAGACCAAGATTTGGTGTACCCTTCAGATATCTGAATATTCTTTTGACAGCGAGCAAGTGAGATTCCTTTGGATCAGCTTGATACCTAGCACATAGACATGTAGCAAACATAATGTCTGGTCTACTAGCAGTTAAATA
Organism: Pseudognaphalium luteoalbum; assembly: GCA_963422505.1. NCBI lineage: Eukaryota > Viridiplantae > Streptophyta > Magnoliopsida > Asterales > Asteraceae > Pseudognaphalium > Pseudognaphalium luteoalbum. The sequence continues at coordinate 54,119,527 of OY730196.1, forward strand.
CAGTAGTGACCCGATCATTCCTCTGTAAGCAGTGATGTTTACAGATTTACCATCAGGGTAAGCATGTAATTTTACTGCAGATAACATTGGTGTAGCAAGGGATGAGCAGTTAGTGAATTCAAATTTCTTTAATAAATCTTTAACATACTTTCCTTGATTTATAAAAATACCAGTCTTGGTTTGCTTTATTTGCAGACCAAGGAAAAATGTTAGTTCACCCATCATGCTCATTTCATAACTTTTAGTCACGAGGTCAGAGAATTCCTTGCACAAGTCATTATTAGTAGACCCAAATATAATATCATCAACATAAATTTGGACCAATATGACATCTCTCTTATCCTTTTTGATAAATAAGGTACTGTCAATTTTGCCCCTGACATACCCACATTTAGTTAAGAAAGTAGAGAGAGTGTCATACCAAGCTCTAGGAGCTTGTTTTAGTCCATATAAAGCTTTTTCCAGCTTATAGACATAACCTGGATGCTTGGGATCAGTGAATCCGGGTGGTTGCTTAACATACACTTCCTCCTGCAGCTTTCCATTCAAGAAGGCACTTTTTACATCCATTTGGTATACCTTGAATTTCTTGTGAGCTGCATATGCTAAGAACAACCTGATTGCTTCAAATCTAGCAACTGGTGCAAAGGTTTCATCGTAGTCAATTCCTTCTTGTTGACAGTAACCTTGTGCAACCAATCTGGCCTTATTCCTTATCACAACACCATCAGCGTCCATCTTGTTCCTGAACACCCATCTAGTTCCAATCACAAATTTCCTAGCTACTTGAGGTACTAACTTCCAGACTTTATTTCTTTCAAACTGAGATAGCTCATCTTGCATGGCAGCTATCCAGTGATTATCAGTGAGTGCCTCATCAATCTTCTTGGGCTCAATCAGTGACACAAAGCTTACAAACAAACAAAAGTTAGCAGTTGCTGATCTGGTCTGGACCTTGGATTGTGGATCACCAATAATCAATTGATTATTAATATGTTTAGTCCATATAGTCATTCGCTGAGGTTCAGCAATGACTTGATTACCCAGAGATGATCCATCAGACACATCAGCATTTGGAGCATGATTAATGTTTAAGCTTTGATTTAAACAGTGAGTGTTATCATTTTGATGTAGATGGTGAGATGATGATAATGGGATATCAACAGGCAAAGATGAAGTTCCTGAATCATTCTTAGCTAAAGTAGAGCCAGAAATGCCTTCAGGGACATCTTCTTCCCTTTCAGAATCTGATGTATGAATCTCATGCTTGTCATCACTGATTGTATTAAAGATAAGATTTTCATAGTCTTTTGGATCAGTGAGTGATTTATCATAAGATTCAGCAAAGGTAACATCCATTGATTCTTCAATACATTCCCTTCTTTTATTATAAACTCTGAAAGCTTTTGAAATGATTGATAACCAACGAATATACCTTCATCAGCTTTGGGATCAAACTTTCCTAAGTGATCTCTTTTGTTTAAGACATAACAAGTACTGCCAAAAACATGAAGAAAACTTATGTCAGGTTTTCTCCCCCTTAGCACCTCATAGGCCGTCTTATCATGTCTTTTGACAATCAGAGACCTATTCTGAGTATAGCAGGCAGTGTTGACTGCTTCAGCTCAGAAATGGATCTTAAGACCAGCATCTATGAGCATTGACCTTGCTGATTCAATCAAGGTTCTATTTCTCCTCTCTGCAACACCATTTTGTTGAGGTGTTCTTGGTGCAGAGAAGTTTTGAAAAATACCTTTTGAATCACAAAAACTTTCAAGATCAATATTTCTAAATTCAGTGCCATTATCACTTCTTAAATGTTTAACAGAACAATCATTTAAGTTTTCCATCTTTTTGATAAAGGATATGATTTCCTGTGTTGCATCACTTTTGGCTTTGAGAAAGAATTACCAAGCAATACCTTTTACCACCAAGGCTGGGAGAACTCACTGGACCAAATAGATCCATATGAAGTAGATGAAAACATTCAGTTACTGAAGATGTTTGTTTACTTTTGAATGAAGAGCTGTGATGCTTTCCCTTCTCACATGCTGAACATAGCTTGTCTTTCTCATAAGATAACTTTGGCAGACCATTGACTAGGCCATACTTGCTGAGCTTGCTGATAGCCCTGAAGTTCAGATGAGAGAGTCGCTTATGCCATAACCATTTTTCTTCTGAAACGGTTTTGGAATAAAAGCATGTTCCTGATTGTGCTGAGTCCATATTGACTACATATGTATTGCCTTTTCTTTGAGCAGCCGGGACAACGCTTCCATTCTTGTTGTAAACAACTCCAGCTTCATGATCAAATAGCACTTTATTTTTGTCATCGCATAACTGACTAATGCTTAATAAATTATGCTTCAGTCCTTCAATATATGCCACCTTCTTAAACATAACATTGCCATTGGTCAAGACCCCATACCCTCTGGTCTTACCAATGTTGTTATCACCAAACACTACATCAGGACCTCTTTCATCCTGGTAGTCACTGAGCAAGGACTTACATCCGGTCATATGTCTGGAACAACCACTATCCAGATACCATATTGTCTCTCTGAGAATGCCCTGCATCATACACAAACAATTAGTTCAATTGATGAACCCATCCTGAGATGGGTTCATGGTGGCCAGGCTTTGGTTCAGGCTTCCACAGGCTTGCATCAATAGTATCTGAATGCTCACTGATTATTTGTGATTTTGAAGATGATCTAGCTGAATATTCAGATACCAAATGTTGACATACTAATGATGGTTGGTTGAATGAAACTTGTGATGATGAACAATCTGATGACACATGCTGTCTACTTCCACATTTGTAGCATTTTTTATTTATGGATTTAGATTTCTTTGTCTTATTGTTATACATGATGAAGACTTAGAAGTTCTCAGATTTACTACCTCATTTTGCTTCTTTGACTTCAAGTCACTGATAATAAGATCATCAGTGACTGGAGTGTCAGAAGTGAAGTCGCTGATAGATTATTGATCATCAGCGATAGTTTTGATAAGAGTTGTGCAAGTTGTTGATTCAATAATTTCTAATTTCTTTAGTTCATCAATACTTGCAGCAATATCATAACTATTAGTAACAAGTGAACTTCTCACAAAGTAATTTGGTTTAGGCTCACTGAAAACTGACATTGGTTCAAAGACAAGTTCTGAGAATGTTTCATCAGGATTGAATATTTGATCGACTTTGGTTGCATCAGCGAGAGCAGCAGCAGTCTCATAATCTCCTCCCAGAATAGCTTTAACTTGTTTTGGGATTTGATTACTAATGCACTGATTCACTTTTAATGCAGACCTACACCATGACTTCATCACTTCATTGAGTTGTGAAAATTTAGTTTCAAACTTTACTTTTTCTTGAATGCATATTTGATTTGCATGTATTTGTGCATCAAGATCAAGTGTAAGATTTTTTATTTTTAACAAATTTTCTTCTTGAAGTTGAAGTTTAGATGTTAAGTCACTGATCATACATTCTTGTCTTTTCTGAATGTCAGGAGCATTTGATAAGTCAACTATCAAAGTCTCAAAGATTAAATCTTTTTCAGTCGCTGATGCAGACTTAAAACAATGTACCTTGTAGAGAGTTTCTGGATCCCACCCAGATGTTGAACATTTCTGAGCTACTTCTTTGATGTCTTCATGGAAAGCAGCATCGTCAGCCATCAGGCAGTAATCCTTGTCTAAACAGATCATAGCTTCTTCCTCATCAGATGATGAAGTTGAGTCAGAGTCGCTGATAGATCCTTCTTCAGCAATAAATCCTTTATTCCTTTTCTTTGACTTGGACATTTCCTTTAGCTTCTTGTACTTTGTTTTGTACTTGTTGTACTTGTCATTTCTGAAGCTGGGTTTTTGATCAGCGAAAGAGTTGACAGCTTTGGACCAGCATTCAGCTGCAAAATGGCCAGGCTTGCCACATTTGTAGCACTCACCTTTTGGTTTAGAATCATCATTTGATGATGCACCAGCAAATCTGTTGAATCTGCTGTTCTTTCTGAAGTTTGCAATCATCATGGCCATATCTCTTTCCAACTTCTCTAGTCCTTCATCATAGCTTGCTTCTGACTGGTCTTCAGCGACACTACTTTCTTCTTCTGCAATCAGTGACTTTGAGCTCAACTTGGTGAGCTTTGCTTTCTGTTTTTGATCAACTTCATCAAGCTCAGCTACAAGGGCATTTGAAATCTTTTATCCTCCGAGTGCAGCACGAATGTGCTCACTTTGATCAGCTAGCTTCTCAGATTGTTCCCAATTTAGTAAAATTCCATAAACTTGAGTTAGATTGAGAAAATCATAATCATTTCTTTGTCTTATGCATGTTGCAATGGTTCCCCAAATTTTCCTAGGTAGTAACTCTAGAAACTTTTCAACAATGAATCTTTGGTCCTTTCCTATATTAGCCTTTTCCATTTTATTAATTAAAGCTTGATATCTAGTGTAGGTAGATGCCAGTGACTCATTTGGTTCCATAGCAAAAAACTCATATTGACGAGTTAGATTTACTTCTCTACAGTGAATTATGTCAGGAGTTCCAATATAGATGTTTCTAAGAGTATCCCACATATGTTTCGCTGTTGTGCACAATCTAATAGACTCAAACACTTCATCAGGAAGTGCCATGCTTATGTAAATTTTAGCTTGTTTGTCCTGCCTTACCATACGCTTATCCTCATCTGACCATTGTTCCTCCCTTTTAGGCATAACCATTTCAGGTATAGCAGGAGTGGTTGCAGTAGCTGCAACTGCAGGAACAATAGTAGTTGGGGTGTATGGACCATCAATAATTATTGTGCAAAGGTGATCATCGACAAGATCTAAGAACATCATCATCCTGGACACCCAGGTTTCAATTCTAGATGGATCAAAAGCGGGTGGTTTAGTAGTGGAGCCATTTCCCTTCTGGTACTCAGAATCAACACAACTGTATTTAACCGATTCCATTTCAGATCTGATTTAATTATATTTAAACCAACTCTGCTCTGATACCAATTGTGAGTCCCTAATCACTATTATGTTAGTGATTATGAATCGTTAACAGTTGGTTAATTGTAGAGGGGGGGGGGGGGTTGAATACAATTAAAAACTTTTCTGTTTTAGTGTGTTAATTTATTTAGCAAGTTTTTAACCGTGTTTAAATGACAGCAATATGAACACAAATATATATAAGTATGATAAGCAGTTCAATTGCTGATGCAATACTAGCTGAAAGATAAATTCTTTTATTGATAAAATTTATCTATTGTTGATTGCGGAATAGATTAGCCAAAGCTAATCTAAATCAAACAATACATCTTTTACAAATGAATATGAGCAGTAGTGGACAAACACGCTAACTTGCTCACTCGCTGAGATGAACCAATAGTGGACAAACACGCTATTAGTTCACTCGCTGGTGTTGTTCGTATCTTAGACAAACTAGTCACTGACAAACAAGTAACAATACGAACAATCGACACAAAATGGAGTACAACATACTACGCTATTTATAGACACTGAAATCCTTAATTTTCGGATCTGGAAGGACACGTGTCACTGCTTGATTGGTGAGGTAGTTGAGATGTGATACATCATGGTCCGACATTCGTTCTTGGGAAATATCACCTTGTACTTTAAACCAATCAGATGCTTCCACGTTAGTTTCTATGTTGGACCAAGTCACGAGGAGCACGCGTGGCGCCGTAATAGTGTAGAATATGTCAACTCCTTATTAATGCAACATTTAATGCTGCAGTCACTGAAGTAATAGAGGCTCTCCTTACTCACTGCGAACTAACGTGCTCTTGAAGAGTAACTTGAGCTACAGTACTTGAGTGACTTCTTTTATTCAGCAGAAGAAATAACTTAAAAAGACTTGGAGACTCTCGCTGATAGATGAGTATCAGTGACACACAAAGTTGAGTCTTTTATCTTGATAGGTTCTTTATCTTCTAACTGGAGAGATATGATCAGAGACTAAAACTTTTGCAACAACAGCTTCAACTATGATCATTTTCAATAAGTTTTTCAGAGAGAGTATCAGTGACTTCACATCAGCGACTAACGAGTTAAGATCAGCGACCAGTGACTCAACAAACACAACCAATGAAAACAGTAAAGAAATATAAACACAAGAATATACGTGGAAAACTCCAAAACCGAAGAAAAAACCACGAGCCTCCAAAGAGAAAAGATTCCACTATATAAAAAATTATTACAATCACATAGACTAATCTCTTAAGCCACCGCCCAACCAACACTCACACCCTCCAAAGATTTGACTAACACCTTAGACACTCTAAACCAAGTGACTAAAACAAAGGGAGAAAGAAATAATCAAATACTTAAGATGTACGTTGATTTGGTACATTATGAAACTAAGGCTTAGGCCTCCTTTTATAATCAAAGACTCACCCCCTCCTTTGTTTCATCCACCAATGTGGGACAAAAAACCCTATTACTTGGTATAAAAGTTTAGATAAGGTTCCACTTAAAATAAATTGGTAATAGAGTAAGTAGGCCATGAACTTATATATAAGTTTTAGTTTCTTTATTTTTCCAACATGGGACTTGAATTTGCATGTAACAGAATTGTTCAAATATCAGATGGTGGGATTTTGATAGGTCAAATGTCCTTTCTGTCAGGAGCAAATGCAGTTTGGGGGAGCTTCATGGCAATTTGATCGGCTACAAAAAGTTTGGCAAGCCATGGCTTGGTCAATAGCTTACTGTTTATGGCGTCACAAACATATTGCACTATGTAGGTCAAGTGGTCCTAACAAGTAGATTTTACAAATGCCAACTTAGACCGTTCAAGTGAATATTAAATAGATTCAATAATTTTAAAATTCCATGGGTCGAGTCACTGAGTGACGGTCAAATCCATCTAGTGTGTTGTTATATGATAAATGGGGTCAGGATAGCTAATGATTTTGGGCGGGAGTGAAGCTAGAAATTTTAGTTATGGGTGTTTTCATTATGTAAATTTGGGGGGTCAAAATTTCTAAACCGTCACTAATTACCTTGAAAAATATATCTTTTTTTCTCAATAATTTAGATTTCTTATGGGGGCGACTGCCCCGCTGCTCCCCTTCTAGTTCCGGCCCTAGTTTTGGGTGCTGATGATTGCTTCATTAGTGGGTCGTTTGGAAGAGTTTGTTACCCATTAGTAAGTTCACATATATTGATTGTATCTTCTACTATTGTTTTGTTCTTTTAAGCATGAAGGAGAGAAATGATAAATGGGTCACCACAGGAGGAGTTAATGGTATAATCAGAAGTTTGCTCATGTATAGTTTGGCCTTTTTAAATATTTATAGTTTGAGAGTTGTTAGACCTGTACAAGTCGAGGCAAGTTTCTCTAAAATGAGACGATTCATTTGTCAACTTGCAGAAGAATTTGATTTATGGTTTGGCTTGCGAGTTAAAGATCGACTCATTGCGAGTCGAGTCGACTCGTAACTTGGACAAGTTAGGAAAAGTAAGGAATTGCTGGTTCCAATCCAAAAAAATGAAGAAGATAATCAAATAAACATAACAGGGGGAGCCATCTCCGTCCTAAAAACTTATTGTGCTTTTCTTTCATGGTTTGAGACTCTCAGTTCTACTTTTGTTATTTGGTTCGAGACTCACAAGCTCTAAGGTTTCTCAAAAGTCCTTATATATAATGACTCATTTTAGGCAGTAGTAGAAATCAAGTACCATAGTTAAACATTAAATGATACTCACGTTATCCACTAAATTAATAGTAACTTATGATTGGGTGGTGATATGTACACCATCAACTTTTAGTCATACACCACTAGTTATGTTTGGTGTATGAATAAAAGTTGGTAGTGTACAAATCACCACCCCTTATGATTGTGATATACTCGTTATTAGTTATCCATTACAAGTGTACTATTTTGACTTTTTCAAATATTTATTTTTCAATTTTGACTTTAAATATTTTTTTTAGTTTATAATTCTTGATGCAAAATATTTAAATAAATTGATCTTATATGTAATAACATTTGTACAATTTTTAACGGGTATTTAATTATATAACACAAACAAGTTGAAGAAGAAATACTTCAAAAAATCAAAATAGTAGACTTATAATGAAAGAGATAATAAATTATAATAAATTTGTAGTTACTAAGACCACTCCCAATGGGTGACAGAAAGTGATTGAAATTGACAACGTCAGTTTTTTCATAAAACTGACGGAATCTGACAGCCCATTCCAATGGTGATCCGTCACTTTTTTCAGGGACTCACAACTAATAAATTAATTAAAGAATACACAAATAATTAAAATTGAATGCACTTCATTAATTAAAAACATTGCAATAATTAAAAAAATTTTACAATAACTAATTAAAAAATAAACATTACAATAATTATGAAACGCCCCAATTTTTTTTATTATTATCATACCACAATAAATTATGACTTAATCAATCATCACTAAGGTTTTTAAATCACCGACAAGACTTTTGTCTAGGAAAAGGCCTTGATACTAGACATAATAGAAATCTGCGTTATGGATTAGAAAATCAGCCATATGGCGTTGAAAATCTACAATATGAACATTAAAATCAACACTAAGGTTTCTGTATGAGGTTAGACCCTTATCTAAGACATATGGTTCAGGAAATCAGCCATATGAAAATAAAAATCTGCAATATGGACTTAAAATCAATACTCACACCCTTGTCTGAAATTAGACCCTTGTCTAAGATCATTTTCAATAACACAAAGATCAAGTGTCATTCTTACCCAAACATTTACAAATACAATTTTGACTAATTTTAAAATAGTGATTTCAACTCAAGAAATCACATTACTTACAACCAAATCATCATATGTCAACTTTAACTCGTTTTGACACTTTGACTCATTGAAAGCCCAAATGGATACTTTGAATCATTTAAAATTGTGGGAAAAGGTTTCTGACACAATAGATCTAGAGTCTCCTGAATCAAATAATACATAAGAAGGTTTTTGGTTTACTATAAAGGCACTTGTCAGAACATCTAGGGCACTCTTAGCCACTTCTGCAGTGAGCTGAAATGATCGTGCTTTAGTCTTTGGTTGCTCAGCTGATCTTTTATCAATATTTTTTCTTGGAGCAGGGGGGCTGTAACACTTCTAAGTTTAGGACATTCAGACTTCATATATCCCGGTTCGTAACAATTAAAACAAACTCTGACTGGTTCAAGGCAATCACGTCCAAAATGGCCTTCTCTTCCACATTGAAAACAAATCTTCCTTCACGCTAAACATTCTCCATAATGCATTTTGAGGCACTTCTTGTACTCTAGTGGCCCTCTCCTATCATCTATTTTAAAACTACTTACTCCAATTACCATTTGCAGAACTTGTACCTTGCTCGGACTTCCTTTTTGAAGAACTCTCATCCTCATCCTTCTTCATCTCAAGCTCTCTTCTCCTAACCTCATTAACATAATCTTCAAATTTCATCCACCGATTCAGATCACAAAATGACGAATCTCTTTCTTCAAAACATCATGAAAATGTCTTATAAGTAACCTCGGGTTATCCATATATTCTGTAACAAATCATGCTCGATCCAAAAAATCCCTGTCAACTCATTCACTGCCTCATTTGTTTGTTTCATATAAATGAAATCACTACGAATCTTCATAAGATCAGCTTCTAAATAAAAACCTGTTTGTACTATCTCTTTAACTCATCCCATGATTTATTATTTGCAACTTCAACACCTATAGTCTTCTTTTGAACATCCCACCACTCTTTACCTATGTCTGTTATCATACTAGCTGCATAAATCACCTTTGATTTTTCAGGATAATCAGAAACCTCAAATGCACTTTCGATCTTGAAAATCCATCGGTAGCACTTAGTTGGATCAGATTTTCCATGGTACTTCTGGGGTTTACATGCCACAAATCTTTATATGCTAATCGTTGTCTTTCCTCTCCGTGATTTCCCACTGGTGCTCCTTCTCTTGCTCGTTCAATTTGCGGGAGTCTATTCTCTAAAATTTCATCTATTTATCGTGGTAACTCCTACGAAAGTAATTCTCTTACCGTTTGAGTGATTCTCTCATATAAATGTGGAAAAGCTTGCTGTTGAGCTTTCCCCATTTCCACCTTATTTAATTCCATCGTTTCATTAGTAGGTACTTTAAGTTCTCTAACAGAACACTCTTCTCTTTCCATACTTCTTTCCTATAATAAAAATGTCATCTCAATCAATATAATTCAAAAGTTCAATTAACAATACTCAATATAAATATACTCTCTATATTATCCGTAAATTTAAGAATCGTCTAAACTAATTTCTCTTGACGTCAAGTAATACTCGTAGCCTCATGTAGCGTACTATGATAATTATTACGTTGGCTAGACGTACTAATTATCATACCACATTACATATTCCTACGATCATCACACATTATCAAGTTCTCAACAATTCATTAACATTCTCAATTAGAAATCAAAATATATAATCTAAATCATGCTCAATAACTCAATTCCTAGGTCTAAGTCCAAGTATCCATTAATGATCTCTGATACCAACTTGAAACGCCCTGATTTTTTGTTATCATACCACAATAAAATTATGACTTAATCAAATCATCATTAAGGTTTTTAAATCATCGACAAGATTTTTGTCTAGGAAAAGGCCCTTATACTAGACATAATAGAAATCCGCGTTATGGATTAGAAAATCAACCATATGGGGTTGAAAATCTGCATTACGAACATTAAAATCAGCACTACGATTTCCGTCTGAGGTTAGACCATTATCTAAGATATATTGATAATCTGCAATATGGCTCAGGAAATCAGCCATATGAAATTAAAAATCTGCAATATGGACTTTAAATCAATACTCAGACCCTTGTCTAAGATAATTTTCAATAATACAAAGATCAAGTGTCATTTTTACGCAAACATCTACAAATACAATTTTGACTAATTTTAAACTAGTGATTTCAACTCAAGAAATCACATTACGTACAACAAAATCATCATATGTTAAGTTTTACTTGTTTTGACACTTTGACTCATTTAAAGCCCAATGGACACTTTTTGACCCGTTTGACATAACAACAACATTTTATTACATCAAACCATCTTTTAGTGTAATACCATAGTTTACAACATCACATAACATCAAGTTTGCTTAATATAATTATCATACCTAAATGATCATTCTTAACAAAAAGGGGCTTCTTATGTATCAAGAGTATAGTATGATCAACTAAAGGGATTTGACTTACTCAACCAAGTAAGTCCACTACTATCCGAGCTTGATCCCTTTGCCCAAATCCCCACGCGAATCACTACTTGTACCTATTAAAACACAACAATAAAAGGTTAGTAAGTAAAGGAATGTAGGAACTCATAATTAACTCATAAAAATCTTGTAAAACAACTCAATCACTCAATCTCATTATATCATACCCAAGTAATATGCAACAACGCAATAGCTTAATAGATTTAAACATACTCATATGGTTAAATCATACTCCTATTAATAGAGGATCCTTATCAACTCAATTCCCTACTCAAATGGAACATTTAAATTATCAAGTGTAGCAATATCTTTTGTCTCATATAAACACTTGATTCACAATTAACTCAATTGAAAACACTCAATACCATTGACTCTAACTAAATTACACCTCTTTCCCCCTCCCCTTTACTTACATTAGGTTTGTGATGATTATGTGTACGATCTAGTTAAATCCATAAACTCCAACTTTCCCTTTGATTCACCTATTCATAACATCATATGAACACCCAAATTATTCATACAATTCAATACTCACTACATAACTCTATCTCAATTTATCACAAACTCATGAACAAATTTCTCATAACAACTAGTTTATTTATCTTTTTTTGTGACACTCGCCAAATTAGGGATAGTTATTAGTGCCTAATCATCTATTAATGCATGTAATTAGTTCTTTAATTAGACTAATTTATGTATCCTTTTATATATATTGTTGAATATATACACGTACGCGATTTGGTTCAGTCGTGCATTTTATCAATTTTGGATGGATTTCGACTCAATCATACGGACGTTGGTGAACATTATTTATTAATGAATGTAAGATTATTTAATAAACATATTGAATTTAAAATATTATCTTGATAATATTCCATAGGTAATTCGTACCATATAAATCACTCAAACGCGACTTAAAATGCGCGGAACGCGCCCAACAATCGAATAAAAGTCGAATATATTTTATTTATTAATGTATATCATTTTGATAGAAAGTATTCATTTAGAATTTTGGGTATTAAATCGATAACATAAACGTGTAGTTAAAAATGTCAAATAATTATATAACCGCAATACGATCTCGTAAACCGAACCTGACATTTTGTCAAAAAAAATTTATGAATGTTTCTAAGTATTAATTGTTCAAATATTTCAAATTCTATCTTCAAAATATATTTGTTATTTAAAACCTGTACATATCGTATTTAACGTATAATTAAAGGTGAAACGGTCGGGAAATGAACACCGCACGAAGCACGAACTGGAGAACAAATTTCGGTGAAGTCTACACATGGTGGACCCCACCATGGGCCGGCCTAGGTGAGGGGGGAATCAAGCCCTCACCCTTTTGATTACTTGAACACTCAAACACATCCTTACCATTCCGATACTCATTCACCACCCACACTTTTCATCATTTTCCTCCAACTTCTCTCCTCTCCTCCCTCTTTCTCTAAAACCGGTTTCCAAACCACCAAAACCACCATCATATTCTACCATAAAACCACCACAAAAACACTTTGGATTGCTAGGCTCGTTTTGAAGAAAACGATAACGAAGTCACGAGCTACATTTCTATCTTTTCGGATTTCAATACCGACAATCGTAAGATCCTGGCACTCCAAAGCTACTTATATATTGTTTATTTATATGTATAGTTTTACACCTTGCTAGATTGTGTCCAAATATCATGTTAAAACTCATTTTCTAAACATAAGTCGAAACTCGTGATTTCGACCATTTTACTAAACCGACATCTCGGGTCACCCCCGACACGAACCAATAATTTTCTTAGACTCTACTAACTACTTTAAAGCTTGTGTAAAAGTTTCAGGTCAAACCGAGGTCGTTTGATCACAAACCTGATACTCAAAAACCAATCAGACTCTTTGTGTCGCATTTTGCCTAGAGCCTTTGCGACACAAACCGTTATGTCGCTAAAAATTTAATTATGTCGCATTGTCGCGTCCCTATCGGTCGGTCGGATTTGTCTCCGGTTGTTGTTCCAACAGCAACAGAGACGGCGGACGGTGTGTTTTAAATTTATAGAGCTGGGGACCTAAGCTTTACTACAGCTTGTATAGCAGCAGTATGACATAGGGTCATTCTTCAAGCTAATCGTATTGTGAAACGGAAATCTCAAGACAAATTGTTCAATTTAGTGATGGGTCTTTAAACGAGTTTTGAGTGGGATTTTTGTTACTTAGGTCCGTAATTAAATAAAAAGTAAATAAATGAAAAATAGAAATAGGGATGTAATCAGTATGGAGGAGATGTGTTTATCATGACTTCGTTAGCTTATGCGGGGGTGATGCTAGGGTTTTGATATGAAAACGTCTTTTAAAGGTTTGTGTCTTACCTGAGCTTAATTGTTCGTAGTGTAAACTCTAGTACCCTACTGATTGGGAAGACTAACCAGTATGTCACTGAGTACTAGGCCAAATTGAGTCTGATCGGAGGAGGATGCTCAACTCTTCAATGTTATCCAGTGACGGAGTAATGACCCTTCTTGGAATGTTAGTTCCTGGGCACATGAGATAGAGTAGCATACCCACTAGGGTTCCGACCTTTCTTAACATTACGGGGACAACAAAGTCAGACAAGGCATTTAAGATTAAGACTTTACATTAATGGTTATATTTTAGTCTAGAGCTTTTCATCACGGTGTACAGGGCGATTATGCATTTCCACAGTTTTCCAAACCTGAGAGGTACTAACGGTGTACAGTGCAATTAAGCATTTCCACAGTTTTCCAGCTCTTGGGCGTACTAATGGTGTACAGTGCGATCAAACATTTCCACAACTTTGAAAACAAACCAGGATGTGATACAGTCTTCAACCATTGACATTTCCTTAGCTTCCACGTATTTGTAATCCACCAATGGTGTTTCCAACGTTATACAAAGTACAATACCATTACTGTGGTCTTTCCGGTATCACATACTTTATGGTCACTCTAGACTAGTTTAACTAAGTTTGTATTAAAGTTCAACCATCTATGATATAAACCAGCCCTCACTTTTCCCAATAAATCCCTAATTGATTCACCGTGTACTATACGAAAGGTTTTAAACAGTATTTCCACAGTTACACAATTCAAACCATGTTGTTAGTTTTAGAAAACATAGATAGGTAGCAATCGTTTGATCAAGGTTCGTGATTCCTTGTCATAAAGGTTCTAACCACGTTTAATTGGAGGAAAGGTGATATTGGTTTAGAAATTCATAAATACAACGTTAATAGACCACCAGTTTTCATTTTATACTACAATTGGGGACATTATTTCCACAACGGATTGTGCCCACAACTTTCATAGCTTCCACGTTCCGTACTCCACAAATAATTGATGTTTCCGACGCAATACAAATGAAAGCCGTATAATGTGACCTCCGTTATTTCATAATGCTATTATCTCAATCGTATATTTAAAGTAGCATCACCCAACACATATATAAACTAACTACATCATAACAAACACACAAGGAAACTACTCACTACGCATAATAACAGATCCTAAATCTAGCATAACAACAATAGCAATTATCATTATAATAGATAAGGAAAGAAATAACCGTTAATAAAGCGTAGATTGAATAAGCATTTAGAGAGAGAGTACAAGCAGAACTTTCGCAATATCCTTGACAATATTACAATAAAAGCCCCTGAACTATTCCCTATGCTATTACAAAAGTAGCCCCTCCGTTAGTTTCAGTTAAATATTAATTGAGAACTAACTGAACCTAACCCTAATTTTAGAGAGAGAAAGAAAAGAGAGGGTAGAGAGAGAGAATGTGTGAGAGAGAAAGTGAAAATGGAGAAATGATTGGAATGAAGAGGTGTGTTGGAATGAGAAGGGGGTATCCACTATTTATAGGCAAAGCTCCAAATCACATGTACAACTCGTGAAACAGCATGTACAAGCAAATGAAGCATACAAAGGGGGTTGTAGAGGGCCGTATACGGTCTATACAAGGCCATATACGGTTTGTATAGGGCCATATACGGTTCCTAAGGCCGTATACGGGCTCCGTCTGATTTCATTCGTTACTTAAAACGCGCGTATCTCCTTCGTTATGCGTCTGTTTGACTTGATTTATTCGCCCACGGCTTTGTAATTCCGTAATGCTTCTAATAGTACCAATTTAACCAAAATTGGATGAGTTGAGCTCAGGCATTGCCGGAATGACTTTAAACCATTCTGAAAGTGTAGTGTCTTCTCCGTTCTTTATCCGATTTGCATGATTCTTGATTCTCCTGTCTCACTTTTACCTATGACATCATATGATAAGGTTAGAATGTGCTTTTCATAGAGTAAATGAGGGTGTGAGAATTGGTCGTTGTTTATTCGCTCTGTTTGGTTGTTTTTTGTGACTTTTGTAACAACGTCCATATTTTGAGCACTTTAGTGAATTTTAGTGAATAATGATTGTTTTGGAATGTTTTCACTAAAGATGTGCCCAAAAAGTGTGGAATTTTAACCTTAAAACATGACTTTTTGAGTCACATCAAGTTTTCTCATACTTAGACGTTGCTTGTCCCGAAGCAATCACTCAGTTTTTGAAAATATTTTAAAACATTTCTAGAGCGAGTCTCAAAATTTTTAAGAGTTACCACTGTCAGATGCAAATAAGATAGTTTCAAGAATATAAAGAAAGATAAGATGATCCTTCCTTAAATAAGAAAAGATTCTCTTAGGCATACATCCAAATCTCATGATCTTGGAGTACACATGACTAGGCGACCTCTCAAAAGGTGGACATTCAATTCACTCAAAGTGTATTGGGTTTCCTATCAATCTAAAACAATTGAAATCGCTCAAGTAGCTAGTCATGCAGCACTCATCGTCATAGGCTTGGTTGAGAATCGGATCTCCACCACTTAGGTGAGGATGGTGCTAATTATCACAAGACATTCATGAGGGTTCCAGTGTTTGGTGAAGGTTAAGGGGTATGGATAGTGGTGTATTTTGGGTTGTACGGGTATTTTCTTATCTTAAAATAGCTGAGATTATGAACAACTTATTCTAGAACGGAAAGGGAGGTAGCTATTCGTCTTCCATCAGAATCTTCTTGTGAGGATGATACTTCAAAGGACTTCAAGCTTTATTCTTGCGAAACTATTTCTTTCTTTTCTTTTCTTCTTTTTCTTCTTTTTATTTTCTTTTTCTTCTTTTATACTTTTCTATTTTTCTTTTCTTCATCTGAACTTCTTTGCCAGAGAATTTCCAAGGATAATTTTCTTGATTCTTTCAGAAAATCATTTATCTTGAACATTTTGAGTCTTTTCGCGGTGCCAATTTTACGCACCAGGGATTCTTCAATTTTTTTGGAGAACACGAAAGGGTAGGATAAGTGAAGTGGATATTCTAAAAGATGTTCTTCATAACCTCAGAAATTCTAAGATAAGTCTGGGGATATTTTGGGAAGTAGGGTTTTATGAAGGTTTTATGAAACGAAAGGTTTAGGCTCAACAGGGTTTAATAGGTGGATCATCGATACTAAAAATGAGTATCAGAATGGTTTTGAGCTTAAGAGATATGTAAAAAGGGAATAAATCCTAGGGAATGTCAAGGTTATCTAATTACACCTATACCGCGTACGGTACACACCAATGTGGTCTCGAAACGTATGTCAAGAGCAAGTTCTAATTCAAAGATACATGCATCGGCACACACAAGAAATGAATAGTGAAGCATTTAAGATGAATGCTATTAGGCTCAAGATACCTCACTGCAAATATGGTTGTATGTGCTTCGTCATGCTTCCATCAGATTATTATTTCTTGCTTAAGCAATTTCTACCTTACTTTCTCTAGATTCCGAAATATATTACTCATATTTGAAAATAGCTCCTCTAAAAAGATATTTTGGCTCAAAAATTAGTAGAGTTAATCAATAGATTTAGCTCATACTTTTTATTTTTGTTGAAAAATTTGAGGAACATTTTCCGAGTTTACTATTTCGGACATTAACAATTATTAAAACTAACCAAGGTATTCTATACCTGCTATCCCACACTTAGAGGAACATTGTCCTCAATGTTCTCTTGAGTTGAGATTTACTTGAAAGTAAAGATCCCACACTTAGAGTTTGAACATGCAAGAAAATGTTTCTCAAGTGTTTGTTTTGGGCTGGAATCCCACACTTAGTGATAAGCTTAGGATAGAGTATAGAATATTTTAAGAAACTAACAAATCAAATAATAATAAGAATCATAAACAAAGAAGAGTAAACGTTTCAGACACTCCCTAGATAGCGAGAAGCAATGAAGCTGAGAATCTGAATTTGCTGCAAAGAGATGTTGCTTGGCATCTTTTTCCGTATTCATGAAGAGCGGCTCGGCTTCAAGCGTTTTTCTATTGGTTTTCTTCATCCAACTATTTCCTTTTTTGTGAATCAATCTCGTAAGTGTGAACACGTTGGTCGTACCAGTTTATAAAACATGTGTTTTATAAAACATGTGTTATTTTTTCAAAAGATAAATCACCATCTCAGAATTTGAAAAGATGTTTTCAACTATAAATCAGTTTTATAAAACATGTGTTTTTAAACGAGTTCGAGCATAATGCATAAAAGTAGTATGCAAGTACCTCAAAATGCTCGAAACACATGTTTTGCCATTTTTTTTCAATTTGGTTTCCTATTTTCTGAGACGAGTGGTTTATTTGCAAGTGAGTCGTAATATCAGAAAATTTTTCATAAAGTGTTTTGGTAACGACCAAGTGTGAAGGACAGTCAGAGATTTTTTTCACTTAGTGATACTGTTCTCTCTACACGTCTTATTGCACGGGTAGCTTCCCGAGAAGCGCTGCTTTTATAGTCGAGAACTCGACTTTGCCTTCCTTTAGATTAGTTGGTGCTGGAACCTCCAGGACTGGAAGTGCTTAGAAGTGGAATCCTGGGGTTGCGTGGGTAGAAAATGATGAGCGATGATGTCGATGATGTTTGGAATCTCTGATGAAAAGATGGGGAAGCCTTGAAGATGTTGCTCGGTAACCTTTTTCATGTGTAGAAGATCCCAAGTAATATCTTTTATGGCTTTGGAGACATCTCCGCGGGAATCTACCATAGGGTAAAATCGTACTCCACCATCTCATGTTCAGGATGCCGTCGTCTGAGAGAGTCCATGAACCCAAAGAACTGCAGGTGTAAGGTTTCGTGATTTGCAATGCTTGAGTTTCCTCTAAGTTCTCGGATTGACTCATGGATCTCTTGAAGTAGGTGGGTCTGGTAAGGGGAAAACGTGAGAGTGGAATTCCTGAAGGTGTTGTTTACTATGTCATATACCTCATGTAATCTGTAGTTGAATAACTGCCAATGTTCTTCATCAGGCACCTCAACGAAGATTTCCTTGATTCGATCAGTTAGGAAATTCACGATGTTAACCATCGAACCTTCAGGTATGGAAGAAGGGATATCACGCGTTCTTTCATCATAACTCACATACTCGAGATCGTGGACAATCTTGTGAGCGTGGTACTCGATGGTGTAGTCAATGTAGAACCTATGGGGAGAAGTCTTGTCGATGTGATCATTCCTAGCCATAGAATTTAGAAGTCCCCTAAGATCATTCATCAACCGGATGTCTATGTTTGCGTCAGGATTCCCAGTAGCATTGTACATATTATCATGATAAGAATTTAAGAACTCACGTTGCTCGGCGGAATATGGAAATGCGGATCTGAACAGTGTGTTAAAGAACTCCAACTCCTCAGGTGTTGGTCCAGTGTTGAAGTGTTCTTGGAGAAGCTGTGCAGCATGATCTTCAGCAAAGGCATTCAGGTGGTTGTGGAAGTATTGTGGGTTGTGGCTGGCTTGATACACTTCAGACTCTTCCTCAAGACTATCAATTAGAGCTCTTTGACGTGGAGTGTATTCGTTAGTGGAGTTAATGATAATGCTCATCATAGTAGGGATGTCATTTTCAAAGTCTTCGATGGAACTTATCATCTCCTCTTGGTTTGAAACAATAGGGATTTGGAGAGGGGCGGAATCAGTTGGAACTGCATGAAGCTGGATAGACCGGATATCTATTGGAACATCCACGTAGAAGACATTGTCTACGTCACTCTCTGTAGATGGAGTATCCCTAGCCTGGAAATCAGGGAACTCGACATTGTCAGAATGTGTAAGGTGTTATCAGTTATCTGAGATATCGGCTGAGAGGAATCCATCTCAATGTCCTTCTCCTCTTGAGAATCAGAATCACGGCTGGATCCAGAGGTACTTCCCTTCTCGAATTTACTCCGAGGTGCAGATGTATCAAAGGATGGAATCCTTTAGGGAAGCCTGGATCCTTTATAATCCGCAATTTGGCTCATCAGTTTGTCTCTTAGCTCTGGTTGCTGCTTAGATAGGATGATAGTCTTCTCAATATTCAGCAGAGCATCAAGTTGAGGAGACATGAGAGGTTTGGTGGGATCAATAGCTTATGCAATAAGTTTCTCCATGGTGAGACCAAATTCTGCATCGTGGGAGTAATCAGTCTCAGAATCTTCTTCTGCTTCATTATCTGACAAAGGGATGAAGTTCTCAAAGTTCTCGATCTGCATAATCTCTGTTGTCGACAAGTATGAGTCAGGAAGATTGATGGCACCCGAAAGCGTCATTGTCGTTGATTGTAGCTTAATCGGGCGCCATCAGGGGTTTTAAAATTTATAATTAGCGGGGCTTAAATTATATGTACTACCTACTCTGGTTAGTAAGCGGTAAGTATAACCTAAGATCGTTCTATGAATCCAAACGTGTGGGTAAACTAAAGTTGGCACTTTCGGTAGGGAAGTATCTAGGATGGAACAAAGTAGGTAGGTTTGGGGGTTAAAGACAAGTAATTTAAATGCGGGAAATTAAAGTACAGGAAAGCAGATAAAGATAAATATGTGATTGTTGAGATTTCGATAATTAATATTTCGGGATGACAGAATAAATAGGGATGATACTATTGTGGCAACCAAACTACTAGGCATAAACTCTAGAACCCTACGAACTCAATTTCCCATTGGCATGTCACTAGGAACTAGGTTATCATGATTCTAATCGGAGCAATATTCAAACTTCCAATACTTATCTAGTTGAAAGATAAGCAACCTATCTTGGTTCTATACCGAGGTTCATGAATCAGTAGCGTATCGTCTCATAGGTCCGACCGTTCTTAACTCCTAAAATAGTTTATTGTTTTATTAGCATGCAGATTAATAACTTTGTATGTTTGGACCGCCGATTTTATAAGTCTTGGTGTTTTAAGGATTCTAGGTCATTATGACTTAGATCTAATTCCGAAGTCATGTTATCATTCATTTAAGCTCTAGTTACTTCGACTTATAATTCAAATCTCTCCTTTTCAAACAGTTATACATCCCCGGATTATTCGCAGTTTGTTAAAACGTGTTTCATATGCGGACCATGACTTTCAATGATAGACAGTGTACTTTACACAGTAATTCCACGGTTTCTCATATCAACATGCGGTAAAGAGTAACTGACAGTGAAAGTGACACTCTATCTAACTAAATGTAAAGCAGTGCAGAAATGTAAACCTAATATATTCAACGAGTGGTTTCAATGTGTCTTACTTATTGCATGTCATGGGCACAACTAACTACTTACCATAATTAAGGTTGATGAGGTCCTAATTACTAGGTTGCAGTCACGTGGATAACCCAAAAGGGTAATCCATAAATTAAACTTGTATTCATAAGGTCTTAACGTTACAAGGGTTACTAATTCCTATTTTATCTGAACGTATTTCACGAACATCATTTTATAGTGTTTTGACTTTCGTAGGATATACCAGTTAGTTGTGAAGTTGTATTACCCCATCGGGATTCCAACTATTAAACCAGAGCTGATTCCAGAGATATAACTACCTTCGGTCGTTTACCGACTTCCATACATTTGTACTCCGCCTTAAAGCGTTTCCAGTACTATATCGGATAAACAGACGAATAGGGGCCGTCATATCTCTTTACGATTGTCGTGCATTAATTATATAATGTCATCCTTACTTATAATTATCTACATCATCAACAACCACAATAATAAACTACTCGCAATTCATGGCAATAAATATATCACATGCCAAGCAATAACACATATTTAAAATATGGAATAAAATAAGTATGATAAAGGTTTAGATATCACCCAGAATTAAATGCGCAGCAGCGTATTATTATGATTGACAACTCGCTTACACGTATAAAGATGAATTTTCAAACCTCCTAACGTTCTTTCTAGCCTCTATACTAATCCGAAGATTAATTACAATAATCCTAGACTATAAGAGAATTTCTAGAGTGAGAAAGTGGAAATGGAAAAGGAGTGTGTGGAAGTATTAGAATGTAGAAGTGTATTCTTGAGTGTGTGTTAAAATGAGACTTAGGGGCTGCTATTTATAGGCAAAATATGGCTCACATTAGCACCCCTAGGCTCACATTAACAAAAGTAGCGAAAGGTGGTGCACCAGGTACGAAAAAGTAGCAAAAGGTGGTGCACCAGGTACGAGCAAGGACGAAAAAGTGCAAAAAATACGGGAGGGTGGAGGCCGGCGCCGCCTGGATGCTGGCCGGCGACGGCTGGCTGCTGGCCGGCGGCTACTGGCTGCCACCCGTCCCGGTCCGTCGTCTTTCGTAGCGTTGCTTAATTCACGTGTATCTTCGTCGTTATGCGTCCGTTTACGTTGATTTTTTTTGCGTTGGATTCGTAATTAAAAAACGAAGACTTTGATGTAAAGATATCCCAAAAATATGTCTCTTATCTCCAGATGTTGAGTACGAATCATTTGAATCTTCCCGCAGGCGTAGAATCTTCATTCTTTATCCGTTTTTGTTGATTCTTCTTCTGTTGGATTCGTAATTTGAAAAAGAACATCTTGGGTGAGATGGATGTTGGTGATGGGCACTTTTGTCTCGAAATCTCGTTTTGATGCCTTGAATCTTCAAACGTGTGCGGAATCTTCATTTTTCACCCGTTTTGCTTGATTTTTATCGTGCAACCTTTTTTTTACCATCTTGGCATAATATCACTGATTTGTATTGGTTTTGAGTTTAAATGCCAACAATCGTTCCAGAATGAGAGAGATATCGGTAGTAAAAACATGACTTTTTACGCGATATCAAGTATCCCACACTTAGAACTTTGCTTGTCCTCAAGCAAACTCATTCTTAAAAAGCTTCTTGAAAGATTCTAGTCGCATTAGGTTTTCGAGATACCATTTTTCAAAGAATATAAAGTTACAGTTATGAAAGAGTTTTCACTGGAAACTAAGGGTTTACAGAATTTGATACCTTCTTCGAGCAACATAAATGATGATCATGACTAGGCAATCCTCATTAGTGGGTCACTCAAATCACTCAAGTGTTTAGGGTTTCCTACTTACTAGTGTTAATCACTCAGATAGCCTGTCATGCAGCATTCTCGTCATAGGCTTGATCGAGAATCAGATCTCCATCACTTTTGATGAGGACGGTACTAACCTTTCGAGATATCTTGGAAGGAATCGGATGTTTTGGGTTGAAGAAGGTGTGAGGGTTTTCCTTGTATTCTCTCGAAACTTTTCTTGAGAGAGTTTCTTTGGAATTTCTCAGATTTTGAAAGGACTACATAACCTTTTTCTTTCTTTTTCTTTGGAATTTTTCTTTTCTTGGCCCTTTTACTTGATCCTTGGGCTTTTAGGTTTCTTTTGACAGCTTTTGCTGAATTTCTTTTTCTTAGAGCTCCTTTTACGGATGATGCTCATCCTTTGGAGAACGCGCCGATATATTTTATGGCTTTATGTTAGGCTGCAGAAGTCTTGGAAAATCAAGAGTATCTTTGAGAGTTCGTCGAAAAATGAAACTTCTGTAGGTTCGGGACGAATATTAGGAGGTTTTGATTGGGTGTGAAGAGTGAAGGTTGAGAGGGTGGATGTTTGATGGTGGAAGGGTGTTTGGATTCCTTAGAAGTTATCAAGATGGGTTGTATGTATGCCACGTATGGCACTCATCGGTGTGATCTCGAAATGTATTACAAGAGCAAGTTCTAATTCAAATGCATACATCGGCGCACACATGAAACGAAAAGTGAAGCATTTTAGAGATTAATGCTAATGATGGGCTTAATCCTCACTAATAGAATGTTTTGGTCAATGTGTGCCTAGCCATGTGTTGCCCTTTTCTTCCGTATCTTATTCTAAAACAGTTTTGTTTCATATTCAAAACTCGTTTCTTGCTGTAATTTATAATTTTGAAAGATAGGATTTCTAAAGAACGATGTTTTTGAATCTAAAAATTTGAAATTTTATCCATTTTTAGCCTTTTAATGAAAATATTATTTGACTTACGGACAAGAGGTAAAAACTTGCGGTTGAAGGTCGTATATCCCACACTTAGAGGAACATTGTCCCTAATATTTGAATCTATTCGTTGAGTACCTCTTGTTGAAGTATCCTACACTTAGAGATTCTACATATTTTCGGATTGTTTTGTAACTGTAGTGTGGTTTTGATTATTGATATCGCGTAAAAAGTCACGTTTTTACTATCGATATCCCTCTCATTCTGGAAAAATTCTTGGCACTTTAACTCAAAAAAATTACAAATCTGTAATATTATGTCAAGATGGTAAAAATAAGGTTGCATGATGAAAATCAAGCAAAACGGATAGAAAACGAAGATTCCAGGCACTTTTGAAGATTCAAGACATCAAAACGAGATTTCAAGACCAAAGAGCCCATCACCAACATTTATCTGACCCAAGATGTTCTTTTTCAAATTACGAATCCAACAGAAGAAAAATCAAGAAAAACGGACGAAGAATGAAGATTCTGCGTACGTCGGAAGATCCAAACGATTCGTACGACACATCTAAAGTTCAGAGATATATTTTTGGGATTTCTTTTCATCAAAAGCTTCATTTTTGAATTAAGATTCCAACACAAAAAGAATCAACGCAAACAGGCGCATAACGAAGAAACGCACGAATCGAGCAACGGGCGATGAACCGGTGCGGGGAGGTGCCAGCCGCCGCCGGCAGCCACACCACCGCCGACGGCTCCCACTAGGCCGCCACCGGCCACCACTCCCCCGCACGGATCGCACTTTTTTGTCCTTTCGTGTACCCGGTGGTAGACCTTTTCATGCTTTTCTTACCTGGTGCCACTACCTTTTTCACCTTTTCGTACCTGGTGCGACTACCTTTTCCACCTTTTGCTATCGTGATCTTTGGGATGCTAACTTGAGCCAAGTTTCTCCTATAAATAGCAGCCCCTAGCTCTCATTTCAACACACTCTCATATTCACACTCATAATTATACTCTCATTCTTCAATTTTCACTTTCTCACTCTAAAAAACTCTTATATTTAGTCTAGGGTTATTGTAATTAATCTACGGATTAACATACAGGTTAGAGCGAACGGTAGGAGTTTGGAGATTCATCTTTGTACGTGTGAATGGTTGTCAATCATAATAATACGCTGTTGCGCATTTATTTCCGGGTGATATCGAATCCTTTATCATACTTGCTTTGCTTCATACTTTAATTATGTATTATTGCCTTGTATGTGATTTGTCTATTGCCATGAATTGCGAGTAGTTTATTATTGTGATTGTTGATGATGTAGATAATTATAAGTAAGGATGACATTATACAATTAAGTGTACAACAATTGTAAAAGTGAGTTAACGGCCCTATTCGACAGTTTATCTGATATAGTACTGGAAATGTTTTATACGGAGTACAAATGTATGGAAGTCGATAAACGACCGAAGGTAGTTACATCACTGGAATCAGCTCTGGTTTAACAGTTGGAATTCCGAAAGGATAATACAACTTCGCAACTAACTGGTATATCCTACGAAAGTCAATGCACAATAAAATGATGTTCGAAAACGCATTCAGATAAAATAGGAATTAATGACCTTTGTATCATTAAGACTTTATGAACTTGAGTTTAATTTATGGAGTACCCTTTCCGGTTATACACGTGACTACAACCTAGTAATTAGGACTTGATCAACCTTAATTATGGCAAGTAGTTATTTGTGCCCATGACATGCAACAAGTAAGACACAGTGAACCCACTCGTTGTACATATTAGGTAAACATTTCTGCATTGCTTTACATTTAGTTAGTTTAGAGTGTGACATTCACCGTCAGTTACTCCCGACCGCATGTCTGATGTAAGAAGCAGTCGAACTACCATGTAAAGTACACTGTCCGATTACTGAAAGGCATGGCCTGCATATGAAACATGTTTTTATAAACTGCGAATAATCTAGGGATGTATAACTGTTTGAAAAGGAGGACTCAAGTCATATGTTGAAGTAACCCAACCTTAATGCATGAAACAAGACTTAGGAATAAGGATAACATCCTAGTGATTTAAATACCTTAAAACACTAAGTCTTACACAATCAGCGGTCAAACATACAAAGTTATTAATCTGCATGCTAATGAAATACTAAACTATTTTAGGGGTTAAGAAAGGTTGGACCTATGAGATGATATGCTACTGATTCATACACCTTGGCGTTAAGCCAAGATAGGTTGTTAATCTTTCAACTAGATAAGTATTGGAAGTTTGCGTATTACTCCGATCAGAATCAAGATAACCTAGTTCCTAGTGACATGCCAATGGGAAATTTAGTTGGTAGGGTTCTAGAGTTTACACCTGATAGTTTAAACCATTACATTTAGCATTGTCCCTATTTAATCTGTCATCCCGAAACATTAATTATCGAAATCTCAACAATCACATGTTTATCTTTATCTGTTTTCCTGCAATTTACTTTTCTGCATTTTGATTACCTGTCTTTTGTTTAAAACCCCAAACCTACCTACTTTGTTCCATCCTAAATATCTCCTACCGAAAGCACCAACTTTAATCGCCCACACGTTTGGATTCATAGAATCATTTTAGGTCATACTTACCTTTTACTAACCAGAGTAGGTAGTACGTATCATTTAAGCCCAGCTAAATATAAATTTTAAAACCCCTGCTGCGCCCGCGTCACCATCAGGAATCGCAACGACACTAAATCGACGGTTACGGGCGCATCAAGTTTTTGGCACCGCTGCCGGGGAATCACAAACGTACGATTCAAAGCCGCCTTAAGTAGTAATACGTAGGAGACCCTTCCGATTGAAATCTTTTTAGAAATCTTTCGAAAGTTAATTTAAGTAATTAGTATTAAGTATTAGTTAGTTAGGATAACTTTAAAAATGACAACTCGAAAACCCACTTCTTGCTTTATTTCAATGGATGATACGGAATTCTTTGACTACTTAGAAAAAGAGTTAGGATCTGATTTCTTTTCACCTTCTTCCTCTAAAACTAAGGAAATCTCTGACACCCAAGAAGAATATAGGACCTCACTTTCAATTCCAAAACATTGCCTATATTTTGATGACACGGACCAGTTACCTGACCTTGCATCATCTCCAGAAGATCACTCGCCAACTTTACACCTACCTGATTTACCAAATTCTTCCCACTTCGATTATTTTCCTGAAGATAATCCTGAAGAAAAACCTCCGAAGTCTTGTGACTTAATCACCCTCATTCCTGAAACATCGGTGTATACCCAAACCACGCCCGATTCTCGGAATAACGGCATCTTTCCATTCATTTTACACAAACACCAACACACCATTTACCGAGTGGTGGATAAGGTTCCATCAGCCGAGCCGGAACAACCTTGTTTTGAAGAACGCCACCTCAGTGCTTCTTTCAATCCTTCCCGTAGGGTAGATGTCTATAAAGCATTCGTCAGGCAATTAACCTATGCCAATCTCTCGTATTCCTACGAGCAACGAGAAACGATTGCCTCATTCGAAAAACAAGTAGAATTCCTTCTTCGCCTGTCAAGTCATGAATGCGAAAGCACTTCCACAAATTTCAGAGACCAAGAACTAAAGTTTATAGCAGATTTAGATCTACTTTTTGAATCACTCGCCGACATGGATTTTCTTCCAACATCTATGATGTTAATAAATCACAGTGTCGCCGCAATGATCAACAAACTTGAGTTCTGGGAAGAACAAGATCCGATGATTTCTATCATCATTCCGGGTAAAATTCCTTTCTTTATTGACCCTGCCTCTTACCTGATCTCCAAATTACGAGACGTTTTTCCTGATTCCACCAAGGAAAGAATCGACATAGTTTTCTTTGCAAAAAGAAAAGACCTTCACGTTAAGCTTACTCGAATCTTTGCCTTTACCAAATACCCTTTCACTTTCGAACAAAAATCCATAATCAGTGAACTCTGTAGGATAGTTAAGTCTACAACCGGAAACCCTGATTCACAGGAAGAGAATGCATTTCTGGAAGTCATGAATAAACTCACTCACGATCATAATTACAAAGACCAAGGGCCACGCGTCGGTTTGTCGAACCCTAATAGATACGGAAAGCGTACAATAAGTTAATTGGTGATCTTGTCAATTTAGGATACGAAGAACGAGAAGTCCTAGGATTAGAGAATCGTCATTACTATTTAGTTTATGACACCATTTTGGAACTTTCAAAATGTTTTGTGCCGAAAAACGTTCGCTTAAGGGAGCAAATCTCGACCCTTTCCCTATGGAGGGATCGGAACGAATCTTAAAACAATTCCTTCCGAAAAAGGTCAAAGCTCGCGACTTTAAATGAGCATATTTTAGTATAAATATAGTAATAGGATAAAATTTTGAAAGTTTCCTTTGAAAAAAAAAAAGTTTTTAAATTTTTGCCTAAAAACACGTGCGCGACAACAAGAACGTACAACGTTAAGCTTTTAGCCAAAACATGTACATTCAACAAGTCCACAAATAATTCTAAAACAACCAAAAATAATTTAAGTTTAATAACTCAGGATTGCTTTTTATTTGTTCCACGAAAATTTACGCGCTTCTTAAATTGTTTACAACATAACAAAAGACTAACAAGTAACTATTTACAATAAATACATTTTAGGAATTCGTAATCATTATTAGTATGACATTAGAAATTAATCTAGGATAATACTTAGATGTACATAGGGGACCATGTAAGGAATATGGTACATGGGAGCATGACAAATATTCTCATGGACCACAAGCCTTCCATTTGATCCCATAATTCAAAAATAACACAAAAATATTTCTTCTCCTTCCTCCCTCACCCAAAAAACTGGCCACCCTCACCATTTTCGTGGATCACCATCCAATCTTCACCAATCTCTCTAATTTCATTTTCTTTTGAACATCTCATTGCATGATATTCTCGGTTGTACATTCGTTTTGAAGTTTTACGCACTAAAACAAGGTATGATCATGAAAAACCCACTTTGAACTTAAAGTATCTTATTTTATGAAGTTAGCTAAGTTAGTAACTAGGAATTAGTATTTCTCTTGGTTGAATGCTTAGAAACTACATGATACTACCACTTAACCATGCTAATTCACACTTGTTTGGCTCTTTCAAGAAGATGTACATTAACCTAGTAATTAAGTCTAGAATTTGGCTTGATTAAGTGCTAGTTGTTAGATATTTAAGTAATTGTGGTGTTTTGAATGATTGCTCTATGTTAAGTGCATAATGCGGATAAATTAGGATTAGCAAGTTTGACTTTTGAAAGTCAACAAAAAGTTAACTAGCATGCATGATTAGGATAGTAAATTAAGATTACTTGACAACTCTTGCTTACTAGGACACTTGTACTTGCTTGACTAGTCAAAATAGGCAATTATTATTAAAAACAAAAGTCTCGAGTAAAACCGAACACATGGATGACATAACTTTTTGTGCATGACCTAGCTTGTTTAGGAAAATGTCTAAAAAAAATGTCTAACATGTTTAGGTTATAATTTTGGTATGCGGACAAATTGGAATTATCGTCCGAAGTAAGTTTTGACCTAAAAGTTAACTTGAAGTATTGCATTTTTAAACAAATTAATTACAATTTTTATTCAAAAACCTTACTTCAAGTTGAACTTTTGAAAGTCAAAAACCTACAATGAGACTATAAACTATGAAATAATGACGTTTCAAATTTGGCTAAACACCAGACTTCGTAAACGACATTACTTCACAAGTTAAGTTACCGCCATCCCATGACTATATGTTTTCACACATTGATGATTGCCTTACTATTGTTACTTGGGGGCATTTGATTTTTACTGTAATCTTTGGACTGTCAAGAATTTAAAGCCCTCATTTCGAATTTTCCATTAGAAATTTCGGGAAGCGCTTTAAATTCCTCCTTTCTTAAGACCTATTACTTTAAATTTCTCATGTTCTCAGGTACTATGTCGCCGAAGAAGAAAAAGCTAAAACCAGCACGTCCACTTACAGGATCTCTTGCATACCTTAGTGCAACACCAGCATACGACCGGATGACACGAATATGGAGAGATAAACCTTTTGGCCATTTTAGATATATAGATTGGGAAAAGCTACAGATATTGGGATTCAGGCAGAGATTAGAGAGTCTGCTTAGCTACTCAATAGAGGGTCACTAGTTTGAGTCTTTCAGGAGATTGTTCAGCATTAACGAACCGGTGTATATGGAGATAATCACCGAGTTCATGACCACCTATACATTTGAGCCAGGGAGTAGAGTTGGAGATGAGGTGATCACGTTTAGATATATGGGGAGCCTATTCACCTTGTCATTGGCTCAGTTTGCACGTCACCTAGATCTCTATACTCCAGAAGAGATATATTCACCCCTGTTTACTAATGGAGCCACCACGATTTCTCTCACGACTACTACCGCAGAGGCATGGAGTCATTGGTCACCAAAGCCGTATTTCTCGGGTATTAAAGCGACCAAGCTCACAGACCCAGTTATGCAGATTCTGCACAAACTACTAGCTTGTTCGCTTGATGGGAAACATACGTCTAATGGCCGAGTGTCTGAGTTTGATGTTATCATGATGGCATGTATCCTCGAGAGGAGAAACATTCAGGTTGCCCATCTAGTTACACAGCGGATTTTGGAAGAAAAAGAGTTTGGTGCAAGAAGATCATTCATGGGCCCAGTAATTACTAGGTTGATTCGGAAAATTGGATTAATTAGGACGACGGAGATAGTAAAATTTAAGAGCCTGCCAGAATGGAGTGCCCAACCAATAGACTATAGTTTTCTAAGGAGCATGGATATACTTAGGATTCTGAAGGATGGCACCGTTTACATCTGGGCACGATGATCAGACCCTGAGAGTATTGATACATTGGTAGCAGGTCTAGTCCTACCCAGGGAATCCAGGAAGAGGAAGCAACCGAGAGAGGCCCGAAATTCAGACTCCGATTCAGATGAGGATGCACAAGATTCTGATGTCCCAGTTGCACCGCCACAGCCTACTAGGCCAGGACCTTCTGCCCCGGCCCCTAGAGCTCAGATACCAGCTTACATATACCATTACGAGACACCCCCAGAACCCGATTACTACTACTGGCTGATGCAAATGCAAGTCAGATGCTATAGAGCTATGAAGCAGCAGATCGCAGGGATACCAGTGAGCCCACTTCCGGACATACCGTGCGGAATGGGCCGAGCCCCGCCACATTTATATCCCCCTGCAGCTCCTACTCCAGCACCTCGCCGACATCCAGTCCATGGCCATGGTCTACCACCTCGGACAATTCCACTCAGGCCACAGGCACCGCGAGCACAGATTCCCCTTCAGAGATAGCAGGTTCCCTCAGTCGTCGGCTCAGCTAGAGGACATGTTTCGAGAAGCAGTAGGATATCCAGAGCCCCTTCTCGAGCCACTTTTGTTCAGAGTCATAGGATTCTTAGGAGCACCAGCCCTGCACCTTCACCGATTGCTCCAGTATCTTCTCATTGACAGACCGATCTATTCAGAGAGCACTCTCAGTAGGGGATACATGAGACTCCACTCTATAGCTTTGACATGCCCGCAGGGGAGTTTGTTGATCAGTTGATACATGACGGGATATTCACTGTGGGTACACCAGACGCAGAAGATGATAGGGATGCATCATATGAGGGCACCCACTATCAGCACGATGACTCTTCATCAGATGAGACATCTCCCATAGCATCTTCGACTGCAGTACCACCACCAGCCGAGCAATAGATTGCTCCACCTTCTTACTTCTTTCTATTTTCTACCAAGACTTTATTATTATTATGTGTATTTGATGTACTGTGGATGCATAGACATCACATCTATCCAGTTACTACTTTATCATTTTATTACTTTGCTTTTCTTATCAGCAGCTATTACTTGATTGAATTGAGTGGTTTGTTTGAAAAAACTATAGAAGACCTAAGCAAGGAAGAACTGTGGACCACACAATGAAGAATGCCGAGAGCCATAAGCTACAAGCCACGGACCAGTAAACTTCTAACGAGGAGCCAAACGTGCACAGCAAAAGCGGTACACCGTTCCAAAACCCTCTACCCGTTTTGATTATCTCATCCGATATTCCAAACACTAAGTGTGGGATAATAAAAACCACACTACACTTACGAAACAATCCAATAATAAGTAGAATCTCTAAAGTGTGGGATACTTCTACAAGAGGTACTCAACGAATAGATTCGAACATTAGGGACAATGTTCCTCTAAGTGTGGGATATACGGCCTTCAACCGCAAGTTTTTACCTCTTGTCCGTAAGTCAAACAACATTTTTACTAAAAGACTAAAAATGGATAAAATTTCAAAATTTTCAGATTCAAAAACATCGTTCTTTAGGAATCCTATCTTTCAAAGTTATAAATTACAGCAAGGAACGAGTTTTGACAACGAAACAACACTGTTTTAGAATAAGATACGGACGAAAAGGGCAACACATGGCTAGGCGCTGATGTATGCATTTGAATTAGAACTTGCTCTTGCAATACATTTCGAGATCACACCGATGAGTGCCATACGTGGCATAGCTACAACCCATCTTGATAACTTCTAAGGAATCCAAACACCCTTCCACCATCAAACATCCACCCACTCAACACTCACTCTTCATACCCAATCAAAACCTCCTAACATTCGTCCCGAACCTACAGAAGTTTCATTTTCCAACGAATTCTCAAAGATACTCTTGATTTTCAAAGACTTCTACAGCCTAACACAAAGCCATCGGAGTGTTCCCTAAAGGATGAGCATCGTCCGTAAAAGGAGCTCCAAGAAAAGAAATTCAGCAAAAAGCTTATATCGGAGCGTTCCCCAAAGGATGAGCATCGTCGGTAAAAGGAGCTCCAAGAAAAGAAATTCAGCAGAAGCTCCTCAAAAAAAAATAAAAAAATAAAAAAAGGCCCAAGGATCAAGAAAAAGGGCCAAGAAAAGGAAAATTCCAAAGAAAAAAGCTATGTAGTCCTTTCACAATCTAAGAAATTCCAAAGAAACTCTCTCAAGAAAAGTTTCGAGAAAATACAAGGAAAACCCTCACACCTTCTTCACACCAAAAACACCTGATTCCTTCCAAGATATCTCGAAAGGTTAGTACTGTCCTCATCAAAAGTGATGTAGATTTGATTCTCGATCAAGCCTATGATGATAATGTTGCATGACTGGCTATCTGAGTGATTGACACTAGTAAGTAGGAAACCCTAAACACTTGAGTGGTTTGAGTAACCCACTTGTGACGATTGCCTAGTCATGATCATCGTGTTGCTCGAAGAAGGTATCGAATTCAATAAACCCTTAGTCATGATCATCGTGTTGCTCGAAGAAGGTATCTCTAAAAACTGATGCAATTAGAATCATTCTAGAAGCTTTTAAGAATGAGTTTGCTTGAGGACAAGCAAAGTTCTAAGTGTGGGATACTTGATATCGCGTAAAAAGTCACGTTTTTACTATCGATATCTCACTCATTCTGGAACAATTCTTGGCACTTTAACTCAAAAACATTACAAATCTGTAATATTATGTCAAGATGGTAAAAACAAGGTTGCATGATGAAAATCAAGCAAAACGGACAGAAAACGAAGATTCCACGCACGTTTGAAGATTCCAGACATCAAAACGAGATTTCAAGACCAAAAAGCCCATCACCAACATCTATCTGACCTAATATGTTCGTTTTCAAATTATGAATCCAACAGAAGAATAATCAACAAAAACGGACGTATAATGAAGATTCTGCGTACGCCGGAAGATCCAAACGATTCGTACGACACATCTAAAGTTCAGAGTTATATTTCTGGGATTTCTTTTCATCAAAAGCTTTTTTTTAATTACTAATCCAACGCAAACGGATGCATAACGAAGAAAACACGCACGAATCGAGAAATGAAGCAACAGGCGACGAACTGGTGCGGGGTGGTGCCAGCCGCCGCCGGCAGCCAGACAGTCGCCGCCGGTTGCCAGTGGGCCGCTGCCAGCCACTACCCTCCCGCACGGATTGCGCTTTTTAATCCTTTTTCATACCTGGTGCTAGACCTTTACATGCTTTTCGTTCCTGGTGCCACTACCTTTTTCACCTTTTCGTAACTGGTGCCACTACCTTTTCCACCTTTTGCTATCGTGAGCTTTGGGATGCTAACTTGATCCAAATTTCTTCTATAAATAGCAACCCCTAGCTCTCATTTCAACACACTCATATAAACTCTCATATTCACACTCATACTTATACTCTCATTCTTCCATTTTCACTTTCTCACTCTAAAAATCTCTTATATTTTAGTCTAGAGTTATTGTAATTAATCTACGGATTAACATAGAGGTTAGAGCGAACGTTAGGAGTTTGGAGATTCATCTTTGTACGTGTGAACGGTTGTCAATCATAATAATACGCTGTTGCGCATTTATTTCCGGGTGATATCGAATCCTTTATCATACTTGCTTTGCTTCATACTTTAATTATGTATTATTGCCTTGTATGTGATTTGTCTATTGCCATGAATTGCGAGTAGTTTATTATTGTGATTGTTGATGATGTAGATAATTATAAGTAAGGATGACATTATACAATTAAGTGTACAACAATTGTAAAAGTGAGTTAACGGCCCCTATTCGACAGTTTATCTGATATAGTACTGGAAATGTTTTATACGGAGTACAAATGTATGGAAGTCGATAAACGACCGAAGGTAGTTACATCACTGGAATCAGCTCTGGTTTAACAGTTGGAATTCCGAAAGGATAATACAACTTCACAACTAACTGTTATATCCTACGAAAGTCAATGCACAATGAAATGATGTTCGAAAACGTGTTCAGATAAAATAGGAATTAATGACCTTTGTATCGTTAAGACTTTATGAACTTGAGTTTATTTTATGGAGTACCCTTTTCGGTTATCCACGTGACTGAAACCTAGTAATTAGGACTTGATCAACCTTAATTATGGTAAGTAGTTATTTGTGCCCATGACATGCAACAAGTAAGACACAGTGAACCCACTCGTTGTACGTATTAGGTTTACATTTCTGCATCGCTTTACATTTAGTTAGTTTAGAGTGTCACATTCACCATCAATTACTCCTGACCGCATGTCTGATGTAAGAAGTAATCGAACTACCATGTAAAGTACACAGTCTGATTACTGAAAGGCATGGCCTGCATATGAAACACGTTTTTATAAACTGCGAATAATCTAGGGATGTATAACTGTTTGAAAAGGAGGACTCAAGTCATAAGTTGAAGTAACCCAACCTTAATGCATGAAACAAGACTTAGGAATAAGGATAACATCCTAGTGATTTAAATACCTTAAAACACTAAGTCTTACACAATCAGCGGTCAAAACATATAAAGTTATTAATTTGCATGCTAATGAAATACTAAACTATTTTAGGGGTTAAGAAAGGTCGGACCTATGAGACGATACGCTACTAATTCATGCACCTCGGCATTAAGCCAAGATAGGTTGTTTATCTTTTAACTAGATAAGTATTGGAAGTTTGCGTATTGCTCCGATCAGAATCAAGATAACCTAGTTCCTAGTGACATGCCAATGGGAAATTTAGTTGGTAGGGTTCTAGAGTTTACACCTGATAGTTTAAACCATTACATTTAGTATTGTCTCTATTTAATCTGTCATCCCGAAACATTAATTATCGAAATCTCAACAATCACATGTTTATCTTTATCTGTTTTCCTGCAATTTACTTTTCTGCATTTCAATTACATGTCTTTAGTTTAAAACCCCCAAACCTACCAACTTTGTTCCATCCTAAATATCTCCTACCGAAAGCACCAGCTTTAATCGCCCACACCTTTGGATTCATAGAACGATCTTTGGTCATACTTACCGCTTACTAACCAGAGTAGGTAGTACGTATCATTTAAGCCCAGCTAAATTTAATTTTAAAACCCCTGTTGCGCCCGCATCACCATCAGGAATTGCAACGACACTGAACCGATGCTTGCGGGCGCAACAACATATTAGGTTTACATTTCTGCATCGCTTTACATTTACTTAGTTTAGAGTGTCACGTTCACCATCAATTACTCCTGACCACATGTCTGATGTAAGAAGCAGTCGAATTACCATGTAAAGTACACTGTCTGATTACTGAAAGGCATGACCTGCATATGAAACACGTTTTTATAAACTACGAATAATCCAAGGATGTATAACTGTTTAAAAAGGAGGACTCAAGTCATAAGTTGAAGTAACCAAGCCTTAATGCACAAAACAAGACTTAGGAATAAGGATAACATCCTAGTGATTTGAATACCTTAAAACACTAAGTCTTACACAATCAGCGGTCAAACATACAAAGTTATTAATCTTCATGCTAATGAAATACTAAACTATTTTAGGGGTTAAGAAAGGTTGGACCTATGAGATGATATGCTACTGATTCATGCACCTTGGCGTTAAGCCAAGATAGGTTGTTTATCTTTCAACTAGATAAGTATTGGAAGTTTGCGTATTGCTCCGATCAGAATCACAATAACCTAGTTCCTATTGACATGCCAATGGGAAATTTATTTGGTAGGGTTCTAGAGTGTACACCTGATAGTTTAAATCATTACACTTAGCATTGTCCCTGTTTAATCTGTCATCCCGAAACATTAATTATCGAAATCTCAACAATCACATGTTTATCTTTATCTGTTTTCCTGCAATTTACTTTTCTGCATTTTAATTACCTGTCTTTCGTTTAAAACCCCAAACCTACCTACTATGTTCCATCCTAAATATCTCCTACCGAAAGCACGAACTTTAATCGCCCACACGTTTGGATTCATAGAACAATCTTAGGTCATACTTACCGCTTACTAACCAGAGTAGGTAGTACGTATAATTTTAAGCCCAGCTAAATATAAATTTTAAAACCCCTGCTGCGCCTGCATCACCATCAGGAATCACAACGACACTGAACCGACGGTTGCAGGCCCATCAAGTTTTTGGCGCCGCTGCCGGGGAATCACAAACGTACGATCCAAAGCCGCCTTAAGTAGTAATATTTAGGAGACCCTTACGATTGAAATCTTCTTAGAAATCTTTCGAAAGTTAATTTAAGTAATTAGTATTAATTAAGTATTAGTTAGTTAGGATAACTTTAAAAATGACAACTCGAAAACCCACTTCTTGCCTCATTTCAATGAATGATACGGAATTCTTTGATTACTTAGAAAAAGAGTTAGGATCTGTTTTCTTTTCACCTTCTTCCTCTAAAACTAAGTAAACCTCCGACACCCAAGAAGAATATAGGGCCACCCTTTCAATTCCAAAACATTGCCTAGATTTTTATGACACGGACCAGTTACCCGACCTTGCATCATTTCCAGAAGATCACTCGCCAACTTTATACCTACCTGATGTACCAAATTCTTCCCACTTCGATTATTTTCCCGAAGATAATTCTGAAGAAAATCTTCCGAAGTCTTGTGACTTAATCACCCTCATTCCTGAAACATCGGTGTATACTTAAACCACGCACGATTCTCGGAATAACGGCATCTTTCCATTCATTTCACATAAACACCAATACACCATTTACCGAGTGGTGGATAAGGTTCCATCAATCGAGCTGGAACAACCTTGTTTTGAAGAACTCCTCCTCGGTGCTTCTTTCAATCCTCCCCGTAGGGTAGATGTCTATGAAGCATTCGTCAGGCAGTTAACCTATGCCAATCTCCCGTATTCCTACGAGCAATGAGAAACGATTGCCACATTAGAAAAACAAGTAGAATTCCTTCTTCGCCTGAAAGTCATGAATGCGAAAGCACTTCCACAAATTTCATAGACCAAGAACTAAAGTTTATAGCAGATTTAGATCTACTTTTTAAATCACTCGCCGACATGGATTTTGTTCCAACATCTATGATGTTAATCAATCACAGTGTCGCCGCACTGATCAACAAACTTGAGTTCTGGGAAGAACAAGATCCGATGATTTCTATCATCATTCCTGGTAAAATTCCTTTCTTTGTTGACCCCGCCTCTTACCTAATCTCCAAATTACGAGACGTTTTTCCTGATTCCACCAAGGAAGAATCGACACATTTTTCTTCGCAAAAAAAAAAGACCTTGACATTAAGCTTACTCGAATCTTTGCCTTTACCAAATACCCCTTCACTTCCGTACAAAAATCTACAATCAGTGAACTCTGTAGGATAGTTAAGTCTACAACCGGAGACCCTGATTCACAGGAAGAGAACGTGTTTTTGGACGTCATGAATAAACTCACTCACGATCTTAATTACAAAGACCAAGGGCCACGCGTCGGTTTGTCAAACCCTAAAAAGATAAGGAAAGCGTACAATAAGTTAATTAGTGATCTTGTCCATTTAGGATACGAAGAACGAGAAGCCCTAGGATTAGAGAATCGTCATTACTATTTAGTTTATAACACCATTTTGGAACTTTCAAAATGTTTTGTGCTGAAAAACGTTCACTTAAGGGAGCAAATTTCGACCCTTTCCCTATGGAGGGGTCAGAACGAATCTTAAAACGATTCCTTTCGAAAAAGGTCGAAACTCGCAACTTTAAATGAGCATATTTTAGTATGAACATAGTAATATGATAAAATTTTGAAAGTTTCCTCTAAAAAAAAAAACGTTTTTAAATTTTTGCATGAAAACACGTGCGCGACAACTAGAACGTACAACGTTAAGCTTTTAGCCGAAACATGTACATTCAACAAGTCCACGTCAAACAAATAATTTTAAAACACCCAAATAATGATTTAAGTTTAATATCTCAGGATTGCTTTTTAATTGTTGCACAAAAATTTACGCGCTTCTTAAATTATTTATAACGTAACGAAAGACTAACAAGTAACTAGTTACAATAAATACATTTTAGGATTCGTAATCATTATTAGTAGGACATTATAAATTAATCTAGGATAGTACTTAGATGTACATAGGGGACCATGTAAGGAATATGGTACATGGGAGCATGACAAATATTCTCATGGACCACAAGCCTTCCATTTGATCCCATAATTCAAAAATAACACAAAAACATTTCTTCTCCTTCCTCCCTCACCCAAAAAACCGGCCACCCTCACCACCTCCATGGATCACCATCCAATCTTCACCAACCTCTCTAATTTCATGTCCTTTTGAACTCCTCATTGTATGACATTCTCGGTTGTACATTCATTTTGAAGTTTTACGTACTAAAACAAGGTATGATCATGAAAAACCTACTTTGAACTTAAAATATCTTATTTTATTAAGTTAGCTAAGTTAGTAACTAGGAATTAGTATTTTTCTTGGTTAAATGCTTAGAAACTACATGCTACTACCACTTACCCATGCTAATTCACACTAGTTTGGCTCTGTCAAGAAGATGTACATTAACCTAGTAATTAAGTATAAAATTTGGCTTGATTAAGTGCTAGTTGTTAGAGATTTAAGTAATTGTGGTGTTTTAAATGATTGCTCTATGTTAACTGCACAATGCGGATAAATTAGGATTAGCAAGATTGACTTTTGAAAATCAACAAAAGTTAACTAGCATGCATGATTAGGATAGTAAATAAAGATTACTTGACAACTCTTGCTTACAAGGACACTTGTACTTGCTTGACTAGTCAAAATAGGCAATGTTACTAGAAACAAAAGTTTTGAATAAAACCAAACACATGGATGACATAATTTTTTGTGCATGACCTAGCTTGTTTATCTAGTAGGAAAATGCCTAAAAATAATGTTTACATGTTTAGGTTATAATTTTGGTATGCGGACAAATTGGAGTTATCGTCCGAAGTAAGTTTTGACCTAAAAGTCAACTTGAAGTATTGCATTTTTAAAAACAAATTAATTGCAATTTTTATTCAAAAACCTTATTTCAAGTTGAACTTTTAAAAGTCAAAAACCTACAATGAGACTATAAACTATGAAATAATGACATTTCAAATTTGGCTAAACACTAGACTTTGTAAACGACATTAGTTCACAAGTTAAGTTATTGCCATCCCATGACTATTTGTTTTCACACATTGATGATTGCCTTACTATTGTTACTTGGGGGCATTTGATTTTTACTGTAATCTTTGGACTGTCAAGAATTTAAATCCCTCATTTCGAATTTTCCATTAGAAAATTCGGGAAGCGCTTTAAATTCCACCTTTCTTAAGACCTATTACTTTTAATTTCTCATGTTCTCAGGTACTATGTCGCCGAAGAAGAAAAAGCTAAAACCAACGTCCACTTACAGGATCTCTTGCATACCTTAGTGCAACACCTGCATACGACCAGATGGCACGAATATGGAGAGATAAACCTTTTGGCCATTTTAGATATGTAGATTGGGAAAAGCTACAGACATTGGGATTCAGGCAGAGATTAGAGAGTCTACTCAGTTACTCAATAGAGGGCCAGCAGTTTGAGTCTTTCAAGAAATTGTTCAACATTGATGAATCGGTGTATATGGAGATGATCACCGAGTTCATGACCACCTATACATTTGAGCTAGGGAGTAGAGTTGTGGTAGATTGGTCGAAAATGATTATCCTTCCTTTGCCCTAGAACTGCCCCAACTGCGAAATCACTAGCGTCCCACATGATTTCAAACGGTAGATTCCAATATGGAGCGACCATGATTGGTGCATTTGTTAGCTCCTTTTTCAGGTAGTTGAAAGGTTTCATGCAGTTATCATCAAATATGAACCTGATGTCTTTTCCAAGAAGGTGGGTGATAGGTCGAGAAATCTTGGAGAAATTCTTGATAAAACGGCGGTAGTACCCAGCGTGTCCTAGAAAGCTTCGAATGGCCTTAACGTTGGTTGGTGGTGGTAGTTTGGCAATGGTTTCGACTTTTGCTTTGTCTACTTCGATTCCTGATCTTGATATTCGGTACCCTAAAACTATTCCTTCTTTCACCATAAAGTGACATTTCTCCCAATTCAAGACAAGATTTGATTCTTCACACTTGGCGAGCATTTTATCGAGGTTGGACAGACATGATGTGAAAGAGTCTCCAAAGACCGAAAAATCATCTATAAAGACCTCCATGCATTTTTCAATTATGTCGTGGAAAATTGCAACCATGCATCTCTGAAATGTCACAGGTGCGTTGCACAATCCAAACGGCATTCGTCGGTATGCAAATGTTTCCGTACGGGCATGTGAACGTTGTATTTTCCTGGTCCTTTGGATCGAGTGGGATTTGGAAATACCCGGAAAAACCATCAAGGAAACTATAGAATTTGTTCCCTGATAGCCTTTCGAGCATTTGGTCAATAAATGGAAGCGGGAAGTGATCCTTGCGAGTTGCTTCGTTTAACTTCCGGTAATCGATGCAAACCCTCCAACCGGTAACCGTTCGAGTTGGTATAATCTCATTTTCTTCGTTTGTAATGACCGTCATTCCTCCCTTCTTCGGGACGACTTGAATAGGGCTAACCCAAGGTGAGTCAGATATTGGGTAAATTAATCCAACATCCAAGAGTTTGATAACCTCTTGCTTAACCACGTCCTGAATCTTGGGATTTACCCTTCTCTGCCTTTGTACGGATGGTTTAAAATCGTTCTCCATAAGTATCTTGTGTGTGCAATAGTTGGGATTGATTCCTTGTATATCAGAAATCTTCCATGTGATTGCCTTCTTGTGCGATTTCAGAACATTGATGAGTTGAGCTTTCTCCTCGGGTTTTAACTCTTTTGAGATTATCACCGGGAGTTGGGAAGTTCCTTGGAGGTAAGCGTACTCAAGGTGAGGTGATAATTCTTTTAATTCCAGGTTTGGTGGTTCTTCAATAGACGGCTTCATTCTAGCTATCTCGTCTCTATTTAGTTTCTCATATTCAGCCTGGAATGGTGCCTCGTCTATCTCAGGTTCAGATGTGGAGATTGATGCTATTGCGACCCACTCGGTTGTATTTGAGAATTCGTCCATCTTTAGCTCATATTTGTTGACTGATGAGGAAACTTCATCATTTCTGGTGAGAGTGATCTCTCCGTTGTTGGTGAACTGGAATTCTTGAAACTGAGCGGATGAAGATTGGTTTATGGTGATTTCAGGGTTTGAAAGTGGTAGTGGTACGGGTTGGTTGTTTAATTGTGGTTCAAATGGCGGTGAATTTAGTATTTCTTCAATTGAAGGAAATGGGTTTGGTTTGTTGAATGTAGGTTTATCTCTTTTTAGCCAAGGTATCGGTGTACCGCATCCTAATGGAACAGCGATTGCTTTGCCATCGGTGCGAGAGGATTTCTTTTCAAACAGGGGAAATAGTAGTTCATCGGATGTTGTTCGCGAAGTGATTGCGGAATGTAGCCCAGGGTCTTCATTATATAGCTTCCGAACGGTGATTATGGTGTTAGGTATCGGATCCCGGCTAGATAGTGCTAGCACTTCGTGGAGATGTTCATCAAAAATATCCTGCATGGTATCACACAAACCAAGGTCCTCTTCCAGAGGGTGCTTCATTAATCGATCGACATTAAAGGTGACCTCCTCTTTTTTAACTCTTAATTTTAAAGATTTTTCGTTAACGTCGATTACGGCCTTGGCAGTATTTAGTAATGGTCTGCCAAGGATGAGCGGGATATGGGTGTCTTCCTCTATGTCCATGACAATAAAGTCTACTGGAAAGACGAACTTATCGACTTTGACCATGACATCTTCAGCAATTCCTCGAGGGAGCTTAACTGATCTGTCAGCTAATTGGATGGTCATACGAG
This sequence comes from Pseudognaphalium luteoalbum, assembly GCA_963422505.1. NCBI lineage: Eukaryota > Viridiplantae > Streptophyta > Magnoliopsida > Asterales > Asteraceae > Pseudognaphalium > Pseudognaphalium luteoalbum. The sequence goes on from OY730196.1 coordinate 54,161,787, forward strand.
TAGGCAATATGTCATCTAGTCCTAATTTCTTATAAAGGGAATAAGGCATAAGATTGAAACTAGCACCTAGGTCTGCTAAGGCGTTACTAATTTGAATTTCTTGGAGAAAACAGGGTATAGTAAAGCGTCCAGTATCGTCTAATTTAGGAGGGAGACCATGTTGTACAATTGAAGAACATTCAGTATTCAAAGGTAAACTAACTATTTGCCTAAGTTTTTCTTTGTTTGAAAGGAGTTCTTTTCAGAATTTGGAACACGAGGGCATTTCTACTAAAGCATCTAATAATCTAACATTTAAGTGCAGGCTTATAAATATTTCCAGATATTTACCGAATTGGGCTTCTTGCTTTTCCTTCTTTAGTCTACCAGGGTAAGGTATTCTCGTGTGAGGTACATTATCTAGAGTTTTGGATGGGTTAGATGTTGTGACAGGGATATCAATTGACACATTTTTACTAGGTGTAGGTTTTGGCAAAGAAGTGTTTTATGGGGTGTTATTCGGTGGTGGTGGATCAACTTTTCTTACTTTTCCTCCTCTCGTCACGATTAACACATCATCGCTTGGTAAATAAGTGGTGTCATTAGTGCTTCCTGACGTACTTTCCTCAATGAAACTTAAGTTTTTCAAAATAGATTCCATGTTAGAGATTAATTTTTCCGAAATTTTTATCATGGCGTCAATGTTATCTTGAAATCCGGTTACTCTTTTGTTTATAACATTTTGTTCGGACATAAAATCTGATAAAGATTGTTTTGAGGAAGGTAAGTGGTTTGTAGGAGAGGAAACAGCCAAAAGTTGGGTTAAAGGTCCATTTGGCGTGGGATATTCAAATCAAAATAGGGTGTTGACATGATTGGTCAAGAGTGGTTAAACTAAATCTAAACTAATTCTAAAGGTAAAAAGGTAACTTTTGATCGATGTTGATCTCTCAAAAGGATCGCTAAACACTAAAGTTGCTAAACTCCTAGAATCGGTTACTGACGCTCCCTGATAGCGGCACCAAAAACTTGTTGTGTTGCGCACCGGTCGTTGGAATTTCTAATGATGATGCAAGACAACAGTGGGTTTTAAATTTATAAGGCTGGGGCCAAGGGTTACTAATATGCTAATCAAGGGGCTAGCAAAGGACAAGTATGACCTAGGATCGTTCTTCAAAGTGCGGCAAATTGAAGCTAGGGGATTCAGAAACTTTTATGTATTTAGTTGGGAAGAAAAGAGTTGGTTTTTGTTTTGGGTTTAGATTTTCTACTCTAAATTAAATTAACATAAACTAAAAGGAGGAGGTTACTTCGGGCGTTCAACAATTAAAGCGATTGTCTACTATAAAGCGGTTTAGGAGTTGTTGAATATATATAGAGTTCTAATGGAGATAAGTTCGTAAGTTAATGTGAGCTATTACTGCAGTCCTTCTATCGGGCTAACATTGAGGTGTCCACAATTAGGCAAATAGAATACCCATATTATCTGACAGTTAAATCTCGAATCCTATTCCCCAATCTCGGTCGTCAGAGTTGTCCGAATCATGGCATAGTTTGTTGAATAAACAATCTTATGAACGAGGTTTTACCCTCACCGGAATAGGTTGGACTAACTGGTCTAGGCGGTCGGATAATATGTCATCACTTGTTTGTACGATTTATCAACATTACTCAGGTATGCAAGAATACTGGGATGGTTTGTACTACAAATGGAAACTTAAGTAACACGTTTGTTATTCGATTCATAATACAACTACCTTCGGTCGTTCTCGACTTCCATACATTTGTACTCCGCCGTAGGCGTTTCCAGTACTATATCAAAGAACAGTCGAATAGGGGCCGTCATATTACGTCACGATATTTAATGCCGTCTGTATTTCACTATTATGATAATCCTAAGGCAACAATCAAACAAGAACATGCAATAAGACGATCAAAGCAACAGTTCAATATAAGCATGCAAAGGTATTATTTAAGTCGAGGATATTCCGAAAGTTGTCTCAAAAATATCGTCCATATGAATTTAATCTTAATCTACCTCTATTCCTATATTCAGGATCCTATTTTGGTCTAGAGAACTCCGGCCATGCCGAGCTCAATGATTCAATCTAACATAGTATAACTAAGTGACCTATATCTTATGAATTAGCTACGTTCATTTTTGGATAAGGTTTTAGTCACAACATAAGTTGGGCAGATAAACGATAAAGATTTAATTCCTACATCTATTTGTATCATAAACCATCCGCAGTCTCATAACATACAAAACAATTACATATTAAAACTTTCTAAACGACTATCATAGCAGACAATTGAGTTATCTAATTAATCATGGCAATTCTAGCATGCATATTTAAATTTATTAAAGAAAGAACAAACATAAATAAATATGAAAAATAGATTAAAACCTGGAAAAAAAACGTACAATAACTTGTAGCTACAAATGCGTCTCGGAGCACCTCCGTACAAATCTTCCTAGATTAGTTAATTAGCTAATCTAATTAACTAAGGAAGAATTACAAATAAAAAAAGAAAAAGTGAAGGTGTGTGTTTTCCAAGGTATAGAAGGTGTGTGTTGTAGATGTTTTTTTGGTGTGTCTTCCAAATGAATCAAAGCTCTCCTATTTATAGGTGAAATCCGGCTTATGTTAGCAACTTGAGGAGCACTTTAGCAAAAGGTGGAAAAGGTGGTGCACCAGGTACGTACAATCGCGCAAAGGTGTGGCACCGGGTACGTACAATCGCGTAAAGGTGTGGCACCGGGTACATGAAAGGACCAAAAAGAGGAAACAAGATGGAGGAGGGGAGGTCGGCGCCGCCAACCAGGTGGCCGACGGCGGCTGGCTGCCACCCGCCCCGGTTCGCCGTCTTTTGCTGCGTTTCTTAATTCGCGCGTGTTTTCTTCGTTATGCGTCTTTTTTCATCGATTCTTTTTTCGTTGGATTCGTTTTCCAAAAACGAAGATTTTGATGAAAATAATCCCAAAAATGAGTTTTCCATCTCCAGCTATTGCATACGAATCATTTGAATCTTCCGGCGGGCGTAGAATCTTCATTCTTTATCAGTTTTTGTTGATTCTTCTTCTGTTAGACTCATATTTGGAAAAAGAACATCTTGTATAAGATGGATGTTAATGATGGGCAATTTAGTCTTTAAATCTTGTTTTGATACCTTGAATCTTCAAATGTGTGTGGAATCTTCGTTTTTCGTCCATTTTGCTTTATTTTTATCGTGCATCTTCATTTTGATCTTCTTGGCGAGTTCTCATTGATTTTGATGTTATTTGAGTTAAAATGCTCATAATCGTCCAAGAATGAGAAAGATATCGGTAGTAAAAACGTCACTTTTTACGCAATATCAGACTCTAATAGCAGCGCTTCTCGGGGTGGCAACCCGTGCAATAAGACAAGAAGTAGAGTATGTGAATAAGTGAAGAAAATCATCGACTATCCTTCACACTTGGATGGATCTAAAATGCTTTCAAAACAAATACCTGAGTTAAAACTCATTTTGCAAAAATCACTCGGCTCAGATTATAGGAAATCTCTTTGAAAATAATAATTCATGTGTTTCGAGCATTTGAGGTACTTGCATACTACTTTTATGCATTATGCTCGAACTCGTTTAAAAACACATGATTTATAAAACTGATTTGTATTAGAAAACATCTCTTCAAAAATTTGAGCCAGCGACCACTTTTCATTTGCAAAATCCGAGTTTGTATTAAAAGATTCATCCAACGTGTTCACACCTAAGATATTTATTCACTAGGAAAAGAGGTGGAGAAAATTGGGAACCCCAGCAAGTCTTTGGAGCAAGAACTAATCTTCATCAGATATGCAGAAGAAGATCTTGGCAAAATCTCTTTTCAGCAATTTCAGATTTTCATCTCCAACGCAACTCGCTATCTGGGGAGTGTCCTCTTCCTTTTTCCTCTTTCATGATTAATAGTAATTTGCTTAGTTAGTTTCTTAAATAAAAGTAATTTATACCCAGAAATAAACGCTTGAGAAATATTTTCTTATGTTCAAACTATAGAATACCTTGAGGATATTGAGGACAATGTTCCTCTAAGTGTGGGATAGTAGGTATAGAATACCTTGGATTGTTTTTAAGGTTTTTAGTCTAAAAGTAGCAAACTCAAAATCTTTTTTCATAATAATCTAAAAATATGAGTCTAATCATCCGATTAACTCTAGATTTTGAATTTTATTATCTCTCAGAGGAATCATTTTCAAAATATGAGTGATTTTTTTAAGTCTAGGGAAAATAAGGTAGGAATTGCCTTAAGCAAGAAATAATAATCTAATAAGAGCATGACTAGGTACATACAACCCATTTGCAGTGAGGTATCTTGAGCCTAATAATCATTCATCTTTTATGCTTCACTTCTTCATTTCTTGTGTGTGCCGATGTCAGTATCTCTGAATTAGAACTTGCTCTTGACATACGTTTCAAGAACATATTGGTGTGTACAGTACGCGGTATAGGTGCAATTAGATGACATTGACATTCCCTAGGATTTAACCCACATTTTAGCATTCTCTTTCGAAGCCCAAAACCCTTCCGATACTCATTTTTAGTATCTATGATCCGCTTAGAAAACCTTTTTAGCCTAAACCTTTCGTTTCTTAAACAACCACAAACCCTACTTCCCAAATATCCCCAAAACTTATGTTGGAATTTCTAAGGTTATGAAAAACATTTTGAAGAACTCCCTCTTGATTATCTTACTCCTCCGTGTTCACTAAACAACTATCTACTAAGGTGCGAAAAATTGGCACTCAGTGCAAAAAATGGAAACCTGGAAAAAACATGAAGAAGGAAGGAAAAGAAAGGGGAAGGTCTTCAAGGAACTACAAAAACATCCTTGGAAATTCACTGGCAAAGAGATTCCAAAGAAAAGAAAACAGAAAATTAGAAAAGAAGAAAAGAAAAGGAAAGAAAATATAGAAAAAGAAATAGAAAAGAAAAGAGCAATAAGCTCAGTGCTTCAAAGTATCAACCAAAACCAAAGGAAGATCCGATGGAGGGCAAGCAATAATAAGTTTCTCATGATCTTAGAATGCCCGAGATAAGAAACACCCTTTCAACCAAATCACCTCTATCCATATCCTTAACCCTCATAATCACTACAACCCCTGAATGTCTTGGGATAATTAGCACCGTCTTCACCTAAGTGGTGAAGATCCGATTCTCGATCAAGCCTATGACGATGAGTACTGCATGACTGGCCTTTATGAGCGATTTCTTTTAATTAGATTGATAGGAAACCCGATACATCTTGAGTGAATTGAGTGACCACCTTTGTGAGATCGCCTAGTCGTGTGTACTCCAAGATCACGAGATTTGGAAGTATGTTCAGAAGAATTATTTCTTGTTTATGAAAGGAATACCTATTGCCTTGCCAGGATGCAGATTGACCCCCTCCCCCTTTTGGTCTGGTACCCCCTTGTGTGCTTTGGTGTGTTCTCTTGTATGTTTTGATGCTTGTACCATGCTTTCCACCTCCATCCTCTCTTCCATTATAAATAGAGGGCTTCCCCCCTCCCATTTTACACACACCTCCATACCTTATTTTCACACACTTCTCTCTCTCTCTTCTTTCTCTCTCTAGTTTTAGGATAGTTTTAGGTTAGAATTAGGTTAGTTATTGGTTAATATTTAACCAAAACTAATGGGTATTAGATTCTTGGAGAGTATCTTTTGTAATATTCAAGATATTCTGGAGCCCAGTCCGTGTAATCTTTCAGCAACTATTCAATCTACGCATTACCAATGGTTATCTCTTTCCTTATCTTTCATAATGTTGAATGCTATTTTTATGTTAGATCTAGGATACATTGCCATGATTAGTGAGTAGATTAGCTATTATGCTTGTTGTGATGTAGTTAGCTTGTTGATATTTGGGGTGATTTTGCTTTAATATACGATTGAAAACTTGGTGTACTCTTTGAATATACATTTATGATTTTAAACTAAACTATCGCCTTTCCTCCAATAAACGTAGCTAGAACCTTTATGACAAGGAGTCACGAACCTTGTTCAGATGGTCACTATCTATCTATGTTTTCTTAATTAAAGATGGTATGATTTTGAAAATGTGGAAATACTGCTTAAACCTTTCGTATAGTACACCGTGAATAAATCAAGGATTTATCGGATTGGGATTATTTAAGTGAACAAGTTGTTTAGCTATCATAGATGGTTGTGATGTGACACAAACTTTGGTAAATTGAGTTTAGATTTCCAATAGTATGTTGTATAGGAAAAAGCCCTAAAATGTCCTAGTATCCGGTATAGCGTTGGAACCACCAGTTGGTGTAGTACAAACACGTGGAAGCAGATGAAAGGTTGTAGGCTAGAATACTATACCACATCATAGCAGAGTCTGTGATCCAGGGAAAACCCTAGATCAGGTGATGACATTGTACCATATTTGAAACACCTTTGGTGGATTACAAACACGTAACAACAGTGGGAAACCTATGCGTTGAAGACTGTGTCACAGCCGAATAACGTTGAACTCAACTACTGCGATCAATATATACTTTAAACATTCACACATCGTCTTTATCTTAAAATGCCTTGTCTAGCTTAGAAATCTTGTACGTGTTAAAGAAAGGTCAGTTGATAAATTGTTGACTGTTTCCCAATTTGAGGGTCACTTGGTCTCATTAAGAGACGGTGAGGAGGGTTACAAGGCAGTCCGATCTGATCAGAATCTTGATAGCCAAGCACTCAGTGACATACTTATCGGTTAACCTGATGCATCACCAGTTGTTGGTAAGGATTTTACTCTCGTCATTGCACCGGCTACTGGCGACGGTGATCAGTGGGTGTTTTAAATTTGTATTTGTGGGGACTAAGTTTTTCCTAACAATGCTAATCCTAATGGTGAGCAAGTGGTAGGTATGACCTAGAGTCGTTCTTCAAATCGATTGAATTGAAACTAAGGCGTGGCAGATGAGGGCTTTCAAACTAGTGAAAGGTTAATAAAATAGTGGGGGAGTTTTGGTTTTTCTATTAACTAACTTAGGCAAGTAACTAAATAAAAGCGAAATTAAAATAAAAGATAAAGCAGATAAAATAAAGATAGTGTTTGTTGAGATTTCGTTAACTAAGTTATGAGATGGAGAAACTGTCTTAAAAGATATTTGTTAATTATTACTTTTGGATACTTGTGATGTAAACACTAGATTCCCTACTAATTAAAGTACTATTAGCATGTCACACCGGGAGCTAGGTTATGGTAGCATTACAAAGTATTTAAAATAATAAGCAAAATCTTAATGATGGTTTAATAATACTTTCATATGAACGGGAACAAAATCTAAAGGTATTAGACAAAACTGAATCATATAACGATTTCTCGTCATCCTAACAGATTCGTATATTTAAGAAGTTCATTTATGACTTTAAACCAGCCCTTGCTTTAGACTACCCAATAAATCCCCTAATTATCCACAGCGTTCCTCACTTAAAGTTATTCCGCCGCTTCAAACTTTGGCCATGTCTTGTCCGACGATAATCCCTCATGTAGCCTTGCGGTTCCATAATTTCATACCTTTGACAAATTATATTGACACGGATGACTGACTACCTTTTACTTGGATGTCGTTAAAAAGATGTTGTAATCATGTTTATTGGTGGAAAGACGATTAGATTAATTTGAAGTTTAAAAGTCTATTTAGAAAGGTTAATTAAACTATGTTTCTCGTTTTATATATTAGTCCATAATATAACTACCTTCGGTCATTACTCGACTTCATACATTTGTACTCCACCTTGATGTGTTTCCAGTACTATATCGAATAACAGTTGAATAGGGGCCATCATATTACTTCGTAATATTGTACCGTTTTGTAATATGACTACTGATGACTCGCAGAAAGTCATGTTTTTGTATGTCATTATCTCACCTTTATAGCACTAATATTGATGAAAACATTTCAAATATATAAATATCTATTACATTTCATCATGATGGCTAAAATATAGACGATGTTTCAAGAATCGGCAAAAACAACCTAAAAATAAGCAAAACAGAGCACAAACGATCAATGAATCTTCTGTTCACTCATTTCATTGCTTCTTGAGCTATGCTCTGAGTTATGACCTCTAACTTATGTCATTTTCTTTGTTAGGAAATTACGAACGTGTGGACGCAAGAATCACTCAAAACGGATAAACAACGAAGAAGATATGACCGAACTAAGAAACGAAGAACCGAAGGGCCAGGATACGGCTGTCCAACCGTATACGGCTGACCCAGACCGTATACGGCTGGGCACAGATCGTATATGGCCTGTGCAAACCGTATACGGTCTATGTCCAGCCGTATATGGCCAAGGACAACCGTATACGGTTGGTGTCCACCCGTATTTGCTCCAGGACAGCCGTATACGGTCCGTGACAGCCGCATTGGTGCATTCGGGTGATAAAAATCAGATTTTTATACGGCTATGTGATACGGTTGTGCATTTGAGGTTCAGGATATGGTCTACGGATACGTTTGTGCGTTGCCTATAAATACTAAGCTCAAGTTCTCATTTCAAGACACAACACGTCCAAGAATATTCAACACACTTACACTTTCTCTCACTACTCTTTCTAGATTAGGTTATAATTAGTAGTTACATTAGTGGCTAGTTAGTTTCGGTTAATATCGAGCTAATAGAGGGGCAATATTCTAATATCGCTTGGCGCATACTAGGAGTTCTGCTCGTGTAACGTTCAAGTTGTATTTCAGCTACGCTCTTATTACGGTTACATCTATCATTTATCTATTTATTATGATGATTGTTATTGTTGTTATCATGCTAGATTTAGGATTAATTACCATGATTAGCGAGTAGTGATATTGTGTGTTTGCTATGACGTAGTTGGTCGTAATTGATTGGAATGATGTTATGAAAATTTAATGCTTTGATTTACTTTCTATCTATGATTTTAAACCTCATAAACTAAACGCCTTTCAACCAGTAAAAGTAATTATGGCCTTAATGATAGGACGTCGCGAACCCTATCCAACGGTACTTAGTTATCTGTGTCAAACATGGTCTGATTTATGAATAGTGTAAACATTGCTTTCTAAATGAACACTAAGTACATCGTCGCCGTGGAAATACTGCTTTCTTTACTGAACTCAAAGTACACTCTAGCTATGGAAGTAAGGTTTTCTAAATGAACACTAAGTACACCGGACCGTGGAAATACTGCTTTCTTATCTGAACGCAAAGTACATTGTGCCTGTGGAAATATGGTTTTCTGTAATGAACGTAAATATTACACTGTTGATAAGTCAGGGATTTATTGGGAATTAAAAGTAAGGGCTGATTTATATCATAGATGGATAATATTGTGTTTTAAATACCAACTTAGTTAAGTAGTCTGGGTTAGCCTTTATGACGCAACGTAAGATACCGTAAGTCGGCTGATTACTTGGTATAGCGTCGAAAACACCTCCGGTGTAGTCAACACATGGAAGCCGAGGAAAAGCCGCAGTTACTAAGCTTCATGGATTAACGGTTAAATCACTAAGTAATAATTTACCCCCTAGACTGACCAACCCATCGATAGAAAGCAATCAAGCACAACTTATAATCTTATACTTAAATGTTTTACTTAGATTAAGGTATTATTGTGGGGTTAAGAAAGGTCGGACATCGAGTTGGTTTGTCGCCTTATTCATGCACCCAGGGATTCATCCAAGATAAGGGTCACTATACCTTCATTGGTTAGTGTTGTGGGTTGGATAAACTACTCCAATCAGAATCAGGATAGCCTAGTCACTCAGTGACATACTAATCGAGAACTCTATCAGTAGGGGACTAGTGCTTACTCCACATATTCCTGAAATAAGTGAAATACAAACCTTTAGAAAACGTTTTCATAACTCATACATCATTCCAAGCAATAGGCTACCGAAATCATAGCAAACACCTCCTCTAGATTATCTGCTATCTACTTATATTTTATTTGTTTTATTTAAATTTTCTGCCTAAGTATAAAAACCCAAAAACAAACCCCCAACTACTCTTTAGAACCCTCACTAGATAGATAGTACGTCTCTTTCGTCCATGATCCATAATACACTGACTCATAGAATGACCCTAAGTCATCCTTACTGCTATACCCCCATAGTAACTAGGTATACATAGGCCCCACACTTATAAACTTATCGACCACTGATGCCCAGTTTTGGTCGGTCCAGTCCTCTGATGACAAGGACGGTTCACCCGTAAGAAGGTGAACTTTCAGACCGACTAATCCGGGCGTGTCAAGTCTTTTGGCGCCGCTGCCGGGGAGTCGGCCGTAAGATCTGAAGATGATTCAGACGAACTTTTCTTTCTAGTAGCCCATAGTTTAGTTTTTCTTATCCCTTGTTCCAACCGAAAATTCCTTCCCACAACACTTAATGATATTTGACCTGATCATCCGGATTTGAACCTCTCACTTTCATACCCGATCCTGAGACGATCATCCAAACGATCCGTAAGGAGAAACGCTTCCGCAATCGACAACCGATGGCTTCTCATGTCACGCTCGCCGACAGCACCAAACCATCAATCGAAGGTCTAGGTGGACCCATCAGCTATCCTGTTATTGACGGCGCGTCCTTTGAGCTTCAATATCACATCGTTCAGTTAATCAAGGAATTCTGCCAACTCCATGGATTACCCCATGACGATCGCAACGCCCACATTAACCGATTCATTCAGACCACCAACTTTTACAAGCAGAACGGGGTTGATCAGGATATAGTCCGTCTATACCTATTCCTCTATTTGCTTACTCACCATGCTTTGACTTGGTTTGAGGGATTAGAGACCGGCTCTATCACCTCCTGGACGGATATGGCTACAAAGTTCCTAACTAAGTACTTTCCTCCGGCTAAGCAAACAAAGTACAAGAATGACATCATGAACTTCCACCAAGCTCATGACGAGTCTATCTACACAGCATGGGAGAAATACAAGAGTCTGTTGAACAAATGCCCTGACCACCAGATTGAGAAAACCAGCCAGCTGTGCATGTTTTACAACGGTCTTGCTCCAAACCATCGCACCACCCTTGACGCCGCTGCTCAAGGCAACTTCATGCAACTCACGGATGAAGAAGCTTGGAACTTGATCGAAAATATGACGATGCACCATCACGAATGGAATTCTGGTGAGCATTCCTCATCAGCACCGATTGCTGCACCAAACCCATTCCAGACCGAAGTTATCAAGTCCTTGACAGAGAAGATTGAACACCTGACGAAGCAGTTCGGCGAAATGAAGAAACCATCCCAGCATGCCCACCAAGTTCATGCATGCCAGAACTGTGCCAACCGGCCCATGAAGAGTTATCAGGTTGAGTACGAAGACCTTGCTGATGGAACGGTTTACTACGCTCAATTCCCAGCTCGCCCACTGAATCCGCATGTTTTCGCTCGTACCTCTCCCACTAGGACTAGAGGAAACCAATACCCACCTAGGAACCAACAACCTTTCCAAGCTAACTACCAACCTAGGTACCCATCTTACCAACAATAACCCCAACTCACCTATAACCAACTGCTGTCATTGACTGCACCCGACGCAACTCAATTGTCTGAGCCCACTAAGACCATTGTGCCTATTACTAGTACGGATGATACCCACACTAAGTTCATCCAAGGCCAACACCAAATTAATCAAAAGAATAGCGCTAGGCAGGACCAAACCGACCTATTCATTAGGAACCAACTGACCATTCTCAAAAATCTTGAGACCCAGATAGGATAGCTAGCCCAACATCTTGATTCTAGGCCTCAAGTTAATCTCCTTAGTAACACGGTACAAAACCCACACGTAGAAGAGGACAAAAAGATGAGTACCACAGACAAGAAGGTGGCACCGAGCCAACCTTCCACTCTTTCTCCGGTGGAGGAAGATACTCCTATCCCGCCGACAGTCGGGCCTATGTCTGTCTCTACGCCACAAAGGGAAGTACGCATTCTATTTCTCGGCCGTCTTAAGAAAGCCTATAAGGTTAACAACTTCCGACTCGATGGAAAGTTCATGGACACTGTGTCTAGAAACCCTTCCAGTTCGAAGTACATCCTAAAACTCTTGTCGACCAAGGATAAGGTACCCGAAGTACCCAATGTCCCACTGAATGTGGAATGTTCAGCTATTATTAAGAACTCTATACCTGAGAAACTAGGAGATACAGGATGCTTTACCCTTCCCTGTTCGATCTATCACTCGGGCATGATACACTCTTTAGCCGACCTAGGAGCCAGTATCAACCTGATGCCTTATTCACTTTACACTAGATTGGAATTAGGACCCCTTAAACCTACTAAGATGAGTGTCCATCTAGCTGACCAATCCATTAAACATCCTAAAGGAATAGCTGAGAACATCATGGTTTAAGTGGATAAGTTCCTATATCCCACAGACTTTTTTGTGATGGACATTCAGAAAGATGTCCATATCCCTATTATCTAAGGTAGACCATTCTTGAACACCACACGCACTATCATCGACGTCTATTCTCAGACCATTTGTCTTAGATCTCATGGAGAGACTATCACCTTCAAGAACGATCAAGCTATCACAGAGAATGCGAAGATATGTGCGATATCGACAGAAAGAGTTGCCGCGGATGACGATTCTGAACCAGATGGCCCGATGTCTAAAGAATCCATTATGATTACCTCTAACACTGAGGAAGAAGAGATGGAGGAAGAGGAAGTAATAGAAGAAGAAGAGGAAGAGACAGAAGAAGATGAAGCCACACCGCCACACCTTCCTGAGGCACACACTCTAACCGCAGAGATCATGCAGATAGATTATACTCTAAGTTTTATCCCTCTGCCAGAAAGTGACTCAGAGGAACCATTGATTGATCACTCTCTGGATGATGAGTCTCGACTCAAGACACATATACCTCCTCAAGGGATTCCAACCCTTGACTCATCTGATCCTCGAAACCATTTTGAGCTTGGAGGTACATCTAGATCAAGACATGATTCTGATTCCCAGGATGAGAGAGATATTGAGGTGGACTCTTCTCAGCCAGTATCTCAGATCACCGACGAGTCTCAGCCACTTCCCAATGCTGTTTAGATTCCAGACTCTCTAGAGACTGACACTTCAGCGACTGAGAGTGAGAAAGAAGATATCATTTTCATTGATGTCCCGATCGATACCCGCGCTATCCGTCTTCGCCTAACTCCTACTATTGATATCATGCCCCCTCCTAAGAGCCATATTTGGCACCTAGGGTACCATATACGGTACCTAGGTCCAGGGGGTTGGTGCTCCATTTGCTGTATACTAAGTCCCCGGTTGCTTGGTTCGTCCGTATCTTCTTCGTTTGGAGTCCGTTTTACTTGATTCTTGTACCGTTGGATTCGTTTTTACGTTACGCTTCTAATGAGACTAAGTTTGCCAAATTTGGAAGTGTTTGAATTTTGCGTGTTCCGGATGACGATCGGCGAGCTTCTAGACTGTGTATCTTCTCTGTCATTCGTCCGTTTCTTCTGATTTTTTCACTTCCGGTCTTGGATTTTTCCTATAGAATCATAAAATATGAATTAAGATCTACTTCTATAAGAATATTAAGAACAGATATTTTAAGGTGATTGTTTTGCCTCGGTTTTCATGTTATTTGGAAGTTTTAACCGATTTCTGCAGCAATGTCTATATTTAGACTACCTTGGTGATTTTTGGTAAATAATGATGGTTCTGAAATGTTTTCACCAAAGAATAGTCCAAAAAGTGTGGAAATATGTCCTTAAAAACATGACTTTTTAGGTTACATCAAGTATCCCGCACTTAGACGTTGATTGTCCTCAAGCAACACTCATCAACATCCCCTTTGAAAACATTTTTAAAACAGGTTTTAAGGAGAGTGATGACATCCGTGTTAGTTCGCGTTCCCTCATATGAGTAGATAGTTTCAGAAAACAAAGGAAAAGTAAGATGATCCTTTCGGAAACAAGAACTGACTCTCATAGGCATACTTCCAACTCTCGTGATCTGGGAGTATACATGACTAGGCGATCTCACTTAAGGTAGTCACTCAATTCACTCAATGGTATATCGGGTTTCCTATCAATCTAGTTCAAACGAAATCGCTCATAAAGCCAGTCATGCAGTACTCATCGTCATAAGCTAGATCGAGAATCGGATCTCCACCACTTAGGTGAGAACGGTGCTAATTATCCCAAGACATTTGGGGGAGGTTGTAATGTTTTGAGGGTTAAGGGTATGGATAAGGGAATTTTTGGTTTGTAAGGGTGTTACTTATCTTAGGCTTTCCAAGAATCATGAAAAACTTATTTGTAGAACGGATGAAGTAGCTACTCGTCTTCTATCGGATCTCCCTTTGAGTGGTTGATACTTTGAAGCACTTTGAGCTTTATTTTCTTTTCTTTTTCTTTTCTTTCTTTTTCTGCTTTTTATTTTCTTGTCTTTTTCAGAATTTCTTTCTTTTTCTGCTTTTTATTTTCTTGTCTTTTTCTGAGGATAATTTATTTTCTTTGAGTCCTTCAAACCTTTATTTTATCTTGATCAATTCGAGTCTTTTCTTTAGGTGCTAATTTTTCCGTACCGTTGTTCTCTTATCTCTCTTGTGTGCTAATTTTCCCGCACCTTTTAGAAAGGTTTTATTCTTTTTGGAGAACACAAACGAGTAAGATAATCGAGTTTGATATTCTTCAAGGTGTTTTTCATAACTTCAGAAATTCTAAGATAAGGTTTTGGGAATTTGGGAAAGTGGGTTTGTGTTTGAGGGTTTTGAAGAAATGAAAGGTATAGGCTCAACAGGGTTTTCTAGGCGTATCATCGATACTAAAAATGAGCATCGGAAGGGTTTTGGGTTTGAAAGAGAAGGCTAAAAGGGGTTTAAATCCTAAAGATTGTCAATGTCATCTAATTGCGCCTATACCGCGTACGGTACACACCAATATGGTCTCGAAGTGTATGTCAAGAGCAAGTTCTAATTAAGAGATACATGCATCGGCACACACAAGAAATGAACAATGAAGCATTAAAAATGAATGCTTTTAAAGCTCAAAACCTCAATGCAAATTTGGGTTGTATGTGCCTAGTCATGCGATGCCCCTCTTAGATTATCGTTCCTTGTTTAGGAAATTTCTACCTTAGTTTCCTTAAGTTTTTAAAATATTTTCCTCATATTTTGAAAATGATTTCTTTCAGGCATACCAAAACTCAAAAAATTTAGATTTAATCGCAAGGCTTAGCTCATATTTAAGTATTATTTGAAAAATATTTTTGAAAATTTTGAAAAATTTTAGGGAACATTTTATGAGATATGCTATGAAGACATAAAAATAATTTGTCCAGGGTATTCCATACCTACCATCCCACACTTAGAGGAACATTGTCCCTAATGTTCTCTTCAGTTGAGATTTTACGACTAAAATCCCACACTTAGTGATAAGTTAGGATGTGGCACAGATTATAACACATAAACTTAAGTAAACTTAAAAATCGTTATAAACAGAGAAAGGTTTAAAGTACTCCCCATTCTGTTTACTGGACAGGACCAAATTAGTGTAGAAATGGTGCGTGTGATTTGCTGGATTTGAGGGCCAGTCTCCTGTAAGATCAGCCATTCCACACGAAGCTAAGTTCTGCAATAAACATCAACACAACGTCATATCTCGAAAATAACATAGAGTTATAAAATCTAAGTACTGAAATAAAATAAACTAAATAAACTAAAGGTCATCAAGTAGATCATCGCTATCAGGATCGAAGTCAGCAATAGCAACAGCAAGGGCTGTGGTGGGCGATGGTGTAGGCTCCTCCATCATATCCATGCTCGGCTCAGTAATGCCAGCAGAAGCATGAGCATGAGGTGGGCTAAAGACATCCAACATAGCCATCAACTGTTCAGTAAGTGAAGGCTCTGTTGATGCACTCCCTAATGACATGGCAGGCTCAACAGCAGTAGGCAGAGCAGTGGAAGGTCCAGCAGCGAACGGTCCAGCAGGAGGGAAGAATGACCAAGGCGGGCGAGACGGTCTTGGGTCCGGACTAAGATGGAATGGACAGTCAGAAGGCCTCGGCAGCATACATGCACAGAGAGGGTGGACATGATGTCATGCTGAAGGTGGAGTGTCCGAAAGAGGGCCCATGCTGCAACCGGGTCAGCTAGTGTAATCCCATACTCAAGAGTGGGTATGGGATCTGACTGGTGAACAGGTGATGAGGGTCTCTCCGCGGCTGGCTCCTCTTGAGTGATCGGGACATCAGTGAGGTCCTCCTCGCGAATAGTGGGCATGGTCTTGCATGCTCTACATCCTCATTTGCGGACTCTGCGACGTCTCGGTGGTCTCTCGGATCTGATCTCTCTAGTGTCACTGGAGCTATCCATCCTGAAACAAACAAAATAAATAGGTAATGCATAAAATGATGAATACAAACGCACAGAGATCTGATGACAGTGCAAAGATGTTTTATAAAGATTTCTGTTATCAGAACTCTGGCGTTTGCATCTTTGAGACTTATCTATGATTTTGTAGAAATTGAAGTTTATAGTCTGATAAGTAGCGAATCCTGAAATTTTGTTAGAGATAATCATACTTAATATAAATAAACTAAGAAATAAAATTTAACAGAAAAGTAGAGATAAGCTTGGGGTGCCTCCCAATAGCGCTTGTTTTACGAGTCTCTAGCTTGACTCTTTGTACCTTTCTTGAAGACTTATGGAGGTTCAAAGATGAAGACGTCTTCCCTGATGGGAAAGTCTTCAACATAATGCTTTAAGTGATGACCATTAACCTTAAAATTACCTTCTGGGACCTCGAGTTTGATTGCACCATAGGGAAATACCTTTGAGATTTTGAATGGTCCGCTCCACCTACTTTTGAATTTACCGGAGAATTTCTTGAATCGCGAATTGAAGAGCAGCACCTTGTCTCCTTGTTTGAACCTTGAAGGCTTCAATTTAGCGTCGTGGACCCTTTTAGTTCTTTCTTTGAAGCTCAGCGAACTGTCGTACGCCTGATCCCTTAACTCTGCTAACTCATTCAATTGCATTCTCCATTGTTCTCCAGCTGCTGAAATACCCAAGTTGCAGTGTTTTAATGCCTAATACGCCGGATATTCCAACTCAATCCGAAGGTGACACGCCTTTTGTCACACCCCGCAAAAGCGGAGACACGAGATGTTACAGTTCGGATAACAATGCATAAGATATAGTAGAAACACCATACATAATTTAGAGAAGATATTACACATTACTACAAGTTCAAACCACAGTTCCAAAAGAAATTACAATAAGCTCTTAAAGTTTCCAAAAGAGAGTCATAGTTTCAAAAGAGGGTTATGGTTTCGAAATAAAGCAAACACGTGTGAACATGCATCCATTCTAATGTACTCCTAGAGTGCACCTTACTGTCGTTCTCCTAAAAAGCAAGATAAAACAAAAGGGTCAACTATGATAATAGTTGGTGAGTACACATGTTTAGTGTTACAAACAAATAAATTAAAAGCTTTGTTCATAAATGACGTGAATAAAAATGATTGGTTGTAATAGTTGCGAATATGAAATGTAATATACAAGAGTGTTAACGCAATTGAGGCCACTACTAATCTGATTCAACCGACACATGCCCCAAGCTCCATGTTCTATCGGTAACATGAGTACTGGTAATACTATGCACTCACGATCAGTGTGAATGAGGAGTGGTTTCCCCCTAAATAGCGCTATCCGTAAATATCAATGGCTCGTCTGGCTCTCGGACGAGTTAATAAGTAGTGTAAACTGTATTTCCAGGGACTTTAGCACGATAGTACTCAAGCATAACAATAGTATATACCAATTGGCATAAATAGTATAGCAAAAGTTCAACAAGTTCATAAAGAGTACAACCAATTTAGTTAAAGTTCGAGATCATGTTTTTCACCCCAAAATAATAAACAAGTAAAAAGGGGTTGTGAATACTCACAATTGAGCATAAGAGTAAACGATGGATGTAGCGCGCGTGCTTATCGGGTATGACTCCTATCCAAGTCCTATGAACACGAGGTTTCTAATTAGTTCTTTTATGTTTTTCACCCCCCGAAATAAAATAAGGAAAAAATCACAGAGAATCCCCAAGATATTAGTTATTTTATGTAATTTTTCCAGGAATTATAATTAAGTTCAAGTATTTTTAGAATTTACTTTTATCATCGGAGGTCAGATCTGAACACATGCATGCAGTCATTACTTTTGGGAAAAATCTATTGGGTTCCAGAAAAAGTGATCAGCACAAAGGTTGTAGCTAACAAAATTTATAAACTTTGTTAATAATTTATGGATTTCAATATTTTATAAAACATTTTGTGTAAGAGTTTTCATAAAATCTGTTGAAACAATTTTTACGTTGAAAATCTGTTTTACAACTTAGAGTTAGTTGAAAATTTGAGTCAATCAAAATACGTTGAAAACTCTTGTAACCGAAAAATTGTTTGAAAATTCTGTTTAACGAAATCCGTTCGAAAAGATTGAAGTTGTGAAATTTTTTGATTAAATGTCCGATGAAAATCCGTTGAAGGCTTGAGTCGATAATATACCTTGAAAGCTATGGTCATTGAAAAGTATTGAAAGTTTTGTTTTATCAAAAATCTGTTGGAAGATTTATGTTTGTGAAGAATCCATGGAAAATGTCTGATGAAAATTTAGTTGAAACCGTTTCTCACACACTACATGTGTAGTGGAATTTCTACTAGTCTTAAATGAGTTCTATTTTGCTGACTAGTCTTAATCACAAGACAACAACTTAGCCTCTAGTCTCCATCGCCTGGAGATGGGTAGTTTCTATGGTTTCGCTAAGATCCTGTTGATCCTCATAGATCTATGCAACTTGGCCCTGTGGCAGGTGCATCCAGCCTAAACGGGTTTCGTATTGTTCTAATTCTATAGCGTCTATTCTATTCTCATGGTGGTGTAGCCTAGTAGCTAGTACCAGAATGATATGGTGATTGGGTTCCTGTGCATAGGGGGAGGTATGCATGTTGAAAGCTTCTTCGCCCTCCGTAGGAATCTGTATTGCTCCTTCAGTTCTCCAAGTCTCAAGAGTTGCGGGTAACCAATTCCATTGGCGGACATCTGACCGATGACGGGTCCTAGTGGTTGGAGTATCAGTAGTAGTGTAGATAGTATAAGGTCTAGCTTGAGGTGGTCTATCGGTCCTTCTAGTCGTCTATAACTCACGCGATTCATAGGTCTTCGATAAGAGTGAGAGGAAGAGTGTGAAGTAGAAGAACTACAAATAGAAGATTTAGTTCCTAAGACGATTAGTGATGTGTCCTGACGCGTTTGTTGACTAAGCAATGTGGGAAAATGATGTGTAGTTTCCAATCTCTTGATCTTTAGGGTTCGATTCACTAGTTAAATGTGTGGAATATTGTTTAACGAGTTTATTTATGCGAAATCAAGGGCCATTTAATACAAACAAGAGTAGTAAAACTATTGCTCTATAATTAATCAGAATCGATTAGAATATCACATAATATGGCTCGAGCATAGACAGAAAGAACAATCACAGATCCAGACACAACCACTATATACAGTAGCTAATGCAACACCCCAAGTGTTGCTATCCTGTACTTAGTGTCGCTTACAAAGATCAAGATTTGACTAACACCTTAAACAAGCTACATTGACATTATGCACTAACATGTTAACCTCGAAATGATAAGACTAAAATAGAGGTATACTTAGTTACTAACAGTGCTACATGGATGCCTACGATATGTAATGCACATACACAACGTTTGCTATCCAAAGATTTAAACAAGAAGGAATAATCGAACATAATCGTAGTATACCTACTCCGTGTCTCGCATAATCCTACCTAAATTAAAGATAGGTGATCAGTCTATGTCTAATTGAGGTCTTAATAATGCAACACACGGGTTAGCTATACAAGTAATATGTTCAATTTAGTTGAACTCGTAATATTTTGGTGCTTTAAGAAAATATTATTTAAAAGCGTTGGTTATAGTTGGGGTTTTTATATGAAAAACCGGCATTCTCTATAACCTTAGGCTCTGATACCAAACCTGTCACACCCCGCTAAAGCGGAAACACGAGATGTAACAGTACTGGGTAACAATGCATAAGATATAGTAGCAACACCATACATAATTTAGAAAAGATATTACACATTACTACAAGTTCAAACCACAGTTCCAAAAGAAACTACAATAAGCTCTTAAAGTTTCCAAAAGAGAGCCATAGTTTCAAAAGAGGGTTATGGTTTCGAAATAAAGCAAACGCATGTGAACATGCATCCATTCTAATGTACTCCTAGAGTGCACCTTAATGTCGTTCTCCTGAAAAGCATGATAAAACAAAAGGGTCAACTAAGGTAATAGTTGGTGAGTACACAGGTTTAGTGTTAGAAACAAATAAATTAAAAGCTTTGTTCATAAATGACGTGAATAAAAATGATTGGTTGTAATAGTTGCGAATATAAAAGGTAATATACAAGAGTGTTAATGCAATTAAGGCCACTACTAAACCGATTCAACCGACACATGCCTCAAGCTCTATGTTCTATCGGTAACATGAGTACTGGTGATACTATGCACTCATGACCAGTGTGAGTGAGGAGTGGTTTCCCCCTAAATAGCGCTATCCGTAAATATAAACGGCTCATCTGGCTCTCGGACGAGTTAATAAGTAGTGTAAACTGTATTTCCGGGGACTTTAGCATGATAGTACTCAAGCATAACAATAGTATATACCAATTCGCATAAATAGTATAGCAAAAGTTCAACAAGTTCATAAAGAGTACAACCAATTTAGTTAAAGTTCGAGATCATGTTTTTCACCCCAAAATAATAAACAAGTAAAAAGGGGTTGTGAATACTCACAATTGAGCAGAAGAGTAAACGATGGATGTAGCGCGCGTGCTTGTCGGGTATGACTCCTATCCAAGTCCTATGAACATGAGGTTTCTAATTAGTTCTTTGGTAAATTAGGTTTGATAGGATTTCTTAGCTAAATATTTAGATTACAAAGTGCCAAAATGGTTTGTTTGCTTTGAAGTTTGTTAATGTCCAATTATCGCGTTTGTGTACAATAATGAATACACAAGTATATAATCTCTCGCAATTGTTTGTGTCCAGAATTTAAAGTGTTTTGAGGTTGGAACTTTGGTTCCACACAATTTATGATTAATACATCATAAGATACCTAAACCCCTTTTGGTTACCATTCTTTTCAAAAATAGTAAGTTTCTCGTTTTTGAAACCGAGGCCCGTTCTTGTTGACTCGGTCAAACCTTCTTGGTTTGACTCGATACTTTTACCCAAACCTTAAACATGTTCATGAGTCATAAGGAGTTAGTCTTTCCTTAAATAGCAAGACCGCAAGTGTCAGTTTCCAACTTTTACCAAAAATCAGTCCACATTCTTATATCTAGAAAATTACATCAGTTTGTTGAATTTATAAAAATACTTATGATCCGAAATAAAATAAGGAAAAAATCACAGATAATCCCCAAGATATTAGTTATTTTATGTAAGTTTTCCAGGAATTATAATTAAGTTCAAGTATTTTTAGAATTTACTTTTATCATCTGAGGTCAGATCTGAACACATGCATGCAATCATTACTTTTGGGAAAAATCTATTGGGTTCCAGAAAAAGTGATCAGCACAAAGGTTGTATCTAACAAAATTTATAAACTTTTGGCATTAGTTTCAAGTCATTTGGAGGTGTGAAGCTCTAGTTATGATTAAACACTGAGAAGAAAGTTTCTGACTTAATATGACAGCTTGTACACATTTTCTTACAAAAATTATTAAAAATATCAATTTAACTCATAAAAATATGAGGCTTATGGGGTTGGAAAGCTTACTTCCAGAACTTGATTTTAGACTATAAAAATATCCATTTTCATGAAGAAATGAGTTTTATAAAAATCGTTGAAGTAGATGGAACTTTCTGGACAGAAACTGGTAAGTCAATGATTGAGTGTTTTATTCAAAGTGAAGAACACCAATCATGAAATAAAAGAATATTTTTATATTTTGACCTTTAATCCATGTTCTAACACATGCATGGTGTTGAAATACATCCATGATATGTTAGATATGATTATTAGCATATAAACAAGCTTTTTACACAAAGATGAACAAGATCTAACAAGATTACAAGCAATAACACGATTTTTCACTTGATTTTCGGTTTGATCATGGGTTACTCTTTCTTTTAACACATAAGGATGTGAAAAGAGATAACCTACAAACATCAAGCTTTGCATGAGGATTTTAGCCATGGAAGAGGCATAAAATCCGAATTACATGAAGAAAAATTGTAAGAAAATGAAAGATAGATAAGTGTAAATGATTTGATTTACTTTTAAGTGGTTCTTTGGTGAAAGAACACCTTCAAACTCTTTGATTTTCTCTTGAAGAGGGCTGGAAATTAGAGAAAAAATTTGAGAGTGTTTGTGTGTGTTTTAGAGAGAGAAAAAGAGAGGAGTGTGTGTGTGTCTTTTGGAAAATGAATGAAGTAATGAGAGTATAGGGAAATGTTAAATATTTTGAATGAAAAGAGGAGGGGGGATGGCTGGTCGTTCTCATGGGCTCCAGCATGAGGGAGTGTGATTTAATTTCCAGTCTCAGACTGTGTTTACGTATTTTGGTCGTTTGCTCATTATTTTCGTTAAATCGCCTAACGTTTTCTTGTGTCGTTTTTATTAACGATATGTTTGGAATTATTTTTCATTTAAGTGTTGTTAGAATACTTTATCTTGGGTTACCTAGATGTTTATCGAGTTTCATTTTGTTGCCAAATACGATTGGCGCATTTTCTTAGCGTTTGAGACGTTTTAAGCGAAACGTCTAGGATTTTCGTGTATTATTTAAACAAAATAATAATATATGATAAATAACTTATAAAAACAGATTTAGGTTATTTATAGAAATGTTTTCACCAATGTTCGTGTTAAGTCGGGTACCATCGGATTGAATTTACTTGCCGAGTCACCGAAATTTCAGTTTTGCGATTCGATAAGGATTTTGTGAGGACATAAAAGGTAGATTTTTCTTTGTTTTATTTGTCACTTAGTAACATAATTTGGCATGTCTAAGGGAATTTAAAGTTCACCAAGCAGTCTCTAAGACGTTCTACGACTTTGATAAGCTACTAAGTCATAACCTAGGATTTTCACTAGGATTTAAGGAATGTTGTAAGCGTAATTTCAGATTCAAGTGTGTTAATGACCTGAGAATTTTGATGGTTGTCACACCTTTCCATAGACTAGCCGATATGGTGTGGTTGCTAATGGTGTTTTGTAGGCAGTTGTGAATGCCTACAACGCATCGTCTAATTTTTCAGCCCACCTATGCCCGTGATTTCTAATAATTCATTCCAACATCCTTTTCAAAGCTCGATTTGTCGCTTCAGCTTGCCCATTTGTTTGTGGGTGGTAAGCTGTCGAAGTTTTGTGAGTAACACCATACTGCTGCAACACTCGCATGAATTGAGTATTGCAGAAATGCATGCCACGATCACTGATTATAGCTCTAGGAGTCCCAAATTGAATGAAGAGCCTTTTGAGGAACTGGGTTACTACTTTTGAATCATTGGTCGGAAGAGCTTGAGCTTCGGCCCACCTGGAGACGTAGTCAACTGCGACTAAGATGTACTCTTTGCCGTTAGATTTAGGGAATGGTCCCATAAAATCTAATCCCCAGATATCAAAGATCTCCATGGCCTGGATATTAGTAAGTGACATTTCATTTCGGGATGAGATATTGCCTTTCCTTTGGCAAATATCACAACGCTTTACCAGGTTGCAAGCATCTTGGAATATGGTTGGCCAATAAAAGCCGGCGTCGTAAACCTTTCATTCAGTTATTTTGTTGCCATGGTTTCCTCCAGTAGGTCCGTGGTGACTCCGGTGTAGAATTTGTTCTGCCTCCTTCCCATGAACGTATCTTCGAATAAGTTGATCGGGACAAACCTTAAAGAGATAAGGATCGTTCCAGAAATAGTTCTTGACATCACAGAAAATTTTCGTTTATGAGAAGTTGGCATTCCTTTTGGTATGATGTTCCCTACCAGATAATTGGCGAAGTCGGCATACCAAGGGTTGTGTGTGAACTGTGATCCTTGTTGGTAGCCTCCTACAGTCATGAGTTATTCTTCGGGGAACTGATCTTGAATATCTTTTTCGTGCAACTTCTCCATTGACCGATTTTCCAATCGGCTGAGATGATCGGCCGTGACGTTTTCTGCTCCTTTCTTATCTTTAATCTCAATATCAAATTCTTGTAGGAGTAGAATCCATCGTAGAAGACGTGGTTTAGCATCTTGCTTCTTGAAAAGGTATTTCAAAGTGGAATGATCTGTGTAGACAATAGTTTTGGACAAGATTAGATAAGAACGAAATTTATCCAAAGCAAATACTACTGCAAATAGCTCCTTTTCTGTAGTAGTGTAGTTCTCTTGAGCATCTGTGAGCGTTTTGCTGGCGTAGTATATTGGTTGAAAGTGTTTCTCCTTCCGCTGTCCCAGTACAGCTCCAACAGCAAAATCACTGGCGTCGCACATGATTTCAAATAGAAGACTCCAATCAGGGGCAACCATGATTGGTGCATGTACAAGATGATCCTTCAGGTAGTTGAAAGCTTTGAGACATTCATCTGTAAAGTCAAACGGAATATCTTTTTTGAGAAGATGAGTCATAGGTCAAGAGATCTTAGAGAAATCCTTAATAAAGCGACGATAGAATCTGGCGTGACCTAGAAAACTTCGGATGGCTTTCACAGAAGTAGGGGGTGGAAGCTTTGAGATCGTTTCAACTTTTGCTTTGTCAACTTCAACTCCAGACTTTGATATGCGGTGTCCAAGAACTATGCCTTCTTTCACCATGAAATGACATTTCTCCCAATTCAGAACTAGGTTTGATTCTTCACATCGAGCAAGCATCATATCCAAGTTAGAAAGAAAAGTGGTGAACGAATCCTCAAAAATTGAGAAATCGTCCATGAACACTTCCATGCATTGTTCAATCATGTCGTGGAAGATTGCTACCATGCATCTTTGAAAGGTCGAAGGTGCATTACATAAACCAAAAGGCATCCGTCGGTAAGCAAATGTTCCATAGGGACAAGTGAACGTCGTCTTTTCTTGGTCCTTTGGATCGAGAGGTATCTGAAAATAGCTTGAGAAGCCATCAAGGAAGTAGTAGAATTCGTTCCCTGATAGTCTTTCGAGCATGTGATCAATGAACGGTAGAAGGAAATGATCTTTGTGTGTAGCTTCATTCAGTTTCCAATAGTCGATACACATCCTCCAACCATTAACGGTTCATGTTGGAATCAATTCATTGTTTTCGTTAGCCATAACAGTCATGCCTCCTTTTTTCGGGATGACTTGAACTGGGCTAACCCATGGGGAGTCAGAGATAGGGTAGATCAGAACAGCATCCAGAAGTTTGATAACCTCCTTTTTAACCAAGTTTTGAATCTTCAGGTTGACTCTCCTTTGCCTTTGAACTGATGGTTTGAAGTCGTTTTCCATTAAGATTTTATACGTGCAGTAGTTTGGACTGATCCCTTGTATGTCAAATATTTTCCATGCAATCGCCTTCTTGTGTGACTTTAGAACATGTACCATCCTTTCTTTCTCTTCGGGCTTCAATTCTTTAGATATGATAATTGGTAAGTGCAACGTTCCTTCAAAAAAAGCATATTCCAGGTGTGGGGGAAGTTCCTTCAGCTCCAATTCGGGTGGTTCTTTGGTAGAGGGTTTCATCCTAGCAATCTCGTCTCTTTTAAGCTCGTCATATGTTGTTTGATAGTCTGACTCCATTGCAGGTGATTCCGGAATGTCGGATGCTGCTATCTCAATCCACTCTGTATTGTGGGACAACTCATCTTTTCTCAGCTCATATTTTACTTGGGAAGATTGAGAGATTGCATTTTCTTCAGTGATTATTTCTTTTCCATCGTCGGTTGTTGCAAATCTCTGGATTTGAGCTAATGAAGACTCGCTGATGGTGATTTCTGGATTAAGATTTTCACAACTTTTGGATAGTTGCGAAGCAGGTGTTTTAAGCATTAACTCCATGTCTTTAAGAGTCTTCAGAATTCCTTCCCTTGAGAGAGATGAATGATCTACTTCACAAATCGGGTTTCTTCGTAGAAGAGCGACAAGAGTGCCATATCCAAGCAGAGCAGTTGTGATGGAGTTGAACTGCGACTCAAATTTCTTTAAATGAAATAGTAACTCTCCAAATGTATTGGAAGAATCCGAGATAGCTGAGCATAGACCCGCACCTTCATCACAGAGTATTCTTGAAGTGATGACAGTATTAGGAAGGGGGTTGATGCTGCTTACTGCGAGGATCTCTTCCAAGTGTTCTTCAATTATTTCCTGCATAGAATCTACAAGACCTAGATCTTCTCCCATTGGTTGTTTCATTAGTTTATCAACATTGAAGGTGACCTCTTCAGTTCCAACTCGGAGTTTTAAAGATTTTTCATTTACGTCAATGACGGCCTTGGCAGTGTTTAGGAAAGGTCTGCCAAGGATAAGTGGAACCTGGGTGTCTTCTTCAATATCCATAACAGCGAAATCAACTGGGAAGATGAATTTGTCAACACGTACCATAATATCTTCAGCAATTCCTCGAGGGAGTTTAACTGATCTATCTGCTAATTGGATGGTCATACGAGTTGGCAAGAGTTCGTTTAATCCTAGTTTCCTATAAAGAGAGAATGGCATGAGGTTTACACTAGCTCCTAAGTCAGCTAAGGGGTTACTTATTTGAACATCCTGAAGATAACAAGGAATAGTGGAACGGCCGGTATCTCCAAGCTTAGGGGGTAGTCCTTGTTGCATAATTAGAGAGCACTCTGCATCTAAGGGCAAGTTAACTATCTGTCTAAGTTTTTCTTTGTTGGATAGCAGTTCCTTAAAGAATTTAGCAAAACTGGGCATTTCTATTAAAGCATCTAATAATCTGACGTTTAAGTGCAGGTTTTTGAACATTTCTAGATATTTTCCAAACTGAGCTTCTTGTTTCTCTTTCTTAAGCTTACCAGGGAAAGGTATTCGAACGGGTTTAGAGACTTTTGGGGCTTTAGAAGGTTCTGGCTCAGGAGAAGCGACAGAGTGTCAACTTGTACCAAGTCAGTGGGTAGAGAAGCAGAAGGTTCATTCGAAGGAATATCTATGGTTTTCTCATTCTTAGTCTCTTTTCCTCCTCTAGTGACTACAAGAATGTCATGATGCTCGTAGGATGAGTGATAGACAGAATTGTTAATCGCTTCCTCCCTTTGCTTCTCCTCAACTTTTAAAAACAAACTTTTAACATTATCTTCCATGTTTTTAATTAAATCTTTTGAAATCCTGAGCAAATAGTAATTTTGATTTTAAAAATCAAGAATTCGTTTGTTTGTATTATTTTGCTCAATGATGAATTAATTGAAAATCGTATTGTTTAGACGCGAAGTCAATTGGGTAGGAGTAGAGAGAACTAAAGATTGAGATGAAGGTAGTATGGTTAACCGCTGAACGAATGGTTTAGAATGAAAGGATTGGTCAGGGTTTCTACCAGTGGTACCAAGAATTTCTTCGTTGGCCCGTATGGTTGGGAAGAACTTTGGGGGTTTCTTCTTTTGCATGGGTTTAGAAGATTCTTGCAAGTCCTTGACAATTTTGGAGATGGATTCGAGTTAAGTTTTCAAGGTGTCCAAGGATTGATCTGAAGTACTCCTTTTTCTGAAGTGGATTCATCTGGCTCCAAGTCATGATGATGCATCGTTATCGTCTCAATCAATTTCCAAGCTTCGTCCGAAGTATGTTGCATGAAGTTTCCAGATGAAGCAGCATCGAGGGTTTGTTGGTGCTGAGGATTTAAGCTATCGTAGAACGTGCAAACCATATTCATTTCAGCCAATTGAT
Organism: Pseudognaphalium luteoalbum; assembly: GCA_963422505.1. Classification (NCBI taxonomy): domain Eukaryota; kingdom Viridiplantae; phylum Streptophyta; class Magnoliopsida; order Asterales; family Asteraceae; genus Pseudognaphalium; species Pseudognaphalium luteoalbum. The sequence goes on from OY730196.1 coordinate 54,189,692, forward strand.
GGTTCTGACATCTTCCGATAAGATTCTTGAATCGTTCCCAAGCCTTGCTTAATGATTCATTAGTTTCCTAAACGGAAGTTAGCAATGTCGGTCTTAAGCTTGGTTTTCATGGAAGGAGGAAAGTACTTAGTTAGAAACTTAGTAGCCATCTCCTCCCATGTATGAATCGAATTGGGTTTGAAATCATAAAACCAGGTTAAGGCTCGAGAATATTGAGAATAATGAAACAGATGGAGTCGAAGAAGGTCTCTATTGGTTCCTACTATATCGAAGGAGTCGGTAAGGTTGACGAATTTATTGAGATGGGCGTTTGGATTTTCAACCGAAAGACCATGAAACTGACACCCAGATTTGATCATTTTTATGTAGTGAGGCTTAATTTCAAGGGTTTTGTCGGTTGGTGCTACGATCGGTCCTCCTCGTCCCTCTAGCAGTGGTTTGATTGATGAGGAGAGCGTGATACGGTTCGTCATAACTCGTAGAGTAGAAATTAGGGTTACGGAAAGGAAAGTTTTGATAATCTAAACTAATTAACCTAATTAACCTAAGGATAAAGCAAGTAACTTCCTGATGATATTGATCTTCCGAAAGGATCGCTAAATAACCAAGATAACTAAATTCCTAAAATCGGTCGTTGTAGTCCCCGGCAGTGGCGTCAAAAACTTGTCGCGACCCCAGCGGTCAGTTGGATTTTACTCCGGTCGTTGAACCGTCCGGCAAGGGCTCACGACAGTGGGTTTTATATTTATAATGCAGGGTATCCTAAGTTTTAATACAACTCAAAGACCTAAAGGGCAGTAAGCGGTACATATGACTCAGGTGTCGTTCTTCAAACTACAACGGGCATGGGATTCTAGGAGGATTAACTATCTTTTGTAATTTAGCTGGGATTTTTAAAACTTTTGGATAGGTTGGTTGGTTTTCTAATATAATTAGTAAAATTAAAGAATAAATTAAAGACAGGGGTTGTACGGAGAACGCAGAGAAATCAAGATAAGGAATATGTTTGCTGTAATTTCGACAATGTTATTCAGGTGGATAGTTATGAGGGATAAGGCTACTAGGTGTGATGACTAATCCGGTGAGGTCATAGAAGTTTAATTGGTAAAAAAATATTATGCCTACGACCTTTACTCGGCTTCCACGTATTTGTACTACACCAGTGGTGGTTCCAACGCTATACCGGATACTCGGGCGTTTTACAGCTTTTCCGTTATACCAATTAGGATTCAAGATTACTCACTAGACATTCCTATATTTCTTAATGAGCTACAACTACGATTCTATTATATACCTAACGTAGAGTTGTCCGCAATCAGATACACAATATGTCACATGGATAGCAGTTATAGAGTGTCTATTACACCGGAAGTTCTCCCAAATGCACAGACCAATTCAACCGACTATTATCCTCTAATCCAGGTCCTCAGTCTCAAACATCCAGAGGACGTCCGTATTGTGGCATGAATTATTCATTGAACAATAACATGAACATGGTTTAACCCGTGGAACCGGTTGGGATAATCTGTCTAGCGGTCAGTTGAATCATTCGTCATTATGTTTCAATCATGGGTATCCCGGAAGTTGTCCCGAAGATACACAACAAACAAGCATGAACCTAATCTATCTCTAATCCTATGCTTTGTGTCCCTCGGATATGTTTCAATCAAGGGAAAAATGACCATGTTGAGTTCATTGATCATCATACACAGAATAGTTGGCAATCCTACTTCTAGCAATTGGCCAGGTTCTAGGGAGGAGGATACAAACCACAACATAAGTTGGATAGATAAACATGCAGAGGTTCAACTTATAAGTTCGCAAACAGTTTAAACTCATACAGAGTAACAACATGGCAAATAATATCATAACTATCCTAACATTTCATACATCACAACAAACATTGATTTGTCTAGCCTAGCATAATTCTAGCATTCATTCCAAAGCATGCATAATAAGAAAGCATAACTAAAAGAATAAATACGAGAGATTGTATTAAACCTGAATAAAAGAGTAATACAAACAAATCTTCACGTATCTGAAGTCTCGGAGTATCTCCGTACAAAAGCTATTAGAAGCTTCTACTCTAAACTATAACCTACTAGTTTATTTCTAGAGAGAGAAAGAAAGATTATTCTAGAGAGAGAGAGAGAAGAAATGAGAAAAATGAGGTGTGTTGGAATGGTGAAATGAGTTGGGTATTTATAGGAGAAGGCTAGGGATTGAGGTACAAGTCTTTAAGCATCAAGAACAAGTACCAAAGCATCATACGGGGCAAGCGGACCAAGGGGGGTCAAACGACACCTCACAAGCCAAACACCCCTGTATTCGGAACCCTAAGGGCCGTATACGGTACCTAGGGTACCGTATACGGTACCTAGTGCCAGGGGGTGGGGGGTTGGTGCTCCATTTGCTGTATACTGAGTCCCCGGTTGCTTGGTTCGTCCGTATCTTCTTCGTTTGGAGTCCGTTTTGCTTGATTCTTGCGCCGTGGGATTCGTTTTTCCGTTACGCTTCTAATGACACTAAGTTTTCAGAATTTGGAAGTGTTTGACTTTTGCGTGTTCCGGATGATGATCAGTGAGCTTCTAGACTATGCATCTTCTCCGTCTTTCATCCGTATCTTCTGATTTTTTCACCTTCGGTCTTGGATTTTTCCTATAGAATCGTAAAATATGAATTAAGCTCTATTTCTATAAGAATATTAAGAACAGATATTTTAAGGTGATTGTTTTGCCTCGCTTTTCATGTTATTTGGACGTTTTAACCGATTTTTGCAGCAATGTCTATATTTAGACTACCTTGGTGATTTTTTGTAAATAATGATGGTTTTGAAATGTTTTCACCAAAGAATAGTCTAAAAAGTGTGGAAATATGTCCTTAAAAACATGAATTTTTGGGTCACATCAAGCCTTAGCCTATTCGTTTCTTTCAAAACCCTTAATTTTAACCCACTCACTCCAATACCCACCGAACTCTTATCTTAGAAATTTTAAACTTATGAAAAATGGTATTTAGATATCCTTTTTCTTTCACTCCAAATCACAAATACTGGTATTTACTCAAAACCTCTCGTGTGCGTTCCCTTGATAAAAATCAAAAAGTTGAGAGTATATGGTGCGAAAAATTGGCACCAAGTAAATGCAAAGTCATCAAAAGGATGAAAAATATGAAAGAAAGAAAGGATTTCAAAAAGGGCAAAAGAAAGAAACAAAATAAAACACTTAGAAAAGCCAAAAAATAGAAAAAAAGAATAAAAGAAAAGAAAAATAGAATAAAGCTAAGTGCTTCAAACCTTTCGAAAACTCCTATTCCCAAAAAGTGATAAATTCCTCCGTGTGTTTTCAAAAAGATAGAAGTCAAAATAGCTATCTTCTTCCCTTACCGTTACCCGTTTTCGTTTTCAATAAAAAGGTTGTCCAAATAATGTTTTTCAAAAGTTTAAAGGTTCTAAGATAAGCAAAACCCTTTTCAAACCACAAATTCCCACTTACCCATACCATTTAAAACATTCACCAACCATTACAACCCATTTTTGAATGTCCTGGGATAACTAGCACCGTCCTCACATAAGTGGTGGAGATCTGATTCTCAAGCAAGCCTATGATGATAGATGTTGCATGATTGGTTTATGAGCGATTTTGTTTGATTAGATTGATAGGAAACCCGAAACACATCTGAGTGAATTGAGTGACCACCTGTTGAGATCGCCTAGTCAAGTATATTCCAAGATCGCGAGAACTGAAAGGGTGCCTAAGAGAATCATTTTATGCTTCTGAAACGAATACCTTATTTTCTATTACTTTTCAGGATATGCTGCTTATATATGAAAGTTGTTGTCCTTAATATGTTTTGATTCTCCCAATAACCGAGCTTTCAAAATATTTTCATATAAAAGCAAGTGAGAAATTTGAGTATTGCTTGAGTACAAGCAAAGTCTAAGTGTAGGATATTTGATGACACGCAAAAAGTCATATTTTTGTATGTCATTATCTCACCTTTTTAGCACAAATATTGATGAAAACATTTGAAATATATAAATATCTATCACATTTCATCATTATGGCTAAAATAAAGATGATGTTTCAAGAATCGGCAAAAACAACCTAAAAATGAGCAAAATAGAGCACAAACGATCAATGAATCTTCCGTTCACTCATTTCATTGCTTCTTGAGCTACGCTCCGAGTTATAACCTCTAACTTATGTCATTTTCTTCATTAGGAAATTACGAACGCGTGGACGCAAGAATCACTCAAAACGGATAAACGACGAAGAAGATACGACCGAACGAAGAAATGAAGAACTGAAGGGCCAGGATACGGCTATCCACAGCCGTATACGGTTGACCCAGATCGTATACGACTGGGCACAGACCGTATATGGCCTGTGTAGACCATATACGGTCTGTGTTCAGCCGTATACCGCCCAGGACAGACGTATACGGTTGGTGTCCACCCGTATTTTCTCCAGGACAGCCGTATATGGTCCGGGACAGCCGTATTGGTGCATTTGGGTGATAAAAATCAGATTTTTATACGGTTGTGCGATATGGTTGTGCATTTGAGGTTCAGGATACGGTCTACGGATACGGTTGTACGTTGCCTATAAATACTAAGCTCAAGTTCTCATTTCAAGACACAACAACACATCCAAGAATATTAAACACACTTACACTTTCTCTCACTAATCTCTCTCTAAATTAGGTTATAATTTGTAGTTAGATTAGTGGCTAGTTAGTTTCGGTTAATATCGAGCAAATAGAGGGGCGATATTGTAATATCGCTTGGCGCATACTAGGAGTTCTACTCGTGTAACGTTCAAGTTGTATTTCAGCTACGCTCTTATTACTATTATATCTATCCTTTATATATTTATTATGATAATTGTTATTGTTGTTATCATGCTAGATTTAGGATTGATTACCATGATTAGCGAGTAGTGATGTTGTGTGTTTGCTATGACGTAGTTAGTCGTAATTGATTGGAATGATGTTATTAAAATTTAGTGCTTTGATTTACTTTCTATCTATGATTTTAAACCTCATAAACTAAACGCCTTTCAACCAGTAAAAGTGATTACGACCTTAATGATAGGATGTGTCGAACCCTATCCAACGGTACTTAGTTATCTGTGTCAAACATGGTCTGATTTATGAAGAGTGTAAACATTTCTTTCTAAATGAACACTAAGTACATCGTCGCCCTGGAAATACTGCTTTCTTTACTAAACACAAAGTACACTGTGGCTATGGAAGTAAGGTTTTCTAAATGAACACTAAGTACACCGGAGCCGTGGAAATACTGCTTTCTTATCTGAACGCAAAGTACACTGTGCCTGTGGAAATATGGTTTTCTGTAATGAACGTAAATAGTAGGGATTTATTGGGAATTAAAAGTAAGGGCTGGTTTATATCATAGATGGATAATATTGTGCTTTAAATACCAACTTAGTTAAGTAGTCTGGGTTAGCCTTTATGAAGCAACGTAAGGTAACGTAAGTCAGCTGATTACTTGGTATTGCGTCGAAAACACCTCCGATGTAGTCAAGTCATGGAAGCCAAGGAAAAGCCGCAGTTACTAAGCTTTGTGGATTAACGGTTAAATCACTAAGTAATAATTTACCCCCTAGACTGACCAACCCATTGATAGAAAGTAATCAAGGACAACTTATAATCTTATACTTAAATGTTTTACTTAGATTAAGGTATTATTGTGGAGTTAAGAAAGGTTGGACATCGAGTTGGTTTGTCGCCTTATTCATGCACCCAGGGATTCATCCCAGATAATGGTCACTATACCTTCATCGGTTAGTGTTGTGGGCTGGATAAACTACTCCGATCAGAATCAGGATAGCCTAATCACTCAGTGACATACTGATCGAGAACTCTATCAGTAGGGGACTAGTGCTTACTCCACAGAAACCTGAAATAAGTGAAATACAAACCTTTAGAAAACGTTTTCATAACTCATACATCATTCCAATCAATAGGCTACCGAAATCATAGCAAACACCCCCTCTAGATTATCTGCTATCTACTTATATTTTTTTTGCTTTATTTAAATTTTCTGCCTAAGTATAAAAACCCAAAAACAAACCCCCAACTACTCTTTAAAACCGTCACTAGATAGATAGTACATCTCTTTCATCCACGATCTATAATGCACTGAGTCATAGAATGACCCTAGGTCATCCTTGCTGCTATACCCCCATAGTAACTAGGTTTTAGGCCCCGCACTTATAAATTTATCGACCACTGATGCCCAGTTTTGGTCGGTCCAGTCCTCTGACGACAAGGACGGTTCACCCGTAAAAAGGTGAGCTTTCAGACCGACTAATCCGGGTTCATCAACTACCTTCGGTCGTTCCTCGACTTCCATACATTTGTACTCCACCTTGAAGTGTTTCCAGTACTATATTGAGTAACAGTGGAATAGGGGCCGTCATATTACTTTAATATTTAATTTCAAATCATCCCATAATTAACTAACTACATCGCAAGCAAACACAACAAGTATACTACTCTCTAATCATGGAAATAACTGAATGTGGCATAGTTAATATAAATGTAATTAATTAAGATAGATAAGGATAGAAAGAACTAGGATTAAATGCGAGAGAGAATAGACTTGAATTAATTGACACGATTCCGAGCATACTCCGAAGATTACAAAGCGTTCCATTCTTTCCTTCTATTCTAAACAAGCTCCTAAACTAGCCTAAAACTATTTTAGAGTAAGAAAATAGAGAGAGAAATTAGAACTAATAACTAAGTAGAAGTATTGTTCTAAGAATGGTGTGTATGGTAGGAAAGGTGTGTGTTGAAATGAAGCCTTGATGCCTCTATTTATACTTGAAATCCGGTGCATGTTAGCCATCCAAGGTGTAAGTTAGTATGTTTTTGGGGGGGTGGTCCTTTCCCGGAAAGTAGTCGCACATGTACCTTAAAGCCTCGGAAAGTGGTAGCATGTGTACCCTAAAGTTTCAGAAAGTGCTAGCACATGTACCAGATGAGTACGTGCAAGGACAGAAAAAGGAGGAGGGGATGGGCGGCTGCCAGCCGGCGGCACCTGGCTGCTGGCCGGCGGCGCCTGGCTGCCAGCCGGCGGCGGCCTGGCGGCCGGCCGTCTCGGTTCGTCATCCGTTTGCTCGTTTCTTGTTTCGTGCGTATCTTCTTCGTTATGCGTCCGTTTTCGTCGATTCTTTTTGCGTTGGATTTTTTTTTCAAAAACAAAGATTTTGATGAAAAGAAATCCCTGAGATGCATCTTTGAACTTTAGATGTCTTGTACGAATTGTTTGAATCTTTCAGCGTACATAAAATCTTCATTCTTCGTCCATTTTTGCTGATTCTTTTTCTGTTAGATTCGTAATTTGAAAACGAAGATCTTGGATAAGAAAAATCTCATTGATGGGTACTTTGTCTCAAATCTTGTCTCGGATGTCTTGAATCTTCAATCGTGCGTAGAATCTTCATTTTTCGTTCCTTTTGCTTGATTTTTCTCGTGCAACTCTATTTTGACTTTCTTGGAAAAGTTTCATTGATTTGCATATTATTTGAGTGTATTTGCCAAGTATTGTTCCAGAATGAGAGAGATATCGGTAGTAAAAACGTAACTTTTTACGCGATATCAAGTATCCCACACTTAGAACTATGCTTGTCCTCAAGCAAACTCGAATTTCAAGCATGGTTAAAGATAAGTAGATAATGAAATATGATGTGACGCAAAAAGTCTAACCTTATGGTGAAAACATTCCAAAACAATCATTATTTACAAAAAATTCACTAAAGTGCTCCAAATATAGGCGTTGCTAAAAAAATCACTAAAAACATCCAAATAACGAGCAAAACAGAGCGAATAAACAACAACCAATTCTTAGACCCTCATTTACATTATGATAAGCACATTCTAACCTTATGGTATGTTGTAATAGGTAAAAACGAGAAAGGAGAATCAAGAATCATGCAAATTGAGTAAAGAACGGAGGAGATACGGCTTCTACAGATCGTTAAAAGTCGAACATGCTTGAGCTACACACATCCAATTTCTGTGAGATTGGTACCATTAGAAGCGTAACGGAATTATGAAGCCGTTGACGTACCTACATATGTTGCTGTAAACATACATATAAGATCTCTAAATGATTTATCTGAAAACATGATTTGTATGTCAATATATGTATTATGTTCAAACTCGTTTTAAAATGTGTGCTTTGGAAATCTTTATACTTGGTTACCTGATTTAAACTAATCATACTAGTATTTCCATATCTGATGTTTGTGCTGCGGTGAAATTATAGGCAACTAACACTTTTGGTGTGAGATTAGATTCTAGGTCATACACTGGTTTGTTTCAATACTTACTTTGATGTTTTTTTTTTTTGCAAACCAGTGAGTCTATGATTTGGAGAATAATCACTTGTTTGGTAGATCACGTTTGTTTGCTTTATTTGTACAAATGCCTAGCAAACAGGGACTAACGGCTATGGATGAGGAATCTTTGAGAATAATGGAAAGATAACAAGGGGAGTCACAGTTCATTGAATTTGGGAACTTCTTGAGCGTTGCTTTGTAGGAGAAGAGATGCCTCTTTCAGACACGACAATGATTTCTAGTTTTCTATGACTCTACTTGTGTGCAGAGGATGACATCACTTCACATTATTTTCTATAATATATCCTTTTGAAAGTCAAGCTCTCGACTATAAAAGCAGCGCTTCTCGGGAGGCAACCCGTGGAATAAGACGTGTAAAGAGAAAGTGTCAATAAGTGAAGAAAATCTCTGACTATCCTTCACATTTGAACGTACCTAAAATTGCTTTATAAAAACTTCCCTGGAATTACAACTCAAATTTCAAATATATCACTGGTCTCAGAAAACAGGAAATCAATTTGAAAAATTAATAATTCATGTGTTTCGAGCATTTGAGGTACTTGCATACTACTTTTATGCACTATGCTCGAACTCGTTTAAAAACACGTGTTTTATAAAACTGATTTGTCATAGAAAACATCTTTTCAAATTCTGAGACAGTGATTTCACTTTTCATTTGCAAAAATACTGAGTTTGTAAAAATGGTACGTCCAATGTGTTCACACTTACGAGATTAATTCACAAGAGGATGATGGATGAATGAAACCAATAGCAAGATGCTTGAAGCCAAGCCGATCTTCATGGATGCAGAAAAGGATTTTGGCAACATCTCTTTTTAGAAATTTTAGACTTTTAGCTTCAATGCAGAAAAGTATCTCAACCCTTCATCCACTTTTGTTTATGATTTTGTATATTATTTGCTTTGTTAGTTTGTTAAACTAGTCTATACTCTATTTTAAGCTTATCACTAAGTGTGGGATGCCAGCCCAAAACAAACACTTGAGAAACATTTTCTTACATGTTCAAACTCTAAGTGTGGGATTTTAATTTCGGTTAATCTCAACTCAAGAGAACATTAGGGACAATGTTCCTCTAAGTATAGGATAGCAGTTGGAGAATACCTTGGTGTTTTTATGATTTTTAATGTCCAAAATAGCAAACCCGGAAAATGTTCCTCAAATTTTTCAAAAAAATTTCAAGAAAATTAAAAAGTATGAGCTAAATCACTTGATTAACTCTACTATTTTTGAGTCATAATATCTTTTAAGAGGATTTGTTTTCAAAATATGAGTAAGATATTTCGGAATCTAAGGAAAATAAGGTAGAAATTTCTTAAGCAAGAAATGATAATCTAATAGGAAGCATGACGAAGCACATACAACCCTATCTGCAGTGAGGTATCTTGAGCCTAAAAGCATTCATCTTTAATGCTTTACTATTCATTTCTTATGTGTTCCGATGCATGTATCTCTAATATAGAACTTTCTCTTGACATATACTTCAAGACCACATTGGTGTGTACCGTACGCGGTATAGGTGCAATTAGATGACCTTGACATTCCCTAGGATATAACCCCATTTTTAGAAATCTTTTCAAGCCCAAAACCCTTCAGATACTCATTTTTAGTATCAATGATCCGCCTAATAAACCCTGTTGAGCCTAAACCTTTCGTTTCATTAAACCCTCATCTTTAAACACTATTTCATTAAACTTGCGAACTGAACCCAGTTGTGCGAGTCGAACCAAACTGCGAGCCGAGACCACTTGCGAACCGAGATCACTTACGAGTTGACATCTGTTGCGATCCGAACTGAGATTGGCAAACTGAAGTTTGCGAGTCGAGCTGAGATTGCGAATTGAGCTGAGTTGCGAATCGAGTTTAATCTGAATTCCCAGAACAGTCTGAATTTTTGAAGATGTTTAATTTAAGTAAAATGATTGAGATGGAAATTGAGGTTGGAAAATCTAATGTTTCACCTAAATTGTTAGGACTTGAAGATTACTACAGTTGGAGAGATAGATTTGAATCTTACTGTAGATTCCATGATCTCTCAATCTGGATGTGTATCAAAACTGGATACACTGCACCTACTAAATCTGTTCAAAATGCCACTGTGGTGATTACTTATCAGAATATGACTGATCAACAAAAGGAGGACTTTAAAACAGAGAACAAAGCTCATTCTTGTATTAAGATGTGTCTTCCTAAAGAGATCAATCATCAGCTGAAATCTTTTCATACTACTAAAGAACTCTGGGAAGCTCTTGAGAAAAGAGGTGAAGGTAGTCCACAAGTGAAAGCTAGCAAGAAGAATCTTCTCAAGAAGCAGTTTACAGTGTTTAAAGCTTTGAAGGGAGAAGATCTTGATGCCTAGGTTACCCGTTTCTACCATCTACTGAGTGAGCTAGAAAACCATGAGATTACTGTAGAAGAAGTAGAGAAAACTGAAAAATTTATTGAGGGTTTGCCTTCTAAGTGGGAAATGCATGGTGTTATACTCAAGGATAATGAAACAAGATATGCTACCATGACCTTAGAGCAGGCTATTGACAAGCTTAAAGGTTATTGTAGGTTCCAACTATTCGGACCAACACGAGTAGTTTGCTTGTATGTAAATGCGGAAAATTAAATACAACAAGTTATGCAAGATTTAAGCTTAGTATCACCACAACACAAAGATGTATGTATATATATATTATCAACAAGTAAACATACACTTTGACAAAACACACAAGGAACAAAATAACCCTACCAATGACTTTTTCTCTCTGGACAGTGAGTTATGTGTGTGTTCAGTGGCTTACAAACAGAAGCTGACGAACTTCTATTTATAGCCCAAGTTAAGCTTTCTGCGACACAACCCTTGTGTCGCATAGACTGATTCTGCGACACAACCCTTGTGTCGTATGGACGGATTCTGCGACACAATGCTTATGTCGCAAAGAGTGAATCTGCGACATAATCCTTGTGTCGCAAGATTACAAAACTTGTAATTAAACTATATCTTATCTATACAATGCGTAATTACAATAATGACACAATTACAGACTGAGACCAACTGACAGACACATCTAGATGTACCAACAAACTCCCCCGTGTCTTCAGCTTGGTCTTCAAAGAATTTCTTCAATTAGCTTCAGTCTTTAAACCCATCCAGGTGGAAAGTTTCCACCAGCATGCACACCAAAAGAGAAACATATATCAACGATTTTCTGAAATCGCTTCGCCAGAATTGTGTTGAACTCGTTGTCAGGATTGTAGCGAATACGATTGTTGAATAGTTTCTTCATGTCATCCTTTGACAAGTTTATTATGCTCATCGGGTCAAATATCCTGAATTCTGCTTTAGGTAAACCCCACAGAGAAGTAGACCCAGTTTGAGGCACAGAATCAGGCACGTGGACAAGAACGGCTTCACCGGTGTGAGCATCCAGTTCCCAGTAATGAAATCGTTTCAGCAAATTAAGGGGAACAGATTCTAGTGAGACTTCACAAAGACAATTTGCAGGAGGATAGTGATTTCTGACGATTGGCTGATTTGTCTTTGGGTCAAGCTTTTTCTTGAAAGTAAAACGAGTACCCAGCACAGGTCTGACATAATGATATTTCTTTGATCGAATCTCTGCTCGCATGACCTTCTGAATAACTTCAGCTATTCCGTCTTTATGAGGATTGATCAACTGAAGTCGAGTAAGATGAACAAGATCGTGCTTTGGCAACGTACTCAATTTCTTCAGAGATCGACGAAAGTACTGGATACCGTCACGTCTTTTGATCATGAACCTTCCCTTGTTCACCTTCCAACTTTTAATAAGGCCGGTATAATCACCGCCTACCTTGTATTTCTTGCAGGTAACAGGAACAGGTTCGATATTTTTACCTTTGATGAACCAGTTATCCCTGATGGACATTTCCCTGTCAACAGGAACATGTTCGAACGTATCCTGTGGGAAGATGTCATTGTAATTTGTCCTTGGGAATCCTGTGGGAACTGGTAAATCTCGAGAAAGTCCGACAGGTTCAGACGATTCAGGAGCAGAGGAAGCCTGATAAGACGATCCTGCGGTGGATCCTGGTACATAATTGAATGCAGGCTCTGACTCATCGTCAGAAGAATCAGATACGACAATACCTTCCTGTGGGTGAGAGGGCTGATCAACATATTCTTCATTTGGATCAAGTCCTTCCTGCTCAACCTCAATATCATCATTATCATTTGCAGCCTCGAAATCAAAAGGCTCTTCAGGTACAACACCATCTTCATAAACCGCAGCTTGAAAGTATGTCAAATTGCAATAGGTGTAATCTACAGCTAACGGTTTCGGTTGCCCTGGTAACTCAAGAATGTAATCTAAAATAGGAGTTTCATTAATAACAGAATCATTTACATTTTCGGTATTTACATTTTCATCGCCCTCGGCGGAAACCCTAGGTGTTGATTCTAAAGCCGGTTGGCTTGACTCCCCCGAAGCAATAGCTTGGGTTTCCAGCAGTAGAATCTTTGATTTCAGCTCAACATTCTCCTTTTCTAGGATAGAGATTCGGGCATCTTGAGCTTCGAACACCGTGAGTTGAGCTTCCATGTCATGCTGCATTTTATCAAGTCTGCGCAGGAGCTCTTGAATAACCGCCGGGTGAGGAGTGATAGGAGATTCGGTTCTCGGGAGCTCAGAAGATGTAGAAGTTGAAGTGCGAGAGCGGCGAACCGGAGGATCCAAAATATCAGCCTCAGAGGAATCACGAGGCCGTTTACCTCGGCTGGAGGATTCAGGAGGTGGAGAAGGTGGCTGATATGCGTCGATCTCACGATCGAGATCGACAAACTCCTGATCCAGAGAATCTGGCAAAACAGACGGTTGCGGAGCTGCGGGTGGTTGAACTGGTGGTGGTTGTTGGGCCGGAGGTGGAACTGGGGATGGTGGAACAGTAGGCCTGGGGGCTGGATCGTTAAACTGTTCACCAGGAGGACCAACATAAGCCGGATCAATGATATGACCGAATAAGTCAACCTCCCTTTCTGGTGCCTGACCCTGCTTAGCAAAAGAGGTACAGATTGTGTAGATCCTGGTGTTCATCGGTGTCTGCTTGAAGGTATGAACAGTAGCCACTGGAAGACCAGGAAGCAGATGATTCAGCAGTAACTGAGTGAACCTTGGATACAAAGCCCACTTTTCTCTAGTGTCCAGTGCGTTGCTGACAAACCCTCGGAAGATATAACCAGAGAAGTTGAATGGCTTGTTGTAGATCAACGCAAGAAAAGCTGAAACAGTGGCGTAGCTCATTCCCTCGAGGCCTGCCCTTCGGCTGGATAGACAAACAATCACAATGTGAGCCAGATACCGCCAAACCTTTGTCATATAGGTTTTCTTGTACTGGTCCACTGGGATGTCCTGATAACCAATAGATTGCATCCCTTGAGCAATGGCCGCAGCAGAAAACTGAGTGAACATATCAGGGTTGTCTCCAAATTCGAAGAAATCCCGAATCAGCTGCTCAGAAAAGATGACCTCGTGACCTCGAACCTTTGAAATAATACGAGTATCCTGTTCCTCTTTGTTGACCACGGCATTATCCCAAAACTCAGTAATGTGATCTCGCAAAATCCGCGTGTCAGCAGTAATGGCTTTGTGGATTCGAGACCGTCGGAGAAAAGATATCATGGGTCGATATGGACGCGATGTCTCGACAGCGGTGTTCAGGAAAGCCACAATGTTGTGACGCGGTTCCCAAAAGTACTTTGTGACATCAATCTCAGGAAGTGGTGCAGCTTGTGCAGGTTGTTGATCAGCCATTTCTGAAAAATAACAGTAATACAACCAAAAACTCGAGCAGCGTTAGCGTTAGTACACAAAAAAATAATCGCGTTTTATTTTACAAATGTTCTGCGACACAGTAGTTGTGTCGCATAACAGAGATACGACACAGTACTTGTGTCGTAGAGGGAGACTACGACACAGAGCTTGTGTCGCATGACACGTGTCACGCGGACAGAGTTTCCCTTGCATTTAGCATTTTTTGAGAAATTAATCTCAGATGCGACACAACAGTTGTGTCGTAGGTTGTGTCGTATAAAATGATACGACATAACTCTTATGTCGTATGTTGTGTCGTACATGATACGACATAAACGGAGGGAATCGATACGACATAACACAGTTTGATCTATGCGACACAACGCTTGTGTCGTATGTTGTGTCGCAAAGATGAACATCAAAACAACCCAGAAATGGTTTTGACCAAAATGTTGGGGTTTTCGAAAACTAATCATACCCTAGGGTTCGCAAACAGTAAGGGAGCAAGAATACCAAGGTTTCTAACCCTAGAAATCCCTAAACCCTAAATAATTTAAAAAAATAACCGTAACCCTAAAACCCGTAATATCCACAACAAATTATACTCATGATAGGCAAAGAAAATACGAGGGATCATACCAAAAGAAGCGTAAGGATGAGACGAGTAGGAATCGAGCAACAAATCTCTGGAAATAGCTTCGAACCAACAGAATCGAAAAGGAAAACGACTGTGTCGCAAAATCGCAGTAGTGTCGCAAAAACGCCTTTGTGTCGTATGAGTTGTGTCGTGAGTAATTATGAAAGCGTAATTAGTTATGTCGTATGTTGGGAATAGTTAACCCCAAACATGTATGCGACATAAGATACGACACAATGGTTATGTCGTATAGAAGAGATACGACACAATGTACGACACAATTCTTGTGTCGTATAAATGGAATACGACACAATGCTTGTGTCGCACAGAAGACAGAGCAGATTTTAGCGACATATAATTTGATTTAGAATTCGATTTTGATTGAGACTAAAGAATTTTCGCAAGAGAAACGATTTGTGACAAACAAAATAAAGATAAGATAAAGTTAAATACAACTATAAAAATAAAGCTTAACAAAAATATCTACAAGCACAATACTTTTTGGTGACGGAGTTATGATAATTCTGGTTAGGGATCATATTGACACAACATGCAATAATTAGAAATAGTAAGAGTTATTTCGATCATCAGTATATTTGTCCGCTTTAAATTTACTTGACGTACTAGAAACACTTGTTATAAAAATTATTTCAAGACGATTATTAGTATATTTGTCCACTTAAACGTGTTATACTCACATCTAGGAGATAATTTTATTATTATTGACTGTTCATTTCGCTGTGGACACTACCATAGATATACATCTTAACTTGAGACATAGACCATGTTTCCATTTACAGAGAGAATATTAGAAAATCAAATTTAAGAATCAAGACAGCGGTGACAGGTCTGTACGTGCGTACAACAGAGCGACATAACTTGATTCAGGTTTAAGCAAAACCGAACATGGTCCAACCCTTTAGGCGACCTTGTAAGGTATCTTGATTTTAAAGACTTTTCAAGTACTTTGACTTGCGTTTGCTTAATTTTAAAATATATATCAACAGAAGCCAGGTCTATACTTACGTATAACAGAGGAAACTGTCAATATATACCCCCAGATGATATCGAATAAACTTCTTTCACGAAAACATATATAGTCGAAGTAAGATATTAAGACTTGTGTCATACATCTAATGGTGTTGAACCACTTGAAATGGACAATTATCATTTAAACTTCTTAATAATTCTCAAAGAGATGTGTATAACATGCCTACTAATACATCGTATAATGAAGACAATGTTTATAAAAACTGATTTTAATATGTTAAATAAATCTACTGACACATCCAGGATAAATCTTAAAGTTTCCATATTCATTGCATGTCATTCAATGTACTATCATATCCCAAGTTGTTTACAGACACAACATCAACGTCTATTTTAGAAATGTAGCAACCTAGCATTTCTTTAATACTACATAGTATAAAGAGTGGCTGTTGCGAATTTTTTTTTTTTTTTTTTTTTTTAATTTAAACAACACTGTACATAAAAATAGTCACAAATCATTTCTTGAGATCAAGGGAAATCATCCCTATCATATCTACAAGTTCGTTGAAACGAGCACGCGAAAATGCTTTGGTAAAAAGATCGGCCTTTTGCATGAGGGTATCAATGTGAATAAGGTCTATCAAGTGTTTCTCATAGCAATCTCTTATGAAGTGAAACCTAATCTCTATGTGTTTGGTCTTAGAATGTTGAACAGGATTGCGAATAATAGATATAGCAGCAGTGTTATCAATATAAATAGGAGTTAAGGTAAGAAGTAACCCATAATCACGTAATTGGTGTTGAATCCACAGAATCTGGGAGCAACAACTTGCAGCAGCAATGTATTCAGCTTCCGCTGTTGAGGTGGAAACTGTTGTTTGCTTTTTACACTGCCAAGACACCAATCTGGAACCGAGATATTGGCAACCTCCTGTAGTTGACTTCTTATCCGAATTGCAGCCGCCATAATCAGAATCAGAATAGGCTGAGAGAGAGAGAAGTCTTTCTCGTTTGAGTACCATAGACCAAGTGATGGCCTATATTTGAGGTAACCAAAAATTCTCTTTACAGCCTTCATGTGAGAAACTTTGGGCTTCGCTTGATACCTGGAACAAATAGACACAGCAAACACAATATCTGGTCTTGATGCAGTAAGATACATTAACGATCCTATCATAGAACGATAATCTCGCTCCTTGCAGTCTTCTTCGTGTTCAGCAGGCCCGAGTTTGTGATTAGTTTCAATAGGAGTACCATATGGTTTACAGTCATGGAGCTCATACCGAGTCAACATGTCATTGACATATTTGGACTGATGAATGTAGAGTCCTTTATCAGACTGCTCAACCTTTACACCCAGAAAGAATTTGAGTTCTCCCATGGCACTCATCTCAAACTCGGACTTCATAATTTTCTCGAAATCCCTGCACAAAGAATCATTAGTTGAACCAAATATAATGTCGTCCACGTAAACCTGTACCAGCAGCAAATCTTTTCCATCCCTTTTAACGAAGAGAGTGCTGTCGATGTGGCCTCGGGAAAAGCCATTTTTCGTTAGATGATTTGCCAACCTCGCATACCAAGCTCTGGGAGCTTGATGAAGTCCATATAAAGCTTTGCCTAACTTGCAAACATAATCAGGATGAATAGGATCTTCAAAACCTGGAGGTTGCTTGACATACACATCCTTCAGAACCTCTCCATACAGAAATGCGCTCTTGACATCGAGTTGATAAACCCGAAAACCTTTAAGTGTTGCAAAAGCCAGAAAGATGCGAATAGATTCCAGTCTTGCAACTGGAGCAAACACATCATCATAGTCCAAACCCTCGATTTGAGTAAAACCTTGAACCACCAACCGTGCCTTATTTCGAATAACAACGCCTCTGTCATCCTTTTTCACACGGTATACCCAGCGAGTGCCAATAGGAGCGGCATCTTTGGGTAAAGGAACCAATCTCCAGACATCAAGCTTTTTGAATTGATTTAACTCTTCCTGCATAGCCTCAATCCAGTATGGATCTTTCAAAGCTTCGTCTATTTTCTTTGGTTCAAGCTGAGATAGGAAGCATTCTTCCATATTTTCATCCAAGAAGGCAGGAGAGGCAGTAGAAGATTCCTCACGAATCTCATTGGCAGCTACCTGACCTCTAGTTAGAACACCTTGTTGAAGTTCACCAATGATGTTATCAGTGGGGTGGGAAGAATGAATTCGAAGTTGAGGAATCGGATCAGGCACAATGATCGAATCCAGATTAGAAGGAGCGGCTTCTGAATGTTCAATAGCAACTGAGTGATCAGTAGCACAACTTTCATGGTCAACCGGTAAGATGATATCAGTTTCAGTTACAGGATTGGATTCAGTAGCCATCTGATCAGCGTCGGAGGGAATATCATCATAGACAATATTCTCAGGTGGTACAGCTCTAGAAGTTGAAGTAGATACTTCAGAAGAAAGATCTAAACCATGAAGTAAAGATACCACCTGATCTTCTTCACTAAATTTGGGAAGATTAAAAGAATCTACCAACTTGTCATACTCAAACAAGGATCCCGGTCCCTTGCCCTTTGGAGAATCAGTATACTTCATGAATCTTACTTCAAAATGTTCCTCTATTCTCCCAGTAGACTTGTTGAAAACTCTTTTATTTGGCGAGTTCACAGAATATCCCAAAAATAGACCATCGACAGTCTTTTCATCAAACTTTCCTATTGAATCCTTAGTTATTAATATTGAGCATGGACACCCGAAGGGCTCAAGAAACTTTAAATTTGGCTTGCGATTATTCAGCAATTCATAACATGTTTTGTTTCGCTTCTTAACCGTCGAGACTCGATTCAACACATAGCATGCAGTATTAACAGCTTCTGCCCAAAATGTGGTGGGCAGATGTGCATCAGACAGCATGGTTCTTGCTGTTTCAATGATTGTCCTATTCTTTCTTTCAGCGACACCATTTTGCTGAGGAGTACGAGCAGCACTGAATTGATGGAAGATTCCTTTTCGAAGACAATACATTTCCAAGGTTTTGTTCTTGAATTCTGTTCCATTATCGCTGCGTAGTTTCTTGATTTTCAGGTTACACAGATTTTCCAGACGATCGAACAAGTAGGTTAAAGTATCGGCTGTTTCATCCTTTCCAGCCAAGAAATATACCCAAGAGAACCTTGAGTAATCATCAGTAACGACCAGATAGTATGACTTTCCTCCTATACTTTTCTTGTTCACAGGACCGAACAAATCCAAGTGAAGTAATTCCAAAGGAGATTCAATAGAGTTCACCTGCTTAGACTTATGGAACTTCCTGTGTTGTTTTCCTTTGAGACAGGAAACACATTCATCATCTATTTCGAATGATTTTTTAGGCACACCTAACACAAGATCATTATTGACAAGATAATTCATTCTGCGAAAATGAATATGTCCCATACGTCTGTGCCAAAGCAGTGAATCTTTAGAAGATGCTTTTGATAGCAAACAAGTATGCTCCTTGGTAGTAACTGTTTGCATATCCAAAATGTACGAGTTGCGTACACGGGGTGCTCTCAGTAGCACCCATTCCTCGGGAATAACAAATCCCGGTTTCAAAATCAAACATTCAACATCTGTAAATGCTGTAGTAAACTTCTTGTCGCATACTTGAGAAACACTGATCAGATTGTGTTGCAGTTCCTCGACATAGTTTACTTTATCAAAGCTTACTTTTCCATTTGTAAGAGTACCTTGTCCCGTGATGTTACCACCTGTATCTCCAGCAAAAGCAACATGTCCTCCGCGATATGGTTTAACGTTTGACAAAAGAGACATGTCACCTGTCATGTGCCGTGAGCAGCCACTATCCACATACCATTTACTGCTTTGTACATGATCTGACTGCTACAGCACAACATGAAGAGAAAGTTAGTTAGAAATGGAGACCCAGGCCTTTACAGACTTGGGTACTCCGGAGACCTCATCAATAATAACTACATCAGTTAAAACTTTGTTCTTCAAGAGATCAGAAGTATTTTCTGATGCAGTATTACTTGATGATAAGTCATTTGATGACTCTTTTGGTCTCCAAACATTCACTGGACCAATATGGGGTTGCTTATTAACAATGTTAGGCTGTTTAACCGGTGGTTTACTGGGCCTAGCAGCATTAACTTTCGAGATAGACGGTTGAGCAAGTGTACTTTTCTTTGAAAATGATTTTACAGTTGAATTTTTGGAAACACCTTTTGATAACATTTTTCTCGAAAGCAACGGACATTGATTAATCAAGTGACCTTGTTTCTTGCAGTAGAAACATGATCGTCTCTCCTTAAAGGTTTGGTCGTCTCTCCCTAAGAATTTAGGTGATACAGACATCTTTGAAGTGAATGTCTCAGAATGTGAAACAGAGGATTTGACAGAATTCTTGATTGATTTATAACCAGTATTCTTAAAATCATTCCTTTTAAGTTCAGCCTTAGCCTTAGTACTACTTTGTGAAGATTTATCGTTTGCCTTAGAAGTAATAAAGTGGTGATCAGGCTTAGAGTAGTTCTTTTCACATTGAGACACACACTTACAAGGAATATCTCCGACTTCGACCCTCTTTTCAGTAGTTTTTGAGGGAGCGGACTGAAAGCTACCGAAGGAGGTTAACTGGACAAATCCTGATGAGGTAAACTTAACAGGTTCGAAAGGCTTCACTGGTTTAGCCTTGACCGACTTAGTTTTCTTTCTATTATGTTTGACCTCTATGTTAGCTTGATCAACTTCAGGCAACTTAGGAACAGGTAAACTAACAGATTCAACTACGGGCGTCTCTGCTTGATTGATAGTAGGTTCATTAACCGTCAGTTCAACAGGCTTTGTATCTACTAAGGCAGTAGGCACAAAATCTTTAATTTCATCCTTAGACGGTCTACACAAGTTTACATCTAAAGATGGAGGCGGTTGATTATGATAACCCAAACCGGATTTATCTTTAGTATTAGACCTACCCGTTTGCAGGAGTTCAGTAAAGACCATTGATGAAGTATTGATATTCTTGAGTTTTCTTTTGTAATCAACAGCTTCGGCTTGGGAGGCAGCCAATTCCCTTTTTAAATGAGCGATCATTTTTAGGTAACTGTCAATTTCATCTTGATTACTGAAAATTAGAGCCTTCAGCTCCTTTTTATCTTCTATTAATTGATTAATGTTACTTTCAAAATGTTTCTCATTATTTCTCAAAACTTTGTTTGCCTCCATTAGATTCAAGATATCAGACTTCAGGTTATCATTATGTTCCATAAGCCCATTTACTTTACCAGTTAAACTTATACAAGAATCACAAGAAAATGACGCAAATTGTACCTCATTGTTGATGGCCATGAAGCATTGTTCTTGAGTTTCATGAGCAGAAAAGTCATAAGCATCACCATCTTCAATCAACAATGCAGCCTTAGCAGTAGAGTTCTTAATCTGTTTTGGAGTAACAGATGGCTTTGTGAAACCAGTGGCTGGCTGTCGTCCTTTCTCGCATTCTCGGGCGAAGTGACCAAGATTCTGACACTTATAGCATTTGATTTTGCTTTTGTCGAATCCCATTGGTGTTCGGTCAGCAGTGTCTTCTAGAGATCTCTTTCCAGTTCTTCTTAGATAGTTTTTGGCTCTGCGAGTAAGCATAGCCATATTCCATCTAATGTCTATTCTTTCTAATTCATCTGGATCAACTTGATTGAAATCTTCATCAGTCAGTTCTAGAGTACTGACTCTCTTAGAAAGAAAATCTTCATACGATGAGAGAAAAGCAGTGAACATTGCAGCATGCTCATCTGTGGTGGCTGAAGAAGGGACAGACGATGATGAACAAGTTTTACTTGAGGAAGTAGTATAAGTTGGGAGGGATGAAAAAGTTCCTACAGCCGGATTACTGTAAGAAGAAGATCTCTGAGAATTAACTTCAGATGAAATGAAGGCGACTCCACTATTACTTGATTGAGCAGTGGATCGTGTTTCCTTCTTTTGAATATCTAAAGCACCAGCTTCAAGCTTTCCAACAAGATCATCTAAGGACAATTGCATTGTCTTAGGATCATTTTCTAATAGCAAAACTCGTGTTTCCCAACTTGGAGGAAGAGCAGCTAAAGCCTTTTTGTTAATTTCAGAATTCTTCAGATTATATCCTCCAGCTTGCAATTCATTTACAGTACGTGTAAATCTGCACAGCATGTCTCTGACAGTCTCATTTTTCTGGATATAGAAGTAATCAAACTGAGTTTTGACTAATTCCAGTTTGCTCTCGATGAACTCGGAATTACCACCAAATCTTTTCTCAATAGCAATCCAAAGATCATAAGCGATTGTTTGAGGAAACATATCCAAGACATCAGTTGGCAGTGACATAGTAATAGCAGAATAAGTTTTTCGTTCAATTTCCCATGCTTTTCGTTCTTCTGGAGTGTATGAACGAATAGGTTTGGGTGGAGGAACACCCATGTGTTCTCCAAGAGCAATCGGAGCTTCATATCTTTCAAGAAGAGACAATTCCATGACAGGATCAGTGAATAACACAAAAGATATAAATCGTTGTTTCCAAGCTCGATATTCCATTCCTGGCGCAAAATAAGGAGGTTTATTGGCACTACCTATCGTAGCATTATGTTGTAGAACTGCATCAACACTTTGAAGAGACATGTTGAAAATCTGCAAGAAAAGTTAGAAAATATTCCACAAACAAGCTGAAATTTTTGTCTAAGTCTGGGAAAATGCGACACAGTGGTTGTGTCGCAGAAGGTCAATACGACACAAGAGATGTGTCGCAGAGCTTAATCAGACAGAAGACAAAAATGCGACACAACAGTAATGTCGTATGTTATGTCGCAACTTGTGTCGCAGACCAGTCAAGGTCAAAGAAG
This sequence comes from Pseudognaphalium luteoalbum, assembly GCA_963422505.1. Taxonomy (NCBI): domain Eukaryota; kingdom Viridiplantae; phylum Streptophyta; class Magnoliopsida; order Asterales; family Asteraceae; genus Pseudognaphalium; species Pseudognaphalium luteoalbum. The sequence goes on from OY730196.1 coordinate 54,212,355, forward strand.
ATTGTGTCGTAGGCTTATGTCGCACGTTATGTCGCAGACAAGTTAATGTCGTATGGTTGTGTCGTATGAACAGTGGATACGACACAGAGCTTGTGTCGCAAAGACACGCGTGCAGACAGCCTAGAGCCCACAAAAGATTTCAACTTTCAACACAAATATTAAACTAATACACCATGCTTTTCTGCAGTTTGAATACCAATTTTTTAAGCAAAAGATTACCAACTTTTGTTTAAAACAAATTCCAAGGTTTGACAAACACAAACACTTAGGAATCAAACACCAAAATAAGCTCAAATATGCTCCTTTTGACCAAGAACACCAAGAACACACAAAATGAAAATAACACTAATTTGACTAAAATCTTGCAAAAACTAACTCGCAACCACAACTCAAGAGTATGTGGCTCTGATACCAATTGTAGGTTCCAACTATTCGGACCAACACGAGTAGTTTGCTTGTATGTAAATGCGGAAAATTAAATACAACAAGTTATGCAAGATTTAAGCTTAGTATCACCACAACACAAAGATGTATGTATATATATATTATCAACAAGTAAACATACACTTTGACAAAACACACAAGGAACAAAATAACCCTACCAATGACTTTTTCTCTCTGGACAGTGAGTTATGTGTGTGTTCAGTGGCTTACAAACAGAAGCTGACGAACTTCTATTTATAGCCCAAGTTAAGCTTTCTGCGACACAACCCTTGTGTCGCATAGACTGATTCTGCGACACAACCCTTGTGTCGTATGGACGGATTCTGCGACACAATGCTTATGTCGCAAAGAGTGAATCTGCGACATAATCCTTGTGTCGCAAGATTACAAAACTTCTAATTAAACTATATCTTATCTATACAATGCGTAATTACAATAATGACACAATTACAGACTGAGACCAACTGACAGACACATCTAGATGTACCAACAGTTATGATTTCACCAAAAAGTCAAGAAATATAGATTCTGATCAGGTTCATAACCCTGGGTTATATCATGGTAAGACAAATCTTTCAACTGCGTCCTCCAGTTCGACCACTGCATTGTTAGTTGGTGATACTGGTGAAAATGGTGAAATGATAACTGAGGATATGTGTTTTCTTTCGTCATCTGGTAGTGAAACAAAAGGAAAAGGTACTGAGAAGTCACCTCAAGAGCATCAGAAGATGTCTATGAGTGTGAAATCTACTGAACAACAACTGTCTGTTCTTGCTTCTTTTGTTGCTTCGTATGAAAATTATATTCAGGGTAAAATCAATGATCCGAATCTTTTTGATGAAGATTATGATCAAATAGACTCTGACTATCTTGAAGAAATAGATCTCCAGGATCAACTTGCTATGTTATCAAGGAGAGTGAAAAGTTTCTTAAAGAGGACTGGTAAGAAGGTTGTTGGCAACCGATTAGGGTTTGATAAAACCAAGATCAAGTGTTTTAACTGTCAAGGTTATGGATACTTTTCCCGTGAATGCCAAAGACCTAAGGTAGATACTGGAATTAGAAAACAAGGTTCAGGGAGTACTCTTGCTTTCAAAGCCTTGGTGGTAAAGCAGTTAGATGGCTCTTATGATTGGAAAGCTGAGTCTGAAGAAGCTTTGATGGCTGAGATTGAAGATCAAGAGAGAATTGCTGATACAATGTCCTACATGCCTACTGATGTAGAATAACAAGTAGAGATGCCTGCGACTGAAGTGAAAGCAAGTGATGATGATGTGATGTATATGGATTCAACTCAAGAAATGAGTCCTAAAGAGTTTGTGGCAGACATGGCAGAAGTTTAAACAGATAAGAAAAGGGTATGTCTTGATATTCTTACTCTTGCTGATATTTGTTATTTAGTTACTGATTTACAATCTCAGATTAGTGTGTTAACTGTCTCAAATAGCAATTTGTTATCCCAATTGAATATGGATAGAGAATCTGATAAGACTGTTAGATCTGAACTTGACCAAGCCCATATGGATGTGCGTAGATTAAGTAAGGATAAACAGGCCTTAAAAGATAAGATTAAGTCTGATACTTCTAATAGAACAGCTCTTAGAGATACCATAAATGAAAAATCAGTTATCATAGATGGTCTCTACATGAACATTAAAGACTTAAATGAAACAATTGCTAGTAAGGATCAGGAATAGCAAATCTTAATTGGAAGTTTGTTGAGCAAAACCGTAAGCTTGAATATTATAGAACTATTGAAATTGATAAAATGCTTGATGCTCAATGTAGTGTAAAGGACAAGAATGGGATAGGATACAATGATCTAGCCCCTCCTTTTAATGCCAATTACACTCCTATTCCTAAAGATTCTGAAATGGTTGATGCTAATTCTGAGGTTATAGTAACTAATAAGTCTGATAAATCTGAGGCACAGAAGAATGTTGTTAAGAATCTGTCATCACATAATGGTAAGATTTCACTTCTCACCAAAATACAATTTGTATCGGGTGAAGTGATTAATGATACTAAGACTGATGATAAGGTTAATAAGGAACAAACACCTGAATCTTTAGTGCCTAAGACTCCGAATCAGAAAGCAAAAGTTAATAAATCATGAAAGCAGATGTCATGTTTCAAGTGTCACCAAAAGGGACACGTAGCTTCTTGTTGTCCAAATAAGAAACTGGAAGCATCACATAAGCTTGTGATTGATGAAAAGACACCGAATGACTCTAGGTTGAATGTGGATAGGTTAGATACCAAACCTAAGTTAGGTAATAAACCTGTTAAAATTCTAAAAGAGATGGTAATCACAGTGTCTCCCTACCTAAATCTAAACGGCCATATACTCTAAGTGACAATTCTTCTAATAAGCCTAGGGATATGACACTGTCAAGGTTTAGAACTCAAAGTAGAAATCACAGTCATTATGAGAGTGGTTCAACTTCACGAACACATGAGTTTAATTATAATTATAATAATAGAACTCTTAATTTAGTGCCTAGGAGGTTCTCCTCAAATTCACCTCTTAAGGCTGATCGTCCACAAGCTCAAGCATCTTCGAAAGTAACCAAAGCTCCTGATGGGAAGAATGGTTATTTTAAAGAGCTTCAGTTTGTTGATGATAAGGGACAAACCAAGACCGTAATGGCTTGGTTCCCTCTTGACAACTGATTGTGTTTTGTGTTGTGTGCAGGAGCCTACTGTGAACAAGGATAGTTGGTGGTATGTAGACAGTGGGTGCTCAAGGCACATGACTAGATAACGAAGTCTACTAAAGAACTTCAAAGAAGGTTTCAAGCAAAAAGTTAATTTTGCAGGAGACAAAGGACGAGTAATTACGGGAAAAGGAAAAGTTTCAAATGGAACTTTGACTCTAGAGGATGTGAATTATGTTGAAGAACTAACACACAACCTAGTGAGTGTTTCCCAAGTCTGCGATAAAGGTCATCCAGTTCATTTTAATTAAAAGGAGGCTTTAGTTCTGAAGTCAGGCTTCACAATTCCTGAAGAGTGGATATTGATGAGGGCACTAAGGAAGAAGGACATCTATGCTATAAACATGGGTGTTTCTAACTCTTCAATGATGTCTACTTGTTTATTATCCAAGGCCTCAGAAGCAGATGCATTATTATGGTATAGGAGAATGGCAAATCTGAACCGGAGAAAGATGAATTTCATAACCAAAAATGGGTTAGTTCTAGGTGTACCACAAAAATGTTTCGAGTCTCTAGATAAGTGTGTTTCTTGCATGAAAGGAAAGCAGCACAAGAAACCACACAGATCTAAGACTGAAAACTCGATCTCCTCACCATTTGAGTTGCTACATATGGACCTCTTCGGCCCTATAAGCAAGAGAAGTCTAGGTGGCAAATGGTACTGTTTGGTTGTCACAGACGATTATTCTAGATTCTCATGGATGTTCTTTTTGGGATCTAAGGATGAAACTCCTGGAATTCTAATTTTCTTTGATCTAGTAGAGAATGTCTACAAAACGAGAGTGAAGCGTATTCGTAGTGACAACGGAACATAATTCAAAAACTCAACGTTAATTATCTATTGTTTAAGCAAAGGGGTTATTCATCAATTCAGTGCACCTTATGAACCTCAGCAGAATTGTGTTGCTGAAAGGAAGAATAGAACGTTGATAGAGGGTGCTAAAACAATGCTTGCTGATTCAAAGCTTCCTGTCATCTTTTGGGCAGAAGCAGTGAATACAACATGTTATGTTCTAAATAGAGTTCTTACGGTTAAAAAGCAGAACAAGACTTGTTATGAGCTTTTGAACAAAAAGAAACCAAACTTAGAAGGATTTGAACCCTTTGGAGTTTCGTGCACTATATTAAAAAATGGTCATCAAGCTAAATTTGGTGAGAAGGCTGATGAAGGATTCTTCCTAGATTATATGCCTAATTCGCCAAAGAAGAGAGTTTTTAATAAAGTCATAGGACGTTTGGAGGTAGTATATAACATTGAAGTTACAAGCTACACACCAGATGTACATAAGGGCTTAGATTGGCAATTTGATTATTCTGATCTTTTTGCATCTTTTAAAGTGCCTGTAAGTGATTTGTCAGTGATTCAGAGATTTCTGAACATTTATTGTCTGGAAATAAGGATATTGGCCACACTCCAACATCGAATGCTCAATCTTCTGCAATCAAGACAAGTGCTGATCCAAATCAACCATCTACTAGTGGATCTCAAAGATCCAAAGTAAATACACCTCCAGATGAGGAAGAGCTGATGCAAGACTTAGTGGATGATATCATTACTCCACTTAGAGAATTAAGAATATCTTCTGATATTGATAATTCACAGCCATCCAGTGAGGAGGTACCATATTTGCAAGACACACCTGAACCTCATAATACTCATGAAATAGGTACTAATTTGGAGGATGAAATACCAATTGAACCGGTAACGGTTACTCGGACTAGCAAGAATCATCCACCTGAGAATATCATAGATGATCCTCAAATACCTATGTTAACTAGAGGACAAGTTAAAGCTAGTATTTCTGACAACCAAGTTCACCCAAGCTTGTATTCTGAAATGAAAGAGACAGGGATTTCTAATCAATGTCTATATTCATGCTTTATCTCACAAGTTGAGCCTAAAAATGTTCAAATGGCTCTAAAGGAAAGTTGTTGGGTGGAAGCAATGCAAGAAAAACTATCTCAATTCTCTAAATTACAAGTATGGGAGTTGGTTGACCTTCCAAAGGGAGAGTATCCAATTGGAAATAGATGGGTATTTAAGTGTAAGAGAGATGATCGGGGTGTCATTACTCGCAATAAAGCTCGTCTAGTGGTTCAAGGATTTAATCAACAAGAAGAAATAGATTACAATGAAGTGTTTGCACCAGTTGCTAGGCTAGAAGCAATTAGAGTATTCTTAGAATTTGCCTCATTTAAAGGTATAAAAGTTTATCAGTTGGAAGTTAAAAGTGCCTTTTAGTATGGCAAAGTTGAAGAATTGGTGTATGTTTCACAACCACCAGGGTTTACTGATCTTGACTATCCAGATAGAGTATATCATTTGAATAAGGCTCTATATGGATTACATCAAGCACCTCGGATGTGGTATGGAACACTATCAACGTATCTACTTGAGAATGGATTCACAAGAGGATCAATTGATAGTACACTTTTTGTAAAGTGGAAGAAGAAAGACTTTCTACTTGTGCAAGTGTATGTTGATGACATTATCTTTGGATCTTCTGATGAAAAGACGTGTCAAGAATTTGAGAAAAAGGTTTGAAATGTCTGTAATGGGAGAGTTGAATTTCTTCTTAGGATTGCAAGTTGATCAAAAGAAGGATGGATTCTTTATTCATCAATCTAAATATACATATGAGCTATTGGAACGCTTTAAGACGGATGAAAGTAAGGTCTACAATACTCCAATTCCAGTCAATCATAACCTTGGACCAGATACATCGAGTGATAGCGATGTGGATCCAACTCTTTATAGAGCCATGATCGGATCACTAATGTATCTAACTGCCTCTCGGCCTGACATTATATTTGTTTTTCGTATATGCACAAGATATCAGGCTAATCCAAAAGAGTCACATATGCAAGTTGTGAAACGGATCTTTCGTTACCTCAAAGGGAAACCGAAGTTGGGACTTTGGTATCCGACTGATGGAGACTTAGATCTCATAGCTTATACTGATTCGGATTATGGAGGATGCAATCAGAATAGGAAATCTACAATCGGAGGATGTCAATTATTAGGAGGTAGATTAATATCCTAGCAGTGCTAGAAACAAAGCTCGGTAGCCATTTCTACATGTGAAGCTGAGTATGTTGCAGCTGGCAGGTGTTGTTCTCAAGTACTTTGGATCCAACAGCAACTGCAGGATTATGGGTTAAACATAACCAATACTCCTATGATGATTGATAATGAGTCAACAATGTCGATCACCAACAATCCGGTGAAGCACAGTAAACTAAGTACATTGATATTCGACATCATTTTATTAGAGACTGTGCTGAGAAGAATTTGATAAAGTTAGTTAAGGTTCCGTCATTGGATAACTTAGCAGACTTATATACAAAGGCGTTCGACAGAGCAAGATTTGAGACGTTGGTTCAACTAAACGGAATGAGAAATCCAGAGTGATTAGTCTTCCAAGGGTATTTTTGTAATAGTTAGTAGTACTTTTTTCTGTTCTTATTAAAAAAAGGGGGGCGTATGACATTCATTTGCTTGTTACCTGAGGGAATCGCTTCCAATAAAAGAACAACAGTAGTTCTGTAAGAAAAATGTTTAAGTTTTTATTTGCAAAAACTATGGGAGATGATAGTACATTAGGAGAATAAGCTTCACAATAATAAGCTTAAGTCCTAAGTATGATGTGTTAGTAGGTTCAATTAAAGCTACATTAGAACTATAGCGGTTCTATCAGGTATGTATTTATATTTATTTGATTATACACCTATATCCCCAAGTTATAATTTGCATGTTTTAAATGTCTAGATAGCTTATTATATGATGTACTGGTAGGCAAATTATATAAATGTCTCTAAGCATTTAAGAAATTTTAATATACTTGATTGTTATCTAGTGTTTCTATTATATGGTGTATGACATAAGTCTTAATTGTTGACTAATAGCATTCGCATGCACTGTAACTATAAAGCTATAAAATGACAAATAGTACAGTATGGGTATTAACTTAATTACTGGTGACTTTGTTGTACTGAGTACAGACCTGAAGCCTTTAATTAAATTGATATTCTCAAATGTATTTTGAATCATGCTATAAGGGATCCTCTATTGTACTAAGTATAGACCTGGAAAACATAGCATCTTCAAAGTATGTTTGATATTTGTCTAAATACTAAATTCAAGTGTAAGTTCGATAAATCTCTACCATGAATCTAAAGAAATCAGTGTTATATGTGTTGCTTGAATTCTTCAGTATGTCATATCTTAGAAAACACTTGGTAGTATTCATACTCACAATAATGATGTTGCTTAGATATGTAAGTATAATTTGTTTATGTGGATCCTAATATTGGTAATCATCTTGAATTGTCTATAAGAAAATATTCACTTAAAGTGAATAATATGTTTTCATTAATTATGCTATGTGGATGAAGGTACCTAAGATATTATTTTATAAACATAAATGAATAAATGATAAAATTAGTTGTAATTCTATTGTAATTTATCTGAATTTCATGAGGTATGTATATTAGCAATCTACTTAGAATTTTTAATAAATTTAAATAGTTTGTTCTTTCTAATATGATCCCTAAGCAGATAAATTCTGATTCAGTTAATTTATGTACTCTATTTTATTTCAAATGTTTAATAAAATGGTACCTGATACCACTGTTAGTTTATATGTTTCTTACTTTATTTCATTTTTAGTTTTATTTTCTTAAAGTTGTATTACCCTTTGGAATTAAATTTAAACTGATAATCTCTTATCTATGTAGAAAAATCGTAACGAATACAAATGAAAAATAATTTTTATTTTAGACTTGTACGAATAATGGGTTTACATTTATACTTAGTATTAAAGTCGCGTTTTAATTTAATTCTGCGAGTTTGACTAGTCAAACTTGCAGATCGGTATAAAAGGGATGTGGTCAAACGAGTCAAAACCACCAAACCCACTTGTATTTGCGAGTTCACTTAAACTCTACGAATCAACTTTTGGCGAAATGAAACGAACACTGTTTTCGTTTGATTTTGTGCATACGTAATCAAGGAACGAGTTTTTCAATCCGTAGTCTTTGTACACTTTTGTATTGCGAACACTTTGAGGTATAAATTAATGGATTTCACCGTATAATTAACTCGAAACTGAAACTTTTAATAACATAGGGTTTCGTTTTAAAGTTTAAACGATTTACGTTGATTCAAGGGTTTAGTTAACAAGAATCGTAGTGGTTAATGTTAAGCGAACCTTTATAAACGTAAATACATCGATAGGTTGTGTTTAAATGGGCAATTTAATCGATTTTTAATTGGGTTCGCGACTTCAGTTCATGTTGCGAGTTGAGTTCTAGCTCAACTAGCAGAATTCAAATTAGCGAGTTAAGATTCGATTCGCAGATTCTGAGTTGCGAGTTGAACAACTTGTTCGTTGAGTTGTTGACCTGCAGACCGAGTTAATTAGCGAATCGACTTGCGAGTCAAAGTTGCGAATTGACTTGGTTTGCGAGTTGACTGGTTTGCGAATTGAGTTGCAAGTTGACATACATGCGAATCGAGTTGCGAGAATGAGTTCAGTTTTTACGAATTGATAATTTTTAATTTAAAACGTAACTTGCAACTTAAACTTTTGATGTAATTTTTGTTTTCAAAAGTTAATATATGTTTTGATGTAAGATTTTTATATTAATACGTAATAACATATATTTAATATATATATATATATATATATACAACTTTCGATTCGATAAATTATAAGTTCTATATATATATATATCACATTAACTTACGACTATTTAGTAATAAGTTAAGTTATTATTATATATGACTTGAGACGACAATGTAACAAGTTATATATTATAATTTAGAACTAAGATGTTTGATGAATATTGATTCATAAACATTATAGTTTATAACTTACTAACGTGCTTTTAATTGTTTTGTCATTTATGTTTTATACAGATATGGCTAGGCAATTTGATAAAGGTCACAACATCCTTGTTGATCTAGATCTCGGTGCACGTGGAGCTAACAAAGTAGCTCAAGTACTTACATTCTTTGAACGTTCTCGCATTCGTTATGCACTGACGGAGTCTCCACCGATCTCTCAAGGTATACTGAATGATTTTTGGACAAATATTCAGTATGACGAGATGGTTAATCCACTGGTCATTCGCGCAACGGTTAATCAGCAACCGTCGTCAGATTTTACGACTAGGAACAGTAGACGAAGAAGATGGTCTGACTGAGTACCCAAGTGATTGTGTTGAGGGTGCGTTAGGTCGTATGGGGTATACAGGTGAGCGGAGAGGATGTCAGTTCCTTAAAGCTCTTGTTATTGGACAATGGAGATTCTTATGGCATGTTATAGTCATAGTTTTTGGACCGAAGAAGGGCGGTTTTGACGAGTTGAGTCCTCCTCTTGTATCGGTTGTACTGTCACTGGTTTATAATAAACCATACAGTTTTTGTGATTATATTTTTGGTGAGCTGGTACGCCAGATATCAGGTACTCTTAGATCGAGATTGTTGATCTACCCGAGGTTCTGCATGTTGATCATCCGTTCTCGGATTGTTGATCTTGTTATCCCTGAGCCGCACTTACGTGTCGATACAATAGCGCTCAGAGGATACAACGCGATGTTTCAGCAGACTATTCGTCGGGAAGAATATGTCAAGCCTGAGATTCGTGATCTTTTTGGCTATATTCTTGATGCAGCTTAGGTTACACCACCGAACAATGGTTGGTTGTATGTTGTTGCTGCTGATGCTGATGCTGCAGTTATTCCCGAGCCTGCTGTGAATGTGGTTCCACAATCTGAGCCACATGAGCTGCTTGAGGATGTTCTTATTCAGGCTGATCAACTGGAACAGCAGGTTGATGCACAGGTTGCTGCACAGCTAGTGCAAGAGGTGTTAGGGCAAAATGATGATGCCAATGATCCGTTTCTTCAAGCGATTGATCAGTATATTGATGTTGCACCTGCACAGGTATAATTTAAATTATATAATAATATAGATACTTAATTGATAGATTTTACTATTAATCATAGGTGTATAATATTATTATATAATGATAATGATATAGATATTTAGATGATTAGGCAATATATCTAATTATACAATATGAATGTCATTATGCACAGGAAACTGAGACTGCAGACCCAGAGGTTGTAAGACTTGAGGGTGAGCAGACACAGCAAGATCAATCTGAGGTTTTACCTCTGAAGGTAATATATCAGATTAATCTTACATATATATCGAACTTGTATGATAGAGCTTTTACGCTAATCATAAATGTTTAATATATTTACTATTCAGGATATTGTTGTTGGTACTTCTGGTGGATATGATGGTGAGATTGCATCAGATTCATCTACAGATTCTGATGATGTCAGACCCATTTCACCTCCAGCTGGATAGATTTTGTATAGTTCACGTTTGATACCTGATCCGGCTTTGAAGGTAAAGCGTAAGGCTAAGGAACTCGATCCTGACTATTCTTGATGAAGGTCCTGAAGTGGCTGAGACCCCTCTGATTACTCAACACAGAAAGCGTTCTAGGACCTTGACTATTTGAGATGGTAAGTTTTATTTAGAGTTAGATAATCTTAACTTGTTGTTTATCAGGTGTTGGGATCTGAGCAAAACTAGACAAGTATTGAAGACTAGCCACTGTTCTCTTTATTGCTAGCCGCTGTTATTGATGAAGCAGTACCACTGCTTAAAGAGTGCTAGCCACTGCCAGAAGAAGTAAAAGTGCTAACCACTGTCAGAAGAAGTAAAGGTCTAGCCACTGCTAGTATAGTTAAGCAGTGTCACTGTTAGTATGTGTCTGTAAAGGGAACTTACTACCACTGTTGGTACAAAGTAGGTTATTCCCACTGTTAGTATATAGAAATCTGTTAGAGATATTTATGGAATAAATTTGAATTCCATAAATATAGGAGATTGTTTAGCAGGACTCTATGTGTTATAAATAGAGATCCTAAACCTAGTTTTAGGTTAAGATTTTTAGCGCAGCTTCAAGGTTTTGTAACCCTAATACAAATCAGTGTATTCGTCTTATATCATTAATAAGATTGAAGCTTGTTATATCTCTGTTCTTGTTATTCATATTGATCTTCATTATATTACTAAGTGTTATTCCGCAAACTTCTTAGTAATCATTCAAAACTTTGTTAGTCTAATAACTTTATTAGATCGATCTGGGTTTTACAAGTGGTATCAGAGCTGTTGGTTAAGTTTTGAATACAGGAAGATCTAGAATTACTGTTTGATTGATTATTTTCAATATTTGTTATTAAATCAATGGCAGAAAGCAATGAAGGAATACAGGTCACTAAGATTCCATTGCTTAGACCTGATGAGTTTGATCTATGGAAAAACAGAATCAGACAATATATGCTTCTCACAGACTACCAGATGTGGGAAGTGGTTGTTAATGGTCCTCCAGTGACTCTAAACAGTGATGGTGTTCCAATGCCAAGATCACCACCAACAACTGAGGCAGAAAGAAAGGTCAGATCCATTGAGTACAAAGCTTTAAGTACTCTATTGTTATCCATTCCCAATGAATATCAGAGACGGTTTGAAGCATGTCAAGATGCTAAAGTATTGATGGAAGCAATTGAAAAGAGGTTTGGTGGTAATGATAACACCAGAAAGAACAAAAGATCTCTACTTAAACAACAGTATGAGAATTTTAATTCTACAAGATCAGAAACTTTAACACAAACCTTTGATAGGTTTTCTAAACTGGTTGGAGATCTGGAAAATCATCAAGTGAAGATAGATAGAGATGATTTAAACAGGAAGTTTTTGAGGTCCTTGGGTGATGAATGGACTATGTATACTGTTGGGCTAAGACAGAGTGCAGATCTGGAAGCCAAGGAATTAGAAGATATATATAATGATCTGAGAAACTTTGAATCTGAAGTAGAGGGCAAGAAGGGAGGATCAGGGAACAACAACCAAAATTCTGCATTTATGTCTATGGGAGCATTTGGATCTAAAGCTGAGTCATGTCTTAAAGAGTCATCCTATGGGTCTGGAGGAAGTGCATCATTATCTAAGAATTCTAATGATCAAATCTTAGAATCTTTCTTTGCTAGTAATGTGAACTCTTCACTTACTAATGAAGATCTAGATCAATTTGAAGGAGATGATCTAGAAGAAATGGATATTAAACTGCAGATTGCTCTAATCACACAAAGAGCAAAAAGGTTTATGCAAAGAACTGGTAGAAATAACTTTGCACAGAAGAGGAGTGATGCTAGCTGGTTTGACAAAAGCAAGGTTGAATGTTTCAATTGTCACAAGATGGGACATTTTGCTAGGGAGTGCAGAAGCCCAAGGGTTGATCAGAATGAAAGAGGAAATGTTCAAAGAAGTGCAGGTAATGTGGGACAAACTAAGAATGTGCCAATCCAAGATACTTCATCAAATGCACTGGTATCTGTTGATGGATGTGGATGGGATTGGAGTGATCAGGAAGAGCATGAAGTGAAGAATCAATGCTTCATGGCAACTGCAGAATCTGACAAACAATCAGAAGTTCCATATGAGGTACAAATTAAATTATGTTCAACTGTGTGTAAACAAACTGTAAAACATTATAGAGATCATAACCAGAAAGTGTGTGATGAGTTAAAATTATGTGAAATCAAAAGTAAACACACAATCTCTGTAATAGAAAATTTTGAAAAACAGATTCAAGCATTTGAAGAGAATGCAACACAGTTTAAGTATGATATCGAGTATGCTAGGTGGGAGAGAGATACACTTAAAGATCAGGTAGAAGTACTAACTAAGAAACTTACTGAGGTCACATGTGAAAGAGATAGCATAAGACTTAATGTAAGTAACTTAGAAAATGCATCTAAGAGTGTACATAAACTTATCAATTCACAGATTCATGATAAACTTAAAACTGGGTTAGGATACAGTAGTGTACCTCCTCCTTATAACAACAACTACTTTCCTTCAAAAACTGAAATTGATTTAAATTTACTAAAAGAAGGATTGAATGATGATGTTAAAAAGGTTGACCCAGTTAACAGTTTAAAAGACGATGTGAACATTGATGGAGTTGAAATTCATGAGTGGAGTGAGGAAGATGATGAAGAGTGTGTTACATCTGAAGGTGAGGGTAATGTACTGAATAAATCTGTTACACAACCTAGTGAGTGTAGCAATCAAGTTACTGGTCTAACTTTAGATCTTAAGGATAAAAAGCTAGAAGAGGGTAAAAGAATGTTCAGTGAAAAGGAGAAATCTAAGATAGAAAATGTAAGACTCACATCTAATATTCCTAGAAAAATTCAAAGGAAGATTAGAAATGAAGTGAAATCATCTCTTTCTGTGAATCCTGCATCTGCATTGAATAAATGTGATCATTGCAAATGTAAGGATAACTTTTCTTCGTCACAAAATTTTCAAAAACATATTCCCAGAGGTAACCAACGGAATTGGAATCAAATGGTGACTCAAAAACTGGGGAATAATGTTACTGTAATTAAAGAAAAGTTATGCCTTATATGTGGCAGAAATAATCATCTTCAACATGAGTGCTTTCATCATCCAAAAACCTATCAAGCAAATGTGAAAAAGCCATGGACAGCAGTTAATATGGTTAAGAAACAAAATTTTAAATCTAAAGTTAATCATACAACTGCTGCTAGGAAGATGAACTATAGGGCAAATCAAGCTATGGTTGCTGCAAAAGTTTCTACTGCAGGAACAAAAGCTAAAGATTTAGCCAACAGTGGTACGACTAGAACAGTGGAAAATGCGTTTAAAGCCAACAGTGGAAAGAATTATACCAGTGTTAATCCCTTTACCACTGTTAGACATAACAACAGTGTTTATCCTTTTACCACTGTTAGACATAACAACAGTGATAAGACTAGAACAGTGGAAAAGGTTTTTAAAGCAAACAGTGGAAAGAATTTTACAACTAGTTATGTTAACACTGGTAGAGTAAATAACACTGTCAGGAATACCAACAGTGTTAATTCATTTACCACTGGTAGAACAAATAATACTGTTAGGTACTATAATAGTGTTAATCACTTTGCCACTGTTAGACATAATAAGTATAATCGTGACACTGTTAGGCATTATAACTATGGTCCTCCAGCTAATACTGTTAGACCAAAATCCACTGTTGAGTCTAAAATTAGTTGGATTTGGACACCTTTTCAATCAAATATGGCAAGCTGTTCAAAATCTAACAATGCATCCAAATCAATAATCTTCAAGAAAGTTGATTACCTTGATGCATCTGGGAAACCCAAAGCCAAATTGGTTTGGGTTCCCAAGAGAAATTAATTTTCTCTGTGTTTGTGTATGTGCAGGGCAAGCCAAGAAGTTTATGGCATATCGACAGTGGCTGCTCAAGGCACATGACTGGAGATAAGGAAAAGCTACAGAACTTCAAATCATTTGATGGTGGATATGTAGCATTTGGAAGCAATCCAAAAGGTGGAAGGATCACAGGCAAAGGAGTTGTTCAAAGTGCAAAGTTAAGCTTTGAAAATGTTTATTATGTGGAACAGTTGAGGTACAATTTGCTAAGTGTGAGTCAGATCACAGATAAAAAGAACCCTGTTCATTTTACTGACACTGAATGTCTTATTCTGTCTAAGGAGTTCAAAATTCCAGAAAATATGATTTTAATGAGAATTCCTAGGCAAGATAATGTCTACAAGTGTGACTTAGCAAACATGGCACCTCAATCTGATTTAAACTGCTTGATTTCTAAAGCAAATTTAAATGAGTCTACTTTGTGGCATAGAAGGATGTATCACATGAATTACAAAACCATTAATAAACTTGTCAAAAACAAGCTTGTTAGGGGTTTACCTGAGAAGGTCTATTCATGTGATGATCATTGTGTTTCTTGCCTAAAGGGAAAGCAACACAAAACTTCTTTTAAGTCCAAAGCTGTGAATTCAAACTGTACTCCTCTATCCTTATTGCATATGGACTTATTTGGACCAACAAGTATACGTAGTATGGGAAAACGATCTTATTGTCTTGTTGTAATCGATGATTATACCAGATTTACATGGGTTTTCTTTCTTAGAACAAAAGATGAGACAGGTGAAATACTTAGATCATTTATAACTAAGATTGAGAACCAATTAGATACAAAGGTTAAAATCATCAGGAGTGATAATGGAACAGAGTTTAAAAATTCTGAGATGGATAAATTCTGTGATGAGAAAGGCATTAAGAGAGAATTTAGTGCTCCTAGGACTCCTCAACAAAATGGAGTAGCTGAAAGAAGGAATAGAACACTAATAGAGGCTGCTAGAACTATGCTAGCTGATGCAAAACTTCCTATGTCCTTTTGGGCAGAAGCAGTTAGCACAGCTTGCTATGTTCAGAATAGGGTAACAGTTGTTAAACCTTATTTCAAAACCCCTTATGAGCTGCTGTTTAAGAACAAACCACTGGTCAGTTTCTTAAAATCCTTCGGATGTCCTTGTACTATTTTGAATACCAAAGATCATCTAGGAAAGTTTGAAAGCAAAATAGATGAGGGTGTATTTGTGGGATATTCTGTTCAAAGTAAAGCATATAGAGTGTTCAATCAAAGGACCAGAGTCATAGAAGAATCAATGAATGTCACTTTTAATGAGAATATCATTAATCCTGATGGAAAAGGTCCTAAGTCATTGTTTGATATTGATGCTCTTAACACTGCTTTTAGATATGCAACTGTCAATTTAAGTACAGGTACAAGTACAGGTACCAAAACAGGAACAGAAGAGGTAGCCAGTGAGAAAGAAACAGGGGTGTTCACAGATAGTAATAAAGACTACTTGGAATACATTATATTTCCAATCTGGACTCCTGATCCACCTGAGTTGCTATCTTCTAATCTTCCACAGTCATCTCAGTCTATTGAGATAGAAGAGCAAATTGAAACACCTGTCAATGAAAGTTCAGGGCAGGATGGTAACTTTACCAACTTGGAGATTACCATTCCTGAGACATCAACTTCAAACTTTCATGTACACAAGGATCATCCTTTGGAACAGGTGATTGGTGATATAAATGCTGGTATACAGACTAGACAGCAGTCTACTGTCAATGAAGAAGAAATACATACATCTCTATATGTATGTTTTCTATCACAAATAGAACCTAAGAAAGCAGTAGAAGCTCTTAAACACCCTAGCTGGATTGAGGCAATGCAAGAGGAGTTGCTACAATTCAAGATCCAGAATGTGTGGACTCTTGTTGATCTGCCAAAAGGTAAAAGGGCTATTGGTACCAAATGGATTTTCAAAAACAAGAAGGATGAAAGAGGCATTGTAATAAAGAACAAAGCAAGATTGGTGGCACAGGGATATACACAGGAAGAAGGGATTGATTATGATGATGTTTTTGCTCCTGTTGCAAGGATAGAAGCCATCAGATTATTCTTAGCATTTGCTTCATATAAAGGATTCATAGTGTATCAGATGGATGTCAAGAGTGCTTTTCTGTATGGCACAATTGATGATGAGGTGTATGTGTGTCAACCTCCTGGATTTGAAGATCCTCAATATCCAGATAAAGTTTGCAGATTAGATAAGGCGTTGTATGGTTTGCATCAAGCACCTAGAGCTTGGTATGAGACTCTATCAGTGTATCTGTTAGAGAATGGATTTAAGAGGGGAACCATTGATAAGACACTGTTTATCAAAATGGAGAATAATGACATTTTGTTGGTGCAAATTTATGTTGATGACATCATTTTTGGATCTACAAATGATGGTCTGTGCAAAGAATTTGAGAGGTTAATGCATCAAAAGTTTCAGATGAGTTCAATGGGGGAACTCACCTTCTTCTTAGGACTTCAAGTTAAGCAGAATTCAGATGGCATTTTCATCAATCAAAGCAAGTATGTGAAAGACATTCTTGATAGATTTGGATACTCAGATGCTAAGATAGCTAGCACACCAATGGAGACACACAAGGCATTACATGCAGATCTTGAGGGGGAGGATGTAGATGTGCATCTATATAGATCTATGATTGGATCCCTCATGTATCTCACCTCCTCTAGACCAGACATCATGTTTGCTGTGTGTGTGTGTGCTAGATATCAAGCCAATCCCAAGCAATCACATTTATATGCAGTAAAGAGGATCTTTAGATATTTAAAGGGTCAACCACAATTAGGACTTTGGTATCCTAAGAGTTCTTCTTTTGAGCTTAAGGCATATACAGATAGTGATTATGGTGGTGAGAATATGGATAGGAAGTCTACATCAGGGGGTTGTCAATTTCTAGGAGAAAGATTGGTATCCTGGCAATGCAAGAAACAGACCACTGTATCCACTTCTACTGCAGAGGCAGAATATGTTGCTGCATCCAGTTGCTGTGCACAGGTGCTTTGGATACAGAATCAAATGCTGGATTATGGTCTGTCTTTTCTGAATACTCCTATCTATATTGATAATAATTCTGCAATTAGTATTATTAACAATCCTGTTAAGCATTCTAAGACCAAACATATTGAAATTCGTTATCATTTTATACGAGATTGCAATGAAAAGAGATTGATACAAATTTTTAAAATTCATACTGATAATCAATATGCAGATCTGTTCACAAAGGCATTCGATGTGGGTAGATTTACATTTTTGGTTACCAGTATTGGAATGATCAATCTAACCTAATGTATGTTTGGTCGTAGAATAGATACTAACAGTGCTATTGTAAAAAGAACAGTGCATTATGCTCTAAGTGGTTCCCACTGCTAGCTCATAGTAGGTCTTACATGGTACCACTGGTAGCACATTCTAGCCACTGTTTCTTCTACATTTGCCACTGCTTGCAACTGTGTATAGTTTTGCCACTGTTCTCTAGCTAACCACTGTGCAGGTTCCTAGCTACTGTCAGAAGACAATGTTATTGATTGGTGCTAACATTTTATTTGTTTTGTTTTCTTTTGATAAAAAAAAAAAAAAAAAAAAAAAAAAAAAAAAAAAAATTAAATTAATTAGTATGCTTAGAAAGTCAAATGCTTGCTACTGCTAGTACTAAGTTTTGGTTACCTTGGTTGCCACTGCTAGTACTACTAGATGCTGTTAGTTTTCTAAGTAAATTGGAGTGTGTACTAAATTCTGTTTGCCACTGTTAAGGTTGTCTATGTCTTCCCACTGTTAGTTATATAGAACGTTGCCACTGCTAGTTCATTTTTCTAGGTCATGCCTCTGTTCTTATGACCAACAGTATATAACCTTAGAACACTTCACTTTTTCATTACGCTTTCATATTTTCACAAACTCACAAATACTCTCTGTAAACCCTCCTTGCAAACTGAACATTTACTTCCTTTTTGATTAATTTCACCATCATGGATTCCACTTCATCTGATCTTACTCTGGGTGTATATGAAGAACACAACATGATAGCCTTTTTGATGAAACCCTCATCGGCGCAAAATTTCACACAAATTGTGAAGTTTCTGCGGTCGAGCTACATCTTTCACGCACTTACTATTTCTCCAAGGGTTTCTAGAGGCCATTTGAATGAATTCTGGAAAAATTCCAAATTAGAAGTGATAGAGGGGAAACGTCAACTGATTTCTAGGGTTCAAGGAACTCAAGTGGTGATATCTGAGGACTCTATTCGAGAAGTCTTACTTCTTGACGATGCTTCAGGTATATCTTCGATTGATGACACAGATTTGTATGATAACCTTAGGCTAATGGGTTATGAGGGTGATTACACACGTTTTACATTTTTTAAATCACTCTTTAGTCCTCAGTGGAAATTTTTAATTCATACACTTCTTCATTGTCTGTCATCCAAAAGAACTGCATTTAATGAATTTGGATCCCAACTAGCTTATGCCCTTGTGTGTTTAGCTACGGGTCAAAAGTTTAATTTTTCTAAATATATTTTTGAAGGCATGGTTCGAAATATAACTAAAGGAAAGAAGGATATGTTCATTATGTATCCTCGTTTTGTGCAACTTGTTTTAAATAAACAAATTTCTGATTTGGTTGCACAAGAACTTATTATTGGTGTTGGTACTCTTTCTGCTAGAACTTTTACAGAAATGAGTAAGAATACTAATAAGAAGTTTTCTGGGAAGGAAACAGCATTGTTTTCGGCAATGCTTCCTGCTCCTTCCACCACAGATGTAGTACCACCAACTACATCTGAACCAATTGATGACAGGCCAGTAGTACCAACTAGGTCTGAACACACATCAATTGGGGGTACTAAAAGAAAGCAAGGGACCAAACAACCTACCCAACTAAAGCCACAGAAAAGGCAAAGAAAACAGGCAAGTGAGGCTCCTGCTGCTCACTTGTCTCAGCCATCAAGTGTACCACAGCACGTGACCCCACAGGAGATGGGTGGTCATTCTGGAAGGGCTGCCACTACTCCTTCTAGTCCACTGACAGAGGAGGGCAGTGGTAACATAAATAAGACCCAACCAGAGGCAACTTCTAATGCTGAACCTATGGGTGATGAAGCAGGTGAAGGTCCCAGTACCAATCAAAAGGGGACTTCTGTTGATCATGCTAGGCATGAGACAGAAGATGTTATTGTCAATGATTCATCTAGGAGGTCACACTCTAATGATGATGAGGCTAGTACTTACACAGAATTAACGAATGTACAACTGACAATGGCGGTGGATAAGATTTGGGAAAGATTAATGAAGGAGAAGAAGGTAAATAAAGCTCAAGATGCTATCATTGCAGAACAAACTGCTAAGATTAGTGAGTAGGAGAAAATTATTACTGATCTCCAAGATAGGATTGCAGTTATTGAAGCCTTGTTGGTTCAGGGCACTTTCAAAAAGGGGGAGAAGTATGCTGAGGAAAATGATAGTATGTTCAATGCTGGTGTGGATGATGAGGAAAATGTAGAGCAGACTGAGGTTGTGTGTGATACTACAGAATTAGATAAAGCAGATACTGAGGTCTTGGAGGATGTACAGACTGAGGTTTTTGAAAGTGTGAATAAAACTGAGGTGGTAGATGAGGTTGAACTTGGAGAAGAAGTAGTTCAATCTTTGAATAAGGGTGATGGTGATGGTGCTCAGGCTGAGGGGGAGTTCAAAGAAAAATCAGAACCCAAAATTACATATGGTAGAAAGAAATCAATACCAGTGTCAAGGGTTAAGGCTAAGAATGTGAAAACTCCCACTGTTGTTACCACTGCTAAAAATACTGCTACTGCTACCACTGCTACTCCCACTGCCACTGCAACTGCAACTGCTGCTACCACTGCTACAACTACAACTGCTACCAAGAAGTCACCTACTGCTAGAACAACCACTACTCCTACTGTTAGACAAATTGAAGTTCCCTTCACTATAAGAGAAACAACTGCTACGTCTAAGTCTAAGTCTAATCTTCCAAAGATTGATCCAAAAGACAAAGGTAAAGGTAAATTGGTAGAAAAGCCAAAGGTGAAGAAGGTGCAACAGAATATTGAACATGATATGGAGTATGCATTGAGGTTGCAGGCAGAATTGAATGAACAGGATAGACTTGAAAGTGAACAAAGAATTAATGAACCTGAAGTAGATGAGGTAGATGTATTGCTTGAGAATGGGCAAATTGTAAAGATGACAAGAGAAGCCAGCAGAATTTATGCAGAAATGAAATCAAAAGGTTTAAATGATGATACTGTCTATCGTGCTTTTGAAGCAAAGAAACAAGGTGATCCTCTGCAGATGGCTTTGAATAAAAAGATTGAAAAGGAGAAAAAGGAGAAGAAGGAGAAGGAGGCTGCTAAGAGGAAAGCAAAGAAGCCAACTAAGTCTGAAATGAAAAATGATTTGGTGTGTAAGCTTAGAGGAGGAAGGATTCCTACTATGAGACTGAGGAGTATGTCACTTGAACAATTGCAGAACTTATATGATAATAATCCTCATGTCAATCTTGCAGCAAGGGAAAGATTAGAAAAGAAAAGAAAAGATGAGGCTGAGATTCAAAGGAGATTACAAGAGAGATATGATTTGATTGATGAGGAGATGGAAGCAGAAAAAGAATTGAGATTAAAAATTGAGGGTACTAGAAGGTCATTTGTTAGACTTCAGGAGTTGGATGATGATGTGTGTGATCTGGATAGAGATGAGGAGATTTTGGATAAAATGTTTGTGATAAAATCAGATAGATCAGAAAATATTAACTTGAATGATGAAGAATTTTCAGAAATCATCAAGTGGGAAGGAGTGTTGATAGCATCCAAAGATATGGCATATGAAATTAGGATTGAAAGAAAAAATGGTGTTGTCAGCTTTCACAGGTCAATGATTGATATTTTGAAGAGAATTCAAAAATTTGATGTTTATGATATGTACAGAATTGGGTTAGAAAAGGACTTGAAAACTGTTAAATCTAGTCTTGAGAAGTATGTGTGGGAATGGATACAGATGATGTTTGAGCCTGAAAAGTATGGAGATCTGTTTTTAGGTGCTGAGGTGGTTGCTTATTGGAGACATTTTGCAAGAGCAGGGGTACATTGTATTGCTCTTAAGAATGGTAAATTTGTATATATGTTGGAAGAAAGAGAATATATTCTGAGCATAGTTTTGTTAAGACAGATTATTGAAAAGAAATTGCAAGTGGCTGTGAAAACTGATAGAGGAAAAGAAATTATTTACTGGATGATGAATCAGTTTAACAAAAGAGATCAAGCCAGCAAGAAAGGTTAAACTTCTCCTATGAAAGATTGAAGATGAATGAAGAAACTTATTTCAATACTAGATTGATAAAGTTTAGGGGGAGATTGTTGGGATCTGAGCAAAACTAGACAAGTATTGAAGACTAGCCACTGTTCTCTTTATTGCTAGCCGCTGTTATTGATGAAGCAGTACCACTGCTTAAAGAGTGCTAGCCACTGCCAGAAGAAGTAAAAGTGCTAACCACTGTCAGAAGAAGTAAAGGTCTAGCCACTGCTAGTATAGTTAAGCAGTGTCACTGTTAGTATGTGTCTGTAAAGGGAACTTACTACCACTGTTGGTACAAAGTAGGTTATTCCCACTGTTAGTATATAGAAATCTGTTAGAGATATTTATGGAATAAATTTGAATTCCATAAATATAGGAGATTGTTTAGCAGGACTCTATGTGTTATAAATAGAGATCCAAAACCTAGTTTTAGGTTAAGAGTTTTAGCGCAGCTTCAAGGTTTTGTAACCCTAATACAAATCAGTGTATTCGTCTTATATCATTAATAAGATTGAAGCTTTTTATATCTCTGTTCTTGTTATTCATATTGATCTTCATTATATTACTAAGTGTTATTCCGCAAACTTCTTAGTAATCATTCAAAACTTTGTTAGTCTAATAACTTTATTAGATCGATCTGGGTTTTACATCAGGAGTTCAACTGAGACAGTTAATTCTGTGACAGTTTATCGAGATACACCGCAGGTGGAGACTATGACACCGGTGGTTACTGAACTGGTATCTGTACCATTTGAGGTAGGAGATAGACGTTTAGTACTACAAGTGTTATATAAATAATTAGAGATTGAGACAGAGTTATCTGTAACAATTACTTCTTTATTTGTATCTAACTTTACAGGCTGAGAAAATGCTAGAGTCAACGGAACCAGAGACGGTTTCTCAGACTATTGAGAAGGGAGTTGTTGAGTTAGTGCATGATGCACAGTTTCCAACTGCCAAAGCAAGTAGATTTGCAGCTAGCCTTCTCACGAAAGCTTTATCTCAAGCCATTCCACCGCTTACACCTGAGTCTCACATTTCTTCGCTTACACCACCTTGACCATCTACTATCTCTGTTACTCCTATGATTGATGCTGAAAGGATTACATCCTTAGAGTCTAGGGTTAAGGAGTTAGAGAAGCTTACTTCACAAATTCTAGAGTTAGTAGCTCAGAATCTTCTGTTTGCACAGCAGATTACTCAACAGAGTACATCTTACAAGACACTACTGGAGACTCATACCACATTACTACAAGATTTTACTACCCAGCGAATGAAGCTTGATTCCTTAGAACGATTAGTGTTAAGAGTGAATTCAGGACAGTCAGCTCAGGGGGAGATAATGGTATATTTAGAGTCTTGCAAAGAAGATGAGCTGAGGAGGAAAAGAGATCAAGACAAAGATGATGATCCTAGTGCACTAAAAGATAGTGAGCCGACTGGTCCTACAAAGACTAGTATGCAAGCTAATGTTCAGGGGAGTCTGGTTTGATAAAAGTGGTGATGGTGCTGGTACAAGTACTGCGGGTACAAGTGAAGCTGGTAAGATAACTTAGACTTGTGTAGTTATTTGTATTTAGGATTTAGTTGAATTATGATTGTAAATTATAATTGTAACTGAATAATTGTAACTTAATATTTTTGGTAATATATTCGGCTTGAGATTATATTTACAAGTTAAATATATTAAAATTTATTTAAGTTATATATGATATATAGAATTGTGATCGAAAATCTTCCGACTCATTGAGTAGTCGAGGGGCGAGTTCCAAAGTTTTGGCGGTCAAATTTCTATGGTAACTTACATATTTTAGACTTGAGAGTTGGTTATAACTGACAAGTTTATTATGTAAAATCTTTAACTAGACAAAGATATATAATTTAAAGATATAATTGAAAGTTAAGTTTTTGGAAAGATAACAGTTCAATTAAGTCTTGGAATTATATAAGTTAATTAATTGTAAACTTAAATGTTTGGTGTTTATTCACAAAATATTAGAGTTTAAGTTTAATTAATATTTGTTAAGTGTTTTATAAAAGACTTAAGAAATCTTAGATTGATTCAGGGTAATTAATAAAAGTTTTATAAGTTATTAATTGCATTTATGTTATAGACTAATTACACAAAAGGATTAATAAAGATATTCTTAGATTGATTCAGGGAAATCAATGAAGGAATTTAGATTGTTAATAGTTATTTGTGTTTGTGTTTTTCTAGGGATTGAAATGCTTGATCTATCAGATTCAAAAGATGATTTTCTTGATGAGATAGATGAAGACATTAATTATGATTTGGAGGAAGGAGAGTTTCAACCTTCTGAAGATTGGATTGCTGTTTCAGAGATAGAGCTAGACATGGGTGTAGATCCAGATGCAAATATAGATAAACACCATGTGAGCCCATCTAGAACAGAGATTGTGATTGAAGATGAAGAAGGTCCTAAAGTTGTTGATGTAGATGAAGATATCGATGACTCAACCGATTATGAAGAAGAGATTCCTAATAAGCATAAAGACAATCCAATGTTCAGACCTTTAGAGAAAATGAAGAAGAAAAGGGTTGGGGTTTTGGAGGTTGATATCATAGGAAAACGCGATGCGCGTAGAGGGATTATCGGTTGGTATTTTGACTCTGACTTGAAGCTTTTCGCGATTAAAATGTTTGACAGAGTTCAATATTTTGAGCGAAAGCTTGCAGTGTTTAGTTTTCTACCTAACTATGAGATTCGAGACATGGCTAGATTATCTTTGAAGAATCCAGATAATGATTTTATTGGTCGATATGTAGAACATATAATCAAGACTGAGGTTCGTTCGGGAAAGTTTGAAAAGATTAAGCCAAGGAATGGAAAAACGATAAAGTTATAGGAGAGAAGTCAAAGGACTGGAAGGAGAAGGAGAAAGTGTAACACCCCCAAATTTATTGTTTAGCGGAAGCATACATTGGGTGTTACTAATCAAATATCACAAGCACAAAGATATAATGAACGACCACTATATGCGTCGTTTTACATTGATATTGATAAAAACCAAAGTTTACATCAAAATGTTGTTTACATTAGCCCGGTTTGAAATTGAGAGATTTAAGTACATAATTAACCTATTCAAAATATAATAATGCAGCTAAATCTCTGATTGTTTGCATGTTGACTCGAGCTAATAGTTCTTGATTGTGCAATCCAACCTACTGCTGGTCACCTGTGATACATGCTAAAATGGGTCAGCGAAACACTGGTGAGCTCACAGGTTTGTATGTCAACACATAATTGTATGAACCGCAAGATTTATAATTGAATTTATAAAGCAATTAAGCAAAATAAAAGTTATACAGCCATGAGCACATAGTCTGAGCTTAACTTGAGTGTCAGGTCCAATTAAGGAAACCCAACTTGAATGCCTCCTACGAGTGCCTAATCCACACTCGTCTTCCCAAATGCTAATACGTCCGTTTGACCAGTTAGTGCGTGCTAACCCGGATGAGGATTGGCAATCCTATATGATATCATATACTAACATTCACGCTACAGATGTATTACCAGACTATGCTATGGAGGGCTTTAGTGATTACTTGAAAACAACTCATGTAGTATTTGATTGATTGGTACTTGCGTTCAACTTGTAAAATAAAACGAGCAATAATATCACACCCCTTAATGAAAAAAGTAAAATAGGGGCCATGAGACTCACCTGAGCCTGAGAAGTTTATCTAAATAAACTTTGATTGATTAGCCGAGTATCGATGTCTAAAGACTTGTAACCTGAGGGTGTCCACGACACGCGATGGTTATAAACGGGAGTCGGTATCTCAAAGGACTACCTTAACTATTATTATTATACTTTGATTTATCCATTTTTGCGTATTAATCGTATCGTATTTGGTTTGGTTATTGAAAAGTGATTTTTAAACACTTAGAATGTTTTTGGCTTCTGTTTGGGTTTCTGCGACATAATATGCGACACAACCCTTGTGTTTCGCAACACAAGGCTTGTGTTCTGCAACACAAGGCTTGTGTCTCATGTCTGCGACACAATATGCGACACAATGCTTGTGTTCCGCAACACAAGACTTGTGTCTTATGATATGCAACTTAATGCGACACTAAATGCGACACAATGCTTGTGTCTTATGTTTTTGTGACACTAAATGCGACACAATGCTTGTGTCTTATGTTTTGCGACACTAAATGCGACACAATGCTTGTGTTCCGCAACACAAGGCTTGTGTTCCGCAACACAAGGCTTGTGTCGTAAAGATGAACACCAGCCCAGAACCCAGCGGCTGTCACGATTTTTCAACCCAAAACCCAAATCTAACTCATTTTTAGGCTGCAAAATCGTGTTTTCCTCATACATTTGGACAATACTAAGTTGTGTAAACATTATAACACCGAAATAATACACCAAAATGAGTAGATCTAAATATTTAGAGAATTTCTTACAATTGCAAATCGAGACAAACGAGGAAGAAAACGAGGGTGGTGCCTTTGTTAATCTTGTTTCTCTCTTGATGGTGATTCCGAAAATGTAACTTTTGTTGTCGGTTATGCTAGATCCGAAAATTTGGTGGTGATGGGTTTGAGAGTGTTTTTGTGGTGTGTGTGTTTTTGTTGAAATGAGAATGAAAGAAAGAGGGAAAGAGAGGTGGGGTGTAGGTGAAAGTCTCACCTTTTTCAGTCCGCGCAATCACGCTCCGTGCGGTGTTCGTTTAAACGTTAAATGTTTATTTTATACGTTTAAATATACGTTTTAAAATACGAATACTTACCCAATATTTTTGTTGAAGTATTTTACCAAATACTTAATGGTTGCGTTATAAATGTAACTTTAACTTGTTCCGATTTGTTTGCGCGTTTAATAATCTAATCGTGTAGTCCTTGTTTGTACGATACGAATTTGAATTGAAATATTATCTAAATAATATTTTGGATATAATTGCGTTATTAAATAATATTATATTATTTAATAAAATTTTCACCAACGTCCGTATTAATTGAATCGAATTGATTTCGATTTGAAACTCGTACGATTTAATCAAATCGCATACTTGTATATATATTCATCAATATATATGTTGATACATTAATTAGCCTAACACAGAACTAATTACATGTATTAAAACTTGATTAGGCACTAACTACTAGTCCTAATTTGACGGGTGTCACAGAAAGAAAGTGTATCCAGCTGTCAAATGTGTTCAGCAGATTCCACTGAAAACAATGCCACAGGATATTCTGGGAAATATGCAAAGTTGGCATGTGGATTCAGAAACTGGAGAGGCTGTCATGGTTGAAGCTGATGATGAAGTTGAGGGTGGTGAACGTGAAATTTTCAGAGTTTATGACCATCGACACCTAATGAATATGTCAAATAAAGATTTGTTGAAGTTAAATGAGAATACAATCTTGATGACAGAAGCATGGGGTGATTTAGCACGAGATTATCAAATGATGGTTAAGACTTGTATTAGAATGAAAATATATGCAGGAAGTAAAAATTACAAATGAAGACTAAAGAACAAGCATGAAGATAAAGACACTAGAGCTATTTTCAAGGGGAGTTTGTTGAGACATAGTTTTTGACAACAGATCTAGCTTGAAATAGGACTGGTGTAATTATTATCATGTTTGTACATTGGTTTAGATTTGTAAATAAATGTTTGTTTTGTTATTAATATTCGTTAAATATATTAGTATATTAAAGTGTTAGATGAATAGCGGAAACGAAATAAACATGTATAGCGAGTCGAGATCTCAAGTTGCAAGGCATTGCGATGCGAGATGAGATCTGAACTCGCAATACATTAGGTATAGCGAACCGAGCCAAGCTGGGCTTGGGCTGCGAGTTGAGTTGGACTCGCAGGCCCATGACCTGCGAGTTGATCAAAGTATATATGTTCGATTCGGTTCGACTTAAACAAGACTTTTGCCATTCGATTAATACACCTGCGAATTGAATAATCCAGAGAAAAATATTCTAAAGGCTAGGCTGTAATGTTTTATCATTTAAAGCTAAGTATTAGTAAAAACAAAACGCAAACTTATTCGTTATAGTAATATAATGACGTATTAAGGGATTCCGCACCTTAATACTACAGATAACGAAGTTATCGATCCTAGAACTAGGGACTTACATGCGAACCTGAGAATACATGCTAAAATAGTCAGCTAAAAGCTGGTGAGCTCACAGGTTTGATGATAAAGTATAGTGTATGAACCGCAAGATTTAAGTATGATGGTTTGTGATTTGACGTAAAAAGTCATGTTTTACGCACATCTTTTACTTCATATTTAGCACTTAAATAACAAAAACATGTTAATAAATCTCACATTTACCATATTTTGTTAAAAAGGTCAAAATTTTATAAGTATTTCAAAAACAACGGTAAATGGACGAAAAACACATTTAAATAAGCATAATTCGTTCGACACGCTGAAGAGGGATGTGTACCTCCGATCCGGGACTTAATAATTATCTTAAAATGTAGGTCTAGAGATTATAAATGTGTGGATATAAAGAACATTGAAAACGGATCAAGAACGAAGAAACTAGAGCCAAACGAGGATCACACGAACTACGACCAAGCAACAAGACATACAATCCAGTGCACAAGACCTCAACCAAGGGCATACCACCCCTACAGGGGTCGTATACCACCCCTTAGGGGCCGTACACGCCCCTATAAGATCTGTATACCCCCCTAAAAGAGTGGTATACCCCCTAGGTGGTGGTATACGCCCCTTTTGGTGCCGGATACTACCCCAAAGCTATCCGATACTACCCCTTTGGTGTCCAATACTACCCTTTTGGTGCCGAATTTCTGATCTAGGGGTGGTATTTCAGTGCAAATCGGTAGAATCGGGTGTCGAATTGTGAAGCTAGCTTGGTGATCCATTTGCTATTAAATAGAGACATCAACCTCCTCATTTTCACACATCTCATACCTTCACAACACAATTCATTTCACACACACTTTCTTTGTAATTTTCTTTCTTAGTTAGTTTCTCTCTCTAACTTCTCTCTCTAGAGGGTTAGAGAGTAATTAGTGGGTAGTTAGTAGATTAGAGTAGAGATTAACTTTCTAATCAAGGATTATTGGTGCTCAAACTTTTATTCAAGGATTGCAAGTTCTTTTCTCTTGTTACGCTGCTCTATTATCCGATGATATCTATTCTCTCATACTGTTATTATGTCTGATTTATCCATGCATAGTATTATGGTATGTGCTTTATTTAATGCCATGTTTATTGAGTAGTGTAATATTGTGATTATTGAAATGTAGATATTTAGGAGTAGGGATGATGTCAACCTGTAATTAAATATGTGATTGGAAATTGTTATGTTATGTATCGGGTTTAATTTCTCAAGCTGTAGATCTAAACCACCTATTTCACCTTTCTAAGCTTTCACGTGACTATTACCTTAGTATTAGGACTTAATCAACCCAAGTATCGGTAGATAGTTATCTTTGTTCTACTATGAAACTGGGGACATGCTGTAAAACGGCCCAATACTTAGTATAGCGCTGGAAACACCTCTCGTGGAGTACAAATGCGTGGAAGCTACGGACCGGTCGTAAGCATATGACACTATGGATACCTGGAAGTCACCCTTCCTGAACATGGTCTAGGTATATATTAAAGCTGTGGAATTACTGAAAAATGTAGTATACACCGTGAAACAAACCTAGGGATGAACGTTTCATCGCAAAGGGGGGTCTACCCCTTGATAGAAGTATTTGTGCTCTTCACTTAATATTAAGGGATCTTGAAAAGAAACCGAACATTCAGCTATAGTGCAGGATGCTTAAACCCCTTGATCCAACATAACTGATAGTTTAACATACATTAGCAAGCAATTAGTATGAGCCTTAATAAAATCAATTAGAATTAGGTGTTAAGAAGGTCAGAAATTAAATATCGGTATGTTGCCTTATTCAAGCACCCAGGAGCTAACTCCAAGAAGGGTCACTTGTCCTCATCGGACAGTGTTAGGGTCTAAGCAGCCTAATCTGATCAGACTCATGATAACCTAGTATTCAGTGACATACGACTTATGGTTTCCACTTAAATCGTAGGGTGCTAGTGTTTACACTTAACCTCTGATGATTTTACTAAGGCAACTCTCCAATTACCTTTTATAATGAATATCATCCCGAAACCTGAATATTGAAACTTCAACAATCACAATCTCTATCTATCTGCTTACCCTATCCGTAGTTTAGAATTTACTTTCCTGCATTATAGTTAAATTAGAAAATATCAAAAACAAACCCTACCTGCTCTATTAAAATCATCCTATTAGCTTTTATTATTCTGAGGTATTCACTTCATTTTGATTCGCTCCGATTTTAAGAACGACGCCTGAGTCAGACTTACCGCTTACTACCCTAATTCAATTAGAGTAGGTAGTAATAAAGCTTAGGCTTCCCAGCAAATATAAATTTAAAACCACCCTCTGATCGCCTGCCCCGACGGGAAGTTACGCAACGACATGGAACGCTCCCTGAACCGACCGCTGGGGAGCGATCAGGTTTTTGGCGCCGCTGCCGAGGATCGCAAAGCATTGTGATTTGAAATATATACGTTAGGATTAAAATCCCTTAGGAGAACCTTTCGTTTAGCTTACCTTTTTCGAAAGTTACTGCTTTCTTAGAATAGTCTAGTTTAGTTATAAAACACAAAAACCATAAAAATATGAAAAATCAAAAACCATATGATTCTCTTTCTGGCTAAGTTTCTCTGTTCTCTCACAAGACAGTAGATGAGATGTTGGCAATGGATGATTCTGAATTCTTTGATTCCCTGGACAAAGATTTAGAGGATTACTCCTCTTGTTCTTCATTCCCCGAAATTGAAGAAATCTCAAACGTCCAAGAAATTGATATAAGGAAAAAAACCTTTGACCTAGAATTAGAGGAATCTCAGCAGAAGATATCAACTTCTGTTACTCACACTTTAAGTAATCAACTTACCCTTGACCCTGAGATTTCTTCACTTCTGGCCAAATACCCACACTATGATAGGCCGCCTGACCTTCCCAAAGAAGTACCATTCGGCACTGAGGTTTACTTTTATCCACACATGTTAGGATTAGATAGAAATGAACGCCTTCACTGCTTGGATGAATACATTGAATATGATCTCCCTGACATTTTGAGAACCTATCCTACTACACAGGATAAGAATCCCTCATGTTCGGATGATCATACATTCAAATCAGGAGCCACCTACATAGTTGAACCATTTCAAAGATGTCTAGTCCAACCTAGGTACACCATAGCTAAAACTGTACTAAATGGACCACCCACATACATTATTAAAATCACAGATATTACACCCGAGACTAAAACTGAGCGTCATGTCGGAAATTCTTTTAAACCAAATAGGAGGATTGATATATGTGCTAATTTTCTTAAATATCTTAAAATATCTGACTTCCTCTTTTCGGTTGATCAAAGAAAGACCTTTGTGATTATGGATAACAGAATTTTAGGACTCCACGCTAATTACACTAGAAAAGATGAGTTATTACTAAAATCAGATCTAGACCTGTTAATGAATTTACTTGCTAATACCGATTATCATCCTGTTTCATCAACACGGATTAATCGATATATTGCGGATCTAGTTAGTGAACTCAAATTATGGATAGAGTGTGACCCTATAATTCCAATTTTACTCCCTTGGAAAATACCATTCTTTGTTGATCCTTCCGTCTATTTAATCAATAAACTGATAGAAATTTTTTCGGAGGCCACTGAAGAAGCTATTGAAAAATCTTTTTGTGCTAAACGAAAAGATATCCACATTAAGCTAATTCAGTTATTTCGAACATCAAAATTTCCTTTCATGCTTCAACAAAAATTTCTTTTTAAAGATTTATCGGTAGCAGTTCACGCTACTACCAGAAATCCAGATTCAAAAGAAGAAAATGAATCTTTAGAAATATTGGAAAAATTACTTCATGATCTTAACTTTTTAGACGACGGACCACGAGATGGCATTTCAAATCCCAAGAAAGTTATACGGGAATTTAATAATTTCGTTAATGCACTTATAGAATTAGGATACAAGGAGAGAAGTTTTCTGAACGAATTTGAATTATTTTGCTTAAACTCCGCCGACCTAATTTATCACATCACTAAAGTGCTCCGATTTTCATTTATTCCTCGTTATACTTTTCCTCTCCCTCGGGCCCCGAATTAATTAATTGAAAAGTTAAGCCGTTGACTTTAAAACAAAGCGCTTATTGAGAGGCAACCCAATTTTAGGATTTTAATAAATAAATTAAGAAGTTACATTTAGTTAATCGCATAGTAGTTTAATTTTTCAGTTTATTTAGGATTTAAAATTTTAAAAGTTTTAATAATCTTCTTTAAAAACGTTCTTTAAAACTTTATCTCATTGTTTATCACGCAAAGGTTAAAGTTTGTTCAATTATTAAACCACAAATTTAATAATTAGCAAATTTTAGATAAACCCTTTTTAACCTAATTACCATTTTCATTCACTAAATTACCATTTGGGGTAAAAAGGTAAAAAGGGAAAGGAGGTTAAAAAGCAAAAATGAAAAGTCATTTTCGCTCATCTCCCTCCTTCCTCCTCTTGTTCGGCCGAAACCCACACCACCACCATGCCATCACCAAATTTCCACCATTTTTGAAGATCTCAAGCTCTACATCCATCATTTTCGTTACTTGTATGCTTCATTTATCATCATTGCATCATTCCTAAGGTAAATTTCTAATTTAAAATCTTTAGTTCATGATTTTACCCAAAAGTTAGGGTTTCAATTTGAAACTTTATATTTAGGGCTAAAGATTAGGGTTTTAGGTGTTATTACTTGCTATTGAATGTTTGTATGATGATTATTGATAGTAATCTAGTAATTTCATGAGAGATTGGTGAACTTTGAATTTCAAAGTAATGAACTTTGACTTTTTGTTGACTTTTTGGCTAGAATTACTCATGTTTGACTTTTGTTGATTAAAATTGCTTATCATGATGCGTTAAACATAAGCAAACTAGCTTGAATTAGTTAAATGATTGGTTTGTTGACTTTCAAGAATTAAAGTAAACATTTTTATGAGTATTTGTGAAGTATCATTATTATAATTAAAATCTTTCAAACCCAATGATACTTGTGCAAATATTAACATTAAAAGTTTACTTGAATTCTTGAAACCTTGTTTTGAACGATTTAAACGACTAGTTTCATTTTAAAAGAGGTATCATTTTAGAAAGTAAAATGCATGAAGGTTTTAAATAACAAGTTGTGTTTTCATTGAAACCAATATTATAATTATGTCATTTAAAGATAGAATGTTAAGTCGTTAGTCGATTTCACATCATTAATTACCCATTTTTTTCAAAACCTTGACTACCACTTAATGTTATTATCTTTAAATATATAATATGGTCAAAGTTTCATCGCTAGTTTTCAAAGTTTATGGTAAATGCAAAGTTTTAATTAAAGTAAGGTAATTATAAGGTTTCTTTAAAACATTAATGCTTATTTGGTTAATTTCTAATGCAAATGTATGTTTAAAGTCATTTCTAGGAATTATTTACAAAGTAAGATCATTTGCCCAGGAAAAGTACTTGTGACATCTACCATAGCTTAAGAAACTTATTGGTGTAAAAATTGAGGTTTGATGATTGCGATTTGGTTAAATATGTATCTTTCTAGGTTATGGATTATTCGATTTTTAAACCTACATTTCGAATTTTTGTTAAAAAAATTTGGGATGACTTAATAAGTTCGTATACCTATGATAATGATGCATACTAATTACCTTTTTATCTTGACAGATGAAGTCTGACTCTACAGCTATCCATCCTACTTTGGAATACTTGTCCACTTCCGCCAAAAAGAAGAAGTTGATTAAGGATTGGATGAACCGGCCATTTGGAAAAAATAGATTTATCGTTTGGAGAGATGTAAAGGAAATTGGCTATAAGAGTGAGTTGAGGAAGTTAGTGAAGTTTAAGATCAATGATGAGAAAATGGTTGCTTGGTACAAAATGTTCTCTTTTAATGAAGACATTTACTGAGAGTGGGTTACTGAGTTCATGTTGACTTATGAGTTCAACCCTTGCATCAACAATGTTACATATAAGCGAATGATTAGCTATAACTACAAAGGGGTGAAGCAGCATGTGTCATTAGCTGAGCTAGCGGTATATCTTGGTTTTTACACAGAGGAGCAAACACATTCTCAGTTATTCTTTGATAGCTCGCGGAGTGTTTCATTTAATGAAGACCATGGGCTTATTTGGGATAATCTGACTGGCACTAGTTTTTCTTGTAATTAGAAAGCTTCAACATTCTTCAATGTAGAGCATCGACTTTTGCATAAGCTGCTTGCTGTATCACTTCATGGCAAGAAAGAAACTAGTGGAGCTGTAGGAGCTGATGACCTTTATGTGATGAATGCTATGATTAAGAAAAAGAATGTGAATGTATCTTACTTGGTAGCTGAGAGGATTCAAAAGGAGATGAAATTTGAGATGCCAAAGTATATTTACATGGGAGCTTTCATCACTAGGATCTGTAGCCGTATGGGTTTGCTCATGGAGGATCACATGATTGAGTACACCAGAGAACCTCATGTTAGATCCCTACCGTTCGACTTGGATTACTTTCATACTATTTGGTTGATCACTACTGATTCGAGCGGGCAGGAATTCTGGAGAGCTACCAAACAGCCCATTCTTGGTTGTGTTCTGAAGAGGAAGGGAAATAAGAGAGATAGGGATGTTGAGGATGATGATACGATAGATATAGACATACACGATGATGATAGAGATGTTAGAGTGCCGCAGGTTGATACTAGGGCATCTGGATCTACATCTAGGGTTCAGAATGTTGTTGATTGGACTACACCAGTGACCCCACTTTCTCAGTATTGGACTTTTCATGCACTTCAGGTTAGACATGCTCATGATATCAATGTAGCACGCAAGTTTGGATTGCCGATACCAGAGCCACTGATGTACAGATGTGAGACACCACCAGTAGTCTTTCCAGTTCCACCAGTCACCACCACTCTTCCACCATACCCACCACATCTCGCTATGAGCCAGTATAATCTGTACACACAACAGCTGCTCCATCTACTTCACATCACCCATCTACATCCTTACATGCCCTATCTCTGGTTCATGAGATCCCGAGACCTGATGACCCACATGTTTATCGCCCATCCATGACCACTGCTAGTGTTGAGGATCATCACACTCTCAAGACTCTCGGGGATGCTCAACCTCGAACCTATCCCTGATTCTGAGCTTCCATATGAGAATGACATTAGGAGAGGATACCAGATATTACTTGAGGAGACACACATGACACAGCAGTGTTTACAGGAGTGGGGATCTGAGACTACAAAGAACTTACCTATCAGCGTTATGAGAGACATCCTCAGACAGCACATGGTTATTGTATCAGAGTCTGTATCTGGGAGAGCTGCTAGCGGGGAGCATTCAGATGCTGGCACACATCCGTCCACTTCTGTTATTGATCCTCGTGTGACTGATCAGGCGTCCCCTCGTCCTTAGACTTTTTCATCATCAGTACTATTATTATTATTATTGGTCTGTATTAACACTAACTATTATGGTGGGATGATTTGTGATCATGTTTGGTCTTTTGGAACTTTTTACCCAGCTTACCACTTAGCTGGATGATCTATCTATCTATCTTTATTATTATGCTTACGTTCTCTTTATTTATTTTAGTAGAATAAAATATGCTTGAATTGATTGTTGAGAATGATGGGATCGACTCACGACTAGATGACGTGCACTAAAACGGAAGGCTGTTCTTATACGAAAGCAAGTTGGAATCTCTAACAAGCCAATTCATCTTCTTCGGCCAAATCATTTTCATCTCGTGAACCCATGAGGGGATTTTTTCGTTCTTTCTCGTTGTCTTCCCGAAATATTCATACCATATCCTTTATGCCTAATCTCTAAGTGTAGGATTTTAATTCCACCATCTTAAAAACACAATAAAGTGAATATATCCTATAATCAAACTCTAAGTATGGGATCCTTTAGTGATCTATGCCTTAGTAGTGAACATTAGGGACAATGTTCCTGTAAGTGTGGGATACACGGTATGTCGTACCGTAAAGTTCTTGACCTCTTGTCCTCCAAAGTAAATTCTAAAACTCATTTCTTGCTCAAATTTTTTAATTTTTTTTCAAAAACTTAACTAATTTATTAGTCAACTTTTGTAAATTCTTAGATCTTTTGGTAAGAAAAGTACTTTTTAAGGATAATCACTTTTTAAGAATAAATAAATTACTTTGAAAAGTATGACAAGGCAGAATAAGGATCCCTTAAAAATGAAATGGTCATCTTCGAAGCATCGCATGACTTGGCGCATACACCCTATATTGTTGTGTGAGGAACTTGAGCCTTTCATAAGCATTCATTTTTAATGCTTCACCATTCACTTCTATGTGTGTGCCGATGCATGTGTCTTAGATTTAGAACTTGTTCCTGGTATACGCTTCGAGACCATACCAAAGAGTATCGTACGCGGTATAGGTGGAATTAAAGGATCTCGGCATTTTTTTATGATTAAACCCATTTTTCTCACATCTCTTCAAGCCTAACCCTATCGATACTCAATTTTAGTATCAATGATCCGCTTAGTAAACCCTGTTGAGCCTTAACCTTTTCATTTCTTAAAAACCCAGATATTTTAAACCCATTCCTTTCCATACCCACCAAAACCTTATCTTAGAATTTTTTAAATTTTTTGAAAAATGCTATTTAGATATTATTTTTGCTTTCACTCCAAAAATCACAAATTTCGTGTTTTACTAAAAACTACTCGTTTGCATTTCCAAAATCAAATCTCAAAAGATCGAAAATCTTGCGGTGCGAAAAATTGGCACCAAGTAAAATTCGAAATATCAAAAGATTGAAAAATGAAAGTAAGAAAGGATCCCAAGGAGGGAAGTAAGAAAAATAAAAATTCCTTAGAAATTCCTTGGCAAAGAAAATTCTAAGCCAAAAATATATATCATCTAAATAAAGCTAAGTGCTTCAAAATCTCCCTAAAACTCTGATCTGTGAAATATATAAACCTTCCATGTGTTTTCAAAAAGATAGAAGTCAAAATAGCTATCTTCCTCCCTTTCTGTTATCCATTTCCGTTTTCATTAAAAAGGATATCTAGAGAAAGTTTTTCATAAGCTTGAAAATTTCTAAGATAAGCATACCCTTTTAAACTTCAAAACTACCCTTTTTTCCATATCCATTAACCCTCACCCAAAAATTACAACCCAACAAAAATGCCTTGGGATAATTAGCACCGTCCTCATTTGGAGTGGTGGAGATGCGATTCTCGACCTAGCCTATAACGATAAGCGTTGCATGACTGGCTATGAGAGATTTCATTTCTTAATAGAATAGGAAACCCGATACACTTTCTGAGTGAATTGAGTGACCACCTGTGAGGATCGCCCAGTCATGTACTTCTACATCTCGAGAGTTGCTAAGTATGCTAAAGGGACAACTAGTTCAGTTCTAAGATTTCTTATTCTACTGATGCTTACTTTTTGAAATAATTTACTTATTTTGAGGAAGTGATGTCCTTGGAAAATATCTATTCTCATCAAACGTTCCATTTTCTCAAAACCTAGAGCGAAATGAGATACGGTTTGCTTGAGAACAAGCAAAAGTCTAAGTGCGGGTTATTTGATTTGACATAAAAAGTCATGTTTTACACACATCTTTAAGCTCATATTTAGCACTTAATTAACAAAAACATGTCAATAAAGCTCACATTTACCACATTTTGTTAAAAAGGTCAAAACTTTATAATTATTTCAAAAACAACGGTAAATGGACGAAAAACACACTTAAATAGGCATAATTCATTCGACATGCTATTTTATCGTAAAACTCCGATCCAAGACTTAATAATTATCTAAAAATGTAGGTCTGGAGATTACAAATGCGTGGGTATAAAGAACGTTGAAAACGGATCAAGAACGAAGAAACTAGAGCCAAACGAAGATCACACGAACTACGACCAAGCAACAAGACTTACGATCCAGTGCACAAGACCTCGACCAAGGGCATAACATCCCTACAAGGGCCGTATACCACCCCTTAGGGGCCATATACACCCCTATAAGGGCCGTATACCCCCCTTAAAAGGATGGTATACCCCCCCCCCCCAGGTGGTGGTATATGCCCCTTTTTGTGTCGTATACACCCCTTTTGGTGACGGATACACCCATTTTTGTGCCGAATTACACCCCAAAGCTATCTGATACTACCCATTTGGTGTCCAATACTACCCTTTTGGTGCCGAATTTCTGATCTAGGGGTGGTATTTTAGTGCAAATCGGTAGAATCGGGTGTCGAATTGTGAAGCTAGCTTGGTGATCCATTTGCCTATAAATAGAGACATCAACCTCCTCATTTTCACACATCTCAGACCATCACAACACAATTCATTTCACACACACTTTCTTTGTAATTTTCTTTCTTAGTTAGTTTTTCTCTCTAACTTCTCTCTCTAGAGGGTTAGAGAGTAATTAGTGGGTAGCTAGTAGATTAGAGTAGAGATTAACTTTGTAATCAAGGAGTATTGGTGCTCAAGATTTTATTCAAGGATTGCAAGTTCTTTTCTCTTGTTATGCTGCCCTATTATCTGGTGATATCTATTCTCTCATACTGTTATTATGTCTGATTTATCCATGCATAGTATTATGGTATGTGCTTTATTTATTTCCATGTTTATTGAGTAGTGTAATATTGTGATTATTGAAATGTAGATATTTAGGAGTAGGGATGATGTTAAATTAACCTTTAATTAAATATGTGATTGGAAATTGCTATGTTATGTATCGGGTTAAATTTCTCAAGCTGTAGATCTAAACCACCTATTTCACCCTTTCCAAGCTTTCATGTGACTATTACTTTAGTATTAGGACTTGATCAACCCTAGTATCGGTAGATAGTTATCTGTGTTCTCGTATGAAACTGTGGACATGCTGTAAAATGGCCCAGTACTTAGTATAGTGCTGGAAACACCTCTGGTGGAGTACAAATGCGTGGAAGCTACGGACCGGTCGTAAGCATATGACACTATGGATACCTGGAAGTCACCCTTCCTGAACATGGTCTACGTATATATTAAAGCTGTGGAATTACTGAAAAATGTAGTATACACCGTGAAACAAACCTAGCGATGAACGTTTGATCGCAAAGGAGGGTCTACCCCTTGACAGAAGTATTTATGCTCTTCAATTAAATTTAAGGGATCTTGAAAAGAAAGCGAACATTTAGCTGTAGTGTAGTGTGCTTAAACACCTTGATCTAACATAACTGATAGTTTAACATACATTAAAAAACAATTAGTATGAGCCTTAATAAAATCAATTAGAATTAGGTGTTAAGAAAGGTCAGAAATTAAATATCGGTTTGTTGCCTTATTCATACACCCAGGAGCTAACTCCAAGAAGGGTCACTTGTCCTCATCGGATAGTGTTGGGGGCTGAGCAGCCTAATCTGATTAGACTCATGATAACCTAGTATTCAGTGACATACGACTTAGGGTTTCCACTTAAATCGTAGGGTGCTAGTGTTTACACCAAACCTCTGATGAATTTACTAAGGCAACTCTCCAATCACCTTTTATAATGAACATCTTCCCGAAACATAAATATTGAAACTTCAACAATCACAATCTCTATTTATCTGCTTACCCTATCCGTAGTTTAGAATTTACTTTACTGCATTATAGTTAAATTAGAAAATATCAAAAACAAACTCTACCTGCTCTATTAAAAACATCCTATTAGCTTTTATTATTCTGAGGTATTCACTTCATTTCGATTCGATCCGATTTTAAGAATGACACCTGAGTTAGACTTACCGCGTACTACCCTAATTCACTTAGAGCAGTAGGTAGTAATAAAGCTTAGGCTTCCCAGCAAATATAAATTTAAAACCACCCTCCGATCGCCTGCCCCGACGGGAAGTTCCGCAATGACAGGGAGCGATCCCTGAACCGACCACTGGGGCGCGATCAGTTTGCTATTAAGCAAATAAGTAAATGATAAATGATGTATATAACTGCCATGAGCACATAGTCTGAGCTTAACTGAGGTGTCAGTATCACAATCAAGTGCATGAGCGAGGTTGTCTCTATGCGTGTGCCTAATTATCACACGTATGAACAAATGATAATGCGTCCGTTTGACCAGTCAGTGCGTGCTGACCCGGACAGGGATTGTCAGTCCCATATGATACCATACACTAACATTCACGCTACAAAGTATTACCAAACTATGTTATTGAGGACTTATGATGATTATATGAATAACTCATGCAGAATATAGCGATGTTTGATACTTGCGTTCACATGTAAAACAAAACAGACATGTATTTTCACCCCTAGGTTTAAAACAGTAAAACATGGGCTATGAGACTCACCTGAGTCTGATTAGTTTCTATCAAGCAATAATGATGGTAAATGATGTCGTTTCCAACGACTGAAACCTGCTGGACGTCCAAGACGCGCAAGGTTAAAATAATGATTAGATGTCTCAACAGATCATCTATGCTAGTTGTTCATCCAACTAGTAATGTCCAATGATTTGATTATGATTAGGTATGATTGGAAAAACATGTATGGCCCGTTGGTGATTAATTGTAATAATAATCTCAAAACATTATTATTAAAATATTGTTATGATATACTTGTAAAGCATATTTAAAGTGTTTAGTATTCGTATAAGGCATGTGTTGTTGTGATGTTGTCTTAGGTGATTACAAGTTGTTACCACTTCTAGTTATAATCTTGTTTCCACTGTTAGTTATAACTTAGTTACCACTTCAAGTTATAATCTTGTTTCCACTGCTAGTTATAACTTAGATACCACTTCTAGTCATAATCTTGTTTCCACTGCTAGTTATAACTTAGTTACCACTTCTAGTTATAATCTCGTTTCCACTTCTAGTTATAATCTCGTTTCCATTGCTAGTTATAACTTAGTTACCACTTCTAGTTATAATCTCGTTTCCACTGCTAGTTATAACATAGTTACCACTTCTAGTTATAATCTCGTTTTCACTGCTAGTTATAACTTAGTTACCACTTAATGTAATAATCTCGTTTTCACTTCTATCCAAAAATAGTAAGTTTTTCCGTTTTCAAAATCGAAGTTTGTTTTTGTTGACTCGGTCAAACCATCTCGGTTTGACCCAAGACTTTTACCCAACCCTTAAAAAGGTTAAATAAGTTCATAAAAATTATCGGTTCGTGTCGGGGTTAACCCGAATAGTCAGTTTTTAAAATGTTTCCAAAACAGTCCCTATTCATATGTTTCCAGATTTTGGCTCAAAAAATCTCACATTTTCTCTAACTTTTAGTCCGAATCAAGTTCTACCAAACACCTAACATAATCACCTATGATTCTAGTATCTAACATAATTTTCCCAAGATTTATAATGGTTTCTTTGGTGGTCAAATAAAATTATAACGAAGAGATAGATGAATCGGGTCAAAAACCAGCCACAACTCATAAATCGGGTTATACTAAAAAATCCGTGGGTTTTCAAGTCAGGCCATAGAAGGACTTTTTGTAGAGGATTTCCATATGGAGGTTTTGATGTAAGATACATGTTCTATTTCATCCTAGATCTCAAGTTATGGAAGTTTTGGTGAGTCAGTTTTTGGAGGTCAGAATCTGTCTTTATATATATACATATGAAAAACGTATTTTTGACTTGTATTTAGAAATTATTTAGCTAGATGATCAACATAATATATAAAAAAACTTAAAGTAAAGAAATCTAGAGAAAAAGATTGCACAGATCTAGAGACGAAAATACGATGATGATGCTCGGTTTGCCTCCTTTGCTCCTTTCCTTTGATTTCTTCATTAAATGATGGTAGTTTTTAGCTATATTATGATGGTGATTATAGATAGAGAAAGTGCCGAGAGAGTAGAGAGAGTGAGATGGACAAATTTAGATTATGATGAATGAAGAAAAGAAAAAATTAAAATGGAAGTGGTTTTTGGTCATCAAGCTTTCACAACAAGATCCACAAAATGTGGATCTTGTTCCCATGGGTTGAAAAACCGGTTGTATGGGGACCACATGAACGTGGGTTGTCTCCAATTTTGTTCCTTGAGTTTGCGCTCCGTGCGGTGTTCATTTCACCGATCGTTTAAACGTATATTTAGACGATATAAATGATACGTACGAGTTAATAATAACGAATGATTTTCGTTGTAAAAATGTTGATGTATTAATCACTAATATTTTGAAACATTTATAAAATGTTTTGGACAAAGTGTCGGTGATGATGTGTGTGATTGTTTGACGATTATTTAATCGGGTGACGTTTTAAACTAAACGTTTTGTTTTCAGTATAACATACTATGTTTTAAATGAATATTTTCATTTAAAATGATATATTTTACTAAATAAAATATATTTGGATTTTGTTCAATGATTGGGCGCGTTCTGTGCATTTTTGTCACATATTACTTATTTGTTCGATACGAAATACTTTTGAAATATTATTAAAATAATATTTAGAAACAAATATGTTTATTAAATAAATTCATATTATTTAATAAAGTAGGTTCACCAACGTCCATATTAATGGATCAGAATTTGGCCGATATAAAATGACACGATTTCATTAATCATGTTAATGCGTATATATAACAATACACGTGATGATACACACAATTAGCCTAACACAGAACTAATTATATGTATTAACAAAACGATTAGGACCTAATAAGTACTCCTAATTTGACGGGTGTCACATTCTCCCATTGTTAAGAGAATTTCATCCCGAAATTTAGCTCTGAGTCGTGTGAGTGGAGTCGGAGAAAAGATGTGGATATTTGAATCGTATCTGGTCTTCCCGTTCCCAAGTGAATTTCGGACCGCGCCGCGAATTCTATCGAACTTTGACGATAGGGATACGACTTTGCTTATGCTTTTTGACCTCACGGTCCATGATTTCCACTTGCGTTTCAATGAAATGAAGCTTTTCGTCAATTTGAATCTCATCGAGAGGAATAATGAGCGTCTTATCGGACAGACATTTCTTAAGATTAGAAAAGTGAAATATGGGATGCACACTACTGAGTTCGGGAGGTAGTTGCAATCGATATGCCAC
Source organism: Pseudognaphalium luteoalbum (assembly GCA_963422505.1). NCBI lineage: Eukaryota > Viridiplantae > Streptophyta > Magnoliopsida > Asterales > Asteraceae > Pseudognaphalium > Pseudognaphalium luteoalbum. The sequence continues at coordinate 54,255,349 of OY730196.1, forward strand.
TGGACCTATCCTTTCAAGGATCTCAAAAAAGGTCCAATTTATCTAGGGCTTAGCTTTCCACGCTTGCCGAATCGGATGACACCTTTCCAAGGTGATACTTTGAGCAATACTTGATCCCCAACCTGGAACTCGAGATGCTTGCGTCTCATATCAGCATAACTCTATTGACGATCACGTGCGACTTTCAACCGTTGCTGGATACCAACGATCTTCTCGGTGGTTTCATGAATGATTGCAAGACCAGTGAGTTGGTTGTCTCATACTTCGGTCCAACAGATAGGTGACCGGCACTTACAACCATACAGTTCCTCGAAGGGTGCATCTCTAATGCTGGAGTGGTAGCTATTGTTGCACGAGAATTCGCACAATGGCAGATGATGTTCCCAATTAGTACCGAAGTCAATTACGCAGGCGCGTAGCATATCTTCCAGTGTTTGAACTGTTCTTTCACTTTGGCCACCGGTTTGTGGATGATATGCATTACTCATATCCATACGAGTACCCAAAGATTTTTGTAATGATCGCCAAAAGTGGGATGTAAAAAGGTTGTCTCTATCTGAGATAATTAAGATTGGAATGCCGTGTCAGGATACGATCCCCTTCAAATAGATTCGTGCAAGACGTTCCATTTTGTCAGTTTCCTTGATGGCAAGGAAATGAGCAGATTTGGTGAGCCGGTCCACGATCACCCAAATGGTATCGTAACTGCTTGACGTTCTTAAGAGTTTAGTGATGAAATCCATAGCAATTTGCTCACATTTCCACTGAGGGATGTCCGGTCGTTGGAGTAGACCGGATGGTTTCTGATATTCGGCTTTGACTTTAGAACATGTGAGGCACTTGCTGACGTATGTAGCAATCTCAGCTTTCATGTTTGGCCACCAGTATAATCCCTTGATGCCATGATACCTCTTGTCGCATCCGGGATGTATAGAGTAATTGGACTTGTGAGCTTCATCCATCACCAAGTCTCGTAGGTTCCCAAAACTAGGTAACCAGATTCGGTTAGCAAAGTATTTGACTATGTTGGGTTTGGTTTTGAACTGTTTCTCCATGTTGCGCAAGGCCTCATTTTTATGATTTTCATGTTTCAATGCTTCAAGTTGAGCGGTGAGGATTTAAATGATGAGATCATTATGAATGATCATGTTGAGGGCTCGTACTCGAAGTGGTTTTGTGCGTTCTTTTCTACTTAGGGAATCGACAACAACATTTGCTTTGCCCGGATGGTACTTGATTTCGCAGTCATAATCGGTAAGTAACTCGAACCAGCGACGTTGCCTCATATTGAGATCCTTCTGATCAAATATATGTTGGAGGCTTTTATGATCGGTGAAGATGGTACATCTTGTGCCATACAGATAGTGTCTCCAGATTTTGAGTGAAAACACTACGTCTCCTAGTTCGAGATCATGAGTCGTGTGGTACTTCTCGTGAACCTTGAGTTGTCGGGAGGTGTAGGTAATAACCTTATCTCGTTGCATCAACACACAACTAAGACCTTGGTGGGAAGCATCGCAAAATATACCACGAAGTCATCGTTGCCTTCGAGAAATGATAGAATAGGTGCACTACAAAGCTTTTGCTTTAATAGCCGAAATTTTGACTATTGCTTTTCAGTCCAATCGAACTTCTTTTCCTTCTGAGTCAGTGTCGTGAGTGGTTGGGCTATTTTGGAGAAATTCTCTATAAAGCGCCGATAGTAACCAGCTAGTCCTAAGAATTGAGGTACTTCGGTTGGCATTGTCGGTGCTTGCCAACAATTGATAGCCTCAATCTTTTTTGGATCTACGTGGATTCCCTAACTGTCAATCACATGACCAAGGAATTGAACAGTTTGCATCCAGAACTCACACTTGGAGAACTTAGCGTATAACTCTTCTTTTCTAAGAAGTTCTAGAATGGCTTTGAGATGTTGCGCGCGTTCCTGTTCATTGCGCGAGTATATGAGAATGTCATTGATGAATACAATGACAAATTTTTCGAGATATGGTTTGCATACTCGGTTCATAAGATCCATGAATATAGCCGGTGCGTTTGTCAAACCAAAGGGCATCACTTGGAGCTCATAATACCCATAGCGAGTTCGGAAGGCAGTTTTTGGAATATCAACGTCGCGAACTCGTAACTGATGATATCCTGATCGTAGATCTATCTTCGAATAGAAACTTGACCTCTGAAGTTGATCGAACAGATCATCGATACGGGGTAATGGATAGCGATTCTTGACGGTTAAGTTGTTTAACTCTCTATAGTCGATACACATCCTGAATGAACCGTCCTTCTTTTTCACAAACAGGACCGGAGTTCCCCAGGGTGAAGAACTTGGACGGATAAATCCTTTGTCCAGGAGTTCCTGCAATTGAGTAGACAACTCCTGTAATTCGGATGAAGCTAAGCGATACGGTGCTTGTGCCACAGGTGTTGCTCCGGGCGTAAGGTCGATTGAGAACTCAACTTGTCTCAGTGGTGGAATACCAGGCAATTGTTCGGGAAAGACTTCTGGAAAGTCTCTAATGATGGGCACATCCTCAAGTCGCTTCTCTTCTGACTTTTTCTCCATAACGTGCGTGAGGATTGCCTGATAGCCCTTTCTCAGGTATTTGCAGGTTTTCATGCATGACATGATATTCAATCTCGTCCCACCGGTCTCCCCTTGTATGATCAGAGTGCCACCGGTGACGAGAGGAATACGGACAATTTTATCGTGACAGACGATTTCAGCATGATGCTTGGACAGCCAGACCATGCCAATAATGACGTCAAAACTTCTGATCTCGATAGGTATAAAGTCAATAGAAAGGAGCTCGTCTGATAGATTTAAAGTGCAATTAGGTATTACAGTGTCGGTCTCTATGAGTTTACCATTAGCTAACTCTACCATGTACTTAACATGTAAAGCAATAGGAGTGTTATCAAGCAATGGACTAAACTCATCAGATATAAAGCTCCTATCAGCACCAGTATCAAATAGAATAGAGGCAGTAAGATTGTTGAGAAGGAACGTACCTGAGACCACATTCGGGTCCCAACATGCTTCCTGGAAGTTTAGCACAAAAGCTCTTCCCTTAGCAGTGTTGTTAACCTTGTTCTTCAGCTTTGGGCACTCATTCCTAAAGTGCCCTATGTCTCCACACTCATAGCAGGACTTAGGTTTGTCAGTAGTGGTGTTGGCATTGGTAGATCTACAGTCTTTGGCCAGATACCTATACCTTTGACATTTTCCACAAGGAGTACCGCAAGGACCTTCATGATGTCGGTGGCACTTTGAACAGAAGGGTTTATTCCCAGTTTAACCCTTTTTGAACTGAGAACCAGAGTTGGAGACCTAGAAGCTCTCTAGCAATAGGTTGTCAATCGTGATTCCAAAGGATAAAATTGGCGGAAGGAATACCAAATGATATCATCCTCGTGAGCACATGACGGTACCGCGAAATGTGTTGTAAAATGTTATACGCGTATAAATAGATAGACGGTATTAGATGAGAACAAAGTCTCGTTCTTTATATCGAGTGACGTTGTAGTAGCTATACTTGTCGTCTTCGGTGGTGTGAGCGTTAACGAGTATATTATCGTGTGAGGCCTATTCATATATTTTCAATATATAATAGCCTAGATAATAGTACGCAAGTGAGGCATATGTATGTATATACACCTATATCACATAATAGCCTAGTGTGTGTCTAGCACAAAGCAAGTATAAGTCCCGGTTTCTCTCGTGGTCAGAGTCAACTATTGTATTCTTGTTCAACATAACCGCATTCAGATCTCACATCATCTTTCCTTAATTATACATAGTTGATCAAGCTATGTTAAATTGAAGTCGTATGATGTTGACCGGGTCCCAGATGGTCGGTCAAGAAATCGCTTCCTTGTCGTTGCTGACCTCCCAGTCGGGACCGCACGATCGGTTGGGTGGTTTTATATTTATAGAGCTGGAGACCTAATTTTTACAATAGCTAAGGGTAGTTAGCGACAAGTAATGACTCATGGTTGTTCTTAAGATCAACCGTATTATGAAACCAAGCAGTCAAGATGATCGATTCGATTTAGTAGGGTTTGTAAACAAGAGATTTGATTTTGGGTTTTTTACTTAGGTCCTAAATAAACAGCAAAATAAAATAATAGGTTATAATCTAATGGAGAGGAGTGTTTGTTGTGATTTCATTAGCCTAAAAGGGAGATGATGTATGGGTTTGATATTTTGAAAACGTTCTATCTAAGTATTTGTGTTCTACTGTTTTAGGTACTTTATGGTGTCAACACTAGCACCCTACTATTTGATTCCTCATATAGCATGTCACTGAGTACTAGGTTGTCATGATTCTGATCAGATCAGGCTGCTCTACCCCCAACACTGTCTGTGAAGACTAGTGACCCATCTTGGAGTTATGTGACACCTGTCAAATTAGGACTAGTAATTAGTGCCTAATCAGTTATAATACATGTAATTAGTTCTGTGTTAGGCTAATCAATGTATCAAGTAATATATATTGTTGAATATATACAATCATGCGATTTGATTAAATCGTACGAGTTTCAAACCGAATGTAATTCGGTTCAATTAATACGGACGTTGGTGAACAATTTTGTTAAATAATATAAAATTATTTAATAACGCTATCATATCCAAAACATTACTTTGATAATATTTCGTATTCGTACCGTATCGTACAAACAAAAGCTACGCGATTAGATTATTAAAACGCGTAAGTAAAACGAAACAAGTTAATTTATATAACTCAATTATCAAGTATTTGGTGAAATGTTTCAAGTGAAATATCGCATAATTATTTGTATTTTAAAACCCACAAATTAACGCGCACGAAATTATTTAAACGTTTAAACGAATCGGGAAAACGAACACCGCACGGAGCGCGAATGCACGGGATTAAAAGTGGAGACCCACACCTCGGTGGGCCCCCACCGAATCAGCCACAAAGGGTGAGGACATCACCTCCCCACCCTCATTCTCATCCATCACTCTCTCTCTACTCCTCATTTTCTTTCTTTTTCTCTCCAACCAAACCACCACCACCACTTCATTAAAATCACCAAAGAACACCATTAAACGTCCTCAATTTTCAAGGCTCATTTGAAGAAAAACGTTCACCTCATCACGATCTACAACGCTATCTTTTCGGAATCTTGATTCGCCACTTTGTAAGTTTCCGACAAAAACCCGAAACCTTTCGATTTCAAGTGTTTTTAAGTTCTAGTTGTTTCTTTAAGCTTAAAATGTCCAAATATGGGTTGGGTAAAAGTCTCAGGTCAAACGGAGGTCGGAAAACACCTTTTCGGCTCATTTTCCGGCCAATAGCGCGTTATGTCGCAAAGGCTCCAGGCCACCTGCGACATAAGCCTTTATGTCGCTAAATCAGACCTTATGTCACATATAGCGACATAAGCCACTATGTCGCACTAATCACGGATGTCGCATATAGCGACACAACGCCCTATGTCGCATTAAATTGCGGATGTCGCCCTTAGCGACACAAGCCCTTATGTCGCATATATGATCTGCGACACAACAGACTATGTCGCACTTAGCGACACAAAGCCGTATGTCGCACGCTATGTCACATGAAACAGAACCAAGAAAACATAAATTTTACTAAGTGTCGGGACAAAAAATTTTATCACTCGATTTCACCCAAATTCAAGTCCAGATGCATTTTTCATCAAAGCAATTTAGTAGAAATAAAAATTTTCCAAGCTGACCTAGCAACTCGACCCCAGCCAGGGGCTCTGCCCCTTGGACCCCGCTACCAGGGGCGTTGCCCCCAGACCCCCATTATTAACGGGCTTCGCCCTTACCCTAGGGTCACAAGTAACAGTGTTACATCTAAACTTTCACACAAAGTGCTAAACTTGTATAACATCAAACACGAATGCGACATGACTTCTAAAAACACATTGGAACTTACTTTTAAGTATAACACTTCAAAATCATGAAAGTAATAATGAGATTATTTATACAACCAATTCACCGACGGCCGTACACGTTTTCAAAACACAAGTCAAATAACCAAATCGTAGTAATTTGGATAATTCAATCAACCAAATCGTAGTAATTTGGACATTCTAAGTTGGACGAACAACTACAAGGGCAGTCTTTCGAGATGCGTACTCATGTTATAACCATTGTGTGTCTTGGACACCCTCAGGTTACAAGTCTTCGAACATCAATCCACCGCTAATCAATTCAAGTTTATTAATTTAAACACTCAAGGCTCAGGTGAGTCTCATGGCCCCTATTTTACTGTTTTCATTAAGGGGTGTGATATTATTGCTCGTTTTGTTTTACAAGTAGAACGCAAGTACAATTCAATCAAATACTACATGAGTTGTTTTCAACTAATCAATAAAGCCCTCCATAGCATAGTCTGGTAATACAATTGTAGCGTGAATGTTAGAATATGATATTATATAGGATTGACAATCCTCGTCCGAGTTAGCACGCACTAACTGGTCAAACGGACATATTAGCATTTGGGAAGACGAGTGTAGTTTAGGCACTCGTAGGAGGCAACTCAATAAGGTTTCCTTAATTGGACCTGACGCTCAAGTTAAGCTCAGACTATGTGCTCATGGCTGTATAACTTTTATTTTGCTTAATTGCATTTTAAATTCAATTATAAATCTTGCGGTTCATACAAATATGTGTTGACATACAAACCTATGAGCTCACCAGCGTTTCGCTGACCAATTTTAGCATGTATCACAGGTGACCAGCAGTAGGTTGGACTGCTCAATCAAGATTCATTAGCTCGAGTCAGCATGCAAACAATCGGAGATTTAGCTGCATTATTATATTTTGTATAGATTAATTATGTACTTAAATCTCTCAATTTCAAACCGAGCTAATGTAAAAAATATTTTGATGTAAATTTTGATTTTATTAATATCAATGTAAAACGACACATATAGTGGTCGTTCATTATATCTTATGTGAAGTGTATATTGATTAGTCGCGCCCCGACCCGATTCGCTTTCGCAACCCGAATTTGGGGGTGCGATAAGTTAACTCCTGGGTGCATGAATAAGGTAACAAATCGATATTTAATCTCTGACCGTTCTTTGATACCATAAAGTATTCTAATTCAAAATAGAGCATTTAAGAACTAATTCGGAAAGCGTCTGTAAACTTTTCATCGATGGTTTGTTAGGTTCAGAGCTGGTAGGTGACCTAGTGCTACTCAGAATGTATACACCGACGTCCGTTCCATAGCTTGGGTGTATGGGAACCGTTCCCAAAGGATGGGAACTAGGATGTTTTACGGCATTCCATGCCTTTCGCACTAATGCAAGTTATGGTGTATACACCGACGACCGTTCCGTAGTTTCCATGCGTTTGTACTATACCAGAGGTGGTTCCAGTACTATACTAGGTAATAGGTCGTTTTACGGTATCCCACACATGTTGCACATTCGGGTCACTCTGAACCCTTTTAAACTCAGTTTGTATTAAAGCGTACCCATCTATGATATAAACCCAGCCCTCACTTAATATTACCCAATAAATCACTGATTTATTCACGTTGTACTATACATTTGATTTAGCAGTATTTCCAAAGCTTCGAAATCAGACCATGCATAGATAGCACAGATAGTTAATTACCCTTGGAACAAGGTTCGCGACTCCTTGTCTTTTAGGGTTTTAACCACGTTTATTGGAGGAAATGCGATAGTTTGATAAAAAGTTTATAATCATAGATGAAAAGTTAAACAGACATAGTTTTCAGTTGTATATTTAAGTTAACTTCATCCCCCATTGTAACGGCTAACTACATCACAACAAACACACAAGCTAACTACTAACTAATCATGGCAACGAATCCTAAATCTAGCATAATAACAATAGCATGCATTATAATAGATAAGGAAAGAGATAACCGTGATAAATGCGTAATTGAATATAAGCTGAAAGATTACAACGAGCAGAGCCTCGAATATTACAAAAGCACCCCTCCAATTATCTCCAACAAATATTACAAAGTAGCCCCTCCTTTAGTCTCGTTAAATATTAACGAGAAACTAACTACTAACAAACCTAAACTAGAGAGAAAGTGTGTGTGTGAAAGTGGTGAATGGATTGATGGATTGATGGATGATTGCTTGTTTGAAATGGGGAGGTGAGAGTCTCTATTTATAGGCTTACAAGTTACAATTTTACTCTCAACACCCTCGCTCCCAATTTAACACTGAAATACACCCACGAGCTATGAAATTCGACACCAAAAGGGGCGTATTCGACACCAAATAGGGCGTATTCAGTAACAAATAGGGCGTATTCGATAGCAAATGAGGCGTATCTGGCACCGTAGAGGGGGTATACCACCCCTACAGGGGGTATACGGCCCATAAGAGGGGGTATACGGCCCCATAAGGGGGTATACGGCCCTCTAGGGGGTGTATACGGCCCCTGTGGGGTGGTATCCCCTTGGTCCGTGGTCTTGTGTGCTGGATCATAAGTCTTGGTCGAACATCGTTTGGCCATAACTTCTTCATTCTTGATCCGTTTTCAGCGTTCTTTATATCCACGTGCTCGTAATTACCTAAAGATCATAATAAACTAAAAATTTCAAGGTAATATGCTAAAAATTGCTTGTAGAATGTGACCATATCATTTATGCTTTGTTTTGTACGTTATTTAGCCATTTTACTTGATTTTTAAGCAATGCCTTATTTTTAGCCTTAATAATAAATTATGGTGAAAAATTAATGATATTGAATGATTTCATCCATTTTGGGGCTAAAAATGTGAGAATTATGTACGCAAAAACGTAACTTTTTACGTCAAATCAAATGTAATCCCTGAACCAGTTATATCTAATAAGGAATACTACCTAACGGTCATAGTCTAGGCCCAGTAAATGTAACCTAGTTCACTATAACCTTAGGCTCTGATACCAATCTGTAACACCCCCAAATTTACTGTTGAGCGGAAGCATACTTTGAGGTCCTACTAATCAATAAACAAAGCACATAAGAAAAAATAAACGACTCTATATGCGTCATTTACAGTGCATTGATATTATAAAAGTCTTACACTATTATAATAGTTTACAAAAGTGTGAGATGAAATGAAAGAGATTCTATGGCATAACTAATTATACAAAGTACAGTAATGCATGATAATCTCCTATTGTTTGCATGAGACTCGAGCTAATGGGCATCCTGAATGAGCTGACCTACTGCTGCTGCGAACCTGAGAATACATGCTAAAATGGTCAGCTAAAAGTTGGTGAGCTGATAGGTTTGATGATATAGTATAATGTATGAAGCACAAGATTTAAGTATGATGGTTTGCTATTAAGCAAATAAGTAAATGATAAATGATGTATATAACTGCCATGAGCACATAGTCTGAGCTTAATTGAGGTTTCAGGATCACAATCAAGTGCCTGAGCAAGGGTGCCTCTATGTGTGTGCCTAATCATCACACTTATGAACAAATGATAATGCGTCCTTTGACCAGTCAGTGCGTGCTGACCCGTATGGGGATTGTCAGTCCCATATGGTACCATACACTAACATTCACGCTACAAAGTATTACCAAACTATGATATTGAGGACTTATGATGATTAGATGAATAACTTATGCAGAATATAGCGATGTTTGATACTTGCATTCACATGTAAAATAAAACAGACATGTATTCTCACCCCTAGGTTTAAAACAGTAAAACAGGGGCTATGAGACTTACCAGAGAGTCTGATGAGTTGCTATCAAGCACTAGTGATGGTAAATGATGTCGTTTCTAACGACTAAAACTACTTGGGCGTCCAAGACGCGCAAGGTTATAACAATGATTAGATGTCTCAACAGATCATCAATGCTAGTTGTTCATCCAACTAGTAATGTCCAATGATTTGATTTTGATTAGGTATGATTGGAAAAATATGTATGGCCCGTTGGTGATTAATTGTAATAATAATCTCAAAATATTATTATTAAAATGTTGTAATGATATACTTGTAAAGCATATTTAAAGTGTTTAGTATTCGTATAAGGCATGTGTTGTTGTGATGTTGTCTTAGGTGATCACAAGTTGTTACCACTTCTAGTTATAATCTTGTTTCCACTGTTAGTTATAACTTAGTTACCACTTCTAGTCATAATCTTGTTTCCACTGCTAGTTATAACTTAGTTACCACTTCTAGTTATAATCTCGTTTCAACTGCTAGTTATAACTTAGTTACCACTTCTAGCTATAATCTTGTTTCCACTGCTAGTTATAACATAGTTACCACTTCTAGTTATAATCTCATTTCCACTGCTAGTTATAACTTAGTTCCAAGTTCTAGTTATAATCTCGTTTCCATTTTTATCCAAAAATAGTAGGTTTTTCCGTTTTCGAAATCGAAGTTCGTTTTGGTTGACTCGGTCAAACCTTATCAGTTTGACCCGAGACTTTTACTCAACCCTTAAAATGGTTAAATAAGTTCATAAAAATTTTCGGTTCGTGTCGGGGTTAACCCGAAGTGTCGGTTTTTAAAATGTTTCCAAAACAGTCCCTATTCATATGTTTCCAGATTTTAGCTCGACAAATCTCTCATTTTCTCTAACTTTTATTCCGAATCAAGTTCTAACAAACATCTAACATAATCACCTATGAGTCTAGTATCTAAAATAATTTTCCCAAGATTTATAATGGTTTCTTTTGTGGTCAAATAAAATTATAACGAAGAGATAGACTAATCGGGTCCAAAAACAGCCACAGCTCATAGATCGGGTTATACTAAAAACTCCGTGGGTTTTCAAGTTAGGCCATAGAAGGAATTTTTGTAGAGGACTTCCATACGGAGGTTTTGATGTAAGATATATGTTCTAATTCATCCTAGATCTCAAGTTATGGAAGTTTTGGTGAGTCGGTTTTTGGAGGTCAGAATCTGTCTTTATATATATACATATGAAAAATGTATTTTTTATTTGTATTTGGACATTATTTAGCTAGATGATCAATATAACATATAAACAAACTTAAAGTAAAGAAATATAGAGAAAAAGATTGCACACAAAAGGTTTAGAAATCGATCTAGAGACGAAAATACGATGATGATGCTCGGTTTGCCTCCTTTGCTCCTTTCCTTTGATTTCTTCATTAAATGATGGTAGTTTTTAGCTATATTATGATGGTGATTATAGATAGAGAAAGTGTCGAGAGAGTAGAGAGAGTGAGATGGAGAAATTTAGATTATGATGAATGAAGAAATGAAATAATTAAAATGAGAGTGGTTTTTGGTCATGAAGCTTTCACAACAAGATCCACAAAATGTGGATCTTGTTCCCATGGGTTGAAAACCGGTTGTATGGGCCCACATGAAGGTTGGTTGTCTCCAATTTTGTTCTTCGAGTTTGCTCTCCGTGCGGTGTTCGTTTCACCGATCGTTTAAATGTATATTTAGACGATATAAATGATACGTACGAGTTAATAATAACGAATGATTTTTGATGTAAAAATGTTGATGTATTAATCACTAATACTTTGAAACATTTATAAAATGTTTTGGATAAAGTGTTGGTGATGATGTGTGTGATTGTTTGATGATTATTTAATCGGGTGACGTTTTAAACTAAATGTTTTGTATTCAGTATAACATACTATGTTTTCATTGAATATTTTCATTTAAAATGATATATTTTACTAAATAAAATATATTTGGATTTTGTTCAATGATCGGGCGCATTCTGCGCATTTTTGTCGCATATAACTTATTTTTTCGATACGAAATACTTTTGAAATATTATTAAAATAATATCTAGAGACAGATATGTTTATTAAATAAATTCATTTTATTTAATAAAGTAGGTTAACCAACGTCCATATTAATGGATCAGAATTTGGCCGATATAAAATGACACAATTTCATTAATTATGTTAATGCGTATATATAACGATACACGTGATGATACATACAATTAGACTAACACAAAACTAATTATATGTATTAACAAAACGATTTGGACCTAATAACTAGTCCTAATATGACGGGTGTCACATGAGGTGTGTCTTCAAATGAACCATGAGGCTCCTATTTATAGTTGAAGATGGGTGCATGTTAGCATCTTGAGGCCTATGTTTGCAAAAGATGATAAAGTTGCTAGCACATGTACCCTTAAGCGCGGAAAGGTCTAGCACATGTACCCTAAACTTGCGGAAAGATCTAGCACGTGTACCACGCGAGTACGAGAAAGGACCAAAAAGCGGCTAGGGGATGGCGGAATGGCTTTCGGTGCCGCCACCATGGCAGCTGTTGGCGGCTGGCAGGCTGCCGCCTCGGTTCGCCGTATTTTGCTTCATTTCCTGATCCATCTTATCCAAGATATTCATTTTCAAAATATGAATCCAACAGAAGAAGAATCAACAAAAACGGATGAAGAATGAAGATTCGACATACGCCGGAAGATTCAAATGATTCGTACATGACAAATAAAGATAAGAGACACATCTCAGGGATTTCTTTCGTCGGAGTCTTCGTTTTTGAAAATGAATCCAACGCAAAAAGAATCGATGAAAACGGACGCATAAAGAAGAAGATACGCGCGACTTAAGAAACAAAGCGAAAGACGACGAACCGGGGTGGCAGGGTGGCAGCCGCCGCCAGCCACCATGCAGCAGCCGCCGGCTGCTAGGGTGGCGGTGCCGGCTGCCTGTCCCCCATCCAACGGCCGCTTTTTCATCCTTGCTCGTACTCTCCTGGTACAAAGCAATACTACCGATCACACATTTCTTAGGAAAAACACCTTCCATACTTTTCTATAGACTAATAATACACTCTAATTATTAGTTCTACTTTCCCCCTCTATTTTTCTTATTCCAAATTAGTTAGGATAGTTTAGGAAGCTTGTTTAGAATAGAAGGAAAATACGGAATGCTTTGTAATCCTCAGAGTACGCTCGGAATTGTGTTAATTAATTCAAGTCTATTCTCTCTCGCATTTAATCCTGGTTCTTTCTATACTTATCTATCTTAATTAATTACGTTCATATTGATTATGCTAGATTTAGTTATTGCCATGATTAGAGAGTAGTATAATTGTTGTGTTTGCTTGTGATGTAGTTAGTTAATTATGGGATGATTTATAATTAAATATTAAAGATCGGTAGTATTGCTTTGATAGTCTTATTGCATGTTCTTGTTTGATTGTTGCCTTAGGATCATCATAGTGGTAAAATATTAACGGTCTTAATTATCATAAAGTAATATGACGGCCCCTATTCGACTGTTACTTCAAGTTGGAATACAGATGTATGGAAGTCGAGGAATGACCGAAGGTAGTCATATTACGAAATGGTACAATATTACGAAGTAATATGATGGCCCTTATTCGACTGTTATTCGATATAGTACTGGAAACACTTCAAGGTGGAGTACAAATGTATGGAAGTCGAGTAACGACCGAAGGTAGTTATATTATGGACTAATATATAAAATGAGAAACCTAATTTAATTAACCTTTCTAAATAGACTTTTAAACTTCAATTTCATCTAATCGCCTTTCCACCAATAAACGTGATTACAACACCTTTTTTACGACGTCTAATTAAATGGTAGTCAGTCATCTGTGTCAATATAATTTGTCAAATGTATGAAACTTTGGAACCGAAAGGCTACATGGGGGATTATCGTAGGACAAGACATGGCCAAAGTTTGAAGCGGCAGAACCACTTTAAGTGAGGAACGCTTTGGATAATTAGGGGATTTATTGGGTAGTCTTAAGCAAGGGCTGGTTTAAAGTCATAAATGAACTTTTTAAATATACGAATCTGTTAGGACGACGAGGAATCGTTATATGATTCATTTTTGTCTAGTACCTTTAGATTTTGTTCCCGTTCATATGAAAATATTATTAAACCATGATTAAGATTTTGCTTATTATTCTAAATACTTTGGAATGTTACCATAACCTAGCTCCCAGTGTGACATGCTAATGGAACTTTAATTAGTAGGGAATCTAGTGGTTACATAAAAGTATTTAAAATGATAATTAACTAATATCTTTCAAAACAATTTCTCCAAATATCATCACATAACTTAATTAACGAAGTCTCAGCAAACACTACCTTTATCTTATCTGCTTTATCTTTTATTTTAATTTCACTTTAATTTATTTACTTGCCTAAGTTAGTTAATAGAAAAATCAAGACTCCCCCACTATTTTATAAACCCTTCACTAGTTTGAAAGCCCTCATCTGCCACGCCTTAGTTTCAATTCAGTCGGTTTGAAGAACGACTATAGGTCATACCTACCACTTGCTCACCCTTAGGATTAGCATTGTTACGGAAAACTTAGGCCCCGCAATTACAAATTTAAAACACACACTAATCGCCGTCGCTAGTAGCCGGTGCAACGACAAGGGTAAAATCCTTACCGACCGCTGGTGACGCATCAAGTTTTTGGCGCCGCTGCCGGGGAACCAACTGTATGATCCTTAGGCGTTAAGACGAATTTACTTACTAGTGAACCTTTAGGATTTCTTAAACCCCTACGTTTTTCTTTGTTTTTCCTTCCTTTTACTACTTTTAGAAATTACCACCCCTATCCACTCAACTAGTCAACCACCTGCCAATGAGACTATGACAGCTACACGTATAACTCTCGCTGAAGACTCTAAACCTTTGATTGAAGGTCGAGGAGGACCAATTGTCTATCCGGAAACCGATAGAATTTCATTTGAATTAAAGCCCCATATTGTTCAGTTAGTTCAAAACCTCTGTCAATTCCATGGCCTACCAAAGGATGATCCAAACTCACACCTTGACAATTTCATTTCCATATCCAACTCCTTTAAGCCGATTGGGGTTAATCAGGAGATAGTCTATCTATACTTATTTCCCTATTCACTCACTCTCAAATGCAAAAACCTGGTTTGAGGAACTAGAAATCAACTCTGTAACCTCCTGGGTAGAATTAGCTACTAAATTTTTGGCCGAATATTTCCACCCATCAAAACTAGCCACGTTTAGGACCAACATCATAAACTTCCATCAAGTGCATGATGAATCAATCTATGATATATGGGAACGCTTTAAGGGATTGCTTAAGAAATGTCCAAATCATCGATTTGAGCGCTCAGATCAGTTGCGCATTTTCTACAATGGTCTCTTCTCACATCACCGTCCTTTACTTGATACCGCCTCTCAAGGAAGTTTCATAGACTGCACGGCAAATGAAGCTTGGAGCCTTATTGAGAAAATGACAATGCACAACCATGATTGGAACAGTGAAAATCACCCCTTAATAGTGAATCCACCTACTACAATCGGGAATGAAGCTATCCAAACCCTCACTCAGCAAGTGGCAAACCTAACCAAGGAGATTAAGGAATTGAAAAGTCAACAACAAGTATGTCAAGTTCAAACCTGCCTTAATTGTGCTAATCTGAACCACTCAGCCCAAATTCCTCACTCTCATCTAACTCCGCCCAATACTAACCCTTCCTTTAACCCACCTAGGAATAGCCCACTAACTTACCAACCCGAACTGTCTGAGCCCTCTTCCTCACAAACCTCTAGTTTTGACGACACTCGATACAAGTCATTCAAGGAATCTCAGCTAGACAAGACCAAGCTGACCTCATCTTAAGAGATCAACTGACTTTGTTAAAAGAATTCAAATCCCAATTAGGACAATTAGCACAACGTATTAGTGCTAAACCTCGGAATAGTCCAACTAGTTGCCATAAGGAGGCTTCTCATATTCAAGACTCTCAGGTAGCATATAACCCACCTACGATTTCTTCTCCGGTAAAGGAACCACCTATTGTCCCATCGACAATAGATTTAGAGTCTACACTAAATAGGAAAGTAAACATTCCATTTCCGGCTCGTCTTAAACAACGACCCAATAAGCTTAAGTCTTTTAAGCTTGATAGGAAATTCCAAGATACCGTATCAGAAGTACCTTCCAAAAAGTACTTCAGAAGGCTTCTAACAACCAAGGATAAGGTACCCAAAGTACCCAATCTCCCGCTGAACGAGGAATGTTAATCTATCTTGAAAAATACCATTCCAGAAAAACTCGGAGACACCGGACGTTTGACTCTCCCCTATTCTATCTTCAATTCAGGCATCATCTGTTCTCTTGCCGATTTAGGAGCTAGTGTTAATCTTATGCCATACTCTCTTTTCAAGAGGCTTGAGTTAGAAAATCTTCGACCTACCAAAATGAACATACAGCTTGCTGACCACTTGGTCAAATACCCTAGGGGAATAGCTGAAAATGTTTTAGTTAGGATTGACAAATTTCTTTACCCAACAGATTTTGTAGTAATGGATATTCAGGAAGACGTACACATCCCAATCATACTAGGAAGACCTTTCATGAATACGGCCAAGGCAATCATCAATGTCTTCGCGCAAACCATCAGCTTGCAGTCTCAGGGAGAAACCATCACTTTCCATATCGATAATCCTAATGCTGGAGACCAAGCCAATATGTATATGATCTCCATAAGCAAGACCACAGAGGACAAAGAAACTGCAAAGCCAATAAGTGAAAGGAAATCTAGCAAGAAACTGGAAATCACGCCATATTTTCCAATTAACCTCCGACGAATAGGACAAAAGATTAAAAATGCATCAGCAAACAAACCAACGATGGAAGAAATAATCGGAAAGAGAAAGATAGAAGAAGAAAACAGACCGCCAACTAATCTATTTACCCCTGAAGAAATGGCGGGAAATAACCACGACCATCCCACGAGAGGAGAAACACTGGAGGAATATTCCAAACGCACAAGATACCAACCATAAACCATCATAGATCACAAAGTGCTTGGAGAATTGATCCAGAGATTTGACAAAGCAGTAGGAGGAATAAGCAGCAAGATCAATATACTTGCTCTTTCCTCTGCTGAACTGCAATTCTGTCAACAACAGAAACGGACTTAAGCTAGGATATACAATGCCCTTAAAAGATCTAACATCCCATTCACCTCAACGCAATGGGGGATGTTAGGATCCATTAGAGCGCATATGAAAGAGACTACTGGACATCCGAGCAGTCATGCCGATATCTTGATGATGAATGACCTCACATCATTTCTTGACTTGCTAAATAGAGAAGATCACCTTAGTTCCAAAGAAAGCGGTTATATGGTTATCAACTCCACAATTGAAAAACAAGTTGAGTTATTGATTGAAGAACTTAGTGATCTCGTTTGGGAGGAATCAAGGCGCGAATGACCTTTTAGGATCACACATGAATCAACACTTGATATCGCTACTTTTGTTACGATCCATCTACGGGAGATTCAACAACGGAAAAGTAACTCCCGAACGAAGTTCATATTCCACTCAGGATGCAAGGAGATCTTCGTCAGCTTACTCTAGTTTTCTCATAATCCGACTTTCCATTCAACAACCATCAACACGGCAAATAAAGGACCTGTGCACGTCCATCAGAAAATTCAACAGAGACCCCAAGACCGAGAACTTTGAAAGCATAAAACTGCAATTCTTCGCGTTTGCATGCTCTCTCTGGCAAAATCCACCGCCAAGTGAGGTTTTTAAGAAAGATACAACCACCATGACCGACCCTAGTAGGACTGTCACTAAGGCAGTCGATTACATCACCTTCGGACTTCACGGCCTTGCGAGGACAACTTTAGAGCATCTTCATAACTAAAAGGCAGAATCGAGAGATAGTCCATTTGAATTGATTACGACTATAGTCAATCATTTCATTAGAATCTATCCACCACGATACACTTTTCCGCAACCTAGGGCCCACAACATTAACAAAGTGGATCCCATTGATGCATCTGTTGCACCCGTAACCGTCGGTTCAGTGTCGTTGTGATTTCTGATGGTGGTGCAGGCGCAGCAGGGTTTTAAATTTATATTTAGTTGGGCTTAAATTATACGTACTACCAACTCTGGTTAGTAAGCGGTAAGTATGACCTAAGATCGTTCTATGAATCCAAACGTGTGGGCGATTAAAAATGGTGTTTTCGGTAGGGAAATATTTAGGATGGAACAAAGTAGGTAGATTTGGGGGTTTTAAACTAAAGACAAGTAACTAAAATGCAGAAAAGTAAATTGCAGGAAATTAAAGTGCAGGAAAACAGGTAAAGATAAACATGTGATTGCTGAGATTTCGATAATTAATGTTTCAGGATGACAAATTTAACAGGAACAATGCTAAATGTAATGATTTAAACTATCAGGTGTAAACTCTAGAACCCTACCAACTAAATTTCCAGGCATGTCACTAGGAACTAGGTTATCGTGATTCAGATCGGCGCAATACACAAACTTTCAATACTTATCTAGTTGAAAGATAAACAACCTATCTTGGCTTGACGCCGAGGTACATCAATGAGTAGCGTATCGTCTCATAGGTCTGACCGTTCTTAACCCCTAAAATAGTTTAGTATTTCGTTAGCATGCAGATTAATAACTTTGTATGTTTAGACCGCTGATTATGTAAGACTTAGTCTTTTAAGGATTCCAGGTCACTAAGATTTTATTCTTATTCCTAAGTCTTGTTTTGTGCATTAAGGCTTGGTTACTTCAACTTATGACTTGAGCTCTCCTTTTCAAACAGTTATACATCCCTGGATTATTCGCAGTTTATAAAAACGTGTTTCATATGCAGACCATGCCTTTCAGTATCGGACAGTGTACTTTACATGGTAGTTCAACTGCTTCTTACATCAGACATGCGGTCAGGAGTAATTGACGGTGAACATGACACTCTAAACTAACTAAATGTAAAGCGATACAGAAATGTAAACCTAATATGTACAACGAGTGGGTTCACTGTGTCTTACTTGTAGCATGTCATGGGCACAGATAACTACTTACCATAATTAAGGTTGATCAAGTCCTAATTACTAGGTTGTAGTCACATGGATAACCATAAAGGGTACTCCATAAATTAAACTCAAGTTCATAAAGTCTTAACGATACAAAGGTCATTAATTCCTATTTTATCTGAACGCGTTTTCGAACATCATTTTATTGTGCATTGACTTTTGTAGGATATACCAGTTAGTTATGAAGTTGTATTATCCTTTCGGAATTCCAACTGTTAAACCAGAGTTGATTCCAGTGATGTAACTACCTTCGGTCGTTTATCGACTTCCATACATTTGTACTCCGCATGAAACGTTTCCAGTACTATATCAGATAAACTGTCGAATAGGGGCCGTTATATAACTTTTACAATTATCGTACACTTAATTATATAATGTCATCCTTACTTATAATTATCTACATCATCAACAGTCACAATAATAAACTACTCGCAATTCATGGTAATAGACAAATCACATACAAGGCAATAATACATAATTAAAATATGAAATAAAGCAAGTATGATAAAGGTTTCGATATCACCCGGAAATAGATGCATAGCAGCGTATTATTATGATTGACAACTCATTCACACGTACAAAGGTGAATCTCCAAAATCCTAACGTTTGTTTAAACCTCTATGTTAATCCGTAGATTAATTACAATAATCCTAGACTAAAATATAAGAGAATTTCTAGAGTGAGAAAGGGGAAACGGAAGAGTGAGAGTATATGTATGAGTGTGAATATGAGAGTGTGTTGAAATGAGAGCTAGGGGCTGCTATTTATAGGACAGACTTGGCTCAAGTTAGCATCCCAAAGCTCACAATAGCAAAAGGTGGAAAAGTTGGTGGCACCGGGTACGAAAAAGGTGGAAAAGGTGGTGCACCGGGTACGAAAAACACGTAAAGGTCTAGCACCGGGTACAAAAAAGGACATAAAAGCAGGATCTGTGCAGGGGGTGGTAGCCGGCAGCGGCCAGATGGCAGCCGGCGATGGCCTGGTGGCTTGCCGGCGGCGGCTGGCTGCTACCCGCACCAGTCCGCTGCCTGTTGCCTCGTTTCTCGATTCGTACGTGTTTTCTTCATTATGCGTCCATTTGCATTAATTCATTTTGCGTTGGATTCGTAATTCAAAAACGAAGATTTTGATTAAAAGAAATCCCAAAAATATGTCTCTGAACTTTTGATGTGTTGTACGAATCGTTTGGATCTTCCGGTGTACGTAGAATCTTCATTCTTCGTCCGTTTTTGTTGATTCTTCTTCTGTTGGATTCGTAATTTGAAAATAAACATCTTGGATGAGACAGATGTTGGTGACGGGCTCTTTTGTCTTGAAATCTCGTTTTGATGTCTTGAATCTTCAAACGTGCGTGGAATCTTTGTTTTCTATCCGTTTTGCTTGATTTTTATCGTCCAACCTTGTTTTGACCATCTTGGCATAATACTATTAATTTGTATTGAATTTGAGTTAAAGTACCAAGAATCATTCCAGAATGAGAGAGATATCGGTAGTAAAAACGTGACTTTTTACGTAATATCAAGTATCCCACACTTAGAACTCTGCTTGTCCTCAAGCAAACTCATTCTTAAAAAGCTTTTGGAAAGATTCTAATCGCATTAGTTTTTAGAGAATAGTGTTTTTAGAGATACTATTCTCAAAGAATATAAAATTACAGTTACGAAAGAGTTTTTTTTACTGGAGACTAGGGGTTTTGTAGAATTTGATACCTTCTTCGAGCAACTTATATGATGATCATGACTAGGCAATCCTCACAAGTGGGTCACTCAAATCACTCAGGTGTTTAAGGTTTCCTACTTACTAGTGTCAATCACTCGGATGGCCAGTCATGCAGCATTCTCGTCATAGGCTTGATCAAGAATCAAATCTCCATCACTTTTGATGAGGATGATACCAACCTCTCGAGATATATTGGAAATGAATCGGTTGCTTGGTTTTGAAGATGGTGTGTGATGAGGGTTTTTCCATGTATTTTTTCGAAACTGTGATGTTTTTCTTGAGAGAGAGTCTCTTTTGGAATTTCTCAGATTTTTGGAAAGACTTGTAACTCTTTTCGTTGAATTTTTCTTCCTTTCCTCGGCTTTTCTCTTTCTTTTTTTTCCGGTCGTGTCGGCATAGTTATGCCGACTTCACTAATATATATGTCCTATGGCCGGGAAGGTTTCTCAATGGTGTTTGGTTGTAATGAGCTTTTCTTGCAAAAGTCTTAGGAAATTGAGAGTGTCTCTGAAAACTTATTGGAAGATAAAACTTTTGTAGGTTCGGGATGAATAATAGGAGGTTTTGATTGGGTGTGAAGAGCGAATGTTGAGTGGCTGGAAGTTTGGTGGTGTAAGGGTGCTTGGATTCCTTAGAAGTTATCAAGATAGGTTGTACCTATGCCACGTATGGCACTCATTGATGTGATCTCGAAATGCATTGCAAGAGCAAGTTCTAATTCAAATGCATACATCGGTGCACACATGAAACAAAAAGTGAAGCATTTTAGAGATGAATGCTAATGATGGGCTCAATCCTCATGAATCGAATGTTTTGGTCAATGTGTGCCTAGCCATGTGTTGCCCTTTTCGTCCGTATCTTATTCTAAAACAGTTTTGTTTCGTTGTCAAAACTCGTTTCTTGCTGTAATTTATAATTTTGAAAGATAGGATTTCTAAAGAACAATGTTTTTGAATCTAAAAATTTGAAATTTTATCCATTTTTAGCCTTTTAATGAAATTATTGTTTGACTTACGGACAAGAGGTAAAAACTTGCGGTTGAAGGCCGTATATCCCACACTTAGAGGAACATTGTCCCTAATGTTCGAATCTATTCGTTGAGTACCTCCTGTTGAAGTATCCCACACTTAGAGATTCTACTTATTTTCGGATTGTTTCGTAAGTGTAGTGTGGTTTTGATTATCCCACACTTAGTGTTTGGATTATCGGATGACATAATCAATTCTTTAAACGGGTAGAGGGTTTTGGAACGGTGTACCGCTTTTGCTGTGCACGTTGTTGGCTACCCGTTAGAAGTTTGCTGGTCTGTGGCTTGTTGCTTATGGCTCTCGGCAGTCTTCATCGTGTGGTCCACAGTTTCCCTTGCTTCGGTCTTCTATAGTTTCTCAAACAAACCACTCAATTCAATCAAGTAATAGCTGCTGATAAGAAAAGTAAAGTAATAGCTTAATAAAGTAATAACTGGATAGATGTGATTTCTATGCATCCACAGTACATCAAATACACACAATAATAATAAAGTCTTGGTAGAAAATAGAAAGAAGTCAGAAAGCGGAGAAATCTAGTGCTCGGCTGGTGGTGGTACTGCTGCTGAACATACTATAGGTCCAGGAGATGTCTCATCTGATGAGGAATCATCGTGCTGATAGTGGGTGCCTTCTTCTGATGCATCTCGATCAACCTCTGCTTCTGGTGTACCTGTAGTGAATACTCCATGCTGTATCAAATGATCAACAAAATCTCCTGCAGGCATGTCAAAGCTGTCCGGTGGAATCTCTGGTGTCCTCTGCTGAGAGTGTCCTCCAAATAAATCAGTCTGTCTATGAGAGGATACTGGATCAATCGGTGTGGTTGCAGGGCTGACACTCCTGAGAATCCTATGACTCTGAACAATGGTGGCTCGCATGGAGACTCTGGATATTCTGTTGCTTCGCGAAGTATGCCCTCTGACCGAACCAATAGTTGAGGGGACATGTTGTACCGGAGTAGGATCCTGTGCTGGTGGTGGTCGTGGTCTAGGTGGAACCGTGCGAGGTGGTAAACCATGGCCATGGCCACGAGCTGGATGTCTGTGAGGTACTTGAGTAGGAACTGGATGTCTAGGAGCTGCAGGTGTATATAAGTGTGGTGGTGCTCGGCCCATTCCGCACGGTATGTCTGGAAGTGGGCTTACTGGTATCCCTGCGATCTGCTGTCTCATGGCTCTATAGCATCTGACTTGCATCTGCATCAACCAGTACCAGTAATCGGGCCCTGGGGTATCCCATAATGGTATATGTAAGCTGGTATCTGAGCTCTAGGGGCCGGGACAGAAGGTCCTGGCCTAGTAGGTTGTGGCGGTGCAACTGGGTCATCAGAATCTTGTGCATCCTCATTCTCATCTAAATCGGAGTCTGAATTGCAGGGCTCTCTTGGTTGTTTCCTCTTCCTGGATTCCCTGGGTAGGACTAGACCTACTACCAATGTATCAACACTCTCAGGGTCTGATGACCGTGTCCTGATGTAAACGGTGCCATCCCTCAGAATCCGAAGTATATCCATGCTCCTTACAAAATTGTAGTCTATCGGTTGGGCACTCCATTCTGGCAGGCTCTTGAATTTCTCTATCTCGGTCGTCCTAATCAACCCTATTTTCCGAATCAACCTAGTAATCCCTGGGCCCACAAATGATCTTCTTGCACCAAACTCTTTTTCTTTCAAAATCCGTTGTGCAACTAGATGGGCAACCTGAATGTTCCTCCTCTCGAGGATACATGCCATCATGACAACATCAAACTCAGAGACTCGACCATTAGACGTATGCTTCCCATCAAGCGAACAAGCCAGTAGTTTGTGCAAAATCTACATAACTGGGTCTGTGAGCTGGGTAGCTTTAATACCCGAGAAATATGGCTTTGGTGACCAATGACTCCATGCCTCTGCGGTAGTAGTCGTGAGAGAAATTGTGGTGGCTCCACTAGTAAACAGGGGTGAATCGATCTCTTCTGGAGTATAGAGATCTAGGTGACGTGCAAACCGAGCCAATGACAAGGTGAATAGGCTCCCCATATATCTAAATGTGATCACCCCGTTTCCAACTCTACTCCCTGGCTCAAATGTATAGATGGTCATGAACTCGGTGATCATCTCCATATAAACCGGTTCGTCAATGCTGAACAATTTATTGAAAGACTCAAACTGCTGACCCTCTATTGAGTAACTGAGTAGACTTTCTAACCTCTGCCTGAATCCCAATGTCTGCAGCTTTTCCCAATCTACATACCTAAAATGGCCAAAAGATTTGTCTCTCCATATTCGTGCCATCTGGTCGTATGCTGGTGTTGCACTAAGGTATGCAAGAGATCCTGTAAGTGGACGTGCTGGGTTTAGCTTCTTCTTTGGCGACATAGTACATGAGAACATAAGAGATTTAAAGTAATAGGTCTTAAGAAAGGGGAAATTTAAAGCGCTTCCCGAAATATCTAATGGAAAATTCGAAATGAGGGCTTTAAATTCTTGACAGTCCAAACATAGTAAATTGATTTGTTGTTTTTTTTAAAAAAAAAAAAAATAATTGTAATACTTCAAGTTGACTTTTTAGATCAAAACTTACTTCGAACGATAATTTCAATTTGTCCGCATACCAAAATTATAACCTAAACATGTAAACATTGTTTTAGACATTTTCCTAATTAATAAACAAGCTAGGTCATGCACAAAAAGTTATGTCATCCATGTGTTTGGTTTTATTCAAGACTTTTTTAATGATGATTCTCTAGTTATATTGCCTATTTTGACTAGTCAAGCAAGTACAAGTGTCCTAGTAAGCAAGAGTCGTCAAGTAACCTTAATTTACTATCCTAATCATGCATGCTAGTTAACTTTTTGTTGACTTTCAAAAGTCAAACTTGCTAATCCTAATTTATCCGCATTGTGCAATTAACATAGAGCAATCATTCAAAACACCACAATTACTTAAATGTTTAACAACTAACACTTAATCAAGCCAAATTCTAGACTTAATCAATAGGTTAAAGTACATCTTCTTGAAAGAGCCAAACTAGTGTGAATTAGCATGGGTAAGTGGTAGTAGCATGTAGTTCCTAAGCATTCAACCAAGAAAAATACTAATTCCTAGTTACTAACTTAGCTAACTCCATAAAATAAGATACTTTAAGCTTAAAGTAGGTTTCTTATGATCATACCTTGTTTTTGTGCGTAAAACTTCAAAACGAATGTACAACCGAGAATATCATGCAATGAGGAGTTCAAAAGGACATGAAATTATAGAGTTTGGTGAAGATTGGATGGTTATTCATGGAGGTATGGTGGTGGACGATTTTGGGTAAGGGAGGAAGGAGAAAAAAAAAATTTCTTTTGTTTTTGAATTATGGGATCAAATGGAAGGCTTGTGGTCCATGGGAATATTTTTCATACTCTTATGTACCTTATTCCTTACATGGTCCCTAATGTACTTACAAGATTAATATCCTAGGTGAAATTCTAATCCCCTATTAATAATGATTACGAATCTTAATTGTATTTATTGTAACTAGTTACTTGTCAGTTTTTTCGTTACGTTATAAGCAGTCTAAGAAACGCGCAAATTCTTACAGGACAGTTAAAATTAACCTGAAATATTAAACTTAAGTTATATATATATATATATATATATATATATATAACATTTTTTCTTTTAAAGGAAACTTTCAAGAATTTATTATATTACTATATTCATACTAAAATATGCTCATTTAAAGTCGCGAGCCTTGACCTTTTTCGGAAGGGATTGTTTTAAGATTCATTCGGATCCCTCCATAGGAAAAGGGTCCAGATTTATTTCCTTAAGCGAACGTTTTTCAGCACAAAATATTTTGAAAGTTCCAAAATGGTGTTATAAACTAAATAGTAATGACAATTCTCTAATCCCCCTAGGGCTTCTCGTTCTTCGTATCCTAAATTGACAAGATCACTAATTAACTTATTGTACGCTTTCCTTACCTTTTTAGGGTTTGACAAACCGACGTGTGGCCCTTGGTTTTTGTAATTAAGATCGTGAGTGAGTTTATTCATGACTTCCAAAAATACGTTCTCTTCCTGTGAATCAAGGTCTCCGGTTGTTGACTTAACTATCCTACAGAGTTCACTGATTGTGGATTTTTGTACGGAAGTGAAGGGGTATTTAGTAAAGGCAAAGATTCGAGTAAGCTTTACATGAAGGTTTTTTCTTTTTGCGAAGAAAACTGTGTCGATTCTTTCCTTGGTGGAATCAAGAAAAACATCTCGTAAATTGGAGATCAGGTAAGAAGCCGGGTCAACAAAGAAAGGAATTTTACCATGAATGACGATAGAAATCATCGGATCTTGTTCTTTCCTGAACTCAAGTTTGTTGATCATTGCGGCGACAATGTGATTGATTAATATCATAGATATTGGAAGAAAATCAATGTCGGCGAGTGATTCAAAAAGTAGATCTAAATCTGCTATAAACTTTAGTTCTTGGTCTCTGAAATTCGTGGAAATGCTTTCGCATTCACGACTTGACAGGCGAAGAAGGAATTTTACTTGTTTTTCTAACGTGGCAATTGTTTCTCGTTGTTCGTAGGAATACGGGAGGTTGGCATAGGTTAACTGCCTGACGAATGCTTTATAGACATCTACCCTACGGGAAGGATTGAAAGAAGCACCAAGGTGGCATTCATCAAAACAAGGTTGTTCTGGCTCGACTGATGGAGCCTTATCCACCACTCAGTAAATGGTGTATTGGTGTTTGTGTGAAACGAATGGAAAGATACCGTTATTCCGAGAAGCGGGCGTGGTTTGGGTATACACCGATGTTTCAGGAATGAGGGTGATTAAGTCACAAGATTTCGGAGGTTTTTCTTCAGGATCATCTTCGGGAAAATAATCGAAGTGGGAAGAATTTGGTAAACCAGGTAGATGCAAAGTTGGCGAGTTATCTTCTGGAGATGATGCAAGGTCAGGTAACTGGTCCGTATCATCAAAATCCAGGCAATGTTTTGGAACTGAAAGTGAGGTCCTATATTCTTCTTGGGTGTCGGAAGTTTCCTTAGTTTTAGAGGAAGAAGGTGAAAAGAAATCAGATCCTAACTCTTTTTCTAAGTAGTCAAAGAATTCCGTATCATCCATTGAAATGAGGCAAGAAGTGGGTTTTCAAGTTGTCATTTTAACGCTATCCTAACTAACTAATTCTTATTAATACTAATTACTTAAATTAACTTTCGAAAGATTTCTAAGAAGATTTCAATCGGAAGGGTCTCCTAAATATCACTACTTAAGGCGGCTTTGAATCGTACATTTGTGATTCCCCGGCAGCGGCGCCAAAAACTTGTTGCACCCGCAACCGTCGGTTCAGTGTCGTTGTTATTTCTGATGGTGGTGCAGGCGCAACAGGGGTTTTAAAATTTATATTTAGCTGGGCTTAAATTATACGTACTACCTACTCTGGTTAGCAAGCGGTAAGTATGACCTAAGATCGTTCTATGAATCCAAATGTGTGGGCGATTAAAGCTGGTGTTTTCGATAGGGAAATATTTAGGATGGAACAAAGTAGGTAGGTTTGGGGGTTTTAAACTAAAGACAAGTAACAAAAATGCAGAAAAGTAAATTGCAGGGAATTAAAGTGCAGGAAAACAGGTAAAGATAAACAAGTGATTGCTGAGATTTCGATAATTAATGTTTCGGGATGACATATATAACAGGAACAATGCTAAATGTAATGATTTAAACTATAAGGTGTAAACTCTAGAACCCTACCAACTAAATTTCCCATTGGCATGTCACTAGGAACTAGGTTATCGTGATTCTGATCGGAGCAATACACAAACTTCCAATACTTATCTAGTTGAAAGATAAACAACCTATCTTGGCTTGACGCCGAGGTACATCAATCAGTAGCGTGTCGTCTCATAGGTCTGACCGTTCTTAACCCCTAAAATAGTTTAGTATCTCGTTAGCATGCAGATTAATAACTTTGTATGTTTAGACCGCTGATTATGTAAGACTTAGTCTTTTAAGGATTCCAGGTCACTAGGATTTTATTCTTATTCCTAAGTCTTGTTTTGTTCATTAAGGCTTGGTTACTTCAACTTATGACTTGAGCTCTCCTTTTCAAACAGTTATACATCCCTGGATTATTCGCAGTTTATAAAAACGTGTTTCATATGCAGACCATGCCTTTCAGTATCGGACAGTGTACTTTACATGGTAGTTCAACTGCTTCTTACATCAGACATGCGGTCAGGAGTAATTGACGGTGAACATGACACTCTAAACTAACTAAATGTAAAGCGATGCAGAAATGTAAACCTAATATGTACAACGAGTGGGTTCACTGTGTCTTACTTGTAGCATGTCATGGGCACAGATAACTACTTACCATAATTAAGGTTGATCAAGTCCTAATTACTAGGTTGCAGTCACATGGATAACCATAAAGGGTACTCCATAAATTAAACTCAAGTTCATAAAGTCTTAACGATACAAAGGTCATTAATTCCTATTTTATCTGAACGCGTTTTCGAACATCATTTTATTGTGCATTGACTTTTGTAGGATATACCAGTTAGTTATGAAGTTGTATTATCCTTTCGGAATTCCAACTGTTAAACCAGAGCTGATTCCAGTGATGTAACTACCATCGATCGTTTATCGACTTCCATACATTTGTACTCCGCATGAAACGTTTCCAGTACTATATCAGATAAACTGTCGAATAGGGGCCGTTATATCACTTTTAAAATTATCGTACACTTAATTATATAATGTCATCCTTACTTATAATTATCTACATCATCAACAATCACAATAATAAACTACTCGCAATTCATGGTAATAGACAAATCACATACAAGGCAATAATACATAATTAAAATATGAAATAAAGCAAGTATGATAAAGGTTTTGATATCACCCGGAAATAGATGCGTAGCAGCATATTATTATGATTGACAACTCATTCACATGTACAAAGGTGAATCTCCAAACTCCTAACGTTCGTTTTAACCTCTATGTTAATCCGTAGATTAATTACAATAATCCTAGACTAAAATATAAGAGAATTTCTAGAGTGAGAAAGGGGAAACGGAAGAGTGAGAGTATATGTATGAGTGTGAATATGAGAGTGTGTTGAAATGAGAGCTAGGGGCTGCTATTTATAGGACAGACTTGGCTCAAGTTAGCATCCCAAAGCTCACAATAGCAAAAGGTGGTAAAGGTGGTGGCACCGGGTACGAAAAAGGTGGAAAAGGTGGTGCACCGGGTACGGAAAAACACGTAAAGGTCTAGCACCGGGTACAAAAAAGGACATAAAAGCAGGATCTGTCCAGGGGGTGGTAGCCGGCAGCGGCCAGGTGGCAGCCGGTGGCGGCCTGGTGGCTTGCCGGCGGCGGCTGGCTGCTACCCGCACCAGTCCGCTGCCTGTTGCCTCGTTTCTCGATTCGTGCGTGTTTGCTTCGTTATGCGTCCGTTTGCGTTGATTCTTTTTGCGTTGGATTCTTAATTCAAAAACAAAGCTTTTGATGAAAATAAATCCCAAAAATATGTCTCTGAACTTTAGATGTGTCGTACGAATCATTTGGATCTTCCGATGTACGTAGAATCTTAATTCTTCGTCCATTTTTGTTGATTCTTATTCTGTTGGATTCGTAATTTGAAAACGAACATCGTGGATGAGACAAATGTTGGTGATGGGCTCTTTTGTCTTGAAATCACATTTTGATGTCTTGAATCTTCAAACGTGCGTGGAATCTTCGTTTTCTATCCGTTTTGCTTGATTTTTTATCGTGCAACCTTGTTTTGACCATCTTGACATAATACTATTGATTTGTACTGAATTTGAGTTAAAGTGCCAAGAATCGTTCCAGAATGAGAGAGATATCGGTAGTAAAAACGTGACTTTTAACGCAATATCAGCATCCATCTCTATCTAGCTAGGAGAAAAGAAGTCGAGCTCTCGACTTTAAAAGAGCGCTTCTCGGGAATCAACCCATTCTTTTACATTTCCGCAATTTTACATTCCAAGAAGTGATGAAGTCTCCGACTATCTTTTTCGCTTGGACATACGAAGAAGTTTAAAGAACTGTCCGACACATCAAGTTTTCGATGTCGGAAATAAAGAAAGTATATCCAACGTGTTCACACCTACGAGACCAATCACAAGAAGACTTGATCAAGAGTGAACCCAACAAGATGAAGTTCGGCAAATGCATACCATAGAACACTGCAACTACTGGGGAGTACTTCTATACCAGTCTCTTTCTTTCATTATAAATATACCATATTCACTATGCTTATCACTAAGTGTGGGATTCAAACCCAACACACACTGCTAAAAGAATACGTCTTAGATGTTTCAAATCGTAAGTGTGGGATCTTACCCCAGTCAGAACTTAGAATAACATCGAGGACGATGTTCCTTTAAGTGTGGGGTAGCAGTAGTATACACTATTGTAAAATGGATAATGGTATATGATTGATTCTAAACTCGCTGCTCTTTAGACCATCCTTCTCCAAAAAGTAACTCGAAAATTTTAAACAAAATCTTTCAAAATTGAGTTAAATAAATGCTGAAAATGAAAATTTTAAACAAAGAATGATTTACTTTGGGGAAGAATGATAAATAAAATATGAATTCCTTTGAAAAACTAGATTAATAATCCTATAAAGAGCATCGCATGACTAGGCACACAACAAACCAATTTTCGATTCGTAAGGTATCTTGAGTCATATAAAGCATTCATTTTTAATGCTTCACTTCTTCGATTCTTGAGTGTGTCAATGTATTCGTTTAGAATCAGAACTTGCTTATGTTATGTATTCCGAATCCAAACTGGTGAGTAAAAAGGAGATCGAATCACATCATTCTTAAACCCATCCATACAACCAAAAATGAAAATACGTTATCCATACCCTCTTAGAAGCTAAAAGGATATGACGTCGGAAAAAAAATCAAAAGAAAAGAATTCGAAGAAAAGAAAGTCAAATGGAGAAAAAAACTCCTACCAAAAATCATGAGAACAAAGCGTTAATCCTCCCAAAAATTCTAGCTTTCCTCTTCACAAATAAAAAATTAAACCTATGAAAAACCAACACAACCCCCTCTTATATAACCAACACTCCACTCCAAAGAACTTACATCACTCCTCCTAGAATGATTGTGGCTAGATTGACTTTGCTCTCACCTAAAAGGTAACAATTTGATTCTCGATCAAGCCTATGACGATAAACGATACATGACTGGCGTTCTGAGTGATTGATAATATTAGAACAGGAAACCCTAAACACTTTGAGTGATTGGAGTGACCAATTTGAGAGGATCGCCTAGTCATGTATCCAAGATCAAAGATCAAATGCATGCTCCCAAAGATTACAACCCTAGTTTTTCAAAAGTACAAATATTTTATTTTTCCAAAACCCCCGTAAGTAAAAAATTCCGCCTCGAAATATTTCATTATCTACTTATTTCTAACAATGCTTCAAATTCGAGTTTGCTTGAGGACAAGCAAAGTTCTAAGTGAGGGATACTTGATATCGCGTAAAAAGTCACGTTTTTACAACTGGTATCTCCCTCATTCTGGAACAATACTTGGAATTTAGACTCAAATAATACACAAATCAGTGACATTATGCCAAGAAGGTCAAAACAAGGTTTCACAAGAAAAATCAAGCAAAACGAGCGAAAAATGAAGATTCCACGCACAGTTGAAGATTCAAGGCATTAAAACAAGATTTAGAGACAAAGTACCCATCACCAAGATCCACATTATCCAAGATACTCATTTTCAAAATATGAATCCAACAGAAGAAGAATCAACAAAAACGGATAAAGAATGAAGATTCTACATACGTCGGAAGATTCAAATGATTCTACAAGACACATAAAGATAAGAGACACATCTCAGGGATTTCTTTTCATCAAAGTCTTCGTTTTTGAAAAACGAATCCAATGCACAAAGAAACGACAAAAACGGACGCATAACAAAGAAAATACGCGCGATTTAAGAAATGAAGCGAAAGACAGCGAACCGGGGCGGCAGGGTGGCTGCCGCCGCAGGCCATCATGCAGCCGCCGCCGGCTGCTAGGGTGGCGGCGCCGGCTGCCTGTCCCCCACCCCCCGGCTACTTTTTCGTCCTTGCTCGTACTCGCCTGGAACACGTGTTAGACCTTTTCCGCAACTTTAGGTTACACGTGTTAGACCTTTTCTCGCTTTAGGGTACATGTGCTAGCAACTTTTTCACTTTTTGCTAACATGTGCTCCTAATTGCTAAAATTCACCAATTTTCAAGTATAAATAGGTGCTCCATGGTTTATTTCAAAAAACATCTTTCCAACACCATTCCTATCACACATTTATTAGGAAAAACACCTTCCATACTTTCCTTTAGACTAATAATACTCTCTAATTATTAGTTCTACTTTCTCCCTCTATTTTTCTTATTCCAAATTAGTTAGGCTAGTTTAGGAAACTTGTTTAGAATAGAAGGAAAGTACGGAACGCTTTGTAATCTTCAAAGTACGCTCGGAATTATGTCAATTAATTCAAGTCTATTCTCTCTTGCATTTAATCCTGGTTCTTTCTATCCTTATCTATCTTAATTAATAACGTTTATATTGATTATGCTAGATTTAGTTATTGTCATGATTAGAGAGTAGTATACTTGTTGTGTTTGCTTGTGATGTGGTTAGTTAATTATGGGATGATTTATAATTAAATATTAAAGATCGGTAGTAATGCTTTGATTGTCTTATTGCATGTTCTTGTTTGATTGTTGCCTTAGAATCATCATAGTGGTAAAATATAAATGGTCTTAATTATCGTAAAGTTATATGACAACCCCTATTCGATTGTTACTCGATATAGTACTGGAAACTCTTAAAGTTGGAGTACAAATGTATGGAAGTCGAGGAACGACCGAAGGTAGTCATATTACGAATTGGTACAATATTACGAAGTAATATGATGGCCCCTATTCGACTGTTATTCGATATAGTACTGGAAACACTTCAAGGTGGAGTACAAATGTATGGAAGTCGAGTACCGACCGAAGGTAGTTATATTATGGACTAATATATAAAATGAGAAACATAATTTAATTAACCTTTCTAAATAGACTTTTAAACTTCAATTTAATCTAATCGCCTTTCCACCAATAAACGTGATTACAACACCTTTTTAACGACGTCCAATTAAAAGGTAGTCACTCATCTGTGTTAATATAATTTGTCAATGGTATGAAACTATGGAACCGCAAGGCTACATGGGGGATTATCGGGGACAAGACATGGCCAAGGTTTGAAGCGGCGGAACCACTTTAAGTAAGGAACGTTTTGGATAATTTGGGGATTTATTGGATAGTCTTAAGCAAGGGCTGGCTTAAAGTCATAAATGAACTTTTTAAATATACGAATCTATTAGGATGACAAGGAATCGTTATATGATTTATTTTTTTCTAGTACATTTTGATTTTGTTCCCGTTCATATGAAAGTATTATTAAACCATGATTAAGATTTTGCTTATTATTCTAAATACTTTGGAATATTACCATAACCTAGCTCTCGGTGTGACATGTTAATGGAACTTTAATTAGTAGAGAATCTAGTGTTTACATATAAGTATTCAAGAATGATAATTAACTAATATCTTTCAAAACAGTTTCTCCAAATATCATCCCATAACTTAATTAACGAAGTCTCAGCAAACACTACCTTTATCTTATCTGCTTTATCTTTTATTTTAATTTCGCTTTAATTTATTTACTTGCCTAAGTTAGTTAATAGAAAAATCAAGACTCCCCCGCTATTTTATAAACCCTTCACTAGTTTGAAAGCCCTCATCTGCCACGCCTTAGTTTCAATTCAGTCGGTTTGAAGAACGACTATAGGTCATACCTACCACTTACTCACCCTTAGGTTTAGCATTGTTAGGGAAAACTTAGGCCCCGCAATTACAAATTTAAAACACCCAATGATCACCGTCACTAGTAGCCGGTGCAATGACAAGGGTAAAATTCTTACCGACCACTGGTGATGTATCAATGCCGTCCCTACCGATGGATATTGTGTCCGAAAGGTTTCGTATGGTATTAGGTTGTGAGGTTGTATGGGCTTTTCTTGTGGAACATTTTGGAAAATTGAGAGTGTTTCTGAAAATATGGGAAGACGTAGGTTCCCTAGGTTCGGGATGAAGATAAAAAGGGAAGTTTTATTTGGATAGTGGGTGTGAAAAGTGACTGGATGTTTGGTGGTAAGTAGATGTTGGGATTCCTTAAAAAGTATCGAGATAGGTTGTACCTATGCCACGTATGGTACTCATTGGTGTGATCTCGAAATGCATTACAAGAGCAAGTTCTAATTCAAATGCATACATCGGCACACACATGAAATGAAAATCGAAGCATTTTAAAGATGAATGCTAATCAGGGCTCAAACCTCACAAATCGAATGTTTTGGTCAATGTGTGCCTAGCCATGTGTTGCCCTTTTCGTCTGTATCTTATGCTAAGAAAACCGGTTTATTTCTTTATAAACTCATTTTTTGCTGTAATTTATATTTTTGAAAAATAGAGGTTCTTAAATAATGTTGCTTTTTGAATCCAAAAATTTTGAAATTTTCTTTGTTTTTAGCCTTTTAATGAAAATATTGTTTATGTTACGGACAAGAGGTTAAACTTTCAGTTGCAGACCGTATATCCCACACTTAGAGGAACATTGTCCCTAATGTTCGAATCTATGTATTGAACACCTCTTGTCGAAATATCCCACACTTAGAGATTCTACTTATTTTCGGATTGTTACGTAAGTGTAGTGTGGTTTGGGAGATCCCACACATATTTTTGGAATATCGGTTGTGATAATCAAGGCATTAAATGGATAGAAAGTTTGGAACGGGTTACCGCTTTGTGATACATTATGCGTACTTTCGGCTACTTGTCAGAAGATTGCTTGTTTTCAGTTTTCGGCTTCCGGCATCCTTCATTGCGTGGTCGACAGCTTCCTGCGTTATGGTCTTCGATAAATAGTGTTTGGACTCAAACAAACATGCCACTGAATAATCAATTAATAGCAGCTAATAAGAAAAGTAAAATGATAGCATAATAAAGTAATAATCGGATAGAGGTGATGTCTATGCATCCACATTGCATCAAATACAAATAGTAATAATAAAGTCGGGTAGAAAATAGTAAGAAGTCAGAAAGTGGAGCAATCTATTGCTCGGTTGGTGGTGGTTGATATCGCGTAAAAAGTCACGCTTTTACTACCGATATCTCTCTCATTCTGGAATGATTCTTGGCACTTTAACTCAAATTCAGTACAAATCAATAGTATTATGCCAAGATGGTCACTACAAGGCTGCACGATGAAAATCAAGCAAAACGGATAGAAAACGAAGATTCCACGCACGTTTGAAGATTCAAGGCATCAAAATGAGATTTCAAGATAAAGTTGCCCATCACCAACATCCGTCACACCCAAGATGTTCGTTTTCAAATTACGAATCCAACAGAAGTTTACAATGCGTTCCTACTATAGTATAAGCTCCCAAATTACGAATCAATAGTAGGTACGCTCGGATTGATGGGCATACACCGAAGATTACAATGCGTTCCTCATCTGCCACGCCTTAGTTTCAATTCAGTCGGTTTGAAGAATGACTCTAGGTCATACCTACCTCTTGCTCACCCTTACGATTAGCATTGTTAGGGAAAACGTAGGCCCCGCAATTACAAATTTAAAACACCCACTGATCGCCGCCTCTGGTAGCCGGTTCAACGACAAGGGTTGAAATCCTTACCGACCGCTGGGGGCGCATCAGTGCTCGTGATACTACTGCTGAAGATCCGATAGGTGCATAGGAGGTCTCATCTGATGAGGAGTCATCTTCTAGATTATGTTGATGTTGGGTACATTCATCTGATGCATCTTGAATAGCTTCCGTGTCTGTAAAAACTCCATCCTGTATCAACTGGTCAACAAATGGCCCTGCAGGCATATCAAAACTGTCAAGTGGGATTACAGGCGATCCCTGCATAGTGTGTCCCCTGAATAAGCCTATCTGTTTGTGGGAGGACACTGGGGCCTGTACTACGATGGTGGGATCGGACTGTCTGAGACTCCTGCGGCTCTGTGTAGTGGCAACTTGCCTAAAAACTATGGATCTGTCGTTATCTCTCGAAGTCTATCCCCTGACTGAACCAACTACTGAGGGGACGGGCTCTCTCATAATAGGAACCTGTGCTGGACGTGGCTGTGGTCTAGGTGGAACTGCCCGAGGAGGTAAGCCATGCCCACAGCCTGGATATGGGTGAGGTGTTTGAGCAGGAACTGTAGGGGGATATATGTGTGGTGGTGCTCGGTCTAACCCGCATGGTATGTCTGGAAGTGAGTTCACTGGCATCCCTGCAATCTACTGTCTCATAGCCCTATAACACCTAACCTGCATCTGCATGAGCCAGTACCAATAGTCTGGCCCTGGAGGTGTCTCGTAGTGATAGATATATCTGGGCACCTATACTCTGGGGGCAGGGGTCAAAGGTCCTGCCCTGACAAGAGGTGGTACTACTGGTGGTGGTGCAACTGGGTCTACAGGATCATCCTCATCTGAATCTGAATTTCTGGGCTCTCCTAACTGCTTTATCCTTTTCGTCCCTATAGGTAGAACTAAATCTGGCACCAGGGTGTCAACACTATCGGGATCTGTTGGTCGTGCTCTAGTATAGACTGTGCAATCTATGAAAATCTTGATTATCCCCATCAATCTCAGAAACTCATAGTCTATTGGTTGGGCACTCCAATTGGGTAGACTCTTGAATTTCTCCACTTCTGCTGTTCTGAGCAGTCCCATTTTTCTAATAAAACTTGTAACTACAGGGCCCATGACTGACCTTTTTGACTCATAACTCTTTTCCTCAAGAATTCGCTGAACAACTAAGTGGGCAACCTAGATGTTCCTCCTGCAGAGGATAGATGCCATCAAAGCAACATCAAACTCGGCAACTTGACCATTAGTCATATGCTTCCCATCAATCGAACAAGCCAACAGCTTGTGTAGAATCTGTAGGACTGGATCTCTAAGTTGGGTAGCTTTAATACCCGAGAAAAACTTTATTGGCGACCAATGACTCCATGCCTCTGTGGGCATAGTCGTGAGGGAAACTGTGGTGGCTCCACTAGTGAACAGAGGGGATCGTATCTCTTCTGGAGTGTAGAGATATAGGTGCTGTGCGAACTGAGCTAGTGACAAGGTGAACAAGTTTCCCATATATCGAAATGTAATCAACCCACTACCAACTCTTCTCCTTGGCTCAAATGTATATGTGGTCATGAACTCGGTAATAATTTCCATGTATAGCGGCTCATCAATGCTGAACAGTCTTTTGAAAGACTCAAATTGTTGACCCTCTACTGAGTAACTGAGCAGACTCTCTAATATCTGTCTAAACCCCAATGTCTGCAGCTTATCCCAATCTATATATCTGAAACGGTCAAATGATTTATCCCTCTATATACGTGTCATCCGATCGTACTCGGGTATGGCACTGAGGTAGGCAAGAGATCCTGTAAGTGGTCGTGCTGGGTTTAACTTTGATTTCTTCTTTGGCGACATGGTACCTGAGAACATGAGAAATTTAAAGTAACGAATTCTCAAAAAAAAAAAATTTAAAGCATTTTCGAAATTTCTTATAGAAAGTTCGAAATGAGGGCTTTAAATTTATGACACTCTAAAGATTACATCAAATATCCAATTTTCCCAAGCAACAAATAATTAGTTTTAATCATACTAAGGTGACATGTAGTGTGGTTGGTAATCAATATATGAAAATGCAAATTCAAGAAATGGTGATAGCTTTATCGTGAAGTATTGTTATATACAAGTTTGGCATTACCCAATCTTGAAATGTCAAGATTTCACAATTCTTGGTCATATCGTTATCAGTAGGGTTTGACTTTTTAGGAGTTCAAGTTGAAGTAAGGTTTTTGAATAAAAGTGATTTGTAAAGAGAAATCAATACTTCAAGTTGACTTTTCAGGTCAAAGCTTTCTTCAAGTGATATTTTCAAGTATCCACATGCCAAAATTATAACCTATCTATGCATACATGATCTAAACTATTTTAAGCATTTTCTAATTGGTAAACAAACTAGGTTATGCACAAAAAGTTATCATGCCCATGTTTTTGGTTTGATTCAAGACTTTTATTTTCAAAATGATGATTCTCTAGTTATATTGCCTATTTTGACTAGTCAAGCAAGTACAAGCATCCTAGTAAGCAAGAATGGTCAAGCAATTTCAATTCATTTCATCAAGTCATGCTAGCTAGTTAACTTTTTGTTGACTTTAAGAGTCAAACTTGCAATTTACAACCATAACCTAATCACATGGTGCAATTATCATGGAATAATCATTCAAAGCTTCACAGTTAAACTTAAATACCTAGATACTAGCATGGTAGTAGCATGTAATTGTTCTAAGCATCTAGACAAGCGCTTTTAAGTATAATGTGGGTTTTGATGATCATACCTTAGTTTTAATGAACAAAACTTGAAAATGATCGTACAACCGTGAAGAGCATGCAAAGAGGAGTTCAAAAGATACAGGATCACAAGTTTTGTGGAGTTTTGATGGTGGTTTCATGGTGGTGTATGGGTGGCCGATTTGTGGGAGTGGAAAGGGAGGAAGAAGAAGTTTTCTTCTTGCTTTTGAATTATGGAGATGTATGGAAGGTTTAGTGGTCCCTAGGAATATGTGTCATGTCTTTAAGTACCATATTCCTTACACATTGTCCCTAGTGTACTCTAGGATTAACCCTAATGCTTTTAGATTAATTCCTAATATCCTATTAATCGTAAGTACTAATCTTAAGTATACTTTTTGTAACTAGTTATTTGTTGGTTCCTTGTAACGTTATAAATAATTTAAGAAATGTGCAAATTCTTGTAGGACAGTTATAATCAATATAAGATATTAAACTTAGTGTA
Organism: Pseudognaphalium luteoalbum; assembly: GCA_963422505.1. NCBI lineage: Eukaryota > Viridiplantae > Streptophyta > Magnoliopsida > Asterales > Asteraceae > Pseudognaphalium > Pseudognaphalium luteoalbum. The sequence goes on from OY730196.1 coordinate 54,293,873, forward strand.
TTTTTGGTGTTTTAAAATCTTTGTCTGACGCGGGTCTATGGGATGTACACGTTTCGGCTAAAAGCTTGAAATTGCGTATTCCTTTCAGCATGTGCATGCTTTTCTAGACAATAATTTAAAAACGTTTTTTTAAAGGTTGCTTTCAAGAATTTATTTATTACTATATGTATACTAAAATACCCTTTTTAAAGTCGTGAGCCTCGACCTTTTCAGAGAGAATTGTTTTACGATTCGTTCTGATCCCTGTATAGGGAAAGGGTTGAGATTTGCTCTCTTAAGCTAACATTTTTAGGTACAAAACTTTGTGAAAGCTCCCAAATGACATTTTAAATTAAATAGTAATGACTATCCTCTAATTCCCCTAGGACTTTTCGTTCCTCGTATCCTAAATCGACAAGATCGTTAATGAACTTATTGTATACCTTCCTTATCTTTTGGGGGTTTGACAAGACGTCGTGTGGTCCTTGGTCTTTATAATTTACATCGTGAGTGAGTTTATTCATGACTTCCAAAAATGCTTTCTCTTCTTGCGAATCAGGTTCTCCGGTTCTAGATTTAACTATCTTAAAGAGTTCACTGATTGTGGCTTTTTGTGTGGAAGTGAATGGGTATTTGGTAAAGGCAAAGATTTGAATAATCTTGATGTGAAGGTCTTTTCTTTTAGTGAAGAGGGCTGTGTCGATTCTTTTCTTGGTGGAATCAGGAAAAACATCTCGCAATTTTGAGATCAAGTAAGAGGCGGGGTCAACAAAGAATGGAATTTTACCAGGAATGGTGATGGGAATCATCGGGTCTCATTCTATCCAGAACTCAAGTTTCTAGATCATTGCAGCGACATTGTGATTAATTAATATCATAGATATTGGGAGGAAATCCATGTCGGCAAATGATTCAAAAGGTAGATCTAAATCTGCTTTGAACTTTAGTTCTTGGTCTCGGAAATTTGTGAAAGTGCTCTCGCATTCATTACTTGACAGGCGAAGAAGGAATTCTACTTGTTTTTCTAAATTGACAATCGTCTCTTGTTGTTCGTATGAAAATGGTAGTTCGGCATATTTTAATTGCCTAACGAATGCTTTATAGACATCTACCCTACGGGAAGGATTGAAAGTAGCACCGAGGTGGCATTCTTCAAAACAAGGTTGTTCTGACTCGACTGATGGAACCTTATCCACCACTCGATAAGTGGTGTATTTGTGTTCATTTGAAAGGAATGGAGAGATGCCGGGCATATACTGATGTTTCAGGAATGAGGGAGATTAGATCACGCAATTTCGTAGGTTTGACTTCATAATCATCTTTTGGGAGATAATTGAAGTGGGCAGAATTTGGTAAATTAGGTGAATGAAAAGTTGGAGAGCGATCTTCTGGAGATGATGCAAGGTCAGGTAACTGATCCGTGTTATCAAAATTCAGGCAATATTTTGGAATGGAAAGTGGGGTCCTAAATTCTTCTTGGGTTTCGGAGGTTTCCTTAGCTTTAGAGGAAGAAGATGAAAAGAAATCAAATCCTATCTCTCTTTCTAAGTATTTAAAGAGTTCCGCATCGTACATTGCCTTCAATGCATCCTTTGAAACGAGGCAAGAAGTGGGTTTTCGAGTTGTCATATTTAAACTAATATTGTCCTAATTAACTAATTAATACTTAATTACTTAAATTAACTTTCGAAGGATTTCTAAGAAGATTTTGATCGGAAGGATCTCCTAAATACAACTACTTAAGGCGGCTTTGAATCGTACGTTTACGATTCCCCAGCAGCGGCGCCAAAAACTTGATGGGGCCCAAAAGTGTCGCTGTCGTTGATAGTAACTAATCGGGCACCAACAGGGGTTTTAAAATTTATAAATACCGGGGCTTAAATTATATGTACTACCTACTCTGGTTAGTAAGCGGTAAGTATAACCTAAGATCGTTCTATAAATCGAAATGTGTGGATGATTAAAGATGGTGCTTTCGGTAAGGAAGTATTTAGGATGGAACAAAGTAGGTAGGTTTGGGGGGTTTTTTAAATTAAAGGCAAATAATTAAAATGCAGGAAAATAAATTGCAAGAAATTAAAATACAGGAAAGCAGATGAAGAGAAACATGTAATTGCTGAGACTTTGATAACTAATGTTTCGGGATGACAGATTAAATAGGGAAAATACTTAATATAATAAATAAACTATTAGGTGTAAACTCTAGAATCCTACCAACTAAATTTCCCATTGGCGTGTCACTAGGAACTAGATTATCATTATTCTGATCGGAGCAATACGCAAACTTCCAATACTTGTCTAGTTGAAAGATAAACAACATGTCTTGGTTTTAAACCGAGGTGCATGAATCAGCAGCGTATCGTCCCATAGGTCCGACCGTTCTTAACCCCTAAGATAGTTTACTATTCTATTAGCATGCAAATTAATAACTTTGTATGTTTAGACCGTCGATTCTATAAGACCTAGAGGTTTAAGTATCCTAAATCACTTGAAATTTTACTTTCATTCCTAAGTCTCATTTATGATTAACTAGATTCCGATTTCTTCAACTTATGACTTAAATCTCTCCTTTTCAAACAGTTATACATCCCTAGATTATTCGCAGTTTATTAAAACATGTTTCATATGCAGACCATGCCTTTCAGTAATTAGATAGTGTACTTTACATGGTAGTTCCACTGCTTCTTACATCAAACACGCGGTCAAGAGTAATTGACAGTGAGAATGACACTCTAAACTAACTAAATGTAAAGCAGTGTGGAAATGTAAACCTAATATATATAACGAGTGGTTTCACTGTGTCATACTTATTGCATGTTGAGAGTCTCGAATTCACTATTGATTAGTGAAATGGAATCGCAATAAGTAAAGTTTAATTGTAGAAGGGGGGGGGGGGGGGGGTTGAATACAATTAAAAACTTTTTCTGATTTTAACCAAGTTACTTAGACAGTTTTTAGTTGTTTAATACAAACAGAGGATGCAATAATAGATATGACAATATCAAAGTAAAGAGTAATAGTAGCTGAATGGTGAATTATATTAATCATAAAATTCATAAGTGTTGATTGTGGAATGGAATAGCCCAAGCTAATCCAAATCAAACACATAAGCTAATCTATTACAGATGAGATGAACAGCAGTGGACAAACACGCTGACTGTTCACTCGCTGAATCGATAATACGTTCTTAGACAAACTAGTCACTGACAAACAAGTGATTAACACGTATACGACTAGCCTCTAAAGTACAATATACTGGACTATTTATACTACAACAGTTCCTAGAATATCTCCTACAAATTACGATCTTGGGATGACACATGTCGCTGCTTGATTGGCTTGATCTCTGATAAACTGACATTCTGCGGGTCCCAATTCTGTTACCGCAAATATCTCTCTTCCTTTAGACCAATCCTTCGCAGTCATGTAATCCTTTTGAATATTCTTCAAGTATGAGAACTCTTGCTAATGCATATATAAGTACAGTACCTTTCTACTTTTTGATTGAGAGGCTTTATTGAATAGTCACTGAAGATGCACTAACTCTCCTCACTCTCTGCGAACTAACATGCTCTTGTAGAGTGACTTGAAATATTGATCTTCAGCGACTAGCCGTTATTGTGGCAGTGACTTTTGCCTTTATTGAATTGAAGATGTAGAACTCTCGCTGCTTAAAATCAGCGACACACATAGTTGAGTTCTAATCTTCCTCAGCATATCAATTCCTTGAGAATAGAATAAATAATGATCAGTAATAACAGACTTCAGCAATAGCAGCTTTGATACAATTCATTTCTTCATCGAGTAGTGTATAGTTGAGATGGTCAGCGACCAGCAACTTTAGTATGGTCAGCGACCAGTGACTCAACAATCTCCCCCTAAATGATTGTGATCGAAGCTCCCTAGACAAACTTGTTGCTGTGAAAGTTTATAGTCACTGTTTAAGAATTTAAACATTCGGTGACTTGTACTTGTGAACGATTCATTTATCTTTTTGGATTCTTTTTATATCATCTGAGTTTTGCACTTTGGTTTTCTCCAAAGATCGGATATTATTGAACTGTAAAATGATATGAGTTACAAAGAGTTTCAGTTACAATACACCTCATCTATTATAGACTTTATTTCAAGCTGTTCCATATCTCTTCTTGCTTTGATAACTCCGAGCTCATCAGCTAGTTCCTTACTGCTATCTTCAGTGATCATGAATTGTAGTGACTCTTGACATATCAAACCTGCTATCTTCAGTGATCATGAATTGTAGTGACTCTTGACATATCAAACCTGCTATCTTCAGTGATCATGAATTGTAGTGACTCTTGACATATCAAACCTACTGAGTTTGAAGAGACTGTTGCTTAGGCATTGTTTGACTTGGAGAATGCACACCAGGACCTAAAAATGGAGAACATGTTTCTAGTGGTTTCTCCGTCCATGGTTCCAAAGATACTGAGATCTACAATATCCGTTTTCCAGAGCAAGATGATTCCCAATTCAGCAAGTTTATCTGACATGGAGAATGCAAACCCATGTAAACCAGGACCTAAAGCTACAATGAACATGTTTATCAGCATTTCTGGTAGCATCAGCAGCTTTTCCGCATGAGCAGTAATGGTTTTTGCATTCATTTCCACGTTTTCTCCCCCTTGATGATAGCACGAAATGTTGTACCTAAGTTGTTTGAATTTTGCCATGGGTTGGGAATCCTCATCATCATCAGCTTGTGTTTTAGCTGATGAATCATTGGAGACAGAAAGTTCAGCCTGTGTCTCTCCCTGTGACTAGAGAGAGACATTGACAGCTGGTGCAGTGTTAGATGAGAGATGGTCCGGGTCTGTAGCCAGTGATGTGACATCAGCGATGGGTGTGTTATCACCCACTGATGCCACTTGCCCTTTGTTTACAACACCATCCTTTTTTGAGAATGATGAGTGGCTAATGGGTTGACTCGATAAGGGGGTGTGGGATGCACCCGAATCAATGCTGACAATGGTTTGAGCCATTGTAAATGTCTGTAGTTTTCCCTTTTTAGAGTCAGTGGACTTTCGGGAGTCCAGTGAAGCAGTTAAAGGCTTGGTTGCAGCAAGAGTGCCCGCAAAGACCGAACGTTCAGTCTCTGTTTCACCCTTGGCGTCCTTAGATGTCTTCTTTTTGCTATGTCCCTGATCCTTTAATGTCAAGGACCCTAGTTTGGATTTTCTTTTGGTGGTTGGTGGATTTTTCTTTGGTGGTTGACCAACTGTAGTCACTGGGGGTGTTGTCAGTGACATGGTCGATTCGGGGGCAGGATCTGACATTTTTCAATAGTTATAGGCTGGGGTGCAAGTATCCCCTATGATTTCATGAAAGCAGATAGAGACACTGTCACTGGTTTAGAAAGGTTTTGACTGTCTACCAGGGTTGTTTCAAAAAATTTGAATGAAACTTTATCATAAGCCTTGAACTTATTTTTAAAGATCAGTGAAGGGAACTTAGAATAAGGTGCATATTTAACCCTGGTAGCCTCAGTGACTCTATCAACTAGTTCGTCAAAAATCACACTTGCATAATCAACTCTAAACGTGTTGATTAGTGACCAGTTAATCCGTGCCCAAAGAGTGAATAATTTTTGTAAGCAGGGCCTTGGTGATTTGTAAGAGCAGGGAGAATAAAATATTTGTTCAAAAAGATTAGTATCATCACATACTCTGTTTTTGGGAACAGATGATTTTCTAAATATGATTTCGATACCGTAATGACAAAATCCTTACACTGCGGAAGCTCGAAGAGTTTTAACTTCTGCAGTGTCACTAAGTTTTGTTAGAAGATTTTGATTTCGTCATTACAAAAAAAAAATTCGCTTAAAGTTTTTGAAAGAAAAAGTTTTATGAAAATCACGAAGGTGTAAAGATTAAGATGGGATTAAGTTTCTGATTTATAGAGGCGCTTCTTGATTTTCTTGTGGTTAAAACTTAATCAACGTGGTCGATGATGATGGTGAGTAGCTGTGGTAGTGGCGTAGGGGTAATGATGGTGGACTGATGGCATTAATGGTCATTGGAGAGGTGTGCCGGAAAAATGCACTGACGTAAGAGAGAGAATGTCAGAATGTGCGACTTTTGCGTTGTACCTCAAAATGATTAGTTTTGAAATCCGTAATCAAACCGCCATTAGCCAATATATCAGGGAGTCACAGATATATATAATCAACAAGAGTTGATTATCTACCAAAAAGAAATGTAAGTATCAAAGAGAAATTTAAAATAATCTTCTATCTGACTGAGAATCTAACTCGCTGATTTAAACACAACTTAGAATACTGAATAAATCATTGAGATGTATTCACAACATTGATATAAATCAAATTTATCAATTTTTGAAAACTTACATTATTTATTAAGCAGAAATGAGTATAGATTATGTTGATTATAAATTGTATAACATATTATTGCATTAACTTTTACTGATCTAGTTACAACTTAGAATACTAACAAGATCAGTTAGAGAAAAACATAGATCAATGATATAAAAACATAATAAATACTCATGCGACTGTCGAAATTATAAAATTAGCTGAACATACCTAACTGACAATTACACTTGCTGATTAAATCAGTTGATGTAAATCGATCAGTGAATGTGCTCTGCTCAAGCTATATTTCACACAGTCATTTTATTCAAAAGCATAAAAGTAATTTAAACAAGAATAAATAAATGAGCTCAGGGAGTTCATTTATTCATTAAGGTTTAACATACCAAGCTCGCTGATGAGATAATTAAATCTTTTCTCATCCAGAGGTTTTGTAAACAAACCAACGAGTTGATAATCAGTTGGAATGAAATGAAGTTCAATATCACCTTTCATCACATGGTCCCTGATGAAATGATATCGTACATCAATGTGTTTTGTCCTTGAGTGCATCACTAGATTATTGGCAATGGCTATGGCACTTTGACTGTCACGGTAGATTGGTATTTCGTTGAAGTCAAATCCATAGTCAGCGAGCTGATTTCTCATCCAGAGAATTTGAGCTGTGCAGGCACTTGCAGCAACATATTCAGCTTCAGCGGTTGAGGCTGAAACTGAATTATGTTTCTTGCTGGACCAGCTTACAAGCTTTTCTCCAAGAAATTGACAGCTACCAGAAGTGTTTTTTTTATCCAGTTTGCATCCAGCATGATCAGAATCTGAATATCCTTTCAGAGAGATATCTGAACCAGATGGGTACCAGAGACCAAGATTGGGTGTACCCTTCAGATATCTGAATATTCTTTTAACAGCGAGTAAATGAGATTCCTTTGGACCAGCTTGATACCTAGCACAGAGACATGTAGCAAACATAATGTCTGGTCTACTTGCAGTTAGATACAGCAGCGACCCGATCATACCTCTGTAAGCAGTAATATTTACAGATTTACCATCAGGGTCAGCATGTAGTTTCAGTGCAGGTGACATGGGTGTAGCAAGGGATGAACAGTTGGTGAATTCAAATTTCTTTAATAAATCTTTAACATACTTTCCTTGGTTTATAAAAATTTTAGCTTTGGTTTGTTTTACTTGAAGACCAAGGAAAAATGTTAATTCACCCATCATGCTCATTTCATAACTTTTTATCATAACGTTGGAGAACTCCTTGCACATTTCACTGTTAGTAGACCCAAAAATGATATCATCCACATAAATTTGAACTAATATGACATCTCTCTTATCATTTTTGATAAATAGTGTGCTGTCAATCTTACCTCTGACATAGCCACACTTTATCAAATAATCAGAAAGAGTATCATACCAGGCTCTAGGATCTTGTTTTAGTCCATAAAGAGCTTTTTCAAGTTTATACACATAACCAGGGTTTTTGGAATTGATGAATCCAGGTGGCTGTTTGACATAAACTTCTTCCTGAAGCTTGCCATTCAGAAAGGCACTTTTTACATCCATTTGATAGATTTTAAATTTCTTGTGAACTGCATATGCCAGAAATAGTCTGATCGACTCAAGTCTAGCCACTGGTGCAAAGGTTTCATCATAGTCAATACCCTCTTGCTGACAATAACCTTTAGCAACCAGCTTTGCCTTGTTTCTGACCACGACTCCATCAGCATCCCTTTTGTTCTTAAATACCCACTTTGTTCCAATCACTGATTTACCAGCAGGTTGCGGCACTAGCTTCCAGACTTTGTTTCTTTCAAATTGTGCCAATTCTTCTTGCATGGCAGATATTCAGTTGTGATCAGTAAGTGCTTCATCAACCTGCTTTGGTTCCATCATAGACACAAAACTAACAAACAGACAGAAGTTAGCAGTTGCTGATCTCGTCTGGACCTTGGACTGAGGATTACCAATAATCAATTGATTATCGTTATGTTTTGTCCACTTAGTGATTCACTGAGGTTTAGCAACGACTTGCCTATCCATTGATGGTCCAGATGGTAGATCAGTATTAGAGTTGTGAGAATTATTATTACTTTGTGAACTTTCATTTGAACATGGAGGTGGTGATGGTTGATTATCAGCGGGTAAGGGTGATGTTTCAGAAATATTCTCAGCTGAAGTAGAGCTAGAGATGTTTTCAGAGACATTACATTCATCCTCAGAATCAGATGAGAAGTTTTTGTATTTCTCATTGATTGGTTTTCCCTTGACTGATGAGTCACTATCCATTTCATTAAAAACAAGTTTTTCATATTCTGTTGGAGTAGTGAGTGACTCATCATATGACTCATCAAAAGTAACATCCATTGAATCCTCAATGCATTCTCTTCGTTTATTGTAAACTCTTAAAGCTTTAGATATGATTGAGTAGCCAACAAATATTCCATCATCAGCTTTTGGATCAAACTTTCCTAAGTGATCTCTTTTGTTTAAGATGTAGCAAGTACTACCAAAAACATGGAGAAAACTTATGTCCGGTTTTCTCCCCCTTAACACCTCATATGTTGTCTTATCATGTCGTTTGACAATCAGTGACCTATTCTGAGTGTGGCAGGCAGTACTCACTGCTTCAGCCCAGAAGTAGGTCTTAAGACCAACATCAATGAGCATTGACCTAGCAGATTCAATCAGGGTTCTATTTCTCCTCTCTACCACCCCATTTTGTTGGGGTGTTCTAGGTGCTGAAAAATTTTGAGAAATACCTTTTGAATCACAAAAAATTTCCAGGTCAATATTTCTAAATTCAGTTGCATTATCAGATCTTAAATGTTTCACCAGACTACCATTTAAGTTCTCCATTTTCTTGATAAAGGATATGATCTCGCTGGCAGCATCACTTTTGGCTTTAAGAAAGAATACCCAGGTGTATCTGGAATAATCATCTACAATTACCAAGCATTATTTCTTCCCACCAAGACTTGGAGTACTTACTGGACCAAAAAGATCCATGTGAAGTAGGTGGAAACATTCAGTCACAGATGAAACTTGTTTACTTTTGAATGAAGAGCTGTGATGCTTTCCCTTCTCACATGTTGAACATAGCTTATCTTTGTCATAAGACGATTTTAGAAGTCCAGTGACTAGTCCATTTTTGCTTAATTTATTGATAGCTTTTAAGTTCAGATGTGAAAGTCGCTTATGCCACAACCATTTTTCTTCTGAAACAGTTCTGGAATAAAAATATGTTCCTAACTGAGTTGAATCCATGTTGACCACATAAGTATTCCCTTTTCGGTTAGCAGCAAGTACAGCACTTCCCTTCTTGTTGTAAACAACACCAGCCTCATGATCAAATAGTACCTTGTTCTTGGAGTCACAAAACTGACTGATGCTCAATAGATTGTGCTTCAGTCCCTCCACATATGTCACTTGGTTAAACATCACATTACCATTGGACAAGACACCATACCCTCTCGTCTTTCCAACCTTGTTGTCACCAAATACTACATCAGGACCTTTTTCATCTTGGTAGTCGCTGAGTAAAGACTTACACCCGGTCATGTGTCTAGAACATCCGCTGTCCAGATACCAGATAGTCTCTCTAAGAATGCCTTTATAAAGAGTTTCAGGATCCCATCCAGATGCTGAACATTTTTGAGCTACTTCCTTGATATCTTCATGAAATTCAGCGTCATCAGCCATCAAACAGTAATCTTTGTCCAAGCAAACCATTGCTTCTTCATCGTCAGATGATGAGGATGAATTAGAGTCACTGAATGAATCTTCTTCAGCGACGAAACCTTTTCCCTTCTATTTCCCATATTTGGACATTGCCTTCAGCTTCTTGTACTTTGCCTTGTACTTGTTGTACTTGTCATCTCTGAAGTTTGGCTTTGGTTCAGGGATTAGGTTAACTGACTTTGATCTACAATCAGCTGCAAAGTGACCAGGTTTGCCACATTTGTAGCATTCACCTTTTGATTGGAAATTATCAGATAATGGAGCACCAGTGAATCTTTTTGATCGGGTGTTCCTTCTAAAATTAGCAACCATCATGGCCATGTCTTTTTCCAGCTTATTTAAACCCTCATCATATTCATACTCTGGTTGATCATCAACCTGATCACCTTCTTTATCAACTTTCAGCGACTTAGAGCTCAGCTTGGAGGCTTTTGACTTCTGTCACTGATCGATTTCATCAAGCTCAGCTACAAGGGCATTTGATATCTTCTGACTTCCAAGAGTTGCACGAATATGCTCACTCTGATCAACTTGCTTCTCAGACTGCTCCTAATTGAGCAGAATACCATAGACTTTAGTAAGATTCGGTGTTGTATAATCATTCCTCTATCTGGTGCATGTTGCAATGGTTCCCCAGACTTTCCTTGGCAGCAACTCCAGAAACTTCTCAACAACAATTCTCTGTTCCTTACCTATACCAGCCTTCTCCATTTTGTTTATCAGCGACTGGTATCTGGTATAAGTAGAGGATAGAGACTCATTGGGCTCCATGGCAAACAACTCGTACTGGCGAGTGAGATTCACTTCCCTGCATCGAATAATATCAGGAGTTCCAATATAGATATTTCTCAGGGTATCCCACATGTCTTTAGCAGTTTTACAAAGTCTAACATATTCAAACACTTCATCAGGGAGTGCCATGACTATGTAGATTTTAGCTTGTTTATCCAGTCTAACCAATCGTCTATCCTCATCCGACCACTGTTCCTCTCTCTTGGGCACAACCATTTCTGGTATAGCAGGAGTAGTAGCTGTAGTAATGACAGCAGGAACAATTGTGGTTGGAATGTGGGGACCATTGGTTATTGTATTGCAAAGATGATCATCAACAAGGTCCAAAAACATCATCATCCGGGACATCCAGGTTTCAATCCTAGAGGGATCAAACGTTGGAGGTTTGGTAGTAGAACCATTTCCCTTTTGATACTTTGAGTCAACACAACTGTACTTTACTGATTCCATTGCAGATCTGGTTAATTGATTTAAAACCAACTCTGCTCTGATACCAATTGAGAGTCCCGAATTCACTATTGATTAGTGAAATGGAATCGCAATAAGTAAAGTTTAATTGTAGAAGGGGGGGTTGAATACAATTAAAAACTTTTCCTGATTTTAACAAAGTTACTTTTACAGTTTTTAATTGTTTAATACAAACAGAGGATGCAATAATAGATATGAAAATATCAAAATAAAGGAGTAATAGTAGCTGAATGGTGAATTATATTAATCATAAATATCACAAGTGTTGATTGTGAAATGGAATAGCCCAAGCTAATCCAAATCAAACACACAAGCTAATCTATTACAGATGAGATGAACAGCAGTGGACAAACACGCTGACTGTTCACTCGCTGAATCAATAATATGTGCTTAGACAAACTACTCACTGACAAACAAGTGATTAACACGTATATACGACTAGCCTCTAAAGTACAATATACTGGACTATTTATACTACAAGAGTTCCTAGAATATCTCCTACAAATTACGATCTTGGGATGACACGTGTCGCTGCTTGATTGTCTTGATCTCTGATAAACTGACATTTTGCGGGTCCCAATTCTATTACCGCAAATATCTATCTTCCTTTAGACCAATCCTTCACAGCCACGTAATCCTTTTGAATATTCTTCAAGTATGAGAACTCTTGCTGATGCATATATAAGTACAGTTCCTTTGTACTTTTTGATTAAGAGGCTTTATTGAATAGTCACTGAAGATGCACTAACTCTCCTCACTTACTGCGAACTAACATGCTCTTGTAGAGTGACTTGAAATATTGATCTTCAGCGACTAGCTGTTATTCTGGCAGTGACTTTTGCCTTTATTGATTTGAAGATGTAGAACTCTCGCTGCTTAATACCAGCGACACACATAGTTGAGTTCTAATCTTCCTCAGCATATCAATTTCTTGAGAATAGTATAAATAATGACCAATAATAACAGACTTCAGCAACAGCAGCTTTGATACAATTCATTTCTTCATCGAGTAGTGTATAGTTGAGATGGTCAGCGACCAGTGACTCAACACATGTCATGGGCACAGATAACTACTTACCATAATTAAGGTTGATCAGGTCCTAATTACTAGGTTGCAGTCACGTGGATAACCAGAAAGGGTACTCCATAGATTAAACTTAAGTTCATAAAGTCTTAACAGTACAAGGGTTACTAATTCCTATTTTATCTAAATGTGCTTTACGAACATTACTTTATAGTGTTTTGACTTTCGTAGGATATACCATTTAGTTATGAAGTTGTATTATCCTTTAGGAATTCCAACTATTAAACCAGAGCTGATTCCAGTGATATGACTACCTTTGGTCGTTTATGACTTCCATACATTTGTACATTGCTCGAAATCATTTCCAGTACTATATCAAATAAACAGTCGAATAGGGGCCATCATATCACTTTACGATTATCGTGCACTAATTATGTAATGTCATCCCTACTTATAGTTATCTACATCATTAACAATCACAATAATAAACTACTCGCGATTCTAGGCACCAAGTAAATCACATACCAAGTAACAATACATATTTAAAATACGAAATAAAACGAGTATGATAAAGGATTAGATATCACCTACAAATAAATGTGTAGCAGCGTATTATTATTATGGACAACTCTTTCACACGTACAAAAAATTTATCTCCAAATTCCTAGCGTTCGTTCTAGCGTCTATATTAATCCGTAGATTAATTACAATAATCCTAGAATGAGAAAAACTATAAAATACAAGAGAATTTGAGAAAGTGGAATTTTGTGATTCCAAGAGTGTGTGATGTGTATTTTTGAGGTGTGTCTTAAAATGAACCATGAGGCTCCTATTTATAGTTGAATATGGGTGCATGTTAGCATCTTGAGGCCTATGTTAGCAAAAGGTGGTAAAGTTGCTAGCACATGTACCCTAAAGCGCGGAAAGGTCTTGCACATGTACCCTAAAGTTGCGGAAAGGTCTAGCACATGTACCACACGAGTACGAGCAAGGACGAAAAAGTGGCCAGGGGATGGGGGGAAGGCAGCCGTTGCCGCCACCATGGCAGCCGGCGGCGGTGGCCTGGTGGCCGGCGGCGGCTGGCAAGCTGCCGCCCCGGTTTGCCGTCTTTTGCTTCGTTTCCTGATTCGCGCGTATATTCTGCATTACGCGACTGTTTTTGTCGATTCTTTTTGTGTTGGATTATTTTTTCAAAAACGAAGACTTTGATGAAAATAAATCTCTAAAATGCATCTCTGATCTTTAGATGTCTCGTACGAATCGTTTGAATCTTCCGGTGTACGTAGAATCTTCATTCTTCATCCGTTTTTGCTTATTCTTCTTCTGTTGGATTCATATTTTGAAAATGAACATCTTGGATAAAATGGATCTTGGTGATGGATACTTTGTCTCTAAATCTTGTTTCGGATGCCTTGAATCTTCAATTGCATGTGGAATCTTCATTTTTCGTCCGTTTTGCTTGATTTTTCTCGTGCAACTTCATTTTGACCATCTTGGAAAAGTTTCATTCATTTGTACATTATTTGAGTTTATTTGCCAAGTATTGTTCCAAAATGAGAGAGATATCGGTAGTAAAAATGTGACTTTTTACGCGATATCAGAGGGTCTAAAGAGCAGCGATTTTAGAATCAAGCATATACCATTATCCATTTAACAGTAGTGTAACTACTGCTATCCCTCACTTAAAGGAACATCGTCCTTGATGTTATTCTAAGTTCTGACTGGGGGATAATCCCACACTTGGGATAAGAAACATCTAAGATGTATTCTTTTAGCGGTGTGTGTTGGGTTTGAATCCCACACTTAGTGATAAGCATAGTGGATATGGTATATTTATAACGAAAGAAAGAGATTGGTATAGAAGTACTCCCAAGTGTATGCGTTTGCCGAACTTCATCTTGCGGGGTTCACTCTTGATAAAGTCTTCTTGTGATTGGTCTAGTAGGTGTGAACACGTTGTGTGAGTCCCTAATCACTATTATGTTAGTGATTGTGAATCGTTAACAGTGAGTTAATTGTAGAAGGGGGGGTTGAATACAATTAAAAACTTTTCTGTTATAATGTTAGCTTGTTTAGCAAGTTTTTAACCGTATTAAAGTGACAGCAATATGAACACAAATATATATAAGATAAGCAGTTCAGTTGCTGATGCAATTCTAGCTGAAAGATAAATTCTTTTATTAATAAAATTTATCTCTTGTTGATTGCGGAATAGATTAGCCAAAGCTAATCCAAATCAAACAATACAGCTATTACAAAGGAGATGAGCAGTAGTGGACAAACACGCTAACTTGCTCACTCGCTGAGGTAAACTAGTAGTGGACAAACACGCTACTAGTTCACTTGCTAGTGTTACTTGTATCTTAGACAAACTGGTCACTGACAAACAAGTGACAATACAAGTAATCGACACAAAATGAAGTACAACATACTACGCTATTTATAGACGCTGAAATCCTTAATTTCCAGATCTGAAGGACACGTGTCGCTGCTTGATTGGTGAGGTAGTTGAGATGTGATACATCATGGCACGACATTCTGTCTTGGGAAATATCACCTTGTACCATAAACCAATCAAATGCTTCCACGTTACTCTTTTCAAGTTTCGAGGAACACGTGCTGCGCTGCAATAACGCCGAATGTCAACTTCTTATTTAATGTGGCATTTAATACTGCAGTCACTGATAGAAACATCAATTCTTCTCATTCTCGATGCGAGCTAACATGCTCTAAAGAATGACTTGAACAGCTAATCTTCAGTAACTTCTTTTATTCAGCAGAAGAGAGAACTCAAGAAGACTTGGAGACTCTCACTGACAGATGAGTATCAGCGATACACATAGTTGAGTCTTTTATCTTGATAAGATCTTCATCTACTGGTTTAACATATGATCAGTGACCAAGAGACCTTCAGCAATAGGAGCTTGACTTGAATCATTTTCTTCATGGAACATTATTGAGAAGATCAGAGACTGTGAACATATAGCATGATCAGTGACTTCATTTATCAGCGATTAATGACTCAACAATCTCCTATATAATCTCTCCCTTAATCCTTGTGATCAGTGACCACTTGAGTTCAGCGATCAGTGACTCAACACGTTGGATATACTTTCTTTATTTCCGACGCTGAAAACTTGATGTGTCGGACAGTTCTTAAAACTTCTTCGTATATCTAAGTGTGAAAGATAGTTGGAGACTTCATCACTTCTTGGAACGTAAAATTGCGGAAAAGTAAAACACGGGTCGCCTCCCGAGAAGCTCTATTTTAAAGTCGAGAGCTCGACTTCTTTTCTCCTAGCTAGATGGAGATGGATGCATCCATGGGATCCACTGTGTTGATGTTGTGGGCCTTAGGTTGCAGAAAATTTTATCGAGGTGGATAGATTCTTATGAAATGATTGACTATTGTCGTAATCAATTCAAGTGGATTATCTCTCGATGTTTCATTGTAGCTCAGAAGATGCTCTGAAGTTGTCCTTGCAAGGACGTGAAGTCCGAAGGTGATGTAATCGACTGCTTTAGTAACAGTCCCACTAGGGTGGGTCATGGTGGTTGTGTATGTCTTAACAACCTCTCTTGGCAGTGGGTTTTGCCAGAGAGAGCATACAAACACCAAGAATTGCAATTTTATGTAATCATAATTCTCGGTCTTGAGCTCTCCGTTGAATCTTCTGATGGACGTGCACATGTCCTCAATTTGTCGGTGCTGATGGTTGTTAAATGGAAAGTCGGATTCTGAGAAAACTAGTGTAAGCTGACAAAGTATCTCCTTGCATCCTGAGTGGAATATGAACTTCGTTCTGGAGTTATTTTTTCGTTGTTGAATGTCCCGTAGATGGATCGTAACAAAAGTAGCGATATCAAGTGGTGATTCATGTGTGGCCCTAAAAGGTCATTCGCGCCTTGATTCCTCCCAAACAAGATCACTAAGTTCTTCGATCAATAACTCAACTTGTTTTTCAATAGTGGAGTTGATAACCATATATCCGTTTTCTTTGGAACTAAGGTGATCTTCTCTATTTAGCAAGTCAAGCAATGATGTGAGGTCATTCATCATCAAGATATCAGCATGACTGCTCGGATGTCCAGTAGTCTCTTTCATATGCGCTCTAGTGGATCCTAACATCTCTCATTGCGTTGAGGTGAATGGGATGTTAGATCTTTTAAGGGCATTGTAGATCCTAGCGTAAGTCTGTTTCTGTTATTGACAAAATTGCAGTTCAGTAAGGGAAAGAGCAAGAATGTTGACTACGCCGCTTATCCCTCCTACTACTTTGTCAAATCTTTGGATCAATTTTCCGAGCACTTTGTGATCTATGATGGTTTGCGGTTGGTATCTTATGCGTTTGGAATATTCTTCTAGTGTTTCTCCTCTCGTGGGATGGTTGTGGTTACTTCCTGCCATTTCTTTTGTGGTAAACGGATTAGTTGGTTGTATGCTTCTTTTGTTTTCTTCTTCCATCTTTATCATCCCAATTTCTTCCATCATTGAGTTTTTCACTGATGGAGATGCATTTTTCATCTCTTGTCTTATTCGTCGGAGGTCAATCGGGAAATATTGCATGATTGTCATTTCCTTACTAGATTTACTTTCACTTGTTGACCTTCCAATTTCTTTGTCCTCTGTGGTCTTGTTCATGGAGATCATGTACATATCGGCTTGGTCTCCATCGTTAGGATTGTCGATATGGAAAGTGATGGTTTCTCCCTGAGACTGCAAGCTGATGGTTTGTGCGAAGACGTTGATGAATGCCTTGGATGTACTCATGAAAGGTCTTCCTAGTATGATTGGGATATGTACGTCTTCCTGCATATCCATTACTACAAAATCTGTTGGGTAAAGAAATTTGTCAATCCTACCTAAAACATTTTCAGCTATTCCCTTAGGGTATTTGACCGAATGGTCAGCAAGCTGTATGGTCATATTGGTAGGTCGAAGATTTTCTAACTCAAGCCTCTTGAAAAGCGAGTATGGCATAAGGTTAACACTAGCTCCTAGATCGGCAAGAGAATAGATGATGCATTAATTGTAGATAGAACAGGGGAGAGTAAAACGTCCGGTGTCTCTGAGTTTTTCTAGAATGGTATTTTTCAAGATAGCTGAACATTCCTCGTTCTGCGGGACATTTGGTACTTCGGGTACCTTATCCTTGGTTGTAAGAAGCTTTCTGAAGTACTTTTTGGAATGAACTTCAGATACGGTATCTAGTAATTTCCTATCAAGCTTAAAAGACTTAAGCTTGTCGGGTCCTTGTTTAAGACGAGCCGGAAATGGAATGCTTACTTTCCTATTTGGTGTAGACTCTAAATCTATTGTCGATGGGACAATAGGTGGTTCCTTCACCGAAGAAGAAATCGTAGGTGGGTTATGTGCTACCTGAGAGTCTTGAATAAGAGAAGCCTCCTTATGGCAACTAGTTGGACTATCCTGAGGTTTAGCGTTAATACGTTGTACATATCGGCTTGGTCTCCAGCGTTAGGATTGTCAATATGGAAGTTCGGCAAACGCATACACTGGGGAGTACTTCTATACCAATCTCTTTCTTTCGTTATAAATATACCATATCCACTATGCTTATCACTAAGTGTAGGATTCAAACCAAATACACACTGCTAAAAGAATACGTCTTAGATGTTTCAAATCCTAAGTGTGGGATCTTAACCCCAATCAGAACTTAGAATAACATCGAGGACGATGTTCCTTTAAGTGTGGGATAACAGTAGTATATACTACTGTAAAATGGATAATGGTATATGCTTGATTCTAAACTTGCTGCTCTTTAGACCATTCTTCTCCAAAAAAGTAACTCGAAAATTTAACAATTTTTTAAAATTGAGTTAAAAATATGTTGAAAATGAAAATTTTAGACAACGTATGATTTACTTTGGGAAAGATGGATAAATATAATACGAATTCCTTTGAAAAATTAGTTTAGTAATCCCATAAAGAGCATCGCATGACTAGGCACACAACAAACCAATTTTCGATTCGTGAAGTATCTTGAGCCATATAAAACATTCATTTTTAATGCTTCACTTTTTCGATTCTTGAGTGTGCCAATGTATGCGTTTAGAATCAGAACTTGCTCCTGTTATGCATTTCGAATCCGAATTGGTGAGTGAAAAGGAGATCGAATCACATCATTCTTAAACCCATCCATTCACCCAGAATTTGAAAATACGTTATCCCTACCCTCTCGAAAGCATCCCTCAAACTTCATAGTAAGTTCCAAAGATGAAAGAAGAGAAGCTACAAGGACATGACGTCGAAAAAAAATTCAAAAGAAAAGAATTCAAAGAAAAGAAAGTCAAATGGAGAAAAAGACTCCTACCAAAAATCATGAGAAAAGAGCGTCAATCCTCCGAAAAATTTCAACTTTCCTCTTCAAAAAAAAAAAATTAAACCTATGAAAAAACCAACACAACCCCCTCTCATATCACAAACACTTCACTCCAAAAACCCTACATCACTTAGAATGATTGTGGCTAGATCGACTTCGCGCTCACTTAAATGGTAACGATTTGATTCTCGATCAAGCCTATGACGATAAACGATACATGACTGGCGTTCTGAGTGATTGATAATATTAGAATAGGAAACCCTAAACACTTTGAGTGATTGGAGTGACCACCATGAGAGGATCGCCTAGTCATGTATCCAAGATCAAAGATCAAAAGCATGCTCCCAAAGATTACAACCCTACTTTTTCAAAAGCACAAATATTTTATTTTCCCAAAACCCCCTCAGTAAAAAGTTCCGCCTTAAAATATTTCATTATCTACTTATCTTTAACCATGCTTGAAGTTCGAGTTTGCTTAAGAACAAGCAAAGTTCTAAGTGTGGGATACTTGATATCGCGTAAAAAGTCACGTTTTTACTACCGATATCTCTCTCATTCTGGAACAATACTTGGCAAATAGACTCAGATAATGTTCAAATCAATGAAACTTTGCCAAGAAGGTCAAAATAAGTTGCACGAGAAAAGTCAAGCAAAACGGACGAAAAATGAAGATTCCACACACGTTTGAAAATTCAAGGCCTCAAAGACAATAATTGGAGATAAAGTACCCATCACTAAGATTTCTCTTATCCAAAATATTCGTTTTCAAAATACGAATCTAACAGAAGAAGAATCAACAAAAACGGATGAAGAATGAAGTATCTACGTACGCCGGAAGATTCAAATGATTCGTATGAGACATCCAAAGATCAGAGACATATTTTTGGGATTTCTTTTCTTCAAAGTCTTCGTTTTTAAAAAATGAATCCAACGAAAAAAGAATCGACCAAAACGGACGCATAACGAAGAAGATACACACAAATCGAGAAACGAAGAGAAAGACGGCGAACCGGGGCGGCAGGTTGCCAGCAGCCGCCGGCCACTAGCCAGCCGCTGCCGGCTGGGTGGCGGTGCCGGCTGCCTGCCCCCCGTCCCCTGTCCGATTTTCCGTCCTTGCTCATACTCGCAGGGTACACGTGCTAGGCCTTTTCCGCAACTCTAGGGTACACGTGATAGACCTTTACGCACTTTAGGGTACATGTGCTAGTAACTTTTCCACCTTTTGCTAACATATGCCCCAAGTTTCTAAAATGGACCAATTTTCTCCTATAAATAGGAGGCTCCATGGTTCATTTCAAGACACACCTTTCTAGCTTATTTTTCTCACTCCATGGTTCATTTCAAGACACACCTTTCTAGCCAATTTTCTCTAGATTAGTTTTAACTAGTATTTAAACTAGTTTAGAAGGTTAATTAGGAACGGAACGCATTGTAATCTTCAGTGTACGCTGTGGATTAACCTTTCTAAATAGACTTTTAAACTTCAAATTAATCTAATTGCCTTTCCACCAATAAACGTGATTACAACACCTTTTTAACGACGTCCAATTGAAAGGTAGTCAGTCATCTGTGTCAATATAATTTGTCAAAGGTATGAAACTATGGAACCACAAGGCTACATGGGGGATTATTATAGGACAAGACATGGCCAAGGTTTGAAGCGGCGGAACCACTTTAAGTGAGGAACGTTGTGGATCATTAGGGGATTTATTGGGTAGTCTTAAGCAAGGGCTGGTTTAAAGTCATTAATGAACTTTTTAAATACATGAATCTGTTAGGATGACGAGGAATCGTTATATGATTCGGTTATGTCTAGTACCTTAAGATTTTGTTCCCGTTCATATGAAAGTATTATTAAACCATAATTAAGATTTTGCTTATTATTCTAAATACTTTGTGATGTTACCATAACCTAGCTCTCGGTGTGACATGCTAATGGGATTTTAATTAGTAGGGAATCTAGTTTTTACATCACGAGTATTCAAGAATAATAACTAACAAATATCTTTCAACACAGTTTCTCCAAACATCATCCCATAACTTAATTAACAAAGTCTCAGCAAATACTATCTTTAGCTTATCTGCTTTATCTTTTATTTTAATTTCGCTTTTATTTATTTACTTGCCTAAGTTATTTAATAGAAAAACCAAAACTCCCCCATTATTTTATAAACCCTTCACTAGTTTGAAAGCCCTAATCTGTCATGCCTTAGTTTCAATTCAGTTGGTTGAAGAACAACTTTACGTCATACCTACCACTTGCTCACCCTTAGGATTAGAATTGTTAGGGAAAACTTAGGCCCTGCAATTACAAATTTAAAACACCCACTGATGCCCGTCGTAGCCGGTGCAACGACAAGGGTAAAAATCCTTACCGAACGATGGTGACGCATCAGTAAAGAAATTTGTCAATCCTAACTAAAACATTTTCAGTTATTCCCCTAGGGTATTTGACCGAGTGATAAGCAAGCTGTATGGTCATTTCGGTAGGTCAGAGATTTTCTAACTCAAGCCTCTTGAAAAGCGAGTATGGCATAAGGTTAACACTAGCTCCTAAATCGGCTAGAAAACAGATGATGCCTGAATTGTAGATAGAACAGGGGAGAGTAAAACATCCGGTATCTCTGAGTTTTTCTAGAATGGTATATTTAAAAAGTTCCATTAGCATGTCACACCGGGAGCTAGGTTATGGTAACATTACAAAGTATTTAGAATAATAAGCAAAATCTTAATTATGGTTTAATAATACTTTCATATGAACGGGAACAAAATCTAAAGGTACTAGATAAAACTGAATCATATAACGATTGCTCGTCATCCAAACAGATTCGTATATTTAAAAAAGTTCATTTATGACTTTAAACCATCCCTTGCTTAAGACTACCCAATAAATCCCCTAATTATCCACAACGTTCCTCACTTAAAGTGGTTCCGCCACTTCAAACATTGGTCATGTCTTGTCCTACGATAATCCCCCATGTAGCCTTGTGGTTCTATAGTTTCATACCTTTGACAAATTATATTGACACAGATGACTGACTACCTTTTAATTGGACGTCGTTAAAAAGGTGTTGTAATCATGTTTATTGATGGAAAGGCGATTAGATTAATTTGAAGTTTAAAAGTCTATTTAGAAAGGTTAATTAAACTAGGTTTCTCATTTTATATATTAGTCCGTAATATAACTACCTCCGGTTGTTACTCGACTTCCATACATTTGTACTCCACCTTGAAGTGTTTCCAGTACTATATAAAATAACAGTCGAATAGGGGCCATCATATTACTTCGTAATATTGTACCATTTCGTAATATGACTACCTTCGGTCGTTCCTCGACTTCCATACATTTGTACTCCACTTAAAGTGTTTTCAGTACTATATCGAGTAACAGTCAAATAGGGGCCGTCATATTACTTTAATATTTAATTATAAATCATCCCATAATTAACTAACTACATCGCAAGCAAACACAACAAGTATACTACTCTCTAATCATGACAATAACTAAATCTAGCATAATCAATATAAACGTAATTAATTAAGATATATAAGGATAGAAAGAACCAGGATTTAATGCGAGAGAGAATCGACTTGAATTAATTGACACAATTCCGAGCGTACTACGAAGATTACAAAGCCTTCTGTACTTTCCTTATATTCTAAACAAGCTCCTAAACTAGCCTAAAATTATTTTAGAGTAAGAAAATAGAGAGAGAAAGTAGAACTAATAACTAAGTAGAAGTATTGTTCTAAGAATGGTGTGTATGGTGGGAAAGGTGTGTGTTGAAATGAAGACTTGATGCCTCTATTTATACTTGAAATCCGGTGAATGTTAGCCATCTAAGATGCAAGTTAGCATGTTTTTGAGGGGTGGTCCTTTCCCGAAAAGTGGTGGCACATGTACCTTAAAGGAGCAGAAAGTGGTAGCACGTGTACCGTAAAGTTTCAGAAAGTGCTAGCATATGTACCAGACGAGTACGAGCAAGGACAAAAAAAGGAGGAAGGGACGGGCAACTGCCAGCCGGCAGCGGCCTGGCGGCCGGCCGTCCCGGTTTGCCGTCCGTTCGCTCATTTCTTGTTTCGTGCGTATCTTCTTCGTTATGCATCTATTTTCGTCGATTCTTATTGTGAAGGATTCGTTTTTCAAAAGAAATCCCTGATATGTGTCTTTAAACTTTAGATGTGTCGTACGAATTGTTTGAATCTTTCAGCGTACGTAGAATCTTCATTCTTCGTCCGTTTTTACTGATTCTTTTTCTGTTAGATTCGTAATTTGAAAACGAAGATCTTGGATAAGAAAAATCTCAGTGATGGGTACTTTGTCTCAAATCTTGTCTCGAATGTCTTGAATCTTCAATCGTGCGTAGAATATTCATTTTTCGTTCGTTTTGTTTGATTTTTCTCGTGCAACTCTATTTTGACCTTGGCAAAGTTTCGTTGATTTGCATATTATTTGAGTCTATTTGCCAAGTATTTTTCCAGAATGAGAGAAATATCGGTAGTTAAAACGTGACTTTTTACGCGATATCATAACCCCGATCGGTAGGGTGCTAGTGTTTACACTACATGGTATCTACGTGAACGCAAGACACAAATCTTTAAAAAGACATTTTCAAATCGAAAAGCCCCAAATTATAGCATCACTCCACGTATAAGCTAACGAAGTAATAACAAGCACTTATCTTCATCATGATTTAAACCGTTATTTTATTTACTGCTTATTTAGTTTGATATTAATTAGGACCTAAGTAAAAAAAAACCCTCAAAAGATTTTAAACCATCACTAAATTCAACTGTTCGTACCGACAACTGGTTTCACAATACGTTAGCTCTTAAGAACGCCCCTAGGTCATACTACTGCCCTCGCTTTAGTAGAACTTAGGTCCCCAGCATTCTATAAATTTAAAGCCCCCATCGTGCTCTCTGTCGCCTCGACAACGACCGTTGCGGTGGAAACACGACACTCTCATTTTCAAAACACGAGTTATGGTAATAGCTTCAAATGTTGTAAACAATTATCAAATCAATGTATCTTGTTAAACGACTCATATAGAGTCGTTCATTATATATTATGTGCTATGATAATCCGATTAGTCGCGCTCCGACCTGAATCGCTTCCGCATCATGAATTTGGGGATGAATTTAGGGGTGCGACACTTTAACATCTCAAAAAGTTATAACTCACAACTTATAATTATTTTCATCATCTTTTTCTCTAACTCTTTCAATCACTAATTAGATAAGTAATCAATATTCTCAAAGCAACAATAATATTAACATACTTATACTCAAATAAATTCATCTATACTCATTAATCATTATCTAATACTTTTATAACATAAAATCACTAACGTTCTCAAAACCCAATACAAGGTTCTTCTCAAAATCATCATATCATCAAATTGAAAGTAGATATAGATAATTCTTACCTTAAGGGAGGGTCATAAATATGCAGATTTTAACTTCAAACTAAAAAGAATTAAGCCTCAATTTAATGGTTGGTGTAGGGTTCTTTCTTTTCTCCCTCGTTCTCTCCCTCTATCGATTTTTCTAGGAACCAAAACAAAGTTCCATATTTTTACTTATTTAAGATAATTAATTAATCAAGTAACAATTCCTACCCTCAATTCTTATTTCTCATATATTGACCAAAACTTAATTACACAAGTTTAGTTACTCTCATTTTGACCACCAAACTCTTTAATACTTAAATAATTACTTTATTCAATTTAAATTAAATAAAAACTTACGAAAAATTGGGGTGTTACAGATTAAATATAATAGTAGCATAATCGGAGCTCGATTCGTCGGCTTTGTTCGCGACCTTGTTCTCGTCTTCATCCGAATTGTTGCCTCCGTAGACATTTTGATATTCTTCAACGAATTCTTTATGAGCCGTTTTGATGATTTTTAGTTCCTTTTATGGCCCGTTTGGAAATGCTTTTGCAAAGAAAACTCAACGTCTTAAACGTTGTTTTTCTTAATTGTTGTTGTTGCGTGTGTGGATATTTTGGCAGATTTTTTAACCGGCGGATTTTTTAACCGCTTCAAGGGCTTCAAGTTTTTCGGACGAAATACCACCTCATAGATACGAACCGGAGTCCGAGGATTGAGAACTCATTGCGATTTTTCAACTCGACGTATTGGGTCGTCTCAGAACAAGTTTCTCATGTTTGCTTCTAGAGACGTTGGAATTGGGATGTCGTTTCTGCCAAGATCGGTGGCTTCTGGTTCGGGTTGGAATGGGCGTTTGTTGATCATGCATGACTCCTTGCTTGGTAAAGAACTTTGGGTAATGTTTAAGTACATCCCAACAACTCTTGTAAATAAATTTGCGGCCTTTAATTTGTTGTTTAAAACCTTTTCTGGCCACTTTTAAAAGGTCGTTGTCTCTGTCACCTCTTTGAGGGCAAAGCTTTTTAATTTTTTGTAAATATGCCTTCAAATAATATTAAGTCGTGAGAAATTTTGTTCCATTTGCCCGTTAGTGAATTAAGGTTGTGTCTAGTTGACACGACCGAATTGTATCCCGAACGGACGTTTCACCAAAAACTCTCGTTTGATTGATTGTTTCCTTTGACGCCATTTTCGGAACAATGTATCCACTATTCTGCCAATATTCTTGCCTTGTTGTCGGTCCACCTAACTTGAACCAGATTCTTTTCTTTTTTTGCCATTTTCGACCTCGGGCTCGGATTCCGGTTCAGCCTCGGGCTCGGGTTCAGCCTCAGGCTCGTCCTAACTTTCTAGTAAATGTTGATGTTGAGTTTCGGGTACACAGAAGTCCGGGTTTGATGGGTTTAGTGTTACGTGAAGGTATTTGTTGGTACCTAAGCGGGTTTGATGAGGTGGTGCTATAGTATATGTTTGGTGACCATTGTTCTCGTGGTGAAAATTGAGGGCTTTGGTACCACCCTTGATATTCGTAAGTGTTTCAGGGGTCGTTGGGTGACATTGAGTAAGGATTTTCAATGGGTGCGAAAACTGCAAAGCCTGTAGGTGGAAATTGGGTGGGTGGTTTGTTGAGTGGCAGATTGTTAATTAAATTTTATCATATATCGTTAAAAATGTTTTGTTGCTCATTTTGTTTTCATTGTGATTTGGATTTGTTATTGTTGTTTGACATGGTGAGGTAGTGAGTTGGTTTATACATGAAGATTGATCAAGTAAAAAATTGTAAATGCTATTTACGAGTTGGTGTTTCACTTCAAATTCATTTTGCATCCCTTTTTCTTATTATATTTAAGGAAAAAAATCATGAAAGTACAAGGATTTTGGAAAGAATGGAAGTACCAATGAAAGGGTGTAATGTGTACAAAGAGAATACTCACATGTTAAAAACTCATTTATCCCCTAACTTAAATATCTCACAAACGACAAATCAAAAAATTATGAAAATTGCACCATTAGATTCAGCGTTTGATCCTCTTCGATTTGTCGTCCATCAAGATATACTTTCGATGAAACTTTTTTTCACCTTTTTTTGGTGAGTTTTACTAATTGCTAACACATGTGTTAATATTTGATTAAATATATAATTTAAGTATAGAGTTTAGGGATTAGGGTTTATGATTTATTAGGGTTTAGGATTTAATAGATTTAGGGTTTAGGGTTTAATTAATTTAGGGGTTTAGGGTTTAGTAAGATTTAGGGTTTAGAGTTATATAAAGTGTTTAGGGTTTAGGGTTTGGGATTTAGGGTTTGGGTTTGGGGGTTTCTGGAGAAACCCCTAAACCCAAACCCTAAACCCTAACCCCTAAACCCCAAACCCTAAACGCAACATTTTAACATATGTGTTAGTAAATTGTAAAACCTACCAAAAAACGTGGAAAAAAAATCGTCGAAAGTATGTCTTGATGGACAGAAAATCGAAGAGGATCAAACGCTAAATCTAACGGTGCAATTTTTATAATTTTTCGATTTGTCGTTTGTGAGTTATTTAAGTTAGGGGGTAAATGGGTTTTGTATTCTCTTTGTACAAATGATACCCTCCCATTGGTACTTTCATACTTTCCATAATTCATATACTCTCATGGTCTCATCTCTATATTTAAGATATTTATCATTCATCGTAGCTTTTACAAGTTTACGAGGCGACATATACAGTTGGACGAGTCTTTCGGTGTTTTTGCTCCCAATTAACAATTAAATGCACGGCCTCTTATGTATACTTTGATTGTCTTTGATTTGTGGTAATGGACTAATGTTAACTTATTGCTTTTTAAAAAAAAAAAAACAAATTAAAATACCATCAATATTTCATAATACCAAACAAAAGCATTAAGCCAATTAATATTTCACAGTGACAACCTTCTGATTAACACATAAAACAACCAACTAACTAGCCATGGATATATATAACCCCAAATTTCAATTCCAATTGATACTCATTAGAAATTGAAGATAGAAACCAATAACAAGTGGTTCCTTTTTATTTAAAACACCAACATAAGCATAAAAAAAGACAATAATAAACATAAATTAAACACAACTGCTTATTGCTTGGGTTCCTGATTTGTTATAAAATTCTCATTTGCAGTTGCAAGGGTTGCAGGTGCAGCTGTCTCCACACTTGCAAGCATGTCCACCTTCTGCAACAAAGCTGCTCTCACCAAACCTACACAAAAATTTCATCAAAATTAAATTATTAAAACATAAATTTGTACTAATAATAAATCATACAATAATTTAATCAAATTAAAATTGCATGTAATGAATCATTTTGCTTTCTTCAATTTAACCAAATATTTTTTTACCTTTTTGATGTAACAAGTTTTATTCCGCTATCACTGTGTGTAAATGATCTTTTAAACCTGTTTAATTTATGATGCGGCCAATTGCTGGCCACATCGTCATTTCACATCATATAAAGGATCGTATGCATGTGATGATCACGAAATAAAATTTTGTTACATCACAAGATAAAAGAAAAACGGTTCTATCACATACGACAAATTTATACGATCTAAATAATTAAATTGTAATTGTAAAGATACGTACATCTGTTGGGGGGCAACACCATCAACGATCATGACAGTGGTGGCCGAGGTCTCAACATCGGGGTACATTCCGCATCTGAAAACATAAATGCAAATTCAATGCAATTAATTAATTAATACAATTTCGTTATGAAAATATACAGGATCAATTTTGATTTGTTATCAAGTTTTAAATTCAAGAAAAAATTATGTACCCGTTGCAGCCGCTGCCGCATTTGCAGCTTGAGCCACAACCGCACTTTCCACTGCAGCAAGAAGACATGATTAAAATTGATTGATTGAGAGAATTAAAGTGTTTTTGATTAAATTCAGTGGAGCTTGATGGTATTATTGTGGGAGAATATGGGTTGTATATATAGGAATTTAAGGTGAAGATCTACCCTACACGTGGATGCATCTAAGGGTGTTTAGGAATTGTTCTTCTTCTTTCTTTTTATTATTAAATTAATAGATAAATAGATAATAATAAAAATAAATTAATTAATTATATAAAGTTACGGGAAACAATATGAAACCGTTTGTCGCATATAGAGATTTTTTTTTTTTTTGAACAACGGATATAGATGTGGAGTCAATCGATCATCATACATAGAGTGGTATCTTTGGCGAAATTAGCTAGATCATCCTGAGAATTAAAGATAAGTTGGAAGCTAGAAAGTTGAAGCTAAAGTTGAGGTTTTTGTTTAGGATTGTAGTTGGATTGCATCACCAAGGGCTACCAAAATAGATAGTATAACAAGGGTAAGGGTATTTTAGTCATTATAGATAAAGCAAGTTTTATGTGGACAATAAAAGTTTGTACTCTGTTCATGAAACAAACAAAGTATATAGACCAATGTTTTAAAAACCGGTTGAACCGGCCCGGTCGAACCGGTTCAATTGGATCCGGAGAAGTTTCCGGTTCAAAATGAGCCGGTTCTTGACTTTTTAGTGGATCGGATCAGACCGTTGACTTTTCCGGTTGAACCGGTTTTGGCAAATCGGTTGAACCGATTTTTGGGTTTTTTTTATTTTTTTTATTTTTTTTATACTTTTTAATTGTTTTTATATTATTATTATAACTTTTTTTGTTATAGTTGTCAAAAACAAGGAAAAATGTTTAGAAAATGTTATTTTTTTAAAATATATTAAGAAAAATACTTATAAATAAAAAAAATATTTTTATTTATTTTAATAGTGATCGGTTCAACCGGCCGGTTGAACCGTTCGAACCGGTTCGACCGGAATCGGTCACATTTCCAATTCGCTTAAAAAACCGGTTTTTAAAACATTGATATAGACCAATTGTGAGAATGTGTGTAAACCACATGGTCCATTCATGTACACGCTTAAAAATGTTATTTTTTTAAAATATATTAAGAAAAATACTTATAAATAAAAAAAATATTTTTATTTATTTTAATAGTGATCGGTTCAACCGGCCGGTTGAACCGTTCGAACCGGTTCGACCGGAATCGGTCACATTTCCAATTCGCTTAAAAAACCGGTTTTTAAAACATTGATATAGACCAATTGTGAGAATGTGTGTAAACCACATGGTCCATTCATGCACATTACTCTCTTTATTATTATTAGTGAATAGTGCGTAGCAAAGTTATCAAATAGCGTTACTGGTGTAGGATTGTACGATCTCGATATCAAAAAACTTGCCGAGTTGCTCTAAGATCGTTTTGGGCATATGATCGATGGTAGGATCATAAGATTGTTTGTTTATGATAATATTTAAGATCGAACAATCGACCACAAAATCGTAACTATATATGATTGTAAGATCGAACAGCTAAAAAAAAGATAAAGATATTTTAAAATAAATAAAAGAAGTCGTAAACATGATCAACCATTAAACAAATAAACTGGGGGCAAAAATCTTAATATCAATCACTAAAATTGTGATTTTAATAGCCTAAAATTGCAAACGTATATTCAGGTGCTAGTCTTGGACCCGGGGCGATACATACAAGTAACTGGAGTATTTTTTTAATATAGATAATATTCATTAATATTATTGGGTGATGTTCAAATGAGTACAACTTTTCGTGAAAAATTGAAATATCAATAAGAATGCATCATGGGTCACTAAACCCAATTTCCCCTGGGTTTTTAAAAATAAATATCTTCCAAACGTGAAGTCGAAAAATCATAAGTATTGCATCATAAAAATCAAGGTTTTCTCCCTCTTTAATTAGAGATCTCACAAGGTATTTTTTTAATAAACTATTTTTTTTTCATTTTTTTGAGTGTTTTGTAATCGACTATCACATGTGATACATCAAGTAAAACATGTGATACCGGTGAATAACATGTGTGATACAACGAGTAACACATCTAATCTAATACTAATATTTGTACAATTTGTAAAGCCATAAAAAAGTTTTCGAAAGCATATAACAAATCGATGAAAAAATGCTAATTTTTATGGTGCAGTTTTTATAGTTTTTCAATGAGTCATCATCGAGATATTTAACTTTTAAAAACGTGAGAAAAAACAGATTTTGTGACACATGACTAGTTCGATTTGAACTCACTCTAATAATATTACCATAAAAGTTCACTTTAGAGATATTATAGAGCATCTTTTATCTTTTAAATGATAAAAAGCTTTGAGATAAAATGATAAAAAGCTTTTCAAAACCTTTTTATCATCTGCATCATTCTTATCAAAAAAGCTCTTACTTAACTGTAAACACCATTAGCATAAGAAGAGGTAAAATAAAGGGCATTAGTATCTGGAAATGCAACTAACTTGTACCTGATATCTATTGTGTATACTCAACTTACGTATGTTATTTTTAATGCATCAAACTTTCAATAAAATGTGTTTTAATGTAATTTGTTGATGTGTCGCTCGTTTATAATGACACGTGGCATCCGAAAAGTTTGACACGTCAGCAAATTACATTAAAACACTCTTTTTTGAAAGTTTGATGCATTAAAAATAGCATTAGTAAGTTGGGTATACACAATAAATATCAAGTACAAATTAGTTGTATTTCCAGGTACTTATCCCAAAATAAAGTGTAAATATATAGGCAAAAAAGTTTTACGCCGAATGTTTTGAAAATCTTTTAACTTTTTGGTTGAAAAGGTTTTCCTTCAATATATAAAAACTTATCTAGAGATTTGTTATATAAGTTTTATTAGAACCATTATATTTATGAAAAATTTCTAAATGTCTCAAGAAAGCTTTAAGAAAGATTATTACATATATTATACAAAGTTAATAGATACATTAGACATTTTAAAAACTTTTATACACAGAAAAAAACTTTTAAAACATGAATCCATTCTTATTAAAATTAAGCACACTATCTATCATATGTATTTTGTTTATTGTGAGTAAAATACATTTAACATGTCTTTTTATTCATACTTGCCTACTTGTTATCTGATTGGGATCGCAATTATGTTCTAAGAACAATAATCATATAATTTTTAGTAATTTTATATTTGCTTATAAACATCACCGTTTTCATTTTTCATGCTAAGATCAGTCCTAGCAGTGTCGTCTCTTTCTCCTAGGGTCAGACGGAGTTGACATCGATAGTACAGTTCGCCGGTTTGATTACGTCGGTTTGGTTTGTCGGAAATTTGCCGTATCATAAGTATACTTTATTTCCTTTCTTTTTTGTGTATATATTTTAGATAAATTAGTAAATGTGAGACCCAAATTAAAGTGACTGTGTCAATGATAGCCGGAGTTAGTCACTTTCGAGAAAACTGACATAACACTGAAATGACATAATCAATTTCAGTCTATTTCAATCACCGTTGAAAATGGTCTAAAAGACACAACTTTAGATGAACAAGGTACAATTGTGGCAATATGGTTTAATCAGTATTTCAGTAACAACTTTAGATGAACAAGGTACAATTGTGGCCATATGGTTTAATCAGTGGTGCCTTGTTGTCAGAATTGCCATCACCAAGGGTGGGTGATTGGCTCGATTCCCTTTACAAAATAAAGGATGGTCATGGAGACTCCAGACTTACTTTCTAGAAAGAGTTTTCTCTTTTTTCTTCTCTCTCTTATCCAACTTAAATTTATGCCTTTGCAGAAACAGAATTCTCACTTAATATTAATGATAAAATAATTCAATATTAATAATAATCATATCCGTCACATTTAATGGTGGGTAGATGTGCGAATAAATATCTAAAAATAAAGACATATTGTACTCAATCCGTCTCATTTAATATGTCCACATTATTATTTTGTATGTCCCATTAATATGTCCACTTTGATATTTAACCAATAAAAAAGACTTTAGTTGGTAGATTTAATATTTGATTGATAAAAAGTATAGTTAGTGAAGAATAAGTAGTAAATGAGACCTATTTACTTAGTCTTAAATTTTTTTGATGAGAGAGAATGTTAAATGTATTATATAGTAGTATAGATGATAATCATATCTCGGGAAAATGATTTATGCTACTATACATCAGTGGAGGATTATAAAGAAGTGATTAAAATGTTATTTCCAAAGATGACCCTCTATGTGGATTAGGGGTGGTAATTCGGGTTGGGTCGGGTTTTTTGTTTCGAGTTGCTGAGTTGGCGAGTCAGAAATGATCAACCTGAACCCAACCTGATATTATAATCGGGTTGAGTATTTCAACCCAACTCAGTACCCGATAACCCGAATTCAACCCGAGTAACCCGGATTTTGTTATCAAGTCAATAAATTTTCACGTGATTTTCGAGTTTTCAAGTCGGTTTCGGGTCACTCCGGTCAAATTTGTCACATACTCACATTGATCAATCTTTTGAAAATAATAACTAATCATTTTTAAGCATTAATGATTATGATTATAAAATTTCAAAGGTAATCATAATAAATATTATATCCATTTGGATTCATCATCAAAACATTATCAATTCACAACTTATATCAAAACATAAAGGTATCAAAAAAATGTTATGAATCAATAAATGAAAAGGTCTAGATTATGTGTCATATTCAAATTAAAATAAATCTATAATGATATTAAAAGAATCTTGGGTTATCAGGTTCAACCCGAAAATTCATTTGCTGACCCAAGCCCGACCTAAAAAAATATCGAGTTAGCGGGTATCGAGTTGACGGATTGACACCTCAAAAATCCGACCCAAACCTTATTATATTCGAATTGGGTTCGTGTCAGATTTTGTATCGAGTCTGAAATTATCAACTCTGATGTGAATACTGAAAATGTTCTTATTATCTATTTTTTATAAGAAAACTATGCAATGCAAATTGCTAGTGAATTTAACAAAAATGGTGTTAAAAAATATCATCACCTTTGCATTATACGCACTAATGCACTATTCATTGCAGTTCTACAAATGTTAATGAATGGATCAATATACACAACTCTCTCTCTCATAGGGCTCACCGGCTCACCGGCTCAGTATGTGCTATCACAGATTCATAGAGACTCTCAAATTCATTTCTCGACCATGTATATTAGTATATAACAATATAGTAATTTTCAGGTAATAAGAGCGGCTAAGTATGAGTGTACCATGTTGTAAAAAATAGGCCGAGTCGGCTGATTAGTCGGCGACTAGCCGGAGCTGAAGAGGATGCTGACTCGACTTCGTCCAAAACGCTCGAAAAAAATGATCAACGCCGGTTAGCAGCGGTCAACTGATCAGAATCGTTTGGTCTAGGTTTGGATGTGAGTAACAAATAAAATAAAAAACTATAAAATCTAAAATATGTATAAATCTAAACTATAAAATATACTATAGATCAATTTTGGGCATCTTCTCCAATTAAACATCGATGTTTATAGTCTACCACCCAAATCAACCATCATCTTTCACCACCCCGTGACCGTCCATCACCAAATCATCTTATCTATCTTATATGCTCACGACTTTGGTAGTCGCCGCCTCTTCTTTTTCCGTTCATTCCTTAACTGAAAATATCTCAAACAAAAACTCTAACTGCAAAGTATAACGACGAAAAATGTAAAACAACTATGTAACTAATAATCTTTATGTCATAAATGTATGTCTAAGTGGTGAAGGATACTGGTGCACTATCAAATTTATGTTTCTCCGGAGAAAAGCTATGAATTTGTAGACGATTTCATTAAGTGAAATGGGGAAGTTGAAAGCGATGTCTTGTACATCTAATAATGTGTCCATGTATATTTTGAATTTTATAATTTATAACTTACTCAAAGGTAAACTTAATGGAAAAATGCTTTACACATGGTCGAATAGTTAACGGTCGTTAGTCTAAAAGACTACTAACGTTACAAGTTATAAAATAAATGATTGTTGGTGTAATTAAAGTTTCAGTAAAAAAACTATCAGTGAAATTTGGGCAAAACATAAAAGACGGGTTGTGTAATTTTCTCTCTCCTGTATGAAAATCGAAAAGTAGCTTTTAAGAAAAAGTTTGGAGGTAGAAGACAAAGTAATAAAGATGATAAAGGTCAAGTGGTACAAAGGATAGATAGATGAGAAATAAACATGATGGATGGTGATAGTTGATCTAGGACCTCATAACTCAAGTAACTAGGAAATAAGAGCATGAGCATGTGTTTGTGTCAACAAAATGGTTGTCCATAATCTTGATATATCACGAAAACCGAAAGCAATTGGTTGAGTTAAAATGCTTAATGCTTTTATAAGAAACTAGACAACGACTACAAAAAAGATGATAAAGGTCAAGTGGTACAAAGGATAGATAGATGAGAAATAAACATGATGGATGGTGATAGTTGATCTAGGACCTCATAACTCAAGTAACTAGGAAATAAGAGCATGAGCATGTGTTTGTGTCAACAAAATGGTTGTCCATAATCTTGATATATCACGAAAACCGAAAGCAATTGGTTGAGTTAAAATGCTTAATGCTTTTATAAGAAACTAGACAACGACTACAAAAAAGATGATAAAGGTCAAGTGGTACAAAGGATAGATAGATGAGAAATAAACATGATGGATGGTGATAGTTGATCTAGGACCTCATAACTCAAGTAACTAGGAAATAAGAGCATGAGCATGTGTTTGTGTCAACAAAATGGTTGTCCATAATCTTGATATATCACGAAAACCGAAAGCCATTGGTTGAGTTAAAATGCTTAATGCTTTTATAAGAAACTAGACAACGACTACAAAAAAGAAGGGACAAGAAAAACCAATTGTCCTGCCTAGGTTTAATCTTATTTAAAAATAGAGAAAATGCTTCGTGTGGTATTTGTCGGTGTTTTCATTACCTCTTTACCCTAAATAACTCGTGTGGTTAATCGCACGAATCCATCCGTGCTGTAAGGTTTAGCACAAGGACTATTTGTGTACATTTACTAAGCTGAAGGTTAAAAATGTAAAATACAGACATTATTAAGAATGCATTATGTATTATAGTCGGATACCCGCGCTATGCAGCGGTAAACCGATAACAAATAAGGAATTCTAGTGGTCGATGATGATGGATCAGTGCATCGATAATGGTTTTACAAACTTAGCTTACCATGTTTCAAATTTTTTAATAATTTCTACTTTGCGATCATGATCATTGTCTATTTTTTATTTTATCATAATAATAATAATCATATATAATAATTGTTTCAGAATGACAATTCTTTTTATTTTTTAATATATGATCAAATAAATTAAAATAATATATTGTAAATTAAAGTTTGATTGATCAATTTAATTTAAATGATTGTATTGGTTTAACTAAAGTATTGAGTTAAAATAAGCAAGTAGGTATAATTTATTTGAATTTATTAGTTACTATACTTAAAGTAATTAGTGGAAGGGTATAACTGTAATTTCCGATATTTCAATTTATAAACATTAAGCCTAATGGCTAAATGCTTTATAAGGGATTAGTCGGAGACCCGCGCTATGCAGCGGTAAACCGATAACAAATAAGGAATTCTAGTGGTCGATGATGATGGATCAGTGCATCGATAATGGTTTTACAAACTTAGCTTACCATGTTTCAAATTTTTTAATAATTTCTACTTTGCGATCATGATCATTGTCTATTTTTTATTTTATCACAATAATAATAATCATATATAATAAGGGTTTCAGAATGACAATTCTTTTTATTTTTTAATATATGATCAAACACATTAAAATAATATATTGTAAATTAAAGTTTGATTGATCAATTTAATTTAAATGATTGTATTGGTTTAACTAAAGTATTGAGTTAAAATAAGCAAGTAGGTATAATTTATTTGAATTTATTAGTTACTATACTTAAAGTAATTAGTGGAAGGGTATAACTGTAATTTTCGAAATTTCAATTTATAAACATTAAGCCTAATGGCTAAATACTTTATAAGGGATTAAGATTAAGATTTATTAATATGCTCTTAACAACATAGATATGCCCTTAAACAAATATTTAATTGTAAAGACGATAAATAATTATACAATTCTAAAATAGCTTAACTGTTTGCTGGCTGTACGTAAATCACTAAATTGTACTTAGGCATGAACAAAACCGGATTTTCACCCAACCTGACCCGACCCAAAACTCGAACCGGGTTTTGGTTAAGAAAGTCAAAAACCGGGTTGGACCCGACCCGAACCGGGTTTTTTCGGGTTTTCAATCGGGTATTTGACCGGGTTTCGGGTTTTTGACCGGGTTTTGCCTAGGTTTTTGACCGGGTTTCCAACTCAACCCTATTTCAACCCGGGTTCAACCCGATTTTGAATTCTAAAAACCCTACCGGGTACGTACCCGTCGGGTACTCAAAAAATCCGAACCGGGTAGAATCAAACCGGGTTTGAGCGGGTCGTGTTTTCGGGTTTGAAACCGGGTAGGGTTTAAAACCCGATTTTTTTTTCAAGCCTAATTGTACTACTAAAAAATGTTAATTTTGCTAGAAGCAATTGTAATTTGGACTTACGAACACTTCATGTGGCCTCTAAAATACCTTTAGTTGTTTGGGCCGAATACTTAGTTGATGTTGGGCTGAGATACATTGGCTATATAACCTATATTGGACTGCTCTAGTCAACCAAATTAAGGACCAAACCCAATACATAACTGCCCTATCCTTGGCCTGAATTTTGAGTAGGGGCCTAGGGGGTGTGAGTAGGTCCATTTAGATATTTGCCCATTGACGTCCTAAATATAAACTAGAATTGTGCCCGCGCAATGCAACGACGCAAAAATATTAAAACAAAATTTGTGGTGATACTTTTATTCATGATCATTTAAACCTTAAATAAAATTTAAAAAATAATTTATACTTACTTTATTTTATAAGGTATGGTTCGAATGATAAGCACCACCACAATCTGTAGCACCCCACAACACCCCCTTATTCGGCTACGTTTAGGTCAACAGGTGGCTCTAAAAAAGCGACATCTAAACCCATTAACTCATTTTCCATATTGGGTAATTTTGACATGTTAGTCTGTTCAACATAGTCCGGATTTATGTTCAGAAATTTTGACGTGCAAATATGAACGTGCTAACCCAAAAGTGTCAACCATTTCAAATTTATTGGGCATCTTTCGCGCGTAGATGGGTTCAACAAGTTAAGGTACACTGTCGTTATTAAGAAAGAAAATTAGATAGATACCTGTTACAATAATACTATATATCATTATTTTAGATGTTTGTATTATTTACATTAGACGTTGTATAAATCAAAATAGAGAATAATAATCTCAATTAATTAT
The DNA here is from genome assembly GCA_963422505.1 of Pseudognaphalium luteoalbum. NCBI lineage: Eukaryota > Viridiplantae > Streptophyta > Magnoliopsida > Asterales > Asteraceae > Pseudognaphalium > Pseudognaphalium luteoalbum. Next base: position 54,331,218 of record OY730196.1, read on the forward strand.
TTAAGATTATAACTTTCTAACCTTTTATTAATTAAAATTATGTATTATGTTGATAATAAATAAATAATTTTATATCTTAAGTATTTACATTCATGAATCAATATCCGATTAATGTTATTTGAGTTATAACATAATTAAAAAATGTTAATATTAGATTTTTTTTTGTAAATTTATGTGCATTTAACATAATTATTATTTGTGCTACATGTCAAACTCTTTATTATCTTTATGTAACTTACATCATTTATGGAAAAGACAAATTAATATTGTGTTACATATTTTGTAACCGAAATCAGTTATGATATATTAACTTTGTACTAAATAGTATTTAATACATGTGTTTAAAACTTAATTGAGATAGTTATAGGGGCAAAATAGTAATTTATTATTACTCCTTTTAAGATTTTGTACCAAATTCTTTATATATTAGTATAGATAAATAAGGGATAATAGTAAAAAAAATATCTATTATCTCTACAGCCTTATAAAGTATTTGTTCATTTTCTTCATTAACTTAGGATTTTGAAGAACGCAAATTACTAAATTATCCATATATAAAATTTAAGAGACTAATGTACCCTTTATATGAATTAATTACAAGGTTAACCTTCCATTACATTAAAAGATATACTTAAATCTTGATTTAATTTGGAGACCCCTAATTTATTAAAAACTTCTCACCTTAGTAATTTGTAACGTTAACTTTTTGGTAAATATGTAATTGAAATAATCTTTACTAGAAATGATTAGAAATGTCTGTTATTTCTAATATGTGACAAAGTTATTTTTAAAGTTCTAATAGAACAGTTTTAGAAATCTGATCTATATAAATTTATATAAACTTTATAAATTTAACTCTTTATATTCATTTGCATTAGAACAAATACTCTAAAGTTCTTATCGAAAATAGTTTAAAGGGTCAACTGGCATTACAAACATAGTATTCGTAAATAATTGATCACATTATTTTATCATTGTTAAAATCTTTACAGCTGCAATACGCGGACGATTCACTAGTATTTTATAAATTGTATACGTGTGCGTTGTAAAAACTCAATGTGTGCAATGAAATCTCAAATTTTAGTTCAAGGTGCATAAAGGAAACCAATAAATCAAGAAAAAACATGAGGATAAAGTTAAAATACTTGTACCCTATGCTGTACTGGTTGTACGTGGTGGACAGAATTTGTAAGTACGAGGAGCTCTTTGAGTATCTACAAAGTGAGTGTGTACATTTTAGAATGTTCAAACAACGATCAAAATCAGCTTCAAGATACTCAAGATCCTTATCAAGACCCATATGATGATATTATTGTTAATCTTTAATAAATGTAAAATGTAAAAATGCTGGGTAGAAGTTTGGAAATACATTTTCTGTATCAGTTAATTAAAATTTTCAATTGCCAAAGACGTGTTGAAGCAACCATCTGTTCAAGACCTCTATCATTTCGATCTTTCAAATAGAGGACAACACAAATCAGTATTCAAATTCATCATACTAACTTTGGGCATATATTCGCGTTTTCCCCCTTTTTTAGTGTACATTTAATCACACAGCCGTATTCGTATGCTGTTTGTGTGCAGTTCCTCGGTACAAACAAGACTAGTGTAAGAACTCAACAAGTTAGGGTTGTCGGATGAAAGCAAAACAATGTGTCTTAGTATAAAAGAGACTGTAGAAACAGGTCGTTTTTATATCGATTGTCTTACTAACGTATGTATACATTCTAACACGAGTCATTAATCGAAACTACCCAAAGTATCTTTCTAAGCTTTTGAACAATGAGAAAGCAAACATCACTCACTTATTATACATCTCAAAAACATATTTACAAGTATTCAAAAACTTCCGAGATTTCCATCAAACTACTCGTCCATCTACGCATCTCTACTCTACATGGACGCCAACACGAAATCTAACAAGCATACACTTCTAACTCCAATCTAGTTCCCAAAACAAGAACAAATCAAATGAAATCGAATAACATTTCATCTAAAACCTCATCAAGAATCAAGTCTTCTAGGTCAAGTCCTACACATTCGGAGTCCAATTGCAAATTCATCCAAGCAACATCATTTCCCATCTCTCTTGACACAATATCATTTAAAGATTCATTTGAATCAGGAATCAAGTTGACTAATCGGCTCACACGCTTCCAGACTTCATCTAGAACATGGGGTCCACTTGGAGCAGGACGAATGTGACAAAAAGATGACAATGCTTTTGGGTAATATGATAATGATCTTTCATACATAGTAAGCAAAACTTCATCAACCAAATCGAAGATGAGTAAACGACGAGATAACTCATCAATCTCCTCTGCAAAGCGTTCTGGATCATGGAAATATTGTGACTCGATTTTTTGAAAGACAAACGGGTCTAATGGCTGGTTGGAGGAATGCCATGTTTGTTCAAAACCGTTCTTTGTGAAACCTGAGTGCTCTAATATCTGCTTCACGTAAGTGAAATCGTCGTCATCTTGGTAGCGTCTCATTCTTGATTCCATGTGTTTATCACCGTTGAAAGTTTTGATTTCCTTCATATTATTTTCATGAAAATCTGCCAGTCATTAACATATTTATAAGAAGCAGCTTTTAAGCAAGATGGATGGAATAGGTATTTGATCAAGTAGAAACGGGTCATTTTTAGGGGCGGGTACCCAGGTCGGATTGAGTCTACCCGCAAGCACTATCTTTCATTTTTAATGTTATATTAGATAATTTACGCTTTAATGTGTTAATTATATAATCTATATTGTTACAGAAATATTATAAATTATTCAATAAAATGATTGAGTACGTTTTACATTAGACTTGGAACAAACAGACTTTGTTAGTGATATTAGTACAATAATGTCGTTGGTATCAAGGTGGTCCAACATCGACAAGGTTGTGGGTTCAAGTCCCAATTGGGAGAAAGTCACTAAGGTGTATTTAAGGTGGTGATGGATATATGTCTTAGTTGATTAAGGATAATTGAGATAAAAATAAAACAGACAGTGGGCAACTTTTAACGTGTTCAACCCATTCCTATTGAGCTAATTTTTTTTATTTGACCCGTTTTACAATTAGAAATTGGGTTGAATTTGCCACCTCTAATAAATTAAATAGATGCATATATTCGAAGTTACCTTCTGAGATTTGATGTTTCTCATCTGGTGGACAGGGGACGGGAGCTAGAACATGGCTGAGATCAGCGATCTCCTCTGATTTTAGATGTTTGTCTTACTCTAATGCCAGCGCATTTGTATCTTCGCCAAATAAAGGAGACTTGGCCGTAGGATAATGCTTGTTTTCTGAAAACTTATCACTGTTCTCTATTACTTCATTCAGAGACTCACAATCTTGTGTAGAATTCAACTCTGCATACTTATCCGTACCTAAAGATAAAGAAACCAGATTTCTTCCATTTTGACTCGAGCTTCTTCGAAAATAGACTTCACTAGACTCTTGATTGGGATATTCAAGACGTTGAAAGGAGTGAATCCTTCTAGAGAAACTCAGTTCTTGACCACTTAAAAGGTCCTCACTTGCGTTTGTTAACTTCAAGCTTCTTGAAAGCCGCAGAGTGGCCTCTTTGCTCACACTAAAATCAAACAGCTGTGAATATCTATCTGCAGATTCATTAAGGGAAGATATTCTTCGTAGGCGCCTAATTCCACTTTCTTTATTTAAATCAGTTTCCAGTCTCTTTTCGTATTTTGATATGGTAAAGAATTCATTTAGTTTATCGTCGAGCTTCATAGGCATCAAGTTTCTACTTCCTGACTTATATGCAGTAGGAAAAGAACCTGATTTAGTCAATATTGATTTTGTATCAGGGGTTTGAGACTGATCTTGTAAGAAGTTTAAGAATAGCTTTTTGTCAACTTCAAACATGTCTAAAATATCCTGAGATTCGGTTATTTCAGGATGTGTGACATCACTAGAACTCACTGGGCTTTTGGTAACATGTTCAGGAAAACAAATGATTGGACGAACCCATTCATTGCTTTCCAGATGATGAATTGAGTAAGTCCTCTGCAACTTCGGACTTGGTACAATATTTGGATTTCGTTCTTTATCATTTTCGTCAGAAACCAACGCCTTTATACGAGCTTTTAGCGACCGTTTTTGGTTAGAGCTAGTTTTTATATTACTCTGATCCACCTGATATATATCATCAACAAAGATTTTTCATTTTTCTTATAAAATATTGTGAAAATAGGTATATTAAGAACTTACCAAAATATGACTTGTTTTGGTATCTAAAAGTTGTAAAACTTCAAAAGGATCTTGATCATCTGATATCCTCTTGTACCTTCTATTACCTAAAAAAAATATGCAAAAAACACAATTTTTTAATAAGCATTTACATGATACTTTAATGATCAACCAATACCGGAAATTCTGTATGTAAAACGTTAATATTACAATAAGGTTGTGAATCTAAGAAAACTAAACATCATATTAAGCTAACAGTCTACCATAAGTCTATTACGTAGTATGAGTTATAAAAGTAAAAACTCAATTCACAGAAAATAAGGCTACAAGCATAATAATTATGAAATAATTTGCTTACGTTTCGCGTGTTTAACGAGGCCTTCATACTTTCTATGTGGAAGAATTTTCTTGACATTAGAGTGCCATAACTGATAATCAAGAGCATGAAATATTCCAGACATGCATCCCAGATGAATTTTGTGATCAAACTGTTCTTCTTCTTCTTCTTCTTCCCACATACCTTTCGCCATTCAAACTCGATATATATCCCAAAATAGTAAAACCTGATCATAAAATTTGATGAAGTTAAAAAACAAAGCACAATTATTTATAGTATTACAAGATCAAAAAACTACCTCAAACAGATGTGTTTTGTTGCAAATCTAGAAGAGATGAAACAAAGATATATTTGATAAAAGCAGTAGAACCTAAAAAGAGAGAAATGAGAAATGAGAAGTGTTGGGTCATGAGTAAGGTATTTATTCCAACACTTACAACCCAACTAATTACTAAAATAATCACAAAACTTAAACAATAATAACTAACCTTTGTTATTGGGTGGTCCTGGTAATCTATAATTAAAGTTAATTGTAAGTAGAAAGATATTAGGTAAACAGAATTAAGATAGAGTTGATATGCGTTTACTATGTCAAAAGAAGAAAAGGGTTAGCCGCCAAAAAAGGTTTTTACCCGTCAACTACTTTCCCCTGCCACCACGCCATCATATTAGTAGCGGGAAATTTGACCAAATAACGAGCCAAGAAAACCATGTCAACATGGAAAATATACCGATTTCTTTTGGGTTCCTCAATTGTTTAAAGTTTTAAATTTGTAAAGGTTGTTAACCTTTTAAGAGAATTTTTGTTCTTTATACTTTTCATAAGTTTAATGGTTTTTAATCTCTAAGGTTTACATTTAAATTTGTTTTACCCAAATAAATTTATCTAGTTTAAACATCTAACTCTAAAACATTTGATGCGTTAACCATTTTAAAGGCTTAAGTTGGACCATTAAGTCAACACAAACTTGAATGATAAAAAAAAAAAAAAAAACTTGAATGGTTAAAACCTTATATAGTTAAAACTTGAAGGTTTAAACCATTATTAACTGTTTTACTTTGGTAGTGATTCTTGTGAGGAAAGAGTTTTAGGAGAGAAGCAAATGAGGTCCTCCTCCATTTCTTCACTCTTCTCATTTCTCCACTTTTTAATTTTTATTTTCGTGTTTTATTTTTTGTTGTTGTTATTACTATTATTTATTTTTATTATTTATTTTAGGTTCTTTTCGCGTTTTTAAAGTATTTATTATTGGATTATATTTTTATTTTTTTTGCGTTTTTCAATTTTTTCATTTAACATTTTTCACAACTTGTTTATTATTTGTTTTTGTTTTTATTTTTTCGCATTATCAACCTTTTTTCTCTTGTTGTTTTACCTCACGTTGTTACATTTAAATACAATTTTATACGAAGTATTACAAAAAAAAAATATTATGTGATGCATCATATTTATACCATGAATTAAATAAATTTTGATATAACAATATTAACTTCAATGCATCGTAAAATTAAAATTGTGTTGCACCATATTTTCTAACTATGATGCACCAAGATTTATACACTAATTATGTTTATCGTATATCTAAAAGTTATAGCGTCATATTTTATAACTATGATGCACCATATATCATAACTCGGGTTTAGTGCAGGGGAATGCATCCAACTTGTGCACGAAGTCTATTGTATGTACCTAACTTTTTAGTAGTCTATTGTATGTATCAATCTTCAACTTTGGTATATTATGTGTATCGGGTTGATGTGGCACCCGTTTTTTATGATGTGTCAACGACGTGTCATATGACGTGGCAAATTATACATTTGACAAGTTATTTTGTCATTGGATACATACAATAGACCAAAGTTGAAGATTGATACACACAATAGACCAAATAAAAGTTAGGTACATACAATAGACTTCGTGCATAAGTTGGATGCATTCCCCTGCACTAATCCCTTATAACTCTAATGCACAATGTTTTATAACTGTATGATGCATCACTTTCTAATTCAATAACGATATTTTATAATATATTATGAAAGTCGATGCTTGATTTTCAAACATTCGATGCATCATATTCAGAGAAAATCAGTGTATCATAGCTTATAATGTTGGTGAACATAATAATAATTTACTTTTATTGCATCTTGTTTTTGATATTCATCTACATCGTAATATATAATATCTGTTACATCAGAAATGTGAAAAGTCAAACAATTCTGCCACCGAAAATCCATATACAAGTATCTATATCACTAATATATATCACTAAGTATTAGGGGTTTAAAAATAAAAGATTCACATACACATTTACATATAAACAACTGTCGATCTAATTAAAAACACTTCACACGTTCACCCACACAAATTGACACTAGATATGCTGTCAGAGAGCAACTTAGATCTGCCGATACCACCTCCACCCTGAAACATAAACCACTAAAGCTCCAGCCACGCACCATCCTCGCCCGCATTCTAATCATGTGGGTAAGCGGACAGATCGGCAATAGTTTGGCACAGATGATGAAATTAAGACCACTTACAACCAATGACTGAAACTGACTGATCAGTTTGAACCAACTCAGCACTACATCAGCATTTCCTCAAACCGACTAACAACTTACTAGATTGTGCCAACAATGATCACCTTTAGTTCAATTTCTAAACGTCACATTTACTATATACAATTTCTTTCTGTACACTAAAGAAAAAACAAAATTAAAAGTCTGATTTAAATTTTGCTCCCCAACACGTCGTTGGAAAACCAAAGCAAAAACGAAGCACCTAACTGACGGGCCAATGACGTCTCTTAAGTGACAGTCCATTTGGAGTGGTCGAACTATGTACTAAATTTGAAATGTATAAATGTGAGCGATTTTTTATTTTATGTATTAGTTATTACTGAAAGCTACATGCTTTTTTTATCGACACATCATTACACTTTCCTTTTTTATTTTCATTTACGTCATACTTATTTTAACAATTAATATTAAATATAAATAATAGTAATCAATTTACCTCCTAAAATTTATATCGTTTTCACTTTTGATACATATGCATCTTTGTAATTTTTAATTAGACATTTCTAATTTCTAATTTCTATATATTTCTATTTTATTAATAAACTCTATTTAACTCTAAAATTTGTCATATGCATGTCTTCTATATCATAACGTACACATCTTATTTTACATTTTATCAAACACTTTCACTTTTTATGTAAAAATTCTTTGTAACACCTCAAAATGTAAAAGTACTTTATATTACCATAAGAATTTTACATATTATTTAATTGGGATAATGTCATTGTAACACCCCAAAATTCAAAAGTATTATTGTGGTAAAAGTGAAATAAATTATTTTAAATTATTATTATTATAGGAGATATAAAATAATAATAATCGTGAATGATTTTTAAGTTTCAGACAATGATAAGTACGGGAAATAAAATTAAAACACTTATATCTCTCTAGATACACATATAAGTATGCATACATATCCTTTTCACTAAAAAATAATTCCAAAAAGATCGAGGGAACGTAAAAACATGAATCAAGCTTCTAAACATGAAATTGAAGCTTGTAACATCGAATTAATCTTCTATAATCACCCCCTACCTCAAGTAAGTGTGATTCTCACTTCTTGTAACCTAGAATTTGCTTTTTATGTGGGTTTTAATTAATCAATGGTTTTAAGTTGAAATTGAAGCTTGAAATTGTTAAATTGATATTAGTTTAGGTTATTAATAATGATTAGTAACCTTGTTACATGTTAGAGATGTAGAATCATTAATGGTAATTAGTGATTAAAATGAGTTTTCATGGGGTTATGATACTAGTGATTTTAATATGATATTAGGTATCTAATATTTTGAAATGATGTTAGTAAAGCTTGTTAGTGAATGAATTAACACTAAAAGGAGTTAAAGATTAAGAATCTGCTAATGTGTTCTTGAGGGTTTTGCTTAAATGATCATGAATTGATGTTAATACACCTTAATTAGTGATTACAAATGTTGTTGGAGTATTATTAATGGAAATTGAAGTATTGAATCAAGTAGTTAATTACTTGAGCTAATTATGATTATGATGGTGATTATGGTTAGGTTGATAAAATGACATAATGAAGTAATAATCAAAGTGAATATGTAAGTAGTGAAATGGTGAAATAAAGGTGATTATGAAAAGAGAGATTTTATGTAGTTTGATCAATACAAGATGGTGACGGGTTGATAATGTTGATTAATTGATCATGATGATTATTAGTTGTTGAATATGTTGTTATGTTAATATGTTGCATGTTAGGTGATCAAGAGTGGTGGCTTCACTAATCAAATGAGAATTCATGTACTTGCCTAAAAAGCAAAGGTGGGTGATACATGGGTTAAATGGGTAATGATTGTGTAATTCCGGATTGCTTTCAAGTAAGAGGTTTACACAATCAAGTAGATTGTTGTTTATTTTTTGTCTTATTTTTAATTCTGAATTCTATATCTTGTTGATTACTCTTGTTGTGGTAATGGCACGTTCTGTTGCTTTCGTGCTAAAATGATTAGTTGTTGATAGAGGCTGTTGGTATGTGGAATAATCTGATGATTACGTAGATTATGTGAAATGAGCAGTTTGTAGAGATTTGATGTTGATCAAAGTTCAGCTAACTGCGGTTAGCATAACGTAGTTGAGCTTGGTTTAGTACTTATGTTGACGTAGCTAGTACTAATCCTTGCGTGCTTATGTAATTGAACTTGGTATCCATTTCAACATGATTTGGTGCCTTTCATACAGTGTTTTATGATCACGGATGTGACACCCGACAAATTAGGGCTAGTTATTAGTTCCTAATCATCTGCTAATACATGTAATTAGTACTAGATTAGGCTAATTGTATGTATCAAAATATATATATTGGAATATATATACACGTACGCGATTATGTTGAATCGTGCATTTTCATATCGGGCGGATCCCGATACATTAATACGGACGTTGGTGAACTCGATTTATTAAATAATATGAAATTATTTGATAAACATACTTATTTCCAAATATTATTGCGATAATATTTCATAAGCATTTCGTATGGTATATAATGCACAGAAACGACCAAAAACGCGCAAAACGCGCCCGACAATCAAATAAACGTCAAAATATATTTTATAAATTAAAATATATCATTTCGGATGGTAAGTATTCATTTGAAGTATCGTATTTCAAACCGATAACAAAAACGTTTGATTTAAACGTCACACGATTTATTAATCGTAACACGACTCCGCGAACCACTACCGACACCTCACAACAACATATTTATAAATGTTTCTAAGTAATATTAAGTATTAATTCAAGTTAAAAATATCGAGATTTAAACCGTTAGATAAACACAAGTGTCAAACGTTTAACGTCTAATTACACGTTCACACGACCGGGGAAACGAACACCGCACGGAGCGCAAATTGAGGAAACAAAATTTAACAAGCACACACCCATCTAGTGGGCCCCAACCATGAAAATCAGCAACCAAAGGGCATGGCAAGCCATGCCATGCCATGCCATTTGACTTCAACCCCATCTTTCAACCAACTTCACTTTACTTCACCAACACTCCACTCATCCCTCCATTCTCTCCCATTCCCTCTCTGGCCGAATTCAGGCTGTCACCAGCCACCACCACACCACCTAGACACCACCACAAATCCACCCTATCACCACCATAGTGCCATCGCGAACCGCCACGCCGGAAATCAAGAAAACGCAAGAAAACGAGCTTTCGACTTCATTTCTTTCACTCTTCATCGTTTCATTGTAAGAACTCTTAATATTCTACTAGCTCTACTTTAAATATACTTGTATACATTCTAGTTGCTCATTTAACAAGGTTATGTCCAAAGTGTAAGTTAAAACTCATTTTTCTTGAACTTATATTCACACTGCTTTCTGTCCAGAAAGTTGGTCAACTTCCACGATTTTTATAAAATTCATATCTTAACTAAAATGAATGTTTCTTAAGCCTAAAATGTAGCCTGTGATGTTAGCTTTCCAACGACACCAGTTTCGTAACATATCCATCTCGTTTACTATTTTAAAATAATATTTCCGTTAAGGTGCGCATTACTATTCCGGCGGACAGAAATATCTACCTCCTTCTCGAGACCATATCTTGAGTTCTAGACCACTAAAACATATGAGACTTGTGCCAAAACCTCACAAAAATTGTTAACTTTAAAAAGTTCTTGTTTAGCCTTTTCCAGAAATACACGTATTTTTGTGTAGAGCTCAATCTTTGGACTGTAGCTGTTCTTGGACCAAAACCGACACCCTTCATGATTATTTTTATTAAAAATAGTAAATGAATATATAAAAATACCATAAAGTTCAGTTTTACACTAGACATATAGGAGAACATGTATGATTTTTATTTAGGGTTAATTCGATTTAAAAGTTGATCTAAACGAGAGACTTGTCGAGTAAATATCTAGAAAACCAAAGTGTAAGGATTGTTCTTGCCATTTAACAAAAATCCGACAATCCCTATTGTCGGATTAATTAGTCCGTCAATCCTCATTATTATCACATGAAATCTTAAATCCGTGAATACCATTGTCTCATGAACAAAAATCCGTGAATAATCATTCACGCATGAACAAAAATCCGTGAATAATCATTCACGCATAAACTAAATCCGTGAATATCATTCACGCATAAACTAAATCGGTGAATATCATTAACACATAACCAAGCCCGTGAATCCCCATTCTCGCATGAACAGTGTATGTGAAATCCCCATTGTCGCATGAACAGTACTCCGAGAATCCTATTGACGCAGTACACTATTGTCGGATTAGTTATGGCCTTTGACTTTCTTGACTCACGGACCAAATGTATTGTTGGACCCCTTTGGACTCTCGGACTCACTTTTGGGAAAAATTTCACTTTTATAATTTTAAGTTTCGAGACTCTACACTTTCGGACCATAAAATTGTCACACACATATACATATACCTTAGTGAATCCTAAAGCTTAAACGCCGAGAACAATAATATTACAAGAGTATTATAAACCATCACCAACGGGCCGTACATATTTTCAAAAACTCAAACTAATCTATCAAACAACCAAATTATTTGGACATTACTAGTTGGATTAACAACTAGCATGGACGGTCTTTTGAGACGTCTACATGTACTAATAACCTTGCGCGTTTTGAACGCCCGGCAGGTTACAGTCTTCGGACAACATCACCTTGTGCAATATCATACTTGCTTGTTAGCAACACACCAGACTCAGGTGAGTCTCATAGCCCCTCATTTTACTGTTTTTAACCCAGGGGTGGGAATACATACTCGTTTTGTTTTACATGTGGACATGAGTACTAAACCTCGATATATACTGCATGAGTTGTTTTGCTAATCATTTAAAGCCCTCCACTACATAGTTTGTTTATATGGATTTAGCGCAATTGTTAGTGTATGGTACCATATGGGATTGACAATCCCCGTCCGGGTTAGCACGCACTAACTGATCAAACGGACGCATTAGCATTTGTTCATACGAGTGTAGATTAGGCACTCGCAGGGAGGCACCCTCGCTCAGGCACTTGGTCGTGATCCTGACACCTCAGTTAAGCTCAAACTATGGGCTCATGGCAGTGATATACATCTATTTTATTTGCTTGGTTGCAAATCATTATATTAAATCTCATGGTTCACACATCATGTTTATCTATACAAACCTGTGAGCTCACCAGCTTTTTAGCTGACATTTTAGTATGTATTCTCAGGTACTCAGCAGTAGTAGATCTACTCAGGATTATTAGCTCGAGTCGCATACAGACACCAGGAGATTCCCCTGCATTTCTACATTTTGTAAACTAGATATTCCTTAGAATCTCTAAACATTAATTACGAGCTTTTGTAAACATTATTACATTGTAAACTTTTATTATATCAATGTAAGCAGTAAACGACGCATATAAAGTCGTTCACTTTATCTTATGTGCTTGTGATATTCGATTAAGTCGCGCCCCGACCCGATTCGCTTCCGCACAGTAAATTTGGGGGTGCGACAGATTGGTATCAGAGCCTAAGGTTATAGTGAACTAGGTTGCATTTAGTGGGCCTAGACTATGACCGTTAGGCAGTGTTTTCTGTTAAGTATGGTTGGTTCAAGAGTTACATCATACAAGTTTAATTTAACATAGCCTGATCAACTATGTACAATTAAATAAAGATGATGTAAGGCTTGAACTAGTTATGCTGGAATAGGGATACACTAGTTGACTCTGACCACGAGAGAAACCGGACCTATACATGTGTGTGCTAGAAACATTAGGCTATATGATATGTATATATATATATAGACCTCACAATACTTACTAAACGCTCTTGCCACAGACATGGCAGACATCCCTCCTCTAGCGCCGACAGGCGCGAACAACGAAACTCAAACCTACCCAACTATAGAGGAGTTAACTGCTTTACCCCAAACTTCGACTGAACCTCTCTATTATTTCACTGGGGAGGCAAGAGTCACACGACATCAACGAAGGGGTAACAGTTCAGCTCGAGTTAGCCCTTACCACACTGGTAACACCACAACCAGGGCAGACCATCCAACTTACCCTCGTAAGTGGGATTGGCTACCCACAACTCTGAACACCTGGAGGTCTGAGGAAGCCATACAGATTCCTGCTGACCCCATGGACATCTCACCGTATACCCAAGAACCCATCCACCATACCGTTTCAGTGCTTGCTGCTCGACTTCACCGTCATGAGGCAAGGCTTGAAAGCTTGGAACGAGAACAATACATAGTACAAACCCATGGATTACGCACATCACACGACCGTATTGCTAGACTCTATCTGGAAACAGAAAACATGACACAAAATGTGGATATGATCCACCAACAAGTGATTGATGACAGAAGCGCAGTTGATCTCCTACAGGCGAGACTGGAAGAATGTGAGCTACGCTCACAGGAAGCCGAACAATATGCTCGCATGTTGGAGCAACGCCTAACTATCGCTGAAGATACCGCTCGACAGACCAGTCGACTTGCTGAAGCCATAGAACGTCTTGTCACCCTGATGTCACTAGTGACTATACGACAAGATTAGTACAGTATCTGTTATGTAATCACTTATCTAAGCCTTTTTAAGTCAGTATAATTCAACCGGATGTAACCATTCCCGGTACCTTTTGTAAACTCTAAAGTCTGTAATCTTTTGAACTCGTACCTTGTATGGTATCTAATTTTATTATCTAATGAAATATGATTATCACATTGTGCTATTGTATATTACCCTCCTATATACATACATATGCGATAAATCATAACCTTTGAACAACATCTTACATATTTTTTACTCTGTATTTATTCAAGCATTATGCCGCCAAGACGAACTTACAGTCAAGCGGAAATCACTCAACTCATTGCTCAGGGTGTAGCTCAAGCCCTTGTTGCCCAACAACCACGCTCTGGCAGCAAGGACACGACCAACAACACCCCTCTAGCCAAACCTTGCTCATACAAGGACTTCCTCAACTGCAAGCCTCTGAACTTCAAAGGCACGGAAAGAGCTATCGGTCTATTACGATGGATCGAGAAAATGGAATCAGTCTTCCGGATCTGTAACTGCCCAGAAGACTGCAAAGTCAAGTATTCCACCTGCACCTTCATGGATGGTGCTCTGACCTGGTGGAATACTCATGCTCAAACTATAGGCATTGATATCGCCTACCAAACTCCCTGGGAAGAATTGAAAAGAATGTTAAAGGATGAGTACTGTCCAAGAGAAGAGTTGCAACAACTCGAGGTCGAGTTTTGGAATCTCAAAGTTCATGGCAATGATATTGCCAGTTACACAACCCGTTTTCATCAACTTGCACTGTTGTGCCCATCAATGGTCGATCCTGAGTACAAGAGGATCGAACGTTACATCTGGGGACTTCCCCCACACATTCAGGGAATGGTCACTGCTTCCAACTCTCCTACCATTCAGGGTGCCGTCCGTATGGCACACAATCTTATGGCTCAGGTGGTTCGCCAGGAAACACCTACTTCCACAAACACCGGTAATAACTTTGGGGATCATAAGAGAAAGTGGTCCGGAAACTCCAACCAAAATCAACAGTCATCAAAGAAGCCTGAAACTGTCAAGGCTTACACATCTGGTTCTGAACCCAGGAAAGGCTACACTGGAACCAAGCCTTTCTGCTCTAAGTGCCGCCGCCATCATGATGGTCCCTGTGGTACTCTATGTAACAAATGTCAGAGGTATGGGCATCTAGCCAAAGACTGTAGGTCTACTAGTACCAATACCAACAACAACCCCAACACCAGCTCCAGCCAACCATAAGCCTATTTTGAGTGTGGCAACACTGGGCACTTCAAAAATGACTGTCCAAAGCTGAAGAACAAGGGAAACAACAACAACCCGAGAGGTAGAGCTTTCGTCCTTAATTCAGGGGAAGCCCGGCAAGACCCGAATGTGATCTCGGGTACGTTCCTCATCAACAACTTACATGCTTCTATTCTGTTTGATACTGGTGCTGATATGAGCTTTATATCTGATGAATTTAGTTCCTTACTTGACATTACCCCTGTTGCCTTGGAAGCTAAGTATATAGTAGAACTAGCTAATGGCAAACTGATTGAAACCAATAGTGTGATACCCAATTGCACTTTAAAACTAGCTGATGAACTCTTCAACATTGATCTCATACCTGTCGAGATCGGTAGTTTCGACATCATCGTCGGTATGGAATGGTTATCCAAACACCGAGCAGAGATCGTCTGTTTTGATAAAATTGTTCGTATTCCTCTCGTCACCGGTGGTACTTTAATCATACAAGGGGAGACCGGTGGGACGAGACTGAATATCATATCGTGTATGAAAATCCGAAAATATTTGAGAAAAGGATATCAGGCAATTCTCGCTCATGTTATCGAGAAAAAGTCGGAAGAGAAGCGACTTGAGGATGTGCCCATCGTTCGAGACTTCCCAGAAGTCTTTCCTGGCCTTCCACCGCCAAGACAAGTCGAGTTTTCCATAGACCTCGTGCCGGGTGCAGCACCCGTGGCACGAGCACCTTACCGTTTAGCCCCATCCGAACTTCAGGAGTTGTCTACTCAATTACAGGAACTCATGGACAAAGGATTCATTCGACCAATTTCTTCACCTTGGGGAGCTCCGGTCCTATTTGTCAAAAAGAAAGACGGTTCTTTCAGAATGTGCATCGATTATCGTGAACTCAACAAACTCACTGTTAAGAACCATTATCCACTCCCTCGAATTGATGATCTATTTGACCAACTGCAAGGGTCAAGCTTTTATTCAAAGATCGATCTACGATCAGGTTATCATCAACTCCGAGTTCGAGACACCGACATCCCGAAGACAGCTTTCCGAACTCGCTATGGTCATTACGAGTTTCAAGTAATGCCATTTGGTTTAACAAACGCACCGGCTGTATTCATGGACCTTATGAACCGAGTGTGCAAACCATATCTCGATAAGTTTGTCATTGTATTCATTGATGACATCTTAATCTACTCGCGCAACGAGCAAGAACACGCGCAACATCTGAAAACCATTCTAGAGCTACTCAAACACGAGGAGTTATATGCTAAATTCTCCAAGTGTGAGTTCTGGATGCAAACTGTCCAATTCCTTGGGCATGTGATTGACAGTCAAGGGATTCATGTTGATCCATCAAAAATCGAGGCTATCAAAAATTGGCAATCGCCAACAACTCCAACCGAAGTACGGCAGTTTTTGGGACTGGTCGGGTACTATCGGCGATTTATCGAAAACTTCTCAAAAATAGCCCAACCACTCACAACCCTAACTCAGAAGGAAAAGAAGTTCGACTGGACTGATAAACAAGAGTCAGCGTTCCAATTGTTAAAACAAAAGCTTTGCAGTGCACCTATCTTATCACTGTCCGAAGGCAACGATGACTTCGTGGTATACTGCGATGCTTCACACCAAGGTCTTGGTTGCGTGTTAATGCAATGAGACAAGGTCATTGCCTACGCCTCCTGACAACTCAAAGTTCACGAAAAGAATTACACCACTCATGATCTCGAAATGGGAGCCGTAGTGTTTGCACTCAAAATCTGGAGACACTATCTATATGGCACTAAATGTACAATCTTTACCGACCATAAAAGTCTTCAGCATATCTTTGACCAAAAGGATCTCAACATGAGGCAACGTCGATGGGTCGAGTTGCTCATCGATTATGATTGCGAGATCCGTTATCATCCAGGCAAGGCAAACGTTGTTGCCGATGCCCTCAGTCGAAAAGAACGTGTAAAACCCCTTCGAGTCCGAGCCCTCAGCATGACAATCCATAATGATCTTATCATTCAAATCATTACCGCTCAATTCGAAGCACTCAAACCTGAGAACATTAAAAACGAGTCCTTGCGTGGCATGGACCAACAATTTGAAACCAAATCCAACGGAGCCAAATACTTCTCAAACCGAATCTGGTTACCTAATTTTGGGAACCTACGAGGCTTGGTGATGGATGAAGCTCACAAGTCCAAATACTCCATACATCCTGGATCTGACAAGATGTATCATGGCATCAAGGAGTTGTATTGGTGGCTAAACATGAAAGCTGACATAGCCACATATGTCGACAAGTGCCTCACATGCTCTAAAGTCAAAGCCGAGTATCAGAAACCCTCCGGATTACTCTAACAACCGAAAATCCCTCAATGGAAATGGGAGCAGATCTCCATGAACTTTATCACAAAACTTCCAAAGACATCGAGCGGTTGCGATACCATTTGGGTGATCGTCGATCGTCTCACCAAATCTGCTCATTTCCTAGCCATCAAAGAAACCGACAAAATGGAACGCCTCACGCGAATTTACCTTAAGGAAATCGTATCCCGACACGGCGTTCCTATTTTGATTATCTCCGATAGGGATAGTCGTTTCACATCTCACTTTTGGCAGTCACTTCAGAAATCTCTGGGTACTCGTATAGATATGAGTACTGCATATCATCCTCAAACCGACGGCCAGAGTGAACGAACCATTCAAACACTGGAAGATATGCTACGGGCTTGCATAGTTGACTTCGGTGCAAATTGGGAACATCATTTACCCTTATGCGAGTTTTCGTATAACAACAGCTTCCATACCAGTATTGGAGCTGCACCTTTCGAGGCACTGTACGGTCGTAAGTGCCGATCACCTGTCTGTTGGACCGAAGTGGGAGACAGCCAACTCACTGGTCCTGAAATCATTCACGAAACCACAGAGAAAATAATTGGAATCCAAAACAGACTCAAAGCCGCGCGTGACCGTCAGAAAAGTTATGCTGATGTGAGACGCAAACATCTCGAGTTCCAAGTTGGGATTGAGTACTCTTGAAAGTATCACATTGGAAAGGAGTCATTCGCTTTGGAAAATGCGGGAAGTTGAATCCCAGATACTGTCACACCCCAAAATTTGGTAAATTCGTTTAGCGGAAGCATTAGCGTTAAGCGGGGCGTGACTCGATCCAAATAAATAATACAAGAGCATATGGTTATCGCCAACATCTAATATATTAAGATGCCATTAAAAGTTTTACAAACATTACGGCTTATCAAACCGTCAAAGCAGTGTTATCAAATACACAGTTTCACAAAACAAATACATTGTTCAAAAGATGGCATCCTAATTAAATAAGGCAGGTGCGGTCCCAAAATGCATATGGTCTTGCAGCATGGCTAATTCCCTGAAAAACATATTTAAAACGTCAACATAATTGTTGAGTGAATTCACAGGTTTAAGGTTCAATCATAAACCATTATTTAGTAAAATTCATAAAAAGATGGCATCGAAGGCCTACAGTACGATTATTTAAAGTTTGAAACATAGACTGTGATCCCCCAAAGGCTAGCTAGGCCTAAGAGTTAATATGCCGAGTCTAAGCCTATAACCAAACCACGACGTAACAATCGTTGCCTTGGACAAAGTAAATATACGATCCTGGTCGCGAACAATGTCGCTAGTTAGCGCGACTAACTAAGATAATCAGTGGGGGAATGTCAATCCGATAGTACTATCCGTATATTTAGTGGCTAGAGTCACCTAGTTAATGGTTATAGTCATTGTAAGCAAAGGACTTATATGCTACAACTTGCGAACTTAGGCTCCCATAAAGATACAAGTCAGTTTCCAATAATCGCATAAATCAGTTATATGTTTTCCACCCCAACATTTGAAAGCATTAAAAACAGTAAAATAGGGGCTGTGAACTCACTTGAGTCCGAGCGTGCTAGCAGAATAAGTTCAAGTATTTGAGCCCAATAAGATCCCTTTATGCCCTAAATGCGGGAAGTTAAATTAATAACCGTAGACGTTTTAATAGACCGTCTATACTAAGTGTTCACTTCACTTAGAGTGTATACGACACGATGTGATCAATTATAGTTTTGCTACAATGTCCAAGTTATGTATAAAGTCTCAACATATTATTGTTCACTATATAATATGTTACTTATTAATTTGTAGCATATATATATAATTAATTTGGAATAAATTGGTCCTTGCGGTTTCTCGGCATTTATATTAATCGTGATATCTAAAGTATATTTTTATCATAAAGTCCCCTGATTTACAGAAGGTTTACATCAGTCCACAAGTTTCTGGAATTGACAGTTTTAGTCCTTGTAGTTTATATTTTGTCGTTTTCGGTTAATATGTTTGGTTTCCTTGATTTCTACCGTGTGCCTTAGGTTCCCGACAATTTTTATCATGGTTTAAGATTATGGTCACTTAATTTAATATTATTGAGTTTATAGCCCACAACTTTCTGATTTTACACTATTAGTCCCTAAAGTTTCAATTATCTCATTTTTAGTCCAAAAGTTCGGTTTGTCGACTTGTAACTATACAATCTTTGGTTTTAATACACCAAACTATAAATTAGACTTTATATTTATGTACTTACTGATTTTTATCATCTCAGTCCATAACTTATAGTTTGTACGCGTTTAGTCCCTATAATTGTGTTTAGTCCATATATAGCATGATACTTTGGTTTGTATGTGTTCAACCACAAGATTATTATTCTAAATCATCCTTAACCTTATTTTGTGTGTATGTTACTGATATGAACAGCCCAGGTCCAAGGTTTTAGGTTTGTACGGTTTTAACCCCTTTATTTTCATTTTGGTCGTTTCTTGCACAATGTTTCGGTTTAGTAGGGTTTAATCATATGGCTATTATTTTAAAACATCATTAACATTAAATTAAGTCTAAGTTACTGATGTGGTCAGTCCAGGTCCAAAAGTTCTCATTTGTACACGTTTAGTCCCTTTACTTTTACTTATTTCATTCCTAACGCAAAATTTCGGTTTATTAGGGTTTGACCATATAATTATTGTTCAAAGTCATGGTTTAAGGTTAAATACACTTAAGTTACTGATTTTCATGTTCAAGGTCAGAAACTTTCTGTTTTTACAAGTTTGGTCCTCCTAGTTTCCATTTTTCCACTTTTAACCTCATAGTTTAGTTTTCTTGGTTTCTAACCACAATGGTTTGGTTTTTAACACTTAGATCCATGTTTTAACATGTTAATACATCATTAATATTATTTTTAACATTTCAGTCCTCCAAAGTCAGATTTCACACTTTTAGTCCCTTAAGTTTTGTCTTTGTCATTTTTCACCCAAAAGTGTGTTTTACTAACTTTTAAACTACAAAGTTTATGTTTTCACAAGTTTATTGTGTTTCTTAGTCCAAAATAATTATTTTAACATAAATGAAAGTTTATCACATGTTTAAGAAGTTTAAAGTATATAATGCATGATTTTACACTTTTAAAGTTTCTTGATTTGTTTATAAACTTTATTTTTATAAAATTAGCTAGTTAACATTTTTAAAAGGTGAAGTAAGTGTTTTAAAATGTATTTTAGTGTGAGTGAACATACTTAGTATAAACACATATACATATGATAATAAAAGTTTAAAGAAAGTTTCCTTACAAAGTTTTAAATGGAAGTTTGAGATGGGTAAGACTTTGTTTCTTGATGTAGATTTCTCTAGCTCCAACTCCTTGTGTTTAGCTTGTTTTACCCATGGAAATGTGATGGTGCAAGTGTTTGTGGGTGTTTGTATGCTTAAAGTGTGTTATTTTTATGTTTTGAGGTGGTGGTTCATGGTGGTTTGTGGTGTTTTATGATGGTGTGTGTAGGAAATAAAGTGAGAGGGGTGGTGATGTTGCCTTGGCCGTAGGTTTCAAAGGGGAGGGGAGGGAGAGAATTGTGTGTGAATATTTGTGAAGAATGGGTGAATGAGTGAATGAATGAGGCATGTAAGTGGTATGGTGTACATATTCAAGAGAAATGGCCATGGGGGGGGCCTAGGGGGGTGTTGGCCGGCCCTTTTGGGTGTCACAAGGGGGGCCCCTTTTGATTTTTCCTTTTGTGGTTAAGTGTTAGATATTTAGGTCATTAGGTGCTAATCTTGATTAATTAGGTGATAATTATGTACTTAAGGTGATTTAGTGGTAATTAAGGTAGATTAAGGTCATTAGGCTATTAGTATTTGATAATATTAGTTCATTTACGAGTGGTTTGTTTGATTAATTACATCACTCGTCTCTCCGTTGTAAGTCTCTCGGTTTATACGCGTTTCTAATTGTTAATTAAAGTGGCTACGCGTATACCTATATGTGGCTTGCATATTCGTTTTATAATGACTACTATTTTTATTCAAATAGCTTTATGTTATATACTTGGCTTGATCACAATCGTTCGTGGGTGTCGGTTTCTACCGAATGTTTGTGTAATTAGTAATAATTACGTACGCGAACGCTTCGCGCATTAAAGTAAATGTATCAAGTCATGTAAAAACGAGCTTGTGCTAGACTTCATTTGAAATGGATTTAAATCCACATTGATTACATAGGGAATTAGCCTAATATGCATGCGTTAAAACGTACGGAATTTACAGAAATTTTCGGGTTATCACAGATACATTGGA
Organism: Pseudognaphalium luteoalbum; assembly: GCA_963422505.1. Taxonomy (NCBI): domain Eukaryota; kingdom Viridiplantae; phylum Streptophyta; class Magnoliopsida; order Asterales; family Asteraceae; genus Pseudognaphalium; species Pseudognaphalium luteoalbum. Next base: position 54,352,751 of record OY730196.1, read on the forward strand.
CCATTCGAAATCCTTGAGAGGATTGGTCCAGTGGCATATCGATTGCAGCTGCCACCCGAACTCAGCAGCGTGCATCCCACATTTCACATTTCTAATCTTAAGAAATGCTTGTCTGATGAGACACTCATTATTCCTCTCGATGAAATCCACATCGATGACAAACTCCATTTTGTCGAGACACCAGCAGAAATCATGGACCGCGAGGTCAAACAGTTGAAACAAAGTCGTATTCCCATCGTCAAAGTCCGGTGAAATTCGTGGCGTGGTCCGGAATTCACTTGGGAATGGGAAGACCAAATGCGACTCAAGTACCCACAGTTATTCACAGAATCCACACCATCTACGACTCCGAGCTAAATTTCGGGATGAAATTCTCTTAACAAGGGGAGAATGTGACACCCGACAAATTAGGGCTAGTTATTAGTTCCTAATCACCTGCTAATACATGTAATTAGTACTAGATTAGGCTAATTTTATGTATCAATATATATATATTGGAATATATATACACGTACGCGATTATGTTGAATCGTGCATTTTCATATCGGGCGGATCCCGATACATTAATACGGACGTTGGTGAACTCGATTTATTAAATAATATGAAATTATTTGATAAACATACTTATTTCCAAATATTATTGCGATAATATTTCATAAGCATTTCGTATGGTATATAATGCACAGAAACGACCAAAAACGCGCAAAACGCGCCCGACAATCAAATAAACGTCAAAATATATTTTATAAATTAAAATATATCATTTCGGATGGTAAGTATTCATTTGAAGTATCGTATTTCAAACCGATAACAAAAACGTTTGATTTAAACGTCACACGATTTATTAATCGTAACACGACTCCGCGAACCACTACCGACACCTCACAACAACATATTTATAAATGTTTCTAAGTAATATTAAGTATTAATTCAAGTTAAAAATATCGAGATTTAAACCGTTAGATAAACACAAGTGTCAAACGTTTAACGTCTAATTACACGTTCACACGACCGGGGAAACGAACACCGCACGGAGCGCAAATTGAGGAAACAAAATTTAACAAGCACACACCCATCTAGTGGGCCCCAACCACGAAAATCAGCAACCAAAGGGCATGGCAAGCCATGCCATGCCATGCCATTTGACTTCAACCCCATCTTTCAACCAACTTCACTTTACTTCACCAACACTCCACTCATCCCTCCATTCTCTCCCATTCCCTCTCTGGCCGAATTCAGGCTGTCACCAGCCACCACCACACCACCTAGACACCACCACAAATCCACCCTATCACCACCATAGTGCCATCGCGAACCGCCACGCCGGAAATCAAGAAAACGCAAGAAAACGAGCTTTCGACTTCATTTCTTTCACTCTTCATCGTTTCATTGTAAGAACTCTTAATATTCTACTAGCTCTACTTTAAATATACTTGTATACATTCTAGTTGCTCATTTAACAAGGTTATGTCCAAAGTGTAAGTTAAAACTCATTTTTCTTGAACTTATATTCACACTGCTTTCTGTCCAGAAAGTTGGTCAACTTCCACGATTTTTATAAAATTCATATCTTAACTAAAATGAATGTTTCTTAAGCCTAAAATGTAGCCTGTGATGTTAGCTTTCCAACGACACCAGTTTCGTAACATATCCATCTCGTTTACTATTTTAAAATAATATTTCCGTTAAGGTGCGCATTACTATTCCGGCGGACAGAAATATCTACCTCCTTCTCGAGACCATATCTTGAGTTCTAGACCACTAAAACATATGAGACTTGTGCCAAAACCTCACAAAAATTGTTAACTTTAAAAAGTTCTTGTTTAGCCTTTTCCAGAAATACACGTATTTTTGTGTAGAGCTCAATCTTTGGACTGTAGCTGTTCTTGGACCAAAACCGACACCCTTCATGATTATTTTTATTAAAAATAGTAAATGAATATATAAAAATACCATAAAGTTCAGTTTTACACTAGACATATAGGAGAACATGTATGATTTTTATTTAGGGTTAATTCGATTTAAAAGTTGATCTAAACGAGAGACTTGTCGAGTAAATATCTAGAAAACCAAAGTGTAAGGATTGTTCTTGCCATTTAACAAAAATCCGACAATCCCTATTGTCGGATTAATTAGTCCGTCAATCCTCATTATTATCACATAAAATCTTAAATCCGTGAATACCATTGTCTCATGAACAAAAATCCGTGAATAATCATTCACGCATGAACAAAAATCCGTGAATAATCATTCACGCATAAACTAAATCCGTGAATATCATTCACGCATAAACTAAATCGGTGAATATCATTAACACATAACCAAGCCCGTGAATCACCATTCTCGCATGAACAGTGTCTGTGAAATCCCCATTGTCGCATGAACAGTACTTCGAGAATCCTATTGACGCAGTACACTATTGTCGGATTAGTTATGGCCTTTGACTTTCTTGACTCACGGACCAAATGTATTGTTGGACCCCTTTGGACTCTCGGACTCACTTTTGGGAAAAATTTCACTTTTATAATTTTAAGTTTCGAGACTCTACACTTTCGGACCATAAAATTGTCACACACATATACATATACCTTAGTGAATCCTAAAGCTTAAACGCCGAGAACAATAATATTACAAGAGTATTATAAACCATCACCAACGGGCCGTACATATTTTTCAAAAACTCAAACTAATATATTAAACAACCAAATTATTTGGACATTACTAGTTGGATGAACAACTAGCATGGACGGTCTTTTAAGACGTCTACATATACTTATAACCTTGCGCGTTTTGAACGCCCGACAGGTTACAGTCTTCGGACAACATCATCTTGTGCAACATCATACTTGCTTGTTAGCAACACACCAGACTCAGGTGAGTCTCATAGCCCCTCATTTTACTGTTTTTAACCCAGGGGTGGGAATACATACTCGTTTTGTTTTACATGTGGACATGAGTACTAAACCTCGATATATACTGCATGAGTTGTTTTGCTAATCATTTAAAGCCCTCCACTACATAGTTTGTTTATATGGATTTAGCGCGATTGTTAGTGTATGGTACCATATGGGATTGAAAATCCCCGTCCGGGTTAGCACGCACTAACTGGTCAAACGGACGCATTAGCATTTGTTCATACGAGTGTAGATTAGGCACTCGCAGGGAGGCACCCTCGCTCAGGCACTTGGTTGTGATCCTGACACCTCAGTTAAGCTCAAACTATGGGCTCATGGCAGTGATATACATCTATTTTATTTGCTTGGTTGCAAATCATTATATTAAATCTCATGGTTCACACATCATGTTTATCTATACAAACCTGTGAGCTCACCAGCTTTTTAGCTGACATTTTAGTATGTATTCTCAGGTACTCAGCAGTAGTAAATCTACTCAGGATTATTAGCTCGAGTCGCATACAGACACCAGGAGATTCACCTGCATTTTTACATTTTGTAAACTAGATATTCCTTAGAATCTCTAAACATTAATTACGAGCTTTTGTAAACATTATTACATTGTAAACTTTTATTATATCAATGTAAGCAGTAAACGACGCATATAGAGTCGTTCACTTTATCTTATGTGCTTGTGATATTCGATTAAGTCGCGCCCCGACCCGATTCGCTTCCGCACAGTAAATTTGGGGGTGCGACAACGGATCCGTTGGGTATTATGAAGAAATTTCTACAATTGCTCAGTTGTTATTTGCCTAAGCAAGTATATGTTGTTAATATTTGATGAGTGTTGTTTATGTGGATTATTCATTTAAATGTTCGTATGCTCATTAAGCTTAATGCTTACTCTTTCAGTTGTTTTATGTTGTAGGTATATGAATTGATTGGATCTAAGGTGCAAGAATGAATAACTGATGTTGCTAGAAGACTACATGGATTAAAGCTTGTTAAATGGTTAGACAAGCTTTTGTTTCTTTTAAATTATCGTTATAATGACGCTTGTACAAATCGCGTAAAAGATTAAGATTTGGTTTAGTGTGTCATCCTTGTATTAAGTTGAATTTGAAATAAATTAAATGTGTATTTTAATAGGGACCTAATGAAAATAAGTTTACTTTAAAGGATATAATAATATGAATTGATGTATCTATAAAAAATTCAAGGCTTTTCAGTCATTCACAATGAAGGAGACGAATAATCGAAAATCATTACTGGGAGGTAACGTACCTAATAGCTAAATTAGTCGTCCGAAATGATCGAATGTTAATAACGTGAGAACTTGTTATCATTTTATTTATACACATTCTAAGATTTTCAGTGAATCTTATAACTAATTTTATTTCCTCGTAATTTAAGATTTAAGATCCTGAATAGTGTTGATGTTTTTTGTTGCCGTTCTAAACAATAGTAAGGAATTTTTGTTTAGATTAAACAATAATTCTGAAGATAATTTAAATATAGAACTGTAAAATAAATAAATATTAATCTTTGTGAGCTTGGGCCATGCATCATACGACCTCTCAATTTACTAGTGTTATTTAAAAGGCATAATCCTTGCACTAAATGACAATGACACAAAAATTTCTTATTATTTTAATTATTTATATCAATCATTTTATCATGTATAATTCCATGATCATCTATTAAATATGTTTATAAAAAAATAATTATATGTATAGTTTTTATTTTTTAGGAAATTGGTAATGAGAGCCCTAAGGGCTCTCTGTTAATACATTTGAATATGCATAAAATATGTATATATCGAAAATAACATATTCTATGTCCCGCTGAATTCTAATTAATGTACAACTTCATGTTTTATACAGGTCCAATCATCTTAATAAAATTTCTTAGAGCTTTCGTTAACAAAACTATTTTCTCAAAGAACTTTTTTACTTTTAAATGACACTTTACCTTTTTTATTAAAAAAATTTTAAAAGTTGGTAAAATCTTAAAATCATTACTTTTTTTTACTACATCAACAAACATCACTTGAGGCAATATATATATTCGTACATGGTGATTGTATATTACATGTGTGTTAGATTGTATGGTTCTCTTTCTAAAAAAACGCAAATGCTACCACCACCATTGCCTTGGCACTTAGAACGAGTAAAGTACAATGCCAGTACATATATAGAGGCGATAATGAAAGTTTTAAAGGAGGAAACACAAAAATGATGGTCATCAATTTTATTTTATTTTGACAAAATAGTGGATTTTATATGATCAAATAAGAGTAGAAAATCATCATAAGATAAAACATAAAATAATAAAAGGGAGATGATTCTTACAAAGAATATTTTGCTTCCTACAAAGGAATAAAAACTTCCTTGTGAATATAAATATACTAGTATATTAATAAATTTTCTTGAAACTAGTAAGAAGTTACTTATAAAAATAACGATATATGAAAAAAGATGACACTTGTTGAATAATATAGGTCACTGATTCCAACGTCCAAGTCAAAATAAAAAGTCTGTTTGTTATAATGCAGCTTTTAATTATGTCATTGATATATATGATTGAAATATATGTTTATATAGTAAGTATATCGGTTATGCATGTGGACAAGTTTTCTCGAGGTCTTAAGGTCATGGATCACAAGTTACAACTACTTTTTTTTTTCTAACGAATTTAGACCGGATAGAATAGAAATGAATAAATTAAACTTCAAACAAACTAAAAATGTTAATTCTGATCTTTCTTTTATTAGCCTTTTTACTACACTTCTAACTTCTAACGTATTAAACCTCGTAAGTTAACAGATTTTACTACTAATTATCATTTCCTAACGGATCGGTCTATAAAGGGACATGTGTCACTTAAGCGACTCGCATGCCTGTGTCACTTTGGTAATTTTTCAGAATGTTATCGATTTGGCGACGAGGAAAAGGGTCGCGTTTGTTTTTTGTTTATCTAATAGAAATAAAGTTATATGGAAATATGTGAGGCACAAAAAATTGAATTGACCACTTAGGGTTGATATTGTTTAATCATTTTTTAGAATTGTTGGCGATGTTATGCTAAATTGGCACAAACTGATGCATCAATGTTATCACAGGTTTAGAGTGATCTTACACGATAACAAGAACTATCACTCCGTCTCTCTTTCTTTAGCTACCTTTTTTACTAAAGGGTTAATTGTTTCATTATGTATTTAACTTTACCTTTTTTACTATTGTATGCAACCAACTTTCAAACATTCTATTGTATGTATCGAACTTTCAAAAATGTTTATTGCATGTATTAGGTGACCTGCTCAGAAGGTAGCCGGATTTTCTGTGTTTGCAACCAAATGCCACGTAGGATGACAAATCAGCGTCACATCAGCATGATCGGTGCCACGTCAGCAAACGGGTCACCCGATACATACGATAGACATTTTTGAAAGTTTGATACATACAATAGAACGTTTGAAAGTTGGTTGCATAGAATAGTAAAAGAGGTAAAGTTAAATACATAATGAAACAATTAACCCTTTACTAAAAGAAAAGACTCATAATTAAATATTAAACAGAAAACTGATTTTGTACATATATTTTAAGATATTGGTTCTTGTAAGGGAAGGGAGAGAAGCAAATAGGGAGGTAACAAGTTTCCTCCTCCATTTCTACACCTCCTTCATTTCTCCACCACTATCATTTCTCCTCCATTTTGTTTCTTAATTTTTTTTTTGATTTTTTTTATATTAATTTTTTCTTAATTTTTTCAGATTATTTTTATTTTTGTATTTTTTAGAGTTCTGTTATCGTTTGTTTTGTTTTTGTTTTTGTTTTTTTTTTTTTTTGCGTTTTTCTAACCTTTTCATTTAATATTTTTCGCGACTTGTTTATAACTGTTTTTATTTTTTTGGCGTTTTCAACCTAATTTCTGTAGTTGTTTTACTTCACATTATTAAATGGTAAATGCAATTTTATATATAGTATTACAAAAAAGATATTTATGTGATGCACCATATTCATACCTTGAATAAAATAAATTCTGATACAACAAAAATATAACTTCAATGCATCGTAAAATTAAAATTATGATGCACCATATTTTATAACTATGATGCACCAAGATTTATACACTAATAATGTTTATCGTATATCTAAAAGCCGAAACGTCATATTCATAACTATGATGCCCCATATTTTATAATTATAATGCACCATGTTAAGTTTTATAACTATGATGCACCACCTTTTAATTCATTAACAATGTTTTATAGTATATTATGATAGTCAATGTATGATATTTTAAACACTCGATGCACCATGCTTTATAACTATGATAAACCATGTTTTATAACTATGACACACTACTTTTTATAATTATGATGCACCATATTTTATAATTATGATGCACCATGTCTTATAACTATGATGGACAATCATTTTTAATTCAATAACGATGTTTTATAGTACAGTTTGAAAGTCAATGCATAATATATATATATATATATATATATATATATATATATATATATATATATATATAAAGAACCGATGCACCATGTTTTATGATTATAATGAACCATATTTTATAGCTATGATGCATAACTTTTTAATACAATAACAATGTTTTATAGTATATTTTGAAAGTTGATGCATGATATTTAAATACTCGATGCATCATATTTAGAAAAAATCAGTGTATCATAGTTATAATGTTGGTGAACACAATAATAATTTAGTTTTCTTGCATCTTGTTTTTGATATTCATGTGCATCGCTATATATAATATCTAGTGCATAAAAAATTTGAAAATGATACAAGAAAAAGAAAAAACTAAACAAGAAAAAAGACTAAAAACTAATTTTTTTTAGATTTTTAAAGTGAATTTTATTTCTAAAAAAATGTTAATAAATTCTTTTAACAAAAGTATTATAGAAGTTTTTAAATGTTTAAAAAAAAATATTTTTTTAAAAATATTTTTTTATATAATAAATTTTTAATAAAAAATGAAATAGAAGAAAAAATGGAGAAATAAAGAAAGGGGAGAAAATTGGATAAAAAATTGGAGAAATAAAAAAAAATAAAGAGAAAATGAATAAAAAAGGTGAAGAGCATCACTCTGTCTCCCTTTCTTTAGCTACCTTTTTACTAAAAGAAAAGACTCATAATTAAATATTAAATAGAAAACTGATTTTGTACATATATTTTAAAGTAGTAAAAATCATTTCAAAGTCATTTATATATTTTTGTATATGAACATCAAAGTCATTAATTATAATAAAATAATTATGGATGTTATTAGATCGTAAGCAAAATATAGTTGCAACTAATATCGTATGAGAATGATAGGTATTGATACATGGTAACAACTTTAGTTATTAAAATAGTACAAAAGTTTAATCTATATACATTAGAATAGTGTGTTTTGTGTTCTCTTAATTAACATACAGTATATACACGTCACAAGTTTTTATTGTTTATCATTTGCATTTTTTTAAAAAGTAGGATGACCAAAATGTAACAAATTCAAATATAAATTCATTTCATTATGTACTTAAATCATAATATATAAATTTTTATTTTTATATAACAATATATACCAGACTAGTAACAGTGTATATTGGACACTCAATAGAGGTTGTTAGGATTTTATGAAGATTAAGAAATTTAATTATTGTGGCTTGTTGTGAAGTCACGTGCCTTGGATGATCCTAATTAGACTTGCACCGAAAGTTTATGTAAGTCGGCAAAAATTGAGTCAGCAATAATTAGTTTCGTACGAAGTTTATATTCATTATATATACATTGGAACCCTTTCTATTTGTAACCCTAACACATCTGAAAAATATTAAGATATCTCTCTAGTTTGGTTGTGGATTAAACCAATCGAGTAGATTGAATATAACCACGTTATATTCGCGTGTTCGTTTTGATTGTGACTAGCAGGGGGCGTAGTAAGAGTAGATCTAAATCGCGGAGAGAGCCATCGGAGAATAGGAACGTCACGTATTGAAACTGTAAGCAACTGGATCACTTTAGGTATGAATGCCCGAATGGTAAACTGAGTGTGAATGCGGCGTTTGATACGACTGAAGATGCGTTGTTGTGTTGTGAAGAGAGTCGTGTGGAATCTTGGGTTTTGGATTCGGGTTCATCTTTTTATGCTATCACGTGCATGGAAGAGATGATGGATTTTGGATCTCATTCCGATAGGGTTCGTCTTGCGAACGGAAGTAAACTTAAAGTTGCGGGTATTGGGGATGTTGTCCTCAAAACTCACCTTGGTACGGATTGAGTCCTCAATAATTTGAGGTTCATTCCCAAGCTCAAGAGGTGGTTGATCTCGATTGGGCAGTTGAATAATGAGCGGTACTATCTTTCTAAGTCTGATCACCTAGCTTGTTGTTCCAAATACAGTTGTTCTATCTTTCTAAGTCTGATCACCTCATCCTCTAACTGCAACTTATAATCATCATCCTCATTACTATTTCCTTCCTGATTAGAAGTACCACCCTGATTACCGTTATGAGTTTCTGGAGGTGAAAGCTCATTTCTGGATACATTGTTGATCGGGTTCTCGTTATCTGCCATTCCTATACTCAAACAACAACTTACAACTTTGTTAATCGTTAGTATAACCTATACTAACCAATCAACCCCCCATTCAATAGCTAATCCCACTTACCAGAATGTTTGACTAACACCAACTAGATTTGGGATTGAACATTTACAAATGCCCAATTCACCCAAACCTATGCTCTGATACCAAATTGGAACACCCGACATTTCTACAAACATATTTTATAATATATTTACAATAGGAAGCGTAAGTCCCAAAATATTTGAACAACATTTACAAACCAACATCTTATACTTACAATTATATATCAAAAGAAAATCTTCTAACTATTTAATTACATTACGTGTTACCAAAACGGGTGTTATTAAAACTTTCCAAAACATAGCAACCAAAAGATCAGAGTTGTGCCAGCTTAGTCAAACACCCCATTATTTCATCTATAACCCGAACTACATCAAAAGCTAACCAAAATCTGCAAAAGATTCAACAACGAGGGGATTAGCTCACGCTAAGTGAATGGAACTGTAACCGACAGTTCAACCCACAAGCAACAAGTCTTACAACTAATAAACCGCAACAAGTAAACACATAAGCACGTATCGTCAAGAGGATCGGAGGTTCCTAGTATACCATCACAGAAACCTACCGATAGCTTGAGTACTACCTTCACTGACTTAAGTACTTCCTCAACTATGTGTATCAGAAGACCCAGACAGCTACACAGTAGTACTCAAGCCCAACCAACCAACGTTGACCTCTGAATCAACCACATAGTCAACCAATCAAACAACCAACCATCAACAACCAATAACAATCAGCAACTACAAATCAACTAATCAATAGCACAATATAAACCAAACAACAATAACATAACGTAATATATCCAAAACTATCCCGGTTTACTCGTTGTAACCGAACCCGTTACAACTGAGTTGAACCGAGGATTACAATAACCACTCACCGATATCTGAACCTCTGAACTCGGTTGTCTAATGTCACTGAGTTGCTGCCCGCTTATCTGGAAACACAATAATACCAAGTCAGTAATAATCCAACATCAATATTCATAACATATATATAACATATCATCCATCTCATAATCTCACTTAACATAACATCATTAAACTAATTTATACCATCTTTATATTTTATTAAACTATTATCAACTATTCATACAAGTATTACATACAACATATATCATATATATATATATATATATATATATATATATATATATATATATATATATATATATTCTTGTCTTATATAAACAAAGAACAACAATCAAAATTTAAGAGCAGGGAGAGTACCCACCAGGTAAGGGGAGTACCCACCGGGTACTCTCCATTTCACTAAAACAGAAATTGCCCTAAACCGGGCTACCCACCGGGTAAAGGTAGTACCCAGGTGGGTACTCGCCTCAGACCCAGGTCTGTTCTTGCACAGCTCCGAACCAACAACCATTTTTACTAAATCTTAACTTCTATATACGAATTTACTCAGTAATTGACCATAGACTTTAACTACAAACATAATATAACACTAAACAAGCTATCCAACTTCAATCTTAAGCATGCATCATCATCAAATCCACAAATTCACCAAACCCTAACTCAAAACTCAAACTTGAAGAACACAAATTAATTCTAGCAATATATCTTTATGAAATCATCAAGTATCATTGAATAATCATCATATAACCAACAAACCATGATTTCAAAGCTTTAATTCATACAAAACACATATATTCATCATTTACCTAATTTCTATAAAATAAGCTCAAGAACCCTAGAATACTTACAATCAAATGATGAGCATGATGATGATGATAGGGATAATCTGATTTCCTTAGCAAGATTTAATCACTAATTGTTTTTCTTAAATTCTCTTTGAAATGGTGAAGAGATGAGAAAGAGTTTAGCAAAGAAGAAGAAATGGAAATGTTAGGTAAAGAGAAATGAGTCGGCCTAATCCCCACCGCCCCAATTCTATATGTGTTAATTTTATCCCCTCTAATTCTATTGTCTGGAACCTGAAAATACTCGCGAAACAAAATATTTTTATTTTACTGTCAACTTTATTAATTTAAAACAAGTAACATTTTACTAGTCACAACAAAACCTGAGACTCTTTTATTTGTTTATTTTCAAAACAACCATTTTAAAACATATTAAAATACTATTTTAATTCCAGACCCGAAAATTGGGTGTTACAAATCTTCCCTCTTAAAAAGATTTCGTCCCCGAAATCTAATCATACACCCAAATAAACTAAACATACTCAAATTTCCTATTGTCATACAACTCTAATCACATTACTATACTGGTATAACAAAGTAATCATAGAATATACGTGTCGTGTCATCGTCCAGACCAAGCATTTCTCCCACAGTCATCTGAAATGCTCTACCCGTCGCCTGTGGAATATTCTTCCTTTTCTGCCCAACAGACGCCGTTGAACCTGAACCCGAACTTCCAGCTAAACCCGAACCTTGCCTTACTTTTTCCGGACATTGCCCTGCCCGATGTCCTTCCTTCTGACAGTTTCAGCACACAAACTGAGGAAAAGCGCAGTCTCTAATACCATGCCCCAATGATCCACACTTAATACACCTTGATGTCTGAGAAGTACATGGACCCGAATGTCTCGACTTATAACTTGCACACCATGGATTACTACATATTGAATTATCAGTAAACTCAATCCTCCGGTTATGTCCTTTATTCCCAGAAGAACTACTTTTAGACTGATGCGAAGCCTTATCTTTAATCAACTTTTCTCCTGCCCGTAAATCACTATCCACCGACCTAGCTAAAGTAAAAGCCTGTGTCAAAGTATTGGCCAACCTCACGGACGTCCGATAATCTGGGGGTAATGTCTTAACAAAATGAGTAATCCTTGTCCTCTCGTCCGGAACCCATTGCTGAACAAAACGTAACTTCTCTGTAAATTGATTAATACGCTCATCCATAGTCATTTGCTCAGTTAACTGCAAATCCAAAAACTCCTGCCTAATCCCAATCATATCGAACTCCGAACAGAATTGTTTACAAATCTCATTATGAAAATCTTCCCAACGGATACTCGATCTCTGCTCCGGTGTCAAATGTGCAGTTATAGAATCCCACCAATTCATGGCCTGACCTTTCAACAATTGCACTGCATATCCAACCTTTAATTCCTCCTCACACCGACACACTTCAAACTTTCGCTCCGTATCCTTTAACCAATTCAGAGTCACTATAGGATCATTGCCTCCTTCGAATTCTTTTGGAACACAAGCCTTGAATGTCTTAAACGAACACAACTTTTTCTGTTGTTGAGACGAAGGAAACTAATAACCAATGTCTCTCTGCTGAGCCAACCTAGCTTGTTGTTCCAAATACAGTTGTTCTATCTTTCTAAGTCTGATCACCTCATCCTCTAACTGCAACTTATAATCATCATCCTCATTACTATTTCCTTCCTGATTAGAAGTACCACCCTGATTACCGTTATGAGTTTCTGGAGGTGAAAGCTCATTTCTGGATACATTGTTGATCGGGTTCTCGTTATCTGCCATACTTATACTCAAACAACAGCTTACAACTTTGTTAATTGTTAGTATAACCTATACTAACCAATCAACCCCCCATTCAATAGCTAATCCCACTTACCGGAATGTTTGACTAACACCAACTAGATTTGAGATTGAACATTTACAAATGCCCAATTCACCCAAACCTATGCTCTGATACCAAATTGGAACACCCGACATTTCTACAAACATATTTTATAATATATTTACAATAGGAAGCGTAAGTCCCAAAATATTTGAACAACATTTACAAACCAACATCTTATACTTACAATTATATATCAAAAGAAAATCTTCTAACTATTTAATTACATTACGTGTTACCAAAACGGGTGTTATTAAAACTTTCCAAAACATAGCAACCAAAAGATTAGAGTTGTGCCAGCTTAGTCAAACACCCCATTATTTCATCTATAACCCGAACTACATCAAAAGCTAACCAAAATCTGCAAAAGATTCAACAACGAGGGGATTAGCTCACGCTAAGTGAATGGAACTGTAACCGACAGTTCAACCCACAAGCAACAAGTCTTACAACTAATAAACCGCAACAAGTAAACACATAAGCACGTATCATCAAGAGGATCGGAGGTTCCTGGTATACCATCACAGAAACCTACCGATAGCTTGAGTACTACCTTCACTGACTTAAGTACTTCCTCAACTATGTGTATCAGAAGACCCAGACAGCTACACAGTAGTACTCAAGCCCAACCAACCAACGTTGACCTCTGAATCAACCACATAGTCAACCAATCAAACAACCAACCATCAACAACCAATAACAATCAGCAACTACAAATCAACTAATCAATAGCACAATATAAACCAAACAACAATAACATAACGTAATATATCCAAAACTATCCCGGTTTACTCGTTGTAACCGAACCTGTTACAACTGAGTTGAACCGAGGATTACAATAACCACTCACCGATATCTGAACCTCTGAACTCGGTTGTCTAATGTCACTGAGTTGCTGCCCGCTTATCTGGAAACACAATAATACCAAGTCAGTAATAATCCAACATCAATATTCATAACATATATATAGCATATCATCCATCTCATAATCTCACTTAACATAACATCATTAAACTAATTTATACCATCTTTATATTTTATTAAACTATTATCAACTATTCATACAAGTATTACATACAACATATATCATATATATATATATATATATATATATATATATATATATATATATATATATATATATTCTTGTCTTATATAAACAAAGAACAACAATCAAAATTTAAGAGCAGGGAGAGTACCCACCAGGTAAGGGGAGTACCCACCGGGTACTCTCCATTTCACTAAAACAGAAATTGCCCTAAACCGGGCTACCCACCGGGTAAAGGTAGTACCCAGGTGGGTACTCGCCTCAGACCCAGGTCTGTTCTTGCACAGCTCCGAACCAACAACCATTTTTACTAAATCTTAACTTCTATATACGAATTTACTCAGTAATTGACCATAGACTTTAACTACAAACATAATATAACACTAAACAAGCTATCCAACTTCAATCTTAAGCATGCATCATCATCAAATCCACAAATTCACCAAACCCTAACTCAAAACTCAAACTTGAAGAACACAAATTAATTCTAGCAATATATCTTTATGAAATCATCAAGTATCATTGAATAATCATCATATAACCAACAAACCATGATTTCAAAGCTTTAATTCATACAAAACACATATATTCATCATTTACCTAATTTCTATAAAATAAGCTCAAGAACTCTAGAATACTTACAATCAAGTGATGAGCATGATGATGATGATAGGGATAATCTGATTTCCTTAGCAAGATTTAATCACTAATTGTTTTTCTTAAATTCTCTTTGAAATGGTGAAGAGATGAGAAAGAGTTTAGCAAAGAAGAAGAAATGGAAATGTTAGGTAAAGAGAAATGAGTCGGCCTAATCCCCACCGCCCCAATTCTATCTGAGTTAATTTTATCCCCTCTAATTCTATTGTCTGGAACCTGAAAATACCCGCGAAACAAAATATTTTTATTTTACTGTCAACTTCATTAATTTAAGACAAGTAACATTTTACTAGTCACAATAAAACCTGAGGCTCTTTTATTTGTTTATTTTCAAAACAACCATTTTAAAATATATTAAAATACTATTTTAATTCCAGACCCGAAAACTGGGTGTTACAGTAGTTTTGTAATTGCTTGCGGGTATAAACGGGCAACCTTGTATATGGTTGAGATTCCGAATGAGGAATGTCTAGGTGGTGAGGTAGGTGTTGAAAGTCCTAGTCGACTTGAGCTTCACAATATTTTGGAGAGGTCTGGAACGAGTTGGAGTTCGGGAAGAGTTGAAACTAGTATGATCTTGGTGTTGAGTGGGAGCCTTGGGGATTCTATAGATACAGTTTGTCATCTCGGTACTACTAGAATTTTCAAGTCTTGGGTTTGATCATCTCCAATGGCAACTAGGTTACGATTCACCGAGGGTGGTGAACAAGATATTTTCCGAGATCCGTGTTTGATGTTGATTTTGTACAGTGGGAGTTGGCTCGTTGGGAAAAGTTGTGTTTGCCAAATATCATGCGCATGTTTGAGGTCGGTGATCCAACGGTGAAAGCGAGAGTGATGAAGTGGATGATCAAGGGTGTGATGGTATTTTTCACACGGCTGCCTTGATGGTGTTATTCACGTGGTTGTTCTACCGGGGGGTCTTCTGTGACACCCGTCAAATTAGGACTAGTAATTAGCACCTAATCAATTGTTAATACATGTAATTAGTTCTGTGTTAGGCTAATTAATGTATCAATATATATATATTGTTGAATATATACAAGTATGCGATTTGATTAAATCGTACAAGTTTTAAATCGAATGGAATTCGATTCAATTAATAAGGACGTTGGTGAACAGTTTTATTGAATAATATAACATTATTTAATAACTCTATTTTGTCCAAAATATTATTTAGACAATATTTCAACTCAAATTCGTATCGTACAAACGACAATTATGCGATTAAAATAATAAACGCGCGCACAACCGAAACAAGAATAAATTATATTTTATAACTCAAGTAAAAGTATTTGATGAAATACTTCGACAAAAACCTTAACAAATATTTGTATTTTAAAATATTTATTTATACGATTAAACGATTGGGGAAACGAACACCGCACGGAGCGTAAATGCGGGGGATTAAAATTTGGGAGATTCCCTCCCCCTTTTTCCTCAAAAATCTGCCAAAACCTTCCCCCCTCCCCATTTTCATCATTCTCTTTCTCTCTCTCTTTCTTACTTCTCTTCTTTTTCTCTCAAAAACAAACACCACCACCACCACCACCTACAACCACCAAAAACCACCATCAAACTCACTCAAATCACTACACTCGTTTGGAAGAAAAGATTCACCGCGACACGATCTACATTTCCATCTTTCCGGATTCCTCCGGCGTAAAGTTTGTAAGTTTCCGACAAAACCCGAAACACTCCTATTTTCATTATTTTTATTTTTTTATGGGTTATTTAAGCTCATAATATCCAAATATGGGTTGGGTAAAAGTTTCAAGTCAAACGGAAACCGGAAAACACCTTTTCGGCTCATTTTCCGGCCAACAGCTCATTGTGTCGCAGAGGCTCCAGGCCACCTGCGACACAAGGCTTTATGTCACAAAACCCTTACTTATGTCGCATAATAACGACACAAGTGATTGTGTCGTAGAACTCATTCCCGTCGGACATAGCGACACAACACCTTATGTCGCATTACATTGCGGATGTCACACTTAGCGACACAAAGACTTATGTCGCAGACATGATCTGCGACACAAAGACTTATGTTGTAGACATGATCTGTGACACAAAAGACTTATGTCGCAGACATGATTTGCGACACAAAAGGCTATGTCGCATCTAGCGACACAAGCCTTATTTCGCAAATTGTGTCGCATGAAACAGAACCAAGAAAACATAGATTTTACTAAGTGTCGAGACCTAAAATTTTATCACTCGATTTCACCCAAATTCAAGTCCTGATGCGTTTTTCACCAAAGCAATATAGTAGAAATAAAAAATTTTCAAGCTAACTTGGCATCTCGACCCCAACCAGGGGCCAGCCCCTTGGACCCCGCCAGGGGTTGCCACCCCTGGGACCCCGCTAACCAGGGGCGCTGCCCCCGGACCCCCGTCACTTAAAGTTTACAAATACTTTCTAAGTATAACACCTTTCGAAAATCAAAATAATAATGTAGGATAATTATTACAAACAAATCACCAACGGGCCGTACGCGTTTTCAAAACATAACCAAATCAACCAAATCGTAGTAATTTGGACATTCTAGTTGAAAGAACAACTACAAAGGTAGTCTTTATAGATACCTTCTCACATTTATAACCATCGCGTATTGTGGACACTCTCAGGTTACAAGTCTTCGGACATCGATTCTCGGCTAATCAACTCAAGTTTAATTAGTTAAACTCTCCAGACTCAGGTGAGTCTCATAGCCCCTATTTTATTGTTTTACTCAGGGGTGTGATATCGTTGCTCGTTTTATTTTAACTATATGAACGCAAGTACGAAAACAAATGATTACTACATGAGTTATCTCACTAATCTTTAAAGCCCTCCTCAGCATAGTTCGGTAATACGTTGTAGCCTGAATATTAGTATATGGTACCATATAGGATTGACCCTCCTCATTCGGGTTAGCATGCACTAACTGTGTAAACGGATGTACTAATATTTGTTCAGACAAGTGTAGATTAGGCACTCGTGGGAGGCACCTCGATCAGGATTCCTTAAATGTGTACCTGACACCTCGAGTTAAGCTCAGACTATGTGCTCATGGCTGTAAAACTTTTATTTTGCTTAATTTCATTTTAAATTCGACTAAATCTTGCGGTTCATACGATATATGTGTTGACATACAAACCTGTGAGCTCACCAGCGTTTCGCTGAACCATTTTAGCATGTATCACAGGTACTCAGCAGTAGGTTGGACTGCCATTCAGGATATCATTAGCTCGAGTCATCATGCAAAACATTCAGAGATTCAGCTGCATTATTATATTTTGTATAGATTAAATATGTATGTAAATCTCTCAATCCAGGAACTGAGCTAATGTAAACTATATTTTGATATAAACTTTGATTTTATTAATACAAGCTGTAAAACGACACATATAGAGTCTTTCATTATATCTTTGAGCTGTGATTATTGATTAGTCGCGCCCCGACTCGATTCGCTTCCGCAACCCGAATTTGGGGGTGCGACAGAATGGTATCAGAGCCTAAGGTTATAGTGAACTAGGTTGCATTTAGTGGGCCTAGACTATGATCGTTAGGCAGTATTCCTTATTAAGTATGATTAGGTTCAGTGACTGCATCGTATTGGTTTAATTTAACATAGCCTGATCAACTATGTACAATCAAAAGAATATGATGTGAGATCTTAAAGGAGTCATGACTGAACAGGATACACTAGTTGACTCTGACCATGAGAGAAACCAGGACTCAAACATGTCTGTGATTAGACACTTTAGGCTATTATGTGATATATATATATATATATAGATAGGCCTCACTCTCGCTCAATATCTTAGGCTATATTATATATGCATTATATGAATATAAGACTCATTCTTTCTAACGCTTTGTCTCAGAATGGCAAACACACCACCCAACTCGTCACGCTCTCATCCGTATGGATCACGAAACCTAAGGGTGGCTAGGAGGAACATCTGGTTGCCTCGAGCTGACCCATATCCCACTCATTTCACTTTGTCGGACTTAGCCACTAGGCTATACCGTCACGAGCAACGACTTGATACTATGGATATCGAACTCCAAGAAACCAACGAAAACTGAAGACTCACATCACTCGAACGTATCAATCAAGTCTCCGAAGAGCACAAACATACCGTCAACCACATGGACACCCTTGACAACCGTCTGGGTGAAACCATCGAAACTATGGAGGTTGTCCACAACCAAGTGATGGGCAACCGAAATGAAATCTCCGTCCTACAATCAAGACTAAATCAGTGCGAGACACGTCTAAGGGAAACCGAGGACGCTCTCTGAATGGTTAGCAGACTTGCAGAGTCTGTGGACCATATCACCGCACTACTACCACAACTCAATCTACGACAGGATTAGCTTACGCTAAATCTGTACTTTATCATGCTTTCGTAGGACCTATGTAATTCGACCGGATGTAATAATTCCTGGTACTTTTGTAAAACTTCTAAGTCTGTGACTTTTGAAACTCCTTACTAGAAATTGTCAGTAATCATTCAACTTGGTATTATGAATTGACAATTTCTCCCGTTATTTCTACATTGTGATTTTACCATGTGATGTTGTATATTACCACTTTTATATATGTACATCTATCATTCTTATTATTTTGATACCACCTCTCATGTACCTTTTATTTCTCTTTTGAAGAAGCATGCCGCCAAAGAAGAAAAGTTACAGTGATGCTGAAATTGCTGTCATCGTTTCCCGAGCTGTGGCCGAAGCCCTGGCTACTCGGGTTTCACCACAAAACTCCAGGAGGAGTAATGATACTCCAGAAATTACTCCTGTCATCAAGCCTTGTTCTTACAAGGATTTTCTTAGCTGCAAACCACTAAATTTCAAGGACACGGAAGGTGCCATCGGTCTAATCAGGTGGATCGAAAGGATCGAATCTGTCTTCGGTTTATGCAACTGTACGGAAGACAGCAAGGTCAAATTCATTGCTTACACCTTTCAAGAAGGTGCACTCACATGGTGGAATACTCATGCCAGTTCTGTGGGCATTGATGTAGCAAACCAACTCCCCTGGGCAGACCTGAAGAAAATGCTAAGGGATGAATACTGCCCCACCGAGGAACTCCACCGGTTGGAGGAAGAATTCTGGCATTTAACTGTTCAAGGCAATGATATCGCTGGTTACACCACCAAATTCCAGCAACTCGCCCTTCTATGTCCGGGTTTGGTAGACACGGACGAAAAACGCATCAAGAAATACATTCGCGGCCTCCCAGTGAACATCCAGGGAAATGTCGCCTCATCCAAGCCAACCACCATCTAAAGTGCTATCCAGCTTGCACATGAACTCATGGCGATGATTGTCAGCCGTGAAGCATCCACCACCCCTTCCAACAACAAACGCAAATATACTGAACACCACGACCAAACAAACAAGAAACCCAATGCCATCCAAGCTTACACCTCCAACACTGAACCCAAACGCAGGTATACTGGGAACAAACCTTATTGTTCCAAGTGTAACCGCCACCACGAGGGTCAATGCAATACCCCCTGCAACAACTGCAGGAGGCACGGGCACTCGACCAAAGATTGCCGAGCCCCCAAATCCAACAACAATACCTCCAACAACAACACTAGGCTGCCTAGAGCCTGCTTCAAATGTGAGAACACCGGGCACTTCAGGAATGAATGCCCGAAGCTGAAGAACAACAACAACAACAACAACAACGCTAGAGGTAGAGCCTTCGTACTCAACTCTGGGGACGCCCGTGAAGACCCAAATGTGGTCTCGGGTATGTTCCTCCTCAACAAATTAACTGATTCTATTCTATTTGATACTGGTGCCGATAGAAGCTTTATTTCTAATGAATTTTACCCATTGATTGACATCACCCATGTTGCTCTAGATGTTAAGTACACTGTAGAACTAGCGAACGGTAAACTCATAGAGACCGATAGTGTGATACCTAATTGCACTTTAAACCTAGCCAACGAAACCTTTTCAATCGATCTTATACCCGTTGAAATTGGAAGTTTCGACGTCATCATAGGAATGGACTGGTTGTCCAGACACCGAGCCAAAATCGTTTGTTACGATAAGATCGTTCGCATACCTCTCGCCACCGGTAGAACTTTGATCATACAGGGGGAGACCGGTAGGACGAGACTAAACATCATCTCTTGTTTGAAAACCCAAAAATTTCTAAGAAAGGGGTATCTGGCAATCCTCACACACATCATGGAGAAAAAGTCAGAGGGGAAGCGACTTGATGATGTGCCCATTATACGAAACTTTCCAGAAGTCTTTCCCGAAGAACTGCCTGGTCTGCCACCGCTAAGACAGGTCGAGTTCTCAATCGATCTCGTGCCAGGTGCTACACCCGTGGCTCGAGCACCATACCGATTAGCCCCATCCGAACTTCAGGAGCTATCCACCCAGTTACAGGAACTCCTGGATAGAGGATTCATTAGACCGAGTTCTTCACCCTGGGGAGCTCCGGTCTTATTCGTGAAGAAGAAAGACGGTTCTTTCCGAATGTGCATCGACTACCGAGAGTTGAACAAATTGACCGTCAAGAATCGATATCCACTCCCTCGCATCGATGACCTGTTTGACCAACTGCAAGGGTCGAGTATTTATTCAAAGATCGATCTTCGGTCAGGTTATCATCAACTTCGAGTTCACAACACCGATATCCCAAAAACTGCTTTCCGAACTTGTTACGGGCATTATAAATTTCAGGTGATGCCCTTCGGTTTAACAAATGCACCGGCTGTATTTATGGACCTTATGAATCGGGTGTGCAAACCTTACCTCGATAACTTTGTCATTGTCTTCATCGACGACATTCTCATATACTCGCGAAATGAACAAGAACACGTGCAACACCTCAAAACCGTCCTAGAACTACTCAGACACGAGGAGTTATATGCCAAATTCTCCAAGTGTGAGTTCTAGATACAATCAGTTCAATTCCTTGGACATGTTGTTAATAGTCAAGGAATCCATGTCGATCCATCAAAAATCGAGGCTATCAAGTGCTGGAAAGCACCAACATCTCCAACCGAAGTACGCCAATTCTTGGGTCTTGCTGGGTACTATCGGCGATTCATTGAAAATTTCTCGAAAATAGCCCAACCACTCACAACCCTGACTCAGAAAGACAAAAAGTTTGATTGGACTAATAAACAAGAGTCAGCATTTCAACTCCTGAAACAAAAGCTTTGCAGTGCTCTTATTCTATCGTTACACGAAGGCACCGATGACTTCGTGGTATACTGCGATGCTTCCCACCAGGGTCTCGGTTGCGTGCTGATGTAACGAGACAAGGTCATTGCTTACGCCTCACGAAAACTCAAAATCCACGAAAAGAACCACACTACTCATGATCTCGAACTCGGAGCTGTCATTTTTGCTCTCAAAATATGGAGACATTACCTATACGACACTAGGTGCGCAATCTTCACCGACCATAAAAGTCTCCAACACATCTTCGATCAAAAGGATCTCAACATGAGGCAACGTCGATGGGTCGAGTTGCTCACCGACTACGATTGTGAGATCAAATACCATCCGGGTAAGGAAAATGTTGTTGCCGATGCCCTCAGTCGAAAAGAACGAACAAAACCACTTCGAGTCCGAGCCCTCAGTATGACCATTCACAATGATCTAAACATTCAGATTCTCACTGCTCAACTCGAAGCTCTGAAACCCGATAGCATAAAAAACAAAGCCTTGCGAGGCATGGATAAACAATTTGAAATCAAACCTAACGGAGTTAGGTACCTCTCTAACCGAATCTGGTTGCCTAGTTTTCGGAACCTGCGAGACTTGGTGATGGATGAAGCTCACAAGTCTAAATACTCTATCCACCCGGGATCCGATAAAATGTATCACGGCATCAAGGAATTTTATTGGTGGCCGAATATGAAAGCTGAAATCGCCACATACGTCAGCAAGTGTCTTACTTGCTCAAAAGTCAAAGCTGAGTATCATAAACCTTCTGGTTTACTCCAACAACCCGAGATTCCTGAATGGAAATGGGAGCAAATCGCCATAGATTTCATAACCAAACTTCCTAAGTCATCGAGCGGTTGCGATACCATTTGGGTGATCGTCGATCGTCTCACAAAATCTGCTCAAAGAAATTGTTTCTCGACACGGTGTTCCAATCTCGATTATCTCAGATAGGGATAGTCGCTTCACATCTCACTTTTGGCAATCGCTTCAGCAATCATTGGGTACCCGCCTTGACATGAGTACCGCATACCACCCTCAAACCGACGGCCAAAGTGAACGAACAATTCAAACACTGGAAGACATGCTACGAGCTTGTATAGTTGACTTTGGTGTAAACTGGGGAAAACACCTACCGTTGTGCGAGTTTTCGTATAACAACAGTTATCACACCAGCATAAAGGCTGCACCCTTTGAGGCACTCTACGGTCGTAAGTGCCGCTCACCGATTTGTTGGACCGAAGTGGGAGACAGTCAACTCACTGGTCCTGAGATCATCCACGAAACAACCGAGAAAATCTTCGAGATTCAAAACAAACTCAAAGATGCACGTGATCGTCAAAAACGTTATGCTGACGTGAGACGCAAACCACTCGAGTTCCAGGTTGGGGATCGAGTACTACTCAAAGTTTCACCTTGGAAAGGTGTCATTCGTTTCGGAAAACGCGAGAAGTTAAATCCCAGGTACATTGGACCATTCAAAATCCTCGAAAGGATTGGTCCAGTGGAATATCGATTGCAGCTGCCATCCGAGCTCAGCAGCGTGCATCCCACTTTTCACATTTCTAACTTGAAGAAATGTCTATCATATGAGACACTTATCATTCCACTCGATGAAATTCGAGTTGACGACAAGCTTCATTTAGTTGAAGAACCCGCAGAAATCATGGACCATGAGGTCAAACAACTCAAACAAAGTCGTATTTCCATTGTCAAAGTCAGGTGGAATTCACAGCGTGGGCTGGAATTCACCTGGGAACGGGAGGACCAAATGCGACTCAAGTATCCTCAGTTATTTGCTGATGCTACTTCAAACACGACTTCAAGTTAAATTTCAAGACGAAATTCTCCTAACAGGGGGAGAATATGACACCCGTCAAATTAGGACTAGTAATTAGTGCCTAATCAATTGTTAATACATGTAATTAGTTCTGTGTTAGGCTAATTAATGTATCAATATATATATATTGTTGAATATATACAAGTATGCGATTTGATTAAATCATACAAGTTTCAAATCGAATGCAATTCGATTCAATTAATACGGACGTTGGTGAACAATTTTATTGAATAATATAACATTATTTAATAACTCTATTTTGTCCAAAATATTATTTAGACAATATTTCAACTCAAATTCGTATCGTACAAACGACAATTATACGATTAAAATAATAAACGCGCGCACAACCGAAACAAGAATAAATTATATATTATAACTCAAGTAAAAGTATTTGATGAAATACTTCAACAAAAACCTTAACAAATATTCGTATTATAAATTATTTATTTATACGATTAAACGATTGGGGAAACGAACACCGCACGGAGCGTAAATGCGGGGGATTAAAATTTGGGAGATTCCCTCCCCCTTTTTTCCCAAAAATCTGCCAAAACCTTTTCCCCCCTCCCCATTTTCATCATTCTCTTTCTCTCTCTCTTTCTTACTTCTCTTCTTTTTCTCTCAAAAACAAACACCACCACCACCACCTACAACCACCAAAAACTACCATCAAACTTACTCAAATCACTACACTCATTTGGAAGAAAAGATTCACCGTGACACGATCTACATTTCCATCTTTCCGGATTCCTCCGGCGTAAAGTTTGTAAGTTTCGGACAAAACCCGAAACACTCCGATTTTCATTATTTTTACTTTTTTATGGGTTATTTAAGCTCATAATGTCCAAATATGGGTTGGGTAAAAGTTTCAAGGCAAACAGAAACCGGAAAACACCTTTTCGGCTCATTTTCCGGCCAACAGCTCGTTGTGTCGCAGAGGCTCCAGGCCACCTGCGACACAAGTCTTTATGTCGCAAAACCCTTACTTATGTCGCATATAGCGACACAAGTGATTGTGTCGCATAACTCATTCCCGTCGCACATAGCGACACAACACCTTATGTCGCATTAAATTACGGATGTCACACTTAGCGACACAAAGACTTATGATGCAGACATGATCTGCGACACAAAAGACTTATGTCGCAGACATGATTTGCGACACAAAAGGCTATGTCGCATCTCGCGACACAAGCCTTATGTCGCACACTGTGTCGCATGAAACAGAACCAAGAAAACACAAATTTTACTAAGTGTCGAGACCTAAAATTTTATCACTCGATTTCACCCAAATTCAAGTCCAGATGCGTTTTTCACCAAAGCAATGTAGTAGAAATAAAAAAATTTCAAGCTGACTTGGCATCTCGACCCCAACCAGGGGCCAGCCCCTTGGACCCCGCCAGGGGTTGCCACCCCTGGGACCCCGCTAACCAGGGACGTTGCCTCCGGACCCCCGTCACTTAAAGTTTACAAATACTTTCTAAGTATAACACCTTTCGAAAATCAAAATAATAATGTGGGATTATTATTACAAACAAATCACCAACGGGCCGTACATGTTTTCAAAACATAACCAAATCAACCAAATCGTAGTAATTTGGACATTCTAGTTGAAAGAACGATTGCAAAGGTAGTCTTTATAGATACCTTCTCACATTTATAACCATCGCGTGTCGTGGACACCCTCAGGTTACAAGTTTTCGGACATCGATTCTCGGCTAATCAACTCAAGTTTAATTAGTTAAACTCTTCAGACTCAAGTGAGTCTCATAGCCCCTATTTTACTGTTTTACTCAGGGGTGTGATATCATTGCTCGTTTTATTTTTAACTATATGAACGCAAGTACGAAAACAAATAATTACTACATGAGTTATCTCACTAATCTTTAAAGCCCTTCTCAGCATAGTTCGGTAATACGTTGTAGCGTGAATATTAGTATATGGTACCATATAGGATTGACCCTTCTCGTCCGGGTTAGCATGCATTAACTGGGTAAACGGATGTACTAATATTTGTTCAGACAAGTGTAGATTAGGCACTCGTGGGAGGCACCTCGATCAGGATTCCTTAAATGTGGACCTGACACCTCGAGTTAAGCTCAGACTATGTGCTCATGGCTGTAAAACTTTTATTTTGCTTAATTGCATTTTAAATTCGACTAAATCTTGCGGTTCATACGATATATGTGTTGACATACCAACCTGTGAGCTCACCAGCGTTTCGCTGACCCATTTTAGCATGTATCATAGGTACTCAGCAGTAGGTTGGACTGCCATTCAGGATATCATTAGCTCGAGTCATCATGCAAAACCTTCAGAGATTTAGCTGCATTATTATATTTTGTATAGATTAATTATGTATGTAAATCTCTCAATCCAGGAACTGAGCTAATGTAAACTATATTTTGATATAAACTTTGATTTTATTAATACAAGTTGTAAAACGACGTATATAGAGTCGTTCATTATATCTTTGAGCTATGATTATTGATTAGTCGTGCCCCGACCCGATTCGCTTCCGCAACCCGAATTTGGGGGTGCGACATCTTCTCTTCGTTGGAAAGAGAGATCAGGTAGACGAAAGGCAGTATGGATGGGTTGTGAGTGCAACGAGAGTGTTGGAGCCATGCCAAGCTTCAACTGATCTTCTCTTGAACTAATGAGGTGGTGATAAACTAGAGAGAGGCATTGGTCACAGTTTAATAGTGGATTTCAGTTAATTGGTACCGAAAGTCTTCCGATCCGGTGAGGTCGTGCGGCGTGTCCCGATAAGTTTCGGCGGTATAGGTTTGAACGAGTTCTATTAAAGTGGAGTTTAGTTACGGGTTACTAGAATTGGGTTGATTTAATCTTCAAGTGAGAGATTGTTAGGATTATATGAAGATTAAGAAATTTAATTATTGTGGCTTGTTGTGAAGTCACGTGCCTTGCATACCGAAAATTTATGTAAGTCAGCAAAAATTGAGTCAACAATAATTAGTTTCATACGAAGTTTATATTCATTATATATACTGTAACCCTTGTATTTGTAACCCTAACACCTCCAAAAAATTAATAAGATATCTCTCTAGGGATGCCAATCGAGTAGATTGAATATAATCACGTTATATTCGGGTGTTCGTTTATATTCTCGTAGTATCTTGATTGTTTTGCTTTATTTGATCCGTTTATTGTTGTGGGGTATAACTAGGGTTATACGTATTCTTGGTTGGGTCCTAAAGCCTTACAGAGATGACATGATTTTATAATATTTCTTGAAAAAGTAGCATTTATTGTTTTTGAAAGTGTATGAAATTAATTTTACGCATTTTACTATTGTATGTTACGATTTTTGAATTTTTATATATGCATTTAAGTGATATACACACATATTTTCATGTTTTAATTGTTATTTGATACATAAATCTATTGTCTGGAACCAAAAATATTAATTGCGAGAAACTTATTTTATTTTACTGTCGCCTATATTAAATTAAAACAAGCAATAATTTACTACACAATAAGTCCTGGAACTTATTTATCTAAGTTTCGAAATTAAATATTAATAACAAGTAATTCCTAAAATAATAAAATAATAAATTTAAAATTTAAAATTACCAGACAAATTGAGAGGATGTTACATTAAATGTCCTGTTACATAATCAGACATATCAAATAAGTGTCTAATTATCAACCTTTCTAAATGGGACACACAAATTAAGTGTCCTGTTATTAAATCATACACATAATAATAAGACTCAATAAAAATTAAGTACAATAAAACTTAACTTAATAGGGACATATATGTTAAATGTCCTAATAAATTACACTATAATAAGCCTCGATCAAAATAAGTGTACTATAAAACAAACTTTATAGGACATTTATAGTAAGTGTTTGATTAGGTTCTAACATATTACGACTCAATAATAAAATGTCCTATTAGATACTATAACAAAAAGAAGAAAAAATGGTTGTGTCCTATTAGATATGTTTTTAGGATGCATTATAAAAGCGTCCCAGGAAAAAGGGTTCTATAAACTCCATTTTGTTGTAGTGATCATAATTCATAAATTACTTAGATAACGTTGATTTCTTATTTGTAATTTATAGAATCCCGTGATATAGGGAAATGCAGTATGTTATACACTTTTAATACTAATAAGGGAGTTTGTAGATATTTATGCTATTTTTGAAGTTAAATAATTTATCGTTACTATATTTTAAAATGAGTTATTCAAAACAAGAACAAATTGTTAAATTTTAATTAAGAAAATCTAAAATATCAAGGGTAGGTGAATGATTCAGTTCTCGTGAGAATATTGTGCCTTTCCAACCTATACAAGCTCACAGCCTGAAGCCTATCGAAAGAGTCTGATATTGCAACCGTGCCAACGTAGATTGTCGAGTAGTCAAAATTACATGAATTCCTTTTAATATATTCTCCCTGAAGAGAATCAGTCTACACATGTGATACTGCATATCATACAATATTCAGTCTAAGTTTTGTATATAAATAACACTATTTAAGTAAGTAAAATAAATAATGTGACACCCGTCAAATTAGGACTAGTAATTAGTGCATAATCAATTGTTAATACATGTAATTAGTTTTGTATTAGGCTAATTTATGTATCGAAATATATATTGAGGAATATATACAATTATGCGATTTGATTAAATCGCACAAGTTTCAAATCGAATGTAATTCGGTACAATTAAATACGGACGTTGGTGAACAAATTTTATTAAATAATATAACATTATTTAATAATACTATTTTATCCAAAATGTCATCTTGATAATAATATTTCATAATTAATTAGTATCGTACAAACGAACGTCTACGCGATTGAAATATTAAACGCGCAGACAATCAAAACGAAATTTAATTATACGTTATAATTCACTTACTAAGTAATTGGTAAAATACTCCAACCAAAATGTTTATAAAAGATTCGTATTTTAAAATGTATATTTAAACGTATAAAATAATTGAATTAAACGTTTAAACAATTGGGAAACGAACACCGCACAGAGCGTAAGCGCGGGGATTAAAATCTGGGAGATTCCCCCCTTTTTCCCCAAAAAATCTGCCATCTCCCCCATTCTTCCCTCATTTTTCATCTCATCATTCTCTCTCTTCTTCTCCTTTCTCTCTAAAACAACAACCACCACCACCACTTACCACCACCGATTTCCACCATCAAACGACCTCGAAACACCTTGCTTATTTGGAAGAAAACATTCACCATTTCACGATCTACATTTCCATCTTTTCGGATTCCTCCGACGTTAAGTTTGTAAGTTTCCGACAAGACCCGAAACACTCTGATTTCCATTATTTTTACATGTTTATAGTTTGTTTAAGCTTAAAATGTCCAAATATGGGTTGGGTAAAAGTCTCAGGTCAAACGGAGGCCGGCAAAACACCTTTTCGGCTCATTTTCTGGCCAACAGCGCATTATGTCGCAGAGGCTCCAGGCCACCTGCGACATAAGCCTTTATGTCACTAAATCAGACCTTATGTCGCATATAGCGATATAAGCCACTATGTCGCACTAATCACGGATGTCGCATATAGCGACACAAATAGTTATGTCGCAGAAATTACGGATGTCGCATATAGCGACACAATGCCCTACGTCGCATTAAATTGCGGATGTCGCCCTTAGCGACACAAGCCCTTATGTCGCAGATATGATCTGCGACACAACAGACTATGTCGCACTTAGCGACACAAAGCCGTGTGTCGCACGCAATGTCGCGTGAAACAGAATCGAGAAAACACAAATTTTACTAAGTGTCGAGACCTAAAATTTTATCACTCGATTTCACTCAAATTCAAGTCCAGATGCGTTTTTCACCAAAGCAATTTAGTAGAAATAAAAATGTTCCAAGCTGACCTCGACCCCAGCCAGGGGCACTGCCCCTTGGACCCCGCCAGGGGCTGCCGCCCCTTGGACCCCGCTACCAGGGGCGCTGCCCCCGGACCTCCGTAATTAACGGGCTTCGCCCTTACCCTAGGGTCACGAGTAACAGTGTTACATCTAAACTTTCACACAAGGTGCTAAACTTGTATAACATCAAACACGAATGCGACATGACTTCTAAAACACATTGGAACTTACTTTTAAGTATAACACTTCAAAATCATGAAAGTAATAATGAGATTATTTATACAACCAATTCACCGACGGTCGTACACGTTTTCAAAACACAAGTCAAACAACCAAATCGTAGTAATTTGGATAATTTAATCAACCAAATCGTAGTAATTTGGATATTCTAAGTTGGACGAACAACTACAAGGGCAGTCTTTTGAGATGCTACTCATCTTATAACCATTGTGTTTCTTGGACACCCTCAGGTTACAAGTCTTCGGACATCAATCCACCGCTAATCAATTCAAGTTTATTAATTTAAACACTCAAGGCTCAGGTGAGTCTCATGGCCCCTATTTTACTGCTTTTCAATCAGGGGTGTGATTACATTGCTCGTTTTATTTTACAATATGAACGCAAGTATAATACAAATCAAATACTACATGAGTTGTTTTCACTAATCATTTCAAAGCCCTCCACAACATAGTTTGGTAATACATCTGTAGCGTGAATGTTAGTATATGATATCATATAGGATTGACAATTCTCATCCGGGTTAGCACGCACTAACTGGTCAAATGGACGTATTAGCATTTGGGAAGACGAATGTAGATTAGGCACTCGTAGGAGGCAACCCAGTTAGGTTTCCTTAATTGGACCAGACGCTCAAGTTAAGCTCAGACTATGTGCTCATGGTTGTATAACTTTTATTTTGCTTAATTGCATTTTAAGTTCATTTAAATCTTGCGGTTCATACAAATATGTGTTGACATACAAACCCGTGAGCTCACCAGTGTTTTGCTCACCAATTTTAGCATGTATCACAGGTGACCAGCAGTAGGTTGGACTGCTCAATCAAGATCCATTAGCTTGAGTCAGCATGCAAACAATCAGAGATTTAGATGCATTATTATATTTTGTATAGATTATATATGTACTTGAATCTCTCAATTTCAAACCGAGCTAATGTAAACAATATTTTGATGTAAACTTTGGTTTTATTAATATCTATGTAAAACGACGCATATAGAGTCATTTGCTATATATATGTGTGCTTTGATTATTGATTAGTAACACCCAAATCATGCTTCCGCAAAAACATTAAATTTGGGGGTGCTACAAATAAGCAATAAGATAATTTATGACAAAACAAACAAATTTATTGGTTTAATTAATTAAGTTATGTAATACTTGATGTAGGTAATCCTCTATCACTACTAATTTCCACATGATAGACATTTGAGACATGCAAGTGGACACATTTGGTGATTTGATGGAGGAAGTCATTACACCATTAATTATTCATTCTCTCAAAAAGTGTTACAATCTTCCAATTCTTTCAAATAAAAGATTTTCATCAATAGTCACTTTCTCTATCAGACAGTGTATTTTTTTCATGGATTTTTTCAATGTGTCTCAGTAGTTTATACTTGATTCTCAATCAGCTAGTACAAAAATTAAACAAAATGATAAACTAGCACACTATACCCTATTACTCAGTGACAAACAGTATGTGTTTAATAAATAAACAATGTCAAAAAAGTTTAAAATATTTACAAACTTATAACTTAATTTTATTCAAAATTTAGCAAAAATGATTCAAAAAGCAAATAATAAATAGAAAATAAAAATAATAAATAAATTAATGAAATATCTTACCTTTATTATATCTGATAGACACAACTCACCAATTCACATAATACAACCTTCAACAAATGATGACCACATTCCATATACGATATGAAAAACATCACCTTTAGCTACTAATATTTTGATCGTAAATATTTCACTGAACTTTAAAGATGTATTTTTCAAGATGTGGTTAAATTAGACTTCAGTATAACCCGAGTAAATTACCTTCTTAAGTTCATGATGACAAATATAATGTTATAACTATGAAGTTGATCTGGTTCAATACTTATATTCATCAAATTACCCTGAAAAAATTTGGATCAATGTTACACATATAAAACTGAATACAAAAATTACCCTAATGAAACTATTGTAATGATACAAAAGTTCAAAAAGTTACCTTCTTTGGCGCTTCATGGACCAGCTCCTTAAGTTTCTCAAATATTACTTAATTTTGTTCTAGATGATTGTAATATTCCTAGAGATTTTTTTGAAAACACGGGTACAATTCTACAACATCAACAACTTATAATAAGATTGATAACAATTAAACATAATAAACAAAGTTGGAGTTTTTATAATCCATATTATAAAAAATACATAACAATAAAATGTAAATCAATAGAATTGTAATGACTAAATATGTAAATATTCTAATAGGTTACTTTATGTTCAAAATTGCAACTCTTCACAGCTTTACGTACTTGTGCACACCCTTTTTTCTTCTTTTTTTTCTATAGATCAGTGGATATTAGTTAATTAAAGTAATTATGCCACGATATTTCTTTGTAAAATCTTAACAGTTTTATGTGTACCTTTTGTTGTGTTTTCTATTCCCTAACTAGATTATTATATACGCAGCGGAAAAACAATAATTTTATAATCTAGGGCAATTAGGAAACTAAACCATAAAGGATCTTAACTTGAATAAATAGTACAATAAACAATAGGATAAATAAGAAAACACTAACCTTAGAGAAAACCTATTTCTCACATGCATACCAGCTAGCAGTCGTTACTTGGAGGCAAGTACCCAAAGTAGAATACCTCTAATGCTTCACACCAAAAAACCCAAGAGAAAGTCAAATTTTGAAATTCTCAAAAAATTCGTATCTGAATCGTATGTTATGAAGGTATAGGATGCTCCTATTTATAGTTGTGGAAGAAACCCCAGAGTTTGCTGAATTCGACTCCTAACCAGCGGTTGGACTTTCCAACCGGCGGTTGGAGCTGTTTGACTTGTACTCCAAGTCTGCGACTTCCACCGCCTTAGAAACCCTAACCTCAACCGGCGGTTGGACATCCCAACCGGCGGTTGAGTCAGTTTCCGGAATCTTCCGCCAAATTTAATTACTTATAATTTCTAATTTATTTAACTATAAATTAATAAATTAACTAATTAAATATAATATTAATACTATTAATATTATCCTTCATCTTTCTCTTGACTGTTTATTGAGGGCAACCCAAAAAGGACTTTACCTCTAATGATAGTCTTACCAATTAGTTATGATATTGGACACTATTCCAACAGTCTCCCACTTGGACAAATCATCAACTATTATTGGTCTAAGCCTATATCTTATTAACCATGTAAAGTGTGCCATCTATCGCAACTGCCTAACTCTGATTCTTATCTTAGAGTCAGTCTTTTAGATAAGTGATCAACCATTCTTTTATTTCACGATATCATATGAATCGAGATATGAATTTTAATCAATCTCAAGATTCATATAAGTTTTATGATTTCCGATTATATTGATTATATGAGACTACTGAACTATCAACTTAGTCTCGGCCAGGCCTAGCACTTTAGAGTCAAACTTTAATCATCAGAAGGCCCGTGATATCTCTTTTCCATTTTAAGCAAAAGGAACAATTAAACATCGACTACATAGCACTAGTCAACTCATCATATCATACCTAGCATACCCTTTATAACTGGCATTTACGCACAACATTTGAATAGACCAAAGTATAACAGACTTGAAGAACTAGATACTCATGTATCTCCATTTTAAAAAATAGAAGATATTATCATCCTTAAAATCACTCGTGATTTAATCCATGAAGTGATCTCTTTAAGTGCGGGTTTCTCTTATACTTAAATCCCCATTAAGTACCCATGAGTATTGCAGCAATCTCCATGCCATGTCTAATCTCCATAGACATCTACTAACACTCCATGACAGTCTTAATTCACCGCATACTTCCTATAGTGTGATCGACTGAGGAGGTTTGAGTAAGAACTTATTACTCTAGAAGTGGTGTCTAAACATGCAAAACTGAAACACAATGACAAACAATAGTAAATGGTAGAACTCCTTCTAATTAATAATCTCCATTAATTAATCACCAAGTCTATTACAGTTTCCTTCATTGTTTGTAATGTTTCAAATTCAAACTATCAACTAAAATTTTACATTATCTCTTAAACCTATGCTCCTAGCATGTTCATCATGTTTGGACCTTCCTAGTGGCTTTATGAATGGATCAGCTGGATTATCTTCTGATCTTATGCTCTTCACAATCACTTGTCCTTCTTTGACTTTCTTTCGAACAAAATGATATTTCCTTTCAATGTGCTTTGACTTTCCGTGATCCTTGGGTTCTCTACTCAAGGCGATTGCACTTTCATTATCACAGAATATAGAAATAGGATCTTGTACTATTGGAACAACTCCAAGATCTCCATTGAAATTCCTTATCCTGATAGCTTCCTTTGCCGCTTCACTAGCCGCAATGTACTCAGACTCGCATGTGGAGTCTGCCACTGTATCTTACTTAGAACTTTTCCATGTAACCGCTCCCCCATTTAGTAGGAATACCCAACCATACTGTGAACGACAATCATCTCTGTCTGTTTGGAAACTAGCGTCACTATAACCCGTTACTCTTAGTTCCTCTTCTCGACCATACACCAAGAACCTGTCTTTAGTATTTCTCAAATACTTGAGAATGTTCTTTACAGTTGTCCAATGACCATCACCAGGATTCTGCTGATGTTGACTCAGGTCTTGTACACGTCATGGCATACATGATCGATCCTATAGCTGAAGCATATGGTATTCAACTCATTTTGTCCAATTCTTGCTCAGATTTTGGACACAGATCCTTACTGATTTTAACGCCATGATTCAAGGGCAAGTTCCCTTTCTTAGATTTTTCCATATTGAATCTTTTCAAAATTTTATCTAAGTACGTGTCCTGGCTAAGTCCTATGAGACGTTTTGACCTATCTCTGTAAATCTTTATACCTAGGATATATGCTGCATCTTCAAGATCTTTCATAGCGACATATTTTCCCAACTATACTTTTACACCTTGTAAAGTTGGGATATCATTTCCTATGAGTAGTATATCATCCACATATAATACTAAGAATACTACAATACTCCAATACTCCCACTGAACTTGACATATATACAGGACTCATCTTCACTACTAGAAAAACCAAACTCTGTGACTTTCTCATGGAAGCAGAGATTCTAGCTACGAGAGGCTTGTTTAAGTCCATAAATAGTCTTTTCAAGCTTGTACACTCTATTAGGATACTTTGCATTTTCAAAACCTTCCGGTTTTGCCATGAACACATCCTTTGTCAGTTTCCCGTTCAAGAAAGCGGTTTTGACATCCATCTGCCAAATTTCATAGTCATGAAATGCAGTTATGGCTAGTATAATCGTAATCGACTTAATCTTGGCTACTGGAGAGAAGGTTTCCTCATAATCAATCTCATAGGTTTGAGTATAGCCCTTCGCTACTAACCTAGCTTTATAAGTATGCACTTTCCCATCCATGTCTTTCTTCTTCTTGAAGATCCACTTACATCCCACCGTCTTAAGACCGGGTGTAGTGTCAACCAAATTCCAAACTTGGTTGTCATACATAGACTGAATTTCGCTTTTCATAGCTTGATGTGCCGTGGATCACGAATCGCAACTAGAACTCTATATATCTTTGTGCGGAATACAAGATATATATCAATATATGAATAAGAGAACAAGAAGTATTCAATATCAAACTTTGCTTTTGTATTTCAGTAACATATAGAGAATTCTGCGACAATAGTTACAAAAGACTTAGATACAAATGATAAAAACTAATCTATTTATAGACTAGCTTCTAAGCCTATACGACAATACCTAAAGTGAGTTGACTTTAGTCAATCCGTTAATACTATTCACGGACTGACTTATATATCCGACAATGACTAATCACGGATTACTCTATTGTCGCACCTCATTTAACACTTAAACAGATTTTAAACAAAAATAAAATCAAGCTTTAGACACTTTTGCTTCAACAAACTCCCCCTTGGATAATGCTTGATTTCTTGAAACTTTAAACTTTATGTATATCCAGGCAAATTACAACCGGCATGAACACCTTGAGCACAATAAACTTCAACAACTCTTTGAAACTTCAAGGCCATGACTTCATCATCAAAGGCATCATCATAGATAATTGGATTTACTAGAAGAACTTCAAGGTCATCTTTTGAGAGATTTATCAAACTCAAGGGATCAAACACATATACAATCGTTTCGCGATTCCACATAATTTCTCCCTTGGTATCTTTATCATAACATGCAATCTCTGCTTCTCCCGTGCTTCCATTATACTCCCAATAACTCACAAATTTTCAAAAATTAATTGGAAGTTTTTCAAGTGGAATTCTTCTCAGACATTTTACCTTTGGATAAGTAATGATTACTCGTGGTTGATTTGAAATGGGTTCAATGTCGAAGTAATCCACAGTTCTTCTTGGAAACATGTGTTTAACCCAAGTGTATTTCCCTTTATTGCATTCACGAGAGAGAACTTCAGTCATCCACTTCACCAAACCATTTTTAGAATGATTTATAATATCAATTGAAGCAATATGATTGATTTCACATTTTGGAAGTTTCTCAAGGGCTTTAAAAGTTGAATAAAAATATTGCAGACCTTCTGTTCTCTTGATGATAAACACTTTGTTATCATTATCATACTTCCATCTAATAATCCTTCCCACACACTCATGTCTTGGAATCTTGAAGAATTTTCTTGTCTTGATAATCTCAGGTTCAGGTTGTTTAGAAAACCACCAAGGAACTTTTTGTTCCGGTTCTTTTTCTTCATCTGAGTCAACCCAAAACCCTTCTTGAGAACACATATCAGACTGAACTTTTTCTGGATGAAGTTCATCTTCAGAATCTTCCCAGTCTTCAACATGTACATCATCAAAATCAGGCTCAAACCCTGGAGGAAATATTGGATCTTCAAATTCATCAAAATCATATTCACCATCATTACATAACTCCACAAACATGACCAAATCTTCAACAATAATATTCAAAGGAGTAGGACATAGAATCTCTTCTTCGTCAATACTATCCGATAACTCTTCTTGATCAAATCTACGTGAAGATTCACCAATCTCAAACATAGAAGATTCTCCAATATCATCAAACAAACTTTCAAGATGTAAATCATTTATATCTGTTTCACCAAGATCATCAAACTCTATATCTTCGAAACTTGGTTCGGGAGTACTTTGATGTGCCGTGGATCACGAATCGCAACTAGAACTCTATATTTCTTTGTGCGGAATACAAGATATATATCAATATATGAATAAGAGAACAAGAAGTATTCAATATCAAACTTTGTTTTTGTATTTCAATAACACATAGAGAATTCTGCGACAATAGTTACAAAAGACTTAGATACAAATGACAAAAACTAATCTATTTATAGACTAGCTTCTAAGCCTATACGACAATACTTAAAGTGAGTTGACTTTAGTCAATCCGTTAATACTATTCACGGACTGACTTATATATCCGACAATGACTAATCACGGATTACTCTATTGTCGCACCTCATTTAACACTTAAACAGATTTTAAACAAAAATAAAATCAAGCTTTAGACATTTTTGCTTCAACATAGCTTCCTTCCACTTAGCAGCCTTAGGGCCTGCCATTGCTTCCTTGTAGTTAGCAGGCTCATTTAATTCAACCAATGTACTATCACTTATCTTATCCTCTTCTTCTATTTGGTAACCATAATAGAACTCAGGAGGATTGCTAACTCTACTAGATCTGCGAACGGGTAAGGATATATCTTCAGGTTCAACAGGTGTCTCTACCTCTCGTTGAACGTCAGTATTAATTATAGGTTCTTCATCGGTAGATTCTTGAATTTCTTCAAGGTCGACTTTACTCCCATTGTCCTCTTTAGATATCATTTCTCTCTCAAGGAACACTCCTCTTCGAGCTACAAAGACCACATTATCCTTGGATCTGTAGAATAAATATCCAAATGACTCTTGTGGATAACCGACGAAGAGACACTTTTCAGATCTGGAGTCTAGTTTGTCCTGAGTTTCTCGTCTAACGAAAACTTTACAACCCCAGATCTTGATGTGACCAAGAGGACGTTTTCCCTTCCACATCTTGTAAGGTGTCTTTGAAACTTTCTTAGTGGGTATTTGATTTAAGATATGGGCGGCTGTTTCTAATTCATAACCCTAGAAACTTATAGAAGTGTTGCCCGACTCATCATAGAGCGAACCATGTCTAACAAGGTTCTATTTCTTCTCTCAACAACACCATTAAGCTGTGGTGTTCTAGGAGGAGTCAATTGCGAAACTATTCCACAGTCTATAAGATGATCGAGAAACTCGATACTAAAGTATTCTCCTCCCCTGTCAGATCGGAGTACCTTTATCTTTCTGCCCAGTTGATTCTCTACTTCGTTTTGATATCTTTTGAACAATTCAAAAGTATCTGACTTATGTTTGAGCTAATGGGCATCCTGAGTGAGCAGACCTAATGCTGCTGCGAACCTGAGAATACACGCTAAAATGGTCAGCTAAAAGCTGGTGAGCTCACAGGTTTAATGATAAAGTGTACTGTATGAACCGCAAGATTTAAGTATGACTATTTGTAATTAAACAAATAAGTAATTGATAAATGATGTATATAACTGCCATGAGCACATAGTTTGAGCTTAACTGAGGTGTCAGGATCACAATTAAGTGCCTGAGCGAGGGTGCCTCTATGCGTGTGCCTAATCAACACACGTTTGAACAAATGATAATGCGTCCGTTTGACCAGTTAGTGCTTGCTAACCCGGACGGGGATTGTCAGTCCCATATGGTACCATACACTAACATTCACGCTACAAAGTATTACCAAACTATGCTTGGAGGACTTAAAAGATTAGATGATAATTCATGCAGAATATAGCGATATTTGATACTTGCGTTCACATGTAAAATAAAACAAGCTTGTATTCTCACCCCTAGAGTAAAAACAGTTAAATAGGGGCTTTGAGACTCACCTGAGTCTAATGAAATGCTATCAAGCACAATTGATGGTTTACAAGAGAAATGATGTCGTCTCCAACGACTGAAACCTGCTGGGCGTCCTAAACGTGCAAGGTTTTAATGATTAGATGTTGAAACCTGCCGAGCGTATCAAACGCGCAAGGTTTAATCGGTTAGATGTCTCAACAGACCATCTATGCTAGTTGTTCTATTAACTAGTTATGTCCAAATCATTTGGTTAATGTTTATGTTTGAAGTTGAGAAAGTGTATACGGCTCGTTGGTGACGGTTTGTAATAATAATTTCAAACTATTATTATTATACATGATTTGTTGTACTTAGAAAAGTATATGTGTTTCGTGTGTAAGTCATATCGTATAAGCTTAGTTGTTATTCAAGTTCGTTATATCCGTTACATTTTATTTCATAGGTTACAAAATTTGGTACGGGTCCGAAAACTGAAATATGCCATTTTCGACCCCTAGACGACCCCGAAAAGCCTAAAACTGCCAAGGCTATGATACATAGCCTTGATCATTGGGTCATTTTCGAGTGACCATGTGACTTTTAGCCCAATCCGTTATAATAAATTTTTCATCGAGAAGCTACCCTGAAAAC
Organism: Pseudognaphalium luteoalbum; assembly: GCA_963422505.1. Taxonomy (NCBI): domain Eukaryota; kingdom Viridiplantae; phylum Streptophyta; class Magnoliopsida; order Asterales; family Asteraceae; genus Pseudognaphalium; species Pseudognaphalium luteoalbum. Next base: position 54,392,292 of record OY730196.1, read on the forward strand.
ACTTACGTATTAAACTCGAATTTAAAGAAAGTTGTGAAGTTTTCTTACGTATTAAAAGTTGGAGCCGTGAGTGATGGTGATGATGTTCACGATGATGATGATCAGGAAGAAGATGAATATGATGATGATGATGATGATGATGATGATGATGATGATGATGATGATGATGATGATGATGATGATGATGATGATGATGATGATGATGATGATGATGATGATGATGATGATGATGATGATATTTGCACTGATGTTGTTGTGGATTGTTGATGTTGTTGTTCTTGGAAGAGAAAAGAGAGAGCAGAGGAGAAGAGATAGATAGATATGTCTGTGTGTGTGTAAATGAATTATTGGAGTTGGTTGATATAACCGACTCCAATAATTGGTTTAGGGTATCCGTGTTCGTGTACCCGATCGTAAAGTAGTATAATGTTTTAAAATGATAAATTTCTAAAAATATAATCGTTTATATTTTTAAATCGAAGTATTTTATAAAAACACTTTTGATAGGCTATAAAATTATGTCTTTGTTTTACTTTGAACTTACGGATAGTTTTATGTGTTCAAAATGTATTTAGATTTCTAACGGAGTAAATAATTATTATTCTTGACAATAATACTTTATTTGAAAATGTTTTTCACCAACATCCGTATTTAAGATTACGCGTTCTTTCATATTTGTTTGTACGTGATTAAATAATCGTTATGTTATATATATATATATATATATATATATATATATAAATACATATATAATATCCAATACTTTCGTATTATCTTGTACTAAGTACTAAGGTTTAAAGTTTAAATTGGCCGCTAATTTGATAATGTGTTTATTGCAGTAATTCTTCTTGATAGAACATAAACTTAGGCTATGGCCAAGAGATGTAAATGAAAGGTTGATTCTTGAAGTGAATTTTCGAAATGAAAAGGCTAGGGCTCAACAGGTTTTCTACTTGATCTTCAATGCTGAAAGTGAGCATTGGTTTGGTTAAGCTTGAAAACAGGGGTTTTTAGGAGAGAGTTTTATCCTAGGAAATGTCAAGATCCTCTAATTGCACCTTCGTCACGTATGACGCCCATCTTTGTAGTTTCGAAATGTATTGCTCAAGCAAGTTCTAACTTAAAAAGGCATACATCGGCACACTCTCAATAAAAAAGTGAAGCATTAAAGATAAATGCTTTTATATGGCTCAAGATTCCTCACTTGTTTTGGTGGTTTAGTGCCTAGTCATGCGATCGCTTATCTTGAAACTTAGTTTGGATGATTTTCAAAGAGTTTTGCCCGTCATTATCGATTTCCCAAACCTTTGAAATTTCGTTGACCAGAAATACCCTTTTTGGACTTTCCTTGATTCAAAAATTTTGCTGAGAATCTGAGTTTTCTAAAAAGGTTGATCAAAAAGTTTTATGTTGCACGCTAGTAGTGAATACTACTATTATCCCACACTTAAAAAAACATTGTCCCTAATGTTCAATTTTAAGTTAGCTTAATCCGACACTTAGAATTTTGAATGAGGGTCAATTTTTGAAGTCATTCTCTGTTTGTGATTCATAATCCCACACTTCAGAGTTTTACTTAGAGTTTTAGTGTGTTTATCAAGCAACGTAAGGTTAGAAGAGATAATTCCTCATGTTGCGTGCGTTGCCACTGGATTTTATGGACCAGGTTCGAGTGTGTGAAATTGATGGAAGTGGACAAGTCTCATTAGAAATGAACTTGTTCCATAATTTCCACGTCAAGTTCTGCATAATAAATCCTTCAGGAAACATAAATGTCAATACAAGTTAATACTAAATAGAAATAACATAACTGATAATAACTAATCCATGTCAGCATAGAGCGCCTCCCAGTCAGTGAAGTCATCATCCATAAAGATCGTGTTTTCCACGACCGAAGTAGGAGATGTTGACTCTATGATGGTATAGACTGGAGATCCAGTGCCATCCTCTGGGTCCTGATGTGACACCCGTCAAATTAGGACTAGTAGTTAGTGCCTAATCAAGTTTTAATATATGTAATTAGTTCTGTGTTAGGCTAATTAATGTATCAACATATATATTGATGAGTATATATATACAAGTATGCGATTTGATTAAATCGTACGAGTTTCAAATCGAATGCAATTCGATTCAATTAATACAGACGTTGGTGAAAATTTTATTAAATAATATAATATTATTTAATAACGCAATTATATCCAAAATATTATTTAGATAATATTTCAATTCAAATTCGTATCGTACAAACAAGGACTACACGATTAGATTATTAAACGCGCAAACAAATCGAAACAAGTTAAAGTTATACCTTATAAAGCAACCATTAAGTATTTGGTAAAATACTTCATCAAAAATATTGGGTAATTATTCGTATTTAAAACGTATCTTTAAACGTATAAAATAAACATTTAACGTTTAAACGAACGGAAGAACGGACACCGCACGGAGCGCGATTGCGGGGACTGAAAAAGGTGAGGCTTTCACCTACACCCCACCTCTTTCCCTCTTTCTTTCATTTTCATTTCAACAAAAACACACACACCACAAAAACACTCTCAAACCCAAAAACTCCCATCAATTTTCGGATTTGCAAACCAACCAACAAAAGTTATATTTTCGGAATCACCATCAAGCAAGGAACAAGATTTACAAAAGCATCGTCATCATTTTCGGCCTCCTCTAGCTTCGATTTGAAATTGTAAGAAATTCTCTAAATATTTAGATCTACTCATTTTGGTGTATTATTTCGGTGTTATAATATTTACACAACTTAGTATTGTCCAAATATATGAAGAAAACACGATTTTTCAGCCTAAAAATGAGTTAGATTTGTGATTTGGGTCGGAAAAGCGCGACAGGCGCTGTTTCTGGGCTGGTGTTCATCTTTACGACACAAGCCTTGTGTCGCAAGGTTGTGTCGCATAAACCCATTGACGTCGCATTTTATGTCGCATCAACCCTTGTGTCGTAGATTTTGCGACACAACGATTATGTCGCACCTTGTGTCGTATACCCTATACGACACAACCCTTATGTCGCTATTGATTTAGCACCGAAAGCTTATGCGACACAACCCTTGTGTCGCTAAGCTCTTGTGTCGCATACCTGACCTTGTGTCGCATGAAACAGAACCAAGAAAACACAGATTTTACTAAGTGTCGAGACCTAAAATTTTATCACCCGATTTCACCCAAATTCAAGTCCAGGTGCGTTTTTCACCAAAGCAATTTAGTAGAAATAAAAATTTTCCAAGCTGACCTAGCAGCTCGACCCCAGCCAGGGGCTCTACCCCTTGGACCCCGCTACCAGGGGCGCTGCCCCCGGACCCCCGTCATTAACGGGCTTCGCCCTTACCCTAGGTTCACAAGTAACGGTGTTACATCTAAACTTTCACACAAAGTGTTAAACTTGTATAACATCAAACACGAATGCGACACAACTTCTAAAACACAATGGAACTTAGTTTGAGGTATAACACTTCAAAACCATCAAAATAATAATGTGGGATTATTGTTACAAACAAGCACCAACGGGCCGTACACATTTTCAAAGACTTAAACAAACAAACAAATCGCAGTAATTTGGACATTTTAAGTTGGACGAACAATTACAAAGGCAGTCTTTCGAGATGCCTACTCATGTTATAACCATTGTGTGTCTTGGACACTCTCAGGTTACAAGTCTTCGGACATCAATCCACCGCTAATCAATTCAAGTTTATTAATTTAATCGCTCAAGGTTCAGGTGAGTCTCATGGCCCCTATTTTACCGTTTTTCAATCAGGGGTGTGATATTATTGCTCGTTTTGTTTTACAAGTTGAACGCAAGTACAAATCAAAATCAAATACTACATGAGTTACTTCAACTAATCAATTTAAAGCCCTCCATAGCATAGTCTGGTAATACGTAGTAGCGTGAATGTTAGTATATGATATCATATAGGATTGACAATCCTCGTCCGGGTTAGCATGCACTAACTGGTCAAACGGACGTATTAGCATTTGGGAAGACGAGTGTGGATTAGGCCCTTGTAGGAGGCATTCAAGTTGGGTTTTTCCTTAATTGGACCTGACACTCAAGTTAAGCTCAGACTATGTGCTCATGGCTGTATAACTTTTATTTTGCTTAATTGCTTTATAAATTCAATTATAAATCTTGCGGTTCATACAATTATGTGTTGACATACAAACCTGTGAGCTCACCAGCGTTTCGCTGACCCATTTTAGCATGTATCACAGTTCGGCTGATCTAGCAGTTCGGCTACAAAGGTCTAGCCGTTCAGCTATGGAGGACCTAGTCGTTCGACTATGGAAGTCCAGCCGTTCGGCTAAGGTAGCCTAGCCGTTCGGCTAAGGTAGCCTAGCCGTTCGGCTGATCAAGTCCAACCGTTCGGCTCATCAAATCCAGCCGTTCGGCTCAGGGACCAGTTTCAGGTCTGTTCGCGAAATCAGTTGGGAAAACGAGTAAGGTTCGATTTTTGGACATAATCTACTTGAAAGAACACTAATATATGATGATATAGGTTATTTAAACATGTAATTTGAATAAAAAGTGAGTGATTCCTTACGTATTAAAATGGAGACCGAATGGTGATGAAGATGGCGATGAAGGTGAAGAAGATGATGAAGATGGTGATGATGATGATGCTTATTGTTGCTGTTGATCTTGCTATTGTTAATATTGTTGTTGTTTTTGATTTTGAAGGAGGTCGAGAGAGAGAGAGCAGAGATAGATCGATGATGAAGATGAAATGAAGGAGAAGAAGAAGAATAGGCCGGCCAACTCCAATTATTGGAGTTGGTTGGCTCCCACGCATAGCACAAAATACCCGTGTTTTTGTACCCGATCGTAAAAGTAGTATAATATTTTCAAATGATAAATTTCTAAAAATGAAATTGTATATACTTTTATTCGAAGTATGTTATAAAAATACTTTTAGTGAGATATAAAAATATATCTTTGTTTTAAGTTTGAATGACGGATATGGTTCGAATGGTTTCGTCGCGTTTGAGTAAGATTGAATAAAACAAATATGTTTTATTTTTGTCTAATGTAAATAATAATTATTATTTCCAATAATAATACATTATTTATAAGTTTTGTCGCGAATGTTTTTACTTTGTACGATACAAATACTTTATATATTATCGAATTAATATATAAATAATACTTAGTATATTAAATAATAGTTTCATATTACTTAATATTTGTTTTCACCAACGCCCGTGTAAATGAATCGGATTTTGACCGATTTGAAAATGCACGATTTAATTTAATCGAGTTGATAACACGTAAAAAGTCATGTTTTTACGTACGTTATCTTCCACATTTTAGGCACAAAGTTAACAAAAACATACTTAAAAGGACATTATTCATAAAGTTTTGTTAACTAAGTCAAAACAGAGTCGATGTTTGAAAAATCACTAAAAATGGCATGAAAAACGTAAGAAACCGGGCAAAACTGCTTTATCACACCACTGTTCACTCATTTCAATGCACTTTATGCTACGCTCCAAGTTATGACCTCTAACTTATGTCATTCTCTTCGTTAGGAAAATACGAACGCGTGGGTATAAAGAACGCTCAAAACGAATAAACGACGAAGAAGATACGCCCGAATGAAGAAACGAAGAACCGAGGGGCCAGCATACGGCTGAACCAGGCCGTATACGGCTGGTCCAGGCTGTATACGGCTGGACCAAGACCGTATACGGTCTGTACAGGCCGTATCCGGCCTATGCACAGCCGTATGTGGTCCAGTTCAGCCATATTCACCCTATGCACAGCCGTATACGGTCCAGTTCACCCGTATTCACCCTAACTCAGCCGTATCATGCGTTTGGGTGATAAAAATCTGATTTTTATTCGCCTTTGCGATACGGTTGTGCGTTTTGAGGTTTGGATATGGTCTACGGATACGGTTGTGCGATCTCTATAAATACAAGCCTCATTTCATCATTCCAAGACATCTCTCATTCAACACACATTTCACACTTCAATTCTTCGTTTTCTTATATTTTTATATTTTTACTCTCTCTCTCTAGAATAGTTTAGATAGTTTCTCTCTCTGGAGTTTCTCTCTCTAGAGAGAGAGTTAGATAGTTGGTTAGCAGTAGAGAGAGAAGAAAAGCTGGTATTGTAATCACGGTGTAATAAGAAGCATTCTTGGTGCAAGACTCTGTCTTTTCTTTTCAGCTGTTACTCTGCTCAATTTTACTGGTGATATCCTTCTTTTCATACTTATACTATGTCCGAATTATTTCTGCCTGTTTGTATAATGTATGTTACTATTATTGCCATGTTTATTGAGTAAGTATGCTGTTGTGGTTGTTGAAATGTAGATAGTTAGAAGTAGGGATGATGTTGAATTAATCTTTAAATCTATATAATTGGGAATTGTTATATTTGTTATGTCTAAACTTATCATGCATCTAGACTTAGCTATGGATCATCCTTTCCAGTCCTTCGCGTGACTACTACTTTAGGCTTAGAACCTGATCAACTCTAGGTACAGTAGGAAGTTATCTGTGTTATAGTAAAGAAGCCGTGTATGTCACTGTAAACCGGCTGTAATACTGGGCAAACGCCCCGGAAAGAGCCGTGTGTGCCTACACTGTGGATTACCTAGAGACCCTAGAATATGGCCTAGAAACCAATATAGCTGTGGAAGTGCACTGTACACCGTCTGGCTACCCTGTAACTGAAGCTATGGAAACACTTCGATATTGTACACCGTATATGTACCTAGGGATGAAAAGCTGTGGAAATATCATAGTACACCGCAAGTACATCCTTGGTTACACGAATCTGTGGAACTGTCTAAGTGCTGTACATCGTAAACGGTTCCTAGGTTAGTACACTGTGGAAGGAGTATGCATTGTACACCGCTGGTGTTCTTAGGGCTGAATGACTGATTGCAAAGGAGAGGCTAGATCATGACAGAAGTAGTTGACCTAATCAAACGTAAGGAATGAATCTAGAGATGAAAGTCAAGCCCAGTAATGGACAGGATTCTTAAAACCCCTAGACTCTACAAAATTGATAGTTAGAATAGCAAATTAATAATCTGAACATATTTAGGAAATGGAATTTACATTTAGGTGTTAAGAACGGTCGGAATTACCCACGTGGCAGTCTGTTACCTTATTCCTGCACCCTTCAAGGGTCACTTGTCCACAAAGACAGTGTGGGGGGTTGAGCAGCCTGTTCTGATCAGAATCACGATTGCCTAGGTCTCGTGACATACTAATTCTGGTACATAACTAGAATAAGTAGGGTCCTAGTGTTTACACCCATAATGCATCTGTTTATTAACTGAAAATGTCCCCAATTATCTTTATAATAAGCACCATCCCCGCAACTGATTATTGAAGTTTCAACCGCCGCAATTCTCTATCTGTCTACCTAGCTACCGATTCTTCTCTATCTTATTTACTTTTCCTGTCTTTAGTTAGTTAGTTAATTAAATTAGAAAAACCCCCAAAACCTACCTATCTGCACAAAACCCATCCTAAAAGCAAAACTCTATCTTTGGCATCACTTCGTTTCTATTCCCTCCGATTTAAGAACGACCTCGAGTTATACTTACTGCTTGCTCACCCTGTGTGATAGGTAGTACTTATAAATTGAGTCCCCAGCTCTATATAAATTTAAAACTTACCCACCGACGCACGCTCGGTACTGTCCGGTCAAGTCCCTTGACGACGGGGACGGGCTCTCGCCCCTCACGAGGAGAGAGCTTTAAGAAAACCTGACCGTTCGGGCGCCGTCAAGTTTTTGGCGCCGCTGCCGGGGATCGTAGAGCGTTACGATTCTGAAGCCGCCTTAGATAGAATAAGCAATTAGGAGATCCTTTTCGTATAGGTTATCCTCAACCTATTCGAAAGTTACTTTTCTTAGAATAAATTAGCTTAGTTAAAAATAAAATGAAAAATCCAAAAATATCTTTCTACGATTCGCCACCTTCCTGTCCCATTTCTCTATCCGCCTCCAAGACGACTGAAGAAATGACGGCTATGGACGATGCTGAGTTCTTCAACCACTTGGAACCAGAGTTGAAATCCAACTTTCACTCATCACCGGAAGAAGCCTCTGCTAGCCCAGACGACGATTCTAGAACCTTAGGGAAATTCTTAGATCTTGACTTAGGAACCCATAAATCTCAACAGAAGATCTCAACTTCTGTTTCTAGCATTCCAAGCTATCAGGTTTTACCTGTGCCTGAGATTAAATATTCCGTAGAAAATATCCCTAGATTCCCTGATTTTGCCGATAATATTCCTGAAAACACTCAATCCTTTCATTCCTCATCTAATGAAGAACGAATCCCCATAAGGAATGAGGATATTCATGAACATCTTCCAAAATCCCCAATTTTTGTCTACCTCGTACCAGAACCTTCGTACACCATTTATCGTGTTGTTGATAAGGAGATACCGAAAGATTCAGATGGTTATGAAATCCGATACGTTGGTTACTCTTTTGACCCTGATAGGAGGTTAGGTGTATGTAAGGCATTTGCCTTACACTTAAATATGTCTGACTTTCCGTACTCAGTCGAGCAAAGAAAAACCATCTTTAGGATTGACATACTCGTAGGTATTCTCCACTGTCTTCCGATCCAAAAGGAAGATGGTATCTTCACTCGATATCGAGAGCAAGAGCGAAAGCTATTATCAGAAATAGATCGCCTCATGGATCTATTTGCTTGCACCGATTATCCATCAGTTTCACAAACCATGATTAATCGTTATGCTGCAGCAATGATAAAAGAGCTTGAGCTATTAACTTCTAAAGATCCTGCGATCACTCTCGTCATTTCTGGAAAAATTCCATTTTTCGTAGATCCCGCCGCTTATATAATCGCCAAGTTGCAAGAAATATTTCCTGGAGCTGACGACGACAAGATAGAAGCCATTTTCTTTGCCAAAAGAAAAGATATTCACGTTAAACTCGCTTCGTTGTTCGATCAATCCAAATTCCCTTTTACCGTTTCTCAAAGATCTTTAATTTGGGATATCACCATTGCAGTGCAAACTACAAATGGAGATCCCGACTCAAACGAGAAACTTAGGTTTCAGAGAATTTTAGGAAATCTTCTTCACGATCTTAATAATATAGACCGCGGTATGCGAATAGGAATTTCAAGTAAAAAGAAAGTTAGAAAGGAATTTAATAAGTTTGTTGACAATCTGCTAGAATTAGGCCAGAAAGAACATAGGATTCTTAGCGAATTCGAAAATTTTTCATTACACCCTGCTAAGCTAGTTGATTATGTCGTTAACATTCTAAACTGTGATTTTATTCCTCGCTATACTTCAAGATTGCTTTCGAGCAATCCACTTTAAATAGATTTGGAACAATAGTCGAGCTACAGACTTGAAACAAGCGCTTTTTGGGAGGCAACCCAAATTTTTAATTAGGTCTTTAAAATAATTTTCTTAGGTTAAAAATAAGTTAGTTTAGTTGATGGTTTAATGTGTTTTAGAAAAAGGAAAAAGAAAACCCTTTTAAAATCTTTCTCTCCGCAAAATCTGCGCAGTTTCTGAAAACTTGAAAATCTTAAATCAAAATATCTTATAAAGTTTTAAATTGCTTAGATTTTAAAGAGTCAAAATTTTAAACCAAAAATATTGTTTATTTTTATCTAGTTAAGAAGTTCTCCTTGCGTTTTAATAAAACAATCTTTTGTTGCCCACAGTCAAATACCCAATTTTAAACTTTTGCTAAAATATTTGGCTAAGGTTTTTAATTACCCAAAATACCTAGTAATTACATTTAAAATGTTATTTATGCACAAATGGTAAAAAGGAGGAGTAAATAAAAGGGGTAAAAAGGAGTCAACCAAAGTCAAAACAACAAAAAATTATATTTTTTCCCCCTCCTTCTTCCTCCTTGCGCGGGCCTCCATCACCCCACCCCAAACCCACCATTTTCCACCATTTTTGACCAAACCAAGCTTCAAACCTTCATGTCTAGGTCATTTTTATGTCATCTAACATCATTGCATCTTCATTAAGGTAAGATCCAAGCTTAAAATACCAAAATTCTCTAACTTTATTAACCTAGGGTTTCAAGTTAGTTTTTGATGATTTGTGCTTTACATTGCGAAATTGAGCTTTGATTCTTGCTTAGTGATGATATAGGATGATGTAGGAACTAGCATTACTTCTTAGATTGAAGCAATTTGATGTTTGACTTTGGAAAGTTGACTATATTTGACTTTTGTGACTAGTAAACCCATTTTGGCCAATTAATGATTAAATTGCTTATGATAAGTTGTTTGTTGATTGATTAATGCTAAATATGATTAGAATAGCTTATTCATTTGCTTCATTTGTGGTTAAATGCGTAATATGGTCAAGTTAGCAAATTAAAGTAAGCATGGAAAGTTGACTTTTGTTGAAACGTCACCATTTTGAAACAAAACCTTTGATAAAATGATGTTTTAATTAAGTGGATGCTAATGCCTTGCTTTGATTTGCTAATGCAAGTTAGTGTTATGATAGATTTGGCAAATGACAAAAAGGAAACTTTACTTTGGTAATGTTGACTTTAAAAGTCAAAATGCTTAATTTTTAGTAATACTAGTAACCATTCTAGTTAAAAAGTCATGGTGGTGTTTTAAAATTGTATCTTTGAAAGTGTTATGGTAAATCTTAAATGGATACTACATTTTCCTTAATTAACCACTTTTAAATTTTAAAATAGTATCTACTTAAAACAATACCATAAGTACCTAAAAAGATACAATCAAGAAACACATTTGTCAACTAATGAAGCTTTGTTGCGATACTTGCATGATATGGTCAAAATTACTATATACTTGTTTAAAATATCATGGTTTGTTTGCATGCGGTAATAGGTTATACTTGCCATGATAAGGTAATTACATGATTAAGATTTAACTCTTTTTCATACATGTTTGTTATGGTTGAATAAGTCTTTGACTTTTCTTGTAGAAATCATTAAGACCTAATAGCCTAATATTGTAAGCCAAAGTTTCTTGTGGTGATTGAAAATTGAGTTTGGTGGTATTATTAGCTATTACAGGTTTTGGGACTGCTCATATTCTAAAGCCCACATTTCGAATTTTTATTCAAAATTGGGAATGTGATTTAGTCAAATAACTTGTAATTATTCTTGGTAATTCACTATGTTCTTGTTTTCTCTCATTTTTCAGATGACTGGTTTTCCCCAGTATATCAGAAAATCCATCAAGGACCCAGAGAAACGGAAAAGGTATCAGACATGGCTAACACATCAGTTGGGAGAAAATAGGTACCTAGTGTGGGAGGATTTGGAGCAAATCGGTTTAAAAGAAGGGTTTGAAAATTTGATAGTATTCAAGGAAGGGAAGCGACATCTGCGCGCATGGAGGAATCTATTTGAGATTAAGGAAAATGTTTATCAAGAGTTAGTTGCTGAGTTTATGGTATCCTTCCAGTTCGACAAAATGATTGATAAGCTAAATGATGACCGAATGATTAGATTCAACTTCATGGGAAATCCTCACCACATATCATTAGCAACCTTCGCCAGACATCTTGAATTATACACTAAGTATCAAGTTACCACTCCTTTCTTCCTGAAGGCAAACACTGAGGTTAAGCAGCGAGACCACACTGCTATTTGGCAAGAATTGACTGGAAATCAGTTCCAGTCCAATGTCAAGGCCACTTCTTTTCTTGATAAGCACTACCAAGTTCTCCACAACCTCATCGCTTGCAGCATTCGAGGAAAGAAAAAGACTAAAGGAGCTGTTGGGGTAAAGGACTTGCAGATCATCAAGAGCATTATAGAGCAGGAACACGTTAATGTTGTCTATTTGGTTGCTGATAGAATCCTTACTGAGTCGGGGTACACCGAGTCAGAGTTTGCATATATGGGAGCAATAATCACTAAGTTAGTTAGGAGAATGGGGCTGTTGACTAAGTAGGTGATTGGTATCCTGACACCAGTGGCAAACAGGGTATCTAAGCCATATGACATTAACTATATGGTTAAGGTTTGGTTGCTAGAGAAAGATGCTGATGGGCAGATAAGATGGAAGGATGGTGATATCATTCCGGGAGTTCGAATGAGACCCCCGAGGAGCAAGAGTGTTTGGTTTGAGTTCGATGACAGCACGGTCCACCGACAGCCTAGGACCGCTGTTGCTCATGAGCGAGAGGAAGGAGAGACAGTCGCTACTGAGGCACAAAGTCCTCTAATACCACTTGTTCGAGAGTTCGGTTGGGGAGATCCGGTATCATCCGAGCTCATGTATGGTATATTGGGTATGCTTAACTCACATTACACACATGACACATATTTAGCTACTGAGTTTGGATTCCCACAACCTACATGCCCTACATGGGTATGCGGCCCACGACCACCCAACTACCACACCATGCCACTACATCCATTTGCCATGATGCCACCCACTACCACCGTTCCCTACACCTCCATACCACCCACATCCTCCACTCGCACTGTGCACATGGAGATTCCTCGAGCCCGCCGTACCAGGACTACTCCTGCGGCTAAGCCGGTTTTCTCTATGCACACTGCGACACCACATGAGCCGCATATCCCACATATTGGACAGCCATCTTCCCGTACCATGACCCGTCCGAGACCATCTGAGTCAGCCACATCAGACACATCTTCGGAGACAGACTCACCTCAGTCAGGGTTCAGACAGGATATGCAGGTTGATGACCAGGTACCGGTGCAGACTGACTATCTGCCTGATATGACTACTGCTACTGTTGTGCCTACTTTTTCAGGATTCACAGGGATGCTTCAGAGCAACCCAGTGCCTTCCGCTGAGCTTCCACCGTACCCGATGCATGGTGCTTCCTTAGGATCATATGAGGTTACAGAGATGGGACTAGATCCCAACTTCCATTTGTACCCGATCCAGCCACCAACATCCGACAGGCAACGCAGTTCATCTTCAGCATCAGTCTCCTGCAGGTTATCCAGTGGACAGCACTCTGCCTCCCGTCATGCACCTTACAACTCCATGCCACCTCCAGCTCACGGACCACCATCCGACCAGGATCCTTCTCACCCTTGATCTTATCAGATTTTATTTTCATTTGTGTTGGATAAATGTATCACTTATTATTATTATTACTGATATTTGGGATTACTGTATTTGACTGTTGCTGCATGAACTATTTGGGTTCCAACCTGTAATCTGGTTGGATCCATCTATCTATCTTATCTTATCGTTTATCTATCATTTACTTATTTTATGCTTTTCTTAGTTAATTTTTAGATTACTTGCAATAAAAGAGAGCAGTAAATAATATGAAAGTTCCCCGAGAAGAAACCGAGATGATGCACGAATCACGCAAAGATCCTGACACAAACTGATCGACTTACACATCCGGATCAGAATCTTCATTCACACATCTCAGTCCTTTCTAGGGGATTTTTTTTTTTCCATTCCTTAGTGATTTTCTTTCATCATCTATAACTCACCGTTATGCCATCATGCTTAAATTCTAAGTGTGGGATTCTAAATCCCACACAAATCAAATCAACTTAGAAATAGGGCTCCAAAATATTTTCAAACTTTAAGTGTGGGATTCCTTCCCAAGAACTTTAAACTTAGTTTGAGAACATTAGGGACAATGTTCCTCTAAGTGTGGGATACACGGTATGTTATACCGTATTCTTTGACTTTGATTGCTAGTCCAAAGTATAACTTTCCAAACATAAGCTTAACTTCGACAGTGGAGATGCCACTCATTCAGTTAGCTTAAAATTTTTCCTAAAAACCTCATTCTTGCTAAAATTTTAGAAAACGTTTTTCAAAATCATAAGCTTAACTTCGACAGTGGAGATGCCACTCATTCAGTTGGCTTAATTTTCATAAAAACTCATTTTTGTTAAAATTTTAAAAATTTTCTGACTCTAAATAATCTTGAGAAAAATAATTTTTTCAGAAATTAATTAAACTGCTTTGGAAAGTAAAATAAGTTAAGATACGATTTCCTTAAAAATGAAATGTTAATCTAAGAGCATCGCACGACTAGGCACATACAACCCTATTGCAGTGAGGTATTTGAGCCTAATAAAAGCATTCATCTTTAATGCTTCACTTTTTCATTTGATGTGTGTGCCGATGCATGTGCTTTAAGTTAGAACTTTCTCTTGGTATACGCTTCGAGACCACACCAATGGGCACCGTACGCGGTGAAGGTGCAGTCAAAGGACCTTGACATTCCTTAGGATATAAACCCCTTTCTATCATATCTCTTCAAGCCCAAAACCCTTCCAACACTTACTTTTAGTGTTGATGATCCGCCTAGAAAACCCTGTTGAGCCTTAGCCTATTCGTTTCTTTCAAAACCCAAAAATATGAACCCACTTATTCCACACCCACCAAAAATCTTATCTTAAAAAAAAAAGTTTACTTGTGGGAAATGTTATTTTAATTATCCTTTTTCCTTTCACTCCAAATTACAAATACTGGTGTTTACTCAAAACTTTCTCGTGTGCGTTCCCTTGATAAGAATCAAAAGTTGAAAAAGTTTATGGTGTGAAAAATTGACACCAAGTAAATGCAAAGTCATCAGAAGGATGAAAAAGATGAAAGAAAGAAAAGGATTTTAAAAAAAAGGCAAAAGAAAGAAACAAAATAAAAATCCCTAGAAAAGTCCAAAAATAGAAACAAAAAGAAAAAGAAAATAGAATAAAGCTAAGTGCTTCGAATCTCTCAAAAAATTCCTGTTCTTATAAAAGTATAAACTCCCCCGAGTATTTTCAAAAAAGATAGAAGTAAAAATAGCTATCTTCTTCCCTTGCCATTTATCCGTTTCCGTTTTCATTAAAAAGGTGTTTAAAGTAATGTTTTCCCAAAAAGTTTAAAGTTCTTAAAGATAAGCTAAACCCCCCATTTTAAACCAAAAACTTCCACTTATCCATACCACTTAACCCTCACCAACCATTACAACCCATTTCGAATGTCCTGGGATGATTAGCACCGTCCTCATTGAAATGGTGGAGATCCGATTCTTGATCAAGCCTATGATGAGAAGCAATGCATGAATGGCTTTATGAGCGATTTCGTTTGATTAGAATGATAGGAAACCCGATACACTCTGACTGAATTGAGTGACCACCTTTGTGAGATCGCCTAGTCATGTACAATATCCATCGAGAATTGTGAAAGTATGCCAATGTTGACATTTCAGGATTAAGGGAGGGTTATCTTAATGATGCTTGCTCTCTAAAAAGGTTTTCTTAGTCGCTGATTCAGTAAAAGTCTCAGGTTATTTCTTGTCAAAACCCAAAAACCGATTTTTTCAAACCTTTATAGCAAGTGAGAATTTTAAAGTTTGCTTGAGGACAAGCAAAAGTCCAAGTGTGGGATATTTGATAACACGTAAAAAGTCATGTTTTTACGTACGTTATCTTCCACATTTTAGGCACAAAGTTAACAAAAACATACTTAAAAGGACATTATTCATAAAGTTTTGTTAACTAAGTCAAAACGGAGTCGATGTTTGAAAAATCACTAAAAATGCTATGATAAACGTAAGAAACCGGGCAAAACTGCTTTATCACACCACCGTTCACTCATTTCAATGCACTTTAAGCTACGCTCCGAGTTATGACCTCTAATTTATGTCATTCTCTTCGTTAGGAAAATACGAACGCGTGGGTATAAAGAACGCTCAAAACGGATAAACGACGAAGAAGATACGCCCGAATGAAGAAACAAAGAACCGAGGGGCCAGCATACGGCTGAACCAGGCTGTATACGGCTGGTCCAGGCCGTATACGGATGGACCTAGACCGTATACGATATGTGCAGGCCGTATACGGCCTATGCACAGCCGTATACGGTCCAGTTCAGCCGTATTCACCCTATGCACAGCCGTATACAGTCCAGTTCACCCGTATTCACCCTAACTCAGTCGTATCGTGCGTTTGGGTGATAAAAATCTGATTTTTATTCGCCTTTGCGATACGGTCTACGGATATGGTTGTGCGATCTCTATAAATACAAGCCTCATTTCATCATTCCAAGACATCTCTCATTCAACACACATTTCACACTTCAATTCTTCGTTTTCTTATATTTTTATATTTTTACTCTCTTTCTAGAATAGTTTAGATAGTTTCTCTCTCTAGAGTTTCTCTCTCTACAGAGAGAGTTAGTTGGTTAGCAGTAGAGAGAGAAGAAAAGCTAGTATTGTAATCACGGTGTAATAAGAAGCATTCTTGGTGCAAGACTCTGCCTTTTCTTTTCAGCTGTTACTCTGCTCAATTTTACTAGTGATATCCTTCTTTTCATACTTATACTATGTCCGAATTATTTCTGCCTATTTGTATAATGTATGTTACTGTTATTGCCATGTTTATTGAGTAAGTACGCTGTTGCGGTTGTTGAAATGTAGATAGTTAGAAGTAGGGATGATGTTGAATTAATCTTTAAATCTATATAATTGGGAATTGTTATATTTGTTATGTCTAAACTTATCATGCATCTAGACTTAGCTATGGATCACCCTTTCCAGTCCTTCGCGTGACTACTACTTTAGGCTTAGAACCTGATCAACTCTAGGTACAGTAGGAAGTTATCTGTGTTATAGTAAAGAAGTCGTGTATGTCACTGTAAACCGGCTGTAATACTGGGCAAACGCCCCGGAAAGAGCCGTCTGTGCCTACACTGTGGATTACCTAGAGACCCTAGAATATGGCCTAGAAACCAATATAGCTGTGGAAGTGCACAGTACACCGTCTGGCTACCCCTGTAACTGAAGCTATGGAAACACTTCGATATTGTACACCGTATATGTACCTAGGGATGAAAAGCTGTGGAAATATCATAGTACACCGCAAGTACATCCTTGGTTACACGAATCTGTGGAACTGTCTAGGTGTTGTACATCGTAAACGGTTCCTAGGTTAGTACACTGTGGAAGGAGTATGCATTGTACACCGCTGGTGTTCCTAGGGCTGAATGACTGATTGCAAAGGAGAGGCTAGATCATGACAGAAGTAGTTGAACTAATCAAACGTAAGGAATGAGTCTAGAGATGAAAGTCAAGCCCAGCAGTGGTTCAGGATTCTTAAAACCCCTAGACTCTACAAAACTGATAGTTTAGAATAGCAAATTAATAATCTGAACATATTTAGGAAATGGCATTTACATTTAGGTGTTAAGAACGGTCGGAATTACCCACGTGGCAGTCTGTTACCTTATTCCTGCACCTTTCAAGGGTCACTTGTCCACAAAGACAGTGTGGGGGGTTGAGCAGCCTGTTCTGATCAGAATCACAATAGCCTAGGTCTCGTGACATACTAATTCTGGTACATAACTAGAATAAGTAGGGTCCTAGTGTTTACACCCATAATGCATCTATTTATTAACTGAAAATGTCCCCAATTATCTTTATAATAAGCATCATCCCCGCAACTGATTATTGAAGTTTCAACCTCCGCAATTCTCTATCTGTCTACCTAGCTACCGATTCTTCTCTATCTTATTTACTTTTCCTGTCTTTAGTTAGTTAGTTAATTAAATTAGAAAAACCCCCAAAACCTACCTATCTGCACAAAACCCATCCTAAAAGCAAAACTCTATCTTTGGCATTACTTCGTTTCAATTCGCTCCGATTTAAGAACGACCTCGAGTTATACTTATTGCTTGCTCACCCTGTGTGATAGGTAGTACTTATAAATCGAGTCCTCAGCTCTTTATAAATTTAAAACTTACCCACCGACGCCCGCTCGGTACTGTCCGGTCAAGTCCCTTGACGACGGGGACGGGCTCTCGCCCCTCACGAGGAGAGAGCTTTAAGAAAACCTGACCGTTCGGGCGCCGTCAAGTTTTTGGCGCCGCTGCCGGGGATCGTAGAGCGTTACGATTCTGAAGCCGCCTTAGATAGAATAAGCAATTAGGAGATCCTTTTCGTATAGGTTATCCTCAACCTATTCGAAAGTTACTTTTCTTAGAATAAATTAGCTTAGTTAAAAATAAAATGAAAAATCCAAAAATATCTTTCTACGATTCGCCACCTTCCTGTCCCATTTCTCTATCCGCCTCCAAGACGACTGAAGAAATGACGGCTATGGACGATGCTGAGTTCTTCAACCACTTGGAACCAGAGTTGAAATCCAACTTTCACTCATCACCGGAAGAAGCCTCTGCTAGCCCAGACGACGATTCTAGAACCTTAGGGAAAGTCTTAGATCTTGACTTAGGAACCCATAAATCTCAACAGAAGATCTCAACTTCTGTTTCTAGCATTCCAAGCTATCAGGTTTTACCTGTGCCTGAGATTAAATATTCCTTAGAAAATATCCCTAGATTCCCTGATTTTGCCGATAATATTCCTGAAAACACTCAATCCTTTCATTCCTCATCTAATGAAGAACGAATCCCCATAAGGAATGAGGATATTCATGAACATCTTCCAAAATCCCCAATTTTTGTCTACCTCGTACCAGAACCTTCGTACACCATTTATCGTGTTGTTGATAAGGAGATACCGAAAGATTCAGATGGTTATGAAATCCGATACGTTGGTTACTCTTTTGACCCTGATAGGAGGTTAGGTGTATGTAAGGCATTTGCCTTACACTTAAATATGTCTGACTTTCCGTACTCAGTCGAGCAAAGAAAAACCATATTTAGGATTGACATACTCGTAGGTATTCTCCACTATCTTCCGATCCAAAAGGAAGATGGTATCTTCACTCGATATCGAGAGCAAGAGCGAAAGCTATTATCAGAAATAGATCGCCTCATGGATCTATTTGCTTGCACCGATTATCCATCAGTTTCACAAACCATGATTAATCGTTATGCTGCAGCAATGATAAAAGAGCTTGAGCTATTAACTTCTAAAGATCCTGCGATCACTCTCGTCATTTCTGGAAAAATTCCATTTTTCGTAGATCCCGCCGCTTATATAATCGCCAAGTTGCAAGAAATATTTCCTGGAGCTGACGACGACAAGATAGAAGCCATTTTCTTTGCCAAAAGAAAAGATATTCACGTTAAATTCGCTTCGTTGTTCGATCAATCCAAATTCCCTTTTACCGTTTCTCAAAGATCTTTAATTTGGGATATCACCATTGCAGTGCAAACTACAAATGGAGATCCCGACTCAAACGAGAAACTTAGGTTTCAGAGAATTTTAGGAAATCTTCTTCACGATCTTAATAATATAGACCGCGGTATGCGAATAGGAATTTCAAGTAAAAAGAAAGTTAGAAAGGAATTTAATAAGTTTGTTGACAATCTGCTAGAATTAGGCCAGAAAGAACATAGGATTCTTAGCGAATTCGAAAATTTTTCATTACACCCTGCTAAGCTAGTTGATTATGTCGTTAACATTCTAAACTGTGATTTTATTCCTCGCTATACTTCAAGATTGCTTTCGAGCAATCCACTTTAAATAGATTTGGAACAATAGTCGAGCTACAGACTTGAAATAAGCGCTTTTTGGGAGGCAACCCAAATTTTTAATTAGGTCTTTAAAATAATTTTCTTAGGTTAAAAATAAGTTAGTTTAGTTGATGGTTTAATGTGTTTTAGAAAAAGGAAAAAGAAAACCCTTTTAAAATCTTTCTCTCCGCAAAATCTGCGCAGTTTCTGAAAACTTGAAAATCTTAAATCAAAATATCTTATAAAGTTTTAAATTGCTTAGATTTTAAAGAGTCAAAATTTTAAACCAAAAATATTGTTTGTTTTTATCTAGTTAAGAAGTTCTCCTTGCGTTTTAATAAAACAATCTTTTGTTGCGCACAGTCAAATACCCAATTTTAAACTTTTGCTAAAATATTTGGCTAAGGTTTTTAATTACCCAAAATACCTAGTAATTACATTTAAAATGTTATTTATGCACAAATGGTAAAAAGGAGGAGTAAATAAAAGGGGTAAAAAGGAGTCAACCAAAGTCAAAACAACAAAAAATCATATTTTTCCCCCTCCTTCTTCCTCCTTGCGCTGGCCTCCATCACCCCACCCCAAACCCACCATTTTCCACCATTTTTGACCAAACCAAGCTTCAAACCTTCATCTCTAGGTCATTTTTATGTCATCTAACATCATTGCATCTTCATTAAGGTAAGATCCAAGCTTAAAATACCAAAATTCTCTAACTTTATTAACCTAGGGTTTCAAGTTCGTTTTTGATGATTTGTGCTTTACATTGCGAAATTGAGCTTTGATTCTTGCTTAGTGATGATATAGGATGATGTAGGAACTAGCATTACTTCTTAGATTGAAGCAATTTGATGTTTGACTTTGGAAAGTTGACTATATTTGACTTTTGTGACTAGTAAACCCATTTTGGCCAATTAATGATTAAATTGCTTATGATAAGTTGTTTGTTGATTGATTAATGCTAAATATGATTAGAATAGCTTATTCATTTGCTTCATTTGTGGTTAAATGCGTAATATGGTCAAGTTAGCAAATTAAAGTAAGCATGGAAAGTTGACTTTTGTTGAAACGTCACCATTTTGAAACAAAACCTTTGATAAAATGATGTTTTAATTAAGTGGATGCTAATGTCTTGCTTTGATTTGCTAATGCAAGTTAGTGTTATGATAGATTTGGCAAATGACAAAAAGGAAACTTTACTTTGGTAATGTTGACTTTAAAAGTCAAAATGCTTAATTTTTAGTAATACTAGTAACCATTCTAGTTAAAAAGTCATGGTGGTGTTTTAAAATTGTATCTTTGAAAGTGTTATGGTAAATCTTAAATGGATACTACATTTTCCTTAATTAACCACTTTTAAATTTTAAAATAGTATCTACTTAAAACAATACCATAAGTACCTAAAAAGATACAATCAAGAAACACATTTGTCAACTAATGAAGCTTTGTTGCGATACTTGCATGATATGGTCAAAATTACTATATACTTGTTTAAAATATCATGGTTTGTTTGCATGCGGTAATAGGTTATACTTGCCATGATAAGGTAATTACATGATTAAGATTTAACTCTTTTTCATACATGTTTGTTATGGTTGAATAAGTCTTTGACTTTTCTTGTAGAAATCATTAAGACCTAATAGCCTAATATTGTAAGCCAAAGTTTCTTGTGGTGATTGAAAATTGAGTTTGGTGGTATTATTAGCTATTACAGGTTTTGGGACTGCTCATATTCTAAAGCCCACATTTCGAATTTTTATTCAAAATTGGGAATGTGATTTAGTCAAATAACTTGTAATTATTCTTGGTAATTCACTATGTTCTTGTTTTCTCTCATTTTTCAGATGACTGGTTTTCCCCAGTATATCAGAAAATCCATCAAGGACCCAGAGAAACGGAAAAGGTATCAGACATGGCTAACACATCAGTTGGGAGAAAATAGGTACCTAGTGTGGGAGGATTTGGAGCAAATCGGTTTAAAAGAAGGGTTTGAAAATTTGATAGTATTCAAGGAAGGGAAGCGACATCTGCGCGCATGGAGGAATCTATTTGAGATTAAGGAAAATGTTTATCAAGAGTTAGTTGCTGAGTTTATGGTATCCTTCCAGTTCGACAAAATGATTGATAAGCTAAATGATGACCGAATGATTAGATTCAACTTCATGGGAAATCCTCACCACATATCATTAGCAACCTTCGCCAGACATCTTGAATTATACACTAAGTATCAAGTTACCACTCCTTTCTTCCTGAAGGCAAACACTGAGGTTAAGCAGCGAGACCACACTGCTATTTGGCAAGAATTGACTGGAAATCAGTTCCAGTCCAATGTCAAGGCCACTTCTTTTCTTGATAAGCACTACCAAGTTCTCCACAACCTCATCGCTTGCAGCATTCGAGGAAAGAGAAAGACTAAAGGAGCTGTTGGGGTAAAGGACTTGCAGATCATCAAGAGCATTATAGAGCAGGAACACGTTAATGTTGTCTATTTGGTTGCTGATAGAATCCTTACTGAGTCGGGGTACACCGAGTCAGAGTTTGCATATATGGGAGCAATAATCACTAAGTTAGTTAGGAGAATGGGGCTGTTGACTAAGTAGGTGATTGGTATCCTGACACCAGTGGCAAACAGGGTATCTAAGCCATATGACATTAACTATATGGTTAAGGTTTGGTTGCTAGAGAAAGATGCTGATGGGCAGATAAGATGGAAGGATGGTGATATCATTCCGGGAGTTCGAATGAGACCCCCGAGGAGCAAGAGTGTTTGGTTTGAGTTCGATGACAGCACGGTCCACCGACAGCCTAGGACCGCTGTTGCTCATGAGCGAGAGGAAGGAGAGACAGTCGCTACTGAGGCACAAAGTCCTCTAATACCACTTGTTCGAGAGTTCGGTTGGGGAGATCCGGTATCATCCGAGCTCATGTATGGTATATTGGGTATGCTTAACTCACATTACACACATGACACATATTTAGCTACTGAGTTTGGATTCCCACAACCTACATGCCCTACATGGGTATGCGGCCCACGACCACCCAACTACCACACCATGCCACTACATCCATTTGCCATGATGCCACCCACTACCACCGTTCCCTACACCTCCATACCACCCACATCCTCCACTCGCACTGTGCACATGGAGATTCCTCGAGCCCGCCGTACCAGGACTACTCCTGCGGCTAAGCCGGTTTTCTCTATGCACACTGCGACACCACATGAGCCGCATATCCCACATATTGGACAGCCATCTTCCCGTACCATGACCCGTCCGAGACCATCTGAGTCAGCCACATCAGACACATCTTCAGAGACAGACTCACCTCAGTCAGGGTTCAGACAGGATATGCAGGTTGATGACCAGGTACCGGTGCAGACTGACTATCTGCCTGATATGACTACTGCTACTGTTGTGCCTACTTTTTCAGGATTCACAGGGATGCTTCAGAGCAACCCAGTGCCTTCCGCTGAGCTTCCACCGTACCCGATGCATGGTGCTTCCTTAGGATCATATGAGGTTACAGAGATGGGACTAGATCCCAACTTCCATTTGTACCCGATCCAGCCACCAACATCCGACAGGCAACGCAGTTCATCTTCAGCATCAGTCTCCTGCAGGTTATCCAGTGGACAGCACTCTGCCTCCCGTCATGCACCTTACAACTCCATGCCACCTCCAGCTCACGGACCACCATCCGACCAGGATCCTTCTCACCCTTGATCTTATCAGATTTTATTTTCATTTGTGTTGGATAAATGTATCACTTATTATTATTATTACTGATATTTGGGATTACTGTATTTGACTGTTGCTGCATGAACTATTTGGGTTCCAACCTGTAATCTGGTTGGATCCATCTATCTATCTTATCTTATCGTTTATCTATCATTTACTTATTTTATGCTTTTCTTAGTTAATTTTTAGATTACTTGCAATAAAAGAGAGCAGTAAATAATATGAAAGTTCCCCGAGAAGAAACCGAGATGATGCACGAATCACGCAAAGATCCTGACACAAACTGATCGACTTACACATCCGGATCAGAATCTTCATTCACACATCTCAGTCCTTTCTAGGGGATTTTTTTTTTCCATTCCTTAGTGATTTTCTTTCATCATCTATAACTCACCGTTATGCCATCATGCTTAAATTCTAAGTGTGGGATTCTAAATCCCACACAAATCAAATCAACTTAGAAATAGGGCTCCAAAATATTTTCAAACTTTAAGTGTGGGATTCCTTCCCAAGAACTTTAAACTTAGTTTGAGAACATTAGGGACAATGTTCCTCTAAGTGTGGGATACACGGTATGTTATACCGTATTCTTTGACTTTGATTGCTAGTCCAAAGTATAACTTTCCAAACATAAGCTTAACTTCGACAGTGGAGATGCCACTCATTCAGTTAGCTTAAAATTTTTCCTAAAAACCTCATTCTTGCTAAAATTTTAGAAAACGTTTTTCAAAATCATAAGCTTAACTTCGACAGTGGAGATGCCACTCATTCAGTTGGCTTAATTTTCATAAAAACTCATTTTTGTTAAAATTTTAAAAATTTTCTGACTCTAAATAATCTTGAGAAAAATAATTTTTTCAGAAATTAATTAAACTGCTTTGGAAAGTAAAATAAGTTAAGATACGATTTCCTTAAAAATGAAATGTTAATCTAAGAGCATCGCACGACTAGGCACATACAACCCTATTGCAGTGAGGTATTTGAGCCTAATAAAAGCATTCATCTTTAATGCTTCACTTTTTCATTTGATGTGTGTGCCGATGCATGTGCTTTAAGTTAGAACTTTCTCTTGGTATACGCTTCGAGACCACACCAATGGGCACCGTACGCGGTGAAGGTGCAGTCAAAGGACCTTGACATTCCTTAGGATATAAACCCCTTTCTATCATATCTCTTCAAGCCCAAAACCCTTCCAACACTTACTTTTAGTGTTGATGATCCGCCTAGAAAACCCTGTTGAGCCTTAGCCTATTCGTTTCTTTCAAAACCCAAAAATATGAACCCACTTATTCCACACCCACCAAAAATCTTATCTTAAAAAAAAAAGTTTACTTGTGGGAAATGTTATTTTAATTATCCTTTTTCCTTTCACTCCAAATTACAAATACTGGTGTTTACTCAAAACTTTCTCGTGTGCGTTCCCTTGATAAGAATCAAAAGTTGAAAAAGTTTATGGTGTGAAAAATTGACACCAAGTAAATGCAAAGTCATCAGAAGGATGAAAAAGATGAAAGAAAGAAAAGGATTTTAAAAAAAAGGCAAAAGAAAGAAACAAAATAAAAATCCCTAGAAAAGTCCAAAAATAGAAACAAAAAGAAAAAGAAAATAGAATAAAGCTAAGTGCTTCGAATCTCTCAAAAAATTCCTGTTCTTATAAAAGTATAAACTCCCCCGAGTATTTTCAAAAAAGATAGAAGTAAAAATAGCTATCTTCTTCCCTTGCCATTTATCCGTTTCCGTTTTCATTAAAAAGGTGTTTAAAGTAATGTTTTCCCAAAAAGTTTAAAGTTCTTAAAGATAAGCTAAACCCCCCATTTTAAACCAAAAACTTCCACTTATCCATACCACTTAACCCTCACCAACCATTACAACCCATTTCGAATGTCCTGGGATGATTAGCACCGTCCTCATTGAAATGGTGGAGATCCGATTCTTGATCAAGCCTATGATGAGAAGCAATGCATGAATGGCTTTATGAGCGATTTCGTTTGATTAGAATGATAGGAAACCCGATACACTCTGACTGAATTGAGTGACCACCTTTGTGAGATCGCCTAGTCATGTACAATATCCATCGAGAATTGTGAAAGTATGCCAAGGTTGACATTTCAGGACTAAGGGAGGGTTATCTTAATGATGCTTGCTCTCTAAAAAGGTTTTCTTAGTCGCTGATTAAGTAAAAGTCTCAGGTTATTTCTTGTCAAAACCTAAAAACCGATTTTTTTCAAACCTTTATAGCAAGTGAGAATTTTAAAGTTTGCTTGAGGACAAGCAAAAGTCCAAGTGTGGGATATTTGATAACACGTAAAAAGTCATGTTTTTACGTACGTTATCTTCCACATTTGAGGCACAAAGTTAACAAAAACATACTTAAAAGGACATTATTCAGAGTCGATGTTTGAAAAATCACTAAAAATGGCATGAAAAACGTAAGAAACCGGGCAAAACTGCTTTATCACACCACCGTTCACTCATTTCAATGCACTTTAAGCTACGCTCTGAGTTATGACCTCTAACTTATGTCATTCTCTTCGTTAGGAAAATACGGCGTGGGTATAAAGAACGCTCAAAACGGATAAACGACGAAGAAGATACGCCCGAATGAAGAAACGAAGAACCGAGGGGCCAGCATACGGCTGAACCAGGCCGTATACGGCTGGTCCAGGCCGTATACGGATGGACCTAGACCGTATACGATATGTGCAGGCCGTATACGGCCTATGCACAGCCGTATACGGTCCAGTTCAGCCGTATGCACCCTATGCACAGCCGTATACAGTCCAGTTCACCCGTATTCACCCTAACTCAGCCGTATCGTGCGTTTGGGTGATAAAATCTGATTTTTATTCGCCTTTGCGATACGGTCTACGGATATGGTTGTGCGATCTCTATAAATACAAGCCTCATTTCATCATTCCAAGACATCTCTCATTCAACACACATTTCACACTTCAATTCTTCGTTTCTTATATTTTTATATTTTTACTCTCTCTCTAGAATAGTTTAGATAGTTTCTCTCTCTAGAGTTTCTCTCTCTACAGAGAGAGTTAGTTGGTTAGCAGTAGAGAGAGAAGAAAAGCTAGTATTGTAATCACGGTGTAATAAGAAGCATTCTTGGTGCAAGACTCTGCCTTTTCTTTTCAGCTGTTACTCTGCTCAATTTTACTGGTGATATCCTTCTTTTCATACTTATACTATGTCCGAATTATTTCTGCCTGTTTGTATAATGTATGTTACTGTTATTGCCATGTTTATTGAGTAAGTATGCTGTTGCGGTTGTTGAAATGTAGATAGTTAGAAGTAGGGATGATGTTGAATTAATCTTTAAATCTATATAATTGGGAATTGTTATATTTGTTATGTCTAAACTTATCATGCATCTAGACTTAGCTATGGATCACCCTTTCCAGTCCTTCGCGTGACTACTACTTTAGGCTTAGAACCTGATCAACTCTAGGTACAGTAGGAAGTTATCTGTGTTATAGTAAAGAAGCCGTGTATGTCACTGTAAACCGGCTGTAATACTGGGCAAACGCCCCGGAAAGAGCCGTCTGTGCCTACACTGTGGATTACCTAGAGACCCTAGAATATGGCCTAGAAACCAATATAGCTGTGGAAGTGCACAGTACACCGTCTGGCTACCCCTGTAACTGAAGCTATGGAAACACTTCGATATTGTACACCGTATATGTACCTAGGGATGAAAAGCTGTGGAAATATCATAGTACACCGCAAGTACATCCTTGGTTACACGAATCTGTGGAACTGTCTAGGTGTTGTACATCGTAAACGGTTCCTAGGTTAGTACACTGTGGAAGGAGTATGCATTGTACACCGCTGGTGTTCCTAGGGCTGAATGACTGATTGCAAAGGAGAGGCTAGATCATGACAGAAGTAGTTGAACTAATCAAACGTAAGGAATGAGTCTAGAGATGAAAGTCAAGCCCAGCAGTGGTTCAGGATTCTTAAAACCCCTAGACTCTACAAAACTGATAGTTTAGAATAGCAAATTAATAATCTGAACATATTTAGGAAATGGCATTTACATTTAGGTGTTAAGAACGGTCGGAATTACCCACGTGGCAGTCTGTTACCTTATTCCTGCACCTTTCAAGGGTCACTTGTCCACAAAGACAGTGTGGGGGGTTGAGCAGCCTGTTCTGATCAGAATCACGATAGCCTAGGTCTCGTGACATACTAATTCTGGTACATAACTAGAATAAGTAGGGTTCTAGTGTTTACACCCATAATGCATCTATTTATTAACTGAAAATGTCCCCAATTACCTTTATAATAAGCATCATCCCCGCAACTGATTATTGAAGTTTCAACCGCCGCAATTCTCTATCTGTCTACCTAGCTACTGATTCTTCTCTATCTTATTTACTTTTCCTGTCTTTAGTTAGTTAGTTAATTAAATTAGAAAAATCCCCAAAACCTACCTATCTGCACAAAACCCATCCTAAAAGCAAATCTCTATCTTTGGCATCACTTCGTTTCAATTCGCTCCGATTTAAGAACGACCTCGAGTTATACTTACTGCTTGCTCACCCTGTGTGATAGGTAGTACTTATAAATTGAGTCCCCAGCTCTTTATAAATTTAAAACTTACCCACCGACGCGCGCTCGGTACTGTCCGGTCAAGTCCCTTGATGACGGGGACGGGCTCTCACCCCTCACGAGGAGAGAGCTTTAAGAAAACCTGACCGTTCGGGCGCCGTCACGCGTATTGATATATATTCAACAATATATATATTGATACATACAATTAGCCTAATACATAGTACTAATTACATGTATTTCGAAATGATTAGGAACTAATAACTAGTCCTAGTTTGACGGGTGTCACACTACATACATAAGAACGGACCACGAAGAAGTACAATGGTGTTAGGTTATTAGTTAGCATTTGAAAGGATGTATTGAAACTCTTAACTTCATTAGATCTATCTATTTATGTAATAATATATACAATATTATCTATATATCTATAGTTATAAGTATATACAAAATTGAATTAGAGATTGTACAATTACACCAAATATATGTAGAAAGTGAATGCAAATATACAATAATTAATTTCCATAAAATATGCACTATGTAGACGTTGGAGACACTATAACTAGACCAAATACTTACAAAAAGTTAATACAAATGATCTTTACAAAAATATATTCATTATTTTATATAAATATACTTTGATTATATTATTAGTTTTGAAAAACCTATATAAATGATATTATTAATAATTAATTGTTCATACACTGTTGGTTGAAGTTTTTAAATGGATAGTACAAGAAAAATATTGACTATTTAATGTATATAATTACTTTACTAAATTTAATAATTAATTGTTCTGTATCTTGGTGCTCTACGAGTCAATGTTTGTATAGCACAAGCAAGTGCGTTGATGTTCGAATCCTTATCTCAACTTATCTTATTTTTAACTTTCCTTTGTTATGTTGATACTTTTTAAATTATTTATTTCCCTTTTTATTGTTATTATTACATTATTATCATACCTTTTTCATATTATCTAAAAACCTTTAAACTCAAATATATCTAAATCAAAAGGGCAATCCTTGATGACCACGGTTGTCACAACATAACCGTGGTATTGTACTATCTTTGGATAGCTACTAGGTTGTCGCAACCGTGGTATTGTATTATCATACCTTTTTACCTTTTCACTTTTTCAGATATGATTTTACGTCTGCAAGCAGGAAAACTTTTTCATACCACCATTAAAGACGTACTCCGTAGTAATTAATTACTATGAAAAACTTGACATCATCTATATATACTCATCATACCATTAATATATACTCATCTAAATAATTTTTCATACCACCATTTCCTAGTATCATTATTTTCATCTTAAAACTTAACAAATTATTTATGATCAACACACACATTCTAAAATGTTGAAATGAAACAAGTAACGAATCTTAGGGGTTGTGCGTATGCATAGCCGTATTGTAGTATGTATGTGATTTGATGTGCATTAAATTGGATGTTGGGACTTGGGATTTGGAAGGTTAAACACTTTAATTGCATTAAAATATATGGAGTTGATAAAGCATACAGTACATGTTGCGACAACACAACTTTGGTAAGCGAATCATTTCCTGTGTTGCCGAGATTTTTTCCGCTATATATATATAGACATTTTGGTAGATAGGATCCTCATTCGTCACCCTAGTTATATTACCACACAATCCACAATTATATTAATTCACAAATTGGTGACCAATGCAGAAAAGTATGTTTTCGGCCAAAGAGTGAGTTTTTTAACAGGCTTTGATGAAAAGATGGTTAAAGCTCTTGATGAAAAACTCCCGAATTTGAATAAAGCAATTCGTATTTTAAGCAGAGACATTTCCCTACTAGTTGATAAACACGAACATCATCATGAAGGGGACATTTCCGAAAGTGAGATAGAGTACCTTTCACAACTTCAAAATAATCTTCTTTTTTACCAGGAAGAGAAAAAAAATGTGAAGAAATGAAGACTCATTTCTAGAAAAATATTGAACAAAATGATGTGTTCATATCTTTGTGGTAATCTTTTCTACTCTCTGTATTATATATATTATATAGTGGGAGGTTCAAATGAGAACCACTCTAAAGTTGAGAACTTTGAGAACCACATTAAATACGTGTTTGTTCACATGTGATTAACTTCAATCATATGTGAACATTGATGTATGTTTAATTGAAAAAGAAAAAAGTCAAAAAAAATTCTAAATTTATATCGAAAAACACATTTTAACCGATTTGTTCACATTATCGTTCACATGTGAACATATATTTGTTTTTTTACGTTTTTCGATATAAATTTAGTATTTTTTTGACTTTTTTCTTTTTCAATTAAACGTACATCAATGTTCACATATGATTAAAGTTAATCACATGTGAACAAACACGTATTTGATGTGGTTCTCAAAGTTCTCAACTTTAGAGTGGTTCTCATTTGAACCTTACCCTATATATATATATATATATATATATATATATATATATATATATATATATATATATATATTTAGCTTGGTCTGTGTTTATATGAAACCAAAAATGTGCATTATATTATATACTCCGTATATTTTGGTCCCTGGTGCATAATATTGAAACATCATATATGCAAATATAAAATATCACAACGATTTTGCATTATGACCACAGTTAATTAATGGAAACCGTGATCATTATTTGAAAAAAATCAGATACTTCTGATCAAATAGCTAGCTAGCTTTTGACTTTGTGACATCACCAAATCACCTAGTAAAAGCCTAAAACAATAAGTGATCATCATTAATCTAGTTACATCTACTTTTTTCAACAAATGTTTATGGATTTATAAAATTAATCCACCTTTTGGTAATTTTTTATTGAACTAACCCGACCCGAATGATTGTTTGGGTTTTGATCCTATTTTAGTATTTTTAGTTACACCCGCAAGGATTTTGTTTCATATTTTTTTCAATAAAAATTATTAGGGAACTTTTTAGAGTGAAAAAACATGTTCTAGCTAGTATTATCTTTTCCCCCTATATATATATCACAATCACAGTGTCCGTATCTCTTTCTAACTCTATTTCTTTTTTTTCCTAAAAACCCTAAAGTTTTTTAAAAAATGGCATCTTCTCCTTCTTCTTTATCAAACAAAAAGCAGGAGTACATTTTACCAAAAGTTTCTCAAACTGATCCTCCACGCCCACCTTCTCCATTGTATGAAATTTTCATTCTTCCTGGACAGAGGGATGAAAATCTTCAAAAATTTGTTAATGGAATGACACAATCTTTTAACAAGGATAAAAAAAATACAAGGAACTTTGGGAAGAAATCAAGAAACTTGAAAACTCGATGAATGAGAAGAGAGTGACATTGGGTTGGTATAAAAAATGTCACAATTAAGTCTATGTTTTTTAATATGTTATTTTTGTTATCATCATCTATGATTTTGTGGGTTAGTAAATATCTTTAATTTGATTTCGATATGTAATATTGTAATACATGATGGTTGAAGTGTAATGTCGCATTTTCATATATCGGTGAATATTATTGTGTTATGGTACTATTTTACATTTATATCTATTTTTGTGTACGACAAAACATTATTGTATACCAATTTAACATTCAATTGTAAGTCGGTTAAAAGTTTATAAATTATTATATATTTTGTTTCATGAGGAAGAAGGGGAAAATCATGATGCCATTTTTAAAATTTTAGTGTTTTTAGAAAGAAAAAAAAAAGAAATAGAGTCACAATAGAAAGAGATTAGGATTGCTATATATACACCACTATAGGTGGATTAGAGAATTATCATTGCCTAGTTAACATTGGAAAGTGTGAAATTCACTTAATTGTCTCAGTTTTTATTCCTTTTTTCACCGTGTTACAAACTATATGTATGATTTTTCATTTCACCTATTATTTATTTGAATATTAAAAATTCGAAATACATATTTTTGGTCTCCATATTAATCATAGTATAAATACTTATAAATTCAGCTAACGTTCAGTTATAAAAGTAATATGTTCGGGTGGACTTTTTCATTACAAACAATATGAACTTACAAAATACAATTATTTATGAGTTATAAATTTTAAATGTAAACCTAGACAGTAACTAAAAGGGAACTTTAAAAGGTTTGAATAACTTAAACATTTTTTTAAAGATAAATCTAATAAATGTCTAAATTATTATAATGAGTCATTATTATCCTAATGGTGTATAGAATCTATAGATAGTGTCCAATTGGTGTATGGATAGCCCATCCATTGTCATATAGAAACGGAATAGTAGTAAAGTGGTATGGTGAGTGGATTACTAAAGTAGTAAAAAGTGGTATGGTGAGTGGATAACTGTACAGTCTGTACTTGACTCTAGAATATTGTGCAGTGTCCAGAACACTGTCCATCACATCACAAATTTCTCAACTAGAATTCTTTTCAAAATACTATGTATGAATGCATGCATGATCTAATATATATGGGACATACTTTTTATACCATTTATTTAGTTTTAAATTAACTTTTATGTACTTTTTCTGTACTTTATTCCATCACTTTCTCTTATATTCTGTACTTTTTCAGTACTTTTTCGTACTTTTTTGTACTTTTTTAATCAAAAATGGTAAGGTGAGAAATTTAAATGGTATGGAAAGCTTATGCTATATATATACCACTTATTTTTATTTTTTATTTTAAAAGAAAATCATTACTGTACTTTTTCTGTACTTTTTCCATCACTTTTTCTTAACATCCTGTACTTTTATGTACTTTTTCTAAATTTTGGTGATATGAAAAGAGAATCTCTTTAATATTGTCCAGAACATTGTCCAAACTTTAAAGGGATTGATTCCTATATTTAGTACAGTAGGTCCCAAAGCGCCTATTGTATGCATGCATTATTTCCTTTTTGGGTAAAGTAAGAAAAACAATGCATTATTTCCTTTTTGGGTAAAGTAAGAAAAACAAACTTTCCTATTTGAGCCGGTGATCATGTTGTAAATAAAAAATAAAAAAAAATTGGATGAAAGTACCTCCTATTTAAGTTCAATACATAAAAAGTTTTCAAAGTTGTACTCATACAACAGTGAAAAATATAAAGTTTAATACATAACGAAACAATAATCATAATAAAAATTATATATTTTCAAACTAATAATTTAATATATAATAACATATTCATAAAATGATGTTATGTTATTAGTTAGCATTTGAATATAATTATAGCTCTTACTCGTGACATGTAGGATTTTATCATACGTTGTAGCTAGGATTATTCTAACCACAATTTAGTTGATCAATTGTAGCTAGGATTATTCTAACCACAATTTAGTCCATCTATTTTAGTTAAATTAAAATTAAAACATTTATTGTAATTAAACAATCAACACCCATATCATCATTATAATCAAGGTATGATTATGTGTTCTTCATTTATTTAACCTAGAATATGGGGGTTTTGGAGTTTTAACTAATTGATGGGTTAAAATCCGAAATTGAAGCTTGGTTTTGTTAAATTGAAGTTAGTTAAGGATTAATTCATGATTTCTAACTAAACCTTAACATAGAATTGAAGAATTGCATGTATGATTATAAATAAAGTGATGGGTTTAGTTGGTTGTTTATAAAGTGAAGGTTGTAATCAT
Organism: Pseudognaphalium luteoalbum; assembly: GCA_963422505.1. Lineage (NCBI taxonomy): Eukaryota > Viridiplantae > Streptophyta > Magnoliopsida > Asterales > Asteraceae > Pseudognaphalium > Pseudognaphalium luteoalbum. Next base: position 54,425,592 of record OY730196.1, read on the forward strand.
GTTAAAATGGTTAGTTGTCTCACCCCCAAATTTGTTAATCGTGGTTAGCGGAAGCATTAGTGTAGTCGGGGGTGCCGACGTTAACGCTGGACAATCACGCATATCAGAGCGTATGATTATTGCTGAACAGTAGCTAAGATGTCATCCTATTTCGTTGTGGGTCCCTTAGTTCCATATGCATGCAGTCTTACTGGTGCTACTAGTTTGTCGCACCCCCAAATTCGGGTTGCGGAAGCGAATCGGGTAGGGGCGCGACTAATCAATATACACAGCACAAAAGATATAATGAACGACCACTACATGCGTCGTTTTACATTGATAGTGATAAAATATAAGTTTACATCAAAATATTGTTTACATTAGCTCAGTTTGAAAATGAGAGATTTAAGTACATAATTAATCTATTCAAAATATAATAATGCAGCTAAAATCTCTGATTGTTTGCATGCTGACTCGAGCTATTAGATCTTCATTGAGCATTCCAACCTACTGTTGGTCACCTGTGATACATGCTAAAATTGATCAGCGAAACGCTGGTGAGCTCACAGGTTTGTATGTCAACACATATTTGTATGAACCGCAAGATTTTATAACTGAATTTAAAATGCAATTAAGCAAAATAAAAGTTATACAACCATGAGCACATAGTCTGAGCTTAACTTGAGCGTCAGGTCCAATTAAGGAAACCTAACTGAGTTGCCTCCTACGAGTGCCTAATCTACACTCGTTTTCCCAAATGCTAATACGTCCGTTTGACCAGTTAGTACGTGCTAACCCAGACGAGGATTGTCAATCCTATATGATATCATATACTAACATTCACGCTACAGATGTATTACCAGACTATGCTATGGAGGGCTTTAGTGATTAGTTGAAAACAACTCATGTAGTATTTGATTTATTGGTACTTGCGTTCAACTTGTAAAATAAAACGAGCAATAATATCACACCCCTTAATGAAAACAGTAAAATAGGGGCCATGAGACTCACCGGAGTCTGGTGTGTTGCTAACAATCAAGTATGATGTAATATGAGGTGTCCGAAGACTGTAACCTGTCGGGCGTTCACAACGCTCACGGTTAGTAAAAGGTGTAGGTGTCTCTAGAGACCACCCATGCTAGTTGTTCATCCAACTAGTTATGTCCAAATGTTTTGGTTTGATTGAATGCTTGTTTGCATTTTGAAAACGTGTACGGCCCGTCGGTAATGGTTGGTAAATAAAATTCTTAAAAATATCCACTTTATACATTTGTTTAACTTATTACCACTGTTTGTTATAAACTTGTTACCACTGTTAGTTTATCAACTCGTTACTACTGTTAGTGTATCAACTCGTTACCACTGTTAGTTTATTACTTTGTTACCACTGTTAGTGTATTAACTCGTTACCACTGTTAGTTTATTACCTTGTTACCACTGTTAGTGTAATAACTCGTTACCACTGTTAGTTTACTACCTTGTTACCACTGTTAGTGTAATAACTCGTTACCACTGTTTGTTTATTACCTTGTTACCACTGTTAGTGTAATAACTCGTTACCACTGTTTGTTATGTTACTCGTTACCACTGTTTATTAACTTATCTTATTACCACTGCTTATGTAGAGAACGTGTTACCACTGTTTATCATATTTATGCGACACTTAAGTTGTCTATGCGACACTAAGGGATTCACGGATACATTTTATGCAACACTAAGGTATTCACGGATACATTTTATGCGACACTGTCGAAGTCCATTTATGTTTTTCATCTGACTTTAAATAATTATTTGGCCAAGTAAGGCTTAACTAAAATTCACGAAATTTTTATATAATTTTCCCCTATGTCTTAGCTTTCTAAATCATACTTTTACATGTGGATTGGACAAACAGAACTCGTGACAAAAATTTGGAAAGTGTCGGGTGTCAAATAGGTGAGTTCAGTGACATGCATTAATTCAAAAATTCATAACTTAAGTTTTATAAAACTTCACAGAATGTGTGAGTAGGGAAATTAAAGATAACACAATTTGTGATCTTTTCCAAGTGGTTTCATCGATTTTAGTTTAGTAATTTACGAGATATTCCTCTTGCAAGTTGACTGAATTTCTGGTCAGATCTAACAGGCTTTATATGTACTATCTTAATTAAAATTTAAAATAGCTAAACATCTCAGAAAAATACGAGGCTTACGGATTTGGAAACTAGACTCGAAGAACTTCATTTTAGAGCCAAGAACCACGAGATTTCGTTAAGATATGTGTTAGTTATGGTCGATCTATCCCGACCTAAAATATTGTCCAGTGGTTTTTGTTATTATCCGGTGGATAACCGCGTATTCATATGATTTTCTGAGTGGTTTTGGACATAATCAGTAGTGAGATGGGTTCTAGCATGTGTGTACATGTTATCCAAAGAAATACAAAGGAAGAGCAGAGATTTATACTGAGCAAAGTGGATCTAGAGTCGAAATGGGTAATGATATGCTGTTGCTGTCCTCCTTGGTTCTTCCTTGCTTCTTCTTCGTTTTTCTTCAAGTAAAATGGGTAAGATGATGGAGGTTTATGGTGGTGATGATGGCAGGTTTGTAGAGAGAGAGAAGAGAGAGGCTAGAGAGAAATGTTGCTTGTATGTGTGGAAAATGAAGTGAGGTGCATGGGAGTGGAGTGCAAATTTGGGTTAAGTGAGTCAAAGGGGAAAAGGAAAGTGGGGGCAGCATGGGGGCCGGCCAAGGGGGCCCATGGAGGCTGGTTTGACCACATTTTAATTTTTCCAGACTACATTAAGTCCCGTGGTTGTTTACCCGATCGTTTCGACGTCAATTTAGACGTTACATGTTTAATATGCGCGTTTAGGTAACGATTCAAAGTACGATATTTTTACTGGAAAGTATTATCCTAAATACTTTATTTTATGTTGTTAAAATGTTTTCGGGTCTCGGTTTATGCATTCGTTGTGTATTTATACGTTTTGTTCGCGTTCGGTTACGTTTTAAGTAAGACGTATACGTTCGTTATATTATAATCATGATATAGAATAATAAGTAGAGTGATTAAATAATTTCATATTATTTAATATATATATTGAGTTCACCAACGTCCGTATTAATGTATCGGGATCCACCTGAGATGAAATTGCACGATTGAACATAATCGCGTACGTGTATATATATTCCAATATATATATTGATACATACAATTAGCCAAATCTAGCACTAATTACATGTATTAATAATTGATTAGGCACTAATTACTAGTCCTAATTCGACGGGTGTCACATTCTCCCCCCGTTAGGAGAATTTCGTCCCGAAATTTTGTTTGAAGTCGTGTTTGAAGTAGCGTCAGCAAATAACTGAGGATACTTGAGTCGCATCTGGTCCTCCCGTTCCCAGGTGAATTCCGGCCCACGCCGCGAATTCCACCTGACTTTGACAATGGGGATACGACTTTGTTTGAGTTGTTTGACCTCACGGTCCATGATTTCGGCGGGTTCTTCAACAAAATGAAGCTTGTCGTCAATACGAATTTCATCGAGTGGAATGATAAGTGTCTCATCAGATAGACACTTCTTTAAATTTGAAATGTGAAAAGTGGGGATGCACACTGCTGAGCTCGGATGGCAGTTGCAATCGATATGTCACTGGACCTATCCTCTCGAGGATCTCGAATGGTCCAATGTATCTGGGATTCAACTTCCCGCGTTTGCCGAAACGAATGACACCTTTCCAAGGTGAAACTTTGAGTAGTACTCGATCTCCAACCTGGAATTCGAGTGGTTTGCGTCTCACGTCAGCATAACTTTTCTGACGATCACGTGCGGCCTTGAGTTTGTTTTGAATCTCAAAGATTTTCTCGGTTGTTTCGTGAATGAGTTCGGGACCAGTGAGTTGACTATCTCCCACTTCGGTCCAACAAATCGGTGAGCGGCACTTACGACCGTAGAGTGCCTCGAAGGGTGCAGCCTTTATGCTGGAGTGATAACTGTTGTTATACAAAAACTCGCACAACGGTAGGTGTTTTTCCCAGTTTACACCGAAGTCAACTACGCAAGCTCGTAGCATGTCTTCCAGTGTTTGAATTGTTCGTTCACTTTGGCCATCGGTTTGAGGATGGTATGCGGTACTCATATCAAGACGGGTACCCAATGATTTTTGCAGTGATTGCCAAAAGTTAGATGTGAAACGACTATCCCTATCGGAGATAATCGAGATTGGAACACCGTGTCGAGAGACAACCTCTTTGATGTAGATTTGTGTGAGGCGTTCCATTTTGTCGGTTTCCTTGATAGCCAGGAAGTGAGCAGATTTTGTGAGGCGATCGACGATCACCCAAATGGTATCGCAACCGCTCGATGACTTTGGTAGTTTGGTTATGAAATCCATGGCAATTTGTTCCCATTTCCATTCAGGAATGCTGGGTTGTTGGAGTAAACCAGAAGGTTTTTGGTATTCAGCTTTGACTTTCGAGAAAGTAAGACACTTGCTGACGTATGTAGCGATTTCAGCTTTCATATTCGGCCACCAATAAAATTTCTTGATGCCGTGATACATTTTGTCAGATCCAGGATGGATAGAATATTTGGACTTGTGAGCTTCATCCATCTCCAAGTCTCGTAGGTTTCCAAAACTGGGTAACCAGATTCGGTTTGAGAAATACCTAATCCGTTAGGCTTGATTTCGAATTGTTTGTCCATGCCTCACAAGGCTTCGTTTTTGATATTATCGGGTTTCAGAGCTTCGAGTTGAGCAGTGAGAATCTGAATGTTTAGATCATTGTGAATAGTTATGCTGAGGGCTCGGACTCGAAGTGGTTTCGTTCGTTCCTTTCGACTGAGGGCATCGGCAACAACATTTGCTTTGCCCGGATGGTATTTGATCTCACAATCGTGGTCAGTAAGCAATTCGACCCACCGGCGTTATCTCATGGTGAGATCCTTCTGATCGAATATGTGTTGGAGACTTTTGTGGTCGGTAAAGATTGTGCACTTAGTGCCATAGAGGTAATGTCTCCAGATTTTGAGGGCAAAGACGACAGCTCCTAACTCGAGATCGTGGGTGGTGTAGTTCCTCTCATGGATTTTGAGCTGTCGTGAAGCATAAGCAATAACTTTGTCACGTTGCATCAGCACGCAACCGAGACCTTGATGAGAAGCATCGCAGTATACCACAAAGTCATTGGTGCCTCCGGGTAAGGATAGAATCGGAGCACTGCAAAGCTTTTGTTTCAGAAGTTGAAATGATGACTCTTGTTTATTAGTCCAATCGAACCTTTTGTCTTTCTGAGTCAGGGTTGTGAGTGGTTGAGCTATTTTCGAGAAATTTTCAATGAATCGCTGATAGTATCCGGCAAGACCTAAGAATTGACGTACTTCGGTTGGAGATGTTGGTGCTTGCCAGCACTTGATGGCCTCGATTTTCGATTGATCAACATGGATTCCTTGACTATTAACAACATGTCCAAGGAATTGAACGGATTGTATCCAGAACTCACACTTGGAGAATTTGGCGTAAAGCTCTTCGTGTTTAAGTAGCTCTAGGATGGTTTTGAGGTGTTGCGCGTGTTCTTGTTCGTTTCGCGAATATATGAGAATGTCGTCAATGAAGACAATGACAAACTTGTCGAGATATGGCTTGCACACCCGATTCATAAGATCCATGAATACAGCCGGTGCGTTGGTTAGGCCGAATGGCATTACTTGAAATTCATAATGCCCGTAACGAGTTCGGAAAGCAGTTTTCGGGATATCGGTGTCGCGAACTCGAAGCTGATGATAACCTGACCGAAGATCGATCTTTGAATAAATACTTGACCCTTGTAGTTGGTCAAATAGGTCATCGATGCGAGGGAGTGGATATCGGTTCTTGATGGTCAATTTGTTCAACTCTCGGTAGTCGATGCACATTCGGAAGGAACCGTCTTTCTTTTTCACGAATAAGATCGGAGCTCCCCAAGGTGAAGAACTCGGTCGAATGAATCCTCTATCCAGGAGTTCCTGTAACTGGGTGGACAGCTCCTGAAGTTCGGATGGGGCTAATCGGTATGGTGCTCGGGCCACAGGCGCAACACCTGACACGAGGTCAATTGAGAATTCAACCTGTCTTGGCGGTGGCAGACCAGGCATTTCTTCGGGAAAAACTTCTGGAAAGTCTCGAACGATGGGCACATCCTCAAGTCGCTTCTCCTCCGACTTTTTCTCCATGATGTGTGCGAGGATTGCCGGATAACCTTTTCTCAGGAATTTACGAGTTTTCAAGCAAGATATGATGTTTAGTCTCGTCCCACCGGTCTCCCCCTGTATGACCAAGGTTCTACCGACGGCGAGAGGAATACGAACGAGTTTATCGTAACAAATGATTTCAGCGCGGTGTTTGGACAACCAGTCCATACCAATGATGACGTCGAAACTTCCAATTTCAACAGGCATAAGATCGATTGAAAAGATTTCGTTGGCTAGGTTTAAAGTGCAATTAGGTATCACACTATCAGTTTCTATGAGTTTACCATTTTCAAGTTCTACAGTGTACTTAACATCTAGAGCAACAGGGGCGATGTCAAGTAGAGGGCAAAACTCATCAGAAATAAAGCTTCTATCGGCACCAGTATCAAACAGAATAGAAGCAGATAAGTTGTTGAGGAGGAACATACCCGTGACCACATTCGGGTCCTGACGGTCATCCCCGGAGTTGAGTACGAACGCTCTTCCCCTTGCGTTGTTGTTGTTGCTGTTGTTGCCCTTGCTCTTGTTTTTAGGACATTCGTTTCTGAAGTGTCCTGTTTCTCCACACCCAAAGCAGGATTTGGGTTGGTTGGAATTATTGCGAGAGGTGTTGTTGTTGGATTAGGGGGCTCGGCAATCTCGGGTCAAGTGCCCGTACTTCCTGCAGTTGTTGCAGGGAGTACTGCATGGACCGTCGTGGTGGTAGTTGCACTTGGAACAATATGGCCTGTCCCCAGTGTAAGCGCGTTTGGGTTCAGAGTTGGTGTTGTAAACTTAGATGGTGTTGGATTTCTTGTTCTGGTTGTTGTGGTATTCAGAAGGTTTGCGTTTGTTGTTGTTGGAGGAGGATGTATTGGATTTCTCACGGCTGACAACCATTGCCATGAGTTCATGTGCTAGCCGGATAGCACTTTCAGTAGTGGTTGGCTTAGATGAAGCGACGTTCCCCTGGATATTTTCCGGGAGGCCGCGGATGTATCTTTTGATGCTCTTCTCCTCCGGATCAACCAAACCCGAGCATAACAGCGCAAATTGCTGGAACTTGGTGGTATATCCAGCAATGTCAGTTCCCTGCACAGTCAGGTGCCAGAACTCTTCCTCCAACCGATGCAGTTCTTCTTCAGGGCAGTATTTTTCCCTTAGCTTCTTCTTCAATTCAGCCCAGGGGAGTTGGTTTGCTATTTCGATGCCTACAGAGTTGGCATGGGTGTTCCACCACGTAAGTGCACCTTCCTGAAAGGTGTAAGCAGAGAATTTGACCTTGTTTTCCTCAGCACAGTTGCATAGGTTGAATACAGATTCCATACGTTCAATCCACCTAATCAGACCAATGGCACCTTCCGTGCCCTTGAAGTAAAGTGGCTTGCAGCTAAGAAAATCCTTGTAAGAGCAAGGTTTGACAACAAGGGTGTTGACTGGGGTTTCGTCATTGTTTCGTGAGTTTCGGGGTGAATCCCGAGCAGCCAAAGCATCAGCCGCTGCTCGAGATACGACAGCAGCAAGTTCGGCATCACTGTAACTTTTCTTCTTTGACGGCATGATTCTTCAAGAAAGAAACAAGAGGTACATGAGAAGTTGTACCGGAATGATAATTCAATAGATGTATATATATTTAAGCAGTAATATACAACATCACACAGTGAAAATTAACAATGTAAGATAGTCGAGAGAAATTGCTGATTGATATTACGATGTTAAATGATTACAGACAATTCCAAATCACGAGTTTCAAAAGTTACAGACTTAGAAGTTTTACAAAAGTTCCGGGAATTGTTACATCCGGTAGAATTACATAGGTCCTATGAAAGCATAATAGAGTACAGGTTCAGCCTAAGCTAATCCTGACGTAGATTGAGTTGTGGCAGTAGTGTGGTGAGATGATTCACAGATTCTGTAAGTCTGCTAACCATTCGGAGGGCGTCCTCGGTTTCCCTTAGACGTGTCTCGCACTGGTTCAGCCTTGATTGTAGGACGGAAATTTCATTTCGGTTGCCAATCACTTGGTTGTGGACAACCTCCATAGTTCCGATGGTTTCACCCAGACGGTTGTCAAGGGTGTCCATGTGGTTGACGGTATTTTCATGATCTTCGGAGACTTGATTGATACGTTCGAGTGACGTGAGTCTCCAGTTTTCGTTGATTTCTTGGAGTTCGATATCCATAGTATTAAGTCGTTGTTCGTGTCAGTGTAGCCTAGTGGCTAAATCTGACAAAGTGAAATGAGTGGGATATGGGTCAGCTCGAGGCAACCAGATGTTCCTCCTAGCCACCCTTAGGTTTCGTGATCCATACGGATGAGAGCGTGACGAGTTGGGTGGTGTGTTTGCCATTCTGAGACAAAGCGTTAGAAAGAATGAGTCTTATATTCATATAATGCATATATAATATAGCCTAAGATATTGAGCGAGAGTGAGGCCTATATATATATATATATATATATATATATATATATATATATATCACATAATAGCCTAAAGTGTCTAATCACAGACATGTTTGAGTCCTGGTTTCTCTCATGGTCAGAGTCAACTAGTGTATCCTGTTCAGTCATGACTCCTTTAAGATCTCACATCATATTCTTTTGATTGTACATAGTTGATCAGGCTATATTAAATTAAACCAATACAATGCAGTCACTGAACCTAATCATACTTAATAAGGAATACTGCCTAACGGTCATAGTCTAGGCCCACTAAATGCAACCTAGTTCACTATAACCTTAGGCTCTGATACCAATCTGTCGCACCCCCAAATTCGGGTTGCGGAAGCGAATCGGGTCGGGGCGCGACTAATCAATATACACAACACAAAAGATATAATGAACGACCACTACATGCGTCGTTTTACATTGATAGTGATAAAACATAAGTTTACATCAAAATATTGTTTACATTAGCTCAGTTTGAAAATGAGAGATTTAAGTACATAATTAATCTATTCAAAATATAATAATGCAGCTAAAATCTCTGATTGTTTGCATGCTGACTCGAGCTAATAGATCTTGATTGAGCAGTCCAACCTACTGCTGGTCACCTGTGATACATGTTAAAATTGATCAGCGAAACGCTGGTGAGCTCACAGGTTTGTATGTCAACACATATTTGTATGAACCGCAAGATTTTATAACTGAATTTAAAATGCAATTAAGCAAAATAAAAGTTATACAACCATGAGCACATAGTCTGAGCTTAACTTGAGCGTCAGGTCCAATTAAGGAAACCTAACTGAGTTGCCTCCTACGAGTGCCTAATCTACACTCGTTTTCCCAAATGCTAATACGTCCGTTTGACCAGTTAGTACGTGCTAACCCAGACGAGGATTGTCAATCCTATATGATATCATATACTAACATTCACGCTACAGATGTATTACCAGACTATGCTATGGAGGGCTTTAGTGATTAGTTGAAAACAACTCATGTAGTATTTGATTTATTGGTACTTGCGTTCAACTTGTAAAATAAAACGAGCAATAATATCACACCCCTTAATGAAAACAGTAAAATAGGGGCCATGAGACTCACCGGAGTCTGGTGTGTTGCTAACAATCAAGTATGATGTAATATGAGGTGTCCGAAGACTGTAACCTGTCGGGCGTTCACAACGCTCACGGTTAGTAAAAGGTGTAGGTGTCTCTAGAGACCACCCATGCTAGTTGTTCATCCAACTAGTTATGTCCAAATGTTTTGGTTTGATTGAATGCTTGTTTGCATTTTGAAAACGTGTACGGCCCGTCGGTAATGGTTGGTAAATAAAATTCTTAAAAATATCCACTTTATACATTTGTTTCACTTATTACCACTGTTTGTTATAAACTTGTTACCACTGTTAGTTTATCAACTCGTTACTACTGTTAGTGTATCAACTCGTTACCACTGTTAGTTTATTACTTTGTTACCACTGTTAGTGTATTAACTCGTTACCACTGTTAGTTTATTACCTTGTTACCACTGTTAGTGTAATAACTCATTACCACTGTTAGTTTATTACCTTGTTACCACTGTTAGTGTAATAACTCGTTACCACTGTTTGTTTATTACCTTGTTACCACTGTTAGTGTAATAACTCGTTACCACTGTTTGTTATGTTACTCGTTACCACTGTTTATTAACTTATCTTGTTACCACTGTTTATTTAGTGAACGTGTTACCACTGTTTATCATATTTATGCGACACTTAAGTTGTCTATGCGACACTAAGGGATTCACGGATACATTTTATGCAACACTAAGGTATTCACGGATACATTTTATGCGACACTGTCGAAGTCCATTTATGTTTTTCATCTGACTTTAAATAATTATTTGGCCAAGTAAGGCTTAACTAAAATTCACGAAATTTTTATATAATTTTCCCCTATGTCTTAGCTTTCTAAATCATACTTTTACATGTGGATTGGACAAACAGAACTCGTGACAAAAATTTGGAAAGTGTCGGGTGTCAAATAGGTGAGTTCAGTGACATGCATTAATTCAAAAATTCATAACTTAAGTTTTATAAAACTTCACAGAATGTGTGAGTAGGGAAATTAAAGATAACACAATTTGTGATCTTTTCCAAGTGGTTTCATCGATTTTAGTTTAGTAATTTACGAGATATTCCTCTTGCAAGTTGACTGAATTTCTGGTCAGATCTAACAGGCTTTATATGTACTATCTTAATTAAAATTTAAAATAGCTAAACATCTCAGAAAAATACGAGGCTTACGGATTTGGAAACTAGACTCGAAGAACTTCATTTTAGAGCCAAGAACCACGAGATTTCGTTAAGATATGTGTTAGTTATGGTCGATCTATCCCGACCTAAAATATTGTCCAGTGGTTTTTGTTATTATCCGGTGGATAACCGCGTATTCATATGATTTTCTGAGTGGTTTTGGACATAATCAGTAGTGAGATGGATTCTAGCATGTGTGTACATGTTATCCAAAGAAATACAAAGGAAGAGCAGAGATTTATACTGAGCAAAGTGGATCTAGAGTCGAAATGGGTAATGATATGCTGTTGCTGTCCTCCTTGGTTCTTCCTTGCTTCTTCTTCGTTTTTCTTCAAGTAAAATGGGTAAGATGATGGAGGTTTATGGTGGTGATGATGGCAGGTTTGTAGAGAGAGAGAAGAGAGAGGCTAGAGAGAAATGTTGCTTGTATGTGTGGAAAATGAAGTGAGGTGCATGGGAGTGGAGTGCAAATTTGGGTTAAGTGAGTCAAAGGGGAAAAGGAAAGTGGGGGCAGCATGGGGGCCGGCCAAGGGGGCCCATGGAGGCTGGTTTGACCACATTTTAATTTTTCCAGACTACATTAAGTCCCGTGGTTGTTTACCCGATCGTTTCGACGTCAATTTAGACGTTACATGTTTAATATGCGCGTTTAGGTAACGATTCAAAGTACGATATTTTTACTGGAAAGTATTATCCTAAATACTTTATTTTATGTTGTTAAAATGTTTTCGGGTCTCGGTTTATGCATTCGTTGTGTATTTATACGTTTTGTTCGCGTTCGGTTACGTTTTAAGTAAGACGTATACGTTCGTTATATTATAATCATGATATAGAATAATAAGTAGAGTGATTAAATAATTTCATATTATTTAATATATATATTGAGTTCACCAACGTCCGTATTAATGTATCGGGATCCACCTGAGATGAAATTGCACGATTGAACATAATCGCGTACGTGTATATATATTCCAATATATATATTGATACATACAATTAGCCAAATCTAGCACTAATTACATGTATTAATAATTGATTAGGCACTAATTACTAGTCCTAATTCGACGGGTGTCACATTCTCCCCCCGTTAGGAGAATTTCGTCCCGAAATTTTGTTTGAAGTCGTGTTTGAAGTAGCGTCAGCAAATAACTGAGGATACTTGAGTCGCATCTGGTCCTCCCGTTCCCAGGTGAATTCCGGCCCACGCCGCGAATTCCACCTGACTTTGACAATGGGGATACGACTTTGTTTGAGTTGTTTGACCTCACGGTCCATGATTTCGGCGGGTTCTTCAACAAAATGAAGCTTGTCGTCAATACGAATTTCATCGAGTGGAATGATAAGTGTCTCATCAGATAGACACTTCTTTAAATTTGAAATGTGAAAAGTGGGATGCACACTGCTGAGCTCGGATGGCAGTTGCAATCGATATGTCACTGGACCTATCCTCTCGAGGATCTCGAATGGTCCAATGTATCTGGGATTCAACTTCCCGCGTTTTCCGAAACGAATGACACCTTTCCAAGGTGAAACTTTGAGTAGTACTCGATCTCCAACTTGGAATTCGAGTGGTTTGCGTCTCACGTCATCATAACTTTTCTGACCATCACGTGCGGCCTTGAGTTTGTTTTGAATCTCGAAGATTTTCTCGGTTGTTTCGTGAATGAGTTCGGGACCAGTGAGTTGACTATCTCCCACTTCGGTCCAACAAATCGGTGAGCGGCACTTACGACCGTAGAGTGCCTCGAAGGGTGCAGCCTTTATGCTGGAGTGATAACTGTTGTTATACAAAAACTCGCACAACGGTAGGTGTTTTTCCCAGTTTACACCGAAGTCAACTACGCAAGCTCGTAGCATGTCTTCCAGTGTTTGAATTGTTCGTTCACTTTGGCCATCGGTTTGAGGATGGTATGCGGTACTCATATCAAGAGGGGTACCCAATGATTTTTGCAGTGATTGCCAAAAGTTAGATGTGAAACGACTATCCCTATCGGAGATAATCGAGATTGGAACACCGTGTCGAGAGACAACCTCTTTGATGTAGATTTGTGTGAGGCGTTCCATTTTGTCGGTTTCCTTGATAGCCAGGAAGTGAGCAGATTTTGTGAGGCGATCGACGATCACCCAAATGGTATCGCAACCGCTCGATGACTTTGGTAGTTTGGTTATGAAATCCATGGCAATTTGTTCCCATTTCCATTCAGGAATGCTGGGTTGTTGGAGTAAACCAGAAGGTTTTTGGTATTCAGCTTTGACTTTCGAGCAAGTAAGACATTGCTGACGTATGTAGCGATTTCAGCTTTCATATTCGGCCACCAATAAAATTTCTTGATGCCGTGATATATTTTGTCAGATCCAGGATGGATAGAATATTTGGACTTGTGAGCTTCATCCATCTCCAAGTCTCGTAGGTTTCCAAAACTGGGTAACCAGATTCGGTTTGAGAAATACCTAATCCCGTTAGGCTTGATTTCGAATTGTTTGTCCATGCCTCACAAGGCTTCGTTTTTGATATTATCGGGTTTCAGAGCTTCGAGTTGAGCAGTGAGAATCTGAATGTTTAGATCATTGTGAATAGTCATGCTGAGGGCTCGGACTCGAAGTGGTTTCGTTCGTTCCTTTCGACTGAGGGCATCGGCAACAACATTTGCTTTGCCCGGATGGTATTTGATCTCACAATCGTGGTCGGTAAGCAATTCGACCCACCGGCGTTATCTCATGGTGAGATCCTTCTGATCGAATATGTGTTGGAGACTTTTGTGGTCGGTAAAGATTGTGCACTTAGTGCCATAGAGGTAATGTCTCCAGATTTTGAGGGCAAAGACGACAGCTCCTAACTCGAGATCGTGGGTGGTGTAGTTCCTCTCATGGATTTTGAGCTGTCGTGAAGCATAAGCAATAACTTTGTCACGTTGCATCAGCACGCAACCGAGACCTTGATGAGAAGCATCGCAGTATACCACAAAGTCATTGGTGCCTCCGGGTAAGGATAGAATCGGAGCACTGCAAAGCTTTTGTTTCAGAAGTTGAAATGATGACTCTTGTTTATTAGTCCAATCGAACCTTTTGTCTTTCTGAGTCAGGGTTGTGAGTGGTTGAGCTATTTTCGAGAAATTTTCAATGAATCGCTGATAGTATCCGGCAAGACCTAAGAATTGACGTACTTCGGTTGGAGATGTTGGTGCTTGCCAGCACTTGATGGCCTCGATTTTCGATTGATCAACATGGATTCCTTGACTATTAACAACATGTCCAAGGAATTGAACGGATTGTATCCAGAACTCACACTTGGAGAATTTGGCGTAAAGCTCTTCGTGTTTAAGTAGCTCTAGGATGGTTTTGAGGTGTTGCGCGTGTTCTTGTTCGTTTCGCGAATATATGAGAATGTCGTCAATGAAGACAATGACAAACTTGTCGAGATATGGCTTGCACACCCGATTCATAAGATCCATGAATACAGCCGGTGCGTTGGTTAGGCCGAATGGCATTACTTGAAATTCATAATGCCCGTAACGAGTTCGGAAAGCAGTTTTCGGGATATCGGTGTCGCGAACTCGAAGCTGATGATAACCTGACCGAAGATCGATCTTTGAATAAATACTTGACCCTTGTAGTTGGTCAAATAGGTCATCGATGCGAGGGAGTGGATATCGGTTCTTGATGGTCAATTTGTTCAACTCTCGGTAGTCGATGTACATTCGGAAGGAACCGTCTTTCTTTTTCACGAATAAGATCGGAGCTCCCCAAGGTGAAGAACTCGGTCGAATGAATCCTCTATCTAGGAGTTCCTGTAACTGGGTGGACAGCTCCTGAAGTTCGGATGGGGCTAATCGGTATGGTGCTCGGGCCACAGGCGCAGCACCTGACACGAGGTCAATTGAGAATTCAACCTGTCTTGGCGGTGGCAGACCAGGCATTTCTTCGGGAAAAACTTCTGGAAAGTCTCGAACGATGGGCACATCCTCAAGTCGCTTCTCCTCCGACTTTTTCTCCATGATGTGTGCGAGGATTGCCGGATAACCTTTTCTCAGGAATTTACGAGTTTTCAAGCAAGATATGATGTTTAGTCTCGTCCCACCGGTCTCCCCCTGTATGACCAAGGTTCTACCGACGGCGAGAGGAATACGAACGAGTTTATCATAACAAATGATTTCAGCGCGGTGTTTGGACAACCAGTCCATACCAATGATGACGTCGAAACTTCCAATTTCAACAGGCATAAGATCGATTGAAAAGATTTCGTTGGCTAGGTTTAAAGTGCAATTAGGTATCACACTATCAGTTTCTATGAGTTTACCATTTTCAAGTTCTACAGTGTACTTAACATCTAGAGCAACAGGGGCGATGTCAAGTAGAGGGCAAAACTCATCAGAAATAAAGCTTCTATCGGCACCAGTATCAAACAGAATAGAAGCAGATAAGTTGTTGAGGAGGAACATACCCGTGACCACATTCGGGTCCTGACGGTCATCCCCGGAGTTGAGTACGAACGCTCTTCCCCTTGCGTTGTTGTTGTTGCTGTTGTTGCCCTTGCTCTTGTTTTTAGGACATTCGTTTCTGAAGTGTCCTGTTTCTCCACACCCAAAGCAGGATTTGGGTTGGTTGGAATTATTGCGAGAGGTGTTGTTGTTGGATTAGGGGGCTCGGCAATCTCGGGTCAAGTGCCCGTACTTCCTGCAGTTGTTGCAGGGAGTACTGCATGGACCGTCGTGGTGGTAGTTGCACTTGGAACAATATGGCCTGTCCCCAGTGTAAGCGCGTTTGGGTTCAGAGTTGGTGTTGTAAACTTAGATGGTGTTGGATTTCTTGTTCTGGTTGTTGTGGTATTCAGAAGGTTTGCGTTTGTTGTTGTTGGAGGAGGATGTATTGGATTTCTCACGGCTGACAACCATTGCCATGAGTTCATGTGCTAGCCGGATAGCACTTTCAGTAGTGGTTGGCTTAGATGAAGCGACGTTCCCCTGGATATTTTCCGGGAGGCCGCGGATGTATCTTTTGATGCTCTTCTCCTCCGGATCAACCAAACCCGGGCATAACAGCGCAAATTGCTGGAACTTGGTGGTATATCCAGCAATGTCAGTTCCCTGCACAGTCAGGTGCCAGAACTCTTCCTCCAACCGATGCAGTTCTTCTTCAGGGCAGTATTTTTCCCTTAGCTTCTTCTTCAATTCAGCCCAGGGGAGTTGGTTTGCTATTTCGATGCCTACAGAGTTGGCATGGGTGTTCCACCACGTAAGTGCACCTTCCTGAAAGGTGTAAGCAGAGAATTTGACCTTGTTTTCCTCAGCACAGTTGCATAGGTTGAATACAGATTCCATACGTTCAATCCACCTAATCAGACCAATGGCACCTTCCGTGCCCTTGAAGTAAAGTGGCTTGCAGCTAAGAAAATCCTTGTAAGAGCAAGGTTTGACAACAGGAGTGTTGACTGGGGTTTCGTCATTGTTTCGCGAGTTTCGGGGTGAATCACGAGCAGCCAAAGCATCAGCCACTGCTCGAGATACGACAGCAGCAAGTTCGGCATCACTGTAACTTTTCTTCTTTGACGGCATGATTCTTCAAGAAAGAAACAAGAGGTACATGAGAAGTTGTACCGGAATGATAATTCAATAGATGTATATATATTTAAGCAGTAATATACAACATTTCGGTTTCCCTTAGACGTGTCTCGCACTGGTTCAGCCTTGATTGTAGGACGGAAATTTCATTTCGGTTGCCAATCACTTGGTTGTGGACAACCTCCATAGTTCCGATGGTTTCACCCAGACGGTTGTCAAGGGTGTCCATGTGGTTGACGGTATTTTCATGATCTTCGGAGACTTGATTGATACGTTCGAGTGACGTGAGTCTCCAGTTTTCGTTGATTTCTTGGAGTTCGATATCCATAGTATTAAGTCGTTGTTCGTGTCAGTGTAGCCTAGTGGCTAAATCTGACAAAGTGAAATGAGTGGGATATGGGTCAGCTCGAGGCAACCAGATGTTCCTCCTAGCCACCCTTAGGTTTCGTGATCCATACGGATGAGAGCGTGACGAGTTGGGTGGTGTGTTTGCCATTCTGAGACAAAGCGTTAGAAAGAATGAGTCTTATATTCATATAATGCATATATAATATAGCCTAAGATATTGAGCGAGAGTGAGGCCTATATATATATATATATATATATATATATATATCACATAATAGCCTAAAGTGTCTAATCACAGACATGTTTGAGTCCTGGTTTCTCTCATGGTCAGAGTCAACTAGTGTATCCTGTTCAGTCATGACTCCTTTAAGATCTCACATCATATTCTTTTGATTGTACATAGTTGATCAGGCTATGTTAAATTAAACCAATACAATGCAGTCACTGAACCTAATCATACTTAATAAGGAATACTGCCTAACGGTCATAGTCTAGGCCCACTAAATGCAACCTAGTTCACTATAACCTTAGGCTCTGATACCAATCTGTCGCACCCCCAAATTCGGGTTGCATAAGCGAATCGGGTCGGGGCGCGACTAATCAATATACACAACACAAAAGATATAATGAACGACCACTACATGCGTCGTTTTACATTGATAGTGATAAAACATAAGTGTACATCAAAATATTGTTTACATTAGCTCAGTTTGAAAATGAGAGATTTAAGTACATAATTAATCTATTCAAAATATAATAATGCAGCTAAAATCTCTGATTGTTTGCATGCTGACTCGAGCTAATAGATCTTGATTGAGCAGTCCAACCTACTGCTGGTCACCTGTGATACATGTTAAAATTGATCAGCGAAACGCTGGTGAGCTCACAGGTTTGTATGTCAACGCATATTTGTATGAACCGCAAGATTTTATAACTGAATTTAAAATGCAATTAAGTAAAATAAAAGTTATACAACCATGAGCACATAGTCTGAGCTTAACTTGAGCGTCAGGTCCAATTAAGGAAACCTAACTGAGTTGCCTCCTACGAGTGCCTAATCTACACTCGTCTTCCCAAATGCTAATACGTCCGTTTGACCAGTTAGTACGTGCTAACCCGGACGAGGATTGTCAATCCTATATGATATCATATACTAACATTCACGCTACAGATGTATTACCAGACTATGCTATGGAGGGCTTTAGTGATTAGTTGAAAATAACTCATGTAGTATTTGATTTATTGGTACTTGCGTTCAACTTGTAAAATAAAACGAGCAATAATATCACACCCCTTAATGAAAACAGTAAAATAGGGGCCATGAGACTCACCGGAGTCTGGTGTGTTGCTAACAATCAAGTATGATGTAATATGAGGTGTCCGAAGACTGTAACCTGTCGGGCGTTCACAACGCTCACGGTTAGTAAAAGGTGTAGGTGTCTCTAGAGACCACCCATGCTAGTTGTTCATCCAACTAGTTATGTCCAAATGTTTTGGTTTGATTGAATGCTTGTTTGCATTTTGAAAACGTGTACGGCCCGTCGGTAATGGTTGGTAAATAAAATTCTTAAAAATATCCACTTTATACATTTGTTTCACTTATTACCACTGTTTGTTATAAACTTGTTACCACTGTTAGTTTATCAACTCGTTACTACTGTTAGTGTATCAACTCGTTACCACTGTTAGTTTATTACTTTGTTACCACTGTTAGTGTATTAACTCGTTACCACTGTTAGTTTATTACCTTGTTACCACTGTTAGTGTAATAACTCATTACCACTGTTAGTTTATTACCTTGTTACCACTGTTAGTGTAATAACTCGTTACCACTGTTTGTTTATTACCTTGTTACCACTGTTAGTGTAATAACTCGTTACCACTGTTTGTTATGTTACTCGTTACCACTGTTTATTAACTTATCTTGTTACCACTGTTTATTTAGTGAACGTGTTACCACTGTTTATCATATTTATGCGACACTTAAGTTGTCTATGCGACACTAAGGGATTCACGGATACATTTTATGCAACACTAAGGTATTCACGGATACATTTTATGCGACACTGTCGAAGTCCATTTATGTTTTTCATCTGACTTTAAATAATTATTTGGCCAAGTAAGGCTTAACTAAAATTCACGAAATTTTTATATAATTTTCCCCTATGTCTTAGATTTCTAAATCATACTTTTACATGTGGATTGGACAAACAGAACTCGTGACAAAAATTTGGAAAGTGTCGGGTGTCAAATAGGTGAGTTCAGTGACATGCATTAATTCAAAAATTCATAACTTAAGTTTTATAAAACTTCACAGAATGTGTGAGTAGGGAAATTAAAGATAACACAATTTGTGATCTTTTCCAAGTGGTTTCATCGATTTTAGTTTAGTAATTTACGAGATATTCCTCTTGCAAGTTGACTGAATTTCTGGTCAGATCTAACAGGCTTTATATGTACTATCTTAATTAAAATTTAAAATAGCTAAACATCTCAGAAAAATACGAGGCTTACGGATTTGGAAACTAGACTCGAAGAACTTCATTTTAGAGCCAAGAACCACGAGATTTCGTTAAGATATGTGTTAGTTATGGTCGATCTATCCCGATCTAAAATATTGTCCAGTGGTTTTTGTTATTATCCGGTGGATAACCGCGTATTCATATGATTTTCTGAGTGGTTTTGGACATAATCAGTAGTGAGATGGGTTCTAGCATGTGTGTACATGTTATCCAAAGAAATACAAAGGAAGAGCAGAGATTTATACCGAGCAAAGTGGATCTAGAGTCGAAATGGTAATGATATGTTGCTGCTGTCCTCCTTGGTTCTTCCTTGCTTCTTCTTCGTTTTTCTTCAAGTAAAATGGGTAAGATGATGGTGGTTTATGGTAGGCCTGTCAATTGGTCGGGTTGGGTCGGATCTTGACAAGATCCAATGGGTCACAAGATCCCTTTACATGGGTCTGGATCTGGCCCATTAGTTATTGGATCATGATCCGATCCAAGATCCAACTAAATTAATGGATCTAGATCTGGGTCGACCCATCTAATGTAAAAAAAATATAAGAATTTTTTTTATTTTTATTTCATTTAAGAAGAAATGTTGATACAAAATAAACCAAGTATACATTTGAAAAAATATCATTTATTTACTAAAATTCAACCAATAGTATCAAAACATTGACACATTAGTATATACTAATAATTTAGATCATTCGATTAGTTAGTTTTACAACATGAATCATTTTCAATCATATGTGGATCGGTTGATAAATTGTGATACGTATCGTTAAATAATTTTGCTACGTCGATTATCTATCTATTTATCTATATATATATATATATATATATATATATATATATATATATATATATATATATATATAGCGTTAAACTTGACATAAACATCATCTTTGATTTTCATAAATAGCAATTGTCCCATAATGAAAAAGTATATTATTTGTAAAATTGTTGTATATATATATTTTTTATTTTAATTGTTGATTTTTTATAACTTAAATGGGTCGACCCGGACGGGTCATGGGTCGATCCAAGTAGAGATCTATCTAAATGGGTCGACCCGTTGGATCCCTTATTGGGTCCATGGATCCACTTTTCCGACCCATTGGGTCACATAAATGGGGCGGGGCGGGTCGGATCTAGATCAAGATCTGCCCCATTGACACCCCTAGTTTATGGTGGTGATGATGGCAGGTTTTTAGAGAGAGAGAAGAGAGAGGCTAGAGAGAAATGTTGCTTGTGTGTGTGAAAAATGAAGTGAGGTGCATGGGAGTGGAGTGCAAATTTGGGTTAAGTGAGTCAAAGGGGAAAAGGAAAGTGGGGCCAGCATGGGGGCCGGCCAAGGGGGCCCATGGAGGCTGGTTTGACCACATTTTAATTTTTCCAGACTACATTAAGTCCCGTGGTTGTTTACCCGATCGTTTCGACGTCAATTTAGACGTTACATGTTTAATATGCGCGTTTAGGTAACGATTCAAAGTACGATATTTTTACTGGAAAGTATTATTCTAAATACTTTATTTTATGTTGTTAAAATGTTGTCGGGTCTCGGTTTATGCATTCGTTGTGTATTTATACGTTTTGTTCGCGTTCGGTTACATTTTAAGTAAGACGTATACGTTCGTTATATTATAATCATGATATAGAATAATAAGTAGAGTGATTAAATAATTTCATATTATTTAATATATATATTGAGTTCACCAACGTCCGTATTAATGTATCGGGATTCACCTGAGATGAAATTGCATGATTGAACATAATCGCGTACGTGTATATATATTCCAATATATATATTGATACATACAATTAGCCAAATCTAGCACTAATTACATGTATTAATAATTAATTAGGTACTAATTACTAGTCCTAATTCGACGGGTGTCACATAGTTTCCTGAAAGACATAGCAAAAGTCAACAAAAATGTTGAGTGAATTTACAGGTTTTATGTTTTATAAGTATTGTTTGAAAAACTAATTTTGTTTGTAAGTTCGTTGACTCAAAAGTCAAATAATGTTTCGTTTTAGTTGGAACGTCATCCAAAAGTATCGCTTCATTTTAGTGATGTCAACACATCCAATTGTATACGTTTGGAAAGAAAACAATCCAGTTGTATAAATAGTAGGAACGCATTCCTATGTAATCAAGCGTAGGAAATTGTTATTTCCAAAAATGTTCATAATAGTTGGGAGATATAGACGGTGATCCCTCAAAGGTTAGCTAGACCTTATGAGTTATAGTAACGACCCCTAGAGCTATAACCAATCCACGACATTTTACGTTTTTGCCACAGTAACATTTTAAATATACGCTCCTCGTTACGAATGCCGTCGTGCGGTTGGCGCGACCAACAAGTTATAATAGTGGGAGGGCTGTCAACTCGATAGTACTATATGTATATCTAGTGGCTAGAGTCACCTACCTAATGGTTATAGGCTGCCTACACTGAGACTTTTGTGCACACAACTACCTCTCGTAAACCTAGGTTCGTACCAAGATTCGTTGTCATGTTCCCAAAATAGTGTGAAAAGTCATTTCGTAAACAGTTCAAGTAATAGTATGAAAGCATTTGTAATAATCGTTGTACGTTTGTATCAAAACAATAAAGTAGTAGCTATGTCCTTCACCCCTGTTAGAGAAAAGTATTGAAAACAGTAAAAGTAGGGGCTATGAACTCACTTGTGGTTGCTAGTGTCTCTAATGTAATTATGTTTCGAGTCAATAATCTTCTAACGTCCTAAACGTATGAGATTACAAGTGTAAGTATTTGGATGTCGTAGTTGACCATCCATGTTAGCGTTCATCAATTAGTTATGTCCAAATAAGTTGTTCAAGTTCGTTTATTAAAACATGTACGACCTGTTGGTGAAAGTTTGTAATAATAATTCATTTAGACATTATTATTAAGTTTGTTTTGTTGTATACCATTTATTAGTACATATCGTATGTTGCAAACAGATTATTTAGTTTGTAAAAACCTTAAACCGTTGGTCAAACTTGGTCAAACTGGTCAAAGGTGGTCAAACTTGGTCAAACTGGTCAAAGGTGGTCAAACTTGGTCAAAGTTACCAACTAAGTCGCCCAAACCCATTTTTGTTACCATTTTCCAAAAATAGTAAGTTTTTAGAAATCGAGCCACTTTTGTTGACTTGGTCAAACTTACTCGATTTGACCCGAAACTTTCACCCAACCCATATATCAGTTTATAGAGTCCAAATAAATTGTTGGTTCATGTCGGAGTTCACCAAAAGTGTCGATTTTTACAATAGTTCCAAAACAGTCCCTAGTTATGTTTTCGGTTTTTGTCGGTTTGTTTCGCCATAGTTCTTACTAACTTCTGGTCCAAATCAAGCCTCACAAATTTTACCAAGTGATCACCATGATTTCTAGACTAACATATAACTTTTATAGCAACTATAGTTTCCATTTACATAGGTAATTAATTTTGCTAAGGAATCGAACTCGGTTTTTGAAAACCTTCATACCAGGCTCAAAGATCTTGTTATATCTAAAAATACGTACATTTATGGAAAGAGCCAAAGAAGAATTTTTTGTATATCTTTTCAATATGAAACTTCTAAAAATAAATTCGTTGTCTAACTCTTCCTAGAACTCCAGTTATGGTCAAAATAGTGGGCTGACTTTTCTGGACAGAATCTGTCACTTTTAGATCTTTATGAAAAACGTGTGTTAAGCTTTCTTTTGGACATAATCATGTTAGATGAACTATAAAACATGTAAATATTTAACATGCAAGTATATTTTTGAAGGTTTTATGTGATTCTTACAAAGATGATGAAGAACAAAGTAGGTGAATGATGATGATAATGATGTTCTTGCTCTAAGTCTTGATGTCTCTTGTTCTTAATGATGATGAAGGATGAAGATTTTGATGATGATGTAAAGAGATCTTCTTGGCTGATTTTTGGAGAGGAGTGGAGGTGGAGAGGTGGTTTGAGAAGTGTGAAAGAAAATAATGATGGTGAAATGAAATGTGAAGTGTGAGATGAAGATAGAGTGTAGTGTGAGTTAAAATCACATGGGATGGTGGAGGGTGGCATGTGATGAGAAATCAGCAGATTTCTCATGGGTCCCACACAAGATTTGGTCAAATTTTAATTCCCCAAAGTTACGTTAAGTCCCGTGGTCGTTTACCCGATCGCTTTGGTGGTTATATATACGTTAAACGTTTAATACGTGTATTTAGTTAACGGTTTAAATTTTTATTTGAAATACTTATTCTAAATACTTGAAAACACTTATAAAAATGTTCCGTTAATTTGCCGGTCTCGATTTGCGCGTTCGTTTTACAGAGGTTTAATCGCGTGACGTTTAAACTAAACGTTTTTCGTTATCGTTTTAAAACGTAATATTTTTATTACAAGTTTTACTAAAAATTATTTATTTTAAATTATAAAATCATAATTTGGGTTTCGTCGGGTTGTCGGGCGCGTTTCAGGCGTTTTCATCACGTTTGTGTTACTTTATACGATATAATTAACGTGTTAAATATTATCGACATAATATTTATAAGTTTATGAGTTTATTAAATAATTTCATATTATTTAATATTTCGTTCACCAACGTCCGTATTTTTGTCGGGTTCGTTCTGAATGTTTTGTGCGTAATTATAACTAATTACGAATTAAGCAATATTACGCGTATTAAATTTTTGAGGGGTGTCACATTAGTTGATAGTTAGTTCATGATTATAAGTGAAACCCTAAGCTAGAAATGGTGAAATTGATATATGTTCATGAATAAAGTTATAAATTTGCTCTGTTATTCATGAATGGTGATTTTTAAAAGCTTAGAGTGAGGATGTATCAATTGATAATTGTTGTTAATAAAGATAGTATGGTTGGTTAATGATGATGCTTAATATCATTCAAGATAAAATGTGTAAGTTGATTAAGTGTTCAAGAGGTGTTCTTGAGAATATGTTGATTAGTGATAATTACAGTAGATTAAAATGATGATGTGTTGTTAATGATCATAATTTGATAATTGATTATGAATACTGATGTTTAAGAGGGCTATTCATAACCTTAGAAGTAATTGGGTTAAATATCATATTCTAGCTACTAAATATAATTGTGATCAGTGACTATGAAACTTATAGTTACTAAATGTGTTGACATATTGATAATTGTGTTAATTTATATGAATTAAGTAATTGGGAATTGTTGGTGTAAATCTATTGGAGTGATGTTATATAGATTTAGAGACAAGTGACTAACTTGTGTTATTCTGTTGTATTCTCAGATGTGGAGAAGACTCAGTGATATTAGACTACTGAGTGGACGACTGAGGTAGTTGGTGAGTGGATCTGTAATCCTCAATGTGATTTAGTTGTAACAGGTTTGGTTACAACAAGTAATGTATTATTGTTGTTCTAGTTTGCTATGATGATTATGGTTGTTAGTAATAATAATGTTGATATACAGATTAGTCTGATGTGTGACCTGATAAATATGTGGATATGTGATCACGTGATATATATTTGGCCTTCGGGCATCAGTTGTTGATGAGGTCAACGAGTTGATTTGGTTGGTTGGGCTAGTTGGTTATTGTGTGAATTACACAGGGTTTTACTTCATTCATTGCATGTAGAACATGTGTTTGAGGATAATAACCATTAGCTATTGGTCTCGCCCATTATGGCCATACGGATATGGTTGGGTAAGTGTTCTTTGAGAGCCACCGCGGCAGTAGGGTTTCTCAAAGAGCCACCGATCCTCATTATTGAATTGTGATGTTGTTGAATTGTTGCGTTGTTGAAAAGTTGTATTATGTACTTAAGTGTTTAACGTTAATTGTTGTACACAAGGTTATTATGCTAAGTTGGACTGTTGATTAATTATTCACTCACTAGCATAGATTTGTGATTTGGTCACACCAGAAAAGTGTGACGAAATCCATATGGTCACACTTGTTTTTTAAGCGTGTGTGTGACTAAAGGTCCCGTGACCAAAGGGTCTATACGGTCACATTAGATGGTTAGTCGCCGTATCCATTTAAAAAGAGTAACCAAAACCATAAAATGTGTGACCATATGCTCTTTAAAATCAGGTGAAAGTGTATTTTGTGTGACTATTGTCCATCCAATGGCCACTTGAATTGTATGTTTGTGTGGCTATTTGTAACATTTAGTCACACAACGAGTGTTTTATTTTGGGATTTGGTTACATAAATTTAAGTCAAAAGTGACCAAAAGTGTTAATAAGTGTGATCATATGCTCTTTAAAGTCACGTAAACTTGTATTTTGTGTGACCATATGCTATGTAATGTCAAGTAAACTTGTATTTTGTGTGACTATTGTCCATCCAATGGCCACTTTATTTTTTATGTTTATGTGGCGTTTTGTATCATTTAGTCACACAACGAGTGATTTATTCTGGGATTTGGTCACATAAAATTAAGCCAAAAGTAGTCATAGCTGATAATAAGTGTGACCATATGCTCTGTAATGTCAAGTAAACTTGAATTTTGTGTGACTATTGTCCATCCAATGACCACTTTATTTTTATGTTTGTGTAGTGTTTTGTATCATTTAGTCACACAACGAGTGATTTATTCTGGGATTTGGTCACATAAAATTAAGCGAAAAGTGGTCGTAGGTGATAACAAGTGTGACCATATGCTCTATAATGTCAAGTAAACTTGTATTTTGTGTGACTATTGTCCATCCTATGGCCACTTTATTTTTATGTTTGTGTGGCGTTTTGTATCGTTTAGTCACACAACGAGTGATTTATTCTGGGATTTAGTCACATAAAATTAAGCCAAAAGTGGTCGTAGGTGATAATAAGTGTGACCATATACTCTGTAATATCATATAAACTTGTATTTGTGTGATTATTGTCCATCCTATGGCCACTTTATTTTTATATTTGTGTGGCGTTTTGTATCATTTAATCACACAACCAGTGATTTATTCTGGGATTTGGTCACATAAAATTGAGCCAAAAATGGCCGTAGATGATAATAAGTGTGACCATATGCTCTGTAATATCAAGTAAACTTGTATTTTATGTGACTATTGTCCATCCTATGGCCACTTTAATTTAATGTTTGTGTGGCGTTTTGTATCATTTAGTCACACGAGTGTTTTATTATGGGATTTGATCACATAAAATTAAGCCAAAAGTGGCAGTAGATGATAATAATTGTGACTATATGCTTAATAATGTCAAGTAAACTTGTATATTGTGTGACTATTGTCTAATTAATGGCCACTTTAATTTTATGTTTATGTGGCATTTTGTATCATTTAGTCACACAACGAATGTTTTATGCCATGTTTTATTTTGAGATTTGGTCACTTAAAATTAAACCAAAAGTGACCGTAGATAATAATAAGTGTGACTATATGCTTTTTAAAGTCAAGTAAACGTGTATTTTGTGTGACTATTGTTCATCCAATGGCCACTTGAATTGTAGGTTTGTGTGGCGTTTTGCAATATTTAGTCACACAACGAATTAATCAAACAGTAAGTGTGACCATATTATGTGAGTACATCTTTTAGTCACATATAACAAATCAATAATTTGTATCAAATTGCATTAACCATTTTATAAATCAAATGAATACAACAATATGAATTCTATATCTAATGAAACGGTTACAAAGATTAACTAACCAACTATTTCAAATGTTTCCACTAAACACTTGCAAACCAACACTCATAGAACAAGAGTTCTTAAGGTTTGAGAAACTGGATTGCATAGAATACTTGAATAGATGCTACATCCACACCAAGACCCTTGATTTTATTTAGCCTTACTGTAAAATCAAAATTCACACTGAATATGAAAAATGAGCGAATCATAATATAAGAACAAGGGTTATAATCATGTATAGAAGTATACTTACCAGCTAAAGTCTTGGCATTCTCATGATCAATTTCCAGCTTCTGTACATTGTCTTGTAAAGCAACAAGAGCAGCAACACATAAGATTACCACCTGCTTCATTCCACCACCCAAAACATGTCATAAATTTATAACTCGCGGTCATAATGAACCAAAATTAAGAAGCGTAAGTCTTTACTATACTAAATATAACTAGATTTCAAAATCGTGTATACACACAGGCCATTTAATGCCTGTCTGATTTTTATTATAGTATAGGAGTAGTAAATAATCCCAACTATAATACAAAGCATTTAACTCTAAATAAGCCAATGGTATTTTGTTGGACTTAAGACAAGCATATACTGACCTCATACAACTTATAGAAACTCACTTTTTGAGCGGCTGAAACATGTCATGTCATCATACAACCTATTACAAAAGAGCTTAAGTGTACTATTATTAATATATATTAATTTATAGCTACATAACAATGACATTTCTCATTCTTCATAACCATAAAACAATCCTATTACAAAAGGCAGTAAGCTATTCATGTCACAAGAATTAATCTCGAATGAGTAGCAATACTGAAGTATTAGAAACACAAACCTTGTGTTGCGATGCTGTTCATTTGTAGGCAGCTCATCGTGAGGAGACTGGATTGTTAGACTCATCGTTTCCATGAGAAATTAATGGATCTTCGCTGTGCCTATTGGACCTATTATGAAATTAATCTTCGCTGACAACGAAACGGAGCAATAATACTAAAATGTACGTGAAGAGGCCAAACCTGATGGTTCCAGAGGGTACACACAAAACCACGAACACACATTTCTTCGACCCATTTGACCTGTTAGAAGGCTGAGTTAAAATTGGAGATACTGGATAAGGTCAATAGTTAAGGTTGACGGTACAACTTATGATTTAAACAAACCAACCAACCAACAATAAAACCTAGTAAATCACAATCAATCAAACTAGAATATGATTTAATGATTTATGAAACAGATCTTATGAGAAAAAGAAAGTATAACAAGTCAATTACATAAACAAACCAACAATACAATGTAATAACTCATAATCGATCAAAATTGCAAATGATTTACTGATTTATTGATGTAACAAACAATCAAACATAGATGTAAGAAATCTAAAAACATACCTGATCTATTTTAATAGTTTGGGTGTTCTGGCACCTGAAATTGTATGGTTCGAATTACTAACGCTCATGTAATGGAGAAACAAGAGGAGTTAAGTCGCAGAATAGATTTACATGATGCCACTCTTAAATCGATGCATAGTAGCTTAGCAATGTTGACTGAGAATATGAAATTGTTACCGGATTTTTTGCAAGTTGGTAATTTAAAGATCGTAGTAACAGTAATGAGCAAAAATCTAAGACGATAAGTATCACAAAGCCCTTGATAGAAATGAAAAAAATATCAGGTAGTTTTTTGTATCTTGTGATCCTAAAACTAAAGACAAATTATGTCCATTGCATTGACATCTACTAAACGAAGCATACAATAAACGTATATGATCTAATACTAAACTTTTTTTTTGGTAACATGAGTGCTTATATTAACAACTTTATAAGTAATTTAATCTCTATTATAATATAACAAGAAAAATTCAAACTATAGCTTTTTAGAGCACTCACTGGTTGATTTTTATCCCAATGTATATAAAATAGTCGAGGCTACTACAAACCACACATAAACGAGTTACAATACTAACATATAACCTATATAAATGCAGTAAAACAACCTCAATCTATAACCTATATAACCTAAAATACTCTTAAATCAACATCATTAACTTGATTGTATATTTAATTAATAACAAATTGGTACAAATATACCAAAATCAACAATATTATCAAAAATCAATAACAAATTGGTACAAAAATACCAAATTGAGAATGGATTCGTGTATACATAAGTCAAATACATGAACGAACAATAATACAACATAAGGTTTGATTAACTTTTTTCCCAAAAGTACACAAACTGTAAACCTTAAAAGAATAAAAAAATGAAATTTACCATTTTTTGTTGTGGTAGTGGTGCCGAATTCCTTGTGGTTGCGATCGACTGTTGGTTGTGATGCAATCGTAGTGGTGTGCAATAGAGAGAAAGAGATGGAATTAGGTTGTTGAGATGGCGGCGGCGGTTGGTAAGGGTAAGCAACGTCGGGTTGTGATTGAGATTCCGGTGCCGGTAATGCCGAAGGTGGCGCTGTCGGATTGTAATTTGAGTATGACATCTTTTTGATTTGGTATGAATTTAGGGTTTGTGTGAATTGGGGGAACGATTTGTAGGGCGTAATTGCTGAAGAAAGAAACTAGGTTAACTAATATGCGTAACTAAACTTGTTTTGGATGTTTCTGGGATGTGTCTTGTGGATTTCGTGTACAGGATCAAAAGAAATTAATGATCGGGAAACTAATCTAAAAACTAAAGATTTGAAAATTTGATTGATTTATTATGATAAAGAAGAAGATGAGAAGGATATACAACTTGCTTTGTTGAGCCTTTTTTAATTTAGGGGTATAAAATTATTAGGCGGGCTGTTCAACTTTTTCAGAGTAGAGGCCGCCAAATTTTTTTGGCATATGAATTCATTTTATTTTAAATTTAATAGCAGCACATGTAATATATATATATATATATATATATATATATATATATATATATATTGTATAGGGGTGTTAAAATATATTTGTATCCAAATCCGTTATCCGAAAATTCGATCTGAAATTTCGGATATCCGATTTTTCGGATTCGGATATTCTAATTTTATATATTATACAAAAGATAAATGGATTATTGTTATAAGATATTGATTAATAATGATATTTGTGGTATATTGTTTTATATATTTGATACATGAACTCAATAATGTAAGTCTTGGTTATATAATGTAACATTTTTTAATAATTAAAAACTTATGCTATTATTTTCGGAACTCGGATATCCGAAGTTTCGGATATCCTAAATTATCGTATATTTCATTATTAAATTTAGGATAATATCCTATATTACAAAAATGATGAATTAATTTTATCCTAAGTTTAATAGTGATGATATTGAAAATGACATATATCATATATTTCATTATTAAACTTAGGATAATGTTCGATATTTCAAAAATGATTAATTAATTTTATCTAAAATTTGATAGTGGCATATGTGATAGTGGTAATGTCATATATTATATATTCCATTATCAAACTTATGATAATGTCATATATCATATATTCCAATATTAAACAAACTTAGGATAATGTCCTGTATTCCAAAAATGATGAATTAATTGTATCGTAAGTTTAATAGTGGCATATGTGATATTGGTAATGTCATATATCATATATTCCATTATAAAACTAAGATAATGTCTTATATTCCAAAAATGATGAATTAATTTTATCCTAAGTTTGATAGTGGCATATGTGATACTGGTAATGTCATATATCATACATTCTATTATTAAACTTGGTATAATGTCATATATTCCAAATGATGAATTAACTTTATCCTAAATTTAATAGTGGCATATGTGATGTTGGTAATGTCGTATATCAAATATTCTATTATTAAACTTAGGATACGATATTACCAATATCACATATGCCACTATTAAACTTAGGATAAAGTTAACTCATCATTTGGAATATATGACATTATCCTAAGTTTAACATTAGAATATATGATATATGACATTTCCAATATTACATATGTCACTATTAAACTTATGATAAAATTAATTCATCATTTTGAAATACATGACATTATTCTAAGTTTAATAATGGAATATATTATCAGTATCGCATATGCCACTATTAAACTTATGATAAAATTAATTCATCATTTGGAATATATGATATTATCTTAAGTTTAGTAATGAAATATAAAATATATGACATTACCAATATCACATATGCCACTATTAAACTTAGGATAAAATTAATTCATCATTTTAGAATATATATATATATATATATATATATGACATTATCCTAAGTTTAATAATGGAATATAAGATATATGACATTACCAATATTACATATACCACTATTAAACTTAGGATTAAATTAATTCATCATTTTGAAATACATGACATTATCCTAAGTTTAATAATAGAATATATGATATATGACATTACTAATATTACATATGTCACTATTAAACTTAGGATAAAATTAATTCATTATTTTGAAATATATGACATTTATCATATATTCTATTATTAAACTTAAGATAATGTCATATATTTCAAAATGATGAATTAATTTTATCATAAGTTTAATAGTATCATATGTAATATTGGAAATGTCATATATCATATATTCTATCTATCTTATATATTAAAAGAAAAATCATGAAAGAATAATAGCCATTAGATGGAGATCAACAAATAAAATCTAACCCTTAATTTATTTTATGACATCATTAATCCCTTTATTATGTGATTAAAATACTAATTTACCCTTCTATATTTACAATATACACCCTTCAATATTTACAATATAAACCTTTTTTTCCCTTTAATTGTTAATAATCCTCCAAATATTTTATAATTGATAATTTCTTCTATAATTCAAACTCTTCCTACAATTTTATTTATTTTATTTTTTATGAAAAACCCCAATAAGCTATTATCAATTCCAAAAAAGTTCATAACTTCATTCCATCACCTACCAATTTAAATTCTTATACGACTTACTATTTTGAATCCTTTTATCAATTTCTAATTTACAATTCTGGATCATGGATGCCAACGGGTCGAGTTCTGTTGGATTTTAGTGTATTTGTACTAATACTACTGCCTTTTTTAAATTCTTTTATCAATTTCTAATTTATAATGCTTGGATTATGAATGCCAACGTGTATATTTCCGAGGGGTTAAGTGTATCTGTACACATACCGGTTTCGAATATTCGTACTGATACCCGACCAAATGTACGTTGGGTACCAAATTATTCTTATCCATCGGTTTTTCATATTTATTCGTGGGTTTCAGTTATCCTCGTGTATGTAACTTTGACGAAACAAAATAAAATCTTATTGAAATACGATGCAAATTAGAAACACACACACACACACACACACAAAAAAAAAAAAAAACGATCCCGAATTACAAGATTTGAAATCTTAATGCTAACAATTTAACTTTTTAATTAACTAATTCAAAGTTTCGAAACATAATAAGGTATTCTTATCAAAGAACAATGCAAATACAAAAATGAATTGGTATATATCTCGATTAATAAATTTACTCGATTAATACAAATGCAAAATATTATCAATAAATGATTAATAAATTTACTCTTTTACCACTTATTTCTATATATCTCGATTTACATCCCTAATATAATTTACCATTTAATCTTCTAAGAATGTGTTAACGTTATTCGGGTCAGTAGAGCCGTATTGAGTTGTCATGTTTTGTCATCTGTCGTCAAAGTTCAAAACACAAAGTAATTTATTATAGGTTGTTGATTTAAATTACAGAGAGTAACTTACGTATACGAAAACCAACAATAAACTGCAAAGAACGTTATTTTTTAAGTACAAAATGGTATTTTCTTGTTGAACCGGTAAATTTGCTTATATGGAAAAACAAATTCGTACAATTTTAACATAGATATAGTATTATTAAATATCAGTACAAATAACAAAGTGATATCATACACAATATTATCTCTATTAGTTAATTAATTTATTTGGGTTCATTAATCCAAAATCTATTACAATTCAAATCCTTAATACATTTTTAATTTAAATTTATAACAGTACAACGTACACCAACACCAAAACATTTATTAAATTCATATAACACATCCATATAAGACATAACATAAAGTCAACCCGCAAATTTTGTGGATTTTAAATTAGTTAATATATACTCCCTCCGTCCCAGTCAAAATGTCCACTTTGACTTTACACACAATTTTAGGATTTTCCACTAACTACATTTTTCACCAATCAAATAACATACATACCCATTAAAGTCTTTTGTAACACCCCTCTTTCAGGACAACAATATTAAATTATTTTACTCGGAAGCGTATGAATTTAAAACATATTTATATACTGTACATTAAGATAATGTACATACACAGTTACATATTAAAATATACCAACATAGAACTGTTTAAAAAACTACATATGTCGGGGTATTATCTATTACAAAATCAGGTTTATAACAAAACCATATCAGAGTCATAATCTGTCAGACATTCCCTGCGAAAGCATCCCTTCCTGACACCCACATATATATCAAAACCTGCAGGAAGTAGGATGAGGGATTAGCACGAAGCTAAGTGAATGAATTTATCACACACAATTCAACTTAGCATAACAATCTGTTTACAGCAATTACTAGTAAACACAATCTTTTTCAATGAGGATCGGTGGCTCTTGGGATATCATAATACCCGGGGATTCCCCAAAGAATACTTAACGTCAATATGTATGGCCATTACAGAATAGACCGATAACTATTGGTTATTAAACTCATACACAAGTTTCGAACACAACAAATGAATCAAAACCTGTGTAATTCACATAATAACCAAAAAGTCCAACTACACGTTGACCTCAATAATCTGATACACATAGATTCACATTTCACATAGATTCATAATCAATAATACAGATTAACTATCGTATAATCAATCTACGTATACTTGTTGTAACCAAATAGTTACAACTAAATCGAAGGGTGAGTTCTAAATCCACTCACCGATACCTCGATAGAATCCACACTCAGTTTCTAGTCACTGAGTCTTTGGAGTATCTGAAATATCATAAAACACACAAGTTAATAACTTGTCATCGATCAATAACTTTAATGAAATTACAATGTTATACAATTAATCACACCACTATATACTTATTTTCTATTAACTGTACAAACGTATCCATACATTGTAAATATATCACAAAATAAAACTGAGTTATTCCTGTTTAAACCATACCCGATCGGCTGGCTAATCATAGCCGATCGGCTAGCTTGTTAATTCCCTACACTTTCTTTCGATTCCAAGTTCTGTGACGATTTTGTACTAGCTTAGCCGTTCGTCTCATTTTAGCCGTTCGTCTCAAATCACTTACCCGATCAGCTCAACTGGTATAGCCGATCGGCTAACATATTAATCTTAGTGTTTTTAGTTCAAGGTCAAGTTCTGTGGTGGTTTTGGTCTAGTTTAGCAGTTCGGCTAAAAGAATCCGTTCGGCTCAAGTTATATACCCGATCGGCTCATCATTCTCAGCCGATCGGCTGAGGTGTAAAACCCAGAAAACCTGCAACTTTGTTGCTGCATAACTCAGCTCAAACTCAATCTCTAAATCAAGAAACTCAGCTTCATAATCAGTTACAATTTAGCCATTTCATGTTTCTATCCTCAAAGTGTTACCATATGTTGACAATTTAACATCAAAAATTTGAATTATCAAATCAACTCAATCCATTCAACTTAATAAACTTGTGAATTCACAACACAAACACCATACCTACACTTCCTGATGGAGATGATGATGATATGCAGAAGATAAGCTAGATTTAGCTCACAATCACTTAGTCACGAACTCAAATTCAAGTTCTAGGGTTTTTGATGAGTTAATAGTTTAAACAGTGATAACCAGGAGAAGAAAATGGAGTCGGTCTCCATTTTGTTTAGTTTAAATAGTTGGGTATTCTATACCCGTTCTAAATCTATTGTCTGGAACCTAGAAATCCTTCGCGATAAGTGTTACTTTATGATACTGTCAACTATAGTAAATTAAAACAAATAACAATTTACTATCCACAATAAGTCCTGAGACTTATTTACTTAAGTTTCTTAATTAACAGTTGGTATCAAATATTTAATAAAATTTAAATAATAGATTTAAATAGAAAATTACCAGGCTACTGGAGAGGATGTTACAAATCTCCCCTCCTTTAGGAGATTTCGTCCCCGAAATCTAAACTCGATCAAACAATCCAGGATATCTGGATTTCATAGACTCCTCAGTCTCCCAGGTCAAATTGGAACCTAAACTGTGTTTCCATTTCACTAATACTATTGGTATCTGTTTCTTTCTGAGTTTATTGACTTTTCTATCGAGAATTTCAATTGGTTCTTCAACTAATTTCTGATTCTGATCAACCTTCAAATCTTGTAAAGGAAGAATTTGAGATTGATCCTCGACATTACACTTTCTCAAATAACAGATATTAAACGTGTCATGAATACCAGCAAGCTCAGGAGAAAGATCCAATGAAACTGATTGATCATTAACTACCTGACGAATTCTGAAGGGACCAATATATCTAGGTGCAAGTTTACCTCGTTTTCCAAATCGAATAACACCTTTCCACGGGGAGACTTTCAAATACACCAACTCACCTTCGGTAAAGGTAACCGGTCGCCTACGTGGGTCTGCATATTGTTTCTGTCTATCACGTGCAGCTTTTAGTTTTTCTCGGGCGATAGCCACTTTGTCAGATGTGATCTGTACAATATCTGGGCCTGCAAATTGCTTTTCTCCCGCTTCTAACCAACACGTGGGGGTACGACAACGATGACCATAGAGCATTTCATAAGGAGGCATACCAATACTGGAATGATAGGAATTATTATAAGCAAACTCCACTAAAGGAAGGTGAGAATCCCAAGAACCTCCATATTCTAAAACACAAGCTCTGAGCATATCCTCTAGCGTCTGAATAGTACGTTCTGATTGACCATCTGTCTGAGGAGGATAAGCTGTACTGAGATTAACACGTGTACCCAACTCTTGTTGTAAACTCTGCCAGAAATGAGAAATAAATCGAGAATCTCTGTCTGATACAATCGACAATGGAATACCATATCTTGAGACAATTTCATTAACATACAATTGTGCGAGTTTACTGAGAGAAATAGTCTCACTAGTAGCCAGAAAATGTGCACTCTTGGTCAATCTGTCAACAATGACCCAAATCATGTCATTCCCTCGAGGTGTACGTGGAAGTTTGGTTACAAAATCCATAGTTAAATGTTCCCACTTCCATTCTGGAATTTCTAACTGTTTCAATGACCCATATGGCTTTTGATGTTCAGCTTTAACTTGAGCACAGATATGACAATTACCAACAAACTTTGCAATATCAGTTTTCATTGTGGGCCACCAGTACAAAGGTTTTAAATCATTATACATCAGTGTACTACCAGGGTGGACAGACAACCGTGACCTGTGAGTTTCAGTCAAAAGCATATCTCGAATATTACCAATCAGAGGAATCCAAACTCGAGATTGAAAAGTCTTTAATCCTCTAGAATCGTCAACCAGTAAGTCCTTTCTTTTCAACATAATTTCTGACTTAAGGTTATATTCCAACAAAGCTTCTAACTGTGCAGCTTTAATTTGATCCACTAAGTCAGAAGAAATATTAACTTTCAGAAAATAAACTCGGTCAGAAGTACCTTTTCTGCTCAATGCGTCTGCAACTACATTTGCCTTTCCTGGATGGTAACGTATTTCACAATCATAATCTTTGATTAATTCTAACCATCGCCTTTGACGCATATTCAGT
The DNA here is from genome assembly GCA_963422505.1 of Pseudognaphalium luteoalbum. Taxonomy (NCBI): domain Eukaryota; kingdom Viridiplantae; phylum Streptophyta; class Magnoliopsida; order Asterales; family Asteraceae; genus Pseudognaphalium; species Pseudognaphalium luteoalbum. The sequence continues at coordinate 54,462,350 of OY730196.1, forward strand.
TCTTTCTGTGAAAACACATACTGCAGACTTTTATGATCAGTACAAACAATGCATTTAGTACCATATAAATAGTGCCTCCAGATTTTCAAAGCAAACACAACAGCTGCCAGTTCTATATCATGTGTGGGATAATTCTTTTCATGAGGTTTCAACTGACGAGAAGCATAAGCAATTACTCTATCTCGCTGCATCAGAACACATCCCAACCCGGCATAAGATGCATCACAATAAACAACAAAATCATCAGACCCACTGGGTAGTGCCAACACAGGAGCCTGACATAATAACTGTCTCAAAATCTGGAAAGCTGTTTCCTGCTGATCAGTCCACACAAATTTCTCATTCTTACGGGTTAATTTAGTCAACGAACCGGCAATTTTGGAAAAATCCTTAATAAATTTCCGATAATAACCCGCCAAACCCAGAAAACTTTTGATTTCAGAAGCATTCTTTGGAGTTTTCCAGTTCATTACAGCTTCAACTTTAGAAGGATCAACTTTAACCCCATCATTACAAATAATATGACCCAGAAACTGTACCTCCCGAATCCAGAACTCACATTTAGAAAATTTGGCATATAACTGTTCTCTTTTCAAGGTTTCAAGAACTAACCTCAAATGCATGGCATGTTCTGATTCAGACTTGGAATACACAAGAATATCATCGATAAAAACAATTACAAACTTATCAAGAAATGGTCGACATACCCGGTTCATTAAATCCATGAAAACTGCTGGAGCATTAGTCAAACCAAAAGGCATCACCAAGAATTCATAATGACCATACCTGGTATGAAAAGCAGTCTTTGGAATATCCTGTTCACGAACACGAACCTGATGGTATCCTGACCTCAAATCAATTTTAGAATACACAGAAGATCCCTGCAACTGATCAAACAAATCATCTATTCGAGGCAGAGGATATTTATTCTTTACTGTTCTTTTATTTAATTCCCGATAATCAATACACATTCTGAATGACCCATCTTTCTTTTTCACAAACAAAACTGGTGCACCCCAAGGAGAAGAACTCGGTCTAATAAAACCTCTGTCCAATAACTCCTGTATCTGATTCATCATTTCTCGCATCTCAGATGGAGCTAATCTATAGGGAGCTTTAGCTACGGGAGAGGAGCCAGGAATAAGATCAATCTGATATTCAACTTCCCTAACCGGTGGTAAACCAGGTAATTCATCGGGAAACACCTCTGGATATTCAGACACAACCGGAACATCGAAAATAGACTTCTTTTCTAATTTGGCATCGATGACATAAGCTAGATAAGACTTACAACCTTTAGACATCGACTTCCTAGCTTTCATCATGGAAATCAGAGGAATACACCCACTATCCCGTTCTCCTCGAGCCACAACGTATGACTCTTCAGAGATTGGGATTCTAATCAGCTTATGGTGACAATCTATACTTGCTTTAAACTGACTTAACCAATCCATGCCAATAATCACATCAAAACTTGGAATCAGCATTAACAGAAACGAAATGGGAAAAGTCCGACCATCTATCACATTATTTGCTCCAGTCACCGAGGTGGTAACAGGAACTAATTTGCCACTTACAATCTCTACTTCTAAGGGCTTAGTTATCACAGTAGGGATCAGTTTCAACTTATCACAGAAACACACAGATATAAAAGAACAATTTGCTCCAGAATCAAATAATACACGAGCCGGTACAGAGTTTATAAGAAAAGTACCAGTAATCACATCATCTGTGTGGACAGCTTCATCAACTGTCATCTGAAATGCCCTACTCGTCGCTGGCGGGGGATTCTTTCGCTTTTGACCGGAAGATGATGAACTCCCGACCGAACCAGAACTCTGTCTTCCTGCCTCAGGACACTGACCAACTCGATGCCCTTCTTTCTTACAGTTCCAGCACACAAAATTGGGAAACTTACAATTCTTAAACTCGTGACCCAATTCACCACATTTAACACATTTGTTCGTATGAATTGTACAGGGACCAGTATGTTTAGATCGACAAGAAGTACACCAATTAGAACTTCCAGATGAACCACTTTTATTACTAAATCTTTGACCCTGACGATTACCCTGCCACCTTGACTTTCCTTTACCCGAAAAATCTGTTTTAGCTCTAGGAAAGGAAGAAGAACTACTTCTAGCTTGAGATTCTTGAAAACCTCTAATGTCACTATCAACCGAGCGTGTAAGAGTAAATGCTTGAGATAAATTACTAGCTAACCTTACTGTAGTACGATAATTATGGGGTAAGGTTTCCACAAACTGCTCGATTCTGGTTTTCTCATCAGGAACCCAATGCTGTACAAACCGTAGTTTCTCCGAAAACTGGGTGATTAACTCATCGATAGTCATCTTATCGGTTAATTGAAGATTCATAAACTCTCTTCTAATACGTGCCATTTCAAAGTATGAACAATATTGATTACAAACAGCTTGATGAAAATCAGGCCATCGAATAGCTTCCTTTTGCTGTTGAGTTAAATGACCAGTAATCGAGTCCCACCAAACCATAGCTTCGTCTTTCAAACATTGAATAACATAAAACACTTTAAATTCTTCTTCACAGCGAGTAACATCAAATTTCCGCTCCATATCTCTTAACCAGTTTAAAGTTACTGATGGATTGGTACTCCCTCTAAACTCGGGTGGTTTACTTGCCATGAACGTTTTAAATGAACACTGTTTATTTGATTGCAAAGGAGAAATATTACCAAATACAGGTATCTGTTGCTGAGAACGTTGCTGAGATGATGCAGTTTCAGCCTGTCTTTTAAATTCCCTGAGATTAATTACTTCATCTTCTAACTGAAAAAGATAATCATCCCGATTTGATTCTTCACGAGCAGGAAAAGAAGTACCCTCGTGATCATGTCTCTCATTATGAATATCTGAAGGAGGAACATCAATCCGTGAGGCATTATTAGGGTTGGTGGTCGGATGCTCGTTATCTGCCATATCTGTATTCAACACAACAACTTGAAATTTGTTAATCGTTAGCACTTATCTACTAACAGATTTACACACAATGCTAAATCCCATAGCCAGGAAAGTTTGACATAATACAGTTTAAATTTGGGATTGAACACTTTACAGTGCTCAATTCACCCAAATCTATGCTCTGATACCAACTTGTAACACCCCTCTTTCAGGACAACAATATTAAATTATTTTACTCGGAAGCGTATGAATTTAAAACATATTTATATACTGTACATTAAGATAATGTACATACACAGTTACATATTAAAATATACCAACATAGAACTGTTTAAAAAACTACATATGTCGGGGTATTATCTATTACAAAATCAGGTTTATAACAAAACCATATCAGAGTCATAATCTGTCAGACATTCCCTGCGAAAGCATCCCTTCCTGACACCCACATATATATCAAAACCTGCAGGAAGTAGGATGAGGGATTAGCACGAAGCTAAGTGAATGAATTTATCACACACAATTCAACTTAGCATAACAATCTGTTTACAGCAATTACTAGTAAACACAATCTTTTTCAATGAGGATCGGTGGCTCTTGGGATATCATAATACCCGGGGATTCCCCAAAGAATACTTAACGTCAATATGTATGGCCATTACAGAATAGACCGATAACTATTGGTTATTAAACTCATACACAAGTTTCGAACACAACAAATGAATCAAAACCTGTGTAATTCACATAATAACCAAAAAGTCCAACTACACGTTGACCTCAATAATCTGATACACATAGATTCACATTTCACATAGATTCATAATCAATAATACAGATTAACTATCGTATAATCAATCTACGTATACTTGTTGTAACCAAATAGTTACAACTAAATCGAAGGGTGAGTTCTAAATCCACTCACCGATACCTCGATAGAATCCACACTCAGTTTCTAGTCACTGAGTCTTTGGAGTATCTGAAATATCATAAAACACACAAGTTAATAACTTGTCATCGATCAATAACTTTAATGAAATTACAATGTTATACAATTAATCACACCACTATATACTTATTTTCTATTAACTGTACAAACGTATCCATACATTGTAAATATATCACAAAATAAAACTGAGTTATTCCTGTTTAAACCATACCCGATCGGCTGGCTAATCATAGCCGATCGGCTAGCTTGTTAATTCCCTACACTTTCTTTCGATTCCAAGTTCTGTGACGATTTTGTACTAGCTTAGCCGTTCGTCTCATTTTAGCCGTTCGTCTCAAATCACTTACCCGATCAGCTCAACTGGTATAGCCGATCGGCTAACATATTAATCTTAGTGTTTTTAGTTCAAGGTCAAGTTCTGTGGTGGTTTTGGTCAAGTTTAGCAGTTCGGCTAAAAGAAGCCGTTCGGCTCAAGTTATATACCCGATCGGCTCATCATTCTCAGCCGATCGGCTGAGGTGTAAAACCCAGAAAACCTGCAACTTTGTTGCTGCATAACTCAGCTCAAACTCAATCTCTAAATCAAGAAACTCAGCTTCATAATCAGTTACAATTTAGCCATTTCATGTTTCTATCCTCAAAGTGTTACCATATGTTGACAATTTAACATCAAAAATTTGAATTATCAAATCAACTCAATCCATTCAACTTAATAAACTTGTGAATTCACAACACAAACACCATACCTACACTTCCTGATGGAGATGATGATGATATGCAGAAGATAAGCTAGATTTAGCTCACAATCACTTAGTCACGAACTCAAATTCAAGTTCTAGGGTTTTTGATGAGTTAATAGTTTAAACAGTGATAACCAGGAGAAGAAAATGGAGTCGGTCTCCATTTTGTTTAGTTTAAATAGTTGGGTATTCTATACCCGTTCTAAATCTATTGTCTGGAACCTAGAAATCCTTCGCGATAAGTGTTACTTTATGATACTGTCAACTATAGTAAATTAAAACAAATAACAATTTACTATCCACAATAAGTCCTGAGACTTATTTACTTAAGTTTCTTAATTAACAGTTGGTATCAAATATTTAATAAAATTTAAATAATAGATTTAAATAGAAAATTACCAGGCTACTGGAGAGGATGTTACATCTTTTTCAATTGGTTGAAACATGGAAGTGGACACATATTTGGGACATCCCAAAATAATAACGTGGACACTTGTGGTGGGACGGAGGGAGTATAAGAAAAACTCTTGAAGAATCCACTCCCTTGATTTAAAGACAATTCTTTATAAAACAACCATTAGATCAATTCATGAAATTATTTAAATAATTTAATCATGTAGTAAAGTACTAAAATGCCCTCAATTAGATAAAACCCTAAATTTAAATCAATATCTAAACCCTAGCTTTTTTCCCTTTCTTCTCCAACACACCTCCCATGCAGTCACAAACCACCTGCACCATCTCCCGCTCACTCCACCACCCCACCGGAACCAAACCATCACCACCACACCACTGACCTCCACCACTGCTACATGTTGTTAACCTCCGCCATCCACCTCCGACCTGAGCGCCGCCACCTACCACAGCCGACCTCAACCACCACTACAGCCCACCTCTTCATTTTTTCATCTTTTTTTATCTCTAAACTTTTAATAAAAATATATAATCTATTATAACATATTTAATGAGACGTTAAAAAACTTAAATGGATAATGAAAGGAAGTTCAAAGCCTAACCAAAATATTCTACATGTATGATTATAATCTCTAAGTGATGGTCATTAGGTGTTAGATATGTTTATGCAATACAAGTGTTTGATTAAATGTTTGAAAGAGAATGTTGATTTGGCATTGATAATTTTGATTTAGGTTTAATATTCTGATTTGCTTTACCATCAATTAACAGGTAACCTTTGTATACACTTTTCATGATTCTTGCTACAGGTTTGTTAGTTTAAATAGTTTCCACTTCAATATTACTATGCAGGTTTTTAATCTGATAGGCTTTTTCCTACCCCCCCCCCCCCCTTTTTTTTCCCTTCATGTAGCTCTCAATATGGAAATGACTCCATTCCAGAGAACATATGCATATGCTACTCAGGTATGTTCATTGTTTGTTGCATATTATCGTTATGATGAATCTTTTTGGGATTGTATTGTTTTAGTGCGTTAAGGTATTTAAACACCATATAAGCATGATGTGTCTACCGAGAAAAGATGAGGTCTAAAAATCAATAGTATGGGATATTATATAAAAGGTAGATATCATTTTAGCAGTTGGATGATATGCAATTATTAATTTTTTAATAATGCATTTCCAATAAGGGTTCATATATACATGTACAGATGTATAAAAATGAGAATGAAACATATGAATGATTCATCTTAGCACTTGTGTTTGCAAAAAAACTCTTGCTTTGTTTGATCTACTAATGTAAACAATCTAAGTGTAGGTCCTGGAAAATGGGCACATAGATGAACGCTTAGTCACCTACTATTGATCTTATTATAGTGGCAAAATGGGCGGGTAAGACATGTTTTGTAACCGATCACATAGAACGATGGACAATGTGCAAATGCAAGTTTCAATTATTTTGATTGGATTCCGTTTCTCTCATTGGTCTGTAAATTTCAATCTTCACTTGTCACCAGTGTTAAAACTTTCTAGATGATCTTGAAGTTGGCCATTGTGAAAATCAATGATAGACAAATAGCGGGTCAGATTGAGAAAGTTACATCTAGAGATCCAGAAGTCCTTAACTACCCGATCATAATATCTTACAAGTAGTTTTTCATAGTAGCCTACTTTAAAGTTCAACAATATTAAATTGTCATCCGCGATATGTGATGATTTTTATTTTTGAAATGCAGGGTGCTGTTAATGGGTGACTACCATCATTTGTGAATCAGAAGCCTGAACTCTGTTGGCGATTATAGATTTGACTGATAAAAATATTTTGAGTAACCAACTTTGAAGCATAAAAATTATCCGGAGTTTTGATGGTTATGAAGATCGTTATATTATGTACCCAGATCTCGAATTCCATCTTGAGCTCCATATTTTGGAAGCAAGGTTCAGTTTTATGCTTCAAAGTTGCAAAGGAGATGATCTATGAGGGTCCAAGGAAGTTAAGAGTTTCAACAATTCTAATGGAAAGAAGATACATTCCTAAATTGTTATAAGCAATGACATTAGATGTTATTATTATAACAATCCAAGATGCAAGTATGTAAGCATGACCCGGGTGTTTTTGGAGGCCTGATTTCATTGATTTTTTGTTTTTAGACATAATGAACTTCTTTCCAGAAGTTGTGATCAGTGGGCATCTGATTATGGTGAGTGATGACATGGTGGAAATGAGTTCTACTACAGTTAGCAAATATGACCCACATACTTATCAATGGGTCGATTTGGGTTATGGATTTCCCTAACCGGTGAAAATAACAACTAATAGCTAAAACCCACAGTGCATTCTGGTTTGCTCGCTTGGTGATGCTTGGCAACTATTTAGGAGGTGATGTTCCGTTTAAAAAGGTTAGCTAAGTTTAAAATACTGCGAAATTTGGTCGGTTTTGATCTTTACCTTATAAATATGCTATATTTATTTCTTCTATAGTTAATGGGTAATGTATAATATACAAGGATAATCAAATTCACTTTTATCAATTCACCTTTTTCAGGAAAAGGTTGATGGGCAATAAGATCGTTATAATATACGTATTATTGGTGATGTATGCGTAGTTTTTATTCGTTATTTTATGTCAACTGGGACATATACTTACATTGATTTAATATGCAGACTCTGCTTATTTTTGTCAATCTCAGGCTCTATTGAACGATTAAATTGAAATATCTACATATCCTTGATCCACGACTAAAAGCTTTAGCAGAAGGTATGGACTTAGCTGTCACGTGATGAATTGTTAATAGATTATCGTAATTGGTGCCTAGCTTTATGTAGAGAAGTATATTTAAGTACTCTATATTAATACACGGTTACTTCATATAAATTTGTATACTTTGACAAGGTTGTTGATGTTAAACACCGGACAGTTGGAGTAAATAATGAGGAGTTTGTGCATATATTACCCAACTTCATCGATCAACTTTCTGATCAAATGGGTCAGATGCTTAATTTTGATGCTTACAACTTCCTAAATGGATTTATTAAGTGTAATATAGTTTTTTTACAATGTGAAATTAAAGTCAATAGCCGTTAATGTGAAATTTCGGAGTTTTATGAAATATGTACAAATACTGACATCGTGCGTGGAGATAGTTTCTAATTCCATGGGTTTGACCTAACAATAGTTTTTAAAATGTGAAATTAGAGTCAATAGCCGTTAATTCTTCATACAAACGTGTAATGTGCAGATGTCAATTTCCAAGCATTTTATATGTGGATGCATTTGACTTAGATTCTTGCAATTGATGCTTACACTCAGGTATATCTATCAATTAGGATCTGTTTTATGCATGACTAATTCTCATGCTTGGATTAATGTCACTTTCCAATTTTTTCCTTTATAATATACAAAATGTGCAGGCAATCACTCTGTTCTCTAATGTTCCATCTTATTTAGATTCTGTAAATGCAAAAATTTGAAGTGATGTTGTTGATAAAAAATCAAAAAGTTTCTCCATGGTGGTGGCAAGGTCGTTATTGTGAATATGCTGGTATTCCGTCATTAAATTTCGTTAGTAGTAGCAATATATGTTATTCATTTACCAATTTTCCTTAATTTGTTTTTCAAATCTTCAGAATACTACAAAAGACAAGAAAGCAAAGCTGGTCATCCGTGGATATGTAGACACTCAATGTAGAGAAGCTATGTAATAAATCAGTTAAAACTTAATGGACTTAAGCAAATTGTGACACCGTGAAGTTACTTTTAATGTATTCTTATGCATGCTTTTCTACTTAAAAGGTAAAATTCTAGACTTCTTGTTGCTGTATATGTACACCGGTGCATAAAAAATGCTTAAAGATTACCATATGGTCAACACAGATGTTCCAAACTTTTACATTGTTTTCTCCTTTTATATTTCTTAGGAATTCAGTTAGAGGTGGAAATCTCAGCTCATTTACTTAGAAATTGGTTACTTAGGGTCATATTTTATCTCTAATGGGTCAATGAGTAAACTCAAATTGGTTGAGAATTCGTTGTATTTGACAGTCTATTTCAAAGCTTACAATCTATTAAGTAGCATTTAATCGATACATTTCTTATATATATATATATATATATATATATATATATATATATATATATATATATATATATATAAGAAAACCCTTGAAAGACTTCCACCCCTTGATTAGAGTGTAACATATCACACCAAGGTACTTGTAGCTTTGCATTTCAAGGTGATGATGAACTTGATATTCTGATTAAAGGAACCATAGCTGGTGGTGGAGTCATTCCTCACATCCACACGTCACAGATATTAGATTAATGGTTTAATTTATTGAATGTCTATAATAGAGATTACGTGATTAAGGTCAAAGATAGGTGTTTGTGATGAAAACAAGTGAAAAAAAAGAGTTTTTCCCAACTTGGACCTATTTAATTATATGCGTATTTACAAATTTCCCTTACTCACACTTAACATCAATTAAAATGTGCATATCTATTTTTTTAAACACGTTTACTAGAGTAAAACATGAAGAGTCCCGTAAATTTTGCGGGTTATAAACCAGTTATTAAACTTAGGATAATGTAATATATTCTAAAATATGAATTAATTTTATCGTAAGTTTAATAGTGATGATGAATTAATTTTATTGTAAGTTTAATAGTGACATATATGATATTGGTAATGTCATATATCATATATTATATTATTAAAATATAATTTTTATATTATCATAAGTTTAATAGTGTCATATTATATTATTTCTTAATTTTTATTTTTCAAATGTAATAAGTTACGATTGTCATCAAAGGATAATTATATAACTATTTTATAAAAAACCTTATACTACTAAGATATACTCCGTAAGTTCAAACAATTTTTTAGTCCCAAAAGGCTATCTCAAATAATTTACTCAAATCTCAAAATTGTTAAGTTCCCCCCAAAAATTTGTTTTCAATTAAATTAAAAGTTAAATTGTAGGGCTTCAAACTTGGTCCTCCGTTTCCTCTGTGCGTAGTTGGATTCCGACCACACGTGAAGTTTTCTTCCTAGTACGTTTCGCACATATTTTTCCCCTCTGCGTTTTGTTCCCAATTCTCTTGAATCACTATGAAAATTGATACATGATTTTTGTATTTTGAATAATCAAATATTGTAAAGGGATGCACAAATTCAAATCGCAATTTTCAGGTAATCCTTTCATTATGTTTGTCTATCTACCATGAAAAATCTATAGTTGATTATTTTATTATATATCTCTGTTTTCAGTGTATGAATGAATTTTATAAGGCCCTGCATATGTGAGTGTGAAGATCGTGTCGGTTCAAGTGTTCAACACGTTACTTGTCACACCCCGTCTAAAGCGGAAACAACGGAATGCAACCATGATAGGATCACAATACATCAATATATAGAACTCTAAATGCAATTAAAGATCAATGTGTTGTAATGTCATTAACACGAATAGCGGTTCGTGCCAAGCATACATTCCAACAATGAATCAAAGTTTTACAAATAATCAATAAATGTATTCAACATAGTTAAGGCAAAACACGCCTTCCATGAATAGCACCTCAAATATATCACTCAATGCAACCTAGCAGTCCACTAAGTTCTCTAGCCCCGTCTCTTTGTGCTAAGATAACCTGAAAAGAAATGCTCGAAAACGTCAACACAATGGTTGGTGAGTTTGTAGGTTTAATAGGACACACATAAAAATCATTTTGCTGTGTAAATAGATAAGTAAGTAGGACATATGATATGAAATATGCACATAAGACAATCCGTCTCGTCCACAATAAGCAATCCGTTCAGTTCATGCTATTCACTCAAGGATAACGCATCTATCTCAAGAGCGGGACCGTCGTCCGATAGTACTATCAATAATCGCATGTATAAGTAAGCAATATGGAGTTTTGTCATGGTCCCAAAGACACAAGACTCATCCGACCAATAAGTAATATGGAGTTTTGTCATGGTCCCAAAGACACAAGACTCATCCGACCAATCCGTCCAATAAGCATTCAGTCCACAACAATCAGAATGTCACATAGTTCAATCATAATGTCCAATAGAAATCAGATAGGTTTCACAGCATAAGAAAACAGTTCAAAATCAGTTTGAGCATTCTTTTCCCCAAACGGAAAGTAAGTAAAGAAAATGGGGCCACGAAAACTCACCTTAAATATTAAAGTAAGTGTCACCCTCAAGTGAATCCACAAAACAACTCGCAATCTACAATGATCACATATGCATATGGGTTACAATCTAGACATACTTATGTCCTTCCATTGTATCTCAAGTCCAAATCACCACTACTAAGTTTCCTCGTAACTAAACCTCACGTATCTTTACAAAATCAACTCTTTTGTATATTTCATATTTTGTCCAGAATTTTGTACCCCTTCACTAATTTTTTAAACATGCCTTAATGAAATCATTTGACTCTACAAATTTTTCCAGTGACACTTCCGTGTGTTAAGAACACCTTGTAATTTTTCCAGAACTTATTTTAATAGTTTAACTATTTTTAAAAATTCACCAAAGTAATCTGCTCAGAAACAGCAACGATTTCTGATTACACAAAAGTTACAATTTACTTAAAATAATTTAAGACTTACAAAAGTTATAATATTTTTACAGAAAATTTTTACCACTTTGAAGTTATCTCAGTAAAAACTTTAAGACCAAAATCATAGTTTAAGATATGTTTCAAAAATCGACAAGTTAATCGAAATCACGAACCGAAAAACTCAGAAATGACATTCAAATTTATAAAATCATTTTGACTAACTTATCCTCAACATTTGGACATGAAACCAACACCATTTGAAATTAGACTCCTAATACTTATGTTTAGACTCAAGATTCATCAAAAATCATCGTAAAATGACCTAGTTACATGCTTCTCAATCCGAGAATCAAATCTGATCAGATTAGGGTTTATGAGTTTAAACCTAAATCTCTATACTAATCAATCCAAACGCTTAATCAATCGAATATTTCGCTCTCAACAAACTTATATACTGATTTAACATATGTCCTAATGATTTCATTCACTAGGAATACAATGGATGAACCGAAAGAAAACCGACAATAACGAAATAATCGAAATACGTTTAAACGAATGATTCGGATAGAGATTATACCAACTAACGATCGAATACGTGAGAATCCTTCTTAGAATCTGTGAATAATGAGGATATACACTTTTAGAATTCATTTTTTGTAGATTGATCAAACGTATATGATAGAGACTAATTCGAGATAGTCACTCTCCTTTTAGAAACTACTAAATTAACTAACGAAACACTGAATAGTTGCTGCAATTTTCTTCTCTGATTAATTTCTTCATGAACGATTACATTAAATAGGAAGGATAAAACGTGTGCTACTACTCTAAACATGAGATGCAATACTACGTGGAAACTAAAGATGAATAAAAATGGAGATCATGTATGTAAACATGGACTAAATGCTAACAGTGGAGTTCCACTTTTAATTCCTAAATTAATGCATGACTTCAAACTAAAATGCTTCACGTGCATGGATAGAATCATGGTGCAAGTTGTTTAAAATTTCCCATGTGAATCGGTATGGACCGAACCGTATCAATACTCCCCTCCTAAAAATGAGCCTTGTCCTCAAGGCTTAAATCATTTGGCATCATATACGACCACGGTGGTTCATGTTCGGATTGAAGGAGAAGGAACTGTGATGGTTTACAAGTGTGACCGGGTTGGAACTTTTCAGGACAGTTGAAACAGAGTCCCTCGGCTCGACGTTTCTGCATTTCAACGGAATTTATTTTTTTGATTGGTAGTGGTTGGGGTGTTGGGGAAGTGTTGTTTAACAACGGTTGTTTTGTTAGCGTAAGTTGCGATGAAGTACCGAAAGATGGAGTAGTTGTTGAATGATCGAGGGTTTGATCGTTAAGTTTGTCTGCAATAAGTTTCGCCAAACCGATTGCTTGTGTGACAGTTTGTGGCAGGAGAATTGTTAACTTTTGTTAAATATTTTGGCGAAGACCCGAAATAAAACAGTTAAGCAATGCCTCGGGGGGAAGACCAACAACACAGTTACTTAACCTTTCAAATTCGGTTTGATAAACCGTAATGGTGGAGGTTTGACGGAGTTTGAAAAGGGCGGCTTGGTGATTGTCATACGAGGATGGACCAAAATGCGTTTCGAGTGCTCGAGTGAAAGCGTCCCAAGTGGTGAGGAGACAATTATTGAAGAGGTACTTATACCAACTCAATGCATCACCGGTAATGTGGAAAGACACCATAGAAAGACGTTGTGGTGGACCGATGTTGTGGAAGGTGAAGTATTGATCAGCTTGAAAAAGCCAATCGAGGGGATTGGTTCCGTTGAACGCCGGAAGGGTAAGTTTTGGTGGCCGAATTTAGTTGTTTGGTTGTGGTGGGGTTGGTGGTGGCGTGATGATTTCCGGCTTAGTTGTGTTGGCGATGAGGGTGTTTGTTTGCTCATATTGAACCACTAGTTGCTTCACAATGATGTCGAGTTTCTCGGTGTTAGTATTAGTGGCAGTGAGAAGTTTTGAGAAGTTCTCAACCATGGCAGCCATGGTTTCTTCTAGTGGTGGTGGGTCTTTTTTTGGAGGCATGATTTCGATGGATGAAAGCACCAAATTGATAGAGACTAATTCGAGATAGTCACTCTCCTTTTAGAAACTACTAAATTAACTAACGAAACACTAAATAGTTGCTACAATTTTCTTCTCTGATTAATTTCTTCATGAACGATTACATTAAATAGGAAGGATAAAACGTGTGCTACTACTCTAAATATGAGATGTAATACTACGTGGAAACTAAAGATGAATAAAAATGGAGATCATGTATGTAAACATGGACTAACGTGGACTAAATGCTAACAGTGGAGTTCCACTTTTAATTCCTAAACTAATGCATGACTTCAACCTAAAATGCTTCACCTGCATGGATAGAATCATGGTGCAAGTTGTTTAAAACTTCCCATGTGAATCGGTATGGACTGAACTGTATCAGTATACAAGAGTTATAGGATCGAAAACTTACCAAAGTTTCTGAAAATTCATCACCCACAGCAGCAGTTTATGCAATAATTTTTATAAAATAATCTGTTACGTTTTAGAGGCCGAAACCTCGCAATTGTATGTAAAACATCGAGATATACAACTTTCTAGTTTTGACCGAAGCCTGAAAACCAACGTAAATGGGTCAAATCGGCCTCTGTTCGTGACTGAAATTTTAGGACAGAAGGATGGACGATTTTTGTGATCAAAAAATGTTAGGGTTGTATTTTAGAATACCTTTTATAGTTCTAGAGTTGTGTGGGTTGGGTTAGGTTTGGGATTTTGGGAGTTGGATCATTTTCTATGGCCAAAATTGACAAATATTGAACTAAGTTGGCCCGTGATATTTTAAGATTTAATACTCACAATTTAATTGTTTTCATATTCGCGTATATTTATCTAATCGTATAACTTTCATAAATAATTAAGGAAATATTTTCATGCCCAAAGCGAATATATAAGTTATCATTAACGAACTTGAATACAAATAAGAAATGATTTTAAATTGAGATTTTCGAATTACATTTTTGGTGACGGATGTCACAGTATCCCCCCGTTTAGGGAATTTCGTCCCGAAATTCTACCGGAATTATTACTGAAAATGTTATCATGGAAAAGACATGGGTTTTGAGTTTCTTATGGCCCTCTCGTTCTTAAGTGATTTCAAATTCTCGCCTAACGTTATATCGTATCCTTACCGGTTTTATGATAAAGTGTTGTTTTAAACTCCACGTCAATTTTATTCCACTACACATTACTATATTTCGTTTGGGTGACGCCATAAGAGACTCATCACTTGATTATGTATTGCGAACTCCGTTTGCTCCATCCATCCATTCGATTGATAGGTTATCGAACCTACTTGGTAAACATATAGTGTGAATTCATTCGGTCCGTTAAGAAAGTAAAAGAAATTGGTGTTTGTAAATGGTGCATTCTCAACATCTAAAAGACTCTTTCTTGATTCCAAATCCCATGGATACCACAGACGCAACTGTTGGACCGAGAGGTATAACCACATTGAGTCCTAAACTTCATCTTTGGTATAGCTTCTCTATGATACCTCAATTGAATTTATAGTTTGTTTGAATGTCGATTTATCAGTACACCTTTTCGAACCTTGAAGTTGATTTAACAAGTCATCGTTTCTAGAGATGTGACGACATCGCTTCTACGCCGCGCACGTGATGGAAATTTTTAATAACTAATAGTTCTCGCCAAAACAGGTTTCCTATATATCGAGGGGTAGATATTTCAAATAGATTTTTCGGAAGGCTTTAAGAAAATTTTGTTGGCAATCTGATTATCTTCGAATTTAAGTTTATTGGTTCTTCACTTACCTTGAGAATTTATATTATTTCACGCAAAAGTTTAAGGACGAAGATTGTTTTGTTAATTAGGATTAGTAAGAGATTCTTACCCCAAAAAGTAGTATGGTGTTACAAGTGAGGTTGGTAATACGTAAAATGTGCCTCCCATATCCGCCGTGTGGTTAATTCCCATGGTTTTGCACTAGACTTTGATTCATCGGAGTTTATTTGTGTTGTGCGGCAAGCCATACTTGTGGCTCACCCATACTAGACTTGTAGTTGAATTATGGGCGCGAAAGAATAAACAATTATTAATGAATTTTCCTGATCACACTAGTGATAAATATTTGTCCTTTTTACAACTTGTGGTTTGTTGATTCTTCTTAAATTTGTATGAGTCTATCGCATTGAAAAATACTTTTAATACAAAACAATCACATTTATATTCAACTTAATGTATTGAAATTTTAGATTATACGAAAATGAGTCTCAATGATTTAAACTTCTATAATGTTCTCAATTTGTCCTAAGTGTATTGTATGTTAAATTCTTGTCCCTTACGAATATAACTGAGTTTGTTGATTGTTAATCTTTTGCGTTTTAATTGTTGATGATACATTCGTAGGTGAGAGAAAAAATATAATAGTATACAAGGATTGTGTCGCCAAAGAAAATTTGTCCATAATATCACCAAAGGAAGAAGAGTTTATACGTATAAGGATATCTCTTTGTGAGGTTATAAAAGTTTTCTTACTATGAACTTAGATTTTATCCAAAAATTTGAGTGGCTTTGGTTTTGGGCTAATCTCATAGTGTACGTTCTCTCGCATCGGAATTCATTTGATTAAGAGCTAGTTATATACTTGCGCTATGCAAAGGTAAGCAAATAAGAAGAATGTAGTAGTGATTGATATTTATAGTTGACCATAGTGTGAATGAATGAATGATAATGGTTGTTTAATATAGTGAGGGTAGTTGGATATTTTCGCATCTTGAAGCCTATAAGGCTGAAAAGAAAATGAGTAAATTAATTTTTATGGTAACTTCAATGAATTTGAGAACATGGACATTGGTCACTATTAACTGTTATACAAGTGTCAACACTTCCTATCTTGATTACTTACACTTGACTTTAACACACTAACTGAGGTTGTCGCAAGCATAGGTTTGAACTTTGAAGTAAGTAATAGTAATATATTGTATCATGTTCTTTTTACTTGACTTTAACACACTGAGGTTGTCGCAAGCATAGGTTTGAACTTTGAAGTAAGTAATAGTAATATATTGTATCATGTTCTTTTTGTTAAAACTGTGTAGCTACTATTAGCAGTGCTATTGGATACATGGCTAATGATGCTTATGGGGTTCAGCCTAGATGGTTTGTTTGTGGTGCTAATGGTCAATATCAGCAAGTATGGTATGATCTATTGCAGATGTTCATGCTATATTGTTGCAAGCTTAAATGTATATTGAGTGCTGTAATTTTGACTTTGGCGGGTCAATTAAAAGGTACTATAGGTAAAAATTGAACACTGATAGAGCTGGTAAATAGTCTGAGATAGTAAAGTTATGGTATGTTTCATGTTTAGAATATATTTAACTCATTTTTTGTATGCAGATTTGAAAATTAGAAATGCTATAAGTGTGAATTGTATAGATATGGTAGGTAATATTTTTAACTCTACAAGTGACATTATGATGTTTGGGTTTTGTAGTAAAGTTTGGGTGGTACACTAAAAATCACCCCTAGAGGTATACCTCTAGTAGAGTTTGTACATATTTACTTTATTTTATATAGTTTTTTTCAGGGTTCCGTCTCTTTACCAAAATAATAATAATAATGATGATGATGATGATGATGATAATGATGATGATAATAATAATAATAATCATAATAATAATATTATTATTATTATTATTATTATTATTATTATTATTATTATTATTATTAAAAGTACAATTTTTTAGATATCTCATAATTAACTTCTTATTGATTGTAGGTTCAAGCTCCTAATGAAAGTTAAGACAGGAGAATACACTTAGCTTGCTTACCTATTTATGTAAATGTAAGTACCTCTTCTAACCTGTTTCAACTTGTTTATATTTTCTTTGTATGTTGTTATTGCTTCACATTGATTTCTAATATACATTTTTTATTATGTAGGATGTATGAAGATGTTTGCAATAAGTAAATGGATTTTGAATTGCTAAAGATATTCATCTTTGAAATATGTGTTTAGTTTGTCACAGATTTGGCATCGTGCATTGACTTGATCTTAGGCTATTTGTACATTGTTTGTTTCAATCTTATGGAGAATATACGTGGTTGATTCTAATTTTGTTGATTAAATTGTGTTGAATTTATTATTTCTAACAAGATTAATGGCTACGAAAGGACTTTCGAGAACATGATTTTGCCAAAAACAATTTGTAAAGAAGAAATTGCGCCGAATACTTTTTTCGGCAATGAATTAAAACTTGTTATAACGATTTCGGCATAGTAACAATAGTGTGCCGAATGCTATGTAAGGGGGAGAAAATTGTGCCAAATAGTTACTTGGTACAGGAAACAAAACTGTACCAACTACATTTTGGTACACAAGTGAGATGGTGCTAAATATCTTTTGGCACACGAGTTAGACTGTGCCAAATAATCTTTTGGCACACGAAAGATCCGTCATGCCTGTTGGCTATAACACACGTACATAATGCGACTAATATCAAAATTAATGATAATGTTTTTTTCTCATTTTTCCTCTAAAGAATAGCCACATGAATATTTCACAACATGACTATTGTGAATTTATTCGTCACATATAATCACCTAAAATGTGACCATAAACATCATTTAGCTACACACTTGTGAAACGGTGTGGCTATTATAAAGCCATATAGTCACATGAACATGCTACAAAGTAATGTGACTATACGGATTAGCTTTTGACATTCTAACACACACTACACTTTAGACACACATAATAAATTATGTGATCATATGTACCTACTTTTGGCTACACTGCAATCATGTGTGACAAACTCGACTACATGGTTTAGTCACATAAACAATTATTTCATGTGACCATAAAGTGGCATATGATTTAGACACACAAACTAACACTCAATGTGACTAATATAATACTAAATGATAATCGTTGTTACCCATTTTCCCCCTAAAGAACAGCCACATGAATTTTTCACAACGTGACTGTTGTGAATTTATTCGTCGCATATAATCACCTAAAATGTGGCCATAAACACCATTTAGCTACACATTTACGAAATGGTGTGGCTATTATAAAGCCATATAGTCACATGATTGTGCTACAAATTAATGTGACTATACGGATTAGCTTTTTACACTCTAGCACATACTGCACTTTAGATACACATACTAACTTATGTGACCATATGTACCTGTTTTTGGCTACACTAAAATTATGTGTGACAAACTCGAATTCATGATTTAGTCACATAAACAATTACGTCGTGTGACCATATAGTGGCATTTGGTCACAGTATTCAAGTGTGTGATCGTATAGTGGCATTTGGTCATAGTGTTCAAGTGTGTGACCATATAATGACCATATGTACCTGTTTTTGGCTACACTAAAATTATGTGTGACAAACTCGACTTCATGATTTAGTCACATAAATAATTACTTCATGTGACCATACAGTGGCATTTAGTCACAGTGTTCAAGTGTGTGACCATATAGTGACCATATGTACTTGTTTTTGGCTACACTTAAATTATCTGTGACAAACTCTACTTCATGATTTAGTCACATAAACAATTACTTCATGTGACCATACAGTGGCATTTTGTCACACTGTTCAAGTGTGTGGCGCAGTTTTGTCACATTTTATATGTGTAACATGACTAATGCTTCGAACTTACTCTTCATTTGTCACGCGTTCCAAATTCATATGTGACTAAATAATCAGAAAAAAACAGCAGTTCCTTTAGCCGCATAAATGTTCGAAGGTGTGGAAAATACGTTTCATAATGGTCACACGATTGGAGTTCAGATGTGACCAAATAATGACGTGAATTTTATTTTGGTATCTTTAGTCACATAAATATTCTAATGTGTGATGATTTGATTTCGAGCATGTGTGACCAAAGTCCATTTTTGTTGTAGTGACTCACTTAGCGTTATGCTAATCCCCCACATTAACACTTCTTGCAGGTTATGGATATAATATGGGTGAGCAAGAAGTTGGACTGGAAGGAATGTTTGACCACTAAGCGTTACTCTGATATTTGATTTGCATAAATCAGTGTTATCTTTTGGTTTTGAAATAACACCCATGTTGATAAACTATGGTTTAAATTAGTTGGATTTTATATGTTGACTAAATAATATAAATTATTAATGGTTATTTGAACTTGCGCTTCCGACATATTATATTTAAATGGTAGTAAAGGAGGGGTGTTATAATCTCATAATTCATTACGTAGTATAATTTTACCGTACATATTATTTGCTTAATTATAAAAATCAAATACATATTATATGTCCGTGCGTATAAACGGGTTTAAGGTCTAGTACGTAATAATAATAATAAATAAATAAATCTTATATATATTAAATATTATTAATTAAATATAATATATGATTCACCTAATGATGTCATCAAATATTTAATTAGCCAATTAAATACTCTAATTTGGTTCAATTGGCTAAATTTAAGGAGATAATGACATCATAATTCAAAAATAATAACATTTAAATAATATTTTATGTTTATATAACTTATAAGTATATATATCTTCAGCTAAATCCAACGATAACTTAAGATCATCTATATATATATATATATATATATATATATATATATACAAGTTTCTAATTTAGCGTATAAAGCAAACTTTCAAGTTTCCAATAATCATAATCATCATCAGAATATATATAATCAAATCAAACATATATATTATTTTTTTTAAAAAAAATACTTAAAATAAATATCATCAAGGCTTCATGCAAATCAATACTAATGTAATGAAGTTTTTTTTTTTTTTTAATTATTAAATCGAATTTGATATTAACTTTGGGTTATATAAATATTATAGTTGATTTATCCGAAGTGTAATTTAAATAAAAAGTAACATAAAATTAGTAAGTTTTATTAAATAAAAAACAATTTATATATTATTAATTGTTATGCATGATTTTTTTTTATTATATACAACATATAATTCGTTAGTTATAAATTTATAATTAAAATCTTTACCATATATATACAAAATCTAACATGCTCTCTTGATCTTTAATTATTTAGTGTTTTCATACAAAATGTGAGAATTTCTATCATATATATTATCTGTGTAACTAAAAAAATGAAATATGCATTCGATGGTCCGTGTATACACACGTGTTAAATGCTAGTAGTAATCTAGCTATATACATAATATATTTTTTAATTACACTTTTCAAAGGAGTATAAATTTCATCTATATATACTTAAATAATATAATAATCGGGCTAAAGAGATTTGATCCGTATATATACCGATTCAACTTCTTATTTTTATATTTGAAGTACTTTTTTTTTTATATTTATGGATATATACAAAAGATGTAATACATTTTTGACGAGACGAATGTATAGGAGATGATAAGAATGACTATATAAAGAGTACGTACGAATGATGATTATTATGATATACAGTATATAAATATAAATAAATTTATCAATTAGGAAAAGATATATATGATAATTTAAAATTTTAGATAGCAAAAATTTTGAAATTAGTAAAATGGAGTATATCGTAAACATAAATAAAACATAACATAACATTAACAATTTAACATTAACATTTACAATAACATTAACATTAATAATAATACTATAATTAAAAACAAAAAAGATCAGACAAGCATATAAACATGATCGATGAAAATAAAAGATTTAAGGGTCTGGACTGAAAATGGTCATGACAAGACGAGTGATCTGTTCTTCATGGTCCCTGACCTTTTTATTAATTTTATCTACACGTTTAACATAATACTGTATAGATTCTTCATCTCGCTTGATCTTTTCTTTCAACTTCTGAACAATTTTTCATGCGTTTCTAACAACAACTTCTCTGTCCCTAATCGTCCGTCATTACACCTGTCCCAAACATGTTGAGAAACTCCAAAGAATTCGTAGGGATTCCTTTTTATGGACTTGGGTGATGGTTGTGGTGATGCTGGTGGGCTTGATGATCTCTTGTTATTTTTGGAATTATCGGATGTGGACGCCATGAGACTTTGTTTTGTAAGGAAATTAATGGCAAGACTTTGTGTGGTAATTAGGAATTGAAACATACAACTTAATTAACTGATAAAAAACTTAGATATGAGGCGTTGAGGAAGAATACGGTTTATATAACCGATCGAATTGTTTACTCAACAGACTCTTTTATTTATTGGAGTAAATTGTAAATTGTAAATAGGCGATGATATATATGATCAGTTGACCACGGTTACTTAATGACCACGGTTAGTTTATGGGGAACCGTGCTCACTATTGAAGCAGTAAATTGAAATATATATTGAAGGTTGTATGACCACGGTTACTTATTGACTATGGTTTGTATAGAGTATAGAAAACGGAAAGTGCAAAATTGGCGCCAATATATAACCGCGATTACTTTATGACCACGGTTAGTTTTTGGGGAACCGTCATCACTATTAAATCAGCATATTGAAGTACGTTCGATGGATGGATGGTTAGTCTTCTGTGGACTGTGGTTACTTTATGGCTGGATACGCCAGGTGTAATAATTTATGATGACGATAATGAAATTAATGATGGTATGATTAGTTACATTTTAAAATTTTAATTCGATTTACTAGCTAGTCTGATTTATTCTTTAATTTTTAACAATTAAAATTTAATCATGTGTAATTTTATTGTTAGCTTATCATATGATTTAGGTAGTGACATTAATTGGATCTTACGACTCCAAATTAAGATGGTGTTTGGTCGAAAGATGATGAAAATGGTTCTGGATTTAGCGATGATAATAATCCTCGTTGTATATACGGAGTACGGATCATCAGAAACTGATGGTGATGAACTGATGATCATTGAAAACAATTTGATGATGAATTTGCTAAGTGAAATGTGAAAGATGAAAATGTTGTTTGTCCTAATAATGCATCTGTATACATCAGATTTTATAATTTATTTTTGCTCAAAAAATAAATAAGAAATAAAGAAAACCTACATGGTCATTTTTAACGGAGACTTAACCATCATTAGTGTAAAGGATCATTGACGTAAGAAGTTTTAAAAAAAGGATGATCTATCATCTATATGTAATTAAATTAATTAATTACTAATAGTTGTTTTCAAGTGAACAACAAAAAATGTTCAAAAAGTGCAAAGTGAACGTACCACGAGTCCCTATATTTAAACCGTGGTATTTTAATCTTGTAGACCACACACACACACACACACACACACACACACACACATATATATATATATATATATATATATATATTCTAGTGAAATCGTGGTCTTTTCGAAAATTAAAGTACCCCGCCATTATTTTAACTTCATATATTCCCCATTACCTCCAAAATTTCCCAAATTTTCATATTTGCCTTCATTCGTACAAAAATATAAAAACACAACAAATCCATAAACCACAATCATAATCCATTATTTTTCTCCATTTTTTTTGCCGAACCGTGGTGTGTTTGTTTATCTGAACCCTTGGATTTTTGTCAGTTTAGCGGTGCTCTTTTCCTTTTGGATTTTCGAATTTCAGTTTGGGTTCGTCCAACTACAACTATCATGGTAACTATTTTTCTTTATACAGCTTGTGTTCAACATAATTTGAATTAAAATGTATAGAACAAGAAGGGAATATTTGTATGATATATAACCAGAATTCCAGAAGTGAAGATTTGCTTTTTGTTGTCGGGAATTAATGAATTATACTATCAGTTTGTGAGTATCATGTAAGTAACTAAAAGAAAAGTCATTTTTTGTTATGCGGAATCCTATCAGTCTGTGGGGACCAAATGTTTAGGACTTTAGTCCATTTATACACGGAGTAATATATTTGTTTGGACCGATTTAATTATGAGTATTTTGAACTTTGTTTATTATTGTATTTACTGTTTGATGATCTTTAATTTGATATATATATATATATATATATATATATATATATATATATAAGATTTTGAACTTATCTAATTATTTGTAGGATAATCAATATAATTTCCTACATAATCCGGAAGATGATATTTTTACTTCAAGATTTAATGATGATGATGATGTTAGTGATAGTCAAGAATGGGATCATCAAGATCATGAGGATGCTACAGAGTCTACTCCACCGCCTCCACGTCAAAGGAAAAAGAGAGGGGTGCCATTATATAAGAAGAAGCGTAATACCAAGTTGCTTCATGATAGAGATGTTGATTTCAATGTTTATGGACTAAATATTGGGCCGGGTCAAGTTAGTTTTAGTAATCACAGGGCTTGTGACTAGGTGCAGGGTTAGTATACTCTACGAGTCATGGGACAAAGTTGACCCCGCGGTGAAAGATCAAATATGGGATGAGATTAAGGTAACTAAATCTAAACCGTTAAGTATTTTTGTATCTTATAATACAACTATGAATATATTAATAGTTTCTATGAATTCTAGACATCAACACCCAATTTTACAGATGACAAGAACAAGAAGGTTGTTCTTGGGCAATGCAACATGGCATGGAAAGATTTTAAGAGAAATTTGGTTAAGAAGTATGTGAGAATGGGAGAAACCCCATTTAAGGATTATCCTTATCTCGGAGAGGAAGAAGGAATCTGGGAACAATTAGTTGAGAGGATCAACAGTGAGGAATTTCAGGTAACATGTCATGTTTTTCGTTTAACTAATCATATTCTGTTTTTGGTACATAATCTTTATTTAGAAATCATTTAACTAGATGAATGATTGTTTTCCTGTTTAACTATTTCATTTTAAATGAAGAAATTAAGTGAGAGAGGTAGATATCTAGCTTCTTTGAACAAGAATCCCCCTAAGCTCGGACCTAAGGGGTATCGGGGACATGAAGCAGAGTGGCAAAAGGAGATGGAAGAGGCCAAAGATTTGGATCCCACCTCTCTTGTTGCTCGCTTGTTTAAGGTTCACAATAAGTGGGTGTTTACATACATTAGGGCTCGATGTGGAGTCAATAGCCGAAAGCAATTGCTCATACCTGAGGGTTTTATTGTGGAGGAATTGGTAATGTCAATTGTGTTTGGTTACATATTTTATTAAACTTATTATTATTTATAAACAATTACAATTTAACTATTTATTGGTTGTAACAGATTCAGAAGGACCGAGAGTTATGTGCAGATCCGGATCCCAATGGCAGAGATGCTATATGGGATGTAGTTGGAAAAGAGCACCCGGGGAGGACTAGGGCGGTGGGGCACACAATCAGCTTTACGAAGGCAGCCTCAGGTTATGAGAAGCAATCAAGGAGAAACAAAAAGAAGGAGGAAAAGGAGAGTTTAGAAAGAAGGGTGGCTCAGCTTGTGAGAATTGAGCTGGGAAGGAGGGATGCGACTGCAACACAGCCATCAGGGGATCTCGGTATATCTGGAGCAAGTCTCGATATGAGGCGGAGTAGTGTTGGGTTAGGGTTTTATCCTTTTGACGATTTAACGGTATTCATATTTGATTTATTACATTTTTACCAGCTGGAAGAATTATATATCACTTTTATATTTTTTCATAACGTATCATTGCAGACCCCCACTGCATGTAACTTGCTTGCTGAATTTGGGTTCGAAAGGGTGAAAGTTGCTAGAGGAATGGCTTATCCTCGAGGGAATGGGCTGCTACACGGGCAACCTATGTCACCAGACCACAAAAAGGTGCAGGTTGATAAAGTTGTTGATCAATACACGAACATGAGACTTCCTAAGAAGGTTGGTGGAATGACTGCTTTGGGAGAAGCCAAAAACAATTTCATTTCATGGCCTAATTCGTTGATTGAATATACTGATGTACGTACCCAATATTTATCTATAAGTAAATCGTATGAACTTCAATTATTGTATTGAAAACCTAACAAATGCATGGTTTCAATTTAATTTGTTACTAGGATGAGACAGATTTTTTGGTCCATTCAGAAGATGTTGCAAATCAATGACAGAAAAAGGGTACACCTACAAAACAACTTGTAGGAAGTATAGACCGGCTACAGTTCTAGAAAAAGCGGGCCCAGACACCCGTAAATGATCAGGGTACGCCTCAAAGGCAAAAAACGGGTACACTTACAAAACCGCTGGTACAACCTGCTCCAAGTCAAAAAATGTGGGGCCCTATACCGTCACCTGATCAACCACAAAACTTTGTCAAGCATACACATGTAGGAAGTATAGACCGGCTTTCCAAGCAGAGTGGGTGTTCAACCCAAGCATGGATGATGTCAAGTAAAAATCCAGGGATGTCAAGTAAAGCACCGGGGATGTTAAATAAAACAAAGCATTTGCTAGCAATGGATGTCAACCCCCAACGAAATAAAGAAAATGCTGATCTACAAGTCAACCCATAAACAAACACAAGAAGGAATGTGAGTGATCAACAAGTCAAACCTAGTACCCTAAGGAGTGTGGATAAATGTGTGTTAACTACCGACGAGGAAGATGTTTTGGGTCGTAAGCCTCTGGTGGTAACTCGTTTTTGGAGAAAAGTGATAAAAAGGTGCAATTTGAATGTAAATATCCCCGTTGGAGTATTAGGTGCAAACTCTGTCTTCTTATCAATGGATGTTGCAGATATCAAATTATTAGTGACGAATGGGGAAATCGATATTACCATCCTCCTTTTTTACTTGACGTAAGTATTCTTATTAAATGTATACCGTAATACATTCCTAGAACAATATATAATCGTGTATTTTTCTAATGATTTAGTATGTTATTAGGGGGATTATCATGAACTCTGAGAAAGTTCCCCGAAACAGATGCGCATTCATCAATCCCTCTGGGATTACCAGTGATATCATTGAATCCAGAAAGGAAACGGCTACAAGATTCATCGTTGAATGTATGGACCTCTATTTTCCTTCAAAGACCTTTCTCTTAGCACCGTATTGGCAGGGGTATGGTCAGGGTTAACCTAATCCTTATTGTTTAGTTATATATGTTTATTGTTATATACTAACATTAATAAAGTAAAATATAATAGTAAACACTGGGTATTGTATATCTTATTCCTCGATGGCCGCTCGGTGTACATACTCGACTCCAAGGTGTCCCTAAATCATAAAATCCCCATAGAAGATCATTACCACCTCACGAAGTGTGTTAACGAGTAAGGATTTTAATAACCATGTAACAATATATAAGCTTGAAATGCATCTTATTATAATTTTTAACACCACCTAATTTCTTCATTATGTTTAGAGCATTTTTGTCGAAGTTGCGTTATCAGCCAAAATATCATATGGTTGCTTGTAATCAACAACGAGGAGGATGGGAATGCGGGTACTATGCCATGAAATTCATATTCGACTTCATGTGGAGATATCAGTTTATCTTTCCCAAGAATGTAACAATCATTTTTATCATAATATTGATATAAAGTTGTTCCTTTTTATCATATATGTACTCCAACATATTTTCTTTCAAATAAATTTGGATATAGCTTCCGGAGATGAGGTTCAATACTTCACTTACGCAAGCCGAGTTGGATAGAATTGTTTCCGTGTGGTGTTCATGGTTTGACTAGTCGGTTTTGCATCCTGGTAACTAGGTGAATATATGTTATTTCTTTTACAGTTACTTACTCCGAATTATTTTTATATTAATTATATGCATGTTTGAATGCTTAACTACTTATGTGCTATGTGCTTGTATATAAGTTTAATTATATACTTAGATGTTAAAAATCCTTAGTTGCTGATCATATGCTTTAGTTCAGTCGGTTTCAAATTTTCCATGACGATCGAGATGCTCAATGATGAATAATAACTAATGTCTAATGGGCGTCCAAGATTTCGAAAAAAGGCAGTGTGAGGTGGTTTTAATGGGTGCAAGATCCCGGATCATGCACTATTATTGTGAGTCAATGAAGGAGGGTTGGGTGAGATCGAAAAGGCGAAGATATTTTCAGAAGGCTGTGGTTGTGATATATTTTCAAGCTCGCATTGTTATGGCTGTATAGTTTGGATCGTGTGTATATAGTTTGCAGGTTTTAAATTTTGGAGTCTAGGTTGGAATTATTAGCAGATTCCCAATAATGGGCCTGTTCAATGTTGCATATAACATTCGAGGTTGTACTTTTTCATTTTTTGTTTTTGAATGTAGAAATAATAATGTTAGAAACAACTTCTGAAATAATTAGCAGGGTCCCGTTCTTTATAATGGGGTCTTTTTATTTATTTATAATTACAAACAAGGCCCACGGTTCAATATAACGAACCGTAACCAATTTCAATAATAATTAAATATTCAGCCACACGTCTAATTATCAGACCCGTGGTAATTTTAACAAAAAAGGACCACGGTTCTTAATAAATCGTAGTAAACAATATTTTATATAATTAAAAATTAAATTTTATGACGACGGTTTATTATAACAGTTACGTGATCCTTGATGAAAATTGTCAACCAATTTACCGTGGTTTTAAATGATATACCGTGGTCCATGCAGTTATTAGACCATGAAATTCTGATCGTGGTCCTTTAACTTTGGAAATAAACTTCTCCCCCCTTAGTCCACCCCTCGTTTTCTGTGGTCCATATATGATTTTAACCACGTGCCATTTGAGATTTTGTAGTAGTGTAGGAAACTAAACCGTAAATGATCTTAACTTGAATAAATAGTACAATAAACAATAGGGTAAATAAGAAAACACTAACCTTGGAGAAAACCTATTTCTCACGCGCAGACCAACTAGCAGAGCTTCGTTACTTGGAGGCAAGTACTCAAAGTAGAATACCTCTAATGCTTCACACCCAAAAACCCAAGAGAAAGTCAAATTTCAAAATTCTAAAAAAATTCGTATCTGAATCGTATGTTATGAAGGTATAGGATGCTCCTATTTATAGTTGTGGAAGAAACCCCAGAGTTTGCTGAATTCGACTCTCAACCGGCGGTTGGACCTTCCAACCGGCGGTTGGAGGTGTTCGACTTGTACTCCAAGTTTGCGACTTCCACCGCCTTAGAAACCCTAACCTCAACCGGCGGTTGGACATCCCAACCGGCGTTTGAGTCAGTTTCTGGAATTTTCCGCCAAAATTAATTACTTTTAATTTCTAATTAATTTAACTATAAATTAATAAATTAACTAATTAAATATAATACTAATACTATTAATATTATCCTTCATCTTTCTCTTGACTGTTTATTTAGGGCAACCCAAAAAGGATTTTACCATTAATGATAGTCTTACCAATTAGTTATGATATTGGACACTATTCCAACACCTTTTGTTCGACTAATATGGATTGGTCTTCTTGAACACCATGAGAGTATATAACATTATATTAGAATTAATGCATTCATTTGACGATACTTGCAAGAAAATATAAAGAACTACAAATTCTAGATAATACTACCTCCTTCCCAAAATAATTATCTAGTTTTAACTTTTTGAAGTCTTTCTTTTTCAACTTTGACCTTTATTATTTTGTTTGTGTTATATAATACTTTATGCAAATTATATAATGAATTCGGTTCTAAATGTATATTCATTGGTATAATTTCCAGTAAATATTATATAACACACACAAAAATATTTAAGGGCAAAGTTGAAAAATAAAAGCTTCAATGTGATAGGACGAATGTAATAGCACATTAAGTTACCTACGATTATTTAGAGATCAATGTAAGGTTTTCAAACTACAATGAATAGCCATAGAGATAATTATAACACCCCTCTTTCATTTACACAATATTATATTATTTTACTCGGAAGCATATATTATAAAATTTAGTTCATTACTCTATATTAAATAATGTACATAAACAGTTTACATATTTAGATCACTTCAAATTAAAACTGTTTAACAATCACTCAAAATAGGGTATTATATTTTACAAAACAAGGTTTATACAAAACCATATCAGAGTCACAAGTCGTCAAACTTTCCCTGCCGAAGCATCCACTTCCTGACTACCCACATAGTAAACAAAATCTGCAGGAAGTTAAAGTAAGAGATTAGCACAAAGCTAAGTGAATAGATTTATCACACACAATTCAACTTAGCATAACCATCTGTTTACAGCAAATAATCGTAAACACATTCTTTTTCAATGAGGATCGGTGGCTCTTGGGATATCATAATACCCGGGGATTCCTTAACGTCAATCTGTATGGCCATTACAGAATAGACCGATAACTATTGGTTATTAAACTCATACACAGGTCTCAAACACAACAAATGAATCAAAACCTGTGTAATTCACATAATAACCCAAAGTCCAACTACACGTTGACCTCAATAATCTGATACACATAGATTCACATATCACGTAGATTCATAATCAGTAACACAGATTAACAGTCTAATAATCAATCTACGTTTACTTGTTGCAACCAAAAGTTACAACTAAATCGAAGGGTGAGTTCTAAATCTACTTACCGATACCTTTGTCTTCACAAACTCAGAATCCAAGTGTCACTTATGTTTTGGAGGATCTGAGAATCAACAATCAAACATAAGTTAGTAATCAGAATCATCAATACTTAGCTTATATCAACCTATAACAATAGGAACTTAACATAATCAACATTACAATTATAAGTTCCTAATCACATATTATAAATTACAACACAATATTATCATGTACCACTACTGGTTTATCAATGTTATAACATATAATAATACAATTAACATTAACAGTTAACAAATAAAAGATATGCTGGAATGGTTTATGACCCGCCGGCTGGGGTCCCTTACCCGCCGGCTTCACCTCCCCAGCAGCCGGGTCACATCCCCAAGCCGCCAGGTACAAGGTGTTTTGAGTAACCAGCGAAAAGATGTGTTTTAAAGCTTTTAGCAGCAGCCGGTTTGGGTAGTTAACCCGCCGGTCCAAAGGGTTAAGCCGCCGGCTTGGGTGTGCTACCCGCCGGCTCCCTAGTTTCACAAAGAAGCCGCCGGCTTGGCTCATCAAGCCGCCGGCTGGTTCTTCAATTACAGCAGCAGCAGCAGCTTTAACCAAAAACTCTGCACAAACTCACAACTCAAAACCCCATATTCATGTACCAATTTAGTCTAACCACTATTTTTAACACCTAAGGAACATTCTATTACTTCTAGCTAGCATCAAACAACCTCAACAACATCACAAATTCCAATTTCTCATCAAATTCATAAAACCCATTTAGGTTTTTTTCTTGAACCAAAATCACATAACAATTGGAATACAACAATTCAATCTATGAAATCAATTCATAAGCATGATATAACACTACTAATCATCATATATCATCAAGTATTAGATCAATTCATCCAATTCACTTTCAACCTAATCATGTAATTAAGTTCATAAAATGACTATACTTACACTTTGATGATGATAAACTAAGGAAGATGATGATGATGACAATGAAACTTTAATCAATTTCAGCTCCAATTTTAGTTTCAAGGGTTTTGATTTGAAGTTCTTAGATTTAGGTTTCTAGTTTTTAAGTTTTCAAAGGAAAGGGAATAACTTCCCTAATTAGGAAAATTAGTAATATAGGTCGACTCTTTCACAAACCGAACCCGTATTCACTTAAAAGCAATCCCCTTTCTAATCTATTGTCTGGAATCTAAAATTCATTTGCGAGAAACTTATTTTATTGTACTGTCAACTATAGTAAATTAAAACAAGTAACAATTTACTATTCATAATAAATCCTAAGACTTACTTACCTAAGTTCTTCAATAAACAATTAATATCAAATAATTTCTTAAATAATTAAATAATCAATTTAAATAGAAAATTACCAGACCCGACGAGAGGATGTTACAATAATATAGGTAATACTTAATAATATTGCATAGAAAATGTTACTTGCATTGACTTCTTTTAATAACCGTTTTCACGCTTGATGTTCGTAGAATCTGATGACACAAGGAGACCTACAACGTCTATAAATAATATAAGCTAACCGAGTATTCAAATTATAAATCATTATCTAGATATAATAATAATAATAATAATAATAATAATAATAATAATATGATGATGATGATGATGATGATGATAATAATAATAATAATAATAATAATAATAATAATAATAATAATAATAATAATAATAATAATAATGGTATTACATATGTAGGTATATTTAAGAGGATGTATCATCCTAACTATTAGGACTGTAAATTTGTTCATATAAATAAAATCGTCCATTTTGATTGATAGCTAAGAGTAAATTTAATTAAGTTGAAAAAAATATCATCTATTAAAATTAAGTTGAATACTTTTGTCATCTTTTACAAATGTGGATGTATATCTCGTAATATATATATATATATATATATATATATATATATATATATATATATATATATATATACACACACACACACACAATAAATTAGGATAAATTTTGAACACTATTGAATTAGGACATTAAATATTAAAATTAATTGTATTAAATTAGAGTGTTGACTAATATTAATAAGGGTATTAGTGAGATTTAAGTGTAAATTATTTTAAAGCTTAGTTAATCATCAAATTACTTTGAATCAATGGTCTAGATTAGTTTAACCTAAAACATGGATGGTAAGGATTAATTTTTGAGTACTTATATTACTTAATAGAGATTAGTGCGTGAAAATGTACTCAACTTTAAGCCGAACTCTATAGTATGTATCCATCCTAATGTTGGTCTATTGTATGTATCCAACTTTCAGTTATGATCTATTGTGTGTATGTAATAGACGTGGCATCCATGTAAGGTGCGATGTGGCATTCATACAAGATGCCATGTCGTCAAATTTAGTGCACGATATACAAAATAGACCATAATTGAAAGTTAGATACATACATTAGACCAATATTAAATTGGATACAAATATAAAGTCTGGGTTAAAGTTGAGTACATTTCCACGCACTAATCCCAACTTAATATCCACTCTCTTTTGAGAGAAGAGAGATATGAGTAACTAGTTATGTATGTTACAAATCATCAAGTATACATATCGGATTAAAATTAGAAGATTGTAAATAAATACTAATAGACTATATGATATTCTTATCTTACAAATATGCAATGGGACCACTTTTAGGATGGAATTAGATTACCAACCCATATGGATAATTTGGTTCATAAGTTGATTAAATTAATAATGAGTTGCTTAGAAGACGGTTCTTCTATTTTATAACAAAGCAAAGTAAGTTAGGCCATCACACTAGCTATAACATTATTCGTTTATATTCTTTGTGTACTGTAATTTAGATATATGGTGATTGATTGATCTCAACAGGTACAGGTGAGGTGATTGGTGCATGAGCCAACCACCATTTGGAAAGTCAGCTTAGCCTTCTTTTTATAGGTTTGGTTAGGTCCCTCATTTTATTGCAAAAGTTCGAAGCGTCGAACAAAAATAAACTACTGTACGGTTTCTTAATTGTCATTTCGTGTGTAGTAACCATGACTCACATTGAAAAACATTAACGCTTTCGAAATAATGATTTTCGTTGAATTAAAACTCTGTTTATTTGCTGCGAGCTGAGGGGATAAATTCTAAGGTTAACAATTCATATATCGGTTCATTACACGTAATTGTTAAATTGAAATTCTTCAGAATAAATGTGGGTAACTTTCTTATGTGTCTTTTCCATTAGAATGAAGCCTTTTAATAGGCAAAAATATTACATGGAAACTCTCTAATAAAAGCATGATAATAAAATAAGAAAATAAAAGATCTCGACCACATCTACTACCATATTACGAGATATCATCTAATCTTCAATAAACCACATTTACGAGACTCATTTACTAACACTCCCCCTCAAGTTGGTGAGAAGATATCTTCTAAGCCTAACTTGTCGAGAGATTCTTTTAAAGTTTTAGCTGAAACATCGTGAGTTAGCATATCAGCTAGTTGTTCATTTGAATGAACAAAAGGAATTTCCACTAACTTCATGTCCAACTTTTCTTTGATAAAATGCCAGTCCAATTCAATGTGTTTGGTACGATCATGTTGCAAGGGATTATTAGCTATTTCTCGAGCTGCTTCATTGTCACAGTAAAGAAGCATAGGTTTTTCCGGAGCGAAGCCTATTTCAGTAAGCAAGTGCTTAATCCACAACATTTCACATATCCCATGAACCATGCCTCTGTATTCTGATTCCGCTGAAGACCTTGATGTTAAATCTTGTTTTCTGCTTCACCATGTAACAAGATTTCCAGCAAAAAATGTAAAGTACCCGGAAGTTGATCTTCGGTCAGTAATGTTACGAACCCAATCTGCATCGGTAAATCCTTTTACTTCAACATGTTCATGTTTCTTAAAGCTTAATCCCTTTCCCGGAGCCCCCTAGAGGTAGCTCAAAACTCTCATCAAAGCAGCCATATGATCTTTACTCGGAGCATGCATAAATTGACTCAATATGCCAACAGCATAAGCAATATCTGGTAGCGTGTGAGACAAGTAAATCAACTTCCCTACAAGTTGTTGTTACCTTTCTTTATCTGTTGGAAATTGATTCGGGTAAATGGCAAGACGATGATTTGGATCGATAGGAGTATTTACTGGTTTACATTTCAACATACATGTTTCAGATAAGAGATCAAGTACATACTTACGTTGTGACAAGTATATACCATTTTTGGACCTTGCAACTTCAATACCTAAGAGATATTTAAGTCCTCCCAAATCTTTCATTTCAAATTCTGACGACAAGCATTCTTGTAGTCTTTTCATTTCTTCACAATCGTCACCTGTGACAATCATATCATCTACATAGATAATAAGTAATGTAACTTTGTTATTACTACGTTTAATGAATAAAGTGTGATCTGAATTTCCTTGGTGATATCCAATACGTTTCATCACATTTGTGAACCTTCCAAACCAGGCTCTCGGTGATTGTTTTAAGCCATAAAGAGCTTTCCGTAGTCTACACACCTTCCCATTGGAATGTGAAGTATCAAATCCAGGAGGGAATTGCATATACACTTCCTCTTCCAAATCTCCATGGAGAAATGCATTTTTGACATCGAATTGTCGCAATGGCCATTCAAAGTTCGCTGCTAACGATAACAAAACCCGTACAGTGTTCATTTTTGCCATAGGAGCAAACATGTCTTGATAATCGATGCCATATGATTGTGTATACCCCTTTTCCACCAACCTTGCCTTGTACCTATGTCACACCCCCAAATTCGGGTTGCGGAAGCGGTCGGGTCGGGGCGTGACTAATCAATCATCAAAGCATAAGATAGATAGCAAACGACCTCTAAATGAGACGTTTGAAAAAAATAGTTGTTACATTTTCAAAATAAAAGTATATACAAGTTGCGAGTTCGCAAAATAATTCAAAATACATAAGTTGTAGTACAAAAGTTATGCAAGGAAAATCCAAGTGTTTGAAATCATGCGACTCGAGCTAGCATATCTTGTAGCAATCCTAGTCCTGCTGGGCACCTGAGAACACATGCTAAAACGAGTCAGCTAAAAAGCTGGTGAGTTCATAGGATTGTTAGTTGAAAACATAAAGTATAAACCTTGTATGTTTTAAAAAGTAATTCAAAATCCATGATTTTGAATTGTATTGTTATAGTGTTGTAACACCAATGTGTATACATCTAACGAGGTATCTCATACCTAAGTATTTGGGGTGTGTACCTAAGTACATCGAGAATATGGCATACTATGCCTAGATACCTATTAGGTATAAGTATGTCTACAACCATGAGGCACTACATGCCTAAGTACAATCGAGTAAGTGTATGACCGTGTCATATCGGGGGTGTGGCAATCCATGCCTAGAACACCTATCCGGTATGGGTAAAACTACCAATGTGAGGCAACACATGCCTAAGTACGAATTGAGTAAGTGTATGACCACGTCATATGATAACAAGTAATAGACTAGTATGCCACCTGGCATAGTGTGTCGCCTCCAGCAACATGTAAGTGTAGTCCTGTAGAACTATAAGTAAGTATTTATCCAAGTACTGAGTCAACAATCTCGAGTGTAAGCTCGCCGATCCGTTGATGAGTGCGAATCTCGAGTGTAAGCTCGCCGATTCCGTGTTTTGTACCACTCTAATTGTGATATCGTTTTGTACCCACTTTACCGTGGCATCGAACTGTGTTGCTCGCTAGCAATGCATGTAATTGAGAGCCGACAGTACTACGACATGCCCGACTAAGTAATTGAAAGCTGAAAGTACTACGACATGCCCGACTAAGTAATTGAATGCCGACACTACTACGACATGCCCGACTAAGTATTTGCATTTGTATGAGTGTATGTATATCAATATACGTAAGTAAATAGTAGGTAGCACCACGTGGTTGAGATTGTGAACAAGTATATGTATATATATATATATATATATATATATATATATATATATTAGTCTTACTCAACAACACATCTAACGGGGTATCATGGTATGTATATACAATACTTAGATGAAAGTGGTTTAGTGGTTTAGTGTATCTAGGTTATGTAATGGTAATGGTGTTTCAACCACAAAATAGTGTACAACGGTAACCTATCCAGGTTAAGCTATGATATTGTCCTACAACAATATAGTGGGTGTAATTCCTACGTATTACACGTTTTGTATTACATACAGTAATATAGTCAAGTATGAATTATAAAATTTTATCATTATAATTCAAAAACAGTAATTGTGCACGTGTCTCATCCCGAAAATAGTAAAACAGTTGAAAGAGTGGGGCCATGAACTCACCTGTGAGTTGTCAGCGATCCTACGATACGTGTGTCGTCTGAATGGTAACCTCCTAGCGTCCTAAATACGTGAGGTTATATAAGTAAGAGACAAATCAGTTTGTCTAAGCGAGTTGTGTAAATATTCATTTGTTGTTCCGATATGGAAACCGTGTACGGGGGTCGGGGGCAGCACCCCTGGTAGCGGGGTCCAAGGGGGCAGAGCCCCTGGCTGGGGTCGAGCTTGAAAAACGCATCTAAAAATTTAAATTCAGAAAAATTAACCAAGTCTGGCTGCTGACTGAAATGGTGTTGCGAACTGAGTTCGCGGTGCGAAATGAGTTTGGGTTCGCAAGGCAGTAGGCTGCGAACCGAGTTTGGTTCGAGGCTTAAGGTTCGGTTCGCAAGTCAAGAGTCAACTCGCAAGAATCTCAACTCGTAAATCAAAGTCGACTCACAATTCGGGTCGGTTCGCAGGTCTGTTCGGATCACATACTGACATACTGACTTCGCAAGTCAGTTCGGCTTGCAGGTTTCGGTTCGCTTCGCAAGATGAACTGGGATCTGGGATCTCAGTTCGCTGGACGAACTGATGCGAGCTTCGGAGTGGGTTTCGATTTCTAAAACATTTTTGATGGTTTTCTTGGACATAAACAGTTGATAGAACACTTATACATGATGTTGTAAGGATTTTTAACACGAAAAATTAAAGAAAAGTGGGGGGGTTTCTCACCGGGATAAAAAGTGACGGATCGAGATGATGAAGATGAATCGTGATGAAGATGATGAAGATGGTGATGATTCATGGTTGCTGCTGTTGTTGATTTGTTGTTGTTGTTGATTTTCGATTGCGAGATCAAACCGAGAGGGAGAGAAAGATAGATGGGTGTGTTTGGTGTTTGTGATAAAATGGGGGAAGTGGAGATTTGGGGATTTTATAAAAGGGGGAGGGCTGGGTTCGCAGCCCACGGGCCAGCCCATTCGGGTCTCATGCTCGTGTTATTTCGTTACCCGATCGTATAAAAATGTATTATTTTCGATTCTAAGAATTTATTAATATTCTTTCGAAATGTTTTCGAGTCGAAACACTTTATAAAAATAAAATGTTTGTGCTAAAATTTTATAACTTGTTTTTGCACTGTTTCCATTTAGTAAAACACATTTTTAAAAGAAACGAAATGTGTTTAAATGTTTTTCGAGTAAATAAATATCGTTCGCATTATATATATCTACATATATAATTTTGAATATTTTGGTTTTAGATGCGTACAAAATACGAATGTTTAAAGTTTAAATTGGGCACGAAAATTGACCTTTTTGACCGGGTGTTACATTCTCCCACTGTTAAGAAAATTTCATCCCGAAATTTCGAGTGAAGTAGCGTGGGGTCCGGGGAGAATTGTATGTATGATAAGTTCGTCGAGTAGATAGTAGACATACGATGCCTATGTCGTGTTTGAAAGCAGTCCATCCATGACTGTGTCGTGGTTCATCATGGTAGTCAGATCACTGACTATTTCGTTCGTTCAGATTGTTGTTAAGTCATGGTTACAAGTAACCATTTACGTGGTAGTCCATCCAGGACTAGATAGTTGTCACCAGGTGACTGTTTACAGAGTAGTTCTATCAGGACTAAGTGGTTATTGAACGTTCAGTTGCCCAGTCTGCTGACATCAAACTTTGAGTTTTACGTGGGCCTAGGTTAACTAGCCCTATGATGCACTCGACATTAATAGCGGGAAGTAAAAAGTACACGCGTAGTGTAAATCAAAATTGAAGGGTTGTGTTTTCGAGGAAGGATGTACCTACATCATTGTCGAAGATTTGTTCAGTTCATTCATAGCCGATCAGGTAAATTTTGCATTTCATTATTAGGCAATCCTTCTTGTAATGCCCGGGTTCACCACACTTAAAGCATGTCCTTTGTGAGTAGGGATTGACAGGAAATCTGCAATTCCAGATTTTGTGTCCGAATCGTTGGCATCTTTCACAGGGTAAACCACATGAACCATCATGGTGACGTTTACAGCCGTGACAAAATGGTTTATTAGTCGCATAGCCTCGTTTTTCGTTAGGTTCGGTGGCGTACGACCTCAAGTGTTCAGGTTTATCTGTTGGGTTGTGAATAGTTCTGGAATCTCCATTCCATTTTCCTTGGTTGTTTTCGGTTGTAGGTGTTCCGCATCGGACCACCTGTGCCATGAGTTTGTGAGCCATGCGAACAACATCGTGAATAGTGGAGGGTTTGGAGGCTGTGACCATTCCCTCAATTTGCATCGGGAGTCCTCCGATGTACCTTTCGATTTGTTTGTTTTCAGGGTTCACCATGGTTGGGCAAAGAAGTGCCAGTTGGTGGAAGCGATTGGTGTATGTCATGATATCGTTATCCTTCACAGTGAGATGCCAAAGTTCATCCTCGAGTTTGTGTAGTTCCTCATTGGAATAATACTCATCCCTCATGATTTGTTTTAGTTCCTCCCAAGGAAGTTTGTGAGCGGTATCGATCCCTACAGTTTGGGCGTAGGAATTCCACCAGGTAAGAGCATTATCTTGGAGGGTGTAGGTGGAGTACTTAACTTTATAGTCATCGGGGCAGTTGCAAATGTGGAATACATATTCCATTCTCTCGATCCATCAGATTAATCCGATAGCCCCTTCAGTTCCAACGAAGTTTGGTGGGTTACAGTTCAGGAATTCCTTATAGGTGCATGGTCGCGCTATGTTTCGAGTAGCTAGGGCATCAGCCACTCTCTGATCAGCAAATTGGTCACGCTCCGCTTGAGTGTAAGTTTGTCGTCTAGGCGGCATGATTCTTAAATAAGAATGAAACGACAAGGTGTGAGATCTTTATTCAAAGATTTTGATTTAGCGTGACGTGACAATCAGTGATTCATAGTGATGAGATCCAAAAAGCCAATTAAGTTATGCTTTCGAAAGTCCTCAGACTTTTAACTTGCCATGACGTGAATAGCTCACGTATGCTTAAAATGAGTAAGTTGAGATGTTGTAGTTTTAATGTGTAGTCGTGATAACGACTAAATAGTGTTTTCAATGTAGGTCAACCATGACTAGGTTATTGTGGTAGTCTAACAGACTATATTGCAGTACTAACGTATTGTGAGTGTAGTTCTAACGAGTCAAAATGCATCACTCAAAGTACTGAAGTGTAGTGCTAGTAACACTGTAACGTAGTATTAATGTATCATGAATGTAGTACCTAAGTACTGATGAAATGCAGTAACAACGTACTGTAATGTAGTGCTAAAAGCACAGTAATGTAATAATATTGTATTATGAGTGTAGTACCGAAGTACTATGAAACGCAACACCACGTGCCATAATGCAGTGCCCGAAGCACCATAATGCAGTACCCATGTACTGTGAGTATAACACCAATGTGCCATTTTCACTATCAACATACTGTGAGTGTTGCACTAACGTGCGAAATTGCGGTATTAACATACCGTGTAATGCAGCACCACGTGTTGTGTTGTTCGAGTGTAGCCCTAAGGCCAAAGATGCATTGATGTTACGTAATTTCCCATCTGTAGTGCGAAGGCTAAAATATAAGTGCCAAGGTATCGAACCAGGTAGGCACCGAGGTATTGAATCGTGATGATCTAAATGATCAAGTTGTGATTGAGATGATTTTGTGGACTTAGTCAACACTAATCCAATGGTGATCAGTATGATCAAAGTTGATATCGAGGCGCAAGTAAGTCATTGATTTTCGGTTGAACTATTGGAAGAACATTCCAAAACGTTTGAGTGTTGTGGTTGACCAATTTTGATTGGGGATCGTCTGCTCGACGATGAGAGTGAGTGAAAATAATATGAGGGTAGTGATCGTGACACGCCCTGGTAATGATTTCTCCTATGATGAGAAATTTTTTTGTCTTAAATTTTGTGAACTTTTAGCATGTGTTGGTTTCCATCCCAATTGGTAATGTTTATGCCTCCTTCCCGAGGTTCAACGATAGGTATGATATTCTCCTAAGCGTACATATAGAGAGAATGTTGAGTCGTGATGGTGAGGAAGATGGCGATGTGCCTCTTCGCGAGTATGTGATGGTACAACGGATTTGTGTTATATATACTCAGTATATATATAGATACATAGAAGTAGTATACAAGCTAGGCCTATTAATATATACCTACAGTACATATAATAGCCTAGGGTGTCTAGCACGTAACAATCAGAGTCAACTAGCGCATTCCTGATCCAATATAACCCCTTTCAGATATCACATCATCTTTATTTAATTGTACATAGTTAGCTACACTATGTTAAATTAAACTCGTATGATGTAATCCCTGAACCAATTATACCTAATTAGGAATACTACCTAACGGTAATAGTCTAGGCCCACTAAATGCAACCTAGTTCACTATAACCTTAGGCTCTGATACCAATCTTTCACACCCCCAAATTCGGGTTGCGGAAGCGGTCGGGTCGGGGCGTGACTAATCAATCATCAAAGCATAAGATAGATAGCAAACGACCTCTAAATGAGACGTTTGAAAAAAATAGTTGTTACATTTTCAAAATAAGAGTATATACAAGTTGCGAGTTCGCAAAATAATTCTAAATACAGAAGTTGTAGTACAAAAGTTATGCTCGGAAAATCCAAGTGTTTGAAATCATGCAACTCGAGCTAGCATATCTTGTAGCAATCCTAGTCCTGCTGGGCACCTGAGAACACATGCTAAAATGAGTCAGCTAAAAAGCTGGTGAGTTCATAGGATTGTTAGTTGAAAACATAAAGTATAAACCTTGTATGTTTTGAAAAGTAATTTAAAATCCACGATTTTGAATTGTATTGTTATAGTGTTGTAAAACCAATGTGTATACATCTAACGAGGTATCTCATACCTAAGTATTTGGAGTGTGTACCTAAGTACATAGAGAATATGGCATACTATGCCTAGATACCTATTAGGTATAAGTATGTCTACAACCATGAGGCACTACATGCCTAAGTACAATCGAGTAAGTGTATGACCGTGTCATATCGGGGGTGTGGCAATCCATGCCTAGAATACCTATCCGGTATGGGTAAATCTATCAATGTGAGGCAATACATGCCTAAGTACGAATTGAGTAAGTGTATGACCACGTCATATGATAACAAGTAATAGACTAGTATGCCACCTGGCATAGTGTGTCACCTCCAGCAACATGTAAGTGTAGTCCCGCAGAACTATAAGTAAGTATTTATCCAAGTACTGAGTCAACGATCTCTAGTGTAAGCTCGCCGATCCGTTGATGAGTGCGAATATCGTTTTGTATCACTCTAATTGTGATATCGTTTTGTGCCCACTTTACCGTGGCATCGAACTGTGTTGCTCGCTAACAATGCATGTAAGTGAGAGCCGACAGTACTACGACATGCCAGACTAAGTAATTGAAAGCCGACAATACTACGACATGCCCGACTAAGTATTTGCATTTGTATGAGTGTATGTATATCAATATACATAAGTAAATAGTAGGTAGCACCACGTGTTTGAGATTGTGTACAAGAATATGTATATATATATATATATATTAGTCTTAGTCAACAACACAACTAACGGGGTATCATATAACACATGAAAGTGGTTTAGTGTATCTAGGTATGTATATACAATACTTAGATATTAAGTGTAGCACAAGGAACCTAGGTATGTATAACCATCGCCTAGCTATTTTGTACTAGTATAAAGGGCTATACTAACGTACGTTACTAACGTATAGTTCTAGCCTCAGCCTAGCAAGTATATTGAGGTCCGTGGTTAATATTTATTTAAGTGCAAATCCATTCTAGTAACAATGGAATGCAAATGCAATCTTAGCTCCTAAAAGGAACACTAATTCTGTGACAACCTAGTTGTTGACCAGCGTAGGTAGAACTAACCAGTTCTAATATATTTGATAGTATTGTCCCGCGACAATATGGCCAATATGTAGTGATAACTTAAGCAAGTTATGTAATGGTAATGGTGTTTCAACGACAAAATAGTGTACAGTGGTAACCTATCCAGGTTAAGCTATGGTATTGTCCTACAACAATATAATGGGTGTAATTCCTACGTATTACACATTTTGTATTACATACAGTAATA
Organism: Pseudognaphalium luteoalbum; assembly: GCA_963422505.1. Taxonomy (NCBI): domain Eukaryota; kingdom Viridiplantae; phylum Streptophyta; class Magnoliopsida; order Asterales; family Asteraceae; genus Pseudognaphalium; species Pseudognaphalium luteoalbum. The sequence goes on from OY730196.1 coordinate 54,504,747, forward strand.
TAGTCAAGTATGAATTATAAAAGTTTATCATTATAATTCGAAAACAGTAATTGTGCATGTGTCTCACCCTGAAAATAGTAAAACAGTTGAAAGAGTGGGGCCATGAACTCACCTGTGAGTTGTCAGCGATCCTACGATACGTGTGTCGTCTAAATGGTAACCTCCTAGTGTCCTAAACACGTGAGGTTATATAAGTAAGAGACAAATCAGTTTGTCTAAGCGAGTTGTGTAAATATTCATTTGTTGTTCAGGTTTGGAAACCGTGTACGGGGGTCCAGGGGCAGCGCCCCTTGTAACGGGGTCCAAGGGGTGGCAACCCCTGGTGGGATCCAAGGGGCAGAGCCCCTGGCTGGGGCCGAGCTTGAAAAACGCATCTGAAAATTTAAATTCGGAAAAATTAACCAAGTCTGGCTGCGGACTGAAATGATGTTGCGAACTGAGTTCGGGGTGCGAAATGAGTTTGGGTTCGCAAGGCAGTAGGCCGCAAACCGAGTTTGGTTCACGGCTTAAGGTTCGGTTCGCAAGTCAAGAGTCAACTCGCAAGAATCTCGACTCGCAAGTCAAAGTTGACTTTCAAATCGGGTCGGTTCGCAGGTCTGTTCGGTTCACATACTGACATACTGAATTCGCAAGTTAGTTCGGCTCGCAGGTTTCGGTTCGCTTCGCAAGATGAACTGGGATCTGGGATCTCAGTTTGTGGGACGAACTGATGCGAGCTTTGGAGTCGGTTTCGATTTTTAAAACATTTTTGATGGTTTTCTTGGATATAAACAGTTGATAGAACACTTATACATGATGTTTTAAGCAATTTTAACATGTAAAATTAAAGAAAAGTGGGGGGTTTCTCACCGGGATAAAAAGTGACGGATCGAGATGATGAAGATGAATCGTGATGAAGATGATTGTAACACCCCCAAATTTAATGTTTTGCGGAAGCAAGATTTGGGTGTTACTAATCAATAACAAAGCACACAGATTAATAGTAAACGACTCTATATGCGTCATTTTGACAAAATATATTAATATTAAAATGTTTACAATGATTATCCCATACATAGCTCGTGTTCGTAGTATGAAGAGATTTGAATACATAATTAGTTGTACAAAATCTAATAATGGAGTAAAATCTCTTGAATGTTTGCATGAAGACTCGAGCTAATATGCATCCTGTTGGGCAGTCCAGTTCTACTGCTGTGTACCTGTGATACATGCTAAAATGGGTCAGCTAACGCTGGTGAGCTCATAGGTTTAGATATCAAATAAATTATGTGTGAACCGCAAGATTTAATCGTTGATTTGCATCCAGCAAATGATAATAGTTATGTATACAGCCATGAGCGCATAGTCTGAGCTTAACTCGAGGGGTCGGGTCCCATATAGAGAATTCCGAGCGAGGTGCCTCCACGAGTGCCTAATCTACACTCGTTTTCCCAAATATTAGTACGTCCGTTGCAGAGGTTAGCGCGACTAACCCGGACGAGGTGGGTCAATCCTAGATGGTACCATATACTAATATTCACGCTACTTTCGTATTACCAGACTATACTGACGGAGGACTTTGGTTTGATTAGTTGAAAACAACTCATGTAGTATATTGAAATATGTACTCGCGTTCATGTGTTAAAAACAGAGCAATGTATCACACCCCTAGTAAAACTAGTAAAAAGAGGGGCCATGAGACTCACCTGAGCCTGAAGAGTTTATCTTAATAAACTGAGATTGATTAGCCAAGAATCGAAGTCCAACGACTTGTAACCTGAGGGTGTCCACGACACGCGATGGTTATCACATGATTGGGTATCTCAAAGATCACCCTTGTAGTTGTTTGTCCAACTAGAATGTCCAAATTACCACGATTTGGTTGTTTGTTTAAGTGTTTGAAAATGTGTACGACCCGTTGGTGATTGTTGGTAATAATAATCTTATCATTATTCTTGAAAAACGCCTTCCAAAGTGTTTTAGAAGTCATGTCGCATTCGTGTTTGATGTTATACAAGTTTAACACTTTGTGTGAAAGTTTAGATGTAACATTGTTACTCGTGACCCTAGGGTAAGGGCGAAGCCCGTTAATGACGGGGGTCCGGGGCCAGCGCCCCTGGTAGCGGGGTCTAAGGGGCGGCAGCCCTTGGTGGGGTCCAAGGGGCAGAGCCCCTGGCTGGGGTCGAGCTGCCAGGTCAGCTTGGAAAATTTTTATTTCTACTAAATTGCTTTGGTGAAAAACGCATCTGGGCTTGAATTTGGGTGAAATCGAGTGATAAAATTATAGGTCTCGACACTTAGTAAAATTTGTGTTTTCTTGGTTCTGTTTCATGCGACATAACGTGCGACATAAAGCTTGTGTCGCTAGATGCGACATAGTCTATTGTGTCGCAGATCATCTCTGCGACATAAGGGTTTGTGTCGCTAAGTGCGACATCCGCAATTTATGTGACATAAAAATATTGTGTCGCTATTTGCGACGGAATTAGGTTTTGGGACATATTCACTTGTGTCGCTATATGCGACATAAGTGAGAGTTTAGCGACATAAGGGCTTGTGTCGCAGGTGGCCTGGAGCCTCTGCGACACAACGAGCTGTTGGCCGGAAAATGAGCCGGAAATGTGTTTTCCGGCCTCCGTTCGACCTGAGACTTTTACCCAACCCATATTTGGACATTTTAAGCTTAAACAAACTATAAACATGTAAAAATAAGTGAAAACGATGAATTTCGAGAGTTCGCCGAAAACTTACGAAGTGATGAATCGAAATTCTGGAAAGGTAGGAGTGTAGATCGTGACGCGGTGGATCTTTTCCTTCAAACGGGTGAGAGAATTCGAGGTGGTTTGGTGGTGGTTTTTAGTGATTGTTTGTGGTGGAGGTGTGGTGAAAGTTGAGAGGAAAAAGAAGAAGAAAGAATGGGAGAGGATGAGAAAGTGAGGGAAAAGGAAAAGGGGGAGGGGTTTCCCCCCCATTTGGGCAGATTTTCGGTGGGGGCCCACCGGAGTGTGGGTCTCCACTTTTTAATTCCGTGTATTCGCGCTCCGTGCGACGTTCGTTTAAACGTTAAATAATTATTTTATACGTTTAAATATATGTTTTAAAATACAAATGTTTATTCAATATTTTTGTTGAAGTATTTTACCAATTACTTAATAACTTAAATGATTTCGTTTGTTTGTGTGTTAAATGTCTAAGTCGCGTTGACGTTTATTATACGATACGAAATGTAGTTGTAATATTATCAAAATAATATTTTGGGTATGATATCATTATTAAATAATTTTATATTATTTAATAAAATAGATTCACCAACGTCCGTATTTACTTGAACCGAATTACATTTGATTTGAAACTTGTACAATTTAATCAAATCGCATATTCGTATATATTCAACAATATATATATATCGGTACATTAATTAGCCTAAAACCAACTAATTACATGTATTAACAACTGATTAGGTACTAATCACTAGTCCTAATTTCGCGGGTGTTACATTATCCCCCTTTTAGGAGAATTTCGTCCCGAAATTTAGCTCGATGTAGTGTTGGATGTAGAGTCAGTAAATAACTAAGGATACTTGAGTCGCATTTGGTCTTCCCGTTCCCAAGTGAACTCCGGACCACGCCGCGAATTCCACTTGACCTTAACGATGGGAATACGACTTTGTTTGAGTTGTTTGACCTCACGGTCCATGATTTCCGCAGGTTCTTCAACAAAATGAAGTTTGTTATCGACGCTAATCTCGTTGAGTGGGAGGATGAGTGTCTCATCAGACAGGCATTTCTTCAGGTTAGATATGTGAAAAGTAGGGTGCACGCTGCTGAGCTCAGCTGGCAGCTGCAGTCGATATGCCACAGGGCCAATCCTTTCGAGGATCTCAAAAGGCCCAATGTATCTGGGATTTAACTTCCCGTGTTTGCCGAATCGGATCACGCCTTTCCAAGGCGATACCTTAAGAAGTACTCGATCCCCAACTTGGAACTCGAGTGGTTTGCGTCTCACGTCAGCCTAACTTTTCTGACGATCACATGCGGCTTTGAGTCTGTTTTGGATTTCGAAAATTTTCTCGGTGGTTTCGTGTATGAGTTCAGGACCAGTGAGTTGGCTGTCTCCCACCTCGGTCCAACAGATCGGTGATCGGCATTTACGACCGTACAGTGCCTCGAATGGTGCAGCCTTAATGCTGGTATGATAACTGTTATTGTAGGAAAATTCGCACAATGGCAGGTGTCTTTCCCAGTTTGCACCAAAGTCAACTACGCAAGCTCGTAGCATGTCTTCCAGTGTCTGAATAGTTCGTTCACTTTGGCCATCGGTTTGAGGATGGTATGCGGTACTCATATCAAGCCGGGTACCCAATGATTTTTGGAGTGATTGCCAAAAGTGAGATGTGAAACGAGCGTCCCTGTCAGAGATAATTGAGGTTGGGACACCGTGTCGAGAAACAATTTCTTTGACGTAGATTTGTGAGAGGCGTTCCATTTTATCAGTTTCCTTGATTGCCAGGAAATGAGCAGATTTAGTGAGTCAGTCAACGATCACCCAAATGGTATCGCAACCGCTCGAAGACTTGGGTAGTTTGGTTATGAAATCCATGGCGATTTGTTCCCATTTCCATTCCGGAATGTTGGGTTGTTGGAGTAAACCAGAAGGTTTTTGATGTTCGGTTTTGACTTTTGAGCAAGTAAGGCAATTGCTGACATATGTGGCGATTTCGGCTTTCATGTTCGGCCAACAATAGAATTCTTTGATGCCGTGATACATTTTGTCAGATCCTGGATGGATAGAATATTTATACTTGTGAGCTTCATCCATCACCAAGTCTCGCAGGTTCCCAAAACTAGGCAACCAGATTCGATTTGAGAAGTAACTAACGCCGTTAGGTTTGATTTCGAATTATTTATCGATGCCTCGTAAGGCTTCATTTTTGATGTTATCGGGTTTCAGAGCTTCGAGTTGAGTAGTGTGAATCTGAATGGTCAGATCATTATGAATGGTCATGCTGAGGGCGCGAACTCGAAGTGGTTTCGGCCGTTCCTTTCGACTGAGGGCATCGGCAACAACATTTGCCTTGCCTGGGTGGTATTTGATTTCGCAGTCATAATCGGTGAGCAACTCGACCCAACGACGTTGTCGCATATTAAGGTCTTTTTGGTCGATGATGTGTTGGAGACTTTTGTGATCGGTGAACACGGTACTTCGGGTACCATAGAGGTAGTGTCTCCAGATTTTGAGGGCGAACACCACGGCCCCTAGCTCGAGGTCGTGAGTTGTGTAGTTCTTCTCATGAACTTTGAGTTGTCGGGAAGCGTAAGCAATGACCTTGTCTCGTGGCATCAACACGCAACCGAGACCTTGGTGGGAAGCATCGCAGTATACCACGAAGTCGTCGGTGCCTTCGGGTAAAGATAGAATAGGAGCACTGCAAAGCTTGAGTTTTAATAGCTGGAATGCTGACTCTTATTTGTCCGTCCAATTGAATTTCTTTTCCTTTTGAGTCAGTGTCGTGAGTGGTTGAGCTATTTTGGAGAAATTTTCGATGAACCGACGATAATAACCGGCCAATCCTAGAAATTGGCGTACCTCGGTTGGAGTAGTTGGCGCTTGCCAGTCTTTGATAGCCTCGATTTTCGATGGCTCGACGTGAATTCCTTGACTATTAACAACATGTCCAAGGAATTGAACGGATTGTATCCAGAATTCACACTTGGAGAATTTGGCATATAACTCCTCGTGTTTGAGTAGTTCTAGGACGGTTTTGAGGTGTTGCGCGTGTTCTTGTTCGTTGCGCGAATAGATGAGGATGTCATCGATAAAGACAATGACAAACTTGTCGAGATAAGGTTTACACACCCGATTCATAAGATCCATGAATACAGCCGGTGCGTTTGTTAAACCAAAGGGCATCACCTGAAATTCATAATGCCCGTATCGAGTTCGGAAAGCAGTTTTCGGGATGTCACGAACTCGAAGTTGATGATAACCTGACCGAAGATCTATCTTTGAATAAATACTCGATCCCTGAAGTTGGTCAAACAGGTCATCGATGCGGGGAAGTGGATACCGGTTCTTGACGGTTAGCTTGTTCAACTCTCGGTAGTCGATGCACATTCGGAAGGAACCGTCTTTCTTTTTCACGAATAAGACCGGAGCTCCCAAGGTGAAGAACTCGGTCGAATGAATCCTCTATCCAGAAGTTCTTGTAATTGGGTGGACAGCTCCTGAAGTTCGAATGGGGCTAGGCGGTATGGTGCTCGGGCTACCGGTGCGGCACCCGGCACGAGATCGATTGAGAACTCAACCTGTCTAGGTGGAGGTAAACCAGGTAGTTCTTCCGGAAAGACTTTGGGAAAGTCTCTAAGGATCAGCACATCCTCAAGTCGCTTCTCCCTCGACTTTTTCTCTGTGATGTGCGCGAGGATTGCAGGATAACCCTTTCTGAGAATTTTTTGGGTTTTTAGACAAGATATGATATTTAGTCTCGTCCCACCGGTCTCCCCTTGTATGATCAAGGTTCTACCGACGGCGAGAGGGATGCAGATGATTTTGTCATAACAGACGATTTAGGCTCGGTGTTTGGACAACCAGTCCATGCCAATGATGACGTCGAAACTTCCAATTTCAACAGGCATAAGATCTATCAAAAAGGTTTCGTTGGCTAAGTTCAAAGTGCAATTAGGTATCACACTATCAGTTTCTATGAGTTTAACGTTCGCTAGCTCTACAATGTACTTAACATCTAGTGCAACAGGGGCGATGTCAAGTAGGGGATAAAACTCATCAGAAATAAAGCTTCTATCAGCACCAGTATCAAATAGAACAGAAGCAGTTAAGTTGTTGAGAAGGAACGTACCCGTGACCACATTCGGGTCCTGGCGGGCGTCCCCAGAATTGAGTACGAAGGCTCTACCCTTAGCATTGTTGTTGTTGTTGTTGGCCTTGTTCTTCAATTTCGGGCAGTCAATCCTAAAGTGCCCAGGGTTCCCGCATTCATAGCAGGATCGGTGTGGTCTGGTGTTGTTGCTGGAGTTGTTGTTGTTGGCTGTGGATCTATAGTCCTTGGTGAGGTGGCCATGCCTCTTGCAGTAATTGCAATAGGGACCCCAAGAGCCCTCATGGTGGCGGTTGCACTTGGAACAGTACGGCTTGTTCCCTGTGTAGCCCCGTCTGGTGTCGGTGGTTGAGTTGTAGGCCTTGATGGTGTCGGGTTTCTTGTTTTGGGAGTTGTTGTGGTTGTCAGACCACTTTCTTTTGAGATGGAGGAAGAAGTGGGTGGTTCTGGGTCCTCATTCATGGCCATGAGTTCATGGGCCAATCTGATAGCACCATCAATGGTGGTCTGGTTTGAGGAGGCGACGTTCCCCCGGACGGGTTCCGAAAGACCGCGGATGTACCTTCGGATCTTATCGGGTTCGGTGCTCACCATTGCTGGGCGAAGGATGGCAAGCTGTTGGAATCTGACGGTATATCCATCAATGTCAGTTCCCTGCACTTTTAGGTGCCAGAACTCTTCCTCCAACTTTTGGAGTTGTTCGATGGGGCAATACTTAGCAGTAAGCATTGTCTTCAGTTCCTCCCAAGGGAGTAGGTAGGCGGTATCGATACCCACAGACTGGGCATATGAATTCCACCATGAGAGAGCACCATCTTCGAGGGTGCAGGTGGAGTATTTGACTCTGTCCTCTTCCGCACACTTGCTGATGTGGAAGACGGACTCCATTTTCTCGAACCATCTGATCAGTCCGATGGCTCCTTTAGTTCCCTTGAAGTTCAAGGGTTTGCAGCTCAGGAAGTCCTTGTATGAACAAGGCTTGGATTGAGGCCCGTTGGCAGCTGTGTCTTCGCTGCCCGAACTGGGTTGTCGAGTAGCCATAGCTTGAGCCACGCTTTGGGCTATGAGTTGGGCGATTTCAGTTTCGCTGAAGGTGAATCGCTTCGGTGGCATCTTGCTGAACAAGATCAAGAAAAGATAATGAGATTCTTGTGTGAAATTCTGATGTATCACATGTGTATATGATGGAATATACGATATAAAGTGATAATTATATTTCATTTAAATAACCAAGTTTGGTACATGACACGAGTTTTCAAAAGATTACATAATACGGGGAGTAAAAAAGGTACCGGGAATTGTTACATCCGGTTAGAATAGTAAAAGTCCTACATAGATAGATATAGATTACAAGTTGACAGCCACACTAGTTCTAATGCAAGTTGATCCTTTCCATTAGTGTGACGAGTCGATCCAACGTGACTGCGAGTCTGCTGGTTTGTCGGGCGTTGTCTTCTGCCAATGCTAGTCGTTGTACCAGCATTCTTGAGTATTCTTCAGCCTCTTGCAGGCGCTGCTCGCATTGTTCCAACCTGAGTCGCAAAAGTTCAACTTCTATTCCTGATTCCACCACTCGGTCGTGGAGTATGTTCATGTTGCTAATGGTGTTTTCGTGGTCCTCGGAGAATTGGTTGATACGCTCAAGCGCTGTGAGTCTCCAATTTTCATTGGTTTCTTGCAAAGCGACATCCATGGTGAGAAGTCGTTGCTCGTGATGGTCCAGCCTAGCGGCCAAGGCCGGCAGAGTGAAGTGAGTGGGGTACGGGCCAGCTCGAGGCAACCTGGCGTTCCTCCTAGCTACCCTCGGGTTCTGCGACCCGGATTAAGAGAGTGACGAATTGGGTGGTGTGTTTGCCATTCTGAGACAAAGCGTTAAAAAGAGTGAGGCCTATCTATGTATATACATATATATTACATAATAGCCTAAGGAGTCTAACACATACATGTTTGGGTCCCGGTTTCTCTCGTGGTCAGAGTCAACTAGTGTATCCTGTTCAGTCATGATTCCTTTCAGATTCCACATCATATTCTTTTAATTATACATAGTTGATCAGGCTATGTTAAATTAAACTAATACCATGTAGTCATTGAACCTAATCATACTTAATAAGGAATACTGCCTAACGGTCATAGTCTAGGCCCACTAAATGCAACCTAGTTCACTATAACCTTAGGCTCTGATACCAATCTGTAACACCTCCAAATTTAATGTTTTGCGGAAGCAAGATTTGGGTGTTACTAATCAATAACAAAGCACACAGATTAATAGTAAACGACTCTATATGCGTCGTTTTGACAAAATATATTAATATTAAAATGTTTACAATGATCATCCCATACATAGCTCGTGTTCGTAGTATGAAGAGATTTGAATACATAATTAGTTGTACAAAATCTAATAATGGAGTAAAATCTCTTGAATGTTTGCATGAAGACTCGAGCTAATATGCATCCTGTTGGGCAGTCCAGTTCTACTGCTGTGTACCTGTGATACATGCTAAAATGGGTCAGCTAACGCTGGTGAGCTCACAGGTTTAGATATCAAATAAATTGAGTGTAAACCGCAAGATTTAATCGTTGATTTGCATCCAGAAAATGATAATAGTTATGTATACAGCCATGAGCGCATAGTCTGAGCTTAACTCGAGGGGTCGGGTCCCATATAGAGAATTCCGAGCGAGGTGCCTCCACGAGTGCCTAATCTACACTCGTTTTCCCAAATATTAGTACGTCCGTTGCGGAGGTTAGCGCGACTAACCCGGACGAGGTGGGTCAATCATAGATGGTACCATATACTAATATTCACGCTACTTTCGTATTACCAGACTATACTGACGGAGGACTTTGGTTTGATTAGTTGAAAACAACTCATGTAGTATATTGAAATATGTACTCGTGTTCATGTGTTAAAAACAGAGCAATGTATCACACCCCTAGTAAAACAGTAAAAAGAGGGGCCATGAGACTCACCTGAGCCTGAAAAGTTTATCTTAATAAACTGAGATTGATTAGCCAAGAACCGAAGTCCAACGACTTGTAACCTGAGGGTGTCCACGACACGCGATGGTTATAACATGATTGGGTATCTCAAAGATCACCCTTGTAGTTGTTTGTCCAACTAGAATGTCCAAATTACCACGATTTGGTTGTTTGTTTAAGTGTTTGAAAATGTGTACGACCCGTTGGTGATTGTTGGTAATAATAATCTTATCATTATTCTTGAAAAACACCTTCCAAAGTGTTTTAGAAGTCATGTCGCATTCGTGTTTGATGTTATACAAGTTTAACACTTTGTGTGAATGTTTAGATGTAACACTGTTACTCGTGACCCTAGGGTAAGGGCGAAGCCCGTTAATGACGGGGGTCCGGGGCCAGCGCCCCTGGTAGCGGGGTCTAAGGGGCGGCAGCCCCTGGCTGGGGTCGAGCTGCCAGGTCAGCTTGAAAAATTTTTATTTCTACTAAATTGCTTTGGTGAAAAACGCATCTGGGCTTGAATTTGGGTGAAATCGAGTGATAAAATTTTAGGTCTCGACACTTAGTAAAATTTGTGTTTTCTTGGTTCTGTTTCATACGACATAACGTGCAACATAAAGCTTGTGTCACTAGATGCAACATAGTCTATTGTGTCGCAGATCATCTCTGCGACATAAGGGCTTGTGTCGCTAAGTGCGACATCCGCAATTTATGTGACATAAAATGTTGTGTCGCTATATGCGACGGAATTAGGTTTTGCGACATATTCACTTGTGTCGCTATATGCGACATAAGTGAGAGTTTAGCGACATAAGAGATTGTGTCGCATATGGCCTGGAGCCTCTGCGACACAACGAGCCGTTGGCCGGAAAATGAGCCGAAAATGTGTTTTCCGGCCTCCGTTCGACCTGAGACTTTTACCAATCCATATTTGGACATTTTAAGCTTAAACAAACCATAAACATGTAAAAATAAGTGAAAACGATGAATTTCGAGAGTTCGCCGGAAACTTACGAAGTGATGAATCGAAATTCCGGAAAGGTAGGAGTGTAGATCGTGATGCGGTGGATCTTTTCCTTCAAACGGGCGAGAGAATTCGAGGTGGTTTGGTGGTGGTTTTTAGTGATTGTTTGTGGTGGAGGTGTGGTGAAAGTTGAGAGTAAAAGGAAGAAGAAAGAAGGGGAGAGGATGAGAAAGTGAGGGAAAAGGAAAAGGGGGAGTGGTTTCCCCCCCATTTGGGCAGATTTTTGGTGGGGGCCCACCGTAGTGTGGGTCTCCACTTTTTAATTCCGTGTATTCGCGCTCCGTGCGACGTTCGTTTAAACGTTAAATAATTATTTTATATATTTAAATATATGTTTTAAAATACAAATGTTTATTCAATATTTTTGTTGAAGTATTTTACCAATTACTTAATAACTTAAATGATTTCGTTTGTTTGTGTGTTAAATGTCTAAGTCGCATTGACGTTTATTATACGATACGAAATGTAGTTGTAATATTATCAAAATAATATTTTGGGTATGATATCATTATTAAATAATTTTATATTATTTAATAATATTGATTCACCAACGTCCGTATTTACTTGAACCGAATTACATTCGATTTGAAACTTGTACAATTTAATCAAATCGCATATTCGTATATATTCAACAATATATATATCGGTACATTAATTAGCCTAAAACCAACTAATTACATGTATTAACAACTGATTACGTACTAATCACTAGTCCTAATTTGGCAGGTGTTACAATGATGAAGATGGTGATGATTCCTGGTTGCTGCTGTTGTTGATTTGTTGTTGTTGTTGTTGTTGTTGTTGTTGATTTTCGGTTGCGAGATCAAACCGAGAGGGAGAGAGAGATAGATGGGTGTGTTTGGTGTTTGTGATAAAATGGGGGAAGTGGAGATTTGGGGATTTTTAAAAGGGGGAGGGCTGGGTTCGCAGCCCACGGGCTGACCCATCCGGGTCTCGTGTTCGTGTTATTTCGTTACCCGATCGTATAAAAATGTATTATTTTCGATTCTAAGAATTTATTAATATTCTTTCGAAATGTTTTCAAGTCGAAACACTTTATAAAAATAAAATGTTTGTGTTAAAATTTTATAACCTGTTTTTGCACTGTTTCCATTTAGTAAAACACATTTTTAAATGAAACGAAATGTGTCTAAATGTTTTTCGAGTAAATAAATATCGTTCGCATTATATATATCTACATATATAATTTTGTATATTTTGGTTTTAGATGCGTACAAAGTACGAATGTTTAAAGTTTAAATTGGACGCAAAAATTGACCTTTTTGACCGGGTGTTACAACCTATCAATTGTCTCATCTGCCTTATGCTTGAGAGTGAATATCCATTTGCAACCAAATGGATGTTTCTCTGAAGGAAGTGATACAAGATCCTAAGTGCCATTCTTTTCTAAAGCATCCATTTCAATTTTCATTGCCTCAACCCACTTTGGGTCTTGTAGAGCTTCCTCAATCTTTGTAGGAATTTTTATATCTTTCATCTCGTTCACAAATCTATGATGTTGTGTTGACAACCTTTCTGTTGAAACATAGTGTGTGATTGCATATTTCACATTTCCACTTGGTGATACCTGTTAGGTGGTATTCCACAATTTTGTCTAGGAGGCAGATAATAAGTTGGAGCATGAGTAACAGTAGGATTAGGAGTGCTTACCTCAGGAATATTTGAACTATTAGATTGATCTTGGACGTGTACTTGAGGAGAGAACGGGGGTTCTTCTTGTCTAGCAGAATCAACCACGGGTTCGGGTTCTACTTCTTGTTTGAAGCTCATCAAAAAATTTAGTTTGATGGTCATGAGATTGGACTCCCCCTAATGTCGCACCCCCAAATTCGGGTTGCGGAAGCGTATCGGGTCGGGGCGTGACTAATCAATATACACAGCACATAAGATATAATGAACAACCACTAAATGCGTCGTTTTACATTGTATTGATAAAAACCAAAGTTTACATCAAAATACTATTTACATTAGCTCATTTACTTGAAATTGAGAGATTTACATTACATAATTAATCTATACAAAATATAATAATGCGATTAAATCTCTGATTTGTTTGAATGCAGACTCGAGCTAATGATTCCTGTTTGGGTAGCCAACCTACTGCTGAGTACCTGTGATACATGCTAAAAGGGGTCAGCGAAACGCTGGTGAGCTCACATGTTTGTATGTCAACACATATTTGTATGAACCGCAAGATTTAATTGAATTAAAAATGCAATTAAGCAAAATAAAAGTTACACAGCCATGAGCACATAGTCTGAGCTTAACTTGAGCATTAGGTCCAATTAAGGAAACCTAACTGAGTTGCCTCCTACGAGTGCCTAGTCTACACTCGTCTTCCCAAATGCTAATACGTCCGTTTGACCAGTTAGTGCATGCTAACCCGGACGAGGATTGTCAATCCTATATGATATCATATACTAACATTCACGCTACAGATGTATTACCAAACTATGTTGTGGAGGGCTTTGAAACGATTAGTGAAAACAACTCATGTAGTATTTGATTTGTATTGTACTTGCGTTCATATTGTAAAATAAAACGAGCAATGTAATCACACCCCAGATGAAAACCGTAAAATAGGGGCTATGAGACTCACCCGAGCCTTGAGTGTTTAACTTAATAAACTTGAATTGATTAGCGGTGAATTGATGTCCGAAGACTTGTAACCTGAGGGTGTCCAAGATACGCGATGGTTATAACATGAGTAGGCATCTCGAAAGACTGCCCTTGTAGTTGTTCGTCCAACTTAGAATGTCCAAATTACAATGATTTGGTTGATTGAAGTGTCCAAGTTACTACGACTTGGTTGATTTGATTGTGTTTTGAAAAACGTGTACGGGCCGTTGGTGATTTGTTTGTAATAATAATATCACATTATTATTTTGATTTTTGAAAGGTGTTATACTTAAAAGTATTTGTAAACTTTAAGTGACGGGGGTCCGGGGGCAGCGCCCCTGGTTAGCGGGGTCCCAGGGGTGGCAACCCCTGGCGGAGTCCAAGGGGCTGGCCCCTGGTTGGGGTCGAGATGCATAAGGGGGGGGGGCAACACTTATGGAGTGTCAGGTTCGAGTGTCGGTTTCTGATCATAGGCGACACTTAGGAAGTGTCGCTAGAAGTGTCGGATAAAGGTGTTAGGCGTCACTAGGCAAGTGACAGTTGGAGTGTCGGGAAAAAGGGGTTTTATGCGGCACTTAGGCAAGTGACGCAAATTTAGGGTTTTATGCGTCACTTAATGCGACACTTAAGTGACGCACGAAGTGACGCTAAACTGGACGGCCTATGCGACACTTAAGACTCTTCGACGGATTTTGAGCCAAAAACGAGTTTTCCGGTTTCCGTTTGGTCCGATTCTTTTACCCAACCCTTAGATGGACATTTCAAGCTTAAAGAAACAACTAGAACTTGAAAACACTAAAAATCGAGGAGTTGCGGGTTTTGCCGGAAACTTACAACTTCGCGCGTGAGAAATCCGGAAGGATGGAAATGTAGATCGTTGCGAGGTGGTCACTTTTCTCCAAACGAGCTTGGCGATTCGGGTTCGTTTCGTGGTGTTTTTAGTGAGTTTAATGGTGGTGGTGTGTTTTGAGAGAAAAGAGAGGAAGAGAGAGAGAGTGGTAGATGATGTAATGAGAAGAAAGAAGGAAAGAGGAGGGAAAGAAGGGGGGAGGAGGGGGGCCCCGGCTGGTGGGGTCCATCGGGTGTGGGCTTCACCAGTTTTTTGTTCTCCTGCGTACGCGCTCCGTACGACGTTCGTTTTCTCATTCGTTTAAACTTCTAAATAATTATTTTTAGTGTTCAGACACGAGTTTTAAAATACGAGTATTTCTTTAATATTTTTGAGGAAGTATTTTACCAAATACTTAGTAATTTGGTTACAAAATATAACTTAACTTTGTATTGGTTGTTTGCGCGTTTGTTATTTTAACCGCGAAATCCTTGTTCGCACGATATGAATTTGAGTTGAAATATTACATAAATAATATCTTGAATACATTCAGGTTATTAAATAATGTTATATTATTTAATAAAAATCGTTCACCAACGTCCATATTAATTGAATCGAATTGCATTCGATTTGAAATTTGTACGATTTAATCAAATCGCATACTTGTATATATTCAACAATATATATATTGATACATTAATTAGCCTAACACAGAACTAATTACATGTATTACACTTGATTAGACAATAATTACTAGTCCTAATTTGACGTGTGTCACATTCTCCCTCTGTTAGGAGAATTTCGTCCCGAAATTTAGTTCGAAGTCCTGTTTGAAGTAGCATCAGCGAATAGCTGAGGAAACTTGAGCCGCATTTGGTCCTCCCGTTCCCAGGTGAATTCCGGCCCACACCGCGAATTCCACCCGACTTTGACAATGGGAATACAACTTTGTTTGAGTTGTTTGACCTCACGGTCCATGATTTCAGCGGGTTCTTCAACGAAGTGAAGTTTGTCATCAACACAAATCTCTTCGAGTGGAATAATGAGTGTCTCATCAGACATGAATTTCTTCAAGTTAGAAATGTGAAAAGTGGGATGTACGCTGCTGAGCTCGGGTGGCAGCTGTAATCGGTATGCCACTGAACCAATCCTCTCGAGGATCTCGAATGGTCCTATGTATCTGGGATTTAACTTCCCGCGTTTACCGAATCGGATAACACCTTTCCAAGGTGAAACTTTGAGTAGCACTCGATCCCCAACCTGGAACTCGAGTGGTTTGCGTCTCACGTCAGCATAACTTTTCTGACGATCACGTGCGGCCTTGAGTTTGTTTCGGATCCTGAAGATCTTTTCAGTAGTTTCGTGAAAGATATCAGGGCTAGTGAGTTGGCTGTCTCCCACTTCGGTCCAACAAATTGGTGATCGGCACTTACGACCGTATAGTGCCTCGAAAGGTGCAGCCTTGATGCTGGTGTGATAGCCATTGTTGTACGAGAATTCGCACAACGGTAGGTGTTTTTCCCAGTTTACACCGAAGTTAACTACGCAATCTCGTAGCATGTCTTCCAGTGTTTGAATTGTTCGTTCACTTTGGCCATCGGTTTGAGGATGGTACGCGGTACTCATATCAAGATGGGTACCCAATGATTTTTGAAGTGATTGCCAAAAGTGAGATGTGAAACGACTATCCCTATCTGAGATAATCGAGATTGAAACACCGTGTCGAGTAACAACCTCTTTGATGTAGATTCATGTGAGATGTTCCATTTTATCGGTTTCTTTGATTGCCAGGAAATGAGCAAATTTCGTGAGACGATCGACGATCACCCAAATGGTATCGCAACCGCTCGATGACTTTGGTAGTTTGATTATGAAATCCATGGCAATTTGTTCCCATTTCCATTCAGGAATGTTGGGTTGTTGGAGTAAACCAGAAGGTTTTTGATATTCAGCTTTGACTTTCGAGAAAGTAAGACACTTGTTGACGTATGTAGCGATTTCAGCTTTCATATTCGGCCACCAATAAAATTCCTTGATGCCGTGATACATTTTGTTGGATCCAGGATGGATAGAATATTTGGACTTGTGAGCTTCATCCATCACCAAGTCTCGCAGGATTCCAAAACCGGGTAACCGGATTCGGTTAGAGAGGTACCTAACTCCGTTAGGTTTGATTTCGAATTGTTTATCCATGCCTCGCAAGGCTTCATTTTTGTTGTTATCAGGTTTCAGAGCTTCAAGTTGAGCAGTGAGGATCTGAATGTTTAGATCATTGTGAATAGTCATGCTGAGGGCTCGGACTCGAAGTGGTTTCATTCGTTCCTTTCGACTGAGGGCATCGGCAACAACATTGGCCTTACCCGGATGGTATTTGATCTCGCAATCATAGTCGGTAAGCAACTCGACCCACCGACGTTGTCTCATGTTGAGATCCTTCTGATCGAATATATGTTGGAGACTTTTGTGGTCGGTAAAGATTGTGCACTTAGTGCCGTAGAGATAATGTCTCCAGATTTTGAGGGCAAAGACGACAACTCCTAGCTCGAGATCGTGGGTGGTGTAGTTCTTTTCATGAATTTTGAGTTTTCGCGAAGCGTAAGCAATTACTTTATCCCGTTGCATCAACACGCAACCGAGACCTTGATGAGAAGCATCGCAGTATACCACGAAGTCATCAGTGCCTTCGGGTAAGGATAGAATTGGAGCACTGCAAAGTTTTTTTTTCAGGAGTTGAAATGCTGACTCTTGTTTATCAGTCCAATCGAACTTTTTGTCTTTCTGAGTCAGTGCCGTGAGTGGTTAAGCTATTTTTGAGAAACCTTCGATGAAACGCTGATAGTACCCTGCCAATCCCATTAATTGGCGTACCTCGGTCGGAGTGGTTGGTGACTGCCGGTCTTTGATAGCTTCGATTTTTGATGGATCGACATGGATTCCTTGACTATCGATAACATGTCCAAGGAATTGAACGGTTTGCATCCAGAACTCACACTTAGAAAATTTAGCGTAAAGCTCCTCGTGCTTAAGTAGTTCTAGGATGGTTCTGAGGTGTTGCGCATGTTCCTGTTCGTTGCGCGAGTAAATGAGAATGTCGTCAATGAAGACAATGACAAACTTGTCGAGATATGGCTTGCACACCCGATTCATAAGATCCATGAATACAGCCGGTGCATTGGTTAGACCGAATGGCATCACCTGGAATTCGTAATGCCCATAACGGGTTCTGAAAGCAGTTTTTGGGATGTCGGTGTCGCGAACACGTAATTGGTGATAACCTGACCGGAGATCGATCTTTGAATAAAAACTCGACCCTTGTAGTTGGTCAAACAGGTCATCGATTCGAGGAAGTGGGTATCGGTTCTTGATAGTTAGCTTGTTCAACTCTCGATAGTCGAAACACATTCGAAAAGAACTATCTTTCTTTTTGACAAACAGGACCGGAGCTCCCCAAGGTGAAGAACTCGGCCTAATGAATCCTCTTTCTAGGAGTTCCTGTAATTGATTGGACAACTCCTGAAGTTTGGATGGGGCTAAGCGGTATGGTGCTCGGGCCACAGGTGCGGCACCTGGCACGAGGTCGATTGAGAACTCAACCTGTCTTGGTAGTGGTAGACCAGGTAGTTCTTCGGGGAAGACTTCTGGAAAGTCTCGAACGATGGGCACATCCTCAAGTCGCTTCTCCTCTGACTTTTTCTCCATGATGTGCGCGAGGATTGTTGGATAACCCTTTCTCAGAAATTTCTGAGTTTTTAAGCAAGATATGATGTTGAGTCTCGTCCCACCGGTCTCCTCCTGTATGACCAAGGTTCTACCGATGGTGAGAGGAATATGAACGATCTTATCGTAACAAATGATTTCGGCATGATGTTTGGACAACCAGTCCATACCAATGATGACGTCAAAACTTCCAATTTTAACCGGCATAAGATCGATTGAGAAGGTCTCGTTGGCTAGGTTTAAAGTGCAATTAGGTATCACACTATCGGTTTCTATGAGTTTACCATTTGTAAGTTCTACGGTGTACTTAATATCTAGAGCAATAGGTGCGATATCAAGTAGAGGGCAAAACTCATCAGAAATAAAGCTTCTATCGGCACCAGTATCAAACAAAATAGAAGCAGATAAGTTGTTGAGGAGGAACATACCCGTGACCACATTCGGGTCCTGACGGGCATCCCAGGAGTTGAGTACGAACGCTTTTCCCCTTGCGTTGTTGTTGTTGTTGTTGTTGCCCTTGTTCTTGTTTTTAGGACATTCGTTTCTGAAGTATCCCATTTCTCCACACCCAAAGCAAGATTTGGGTTGGTTGGAATTGTTGTGAGAGGTGTTGTTGTTGGATTTGGGGGCTCGGCAATCTCGGGTCAAGTGCCCGTATCTCCTGCAGTTGTTGCAGAGAGTACTGCATGGACCATCATGGTGATAGATATACTTGGAGCAGTATGGTCTGTCCCCAGTGTATCCATGCTTTGGTTCAGAGTTTGTGTTGTAAACTTGGATGGCATTGGATTTCTTGTTGTGGTGATTGTGGTGTTCAGACGATTTGCATTTGTTGTTGTTGGAGGAGGATGTGTTGGATGTCTCACGGCTGACAACCATGGCCATGGGTTCATGAGCTAATTGGATTGCACTGTCAACAGTGGTTGGTTTAGATGAGGCGACATTCCCCTGAATATTCTCCGGGAGGCCGCGGATATATCTCTTGATGCACTTCTCCTCCGGATCAACTAAACCCGGTCAAAGCAAAGTGAATTGTTGGAATTTGGTGGTATATCCAGCAATGTTGTTTCCCTGCACTGTCAAGTGCCAGAATTCTTCCTCTAGACGGTGCAGTTCTTTTTCGGGACAATATTTTCCCCTAAGCTTTTTTTTCAGTTCAGCCCAAGGAAGTCGGTTTGCTATTTCAATGCCCACAGAGTTTGTGTGGGTGTTCCACCTTGTAAGGGCACCTTCCTGAAAGGTGTAGGCCGCAAACTTGACCTTGTTATCCTCCGTACAGTTATAGAGATTAAAGACGGATTCCATATGTTCAATCCATCTGACTAGGCCAATGGCACCTTCCGTGCCTTTGAAGTAGAGTGGTTTGCAGCTAAGGAAATCCTTGTAAGAGCAGAGTTTGATAATAGGAGTATTGACTAGGGTTTCGTCATTGCTTCGAGAGTTACGGGGTGAATCCCGAGCAGCCAAAGCATCGGCCACTGCTCGAGATACGACAGCAGCAAGTTCGGCATTACTGTAACTTTTCTTCTTTGGCGGCATGATTCTTCAAGAGAGAAATAAAAGGTACATGAGAGGTGGTACCAAAATAATAAGTACGATAGATGTATATATATAAAAGTGGTAATATACAACATCACTGGGTAAAATCACAATGTAGAAATAACAGGATAAACTGTCAATTCATATTGCGAAGTCGAATGGTTACAGACAATTTCTAGTTAGGAGTTTCAAAAGTCACAGACTTAGGAGTTTTACAAAAGTGCCGGGAATTTTTACATCCGGTCGAATTACATAGGTCCTACGAAAGCATGATAAAGTACAGGTTCAGCCTAAACTAATCCTGACGTAGATTGAGTTGTGGTAGTAGTGTGGTGAGATGGTCCACAGATTCTGCAAGCCTTCTAACCATTCGGTGGGCGTCCTCGGTTTCCCTTAGACGTGTCTCGCACTGGTTCAGCCTTGATTGTAGGACGGAAATTTCATTTCGGTTGCCAATCACTTGGTTGTGGACAACCTCCATAGTTTCGATGGTTTCACCCAGACGGTTGTCAAGGGTGTCCATGAGGTTGACGGTATTTTCGTGATCTTCGGAGACTTGATTGATATGTTCGAGCGATGTGAGTCTCCAGTTTTCGTTGGTTTCTTGTAGTTCGATATCCATTGTATCAAGTCATTGCTCGTGTCGGTGTAGCCTAGTGGCTAAGTCTGACAAAGCGAAGTGAATGGGGTATGGGTCAGCTCGAGGCAACCTGGTGTTCCTCCTATCCACCCTTGGGTTTCACGATCCATACGGATGAGAGCGTGACGAATTGGGTGGTGTGTTTGCCATTCTGAGACAAAGCGTTAGAAAGAATGAGGCCTATATTCATATAATACATATATAATATAGCCTAAGATATTGAGCGAGATCGAGGCTTATCTATGTATATATACATATCACATAATAGCCTAAAGTGTCTAACACAGACATGTTTGAGTCCCGGTTTCTCTCGTGGTCAGAGTCAACTAGTGTATCCTGTTCAGTCATGACTCCTTTCAGATCTCACATCATATTCTTTTAATTGTACATAGTTGATCAGGCTATGTTAAATTAAACCAATATCATGTAGTCACTGACCCTAATCATACTTAATAAGGAATACTGCCTAACGGTCATAGTCTAGGCCCACTAAATGCAACCTAGTTCACCATAACCTTAGGCTCTGATACCAATCTGTCGCACCCCTAAATTCGGGTTGCGGAAGCGAATCGGGTCGGAGCGCGACTAATCAATATACACAACTCATAAGATATAATGAACGACCACTAAATGCGTCGTTTTATATTGTATTGATAAAAACCAAAGTTTACATCAAAATACTGTTTACATTAGCTCAGTTACTTGAAATGAGAGATTTACATTACATAATTAATCTATACAAAATATAATAATCCGATTAAATCTCTGATTTGTTTGAATGCAGACTCGAGCTAATGATTCCTGTTTGGGTAGCCAACCTACTGCTGAGTACCTGTGATACATGCTAAAAGGGGTCAGCGAAACGCTGGTGAGCTCACAGGTTTGTATGTCAACACATATTTGTATGAACCGCAAGATTTAATTGAATTTAAAATGCAATTAAGCAAAATAAAAGTTATACAGCCATGAGCACATAGTCTGAGCTTAACTTGAGCATTAGCTCCAATTAAGGAAACCTAACTGAGTTGCCTCCTACGAGTGCCTAATCTACACTCGTCTTCCAAAATGCTAATACGTTCGTTTGACCAGTTAGTGCGTGCTAACCCGGACGAGGATTGTCAATCCTATATGATATCATATACTAACATTCATGCTACAGATGTATTACCAAACTATGTTGTCCAAGTTACTACGACTTGGTTGATTTGATTATGTTTTGAAAAATGTGTATGGTCCGTTGGTGATTTGTTTGTAATAATAATATCACATTATTATTTTGATTTTTGAAAGGTGTTATACTTAAAAGTATTTGTAAACTTTAAGTGACATGGGTCCGGGGGCAGCGCCCCTGGTTAGCGGGGTCCCAGGGGTGGCAACCCCTGGCGGGGTCCAAGGGGCTGGCCTCTGGTTGGGGTCGAGATGCATAAGGGGGGGGGGGCAACACTTAGGGAGTGTCGGGTTCGAGTGTCAGTTTCTGATCATAGGCGACACTTAGGAAGTGTCGTTAGAAGTGTCGGATAAAGGTGTTAGGCGTCACTAGGCAAGTGACCGTTGGAGTGTCGGGAAAAAGGGGTTTTATGCGGCACTTAGGCAAGTGACGCAAATTTAGGGTTTTATGTGTCACTTAATGCGACACTTAAGTGACGCACGAAGTGACGCTATACTGGACGGCCTATGCGACACTTAAGACTGTTCGACGGATTTTGAGCCAAAAATGAGTTTTCCGATTTCCGTTTGGTCCGATTCTTTTACCCAACCCTTAGATGGACATTTCAAGCTTAAAGAAACAACTAGAACTTGAAAACACTAAAAATCGAGGAGTTGCGGGTTTTGTTGGAAACTTACAACTTCGCGCGTGAGAAATCTGGAAGGATGGAAATGTAGATCGTTGCGAGGTGGTCACTTTTCTCCAAACGAGCTTGGCGATTCGGGTTCATTTCGTGGTGTTTTTAGTGAGTTTAATGGTGATGGTGGTGGTATGTTTTGAGAGAAAAGAAAGGAAGAGAGAGAGAGAGAGTGGTAGATGATGTAATGAGAAGAAAGAAGGAAAGAGGAGGGAAAGAAGGGGGGAGGAGGGGGGGCCAGGCTGGTGGGTCCACCGGGTGTGGGCTTCACCATATTTTCGTTCTCCTGCGTACGCGCTCCGTGCGACGTTCGTTTTCTCGTTCGTTTAAACTTTTAAATAATTATTTTATGTGTTTAGACATGAGTTTTAAAATACGAGTATTTCTTTAATATTTTTGAGGAAGTATTTTACCAAATACTTAGTAATTTGGTTACAAAATATAACTTAACTATGTTTTGGTTGTTTGCGCGTTTGTTATTTTAATCGCGAAATCCTTGTTCGCATGATACGAATTTGAGTTGAAATATTACATAAATAATATCTTGAATACATTCAGGTTATTAAATAATGTTATATTATTTTTTAAAAATTGTTCACCAACGTCCGTATTAATTGAATCGAATTGCATTCGATTTGAAACTTGTACGGTTTAATCAAATCGCATACTTGTATATATTCAACAATATATATATTGATACATTAATTAGCCTAACACAGAACTAATTACATGTATTATACTTTGTTAGACACTAATTACTAGTCCTAATTTGACGGGTGTCACACCTAAAGATGATGCATCGGTAACTGGTAAATCGATCCAGTTATAATCACCATGTTGTATTTCTGGTCGTGAATCAGATTGTATATTTTCAAAGAAAAATTCCGTTTCTAAGAATATAACATCCATACTAACATACATACGTTGAGATGATGGATTATAACATCTATACCCTTTCTTATGAGGGTGGAAACCAAAGAAAGCACAATGTACTGCACATGGATCCAGTTTGGTGTGTTGATCTTTTTGCAAGTAAACATACGCAACATACCCAAAAACACGCGGTTCTAATTGAAGTATTGTGATACCCGTCAAATTAGGACTAGTGATTAGTACTTAATCAATTATTAATACATGTAATTAGTTATGTGTTAGGCTAATTAATGTATCGAAATATATATTGATGAATATATACAATTATGCGATTTGATTAAATCGTACTCATTTTAAATCGAATGGAATTCGGTTCAATTAATACGGACGTTGATGAACAATTCTATTAAATAATATAATATTTTATAATACAACCATTATATCCAAAATATTATTTTGATAATATTTCATAATTATTTCGTATCGTACAAATAAACGTCTACGCGATTAAAATGTTAAACGCGCAAACAAACGAAACATTTTAAGATATATTTTACAACTCAACTACAAGTATTTGGTAAAATACTTCAACAAAAATATTGATTAAACATTCGTATTTTAAAACGTATATTTAAACGTATAAAATAATTAAATTAACGTTTAAACGATCGGGGAAACGAACACCGCACGGAGCGCAAATACAGATAAGCAAAAATTGGTGAAGCCCACCCCTGTGGACCCCACCAGAAACCGGCCCAAGGTGAGGGGAGGCCAAGCCCTCACCTCATTTATTTTCAAACTCTTCTAAACACACCCACCTTCTCTCTCTCTCTTTCTTCTTTCTTTCAACACCATCACCACACCATCAACACCTTCAATCACCAAATAACACCACCAAACGGCCTCGAATCACCAAGCACCTTTGGAGAAAAACGTCCACCGCATCACGATCTACATTTCTACCTTTTCAGTTTCTCTCGGCGTTAACTTGTAAGATTCCTGACAAATCCCGAAAACTCTTAGATTTAATTTATTTTACTTGAAAATTATTTATTTAAGCTTGAAATGTCCAAATACGGGTTGGGTAGATGAATCGGACCAAACGCAAACCGGAAAACTCGATTTTAGGCTCAAAAACCACGGTCAGACGGGAGTGTCGCACAGACCAAAGCAGTGATGCGTCACTTCCTTAAGTGATGCATTAAGTGTCGCTTAAAACCCTAATCTTGCGTCACTTATCTAAGTGCCGCATAAAACCCCTTTTTCCCGACACTTGCCTAAGTGTCGCAAATTCAATACCCGACACTCCTAACCAACACTTCTAGCGACACTTATCTAAGTGTCGCCTATAATTAAAATCTGATTTCATCCGACACTATAACCTAATGACGCATGACCCTGATGCCGACACTTACACCCGACACTTCCTTAAGTGTCTCCCTCTATGCGTCACTTCCACAAGTGACACCACTAATTCAGAATTTACCATTTTATGCGAAACTTTCTGAGTGTCGCCTAAACCCATAAGTGTCGCTATAAGTGACGCTAAAAACAGAATATTTACAAACTATTTTCGTATTAAGTGTCAAACTTGTATAACCTCAAACACTTATACGATACGACTTCTAAAACACATTGGGACATACTTTTAAGTATAACACTTCAAAACCATAATGATAATGTTGAGATTATTATTACAAACAATCACCAACGAGCCGTACACGTTTTCAAAACATAATCAAATCAACCAAGTCGTAGTAACTTGGACAAGTTAATCAACCAAATCGTAGTAATTTGGATATTCTAGTTGGACGAACAACTACAGAGGTATTCTTTATAGATACCTACTCACATTTATAACCATCGCGTGTCGTGAACACCCTCCAGTTACAAGTCTTCGGACATCACTACTCAGCTAATCAACTCAAGTTTATTAAGTTCAACTCACAAGACTCAGGTGAGTCTCATAGCCCCTATTTTACTGTTTTACTCAGGGGTGTGATATACTGCTCGTTTCGTTTTTACAATATGAATGCAAGTACGAAATCAAACAAATACTACATGAGTTATCTCACTAATCTTTTCAAAGCCTTCCTCAGCATAGTTTGGTAATACGTTGTAGCGTGAATATTAGTATATGGTACCATATAGGATTGACCATCCTCGTCCGGGTTAGCACGCACTAACTGGTTAAACGGATGTATTAATATTTGTTCAGAAGAGTGTAGATTAGGCACTCGTGGGATGCACCTCGATCAGGATACCTTAAATGTGGACTTGACACCTCGAGTTAAGCTCATACTATGTGCTCATGGCTGTATAACTTTTAATTTGCTTAATTGCACTTTAAATTCAATTAAATCTTGCGGTTCATACAATATGTTTTGACATACAAACCTCTGAGCTCACCAGCGTTTCGCTGACCCATTTTAGCATGTAACACAGGTACTCAGCAGTAGGTTGGACTGCCCAATCAGGATTCATTAGCTTGTGTCAGCATACAAACATTCAGAGATTTAGCTGCATTATTATATTTTGTATAAATTAATTATGTATGTTAATCTCTCAATTTCATACTGAGCTAATGTAAACTATATTTTGATGTAAACTTTGGTTTTATCAATACAAGTTATAAAATGACGCGTATAGAGTCATTCATTATATCTTTGTGCTGTGATTATTGATTAGTCGTGCCCCGACCTGATTCTCTTCTGCAACCCGAAATTGGGGGTGCGACAGATTGGTATCAGAGCCTAAGGTTATAGTGAACAAGGTTGCATTTAGTGGGCCTAGACTATGGCCTCATTCTTTCTAACGTTTGTCTCAGAAATGGCAAACACACCACCCAATTCGTCTCGCTCTCATCCATATGGATCACGAAACTCGAGGGTAGCTACGAGGAACACTGGGTTCCCTCTAGCTAGCCCATATCCCACTCAATAACCAGCCCCAAAGGCAAACAACAACTAGCCAATGGCGAAGGTTATCGAACCGACTTAACACTTGGAGGGACGAGGAAGGAATCCAACTCCCCGCAACAAATGGAGGGGTTTCCAGCATGAAAGTCTCTCCCAATACCGAAGAACCCGCTCACTTCACTATTCCTGTGTTAGCTGCTCTAGTGCACCATCACGAAAGCAGGCTACACGACATGGAAATCGAAAAACGTAATATTCGCTCTAACTAGATGGAGCAAACTCAAGACGGTATCGCCCAGTTATACATAGGTCAGACAGACATCTCTGAAACCTTGAACCGAACTCACGACCAAATGGAAGATACCACACAAACCATGGAAATCGTTCATAATCAAGTAATCAGTAACCGAAATGAGATCTCCATTTTACAATCAAGGCTGCAAGAATGCGAGACGCGCCTGTGGGAAACCGAGGATGCTCTAAGAATGGTTAGCAGACTTGCTGAGTCTGTGGACCATCTCACCTCACGGCTTCCACAACTCAATCTACACCGAGATTAGTGAAGTAACTATCTTGTAATCCATTATGCTTCCGTAGGATCTATGTAATTCGACCGGATGTAACAATTCCCGGAATCTGTTGCAAACTACCATAGGATCTATGTAATTCGGCCGGATGTAACAATTCCCGGCATCTTTTGCAAACTACCTAAGTCTGTAACTTTTGAAACTCGTAACTTGAAATTGTCTGTAATCATTTAGCTATGTAATATCAATTGAAAATTTCCATCTATTACTCTACTTTACCACTTTTATATATACATGTATCTCAATTATCATTCTGGTACAATTTCTCTCTATGACTCGACACTATTAGTCTTTACATTGTGATGTGTACATTATTGCTTTTATATATACATCTACCTCAATTATCATTCTGGTGTAATCTCTCATGTACCTCTTGTTTCTTTCTTGAAGAATCATGCCACCAAAGAAGAAAAGTTACAACGATGCTGAAATTGCTGCCCTCGTTTCCCGAGCTATGGCCGAAGCCCTGGCTACTCGGGAATCACCTCGAACCTCTAGGATACGTGATGACACCGCTAACACTACTCCTATCATCAAACCTTTCTCTTACAATGATTTTCTAAGATGCAAGCCGCTAAATTTCAAGGGCACGGAAGGTGCCTTCGGTCTAATCAGGTGGATCGAAAGGATCGAATCTATCTTCAGTTTGTGCAACTGCACGGAAAACAGCAAGGTCAAATTCGTTGCTTACACCTTTTAAGAAGGTGCACTCACATGGTGGAATACTCATGCCAGTTCTGTGGGCATTGATGTAGCAAACCAACTTCCCTGGGCAGACCTGAAGAAAATGCTAAGGGACGAATATTGCCCCACAGAGGAACTCCACCGGTTGGAGGAAGAATTCTGGCATTTAACTGTTAAAAGCAATGATATCGCTGGTTATACCACCAAATTCCAGCAACTCGTCCTTCTATGTCCAGGTTTGGTAGACGCGGATAAAAAACGCATCAAGAAATACATCCGCGGCCTCCCGAAGAAGATCCAGGGAAATGTCACCTCATCCAAGACAACCACCATCCAAAGTGCTATCCGGATTGCACATGAACTCATGGCAATGATTGTCAGACGTGAAGCATCCACCACCCCTTCCAACAACAAACGCAAACCTATTGAACACCACGACCAACCAAACAAGAAACCCAATGCCATCCAAGCTTACACCTCCAACACTGAACCCAAACGTGGATATAATGGGAACAAACCCTATTGTTCCAAGTGTAACCACCACCATGATGGTCCTTGTAGTACCCCTTGCAACAACTGTAAGAGGTACGAACTTTTGATCAAAGACTGCAGAGCCCCCAAATCCAACAACAACACCTACAACAGCAACAACAAACAGCCCAAATCTTTCTACGTGGAGACACCACGCATTTCAGAAATGAATTTCCAAAACTGAAGAAAAAGGGAAACAATAACAACGCAAGAGGTAGAGCCTTCGTACTCAACTCTGGGGACGCCCGTCAAGACCTGAATGTGGTCTCGGGTATGTTCCTCCTCAACAACTTAACTGCTTCTGTTCTGTTTGATATTGGTGCTGATAGAAGCTTTATTTCTGATGAATTTTATCCACTACTTGATATCACCCCTGTTACTCTAAATGTTAAGTACACTGTAGAACTGACGAATGGTAAACTCATAGAAATCGATAGTGTGATACCTAATTGCACTTTAAACCTAGCCAATGAAACCTTTTCAATCGATCTTATGCCTGTTGAAATTGGAAGTTTCGACGTCATCATTGGTATGGACTGGTTATCCAGTCACCGGGCCGAAATCATTTGTTATGATAAGGTCGTTCGCATCCCTCTAACCACCAGTAGAACTTTAATCATACAGGGGAAGACCAGTGGGACGAGACTCAACATCATCTCTTGTTTGAAAACCCGAAGATTTCTAAGAAAAGGTTTCCGAAAATCCTCGCACACATTATGGAGAAAAAATAGGAGGAGAAGCGACTTGAGGATCTGCCTATCGTTCGAGACTTTCCAGAAGTCTTTCCCGAAGAACTACCCGGTCTACCACCACCAAAATAGGTTGACTTCTCAATCGATCTCGTGTCAGGTGCTGCACCTGTGGCCCGAGCACCTTACCGCCTAGCTCCATCCGAACTTTAGGAGCTGTCTAACCAGTTACAGGAACTCCTGGATAGAGGATTCATTAGATCGAGTTCTTCACCTTGGGGAGCTCTAGTCTTATTCGTGAAAAAGAAAGACGGTTCTTTCAGAATGTGTATCGACTATCGAGAGTTGAACAAGCTAACCGTCAAGAACCGATATCCACTTCCTCGTATCGATGACCTGTTTGACCAACTTCAAGGGTCGAGTTTTTAGTCAAAGAACGATCTTTGGTCAGGTTATCACCAACTGCGTGTTCGCGACACCGATATCCCAAAAACTGCTTTCAGAACCCGTTATGGGCATTACGAATTTCAAGTGATGTCATTCGGTTTAACCAACGCACCAGCTGTATTCATGGACCTTTTGAATCGGGTGTGCAAACCTTACCTCGACAAGTTTGTCATCGTATTTATTGACGACATCTTGATCTAATCACGCGACGAACATGAACATGTGCAACATCTCAAAACCATCCTAGAACTACTTAAGCACGAAGTGCTTTACGCTAAATTTTCTAAGTGTGAGTTCTGGATGCAAACCGTTCAATTCCTTGGACATGTCATCGATAGTCAAGGAATTCATGTCGATCCGTCGAAAATCGAGGTTATCAAGTGCTGGCAAGCACCAACAACTCCAACCGAAGTACGCCAATTCTTGGGTCTTGCTGGGTACTATCGGCGATTCATTAAAAATTTCTCGAAAATAGCCCAACCACTCACAGCTCTGATTTAGAAAGACAAAAAGTTCGATTGGACTAATAAACAAGAGTCAACATTTCAACTTCTGAAACGAAAGCTTTGCAATGCTCCAATTCTATCATTAACCAAAGGCACCGATGACTCCGTGGTATACTGCGATGCTTCCCCCCAAGGTCTTGGTTGCGTGCTAATGCAACGAGACAACGTCATTGTCTATGCCTCTCGACAGCTGAAAACTCATGAAACGAACTACACCACCCACGATCTCGAGCAAGGAGCTTTCATCCTTCCTCTCAAAATCTGGAGACATTATCTCTACGGCACTAAATGCACAATCTTTACTGATCACACAAGTCTCCAACACATATTCGATCAGAAGGATCTCAATATGAGGCAACGTTGATGGGTCAAGTTACTCACCGATTACGATTTTGAAATAAAATACCATCCAGGGAAGGCACATGTTGTTGCCGATGCCCTCAGTCGAAAAGAACGAATGAAACCACTTCGAGTCGGAGCCCTTAGTATGACAATTCACAATGATCTAAACATTCAGATCCTCGTTGCTCAATTCGAAGCTCTGAAACCCGATAACATCAAAAACAAAGCCTTGCGAGGCATGGATAAACAATTCGAAATCAAACCTAATGAAGTTAGGTACCTCTGTAACCAAATCTGGTTGCCTAGTTTTGGGAACCTGCGAGACTTAGTGATGGATGAAGCTCACAAGTCCAAATATTCTATTCATCTGGGATCTGAAAAAATGTATCTCGACATCAAAGAACTTTATTGGTGGCCGAATATGAAAGCTGAAATCGCCACATACGTCACCAAGTGTCTTACTTGCTCAAAAGTCAAAGCCGAGTATCAGAAACCTACCGGCTTACTCCAACAACCCGAAATTCCTGAATGGAAATGGGAACAAAACGCAATGGATTTCATAACCAAACTATCAAAATCATCGAGCGGTTGCGATACCATTTGGGTGATCGTCGATCGTCTAACAAAATCCGCTCATTTCCTTGTGATCAAGGAAATCGATAAAATGGAACGCCTCACACGAATCTACATCTAAGAAATTGTTTCTCGACATGGCGTTCTAATCTCGATTATCACAGATAGGGATAGTCACTTCACATCTCACTTTTGGCAACCACTTCAGAAATCATTGGGTACCCGTCTTGATATGAGTACCGCATATCACCCTCAAACCGACGGCCAAAGTGAATGAATGATCGCCTCCTAACGGTCGGTCAAGGAATTGCTTCCTTGTCGTTGCTGACTGTCCAGTCGGGTTGCAGATCAGAGGGTTTTAAAAATTTATATTTTGCGGGAAAGCCTAAGCTACACTACTACTTGTATAAGCGGTAGGTATGACTCAGGTGTTGTTCTTAAACCACAACAGGCATGGGATCTTAGGAGGATTAATTATCTTTGGTAATTTAGCTGAGATTTAAAACTTTTTTGAGGGGTTTTGTTTTCTATTCTACTTTAAACTAAAATAACAGAAAAGTAAATGAGGAGTGTACTCGCTGAGAGATCTATCGATTACGTGAGTGTTTGCTATGATGTCAGTATATGCTATTTAGGGGTAGTTATGAGGATTAAGCTCTAATTATAATGAATCCTAGCAGTGCTGATTTGGAATCTCTGAACGATGTTCAACATAGTACTGTACCTACGGCCTTTTCGTGGCTTCCACGCATTTGTACTTCACCAGAGGTGGTTCCAGCGCTATACCAAGTACTGAGCCGTTTTACGGTATTTCCGATGCCTCGCCCAGAGATCCCGTATCATTACTGTATATGTCCTAATGGGCCATAACTTCTATCCTATTACTTATCTAATGTAGAGTTGTCCACAATCAAATAAATAACATGTCACATGGATAATAGATATGGAGTGTAAGCTACACCGGAAGTTCTCCCAAATGTAGTACCAATTTAACCGACAACTAACCTCGAATCCTATTCCCCAGTCTCGGTCGTCTGAGATGTCCGTATCGTGGCACGAATTGTTGAATAAACAATAAAGTGAACAGGAGTGATCCCGCCGAATAAGTTGGGAAAGTTTGTCTAACGATCGGTTAAATTGTTCGACATTATTTCATACAGATCATTGTAATTATTCTAGCATGTTAAACTGTTGTATGTAATTATTCTATGTTTGAAAACCTAATCATAAACCCAAAAACTGCAGTAGACAAACATATACTAGCATGTAAACCCTAGAGCAACAATCAAACAAGAACATGCAGTAGTGTAACATGGATAAATATCAGTTTGTTTCAGGTTGAGTTTCTGGATAAATGTTTAAGTCACGGATGCTCCGAAAGTTCTCTCAAAAGCATCCGATATATGGGATTAATTCTAATTTAACTCTAATCATATGCTCCTTGTATCCTATGATTTATTTCAATCTGGAGAACAGCGGCCATGCCGAGTTCATCGAATCATTCAGACACAGGATAGTTGAGGGACCTATTTCTACAATTGGCCGAATTATATCAATAGGTTTCAAACCACAGCATAAGTTGAATAAATAAACAATAGAGAATTAATTCATAAATTCAAACATATCCTAATTTCATACAGCAGAGTAACAGCATTGTTTAAAGCATTACTACCCTAGCATAACTTTTATCATAACAAACACAGATTTGTCTAGCCTAACATAGCAATTATCATAGCATGCATTCTTAAATAATCATGACAATAGCATAACATATTTCAAAATAACAAGAAAGCATAATATAATAGAACCTGTTAGGCGTTACAACAAATCTACGCAATCGTAGTCTCGGAGCGACTCCGTACAAAGCTCATAAGCTTGCTACTCTACTCCTACTATTTCTCCTCTAACTCCTTAGAGAAGTGTTACAGAGAGAAAGCTACTACTATTTAGAGTGTGTAAAGTGTGTGTTGTGATGTGTGTGGAATGAGGGATATGGAAATGAGGAGGTTAAGCCTTTATTTATAGACTTCAAGAACTGAATTTACATACAACACCCCTCACCCGTATTTTACAATGAAATACACCCTCGAGCTATGAAATTTGACTCCTAAAGGGGCGTATTCGACACCAAATAGGGCGTATTCGGTAGCAAATAGGGCGTATTCGGTAGCAAACAGGGCGTATCCAACACCGAAGAGGGAGTATACCACCCAAAAAGGGGGGGTATACCACCCCTTAGAGGGGGTATACGACCCTAAAGGGGGCGTATACGGCCCTCTAGGGGTGGTATACGGCCCTAAGGGGGTGGTGTACCCTGGGTCTTGTTCTTGTGTGCTGGATCGTAAGTCTTGTGCACTGGTCGTAGTTCTTGTGATCTTCGGTTGGTTCTAACTTCTTCGTTACTCGTCAGATTCAAACGATTCTCACGCCAATGGTTTTGTATTTTCCATAAGATCAATATGACATAAATTAGGCCAGTTTAGCTTAATTATACGTCAGAATCGCAAGTGGATCGTTTTAGCTCTGATTTGTTCGTTATTTGAGCATTTTAAGTGATTTTTTTGAAAGGAAGTCTAAGTTTTGGTTCATTTTACATTTTTAGCATAAAACATTAAGTATTTGATGTTTATTAAAAGATTTGAACCAAAATGGGCTTGAAAAGGTGCACAAAAACGTGACTTTTTGCGTCAAATCAAGTATCCCACACTTAGACTTTTGCTTGTCCTCAAGCAAACTCCAAACCGTCATTTGCCAAAAACTTTAATTTTTTAGAAAAAAATCATTTTATGGGTGAGTCTTTAAGAAAAGAAAAAGGCACGGATTTAAAACAAATATTGTTCCGGCACAGAAAAGAGAGATGTTCCCATGTCGCGTCTAAAGAATTTATAAAATGATTATCTTAGGCATGCTTTCAATTCTCGCGATCTTGGAATATACATGACTAGGCGATCTCACCAGATGGTCACTCAATTCACTCAAAGTGTATCGGGTTTCCTATCATTCTAAACAAACAAAATCGCTCATATACCAGTCATGCAACACTCATCGTCATAGGCTTGATCGAGAATCAAATCTCCACCACTTAGACAGGGACGACACTAATTATCACCAGACATTTGAGAGGGTTGTGAAGTGGGGGTTGAAAGGTTATGGAAAGTAGATTTTTAAAGGGTTTTGTTTATCTTAGGATCTTTAAACTTTTTGAAATTTTTTATTTAGATACACTTTTTAATGAAAACGAAAATGGATAATCAATAGGGAAGAAGATAGCTATATGGACATCTATCCTCAAGAACGCAATAAAGATTTATATTTTTAGGAATCGGAGTTTTTGAGAGATTTGAAGCACTTAGCTTTATTTCTCATACACAATTTTTTTTTTTGGCTTAGAACTTCTTTGCCGAGGAATTTCTAAAAGATTTTTATATTTTCTCTACCCATTTTGAGATCCTTTCATTTTTCAATCCTTTTGATAATTTCGAATTTACTTGGTGCCAATTTTTCGCACCATACGACTCTTGATTTTTTTTGAATATTGATCGTGGAACGCACGCGAGAAGTTTTAAGTAAACACGAATTTTGTGAAATTTGAGGGAAAGCAAAAAGAATATCTAAATAGCATTTTTCAATAAATTTTAAAAATTCTAAGATAAGGTTTTGGTGGGTATGGAAGTGAGTGGGTATAAAAATTTGGGTTTATAAGAAACGAAAAGGTTAAAGCTCAACAGGGTTTTCTAGGCGGATCATCGATACTGAAAATGAGTATCGGCAGGGTTAGGCTTGAAGAGATATGACAAAAATGGGTTTTATCCTAAGTAAATGTCTGGGTCATTTAATTGCACCTATGCCACGTATGGCACCTGTCAATGTGGTCTCGAAATGCATTACAGGAGCAAGTTCTAATTTTGAATGCATGCACCGGTCACACACAACCAATGAAAGTGAAGCATTAAAAATGAATGCTTATGTTAGGCTCAAGTTACCTCATCGCAAATATATGTGCCTAGTCACGCGATGCCCCTCTTAGACTTTCATTTTAAAATTAGTTAGAGTCTGACATGTTCCGATCTCTTTTTACCGACTTTTGAATACTTGTAAAAAATCTGTACTTCTTTCTTAACTTATTGACTCAAAAACCTTTGAAAAAGTCAGTCTGCTGAATGAGTAGTTCGACTACTGTCGAAGCAAGACTGTTTTTATATCAAAATTTTTTTAAAATTTTTGGACAAAGTAAGGGTCTATTTATTTACTGAGGACTATTTTCGAAAAATTTGATCTAAACAAGTGAGCGAAGAATATACTGCTATCCCACACTTAAAAATAAGCATTGTCCTCAATGTTTCTACACTAAGTAGGGAGAATCCCACACTTAGGGTTTTGCATTAAGTCAATTATAAATTTCAAGTTTTCTAATTATGAGGTGTTAATCCCACACTTAGAGTTTTAAGTGGGCGTGAGAATAAATTATCATAATAAAGATCATAAGAACTAGACAGGTACTTCCCTACGATTGATAGGTACTGGATGTAGGACCAGATTCGTGAAGGAGTTGTGCGGGTGATTTGCTGGAGTTTGGTTGGACCAGACTTCTTTTAAGATCATCCATTCCTACGAATACTGAGTTCTACAAATAGCCATAAATAGAGTCATAATTACCAGGTCTCACAGAATAGTAGTATGATAGACATAATTAAGGTATATAAGCTATAATAAAGTAAAGATAAACTAATCATCTAGAAGATCATCCATATCAGGATCGAACTCAGCAACATCAACATGGTAAAGGGCAGCAATGGCAGCATCCTAGAGGACAGAAGAAGGTGATGGTATATCAAGTCTGCTAGCAGCTGCGAGCATCTCAGCAGGATCAACGTGTGAACTCGAAGGACCCGGATCCTGAGCTGGAGCATCAGTAGTGCTAGGTGCAGGAGGGAGGAATGACCATGGTGGACGAGAAGCTCTCAGACCAGACCCTAGCCTGTAAGGGATGTCCTAAAGTCTCGCTAGACCGACTGCCTCACGGATCTCAGCCATTGAATTATAATCAATGGACAATGTCTGAAAGAGCGCCCAAGCAGCTGCTGGGTCAACAGTAGTGATCCCATAATCCAAGGTCGGGATCGTCCCAGATGATGGGGCAGAATGTGTTGCAGCAGGACTCAAATGCTCCCCCGGAGTAGTTAGTTCATCAATCATACTCTCATTCTGAACAGCAGTCTTCTTCTTCTTCTTGCCTCGACGGGTTTTCTTTCGCTTCTTGCTCTTTTTACTGGTTTCTGTTGGATTCATCTAAGAAACATAAACAAAACAGGTTACATTCAAGTTTATAAGAATATACAAATGCGAAAAGGACTGATGATTGTAAAAGATTTTAATTTTTAAGTGTCATCAGGACTTCTGCATTTGCATATTAATAATGAAGACTTATCTCAGATTTGTAAATTTCATAGGCTGTCAGATAAGTAGCTATCCAGCATTATTTAGTTAGGAATGATAATACTAGATAAGATAAAAGAAAGAAAAAATAAAAGAAAGAAAAAAAATTATTCTAAGATAAGCTTGGGGTGCCTCCCAAGAGGGCTTGTTTAAGAGAGAGTCACTAGCTTGACTCTTGATACCTGGGAATAATTAAAGGTGGCTCAAAAATGTAGACTTCCACATCAATGGGGAAGTCCTCAATGTAATGTTTCAAGCGTTGACCATTAACTTTAAAGTTACCTTCTGGGGCTTCGAGTTCAACTGCTCCGAATGAAAATACCTTTGAGACTATAAATGGTCCGCTCCACCTGACTTTGAATTTTCCAAGTACTTCCTGAAGCGTGAGTTAAAGAGAAGTACTTTATCCCCTGGTTTAAACTTTTTTAGCTTGAGTCTTGCATCATGGAACATCTTGGTTCTTTCTTTGTATTTCAGGGAGCTATCGTACGCCTTATCTCTTAACTTAGCTAGTTCATTAAGCTGGATTCTCCTTTGGGATCTTTTGGTTGGAATGTCCAAATTACATTTCTTCAGCGCCCAGTATGCTTTATATTCCAACTCTATCGGTAGATGACATGCTTTACCATAAACCATACGATATGGTGTGGTTCCTAATGGTGTTTTATATGCTGTTCAGAATGCCCACAATGCATCATCTAATTTATCGGACCATTTTTCTCCATGACTGAACACCGTTCATTCTAAGATTCGTTTCAAAGCCCTATTTGTCACTTCAGCTTGCCCATTGGTTTGTGGGTGATAAGCTGTTGAAGTTTTGTGAGCGACACCGTACTGTTGCAATGTTTTCATTAGGTGAATATTGCAGAAGTGAGTGATGCCGTACTGTTGCAATGTTGTGGTTTGTAACCTACTACTAGATTTGGCCACCGTTGGACTTTGGGCAGCTGTTCACCGTTGGATCTCGCCAATACAGCCCCCTATAGTTTTCGTTACCGAGATATCTTTTTTTTCATTGTTCCCAGGTATTTTTTGGGTAATCTGCTCCCATGCTGCAAACAGATCACTGATTATGGCTCGTGGAGCTCCAAATCGACAAAATAGTTGTTTGAAAAACTTAGTGACGACCTTGGCGTCGTTTGTTGGGAGAGCTTGTGCTTCGGCCCACCTGGAAACGTAATCAATAGCAACCAGAATGTATTCTTTACCGTTGGATTTAGGGAAGGGTCCCATAAAATCTAATCCCCAAATGTCGAAGACTTCACAAGCTTGGATGTTGGTAAGTGGCATTTCATTGCGTGCGGACACGTTACCAAATCGTTGGCAAGCATCGCAGTGTCTCACCAAGTTGTAAGAATCTTGAAAAATGGTTGGCCAGTAAAAGCCGGCATCGTACACTTTCCGTACGGTCTTGTTAGCTCCATAGTGGCCTCCAGTTGGTCCATGGTGGCTCTGGTAGAGGATATGTTCGGCTTCTTTCCCGTCGATGCATCTTCTGATGATGTGATCGGGACAGACCTTCAAGAGGAAAGGTACGTCCCAAAAATAATTCTTTGAGTCGCGTAAGAACTTTTGTCTTCGAGAAGTTGACATTCCTTTCTAGACAATTCGTCCCACCAGGAAGTTGGCAATATCAGCATACCGGGGATCATATGAGGATTGAGGTCCCTGGGGGTGCTTTCCGATGTTCAAGAGTTGTTCATCTGGAAACTGGTTTTGAATATTTCTTTCTTCAAGTTTCTCCATTGCTGGATTTTCTAATCGACTGAGGTGATCTGCTGCAACGTTTTCTGCTCCTTTTTTATCTCTGATTTCTATGTCGAATTCTTGTAGAAGCAGAATCCAGCGCAGCAGTCTTGGCTTAGCGTCTTGCTTTTTGAAGAGATACTTAAGAGCTGAATGATCTGTATAGACAATAGTTTTGGACAAAATAAGATAAGAACAAAATTTATCAAAAGCAAATACTACCGCTAGCAGCTCCTTCTCAGTGGTTGTATAGCTTTCTTGAGCGTCTGTGAGAGTTTTGCTGGAGTAGTAAATTGGTTGAAAGTGTCTTTCCTTCCGTTGTCCTAGTATTGCTCCAACTGCGAGATCACTGGCGTCGCACATGATTTCAAATGGCAAACTCCAATCGGGGGCAACCATGATCGGTGCATGCACGAGCTGTTCCTTCAAGTAGTTAAAAGCTTTAAGACAGTCATCTGTAAAGTCAAACGGAGTATCTTTTTCGAGAAGATGAGTCATAGGTCGAGAAATCTTAGATAAATCCTTAATAAAGCGACAGTAGAATCCGGCGTGACCTAGAAAACTTCGGATGGCTTTCACAGAAGTAGGTGCTGGAAGTTTCGAGATAGTATCAACTTTAGCTTTATCGACTTCAATTCCTGCTTTAGATATTCGATGTCCTAACACTATTCCAGCCTTCACCATGAAGTGACATTTTTCCTAATTCAGAATGAGGTTTAATTCTTCGCATTGAGCTAGCATCCTGTCTAGGTTGGAAAGACAAGATGTGAAGGAGTCTCCAAAGACCGAGAAATCATCCATGAATACCTCCATACACTGTTCGATCATGTCATGAAAAATGGCCACCATGCATCTCTGGAAAGTTGCAGGTAAATTGCATAGCCCAAAAGGCATACGTCAGTAGGCGAATGTTCCATAGGGACATGTGAATGTTGTCTTTTCTTGGTCCTTCGGATCGAGAGGTATTTGAAAATAGCCAGAGAATCCATCGAGGAAACAATAGAACTCATTTACTCACAATCTCTCAAGCATCTGATCAATTAACGGAAGAGGGAAATGATCTTTGCGAGTGGCTTCGTTCAGTTTGTGATAGTCAATGCAGACCCTCCAACCGGTGACCATCATACCTCCTTTCTTCGGAACAACCTGTACGGGGCTGACCCATGGAGAATCAGAAATAGGGTATATCAGGCCAGCATCAAGAAGTTTGATAACCTCCTTTTTGACCACGTCTTGAATCTTCGGGTTTACTCTCCTCTGTCTCTGAACTGATGGCTTAAAGTTGTTTTCCATTAAAATCTTGTGTGTGCAGTAGTTTGGACTGATCCCTTGTATGTCAGAGATTTCCCAAGAAATTGCCTTTTTATGTGACTTAAGCACTTGGATGAGCTTGGCTTTTTCCTCAGGCTTCAGATTTTTGGATATGATAACTGGTAAGTATGAAGTTCCTTCGAGAAAAGCGTATTCCAGATGAGAGGGTAGTTCCTTCAGTTCCAATTCCGGCGGTTCTTCAGTGGAAGGCTTCATTCTTGCAATTTCATCTCTCTTGAGTTCATCAGACTCTGTTTAGAAGTCTGACTCTTCAAGAGGTGAATCTGATGTGTTGGCTGTAGCTATTTCAACCCATTCTGTTTTATCAGAGAGTGTATCCTTCCTCAGCTCGTATTTGACATTTGATGATGTGGAAGTTGCATTTTCTCCAGTGGTGATGATATCGTTGTCTTCAGTGAGTGCAAACTTCTGAGATTGAGCTGATGAAGAAGTGCTTATGGTGATTTCTGGATTTGATCTCTGTGGTTCAGGTGGTGAAAACATTGATTCCATTTCCTTGAGCATCCCTCGAACTTCTTCCCTTGAGAAAGATGAATCATATACTTCAGGAGTCGGGTTCCTTCTTAGAAGAGTGATTGGTGTGCCTTGCCCAAGCGGAGCAGTCATAATAGTTTTGAACTGCGGGCTAGAATTCTTTAAAGGACATAGAACTTCTCTTGATGCGGTGGAAGAATCTGAGAGAGCATAGCATAATCCTGTGCCTTCTTCACACAGTTTCCTTGTTGTGATGATGGTGTTGGGGTTGATGCTGCTTACCGTGATAATTTCCTCCAAATGTTCTTCAATTATTTCCTGCAAAGAATCTACAAGACCAAGATCTTCTCCCATAGGATGTTTCATTAGTTTATCAACATTGAAGGTGACTTCCTCAGTTCCAACTCGAAGTTTTAAAGATTTTTCATTAACATCAATGACGGCCTTGGCAGTGTTTAGGAAAGGTCTGCCAAGGATGAGTGGAACATGGGCGTCTTCTTCAATATCCATAACAACAAAATCAACAGGAAAGACGAATTTATCAACACGGACCATAATATCTTCAGCAATTCCCCGAGGGAGTTTAACTGATCTATCGGCTAACTGGATGGTCATTCGAGTTGATAATAGTTCGTTTAATCCTAGTTTCCTAAAAAGAGAGTATGGCATAAGGTTTACACTAGCTCCTAAGTCAGCTAAGGCGTTACTTATTTGAACATCCTGAAGATAACAAGGAATAGTGAAACGGCCAGTATCTCCTACTTTTGGGGGTAGTCCTTGTTGCATAATTAATGAACATTCTGCATCTAAGGGTAAGTTAACTATTTGTCTAAGTTTTTCTTTATTGGATAAGAGTTCCTTAAAGAATCTGGCACAACTAGGCATTTCAACTAAAGCATCTAATAGTTTAACATTCAAGTGTAAGTTTTTGAACATTTCTAGATATTTTCCAAATTGAGCTTCTTGTTTCTCTTTCTTAAGCCTACCAGAGAAAGGTATACGCGTAGGTCTAATATCTTTTGGGGCTTTAGAAGGTTCTGGTTCAGGAGAAGTGACGGGGGTGTCAACTTGAACTGAATCAGTAGGCAGAGAAGTAGAAAGTCCAGTTGTGGGAATATCTATGGGTTTCTCATTTTTAGTCTCTTTTCCTCCTCTAGTGACCACAAGGATGTCATCATGCTCATAGGATGAGTGATAGACAGAGTTGTAGATCGCTTCTTCTCATTGCTTCTCCTCAACTTTTAAAAACAACTTTTTAACATTATCCTCCATGTTTTTAATTAAATCGTTTGAAATTCTAGTCAAATAATCAATTTGGTTTTGAAAATCAACAATTTTTCTATTGACATTATTTTGTTCAACAATGAAGTTTCTGAAATTTTCGTTGTTTAGACGAGAAGTCAATGGGGAAGGAGTAGAGAGAATTAAAGATTGAGAAGTGGGTTGTGTGGTAAACCGCTGAATGAAAGGTTTTGTATGAAGATAGTGATTAGGGTTTCCACTGGTTGTAAGAATTTCTTCGTTGGCCCTTTGTCTTGAGAAGAACTTTTGAGGTATCTTCTTTAGCTTAGGGTTTGAAGATTCTTGCAAATCCTTGACAATTTGAGTGATAGCATCGAGTTGAGATCTTAATATGTCTAAGGTTTGTTTAGAAGTATTCCTTCCTTCTGAAGTATATTCATCTGAATCCAAGTTATGCTAATGTGTCGCAATCGTCTCGATCAATTTCCAATCTTCGTCAGAGGTATGCCACATGAAATTTCCGGATGAAGCAGTGTCGAGGGTTTGTTTGTGTTGAGGATTCAAACTGTTGTAGAATGTACAGACCAGATTCATTTCATCCAACTAATGGTTCGGACATCTTCCAATTAACTTCTTGTATCATTCCCAAGCAGTGCTTAATGATTCATTAACTCCTTGATGAAAGTTAATGATACCATTTTTAAGCTTGGTTTGCAAGGAAGGAGGGAAGTACTTAGCTAGAAACTTAGTAGCCATCTTCTCCCATGTATGAATCGAATTGGGTTCGAATTCATAAAACCATGTTAAAGCTCGAGAGGATAACGAATAGGGAACAAATGGAGGCATAGAAGGTCTCTATTGGTTCCTATTTGTATGAGAGAGTCGGAAAGATTGATGAATTTTTTGAGATGGGCGTTTGGAGTTTCAATCAAAAGACCATGAAACTGACACTCAGATTTTATCATTTTAATGTAGTGAGGCTTAATTTCAAGGGTTTCGTCCGTTGGTGCTACGATCGGTCCTCCTCGTCCCTCTAGCAGTGGCTTAATTGGTGAAGCGAGAGTGATACGGTTCGACATAGCTTGTTGGTAGAAAGTAGGGTTTTGTAAAGAAGGGTTAAAACTAATCTAAATATGGAAAAAGATAAAACTAACCTAAGGATAGAAAAGGAACTTTCGAATGATATTGATCTTCCGAAAGGATCGCTAAATAACTAAGATAACTAAATTCCTAAAATCGGTCGTTGTAGTCCTCGGCAGCGGCGCCAAAAACCTGATCGCCTCCCAACGGTCGGTCAAGGAATTGCTTCCTTGTCGTTGCTAACAATCCAGTCAGGTTGCAGATCAGAGGGTTTTAAAAATTTTTATTTTGCGGGAAAGCCTAAGCTATACTACTACTTGTATAAGCGGTAGGTATGACTCAGGTGTCATTCTTAAACCACAACGGTAATGGGATCTTAGGAGGATTAATTATCTTTGGTAATTTAGCTGAGATTTAAAACTTTTTTGAGGGGTTTTGTTTTCTATTCTACTTTAAACTAAAATAACAGAAAAGTAAATGAGGAGTGTACTCGCTGAGAGATCTATCGATTACGTGAGTGTTTGCTATGATGTCAGTATATGCTATTTAGGGGTAGTTATGAGGATTAAGGCTCTAATTATAATGAATCCTAGCAGTGCTGATTTGGGGTCTCTGAACGATATTCAACATAGTATTGTACCTACGGCCTTTTCGTGGCTTCCACGCATTTGTACTTCAACAGAGGTGGTTCCAGCGCTATACCAAGTACCGAGCCGTTTTACGGTATTTCCGATGCCTCGCCCAGAGATCCCGTATCATTACTGTATATGTCCTAATGGGCCATAACTTCTATCCTATTACTTATCTAATGTAGAGTTGTCCACAATCAAATAAATAACATGTCACATGGATAACAGATATGGAGTGTAAGCTACACCGGAATTTCTCCCAAATGTAGTACCAATTTAACCAACAACTAACCTCGAATCCTATTCCCGAGTCTCGGTCATCCGAGACGTCCGTATCGTGGCACGAATTGTTGAATAAACAATAAAGTGAACATGAGTGATCCCGTGGAATAAGTTGGGAAAGTCTGTCTAACGATCGGTTAAATTGTTCAACATTATTTCATACAGATTATTGTAATTATTCTAGCATGTTAAACTGTTGTATGTAATTATTCTATGTTTGAAAACCTAATCATAAACCCAACAACCGTAGTCGACAAACAGATACTAGCACGTAAACCATAGAGCAACAATCAAACAAGAACATGCAGTAGTGTAACATGGATAAATATCAGTTTGTTTCAGGTTGAGTTTCTGGATAAATGTTTAAGTCACGGATGCTCCGAAAGTTCTCTCAAAAGCATCCGATATATGGGATTAATTCTAATTTAACTCTAATCATATGCTCCGTGTATCCTATGATTTATTTCAATCTGGAGAACAGCGGCCATGCCGAGTTCATCGAATCATTCAGACACAGGATAGTTGAGGAACCTATTTCTACAATTGGCCGAATTATATCAATAGGTTTCAAACCACAGCATAAGTTGGATAAATAAACAATAGAGAATTAATTCATAAATTCAAACATATCCTAATTTCATACAGTAGAGTAACAGCATTGTTTAAAGCATTACTACCCTAGCATAACTTTTATCATAACAAACACAGATTTGTCTAGCCTAACATAGCAATTATCATAGCATGCATTCTTAAATAATCATGACAATAGCATAACATATTTCAAAATAACAAGAAAGCATAATATAATAGAACCTGTTAGGCGTTACAACAAATCTACGCAATCGTAGTCTTGGAGCGACTCCGTACAAAGCTCATAAGCTTGCTACTCTACTCCTACTATTTCTCCTCTAACTCCTTAGAGAAGTGTTACAGAGAGAAAGCTACTACTATTTAGAGTGTGTAATGTGTGTGTTGTGATGTGTGTGGAATGAGGGATATGGAAATGAGGAGGTTAAGTCTCTATTTGACTTCAAGAACTGAATTTACATACAACATCACTCACCCGTATTTTACACTGAAATACACCCTCGAGCTATGAAATTCGACACCTACAGGGGCGTATTCGACACCAAATAGGGCGTATTCGGTAGCAAATAGGGCGTATTCGGTAGCAAACAGGGCGTATCCAACACCAAAGAGGGGGTATACCACCCAAAAAGGGGGGTATACCACCCCTTAGGGGGGTATACGGCCCTAAAAGGGGCGTATACGGCCCTCTAGGGGTGGTATACGGCCCCTAAGGGGGTGGTGTACCCTGGGTCTTGTTCTTGTGTGCTGAATCGTAAGTCTTGTGCACTGGTCGTAGTTCTTGTGATCTTCGGTTGGCTCTAACTTCTTTGTTACTAATCAGATTCGAACAATTCTTGTGCCCATGGTTTCGTATTTTCCATAAGATCAATATGACACAAATTAGGCCAGTTTAGCTTAATTATATGTCAGAATCGCAAGTGGATCGTTTTAGCTCTGATTTGTTCATTATTTGAGCATTTTAAGTGATTTTTCGAAAGGAAGTCTAAGTTTTGGTTCATTTTACATTTTTAGCATAAAACATTAATTATTTGATGTTTATTAAAATATTTGAACCAAAATGGGCTTGAAAAGATGCACA
This sequence comes from Pseudognaphalium luteoalbum, assembly GCA_963422505.1. Lineage (NCBI taxonomy): Eukaryota > Viridiplantae > Streptophyta > Magnoliopsida > Asterales > Asteraceae > Pseudognaphalium > Pseudognaphalium luteoalbum. Next base: position 54,548,807 of record OY730196.1, read on the forward strand.
AAAACCTGACTTTTTGCATCAAATCAATGAACGATTCAAACACTGGAAGACATGCTACGAGCCTTCATAGTTGACTTCGGTGTAAACTGGGAAAAACATCTACCATTGTGCTAGTTTTCGTACAACAACAATTATCTTTCCAGCATCAAGGCTGCACCTTTCGAGGCACTGTATGGTCGTAAGTGCCGATCACCGATTTGTTGGACCGAAGTGGGTGACAGTCAGCTTACTGGTCCCGAACTCATTCATGAAACAACCGAGAAAATCTACAAGATTCAAAACAAACTCAAAGCCGCAAGTGATCATCAGAAAAGTTATGCTGACGTCAGACGCAAACCATTCGAATTCCAGGTTGGGAATTGTTGGGACATAGATTGTGACAACAGATCTAGCTTGAAATATGACTAGTGTAATTGTGATTGTATTGATATATTGGTTTATATTTGTAAATGCATATTCGTTTTGTTATTAATATTTCATATTAAAGATAGACGAAATAACGTATTTATATTATACGTTTGTTGCGAAGCGAGTCGAGATCTCAGGTCGCAGCAAGGTGAGCTGCGAGATGAGAACTGAACTCGTTATGGCTAAGCTGGGCTTGGGCTAAGTGAGGCGAGTTGGGCTGAACTCGCAGGCCCATGCGAGCCGAGCCGAGATAACATATATAAACGATTTTATTTGGCAAAATCGTTAACTTTGAAACAACAACTTTTGCACAGAAACTAGAGAACACTTTTATCATCTGCGAACTCAACAAACCCAGAGAAAACATAACCTACAGCTAGACTTTGACGATTCATCGTATAAAGTTAAGTCTTATTAAACGCAATTACGAATTTACTCGTTATTAGTAAGATAACACCGTATTGAGGGATTCCGCACCTTAATACTACAGATAACGAAGTTATCGATCCTAGAACTAGGGACTTACAGGAATCGAGTACTACTCAAAGTTTCACCTTGGAAAGGTGTCATTCTGATGACATGCAAAAAGTCATGTTTTTGTATGTCATTATCTCACCTTTTTAGCACAAATATTGATGAAAACATTTGAAATATATAAATATCTATCACATTTTATCATGATGGCTAAAATATAGATGATGTTTCAAGAATCGGCAAAAACAACCTAAAAATGAGCAAAACAGAGCACAAACGATCAATGAATCTTCCATTCACTCATTTCATTGTTTCTTGAGCTACACTCCGAGCTATGACCTCTAACTTATGTCATTTTCTTCGCTAGTAAATTACGAACGCGTGGATGCAAGAATCGCTCAAAACGAATAAACGACGAAGAAGATACGACCGAACGAAGAAACGAATAACCGAAGGGCCAGGATACGGCTGACCACAGCCGTATACGGCTGTCCCAGACCGTATACGGATGGACACACACCGTATACGGCCTGTACAGACCGTATACGGCCTGTGCCCAGCCGTATATGGCCTAGGATAGCCGTATACGGTTGGTGTTCACCCGTATTTGCTCCAGGACAGCCGTATACGGTTCGGGACAACAGTATTGGTGCATTTGGGAGATTAAAATCAGATTTTTATACGGTTGTGCGATACGGTTGTGCATTTGAGATTCAGGATACGGTCTACGGATATGGCTGTGCGTTGCCTATAAATACTAAGCTCAAGTTCCCATTTCAACAACACCTCCAAGAATATTCAACACACTTACAATTTCTCTCACTACTCTCTCTAGATTAGGTTTTAATTAGTAGTTAGATTAGTGGCTAGTTAATCTCGGTTAGTATCGAGCTAATAGAGGGGCAATATTGTAATATCGCTTGGCGCATACTAGGAGTTCTGCTCGTGTAACTTTCAAGTTGTATTTCAGCTACGCTCTTATTACGGTTATATCTATCCTGTATCTATTTATTATGATGATTGTTATTGCTGTTATCATGCTAGATTTAGAATTGATTACCATGATTAGTGAATAGTGATATTGTGTATTGGCTATGACGTAGTTAGTCGTAATTGATTGGAATGATGTTATGAAAACTTAGTGTTTTGATTTACTTTCTATCTATGATTTCAGACCTCATAAACTAAACGCCTTTCAACCAGTAAACGTGATTACGGCCTTCATGATAGGACGTCGCGAACCCTATCCAACGGTACTTAGTTATCTATGTCAAACATGGTCTGATTTATGAATAGTGTAAACATTGCTTTCTAAATGAACACTAAGTACATCGTCGTCGTGGAAATACTGCTTTCTTTACTGAATCCAAAGTACACTGTGGCTATGAAATTAAGGTTTTCTAAATGAACACTAAGTACACCGGAGCCGTGGAAATACTGCTTTCTTATCTGAACGCAAAGTAAACTCTGCATGTGGAAATATGGTTTTCTATAATGAACGTAAATATTACACTGTTGATAAGTCAGGGATTTATTGGGAGTTAAAAGTAAGGGCTGGTTTATATCATAGATGGATAATATTGTGCTTTAAATACCAACTTAGTTAAGTAGTCTGAGTTAGCCTTTATGAAGCAACGTAAGGTATCGTAAGTCGGCTAATTACTTGGTATAGCATCGAAAACACCTCCGGTGTAGTCAATACGTGGAAGCCAAGGAAAAGCCGCAGTTACTAAGCTTTGTGGATTAACGGTTAAATCACTAAGTAATAATTTACCCCCTAAACTCACCAACCCATCGATAGAAAGTAATCAAGCGCAACTTAGAATCCTATACTTAAATGTTTTACTTAGATTAAGGTATTATTGTGGGGTTAAGAAAGGTCGGACATCGAGTTGGTTTGTCGCCTTATTCATGCACCCAGGGATTCATCCCAGATAAGGGTCACTATACCTTCATCGGTTAGTGTTGTGGGCTGGATAAACTACTCCGATCAGAATCAGGATAGCCTAGTCACTCAGTGACATACTGATCAAGAACTCTATCAGTAGGGGATTAATGCTTACTCCACAGATACCTGAAATAAGTGAAATACAAACCTTTAGAAAACGTTTTCATAACTTATACATCATTCCAATCAATAAGCTACCGAAATCATAGCAAACACCTTCTCTAGATTATCTGCTATCTACTTATATTTTATTTGCTTTATTTAAATTTTCAGCCTAAGAATAAAAACCCAAAAACAAACCCCCAACTACTGTTTTAACCCTCACTAGATAGACAGTATGTCTCTTTCGTCCACGATCCATAATACACTGACTCATAGAGCGACCCTAGGTCATCCTTGCTGCTATACAACCATAGTAACTAGGTATACTTAGGCCCCGCACTTATAAATTTATCGACCACTGACGCCCAGTTTTGGTCGGTCCAGTCCTCTGACGACAAGGACGGTTCACCTGTAAAAAGGTGAGCTTTCGGACCGACGAATCCAGGCGCGTCAAGTCTTTTGGCGCCGCTGCCGCGGAGTCAGCTGTAAGATCTGAAGACGTTCCAGACAAAATTTTCTTTCTAGTAGCCCGTAATTTAGTTTTTCTTTTCCCTTGTTGCAACTGAAAATTCCTTCCCACAACACTCAACGATATTTGACCCGATCATCCGGATCCGAACTTCTCACTTTCGTACCCGATCCTGAGACGATCATCCGAACGATCTGCAAGGAGAAACGTTACCGTAACCGACAACCGATGGCTGCTCATGTCACGCTCGCCGACAACACCAAACCATCAATCGAAGGTCGAGGTGGACCCATCAACTATCCTGTTATTGACGGCGCGTCCTTTGAGCTTAAACATCATATCGTTCAGTTAATCAAGGAATTCTGCCAATTCCATGGATTACTCAATGACGATCCCAACGCCCACATTAACCGATTCATTCAGACCACCAACTCTTACAAGCAGAACGGGGTTGATCAGGATATAGTCCGTCTATACCTATTCACCTATTCGCTTACTCACCGTGCTTTGACTTGGTTTGAGGGATTAGAGACCGTCTCTATCACCTCCTGGACGGATATGGCTACAAAATTCCTAACTAAGTACTTTCCTCAGGCTAAGCAAACCAAGTACAAGAATGACATCATGAACTTCCACCAAGCTCATGACGAGTCTATATACACAACATGGGAGAGATACAAGAGTTTGTTGAACAAATGCCCAAACCACCAGATTGAGAAAACTAGCCAGCTGCGCACGTTTTACAACGGTCTTGCTCTAAATCATCGCACCACCCTTGACGCCACTGCTCAAGGAAACTTCATGCAACTCACGGATGAAGAAGCTTGGAACTTGATTGAAAATATGATGATGCACCATCACAACTGGAATTCTGGTGAGCATTCCTCATCAGCACCGCTTGCTGCACCAAAACCATTCCAGACCGAAGCTATCAAGTCCTTGACAGAGAAGATCGAACACCTGACGAAACAGATCGGCGAAATGAAGAAACCATCCCAGCACGCTCACCAAGTTCATGCATGCAGAACTGTGACAACCTGCCCACGGAGAGTTATCAGGTTGAGTACGAAGACCCAACTGATGGAACGGTTTACTACGCTCAATTCCTAGCTCGCCCACAGAATCTGCCTGGTTTCGCTCGAACCTCTCCCACTAGGACTAGAGGCAACCAATACCCACCTAGGAACCAACCACCTTCCTACCTAACTACCAACCTAAGTACCCATCTTACCAACAACAACCCTAACTCACCTATAACCAACCACTGTCATTGACTGCACCCGGCGTAGCTCAACCGACTGAGCCCACTAAGAACATTGTGCCTATTACTAGTACGGATGATACCCTCACTAAGTTCATCCAAGGCCAACACCAAATTAATCAAAAGACCAGCGCTAGGCAGGACCAAACTGACCTATACATTAGGAACCAACTGGTCATTCTCAAAAATCTTGAGACCTAGATAGGACAGCTAGCCCAACATCTTGATTCTAGGCCTCAGGGTAATCTCCTTAGTAACACGGTACAAAACCTACACGTAGACAGAGGCCAAACAGATGAGTACTACATACAAGAAGGTGGCACCAATCCAACCTTCCACTCCTTCTCCGGTGAAGGAAGATACTCCTGTCCCGCCGACAGTTGAGCCTACGTCTGTCCCTATACCTCAAAGGGAAGTATAAATTCCATTTCCCGACCATCTTAAGAAAGCCTATAAGGTTAACAACTTCCGACTCGATGGAAAGTTCATTGACACCGTTTCTAGAACCCCTTCTGGTTCAAAGTACATCCTAAAAATCTTGTCGACCAAGGATAAGGTACCCGAAGCACCCAATGTCCCACTGAATGCGGAATGTTCAGCTATTATTAAGAACTTTATACCTGAGAAACTAGGAGATACAAGACGCTTTACCCTTCCCTGTTCGATCTATCACTCGGGCATGATACACTTTCTAGCTGACCTAGGAGCCAGTATCAACCTGATGGCCTGTTCGCTTTACACTAGAATGGAATTAGGACCCCTTAAACCTACTAAGATGAGTGTCCAGCTAGCTGACCAATCCATTAGACATCCTAAAGGAATAGTTGAGAACATCATGGTTCAAGTAGATAAGTTCCTATATCCCACAGACTTTGTTGTGATGGACATTCAGGAAGATGTCCATATCCCTATTATCTTAGGTAGACCATTCTTGAACACCGCATGCACTATCATCGACGTCTATTCTCAGTTCATCAGTCTTAGATCTCATGGAGAGACTATCACCTTCAAGATCGATCAAGCTGATCAAGCTATCACAGAGCATGCGGAGATATGTGCGATATCGATAGGAAGAGTTGCCTTAGATGATGATTCTGAACCAGATGCCCCAATTTTTGAAGAACCCATTATGATTACCTCCGACACTGAGGAAGAAGAGATGGAGGAAGAGGAAGAGTTAGAAAAAGAAATAGAAGAAGAAGAGGAAGAGACAGAAGAAGATGAAACCACACCGCCACACCTTCCTGAGACACACCCTCCGAACGCAGAGATCATGCGGATAGATTATACTCTAAGTTTTATCACTCTGCCGGAAAGTGACTCAGAGGAACCATTGATTGACTACTCTCTGGATGATGAATCTCGACTTGTAGAGTCTAATCTATTTGGGTTGAAATTACCAAGTAAGATTATGACTGGCTGTACAAGTTATTATGACTGCCAGAACAAAAAGAGTTATGACAGTTAGTAATGAGGTTGTTACTGGTTGAAGATTGAAGACAAGTCATTATGACTGCTTGAAGGTTTTGTTACTGTAAGTTATTTTTGAGTCAAGTAGTTATTACTGATTGTATTGTTATGACTGTCTTTGTAAATATCAAAGTTATAATTGTCTAGAGGTTTACGGTTATTACTGTTAGTGTAAACAGGTTGTTATGACTGTTTATATTATTATGACGGTTGTAAGAGTTTGAGTTATATATGGACTTGATTTAGTTTCCATATATGTAGGATGAGTTGTACAGGACTCTATGTATTATAAATAGAGATCCTTAGAAGGTAGAAAAGTAATCGTAGCTTCAAGGTGTAAACCCTAATACATCAGTGTATTCGTCTTATTGATTAATAAGAATGGAGCTTTGAAATTATTTTCGTGTTGTTCAAGTTATTGCATGTTTGTGTTCTTTTACTTAATATTAAACAATTATTCCGCAGTTGTTTAATACATTGTCAAAGCTTTATAGAATCGATTGTTAAGGGATTAACAAAGTGGTATCAGAGCTTTGGAAAGCTTTGAATTAGTAAGAGATCAAGAAACAAATCATTTATTAAGCTTTTTAGTTCTCTCTTAAGTTTTAATTCAATGGCTACAGAAAACAATGAAGGTGTTTAAGCTACAAAGATCCCAATGCTCAAACCTGATGAGTTTGATCTATGGAAGGTCAGGATCAAGCAATATATGCTTCTCACAGACTACCAAATGTGGGAAGTTGTTGTTAATGGTCCTGCTTATCTTGTTGATGGTGATGGTGTTCGACAAGAAAGACCACCACCAACCTCTGAAGCTGAAAGAAAAATTCGTTCTACAGAGTACAAAGCATTAAGTACTCTATTGCTGTCAATTCCTAATGAGTACCAGAGGAGATTTGAAAACTGTGAATATGCAAAGGTACTCATGGAAGCAATTGAGAAAAGGTTTGGAGGTAAAGTTAACACCAAAAATTACAAAAGATCACTACTCAAACAGCAATTTGAGAACTTTGGTTCTGTCAAGTTTGAAAATTTAACTCAGACCTTTGTTAGATTTACTAAGTTAGTTGGTGAGTTGGAGAATCATAAAGTTAAAATTGATCAGGATGATCTCAATAGAAAGTTTTTAAGATCATTAGGTGAAGAATGGACAATCTATACAGTTGGTTTATGACAAAGTACAGATTTGGACTCCAGGGAACTTGAAGACATATATAATGATCTGAGAAACTTGGAACCAAAGATAGAGAGGAAGAAGCAGACTACAGGGTACAATCATAATGCTGCTTTTATCTCAATGGGTGGAACATAAGTAGATACAAGTCAACAGGGGTCTACCTATGTTTCTGGAGGTTGTGGATCATCTCAGAACAGATCCAATGATCAAGTATTGGAATCTTTCTTTGCTAGTAATGTGAACTCTTCACTTACTAATGAAGATTTGGAGCAGATAGCTTCTGATGATCTTGAGGAGATGGATATCAAGTTGCAAATTGCTTTGATCACACAAAGAGCAAAGAGGTTTATGCAGCGGACAGGAAGGAACAATTTCACATCTCAAAGGAATGATGCAAGTCTGTTTGACAAGAGCAAGGTGGAATGTTTTAACTGCCATAAGATGGGACACTTTGCAAGGGATTGTAAGCACCAAAACAAGATTCGAATTGACAGAGAGCTGGAAATTTCAATGGGAATCTAAGAAGGAATGTACCAATTCAAGGGGGTACAAGTAATTCTTTAGTGTCTCAAGATGGATTAGGTTTTGATTGGAGTGATCAAGAAGATCATGAAGTGAAGAATCAACCTCTAAAGGCCATTGTTGAACCTGAACAGAAGACAGAAGTTCCATATGAGGTACAAGTTAAACTATGTTCTACTGTGTGTAAACAAACTATTAAACATTACCGGGATCATAATTTAAAAGTGTGTGATGAACTAAAACAATGGGAGATTAAAAGCAAACACACCATAACAGCCATTAAAAATCTTGAGAAACAAATAAAAGCATATGAAGTCAATGCAACACAGTATAAATATGACATTGATTATGCTAGGTGGGAGAGAGATACTCTTAAAGATAAAGTAGAATTGTTAACTAAGAAACTTGCCGAGGTCACATGTGAAAGAGATAGCATTAGATGAAATGTAAGTAACTTAGAACATGCATCTAAAAATGTTAACAAACTTATCAATTCACAGATTCATGATAAGCTTAAAACAGGATTAGGTTACAATAATGTACCACCTCCTTATAACAACAACTACTTTCCTTCTAAAACTGAAATTGATATCAATTCTCTTAAAGAAGGAATGAATGATGATGTTAAAAAGGCTGATCCTGTTAAGAGTTTAGAAAAAGATGTGAACTTGATAAAGTTGAGATTAGTGATTGGAGTGACGAAGATGATCAGAGTGATAGTACATCTGAGAGTGAAAAGAATGTAAAATCTAAATCACTAAAGTCTGAATCATCATGTGAGATTGAAAAGAAAGTTATTACTGGTCTAGTTTCTGAACTTTCATCTGATAAACTAGAAGAAGGTAAGAAAATGTTTAGGGAAAAGGCCAAACAGGCATTAGAAAATGTGAGCTTAAACACTAACAAGTCTAGGGAAGGATTAGGTTATGTTAGTGCTAAATCAGTTCATAAATCTTTAAATGCTAAATATGTTGTTAATAACCGTGCAAATTGCAACTGCAAAGCAAGTACTTCTTCTTCACAAAGCTTTCAAAAACAAATACCCAGAGGCAATCAAAGAAATTGAAATCAAATGATCTCTCAAAAACTGGGTAACAATGTCACTATGATAAAAGAAAAGGCTTGCTTTGTATGTGGTAAACTGGGTCATCTTAAAAAGAACTGTTATCATAATCCTAAGAATTTTCAAAGGATTGGAAAGCAGTCATGGACAAAAGCAAATATGATTAATAAACAAAAGTTTCAATCAAAAGTTAATCACATTGCTAGAAGCCATAAGATATACTCAAAGGCTAATAAAGTTAGAACTGTAGCAGCTAAAACTACTGAAGCAGTTATAACTAAAAATAGAGCCAACAGTCAAAAGACACAAGCAGCTAAAACTGTTATGACTGCTAGACATCTTAACACTGATAATAATGTTAAAACTGCTAAACCAAGTGTTTTTACTGCGGAGCATTTTAACAGTTATAACAGGTTTAAGACTGTCAAGCATAATCTACTAGTTAAAACTGCTAAGTCTAATATCAGTTGGATTTGGACACCTTTTTCTGATAAATTTATGAGTCCAAATACCAACCGTGCATCACAATCAATAATCTTCTAGAAAGTTGATTATGTGGATGCACATGGGAAACCCAAAGCCAAATTGGTTTGGGTTCCGAAGAGATATTAACTTTTCTCTTTATATGTGCAGAACAAACCAAGGAGCTTATGGCATATTGAGAGTGGTTGTTCAAGTCACATGACCGGTGACAAGGAGAAGCTACAGAATTTCAATGAAATTGATGGAGGACATGTAGCATTTGGTAGCAATCCCAAAGGAGGGAAGATAACAGGCAAAGGAACTGTAGTTCCCTTGTGCCGGATCAAATCAGATCGTATAATCAATTGTAAGCGCGGAAATCAAACAATCAATCACAAACATTTTCTATAAGCTTTTTGTATATATTCACACTTGAAAGTAAACGTTTACAATCTCGTTCTCTCTTCTCTCTCACACCAAAACGGCTCCCTCTCTCTCTCACAAAGTCTAACCTACAAATGAACCCTAACATGACTATTTATAGGCTGTCCAAACCCTATAGCGACACTAGCCAAGTATCGCTATATGCGACACTAGCTTAGTGTTGCCTAAACACTAATTTGTATATATTTTCTACTTCACTATTCGTTTACAGACTCGCATATACACACTAAACATTATACATACGCAGACTAATTGAGTTTGACAATTACAAACGTTTAACCAACTGACTGATACACAAAATGCACCAACAAACTCCCCCATGTCAGCAGCTTAGTCAAATAAGTCTTCAATTAGTCTTCATCAACAAACTCTTTCATGTCTTCAACATCAGAATCTCCCCCATTGAGACAGCATGGTCTTCAAAGAAATCTTGATGTCCAAATTCATGTGACTGACATAAATTTATCATACAATAAGATCTTCAAATTCAGTGACCATCTCTCAATCATCAATTTCTTCTCCGATAGAATTTATCTTCACAATCTTTGGAGAATAACCGACATCCTTTACATTTTCAATATTTAACTTTAATAAGATATGTGATATTGAAGAAAATAACATAGAAATAAAATTTTTTTTGTATTTTTTTTATATAAATTAAAAACAAAGAATACTTAAAAATTAAGTAATCGGGGATATGATTGTTTTAAGTCTGCTTAGGGATCATATCAGGCTAACATGCAATTATTAAGAAATAGTAAGTGTTATTTCGATCATCAGTATATTTGTCCACTTTAAATTTACATGACACACTTAAATCACCTTTTATAAAAATTATTTCAAGACGATTATTGGTATACTTGTCCACTTTAAAAATGTTACACTTAAGTCTATGAGATTATTCATTATTATTCGTATGTATATTTCTCTGTGGTCCCCACCATAGATATACACCTTAACATCAGACATAGACCACACTTCCATTTTTAGAAAGAATATAAGAAAATCATTTTTAAGAATCAAGCTAGCGGTGACAGGTCTGTACGGACGTACAACAAAGCGACATAACTTGATTCAAGTTTAAGCAAAACCAGACTTGGTCAAACCATTTTGGCGACCTCGTTAGGTATCTTAGATTTTAAGACTTTTCAAGTGCATTGACTTGCGTTTGCTTAATGTTGAGTATATATTAATAGAGACCAGGTCTATTATCACGTATAACAAAGGAAACTATCAATATATACCCCCAAATGATTTCAGATAAGCCTCATGCATAGAAGTATGTCTAACTTAATTAAGGTATTAAGACTTTTGTCATATATCACATGGTGTTGCTCACAAGATAATAAACAAGTATTTATTAAGCTTCTTAAGTACTCAAAGACCATTTTGTAACACGCCTACCAATACATCGTATGATGAAGCTAATTTTTATAAAAAACTGTTTTAAATATGTGAGGTAAACCTACTGACACAACAAACATAACCTTAAAATTTCCATTTTATGCATGTCACCCGATGTACTATCATATCCCAAGTTATTTATAGACATAACCCAACGTCTTTTCTAGAATTAAGAATCTTGTTGTTCACATTTCTGAATTAAATTATCATATTTTTTAATATTCAAAATTACTCTCCTTGAACAGCAAATTCTTATTTCCAACCCAAAAACACTCCCCTGAAACACAAAACATATTTTTGTATTTTTAATTTAATAAATTTCGCAACATTGCATTTCTTTGATACTAAAAGTACAAAGAATGGTTGTTGCATTAATAATAAAAGTTAAAAGTAAAGTATCAAAATCACGTATCTAGTCAAATCAAATGCCTTTTAGCACTTTTACCACCACGAAGCTTCAGAAATTTCATCCAATCACAAATCATCATAACATTCTTCCAACAATATCCACATCCATGCAGTCACTAAAAAATATTAGTTTACAAGAAACTGACTGCATCACCACAAACAATCAAACGTCAGTACTTATGGGACACCCAAGCCTTGATAGACTTGGGTTGTCCATGGTCATCCATAATCATCACATCAATGAGTTTATGATATTTTAAAAACTCAGAAGATTTCATTGATGCGTTGTTTGTGGATTTGGGTTTCCAAACCTGTTTAGGTTTAGATGATTTGTTTTCAACAATGTTGTGCTGTTGAACTTGAGGTCTACTAGGCATAACTTTGTTTACTCTTGCCATAGGTTTTGGAGAGTTTGATTCACAACTAGACACAGGCGAATACGAACGACGCCTTGAAAAAGATTTTGAAAAAGAATTCCTGAAAGAGGAAGTTCTTGGCATCCCTCTACCAAACCTATCCAGGGATAATAACTTACAATCCCTAATAATATGGCCCTGTTGACCACAACGATAACAAGAACGACGCTCCACAAAAGATGTATTCCAATGAGCTCCCTCAAATCGTTTCAGTGGAGGACAATACACAGAAAGTCTATGAACAGGAACATTTGTTGAACATGCACTCTTTGGTGTATATGTAAAAGTAGATGTTCCTGAGGTTGAGTTGGTTGATGTTGAGCATTTATTATTTTCAGATTTATCAACCATTTTATCTTTCTTTGTATCCCTTTTAACATTTTTAACTTGGAAGGATTCACTGTCAACCTTAGCTTTGCCTTTGCATTTAAAACGTTCATCAATTTCATTTGTAATGATGAAATTTTCAGGTTTGACATTTATTTTCTCAACCTTAATGGTAAACTCTTCAAGTATATCTTTTACCTCAACGATCTCCTCAACACTAATTGAAGGTGAATTATCAGACTTGACAAAAGTAGGCAATGGATACTCTGGCTGTTTGGTTTTCTCATTTGCCTGCCTTTTGGGATTCGCTTTAGCTTCTTTAGATTTTGTGGCTGGCCATTTTGAATAGTTAGCTACAAAATCTTCAGTGCCCTCCTTAACATGCAAAGGATAGTAGTTAGTAGGACGTGGAAAGTAACCCAGTCCAGACTTACTATTCTTATCAGTCCTTTGCTTGCTAAGGATTTCATCAAAGAGATCTTGAGACTGTGAAAATTTTGAGATTTTTCTATCAAAATACCCAGATTTAGACTTTAACTCATCAAGTTCTTTATTTAAAAGTTCAATTTCTTTAAGATAGCTATTAATAGCATCTTGTTGGCTAAAGACTTTTGATTTATAAGTTTGAGTGTCTAACTTATAAGCCTCAATTTGCTTATCATAAAGTCTCTCATTAGGTTTTAGAAATTTATTTGACTCGGTGAGTTTAACAACTTTTTCTCTCAAATCTTCATTATCTAATTGAGTTAATTTTAAAGAAGCATCAAGCTTAATACATGATATACAATTAACGGGTTCCTCAGGTTCATTATGTACCTCATGTGCATTAGAGTCAACCTCTTTTATTTGAGCCACCATTGCAGTGCGTTGATCCTCTTCTTCGTTTATCAACCTTTTCTTTTGATCATAAGCCTCTATAAGAGCGTCCCATAAATCTGTAGAAGTTTCTTGATTTTTGAATTTATTTATCACAACTTCTGGCAAGCACATGGTAATCATCTCATATGCTCTATTGTCTTTGTCAAACTCTTCCTGTTCGTTGACTGACATTTGTGGTCTTGACTTAAACACCCCATTGAGTCTTGGTTGCTCATATCGATCAATAGTATTAAACCAGTTCCACAACATTGGATCTTTGTGTTCAATGAAATTCCATAACTTTACCTTCCAGTTAGCAAAATCACTATAGAATAAAGATGTAGAAGGAGGCATTTTCGTACCGAAAGCCATTTCTGAATTTTCCCTCCAAAATTGAATTCGAAAATTTCGAAAACTTTCCGAGTATAGCGAAACTTTTCCGACACTAAAATTAAGTTATTTTAAGCTTACAAATAAAATTTGAAATTACAAAATTTTTCGCGTTTTTCCCGCTAAAATTTCGTTCGAAAACGTCAAAAAAATGGTCGAGTAAAATCAAACTTTTTCCAGGCTAAAATTGAACACTTTTAAGCCTATAGAAAAATTTTGTAAACGCAAAAAAAATTCGGAATTTCCCGCCAAAAACGGCTATATAAGTGTCTCACTAGATTAGTGTCGCTAAGGAGTGTCGCTTAACATGTAGTGTCGCTATATAAGTGTCGCACAATATCAGATGGCAACACTAGGATAAGTGTCGCTGAAAGCCAAGTGTCGCTATCAAGTGACGCACGGAAGTGATGCTCTAAGTGTCGCTATCAAGTGACGCAACGAGTGACGCAAAAACGGCTGTGAACCCCAAAAAACCCTAAAAATCGAAATTTTTGAAACCCTAACGAATATTGACGAACATCAGACGAACTAGTACCAAAAATCAACCCAAAAATCGATATAATCAACACAAATAACCCAGAAACTAATTATAATCGATTAATACCTTTGCGAATCAACCAAAAACGTTCTAAACACGATCCAAAACCGTCGAATCCTTGATTCACGGCTCTGATACCACATGTAGTTCCCTTGTGCCGGATCGAATCAGATCGTATAATCAATTGTAAGCGCGGAAATCAAACAATCAATCACAAACATTTTCTACAAGGTTTTTGTAGATATTCATACTTGAAAGTAAACGTTTACAATCTCGTTCTCTCTTCTCTCTCACACCAAAACGGCTCCCTCTCTCTCTCTCACAAAGTCTAACCTACAAATGAACCCTAACATGCCTATTTATAGGTTTTCCAAACCCTATAGCAACACTAGCCAAGTGTCTCCATATGCGACACTAGCTTAGTATCGCCTAAACACTAATTTGTGTATATTTTCTACTTCACTATTCGTTTACAGACTCGCATATACACATTAAACATTATACATACGCAGAGTAATTAACTTTGACAATTACAAATGTTTGACCAACTAACTGACACACAAAATGCACCAACAGGAACAGTGTAGAGTGATAAGATATGTTTTGATAATGTTTACTTTGTGGAACAATTGAGGTATAATTTGCTAAGTGTGAGTTAAATCACAGATAAAAAGAACCCAGTTCATTTTACTGACACGGAATGCCTTATTTTGTCTAAAGAATTTAAAATTCTAGAAAATACGATTTTAATGAGAATTCCAAGGCAAGATAATGTATATAAGTGTGACTTAGCAAATATGATACCTCAACCTGAATTAAACTGTCTTATTTCTAAAGCCTGTGTGAATGAATCTGAACTGTGGCATAGAAGGATGTGTCACATGAATTACAAAACCATTAACAAACTTGTCAAAAATAACCTTGTTAGAGGTTTACCTGAAAAGGTATATTCATGTGATGATCATTGTGTTGCCTGTCAGAAAGGCAAGCAGCACAAGTCTTCTTTTAAGTCCAAAATTGTGAACACAAATTGCTCATCCTTACATTTGCTACACATGGACTTGTTTGGACCAACCAATGTGAGTAGTATGGGGAAGAAATCTTACTGTTTAGTGGTCATTGATGATTATACCAGGTTTAGTTGGGTGTTCTTTCTTAGAACAAATGATGAAACAGGAGAAATTCTAAGATCATTCATAACTAAGATAGAAACTCAAATGGATCTCAAGGTTAAAATCATTAGAAGTGATAATGGAACAGAGTTTAAAAATCATGAGATGGATAAATTCTGTGAAACTAAGGGTATTAAGAGAGAGTTTAGTGCTCCTAGGACTCCATAACAAAATGGAGTAGCTGAGAGAAGGAATAGGACACTAATTAAGGCTGCTAGAACCATGCTGGCTGATGCTAAGTTACCAATGACTTTCTGGGCAGAAGCAGTTAGCATTGCTTGTTATGTTCAGAACAGGGTATTGATAGTTAAGCCTCACAACAAGACACCATATGAACTGCTCTTTAAGAAGAAACCATTGGTTAGTTTCTTAAGATCTTTTGGGTGTCCTTGTACAATCTTGAATACCAAAGACCACTTAGGTAAGTTTCAAAGTAAGGCTGATGAGGGTTTATTTGTTGGTAACTATGTACAATGCAAGGCTTACAGAGTTTCTAACCAAAGGACTAGAATCATAGAAGAATCTGTGAATGTGACTTTCAATGAGAGAACAACTAATCCAATAGGGAAAGGTCCAGATTACTTGTTTGATATTGATGCACTAACCCATGCTTTCAGATATACAAATGTGCAATCTAGTGCAGGTACAAGTGCAGGTACAGTTGAAGAGGAAAAAGGAATCTCAGTAGGAAAGAAGAATGATTCTTTGGAATAAATTTTATTTCCAATATGGTCTCCTGATCTTCCAGAAGTTTTTGATTCTGGTCCAGATTCATCAAAGTCTCCAAAAGACTCAGACTCAAGTAAAGATAAAGATGATAGTGATAACACTCCAGTGAATAATGAGACAAATCCAGATATGCCAGATTTGGAGGAAAGTGAAGATGAGAGTGATTTGAGCTCAGAGCAACAACTTTCCAAGAATTTGAATGAGTTTTCTTGTAATACAAGGCCTGTTGTTGACAGAATTACTAGGGATGTTGAAGGTATTCTTATGAATGAGAATTTCACCAATTTAGAAACTGAAATACCTGAATCTTCCACATCTCAGTACATCTCTCATAGAGATCATCCACTTGAGAATGTAATTGGAGATATTGGTTATCCTGTTCAAACCAGAAAACAGATACAAGAAAATAAAGAAGATGACTACCCTTCTTTGTTTACTTGTTTTCTGTCTCAAATGGAGCCCAAGAAAATTACTGAGGCTTTGAAAGATCCAAGTTAGATTGAAGCAATGCAGGAAGAATTGCTTCAATTTCAGATTCAGAAAGTGTGGACATTGGTTGATTTACCCAAGGGAAAAAGAGCTATTGGTACTAGATGGGTGTTTAGAAATAAAAGGGATGAAAGAGGCATTGTCATCAAGAACAAAGCCAGATTGGTAGCTCAGGGATATACACAAGAAGAAGGCATAGATTATGATGAGGTCTTTGCTCCTGTTGCCAGAATTGAAGCTATCATATTGTTCCTACCTTTTGCTTCATTTAGAGGGTTTAAAGTGTATCAAATGGATGTCAAGAGTGCCTTTCTACATGGCAATCTTGATGAAGAAGTGTATGTGTGTCAGCCACCAGGTTTTGAAGATCCTAAGTATCCTGATAAAGTGTTAAGACTGGACAAAGCTCTGTATGGCTTACATCAAGCACCTAGAGATCCATTTGAAAGTAGATTCAAAAGAGGTACCATAGACAAAACCTTGTTCATCAAAAGAGTTAAGAATGATATTCTACTAGTTCAAGTCTATGTAGATGATATCATCTTTGGCTCTACAAGGGATAGTTTATGTAAAGAATTTGAGTCTATTATGCATAAAACATTTAGCATGAGTTCAATGGGAGAGTTAACATTCTTTCTGGGATTACAAGTGCAGCAATAATCTGATGGGATCTTCATCTTTCAAGAGAAATATGTCAAAGACATACTGGATAAGCTTGGATATAAAGATGAAAAAGTCGGAAGCACACCCATGGAAGTACATAAGCAATTAACAGTAGATCTAGAAGGAGAAGAAGTTTATGTACATTTGTATAGATCAATGATAGGATCACTAATGTATCTGACCTCTTCCAGGCCAGAAATCATGTTTGCTGTTTGTGTTTGTGCTAGGTTTCAATCATGTTCAAAGCATTCACATCTGTTTACAGTCAAAAGAATCTTTAGATAGTTAAAGGGTCAACCAAAATTGGGCCTTTGGTATCCAAAGAGTAATTCTTTTGATCTTGTAGCATATACAGATAGTGATTACGGTGGTGCCAATATGGACAGAAAGTCAACATTAGGAGGTTGTCAATTTTTGGGAGATAGGTTAGTTTCATGGCAATGCAAGAAGCAAACTACTGTATCCACATCCACTACTGAAGCTGAGTATGTAGCTGCTGCAAGTTGTTGTGCTCAGGTCTTATGGATACAAAATCAAATGCTTGATTATGGTTTGACTTTTCTAAATACTCCCATTTTCATAGATAATAACTCTGCTATCAGTATCATAAATAACAGTTAAACATTCCAAAACTAAGCATATAGAAATAAGATATCTTTTTATAAGAGATTGTAATGAAAAACGACTCATTCAGATTGAGAAAGTTCATACTGATAATCAGTTTGCAGATCTGTTTACAAAGGCTTTTGATGTAGGCAGGTTTACATTCTTGGTTACTAGTATTGGAATGATCAATTCTTCTTGAGTCTTTTCATCTACAAACTATTTTTCTGTATATATATATATATATATATATATATATCTTCTTTTGCTTATGGGTTATTACTGATAGAATAAACAATGAAGAGTTGTCATAATTATAACTGTTGGTCGTTATTACTGTCAGTCATAACTTAACAAACTAATAGTTTTAACTGATCTTGGTTATTACTGTTAGCTATGTTCTTGTTATAACTGTTAAGTACTATGCCTTAGTTATAGTTATTACTATCTTCATTGCTTATTACTGTATATAGTTAATTATTACTGGTTCCTATTTTTGCTTTCTAGACTAACTTTGCAGGTTATTGCTGCCAGCTTTTTAGCAGTTTACTATTTTTTGTCTTCTTGTTTAATCACCACACAATTAATAATTTTTTACTCAAGATTCCATTCATCTTTTCATGCAAATAGTAGTTATAGGGTAATGTCATTCCAAAATCCTTTTTCAAAATATTCTCTTCACTTGGTATATTTTTCACTCGTGGTCTACTCTGGTTATTATTTTTCAACTTATCATTTTCACTCTTCAAAATAGTTTTTGAAACTTAAAAGTATGGACTTTTTCGTATCATCTGGTTCATCAACAGAGAATGATATACGTGAAGATCCAAACCCAGAGTTCATTAACTTAGATGAGGGTGCAAATGTGCAATTATATAACCAGGTTGCAGATATTTTTGAACATCAAGCTGGACAGGAGGAGGATAACTTTCAGGGACATTTTCTCGACCCACATGCGTATGAAAATCTGCAAGACCAATTGGTTAATTTGAACCAATCCAACTGGGAGTTGAGGCTGAGGTGTCGAGACATTGAAACAACTCAAAGGATTGCTAAGCGCAACATTCCGACTAGAGTTAAGGATTGTTTAATACACTGGAAACGGAAGGTTCGACGAGTCAAACAGAAGGCTAAGGCATGGATCATACGCAAGTGTAGTTCCAGTACTGAAGTACCTAATGTTCCTGGATTTTGAGATTCTCTTCATAATCGTTACTATCCACAAGATATGACGTTTTCAGATGTTGATGATCAGGATTTGTAAGGATATTTTTTTTAAATTTAAAAAAAATAAAAAATTATTTTTTTAAAAAAATTTTACTCTTCTTTTATTAAGTTTGT
Organism: Pseudognaphalium luteoalbum; assembly: GCA_963422505.1. Lineage (NCBI taxonomy): Eukaryota > Viridiplantae > Streptophyta > Magnoliopsida > Asterales > Asteraceae > Pseudognaphalium > Pseudognaphalium luteoalbum. The sequence continues at coordinate 54,567,945 of OY730196.1, forward strand.
TATAACTGCTACTTTTATTTCTACTCTGGTTATAACTGTAGGTTGTTTATACCTGCTTAATATTAACTAATTTGGCTATCTTGTTACTTCTGCTTATCTTAAGTGGATAATACCTTGGTCGGTTATTACTGCTTATACAAGTTGGTGATAATAGCCTTATTAGTTTTCACTGGTTGATTTATTACTGCTACTTTTGATTTAGTTTTAACTGCCTGTTTTAACTTAGTTATTACTGTAAGTGTTAACTAAGTTATCCTTTTAGAAAGTGCTTCAGTCATAACTGTATCTTTATATATAGTTATGATTGCTAGTCTTATCAGGTGGTTATTACTGTTTGTGTTTAGGTCATTTATTGCTGCTATAAATTTGGCCGTCATAAACCCTAAAACACTTACGTTTTTCAAAAGTTTTTCATCACTCTCAACCATCTCATCCTGCGCGCTCAACACTTCATTCAAATTAACCGTTTTTCATTAGTATTCATTCAATTTCATTCAAATGGATCAACAACAATTAGATTTTGCAAAACTTCACAATCAACTTACATTTTTAGTTAAACCTAATAACGCTAAAGATTTCTGGCAAATTGTTGATTTCTTAAGAAACAGTCACATCTTCTATGCACTCACTGTCAATCCAAAGGTGTACAAGGGATATTTAAATGACTTTTAGGTGAATGCTGCGATTGAAGAAGTTGAGGGGGAGAAACGGATTGTGTCTACCATTCACGAGACCCAGATTGTTGTATTTGAAGCATCCATTCGTCAATTACTACAACTTGATGATGCTACATGTACCGCAAAACTTCATAATACTGATCTTTTTGAAAATATCTCACTGATGGGCTATGAGGAGAAAATGAGAATTTTTACTTTTTATAAAGCTAAGTTTAGCCCACGGTGGAGATTTTTAATTCATGTTATTCAATTGTGTCGATCGTCAAAAAGATGTTCTTTCAATGAGTTTCCAAGCAACATTGCTTATGTACTTGTTTGTTTGGCCACTGGAAGAAGATTCAATTTTTCAAAATTTATTTTTGATGGCATGATTAGAAATTTAGAGAAAAATTAGAAGTTTTTGATGTATCACAGGTTTGTGCAACTCTTTATTAATGCAAATATTTTAAATTTACCTGATCAATAGCTTATTTATAGAGTTGTACAACATAAACCAAAAGTTTTTGCTAACATGAGAAGGGAAACTAAGGGGTTTTCTAAGAAGGTAACAGCATTGTTTGATACAATGCTTCCTGCACATTCTGCTACAGAGGAGGTATCATCAACCACCTCTGAACCAATTGTTGCAGAGAATGTAGATATGCCCTCTACTTCTCAACCCACAACAGTTGGTGGCAAGAAAAGAAAACAAGGGAACAAGAAAACCAAATCCTCTAAAGCCAAAAAGGCAAAAACACAGGCATCTGAGGCTGCTACTGCTCAGATGTCTCAGTCACAAATATCACCACAACAGATGGTCAATGAAGGGGAAAATGACCATCCTGGAAGGGCTGCTTCTACTCCTTCTAGCCCACTGGCAGAGGAGGTCAGAAGTAACATCAATAAGACCCAACGAGAAGCAACACCAGAACATGATTCTCTATTTGGAGATGATTTTGGTGGACCCAGTACCAAGAAAAAGGGGTCATCATCATGCTAGGCATGAGTCAGGTGATAATGTTTCCAATGATTCACCAAGGAAGTCACATTCTAAAGGTGATGAGGATAGACTTCACCCGGAATTGATGGAACAAATGTTTGAATTCATGTGGGAGTATATGTGGAAAGAGTTGAAGAAGGATAGGGATATCATAGAAAGATATGAGAAGGATTTGATGACACAAGCTGTGACCATCATGGAACAGAAAAAAGGAGATTTTGAAATTGAAAAGATTGATATCTGGTTTAGATTTGACAGATGAAGGAGATAGGAAAAGATCTGTGAAACCAGAACATTACAAAAAGGTCTTATCTTCATGTTCTGATGATGATAATGATGATGATTTGGATAAAGGTGAAAGAACTCATGACTATGAAGTTAGAGGTAGTGAAGATAGGATTATAGAGGAAGAGGAAGTGGTTGCTAGTAATAAGAAGGATGATGATGAATTTGTGCATGCATCTCAAATTTCTGAAGAAAAAGAAGAAGATCCACTGATTGAAGAAATTGATAGGGAGCTTGGTGTAAATGGTGGTGATTTTGAAGGTAGTAAGAGTGCTGAAGCTCAAAAGGTGGGAAGTGAGGATGAAATTGAAAAATCTGTTGAAACAGAGGTGATGGAAGGTGATGTAGATGATGAGGTTTCAGTAGAGAAAGATAAGTTTGATAAGGTATTTAATAGAAAAGGTAGAAAGAAGAGCATTCCAGTATCAAGGATAAAGAAATCTATGGAAAAGAAGGTTGATACTCCAAAGAAGGTATCAAAACAACCATCTCTGCCTGGTTTCAGATAAAAGAATCTTCTGCAGCAACTGCTCAAGTAAGAAGTGATCTATCAAAGAATGATGCAAAAGATAAAGGAAAAGGTATTTTGCAAGAAAAGCCAAAGATAAAGAAAAAACAGCAGGTACCACAAAATGTTGAGTATGATCATGAGTATGCTTTGAGGGTGCAAGCAGAATGATTGAACAAGAAAGAATTGAAGCTGAAAAGAAAGCAGCAGAGTTGAGGAAGTCTGTGACAGATCAAGTAAATGAATCTGAAGTTGATGAAGTAGATGTATTGCTTGAATCTGGAAAGATTGTGAAAATGACTAAGGAGGCAAGCAGAGTATATGCAGAGATGAAAGCAAAAGGATTAAATGATAATTCTGTTTATAATGCTTATATTGAAAAGTCAAAAGGAAATCCTCTGCAGATGGCTTTGCAAAAGGCAATTGAGAGGGGAAAGAAAGAGAAGAATGGAAGAGAAGCTGCTAAGAAGAGAGCAAGAAAACCAACCAGAGCTAAACTGAAAGATGGATTGGTAAGCAAGCTTAGAGGAGGTAGGATTCCAACGATGACTTTGAGAAAAATGTCATTGGAAAAATTGCAGCAAATGAATGACAGGGATCCTTTTGTTAACCCTGAAGTAAGAGAAAGGCTGGAGAAGAAAAGAAAAGAAGATGAAGAAATTCAAAGAAGGTTGAAAGCAAGATATGAACTGATTGATGAGTATTTGGCAAAAGAGAAAGCAGAAAAACAGAAGGTTGAGGAGATAAGAGTAAGGATTGAAAATCATAGAAGATCTTTTGAAATGGTGCAACAATCTGATGATCAAGTTTGTAATCTGGATAGAGATGAAGAAGTTTTGGAACATTAATTTGGGTGATGAACATTAATTTGGGTGATGAAGATTTCTCAGAGATTATTAAATGGGAAGGAATTTTCTTAGAGGCTAATACAGTTGCTTATGAGATCAGAATTTAAAGGAGAAATGGAGATGTAAGCTTTCACATATCAATGAATGATATCTTGAGGAGAATAAACAAGTATGATGTGTATGATATGTACAAGATTGGTTTGGAGAAGGATGTGATCTTGAAAGGCATGTACGGGAATGGCTGCATATGATGTTTGAGCCAGAAGTAAATGGGGAATTTTTCTGTGTTCTGAAGTTGTTGGAACTTGGAAACATTTTGTTAGGGTTGGAGTACATTGTATATCTATCAGGAATGGTAAAAACATGTACATGTTGAAAGAAAGAGAGTATATTCTGAGTGAAGCTTTAATAGAGCAATTGATTAAAAAGAAATTGCTAGTTGCTGTAAAGACTGAAAAGAGCAAAGACTTAGCGTACAAAATAATGAATCAGTATAGCAAAAGGACTAAGCAAAGAAAGAAAGATTGAAGTCAACTGAAGAAACTTAGATATGTAGAGGACAGATTAAGTTTAGGGGGAGATTGTAGAGTCTAATCTATTTTGGTTGAAATTACCAAGTAAGATTATGACTGGCTGTACAAGTTATTATGACTGCCTGAACAAAAAGAGTTATGACGGTTAGTAATGAGGTTATTACTGGTTGAAGATTGAAGACAAGTCGTTATGACTGCTTGAAGGTTTTGTTACTGTAAGTTATTTTTGAGTCAAGTAGTTATTACTGATTGTATTGTTATAACTGTCTTTGTAAATATCAAAGTTATAACTGTCTAGAGGTTTATGGTTATTACTGTTAGTGTAAACATGTTATTATGACTGTTTATATTATTATGACGGTTGTAAGAGTTTGAGTTATATATGGACTTAATTTAGTTTCCATATATGTAGGATGATTTGTACAGGACTCTATGTATTATAAATAGAGATCCTTATAAGGTAGAAAAGTAATCATAGCTTTAAGGTGTAAACCCTAATACATCTGTGTATTACTCTTATTGATTAATAAGATTGGAGCTTTGAAATTATTTTCGTGTTGTTCAAGTTATTGCATGTTTGTGTTCTTTTACTTAATATTAAACAATTATTCCGCAGTTGTTTAATACATTGTCAAAGCTTTACAGAATCGATTGTTAAGGGATTAACACGACTCAAGACACATATACCTCCTCAAGGGATTCCAACCCTTGACTCATCCGATCCTCGAACCCATTTCGAACTTGGAGATACATCTGGATCAAGTCATGATTCTGATTCCCAGGATGAGAGAGATATTGAGGTGGACTCTTCTCAGCTGGTATCTCAGATCACCGACGAGTCTCAGCCACTTCCTGACGCTGTTGAGTTTCCAGACTCTCTAGAGACTGACACTTCAGCGACTAAGAGTGACGAAGATGATGTCATTTTCATTGATGTCCCGATCGATGCCCGCTTTATTTGTCTTCGCCTAAATCCAATCATTCCCCCTCATACTCTCGATATCATTCCCCCTCCTACTCTTGGAAATATTGAAATCCCAATCGTCTCTGATCCAGAAGAAATGCTTAATGCTATTGAAGAGCACGAGGAGGATTTCCGAACCCTAATAGCGATTATAAGAGACTCTACCATTGAGTACACACCATGTCAAAGGGACATAATAGAGGACATTTAAATTGAATATGAGATTCTTCGCGCCACCAACTCCCGGAGTCCTCAACATCTAGTTAGCCGCATTAATGCCTTCGCCAAAGATCTTGCAAGAGAATGACCAAACAATGATGAGCCTTCTCCAGATGAGCTGGAATTCTATGAAGACCAAAAGATCACGTATGGCAGGGTATATCAAGCATTTATTAGGTCCGTATTTCCATATTCGCGCCAACAATTGGATTTTCTCCAATCTTTCAGACACCATATGGATTATGCCACTGGGAACCCTAAAGACTAGATAGATGTTCAGCTAATGAGTGATCTCAAAGGACTACTGGATTCCATGGCTGATAATGACCATATTGATGAGTCCTCACCACATCGGTTCTACATCAGTTGCACTATCGAGCATCACGCCCACATAATCATCGTGAAGCTGGAGCATATAAGTTCAGATGAAAGATCACGGACCATTCCTTTGTTTGTTCTGGAAGTTTTGACGGTCAACACTGCATATTTCTTCTCTGAAAGGCTTAAAGACATTTTTGGTTCTATCCTCTAGGAGCAGCCCCGACAGCTATTCCACGACGGGTTGCGTGTGGTTTATAATAGGATGATTAACATCTTCCTAAAACCAGACTTCACGTACACCGACCATCAGAAGCAGCTGATCCAAGGCATCTTTAGATCCATTGAAGAACTAGGGAGGAGCATTAGCAATGCCACTCACGAAGACATCCACCTACGCTTCTATACCATATCCTAAGCTTATCACTAAGTGTGGGATTCCAGCCCAAACAAACACTTGAGAAACATTTTTCGATATGTTCAAACTCTAAGTGTGGGATCTTACTCAAATACCAACTCAAGAGAAAATTAGGGACAATGTTCCTCTAAGTGTGAGATAGCGGTATAGAATACCTTAGGTTAGATGCTTGTTAGATTCTTGTTTTCCAAAAGCAAACTCGGAAAATGTTCCTCAATTTATTAAAAACTCACTTTTGCTTAAAAAATTTCAAAATTTTGGAATTAATACATCTTGAGAGGGAGCATTTTCATATATGAGTAAGGTATTTTGGAAATTAAGAGTAAATAAGTTAGGAATTTCTAAAGCCTAAAATGATAATCTAAGAGGGGCATCGCATGGCTAGGCACAAACAAACCCAAAACTTGCAGTGAGGTATCTTGAGCCTATCATAACCATTCATCTAAAATGCTTCACTATTCGTTTGTTTGAGTGTGCCGATGCATGCATCCGGAATTAGAACTTGCTCTTGATATGCACTTCGAGACCACATTGGTAGAGTACCGTACGCGGTATAGGTGTAGTTAGATGACCTTGACATTCCTTGGGATTTAACTCCTTTTTCATATCTTTTCAAGCCCAAAACCCTTCCAACACTCATCTTTAGTATTAATGATCCGCCTAGAAAACCCTGTTGAGCCTTAGCCTATTTGTTTCTTTCAAAACCCTTAAAACCCACCCACTCCAATACCCACCAAAATCTTATCTTAGAAATTTTAAACTTATGGAAAATGATATTTAGATATCCTTTTGCTTTCACTCCAAATCACAAATACTGGTGTTTACTCAAAACCTCTTGTGTGCGTTCCCTTGATAAAAATGAAAAAGTTGAGAGTATATGGTGCTAAAAATTGGCACCAAGTACAAAGTCATCAAAAGGATGAAAAATATGAAAGAAAGAAAGGATTTCAAAAAGGGCAAAAGAAAGAAACAAAATAAAACACTTAGAAAAGCCCAAAAATAGAAATAGAAGAAAAGAAAAAAAATAGAATAAAGCTAAGTGTTTCAAACCTTCCGAAAACTCCTATTCCCAAAAAGTGATAAATTCCTCCGTGTGTTTTCAAAAAGATAGAAGTCTAAATAGCTATCTTCTTCCCTTATCGTTATCCGTTTCCGTTTTCATTAAAAAGGTTGTCTAAATAATATTTTTCAAAAGTTTAAAGGTCCTAAGATAAGCAAAACCCTTTTCAAACCATAAATTCCCACTTATCCTTACCACTTAAAACCTTCACCAACCATTACAACCCACTTTTTAATGTCCTGGGATAACTAGCACCGTCCTCACCTAAGTGGTGGAGATCTGATTCTCGAGCAAGCCTATGACGATGGGTGTTGCATGACTGGTTTATGAGCGATTTCGTTTGATTAGATTGATAGGAAACCCGAAACACTTCTGAGTGAATTGAGTGACCACCTACTGAGATCTCATAGTCATGTATATTCCAAGATCGCGAGAATTGAAAGCATGCCTAAGAAAATCATTTTATGCTTCTGAAACGAATACCTTATTTCCTCTTACTTTCCAGGATATGCTGCTTATATGTGAAAGTGGTTGTTCTTAATATGTTTTGATTCTCCCAAAAACCGATCTTACAAAATATTTTCATATAAAAGCAAGTGAGAATTTTGAGTTTTGCTTGAGGACACGCAAAGTCTAAGTGTGAGTATTTGATGACACGCAAAAAGTCATGTTATTGTATCTCATTATCTCAACTTTTTAGCACAAATATTGATGATGGCTAAAATCTATCACATTTTATCATGATGGCTAAAATATAGACGATGTTTACAGAATCGGAAAAAACAACCTAAAAATGAGCAAAACAGAGCACAAACGATCAATGAATCTTCCGTTCACTCATTTCATTGCTTCTTGAGCTACGCTCCGGGTTATGACCTCTAACTTATGTCATTTTCTTCGTTAGGAAATTACAAACGCGTGGACGTAAGAATCGCTCAAAACGAATAAACGACGAAGAAAATACGACCGTACGAAGAAACGAAGAACCGTAGGGCCAGGATACGGTTGACCACATCCGTATACGATTGTCCCAGACCGTATACGGCTGGACACAGACCGTATACGCCTGCACAGACCGTATATGACCTGTGCCTAGCCGTATATGGCCTAGGACAGCCGTATACGGTTGGTGTTCACCCGTATTTGCTCCAGGACAGACGTATACGGTCCGGGACAGCCGTATTGGTGCATTTGGGCAATAAAAATCAGATTTTTCTACTGTTGTGAAATACGGTTGTGCATTTGAGGTTCAGGATATGGTCTACGGATATGGCTGTGCGTTGCCTATAAATACTAAGCTCAAGTTCTCATTTCAACAACACCTCCAAGAATATTCAACACACTTACAATTTCTCTCACTACTCTCTCTCTAGATTAGGTTATAATTAGTAGTTAGATTAGTGGCTAGTTAATCTCGGTTAGTAACGAGCTAATAGAGGGGCAATATTGTAATAACGCTTGGCGCATACTAGGAGTTCTGCTCGTGTAACTTTCAAGCTATGCTCTTATTACGGTTATATCTATCCTTTATCTATTTATTATGATGATTGTTATTGCTGTTAACATGCTAGATTTAGGATTGATTACCATGATTAGTGAGTAGTGATATTGTGTGTTTGCTATGACGTAGTTAGTCGTAATTGATTGGAATGATGTTATGAAAACTTAGTGCTTTGATTCACTTTCTATCTATGATTTTAAACCTCATAAACTAAATACCTTTCAACCAGTAAACGTGATTACGGCCTTAATGATAGGACATCGTGAACCCTATCCAATGGTACTTAGTTATCTGTGTCAAACATGGTCGGATTTATGAATAGTGTAAACATTGCTTTCTAAATGAACACTAAGTACATCGTCGCCGTGGAAATACTGCTTTCTTTACTGAACGCAAAGTACACCGTGGCTATGAAAATAAGGTTTTCTAAATGAACACTAAGTACACCGGAGCCGTAGAAATACTGCTTTCTTATCTGAACGCAAAGTACACTGTGCCTGTGGAAATATGGTTTTCTGTAATGAACGTAAATATTACACTGATGATAAGCCATGGATTTATTGGGAATTAAAAGTAAGGGCTGGTTTATATCATAGATGGATAATATTGTGCTTTAAATACCAACTTAGTTAAGTAGTCTAGGTTAGCCTTTATGAAGCAACGTAAGGTACCGTAAGTCGGCTAATTACTGGGTATAGCGTCGAAAACACCTCCGGTGTAGTCAACACGTGGAAGCCGAGTAAAAGCCGCAGTTACTAAGCTTTGTGGTTTAACGGTTAAATCACTAAGTAATAATTTACCCCCTAGACTCACCAACCCATCGATAGAAAGTAATCAAGCATAACTTATAATCCTATACTTAAATGTTTTACTTAGATTAAGGTATTATTGTGGGGTTAAGAAAGGTCAGACATCGATTTGGTTTGTCGCCTTATTCATGCACCCAGGGATTCATCCCAGATAAGGGTCACTATACCTTCATCGGTTAGTGTTGTGGGCTGGATAAACTACTCCGATCAAAATCAGGATAGCCTAGTCACTTAGTGACATACTGATCGAGAACTCTATCAGTAGGGGATTAGTGCTTACTCCACAGATACTTGAAATAAGTGAAATACAAACCTTTAGAAAACGTTTTCATAACTCATACATCATTCCAATCAATAGGATACCGAAATCATAGCAAACACCTCCTCTAGATTATCTGCTATCTATTTATATTTTATTTTCTTTATTTAATTTTCTGCCTAAGTATAAAAACCCAAAAACAAACCCCCAACTACTCTTTAAACCTTCACTAGATAGATAGTACGTCTCTTTAATCCATGATCTATAATACACTGACTCATAGAATGACCCTAGGTCATCCTTGCTGCTATACCCCCATAGTAACTAGGTATACTTAGGCCTCGCACTTATAAATTTATCGACCACTGACGCCCAGTTTTGGTCGGTCCATTCCTCTGACGATAAGGACAGTTCACCCATAAAAAGGTGAGCTTTCGGACCGACGAATCCAGGCGTGTCACATTCATTTCGGGAAACATGGAAAACTAAACCCTAGATTCATTGGACCATTCGAGATCCTCGAGAGGATTGGTTCAGTGGCGTATCAATTGCAGCTGCCGCCCGAGCTCAGCAGCGTGCACCCCACTTTTCACATTTCTAACTTGAAGAAATGCCCGTCTGATGAGACACTTATCATTCCAATCTATGAAATTCGTATCGACGACAAGCTTCATTTTGTTGAAGAACCCACCGAAATCATGGACCGTGAGGTCAAACAACTCAAACAAAGTCGTATTCCCATCATCAAGGTCAGGTGGAATTCACGGTGTGGGCCGGAATTCACTTGGGAACGGGAAGACCAAATGCGACTCAAGTATCCCCAGTTATTCACTGACGCTACTCCAATCTCGACATCGAACTAAATTTCGAGATGAAATTCTTCTAACAGGGGGAGAATGTGACACCCGTTAAATTAGGACTAATGATTAGTGCCTAATCAACTATTAATACATGTAATTTGTTGAGACATAGTTTGTGACAACAGATCTAGCTTGAAATAGGACTGGTGTAATTATTATTATGTTTGTGTATTGGTTTAGATTTGTAAATGAATATTTTGTTTTTAATCATAGACGTATTTTGTAATTAACAATTACGTTTGTTGCGAGTCAAGATCTCAAGTCACAGCAAGTTAGTTGCGAAGTGAGAACTGAACTCGCAGAGCATAGTCTTAGCGAGCCGAGTTCATTATGGGATTGGGCTGCGTAGCGAGTTGAGTCAACTCGCAGGCCCAACGGCTGCGAGTTGAGACAACCTATTTATATGTTTTTCTTTGTAAAAACAAAATAACTTTTGTTAAGAACTTTTGCCATTCCTGCGAATTCAATATTCAGAGAAAATAAAACCTAACGGCTAGGCTTTGACGTTTATTTATTTAAAGCAAAGTATTAGATTACCTAAACGCGAACTTATTCGTTGTTAGTAAGATAACACCGTATTAAGGAATTCCGCACCTTAATACTACAGATAACTAAGTTATCGATCCTAGAACTAGGGACTTACAATTGGTATCAGAGCTTTTGGGCTAGATAACGAAGTTAGTTTGAGGTTTTAGTGTTAATCGCGTTTGATTCGGATCGTTTATACGTGCATTAGTACATATTAACGATCAAAATTGTTCTCTGGACGTTTAGGGTTTGTTTACGGTCGAAATTTCCAGTTTCAATCGTAAAAATACCTAAAATTTTCATTTTCGGGTTTTTCAGTCGTTTCGCGAGTCGATATTAGGGTTTCAGATAAATCTGCGAACCAAGTTGAACTTGCAAACTGAAGTGAGTTCTGCGAGTCGAACTTATTTGCGAATTGAAATATTCTGCAAACCGAGATCTCCTACGAACCGAGATCACTTGCGAGTTGACATCACTGCGATCCGAACTGAGACTTGCGAACCGAGATTCTGCGAGTCGAGCTGAGATTGCAAGTTGAATTGAGTTTCTGCGAGTCGAGTTTTCTTTTTTCTGAATTCGCAAATACAGTTCAACTTTAAACTTCACGATGTCTGACCTTAGCAAAATGATTGAGATGGAATACGAGATTGGAAAATCTAATGTTCCACCTAAATTGTTGAGAGTTGAGGATTATTATAGCTGGAGGGATAGGTTTGAATCTTACTGTAGATTCCATGATCTATCTATCTGGATGTGTATCAAGAATGGATACACGACACCTACACAAACTGTTGAGAATGCTATTGTGGTTCTCACTTATCAACAGATGAGTGATGCTCAAAAGAAGGAATTTGAGATTGAGAACAAGGCTCATTCTTCAATTAAGATGAGTTTTCCTAAGGAACTTAATCATCAACTGAAGTCCTTCCAAATTGCTAGAACGTTGTGGACAGCTCTTGAGAAGAGGTGTGAAGGTAGTCCACAAGTTAAAGTAGGCAAGAGGAATCTCCTGAAAAAGCAGTTTACTGTGTTCAAAGCTTTGAAAGGAGAAGATCTTGATGCTTATACCACAAGATACTACCAATTGCTGAGTGAGCTAGATGACCATGAGATTGTAACTACCGAGACTGAGAAAACCGACAAGTTTATTGAAGGTTTTGTTGATGCATATCAGTGTGTCTGTCAGTTGGTCTATCGAGTTGTAAAGTGTCGTTAGTCGTTTAATAGAAATATAGATTTTGTATTTAGCGACACTTAAGTTTTGGTTTAGGTGACACTTGCCTTAGTGACGCATAGCGACACTTAGGTAAGTGACGCATGAAGGTGGCCACATGCGACACTAGCTAAGTGACGCATGTATGCCATTTTGTGTTAGTATTTAAGCAAACCTATGGGTTTCTGGCTAGGGTTGACGAAACCCTAGCACCATTTGTCGACTAAACTCACTTGTAATCAGTTCCAATACGTTAGTTAAGCTAATAAACTCGTTTTACTTGTTTAATCAATCGTTTCGGTTTGAGTTTATTATTGTTTTGTGTGATTGTTTGATTCCGCCTTACAATCATTGTCAACTATCACTTAGATCCGAGGCAGAGGGAACTCACAACTGGTATCAGAGCAGTGAATCAAGGATTTGACGGTTTCGGATTGTTATTTTGAGCGTTTTCGATTGATTCGCGAAGGTATTAATTGATTATAATTCATTTCTGACTTATTTGTGTTGATTATATCGATTTTTGGGTTGGTTTTTGGTGTTTGTTCGTCTGCTGTTAGTCAATATTCATTAGGGTTTCAAGAAAATTCATTTTTTAGGGTTTTTGGAGTGTTACAGCCGTTTTAGCGTCACTCAAAGCGTCACTTCGCAAGTTTTAGCGACACTTCGAGTGACACTTCGAGCGTTACTTCATCCGTCACTTTGTAAGTTCCAATTAGGGTTTTGCCGACACTTAGTGCGTCACTTGTATCAGCGACACTAGTTAGCAACACTTATATCTAGTGTCTCCCTTTAATTTTGTGCGTCACTTCATAGCGACACTACCCTAGTGTCGCTCTAGATTCGTAAAAAAAAAAAGTGTTCAATTTTTTGCGGGAAACACCGAAAAAATTTTGCGTTTTCAAAATTTTTCCATAGGCTTAAAAGTGTTCAATTTTAGCCTGGAAAAGTTTCATTTTACCAGGTCATTTTTGACGTTTTCGGACAAAATTTTGGCGGAAAAACGCGAAAATTTTGGTAATTTTAAATTTTGTTTTTAAGCTTTAAAGAGCTTAATTTTACTGTCGGGAAAGTTTCGCCATAGTTGGAAAAGAATTTTCAAATTCAATTTTTGAGGGAATGGCTATGGATACGAAAATGCCTCCTTCTACATCTTTGTTCTATAGTGATTTTGCTAATTGGAAGATTAAGCTATGCAACTTCATTGAACACAAAGATACAAAGTTGTGGAACTAGTTTAATACTATTGATCGATATGAGCAACCAAGACTCAATGGGGTGCTTAAGTCAAGACCAGAGTCAACGAACGGGAAGAGTTTGACAAAGACAATAGAGCATATGAGATGATTACCATGTGCTTGCCAGAAGTTGTGATAAATAAATTCAAACATCAAGCAACTTCTATAGATTTATGGGACGCTCTTATGGAGGCTTATGATCAAAAGAAAAGGTTGATAAACGAAGAAGAGGATCAACACACTGCAATGGTGGCTCAAATAAAAGATGTTGATTCTAATGCACCTAAGGTACACATTGAACCTGAAGCACCTTTAAGCTGTATCTCATGCATTATATTGACTGAATCTTTGCACGTTTTTCAGAAAGACAACTTAAATTTACGGGAAAAAGTTGAGAAACTTACCGAGTCTAATAAGTTTTTAAAAGCGAATGAACGTCTTTACGAAAAACATATTGAGGCTCATAAGTTAGATACTCAAACATATAAAGCGAAAGTTTTTAGTCAACAAGACACTATTAACAATTATCTTACTGAAATTGAGTTGTTGAATAAAGAACTTTCTGATTTAAAAATTGAGTATGATAACTATAAGAACAAAATTTTAGGCTCTTCTTCAGCAACAGTTGTCTTTGATGAAATTATTAATAAGCAAAGGATAGGCTGTAAAAAGAAGGCAGGACTTGGTTATACTCAAGTCCCACCACCTTCCCATGCCGAATACTGTCATATGCCTGTTAAGGAAGGCACTGAAGAGATTCCAGTCGATTATGCATTGCTTTATGGTATTAAATCAAAAGAAGCTAAGGAAAACAAACAGGCAAATGAGAAAACCAAGAGGCCAGAGTATCCCTTGCCTAAGTTTGTTAAGCCAGAAAGTTCCCCTTCCGTTAGTGTTGAAGAGGTAGAAGATATACTTGAAGTGTCTACCATTAAGGTTGAGAAAATAACTGTCAAACCTGACTGTTTTAAATGCAAAGGCAAAGCTAAAGTTGATAATGAATCTTTCAAAGTTAAAAATGTTAAAAGGGATTCTAAATCTACTAACTCAACCTCGGGAACATCTACTTCAACATGTATACCTAAGAGTGCATGTTCAACAAATGTTCCTGCTAATAGACCTTATGTGTACTGTCCTCCACCGAAACGATTTGAGGGAACCCATTGGAATCGATCTTATGTTGAGAGACGTTCTTGTTTTCGTTGTGGTCAACAGGGCCATATTATTAGGGATTGTAAATTATTATCCCTAGATAGGTTTGGTAGAGGGATGCCACTTACTCTTTCAGGAATTCTTTTTCAAAATCTTTTTCAAGGCGTCTTTTGTATTCGCCTGTATCTAGTTGTGCATCAAATTCTCCAAAACCTATGGCAAGAGTAAACATAGTTGTGCCTAGTAGACCTCAAGTTCAACAGTACAACATTGTTGAAAACAAATCATCTGAACCTAAACAGGTTTGGAAACCCAAATCCACAAACAACGCATCAATGAAATCTTCTGAGTTTTTAAAATATCATAAACTCATTGATGTGATGATTATGGATGACCATGGACAACCCACGTCTATCAAGGCTTGGGTGTCCCATAAGTACTAACGTTTGATTGTTTGTGGTGATGCAGTCAGTTTCTTGTAAAGTAATATTTTTAGTGACTGCATGGATGTGGATATTGTTGGAAGAATGTTATGATGATTTGTAATTGGATGAAATTTCTGAAGTTTCATGGTGGTAAAAGTGCTAAAAGGCATTTGATTTGACTTGATATGTGATTTTGAAACTTTTATTTTTATTTGTTAGTTATGCAACAGCCATTCTTTGTACTTTTTTGTATCAAAGAAATGCAATGTTGCGAAATATCTTAAATCAAAAATTACAAAAATATGTTTAATGTTTAAGGGGAGTACCTTTCAATTGGATTTTTGAAAAGAATTTGCTGTTCAGGGGGAGTAATTAAAATTCTGATTATTTGGATTAGAAATGTGAACAACAAGATTCTTATTCCTCAAAAAGATATTGGATTGTGTCTGTAAACAACATGGGAAATGATTGTACATCAGATGACATCCACAAAATGGAAATTTTAAGGTTTATGTTTGATGTGTCAGTAGGTTTATCTGGCATGTTTAAAATAGCTTTTATAAACATTAGCTTCATCATATGATGTACTGGTAGGCATGATACACACCGATTTTTGGGTTCTTAAGAAGTAATTCTAATATGTGTCTATGATCTTGTGGTAAACACCATATGATGTACGACTAAATGTCTTAATTCCTTAACGTAGCATGAATTATTTCTATACCTGAGGTTTATCTGAAATCATTTGGGGGTCTATATTGATTCTTTCCTCTGTTGTACGTAAGTACAGACCTGGTCTCAATTAGTATATGCTTAAAAGTTAAGCAAACGCAAGTCAATGAACTTGAAAAAGTCTTAAATCATAAGATACCTAACAAGGTCACCAAAATGGTTTGACCAAGTCTGGTTTTGCTTACACCTGAATCAAGTTATGTCGCTTTGTTGAACGTTTGTACAGACCTGTCACCGCTGACTTGATTCTTAAAAATGATATTCTTATATTCTCTCTGGATTAGGAAGCTATGCTCATGTCTGGGTTACAAGGGTATGTCATAGGTGGGGACTATGGAGAAATATTCATACTAACAATAAAAGGTTAACTCATAGACCCGGATGTAACATGTTTAAGTGGACAAACAATACCAGTAATCGTCTTGAAATAATTTTTATAAAAGGTGCTTTAAGTATGCTAAGTAAATTTAAAGTGGACAAATATACTGATAATCGAAATAACACTTACTATTTCCTAATAATTGTATGTTGGCCTGATATGATCTCTAAGCAGACGTAAAACAATCCTATCCCCAAATTTATTTTAATCTTTGTTCTCTACTTTTCCATTATAAAGAAAATACAAAAAGATTTTATTTATATATTATTTTCTTCAAACATCACATATCTTGTTAAAGTCAAATATTGAAGATGTAAAGAATGTCGGTTATTCTCCAAAGACTGTGAAGATAAATTCTATTGGAGAAGCTGCTGATGATTGAGAGATGGTCACATAGTTTGAAGATTTTATTGTATGATGAATTTGTGTCAGTCACATGAATTTGGACATCAAGATTTCTTTGAAGACCATGCTATCTCAATGGGGGAGATTCTTATTGTTAAAGACATGAAAGAGATTCTGATTGTTGAAGACATGAAAGAGTTTGTTGGTGAAAACTAATTGAAGACTTATTTGACCAAGCTGCTGACATGGGGGAGTTTGTTGGTGCATTTTGTGGGTCAGTCAGTTGGTCAAACGTTTGTAATTGTCAAAGTCAATTAGTCTGCGTATGTATAGTGTTTAGTGTGTATATTCGAGTTTGTAAATGAATAGTGAAATAGAATATATACACAAAATTAGTGTTTATGCGACACTTGGCTAGTGTCGCTGTAGGGTTTGGACAGCCTATAAATAGGCATGTAGGGTTTCATTTGTAGTGTGATCAAACCCTAGAGAGTGAGAGAGAGGCGCGACTTGAGAGAGAGACAAAGTTTGTAATCTTGTTCATCAATTGTTAATACATACAACAGATTATAGATATCATGTTTGTTAATTGATTAAACGTTCAATACTTGATTGTTTGTATTCCACACTTTCAACTGAGTTATATGATCTGATTAGGTCCGTACCGGGAACCTACAGGTTTACTGTCTAAATTGGAAATGCATGGCATAATGCTTAAAGACAATGATGAGAGGTATGCAACCATGACCTTAGAGCAGGCTATTGATAAGCTAAGAGGTTATGATTTCACCAAAAAGACTAGAGATACTGATTCTGATCAGGCTCAGGATCCGAGACTATATCACGGAAAACCTACTATCTCTACTGCTTCCTCGAGCTCGACCACTGCTTTGTTTGTTGGTAATGCTGATGGAAAAGGTGAAATGATTACTGATGATTTGTGTCTTGTTACCTCATCTGGTAGTGAAGCAAGGGAAAAACCAACTGAGAAGTCACCTCAGGAGCATCAAAAGATGCCTATGAGTGTGAAATCTGCTGAACAACAATTATCTGTTCTTGCTTCCTTTGTAGCTTCTTATGAAAACTACATTCAGGGTAAAATCAATGATCCAATTATGTTTGACGAAGATTATGATCAGATAGACCCTGAGTATCTTGAAGAAATAGAACTTCAGGATCAACTTGCAATGTTGTCTAGAAGAGTAAAGAATTTCTTGAAGAAAAGTGGTAGAAAGGAAGTTGGCAATCGATTAGGGTTTGATAAGACCAAGATCAAGTGTTTTAACTGTCAGGGTTATGGACACTTTGCTCGAGAATGCCAAAGACCTAAGGTAGAAGCTGGCATTAGAAAATAAGGTTCGGGAAGCTCTCTTGCTTCCAAAGCCTTGGTTGTGAAACAGTTGGATGACTCTTATGAATGGAAAGCTCAGTCTGAGGAAGCTTTCATGGATGAAATTGATGAGTCTACATCCTACATGCCTACTGATGCAGAGTGTGAGGTAAAGGTGCCTGAGGTTGAAATGAAAGCAAGTGATGAAGACGTGCTGTATATGGATTCAACTGAAAATATGAATCTTGAAGACTTTGTAGCACGCATGGCTGAAATTCAAACAGACAAGAACAGGGTATGTATTGATATTCTTACTCTTGCTGATGTCTGTTACTTAGTTACTAATTTGCAGTCACAGGTTAGTGTTTTAACTGTAGCAAACAAAAACCTGTCTTCTCAAGTTCGCATATTGACTGAATCTAATAAGACTGTTAGATCTGAATTGAACTAGCTAAGATTGATGTGTGTAGGTTAAGTGACGATAAACAGGACTTAAAAGATAAAATTAAGTCTGATGCTTCTGATAGGATTGCACTTAGAGATACCATTAATGAAAAAGCTGTTATCATAGATGGTCTCTATATGAACCTAAAAGACTTAAATCAGACAATTGCTAATAAGGAGAAAGAGTTAGCTGATTGTAAATTGAAGCTAGTTGAGCAAAACCAAAAGATAGAAAATTATAGAACCACTGAGATGGATAAGATGCTTGATGCTCAATGAAGTGTAAAGGATAAGTCAGGATTAGGTTATAATGAAACACCTCCTCCTTTCAATTCAAATTACACTAGGCTTCCAGAAGATACTGAGATGACTGAAGTATGTTCTGTAGAACCAGTAACTAAACCTGATCAGTCAGAGGCACATAAGAATGTTATTAAGAATCCTTCATCTGATGATAGTAAGAGAATTCCTCACACTAAAGTACAGTTTGTACCGGGTGGAGTAATTAATGATACTAAGACTGATGAAGTGATTAATAAAGAACATGTTATTGATCCTTTAGTGCCTAAGACGCCGACAGCGGATGCAAAAGTTGGTAAGTCACGAAAACAGATGTCATGCTTCAAATGTCACCAAAAAGGACATGTGGCTTCTTGGTGTCCAAATAAGAAGTTGGAAGCATCACATAAGTTAGTGAATACTGAAAAGACACCGAACACTTCTAGTTCAATTGTAGACAGGTTAGGCTCCAAACCGGGATTAGGCAGCAAACCTGTAAACATTCTGAAAAGAGATTGTAATCATAGTGTCTCTCCACCTAAACCTAAAAGGCCTTATACTCTGAACGAAAATACTTTCAATAAGCCAAGAGATAAGACACCTTCGAGGTTTAGGACCCCCAGTAGAAACCATAGTCAGTTAGAAAATGGTTCTACTTCAAGTGCACAAGGAACTAAGTTTGTGCCTAGGAGGTTTTCTACTCACTCTCCTCATAGGCCTAAAACTACTATCATCAACAATCTCAAACTCCTATGAAAGTTTCCAATACTCCCGATGGGAATTGTTATGGTTACTTTAAGGAGGTTCAGATTGTAGATGATCAGGGACAAACCAAGAACGTAATGGCTTGGTTCCCTCTTGAAAACTAACTGTGTACAACTTGTTATGTGTAGGAGAAGACTGTGAACAAGGACAGCTGGTGGTATGTAGACAGTGGATGCTCAAGGCACATGACAGGTGAACGAAGTCTACTGAAGGACTTCAAAGAAGGTTTCAAGCAAAAAGTTAATTTTGCAGGAGACAAAGGAGGAGTAATTAATGGGAAAGGAAAAGTTTCAAATGGAACTTTGACTCTAGAGGATGTGAATTATGTAGAAAAACTAACTCATAACCTAGTGAGTGTTTCCCAAGTCTGCAATAAAGGTCATCCAGTTCATTTTAATGAAAAGGAGGCTTTAATTCTGAAGTCAGGCTTCACTGTGACACCCATTTATTGGGTCTAGTATTAATGTAATATTTTCATGACTTTACATTATTATTTAATGTGTTAGGAAATAGTTTGTTTAAATTTATAATTGGGAAAAGAGTTAAAGGAATTATTGTGGTAGATAAATTATTGATTTCTTAAATTAATAGAGTTGAAAGAATAACAATAGTATTGAGCTTGCAAATGATTTTTAGGTTCCAGACAATAGATTTAAAGAGAAATAAAAGAAATTATACTAATAAGATTGGAGTCGGTTTGGGAGACCGACCTACTCTCCTCTTTTGCCCAAATTTAGTCATTTCTTTCCTTTACCACTTTATGCTTTCTAACCACCTACTAAGAAATATTATATCAAATTGAAATCATGTGGGTTGTGATTATAAACTCATATTAGTCTCATCCTTGTCGTCATCTTCATCAATTAGTAATTGCTCCTTGCCTATAGTTGTAAGTGTTTTTAATTATTCTACATACACTACCTTTAATTTAATTTAGTGTAAGTTAGTGGTATATATATATATATATTTGAAATTGATATATTGAATGAGTATTGATTAGATGCTATAATCTGTTAGTGAATGATATATAATAATTTTGATGCAACAACCCAAGATTTATAATTGTTCTTGAACTTTTAAATTGAATAAACTTAGGATTCATGATATATGTGTATTAGATTGAGGTAGAGAATTGAAGTGAAATAAAGGTAATTGTTGTTGAATTACGTTGGTTGATGCATAGGATTAGAACAAACTGAATTGTGAGCTTGGATTTGGTGAATTGGCTTGAGAAATTCGGATTCAGTTTGGAAACAGAAGTGCAGGTCGTGGGTTAAGGGTAGAACCCGGCTGTTATGGTCTCCATGCCGGCTGATTCTTGTTGTTTAAGGACCCGGCGGGTCCAGGTCTCGAGCCGGCGGGTTCTATAGTCTGAAAGCTGATTCTTTTGTTATTTCATACAAGTGCTTATATATTTAAATAGTAATATGAAATGCCTGTATATGGGAAGTTGAATACTACGAAATAGTGATACAAGTTGGATTATCGATGATTAATTAAAATTATTAGATTAATGAAATATTTTAATAACTTCTCATAAGTGTTATGTGAGTAATACTAGTATGATAAAAATAATAATAATTTGTAATTAGAAATTTATTACATAAGTATATAAATGAATGGTGATAAACTGATTATAATTGTTGGGTTAATTATAAACTTTTATCATGAGCATTATTATTATGAACTAAATATAGTGATTTGTAAATTAGTGTAGCGAAGATGAGTACTTGTAACCGGGTACGATTATATGATTTATCATGTGATGTAGGTGATTTTATTAGAGTTTAAGTAACTGTGTCACCTAAATGTTGCATCAGTTTATATGAATATTAGTTTAACATAGACATTGGATGAGTTTGATATTATAACATAATGATGATGATTAAGTTGATACCGGGTAGGTAATATACTCCACACTTATAAAATGGAGTAATGACCGGAGTATTAATTAAATAAGTTATTTGATTGTGAATTATATAGTATATGAGTTATTTACAACTCGATGAGCATCTAATTATGGAAGCTATGTATTTATGTATGTTATATGATTATAACATGAGTTCATTTATTTAATGAATTACTCACTCGTTATTTAACTATATTTTCAGATAAACAGAATGACTCAGTGACATTAGACTACTGAGTGGACGACTCAGGTATTGGTGAGTGGATCTATAAACCTCAGTGTAATTTAGTTGTAACAGGTTTGGTTACAACGGGTAAACATATTATTATTGATTTAGTTACCATGATTATTATGGGTTAATAATAATACTGTTGCTAGACGGTTAGTTGATATGTGATCACTTGAGCTATTTGGCCTTCGGGCACCAGTTGATTTAGAGGCCAACATTGGGCTGGGTTTGGGTTTGCTATAGTGTTGAATAACGCAGGGTCTTAGTATAAGTGTTATTGTCGTAGCCTGTGTTATTTTGGTTATAGCACCAAATAGTCGGTTAAACCTCTGTATGGGTCTGCAGTTGGTTTTCAAGTGTTCTTTGAGAAGGTGTTACCTCAAGAACCACCGGTCCTCTTTGACGCCAGTTGTATTTGATATTATATGTGGTAACAGATGGGTTGTGTATATATATATATGGTTATATGTTGTACACAAAGTTGTTATGCTAAGTTAGGTTATTATTTATTGATTTACTCACTTAGCGTTGTGCTAATCTCCCACCATTCTACTTCCTGCAGGTTATGGTTTTTGAGATATTATGGGTGGGCAGGAAGCTTTGGAAGTGAATGGAATGTTTGACAAGTGCATTACTCTGATGTTATTTTGTTAAATAACGACATGTTTTTGAATTATATAACACCTATGTGTAGTATTTTGGTTTGGAGAAAACTAAACTGTTGTATATTGTGTGTGGAAAAAGTTTATAGACATTTTAAGGTAATGTATAATAATAATATATGTTTTAAATCGGCGCTTCTGAGTTAAAACCATTATTATAATGGTTTATAAAATGAGGGGTGTTATAAGTTGGTATCAGAGCATAGGTTTGGGTGAATTGAACATGGTAAGATGTTCAATCCCAAATCTGATTTGTGTTAGTCAAATATTCCAAGTATGTGGGATTTAGTATTGTATGAAAATCGGTTAGTAGGATAGGTACTAACGATTAACAATTTGTGAAGTGTTGTGTTGTGTATATAGATATGGCAAACAAGGAACACCCGACCAGTACCCCGGATAATGATGCCTCTAGAGTTGATGTTCCTCCTTTAGAGATACATGACGATCGACATGGTCAAGCTAGTACATCTTTTACAACTAATGAGGATACGAGTACGAATGAATATATATTTAAACTAGAAAATGAGTTACTGGAACTCAGAGGTTTTAGACAGCGGATTTTACGGGAGACTCAGGTTGGATATTCTCAGCAGTCTAATATTGGAATGGTGACATCTTCTCAAATATTTGTACCAGTCCCAAGTTATTTTCAACCACAAATGTTTTATGGTAATTTTTTATCCGACTCCACATCCATATCCATATTTTGAGTTTAGTGGTCATCAGATACCCTTAAATAATAGAGCAATAGGAGAACCTTTTGTTGAAAGTTTACTGGTTGATTATCGTAATATGATTAGACAGAATAAGGAAAAGATGTCAATACAATCCTCTGATAATTCGAGTAAAAGGATAGGGCAGAGTAATCAGTCGAATCAGAAATTAAAGGCTAGGGGTTAGGACTGTCAAACCCAAATGGTGTAGCAAATGTAAATCTAGACACACAGGATCATGCACTCTTCAGAATAATAAGTGTGTCAAATGTGGTGAATTGGGACATGAGTTTAAAGATTGTACATATCCTAATTTCGTTTGTTGTAGATGCCATAAGGATGGTCATAAAGTGGGTCAGTGTTCTGAGGCAAAAGGTCGAGGGTGTGGATTGGTCGGGGGGTCTTCATCTTCTGGCCAGAAATGAAAGAATCCAACGCTAGCTACTGACAGAGCTTTTCAAATGGCAGTTGAAGAAACTATCAGACCGGATGACGTCACTACAGGTATTGTTTATTACTTTAATGTTGGTGTGTTGTTTACCTTTGTGATAAACTAAATGTGACCTCATTGTGCTTTTAATTCTATGATAGTAGAGATAGTTCTTGATAAGATAGTTCTAGTGTTATGCTAATGATTAGAACTAGTAGTTTGATAGAATGTCATATTTTAATTATTATGATTGGTGTCAACCCTTAGTTTGAAACAATTTGGCATAAAATGGTTAAGTCAACTAAATGTTTTTGTGATTAGTGTTGGGAAAAGTCAATTTTGAATAGTTGTGGTAAATGAGGTAAAAAGATGGTTTTATGTGAAAAAATAGTTATGATAAGATACCAATAGTAAAAAAAAAAAAAAAAAAAAGAAGTTGTTGGGTGATCCTTTTTTAAGTTAATTTATATAGTAATAAAATAAATATATACATACTTAGTATTATTAATTGTTGCCAATTGTTGTAGTGGGTTAACATAACTTATTGAAGTATGTTGACTAATTGAAATATGATGAAACATTGAATTATGTAAAATATTAGAAATTATTAAAATTAAATGTTCTAAGAATTGAGAAAGAGATACATGAACTTACAACTATTTAATCTTTGACAATGTAAATTGTTCTAAATATTATATAATGTATTATCAATATTAATTGTTGGACTAAGTGTTTGACATTGTGTCAGGTACTAATAGCATTGATTGATATATTGTGTTAGATATTACACATATAATAAGAGAATAATGAAAACGGTGTTACATGCATGTATGGTTTATACTTACTTGATTATATGAGTAGTTCACATTCAAAGTGACAAATGAAAAATGGTAGCCAGTTAATAATTGGTTGTACACTTGCTGCTAAAGTGTTATTATATGTGTGCAAAAAAATTAAAAAAATTTTGATATCACTGTATGATATATGTGAAATTAAAGATTAATCACTTTGAAGATTGATGGTGTAAAGATTGATGGTATAAATAACATAATATAACGACGTCTGACCAACGTATTTATATTATACCATTTCACATGGAATTATTGAGGTTACCAAAATACCAGAGAAAATAAAGTGGTTTTAAATTAGCAGGTAAAAGATATTGAGGAAGAGTCAGAGTTTGACTTAAATGAAATATTACGATGGTAATAGTTGAAATTATGGAATTGATATATATAATCCATATTTAATAAGTTACTTGAAACTTTGTATGTATTGTACGCTTAATGACAAAGTTAAATAGTCAATAGTAAATTGGAAGAATTAAATGTTAGAATAAGCTCGTGTAGAGGTTAACCAGACGTGATTGATTTACGTGAATATTATTGGATACTTGATTGTGATCAACACAATTTGATAATTTGGTACGTGTGCTGATATGGCAAGGTACCCATTGATGGCGACTTAGCACACATTCGATGTGATTTGGTGCTAAGAGATTGTGTGATTATATGAATTAGTAGTTATGAGTTACCTATAGAACTTGACCTCTACTTTGCTTATTAACATGTATCCGATTTACTTGTGAGTGAAAAATGTTTTATGATTAAGTGGTGTTTGAAATTTCACACCTGATGTTAAAAGAACTATTTGAGAAAGTAATATTTTGATAATTTACCAGATAAGGTGATATGTGAATACTAGCATAGATGCTAGTTGTGGTTTATAATTAAATTGTATTGATTACCTGGTTTATAACCCCTATTTTATTGCAATAAGGATATGAGTAATATAATGGTATAAAGATTCTAGCATGCCGCTAGTTTTGGGTTATAAAAGTGCTATATTATAAGTGAAACACACAGTTGATAATTTCACTTATTGTAAGTGATTTTATGTGGTGAATAGAAGCATGTACATGGGAAATATATGCAAGTGGAAAGGATTGAAAACATGTAATAACTACTAGAAGTTGATTGACAAAGAAAAGGTACGTTAAGTATTGAACTAATAGATGATTGTGGTATTAGTGAACTGAAAATGTCTTATGGATTGAACCTCGTATGAGGGACAAGAATTAATATGTGATTGTGATACCTTAGATTAACTAAGTGTAATCAGATTTTGAGGATGAAATATCTTTAAGGGGGAGAGATTTGTGACACCCATTTTTTGGGTCTAGTATTAATGTAATATTTTCATGACTTTACATTATTATTTAATGTGTTAGGAAATAGTTTGTTTAAATTTAGTTGAAAATAATTGGGAAAAGAGTTAAAGAAATTATTGTGGTAGATAAATTATTGATTTCTTTAAATTAATAGAGTTGAAAGAATAACAATAGTATTGAGCTTGCAAATGGTTTTTAGGTTCCAGACAATAGATTTAAAGGGAAATAAAAGATATTATACTAATAAGATAGGAGTCGGTTTGGGAGACCGACCTACTCTCCTCTTTTGCCCAAATTTAGTCATTTATTTCCTTTACCACTTTATGCTTTCTAACCACCTACTAAGAAATATTATATCAAATTGAAATCATGTGGGTTGTGATTATAAACTCATATTAGTCTCATCCTCGTCGTCATCTTCATCAATTAGTACTTGCTCCCTATAGTTGTAAGTGTTTTTAATTATTCTACATACACTACCTTTAATTTAATTTAGTGTAAGTTAGTGGTATATATATATATTTGAAATTGATATATTGAATGAGTATTGATTAGATGCTATAATCTGTTAGTGAATGATATATAATAATTTTGATGCAACAACCCAAGATTTATAATTGTTCTTGAACTTTTAAGTTGAATAAACTTAGGATTCATGATATATGTGTATTAGATTGAGGTAGAGAATTGAAGTGAAATAAAGGTAATTGTTGTTGAATTACGTTGGTTGATGCATAGGATTAGAACAAACTGAATTGTGAGCTTGGATTTGGTGAATTGGCTTGAGAAATTCGGATTCAGTTTGGAAACAGAAGTACAGGTCGTGGGTTAAGGGTAGAACCCGGCTGTTATGGTCTCCATGCCGGCTGATTCTTGTTGTTTAAGGACCCGGCGGGTCCAGGTCTCGAGCCGGCGGGTTCTATAGTCTGAAAGCTGATTCTTTTGTTATTTCATACAAGTGCTTATATATTTAAATAGTAATATGAAATGCCTGTATATGGGAAGTTGAATACTACGAAATAGTGATACAAGTTGGATTATTGATGATTAATTAAAATTATTAGATTAATGATATATTTTAATAACTTCTCATAAGTGTTATGCGAGTAATACTAGTATGATAAAAATAATAATAATTTGTAATTAGAAATTTATTACATAAGTATATAAATGAATGGTGATAAACTGATTATGATTGTTGGGTTAATAATATACTTTTATCATGAGCATTATTATTATGAACTAAATATAGTGATTTGTAAATTAGTTTAGCGAAGATGAGTACTTGTAACCGGGTACATATATTTTAATAACTTCTCATAAGTGTTATGCGAGTAATACTAGTATGATAAAAATAATAATAATTTGTAATTAGAAATTTATTACATAAGTATATAAATGAATGGTGATAAACTGATTATGATTGTTGGGTTAATAATATACTTTTATCATGAGCATTATTATTATGAACTAAATATAGTGATTTGTAAATTAGTTTAGCGAAGATGAGTACTTGTAACCGGGTACGATTATATGATTTATCATGTGATGTAGGTGATTTTATTAGAGTTTAAGTAACTGTGTCACCTAAATGTTGCATTAGTTTATATGAATATTAGTTTAACATAGACATTGGATCAGTTTGATATTATAACATAATGATGATGATTAAGTTGATACCTGGTAGGTAATATACTCCACACTTATAAAATGGAGTAATAACCGGAGTATTAATTATATAAGTTATTTGATTGTGAATTATAGAGTATATGAGTTATTTACAACTCGATGAGCATCTAATTATGGAAGCTATGTATTTATGTATGTTATATGATTATAACATGAGTTCATTTATTTAATGAATTACTGACTCGTTATTTAACTGTATTTTCAGATAAACAGAATGACTCAGTGACATTAGACTACTGAGTGGACGACTGAGGTATTGGTGAGTGTATCTATAAACCTCAATGTAATTTAGTTGTAACAGGTTTGATTATAACGGGTAAACATATTATTATTGATTTAGTTACCATAATTATTATGGGTTAATAATAATACTGTTGCTAGACGGTTAGTTGATATGTGATCACTTGAGCTATTTAGCCTTCGGGCACCAGTTGATTCATAGGCCAGCATTGGGCTGGGCTTGGGTTTGCTATATTGTTGAATAACGCAAGGTCTTACTACAAGTGTTATTGTCGTAGCCTGTGTTATTTGGGTTATAGCACCAAGTAGTCGGTTAAACCTCTATATGGGCCTGCAGTTGGTTTTCAAGTGTTCTTTGTGAAGGTGTTACCTCAAGAACCACCGGTCCTCTTTGACGCCAGTTGTATTTGATATTATATGTGGTAACAGATGGGTTGTGTGTGTGTGTATATATATATATATATATATGGTTATATGTTGTACACAAAGTTGTTATGCTAAGTTAGGCTGTTGTTTATTGATTTACTCACTTAGCGATGTGCTCATCCCCCACCATTCTACTTCCTGCAGGTTATGTTTTTGAGATATGATGGGTGGGCAGGAAGCTTTGGAAGTGAATGGAATGTTTGACAAGTGCATTACTCTGATGTTATTTTGATAAATAACGACATGTTTTGAATTATATAACACCTATGTGTAGTATTTTGGTTTGGAGAAAACTAAACTGTTGTATATTGTGTGTGGAAAAAGTTTACAGACATTTTAAGGTAATGTATAATAATAATATATGTTTTAAATCGACGCTTCCGAGTTAAAACCATTATTATAATGGTTTATAAAATGAGGGGTGTTATATTCACAATTCCTGAAGAAATATTGATGAGGGCACCAAGGTAGAAGGATATCTATGCTATAAACATGGGTGTTTCTAATTCTTCAATGGTGTCGACATGCTTACTATCCAAGGCCTCAGAAGCAGACGCACTTTTATGACATAGGAGAATGACACATCTGAATTTTGGAAAAATGAACTACATAACCAAGAATGGATTAGTTCTAGGTGTACCACATAAACGTTTTGAGTCTGAAGACAAGTGTGTTCCTTGCCTAAAAGGAAAGCAACACAAGAAATCACACAGGTCTAAGACTGAAAACTCAATCTCCTTGCCATTTGAATTGCTACACATGGACCTCTTTGGCCCAATAAGCAAGAGAAGTCTAGGTGGCAAGTGGTACTATTTAGTTATCACAGATGATTACTCTAGATTCTCATGGGTATTCTTTTTGTGATCTAAGGATAAAACTCCAGGAATATTAATGGAGTTCTTAGATCTAGTAGAGAATGTCTATAAAACAAGAGTAAAGCGTATTCGTAGTGATAATGGAACGGAATTCAAGAACTCAACGTTGAATATCTATTGCTTAAGCAAAGGGATACAACATCAATTCAGTGCACCATATGAACCTCAACAGAACGGTGTTGCTGAAAGGAAAAATCGAACGTTGATTGAAGCTGCCAGAACAATGCTTGCAGATTCAAAGCTTCCGGTCATATTTTGGGGCAGAAGCAGTGAATACAGCATGTCATGTTCTAAATAGGGAACTTACGGTCAAAAAGCGTAACAAGACTTGTTACGAATTATTGAATAATAAGAAACCTAATCTGAAGGGATTTGAACCCTTTGGAGCTGCATGTACAATATTGAAAATAGGAAATCAAGTTAAATTTGGCGAAAAGGCTGACGAAGGATTTTTCCTAGGTTATGTGCCCAATTCGACTAATAAAAGGGTTTTCAATAAAGTCACGGGATGACTGGAAATCGTTTATAACATTGAGGTTACGAGCTATGTACCTGCTTGTGACACCCGTCAAATTAGGACTAGTAATTAGTGCCTAATCAATTATTAATACATGTAATTAGTTCTGTGTTAGGCTAATTAATGTACCGATATATATATTATTGAATATATATACAATTATGCGATTTGATTAAATCGTACAAGTTTCAAATCGAATGTATTTCGGTTCAATTAAATACGGACGTTGGTGAAACAATTTTATTAAATAATATAACATTATTTAATGACAATATCTGTCCCAAAATATTATCTTGATAATAATACTTTGTAATTAATTCGTATCGTACAAACAACGGTTACGTGATTTAAAATCCGTACAACGAACGAGCAAACCGAGATCCCTAAATTAACGAATCATCTATATAAATGTATTTCCAAGTATATAGAAAGAACACTTCAAGTGAAGGTATTAAAATTTAAATCGTTACTTAAAAATGCGTAATAAACGTTTAAACACCAAACCGAACGAGAAAACAAACACCGCACGAAGCACAAATCGAATAAATGAGAAAATGACCAAAATACCCCTGAGTGGGCCCCCTAGGCCGGCCCCCTCTTTCCCCCATGTGATTCCACATGGTCACCACCCTTTCCCTCCACTAAAAATTCATGCAAATGATCACCATCACATTTCCTTACAACTCCACTCACATTTACATGCATATGACCATCTTCCACATTCTCAGTTCTCTCTATTCTCTCCACTCCTCACTCTCTCTCAAAATCCAGAGAAAACTCAGCCACTTCACCACCACCACAACCACCATAAACCACCATAGCACCACCACCATCAAAGTCACTATTTTACAAAGAACACAAGCTCAACAACAACTCCTCTTTCTCCTCATCTCATTACCATCAAATTCTTTGTAAGGAAACTTTTTCTTAATTTCATATTGTTTATTTACATGTTATAAGGCTCAACTAACAAGATTATGTCCAAATTTAAACTCAAAATACGTTTTTATGAATTTTTATACAAGAACACACAATCTGCCCAGAAAAACACAGGTTACTAAAAACGTCATATCTTGAGTTCTAGGAAGAGTTAGAAGATGCATTGTTTTTTAAATTTTGCGTATTGAAAAGATATACAACTTTCGTGTTTTACGTTTTTACCAGATCCGAACGTATTTTTCTCTATTTATCAATTTCTGGGACTGACCTGATTAAAATCAGAAACTGGACAATGCATGACAAATTAAATTGTTTCTCTATGATCATGGACATAAAACTCTTGGGAAAACATAAGTTAGACACTAAACACCTAGAAGATCAGTTGATAAAAATTGTGAGACTTGACTTTGACCAGAAATTGGTAATATCACTTGGTGAATAAACCGACAAAAAGTCGAAAATGCGAAATCTTGAATATTTGGAACTTTTATAAGAATTGACACTCTTGGTGAACTTGGACACAAACCGACAATTTATTTAGACTCTATAAACTGATATTTGGGTTGGGTGAAAGTTTCGGGTCAAACCGAGTAAGTTTGACCAAGTCAACAAAAGTGGCTAGTTTTCGAAAAACTTACTATATTTGGAAAGTGGTAACAAAAATGGGTTTGGTTGACCTAGTTAGTAACTTGGACCAAAAACTAAATTTTGGAAAGTTTCCCGAATGAAAAACCGACACTTGGATACACTTGGGCTAAAAACGGAAATTTGACCAGACGCTAGTGTCGCATGACCTGCGACACTACCTGCGACATTACCTGCGACACTACCATAGTGTCGCTAATAGTGTCGCTATTTATTAAAAATTTGATTGAACCTGCGACACTGACCCTAATGTCGCATAACCTTACTGCGACACTGACTTTTGTGCGACACTGACCCTAATGTCGCATAACCTCACTACGACATTAACCTTAATGCGACACTGACCCTAGTGTCGCATAAACTCACTGTGATATTGACCTTAGTGTCGCATGACCTGCAACACTCGCATACACTGCGACACTTACTCTAGTGTCGCATGACTTGCGACACTGACACTAGTGACGCTACTAGTGTCGCTAAAAACAGAATTTATGGGACTTGTTTTCACCAAGTATTGAACATGGATAACAACTTATAAACACACATGATACATACTGTAACTATATATATGATGACACAAACTTAATAATAATGTCTTAAAGGATTATTATTACAAACTTTCACCAACGGGTTGTCCACGTTTTGATGAACAAAGATGAACAATCAAACATTTGGACATAACTAATTGTTGGACAACAAACATGGATGGTCTGTTGAGACATCTACTCACTCATATAACATTGCGCGTTTTGAACGCCCGACAGGTTACAAGTCTTCGGACATCAATTCACAGCTAATCAATTCAAGTTTATTTTAATAAACACTCAAGGCTCAGGTGAGTCTCATGGCCCCTATTTTACTGCTTTTTCAATCAGGGGTGTGATATTATTGCTCGTTTTATTTTACAAGTTGAACGCAAGTACCAATCAATCAAATACTACATGAGTTGTTTTCAACTAATCACTAAAGCCCTCCATAACATAGTCTGGTAATACATCTGTAGCGTGAATGTTAGTATATGATATCATATAGGATTGACAATCCTCGTCCGGGTTAGCACGCACTAACTGGTCAAACAGACGTATTAGCATTTGGGAAGACGAGTGTAGATTAGGCACTCGTAGGAGGCAACTCAGTTGGGTTTCCTTAATTGGACCTGACACTCAAGTTAAGCTCAGACTATGTGCTCATGGCTGTATAACTTTTATTTTGCTTAATTGCATTTTAAATTCAATTATATTATAAAATCTTGCGGTTCATACAAATATGTGTTGACATACAAACCTGTGAGCTCATCAGCGTTTCGCTGACCCATTTTAGCATGTATCACAGGTGACCAGCAGTAGGTTGGACTGCTCAATCAAGATCTATTAGCTCGAATCAGCATGCAAACAAACAGAGATTTTAGCTGCATTATTATATTTTGTATAGATTAATTATGTACTTAAATCTCTTATTTTCAAGCGGAGCTAATGTAAACAATATTTTGATGTAAACTTTTGTTTTATCAATATCAATATAAAACGACGCATATAGTGGTCGTTCATTATATCTTTTGTGCTGTGTATATTGATTAGTCGCGCCCCGACCCGATTCGCTTCCGCAACCCGAATTTGGGGGTGCGACAGATTGGTATCAGAGCTTCGAGGTTATAGTGAACTAGGTTGCATTTAGTGGGCCTAGACTATGACCATTAGGCAGTATTCCTTATTAAGTATGATTAGGTTCAGTGACTGCATTGTATTGGTTTAATTTAACATAGCCTGATCAACTATGTACAATTAAAAGAATATGATGTGAGATCTGAAAGGAGTCATGACTGAACAGGATACATTAGTTGACTCTGACCTCGAGAGAACCGGGACTCAAATATGTCTGTGTTAGACACTTTAGGCTATTATGTGATATATATATATATATATATATATATATATATATATATATATATATACATAGATAGGCCTCTCTCACGCTCAATATCTTAGGTTATATTATATATGTATTATATGAATATAGGCCTCACTTTTTCTAACGTTTTATCTCAGAATGGCAAACACACCACCCAATTCATCACGCTCTCATCCGTATGGATCGCGTAATCCAAGGGTAGCTAGGAGGAACACCAGGTTGCCTCGAGCTGACCCATACCCCATTCACTTCACTTTGTCAGATTTAGCCACTAGACTACACCGACACGAACAACGACTTGATACTATGGATATCGAACTCCAGGAAACCAACGAAAACTGGAGACTCACATCACTTGAACGCATCAATCAAGTCTCCGAGGATCATGAACATACAATCAACCACGTGAACACCCTTGACAATCGTCTGGGTGAAACCGTCGAAACCATGGAGGTTGTCCACAATCAAGTGATTGGCAACCGAAACGAAATTTCTGTCCTACAATCAAGGCTGAACCAGTGCGAGACACGTCTAAGGGAAACCGAGGATGCCCTCCGCCTGGTTAGCAGACTTGCAGAATCTGTGGACCGTCTCACCACACTACTGCCACAACTCAATCTACGTCAGGATTAGCTTAGGCTGAACCTGTACTTTATTATGCTTTCATAGGACCTATGTAATTCGACCGGATGTAATAATTCCCGGAACTTTTGTAAAACTTCTAAGTCTGTAACTTTTGAAACCTCTAGCTAGAAATTTTCTGTAATCGTTTGACTTCGTATTATGAATTGACAATCTCTTTCGTTATTTCTACAATATGATTGTTACTCTGTGATGTTGTATATTACCCTTCTTACATATATACATCTATCGTAATTATCATCCTGGTGCAATTTCTTATGTACCTCTCATTCTTTCTTGAAGAATCATGCCGCCAAAGAGGAAAAGTTACAGTGATGCCGAACTTGCTGCTGTCGTATCTCGAGCAGTGGCCGATGCTTTAGCTGCTCGGGATTCACCCCGAAACTCACGAAACAATGACGAAACTCCAGTCAATACTCCTGTTATCAAACCTTGCTCTTACAAGGATTTTCTTAGCTGCAAACCACTCTACTTCAAGGGCACGGAAGGTGCCATTGGTCTGATCCGATGGATTGAACGTATGGAATCCGTCTTCAACCTCTGCAACTGTGCTGAGGAAAACAAGGTCAAATTCTCTGCTTACACCTTTCAGGAAGGTGCACTTACGTGGTGGAACACCCACGCCAACTCTGTAGGCATCGAAATAGCAAACCAACTCCCCTGGGCTGAATTGAAGAAAAAGCTAAGGGAAAAATACTGCCCTGAAGAAGAATTACATCGATTGGAAGAAGAGTTCTGGCACCTGACTGTGCAGGGAACTGACATCGCTGGATATACCACCAAATTCCAGCAATTTGCACTATTATGCCCGGATTTGGTTGATCCGGAGGAGAAGAGCATCAAAAGATACATCCGCGGCCTCCCGGAAAATATCCAAGGGAATGTCGCTTCATCCAAGCCAACCACTACTGAAAGTGCTATCCGGCTAGCACATGAACTCATGGCAATGGTTATCAACCGTGAGAAATCCAATACATCCTCCTCCAACAACAACAAACGCAAATCTTCCGAACACCAAAACAACCAGAACAAGAAATCCAACACCATTCAAGTCTACAACACCAATTCCGAAACCAAACGCGCTTACACTGGGGACAGGCCATATTGTTCCAAATGCAACTACCACCACGACGGTCCATGCAGTACTCCCTGCAACAACTGCAAGAAGTACGGGCACTTGACCCGAGATTGCCGAGCCCCCAAATCCAACAACAACATCTCTCGCAACAATTCCAACCAACCCAAATCCTGCTTTGGGTGTGGAGAAACAGGACACTTCAAGAACGAATGTCCTAAAAACAAGAACAAGGGAAACAACAACAACAACAATGCAAGGGGAAGAGCGTTCGTACTCAACTCCGGGGATGCCCGTCAGGACCCGAATGTGGTCACGGGTATGTTCCTCCTCAATAACTTATCTGCTTCTATTCTGTTTGATACTGGTGCCGATAGAAGTTTTATTTCCGATGAGTTCTACCCTCTACTTGATATTGCACCTATTGCCCTAGATGTTAAGTACACCGTAGAACTTGCAAATGGCAAACTCATAGAAACTGATAGTGTGATACCTAATTGCACTTTAAACCTAGCCAATGAAATCTTTTCAATCGATCTTATGCCTGTTGAAATTGGAAGTTTCGACGTCATCATTGGTATGGACTGGTTGTCCAAACATCGCGCTGAAATCATTTGTTATGATAAACTCGTTCGTATTCCTCTCGCCGTCGGTAGAACCTTGGTCATACAGGGGGAGACCGGTGGGACGAGACTAAACATCATATCTTGCTTGAAAACTTGTAAATTCCTAAGAAAAGGTTATCCAGCAATCCTCGCACACATCATGGAGAAAAAGTCGGAGGAGAAGCGACTTGAGGATGTGCCCATCGTTCGAGACTTTCCAGAAGTCTTTCCCGAAGAACTACCTGGTCTACCACCATCCAGACAAGTTGAATTCTCAATCGACCTTGTGCCAGGTGCTGCGCCTGTGGCCCGGGCACCATACCGATTAGCCCCATTCGAACTTCAGGAGCTGTCCACCCAGTTACAGGAACTCCTGGATAGGGGATTCATTCGACCGAGTTCTTCACCTTGGGGAGCTCCGGTCTTGTTCGTGAAAAAGAAAGACGGTTCTTTCCGAATGTGTATCGACTACCGAGAGTTGAACAAGCTAACCGTTAAGAACCGGTATCCACTTCCTCGCATCGATGACCTATTTGACCAACTTCAAGGGTCGAGTATTTATTCAAAGGTCGATCTTCGGTCAGGCTATCATCAACTTCGAGTTCGCGACACCGACATCCCGAAAACTGCTTTCCGAACTCGTTACGGGCATTATGAATTTCGAGTGATGCCCTTCGGTTTAACAAACGCACTAGCTGTATTCATGGATCTAATGAATCGGGTGTGCAAGCCATATCTCGATAAGTTTGTCATTGTCTTCATTGACGACATTCTCATCTATTCGAGCAATGAACAAGAACATGCTCAACACCTCAAAACCATTCTAGAACTACTTAAACACGAAGAGCTTTACGCCAAATTCTCCAAGTGTGAATTCTGGATACAATCCGTTCAATTCCTTGGACATGTTGTTAATAGTCAAGGAATCCATGTCGATCCATCGAAAATCGAGGCCATCAAGTGCTGGCAAGCACCCACATCTCCAACCGAAGTACGTCAATTCTTGGGTCTTGCCGGATACTATCGGCGATTTATTGAAAATTTATCAAAAATAGCTCAACCACTCACAACCCTGACTCAGAAAGACAAAAAGTTCGATTGGATAATAAACAAGAGTCAGCATTTCAACTTCTAAAATGAAAGCTTTGCAGTGCTCCGATTCTATCCTTACCCGAAGGCACCGATGACTTCGTGGTATACTGCGATGCTTCTCATCAAGGTCTCGGTTGCGTGCTGATGCAACGAGACAAAGTTATTGCTTATGCTTCACGACAGCTCAAAATTCATGAAAAGAACTACACCACCCACGATCTCGAGCTAGGAGCTGTCGTCTTTGCCCTCAAAATATGGAGACACTACCTATACGGCACTAAGTGCACAATCTTTACCGACCACAAAAGCCTCCAACACATATTCGATCAGAAGGATCTCAACATGAGACAACGCCGGTGGGTCGAGTTGCTCACCGACTATGATTGTGAAATCAAATACCATCCGGGCAAAGCAAATGTTGTTGCCGATGCCCTCAGTCGAAAAGAACGAATGAAACCACTTCGAGTTCGAGCCCTCAGCATGACTATTCACAATGATCTAAACATTCAGATTCTCACTACTCAACTCGAAGCTTTGAAACCTGTTAATATCAAAAACGAAGCCTTGCGAGGCATGGACAAACAATTTGAAATCAAGCCTAACGGGATTAGGTATTTCTCAAACCGAATCTGGTTACCCAGTTTTGGAAACCTACGAGACTTGGTGATGGATGAAGCTCACAAGTCCAAATATTCTATCCATCCTGGATCCGATAAAATGTATCACGGCATCAAGGAATTTTATTGGTGGCCGAATATGAAAGCTGAAATCGCTACATACGTCAGCAAGTGTCTTACTTGCTCGAAAGTCAAAGCTGAATACCAAAAACCTTCTGGTTTACTCCAACAACCCAGCATTCCTGAATGGAAATGGGAATAAATCGCCATGGATTTCATAACCAAACTACCAAAGTCATCGAGCGGTTGCGATACCATTTGGGTGATCGTCGATCGTCTCACAAAATCTGCCCATTTTCTGGCAATCAAGGAAACCGACAAAATGGAACGCCTCACACAAATCTACATCAAAGAGGTTGTTTCTCGACACGGTGTTCCAATCTCAATTATCTCCGATAGGGATAGTCGCTTCACATCTCACTTTTGGCAATCACTTCAAAAATCATTGGGTACCCGTCTTGATATGAGTACCGCATACCATCCTCAGACCAACGGCCAAAGTGAACGGACCATTCAAACACTGGAAGACATGCTACGAGCCTGCGTAGTTGATTTCGGTGTAAATTGGGAAAAACATCTACCATTGTGCGAGTTTTCGTACAACAACAGCTATCACACCAGCATTAAGGCTGCACCTTTCGAGGCACTGTACGGTCGTAAGTGCCGATCACCTATCTGTTGGACCGAAGTGGGAGACAGTCAACTCACTGGTCCAGAGATCATTCACGAAACAACTGAAAAGATCTTCGAGATCCAAAACAAACTCAAAGCCGCACGTGATCGTCAGAAAAGTTATGCTGACGTGAGACGCAAACCACTCGAGTTCCAGGTTGGGGATCGAGTGCTACTCAAAATTTCACCTTGGAAAGGTGTTATCCGATTCGGTAAACGCGGAAAATTAAATCCCAGATACATTGGACCATTTGAGATCCTCAAGAGGGTAGGTCCAGTGGCATATCGATTGCAACTGCCATCCGAGCTCAGCAGTGTGCATCCCACTTTTCATATTTCAAATTTAAAGAAGTGTCTGTCTGATGAGACACTTATCATTCCACTCGATGAAATTCGAGTTGACGACAAGCTTCATTTTGTTGAAGAACCCGTCGAAATCATGGACCGTGAGGTCAAACAACTCAAACAAAGTCGTATTCCCATTGTCAAAGTCAGGTGGAATTCGCGGCGTGGGCCGGAATACACCTGGGAGCGGGAGGACCAGATGCGACTCAAGTACCCTCAGTTATTTGCTGACGCTACTTTAAACACGACTTCAGACAAAATTTCGGGACGAAATTCTCCTAACAAGGGGAGAATGTGACACCCGTCAAATTAGGACTAGTAATTAGTGCCTAATCAATTATTAATACATGTAATTAGTTCTGTGTTAGGCTAATTAATGTACCGATATATATATTATTGAATATATATACAATTATGCGATTTGATTAAATCGTACAAGTTTCAAATCGAATGTATTTCGGTTCAATTAAATACGGACGTTGGTGAAACAATTTTATTAAATAATATAACATTATTTAATGACAATATCTGTCCCAAAATATTATCTTGATAATAATACTTTGTAATTAATTCGTATCGTACAAACAACGGTTACGTGATTTAAAATCCGTACAACGAACGAGCAAACCGAGATCCCTAAATTAACGAATCATCTATATAAATGTATTTCCAAGTATATAGAAAGAACACTTCAAGTGAAGTTATTAAAATTTAAATCGTTACTTAAAAATGCGTAATAAACGTTTAAACACCAAACCGAACGAGAAAACAAACACCGCACGAAGCACAAATCGAATAAATGAGAAAATGACCAAAATACCCCTGAGTGGGCGCCCTAGGCCGGCCCCCTCTTTCCCCCATGTGATTCCACATGGTCACCACCCTTTCCCTCCACTAAAAATTCATGCAAATGATCACCATCACATTTCCTTACAACTCCACTCACATTTACATGCATATGACCATCTTCCACATTCTCAGTTCTCTCTATTCTCTCCACTCCTCACTCTCTCTCAAAATCCAGAGAAAACTCAGCCACTTCACCACCACCACAACCACCATAAACCACCATAGCACCACCACCATCAAAGTCACTATTTTACAAAGAACACAAGCTCAACAACAACTCCTCTTTCTCCTCATCTCATTACCATCAAAATCTTTGTAAGGAAACTTTTTCTTAATTTCATATTGTTTATTTACATGTTATAAGGCTCAACTAACAAGATTATGTCCAAATTTAAACTCAAAATACGTTTTTATGAATTTTTATACAAGAACACACAATCTGCCCAGAAAAACACAGGTTACTAAAAACGTCATATCTTGAGTTCTAGGAAGAGTTAGAAGATGCATTGTTTTTTAAATTTTGCGTATTGAAAAGATCTACAACTTTCGTGTTTTACGTTTTTACCAGATCCGAACGTATTTTTCTCTATTTATCAATTTCTGGGACTGACCTGATTAAAATCAGAAACTGGACAATGCATGACAAATTAAATTGTTTCTCTATGATCATGGACATAAAACTCTTGGGAAAACATAAGTTAGACACTAAACACCTAGAAGATCAGTTGATAAAAATTGTGAGACTTGACTTTGACCAGAAATTGGTAATATCACTTGGTGAATAAACCGACAAAAAGTCGAAAATGCGAAATCTTGAATATTTGGAACTTTTATAAGAATTGACACTCTTGGTGAACTTGGACACAAACCGACAATTTATTTAGACTCTATAAACTGATATTTGGGTTGGGTGAAAGTTTCGGGTCAAACCGAGTAAGTTTGACCAAGTCAACAAAAGTGGCTAGTTTTCGAAAAACTTACTATATTTGGAAAGTGGTAACAAAAATGGGTTTGGTTGACCTAGTTAGTAACTTGGACCAAAAACTAAATTTTGGAAAGTTTCCCGAATGAAAAACCGACACTTGGATACACTTGGGCTAAAAACGGAAATTTGACCAGACGCTAGTGTCGCATGACCTGCGACACTACCTGCGACATTACCTGCGACACTACCATAGTGTCGCTAATAGTGTCGCTATTTATTAAAAATTTGATTGAACCTGCGACACTGACCCTAATGTCGCATAACCTTACTGCGACACTGACTTTTGTGCGACACTGACCCTAATGTCGCATAACCTCACTACGACATTAACCTTAATGCGACACTGACCCTAGTGTCGCATAAACTCACTGTGATATTGACCTTAGTGTCGCATGACCTGCAACACTCGCATACACTGCGACACTTACTCTAGTGTCGCATGACTTGCGACACTGACACTAGTGACGCTACTAGTGTCGCTAAAAACAGAATTTATGGGACTTGTTTTCACCAAGTATTGAACATGGATAACAACTTATAAACACACATGATACATACTGTAACTATATATATGATGACACAAACTTAATAATAATGTCTTAAAGGATTATTATTACAAACTTTCACCAACGGGTTGTACACGTTTTGATGAACAAAGATGAACAATCAAACATTTGGACATAACTAATTGTTGGACAACAAACATGGATGGTCTGTTGAGACATCTACTCACTCATATAACATTGCGCGTTTTGAACGCCCGACAGGTTACAAGTCTTCGGACATCAATTCACAGCTAATCAATTCAAGTTTATTTTAATAAACACTCAAGGCTCAGGTGAGTCTCATGGCCCCTATTTTACTGCTTTTTCAATCAGGGGTGTGATATTATTGCTCGTTTTATTTTACAAGTTGAACGCAAGTACCAATCAATCAAATACTACATGAGTTGCTTTCAACTAATCACTAAAGCCCTCCATAACATAGTCTGGTAATACATCTGTAGCGTGAATGTTAGTATATGATATCATATAGGATTGACAATCCTCGTCCGGGTTAGCACGCACTAACTGGTCAAACGGACGTATTAGCATTTGGGAAGACGAGTGTAGATTAGGCACTCGTAGGAGGCAACTCAGTTGGGTTTCCTTAATTGGACCTGACACTCAAGTTAAGCTCAGACTATGTGCTCATGGCTGTATAACTTTTATTTTGCTTAATTGCATTTTAAGTTCAATTATATTATAAAATCTTGCGGTTCATACAAATATGTGTTGACATACAAACCTGTGAGCTCACCAGCGTTTCGCTGACCCATTTTAGCATGTATCACAGGTGACCAGCAGTAGGTTGGACTGCTCAATCAAGATCTATTAGCTCGAGTCAGCATGCAAACAAACAGAGATTTTAGCTGCATTATAATATTTTGTATAGATTAATTATGTACTTAAATCTCTTATTTTCAAGCGGAGCTAATGTAAACAATATTTTGATGTAAACTTTTGTTTTATCAATATCAATGTAAAACGACGCATATAGTGGTCGTTCATTATATCTTTTGTGCTGTGTATATTGATTAGTCGCGCCCCGACCCGATTCGCTTCCGCAACCCGAATTTGGGGGTGCGACACTGCTGTACATAAGGGATTAGATTGGCAATTTGACTATTCAGATCTCTTTCAATCATTTAAAGTTCTCATAACTGACTTTGTCAATGATTCAGAGATCTCTCAGCACTTATTGTATGAAGATTCGGACAATGGTCCCTCTTCAACCTCGAGTGTTCCGAAATCTGGAATAAGGACAACAGATGACTCAAATGAAGCTTCTTCAAGTGGGTCACAACAACCTTCAAAGGATCAGTATCAAGAAACAGAAGATTCTGAGGAGGATCTTCAAACAAAGTTTGATGATATACTTACTTCTTTGAACCACTTAAGGTTATCTTCAACTAGTTCAGAAGATATGCCTTCATTAGAAGAGATTGGTACTAACTTAGGAGATGAGTTAATAGTTGAACCTATACCGGTTACAAGAACGAGTAAGAATCATCCCGTTGAAAACATCATCGGTGATATTAATACTCCTGTTCAAACTAGGACTCAATCTAAAGCTAGTACATCTGAAAATTTGACTATTCCGATCTCTTTCAGTCATTTAAAGTTCCCATAAGTGACTTTGTCTGTGATTCAGAGATTTCACAACATTTATTGAATGGAGACTTGGACAATGGTTTGTCTTCAACATCGAGTGTTCCGAATTCTGGAATCAGGACAACAAATGACTCAAATGAAGCTTCTTCAAGTGGGTCTCAACAATTTTCAAAGGATAAGTATCAAGAAACAGAAGATTCTGAAGAGGATCTTCAAACAACGTTTGATGATGTGCTTACTTCTTTGAACCATTTAAAGATCTCTTCAGCAAGTTCAGAAGAAATGCCTTCATTAGAAGAGATTGGTACTGACTTAGTTGACCCTATACTGGTTACAAGAATGAGTAAGAATCATCCCGTTGAAAACATCATCGGTGATATTAATACTCCTGTTCAAACTAGGACTCAATCTAAAGCTAGTACATCTGAAAATTTAGAAAGCTTGTATACTGCTATGAAAGAGACAGGGATTCCTAATCAATGTCTATATTCATGCTTTATCTCACAAGTTGAGCCTAAAAATGTGCAAATGGCTCTAAAAGAAAGCTCGTGGGTCGAAGCTATGCAAGAAGAACTATTACAGTTCTCAAAATTATAAGTATGGGAGTTGGTTGACCTTCCAAAGGGAGAATATCCAATTGGAACTAGATGGGTATTTAAGTGTAAGAGGGATAACCGGGGCGTCATTACTCGCAATAAAGCTCATCTAGTAGTTCAAGGGTTTAATCAACAAGAAGGAATAGATTACAACGAAGTGTTTGCACCAGTTGCTAGGCTAGAAGCAATTAGAGTATTCTTAGCATTTGCCACCTTTAAAGGTATAAAAGTTTATCAGTTGGATGTTAAGAGTGCCTTTTTGTATGGCAAAGTTGAAGAATTAGTGTATGTTTCACAACCACCAGGGTTTACTGATTCTGACTATCCAGATAGAGTATATCGCTTGAATAAGGCTCTATACGGATTACACCAGGCACCTAGGGCATGGTATGGAACACTATTAACGTATCTACTTGAGAATGGATTTACAAGAGGATCAATTGATTGTACACTTTTTGTAAAGTGGAACAAGAATGACTTTTTACTTGTACAAGTGTATGTTGATGACATTATCTTTGGATCTTCTGATGAAAAGATGTGTCAAGAATTTGAGAAAGTCATGAGAAAAAGGTTTGAGATGTCTGCAATGGGAGATTTAAACTTCTTCTTAGGATTGCAAGTTGATCAAAAGAAGGATGGATTCTTTATTCATCAATCTAAATATACATATGAGCTATTGGAACGCTTTAAGATGGATGAAAGTAAGGTCTACAATACTCCAATTCCAGTCAATCATAACCTTGGA
The DNA here is from genome assembly GCA_963422505.1 of Pseudognaphalium luteoalbum. Taxonomy (NCBI): domain Eukaryota; kingdom Viridiplantae; phylum Streptophyta; class Magnoliopsida; order Asterales; family Asteraceae; genus Pseudognaphalium; species Pseudognaphalium luteoalbum. The sequence goes on from OY730196.1 coordinate 54,610,804, forward strand.
CCAAATACATCGAGTGATAGCGATGTGGATCCAACTCTTTATAGAGCCATGATCGAATCACTAATGTATTTAACTGCCTCTAGGCCTGACATTATGTTTGCTGTTTGTATATGCACAAGATATCAGGTGTCGCACCCCCAAATTCGGGTTGCGGAAGCGAATCGGGTCGGGGCGCGACTAATCAATATACACAGCACAAAAGATATAATGAACGACCACTACAATGCGTCGTTTTACTTTGGTATTGATAAAACAAAAGTTTACATCATAATATTGTTTACATTAGCCCGGTTTGAAATTGAGAGATTTAAGTACATAATTAACCTATACAAAATATAATAATGCAGCTAAATCTCTGATTGTTTGCATGCTGACTCGAGCTAATAGTTCTTGATTGAGCTGTCCAACTTACTGCTGGTCACCTGTGATACATGCTAAAATGGGTCAGCGAAACGCTGGTGAGCTCACAGGTTTGTATGTCAACGCATATTTGTATGAACCGCAAGATTTTATAATGTAATTGAATTTAAAATGCAATTAAGCAAAATAAAAGTTATACAGCCATGAGCACATAGTCTGAGCTTAACTTGAGTGTCAGGTCCAATTAAGGAAACCCAACTTGAATGCCTCCTACGAGTGCCTAATCCACACTTGTCTTCCCGAATGCTAATACGTCCGTTTGACCAGTTAGTGCGTGCTAACCCGGACGAGGATTTTCAATCCTATATGATATCATATACTAACATTCACGCTACAGATGTATTACCAGACTATGCTATGGAGGGCTTTATTGATTAGTTGAAAACAACTCATGTAGTATTTGATTGGATTGTACTTGCGTTCTACTTGTACAACAAAACGAGCAATAATATCACACCCCTGATTGAAAAGCAGTAAAATAGGGGCCATGAGACTCACCTGAGCCTTGAGTGTTTAAATTGATAAACTTGAATTGATTAGCGGTGGATTGATGTCCGAAGACTTGTAACCTGAGGGTGTCCAAGACACACAATGGTTATAACATGAGTAGGCATCTCGAAAGACTGCCCTTGTAGTTGTTCGTCCAACTTAGAATGTCCAAATTACTACGATTTGGTTGATTGAATTATCCAAATTACTACGATTTGGTTGTTTGACTTGTGTTTTGAAAACGTGTACGACCCGCTGGTGATTTGTTTGTAATAATAATCCCATATTATTATTTTGATGATTTTGAAGTATTATACTTAAAAATAAATTCCAATGTGTTTTGGAGGTCATGTCACATTCGTGTTTGATGTTATACAAGTTTAACTCTTTGTGTGAAAGTTTAGATGTAACACCGTTACTTGTGAACCTAGGGTAAGGGCGAAGCCCGTTAATGACGGGGGTCCGGGGGCAGCGCCCCTGGTAGCGGGGTCCAAGGGGTGGCAGCCCCTGGCGGGGTCCAAGGGGCAGAGCCCCTGGCTGGGGTCGACACTTAGTAAAATTTGTGTTTTCTTGGTTCTGTTTCATGCGACATAGCATGCGACATAAGGCTTGTGTCGCTAGGTGCGACATAGTCTGTTGTGTAGCAGATCACCTCTGCGACATAAGGGCTTGTGTCGCTAAGTGCGACATAGTCTGTTGTGTCGCAGATCACCTCTACGACATAAGGGCTTGTGTCGCTAAGTGCGACATAATTCAAATTATGCGACACAAAGGCTTGTGTCGCAGGTGGCCTGGAGCCTCTGCGACACAACGAGCTGTTGGCCGGAAAATGAGCCGAAAAGGTGTTTTCCGGCCTCCGTTCGACCTGTACTTTTACCCAACCCATATTTGGACATTTTAAGCTTAAAGAAACAACTAGAACTTAAAAACACTTGAAATCGAAAGGTTTCGAGTTTTGTCGGAAACTTACAAAGTGATGAATCGAAATTCCAAAAAGGTAGGAGTGTAGATCGTTGCGTGGTGATCGTTTTTCTCTAAATGGGTGTGACGATTTATGGTGGTTTGTTGGTGTTATTTGGTGGTTTTGGATGATGGTGGTGGTGGTGAAAGTTGAGAGAAAATGGAAGGAAGAAAGAGAAAGTAAGTGGTGGAAATGAGGGGGAAGAAAGGAGGGAGGTGGGGTTTTGGTGAAAGCCTCACCTTTCCAGCCCCAGTAATTGTGCTCCGTGCGGTGTTCGTTTTCCCGATCGTTTAATCGTTAATTAATTATTTTGCGCATTTAAACATGCGTTTTAAAATACGAGGATTTAGTCAATATTTTTGTTGAAGTATTTTACCAAATACTTAACACTTGAGTTATATAAAATATAACTTAGTTTCGCTTTGATTGTTTGCGCGCTTAATATTTTAATCGCGTAGATGTTTCTTCGTGCAATGCGAATTAATTACAACATATTATCAAATAGTATTTTGAATAATTAGTGTTATTAAATAATGTTATGTTATTTAATAAAATTGTTCACCAACGTCCGTATTAATTGAACCGAATTACATTCGATTTGAAAATTGTACAATTTAATCAAATCGCATAATTGTATATATTAAACAATATATATATATTGATACATTAATTAGCCTAACACAGAACTAATTACATGTATTACACTTGATTAGGCACTAATTACTAGTCCTAATTTGACGGGTGTCACATTCTCCCCCTGTTAGAAGAATTTCGTCCCGAAATTTAGTTTGAAGTCGTGTTTGAAGTAGCGTCAGCAAATAACTGAGGATACTTGAGTCGCATCTGGTCCTCCCGTTCCCAGGTGAATTCCGGCCCACGTCGCGAATTCCACCTGACTTTGACAATGGGAATACGACTTTGTTTGAGTTGTTTGACCTCACGGTCCATTATTTCGGCGGGTTCTTCAACAAAATGGAGCTTGTCGTTAACCCGGATTTCATCGAGTGGAATGATAAGTGTCTCGTCAGACAGACACTTTTTCAAATTTGAAATGTGGAAAGTGGGATGCACGCTGCTGAGCTCGGATGGCAGCTGCAATCGATATGCCACTGGACCTATCCTCTCGAGGATCTTGAATGGTCCAATGTATCTGGGATTTAACTTCCCGCGTTTACCGAATCGGATAACACCTTTCCAAGGTGAAACTTTGAGTAGTACTCGATCCCCAACCTGGAACTCGAGTGGTTTGCGTCTCACGTCAGCATAACTTTTCGGACGATCACGTGCGGCTTTGAGTTTGTTTTGAATCTCGAAGATTTTCTCGGTTGTTTCGTGAATGATTTCTGGACCCGTGAGTTGGCTATCCCCAACTTCGGTCCAACAGATAGGTGTTCGGCACTTACGACCGTACAGTGCCTCGAAAGGTGCAGCCTTGATGCTGGTATGATAGCTATTGTTGTACGAAAACTCGCACAATGGTAGGTGTCGTTCCCAGTTTACACCGAAGTCAACTACGCAGGCCCGTAGCATGTCTTCCAGTGTTTGAATTGTTCGTTCACTTTGGCCATCAGTTTGAGGATGGTACGCCGTACTCATATCGAGACGAGTACCTAATGATTTTTGAAGTGATTGCCAAAAGTGAGACGTGAAACGACTATCCCTATCGGAGATAATTGAGATTGGAACACCGTGTCGAGAAACAACCTCTTTAATTGAGATTGGAACAAAATGTATCAGGTTTCCTTGATTGCCAGAAAATGAGCAGATTTTGTGAGACGATCGATGATCACCCAAATGGTATCGCAACCGCTCGATGACTTTGGTAGTTTGGTTATGAAATCCATGGCAATTTGTTCCCATTTCCATTCCGGAATGCTGGGTTGTTGGAGTAAACCAGAAGGTTTTTGGTATTCAGCTTTGACTTTCGAGCAAGTAAGACACTTGCTAACGTATGTAGCGATTTCAGCTTTCATATTCGGCCACCAATAAAATTCCTTGATGCCGTGATACATTTTGTCGGATCCAGGATGGATAGAATATTTGGACTTGTGAGCTTCATCCATCACTAAGTCTCGCAGGTTCCCAAAACTAGGCAACCAAATTCAGTTAGAGAAGTACTTAACTCCATTAGGTTTGACTTCAAATTGTTTATCCATGACTCGCAAGGCTTCGTTTTTGATGTTATCGGGTTTCAGAGCTTCGAGTTGAGCCGTGAGAATATGAATGTTTAGATCATTGTGAATAGTCATGCTGAGGGCTCGGACTCGAAGTGGTTTCGTTCGTTCTTTTCGACTCAGGGCATCTGCAACAACATTTGCTTTGCCCGGATGATATTTGATCTCACAATCGTAGTCGGTAAGCAATTCGACCCACCGGCGTTGTCTCATGTTGAGATCCTTCTAATCGAATATGTGTTGGAGACTTTTGTGGTCGGTAAAGATTATGCACTTAGTGCCATAGAGGTAATGTCTCCAAATTTTGAGGGCAAAGACGACAGCTCCTAGCTCGAGATCGTGGGTGGTGTAGTTCTTTTCATGAATTTTGAGCTGTCGTGAAGCATAAGCAATAACTTTGTCTCGTTGCATCAGCACACAACCGAGACTTTGATGAGAAGCATCGCAGTATACCACGAAGTCATCGGTGCCTTCGGGTAAGGATAGAATCGGAGCACTGCAAAGCTTTCGTGTTGGGACATAGATTGTGACAACAGATCTAGCTTGAAATATGACTAGTGTAATTGTGATTGTATTGATATATTGGTTTATATTTGTAAACGCATATTCGTTTTGTTATTAATATTTCATATTAAAGATAGACGAAATAACGTATTTATATTATACGTTTGTTGCGAAGCGAGTCGAGATCTCAGGTCGCAGCAAGGTGAGCTGCGAGATGAGAACTGAACTCGTTATGGCTAAGCTGGGCTTGGGCTAAGCGAGGCGAGTTGGGCTGAACTCGCAGGCCCATGCGAGCCGAGCTGAGATAACATATATAAACGATTTTATTTGGCAAAATCGTTAACTTCAAAACAACAACTTTTGCACAGAAACTAGAGAACACTTTTATCATCTGCGAACTCAACAAACCCAGAGAAAACATAACCTACGGCTAGACTTTGACGATTCATCGTATAAAGTTAAGTCTTATTAAACGCAATTACGAATTTACTCGTTATTAGTAAGATAACACCGTATTGAGGGATTCCGCACCTTAATACTACAGATAACGAAGTTATCGATCCTAGAACTAGGGACTTACATCTGGTATCAGAGCTTTCGGGCTAAATACGAGTGTATTCGTGAGTTTTAGTGATATTGCGTTTTGATTCGGGTTGTTTTTACGTGCATTATAGCAATATTAACGATCAAAATCATTCTCTGGATATTTTAGGGTTTGTTTACGGTTGAAATCGCTAGTTTCAGTCGTAAAAATACCTTAAAATTTCGCTTTCGGGTTTAACAGCCGTTTTGCGAGTTGAGATTAGGGTTCCAGCGTAGCTTGCGAGCCGAGTTGGATTTGCGAGCCGAGTCAAACTTGCGAGTCGAACTATCGAACCTGCGAGTTGAACTTTATTCTGCGAACCGAGATCTCTTGCGAACCGAGATCACTTGCGAATTGACATCACTGCAATCCGAACTGAGATTTGCGAACCGAGTTCTGCGAGTTGAACTGAGTTCTGCGAGTTGAACTGAGTTCCGCGAGTCGAGCTGAGATTGCGAGTTGAACTGAGTTCTGCGAATTGAGATTTTCTGATTTCGCGTAACAGTTTGAACTTACGTCTTTAAGATGTCTGACTTAAGTAAAATGATCGAAATGGAACATGAGGTGGGAAAATCAAATTCTCCACCTAAGTTGTTAAATATCGAGGATTACTACAACTGGAAGGACAGATTTGAATCTTACTGTAGATTCCATGATCTGTCAATCTGGATGTGTATCAAGACAGGATACACTGCACCTACTCAAACTGTTCAGAATGCCATTGTGACTCTTACCTATCAGAACATGAGTGACGAACAGAAGGAAGCATACAAAAATGAAAACAAAGCACATTCGTGCATTAAGATGTGTCTTCCTAAGGATATCGCTCATCAACTGAAATCTTTTCATACTGCTAGAACGCTCTGGGAAGCTCTAGAGAAAAGAGGTGAAGGTAGTCCACAAATGAGAATTAGCAAGAAGAAGCTCCTTAAAAAGCAGTTTACTATGTTTAAAGCTTTAAAAGGGGAAAGTCTTGATGCTTATGTTACACGATTCTACCATCTGTTAAGTGAATTGGAATACAATGACATCACTGTAGAAGAAGTTGATAAAACCGACAAGTTTATTGAGGGTTTGCCTTCTAAGTGGGAAATGTATGGACTTATGATAACGGATAATGAAATCAGATATGCTACTATGACCTTAGAGCAAGTCATTGACAAGCTAAAAGGTTATGAGTTCTCCAAGAAGTCAAAAGATACCGATTCTGATCAGGTTCAGAACCCTGGGTTGTATCATGGAAAAACAAATCTTTCGACTGCATCTTCTAGTTCGACCACTGCACTGTTAGTTGGTGATACAGGTAGAAATGGAGAAATGATATCTGAAGATCTGTGCTTTATTTCCTCCTCTGGTGTTGAGACAAAGGTAAAAAGTGCTGAGAAGTCATCTCAAGAGCATCAGAAGATGCCTATGAGTGTGAAATCTGCAGAGCAGCAACTGTCTGTTCTTGCTTCCTTTGTGGCATCATATGAGAACTACATTGAGGGGAAAATTAATGATCCTGTATTGTTTGATGAGGATTATGAGCAGATTGATCCGGATTATGTTGAGGAATTAGAACTTCAAGAGATGTTAGCATTAGTCTCTAGAAAAGCTAAAAATTTCCTCAAGAGAACTGGTAGAAAGGTGTTGGGCAATAGATCAGGGTTTGATAAAACCAAGGTCAAATGCTTTAACTGTCAAGGTATTGGTCATTTCGCGAGGGAATGCCAAAGACCTAAGGTAGATGCAAATAGGACACAAGGTTCGGGAAGTACTTTAGCTTCCAAAGCCTTAGTGGTAAAGTAGTTGGATGGTTCATATGACTGGAAAACTCAGTCAGAAGAAGAAACCTTGATGGCTGAAATTGAAGAGACCACTGCTGGATCAATGTCCTACATGCCCACAGATGTTGAACAGAGAGTAGATGTGCCTGAGTCAGAAGCGAAGGCAAGTGATGATGATGTGCTGCACATGGATTTGACTCCAGAAATGAGTCCTGAAGAATTCGTGGCACGAATGGCTGAAGTACAAACAGACAAGAAGAAGGTTTGTTTAGATATTCTTAATCTTGCTGATGTTTGTTACTTAGTTACTGACTTACAATCTCAGAATAGTGTATTAACTGTGTCTAATAGCAATTTATCATCTCAATTAAATTTGGATAAGGAATCTTATAGGACTGTTAGATCAGAACTTGACCAAGCACTTATGGATATACGTAGATTAAGTGATGATAAACAGGCCTTAAAAGATAAAATTAAGTCTGATGTTTCGGATAAGACCAAACTTAGAGATACCATAAGTGAAAAATCTGTCATCATAGATGGACTCTATATGAACATCAAGGACTTGAATGAGACAATTGCTAGTAAGGATCAGGAAATAGTGAATCTTAACTTAAGGTTAATTGAGCATAATCGTAAACTTGAGAACTATAGGACATCTCAAATGGATATAATGTTAGATGCTCAACGTAGTGTAAAGGACAAGACTGGGTTAGGTTACAATGATGTATCCCCTCCTTTTAATGCCAATTACACTCCTATTCCTGAAGATTCTGAAATGACTGACGTTAATCCTGAGATTTCAGTAGCTGATAAACCTGAACAGTCAGAGGCACAGAAGGATGTTATTAAGAACTCTTCATCAGATGATAGTAAGGTTTCTCATCTCACCAAAATACATTTTGTATCGGGTGGAGTGATTAACAATGCTAACACTGATGATAATGTTAATAAGGAACATATTTCTAAACCTTTAGTGCCTAAGACTCCAGATGAGAAAGCAAAAGTGAGTAAATCACGCAAGCAGATGTCATGCTTTAAATGTCACCAAAAAGGACATGTGGCTTCGTGTTGTCCTAACAAAAAGCCAGAAGCATCACATAAGCTTGTGATTGATAAAAGGACACCGACCAACTCTAGTATGACTGTAGATAGGTTAGATACCGAATCTAGCTTAGGTATTAAACCTGTTAACATTCTTAAAAGAGAAGGTAAACATAGTGTCTCCCCTCCTAAACCTAAACGGACTTATATTCCAAGTGACAATACTGTTTATAAGCCTAGGGATATGACACCGTCGAGGTTTAGAAATCAAAGTAGAGGCCATAGTCTTAATGAAAGTGGTACTACTTCGCGATCCAATGAGTTTAATTATAACTATAATAATAGAGCTCAGAATGTTGTGCCTAGGAGGTTCTCCTCAAATTCACCTCTTAAGGCTGATCGTCCACAACCTCAAGTTTCTTCGAAAGTAACCAAAGCTCCTGATGGGAAGGATGGTTATTTTAAAGAACTTAAGTTTGTAGATGATAAGGGACAAACCAAGACCGTAATGGCTTGGGTCCCTCTTGACAACTGATCGTGTTATGTGTTATGTGCAGGAGCAGACTGTGAACAAGGAAAGCTGGTGGTATGTAGACAGTGGATGCTCAAGGCACATGACAGGAGAGAGAAGTCTACTGACAGACTTTCAGGGTGGTCTCAAGCAAAAAGTCAATTTTGCAGGAGACAAAGGAGGAGTAATAACTGGGAAAGGAAAAGTTTCAAATGGAACTTTGACTCTTGAGGATGTGAATTACGTTGAAGAACTAACTCACAACCTGGTGAGTGTTTCCCAAGTCTGCGATAAAGGTCATCCAGTTCATTTTAATGAAAAGGAAGCCTTAGTCCTGAAGCCGGGATTTACGATACCCGACAATTGGATACTAATGAGGGCACCAAGGAGGAGGGATATCTATGCAATAAACATGGGTAATTCTAATTCCTCAATGGTTTCTACATGTTTGTTATCCAAGGCTTCAGAAGCAGACGCTTTATTATGGCATAGGAGAATGGCACACTTGAACTGGCGTAAAATGAATTATATAACCAAGAATGGTTTGGTTCTAGGTGTACCACAAAAACGTTTCGAGTCTGAAGATAAGTGTGTCCCTTGCATGAAGGGAAAGCAGCACAAGAAAACACACAGACCTAAGACTGAAAACTCAAACTCCTTACCATTTGATTTGCTACACATGGATCTCTTTGGCCCAATAAGCAAGAGAAGTCTAGGTGGCAAATGGTACTGTTTGGTTGTGACGGATGATTATTCTAGATTCTCGTGGGTATTCTTTTTGGGATCAAAGGATGAAACTCCGGTAATTCTAGTTGAATTCTTTGATCTAGTAGAGAATGTATACAAAACGAGAGTGAAGCGTATTCGTAGTGACAACGGAACAGAGTTTAAGAATTCAACGTTGAATCTATATTGCTTAAGCAAAGGGATTGTTCATCAATTCAGTGCACCATATGAACCTCAACAGAATGGTGTTGCTGAAAGGAAGAATCGAACGTTGATTGAAGCTGTGAGAACAATGCTTGCTGATTCAAAGCTTCCGGTCATATTTTGGGCAGAAGCAGTGAATACAGCTTGTCATGTTCTAAATAGGGTTCTTACGGTTAAGCAGCATAACAAGACTTGTTATGAGCTTTTAAACAAAAAGAAACCTAACTTGAAAGGGCTTGAACCCTTTGGAGTTTCATGCACAATTTTAAAGACTGGACATCAAGCAAAATTTGGTGAAAAGGCCGACGAAGGTTTTTTCTTAGGTTACATGCCTAATTCACCAAACAAGAGGGTCTTTAATAAAGTCACAGGTCGTCTGGAAGTTGTGTATAATATTGAGGTTACTAGTTACACACCGGATGTACACAAGGGCTTAGATTGGCAATTTGATTATTCTGATCTTTTTGCATCTTTTAAAGTTCCCTTAAGTGACTATGTTCGTGATTCAGAGATTCCTGAACATGTGTTTACTGGAGATGAGGATACCGGCCACACTCCAATGACAAATGTTCAATCATCTGCAATCCAGATTGTTGATCCAAATCAACCATCTACTAGTGGATCTCAAACGTCCAAAGTAGATATACCTTTAACTGATGAAGAGCATATGCAAAAGGAAGTGGATGATTTACTTACACCACTAAAAGAGTTAAGAATAACTTCGGATAATGATAACTCTCAGCTTTTCAGTAAAGAGGTACCAGATTTGGAAGAACAGTCTGAAGAACAAGAAATTGGTACTAACTTAGAAGATGAGATTCCTGTTGAGACTATTGTTACAACAAGAACGAGTAAGAATCACCCAATTGATAATATCATCGGTGACATTAATACTCCGGTTCAAACAAGGACTCAAACAAAAGCTAGTACTTCAAGTTATCCTAATGCGTATGCTGATAAGGATGACTTACAAAGCTTGTATGCTGCACTAAAGGAGACAGGCATTACTAATGAGTGTCTTTATGCTGGCTTTATCTCACAAATTGAGCCTAAGAACATTCAAATGGCTCTTAAAGAAAGTTCGTGGGTCGAGGCTATGCAAGAAGAACTGTCTCAATTTGAAAAGCTACAAGTCTGGGATTTGGTTGACCTTCCAAAGGGTGTTTATCCAATTGGAACTAGATGGGTATTTAAGTGCAAGAGAGATGATCGGGGAATCATTACTCGCAATAAAGCTCGTCTAGTGGTTCAAGGTTTTAACCAAGAAGAAGGTATTGATTATAATGAGGTGTTTGCACCAGTCGCTAGGCTAGAAGCTATTAGAATCTTCTTAGCATTTGCAACATTCAAAGGTATTAAAGTGTATCAGTTGGATGTTAAGAGTGCATTTTTGAATGGCAAAGTTGAAGAACTGGTGTATGTCGCACAACCTCCAGGGTTTACTAATCCTGAGTATCCGGATAGAGTATATCGTTTGAATAAGGCTCTATATGGATTACATCAAGCACCAAGGATGTGGTATGCGACACTGTCAACGTATCTACTTGATAATGGATTTACAAGAGGAGCGATTGATAGTACACTATTTGTAAAGTGGAAGAAGAAAGACTTTCTCCTGGTGCAAGTCTATGTTGATGATATCATCTTTGGATCTTCTGATGAAAAGATGTGTCAAGAATTTGAGAAAGTCATGCAAAAACGGTTTGAGATGTCTGCAATGGGAGAGTTGAAATTCTTCTTAGGATTGCAAGTTGATCAAAAGAAGGATGGATTCTTTATTCATCAATCTAAATATGTTTATGAGCTATTAGAACGCTTCAAGATGGATGAAAGTAAGGTCTACAATACTCCGATTCCAGTCAATCACAAACTAGGTCCAGATACATCGAGTGATCAGGATGTGGATCCTACTCTTTACAGGGCCATGATTGGATCATTAATGTATTTGACTGCCTCTAGGCCTGACATAATGTTTGCTGTGTGTATTTGTGCAAGATATCAGGCTAATCCGAAAGAGTCACATATGCAAGCAGTTAAACGGATCTTCCGTTACCTCAAAGGGGAACCTAAGCTGGGACTTTGGTATCCTATTGGAGGAGACTTAGATCTGGAAGCATTTACTGATTCGGATTATGGAGGATGCAATCAGAATAGGAAATCTACGACCGGAGGATGTCAATTCCTAGGAGGTAGATTAGTGTCCTGGCAGTGCAAGAAGCAAAGCTCGGTAGCCATTTCTACATGTGAAGCTGAGTATGTTGCAGCTGGCAGCTGTTGCTCACAAATTCTTTGGATACAACAGCAACTGCGGGATTATGGGTTAAACTTAACCAATACTCCTATGATGATTGATAATGAATCTACTATGTCGATAACCAATAATCCGGTGAAGCACAGTAAGACTAAACATATTGATATTCGCCATCATTTTATTAGAGACTGTGCTGAGAAGAAACTGATAAGGTTAGTTAAGGTTCCGACTGAGGATAACTTAGCAGACCTCTACACGAAGGCTTTCGACAGAGCAAGATTTGAAATGTTGGTTCAACGAAATGGAATGAGAAATCCAGAGTGATTGGTCTTCCAAGGGTATTTTTGTAATAGTTAGAAATTATTTTGTCGTTATTATTTAAAAAAAAAAAAAAATGGCGTATGGCATTTATTTGCTTGTTACCTAAGGGGAATCGCCTCCAATAAAAGAACAAAATGAAGTTCTTTTGGAAAATTTAAGTTTTTGTCTGCAAAAATCAAGGGAAATGATAGTACATTAGGAGAATAAGCTTAACAATAATAAGCTTAAGTCCTAAGGATGATGTGTTGGTAGATTCAAGTGAAGTTACTTTAGAACTACAGCAGTTCTATCAGGTATGTGTTTATATTTATTTGATTATACACCTATATCCACTGATTATAACTTATTCTTTTACCTAACAAGTGATAAGAATAACTTAAGTCTAGTCAGCTTCATTATACAATTTATTGGTAGGCAGGTTATGCTATGATTTCTGAGTAGTTAAGAAGTATAACTGTCGTGTGTACTATCTTATGTGATCTGTTATATAACGTATGACATATGTCTTAATTGTTGAATGATAGTACTATCATACACTGTGATCTCAAATAAGAAAAAATTGTGAAATGATACAAAGTATCATAGTGTCACAAGGTGAGTTATATGTTTCGAAAGGGCATCATTTAGTAACCTCTACCTTACATAAGAAAGATACAAAGTATCTCGTGTCAAGTGTATGTTATATGCTTCTAAAGAACATCATTTAGTAATCTCAACCTTGATAATACAAGATACAGTGTTATGTGTTGTACTTGAATTCTTCAGTATGTTGTATAGTAGAAAACACTAGATATTGTGCACATTAATAATAAAATATTGACTCAGAAATCTGTGTGTAATTTGTTTATGTGGATCATAATACCGGTAATTGTCTTGAACTGTCTATGATACTTGAACTTTCACTTTTGTGAATAATAAGAAATCATAAGTTATATTTTAATGAAATGTTATATCATGTGGATAAAGGTATCTAAGATATAATTTTATAAATATAAATGTGTAAATGATAAAATTAGTTGTAATTTTATTGTATTTTATTTGAATTTCATGATGTATGTATACTAACAATCAACTTAGACCTTTAATAAATAATTAATTGCTTATTCTTTCTAATATGATCCCTAAGCAGATAAATTCTTATTCACTTTATGTATTTTCTTTGATTTTATCTTTCTAGTGATTAATAAAATGGTACTTGATATCACTGTTAGATTATGCGTTTTGTATTTTAATTTCTTTTTAACTTTGTGTTTATTTAAAAAATTGTTACCCTTTGGAAATACATTATTCTAAATTATCTCAGTTCGTATTGAACAAACATAGATTTTACAGGTGAAAGATATTTTTATTTTAGACTTGTAAAATAATGGGTTTTAATTTATACTTATCATTTAATTCGCATTTAATATTAATTCTGCGAGTTGACTAAGTCAACTTGCGAATCGAGATTGTTTCTGCGAATCGAGTTTAAGGTATAAAGGGTGGTCAAACGAGTCAACCAATCCACCGAACCCAGTTTGATTTGCGAGTTCACTACAACTCTGCGAGTCCAGACGAAGCGAAACGAGGCGAAACGAACTTTTCGTTTGACTTTGATTTTACGAAGAAAGGAACGAGTTTTTGAATTCGTAGCTTTTATACAACATTAGATTGCGATCATTTTGAGGTATATTACAACGGATTTCACCGTAAAATTAACGAGAACTCAGAGTTTTTCTAAACTAAGGGTTTCGGTTAATAACTCGATTGATTAACGAACATTTAGGATGTTATTGGACATGAATCTGTAGGGTTTATGTTAAACGAACATTAGTAAATGTTATACAATCGATAGATCATGTTCAAATTAACGGATTAATCGATTTTGAAATTCACCTCGCGACGGACGTTCATTGAACGAGTTGAGATTTCAACTCAACTCGCAAACTTGAACGAAGCGAGTTGAGCTAATTTAGCGAGTTGAGATATTTGCGAGTTGACTAGTTTGGCGAGTTGACTTGCGAGACGAGATGATCTCATCTCGCCACGCCAGATTTAGTGAATCCAAATTTTTTTTTTTTAAAAAAAAATTATCAAAAATGTGTTTATCTTTTATTGTGTCATTTAAATGTTAAGACATTTTAGTAATAACATTTATATAATGAATTCACATTTTGATATATATTAGACTTATGACTTTTTAATAATAAGTTAAATATTTATATACGACTTGCGACTATTTTTGTAACAAGTTATATATAAATTGATAAACTAAGATATTTGATGAATTTTGATTCATAATATATTGTAGTTTAAAGTGTTTTAACGTGCATTCAATTGTTTGTGTCATTTGTGTTTATTATACAGATATGGCAAGAGCATTTGATAAAGGTCACAACATATTAGTGGATCTCACTCTTGAAGCCAAACGGGCTGACAGAGTTGCAGATATATTACGTTTTCTTGCACGGTCACGTATCAGATATGCTATTACGGCCAATCCACCGATTTCTCAGGAGATATTGAACGACTTCTGGACGGATATTGTGTTTGACCAATCTGTCAATCCGCCGCAGATTCGAGCAACGGTTCGTGGTCAACCGGTTGTATTTACCGCTGGAAATCTACGACAGATTTTGCATCTTGGTACTGAGGATCAAGAGAATGGGGACTTGGTTTTTCCCATGGATTTTATAGAAGGGGCAATTGAGCGTATGGGATATACTGGTGAAAGGCGTGGGAACCAGTTTCAGAAGCCTTTGGTAATTGGCCAGTGGAGGTTTTTATGGCATGTAATGAACACCGTGTTTGCACCGAAGAAGGGCGGTTTTGATGAGTTAAGCCCTGCTATACTATCGGCTGCACTGTCCCTGGTTTACAATAAACCATACAGTTTTTGTGATCTTATTTTTGGAGAGATAAGGAGACAGATATCGGGTTCTGTTAGATCTAGATTTTTGATTTACCCGAGGTTCTGTATGCTTATTATCTGTTTGTGTTTACCGAACTTGGTTATTCCTGAACCATTTTTGGTGGTGAATACGATTGATCAACGTGGTTATAATGCAATGTTTTTGCAGACCGTCAGGAAGGAGGGAGTGGTTAAGCCTGAGGAACGACCACTGTTTGGGTATATTGTTGATCCACACTACGTTACTCCGCCGAATCATTGGTGGTTGGACGTAGCTCCTGCTGATGCTGCTGTTGATCAAGCTCCGATAGCTCAGGTGGTTCATGCTGAAGATCCACAAGAGCTTATCGAGGATGTTTTGGAACAACCTGCACATGCTGGGGTACAGGTGAACCCAGATGTTGCTGCACAGGTAGTTCAGGAGGTGCTAGTTGAGCATGATGATGCTACTGATATCCTACTACGGGATATTGATAGTTATGTTGCTTCACCTGAGGTAATTTTATAATTATATAATAATACTGGTACTTACATGTTATATCATTTTCACATTATATAATACTTACATTATTGATATTTAGTTAATTAGATACTATTTCTAATTATAAAATATAACTATTATGATCAGGGAGCTGAGACTGCAGACCCAGAGGTCATTCGATCTGAGGGTGAGCAGGGACAGCTAGATGGATCTGAGGTTTTACCTTCTAAGGTATTTATCAGATGAATCATAAATATATAGAACTTGTATGATAGAGCTTTAGCTAATCATAAGTGTTTAATATATTTAATATTTAGGATCATGATGTTGGTCCATCTGGAGGCCGTGATGGCGATTCGGCTTCAGATGATGTTGATAGTACTCCTTCTCCACCTCCCGGTGCTGGTTATATTCGATATCGATCTCGGATGATTCCAGATCCAGCACTGAACGAGAAGAGGAAGGCTACGGAAGTTGATCCTGACTTCTGTCTTCTTGATGAGGGTTCTGATGAAGAGGTTACACCTCTTATTACTCGACGCCGTAAGCGTTCAAGGACCCTGACCATTCAGGATGGTATGTAATATTTAATAGTTAAATAATCTTAACTTGTTGTTTATCAGGAGTTTAAACTGAGACAGTTAATTCTGTGACAGTTGCTCGAGATACACCGCAGGTGGAGAATGTAACACCGGTGGTTACTGAACAGATATCTGTACCTATTGAGGTAAGGGATATAAGTTTAGTTATACAAGTGTTATATAATTAATTAGAGATTGAGACAGATCGATTTGTAACAATTCCTTAATTAATTTTTGTTTAACTTTACAGGCTGAGATCAATAACGCTGGTAGATTTGCAGCTAATCTTCTTACGGAAGCGTTATCTCAGGCTATTCCACCACTCACACGACATTCTTACATCGCTTCAGTGACACCACCTGGACCACATACTATTCCAGTTACTCCGACAACAGATGCTGAGAGGATTACATCCTTGGAGTTGCGGGTAAAGGAATTAGAGAAGACAGCGTCTCAGGTTCCGGTGTTGGTGTCCAATAATCTTCGACTAAGTCAGCAGTTACTCAACCAGAGTATCTCATACAATACACTGCTGAAGGTTCATGAGACTCTGCTTGCTGACTTCAACATTCAGAGTGTGAAGATATCTGGCTTGGAGCGATTGGTCTTGAAACATGTTTCAGGACAGTCTACTCAGGGGGAGATATTGGCATACTTGGAAGGTTGTAAAGAAGATGAACTGAAGAAAAAGAGGGATGCTGATAAAGACGATGATCCCAATGCACCGAAAGATGGTGAGCAGACTGGTCCTTCAATGACTAGTCAGCAAGCTATGATTCAGGGGGAGTCTGGTGATGGTGATGATAGAATCGGTACAAGTGCTGATAAAGATGCACCGGTTGATACAGAAGTTGGTAAGACAGCTTAGTATTAGCATAGTGTAGAATATTGTCTGTAACATTCTGTACTGAATAATTGTAACTTAATTATTATGTTTAATATATTCGACTTAATGTTAGTATTATTTTAAGTAAAATATATTTTAAATAATTTAAGTTAATTAATATGTTAAGATAAAATAGTGATCGAAAGTCTTCTGACTCAATGAGTAGTCAAGCGGCGTGTTCCGATTATTTTTCGGCGGTCAAAATTTTATAATAACATATGCATTTTAGACTTGAGAGTTTATAACTAACAAGTTAAAAATGTATTTGATTAACTAGACAAATGATATATAATTTAAAAGTTATGTTGATAATAAGTTAAGATCGATTAAGCTTAGAAATTATATAAGATAATTAATAGTAAATTTAAATGTTTGGTGATTTTTCACAATACATTAGAATTTAAAATTAATTATTATTTGTTAAGTATTGTATAAGACTTTAGAGAATCTTGGATTGATTCAGGGTAATCAATAAAAGGTTTTTATAAGTTATATATATATATTGCGTTTAAATTGAAGGTTTAAATTATACAAAAGAGTTGATAAAGAAATTCTTGGATTAATTCAGGGAAATTAGTAAAGAATTTAAATTATTAATATTGATTTGTATATGTGGTTTTTCTCTAGGATTTGAGATGCTTGATCTATCTGATTTAGAAGAAGATATTGTTGACGAGATAGATGAAGAAATAGATTTTGATCTTGAGGATGGAGAATTTCTACCACCTGCTGATTGGACTGCTGTTCCTGAGATTGTGCAAGACATAGGTGTAGATCCAGATGCAAATGTTGATGAACACCATGTAAGCCCATCTAGAACAGAAGTTGTTATTGAAAATGAGCAAGGTCCAACAGTGGTTGATATCGATGAAGATATTGAAGACTCAACCTCGGAAGATGAAGCAGAAGAGATAGTCTTTACAAATAATCCTGCAGTACAATATCGGAAACTTCCAAAACAGAAGAAGAAGATTGGAATTTCTGAAATTGATATGACAAAGAAACGCGTACCGCGTAAAGGGATTATTGGCTGGTACTTTGACTCTGAACTGAAGCTTTTTGCAATTAAAAGATATGATGGAGTTCAATACTTTGAAAGAAAGCTGGCAGTTTTTAGTTCTTTACCACGTTATGAAATACGTGATTTGGCTAGATTAGAGATCAACAACCCAAGTCGTGATGATTATGCTAATCGTGTTGAACGAATTATTAGACATGAGGTTGGTACAAATAAATTTGAGATGATAAAGCCAAGAAAGGGAAAGACTGTGAAACTACAGGAGAGAAGTCAAAGGACTGGAAGAAGAAGAAGGAAAAAGATTTATCCAGCTGTTAAATGTGTGCAGCAGATTCCATTGAAGACAATGCCACAGGATATTTTGAGAAATATGAAGAGTTGGCACGTGGATTCAAAGACTGGAGAAGCTGTTATGGTTGAAGCTGATGATGAGGTTGAAGGTGGTGAAAGAGAAATCTTCAGAGTTTATGACCATCGACACCTGATGAATATGTCGAGAAAGGATCTGTTAAGGTTAAAAGAGAACAGAATTTTGACGACTATTGAATGGGCTGATTTAGGGAGAGATTATCAAATGATGGTTAAAACTTGTATCAAGATGAAGATTTATGCAGGAAGCAAGATTTACAAATAAAGACCAAAGACAATTAAAAGATAAAGATACTAGAGCTATTGTCAAGGGGGAGTCTGTTGGGACATAGATTGTGACAACAGATCTAGCTTGAAATATGACTAGTGTAATTGTGATTGTATTGATATATTGGTTTATATTTGTAAACGCATATTCGTTTTGTTATTAATATTTCATATTAAAGATAGACGAAATAACGTATTTATATTATACGTTTGTTGCGAAGCGAGTCGAGATCTCAGGTCGCAGCAAGGTGAGCTGCGAGATGAGAACTGAACTCGTTATGGCTAAGCTGGGCTTGGGCTAAGCGAGGCGAGTTGGGCTGAACTCGCAGGCCCATGCGAGCCGAGCTGAGATAACATATATAAACGATTTTATTTGGCAAAATCGTTAACTTCAAAACAACAACTTTTGCACAGAAACTAGAGAACACTTTTATCATCTGCGAACTCAACAAACCCAGAGAAAACATAACCTACGGCTAGACTTTGACGATTCATCGTATAAAGTTAAGTCTTATTAAACGCAATTACGAATTTACTCGTTATTAGTAAGATAACACCGTATTGAGGGATTCCGCACCTTAATACTACAGATAACGAAGTTATCGATCCTAGAACTAGGGACTTACATTTCGTTTCCGAAGTTGAAATGCTGACTCTTGTTTATTAGTCCAATCGAACTTTTTGTCTTTCTGAGTTAGGGTTGTGAGTGGTTGAGCTATTTTTGAGAAATTTTCAATGAATCGCTGATAGTATCCAGCCAGACCCAAGAATTGACGTACTTCGGTTGGAGATGTTGGTGCTTGCCAGCACTTGATGGCTTCGATTTTCGATGGATCGACATGGATTCCTTGACTATTCACAACATGTCCAAGGAATTGAACGGATTGTATCCAGAACTCACACTTGGAGAATTTGGCATAAAGCTCTTCGTGTTTAAGTAGCTCTAGGATGGTTTCGAGGTGTTGCGCGTGTTCTTGTTCGTTTCGCGAGTATATGAGAATGTCGTCAATGAAGACAATGATCAACTTGTCGAGATATGGCTTGCACACCCAATTCATAAGATCCATGAATACAGCCGGTGCGTTGGTTAGGCCGAATGGCATTACTTGAAATTCATAATGCCCGTAACGAGTTCGGAAAGCAGTTTTCGGGATATCGGTGTCACGAACTCGAAGTTGATGATAACCTGACCGAAGATCGATCTTTGAATAAATACTTGACCCTTGGAGTTGGTCAAACAGGTCATCGATGCGAGGGAGTGGATATCGGTTCTTGACGGTCAACTTGTTCAACTCTCGGTAGTCGATGCACATTCGGAAAGAACCGTCTTTCTTCTTCACGAATAAGACCGGAGCTCCCCAAGGTGAAGAACTCGGTCGAATGAATCCTCTATCTAGGAGTTCCTGTAACTGGGTGGACAACTCCTGAAGTTCGGTTGGGGCTAATCGGTATGGTGCTCGGGCCACAGGCGCAGCACCTGGCACGAGGTCAATTGAGAATTCAACTTGTCTTGGCGGTGGCAGACCAGGCAGTTCTTCGGGAAAGACTTCTGGAAAGTCTCGAACGATGGGCACATCTTCAAGTCTCTTCTCCTCTGACTTTTTCTCCATGATGTGTGCCAGGATTGCTTGATAACCCTTTCTCAGAAATTTCCGAGTTTTCAAGCAAGATATGATGTTTAGTCTCGTCCCACCGGTCTCCCCCTGTATGACCAAGGTTCTACCGACGGCGAGAGGAATACGAATGAGTTTATCATAACAAATGATTTCAGCGCGATGTTTGGACAACCAGTCCATACCAATGATGACGTCGAAACTTCCAATTTCAACAGGCATAAGATCGATTGAAAAGATTTCATTGGCTAGGTTTAAAGTGCAATTAGGTATCACACTATCAGTTTCTATGATTTTACCATTTGCAAGTTCTACGGTGTACTTAACATCTAGGGCAATAGGTGCAATATCAAGTAGAGGGCAGAACTCATCGGAAATAAAACTTCTATCGGCACCAGTATCAAATAGAACAAAAGCAGTTAAGTTGTTGAGGAGGAACATACCCGTGACCACATTTGGGTCCTGACGGGCATCCCCAGAATTGAGTACGAACGCTCTTCCCCTTGCGTTGTTGTTGTCCTTGTTCTTGTTTTTAATACATTCGTTCTTGAAGTAACCTGTTTCTCCACACCCAAAGCAGGATTTGGGTTGGTTGGAATTGTTGCGAGAGGTGTTGTTGTTGGATTTGGGGGCTCGGCAATCTCGGGTCAAGTGCCCGTACCTCCTGCAGTTGTTGCAGGGAGTACTGCATGGACCGTCGTGGTGGTAGTTGCACTTGGAACAATATGGCCTGTCCCCAGTGTAAGCACGTTTGGGTTCAGAGTTGGTGTTGTAAACTTGGATGGTGTTGGATTTCTTGTTCTGGTTGTTGTGGTGTTTAGAAGGTTTGCGTTTGTTGTTGTTGTTGGAGGATGTATTGGATTTCTCACGGCTGACAACCATTGCCATGAGTTCATGTGCTAGCCGGATAGCACTTTCAGTAGTGGTTGGCTTGGATGAAGCGACATTTCCCTGGATATTTTTCGGGAGGCCGCGGATGTATCTTTTGATGCTCTTCTCCTCCGGATCAACCAAACCCGGGCATAACAGCGCAAATTGCTGGAATTTGGTGGTATATCCAGCAATGTCAGTTCCCTGCACAGTCAGGTGCCAGAACTCTTCCTCCAACCGATGCAGTTCTTCTTCGGGGCAGTATTTTTCCCTTAGCTTCTTCTTCAATTCAGCCCAGGGGAGCTGGTTTGCTATTTCGATGCCTACAGAGTTGGCGTGGGTGTTCCACCACGTAAGTGCACATTCCTGAAAGGTGTAGGCAGAGAATTTGACCTTGTTTTCCTCAGCACAGTTGCAGAGGTTGAAGACGGATTCCATACGTTCAATCCATCGGATCAGACCAATGGCACCTTCCGTGCCTTTGAAGTAAAGTGGTTTACAGCTGAGAAAATCCTTGTAGGAACAAGGATTGATGACAGGGGTAATGACTGGGGTTTCGTCATTACTTTGGGAGTTTCGAGGTGAATCCCGAGCAGCCAAAGCATCGGCCACTGCTCGAGATACGATAGCAGCAAGTTCGGCATCACTGTAACTTTTCTTCTTTGGCGGCATGATTCTTCAAGAAAGAAACAAGAGGTGCATGAGAAGTTGTGCCGGAATGATAATTCAATAGATGTATATATATTTAAGCGGTAATATACAACCTCACACAGTGAAAATTAACAATGTAAAATAGTCGAGAGATATTGCTGATTGATATTACGATGTTAAATGGTTACAGACAGTTCCAAATCACGAGTTTCAAAAGCTACAGACTTAGAAGTTTTACAAAAGTTCCGGGAAATGTTACATCCGGTCGAATTACATAGGTCCTATGAAAACATAATAGTGTACAGGTTCAGCCTAAGCTAATCCTGACGTAGATTGAGTTGTGGAAGTAGTGTGGTGAGATGGTCCACAGATTCTGCAAGTCTGCTAACCATTCGGAGGGCGTCCTCGGTTTCCCTTAGACGTGTCTCGCACTGGTTCAGCCTTGATTGTAGGACAGAAATTTCGTTTCGGTTGCCAATCACTTGGTTGTGGACAACCTCCATAGTTTCTATGGTTTCACCCAGACGGTTGTCGAGGGTGTCCATGTGGTTGATTGTATTTTCGTGGTCTTCGGAGACTTGATTGATACGTTCGAGTGATGTGAGTCTCCAGTTTTCGTTGGTTTCTTGAAGTTCGATATCCATCGAATCAAGTCGTTGCTCGTGTCGGTGTAGCCTAGTGGCTAAGTCCGACAAAGTGAAATGAGTGGGGTATGGGTCGGCTCGAGGCAACCTGGTGTTCCTCCTAGCCACCCTTGGGTTTCGCGATCCATGTGGATGAGAGCGTGATGAATTTGGTGGTGTGTTTGCCATTCTGAGACAAAGCGTTAGAAAGAATGAGGCCTATATTCATATAATACATATAATATAGCCTAAGATAGTTAGTGAGAGTGAGGCCTATCTATGTATATATATATATATATATATCCCATAATAGCCTAAAGTGTCTAACACAAACATGTTTGAGTCCCGGTTTCTCTCGTGGTCAGAGTCGACTAGTGTATCCTGTTCAGTCATGACTCCTTTCAGATCTTACATCATATTCTTTTAATTGTACATAGTTGATCAGGCTATGTTAAATTAAACCAATACAATGCAGTCACTGAACCTAATCATACTTAATAAGGAATACTGCCTAACGGTCATAGTCTAGGCCCACTAAATGCAACCTAGTTCACTATAACCTTAGGCTCTGATACCAATCTGTCGCACCCCCAAATTCGGGTTGCGGAAGCGAATCGGGTCGGGGCGCGACTAATCAATATAGACAGCACAAAAGATATAATGAACGACCACTACAATGCGTCGTTTTACTTTGGTATTGATAAAACAAAAGTTTACATCATAATATTGTTTACATTAGCCCGGTTTGAAATTAAGAGATTTAAGTACATAATTAACCTATACAAAATATAATAATGCAGCTAAATCTCTGATTGTTTGCATGCTGACTCGAGCTAATAGTTCTTGATTGAGCTGTCCAACCTACTGCTGGTCACCTGTGATACATGCTAAAATGGGTCAGCGAAACGCTGGTGAGCTCACAGGTTTGTATGTCAACGCATATTTGTATGAACCGCAAGATTTTATAATGTAATTGAATTTAAAATGCAATTAAGCAAAATAAAAGTTATACAGCCATGAGCACATAGTCTGAGCTTAACTTGAGTGTCAGGTCCAATTAAGGAAACCCAACTTGAATGCCTCCTACGAGTGCCTAATCCACACTCGTCTTCCCGAATGCTAATACGTCCGTTTGACCAGTTAGTGCGTGCTAACCCGGACGAGGATTGTCAATCCTATATGATATCATATACTAACATTCACGCTACAGATGTATTACCAGACTATGCTATGGAGGGCTTTATTGATTAGTTGAAAACAACTCATGTAGTATTTGATTGGATTGTACTTGCATTCTACTTGTACAACAAAACGAGCAATAATATCACACCCCTGATTGAAAAGCAGTAAAATAGGGGCCATGAGACTCACCTGAGCCTTGAGTGTTTAAATTGATAAACTTGAATTGTTTAGCGGTGGATTGATGTCCGAAGACTTGTAACCTGAGGGTGTCCAAGACACACAATGGTTATAACATGAGTAGGCATCTCGAAAGACTGCCCTTGTAGTTGTTCGTCCAACTTAGAATGTCCAAATTACTACGATTTGGTTGATTGAATTATCCAAATTACTACGATTTGGTTGTTTGACTTGTGTTTTGAAAACGTGTACGACCCGCTGGTGATTTGTTTGTAATAATAATCCCATATTATTATTTTGATGATTTTGAAGTATTATACTTAAAAATAAATTCCAATGTGTTTTGGAGGTCATGTCACATTCGTGTTTGATGTTATACAAGTTTAACTCTTTGTGTGAAAGTTTAGATGTAACACCGTTACTTGTGAACCTAGGGTAAGGGCGAAGCCCGTTAATGACGGGGGTCCGGGGGCAGCGCCCCTGGTAGCGGGGTCCAAGGGGTGGCAGCCCCTGGCGGGGTCCAAGGGGCAGAGCCCCTGGCTGGGGTCGACACTTAGTAAAATTTGTGTTTTCTTGGTTCTGTTTCATGCGACATAGCATGCGACATAAGGCTTGTGTCGCTAGGTGCGACATAGTCTGTTGTGTAGCAGATCACCTCTGCGACATAAGGGCTTGTGTCGCTAAGTGCGACATAGTCTGTTGTGTCGCAGATCACCTCTACGACATAAGGGCTTGTGTCGCTAAGTGCGACATAATTCAAATTATGCGACACAAAGGCTTGTGTCGCAGGTGGCCTGGAGCCTCTGCGACACAACGAGCTGTTGGCCGGAAAATGAGCCGAAAAGGTGTTTTCCGGCCTCCGTTCGACCTGTGACTTTTACCCAACCCATATTTGGACATTTTAAGCTTAAAGAAACAACTAGAACTTAAAAACACTTGAAATCGAAAGGTTTCGAGTTTTGTCGGAAACTTACAAAGTGATGAATCGAAATTCCAAAAAGGTAGGAGTGTAGATCGTTGCGTGGTGATCGTTTTTCTCTAAATGGGTGTGACGATTTATGGTGGTTTGTTGGTGTTATTTGGTGGTTTTGGATGATGGTGGTGGTGGTGAAAGTTGAGAGAAAATGGAAGGAAGAAAGAGAAAGTAAGTGGTGGAAATGAGGGGGAAGAAAGGAGGGAGGTGGGGTTTTGGTGAAAGCCTCACCTTTCCAGCCCCAGTAATTGTGCTCCGTGCGGTGTTCGTTTTCCCGATCGTTTAATCGTTAATTAATTATTTTGCGCATTTAAACATGCGTTTTAAAATACGAGGATTTAGTCAATATTTTTGTTGAAGTATTTTACCAAATACTTAACACTTGAGTTATATAAAATATAACTTAGTTTCGCTTTGATTGTTTGCGCGCTTAATATTTTAATCGCGTAGATGTTTCTTCGTGCGATGCGAATTAATTACAACATATTATCAAATAGTATTTTGAATAATTAGTGTTATTAAATAATGTTATGTTATTTAATAAAATTGTTCACCAACGTCCGTATTAATTGAACCGAATTACATTCGATTTGAAAATTGTACAATTTAATCAAATCGCATAATTGTATATATTAAACAATATATATATATATTGATACATTAATTAGCCTAACACAGAACTAATTACATGTATTACACTTGATTAGGCACTAATTACTAGTCCTAATTTGACGGGTGTCACATCAAGCAAATCCGAAAGAGTCACATATGCAAGCTGTGAAACGGATCTTTCGTTACCTCAAAGGGAAACCGAAGCTGGGACTTTGGTATCCGATTGATGGAGACTTAGATCTCATAGCTTATACTGATTCGGATTATGGAGGATGCAATCAGAATAGGAAATCTACAACTGAAGGATGTCAATTCTTAGGAGGTAGATTAGTATCCTGGCAGTGCAAGAAGCAAAGCTGAGTAGCCATTTCTACATGTGAAGCTGAGTATGTTGCAGCTGGCAGCTGTTGTTCTCAAGTTCTTTGGATCCAACAGTAACTGCGGGATTATGGGTTAAATATAACCAATACTCCTATGATGATTGATAACGAATCAACAATGTCGATCACCAACAATCCGGTGAGGCACAGTAAAACTAAGCATATTGATATTCGACATCATTTTATTAGGGACTGTGCTGAGAAGAATTTGATAAAGTTAGTTAAGTTTCCATCTTTGGATAACTTAGAATACTTATACACTAAGGCGTTCGACAGAGCTCGATTTGAGACGTTGGTTTAACTTAACGGAATGAGAAATCCAGAGTGATTAGTCTTCCAAGGGTATTTCTGTAATAGTTAGTAGTAAGTTTTATGTTTTTATATATAAAAAAGGGCGTATGGCATTCATTTGCTTGTTACCTGAGGGGAATCGCCTCCAATAAAAGAACAACCGAAGTTCTTTTAGAAAAGCTTTAAGTTTTGGGTGTAAAAACTTGGGAAATGATAGTACATTAGGAGAATGAGCTTAAGAATAATAAACCTAAGTGCTAAGATTGATGTGTTAGTAGATTCCTATAAGTTTCATTAGAATTGCATACTTACCTAGGAGTTTACTTATATTTATCTGATTATACACCTATATCCACTGATAATAACTCGTGTCCTTTATATAAGTGATAAGAATAACTAAAGTCTATTCAAATTCATTATATGATATACTGGTAGGCAAATTATTCTTAGATTTATGAGCAATTAAGAAATTCTAATTTTGCGTGTCATATCTTTTGTGAACTGTTATATACTGTATGATATATGTCTTAATTGATGAATGATGGTACTGCCATACATTGTTATCTTGCATTTATCTACAAATGACAAATAGTTACAAATATGGTTATTAGTGAAACTAACAGATAACTCTGTTGTACGTGAGTACAGACCTGTTGCCTTTAGTTTTGCCAATAGTCTCAAACTTATTTTAATTATACTAAGGGATCCTCTGTTGTTCGTGAGTACAGATCTGGAACCACTAGTATATTTAAAGGATGTTTGATATTTGTCAAAATCTTAACTCAAGTGTATGTTATATGTTTCGAAAAGATACATCATTTAGTAATCTCTACCTTGAAATTAAAAGATGCAGTGTTATGTGTTTTACTTAAGTTCTTTAGTATGTTATATAACGGTACACTTTAGATATTGTTCATGTTAATAATAATAAAGTTTGCTCAAAAATCTATGTCTAATTTGTTTATGTGGACCATAATACCGGTAATCGTCTTGAACTATCTATGATATTGAATAAAACGGTTATTTCGTTAATAACAGTTTTGTCTTGTGGATAAAGGTAAATCAGATATAATTTTATAAATATAAGTCTAATACTGGTTAATTTGTGGTTTTATTGTACTTATATGAATTTCATGAGGTATGTATACTAACAATCGTCTTGTTCTTATTAAAATCTAATATAAATAGCTTGTTCTTCCTAATATGATCCCTAAGCAGTTAAAATTTTAAGCATTTTAATTTTATATTTGTTTGCTTTCATAGGATGTTAGTACTCTTAAATTTTTATTTCTTATTTTGTATTTATGTTTAATGATTAATAGAAAGTTTTATTTTTTCAATGTGTTACCCTTTGGAATTAAATTATTCTGGATATTTATTTTATGTTGAACAAACGTACGTTGACAAATGAAAATACTATATAGGTTACATGGAATGTTAATCGAAAGTCTTCCGACTCACATGTAGTCGAGCAGCGTGTCCTTATTTCTTATCAGCGGTTAATTTTTCTATTATAACTTATATATATTTTAGACTTGTCTATATACTTAAGACCATAAGGTATATAAGTAAATAATTTTAGCTCAAGATTTTTCTTTATAAAAGATTAACTGTATCACGGGTTTAGTCGGTTAATATATGTAAGACAATTATCATTGAGGAAAAATTATGCGAGAACATTTTCTTTAAAATGTTTAGGCTACATAGTTACAGAGTTAACTATATATTTGTGAATGGGTTTTAATTTATACTTAGATTTTAATTCGCATTTTTAATTTTTTAATTCTGCGAGTTTGACAAGTCAAACTTGCGAATCGAGATCCAACTTGCGAATCGAATAAAAGTATAAAGTGTGCGAGGTCAAACGAGTCAAAGCTACCGAACCCACTTCACTTTTGCGAGTTCACTTCAACTTGCGAATCCAGTTTGTGCGAAACGAGACGAAATCTTATTTTCGTTTGATTTCGATTTTACTAGTTACAAGGACGAGATTTTGATCCGTAGCTTTTATACATCGACCCGGCACATCAAATTCCATTCCGATCAAAAACTTGGAGGTATGGCTGAGTGGCTTAAGGCATTGGTCAGCGAAGTACTGAAGGCAATTGGCAGGGAGTGAGAACTTTCCGGGAGACTACTTATCCGAGTGTATCTTTTTCAATAAAATCATCACGCAGTAATCGGTATTCCAATGCATTTCACTATCTGAGTCTGCAAATACTACCTTGGCTCATTATTGCCGAGATAATGGTCTACTTCTTCACATCCACCGCGCAATGCATGCAGTTATTGATAGACAGAAGAATCATGGTATGCACTTCCGTGTACTAGCTAAAGCGTTACGTATGTCTGGTGGAGATCATATTCATTCCGGTACCGTAGTAGGTAAACTTGAAGGTGAAAGAGAGGTCTTGCGATCACTTTGAGGTATAAAACAATGGATTTAACCGTGTATATAAATAAAAATCGAAGGTTTTATTAACTTAGGGTTTTGTTTTATATTTTAAACAATTTACGTAGATTAAAGGTGTTATTTGACAAGAATCTTGTGGATTAATGTTAAACGAACCTTAATGAACGTGAACAAATTGATAGATCGCATTTTAATTGATAGATTAATCGATTTTAGTTTCAACCCGCAACACCAGTTCATGTTGCGAGTTCAACACAGATTCAATTTGCAGAGCCACATTAGCAAGTTAAGATAGCTCTCGATTCACAGATCTATCTTTGCGAGTTGAAAACTTGTTCGTTGACTTGTTGACTTGCGGACCGAGTTGATTAGAGAATCGACTTGCGAGTCGAGTTGCGGATTGACTTGCGAGTCGAGTTGCGGATTGACTTGGCTAGCGAGTTGACTTGGCTGCGAATTGAGTTGCGAGTTCAGTTTTGATCTTTGTGAGTTGAATATAACTTGTAAAAATTAAATGTAACTTGCAATTTAAACTTTTAATGTAATAAGCTACTTTTATTTGTATCTAATATAAACTTACGACTTTAAATGTTTATAATTATATGTTTCGACGTAAGAATTTTATATTAATACATAATGACATATGTATTTATATATATATATATATATATAAGACTTTGGTTTTAAATTACTTATACGATTATATATATATATATATATATATATTATTAACTTATGACCTATTAGTAATAAGTTATATTATTATATACGACTTGAGACTGCAAAGTAACAAGTTATATATAATTTTAAGGTAAGATGTTTGATGAATTTTCATTCATAATACGTTATAGTTTAAAATTAATTAACGTGCGTCAATTGTTGTTGACATTTGTGTTTTTACAGATTTGGCACGACAATTCGATAAAGGTCACAATATTCTTGTTGATCTTGATCTTTCGGCACGCGGAGAAAATAAAGTTGCTCAAGTGCTGACATTCTTTGCACGATCACGCATTAGGTATGCGCTTACAGAGTCTCCTCAGATCTCTCAGACGATACTGAATGATTTTTGGACAGATATTCAGTATGATCAGACCGTCAACCCACCGGTGATACGCACAACGGTCAATCAGAGACCGGTTGTCTTCTCTGCATCAGATCTTCGTCAGATTTTACGACTGGGGACAGTAGACCAAGAAAATGGTCCGACTGAGTACCCTAGTGATTTTGTTGAGGGTGCATTAGGTCGTATGGGGTATACGGGTGAGAGAAGAGTATGTCAATTCCTCAAGGCCCTAGTTATTGGGAAATGGAGATTGTTGTGGCATGTTATAGTCATGATTTTTGGACCGAAGAAGGGCGGTTTTGACGAGTTAAGCCCTGCTCTTATATCGGCTGTATTGTCACTGGTTTACAACAAACCATACAGTTTCTGTGATTTTATTTTTGGAGAGCTGGTACGCCAGATATCGGGAACTGTTAGATCAATATTTTTGATCTACCCGAGGTTCTGTATGCTGATCATCCGTTCTCGGATTGCTGATCTAGTTATCCCTGAGCCACACCTACATGTTGATACAATAGCGCTCAGAGGGTACAACGCCATGTTTCAGCAGACCATACGACGTGAGGGGTTTGTGAAGCCAGATGGATGTGAGCTCTTTGGTGTTCTGATCAATCCGTTATATGTGACGGCACCGAACAATGGTTGGCTAGATGTTGGTGCTGTTGTTGCTATTCCAGACTCAATAGCTGATGTGGTTCAACATGAAGATCCACAAGAGCTTCTGGAGGATGTTTTGGAACAGGCTGGGGAACAGGTGAACCCAGAGGTAGCTGCACAACTGGTGCAAGAGGTGCTAGGGCAAAATGATGATGCCAATGATCCGCTTCTTCAAGCGATTGATCAGTATATTGATGTTGCACCTACTGAGGTATAATTTTAATTATATAATAATATAGGTACTTAGTTGATAAATAATTAATAAAATTTTATTATATAACGATAATGATAATTAGTTGATTAGATACTATTTCTAATTATAAAATATAAATATCATTATGATCAGGGAGCTGAGACTGCAGACCCAGAGGTCACTCGACCTGAGGGTGTGTTGAGTCATATTAGTGTGTCTGTCAGTTGGTCTTGAGTCTGTAATAGCTTAGATTAGAAAATTGTTAATTTTGTATTTTGAGTGACACTTACTTAGTGTCGCATTCAGGTGACACTTAGTAAGTGTCGCACTAGGGTTATAATCTGCGACACTTAGGAAGTGTCGCAGAATCGTTCTGTTTGTATATAACGAGCTATTACGGCTCATTGCAAGGGTTGGACAAAAACCTGAGCACAACTTGTCGACTAAACACTCTGTAAACAAGCTAGTAAGCGTTTGATATTGCAATACAAATCATTATTACTCAATTCCTTATTGTTTCGATTTGTGTTTCATATTAGTTACTTCAATTGTGTGATTCCACTACACGATTGGTTGATTAAGTCTGTTC
The DNA here is from genome assembly GCA_963422505.1 of Pseudognaphalium luteoalbum. Taxonomy (NCBI): domain Eukaryota; kingdom Viridiplantae; phylum Streptophyta; class Magnoliopsida; order Asterales; family Asteraceae; genus Pseudognaphalium; species Pseudognaphalium luteoalbum. The sequence continues at coordinate 54,641,543 of OY730196.1, forward strand.
TAGATCCTAGGTACAGGGACAACAAAGTGGTATCAGAGCCGTTGGGCTTTTTGTGACAGAATTGATCAAGATTCGAGTGTGTTTCGGTTGAGATTGGGAAGAAGCTAGCTTATTTTCATTGATTAGAGAGTTTTTGGTCTTCAATTTCTGGTTATTAACTTGTTTTTGCAGGTATTGTTAGACTGGGAAGGAGAATTTTCGATTAGGTTTAACGAAAATTTGAATTTTTAGGGTTTTTGGGCTGCTGCTGCGCGTTTCTGCGACACTCTACGCGACACTTCCAGCGACACTTAACTCAGTGTCGCCTCTAGGGTTCTGCAACATAACCTAGCGACACTTAACTCAGTGTCACCTTAAGGATTTAGTGACACTCACTGTGACAGTAATTCCTATTTTGCTAGAGACACTTCCTAGCGACACTTCATTGCGACACTTACACCTAGTGTCGCCTGTTCTTTAAATTTTACACTTTCTGCGACACTTGTCTCAGTGTCGCTTGTCAGTTTGTGACACTTCCTTAGTGTCGCTTAAGAATTTTAAAATCAGTTGTTCTTTTTAGTTTAATTTACAATGTCGATGCAAGCTTTTGCTCAAATGATTAAAACCAGTAATGAGGCTGGTAGTACAAATAAGGCTCCAATTTTTACAGCTAATACAAATTATGTTGAATGGAGACAAAAATTTGAAGCTTTTATTTCTTATAATGAACCGGATATGATGATTCCTTTGCTTGAAAGGTATGAACATCCAAAGCAGGATGGGGTGTTTGAGGGAATCGCTCCTCCCAAATCTATTCGGGCATTAAATGCAGATGAAAAGAAAGCTTGGGACATGGAAAGAAAAGTTCATTAAGCTCTTGTTATGAGCTTATCTTCTGAAGTTCTTAAAATGTTTAAACATCACAACATCGCATTTGACATGTGGAAAGCCCTTGAAAGACGATGCGGTGGTAGTGATAAATATAAGAAGAGTAGACTGGAGTTGATCAAACGACAATATGAATTGTTTGATATGTTAGAAAATGAGTCTCTTAACGGTTTGTTTGTTCGTTACTCACATCTTGTGAGTGAGCTTTCTGATGGTGGTGTGATTATGCAAGCTGTAGACATTAATAAGAAATTGTTAAGTGCTCTACCTAAGAAATGGGATCATCGAGTGATGATGATGGAAGAAGACGAAGGTGTAATGTCTTTATCTCTAGATGATTTCATTGGTCAACTACAAGCATATGCACTAGATATGCAACGTAAAGAAACTAAATCTAGTGCCCATGTTCAAGATCCGAGCATCTATGGGAGTAAATTTTCTGCTTCCGGAGTTGCTCTTTTGTCTGGAGGAGGTATGTCATCCGCTACCAAAACGTCAACAGCTAATAGTGGTGGAGTTTCTAGTGGATCATATTCTTTTTGTGGTAGATCGCCTTCATCTTCCGGAGGATCCAAGGGTAATTCAGCTTCTCAAGCTACTGAGGAGAATGCTGATGTGTTCCAAGCATTTTTGAGTGCTTATGATAGTTTTCTATCAAAGAAAACTAGTTCCATTGATTTAACAGATGAGGATTTTGACCAAATCAATCCTGATGATCTTGAACGAATGGATATCAGATGGAATTTTGCTATGTTGACAAGGAGAACAAAGAGATATTTGCGAAAAACTGGAAGAAAGAACCTGGATGATGACATTGATTCGGGTTTGGGTTTTGATAAGAGTAAGGTTAAATGTTACAAATGTCACAATCTGGGACATTTTGCAAGAGAGTGTGAGAAATCTAAACAACCTCCTTCTGGTTTTTCAAAGCCATCTGTCTCAAAGAAGTCAACTGTTAAGGATGCTGATAAGCTTGAGGAATCCTTAAATGAAGCTCTTCTCCTTACTAATAATGAATTTTACAACTGGAGTGATACAGAGGAGAACATTCATAATACAGCTCTTATGGCAGAGATTACAGATGAGGTACCAATTGATGAACCTCTTTCTTGTGTTAGTTGTATCAAATTAACTGGTAAAATTAACAGATACTCTGAGGATAATGCTCGCTTGTATTCTGATTTAGATAAACTTAGACAGGCGAACCAATTGCTAAAAGAAAATGAAAAGATTTTTGACAAAAAGATTAATGCCACTATGACTGAAAGAAAAGATCTAAAGGCTAAGATTTATAGTCAACAAGATGCTATTGACAGTTATCTTAAGAAAATTGTCGATTTACAAAAAGCTCTTGATGAATCTAAAACTAATATTATTGATCTTAATCGAAAACTTTCAAATTTTAGCACATCCTCCGTTGTTTTTGATGAAATCCTTCAAGTGCAAAGGATCAATACAAAAAGTAAGTCAGGGATAGGATACCAAGCGGTACCTCCCCCAGCTAACTATGAACCTATGCCATCGAAGGATGACATTAAAAACTTTGTGCCTTCAACTGACAAAGAAGGCAAGTCATCTGTTAAAGAACCAGTTATTTTGGTCTCATCTGAGAAGGGAGATAAACCAATCTCCCAAAAGAAAGCAAAATCATTACTTGTACTTCCTACTATTGAGGAGGAAGTAATTGAAATTGAGGATGTAACTGATGAGATTGATACAAAGGTTCGTAAAATAGATGTAAAGCCTGAAAATTTTGTAATTACAAATGAACCGTGTAGTGAAATCCCTTCACTAAAGGTTAAATCTAAGGCTTTTCCTAAGGTTAGAAGGAACAAAATTTTGCTAATAACAAATCAGTTTCTTCTAAACCAACCAAAAGCAAATCAACATCTTTTTCACGTACCAATTCATCTTGCACATTTCAATGTGCCTGTTCAGTAAATAGAAATATCAAATCCTCATCAGATTTGCAACCTCACTTTCAAACTGTTATTGAGAGAAGATCATGTTTCTACTGCAAAAAACAGGGTCATTTGATAAGTGTTTGTCCGTTGCTTTCTAGACAACGGTTTGGGAAGACAGCGCCTAGAGCTTCCATTTATAGAAATTTTTCAAAACCTCAAGCTAGGCACAATTCCTCACCTCCCAAACCGGTCAAGAAAACTGACAAGAAAGAACCGGTTACACCTACTTGCAATCAGCAACTTCCTGTCAAAAAGCAAACATCCAAACCTCTTCAGGTTTGGAAAGTCAAAGAGTCCAAAGTAGACTCTTTATCACCAAATAACCCATCAGTAGAAGTGCCCGAAATTTTAAAAAATCATGCACTCACTGATGTAGTTATTATGGATGATTTTGGTAGACCCAAGTCCATTAAGGCTTGGGTCTCACAATCAAACTAATTTCTCTATTTTTTGTGTGCCTACAGCCATCTGAAGAAATTATCAAGAGCAAATGGTATGTAGACAGTGGCTGTTCAAGGCATATGACCGGCAACATTTCTCTTCTCTCTGATGTTCAACCTGTAAAAGGGGGATATGTTGCATTTGCTGGTGATAAGGGTGGAGAAATTACTGGTAGGGGAACACTCACTAATGGATCAGTGAGTTTTGATAATGTGAACTACGTGGAACAACTAAACTACAATCTTCTCAGCGTATCACAAGTGTGTGATAAAAAATTCACGACTATGTTTACAGATACTGAGTGCCTAATACTCAAGCCTGGATATAAAGTGCCTGAGGAATGGGTGCTCATTCGAGCACCAAGGACAAAGGACACGTATATACTTGACATGAGTACTGTATCAACTACTACATCTGAACATACATGTCTGTTGTCCAAGGCTACTCCAAAGGATTCCCTTCTATGGCACAGGCGAATGGGACACTTAAACTTTCGCAAGATGAACTATCTTGTAAAAAATGAGCTTGTTACTGGTGTGCCTAAATTCACATTCAGTTTGGATGATAACTGTGTTTCCTGTCTCAAAGGAAAACAACACAAGCAGTCCCATAAGTAGAAGAAGGTGAATTCCAATGCATCGCCCCTAGAACTTTTACACATGGATCTATTTGGGCCGGTTAATAAGAGGAGTATGGGAGGTAGTACTTACTGCTTGGTAGTCACCGATGACTACTCTCGTTTTTCTTGGGTTTACTTCATTTCTACAAAAGATGAAGTTCCTGAGATTCTAATATATCTGTTTGACAAGTTAGAAAACTTGTGCGGAAAGAGGATCAAGAGGGTTAGAAGTGACAATGGAACGGAATTCAAGAACAAGACAATTGAGATGTACTGTTTAAGGAAGGGTATTCATCATCAGTTCAGCTCTGCTTATACACCTCAACAGAATGGTGTCGCTGAACGCAAGAACAGGACTCTCATTGAAGCTGCACGCACTATGTTATCCGACTCTAAGCTTCCAATCACTTTTTGGGCAGAGGCGGTAAATACCGCATGTTTTGTCTTAAACAGGGTTTTGACGGTTAAAAAAGAAAACAAAACATGCTATGAGCTGTTTAACAACCGTAAACCAAACTTACAATTCCTGGAGCCCTTTGGATGTCCTTGCACCATTATGTCTCGAACACAAAAGGACAAGTTTGGTGAAAAATCAATGGATGGAATATTCTTGGGATATTCTGTAAATTCTCCTAACAAGAGAGTTTACAATTTATCTACAAAGCGTATTGAGGAGCATTATGAAATCAAGTGTTTACGCTATACAGCTCCTCCTGAAGGTAAAGGACCAGAAAATCTGTTTCAGTACAACAGTTTCTTTGACTCATTCAATATTCCAACACCTGAGAATGTTGATGATGAAGAAACTATTGTCACTCTTCTACATGGTTTGGACATTAATGTAGATCACACTCCAACTGCGTCATCTGTCCAACCTAATACATCTTCGACCTCAGCATCAACACCATTAGTTGATGCATCAATTCCAACAACAGATTCTCCATCTCCTCAACCGTTAGATATGGCTAGTCTCTCAGAAGACAATGTTGAAGCCAACGTTCCTCCATCCGAGTCAAATGCTTCTGAAGGAGATCTTAATAATTTGGAATTAGTTATTGTGCCTAATCCAATTCCACAGACTCGGATTCATAAAACTCATCCCACTGATAATATCATTGGTGAGTTAAGTAAAGGAGTTCAAACTAGACATCAATTGGCTGCAACCGACATGTCTGCTTCAACCTCTGAAGTACCTCCTACAGCCTCCTTGGAATGTCTTGTCACTGAGATGGAAGAATGTTTTCTATCTCAAGTTGAACCTAAGAAAACAGCTGATGCATTAAAGGACCCACATTGGGTCGAAGCGATGCAAGAAGAACTGCATCAATTTCAGAAGCTGAAAGTTTGGGATTTAGTCCCTCTACCCAAGGGTGTCCATGCAATTGGAACTCATTGGGTGTATCGTGTGAAGAAGGATGATCGCGGTGTTGTGGTCCGGAATAAGGCTCGATTAGTAGTTCAAGGATTTACACAAATTGAAGGTTTGGACTACGATGAAGTATTCGCCCCTGTTGCTAGACTGGAATCTATTCGTATATTTTTGGCTTATGCTTCATTTAAAGGTATTCGGGTTTATCAACTAGACGTGAAGAGCGCATTTCTTTATGGACAAGTTGTGGAGGAAGTCTATGTCAGGCAACCTCCTGGATTTGAAGACTCGGTACATCCAGATTATGTATGCAAGTTAGACAAGGCTTTGTATGGTCTTCATCAAGCACCAAGAGCCTGGTACGAAAGGCTGTCTACACATCTACTCAAGCATGGATTCTCAAGAGGACAGATTGACAGCACTCTTTTTACAAAAAGGTCCAAAAACGATTTGTTACTTGTGCAGGTATATGTAGATGACATCATCTTTGGCTCTACAAGTAATGCTCTCTGCAAGGAATTTGAGCAACTTATGAAGTCTGAGTTTGAGATGAGCGCAATGGGAGAACTTACATTCTTTTTAGGTGTCCAAGTTGAACAATCTAACAAAGGCATTTATATCCATCAGTCAAAATATGTCAATGACATGTTGACTAGGTATAATTTGCATGATTGTAAGACTTATGGAACCCCCATTGAGGTATCTCACAAACTTGGACCTGCTGAGGAAGATGATGATTGTAATGAGAAGGACTATCGTTCAATGATAGGTTCTTTTATGTATCTTACTGCTTCAAGACCAGACATTGTTTTTGCTGTCTCTTTGTGTTCCAGGTACCAAGCTCACCCGAAGGTTTCTCATATGAATGCAGTTCAGCGGATTTTTGGGTATCTCAAATATAGACCCACTCTAGGTCTATGGTACTCAAATGAAGACGACTTCACTCTGACTGCTTATTCAGATTCAGATTATGGCGGATGCAACAAGGATAAGAAGTCCACATCTGGTGGATGTCAGTTTCTTGGACCGCGCTTAGTGTCATGGCAGTGTAAAAAACAGACAACCGTTTCAACTTCCACAGCCGAGGCTGAATATATTGCTGCTGCCAGCTGTTGTTCACAAGTTCTGTGGATTCAGCATCAACTTCGCGATTATGGTTTCATCTTAACTCTTACTCCTATACATATAGATAATACTGCAGCCATATCTATCACACGCAATCCCGTACAGCACTCTAAAACAAAACACATAGAGATTAGATTTCACTTTCTACGGGATTGCTATGAGAAACACCTTATTGACCTTATCCAAATAGAAACACTTAAGCAAAAGGCTGACTTGTTTACTAAGGCCTTTTCCCGCTCTCGTTTTGATGAATTAGTTTCTATGCTTGGCTTACGATTTTTTAAATCGTTACAGTGACATTGATTTTCATTTAAAAAAAAAAAAAAAAAAAAAAAAACCTTGCAAGAGCCACACTTATACTTCTTAGTATTAAAGTAATGCATTATTGCTACATCTATAAAAAGACGTTGAGTTGTGTCTGTAAACAACTTGGGATATGATAGTACATTAAGCATCATTCACGAAATGCAAATGTTAAATGTTATCTCTGATGTATCAGTAGGTTTAATAATGTATTTATCATAAATTTCTTAACATACAGCTTCATCATATGATATGTTCATAGACAACTCACTATTTGTTCTCAGAGATATTAAAAAGTAATTCCAACTACTTGTTCATTTTATGTAGTAAACATCATATGACGTATGACGATGTGTCTTAATTCCTATATTTAATATGGACAATTTTTATATTCTGAAATTTTATATCAACTTATTTGGGGGATATAGTATTGGTTTCCTCTATTGTACGTCGGTACAGACCTGGTCTCTGGTACTATATCTTAAAAACTAAACAACTGTGAGTTAATCAGACTTGCAAAATCTTAGAGTTTCAAATAAAAATTCATACTTAAGTCAAGTTAAGTCACTTTGTTGTACGGAAGTACAGACCTGTCACCAATGACTTGACGAAAATTGATTTTGTTTAAACCTGAATCAAGATAAGTCGCTCTGTTGTACGAAAGTACAGACCTGTCACCAATGTCTTGATTCTTAAAAATAAGTTTCATATAATTTTTCTTAATATAAAGATTAACCATATGTAGATGTTAGGGGTATGTCATATGTGTGAACTGCAAAAGATTGAACATATTAACAATAAAAGGTTATCTCTGATGAATGAAGATTAGTTGTTTAAGCGGATAATGATATGAACAATTGTCTTGAACTATGTGTCATTAAATTTATTTTAAATATCTTATGTAAATTTAAAGAGGATAAGTATACTGATAATTGGAATAACAGCAAACATATGTAAAGTAATGTATGATGACTTAATATGATCCCTAACCAGACCCAAAACAACCCCGTCACCAAAAATAGTGTACCTGTTTTGAATTCTTAGTTAAGTTATACTTATTCTAATATTTTTGTCTTACTTTAAGTCAAATGTCACCAAATAGCCAAAACCGACTCGCGAAAGAATTTGAAAAATTTTAGAAATTTTTTCAAAATTTTGACTCTGTGACACTCACTAAGTGTCGCATAGAGTGTCACCTGCGAGTGTCGCCTATAGTGTGGAGTATATAAACACCTCCCTGCGGCATTTATTCTCACATTTAATTAGCGACACTTACTCAAAATCTGCGACACTCGCTCTCGATCTAGCGACACTCGCTCTGTCACACGATTACTTTCTGCTTTCGCATCCTTCTTGATTTCTTTCTTAGATTCCTGTTCTACTAAACCGTACGCATCAAAAGGTACAAGTTTTTCCTTGTATCATTACGTTTTTAGTTCGTTTTAACCTAGGGCTCGTATGTTTAGTTTAGGTTTTTGAAGAAACTGTGATTGAGGCTAAATAAATGTTAATTAGATGTTTCTATTAAGCTCTTTATAGTCGATATGCATATATATGTCAAGCTTTTCACCTAATTTGACCTAGATTAGAAGTTTGTGTAAATTTTGAATTCTGGGTTTATGGTTTCTGGGTTCGTGTTCATCTTTGCGACACTCGAAGCGACACTCGCCTTGAGTGTCGCATCATGGTAATTTGAACTCTAACTGCGGCACTCAACTTGAGTGTCGCCTCTTGCTATGCGTCACTTGATTAAGTGTCGCCCTGCCTATTGCGACACTTACCTTAAGTGTCATTTTTAAAGGAACAACAAGTTGATGCGTCACTTACTTAAGTGCCGCATTGTCTTTTGCGACACTCAGCTTGAGTGTCGCCTACAGTTCTCCTTAAGTGTCGCCTCTTGATTTGCCATACTGCGACACTTACCTTAAGTGACGCATAGTGAATTTTTTGACTACTGAGCGACACTTACTCAAGTGTCGCTACTTCATTTAGCGACACTACTTAAGTGTCGCCTAAAGGTAATTTTGAAAGATTTTTATTTGTTCTAACGGTATAACATTTCCTTGTGTATTATCTATGTCTTATTTTCGTGCAGATGGCAAATTTAGCTATTTACGCTCGCCGCACACAGCCACGACATAATGTGGTGGCTTTTCTCGATGATACGCACGCCAATTCAATTCCGTTTCATCCGATGATCCAGTTTCTACGTCGCTCGAGGATTCACCATGCTATAACAGCTTCGTGTCCAATCTACTTGAATCAGATCGAGGAATTTTATGCGAATGCTGTGATTAACACAGAAGGAGATTATCGAAGGATTTTATCAACTGTTTTCGGCCATTGTATTGAGATTACAGAGGATACGATACGAGAAGTTCTGGCTTTTGATGACAATTCTGAGTTTCCAACTCAGTTTGAGAATAGTTTTATCGCTGGAGGTCTTCAGCGCATGGGCTATCCAGCTATTCCTCCAGACCAATATAGGAAACAGCATTTGAGCAGAGTCTGGAGGTACTTGGCACATATTATCATTGTGTGCCTCTCGCCAAGGAAGGCTGGATTTGATGGAATGAGCTACGGGACAATCTCCCTGATGCTGGGATTGGTTTACAATAAACCTTTCAACTACTCTGGTTATATTTTTGGGCATCTAGTGGATAATCTACGAGCAGGCGATCATATGTGGTTTATGTATCCACGGTTTTTGCAGCTGATCCTGAATTCCCTTAATCTAGGGATTCAGCCTGACCAAGGTCAATTCTGACCTTGACTCCAATGCTGGTCAGGGTTTTTGGAGATTGTGCAACACCTCCAAAAGGTCAGGCAGCTCTGCCTGATATTCCATTATTCGGCCACGTGATTGATGAAGAATATGTGCCTCCGCCGGATAATGGATTTCTTGACGTTGCAGCTCCACCACCGCAAGTTGATGAAGCGGTTTTGGAAGAAATTCTGGTCGATATTGAAAATTTTCCAACTTCTACACCTGCTGCTACTGCTACATCTTCCGCTGCTGATAAGGGTAAGTGGGTTCGGGATTCTTCGGACACAGAATCCGATGATGTTCCTCAGCAACGTCGTCAACGAACCTCAACTGCTGCTTCTGATGATATTCAGCCCCAGCCGGAATTCTTAAAGAAATTGATGGAAGATATGGCGCAAATGAACCAGATGCTTCACGATCAACAAGCTCTTATACAGGTTCAAGCGTCAAGACTTTTGGAGCTAGAGACCACGGCTGCTCGTGTACCGGAACTTGAGCGTCGTGTGTTAGAATTAGAAACTATGGCTGTGGTTCCGGGGGAGTTAGAACCGGAAACCACAGGCCAAGAAAATGTAAATGTAATTAATGATTCTGATGTTAATGAAAATATCAGTTTGGATTATTTTGCGTCTTCTTCTCACGTTCCTGGTCAACCAATGCCATTAAATGTTGATTACTCACATGCAAATCTAGATAATCTACAAAATCTAGTATTTGGGGCATCTACTGAGGATAGAGGTCCGAGCATATTTGATGATGAAGTGGAATTTGAACCTGATGTAGTCTCTGATGAAGATGTGTTTGAAGAAATTCCATATGAGGAGGTAGAATCAGATGATGATACCGTTCCTGCTGCTTCTTCTGCAGCCTCTGCCGAACCGTCTTCACATTCTGCTGGTACCTCAACGTCCACCGCTCAACCTAAAAGGTATCCATAATGGATTTTGCCTCCAACGCCTGAGCTAAAAAGATGTCGAGCATATTCTGTTCGCGGTGATTTATCTGGGCTAATAAAGTCTTGGAAGTTTGATGCTGATTTCAGATTGTTTGTCATCAAAAGGCAAGATGGCATTAAATATTTTAAGGCAAGGCTAGATCATTTGACTACATTACCGAAGGTTGATCTAAATCGACTAGCTCAGTTGAATATGATCAATCCCACTGACAATCGCGAAGCTGAATTCTTTCAGAACATCCTGCGTCGAGAAATCAACTCAAAGAAATTTAAGTGGATTCGACCAGTGATGGGGATTCGATTTTCTAACAAAAAGAAGCTGGACCCGAGGACGCGCCAACCCATATATGGTTATCATTATCCTCCAACCAAGAATCTTACCCAAGTGCCATTTGAAAGGTTACCATTTGATGTGCTGGGAAATTTTAGGTTTTGGTGGTATGACATGGTTACTGGAGAGGCGGTTATTGAATATTTTTCTCAAAAGGGACCGGGACGTGATGCTAAAGAATGGAAACATGTTACTGGCTACACTCTTAGAGTTTTTGATCCTCTTAGCCTGATAAATATGTCAAAGAATGATCTTCAAGCTCTTCACAGTAATAGATTGCAATTTGATATGATTGATCAAGAAGATGCTATGAGATTTCAAAGAGTTGTGGATCTCTGCGTAGCTAAGGGAATTCATGCAGGTGGGAATCTCCCTGCAGACTGGATTTGATATTGAAGATATTTTAGAGACCAAGCTGAAGACACGGGGGAGTTTGTTGAGTCATATTAGTGTGTCTGTCAGTTGGTCTTGAGTCTGTAATAGCTTAGATTAGAAAATTGTTAATTTTCTATTTTGAGTGACACTTACTTAGTGTCGCATTCAGGCGACACTTAGTAAGTGTCGCACTAGGGTTATAATCTGCGACACTTAGGAAGTGTCGCAGAATCGTTCTGTTTGTATATAAAGAGCTATTACGGCTCATTGCAAGGGTTGGACAAAAACCTGAGCACAACTTGTCGACTAAACACTCTGTAAACAAGCTAGTAAGCGTTTGATATTGCAATACAAATCATTATTACTCAATTCCTTATTGTTTCGATTTGTGTTTCATATTAGTTACTTCAATTGTGTGATTCCACTACACGATTGGTTGATTAAGTCTGTTCTAGATCCTAGGTACAGGGACAACAGGGTGAGCAGAGACAGCTTGAAGGATCTGAGGGTTTACCTTCTAAGGTAATATATCAGATTAATCTTAAAAATATATAGAACTTGTATGATAGAGCTTCTAGCTAATCATAAATGTTTAATATTTTTAATATTTAGGATTCTGATGTTGGTCCATCTGGAGGCCGTGGTGGTGAATCGGCTTCAGATGATGATGCTGATAGTACTCCTTCTCCACCTCCAAATGCTGGTTATATTAGAGATCGATCTAGGATGATTCCAGATCCAGCACTAAAGGAGAATAGAAAGGCTAAGGAAGTCGACCCAGACTTCAGTATTATTGATGAATGTCCTGAGGAAGAGGATATATCTCTTATTTCTCAACGCCGTAAGCTTTCCGGGACTTTGACCATTCAGGATGGTATGTTTTATTTCGAGTTAGATTATCTTAACTTATTGTTTATCAGGAGTTCAATTGAGACAGTTAATTCTGTGACAGTTTCTCGAGATACATCACAGGTAGAGATGATGATACCGGTGGTTACTGAACCAGTATCTGTACCATCTGAGGTATGAGATAAACGTTTAATACTACGAGTGTTACATATTTAATTAGAGATTGAGACAGAGTTATCTGTAACAATTACTTCTTTAATTGTATCTAACTTTACAGGCTGAGAAAATGCTTGAGTCAGTGGAACCAGAAATGGTCTCCAAGACTATTGAGAAGGGAGTTGCCGAACTCGTACATGATGCACAGTTCCCAACTAACAAAGCTAGTAGATTTGCAGCTAGTCTTCTCAAGGAAGCTTTATCTCAAGCTATTCCATAGCTTACACCTGAGTCTCACATTGCTTCGCTTACACCACCTGGACCATCAACAATTTCTGTCATTCCGACGACTGATGCTAAGAGGATTACATCCTTAGAGTCAAGAGTCAAGGAACTGGAACAGACTACATCCAAGATTCCAGGGTTGTTAGCTGAGAATGTTTCTCTTGCTCAGTAGATGGTTCATATCAGTGAATCGCATTTAACTCTGTTGAAGACTCATGATACTTTGCTTGCTGATTTTACTGCCCAGAGACTGAAGCTTGAACACTTAGAACGTTTGGTGTTGAGAGTGCATTCAGGACAGTCAACTCAGGGGGAGATATTGATATATCAAGAAGTTTGCAAAGAGGATGAGCTAGCAAAGAAGAGAAGAGATGATAAAGATGATGATCCCAACGCACAGAAAGATACTGAGCCGACTGGTCCTTCAAAGACTGGTGAGCAAGCTATGATTCAGGGGGAGTCTGCTGGTGTTAGTGCAAGTGGTGATGGTGCTGGTACAAGTACTGCAGGTACAAGTGAAGCTTGTAAGATAGCTTAGACTTGTGTAGTTATTTGTATTTAGCATTTAGTTGAATTATGATTGTTAATTATAATTGTAACTTAATAGTGTCGGTAATATATTCGGCTTGAGATTATTATTACAAGTTAAATACATTAGAAATTGTTTAAGTTATTTGATTCTGAAAAGTTAAATAAATTAGTGATCGAAAGTCTTCCGACTCATTGAGAAGTCGAGCGGCGTGTTCTGATTTATTTCAGCGGTCAAAGTTTATTTTAACTTAGACATTTTAGATTTGAGAGTTTTTATAACTGAAAAGTCAAATATGTATGATTTTTAACTAGACAAATGATATATGATTTAAAGATATAATTGAAAGTTAAGTTTTTAATATATAACAGTTCAATTAAGTCTTGGAAATTATATAAGTTAGTTAATTGTAAACTTAAATGTTTGGTGATTATTCAATGTACATTAGAGTTTAAATTTAATTAATGTTTGTTAAGTGTTTGATATAAGACTTAGGAAATCTTAGGTTGATTCAGGATAATCAATAAAAGATTTATAAGTTATATATTTCGCGTTTATATTAATTACACAAAAGGATTAGTATTGGAATTCTTAGATTGATTCAGGGAAATCAATAAGAGAATTTAAATTGTTAATTTATTTGTGTTTTTTGTTTTCTCTAGGAATGGAAATACTAGATCTATCAGATTAAGAAAATGATATTTTGGATGAGATAGATGAAGAGATTGATTATGATCTTGAAGAGGGAGAGTTTCAACCACCTACAGATTGGACTGTGATATCACGTAAAAAGTCATATTTTTACAACCAATATCTCTCTCATTCTGGAATGATTCTTGGCATTTTAAACTCAAAACCAATACAAATCAATGATATTATGCCAAGATGGTAAAAATAAGGTTGCACGATAAAAATCAAGCAAAACGGGAGAAAAACGAAGATTCCACACACGTTTGAAGATTCAAGGCATCAAAATGAGATTTCAAGACAAAAGTACCCATCATCAACATCCATCTCACCCAAGATGTTCGTTTTCAAATTATGAATCCAACAAAAGAAGAATCAACAAAAACCGATAAAGAATGAAGATTCTACGCCCGATGGAAGATCCAAATGATTCGTACGCAACATCTGGAGATAAGAGACATATTTTTGGGATATCTTTACATCAAAGTCTTTGTTTTTGAATTACGAATCCAACGCAAAAAGAATCAACGCAAACGGATGCATAACGACGAAGATACGCACGAATTAAGCAACGCAACGAAAGACGACGGACCGGGACGGGTGGCAGCCGGCCGCCGCCGGCCAGTAGCCAGCCGCCGCCGGCCAGAAGCCAGGCGGCGCTGGCCTCCACCCTCCCTTCTTTTTTGCACTTTTTCGTCCTTGCTTGTACTTGGTGCACCACCTTTCGCTACTTTTTCGTACCTGGTGCACCACCTTTCGCTACTTTTGCTGATGTGAGCCTAGGGGTGCTAATGTGAGCAATATTTTGCCTATAAATAGCAGCCCCTAAGGCTTCATTTTCACACACACCATTCTTAGAACAATATACTTCTCTTAAGATATTGCTTCTACTTTCTTTCTATTTTCTTACTAAAAATTAGTTTTAGACTAGTTTAGGAGCTTGTTTAGAATAGAAGGAAAGTACGGAACGCATTGTAAATCTTCGATGTAAGCTTGGAATTGTGTCAATTAATTCAAGTCTACTTTCTCCCGCATTTAATCCTGGTGCTTTCTAATCCTTATCTATCTTAATTAATTACGTTTATATTGATTATGCTAGATTTAGTTATTGCCATGATTAGAGAGTAGTATACTTGTTGTGTTTGTTTGCAATGTAGTTAATTAATTATGGGATGATTTATAATTAAATAAATAAAGATCGGTAGTATCGCTTTGATCGTCTTATTGCATGTTCTTGTTTGATTGTTGCCTTAGGATCATCATAGTGGTAAAAATATAAACGGTCTTAATTATCGTAAAGTAATATGATGGCCCCTATTCCACTGTTACTCGATATAGTACTGGAAACACTTCAAGGTGGAGTACAAATGTATGGAAGTCGAGGAACGGCTGAAGATAGTCATATTACGAAACGGTATAATATTACGAAGTAATATAATGACCCTTATTCGACTGTTATTCGATATAGTACTGGAAACACTTCAAGGTGGAGTACAAATGTATGGAAGTTGAGTAACGACTGAAGGTAGTTATATTACGGACTAATATATAAAAATGAGAAACCTAGTTTAATTACTCTTTCTAAATAGACTTTTAAACTTCAATTTAATCTAATCGCCTTTCCACCAATAAACGTGATTACAACACCTTTTTAACGACATCCAATTGAAAGGTAGTCAGTCATCTGTGTCAATATAATTTGTCAAAGGTATGAAACTATGGAACCGCAAGGCTACATGGGGGATTATCATAGGACAAGACATGGCCAAGGTTTGAAGCGGCGAAACCACTTTAAGTGAGGAACGTTGTGGATAATTAGGGGATTTATTGGGTAGTCTTAAGCAAGGGCTGGTTTAAAGTCATTAATGAACTTTTTAAATATACGAATCTGTTAGGATGATGAGGAATCGTTATATGATTCAGTTATGTCTAGTACCTTAAGATTTTGCTCCCGTTCATATGAGAGTATTATTAAACCATAATTAAGATTTTGCTTATTATTCTAAATACTTTGTGATGTTACCATAACCTAGCTCCCGGTGTGACATGCTAATGGGATTTTAATTAGTAGGGAATCTAGTGTTTACATCACGAGTATTCAAGATTAATAATTAACAAATATCTTTCAATACAGTTTCTCCAAACATCATCCCATAACTTAATTAACGAAATCTCAGCAAACACTATCTTTAGTTTATCTGCTTTATCTTTTATTTTTATTTCGCTTTTATTTATTTACTTGCCTAAGTTAGTTAATATAAAAACCAAAACTCCCTCACTATTTTATAAAACTTTCACTAGTTTGAAAGCCCTCATCTGCCACGCCTTAGTTTTAATTCATTCGGTTTGAAGAACGACTCTAGGTGATACCTACCACTTGCTCACCGTTAGGATTAGCATTGTTAGGGAAAACTAAGGCCCCGCAATTACAAATTTAAAACACTCCACTGATGCCCGCCGACGGTAGCCGGTGCAACGACAAGGGTTGAAATCCTTACCGACCGCTGGTGGCGCATCAAGTTTTTGGTGCCGCTGCCAGGGAACCAACTGTACGATCCTTAGGCGTTAAGACGAACTTACTTACTAGTGAACCTTTAGGATTTCTTAGACCCCTACGTCTTTCTTTATTTTTCCTTCCTTTTACCACTTTTAGAAATGACCACCCCTATCCATTCAACTAGTCAACCACCTGCCGATGAGACTATGACAGCCGCATATATCACTTTGGTTGATGACTCTAAACCTCTGATTGAAGGTCGAGGAGGACCAATCGTCTATCCGGAAACCGATAGAACTTCATTTGAATTAAAGCCTCACATTGTTCAGTTAGTTCAAAACCTCTGTCAATTCCGTGGCCTACCAAATGATGATCCCAACTCCCACCTTGACAGATTCATTTCCTTATCCAACTCCTTTAAACCAATTGGGGTTAATCAAGACATAGTCTATCTATACCTATTTCCCTATTCACTCACTCTCAATGCACAAACCTGGTTTGAGGAACTAGAGATTAACTCTATAACCTCTTGGGTAGAATTAGCAACCAAATTTTTGACCAAATATTTCCCCCCATCAAAACAAGCCACGTTTAGGTCCAACATCATAAACTTCCGTCAAGTGCATGATGAATCAATCTAGGATGCATGGGAACGCTTTAAGGGATTGCTTAAGAAATGTCCAAATCATCGTTTTGAGCGATCAGACCAGTTGCGCATTTTCTACAATGGTCTCTTCCCACATCACCGTCCTTTACTTGATACTGCCTCTCAAGGCAGTTTTATGAACTGTACGGCCGATGACGCTTAGAGCCTTATTGAGAAAATGACAATACACAACCATGACTAGAACAGTGAAAATCACCCCTCACTAGTGAATTCACCTAGTACAATCGGAAATGAAACTATCAAAACCCTCACTCAGCAAGTGGAACCAAAGAGATCAAGGAATTGAAAAGTCAAAACAACAAGTCTGTCAAGTTCAAACCTGCCTCAATTATGCTAATCCGAACCACTCAGCCCAAATTCCTCAGTCTCATCTAACTTCACCCAATACTAACCCTTCTCTTAACCCACCTAGGAATAGCCCACTAACTTTCCAACCTCAACCTTTAGAACCCTCTTCCTCACAAATCTATAGTTTTGACGACACCCTGATACAAGTCATTCAAGGACTCTCAGCTAGACAAGACCAAACTGATATCATCTTAAGAGATCATTTGACTTTGTTAAAAGCTTTAGAATCCCAATTAGGACAATTAGCACAGTGTATTAACACTAAACCTCATGATAGTCCAACTAATTGTCATAAGGAGGCTTCTCATATTCAAGACTCTCAGGTAACACATAGCCCACCTACGATTTCTTCTCCGGTGAAGGAACCACCTATTGTCCCATCGACAATAGATTTAGAGTCTACATCAAATAGGAACATTCCATTTCTGGCTTGTCTTAAACAACGACCCGACAAGCTTAAGTCTTTTAAACTTGATAGGAAATTCCGAGATACCGTACCTGAAGTTCATTCTAAAAAGTACTTCAGAAAACTTCTTACAACAAAGGATAAGGTACCCGAAGTACCCAATATCCCGCTGAATGAGGAATGTTCAGCTATCTTGAGAAATACTATTCCTGAAAAACTCAGAGATACCGGACGTTTTACTCTCCCTATATCCATCTACAATTCAGGCATTACCTGTTCTCTCGCTGATTTTGGAGCTAGTATTAATCTAATGTTGTACTCGCTTTTCAAGAGGCTTGAGTTAGAAAATCGTCGACCTACCAAAATGACCATACAACTTGCAGACCACTCGGTCAAATACCCTAGGGGAATAGCTGAAAATGTTTTAGTTAGGATTGACAAATTTCTTTACCCAACAGATTTTGTAGTAATGGATATGCAGGAAGACGTACACATCCCAATCATACTAGGAAGACCTTTCATGAATACGGCCAAGGCAATCATCAACGTCTTCGCACAAACCATTAGCTTGCAGTCTCAGGGAGAAACCATCACTTTCCATATCGACAACCCAAACCCTGGAGAGCAAGCCGATATATACATGATCTCCATGAACAAGACCGCGGAGGACAAAGAAATTGCAAAGCCAACAACTGAAAGGAACTTTAGCACGGAAATGGCAATCATGCCATATTTCCCGATTGACCTCCGACGAATAGTACAAGAGATGAAACATGCATCTCCATCAATGAAAAACTAAACGATGGAAGAAATTGGGATGAGAAAGATGGAAAAAGAAAATAAAAGCAGCATACCGCCAATTAATCCGTTTACCACTGAAGAAATGGCGGGAAATAACCACGACCATCCTACGAGAAGAGAAACACTGGAGGAATATTCAAAATGCACAAGATACAAACCGCAAACCATCATAGATCACAAAGTGCTGGAACAATTCATCCAAAGATTTGACAAAGTAGTAGGAGGAATAAGCAGCATAGTCAACATGCTGGCTCTTTCCCCTGCTGAACTGCAATTCTGTCAACAACAGAAACAGACTTACGCTAGCATCTACAATGCCCTTAAAAGATCTAACATGCCATTCACCTCAACGCAATGGGAGATGTTAGGATCCATTAGAGCACATATGAAAGAGACTACTGGACATCCGAGCAGTCGTGCCGACATCTTGACGATGAATGACCTAACATCATTGCTTGACTTGCTAATAGAGAAGATCACCTTTGTTCCAAAGAAAGCGGATCTATGGTTATCAACTCCACTATTGAAAAGAAAATTGAGTTATTGATTGAAGAACTTAGTGATCTCGTTTGGGAGGAATCAAGGCGCGAACGAGCTTTTAGGGCCACACATGAATCACCACTTGATATCGCTACTTTTGTTACGATCCATCTACGGGAGATTCAACAACGGAAAAATAACTCCAGAAGAAAGTTCATATTCCACTCAGGATGCAAGGAGATACTTCGTCAGCTTATTCTAGTTTTCTCAGAATCCGACTTTCCATTCAACAACCATCAACACCGGAAAATAGAGAACTTATGCACGTCCATCGGAAGATTCAACGGAGACCCCAAGACCGAGAATTATGAAGACATTAAACTGCAATTCTTGGCGTTTGTATGCTCTCTCTGGCAAAACTCACCGCCAAGAGAGGTTGCTAAGACAAACACAACCACCATGACCGACCCTAGTGAACCTGTCACTAAAGCAGTCGATTACATAACCTTCGGACTTCAAGGCCTTGCGAGGACAACTTCAGAGCATCTTTAGAACTACAAGGAAGAATCGAGAGATAGTCCATTTGAATTAATTATGACAATAGTCAATCATTTCATGAGAATCTATCCACCTCGATACACTTTTCTTCAACCTAGGGCCCATAACATCAACACAGTGAATCCCATGGATGCATCCATCTCCATCTAGCTAGGAGAGAAGAAGTCGAGCTCTCGACTTTAAAAGAGCGCTTCTCGGGAGGCAACCCGTGTTTACATTTATGCAATTTTACATTCCAAGTAGTGATGAAGTCTCCGACTATCTTTCACACTTGGATATACGAAGAAGACCGACGCATCAAGTTTTTGGCGCCACATCAAACATCAAGTTTTTGGCACCGGAATTAAGAAAAGTATATTCAACGTGTTCACACCTACGAGACAAATCACAAAAGACTTGAAGAAATCGGAGCACACAACAGCAACGAAGGGACTCCATGGAAAAGTCAGCAATCATGTGCTTCGGAGCCCTCCTCATCATCACCTACAAGCCATATATATAAATGGGGAGTACTTCTGTTCTAAGCTCTTTTTCGTTATAAATATACCATATCCATTATGCTTATCACTAAGTGTGGGATTCAAACCCAACACACACTGCTGAAAGAATACGTCTTAGATGTTTCAATTCTTAAGTGTGGGATTTTACCCCAATCAGAGCTTAGAATAACATCGAGGACGATGTTCCTTTAAGTGTGGGATAGTGGATAATGGTATATGCTTGATTCTAAACTCGTTGCTCTTTAGACCATCCTTCTCCAATAAGCAAACAAATTTTTTCAAAATTGAGTTAAAAATATGTTGAAAATGAAAAATTTTAGACAAAATAATTTACTTTGGGGAAAAGGATAACTAAAATACAAATTCTTTTGAAAAATTAGGGTAGTAATCCCATAAATAACATCGCATGACTAGGCACACACAAAACCAACTTTCGATTCGTGAGGTATCTTGAGCCATATAAAGCATTCACCTTTAATGCTTCACATCTTCGATTCTTGAGTGTGCCGATGTATGCGTTTAGAATCAGAACTTGCTTCTGCTATGCATTTCGAATCCAGATTGGTTAGTGAAAATGAGATTGAATCACATCATTCTAAAACCCATCCATACACCCAAACACCCAAAAATAGACACATTACCCCTTCTTTCTCAAAAGCAACCCCCAAACTTTAAAATAAAGTTCCAAAGATGAAAGAAGAGAAATCGCAAGGAGATGAGGTCGGAAAAAAAAAGAGAGAAAAGAAGTTCAAGAAGAAAAATTTGAAGAAAAAGAAAATCAATTGGAGAAAAAGACTACTCCCGCAAACACCAAAAGAAAAAGGGCATCAATCCTCCCAAAAATTCCAACTTCAACAAAAAGAGACCCACGAAAAACCCAACAAAACCCCCTCTCATATCAACAACACTTCACTTAGAAAAACCCTACATCACTTCCCTTAGAATGATTGTGGCTAGATCGACTTCGCGCTCACCAAAAAGGGTAACGATTTGATTCTCGATCAAGCCTATGACGATAAATGATACATGACTGGCATTCTGAGTGATTGATAATATTAGAATAGGAAACCCTAAACACTTTAACTGATTTGAGTGACCACCTTGAGAGGATCGCCTAGTCATGTATCCAAGATCAAAGATCAAAAGCATGCTCCAAAAGATTACAACCTTGTTTTTCAAAGAACAAATATTTCATTTTTTCCAAAACCCCCTTTAGTAAAAAGTTCCGCCTCAAAATATTTCATTATCTGCTTATCTTTAACCATGCTGAAATTCGAGTTTGCTTGAGGACAAGCAAAGTTCTAAGTGTGAGATACTTGATATCGCGTAAAAAGTCATGTTTTTACTATCGATATCTCTCTAATTCTGGAACTATTCTTGGCATTTTAAACTCAAAACCAATACAAATCAGTGATATTATGCCAAGATGGTAAAAACAAGGTTGCACGATAAAAATCAAGCAAAACGGGTGAAAAACGAAGATTCCACACACGTTTGAAGATTCAAGGCATCAAAACGAGATTTCAAGACAAAAGTACTCATCATCAACATCCATCTCACCCAAGATGTTCGTTTTCAAATTACGAATCCAACAGAAGAAGAATCAACAAAAACGGATAAAGAATGAAGATTCTACGCCCGCTGGAAGATCCAAATGATTCGTACGCAACATCTGGAGATAAGAGACATATTTTTGGGATATCTTTAGATCAAAGTCTTCCTTTTTGAATTACAAATCCAACGCAAAAAGAATCAACGCAAACGGATGCATAACGACGAAGATACGCACGAATTAAGCAACACAACGAAAGATGACGGACCGGGACGGGTGGCAACCGGCCGCCGTCGGCCAGCAGCCAGCCGCCGCCGGCCAGCAGCCAGGCAGCGCCGGCCTCCACCCTCCTGTCTTTTATGCACTTTTTCGTCCTTGCTCGTACCTGGTGCACCACCTTTCGCTACTTTTTCGTACCTGGTGCACCACCTTTCGCTACTTTTTCGTATTTGGTGCACCACGTTTTGCTACTTTTGCTAATGTGAGCCTAGGGGTGGATCCATATACTAAAACTTGCGCTTATCCCATAATTAACAACTATGATTCAGAGGACTTCATTGGATTAAACGTAACCTATGCAATCAATATATCGGTAAGTCTGTAAGCCTGTAAAACAGTAAATCTATACATATGTCCAAGTAAAACAAGTAATGCATCTCACCCCAGAGTAAAAACAGTAAAAATGGGGCTGTGAGACTCACCTGTGTCAAGCAAGTATGTAAGCGAAATAAAGTAGGTAACGCAGTTGTAAGTCCGTGTATCGGTTCTCAGTACCCTGTAATCTTCTAGCGTCCGAAACACACAAGGTTGTAAGTAAATAAATAATTAATTAAGTTGGTGTCCTGAAAGATCACCCATGCTAGTTGCCCATTCAAATAGAGAATGTCCAAGCGGTTGTTTGTATGTTTGTAATCGTGTGAGTTTGAAATCTATTATGGCCCGTTGGTGACGGTTTGTATGTTTGTATGTTTGTTATCATTGTTTTGCATCTCGTTAAGTCGTTTCTTTGTAAAGTGTATTTATAAGTCGGTCATTCATATCGCGACATGATAGTAATATCGAATGTGAGTTAGGACAACACTGTCACTTACTACATCGTCTTATTAGAAATCGCATTTGTAATTTAATAATCGGGGGAAAGTTGACCTAGTCTGGCTGCGGACTGAGATTGGGTTGCGAACTGAGTTCGCGATGCGAGCTGAGTTCGGCTCGCAGGGCAGCGAACTGCGAACTGAGTTAGCGATGCGAGTTGAGTTCGGCTCGCAAGGCAATAGGCTGCGAAGTGAGTTCGATTCGCAGCAAAAGGTTCGGTTCGCAAACGTCGACTCGCAGGTCGACTCGCAAGTCAGTTCGTTCGTAATTTGGGTTCGCGAGTTCAATCTCGGTTCGCAGCTCGATCTGCGAGCTGAGACGCATCTCAGTTCGCAGACGCTGCTGAAATTTCCAATCGGTTTTTAAAACGCATATCGACTTGATTTTTGGACATAATCTTGTTGGGTAAATGTTCTAGCATGAGAATCTAAGCTTTACAAGTAGTTTAAAAGAGTTTTAAGTTTCCATACCACCAAATGAAAAACGAAGAAGATGGAGAGGTAGAGCTCGTGATGGTGATCCTTGTGCTTGCTCCCGATGATGATGATGAGCGCGTTTTGGGGTTGTTTTTGGTGGTTTGGGGGCTGCGGTTTTGAGAGGAGAAAGAGAGATTTGAGTGTAAGTGTGTGTAAAGAGTGGTGTAGTGGGGAGGGGAAAGGAATTAAAAAGGGTTGGGTTTTGGATTGATGGGTTGGGTTCGCGGGTTTGGGCTGACCCATTTGGGTCTCGGTTTCACTTATATGTTTCCGAATGTCGTGTTATGCTCCGTAGTTATTAAATTGCGACGTCTTAGTAAGATTTGTAAATATGTCAAGTATACCCGCAATATTTATTTAACCGAAGTATTTTATCAACATACATTATTTCAAGTTGTAAGATTATAAAAACTAAATTTTTGTTACTAATATCTCGTAGGGGTGCGTTTCGTGCGGTTTCGTCACGTAGGATATGTTTTAAACAATATGATATTGCGTAATATATTATCATAATATATTATAGTAAACCATGTTTGTTTGGAAAATTTCACGTTATTTATAAATTTTGTCACCAACACCCTAATATGGATGTGTCGGGTTCAATCTGGTACATTGTTAGCACGATTTAAACGAATTGTGTATGCGCGTATGAATTTTCACTAAGCCCCATGTACGTTTAGCCCAACGTGTCTAAATACATGTAAAAATCTCGCGATTAGGCACAGTAATGATAGCCTAAAATGCCAGGTGTTACACTTCAGGATCCTATATCCTGACTATAAAATTTAGCCCCAAACAATAGGTATTTTCGGATCACCTATGATGTTCTCAACTGGATGATTCTTACTTGTCCGAGTTACCGTTACCAGTTCAACTTGTATATCATCATCCAGATTAGTACCAATCTTCTCATTCTCAATTTCCTGTAGAAACTTATCAGAAGATATCCATAACTCTCGCAAGGGAGTAATAATATCATCAAGCAATCTTTTCGTTATAAGTTCTGGACTATCTTCTTCTTGAGTTGTTTCCATAGATGATTTTTGTGATCCACTTGAGGAGGCTCCATTTGGATCAACAGTTGTCTTGACTCTGGAATTTTGAACACTCGATGTCGAGGCAAGACCAATATCCTCATCTCCAGACAATAAATGTTCAGGTATCTCTGAATCACTGACATAGTCACTGATAGGAACCTTGAATGATGCAAAAAGATCAGAATAATCAAATTGCCAATCAACTCCCTTGTGAACATCAGGTGAGTAGCTCGTAACTTCAATGTTATAAACTACTTCCAGACATCTCGTGACTTTATTAAAGACTCTTTTGTTTGGCGAATTGGGCATATAACCTAGGAAACATCCTTCGTCAGCCTTCTCACCAAATTTAACTTGATGTCCAGTCTTCAATATTGTGCATGAAACTCCAAAAGACTCAAAACCTTTCAAGTTAGGTTTCTTATTGTTCAAAAGCTCATAACATGTCTTGTTATGTCTCTTAACCGTAAGAACTCGATTTAGAACATGACATGTTGTATTCACTGCTTCTGCCCAAAAAACGACTGGAAGCTTTGAATCTGCAAGCATAGTTCTAGCAGCTTCAATCAACGTTCGATTTTTCCTTTCAGCAACACCGTTCTGTTGAGGTTCATACGGTGCACTGAATTGATGTTGTATCCCTTTGCTTAAGCAATAGATACTTAATGTTGAATTCTTGAATTCTGTTCCGTTATCACTACGAATTCTCTTAACTCACGTTCTATAGACGTTCTCTATTAAATCTAAGAACTCCATAAGAATTCCTGGAGTCTCATCCTTAGATCCCAAAAAGAATACCCAAGAGAATTTAGAGTAGTCATTTGTGACAACTAAACAATACCATTTACCACCTACACTTCTCTTGCTTATAGGGCCGAAGAGGTCCATGTGTAGCAATTCAAATGGCATAGAGATTGAGTTTTCAGTCTTAGATTTGTGTGGTTTCTTGTGCTTCTTTCCTTTCATGAAAGGAACACACTTATCTTCAGACTCGAAACATTTTTGTGGTACACCAAGAACTAACCCATTTTTGGTTATATATTTCATCTTTCTAAAGTTCAGGTGAGCCATTCTCTTATGCCATAATAAGGCGTCTACTTCAGAAGCCTTGGATAATAAACATGTAGACACCATTGAAGAGTTAGGAACACCCATGTTGTTAGCATAGATGTCCTTTTTCCTTGGTGCCTTCATCAATATCCATTCTTCAGGAATTGTGAAGCCTGGCTTCAGAACTAAAGCCTCCTTTTCATTGAAATGAACTGGATGACCTTTATCGCAGACTTAGGAAACACTCACTAGGTTGTGATTCAGTTCTTCAACATAATTCACATCCTCTGGAGTCAAAGTTCCATTTGAAGCTTTTCTTTTTCCCGTAATTACTCCTCCTTTATCTCCTGCAAAGTTTACTTTTTGCTTGAGACCATCCTTGAAGTCCTTCAGTAGACTTCGTTCTCTTGTCATGTATCTTGAGCATCCATTGTCTACATACCACCAGCTATCCTTATTCACATTCTGATCCTACACATAACAAGTTGTACACAATTAGTTTTCAAGAGGGACCTAAGCCATTACGGTCTTGGTTTGTCCCTGATCATCTACAATCTAAACCTCTTTAAAGTAACCATAACTATTCCCATCGGGAGTCTTGGTAACTTTCACATGAGTTTGAGATTGTTGATGATCTGTAATCTTAGGCCTATGAGGAAAGTGAGTAGAAAACCTCCTAGGCACATACTTAGATCCTTGTGTACTTGAGGTAGAACCACTTTCAAATTGACTATGGTTTCTACTGGGGGTCCTAAACCTCGAAGGTGTCTTATCTCTAGGCTTATTGACAGTATTTTCGTTCAGAGTATAAGGCCTTTTAGGTTTAGGTGGGGAGACACTATGATTACCATCTCTCTTCAGAATGTTTACAGGTTTGCTCCCTAATCCCGGTTTAAAGCCTAACCTATCTACAATTGAACTAGAACTGGTCGGTGTCTTTTCAGTATTCACAAACTTATGTGATGCTTCCAACTTCTTATTTGGACAACAAGAACCCACATGTCCCTTTTGGTGACATTTGAAGCATGACATCTGTTTCCGTGGTTTACCAACTTTTGCATTCGCAGTCAGAGTCTTAGGCACTAAAGGATCACTAGGTTGTTCCTTATTAATCTCAGCATCTGTCTTGGTATCATTCATCAATCCACTTGATACAAAATGTACTTTAGTGAATTGAATCTTCTTACCATCATCAGATGTAGGATTCTTAATTACATCATTTTGTACCTTTGACTGTGCAGATTAGTTACCTTAATTTCAGGATTTGCTTCAGTCATCTCAATATCTACAGGAGTCTTAGTGTAATTTGAATTGAATGGAGGAGGTACATCATTGTAACCTAAACCAGTCTTATCCTTTACACTACGTTGAGCATAAAGCATTTTGTCCATCTCAAATGTTCTATAGTTTTCTATCTTACGATTTTTCTCAACTAGTTTTCTATCTTAGGTCGGCGGAGTTTAGGAAAAATAATTCAAATTCGTTCAGAAAACTTCTCTCCTCGTATCCTAATTCTATAAGTGCATCAATGAAATTATTAAATTCCCGTTTAACTTTCTTGGGATTTGAAATGCCCTCTCGTGGTCCGGCGTCTAAAAAGTTAAGATCATGAAGTAATTTTTCCAATATATTTAAAAATTCTTTCTCTTCTTTTGAATCTGGATTTCCGGTAGTAGCGTGAACTACTACCGATAATTCTTTAAAATGCAATTTTTGTTGAAGCGTGAAAGGAAATTTTGATGTTTGAAATAACTAAATTAGCTTAATGTGGATATCTTTTCGTTTAGCACAGAAAGATTTCTCAATAGCTTCTTCAGTAGCCTCCGGAAAAATTTCTACCAGTTTATTGATTAAATAGACGGCAGGATCAACAAAGAATGGTATTTTCCCATGGAGTAAAATTGGAATTATAGGGTCACGCTCTATCCAAAACTTGAGTTCACTAACTAGATCCGCAAAATATCGATTAATCCGTGTTGATGAAACAGGATGATAATCGGTATTAGCAAGTAAATTCATTAATAGGTCTAGATCTGATTTTAGTAATAACTCATCTTTTCTAGTGTAATTAGCACGGAGTTGTAAAATTATGTTATCGATAATCACGAAGGTCTTTCTTTGGTCCACTAAAAAGGGGAAGTCTGGTATTTTAAGATATTTTAGCACATATATCAATCCTTCTATCTGGTTTAAAAGAGTTTCCAACGTGACGCTCGGTTACAGTCTTGGGTGGAATATCTATGATTTCAATGATGTCTGTGGGTGGTCCATTTAGTACAGTTTTAGCTATGGTGTACCTAGGTTGGACTAGACATCTTTGAAATGGTTCAACTATGTAGGTGGCTCCTGATTTGAATGTATGATCATCTGAACATGAGGGATTCTTATCCTGTGTAGTAGGATAGGTTCTCAAAATGTCAGGGAGATTATATTTAAAGTATTCATCCAAGCAGTGAAGACGTTCATTTCTATCTAATCCTAACATGGGTGGATAAAAGTAAACCTCAGTGCCGAATGGTACTTCTTTGGGAAGGTCAGGCGGCCTAACATAGTGTGGGTATTTGGCCAGAAGTGAAGAAATCTCAGGGTCAAGGGTAAGTTGACTTCTTAAAGTGTGAGTAACAGAAGTTGATATCTTCTGATGAGATTCCTCTAATTCTAGGTCAAAGGTTTTTTTTCCTGATATCAATTTCTTGGACGTTTGAGATTTCTTCAATTTCGGGGAATGAAGAACAAGAGGAGTCATCCTCTAACTCTTTGTCCAGGGAATCAAAGAATTCAGAATCATCCATTGCCAACATCTCATCTGCTGTCTTGTGAGAGAACAGAGAGGCTGGGCCAGAAAGAGAATCAAATGGTTTTTGATTTTTCATGTTTTTATGGTTTTTGTGTTATTTAACTAAACTAGACTATTCTAAGAAAGCAATAACCTTCGAAAAAAGATAGGCTTAAAGGAAAGGTTCTCCTAAGGGCTTTTAGTCCTAAGGTATATATTACAAATCACAATGCTCTGCGATCCACGACAGCGGCGCTAAAAACCTGATCGCCTCCGAACGGTTGGTCGGGTTTTACCCCGGTCGTTGGTCCAACCTTACGGCTGTGGATTAGCAGGTGTTTTAAATTTATATTTTATTGGGGAGCCTAAGCTTTATTACTACGACATGCTCTAAGGGTATTAGGGTAGTAAGCGGTAAGTCTGACTTAGGTGTCGTTCTTAAAATCGGAGCGAATCTAAATGAAGTGAATACCTCAGAATAATAGAAGCTAATAGGATGGTTTTAATAGAGCAGGTAGGGTTTGTTTTTGATATTTTCTAATTTAACTAAAATGCAGGAAAGTAAATTCTAAACTACGGATAGGGTAAGCATATAGATAGAGATTGTGATTGCTGAAGTTTCAATATTCAGGTTCGGGATGATGTTCATTATAAAAGGTGATTGAAGACTTGCCTTAGTAAAATCATCAGAGGTTTGGTGTAAACACTAGCACCCTATGATTTAAGTGGAAACCCTAAGTCGTATGTCACTGAATAACTAGGTTATCATGAGTCTGATCAGATCAGGCTGCTCAGCCCCTAACACTGTCCGATGAGGACAAGTGACCTGATTTGATGCAAAAAGTCACATTTTTGTGTACCATTTCAAGCCCATTTTGGCCCAAATCTTTGAATAAACATCAAATAATAAATGTTTTATGCTAAAACATTAAAATGAGCAAAAACTTAGACTTCCTTTCGAAAAATCAATTAAAATGCTCAATTAACGAACAAAACAGAGCTAAAACGATTCACTTGTGGTTCTGACGTATAATTAAGCAAATCTAGCCTAATCTATGTCATATTGATCTTCAGGAAAATACGAAACCATGGGCGTAAGAATCGTTCAAATCTGACAAGTAACGAAGAAGATAGAGCCAAATGAAGATCCAAGAACCACGACCAAGCAACCAAGACTTATGATCCAGTGCACAAGACCACGAGCCGGGCCACACCACCCCCTAGGGGCCGTATACCACCCCTTAGGGGCCGTATACCACCCCCTAGAGGGCATGTACGCCCCCTTTAGGGTCGTATACAACCCTCTAGGGGTGGTATACTACCCCTTTGAGGTGGTATACCCCCCTTTTGGTGCTGGATTCGCCCTTTTTGGTGTCTGATACCCCCCTTTTTGTGTCTGATACTACCATTATGGTGCTGAATTTCTGAGCTAGGGGTGGTATTTCAGTGCAAATCGGAAGAATTAGGTATCGAATTGAGGGAACTTGCTTGGAAGCCTTGGCCTAAAAATAGAGGCTTAACCTCCTCATTTGAACACACCTCCACACAACACAATTCCATTCTCTCTCTCACACACACTTTCTCTCTCTAGAAAAGTAGTAGTAGTAGTAGTTAGCTAGTAGGAGTATAGTAGCAAGCTTACGAGCTTTGTACGGAGTCGCTCCGAGACTTCGGGTGTGCAGATTTGTTGTAACGCCTATCAGGTTTTATTATATTATTCTTTATTGTTATTTTTAAATATGTTATGCCTTTATCATAATTATTTAAGAATGCATGCTATGATAATTGCTATGTTAGGCTAAACAAATATGTGTTTGCTATGATAGACGTTATGCTAGGGTAGCTATGCTTTAAACCATGCTATTACTCTGCTCGCATGTAACTAGGATATGTTTGAATTTATGAATTAGTTCTTGAAATGTTTATTTATCCAACTTATGTTGTGGTTTGAAAGCTATTTATAGAATAGGTCCCTCAACTATTCTGTGTCTGATTGATTCGGCATGGCCGCTGTTCTCCTGATTGAAATACATCAAAGGAGACACGGAGTATAGGATTAAAGATAGATTAGAATTAATTTCATATATCGAATGCTTTTGAGAGAACTTTCAGAGTATTCGTGACTTAACCATTAATCCAGAAACTCTGTCTGAAATAAACTGATAACTATCCATGTTACACTACTACATGTTCTTGTTTGATTGTTGCTTTAGGGTTTGCATGCTAGTATCTATTTGTCTATTATGGTTGTTGGATTCATGATTAGGTTTTCAAACATAGAATATTTACACACAACAGTTTAACATGCTAGAATAATTACAATGATCTGTATGAAATAATGTCGAACAATTTAACCGATCGTTAGACAGACTTTCCCAACTTATTCCGCGGGGTAACTCTTGTTCACTTTATTGTTTATTCAACAATTCGTGCCACGATACGGACGTCCCAGATGACTGAGATGGGGGAATAGGATTCGAGGTTTGTTGTCGGTTAAATTGGTATGGCATTTGGGAGAACTTCTGGTGTAGTTTACACTCCATATATGTTATCCATGTGACATGTTAATTATTTGATTGTGGACAACTCTACGTTAGATAAGTAATAGGATAGGAGCTATGGCCCATTAGGACATATACAGTAATGATACGGGATCTCTGGGCGAGGCATTAGAAATACTTTAAAACGGCTTAGTACTTGTTATAGCGCTGGAACCACCTATGGTGAAGTACAAATGCGTGGAAGCCACGAAAAGGCCGTAGGTACAGTACTATGTTGAGCATCGTCTAGAGACCCCAAGTCAACACTGCAAGGATTCATTATAATTAGAGCCCTAATCCTAATAACTACCCCTAAATAGCATACACCAATGTCATAGCAAACACTCGCGTAATCCATAGTTCTCCCAGCGACTACACTCCTCATTTATTTTATTGTCTTTAGTTTACATAAAATAGAAAACAAAACCCCTCAAAAAGTTTTAAAACCCTAGTTAAATTGCCAAAGATAATTAATCCTCCTAAGATCTCATGCCCGTTGTGGTTTGAAGAACAACACCTGAGTCATACTTGCTGCTTACTATACAAGTAGTAGTATAACTTAGGCTTCCCTACACTATAAATATAAAACCACCCATACGATCGTCTGCCCCAACTGAGCCTTGAGTGTTTATCGAAATAGATTTGAATTGATTAGCTAGGAATTGATGTCCGAAGACTTGTAACCTGGGGTTGTCCAAGACACGCGATGGTTATAAACATGAGTAGGTATCTCGAAAGACTACCTTTGTAGTTGTTCGTCCAACTAGAATGTCCAAATTACTATGATTTGGTTGATTAACTTGCCCAATTTACTACGACTTTGTTGATTTGATTATGTTTTGAAAATGTGTACGGACCGTTGGTGAATTGTTTGTAATAATAATCTCATTATTATTATGATTTCGAAGTGTTCATGTTCAAAAACGTATTCCGATGTGCATTAAAAGTTGTATCGTATAAGTGTTTGAAGTTACACAAGTTTGACACTTAGTAAAAATCTATATCTCAAGGTTCTGATTTATACGACACTGGGTGCGACATTAGGCTTTGTGTCGCTAGGTGTGACATTGTAGTTCTAGTGCGACATAATCTGTTGTGTCGCAGATCATGAATGCGACATAAGTCATTGTGTCGCTACGTGCGACATCCGCAATTTAATGCGACATAAGATATTGTGTCCCTATGTGCGACATCCATAATTAAATGCGACATAGGATATTGTGTCATTATGTGTGACGGGGATGAGTTCGGCGACATAGCGTTTTGTGTCGCTATATGCGACACCCGAAAGTATTGTGACATAGAAATTTTTGTCGCTATATGCGACATAGGACATGATTTTGCGACATAAGAGCTTGTGTCGTAGGTGGCCTGGAGCCTCTGCGATATAACGGGCTGTTGGCCGGATTTTGGGCCGAAAACGTGTTTTCCGACTTCTGTTTGGTCTGAAACTTTTATCCAACCCATGTATGGACATTTTAAGCATGGAGAAACAACAAACAAGTGAAAACATATGAAAGCGAAGGGTTTCGAGATTTGTCGGAAACTTACAAGCTTAACGCCGCTGAAATCCGAAAAGATAGAAATGAAGCTCTTGATGAGGTGAACGTTTTTCTTCAAAGAAGCGAGACGATCCGAGTACGTTTGGTGGTGTTATTTTGATGATCAAAGAGATGGTAGTGGTGGTGGTGGTGGTTTTCTTGAAAGAAAATAGAGAAAAAGAGTGAGGAGAGAGAGAAAGGTTTGGTGGAAATGAGGAGGGAAAGAGGGAGGTGGGGGTTTTGGTGAAAACCTCCCGTCTTCAGTCTCCGTCATTGTGCTCCGTGTGGTGTTTGTTTTTCCGATTGTTTAAACGTTTAAATAATATTTTGTACGTTTTAATTATAAGTTTTAAAATGCGAATATTTATCCAATATTTTACTCGAAGTATTTTATCAAATACTTAAAAATTAGGTTGTAAAATATAACTTAACTTGTTTTGTTTTGTTTACGTGTTTAATATTTTAATTGCGTGGACCTTGTTTGTATGATATGAAATTGAATTGAAATATTATCAAAATAATATTTTGGATATAATAGCGTTATTAAGTAATGTTATATTATTTAATAAAATTGTTCACCAACGTCCGTATTTATTGAATCGAATTGCATTTGATTTGAAACTTGTACGATTTAATCAAATCGCATACTTGTATATATTCATCAATATATATTTCGATGCATCAATTAGGCTAACACAGAACTAATTACATATATTAACAACTGATTAGGCACTAATTACTAGTCCTAATTTGGCGGGTGTCACATTCTCCCCCTGTTAGGAGAATTTCGTCCCGAAATTAACTTGAAGTCGTGTTTGAAGTAGCGTCAGCAAATAACTGAGGGTACTGGAGTCGCATTTGATCTTCCCTTTCCCATGTGAATTCTGACCCATGCCACGAATTCCACCTGACCTTGACGATGGGAATACGACTTTGTTTGAGTTGTTTGAACACACGGTCCATGATTTATGAAGGTTCTTCAACAAAGTGAAGTTTGTCATCGATTCGAATTTCATCGAGCGGAATAATAAGTTTCTCATCAGACTGGCATTTCTTCAAGTTAGAAATGTGAAAAGTGGGGTGCACGCTGCTGAGCTCGGATGGCAGCTGCAATCGATATGCCACTGGACCTATCCTCTCGAGGATCTCGAATGGTCCAATGTATCTGGAATTCAATTTCCCGCGTTTACCGAATCGGATAACACCTTTCCAAGGTGAAACTTTGAGTAGCACTCGATCCCCAACCTGGAACTCGAGTGGTTTGCGTCTCACGTCAGCATAACTATTCTGACGATCACGTGCGGCTTTGAGTTTGTTTTGAATCTCGAAGATTTTCTCAGTTGTTTCGTGAATGAGTTCAGGACCAGTGAGCTGACTGTCTCCCACTTCGGTCCAACAAATCGGTGATCGGCACTTATGACCGTACAGTGCCTCGAAAGGTGCAGCCTTAATGCTGGTGTGATAGTTGTTGTTGTATGAAATTTGCACAATGGTAGATGTTTTTCCCAGTTTACACCAAAGTCAACAACGCAAGCTCGTAGCATGTCTTCCAGTGTTTGAATCGTTCGTTCACTTTGGTCGTCAGTTTGAGGGTGGTATGCGGTACTCATATCAAGACGAGTACCCAATGATCGCTGAAGTGATTGCCAAAAGTGAGATGTGAAGCGACTATCCCTATCTGAGATAATCGAGATTGGAACACCGTGTCAAGAAACAATTTCTTTGATGTAGATTCGGGTAAGGCGTTCCATTTTATCGGTTTCCTTGATCGGAAGGAAATGGGCAGATTTTGTGAGACGATCGACGATCACCCAAATGGTATCGCAACCGCTCGATGACTTGGAAAGTTTGCTTATTAAATCCATGGCGCTTTGCTCCCATTTCCATTCAGGAATCTCGGGTTGTTGGAGTAAATCAGAAGGTTTCTGATACTCAACTTTGACTTTTGAGCAAGTAAGATACTTGCTGACGTATGTGGCGATTTCAGCTTTCATATTCGGCCACCAATAAAATTCCTTGATGCCTGATATCGCGTAAAAAGTCACGTTTTTACTACCGATATCTCTCTCATTCTAGAACGATTCTTGGCACTTTAACTCAAATTCAGTACAAATCAATAGTATTATGTCAAGATGGTCAAAACAAGGTTGCACGATGAAAATCAAGCAAAATGGATAGAAAACGAAGATTCCACGCACGTTTGAAGATTCAAGACATCAAAACGAGATTTCAAGACAAAAGAGCCCATCACCAACATCTATCTCATCCAAGATGTTCGTTTTCAAATTACGAATCCAACAGAAGAAGAATCAACAAAAATAGACGAAGAATGAAGATTCTACGTACGCCGGAAGATCCAAACGATTCGTACGACACATCTAAAGTTCAGAAATATATTTTTGGGATTTCTTTTCATCAAAAGCTTCGTTTTTGATTTACGAATCCAACGCAAAAAGAATCAATGCAAACGGATGCATAACGAAGGAAACACGCATGAATCGAAAAACGAGGCAACAGGGGGCGGACTGGTGCGGGTATCAGCCAGCCACCGCCGGCCAGCCACCAGGCCGCCGCCGGCTGCCTCCTGGCCGCCGCTGGCTGCCACCCCCCTGCACGGATCCCGCTTTTTGGTCTTTGTGTGTACCCGGTGCTAGACCTTTACGTGTTTTTCCGTATCCGGTGCACCACCTTTTCCACCTTTTTCGTACCCGGTGCCACCACCTTTTCTACCTTTTGCTATTGTGAGCTTTGGGATGCTAACTTGAGCCAAGTCTCTCCTATTAATAGCAGCCCCAAGCTCTCATTTCAACACACTCTCATCTTCACACTCATACATATACTTTCACTCTTCCATTTCCACTTTCTCACTTTAGAAATTCTCTTATATTTTAGTCTAGGATTATTGTAATTAATCTACGGATTAACATAGAGGTTAGAACGAACGTTAGGAGTTTGGAGATTCACCTTTGTACGTGTGAACGAGTTGTTAATCATAATAATACGCTGCTACGCATTTATTTCCGGGTGATATCGAAACCTTTATCATACTTGCTTTATTTCATATTTTAGTTATGTATTATTGTCTTGTATGTGATTTGTCTATTACCATGAATTGCGAGTAGTTTATTATTGTGATTGTTGATGATGTAGATAATTATAAGTAAGGATGACATTATACAATTAAGTGTACGACAATTGTAAAAGTGATATAACGGCCCCTATTCGACAGTTTATCTGATATAGTACTGGAAACGTTTCACGCGGAGTACAGTTTATCTGATAATGTATGGAAGTCGATAAACGACCGAAGGTAGTTACATCACTGGAATCAGCTCTGGTTTAACAGTTGGAATTCCGAAAGGATAATACAACTTCATAACTAACTGGTATAGCCTACGAAAGTCAATGCACAATAAAATGATGTTTGAAAACGCGTTCAGATAAAATAGGAATTAATGACCTTTGTATCGTTAAGACTTTATGAACTTGAGTTTAATTTATGGAGTACCCTTTCTGGTTATCCACGTGACTGCAACCTAGTAATTAGGACTTGATCAACCTTAATTATGGTAAATAGTTATCTGTGCCCATGACATGCAACAAGTAAGAGACAGTAAACCCACTCGTTGTACATATTAGGTTTACATTTCTGCATCGCTTTACATTTAGTTAGTTTAGAGTGTCACGTTCACCGTCAGTTACTCCTGACCGCATGTCTGATGTAAGATGCAGTTGAACTACCATGTAAAGTACACTGTCCGATTACTGAAAGGCATGGTCTGCATATGAAACACGTTTTTATACACTGCGAATAATCCAGGGATGTATAACTGTTTGAAAAGGAGAGCTCAAGTCATAAGTTGAAGTAACCAAGCCCTAATGCACAAAAAAAGACTTAGGAATAAGAATAAAATCCTAGTGACCTGGAATTCTTAACACACTAAGTCTTACATAATCAGCGGTCTAAACATACAAAGTTATTAATCTGCATGCAAACGAAATACTAAACTATTTTAGGGGTTAAGAACAGTCGAACCTATGAGAAGATACGCTACTGATTCATGCACCTCGGCGTCAAGCAAAGATAGGTTGTTTATCTTTCAACTAGATAAGTATTGGAAGTTTTCGTATTGCTCCGATCAGAATCACGATAACCTAGTTTCTAGTGACATGCCAATAGAAAATTTATTTGGTAGGGTTCTAGAGTTTACACCTGATAGTTTAAATCATTACATTTAGCATTGTTCCTGTTTAATCTGTCATCCTGAAACATTAATTATCGAAATCTCAGCAATCACATGTTTATCTTTACCTGTTTTCCTGCACTTTAATTTCCTGCAATTTACTTTTCTGCATTTTAATTACTTGTCTTTAGTTTAAAACCCCCAAACCTACCTACTTTGTTCCATCCTAAATATTTCCCTACCGAAAACACCAGCTTTAATCGCCCACACGTTTGGATTCATAGAACGATCTTAGGTCATACTTACCGCTTGCTAACAAGAGTAGGTAGTACGTATAATTTAAGCCCAACTAAATATAAATTTTAAAACTCCTGCTGCGCCTGCACCACCATCAAAAATTACAACGACACTGAACCGACGGTTGCGGGTGCAACAAGTTTTTGGCGCCGCTGCCGGGGAATCACAAATGTACGATTCAAAGCCGCCTTAAGTAGTGATATTTAGGAGACCCTTCCGATTGAAATCTTCCTAGAAATCTTTCGAAAGTTAATTTAAGTAATAAGTATTAATTAAGTATTAGTTAGTTAGGATAGCATTAAAATGACAACTTGAAAACCCACTTCTTGCCTCATTTCAATGGATGATACGGAATTCTATGACTACTTAGAAAAAGAGTTAGGATCTGATTTCTTTTCACCTTCTTCCTCTAAAACTAAGGAAACCTCCGACACCCAAGAAGAATATAGGACCTCACTTTCAATTCCAAAACGTTGCCTGGATTTTGATGACACGGACCAGTTACCTGACCTTGCATCATCTCCAGAAGATCACTCGCCAACTTTGCATCTACCTGGTTTACCAAATTCTTCCCACTTCGATTATTTTCCCGAAGATGATTCTGAAGAAAAACCTCCAAAATCTTGTGACTTAATCACCCTCATTCCTGAAACATCGGTGTATACCCAAACCACGCCCGACTCTCGGAATAACAGCATCTTTCCATTCATTTCACACAAACACCAATACACCATTTACCGAGTGGTGGATAAGGCTCCATCAGTCGAGCTGGAACAACCTTGTTTTGAAGAACGCCACCTCGGTGCTTCTTTCAATCCTTCCCGTAGGATAGATGTCTATAAAGCATTCATCAGGCAGTTAACCTATGCCAACCTCCCGTATTCCTACGAACAACGAGAAACGATTGCCACATTAGAAAAACAAGTAAAATTCCTTCTTCACCTGTCAAGTCGTGAATGCGAAAGCACTTCCACGAATTTCAGAGACCAAGAAGTAAATTTTATAGCAGATTTAGATCTACTTTTTGAATCACTCGCCGACATGAATTTTCTTCCAACATCTATGATATTAATCAATCACAATATCGCCGCAATGATCAACAAACTTGAGTTCTGGAAAGAATAAGATCCGATGATTTCTATCGTTATTCCTGGTAAAATTCCTTTCTTTGTTGACCCCGCCTCTTACCTGATCTCCAAATTACGAGACGTTTTTCCTGATTCCACCAAGGAAAGAATTGACACAGTTTTCTTCGCAAAAAGAAAAAACCTTCACGTCAAGCTTACTCGAATCTTTGCCTTTACCAAATACCCCTTCACTTCCGTACAAAAATCCACAATCAGTGAACTCTGTAGGATAGTTAAGTCTACAACCGGAGACCCTGATTCACAGGAAGAGAACGTGTTTTTGGAAGTCATGAATAAAATCACTCACAATCTTAATTACAAAGATCAAGGGCCACACGTCGGTTTGTCAAACCCTAAAAAGATAAGGAAAGCGTACAATAAGTTAATTGGTGATCTTGTCAATTTAGGATACGAAGAACGAGAAGTCCTAGGGGGATTAGAGAATCGTCATTACTATTTAGTTTATAACACCATTTTGGAACTTTCAAAATATTTTGTGTTGAAAAACGTTCGCTTAAGGGAACAAATCTCGACCCTTTCCATATGGAAGGATCGGAACGAATCTTAAAACAATCCCTTCCGAAAAAGGTCAAGGCTCGCGACTTTAAATAATCATATTTTAGTATGAATATATTAATATAATAAATTCTTGAAAGTTTCCTTTAAAAGAAAAAGTGGTTTTAAAAGTTTTTGCCTGAAAACACGTGTGCGACGGAAAGAACGTACAACGTTTAGCCAAAACATGTACATTTAACAAGTCCACGTCAGAAAAATAATTTTTAAAACACACAAAAAAAATATATATTTATAACTTAAGTTTAATATTTCAGGTTAATTTTAACTGTCCTGTAAGAATTTGCACGTTTCTTAGACTGCTTATAACGTAACGAAAAACTGACAAGTAACTAGTTACAATAAATACACTTACGATTCGTAATCATTATTAATAGGGGATTAGAATTTTACCTAGGATATTAATCTTGTAAGTACATTAGGGACCATGTAAGGAATAAGGTACATAAGAGTATGATAAATATTCCCATGGACCACAAGCTTTCCATTTGATCCCATAATTCAAAAACAAAAGAAAATTTTTTTTCTTCTCCTTCCTCCCTCACCCAAAATCGTCCACCACCATACCTCCATGAATCACCATCCAATCTTCACCAAACTCTATAATTTCATGTCCTTTTGAACTCCTCATTGCATGATATTCTCGGTTGTACATTCGTTTTGAAATTTTACGCACTAAAACAAGGTATGATCATAAGAAACCTACTTTAAGCTTAAAGTATCTTATTTTATGAAGTTAGCTAAGTTAGTAACTAGCAATTAGTATTTTTTTTTCTTGGTTGAATGCTTAGGAACTACATGCTACTACCACTTACCCATGCTAATTCACACTAGTTTGGCTCTTTCAAGAAGATGTACTTTAACCTATTGATTAAGTCTAGAATTTGGCTAGATTAAGTGTTAGTTGTTAAACATTAGTAATTGTGGTGTTTTGAATGATTGCTCTATATTAATTGCACAATGCGGATAAATTAGGATTAGCAAGTTTGACTTTTGAAAGTCAACAAAAGTTAACTAGCATGCATGATTAGGATAGTAAATTAAGGTTACTTGACAACTCTTGCTTACTAGGACACTTGTACTTGCTTTACTAGTCAAAATAGGCAATATAACTAGAGAATCATTATTAAAAACAAAAGTCTTGAATAAAACCAAACACATGAAAACATAACTTTTTGTGCATGACCTAGCTTGTTTATCAATTAGGAAAATGTCTAAAATAATGTTTACATGTTTAGGTTATAATTTTGGTATGTGGACAAATTGAAATTATCGTCCGAAGTAAGTTTTGACCTAAAAAGTCCACTTGAAGTATTACATTTAAAAAAAAAAAAAATTCAATTTCTATTCAAAAACCTTACTTCAATTTGGACTTTTAAAAAAGTCAAAAACCTACAATGTGACTACAAATTGTGAAATAATGACGTTTCAAACTTGGCTAAACACCGAACTTTGTAAACGACATTACTTCACAGTTAAGTTACCGCCATCCCATGACTATATATTTTCACACATTGATGATTGCCTTACTATTGTTAAGACTGATTATTAGTCACTTGGGGGAATTTGATATTTACTGTAATCTTTGGACTGTCAAGAATTTAAAGCCCTCATTTCGAATTTTCCATTAGAAATTTCGGGAAGCGCTTTAAATTTCCCCTTTCTTAAGACCTATTACTTTAAATCTCTCATGTTCTCAGGTACTATGTCACCAAAGAAGAAGAAGCTAAACCCAGCACGTCCACTTACAGGATCTCTTGCATACCTTAGTGCAACACCAGCATACGACCAGATGGCACGAATATGGAGAGACAAATCTTTTGGCCATTTTAGATATGTAGATTGGGAAAAGCTGCAGACAATGGGATTCAGGCAGAGATTAGAAAGTCTACTCAGTTACTCAATAGAGGGTCAGCAGTTTGAGTCTTTCAAGAAATTGTTCAGCATTGACGAACCGGTGTATATGGAGATGATCACCGAGTTCATGACCACCTATACATTTGAGCCAGGGAGTAGAGTTGGAAACGGGGTGATCACATTTAGATATATGGGTAGCCTATTCACCTTGTCATTGGCTCGGTTTGCACGTCACCTAGATCTCTATACTCTAGAAGAGATCGATTCACCCCTGTTTACTAGTGGAGCCACCACGATTTCTCTCATGACTACTACCGCAGAGGCATGGAGTCATTGGTCACCAAAGCCGTATTTCTCGGGTATTAAAGCTACCCAGCTCACAGACCCAGTTATGCAGACTTTGCACAAACTACTGGCTTGTTCGCTTGATGGGAAACATACGTCTAATGGTCGAGTCTCTGACTTTGATGTTGTCATGATGGCATGTATCCTCGAGAGGAAGAACGTTCAGGTTGCCCATCTAGTTGCACAGCGGATTTTGGAAGAAAAAGAGTTTGGTGCAAGAAGATCATTCATGGGCCCAGTGATTACTAGGTTGATTCGGAAAATGGAGTTAATTAGCACGACAGAGATAGAGAAATTCAAGAGCCTGCCAGAATGGAGTGCCCAACCGATAGACTACAATTTTCTAAGGAGCATGGATATACTTCGGATTCTGAGGGATGGCACCGTTTACATCAGGGCACGGTCATCAGACCTTGAGAGTGTTGATACATTGGTAGCAGGTCTAGTCCTACCCAGGGAATCCAGGAAGAGGAAACAATCAAGAGAGCCCCGCAATTCAGACTCTGATTCAGATGAGAATGAGGATGCACAAGATTCTGATGACCCAGTTGCACCGCCACAGCCTAATAGGCCAGGACCTTCTGTCCCAGCCCCTAGAGCTCAGATACCAGCTTACATATACCATTACGAGATACCCCCAGGGCCCGATTACTGGTATTGGTTGATGCAGATGCAAGTCAGATGCTATAGAGCCATGAGACAGCAGATCGCGGGAATACCAGTGAGCCCACTTCCAGACATACCGTGCAGAATGGGCCGAGCACCACCACACTTATATACACCTGCAGCTCCTAGACATCCAGTTCCTACTCAAGCACCTCGCTGACATACAGCTCGTGACCATGCCCATGGTTTACCACCTCGTACGGTTCCACCTAGACCACGACCACCACCAGCACATGATCCTACTCCGGTACAGCATGTCCCCTCAACTATTGGTTCGGTCAGAAGGCATACTTTGCGAAGCAGAAGAATATCTAGAGTCTCCGCGCGAGCCACCATTGTTCAGAGTCATAGGATCCTCAGGAGTGTCAGCCCTTCACTCACACCGATTGATCCTGTATCCTCTCATAGACAGACTAATTTATTTGGAGGACACTCTCAGCAGAGGACACCAGAGATTCCACTGGACAGCATTGACATGCCTGCAGGAGAATTTTTTGATCATTTGATACAGCATGGAGTATTCACTACAGGTACACCAGAAGCAGAGGCTGATCGAGATGCATCAGATGAAGGCACCCACTATCAGCACGATGATTCCTCATCAGATGAGACATCTCCTGGACCTATAGTATCTTCAGCAGCAGTACCACCACCAGCCGAGCACTAGATTGCTCCGCTTTCTGACTTCTTTCTATTTTCTATCAAGACTTTATTATTATTGTGTGTATTTGATGTACTATGGATGAATAGACATCACCTCTATCCAGTATTTACTTTATTATGTTATCACTTTACTTTTCTTATTAGCAACTATTATTTGATTGTTGAGTGGCATGTTTGTTTGATTCAAACACTATTTACAAAAGACTAAGGCAAAAGGAAACTGTGGACCTCGCCATGAAGAATGCCAGGAGACGTGTGCTACAAACCGCGAACCAGCAAACTTCTAACGAGTAGCCAACAGCATGCACAACAAAAGCGGTACACCATTCCAAAACCCTCTATCTGTTTAATGCATTGATTACCTCATCCGATATTCCAAAACTAAGTGTGGGATCCTCAAAACCACACTACACTTACGAAACAATCCAAAAATAAGTAGAATCTCTTAGTGTGGGATACTTCAACAAGAGGTACTCAACAGATAGATTCGAACATTAGGGACAATGTTCCTCTAAGTGTGGGATACTATACGGCCTTCAATCGCAAGCTTTTACCTTTTGCCCATAAGTCAAACAAAATTTCCATTAAAAGGTTAAAATGGAGAAATTTTTAAAAAAAATTCGGATTCAAAAACACTATTCTTTAGGAATACTATTTTTCAAAACTATAAATTACAGCAAGAAACGAGCTTTAACAAAGAAACAAAACTATTTTAGAATAAGATACGGACGAAAAGGGCAACACGTGGCTAGGCACACATTGACCAAAACATTTGATTCGTGAGGATTGGGCCCATAATTAGCATTTACCTCTACAATGCTTCACTTTTAGTTTCTGGTGTGCGCCGATGTACGCATTTGAATTAGAACTTGCTCTTGAAATGCATTTCAGGATCACATCAATGAGTGCCATATGTGGCATAGGTACAACCTATCTTGATAACTTCTAAGGAATCCAAGCACCCTTACACCACCAAACTTCCACCCACTCAACATTCACTCTTCACACCCAATCAAAACCTCCTATTATTCATCCCGAACCTACATAATTTTTATCTTCCAACAAATTTTCAGAGACACTCTCAATTTCCTAAGACTTTTGCAAGAAAAGCTCATCACAACCAAACACCATTGAGAAACCTTCCCGGCCGTAGGACATATATATCAGTGAAGTCGACATGATAGAAGAAAAGAAAACAAAGAGAAAGAAAAGAAAATAACTATGCCGGCATGACCGAAAAAAAAAGCCAAGAAAAGGAAGAAAAATTCAACGAAAAGAGTTACAAGTCTTTCCAAAAATCTGAGAAATTCCAAAAGAGACTCTCTCTCAAGAAAAACATCCCAGTTTCGAGAAAATACATGGAAAAACCCTCATCACACACCATCTTCAAAACCAAGCAACCGATTCCTTTCCAAGATATCTCGAGAGGTTGGTATCATCCTCATCAAATGTGATGGAGATTTGATTCTTGATCAAGCCTATGACGAGAATGCTGCATGACTGGCCTTCTGAGTGATTGACACTAGTAAGTAGGAAACCTTAAACACCTGAGTGATTTGAGTGACCCACTTGTGCGGATTGCCTAGTCATGATCATCATATAAGTTGCTCGAAGAAGGTATCAAATTCTACAAAACCCCTAGTCTCTAGTAAAAACTATTTCGTAACTGTAATTTTATAGTATCTCTAAAAACTAATGGGATTAGAATCTTTCCAAAAGCTTTTTATGAATGATTTTGCTTGAGGACAAGCAAAGTTCTAAGTGTGGGATACTTGATATCGCGTAAAAAGTCACGTTTTTACTACCGATATCTCTCTCATTCTGGAATGATTCTTGGCATGTT
Source organism: Pseudognaphalium luteoalbum (assembly GCA_963422505.1). NCBI lineage: Eukaryota > Viridiplantae > Streptophyta > Magnoliopsida > Asterales > Asteraceae > Pseudognaphalium > Pseudognaphalium luteoalbum. Next base: position 54,685,041 of record OY730196.1, read on the forward strand.
AACTCAAATTCAGTACAAATCAATAGTATTATGTCAAGATGGTCAAAACAAGGTTGCACGATGAAAATCAAGCAAAACGGATAGAAAACGAAGATTCCACGCACGTTTGAAGATTCAAGACATCGAAATGAGATTTCAAGACAAAAGAGCCCATCACCAACATCTATCTCATCCAAGATGTTCGTTTTCAAATTACGAATCCAACAGAAGAAGAATCAACAAAAACGGACGAAGAATGAAGATTCTACGTACGCCGGAAGATCCAAACGATTCGTACGACACATCTAAATTTCAGAGATATATTTTTGGGATTTATTTTTATCAAAAGCTTTGTTTTTGATTTACGAATCCAACGCAAAAAGAATTAACGCAAATGGACACATAACGAAGGAAACACGCACGAATCGAGAAACGAGGCAACAGGCGGTGGACTGGTGTGGGTAGCAGCTAGCCGCCGCCGGCCAGCCACCAGGCCACTGCCGGCTGCCACTTGGCCGCCGCCGGCTGCCACCCCCCTGCATGGATCCCGCTTTTTGGTCCTTGTGTGTACCCAGTGCTAGACCTTTACGTGTTTTTCCGTACCCGATGCACCACCTTTATCGTACCCGGTGCCACCACCTTTTCCACCTTTTGCTATTGTGAGCTTTGGGATGCTAACTTGAGCCAAGTCTCTCCTATAAATAGCAGCCCCTATCTCTCATTTCAACACACTCTCATCTTCACACTCATACATATACTCTCACTCTTCCCTTTCCACTTTCTCACTCGAGAAATTCTCTTTTATATTAGTCTAGGATTATTGTAATTAATCTACGGATTAACATAGAGGTTAGAACGAACGTTAGGAGTTTGGAGATTCACCTTTGTATGTGTGAACGAGTTGTCAATCATAATAATACGCTGCTACGCATTTATTTCTGGGTGATATCGAAACCTTTATCATACTTGCTTTATTTCATATTTTAATTATGTATTATTGCCTTGTATGTGATTTGTCTATTACCATGAACTGCGAGTAGTTTATTATTGTGATTGTTGATGATGTAGATAATTATAAGTAAGGATGACATTATACAATTAAGTGTACGACAATTGTAAAAGTGATATAACGGCCCCTATTCGACAGTTTATCTAATATAGTACTGGAAACGTTTTACGCGGAGTACAAATGTATGGAAGTGGATAAACGACCGAAGGTAGTTACATCACTGGAATCAGCTCTGGTTTAACAGTAGGAATTCCAAAAGGATAATACAACTTCATAACTAACTGGTATATCCTACGAAAGTCAATGCACAATAAAATGATGTTCGAAAACACGTTCAGATAAAATAGGAATTAATGACCTTTGTATCGTTAAGACTTTATGAACTTGAGTTTAATTTATGGAGTAACCTTTCTGGTTATCCACGTGACTGCAACCTAGTAATTAGGACTTGATCAACCTTAATTATGGTAAGTAGTTATCTGTTGCCATGACATGCAACAAGTAAGACACAGTGAACCCACTCGTTGTATATATTAGGTTTACATTTCTGCATCGCTTTACATTTAGTTAGTTTAGAGTGTCACGTTCACCGTCAGTTACTCCTGACCGCATGTCTGATGTAAGAAGCAGTAGAACTACCATGTAAAGTACACTGTCCAATTACTGAAAGGCATGGTCTGCATATGAAACACGTTTTTATAAATTGCGAATAATCCAGGGATGTATAACTGTTTGAAAAGGAGAGCTCAAGTCATAAGTTGAAGTAACCAAGCCTTAATGCACAAAACAAGACTTAGGAATAAGAATAAAATCCTAGTGACCTGGAATCCTTAACACACTAAGTCTTACATAATCAGCGGTCTAAACATACAAAGTTATTAATCTGCATGCTAACGAAATACTAAACTATTTTAGGGTTAAGAACGGTCGGACCTATGAGACGATACGCTACTGATTCATGCACCTCGGCGTTAAGCCAAGATAGGTTGTTTATCTTTCAACTAGATAAGTATTGGAAGTTTGCGTATTGCTCCGATCAGAATCATGATAACCTAGTTCCTAGTGACATGCCAATGGGAAATTTATTTGGTAGTGTTCTAGAGTTTACACCTGATAGTTTAAATCATTACATTTAGCATTGTTCCTATTTAATCTGTCATCCTGAAACATTAATTATCGAAATATCAGCAATCACATGTTTATCTTTACCTGTTCTCCTGCACTTTAATTTCCTGCAATTTACTTTTCTGCATTTTAATTACATGTCTTTAGTTTATAACCCCCAAACCTACCTACTTTGTTCCATCCTAAATATATCCCTACCGAAAACACCAGCTTTAATCGCCCACACGTTTGGATTCATAGAACGATCTTAGGTCATACTTACCTCTTGCTAACCAGAGTAGGTAGTACGTATAATTTAAGCCCAACTAAATATAAATTTTAAAACCCCTGCTGCGCATGCACCACCATCAGAAATCACAACGACACTGAACCGACGGTTGCGGGTGCAACAATTCCGTGGTACATTTTATCGGATCCCGGGTGAATAGAATATTTGGCTTTGTGAGCTTCATCCATCACCAAGTCTCGCAGATCTCCAAAGCTAGGTAACCAGATTCGGTTAGAGAGGTACCTAACTCCGTTAGGTCTGATTTCGAATTGTTTATCCATGCCTCGCAAGGCTTCATTTTTTATGTTATCGGGTTTCAGAGCTTCGAGTTGAGCAGCGAGAATCTGAATGTTTAGATCATTGTGAATAGTCATACTGAGGGCTCGGACTTTGAGGGAAAAGATGACAGCCCCAAGCTCGAGATCGTGAGTGGTGTAGTTCTTTTCATGAATTTTGAGATGTCACAAAGCGTAAGCAATGACTTTGTCTTGTTGCATCAGCACGCAACCGAGACCTTGATGAGAAGCATCGCAATATACCACGAAATCATCGGTGCTTTCGGGTAATGATAGAATAAGAGCACTGAAGAGCTTCTGTTTCAGGAGTTGGAATGCTGACTCTTGTTTATCAGTCCAGTCGAACTTTTTATCTTTCTGAGTCAGTGTTGTGAGTGGTTGGGCTATTTTCGAGAAATTTTTAATGAATCTCCGATAGTACCCAGCAAGACCCAAGAATTGGCGTACTTCAGTTGGAGTTGTTGGTGCTTGCCAGCACTTGATAGCCTCGATTTTCGATAGTTCAACATGGATTCCTTGACTATCGATGACATGTCCAAGGAATTGAACGATTTGTATCTAGAACTTACACTTAGAGAATTTAGCGTAAAGCTCTTCGTGTTTAAGTAGCTCTAGGATGGTTTTGAGATGTTGCACGTGTTCTTGTTCGTTTCACGAGTATATGAGAATGTCGTCAATGAAGACAATGACAAACTTGTCGAGGTAAGGCTTGCACACCCGATTCATAAGATCCATGAATACAGCCAGTGCGTTTGTTAGACTAAATGGCATCACTTGAAATTCGTAATGCCCATAACGGGTTCTGAAAGAATTTTTTGGGATGTCGGTGTCGCGAACACGTAATTGATGATAACCTGATCGAATATCGATCTTTGAATAACAACTCGATCCTTGAAGTTGGTCAAACAGGTCATCGATGCGAGGAAGTGGATACCGGTTCTTGACAGTTAGCTTGTTCAACTCTTGGTAGTCGATACACATTCGGAAAGAACCGTCTTTCTTTTTGACAAATAAGACTGGAGCTCCCCAAGGTGAAAAACTCAGCCTAATGAATCCTCTTTCCAAAAGATCCTGTAATTGGGTGGACAACTCCTGAAATTCGGATGGAGCTAAGCGGTATGGTGCTCGGGCCACAGGCGCAGCACCTGGTACTAGATCAATTGAGAACTCGACCTGTCTTGGTGGTGTTAGACCAGGTAGTTCCTCGAGAAAGACTTCTGGAAAGTCTCGAACGATTGGCGCATCTTCAGGTCGCTTCTCCTCTGACTTTTTCTCCATGATATGCGCGAGGATTGCTGGATAACCCTTTCTAAGAAATTTTCGGGTTTTCAAACAGGATATGATGTTGAGTCTCATCCCACCGGTCTCCCCCTGTATGACCAAGGTTCTACCGATGGCAGGAGGAATACGAACGATTTTATCATAACAAAGGATTTCGGAGCGATGCTTGGACAACCAGTCCATACCAACGATGACGTCACAACTTCCGATTTCAACATGCATAATGTCGATTGAGAAGGTTTCGTCGGCTAGTTTTAAGGTGCAATTAGGAATCACACTATCGGTTTCTATGAGTTTACCATTTGCAAGTTCTACGGTGTACTTAACATCTAAAGCAATAGGTGCGATATCAAGTAGGGGCAAAACTCATCAGAAATAAAGCTTCTATCGGCACCAATATCAAACAGAATAGAAGTATATAAGTTGTTGAGGAGGAACATACCCGTGACCACATTCGGGTCCTGACGGGCATCCCCGGAGTTGAGTATGAACGCTCTTCCCCTTGCGTTGTTGTTGTTGTTGTTGTTTGATATCGCGTAAAAAGTCACATTTTTACTACCGATGTCTCTCTTATTCTGGAACGATTCTTGGCATTTGAACTCAAATAACACTCAAATCAATGAGAATCTGCCAAGAAGGTCAAAACAAGGTTGCACGGTAAAAATCATGCAAAACGGATGAAAAACGAAGATTCCACGCCCCTTTGAAGATTCAAGACATCAAAACAAGATTTCAAGACTAAAGTACCCATCATAAACATCCATCTTATCCAAGATTTCATTTTCAAAATAAGAGTCTAACGGAAGAAGAATCAACAAAAACGGATAAAGAATGAAGATTCTACGCCCGCAGGAAGGTTCAAATGATTCGTACGCAACATATGGAGATAGGAATCTCAACTTTGGGATTTCTTTATATCGAAATCTTCATTTTTGAATTACGAATCCAACAAAAAAAGAATCGACGAAAACGGACGCATAACGAAGAAAACACGCACGAATTAAGAAACGCAGCTAAAGACGACGGACCGGGGCGGGTGGCAGCCAGCCGCCGCCGGCCACCTGGAGGTCGGCACCGGCCTCCCCTCCCCCATTTCATTTCCTCTTTTTGGTCCTTTCGTGTACCCGGTGCCACACCTTTAGGCGATTGTACGTACCCGGTGCCACACCTTTATGCGATTGTACGTACCTGGTTCATTTAAACACACACTCTTTCAACACAACTTACAAGTCTCACACACTTTCTTTAGAAAATCTCTTGTATTCTTTAGTCTTTCTCATTCTAGGATTATTGTAATTAATCTATGGATTATTGAAGCTACGGCGAACGCTAGGGATTCGGAGATCAATCTTTGTACATGAAAAAGTATTGTCAATCATAATAATACACTGCTACGCATTTATTTCCGGGTGATATCTAAACTCTTATTTTACTTGTCTCATTTCATATTTTAATATGTGTTATTGCCTGGTATGTGATTTATTTGTTGCCATGAATTACGAGTAGTTTATTATTGTGATTGTTGATGATGTAGATAATTATAAGCAGGGATAACATTATATAATTAATGCACGACAATCGTAAAGTGATATGATGGCCCCTATTCGACTGTTTATTCGATATAGTACTAGAAATGCTTTCGAGCAAAGTACAATTGTATGGAAGTCGTAAACGACCGAAGTTAGTCATATCACTGGAATTAGCTATGGTTTAACAGTTGGAATTCCAAAAGGATAATACAACTTCACAACTAACTGGTATATCCTATGAAAGTCAATGCATCACAAAGTAATGTTCGTAAAATATGTTCAGACAAAATAGGAATTAATAACCCTTGTACTGTTGAGACCTTATGAACTTAAGTTTAATCTATGGAGTACCCTTTCTGGTTATCCACGTGACTACAACCTAGTAGTTAGGACCTGATCAACCTTAATTATGGTAAGTAGTTATCTGTGCCCATGACATGCAATAAGTAAGACACAGTGAAACCACTCGTTGTATATATTAGGTTTACATTTCCGCACTGCTTTACTTTTAATTAGTTTAGAGTGTCACTTTCACTGTCAATTACTCTTGATCGCATGTTGGACGTAAGAAGCCGTGGAATTACCATGTAAAGTACACGGTCTAATTACTGAAAGGCATAGTCTGCATATGAAACACGTTTTTAACAAACTGCGAATAATCCAGGGTTGTATAACTGTTTGAAAAGGAGAGATTTAAGTCATAAGTCGAAGAAACCGGAATCTAATCAATTATAAATAAGACTTAGGAATGAAAGTGAAAGTCCAAGTGACTTAGGATATTTAAATCGGTTGTCTAAACATACAAAGTTATTAATCTGCACACTAATAGAACAGTAAACTATCTTAGGGGTTAAGAACGGTCGGACCTATGAGACGATACACCACTGATTCATGCACCTCGGTATAAAACCAAAATAGGTTGCTTATCTCTCATATAGATAGGTATTGGAAGTTGGCGTATTGCTCCGATCAGAATCATGATAACCTAGTTCCTAGTGACATGACAATGGGAAATTTAGTTGGTAGGATTCTAGAGTTTACACCTAATAGTTTACTTATTATATTAAGTTTCACCCCCATTTAGTCTGTCATCCCGAAACATTAATTATCAAAATCTCAGCAATCACATCTCTATCTTTATCTGCTTTCCTGTACATTAATTTCCTGCAATTTACTTTCCTGCATTTTAATTACATGACTTTAGTTTTAAAACCCCCAAACCTACCTACTTTGTTCCATCCTAAATACTTCCCTACCAAAAGTGCTAACTTTAATCACCACACGTTTGGATTCATAGAACGACCTTAGGTTATACTTACCGCTTACTAACCAGAGTAGGTAGTACATATAATTTAAGCCCCGCTATTTATAAATTTTAAAACCCCTGTTGGTGCTCGATTAGTTACCATCAACGACACCAACGCTTTCGGGCGCCAACATTGTTGTTGCCCTTGTTCTTGTTATTAGGACATTCATTTCAGCAATTTCCTGGTTAGTAAAGTGCTCCTCAAAATGCTCCTCAACGACACCACCTTTTCCACCTTTAGCTAATGTGCTCCTCAAAATGCTAACATGAGCCGAATTTCCTTTATATATAGGAGGGCTTTGGTTCATTTAAACATACACTCTTTCAACACAACTTACAAGTCTCACACACTTTCTTTAGAAAATCTCTTGTATTCTTTAGTCTTTCTCATTCTAGGATTATTGTAATTAATCTACGGATTATTGAAGCTAGGGCGAACGCTAGGGATTCGGAGATCAATCTTTGTACATGCAAAAGAATTGTCAATCATAATAATACACTGCTACGCATTTATTTCCGGGTGATATCTAAACTCTTATTTTACTTGTCTCATTTCATATTTTAATATGTGTTATTGCCTGGTATGTGATTTATTTGTTGCCATGAATTGCAAGTAGTTTAAACTTGGATGACATTGGACCATCGTGGTACTGCATTTGGGCTCAGAATGGCCTGTCGTCAGTGTAGCTACGTTTGGGCTCAGAATTGGTAGTGTAAACTTGGATGACATTGGATTTCTTGTTCTGGTTGTTGGGGTGTTCAGACGATTTGCGTTTGTTGTTATTGGAGGAGGGTGTGTTGGATGTCTCACGGCTGACAACCATGGCCATGAGTTCATGTGCCAACCGGATTGCACTTTCAACGGTGGTTGGCTTCGATGAGGCGACGTTCCCCTGGATATTCTCCGGGAGGCCGCGGATATATCTCTTGATGCACTTCTCCTCTGGATTAACCAAACCCGGGCATAACAGAGCGAATTGTTGGAATTTGGTGGTATATCCAGCAATGTCAGTTCCCTGTACTTTCAAGTGCCATAATTCTTCCTCCAGATGGTGCAGTTCTTCTTCGGGACAATATTTTTCCCTAAGCTTTTTCTTCAGTTCAGCCCAAGGAAGCTGGTTTGCTATCTCGATGCCCACAGAGTTTGCGTGGGTATTCCACCACGTAAGTGCACCTTCCTGAAAGGTGTAGGCAGCAAACTTGACTTTGTTATCCTCAGTGCAGTTGCAGAGGTTGAAGACGGATTCCATACGTTCAATCCACCTGATTAGACCAATAGCGCCTTCCGTGCCTTTGAAGTAGAGCGGTTTGAAGCTAAGAAAATCCTTGTAAGAGCAAGGTTTGATAACAGGGGTATTGATTGGGGTTTCGTCATTACTTCGAGAGTTTCGAGGTGAATCCCGAGCAGCCAAAGCATCGGCCACTGCTCAAGATACAATAGCAGCAAGTTTGGCATCACTGAAACTTTTCTTCTTTGGCGGCATGATTCTTCAAGAGAGAAACAAAAGGTTTATGAGAGGTGGTACAAGAATGATAAGTACGATAGATGTATATATATAAAAGTGGTAATATACAACATTACAGGGTAAAAATCACAATGTAGAAATAACGGGAGAAATTGTCAATTCATAATACGAAGTCGAATGATTATAGATAATTTCTAGTTAGGAGTTTCAAAAGTCACAAACTTAGAAGTTTTACAAAAGTGCCGGGAATTATTACATCCGGTCAAACTACATAGGTCCTACGAAAACATAATAAGGTATGGATTCAGCCTAAGCTAATCCTAACGTAGATTGAGTTGTGGTAGTAGTATGGTGAGATGGTCTACAGATTCTGCAAGTCTGCTAACCAGTCGGAGGGCATCCTCGGTTTCCCTTAGATGTGTCTTGCATTGATTCAGCCTTGATTGTAGGATGGAGATTTCATTTCGGTTTCCAATCACTTGGTTGTGGACAACCTCCATAGTTTCGATGGTTTCACCCAGACGGTTGTCAAGGGTGTCCATGTTGTTGATGGTATTTTCGTGATCTTCGGAGACTTGATTGATACGTTTGAGTGATGTGCGTCTCCAGTTTTCGTTGGTTTCTTGGAGTTCGATATCCATAGTATTAAGTCATTGCTCGTGACGGTGTAGCCTAGCGGCTAAGTCCGACAAAGTGGAGTGAGTGGGGTATGGGTCAGCTCGAGGCAACCTAGTGTTCCTTCTATCTACCCTTGGGTTTCGCGATCCATACGGATGAGAGCGTGACGAATTGGGTGGTGTATTTGCCATTCTGAGACAAAGCGTTAGAAAGAATGAGGCCTATATCCATATAATACATATATAATATAGCCTAAGATATTGAGTGAGAATGAGGCCTATCTATGTATATATATATATATATATATATATATATCACATAATAGCCTAAAGTGTCTAACACATACATGTTTGAGTCCCGGTTCTCTCGAGGTCAGAGTTAACTAGTGTATCATGTTCAATCATGACTCCTTTCAGATCCCACATCATATTCTTTTAACTGTACATAGTTGATCAGGCTATGATAAATTAAACTAATACAATGTAGTCACTGAACCTAATCATACTTAATGAGGAATACTGCCTAACGGTCATAGTCTAAGCCCACTAAATGCAACCTAGTTCGCTATAACCTTAGGCTCTGATACCAATCTATCGCACCCCCAAATTCGGGTTGCGGAAGCGAATCGGGTCGGGGCGTGACTAATCAATAATAACAAGTGCAAAGATATAATAAACGACCACTATATGCGTCGTTTTACAATTTCATTGATTAAACAAAAGTTTACATCAAAATTCAGTTCTTGAATTGAGAGATTAAATTACATAATTAATTTATACAAAATATAATAATGCAATTAAATCTCTGATTGTATGAATGCAGACTCGAGCTAATGATTTATGATTGGGCAGCCAACCTACTGCTGTGTACCTGTGATACATGCTAAAATTGGTCAGCGAAACGCCGGTGAGCTCATAGGTTTGAATATCAATATATATTGTATGAACCGCAAGATTTAGTTGAATTTATAGAGCAATTAAGCAAAATAAAAGTTATATAGCCATGAGCACATAGTCTGAGCTTAACTTGAGTGTTGGGTCCAATTAAGGAATTCCGATCGAGGTTGCCTCCTACGAGTGTCTAATCAACACTCGTACTTCCCAAATGCTAATACGTCCGTTTGACCAGTTAGTGCGTGCTAACCCGGACGAGGATTGTCAATCCTATATGATATCATATACTAACATTCACGCTACAGATGTATTACCAAACTATGCTTGTGGAGGGCTTTAATTGATTAGTTGAAAACAACTCATGTAGTATTTGATTTGTATTGTAATTGCGTTCATATTGTAAAAAAAATGAGCAGTGTATCACACCCTCAATAAAAACAGTAAAAATAGGGGCCATGAGACTCACTTGAGCCTTGAGTGTTTATGGAAATAGATTTGAATTGATTAGCTGTGAATTGATGTCCGAAGACTTGTAACCTGGGGGTGTCCAAGACACGCGATGGTTATAAACATGAGTAGGTATCTCGAAAGACTACCTTTGTAGTTGTTCGTCCAACTAGAATGTCCAAATTACTACGATTTGGTTGATTAACTTGCCCAAGTTACTACGACTTGGTTGATTTGATTATGTTTTGAAAATGTGTACGACCCGTTGGTGAATTGTTTATAATAATAATCTCATTTTTTATTATGATTTCGAAGTGTTCATGTTCAAAAACGTATTCCGATGTGCTTTAAAAGTCGTATCGTATAAGTGTTTGAAGTTACAAAAGTTTGACACTTAGTAAAAATCTATATTTCAAGGTTCTGATTTATGCGACACTGGGTGCGACATAAGGCTTTGTGTTGCTAGGTGCGACATTGTAGTTCTAGTGCGACATAACCTGTTGTGTCGCAGATCATGACTGCGACATAAGTCATTGTGTCGCTACGTGCGACATCTGCAATTTAATGCGACATAAGATGTAGATCCCTTGTGCCGGAACAAATCAGATCGTTTAATCAACCAAACGTGCGGAATCCGTTTAGTTAGCAATTATAGAACAAATAAACAAACACACGATTTCTATAAAGTTTTCTTTATATTCACAATTGAGTATAAACGTTTACAAGCTTTTTCTCTTCCTCTCTCACTCTCTCCATGCCTCACAAAATGTCTAACCCTAAAACTGAATTCGACTCCTCTATTTATACTAAATCTGCCCTACTTGCGACACTAGCCAAGTGTCGCAGGAGCCGACCCATGCAACACTAGCTAAGTGTCGCATACTGCGACACTGACATAAGTGTCGCATGTTGATGCGCCACCAGCGGTCGGTAAGTATTTCAACCCTTGTCGTTGCACCGGCTACCGGCGGCGGACATCAGTGGAGTGTTTTAAATTTGTAATTGCGGGGTCTAAGTTTTCTCTAACAATGCTAATCCTAAGGGTGAGCAAGTGGTAGGTATGACCTAGAGTCGTTCTTCAAACCAACTGAATTGAAACTAAGGCATGGCAGATGAGGGCTTTCAAACTAGTGAAGGTTTTATAAAATAGTGAGGGAGTTTTGGTTTTATATTAACTAACTTAGTCAAGTAAATAAATAAAAGCGAAATAAAAATAAAAGATAAAGCAGATAAAATAAAGATAGTGTTTGCTGAGATTTCGTTAATTAAGTTATGGGATGATGTTTGGAGAAACTGTGTTGAAAGATATTTGTTAATTATTAATCTTGAATACTCGTGATGTTAACACTAGATTCCCTACTAATTAAAATCCCATTAGCATGTCACACCGGGAGCTAGGTTATGGTAACATCACAAAGTATTTAGAATAATAAGCAAAATCTTAATTATGGTTTAATAATACTTTCATATGAACGGGAGCGAAATCTTAAGGTACTAGACATAACTGAATCATATAACGATTCCTCGTCATCCTAACAGATTCGTATATTTAAAACGGTTCATTTATGACTTGAAATCAGCCCTTGCTTAAGACTACCCAATAAATCCCCTAGTTATTCACAGCGTTCCTCACTTTAAGTGGTTCCACTGCTTCAAACCGAGACCATATCTTGTCCTACGATAATCCCCCATGTAGCCTTGCGGTTCCATAGTTTCATACCTTTGACAAATTATATTGACACAGATGACTGACTACCTTTTAATTGGACGTCGTTAAAAAGGTGTTGTAATCACGTTTATTGGTGGAAAGGCGATAGATTAATTTGAAGTTTAAAAGTCTATTTAGAAAGGTTAATTAAACTAGGTTTCTCATTTTATATGTGAGTCCGTAATATAACTACCTTCGGTCGTTACTCGACTTCCATACATTTGTACTCCACCTTGAAGTGTTTCCAGTACTATATCGAGTAACAGTCGAATATGGGCCATCATATTACTTCGTAATATTGTACCATTTCGTAATATGACTACCTTCAGTCGTTCCTCGACTTCCATACATTTGTACTCCACCTTGAAGTGTTTCCAATACTATATCGAGTAACAGTCGAATAGGGGCCATCATATTACTTTACGATAATTAAGACCGTTTATATTTTACCACTATGATAATCCTAAGGCAACAATCAAACAAGAACATGCAATAAGACGATCAAAGAGATACTACCGATCTTTAATATTTAATTATAAATCATTCCATAATTAATTAACTACATCGCAAACAAACACAACAAGTATACTACTCTCTAATCATGACAATAACTAAATCTAGCATAATCAATAAAAACGTAATTAATTAAGATAGAAAGGGATAGAAAGAACCAGGACTAAATGCGAGAGAGAATAGACTTGAATTAATTGACACAATTCCGAGCATACACCGAAGATTACAATGTGTTCCGCACTTTCCTTCTACTTCTAATAAAACTCCTAAACTAGTTTACATACTAGTTAAAACTAATCTAAAGAAAGAAATATAGAATGAGAAAGTGGGAGCTTATTTCTAGAGTGAGAAAGATAAGCTAGGAAGGTGTGTGTTGCAAATGAGCCTCATGCCTCCTATTTATAGGAGATTTTTGGTGCATTTTAGCAAGTGGAAGCTCACAATAGCAAAAGGTGGAAAAGGTGGTGGCACCAGGTACGAAAAGGTGGTGGCACCAGGTACGAAAAGCATGTAAAGGTCTAGCACCGGGTACACGAAAGGACCAAAAGTGGGATCCATGCAGGGGGTTCCGGCCGATGGTGGCCATGTGGTGGCCGGCGGTGGGGGGCTGCCAGCCGGCCTGGTACGCCACCCTGCCGCACCAGTTCGCTTTCTTTCGCTGCGTTGCTTAATTCGCGCGTATCTTCTTCGTTACGCGTCCGTTTGCGTTGATTCTTTTTGCGTTGGATTCATAAATCAAAAACGAAGCTTTTGGTGAAAATAAATCCCAAAAATATGTCTCTTAACTTTAGATGTGTCGTACGAATCGTTTGGATCTTCCGGCGTACGTAGAATCTTCATTCTTCGTCCGTTTTTGTTGATTCTTCTTCTGTTGGATTCGTAATTTGAAAACAAACATCTTGGGTGAGATGGATGTTGGTGATGGGCACTTTTATCTTGAAATCTCGTTTTGATGCCTTGAATCTTCAAACGTGCGTGGAATCCTCGTTTTTCATTCGTTTTGTTTGATTTTATTCGTGCAACCTATTTTGACCATCTTGGCATAATATCATTGATTTGTATTGTTTTTGAGTTTAAAATGCCAATAGCAGTTCCAGAATGAGTGAGATATCGGTAGTAAAAACATGACTTTTTACGCGATATCAAGTATCCCACACTTAGAACTTTGCTTGTCCTCAAGCAAACTCGAATTTCAACATGGTTAAAGATAAGAGGATAATGAAATATTTTGAGGCGGAACTTTTTACTAAAGGGGGTTTTGGAAAAAATGAAATATTTGTTCTTTGAAAAACAAGGTTGTAATCTTTGGGAGCATGCTTTTGATCTTTGATCTTGGATACATGACTAGGAAATCCTCTCAAGGTGGTCACTCAAATCACTCAAAGTGTTTAGGGTTTCCTATTCTAATATTATCAATCACTCAGAATGCCAGTCATGTAACGTTTATCGTCATAGGCTTGATCGAGAATCAAATTGTTACCTTTTTGGTGAGCGCGAAGTCGATCTAGCCACAATCATTCTAAGGGAAGTGATGTAGGGTTTTTCAAAGTGAAGTGTTGGTGATATGATAGGGGGTTTTGTTAGGTTTTTCGTGGGTCTCTTTTAGTTGAAGTTGGAATTTATTGGAGAATTGACGCCCTTTTTCTTTTGGTGTTTGCGGGAGCAGTCTTTTTCTCCAATTGATTTTCTTTTTCTTCAAATTTTTCTTCTTGAACTTCTTTTCTCTTTTTTTTTTCGACGTCACCTCCTTGCGATTTCTCTTCTTTCATCTTTGGAACTTTATTTTAAAGTTGGGGTTGCTTTTGAGAAAGCAGGGGTAATGTGTCTATTTTTGGGTGTTTGGGTGTATGGATGGGTTTTAGAATGATGTGATTCAATCTCCTTTTCATTCACCAATTCGGATTTGAAATGCATAACAGGAGCAAGTTCTAATTCTAAACGCATACATCGGCACACTCAAGAATCGAAGATGTGAAGCATTAAAGGTGAATGCTTTATATGGCTCAAGATACCTCACGAATCGAAAGTTGATTTGTTGTGTGCCTAGTCATGCGATGCTCTTTATGGGATTACTAAACTAATTTTCCAAAGGAATTTGTATTTTATTTATCCTTCTTCCCCAAAGTAAATCATTCTTCGTCAAAAAATTTTCATTTTCAACATATTTTTAACTCAATTTTGAAAATTTTTGTTTGCTTATTGGAGAAGGATGGTCTAAAGAGCAACGAGTTTAGAATCAAGCATATACCATTATCCATTTTACAGTAGTGTAACTACTGCTATCCCACACTTAAAGGAACATCGTCCTCGATGTTATTCTAAGCTCTGATTGGGGTAAAATCTCACACTTAGGATTTAAAACATCTAAGACGTATTCTTTTAGCTGTGTGTTTTGGGTTTGAATCCCACACTTAGTGATAAGCATAGTGGATATGGTATATTTATAACGAATGAAATAAACGGTATAGAAGTACTCCCCATTTATATATATGGCTTGTTGGTGATGATGAGGAGTGCTCCGAAGCTCATGATTGTCGACTTTTCCGTAGTGTCCCTTCATTGTTGTTGTGTGCTCCAATTTCTTCAAGTCTTTTGTGATTTGGGAGGATTGACGCCCTTTTTCTTTTGGTGTTTGCGGGAGGAGTCTTTTTCTCCAATTGATTTTCTTTTTCTTCAAATTTTTCTTCTTGAACTTCTTTTTCTTCAAGTCTTTTGTGATTTGTCTCGTAGGTGTGAACACGTTAGATATACTTTTCTTAATTCCGGTGCCAAAAACTTGATGCGCGGTCTTCTTCGTATATCCAAGTGTGAAAGATAGTCGGAGACTTCATCACTTCTTGGAATGTAAAATTGCAGAAATGTAAACACGGGTTGCCTCCCGAGAAGCGCTCTTTTAAAGTCGAGAGCTCGACTTCTTCTCTCTTAGCTAGATGGAGATGGGTGCATCCATGGGATTCCTGTTGATGTTGTGGGCCCTAGGTTGCGGAAAAATGTATCGAGGTGGATAGATTCTCATGAATTGGTTGATAATTGTCGTAATCAATTCGAGTGGACTATCTCTCGATGATGCCTTGTAATTCAGAAGATGCTCTGAAGTTGTCCTTGCAAGTCCGTGAAGTCCGAAGGTGATGTAGTCAACTGCTTTAGTGATGGGCCCACTATGGTCGGTCATGGTGTTTGTGTCTGTCTTAACAACCTCTCTTGGCGGTGGGTTTTGCCATAGAGAGAATACAAATGGCAAGATTTGCAGTTTTATGCCTTCATAATTCTCAGTCTTAGGGTCTCCGTTGAATCTTCTGATGGACGTGCACAGGTTCTCTATTTGCCGGTGCTGATGGTTGTTGAATGGAAAGTCGGATTCTAAGAAAACTAGAGTAAGCTGACGAAGTATCTCCTTGCATCCTGAGTGGAATATGAACTTTGTTCTAGAGTTACTTTTTCGTTGTTGAATCTCCCGTAGATGGATCGTAACAAAAGTAGCGATATCAAGTGGTGATTCATGTGTGGCCCTAAAAGGTTGTTTGCGCCTTGATTCCTCCCAAACATGATCACTAAGTTCTTTAATCATTAACTCAATTTGTTTTTCCATAGTGGAGTTGATAACCATAGATCCACTTTCCTTGGAACTGAGGTGATCTTCTCTACTTAGCAAGTTAAGCAATGATGTGAGGTCATTCATCATTGAAATGTCGGCACGACTGCTCGGATGTCCAGTAGTTCCTTTCATATGCGCTCTAATGGATCCTAACATCTCCCATTGCGTTGAGGTGAATGGGATGTTAGATCTTTTAAGGGCATTGTAGATCCTAGCGTAAGTCCGTTTCTGTTGCTGACAGAATTGCAGTTCAGCAGGAGAAAGAGCAAGCATGTTGACTACGCCGCTTATTCCTCCTACTACTTTGTCAAATCTTTGGATGAATTCTTCGAGTACTTCGGGATCTGCAATGGTTTGTGGTTGGTATTTTGGTGCGTTTGGAATATTCCTCATGTGTTTCTCTTCTCGTGGGATGATTGTGGTTACTTCGCGTTACTTCATCAATGTTAAATAGATTAGGTGGCGGTCTGCTTCTTTTGTTTTCTTCCTCCATCTTTCTCGTTCTAATCAATTCTTCCATTGTTGGGTTGTTTGCGGATGGAGATGCATTTTTCATCTCTTGCCCTAATCGTCGGAGGTTAATCAGAAAATATGGCGTGATCGCCATTTCCTTGCAAGAATTCCTTTCACTCGTTGACTTTGCAGCTTCTTCGTCCTTTGCGGCCTTCATGGAGATCATGTACATATCGGCTTGGTCTCCAGCATAATGATTGTCGATATGGAAAGTGATGGTTTCTCCCTGAGACTGCAAGCTGATGGTTTGTGCGAAGACGTTGATGATTGCCTTGGCCGTATTCATGAAAGGTCTTCCTACTATGATCGGATGTGTACGTCTTCCTGCATATCCATTACTACAAAATCTGCTGGGTAAAGAAATTTGTCAATCCTAACTAAAACATTTTCAGCTATTCCCTTAGGGTATTTGACCGAGTGGTCAGCAAGCTGTATGGTCATTTTGGTAGATCGAAGATTTTCTAACTCTAGCCTCTTGAAGAGCGAGTATGGCATAAGATTAACACTAGCTCCTAAATCGGCAAGAGAACAGATGATGCCTGAATTGTACAGGGGAGAGTAAAACGTCCGGTATCTCCGAGTTTTTCAGGAATGGTATTTTACAAGATAGCTGAACATTCCTCGTTCAGCGGGACATTGGGTACTTCGGGTACCTTATCCTTGGTTGTAAGAAGTCTTCTAAAGTACTTTATGGAGTGAACTTCAGAGGCGGTGTCAAGGAATTTCCTATCAAGCTTAAAAGACTTAAGCTAGTCGGGTCGTTGTTTAAGACGAGCCGGAAATGGAATGTCTACTTTCCTATTTGGTGTAGACTCTAAATCTATGGTCGATTAGGCAATAGGTGGTTCCTTCACCGGAGAAGAAACCGTAGGTGGGCTATATGCTACTTGAGAGTCTTGAATATGAGAAGCCTCCTTATGGAAACTAGTTGGACTATCCTGAGTTTTAGCGTTAATATGCTGTGCTAATTGTCCTACTTGGGATTCAAAAGCTTTTAACAAAGTAAAATGATCTCTTAAGATGAGAGCAGTTTGGTCTTGTCTAGCTGAGAGTCCTTGAATGACTTGTATCAGGGTGTCGTCAAAACTAGATGTTTGTGAGGAAGAGGGTTCAAAAGGTTTGGGTTGGTGAGTTGGTGGGCTATTCGTAGGTGGGTAAGGAGAATGGTTAGTATTGGGTGGTGTTAGATGAGACTGGAAATCTTGGGCTGAGTGGTTCAAATAAGCACAATTAAGGAAAGTTTGAACTTGACAGAGTGTTGACTTTTCAATTCCTTGATTTCCTTGGTTAGGTCTGCCACTTGCTGAGCGAGAGTTTTGATAGCTTCATTCCCGATTGTAGTAGGTGAATTCACTAGTGATGGGTGATTTTCACTGTTCCAGTCATGGTTGTGCATTGTCATTTCCTCAATAAGGCTCCAAGCTTCATTGGTCGTACAATTCATGAAACTGCCTCGAGAGGCGGTATCAAGTAAAGGACGGTGATGTGGGAAGAGACCATTGTAGAAAATGCGCAACTGGTCTGAGCGCTCAAAATGATGATTTGGACATTTCTTAAGCAATTTCTTAAAGCGTTGTCATGCATCGTAGATTGATTCATCATGAACTTCGCGGAAGTTTATGATGTCGGACCTAAACGTGGCTTGTTTTGATGGGGGAAAATATTTGGCCAAAAATTTGGTTGCTAATTCTACCCAAGAGGTTATATAGTTGATTTCTAGTTCCTCAAACCAGGTTTTTGCATTGAGAGTGAGTGAATAGGGAAATAGGTATAGATAGACTATGTCCTGATTAACCCCAATCGGCTTAAAGGAGTTGGATAAGAAAATGAATTTGTCAAGGTGGGAGTTGGGATCATCATTTGGTAGGCCACGGAATTGACAGAGGTTTTGGACTAACTGAACAATGTGGGGCTTTAATTCAAATGATCCTCTACCAATTTCCGGATAGACAATTGGTCCTCCTCGACCTTCAATCAAAGGTTTAGAGTCTTCAGCGAGAGTGATACGTGCAGCTGTCATAGTCTCGTTGGCAGGTGGTTGACTAGTTAAATGGATAGGGTTTGTCATTTCTAAAAGTGGTAAAAGGAAGGAAAAATAAAGAAAGACGTAGGGATCAAAAAAAAATCTTAAAGGTTCACTAGTAAGTAAGTGTAACACCCCCAAATTTATTGTTTAGCGGAAGCAAGATTTGGGTGTTACTAATCAATAACAAAGCACATAAGATAAAGCGAACGACTCTAAATGCGTCGATTAAAACCATTGCATAGACAATATAAAATTTTTACATTGTTGTTCTTGTTACAAAAGCTCTCAGCTAAATGTAAAAGATTCTAAGGCATATCTAATTGTACAAAATGTAGAAATGCATGTGAATCTTCTGTAATCTGAATGCGACTCGAGCTAAAATATCCTGAGCAGATCTACTTCTGCTGGGCACCTGAGAATACATGCTAAAAGGTCAGCTAGAAAGCTGGTGAGCTCACAGGTGTAAATCGATGAAATCCAAGTTATGAACCACAAGATTTAGTTTAGTGATTTGCAAACATGCAAATAAAATATGAGTGTATATTATTGCCATGTGCACATAGTTTGAGCTTAATTGAGTGTGCCAGGATCCACATTCAAGGACCTGATTGAGTTTGCCCCCGGCATGTGCCTAATCTACACATGTATGAACAAATGAAAATGCGTCCGTTCGATCGCAGTCGTGGTAGCGCGACTACCCCGGACGGGGATTGTCAATCCCATATGGTACCATACACTAACATTCACGCTATCACAATATAAACAAACTATGTTGTGAGGGACTTCATGATTAGATAAAACAACTCATGCAATCAATATATCGAGGTTTTGTACTTGTGTTCATATGTAAAACAAAATCGAGCATGTAATCCCACCCCTGGGTAAAAAAAGTAAAGAGGGGCTATGAGACTCACCTGAGTCTTAATTGTTTGCTAATCAGCAAATAATGATAAGGTACTATGAGGTGTCCGAAGACTGTAACCCGTCGGGCGTTCACAACGTTCACGGTTAGTAAAGTGTGTAGGTGTCCCTAGAGACCACCCATGCTAGTTATTCATCCAACTGGTTATGTCCAAATACTTTGGTTTGATTGAATGCTTGTTTGCATTTTGAAAACGTGTACGGCCCGTTGGTAATGGTTGGTAATAAAAATCTTAAACATATCAACTTTATACATTTGTTTAACTTATTACCACTGTTTGTTTGTTCTTGTTTCCACTGTTAATCCGTTCTCGTTACCACTGTTTTGTTTATTTAACTCGTTATCACTGTTAATTTTCTCGTTACCACTGTTAGCAGTAGATTTGTTACCACTGTTAATTGTATCTCGTTTACTACCACTGTTAATGATATTACCACTGTTAACTCGTTATCACTGTTAATTGTCTTGTTACCACTGTTAGTAGTAAATTCGTTACCACTGTTAGTTGTATCTCACTCGTCACCATTGTTAGTGGTAAATTCGTTACCACTGTTTATTAAGTTCTCTTACCACTGTTTATTTAGTTATCTTGTTACCACTGTTTATTATGTTTGGTTTTATTTTATTACTTCCTCGTATAGTTGCGCTGGTGTACTTGTAGGTATATAGATATATATTGTTTCGAGAATACCGTATGTATGCGACAATGGAGACATGTATTTATGTGATTATATTTACCCGACAATGCACGCTAGAAGGATCAATAGGTCCGTGATTTGGTTATCCGACAATAAGACTTTTATCTATTCAAGTTCGTTTATCCGACAATTATAAATTCATTCGGTTTTTGATTTCTTCCGACAATACATACGATACTTAGTTTTTTAGTTTATCCGACAATCACTATTCCGACATTAAGAGTTTAGATTCTTCCGTGATTAACTCCGACAATAATAATATACGATAATAATAAGGATTTTAATTGAGTTTATTCCGACAATAATGTTTTTATCCGACAATGTAAACGGGTCGGGTTTTCATGCGACAATGTCGAAGTCCATGGGTTAGGATTCACGGAATGTGCATTCCGACAATATGGTATTCACGGAATGCATTATCCGACAATAGGCATTGTCGGATAATGGGATTCACGGACAGAATGTCGAAGTCCGGTTATATTTTTCATCCGACTTCAATTAATTATTTGACCAAGTAACATTTAGCTAAAATTCATGAAATTTTTATATGACGTTCCCCTATGTCTTAGCTTTCTTAATCATATTTTTACATGTGAACTGGATAAACAGAACTCGAGATAAAAATTTGGAAAATGTCGGGTGTCAAACAAGTGAGTTCAGTGACATGCATTCATTTGAAAATTCATAACTTAAATTTTATAAAACTTCATAGAATGTGTGAGTAGGGAAATTAAAGCTAACAAAATTTGTGATCTTTCCCAAGTGGTTTCATCGATTTTTGTTTAGTAATTTACGAGATGTTCCCCTTACAATTGACTGAATTTCTGGTCAGGTTTAACAGGCTTTATATGTACTTTCTTAATTAAACTTTAAAATAGCTAAATATCTCAGAAAATTATGAGACTTACGGATTTGGAAACTAGACTCGAAGAAATTCATTTTAGAGCCAAGAAATGTGAGATTTCATTAAGAAATGGTCTCGTTATGTTCGATCTAAACCGATCTATTTTATTATCCAGTGGGTAAAGCTATTATCCAGGGGTCCTTAGCATGTTCATCCAATTTTTAAGCATGTTTTGGACATAAATCAGTGGATACGAAGCACCAACATGTTTATAAACTTAATCCAAGTAAATCAAGGGAAAAAGGAAGGATTTATACTAAGCCAAAGCTGAGTTAGAATCGAAATGTGGAGATGTGTAGCTGCAGCGCGTTATTCTGACTTCTCCTTGCAAAACCGATGAAGGAGGGTGATGGAGGGTGATGGTGGTTGCTAGATTTCCTTGGAAGAGGTGGATGAAAGTGTTGTGGTTGTGGTTTGGTCGTTTTCCAGAGAGAGGGCAGAGAAAGAAAAAGATTTGTGTGAAAGTGAAGTGAGAGTGAAAGAAATGAGAAGGGGGTTAGGGTATTCAAGGGGGAAAGGGCTTGGGCCGACCCATGGGATGGGCTCGGGCCTTCTATGGGCCAAATTAGGTCTGATCCAAATGTGGGTTGGGCTCGGGTCTTGTCCCTCGAGTTCGGGATACGTTTATTTGTCGGTTAAAGTTAATTTGTGCGTTTTTGTCACGTTTATGACGTTTTATAGAATCGTATTTGTTTATTGCATGTTATTATCATAATATTCATAAGTTTTGATTTATTAAGAAATATTTAAATGATTTAAATATTTTGTTTACCAACGTCCATATTTGAGGTGATTTGGATTTCATCCGAATCGCACGATTTAATCAAATCGCGTACGTGTGTACATATATTAAAATATATCAATACACATAATGACACACATAATTAATCCTAATTACATGTATTTACACTTATGATTAGGCACTAATTATAGTCCTAATTTATCGGGTGTTACATTCTCCCCTTGTTAAAAGAATTTCGTCCCGAAATTTAGTTCTGAGTCGTGGTATGAGGGGAGTCTGTGAACAGGTGTGGATATTTTAGTCGCATTTGGTCTTCCCATTCCCAAGTGAATTCCGGACCACGCCGCGAATTCCACCGGACTCTAACGATGGGAATACGACTTTGTTTAAGTTGTTTGACCTCACGGTCCATGATTTCAACAGGTTCTTCAACAAAGTGAAGCTTTTTGTTGACGCGAATCTCGTCGAGGGGGATAATAAGTATCTCATCAGATAGACATTTCTTTAAATTTGAAATGTGAAAAGTAGGGTGCACACTGCTGAGTTCGGACGGCAGTTGCAATCGATAAGCCACGGGACCAATCCTTTCGAGGATCTCGAAGGGTCCAATGTATCTGGGGTTTAACTTCCCGCGTTTGCCAAAACGAATCACACCTTTCCAAGGCGATACTTTCAAAAGTACTCGATCCCCAACCTGGAACTCGAGTGGTTTGCGTCTCACGTCAGCATAACTTTTCTGACGATCACGGGCGGCTTTGAGAAGGTTCTGAATTTCAGAGATTTTCTCTGTGGTTTCGTGTATGAGTTCGGGACCAGTGAGTTGGCTGTCTCCCACTTCGGTCCAGCAAATCGGTGATCGGCACTTACGACCGTACAGTGCCTCGAAAGGTGCTGCCTTTATGCTGGCATGATAGCTGTTATTGTAGGAAAACTCGCACAATGGCATATGTCTTTCCTAGTTGGCACCGAAATCAACTACGCAAGCTCGTAGCATATCTTTCGGTGTCTGTATGGTTCGTTCACTTTGGCCATCAGTTTGAGGATGGTATGCGGTACTCATATCGAGATGAGTACCCAATGATTTCTGAAGTGATTGCCAAAAGTGAGATGTGAAACGAGCGTCTCTGTCGGAGATGATTGAGATTGGGACACCATGTCGGGTAACGATCTCCTTGACATAGATTTGCAAAAGGCGCTCCATGTTATCGGTTTCCTTGATTGCAAGGAAGTGAGCGGATTTAGTGAGACGATCGACGATCACCTAAATGGTATCGCAACCGCTCGGTGACTTTGGCAACTTAGTTTTGAAGTCCATAATGATTTGCTCCCATTTCCACTCGGGAATACTGGGTTGTTGGAGCAATCCGGAAGGTTTTTGATGTTCAACCTTGACCTTGGAACAGGTAAGGCACTTGCTGACATAGCCGGCAATTTCAGCTTTCATGTTCGGCCACCAATAGAATTCCTTGATGCCGTGATACATTTTATCATATCCAGGATGGATAGAATATTTGGACTTATGAGCTTCATCCATCACTAAGTCTCGCAGGTTTCCAAAAGTGGGTAACCAGATTCAGTTCACGAAGTACCTAACTCCGTTAGGCTTGATTGCAAATTGCTTATCCATGCCTCGCAAGGCTTCATTCTTAACATTCTCGGGTTTCAAAGCTTCGAGTTGGGCAGCGTGAATCTGAATGGTGAGGTCATTATGAATAGTCATACTGAGAGCTCGGACTCGAGGTGGTTTTACACGCTCCTTACGGCTGAGGGCATCGGCAACAATATTTGCCTTGCCAGGATGATAGCGGATCTCGCAGTCATAATCAGTGAATAACTCGACCCATCGACGTTGTCTCATGTTGAGATCCTTTTGGTCAAATATATGCTGAAGGCTCTTATGGTCGGTAAAGATTGTGCACTTAGTGCCGTAGAGGTAATGCCTCCAGATTTTGAGAGCAAAGACAACAGCTCCTAATTCGAGATCGTGAGTGGTGTAGTTCTTTTCATGAGTTTTGAGCTGCCACGAAGCATAAGCGATAACTTTGTCTCGTTGCATCAGTACGCAACCGAGACCTTGATGAGAAGCGTCGTAGTATACCACGAAGTCATCGGTGCCTTCGGGTAGAGATAGAATCAGAGCACTGCAAAGCTTGAGTTTTAATAGCTGGAATGCTGACTCCTGTTTATCAGTCCAATTGAACTTCTTGTCCTTCTGAGTCAGTGTCGTGAGAGGTTGAGCTAATTTGGAGAAATTCTCAATGAATCTCTGATAGTACCCGGCCAATCCTAAGAATTGGCGTACCTCGGTGGGAGTGGTTGGCGCTTGCCAGTTTTTGATGGCTTCTATTTTCGATGGATCAACATGGATTCCTTGACTATTAACAACATGTCCAAGGAATTGAACGGATTGTATCCAGAACTCACACTTGGAGAATTTGGCATATAACTCCTCGTGCTTAAGTAGCTCTAGGATGGTTTTGAGGTATTGTGCGTGTTCTTGTTCGTTGCGCGAATAGATGAGGATGTCATCGATAAAGACAATGACAAACTTGTCGAGATAAGGTTTTCACACCCGATTCATAAGGTCCATGAATACAGCCGGTGCGTTTGTTAAACCGAAGGGCATCACCTGAAATTCATAATGCCCGTAACGAGTTCGGAAAGCAGTTTTTGAAATGTCGGTATCGCGAACTCGAAGTTGATGATAACCTGACCGAAGGTCAATCTTCGAATAAATACTCGACCCCTGCAGTTGGTCAAATAGGTCATCGATACGAGGGAGTGGATATCTGTTTTTGACGGTCAATTTGTGTAGGTTCCATGTATACGGACCAAATCGAGTAGTTTACTTGTAAGTGAAAGCAGAAATTTAAACACAACAAGATAAGCAAGATTTAAGCTAGAAATGACCAAAACACAAAGATGTATGTATATATATTATTAAGTAGCAACAACACATACACTTTGACAAACACACAATGATCAAAATAACACTACAAGATGGTTTTTCTCTGCTAGCAGTGGTGTTATGTGTGTGTGAAGTGGTACTCAAACAGAAGCTGGCGAGCTTCTATTTATAGCCTTATCCAGGCATCCTGCGACACAGTCATTGTGTCGCATGGAATGTCTCTGCGACACAATTCTTGTGTCGCACACAATGACTCTGCGACACAATTCTTGTGTCGCATAGTATGACACTGCGACACAATGCTTGTGTCGCATGATTACAAAAATTTGTAATTAAACTAAATCTAAATCTATTCAATACGTAATTACAATATCGACACGAATACAGACTGAGACCAACTGACAGACACACATAGATGTATCAACAAACTCCTCCGTGTCTTCAGCTTGGTCTTCAAGAATTCTCCAATTAGCTTCAGTCTTCAAAAAACTTCAGATCTGCAAACGTCTGAACATCAAACCTATCCTGTAGGGAACTTCCCACCAGCATGTACACCAAAAGCGAAGCATATATTGACGATTTTCTGAAATCGCTTTGCCAAAACTGTGTTGAACTCATTGTCTGGGTTGTAGCGAATACGACTGTCGAACAGCTTCTTCATATCATCCTTTGACAAGTTTATCAGGCTCATCGGGTCAAATATTCTGAATTCAGCTTTTGGAAGACCCCACAAAGATGTAGATCCAGTCTGAGGTACTGAATCTGGTACATACATAAGAACGGCTTCTCCCGTGTGAGCATCCAGTTCCCAGTAATGAAAACGTTTCAGCAAATTGAAGGGAACTGTTTCCAGAGAGATTTCATGCAAACATTCAGCCGGAGGATAGTGAATTCTTACGATAGGCTGATTCGTCTTTGGATCGAGCTTTTTCTTGAAAGTATATCTTGTACCCAGCACCGGTTTGACATAATGATATTTCTTTGATCGAATTTCTTCACGCATTATCTTTTGAATTGCGTTTGCAATTCCATCTTTCTGAGGATTTATCAACTGAAGCTGAGAAAGACGAACAATGTCATGCTTAGGCAACGTGCTCAGTTTCCTCAACGACCGTCGAAAGTACTGAATACCATCACGTCTTTTGATCATTAACCTTTCCTTGTTCACCTTCCAACTTTTTATGAGACCGGTATAATCACCACTAACCCTGTATTTTTTGCATGTAACAGGAGCAGGTTCGGGATTTTTACCTTTGATAAACCAGTTAGCCCTGATGGACATTTCCCTGTCAAAAGGAACATGTTCGAATGTATCCTGTGGGAAAATGTCATTGTAGTTTGTCCTTGTTGATTCACGAACAGGGACTGGCATATCTTGAGAAGGTCCAGCAGGCTCAGACGATTCTGGAGCAGGAGCAGCCTGAGAAGAAGATCCTGAAGTAGATCCTGGTGTGTAGTTGAACGCAGGCCCTGACTCATCGTCTGAAGAATCAAAAGCAACAAAACCTTCCTGTGGATGAGCTGGACGATCAACATATTCTTCATTTGGGTGAAGCCCTTCTTGCTCAACTTCAACATCATCATCATTGTTTGCAGCCTCGAAGTCAAACGGCGCTTCAGGCGCATGACCGTCTTTGTCAACCGTAGCTTGAAAGTATGTCAAATTACAATAAGTGTAATCTACAGCTAACAGTTTCGGTTGCCCTGGTAGCTCAAGAATATAATCCAAAACAAAAGGAGTTTAATTAACAGTAGAATCGGTTACATTATCAGGATTTACATTTTCATCTCCCTCGGCGGAAACCCTAGGTGTTGATTCTAATGTTGGCGTCTCCCCCGAAGCAACAGCTTGGGTTTCCAGCTGCAAAACCTTCGATCTCAGCTCTGCATTCTCCTTTTCCAAACGTGAGATTCGGGCATCCTGAGCTTCAAAGACCGTTGTTTGAGCTTCCATATCATGCTGCATTTTATCAATTCGTTGCATGAGCTCTTGAATAACCGATGGATGAGGATTGATCGGAGTGTCGGTTCTGGGGACCCCAGAAGATGTGGAAGTGGAAGTACGAGCACGCCTGACTAGAGGATCTACAACCTCAATATCAAAAGACTCTCGAGGTCTTTTTCTTTGGCTAGAGGATTCAGGAGGTGGAGAAGGTGGCTGATATGCATCGATCTCACGATCGAGATCCACTAACTCCTGATCCATAGGATCTGGCAAAACCGGCGGTTGCTGAACTGCTGGTTGTTGAACTGGTGGTGGTTGTTGGACTGGAGGTTGAACTGGAGGCTGAACTAGAGGTGGTGGAACTGGATGCTGAGGAGCTGGAGCATTGAACTGCTCCCCAGGAGGACCAACATATGCTGGGTCCATTATATGACCGAACAAGGAAACCTCACGATCTGGTGCCTGTCCCTGCTTGGCAAAAGATCCGCAAGTGGTGTAAATTCTGGTGTTCATCGGCGTTTGCTTAAAAGTGAATGATGGAGTCACAGGAAGATCTGGGTGCAGATGGTTGAGCAACAACTGAGTGAATCGAGGATACACAGCCCATTTGTCTTCCGTATCCAAAGCGTTTTTCACAAAACCCCTGAAGATATAACCTGAGAAGTTAAAGGGTTTGTTGTAGATCAAAGCAAGAATTGCAGAGGCAGTCGAATACCGCATTCCTTCAAGGCCTGCCCTGCGACTAGACAAACACACGATCACAATGTGTGCCAGATATCTCCAGACCTTCGTCATGTAGGTCTTCTTGTATTGATCAACAGGAATATCTTGATATCTAATTGATCTCATGCCTTCGGCGATTGCAGCAGCACTGAATTGGATGATCATGTCAGAGTTGTCACCAAACTCAACGAAATCCCGAATAAGCTGCTCCGAGAAGATAACTTGGCGTCCACAAACCCTAGAGATGATACGAGGATCCTGTTCATCTCTGTTAACGACCGCGTTATCCCAAAACTCAGTAATATGATTCGTCAAGATCCTAGTGTCAGCAGTGATAGCCTTGTAAATTCGGGAACGACGCAGAAAGGCGATCATGGGACGATATGGGCACGAAGACTCGACTGTGGAGTTCAAGAAAGCCACTATATTGTGACGCGGTTCCCAGAAATATTTGGTGACATCGATCTCGGCGGGTTGAGCAGCGGGTTGTTCAGCCATTATTGCAGAATTAGCAATAATACAACAAAGCTTGAACTGCGTTAGCGTTAGTACCAAAATAGTAAACCGCATTTTGTTTCACAGAAGTGTCTGCGACACAACAGTTGTGTCGCACAGGAACAATACGACACAATGATTGTGTCGTAGAAAGGCACTACGACACAAGGCTTGTGTCGCATGACACGTGACACGCGGACAGAATTTCACCTGCATTTAGCATTATTTGAGAAATTAATCTCAGATGCGACACAAAGGTTGTGTCGTATGTTGTGTCGTATAAAATGATACGACATAAGTAATGTGTCGTATGTAGTGTCGTATAAAAATACGACATAAGCTAATGAGATCAATACGACATAAAACTCCCTAATCTATGCGACATAACGACTATGTCGTATGTTATGTCGCACTGACGAACACCAAACCAACCCAGATTTAATTTTGATAAAAATTTTGGGATTTTCAAAATCTAACCATATCCTAGGGTTTGCAAACAGTAGGGGATCAAAAATATACGTCTATCTAACCCTAGAAACCACTAAACTCTAATTAATTTCGAGTTTAAACGGGAACCCTAAAAACCGAATAGAAACGATTAAATCTAAGGCAAATATGACGGCTAAAACACGAAATAAATGTACCTAAAGATGCGCAGAAGGATGATGAATAAGAATCGATGAACAATCTGTGGTGAAAACGCTTCGAAAGCACGAACCGAAAAAGAATACGATTGTGTCGCAAAATCGCCTTTGTGTCGTATATGTTGTGTCGTGAAAGATTTGAAAACGTAAATGATTATATCGTATGATGTGAATAGTTAACCCCGGACACGCATACGACATAATATACGACACAACGTTTGTATCGTATAGTTGGAATACGACACAACGTACGACACAATTCTTGTGTCGTATAATGGAATACGACACAATGTACGACACAATTCTTGTGTCGCAAAGAAAACAAGGCAGATTTTAAGGACATAGAATTTGATTTCGAACCCGATTTTGATTTCGATTTAAGGATTTTCGCAATGAAGATGATTTGTGACTTAAATAAAAATGAAAATAAAAATAAAAATAAAGAAAAATACAATTTAAATAAAATTAAAAAGATAAAACTAAACATAAACAAAAGAAATAGACACAAGGTCAACTGAAAGCGTAAAATCAAAGAAAATCTTTTTGGTGACGGAGTTGAGATATTCTGGTTAGGGATCATATCAAACTAACATGCGATTATTAGGAATAGAAAGAGTTATTCCAATCATCAGTATATTTGTCCACTCTAAGTTTACGTGGCCCATTTAAAACATCTTTTGTAAAAATTATTTCAAGATGATTATTGATATATTTTGCCCACTTTAAACATGTTACATCCATATCTGTGGGCTAACCTATTATTGTTAGTATGAATATTTCACTGTGGTTCCCACCATAGATATACTCCAGTAACCCAGACATTGAGCATATTTTCTATAATTGGAAGGACTATATGACAATCATGTTTAAGAATCAATGCAGTGATAACAGGTCTGTACTAGAGTACAACAAAGTAACACTACATGATTCAAGTTTATCAAGACCAATCGCAGTCAAACCGAACTTGGAGTTTCCCAAACGGCGACCTTGTTCAGTGTATTCTTGATGTTAAGTTTAAGCAAAAATGAACGCGGTCAAACCGAACTTGGAGTTTCCCAAACGGCGACCTTGTTCAGTATCTTTAAAATTTCTAAGTGCATTGACTTGGATTTGCTTAAACCAAAGTATATACCAACGGAGACCAGTTCAGTACTTACGTACTACAAAGGAAACAATCAGCATAAACTCCCAAATGATTTCACATAAGACATTCCAGAGATGGAAATATGTCAAGCTGTGCTAAGGAATTAAGACATAAAGACGTATATCACCAAGTGTTCACCACAAGATCATAAACATGTATTTAAGTTACTTTTACCGGTGTGTATCATGCCTACCAATACATCTAATGATGAAGATAATTTTTACAAAAGCGGTTCTAAATATGTCAGATAAACCTACTGACAGATCAAATATAAAGCTTAATATTCCATTTTGTGCATGTTACCCGATGTACTATCATATCCCAAGTTGTTTACAGACACAACTTCAACGTCTATTTTAAAGATGTAGCAATCATTGCATTTCTTATATACTAAAGAGTATAAAGAGTGGCGATTGCGATATTTTTTTTTTTTTTTAAGAGGAAAGCAAATAAACTGTACAAAAATCAAGTCACAAATCATTTCTTGAGATCAAGGGAAATCATCCCTATCATTGCTATTAATTCATCAAAACGAGCATGCGAAAATGCTTTTGTGAATAAGTCGGCCTTTTGCTTAAGGGTGTCTACATGAATGAGGTCAATTAAGTGTTTCTCATAGCAATCTCGTATGAAGTGAAACCTAATCTCTATATGTTTGGTCTTAGAGTGTTGAACGGGATTGCGAATAATAGATATAGTAGCAGTATTATCAATATGAATAGGAGTCAAGGTAAGAAGTAAACCATAATCACGCAATTGATGTTGAATCCACAGAATCTGGGAACAACAGCTTGCAGCAGCAATGTATTCAGCTTTCGCTGTTGAGGTGGAGACAGTGGTTTGTTTTTTACACTGCCAAGACACCAATCGAGAACCGAGATATTGGCACCCTCCTGTAGTTGACTTCTTATCCGAATTGCAGCCACCATAATCAGAATCAGAAAAGGCAGTGAGAGCGAAGTTTTTCTCATTTGAGTACCATAGACCAAGTGATGGTCTATACTTGAGGTAACCAAAAATTCGCTTCACAGCCCTCATGTGAGAAACCTTGGGCTTTGCTTGATATCTGGAACAGATAAACACAGCAAACACAATATCTGGTCTGGATGCAGTAAGATACATCAGCGATCCTATCATAGAACGATAATCTCGCTCCTTGCAGTCTTCTTCGTGTTCAGCTGGCCGGAGTTGGTGATCTGTTTCAATAGGAGTACCATATGGTTTACAGTCATGGAGCTCATACCGAGTCAACATGTCATTGACATATTTGGACTGATGAATGTAGAGACCTTTATCAGACTACTCAACCTGTATACCGAGAAAGAATTTAAGTTCTCCCATGGCACTCATCTCAAACTCGGACTTCATGATCTTCTCGAAATCTCTGCACAAAGAATCATTTGTTGAACCAAAAATGATGTCGTCCACGTAAACCTGTACCAGTAACAAATCTTTTCCAGCCCTTTTTATGAAGAGAGTGCTATCAATTTGGCCTCGTGAAAAGCCATTTTTCGTTAGATGATTTGCCAACCTCGCGTACCAAGCTCTAGGAGCTTGATGAAGACCATATAAAGCTTTGCCTAACTTGCAAACATAATCAGGATGATTTGGATCTTCAAAACCAGGAGGTTGCATGACATACACATCCTTTAGAACCTCTCCATACAGAAATGCGCTCTTGACATCGAGTTGATAAACCCAAAAACCTTTAAATGTTACGTAAGCCAGAAAGATGCGAATGGATTCCAATCTTGCAACTGGAGCAAACACATCATCATAGTCCAAACCCTCGATCTGAGTAAAACCTTGAACCACCAGCCGAGCCTTATTCCGAATAACTACGCCTCTGTCATCCTTTTTCACACGATATACCCAGCGAGTTCCAATTGGATCGACATCTTTGGGTAAAGGAACCAAACTCCAGACATCAAGCTTTTTGAATTGATTCAATTCTTCCTGCATAGCCTCAACCCAGTATGGATCTTTCAAAGCTTCGTTTATCTTCTTTGGTTCATGCTGAGATAGGAAGCATTCTTCCAGATCTTCTTCGACAAAGGCAAAAGAGGCAGATGAAGATTCTTCACGGACCTCATTAGCAGCTAGTTGCCTCCTGGTTACAACTCCCTGTTGAATCTCACCGATGATATTTTCAGTGGGGTGAGAAGAATGAATTCTAAGCTGAGGGATCTGATCAGGCACAATGATCGGGTCCAAGTTTGAAAGAACACCTTCTAAATTTTCAATTGCAACTGAGCTATCAGTGACAATGTTTTCAGTTTCAAGTGGAAAGATAATGTCGGTTTCAGTTTGAGGATTAGATTCAGAAGCTACAAGATCAACATCGGAGGAATTATCATCATTGACAATATTCTCATGATGTACTACTCTAGACTTGGAAACTAAGTCGGAAGTAAGATCCAAGCCATGAAGTAGAGACACCACCTGATTTTCTTCACAAAATTTGGGAAGATTGAATGAGTCCACCAACGTATCATACTCAAACAAGGACTCAGGTCCCTTGCCTTTTGGAGAATCAGTATATTTCATAAACCTTACTTCAAAATGTTCCTCTATTCTCCCAGTGGACTTGTTGAAGACTCGTTTATTCGGTGAGTTCACAGAATATCCCAAAAATAGGCCATCGACAGCTTTTTCATCAAATTTGCCTACCGAGTCCTTAGTAATTAATATTGTGCAAGGACACCCGAAAGGCTCAAGAAACTTCAAATTTGGTTTGCGATTATTCAGCAATTCATAACATGTTTTGTTTCGTTTCTTAACCATCGAAACTCGATTCAACACGTAGCACGCAGTATTAATAGCTTCTGCCCAAAACGTGGTAGGCAGATGTGCATCAGACAGCATGGTTCTTGCTGTTTCAATGATTGTCCTATTCTTTCTTTCAGCGACACCATTTTGCTGAGGAGTACGAGCAGCACTAAGCTGATGAAAGATTCCTTTTCGAAGACAATACATTTCCAAGGTTCTGTTCTGGAATTCTGTTCCATTATCGCTACGCAGTTTCTTGATTTTCAGGTTACACAGGTTTTCCAGTCTGTCGAACAAGTAGGTTAAAGTATCAGCCGTTTCATCCTTTCCAGCCAAGAAATATACCCAAGAAAACCTTGAGTAATCATCAGTAACAACCAGACAGTATGATTTTCCTCCAATACTTTTCTTATTCACAGGACCGAACAAATCCATGTGAAGCAACTCCAATGGAGATTCAATAGAGTTCACCTGCTTAGACTTATGGAACTTCTTGTGTTGTTTCCCTTTGAGACAGGAAACGTATTCATTATCTATTTCGAATGACTTTTTGGGCACACCTAACACAAGATCATTATTGACAAGATAATTCATTCTGCGAAAATGAATGTGTCCCATACGTCTGTGCCAAAGCAGTGAATCTTTAGAAGATGCTTTTGATAGCAAACAAGTATGCTCCTTGGTAGTCACAGTTTGCATATCCAAAATGTACGAGTTGCGTACACGGGGTGCTCTCAGTAGCACCCATTCCTCGGGAATAACAAATCCCGGTTTCAAAATTAAACACTCAACATCTGTAAATGCTGTAGTAAACTTCTTGTCGCAGACTTCAGAAACACTGATCAGATTGTGTTGCAGTTCCTCGACATAATTTACTTTATCAAAACTCACTTTCCCATTTGAAAGAGTACCCTGTCCCGTGATGTTACCACTTGCATCTCCTGCAAAAGCAACATGTCTTCCGCGATATGGTTTAACGTTTGACAGAAGAGACATGTCACCTGTCATGTGCCGTGAGCAGCCACTATCCACATACCATTTACTGCTTTGTATATGACCTGACTGCTACAGCACAACATGAGGAGAGAGTTAGTTAGAAATGGAGACCCAGGCCTTTACAGACTTGGGTACTCCAGAGACCTCATCAATAATAACTACATCTGTTAAAACTTTGTTTTTCAAGACATCAGAAGTACTTCCTGATGCAGTATTACTTGATGATGAGTCATTTGATGACTCTTTTGGTCTCCAAATTTTCACAGGAACCACAGTGGGTTGCTTGTTAACATTGTCAGGCTGTTTAACCTGAGGTTTACTAGGCCTAGCAGCATTAACTTTCGGGAGAGAAGTATAAGAAATTGAATCCTTCTTTGAAAATGATTTAGAAGATGAATTTTTGTAAATAGAATTTTTGGAAACACCTTTTGACAACTTCTTTCTCGAAAGCAACGGACATTGATTAATCAAGTGACCTTGTTTCTTGCAGTAGAAACATGATCGTCTTTCCTTAAAGGTTTGGTCGTTACTGCCTAAGAATTGAGGTGAGACAGGCAACTTATGAGGGTATGTTGAAGTGGAAGCCTCAGAATGTGAAACAGAAGATTTGACAGAATTCTTGATTGAGTTATAATTAGTATTCTTTAAATCTTTCCTTTTAAGTTCAGCCTGAGCCTTAACATTCCTTTGAAAAGTTTCAACGTTTATCTTAGAAGTAATAGTGTGATGATCAGGCTTAGAGTTTTTCTTTTCACATTGAGACACACTCTTACAAGGAACATCCTCGACCTCGACCTTCTTTTCAGTAGTTTTTAAAGGAGCAGGCTGAAAACTACCAAAGGGGGTTAACTGGACAATTCCTGAGGAGATAAACTTAATAGGTTCAAAAGGCTTCACTGGTTCAACCTTAGTTAGCTTAGTTTTCTTCTTATCATGATTGATCTCTATGTTAGTTTGATAGAATTCAGGCAACTTAACAGTAGGCAAACTAACAGGTTCAGTTACAGGCATATCTACACGCTTAACAACAGGTTCATTAACTGATATTTCAATGGGCTTTGCATCTACTAACGCAGTAGGTACAAAATCTTTAATTTCATCTTTAGACGGTCTAACCAAATTCACATCTAAAGACGGAGGCGGTTGATGATGATAACCATAACCGGATTTATCTTTAGAATTAGTCCTACCCGTCTGAAGGATCTCAGTAAAGACCATGGCTGAAGTGTTGATATTCTTGAGTTTACAACTTTGGCTTCAGAGATAGCCAATTCTTGTTTTAAATGAGAAATCATTTTTAAGTAACTGTCAATTTCATCCTGATTGCTGAAAATTAGAGCTTTCGGCTCCTTTTTATTTTCAATGAGTTGATTAATGTTACTATCAAAAAGTTTCTCGTTAGTTTTCAACACTTTATTTGCCTCCATCAAATTCAAGATATCTGACTTCAGGTTGTCATTATGTTCCATAAGCCCATTTACTTTACCAGTTAAACTAATACATGAGTTACAAGTAAATGAAGCAAATTGTACCTCATTGTTGATGGCCATGAAGCATTGCTCTTGAGCTTCATGTGCAGAGAAATCATAAGCATCACCATCCTCAACCAACAATGCACCCTTAGCAGTAGTATTCTCAATCTGTTTTGGAATAACAGATGGCTTTGTGAAACCAGTAGCAGGCTATCGACCTTTCTCACATTCTCGGGCAAAGTGTCCAAGATTCTGACACTTATAGCATTTGATTTTGCTTTTGTCGAATCCCATTGGTGTTCGGTCAGCTGCATCTTCAAGAGACCTCTTTCCAGTTCTTCTTAGATAGTTTTTGGCTCTGCGAGTGAGCATCGCCATATTCCATCTAATGTCAATCCTTTCTAACTCATCAGGATCAACCTGATTGAAGTCTTCATCAGTCAGTTCCAAAGTACTGACTCTTTTGGAGAGAAAGTCTTCATATGATGATAAGAAGGCAATAAACATTGCTGCATGTTCATCTTTGGTTGCTGAAGAAGGAACAGATGATGACGAACATGTCTTACTTGAAGAGGCATTATGAGATGGTATGGTTGAAAATGTCCCTACAGCAGGGTAACTGTAAGAGGAAGATCTCTGAGAATTACCCTCAGATGAGATGAAAGCGATTCCACTATTACTTGATTCTGATGTACGAGCAGTGGATCTTGTTTCCTTCTTTTGAATATCTAATGCACCAGCTTCAAGTTTTCCAACAAGATCATCCAAAGACAATTGCATTGTCTTTGGATCACTTTCTAACAGCAGAACTCGCGTTTCCCAACTTGGAGGTAGAGCAGCTAAAGCCTTTTTGTTAATCTCGTAATTTTTTAGATTATATCCTCCAGCTTGCAGTTCATTTACAGTACGTGTAAATCTGCAAAGCATGTTTCTGACAGTCTCATTCTTCTGAATATAGAAATAATCAAACTGAGTTTTGACTAATTCCAGTTTGCTCTCGATGAACTCTGAGTTGCCACTAAATCTCTTCTCAATTGCAATCCAAAGATCATAAGCGATGGTTTGTGGAAACATATCCAAAACGTCAGTTGGAAGTGACATAGTAATAGCAGAATGAGTCTTGCGTTCAATTTCCCATGCTTTTCGTTCTTCGGGAGTGTATGAACGAATGGGTTTGGGTGGAGGAACGCCCATGCGTTCTCCAAGAGCAACCGGCGCTTCATATCGTTCAAGAAGAGCCAACTCCATGACAGGATCAGTGAATAAAACAAACGATATAAAACGTTGTTTCCATGCTCGATATTCCATACCCGGTGCAAAATAAGGAGGCTTATTTGCACTACCAATAGTAGCATTATGCTGTAAAACTGCATCAACGCTTTGAAGAGACATGGTGAAGATCTGCAAAAAAATTAGTAAGTACACAACAAACAAGCTGAATTTTTGTCTAAGTCTGGAGAAATGCGACACAGTTGTTGTGTCGCAGAGAATCAATACGACACAAAACTTGTGTCGCAGAACTTAATCAGACAGAAGACAAAAATGCGACACAACAGAAATGTCGTAAGTTATGTCGCAACTTGTGTCGCAGACCAGTCAAGGTCAAAAGAGTTGTGTCGTAGCGTTATGTCGCAACTAGTGTCGCAGACAACTTAATGTCGTATGATTGTGTCGTATGAACTGAACTTGCGACACAATGCTTGTGTCGCAAAGGGGCACGTGCAGTCAACCTAGAGACCACCAAAATTTCAATTTTCAACAAAAGCTCTTTGAAAACCCACACCAACTTACTGATCAGCTGTAATATCCAAGAGTTTAAGATCCAATACACCAACCTTTTTACCAACCAAATCTATAACATAGAAAAACACAAAATTTTAAAGATTAAACACCAAATAAGATTAAAACTCAGCTTTTTACCAAGACATCAAGAACACCAAGAACACAAAAGTTTTAAAAATTTACTTTTAGATCAAAAATCTTGCACAAACTAACTCGAAACCGCAACTCAAGAGTATGCGGCTCTGATACCAATTGTAGGTTCCATGTATACGGACCAAATCGAGTAGTTTACTTGTAAGTGAAAGCGGAAATTTAAACACAACAAGATAAGCAAGATTTAAGCTAGAAATGACCAAAACACAAAGATGTATGTATATATATTATTAACTAGCAACAACACATACACTTTGACAAACACACAATGATCAAAATAACACTACAAGATGGTTTTTCTCTGCTAGCAGTGGTGTTATGTGTGTGTGAAGTGGTACTCAAACAGAAGCTGGCGAGCTTCTGTTTATAGCCTTATCCAGGCATCCTGCGACACAGTCATTGTGTCGCATGGAATGTCTCTGCGACACAATTCTTGTGTCGCACACAATGTCTCTGCGACACAATTCTTGTGTCGCACACAATGACTCTGCGACACAATTCTTGTGTCGCATAGTATGACACTGCGACACAATGCTTGTGTCGCATGATTACAAAAATTTGTAATTAAACTAAATCTAAAACTGTTCAATACGTAATTACAATATCGACATGAATACAGACTGAGACCAACTGACAGACACACATAGATGTATCAACAATTTGTTCAACTCCCGGTAGTCGATACACATTCGGAAGGAACCGTCCTTCTTTTTCACAAATAAGATCGGGGCTCCCCAAGGTGAGGAACTCGGCCTTATGAATCCTCGATCCAGGAGCTCCTGTAGCTGTGTGGAAAGCTCCTGAAGTTCAGATGGGACTAAGCGGTAAGGGGCTCGGGCTATTGGTGCGGCACCCGACACAAGATCGATTGAGAACTCAACCTGTCTGGGTGGAGGTAGACCAGGTAGTTCTTCTGGAAAGACTTCGGGAAAGTCCCTAACGATTGGCACATCCTCAAGTTGTTTCTCTTCTGACTTTTTCTCTGTGATGTGTGCGAGGATGGCAGGATACCCCTTTCTGAGAAACTTTCGGGTTTTCAGACAAGAGATGATGTTCAGTCCCGTTCTGCTGGTCTCCCCTTGTATGACTAGGGTTCTACCAGCAGCGAGGGGAATACGGACGACTTTTTCAAAACAAACGATCTCAGCTCGGTGTTTGGACAACTAGTCCATTCCGACAATGATGTCAAAGCTCCCGATCTCGACGAGTATAAGGTCGATAGAGAAAAGTTCGTCGGCGAGGTTTAGAGTGCAATTAGGTATTACACTGTCGGTCTCAATGAGTTTAACGCTAGCTAATTCAACAATATACTTATCGTTTAATGCAACAGGTATGATGTCAAGCAGTGGGCAAAATTCATGGGAAATAAAACTCCTATCAGCACCGGTATCAAAAAGAATAGAGGCAGTAAGATCATTGAGGAGGAACGTACCCGTGACCACGTTCGGGTCTTGACGGGCATCTCCCAAATTCAGAACAAAGGCTCTTCCCCTTGCATTGTTGTTGCTATTGTTTCCATTCTTCAGTTTCGGGCAGTCATTTCTGAAGTGCCCGGTGAGACCGCATTCAAAGCAGGCTTTGGGTTGGTTGGAGTTGTTATTGTTGCTGCGGTTGTTGTTGTTTGTTTTCGGGGCTCGGCAGTCCTTGCTAGAATGCCTGTACCGCTTGCAGTTGTTGCAAGGAGTACTGCAAGGACCTTTGTGATGACGATCACACTTCGAGCAATCAGGTTTGCTCCCAGTGTAACCTTTGTTGTCCCCAAGTCCAGAGGAGTAAGCCCTGACAGTCTCGGGCTTTCTGAAGGTTGGTGGGTTGTTAGAGTTTCCAGAAAATTTCCTCTTGTTGTTAGAGGAGGTAGTTGATGTTTCACGGCTGACTATCATCGCCATGAGTTCATGTGCCAGCCGAATGGCACTGTGGATGGTGGTTGGCCTTGATGAGGCGACATTTCCCTGAATGCTTTTCTGGGAGGCCGCGGATATATTTCTTGGTGCGTTTTTCGTCCGTGTCTACCAAACCCGGACATAGAAGGGCTAGTTGCTGGAACTTGGTGGTGTAACCAGCAATGTCGTTTCCTTGCACAGTTAAGTGCCAGAATTCTTCCTCCAACTTGTGGAGCTCTTCAGTGGGACAGTATTCATGCCTAAGCATTTTCTTCAGCTCTGCCCATGGGAGTTGGTTAGCCACCTCGATTCCCACAGAGCTGGCATGAGTGTTCCACCAGGTGAGAGCACACTCTTGGAAAGTGTATGCAGAAAATTTGACCTTGTTGTCCTCCGTGCAGTTGCACAAGCCAAAGACAGACTCGGTCCTTTCAATCCATTTGATTAGACCGATGGCACCTTCCTTGCCCTTGAAGTTCAGGGGTTTGCAGCTAAGAAAGTCCTTGTAAGAACAAGGCTTGACAACCGGTGTGACTTCCAGTGCATCAGTATTCCTGCTTGAGTTTTGAGGGGAGTCTCTAGTAGCTAAGGCTTCGGCCACAGCTCGGGAAACTATGGCAGCAAGCTCAGCATCACTATAACTCTTCTTCTTTGGTGGCATAGTTCTTCAAAAGATAAATGAAAGGTACATGAGAAATAGTACCAAAATAATAGCTCGATAGATGTACACATATTTAAGCGGTAATGTGCAACATTGTAAGAAATAATCATAAAGCAGAAACAGTGAAAGAAACTGTCAATGCATAACACGAAGTTGAAGGGTTATAGAAAATCTCAAATTAGAGTCTCGGGAATCATGATTCATAAGTTTTACATAGATAGATATAGATCACAAGATGATGGTCACCCTAGTTCTAACGCAGGTCTATCCTTTCCATTAGAGTGACAAGTCGGTCTACAGTGGTGGCAAGTCTGTTGGTTTGTCGGGCGTTGTCTTCTGCTAAGGTCAAACGTTGTACCAGCATCCTTGAGTATTCTTCGGCTTCTTGCAAGCGTTGTTCACATTACTCTACTATGTGCCGTAAGAGTCCATTTTCCACCCTTGATTCCACCACTTAGTTGTAGAGTACGTTCGTATTGTTAACAGTGTTTTCGTGATCCACAGTGACTTAGTTGATTCGTTCGAGTGCTGTGAGTCTCCAGTTTTCGTTAGTTTCCTGCAAGGTGATATCCATGGTGCGGAGTTGTTGTTCCTGACGGTCTAACCTAGCGGCCAAGGCCGGCAGAGTGAGGTTGTTTGGATACGGGCCAGCTCGAGGCAACCTGTTGTTCCTCCTAGCTACTCTCAGGTTCTGCGACCCAGATTGAGTGTGTGATGAATTGTGTGATGAGTTTGCCATTCTGAGACAAGTCATAGAAAGAGTGAGGCCTATCTATGTATATATAAGTATATCACATAATAGCCTAGGGTGTCTA
The DNA here is from genome assembly GCA_963422505.1 of Pseudognaphalium luteoalbum. NCBI lineage: Eukaryota > Viridiplantae > Streptophyta > Magnoliopsida > Asterales > Asteraceae > Pseudognaphalium > Pseudognaphalium luteoalbum. Next base: position 54,725,269 of record OY730196.1, read on the forward strand.
ACACGTACAAGTTTAAGTCTCGGTTTCTCTCGTGGTCAGAGTCTACTAATGAGTCCAGTTCGGTCATGATCCCTTTCAGATCCCACATCATATTCTTTTAATTATACGTAGTTGATCAGGCTATGTAGAATTAACCCAATATCATGTGGCCTCTAAACCTCATCATACCTAATAAGGAACACTGCCTAATGGTCATAGTCCAGGCTCACTAAATGCAACCTAGTTCACTATAACCTTAGGCTCTGATACCAATCTGTAACACCCCCAAATTTATTGTTTAGCGGAAGCAAGATTTGGGTGTTACTAATCAATAACAAAGCACATAAGATAAAGCGAACGACTCTAAATGCGTCATTTAAAACCATTGCATAGACAATATAAAATTTTTACATTGTTGTTCTTGTTACAAAAGCTCTCAGCTAAATGTAAAAGATTCTAAGGCATATCTAATTGTACAAAATGTAGAAATGCATGTGAATCTTCTGTAATCTGAATGCGACTCGAGCTAAAATATCCTGAGCAGATCTACTTCTGCTGGGCACCTGAGAATACATGCTAAAAGGTCAGCTAGAAAGCTGGTGAGCTCACATGTGTAAATCGATGAAATCCAAGTTATGAACCACAAGATTTAGTTTAGTGATTTGCAAACATGCAAATAAAATATGAGTGTATATTATTGCCATGAGCACATAGTTTGAGCTTAACTGAGTGTGCCAGGATCCACATTCAAGGACCTGATCGAGTTTGCCCCCGGCATGTGCCTAATCTACACATGTATGAACAAATGAAAATGTGTCCGTTCGACCGCAGTCGTGGTAGCGCGACTACCCCGGACGGGGATTGTCAATCCCATATGGTACCATACACTAACATTCACGCTATCACAATATAAACAAACTATGTTGTGAGGGACTTCATGATTAGATAAAACAACTCATGCAATCAATATATCGAGGTTTTGTACTTGTGTTCATATGTAAAACAAAATGGAGCATGTAATCCCACCCCTGGGTAAAAACAGTAAAGAGAGGCTATGAGACTCACCTGAGTCTTAATTGTTTGCTAATCAGCAAATAATGATAATGTACTATGAGGTGTCCGAAGACTGTAACCTGTCGGGCGTTCACAACGTTCACGGTTACTAAAGTGTGTAGGTGTCCCTAGAGACCACCCATGCTAGTTGTTCATCCAACTGGTTATGTCCAAATACTTTGGTTTGATTGAATGCTTGTTTGCATTTTGAAAACGTGTACGGCCCGTTGGTAATGGTTGGTAATAAAAATCTTAAAAATATCAACTTTATACATTTGTTTAACTTATTACCATTGTTTGTTTGTTCTTGTTTCCATTGTTAATCCTTTCTCGTTACCACTGTTTTGTTTATTTAACTCGTTATCACTGTTAATTTTCTCGTTACCACTGTTAGCGGTAGATTTGTTACCACTGTTAATTGTATCTCGTTTACTACCACTGTTAATGATATTACCACTGTTAACTCGTTATCACTGTTAATTGTCTTGTTACCACTGTTAGTTGTATCTCACTCGTCACCACTGTTAGTGGTAAATTCGTTACCACTGTTTATTAAGTTCTCTTACCACTGTTTATTTAGTTATCTTGTTACCACTGTTTATTATGTTTGGTTTTATTTTATTACTTCCTCGTATAGTTCCTGCGCTGGTGTACTTGTAGGTATATAGATATATATTGTTTCGAGAATACCGTATGTATGCGACAATAGAGACATGTATTTATGTGATTATATTTACCCGACAATGCACGCTAGAAGGATCAATAGGTCTGTGATTTGGTTCTCCGACAGTAAGACTTTTATCTGTTCAAGTTCGTTTATCCAAGAATTATAAATTCATTCGGTTTTTGATTTCTTCCGACAATACATACGATACTAAGGTTTTTAGTTTATCCGACAATCACTATTCCGACATTAAGAGTTTAGATTCTTCCGTGATTAACTCCGACAATAATAATATACGATAATAATAAGGATTTTAATTGAGTTTATTCCGACAATAATGTTTTTATCCGACAATGTAAACGGGTCGGGTTTTCATGCGACAATGTCGAAGTCCATGGGTTAGGATTCACGGAATGTGCATTCCGACAATATGGTATTCACGGAATGCATTATTCGACAATAGGCATTGTTGGATGATGGGATTCACGGACAGAATGTCGAAGTCCAGTTATATTTTTCATCCGAATTCAATTAATTATTTGACCAAGTAAAATTTAGCTAAAATTCATGAAATTTTTATATGACGTTAACCTGTGTCTTAGCTTTCTAAATCATATTTTTACATGTGAACTGGATAAACAGAACTCGAGATAAAAATTTGGAAAGTGCCAGGTGTCAAACAAGTGAGTTCAGTGACATGTATTCATTTGAAAATTCATAACTTAAGTTTTATAAAACTTCACAGAATGTATGAGTAGGGAAATTAAAGCTAACAAAATTTGTGATCTTTCCCAAGTGGTTTCATCGATTTTTGTTTAGTAATTTACGAGATGTTCCCCTTACAATTGACTGAATTTCTGGTCAGGTTTAACAGGCTTTATATGTACTTTCTTAATTAAACTTTAAAATAGCTAAATATCTCAGAAAATTATGAGACTTACGGATTTGGAAACTAGACTCGAAGAACTTCATTTTAGAGCCAAGAAATATGAGATTTCATTAAGAAATGGTCTCGTTATGTTAGATCTAAACCGATCTATTTTATTGTCCAGTGGGTAAAGCTATTATCCAGTGGTCCTTAGCATGTTCATCCGATTTTTAAGCATGTTTTGGACATAAATCAGTGGATACGAAGCACCAACATGTTTATAAACTTAATCCAGGTAAATCAAGGGAAACAAGAAGGATTTATACCAAGCCAAAGCTGAGTTAGAATCGATATGTGGAGATGTGTAGCTGCAGTGCGTTATTCTGACTTCTCCTTGCAAACCGATGAAGGAGGGTGATGGAGGGTGATGGTGGTTGCTAGATTTCCTTGGAAGAGGTGGATGAAAGTGTTGTGGTTGTGGTTTGGTCGTTTTCCAGAGAGAGGGTAGAGAAAGGAAAAGATTTGTGTGAAAGTGAAGTGAGAGTGAAAGAAATGAGAAGGGGGTTAGGGTATTCAAGGGGGAAAGGGCTTGGGCCGACCCATGGGATGGGCTCGGGCCTTCTCTGGGCCAAATTGGGTCTGATCCAAGTGTGGGTTGGGCTCGGGTCTCGTCCCTCGAGTTCGGGTTACGTTTATTTGTCGGTTAAAGTTAATTTGTGCGTTTTTGTCTCGTTTATGATGTTTTATAGAATCGTATTTATTTATTGCATGTTATTATCATAATATTCATAAGTTTTGATTTATTAAGAAATATTTAAATGATTTAAATATTTTGTTTACCAACGTCCATATTTGAGGTGATTTGGATTTCATCCGAATCGCACGATTTAATCAAATCGCGTACGTGTGTACATATATTAAAATATATCAATACACATAATGACACACATAATTAATCCTAATTACATGTATTTACACTTATGATTTGTTGTCCCTGTGCTAAGGATCTAGAACAGATTACTTGAACCAATTGTGTGGCGGAATCACACAATTGAAGTAACGAGCATAAACTATAAATCGAAACAATAAGATATTGAATAATAAGGCTTTGTATATTAATAACAAACGAATTCTAGCTTGTTTACAGAGGTTTTAGTCGACAAGTTGTGCAAAGGTTTTGTCCAACCTTTGCAATGAGCCGTGATGGCTCTATATATACAAACAGAACGATTCTGCGACACTTGCTAAGTGTCGCAGATCATAACCCTAGTGCGACACTTACTGAGTGTCGCCTGAACGCGACACTAGATAAGTGTCACTCAAAACAGAAAATTATCTATTTTCTAATCTAAGCTATTACAGACTCAAGACCAACTGACAGACACACTAATATGACTCAACAAACTCCCCCGTGTCTTCAGCTTGGTCTTTAAAAATATCTTCAATATCAGATCCAGTCTGTCGGGAGATTCCCACCAGCATGAATTCCCTTAGCAATACAGAGATCCACAACTCTCTGAAACCTCACAGCATCTTCTTGATCAATCATATCAAATTGCAATCTGTTACTGTGAAGAGCTTTAAGATCATTCTTTGACATGTTAATCAGGCTAAGAGGATCAAAAACTCTAAGAGTGTAGCCAGTAACATGTTTCCATTCTTTAGCATCACGACCTGGTCCCTTTTGAGAAAAATATTCAATAACCGCCTCTCCAGTAACCGTGTCATACCACCAGAACCTAAAATTTCCCAGCACATCAAATGGTAACTTTTCAAATGGCACTTAGGTAAGATTCTTGGTTGGAGGATAATGATAACCATATATGGGTTGGCGCGTCCTCGGGTCCAACTTCTTCTTATTTGAAAATCTAATTCCCATTACTGGTCGAATCCATTTAAATTTCTTCGTATTTATTTCTCGACGCAGTATTTGCTGAAAGAATTCAGCTTCTCGATTATCAGTGGGATTTATCATATTCAATTGAGCTAGTCGATTTAGATCAACCTTCGGTAATGTAGTCAAATGATCTATCCTTGCCTTAAAATATTGAATGCCATCTTGCCTTTTGATGACAAACAATCGAAAATTAGCATCGAATTTCCAGCTTTTAATAAGCCCAGATAAGTCTCCACAAACAAAATATGCTCAGCATCTTTTCAACTCGGGCGTTGGAGGCAAAATCCATTCTGGATACTTTCTAGGTTGAGCAGTAGATGTTGAAGTACCAGCAGAATGGGAAGATGGTTCGGCAAAAGCTGCAGGAGAAGCAGCAGGAACGGTATCATCATCTGATTCTACCTCCTCATATGGATTATCCTCAAACTCATCTTCATCAGAAACCTCATCAGGTTCAAATTGAACATCATCGGCAAACATGTTTGGACCCTCATTCTCAACATTTCCAAATACAAGACTTTGTAGATATTCAAGATTAGCATGCGAGTAATCTACATTTAATGGTACTGGTTGACCAGGTACGTGAGCTGACGACGCAAAGTAATCCAAATTAATATTTTCATTAATCTCAGAATCATTGATTACATTTACATTATCATGGCCCGTGGTTTCAGGATCTAACTCCCCCGGAACCACAGCCAGAGATTCCAATTCTAACACACGACGCTCAAGATCCGGTACACGAGCAGCCGTGGCCTCTAACTCCAAAAGTCTTGACGCTTGAACCTGTATAAGAGCTTGTTGATCTTGAAGCATCTGGTTCATTTGCGCCATATCCTCCATTAATTTCTTCAAAAATTCCGGTTGGGGCTGAATATCATCAGAAGCAGCAGTCGAGGTTCGTTGACGACGTTGTTGAGGAACGTCATCGGATTCTGTGTCCGAAGAATCCTGAACCCGCTTGCCCTAATTAGCAGCAGAGGTTGTAGCAACAGCAGCAGGTGTAGAAGTTGGAAAATTCTCAATGTCAACCAGAACTTCTTCCAAAACCGCTTCATTAACTTGCGGTGGTGGAGCTGCAACATCAAGAAACCCGTTATCCGGCGGAGCCACATATTCTTCATCAATCACGTGGCCGAATAACGGAACATCAGGCAGAACTGCCTGACCTTTTGGGGGTGTTGCACAATCCCCAAATACCCTGACCAGCATCGGAGTCAAGGTCAGAATCGACCTTGGGTCAGGCTGAATCCCTAGATTCAGGGAATTCAGGATCAGCTGCAAAAATCGTGGATACATAAACCACATGTGATCGCCAGCTCGTAGATTATCCACTAGATGCCCAAAGATATATCCAGAGTAGTTGAAAGGTTTGTTGTAAACCAATCCCAGCATCAGGGAGATTGTTCCGTAACTCATCCCATCAAATCCCGCCTTCCTTGGCGAGAGGCACACAATGATAATGTGTGCTAAATACCTCCAGACTCTGCTCAAATGTTGTTTCCTATATTGATCTGGAGGAATAGCCGGATAACCCATACGCTGAAGACCACCAGCGATAAAACTGTTCTCAAACTGAGTTGGAAACTCAGAATTATCATCAAAACGCAAAACTTCTCGTATCGTATCCTCCGTAATTTCAATACGATGACCAAAAACAGTTGATAAAATCCTTCGATAGTCTCCTTCTGTGTTAATCACAGCATTCGCATAAAATTCCTCGATTTGATTTAGGTAGATTGGACATGAAGCAGTGATGGCATGGTGAATCCTCGAGCGACGTAAAAAATGAATCATCGGATGAAACGGAATCGAGTTGGCGTGCGTATCATCGAGAAAAGCCACCACATTATGTCCTGGCTGCATGCGGCGAGCGTAAATAGCTAAGTTTGCCATCTGCACAAAAATAAGACATAGATAATACACAAGGAAATGTTATACCGTTAGAACAAATAGAGTATAAATTGATCTTTCAAAATTACCTTTAGGCGACACTTCAGTAGTGTCGCTAATTAAAGTAGCGACACTTGGGTGAGTGTCGCTCAGAAGCACAAAAATTCACCATGAGACACTTAAGGTAAGTGTCGCAGCATTGCAAATTAAGAGGCGACACTTAAGGAGAACTGTAGGTGACACTTAAGGTAAGTGTCGCAAAAGACAAGGCGGCACTTAAGTAAGTGACGCATATAATTGGTGTTCCTTTAAAGGCGACACTTAAGGTAAGTGTCGCAATAGACAGGGCGGCACTTGATCGAGTGACGCATAGCAAAAGGCGACACTCAAGTTGAGTGCCGCAGTTAGTGTTCGAATTACCATGATGCGACACTCAAGGCGAGTGCCGCTGCAAGTGTTGCAAGGATGAACACGAACCCAGAAACTATAACCCAGAATTCAAATTTTTACAAAATTGCAAAAACTAAGCTAACCTAGGGTAATAACTTAGGAGATACATGTATATCGAAAGTAATGCACAGTATAGTAACCCTTTATGCACATCAATACGTTCGAAATCACCCAAACCCTAAAAACCGTAACTACCACCTAAAGATTATAACTAAATAAGGAAGGATTTTGATTGAAATTAGTACCTTAATGTTCGTGTGAAGTAGAAGAAGAAGATTCAAAGCACAGAATTCAAAAATCACCAAGAAATCGCAACAAGAATCGATACAGAGCAAGTGTCGCTTAAACGAGAGCGAGTGACGCAGAATCGTATGTGAGTGTCGCAGGAAATGTGATGATAAATGCCGCACGGTGGCATTTATATACTACATACTATAGGCGACACTCGAAGCGACACTCGATGCGACACTCAGTGAGTGTCACAGACATTAACATTTTGAAATTTTTTTAACACTTTCAAATTCTTTCGCGAGTCGGTTTTGGCTATTCAGTGACATTTGACTTTAAGTAAGACAAAAAATATTAGAATAATTATAACTTAACTAATAATTCAAAAACAAATACACTATTTTTGGTGACGGGATTGTTTTGTGTCTGGTTAGGGATCATATTAAGTCATCATACATTGCTTTACATATGTTTGTTGTTATTCCAATTATCAGTATACTTGTCCTCTTTAAATTTACATAACATATTTAAAATAAATTTAATAACACACAGTTCAAGACAATTATTCATATCATTATCCGCTTAAACAACTAATCTTCATTCATCAGAGATAACCTTTTATTTTTAATATGTTCAATCTTTTGCAGTTCACACATATGACATACCCCTAACATCTACATATGGTTAATCTTTATATTAAGAAAAATTATATGAAACTTATTTTTAAGAATCAAGACATTGGTGATAGGTCTGTACTTACGTACAACAGAGCGACTTATCTTGATTCAGGTTTAAACAAAATCAATTTTCGTCAAGTCATTAGTGACAGGTCTGTACTTCCGTACAACAAAGCGACTTAACTTGACTTAAGTATGTATTTGTATTTGAAGCTCTAAGATTTTGCAAGTCTGATTAACTCGCAGTTGTTTAATTTTTAAGATATAGTACCAGAGACCAGGTCTGTACCAACGTACAACAAAGGAAACCAATACTATATCCCCCAAATAAGTTGATATCAAATTTCAGAATATAAAAATTGTCCATATTAAATATAGGAATTAAGACACACCGCCGTACGTCATATGATATTTACTACATAAAATTAACAAGTAGTTAAAGTTACTGTTTAATATCTCCGAGAACAAATAGAGAGTTGCCTATGAACATATCATATGATGAAGTTGTATGTTAAGAAATTTACGATAAATACATTACTAAACCTACTGATACATCAGATATAACATTTAACATTTGTATTTCGTGAACGATACTTAATGTACTATCATATCCCAAGTTGTTTACAGACACAACTCAACGTCTTTTTATAGATGTAGCAATAATGCATTACTTTAATACTAAGAAGTATAAAGTGTGGATCTTGCGAAATATTTTTTTTTTATGTAAAATCAACGTCACTGTAAAGATTTAAAAAATCGTAAGCCAAGCATAGAAACTAATTCATCAAAACGAGAACGGGAAAAGGCCTTAGTAAACAAGTCAGCCTTTTGCTTAAGTGTTTCTATTTGGATAAGGTCAATAAGGTGTTTCTCATAGCAATCCCGTATAAAGTGAAATCTAATCTCTATATGTTTTGTTTTAGAGTGCTGTACGGGATTGCGTGTGATAGATATGGTTGCAGTGTTATCTATATGTATAGGAGTAAGAGTTAAGATGAAACCATAATCGCGAAGTTGATGCTGAATCCACAGAACCTGTGAACAACAGCTGGCAGCAGCAATATATTCAGCCTCGGCTGTGGAGGTTGAAACGGTTGTCTGCTTTTTACACTGCCATGACACTAAGCGCGGTCCAAGAAACTGACATCCACCAAATGTGGACTTCTTATCCTTGTTGCATCCGCCATAATCTGAATCTGAATACGCAGTCAAAGTGAAGTCGTCTTCATTTGAGTACCATAGACCGAGAGTGGGTCTATATTTGCGATACCCAAAAATCCGCTGAACTGCCTTCATATGAGAAACCTTCGGGTGAGCTTGGTACCTGGAACACAAAGAAACAGCAAAAACAATGTCTGGTCTTGAAGCAGTAAGGTACATAAGAGAACCTATCATTGAACGATAGTCCTTCTCGTTACAATCATCATCTTCCTCAGCTGGTCCAAGTTTGTGAGATACCTCAATGGGGGTGTCATAAGTCTTACAATCATGCAAATTATACCTAGTCAACATGTCATTGACATATTTTGACTGATGGATATAAATGCCTTTGTCAGATTGTTCAACTTGGACACCTAGAAAAAATGTAAGTTCTCCCATTGCACTCATCTCAAACTCAGACTTCATAAGTTGCTCAAATTCCTTGCAGAGAGCATTACTTGTAGAGCCAAAGATGATGTCATCCACATATACCTGCACAAGTAACAAATCGTTTTTGGACCTTTTTGTAAAAAGAGTGCTGTCAATCTGGCCTCTTGAAAATCCATGCTTGAGTAGATGTGTAGACAGCCTCTCGTACCATGCTCGTGGTGCTTGGTGAAGACCATACAAAGCCTTGTCTAACTTGCAGACATAATCCGGATGTACCGAGTCTTCAAATCCAGGAGGTTGCCTGACATAGACTTCCTCCACAACTTGTCCATAAAGAAATGCACTCTTTACGTCTAGTTGATAAACCCGAATACCTTTAAATGAAGCATAAGCCAAAAATATGCGAATAGATTCCAGTCTAGCAACAGGGGCGAATACTTCATCGTAGTCCAATCATTCAATTTGTGTAAATCCTTGAACTACTAATCGAGCCTTATTCCTGACCACAACGCCGCGATCATCCTTCTTCACACGATACACCCAACGAGTTCCAATTGCATGGACACCCTTGGGTAGAGGGACTAATTCCCAAACTTTCAGTTTCTCAAATTGATGCAGTTCTTCTTGCATCGCTTCGACCCAATGTGGGTCTTTTAACGCATCAGTTGTTTTCTTTTGTTCAACTTGAGATAGAAAACATTTTTCCATCTCAGTGACAAGACATTCCAAGGAGGCTGTAGGAGGTACTTCAGAGGTTGAAGCAGACATGTCGGTCACAGCCAATTGATGTCTAGTTTGAACGCCTTTACTTAACTCACCAATGATATTATCAGTGGGGTGAGTTTTATGAATCCGAGTCTGTGGAATTGGGTTAGGCACAATAACTAATTCCAAATTATTAAGATCTCCTTCAGTAGCATTTGACTCGGATGGAGGATCGTTGGCTTCAACATTGTCTTCTGAAGGACTAGCCATATCTAACGGTTGAGGTGATGGAGAATCTGTTGTTGGAAGGGATGCATCAACTGATGGTGTTGATGCTGAGGTGGAAGATGTATTAGGTTGGACAGATGGTGCAGTTGGAGTGTGATCTACATTAATGTCCAAACCATGTAGAAGAGTGACAATAGTTTCTTCATCATCAACATTCTCAGGTGTTGGAATATTGAATGAGTCAAAGAAACTATCGTACTGAAACAGATTTTCTAGTCCTTTGCCTTCAGGAGGAGCCGTATAGCGTAAACACTTGACTTTATAATGCTCCTCAATACGCTTTGTAGATAAATTGTAAACTCTCTTGTTAGGAGAATTTACAGAATATCCCAAGAATATTCCATCCATTGATTTTTCACCAAACTTGTCCTTTTGAGTTCGTGACATAATGGTGCAAGGACATCCAAAGGGCTCCGGAAATTGTAAGTTTGGTTTACGGTTGTTAAACAGCTCATAGCATGTTTTGTTTTCCTTTTTAACCGTCAAAACCCTGTTTAAAACAAAACACGCGGTATTTACCGCCTCTGCCCAAAAAGTGATTGGAAGCTTAGAGTCGGATAACATAGTTCGCGCAGCTTCAATGAGAGTCCTGTTCTTGCGTTCAGAGACAACGTTCTGTTGAGGTGTATAAGCAGAGCTGAACTGATGATGAATACCCTTCCTTAAACAGTACATCTCAATTGTTTTGTTCTTGAATTCCATTCCATTATCACTTCTAATCCTCTTGATCCTCTTTCCACACAAGTTTTCTAACTTGTCAAACAGATATATTAAGATCTCAGGGACTTCATCCTTTGTAGAAATGAAGCAAACCCAAGAAAAACGAGAGTAGTCATCGGTGACTACCAAGCAGTAAGTACTGCCTCCCATACTCCTCTTATTAACCGGCCCAAATAAATGCATGTGTAATAGTTCTAGGGGCGATGCATTGGAGTTCACCTTCTTCGACTTATGGGACTGCTTGTGTTGTTTTCCTTTGAGACAGGAAACACAGTTATCGTCCAAACTGAATGTGAGTTTAGGCACACCAGTAACAAGCTCATTTTTTACAAGATAGTTCATCTTGAGAAAGTTTATGTGTCCCATTCGCCTGTGCCATATAAGGGAATCCTTTGGAGTAGCTTTGGACAACAGACATGTATGTTCAGATGTTGAAGTTGACACAGTACTCATGTCAAGGACATACGTGTCTTTTGTCCTCGGTGCTCGAATGAGTACCCATTCCTCTGCTATTTGAAAGCCTGGTTTGAGTATTAAGCACTCCGTATCCATAAACACTGTTGTGAACCTTTTGTCACATACTTGTGATACACTAAGAAGATTATAATGCAATTGTTCCACATAGTTCACGTTGTCAAAACTCACTGATCCATTAGTGAGAGTTCCCCTACCAGTAATTTCTCCACCCTTATCACCCGCAAATGCAACATATCCTCCTTTAACAGGTAGAACATCGGAGAGTAGAGATATGTTGCCTGTCATGTGCCGAGAACAACCACTATCTACATACCATTTGCTCTTGATTACTTCTTCTGATGGCTGTAGGCACATAAAAAATAGAGAAATTAGTTTGATTGTGAGACCCAAGCCTTAACGGACTTGGGTCTACCAGAGTCATTCATAATAACCACATCAGTGAGTACATGATTTTTCAGAATTTTGGGCTCTTTAACTGATGGGATATTATGGGATGAAGAGTCTTCTTTGGACTCTTTGATTTTCCAAACCTGTAGAGGTTTAGATGGTTGCTTTTTGACAAGAGGTTTCCGATTAGTTGTAACCGACATTATCTTGTCAGTTTTCTTGACAGGTTTGGGAGACATAAAACTGTGCGTAGGTGAGGATTTTGAAAAGTTTCTGTAAACTGAAGACCTAGCACTGTCTTACCAAACCGTTGTCTAGAAAGCAACGGACAAACACTTATCAAATGACCCTGTTTTTGCAATAGAAACAAGATCTTCTCTCAACAACTGATTGAAAGTGAGGTTGCAAATCTGATGAGGATTTGATATTTCTATTTACTGAGCAGGCACATTGAAATGTGCAAGGGGAATTGGCACGTGAAAAAGATGTTGATTTACTTTTGGAATTATTTGTGATTGGTTTAGAAGAAATTGATTTGTTATTAGCAAAATTTTGTTCCTTCTTAACCTTAGGAATAGCCTTAGATTTAACCTTTAGTGAAGGGATTTCACTACACGGTTCATTTGTAATTATAAAATTTTCAGGCTTTACATCCAATTTACGAACCTTTGTATCAATCTCATCAGTTACATCCTCAATTTCAATTACTTCCTCCTCAATAGTAGGAAGTACAGGTAATGCTTTTGCTTTCTTTTGGGAGATGGGTTTATCTCCCTTCTCAGATGAAACCAAAATAACTGGTTCTTTAACAGATGACTTACCTTCTTTAACAGTTGAAGGCACAAAGTTTTTAATGTCATCCTTCGATGGCATAGGTTCATAGTTAGCTGGGGGAGGTACCGCTTGGTATCCTATCCCCGACTTACTTTTTGTATTGATCATTTGCACTTGAAGGATCTCATCAAAAACGACGGAGGATGTACTGAAATTTGAAAGTTTTCGATTAAGATCAATAACCTCAGTTTTAGATTCATCAAAAGCTTTTTGTAAATCGACAATTTTCTTAAGATAACTGTCAATAGCATCTTGTTGACAATAAATCTTAGCCTTTAGATCTTTTCTTTCAGTCATAGTGGCATTAATCTTTTTGTCAAAAATCTTTTCATTTTCTTTTAACAATTGGTTTGCCTGTCTAAGTTTATCTAAATCAGAATACATGCGAGCATTATCCTCAGAGTATCTGTTAATTTTACCAGTTAATTTGATACAATTAACACAAGAAAGAGGTTCATCAATTGGTACCTCATCTGTAATCTCTGCCATAAGAGCTGTGTTATGAATGTTCTCCTCTGTATCACTCCAGTTGTGATATTCATCATTAGTAAGGAGAAGAGCTTCATTGAAGGATTCCTCAAGCTTATCAGCATCCTTAGCAGTTGACTTCTTTGAAACAGATGGCTTTGAAAAACCAGAAGGAGGTTGTTTAGATTTCTCACATTCTCTTGCAAAATGTCCCAGATTGTGACATTTGTAGCATTTAACCTTACTCTTATCAAAACCCAAACCAGAATCACTATCATCATCTAAGTTCTTTTTTCCAGTTTTTCGCAAATATCTCTTTGTTCTCCTTGTCAACATAGCAAAATTCCATCTAATATCCATTCTCTCAAGATCATCAGGATTTATTTGATCAAAATCCTCATCAGTTAAATCAATGGTACTAGTTTTCTGGGATAGAAAACTGTCATAAGCACTCAAAAATGCTTGAAATACAGCAGCATTCTCCTCAGTAGCTGGAGAAGCTTAATTAGCCTTGGATCCACCAGATGATGAAAGTGATCCACCTGAAAAAAAATATGATCCACTGGAGACACCACCACTTGCAGTTGAAGTTTTAGTGGCGGATGACAAGCCTCCTCCAGACAAAAGAGCAATCCCGGAAGATGAAGATTTACTCCCATAAATGCTTGGATCCTGAATATGAGCACTAGATTTTGTTTCCTTCATTTGCATATCTAGTGCATATGCTTGCAATCGTCCAATGAAATCATCTAGAGACATAGACATCACGCCTTCGTCTTCTTCCATCATCATTACACGATGATTCCACTTCTTTGGTAATGCACTTAACAATTTCTTGTTAATATCCTCTACCTGCATTTTCACTCCCCCATCAGACAGTTCACTCACTAGATGTGAATAACGAATAAAAAAACCATTTAAGGATTCATTTTCTAACATATCAAACAACTCATATTGTCGTTTGATCAACTCCAGCCTACTCTTCTTATATTTATCACTACCACCGCATCGTCTTTCGAGGGCTTGCCACATATCATATGCGATGTCATGATGTTTAAACATTTTGAGAACATCAGAAGATAAGCTCATAACAAGAGCAGAATGGACTTTCCTTTCCATATCCCAAGATTTCTTTTCATCCGCATTCAGCGCACGAATAGACTTAGGAGGTGCAATTCCCTCAAATACCCCCTCTTGCCTCGGATGCTCATACCTTTCAAGCAAAGGAATCATCATATCCGGTTCATTATAAGAAATAAAAGCTTCAAATTTTTGTCTCCATTCAACATAATTTGTATTAGTTGTAAAAATTGGAGCCTTATTTGTACTACCAGCTTCATTACTGGTTTTAAGCATTTGAGCAAAAGCTTGCATCGACATTGTAAATTAAACTGAAAAGAAAAACTGATTTTAAAATGCTTAAGCGACACTAAGGAAGTGTCACAAACTGACAAGCGACACTGAGACAAGTGTCGCAGAAAGTGTAAAATTAAACCACAGGCGACACTAGAAATAAGTGTCGCAACGAAGTCTCGCTAGCAAGTGTCTCTAGCAAGACATGAATTACTGTCACAGTGAGTGTCACTAAATCCTTAAGGCGACACTGAGGTAAGTGTCGTTTGAAGTGTCGCTAGATTATGTTGCAGAACCCTAGAGGCGACACTGAGTTAAGTGTCGCTTGAAGTGTCACAACGAGTGTCGCAGAGACGCGCAGCAGCAACCCAAAAACCCTAAAAACCAAATTTTCGTAAAATCTCACGAAAATTCCCTTTCTCAGATGAACAATACCTGCAAAAACACGTTAATAACAAGAAATTGAAGACCAAAAACTCTCTAATCAATGAAAATAAGCTAGTTTCTTCCCAATTTCAACCGAAACACACTCGAAACTTGATCGAATCTGTCACAAAAAGCCCAACGGCTCTGATACCACTTTGTTGTCCCTGTGCTAAGGATCTAGAACAGATTACTTGAACCAATTATGTGGCAGAATCACACAATTGAAGTAATGAGCATAAACTATAAATCAAAACAATAAGATATTGAATAATAAGGCTTTGTATATTAATAACAAACGAATTCTAGCTTGTTTACAGAGGTTTTAGTCGACAAGTTGTGCAAAGGTTTTGTCCAACCTTTGCAATGAGCCGTGATGGCTCTATATATACAAACAGAACGATTCTGCGACACTTGCTAAGTGTCGCAGATCATAACCCTAGTGCGACACTTACTGAGTGTCGCCTGAACGCGACACTAGATAAGTGTCACTCAAAACAGAAAATTATCTATTTTCTAATCTAAGCTATTACAGACTCAAGACCAACTGACAGACACACTAATATGACTCAACATGATTAGGCACTAATTATAGTCCTAATTTGTCGGGTGTTACAGTAAGTTCGTCTTAATGCCTAAGGATCGTACAGTTGGTTCCCCGGCAGCGGCGCCAAAAACTTGATGCGCCACCAGCGGTCGGTAAGGATTTCAACCCTTGTCGTTGCACCGGCTACCGGCGGCGGACATCAGTGGAGTGTTTTAAATTTGTAATTGCGGGGCCTAAGTTTTCCCTAACAATGCTAATCGAAAGGGTGAGCAAGTGGTAGGTATGACCTAGAGTCGTTCTTCAAACCGACTGAATTGAAACTAAGGCGTGGTAGATGAGGGCTTTCAAACTAGTGAAGGTTTTATAAAATAGTGAGGGAGTTTTGGTTTTATATTAACTAACTTAGGCAAGTAAATAAATAAAAGCGAAATAAAAATAAAAGATAAAGCAGATAAAATAAAGATAGTGTTTGCTGAGATTTCGTTAATTAAGTTATGGGATGATGTTTGGAGAAACTGTGTTGAAAGATATTTGTTAATTATTAATCTTGAATACTCGTGATGTAAACACTAGATTCCCTACTAATTAAAATCCCATTAGCATGTCACACCGGGAGCTAGGTTATGGTAACATCACAAAGTATTTAGAATAATAAGCAAAATCTTAATTATGGTTTAATAATACTTTCATATGAACGGGAGCGAAATCTTAAGGTACTAGACATAACTGAATCATATAACGATTCCTCATCATCCTAACAGATTCGTATATTTAAAACGGTTCATTTATGACTTTAAACCAGCCCTTGCTTAAGACTACCCAATAAATCCCCTAGTTATTCACAGCGTTCCTCACTTTAAGTGGTTCCACCACTTCAAACCTTGACCATGTCTTGTCCTACGATAATCCCCCAAGTAGCCTTGCGGTTCCATAGTTTCATACCTTTGACAAATTATATTGACACAGATGACTGACTACCTTTTAATTGGACGTCGTTAAAAAGGTGTTGTAATCACGTTTATTGGTGGAAAGGCGATAGATTAATTTGAAGTTTAAAAGTCTATTTAGAAAGGTTAATTAAACTAGGTATCTCATTTTATATGTTAGTCCGTAATATAACTACCTTCGGTCGTTACTCGACTTCCATACATTTGTACTCCACCTTGAAGTGTTTCCAGTACTATATCGAGTAACAGTCGAATAGGGGCCATCATATTACTTCGTAATAATGTACCGTTTCGTAATATGACTACATTCGGTCGTTCCTCGACTTCCATACATTTGTACTCCACCTTGAAGTGTTTCCAGTACTATATCGAGTAACAGTCGAATAGGGGCCATCATATTACTTTACGATAATTAAGACCGTTTATATTTTACCACTATGATAATCCTAAGGCACCAATCAAACAAGAACATGCAATAGGACGATCAAAGAGATACTACCGGTATTTAATATTTAATTATAAATCATCCCATAATTAATTAACTACATCGCAAACAAACACAACAAGTATACTACTCTCTAATCATGTCAATAACTAAATCTAGCATAATCAATAAAAACGTAATTATTTAAGATAGATAGGGATAGAAAGAACCAGGATTAAATGCGAGAGAGAATAGACTTGAATTAATTGACACAATTCTGAGCATACACCGAAGATTACAATGCATTCCGCACTTTCCTTCTACTTCTAATAAAACTCCTAAACTAGTTTACATACTAGTTAAAACTAATCTAAAGAAAGAAATATAGAGTGAGAAAGTGGGAGCTTATTTCTAGAGTGAGAAAGATAAGCTAGGAAGGTATGTGTTGCAAATGAGCCTCATGCCTCCTATTTATAGGAGATTTTTGGTGCATTTTAGCAAGTGGAAGCTCATAATAGCAAAAGGTGGAAAAGGTGGTGGCACCAGGTACGAAAAGGTGAAAAAGGTGGTGGCACCAGGTATGAAAAGCATGTAAAGGTCTAGCACCGGGTACACGAAAGGACCAAAAGCGGGATCCATGCAGGGGGTTTCGGCCGACGGTGGCCATGTGGTGGCCGGCGGTGGGGGGCTGCCAGCCGGCCTGGTACACCACCCTGCCGCACCAATTAGCTTTCTTTCGCTGCGTTGCTTAATTCGCGCATATCTTCTTCGTTACGCGTCCGTTTGCATTGATTCTTTTTGCGTTGGATTTGTAAATCAAAACCGAAGCTTTTGGTGAAAATAAATCCCAAAAATATGTCTCTTAACTTTAGATGTGTCGTACGAATCGTTTGGATCTTCCGGCGTACGTAGAATCTTCATTCTTCGTCCGTTTTTGTTGATTCTTCTTCTGTTGGATTCGTAATTTGAAAATGAACATCTTGGGTGAGATGGATGTTGGTTATGGGCACTTTTATCTTGAAATCTCATTTTGATGCCTTGAATCTTCAAACGTGCGTGGAATCCTCGTTTTTCATTCGTTTTGCTTGATTTTTGTCGTGCAACCTTGTTTTGACCATCTTGGCATAATATTATTGATTTGTATTGTTTTTGAGTTTAAAATGCCAAGAATTTTTCCAGAATGAGAGAGATATCGGTAGTAAAAACATGACTTTTTACGCGATATCATATGTCAACATTTGTGTATATTTTCTTTTTCACTATTCGTTTACAGACTCGAATATACACACTAATCATATCACATATTAAGACTAATTGACTTTGACAATTACAAACGTTTGACCAACTGACTGACACACAAAATGTACCAACAAACTCCCCCATGTCAGCAGCTTGGTCAAATAAGTCTTCAATTAGTCTTCATCAACAAACTCTTTTATGTCTTCAACAATCGGAATCTCTTTCATGTCTTTAACAATAAGAATCTCCCCCATTGAGATAACATGGTCTTCAAAGAAATCTTGATGTCCAAATTCATGTGACTGACACAAAGTTATCATACAATAAGATCTTCAAATTCAGTGACTATCTCTCAATCATCAATTGCTTCTCTGATAGAATTTATCTTCACAGTCTTTGGAGAATAACCGACATCCTTTACATCTTCAGTATTTGACTTTAACAAGATATGTGATGTTTGAAGAAAATAATATTAGAAATAAAATCTTTTTGTATTTTCTGTATAAAGGAAAAGTAAAGAACAAAGATTAAAATAAATTTGGGGATAGGATTGTTTTACGTCTGCTTAGAGATCATATCAGGCCAATATGTAATTATTAGGAAATAGTAAGTGTTATTTCGATTATCAGTATATTTGTCCACTTTAAATTTACTTAGCACACTTAAAACACCTTTTATAAAAATTATTCTAAGACGATTATTGGTATTGTTTATCCACTTAAACACGTTACATCTGGGTCTGTGAGTTAACCTTTTATTGTTAGTATGAATGTTTCTCCATGGTCCCCACCAATGACATACCCCTGTAACCCAGACATAAGCATAGCTTCCAAATCCAAAGAGAATATAAGAGTATCATTTTTAAGAATCAAATCAACGGTGACAGGTCTGTACAAACGTACAACAAAGCGACATAACTTGATTCAGGTTTAAGCAAAACCAGACTTGGTCAAACTATTTTGGTGACCTTGTTAAGTATTTTATGATTTAAGACTTTTTCAAGTTCATTGACTTGCATTTGCTTAACTTTTAAGCATATACTAATTGAGACCAGGTCTGTACTTATGTACCACAGAGGAAACAATTAGTATAGACCCCCAAATGATTTCAGATAAACCTCAGGTATAGAAATATGTCATGCTACGTTAAGGAATTAAGACATTTAGTCGTACATCATATGGTGTTTACCACAAGATCATAGACACCTATTAGAATTACTTCTTAAGAACCCAGAAATTGGTGTGTATTATGCCTACCAGTACATCATATGATGAAGCTAATGTTTATAAAAGCTATTTTAAACATGCCAGATAAACCTACTGACACATCAAACATAAACCTTAAAATTTCCATTTTGTGCATGTCATCTAATGTACAATCATTTTCCATGTTGTTTACAGACACAATCCAATATCTTTTTTTAGGAATAAGAATCTTGTTGTTCACATTTCTGATCCAAATAATCAGAATTTTAATTACTCCCCCTGAACAACAAATTCTTTTAAAAAATCCAATTCAAAGGTACTCCCCTTAAACATTAAACATATTTTTGTTTTTAAGATATTTCGCAATATTGCATTTCTTTGATACTAAAAAGTACAAATAATGGTCGTTGCAATAATAATAAAATTTAAAAGAAAAGTATCAAAATTACATATCAAGTCAAATCAAATGCCTTTTAGCACTTTTACCACCACGAAACTTCAGAAATTTCATCCAATCACAAATCATCATAACATATTTTCAACAATATCCACATCATGCAGTCACTAAAAAATATTACTTTACAAGAAACTGACTGCATCACCACAAACAATCAAACATTAGTACTTATGGGACACACAAGCCTTGATAGAATTGGGTTGTCCATGATCATCCATAATCATCACATCAATGAGTTTATGATATTTTAAAAACTTAGAAGATTTCATTGATGCGTTGTTTGTGGATTTGGGTTTCCAAACTTGTTGAGGTTCAGATGATTTGTTTTCAACAATGTTGTGCTGTTGAACTTGAGGTCTACTAGGCACAACTTTGTTTACTCTTGCCATAGGTTTTGGAGAGTTTGATGCACAACTAGATGCAGGCGTATACGAACGACGCCTCGAAAAAGATTTTGAAAAAGAATTCCCGAAAGAGGAAGTTCTTGGCATCCCTCTACCAAACCTATCTAGGGATGATAACTTACAATCCCTAATAATATGGCCCTGTTGACCACAACGATAACAAGAACGATGCTCCACAAAAGATGTATTCCAATGAGTTCCCTCAAATCGTTTCGGTTGAGGACAATACACAGAACGTCTATGAACAGGAACATTTGTTGAACATGTACTCTTTGGTGTATATGTTGAAGTAGATGTTCCTGAGGCTGAGTTAGTTGATGTTGAGCATTTATTATTTTCATATTTATCAACCATTTTATCTTTCTTTGTATCCCTTTTAACATTTGTAACCTTAATGGTAGACTCTTCAGGTATAACTTCTACCTCAATGACCTCCTCAACACTAACTGAATGTACAGCTTCTGACTTAACAAACTTAGGCGAAGGATACTCTGGCCGCTTGGTTTTCTCCTTTGCTTGTTTGTTTTGTTTTGTTGCTTTTGACTTAATACCATATAACAATGCATAGTCAACAGGAATCTCTTCAGTGCCTTCCTTAACAGACATAGGACAGTACTCAGTGGGAGGCGGGACTTCAGAATAGCCTAGTCCTGCCTTAGTTTTGTTATCTGTCCTCTGCTTACAAAGGATTTCATTGAAGGCAACTGTAGAGGAAGAGGAACCTAGAATCTTGTTCTTATAATTATCATACTCAATTTTCAAATCTGAGAGTTCCTTATTCAACAATTCAATTTCAGCAAGATAGCTGTTAATAGCATCTTGTTGACTAAAAACCTTTGATTTGTACTTTGAGTATCTTGTTTATAAGCCTCAATCTTCTTATCGTAAAGTTGTTCATTAGCTTTTAGGTATTTATTTGACTCGGTGAGTTTAACAACTTTTTCTCTCAAGTCTTCATTATCTAATTGAGAGCATTTTAAAGAAGCATCAAGCATAATACATGATATACAATTAACGGGTTCCTCAGGTTCATTATGTACCTCATGTACCTCATGTGCATTAGAGTCCACCTCTTTTATTTGAGCCACCATTGCAGTGTGTTGATCCTCTTCTTCATTTATCAACCTTTTCTTTTGATTATAAGCCTCTATAAGAGCGTCCCATAAATCTGTAGAAGTTGCTTGATTTTTGAATTTATTTATCATAACTTCTGGCAAGCACATGGTAATCATCTCATATGCTCTATTGTCATTGTCAAACTCTTCCCGTTCGTTGGCTGACATTTGTGCTCTTGACTTAAGGACCCCATCGAGTCTTGGTTGCTCATATCGATCAATAGCGTTAAACAAGTTTCACAACTTTGGATCTTTGTGTTCAATGAAGTTGCATAGCTTAATCTTTCAATTAGCAAAATCACTATAGAACAAAGATGTAGAAGGAGGCATTTTCGTACCGAAAATCATTTCTGAATTTTCCCTCCAAAATTGAATCCGAAAATTTCAAAAACTTTCCGAGTATAGCGAAACTTTTCCGACACTAAAATTAAGTTATTTTAAGCTTAAAAACAAAATTTGAAATTACAAAATTTTTCGCGTTTTTCCCGCCAAAATTTTGTTCGAAAACGTCAAAAAAACGATCGAGTAAAATCAAACTTTTTCAGACTAAAATTGAACACTTTTAAGCCTATAGAAAAATTTTGAAAACGCAAAAATTTTTCGGAATTTCCCGCCAAAAAACTTTTTTTTTTTTTTAATCTAGAGTGACACTAGATTAGTGTCGCTAAGAAGTGTCGCTTAATAGGTAGTGTCGCTATATAAGTGTCGCACAATATCAGATGGCGACACTAGGATAAGTGTCGCTGAAAGCCAAGTGTCGCTATCAAGTGACGCACTAAGTGACGCTAAGTAACGCTAATAAGTGATGCACTGAAGTGACGCACGGAAGTGACGCTCTAAGTGTCGCTATCAAGTGATGCAGCGAGTGACGCAAAAACGACTGTGAACCCCAAAAAACACTAAAAATCGAAAATTTTTAAACCCTAACGAATATTGACGAAAAGCAGATGAACTAGCACCAAAAATCAACCCAAAAATCGATATAATCAACACAAATAACCTAGAAACTAATTATAATCGATTAATACCTTTGCGAATCAACCGAAAACGTTCTAAACACGATCCGAAACCGTCGAATCCTTGATTCACGGCTCTGATACCACTTGTAGATCCCTTGTGCCGGAACAAATCAGATCGTTTAATCAACCAAACGTGCGAAATCCGTTTAGTTAGCGATTATAGAACAAATAAACAAACACACGATTTCTATAACATTTTCTTTATATTCACAATTGAGTATAAACGTTTACAAGCTTTTTCTCTTCCTCTCTCAATCTCTCCACGCCTCACAAAATGTCTAACCCTAAAACTGAATTCGACTCCTCTATTTATACTAAATCTGCCCTACCTGCGACACTAGCCAAGTATCGCAGGAGCCGACCCATGCGACACTAGCTAAGTGTCGCATACTGCGACACTGACCTAAGTGTCGCATGTCAACATTTGTGTATATTTTCTATTTCACTATTCGTTTACAGACTCGAATATACACACTAATCATATCACATATTAAGACTAATTGACTTTGACAATTACAAACGTTTGACCAACTGACTGACACAAAAAATGCACCAACATAAGATATTGTGTTGCTATGTGCGACATCCACAATTTAATGCGACATAAGATATTGTGTCGCTATGTGCGACGGGGATGAGTTCTGCGACATAGCATTTTGTGTCGCTATATGCGACACCCGAAAGTATTGCGACATAGACATTTGTGTTGCTATATGCGACATAGGACATGATTTTGCGACATAAGAGCCTGTGTCACAGGTGGCCTGGAGCCTCTGCGACATAACGGGCTGTTGGCCGGATTTTGAGCCGAAAACGTGTTTTCCGGCTTCCGTTTGGTCTGAAACTTTTACCCAACCCATGTATGGACATTTTAAGCATAGAGAAACAACAAACAAGTGAAAACATATGAAATCAAAGGGTTTCGAGATTTGTCGGAAATTTACAAACTTAACGCCGGTGAAATCCGAAAAGATAGAAATGAAGCTCTTGATGAGGTGAACGTTTTTCTACAAAGAAGCGAGATGATCCAAGTACGTTTGGTGGTGTTATTTTGATGATCAAAGAGATGGTGGTGGTGGTGGTTTTCTTGAAAGAAAATAGAGAAAAAGAGTGAGGAGAGAGAGAAAGGTTTGGTGGAAATGAGGAAGGAAAGAGGGAGGTGAGGGTTTTGGTGAAAGCCTCCCCTCTTCAGTCTCCATCATTGTGCTCCGTGTGATGTTCGTTGTTCCGATTGTTTAAACGTTTAAACAATATTTTGTACGTTTAATTATAAGTTTTAAAATGCGAATATTTATCCAATATTTTACTCGAAGTATTTTATCAAATACTTAAAAATTAGGTTGTAAAATATAACTTAACTTGTTTCGTTTTGTTTACGTGTTTAATATTTTAATTGTGTGGACCTTGTTTGTATGATTCGAAATTGAATTGAAATATTATCAAAATAATATTTTGGATATAATAGCATTATTAAATAATGTTATAATAGTTAATAAAATTGTTCACCAACGTTCGTATTTATTGAATCGAATTGCATTCGATTTGAAACTTGTACGATTTAAACAAATCGCATACTTGTATATATTCATCAATATATATTTCGATGCATCAATTAGGCTAACACATAACTAATTACATGTATTAACAATTGATTAGGTACTAATTACTAGTCCTAATTTGGCGGGTGTCACAACAATGTTTTGATTCACTTCAATTTAGGAAACAGTAGTGGGAATGAAAATTTCTTAAGTAACGTGAGAAAAGTTCAAAGAGAGTACAATAATTTTTGGAAGTATGGAAGTATCAATGATATCGTGTCATTTGTACAAAAAGAATGTTTCACATCTACAAAACTCATTTACCCCCAACATCAATTATCTCACAAACGTAAAATCAAAAATTGTAAAAATTGCAACATTAAATTCCACGTTTTCTCCACTTGATTTTCCGTTCCTCAAGGCGTACTTTCGATGATTTTTTTTTTCATTTTTTTGTTTGGTTTTATAAGTTATTAGCACATGTGTTAATTCTTTGTTGTATATTTAATTTAGGGTTAGGGTTTAGGGTTATGCTTTAGTAGAATTTAGGGTTTTGAAGGGTTTAGTAGGGTTTAGGGTTTAGAAGGGTTTAGGGTTTAGTAATATTTAGGGTTTAGAGTTTTTTAAAGCGTTTGCGGATTTGGTTTACGGTTTGGGGTTTGGGTTTTTGGCAAAAACCCCAAACCCTAAATCATAAACGTAACATTTTAACACATGTGTTAATAAAATGTGAAACCCTCCAAAAAGAAGAAAATAAAAAAAAAACTCGTCAAAAGTATGCCTTGAGGGATGAAAAAACGAAGAGGAGAAAACGCTGAATTTAATGGTGTTATTTTCATAATTTTTCAATTTTTCATTTGTGAGATAATTGATGTTGAGGGCAAATGAGTTTTGTACATGTGAAGCATTCTCCTTGTACACATATCACAATATCATTGGTACTTCCGTTATTTAAAAATTATTGTACTCTAATGATTACACCTCTAAGTAGCGTTTCTCGGCTTTTTTATTTTGTGAACGAGAGACTAAGTTGAAAAAACATGGTATAAATAAAATTTATCATGTACATTGTAGATGCATCCCAATCAAAACTCAAAACCATTTGAAAGCCCTAACCCCAGATATGTTTATGGCGCTTCGGTTATCACCCATGGGAATATCAATAATCAATTGAATGTGGTGATAAAAGCTTAGATTAATATGGAGTATTAGCTACGTAGTGTTAACACCGATTTGGGGCGGTTACTCGATTTCAAGGGAGTAATCGCTTGTGAAGATGATCGAGTGAGCCAAAATGGTCCGTCAGTGATTCCACAACTGCCTTTCAAAAAAAAATACAACTGATTTGGTATTCATTTAATTAATTAATTTTTTTATTTAAAAAACGATAGTACTCCCTCCGTCCCAAAATGATTGTCACCAAACAAGAAACACGCTGTTTAAGAAAAATGCATTTATTACTGTCGACTGCCAATAGGATTTCAAATTTATAATTTTCAATTATTTTGATTGGTTGATTTTGAAAGTGAGCAATAATTTTAGGACAAACATAAATAGAAAGGTGGACAAACAATTTGGGACAGACGGAGTAGTTAGAATTAGGTTCTTTCTCGATATGATCTTCTTGTTTGGTTAAATGATTCATACATAAATGATTTTTTTTCTATATATCATGTTAATTGAATAAAAGATCATGTTTTTTTGCCACTTTCAACTAGTTTTATAAAAAAAGAAGAATCATCAATCATTTATATCTTGAATCAAAAGAGAGTGTGTATCACTCTTTTGATATTTTCTGGTCAAATTTTTCGAAATAGATGAAATTGGAATATTCAAAACTTATTTCCATTCCGTTGTATCTATATTATATATGATAGGGCACTTTAAGCTGACATCATTCGTCTGACCTGGCCCAATCTGATTAAGAAAACTTGCTGACGTGTATACGCTGCTAATCAAGAAAAATTGTGGTTTTTTTAGGTTTAATTTAATTACTTAATAAACTAATTAATTTGCGGCTGTATTTACTCATGGGCGTTGCATGATACTATTCTCAATGCATAAACAGAAGGATGCTTGTGGCAGGAAACGTTTCAGTATCCCATGCCAAATGTGTCACTCAGCTTTGAAGGAATACCAATGGTTGTGGCAGGGAAACGTTTCATTATTCCATACCAAATTGCCCAATGCAGAAACAGAAGCATGCTTGTGAAGGACTACCAATGGTTCGCTCGGTTATTATAAAGATTATGATATGAGACGTCTTCATTTATCCCATCGTTTCTCTAAGCAATCTACAAAGTATACCCATCTTTCAAAGAATTTGAAAACGTTTGTACTCATGGAAAACCAAAACTACAACTTCATCTCAGAACTTGACACTCTCAAAGATTCATGGAAACTTAAGGTTCGGATACTAAGAATGTGGAAGAGCACCTACTCACTTGAGATGATTATCATGGACGAACAGGTTTGTACATAAACATTCAGTCTTTCTCACCTTTTATTTTATATGTCCAGAATAGCATCGGTAAAATTTTGTTTATGTTTTGTATTTAGGCTGAAAATATACAAACCACTATTAAGATGGCTCTCTGTCCTACTTTCGAAAAGGTTTTGGAGGAGGGTATGATTGTGTTTCTTAGCAAGTTCGGGGTTGGAGAAAATAAAGGCAAATACCCATTGTTGAGACATCGCTACAAGGTGAACTTTTACCGATGAACATCTGTTAAGAGATGTACAGATTTTGCAGGACCTTTGTATGGTTTTAACTTCTTTGATTTCGCTGAGATCAACAATCACCTTTACGACCCACATCTTCCTGTTTGTAAGTTTTTGTTTTGTTGATCTTTTATTATAAGTTATTTGATTGTTGATAATTTAAACTGTTTTTACGTATACATATTATTGGATGTGTTATTGAATATGGTAACTTGGAAGTTTATGACAAAGAAAATGGCAAGGAAGGGAAACGTATGGATTTGGAACTTGAAGATTTAAAGTATGTTAAACTAACTTTACACTTGGAACTGTAAAGTATATTAGATTTACTGTCTCTGTAATCTGTCTATTAACACCTATTCTGTAATCTATCTATTAACACCTATTCTGATTATGTAGAGGAGTTAAGGTTAAATGCACTTTATGGGATGAGTTCGCGGAACAATTTCTGAAATACGTTGTTGGCATTAGTACACAGCACCATGTTGTAATAATCCTCAATTTGGTCGAATCCGAGATTGGCAAGGTAAATTTTGGTCGATTCCGATATTATATAAGATATAATTTGTAATAGTAATCTCTGTATGTGTTGTTTTGCAAGTGCGACTTTTCAAAATAATCTTTTTGGATCTAAGTTGTTCATTGATGATAATGTGGAAGAAATAATTGACTTTAGGAAAATGTATCTGTACTCCTCAAGCAAATAATCTGTAGACCTCATAGTCATTCTGGATACAAGATTATTTCATTATTTGTGTGTATTTACTGTAGATTCATGTGTACTTCTGGATGTGGTGTTTCTTCTTCCCAAGCAGGAAGTCAACTATCCAATCAACATGTTCATTCCGTTAAGCAAGAGTTTTTGACTGCGACCAAGCATTGTACAATCGATGAGATTGTTGACTCATCTGAGGTTTGCTCTTATATATTTTGCTACCTAGTTACTTTTTATTTCTAATTTGTAAGTACATTCTTTAATGTTTTTAATTTTGTTTAAATCTTAAAAACAGCTGATGGTGTGCATTGTTCTAGCTAATACCAAGAGTGTTGATGAATAGAATGGCTGGTTCTATGTAGCCTGTCGTAAACATAAGAGCAAAGCTGTTAAGAAGACTGAGTATGTGGACCTTGAAGTCAATGATGTCGGTGGTGAAAATGCAGATGATGGTGCTCTGTATTGTAAGAAATGCAAGGGCAAAGCGCATGCAGTGTTTCCAAGGTTGTTGTTTTGCCTTCATTGTCTGCCAATAAACTATTCTACTGATTGTTAATATTATCTGTACTTAATGGAACCCTTTTTACAATATTAGTTATAAAGTTCATATTAGAGTTCAGGATACCACTGGAAGTACCTCTTTTGTCTTGTTTGATAAAGACATGTACAAGCTGATGCATAATCATGCATCTAATTTGGTTGATAAACAACACAGGGTTAGTATATCTTCTATGTGCATAATGTATCTTTTTAGAATTATTTATTTTGTATGATAATACTCAATATCTATTTATTTTATTGTTTCAGGATGGTTCTCTCGATAAGTTTCCTGAAGAGCTTAACCAGTTGGTTAATAAGACGTTGCTCTTCAAGGTGGATGTTTCAAACTACAACATTGACTTTGCCTATCAAGTTTTCACAGTCTTAAATGTCTGTGCTAATTCAAGTATAATTTCTGATTTTAAGGCCATGCATCCAGATGATCAGGTTGTTACTCTGAATCTTTGAAAGTTAATATTGTCGAGAACTTTCAATGTTTGTGTGTGTAAGTACTGATTTAAGGTATATGTGATTGTAAGGCCGGAGATGAAAGGCTCGAATTTTTTGGTGAAAAAACTACTGCTGCATTTGCTAGAGATGTTCAGAATAAGGTAATTAACCTTAAAGTTTTATTTTCCCTGGCGTCTTTTATGTTTCATTGGATATAAGATGTATTCTGTTTAATTTAGTTTCTATGTGATTTGTTTGAAGGATGTTGTGTCTTCTACCGTCGATCCTTCAACCGGTGTTGATCAGTTTGAAGACACTGTTACTACCCCCTTCAAGCAAACGAAAGATACAAGTTGTTGAAGTGGATGGCAAAGTGGGAGCATCTACCTCTAAGAAACGTCTGGTACCTGTGAAGATTGAGAAGGCTTGATTCAAGAGTTCTTGTTAGCATGTTATGTTTTAATGTTTGAACGCTTAATGCTGTTTGTTTTAATGTATAGTTTTTTATTATGTTTAAGTACTATGTAGCTTCCATATGAAAGCTTTTGGCTACATTCTGGTTCTCAGAAGTAGACGTTTTAGTATTTTCGGATTTCCTTGTACTATCTAAACTATTGTTGTTTTCATTTCAAGAAGGTTACGAAGAAAAAAAAACCTTCATCATCAATGTAAGAAATGTTTAATTTTCTTCTATCCGTTAAGTAGTGTTTTTGTTCAGTTGAAATCCAGAATGAATGGAAGATCCTGTAGCATGTATATATTTTCATTCTTCTATCAAATTATTATATGATGCATTTTAATTAATTTTCTACTATACGTTTTAATACCATTCCAGCATTTGTTAATCTTCCATTCATATCAAATAGAAATCAAATTAAACAAACGCTTTACTTCTACGTAAACATGTAAAAGTCCATGTGGTTAGTAGCGTAACACCAATATATTATTTGGGTGGTTGTTCAGGCTAATTAAATTCTTACTTCATATTGTTACATAACCTATACCGTCATACATATGCTACCATCTAAAGTCTAAACGGACCAATTCAATGAACAAGTCCAATACACAAACTTATAATTCATGCACATCCACCTGGTATAACATAAAACTTAATACAAGCTCCTATAAGTTAGTAAATGTATCGCTAAAGCCAAACAAGAAAAAAATAAAACTTAATAAACTTATATTATTCTACATCTATTACAGTTACAGATTAATACCATCTAATTTTATAAATTATTTTATATCAACATGTGTATACACGGGTTCATGATCTAGTAATATTACCAAACAGGAGAATAATACTTTATTCTTTTCTCTACTTCGATTCTATATTCATACCAAATATGTTTCTTGGGACTTGTTCCATTTTTCTACATTTCCATTCTCTAATTCGATG
The DNA here is from genome assembly GCA_963422505.1 of Pseudognaphalium luteoalbum. Classification (NCBI taxonomy): domain Eukaryota; kingdom Viridiplantae; phylum Streptophyta; class Magnoliopsida; order Asterales; family Asteraceae; genus Pseudognaphalium; species Pseudognaphalium luteoalbum. The sequence goes on from OY730196.1 coordinate 54,754,943, forward strand.
CTGTTCTCTTTAATTACCTCCTACCACACGTACCTTAAGGGGTGATGTTTATCAAAACCCATTTTATATTGCTAGTGCAAATATTTAACTAGTGTTGTATAAATAGTAATAGCAGGTTACCCGCGCGATCCTGCAGGAGTTATATATTTTGAATTGAATCATCTAATTCCACATATCATATATAACTTGAAGAATCGACGTTTCTTTGTGCAACAGTTCAACTTCAAAGAAGAATTTTTTCACAACTCCAAATGATTCGATAATATATAAAACTTACTACTAATATCGAGTCTCAGAGATTGGAGCAGCTATATGTAACATATTTAAAGTGAAACTTTATACACCGTTTGCAACCTTTTATTATTGATATTCACTCTTGCCTTGCTCATCCTGATCGTTGTATGACATTTTATATTTGCTTTGGTGTCAATCTAGCATCACTTTTGACAAGTGCAGATCTAAATCCATCAGCAATTGCAATTCGATTGAGCTCAAAATAGGTGTTGTCGTCTAAAGCCTAGATTCTAGAACTACCCCAGCTTTTAGATAGATGTTCTGTACAACAAAGTCATGTTTTATACCCGTGGTACAAGTAAGTTCATAGCTATTAACACCTGCAAAGAAAAGGATACTTTAATCTAATGCCACTTTTTGAGTTTTGAGTCACTATATGAAAAAAAAAACATAACCTTCATGAGTTGGAATGAACATATCAGACAAAGAAACAAAGATGTATATACCATTTAAAATGAACATAGGTTGCTTGACATGTTTCTTTATTAATCATTGTGAACCGTTGCAAGTAAATCAAGGCACGGTACCTATCGAGAATGTCAAATACCAGCAATGTATAAAAGAATTGAAGAACTTGTAAAAAAATAGCAACCATTGAGCCTTAATGCATTTAAGAAACATAAATACATAGAATCTTTTCCTTACCTTTTACCCGTAATAAATCATAACTGACCTTCCTGTTCCACTTCATGAAGCCCAAATTCGTATGTGATCACAATCCTCGATAGTTTCCAACAATATATATTATTGCTTGAACACGTGGATGAAAATCGACATTTATCTCATATACATTCTGAAAATAAACCAAGATCGGGACAAGTTCGTTAGTATCAAGTAAAAAGGTTGCGAAAGATCATGTGTTTCTTTAACAAAGAAACCATAATTGTCTTCTTAATTCAAAAAATACACCAAAATGTTTCATGTGTCAACAAGCTTCAAGCTTGTCAGAATGCATTCTCTGAGTGGTCCAAAACAAGATTAGAGAGATAGATAATCTCAATTCACAGCGTGATTAGAAAATAATGTACATAAATACGACCTCAATTCTAGCTTCGGGAAATACGTTCTTATGAAACCAACTTCGGAGATCCACGAATGATCTAATACCAAGTCCAATATCGCCATCCACGGTAGCGCACAACCATTGGTCCTTAACAAATTGTTGTAGAGCTTTCTCCTTTTAAGAAATCGTAAAATTCTTGAGTGTTGGAGGGACTGAAGATAACGTACTCTGCAAATGTGATATTTGAATTCAATTCAAAGTTATAATATGCTTGCATTTATAACTTGGGGCTAGAAGTGTCACTACAGTCTTTTGTTTTTTGCAAAGCGACAAAGCTACTGGATGCATATTTTGTTGCTAACATAATTTTGTGTCATATTGAAATAAACAAACCTGGTTTTCTAGCTGATTTATATTGATGGCTTCAATATTGAAAATGGTACCCTGAGCAGTGGCATCTTGTGTTGTCTTAAATCTGATGCAAATCATTAAATAGTATTCATATATCAGCAAAATCCAAATATACATGAACATCTTTACCAATATTCTTTATGATAAATTCATTATAGAAATACCAACATATACATGTAATATCAAGGAGTTAACAAGGTGTATTGCAAATAAAGGAAAAACTACATGCACACAATTATATTAGATCAAGCTAGAATGGTTCAAATTATCAAAATCAGTCCCAATTAAAGAATCGCTAAAATCCGTGAAGATATTGTTAAAAATAAAAGGAAACTTCTCTTCTTGAAGATGTGTCCCAATAAAGAGTTTAATCTTCCAAGGCTACAAATGACATGTAAATGAAAACAGATGATAGTTTTCAAAAACAATAACCGTAAACGAAATCGAACCCAGAGACGGTGGTGGTTGTCCGTTTGGATAGATATACGTAAATCCAAATTTGTGGTGGTGGCACTTTCATGGATGACAGCTTCGATCAGGTAGACGGAGAGGCGGCGATAACTCGCCGAGGAGGGGGAGGGGGAGGACGACAGAGAATACGAAGGATTGATGCGCAGTAAAGTAATTGATTTAATTGTAAAATTTCTCTTGAAGGGTATATTGGGGATTTTTCATATCCTTGTTAAGTTTAAGCCAAAATATATAAATGCTTAATAAGGGATTGTAAATCTTTATATCTATAAAACAAAGATTTTTTCTAACTAATTAGTCATGTCATATCATCAACTTTCTTTTTTAAAAGGCTACCTAATTACCCACATCATTAACATAGTTTTTCCTTAATTTCTTCCTAATTTCTTAGTATGCCACATTATCAGATTTCCTTTTATGAAAAACCTACATAATTATGCTACACTATAAAATTAGTTTCTCCTTAAAAGTGTTTAAATTAAATTTCTAGTACTCTCATCTTATAAGTTTTTCAAGATTTTTCAAATTTTCAATAAAGTACATTCTATTTTGTGAGGAGTCGTGACTCAATTTTATTATACTTTACTATAATAGTCTTTTAAATTATTACATTACATTTAGTTTAATGATTTTTTTCATTATTCATTTTCTTCCATTCTTGAAAACTCTCTCACTAAATTTTATTAAGAAATCAAAAGAGAAATTTGATAGCAAATTCATGTTAGATTCAAGGGTTTAGAAATCAAAATATCATCATCTTTAGCATCATCATCATCTAGTTCTTTTTCAAGTGTAAGTGTTCATGTTCATGTGCAAATTTCTTGAAATTAGCTTCGGTAAATCATGCATGTTGATTTATTCATAGATTTTGAATATTATAAACTGATTTGTATCATCACTTGACTATTTTCTTGGTTGTAAGCTTATTATTTACTTCATAAATCTATCAAATTGGGGTTTTGATTGAATGTTCATGAGTTGTTGGTTAGAATATTAACTTATTTGAAATGAAAGCTTGAAATTGATGTTATATGATGTTATTTGATGATAAATTAAAGTTTGATAACTTACAAACTTGTTGATGATGTTTTGATATATAAATTAGGGGTTGAATTCGTGCAGTGTTATTTGCAAGTCTGATACTCTGTTTATAACATGAGAACGTGATCCAGCTTTATTACCCGGATCGCGTTACTATGTGTTATTTGGCTACAGTCTGATTTGAACTGTGGAACGGGATCCTGAACCTTGAACCCGGATCGCGTTAGTCTCTATTATTTTGGGGTCAATCGAATTTGCTCTTAGGAACGCCATCCTAAACCCTTTTCCGGATCGCGTTGTCTAGTGTAATTTTGAAACAGAAAGATTTTCAAATAGGAACGAGATCCCACCCTTCTATCCCAGATCGCGTTTGCATGTTTAAATTTGACAGATATGATAACTTGTGGACTTGTGTACTTGTTATGATTAGTGGTATCATTAATACATAGTATCTATTGGTTGGATACAATATCTATAAGTAAAGTTATGATCATTTATAAATGAGTTTCTAATTTATGTTTCGGGTTGTGTTCTCAGATTTACAGAAGACTCAGTAATATTAGACCACTGAGTGGAGACCGGGAATATCAGGTGAGTGGTAATTGTATTCTTCGGTTTAACTCAGTTGTAACAGGTTTGGTTACAACGGGTGAACATACATTGTTATTGATATTGATTGTTTAATCATTTAGATTAATGTTATTGTTGATTGGTTGATTATATTTTGTAATGGAATGATTAATGTGCAATATGTGATTATTGGCCGTTGGGCATATGTGTATTATTGGGAGGTCAACACTGGTTGGGTTTGTTGCTATTGTTTGACTGGCGGGGTTTCCGATACACATCGTTGATGGATGAACCCTATTCAGTGAAGATAGCTTCAAACTATCGGTAAATCACTGTGATGGCATATCAGTGGTTTAAAGTGTTCTTGTGATGGCATACCAAGAACCATCGGTCCTCTTTGTTGTTGGGTGTTATTGTTTATTTGTTGTAAGATTTGTTATTTCTGGATTGAATTGTCGGATACAGTTCCATTCACTTAGCTGTGAGCTAATCCCACCATGTTTAACATTTTGCAGATTTTGGTTAGATGACTGACATGGCATGGGTACTGGATGGATGTTTGACTAATGTGGCGTCAACTCTGATATTTTGGGTTAATCAATGAAATGTTTTGGAAACTTATTCGGCACATATTAATAATTTAGTTTATGAATGTAACTATTTTGAATCGCTAAATCTTTGTGTAAATTATGAATGTACATATTTTTGGTTTGAAAATATTGGGACTCGCGCTTTCGGTATTAAAATAATATAAAATGCATTAGAATATTATTGGGGTGTTATAAATTGGTATTAGAGCTGTTGAGTCATTGATCACTGAACTCAAGTGGTCACTGATCACAAGGATTAAGGGGGAGATTATATAGGAAATCGTTGAAGTCATTAATCGCTGATAATGTGAAGTCACTGATCATGTCTTATATTCACATTCTCTGTCCTACTCTATAAGAGAACTCTCCATGAAGAAAATGATTCAAGTCAAGCTCCTGTCACTGAAGGTCTCATGATCGCTGTTCGTATCTTAAACCAACGAAAGATGAAGAACTTATAAAGATCAAAGACTCAACTATGTGTGTCTCTGATACTCATCTATCAGCGAGAGTCTCCAAGTCTTCTTGAGTTCTTCTTTCTGCTAAATAAAAGAAGTCACTAAAGATTAGCTGTTCAAGTCATTCTTTAGAGCATGTTAGCTCGCATTGAGAATGAGGAGGATTGATATATCTATCAGTGACTGCAGCATTAAATGCCGCATTAAATAAGGAGTTGCATTCGGCATTATTACGGCGCAGCACGTGTTCCTCGTAACTTGAAAAGAGTAACGTGGAAGCATCTGATTGGTTTATGGTACAAGGTGATATTTCCCAAGACAGAATGTCGAACCATGATGTATCACATCTCAACTACCTCACCAATCAAGCAGCGACACGTGTCCTTCCAGATCCTGAATTTAAGGGTTTAGCGTCTATAAATAGCGTAGAATGTTGTACTCCATTTTGTGTCGATTGTTTGTATTGTTACTTGTTTGTCAGTAACTAGTTTGTCTAAAATACAAACAACACCAGCGAGTGAACTAGTAGCGTTTCTGTCCACTATTAGTCCATCTCAGCGAGTGAGCAAGTTAGCGTGTTTGTCCACTACTGCTCATCTCCTTTTGTAAGAGCTATATTGTTTGATTTAATTCTGCAATCAACAATAGATAAATTTTATCAATAAAAGAATTTATCTTTCAGCTAGTATTGTATCAGCAACTAAACTGCCATCTTACTTATATATATTTGTGTTCATATTGCTGTCACTTTAATACGGTTAAAAACTTGATAAATAAGTTAACACATTAAAACAGAAAAGTTTTTAATTGTATTCAACCCCCCCTTCTACAATTAACTCACTGTTAATGATTCATAATCACTAACATAATAGTGATTAGGGACTCACAATTGGTATCAGAGCAGAGTTGGTTTAAATATAATTAAGTCAGATCTGCAATGGAATCGGTTAAATACAACTGTATTGATTCTGAGTACCAGAAGGGAAATGGCTCCACTACCAAACCACCGGCTTTTGATCCATCTAGAATTGAAACCTGGATGTCCAGGATGATGATGTTCTTAGATCTTGCTGATGATCATCTTTGTGCAATAATTACTGATGGTCCATACACCCCAACTACTATTGTTCCTGCAGTTGCAGATACTGCAACTACTCCTGCTATACCTGAAATGGTTATGCCCAAAAGGGAGGAACAGTGGTCAGATGAGGATAAACGTATGGTAAGGCTAGACAAACAAGCTAAAATTTACATAAGCATGGCACTTTCTGATGAAGTGTTTGAGTCTATTAGATTGTGTACAACAGCGAAACACATGTGGGATACTCTTAGAAACATCTATATTGGAACTCCTGGCATAATTCGCTGTAGAGAAGTAAATCTAACTCGTCAATATGAGTTGTTTGCTATGGAACCCAATGAGTCACTGGCATCTACCTATACTAGATATCAAGCTTTAATTAATAAAATGGAAAAAGCCAATATAGGAAAGGACCAGAGATTCATTATTGAAAAGTTTCTAGAGTTACTACCTAGGAAAACTTGGGGAACCATTGCAACATGCATAAGACAAAGAAATGATTATAATTTTCTCAATCTAACTCAAGTTTATGGAATTTTACTAAATTGGGAACAATCTGAGAAGCTAGCTGATCAAAGTGAGCACATTCGTGCTGCACTAGGAGGACAAAAGATTTCGAATGCCCTTGTAGGTGAGCTTGATGAAGTTGATCAAAAACAGAAAGCAAAGTTTACCAAGCTTAGCTCAAAGTCACTGATTGCAGAAGAAGAAGGTAATGTCGCTGAAGACCAGTCAGAAGCAAGCTATGATGAAGGACTAGAGAAGTTGGAAAGAGACATGGCCATGATGGTTGCTAATTTCAGAAAGAACAGCAGATTCAACAGATCTGCCGGTTCATCATCAAATGATGATTTTAAACCAAAAGGTGAGTGCTACAAATGTGCCAAGCCTGGCCATTTTGCAGCTGAATGCAGGTCCAAAGCTGTCAACTCTTTCGCTGATCAAAAACTCAGCTTCAGAAATGACAAGTATAACAAGTACAAAACAAAGTACAAGAAGCTGAAGGAAATGTCCAAGTCAAAGAAAAGGAATAAAGGGTTTATAGCTGAAGAAGGATCTGTCAGTGACTCTGACTCAACTTCATCATCTGATGAGGAAGAAGCAATGATCTGTTTAGACAAGGATTACTGCCTGATGGCTGATGATGCTGCTTTCCATGAAGACATCAAAGAAGTAGCTCAGAAATGTTCAGCATCTGGGTGGGATCCAGAAACTCTCTACAAGGTACATTGTTTTAAGTCTGCATCAGTGACTGAAAAAGATTTAATCTTTGAAACTTTGATAGTTGACTTATCAAATGCTCATGACATTCAGAAAAGACAAGAATGTATGATCAGTGACTTAACATCTAAACTTCAACTTCAAGAAGAAAATTTGTTAAAAATAAAGAATCTTACACTTGGTCTTGATGCACAAATACATGCAAATCAAAAATGCATTCAAGAAAAAGTAAAATTTGAAACTAAATTTTCACAACTCAATGAAGTGATGAAGTCATGGTGTAGATCTGCATTAAAAGTGAATCAGTGCATAAGTAATCAAATCCCAAAACAAGTTAAGGCTATTCTGGGAGGTGATTATGAAACTGCTGCTGCTGCTCTCGCTGATGTAACCAAAGTTGATCAAATATTCAATTTTGATGAAACATTCTCAGAGTTTGTCTTTGAACTAATGTCAATTTTCAGTGAGCCTAAACCAAATCACTTTGTGAGGAGTTCACAGGTAACTAGTAGTTATGATATTGCTGCAAGTATTGATGAACTAAAGAAACTAGAAATTTATGAATCAACAACTTGCACAGCTCTTATCAAAACTATCACTGATGATCAAGAATCTATCAGCGACTTCACTTCTGACACTCCAGTCACTGATGATCTTATTATCAGTGACTTAAAGTCAAAGAAGCAAAATGAGGCAGTAAATCTGAGAACTTCTAAGTCCTCATCTAGTGTGAACAATAAGTCAAAGAAATCTAAGTCCACAAATAAAAAATGCTACAAATGTGGAAGTAGACAGCACGTGTCATCAGATTGTTCATCATCACAAGTTTCACTCAGTCAACCATCATTAGTATGTCAGCATGTGGTATCTGAATGTTCAGCTACATCATCTTCAAAATCACAAATAATCAGTGAGCATTCAGATACTATTGATGCAAGCCTGTGGAAGCCTGAACCAAAGGCTGACCACCATGAACCCATCTCAGGATGGGTTCATCAATTGAACTAATTGTTTGTGTGTGATGCAGGGCATTCTCAGAGAGACAATTTGGTATCTGGATAGTGGTTGTTCCAGACATATGACCGGATGTAAGTCCTTGCTCAGTGACTACCAGGATGAAAGAGGTCCTGATGTAGTGTTTGGTGATAATAACATTGGTAAGACCAGAGGATATGGGGTCTTAACCAATGGTAATGTTATGTTTAAGAAGGTGGCATATGTTGAAGGACTGAAGCATAATTTACTAAGCATTAGTCAGTTCTGTGATGCCAAAAATAAAGTGTTGTTTGATCATGAAGCTGGAGTTGTTTACAACAAGAATGGAAGCGTTGTCCTGGCTGCTCAAAGAAAAGGCAATACATATGTAGTCAATATGGACTCAGCACAATCAGGAACATGCTTTTATTCCAGAACCATTTCAGAAGAAAAATGGTTACGGCATAAGCGTCTCTCTCACTTGAACTTCAAGGCCATCAGCAAGCTCAGCAAGAATGACTTAGTAAATGGTCTTCCAAAGCTAGCTTATGACAAAGACAAGCTATGTTCAGCATGTAAGAAGGGAAAGCATCACAGCTCTTCATTCAAAAGCAAATAAACATCTTCAGTGACAGAATGTTTTCAACTGATGCATATGGATCTGTTTGGTCCAGTGAGTTCTCCCAGTCTTGGTGGTAAAAGGTATTGCTTGGTAATTGTGGATGAATACTCCAGATACACCTGTGTATTCTTTCTCAAAGCCAAAAGTGATGCAACATAGGAAATCATATCCTTTATCAAAAAGATGGAAAACTTAAATGATTGTTCAGTTAAACATTTAAGAAGTGATAATGACACTCAATTTAGAAATATTGACCTTGAAAGTTTTTGTGATTCAAAAGGTATTTCTCAAAACTTCTCTGCACCAAGAACACCTCAACAAAATGGTGTTGCAGAGAGGAGAAATAGAACCTTGATTGAATCAGCAAGGTCAATGCTCATAGATGTTGGTCTTAAGACCCATTTCTGGGCTGAAGCAGTCAATACTGCCTGCTACACTCAGAATAGGTCTCTGATTGTCAAGAGACATGATAAGACAGCTTATGAATTGCTAAGGGGGAGAAAACCTGACATAAGTTTTCTTCATGTTTTTGGCAGTACCTGCTATGTCTTAAACAAAAGAGATCACTTAGGAAAGTTTGATCCCAAAGCTGATGAAGGTATATTTGTTGGCTACTCAATTATCTCAAAAGCTTTCAGGGTTTATAATAAAAGAAGGGAATGTATTGAAGAATCAATGGATGTTACCTTTGATGAATCTTATGATAAATCACTCACTGATCCATAAGACTATGAAAATCTTATTTTTAATACAATCAGTGATGACAAGCATGAGATTCATATATCAGATTCTGAAAGGGAAGATGATATCCCTGAAGGCACTTCTGGCTCTACTTTAGCTAAGAATGATTCAGGAACTTCATCTTTGCCTATTGACATCCCATCATCATCATCATCTCATCATCTGCATCAAAATGATAACTCTCACTGTCTAAATCAAAGCTTAAACATTAATCATACTTCAAATGCTGATGTGTCTGATGGATCACCTCTGGGTAATCAAGTCACTGCTGAACCTCAGCGAATGACTAGATGGACTAAACATATTAATAATCAATTGATTATTGGTGATCCACAATCCAAGGTCCAGACCAGATCAGCAACTGCTAACTTTTGTTTGTTTGTAAGCTTTGTGTCACTGATTGAGCCCAAGAAGATTGATGAGGCACTCACTGATCATCACTGGATAGCTGCCATGCAAGATGAGCTATCTCAGTTTGAAAGAAACAAAGTCTGGAAGTTAGTGCCTCAAGTATCTGGGAAATCTGTGATTGGAACAAGATGGGTGTTCAGAAACAAGATGGATGCTGATGGTGTTGTGATAAGGAATAAGGCTAGACTGGTTGCACAAGGTTACTATCAGCAAGAAGGAATTGACTATGATGAAACCTTTGCACCAGTTGCTAGACTTGAAGCAATCAGGTTGTTCTTAGCATATGCAGCTCACAAGAAATTCAAGGTATACCAAATGGATGTAAAAAGTGCCTTCTTGAATGGAAAGCTGCAGGAAGAAGCGTATGTTAAGCAACCACCTGGATTCACTGATCCCAAGCATCCAGGTTATGTCTATAAGCTGGAAAAAGCTTTATATGGACTAGAACAAGCTCCTAGAGCTTGGTATGACACTCTCTCTACTTTCTTAACTAAATGTGGGTATGTCAGAGGCAAAATTGACAGCACCCTATTTATCAAAAAGGATAAGAGAGATGTTATATTGGTCCAAATTTATGTTGATGATATTATATTTGGGTCTACTAACAATGACTTGTGCAAGGAATTCTCTGACCTCATAACTAAAAGTTATGAAATGAGCATGATGGGTGAACTAACATTTTTCCTTGGTCTGCAAATAAAGCAAACCAAGACTGGTATTTTCATAAATCAAGGAAAGTATGTTAAAGATTTATTAAAGAAATTTGAATTCACCAACTGCTCATCCCTTGGTACACCAATGTCATCTGCAGTAAAATTACATGCTGACCCTGATGGTAAATCTGTAAACATCACTGCTTACAGAGGAATAATCGGGTCACTGCTTTATTTAACTGCTAGTAGACCAGACATTATGTTTGCTACATGTCTATGTGCTAGGTATCAAGCTGATCCAAAGGAATCTCACTTACTCGCTATCAAAAGAATATTCAGATATCTGAAGGGTACTGTAACATCCTCAAATCGGGCCTAGGAGAAACAGGTATTTTCTTTAGCTTTTATAAGTAATATATATATATATATATATATATATATATTATTATATGTGTTTGATTGTAAATTTAATAGGAAAATAAGTTTCAGGTAATGTTGTGACTAATGAAATATTGTTTACTTTAAATAAATTTAGGTGACGGTAAAATAAAATAATTTTCTCGTATGTAAAATTTAGGTTCCAGACAATATATTTAAGACGGATATGAAATACCCGTATAATAGGGTCGGTTAAGTAAAGAGGCCGACCTCCTCTTTTCTTTACTTTACTTTCTAAAACTTGCAGTAAGTTCAAGAACAATCAACTACCTTTCAAAACCATATTCAAGAGTTAAAATCAAGATCATATTCAAATAATCTAATCTGGAGTTGTGATTATTTCATTGTCATCATTATCATCAGTGAATCTTTGCTTTGGATAGATTATGTAAGTGTTTTTGTTTGTAAAAAAAAATGGGTTTTAACCTTAATAATGTATTTGTTGATAGTTATGCGAATTAGAAGTTTGAATTAGGTTAAAAGATGGTATATAATGTTACTTGAAGTTATTTGAGCCTTTGATAGTTTTCAAATTCGAATTTGATGTCATTTTGATGATGATTTGAGTTTTGGTTCGAGCTGTACAATAACAGGTCTGTTCTTGAGCTGAAGAACAGCTCAACGTGATCCCCAAACCCTAGCTTGGATCGCGTTCACTAGTTATAAATGATTTAGGACGGATTTTACTCTTGGGAACGCGATCCCAAGCAATTACCTGGATCGCGTTGCCAAGTACAAATCAATCACAGAAAGTTTTCAAAGGATGAACGCGATCCAGCCTCTTGTTCATGATCGCGTTTCTCAGTGTAATTCGTTAACAAAAATTTTTCTTAAGGGGAACGCGATCCCACAAAATTTGAACCGGATCGCGTTTGTCTGTTGTATTTTGATGAATAGGTTAAACTGTGAACTTAAATATAAACCATATACATATGTATTATATGGTTACTTATGTGTGAGATTTATCAATATTGCAAATACTATTTTGTAATGACAAGTTACTAATTTGTTATTATGTGTAACAACCCCAAAATTAGGGCCAATTTAAAATTTTCCTAATTACTTGTTTACTACTTGTATTTAGTATGAAATAGGACTAAGTACGATAATTACTTAATATATATATATATATATATATATATATATATATAGGTTATATATATATCTATATATACACGTATACGATTCGTTCAAATTGTATGAGATTACAAAAGTACAAAATACGGACGTTGGTGAAACAACTAAATCTTACACTTAAAAAAAAGGAGTTCACCAGCAAAAGACGATTTAAGATTACTTATGGGCTGCTTATCGATTAAGAAATCGAATGAGGGATTGGGCTGCAACCCCTTTTTTATACGCTCTTTTTAATTAACACCCCTGCGACACAATATCTTGAGTACCTATGCAGGTGGCGTATTACCTACGCCTTTCCAACAAGAGATCAAAATTGCTCAGCGCCCTCAAAACGCGCGTACGCAAGTTACTACATTATATTATGGTTATAATATAACAAACGCGCACGTTTTATTTAAAACGTTACTGAATATTATGAAACGCGACCAACCGACAAAAACAAAACAAAGTTATATTTTATAACTTAAAAACAAGTAGTTTGATAAAATACTCCGACTAAAACATCGAATAATATCTCGTATTTTAAAACGTACAAATAAACGCGTATAAAATGATTTTAACGTTTAAACGACCGGGGAAACGAACACCGCACGGAGCGCAAACACGGAGGAACAAAAATTGGTGAGACCACATCATGGTGGCCCCACCATAACCGGCCAAAGGTGAGGGGTGCCAACCCTCACCCTTTTGATCACTTAAGCACACAAACACACCCTTACTCAACCTCTCTCAACTCTCTCTCTAATCTCTAGTCTCTCTCTCTATCTCGGCTCACTCTCTCTCTAGAAAACACCCACTAAACGAGCTTGGATTACAAAAAGAAAAGGGGCAAAGTGATCACCACAACGAGGGCTACGATTCCATCTTTTCGGTTTCTCGATCCGACGATTTGTAAGTTTCCGGCGACTCTCGAAACTTTCCGATTTTGATTATTTTTACATGTATGTTGTTCCCCTAGTTTCGTAATGTCCAAATATATAATTTAAACTTGATTTCGGAACATTGTCGGTTTTGGTCACTTTTAAGAAAATGACACCTCGAACACTAAAAACGTCAACTAATAATTTTTATGAACTCATTATAACATTCTAAGACTTGTGTAAAAGTTTCGGGTCAAACCGAGGTCGTTTGACCCAAAAACCGAGCTCGAAAACGTAACAGCCCTTGTGTTGCGTCAGGCCAAAAATTTATGAGACACAAGGCTTGTGTCGCATAGAAGCATAAGACACAAGCATTGTGTCGCATAAAACATAAGACACAAGGATTGTGTCGCATAAAACATAAGACACAAGGATTGTGTCGCATATTGTGTCGCATTAAGTTGCATCCATGAGACACAAGGCTTGTGTCGCATGACAACCATAAGACACAAGCACTGTGTCGCATTTAGTGTCGCAAAAACCCAAAAACAGAAGCCAAAACATTCTAAGTGTTTAGAAATCACTTTTCGACACCCAAATCAAATACGATATGACATATACATGAAAATACTATACTTTTGGAAGTATACGCCAATACTTGAATACATATAAGATTACACTTATTTTAACGCGAGATTCCACTCGCGCACATACACGATATTACAATCGATATCGACTTATGAGTTTACACTCAAATACTTACACGAACTTACACTCGTACACTCGCGAGCTTACACTCGCACACACGCAAATACAAGCTTGCACGTGTACACTCTAGGGCTTTCACCCACACAAGAATTTCACCCGCTTAAACTTACATTTGCACAAACGTTACACGTAACGATACAAACTACAGGCATACAAATATACTTTACAAGCATACAATTACAATGAATACATAATAATAATGAATGGGATTATTATTTACCGCCGTCACCAACGGGCCGTACATTTTATACAAACTACAAATACAAACAATTTCAAATGTACAAACAAACTAATGGACATTAACTAGTTGGGAACAACTAGCATGGATACTTTACAAGTACTCCATTTACTTACATAACCTTACGCGTATTAGGACGCTAAGGGTTGCTAGTCAGGATACTATACCGCTTACTTTCTGCATCGTCCGCTAGACTCTCAGGTGAGTCTCACAGCCCCTATTTTACTGTTTTTCACTCAAGGGTGAGATGCATTACTGTTTTACATGAACACACGTACTTACTTGCTGGCATGATTTACTTACTTTACTGAATTACGGATACGCCAATTGCATGAGTTTTGACTAATCCAATGAAAGCCTCCTAATCATAGTTGTTAGTTATGGGATAAGCGCGAGTTTTAGTATATGGATCCATATGGGACTGACAATCCCCGCCTGGGGTAGCACGCACTACCACGAATCGTTACTGTAGAAACGGGCGTTTCTTACTCGTTTCATATGAATGTTTTTGGATTAACATTCACGGGGGTACTATATTTACTGTATGTTAAGCTTCAACTATGGTGGCTCATGGCAAGGGTATCAAACGGTTAGCATGACCTGCAACTACCACTTACTTACTTACTGGCTGGCTGATGTTTACAAATACAACTGTTACTTGTGTGTTCAAATTATTTACTTACAAACCTGTGAGATTCACCAACCTTTTGGTTGACCGTTTTAGTAATGCTTCTCAGGTACGCAGCATCAGTAGGGATGCCCAACAGGATATGCTTATTAGCTCGAGTCGCATGCATTTACAAGCTTGGAGATTTTCATACATTACTTTTGTACTAGTTGTTATGTAATAGAATCTCTAGGAAACTTACTCGAACTCGAGCTTGTATTTTGAATTACTTATGTACTAATGTAATAACTTTTCGAATGTCTCATATAGAGTCGTTCACTGTATCCTTTGTGCTTGTGATTATTGATTAGTAACACCCAAAAACTCGCTTCCGCAAACCATTAAATTTGGGGGTGTTATAGATTGGTATCAGAGCCTAAGGTTATAGTGAACTATGTTGCATTTAGTGGGCCTAGACTATGACCGTTAGGCAGTATTCCTCATTAGGTATAACTGGTTCAGGGATTACATCATACAAGTTTAATTTAACATAGCCTGATCAACTATGTACAATTAAATGAAGATGATGTGAGTCCTGAAAGGGGTTATGTTGAACAGGAATGCACTAGCTGACTCTGACCTCGAGAGAACCGTGACTTTTACTTGTTTGTGCTAGACACACATTAGGCTATTATGTGATATAGATAGATATACATATGTAGGCCTCGCCTTCCGACATATTACTCTCTCTCGACACCTGTGAATTCCGCTTTATGGCATGCACCAAATAACGACAACTTGACCCTCGTCATTCCATTTCTGAGCCAACTCTTATGATCTCTCATAACCGACATACCTCCGAAGGCTGAAATTCCTTCCCTGCCATTTTGTAGAATTATCCATTGGAAATGACACACTTCCCGACATGCAGCTACACGTCAGACAACGAACAAATTAACGACGAACAAATCCAGTACACGTATCTCGATGAAGAGATAGCCCCAGTGGAAGGACTTGGGAATCACGGTTTCGGACTCGTAGACATTGAAGAGTACGAAAGAGTACGGGATCAGGCTGAAGATCTGGATGGCCGTAACTGGGAGCTGCAATTGAAATGCAAAGCTTACGAGATGGAGTTAAGGATTCTGCAAAGGTCCATTCCTGAACGAATCCGAGCCTCTGTTCTCTATTTGAAGGAAGTAACTACTCATCTGAATCAACGAGTAACGGCATGGATCAAATGGATGTACCTACAAGCTACCGGAGATGCTTTGGTTTATCCTACCCTTCGATGATACCAAGATATGCTGGAAGCTCGTTACTACCCCTACAATCTACACCAAGACTAGGCCGACGATAGCTATGACCGTAGTGTATAGCAGTTAGGCGTGTATGTAATAGGTCTCAGTTAGGACCGCTAATCCGATGGTTATATTTGAATTCCATCACCTTTTGTGACTTATCTGGCTCGTCCGGATGTTCAAATTCATGGCACTTTTGTAAACTATAAATGCCTGTAATCTTTTGAACTCGTATGTTTTAATTTCAACCATCTAATTACTTTTGTTAAACTATCATCATGTCAACCTTTGGCGTAGTTTCTTTGTACTTACTCGATCATCATGATCATAATTCTTGTCCAAACCCTCACATGTTCTTTATTTGTTGTTTCAAGGAACATGCCTCCTCGACGACAAGTCACGCTTAGTGAAACCGAAATTGCAAATCTGATTGCCCGTAGTGTGGCCCAAGCCTTAGCTGTCCGAGCAACCACTCCTGGTAGCGAAGATACGGCTAACAATGCACCGCAACCCAAGCCCTGCTCCTACAAGGACTTCCAGAACTGCAAACCCTTGAGCTTTTAGGGTACTGAAGGAGCGATCGGTCTAGTACGCTGGATCGAGAAGATCGAATCAGTATTCCTTATCTGCAACTGCACTGAGGAGGACAAGGTTAAGTTCGCCGCTAGCACTTTTTCTGACACCGCTCTTACATCGTGGAACACCTATGCCCAGACTGTGGGTATCGCTAATGCTTACAAACTCCCATGGGAGGAGTTGAAGAAGATGTTGAGGGGCGAGTACTGTCCCAGAGATGAACTGAAACAACTGGAAGTGGAATTCTGGAACCACAAAATGCAGGGTGATGACATCACTGGTTACACCAACCGTTTCCACCAACTGGCACTTATGTGCCCATCCATGGTTGATCCTGAGTACAAGAGGATCGAGAAATATGTTGATGGACTTCCTGAAAGACTCCAAGACCTGGTGACATCATCCAAACCGGGTACTATTCAGAGCGCCATTCGTATGGCCCATGAGCTAACGGCAAATTCTGTCCGCCGTGGAACAACTTCAACCCCATCTGCAAACAACAAACGCAAATGGGAAGTAAACCCCAACTCATCCAACCAAACCTCCAACAAAAAGCCTGCAACCGTTAATGCCGATGACTCGAAGGCTTACAAGGGGAGCAAGCCTTACTGCCCCAAATGTAGTCGTCATCATGACGGTACCTGTCCCTGCTCCAAATGCAAGAAATTTGGACACCTAGCCAAGGATTGCCGAACCAACATCACTGGTACCAACACCAACGCACCCAAGACCTGCTACGAGTGTAATGGTACTGGGCACTTCAGGAAGGATTGCCCAAAGCTGAAGTTGAAAAACGATAACACTCCTCAAGGAAGAGCTTATGTACTCAACGCTAGGGAGGATCCCCAGGATCCGAGGCTTATTGATTTGCTCAACCCGGGTACGCTCATTCTTAGATTACCCGAACTGATTCCTAAAATTTCTTACTTAATAACGTTTGTGTATTGTTTTGTATTCTATGTGTTCTTTAGATCCTAAGTACCCGATAGGACTAGGAAACGAACGACTATACGAATACCGACAGTGTAACTTGCAGTGCACTTTAAATACCGCGAACAAACTTCCTTCCCAAATATCTCACACTGGCTGAGACCGGGAACTCTAACGTTATTTTAAACATATCATCTAATAGAACTTCACTTATATGTAGCGATTCTTAAAAGGAACACTTATTTCGTAGGAAATGACAACTCACTCCGTTAGCAACCCTACATTGGATGATGAACTGCTCAGTGACGAACCAATGATGTTTCCTTACCTCCTTGAACTCGAGAATGATACAGAGCATACCACTGAATCAGCGACCACACTTACCTTCACTGTTGCCCTAAGTGTTGCCAAAACTCCCGTCACTGTGGACCAGAGTACAGAACTGGTCAACCACCTCAATGATACTCTCAACTCGGTGCGAAAGCAACTAAACGAAGCACGGGAAGACATCAAGGACCTACGATGAATTGTCTTTCAGAATGACGTGCGTATACGTGAGTACGAACTATGTTTGATAGCCTTAGAAAACCCTGCTTCACCACCAACTTCACCTGGTACTCCTGCTGAAGAGGATACCGACACTGACTGTACACCGCCTCCAGCAAAAAGGGTGAAAATCTCTCCGACCAACCCTTCAGGAAACTACAAGGGAAAGAAGCCACTCTGTTACCAATGCACTCGACATCATAAAGGACCGTGTGCCATACCCATCGGTCGATGCAAATCCTATCCTAAAAGTACGAACTCTCCTAAAGCGAAGCTGTGCTTCAATTGCGGGAATGCCGGCCATTTCAAGGCCCAATGCCCACTACCTCCAGGCAACAAAACTAAGGGTACGTCACTACCTGACCACTGCCTTACTACGAATAATGTAGGACCTGCCCTACTACTGTAAGCTACTAGTACACATTGTAGCTACCTGACGAATATCGAACTACCGACTATTACTTCAAACAAATTTCGGGACGAAATTCTCCTAATAAGGGGAGAATGTAACAACCCCAAAATTAGGGCCAATTTAAAATTTTCCTAATTACATGTTTACTACTTGTATTTAGTATGAAATAGGACTAAGTACGATAATTACTTAATATATATATATATATATATATATATATATACACACGTATACGATTCGTTCAAATTGTATGAGATTACAAAAGTACAAAATACGGACGTTGGTGAAACAACTATTAAATAATGTGGAATTATTTAATTACGCAAGTTACTACATTATATTATGGTTATAATATAACAAACGCACACGTTTTATTTAAAACGTTACTGAATATTATGAAACGCGACCAACCGACAAAAACAAAACAAAGTTATATTTTATAACTTAAAAACAAGTAGTTTGATAAAATACTCCGACTAAAACATCGAATAATATCTCGTATTTTAAAACGTACAAATAAACGCGTATAAAATGATTTTAACGTTTAAACGACCGGGGAACCGAACACCGCACGGAGCGCAAACACGGAGGAACAAAAATTGGTGAGACCACATCATGGTGGCCCCACCATAACCGGCCAAAGGTGAGGGGTGCCAACCCTCACCCTTTTGATCACTTAAGCACACAAACACACCCTTACTCAACCTCTCTCAACTCTCTCTCTAATCTCTAGTCTCTCTCTCTATCTCGGCTCACTCTCTCTCTAGAAAACACCCACTAAACGAGCTTGGATTACAAAAAGAAAAGGGGCAAAGTGATCACCACAACGAGGGCTACGATTCCATCTTTTCGGTTTCTCGATCCGACGATTTGTAAGTTTCCGGCGACTCTCGAAACTTTCCGATTTTGATTATTTTTACATGTATGTTGTTCCCCTAGTTTCGTAATGTCCAAATATATAATTTAAACTTGATTTCGGAACATTGTCGGTTTTGGTCACTTTTAAGAAAATGACACCTCGAACACTAAAAACGTCAACTAATAATTTTTATGAACTCATTATAACATTCTAAGACTTGTGTAAAAGTTTCGGGTCAAACCGAGGTCGTTTGACCCAAAAACCGAGCTCGAAAACGTAACAGCCCTTGTGTTGCGTCAGGCCAAAAATTTATGAGACACAAGGCTTGTGTCGCATAGAAGCATAAGACACAAGCATTGTGTCGCATAAAACATAAGACACAAGGATTGTGTCGCATAAAACATAAGACACAAGGATTGTGTCGCATATTGTGTCGCATTAAGTTGCATCCATGAGACACAAGGCTTGTGTCGCATGACAACCATAAGACACAAGCACTGTGTCGCATTTAGTGTCGCAAAAACCCAAAAACAGAAGCCAAAACATTCTAAGTGTTTAGAAATCACTTTTCGACACCCAAATCAAATACGATATGACATATACATGAAAATACTATACTTTTGGAAGTATACGCCAATACTTGAATACATATAAGATTACACTTATTTTAACGCGAGATTCCACTCGCGCACATACACGATATTACAATCGATATCGACTTATGAGTTTACACTCAAATACTTACACGAACTTACACTCGTACACTCGCGAGCTTACACTCGCACACACGCAAATACAAGCTTGCACGTGTACACTCTAGGGCTTTCACCCACACAAGAATTTCACCCGCTTAAACTTACATTTGCACAAACGTTACACGTAACGATACAAACTACAGGCATACAAATATACTTTACAAGCATACAATTACAATGAATACATAATAATAATGAATGGGATTATTATTTACCGCCGTCACCAACGGGCCGTACATTTTATACAAACTACAAATACAAACAATTTCAAATGTACAAACAAACTAATGGACATTAACTAGTTGGGAACAACTAGCATGGATACTTTACAAGTACTCCATTTACTTACATAACCTTACGCGTATTAGGACGCTAAGGGTTGCTAGTCAGGATACTATACCGCTTACTTTCTGCATCGTCCGCTAGACTCTCAGGTGAGTCTCACAGCCCCTATTTTACTGTTTTTCACTCAAGGGTGAGATGCATTACTGTTTTACATGAACACACGTACTTACTTGCTGGCATGATTTACTTACTTTACTGAATTACGGATACGCCAATTGCATGAGTTTCGACTAATCCAATGAAAGCCTCCTAATCATAGTTGTTAGTTATGGGATAAGCGCGAGTTTTAGTATATGGATCCATATGGGACTGACAATCCCCGCCTGGGGTAGCACGCACTACCACGAACCGTTACTGTAGAAACGGGCGTTTCTTACTCGTTTCATATGAATGTTTTTGGATTAACATTCACGGGGGTACTATATTTACTGTATGTTAAGCTTCAACTATGGTGGCTCATGGCAAGGGTATCAAACGGTTAGCATGACCTGCAACTACCACTTACTTACTTACTGGCTGGCTGATGTTTACAAATACAACTGTTACTTGTGTGTTCAAATTATTTACTTACAAACCTGTGAGATTCACCAACCTTTTGGTTGACCGTTTTAGTAATGCTTCTCAGGTACGCAGCATCAGTAGGGATGCCCAACAGGATATGCTTATTAGCTCGAGTCGCATGCATTTACAAGCTTGGAGATTTTCATACATTACTTTTGTACTAGTTGTTATGTAATAGAATCTCTAGGAAACTTACTCGAACTCGAGCTTGTATTTTGAATTACTTATGTACTAATGTAATAACTTTTCGAATGTCTCATATAGAGTCGTTCACTGTATCCTTTGTGCTTGTGATTATTGATTAGTAACACCCAAAAACTCGCTTCCGCAAACCATTAAATTTGGGGGTGTTACATTATGTGATATTTCAGATAAAACAAAGACTCACAATTTGGGGGTGTTGCAACTGCTGAGGTATCGGTGAGTGGACTAATTCTCACAATTTGATTTTGGTGTTAACAGTTAGTTACATCAATTTTAAGTTTATATTATTGAATGTTTAATTGATGAATTAATAATAGATTGATTGATTGAATTTATTAATTGATAGATTACTTGATTGCTAATGATTAATTCCATGATAGTTTGGAATGATAGAGGTCAATTATATTGGGTTTAGTTGCTATAGGTTAATCTTTATGGACTGGATGAACATTTGTTGTGAATTAGTCCATAATGATTAAAGATAGCAATAGACTATCGGTAAAATCTCTGTATTGGCCTGCAGTTGATTATTAAGTGTTCTTGGAGGATCACCGCGGACTGAGGATACCTCAAGAACCACCGATCCTCTATTTGATTGTTTCTTGAAGTTAATAGTTGTGAATTGATTGTTATGCTAAGTTAGATTGTAAGACTTAGTTTATTCACTTAGCTTCGTGCTAATCCCCCACAATACATTTGCAGGTTAACTTTTGGGATATTTGGGCTATTAGTGATCGTTTGAAGAAATGTTTGACGGCTGAAACTCTGATCATTTTGTGGATTAAAATGTTTTAGAAGTAATACCCAAATAGAAGAAAACTGTTTTGTAACTATATATGCTTAAGTTTGTAATAGTATAATACTTGGTAATGGTTTAAAGTTTATATAAATGCTTAAACTTTATGAAATGGGATAACGCTTCCGATAAAAAAAAAATATATGTGGTGAAATTTTAGGGTGTTATAAGTTGGTATCAGAGCGTGGTTTAGGTGAATTGAACATTTTAAAGTGTTCAATCCTAAACTTAGTTAGATGGGTCAAACATTTCTTGTGATGGGGAATTAGTCATGATAGGATATTCGGTTAGTTGCCAGTACTAACAATTAACGAATATTGAGATGTGATGTCATTTCAGATATGGCGGATAATGAGCTACCTTCCCATACTCTTAACAATACTTCGCAAATAAATGCACCACCAGAGAATCATGGTCATAGTGGTACATCTAATTTAGCTGGTGGGGAAACTGAAACGGATCATGAGTATATTATGAGATTGGAGAATCGGGTGTTGGAACTTCAGGGAGAGCAAGCTGGGTCTTCTCAACAACCTATTTATACTCACCCGTCGATTGAGACTAATGTTCCTCCTATTGTATCTTCTACATGGATTCCGGTATCTATACCTTTTGCTTCGCAGCAGCACCAACAGGGTTATACTTATCAGACTTCGGGTCCTTTTTCTTCGTCTGGTTTCTCTGGTTATCAAGTACCTATTGTTTCATCATTTCAGTCGTCAAGGAAAGGTTGTTCCCTTAAAACCTTTATGTCTTGCAATCCTTCCGTATATTCTGGAAGTAATGATCCTACAGTTACTTTAGACTGGTTACGTGATGTCGAGAGAAAATTGAATGTATGTCATTGTGAGGAGGAGGACAAAGTACCTTATGCGATACAATTGTTAAAAGGTCAAGCTATGTCCTGGTGGGATTCGATTACGGCACCATTATCTTCACAACAGTTGAGTGCTATTAGATGGCCGGATTTTCATGCCGAGGTTTGTAAGCAATTCTGTTCTGAGTATAATCTTTCTCGTATTAGACAAGAATTTTTTGACTAACAAAAGACTGATCAGATGACAATTGATGAGTTAATTAAGCAATTTTCTGATAAATTGCAATTTGTACAACAGTGAGTTCCGACTGATCGGACTAAGATTGATCATTTTGTGAAAACTTTACCCCCTGATTACCGTACCTCAGTTAGGTTAGCAGGTTCACTTACTCAAGCTTATGATTTAGCTCGTTCGGTTGATGGTGATATTTTAGCTAAAAGAGTATTGAATAAAGAGAAGTATTCACAAAGAAATAAAGCAGATTATTCTGTTAAGCAGAAAGGGCAAGGTAGTCAACAAAATAGGAGATTGAATTCTGGTATTCCGACGGATAGTAATTATTGTAATAGATGTCGAGCTAGGCATAATGGTCCTTGTACTCCTTAGACATCTAGGTGTGTTAAGTGTGGAATTTTTGGACATGCTGCAAAAGATTGTACTTATCCTAATAGCGTGTGTTGGAATTGTCATAAAGAGGGTCATCGTGCGGGGGATTGTTCAGAGGCGAAAAGACAGAGTATGGGTGTGGGTAAAGGTTCGTCATCCTCTGGTCAAAAGAGGAAGAATCCACCAGTAGCTGCTAGTCGAGCTTTTCAAATGACAGTTGATGAAGCTGTCGTCACTGAAGATGTTATTACGGGTACTTTTCTCATTAATTCTGTACCAGCTCGTGTATTGTTTGATTCTGGTGCCAACTGTTCATTTATATCTGCGAAATTTTGTGATAGTTTGAAATTGATTCCCTCTTTGATTGTTAAACCTTTAGAAATTGAGATTGCCGATGGTAAATTAGTTAGTGTTACCACCTCGGTAGCTGGAGCTAGTATACTTATTGAGGGTCATAACTTTCTAGTTTCTTTTTTGTTAATGCCAATTCCTAGTTTCGATGTAGTTATTGGTATGGATTGGTTAAGTTTGAATAAAGCCAATATTGATTGTTACAAAAAGATTATAAGAATTCCGATTTCTAACGGGTCATACATCATGGCTTGAGGAGAACGTGAAAGGGGTAGTTTACCGTTGATTTCTTTGTTGAAAGCTAGGAAATCTCTATCTAAGGGATGTGATTCTTATTTGGCCTATGTGATAGATAGCCAGTTAGAAAAGAAAACTATGTCTGATATTCCGGTGGTTTCTAATTACCCGGAAGTTTTTGATGATGAATTACCTGGGTTGCCTCCTGTAAGGGAAGTTGAATATCAAATAGATTTAATTCCTGGTTCGACTCCTGTAGCTAAGTCTCCTTATAGATTAGCTCCTTCTGAAATCCGTGAGATGATGGGTCAAATTCAGGAACTGTTAGATAAAGGATTTATAAGACCTAGTTCTTCCCCGTGGGGTGCTCCGGTTTTGTTTGTTAAGAAAAAGGATGGTACTCTTCGAATGTGTATTGATTATAGAGAGCTTAATAAGAGAACAGTGAAAAATAAATACCCGTTACCCAGAATCGATGAGTTATTTGATCAGTTGCAGGGATCATCTTATTTTTCTAAGATTGACTTGAGATCCGGTTATCATCAGGTGAGAGTTCGTGAAGAAGATGTTTCTAAAACTGCTTTTCGTACCCGGTA
Organism: Pseudognaphalium luteoalbum; assembly: GCA_963422505.1. Lineage (NCBI taxonomy): Eukaryota > Viridiplantae > Streptophyta > Magnoliopsida > Asterales > Asteraceae > Pseudognaphalium > Pseudognaphalium luteoalbum. The sequence goes on from OY730196.1 coordinate 54,779,426, forward strand.
CGGTCACTATGAATTTTTAGTTATGCCTTTCGGATTGACTAATGCTCCTGCTGTTTTTATGGATTTAATGAATCGAATATGTCGACCTTTTCTAGACAAGTTTGTGATTGTATTTATTGACGATATTTTGATTTATTCTAAGTCTGAGTCGGAGCATGAACATCATTTGAAATTGATTCTTGAGATTTTGAAAAGAGAACATCTTTATGCTAAATTTTCTAAGTGTGAATTTTGGCTTCGTGAGGTACAGTTTCTTAGTCATATTATTTGCAAGGATGGTGTCAAAGTAGATCCTTCTAAAGTAGAAGCAGTTGTGAATTGGAATGCTCCTAAGTCTCCGTCTGAGATTAAAAGTTTTCTTGGTTTAGCGGGTTATTATCGTAAATTTATTAAAGACTTTTCCAAAATTGCTGGCCCGTTAACTAAGTTAACTAGGAAAGATATTAAATTTGAGTGGGGTGATCAACAAGAGTTATCTTTCTAAACTCTTAAACAGTTGTTGTGTCAGGCTCCAGTATTAGCCCTACCGGACGGTTCTGATGATTTTGTGGTTTATTGTGATGCTTCTCATGTTGGTTTGGGTGCAGTTTTAATGCAACGTGATCGGGTTATTGCTTATGCTTCTCGCCAACTTAAAATACATGAGTGAAATTACCCTACTCATGATTTAGAGCTTGCAGCGGTGGTGTTTGCTTTGAAAATTTGGAGACATTATCTATATGGTACTAAATGTATTGTATGTACAGATCATAAAAGTCTCCAGTATATGTTTTCTCAAAAAGAACTTAATATGAGACAGCGTCGATGGTTAGAGTTAATTAAAGATTATGATTGTGAAATCCGTTATCATCCGGGTAAAGCTAATGTGGTCGCCGATGCTTTAAGCCGAAAAGTACCTCTCGATCGAATTTACTTTATGCGTTTGGAAATTACTTGTGATTTGATTTCTCAATTGAGAGTGGCGCAGTTGTTGAGACATAGTTTGTGACAACAGATCTAGCTTTGCAATATGACTAGTGTAATTGTTATCATGTTGATATATTGGTTTAAGTTTGTAAATTGATATTGTTTTGATATTAATATTCGTTAAATATATTATTATGATAAAGTGTTAGACGAATATAGATTTCAACAATATATATACATTTGCTGCGAGTCGAGTTATTTGTTTTAGACGTTTGTTGCGAGTCGAGATCTCAAGTCGCAAGGCTTTGCGATGCGAGATGAGATCTGAACTCGCAGAACTTAATAGAGACAAACGAGCCGAGTTCATTATGGGCTTGGGTTGCGTAGCGAGTCGAGTCAACTCGCAGGCCCAGTGGCTGCGAGTTGAGATGAGATATATAAATGTTTTTGTACGTGAAAAACAGAACAGAACAGGGATATAATTATTGGAGATCAGGATTATTGCATTCTTGCGAATTTAGTATTTTCCAGAGAAACATAGACTAAAGGCTAGACTTTGACGTTTATACGTACAAAGTAAAACAATTGGTTAACCTAAACGCGAACTAAATCGTTATTAGTAAGACAACATCGTATTAAGGAATTCCGCACCTTAATGCTACAGATAACGAAGTTATCGATCCTAGAACTAGGGACTTACAATTGGTATCAGAGCTTTCGGGCTAGATAACGAGTGTCGTTCGAAGTTTTCGGGTTAATCGCGTGTGATTTAGGATTGTTTTGACGTGCATTAGTGTGTAAAAATGATCAAAATCATTCTCTGGACGATTTAGGGTTTGTTTACGATCGAAATTTCTAGTTTTAATCGTAAAAATACCAAAAATTTCTGATTTCGTAATTTTCAGCCGTTTTGCGAGTCGAGATTAGGGTTTCAGAATAAGTTTGCGAACCGAGTTGAACTTGTGAGTCGACATCCTTGCGAGTCAACATTCTGCGAGTCGAACCTCTTTGCGAGTTGATATATTCTGCGAACCGAGATCTCTTGCGAACCGAGATCACTTGCGAGTTGACATCACTGCGATCCGAACTGAGACTTACGAACCGAGATTCTGCGAGTCGAGCTGAGATTGCGAGTTGAACTGAGTTTTGCGAGTCGAGATTTTTACTTTATCTAAATTCGCAAATACATTTTAACTTTAAACTTTACGATGTCAGACCTTAGCAAAATGATTGAGATGGAACACGAGATTGGCAAATCTAATGTTCCACCTAAATTGTTGAGAGTTGAGGTCTATTTTAGCTGGAGGGATAGGTTTGAATCTTACTGTAGATTCCATGATCTATCTATCTGGATGTGTATCAAGAATGGATACACGGCACCTACCCAGACTGTTGAAAATGCAATTGTGGTTCTCACTTATCAACAGATGAGTGAAGCACAAAAGAAGGAATTTGAGATTGAGAACAAGGCTCATTCATCAATCAAGATGAGTCTTCCTAAGGAACTCAATCATCAACTCAAATCCTTCCATACTGCTAGATCTTTGTGGACAGCACTTGAAAAGAGATGTGAAGGAAGTCCACAAGTTAAAGCAGGCAAGAAAAATCTCCTGAAAAAGCAGTTTACTGTGTTTAAAGCTATGAAAGAAGAAGATCTTGATGCTTATACCACAAGATACTACCATTTGCTGAGTGAGCTAGATGATCATGAGATTATTTCTACAGAGACTGAGAAAACCGACAAATTTATTGAGGGTTTACCGTCTAAGTGGGAAATGCATGGCATAATGCTCAAAGACAACGATGAGAGGTATGCAACCATGACCTTAGAGCAGGCAATTGATAAGCTCAGAGGTTATGATTTCACCAAGAAAACTAGAGATACTGATTTTGATCAGGCTCAGGATCCGGGACTTTATCATGGAAAATCTACTATCTCTACTGCTTCCTCGAGCTCGACCACTGCTTTATTTGTTGAATATGCTGAAGGAAAAGGTGAAATGATTACCGATGATATGTGTCTTCTTACATCATCTGGTAGTGATGCAAAGGGAAAACCAACTGAGAAGTCACCTCAGGAGCATCAAAAGATGCCTATGAGTGTGAAATCTGCTGAACATCAATTATCTGTTCTTGCTTCCTTTATAGCTTCTTATGAAAACTACCTTCAGGGTAAAATCAATGATCCAATTATGTTTGACGAAGATTACGATCAGATAGACCCTGATTATCTAGAAGAAATAGACCTTCAGGACCAACTTGCTATGTTGTCAAGAAGGGTAAAGAATTTCTTGAAGAAGATAGGTAGAAAGGTAGTTGGCAATAGATCAGGGTTTGATAATGTGACACCCCCAAATTTATTATTCACGGAAGCATACTTTGGGTGTTACTAATCAATATTCAAAGCACAGAGATTAATAGTAAACGACTCTATATGCGTCGTTTTAACAGAATGTATTAATAGCAAAATGTTTACAAGGTTTGAAGCTACATATAGCTCGTGTTCATTTAAAATGAGAGATTTCAATACATAAATACTTATACAAAATATATTAATGCAAGAAAATCTCTATTGTCTGCATGTTGACTCGAGCTATAGTTTCCTGGGGCAATCCTGCCTACTGCTTTGTACCTGCGATACATGCTAAAATGGGTCAGCAAACGCTGGTGAGCTCACAGGTTTGAGTATCAAATAAGTTGTGTGAACCGCAAGATTTAAATAGTTGATTTGCATCCAGCAAATGATAGTGGTAACAGTATACAGCCATGAGCACATAGTTGAGCTTAACTCGTGGGTCAGGACACAGCCTGAGCGTTTTCGCCTCCACGGATGCCTAATCAACATCCGTCTTCCTTAAATATTAGTACGTCCGTTTACCCGGTTAGTGCTTGCTAACCCGGACGAGGTGGGTCAATCCTATATGGTACCATATACTAATATTCACGCTACAAATGTATTAACAACTATGCTGATGGAGGGCTTTAAAAGATTAGTTGTGTAAAACTCATGTAGTACATGTAAAAGTTGTACTTGCGTTCACGCGTTAAAACAAGCAATATATCACACCCCTGAGTAAAAATAGTAAAAGAGGGGCTATGAGACTCACCTGAGTCTTTAGAGTTTATATCAATAAACTGAGATTGATGAGTCGGGAATCGATGTCCAAAGACTTGTAACCTGAGGGTGTCCACGACACGCGATGGTTATAAACATATGAAGGCATCTCATAAGACTACCTTGTAGTTGTTTGTCCAACTAGAATGTCCAAATGATTACAATTTGGTTGTTTGTTTAGATGTTTGAAAATGTGTACGGCCCGTTGGTGATTGTTTGTAATAATAATCCCACATTATTTATTTTGATGATTTTGAAGTGTCATACCTAAAAGTAAGTTCCAATGTGTTTTAGTAGTTGTGTCGCATTCGTGTTTGATGTTGTACAAGTTTAACACGTTGTGTGAAAGTTTAGATGTAACACGGTTACTCGGGAACCTAGGGTAAGGGCGAAGCCCGTTAATGACGGGGGTCCGGGGGCTGCGCCCCTGGTAGCGGGGTCCAAGGGGCGGCAGCCCCTGGCGGGGTCCAAGGGGCAGAGCCCCTGGCTGGGGTCGAGCTTGGAAATTTTTTATTTCTACTATATTGCTTTGGGGAAAAACGCATCTGGACTCGAATTTGGGTGAAATGGGGCGTCAAATTTGGGTCTCAAAACTTAGTGTAAAATAGTTTGGGTCTCAAAAATGGGGCTAGTGTCGCTATGTGTGACGTTACTGTTTATGCGACATTAAGGTTTCTGTGACATTACGGATCTTGCGACACTACGACTTGTGTCGCACTATGCGACATTAGGAGTTTATGCGACACTATGACTAGTGTCGCATCATGCGACATTTACAGATTATGCGACATTAACGCTTGTGTCGCACCATGCGACATTAGGAATTTATGCGACACTATAGCTAGTGTCGTACTATGCGACACTAAGGTGATTCATGCGACACTAGGCCTAGTGTCGCAGGTGGCCTGGAGCCTCTGCGACACTACGGGCTGTTGGCCGAAATTTTCACCGAAAAGGTGTTTTCCGGCCACCGTTCGACCTGAAACTTTTACCCAACCCATATTTGGACATTTTAAGCTTAATGAAACAACTAGAACTTAAAAATACTCAAAATCGGAAGATTTCGGGTTTTTGTCAGAAACTTACAAATCGTCTCGCGGAGAATCCGGAAAGATGGAAATGTAGATCGTTGTTTCGTGGTGATTTTCTTCCAAACGGCCAAGGTGATTTGATGATGTTTGAGTGGGTTATATGAGGGTTTAAGGTGGTGATGGTGATGAAAATGAAGAGAGAAAAGAGAGAGAGATAGAGTGAAAAAGAAAGATGGAAGTGAAAAATGGGGGTGGGGAGGTGGTGACCTCACCCCCTAGTGGCAGATTTTTGGGTGGGGACCCACCCATGTGTGGGTCTCCACTTTTAGCTCCGTGTATTCGCGCTCCGTGCGGTGTTCGTTTCCCCGATCGTTAATCGTTAAGTAATTATTGTAAGTGTTTAAAATGCAAGTTTTTAAAGAAGATGAAAGTTAATTAAATAAACTTTTTAATTATTTTATCAATTACTTAATAATTCAATTGGTCTCGTTTGTTTGCGCGTTTAATCTACGTCGTGTAGACTCCTATAATATGATATGAAGTGGACTTGAAATATTATCAAAATAATATTTTTGGTATGTTATTGTCAATATATAATTTTTATATTAATCAATAAAATTGATCACCGACGTCCGTATTTTACTTGAACCGAAATACATTCGATTTATTTTGCGTACGATTTAAGCAAATCGCATTTTTGTATATATTCAACAATATATAATTTGATACATTAATTAGCCTAACACAGAACTAATTACATGTATTAACAGAGAATCAGGCACTAATTACTAGTCCTAATTTGGCGGGTGTTACAGATAAGACCAAGATCAAGTGTTTTAACTATCAGGGTTATGGACACTTTGCAAGAGAGTGCCAAAGACCTAAGGTAGAAGCTGGCAATGGACAACAAGGTTCGGGAAGTACTCTCGCTTCCAAAGCCTTAGTTGTGAAACAGTTGGATGGATCGTATGAATGGAAAGCTCAATCTGAGGAAGCTTTCATGGCTGAGATTGATGGATCTACATCCTATATGCCTACTGATGCAGAGGGTGAGGTAAAAGTGCCAGAGGTTGCAGCTAAAGCAAGTGATGAAGATGTGCTATATTTGGAGTCAACTGAAAACATGACTCCTGAAGACTTTGTAGCACACATGGCTGAAGTTCAAACAGACAAGAAAAGGGTATGTCTTGATATTCTTACTCTTGCTGATGTCTGTTATTTAGTTACCGATTTGCAATCACAGGTTAGTATTTTAAATGTAGCAAATAAAAACCTGACATCTCAAGTTAGCTTATTGACTGAATCTAGTAAGGCTGTTAGATCTGAACTTGAACTAGCCAAGATTGATGTGCGTAGGTTAAGTGATGATAAACAGGATTTAAAAGATAAAATTAAGTCTGATGCTTCTGATAGGAGTGCACTTAGAGATACCATTAATGAAAAAGCTATTATCATAGATGGTCTCTATATTAATCTAAAAGACTTAAATCAGAAAATAGCTAATAAGGAGAAAGAGTTAGCTGACTGTCAATTGAAGCTAGTTGAGCAAAATAGAAAGATAGAAAATTATAAGACCACTGAGATGGACAAAATGCTTGATGCTCAACGAAGTGTAAAGGATAAGTCAGGATTAGGTTACAATGAGACACCTCCTCCTTTCAATTCGAATTACACAAAGCTTCCAGAAGATACTGAAATGACTGAAGTAAGTTCTGAGAAAACAGTAGCTAAACCTAATCTGTCAGAGGCACAGAAGGAGTTTATTAAGAATCCTTCATCTGATGATAGTAAGAGAGTTTCTTTCACCAAAGTACAGTTTGTACCGGGTGGAGTAATTCATGATACTAAGATTGATGAATTGATTAATAAAGAGCATATTATTAATCCTTTAGTGCCTAAGACTCCAATAGCGGTTACCAAAGTTAGTAAGTCACGAAAACAGATGTCGTGCTTCAAGTGTCACCAAAAAGGACACGTATCTTCTTGTTGCCCAAATAAGAAGTTGGAAGCTACACATAAGTTAGTGAATACTGATAAGACACCGACCACTTCTAGTTCGATTGTAGATAGGTTAGGTTCCAAACCGGGATTAGGAAGCAAACCTATAAACATTCTGAAAAGAGATGGTAATCATAGTGTCTCTCCACCTAAACCTAAAAGGGCTTATACTCTAAACGAAAATACTTTCAATAAGCCAAGAGATAAGACACCTTCGAGGTTTAGGACCCCAAGTAGAAACCATAGTCAATTTGAGAATGGTTCTACTTCGAGTGCACAGGGATCTAAGTATGTGCCTAGGAGGTTTTCTACTCACTCTCCTCATAGGCCCAAGACTATAGATCATAAACAATCTCAAACTCCTGTGAAAGCTACCAAGACTCCAAATGGAAACAGTTATGGTCACTTTAAGGAGGTTCAGATTGTAGATGATCAGAGACAAACCAAGACCGTAATGGCTTGGGTCCCTCTTGATAACTAACTGTGTACAACTTGTTATATGTAGGAGCAGACTGTGAACAAGGACAGTTGGTGGTATGTAGACAGTGGATGCTCAAGGCACATGACAGGAGAACGAAGTCTACTGAAGGACTTCAAAGAAGGTTTCAAGCAAAAAGTAAATTTTGCAGGAGACAAAGGAGGAGTAATTACTGGGAAAGGAAAAGTTTCAAATGGAACTTTGACTCTAAAGGATGTGAATTACGTTGAAGAACTAACTCACAACCTAGTGAGTGTTTCCCAAGTCTGCGATAAAGGTCATCCAGTTCATTTTAATGAAAAGGAGGCTTTAGTTCTGTTGTCCCTGTACCTAGGATCTAGAACAGACTTAATCAACCAATCGTGTAGTGGAATCACACATATGAAGTAACTAATATGAAACACAAATCGAAACAATAAGGAATTGAGTAATAATGATTTGTATTGCAATATCAAACGCTTACTAGCTTGTTTAAAGAGTGTTTAGTCGACAAGTTGTGCTCAGGTTTTTGTCCAACCCTTGCAATGAGCCGTAATAGCTCTTTATATACAAACAGAATGATTCTGCGACACTTCCTAAGTGTCGCAGATTATAACCCTAGTGCGACACTTACTAAGTGTCGCCTGAATGCGACACTAAGTAAGTGTCACTCAAAATAGAAAATTAACAATTTTCTAATCTAAGCTATTACAGACTCAAGACCAACTGACAGACACACTAATATGACTCAACAAACTCCCCCGTGTCTTCAGCTTGGTCTCTAAAATATCTTCAATATCAAATCCAGTCTGCAGGGAGATTCCCACCTGCATGAATTCCCTTAGCTACGCAGAGATCCACAACTCTTTGAAATCTCATAGCATCTTCTTGATCAATCATATCAAATTGCAATCTATTACTGTGAAGAGCTTGTAGCCAGTAACGTGTTTCCATTCTTTAGCATCACGTCCCGGTCCCTTTTGAGAAAAATATTCAATAACCGCCTCTCCAGTAACCATGTCATACCACCAAAACCTAAAATTTCCCAGCACATCAAATGGTAACCTTTCAAATGGCACTTGGGTAAGATTCTTGGTTGGAGGATAATGATAACCATATATGGGTTGGCGCGTCCTCGGGTCCAGCTTCTTTTTGTTAGAAAATCGAATCCCCATCACTGGTCGAATCCACTTAAATTTCTTTGAGTTGATTTCTCGACGCAGGATGTTCTGAAAGAATTCAGCTTCGCGATTGTCAGTGGGATTGATCATATTCAACTGAGCTAGTCGATTTAGATCAACCTTCGGTAATGTAGTCAAATGATCTAGCCTTGCCTTAAAATATTGAATGCCATCTTGCCTTTTGATGACAAACAATCTGAAATCAGCATCAAACTTCCAAGACTTTACTAGCCCAGATAAATCACCGCGAACAGAATATGCTCGGCATCTTTTTAGCTCAGGCGTTGGAGGCAAAATCCATTCTGGATACCTTTTAGGTTGAGCGGTGGACGTTGAGGTACCAGCAGAATGTGAAGACGGTTCGGCAGAGGCTGCAGAAGAAGCAGCAGGATCGGTATCATCATCTGATTCTACCTCCTCATATGGATTTTCTTCAAACACATCTTCATCAGAGACTACATCAGGTTCAAATTCCACTTCATCATCAAATATGCTCGGACCTCTATCCTCAGTAGATGCCCCAAATACTAGATTTTGTAGATATTCTAGATTTGCATGTGAGTAATCAACATTTAATGGCATTGGTTGACCAGGAACGTGAGAAGAAGACGCAAAATAATCCAAACTGATATTTTCATTAACATCAGAATCATTAATTACATTTACATTTTCTTGGCCTGTGGTTTCCGGTTCTAACTCCCCCGGAACCACAGCCATAGTTTCTAATTCTAACACACGACGCTCAAGTTCCGGTACACGAGCAGCCGTGGTCTCTAGCTCCAAAAGTCTTGACGCTTGAACCTGTATAAGAGCTTGTTGATCGTGAAGCATCTGGTTCATTTGCACCATATCTTCCATCAATTTCTTTAAGAATTCCGGCTGGGGCTGAATATCATCAGAAGCAGCAGTCGAGGTTCGATGACGACGTTGCTGAGGAACATCATCGGATTCTGTGTCCGAAGAATCCCGAACCCGCTTACCCTTATCAGCAGCGGAAGATGTAGCAGCAGCAGCAGGTGTAGAAGTTGGAAAATTTTCAATATCGACCAGAACTTCTTCCAAAACCGCTTCATCAACTTGCGGTGGTGGAGCTGCAACGTCAAGAAATCCATTATCCGGCGGAGGCACATATTCTTCATCAATCACGTGGCCGAATAACGGAACATCAGGCAGAGCTGCCTGACCTTTTGGAGGTGTTGCACAATCTCCAAAAACCCTGACTAGCATTGGAGTCAAGGTCAGAATTGACCTTGGGTCAGGCTGAATCCCTAGATTAAGGGAATTCAGGATCAGCTGCAAAAACCGTGGATACATAAACCACATATGATCGCCTGCTCGTAGATTATCCACTAGATGCCCAAAAATATAACCAGAGTAGTTGAAAGGTTTATTGTAAACCAATCCCAGCATCAGGGAGATTGTCCCGTAGCTCATTCCATCAAATCCAGCCTTCCTTGGCGAGAGGCACACAATGATAATATGTGCCAAGTACCTCCAGACTCTGCTCAAATGCTGTTTCCTATATTGGTCTGGAGGAATAGCTGGATAGCCCATGCGCTGAAGACCTCCAGCGATAAAACTATTCTCAAACTGAGTTGGAAACTCAGAATTGTCATCAAAAGCCAGAACTTCTCGTATCGTATCCTCTGTAATCTCAATACGATGGCCGAAAACAGTTGATAAAATCCTTCGATAATCTCCTTCTGTGTTAATCACAGCATTCGCATAAAATTTCTCGATCTGATTCAAGTAGATTGGACACGAAGCTGTTATAGCATGGTGAATCCTCGAGCGACGTAGAAACTGGATCATCGGATGAAACGGAATTGAATTGGCATGCGTATCATCGAGAAAAGCCACCACATTATGTCGTGGCTGTGTGCGGCGAGCGTAAATAGCTAAATTTGCCATCTGCACGAAAATAAGACATAGATAATACACAAGGAAATGTTATACCGTTAGAACAAATAAAATATAAACTTATCTTTCAAAATTACCTTTAGGCGACACTTAAGTAGTGTCGCTAAATGAAGTAGCGACACTTGAGTAAGTGTCGCTCAGTAGTCAAAAAATTCACTATGCGTCACTTAAGGTAAGTGTCGCAGTATTGCAAATCAAGAGGCGACACTTAAGGAGAACTGTAGGTGACACTCAAGCTGAGTGTCGCAAAAGACAATGCGGCACTTAAGTAAGTGACGCATCAACTTGTTGTTCCTTTAAAAATGACACTTAAGGTAAGTGTCGCAATAGACAGGGCGACACTTAATCAAGTGACGCATAGCAAGAGGCGACACTCAAGTTGAGTGCCGCAGTTAGAGTTCAAATTACCATGATGCGACACTCAAGGTGAGTGTCGCTTCGAGTGTCGCAAAGATGAACACGAACCCAGAAACCATAAACCCAGAATTCAAAATTTACACAAACTTCTAATCTAGGTCAAATTAGGTGAAAAGCTTGACATATATATGCATATCGACTATAAAGAGCTTAATAGAAACATCTAATTAACATTTATTTAGCCTCAATCACAGTTTCTTCAAAAACCTAAACTAAACATACGAGCCCTAGATTAAAACGAACTAAAAACATAATGATACAAGGAAAAACTTGTACCTTTTGATGCGTACGGTTTAGTAGAACAGGAATCTAAGAAAGAAATCAAGAAGGATGCGAAAGCAGAAAGTAATCGTGTGACAGAGCGAGTGTCGCTAGATCGAGAGCGAGTGTCGCAGATTTTGAGTAAGTGTCGCTAATTAAATGTGAGAATAAATGCCGCAGGGAGGTGTTTATATACTCCACACTATAGGCGACACTCGCAGGCGACACTCTATGCGACACTAAGTGAGTGTCACAGAGTCAAAATTTTGAAAAACTTTCTAAAAATTTTCAAATTCTTTCGCGAGTCGGTTTTGGCTATTTGGTGACATTTGACTTAAAGTAAGACAAAAATATTAGAATAAGTATAACTTAACTAAGAATTCAAAACAGGTACACTATTTTTGGTGACGGGGTTGTTTTGGGTCTGGTTAGGGATCATATTAAGTCATCATACATTACTTTACATATGTTTGCTGTTATTCCAATTATCAGTATACTTATCCTCTTTAAATTTACATAAGATATTTAAAATAAATTTAATGACACATAGTTCAAGACAATTGTTCATATCATTATCCGCTTAAACAACTAATCTTCATTCATCAGAGATAACCTTTTATTGTTAATATGTTCAATCTTTTGCAGTTCACACATATGACATACCCCTAACATCTACATATGGTTAATCTTTATATTAAGAAAAATTATATGAAACTTATTTTTAAGAATCAAGACATTGGTGACAGGTCTGTACTTTCGTACAACAGAGCGACTTATCTTGATTCAGGTTTAAACAAAATCAATTTTCGTCAAGTCATTGGTGACAGGTCTGTACTTCCGTACAACAAAGCGACTTAACTTGACTTAAGTATGAATTTTTATTTGAAACTCTAAGATTTTGCAAGTCTGATTAACTCACAGTTGTTTAATTTTTAAGATATAGTACCAGAGACCAGGTCTGTACCGACGTACAACAGAGGAAACCAATACTATATCCCCCAAATAAGTTGATATAAAATTTCAGAATATAAAAATTGTCCATATTAAATATAGGAATTAAGACACATCGTCATACGTCATATGATGTTTACTACATAAAGTGAACAAGTAGTTGGAATTACTTTTTAATATCTCTGAGAACAAATAGTGAGTTGTCTATGAACATATCATATGATGAAGCTGTATGTTAAGAAATTTATGATAAATACATTATTAAACCTACTGATACATCAGAGATAACATTTAACATTTGCATTTCGTGAATGATGCTTAATGTACTATCATATCCCAAGTTGTTTACAGACACAACTCAACGTCTTTTTATAGATGTAGCAATAATGCATTACTTTAATACTAAGAAGTATAAAGTGTGGCTCTTGCAAGGTTTTTTTTTTTTTTTTTTTTTTTTTAAATGAAAATCAATGTCATTGTAACGATTTAAAAAATCGTAAGCCAAGCATAGAAACTAATTCATCAAAACGAGAGCGGGAAAAGGCCTTAGTAAACAAGTCAGCCTTTTGCTTAAGTGTTTCTATTTGGATAAGGTCAATAAGGTGTTTCTCATAGCAATCCCGTATAAAGTGAAATCTAATCTCTATGTGTTTTGTTTTAGAGTGCTGTACGGGATTGCGTGTGATAGATATGGCTGCAGTATTATCTATATGTATAGGAGTAAGAGTTAAGATGAAACCATAATCGCGAAGTTGATGCTGAATCCACAGAACTTGTGAACAACAGCTGGCAGCAGCAATATATTCAGCCTCGGCTGTGGAAGTTGAAACGGTTGTCTGTTTTTTACACTGCCATGACACTAAGCGCGGTCCAAGAAACTGACATCCACCAGATGTGGACTTCTTATCCTTGTTGCATCCGCCATAATCTGAATCTGAATAAGCAGTCAGAGTGAAGTCGTCTTCATTTGAGTACCATAGACCTAGAGTGGGTCTATATTTGAGATACCCAAAAATCCGCTGAACTGCCTTCATATGAGAAACCTTCGGGTGAGCTTGGTACCTGGAACACAAAGAGACAGCAAAAACAATGTCTGGTCTTGAAGCAGTAAGATACATAAGAGAACCTATCATTAAACGATAGTCCTTCTCATTACAATCATCATCTTCCTCAGCAGGTCCAAGTTTGTGAGATACCTCAATGGGTGTTCCATAAGTCTTACAATCATGCAAATTATACCTAGTCAACATGTCATTGACATATTTTGACTGATGGATATAAATGCCTTTGTCAGATTGTTCAACTTGGACACCTAAAAAGAATGTAAGTTCTCCCATTGCGCTCATCTCAAACTCAGACTTCATAAGTTGCTAAAATTCCTTGCAGAGAGCATTACTTGTAGAGCCAAAGATGATGTCATCTACATATACCTGCACAAGTAACAAATCGTTTTTGGACCTTTTTGTAAAAAGAGTGCTGTCAATCTGTCCTCTTGAGAATCCATGCTTGAGTAGATGTGTAGACAGCCTTTCGTACCAGGCTCTTGGTGCTTGATGAAGACCATACAAAGCCTTGTCTAACTTGCATACATAATCTGGATGTACCGAGTCTTCAAATCCAGGAGGTTGCCTGACATAGACTTCCTCCACAACTTGTCCATAAAGAAATGCGCTCTTCACGTCTAGTTGATAAACCCGAATACCTTTAAATGAAGCATAAGCCAAAAATATACGAATAGATTCCAGTCTAGCAACAGGGGCGAATACTTCATCGTAGTCCAAACCTTCAATTTGTGTAAATCCTTGAACTACTAATCGAGCCTTATTCCGGACCACAACACCGCGATCATCCTTCTTCACACGATACACCCAACGAGTTCCAATTGCATGGACACCCTTGGGTAGAGGGACTAAATCCCAAACTTTCAGCTTCTGAAATTGATGCAGTTCTTCTTGCATCGCTTCGACCCAATGTGGGTCCTTTAATGCATCAGCTGTTTTCTTAGGTTCAACTTGAGATAGAAAACATTCTTCCATCTCAGTGACAAGACATTCCAAGGAGGCTGTAGGAGGTACTTCAGAGGTTGAAGCAGACATGTCGGTTGCAGCCAATTGATGTCTAGTTTGAACTCCTTTACTTAACTCACCAATGATATTATCAGTGGGATGAGTTTTATGAATCCGAGTCTGTGGAATTGGATTAGGCACAATAACTAATTCCAAATTATTAAGATCTCCTTCAGAAGCATTTGACTCGGATGGAGGAACGTTGGCTTCAACATTGTCTTCTGAGAGACTAGCCATATCTAACGGTTGAGGAGATGGAGAATCTGTTGTTGGAATTGATGCATCAACTAATGGTGTTGATGCTGAGGTCGAAGATGTATTAGGTTGGACAGATGATGCAGTTGGAGTGTGATCTACATTAATGTCCAAACCATGTAGAAGAGTGACAATAGTTTCTTCATCATCAACATTCTCAAGTGTTGGAATATTGAATGAGTCAAAGAAACTGTTGTACTGAAACAGATTTTCTGGTCCTTTACCTTCAGGAGGAGCTGTATAGCGTAAACACTTGATTTCATAATGCTCCTCAATACGCTTTGTAGATAAATTGTAAACTCTCTTGTTAGGAGAATTTACAGAATATCCCAAGAATATTCCATCCATTGATTTTTCACCAAACTTGTCCTTTTGTGTTCGAGACATAATGGTGCAAGGACATCCAAAGGGCTCCAGGAATTGTAAGTTTGGTTTACGGTTGTTAAACAGCTCATAGCATGTTTTGTTTTCTTTTTTAACCGTCAAAACCTTGTTTAAGACAAAACATGCGGTATTTACCGCCTCTGCCCAAAAAGTGATTGGAAGCTTAGAGTCGGATAACATAGTGCGCGCAGCTTCAATGAGAGTCCTGTTCTTGCGTTCAGCGACACCATTCTGTTGAGGTGTATAAGCAGAGCTGAACTGATGATGAATACCCTTCCTTAAACAGTACATCTCAATTGTCTTGTTCTTGAATTCCGTTCCATTGTCACTTCTAACCCTCTTGATCCTCTTTCCGCACAAGTTTTCTAACTTGTCAAACAGATATATTAGAATCTCAGGAACTTCATCTTTTGTAGAAATGAAGTAAACCCAAGAAAAACGAGAGTAGTCATCGGTGACTACCAAGCAGTAAGTACTACCTCCCATACTCCTCTTATTAACCGGCCCAAATAGATCCATGTGTAAAAGTTCTAGGGGCGATGCATTGGAATTCACCTTCTTCGACTTATGGGACTGCTTGTGTTGTTTTCCTTTGAGACAGGAAACACAGTTATCATCCAAACTGAATGTGAATTTAGGCACACCAGTAACAAGCTCATTTTTTACAAGATAGTTCATCTTGCGAAAGTTTAATTGTCCCATTCGCCTGTGCCATAGAAGGGAATCCTTTGGAGTAGCCTTGGACAACAGACATGTATGTTCAGATGTAGTAGTTGATACAGTACTCATGTCAAGTATGTACGTGTCCTTTGTCCTTGGTGCTCGAATGAGCACCCATTCCTTAGGCACTTTATAGCCTGGCTTGAGTATTAGACACTCTGTATCTGTAAACATGGTTGTGAACTTTTTATCACACACTTGTGATACGCTGAGAAGATTGTAATTCAGTTGTTACACGTAGTTCACATTATCAAAACTCACTGATCCATTAGTGAGTGTTCCCCTACCAGTAATTTCTCCACCCTTATCACCAGCAAATGCAACATATCCCCCTTTTACAGGTTGAACATCAGAGAGAAGAGAAATGTTGCCGGTCATATGCCTTGAACAGCCACTGTCTACATACCATTTGCTCTTGATAATTTCTTCAGATGGCTGTAGGCACACAAAAAATAGAGAAATTAGTTTGATTGTGAGACCCAAGCCTTAATGGACTTGGGTCTACCAAAATCATCCATAATAACTACATCAGTGAGTGCATGATTTTTTAAAATTTCGGGCACTTCTACTGATGGGTTATTTGGTGATAAAGAGTCTACTTTGGACTCTTTGACTTTCCAAACCTGAAGAGGTTTGGATGTTTGCTTTTTGACAGGAAGTTGCTGATTGCAAGTAGGTGTAACCGGTTCTTTCTTGTCAGTTTTCTTGACCGGTTTGGGAGGTGAGGAATTGTGCCTAGCTTGAGGTTTTGAAAAATTTCTGTAAATGGAAGCTCTAGGCGCTGTCTTCCCAAACCGTTGTCTAGAAAGCAACGGACAAACACTTATCAAATGACCCTGTTTTTTGCAGTAGAAACATGATCTTCTCTCAATAACAGTTTGAAAGTGAGGTTGCAAATCTGATGAGGATTTGATATTTCTATTTACTGAACAGGCACATTGAAATGTGCAAGATGAATTGGTACGTGAAAAAGATGTTGATTTGCTTTTGGTTGGTTTAGAAGAAACTGATTTGTTATTAGCAAAATTTTGTTCCTTCTAACCTTAGGAAAAGCCTTAGATTTAACCTTTAGTGAAAGGATTTCACTACACGGTTCATTTGTAATTACAAAATTTTCAGGCTTTACATCTATTTTACGAACCTTTGTATCAATCTCATCAGTTACATCCTCAATTTCAATTACTTCCTCCTCAATAGTAGGAAGTACAGGTAATGATTTTGCTTTCTTTTGGGAGATTGGTTTATCTCCCTTCTCAGATGAGACCAAAATAACTGGTTCTTTAACAGATGACTTGCCTTCTTTGTCAGTTGAAGGCACAAAGTTTTTAATGTCATCCTTCGATGGCATAGGTTCATAGTTAGCTGGGGGAGGTACCGCTTGCTATCCTATCCCTGACTTACTTTTTGTATTGATCCTTTGCACTTGAAGGATTTCATCAAAAACAACGGAGGATGTGCTAAAATTTGAAAGTTTTCGATTAAGATCAATAATATTAGTTTTAGATTCATCAAGAGCTTTTTGTAAATCGACAATTTTCTTAAGATAACTGTCAATAGCATCTTGTTGACTATAAATCTTAGCCTTTAGATCTTTTCTTTCAGTCATAGTGGCATTAATCTTTTTGTCAAAAATCTTTTCATTTTCTTTTAGCAATTGGTTCGCCTGTCTAAGTTTATCTAAATCAGAATACAAGCGAGCATTATCCTCAGAGTATCTGTTAATTTTACCAGTTAATTTGATACAACTAACACAAGAAAGAGGTTCATCAATTGGTACCTCATCTGTAATCTCTGCCATAAGAGCTGTATTATGAATGTTCTCCTCTGTATCACTCCAGTTGTAAAATTCATCATTAGTAAGGAGAAGAGCTTCATTTAAGGATTCCTCAAGCTTATCAGCATCCTTAACAGTTGACTTCTTTGAGACAGATGGCTTTGAAAAACCAGAAGGAGGTTGTTTAGATTTCTCACACTCTCTTGCAAAATGTCCCAGATTGTGACATTTGTAACATTTAACCTTACTCTTATCAAAACCCAAACACGAATCACTGTCATCATCCAGGTTCTTTCTTCCAGTTTTTCGCAAATATCTCTTTGTTCTCCTTGTCAACATAGCAAAATTCCATCTGATATCCATTCGTTCAAGATCATCAGGATTGATTTGGTCAAAATCCTCATCTGTTAAATCAATGGAACTAGTTTTCTTTGATAGAAAACTATCATAAGCACTCAAAAATGCTTGGAACACAGCAGCATTCTCCTCAGTAGCTTGAGAAGCTGAATTACCCTTGGATCCTCCGGAAGATGAAGGCGATCTACCACAAAAAGAATATGATCCAATAGAAACTCCACCACTATTAGTTGTTGACGTTTTGGTAGCGGATGACATACCTCCTCCAGACAAAAGAGCAACTCCGGAAGCAGAAAATTTACTCCCATAGATGCTCGGATCTTGAACATGGGCACTAGATTTAGTTTCTTTACGTTGCATAGCTAATGCATATGCTTGTAGTTGACCAATGAAATCATCTAGAGATAAAGACATTACACCTTCGTCTTCTTCCATCATCATCACTCGATGATCCCATTTCTTAGGTAGAGCACTTAACAATTTCTTGTTAATGTCTACAGCTTGCATAATCACACCACCATCAGAAAGCTCACTCACAAGATGTGAGTAACGAACAAACAAACCATTAAGAGACTCATTTTCTAACATATCAAACAATTCATATTGTCGTTTGATCAACTCCAGTCTACTCTTCTTATATTTATCACTACCACCGCATCGTCTTTCAAGGGCTTTCCACATGTCAAATGCGATGTCGTGATGTTTAAACATTTTAAGAACTTCAGAAGATAAGCTCATAACAAGAGCTGAATGAACTTTTCTTTCCATGTCCCAAGCTTTCTTTTCATCTGCATTTAATGCCCGAATAGATTTGGGAGGAGCGATTCCCTCAAACACCCCATCCTGCTTTGGATGTTCATACCTTTCAAGCAAAGGAATCATCATATCCGGTTCATTATAAGAAATAAAAGCTTCAAATTTTTGTCTCCATTCAACATAATTTGTATTAGTTGTAAAAATTGGAGCCTTATTTGTACTACCAGCCTCATTACTGGTTTTAATCATTTGAGCAAAAGCTTGTATCGACATTGTAAATTAAACTAAAAAGAACAACTGATTTTAAAATTCTTAAGCGACACTAAGGAAGTGTCACAAACTGACAAGCGACACTGAGACAAGTGTCGCAGAAAGTGTAAAATTTAAAGAACAGGCGACACTAGGTGTAAGGGTCGCAATGAAGTGTCGCTAGGAAGTGTCTCTAGCAAAATAGGAATTACTGTCACAGTGAGTGTCACTAAATCCTTAAGGCGACACTGAGTTAAGTGTCGCTAGAAGTGTCGCTAGGTTATGTTGCAGAACCCTAGAGGCGACACTGAGTTAAGTGTCGCTGGAAGTGTCGCATAGAGTGTCGCAGAAACG
This sequence comes from Pseudognaphalium luteoalbum, assembly GCA_963422505.1. Classification (NCBI taxonomy): domain Eukaryota; kingdom Viridiplantae; phylum Streptophyta; class Magnoliopsida; order Asterales; family Asteraceae; genus Pseudognaphalium; species Pseudognaphalium luteoalbum. Next base: position 54,798,578 of record OY730196.1, read on the forward strand.
CGCAGCAGCAGCCCAAAAACCCTAAAAATTCAAATTTTCGTTAAACCTAATCGAAAATTCTCCTTCCCAGTCGAACAATACCTGCAAAAACAAGTTAATAACCAGAAATTGAAGACCAAAAACTCTCTAATCAATGAAAATAAGCTAGCTTCTTCCCAATCTCAACCGAAACACACTCGAATCTTGATCAATTCTGTCACAAAAAGCCCAACGGCTCTGATACCACTTTGTTGTCCCTGTACCTAGGATCTAGAACAGACTTAATCAACCAATCGTGTAGTGGAATCACACAATTGAAGTAACTAATATGAAACACAAATCGAAACAATAAGGAATTGAGTAATAATGATTTGTATTGCAATATCAAACACTTACTAGCTTGTTTACAGAGTGTTTAGTCAACAAGTTGTGCTCAGGTTTTTGTCCAACCCTTGCAATGAGCCGTAATAGCTCTTTATATACAAACAGAACGATTCTGCGACACTTCCTAAGTGTCGCAGATTATAACCCTAGTGCGACACTTACTAAGTGTCGCCTGAATGCGACACTAAGTAAGTGTCACTCAAAATAGAAAATTAACAATTTTCTAATCTAAGCTATTACAGACTCAAGACCAACTGACAGACACACTAATATGACTCAACAAGTTCTGAAGCCAGGCTTCACAATTCCTGAAGAATGGATACTGATGAGGGCACCAAGGAAGAAAGACATCTATGCTATAAACATGGGTGTCTCTAATTCTTCAATAGTGTCGACATGCTTACTATCCAAGGCCTCAGAAGCAGATGCACTTTTATGGCATAGGAGAATGGCACATCTGAACTTTCGAAAAATGAATTTTATAACCAAGAATGGGTTAGTTCTAGGTGTACCACAAAATCATTTCGAGTCTGAAGACAAGTGTGTTCCTTGCCTCAAAGGAAAGCAGCACAAGAAACCACACAGGTCTAAGACTGAAAACTCAATCTCCTCGCCATTTGAACTGCTGCACATGGACCTCTTTGGCCCTATAAGCAAGAGAAGTCTAGGTGGCAAGTGGTTTTGTTTAGTTATCACAGATGATTATGCTAGATTCTCATGGGTATTCTTTTTGGGATCTAAAGATGAAACTCCAGGAATTTTAATAGAGTTCTTTGATCTAGTAGAGAATGTCTATCAAACTAGAGTTAAGCGTATTCGTAGTGATAACGGAACAGAATTCAAAAATTCAACGTTGAATATCTATTGCTTAAGCAAAGGGATAATTCATCAATTCAGTGCACCATATGAACCTCAACAGAATGGTGTAGCTGAAAGGAAGAATAGAACGTTGATTGAAGCTGCTAGAACTATGCTTGCTGATTTAAAGCTTCCGGTTTTCTTTTGGGCAGAACTGGTGAATACAGCATGTCATGTTCTAAATAGGGTTCTTACGGTCAAAAAGCGTAACAAGAGTTGTTATGAATTATTGAATAATAAGAAACCTAATCTGAAGGGATTTGAACCCTTTGGAGTTCCATGTTCCATATTGAAAACAGGAAATCAAGCTAAATTTGGTGAAAAGGCGGACGAAGGATTTTTCCTAGGTTATATGCCCAACTCACCAAATAAAAGAGTTTTCAATAAAGTCACAGGACGACTGGAAATTGTTTATAACATTGAAGTTACGAGCTATGTACCTGCTGTACATAAGGGATTAGATTGGCAATTTGACTATTCAGATCTCTTTCAGTCATTTAAAGTTCCTATAAGTGACTTTGTCAGTGATTCAGAGATCTCTAAACACTTATTGTCTGAAGAATTGGACAATGGTCCTTCTTCAACATCGAGTGTTCCGAAATCTGGAATCAGGACACCAAATGACTCAAATGAAGCTTCTTCAAGTGGGTCCTTCAAAGGATAAGTATCAAGAAACTGCAGATTCTGAAAAGGATCTTCAAACAACGTTTGATGATATTCTTACCTCTTTGAATCATTTAAGGTTGTCTTCAGCAAGTTCAGAAGATATCCCTTCATTAGAAGAGATTGGTACTAACTTAGGAGATGATTTAATAGTTGATCCTATACCGGTTACAAGAATGAGTAAGATAAATCCCGTTGAAAACATCATCGGTGATATTAATACTCCTGTTCAGACTAGGACTCAATCTAAAGCAAGTACTTCTGAAGATTTAGAAAGCTTGTATACTGCTATGAAAGAGACAGGGATTCCTAATCAATGTCTATATTCATGCTTTATCTCACAAATCGAGCCTAAAAATGTGCAGATGGCTCTCAAAGAAAGTTCGTGGGTTGAAGCTATGCAGGAAGAACTGCAACAGTTCTCTAAGTTACAAGTATGGGAGTTGGTTGACCTTCCAAAGGGAGAATATCCAATTGGAACTAGATGGGTATTTAAGTGTAAGAGAGATGACCGGGGAGTCATTACTCGCAATAAAGCTCGTCTAGTAGTTCAAGGGTTTAATCAACAAGAGGGGATAGATTACAATGAAGTGTTTGCACCAGTTGCTAGGCTAGAAGCAATTAGAGTATTCTTAGCATTTGCCTCTTTCAAGGGTATCAAAGTTTATCAGTTGGATGTTAAGAGTGCCTTTTTGTATGGCAAAGTTGAAGAATTGGTGTATGTTTCACAACCACCAGGGTTTACTGATTCTGAACATCCAGAGAGAGTATATCGCTTGAATAAGGCTCTATATGGATTACATCAGGCACCTAGGGCATGGTATGGAACGCTATCAACTTATCTACTTGAGAATGGATTTACAAGAGGATCAATTGATAGTACACTTTTTGTAAAATGGAATAAGAATGACTTTCTATTACTACAAGTATATGTTGATGATATTATCTTTGGATCTTCGGATGAAAAGATGTGTACAGAATTTGAGAAAGTCATGAGAAAAAGGTTTGAGATGTCTGCAATGGGAGAGTTAAATTTCTTCTTAGGATTACAGGTTGATCAAAAGAAGGATGGATTCTTTATTCATCAATCTAAATATACATATGAGCTATTAGAACGCTTTAAGATGGATGAAAGTAAGGTCTATAATACTCCAATTCCAGTAAATCACAACCTTGGTCCAAATACATCGAGTGATAGCGATGTGGATCCAACTCTTTATAGAGCCATGATCGGATCACTAATGTATTTAACTGCCTCTAGGCCTAACATTATGTTTGCTGTTTGTATATGCGCAAGATATCAGGCAAATCCGAAAGAGTCACATATGCAAGCTGTGAAACGGATTCTTCGTTATCTCAAAGGGAAACCGAAGCTGGGACTTTGGTATCCGATTGATGGAGACTTAGATCTTATAGCTTATACTGATTCGGATTATGGAGGATGCAATCAAAATAGGAAATCTACGACCGGAGGATGTCAATTCTTAGGAGGTAGATTAGTATCTTGGCAGTGCAAGAAGCAAAGCTCAGTAGCCATTTCTACATGTGAAGCTCAGTATGTTACAGCTGGCAGCTGTTGTTCTCAAGTTCTTTGGATTCAACAGCAACTGCGGGATTACGGGTTAAATATAACTAATACTCCTATGATGATTGATAACGAATCTACAATGTCAATCACCAACAATCCGGTAAAGCATAGTAAAACTAAGCATATTGATATTCGACATCACTTTATTAGAGACTGTGCTGAGAAGAATTTGATAAAGTTAGTTAAGGTTCCATCTTTGGATAACTTAGCAGACTTATACACCAAGGCGTTTGACAAAGCGAGATTTGAGACGTTGGTTCAACTTAACGGAATAAAAAATCCAGAGTGATTAGTCGTCCAAGGGTATTTTTGTAATAGTTAATAGTCTGTGTTATATTAAAAAAAAAAAAAAAAAAAAGGTAGGCGTATGGCATTCATTTGCTTGTTACCTGAGGGGAATCGCCTCCAATAAAAGAACAACCGAAGTTCTTTTAGAAAAAGCTTTAAGTTTTGGCTGTAACAACTTGGGAGATGATAGTACATTAGGAGAATACGGTTTCGAATAATAACCTTAAGTATTAAGAATGATATGTTAGTAGATTCTTATAAGTTGCATCAAAATGATGACTGTTAATTAGGATTATACTTATATTTATCTTATTATACACCTATATCCACTGATTATAACTTGTCCTTTTACTTAACAAGTGATAAGAATAACTTAAGTCTAGTCAGTTTCATCATACGATTTATTGGTAGGCAGGTTATGCTAAGTTTTCCGAGCAGTTAAGAAGTATAATTGTCATGTGTACTATCTTATGTGATCTGTTATATAACGTATGACATATGTCTTAATTGTTGAATGATAGTACTACCATGCACTGTGATCTAAAATAAAAAAATTCTGAAATGATACAAAGTATCATATTGTCAAAAGGTGAGTTATATGTTTCTAAAGGGTATCATTTAGTAACCTCTACCTTACATATGAAAGATACAAAGTATCTCGTGTCAAGTGTATGTTATATGCTTTTAAAGAACATCATTTAGTAATCTCTACCTTGATAATACAAGATACAGTGTTATGTGTTGTACTTGAATTCTTCAGTATGTTGTATAGTAGAAAACACTAGATTTTGTGCACATTAACAATAAAAGATTGGCTCCGAATTCTGTGTGTAATCTGTTTATGAGGATCATAATACCGATAATTGTCTTGAACTGTCTATGATATTTGAACATTCACTTTTGTGAATAATAAGAAATCGTAAGTTATATTTAAATGAAATGTTATATCATGTGGATAAAGGTACATAAGATATAATTTTATAAATATAAGTTTATTACTGATTAATTTTGTGATTTTCTTGTGCTTATATGAATTTCATGAGGTATGTATACTAACAATCATCTTAGGCTTATTACAATCTAATAAGTACCGCTTATTCTCTCTAATATGATTCCTAAGCAGTTAAAACTTTAAGCGTATTATATTAAGTTATTTTATTAGAATGTTAGTAGTTTTATTAATTTCAACGTTTGTAATTATTTCTTTGAATTAATAAGAGTTTTAATTATTTTTCTGGTTTACCCTTTGGAATTGAATTATACTGGATATTTATTTTAAATGTTGAACAAACGTGTGTTGATAAGTGAAAATATTGTATAGGTTATGTGGAATATTAATCGAAAGTCTTCCAACTCAAAGTGTAGTTGAGCAGCGTGTCCTGATTTAATATCAGCTGTTAATCTTTCTATATATTTTTATCTATACTTAAGACCATAAAGGTATATAAGTGAAAAATTTTAGCTCGAAGATTTTTTCTTTATACAAGATTAACTGTATCACGGGTTTAGTCGGTTAATATATGTAAGAAGATTATCGTTGAGGAAAAATTATGCGAAAACATTTTATTTTAAAATGTTTAGGCTAAATAGTTACAGAGATAACTATTCATATAATGGGGTTTTTAATTTATACTTAGTATTAAATTCGCGTTTTTATTTAATTTTGTGAGTTTGACTAGTCAACTTGCGAATCGAGATGCACTGCGAATCGAGTACAGGGTATAAAAGGGTGGTCAAGCGAGTCAAACTCCTCACCGAACCCATTTGATTTGCGAGTTCACTTAAAACTCTGCGAATCCAGTTTATTGCGAAACGAGTCGAACAGAGCTTTTCATTTGATTTTGATTTTCCTAGTTACAAGGAAGAGTTTTCGATCCATAGCGTATACCTACTTTCAAACTACGAACATTTTGAGGTATAAATCAACGGATTTCACCGTTTAAATTACATGAAATCGAAGCTTTTTATGAATCTAGGGTTTTGTTTCAAAATTTGAATGATTAACGTAGATTAAGATGTTATTTGACAAGAATCTTGAAGATTAATGTTAAACGGATCTTAATGAACGTAAATAAATCGATAGATCATTCTTAATAGATAGATTAATTGATTTTTGTTTCAACTCGCCATAACAGTTCATGCTGCGAGTTGAACACTCGACTCGCAGACTTTGCGAGTTGAGTTTCTGATCTTGACTATTTGACCATGCGAGTTGATTTTCAATTCAATTCGCAGATTAAATGTAGCGAGTTGACATTGATTCTTTGACTTATTGACCTTGCGGACCGAGTAGATTAGCGAATCGACTTGCGAGTCGAGTTGCGGATTGACTTGGTTAGCGAGTTGATATGGTTGCGAGTTGAGTTGCAAACCGAGTTCAACTCGATTCGCACATCATACTTCTGCGAGTCCAGTACTTAGCAAATTTTAAAATTTTTTAAGAAAGGTTTTATATAAATGTTAAGACTTTTTAGTAATAATGTTTATATTATGGACTTGTATTAAGTTATATATGTTTATATCGAAAGACTACCAATTCAAGAGGTAATTGAGTGGCGTGTCCTAATTTTATATTAGCGGTATAACTTATATTTATCAAAAACGTTAATGACTTGAGAATTACAAATTAACAAGTAATTAATGGGATGTACATATTGAACTTACGACTTATTAGTAATAAGTTATATGTAGTAATGAGATGTTTGATGAATTGTTATTCATAATACGTTATAGTTTCAAATTGATTAACATGTGTTCATTGTTTTTGTCATTTGTGTATTTATAGATATGGCGAGACAATTCGATAAAGGTCACAATATTCTTGTTGATCTAGATCTTGATGCACGTGGAGCTAATCGAGTAGCTCAAGTGCTTACATTCTTTGCACGTTCACGCATTAGATATTCACTTACAGCGTCTCCACAGATTTCTCAGACTATACTGAACGACTTCTGGGAAGGTATTCAGTATGACGAGACGATCAACCCACCGGTTATTCGCACAACGGTCAATAATCGACCGGTTGTTTTCTCTGCTGGCGATCTACGTCAGATTTTACGCTTGGGTACAGTAGACCAGGAGGATGGTCCGACGGAGTATCCTAGTGATTTTGTTGAGGGTGCGATAGGCCGTATGGGGTATACAGGAGATAGGAGGGGACGTCAGTTCCAAAAACCTCTGGTTATTGGACAATGGAGGTTTTTGTGGCATGTGATTGTCACAGTTTTTGCACCGAAGAAAGGAGGCTTTGACGAATTGAGCCCTGCCCTTGTATCAGCTGCACTGTCACTGGTTTATAATAAACCATACAGTTTTTGTGATTATATTTTTGGAGAGCTGGTTAGGCAGATTTCGGGTTCTGTTAGATCACGCTTTCTGGTTTATCCACGTTTTTGCATGCTGGTCATTCGTGCTCGTCTGCCAGAGCTTGTTATTCCTGGGCCATATTTACATGTAGATACTATTGGCCTTAGAGGATACAATGCTATGTTTTTGCAGTCAGTGAGAAAGGAAGGGGTAGTGAAACCTGAGGAAAGAGAGCTTTTTGGTTTTCTTGTTGATCCTACCTATGTGACGCCACCGAACGATGGTTGGCTAGATGTTGATGCTGAAGTTGTGGTTCCTGAACCGTTAGCTGATGTGGTTCATGCTGATGATCCACAAGAGCTGATTGAGGATGTTTTGGAACAACCTGCACATGCTGGGGAACAGGTGAACCCAGATGTTGCTGCTCAGGTGATCCAGGAGGTGCTAGTAGAGCATGATGATGCTACTGATATCCTGCTACGGGATATTGATAGTTATGTTGCTTCACCTGAGGTAATTTTATGATTATATAGTAATATTGGTACTTAGTTGTTATATCATTATCACATTATTATTACATATAATACTTATGTTATCGATATTTAGTTAATTAGAAAATATATCTAATTATAAAATATAAATATCATTATGATCAGGGAGCTGAGACTGCAGACCCAGAGGTCACTCGACCTGAGGGTGAGCAGGGACAGTTAGATGGATCTGAGGTTTTACCTTCTAAGGTATTTATCATATTAATCATAAATATATAGAACTCATGTGATAGAGCTTTTAGCTAATCATAAATGTTTAATATATTTAATATTTAGGATCCTGATGTTGGTCCATCTGGAGGCCGTGATGGTCAATCGGCTTCAGATGCTGATGATAGTACTCCTTCTCCACCTCCAGATGCTGGTTATATTAGATATCGATCTCGGATGATTCCAGATCCAGCACTGAAGGAGAAGAGGAAGGCTAAGGAAGTCGATCCTGACTTCAGTCTTGTTGATGAAGGTTCTGAGGAAGAGGATACACCTCTTATTACTCGACGCCGTAAGCGTTCCAGGACTTTGACCATTCAGGATGGTATGTAATATTTAAAAGTTAGATAATCTTAACTTGTTGTTTATTAGGAGTTCAAACTGAGACAGTTAATTCTGTGACAGTTGCTCGAGATACACCGCAGGTGGAGAATGTAACACCGGTGGTTACTGAACAGATATCTGTACCTATTGAGGTAAGGGATATAAGTTTAGTTATACAAGTGTTATATAATTAATTAGAGATTGAGACAGACTAATCTGTAACAATTACTTAATTAATTTTGTTTAACTTAACAGGCTGAGATCAATAACGCTAGTAGATTTGCAGCTACTCTTCTTACGGAAGCGTTATCTCAAGCTATTCCACCACTTACACGTGATTCCTACATCGCTTCAGTGACACCACCTGGACCACATACTATTTCTGTTACTCCTACGACTGATACTGAAAGGATTACATCCTTAGAGTCCAGAGTTAAGGAGTTAGAGAAACTTACGTCTAAGATTCCAGGGATGTTAGCTGAAAATGTCTCTCTTGATCAGCAGATGGTTCATATGAGTACATCATATTTGACTCTGCTAAACACTCATAATACTTTGCTTGATGATTTTACTGCCCATCGACTGAAGCTTGAACACTTAGAACGGTTAGTGTTGAGAGTGAATTCAGGATAGTCAGCTCAGGGGGAGATATTGGTATATCTAGAATCTTGCAAAGAAGATGAGTTGAGGAAGAAACGAGATGATGACAAGGACGATGATCCCAATGCTCAGAAGGATAGTGAGCTGGCTGGTCCTTCAACGACTGGTCAGCAGACTATTATTCAGAGGGAGTTTGCTGGTGTAAGTGCAAGTGGTGATGGTGCTGGTACAAGTGCTACAGGAACAAGTGAAGCTGGTAAGACAGTTTAGACTTGTGTAGTTATTTGTATTTAGAATTTAGTTGAATTGTAATTGTAATTTATAATTGTAACTAAATATTTGTAACTTAATGGTTTTGGTAATATATTTGATTTGAGATTATTATTATTACAAGTTAAATATATTAGAGATTGTTTAAGTTATTTGATTTTAAAAGGTTAAATAAATTAGTGATCGAAAATCTTCCGACTCATTGAGAAGTCGAGCGGCGTGTTCTGATATATTTCAGCGGTCAAAATTTATTTTAACTTAGACATTTTAGACTTGAGATTTTTTATAACTGACAAGTTAAATTTGTATGATTTTTAACTAGACAAATGATATATAATTTTAAAGATATAATTGAAAGTTAAGATCTTATGATATAACAGTTCAATTAAGTCTTAGAAATTATATAAGTTAATTAAGTGTAAACTTAAATGTTTGGTGATTCTTCACAGTACATTAGAGTTTAAATTTAATTAATGTTTGTTAAGTATTTGATATAAGACTTAAGAAATCTTAGATTGATAATCAATAAAAGATTTATAAGTTATATATATTTCGCGTTTATATTACACAAAAGGATTAGTATTAGAATTCTTAGATTGATTCAGGGAACTCAATAAGAGAATTTAAATTATTAATTTATTTGTGTTTAAATTGTTTTCTCTAGGAATGGAAATGCTAAATCTATCAGATTCAGATAATGATATTTTGGATGAGATAGATGAAGAGATTAATTATGATCTTGAAGAGGGTGAATTTCAACCGCCTACAGATTGGACTGCTGTTTCTGAGATAGTGCATGACATGGGTGTAGATCCAGATGTTTATGTTGATGAACACCATGTGAGCCCATCTAGAACAGAGGTTATTATTGAAAATGCTGAAGGTCCAACGGTTGTCGATGTAGATGAAGAGATCGATGACTCAACTGATTCAGATGAAGAAAATCTTCTTGATAAGCATAAAGATAATCCTATATTCAAGACTTTGCCAAAGAAAAAGAAAGAAAAGCTTGGTATATCAGAAATTGATATTACGGGTAAGCGTATAGCAAAAAGAGGGATTATAGGATTGTATTTTGATGCTGATCTAAAACTGTTTGCTATTAAGAGATTTGATGGAGTTCAATATTTTGAAAGAAAACTTGCAGTTTTTAGTTCTTTGCCTAGATATGAGATTAAAGATTTGGCTAGATTATCATTGAATAACCCAAGTGATGATTTTGTTGGAAAATATGTTGAACACATAATCAAGACTGAGGTTAGAGCGAATAAGTTTGAAAAGATTAAGCCAAGGAAAGGAAAGACAATTAAGTTGGAAGAAAGAAGTCAAAGAACTGGTAGAAGGAGAAGGAAGAAGATTTATCCAGCTATCAAATGTGTGCAGCAGATACCACTGCAAAAAATGCCTCAAGATATTTTGGGAAATATGAAGAGTTGGCATGTGGATTCAGAAACTGGAGAAGCTGTAATGGTTGAAGCTGATGATGAGGTTGAAGGTGGAGAAAGAGAGATCTTCAGAGTTTATGATCATCGTCATCTAATGAACATGTCAAGAAAAGATTTGTTGAAGTTAAATGAGAACAGAATCTTTTGTACTGAAGCATGGGGTGACTTAGCACGAGATTATCAAATGATGGTTAAGACTTGTATGAAGATGAAGATTTTTGCAGGTAGTAAGATTTACTCATAAAATCAAAGACAATGTGAAGATAAAGACGCTAGAGCTATTGTCAAGGGGGAGTCTGTTGAGACATAGTTTGTGACAACAGATCTAGCTTTGCAATATGACTAGTGTAATTGTTATCATGTTGATATATTGGTTTAAGTTTGTAAATTGATATTGTTTTTATTAATATTCGTTAAATATATTATTATGATAAAATGTTAGACGAATATAGATTTCAACAATATATATACATTTGCTGCGAGTCGAGTTATTTGTTTTAGACGTTTGTTGCGAGTCGAGATCTCAAGTCGCAAGGCTTTGCGATGCGAGATGAGATCTGAACTCGCAGAACTTAATAGAGACAAACGAGCCGAGTTCATTATGGGCTTGGGCTGCGTAGCGAGTCGAGTCAACTCGCAGGCCCAGTGGCTGCGAGTTGAGATGAGATATATAAATGTTTTTGTACGTGAAAAACAGAACAGAACGGGGATATAATTATTGGAGATCAGGATTATTGCATTCTTGCGAATTCAGTATTTTCCAGAGAAACATAGACTAAAGGCTAGACTTTGACGTTTATACGTACAAAGTAAAACAATTGGTTAACCTAAACTCGAACTAAATTGTTATTAGTAAGATAACATCGTATTGAGGAATTCCGCACCTTAATACTACAGATAACGAAGTTATCGATCCTAGAACTAGGGACTTACAGCAGTCAGAGGGTTTGTTAGATCATAATTTAAAATCTGAGATTTTATTGAAACGAAAGAATTTATTGGTTAATGATTCTCGTGGATTAAAAACTTTTCAGTCTCGAGTTTGGGTTCCGTTGATTAGGGGACTTCGTGATTTGATTTTGACTGAGGCACATAAATCTAGATTATCTGTTCATCCCGGTAGCACAAAGATGTATAACGATTTGAAACCATTGTATTGGTGGCCGACAATGAAATTGGATGTTGCACGAGTTGTTGAAACATGTCACATATGCTCTCAAGTAAAAGCTGAACATCAGAAACCGTATGGTTCTTTAAAACAGCTTGAGATACCAGAGTGGAAATGGGAACATGTTACCATGGATTTTGTCACCAAACTTCCTAGAACGCAGAAAGGTAATGATATGATTTGGGTGATTGTTGACAGACTGACGAAAAGTGCTCATTTCTTAGCCACTAGTGAGACAACATCGTTGACTAGACTTGCTCAATTGTATATTCATGAGATTGTTTCGAGGCATGGGATTCCATTATCGATTGTGTCAGATAGGGATTCCAGGTTTGTTTCCGGGTTTTGGCAGAGTTTGCAGCGAGAGTTGGGTACCAGAATTAATCTCAGTACAACGTATCATCCTCAGACTGATGGACAGTCAGAACGTACCATTCAAACTCTTGAGGATATGTTACGGGCATGTGTATTGGAGTATGGCGGTTCTTGGGATTTTCACCTGCCGTTAATAGAATTTGCATATAATAATTCATATCATTCTAGCATTGGTATGCCACCTTATGAGATGTTGTATGGACGCCGTTGTCGAACACCTACGTGTTGGTTAGAAGCGGGAGAAAAACAGTTTGCGGGCCCCGATATCGTCCAGATGACTGCTGATAAGGTTACCATTGCTCGTGAGAAGTTAAAAGCAGCTCGAGACAGACAAAAACAATATGCTGATCCACGTAGACGACCAGTTTCTTTTTCTGTTGGTGAACTTGTTTATTTGAAAGTTTCTCCATGGAAGGGTGTTATTAGATTTGGTAAACGTGGGAAGTTAGCTCCCCGATATATTGGCCCATTTAAGATCCGACAAGTAATTAATGCCCAATCGGTTTCTTTAGATCTTCCACCTGAATTAGCTAGTATTCACGATACGTTTAATGTTTGTTATTTAAGAAAATGTAATGTGGAGGATCAATCCCAAATCCTTCCTTTGCAAGATCTTCGTGTTGATTCAAGTAAGAAATTGGTGGAAGAACCTGTCGAGCTTTTAGATAGAAAGGTTACTACCTTAAGAAAGAAAGAAATCCCTATGGTATTAGTTAAGTGGAAACATAGTTTGGGAGCAGATCTCACTTGGGAAACGGAGGAAAGTATGCGGGCTAGATACCCTAGTTTGTTTGCTTCTAATTAGATTTCGGGGATGAAATCTTCTTAAGGAGGGGTGATTTGTAACATCCTCAAATCGGGCCTAGGAGAAACAGGTATTTTCTTTAGCTTTTATAAGTAATATATATATATATATATATATTATTATATGTGTTTGATTGTAAATTTAATAGGAAAATAAGTTTCAAGTAATGTTGTGACTAATGAAATATTGTTTACTTTAAATAAATTTAGGTGACGGTAAAATAAAATAATTTTCTCGTATGTAAAATTTAGGTTCCAGACAATATATTTAAGACGGATATGAAATACCCGTATAATAGGGTCGGTTAAGTAAAGAGGCCGACCTCCTCTTTTCTTTACTTTACTTTCTAAAACTTGCAGTAAGTTCAAGAACAATCAACTACCTTTCAAAACCATATTCAAGAGTTAAAATCAAGATCATATTCAAATAATCTAATCTGGAGTTGTGATTACTTCATTGTCATCATCATCATCAGTGAATCTTTGCTTTGGATAGATTATGTAAGTGTTTTTGTTTGTAAAAAAAAATGGGTTTTAACCTTAATAATGTATTTGTTGATAGTTATGCGAATTAGAAGTTTGAATTAGGTTAAAAGATGGTATATAATGTTACTTGAAGTTATTTGAGCCTTTGATAGTTTTCAAATTCGAATTTGATGTCATTTTGATGATGATTTGAGTTTTGGTTCGCGCTGTACAATAACAGGTCTGTTCTTGAGCTGAAGAACAGCTCAACGCGATCCCCAAACCCTAGCTTGGATCGCGTTCACTAGTTATAAATGATTTAGGACGGATTTTACTCTTGGGAACGCGATCCCAAGCAATTACCTGGATCGCGTTGCCAAGTAAAAATCAATCACAGAAAGTTTTCAAAGGATGAACGCGATCCAGCCTCTTGTTCATGATCGCGTTTCTCAGTGTAATTCGGTAACAGAAATTTTTCTTAAGGGGAACGCGATCCCATAAAATTTGAACCGGATCGCGTTTGTCTGTTGTATTCCTGATGAATAGGTTAAACTGTGAACTTAAATATAAACCATATACATATGTATTATATGGTTACTTATGTGTGAGATTTATCAATATTGCAAATACTATTTTGTAATGACAAGTTACTAATTTGATATTATGTGATATTTCAGATAAAACAAAGACTCAGTGATAAGAAACTGAGTGTTGCAACTGCTGAGGTATCGGTGAGTGGACTAATTCTCACAATTTGATTTTGGTGTTAACAGTTAGTTACATCAATTTTAAGTTTATATTATTGATTGTTTAATTGATGAATTAATAATAGATTGATTGATTGAATTTATTAATTGATAGATTACTTGATTGCTAGTGATTAATTCCATGATAGTTTGGAATGATAAAGGTCAATTATATTGGGTTTAGTTGCTATAGGTTAATCTTTATGGACTGGATGAACATTTGTTGTGAATTAGTCCATAATGATTAAAGATAGCAATAGACTATCGGTAAAATCTCTGTATTGGCCTGCAGTTGATTATTAAGTGTTCTTGGAGGATCACCGCGGACTGAGGATACCTCAAGAACCACCGATCCTCTATTTGATTGTTTCTTGAAGTTAATAGTTGTGAATTGATTGTTATGCTAAGTTAGATTGTAAGACTTAGTTTATTCACTTAGCTTCGTGCTAATCCCCCACAATACATTTGCAGCTTAACTTTTGGGATATTTGGGCTATTAGTGATCGTTTGAAGAAATGTTTGACGGCTGAAACTCTGATCATTTTGTGGATTAAAATGTTTTAGAAGTAATACCCAAATAGAAGAAAACTGTTTTGTAACTATATATGCTTAAGTTTGTAATAGTATAATACTTGGTAATGGTTTAAAGTTTATATAAATGCTTAAACTTTATGAAATGGGATAACGCTTCCGAAATAAATAAAAAATATATGTGGTGAAATTTTAGGGTGTTATAAGTTGGTATCAGAGCATGGTTTAGGTGAATTGAACATTTTAAAGTGTTCAATCCTAAACTTAGTTAGATGGGTCAAACATTTCTTGTGATGGGGAATTAGTCATGATAGGATATTCGGTTAGTTGCCAGTACTAACAATTAACGAATATTGAGATGTGATGTCATTTCAGATATGGCGGATAATGAGCTACCTTCCCATACTCTTAACAATACTTCGCAAACAAATGCACCACCAGAGAATCATGGTCATAGTGGTACATCTAATTTAGCTGGTGGGGAAACTGAAACGGATCATGAGTATATTATGAGATTGGAGAATCGGGTGTTGGAACTTCAGGGAGAGCAAGCTGGGTCTTCTCAACAACCTATTTATACTCACCTGTCGATTGAGACTAATGTTCCTCCTATTGTATCTTCTACACGGATTCCGGTGTCTATACCTTTTGCTTCGCAGCAGCACCAACAGGGTTATACTTATCAGACTTCGGGTCCTTTTTCTTCGTCTGGTTTCTCTGGTTATCAAGTACCTGTTGTTTCATCATTTCAGTTGTCAAGGAAAGGTTGTTCCCTTAAAACCTTTATGTCTTGCAATTCTTCCGTATATTCTGGAAGTAATGATCCTACAGTTACTTTAGACTGGTTACGTGATGTCGAGAGAAAATTGAATGTATGTCATTGTGAGGAGGAGGACAAAGTACCTTATGCGATACAATTGTTAAAAGGTCAAGCTATGTCCTGGTGGGATTCGAATATGGCACCATTATCTTCACAACAGTTGAGTGCTATTAGATGGCCGGATTTTCATGCCGAGGTTTGTAAGCAATTCAGTTCTGAGTATAATCTTTCTCGTATTAGACAAGAATTTCTTGACTAACAAAAGACTGATCAGATGACAATTGATGAGTTAATTAAGCAGTTTTCTGATAAATTGCGATTTATACAACAGTGGGTTCCGACTGATCGGACTAAGATTGATCATTTTGTGAAAACTTTACCCCCTGATTACCGTACCTTAGTTAGGTTAGCAGGTTCACTTACTCAAGCTTATGATTTAGCTCGTTCGGTTGATGGTGATATTTTAGCTAAAAGAGTATTGAATAAAGAGAAGTATTCACAAAGAAATAAAGCAGATTATTCTGTTAAGCAGAAAGGGCAAGGTAGTCAACAAAATAGGAGATTGAATTCTGGTATTCCGACGGATAGTAATTATTGTAATAGATGTCGAGCTAGGCATAATGGTCCTTGTACTCCTTAGACATCTAGGTGTGTTAAGTGTGGAATTTTTGGACATGCTGCAAAAGATTGTACTTATCCTAATAGCGTGTGTTGGAATTGTCATAAAGAGGGTCATCGTGCGGGGGATTGTTCAGAGGCGAAAAGACAGAGTATGGGTGTGGGTAAAGGTTCGTCATCCTCTGGTCAAAAGAGGAAGAATCCACCAGTAGCTGCTAGTCGAGCTATTCAAATGACAGTTGATGAAGCTGTCGTCACTGAAGATGTTATTACGGGTACTTTTCTCATTAATTCTGTACCAGCTCGTGTATTGTTTGATTCTGGTGCCAACTGTTCATTTATATCTGCGAAATTTTGTGATAGATTGTAGATGATTCCCTCTTTGATTGTTAAACCTTTAGAAGTTGAGATTGCCGATGGTAAACTAGTTAGTGTTACCACCTCGGTAGCTGGAGCTAGTATACTTATTGAGGGTCATAACTTTCTAGTTTCTTTTTTGTTAATGCCAATTCCTAGTTTCGATGTAGTTATTGGTATGGATTGGTTAAGTTTGAATAAAGCCAATATTGATTGTTACAAAAAGATTATAAGAATTCCGATTTCTAACGGGTCATACATCATGGCTCGAGGAGAACGTGAAAGGGGTAGTTTACCGTTGATTTCTTTGTTGAAAGCTAGGAAATCTCTATCTAAGGGATGTGATTCTTATTTGGCCTATGTGATAGATAGCCAGTTAGAAAAGAAAACTATGTCTGATATTCCGGTGGTTTCTAATTACCCGGAAGTTTTTCCTGATGAATTACCTGGGTTGCCTCCTGTAAGGGAAGTTGAATATCAAATAGATTTAATTCCTGGTTCGACTCCTGTAGCTAAGTCTTCTTATAGATTAGCTCCTTCTGAAATCCGTGAGATGATGGGTCAAATTCAGGAACTGTTAGATAAAGGGTTTATAAGACCTAGTTCTTCCCCGTGGGGTGCTCCGGTTTTGTTTGTTAAGAAAAAGGATGGTACTCTTCGAATGTGTATTGATTATAGAGAGCTTAATAAGAGAACAGTGAAAAATAAATACCCGTTACCCAGAATCGATGAGTTATTTGATCAGTTGCAGGGATCATCTTATTTTTCTAAGATTGACTTGAGATCCGGTTATCATCAGGTGAGAGTTCGTGAAGAAGATGTTTCTAAAACTGCTTTTCGTACCCGGTACGGTCACTATGAATTTTTAGTTATGCCTTTCGGATTGACTAATGCTCCTGCTGTTTTTACGGATTTAATGAATCGAATATGTCGACCTTTTCTAGACAAGTTTGTGATTGTATTTATTGACGATATTTTGATTTATTCTAAGTCTGAGTCGGAGCATGAACATCATTTGAAATTGATTCTTGAGATTTTGAAAAGAGAACATCTTTATGCTAAATTTTCTAAGTGTGAATTTTGGCTTCGTGAGGTACAGTTTCTTAGTCATATTATTTGCAAGGATGGTGTCAAAGTAGATCCTTCTAAAGTAGAAGCAGTTGTGAATTGGAATGCTCCTAAGTCTCCGTCTGAGATTAAAAGTTTTCTTGGTTTAGCGTGTTATTATCGTAAATTTATTAAAGACTTTTCCAAAATTGCTGGCCCGTTAACTAAGTTAACTAGGAAAGATATTAAATTTGAGTGGGGTGATCAACAAGAGTTATCTTTCTAAAATCCTAAACAGTTGTTGTGTCAGGCTCCAGTATTAGCCCTACCGGACGGTTCTGATGATTTTGTGGTTTATTGTGATGCTTCTCATGTTGGTTTGGGTGCAGTTTTAATGCAACGTGATCGGGTTATTGCTTATGCTTCTCGCCAACTTAAAATACATGAGCGAAATTACCCTACTCACGATTTAGAGCTTGCAGCGGTGGTGTTTGCTTTGAAAATTTGGAGACATTATCTATATGGTACTAAATGTATTGTATGTACAGATCATAAAAGTCTCCAATATATGTTTTCTCAAAAAGAACTTAATATGAGACAGCGTCGATGGTTAGAGTTAATTAAAATTATGATTGTGAAATCCGTTATCATCCGGGTAAAGCTAATGTGGTCGCCGATGCTTTAAGCCGAAAAGTACCTCTCGATCGAATTTACTTTATGCGTTTAGAAATTACTTGTGATTTGATTTCTCAATTGAAAGTGGCGAAGTCAGAGGGTTTGTTAGATCATAATTTAAAATCTGAGATTTTATTGAAACGAAAGAATTTATTGGTTAATGATTCTCGTGGATTAAAAACTTTTCAGTCTCGAGTTTGGGTTCCGTTGATTGGGGGACTTCGTGATTTGATTTTGACTGAGGCACATAAATCTAGATTATCTGTTCATCCCGGTAGCACAAAGATGTATAACGATTTGAAACCATTGTATTGGTGGCCGACAATGAAATTGGATGTTGCACGAGTTGTTGAAACATGTCACATATGCTCTCAAGTAAAAGCTGAACATCAGAAACCGTATGGTTCTTTAAAACAGCTTGAGATACCAGAGTGGAAATGGGAACATGTTACCATGGATTTTGTCACCAAACTTCCTAGAACGCAGAAAGGTAATGATATGATTTGGGTGATTGTTGACAGACTGACGAAAAGTGCTCATTTCTTAGCCACTAGTGAGACAACATCGTTGACTAGACTTGCTCAATTGTATATTCATGAAATTGTTTCGAGGCATGGGATTCCATTATCGATTGTGTCAGATAGGGATTCCAGGTTTGTTTCCGGGTTTTGGCAGAGTTTGCAGCGAGAGTTGGGTACCCGAATTAATCTCAGTACAGCGTATCATCCTCAGACTGATGGACAGTCAGAACGTACCATTCAAACTCTTGAGGATATGTTACGGGCATGTGTATTGGAGTATGGCGGTTCTTGGGATTTTCACCTGCCGTTAATAGAATTTGCATATAATAATTCATATCATTCTAGTATTGGTATGCCACCTTATGAGATGTTGTATGGATGCCGTTGTCGAACACCTACGTGTTGGTTAGAAGCGGGAGAAAAACAGTGTACGGGCCCCGATATCGTCCAGATGACTGCTGATAAGGTTACCATTGCTCGTGAGAAGTTAAAAGCAGCTCGAGACAGACAAAAACAATATGCTGATCCATGTAGATGACCAGTTTCTTTTTCTGTTGGTGAACTTGTTTATTTGAAAGTTTCTCCATGGAAGGGTGTTATTAGATTTGGTAAACGTGGGAAGTTAGCTCCCCGATATATTGGCCCATTTAAGATCCGACAAGTAATTAATGCCCAATCGGTTTCTTTAGATCTTCCACCTGAATTAGCTAGTATTCACGATACGTTTAATGTTTGTTATTTAAGAAAATGTAATGTGGAGGATCAATCCCAAATCCTTCCTTTGCAAGATCTTCGTGTTGATTCAAGTAAGAAATTGGTGGAAGAACCTGTCGAGCTTTTAGATAGAAAGGTTACTACCTTAAGAAAGAAAGAAATCCCTATGGTATTAGTTAAGTGGAAACATAGTTTGGGAGCAGATCTCACTTGGGAAACGGAGGAAAGTATGCGGGCTAGATACCCTAGTTTGTTTGCTTCTAATTAGATTTCGGGGATGAAATCTTCTTAAGGAGGGGTGATTTGTAACATCCTCAAATCGGGCCTAGGAGAAACAGGTATTTTCTTTAGCTTTTATAAGTAATATATATATATATATATATATATATATATATATTATTATATGTGTTTGATTGTAAATTTAATAGGAAAATAAGTTTCAAGTAATGTTGTGACTAATGAAATATTGTTTACTTTAAATAAATTTAGGTGACGGTAAAATAAAATAATTTTCTCGTATGTAAAATTTAGGTTCCAGACAATATATTTAAGACGGATATGAAATACCCGTATAATAGGGTCGGTTAAGTAAAGAGGCCGACCTCCTCTTTTCTTTACTTTACTTTCTAAAACTTGCAGTAAGTTCAAGAACAATCAACTACCTTTCAAAACCATATTCAAGAGTTAAAATCAAGATCATATTCAAATAATCTAATCTGGAGTTGTGATTACTTCATTGTCATCATCATCATCAGTGAATCTTTGCTTTGGATAGATTATGTAAGTGTTTTTGTTTGTAAAAAAAATGGGTTTTAACCTTAATAATGTATTTGTTGATAGTTATGCGAATTAGAAGTTTGAATTAGGTTAAAAGATGGTATATAATGTTACTTGAAGTTAATTGAGCCTTTGATAGTTTTCAAATTCGAATTTGATGTCATTTTGATGATGATTTGAGTTTTGGTTCGAGCTGTACAATAACAGGTCTGTTCTTGAGCTGAAGAACAGCTCATCGCGATCCCCAAACCCTAGCTTGGATCGCGTTCACTAGTTATAAATGATTTAGGATGGATTTTACTCTTGGGAACGCGATCCCAAGCAATTACCTGGATCGCGTTGCCAAGTACAAATCAATCACAGAAAGTTTTCAAAGGATGAACGCGATCCAGCCTCTTGTTCATGATCGCGTTTCTCAGTGTAATTCGGTAACAGAAATTTTTCTTAAGGGGAACGCGATCCCACAAAATTGAACCGGATCGCGTTTGTCTGTTGTATTTTGATGAATAGGTTAAACTGTGAACTTAAATATAAACCATATACATATGTATTATATGGTTACTTATGTGTGAGATTTATCAATATTGCAAATACTATTTTGTAATGACAAGTTACTAATTTGTTATTATGTGATATTTCAGATAAAACAAAGACTCAGTGATAAGAAACTGAGTGTTGCAACTGCTGAGGTATCGGTGAGTGGACTAATTCTCACAATTTGATTTTGGTGTTAACAGTTAGTTACATCAATTTTAAGTTTATATTATTGATTGTTTAATTGATGAATTAATAATAGATTGATTGATTGAATTTATTAATTGATAGATTACTTGATTGCTAGTGATTAATTCCATGATAGTTTGGAATGATAGAGGTCAATTATATTGGGTTTAGTTGCTATAGGTTAATCTTTATGGACTGGATGAACATTTGTTGTGAATTAGTCCATAATGATTAAAGATAGCAATAGATTATCGGTAAAATCTCTGTATTGGCCTGCAGTTGATTATTAAGTGTTCTTGGAGGATCACCGCGGACTGAGGATACCTCAAGAACCACCAATCCTCTATTTGATTGTTTCTTGAAGTTAATAGTTGTGAATTGATTGTTATGCTAAGTTAGATTGTAAGACTTAGTTTATTCACTTAGCTTCGTGCTAATCCCCCACAATACATTTGCAGGTTAACTTTTGGGATATTTGGGCTATTAGTGATCGTTTGAAGAAATGTTTGACGGCTGAAACTCTGATCATTTTGTGGATTAAAATGTTTTAGAAGTAATACCCAAATAGAAGAAAACTGTTTTGTAACTATATATGCTTAAGTTTGTAATAGTATAATACTTGGTAATGGTTTAAAGTTTATATAAATGCTTAAACTTTATGAAATGGGATAACGCTTCCGAAATAAATAAAAAAATATATGTTGTGAAATTTTAGGATGTTATAGGTACACCAAATCTTGGTCTGTGGTACCCATCCGGTTCAGATTTCTCACTGAAAGGATATTCGGATTCTGATCATGCTGGATGCAAAATGGACAGA
Organism: Pseudognaphalium luteoalbum; assembly: GCA_963422505.1. NCBI lineage: Eukaryota > Viridiplantae > Streptophyta > Magnoliopsida > Asterales > Asteraceae > Pseudognaphalium > Pseudognaphalium luteoalbum. Next base: position 54,820,205 of record OY730196.1, read on the forward strand.
AAGAGTACCTCTGGTAGCTGTCAGTTTCTTGGAGAAAAGCTTGTATGCTGGTCAAGCAAGAAACAAAATTATGTCTCAACTTCTACTGCTGAGGCTTAATATGTCGCTGCTGGAGCTTGCACTGCTCAAATTCTGTGGATGAGGAATCAACTCGCTGACTATGGTTTTGACTTTGGCAATGTTCCAATTTATTGTGACAGTCAAAGTGCTATTGCCATAGCAAATAATCCTGTGATGCACTCAAGGACAAAGCACATTGATGTCAGATATCACTTCATCAGGGACCACGTCATGAAAGGTGACATTGAATTGCATTTCATTCCAACTGACTACCAACTCGCTGACATATTCACAAAACCTTTAGATGAGAAAAGATTCACTTTTCTCATCAGCGAGTTGGGGAGGTTGAACTTAAATGATTAAACCTGATTGTTTAATAAAAGGTATTTACAGAATATATGGTTTATAGTTCTAACTCGCTGGCCTATTATTCTCACTGATATAATCAGCAAGAACAATAAGTTAGCATAGTTATGATCAATAAATTATATACTTTGTAAATACACATGAAAACTCTTTATATCATATAAATAAAATATGTTTTATGCTTCACAATTTGGCGAGCTGATTAGATTAGTATTCTAAGTTGTAATCTGATCAGCGAAATCAAATATGAGACATAATATTTATTTTATTTTAAGATATAACTTATTTTCATCTCGCTGAGACGTAATGTATCAGTGAAGTTTCTTCTTATTTAATATGGCATTTATTTTGACATATATTCCTTTACATTTAATACACTTTGTATTTAATTTTTAACGAGTTATATTCCTAATAAATGCTTTATTAAATATCTCATGGGACTTTGAAAAGGTACACTTTTTCTGACACCTTGTATACCTTTCTGGCGTACCACTCCCATCACCATTTAATGTTACCACTCACCACCATCATCACCCTACTCCCCTACCATCAACCACCACCTTTTGACCACGTACATACGCTTTTTCACCACATGTTTTGTATCTCAGCAGCCGTATATAAGCAGCGAAACTTTTTCACTTTCACTTTTACGCTTTCTTGATTTCAAAACTTCATCTTTTTCATTTTCTCTGCAAAAACCCTAAAATCAACTTGCATTTTTTTTAATGGCACGCACAAATTTTTTCAATAACAGTTACACACCGACCCCAGAGATTCAAGCTCTTCGAGCCTCTGCGGTCAGTGAGTCACTGCTTGTTACAGATCCCAAATCAAATTATTTGGGAAATGTAACCTGTGCCAAACCAGAATATGCGGAGGCGATAAATTTTCTGAAAAATTACTTTATCCTCCCTGCTCTTACCTTGTCTCCTGGGGAAATGAATCCAGAATGGCTTAGTGAGTTCTGGTTTACCTGCACTCACCAAGTCGTCGCTGGTGTTTCACAACTTAAGGGTTTTATCGACAATGGTACCCATCCCATTATCATTACTGCCAGCACCATCAAGTCCACTTTACAACTACCTATCGCAGAGTCTTACGAGTCGCTACCAGAGAGCGACGAAGCCAAGCAAGGCCTAGTTGATCTTACTGAGATTGAGTGTAAATACTCAGTCGATGGCAGTGGCAACCGTAAGTACTCTACGGTCCACAAAACCAAGATGGATGGTGTCTGGAATGCGATTTTTACAAATTTCATTCAATCCTTGGGATCAAAATCCGGGAGCTATGATCAATTCAGCTCCCTGGAAGCCCAGATCAGCTGGTCACTGATCAACTCTCTAAGAGTTGATTATGCGAGTGTGATCTTTAACGAGCTGATCACCAAAGTCGTTGAGCCTACCAGGGCAAAATATGTGCCCTATCCAAGGTTCCTCTCACTGATCTTTAAAGATCAGTTTGAAGCCTATGATAGGATACCATTTCAGGGATTTGAGCCCACTCTGGTAGGATCTCAAATTTTTGCAAAACCAACGACTGTGGTTTTACCAAATTTTATGAAACATCTGGGGATACTTGCACCCCAGCCTGTAACTTCTGTACAAATGTCAGTTGTTGCCCCCCCCCCCCCCATCGACCACGTCACTGACCACACCCCCAGTGACTACTGTTGGTCAACCACCAATCAAGAAACCACCAACTGCTCCCAAGAAAAAATCCAAATTAGGGTCCCTGACATTAAAGGTTCATGGACATAGCTCAAAGAAGACATCTACGGATGCCAGTGGTGAATCAGCGACTGTACGTTCAGTTGCTGAGGGCACCACTGCTAAACCCTCCACCTTACCTGCTTCACTGGACTCCCGAAAGTCCAGTGATTCTACCAAGGGCAACCTACAGACAGCTGCAGTGGATCAAACCACTGTTAGCAGTGATTCGGGTGCATCCCACACCCTCAGATTGAGTCAACCCAGCCACTTGTCATCCTCACAAAAGGGTGACATTTCACTCAAAGGGCTAGTGACATCAGTGGGTGATAACACACTCATTGCTGATGTCACACCACTGGCTACAGACCCAGGCCATCTCTCATCTATCACTGCACCGGCTGTCAATGTCTCACCACTGACCCATGGTGAGATACAGGTCGCTACCTCTATTTCCAATGAACCATCAGCTAAATCACAAGCTGATGATGAGGAAATCATGCCCATAGACACCTCAGAGGACACCCAACCCATTCCTCTACCCACATCTAACTCTCCTATCAGAGAGCTATCTCCCACCTCTTTCTCCAGTGACAACATTCAAGTCACTGCTGCTGGTCAGACCACACCCACTGACTAGGCAGTCCACTCTACACCTACTCCCACTATACCCCCCACAATTACTCCCCCAAATACCTCCACCCACTCTGTGAGTCCCTAATCACTATTATGTTAGTGATTATGAATCGTTAACAGTGAGTTAATTGTAGAGGGGGGGGGGGGTTGAATACAATTAAAAACTTTTCCTTTTCCTTTATAATGAATTATATTTGCTTAACAAGTTCTTAATCATATTAATGTAACAACAAAGTGAACACAGATATGTATATGAGATAAACAGTTCAAATGCTGAAAACATATGTAGCTGAAAGATAAATTCTTTTATTACTAAAATTTATCTCATGTTGATTTGCGGAATAGATTAGCCAAAGCTAATCTAAATCAAACAATACAGCTAGTACAAGGAGATGAGCAGTAGTGGACAAACACGCTAACTGCTCACTCGCTGAAGTAAGCTAGTAGTGGACAAACACGCTACTAGTTTACTCGCTGGTGTTTACTTGTATCTTAGAGAAACTAGTCACTGACAAACAAGTGACAATACAAGTAATCGACACAAAATGAAGTACAACATACAACGCTATTTATAGACACTGAAATCCTTGATTTCCGGATCTGATGGACACGTGTCGCTGCTTGATTGGAGAGGTAGTTGAGATGTGATATATCATGGCACGACATTCTGTCTTGGGAAATATCACCTTGTACTATGGACTAATCAAAAGCTTCCACGTTACTCTTTACAAGTTACGAGGAACACGTGCGGTGCCGTGGTAACGCCGAAAGTTGACTTCTTATTTAATGCGGCATTTAATGCTACAGTCGCTGAGAGAGACATCAGTTCTCCTCATTCTCGATGTGAGCTAACATGCTCTAAAGAATGACTTGAATAGCTATTCTTCAGCGACTTCCTTTATTCAGCAGATGAGAGAACTCAAGAAGACTTGGAGACTCTCGCTGATAGATGAGTATCAGCGACACACATAGTTGAGTCTTTGATCTTTATAAATTCTTCTTCTACTGGTCTAAGATACAGTCAGCGACAAGAAAGCCTTCAGCAACATTATCTTCAACTTGAATCATACTTCAAGTACAGAGAGTAATGCTCTCGCTGATGATGATCAGCGACACACAAAGTTGAGCATCATTCTCTTTCAGTAACATAGAGCAAATGAAGATCAGTGAACATAAGCTTCAGCAACAGGAGCTTGACTTGAAACATTTCTTTAGAGAGAGATCTTCAGTAAGTGAGTCAGAGACTTGAGATAATAAGTCATCATCAGTGACTTCGCTTATCAGCGACTGATGATTTCAATAATCTGCCTGTAGACATTATCTAAGTCTCCCCCTTAATTATTGAGATCAGCGACCATCTTGAGTTTGACGATCAGTGACTCAACAATCTCCCCCTAAATGGTTTAAGTCAGAGCTCCCTTAGACAAACTAGTTGCAGGAAGTTTTGGGTTCAATAATCTCTCTTTTACTTTGTTGATAAGTTGAATGTTCAGAGACTTGTCCTTGTAAATTTTTGTAGTTGAAAACATTTTGAGTCTCTGATAGGAGCTTGCCCAGTGACTTGCACTTGAAGATTTTCTTGGTTTAAGCCTCATATATATCATAGAACAAACTATTTACAGAGGCAATCTATTACAAAATGTCTAATCTATTTATCTCTCCACATCTCCTCTTCCTTTACTATACCAAGCTCAGCTTCAAGTTCATATTTGTCTTTGGAGGGTAGGTATCTGAACTTTCTGGCCAAGGCTTCATCGAGAATAGCTTTTCTGATCTTTGAATCTGTTGGAAGCATGCTAGCTGACCTGATCAGGTGTATGAGTTGTTCTTGATCAACCTTCTCAAGTTCAGCTTCTCTCTGAAACCTAAGGGCACCATTTAGGTCCCTGTATACCAGACCCTTTTCACCTTCAGTGACCTCATGACCTTCAAGCTTTGGCACACCAGCAGGGATAGATAGATTAAGCCTTGAAGTGTTGGGGATTCGATAGATGCTGCTGGTACCTGATCTATACCTTGGACTAGGTGGCTGAACAATTTCCTCACCATGTATGATAGTATCTTCTGGTCTGAGGAGTTGCAGCGACACCATTTTCTGATAGAGCCTATCAATCTCTTTCATGACATCAACCTTAGCTGCACTTGTAGAGTGGCTGATAGCAAGCCTTATCTCATTCCATTCTTCTCTGTGCAGCTTGCATACTTGATCAAGTAGCATTGATTGAGTCTCTGAACCTCTTTGTATAAGTAGCTGAGGTTGAGATTGGTTCCTTGACTTTTTCAGTTTGACCTTGGTGATAGGTGCAGGATTTGATCTCCATGTCATTCTGGCAGCAAATCTTTTTCTATCAATCTCATCCCACTTTCTATCCACTGCTGTTTTGACAGCTCCCCCTTTCTTTTTAGAGCTCTTGCTAGCTGATCTTTTCAGTTTATGTTGCTCTAGCTCACTCTCTTCTATTTCAGCAAGTACCCTGGCAATTGCAGCATCAGACTCTTCTTGATCTTTCTTTTGCTTAAGAAGTCTGGCCCTTTCATTGGCATCTTTAGAGCTCAATTCCAGTAGGTAAGCTCTGTCAGCATCTGATTGCTCTTTCAGCAACCTTTTCCTTTCTTGTTCTTCTCTCAACTCAGCCTGAAAAGTTATTTGCAGTATCATTTCTTGCTCCCTGTCCTGTCTTGCCTTTATCTTTCTGGCAATTCTCTGATCTTTTGTTTCATCAGGACAAGGGGTATCTGAGGCTGAGTCAGAGGAAAGGCATGCTATGGGGGAGGTATCTGATGTGGTAGTGTTGGAAGGAGTTGCTGTGGAGATTGGTGTTATAGTTGCTGGGGTAGGTGTGGTTATTTGGACTGTTTGGGTTGTTGTGGTTGCTGTAGGTGAGGGTAGGTTTAGGGTTGCTAATGGAGAAGAAGGTGCAGCTACCTCAGATATGACAGTATGTAATTGAGGATCACTAATCTGTTGTTTCTTTGATGGAGGAGTAGATGCAGGAGAGGTGTCACTGGTCCTTTTTCTTTTCATAACAGATGATATGGGTTGCTGATCCTCCATATTTATGTCATCTTCATCATCTGAGTCCTGACCATTTCCATGACCACCTCCCTGGCCATCATCATTGTTATCATCATCATTATCATCAGCATCATGCATGATGGTATCATCCTCCTCATCATCAGATGCATCAGCTACTACATCCCTATTCATCCATTCCCAGCGAGCCAGTTCGTAGCTCACTGAGGTACCCTCAATCCTAGCAGTATCATCCACTGCCCATTGCTGTACCAGCCCATTATAGTTCCTGAGCTCTTCAGCACTGAACTCAGGAAAGCTTTCAGCGACAGCCACCATATCAGTAGCTATCTCCATATCCACCCAATGCAGTTCAGCAACTGCAAGGGCCTCCAGCTCAGGTTGCTCAGCAATAGGACGAAGTGCATAGGTAGTGAGCACTATGTCCCTGTGAGCCTTGTTTGATAGCGGATCAGTCATCTTACGGGGCATCTCTGGGTCAGAGACCAAATCTTCTTCTTCACTCTCCCCCTGACTGGTTCGCTCAAACTGATCAACTGCCCTAAGTATCTGATCTGTGAAATCTGCGTTCTCCTCACGCAGGGCAGCGACCTCAGCTCTAGTCGTTGTGAGCTGTGAAACAACCTGTGGAAGCACCTTAATAACTTTGTCAGTGTTATAAAGGTAGTTGGATACAGAGATGGCTAGGTCATTTTGGTTGGTGGTTAGCTGGGCAATAGCAGCAGCATGATTGGTGAAGTTGGTGTTGGAAGTGGAGGCTAGCTCAGTGACTGCATGGTTTATTGCAGCACTGGCATCAGCTACTGTTTGGACCCTCTCACTAATAGATGCACTCCATGGTTCAACAGCTTTTTGGAGAACGGAGACATTGCCAATAAGTGCCTCACGGTCTTCAGTGAGCATCTTAATTTGGGTTTGGGATTGGGCAATGTACTCCATCAGTAGCTGATCTGATGTGGAGTGAGTGGAGGTGTTTGGGGGAGTAGTTTGGGTAACAATAATGGGGGTGGGAGTAGATTGGGCTACATGATCAGGGGGTGTGGTCTGATCAGCAGCAGCTTGGATGTTGTCACTGGAGAAAGATGTTGGGGTAAGCTCTCTGATGGGTGAGTTAGAGGGAGGTAGAGGAATGGGTTGGGTGTCCTCAGAAGTGTCCATGGGCATGATTTCCTCATCATCAGCTTGTGATTTAGCTGGTGGTTCATTGGAAATAGAGGTGGCGACCTGTATCTCACCATGGGTCAGTGGTGAAACATTGGCAGTCGGTGCAGTGATAGATAAGAGTTGGCCCGGGTCTGTAGCCAGTGGTGTGACATCAGCTATGAGTGTGTTATCACTCACTGATGCCACTTGCCCTTTGAATGAAATGTCATCCTTTTGTGAGGATGACAAGTGGCTGGGTTGACTCAAGCTGAGGGTGTGGGGTGCACCCGAATCACTGCCAACAGTGGTTTGATCCACTGCAGCTGTCTGCAAGTTTCCCTTTGTAGAGTCACTGGACTTTCGGGAGTCCAGTGAAGCAGTTAAAGCTAAGGGTTCAGCAGTGGTGCCCTCAGTAACTGAACGTACAGTCACTGATTCACCACTGGCATCCGTAGATGTCTTCTTTTTGCTATGTCCCTGATCCTTTAATGTCAGGGACCCTAATTTGGATTTTTTCTTGGGAGCAGTTGGTGGTTTCTTGATTGGTGGTTGACCAACAGTAGTCACTGGGGGTGTGGTCAGTGATGTGGTCGATGAGGGGGCAGGAACTGACATATGTACAGCAGTTACAGGCTGGGGTGCAAGGATCCCCGGATGCTTCATAAAAGCAGGTAGAACCGCAGTCGCTGGTTTTGTGAAAATTTGAGATCCTACCAGAGTGGGCTCAAAACCCTGAAATGATACCCTATCATAGGCATCAAACTGATCCCTGAAGATCAGTGAGAGGTACCTAGGGTAAGGTACATATTTTGCCCTGGCAGGCTCAGCGACCTTGGTGATCAGTTCATTAAAGATCACACTTGCATAGTCAACTCGTAGAGAGTTGACCAGTGACCAACTGATCTGTGCTTCCAGGGAGCTGAATTGATCATAGCTCCCTGATTTTGTGCCCAAAGATTGAATAAAATTAGTAAAAAGGGCATTCCAAACACCATCCATTTTAGTTTTATGGACCGTAGAGTACTTACGATTGCCACTGCCATCGACTGAGTATTTACACTCAATCGCAGTGAGCTCGACGAGGCCTTGTTTGGCAACGTCGCTCTCTGGCAGTGACTCATATGACTCGAAGGTCGGCAGTTGTAAGATAGAGCGAATGGTGTTGGCAGTTATTATTATAGGTTTGGTACCATTGTCAATAAAACCTTGGAGTTGAGAAACACCAGAGACAACTGAGTGAGTGCAGGTGAACCAAAACTCACTGAGCCATTCTGGGTTCATTTCCCCAGGAGACAAGGTAAGAGCAGGGAGGATAAAATGGTTTTTCAAAAAGTTTATCACCTCCGCATACTCAGGTTTTGTACAGGTTACATTTCCCAAATAGTTAGATTTGGGAACTGTAACGACAAGGGTCTCGCTGACCGCAGAGGCTCGAAGAGCTTTAATCTCTGGGGTCGGAGTGTAGGAATTATTGAAAAATTTTGTCCTTGCCATTTTAAAAAAAATAGAAAGTTGAAAAGGTGAGAAATTTGCAGAGAAAAATATGAAGAAGATGAAGTTTAAAAAGTTTGAGAGCGTAAAGAATGAAACGGTGGGGATTTCGCTGTTTATATACTGTCGCTGGTGTAAGAATATGTGGTTATAACGAGTATGTACGTGGTCAAAAAGGTAAAAAATAAATAATAAAATAATAGTGGTTGGTGGTAGTGGAGCAGGTTGATGATGGTGAGGGGTGGTAACATAAAATGTTGATGGGAGAGGTGCGCTGGAAAAGGTATACGAGGTGTCAGAAAAAGTGTACCTTTTCGAGTTTCCATAAGATATTTTAATATTGTATTTATGAAGAATATAAATCGTTACAAATTAAATACAAGGTATTAATTGTAAGGAATATATGTCGTAATAAATGCAATATTAAAACGAAACTTTCGCTGATACATCATGTCTCAGCGAGATGAAAATAAGTTATATCTTAAAATAAAATAAATATTATGTTTCACATTTGATGTCGCTGAGCAAATTTCAACTTAGAATACAAATCCAATCAGCTAGTCAAGTATGTAAAGCATAAGATATAATTTATTTATATGATATAAGGAATTTTCATGTGCAGTTACCACGTATATAGTTTATTTAATATAACTATGCTAACTTATTGTTCTTGCTGATAGTATCAGTGAGAATAATAGATCAGTGAGTTAATAGAAATAAATTATTTACTTAGTAACTACATTTTCTCATTTAAACAATCAGGTTTTAATCATTTAGGTTCAGCATGCCCAACTCGCTGATGAGAAAGGTGAATTTTTTCTCATCTAAAGGTTTTGTAAAAATATCAGCGAGTTGGTAATCAGTTGAATGAAATGTAATTCAATGTCACCTTTCATGACGTGGTCCCTGATGAAATGATATCTGACATCAATATGTTTTGTCCTTGAGTACATCACAGGATTGTTGGCTATAGCAATGGCACTTTGACTGTCACAATAAATTGGAACATTTTCAAAGTTAAAGCCATAGTCAGCGAGCTGATTTCTCATCCACAGAATTTGAGCAGTGCAGGCTCCAGCAGCTACATATTCAGCCTCAGCAGTAGAAGTTGAGACAGAATTTTGTTTCTTGCTTGACCAGCTTACTAGCTTTTCTCCAAGAAACTGACAGCTACCAGAGGTGCTCTTTCTGTCCATCTTGCATCCAGCATAATCAGAATCTGAATATCCTTTCAGTGAGAAATCCGAACCATATGGGTACCAGAGACCAAGATTTGGTGTACCCTTCAGATATCTGAATATTCTTTTGACAGCGAGCAAATGGGATTCCTTTGGATCAGCTTGATATCTAGCACATAGACAAGTGGAAAACATAATGTCTGGTCTACTAGCAGTTAAATACAGCAGTGACCCAATCATTCCTCTGTAAGCAGTGATGTTTACAGATTTACCATCAGAATCAGCATGTAATTTGACTGCAGATGACATTGGTGTAGCAAGGGATGAGCAGTTGGTGAATTCAAATTTCTTTAATAAATCTTTAACATATTTTCCTTGATTTATGAAAATACCAGTGTTGGTTTGCTTTATTTGCAGACCAAGGAAAAATGTTAGTTCACCCATCATGCTCATCTCATAACTTTTAGTCATGAGGTTACTGAACTCCTTGCACATGTCATTGTTAGTAGACCCAAAAATAATATCATCAACATAAATTTGGACTAATATAACATCTCTTTTATCCTTTTTAATAAAAAGGGTGCTGTCAATCTTACCTCTGACATACCCACAGTTTATTAAGAAGGTGGAGAGAGTGTCATACCAAGCTCTGGGAGCTTGTTTTAGTCCATATAAAGCTTTATCCAGTTTATATAGATAACCTGGATGCTTGGGATCAGTGAATCCAGGTGGTTGCTTCACATACACTTCTTCCTGCAGCTTGCCATTTAAGAAGGCACTCTTCACATCCATTTGATATACCTTGAACTTCTTGTGAGCTGCATATGCTAAAAACAACCTGATTGCCTCAAGCCTAGCAACTGGTGCAAAGGTTTCATCATAATCAATTCCTTCTTGCTGACAGTAACCTTGAGCAACCAGTCTAGCCTTATTTCTTATAACAACACCATCAGCATCCATCTTGTTTCTGAACACCCATCTTGTTCCAATCACAGATTTCCCAGCTACTTGAGGTACTAACTTCCACACTTTATTCCTTTCAAACTGAGATAGCTCATCTTGCATGGCAGCTATCCAGTGATGATCAGTGAGTGCCTCATCAATTTTCTTGGGCTCAATCAGTGACACAAAGCTTACAAACAAACAAAAGTTAGCAGATGCTGATCTGGTCTGGACTTTGGATTGAGGATCACAATAATCAATTGATTATCAATATGTCTAGTCCATTTTGTCACTCGCTGAGGTTCAGCAGTGACTTGATTATTCAAAGGTGATCCACCAGACACATCAGCATTAGAAGCAGTGTTTAAGCTTTGATTGTGAAACAGAGTGTTATTATTTTGATGCAAGAGATGAGATGATGATGATGGGATATCAGCAGGCAAAGATGAAGTTCCTGAATTATTCTCAGCTAAAGTAGAGCCAGAAATATCTTCAGGGACATCATCTTCCCTTTCAGAATCTGATGGATGAACCTCATGCTTGTCATCACTGATTGAATTAAAAATAAGGTTTTCATAATCCTTTGGATCAGTGAGTGATTCATCATAAGATTCATCAAAGGTGACATCCATTGATTCTTCAATACATTCCCTTCTTTTATTGTAAACTCTGAAAGCTTTTGAAATGATTGAGTAACCAACAAATGTACCTTCATCAGCTTTGGGGTCAAACTTTCCTAAGTGATCTCTTTTGTTTAAGACATAGCATGTACTGCCAAAAACATGAAGAAAACTTATGTCAGGTTTTCTCCCCCTTAATACCTCATAGGCTGTCTTTTCATGTCTCTTGACAATCAAAGACCTATTCTGAGTGTAGCAGGCAGTGTTAACTGCTTCAGCCCAGAAGTGGGTCTTAAGACCAGCATCTATGAGCATTGACCTTGCAGATTCAATCAAGGTTCTATTTCTCCTCTCTGCAACACCATTTTGTTGAGGTGTTCTTGGTGCAGAGAAGTTTTGAGAAATACCTTTTGAATCACAGAAACTTTCAAGGTCAATATTCCTGAATTCAGTGCCATTATCACTTCTTAAATGTTTAACTGAGCAATTATTTAAGTTTTCCATCTTTTTGATAAAGGATATGATTTCCTGTGTTGCATCATTTTTGGCTTTGAGGAAGAATACCCAAGTATATCTGGAATATTCATCCACAATTACCAAGCAATACCTTTTACCACCAAGACTAGGAGAACTCACTGGACCAAATAGATCCATATGCATCAGTTGAAAGCATTCTGTCACTGAAGATGTTTGCTTGCTTTTGAAAGAAGAGCTGTGATGCTTTCCCTTTTCACATGCTGAACAAAGCTTGTCTTTGTCAAAAGTGAGCTTTGGAAGACCATTTACCAAGCAATGCGTGCTGAGCTTGCTGATGGCCTTGAAATTCAGGTGAGAAAGTCGCTTATGCCATAACCATTTTTCTTCTGAAATAGTTCTGGAATAAAAGCATGTTCCTGATTGTGCTGAGTCCATATTGACTACATATGTATTTCCTTTCCTTTGAGCACCCAGGACAACACTTCCATTTTTGTTGTGAACAACTCCAGCTTCATGATCAAACAGCACTTTATTCTTGGCATCGCAGAACTGACTGATGCTTAATAGATTATGCTTCAGTCCTTCAACATATGCCACCCTCTTAAACATCACATTTCCATTGGTCAAGACCCCATACCCTCTGGTCTTACCAATGTTGTTATCACCAAAAACTACATCAGGACCTTTTTCATCCTGGTAGTCGCTGAGCAGGGACTTACATCCGGTCATATGTCTGGAGCACCCACTGTCCAGATACCAGATTGTTTCTCTAAGAATGCCCTACATCAGAAGTAAATTGTTAGTTCAATTTATGAACCCATCCTGAGATGGGTTCATGGTGGATAAGCCCTTAACTTGGCTTCCACTGACCAGCAAAACATTTGACTCACTGCTGGTGGTAGGTTGGACTTGTACTGATGAACAATCTGTTGACACATGTTGTCTATTTCCACACTTATAGCATTTTTTATTTGTGGCTCTAGATTTCTTTTGTTCAACATGCTTATTTGATTGAGACTTGAAAGAGTTCAGATTTAATGTATCAGTTTGTTTCTTTAACTCCAAGTCACTGATGATAAGATCATCAGTCACTGGAGTGTCAGAACTGAGGTTGCTGAATAACTTTTGATCAATAGTATTGATAAGAACTGGATTAATTGTTGAGTCATTTATGCTCAGGTCTTTCAGTTCATCAATACTTGCAGTTATCTCACGGTTGTTAGTGACCAGCGAGCTTTTAACAAAGTGATTTGGTTTAGGCTCGCTGAAGACTGACATTGGTTCAAAGACAAAGTTTGAAAAGGATTGATCAGGCTTGAATATTTGATCAATGCTTGTGGCATCAGCTAGAGAAGCAGCAGTGTCATAATCACCTCCCAAAATAGCTTTTACTTGTTTTGGAATTTGATTATTGACACACTGGTTCACATTTAATGCAGATTTGCACCATGACTTTATAACTTCATTGAGTTGAGAAAATTTGGTTTCAAAACTTATTTTCTCTTGAATGCACATTTGATTTGCATGTATTTGTGCATCAAGTTCAAGTTTTAGGTTTTTCATTTTCGATAAATTTTCTTCTTGAAGTTTAAGCTTAAATGTTAAGTCATTGATCATGCATTCTTGCCTTTTCTGAATATCATGAGCATTTGATAGATCAATTATTAAAGTCTCAAAGATATTCTCCTTTTCAGTCACTGAAGCTGATTTAAAACAATGTACCTTGTAGAGAGTTTCTGGATCCCAGCCGGATGCTGAACATTTCTTAGCGACTTCTTTGATATTATCATGGAAGTCAGCATCATCAGCCATTAGGCAGTAATCTCTATCTAAGCATATCATAGCTTCTTCTTCATCAGATGATGAGGTTGAGTCGGAGTCGCTGAAAGATCCTTCTTCAGCGACGAATCCTTTTCCCTTCTTCATACCAGCTTTGGACATAGCTTTCAGCTTCTTGTATTTTGACTTGTATTTGTTATACTTGTCATTTCTGAAGCTGGGCCTTTGTTCAGGGAGAGGATTGACAGCTTTGGATCTGCATTCAGCTGCAAAGTGACCAGGTTTGCCACATTTGTAGCAGTCACCTTTTGACTTTGAGATATCACTAGATGTTGCACCAGCAAATTTGTTGAACCTTGAGTTCTTTCTAAAATTTGCAACCATCATGGCCATATCTCTTTCCAGCTTTTCTAGTCCTTCTTCATAGCTGACTTCAGACTTGCTGTCAGCAGCACAACCTTCCTCATCTGCAATCAGTGACTTTGAACTCATCTGGGTGATCTTAACTTTCTGCCTTTGATCGATCTCTTCTAGCTCAGCTACAAGGGCATTAGAAATCTTTTGATTGCCAAGAGCAGCACGAATGTGCTCGCTTTGGTCAGCTTGTTTTTCAGATTGTTCCCAGTTTAATAATATACCATAAACTTGAGTTAGATTGAGAGAAGTATAATCATTACGTTGTCGAGTACATGTTGCAATGGTACCCCAAACTTTTCTAGGTAGAAGTTCTAGAAATTTTTCAACAACAAATCTTTGATCTTTACCTATATTAGCCTTTTCCATTTTATTTATTAAGGCTTGATATCTAGTATAGGTGGAGGCCAGTGATTCATTGGGTTCCATGGCAAACAGTTCATACTGACGAGTCAGATTTACTTCTCTACAGCGAATGATGTCAGGGGTTCCAATATAGATATTTCTTAGAGTGTCCCACATGTGTTTCGCTGTACTGCACAATCTAATAGACTCAAACACTTCATCAGGAAGTGACATACTTATGTATATTTTAGCTTGTTTATCCAGCCTAACCATACGCCTATCCTCATCTGTCCATTGTTCCTCCCTTTTTGGCATAACCATTTCTGGTAGTGCAGGAGTGGTTGCAGTAGCTGCAACAGCAGGAATAATGACAGTAGGGGTGTGAGGACCGTCAGTTATTATGGAACAGAGACGATCATCAACAAGGTCTAAGAACATCATCATCCTGGACATCCAGGTTTCAATTCTTGATGGGTCAAATGCTGGGGGTTTTGTAGTGGAGCCATTTCCCTTCTGGTACTCAGAATCAACACAACTGTATTTAACGGATTCCATTGCAGATCTGGTTAAATTTTATTTTAAACCAACTCCGCTCTGATACCAATTGTGAGTCCCTAATCACTATTATGTTAGTGATTATGAATCGTTAACAGTGAGTTAATTGTAGGGGGGGTTGAATACAATTAAAAACTTTTCCTTTTCCTTTATAATGAATTATATTTGCTTAACAAGTTCTTAATCATATTAATGTAACAACAAAGTGAACACAGATATGTATATGAGATAAACAGTTCAAATGCTGAAAACATATGTAGCTGAAAGATAAATTCTTTTATTACTAAAATTTATCTCATGTTGATTTGCGGAATAGATTAGCCAAAGCTAATCTAAATCAAACAATACAGCTAGTACAAGGAGATGAGCAGTAGTGGACAAACACGCTAACTGCTCACTCGCTGAAGTAAGCTAGTAGTGGACAAACACGCTACTAGTTTACTCGCTGGTGTTTACTTGTATCTTAGACAAACTAGTCACTGAAAAACAAGTGACAATACAAGTAATCGACACAAAATGAAGTACAACATACAACGCTATTTATAGACACTGAAATCCTTGATTTCCGGATCTGATGGACACGTGTCGCTGCTTGATTGGAGAGGTAGTTGAGATGTGATATATCATGGCACGACATTCTGTCTTGGGAAATATCACCTTGTACTATGGACTAATCAAAAGCTTCCACGTTACTCTTTACAAGTTACGAGGAACACGTGCGGTGCCGTGGTAACGCCGAAAGTTGACTTCTTATTTAATGCGGCATTTAATGCTACAGTCGCTGAGAGAGACATCAGTTCTCCTCATTCTCGATGCGAGCTAACATGCTCTAAAGAATGACTTGAATAGCTATTCTTCAGCGACTTCCTTTATTCAGCAGATGAGAGAACTCAAGAAGACTTGGAGACTCTCGCTGATAGATGAGTATCAGCGACACACATAGTTGAGTCTTTGATCTTTATAAATTCTTCTTCTACTGGTCTAAGATACAGTCAGCGACAAGAAAGCCTTCAGCAACATTATCTTCAACTTGAATCATACTTCAAGTACAGAGAGTAATGCTCTCGCTGATGATGATCAGCGACACACAAAGTTGAGCATCATTCTCTTTCAGTAACATAGAGCAAATGAAGATCAGTGAACATAAGCTTCAGCAACAGGAGCTTGACTTGAAACATTTCTTTAGAGAGAGATCTTCAGTAAGTGAGTCAGAGACTTGAGATAATAAGTCATCATCAGTGACTTCGCTTATCAGCGACTGATGATTTCAATAATCTGCCTGTAGACATTATCTAAGTCTCCCCCTTAATTATTGAGATCAGCGACCATCTTGAGTTTGACGATCAGTGACTCAACACACTCCACATCAGATCAGCTACTGATGGAGTACATTGCCTCATCTCAAACCCAAATTAAGATGCTCACTGCTGACCGTGAGGCACTTATAGGCAATGTCTCTGTCCTCCAGAAAGCCATCACTGCTCTCACTGATGTCTATAACTCCATTGAACCGTGGAGTACATCAGTCAGTGAGAGGGTGCAAACAGTAGCTGAGGCTAGTGTTGCAATAAACCATGCAGTCACTGAGCTAGCCTCCACCTCCACCACAAACTTTACCACTCATGTCACTGCCATTGCCCAGCTCACCACCAACCAAAATGACTTGGCTATCTCTGTATCCAACTATCTTTTCAACACTGACAAAGTTGTCAAGGTGCTTCCGCAGGTTGTTTCACTACTTGATCAGACTAGAGCTGAGGTCACTGCACTGCGAGAGGAAAATGCTAACTTCACTGATCAAATTCTCAGGGCAGTAGATCAGTTTGAGCGAACCAGTCAGGGGGAGAGTGAAGAAGAAGATGATATTTCTGTCTCAGTCTCTGATCCTGAGATGCCCCTTCAAATGACTGATCCGCTGTCAAACAAAGCTCACAGGGACATTGTGCTCAACACTTATGCACTACATCCAATCGCTGAGCAACCTGAGTTGGAAGCCCTTGCAGTTGCTGAACTGCATTGGGTAGATATGGAGATGGCTACTGACATGGTGGATGTCGCTGAATGCTTTCCTGAGTTCAGTGCTGAAGAGCTCAGGAATTATAATGGGCTGGTATAGCAGTGGGCAGTGGATGAGGCTGCTAGGGTAGAGGGTACCTCAGTGAGTCATGAATTGGCTCGTTGGGAGTGGATGAACAGGGAGGTGGTAGATGATGTATCTGATGATGAGGAAGATGATACCATCATGCATGATGCTGATGATGATGATGATGACAACAATGATGATGGTCAGGGAGGTGGTCATGGAAATGGTCAGGGTTCAGAAAATGAAGATGAAGATGATGTAAATATGGAGGATCAGCAACCCATATCATCTGTCATTAAAAGAAAAAGGACCAGTGACACCTCTCCTGCATCTACTCCTCCATCAAAGAAACAACAGGTCAGTGACCCTCAATCACATATTGTCATATCTGAGGTAACTGTACCTTCATCTACACCAGCAACCCAAAACCTACCCTCACCCACAGCAACAACAACTACACTCACCCATATAACCACACCTACCCCAGCAACAATAATACCAATCTCCACAGCAACTCTCTCCAACACTACCACTTCAGACACTTCCCTTACAGCATGCCTTTCCTCTGACTCAGCCTCAGAAAATCTCTGTCATGATGAAAGTAAAGAACAGCGAGTTGCCAGAAAAATAAAGGCAAGACAGGACAGGGAGCAGGAGATGATAATGAAAATAACCTTTCAGGCTGAGTTAAGAGAGGAACAAGAAAGGAAAAGGTTGCTGAGAGAGCAATCTGATGCTGATCGAGCATACCTACTGGAATTGAGCTCTAAAGATGCTAATGAAAGGGCCAGACTGCTTAAACAAAAGTAAGATCAAGAAGAGTCTGATGCTGCAATTGCCAGGGTACTTGCTGAAATAGAAGAGAGTGAGCTAGAGCAACAGAAACTGAAAACATCAGCTAGCAAGAGCTCTAAAAAGAAAGGGGGAGCTGTCAAAACAGCAGTGGATAGAAAGTGGGATGAGATAGATAGAAAAAGGTTTGCTGCCCATATGACAGGGAGATCAAACCCTGCACCTATTACCAAGGTAAAGTTGAAGAAGTCTAAGAATCAATCTCAACCTCAGCTACTCATTCAAAGAGGTTCAGAGACTCAAGCCATGCTACTTGATCAAGTATGCAAGCTGCACAGAGAGGAATGGAATGAAATCAGGCTTGCTATCAGCCACTCTACAAGTGCAGCTAAAGCTGATGTCCTGAAAGAGATTGATAGGCTATATCAGAAGATGGTGTCGCTGTAACTTCTCAGACCAGAAGATCTTGTCACATATGGTGAAGAGATTGTTCAACCACCAAGCCCGAGGTATAGGTCAGGCAATAGCAGCATCTATCGAATCCCCAACACTTCAAGGTTAAATCTGTCTATCCCTACTGGTGTGCCAAAGCTTGAAGGACATGAAGTCATTGAGGGGGAGAAGGGTCTGGTATACAGGGACTTAAATGGTGCCCTTAGGTTTCAGAGAGAAGCTGAACTTGAGAAGGTTGATCAAGAACAACTCATACACCTAATCAGGTCAGCTAGCATGCTTCCTACAAATTCAAAAATCAGAAAAGCTATTCTCGATGAAGCCTTGGCAAGAAAATTCAGATACCTGCCCTCCAAAGACAAGTATGAACTTGAAGCTGAGCTTGGCATAGTGAAAGAGGAGGAGATGTGGAGAGATAAATAAATTAGATCTTTTGTAATAGTTAGTCTCTTGTAAATATTTATTTCATGATATAAATGAGGCTTGAAACAGAAAATCTACAAGTACAAGTCTCTGAGCGACCAACCTACCGTCAGAGACTAAAAACCTTTCAGCATATTTACAAGTGCAAGTCTCTAAGCAACCAACTTATCATCAGAGACTAAATCTTTCTGCAACTAGTTTGTCTAAGGGAGCTTTGACTTAAACCATTTAGGGGGAGATTGTTGAGTCACTGATCGCTGAACTCAAGTGGTCACTGATCACAAGGATTAAGGGGGAGATTATATAGGAAATCGTTGAAGTCATTAATCGTTGATAATGTGAAGTCACTGATCATGTCTTATATTCACAGTCTCTGTCCTACTCAATAAGAGAACTCTCCATGAAGAAAATGATTCAAGTCAAGCTCCTGTCACTGAAGGTCTCATGATCGTTGTTCATATCTTAGACCAGCGAAAGATGAAGAACTTATAAAGATCAAAGACTCAACTATGTGTGTCGCTGATACTCATCTATCAGCGAGAGTCTCCAAGTCTTCTTGAGTTCTTCTTTCTGCTAAATAAAAGAAGTCACTGAAGATTAGCTGTTCAAGTCATTCTTTAGAGCATGTTAGCTCGCATCGAGAATGAGGAGGATTGATATATCTATCAGTGACTGTAGCATTAAATGCCGCATTAAATAAGGAGTTGACATTCGGCGTTATTACGGCGCAACACGTGTTCCTCGTAACTTGAAAAGAGTAACGTGGAAGCATCTGATTGGTTTATGGTACAAGGTGATATTTCCCAAGACAGAATGTCGAACCATGATGTATCACATCTCAACTACCTCACCAATCAAGCAGCGACATGTGTCCTTCCAGATCCTGAATTTAAGGGTTTCAGCGTGTATATATAGCGTAGAATGTTGTACTCCATTTTGTGTCGATTGTTTGTATTGTTACTTGTTTGTCAGTAACTAGTTTGTCTAAAATACAAACAACACCAGCGAGTGAACTAGTAGCGTGTCTGTCCACTATTAGTCCATCTCAGCGAGTGAGCAAGTTATCGTGTTTGTCCACTACTGCTCATCTCCTTTTGTAAGAGCTGTATTGTTTGATTTAGATTAGCTTTGGCTAATCTATTCCGCAATCAACAATAGATAAATTTTATCAATAAAAGAATTTATCTTTCAGCTAGTATTGCATCAGCAACTGAACTGCCCATCTTACTTATATATATTTGTGTTCATATTGCTGTCACTTTAATACGGTTAAAAACTTGATAAATAAGTTAACACATTAAAACAGAAAAGTTTTTAATTATATTCAACCCCCCCTTCTACAATTAACTCACTGTTAACGATTCATAATCACTAACATAATAGTGATTAGGGACTCACAAGAGCATAGGTTTGGGTAAATTGGACATTGGTAAATGTTTAATCTCAAATCTGTTGTCAATTAGTCAAACATTCCAGTATGTGGGATTAGCTAGTAAATGGGTATTGATTAGTTAGTATAGTAGGTACTAACGATTAACAAGTTGTAAGTTATTGTTTTGAGTACAGGGATGGCAGATAACGAGAACCCGACCAACACTCCTAATAATGTTTCTAGAAATGATGTTCCACCTCCAGAAACTCATAATGACAGACATGGGCAGACTAGTACTTCTCATCTAAATCAGAATGATACTTGTAGAGAGGATTATCTATTACAGTTAGAGGATGAGGTATTAAGACTTAGAGGAATTGAACAATAGTACTTACAGGATCATCAAGCTAGAACATCTCAGTAGAGAGATTTCGGTTATCAGTTACCTGTATTTCCTCCACCATAGAGTCAGAAAAAGGTTTGTTCTTTTAAAACCTTCATGTCCAGTAATCCTTCAGAATTTCAGGGAAGTACAAATCCTACAGTGACTTTAGATTGGTTGAGGGATTTTGAGAGAAAATTTGAGGTATGTCTATACGATGAGGAGATAAAGGTTCCTTATGCTGTACAATTGTTGAAAGGACCGGCCATGACTTGGTGGGATTCCATTACTGCACATTTGACCCCACAGCAGATAGCCTCTATTCGATGGACTGATTTTCACAATGAGGTGTGTAAACAGTTCTGCTCAGAGTTTGATATGTCTAGGATTAGATGAGAGTTTATGGAATTGAAGTTGACTGATCAAATGACTATGGATGAGCTTATTGCCCAATTCTCGGAGAAACTAAGACTTGTTCAACAATGGGTTCTAGATGATAGAACGAGGATTGACCATTTTGTGGGAACTTTACCACCACATTATCGAACCAGTGTGAGATTGGCAGGTACCCTTACTCAGGCATTCACTTTAGCTCGATAAGTGGATAATGACATTCGGGCTGGGGATAAATTGATCATGGATAAGACTTTGTAGCAGTCTAAGGGTAGTTCATCTGGGAATAACAGAAATCAACAAACCAGGAGGTTGAGTTTTAGTGATGATACAGTTGAAAGAGTTTCTTGGTGTGTGAATTGTAAGTCGAGACATACCGGGCCGTGTACATCTGAGACTACGAGATGTGGGAAATATGGATTTTTTGGGCATAACATTAGGGATTGTGCTTATCCGCGATTTATGTGCTGGAATTGTTAAAAAGAAGGTCACAGGGCAGGGCAGTGTCCGGATAAGGTGAAGCAGGGTTCAGGTTTGGCCGGAAGTTCGGGTTCATCGTCATCTGTAGGGTAGAAAAGAAAGAATGTGCCGTCGGCGACTGCTAGGGCATTCCGAATGGCTGTTGAAGAACCTATTGAAGTTAATGAAGCTGAAACAGGTATATTTGCGTTAACCTTGTTTTAGTATAAATTTTATAGTGATTGGTTGTTATGTGGTAAATTTAGAATTGTTGTGAGTATCTTTATGACAAAATTTGTTAATAAGAATGGGATTTTGATTTGATTGAGATTAGAATTCTGGATTAAATGAGCACGGTTAGATTTTGGGGACGAAAACTTTTAAGAGGGGAAGATTTGTAACATCCTATTCTTGGGCCTAGAAATAAATGGTATTTTACTAAGTTTTAAAATGCTTAATTAAAATAATGGGAAATAATTTATTTGATTTCTTAAAAATAAATAGGTAAAAGAGTCACAGAATTTATTGTGACTAATAAAATAATGCATGTTTTAAATTAAGAGAGATGACGGTAAAATAAAATATTTGGGCTCATGAATATTTTTAGGTTCCAAACAATAGGTTTAGAAGGGGGTATAATATTACACTGTATTTATTTGAGTCAGTTGGTTCAAACTGACTTATTCACCTAACTTCTCTTATTATTCAATTTCCTCCATTCTTGAAAACTCTCTCACTAAATTTTATTAAGAAATCAAAAGAGAAATTTGATAGCAAATTCATGTTGGATTCAAGGGTTTAGAAATCAGATTATCATCATCTTTAGCATCATCATCATCTAGTTCTTTTTCAAGTGTAAGTGTTCATGTTCATGTGCTAATTTCTTGAAATTAGCTTCGGTAAACCATGCATGTTGAGTTATTCATAGGTTTTGAATATTATAAATTGATTTGTATCATCACTTGACTATTTTCTTGACTATTTTTTTGGTTGTAAGCTTATTATTTACTTCATAAATCTATCAAATTGGGGTTTTGATTGAATGTTCATGAGTTGTTGGTTAGAATATGAACTTATTTGAAATGAAAGCTTGAAATTGATGTTATATGATGTTATTTGATGATAAATTAAAGTTTGATGACTTACAAACTTGTTGATGATGTTTTGATAAATGAATTAGGGGTTGAATTCGTGCAGTGTTATTTGCAAGTCTGATACTCTGTTTATAACATGGGAACGCGATCCAGCTTCATTACCCGGATCGCGTTACTATGTGTTATTTGGCTACAGTCTGATTTGAACTGTGGAACGCAATCCTGAACCTTGAACCCGGATCGCGTTAGTCTGTATTATTTTGGGGTCAATCGAATTTGCTCTTAGGAACGCCATCCTAAACCCTTTTCCGGATCGCGTTGTCAGGTGTAATTTTGAAACAGAAAGATTTTCAAATAGGAACGAGATCCCACCCTTCTAGCCCAGATCGCGTTTGCATGTTTAAATTTGACAGATATGATAACTTGTGGACTTGTGTACTTGTTATGATTAGTGGTATCATTTATACATAGTATCTATTGGTTGGATACAATATCTATAAGTAAAGTTATGATCATTTATAAATGAGTTTCTAATTTATGTTTCGGGTTGTGTTCTCAGATTTACAGAAGACTCAGTAATATTAGACCACTGAGGGGAGACTGGGAATACCAGGTGAGTGGTAACTGTATTCTTCGGTTCAACTCAGTTGTAACAGGTTTGGTTACAACGGGTGAACATACATTGTTATTGATATTGATTGTTTAATCATTTGGATTAATGTTATTGTTGATTGGTTGATTATATTCTGTAATGGCATGATTAATGTGCAATATGTGATTATTGGCCGCTGGGCATATGTGTATTATTGGGAGGTCAACACTGGTTGGGTTTGTTGCTATTGTTTGACTGGCGGGGTTTCTGATACACATCATTGATGGATGAACCCTAGTCAGTGAAGATAGCTTCAAACTATCAGTAAATCACTGTGATGGCATACCAGTGGTTTAAAGTGTTCTTGCGATGGCATACCAAGAACCGCCGGTCCTCTTTGTTGTTGGGTGTTATTGTTATTTGTTGTAAGATTTGTTATTTCTTGATTGAACTGTCGGATATAGTTCCATTCACTTAGTTGTGAGCTAATCCCACCATGTTTAACATTTTGCGGATTTTGGTTAGATGACTGACATGGCATGGGTATTGGATGGATGTTTGACTAATGTGACGTCAACTCTCATATTTTGGGTTAATCAATGAAATGTTTTGGAAACTTAATCAATAACTTAGTTTATGAATGTAACTATTTTGAATCGCTAAATCTTTGTGTAAATTATGGATGTACATATTTTTGGTTTGAAAATTTTAGGACTCGCGCTTTCGGTATTAAAATAATATAAAATGCATTAGAATATTATTAGGGTGTTATAGTAGCAGCAGGAGCAGCAAGAGTAGCAGCAGGAGTAGCAGCAGGAGGAGCAGGAGCAGGATCAGGAGCAGTAGCAGTAGCAGGAGCAGCAGTAGTAGCAGTAGCAGTAGTAGCAGTAGCAGCAGCAGCGGGAGTAGTAGATTCAAAAGTATTGACTCGTAACATTAAGAATCATCGTCAGTTAAACCATTTATTTCAGGTTAATACTGACCGATGATATAGTTTATAAAGAAGTTTTCTAACATTTGTGACTTTAACATTTTCGGTGATATATTAGGATGTATAAAACTTTGAAATTCATTGTTCGCTATATATTTTAGTTTACAATGATAATAATTAATATAAAGTTCTCCCTACATCACATCAACGTCACTTGCAAGTTTAATTTATGTTTCCAATTCTTTGTAGTTTCAATGATAATTTTATCTTTAAGTTAACAATATTAATATGTTGGGCTACTTAGAAATTAGTTATATATTGCACTTTTGAAATGATCGTGTATCGTATGGGCTCAGTACCAATAGGCTAATAGTAATATATATGTAAAAAAATTCGCTAAGTCCAATAGGTCATTAACTCATTATTATCGGGGGAAAAAAATAAAGGTGCAACCATCTCAAATATATTTTTAAAACAATTTTTAATTAAATGCTAGCTAGAATGACAGTACAACCAATTAAATGTAGCATTGGGGTCCTTCAACTACAAATAAGTACAATGCAACAGGTTTCATACTTTCGTATGTTTAACTCGACATTATTTCTTTAGTTTTGATCAATATCTACTCCAGAACGATGCAGGAATACTACGATAATTGAATTCAACACGTAAAACAAATACAAGAGTTTAAGCGTCATTTTTTGAGCCGACAAATAAATTTGAAAAGTCACGTGTGATATTAGACACCCCCCTACATATATTTTGCCTCCTTTTATCTTGTTACGTCTTCCAAATCTAAATGTGTTTATCTTGCCATCAACCCAACTAATCTACTGTAGATGTTATAAAAGTTATACCTATATTATGTAAACATTAGACATATGAACCACAAGAAAAACTATGTATCAATAAGGTCAAACTAATTGTCTTTATGTACAAAATTCCATTAATGAGCACATTATATTAAATCATTAGAATGATATATTGATTATTAAAATCAAGGGCACGTAAATAGTCGATACGAAGAGATGAAATGTTTCATAGAGAAAAAGAAATACTTTTTTGCTTCATATTAAATCATTAGAATGATATATTGATTATTAAAATCAAGGGCACGTAAAACAGTCTAAGACTGAAACTAGTCCTGAACCGGACAGGGACCGATCCTAAAAAAAACTGGACCGGGAAAAGACTGAACTGGTGTGACACCCCACAAATTAAGACAATAATTTGTGTCTAACAACAAGGTAACCCCAAGTATTTAGTTTATATTAGACTAAATAATCTTAACTTTATATATATGTACATATAAAGTACTCGAACGTAATTATTTAATTACACAAACTATCGAACGAGTTTCGATACAAAATACGGACGTTGGTGAAACAATAAAATAATAATATGAAATTATTATTATAAAGAATATTTATTTTATATTATTTTGATAATATAAAACGTATACATTTTATGAATAAACGTACCAATCACGAACCAAACACACGAACCATACCTAAAAAATATTTTATAATATTTTTCCAAGTATTTTTATAAATACTTCAACTCAAAAATTTCAAGAATATAACGTTTAAAACTAGTGATAATACGAACGAATAAATGAGTGGGACACGGATAAAATACCCACTTACCTCAATTATTGGAGCCGGTATATAACCGACTCCAATAATTCACACAAACACAAATACAAATACAGACAGATTTCCTTGCTCTCTACTTTCTTTCGGTACTTCACCACCAAACCACAATCATCATCATGAATCATCAACAACAACAAGTAATAACAACTTCAATCAATCATCATCTTCATCATCATTGCGATCATCATCACCTCCATTTTTGGTTCATCACTCCAATCGTTAGAACTCATCACTTTTCTTTGATTTTTGTGTTTAGAATTGATTAAATTATCGTATTATAGTGTTATATTAGCAAGATTATACCCAAGAATCGAATAAAAATTGATTTTGTGAGAAGTCTGCACGAACAGACCTGAAATTAGCTCGGATCCGGTGGATCCTCTTGAAAAACACCCCAATCCGGCGGATTCCAATTAAATCCGGCGGATTCCCCCAAAGTCACTATACAATCCGACGGATACCCACTCGATCAGGCGGATTCATGTTGTGGCATCACTACCCGGCGGGTACTTCGCCTACCCGGTGAGTACACAGCCCTGACGACGACTTTTATTTTTAATTTAACATTTATGGTTTAAAAATAAAAGCTATTAATATTTACGATATAAGTTTTGCGTAACTCGAGTAACCATTACAGAATACGATATATCTCGTATATTTTATACGAAACGATGTACGAACGAACAAATATATTTATACGAAACAAACATGAATATACTTTTGAACTTATCATCACAAATCATCACCAACGGGCCGTACACGATTTCAAAACAAGAATAACCAATAGAATATTTGGACAACTAACTTAGACTAAATTGTTAGTTACCTACTTATACATTTAACCTCCCGTGTTTAGGACACTAGGAGGTTACCGTTGGACAACACGTGCGTTTAGGAACTCTAGCACCTAAAGGTGAGTTTCATAGCCCCACTTTTTAAACTGTTTTACTATTTTTGGGGTGATAATGCATGCACACTATTTTTCATAAACCTTTTTATGAAAACAACTATTGTAAATATTTTTACAACTGTTTATCCTGTACGTTATACATGAGTACTAGGAACCTTTACTAAACTTACATTTGGATAAGTTTCATATACAAGGATCATCTAAGGTTCAAGAA
Source organism: Pseudognaphalium luteoalbum (assembly GCA_963422505.1). Taxonomy (NCBI): domain Eukaryota; kingdom Viridiplantae; phylum Streptophyta; class Magnoliopsida; order Asterales; family Asteraceae; genus Pseudognaphalium; species Pseudognaphalium luteoalbum. Next base: position 54,846,704 of record OY730196.1, read on the forward strand.
GCTTCGTAAACTCTTACATAGGAACTCAAGAACACTAGATTGCTCTAGACTATAATACAAGAAATACAAGAAAATAATAGATTACTATTCAAGAATACACAAATACTCAAGGTTAGAATACAAGACACTAGATCGCAAGATAACAAGAACTTAAGGACTAGATAACAAAAACTCAAGGACTAGATAACAAGAACTCAAGGACTAGTTAACAAGAAACTCAAGGTCAAGAACATTATGTGCAAGGTCAAGAACTTTATTTGCAAGGTCAAGAACACAAGATCAAGAACTTGATGTGTTATGTTTTATTTATTTGTATGATTTATTATCTGTGTTGTGGTTATTTACAAGTACATTGTGAGTGTTCTTACAAGTTCAAGAAACTAGGTATAACCTACCACTCAGGTGTTTATTACTCATGACAGGATTACAAGAAAACAAGATCGTATACTGAGTATACACTTAACAAAACTTTATTGTGATACCCGTCAAATTAGGACTAGTAATTAGTGTCTAATCAATTGTTAATACATGTAATTAGTTCTATGTTAGGCTAATTAATGTATCAATATATATATTGTTGAATATATACGAATATGCGATTTAATTAAGTCGTACACATCTCTAAATCGAATGGACTTCGATTCAAATAAAATACGGACGTTGGTGAACAATTTTATTAAATAAGAAAAACATTATTTAATAACGATATTATGCCCCAAAGTTTTGTTTTGATAATATTTCAATTACATTTCGTATCGTATGATAAACGTCTACGCGACCAAACCATTTAACGCGCAAACAAATCGAAACAAAATTTGTTACATTTTATAACACGATAAATAAGTATTTGGTAAAATACTTCCTCAAAAATATTAAAGAAATACTCGTATTTTAAAACTCGAGTTTGAACACGTAAAATAATTATTTAAAAGTTTAAACGAACGAGAAAACGAACGCTGCACGGAGCGTGTACACAGGAGAACGAAAACTGGTGAAGCCCACACCCGGTGGACCCCACCAGCCGCCCCCCTTCTCCCTTCTTTCCCTCCTCTTTCCTTCCTTCTTCTCATTTCATCACTACACTCGTTTGGAAGAAAAGATTCACCGCGACACGATCTACATTTCCATCTTCCTGGATTCCTCCGGCGTAAAGTTTGTAAGTTTCCGACAAAACCCGAAACACTCCGATTTTTATTATTTTTACTTGTTTATGGGTTATTTAAGCTCATAATGTCCAAATATGGGTTGGGTAAAAGTTTCAAGTCAAACGGAAACCAGAAAACACCTTTTCGGCTCATTTTTCGGCCAACAGCTCGTTGTGTCGCAGAGGCTCCATGCCACCTGCGACACAAGGCTTTATGTCGCAAAACCCTTACTTATGTCGCATATAGCGACACAAGTGATTGTGTCGCAGAACTCATTCCCGTCGCACATAGCGACACAACACCTTATGTCGCATTAAATTGCGGATGTCGCACTTAGCGACACAAAGACTTATGTCGCAAACATGATCTGCGACACAAAAGACTTATGTCGCAGACATGATTTTCGACACAAAAGGCTATGTCGCATCTAGCGACACAAGCCTTATGTCGCACACTGTGTCGCATGAAACAGAACCAAGAAAACACAGATTTTACTAAGTGTCGAGACCCAACCAGGGGCCAGCCCCTTGGACCCCGCCAGGGGTTGCCACCCCTGGGACCCCGCTAACCAGGGGCGCTGCCCCCGGACCCCCGTCACTTAAAGTTTACAAATACTTTCTAAGTATAACACCTTTCGAAAATAAAAATAATAATGTGGGATTATTATTACAAACAAATCACCAACGGGCCGTACACGTTTTCAAAACATAACCAAATCAACCAAATCGTAATAATTTGGACATTCTGGTTGAAAGAACAACTACAAAGGTAGTCTTTATAGATACCTTCTCACATTTATAACCATCGCGTGTCGTGGACACCCTCAGGTTACAAGTCTTCGGACATCGATTCTCGGCTAATCAACTCAAGTTTAATTAGTTAAACTCTCCAGACTCAGGTGAGTCTCATAGCCCCTATTTTTACTGTTTTACTCAGGGGTGTGATATACTGCTCGTTTTATTTTAATTATATGAACGCAAGTACGAAAACAAACGAAAACTACATGAGTTATCTCACTAATCTTTCAAAGCCCTCCTCAGCATAGTTTCGTAATATGTAGTAGCGTGAATATTAGTATATTGTACCATATTGGATTGATCCTCCTCATCCGGGTTAACATGCACTAACTGGGTAAACAGATGTACTAATATTTGTTCAGACGAGTGTGGATTAGGCACTTGTGGGAGGCACCTCGATCAGGATTCCTTAAATGTGGACCTGACACCTCGAGTTAAGCTTAGACTATGTGCTCATGGCTGTAAAACTTTTATTTTGCTTAATTGCATTTTAAATTCGACTAAATCTTGCGATTCATACGATATATGTGTTGACATACAAACCTGTGAGCTCACCAGTGTTTCGCTGACCCATTTTAGCATGTATCACAGGTACTCAGCAGTAGGTTGGACTACCATTCAGGATATCATTAGCTCAAGTCATCATGCAAAACATTCAGAGATTTAGCTGCATTATTATATTTTGTATAGATTAATTATGTATGTAAATCTCTCAATCCAGGAACTGAGCTAATGTAAACTGTATTTTGATGTAAACTTTGAATTTATTAATACAATTTATAAAATGACGCATATAGAGTCGTTCATTATATCTTTGAGCTGTGATTATTGATTAGTTGCGCCCCGACCCGATTCGTTTCCGCAACCCGAATTTGGGGGTGCGACATTTATGCACATAGAAATTCTTTTACTAACAAGAAAACCTATGAACTCGCTAGCTTTATAGTTGACCGTTTTAGTGTGCATTCTCAGGTAAAAGAAGATAGTAGGATTGGCCTCAGAATCCTAGCTCGAGTCGTATGCTTTCAACATATGGGATTTTCATTGCATTTTTTTTTTGTATTACTAAATATGTAATGAAGTCATTTTGCGAACTCGCAACCTTGTAAACACTTTATTTTGGTTAATGTAACTGTTTTCAAACGTTTCATTTAGAGGTCGTTTGCTTGTGATTATGTGACACCCGCCAAATTAGGACTAGTAATTAGTGCCTAATCAATTGTTAATACATGTAATTAGTTCTTTGTTAGGCTAATTAATGTATCGAAATATATATTGATGAATATCTACAAGTATGCGATTTGATAAAATCGTACAAGTTTCAAATCGAATGTAATTCGATTCAATTTATACGGACGTTGATGAACAATTTTATTAAATAATATGATATTTTTTATTAACTCTATTTTATCCAAAATATTATTTAAATAATATTTCGTACACAATTCGTATCGTACAAACAATGACTACGCGACTAAAACATTAAACGCGCAAACAATCAAAATAAAGTTAAGTTGTAGTTTATAACTCAATTCTTAAGTAATTAGTGAAATACTTCAATGAATAATATCGAATAATTATTCGTATTTTAAACTTATATTTAAACGTGTGAAATAATTAGATTAAACGTTTAGACGATCGGGAAAATGAACACCGCACGGAGAGCGAACGTGGGGAATTAAAATTTGGGAGATTCCTCCCCTTTTCCTCCCCCCAAAACCGGCTCCACCCCCTCCCCTCCCCTCATTCTTTTTACTTTTCACACACACACTCTCACACTTTCTCTCTTTTCTCTTTAAACACAATCACCACACCACCGCCACCTATTTCCACCAAAAAGCACCACCAAACGACCTTGGATTTCAAGAATCCTTTGGAGAAAAACATTCACCTCATCACGATCCACATTTCTACCTTTTCGGTTTCTTCCGGCGTTAAATCGTAAGTTTCCGACAATTCTCGAAAAACTCTTAGATTTCATTTATTTTTCATAAAAGTTGTTTATTTAAGCTTGAAATGTCCAAATATGGGTTGGGTAAAAGTTTCAGACTAAACGGAAATCGGAAAACACGTTTTCGGCTCAAAATCCAGTCAACAGACCTAAGTGTCGCACAAACCAGTGTAGCGTAGCGTCACTTAATGCATCACTTAAGTGACGCACTGAGTGTCGCTAAAAACCCTAATTTTGCGTCACTTGCCTAAGTGCCGCATAAAACCCCTTTTTCCCGACATTTGTCTAAGTGTCGCAAATTCAATACCTGACACTCCCATCCGACACTTCTAGCGTCACTTGCCTAAGTGACGCCTACAACCGAATTCTGATTTGATCCATCACTTGTCTAGTGACGCCTAACACCCTTATCCGACACTTGCGACCGACACTCGCTTAAGTGTCGCCCTTGATGTGTCACATCCTTAAGTGACGCTACTGGTATTAAAATCACAATTTTATGCGACACTTCCTGAGTGACGCATAAACCCTAAGTGTCGCTATAAGTGTCGCATGAAACAGAACCTAGAAAACACAGATTTTACTAAGTGTCAAGACCTAAAATTTTATCACTTGATTTCACCCAAATTAAAATTTTAGATACGTTTTTCACTATAACAATATAGTAAAAATAAAAAATTTTCAAGCTGACCTGGCAGCTCGACCTTAGCCAGGGGCTCTGCCCCTTGGACCCCGCCAGGAGTTGCCACCCCTTCGACCCCGCTACCAGAGGCGCTGCCCCCGGACCCCCGTCACCTAAAGTTTGTAATTACTTTTTTAGTATAACACTTAGAAATCAAAATAATAATGTTGAAGATTATTATTACAAACAATCACCAATGGGCCGTACACATTTTCAAAACATAATCAAATCAACCAAATCGTAGTAATTCGGACATTCTAGTTGGACGAACAACTACAAAGGTAGTCTTTCTAGATACCTGCTCACATTTATAACCATCGCGTGTCGTGGACACCCTCAGGTTACCAGTCTTCAGACAACTCATTTCGGCTAATCAACGCAAGTTTATTAATTTAAACTCTCAAGACTCAGGTGAGTCTCATAGCCCCTAATTTTACCGTTTTACTCAGGGGTGTGATATCATTGCTCGTTTTATTTTAACTATATGAACGCAAGTACGAAAACAAACAATTACTACATGAGTTATCTCACTAATCTTTCAAAGCCCTCCTCAGCATAGTTTTGTATTACGTTGTAACGTGAATATTAGTATATGGTACCATATAGGATTGACCCTCCTCGTCCGGGTTAGCATGCACTAACTGGGTAAACGAATGTACTAATATTTGTTCAGACAAGTGTAGATTAGGCACTCGTGGGAGGTACCTCGATCAGGATACCTTAAATGTGGACCTGACACCTCGATTTAAGCTCAGACTATGTGCTCATGGCTGTAAAATTTTATTTTGCTTAATTGAAATTTAAATTCAATTATATTTTGCGGTTCATACAATATGTGTTGACATACAAACCTGTGAGCTCACCAGCGTTTCGCTGACCCGTTTTAGCATGTATCACAGGTACTCAACAGTAGGTTGGATTGCCTTCAGGATATCATTAGCTCGAGTCATCATGCAAAACATTCAGAGATTTAGCTATATTATTATATTTTGTATAAATTAATTATGTATGTAAATCTCTCAATTTATAAACTGAGCTAATGTAAACTATATTTTGATGTAAACTTTGATTTTATCAATACAAGTTGTAAAACGACGCATATAGAGTCGTTCATTATATCTTTGTGTTGTGATTATTGATTAGTCGCGCCCCGACCCGATTCGCTTCCGCAACCCGAATTTGGGGGTGCGACAGATTATGTGCAATGATTACCGGATTAGTCACGCTCCGACCTGACCCGCTTTCGCAAGAGTGAAATTGGGGTTGTGACAACTGGTCCTAGGACTGCCTGACAGTCCTAATTCAGTCTTACATTCTGTTAGAAGACTGGTTAAAAACTGGATTGAAATCAGTTTAAACTGGTTAAGATCGAACTGGTATAAAACTGGCAAAAAGACTGAAATTGTATTTAATACATATTTATTTCTTTATTTATAAGCTTTTTTTTTTTATTAACAATTTCAATTGTATACATTTTAAATTAATCGTAATTCACATTTATTATTTTTTCTATTGATTTTTAAATTAATCTTATATTATTTGTCAATAATTTCTAGTTAATAACTATCAATAAAATCTTGATAAAATATAAATAAAACTTCAAAATGTAAGTATTAACAAAATTATCGATCATGAGGAAAAAAAAAATTGGAAATGACTGAAATTGGACTGAGACTGGGTTGAAATTCTAAATAACAACTGAAAAACTGGCATAAAAAACTCGATTGAAACTGGATCAGTTCTAGAAAAGGCAGGTTTTTAATTTTCTGTAAAAAGATTGGACTGTTTTGAACTAGATTAAAAACCAGATAAAAGTGATCCTTGCTCATCTATACTTTTAGTGGAGGAAGAAATGCAGCACTTGCCAGTATCCTCCATTGGTTGAGATGCACTGATACATACAATAAATGCCAGTATCCTCCATTGATTGAGATGTGTAAATCAACTAAATATGTATCTCCAATTATTGATAGGGTAGAGTTATGAGAAGAATGTGATATTTGAGGAGCAGAAAAAAGAAGGTTTAAGCCACTCAATGCATGACACCTGTCAGTACTAGTCCCCTTGCAAAAGGGCATTTTTGTACTTTCAACAAATTAAACTATCTGACCTATCTACCCCAAATTTGTAGGTCCTTATTCCCACTCGACATCCTCACCACCAGCCACCACCTTCTGCCACATCAGCCGCTGGAAGCTACCGGTCATCGTCGTTGTCCATCGACCACCGCCGCAGTTGTCCTCCGACCACCGGCGCAGTCAGATTCCGGCCACCGAAAAAAAAATCTAATTTTTTTTCATTATCTTTTTCTATATGAATAGAATTTAATTTAAAATGCAGCAGTATAAAAATGCAATAAAATTGACTATAAAAGTATTTTTAACTATGTGAAAATGATATAAAAGATAATAGTGTTAAAATGCAGTGTATATTTGTAAAACTGCAGTAGTATTAATATGAAGTGCATATATGTAAAATGCAGTAATATTAACTGCATTTTGTATTTCACTGCATTTTGTGTTTCACTGTATTTTGTATATCACTACATTTTATGTTTTCATTGCATTTTGTATTTCGTCACATTTTTTTATCTCACTGCATTTTGTATTTTACTGCATTTTATATTACGAAAAATTGTAAAATGCAGTAAATCTGTATTTTCAGATCTACTTTTTCAAGCAGATCTACTTTTTCAAGCATATATACTTTTTCAAATATCAACTTTTTCAGATCAATTTTCTCATATCTACTTGTTTTAAAAGTGAAGGAACATCGATGATGTTATGGTGGTTGACGATCAGTTTTTTAACAACGTTGGTGTTCTGAAAAGTATGTCGATCGCCGATGGTGGTGATTTAACGAACCCTTCGGTTACATCCGGTGAAGACCTGTTCGTCGACGGTAAAGGTTGGATGGTTTTTTTCATCGTAGATGTGTAACAGTTCTCGAGAAAAACTAGATCTAGAATGCTTTAGTATGTACTATGATTTTTTTGTGTGTGTTTTGAAAGAGTATAAACTCAAGTGATGAAAAGAAAATAAAAGTGAAATCACGTATGACATGATCGTGCTCTTGCCCTCTCATTAAATGAGCTATAAAAATTACCAAAGTACCATTCCACCAATATAACACATTATCATATAACATCCTAAGTTTTCTATATTTACAAATCCAGCCCCTGCGTGGATGTGGCACGATCTCATCCGTTAAAAAGAAGAATGAAGGGTCACGATCAACCTTCTCCTCCATCTCCTTAAAATGAGTCTTCCCCTGTGATCCTCAATCTTATTGATAACACACAATGTATATAGATCAAAGTTCATATCAAGATTTAAGAGTGTCGTCTTTGAAGGTGCGTAACTGGTGCAACTCAACATGTATTTACTTATATTATTAGTATTATTTTACAAATTATTTATGGTGAATTTTCTTTTGTTAGTTTCTTACTATATCTATACTACTATATAAAGTGTTTGAAGAAAAGTCTTAAAAAAAGAAATTGATTAATGACTATTATACCCCTCATAATATTTATCAGAGGGTTCATACCATTATGACATCCTTCCTGCCGTTTCCAAACAAATAGAAACAAATAAACATACAAATAATTTTTAAAATCCTATTATCATTCCCGCCGTTATAATTGATAATAATAAACTAAAATAATAATAACTTATACTCCTATATATTCTACACCATACAATATATTGGTGTATAGATAATCAGATTTAAACAAATAAACCTACAAAATAGAATTTACAAAGATATATACAAAGAATATATTATATTTAAATATCATCCTAGCTGAACATTCAAAAATGGACTCAGGAAAGGACATGGCAGCTTCTGCTCATGTTACTGTTGATGTTACTCCTGAAAGAAAAAGAAAACGTGAAGCAAATGTGGAAGAGTTGAAGTGGAACACTAATATCATTGATCTAAAGAGCTCTAACAATAACGTTGTAAATTCATACACTAACTGCCTCCTCCCTCTTCCTGACTTAATAATTTTGCTTATTATTTCGAAATACCATCGTTTTGATATAAAGAATGCCGCCGCAACGCGCGGGTACTAGGCTAGTATTTTACTACAATATCTACCACATAACATTAGCGGACTTCTAGGTTTTCTTTTACACTATTGTTCATTTATTGTCTCCTACTTTTACGGTGAGGCTTTTATGTGGTTATATCATTTGTTGCTATCAATTTGCCATATCCTCACGCCTACATAATCCCATTTCATTTGATTGTTTAATTATGTGCGGGTCATTTTTGGTGTAGCGTGTTCTTCTCAATTTGTCTTTTTTCCGAATATATACAATTAATATTTGTAAAAGATAAGAAATCAATGCATCAAAAAAATATATACAGCCTTTAATTATCATCTATAAATCTATACCATACTAGTAATTGTTACAATAACCACTAAATTAACCTTTTATTTTATGTGGTATTTTCATGTATCTTATTGTAAAACAAATGTAATGTTAATTTACTTAAAATCAATTGTTATTATCCTTTACGACATGAGGAGTGAAAGCATTCCCATCAAAAATCTGGCTCACGAACGTTGTCCGGCGCACCCCAATTGCTGTCCCGGTGGCCTTCTTGAGCGGAGCTCAACCCGGGACGCTGTCATGTGGATGAGGGTATAAGTAAATAATCAAGTTTTTGTCTTGTGTTGTGTTCTAAAGTTTCGCACGAGTGTTGTGATTAATAAAATTCAAATATTATTGTTGAGAAAAAAAAAAGTAAATATATTTTGTCCCAAACAAAGCACGTTTCCGACAAAATGTACGTTATTTTTGGTTTGACTTTATTTGTATGTGCACTTTCTAACGCCTTTGTCAATAACAATAACAATTTCCTTTTACATTAAAAGTGTCTTAGATATGATTTCTACAATATGAGAAACACATTGTCGTTTACTCGTTTATTCAAAACCAAATTAAGATAACGTATGTGTAAAGTTTACACAATTTTACACAAATGACTTCTGTAAAGTGTAAAGTATGTACGGAGTATAAGTTTAGTCACTTATACTATATCAACTTTTATTTTTCAGATTACATTACACTAAAATTTGCTTGATTCCTTGCTTTTAAGAGTCGTACAAACTTGGAAAAGTTGACAGATGACTCATAAGAGTCAAAGTCTTCTAAGAGTTGTACTCATCGTAACGTTTTTTGAGTTTTTGACTCGATTCATAACTCGTACAAGTCGTATGAGTGTCTGTATAGCATAGTATGTTACATGTTATTTTGTTACTATTTGATCAAATGTTAGTCATTTAAATAAATACAAAATGGTATAATAGTATTTTTCCATAGTCTCAATATAAAAAACAATAAATTTCCCCATCAGCTATCATGGTCGACTCATAAACACGATGAGCCAAGCGTTTAGTAACTTCCAAATTAATAATGAATCCAAAATTTTGAAATATAGTTAACATGTTCCTATCTTTCTTTGTCTTTTTATTTTCAATAAATATATAGTTTCCAAATCTAATTATGATTATTATTTGTTTCTAAAATTAATTTTGGTCTTATTACCACACACTTTCGCCATCCCATGTGACCTCTGTCACCCATTTGCCAAATCTTTATAAAATTAAAAACTTCTTCTTCTTCTATTCTCCATTCTCACAAAATTCAAATATACCCATTTTATTTATTTTTACTAGTTAACTCTAATCTTTAATCATATAAATAAAATAAAATCTCCATCTTCATAATCATATTTCCTCTGATTTTTATGTCAATTCTGTTACTTATGAAAAAGGGTATCTAACAAAGCTTTGTTCTTTTTATGGTTTCAATTGTTTTCTCTGCATGTGAACTTTGGGTGAAAGGTCACCTTTCTTGGCTCTTTCTAGTTTTTCTATCATAAAAGATTCTCAATTTTTTGATTCCAAGAAATGGGTTTTTCTCAATTATTTCCAAATTCAAAAACCCAATTAAAATCTTTATGAGTTTACTCCATATTGACCTTAATTCTTCAGTTTAAAGTTGAGAAAATCTTGAAAAACAATAAAAAGGTTTGAATCTTTTTGAAGGGTAAAAATGTCATCTTTAAGTGGTTTGGGAATTGGGTTGTGTTTCCTCTTTGGATGTGTATTTCTAGCTTTTGTTGCAGAGGTTTACTATCTTCTATGGTGGAAGAAAAAACCAACACAAGATGATATTGAACATCAAAACTTTTCTTCTTCCAATTTGGTCCCAATTCACCTATCTTGTTTCAAGAATTTCAATTCTTCAAGAATCCAACAAAGAGATTTGAAGAATTGTGGTGATGAGATTGAGAATAATCAAGCAAAACAACAAGAGCCAACTCAAAAAGATTCACCATTGAAGGGTTTTGGTGAAGAAAGTTTGGATCTTGAACTCATGAGACTTCATAATCTATGTGGCCCACCAAGATTTCTTTTTACAATTAATGAAGAAACCAAAGAGGATTTGGAAACAGATAGTAGGAAATCAAGAACATTTACTTTGAGTGAGCTTCTTGGTACACCAGATACACCAGTTTCTACACCATCATTGAAGGGTCCACAAGTTTCAAATTTAGAAGGCTTTTTGAATCCATTGTATGATTATGAGATTAGTGAGTATGACTTTAACAAGATTAGGTCTTCACCACCTCCCACATTCAAGTTCTTGAGAGATGCAGAGGAGAAGTTATTGAAAAGATTGATGCAGTTAGAAGCTGAGAAAATGGCTACTTTAAAGAAGAATGATGATGCAAATTGTTCAATGAAAACAGAGGAAATTAATGGCAGTTTTGTAAGATTGATTAGTAATAAAGGTGGAATTCATCATAATCATCATCAAATCACGTCTACACCTTCACAGGTATTGCCATTGACTTCACCATCAAAGTGAGAACTGGAAGATATTTTCTTTCTTTCTTTATTTTTATTTTTAAATTTTACTTTTGAATTTAGAGTACGTGATAGAACTTGTTTATTGTTATATGTTCAAAGATGCATTGAACCATAGTGTTCAAGTTAAAGATACATATTGTTCTAGTTCATTGCATGGATATGTGAATGAACGATTATTTAGATAGCATTTTACACAAATGATGAGAAATGGACTCATGCATGATGTTTAAGATGTTTCTTGTTTAATTGATCATTATAAGATTTTAAAATTTAAATTTGAATGATTAAAGCATATTTTGTTAAATTAATAAGTACCCAATAGTCATACACAATGTTTTGAAGCATGGAGTACTCGACTGGAGGTCTGGAGTTGGTTTAACTATGTTCTAAAAATCAAAACTATCTATTTGGTAATTATGAGTGTTTTGAAGTTTGATCAATCCACTTTGGTAATTATGAGTGAATTACTTATCGCAATCGAAGCCAAAAGCTGTTAGTACCTTATTATTTATCTTATGGAGTCGCATTCATCGTTTGGTGTCCTTCCTTTGGGTGACTAAGAAGTGAGAACGGATAAGAGAATTTACTTGTTAGTACATCGATCGTAGCCTTTTTGTCTGTAATCGAAGATTTCATTTTGAGCAACCGATGTGACAATGACGATAGTATGAGATGGTAACTGTGATCCAAGAGAGGGAAAAAGATGAGTATAGTATACATTTGAGTTTCAAAGAAGTGTAGGGATGGCAATTGGATTGAGAATATCGTTGCATCTCATTTTTCAACCCGTCCCCACCACATCTTAGTCGAGAATTGAGTTTAATTCCCCATCTATGTCTCCAATGGGGATCGGGATCCCCATACGAGACTCAGGGAGTTTTCGCATACCAAAAACCTTCAATTTAGAAAATTGCAAGCATGCAAGGAGAAGTCTTTTTATTATTTCAATTAAAGAATTGAAGGATTGTTAATGTGAATAAATAAATAAAAACTACGTAATTAAAATTGATCAAGAAATTCTGAAGCTAATATATTTTACCTTTGTTATCATTGTAATAAAGTCAAGTAATAATACTTAATTTTTATTTTGATTTTAATTTTATACTGCACGTTTATTTTCTTAAGCTACTGATATTTGCAAGAATAAAAAAATAGATCATCGAATAATAAGAAAGAGACTAGAACAAATAATTGCAATTGTGTCTTTAAAATACCTATTGGAAGTTTCCGTGTTTGTTCTCTATACTGCAATTAGGATTTGGTTTAACAATGTTGGTACCAACCATCATATTATAAAATCATAACCGAATATCATAACGTTTATCTATTAATTAAAACGATCTAATTTTCCAAAAGATGAAGTGCTTTTGGTTGAAAGAAATAGAAGGGAAGGATATGAAATTATAGAAAAAATAAGAAGAACAACATTTTTATAATTTTAAGACGGAAAGAAGTGGAAAGAAAACTAAACATCCTATGTTCCGAGGTTGAAAAGAAGTGAAAGAAAATGGCATTCTTGTAATGGTTTTATTTTTATCCTTTTATTTTTTCTCACTTTTAGAGATAATAAAGTTTAGAGAAGAAAAAAAATCTCTAAATTTTCCTGCTATTTCTTTGCTTTTCTTTTCATAAAAAAACCTTAAGAACACAGCGTAATATTTTTTCTTTTTAGTTCAAATATTCTCCTAAAAAATAGCTAATGGAGCGAGCTCTGAGTTTGCATCCTTCAATTGTATTTAAATCGTTAAAAATCATGTTTTATTTGTTAAATGACTTGTCCCAGTTTATATGAAAATTGTATCTTACACCAATCTTCAAGCTAAACTCATACGGAATTACGGAGTATGAAAAATCCTATGATAATGCATTTAACTTGATACTCTATTTTCTCAAATCCATGCTAGAAAATTTTATTTGTATTTTTTCAAATATAAATGGCATTGAACACATTTTGACACTAAAATTTGAGCAACGAGTAAACGAATTCCAGCTATTCAAATAATTGAAAATGTTACCTTGTATTCATTTATTTATGTTTTTAGAAAAGAAAAAAATTGTTTATTTTATAATTTAGTAATAACCTAAATGTTTTTTGTGTTGTACCATCTCCGATGTATACACCAAATTGTTAAATGTATAATTTGTTTAGGGGTAACTTTTAGATGCCGAAAGTGTTTTTGGTGCAAAAAATTTCATTCATATATTGAAGCAGGGGTAACTCAACTGTAAAAGCACAAGGAGCGCTGAATGGTGGTTCAGTGTTCAGTTCAGTGTTCTCGAGAACACTGAACTTGAACACTGAAGCAGAAAAGTGAGGTAATGGTTAATCTTGAGGTTCAGTGTTCAGTTTAGTGTTCTCGTGATTATTTTATTATTATTATTTTTTTCTAAAAACAAATTAAATACATAAAAAAATATAAAATAAAAACAAATAACATTAAATTAAAAAGTACTTTCATACAATAATTAAAATTCCTTAAAATACATAATTAAAATACGATAATTAAAGATCCTAAAAATACATAATTAAAGTTCCTAAAAATACATAATTAAAGTACGATAATTTAAAAATACATAATTACTCGTCATCCATCTCCGATCCACCACCCGAACCCGATCCACCACCCGAACCCGGTCACCTCCACCCGAACTATTCGCGAATCTTCTCCTTTTCCATGTTTAGAAACCATGCGTCATCTTCCGATAAACCATCCGTTGTCATCTTCAAAACTCGCATTTCTTCGGCGATGTCTCGGGTACGATAAACGCTAGCTTTGGATTGAGTCAATTGTTGAAAGTTTGTTGTGATCGACTCATCAAAAGAAGACGTTCTACTTTTAGTAGAAGTGTCGAAAGATGTTTTGGCACTTTTAGCACGCCTTGATTTTTCGAGTGGCCGCGGGTGTACATCATCTCCAAAAAGGGCGGCGTTCGGGTTTTCTTCATTCTCCACTTCATTCTCCACGTCATTCTCCAAATCATAATCTACCTCTTCCAAGTCCACCGTCTCCCTCCGCTTGTTCCTACGCCCGACTACAACCGCCTCGGGCACCAACCATTTTGGTTTATCTTTCAAAAAATTCCAAGCGAGCTCTTGACCAAAAGCTGATTTCGCCTCAAACCGGCACGTCTCCAAACACCGCAACCTAAAATCTTCATCTTTTTCACCACTATGTCTTTCTCTTCCCAACCTAGCAACGATTCCTTGATACTTATGACAATGATTGTTCAAAAAAGTTCACTTAGACGACAATGCGTCTTTCCCCCGTTGGACGACTTTTTTCATATCCGCACGTTTATTGTACTCGTCCCTCACCAAGTACCAAAATGACTCTCCTTTTTGATCGATGCTTCGGTTTTGATCTTCGGATATACAAATCCAACATTGAGCTAAAAGTAGCTCCTCTTTGGATGTCCAATAGTTGCGGACGGATATTACTTTCTTTTTCTTTAGCGAATCGACATCTTTGGATTTTGTTTTCTTGAGCCGAGACGACGTCGGTGTTTCAGCCTCAACCGAATGCTCCAACGGCGTAGGCACTTGAATTTGCTTCTTTAACAAAAATTCTTGGTAACTCTCGGGTGTCATTTACGGGAATTGGGTGGGTGGAACTTGTTGTGAGCACGGGTTGTATGAAGATGATTGTGTTGTTTGCGGGTTGTAAGTTTGACCAAAGCCCGACATTTGAGCATTTGGAACTTGTGGTGGACACGGGTGATATTGTGGTGTTTGCGGGTTGTAGTTTGGTGGAAATGGATTCCATTGCGATTGGAGGTTGAATGGGTCATTTAGGTTTTGAGACATTTTTTTTTGGTTTAGTTTTTACAAATTACAAAGTACAGAAATAAGAAGAAAAGGATAAGATTTGAGGTGAAAATGTTGGAATTGGAGTGTGTATTTGTAGGGTAAAAGTAATAGTTTTGAAAAATAAAATATAAAAAAAACCCAACGGGCTTCAACGACTATTTTTTTTATTATTAATATTATTTTTCTTTCCGTTACAACTTATGGACCGTTTGAAAAAAAATAAAAAAATAAAATAAAAAAAAACGTCGGAAGTCACAGTGTTTATATTCGAACGATGGCGGTGAACGCCGGGCTTGAACGGAGAGGGGAGCCCCGATCGGTGGGCTTCGGCATTTTTGGATGGTGAACGGTGGGAGAACGGAGGGTGCTCCGTATGCTCTCAAGCTAGTGAGCCATGACTTTAGGCCCCAAATATAATAAGGTCCTAAAATTTTAATGCCTCATATATAAAGTTCGCTTTAGGTTTCATGAGAGCTTGAACCGCTCCCACATTGAAGATTAATCACATTTGATGCAAATTTATTTATGTATTATTCTTTAATTACATCAAAATTAGATATAGAAATACAGTGTATATACGTCGTAGAAGTTCAAAACCGTAAATTATTCAATATCCATCATTAAATTATATATTATATTATGTGAGCATGTTTGGTAGACAACCGCTTTCAAGTTTCAACACACAAAGAATTGTTTTTTTTTAGAAAAGCAATACACAAACAATTGTTATCTTTTCATGTTTGCTGCACAGCTAATACAGCCACCTTTTCTTTTCAAATTAATATAGCTTACTTTCTAGAAGTTGAAAATTAACTTCAAATAAATGGGTAATAGTATGATAACAATTTTGTATTAGTCAAGAAAACATATATATATTAAATTTAAATATTTGAAAGGGTAAAAGATAAATAAGTTATTGTATTTTGATGGGCTGTATAATATAATATTAGTAAACATAGCATTAAAGTTTGAACTCTTTACAGATATGGGAGTGGTTTATGTATGTACATTAATTAATAAGATAATGTTAGGCAAAAAGCAGTAAAACATATTTTAAGGTATACATTTTGGATTTTGGTCATATATATATTTTGGTAGGAAGTTAGATGCATTCTCATTTATGTATCACAAATCACAAGGGCTTAAAGTCTTTAGCATTTTTTGTGTTTATATAAGAAAATTGGTAGCTTTTATATGAAAATGGGTAGAATGAAAATTAATTGATGTCGTTTTTTAGCCAGGACACGAATCCTTCGTTTAATAGATAGAAAGTTCAAGCTTCACTGACATATAGTATATTAATAATAATATATCTTGGTGCACAAAATATATATGATCATGAGTTAGATACTTAGATTATATATAAGGTTGTCATTGTAACTTAAAATAAAATAAGCTATTGAATAAATAAAGAAAATGCTTCCATAGATGGTTTCATATCTATATCTTGTTTGAAATGGTTACTTTTTTTTAAACGGAAAATATATATAAAACACCCCATCATAGCAAGTAATTAGGATGGAGGAAAAGAGAGATACAGGTTACAATTTATACATCAATGGAAAATGGACAATCATTCCAAATTGCCAACATACAAGGAATTTTACTTCTATGCTTAATCCTCAAGAATGAGTTGGATGTGATTTCTCCCGCAATTGTCGTATGAGACTTAACCAAGTTGTTAAAGATTAAGTCGTTTCTCGCCTTCCAAGTACACCAAAGCAATCCATAAATAAATATTAATCATTGATTACTTAAGCAACAAAATTATGTCACAAAAAGGTTATTTTTATGAGCAATATATATTAATCATTGATCCTTCAAAATTGATGCGCCCCTTCTTTAAGGAGCGTAACTCATGCATGTTTGAATCGTTGAAAATTGGTATTGAACCAAAGGATCCACAAAAGTTCTAATTTTCATGAGAGGACGTTACGCAGAATTAATGATACCAAGCTATCTAAACTAGATAGATTAATCAACATACTTAAATCTTTCATAGCCTAAGTATTATATTATCGATGGTGGTTATACAAGTGGTTAGATTTTACGGTTTTTAGATTTTTCGGGTTTCGTAACCAACCCATACTAAATCGGGTTTTTCAGTTTTTGGATTTTTCAGGTTTCGGATTTTACGGGTTACGGTTTTTTTATTCAAATCAAGCCAGTCGGCTCGATTCTCGGGGTTTTTTTTGTGTGCTAGCTCATGGGGTTTGAACTCTGAATATTATTCGAAAATACTCAACAAAACATTGCACGTTATCCACAAATCTCAATTATATTATAGGAATGTTTTTGGGTAAGTAAGGGTAAATGTACTTAACTTTAGTAAAAAAGATCTATAGTATGTATCTAACTTATAATACTTCTAATATATGTATCAAACTTTATAAAATCCTCTATTGTATGCATTGAATGATATTTTTGATGATGTGTTAAGCTATATGGATGACACGTGTCACATTTTAGGAAAAACATGTCATCAAAAATACCGTTCAATAAATACAATAGAGATTTTTGAAAGTTTGATATATACAATAGAATTGTTATAAGTTGGATACATACTATAAAGATTTTACTAAAATTGAGTACGTTCACAATTATTTACTCCAATGTTTTTTTTTCAACATTATAAATTATTTAGCTAAGTTTAAAATCCTTATAATGCATTTGCTTATTTTTCCCTTAAACTTAACAAAAGGGATATGGGAAATCCCTATCATGCCCCTACCTAAATCACAAAAGCTGTCATCTCAATTTTGTAGTTGATTAACTATGTCATATTTAAAATGAAAGCACCATATGAGATTTTGTGAGTGAATAATTTATATAGGTAGGAATGTTATATTTTGTTATAGTTTTCATAATAAGAGTTTGGCTTTTGAAGTATTGAATATTTTAATGTTTCAATTCAGTGAAGTTTGTGGAAAGAGGGTTGGTTGTATAAAAGAAATAAATGTAATTTAGCTATGTAGTTTTGTAGTGTATAGTTCTAGATTTGGATGTAGGGATTTTGTTATGTTTTGTGTTTAGTTTGTGTGAAGCTTGGACGTACACTCATGTTTGCATATGTACTTATGTAAATAGGTTGGTTGATAATAATATTTATTTTCTTTTCTAAAAAAAAAAAAAAATGTTAAGATAAAAAATGATAGAATTTGGTATATTATACGATGATGGGAATCATATATTATTGTGACTTTATTATGTTTTATCGATATTAACTATAATCTACCCCTATTACACTAATAAATAAACATGACTTCAAATATGAAAATCTTTTTTTCAACATTAGTACTTCTTTGCATTTTACATATTTACTATGTATGTGTTTTTGATTTACTCCTTTGACATTTAGATATTTAGTCAAGGACAAAATGCAGTCAAAAGAACATAATATCAAACTTAATAAAATTACATAAGTTAGTAGTTACTGCTGCACTGCACGGTCAATTTGCCATTGAACATTAATGTATTTGGCAATTAGTTTATTGCATGGAAGCTTAGATATTAAACTTTTGTTTATTTATAAGCTCATCTTCTTGCATTATTTTATACATAAAAAATTAAGAACTTACTAAGGAAAATAATTATTGGCTTTTAAAAATAAGTTTCTACTTTATGAAATGAAAATTAAATACAATCGAGCTTAAAAAATAAATTCTAGATACTAATTCCAGTTACCATCTAATTTAACGTAACACAACTAATAGTTGGCAGTTGACCTCCATTATTTGCTAAAATAAATAGGATTGGTGCATGGAAATGCATTTAACTATAGACCAATCTATATAGTGTTAGAAATAGTGTTTAAGATCATAACTAATTGGTAAGACTATCGTTAAAAGTGGAGTCCTTTTTGAGTTGCCTCAATGAACAGTAAGAGAAACAATAAGAGAGATAAAACTAATTGGAATTAATATTATAAGTTAATTAATTAGGTTGTTAATTTATCAAAGTTGATAAAATAATTAGAAGCTAAAAGAAATTAACAGAAACTATAAAGAATATTCAGTAAGTTTATTAATTGAATATTAATTAGAAACTAAAAGGAATATTCTGGAAGCGAGTTTCAACCGACGGTTGGAGGGTTCAACCGGCGGTTGAAGGCTAGGGTTTGTAATTTGGTGACACGTGTTGTTACTTGGGCAGGAATTAAGTCCAACCGGCAGTTGGAGGCCGAAATCAGTTATCCTACATCGGCCAGAAGACCAAATCCAAGGGCATCCTCTCCCTTATAAATAGAGGTCATCCCTAAGCTTTCAAATTATCCCAGATTCGAATTGAATTCGTTTTTTTCTCCCTTTTTCATTCCTAATCCTTGTGAGAGTTTACACGACTTAGAGTCGGGACCTTATGATTTGGAGTTTCTCTTGGTTCATGGGTGTGAACCATTAGAGGTATTCTGGTTTGGGTACTTGCCATCCAAAGCATGGAAGGTTGAGCAAGGAGTCTGTGCATGAGAAATTAATTTTCTCAAAGGTTAGTATTTTTCATTTATCTATTTATTTTGTTATTGTTAATAGCTTTATTAAGTCAAGGTCCTTTAGGGTTTAGTTTCTTAGTTGCTCTAGATTAATTGTTATTTTCTGCTGCATATGTTAATCTAGTTAGGGAATATAAATTTCAAGAGTGGTATCAGAGCCATAGCTTAATAATGTTAGCAATACAAAATGTAGATAAAATGTATTTTTGAAATAAATTTGTTTTTATTATGTCCAAATAATTAAATTAAGTATACATATATAATAGATTTATATATGTATACAGTTAATTTATTTACTAATCAGACTTTCATATTTTAATGGTTTAAAATATACGTTCAAATTTTAAAATGTTTTAAAATAGAACCCTAAACCTAAAAAATGTTTAAGAGAGACTTTATATATAATATGATTTATATGTATCATTTAAGTCTAAATACATTGTCGGTCAATTGATAATCGACTCACCCATAGTGAACAAACTATAAGAGAGGTATAAGGTGGGTCGCTTTGCTTCCCTAAAGAAGTAGGTGTTTAATAAGCTTCGCGCTGACCTACTTCTCCGCTTCTTCGTGCGTTCAATGGAGCTACCGAGGACTTTTGATAGATGTCAAGATTAAGAGTAGGCTTAAAATAGTAAAACAAAATCCCGTTTTAGCTATAGAAAATGTGAAAAGTATGCTAACCCATGAAAACCGCACATTTCTCGTACGGACTATTAATGGAGCGTGTTTGGTTAACCGGCACATTAATATGAGGACATAAATGAGAGGTGATGTGAGACTCGCGATTCTCGAGCGTACTCGAGCCGGGGATCACACGGGGTTTGTATGGTTAATTCACACATCTTGTTCATGATCCTCGGCATCCCAGTCATGAATGGTAGATGAGCATAACCGAGATTAACATGCCATTGATAAGATTCAAAGAATCTCAAAAGAACTAGAAATTTCATAGAGATTGAAATTGACAAGAGCATTGTCTACCTAAAATAAATTCGCGATATGATTACGGCAAACCTCTTCATAAAACGAATCTAAAATATAGATCCTAGCCTTAATTAGAAATTGGGTAATTAATTAAGGAATAGTCAGACGAACTAAAATAGTTTTATCTCAAAAATATCTGTTGAAAATGGTAATAATCCTCTTCTACCCAATTCTGCAAATAACCCAAACTTCTCACTACTCTCAGTTCTTGGGAGGGAAAGACTTACCGGTTCAAACTGTATGGACGGGTGATGTAACCTTATGTTCACTCTAAAGAACAAAGAGTATGTTCTTGATGAGTTGTGGAACCGTAGGTTCACTCTAAGGTACGAGAGCAAGATGAATGTTCTCAATGAGAATAAGATGTATATTCTCGATAAGTAACTTCCCACTATTGATAATGATTCAGCCCAAGAAGAGATTGAAGCTCACTGGAAATATTATGATGGTTGAATACTGAGTTTTGGTTAACATAATTCTGTCCGGTCAGCCAGCTGTCTATAAACAGTTTGTAACCTCATGTCAAATGGTTTTGAATGAGAGAGAGACCTAAATAATGGAACTCCCAAAATTTCTAAGCAAGGTATCAATAAAATTGATGTGCCCTCTAGCTCAGCAGCTCCTGTGTTGTCAATTGATCATGGTGCAAAGGAAAGGAGGACATCTGGAATAGCTACGAATGGAAAGTCCATTTGTAGGACTAAGAGAAAGATTGAATCTGAAGTTGCACCTACAAATGACCCAAAGGAAACAATGTGTTTTGCTACAAATTAACACAGAGGGGCACTAGAAGCGTTGCTGCCTAAAATATCCGAAGGACCTTAAAGACAGTAAGGTCATAAAGGATCCAGGTATATAATTCGTAGGTCATGGATATAGGGTGTGGTTATCACATTTGCACTATATTAGGGCTTAAAGGAAAGAAAAGATCTGAGACATGGAGAGCTAAACTTAGTAATGGGAGACAAGAATGTCATGCCCATTGGAAAGTTTGAGCTCATGCTAGAATATGGGGTTAGGATGCATTTACATAATTGCCGTTATTCATCAGAAATGTCAAAGAAACGTAGTTTCATTTCATGCTTACTTAAGGATAGTTATCAGTTTTCATTTTATAATGAAAATGGTGATAAAACGTCTCCTTGCAAAGGCATACATGAAAGTGTTGAATATGTCAGCAAAGTAATTTAAATGCTGGTTCGTCTACTGAGCTTAATAAATCCAAATTGTGACAATTATCATCTAAGGCTAGTAAAAAAAAGGAAAATCGCTCAAACTCCAAAAGTATGGAGTGTTGGAATTATTCGATCTCAAATCGGATGATGTATGCGAATCTTGTTTATAAGGCAAGATGACTAAATCACTATTTACAGGGTCGTGTGAAAGATGTGATGGACTATTGGACTTGGTATACACGAATGTGTATGGACCTTTCCGATGCGCCACAAAAGATGGAAATCGCTACTACTTTAATGATGACTTCAGTAGACATGGGCATGTTTATCCGATTAAACATAAGTCATATACTTTTGAAATTCAAAAGGTATCAGGATGAAATAGAGAACCAAATGGGCAGAAAGATAAAGGTACTCCGATCCGATAGGGGGAAGACCTTAGGTATAAGTATCTTGACCATCTTAGAGATTGTGGAATAGTTTCACAAGTGACTCCTCCTAGAACACCATAGCTTAATGGAGTTGCTAAGAGAAGGAATATAATCCTGTTAGACATGATTCAAGTATGTGATGAGTCAGGTAATACTTCTAATAAACTTATGGGGTTAGACATTTTAGACAGTCTTACATCTAGCACTTTCCAAGAAAGATGATGTGGAAGGGAAAAGGTTTTTCTCTTGAGCACATCCAAATCTGGGGTTGTGAAGTTATCGTTGGACGAGAAACTTAGCACAAACTAAAAGCTAGATCTGAAAGACATCTATTCATCGGTTATTCACAGTAGTCATTTAGATATTTGTTTTACAGACCCAAGGATAATGTTGTGATACCCGGTTATAAAGGGTCAAAATTAGCCGCCAATTTAAACTTTAATCATTCGTACCGAGTACGTGTTAATACAAAAGTATTCGGATAATATATATCTATATGAATATATATAACATTAAATGATTATTTATAATCACATACAAACAAATCTGAAAGAACGCGAAATACTCATATGGACGTTGGTGATAAAACTTTTAAATAAGGTATTATTGTTAGAAATAATAATTATTTAACTTGGATAAAAATAGAAACATATTTTGTTGTATTGTGTTCTACTTAGTTGAGACCATGCGAAACAAGTTACTAAATTTTAATTTCAAAATAGTATTTTTATAATATACTTCAACTCGAAAACATTTCGAAAGAATGTTAATAAATTTTAGAATTGAAAATAATACATTTTGTATACTGAAAACTATCCGTCAAACCAAAGTGAAACAAAGATATAATTTAATATCTCACAAAAAAAATACTTCGATTGAAAATATCTTCGAATATATATTTAGAAAATTATCATTTGAAAACATTATTCTACTTTACGATCGGGTACGCGAACTCGGGTACCACAACTTAATTATTGGAGCCGGTTATATACCGACTCCAATAATTCACAAACACACACACATACATATCTCCATCTCTCTCGGCTCTCTCATTTCTTCCTCTCGGTTCATCATCTTTACCAAAAAACAACAACAACCTCAAACAATAACAATAACAACAAGATCAGCAGCAAGAAGCAACATCATCATCATCATCATCATCATCATCTAGCTTCATAATCTTCATCATCATCTTCATCCATCTCCATTTTTGGTCTCAATTTTTATTACGTAAGAACACTCACCATATTACTTTAATTTCGCGTTTATAATACTTATATTATCATATACTAGTGTTTTATATGTGAGAATTTGGTTTAAAATGAAGATAAAAACTAGTTTGGGAATGAACTGCACAAACAGACCTGTAAACCCACATAGCCGATCGACTAAGTACTTTTAGCCGATAGGCTGAAATTAGCCGATTGGCTGAAGCTTAAAAGTTAAGAAACAATAACCGATCACGTATTTTAGTTCGAGTTTGTTACAGAGGTACGATTCAATGAACACAAAAGTTATACTTACAGATAAATATTTACACAACAAACGGAATCAATATAATTATATTTGTACGAAACAAATATGAATGTATTTTTGAAATTATGATTTCAAACTGTCACCAACGTACCGTACACGATTTACAAACTTCAAACACAAACACAAATTGAACACATGGGACATAATCAAATCGGATGAACACTAATATGGATGGTTTATGTAAACATCCATTTACTTACATATAATCTCTTACGTTTAGGACTTTAGGAGGTTACGGATTGAATATTACTTCCGTTTAGGAATGCTAGCACCCACAGGTGAGTCTCACAGCCCCACTTTTATTGCTTTAACTGATTTAAAACTTGAGGTGAGATACAACACTTACTTGTTTTCGTGATCACAGCTATTTGGTTAGTTAATTTAATTATTAACTCGGTTAAACATATTTAATTATCATTGTCGGTCTTGATTTTCTTTGTTCGGGTATTGCATGAGTGTTTTAATACGGGAAAGTCCTCTTCATTGCATGGTTCATTAACTTAATAAGGCGCGATTGCTAAAAGATAGATCTATCATGGGAGTGATGTCCCTGTAACACCCATCAAATTAGGATTAATAATTAAGTATTTAATCCTCAGTTAATACATGTAATTAGTTCTGTGTTAGGCTAATTAATGTATCGAAAAATATATTGATGGATATATACAATTATGCGATTTGATTAAATCGTACGCAATTCAAATCGAATGTAATTCGATTCAATTAATGCGAACGTTGGTGAACAATGTTATTAAAAGATATAACGTTATTTAATAACACTATTATAATATTCAAAATAATATTTTGATAATATTTCGTATTTATTCCGTAATGTACAATTAACGTCTACACAATTTAAAACGTTAAACGCGCAAACAATCGAATCAAATCTAAGTTGTATTTTATGACTCAAATATAAAGTAATTGGTGAAATATTTTAAGTAAAATATCGAGTAATTATTCGTATCTTAAAACGTATATATAACGAGCGAAATAAATATTTAAACGTTCAAATAATCGAGAAAACGAACACCGCACGCAGCGCGAATACCCGGGAGTAAAAATTGGAGACCCACACCTTGGTGGGCCGCCCCTTGAAAACCAGCCCAAGGGGTGAGGGGGGGTCAAACCCCACCCCATTTCCCTTCCCACTTCACAATTCATCATCATCATCTTCACTCTCCTCTCTCTCTCTCTCTCTTTCTTTTTCCTTTCAAAATCACCATCACCA
The DNA here is from genome assembly GCA_963422505.1 of Pseudognaphalium luteoalbum. Lineage (NCBI taxonomy): Eukaryota > Viridiplantae > Streptophyta > Magnoliopsida > Asterales > Asteraceae > Pseudognaphalium > Pseudognaphalium luteoalbum. The sequence goes on from OY730196.1 coordinate 54,871,822, forward strand.
CCACCACCATTAAACTACCAAAAAGCACCATCAAACACCATTAAGTCGTCTAGCTCGTTTAGAAGAAAACGCTCACGGAGTCACGATCTACATTTCTATCTTTTCGAAATTCTCCGGCGCTGAGTTTGTAAGTTTCCGACAAATACCGAAACACTCCGATTTCCATTATTTTCACTTGTTTGTTGTTTATTTAAGCTTGAAATGTCCAAATATAGGTTGGGTAAAAGAATCGGACCAAATGATCGCCGAAAAACATGTTTTTGGCTCAAATTCCGGCCAATAGCCCGTTATGTCGCAGAGGCTCCAGGCCACCTGCGACACAAGCCCTTATGTCACAAAACCCTTACTTATGTCGCATATAGCGACACAAGTGACTATGTCGCAACACCTTCGGATGTCGCATACAGTGACACAAAACACTATGTCGCAGAACTCATTCCCGTCGCACATAGCGACACAACAGACTATGTCGTACTTAGCGACACAAAGCCTTAGGTCGCACCTAGTGTTGCACAAATCAGAACCTTGAAAACACAGATTTTTATACTAAGTGTCAAACTTGTATAACTTCAAACACTTATATGATACGACTTCTAAAACATAGTCGAACATACTTTTAAGTATAAACACTTCGAAATCATAATAATAATGAGATTATAATTACACACAAATCACCAACGGGCTGTACGCATTTTCAAATACGTAAATAAATCAACCAAATCGTAGTAATTTGGACATTCTAGTTGGACGAACAACTACAAGGGTGATCTTTGAGATACCCAATCATGTTTATAAACATCGCGTGTCTTGGACACCCTCAGGTTACGAGTCTTCGGACAATCACTAATCGTCTAATCAACTCACATTTGTTGATTAAACGCTTCAAGACTCAGGTGAGTCTCATGGCCCCTCTTTTACTGTTTTTACTCAGGGGTGTGATTCATTGCTCGTTTTTAACATGTGAATGCAAGTACAAACATTTTCATATACTACATGAGTTTTACACAACTAATCATTTCAATGTCCTCCGTCAGCATAGTTTGGTAATACGTTGTAGTGTGAATATTAGTATATGGTACCATATAGGATTGACCCTCCTCGTCCGGGTTAGCATGCACTAACTGGCGAAACGGATGTACTAATATTTGTTCAGACGAGTGTTGATTAGGCACTCATGGAGGCACCTCGCTCAGGCACTGATTGTGATCCTGACCCCTCGAGTTAAGCTCAAACTATGTGCTCATGGCTGTATACATTATCATTATCTGCATTTGCTAGATGCAAATCAGTACTTAAATCTTGCGGTTCATACGATATTAATTGATATTCAAACCTGTGAGCTCACCAGCGTTAGATGACCCACTTTAGCATGTATCACAGGTACCCAACAGTAGATTTGGACTGCCCTTAGGATTTTCTTGCAATAGTATATTTTGTACAAGTATTTATGTATTGGAATCTCTCATTTAATCGAACACGAGCTATGTACGGCTTCAACTATTGTAAACATTTTAATATTAATATATTTTGTTGAAACGACGCATATAGAGTCGTTTGCTATATATCTGTGTGCTTTAGTTATTGATTAGTAACACCTAAATTATGCTTCCGCTAAACAGTAAATTTGGGGGTGTTACAGATTGGTATCAGAGCCTAAGGTTATAGTGAACTAGGTTGCATTTAGTGGGCCTAGACTACGACCGTTAGGCAGTATTCCTTATTAAGTATGATTAGGTTCAATGACTACATTTTATTGGTTTAATTTAACATAGCCTGATCAATTATGTACAATTAAAAGAATATGATGTGAGATCTGAAAGGAGTCATGACCGAACAGGATACACTAGTTGACTCTGACCTCGAAAGAACCGGGACTCAAACATGTCTGTGTTAGACACTTTAGGCTAATGTGTGATATATATATATAGACATAGATAGGCCTCGCTCTCGCTCACTAACTTAGGCTATATTATATATGTATTATATGGATATAGGCCTCATTCTTTCTAACACTTTATCTTAGAATGGCAAATACACCACCCAATTCATCACACTCTCAATCCGGGTTGCAGAATCCGAGGGTAGCTAGGAGGAACGCCAGGTTGCCTCGAGCTGGCCCGTATCCCACTCACTTCACTCTGCCGGCCTTGGCCGCTAGGCTGAACCGCCACGAGCAACGACTTCACACCATGGATGTTGCACTGCAAGAAATGAATGAAAATTGGAGACTCACAGCGCTAGAACGTATCAACCAAGTCTCCGAAGGTCACGAAAACACCGTTAGCAACATGAACATTCTCCACGACCAAGTAGTGGAATCAGGGGTAGAAGTCGAGCTCTTGCGACTCAGGTTGGAACAATCTGAACATCGCCTGCAAGAGGCTGAAGAATACTCAAGGATGCGGGTACAACGATTAGCCTTGGCAGAAGACAACGCCTGACAAACCAGCAGACTCACAATCACCGTGGATAGACTTGTCACACTAATGGAAAGGATAAACTTGCGTTAGAACTAGTGTGACCGTCATCTTGTAATCTATATCTATCTATGTAGGACTCTTGCAATTCAAACCGGATGTAACAATTCCCGGTACCTTTTGTACTTCCCATATTATGTAATCTTTTGAAAACCCGTACCATGTATCCAACTTGGTTATCTAAATGAAATATAATTATCACTTTGTACTATCATCGTATAATTCATCATATACACCTATGATATATCAGAATTTCACGCAAGTTTCTCATTGTCTTTTCTTGATCTTGTTCAGCAAGATTCCACCGAAGCGATTCACCTTCAGTGAAACTGAAATCGCCCAACTCATCGCCCAATGCGTGGCCCAAGCTATGGCTACCCGACATCCCAGTTCGGGCAGTGAAGATACAACTGCTAACGGGCCTCAATCCAAACCCTGCTCGTACAAGGACTTCCAGAACTGCAAACCCTTGAGCTTCAAGGGAACTGAAGGAGCCATCGGACTGATCAGATGGTTCGAGAAAATGGAATCCGTCTTCCATATCAGCAAATGTGCGGAAGAGGACAAAGTCAAATACTCCACCTGCACCCTCGAGGATGGTGCCCTCTCATGGTGGAACTCATATGCCCAGTCTGTGGGTATTGACACCGCCTACTTACTCCCTTGGGAGGACTTGAAGAAAATGCTCACCGATGAGTACTGCCCTAGTGAACAACTCCATAAGCTGGATGAGGAGTTCTGGCACTTAAAAGTGCAGGGGATTGATATTGTTGGATATACCACCAGATTCCAACAACTTGCCATCCTTCGCCCAACTATGGTGAGTACCGAGCCCGAGAAAATCAAGAAATATATCCGCGGCCTTCCGGAACTTGTTCGGGGAAACGTCGCATCATCAAACCAAGCCACTCTTCATGGTGCCATCCGGCTGGCCCATGAACTTCTAGCCATGAACGAAGACTCTGAACCACCCACTTCTTCCTCTAACCACCCCAAAAGAAAGTGGTCCGACAACCACAAAACTACCAAAACAAGAAACCCGACACCATCAAAGCATACAACTCAACCACCGAAACTAGACGTGGTTACACCGGGAACAAACCCTACTGTTCCAAGTGCAACCGCCACCATGAAGGTCCTTGCGGTCCCTATTGCAACAACTGCAAGGGGTACGGCCACCTCACCAAGGACTGTAGATCTCCTACCAACAACAACAATACCAACAACAACACCAGACCACACCGAGCCTGCTTTGAATGCGGAAACCCCGGGCACTTTAAGAATGAGTGCCCGCAACTGAAGAACAAGAGCAACAACAACAACAATGCTAAAGGTAGAGCCTTCGTACTCAACTCTGGGGATGCCCGTCAGGACCCGAATGTGGTCACGGGTATGTTCCTCCTCGATAACTTAACTGCTTCTGTTTTATTTGATACTGGTGCCAATAGAAGTTTTATTTCTGATGAGTTTTGTCACCTACTTGACATCACCCCTGTTGCTCTAGATGTTAAGTACACCGTAGAACTAGCAAACGGTAAACTCATAGAAATCGATAGTGTGATACCTAATTGTACTTTAAACCTAGCCGACGAAACCTTTTCAATCGATCTTATGCCTGTTGAAATCAGAAGTTTTAACGTCATCGTTGGAATGGACTGGTTGTCCAAGCACCGGGCCGAAATCGTTTGTTACGACAAAATTGTCCGCATCCCTCTCGCCGTCGGTAGAACCTTGATCATACAGGGGGAGACCGGTAGGACGAGACTAAATATCATCTCTTGTCTGAAAACCCGAAAATTTCTGAGAAAGGGTTATCCTGCAATCCTCGCGCATATCACGGAGAAAAAGTCGGGGGAGAAACGACTTGAGGATGTGCCAATCGTTAGAGACTTTCCCGAAGTCTTTCTGGAAGAACTACCTGGTCTACCTCCGCCTAGACAGGTTGAGTTCTCGATCGATCTCGTGCCAGGTGCCGCACCGGTAGCCCGAGCACCATACCGCCTAGCACCATCCGAACTTCAGGAACTGTCTACCCAGTTACAGGAACTCCTAGATGGAGGATTCATTAGACCAAGTTCTTGACCTTAGGGAGCTCCGGTCTTGTTTGTTAAAAAGAAAGATGGTTCTTTCCGAATGTGTATCGACTACCGAGAGTTGAACAAGTTGACCGTTAAGAACCGATATCCACTTCCTCGTATTGATGACCTGTTTGACCAACTTCAAGGATCGAGTTGTTATTAAAAGATCGATCTTCGATCAGGTTATCATCTATTACGTGTTCGTGACACCGACATCCCAAAAACCGCTTTCAGAACCCGTTATGGGCATTACGAATTTCAAGTGATGCCATTCGGTCTAACCAACGCACCGGATGTATTCATGGATCTTATTAATCAGGTGTGCAAGCCTTACCTTGACAAATTTGTCATTGTCTTCATTGACGACATCCTCATATACTCGCGAAACGTAAAAGAGCACGCACAACATCTCAAAACCATCCTAGAGCTACTTAGACACGAAGAGCATTACGCTAAATTCTCTAAGTGTGAGTTCTGGATACAAACCGTTCAATTCCTTGGACATGTCATCGATAGTCAAGGAATCCATGTTGATCCATCAAAAATCGAGGCTATTAAAGACTGGAAAGCGCCAACCACTCCAACCGAAGTACGCCAATTTTTGGGATTGGCCGGGTATTATCGTTGGTTCATCGAAAATTTCTCCAAAATAGCCCAACCACTCACGGCACTGACTCAAAAGTAAAAGAAGTTCAACTGGACTGATAAACAAGAGTCAGCATTCCAACTCCTGAAACAGAAGCTCTGCAGTGCTCCTATTCTATCTTTACCCGAAGGCACCGACGACTTCGTGGTATACTGCGATGCTTCCCACCAAGGTCTCGGTTGCGTGTTGATGCAACGAGACAAGGTCATTGCTTACGCTTCTCGACAACTCAAAGTTCATGAGAAGAACTGCACAACTCATAACCTCGAGCTAGGGGCCGTGGTGTTCACCCTCAAAATCTGGAGACACTACCTCTATGGTACCCGAAGTACCGTATTCACCGATCAAAAAGTCTCCAACACATCTTCGACCAAAAGGATCTTAATATGAGACAAGGTCGTTGGGTCGAGTTGCTCACCGATTATGACTACGAAATCAAATACCACCCAGGCAAGGCAAATGTTGTTGCCGATGCCCTCAGTCGAAAGGAACGGCCGAAACCACTTCGAGTCCGAGCTCTTAGTATGACCATTCATAATGATCTCACCATTCAGATTTACACCGCTCAACTCGAAGCTTTGAAACCTGAAAACATCAAAAGCGAAGCCTTAAGAGGCATTGATAAACAATTCGAAATCAAACCTAATGGCGTTAGGTACTTCTCAAACCGAATCTGGTTGCCTAGTTTTGGGAACCTGCGAGACTTGGTGATGGATGAAGCTCACAAGTCCAAATATTCTATCCATCCAGGATCCGACAAAATGTATCACGGCATCAAGGAATTCTATTGTTGGCCGAACATGAAAGCCGAAATCGCCATATATGTCGGCAAGTGTCTTACTTGCTCGAAAGTCAAAACCGAACATCAAAAACCTTCTGGTTTACTTCAACAGCCCAGCATTCCTGAATGGAAATTCGAACAAATTGCCATGGATTTCATAACCAAACTACCCAATCGAGCGGTTGCGATACCATTTGGGTGATCGTTGATCGTCTCACCAAATTTTCTAATTTCTTGGCAATCAAGGAAACCGATAAAATGGAACGCCTCTCACAAACCTACATCAAAGAAATTGTTTCTCGACACGGTGTTCCAACCTCGATTATCTCCGACAGGGACGCTCGTTTCACATCTCACTTTTGGCAATCACTTCAAAAATCGTTGGGTACCCATCTTGATATGAGTACCGCATACCACCCTCAAACTGATGGCCAAAGTGAGCGAACCATTCAGACACTGGAAGACATGCTACGAGCCTGCGTAGTTGATTTCGGTGCAAACTGGGAAAGATACCTACCATTGTGCGAATTTTCCTAGTTAAGGCTGCACCGTTTGAGGCACTGTACGGTCGTAAGTGCCGATCATCAATCTGTTAGACCGAAGTGAGAGACAGTCAACTCACTGGTCCTGAAATCATACACGAAACCACCGAGAAAATTCTTGAAATCCAAAACCGACTCAAAGCCGCACGTGATCGTCATAAAAGTTATGCTGACGTGAGACGCAAACCACTTGAGTTCCAGGTTGGAGATCGAGTACTCTTGAAAGTATTGCCTTGGAAAGGTGTAATCCGATTCGGCAAATGCGGGAAGTTAAATCCTAGGTACATTGGTCCTTTTGAGTTCCTTGAAAGGATCGGCCCTGTGGCATATCAACTGCAGCTGCCATCTGAACTCAGTAACGTGCACCTTACCTTCCACATGTCTTATCTAAAAAAATGTCTGTCTGATGAGACTTATAATCCCACTCGATGAGATTCGCGTAGATAACAAACTCCATTTCGTTGAGGAACCCGCTGAAATCGTAGACCGTGAGGTCAAACAACTCAAACAAAGTCGTATTCTGATCGTTAAGGTCAGGTGGAATTCGTGGCATGGTCCGGAATTCACTTGGGAACGGGCAGACCAAATGCGGCTCAAGTATCCTCAGTTATTCAATGATTCAACATCAAACGCGACCTTAAGCTAAATTTCAGGATGAAATTCTCCTAACAGGGGGAGAATGTAACACCCGTCAAATTAGGATTAATAATTAAGTATTTAATCCTCTGTTAATACATGTAATTAGTTCTGTGTTAGGCTAATTAATGTATCGAAAAATATATTGATGAATATATACAATTATGCGATTTGATTAAATCGTACGCAATTCAAATCGAATGTAATTCGATTCAATTAATGCGGACGTTGGTGAACAATGTTATTAAAAGATATAACGTTATTTAATAACACTATTATAATATTCAAAATAATATTTTGATAATATTTCGTATTTATTCCGTAATGTACAATTAACGTCTACACAATTTAAAACGTTAAACGCGCAAACAATCGAATTAAATCTAAATTGTATTTTATGACTCAAATAAAAAGTAATTGGTGAAATATTTTAAGTAAAATATCGAGTAATTATTTGTATCTTAAAACGTATATATAACGCGTGAAATAAATATTTAAACATTCAAACAATCGAGAAAACGAACACCGCATGGAGCGCGAATACCCGGGAGTAAAAATTGGAGACCCACACCTTGGTGGGCTTCCCCTTGAAAACTGGCCCAAGGGGTGAGGGGGGTCAAACCCCAACCCATTTCCCTTACTACTTCACAATTCATCATCATCATCTTCACTCTTCTCTCCCTCTCTTTCTTTTTGCTTTCAAAATCACCATCACCACCACCACCATTAAACCACGAAAAAGCACCATCAAACATTATTAAATCGTCTAGCTCGTTTAGAAGAAAACGATCACGGAGTCACGATCTACATTTCTATCTTTTCGAAACTCTCCGGCATTGGGTTTGTAAGTTTCTGACAAATCCTGAAACACTCCGATTTCCATTATTTTCACTTATTTGTTGTTTATTTAAGCTTGAAATGTCCAAATATAGGTTGGGTAAAAGAATCGGACCAAATGGTCACCGGAAAACATGTTTTTGGCTCAAATTCTGGCCAACAGCCTGTTATGTCGTAGAGGCTCCAGGCCACCTGCGACACAAGCCCTTATGTCACAAAACTCTTACTTATGTTGCATATAGCGACACAAGTGACTATGTCGCAACACATTCGGATGTCGCATACAGCGACACAAAACACTATGTCGCAGAACTCATTCCCGTCGCACATAGCGACACAACACCTAATGTCGCATTAAATTGCGGATGTCGCATGTAGCGACACAATGACTTATGTCGCAGTCATGACCTGCGACACAACAGACTATGTCACACTTAGCGACACAAAGCCTTATGTCGCACCCAGTGTCGCACAAATCAGAACCTTGAAAACACAGATTTTTATACTAAGTGTCAAACTGGTATAACTTCAAACACTTATACGATACGACTTCTAAAACACAGTCAAACATACTTTTAAGTATAAACACTTCAAAATCATAATAATAATGAGATTATTATTACACACAAATCACCAACGGGCCGTACGCATTTTCAAATACTTAAACAAATCAACCAAATCGTAGTAATTTAGACATTCTAGTTGGACGGACAACTACAAGGGTGATCTTTGAGATACCCAATCATGTTTATAAACATTGCGTTTCGTGGACACCCTCAGGTTACGAGTCTTTGTACAATCACTAATCGGCTAATCAACTCACGTTTGTTGATTAAACGCTTCAAGACTCAGGTGAGTCTCATGGCCCCTCTTTTACTGTTTTTACTCAGGGGTGTGATTCATTGCTCGTTTTTAACATGTGAACGCAAGTACAAACATTTTCATATACTACATTAGTTTCACACAACTAATCATTTCAAAGTCCTCCGTCAGCATAGTTTGGTAATACGTTGTAGTGTGAATATTAGTATATGGTACCATATAGGATTGACCCTCCTCGTCCGGGTTAGCATGCACTAACTGGGGAAACGGATGTACTAATATTTGTTCAGACGAGTGTTGATTAGGCACTCATGGAGGCACCTCGCTCAGGCACTGATTGTGATCCCGACCCCTCGAGTTAAGCTCAAACTATGTGCTCATGGCTGTATACATTATCATTATCTGCATTTGCTAGATGCAAATCAGTACTTAAATCTTGCAGTTCATACGATAATAATTGATATTCAAACCTGTGAGCTCACCAGCGTTAGATGACCCACTTTAGCATGTATCACAGGTACCCAACAGTAGATTTGGACTGCCCTTAGGATTTTCTTGCAATAGTATATTTTGTACAAGTATTTATGTATTGGAATCTCTCATTTAATCGAACACGAGCTATGTACGGCTTCAACTATTGTAAACATTTTAATATTAATATATTTTGTTAAAACGACGCATATAGAGTCCTTTGCTATATATCTGTGTGCTTTGATTATTGATTAGTAACACCCAAATTATGCTTCCGCTAAACAGTAAATTTGGGGGTGTTACAGTCCCCGTTCGGGTTGCTAGCTACAACCATGTCCAAACGGGCATTTTAGTAATTGTTATGGTTGTTGACACCGTTCGGGAGGCACAAATCGGGTTAGGCCTCGAACCATGGCTTAATGCAATACAATGTCATTGTCGGTAAATTTAGTCGGTAACCTTAACTGGTTTAATCATTGTTTGGAAACCTTAATTGGTTTATCATTGTTCGGAAACCTTAATTGGTTTATCATTGTTCGGTTATGATGTTTAATCATTGTTGGTATTAAATCGTCGGATAATCATGTTGATCACATCATGTTTTATGATAAACCTGTGAGATGCACCAGCTTTATAGCTGACCTTTTAGTATTGTATTCTCAGGTGATCAGCTACAGTAGGGTGGCCCGTAGGATATGCAAGCTAGTACGAGTCGCATGCATCTATAAACATATGAAGATTTTATAGCATTATCTTTTGTTAATCGATCATGTATTAAAATCTTTAGAATCATTATGCGAACTCAATTATGTTGTAAAATTTATAACTTAAAACTATGAAACTACTTTTGTAATGTATAAACGTCTCATGTAGAGTCGTTTGCTTGTAACCTTGGTGTTTTGATATTTGATTAGTGACACCCAAATCATCGCTTCAGCAAATCATGAAATCAGGGATGTGACAGATTGGTATCAGAGCCTAAGGTTATAGCGAACTAGTTGCATTTAGTGCGCCTAGACTATGACCGTTAGGAAGTATTCCTCATTAGGTATAACTGGTTCAGGAATTACATCATACGAGTTTAATTTAACATAGCCTAGCTAACTATGTACAATTAAATAAAGATGATGTGAAGTCTGAAAGGGGTTATGTCAAACCAGGACTCATATTTGTTTTGTGCTAGACACAACTAGGCGGATATATATGTATATATGGTATATACATACATGATTAGGCTATTATATATATTGTATATATATGAATAGACCTCGGACACAGAATATATTTTAGGTTGTTATATATAGTATATATATGATAAGGCCTCGGATAATCTTTAAAATACTCGGTATATATATAAATATATTGTATATATATACATAGGTCACGGATATTCAGAAATATACTTAGTATATATGCTATTATACCTTGGATACTCGGTAACATACTCACTGTTCGGATACATCATAGGACTTACCGATTGTAAGTTGATCGAATCAGGAAAAATAGTACCGGGATGTGCCCTAGCTTTAGAGGGTCATCTCTTCGAAATAGACTTACCTCGGTAAATTTAGAAAATTTCATCATTTACTCATCGTCATGTTTAACATTTGGAATCGGTATTTTTCTAAGGAATGAAATCTTTTCCTATCATTCCTATCAAATTCACTCGAACGGAAATGGCAATACGTTCCGCGGCACCATCACGTACTCTCGATGAAGATATCCTTTCGCATTCTTTTTTTTTTTATCATTTTCATTTCTCGAAATCACGTTCAGGATGTACAACGGGGAGAATTGCTAGGCCTCCACGAACTAAAACTTATTCCATACTTACTGTTGGTAACATCACTTTCATCTTAACAAATTCCGAGCCTAGATGTTACGAATTATCGAAATCTATTATAAACTTCTACTCTTTTAATCTTTGGACACATATGTTTAATGATTACAACCTTTATTATTCTACGCTATTGATTGTCATTTGTGTTGTGATGTATTACCTTTACATATACAACTACGATAATCATATTCTTACACAAAAACTCACATGTCCCTTGTCTTTATTGAAAGAACATGCCTCCGAGATGACAATCTTTCACTCCTGCTGAACTTGAACAGCTAATCACTGAGCGAGTAGCTGAAGCTCTAGCTACTCGACAAACTCCTCCCAACAGCAGGTCAGGCCCAAACTTGGGAAGCGAAGAGATCAACAACAGCACCCCACCAACCAAACCCTGCACCTACAAGGATTTCCTTAACTGCCAACCCCTGAACTTTAAGGGCACGAAAGGAGCCATTGGCTTACTGCAATGGATCGAGAAGATGGAGTCTGTCTTCCGTATATATAACTGCCCGGAGGACTGTAAGGTCAAGTACTATATCTGCACACTGATGGAAGGTGCACTTACTTCGTGGAACACTCATGCCCAGACTGTGGGTATTGACGTTGCTTACAAACTACCCTGGGAGGATCTGAAAAAAGATGATGACTTAAGAGTACCGCCTTAGGGAGGAAATACAACAGCTGAAAACAGAGTTCTGGAATCACTCTATCAACGGCAATGACATAGCTGGGTACACTATTCGCTTCCACCAACTAGCCCTCTTGTGTCCAACTATGGTCAATTCTGAGTACAAAAGGGTGGAGAGGTACATTTGGGGACTCCCCGCAAGCATCAGAGGAATCGTGACTGCTTCCAAACCAGGAACCATTCAAAGTGCCGTTCGTATGGCTCACAGCCTCATGGCATAGGTTGTCTGCCAAAGGAAGGACAACAAAAGGAAAGCTGATGGAAACCCTGACAACCAAGGTCAAACTAACAAAAAGTCAGCAACTGCCAAGGTCAACACCTCTGGATCTGAAAACAAGAAGGAATACACTGGAACTAAACCCTTCTGCTCAAAATGCAAATGCCACCATGACGGGCCTTGTGGCACCCCCTATGACAAGTGCAAGCGTCATGGTCATCTTGCTAAAGATTGCCGAATGAAAGCTTGTTACGAGTGTGGAGTCGTAGGACACTACCATAATGACTGTCCTAAGCTGAAAGATAACAACATTGCTAAAGGAAGGTTCTTGGTGATGAACGCTCAGAAACTGGTTTGTTTCTTTAAAAACTTGTTTCTTGCTGTAATTTATATTTTTGAAAAATAGAGGTTTTTAAATAATGTTGCTTTTGAATCCAAAATTTTTGAAAATTTTCTATTTTTAGCCTTTTTAATGAAAATATTGTTTATGTTATGGACAAGAGGTTAAACTTTCAGTTGTAGACCGTATATCCCACACTTAGAGGAACATTGTCCCTAATGTTCGAATCTATGTATTGAACACCTCTTGTCGAAGTATCCCACACTTAGAGATTCTACTTATTTTTGGATTGTTACGTAAGTGTAGTGTGGTTTTGAGATCCCACACTTATTTTGGAATATCGGATGAGATAATCAAGGCTTTAAATGGATATAGAGTTGGAACGGGTTACCGCTTCGTGATACTTTGTGTGTACTTTCGGCTACTTGTAGTAGATTGCTGGGTTGTAGTGTTCGGCTTCCGGCATTTTTCATGGCGTGGTCGATAGCTTTCTCCGTTATGATCTTCGATAAATAGTGTTTGGATTCAAACTAACATGCCACTCAATAATCAAATAATAGCTGCTTAAAGAAAAGTAAAGTGATAAAATAATACTGGATAATGGTGACGTCTATGCATCCACAGTACATCAAATACAAATAATAATAATGTCTGGTAGAAAATAGTAAGAAGTCAGAAAGCGGAGCAATCTATTGCTCGGCTGGTGGTGCTCGTGATACTGCTGATGAAGATCCGATAGGTGCATAGGAGGTCTCAACAGATGAGGAGTCATCTTCTAGATTATGCTGACGTTGGGTACCTTCATCTGATGCATATGATGTTGTTCCTGTGTTTGTAAAAACTCCATCGTGTATCAAGTGGTCAACGAATTGCCCTGCAGGCATACCAAAACTGTCAAGTAGCATAACAGGTGATCCCTGCTGAGTGTGTCCCCTGAATAAGTCTGTCTGTCAGTGGGAAGACACTGGGGCCAGTAATACGATAGTGGGATCGGGTTGTTTGAGACTCCTGCGACTCTGGGCAGTGGCAACTCGCCTAGAAACTCTGGATCCACCATTATCTCTCAAAGGTTGTCCCCTGACTCTGGACAGGATCTCTCGTACTAGGAACCCGTGCTAGAGGTGTATATGGTCTAGGTGGAACTGTCCGAGGAGGTAAGCCACGACCACAACCTGGATATGGGTGAGGTGTCTGAGCAGGAACTGTAGGGGGATATATGTGTGGTGGTGCTCGGCCTAACCCGCATGGTATATTTGGAAGTGGGTCTACCGGTATCCCTGCAATCTGCTGTCTCATAGCCCTGTAACATCTGACCTGCATCTGCATGAGCCAATACCAATAGTCTGCCCCTGGAGGTGTTCCGTAGTGATAGATGTATCAGGGCATCTGTACTCTGGGGGCCGGGATAGAAGGTCCTACCCTGACAGGCGGTGGTACTACTGGTGGTGGTGCAACTGGGTCTATAGGATCATCATCGTCCTCATCCTCATCTGACTCTGAATCTCGGGGTTCTCTCGACCGTTTTCTCTTTTTCGTCCCTCTTAGTCTAACTAAATCTGGCACCAGGGTGTCAACAGTATCGGGATCTGCTGGTCGTGCTCTAATATAAACTGTGCTATCCCTCAAAATCTTGATTATCCCCATCATCCTCAGAAACTCATAATCTATCAGTTGGGCACTCCAATTTGGTAGACTCTTGAATTTCTCCACTTCTGCTGTTCTAAGTAATCCCATTTTTCTAATCAACCTTGTAACCACAGGGCCCATGAATGACCTTTTTGAATCATAGCTCTTTTCCTCAAGAATCCGCTGAGCAACTAAGTGGGCAACCTAAATGTTCCTCCTACTGAGGATAGATGCCATCAAAGCAACATCAAACTCGGTAACTCGACCATTAGTCGTGTGCTTCCCATCAATCGAACAAGCCAACAGCTTGTGTAGAATCTGCAGGACCGGGTCTCTGAGTTGGGTAGCTTTAATACCCGAGAAAAACCTCGTTGGAGACCAATGACTCCATGCCTCTGCGGGCGTAGTCGTGAAGGAAAAAGTGATGGCTCCACTAGTGAATAGAGGGGATCGTATCTCTTCTGGAGTGTAGAGATCTAGGTGCTGGGCAAACTGAGCTAGTGACAAGGTGAACAAACTGCCCATGTATCAAAATGTGATCGAACCACTACCAACTCTACTCCCTTGCTCAAATGTATATGTGGTCATGAACTCGGTAATCATTTCCATGTATACCGGCTCGTCAATGCTGAATTGTCTTTTTAAAGACTCAAACTGCTGACCATCTACTGAATAACTGAGTATGCTCTCCAATCTTTGTCTAAACCCCAATGTCTGTAGCTTATCCCAATCTATGTATCTAAAGCTGCCAAATGACTTATTCCTCCATATACGTGCCATCCGGTCATACTCGGGTGTGGCACTAAGGTAGGCAAGAGATCCTGCAAGTGGTCGTGCTGGGTTTAGCTTTGATTTCTTTATGGTACCTGAGAACATGAGAGATTTAAAGTAATGGATTCTTAAGAAAGAGAAAATTTAAAGCATTTTTGAAATTTTTTAAAGAAAATTCGAAATGAGGGCTTTAAATTTGTGACAGTCCAAAGATTACATCAAATATTCAATGTTCCCAAGCAACAAATAATTAGTTTTAATAATACTAGGGTGACATGTAGTGTGGTCGGTAATCAATACATGAAAATGTAAAGTCAAGAAATGATGATCGTTTTATTGTGAAATATTGTCATTTACAAGTTTGGCATTACCCGATTTTGAAATGTCAATATGTCACAATTCTTGATCATATCGTTATCAGTCGGATTTGACTTTTTAGAAGTTCAAGTTGAAGTAAGGTTTTTGAATAAAATGATTTGTTTTGAAATTCAATACTTCAAGTTGACTTTTTAGGTCAAAGTTCCCCTTAAATGACATTCTCAATTTTCCGCATGCCAAAATTATAACCTACTCATGTATACATGATCTAAACTATTTAAGCATTTCTTAATTGGTAAACAAGCTAGGTTATGCACAAAAAGTTATCATGCCCATGTGTTTGGTTTAATTCAAGACTTCTATTTTCAAAATAATGATTCTCTAGTTATATTGCCTATTTTGACTAGTCAAGCAAGTACAAGCATCCTAGTAAGCAAGAATGGTCAAGTAATATTAATCCACTACTTGTAATTACGTGTATTTAGTTTTGTATTTATCTAAATATACGTGACATTTCGTGTAATTTCATACACGCGTTCACGATTTTGTTAAATCGTACACTTATGAACCGGACGAGGTCCGACATGTACTTATTATGGACGTTGGTGACAAAGTTAATAAATAACGTAGAATTATCCAAATAAACATTATTTACTATAATATATTACGATAATATATTACACGAATTTTCGTATTTGCTTAAGACATATTTAAAAACCTTAAAAAGATTTCGCGATTAAACGATTACGGATTTAACCGACTACGAGACATAATACGATTCGGAAACACAAACACGCGAGCCTGAGACCCAAGTTGGGTCGGCCCAGACCCGCGAACCCAATCCCAACCGACCGATGACCCAGTTCCTTTTAAACCCATTTCTTCCCCAAATTTATCTCATTTCACACACATCCACCTCAAATTCTCTCATCTCTCTTAACCTCACCTCCATCTCTCCCTCAAAAACTGAAACTCAACAACATCAACATCACCACCATCAAAATCGTCCATCATCATCATCATCAAGAACAAGCTTAAGGATCATCACCATCTTCATCTTCTTCATTTTCCATTTTGGGGTCTGAAAACTTTAAACACTTTTAAATTACTTGTAAAGCTTAGATTTACATGCTAGAACATTTACCCAACAAGATTATGTCCAAAACCCTCATTAAAAACGCTTTAAAATCAAAAATCCACACAAAATTAGTGAACAGCTCGTTCTGCGAACCGAGATCCAACTCAGTTCGCAACCCTGAATTGCGAACTGAGTTTTGCGAGTTGACTTTGACTCGTGAAGTCAAAATGCGAACCGAACTGACTTGCGAGTCGACTTGCGAACTGACTTGCGAGTCGACCTGCGAACTGACCTGCGAGTCGAGTTCTTGCGAGCCGAATTTTGTGCTGGGAACCCAACTCGGTTCGCAGCCTACTGCCTTGCGAGCCGAACTCAGCTCGCACCACGAACTCAATTTGCAACACCTTTTCAGTCCGCAGCCAGACGAGGTCAATTTTCCCGATTTTAAATTCCAAATGCGATTTTTACCAATGCAATGTAATAGAAATAAAAATTTCAGCTCGACCCCAGCCAGGGGCTCTGCCCCTTGGACCCCGCCAGGGGCTGCCGCCCCTTGGACCCTGCCCCCGGACCCCCGTAATCCAGGAACTTGTAAATACTTTTCACACTAAGTGTCCAACACTTACAAATAATGAAACCTGATACAACGATACATATAATAATAACACTTTGGATTATTATTACAAACCGTCACCAACGGGCCATATTTGTTTTCAAATTACAAACGGATTACTAAACAATCACTTGGATATTTTCCTAGTTGAGTGGACAACTAGCATGGGTGATCTTTTAAGACACCAACTTATTTACTTGTTTACTTACAACCTAGTGCGTTTCGGACGCCAGAAGGTTGCAGTGTTATGAGAACCGATACACGGACTTACATTTGCTTTACTTTGTTGATTTCACATATGTAGTTACTAGACTCACGTGAGTCTTACAGCCCCACTTTTACTGTTTTACTTACGGGGTGAGATACATTGCTTACTTTTCTTGAACATAAGTACCGAACTACTCATTTTACTATACGGGATTGCATGAGTTACTTACCATTTACTGAAGTCCCTCCATCATACATCGTTAGTTATGGAATTAAGCGCGAACACTAGTTAATGGATCCATTAGGGAAATGACCCTCCCCGCCCGGGGTAGTAGCGCTACCACGAACCGTTCTGTATAAACGAGCGACTATTATTCGTTACTGTTGATGCATATTAGGTTGTCTGTCAGTTGGTCTATCGAGTTGTAATAAGTGTCGTTAGTTGTATAGTGAAATATATAGTTTTTGTTATATGCGACACTTAAGTTTTAGGTTAGGCGTCACTTGCCTTAGTGACGCATAGCGTCACTTAGGTAAGTGACGCATGAAGGCGGCCACATGCGACACTTCCACAAGTGACGCATGTCGGCTGACTTTTAGTATAAATACAAACCTACGGGTTTCCGGCTAGGGTTGACGAAACACTAGCACCATTTGTCGACTAAACTACCTTGTAATCGTTCCCAAATAGTTATACAAGCTGATATACACGTTTTCATTGTTGAAATACATTTGTTCGGTTTGTGTTTGTTAGCCATATTTGCAATTGATTGATTCCGCCTTTCGATTGTAGTCAATTGTCATCTAGATCCAACGTACGGGACACTATCAACTGGTATCAGAGCCAATAGGTGATAACATTGACGTTTAGAAGGTATTTTGGGTTGATTTCGGTTTTGCTTGAATCAAGAATCAAGATTACATACGGATTTTGAGGTGCTAAGGTGAAATACAGTCGATATTCTTCATCATTTACAGGTTTCGTCCATTAGGGTTCAAGGAATTTTCGTTTGGTTTACGAAAGTTCGATTTTTTTTAGGGTTTTGGGATTTTGCAGCCGTTTTGCGACACTTGATCCGTCACTTGGACGCGTCACTTACAGCGGCACTACCTAATCCCAAATTAGGGTTATACCGTCACTTGAACGCGTCACTTAAAGCGTCATTTGAGGTTTATACGACACTTAACTTAAGTGCCGTTCCCTTTAATCCACCGTCACTTACGTGCGTCACTGTTGCACGTCACTTGACTCTCAAGCGTCACTTCTGTTAGTGACGCCTGTTTGATTTATTGCGTCACTTTCTTTAGTGACGCCTTTTGATTTACTGCGTCACTTTTACTAGTGATGCCTATTTGTTTTAGCACGTCCCTCCAGTACGTCACTTGAGTGCGTCAGTCGTCTGATTGAGTGACACTTACTTACAGTGTCATCATTCACTTCATCCGTCACTCGATAGCGTCACTTACCAAGTGCCGCTAGTCGTTGCGACACTTCAGTGCGTCACTTACTAAGTGACGCCTTCAGTACTAATATTTTTCCGAGCTTTTGTTTTTGAGTAAAATTTCAGGTATATCTTCAATGGCCGCAGACAAGGAAGATATTAGAGGTATTAGGGAGATGATAAAGCAAGGAAATGATATCGGTTCAAATAATAAACCTCCACTATTCACTGCAGACATGGACTATGCTTATTGGAGAGACAGATTTGAACAGTTTGTTGATTTTCATTGTCCGGAACTTTGGGGCCCATTAAAACAAAGATATGAGGCTCCAATAGCTGAAGGAAACTATCGTAATGTTCCTCCACCAAAACCTTTCATTGCGATGACACCTCAAGAAAAGAAAGATTATCAAATAGAAAGGAAAGCACATTCAGCTATCTGTATGTGTTTGACAAAGGATGTCATGAGAATTTTTAAAACTCATGACACAACCTATGACTTATGGAAGGTGATAGAAACGAGGTGTGGGGGAAATGAGAAATATAAGGAGGCTAAGCTGGAATTGATTAAGAAACAGTACGATCTTTTTGACTCCTTACCTAATGAGACAACTTCTGGATTGTTTACTCGGTACTCACAACTGGTGAGTGAATTAACTGAAGGCGGCTATAATCTCACTGCACTTGAGATTAATAAGAAGTTGTTGGATGTTTTACCAAGTGCATGGGATGTGAAAGTCCAATTCTTGAAGGAAAATCAAGAATTGGCTGGGATGACTTTGGATCAGCTAATAGGAGTTCTTCAAGCCCACGCTATGGAATTGAAGAAGAAGGAGTGCAAGTCGAATGGATTTGTACAAAATCCTTCACTTTATGGAAGCCAAGTAAACTCTGGTAAGTGTTATGGAGGAATGGCATTCATATCGGATACCAATTCTCCATCCTATTCAGCTGGGGCTTCACATGCTGCCTATGTTTCCGGGACAACCTGCACAAATCAAGGAACACAACAGCAGGTTTCAGCATCACCAGCAATTCAAGAGCAAGCTGCGATTTATACAGCTTTCCTCAGCTCTTACAAAGATTTGGTTACTCAACCAAATACTACTTTGGAAATGACCAAAGAAGATTACGCTCAGCTGGATGATGATGACTTGGAACAGATGGATTTAACCTAGAACATAGCTATGATCTCAAGGAGGGTTCAGAAGTTCTTGCAGAGGACGGGACACAAGAGCTTGGAAGGTAATGGGAAGACAGGGTTTGGGTTCGATAAAAGCAAGGTTCGATGTTACAACTGTCAGAACCTTGGTCACTTTGCAAGGGAATGTGAGAAACCCAGGATGCCATCGTCGGGTCTTACTAAGCCGGATCCGCCCAAGGCAAATGAGAAAGAAGAAGCTAAATCATTGGCTGTAGATAATGCTTTGATCGTTTTTGAGCCAACTGCTTCTGATTGGAGTGCTCAGGCTGCACAGTTTCAATGCCTGATGGCTCACATTACTCCTGAGGTACAAAATGAACCTAACGAGCCTTTCAATTGTGTTTCATGTATTAAATTGACTGAATCCCTTGAGGTCTATCAGAAAGACAATTTAAATATGCGGGACAAGATAGTTAAACTTACCGAATCTAATAAGTTTTTACTAGATAATGAAAAACTTTATGAACAACACCTTGAAGCTCATAAATTAGATACCAAAACCTTTAAAGCAAAGGTCTTTAGCCAGAAAGATGCAATTAAAAGTTATCTTGTCGAAATTGAATTGTTGACTAAAGAACTATCTGATTTAAAAAATGAGTTTGACAATCATAAAAGCAAAATCTTAGGTTCAACATCCGCAACTCAAGTCTTTAATGAGATAGTTAGTAAGCAAGGTGCAAGCGGCAAAAAGAAGGAAGGTCTTTGCTATAACCAAGTACCACCTCCTTCTAATGCTGAATATTGTCCCCCGCTTGCTAAAGAAGGCCTTGAAGAGATTTCAGTTGATTATACCAAACTGTATGGTATTAAGGCCAAAGAAGCCAAGCTAAACAAACTAACAACGGAGAAAACCAAGAGGCAAGAGTACCCTTTGCCTCAGTTTGTTAAAGCTGAAAGTAAGTCTCCAGTTTATACTGATGAGATTGTTGAGATAGAGGATATTACTGATCAGGAATATCCTGAGTTTAAGAAGGTGGAGGCTAAACCTGAAAAACAAATTTTAAAAGTTGAACCTGTAACAAAGGTTCACAATAAAAAGGAAAATAAAGTTTTACATGTGAAACTTCAAACTCAACAGTCACCTGAAAAAGTGTTAACACAAAAGGTGACAATTGAAAAGGTTCATGTTGATAAAACTTCTGCCTCAACCTCTAAACCAAAACAAGCATTCTCTAAAACGTGTACGAAATGTTCATGTTCAAGAAATACTTCACCACTTCCTGCAGTAAATCCTCCGCCTCAACAATTTATAGAGACTCGTTCTTGTTTCTACTGCAAGAAACAAGGACATTTGATCTTCGATTGTCCCAAACTCTCTTATCAGCGTTATGGGAGACATATGCCTAGGATATTATTCTACAGAAATTCCTTTTCAAAATCACCTCCTAGGCATCACTCCAACTCTCCCAAGCCTGCTAAGAAAGTCGTTAGTGTTGGGCAAAATCCTTTGTTAAAACCCAAGCCCAACATTATTTCCAAGCCAAATCCCGAACCATCAAAGGTTTGGAAAATAAAGGAGTCCAATGAAGACTCAAATGTCATCAATAATAACACATCAGATTCAAAATCTGATTTGTTTAAAAATAAAGTTTTATCTGATGTGCTTATTGTTGATGACTATGGTCGACCTAAGTCTGTAAAGGCTTGGGCCACTGTTTCTCACTAATCTCCTCATTTTTATGTGTTCCAGCAGTCTGAACGTGTGAAAGATAGCGAATGGTTTATGGACAGTGGCTGCTCGCGACACATGACGGGTGATGTGTCTCTCCTAGTGGATATTAAACCATACGCAGGAGGACATGTTGCTTTTGCTGGAGATACAGGGGGAACGATTTTGGGTAGAGGGACGCTAACTAATGGAAAGGTTAGCTTTGAGAATGTAAATTATGCGGCTGAACTTCAACATAACTTGCTAAGTGTTTCACAAGTTTGTGATAAGGACTATACCACATCATTTACAAAGACTGAGTGTGTTATATTGAAGCCGGGGTATGTCATTCCAGAGGAATGGGTGGTAATGCGTGCACCTAGAAGAAATGACACCTATGTGATGAACATGCGAACCGTGGAGACATCCAGCGAGTACACTTGTCTCCTTTCGAAGGCTTCAGAAAAGGAATCACGCCTTTGGCACAGACGAATGGGACACATTCATTTCCGTAAAATGAATTTTCTAGTTAATAACGATTTGGTTCGTGGAGTTCCGAAACAGTCCTTCGCTTTGAAGGATGACTGTGTTTCTTGCCTCAAGGGCAAGCTGCATAAGAAGTCCCATAAGTCTAAGGTTATGAATTCAATAGATGCTCCATTGGGATTACTGCATATGGATCTTTTTGGTCCGGTTTCTACAAAGAGCATCGGTGGTCGCTCTTACTGTTTGGTAGTGACAGATGACTACTCACGTTTTTCGTGGGTATACTTTCTCACAACGAAGGATGAGACAACGGGAATTCTGGTTTATTTGTTGGATAAGTTGGCAAATTTGTGCAACTTAAAGGTGAAGAGACTGCGAAGCGACAATGGAACTGAATTCAAGAACTCAACACTCGAATTATTCTGTGCTTCTAGGGGAATTGAACATCAATTTAGTGCTCCGAGAACTCCTCAACAGAATGGGGTTGCAGAATGGAAGAATAGGACCATCATTGAAACTGCTCGCACTATGCTCGCAGATTCCAAGCTGCCTATCATCTTCTGGGCCGAGGCAGTTAATACTGCCTGTTATGTTTTGAATCGGGTGCTTTCGGTTAAGAAAAAGAACAAAACATGTTATGAGCTATTCAATAACCGCAAGCCAAATCTTCAGTTTCTGGAGTCATTTGGATGTCCTTGTTTGATAATGATTACCAAAGAACGTGTCTCTAAGTTTGGTGATAAAGCCGTTGAAGGGATTTTTCTTGGATATTCGGTCAACTCTCCAAACAAACGAGTATACAACAAATCAACAAACGAGATAGAGGAACACTTTGAGGTCAAATGCCTAAGGTATACGGAACCACCTCAAGGAACGGGTCCGGATTGGTTCTTCAATTATGGGAAACTCTTCAGTTCTTTCAATGTTCCGGAGGACGACGAAACAGAAGAGTTAATTACAATGCTTCATGGACTCGATGTTTTTCAACAAACATCCGATTCTTCTCCTATTACATCCAATCCAATTCCCGATACGACATCCACTCCCACACCTACTCCAACACAACAAACGCTTGCATCTACATCCACTACTTCTACTGCATCTGTACCTACTCCTACACCACCAATTACTGCCATCCCCTCTTCTTCAAAAACTGTCAATGCTGAGGATCTTCCACATGATCCAGATATGCCTCTCTTAGAGGATGAAGAAGACATGGATTATTCTCGTTTCTTCACTAATGAAGAGAACGAAGATGCTTCTGCCACTGAAGGTGATTTGAACAACTTGGAATTAAATCTTGTGCCAGATGCTATTCCAGTTTCTCGGATACATAGGAATCACCCAGTTGAAAACATAATTGGTGATCCTCATTCTTCTGTTCAAACGAGAAATCAGGCAAAGCAATCTGCTGAAGATAAGCATACTTCAGCTGATCAGGTTCTGGGATTTATGGCAACCGTCAATTCTTGCCATCTTTCCCAAACCGAACCGAAGAAAGTCTCGGAGGCCTTACATGATCCATCCTGGGTCGAGGCCATGCAAGATGAACTGCAGCAATTTCACAAGCTGCAAGTGTGGACACTAGTACCATTACCCAAGGGTGCTGATCCAAAAGGCACTCGTTGGGTATATCGCGTAAAGAAGGATGATAGAGGGGTCGTTACAAGGAACAAAGCTCGATTAGTTGTTCAAGGGTATACTCAAGTTGAAGGACTAGATTATGATGAGGTTTTTGCCCCTGTTGCCAGATTGGAGTCTGTTCGCATCTTTTTGGCCTTTGCATCATTTAAAGGAATTCGTGTCAAGCAACTTGATGTCAAAAGTGCATTCCTTTATGGTCAAATTGATACGGAAGTATATGTTC
This sequence comes from Pseudognaphalium luteoalbum, assembly GCA_963422505.1. Taxonomy (NCBI): domain Eukaryota; kingdom Viridiplantae; phylum Streptophyta; class Magnoliopsida; order Asterales; family Asteraceae; genus Pseudognaphalium; species Pseudognaphalium luteoalbum. The sequence continues at coordinate 54,895,460 of OY730196.1, forward strand.
AACAGCCTCCGGGTTTTGAAGATTCGATGAATCCAAATTATGTCTACCAACTAAATAAGGCATTGTATGGACTTCATCAATCTCCTCGCCTATGGTATGAGAGGCTTGCTACTCATCTGGTGGAAAATGGTTTTACTCGGGGCAACATCGACAGTACTCTCTTCACAAAAGGGAAAGGGGATGATTTGTTACTTGTTCAGGTGTATGTCGATGATATTATTTTCGGGTCGTTGAATGAGGCTCTATGTAAGGAATTTGAAGAGGTCATGAAGTCAGCTTTCGAGATGAGTGCAATGGGAGATCTCACTTTCTTTCTAGGTGTGCAAGTTGAGCAGTCATCCAAAGGAATGTATATTCATCAGTCAAAATATGTCAATGACATGTTGACACGATATGATATGCTCACTTGTAAGCCTTATGGAACTCCTATTGAACTCAACCATAATCTTGGACCTGCTGATGATGATGAGGACTGCAAAGAAAAGGATTACCATTCGATGATAGGTTCTCTTATGTACCTCACTGCTTCAAGGCCTGATATCATCTTTGCTGTTTCACTTTGTTCAAGATATCAGGCATGACCAAAGGTTTCTCATATGAAGGCGGTGAAGCGGATTTTCCGTTATCTCAAATATAGACCCACTCTCGGTCTATGGTACTCCAATGAGAAGAATTTTACGCTCTCTGCCTATTCAGATTCAGATTACGGTGGCTGCAACATCAATAAGAAGTCAACAACAGGAGGATGTCAGTTCCTTGGAACCCGATTGGTTTCGTGGCAATGCAAAAAGCAGACTACGGTTTCTACTTCAACAGCGGAGGCCGAGTACATTGCTGCTGCAAGCTGCTGTTCTCAAGTTCTTTGGATTCAGCACCAACTGCGCGACTACGGGTTACTCTTAACTATGACTCCTATACATATTGATAATACTGCTGCCATATCAATCACACGCAATCCCGTACAACACTCTAAAACCAAACACATAGAAATTAGGTTTCACTTTATATGGGATTGCTATGAGAAACACCTTATCGACCTTGTCCATATAGATACCCTAAAACAAAATGCTGACCTATTCACTAAGGCTTTTTCTAGAGCCTGCTTTGATGAATTAGTCAACATGATCGGTCTAAGGTTCTTTAACATGAAAAAGTAATTTGTAACTTGGATTGCTTTTTAAAGTATTGTTTAAAAAAAAAAATGCAACCAACGCAACAGCCACTCTTTATACTTTCTAGTATTAAAGAAATGCAAGGTTGCTACATTTTAAAAAATAGACGTTGAAGTTGTGTCTGTAAACAACTTGGGATATGATAGTACATCGGGTGACATGCATAAAAATGGAAATTTAAGGTTTATCTTGGATGTGTCAGTAGATTTATCTGACGTATTGAAAACAGTTTTTATAAACATTGTCTTCATCATACGATTTATTAGTAGGCATGTTATGCAAAACTCTTTGAGAAGTCTTAAGAAGCCTAATCATTAATTGTCTATTTCAAGTGGTACACCATCATTAGATGTATGACAAAAGTCTTAAATTCTTACTTATACTAGGCATGCTTTCATGAAAGATGTTTATTTGATATCATTTGGGGGTATATATTGACAGTTTCCTCTGTTATACGTAAGTATAGACCTGGCTTCTGTTAATATATATTTTAAAATTAAGCAAACACAAGTCAAAGTACTTGAAAAGTCTTTAAAATTAAGATACCTTACAAGGTCGCCAAAATGGTTTGACCAAGTCTGGTTTTGCTTAAACCTGAATCAAGCTATGTCGCTCTGTTGTACGTAAGTACAGACCTGTCACCGCTGACTTGATTCTTAAAATTGATTTTCTTATATTCTATCTGTAAATGGAAATATGATCTATGTCTTAAGTTAAGATGTATATCTATGATGGGAACCACAGAGAAATGCACATACCAACAATAATAAAATACCTCCTAGATGTAAGTATAACATGTTTAAGTGGACAAATATACTAATAATCGTTTTGAAATAATTTTTATAAAAAGTGTTTTTAGTATGTCAAGTAAATTTAAATAGGACAAATATACTGATGATCGAAATAACACTTAATGTTCCTAATAAATGCATGTTATTCCGATATGATCCCTAACCAGACTATATCAACTCCGTCACCAAAAAGAATGTGTTAATTTTCTAGTTGTCAATTTACATTCTTGTATGAGTTTTATTTTATCTAAGTTAGTGTAATTTTAGTTATTATCCAAGTTACAGTTACATTTTCAAAATTTGAGTACCGAAATCACAATGCGAAAAACGATGAAATCGCAAACTTTTCACAAAAAGTGAACTGCGCGTCACTTTCATAAGTGACGCTGCCAGTGACGCATACGATATTGCGTCACTTACCCTAGTGACGCAGTAAGTGTCGGGGTAAGCTACGCCTTAAGTGCCGGGTTGAGTGACACATACTAGGGTCGGTGTATAAATACTCCTCCCCACGACACTCAACCTCACCACTTTTCAAATACTTATACCGTCACTTGCACTGACACACCGACACTCATACTGTCTCTGCGTCACTTCCCTCTGTGCGATTTTCTTCGATTGATTCGTGCATTCTACTGCTTGTTTGTGCATTCCATCGATATATCTTTGTTCCCCTCATTCCTACGATCTATTTGGTACTAATCTTAACCTTTTTGCTTTGATATTCATGATGTATATTTAAATTAGGGTTACGGTTTGGGTTTAAGTTTGAATTTGTTCGATTAAATGCTTATATTGTTAATGTTTTCGTGTAATAAAGGGTGTGTAATACTCGTTTTTATCATGCGCACACCCTGGTAACTTCATTTTTTGAAAACCCCAAATTTGAAATCTGGGTATGAACAGTGACACGATGATCTTCATCGTTGCGTCACTTCGTGCGTCACTTACCTCAAGTGACGCTATTTGGTAATTTTGAAAGCCCATACCATCACTTAATAAGTGACGCTTGCTTTTGCGTCACTTCTTAAGTGACTCGTGTAGTGACGCATATACTTGCTTTAATTGTTAAGACCGTCACTCATCCTAGTGACGTCCCTTAATGCGTCACTTCCCCAAGTGACTGTCTAAGTGACGCCTATGTCTATACGTCACTTATACCGTCACTTCTTAAGTGACTCCCTTAGGATACCGTCACTATGTTAACTGTCGCATGTTCTTCACCCGTCGCTTCTTAAGTGTCGTATACTTTTATTCACTAAATACAAACATCACTTACATCAGTGACGCTTGATAGCGTCACTTCCTATAAGTGACGCTATATATTAATTCTAATTTTGAGTACTGTACAATACGACACTTCCTAAGTGACGGTAGTGGCCATGCGTCACTTACCATAAGTGATGCCTATAGTCAAAATTCGTTTTTTAACCTCTCTGTGTTCGGGCTTACTCTATAACGATTTCGGTTATTTTTCTTTGTATTTTAGCTTACAGATGGCTGAGCTACAGAACTATTACCGCCATACCAACACCCGACACAACATTACGGCTTTTCTAGAGTCTACACATGCAAATTCGGTGCCTTTTCGGCCAATGATCGACTTTCTACGCAGATCAAGGATTTATCATGCGATTACTGCATCGACTCCGGTTTACATGAACCAAATCGAGGAGTTCTATGATCATGCAGTGATCAGGGTTCAGGGTGATGTTCCCAAGATTGTATCCACTATGTTTGGTGAGGAAATCGAGATCACCGAGAACTCGATTAGATGGGTTCTCCAGTTCACTGACAACTCTACGATGCCCACCATGTTCCCTACCACGTTTATCTATGGGGGACTTCAGCGGATGGGTTATCCGGTAAACCAGCTCTCCGATTTCAGGAAACAGTACCTCTGCCGGGTTTGGAGGTATCTGTGTCATATTGTGATCGTTTGTTTATCTCCGAGGAGGGGGGGATATGACGCTGCGAGTCATCTTACTTTATCTCTCATGTTGGCCCTCATCTACAACAAACCGTTAACTTCAGCGGTTATATTTGCGGCAACATGGTTGAGAACATACGAGCTGGAAAGGACAAATGGCTGCAGTATCCTCGGTTTGTACAGCTTTTGTTGAACGACCTGAATCTTGATATAGCTCCAGATCAGCGATCCCTTCTGGTGCCGACACCGATGCTTCTTCGAGTCTTTAACGACTGCAAGCTCGCGCCAAAGGGCGAGCCGGTTTTGGCTGATCGTGAACTCTTCGGGCACATAGTGATCGAAAACTATGTTGCGCCGCGCGATCATGGCTTTTTGGATGATGTCGTTCCTCCGGTCAACGAGGACGACTTAGTTGATACCGATATCGCTCAAGATTTAGCGGATATCGATCGTGTTGATCGGGTTGAGGCCGATTCTGATGATGGTGGGCCCACACCACCCGATTCTGAGGGTGACGTGCCACCACAATCTGTTTTGGATGGGATTCAGCTAGCGGATCCTCGACGCTTCAAGCGTATTTTGCGTCGGATTTCTGCTGGCAGAGTCCATGTACCGAGGAATTTGGGCAAACGTCCTGCTGGGTCTTCCCCTTCGTATGCGGATTTACCTCATCGAAGACGCCAGCGGACTTCGGTGGTTATTGAGGAGCCGACCTCTCAACGACAACAACCACCACCACCGTCTGACATGCCATCTCTTCAGATGGTTTTGGCTCAGATGGAGCTTTTGGCGAAAAGGTTTGATGATCAGAAGGCTATTATTGAAGCTCAAGCCTCTCAGATCAAGGAATTGGAAGCTAAAGCTGCTACGGTTGACACTCTACAACTTCAAGTGACGAATTTGTCATCTAGGTTGTTAGAGCTGGAATCCGTTACAAATGTTTCGGGGGAGGTAGGTCCTAGTGAGTTAGAAACAAATGTAACTCCTTCCCCGGAACCAGAAAATGTACTTCCTTCTACTATTAATGAAAACATATCTTTGGATTACTTCGTTGAGGTTCAGGGTCAGGCAAGACCGATTGCTGTGGATTACTCATATGTAGATCTTACATTTCTTCAAAGTATGATAAATGAAAATACATCGATACCTGAGGAAGATGTTATAAATGATCCAGTGGCAGAGGATTATTTCTTTGAAGGAAATGACGATGTTGAGGTTGAGGGGAGCAGCTCTAAAGTGATGAATGTTACGACGATGCTCCTATTATCGAATCAGATTCTTCAGAAGATGAATCAGGTCATGCTTCGGAGACAGAAACTATTGAGCAATCAGCTTCTACAGCTCAATCTTCAATGATAAAGTCTGACATAGTGCTCAAACCTATAGTTGAGGTACCAGTTACGTGTAAATTCTACAAAGTCAGAACTGATTACACGGGTTTGATAAAAAGCTGGAAGTTTGATGAGAATAATTCGGTGTTTATGATTAAAAGGAGTGATGGCATTCAGTACTTCAACTTAAAGTTTTATAAAATAAGTACTTTGCCAAAATGTGAGCTTCAGAGATTGTCTCAGATACCCTTGATCAACCGTGCTCGAGATTCACGAGCTGATTTCTTTCAAGTGGTTATTCGTCGGGAGATTAACAGCAAGAAGTATAATCTAATTAAACCGACATTGGGTATGAGATATAAGCTTAAGAAGAAGTTGGATCCGGTTACACGACAACCAATTGTAAGGATGATCTATCCACCAGCAAAATGCTTACAGAAGATACCTTTAGAGATCATTCCTTTGGACTTTTTGAATAGGTTGTTATACTGGGAATATGACGATATTACTGGTGAAGCTGTGATTGTTTTTATTCCAAAATCAGAACCAGCTATGGATTCGGGGTCTTTAGATGCAGATTTGGAGATTGAAGAGAAAACAGCATGGGATGCTGTTCAACCTAAAAAGAGGTCTACTTGGGGTCTGAAGAGAAATAGATTTTGTGTATTTGACCCTCTGAGTTTGATTAATCTTTCGGAACAAGATATGAAAAGAATACATCAGAACAAGATTCAGTTCAAAGAGAGAGATAGAGCTCAAGCTATCAAGTTTCAGAAGATTATCAATATCTGCGTAGCCAATGGAGTACACGCTGGTGGTGTATTTCCTGCTGGCTGGAAATAATTAAAGACTCAAAGATTTTGAAGTTTTTGAAGACCAAGCTGAAGAAACGGGGGAGTTTGTTGATGCATATTAGGTTGTCTGTCAGTTGGTCTATCGAGTTGTAATAAGTGTCGTTAGTTGTATAGTGAAATATATAGTTTTTGTTATATGCGACACTTAAGTTTTAGGTTAGGCGTCACTTGCCTTAGTGACACATAGCGTCACTTAGGTAAGTGACGCATGAAGGCGGCCACATGCGACACTTCCACAAGTGACGCATGTCGGCTGACTTTTAGTATAAATACAAACCTACGGTTTCCGGCTAGGGTTGACGAAACCCTAGCACCATTTGTCGACTAAACTACCTTGTAATCGTTCCCAAATAGTTATACAAGCTGATATACACGTTTTCATTGTTGAAATACATTTGTTCGGTTTGTGTTTGTTAGCCATATTTGCAATTGATTGATTCCGCCTTTCGATTGTAGTCAATTGTCATCTAGATCCAACGTACGGGACACTATCAGTTACTTACGCTTGCTCAGTTTCGAGCATGTCGCGGGGGAAACTTATTACTTACAGGTTAAGCTTTGATTATGAGCCTCATGGCAACGGTATAAACTTACATACATTTACAAGATTGCAAATACTTGATTTACGCCTGCGGGCAGCACTGATAAAATCTTGTGTTCAAAATCTGATATTACTTACAAACCTGTGAGATTCACCAATATTCGTGTTGACCTTTTTAGCATGTATTCTCAGGTACGCGTACGGAGTAGGATTACTCCCGACCATAGCTAGAGTCGCATGATTTCAACATAACTGCATTAACGGAGATTCTTAGCATTATCTTTTGTATATTTCGATTATGTAATAGAATCTCCCGCCTTACGCGTGGACTCTAGGAAATTACAACTTTTGTATCGAAAACAATATGTTCTCAAATGATTTACTATGAAATGTAACTATTTTCTACAAACGTCTCATTTAGAGGTCGTTTGCTTGTGATTATGTGCTATGATATTTGATTAATAGCGCCCCGTGTTGACTTCCACTACATTATAAATTTGGGGGTGCTACAATTATTCTATTCATGCAAACTACTTAACTTTTTGTTGACTTTAAGAGTCAAATTTTGCAATTCATAACCATAAGCTAACCACATGGTTCAATCATAATGTAATAATCATTCAAAGCTTCACAATTAAACTTAAATATATAGATACTAGCATGGTAGTAGCATGTAATTGCTTTAAGCATCTAAACAAGCACTTTAAAGTTTAAGGTGAGTTTTAATGATCATACCTTAGTTTTTATGGATAAAACTTGAAAATAATCGTACAACTGTGAAGAGCATGCAAAGAGGAGTTCAAAAGATGCAAGATTACAAGTTTTGGTGGAGTTTTGATGGTGGTTTCATGGGTGTGTGATGGTGGCCAGTTTTTGTGGGGAGGAGAGGGGAGGAAGAAGCTTTCTTCTAGCTTTTGAATTATGGAGATGTATGGAAGGTTTAGTGGTCCCAAGGAATATGTGTCATATCCTTAAGTACCATATTCCTTACACATGTTCCCTAGTGTACTCTAGGATTATGCCTAATCTTTCTAGATTAATTCCTAATGTCCTATTAATCGTAAGTACGAATCTTAAGTTTACTTATTGTAACTAGTTACTTGTTGGTTCCTTGTTACATTATAAATAACTTAAGAAACGCGCAAATTTTTGCGGGAAAATTATAATCAATCCAAGGTATTAAACTTAGCGTATTATTGGGTGTTTTAAAATTTTTGTCTAACGCGGGTCTATGGAATGTACCTATTTCGGCTGAAAGCTTGCAATTGCGTATTCCTTTTGACATTCGCGTGGTTTTCAGACAATAATTAAAAAAACGTTTTCTTAAGGTCGCTTTTAATAATTTATTTATTAATATATGTATACTAAAATATGCTATTTTTAAAGTCGCGAGCCTCAACCTTTTCGGAGAGAATTGTTTTATGATTCGTTCCGATCCCTATATAGGGAAAGGGTTGAGATTTGCTCCCTTAAGCGAACGTTTTTCGGTATAAAACTTTTTGAAAAGCTCTCAAATGACATTTTAAATTAAATAATAATGACTATTCTCTATTTTCCCTAGGACTTTTTGTTCCTCGTATCCTAAATTGACAAGATTGCTGATAAACTGATTGTATACCTTCCTTATCTTTTTAGGGTTTGACAAGCCGTCGCGTGGTCCTTGGTCTCTATAATTCAGATTGTGAGTGAGTTCATTCATGACATCCAGAAATGCTTTCTCTTCCCGTGAATCAGGTTCTCCGGTTGTCGATTCAACTATCCTAAGGAGTTTACTGATTATGGATTTTTGTGTGGAAGTGAAGGGGTATTTGGTGAAGGCAAAGATTCAAACGAGCTTAATGTGAAGGTCTTTTCTTTTAGGGAAGAGGGCTATGTCGATTCTTTCCTTGGTGGAATCAGGGAAAACATCTCGCAATTTTGAGATCAAGTAAGAGGCGGGGTCAACAAAGAATGAAATTTTACTAGGAATGATGATAGGAATCATCGGGTCTTGTTCTATCCAGAACTCAAGTTTGTCGATCATTGCAACAACATTGTGATTAATTAATATCATAGATATTGGAAGGAAATCCATGTCGGCAAATGATTCAAAAAGTAGATCTAAATCTGCTTTGAACTTTAGTTCTTGGTCTCGGAAATTAGTGAAAGTTATCTCGCATTCATTACTGGACAGTCTGAGAAGGAATTCTACTTGTTTTTCTAAATTGGCAATCGTCTCTCGTTGTTCGTATGAAAATGGGAGGTCGACATATTTTAATTGCCTAACGAATGCTTTGTAGACATCTACCCTATGGGAAGGATGGAAAGAAGCACCGAGGTGACGTTCTTCAAAACAAGGTTGTATCTCGACCGATGGAACCTTATCCACCACTCGATAAATGGTGTATTGGTGTTTATGTGAAAGGAATAGAGAGATGCCGTTATTACAAGAATCGGAAAGAGTTTGGGCATACACTGATGTTTCAGGAATGAGGGTGATTAAATCACATGATTTCGGAGGTTTTACTTCATAGTTATCTTAGGGGAGATAATTGAAGTGGACAGAATTTGGTAAATTGGGTAAATGAAAAGTTGAACAACGATCTTATGGAGACGATGAAAGGTCAGGTAACTGATCCGTGTCATCAAAATCTAGGCAATGTTTTGGAATAGAAAGAGGGGGCCTAAATTCTTCTTGGGTGTCGGAAGTTTCCTTAGCTTTAGAGGAAGAAGGTGAAAAGAAATCAGATCCTATCTCTTTTTATAAATAGTTAAAGAACTCCGCATCATCCATTGCCTTCAATTCATCCCTTGAAATGAGGCAAGAAGTAGGTTTTCGAGTTGTCATTTTAAACTACTATTATCCTAATTAACTAATACTTAATTACTACTTAATTACTTAAATTAACTTTCAAAGGATTTCTGAGAAGATTTCGATCGGAAGGATCTCCTAAATACTACTACTTAAGGCGGCTTTGAATCGTATGTTTGCGATTCCTCGGCAGTGGCGCCAAAAACTTGATGGCACCCGAAGCGTCGGTGTCGTTGATGGTAACTAATAGGGCGCCAACAGGGGTTTTAAAATTTATAAATAGCGGGGCTTAAATTATATGTACTACCTACTCTGGTTAGTAAGCGGTAAGTATAACCTAAGATCGTTCTATGAATCGAAACGTTTGGGTGATCAAAGCTAGTGCTTTCGGTAGGGAAGTATTTAGGATGGAACAAAGTAGGTAGGTTTGGGGATTTTTAAACTAAAGACAAATAGTGCAGGAAAGTAAATTGCAGAAAATTAAATACAGGAAAGCAGATAAAGATAAATATATGATTGCTGAGATTTTGATAATTAATATTTCGGGATGACAGACTAAATAGGGACAAAACTTAATATAATAAGTAAACTATTAGGTGTAAACTCTAGAACCCTACCAACTAAATTTCCCATTGGCATGTCACTAGGAACTAGGTTATCATGATTCTGATGTGAGCAATACGCCAACTTCCAGTACCTATCTGGTTAAGAGATAAGCATCCTATTTTGGTTTTATACCGAGGTGCATGAATCAGTGGCGTATCTTCTCATAGGTCCGACCGTTCTTAACCCCTAAGATAGTTTACTGTTCTATTAGCATGCAGATTAATAACTTTGTATGTTTAGACCGCCGCTTTTATAAAACCTAGAGGTTTAGGTATCCTAAGTCACTTGGACTTTCACTTTCATTCCTAAGTCTTATTTATAATTAGTTAGATTCCGGTTTCTTCGACTTATGACTTAAATCTCTCCTTTTCAAACAGTTATACATCCCTGGATTATTCGCAGTTTATTAAAAACGTGTTTCATATGCAGACCATGCCTTTCAGTAATTAGGCCGTGTACTTTACATGGTAGTTCCACGACTTCTTACATCCAACATGCGGTCAAGAGTACTTGACAGTGAAAATGACACTCTAAACTAATTAAAAGTAAAGCAGTGTAGAAATGTAAACCTAATATATACAACGAGTGGTTTCACTGTGTCTTACTTATTGCATGTCATGGGCACAGATAACTACTTACCATAATTAAGGTTGATCAGGTCCTAATTACAAGGTTGCAGTCACCTGGATAACCAGAAAGGGTACTCCATAGATTAAACTTAAGTTCATAAGGTCTTAACAGTACAAGGGTTACTAATTCCTATTTTGTCTGAACGTATTTTACGAACATTACTTTACATTGTATTGACTTTCGTAGGATATACCAGTTAGTTGTGAAGTTGTATTATCCTTTTGGAATTCCAACTTTTGAACCAGAACTGATTTCAGTGATATAACTACCTTCAGTCGTTTATGACTTCCATACATTTGTACTTTGCTCGAAAGCATTTTCAGTACTATATCGAATAAACAGTCGAATAGGGGCCATCATATCACTTTACGATTATCGTGCACTAATTATATAATGTCATCCTTACTTATAATTATCTACATCGTCAACAATAACAATAATAAACTACTCGCAATTCATGGCAACAAATAAATCACATACCAAGTAATAATACATATTTAAAATACGAAATAAAACAAGTATGATAAAGGTTTAGATATCACCCGGAAATAAATGCGTAGCAGCGTATTATTATGATTGACAACTCTTTCACACGTACAAAAGTTTATCTCCGAATCCCTATCATTCGTTCTAGCTCCTATATTAATCCGTAGATTAATTACAATAATTATAGAATAAGAAAAACTATAAAATACAAGAGAATTGAGATTTGTGAGGAGTGTATATGAGAGTGTAAGAGTGTGTGTGAGTGTGTCTTGAAATGAATCATGGAGGCTCCTATTTATAGGAGAAAATGGGTGCATTTTAGCAACTTGGGGCACATGTTAGCAAAAGTGGAGAAGTTGCTAGCACATGTACCCCAAAGCGCATAAAGGTCTAGCACGTGTACCCTGAAGTTGCGGAAAAGGTCTAGCACGTGTACCCTGCGAGTACGGGCGAGGACGGAAAAGCGCATGGGGGACGGGGGGTGGCCAGCCGGCGCCACCACCATGGTGGCTGCGGCGGCAGCCTGGTGGCCGGCGGTGGCTGCCACCTGCCCGCCCCGGTTCGCCGTCTTTCACCTCGTTACTTGATTGGTGCGTATCTCCTTCGTTATGCATCCATTTGCGTTGATTCTTTTTGCGTTGGATTCGTTTTATAAAAAAAAAGACTTTGATGAAAATAAATCCCAAAAATATGTCTCTTATCTTTGGATGTCTTGTACGAATCGTTTGAATATTCCGGCGTAGGTAGAATCTTCATTCTTCATCCGTTTTTGTTGATTCTTCTTCTGTTAGATTCGTATTTTAAAAACGAATATCTTGGATAAGAGAAATCTCAGTGATGGGTGCTTTGTCTCTAATTCTTGTCTTTGAGGCCTTGAATCTTCAAACGTGTGTGGAATCTTCATTTTTCATCCGTATTGCTTGATTTCTCTCGTGCAACTCTGTTTTGACCTTCTTGGCAAAGTTTCATTGATTTGAACATTATCTGGGCTTATTTGCCAAGTATTGTTCCATAATGAGAGAGATATCGGTAGTAAAAATGTGACTTTTTACGCGATATCACACATACAAACAAATCTGAAAGAACGCGAAATACTCATATGGACGTTGGTGACAAAATTTTTAAATAAGGTATTATTGTTAGAAATAATAATTATTTAACTTGGATAAAAATAGAAACATATTTGTTCTATTTAAAATGTGTTCTACTTAGTTAAGACCACGCGAAAAAGTTACTAAATTTTAATTCCAAAATAGTATTTTTATAAAATACTTCAACTCGAAAACATTTCGAAAGAATGTTAATAAATTTTAGAATTGAAAATAACACATTTTGTGCACTGAAAACTATCCTTCAAACCAAAGTGAAACAAAGATATAATTTTATATCTCACCAAAAGTATTTTTATAAAATACTTCGATTGAAAATATATTCGAATATATATTTAGAAAATTATCATTTGAAAACATTATTCTACTTTACGATCGGGTACGCGAACACGGGTACCACAACTCAATTATTGGAGCCGGTTATATACCGACTCCAATAATTCACAAACAAACACACACACACACACACACACACACAGACATATCTCCATCTCTCTCGGCTCTCTCATTTCTTCCTCTCAGTTCATCATCTTCACCAACAAACAACAACAACCTCAAACAATAACAATAACAACAAGATCAGCAGCAAGATGCAACATCGTCATCATCATCATCTAGCTTCATAATCTTCATCATCATCTTCATCCATGTCGCACCCCCAAATTCAGGTTGCGGAAGCGAATCGGGTCGGGGCGCGACTAATCAATATACACAGCACAAAAGATATAATGAACGACCACTACATGCGTCGTTTTACATTGATATTGATAAAACAAAAGTTTACATCAAAATATTGTTTACATTAGCCCGGTTTGAAATTGAGAGATTTAAGTACATAATTAACCTATACAAAATATAATAATGCAGCTAAATCTCTGATTGTTTGCATGCTGACTCGAGCTAATAGATCTTGATTGAGCAGTCCAACCTACTGCTGGTCACCTGTGATACATGCTAAAATTGGTCAGCGAAACGCTGGTGAGCTCACAGGTTTGTATGTCAACACATATTTGTATGAACCGCAAGATTTTATAATTGAATTTAAAATGCAATTAAGCAAAATAAAAGTTATACAGCCATGAGCACATAGTCTGAGCTTAACTTGAGCGTCAGGTCCAATTAAGGAAACCTAACTGAGTTGCCTCCTACGAGTGCCTAATCTACACTCGTCTTCCCAAATGCTAATACGTCCGTTTGACCAGTTAGTGTGTGCTATCCCGGATGAGGATTGTCAATTGTTGATGCATCTTTGTGTGTCTGTCAGTTGGTCTATCGAGTTGTAATAAGTGTCGTTAGTTTCTTAATAGAAAAATAGCTTTTGTATAGTGCGACACTCGTGTTTTGGTTTAGGCGACACTTGCCTGAGTGACGCATAGCGACACTTGATTAAGTGACGCATAGCGACACTTAGGTAAGTGACGCATTAAGGCGGCCACATGCGACACTTACATAAGTGACGCATGTCGGCTGTGTTTTTAGTATAAATAGAAACCTACGGGTTTTAGGCTAGGGTTGACAAAACCCTAGCACAATTTGTCGACTTAGTACCTCTGTAATCGATTCTTATACTCAATACAAGCTAATAAACGAGTTTTCTTTGATTGAATATCATTGTTTCGGTTTGTGTTTGTTAGCATCAAGTGTAATTGATTGATTCCGCCTATCAATTACTGTCAATTGTCATCTAGATCCAAGCGCTAGACACTTTCAACTGGTATCAGAGCCTTGCGGTGATAACATTGACGTTTAGAAGGTATTTAGAATTGATTTCGGTTTTTACTTGGTTCAAGAATCACGAATTCTTACGGATTTTGAGGTGCAAAGGAGTATTACAGTCGAAATTCATCAATATCAACAGGTTTCGTCCATTAGGGATCAACGAATTTGAGTTTGGTTTACGAAAACTCGAATTTTTTAGGGTTTTGGGATTTTGCAGCCGTTTTGCGACACTCGATCCGTCACTTAGTTGCGTCACTTAATGCGGCACTAGCTAATCCCAAATTAGGGTTATACCGTCACTGGAACGCGTCACTTGAACGCGTCACTTGTGGTTAATACGACACTTAACTTAAGTGTCGTCTACCCTAATCCACCGTCACTTACGTGCGTCACTGTTGCACGTCACTTGACATTTTAGTGTCACTTCTTTTAGTGACGCCTTTTGATTTCCTCGCGTCACTTCCTTTAGTGACGCCTTTTAATTTACTGCGTCATTTTTACTAGTGACGCCTATCTGTTTAACACGTCACTCAAGTACGTCACTTGAGTGCGTCACTTGCTTGATTGAGCGACACTTACTTCTAGTGTCATCAGTTACTTCGCCCGTCACTCGATAGCGTCACTTACCTAGTGACGCTAGTCGTAGCGACACTTCAGTGCGTCACTTACTAAGTGACGCCTTAACTACTAACTTTTTTCGAGTTCTTGTTTTTTGCATACATTTTCAGGTATATCTTCAATGGCAACGGACAAGGAAGATATTAGAGGAATTCGAGAAATGTTAAAACAGGGAAATGATATTGGTTCAAATAATAAACCTCCTCTATTTACAGCAGACATGGAATATGCTTATTGGAGGGATCGATTTGAACAGTTTGTGGATTTTCATTGTCCGGAGTTGTGGGGTCCATTAAAGCAAAGATATGAGGCTCCTGTGTCTGAAGGAAACTATCGCGGTGTTCCTCCACCCAAATCTTTCACTGCTATGACTCCTCAGGAGAAGAAAGACTATCAACTGGAAAGGAAAGCACATTCAGCTATCTGTATGTGTTTGACAAAGGATGTCATGAGACTGTTTAAAACTCATGACATAACCTACGATTTATGGAAAGCGATAGAGACGAGGTGTGGGGGAAATGAGAAATATAAGGAGGCAAAACTGGAATTAATTAAAAAGCAGTATGATTTATTTGACTCCTTACCAAATGAGACGACGTCTGGACTGTTTACTCGATACTCACAACTAGTGAGTGAATTGACTGAAGGAGGATATACTCTCACTGCACTTGAGATTAATAAAAAGTTATTGGATGTTTTACCAAGTGCATGGGATGTGAAAGTTCAATTCTTGAAGGAAAATCAAGAATTATCTGGGATGACTCTGGATCAGCTTATAGGAGTTCTTCAAGCCCATGCTATGGAATTGAAGAAGAAGGAGTGCAAGTCCACTGGATTCGTACAAAATCCTTCACTCTATGGAAGCCAAGTAAACACTGGTAAGAGTTATGGAGGAATGGCATTCATATCGGATACTAATCCTTCATCTTATCCAACTGGGGATACTCATGCAACTTATATTTCTGGCACTACCTGCACGAATCAAGGAACACAACAGCAGGTTTCATCATCACCAGCCATTCAAGAGCAAGCTGCAATTTATACAGCTTTTCTTAGTTCTTACAAAGATTTGGTTACTCAACCAAATACTACTTTGGAAATGACCAAAGAAGACTATGCTCAATTGGATGATGATGACTTGGAGCAAATGGATTTGAACTGGAATATAGCTATGATTTCCAGAAGGGTTCAGAAGTTTCTGCAAAGAACGGGCAGGAAAAGCTTGGACGGTAATGGGAAAACTGGGTTTGGGTTTGATAAAAGCAAGGTTCGGTGTTACAACTGTCAGAACCTTGGTCACTTTGCAAGGGAATGTGAGAAACCCAGGATGCCGTCGTCAGGTCTCACTAAGCCAGATCCACCAAAATCAACTGAGAAAGTAGAAGCTAAATCATTGGATGTGGATAATGCATTGATAGTTTTTGAGCCAACCGCTTTTGATTGGAGTGCTCAAGCTGCAAAGTTTCAATGTCTGATGGCTCATATCACACCTGAGGTACCTACTGAACCCACTGAGCCATTTAACTGTGTTTCGTGTATTAATTTGACTGAATCTCTTGAGATCTATCAAAAAGACAATCAAAATTTGCAGGACAAGATTGTTAAGCTTACTGAATCTAATAATTTTTTGTTAGAAAATGAAAAACTTTATGAACAACATCTTGAAGCTCATAAATTAGATACTGAAACTTTTAAAGCAAAGGTCTTTAGCCAACAAGACGCAATTAAAAGTTATCTTACTGAGATTGAATTGTTGACTAAAGAATTATCTGATTTAAAAGATGCGTTTGAAAATCATAAAAGTAAAATCTTGGGTTCAACATCCGCAACACAAGTTTTTAATGAGATTGTCAGTAAGCAAGGGACAACTGGCAAAAAGAAGGAAGGTCTTGGCTATAACCAAGTACCACCACCTTCTAATGCTGAATACTGTCCCTCAATTACTAAACAAGGTCTTGAAGAGATTTCAGTCGATTATACCAAATTATATGGTATTAAGGCCAAAGAAGCCAAGCTTAACAAACAGTCAACGGAGAAAACCAAGAGGCAAGAGTATCCATTGCCTCAGTTTGTTAAAGCTGCAAGTGAGTCTCAAGTTTATACTGACGACATTGTTGAGATAGAGGATATTACTGATCAGGAATATCCTGAGTTTAAGAAGGTTGCGGGTAAACCTGAAAAACAGATTTTGAAAGTTGAACCTGTAAAAAAGGTTCAAAATAAAAAGGAAAATAGAGTTTTACATGTGAAACTTCAAAAGTCACTGACAAATGTTTTAAAACAAAAGGTGACAAGTGAAAAGGTACATGTTGATAAAACTTATGCCTCAACTTCTAAACCCCCACAAGCATTATCTAAAACGTGTACAACCTGTTCATGTTCTAAAAATGCTTCGTCACTTACTGTGGTAAATCCTTCGTCTCCACAATTTCAAGAGACTCGTTCTTGTTTCTACTGTAAGAAACAAGGACATTTGATTCGTGCTTGTCCCAAACTTTCTCATCAGCGGTATGGGAGAGATATGCCTAGGACATCTTTCTACAGAAATTCTTTTGCAAAATCACCTCCTAGGCATCACTCTGACTCTCCCAAATCTGATAAGAAAGCAGTTAGTGTTGGGCAAAATCCTTTGTTAAAACCAAAGCCCAACACTATTTCAAAGTCAAATCCCGAACCATCAAAGGTTTGGAAGTTAAAAGAGTCCACTAAAGACTCACATGTCATCAATAATAACACATCAGATTCAAAATCTGATTTGTTTAAAAATAAAGTTTTATCTGATGTGCTTATTGTTGATGACTTTGGTCGACCTAAGTCTGTAAAGGCTTGGGTCACCGTTTCTCACTAATCTCCTCATTTTTTGTGTTGCAGCAGTCTGCACGAATAAAAGATAGTGAATGGTTCATGGACAGTGGCTGCTCGCGACACATGACGGGTGATGTGTCTCTCTTAGTGGATATTAAACCATACGCGGGAGGTCATGTTGCTTTTGCTGGAGATACGGGAGGAACGATTTCGAGGAGAGGAACGCTAACCAATGGAAAGGTTAGCTTTGAGAATGTAAATTATGTGGCCGAGCTTCAACATAATCTGTTAAGTGTATCACAAGTTTGTGATAAGGACTATACCACATCTTTTACAAAGACTGAGTGTGTCATATTGAAGCCGGGGTATGTCATTCCAGAGGAATGGGTGGTAATGCGTGCTCCTAGGAGAAATGACACTTATGTAATGAACATGCGAACCGTGGAGACAACCAGCGAGTACACTTGTCTCCTTTCGAAAGCTTCAGAAAAGGAATCACTCCTTTGGCACAGACGAATGGGACACATTCATTTCCGAAAAATGAATTTCCTAGTCAACAACGACTTGGTTCGTGGAGTTCCGAAACAGTCCTTCGCCTTGAAGGATAACTGTGTTTCTTGCCACAAGGGCAAACTCCACAAGAAGTCCCATAAGTCTAAGGTTGTGAATTCCATAAATGCTCCATTAGAACTACTGCACATGGATCTCTTTGGTCCTGTTTCTACAAAGAGCATAGGTGGTCGCTCATATTGTTTAGTAGTGACAGATGACTACTCACGTTTTTCATAGGTATACTTTCTCGCAACAAAGGATGAGACAGCGGGAATTTTGGTCTACTTGTTGGATAAGTTGGCAAATTTGTGCAACTTAAAAGTTAAAAGACTGCGGAGCGATAATGGAACCGAATTCAAGAACTCAACTCTTGAGTTATTTTGCGCCTCTAGGGGTATTGAACATCAATTCAGTGCTCCTAGAACACCTCAACAAAATGGAGTTGCTGAACGGAAGAATAGGACAATTATTGAAACTGCTCGTACTATGTTAGCGGATTCTAAATTACCTATTATCTTCTGGGCCGAGGCAGTTAATACTGCATGCTACATTTTGAATCGGGTTCTTTCGGTTAAAAAGAAGAATAAAACATGTTATGAGCTCTTCAACAATCGCAAGCCGAATCTGCAGTTTCTGGAACCGTTTGGATGCCCTTGTTTGATAATGATTACCAAAGAACGTGTCCCTAAGTTTGGTGATAAAGCCGTTGAAGGAATTTTTCTCGGATATTCGGTCAACTCTCCAAATAAACGGGTATACAACAAATCAACAAACGAGATAGAGGAACACTTTGAGGTCAAATGCCTAAGGTATACGGAACCACCTCAAGGAACGGGTCCGGATTGGTTCTTTAATTATGGGACACTTTTCAGTTCCTTTAATGTTCCGGAGGACGACGATACAGAAGAATTAATTACAATGCTTCATGGACTAGATGTTTTTCATCAAACATCTGATTCTCTTCCTCCAACATCCAATCCGATTCCCGATACGACATCCACTCCATCACCTAATCCAACACAACAAATGCCTGCCCCCACTACTTCATCTGCATCTGTACCTACACCCACATCACCAACTACAACCATTCCGTCTTCTTCAAACACTGTTAATGCCATGGATCTTCCGGATGATCCTGATATGCCTCTCTTAGAGGATGAAGAAGACATGGACTATTCTCGTTTCTTCACTAATGAAGAGAACGAAGATGCTTTTGCCACTGAAGGGGATTTGAATAACTTGGAATTAAATCTTGTGCCGGATACTATTCCAGTTACTCGAATACATAGGAATCACCCAGTTGACAATATCATTGGTGATCCCCATTCATCTGTTCAAACGAGACATCAGGCGAAGCAAACTGCTGCAGATAAGGATACTTCAGCTGATCAGGTTTTGGGATTTATGGCAACTGTTAATTCTTGCCATCTTTCCCAAACTGAACCAAAGAAAGTTTTGGAGGCCTTACAAGATCCATCCTGGGTCGAGGCCATGCAAGATGAATTGCAGCAATTTCACAAGCTGCAAGTGTGGACGCTAGTTCAGTTACCTAAGGGTGCCGCTCCAAAAGGTACTAGATGGGTATATCGCGTCAAGAAAGATGATCGCGGAGTAGTCACGAGAAACAAAGCAAGATTAGTTGTTCAAGGGTATACTCAAATTGAAGGACTTGATTATGATGAGGTTTTTGCCCCTGTCGCCCGATTGGAGTCCGTACGTATCTTTTTGGCCTTTGCATCATTTAAAGGGATTCGCGTCAAGCAACTTGACGTTAAAAGTGCATTCCTTTATGGTCAAATTGATACGGAGGTTTATGTTCAACAGCCTCCAGGTTTTGAAGATTCGGTGCATCCAAATTATGTCTATAAGCTCAATAAGGCATTGTATGGACTTCATCAATCTCCACGCCTATGGTATGAGAGGCTTGCTACTCATCTGGTAGACAACGGTTTTACTCGAGGCAACATCGACAGCACTCTTTTCACAAAAGGAAAAGGAGATGATTTGTTATTGGTTCAAGTGTATGTCGATGATATCATCTTTGGGTCGTTGAATGAGGCTCTATGTAAAGAATTTGAAGAGGTCATGAAGTCAGCTTTCGAGATGAGTGTAATGGGAGATCTCACCTTTTTCCTTGGTGTGCAAGTCGAGCAGTCACCCAAAGGAATGTATATTCATCAGTCAAAGTATGTCAATGACATGTTGACTCGATATGATATGCTTACTTGTAAACCTTATGGAACTCCCATTGAGCTCAATCATAATCTTGGACCTGCTGATGATGATGAGGACTGCAAAGAAAAGGATTATCGTTCGATGATTGGTTCTCTTATGTACCTCACTGCCTCAAGACCTGATATCGTCTTTGCTGTTTCTCTTTGCTCAAGATATCAGGCACGACCAAAGGTTTCTCATATGAAGGCGGTGAAGCGGATTTTTGGGTATCTCAAATATAGACCTTCACTAGGTCTATGGTACTCCAATGAGAAGAACTTCACACTCTCTGCCTATTCCGATTCAGATTATGGTGGCTGCAACATCAATAAGAAGTCTACAACAGGGGGATGTCAGTTTCTTGGAACTCGCTTGGTGTCATGGCAATGCAAAAAGCAGACTACGGTTTCTACTTCCACAGCTGAGGCCGAGTACATTGCTGCTGCTAGTTGCTGTTCTCAAGTTCTTTGGATCCAGCACCAACTGCGCGACTACGGGTTACTCTTAACTTTAACTCCTATACATATTGATAACACTGCTGCCATATCTATCACACGCAATCCCGTACAACACTCTAAAACCAAACACATAGAAATTAGGTTTCACTTTATACGGGATTGCTATGAGAAACACCTCATTGACCTTGTCCATATTGACACCCTGAAACAAAATGCTGACTTATTCACTAAGGCTTTCTCCAGAGCCCGATTTGATGAATTAGTCAACATGATCGGTCTAAGGTTCTTTACCACGAAAAAGTAATTTGTGACTTGGATATGTTTAAAGCAATGTTTTATAAAAAAAAAAAAAAAAAAAAAAAAACGCAACAGCCACTCTTTATACTTTCTAGTTTTAAAGAAATGCTATGTTGCTACATTTAAAAAGACGTTGAGGTTGTGTCTGTAAACAACTTGGGATATGATAGTACATCGGGTGACATGCATGAATATGGAATTTTTAAGGTTTATCTTTGATGTGTCAGTAGATTTATCTGACGTATTAAAAACAGTTTTTATAAACATTATCTTCATCATACGATATATTAGTAGGCATGTTATACAAAACACTTTGAGAAGTCTTAAGAAGCTTAATCTATAATTGTCTATTTCAAGTGGTACACCATTATTAGATGTACGACAAAAGTCTTAATTTCTTACTTATACTAGACATGTTTTTGTGAAAGATGTTTATATGATTTCATTTGGGGGTATATATTGACAGTCTCCTTTGTTATACGTAAGTATAGACCTGGTTTCTGTTAATATATACTTTAAAATTAAGCAAACACAAGTCAAAGTGCTTGAAAAGTCTTTAAAAATTAAGATACCTTACAAGGTCGCCAAAATGGTTTGACCAAGTTTGGTTTTGCTTAAACCTGGATCAAGTTATGTCGCTTTGTTGTACGTAAGTACAGACCTGTCACCGCTGACTTGATTCTTAAAATTGATTTTCTTATATTCTATCTGTAAATGGAAACATGGTCTATGTTTTAAGTTAAGATGTATATCTATGATGGGAACCACAGCGAAATAAACATACCAATAATAATAAAATACCTCTTAGTTGTACGTATAACATGTTTAAGTGGACAAATATACTAATAATCGTTTTGAAATAATTTTTATAAGCAGTGTTTTTAGTATGTCAAGTAAATTTAAAGAGGACAAAGATACTGATGATTGAAATAACACTTACTGTTCCTAATAAATGCATGTTATTCCGATATGATCCCTAATCAGACTTTATCAACTCCGTCACCAAAAAGAATGTGTTAATTCTATAAGTGGTTAATTTAAAGAGGTTCCCTTATCTCTGATCTAACGGATCGGTATCTCAATACCTACATGTGGTATCAGTTATAAGAATAATTGCCAATTTACATTTTCTTGTATATGTCTTATTTTCTCTAAGTTAGTGTAATTTTAGTTACTATCCAAGTTACAGTTACATTTTCAAATTTAAGTACCGAAATCACAACGCGAAAGCATCGAATAAATCGCAAATTTTTCACTAAAAGTGAACTGTGCGTCACTTTCATAAGTGACGCTACCAGTGACGCATACGATATTGCATCACTCCATTAAGTGACGCAGTAAGTGCCGGGATAAGTTTCGCTATAAGTGTCGGGTTGAGTGACGCATCCTAGGGTCGGTGTATAAATACACCTTCCCCACGACACTCAACCTCACCACTTTTCAAAAACATATACCGTCACTTGCACTGACACACCGACACTCTCATTGTCTCTGCGTCACTTACACTGTGCGTTTTTTCGTCGATCGATTCGTGCTTTCTACGGCTTTCTAGTGTGTTTCGTTGATACATACTTGTTCTCCTCACTCCTACGATCCATTTGGTATTAACCTTAACCTTTTTCTCTTTCTATTTCTTCTGTAAATTTAAATTAGGGTTACGGTTAGGGTTTCGCTATGCAAATCGTTCGATTAACTGCTTGTATGTTAGTGTTTTGATGTAATAAAGGGTGTGTTTTATTCGTTTCTACCTTGCGCACACCCCAGTTACTTTGTTTTTGAAAACCCCTCAAATTTTGAAACTGGGTATGAACAGTGCACGATGATCTTCATCGTTGCGACACTTCCTGCGTCACTTACCTTAAGTGACGCTCTTTGGCAATTTGGTAACCTATACCGTCACTTCACAAGTGACGCTTGATTTTGCGTCACTTCTTAAGTGACTCATGTAGTGACGCATATACTTGTTTTAAAATGTTTAAACCGTCACTCCTCTCAGTGACGCCTATACATGCGTCACTACTCTAAGTGACTGTCTAAGTGACGCTTATTTATATCCGTCACTTATACCGTCACTTCTTAAGTGACTGTCTTAGGATACCGTCACTAGTTTAAATGTCGCATGTTCTTCACCCGTCACTTTGCAAGTGTCGTATCATTTAAATCACTAAATTCAAACGTCACTTACATCAGTGACGCTTGATAGCGTCACTTCCAATAAGTGACGCTTCACATTGATTTCAATTTTATACACTGTACATTACGACACTTCTTCAGCGACGGTAGTGACCATGCGTCACTTACCCTAAGTGACGCCTAAAGTCAAAATTTGTTTTCTAACCTTCCTGTGTTCGGGCTAACTTTCTAACGTTTTCGGTTACGTTTCTTTGTATTTTTAGCTTACAGATGGCCGAGCTACAGAACTATTACCGCCGCACGAACACACGTCACAATATTACGGCATTCTTGGAATCTACACATGCCAACTCGGCGCCGTTCAGGCCTATGATCGAGTTTCTTCGTCGATCACGAATTTATTATGCGATTACGGCCACGGCTCCGGTATACATGAACCAAATTGAGGAGTTCTATGATCACGCCGTGATCAGAGTTCAGGGTGATGTCCCAAGGATTGTTTCAACCATGTTCGGTGAGGAAATCGAGATCACCGAGAACTCTATTCGACGGGTTCTCCGGTTTGATGATAATGCCTCAATGCCTACCATCTTCCCCACTACGTTTATCTACGGGGGACTTCAAAGGATGGGTTATCCAGCAAACCAGCTTTCTGACTTTAGGAAGCAATACCTCTGCAGAGTCTGGAGGTATCTGTGTCATATTATCATAGTTTGCTTGTCTCCGAGGAAGGGAGGGTATGATGCGGCTAGTCATCTGACTTTATCGCTTATGTTAGCCCTAGTATATAATAAGCCCTATAACTTTAGTGGTTATATTTTTGGGAATCTGGTAGAAAACATCAGGGCTGGGAAGGACAAATGGCTGCAATATCCTCGTTTTGTGCAGCTTCTATTGAATGATCTGGATCTCGGTATTGCCCCAGATCAGAGATCTCTTTTGGTTCCAACGCCCATGCTTCTGCGAGTCTTCAATGACTGCAAGCTTGCACCAAAGGGCGAGCCAGTTTTGGCCGATCGTGACCTTTTCGGGCACGTAGTACACGAAAACTACGTTGCGCCGCACGATCATGGATTTTTGGATGACGTCGTGCCTCCGGTCAATGAGGACGACTTAGTTGATGCCGATATTGCTCAGGATCTTGATGATATTGATAACGTTGCTCGAGTTGAGGCCGAATCTGACGACGGTGGGCCCACTCCTCCTGATTCTAAGGGTGATGTGCCACCTCAGTCAGCTTTAGATGGGATTCAGTTAGCTGATCCCCAACGCTTTAAGCGTATTATGCGCAGGATTTCTGCTGGCCGGGTACATATCCCGAGGAATCCTGGAAAACGTCCTGCTGGGTCTTCACCCTCCTATGCTGATCTACCTCTTCGTAGACGCCAGCGGACGACAGTGGTTATTGAGGAGCCGACTTCTCAACGCCAACAACCACCGCCAACATCTGACATGCCGTCTCTTCAGATGGTTTTGGCTCAGATGGAGCTTTTGGCAAAACGTTTTGATGATCAGAAGGCCATAATTGAAGCTCAAGCCTCTCAGATCAGGGAGTTGGAAGCTCGCGCTGCTACGGTTGACTCTCTTCAGTCTCAAGTGACGAATCTGTCATCTAGGTTGTTAGAGTTGGAATCCGTTACAAATGTTTCGGGGGAGGTAGGTCCTAGTGAGTTAGAAACAAATGTAACTCCTTCCCCGGAACCAGAAAATGTACTTCCATCTTCTACTATCAATGAAAATATCAGTTTAGATTATTTCGTGGAGGTTCAAGGTCAGGCAAGACCTATCGCGGTAGATTATTCATTCGTAGATCTCACTTATTTGCAAAACTTGATGAATGAAAATGATACGATGCCTGAGGAAGAGGAAATGAATGATCCTGTAGCAGAGGATTATTTCTTTGAGGAAAATGATGAAATTGAAGTTGAGGGGGAGCAATTGCACAGTGATGAATGTTATGATGATGCTCCCATTGTAGAATCGGATTCGTCTGAAGATGAATCAGAAAAAGAGACGAACGAGCCATCAACTTCTACAACTAAACCGGATATAGTGCTCAAACCGATTATCAAGGTACCGGTTACGTGTAAAAGCTACAAAGTTAGATCTGATTACACGGGATTGATTAAGAGTTGGAAGTTCGATGAGAACAACTCTGTTTTTATGATAAAGAGAAGTGACGGCATTCAGTACTTCAATATGAAGTTCTATAAAATAAGTACTTTGCCGAAGTGTGAGCTTCAAAGGTTAGCTCAGATACCCTTGATCAACCGATCACGAGATTCACGAGCAGATTTCTTTCAGGTGATCATACGTCGAGAGATGAATAGTAAAAAATATAACTTGATAAAGCCGACGTTGGGTATGCGATACAAGTTTAAGAAGAAGCTTGATCCGATCACTCGTCAACCTATTGTGAAGATGATCTATCCACCAACAAAGTGTCTACAGAAGATACCTTTGGAGATCATCCCGATAGATTTTTTGAATAGGTTGGAGTACTGGGAATATGATGATATTACTGGTGAAGCTATAATTGTGTTTATTCCAAAATCAGAACCAGATACGGATTCGGAGATTATGAATGTAGAATCGGAGGTTGAAGAGAAAACAGCATGGGATGTTGTTCAACCTAAGAAAAGGTCTACTTGGGGTCTTAAAAGAAAGATATTTTGTGTATTCGATCCGTTGATTTTGATCAATCTCTCTGAACATGATATGAAAAGATTACATCAGAATAGGATTTAGTTTAAAGAAAGAGACAGAGCTGAAGCAATTAAATTTCAAAAGGTTATTGATATTTGCGTAGCCAACGGAGTACATGCTGGTGGTGTATTTCCTGCTGGTTGGAAGTGAAGATTAAACGACTTGAAAGAGTTTGAAGATTTTGAAGACCAAGCTGAAGACACGGGGGAGTTTGTTGATGCATCTTTGTGTGTCTGTCAGTTGGTCTATCGAGTTGTAATAAGTGTCGTTAGTTTCTTAATAGAAAAATAGCTTTTGTATAGTGCGACACTCGTGTTTTGGTTTAGGCGACACTTGCCTGAGTGACGCATAGCGACACTTGATTAAGTGACGCATAGCGACACTTAGGTAAGTGACGCATTAAGGCGGCCACATGCGACACTTACATAAGTGACGCATGTCGGCTGTGTTTTTAGTATAAATAGAAACCTACGGGTTTTAGGCTAGGGTTGACAAAACCCTAGCACAATTTGTCAACTTAGTACCTCTGTAATCGATTCTTATACTCAATACAAGCTAATAAACGAGTTTTCTTTGATTGAATATCATTGTTTCGGTTTGTGTTTGTTAGCATCAAGTGTAATTGATTGATTCCGCCTATCAATTACTGTCAATTGTCATCTAGATCCAAGCGCTAGACACTTTCATCAATCCTATATGATATCATATACTAACATTCACGCTACTACGTATTACCAGACTATGCTATGGAGGGCTTTAAATTGATTAGTTGAAGTAACCCATGTAGTATTTGATTTTGATTTGTACTTGCGTTCAACTTGTAAAACAAAACGAGCAATAATATCACACCCCTAATTGAAAAACAGTAAAATAGGGGCCATGAGACTCACCTGAGCCTTGAGTGTTTAAATTAATAAACTTGAATTGATTAGCGGTGGATTGATGTCCGAAGACTTGTAACCTGAGGGTGTCCAAGACACACAATGGTTATAACATGAGTAGGCATCTCGAAAGACTGCCCTTGTAGTTGTTCGTCCAACTTAGAATGTCCAAATTACTACGATTTGATTGATTGAATTATCCAAATTACTACGATTTGGTTGTTTGACTTGTGTTTTGAAAACGTGTACGGCCGTCGGTGAATTGGTTGTATAAATAATCTCATTATTACTTTCCTGATTTTGAAGTGTTATACTTAAAAGTAAGTTCCAATGTGTTTTAGAAGTCATGTCGCATTCGTGTTTGATGTTATACAAGTTTAGCACTTTGTGTGAAAGTTTAGGTTTAACACTGTTACTCGTGACCCTAGAGTAAGGGGCGAAGCCCGTTTGTGACGGGGGTCCGGGGGCAGCGCCCCTGGTAGCGGGGTCCAAGGGGCGGCAGCCCCTGGCGGGGTCCAAGGGGCAGAGCCCCTGGCTTTGGTGAAAAACGCATCTGGACTCGAATTTGGGTGAAATCGAGTGATAAAATTTTAGGTCTCGACACTTAGTAAAATTTGTGTTTTCTTGGTTCTGTTTCATGCGACATAGCGTGCGACGTAGGCTGTTATGTCGCAGGTCATGGGTGCGACATTGATCATGGCGTCGCTAAGGGCGACATCCGCAATTTAATGCGACATTAGGTGTTATGTCGCTATGCGCGACGTTGTAGGTTCCTGCGACGTTGGAGTCGATGTCGCTATGTGCGACGTTGTTGGTCTTTGCGACATAGGGGTCGATGTCGCTATGTGCGACGTCGGCAATTTAATGCGACATTGAGGTTGATGTCGCACCATGCGACTTTGTGAGAGGTTCTGCGACGTAGTAGCTGACGTCGCATAAAGTCTGGTCCAAAAGCGACATTACGGTCTGATGGCCGGAATTTGTGTCGCAAATGACTTTTCCGGCCACAGTTCGGTCCCAATCTTTTACCCAACCCTTATATGGACATTTTAAGCCTAGACAAACAATTATAAGTTGAAAACAATAGAAAACGAGAGGTGTCGGGATTTGTCAGAAACTTACGAAGTTAACGCCGTGAAAATCCGGAAAGATGGAAATGTAGATCGTGACGAGAGGAACGTTTTCTTCTAAATGAGTGTGACGATTCAAGGCCCTTTGGTGGTAGTTATTGGTGGTTGTTTATGGCGGTGGTGGTGTTTGTGTTTGAGAGAAAAAGGAGAAGGTAAGAGAAAGAGAAAGAGAAAGAAAAGTGAGGAATAAGGAAGGAAGGGGGGGGGGGGCAGGTTTTGGGGGGATTGGGGAGGGAATCTCCCAAAACTTTTAATCTCCGCATTTGCGCTCCGTGCGGTGTTCGTTTTTCCGATCGTTTAAACGTTAAATAATTATTTTACGCGTTTAACTATATGTTTTAAAATACGAATATTTACTCAATATTTTTGTTGAGGTATTTTACCAAATACTTAATAATTATGTTATAAAATGTTACTTGTTTCGTTTGTTTGCGCGTTTAACGTTTTAATCGCATAATTGAAGTTTGTACGATACAAATTTGAGTTGAAATATTATCTAAATAATATTTTGGATAAAATAGAGTTATTAAATAATGTTATATTATTTAATAAAATTGTTCACCAACGTCCGTATTAATTGAATCGAATTGCATTCGATTTGAAACTTGTACGATTTAATCAAATCGCATACTTGTATATATTCATCAATATATATGTTGATACATTAATTAGCCTAACACAGAACTAATTACATGTATTAAAACTTGATTAGACACTAACTACTAGTCCTAATTTGACGGGTGTCACAATCCATCTCCATTTTCGATCTCAATTTTTATTACGTAAGAACACTCACCATATTACTTTAGTTTCACATTTATAATATTTATATTATCATAAAATAGTGTTTTATATGTGAGAATTTGGTTTAAAATGAAGATAAAAACTGGTTTGGGAATGAACTGCACAAACAGACCTGTAAACCCACATAGCCGATCGGCTATGTACTTTTAGCCGATAGGCTAAAATTAGCCGATTGGCTGAAGCTTAAAAGTTAAGAAACAATAACCGATCACGTATTTTAGTTCGAGTTTGTTACAGAGGTACGATTCAATGAACACAAAAGTTATACTTACGGATAAATATTTACACAACAAACGGAATCAATATAATTATATTTGTACGAAACAAATATGAATGTATTTTTGAAATAATGATTTCAAACCGTCACCAACGTACCGTACACGATTTATAAACTTCAAACACAAACACAAATTGAACACACGGGACATAATCAAATCGGATGAACACTAATATGGATGGTTTATGTAAACATCTATTTACTTACATATAATCTCTTACGTTTAGGACTTTAGGAGGTTACGAATTGAATATTACATCCGTTTAGGAACGCTAGCACCCACAGGTGAGTCTCACAGCCCCACTTTTATTGCTTTAACTGATTTAAAACTTGGGGTGAGATACAACACTTACTTGTTTTCGTGATCACAGCTATTTGGTTAGTTAATTTAATTATTAACTCGGTTAAACATATTTAATTATCATTGTCGGTCTTGATTTTCTTTGTTCGGGTATTGCATGAGTGTTTTAATACGGGAAGTCATAAGAATGAGGAATTTCATTGATGATCTTGGAGGTGTTCCAATAGTATGAAGCCCAATGAAATATTATGTGATAATGGAAAGTCCTAAAGCACATTGAAATAAAATACCATTGTGTTCAAAGAAAGGTATAAAAGGGATACATGATTGTGAAGGACACATAATCAGTAAACATGCTAGTAGCATAGGTTTATGAGATAAAGTTTTAGTTGTCAGTTTGATTTTGAAACATTACAAACGATGATGGAAACTTGAATAGACCTGGTGATTAAATAATGGAGATTTATTTATATGCAAGGAGTATGAAACCATTTACTGTTGTTTATCATTGTGTTTCAGTTTTGCATGTTTAGACACCACTTCCAGAGTAACCAGATTTACTCAAACCTCCTCATTCGATCACACTATAGGAAGTATGTGGTGAACTAAAACTGTCATGGAGTGTTAATAAATTGTCTATGGAGATTAGACTTTGCATGGAGATTGTTGCAACACTCATGAGTACTTAATGGGGATTTAAGTATAGGAGAAACCCGCAATCATGGAAGTTACTTCATTGATTAAGATCACGAGTAACTCTAAGATGATAATATCTTACATTCTTAAAATGGAGATACATTGAGTTTCTAGTTTTCAAATCTGTTGTACTTTAGTTTATTCAAACGTTGTGCGTAAATGCCAGTCATAAAGGATACGTAGGTATGACATGATGAGTTTGCTAGTGCTATGTATGCGAAATTAATTTGTTCCTTTTGCCTAAGAGGAAAAGCAATATCTATGGCCCCTTTGATGATTAAATGTTAACTCATAATATGCTTGACCAAGCCAGGACTAAATTGTTTGTACAATTTTGTAGTCCCATATAGTCAAATTGATCAGAGATCCGAAAACATAATCTTGAATATGGGGATTGATTAAAATCCATGTCCCAGATTCATACGATATCAGAAACAAAGGAATATATGATCACTTATCTAAAGGGTTGTCTCTAGATATGATTCAGAGTTCGGCAGTTGCATTGGATGACACTTTCTACTTAGTTAATGGGATAGAGACTTGGACCAATAGTAGTTGATGACTTTTCCAAGTGGGAGACTGTTGGAAATAGTGTCCAAGGTCATAACTAATTGGTAAGACTATCGTTAAAAGTGAAGTCCTTTTTGAGTTGCCCTTAATGAACAGTAAGAGAAACAATAAGAGAGATAATATTAATTGGAATTAATATTATAAGTTAATTAATTAGTTTGTTAATTTATCAAAGTTGATAAATTAATTAGAAGCTAAAAGAAATTAACAGAAACTATAAAGAATATTCAGTTAGTTTATTAATTGAATACTAATTAGAAACTAAAAGGAATTATCGGGAAGCGATTTCCAACCAGCGGTTGGAGGGTTCAACCGGCGGTTGAAGGCTAGGGTTTGTAATTCGGTGACACGTGTTGTTACTTGGGCAGGAATTAAGTCCAACCGGCATTTGGAGCTTCCAATCATCCTAGATTCGAATTGAATTCATTTCTTTCTCTTTCTCATTCCTAATCCTTGTGAGAGTTTACATGACTTAGATTCGGGACCTTAGGATTTGGAGTTTCTCTTGGTTCATGGGTGTGAACCATTAGAGGTATTCTGGTTTGGGTACTTGCCATCCAAAGCATGGAAGGTCGAGCAAGGAGTTTGCGTGAAGGTTCTGCAAGGTGATCTGTGCATGAGAAATTGGTTTTCTCAAAGGTTAGTATTTTTTATTTATCTATTTATTTTGTTATTGTTAACAGCTTTATTACGTCAAGGTCCTTTTGGGTTTAGTTTCTTAGTTGCTCTAGATTAATTGTTATTTTATGTTGCATATGTTAATTTAGTTAGGGAATAGAAAACCCAACATATAGTGGGTACCCAACTTCAATTTGGTCTATTGTGTGTATCCATCTTCCAATATTGGTCTATTGTATGTATCCAACTAATGTGTCACCCCTTTTTGATGATACGTGATAAACGCGCATAAGTACTATATTTAAGTAGTATTTTATCCCTATTCTTGAATGTTTTTATTGCAATTAATTAAGTTTTGGTATTTATTTCATTTATATTTGCAAATAGATATGGAGATGAAGTGTTTTTGGAGAAAAGAACGGAAAACAGTCAATAAATAAGTTAAATGATGTATTTTTGAAGAAACGAGTGAAGTCGAAGGATGAAAAGAAGAAAAAAAAGTGTAAAACCGTTTGGAATTTCATTCCATACGCCGTATGAAATGAGGCGGTGGAAGCCCAGTGAATGCGGAGCTGGGCCGTGCTTAATTTCAATCCATACGCCGTATGGAAATTCCATACGTCGTATAGATTAATTTCTCAGAACTATAAAAATGCGTGATTAACCCTAAAAAGGAGATTTTTGGCTGGGTTTTGAGGTTTTCGACTATAGACGTTTATTTACGAATTTTAGGGTTCTTTTGGAGGCACATAGAGTTAAGGTTGAGGTTATTTCGCTTTAGCTTTTTGTGATTCGTCTTTTCGGTTTGCAAATAATTTTGTTTATTTCAATTACATTATGTTTTTGAAGTTGATAAATCCGTGTTTAGCATATTGGATGACGAATTGAACTATTTAGTAGTTGTGTAGTAATAAAACTTGGATAATTATTATTGAACGATTATATTTGCACGTTTATTAAGTTGTTTAATTGAAGATGGTGTGAGTCCCTAATCACAATTATGTTAGTGATTGTGAATCGTTAACAGTGAGTTAATTGTAGAAGGGGGGGTTGAATACAATTAAGAACTTTTCTGTTATAATGTGTTAGCTTGTTTAGCAAGTTTTTAACCGTATTAAAGTGACAGCAATATGAACACAAATATATATATATATATATATATATATATATATATATATATATATATATATATATATAAGATAAGCAGTTCAGTTGCTGATGCAATTGTAGCTGAAAGATAAATTCTTTTATTGATAAAATTTATCTCTTGTTGATTGCGGAATAGATTAGCCAAAGCTAATCCAAATCAAACAATACAACTATTACAAAGGAGATGAGCAGTAGTGGACAAACACGCTAACTTGCTCACTCGCTGAGGTAAACTAGTAGTGGACAAACACGCTACTAGTTCACTCGCTGGTGTTACTTGTATCTTAGACAAACTAGTCACTGACAAACAAGTGACAATACAAGTAATCAACACAAAATGAAGTACAACATACTATGCTATTTATAGACGCTGAAATCCTTAATTTCCGGATCTGAAGGACACGTGTCGCTGCTTGATTGGAGAGGTAGTTGAGATGTGATATATCATGGCACGACATTCTGTCTTGGGAAATATCACCTTGTACCATAAACCAATCAAATGCTTCCACGTTACTCTTTTCAAGTTTCGAGGAACACGTGTTGCGCCGTAATAACGTCGAATGTCAACTTCTTATTTAATGCGGCATTTAATGCTGCAGTCACTGATAGAAACAACAATTCTCCTCATTCTCGATGCGAGCTAACATGCTCTAAAGAATGACTTGAACAGCTAATCTTCAGTGACTTCTTTTATTCAGCAGAGGAGAGAACTCAAAGAAGACTTGGAGACTCTCGCTGATAGATGAGTATCAGTGACACACATAGTTGAGTCTTTTATCTTGATAAGATCTTCATCTACTGGATTAACATATGATCAGTGACTTAGAGACCTTCAGCAACAGGAGCTTGACTTGAATCATTTTCTTCATGGAGCATTATTGAGAAGATCAGAGACTGTGAACAGATAGCATGATCAGTGACTTCACTTATCAGCGAACAATGACTTCAACAATCTCCTACATAATCTCCCCCTAAATCCTTGTGATCAGTGACCACTTGAGTTTAGCGATCAGTGACTCAACAATCTCCCCCTAAATGGTTTAAGTCAAAGCTCCCTTAGACAAACTTGTTGCAGGAAAGTTTTAGTCTCTGAAGATAAGTTGGTTGCACAGAGACTTGTACTTGTAAATTTTTGTTGTTGAAAAGATTTAAGTCTCTGATAGTAGGTAGGTTGCCCAGTGACTTGTACTTGTAGATTTTCTGTGTCAAGCCTCATTTATATCATTGAATAAATATTTACAGAAGCTAACTATTACAAAATATCTAAATTATTTATCTCTCCACATCTCCTCCTCTTTCACTATGCCAAGCTCAGCTTCAAGTTCATACTTGTCTTTGGAGGGCAGGTATCTGAATTTTCTTGCTAAGGCTTCATCGAGAATAGCTTTTTTGATCTTTGAATTTGTAGGAAGCATGCTAGCTGACCTGATTAGGTGTATGAGTTGTTCTTGATCAACCTTCTCAAGTTCAGCTTCTCTCTGAAACCTAAGGGCACCATTTAGGTCCCTGTATACCAGACCCTTTTCCCCCTCAGTGACTTCATGTCCTTCAAGCTTTGGCACACCAGCAGGGATAGATAGATTTAACCTTGAAGTGTTGTGGATTCGATAGATGCTGCTAGTGCCTAACCTATACCTAGGGCTTGGTGGCTGAACAATCTCTTCACCAAATGTGACAGTATCTTCTGGTCTGAGAAGTTGCAGTGACACCATCTTTTGATATAGTCTATCAATCTCTTTCAGGACATCAGCTTTAGCTGCACTTGTTGAGTGGCTGATAGCAAGCCTGATCTCATTCCATTCTTCTCTGTGCAGCTTGCATACTTGATCAAGTAGCATGGCTTGAGTCTCTGAACCTCTTTGAATAAGCAGCTGAGGTTGAGATTGATTCTTAGACTTCTTCAATTTTACCTTGGTAATAGGTGCAGGGTTTGATCTCCCTGTCATTCGGGCAGCAAACCTTTTTCTATCAATTTCATCCCATTTCCTATCCACAGCTGTTTTGACAGCTCCCCCTTTCTTTTTAGAGCTCTTGCTAGCTGATGTTTTCAGTTTTTGTTGCTCTAGCTCACTCTCTTCTATCTCAGCAAGTACCCTGGCAATTGCAGCATTAGACTCTTCTTGATCTTTCTTTTGTTTAAGAAGTCTGGCCCTTTCATTTGCATCTTTAGAGCTCAATTCCAGTAGGTATGCTCTGTCAGCATCTGATTGCTCTTTCAGCAACCTTTTCCTTTCTTGTTCCTTTCTTAACTCAGCCTGAAAGGTTATTTGCATTATCATCTCCTGCTCCCTGTCCTGTCTTGCCTTTATTTTTCTGGCAACTCTCTGTTCTTTTGTTTCATCAGGACAGGGGGTATCTGAGGCTGAGTCAGAGGAAAGGCATGCTGTAGGGGAAGTGTCTGAAGTGGTAGTGTTGGAGGGAGTTGCTGTGGAGATTGGTATTATGGTTGTTGGGGTAGGTGTGGTTATTTGGGTTGTTTGGGTAGTTGTAGTTGTTGTGGGTGAGGGTAGATTTTGGGTTGCTGGTGGAGATGAAGGTACAGCTACCTCAGATATGACAATATGTGATTGAGGGTCACTGACCTGTTGTTTCTTTGATGGAGGAGTAGATGCAGGAGAGGTGTCACTGGTCCTTTTTCTCTTTATGACAAATGATATGGGTTGCTGATCCTCCATATTTACATCATCCTCATCTTCTGAACCCTGACCATTTCCATGACCACCTCCCTGGCCATCATCATTGTTATCATCATCATTATCATCAGCATCATGCATGATGGTATCATCTTCCTCATCATCAGATACATCATCTACCACCTCCCTATTCATCCATTCCCAGCGAGCCAATTCATAGCTCATTGAGGTACCCTCTAACCTAGCAGCCTCATCCACTGCCCATTGTTGTACCAGCCCATTGTAGTTCCTGAGCTCTTCAGCACTGAACTCAGGAAAGCTCTCAGCTATATCCACCACATCAGTGGCTATCTCCATATCTACCCAATACAGTTCAGCAACTGCAAGGGCTTCCAATTCCGGTTGCTCAGCGATCGGACGAAGTGCATAAGTGTTGACCATAATGTCCCTGTGAGCTTTGTTTGATAGCGGATCAATCATCTTTCGGGGCATCTCAGGATCAGAGACAAAGTCCTCTTCTTCACTCTCCCCCTGATTGGTTCGCTCAAACTGATCAACTGCCCTGAGTATCTGATCAGTGAAAGCAGCATTCTCCTCTCGCAGGGCAGCGACCTCAGCTCTTGTCTTTGTAAGCTGTGAGACAACCTGTGGAAGTACCTTAATAACTTTGTCAGTGTTATACAGGTAGTTGGATACAGAAATGGCTAAGTCATTTTGGTTGGTGGTGAGCTGGGCAATGGCAGTGGCATGAGTGGTAAAGTTGGTGGTGGAGGTGGAAGCTAGCTCAGTGACTGCATGGTTTATTGCAGCACTAGCATCAGCTACTGTTTGTACTCTCTCACTAACAGATGTGCTCCATGGTTCAATGGAGTTGTATACATCAGTGAGAGCAGTGACAGCTTTCTGGAGGACAGAGACATTGCCAATAAGTGCCTCACGGTCTTCAGTGAGCATCTTAATTTGGGTTTGGGATTGGGCAATGTACTCCATCAGTAGCTGATCTGATGTGGAGTTGGTGGAGGTGTTTGTGGGAGTAGTTTGGGTAATAATAATGGGGGTAGGTGTAGATTGGGCTACATGATCAGGGGGTATGGTCTGATCAGCAGCAACTTGGATGTTATCACTGGAGAAAGAGGTGGGGGTAAGCTCTCTGATGGGAGAGTTGGATGTGGGTGGAGGAATGGGTTGGGTGTCCTCTAAGGTGTCCATGGGCATGATTTCCTCATCATCAGCTTGTGATTTAGCTGGTGGTTCATTGGAAATAGAAGTAGCGACCTGTATCTCACCATGGGTCAGTGGTGAGACATTGACAGCCGGTGCAGTGATAGATGAGAGGTGGCCCGGGTCTGTAGCCAGTGGTGTGACATCAGCTATGAGTGTGTTATCACCCACTGATGTCACTAGCCCTTTGAATGAAATGTCACCCTTTTGTGAGGATGACAAGTGGCTGGGTTGACTCAATCTGAGGGTGTGGGGTGCACCCGAATCACTGCCAACAGTGGTTTGATCCACTGCAGCTATCTGTAGTTGTCCCTTTATAGAGTCATTGGACTTTCGGGAGTCCAGTGAAGCAGATAAAAAGTTGAGGGTTGAGCAGTGGTGCCCTCAGCAACTGAACGTACAGTCACTGATTCACCACTGGCATCCATAGATGTCTTCTTTTTACTATGTCCCTGATCCTTTAATGTCAGGGACCCTAATTTGGATTTTTTCTTGGGAGCAGTGGGTGGTTTCTTGACTGGTGGTTGACCAACAGTAGTCATTGGGGGTGTGGTCAGTGACGTGGTCGATGGGGGGGCAGCAACTAACATTTGTACAGAAGTT
Source organism: Pseudognaphalium luteoalbum (assembly GCA_963422505.1). NCBI lineage: Eukaryota > Viridiplantae > Streptophyta > Magnoliopsida > Asterales > Asteraceae > Pseudognaphalium > Pseudognaphalium luteoalbum. Next base: position 54,932,086 of record OY730196.1, read on the forward strand.
ACAGGCTGGGGTGCAAGGATCCCCGGGTGTTTCATAAAAGCGGGTAAAACCACAGTCGCTGGTTTTGCAAAAATCTGAGATCCTACCAGAGTGGGCTCAAATCCCTGAAAAGATACCCTATCATAGGCAGCAAACTGATCCCTAAAGATCAGTGAGAGATACCTAGGGTAAGGTACATATTTTGCCCTGGCAGGCTCAGCGACTTTGGTGATCAGTTCGTTAAAGATCAAACTTGCATAGTCAACTCGTAGAGAGTTGACTAGTGACCAACTGATCTGGGCCTCCAGGGAGCTGAATTGATCATAGCTACCTGATTTTGTACCCAAAGATTGGATAAAGTTTGTGAAAATAGCATTCCAAACACCATCCATTTTTGTTTTGTGGACCGTAGAGTACTTACGGTTGCCACTGCCATCGACTGAGTATTTACACTCAATCTCAGTAAGATCGACGAGGCCTTGTTTAGCAACGTCGCTCTCTGGCAGCGACTCGTACGACTCATAGGTCGGCAGTTGTAAAATGGAGCGGATGGTGTTGGCAGTTATGGTGATGGTTTGGGTACCATTGTCTATAAAACCCTGGAGTTGGGAAACACCAGAGACGACAGAGTGAGTGCAGGTATACCAGAACTCACTGAGCCATTCTGGGTTCATTTCCCCAGGAGACAAGGTAAGAGCAGGGAGGATAAAGTGATTTTTAAGAAAGTTTATCACCTCCGCATACTCAGGTTTAGGGCAAGTTACATTTCCCAAATAGTTAGATTTGGGAACTGTAATAACAAGCGTCTCACTGACCGCAGAGGCTCGAAGAGCTTTAATCTCTGGGGTCGGTGTGTAAGCATTGTTGAAAAATTTTGTTCTTGCCATTTTGAAAAAGTAAAAGTAGAAGATTTAAAATTTGAGATATTTGCAGAGAAAATGAAGAATATGAAGTTTGAAAAATTAGAAAGCGTAAAGAATGAAAAGGTAAGGGTTTCGCTGCTTATATACGGTTACTGATGTAAAAATGTGTGGTCAAAACGAGTATGTACGTGGTCAAAAAGTGGAGGTTGGTGGTAGGGGAGTAGGGTGATGATGGTGATAAGTGGTAACATTAAATGGTGATGGGAGTGGTGCGCCGGAAAGGTATACGAGGTGTCAGAAAAAGTGTACCTTTTCGAGTTCCCATGAGATATTTTAATAAGGCATTTATTAAGAATATAAATCGTTAAAAATTAAATACAAAATGTATTAATTGTAAGGAATATATGTCGAAATAAATGCTATATTAAATAATAACAAACTTTCGCTGATACACTATGTCTCAGCGAGATGAAAATAAATTATATCTTAAAATAAAATAAATATTATGTTTCATATCTGATGTTGCTGATCAAATTACAACTTAGAATACTAATCTAATCAGCTAGTCAAGTTTGTGAAGCATAAGATATATTTTATTTATGTGATACAAAGAATTTTCATATATAGTTACAAAGTATATAATTTATTGATCATAACTATGCTAACTTATTGTTCTTGCTGATTACATCAGTGAGAATAATAGGCCAGCGAGTTAAAATTATAAACTGTATATTCTGTAATTACCTTTTATTAAACAATCAGGTTTTAATCATTTAAGTTCAACATTCCCAACTCGCTGATGAGAAAGGTGAATCTTTTCTCATCTAAAGGTTTTGTAAATATGTCAGCGAGTTGGTAGTCAGTTGGAATGAAATGCAATTCAATGTCACCTTTCATGACGTGGTCCATGAAGAAGTGATATCTGACATCAATATGCTTTGTCCTTGAGTGCATCACAGGATTATTTGCTATGGCAATAGCACTTTGACTGTCACAATAGATTGGAACATTCCCAAAGTCAAAGCCATAGTCAGCGAGCTGATTTCTCATCCACAGAATTTGAGCAGTGCAAGCTCCAGCAGCGACATATTCAGCCTCAGCAGTAGAAGTTGAGACAGAATTTTGTTTCTTGCTTGACCAGCTTACAAGCTTTTCTCCAATAAACTGACAGCTACCGGAGGTACTCTTTCTGTCCATTTTGCATCCAGCATGATCAGAATCTGAATATCCCTTCAGTGAGAAATCTGAACCAGATGGGTACCAGAGACCAAGATTTGGTGTACCCTTCAGATATCTGAATATTCTTTTGACAGCGAGCAAATGGGATTCCTTTGGATCAGCCTGATATCTAGCACATAGACAAGTAGCAAATATAATGTCTGGTCTACTAGCAGTTAAATACAGCAGTGACCCGATCATTCCTCTGTAAGCAGTGATGTTTACAGATTTACCATCAGGATCAGCATGTAATTTTACTGCAGGTGACATTGGTGTAGCAAGGGATGAGCAGTTGGTGAATTCAAATTTCTTTAATAAATCTTTAACATATTTTCCTTGATTTATAAAAATACCAGTCTTGGTTTGCTTTATTTGCAGACCAAGGAAAAATGTTAGTTCACCCATCATGCTCATTTCATAACTTTTAGTCATGGGGTCACTGAATTCCTTGCACAAGTCATTGTTAGTAGATCCAAAAATAATATCATCAACATAAATTTGGACCAATATAACATCTCTCTTATCTTTTTTAATAAAAAGTGTGCTGTCAATTTTACCTCTGACATACCCACAGTTAGTTAAGAAGGTAGAGAGAGTGTCATACCAAGCTCTAGGAGCTTGTTTTAGTCCATATAAAGCTTTCTCCAGCTTATAGACATAACCTGGATGCTTGGGATCAGTGAATCCAGGTGGTTGCTTCACATACACTTCTTCCTGCAGCTTTCCATTCAAGAAGGCACTTTTCACATCCATTTGATATACCTTGAACTTCTTGTGAGCTGCATATGCTAAGAACAACCTGATTGCTTCAAGCCTAGCAACTGGTGCAAAGGTTTCATCGTAATCGATTCCTTCTTGCTGACAGTAACCTTGTGCAACCAGTCTAGCCTTATTCCTTATTACAACACCATCAGCATCCATCTTGTTTCTGAACACCCATCTTGTTCCAATCACAGATTTCCCAGCTACTTGAGGTACTAACTTCCACACTTTATTCCTTTCAAACTGTGATAGCTCATCTTGCATGGCAGCTATCCAGTGATGATCAGTGAGTGCCTCATCAATTTTCTTGGGCTCAATCAGTGACACAAAGCTTACAAACAAACAAAAGTTAGCAGATGCTGATCTGGTCTGGACCTTGGATTGAGGATCACCAATAATCAATTGATTATCAATATGTCTAGTCCATTTAGTCACTCGCTGAGGTTCAGTAGTGACTTGATTATTCAGAGATGATCCACCAGACACATCAGCATTAGAAGCATGATTAATGTTTAAGCTTTGATTTGGACAGTGAGTGTTATTATTTTGATGCAGATGATGAGATGATGATGATGGGATATCAATAGGCAAGGATGAAGTTCCTGAATCATTCTTAGCTAAAGTAGAGCCAGAAGTACCTTCAGGGACATCATCTTCCCTTTCAGAATCTGATGGATGAACCTCATGCTTGTCATCACTGATTGTATTAAAATTAAGATTTTCATAGTCTTTTGGATCAGTGAGTGATTCATCATAAGATTCATCAAAGGTAACATCCATTGATTATTCAATACATTCCCTTCTTTTATTATAAACTCTGAAAGCTTTTGAAATGATTGAGTAACCAATAAATATACCTTCATCAGCTTTGGGATCAAACTTTCCTAAGTGATCTCTTTTGTTTAAGACATAGCAGGTACTGCCAAAAACATGAAGAAAACTTATGTCAGGTTTTCTCCCCCTTAATACCTCATAGGCTGTCTTGTCATGTCTCTTGACAATCAAAGACCTATTCTGAGTGTCACAGGCAGTGTTAACTGCTTCAGCCCAGAAATGGGTCTTAAGACCAGCATCTATGAGCATTGACCTTGCTGATTCAATCAAGGTTCTATTTCTCCTCTCTGCAACACCATTTTGTTGAGGTGTTCTTGGTGTAGAGAAGTTTTGAGAAATACCTTTTGAATCACAGAAACTTTCAAGGTCAACATTTCTAAATTCAGTGCCATTATCACTTCTTAAATGTTTAATTGAACAATCATTTAAGTTTTCCATCTTTTTGATAAAGGATATGATTTCCTGTGTTGCATCACTTTTGGCTTTGAGGAAGAATACCCAAGTAAATCTGGAATATTCATCCACAATTACCAAGCAATACCTTTTACCACCAAGACTGGGAGAACTCACTGGACCAAACAGATCCATATGCATCAGTTGAAAACATTCTGTCACTGAAGATGTTTGTTTGCTTTTGAAAGAAGAGCTGTGATGCTTTCCCTTCTCACACGCTGAACAAAGCTTGTCTTTGTCATAAGTAAGCTTTGGAAGACCATTTACCAAGTCATTTTTGCTGAGCTTGCTGATGGCCTTGAAGTTCAGGTGAGAAAGACGCTTATGCCATAACCATTTTTCTTCTGAAACGGTTCTGGAATAAAAGCATGTTCCTGATTGTGCTGAGTCCATATTGACTACATATGTATTTCCTTTCCTTTGAGCACCCAGGACAGCACTTCCATTCTTGTTGTAAACAACTCCAGCTTCATGATCAAATAGCACCTTATTTTTGGCATCGCAGAATTGACTGATGCTTAATAGATTATGCTTCAGTCCTTCAACATATGCCACCCTTTTAAACATGACATTTCCATTGGTCAAGACCCACCCCATACCCTCTGGTCTTACCAATGTTGTTATCACCAAAAACTACATCAGGACCTCTTTCATCCTGGTAGTCGCTGAGCAGGGACTTACATCCGGTCATATGTCTGGAACACCCATTATCCAGATACCAGATTGTCTCTCTAAGAATACCCTACATTAGGAGTAAAATGTTAGTTCAATTTATGAACCCATCCTGAGATGGGTTCATAGTGGACAAGCCTTGAACTTGGCTTCCACTGACCAGCAAAACATTTGACTCACTGCTGGTGGTTGGTTGGACACAAGCTTGTACTGATGAACAATCTGTTGACACATATTGTCTATTTCCACACTTATAGAATTTTTTATTTGTGGCTTTAGACTTCTTTTGCTCAGTATGCTGATTTGATTGAGATTTAAAAGAGTTCAGACTTACTATCTTAGTTTGTTTCTTTGACTCCAAGTCACTGATGACAAGATCATCAGTCACTGGGGTGTCAGAGGTGAGGTTGCTGAATGACTTTTGATTAATAGCAGTAAAACTTATGGAAACTGGATTAGTTGTTCACTTATTTATGCTCAAGTCTTTCAATTCATCAATACTTGCAGCTATATCACAATTGTCAGTGACCAGCGAGCTTTTAACAAAGTGATTTGGTTTAGTCTCGCTGAAGACTGACATTGGCTCAAAAACGAAGTTTGAAAAGAGTTGATCAGGCTTGAATATTTGATCAATGCTTGTTGCATCAGCCAGAGAAGCAGCTGTATCATAATCACCTCCCAAAATAGCTTTCACTTGTTTTGGAATTTGATTATTGACACACTGATTTACGTTTAATGCAGATTTGCACCATGACTTTATAACTTCATTGAATTGAGAAAATTTGGTTTCAAAATTTACTTTCTCTTGAATGCACATTTGATTTGCATGTATTTGTGCATCAAGTTCAAGTTTTTAGGTCTTTCATTTTCAACAAATTTTCTTCTTGAAGTTTAAGTTTTGATGTTAAGTCATTGATCATGCATTCTTGCCTTTTCTGAATATCATGAGCATTTGATAAATCAACTATCAAAGTCTCAAAGATATTCTCCTTTTCAGTCACTGAAGCTGATTTAAAGCAATGTACCTTGTAGCGAGTCTCTGGATCCCAGCCGGATGCTGACCATTTCTTAGCTACTTCCTTGATGTCTTCATGGAAGTTAGCATCATCAGCCATCAGGCAGTTATCCCGATCTAAACAAATCATAGCTTCTTATTCATCAGATGATGAGGTTGAGTCAGAGTCGCTGAAGGATCCTTCTTCAGCGACGAACCCTTTTCCCTTCTTCTTGCCAGCTTTGGACAGAGCTTTCAGCTTCTTGTACTTTGACTTGTACTTGTTGTACTTGTCATTTCTGAAGCTGGTCCTTTGCTCAGGGAGAGGATTGACAGCTTTGGATCTACAGTCAGCTGCAAAGTGACCAGGTTTGCAACATTTGTAGCAGTCACCTTTTGACTTTGGGATGTCACTTGATGGTGCACCAGCAAATTTGTTGAACCTTGTGTTCTTTCTGAAATTTGCAACCATCATGGCCATATCTCTTTCCATCTTCTCTAGTCCTTCTTCATAGCTGACTTCAGACTGACTGTCAGCAGCACAACCTTCCTCATCTGCAATCAGTGACTTTGAACTCAACTTGGTGATCTTAACTTTCTGCTTTTGATCAATCTCTTCTAGCTCAGCTACAAGGGCATTAGAAATCTTTTGACTGCCTAGTGCAGCACGAATGTGCTCACTTTGATCAGCTTGTTTCTCAGATTGTTCCCGATTTAACAATATACCATAAATTTGAGTTAGATTGAGAGAAGTATAATCATTACGTTGTCGAGTACATGTTGCAATGGTTCCCCAAACTTTTCTAGGCAACAGTTCTAGAAATTTTTCGACAACAAATCTTTGGTCCTTTCCTATATTAGCCTTTTCCATTTTATTTATTAAAGCTTGATATCTAGTATAGGTGGAGGCCAGTGACTCATTGGGTTCCATAGCAAACAGTTCATACTGACGAGTCAGATTTACTTCTCTACAACGAATAATGTCAGGGGTTCCAATATATATATTTCTCAGAGTGTCCCACAGGTGTTTCGCTGTACTGCACAATCTAATGGACTCAAACACTTCATCAGGAAGTGACATGCTTATGTATATTTTAGCTTGTTTATCCAGCCTGACCATGCGCCTGTCCTCATCTGTCCATTGTTCCTCCCTTTTTGGCATAACCATTTCTGGTAATGCAGGAGTGGTTGCAGTGGCTGCAACAGCAGGAATAATGACAGTGGGGGTGTGAGGACCGTCAGTTATTATAGAACAAAGACGATCATCAACAAGGTCTAAGAACGTCATCATCCTGGACATCCAGGTTTCAATTCTTGATGGGTCAAAAGCTGGAGGTTTTGTAGTGTGACACCCGTCAATTTAGGACTAGTAGTTAGTGCCTAATCAAGTTTTAATACATGTAATTAGCTCTGTGTTAGGCTAATTAATGTATCAACATATACAAGTATGCGATTTGATTAAATCGTACGAGCTTCAAATCGAATGCAATTCGATTCAATTAATACGGACGTTGGTGAAAATTTTATTAAATAATATAATATTATTTAATAACGCAATTATATCCAAAATATTATTTAGATAATATTTCAATTCAAATTCGTATCGTACAAACAAGGACTACACGATTAGATTATTAAACGCGCAAACAAATCGAAACAAGTTAAAGTTATACCTTATAACGCAACCATTAAGTATTTGGTAAAATACTTCATCAAAATATTGGGTAATTATTCGTATTTAAAACGTGTATTTAAACGTATAAAATAAACATTTAACGTTTAAACGAACGGGAGAACGAACACCGCACGGAGCGCGATTGCGGGGACTGTAAAAGGTGAGGCTTTCACCTACACCCCACCTCCCCTTTCCCTCTTTCTTTCATTTGCATTCATCAAAAACACACACACACCACTAAACACTCTCAAACCCATCACCACCAAATTTTCGGATTTATCAAATCCGACCACAAAACTTACATTTTCGGAATCACCATCAAGCAAGGAACAAGATTTACAAAAGCATCATCATCATCTTCGGCCTCCTCTAGCTTCGATTTGAAATTGTAAGAAATTCTCTAAATATTTAGATCTACTCATTTTGGTGTATTATTTCGGTGTTATAATGTTTACACAACTTAGTATTGTCCAAATGTATGAGGAAAACATGATTTTTTAGCCTAAAAACGAGTTAGATTTGGGTTTTGGGTTTGAAAACCACGACAGTCGCTGGGGACTGTCTGAGTGTTCATCTTTGCGACACAAGCCTTGTGTCGCATAAGATCCTTTGTGTCGTACCTTATGTCGCAAATCCCATGCGACACAATCACTATGTCGCTGTTAAATCAGCATCGTACACTTATGCGACACAACCCTTGTGTCGCTAAGCTCTTGTGTCGCATTCTTATGCGACACAACCCTTGTGTCGCATACATGACCATTGTGTCGCATGCTGTGTCGCTAAAAACAGAGAGTTTAAAACTCATTTTTCACAAAGTTTTGAGACTCAAAATTTGACACTCAATTTCACCGAAATTCAAGTCCAGATGCGTTTTTCACAAAGTTTTGAGACTCAAAGCTCGACCCCAGCCAGGGGCTCTGCCCCTTGGACCCCGCCAGGGGCTGCCGCCCCTTGGACCCCGCCAGGGGCTGCCGCCCCTTGGACCCCGCTACCAGGGGCGCTGCCCCCAGACCCCCGTCATTAACGGGCTTCGCCCTTACCCTAGGTTCACAAGTAACGGTGTTACATATAAACTTTCACACCAAGTGTTAAACTTGTATAACATCAAACACGAATGCGATACAACTTCTAAAATTTATTTTTAGTATAATGCTTCAAAATCATCAAAATAATGATATGGGATTATCATTACAAATAAATCACCAACGGGCCGTACACGTTTTCAAAACACAAGTCAAACAACCAAATCGTAGTAATTTGGATAATTCAATTAACCAAATCGTAGTAATTTGGACATTCTAAGTTGGACGAACAATTACAAGGGCAGTCTTTCGAGATGCCTACTCATGTTATAACCATTGTGTGTCTTGGACACTCTCAGGCTACAAGTCTTCGGACATCAATCCACCGCTAATCAATTCAAGTTTATTAATTTAATCGCTCAAGGCTCAGGTGAGTCTCATGGCCCCTATTTTACTGCTTTTCAATCAGGGGTGTGATATTATTGCTCGTTTTGTTTTACAAGTAGAACGCAAGTACAATTCAATCAAATACTACATGAGTTGTTTTCAACTAATCAATAAAGCCCTCCATAGCATAGTCTGGTAATACATCTGTAGCGTGAATGTTAGTATATGATATCATATAGGATTGACAATCCTCGTCCGGGTTAGCACGCACTAACTGGTCAAACGGACGTATTAGCATTTGGGAAGACGAGTGTGGATTAGGCACTCGTAGGAGGCATTTCAAGTTAGGTTTCCTTAAGTGGGCCTGACAACTCAAGTTAAGCTCAGACTATGTGCTCATGGCTGTATAACTTTTATCTTGCTTAATTGCATTTTAAATTCAATTATAAAATCTTGCGGTTCATACAAATATATGTTGATATACAAACCTGTGAGCTCACCAGCGTTTCGCTGACCCATTTTAGCATGTATCACAGGTGACCAGCAGTAGGTTGGACTGCTTAATCAAGATCCATTAGCTCGAGTCAGCATGCAAACAATCAGAGATTTAGCTGCATTATTACATTTTGTATAGTTTAATTATGTACTTAAATCTCTCAATTTCAAAAGGAGCTAATGTAACCAATATTTTGATGTAAACTTTTATTTTATCAATATCAATGTAAAACGACGCATGTAGTGGTCGTTCATTATTAATCTCTGTGCTTTGATTATTGATTAGTAACACCCAAATCCTGCTTCCGCTAAACAATAAATTTGGGGGTGTTACAGATTGGTATCAGAGCCTAAGGTTATAGTGAACTAGGTTGCATTTAGTGGGCCTAGACTATGACCGTTAGGCAGTATTCCTCATTAAGTATGATTAGGTTCAGTGACTGCATTGTATTAGTTTAATTTAACATAGCCTGATCAACTATGTACAATTAAAAGAATATAATGTGGAATCTGAAAGGAGTCATGACTGAACAGGATACACTAGTTGACTCTGACCACGAGAGAAACCGGGACTCAAACTTGTCTGTGTTAGACACTCTAGGCTATTATGTGATATATATATATATATATATACATAGATAAGCCTCGTTCTCACTCAATATCTTAGGCTATATTATATATGTATTATATGAATATAGGCCTCACTTTTTCTAACGCTTTGTCTCAGAATGGCAAACACACCTCCCAATTCATCACGCTCTCATCCGTATGGATCGCGTAATCCAAGGGTAGCTAGGAGGAACCCTAGGTTGCCTCGAGCTGACCCATACCCCATTCATTTCACTTTGCCGGATTTAGCCACTAGGCTACACCGACACGAACAACGACTTGATACTATGGATATCGAACTCCAAGAAACCAACGAAAACTGGAGACTCACATCACTTGAACGCATCAATCAAGTCTCCGAGGATCATGAACATACAATCAACCACGTGAACACCCTTGACAATCGTCTGGGTGAAACCGTCGAAACCATGGAGGTTGTCCACAACCAAGTGATTGGCAACCGAAATGAAATTTCCGTCCTACAATCAAGGCTGAACCAATGCGAGACACGTCTAAGGGAAACCGAGGACGCCCTCCGAATGTTTAGCAGACTTGCAGAATCTGTGGACCATCTCACCACACTACTTCCACAACTCAATCTACGTCAGGATTAGCTTAGGCTGAACCTGTACTCTATTATGTTTTCATAGGACCTATGTAATTCGACCGGATGTAACAATTCCCGGAACTTTTGTAAAACTTCTAAGTCTGTAGCTTTTGAAACTCGTGATTTAGAACCGTCTGTAATCATTAAATATCGTAATATCAATCAGTAATTCCTCTCGACTATCTTACATTGTTAATTTTCACTATGTGATGTTGTATATTACCGCTTAAATATATATACATCCATTGAATTATCATTCCGGTACAACTTCTCATGTACCTCTTGTTTCTTTCTTGAAGAATCATGCCGCCAAAGAAGAAAAGTTACAGTGATGCCGAACTTGCTGCTATCGTATCTCGAGCAGTGGCCGATGCTTTGGCTGCTCGGGATTCACCTTGAAACTCCCAAAGTAATGACGAAACCCCAGTCATTACCCCTGTCATCAAGCCTTGTTCCTACAAGGATTTTCTCAGCTGTAAACCACTTTACTTCAAAGGCACGGAAGGTGCCATTGGTCTGATCCGATGGATTGAACGTATGGAATCTGTCTTCAACCTCTGCAACTGTGCTGAGGAAAACAAGGTCAAATTCTCTGCTTACACCTTTCAAGAAGGTGCACTCACGTGGTGGAACACCCACGCAAACTCTGTAGGCATCGAAATAGCAAACCAACTCCCCTGGGCTGAATTGAAGAAAAAGCTAAGAGAAAAATACTGCCCCGAAGAAGAACTGCATCGGTTGGAGGAAGAGTTCTGGCACCTGACTGTGCAGGGAACTGACATTGCTGGATATACCACCAAATTCCAACAATTCGCTTTGTTATGCCCGGGTTTGGTTGATCCGGAGGAAAAATGCATCAAAAGATACATCCGCGGCCTCCCGGAAAATATCCAAGGGAATGTCGCTTCATCCAAGCCAACCACTACTGAAAGTGCTATCCGGCTAGCACATGAACTCATGGCAATGGTTGTCAGCCGTGAAAAATCCAATACATCCTCCTCCAACAACAACAAACGCAAACCTTCTGAACACCACAACAACCAGAACAAGAAATTCAACACCATCCAAGTTTACAACACCAACTCTGAACCCAAACGCGCTTACACTGGGGACAGACCATATTGTTCCAAGTGCAACTACCACCACGACGGTCCATGCAGTACTCCCTGCAACAACTGCAGGAGGTATGGTCACTTGACCCGAGATTGCCGAGCCCCCAAATCCAACAACAACACCTCTCGCAACAATTCCAACCAACCCAAATCCTGCTTTGGGTGTGGAGAAACAGGACACTTCAAGAACGAATGTCCTAAAAACAAGAACAAGGGCAACAACAACAACAACAACAACGCGAGGGGAAGAGCGTTTGTACTCAATTCTGGGGATGCCCGTCAGGACCCGAATGTGGTCACGGGTATGTTCCTCCTCAACAACTTAACTGCTTCTGTTCTATTTGATACTGGTGCCGATAGAAGCTTTATTTCTGATGAGTTTTGCCCACTACTTGACATCACCCCAATTGCCTTAGATGTTAAGTACACCGTAGAACTTGCAAATGGTAAGCTCATAGAAACCAATAGTGTGATACCTAATTGCACTTTAAACCTAGCCAACGAAATCTTTTCAATCGATCTTATGCCTGTTGAAATTGGAAGTTTCGACGTCATCATTGGAATGGACTGGTTGTCCAAACATCGCGCTGAAATCATTTGTTATGATAAACTCGTTCGTATTCCTCTCGCCGTCGGTAGAACCTTGGTCATACAGGGGGAGACCGGTGGGACGAGACTAAACGTTATATCTTGCTTAAAAACTCGGAAATTCCTGAGAAAAGGTTATCCAGCAATCCTCGCACACATCATGGAGAAAAAGTCGGAGGAGAAGCGACTTGAGGATGTACCCATCGTTCGAGACTTCCCAGAAGTCTTTCCCGAAGAACTGCCTGGTCTGCCACCGCCAAGATAGGTTGAGTTCTCAATCGATCTCGTGCCAGGTGCTACACCCGTGGCCCGAGCACCATACCGATTAGCCCCATCCGAACTTCAGGAACTGTCCACCCAATTACAGGAACTCCTGGATAGAGGATTCATTCGACCGAGTTCTTCACCTTGGGGAGCTCCGGTCCTATTTGTCAAAAAGAAAGACGGTTCTTTCCGAATGTGCATCGATTATCGTGAGTTGAACAAACTAACCGTCAAGAACCGTTATCCACTTCCTCGCATTGATGACCTGTTTGACCAACTCCAAGGGTCAAGTATTTATTCAAAGATCGATCTTCGGTCAGGTTATCATCAACTTCGAGTTCATGACACCGATATTCCGAAAACTGCCTTCCGAACTCGTTACGGGCATTATGAATTTCAAGTAATGCCATTCGGCCTAACCAACGCACCGGCTGTATTCATGGATCTTATGAATCGGGTGTGCAAACCGTATCTCGACAAGTTTGTCATTGTCTTCATTGATGACATTCTCATATACTCACAAAATGAACAAGAACACGTGCAACACCTCAAAATCATTCTAGAACTACTTAAACACGAAGAGCTTTACGCCAAATTCTCCAAGTGTGAGTTCTGGATACAATCCGTTCAATTCCTTGGACATGTTGTTAATAGTCAAGGAATCCATGTCGATCCATCAAAAATCGAAGCCATCAAGTACTGGCAAGCACCAACATCTCCAACTGAAGTACGTCAATTCCTGGGTCTTGCCGGATACTATCGGCGATTCATTAAAAATTTCTCAAAGATAGCTCAACCAGTCACAACCCTGACTCAGAAAGACAAAAAGTTCGATTGGACTAATAAACAAGAGTCAGCATTTCAACTTCTGAAACAAAAGCTTTGCAGTGCTCCGATTCTATCATTACCCGAAGGCACCGATGACTTCGTGGTATACTGCGATGCTTCTCATCAAGGTCTCGGTTGCGTGCTGATGCAACGAGACAAAGTTATTGCTTATGCTTCGCGACAGCTCAAAATTCATGAAAAGAACTACACCACCCACGATCTTGAGCTGGGAGCTGTCGTCTTTGCCCTCAAAATCTGGAGACATTACCTTTATGGCACTAAGTGCACAATCTTTACCGACCACAAAAGTCTCCAACACATATTCGATCAGAAGGATCTCAACATGAGACAACGCCGGTGGGTCGAGTTGCTTACCGACTACGATTGTGAGATCAAATACCATCCGGGTAAGGCTAATGTTGTTGCCGATGCCCTCAGTCGAAAAGAACGAACGAAATCACTTCGAGTCCGAGCCCTTAGTATGACCATTCACAATGATCTAAACATTCAGATTCTCACTGCTCAACTCGAAGCTCTGAAACCCGATAATATCGAAAACGAAGCCTTGCGAGGCATGGACAAACAATTCGAAACCAAACCTAACGGGATTAGGTATTTCTCAAACCGAATCTGGTTACCCAGTTTTGGAAATCTACGAGACTTGGTGATGGATGAAGCTCACAAGTCCAAATATTCTATCCATCCTGGATCCGACAAAATGTATCATGGCATCAAGGAATTCTATTGGTGGCCGAATATGAAATCTGAAATCGCTACGTACGTCAGCAAGTGCCTCACTTGCTCAAAAGTCAAAGTCGAATATCAAAAACCTTCTGGTTTACTCCAACAACCCAGCATTCCTGAATGGAAATGGGAACAAATTTCTATGGATTTCATAACCAAACTACCAAAGTCATCGAGCGGTTGCGATACCATTTGGGTGATTGTCGATTGTCTCACAAAATCTGCACATTTTCTGGCAATTAAGGAAGCCGACAAAATGGAACGCCTCTCACAAATCTACCTCAAAGAGGTTGTTTCTCGACACGGTGTTCCAATCTCGATTATCTCCGACAGGGATAGTCGTTTCACATCTCAATTTTGGCAATCACTTCAAAAATCATTGGGTACCCGTCTTGATATGAGTACCGCATACCATCCTCAAACCGACGGCCAAAGTGAACGGACCATTCAAACACTAGAAGACATGCTACGAGCCTGCGTAGTTGATTTCGGTGTAAATTGGGAAAAACATCTACCATTGTGCGAGTTTTCGTACAACAACAGCTATCACACCAGCATTAAGGCTGCACCTTTCGAGGCACTCTACGGTCGTAAGTGCCGATCACCTATCTGTTGGACCGAAGTGGGAGACAGTCAACTCACTGGTCCTGAGATCATTCACGAAACAACCGAGAAAATCTTCGAGATTCAAAACAAACTCAAAGCCGCACGTGATCGTCAGAAAAGTTATGCTGACGTGAGACGCAAACCACTCGAATTCCAGGTTGGGGATCGAGTACTACTCAAGGTTTCACCTTGGAAAGGTGTTATCCGATTCGGTAAACGCGGGAAATTAAATCCCAGATACATTGGACCATTCGAGATCCTCGAGAGGGTAGGTCCAGTGGCATATCGATTGCAGCTGCCATCCGAGCTCAGCAGTGTGCATCCCACTTTTCACATTTCAAATTTAAAGAAGTGTCTGTCTGATGAGACACTTATCATTCCACTCGATGAAATTCGTATTGACGACAAGCTTCATTTTGTTGAAGAACCCGCCGAAATCATGGACCGTGAGGTCAAACAACTCAAACAAAGTCGTATTCCCATCGTCAAAGTCAGGTGGAATTCGCGACGTGGGCCGGAATTCACCTGGGAACGGGAAGACCAAATGCGACTCAAGTACCCTCAGTTATTCACTGAAGCTACTTCAAACACGACTTCAACTTAAATTTCGGGACGAAATTCTTCTAACAGGGGGAGAATGTGACACCCGTCAATTTAGGACTAGTAGTTAGTGCCTAATCAAGTTTTAATACATGTAATTAGCTCTGTGTTAGGCTAATTAATGTATCAACATATATATTGATGAGTATATATATACAAGTATGCGATTTGATTAAATCGTACGAGCTTCAAATCGAATGCAATTCGATTCAATTAATACGGACGTTGGTGAAAATTTTATTAAATAATATAATATTATTTAATAACGCAATTATATCCAAAATATTATTTAGATAATATTTCAATTCAAATTCGTATCGTACAAACAAGGACTACACGATTAGATTATTAAACGCGCAAACAAATCGAAACAAGTTAAAGTTATACCTTATAACGCAACCATTAAGTATTTGGTAAAATACTTCATCAAAATATTGGGTAATTATTCGTATTTAAAACGTGTATTTAAACGTATAAAATAAACATTTAACGTTTAAACGAACGGGAGAACGAACACCGCACGGAGCGCGATTGCGGGGACTGTAAAAGGTGAGGCTTTCACCTACACCCCACCTCCCCTTTCCCTCTTTCTTTCATTTGCATTCATCAAAAACACACACACACCACTAAACACTCTCAAACCCATCACCACCAAATTTTCGGATTTATCAAATCCGACCACAAAACTTACATTTTCGGAATCACCATCAAGCAAGGAACAAGATTTACAAAAGCATCATCATCATCTTCGGCCTCCTCTAGCTTCGATTTGAAATTGTAAGAAATTCTCTAAATATTTAGATCTACTCATTTTGGTGTATTATTTCGGTGTTATAATGTTTACACAACTTAGTATTGTCCAAATGTATGAGGAAAACATGATTTTTTAGCCTAAAAACGAGTTAGATTTGGGTTTTGGGTTTGAAAACCACGACAGTCGCTGGGGACTGTCTGAGTGTTCATCTTTGCGACACAAGCCTTGTGTCGCATAAGATCCTTTGTGTCGTACCTTATGTCGCAAATCCCATGCGACACAATCACTATGTCGCTGTTAAATCAGCATCGTACACTTATGCGACACAACCCTTGTGTCGCTAAGCTCTTGTGTCGCATTCTTATGCGACACAACCCTTGTGTCGCATACATGACCATTGTGTCGCATGCTGTGTCGCTAAAAACAGAGAGTTTAAAACTCATTTTTCACAAAGTTTTGAGACTCAAAATTTGACACTCAATTTCACCGAAATTCAAGTCCAGATGCGTTTTTCACAAAGTTTTGAGACTCAAAGCTCGACCCCAGCCAGGGGCTCTGCCCCTTGGACCCCGCCAGGGGCTGCCGCCCCTTGGACCCCGCCAGGGGCTGCCGCCCCTTGGACCCCGCTACCAGGGGCGCTGCCCCCGGACCCCCGTCATTAACGGGCTTCGCCCTTACCCTAGGTTCACAAGTAACGGTGTTACATATAAACTTTCACACCAAGTGTTAAACTTGTATAACATCAAACATGAATGCGATACAACTTCTAAAATTTATTTTTAGTATAATGCTTCAAAATCATCAAAATAATGATATGGGATTATCATTACAAATAAATCACCAACGGGCCGTACACGTTTTCAAAACACAAGTCAAACAACCAAATCGTAGTAATTTGGATAATTCAATTAACCAAATCGTAGTAATTTGGACATTCTAAGTTGGACGAACAATTACAAGGGCAGTCTTTCGAGATGCCTACTCATGTTATAACCATTGTGTGTCTTGGACACTCTCAGGCTACAAGTCTTCGGACATCAATCCACCGCTAATCAATTCAAGTTTATTAATTTAATCGCTCAAGGCTCAGGTGAGTCTCATGGCCCCTATTTTACTGCTTTTCAATCAGGGGTGTGATATTATTGCTCGTTTTGTTTTACAAGTAGAACGCAAGTACAATTCAATCAAATACTACATGAGTTGTTTTCAACTAATCAATAAAGCCCTCCATAGCATAGTCTGGTAATACATCTGTAGCGTGAATGTTAGTATATGATATCATATAGGATTGACAATCCTCGTCCGGGTTAGCACGCACTAACTGGTCAAACGGACGTATTAGCATTTGGGAAGACGAGTGTGGATTAGGCACTCGTAGGAGGCATTTCAAGTTAGGTTTCCTTAAGTGGGCCTGACAACTCAAGTTAAGCTCAGACTATGTGCTCATGGCTGTATAACTTTTATCTTGCTTAATTGCATTTTAAATTCAATTATAAAATCTTGCGGTTCATACAAATATATGTTGATATACAAACCTGTGAGCTCACCAGCGTTTCGCTGACCCATTTTAGCATGTATCACAGGTGACCAGCAGTAGGTTGGACTGCTTAATCAAGATCCATTAGCTCGAGTCAGCATGCAAACAATCAGAGATTTAGCTGCATTATTACATTTTGTATAGTTTAATTATGTACTTAAATCTCTCAATTTCAAAAGGAGCTAATGTAACCAATATTTTGATGTAAACTTTTATTTTATCAATATCAATGTAAAACGACGCATGTAGTGGTCGTTCATTATTAATCTCTGTGCTTTGATTATTGATTAGTAACACCCAAATCCTGCTTCCGCTAAACAATAAATTTGGGGGTGTTACAGATTGGTATCAGAGCCTAAGGTTATAGTGAACTAGGTTGCATTTAGTGGGCCTAGACTATGACCGTTAGGCAGTATTCCTCATTAAGTATGATTAGGTTCAGTGACTGCATTGTATTAGTTTAATTTAACATAGCCTGATCAACTATGTACAATTAAAAGAATATAATGTGGAATCTGAAAGGAGTCATGACTGAACAGGATACACTAGTTGACTCTGACCACGAGAGAAACCGGGACTCAAACTTGTCTGTGTTAGACACTCTAGGCTATTATGTGATATATATATATATATATACATAGATAAGCCTCGTTCTCACTCAATATCTTAGGCTATATTATATATGTATTATATGAATATAGGCCTCACTTTTTCTAACGCTTTGTCTCAGAATGGCAAACACACCTCCCAATTCATCACGCTCTCATCCGTATGGATCGCGTAATCCAAGGGTAGCTAGGAGGAACCCTAGGTTGCCTCGAGCTGACCCATACCCCATTCATTTCACTTTGCCGGATTTAGCCACTAGGCTACACCGACACGAACAACGACTTGATACTATGGATATCGAACTCCAAGAAACCAACGAAAACTGGAGACTCACATCACTTGAACGCATCAATCAAGTCTCCGAGGATCGTGAACATACAATCAACCACGTGAACACCCTTGACAATCGTCTGGGTGAAACCGTCGAAACCATGGAGGTTGTCCACAACCAAGTGATTGGCAACCGAAATGAAATTTCCGTCCTACAATCAAGG
Source organism: Pseudognaphalium luteoalbum (assembly GCA_963422505.1). Lineage (NCBI taxonomy): Eukaryota > Viridiplantae > Streptophyta > Magnoliopsida > Asterales > Asteraceae > Pseudognaphalium > Pseudognaphalium luteoalbum. Next base: position 54,950,795 of record OY730196.1, read on the forward strand.
CTGAACCAATGCGAGACACGTCTAAGGGAAACCGAGGACGCCCTCCGAATGTTTAGCAGACTTGCAGAATCTGTGGACCATCTCACCACACTACTTCCACAACTCAATCTACGTCAGGATTAGCTTAGGCTGAACCTGTACATTATTATGTTTTCATAGGACCTATGTAATTCGACCGGATGTAACAATTCCCGGAACTTTTGTAAAACTTCTAAGTCTGTAGCTTTTGAAACTCGTGATTTAGAACCGTCTGTAATCATTAAATATCGTAATATCAATCAGTAATTCCTCTCGACTATCTTACATTGTTAATTTTCACTATGTGATGTTGTATATTACCGCTTAAATATATATACATCCATTGAATTATCATTCCGGTACAACTTCTCATGTACCTCTTGTTTCTTTCTTGAAGAATCATGCCGCTAAAGAAGAAAAGTTACAGTGATGCCGAACTTGCTGCTATCGCATCTCGAGCAGTGGCCGATGCTTTGGCTGCTCGGGATTCACCTCGAAACTCCCAAAGTAATGACGAAACCCCAGTCATTACCCCTGTCATCAAGCCTTGTTCCTACAAGGATTTTCTCAGCTGTAAACCACTTTACTTCAAAGGCACGGAAGGTGCCATTGGTCTGATCCGATGGATTGAACGTATGGAATCTGTCTTCAACCTCTGCAACTGTGCTGAGGAAAACAAGGTCAAATTCTCTGCTTACACCTTTCAAGAAGGTGCACTCACGTGGTGGAACACCCACGCAAACTCTGTAGGCATCGAAATAGCAAACCAACTCCCCTGGGCTGAATTGAAGAAAAAGCTAAGAGAAAAATACTGCCCCGAAGAAGAACTGCATCGGTTGGAGGAAGAGTTCTGGCACCTGACTGTGCAGGGAACTGACATTGCTGGATATACCACCAAATTCCAACAATTCGCTTTGTTATGCCCGGGTTTGGTTGATCCGGAGGAAAAATGCATCAAAAGATACATCCGCGGCCTCCCGGAAAATATCCAAGGGAATGTCGCTTCATCCAAGCCAACCACTACTGAAAGTGCTATCCGGCTAGCACATGAACTCATGGCAATGGTTGTCAGCCGTGAAAAATCCAATACGTCCTCCTCCAACAACAACAAACGCAAACCTTCTGAACACCACAACAACCAGAACAAGAAATTCAACACCATCCAAGTTTACAACACCAACTCTGAACCCAAACGCGCTTACACTGGGGACAGACCATATTGTTCCAAGTGCAACTACCACCACGACGGTCCATGCAGTACTCCCTGCAACAACTGCAGGAGGTATGGTCACTTGACCCGAGATTGCCGAGCCCCCAAATCCAACAACAACACCTCTCGCAACAATTCCAACCAACCCAAATCCTGCTTTGGGTGTGGAGAAACAGGACACTTCAAGAACGAATGTCCTAAAAACAAGAACAAGGGCAACAACAACAACAACAACAACGCGAGGGGAAGAGCGTTTGTACTCAATTCTGGGGATGCCCGTCAGGACCCGAATGTGGTCACGGGTATGTTCCTCCTCAACAACTTAACTGCTTCTGTTCTATTTGATACTGGTGCCGATAGAAGCTTTATTTCTGATGAGTTTTGCCCACTACTTGACATCACCCCAATTGCCTTAGATGTTAAGTACACCGTAGAACTTGCAAATGGTAAGCTCATAGAAACCAATAGTGTGATACCTAATTGCACTTTAAACCTAGCCAACGAAATCTTTTCAATCGATCTTATGCCTGTTGAAATTGGAAGTTTCGACGTCATCATTGGAATGGACTGGTTGTCCAAACATCGCGCTGAAATCATTTGTTATGATAAACTCGTTCGTATTCCTCTCGCCGTCGGTAGAACCTTGGTCATACAGGGGGAGACCGGTGGGACGAGACTAAACGTCATATCTTGCTTAAAAACTCGGAAATTCCTGAGAAAAGGTTATCCAGCAATCCTCGCACACATCATGGAGAAAAAGTCGGAGGAGAAGCGACTTGAGGATGTACCCATCGTTCGAGACTTCCCAGAAGTCTTTCCCGAAGAACTGCCTGGTCTGCCACCGCCAAGACAGGTTGAGTTCTCAATCGATCTCGTGCCAGGTGCTACACCCGTGGCCCGAGCACCATACCGATTAGCCCCATCCGAACTTCAGGAACTGTCCACCCAATTACAGGAACTCCTGGATAGAGGATTCATTCGACCGAGTTCTTCACCTTGGGGAGCTCCGGTCCTATTTGTCAAAAAGAAAGACGGTTCTTTCCGAATGTGCATCGATTATCGTGAGTTGAACAAACTAACCGTCAAGAACCGTTATCCACTTCCTCGCATTGATGACCTGTTTGACCAACTCCAAGGGTCAAGTATTTATTCAAAGATCGATCTTCGGTCAGGTTATCATCAACTTCGAGTTCATGACACCGATATTCCGAAAACTGCCTTCCGAACTCGTTACGGGCATTATGAATTTCAAGTAATGCCATTCGGCCTAACCAACGCACCGGCTGTATTCATGGATCTTATGAATCGGGTGTGCAAACCGTATCTCGACAAGTTTGTCATTGTCTTCATTGATGACATTCTCATATACTCACAAAATGAACAAGAACACGTGCAACACCTCAAAATCATTCTAGAACTACTTAAACACGAAGATCTTTACGCCAAATTCTCCAAGTGTGAGTTCTGGATACAATCCGTTCAATTCCTTGGACATGTTGTTAATAGTCAAGGAATCCATGTCGATCCATCAAAAATCGAAGCCATCAAGTACTGGCAAGCACCAACATCTCCAACTGAAGTACGTCAATTCCTGGGTCTTGCCGGATACTATCGGCGATTCATTAAAAATTTCTCAAAGATAGCTCAACCAGTCACAACCCTGACTCAGAAAGACAAAAAGTTCGATTGGACTAATAAACAAGAGTCAGCATTTCAACTTCTGAAACAAAAGCTTTGCAGTGCTCCGATTCTATCATTACCCGAAGGCACCGATGACTTCGTGGTATACTGCGATGCTTCTCATCAAGGTCTCGGTTGCGTGCTGATGCAACGAGACAAAGTTATTGCTTATGCTTCGCGACAGCTCAAAATTCATGAAAAGAACTACACCACCCACGATCTTGAGCTGGGAGCTGTCGTCTTTGCCCTCAAAATCTGGAGACATTACCTTTATGGCACTAAGTGCACAATCTTTACCGACCACAAAAGTCTCCAACACATATTCGATCAGAAGGATCTCAACATGAGACAACGCCGGTGGGTCGAGTTGCTTACCGACTACGATTGTGAGATCAAATACCATCCGGGTAAGGCTAATGTTGTTGCCGATGCCCTCAGTCGAAAAGAACGAACGAAATCACTTCGAGTCCGAGCCCTTAGTATGACCATTCACAATGATCTAAACATTCAGATTCTCACTGCTCAACTCGAAGCTCTGAAACCCGATAATATCGAAAACGAAGCCTTGCGAGGCATGGACAAACAATTCGAAACCAAACCTAACGGGATTAGGTATTTCTCAAACCGAATCTGGTTACCCAGTTTTGGAAATCTACGAGACTTGGTGATGGATGAAGCTCACAAGTCCAAATATTCTATCCATCCTGGATCCGACAAAATGTATCATGGCATCAAGGAATTCTATTGGTGGCCGAATATGAAATCTGAAATCGCTACGTACGTCAGCAAGTGCCTCACTTGCTCAAAAGTCAAAGTCGAATATCAAAAACCTTCTGGTTTACTCCAACAACCCAGCATTCCTGAATGGAAATGGGAACAAATTTCTATGGATTTCATAACCAAACTACCAAAGTCATCGAGCGGTTGCGATACCATTTGGGTGATTGTCGATTGTCTCACAAAATCTGCACATTTTCTGGCAATTAAGGAAGCCGACAAAATGGAACGCCTCTCACAAATCTACCTCAAAGAGGTTGTTTCTCGACACGGTGTTCCAATCTCGATTATCTCCGACAGGGATAGTCGTTTCACATCTCAATTTTGGCAATCACTTCAAAAATCATTGGGTACCCGTCTTGATATGAGTACCGCATACCATCCTCAAACCGACGGCCAAAGTGAACGGACCATTCAAACACTGGAAGACATGCTACGAGCCTGCGTAGTTGATTTCGGTGTAAATTGGGAAAAACATCTACCATTGTGCGAGTTTTCGTACAACAACAGCTATCACACCAGCATTAAGGCTGCACCTTTCGAGGCACTCTACGGTCGTAAGTGCCGATCACCTATCTGTTGGACCGAAGTGGGAGACAGTCAACTCACTGGTCCTGAGATCATTCACGAAACAACCGAGAAAATCTTCGAGATTCAAAACAAACTCAAAGCCGCACGTGATCGTCAGAAAAGTTATGCTGACGTGAGACGCAAACCACTCGAATTCCAGGTTGGGGATCGAGTACTACTCAAGGTTTCACCTTGGAAAGGTGTTATCCGATTCGGTAAACGCGGGAAATTAAATCCCAGATACATTGGACCATTCGAGATCCTCGAGAGGGTAGGTCCAGTGGCATATCGATTGCAGCTGCCATCCGAGCTCAGCAGTGTGCATCCCACTTTTCACATTTCAAATTTAAAGAAGTGTCTGTCTGATGAGACACTTATCATTCCACTCGATGAAATTCGTATTGACGACAAGCTTCATTTTGTTGAAGAACCCGCCGAAATCATGGACCGTGAGGTCAAACAACTCAAACAAAGTCGTATTCCCATCGTCAAAGTCAGGTGGAATTCGCGACGTGGGCCGGAATTCACCTGGGAACGGGAAGACCAAATGCGACTCAAGTACCCTCAGTTATTCACTGAAGCTACTTCAAACACGACTTCAACTTAAATTTCGGGACGAAATTCTTCTAACAGGGGGAGAATGTGACACCCGTCAATTTAGGACTAGTAGTTAGTGCCTAATCAAGTTTTAATACATGTAATTAGCTCTGTGTTAGGCTAATTAATGTATCAACATATATATTGATGAGTATATATATACAAGTATGCGATTTGATTAAATCGTACGAGCTTCAAATCGAATGCAATTCGATTCAATTAATACGGACGTTGGTGAAAATTTTATTAAATAATATAATATTATTTAATAACGCAATTATATCCAAAATATTATTTAGATAATATTTCAATTCAAATTCGTATCGTACAAACAAGGACTACACGATTAGATTATTAAACGCGCAAACAAATCGAAACAAGTTAAAGTTATACCTTATAACGCAACCATTAAGTATTTGGTAAAATACTTCATCAAAATATTGGGTAATTATTCGTATTTAAAACGTGTATTTAAACGTATAAAATAAACATTTAACGTTTAAACGAACGGGAGAACGAACACCGCACGGAGCGCGATTGCGGGGACTGTAAAAGGTGAGGCTTTCACCTACACCCCACCTCCCCTTTCCCTCTTTCTTTCATTTGCATTCATCAAAAACACACACACACCACTAAACACTCTCAAACCCATCACCACCAAATTTTCGGATTTATCAAATCCGACCACAAAACTTACATTTTCGGAATCACCATCAAGCAAGGAACAAGATTTACAAAAGCATCATCATCATCTTCGGCCTCCTCTAGCTTCGATTTGAAATTGTAAGAAATTCTCTAAATATTTAGATCTACTCATTTTGGTGTATTATTTCGGTGTTATAATGTTTACACAACTTAGTATTGTCCAAATGTATGAGGAAAACATGATTTTTTAGCCTAAAAACGAGTTAGATTTGGGTTTTGGGTTTGAAAACCACGACAGTCGCTGGGGACTGTCTGAGTGTTCATCTTTGCGACACAAGCCTTGTGTCGCATAAGATCCTTTGTGTCGTACCTTATGTCGCAAATCCCATGCGACACAATCACTATGTCGCTGTTAAATCAGCATCGTACACTTATGCGACACAACCCTTGTGTCGCTAAGCTCTTGTGTCGCATTCTTATGCGACACAACCCTTGTGTCGCATACATGACCATTGTGTCGCATGCTGTGTCGCTAAAAACAGAGAGTTTAAAACTCATTTTTCACAAAGTTTTGAGACTCAAAATTTGACACTCAATTTCACCGAAATTCAAGTCCAGATGCGTTTTTCACAAAGTTTTGAGACTCAAAGCTCGACCCCAGCCAGGGGCTCTGCCCCTTGGACCCCGCCAGGGGCTGCCGCCCCTTGGACCCCGCTACCAGGGGCGCTGCCCCCGGACCCCCGTCATTAACGGGCTTCGCCCTTACCCTAGGTTCACAAGTAACGGTGTTACATATAAACTTTCACACCAAGTGTTAAACTTGTATAACATCAAACACGAAATGCGATACAACTTCTAAAATTTATTTTTAGTATAATGCTTCAAAATCATCAAAATAATGATATGGGATTATCATTACAAATAAATCACCAACGGGCCGTACACGTTTTCAAAACACAAGTCAAACAACCAAATCGTAGTAATTTGGATAATTCAATTAACCAAATCGTAGTAATTTGGACATTCTAAGTTGGACGAACAATTACAAGGGCAGTCTTTCGAGATGCCTACTCATGTTATAACCATTGTGTGTCTTGGACACTCTCAGGCTACAAGTCTTCGGACATCAATCCACCGCTAATCAATTCAAGTTTATTAATTTAATCGCTCAAGGCTCAGGTGAGTCTCATGGCCCCTATTTTACTGCTTTTCAATCAGGGGTGTGATATTATTGCTCGTTTTGTTTTACAAGTAGAACGCAAGTACAATTCAATCAAATACTACATGAGTTGTTTTCAACTAATCAATAAAGCCCTCCATAGCATAGTCTGGTAATACATCTGTAGCGTGAATGTTAGTATATGATATCATATAGGATTGACAATCCTCGTCCGGGTTAGCACGCACTAACTGGTCAAACGGACGTATTAGCATTTGGGAAGACGAGTGTGGATTAGGCACTCGTAGGAGGCATTTCAAGTTAGGTTTCCTTAAGTGGGCCTGACAACTCAAGTTAAGCTCAGACTATGTGCTCATGGCTGTATAACTTTTATCTTGCTTAATTGCATTTTAAATTCAATTATAAAATCTTGCGGTTCATACAAATATATGTTGATATACAAACCTGTGAGCTCACCAGCGTTTCGCTGACCCATTTTAGCATGTATCACAGGTGACCAGCAGTAGGTTGGACTGCTTAATCAAGATCCATTAGCTCGAGTCAGCATGCAAACAATCAGAGATTTAGCTGCATTATTACATTTTGTATAGTTTAATTATGTACTTAAATCTCTCAATTTCAAAAGGAGCTAATGTAACCAATATTTTGATGTAAACTTTTATTTTATCAATATCAATGTAAAACGACGCATGTAGTGGTCGTTCATTATTAATCTCTGTGCTTTGATTATTGATTAGTAACACCCAAATCCTGCTTCCGCTAAACAATAAATTTGGGGGTGTTACATGTAGTGGAGCCATTTCCCTTCTGGTACTCAGAATCAACACAACTGTATTTAACGGATTCCATTGCAGATCTGGTTAAATTATATTTTAAACCAACTAAGCTCTGATACCAATTGTGAGTCCCTAATCACTATTATGTTAGTGATTGTGAATCGTTAACAGTGAGTTAATTGTAGAAGGGGGGGGGGGTTGAATACAATTAAAAACTTTTCTTTTATAATGTGTTAGCTTGTTTAGCAAGTTTTTAACCGTATTAAAGTGACAGCAATATGAACACAAATATATATATATAAGATAAGCAGTTCAGTTGCTGATGCAATTGTAGCTGAAAGATAAATTCTTTTATTGATAAAATTTATCTCTTGTTGATTGCGGAATAGATTAGCCAAAGCTAATCCAAATCAAACAATACAGCTATTACAAAGGAGATGAGCAGTAGTGGACAAACACGCTAACTTGCTCACTCGCTGAGGTAAACTAGTAGTGGACAAATACGCTACTAGTTCACTCGCTGGTGTTACTTGTATCTTAGACAAACTAGTCACTGACAAACAAGTGACAATACAAGTAATCGACACAAAATGAAGTACAACATACTACGCTATTTATAGACGCTGAAATCCTTAATTTCCGGATCTGAAGGACACGTGTCGCTGCTTGATTGGAGAGGTAGTTGAGATGTGATATATCATGGCACGACATTCTGTCTTGGGAAATATCACCTTGTACCATAAACCAATCAAATGCTTCCACGTTACTCTTTTCAAGTTTCGAGGAACACGTGCTGCACCGTAATAACGCCGAATGTCAACTTCTTATTTAATGCGGCATTTAATGCTGCAGTCACTGATAGAAACAACAATTCTCCTCATTCTCGATGCGAGCTAACATGCTCTAAAGAATGACTTGAACAGCTAATCTTCAGTGACTTCTTTTATTCAGCAGAGGAGAGAACTCAAAGAAGACTTGGAGACTCTCGCTGATAGATGAGTATCAGCGACACACATAGTTGAGTCTTTTATCTTGATAAGATCTTCATCTACTGGATTAACATATGATCAGTGACTTAGAGACCTTCAGCAACAGGAGCTTGACTTGAATCATTTTCTTCATGGAGCATTATTGAGAAGATCAGAGACTGTGAACAGATAGCATGATCAGTGACTTCACTTATCAGCGAACAATGACTTCAACAATCTCCTACATAATCTCCCCCTAAATCCTTGTGATCAGTGAACAGATAGAATCATTTTCGCGTGGTGTTCATTGTTTGACCAGTCGGTTCTGCATCCTGGCAACTAGGTGAATATATGTTATTTCTTTTACAGTTACTTACTCCGAATTATTTTTATATTAATTATATGCATGTTTGAATGCTTAACTGCTTATGTGCTGTGTGCTTGTATATCAGTTTAATTATATACTTAGATGTTGAAAATCCTTAGTTGCTAATCATATGCTTTACTTCATTCGGTTTCAAATTTTCCATGACGATCGAGATGCTTAATGATGAATAATAACTAATGTCTAATAGGCGTCCAAGATTTTGAAAAAAGGCAGTGTGAGGTGGTTTCAATGGGTGCAAGATCCTGGATCATGCACTATCATTGTGAGTCAATGAAGGAGGGTTGGGTGAGATCGAAAAGGCGGAGATATTTTCAGAAGGTTGTGGTTGTGATATTTTTTCAAGCTCGCATTGTTATGGCTGTATAGTTTGGATCGTGTGTATATAGTTTGCAGGTTTTCAATTTTGGAGTCTAGGTTGGAATTATTAACAGATGCCCAATAATGGGCCTATTCAATGTTGCATAAAACATTCGAGGTTGTACTTTTTCATTTTTTATTTTTGAATTTAGAAATAATAATATTGGAAACAGCTTCTGAAATAATTAGCAGCATCCCGTTCTTTATAACGGGGTATTTTTTTATTTATAATTACAAACAAGGCCCACGGTTCAATAAAATGAACCGTAGCCAATTTCATTAATAATTAAATATTCAGCCACACGTCTAATTATCAGACCCGTGGTAATTTTAACAAAAAAGGACCACGATTCTTAATAAACCGTAGTAAATAATATTTTATATAATTAAAAATTAAATTTTATGACCACGGTTTATTATAACAGAACCGTGGTCCTTGATGAAAATTGTCAACCTAATTTACCATGGTTTTAAATGATATACCGTGGTCCATGCAATTATTAGACCACGAAAAACTTAACATGGTACTTTAGCTTTGGAAATAGACTTCTCCCCCCTTAGTCCACCCTCCGTTTTCTGTGGTCTATATATGATTTTAACCGTGTGCCATTTGAGATTTTGTAGTAGTGACATGAAATAACACCTCTTCTATTTCACGATGTTTATGCAAAATTGTGTTCGAACATATAGAACGATTTATGTGTATTTGTATGATTAATCTAAAGTTTATGATTTATGTGTATATGTAAAATTTAATCAAAATTTCAACCTAAGTAATTTTAATTAACCTTTCATACGGATTTTGTGTTTTTAGTTCTAGGCTTTGATTGAAGTATTTAAACTAGTGCATAGTTGCTTAATGTGGTGTATTCGTATAACCAGGTATTTAATTTATTTTAGTAATCATCTAGTGTTTTTGTTCCAAACAAGTTACTGGAAATTGATTTTTTTGCTGTATAAGTTATGTATATTTTTCATTCAAGTATACGTGTGTAATTAGTTACATGTACATCTTTTTAGCAGTTGGTAATTTGAGTAAAAAGGAGTACATGGTTTTGTGATACATATGCAATCATCTTTTTAGCAGTTGGTAATTTCAGTAAAAAGGAGTACATAGTTTTGTGATACATATGCAATCAGGGTAGAAGTTATTGTTTATTGTATATCACTTATATGTTTTTGATTGATTATATATTGGATAATGGGGCTGAATATGAAGATGAAGATACAAATCATATGAAATTTGATAATATATTGGATGATGAGGATGCATGAGGAACTTGTGGAAATCAACATGAAGGCCCCAACTCACCAAAAGAAACACGTTAAGTATACTACATTACTTTTTTTTGTCCTTTTTACATTTTCATAATAAATATGTTAAAATTAAGTATAGAGGCGGCATATTCTGATATCTAGTTACAGTATCATAATAACCAGCGAAAGAACATGCTAAGTAAATTTAGAGTCATAACATGAGATGATATAAGACCTCACGTACAAAACCCCTTTAATTTTGTATTCCTACAACTTTTTACAAGGAATAATCCTATTAGTAATTAATCTTGAAATGCATTAACAAACACTCTATGCGCTTGAAAGCTTGTTTAAGACATACTATATTAAAAGTTTCCATGCTAACATATTAGTCATAAGGGACAGGTAGTGCAATATATAATTGTGCATTTGTACCATCATTTTTTAGTAGTTCATAAATACCACATACCTGCACACTTTTGGTTGGTATACAAGCCATTGGTATCAAGATAAAGAAGCCATTGGTGTCAAGATAAAGAAGCCTTTTGGTTGGTCTGCGTATTATTTATTTAAATAAATAATAATCATTAACTAATATACATTTAGGTAATCTATTGTTTTATATTTGTAAGATTGAATCGTATTTCATGATAACTATTCTTAGGACACTATTAACTTTTTAGAACGTTTGTGCGTGTCTTTAAAGATAATAGTAGGCACACGTGTATTATAATTTAGAACACCAAAAAGCGTACTACTAAACTTTTTAGGACGTTTTTGCGTGTCTCAAAAGATTATAATAGACACATGTGTATTGGAATTTAGAACATCAAAAAGCGTCCTATTAGACTTTTTAGGACGTTTGTGCGTGCATCAAAATATTATAGTAGAGTCACTGGTCGTTGACCAACTCAATTACAATTGTGTGTTAAGACAAATATAAACGTTGTTGAGCCACTGGTCGTTGACCAACTCAATGATAACAAGCTAAATGAAAGAAATAATTAAGTCAAAGCTTCTGTTGCTGAAGTGTGTACTCACTGGTCGCTGTTCGTTCTACTCAAGGAAACTGATATACTGAGTAAGATTAAAACTCAACTTAGTGTGTCGCTGATTCAAGACTTGCAGTGAGAGTTCTTGTCTTCATATGAATAAAGGCAAAAGTCACTGCCCGAATAAAAGCTAGTTGCTGAAGATATTCAATTCAAGTCACTCTACAAGAGCACGTTAGCTCGCAGTGAGTAAGGAGGATTATTTCATCTTCAGTGGCCACACTAGTAAAGTTTCTATCGAAGTGCAAGTTACAATTCAGTCTTGTGTCAGCAAGTGCTTTCTGTATCTTTATAAATATCTGGGGATTACGTTGCAGCAAGTAATTGGTGTTCAGGAAGACACGATATTCAAGGTAACAGAATTGGGACCACAGAATAATTAGTCTCAGAGATCAAACCAATCAAATAGCAACACGTGTCATTCCAAGATCATGATTTGAAGAAAATGTTTACGGGATATTTTCACTATAAATAGAGCAGTACTTTGCACTTAGAAACTTGCCGTTTGTACGTTTTAATCACTTATTAGTCAGTGAGTAGTTTGTCTAAACACTATATAGCGAGCAGCGAGTGAATAGTTAGCGTGTTTGTCCACTACTATTCATCTCAGTTTGTAATAGATTAGCTTGAGTAATTGATTTGAGTTAGCTTTGGATATTCTATTCCGCAATCAATACTCAGTGAGTTTTTATGATTAATAAATATCGCCGTTCGACTACTATTGCATCTATGGTTACCTCTGTTCTATAATTGTTATCCTCTGTTTATGTTCGATTAATTAAAAACTTGATAAATAACTTAGATAAGATCATGAAAATTTTTAAATGTATTCAACCCCCCTTCTATAATTAAACTTTACTTATTATAATTCCATATCACTAAACAATCGTGATATCGGGACTATCAATTGGTATCAGAGCAGAGTTTGTTTAAAAATATTAACCAGATCTGCGATGGAATCAGTAAAGTAAAGTTGTGTAGACTCTGAGTATCAAAAGGGAAATGGTTCTACTACCAAACCTCCAGCGTTTGATCCTTCTTGGATAGAAACATGGATGTCCCGAATGATGATGTTTTTGGATCTTGTTGATGATCGTCTTTGTAATATTATAACCAATGGTCCTCACATTCCAACCACAGTTGTTCCTGTTGTTATAGCTACTGCTACTACTCCTGCCATACCAGAAATGGTTGTACCTAAGAGAGAGGAACAGTGGTTAGATGAGGACAGATGATTGGTTAGGTTAGATAAACAAGCTAAAATCTACATAGGCATGGCACTTCCTGATGAAGTGTTTGAGTCAATTAAGCTTTGCAAAACTGCTAAAGATATGTGGGATACCCTTAGAAATATATATATATATATATATATATATATATATATATATATATATTGGAACTCCTGATATTATTCGCAGCAGGGAAGTAAATCTCACTTGCCAGTATGATTATTTGCAATGGAACCCAATGAGTCTCTGTCCTCTACCTATACCCGATATCAATCGCTGATGAACAAAATGGAAAAGGCTGACATAGGAAACGAGCAGAGGTTCATGGTTGAAAAGTTCTTGGAACTTTTGCCAAGGAAAATTTAGGGAACTATTGCTACCTGTACAAGATAGAGGAATGATTATACAATGGTTAATCTAACTCAAGTCTATGGTATCTTACTCAACTGGGAGCAGTCTAAAAATTAAGCTGGTCAAAGTGAGCACATTCGTGCAACACTTGGAAGTCAAAAGAAATCGAATGCTCTTGTAGTTGAGCTTGATGAAATTGATCAGAGACAGAAATCAAAAGTTTCAAAGCTAAGCTCAAAGTCGCTGATAGTTGATGAAGAAGGTATAGAAGTTGAAGAACAGTCAGATTATGAATATGATGAAGGTCTAGAAAAGCTATAAAGAGACATGGCAATGATGGATGCAAATTTCAGAAGAAACACCAGATCAAAAAGATTCGCTGGTGTTCCATCATCTGAAAATTTGGCAAACCTGGTCATTACGCTGCTGAGGCTAGATCCAAATCTATCAATCCTATCCCTGAACCAAAGCCAAGCTTCAGAAATGACAAGTACAAAGCAAAGTACAACAAGCTCAAGGCAATGTCCAAATCTAGAAAGAAGAAAGGTAAAGGTTTTGTCGCTGAAAAAGGTTCCTTCAGTGACTCTGACTCATCTTCATCATCTGATGAAGAAGAAGCATTGATTTGTTTGGATAAGGATTACTGTCTAATGGCTGATGATGCTGCTTTCCATGAAGACATCAAAGAAGTAGCTCATAAATGTTCAGCATCTGGATGGGATCCTAAGACTCTCTACAAGGTATATTGCTTTAAGTCATCTTCAGATACTGAGAAAGATAATGTTCTTGAATCTTTGATAGTTGACTTGTCAAATTCTCATGACATTCAAAAACAACATAATTATGAGATCAGTGACTTAAAGTCAAAACTCCTTGATCAGGAAGAAAATGTGTTTAATATGAAAATTTTAAAACTAGATCTTGAGGCACAGTTGCATGCAAATCAAGTGTGTATTCAGGAGAAAGTAAAATTTGAAACACAATTCTTAGAACTTAAAAAGGTTATGAAGTTTTGGAGTAAGTCAAACATAAGAGTAAATCAGTGTATAAACAATCAAATTCCAAAACAAGCAAAAGCTATTTTGGGAGGAAATTATGAATATGCTGCATCACTCGCATACTCAACTAAAGTTGATCCTATCTTTAATTCTGATGGATATTTCTAAGAAGTTGTGTTTGAACCTATATCAATCACCAGTGAGCCAAGACCAAATTACTTTATAGAAAATGGCTTACTCACTGATAATTGTAATACAGAGAAGACTGACTGTGAAAACAAAAGTTTTGAGGCATAATCAATCACTGATGGTCAAAAAGACATTAGCAACCTCTACGACACTGTTTTAGTCACTAATACATCTATCAGTGACCAAGAGTCAAAGAAACAAGAGGTCAAAAATAGAAAAAAAAGTTGCAAGCAGTGTTAACTCAGCATCTAAATTCAAAAGGAAATAAAACAGCCACTTATGCAAATAGAAAATGTTATAAGTGTGGTGAAAGACAACATTTGTCATCTGAATGCTCAGCAACACCGTTTTGAAAAGACATCATCATTAGTGAGCATTCAGACATTATCTATGCAAAACAGTGGAAGCCAAAACCAAGGCTCGGCCACTATGAACCCATATCAGGATAGGTTCACCAGTTGAACTAATCTTGTTTATCAATGCAGGGCATTCTTAGAGAGACTATCTGGTATCTAGAAAGTGGTTGTTCCAGACATATGACCAGATGTAAGTCCCTACTCAGTGACTACTAGGATGAAAGAGGTCCTGATGTAGTGTTTGGTGATAACAAGATTGATAAAACTAGGGGTTATGGTGTTTTAACAAATGGTAATATGATGTTCAAAAGAGTTGCATATGTGGAGGGACTGAAGCACAATTTATTGAGCATCAGTCTATTTTGTGATTCCAAACATAAGGTGTTATTTGATCATGAAGCTGGTGTGGTTTACAACAAGAAAGGAAGTGCTGTGTTGGCTGCTAACAGAAAGGGAAATACATATGTTGTCAATATGGACTCAGCTCAGTCAGGGACATGCTTTTATCCCAGAACTGTTTCAGAAGAAAAATGGTTATGGCATAAGCGACTTTCTCATCTGAATCTAAAAGCTATCTATAAATTAAGCAAGAATAGTTTAGTCACTGGAATTCTAAAATTGTCTTCTGATAAAGATAAGCTTTGTTTAGCATGTGAGAAAGGAAAGAATCACAGTTCATCCTTTAAGAGTAAACAGACATCATCACTAATTGAATGTTTTTATCTACTCCATATGGATTTATTTGATCCAGTAAGTACTCCAAATTTTAGTGGAAAGAGATATTGCTTGGTAATAGTGGATGAATACTCCAGATTCACCTGGGTATGCTTTCTAAAAGCCAAGAATGAAGCAGCAAGTGAAATTATATCTTTATCAAGAGAATGGAGAACTTAAATGGTAGTTTGGTAAAACATTTAAGAAGTGATAATGACACTGAATATAGGAATGGTGACCTGGAAAGTTTTTGTGATTCAAAAGGTATTTCTCAAAACTTCTCAGCACCAAGAACACCCCAACAAAATGGGGTTGCTGAAAGGAGAAATAGAACCTTAATTGAATTTACCAGGTCAATGCTCATTGATGCTAGTCTTAAAACCCATTTCTGGGCTGAAGCAGTGAGTTCAGCTTGCTTTACTCAAAACAGGTCACTGATTGTCAAAAGACATGATAAGACAGCATATGAGGTGTTAAGAGGGAGAAAACCTAATATAATTTTTCTTCATGTTTTTGGCAGCATGTGTTATGTCTAAAACAAAAGAGATCACTTAGGAAAATTTGATCCAAAAGCTGATGAAGGTACATTTTGTTGGTTACTCAATGATCTCAAAAGCTTTTAGAGTCTATAATAAAAGAAGAGAATGCATTGAAGAATCAATGGATGTCACCTTTGATGAAGCTTATGATGAGTCACTCACTGATCCAAAAGATTATGAATCTCTTGATTATAATGAATTAACTAAGTTGGATAGTGACTCATCATTAAGCAACAAAGTCAATAATGAGAAGTATAAGAACTTTTCATCAGAGACTCTGAAAGGGAAGATAGTGTACTTGAAAATAATTCCATCTCTACTTCAGCTGTGAATAATTCAGGAACATCATCTTTGCCTAATCAAAACCAATCATCATTATCAACCCATCCTCCAAATCAAAGTACACAAAATGATAACACTCACTGTTCCAATACTGATCAGTCTTCAGGACAAACAATGGATAAAATAGTCACTACTGAATCTGAACGAATGACTAAATGGACAAAACATATTGATAATCAATTGATTATTAGTAATCCAAAATCTAAAGTCCAAACTAGATCAACAACTTCTAACTTTGTCTATTTGTTAGCTTTGTTTCACTGATGGAGCCAAAGAAGGTAGATGAAGCACTTACTGATCATAACAGGATATCAACTATGCAAGAAAAGCTTGGTCAATTTGAAAGAAACAAAGTATGGAAGTTGGTGCCTCAGCCTGCTGGTAAAATAGTGATTGGAACAAGATGGGTGTTCAGGAACAAAATGCATGTTGATGGTGTTGTTACTGTCAACGAGAAGGCATTGACTATGATGAAACCTTTGCATCAGTTGCTAGACTTGAAGCTAACAGGCTATTTCTAGCATATGTAGCTCACAAGAAATTCAAAGTATATCAGATGGATGTGAAAAGTGTCTTACTCAATGGCAAGCTACAGGAAGAAGTGTATGTCAAGCAGCCACCTGGATTCATTGATCCAAAGCATCCTGGTTATGTTTATAAACTGGATAAAGCCCTGTATAGACTAATACAGGCCCCCAGAGCCTAGTATGATACTCTCTCCGTCTATCTGATAAAGTGTGGCTATGTCAGAGGAAAAATTGATAGCACATTATTGATTAAGAGATAAAAGAGATGTTATACTAGTCCAAATTTATGTTGATGATATCATTTTTGGGTCTACTAACAGTGACATGTGCAAGGAATTTTCTAATCTCATGACTAAAAGTTATGAGATGAGCATGATGGGTGAATTAACATTTTTCCTTGGTCTGCAAATAAAGCAAACCAAAACTAGAATTTTTATAAATCAAGGAAAATATGTTAAAGATTTATTACAAAAATTTGAATTCACTAACTGCTCATCCCTTGCTACACCCATGTCACCTGCAGTAAAATTACATGTTGACTCTGATGGTAAATCTGTAAACATTATTGCTTACAGAGGTATGCTTGGGTCACTACTGTATTTAACTGCAAGTAGACCAGACATTATGTTTGCTACATGTCTATGTGCTAGGTATCAAGCTGATCCAAGAGAATCACATTTACTCGTTGTCAAAAGAATATTTAAATATCTTAAGGGTACACCAAATCTTGGTCTTTGGTACCCATCTAGTTTAGATTTCTCACTGAAAGGATATTCATTCAGATTCTGATCATGCTGGATGCAAGCTGGATAGAAAGAGTACATCTGGTAGCTGTCAGTTTCTAGGAGAGAAAAACTTGTTAGCTGGTCTAGCAAGAAATAAAATTCAGTTTCAACTTCAACTGTTGAAGCTGAATACGTCGCTGCCAATGCCTATACAACTCAAATTCTCTAGATGAGAAACCAACTTGCTGACTATGGATTTGACTTCACTGAAATACCAATCTATTGTGATAGTCAAAGTGCCATAGCTATTGCATACAATCCAGTGATGCACTCGAGGACAAAGCATATAGATTTCGGATATCATTTCATCAGGGACCATGTGATCAAAGGTGACATTGAACTACATTTTATTCCAACGGATTATCAACTCGCTGACCTGTTCACAAAACCTTTAGATGAAAAGAGATTTTAAATTTTTTGTCAGCGAGCTTGGTATGTTAAACCTTAATGACTAAATAAGTTTTCAAAATTATTTAGATATATTTTTATAAATTTTAACATAGCTTTCCATAAAATGTCTAAGTGAAGTATAACTTTAGTAGAGCACATTCACTGATCAGTTAAGTTCAACTGATTTCATCAACAACTTTAATAATCAGTTAGTTATGTTCATCTAATTTTATAACTCATTTAGTCACATGCAAATTTACTTATGTTTCAATATTAAGATAATATCATTACTCTATGTTATTTCTAAATGATCTACTTAGTATTCTAAGTTGTAACTTGATCGGTGAAAACTAATATAGAAATATGATATACTACATTTCAATGATTTGATCAGTATTCTAAGTTGTGATTAAATCAGCGAGATAAGGTCTCAGCCAGATAAAAGATTACATTTATTTCTTTACGATTCTTATATTTTTTTTGGTGGATAATCAATAATTTGATTATATGCATCAGAGACTCTCTAATGTAGCATTTAAAGGTGGTAAATAAATCGACAAACATTCGTTATATTTAATACGTTTTGTATTTAATTTAACGGATTTTAAAATAAATGTTTTATGGTATAACGGAAAAGTCGCATGATTCTGACACTCTCTTTCTTACGTCATTGCACTTTTCTGGCGCACCAGTCCCATCACCATTAATGCCACCACGTTCCACCATCATCACCCCTATACCACTACCACTTACCACCACCATCCAACACGACGATCAATTTTCCACCACATGTTCATCAAGTTGCGTATACTATAAATCAGTTACTTAAACTCATTTTTACTTTTTACGCATACTTGATTTTCATATTTCAAAATCTCTCATTTTCACAAACCCTAATTTTAAACCTGCAAATCAAATTCGTTCTAGGGATTCAAATGGCAAGATCAAAATTCTTTCCTAACTCATACACACCCACTGCAGAAATTAAAGTTCTTCGAGCCTCTGCAATGAGCGAGGATCTTGTCGTTATAGTTCCCAAATCTAATAAATTGGGAAATATAACTTGCACAAAACCAGAGTATGCGGAGATTGTAAATTTTTTTAAATAATCACTTTATTCTCTCTGCTCTTACTTTATCTTCTGGTGAGATGAACCCTGAATGGTTCAGTGAGTTCTGGTTTACTTGTACTCATTCAGTTATTAAGGGGGTATCTCAAATTCAGGGACACATTGATAATGGAGAAACCAAAATACTAATCACTTCAAACACCATTCGCACTGTTTTGCAACTACCAGTGCATGATATTTACGAGCCACTGCCTGAAGGAGACGCTGCCAAGGAAGGCATAGTCAATCTCACTGAGATTGATTGCAAATACTCCATTGATGCAAACGGTAATCATAAATATTCCACTGTTCGTAAATAAAAAATGGATTGTGTTTGGAATGCTTTATTTTCAAATTTTATTCAGTGTCTTGGTACAAAAATAGGGAGCTATGATCAATTTAGCTCGCTTGAGGCACATATCAGTTGGTCACTGGTCAACTCTATAAAAGTTGACTATGCAAGTGTGATCTATGATGAACTGGTCAATAAAGTCGCTGAACCTACCAGGGAAAAATATATGCCCTATCCTAGGTTTATTTAACTGATCTTCAATAATTAGTTTGATGCCTATGATAGAGCACCTTTCACTGGCTTTGAACCTACCCTGGTAGGAAGTCAAATATATTCTAAACCAGCGACTGTGTCTCTCTCTGATTTTATGAAACAACTGAGGATACTTGCACCCCAGCTCATTACTTATGTACATCCATCAGTTACTGCCCCTCCATCGACCACGTCACTGACCACACCCGCAGTGACTACTGTTGGTCAACCACCAGTCAAGAAACCACCAGCTGCTCCCAAGAAAAAATCCAAATTAGGGTTCCTAACATTAACGGATCAGGGGCATAGCAAAAAGAAGACGTCTAAGGGTGCCAAGGGTGAACCAGAGTGTGACACCCGCAAAATTAGGACTAGTGGTTAGTACCTAATCCTCTGTAGTACATGTAATTAGTTCTTTAATTAGGCTAATTAATGTATCATTATATATATATATATATATTGAATATATATACATACGTGATTTGATTAAATCGTGCACGTTTCATATCGAATGGAGTTCGGTACAATTTATACGGACGTTGGTGGACACAAAATTATTAAATATGAAATTATTTAATATTCAAATCATTTATTAAATATTATTTTGATAATATTTAATCTATAATTTGTATCGTATCAAATAAACTATACGCAACAAAAATGTGCGATTCGCGCCCAACAAACAAGTTAAATCAAAGTTATATTTTTATAACTCATTTATAAGTATTTTGGTTGAAATACTTCAACAAAATATCGAATAATTATTCGTTATTTAAAACACGTATAAAACGAGTATAATAATAATTTAACGTTTAACATCGCGAAAACGAACACTGCATGGGACACGAATTAAGGAAACAAAAACTTGACTCACTATGCCTTTGTGGGACCCACTAGGGGCCGACCAAAAGCATGGCAAGCCATGCCTTGCCTTTGCCTTCTTCCATACTCCAAATCCCACTCCCCTTTTCATTTACCAAATCACTCTCTCTCTACACTCTCTTTCTCTCCATCCCTCTCTCAAAAACCGACACCACCACCACCAAAAACCACCATCAAACCACCTCGAATCATCTCACTCATTTGGAAAGAAACGATCACGAGAATGAGCTCTACACATCCATCTTTTTGGATTCTTCGTGCGACGATTTGTAAGATCCTGACACTTTCGAAAATACTTATATTATGATTGTTTTGCATGTGTGTTGTTCATCTTGCTAGATTATGTCTAAATAACTAGTTAAAACTCGTTTTTGAAACATATGTCGAAAGTTACGGTTTTGGTCATTTTATAAAAATGATACTTCGGGGTACTACCGACACAAACCAAAAATTTCTGCAAACTCTACAAACTGATTTAAGACTTGTGTAAAAGTTTTGGGTCAAACCTAGGTCGTTTGACCACAAACCCGACACTTGAATATCCAAATAGCAGGTTGTGTCGCAAAAGGCTCAGGCCTATTATGACACAAAGCCCTATGTCGCAAACCATTACCTTTGTCGCATATAGCGACACAAACGTCTATATCGCAACGCTTTCAAATGTTGCACATAGCGACACAACACCTTATGTCGCATTAAATTGCGGATGTCGCATAGTGCGACACTTATGTAGCAATCATGATATGCGACACAACAACTTATGTCGCACAATTATTTCAACTCGCAACATTGCGACACAAATACCTATGTCGCACCCAGTGTCGCACAAATCAGAACCTTGAAAATATAGATTTTTATTAAATGTCAAGACTTGAAATTTTATCACTTAACGATACCCAAATTCAGATTTAAGATGCGTTTTTCACTAAAGCAATATAGTAGAAATAAAAATTTTCCAGCTTGACCCCAGCCAGGGGCTCTGCCCCTTGGACCCCGCTACCAGGGGCGCTGCCCCAGGACCCCCGTCATCCCAAAGTCTGAAAATACTTTTCACACTAAGTGTTGAACACTTACAATAACCAAAACTTATACGACACCACTTGTACATGAAAACACATATACTTATATAAGTATACAACGAAACACATAATAATAATAATTTCGATTATTATTACAACCGTCACCAATGGGCCGTACATGTTTTCAAAACGCAAACGAACAAAAACAAATCAATGTATTTAGACATAACTAGTTGAATGAATAACTAACATAGGTGATCTTTTGAGATACCTACTCACGTATTAACCAACGCGCGTCTTGGACGCCTTCAGGTTATAGTCTTCGGACACCACTGCTTGGATTAGAAACGCACATTTATTGAATAAACGCA
The DNA here is from genome assembly GCA_963422505.1 of Pseudognaphalium luteoalbum. Classification (NCBI taxonomy): domain Eukaryota; kingdom Viridiplantae; phylum Streptophyta; class Magnoliopsida; order Asterales; family Asteraceae; genus Pseudognaphalium; species Pseudognaphalium luteoalbum. The sequence goes on from OY730196.1 coordinate 54,972,614, forward strand.
ACAGACTCAGGTGAGTCTTATAGCCCTGCATTTTACCGTTTTTAACTCCCGGGATGGAAATACATGCTCAGTTTTCAGTTTTACATATGAACACAAGTACAAAACTCGCTATATTGACTGCATCAGACAATTGAATAATCATGAAATCCCTCCACACATGGTTTGTTTATATAGATTTAGCTTGAATGTTAGTGTATGGTACCATATGGGATTGACAATCCCTGTCCGGGGTAGGCGCACTATCATGACTGTGACCTGTCCGGGGTAGTCGCACTATCATGACTGTGATGTCAAACGGACACATTATTATTTGTTCACATGAGTGTAGATTAGGCACTCGCTCGGAGGCACCTCGCTCAGGTCATTGAATGTGGATCCTGACCCCTCAACTAAGCTAAAACTATGGACTCATGGCAGTAGTATACCTTCATTTTATTTGCTTGAACAAGCATTCTAAACGAAATTATTTGACACTTAGGCCAACAAGCCTACTCAAACTTGGTTCAACTATTGCAAACATAAAACCTGTGAATTCACACAACCTCGTTGTTGACTTATACTATATTTTTAAGGGAATTAGCTGCGCACGTAAGAACCGCCAGCACATACGGAACTAGGGCGACCCGCGAAGCTTTAGGATGCCAACTTTTGAAACTTTGGATTTCTTTTGTATAACTAAAGTGATTTTAGTCATATCTACGAAGTCTACTTTTGTAAACTTAATAACTTTTACATTTGTACGATTTGACGAATCGTAAACTTTGTAACTATTACATTTGGCATCTTAATATATTATGTTATATTGTAACCATATGCTCTGATACGTATGCATGTATTGTGTATTGTGGCACTTCCCATACTTAACTAAATGCTTTCGCTAAACTCAATCAACGAATTTTGGGGTTGTTATAGCTGTGAACTCACCTCGTGAGCTAAGTTGTGAGAGCTAGCAAAGCGTGTGCCCAAGTACAGTTCTTAATGTCCTAAACGCAAGAGATAGTAATATAAGTAGATGTCTCGCAAGACCATCTAGGCTAGTTGTCTACACAACTAGTTATGTCCAATGTTTGTTTTAGAAAACATGTTTGGCCCATTGGTGATGGTTGTAATAATAATTTCAAAGTATTGTTATTATGTTCGAATTATTGTATACTTGGGTGATGGAGGTCCGGGGGCAGCGCCCCTGGTAGTGGTGTAACACCCCCAAATTATCGTTTAGCGGAAGCAGGATTTGGGTGTTACTAATCAATAATCAAAGCACAGAGATTAATAGTAAACGACCACTACATGCGTCGTTTTACATTTAAATTGATAAAATAAAAGTTTACATCAAAGTATCGTTTACATTAGCTTCTTTTGAAATTGAGAGATTTAAGTACATAATTAAACTATACAAAATGTAATAATGCAGCTAAATCTCTGATTGTTTGCATGCTGACTCGAGCTAATGGATCTTGATTAAGCAGTCCAACCTACTGCTAGTCACCTGTGATACATGCTAAAATGGGTCAGCGAAACGCTGGTGAGCTCACAGGTTTGTATATCAACATATATTTGTATGAACCGCAAGATTTTATAATTGAATTTAAAATGCAATTAAGCAAAATAAAAGTTATACAGCCATGAGCACATAGTCTGAGCTTAACTTGAGTGTCAGGTCCAATTAAGGAAACCTAACTGAGTTGCCTCCTACGAGTGCCTAATCTACACTCGTCTTCCCAAATGCTAATACGTCCGTTTGACCAGTTAGTGCGTGCTAACCCGGACGAGGATTGTCAATCCTATATGATATCATATACTAACATTCACGCTACAGATGTATTACCAGACTATGCTATGGAGGGCTTTAGTGATTAGTTGAAAACAACTCATGTAGTATTTGATTGATTGGTACTTGCGTTCAACTTGTAAAATAAAACGAGCAATAATATCACACCCCTGATTGAAAAGCAGTAAAATAGGGGCCATGAGACTCACCTGAGCCTTGAGTGTCTATTAAAATAACTTGAATTGATTAACTGTGAATTGATGTCCGAAGACTTGTAACCTGTCGGGCGTTCAAAACGCATAATGTTATATGAGTGAGTAGATGTCTCAACAGACCACCTATGTTTGTTGTCCAACAATTTGTTATGTCCAAATGTTTGATTGTTCAACTTGGTTTATCAAAAACGTGTACGACCCGTTGGTGAAAGTTTGTAATAATAATTCTTTAAGATATTATCATTAATTATGTGTCATCGTATACATTGTTACATTATGTATCATGTGTGGTTATAAGTGATTACCCATGTTCAATACTTAGTGAAGAAACAAATCCCATAAATTCTGTCTTTAGCGACACTAGTGTCAGTGTCGCATGTCATGAGACACTAGAGTAAGTGTCGCAGTGTATGCGAGTGTCGCAGGTCATGCGACACTAAAGTCAATATCACAGTGAGTTTATGCGACACTAGGGTCAGTGTCGCAGTGAGGTTATGCGACATTAGGGTCAGTGTCGCATGTTCAAACAAATTTTCAATAAGTAGCGACTCTATTAGCGACACTATGGTAGTGTCGCAGGTAGTGTCGCAGTTAGTGTCGCAGGTCATGCGACACTAGCGTCTGGCCAAATTTCTATTTTTAGCCCAAGTGTATCCAAGTGTCGGTTTTCGTTTGGGAAACTTTCTAAAATTAGTTTTTGGTCCAAGTTACTTAATTAAGTCAACCAAACCCATTTTTGTTACCACTTTCCAAAAATAGTAAGTTTTTCGAAAACTAGCCACTTTTGTTGACTTGGTCAAACTTACTCGGTTTGACCCGAAACTTTCACCCAACCCAAATATCAGTTTATCGGGTCTAATTATGTTGTCGGTTCATGCCGGAGTTCACCAAAAGTCTTGGTTTTTATAAAAGTCCAAAAACAGTCCACACCTATGTTTTTCGGTTTTGTCGGTTCACTTCCTTTATTTTTCTTAACTAGTTATATTCCGAGTTAGAGTCCACAATTTTTACCAGCTGTTCCACCATGTGTCTAGAGCTTAACTTAATTTTCCCAGTAATTATAGTGTCCATCTTGATAGGTATAAAATTTATGGATGGAACCATACTCAGTTTTCCTGTACATGCAGACCAGTCACATAGATTCATATTTATAAGAAAATACGTGATTTTCTCGAAGGAGTCATAGAAGAACTTTTTGTAGATATTTTCAATACGCAACTTTTAAAAAAAAATGCATCTTCTAATTCTTTGTAGAACTCAAGTTATGGTCGATTTACTAAACTGACTTTTCTGAGACAGATTATGTGTTCATGTGTATAAATCATAAAACGTATTTTAAGTTTATATTTGGACATAATCTTGTTAGATGAGCTTTATAACATTGAAATCAGTAGTATTAAAGTAAAATAAGTGAAAGTTCTTGAGAATCCTTACAAAGAACAAGTGATGATGAAGAGGATGATGTTCTTGAGCTTGAAAAACCCTAGCAATGGTGGTGGTTGATGGTGATTTAGTGGTGGTGGTAATGGTGGTTGTGGTGGTTGTTGGTGGTGGTGTAAAGACTGAGTTTCTCTGGAGTTTTTGAGAGAGAAGTGTTAGAGAGAAGGTGGAGAAATGTGAGTGAATGTGTTAGTGGAAATGAAAGTGGTCTTGCATGTAACATGTATGGAAGCATATGTGAGTGGGTTTGCATGGAAAGTGAGTGGGGGAAAAGGGTGGTGACCACATGGGGCAGGGGGGGCCGGCCATGGGGGCCCACACATGGGTATTTTGGTCATTTTACTTGTTTATTCGATTTGTGCTTCGTGCGGTGTTCGTTTTCTCGTTCGGTTTGGTGTTTAAACGTTTATTACGCGTTTTTAAGTAACGATTTAAATTTCAATACTTTAACTTGAAGTGTTCTTTCAAAATACTTGGAAAAACATTTATAAAAATGTTTCGTTAATTTAGTGATCTCGATTTACGCGTTCGTTGTACAGATTCTAAATCGCGTAACTCTTGTTTGTACGATACGAATTACTTACAAAGTATTATTATCAAGATAATATTTTGGGAAAGATAGTGTTATTAAATAATGTTATATTATTTAATAAAATTGTTTCACCAATGTCCGTATTTAATTGAATCGAAATACCTTCGATTTGGAACTTGTACGATTTAATCAAATCGCATAATTGTATATATTCATCAATATATAATTTGATACATTAATTAGCCTAACACAGAACTAATTACATGTATTAACTATTGATTAGGCACTAATTACTAGCCCTAATTTGACGGGTGTCACATTCTCCCCCTGTTAAGAGAATTTCGTCCCGAAATTTAGTTTGAAGTCGTGTTTGAAGTAGCGTCAGCAAATAACTGAGGATACTTGAGTCGCATCTGGTCCTCCCGCTCCCAGGTGAATTCCGGCCCACGCCGCGAATTCCACCTGACTTTGACAATGGGAATACGACTTTGTTTGAGTTGTTTGACCTCACGGTCCATGATTTCGGCGGGTTCTTCAACAAAATGAAGCTTGTCGTTAATACGAATTTCATCGAGTGGAATGATAAGTGTCTCATCAGACAGACACTTCTTTAAATTTGAAATGTGAAAAGTGGGATGCACACTGCTGAGCTCGGATGGCAGCTGCAATCGATATGCCACTGGACCTACCCTCTCGAGGATCTCAAATGGTCCAATGTATCTGGGATGTAATTTCCCGGGTTTACCGAATCGGATAACACCTTTCCAAGGTGAAACCTTGAGTAGTACTCGATCCCCAACCTGGAATTCGAGTGGTTTGCGTCTCACGTCAGCATAACTTTTCTGACGATCACGTGCGGCTTTGAGTTTGTTTTGAATCTCGAAGATTTTCTCGGTTGTTTCGTGAATGATCTCAGGACTAGTGAGTTGACTGTCTCCCACTTCGGTCCAACAGATAGGTGATCGGCACTTACGACCGTAGAATGCCTCGAAAGGTGCAGCCTTAATGCTGGTGTGATAGCTGTTGTTGTACGAAAACTCGCACAATGGTAGATGTTTTTCCCATTTTACACTGAAGTCAACTACGCAAGCTCGTAGCATGTCTTCCAGTGTTTGAATGGTCCGTTCACTTTGGTCGTCGGTTTGAGGATGGTATGCGGTACTCATATCAAGACGGGTACCCAATGATTTTTGAAGTGATTGCCAAAAGTGAGATGTGAAACGACTATCCCTATCCGAGATAATCGAGATTGGAACTCCGTGTCGAGAAACAACCTCTTTGATGTAGATTTGTGTGAGACGATCCATTTTGTCGGCTTCCTTGATTGCCAGAAAATGAGCAGATTTTGTGAGACGATCGACGATCACCCAAATGGTATCGCAACCGCTCGATGACTTTGGTAGTTTGGTTATGAAATCCATGGAAATTTGTTCCCATTTCCATTCAGGAATGCTGGGTTGTTGGAGTAAACCAGAAGGTTTTTGATATTCGACTTTGACTTTTGAGCAAGTGAGGCACTTGTTGACGTATGTAGCGATTTCAGCTTTCATATTCGGCCACCAATAAAATTCCTTGATGCCGTGATACATTTTGTCGGATCCAGGATGGATAGAATATTTGGACTTGTGAGCTTCATCCATCACCAAGTCTCGTAGGTTTCCAAAACTGGGTAACCAGATTCGGTTTGAGAAATACCTAATCCCGTTAGGCTTGATTTCGAATTGTTTGTCCATGCCTCGCAAGGCTTCGTTTTTGATGTTATCAGTTTTTAGAGCTTCGAGTTGAGCAGTGAGAATCTGAATGTTCAGATCATTATGAATAGGTATGCTGAGGGCTCGGACTCGAAGTGGTTTCGTTCGTTCTTTTCGACTAAGGGCATCGGCAACAACATTTGCTTTGCCCGGATGGTATTTGATCTCACAGTCGTAGTCGGTAAGTAATTCGACCCACCGATGTTGTCTCATGTTGAGATCCTTCTGATCGAATATGTGTTGGAGACTTTTGTGGTCGGTAAAGATTGTGCACTTAGTGCCATAGAGGTAATGTCTCCAGATTTTGAGGGCAAAGACGACAGCTCCTAGCTCGAGATCGTGGGTGGTATAGTTCTTTTCATGGATTTTGAGTTGTCGCGAAGCATAAGCAATAACTTTGTCTCGTTGCATCAGCACGCAACCGAGACCTTGATGAGAAGCATCGCAGTATACCACGAAGTCATCAGTGCCTTCGGGTAAGGATAGAATCGGAGCACTGCAAAGCTTTTGTTTCAGAAGTTGAAATGCTGACTCTTGTTTATTAGTCCAATCGAACTTTTTGTCTTTCTGAGTCAGGGTTGTGAGTGGTTGAGCTATTTTTGAGAAATTTTCAATGAATCGCCGATAGTATCCAGCAAGACCCAAGAATTGACGTACTTCAGTTGGAGATGTTGGTGCTTGCCAGCACTTGATGGCCTCAATTTTCGATGGATCGACATGGATTCCTTGTCTATTAACAACATGCCCAAGGAATTGAACGGATTGTATCCAGAACTCACACTTGGAGAATTTGGCATAAAGCTCTTCGTGTTTAAGTAGTTCTAGAATGGTTTTGAGGTGTTGCGCGTGTTCTTGTTCGTTTCGCGAGTATATGAGAATGTCGTCAATAAAGACAATAACAAACTTGTCGAGATACGGTTTGCACACCCGATTCATAAGATCCATGAATACAGCCGGTGCGTTGGTTAGGCCGAATGGCATTACTTGAAATTCATAATGCCCGTAACGAGTTCGGAAAGCAGTTTTCGGGATATCGGTGTCGCGAACTCGAAGTTGATGATAACCTGACCGAAGATCGATCTTTGAATAAATACTTGACCCTTGGAGTTGGTCAAACAGGTCATCAATACGAGGGAGTGGATATCGGTTCTTGACGGTCAATTTGTTCAACTCTCGGTACTCGATGCACATTCGGAAAGAACCGTCTTTCTTTTTCACGAATAAGACCGGAGCTCCCCAAGGTGAAGAACTCGGTCGAATGAATCCTCTATCCAGGAGTTCCTGTAACTGGGTGGACAGCTCTTGAAGTTCGGATGGGGCTAAGCGGTATGGTGCTCGGGCCACAGGTGCGGCACCTGGCACGAGGTCGATTGAGAACTCAACCTGTCTTGCTGGTGGCAGACCAGGTAGTTCTTCGGGAAAGACTTCTGGGAAGTCTCGAACGATGGGTACATCCTCAAGTCGCTTCTCCTCCGACTTTTTCTCCATGATGTGTGCGAGGATTGCTGGATAACCTTTTCTCAAGAATTTCCGAGTTTTTAAGCAAGATATGATGTTTAGTCTCGTCCCACCGGTCTCCCCCTGTATGACCAAGGTTCTACCGACGGCGAGAGGAATACGAACGAGTTTATCATAACAAATGATTTCAGCGCGATGTTTGGACAACCAGTCCATTCCAATGATGACGTCGAAACTTCCAATTTCAACAGGCATAATGAAACACCCCTCTTTTAGTATAACAAAATTGTATTATTTTACTCGGAAGCGTATGAATTTAAAACATATTTATATACTGTACATTAAGATAATGTACATACACAGTTATATATTCAAAATAAACCAACATAAAACTGTTTAAAAAACTATATATGTCGGGGTATTATCTATTACAAACCAGGTTTATAACAAAACCATGTCAGAGTCAAAATCTGTCAGACATTCCCCGCGAAAGCATCCGTTCCTGACACCCACATATATATATATATAAAACCTGCAGGAAGTAGGATGAGGGATTAGCACAAAGCTAAGTGAATGAATTTATCACACACAATTCAACTTAGCTTAACCATCAGTTTACAGCAAATAATAGTAAACACATTCATTTTTTTCAATGAGGATCGGTGGCTCTTGGGATATCATAATACCCGGGGATATCCCCAAGAACACTTAACGTCAATCTGTATGGCCATTACAGAATAGACCGATAACTATTGGTTATTAAACTCATACACAGGTCTCAAACACAACAAATGAATCAAAACCTGTGTAATTCACATAATAACCAAAAGTCCAACTACACGTTGACCTCAATAATCTGATACACATAGATTCACATATCAAGTAGATTCACAATCAATAACACAGATTAACAATAGTATAATATCACTCTACTTATACTTGTTGCAACCAAACAGTTACAACTAAATCGAAGGGTGAGTTCTAAATCCACTCACCAATACCTCTGCAGTCTCCTAACTCAGTTTCTATTCACTGAGTCTTTGGCGTATCTGTAAACACCACAAAGTAATGAAGTTAGTAACTCAATTCAATTTATTCAACTCACATATTACCAATTGATGTATATTTATGCACACATAAATATATATTAACACAAGACTCACACGGGTTTCCATGGTTCTTACTATTTACCAACTCATTATCACTGTTTATTAGACTTACTACCACTGCTAATTCTCATTACCACTGTTAGCCTAACCACTGTTAGTTATATTTATCATCCCTGTTAGTTCATAGGTTACCACTGTTAGTTCTTGCCACTGTTAGTTCATTGCCACTGTTAGTTCATGAGTTACCACTGTTAGTTCTTGCCACTGTTAGTCTATTGCCACTGTTAGTCTCTTGCCACTGTTAGTTCATTGCCACTGTTAGTTCATGAGTTACCACTGTTAGTTCTTGCCACTGTTAGTTCATTGCCACTGTTAGTTCATGAGTTACCACTGTTAGTTCTTGCCACTGTTAGTTCATTGCCACTGTTAGTTCATGAGTTACCACTGTTAGTTCATTGCCACTGTTAGTTCATGAGTTACCACTGTTAGTTCTTGCAACTTCTAAGCTTTACTGTACAAAAGGATTTAACTAATTTTCCAGTATCCAGGTTCCTAATTCGATTTATATGAAGCAACAATAGATTTAAACATTACCTATAAATACTATGTACCTCCTATAACATCCTTTAATTCAATTATCATGCTAAAATTTCCATAACCCATTTAGGTCAGAAGCTTAATTCACTGTTACATCCAAACCTTCAAATTACAATTATACCTACAGTAATTCAGTTTGTAAACATCAATATCATCTTTCAATCCTTATATATATATATTCAAGAAATCAACAAATTTATCAATTTTATATTTAACCTAAAAAAACATAAATTCATTATTTACCTTTCGACAGGAACTTGTAGGACAAGTATAAGATGATAATTTATACTCACACAAGTATAATCCTTAATTCTTCTAATTCCTGTTGAGACTTTTCTGTTTATTTGAGTTTGAGGTTACCGTAGGTGAAAATATAGTTCTTCTAGTAATAAATTAAGAATTGGGAAAAACATGATAAAAGGAGGTCGGCTCTCCTTTAAACCGACTTACCCCTTTTTTATTAATTAAAATTCTAGTCCCTTCCATTCCCATCCTAATGATTAAAATTTATACATTTACAAGGATATTAATTCATTTATTATTATTATAATTTCAATAAACAATTATTATCAAATAAATTTCTAATATAATTAAATAATCAATTTAAAATAGAAGATTTACCAGATAAAATAAAGGATGTTACAAATCTCCCCTCCTTTAGGAGATTTCGTCCTCGAAATCTAAACTCGATCAAACAATCCAGGATATCTGGATTTCATAGACTCCTCGGTTTCCCAGGTCAAATTTGAACCTAGACTGTGTCTCCATTTCACTAACACCATAGGAATGTGTTTCTTCCTAAGTTTAGTAATCTTTCTATCGAGAATTTCAACCGGTTCTTCTACTAATTTCTGATTCTGATCCACCTGTAAATCTTGTAACGGAAGTATCTGGGATTGATCTTCAACATTACACTTTCTCAAATAACAGATATTAAACGTATCATGAATACCAGCAAGCTCAGGAGGAAGATCCAATGAAACTGATTGATCATTAACCACCTGACGAATTCTGAAGGGACCAATGTATCTAGGTGCAAGTTTACCTCGTTTTCCAAATCGAATAACACCTTTCCACGGGGAGACTTTCAAATACACCAACTCACCCTCGGTAAAAGTAACTGGTCGTCTACGTGGGTCTGCATATTGTTTCTGTCTATCACGTGCAGCTTTTAACTTTTCTCGGGCGATAGTCACTTTGTCCGCTGTGATCTGTACAATATCTGGGCCTGCAAATTGCTTTTCTCCCGCTTCTAACCAACACGTGGGGGTACGACAACGACGACCATATAACATTTCATAAGGAGGCATACCAATGCTGGAATGATAGGAATTATTATAAGCAAATTCCACTAAAGGAAGGTGAGAATCCCATGAACCTCCATACTCTAGGACACAAGCTCTGAGCATATCCTCTAACGTTTGAATCGTACGTTCTGACTGACCGTCTGTCTGAGGATGATAGGCCGTACTGAGATTAACACGTGTACCTAACTCCTGCTGTAAACTTTGCCAGAAATGAGAAATAAAGCGAGAATCTCTATCTGACACAATCGACAATGGAATACCATGTCTCGAGACAATTTCATTAACATACAACTGTGCGAGCTTATTGAGAGAAGTAGTCTCACTAGTAGCCAGAAAATGTGCACTCTTGGTCAATCTGTCAACAATGACCCAAATCATGTCATACCCTCGAGGTGTACGTGGTAGTTTAGTCACAAAATCCATAGTCAAATGTTCCCATTTCCATTCTGGAATTTCTAGCTGTTTCAATGACCCATATGGCTTTTGATGTTCAGCTTTCACTTGAGCACATATATGACAATTACCAACAAACTTTGCAATATCAGTTTTCATTGTAGGCCACCAGTACAAAGGTTTCAAATCGTTATACATTCGAGTGCTACCAGGGTGGACAGTCAACCGTGACTTGTGAGTGTCAGTCAAAAGCATGTCTCGAATATTACCGATCAGAGGAATCCAAACACGAGACTGGAAAGTCTTTAGTCCTCTAGAATCGTCAACTAAGAAGTCTTTTCTTTTCAACATTATTTCTGACTTAAGATTATGTTCCAACAAAGCTTCTAGCTGGGCAGCTTTAATTTGATCCACTAAGTCAGAAGAAATATTAACTTTCAGAAAATAGACTCTTTTGGAAGTACCTTTTCTGCTCAATGCATCTGCAACTACATTTGCTTTTCCTGGATGATAACGTATTTCACAATCATAGTCTTTAATTAATTCTAACCATCGCCTTTGACGCATATTCAGTTCTTTCTGTGAAAATACATACTGCAGACTTTTATGATCAGTACAAACAGTGCATTTAGTACCATATAAATAATGTCTCCATATTTTCAAAGCAAACACTACAGCTGCCAATTCTATATCATGTGTGGGATAATTCTTTTCATGAGGTTTCAATTGACGAGAAGCATAAGCAATGACTCTATCCCGCTGCATCAGAACACAACCCAACCCAGCATAAGATGCATCACAATAAACGACAAAATCATCAGACCCATTAGGCAATGCTAACACTGGGGCTTGACATAATAACTGTCTCAGAGTCTGAAAGGCCTGTTCCTGTTGATTATCCCATTCAAACTTTTCATTCTTGCGGGTTAATTTAGTCAATGGACTAGCAATTTTAGAAAAGTCTTTAATAAATTTCCGATAATAACCAGCCAAACCCAGAAAACTTTTAATTTCAGAAGCATTCTTTGGAGTTTTCCAGTTCATTACAGCTTCAACTTTAGAAGGATCAACTTTAACCCCATTATTACAAATAATATGACCCAGAAATTGTACCTCTCGAATCCAGAACTCACATTTAGAAAATTTTGCATATAACTGTTCTCTTTTCAAGGTTTCAAGAACTAACCTCAAATGCATAGCATGTTCTGATTCAGACTTGGAATATACAAGAATATCGTCAATGAAAACAATTACAAACTTATCGAGAAATGGTCGACATACCCGGTTCATTAGATCCATAAAAACTGCTGGAGCATTAGTCAAACCAAAAGGCATTACTAAGAATTCATAATGACCATACCTGGTACGAAAAGCAGTCTTTGGAATATCCTGTTCACGAACACGAACCTGATGGTAACCCGATCTCAGATCGATTTTAGAATATACAGAAGATCCCTGCAACTGATCAAACAAATCATCTATTCGAGGCAGAGGATATTTATTCTTTACTGTTCTTTTGTTCAATTCTCTATAATCAATACACATTCTGAATGACCCATCTTTCTTTTTAACAAACAAAACCGGTGCACCCCAAGGAGAAGAACTAGGTCTAATAAAACCTCTATCCAACAACTCCTGAATCTGATTCATCATTTCTCGCATCTCAGACGGAGCTAATCTATAGGGAGCTTTAGCTACGGGAGAGGAGCCAGGAATAAGATCAATCTGATATTCAACTTCCCTAACCGGTGGTAAACCAGGCAATTCATCGGGGAACACTTCCGGATATTCAGATACAACCGGAACATCAGAAACAGATTTCTTTTCTAATTTGGCATTAATGACGTAAGCTAGATAAGACTCACAACCTTTAGACAACGACTTCCTAGCTTTCATCATGGAAATCAAAGGAATACTCTCATTATCCCGTTCTCCTCGAGCCACAACATATGACTCTTCAGAAATTGGGATTCTAATCAGTTTATGATGGCAATCTATGCTTGCTTTAAACTGACTTAACCAATCCATGCCAATAATCACATCAAAACTTGGAATCGGCATTAACAGAAATGAAATTGGAAAAGTCTGACCACCTATCACAATATTAGCTCCAGTCACCGAGGTGGTAACAGGAACTAATTTGCCACTTACAATCTCTACTTCTAAGGGCTTAGTTATCACAGTAGGGATCAGTTTCAACTTATCACAGAAACACACAGATATAAAAGAACAATTTGCTCCAGAATCAAATAATACACGAGCCGGTACAGAGTTTATAAGAAAAGTACCAGTAATCACATCATCTGTGTGGACAGCCTCATCGACTGTCATCTGAAAAGCCCTACTCGTCGCTGGTGGAGGATTCTTTCGCTTTTGACCGGAAGAAGACGAACTCCCGACCGAACCAGAACTCTGTCTTCCTGCCTCAGGACACTGACCAACTCGATGCCCTTCTTTCTTACAGTTCCAGCACACAAAATTAGGAAACTTACAATTCTTAAACTCGTGACCCAATTCACCACATTTAACACATTTGTTCGTCTGAATTGTACATGGACCATTATGTTTAGATCGACAAGAAGTACACCAATTAGAACTTCCAGAGGAACCACTTTTATTACTAAATCTTTGACCCTGACGATTACTCTGCCACCTGGACTTTCCTTTACCCGAAGACTCTGTTCTAGTTCTTGGAAACGAAGAAGAAGTATTTCTAGCTTGAGATTCTTGAAAACCTCTAATGTCACTATCGACTGAACGAGCAAGAGTAAATGCTTGAGATAAATTACTAGCTAATCTTACTGTGGTACGATAATTATGAGGTAATGTTTCCACAAATTGCTCAATTTTGGTTTTCTCATCTGGAACCCAATGTTGTACAAACCGTAACTTCTCTGAAAACTGTGTGATTAACTCATCGATAGTCATCTTATCGGTTAATTGAAGATTCATAAACTCTCTTCTAATACGTGCCATCTCAAAGTCTGAACAGTATTGGTTACAAATAACTTGATGAAATTCAGGCCATCGAATAGCTTCTTTCTGCTGTTGAGTCAAATGACCAGTAATCGAGTCCCACCAAACCATGGCTTCGTCTTTTAAACATTGAATAGCATAAAACACTTTAAATTCTTCTTCACATTGAGTAACATCAAATTTTCGTTCCATATCTCTTAACCAATTTAAAGTTACTGATGGATTGGTACTCCCTCTAAACTCGGGTGGTTTACTTGCCATAAACGTCTTAAATGAACATTGTTTATTTGGCTGAATAAGAGGAATATTACCAAACACAGGTATCTGTTGCTGAAAACGTTGCTGAGATGATGCAGTTTCAGCCTGTCTTTTAAATTCTCTGAGATTAATCACCTCGTCTTCTAACTGGAAAAGATAATCATCTCGATTAGATTCTTCATGAGTAGGAAAAGAAGTACCCTCATGATCATGTCTTTCAGTATGAATATCAGAAGGGGGAACATCGATCCGTGAGGCATTATTAGGGTTGGCGGTCGGTTGCTCATTATCTGCCATATCTGTATTCCACACAACAACTTGAAATTTGTTAATCGTTAGCACTTATCTACTAACAAATTCATACACAATGCTAAATCCCATAGCCAGGAATGTTTGACATAACAAACTCTAGATTTGGGATTGAACACTTTACAATGCTCAATTCACCCAAACCTATGCTCTGATACCAAGCTTGAAACACCCCTCTTTTAGTATAACAAAATTGTATTATTTTACTCGGAAGCGTATGAATTTAAAACATATTTATATACTGTACATTAAGATAATGTACATACACAGTTATATATTCAAAATAAACCAACATAAAACTGTTTAAAAAACTATATATGTCGGGGTATTATCTATTACAAACCAGGTTTATAACAAAACCATGTCAGAGTCAAAATCTGTCAGACATTCCCCGCGAAAGCATCCGTTCCTGACACCCACATATATATATATATATAAAACCTGCAGGAAGTAGGATGAGGGATTAGCACAAAGCTAAGTGAATGAATTTATCACACACAATTCAACTTAGCTTAACCATCAGTTTACAGCAAATAATAGTAAACACATTCATTTTTTTTTCAATGAGGATCGGTGGCTCTTGGGATATCATAATACCCGGGGATATCCCCAAGAACACTTAACGTCAATCTGTATGGCCATTACAGAATAGACCGATAACTATTGGTTATTAAACTCATACACAGGTCTCAAACACAACAAATGAATCAAAACCTGTGTAATTCACATAATAACCAAAAGTCCAACTACACGTTGACCTCAATAATCTGATACACATAGATTCACATATCAAGTAGATTCACAATCAATAACACAGATTAACAATAGTATAATATCACTCTACTTATACTTGTTGCAACCAAACAGTTACAACTAAATCGAAGGGTGAGTTCTAAATCCACTCACCAATACCTCTGCAGTCTCCTAACTCAGTTTCTATTCACTGAGTCTTTGGCGTATCTGTAAACACCACAAAGTAATGAAGTTAGTAACTCAATTCAATTTATTCAACTCACATATTACCAATTGATGTATATTTATGCACACATAAATATATATTAACACAAGACTCACACGGGTTTCCATGGTTCTTACTATTTACCAACTCATTATCACTGTTTATTAGACTTACTACCACTGCTAATTCTCATTACCACTGTTAGCCTAACCACTGTTAGTTATATTTATCATCCCTGTTAGTTCATAGGTTACCACTGTTAGTTCTTGCCACTGTTAGTTCATTGCCACTGTTAGTTCATGAGTTACCACTGTTAGTTCTTGCCACTGTTAGTCTATTGCCACTGTTAGTCTCTTGCCACTGTTAGTTCATTGCCACTGTTAGTTCATGAGTTACCACTGTTAGTTCTTGCCACTGTTAGTTCATTGCCACTGTTAGTTCATGAGTTACCACTGTTAGTTCTTGCCACTGTTAGTTCATTGCCACTGTTAGTTCATGAGTTACCACTGTTAGTTCATTGCCACTGTTAGTTCATGAGTTACCACTGTTAGTTCTTGCAACTTCTAAGCTTTACTGTACAAAAGGATTTAACTAATTTTCCAGTATCCAGGTTCCTAATTCGATTTATATGAAGCAACAATAGATTTAAACATTACCTATAAATACTATGTACCTCCTATAACATCCTTTAATTCAATTATCATGCTAAAATTTCCATAACCCATTTAGGTCAGAAGCTTAATTCACTGTTACATCCAAACCTTCAAATTACAATTATACCTACAGTAATTCAGTTTGTAAACATCAATATCATCTTTCAATCCTTATATATATATATATTCAAGAAATCAACAAATTTATCAATTTTATATTTAACCTAAAAAAACATAAATTCATTATTTACCTTTCGACAGGAACTTGTAGGACAAGTATAAGATGATAATTTATACTCACACAAGTATAATCCTTAATTCTTCTAATTCCTGTTGAGACTTTTCTGTTTATTTGAGTTTGAGGTTACCGTAGGTGAAAATATAGTTCTTCTAGTAATAAATTAAGAATTGGGAAAAACATGATAAAAGGAGGTCGGCTCTCCTTTAAACCGACTTACCCCTTTTTTTATTAATTAAAATTCTAGTCCCTTCCATTCCCATCCTAATGATTAAAATTTATACATTTACAAGGATATTAATTCATTTATTATTATTATAATTTCAATAAACAATTATTATCAAATAAATTTCTAATATAATTAAATAATCAATTTAAAATAGAAGATTTACCAGATAAAATAAAGGATGTTACACATAAGATCGATTGAAAAGATTTCATTGGCTAGGTTTAAAGTGTAATTAGGTATCACACTATTGGTTTCTATGAGTTTACCATTTGCAAGTTCTACGGTGTACTTAACATCTAAGGCAATTGGGGTGATGTCAAGTAGTGGGCAAAACTCATCAGAAATAAAGCTTTTATCGGCACCAGTATCAAATAGAACAGAAGCAGTTAAGTTGTTGAGGAGGAACATACCCGTGACCACATTCGGGTCTTGACGGGCATCCCCAGAATTGAGTACAAACGCTCTTCCCCTTGCGTTGTTGTTGTTGTTGTTGTTGTTGCCCTTGTTCTTGTTTTTAGGACATTCGTTCTTGAAGTGTCCTGTTTCTCCACACCCAAAGCAGGATTTGGGTTGGTTGGAATTGTTGCGAGAGGTGTTGTTGTTGGATTTGGGGGCTCGGCAATCCCGCGTCAAGTGCCCGTACCTCCTGCAGTTGTTGCAGGGAGTACTGCATGGACCATCGTGGTGGTAGTTACACTTGGAACAATATGGCTTGTCCCCAGTGTAAGCACGTTTGGTTTCAGAATTGGTATTGTAAACTTGGATGGTGTTTGATTTCTTGTTCTGGTTGTTTTGGTGTTCGGAAGGTTTGCGTTTGTTGTTGTTGGGGGAGGATGTATTGGATTTCTCACGGCTGATAACCATTGCCATGAGTTCATGTGCTAGCCGGATAGCACTTTCAGTAGTGGTTGGCTTGGATGAAGCGACGTTCCCTTGGATATTTTCCGGGAGGCCGCGGATGTATCTTTTGATGCTCTTCTCCTCCGGATCAACCAAACCCGGGCATAACAGCGCAAATTGCTGGAATTTGGTGGTATATCCAGCAATGTCAGTTCCCTGCACAGTTAGGTGCCAGAACTCTTCTTCCAACCGATGTAGTTCTTCTTCAGGGCAGTATTTTTCCCTTAGCTTCTTCTTCAATTCAGCCCAGGGAAGTTGGTTTGCTATTTCGATGCCTACAGAGTTTGCGTGGGTGTTCCACCACGTGAGTGCACCTTCTTGAAAGGTGTAAGCAGAGAATTTGACCTTGTTTTCCTCAGCACAGTTGTAGAGGTTGAAGACGGATTCCATACGTTCAATCCATCGGATCAGACCAATGGCACCTTCCGTGCCTTTGAAGTAAAGTGGTTTGCAGCTGAGAAAATCCTTGTAGGAACAAGGCTTGATGATAGGAGTATTGACTGGGGTTTCGTCATTGTTTCGTGAGTTTCGGGGTGAATCCCGAGCAGCCAAAGCATCAGCCACAGCTCGAGATACAACAGCAGCAAGTTCGGCATCACTGTAACTTTTCCTCTTTGGCGGCATGATTCTTCAAGAAAGAATGAGCGGTACATAAGAATTTGCACCAGGATGATAATTACGATAGATGTATATATGTAAGAAGGGTAATATACAACATCACAGAGTAACAATCATATTGTAGAAATAACGAAAGAGATTGTCAATTCATAATACGAAGTCAAACGATTACAGAAAATTTCTAGCTAGAGGTTTCAAAAGTTACAGACTTAGAAGTTTTATAAAAGTTCCAGGAATTATTACATCCGGTCGAATTACATAGGTCCTATGAAAGCATAATAAAGTACAGGTTCAGCCTAAGCTAATCCTGAGGTAGATTGAGTTGTGGCAGTAGTGTGGTGAGACGGTCCACAGATTCTGCAAGTCTGCTAACCAGGCGGAGGGCATCCTCGGTTTCCCTTAGACGTGTCTCGCACTGGTTCAGCCTTGATTGTAGGACAAAAATTTCGTTTCGGTTGCCAATCACTTGATTGTGGACAACCTCCATGGTTTCAACGGTTTCACCCAGACGATTGTCAAGGGTGTTCACGTGGTTGATTGTATGTTCATGATCCTCGGAGACTTGATTGATGCGTTCAAGTGATGTGAGTCTCCAGTTTTCGTTGGTTTCCTGGAGTTCGATATCCATAGTATCAAGTCGTTGTTCGTGTCGGTGTAGTCTAGTGGCTAAATCTGACAAAGTGAAGTGAATGGGGTATGGGTCAGCTCGAGGCAACCTGGTGTTCCTCCTAGCTACCCTTGGATTACGCGATCCATACGGATGAGAGCGTGATGAATTGGGTGGTGTGTTTGCCATTCTGAGACAAAACGTTAGAAAAAGTGAGGCCTATATTCATATAATACATATATAATATAGCCTAAGATATTGAGCGTGAGAGAGGTCTATCTATGTATATATATATCACATAATAGCCTAAAGTGTCTAACACAGACATATTTGAGTCCCGGTTCTCTCGAGGTCAGAGTCAACTAATGTATCCTGTTCAGTCATGACTCCTTTCAGATCTCACATCATATTCTTTTAATTGTACATAGTTGATCAGGCTATGTTAAATTAAACCAATACAATGCAGTCACTGAACCTAATCATACTTAATAAGGAATACTGCCTAACGGTCATAGTCTAGGCCCACTAAATGCAACCTAGTTCACTATAACCTTAGGCTCTGATACCAATCTGTAACACCCCCAAATTATCGTTTAGCGGAAGCAGGATTTGGGTGTTACTAATCAATAATCAAAGCACAGAGATTAATAGTAAACGACCACTACATGCGTCGTTTTACATTTAAATTGATAAAATAAAAGTTTACATCAAAGTATCGTTTACATTAGCTTCTTTTGAAATTGAGAGATTTAAGTACATAATTAAACTATACAAAATGTAATAATGCAGCTAAATCTCTGATTGTTTGCATGCTGACTCGAGCTAATGGATCTTGATTAAGCAGTCCAACCTACTGCTAGTCACCTGTGATACATGCTAAAATGGGTCAGCGAAACGCTGGTGAGCTCACAGGTTTGTATATCAACATATATTTGTATGAACCGCAAGATTTTATAATTGAATTTAAAATGCAATTAAGCAAAATAAAAGTTATACAGCCATGAGCACATAGTCTGAGCTTAACTTGAGTGTCAGGTCCAATTAAGGAAACCTAACTGAGTTGCCTCCTACGAGTGCCTAATCTACACTCGTCTTCCCAAATGCTAATACGTCCGTTTGACCAGTTAGTGCGTGCTAACCCGGACGAGGATTGTCAATCCTATATGATATCATATACTAACATTCACGCTACAGATGTATTACCAGACTATGCTATGGAGGGCTTTAGTGATTAGTTGAAAACAACTCATGTAGTATTTGATTGATTGGTACTTGCGTTCAACTTGTAAAATAAAACGAGCAATAATATCACACCCCTGATTGAAAAGCAGTAAAATAGGGGCCATGAGACTCACCTGAGCCTTGAGTGTCTATTAAAATAACTTGAATTGATTAACTGTGAATTGATGTCCGAAGACTTGTAACCTGTCGGGCGTTCAAAACGCATAATGTTATATGAGTGAGTAGATGTCTCAACAGACCACCTATGTTTGTTGTCCAACAATTTGTTATGTCCAAATGTTTGATTGTTCAACTTGGTTTATCAAAAACGTGTACGACCCGTTGGTGAAAGTTTGTAATAATAATTCTTTAAGATATTATCATTAATTATGTGTCATCGTATACATTGTTACATTATGTATCATGTGTGGTTATAAGTGATTACCCATGTTCAATACTTAGTGAAGAAACAAATCCCATAAATTCTGTCTTTAGCGACACTAGTGTCAGTGTCGCATGTCATGCGACACTAGAGTAAGTGTCGCAGTGTATGCGAGTGTCGCAGGTCATGCGACACTAAAGTCAATATCACAGTGAGTTTATGCGACACTAGGGTCAGTGTCGCATTACGGTCAGTGTCGCAGTGAGGTTATGCGACATTAGGGTCAGTGTCGCATGTTCAAACAAATTTTCAATAAGTAGCGACACTATTAGCGACACTATGGTAGTGTCGCAGGTAGTGTCGCAGTTAGTGTCGCAGGTCATGCGACACTAGCGTCTGACCAAATTTCTATTTTTAGCCCAAGTGTATCCAAGTGTCGGTTTTCGTTCGGGAAACTTTCTAAAATTAGTTTTTGGTCCAAGTTACTTAATTAAGTCAACCAAACCCATTTTTGTTACCACTTTCCAAAAATAGTAAGTTTTTCGAAAACTAGCCACTTTTGTTGACTTGGTCAAACTTACTCGGTTTGACCCGAAACTTTCACCCAACCCAAATATCAGTTTATCGGGTCTAATTATGTTGTCGGTTCATGCTGGAGTTCATCAAAAGTCTTGGTTTTTATAAAAGTCCAAAAACAGTCCACACCTATGTTTTTCAGTTTTGTCGGTTCACTTCCTTTATTTTTCTTAACTAGTTATATTCCGAGTTAGAGTCCAAAATTTTTACCAGCTGTTCCACCATGTGTCTAGAGCTTAACTTAATTTTCCCAGTAATTATAGTGTCCATCTTGATAGGTATAAAATTTATGGATGGAACCATACTCAGTTTTCCTGTACATGCAGACCAGTCACATAGATTCGTATTTATAAGAAAATCCGTGGATTTCTGGAAGGAGTCATAGAAGAACTTTTTGTAGATCTTTTCAATACGCAACTTTTAAAAAAAATGCATCTTCTAATTCTTTGTAGAACTCAAGTTATGGTCGATTTACTAAACTGACTTTTCTGAGACAGATTATGTGTTCATGTGTATAAATCATAAAACGTATTTTAAGTTTATATTTGGACATAATCTTATTAGATGAGCTTTATAACATTGAAATCAGTAGTATTAAAGTAAAATAAGTGAAAGTTCTTGAGAATCCTTACAAAGAACAAGTGATGATGAAGAGGATGATGTTCTTGAGCTTGAAAAACCCTAGCAATGGTGGTGGTTGATGGTGATTTAGTGGCGGTGGTAATGGTGGTTGTGGTGGTTGTTGGTGGTGGTGTAAAGACTGAGTTTCTCTGGAGTTTTTGAGAGAGAAGTGTTAGAGAGAAGGTGGAGAAATGTGAGTGAATGTGTTAGTGGAAATGAAAGTGGTCTTGCATGTAACATGTATGGAAGCATATGTGAGTGGGTTTGCATGGAAAGTGAGTGGGGGAAAAGGGTGGTGACCACATGGGGCAGGGGGGGCCGGCCATGGGGGCCAACACATGGGTATTTTGGTCATTTTACTTGTTTATTCGATTTGTGCTTCGTGCGGTGTTCGTTTTCTCGTTCGGTTTGGTGTTTAAACGTTTATTACGCGTTTTTAAGTAACGATTTAAATTTCAATACTTTCACTTGAAGTGTTCTTTCAAAATACTTGGAAAAACATTTATAAAAATGTTTCGTTAATTTAGTGATCTCGATTTACGCATTCGTTGTACAGATTCTAAATCGCGTAACTCTTGTTTGTACGATACGAATTACTTACAAAGTATTATTATCAAGATAATATTTTGGGAAAGATAGTGTTATTAAATAATGTTATATTATTTAATAAAATTGTTTCACCAACGTCCGTATTTAATTGAATCGAAATACCTTCGATTTGGAACTTGTACGATTTAATCAAATCGCATAATTGTATATATTCATCAATATATAATTTGATACATTAATTAGCCTAACACAGAACTAATTACATGTATTAACTATTAATTAAGCACTAATTACTAGCCCTAATTTGACGGGTGTCACAAGTGGGGTCCAAGGGGTGGCAACCCCTGATGGGGTCTATTATCTACTTTCATTTCCTTATCAGGTACGGTATAAACATCTATTATCTACTTTCATACTTATCTGCATATTCTACAAATTACTTACTAGTATAGTCATTTACTCGAACTTAAGATCTCTATATGTCTCATTTTGTCAAGTTTTGATCACAAAATAGGGTTCTTTCATACGGCATTGTTGGTGGAATAGTCTTTCGCTTGTCACTAATACTTCTTGGAACTGTAACTCTTCGGGTCATTTCTTACATTAAATAATACTCCATATGTCTTGAGCAAATGGCATAGTTGACTTCACATATACTAAAAGAATAATGTTTTGTAAAATGTCTCGACTATCTTCAATAATGACAAAGCAAGTTGCATCTTATAGGCTCAAATCAATATCATGTTTATGTGAAATGATGATGATGGTAAATAACAAATCTTCACAAAAGGAAATGATGCAATATTAATATGGAATTAACGTTCTACAATGTAACTTGAGATTATCATAGATAATATTGCCAAAAAAAAAATATTTTTTATTTTGAGATTATATTATGCTTTAACCTAAGTTTTTTGGCTTTTTCTGCAACTAATGGATTATGTGTACTTTCATGTAAACATTTTAGAGGTTCGAGGTTGTGAACTTGCTGCTAGCATTAATACTTCTTTACTCGTCCTTTAAGGTACTGTTTCTTTTCTTAGTTACTTCTATGAATTTTACCAAGTAGGCCTTATAGTAACATGAAGTCTAGGATTTCAAATTACATACATTGTTAGGATTGAATATCGCTACGAAGAATTTGCTATTTGTTAGGCCTTATATTAATTTGTTATTTTCAGAATTTATTGTATTCAGTTTAGGCAATGATCATATATATTTCCATCTTTTCATGTAGTTGTTTACTGCTTCCGAAGATGATACGAAGATCTCTCTGAAATTTTTTTTCCTAAAGACATGCCAAAAAGTCATTCTAGTAACATTTAATATTTTCTGTCACTTTTCCTTTTTTTATATAAATCTGGTAAATATGACTATGGACAATGTCTTCATTCTTTAGTCTTTCAGAGGTGACAAGATGGATGGGTCATTAACTAATGAAGGAGTTGATGCTACATAGAATCATATAAATATACAAATAAATTTAGCAAAATTTAGTTATCTAATCTTAATCATAATCTTATAACTCATAACTTAATAATTGTGTGTAGTATAAAATTGAACTAGCCCGCAAATTCAACCACTCAGTCTGAGAAATAGCTTTACAATTCAATGAAGTCTTTAGCATTAAAAAAAAAAAAAACTGTTGCTAAAGATGATGTTTTTCATATCATATATGGAGGCTTCCGTCCATCTGAAATAATAAAGGTACGGTATTTCATTACCTTCATTTATAATTTACTTTAATTGTTCTTATTTGCTTTAGGATTCAATTTGTTTCAAGCCAAAATAAAGATACCCACACTTTTTATACTCCGTTCGCTATTACGTGATTGCTTATTTCTTACTTGCATTGTGTCTTGTATTGAGTTTTACCCTTCACTTTCCTTATTTATTATTTTTATACTTTGTTTTAAGTTAATTGAGAAACAAGTAGAGACTTAAGAGGCGCAACTCAAGAAAATACACTGGTAGGAGCGGTAGAAGATTAACTACATTAGGTATTGTATAACTTAATCAAATATAATTCGAAGTTATTATCTTTGATTTCTCATAAACTATACTATTATTATTGTTATTTTATAATAAGTGACTAAAATACTGTTACTTATATTCACAAATAGAACTTATTACTTATTCTTTGTAACTTCCCTATGTGTAGGATGATTCTCTACGGGGAAAAACATTATTACTAATTCATGAGATATTGATAACATGACGGTCTGCGTTGGTATGACTAGCAATATCATACTACTTTGTAAGGCTTCAAGGTTGTCGGTACTCTATTGGAGTACTTTATGGGTGGCAAGGCCGCGAGAATTCCAGACAAAATGATGCAACCACCTTTTTCATTCATATTTTTCATGTTTTCTATTACAACGTGAACAAATTGATCTTCTACTAAATGCCAGATATTATTTATGTTTCATTTATGTACTTACATACCTGAAGTTTTTACCGATAAAAGCACGACGAGTTTAACATAATTAAACAGAAAGTTAGGAATGTAAACTTATAATATTTTGAATACAATACAATGATCTAGTCCACAAATTTTGCGGGTTATGATCTAGTAAGAATTGAAATAAGGGATAAAACAACGAAGAAAGATTGGGGATCATAAAGAAGAATAAAGATGATTAATTCGTGACGATAATTGATACGGAAAAGGATGATAATGCCGAATGTGTTTGTGTTTAAAGAAGATAAGAGTTTTTTGTTTTCTATATATTTAATTTGATTAATTTGATGACATGGATGGCACTTGTTATACCAAAGTGTTAAAATAATTTAGTTGGCAAATGGCGTGGTGTCTAGTATAACACCCCTCATTTTACAATCATTTAAATATAATATTTCGAAAGCGTAAGTCCAAATAACTATTAATAATTTACATAATCTATTCAACATAAAAAATTCAACCTTTTTAAATCATAATTTATCAGAATGGGTGTTATATGAAAACAAGATATAACAATGATTTATACAAATCAATATCAGAGTCACGCCTCGTTGTCAAACATTCCTTCCCATCCGACTTCTTGCCCACCCTTATTATATCCATAACCTGCAAGAAGTGTTAATGTGGGGGATTAGCATAACGCTAAGTGAATGAAAAATTAACCAACAGTGCAACTTAGCATAACAACCTTGTGTGCAACAATTAACACTAATTACACAACTACACAATATAACTTTTCAACAATGCAACAGTTCAACAACATTACAACTTAATAATGAGGATTAGAGGCTCTTGAGAAACCCTACTGCCGCGGTGGCTCTCAAAGAACACTTACCCAACCATATCCGTATGGCCATAACGGATGAGACCGATAGCTACTGGTTACCATACTCAAACACAGGTTCTATGCACACAACAAATGAAGTAAGACCCTGTGTAACTCACACAATAACCAACTAGCCCAACCAACCAAATCAACCCGTTGACCTTATTAACAACTGATGCCCGAAGGCCAAATATATCACGTGATCACATATCCACATACTCAATTAGGTCAACATATCAGACTAAGCAGTCTACCAACAGTATTATTACTATTAAACCAAAATCATCATGGCAAACAAACCTGTTACAACTAAATCACACTGAAGATTAAAGATCCACTCACCGAATACCTCAGTCGTCCACTCAGTAGTCTAATGTCACTGAGTCTTCTCCATATCTGAAAATACAATATAGCAACACAAGTCAGTCACTTGACACTTGTCTCAATATTGATATAATGTCTTACAATTGTAATTACATCAAACAACTTATCACTAACTTGTATTAATTTAACATTCATTATTTCAAGATTATGAATAATCATTAGGATCACATCATCATGTTAAGCTACTTTAATTATTACTAATCAACTCTATGATCATTATGATCACCTTATCACCTTTATCCATCTTAATCATTGTTAACTAGTATTGTGAAACCATTAACAAGATTATTAGCATCCAACATCAATAATTCATCAAAACATCAACATTTGATCTAATGAATACTTAACCAAATAATTTCACACAATCCTTTTTAATTATCAATTAAGGGTTCTAATTAGTAAACAATATCAACTTCATCATATATCCACCATAATCATAATAATCATCATCAATAATCAACTATTATCAATTATTCACTAATAACATCAACTTAAAAATATTGATTCTTTCAAAATCAACTAAACCCACAAACTTTATTAATGATCATATATCAACTTCATCATTTCTAGGTTAAGGCTTAGCTTATAATCATGATTACATTATCAAATAACCATTATAACATGATTATAAGCTTTAATTCATGAATATTCAACTAAACCCATCACTTTCTTCATATGTTCATATCAAATTCTTCATTTTTAACTTAGGGCTTCAATCATGAATTAACTATTAACTAACAATAATATAATCACTACAACCTTCAATTTCATATTAATCAAACTAATTTCATCAAACACACAAAACCCCAATTTCTAGGTTTATCAAAATCAATAAATTTGGACTTACAAAGTGATTAGAAGGATCAATGGATGATTACTTCATGTTATTGAAGCTTGAATCAAAGTTATATAGCTTCAATTTCAACTCACAACTTGTTTTGTAATTATAAATCGTCCCTGTGGTTTGATATGTACGGCCAGACACAACCAGGGGAAAGAACACTTTTGATTTATCAAGACTTGAAGAAACATGATGATTTAAGTGTATAATTAGAGTTTTGATCTTTCCTCTCGCTAACAATCGAACTCCTTGGAATTTTTTTGAAGTTTAATACGTAATACACACATATATTAGAAATATGTGTACTAGTTTTGTCCCCTTTTAGATCTATTGTCTGAAACTTAAAAACCATTCACAGGGAAAAATTATTTTACTTTACCGTCAACTATATTAATTTAAAACAATTAATAATTTACTAGTCACAATAAATTATTCGACTCTTTTCCCCATTTATTTTCAAATAACTGTAACACCCGGTCCTCGGGTCTAGTAGTATTTTAATATTTCCTGACTGTGAACTATTATTTAATATATCAGAAAATAGGTTCATTTGTTATTTGAAAATAAATGGGTAAAAGTGTCAAATAATTTATTGTGGTTAATAAATTATTAAATGTTTTAATTTAATTCAGTTGACGGTAAAATAAAATAATATTTCCCTGCAAATGGTTTTTAAGTTCCAGACAATGACAAGTACGGGGAATGAAATTTAAACTTTTATATGATACACTCACAGGTTTGAGTCGGTTGTTGGATTCTTATCTCCCCACATACATACATACTATACGAACATACATACATATCTATAACCCTAAATCAATTATCCAAATCATGAGAAAACATCAAATTGAAGTTGTTAAACATGAATTCAAGCTTCTATCATCATCATAATCAAGGTATGATCACATGTTCTTCATTTTCCATAACCTAGAAATTGGGGTTTTGTGAATTGGTGAGTTTAATCTGAAATTAAGGGTTGATTTTGTGAAATTGTTGTTAGTTAAGCTTGTTATTGTTGATTACTAACAAGATTCAAGCTTAAGATTATAAATTTATGATGATTTTGATGGGTTAATAATTTTAATCCAAAATTAAAGGATGAAATGGTGAAAGTGATGAATTGATTAATGATTGAGTGTTATATGTGAAGTTTTCTGTTAGTAAATTGATTGTTATAACTGTGATTATAAGTTTTTGTTCTTGAGCTATGATATTGAGACTCAATCAAATGGGTTTATACTTGAAATTGTGTATTATTGAAGTATAGGTGAAATTGGAGCTTGAATAAAGTTGTAGTGTATGTATATACTCATATTTGAGTGTTTGGTAGTTTACAAACTGAAATTGTTGAGCTGAAATGGTGATATTAGAGATAGGCTTCGTATTTGGATATGCTATTTTGTTGCTGCTGATGCGGTATCTGATGAACAAGCCAGCGGCTTCATGAGCCAAGCCGGCGGGTTCTGTGTTGGGTTGGCTAACCGGCAGGTCAAAGACCCAAGCCGGCGGCTTGAGACCTTAGACCGGCGGGTCCTAGACCCCAGCCGGTGGCTTCTTTGGCTAGTCCATTCCTAATTGTTAATGTTAATGTTAATTGTATTGTTATATGATATAACATTGATAGACCAGTAGTAGTACATGATAATAGCTGTGTTGTGATTTATAATACGTGATTAGGAAGTTGTAATTGTGATATCAATTGTATTAAGTTGCTAGTATTGTGAATTGATATGAGTTAATTGTTAAAGGTATTGGTTACTAACTTATATTTGATTTGAATTCTCAGATTACGAGAAGACTCAGTGACATTGACTACTGAGTGAACAACTGAGGTATCGGTGAGTGGATCTGTAATCCTCAGTATAATTTAGTTGTAACAGGTTTGGTTACAACGGGTAATCGTATTATTACTACTTTTGGTTTGCCATGATTAATTTGGTTTAATAGTAATAATACTGTTGATAGACTGGTTAGTCTGATATGTTGACCTGATTGAATATGTGAATACGTGATCACTTGATATTTGGCCTTCGGGCATCAGTATTGAGGTCAATCTAGTGGTTGGGTTTGGTTACTATTGTAAGACGACATGAATTTCCTTGTACTTATCGTTAATGGAAAATTAGGTCGTATGAAATTAGTGCCAAACTATCGGTCTCGTCCGTTATAGCCATACGGATATGTACGATAAGTGTTCTTGAGGAATCCCCGGGTATCATGATATCTCAAGAACCACTGATCCTCATTGTATTGAGATGTTATCTCATTGATGCTAAGTGTTTATGACTATCTTGTTGTAAGATTTGTTGTGCTAAGTTGTGTTGTTGATTATAGTTTCACTCACTTAGCGTTATGCTAATCCCACCATAGTCCTTCCTGCAGGTTATAAGTGATGGGACATATTGGGGCTGGGCAGGAAGTTCTTGGAAATGATAGATTGTTTGACAGGCGGATTACTCTGATGTTGATTTAATAACTGAAGACATGTTTTCGAATTATATAACACCTAGTTAGATAAAATGAGATTTAAAGAAAGTAAATAGTTATGTATTTAGTTTGAAAAAGTTTATGTATATTTTGAGTAATGCATAATTATGATGTATGATTGAAATCTACGCTTCCGAGCTGAAATCATTATAATAATGGTTTGTAAATTAAGGGGTGTTATAAGTTGGTATCAGAGCAAAAGTTTGAGTGAATTGGACATTTTAAGATGTTCAATCCCAAACTTAAATTTGTGTCAAGTCAAACATTCCAGGGTGTGGGGATTAGTGGTTGTATAAGAAAAATGGTTATTAAATGCGTACTAACCTATAACAAGTTGCAAAAGTGTTATTTTGGTTGCAGAGACGGAGTAACATGAGGAACCGTCTAGTGTTCTCAATGATTCCTCAATACTCGTGGGCCTATGTGTATCAGGTAATTTTCGATAAGCTTGGTGTATTTCAATAAGCTTGAATTGTTTACTTTGCCATGATATGATTAGTAGTAAAGTAAATTGAGTCAGACTGATATGATTCCCTAGTTGCTAGTCCTTGATGATTAATACATGTTAATGTGATGCTATGAATAAGAATTGAGATATTTAGCATCATGAGTAGTTCTAAATGAACCATAAATGAATTGTGTAGGCACATTGTTGACTAAAGTATAATAGTAGTATTGTTGGAAAATAAGGGTGCCTACAATATGAATATAAAGTATAAATCAATGAGTGATTATGATTTGATAAGTGCAAAGTGTGAGTGTGAGTCCCTAATCACTATTTAGTTAGTGATTATGAATCGCTAACAGTTGTTTAATTGTAGAAGGGGGGGGGGTTTGAATACAATTAAAACTTTTTCTTTTTGAAATGTGTTAACTGATTAGACAAGTTTTAATTATGATAATATAACAAGCAACTGAACAAATGTATAAAACTTAACAGGAAGATCAATCACTGAGGCATATCTTGCTGAAAGATAAATTCTATTATTCATAAAATCTATCTATTGTTGATTGCGGAATAGATTAGCCAAGGCTAATCTAAATCAAACAATACAGCTATTACAAACTGAGATGAACAAGTGGTGGACAAACACGCTACTGTTCACTCGCTGGTGATGATCGTATTTTAGACAAACTAGTCACTGACAAACAAGCGACAATACGAACAATCGACAAGAATGAAGTACAACATATTACGCTATTTATAGACATCGAGTCCCTTGAAATCTGGATAAAGAAAAACACGCGTCACTGCTTGATTGGTCTGGAACAAATGATGTGATATATCATTGTTCCAACATTCCGGTATAAACACGTGTTGCTGCTTGATTGGTTGGGAACAATGATGTGACATATCATTGTTCCAACATTCTGGTATGGGGAAAGATCACCTTTTACCTTGAAGCCAATCACTTGCTGCCACGTTAGTTTCTATGATGGACCAAGTCACGAGGAGCACGCGTGGCACCGTAATAACGTAGAATATGTCAACTCCTTATTAATGCAACATTTAATGTTGCAGTCACTGAAGTAATAGAGGCTCTCCTTACTCACTGCGAACTAACGTGCTCTTGAAGAGTAACTTGAGCTATAGTACTTGAGTGACTTCGTTTATTCAGTAGAAGAAATAACTTAAAAAGACTTGGGGACTCTCGCTGATAGATGAGTATCAGCGACACACAAAGTTGAGTCTCTTATCTTAATAGGTTCTTTATCTTCTAGCTGGAGAGATAGAATCAGAGACTAAAACTTTTGCAATAGCAGCTTCAACTACGATCATTTCCAAGAAGTCTTTCAGAGAGAGTATCAGTGACTTTACATCAGCGAATAATGAGTTGAGATCAGCGACCAGTGACTCAACAATCTCCCCCTAAATGATTGTGATTGAAGCTCTGTGAAAATTCTTGAGTAACATTTGTTGCAGTGAGGTTTCAGTTGTCTGATAGTTGTTTTGGTCGATCAGAGACTTACACTTGTAATCTTTTCTAACAAGGAAATATCAAAAGAGAGCATTATATATATAAGGGTTTACAAATGCTATCTATTACAAGGTAGTCTATACTACTTATCTCTCCAGTTTTCCTCCTCCTTCACAGTTTGAAGTTCAGCTTCAAGCTCATATTTTTCTTGAGATGGCAGGTATCTGACTTTTCTTGTCAAGGCTTCATCGAGAATAGCTTTTCTGATCTTTGAGTTCTTTGGAAGTATGCTTGCTGACCTGATTAGGTGAATGAGTTGATTCTGATCAACCTTCTCAAGCTCAGCTTCTCTTTGATTTCTTTCCATTCCTCTCTGTGCAGCTTACATACTTGATCAAGTAGCATAGCCTGAGTGTCTGTACCTCTGTAGATTAGGAGCTGAGGTTGAGATTGATTCTTTGACTTCTTTAAACTAACCTTGGTAATAGGTGCAGGATTTGATCTCCCTGTCATTCGAGCTGCAAATCTTTTTGTCTATCTCATCCCATTTTCTGTCCACTGAAGGCTTGCTCAATCCCCCTATCCTTATTGCACTTTTGCTAGCTGATTTCTTTCTTTGCTCTATCTCACTATCTTCTTCTTCAGCAAGTGCCTTAGCAATCATTGCATCTGTCTCTTCTTGATCTTTCTTTAGTTGAAGCAATCTGGCCCTTTCTTTGGCATCTTCAGTGCTTAATTGCAACTGGTAAGCTCTATCAGCATCTGATTGCTCTTTCAGAAGTCTTTTTCTTTCTTCCTCTCTTAACTCATCCTCAAGTCTTAATTTCAGTAACATTTTAGGAGAGAGACTTTCTGAGGTTGAGTTAGTGGACAAAATGGTGATAGGAGAAGAGTCAGCTGAGGATGTAATGGAAGGAGGAGCAGTGAGAGTTGGTAAAGTAGTGGTGGTAGTTGGGGTTTGAGTTGGAGTGGTTGCTGCTGGTGTAGTTGCTGCTGGAGTGGTTTTCTTTGATTGAGGTTCAGATGCAGGAGAGGTGTCACTGGTCCTTTTTCTTTTTAAGATGAGAGATATGGGTTGCTGATCCTCCATGTTTGTATCATTATCTCCATCTTCATCATCTGAGCTTTCTCCCTGACCATTTCCATGACCACCTCCCTGATCATCATCAGCATTATGCATGATGGTATCATCTTCCTCATCATCATTTATCTCTCTGTTCATCCACTCCCAGCGAGCAAGTTCAAAACTCACTGAGGTGCCCTCCACCTTGGCTTCATCATCCACAGCCCATTGATTTATCAATAAATTATAATTCCTGAGTTCTTCAGCACAGAACTCAGGAAACCTGTCAACCTCAGCAACTTCATCACCAACAGTTACATCCATATCCAACCATGATAGCTCAGCAACTGCAAGGGCTTCCAAGTCAGGATTCTCAGGGATTGGGCGAAGAACATATCCCTACAGCACTATTTCCTTATGAGCTTTGTTTGTAAGCGGATCAGTCATAGCAATAGGCATGTCAGGGTCAGCAATAGTAATTTCTTCTTCATCTTCACTCTCCCCCTGACTGGTCTGCACAAACTGATCCACTGCCCTGTTGATCTCTTGAAAATATTCAGCAGTTTCTTCTCGTAGGGCAGTGACCTCAGCTCTTGTAGATGCAAGGTGAGAAACCAGCTGTGGAAGCACCTTAACAATTTTGTCAGTGTGTTTGAGGTAATTGGATACAGATGTAGTTAAGGCTTGTTGGCTGGTGGTTAGATGGGTAATGGCTGTGTCATGAATGATAGAGGTGGAGGCAAGCTCACTGAGGGTAGTGGTTAGGGTTTGCACCTTCTCACTGACTGAGGAGCTCCATGGTTCAAATGAGTTTTAGACGTCAGTGAGAGAGGTGACAGCTTTGGTGAGTGTGGAGACAGTGCCAATAAGTGCCTCACGGTCGTCAGTGAGCATCTTAATCAGGGTTTGGGATGTGGCAATGTACACCATCAGTAGTTGATTGGAGGTGGAGGTATGAGGTGGTGGTGAAGTGTGAGTTGATTGGTGTGGTGGAGATGTAGGTCGACTGGAGAAGGAAGTGGGGGAAATCTCCCTGATGGGTGAGGTGGCGATGTTGATTTGGTGAGTTGGTGGAGCAGGTATGGTATCATCAGAGGTGTCCATGGTTGTGGCTTCCTCACCATCAGCTTGTGTTCTAGCTGGAGGTTCATTGGAAATAGAAGAAGCGACCTGTATCTCACCATGTGATAGTGGTGAGACATTGACGGCCAGTGCAGTGATAGATAGAGGTTGGCCCGGGTCTGTAGCCAGTGGTGTGACATCAGCAATGAGTGTGTTATCACCCACTGATGTCACTAGCCCTTTTTCTAAAATGTCATCCTTTCGGGAGGATGACAAGTGGCTGATAGGTTGACTCGATAGAAGGGTGTGGGGTGCACCCGAATCACTGCTAACAGTGGTTTGAGCCACTGTAGCTGTCTGTTGGTTACCCTTTTTAGAATCACTGGACTTTCGGGAGTCCAGCGAAGCAGTGGAAGGTTTGGGTTTATTAAGGGTGCCCGCAGGAGCTGAACGTTCAGTCACTGCTTCACCCTTCTTTTGACTATGTCCCTGATCCTTTAATGTCAGGGACCCTAATTTGGATTTTTTCTTGGGAGCAGTAGGTGGTTTCTTGACTGGTGGTTGACCACTAGTAGTCACTGGGGGTGGGATCAGTGACGTGGTCGATGGTATAGCAGGATCGGACGATGGTACCATAGTTACAGGCTGGGGTGCAAGTATCCCCTGATGTTTCATAAAATTTGGCAAAACCGCAGTCGCTGGTTTTGAAAAGATTTGAGATCCTACTAGGGTTGGCGCAAAGCCTTCAAAAGATACCCTATCATAGGCCGCAAACTGATCTCGAAAGATCAGTGACAGAAACCTAGGATATGGCACATATTTAGCCCTAGAAGGCTCAGCGAATCGGTTGACCAGCTCAGAAAAGATCACACTTGCATAATCAACTTGTAAAAAGTTGATTAGTGACCAGCTGATCTGGGCTTCCAGGGAGCTAAATTGATCAAAGCTCCCAGTTTTTGTGCCCGAAGATTGAATAAAGTTTGTAAAAAT
Organism: Pseudognaphalium luteoalbum; assembly: GCA_963422505.1. Taxonomy (NCBI): domain Eukaryota; kingdom Viridiplantae; phylum Streptophyta; class Magnoliopsida; order Asterales; family Asteraceae; genus Pseudognaphalium; species Pseudognaphalium luteoalbum. The sequence continues at coordinate 55,006,312 of OY730196.1, forward strand.
GGCATTCCAAACACCATCCATATGGGATTTGTGCACAGTTGAATACTTACGAGCACCACTCCCATCAAAAGTGAATTTACACTCGATCCCAGTGAGATCGACTATGCCTCCTTTGGCAACGTCACTCTCAGGGAGTGGTTCGTAAGTATCGTGTGAAGGGAGTTTTAAAACTACACGAATGGTGTTGGTGGTGATGAAGATTGGTTGGGTTCCATTATCGATGAAACCCTGGAGTTGTGAAACACCATTGACAACAGAGTGAGTGCAGGTAAACCAGAACTCACTGAGCCATTCAGGGTTCATATCTCCAGGTGATAATGTTAGAGCAGGGAGGATGAAATAGTTGTTTAAAAATTTTATCACCTCCGCATACTCAGGTTTCACACAAGCAACATTTCCCAAATAGTTAGATTTGGGAACTGAGACTATGAGTGTCTCACTGACCGCAGAGGCTCGAAGAGCTTTAATCTCTGTGGTCGGTGTGTAAGAGTTGTTGAAAAACTTTGATCGAGCCATGAGACAGTTTACGCTTAATTGTTTTAGGGTTTTTAAGAAAATGAGAGAATTTTGGAGAAGAAGATGAAGTTTTGAAAATCAAGTAAGCGTAAAGAGTAAAATGAAACGTCGACTCGCTGTTTAAATAGGTTTGAAGGAATATGAATCGTGTGATTGAGATTGAAGTTGAGTGGTCAATGGTGGTGGTGAGAGGTAGACAAATAGGGCAATGATAGTTTAATGGGGCGGCATTAAATACGATGGAAATGACGCGCCGTAAAAGTGTACCTTGTCAGAGAAAAAGGTAACTTTTACGGATATTAATAAAACTCTTTTTAAGGAATATAAATCATTACACATTGAATACAGAATGTATTTAATGTATCGAAATATATGTCGATATAAATGTCATATTAAATGAAATAAAAGACAAAAACATGCAGAGAAAAATTAAATACATAAGGTAGTTCATAAAGTAAGATAGGTATTATGCTTCACATTTGATGTCGCTGATTGAGTTACAACTTAGAATACTAACTCAATCAGCTAGATGAAATGTGAGATATAATACTAGCCTAGTTTATGTGAAAAACAAATATATTTTTTTTATACAGAAGAACAGCGAGACAACTTTTGAACATATGTTTAATCATTTAAGTTCAGCATCCCCAACTCGCTAATAAGAAAGGTAAATCTTTTTTCATCCAAAGGTTTTGTAAAGATATCAGCGAGTTGGTAATCAGTTGGAATGAAATGCAGTTCAATGTCACCTTTCATGACGTGGTCCCTGATGAAATGATATCTGACATCAATGTGCTTTGTCCTCGAGTGCATCACATGATTATTTGCTATGGCAATAGCACTTTGGCTGTCATAATAAATTGGAACATTGCCAAAGTCAAAACCATAGTCAGCGAGCTGATTTCTCATCCACAGAATTTGAGCAGTGCAAGCTCCAGCAGCGACATATTCAGCCTCAGCAGTAGAATTTGAGACTGAATTTTGTTTCTTGCTTGACCATCTTACAAGCTTTTCTCCAAGAAACTGACAGCTACCAGAGGTACTCTTTCTGTCCATCTTGCATCCAGCATGATCAGAATCTGAATATCCCTTCAGCGAGAAATCTGAACCAGATGGGTACCAGAGATCAAGATTTGGTGTACCCTTCAGATATCTAAATATTCTTTTGACAGCGAGCAAATGAGATTCCTTTGGATCAGCTTGATACCTAGCACATAGACATGTAGCAAACATAATGTCTGGTCTACTAGCAGTTAAATACAGCAGTGACCCGATCATTCCTCTGTAAGCAGTGATGTTTACAGATTTACCATCAGGGTCAGCATGTAATTTTACTGCAGATGACATGGGTGTAGCAAGGGATGAGCAGTTAGTGAATTCAAATTTCTTTAATAAATCTTTAACATACTTTCCTTGATTTATAAAAATACCAGTCTTGGTTTGCTTTATTTGCAGACCAAGGAAAAATGTTAGTTCACCCATCATGCTCATTTCATAACTTTTAGTCATGAGGTCAGAAAATTCCTTGCCCAAGTCATTGTTAGTAGACCCAAATATAATATCATCAACATAAATTTGGACTAATATGACATCTCTCTTATCTCTTTTGATAAATAGGGTACTGTCAATTTTACCTCTGACGTACCCACATTTAGTTAAGAAAGTAGAGAGAGTGTCATACCAAGCTCTAGGAGCTTGTTTTAGTCCATATAAAGCTTTTTCCAGCTTATAGACATAACCTGGATGCTATCAGTGAATCCGGGTGGTTGCTTAACATACACTTCCTCCTGCAGCTTTCCATTCAAGAAGGCACTTTTTACATCTGTTAGGTCCCAATATGTTACCCAGAAACTTGTGATCAGTTTAATCAATTAGCAATTAAGTATTCAACGTTTAATATCAATAATATTGATCTAAGTATGAATGTATGAAACTACACACAATGAATATTGTCGAATATATAAGCGTTTATTCAACAAGTATATATCGTGAAGTGCAATGGTTTCATTAGATTAAACGATAACCTATTGAACCTATTTATACACAGAATAAGTTGACCTATTCTAGATCCTACTTATTCTCAACAACTATATCAAGTCTAACAACCCAGACCGATATATGTGGAAACAAGATAATTACAACTCTTCTATTTTAATCTAATTATCTTCGAATCCTCAACAACTCCAGCTGTTATCTTTATCTTGTTTTAGTCTTCAGCTTCTGACTTGAATCTGATACTACTTGAGTCTGATTCACACATTTGCTTCTGTCTGCGACTGATGCTTTCTTTTCTTCTTCAGACTATGAACAGTTCTTCAGACTCAGACACACATTATTCTTCAGACTCAAACTAAAGACTTAGTCATTTTGACTCATCAGATTTATAGATTAAGATTGATCATTGTTTTTCCCAACAATCTCCCCCTATCTGATGATGTCAAAATCACATACAAATACAATAAACAAGATAACATAAACTACTGAAAAAGACTTTTATATTTATCAATAAGTCTTATACATATACTAGTCTATTACAGCATTTTTGGATCAAACTTATACATATTTCTCCATCTTTCATCTTTTCTTCCTTTTTCAACAAGTTCAACCTCATTCAGCTTATCTTTCTCAAACTTTCTGTGCTCTTTTCTGATTCTTTCACACTTGCTTCTCAGCTCTGGAATCTTCAACAATTCACTCAAATGATAAAATAAACATCTGACTACTCTTCTTCTAAACTCCAGATTTTGCTTATCTTTGCATAACTCCAGAAGTGCAAACAAATGATAATGATCAGTTCCATGAAGTCTATTTACTGACTGAAAACACTCAATCCCATTGTTATCTTTGTACAGAAGTCCTTCATGATGTTCAGTCTTCACATAAGTGTTTTCTTTAAATACAATACCATCTGGAACAGAGTGTGTTCTGTTATTCAGATCTTCATCATATAAGCCCATCAATCTATCCTTCACCTTTTCCTTCACAACTTTATCATCCATAACCTTGATAAATCTAGCAATGTCTTTCCATTCTTGAAATCCCAGAGAATAAAGCTTTTCCAATGTAGTAGATGATCTTTTTCCATTTACAGGCTTATAATCTATTCTTATGATTCCATTATCATCAAAAATAGCACCACTTGCAATGCTGCTTGATAACCTTTGCATTGAAAAGTTATCTGTCAGCCTGATAGCCAAAATTCTCTGTCTATTCACATTTTCTGCCAGCATTCTATCAGATTCTCTGACCTCAGCATCATGCTTTACCTTAGCTAAATATTCTTCTTTTGTCATTCCAGCTTCTTCAGCTTGTAATTCAATCTCATGCTCCACTGCCATATCATTTAACTTTTCAATTTGCTTTTTCTTAGAATCAGACTCAGTGTGAGTCTTTGCCTTGGAAGGTTCTTGTGGCCTCTTCCCTTTCTGTTTTTCAGACATTGATTCTTTAGTAGCAGCAGCTTCAGACTTTGAACTAGACCCTATCTTTGAAAAGATTGAAGAAATTGGTTGATCATCAGAATCACTATCACTTTCATCTTCAGCTTCTAGATCAGATAAAGTTTTACAACCTTCAACTCTGCTTGCACCTTTTGACCTAAGCTTTTTCTTACCAATCAGCTTCTTTCTTGTTCTTTTTATTTCAGACTCCCCCTCAGCCTTTGACTTGTCTTTATCAGACTCAGGAATATAATACTTGGACTTTTTGCTTTTCTCCCCCTCAGCCTGTGAACCTTTTCTTTTCTCCCCCTTTTTGACATCATCAGGAGGATCCATATGAACCACTTCATCAAAGATAGCCTTATCCCATCTCTTTAGATCTGCATTATCGGTCTGTAAACCATCAACAGACTTTACCAGATCATCAACCCTTTTAATTTCAGCTTCTACACTTGCTAACTTTTGTTCAAACTTTTGAAATGAAACATTGTGTTTCAGTTCAAAATTTGCCCTTTCAGATCTTTCAGTCCTTATAGCTGATAGCAATGTAGACATCTGCCCCTTTACCTCCACCAGCTCATTTCTGGTACAAATATTATTCTTAATTGTATTAAGATCAGACTGCACACCAGCAAGCTTGTCATCAAACTTGTTGTGCATCTGCTTCATTGCATCATAGATGCTCTGCAGACTCACAGGTGTCTCAGACTGAGGTGAAGTAGTAGTGGTTTGGGTTGGTTCTCCCTCACATCTTTCCTGTTGATAAGAAAAGAGATCTTTGGGAGATGATTGGTGTGTGACCTGTACACCTGCCTGTGATATGACAGATGCATTATCAGTCTTGGTTGGTTCTTTCTCACATCTCTCCTGGTGAAAAGGAGAGAGATCTCTGAAAGAAGAAGGGTTTGAGGCCTGTACATCTGCCTGTGATTTGACAGATGCATTGTCAGCCTGTGCAGAGGGGTGTAAAGAAGAGTCAGATTGTGCACAGAAGGGGGTATTTGAGTCCAGGAGTGGGACATCGTCTTCAATGCTTACTGTATGTGTCTGTACAGTAGCAGCAATGTGGGACTCCAAGTTACCTAATCTAGCAGGTATAGGCTTGGGTTTTATTATACTAACATCCACTTCAGTCTCTAGCAGAGATGAAATAAATGTAGTATTAGCATTTGGAGCTATACCAGAAGGAATAACTCCTGCAGATTCATTTATTTGTAAATCCGCATATGCTGTGGGAGATGATATGGGTGTTTTCTCCATATGAATTGGTGAATCCATAGGGTTGGCCTCAGAAATGTTTAATACTTCAGTAGGTGTGGGTGAAGATTGGTCAGGATGAGTTGGTTGTACATCATCCATATCTTCAAAATTAAAAACCATACCTGAGCCTCCATGGGGAGGTGACATGTCCATTGATGATGAGCTTGAGTGAAATACCCTTGATCTTGAAGTTTCACTAGACTTGAATTTCAAATTATCATCAAACTCATCACCTACAACACCATCTTTCTGAGTCTCAACAGGTGCAGACTCAGCTACCCTTTCAGATTTAGAAGCCTCATCAGACTCAGAAGCGACTTCAGTCTCAGCCTGATTCAATCTATCTTCAGCCTCTGCATGCTCATTCCTTTGATTACCCAAATCTACCCAATGCTGCATAGCAGGAGTTAATCCTACTTCAGATTCTTGAATTTCAGTATGAAACATTTTTACTGAACATTCAGGAACTGAAACATCATTATAAATGTGTCTCATCTCAGCATAATCAGCAGCTCCCATTGCATCCTCAAACATCAGACTTAGAAACCTAATAAATGGTACATTATTATCTCTGGTTTCTTTCTGAACCATAGCTATCAAATCATCAAAATATAGCTTGACAAAATCAACATCCCTTCCAGTTACAAATGCATGAAACACTTGTATCTCCAATTCATTCATCTGATATAAGCTTCCAGACTTAGAACCCAAACTTCTCAAAATATTTGACAGCACAAATCTCCACCTAGGGGTAAACCAATTCATCTTAATAGTACCTGTTACCTTAGTTTGACCTACAATCAAGAATGATTGTCTTGCTTCTTCTACAGTAGCAGGTGCTATAAAGTTATTCCTGGCAGGAAAACTAAGTACTCTACGCAGATTATCCTCTGTAATGGTTATCCTTAAATCACCATCTCTATATGTACCAGTGATAGATCTATTCTTACTATTGAATGTACACGTATACCAGAACTCAGCTAGCATACCTGGATACATATGATCTGTAGTTTTAAAGAACCCTTCAGAAAACGGATGATTTTCCATGAACAATATCAAATCCTCATAACCTTTGTTCTTCAGTCGAGTAGGAATAATAGTGTATGCAATCTTGTTGTTCAATGATACTTTAACCTGTTTCCCAGATACAATCGGCTTTGCTAGAATCATATTATCCGTGGGATTCAGAATATATGGAACATACGGAGCCATAATTCTTGATTTTAGTAAGAACAGAGTATGGTAATTGTTTAGGGTTTTCGAATAAATCTGAAGATGAATTGGGTAGAATGTATGACGGATTAGATATTTTACCCTTTTTGTAGGGCTTTAGTTAACTCGGGGGCCCACAAAAAGATATTTTTTTATCAAATATTACCGTTTGGTAATTCTCCGTCAATTTACGGTAGCCGTTGAAACCATAAATAATAGAAATTAAATAGGTTTTAACTGACAATCAGACTATGACAAATCATAAGGCTTATCAGTTAAACTTCAGACTTATCATAATCAGACTAAAAATTAAAAATAGAAAAGAAAGAAGAAAAAAAATATTTTTTTGAGTTTTCTGTTTTTATTAAAATTAAGCAATGAAGTAAAAAAATAAAAAATAAAAATAATAAAATAAAAAAAACTTCAGACCCATACAGAAATTTTACAGAAAAATGAGTAGTTTTAGGGATTTAACATTCCCATCAACCCTAGCAGATAATAGAATCGATCCTCATTCAAAGGTTTTGTAAAAATATCTGCTATTTGCTCATTTGTATTTACAAACTTTAGAACCACTTTTTCTTTTTCAACACAGTCTCTTATAAAATGGTGACATATTTCTATGTGTTTGGTTCTAGAATGAAATACTGGATTCTGTGTGATTGCTATGGCACTCTGATTATCACACATAATTGGAGTCTTGGTCAGCTTGATGTCATAGTCTGCTAACTGATGCTGCATCCATAACAATTGAGCACAACAACTTCCTGCTGCCACATTTTCAGCCTCAGCTGTGGATGTAGCTACAGAATTTTGCTTTTTACTAGACCAGCTTACAAGCTTTCCACCTAGCAATTGACATCCACCTGATGTACTCTTTCTGTCCAACTTACAACCTGCATAATCTGCATCTGTATATCTAATTAGATCAAAACCAGAGTCTTTGGGATACCAAAGACCCAGGTTGGGTGTACCTTTTAGATACCTAAAGATTCTTTTGACAGCTTTAAAATGTGATTCTTTAGGATCTGCTTGGTATCTTGCACATAGACATGTTGAGAACATTATATCAGGTCTACTTGCTGTTAAGTACAACAAAGATCCAATCATACCTCTGTAAGTTGATTGACAAACAGATTTACCTGCTTCATCTTTATGCAACTTTTCAGATGTACTCATGGGAGTTTTCATGACAGAACAGTTATCAAATGAGTATTTCTTTAATAATTCATGAACATACTTACTCTGATTTATAAAAGTGCCATCAGACTTTTGTTGGACTTGCAGTCCAAGAAAGTATGTCATTTCACCCATCATTGACATTTGATACTGTTTAGACATTAACTCAGAAAACCATTTACATAACTTATCATTAGTAGACCCAAATATAATATCATCAACATAGATCTGAACTAGTAAAACATGACCTTTATCCTTTTTAATGAAAAGAGTTTTATCAATTGATCCTCTTGAAAATTTGTTTTCAAGAAGATACAAGGATAAGGTTTCATACCAGGCTCTAGGAGCTTGCTTCAGACCATACAAGGCTTTTTGCAATTTATATACATGATTTGGATGTTTAGTATTAATAAAACCTGGAGGTTGTTTAACATAAACTTCTTCCTGTAGGTCTCCATTCAGAAATGCACTTTTCACATCCATCTGATAGACTTTGAAATCCTTGAACACAGCATAAGAAAGATATAATCTGATTGCTTCAATTCTTGCTACTGGTGCAAAGGTCTCATCATAGTCTATGCCTTCCTCTTGCCTGTAACCTTGAGCTACCAATCTAGCTTTGTTTCTAATTATAACTCCATCCTTATCCATCTTATTTCTGAATACCCATTTTGTACCAATAATTATCTTGCCCTTAGGAGCTGGAACAAGTGTCCAGACTTTGTTTCTCTCAAACTCAGTCAACTCTTCCTGCATAGCTTCAACCCAATCATCATTCTTTAAAGCTTCATCAGCCTTTTTAGGCTCTATTAATGACAAGAAATTTGTGAAGAAGCAAAAGTTTGCTGTAGCCTGATTTCTGGTCAGCACTCCAGACTCAACACTACCAATCACATTTTCTAAAGGATGATCCTTATGAGCTGTGTAACCAGCTTGAGTTTCATCAGACTCTGATGTAGTTGACATATTTACATCATCTTCTTCCAAAGATGGCATATCTGGATCATCTTCTAGCTCTACAGGTGATGATTGAATAGATTTGAAGATATCATCTTCATCACTATCAGACTCTTGAGTCTGAGTTTGATTGACAGAAGGTATATCTTCAGACTCTAAGCTAGTCTGAATGAGAGTATCAAGATTTACATCTTCAGTCTCACTTGTTTGAGGTACATCAGACTTATCATCAAATGTGACATTTATTGTTTCTTCAACAATCCTTCTTCTGTTGTTAAATACTCTGTATGCCTTGGACACAGTTGAATATCCAACAAATATTCCTTCATCAGATTTAGGAACCATCTTTGACAATTGATCTCTTTGATTTAAAATGTAACATACACTTCCAAATATATGAAAGTAATGTACTGTTGGCACCTTTTGATGATACAACTCATATGAAGTCTTACCATGTCTTTTAACAATGACTGATCTATTTTGAGTATAACATGCAGTGTTAACTGCTTCAGCCTAAAAATAGATTTTAACTTTGTTTTGAACTAACATCATTCTTGCAGCTTCAATGAGTGTCATGTTCCTTCTTTCAACAACTCCATTTTGTTGTGGAGTTCTAACAGATGCAAAATTCTGAGAAATACCAGTTAAATCACAAAATTCAATGAGTGTTGAATTCTTGAATTCTGTTCCATGATCACTTCTTAACTGTTTAACAGGTAGACTCTTTTGCAACTGTTCTCTTTTGAGTAGCTTTATAATCTCTTCAGGGGCTTCACTTTTGGTTTTCAGAAATACTACCCAAGTAAACCTAGTATACTCATCAACAATCACAAGAGTATACTTCTTTCCAGCCAAACTTGCAGTGCTTATAGGACCAAAAAGATCCATATGAAGCATATGAAGAGGTTTATTTATTGAACTTAACATCTTGGATGGAAAATTAGTTTTGGTCTGTTTACCAAGAACACATGCAGAACAAATTTTGTCCTTTTTATAAGTAAGCTGAGGAAGTCCTCTAACCAGCTTATTTTTGGACAGCAGATTGATGTTCTTGAAATTTAGATGTGACAATCTTTTATGCCACAACCAATTTAGCTCAGGTGCAGATTGAGAATATAAGCAAGTTCAATTTCCTCATCTGCAGAACTCAGATCTAAAAGATATACATCTTTTTCCCTTTTTGCTAACAGTAGTGGTTTTCCATTTGGATCATAAATGATTCCAGCCTTCTTTCTAAACCTTACTTCATTATCATCATCAGTGATCTGGCTTACACTTAGCAAATTGTGTTTCAGCCCCACTACATAAGCAACCCTTTTAAACTTCACATTTCCAGCTTTAATCACTCCATAACCCTTTGTTTTAGCCACAGAATTATCTCCATACTTTACAGATGGTCCTTCTTCTACATACTCTGACAGATTTGCCCTGCAACCTGTCATATGTCTTGAGCAGCCACTATCCAAATACCATCTCCTTTCAGACTGCACAAGACAAACAAAACTTATCAGTTCCTCTTAGGAACCCACTGTTGAGTGGGTCCTCTAGGATGATAGTTAGTCATCCTATTTGATTTCTTAATGAACCTGTGTTCATTATAACTCTCATTCCAATAACACTCATCAGTCTCATGCCCTTTGATTTTGCAATTTCTACAAAACTTTACATTCTTTGATTTATATCTGGGTGAATAATCTGATGAATGTTTATGAAATGATTTTTGATTTTGAGAATTTTGAACAAAATTTCTAAATTCACTGGTTAATTTAATTAATTGATTACTCAATTTATTAATTAATAGAGAATTAGAATCAGGTTTATCAAAAACTTTCTTTTGAGCATTGTTATTCTTCTTAACTGACTGCTTTTTGTAAGCCACATCAGACTTAACATTCTTCTTCTTAAATGGTTTGTTGTTCAACTCAGATTTTCTGTATTTATGAAAAGTTGAATCTTTTGAAGAATTTTTATAAGTAGATGCTTGAACTTTTTCTTTTATGATATTTTTTATTGGTGTAACCTTTTTAGGTTCATCAGCATGATCAACCATCAAACACTTATTTTCATATGAATTTGATGTGTTAAAGTCTGAACTTTCAGAATCTGATGAATCAGATTCTGTTTCAAACACTAATTCCACCTCTAACAAAAGCATTTGTAAGAACTGTTTTATCACCAATTAAATATCCAAAAGTATTTGGAAGAATGTCAGGATTAAATTCTCTCTTTAAATGCTCTTTAATATCAAATTCTTCACCTAATACAGCTTAAACCTGTTTTGGGATCTGTTTTGAACAACAATCAGCATTTTTCAAAGAAGATATGCACCAAGATTTACAAACCTTTTCAAAATAATCAGCTCTTTCAATTAATCTTTTATTTTCAATAGCTAATTTTTTATAAGCTTTAACTTGTGCATCTAAGGCACTTTCATGCTCTACATTCTGATTAATGAAATCAACTTTTTGTTTGACTTCTTCTTCTAGTTGTGAAATTTTAGTCTTTAAATCATTCTTTTCTTGAAGACTAGTTTCCAAATCTATAAGAAGATATCCAAACATCTTGTTCTTTTCATTATCAGAATATGATTTAAAATTTTGTACCTTATAAGCAGATGCTTTGTTCCATTCTGAAGTGTAACTTAACCTTTCAGCCTCTTTTAAATCAGCCTCAAACTGACTTTCAGTCTTCTCATTTTCAACAACAGCCATCAAACATTTATCTTCAACCTCCTCATCATCTGAAGATAACTCTTCATCCAACCATTCTTCAACATACAAAGCTTTAGATTCAGTCTTCTTAGACTGAGTCTTGTTTCCACCTGTGACACCCGTCAAATTAGGGCTAGTAATTAGTGCCTAATCAATAGTTAATACATGTAATTAGTTCTGTGTTAGGCTAATTAATGTATCAAATTATATATTGATGAATATATACAATTATGCAATTTGATTAAATCGTACAAGTTCCAAATCGAAGGTATTTCGATTCAATTAAATACGGACGTTGGTGAAACAATTTTATTAAATAATATAACATTATTTAATAACACTATCTTTCCCAAAATATTATCTTGATAATAATACTTTGTAAGTAATTCGTATCGTACAAACAATAGTTACGTGATTTAAAATCCGTACAACGAACAATCGAGATCCCTAGATTAACGAATCATCTATATAAATGTTTTTCCAAGTATTTAGAAAGAACACTTCAAGTGAAAGTATTGAAATTTAAATCGTTACTTAAAAACGCGTAATAAACGTTTAACACCAAACCGAACGAGTAAACGAATCTAAAACGTCACAAATTAAATTGGGAACAAGAAAATGACCAAAATACCCTTGTGTGGGCCCCCTAGGCCGGCCCCCCCCATGCCCCCCATGTGCCACATGCACCACCTCCCATTTCACCCTCTAAAGTCTCATGCACACCACTCACATATGCCTCCATACATTCAACATGCAAGAACACTTCCACTAACTCATTTACTCACACTTTCTCCACCTTCTCTCTATCAATTCTCTCTCAAAAACTCCAGAGAAAACTCAGCCATTTCACCACCACCACAACCACCATAAACTACCATAGCACCACCACCATCAAAGTCACTATTTTACAAAGAACACAAGCTCAACAACAACTACTCTTTCTCCTCATCTCATTTCCATTAAAATCTTTGTAAGGAAACTCTTTCTTACTTTCATATTGTTTATTTATATGTTATAAAGCTCACCTAACAAGATTATGTCCAAATATAAGCTTGAAATACGTTTTTGTGAATTTTTCACAAAGGATACACAATCTGTCCAGAAAAACACAGATTACTAAAATTGTCATAACTTGAGTTCTAGAAAGAGTTAGAAGATGCATTTTTTTTAAAAATTTGCGTATTCAAAAGATCTACAACTTTCATGTTTTACGTTTTTACCAGATCCGAACGTATTTTTCTCTATTTATCAATCTTTGGGACTGACCTGACTAAAAGCAGAAACTGAACTATGTATGACTAATTAAATTGTTTCTCTATGATCATGGACTTAAGACTCTTGGAAAAATATATGTTAGACACTACACACATAAAAGATCTGTTGATAAAAAGTGTGAGACTTGACTTGGACCAGAAATTGGTAAAACATTTGGCAAAATAAACCGACAAAAAGTCGAAAATGTGAAATCTTGAATATTTGGAACTTTTATAAGAACCGACACTCTTGGTGAACTTGGACACAAACCGACAATTTATTTAGACTCTATAAACTGATATTTGGGTTGGGTGAAAGTTTCGGGTCAAACCGAGTAAGTTTGACCAAGTCAACAAAAGTGGCTAGTTTTCGAAAAACTTACTATTTTTGGAAAGTGGTAACAAAAATGGGTTTGGTTGACTTAATTAAGTAACTTGGACCAAAAACTAATTTTAGAAAGTTTCCCGAACGAAAACCGACACTTGGATATACTTGGGCTAAAAATAGAAATTTGGCCAGACGCTAGTGTCGCATGACTTGCGACACTAACTGCGACACTACCTGCGACACTACCATAGTGTCGCTACTTATTGAAAATTGTTTGAACATGCGACACTGACCCTAATGTCGCATAACCTCACTGCGACACTGACCTTAATGCGACACTGACCCTAGTGTCGCATAAACTCACTGTGATATTGACTTTAGTGTCGCATGACCTGCGACACTCGCATACACTGCGACACTTACCCTAGTGTCGCATGACTTGCGACACTGACACTAGTGTCGCTACTAGTGTCGCTAAAGACAGAATTTATGGGATTTGTTTCTTCACTAAGTATTGAACATGGGTAATCACTTATAACCACACATGATACATAATGTAACAATGTATACGATGACACATAATTAATGATAATATCTTAAAGAATTATTATTACAAACTTTCACCAACGGGTCGTACACGTTTTTGATAAACCAAGTTGAACAATCAAACATTTGGACATAACAAATTATTGGACAACAAACATAGATGGTCTGTTGAGACATCTACTCACTCATATAATATTATGCGTTTTGAACGCCCGACAGGTTACAAGTCTTCGGACATCAATTCACAGTTAATCAATTCAAGTTATTTTAATAGACACTCAAGGCTCAGGTGAGTCTCATGGCCCCTATTTTACTGTTTTTCAATCAGGGGTGTGATATTATTGCTCGTTTTGTTTTACAAGTAGAACGCAAGTACAATTCAATCAAATACTACATGAGTTGTTTTCAACTAATCAATAAAGCCCTCCATAGCATAGTCTGGTAATACATCTGTAGCGTGAATGTTAGTATATGATATCATATAGGATTGACAATCCTCGTCCGGGTTAGCACGCACTAACTGGTCAAACGGACGTATTAGCATTTGGGAAGACGAGTGTGGATTAGGCACTCGTAGGAGGCAACTCAGTTAGGTTTCCTTAATTGGACCTGACACTCAAGTTAAGCTCAGACTATGTGCTCATGGCTGTATAACTTTTATTTTGCTTAATTGCATTTTAAATTCAATTATAAAATCTTGCGGTTCATACAAATATATGTTGATATACAAACCTATGAGCTCACCAGCGTTTCGCTGACCCATTTTAGCATGTATCACAGGTGACCAGCAGTAGGTTGGACTGCTTAATCAAGATCCATTAGCTCGAGTCAGCATGCAAACAATCAGAGATTTAGCTGCATTATTACATTTTGTATAGTTTAATTATGTACTTAAATCTCTCAATTTCAAAAGGAGCTAATGTAAACGATACTTTGATGTAAACTTTCATTTTATCAAATTAAATGTAAAACGACGCATGTAGTGGTCGTTCATTATATCTTTTGTGCTTTGATTATTGATTAGTAACACCCAAATCCTGCTTCCGCTAAACAATAAATTTGGGGGTGTTACAGATTGGTATCAGAGCCTAAGGTTATAGTGAACTAGGTTGCATTTAGTGGGCCTAGACTATGACCATTAGGCAGTATTCCTTATTAAGTATGATTAGGTTCAGTGACTGCATTGTATTGGTTTAATTTAACATAGCCTGATCAACTATGTACAATTAAAAGAATATGATGTGAGACCTGAAAAGAGTCATGACTGAACAGGATACATTAGTTGACTCTGACCATGAGAGAAACCGGGACTCAAACATGTCTGTGTTAGACACTTTAGGCTATTGTGTGATAGATATATATATATATACATAAATAGGCCTCTCTCACGCTCAATATCTTAGGCTATATTATATATGTATTATATGAATATAGGCCTCATTCTTTTTAACACTTTATCTCAGAATGGCAAACACACCACCCAATTCATCACGCTCTCATCCGTATGGATCGCGTAATTCAAGGGTAGCTAGGAGGAACACCAGGTTGCCTCGAGTTGACCCATACCCCATTCACTTCACTTTGTCGGACTTAGCCACTAGGCTGCACCGACACGAACAACGACTTGATACTATGGATATCGAACTCCAAGAAACCAACGAAAACTGGAGACTCACATCACTTGAACGCATCAATCAAGTCTCCGAGGATCACGAACATACAATCAACCACGTGAACACCCTTGACAATCGTCTGGGTGAAACCGTCGAAACCATGGAGGTTGTCCACAATCAAGTGATTGGCAACCGAAACGAAATTTCCGTTCTACAATCAAAGCTGAACCAGTACGAGACACGTCTAAGGGAAACCGAGGATGCCCTCCGCATGGTTAGCAGACTTGCAGAATCTATGGACCGTCTCACCACACTACTGCCACAACTCAATCTACGTCAGGATTAGCTTAGGCTGAACCTGTACTTTATTATGCTTTCATAGGACCTATGTAATTGAACCGGATGTAATAATTCCCGGTACTTTTGTAAAACTTCTAAGTCTGTAACTTTTGAAACCCCTAGCTAGAAATTGTCTGTAATCGTTTGACTTCGTATTATGAATTGACAATTTCTTTCGTTATTTCTACAATATGATTGTTACTCTGTGATGTTGTATATTACCCTTCTTACTTATATACATCTATCGTAATTATCATCCTGGTGCAATTTCTTATGTACCGCTCATTCTTTCTTGAAGAATCATGCCGCCGAAGAGGAAAAGTTACAGTGATGCCGAACTTGCTGCTGTTGTATCTCGAGCTGTAGCTGATGCTTTGGCTGCTCGGGATTCACCCCGAAACTCACGAAACAATGACGAAACCCCAGTCAATACTCCTGTCATCAAGCCTTGTTCCTACAAGGATTTTCTCAGCTGCAAACCACTTTACTTCAAAGGCATGGAAGGTGCCATTGGTCTGATCCGATGGATTGAACGTATGGAATCCGTCTTCAACCTCTGCAACTGTGCTGAGGAAAACAAGGTCAAATTCTCTGCTTACACCTTTCAAGAAGGTGCACTCACGTGGTGGAACACCCACGCAAACTCTGTAGGCATCGAAATAGCAAACCAACTTCCCTAGGCTGAATTGAAGAAGAAGCTAAGGGAAAAATACTGCCCTGAAGAAGAACTACATCGGTTGGAAGAAGAGTTCTGGCACCTAACTGTGCAGGGAACTGACATTGCTGGATATACCACCAAATTCCAGCAATTTGCGCTGTTATGCCCGGGTTTGGTTGATCCGGAGGAGAAGAGCATCAAAAGATACATCCGCGGCCTCCCGGAAAATATCCAAGGGAACGTCGCTTCATCCAAGCCAACCACTACTGAAAGTGCTATCCGGCTAGCACATGAACTCATGGCAATGGTTATCAGCCGTGAGAAATCCAATACATCCTCCCCCAACAACAACAAACGCAAACCTTCCGAACACCAAAACAACCAGAACAAGAAATCAAACACCATCCAAGTTTACAATACCAATTCTGAAACCAAACGTGCTTACACTGGGGACAAGCCATATTGTTCCAAGTGTAACTACCACCACGATGGTCCATGCAGTACTCCCTGCAACAACTGCAGGAGGTACGGGCACTTGACCCGGGATTGCCGAGCCCCCAAATCCAACAACAACACCTCTCGCAACAATTCCAACCAACCCAAATCCTGCTTTGGGTGTGGAGAAACAGGACACTTCAAGAACGAATGTCCTAAAAACAAGAACAAGGGCAACAACAACAACAACAACGCAAGGGGAAGAGCGTTTATACTCAATTCTGGGGATGCCCGTCAGGACCCGAATGTGGTCACGGGTATGTTCCTCCTCAACAACTTAACTGCTTCTATTCTATTTGATACTGGTGCCGATAGAAGCTTTATTTCTAATGAGTTTTGCCCACTACTTGACATCACCCCAATTGCCTTAGATGTTAAGTACACCGTAGAACTTGCAAATGGTAAACTCATAGAAACCAATAGTGTGATACCTAATTGCACTTTAAACCTAGCCAACGAAATCTTTTCAATCGATCTTATGCCTGTTGAAATTGGAAGTTTCGACGTCATCATTGGAATGGACTGGTTGTCCAAACATCGCGCTGAAATCATTTGTTATGATAAACTCGTTCGTATTCCTCTCGCCGTCGGTAGAACCTTGGTCATACAGGGGGAGACCGGTGGGACGAGACTAAACGTCATATCTTGCTTAAAAACTCGGAAATTCCTGAGAAAAGGTTATCCAGCAATCCTCGCACACATCATGGAGAAAAAGTTGGAGGAGAAGCGACTTGAGGATGTACCCATCGTTCGAGACTTCCCAGAAGTCTTTCCCGAAGAACTGCCTGGTCTGCCACCGCCAAGACAGGTTGAGTTCTCAATCGATCTCGTGCCAGGTGCTACACCCGTGGCCCGAGCACCATACCGCTTAGCCCCATCCGAACTTCAGGAGCTATCCACCCAGTTACAGGAACTCCTGGATAGAGGATTCATCCGACCGAGTTCTTCACCTTGGGGAGCTCCGGTCTTATTCGTGAAAAAGAAAGACGGCTCTTTCCGAATGTGCATCGACTACCGAGAGTTGAACAAATTGACCGTCAAGAACCGTTATCCACTTCCTCGTATAGATGACCTGTTTGACCAACTACAAGGGTCAAGTATTTATTCAAAGATCGATCTTCGGTCAGGTTACCATCAACTTCGAGTTCGCGACATTGATATTCCGAAAACTGCCTTCAGAACTCGTTACGGGCATTATGAATTTCAAGTAATGCCATTCGGCCTAACCAACGCACCGGCTGTATTCATGGATCTTATGAATCGGGTGTGCAAACCGTATCTCGACAAGTTTGTCATTGTCTTCATTGACGACATTCTCATATACTCGCGAAGCGAACAAGAACATGCGCAACACCTCAAAACCATTCTAGAACTACTCAGACACGAGGAGCTATATGCCAAATTCTCCAAGTGTGAGTTCTGGATACAATCCGTTCAATTCCTTGGACATGTTGTTAATAGTCAAGGAATCCATGTCGATCCATCGAAAATCGAGGCCATCAAGTGTTGGCAAGCACCAACATCTCCAACTGAAGTACGTCAATTCTTGGGTCTTGCCGG
Source organism: Pseudognaphalium luteoalbum (assembly GCA_963422505.1). Lineage (NCBI taxonomy): Eukaryota > Viridiplantae > Streptophyta > Magnoliopsida > Asterales > Asteraceae > Pseudognaphalium > Pseudognaphalium luteoalbum. The sequence goes on from OY730196.1 coordinate 55,024,379, forward strand.
GTATTATCGACGATTCATTGAAAATTTCTCAAAAATTGCTCAACCACTCACAACCTTGACTCAGAAAGACAAAAAGTTCGATTGGACTAATAAACAAGAGTCAGCGTTTCAACTCCTGAAACAAAAGCTTTGCAATGCTTCGATTCTATCTTTACCCGAAGGCACCGATGACTTCGTGGTATACTGCGATGCTTCTCATCAAGGTCTCGGTTGTGTGCTGATGCAACGAGACAAAGTTATTGCTTATGCTTCGCGACAGCTCAAAATTCATGAAAAGAACTATACCACCCACGATCTTGAGCTAGGAGCTGTCGTCTTTGCCCTCAAAATCTGGAGACATTACCTCTATGGCACTAAGTGCACAATCTTTACCGACCACAAAAGTCTCCAACACATATTCGATCAGAAGGATCTCAACATGAGACAACGTCGGTGGGTCGAATTGCTTACCGACTACGATTGTGAGATCAAATACCATCCGGGCAAAGCAAATGTTGTTGCTGATGCCCTCAGTCGAAAAGAACGAACGAAACCACTTCGAGTTCGAGCCCTCAGTATAACTATTCACAATGATCTGAACATTCAGATTCTCACTGCTCAACTCGAAGCTCTGAAAACCAATAACATAAAAAATGAAGCCTTGCGAGGCATGGACAAACAATTCGAAATCAAACCTAACGGGATTAGGTATTTCTCAAACCGAATCTGGTTACCCAGTTTTGGAAATCTACGAGACTTGGTGATGGACGAAGCTCACAAGTCCAAATATTCTATCCATCCTGGATCCGACAAAATGTATCACAATATCAAGGAATTTTATTGGTGGCCGAATATGAAAGCTGAAATCGCTAAATACGCCAGCAAGTGTCTTACTTGCTCAAAAGTCAAAGTCGAATATCAAAAACCTTCTGGTTTACTCCAACAACCCAGCATTCCTGAATGGAAATGGGAACAAATTGCCATGGATTTCATAACCAAACTACCAAAGTCATCAAGCGGTTGCGATACCATTTGGGTGATCGTCGATCGTCTCACAAAATCTGCCCATTTTCTGGCAATCAAGGAAACCGACAAAATGGAACGCCTCACACAAATCTACATCAAAGAGGTTGTTTCTCGACACGGTGTTCCAATCTCAATTATCTCTGATAGGGATAGTCGCTTCACATCTCACTTTTGGCAATCACTTCAAAAATCATTGGGTACCCGTCTTGATATGAGTAACGCATACCATCCTCAAACCGACGGCCAAAGTGAACGGACCATTCAAACACTGGAAGACATGCTACGAGCCTGCGTAGTTGATTTCGGTGTAAATTGGGAAAAACATTTACCATTGTGCAAGTTTTCGTACAACAACAGCTATCACACCAGCATTAAGGCTGCACCTTTCGAGGCACTGTACGGTCGTAAGTGCCGATCACCTATCTGTTGGACCGAAGTGGGAGACAGTCAACTCACTGGTCCTGAGATCATTCACGAAACAACCGAGAAAATCTTCGAGATTCAAAACAAACTCAAAGCCGCACGTGATCGTCAGAAAAGTTATGCTGACGTGAGACGCAAACCACTCGAATTCCAGGTTGGGGATCGAGTACTACTCAAGGTTTCACCTTGGAAAGGTGTTATCCGATTCGGTAAACGCGGGAAATTAAATCCCAGATACATTGGACCATTCGAGATCCTCGAGAGGGTAGGTCCAGTGGCATATCGATTGCAGCTGCCATCCGAGCTTAGCAGTGTGCATCCCACTTTTCACATTTCAAATTTAAAGAAGTGTCTGTCTGATGAGACACTTATCATTCCACTCGATGAAATTCGTATTGACGACAAGCTTCATTTTGTTGAAGAACCCGCCGAAATCATGGACCGTGAGGTCAAACAACTCAAACAAAGTCGTATTCCCATTGTCAAAGTCAGGTGGAATTCGCGGCGTGGGCCGGAATTCACCTGGGAGCGGGAGGACCAGATGCGACTCAAGTATCCTCAGTTATTTGCTAACGCTACTTCAAACACGACTTCAAACTAAATTTCGGGACGAAATTCTCTTAACAGGGGGAGAATGTGACACCCGTCAAATTAGGGCTAGTAATTAGTGCCTAATCAATAGTTAATACATGTAATTAGTTCTGTGTTAGGCTAATTAATGTATCAAATTATATATTGATGAATATATACAATTATGCGATTTGATTAAATCGTACAAATTCCAAATCGAAGGTATTTCGATTCAATTAAATACGGACGTTGGTGAAACAATTTTATTAAATAATATAACATTATTTAATAACACTATCTTTCCCAAAATATTATCTTGATAATAATACTTTGTAAGTAATCCGTATCGTACAAACAATAGTTACGTGATTTAAAATCCGTACAACGAACAATCGAGATCCCTAGATTAACGAATCATCTATATAAATGTTTTTCCAAGTATTTAGAAAGAACACTTCAAGTGAAAGTATTGAAATTTAAATCGTTACTTAAAAACGCGTAATAAACGTTTAACACCAAACCGAACGAGTAAACGAATCTAAAACGTCACAAATTAAATTGGGAACAAGAAAATGACCAAAATACCCTTGTGTGGGCCCCCTAGGCCGCCCCCCCCCATGCCCCCCATGTGCCACATGCACCACCTCCCATTTCACCCTCTAAACTCTCATGCACACCACTCACATATGCCTCCATACATTCAACATGCAAGAACACTTCCACTAACTCATTTACTCACACTTTCTCCACCTTCTCTCTATCAATTCTCTCTCAAAAACTCCAGAGAAAACTCAGCCATTTCACCACCACCACAACCACCATAAACTACCATAGCACCACCACCATCAAAGTCACTATTTTACAAAGAACACAAGCTCAACAACAACTACTCTTTCTCCTCATCTCATTTCCATTAAAATCTTTGTAAGGAAACTCTTTCTTACTTTCATATTGTTTATTTATATGTTATAAAGCTCACCTAACAAGATTATGTCCAAATATAAGCTTGAAATACGTTTTTGTGAATTTTTCACAAAGGATACACAATCTGTCCAGAAAAACACAGATTACTAAAATTGTCATAACTTGAGTTCTAGAAAGAGTTAGAAGATGCATTTTTTTAAACATTTGCGTATTCAAAAGATCTACAACTTTCATGTTTTACGTTTTTACCAGATCCGAACGTATTTTTCTCTATTTATCAATCTTTGGGACTGACCTGACTAAAAGCAGAAACTGAACTATGTATGACTAATTAAATTGTTTCTCTATGATCATGGACTTAAGACTCTTGGAAAAATATATGTTAGACACTACACACATAAAAGATCTGTTGATAAAAAGTGTGAGACTTGACTTGGACCAGAAATTGGTAAAACATTTGGCAAAATAAACCGACAAAAAGTCGAAAATGTGAAATCTTGAATATTTGGAACTTTTATAAGAACCGACACTCTTGGTGAACTTGGACACAAACTGACAATTTATTTAGACTCTATAAACTGATATTTGGGTTGGGTGAAAGTTTCGGGTCAAACCGAGTAAGTTTGACCAAGTCAACAAAAGTGGCTAGTTTTCGAAAAACTTACTATTTTTGGAAAGTGGTAACAAAAATGGGTTTGGTTGACTTAATTAAGTAACTTGGACCAAAAACTAATTTTAGAAAGTTTCCCGAACGAAAACCGACACTTGGATATACTTGGGCTAAAAATAGAAATTTGGCCAGACGCTAGTGTCGCATGACTTGCGACACTAACTGCGACACTACCTGCGACACTACCATAGTGTCGCTACTTATTGAAAATTGTTTGAACATGCGACACTGACCCTAATGTCGCATAACCTCACTGCGACACTGACCTTAATGCGACACTGACCCTAGTGTCGCATAAACTCACTGTGATATTGACTTTAGTGTCGCATGACCTGCGACACTCGCATACACTGCGACACTTACCCTAGTGTCGCATGACTTGCGACACTGACACTAGTGTCGCTACTAGTGTCGCTAAAGACAGAATTTATGGGATTTGTTTCTTCACTAAGTATTGAACATGGGTAATCACTTATAACCACACATGATACATAATGTAACAATGTATACGATGACACATAATTAATGATAATATCTTAAAGAATTATTATTACAAACTTTCACCAACGGGTCGTACACGTTTTTGATAAACCAAGTTGAACAATCAAACATTTGGACATAACAAATTATTGGACAACAAACATAGATGGTCTGTTGAGACATCTACTCACTCATATAATATTATGCGTTTTGAACGCCCGACAGGTTACAAGTCTTCGGACATCAATTCACAGTTAATCAATTCAAGTTATTTTAATAGACACTCAAGGCTCAGGTGAGTCTCATGGCCCCTATTTTACTGTTTTTCAATCAGGGGTGTGATATTATTGCTCGTTTTGTTTTACAAGTAGAACGCAAGTACAATTCAATCAAATACTACATGAGTTGTTTTCAACTAATCAATAAAGCCCTCCATAGCATAGTCTGGTAATACATCTGTAGCGTGAATGTTAGTATATGATATCATATAGGATTGACAATCCTCGTCCGGGTTAGCACGCACTAACTGGTCAAACGGACGTATTAGCATTTGGGAAGACGAGTGTGGATTAGGCACTCGTAGGAGGCAACTCAGTTAGGTTTCCTTAATTGGACCTGACACTCAAGTTAAGCTCAGACTATGTGCTCATGGCTGTATAACTTTTATTTTGCTTAATTGCATTTTAAATTCAATTATAAAATCTTGCGGTTCATACAAATATATGTTGATATACAAACCTGTGAGCTCACCAGCGTTTCGCTGACCCATTTTAGCATGTATCACAGGTGACCAGCAGTAGGTTGGACTGCTTAATCAAGATCCATTAGCTCGAGTCAGCATGCAAACAATCAGAGATTTAGCTGCATTATTACATTTTGTATAGTTTAATTATGTACTTAAATCTCTCAATTTCAAAAGGAGCTAATGTAAACGATACTTTGATGTAAACTTTCATTTTATCAAATTAAATGTAAAACGACGCATGTAGTGGTCGTTCATTATATCTTTTGTGCTTTGATTATTGATTAGTAACACCCAAATCCTGCTTCCGCTAAACAATAAATTTGGGGGTGTTACACCACCTTTCTTCAGATTCAAGTACTTTTGCCTGTACTTCTTTGCTCTATCTGCCACTTGATCTATTTTCTTGGTTTCCTCAGTCTGAACCTTGCAATCTGCAGCAATGTGACCAACCTTACTGCATCTATAACAAGTAGCTTTCTTTGGATCAAAAGTGTTCTTCTTTTTAACTCCTCCAAATTTCTTTTTCTCTAGCCTTTCAGCAAGAAAAGCTATCTCAGCTTTGATTGACTTTTCCTCATCATCAGACTCATCTTCAGAGTCTGAACTATCATTCTCCAAGTAGTAATTTGCCCTAGAATAAATTTCTTTAGTCTTTTTACTTGTAACTACCAAAGCTGCATCTGGATCTTTAGTAATTCTCTTTGTATCCAGTTTCCTTCTTTCCTTGCTTTCTTCAAAATTCATGAGCAAACCAAACAAACCTGATAGATTATAATCATCTATCTTTTCACTTACTATTAATGAAGTGATTACTTCAGAAAAAGAATCTGGAAGAATATCCAGAAACTTTTGTACCACTTCTGCATCACTTTTAGTAACATCAACTGCAGAGAGATCATGAAGAAGGATTTGAAATCTAGTATGAATTTCTGATAAAGATTCTTTTGGACCAGCAAAGAAGTTTTCATACTTTCTTATCAGACTTTTTCTTTTCTGACTTTTTACCACTTGTACTCCTTCATAAGATACAAGAAGAGTATCCCATATCTCTTTTGCTATTTTACATCCAGCAATTTTAGAGAAAATTGCCTCAGTAACTGCATTACCAATAATGCTTTTAGCCTTTGCATCAAGATTATACTTGATTTTGTCTTCATCAGTCCATTGATGTCTTGCTTTTTCTTCAACTCTAGCAGGAACAACAATAACATCTCCTTCTCTTACAGCAGCAATAGGAGTAGTAGGAATGATTGGTCCTTCATGTAGAACTTTAAGCATATCTTGATGAACACCAGACAAAAACCATTCTACTTTAAGTTTCCAATGAGCAAAGTTATACCCTCCAAAAATTGGAATACCTTTACCAGCCATAACTGGTTGATGAATTGAAGTACTAGCCATTGATGATGTTTTTCTGGGTTATTACTTTGGATCCTTAAGATTAAATATTAACTATTAAATCTTATTTTGCTCTGATACCAGTTGTTAGGTCCCAATATGTTACCCAGAAACTTGTGATCAGTTTAATCAATTAGCAATTAAGTATTCAACGTTTAATATCAATAATATTGATCTAAGTATGAATGTATGAAACTACACACAATGAATATTGTCGAATATATAAGCGTTTATTCAACAAGTATATATCGTGAAGGGCAATGGTTTCATTAGATTAAACGATAACCTATTGAACCTATTTATACACAGAATAAGTTGACCTATTCTAGATCCTACTTATTCTCAACAACTATATCAAGTCTAACAACCCAGACCGATATACGTGGAAACAAGATAATTACAACTCTTCTATTTTAATCTAATTATCTTCGAATCCTCAACAACTCCAGCTGTTATCTTTATCTTGTTTTAGTCTTCAGCTTCTGACTTGAATCTGATACTACTTGAGTCTGATTCACACATTTGCTTCTGTCTGCGACTGATGCTTTCTTTTCTTCTTCAAACTATGAACAGTTCTTCAGACTCAGACACACATTATTCTTCAGACTCAAACTAAAGACTTAGTCATTTTGACTCATCAGATTTATAGATTAAGATTGATCATTGTTTTTCCCAACAACATCCATTTGGTATACCTTGAATTTTTTGTGAGCTGCATATGTTAAGAACAACCTGATTGCTTCAAGTCTAGCAACTGGTGCAAAGGTTTCATCATAGTCAATTTCTTCTTGTTGACAGTAACCTTGTGCAACCAATCTGGCCTTGTTCCTTATTACCACACCATCAGCGTTCATTTTGTTTCTGAACCCCCACCTTGTTCCAATCACTGACTTTCCAGCTACCTGAGGAACAAGTTTCCAGACCTTGTTTCTTTCAAATTGAGATAGCTCCTCTTGCATGGCAGCTACCCAGTGATGATCAGTGAGTGCTTCATCAATCTTTTTGGGCTCCATTATTGAGACAAAGCTAACAAATAGACAGAAATTAGCAGTTGCTGATCTGGTCTGAACCCTTGAAAGTGGATTACCAATAATCAGTTGATTATCAATATGTTTTGTCCACTTTGTCATTCGTTGAGGTGCATCAGTAGCTTGTGTACTTGTTGATGGCATAACTGATGAGTCAGGATTAGAAATGTGAGAGTCATCATTTTGAGTATCTTGACTCTGATGATGAGATGATGTTGATGGAGATTGAGAAGAGTGAGATGATGTTGCTAATGTATTCACTGTTGATGTAGATCCAAGATTGATATCAGCAACATTATCTTCCTTTTCTGAATCTGATGAATGAACTTCATGCTTGTCATCACTGATAGTATTAAACATGAGATCTTCATAGTCTTTTGGAACAGTGAGTGATTCATCATAAGATTCATCAAATGTAACATCCATTGATTCTTCAATGCATTCTCTCCTTTTATTGTAAACTCTGAAAGCTTTTGAGATGGTTGAATAACCAAAAAATATTCCTTCATCAGCTTTTGGATCAAACTTTCCTAAGTGATCTCTTTTGTTTAAGACAAAGCATGTGCTGCCAAAAACATGAAGAAAACTTATGTCAGGTTTTCTCCCCCTTAATATTTCATAGGCTGTCTTATCATGTCTTTTGACAATCAGTGACCTATTCTGAGTATAGCAGGCAGTGCTCACTGCTTCAGCCCAGAAGTAGGTCTTAAGACCAGCATCTATGAGCATTGACCGAGCTGATTCAATCAGAGTTCTATTTATTCTCTCAGCAACACCATTTTGTTGAGGTGTTGTAGGAGCAGAGAAATTTTGAGAAATGCCTTTAGAATCACAAAAGCTTTCCAGATCAACATTTCGAAATTCTGTGCCATTATCACTTCTCAAGTGTTTCACTGAACAATCATTTAAGTTCTCCATCTTTTTAATAAAAGATATGATTTCCCGTGCTGCTTCATTTTTGGCTTTGAGAAAGAATACCCAAGTGTATCTGGAGTATTCATCCACAATTACCAAGCAATACCTTTTACCACCAAGGCTGGGAGAACTCACTGGACCAAATAGATCCATATGAAGCAGATGAAAACATTCAGTCACTGAAGATGTTTGTTTACTTTTGAATGAAGAGCTGTGATGCTTTCCCTTCTCACATGCTGAACATAGCTTGTCTTTCTCGTAGGATAACTTTGGCAGACCACTGACCAGGCCATACTTGCTGAGCTTGCTGATAGCCTTGAAGTTCAGATGAGAGAGTCGCTTATGCCATAACCATTTTTCTTCTGAAACGGTTTTGGAATAAAAGCATGTCCCTGATTTTGCTGAGTCCATGTTGACTACATAAGTATTGCCTTTTCTTTGACCAGCCAGGACAGCACTACCATTCTTGTTGTAAACAACTCCAGCTTCACGATCAAATAGCACTTTATTCTTAGCATCACAGAACTGACTGATGTTGAGCAAGTTATGCTTTAACCCTTCAACATAAGCTACTCGCTTAAACATCACATTCCCATTTGATAGGACACCATAACCCTTTGTCTTTCCAACCTTGTTATCACCAAACACTACATCAGGACCTTTTTCATCCTGGTAGTCACTGAGCAGGGACTTACATCCGGTCATATGTCTGGAACAACCACTGTCCAGATACCAGATAGTCTCTCTAAGAATGCCCTGCATCATACACAAACAATTAGTTCAATTGATGAACCCATCCTGAGATGGGTTCATGGTGGCCAGGCTTTGGTTCAGGCTTCGACTGGCTTGCATCAATATTATCTGAATGCTCATTGATTATTTGTGATTTTGAAGATGATGTAGCTGAACATTCAGATACCAAATGCTGACATACTAATGATGGTTGGTTGAATGAAACTTGTGATGATGAACAATCTGATGACACATGCTGTCTACTTCCACATTTTGTAGAATTTTTTATTTGTGGATTTAGATTTCTTTGGCTTATTGTTCAGACCTGATGAAGACTTAGAAGTTCTCAGATTAACTACCTCATTTTGCTTCTTTGACTTCATGTCACTGATGATAAGATCATCAGTGACTGGAGTGTCAGAAGTGAGGTCGCTGATAGATTCTTGATCATCAGCGATAGTTTTGATAAGAGCTGTGCAAGTTGTTGATTCATTAATTTCTAATTTCTTTAGTTCATTAATACTTGCAGCAATATCATAACTATTAGTAACCAATGAACTTCTCACAATGTGATTTGGTTTAGGCTCATTGAAAACTGACATTGGTTCAAAGACAAATTCTGAGAATATTTCATCAGGATTGAATATTTGATCAACTTTGGTGCATCAGCGAGAGCAGCAGCAGTTCGTAATCTCCTTCCAAAATAGCTTTAACTTGTTTTAGGATTTGATTACTAATGCACTGATTCACTTTTAATGCAGATATACACCATGACTTCATCACTTCATTGAGTTGTGAAAATTTAGTTTCAAACTTTACTTTTTCTTGAATGCATATTTGATTTGCATGTATTTGTGCATCAAGATCAAGTGTAAGATTTTTTATTTTTAACAAATTTTCTTCTTGAAGTTGAAGTTTAGATGTTAAGTCACTGATCATACATTCTTGTCTTTTCTGAATGTTATGAGCATTTGATAAGTCAACTATCAAAGTCTCAAAGATTAAATCTTTTTCAGTCGCTGATGCTGACTTAAAACAATGTACCTTGTAGAGAGTTTCTGGATCCCAACTAGATGCTGAACATTTCTGAGCTACTTCTTTGATGTCTTCATGGAAAGCAGCATCGTCAGCCATCAGGCAGTAATCCTTGTCTAAACAGATCATAGCTTCTTCCTCATCAGATGATGAAGTTGAGTCAGAGTCGCTGACAGATCCTTCTTCAGCAATAAATCCTTTATTCCTTTTCTTTGACTTGGACATTTCCTTCAGCTTCTTGTACTTTGTTTTGTATGTTGTACTTATCATTTCTGAAGCTGGGTTTTTGATCAGCGAAAGAGTTGACAGCTTTGGACCGGTATTCAGCTGCAAAATGGCTAGGCTTGCCACATTTGTAGCACTCACCTTTTGGTTTAGAATCATCATTTAATGATGCACCAGCAAATCTGTTGAATCTGTTGTTCTTTCTGAAGTTTGCAACCATCATGGCCATATCTCTTTCCAACTTCTCTAGTCCTTCATCATAGCTTGCTTCTGACTGGTCTTCAGCGACACTACCTTCTTCTTCTGCAATCAGCGACTTTGAGCTCAACTTGGTGAGCTTTGCTTTCTGCTTTTGATCAACTTCATCAAGCTCAGCTACAAGGGCATTCGAAATCTTTTGTCCTCCTAGTGCAGCACGAATGTGCTCACTTTGATCAGCTAGCTTCTCAGATTGTTCCCAATTTAGTAAAATTCCATAAACTTGAGTTAGATTGAGAAAATTATAATCATTTCTTTTTCTTATGCATGTTGCAATGGTTCCCCAAATTTTCCTAGGTAGTAACTCTAGAAACTTTTCAACAATGAATCTCTGGTCCTTTCCTATATTAGCCTTTTCCATTTTATTAATTAAAGCTTGATATCTAGTGTAGGTAGATGCTAGTGACTCATTGGGTTCCATAGCAAACAACTCATATTGACGAGTTAGATTTACTTCTCTACAGCGAATTATGTCAGGAGTTTCAATATAGATGTTTCTAAGAGTATCCCACATAAGTTTCGCTGTTGTGCACAATCTAATAGACTCAAACACTTCATCAGGAAGTGCCATGCTTATGTAAATTTTAGCTTGTTTGTCTAGCCTTACCATACGCTTATCCTCATCTGACCATTGTTCCTCCCTTTTAGGCATAACCATTTCAGGTATAGCAGGAGTGGTTGCAGTAGCTACAACTGCAGGAACATTAGTAGTTGGGGTGTATGGACCATCAATAATTATTGAGCAAAGACAATCATCGACAAGATCTAAGAACATCATCATCCTGGACATCCAGGTTTCAATTCTAGATGGGTCAAAAGCTGGTGGTTTAGTAGTGGAACCATTTCCCTTCTGGTACTCAGAATCAACACAACTGTATCTAACCGATTCCATTGCAGATCTGGTTTAATTATATTTAAACCAACTCTGCTCTGATACCAATTGTGAGTCCCTAATCACTATTTAGTTAGTGATTATGAATCGCTAACAGTTGTTTAATTGTAGAAGGGGGGGTTGAATACAATTAAAACTTGTTCTTTTTGAAATGTGTTAACTGATTAGACAAGTTTTAATTATGATAATATAACAAGCAACTGAACAAATGTATAAAACTTAACAGGCAGATCAATCACTGAGGCATATCTTGCTGAAAGATAAATTCTATTATTCATAAAATCTATCTATTGTTGATTGCGGAATAGATTAGCCAAGGCTAATCTAAATCAAACAATACAGCTATTACAGACTGAGATGAACAAATAGTGGACAAACACGCTACTGTTCACTCGCTGGTGATGATCGTATTTTAGACAAACTAGTCACTGACAAACAAGCGACAATACGAACAATCGATAAGAATGAAGTACAACATATTACGCTATTTATAGACATCGAGTCCCTTGAAATCTGGATAAAGAAAAACACGCGTCGCTGCTTGATTGGTTTGGAACAAATGATGTGATATATCATTATTCCAACATTCCGGTATAAACACGTGTTGCTGCTTGATTGGTTGGGAACAATGATGTGACATATCATTGTTCCAACATTCTGGTATGGGGAAAGATCACCTTTTACCTTGAAGCCAATCACTTGCTGCCACGTTAGTTTCTATGATGGACCAAGTCACGAGGAGCACGCGTGGCACCGTAATAACGTAGAATATGTCAACTCCTTATTAATGCAACATTTAATGCTGCAGTCACTGAAGTAATAGAGGCTCTCCTTACTCACTGCGAACTAACGTGCTCTTGAAGAGTAACTTGAGCTACAGTACTTGAGTGACTTCTTTTATTCAGCAAAAGAAATAACTTAAAAAGACTTGGGGACTCTCGCTGATAGATGAGTATCAGCGACACACAAAGTTGAGTCTTTTATCTTAATAGGTTCTTTATCTTCTAGCTGGAGAGATAGAATCAGAGACTAAAACTTTTGCAACAGCAGCTTCAACTACGATCATTTCCAAGAAGTCTTTCAGAGAGAGTATCAGTGACTTTACATCAGCGACTAATGAGTTGAGATCAGCGACCAGTGACTCAACAGTGAGTATAAATTTTGCTAAGGAATTATTTGATACATGATAGATTTAATTAATATGACTCCATATAGTAAATTTAATGAGATGTTGGTATATCTCCAATAATAGATTTGGAGTCATGTGGTTGTTTAAATGGGAAAGTGTCTAGTTGTTGCAATGTGTGTTGTTGACTTGGAAAAGTCAAAGTTGAATGTGGTCGTGTCGAACTTGATAATTGCAATGTTATAAAGTGATAAATGTGGCTAGATGCTTATGTGTTTAACATTGATCATGATTGTTGTTGAATTATGATCTAGGTATTAATAGGAGTAAAATAGAAAGTCAAAGTGGTCAACGAGTCTTTATATATGTTGACAAGTTTGTAAAAGAAGTCAAAGTTGAAAATTTGTTGTAATTGGTTTAAACATAATGAATTTTATGTGAAGTTGGTGTTTTAAAGAATAATACGACACCAATAGTGAAAACAGTTTTGGTTTGACTTAGAATAGTCAAAGAAGTGTGAATTGATTGTTAAAATAGTAATCATATGGGCTGAAACCCAAATGGGTTGTTAAAGTGCCCAAATGGGTCACTTTATTGGTTAAATGATTAAAACAAGTGGTGGTTCGAGTCTAATGAATGTTGAAGTGACTTTAAGTCCTACATATAAAAAAATGTGTGTTGAAAGTGTTATGGTAGTTAGTATGGTTGAAATTGGTAAAAGTGTCCAATTGGACCATCAAATGGGTCAACGAGTCAAAACATGGTAGAATGAGTGTATGAGGGTGATGAATATGCTCACACGTCATAAATGTATATATGAACATGTTGGCAAAGGGTTGGAGTCAGAAACCAAGCCATTTGAAACTTGATGTATCACCAAAATGAGCTAAAATGGTCCAAAATGAGTCATACGTCTGTTTTCTCGTAAAACGTGATATTTTAAAAAGTGTAAAAAGGGAAAGTTTCATTTTGATTATATGAACATGCCTGCAAAATTTCAGAACCTAACTCTGTACGGTTTGGGAGATATGCGCATTTGAATTTCGTAAAATTGCATTAAAAGCTGCTGGTGCAGAATTGGCTATGCAGGCATGGGACCCGACGGGTCCAAAGAGAACCCGACGGGTAGATGTGGTGACTCGGCTGCTTGTGACCCAATTCGGCTTCTCCTCTAGCCCAAATACGACAATTTGTTTCTGTTCGCCCAAATTTAATTCACCCGGCTGGTGGGTATTGGAACCCGGCTGCTTGGATATAGAACCCGGCGGGTTCATGGTAGAACCCGACTGCTTCTAAAAAGAAAAAAAATGTTTGCGACGTTCGAACTAATGTTTGACGTAGAAATTTCCGTTAGAAAATTTTGGTGTCAGAATAAGACGAAATTTACATGTCCACTCGAAAACGGCCCAACAGTCAAAGCTCTTAGCTTCTCCATGAGCCCTGGCAGTTTTGGGCAGTTTGGGGTCATTTGGGGCCCGAAAATGGCATTTTATTGTTTTTCGGACCTTATTTCGAACTTTTGACTTATGTTTTGTATTGGGCTTTTGTTTCTTTAAGCCCAGGGATCGTTTCTATGACTATATACCATAGTAAAACTTGTTTTAAGAAATCCACATATGTTATTGTGTATAAATTATTTCTAGACAGTTTATTTAACTACAAAAAAAATATATATATATATATATACCAGTAAATGGTATTGTTAATTGTTGCTAACTAGGGTTGGTAAACATTGATTATGGAATCATGTGAATCATATTATGTGGACTAGTTGAAATGTGATGAAGTAATTGAATCACTTAGAGTATTATAAAGTGTTGAATTGAGCATTTTAAGAAAACTGTGAGATAAGTACATGAACTTATATATATGTGATAGTTGAACATGAAATGCTCACCTGTAATTCAACTAAAGGTGTATAAATTGATAAATATAGGTTGAATAATATAATTAGCATTGACGAAGTGTTTGGTACATAATGTACTATAAGTAGTAAGAGATGTAAATAGTAATTTAATATTGAATCAGGTAATAAAGAGGATGATTGATGTATGTGTATTAGACATTACATCTATGTTAATAATATATTGAAAATGGTGTTGAATGTCTATGTTGACTATACATACTTGATGATACAAGTAGTTTATATTTAAAGTGATAAGTTGAAAATAGTAGCAAGTTAATACTTTATAGTATACCAGCTGTAAAAGTGTTATCATATGTGTGTAAAATTTGATATCACTATTAATGATATATGTGCAAGTAAAGATTAGTTACTTTGAAAAGTAATTGGTATGAAGTTGCCTGAAAATGAAGTGTACCTGACATAATATGACGACGTTTGACCAACGTATTTATATTATGCCATTTCACATAGAATTGTTGAGGCTACTAAGTACCAGATAAAGTTAAGTGATTTTAAAATAACATGTTAGAGATACTGACCTGTAATTGAGAAATAGTCAATAATTGACTGAAACAAAAGAGTAGAGAACCACTAAATTATTGTTGTAATGTGGTAGTTATTGTGCAAGAAATGTGTATGTGATAAATTGCAACTAGAACGGAAACAAAGGAGTGGTTGCAGTAGCTACAACTGCAGGAACATTAGTAGTTGGGGTGTATGGACCATCAATAATTATTGAGCAAAGACAATCATCGACAAGATCTAAGAACATCATCATCCTGGACATCCAGGTTTCAATTCTAGATGGGTCAAAAGCTGGTGGTTTAGTAGTGGAACCATTTCCCTTCTGGTACTCAGAATCAACACAACTGTATCTAACCGATTCCATTGCAGATCTTGTTTAATTATATTTAAACCAACTCTGCTCTGATACCAATTGTGAGTCCCTAATCACTATTTAGTTAGTGATTATGAATCGCTAACAGTTGTTTAATTGTAGAAGGGGGGGTTGAATACAATTAAAACTTGTTCTTTTTGAAATGTGTTAACTGATTAGACAAGTTTTAATTATGATAATATAACAAGCAACTGAACAAATGTATAAAACTTAACAGGCAGATCAATCACTGAGGCATATCTTGCTGAAAGATAAATTCTATTATTCATAAAATCTATCTATTGTTGATTGCGGAATAGATTAGCCAAGGCTAATCTAAATCAAACAATACAGCTATTACAGACTGAGATGAACAAATAGTGGACAAACACGCTACTGTTCACTCGCTGGTGATGATCGTATTTTAGACAAACTAGTCACTGACAAACAAGCGACAATACGAACAATCGATAAGAATGAAGTACAACATATTACGCTATTTATAGACATCGAGTCCCTTGAAATCTGGATAAAGAAAAACACGCGTCGCTGCTTGATTGGTTTGGAACAAATGATGTGATATATCATTATTCCAACATTCCGGTATAAACACGTGTTGCTGCTTGATTGGTTGGGAACAATGATGTGACATATCATTGTTCCAACATTCTGGTATGGGGAAAGATCACCTTTTACCTTGAAGCCAATCACTTGCTGCCACGTTAGTTTCTATGATGGACCAAGTCACGAGGAGCACGCGTGGCACCGTAATAACGTAGAATATGTCAACTCCTTATTAATGCAACATTTAATGCTGCAGTCACTGAAGTAATAGAGGCTCTCCTTACTCACTGCGAACTAACGTGCTCTTGAAGAGTAACTTGAGCTACAGTACTTGAGTGACTTCTTTTATTCAGCAAAAGAAATAACTTAAAAAGACTTGGGGACTCTCGCTGATAGATGAGTATCAGCGACACACAAAGTTGAGTCTTTTATCTTAATAGGTTCTTTATCTTCTAGCTGGAGAGATAGAATCAGAGACTAAAACTTTTGCAACAGCAGCTTCAACTACGATCATTTCCAAGAAGTCTTTCAGAGAGAGTATCAGTGACTTTACATCAGCGACTAATGAGTTGAGATCAGCGACCAGTGACTCAACAGTGAGTATAAATTTTGCTAAGGAATTATTTGATACATGATAGATTTAATTAATATGACTCCATATAGTAAATTTAATGAGATGTTGGTATATCTCCAATAATAGATTTGGAGTCATGTGGTTGTTTAAATGGGAAAGTGTCTAGTTGTTGCAATGTGTGTTGTTGACTTGGAAAAGTCAAAGTTGAATGTGGTCGTGTCGAACTTGATAATTGCAATGTTATAAAGTGATAAATGTGGCTAGATGCTTATGTGTTTAACATTGATCATGATTGTTGTTGAATTATGATCTAGGTATTAATAGGAGTAAAATAGAAAGTCAAAGTGGTCAACGAGTCTTTATATATGTTGACAAGTTTGTAAAAGAAGTCAAAGTTGAAAATTTGTTGTAATTGGTTTAAACATAATGAATTTTATGTGAAGTTGGTGTTTTAAAGAATAATACGACACCAATAGTGAAAACAGTTTTGGTTTGACTTAGAATAGTCAAAGAAGTGTGAATTGATTGTTAAAATAGTAATCATATGGGCTGAAACCCAAATGGGTTGTTAAAGTGCCCAAATGGGTCACTTTATTGGTTAAATGATTAAAACAAGTGGTGGTTCGAGTCTAATGAATGTTGAAGTGACTTTAAGTCCTACATATAAAAAAATGTGTGTTGAAAGTGTTATGGTAGTTAGTATGGTTGAAATTGGTAAAAGTGTCCAATTGGACCATCAAATGGGTCAACGAGTCAAAACATGGTAGAATGAGTGTATGAGGGTGATGAATATGCTCACACGTCATAAATGTATATATGAACATGTTGGCAAAGGGTTGGAGTCAGAAACCAAGCCATTTGAAACTTGATGTGTCACCAAAATGAGCTAAAATGGTCCAAAATGAGTCATACGTCTGTTTTCTCGTAAAACGTGATATTTTAAAAAGTGTAAAAAGGGAAAGTTTCATTTTGATTATATGAACATGCCTGCAAAATTTCAGAACCTAACTCTGTACGGTTTGGGAGATATGCGCATTTGAATTTCGTAAAATTGCATTAAAAGCTGCTGGTGCAGAATTGGCTATGCAGGCATGGGACCCGACGGGTCCAAAGAGAACCCGACGGGTAGATGTGGTGACTCGGCTGCTTGTGACCCAATTCGGCTTCTCCTCTAGCCCAAATACGACAATTTGTTTCTGTTCGCCCAAATTTAATTCACCCGGCTGGTGGGTATTGGAACCCGGCTGCTTGGATATAGAACCCGGCGGGTTCATGGTAGAACCCGACTGCTTCTAAAAAGAAAAAAAATGTTTGCGACGTTCGAACTAATGTTTGACGTAGAAATTTCCGTTAGAAAATTTTGGTGTCAGAATAAGACGAAATTTACATGTCCACTCGAAAACGGCCCAACAGTCAAAGCTCTTAGCTTCTCCATGAGCCCTGGCAGTTTTGGGCAGTTTGGGGTCATTTGGGGCCCGAAAATGGCATTTTATTGTTTTTCGGACCTTATTTCGAACTTTTGACTTATGTTTTGTATTGGGCTTTTGTTTCTTTAAGCCCAGGGATCGTTTCTATGACTATATACCATAGTAAAACTTGTTTTAAGAAATCCACATATGTTATTGTGTATAAATTATTTCTAGACAGTTTATTTAACTACAAAAAAAATATATATATATATATATACCAGTAAATGGTATTGTTAATTGTTGCTAACTAGGGTTGGTAAACATTGATTATGGAATCATGTGAATCATATTATGTGGACTAGTTGAAATGTGATGAAGTAATTGAATCACTTAGAGTATTATAAAGTGTTGAATTGAGCATTTTAAGAAAACTGTGAGATAAGTACATGAACTTATATATATGTGATAGTTGAACATGAAATGCTCACCTGTAATTCAACTAAAGGTGTATAAATTGATAAATATAGGTTGAATAATATAATTAGCATTGACGAAGTGTTTGGTACATAATGTACTATAAGTAGTAAGAGATGTAAATAGTAATTTAATATTGAATCAGGTAATAAAGAGGATGATTGATGTATGTGTATTAGACATTACATCTATGTTAATAATATATTGAAAATGGTGTTGAATGTCTATGTTGACTATACATACTTGATGATACAAGTAGTTTATATTTAAAGTGATAAGTTGAAAATAGTAGCAAGTTAATACTTTATAGTATACCAGCTGTAAAAGTGTTATCATATGTGTGTAAAATTTGATATCACTATTAATGATATATGTGCAAGTAAAGATTAGTTACTTTGAAAAGTAATTGGTATGAAGTTGCCTGAAAATGAAGTGTACCTGACATAATATGACGACGTTTGACCAACGTATTTATATTATGCCATTTCACATAGAATTGTTGAGGCTACTAAGTACCAGATAAAGTTAAGTGATTTTAAAATAACATGTTAGAGATACTGACCTGTAATTGAGAAATAGTCAATAATTGACTGAAACAAAAGAGTAGAGAACCACTAAATTATTGTTGTAATGTGGTAGTTATTGTGCAAGAAATGTGTATGTGATAAATTGCAACTAGAACGGAAACAAAGGAGTGGTTGCAGTAGCTACAACTGCAGGAACATTAGTAGTTGGGGTGTATGGACCATCAATAATTATTGAGCAAAGACAATCATCGACAAGATCTAAGAACATCATCATCCTGGACATCCAGGTTTCAATTCTAGATGGGTCAAAAGCTGGTGGTTTAGTAGTGGAACCATTTCCCTTCTGGTACTCAGAATCAACACAACTGTATCTAACCGATTCCATTGCAGATCTGGTTTAATTATATTTAAACCAACTCTGCTCTGATACCAATTGTGAGTCCCTAATCACTATTTAGTTAGTGATTATGAATCGCTAACAGTTGTTTAATTGTAGAAGGGGGGGTTGAATACAATTAAAACTTGTTCTTTTTGAAATGTGTTAACTGATTAGACAAGTTTTAATTATGATAATATAACAAGCAACTGAACAAATGTATAAAACTTAACAGGCAGATCAATCACTGAGGCATATCTTGCTGAAAGATAAATTCTATTATTCATAAAATCTATCTATTGTTGATTGCGGAATAGATTAGCCAAGGCTAATCTAAATCAAACAATACAGCTATTACAGACTGAGATGAACAAATAGTGGACAAACACGCTACTGTTCACTCGCTGGTGATGATCGTATTTTAGACAAACTAGTCACTGACAAACAAGCGACAATACGAACAATCGATAAGAATGAAGTACAACATATTACGCTATTTATAGACATCGAGTCCCTTGAAATCTGGATAAAGAAAAACACGCGTCGCTGCTTGATTGGTTTGGAACAAATGATGTGATATATCATTATTCCAACATTCCGGTATAAACACGTGTTGCTGCTTGATTGGTTGGGAACAATGATGTGACATATCATTGTTCCAACATTCTGGTATGGGGAAAGATCACCTTTTACCTTGAAGCCAATCACTTGCTGCCACGTTAGTTTCTATGATGGACCAAGTCACGAGGAGCACGCGTGGCACCGTAATAACGTAGAATATGTCAACTCCTTATTAATGCAACATTTAATGCTGCAGTCACTGAAGTAATAGAGGCTCTCCTTACTCACTGCGAACTAACGTGCTCTTGAAGAGTAACTTGAGCTACAGTACTTGAGTGACTTCTTTTATTCAGCAAAAGAAATAACTTAAAAAGACTTGGGGACTCTCGCTGATAGATGAGTATCAGCGACACACAAAGTTGAGTCTTTTATCTTAATAGGTTCTTTATCTTCTAGCTGGAGAGATAGAATCAGAGACTAAAACTTTTGCAACAGCAGCTTCAACTACGATCATTTCCAAGAAGTCTTTCAGAGAGAGTATCAGTGACTTTACATCAGCGACTAATGAGTTGAGATCAGCGACCAGTGACTCAACAGTGAGTATAAATTTTGCTAAGGAATTATTTGATACATGATAGATTTAATTAATATGACTCCATATAGTAAATTTAATGAGATGTTGGTATATCTCCAATAATAGATTTGGAGTCATGTGGTTGTTTAAATGGGAAAGTGTCTAGTTGTTGCAATGTGTGTTGTTGACTTGGAAAAGTCAAAGTTGAATGTGGTCGTGTCGAACTTGATAATTGCAATGTTATAAAGTGATAAATGTGGCTAGATGCTTATGTGTTTAACATTGATCATGATTGTTGTTGAATTATGATCTAGGTATTAATAGGAGTAAAATAGAAAGTCAAAGTGGTCAACGAGTCTTTATATATGTTGACAAGTTTGTAAAAGAAGTCAAAGTTGAAAATTTGTTGTAATTGGTTTAAACATAATGAATTTTATGTGAAGTTGGTGTTTTAAAGAATAATACGACACCAATAGTGAAAACAGTTTTGGTTTGACTTAGAATAGTCAAAGAAGTGTGAATTGATTGTTAAAATAGTAATCATATGGGCTGAAACCCAAATGGGTTGTTAAAGTGCCCAAATGGGTCACTTTATTGGTTAAATGATTAAAACAAGTGGTGGTTCGAGTCTAATGAATGTTGAAGTGACTTTAAGTCCTACATATAAAAAAATGTGTGTTGAAAGTGTTATGGTAGTTAGTATGGTTGAAATTGGTAAAAGTGTCCAATTGGACCATCAAATGGGTCAACGAGTCAAAACATGGTAGAATGAGTGTATGAGGGTGATGAATATGCTCACACGTCATAAATGTATATATGAACATGTTGGCAAAGGGTTGGAGTCAGAAACCAAGCCATTTGAAACTTGATGTGTCACCAAAATGAGCTAAAATGGTCCAAAATGAGTCATACGTCTGTTTTCTCGTAAAACGTGATATTTTAAAAAGTGTAAAAAGGGAAAGTTTCATTTTGATTATATGAACATGCCTGCAAAATTTCAGAACCTAACTCTGTACGGTTTGGGAGATATGCGCATTTGAATTTCGTAAAATTGCATTAAAAGCTGCTGGTGCAGAATTGGCTATGCAGGCATGGGACCCGACGGGTCCAAAGAGAACCCGACGGGTAGATGTGGTGACTCGGCTGCTTGTGACCCAATTCGGCTTCTCCTCTAGCCCAAATACGACAATTTGTTTCTGTTCGCCCAAATTTAATTCACCCGGCTGGTGGGTATTGGAACCCGGCTGCTTGGATATAGAACCCGGCGGGTTCATGGTAGAACCCGACTGCTTCTAAAAAGAAAAAAAATGTTTGCGACGTTCGAACTAATGTTTGACGTAGAAATTTCCGTTAGAAAATTTTGGTGTCAGAATAAGACGAAATTTACATGTCCACTCGAAAACGGCCCAACAGTCAAAGCTCTTAGCTTCTCCATGAGCCCTGGCAGTTTTGGGCAGTTTGGGGTCATTTGGGGCCCGAAAATGGCATTTTATTGTTTTTCGGACCTTATTTCGAACTTTTGACTTATGTTTTGTATTGGGCTTTTGTTTCTTTAAGCCCAGGGATCGTTTCTATGACTATATACCATAGTAAAACTTGTTTTAAGAAATCCACATATGTTATTGTGTATAAATTATTTCTAGACAGTTTATTTAACTACAAAAAAAATATATATATATATATATACCAGTAAATGGTATTGTTAATTGTTGCTAACTAGGGTTGGTAAACATTGATTATGGAATCATGTGAATCATATTATGTGGACTAGTTGAAATGTGATGAAGTAATTGAATCACTTAGAGTATTATAAAGTGTTGAATTGAGCATTTTAAGAAAACTGTGAGATAAGTACATGAACTTATATATATGTGATAGTTGAACATGAAATGCTCACCTGTAATTCAACTAAAGGTGTATAAATTGATAAATATAGGTTGAATAATATAATTAGCATTGACGAAGTGTTTGGTACATAATGTACTATAAGTAGTAAGAGATGTAAATAGTAATTTAATATTGAATCAGGTAATAAAGAGGATGATTGATGTATGTGTATTAGACATTACATCTATGTTAATAATATATTGAAAATGGTGTTGAATGTCTATGTTGACTATACATACTTGATGATACAAGTAGTTTATATTTAAAGTGATAAGTTGAAAATAGTAGCAAGTTAATACTTTATAGTATACCAGCTGTAAAAGTGTTATCATATGTGTGTAAAATTTGATATCACTATTAATGATATATGTGCAAGTAAAGATTAGTTACTTTGAAAAGTAATTGGTATGAAGTTGCCTGAAAATGAAGTGTACCTGACATAATATGACGACGTTTGACCAACGTATTTATATTATGCCATTTCACATAGAATTGTTGAGGCTACTAAGTACCAGATAAAGTTAAGTGATTTTAAAATAACATGTTAGAGATACTGACCTGTAATTGAGAAATAGTCAATAATTGACTGAAACAAAAGAGTAGAGAACCACTAAATTATTGTTGTAATGTGGTAGTTATTGTGCAAGAAATGTGTATGTGATAAATTGCAACTAGAACGGATTATTATATGAGTTAAGCAAGGTAGAGGTCAGTTAACTACAGATAACAATGTATTGATATTGTTGAATATGTGACTAATGACAACACCTTATGTTGATGTGTTGAAAGAATTATGCTGATAATGCATAGTATCAACTGGTGTTGATTTAGTATCCAATTCGATATGATAGGATGCTAATTGATTAAGTAAAAATGGTTTTAACCATAAGATTTGACCTCTACATATTGTTTACTCTTATGTGTTTATGGTTATATGATTTTGGATTGCTTTAGAGTAAAGAGTTCATATAACCTTGTGGTGTTTATAATTACAAGTTGTAAACCAGTAATTGACTAATTGCAAAAGTAGAGATAATCTAGCAAGTTATTAGTTAAAGAAATACATGATTATTAGCTAAATTGCTAGTTATGAGTTGAGATAAACTTTTGTTGTTAATGGGTATATTGTGGTAGTCATTACCACTAGTGTTATTGCTGTAACAATAGCATGTTCATGTGACTATGTGTTTCACTTATTTCAAGTGATTGAGTGTTTTAAATGGTTACATGACTAGTTATGAATAGTCATGTAAGTGGTTATTTAAACTTATTAGAGACAAGATATATGCACAGTATTTGTACAGGGGTAAAAGATAGAAACATGTACATTTGAATATGTGCATGTGGAAAGAATTGAAAACGTGTAACTATAATTATAAGTTGCTCACGGGAGTAACGTTTGATGGGTGTATTTTGTGATTAAATAGTGGAAGATGCTACATTTTATGATGAATATTGCATCTTGTGTTAGTAAAATAAATAGAGTACAAAGTACAACTTATGTGTTTCTGTGAATTTAGTTGAAATACACACTGGTGATGTGTAAATCGATGAAATAAAATATATCTAGGTAATCAATTGTGTTTATGGGAATATAGATATATATAGTTTACATTATGTCACATGTTGTGTGTGCATATATTGGTTATTAGTTATGTGATTCTGTTACACTATATTGAATAAGGGTGATCAGATTTCAAGGATAAATCTCTTTAAGGGAGGGAGATTTGTAACACTCAGTCCTCGGGTCTAGTAGTATTTTAATATTTTCTGACTGTGAACTATTATTTAATATATCAGAAAATAGGTTCATTTGTTATTTGAAAATAAATAGGTAAAAGAGTCAAATAATTTATTGTGGTTGATAAATTATTAAATTTTTTAATTTAATTCAGTTGACGGTAAAATAAAATAATATTTCCCTGCAAATGGTTTTTAAGTTCTAGATAATGACAAGTACGGGGAATGAAATTTAAACTTTTATATGATACACTCACAGGTTTGACTCGGTTGTTGGATTCTTATCTCCCCACATACATACATACTATACGAACATACATACACATCTATAACCCTAAATCAATTATCCAAATCATGAGAAAACATCAAATTGAAGTTGTTAAACATGAATTCAAGATTCTATCATCATCATAATCAAGGTATGATCACATGTTCTTCATTTTCCATAACCTAGAAATTGGGGTTTTTGGGGTTTTTGTGAATTGGTGAGTTTAATCTGAAATTAAGGGTTGTTTTTGTGAAATTGTTGTTAGTTAAGCTTGTTATTGTTGATTACTAACAAGATTCAAGATTAAGATTATAAATTTATGATGATTTTGATGGGTTAATAATTTTAATCCGAAATTAAAGGTTAAAATGGTGAAAGTGATGAATTGATTGATGATTGAGTGTTATATGATGAAGTTTTTTGTTAGTAAATTGATTGTTATAACTGTGATTATAAGTTTTTGTTCTTGAGCTATGATATTGAGACTCAATCAAATGGGTTTATACTTGAAATTGTGTATTATTGAAGTATAGGTGAAATTGGAGCTTGAATAAAGTTGTAGTGTATGTATATACTCATATTTGAGTGTTTGGTAGTTTACAAACTGAAATTGTTGAGCTGAAATGGTGATATTAGAGATAGGTTTCGTATTTGGATATGCTATTTTGTTGTTGTTGCTGCTGCGGTATCTGATGAACAAGCCGGCGGCTTCATGAGCCAAGCTGGCAGGTTCTGTGTTGGGTTGGCTAACCGGCGGGTCAAAGACCCAAGCCGGCGGCTTGAGACCTTAGACCGGCGGGTCCTAGAACCCAGCCGGTGGCTTCTTTGGCTAGTCCATTCCTAATTGTTAATGTTAATGTTAATTGTATTGTTATATGATATAACATTGATAGACCAATAGTAGTACATGATAATAGTTGTGTTGTGATTTATAATACGTGATTAGGAACTTGTAATTGTGATATCAATTGTATTAAGTTCCTAGTATTGTGAATTGATATGAGTTAATTGTTAAAGGTCTTGGTTACTAACTTATATTTGATTTGAATTCTCAGATTACGAGAAGACTCAGTGACATTAGACTACTGAGTGAACAACTGAGGTGTCGGTGAGTGGATCTGTAATCCTCAGTATAATTTAGTTGTAACAGGTTTGGTTACAACGGGTAATCATATTATTACTACTTTTGGTTTGCCATGATTAATTTGGTTTAATAGTAATAATACTGTTGATAGACTGGTTAGTCTGATATGTTGACCTGATTGAATATGTGAATACGTGATCACTTGATATTTGGCATTCGGGCATCAGTATTGAGGTCAATCTAGTGGTTGGGTTTGGTTACTATTGTAAGACGACAGGAATTTCCTTGTACTTATCGTTAATGGGAAATTAGGTCGTATGAAATTAGGGCCAAACTATCGGTCTCGTCCGTTATGGCCATACGGATATGTACGATAAGTGTTCTTGAGGAATCCCCGGGTATCATGATATCTCAAGAACCACCGATCCTCATTGTATTGAGATGTTATCTCATTGATGCTAAGTGTTTATGACTATCTTGTTGTAAGATTTGTTGTGCTAAGTTGTGCTGTTGATTATAGTTTCACTCACTTAGCGTTATGCTAATCCTACCACAGTCCTTCCTGCAGGTTATAAGTGATGGGACATATTGGGGCTGGGCAGGAAGTTCTTGGAAATGATGGATTGTTTGACAGGCGGATTACTCTGATAGTGGTTTAATAACTGAAGACATGTTTTTGAATTATATAACACCTAGTTAGATAAAATGAGATTTAAAGAAAGTAAGTAGTTATGTATTTAGTTTGAAAAAGTTTATGTACATTTTGAGTAATGCATAATTATGATGTATGATTGAAATATACGCTTCCGAGTTGAAATCATTATAATAATGGTTTATAAATTAAGGGGTGTTATAATAACACAACGAACCTATTTTCTAGCACATTAAATAATAACTCACTGTCAGAAAATATTAAAATACTATCAGACCCGAGGAATGGATGTTACAAATCTCTCCCTCTTAAAGAGATTTCGTCCTCGAAATCTGATCACACTTAATCAATCTAGTGTGACAGAATCACCTATTCATTTCCATTTCAATTCACTATTAATATAGTTCTCATATACTCCTAACCAAATTATTATTTACTATTAACACACAAGATGTACTTACATAATTTAATTCACTCATGCATATCATCCTTATGCATATCTTTAGTCACACAAACACCAAAATGTACTTACATATAGTTAACCACTTAAACACTAAATGTGTATACATCTTATCAACTTACACACCACCAGTGTGTATCTCAATTAAATTCACACAAACACATAAATTGTGCTTTGTACTCAATTTAATTTGCTAATACTAATCACATTATTCAACAACAAGTGTAATATTATCACTTATAATAATTACTCCCTTGAGCAACTCATCATTATATGTACACATTTTCAATTCTCTCTACATGCACATGTCCACATGTATATGTTTCTATATGTCCCACTGCACAGGTATTACGCATACATCTTGTCTCTAATAAGTTTAAATGGCCACTTACATGACCATTCATATTTAGCCATGTACTCAATTTCACTTGAAGTAAGTGTAACATATAGCATGTGAACATTTCATCTTGGCAACAACCACGACAAGTGGTAATGAATACTTCAATATACACATTAATAATAAAAGTTCAACTCAATTCACAACTAGCAATTTAGCTAACAACTATGTATTTCTTTAGCTAACAACTTGCTAATTTTTTTTTCCACTTTTGCAACTATTTAATTACCACTTTACAACTTGTAATTATAAACCCAACCTGATTATATGAAACTCTTTATTAAAAAAGAATCACATTTCATATAATCATAAACACATAAGAATAAGCAATAAGCAGTATGTAGAGGTCAAATCTTATGGTTAAAACCATTATTATATAATCAACTAGCATCCTATCACACCAAATTGGATGTTAAATCAACACTTGTCAATACCATACGTCATCAGCATTGGTATTTCAACAACACAAGGTGATGTCATTAATCACCTATTAAACAATATCAACACCTTGTTATTCAAGTCAAATGACCTGTACTTTCATTAAATCAACTTTTAATTCTTACTATTGTTAATGCATCACACATACACATCAATTGTACAACATATACTATTACACCCCTCTTTCCATACAATACTTTTATATTATTTTACTCGGAAGCGTATATTAAAGAAATACATTTCATTACTATATATTAAACATTATACATAAATAGTTTACATTTTCAATATTTACACCAAATTCAAACTATTTAAAACTACATAAGACGGGGTATTATATATATCAAAACAAGGTTTATGATAAAATCATATCAGAGTTAGCATAACATCAAAACATTCCTTGCATCAAAGCATCCTTTCCTGACACCCACTTATAACAAAACCTACAGGAAGTAGGATGAGGGATTAGCATGGAGCTAAGTGAATGAATTTATCACACACAATCCAACTTAGCATAACAATCTGTTTACAGCAAATAATAATAAACACATTTCTTTTTCAATGAGGATCGGTGGCTCTGGAAATATCATAATACCCGGGGATTCTCCAAGAACATTTAACGTCAATCTGTATGGCCAATACAGAATAGACCGATAACTATTGGTTATTAAATTCATACACAGGTCTCAAACACAACAAATGAATTAAAACCTGTGTAAATCACATAATAATCAAAAAGTTCAACTACACGTTGACCTCAATAATCTGATAAACATAGATTCACATATCACGTAGATTCATAATCAATAACACAGATTAACAATCTTATAATCAATCTACGTATACTTGTTGCAACCAAACAGTTACAACTAAATCGAAGGGTGAGTTTTAAATCCACTCATCGATACCTTTGTCTTCACAAACTCAGAATCCAGACATCACTTAGTCTTTGGAGGATCTGAGAATCAACAATCAAATATAAGTTAGTAATCAGGATCTTTAATACATAACTTATATTAATCCATAACACTAAGAATCTAGCACCAATGACATCAAAGTTACAAGTTCTTAATCATGTATTAGTAATCTCAATATAATTATTATCATATACTAATACTGGTTTATCAATGTTATAATATGTAGCAACTAATTAACATTGAAATAAATTAAGTAAAGTTGAAGAGCTGGTCTGGCCAAAGAAGCCGCCGGCTGGGGTCCAGACCCCCCGGTTTCACCCTATGAGCTGCCAGCTCACATCACCTAGCCGCCGGGTACAAGGGTTTTTTTGAGGCAACATCACAAAGTCAAGTTTTAAAGCTTCTAGCAGCAGCCGGCTAGGGTAATTAACCCGCCGGTCTAGGGTCACAAGCCGCCGGCTTGGGTCTCTGACCCGCCGGCTTCCCAACCCAGACACAGACCCGTCGGCTAGCTTATGAAAGCCGCTGGCTTGTTCATCAGATACAGCAGCAACAGTTTTAGCCAAAAACCCCTGCATGAACCAAGCCTCAATTTCTTCAAATTTCTCATACTTAATCACAAAAGCAAACATTTTGAACTCTAAAGAAACATCATGCTGCATCTAAACCTCAAGCAACATCAATTAACATTAAGAAATTCTAGCTTTATGTCAAAATCATAAAACCTACTTAATCCATTTAAGAGCTTCAATTAATAACTCAAGAACATGTTTTTACTCATTAAAGCTATACCAATCAGTTCATAGTCCTAGTATAACACTAGCCATTATCATATATCATCAAGTATGCCATCAATTCATCAATTGCACATTTAACCTAATTAACACATGAGTTCATGAGAATAGCAATTTACTTACAACTTGATGACAAGGATGATAACAAGGATGATGATGAGCTAGTAGTAATCACAATTTCTTGGTTGATGATTTCAAGTTCTTAGGTCTAAGTTTTTGAAAGGAAATAACAAAGTTAGGGAAAGAAGAAGAAAAGGAATTGGGAAAGTGACTTCAAAAGGAGGTCGACTCCTAATAAATCAACCCAAAACAATTGGGTATTTTATACCCGTCTTAAATCTATTGTTTGGAACCTAAATATCAATTACGAGAAACTTATTTTATTGTACCGTCGACTATAGTAAATTAAAACAAGCAACAATTTACTATCCATAATAAGTTCTGAAACTTATTTACCTAAGTTTCTAAATAAACAATTAATACCAGATAATTCCTAAAATAATTAAATATTCGCTTAAAATAGAAAATTACCAGACCGATAGGGAGGATGTTACAGATACCACATTAGCAACAACAACTTAGTGGTTTATTACTCTTTCATTTTAATCAATCTTTAACTATTTTTCAACTACAGGTCAGCATATCTTACCTTTTATTTTAAAACTACTTTAATTTCTCTGGTGGTACTTAACAACCTTAACAACTCCATGTAAAATGACATAATATAAATACGTTGGCCAGACGTCGTTATATTATGTCATGTACATTTCATTTTCAGGTTACTTCATACCATCAATCTCCAAAGTGTTAATCTTTACTGTCACATGTATCATTAACAATGATGTCACATTTTACACACATATAATAACACTTATACAGCAGATATACGATCAAGTATTGACTTGCTACCATTTTCAACTTATCACTCTGAATGTAAAGCTACTCATATAATCAGGTATGTATATTTAACACAGACATTCAACACTATTTTCACTATATCATTAACACATGTGTAATGTCTAACACAATTATCTCAATAAACCTTTTTATTACCTGATTCAATATTAATCACTAGTTACATCCCTTAATACTTATAGTACATTTAGTACTTAAACACTTTATCAATACTATGTGTAATCTTTAACACATATTCATTAACCTACACACCTCTAATTAAATTACAATTAAGCATTTCAGGTTCAATTAATCCATTTACTGGTATATTTTGCAGTTTAGTAAACCGTCTAAAAACAACTCATACATAATAACACATGTGGACTTCTTAAAACAAGTTTTTATATTGCACATAGCTACATGAATGATCTCTGGGCATAAAGAAACAAAAGCTCAATACAAAATGTATGTCAAAAGTCCAAAATAAGGTCCGAAAAACAGTAAAATGCCCTTTTCGGGCCCCAAACGACCCCGAACTGCCAGGGTTCATGGAAAAGCAAAGAGCTTTGACCGTTGGGCCATTTCCGAGTGGACGTGTAAATTTCGTCCTAATCTGACATCGAAATTCTATAACGGAAATTTCAACGTCAAGCGTAACTACAAAAGAAGCAAAAAAAAATTTTTTATTTTTTTATTATTATATATCAGTTGGGTTCTACCATGAACCCGCCGGGTCAAATCAGAAACAGCCGGGTCAAAAGAGAAAACCCCGGGTGAATTAACTTTTGGGCAAACAGAAGCAAAATGCTGTATTTGGGCTGGAGAAGCCGCCGGTTTAGGGTCACCAGTCTCCGGTTTTACATCACTAGCCACCGGATCCACCACCAGACCCGCCGGGTCCCATGTCTGCACAGCAGACTCTGCACTAGCAATTTCTTAATGCAATTTTACGAATTTCAAATGCGCATATCTCTCAAACCGTAAAGAGTTAAGGTCTAAAATTTTGTAGACACCTTCATATAATCAAAATGTAACTTTCCATTTTCCCACCTTTTCAATTTACACATTCTACGAGAAAATGGACGTATGACTCATTTTGGACCATTTTTGACTATTTTGGTTGACGTGCTATTCCAAATGGCTTAGTTTCTGACTTCAACCTTTTGCCAACATATTTCTACATATATTTGTGACGTGTGGGCATATTCACCACCGTCATATACCCATTCTATCATGTTTTAACTCATTGACCCGTTTAAGGGTCCAATTGGACACTTTTGACCAAAACCAACCATATTGACTACATTAACACCTTCAACACACTTTTCTACTATATTTAGGACTTAAAGTCATTTTAACACTCCTCATACATAAACCACCACTCGTTTTGACAATATAGCCATTAAGTGATCTATTTGAGCAATTTTAAGACCCGTTTGGGTTTCCATCTGTTGGTACATCTAGATGTGTCTGTCAGTTGGTCTCAGTCTGTAATTGTGTCATTATTGTAATTACGCATTGTATAGATAAGATATAGTTTAATTACAAGTTTTGTAATCTTGCGACACAAGGATTATGTCGCAGATTCACTCTTTGCGACATAAGCATGGTGTCGCAGAACCCGTCCATACGACACAAGCATTGTGTCGCATAATCAGTCTATGCGACACAAGGGTTGTGTCGCAGAAAGCTTAAATTGGACTATAAATAGAAACTCGCCAGTTTCTGTTGCATAGCCACTTTACACACACATAACTCACTGTCTAGAGAGAAAAAGTCATAGATAGGGTTATTTTGTTTCTTGTGTGTTTTGTCAAAGTGTATGTTTACTTGTTGATAATATATATACACATACATCTTTGTGTTTGTGGTGATATCTAGCTTCAATCTTGCATAACTTGTTGTGTTTAACTTCCGCATTTACATACAAGCAAGCTACTCGTGTTGGTCCGAATAGTTGGAACCTACAATTGGTATCAGAGCCACATTCTCTTGAGTTGTGGTTGCGAGTTAGTTTTTGCAAGATTTTAATCCAAAAAGTGATATTTTTATTTTGTGTGTTCTTGGTGTTCTTGGTGAAAAAGGGCATATTTGAGCTTATTTAGGTGTTTGATTCTCAAGTATTTGTGTTTGTCAAACCTTGGAATTTGGTTTACCAAAAGTTGGTAAGTTTTTGCTTAAAAAATTAGTATTCAGAACTGATGCAAAGTATGGGTTACTTGTATATTATTTTTTGTGTTGAAAGTTGAAATTTTTGTGGGCTCTAGGCAGTCTGCACGCGCGTCTTTGCGACACAAGCATTGTGTCGTACCACTGTTCATACGACACATCTATACGACATTAACTTGTCTACGACATAGTGTGCGACATAACGTGCGACATAAGCCTACGACACAATCTTCTTTGACCTTAACTGGTCTGCGACACAAGCTGCGACATAACATACGACATTACTGTTGTGTCGCATTTTTGTCTTCTGTCTAATTAAGCTCTGCGACACTTCTCTTGTGTCGTATTGACCTTCTGCGACACAACCACTGTGTCGCATTTTCCCAGACTTAGACAAAATTTCAGCTTGTTTGTGGAATATTTTCTAACTTTTCTTGCAGATTTTCAACATGTCTCTTCAAAGTGTTGATGCAGTTCTACAACATAATGCTACAATCGGTAGTGCAAATAAACCTCCTTACTTTGCGCCAGGAATGGAATACCGAGCTTGGAAACAACGATTTATATCTTTTGTGTTATTCACTGATCCTGTCATGGAATTGGCTCTTCTTGAAAGATATGAAGCTCCGGTTGCTCTTGGAGAACACATGGGCATTCCTCCACCCAAACCTATTCGTTCTTACACTCCCGAAGAACGAAAAGCATGGGAAATTGAACGAAAAACTCACTCTGCTATTACTATGTCACTTCCAACTGACGTCTTGGATATGTTTCCTCAAACAATCGCGTATGATCTTTGGATGGCTATTGAGAAGAGATTTGGTGGTAATACAGAGTTCATCGAGAGCAAACTGGAATTAGTCAAAACTCAGTTTGATTACTTCTATATCCAGAAGAATGAGACTGTCAGAGACATGCTGTGCAGATTTACACGTACTGTAAATGAATTGCAAGCTGGAGGATATAATCTGAAGAATTCTGAAATTAACAAAAAGGCTTTAGCTGCTCTTCCTCCAAGTTGGGAAACGCGAGTTTTGTTGTTAGAAAATGATCCTAAGACAATGCAATTGTCCTTAGATGATCTTGTTGGAAAGCTTGAAGCTGGTGCCTTAGATATTCAAAAGAAGGAAACAAGATCTACTGCTCGTACATCAGAATCAAGTAATAGTGGAGTCGCCTTCATTTCATCTGAAGTTAATTCCCAGAGATCTTCTTCTTCTTACAGTAATCCTGCTGTAGGAACTTTTTCATCCCTCCCAACTTATACTACTTCTTCAAGTAAACCTTGTTCATCATCGTCAGTTCCTTCTTCAGCCACCACAGATGAGCATGCTGCAATGTTCACTGCTTTTCTGTCATCATACGAAGATTTTCTTTCTAAAAGAGTCAGTACTCTAGAACTGACTGATGAAGATTTCAATCAAGTTGATCCAGATGAGTTAGAAAGAATAGATATTAGATGGAATATGGCTATGCTTACTCGCAGAGCCAAGAACTATCTGAGAAGAACTGGAAAAAGATCTCTTGAAGACGCTTCTGACCGAACACCAATGGGATTCGATAAAAGCAAAATCAAATGCTATAAGTGTCAGAATCTTGGTCATTTCGCCAGAGAATGCGAGAAAGGACGACAGCCGGCCACTGGTTTCACAAGGCCATCTGTTGCTCCAAAACAGATTGAGAACTCTACTGCTAAGGCTGCATTGTTGATTGAAGATGGTGATGCTTATGACTTTTCTGCTCATGAAACTCAAGAGCAATGCTTCATGGCCATCAACAATGAGGTAAAATTTGCGTCATTTTCTTGTGATTCCTGTATAAGTTTAACTGGTAAAGTGAATGGGCTTATGGAACATAATAACAACCTGAAGTCTGATATCTTGAATTTGATAGAGGCAAACAAAGTTTTGAAAAATAATGAGAAACACTTTGAAAGTAACATTAATCAATTAATTGAAGATAAAAAGGAGCTGAAAGCTCTAATTTTTAGTAATCAAGATGAAATTGATAGCTACCTAAAAATGATTGCTCATTTAAAAAGGGAATTGGCTGCCTCCCAAGCCGAAGTTGTTGATTACAAACGAAAACTCAAGAATATCAATACTTCATCCATGGTCTTTACTGAAATCCTGCAGACGGGTAGGTCTAACACTAAAGATAAATCCGGTCTGGGTTATCATAATCAACCGCCTCCATCTTTAGATGTAAACTTGTGTAGACCGTCTAAGGATGAAATTAAAGATTTTGTGCCTACTATCTTAGTAGATACAAAGCCTGTTGAACAGACGGTTAATGAACCTGCTATCAAGCAAGTAGAGACGCCCTTAGTTGAATCTGTTAGTTTACCTGTTCCTAAGTCGCCTGAAGTTTATCAAGCTAACATAGAGGTCAAACATGATAGAAAGAAAACTAAGTTGGTCAAGGCTAAACCAGTGAAGCCTTTCGAACCTGTTAAGTTTACCTCATCAGGATTTGTCCAGTTAACCTCCTTCGGTAGTTTTCAGTCTGCTCCCTCAAAAACTACTGAAAAGAGGGTCGAAGTCGGAGATATTCCTTGTAAGTGTGTGTCTCAATGTGAAAAGAACTACTCTAAGCCTGATAACCACTTTATTACTTCTAAGACAAACGATAATTCTTCACAAAGTAGTACTAAGGCTAAGGCTGAACTTAAAAGGAATGATTCTAAGAATACTAGTTATAAATCAATCAAGAATTCTGTCAAATCCTCTGTTTCACATTCTGAGACATTCACTTCAAAGATGTCTGTATCACCTAAATTCTTAGGGAGAGACGACCAAACCTTTAAGGAGAGACGATCATGTTTCTACTGCAAGAAACAAGGTCACTTGATTAATCAATGTCCGTTGCTTTCGAGAAAAATGTTATCAAGAGGTGTCTCCAAAAATTCAACTGTAAAATCATTTTCAAAGAAAAGTACACTTGCTCAACCGTCTATCTCGAAAGTTAATGCTGCTAGGCCCAGTAAACCACCGGTTAAACAGCCTAACATTGTTAATAAGCGACCCCATATTGGTCCAGTGAATGTTTGGAGACCAAAAGAGTCATCAAATGACCCATCATCAGGTAATACTGCATCAGGAAATACTTCTGATCTCCTGAAAAACAAAGTTTTAACTGATGTAGTTATTATTGATGAGGTCTCCGGAGTACCCAAGTCTGTAAAGGCCTGGGTCTCCATTTCTAACTAACTTTCTCCTCATGTTGTGCTGTAGCAGTCAGATCATGTACAAAGCAGTAAATGGTATGTGGATAGTGGCTGCTCACGGCACATGACAGGTAACATGTCTGTTTTGTCAAACGTTAAACCATATCGTGGAGGACATGTTGCTTTTGCTGGAGATACAGGTGGTAACATCACGGGACAAGGCACTCTTACAAATGGAAAAGTAAGCTTTGATAAAGTAAACTATGTCGAGGAACTGCAACACAATCTGATCAGTGTTTCTCAAGTGTGCGACAAGAAGTTTACTACAGCATTTACAGATGTTGAATGTTTGATTTTGAAACCGGGATTTGTTATTCCCGAGGAATGGGTGCTACTGAGAGCACCCCGTGTACGCAATTCGTACATTTTGGATATGCAAACAGTTACTACCAAGGAGCATACTTGTCTGCTATCAAAAGCATCTTCTAAAGATTCACTGCTTTGGCACAGACGCATGGGACATATTCATTTTCGCAGAATGAATTATCTTGTCAATAATGATCTTGTGTTAGGTGTGCCTAAAAGATCATTTGTAATAAATGATGAATGCATTTCCTGTCTTAAAGGGAAACAACACAAGAAGTTCCATAAGTCTAAGCAGGTGAACTCTATTGAATCTCCTTTGGAATTGCTTCACATGGATTTGTTTGGTCCTGTGAACAAGAAAAGTATAGGAGGGAAGTCATATTGTCTGGTCGTTACTGATGATTATTCAAGGTTCTCTTGGGTATATTTCTTGGCTGGAAAGGATGAAACAGCTGATACTTTAACCTACTTGTTCGATCGTCTGGAAAATCTGTGTAACCTGAAAATCAAGAAACTTCGCAGCGATAATGGAACAGAATTCAAGAACAGAACCTTGGAAATGTATTGTCTTCGAAAAGGAATCTTCCATCAATTCAGTGCTGCTCGTACTCCTCAGCAAAATGGTGTCGCTGAAAGAAAGAATAGGACAATCATTGAAACAGCAAGAACCATGCTGTCTGATGCGCATCTGCCAACTACTTTTTGGGCAGAAGCTGTTAACACTGCCTGCTATGTGTTAAATCGGGTCTCCATGGTTAAAAAGCGAAACAAAACTTGTTATGAATTGCTGAATAATCGCAAACCAAACTTGAAGTTTCTTGAGCCTTTTGGGTGTCCTTGCACCATCTTAATTACCAAGGACTCCGTAGGCAAATTTGATGAAAAGGCGGTCGATGGTTTATTTTTGGGATATTCTGTGAACTCGCCAAACAAAAGAGTTTTCAACAAGTCTACTGGGAGAATTGAGGAACATTTTGAAGTAAAGTTCATGATGTATACTGATTCTCCAAAGGGCAAGGGACCGGAATCCCTGTTTGAGTATGACAACTTGGTAGATTCTTTTAATCTTCCAAAATTTAGTGAAGAAGATCAGGTGGTATCTTTACTTCATGGTTTAGATCTTTCTTCTGAAGTATCTACTTCAACTTCTAGAGCTGTACCACCTGAAAATATTGTCTATGATGATATTCCCTCCGACGCTGATCAGATGGCTACTGAATCCAATCGTGTAACTGAAACTGATATCATCTTACCGGTTGACCATGAAAGTTGTACTACTGATCACTCAGTTGCTATTGAACATTCAGAAGCCGCTCCTTCTAATCTGGATTCGATCATTGTGCCTGATCCGATTCCTCAGCTTCGAATTCATTCTTCCCACCCCACTGATAACATCATTGGTGAACTTCAACAAGGTGTTCTAACTAGAGGTCAGGTAGCTGCCAATGAGATTCGTGAGGAATCTTCTACTGCCTCTCCCGCCTTCTTGGATG
Organism: Pseudognaphalium luteoalbum; assembly: GCA_963422505.1. NCBI lineage: Eukaryota > Viridiplantae > Streptophyta > Magnoliopsida > Asterales > Asteraceae > Pseudognaphalium > Pseudognaphalium luteoalbum. The sequence continues at coordinate 55,061,372 of OY730196.1, forward strand.
AAAATATGGAAGAATGCTTCCTATCTCAGCTTGAACCGAAGAAAATAGACGAAGCTTTGAAAGATCCATACTGGATTGAGGCTATGCAGGAAGAGTTAAATCAATTCAAAAAGCTTGATGTCTGGAGATTGGTTCCCTTACCCAAAGATGTCGATCCAATTGGCACTCGCTGGGTATACCGTGTAAAAAAGGATGACAGAGGCGTAGTCATTCGAAATAAGGCACGGTTGGTGGTTCAAGGTTTTACTCAAATCGAGGGTTTGGACTATGATGATGTGTTTGCTCCAGTTGCAAGACTGGAATCTATTCGCATCTTTCTGGCTTTTGCAACATTTAAAGGTTTTCGGGTTTATCAACTCGATGTCAAGAGCGCATTTCTGTATGGAGAGGTTCTGAAGGATGTGTATGTCAAGCAACCTCCAGGTTTTGAAGATCCTATTCATCCTGATTATGTTTGCAAGTTAGGCAAAGCTTTATATGGTCTTCATCAAGCTCCCAGAGCTTGGTATGCGAGGTTGGCAAATCATCTAACGAATAATGGCTTTTCCAGAGGCCACATCGACAGCACTCTCTTCATTAAAAGGGATGGAAAAGATTTGCTGCTGGTACAGGTTTACGTGGACGACATTATATTTGGTTCAACTAATGATTCTTTATGCAGGGATTTCGAGAAAATTATGAAGTCCGAGTTTGAGATGAGTGCCATGGGAGAACTCAAATTCTTTCTGGGTGTACAGGTTGAGCAGTCTGATAAAGGACTCTACATTCATCAGTCCAAATATGTCAATGACATGTTGACTCGGTATGAGCTCCATGACTGTAAACCATATGGTACTCCTATTGAAACTGATCACAAACTCGGGCCTGCTGAACACGAAGAAGACTGCAAGGAGCGAGATTATCGTTCTATGATAGGATCGTTGATGTATCTTACTGCATCAAGACCAGATATTGTGTTTGCTGTGTCTATTTGTTCCAGGTATCAAGCGAAGCCCAAAATTTCTCACATGAAGGCTGTAAAGAGAATATTTGGTTACCTTAAATATAGGCCATCACTTGGTCTATGGTACTCAAACGAGAAAGACTTCTCTCTCTCAGCCTATTCTGATTCTGATTATGGCGGCTGCAATTCGGATAAGAAGTCAACTACAGGAGGTTGCCAATATCTCGGCTCCAGATTGGTGTCTTGGCAGTGTAAAAAGCAAACAACAGTTTCCACCTCAACAGCGGAAGCTGAATACATTGCTGCTGCAAGTTGTTGCTCCCAGATTCTGTGGATTCAACACCAATTGCGTGATTATGGGTTACTTCTTACCTTGACTCCTATTCATATTGATAACACTGCTGCTATATCTATTATTCGCAATCCTGTTCAACACTCTAAGACCAAACACATAGAGATTAGGTTTCACTTCATAAGAGATTGCTATGAGAAACACTTGATAGACCTTACTCACATAGATACCCTCATGCAAAAGGCCGATCTTTTCACCAAAGCTTTTTCGCGTGCTCGTTTCAATGAACTTGTAGATATGATAGGGATGATTCCCCTTGATCTCAAGAAATGATTTGTGACTAGTTTTATGTACAGAGTTGGTAAAAAAAAAAAAAAAAAAAAAAAAAAAAAAATTTCGCAACAGCCTCTCTTTCTACTATGTAGTATCAAAGAAATGCAAGGTTGCTACATTTCTAAAATAGACGTTGATGTTGTGTCTGTAAACAACTTGGGATATGATAGTACATTGAATGACATGCAATGAATATGGAAACTTTAAGATTTATCCTGGATGTGTCAGTAGATTTATTTGACATATTAAAATCAGTTTTTATAAACATTGTCTTCATCATACGATGTATTAGTAGGCATGTTATACAAATCTCTTTGAGAATTATTAAGAAGTTTAAATGATAATTATCCATTTCAAGTGGTCCAACACTATTAGATGTATGACACAAGTCTTAATATCTTACTTAGACTAGATATGTTTTCGTGAAAGAAGTTTATTCGATATCATCTGGGGGTATATATTGACAGTTTCCTCTGTTATACGTAAGTATAGACCTGGCTTCTGTTGATATATATTTTAAAATTAAGCAAACGCAAGTCAAAGTACTTGAAAAGTCTTTAAAATCAAGATACCTTACAAGGTCGCCTAAAGGGTTGGACCATGTTTGGTTTTGCTTAAACCTGAATCAAGTTATGTCGCTCTGTTGTACGCACGTACAGACCTGTCACCGCTGTCTTGATTCTTAAATTTGATTTTCTAATATTCTCTCTGTAAATGGAAACATGGTCTATGTCTCAAGTTAAGATGTATATCTATGGTAGTGTCCACAGCGAAATGAACAGTCCAATAATAATAAAATTATCTCCTAGATGTGAGTATAACACGTTTAAGTGGACAAATATACTAATAATCGTCTTGAAATAATTTTTTTAAAAATTGTTTCTAGTACGTCAAGTAAATTTAAAGCGGACAAATATACTGATGATCGAAATAACTCTTACTATTTCTAATTATTGCATGTTGTGTCAATATGATCCCTAACCAGAATTATCATAACTCCGTCACCAAAAAAAAAAAAAAAAAAATATTGTGCTTGTAGATATTTTTGTTAACCTTTATTTTTATAGTTGTATTTACTTTTATCTTATCTTTATTTTGTTTGTCACAAATCGTTTCTCTTGCGAAAATTCTTTAGTCCCAATCAAAATCGAAGTCTAAATCAAATTTTATGTCGCTCAAATCTGCTATGTCTTCTGTGCGACACAAGCATTGTGTCGTATTCCACTTATACGACACAAGAATTGTGTCGTACATTGTGTCGTATCTCGTCTATACGACATAAACATTGTGTCGTATTTTATGTCGCATGCGAGTTTGGGATTAACTATTCCCAACATACGACATAACTAATTACGCTTTCATAATTACTCACGACACAACTCGTACGACACAAAGGCGTTTTTGCGACACAACTGCGACTTTGCGACACAGTCGTTTTCTTTGTCGATTCTGTTGATTCGAAGCTATTTCCAAAGATTTATTGCTCGATTCCTACTCGTCTCATCCTTACGCTTCCTTTGGTATGATCCCTCGTATTTTCTTTGCCTTTCATGCTTATAATTAGGTTGTGGACATTACGGGTTTAGGGTTACTTTTATTTTCCCAAATTAGTTAGGGTTTAGGGGTTATTAAGGTTAGGAAACTTGTTAATACTGATCCCTTATTGTATGCGAACCCTAGGGTATGATTAAATTTCGAAAACCCCAAATTTTTGTCAAAATTTTTTCTGGATTGGTTTGGTGTTCATCTTTGCGACACAACATACGACACAAACGTTGTGTCGCATCGATCAAACTGTGTTATGTCGTATTGATTCCCTCCGTTTATGTCGTATCATGTACGACACAACATACGACATAAGAGTTATGTCGTATCATTTTATACGACACAACCTACGACACAACTGTTGTGTCGCATCTGAGATTAATTTCTCAAAAATGCTAAATGCAAGGGAAACTCTGTCCGCGTGACACGTGTCCTGCGACACAAGCCCTGTGTCGTAGTCTACCTCTACGACACAAGCACTGTGTCGTATCTCTGTTATGCGACACAACTACTGTGTCGCAAAACATTTGTAAAATTCAAACGCGATTATTTTTTTGTGTACTAACGCTAACGCAGCTCGAGCTTTTGGTTGTATTATTGTTTTTGCAGTCATGGCTGATCAACCTGCTGTTCCAGTTCCTGAGATCGATGTGACGAAATACTTTTGGGAACCGCGTCACAACATAGTGGCCTTCATGAACACTGCTGTCGAGACATCGCGTCCATATCGACCGATGATATCTTTTCTACGCCGGTCTCGAATCCACAAAGCCATTACTGCTGACACGCGGATTTTGAGAGATCACATTACTGAGTTTTGGGACAACGCCGTGGTCAACAAAGAGGAACAGGATACTCGTATTATTTCAAAGGTTCGAGGTCACGAGGTCATCTTTTCTGAGCAGCTGATTCGGGATTTCTTCGAATTTGGAGACAACCCTGATATGTTCTCTCAGTTTTCTGCTGCGGCCATTGCTCAAGGGATGCAATCTATTGGTTATCAGGACATCCCCGTGGACCAGTACAAGAAAACCTATATGACCAAGGTTTGGCGGTATCTGGCCCACATCGTGATTGTCTGTCTCTCCAGCCGCAGGGCAGGTCTCGAGGGTATGAGTTACGCAACGGTCTCAGCTTTTCTTGCGTTAATCTACAACAAGCCCTTCAACTTCTCTGGTTACATCTTCAGGGGTTTTGTCACCAACGCACTGGATACCCGTGAAAAGTGGGCCCTGTATCCTCGATTCACTCAGCTTCTGCTGAATCATCTTCTCCCTGGTCTTCCGGTGGCTCCTATCCATACCTTCAAGCAGACACCGATGAACACCAGGATCTACACAATCTGTACCTCCTTTGCTAAGCAGGGTCAGGCACCGGAAAGGGAGGTTGCCTTATTTGGTCATATCATTGATCAGGCTTATGTCGGTCCACCTGGCGAACAGTTTAACGATCCAGCTCCCAGGCCTACTGTTCCACCAACCCCAGTTCCACCTCCGGCCCAACAACCACCACCAGTTCAACCACCTGCAGCTCCACAACCGTCTGTTTTGCCTGACCCTCTGGATCAGGAGTTTGTCGATCTCGATCGTGAGATCGACGCATATCAGCCACCCTCTCCACCTCCTGAATCTTCTAGCCGAGGTAAACGACCTCGTGATTCTTCTGAGGCTGATATTTTGGATCCTCCGGTTCGCCGCTCTCGCACTTCAACCTCTACATCTTCTGAGCTCCCGAGAACCGAATCTCCTATCACCCCTCACCCGGCGGTCATTCAAGAGCTCCTGCGCAGACTTGATAAAATGCAGCATGACATGGAAGCTCAACTCACGGTGTTCGAAGCTCAAGATGCCAGAATCTCAATCCTGGAAAAGGAGAATGCTGAGCTGAAATCAACGATTCTACTGCTGGAAACCCAAGCTATTGCTTCGGGGGAGTCAAGCCAACCGGCTTTAGAATCAACACCTAGGGTTTCCGCCGAGGGCGATGATAATGTAAATACTGAAAATGTAACTGATTCTACTATCAATGAAACTCCTATTTTAGATTACATTCTTGAGTTACCAGGGCAACCGAAACCGTTAGCTGTAGATTACACCTATTGCAATTTGACATACTTTCAAGCTGCGGTTTATGAGGATGGGGTTGTGCCTGAAGAGCCTTTTGATTTCGAGGCTGCAAATGATAATGATGACATTGAGGTTGAGCAGGAAGGGCTTGACCCAAATGAAGAATATGTTGATCATCCCTCTCACCCACAAGAAGGTATTGTTGTATCTGATTCTTCAGACGATGAGTCAGAGCCTGCATTCAACTACGTACCGGGATCCACCTCAGGATCTTCTTCTCAGGCTACCTCTGCTCCTGAATCGTCTGAACCTATCGGACTTTCTCAAGATCTACCTGTTCCCACAGGATTCTCAAGGACAAATTACAATGACATCTTCCCACAGGATACGTTCGAACATGTTCCTGTTGACAGGGAAATGTCCATCAGGGATAACTGGTTCATCAAAGGTAAAAATATCGAACCTGTTCCTGTTACCTGCAAGAAATACAAGGTAGGCGGTGATTATACCGGCCTTATTAAAAGTTGGAAGGTGAACAAGGGAAGGTTCATGATCAAGAGACGTGACGGTATCCAGTACTTTCGTCGATCTCTGAAGAAATTGAGTACGTTGCCAAAGCACGATCTTGTTCGTCTTACTCGTCTTCAGTTGATCAATCCTCATAAAGACGGAATAGCTGAAGTTATTCAGAAGGTCATGCGAGCAGAGATTCGATCAAAGAAATATCATTATGTCAGACCTGTGCTGGGTACTCGTTTTACTTTCAAGAAAAAGCTTGACCCAAAGACAAATCAGCCAATCGTCAGAAATCACTATCCTCCTGCTAATTGTCTTCGTGAAGTCTCGCTAGAATCTGTTCCCCTTAATTTGCTGAAACGATTTCATTACTGGGAACTGGATGCTCACACCGGCGAAGCCGTTCTTGTCCATGTGCCTGATTCTGTGCCTCAAACTGGGTCTACTTCTCTGTGGGGTTTACCTAAAGCAGAATTCAGGATATTTGACCCGATGAGCATAATAAACTTGTCAAAGGATGACATGAAGAAACTATTCGACAATCGTATTCGCTACAATCCTGACAACGAGTTCAACACAATTCTGGCGAAGCGATTTCAGAAAATCGTCGATATATGTTTCTCTTTTGGTGTGCATGCTGGTGGAAACTTTCCACCCGGATGGGTTTAAAGACTGAAGCTAATTGAAGAAATTCTTTGAAGACCAAGCTGAAGACACGGGGGAGTTTGTTGGTACATCTAGATGTGTCTGTCAGTTGGTCTCAGTCTGTAATTGTGTCATTATTGTAATTACGCATTGTATAGATAAGATATAGTTTAATTACAAGTTTTGTAATCTTGCGACACAAGGATTATGTCGCAGATTCACTCTTTGCGACATAAGCATGGTGTCGCAGAACCCGTCCATACGACACAAGCATTGTGTCGCATAATCAGTCTATGCGACACAAGGGTTGTGTCGCAGAAAGCTTAAATTGGACTATAAATAGAAACTCGCCAGTTTCTGTTGCATAGCCACTTTACACACACATAACTCACTGTCTAGAGAGAAAAAGTCATAGATAGGGTTATTTTGTTTCTTGTGTGTTTTGTCAAAGTGTATGTTTACTTGTTGATAATATATATACACATACATCTTTGTGTTTGTGGTGATATCTAGCTTCAATCTTGCATAACTTGTTGTGTTTAACTTCCGCATTTACATACAAGCAAGCTACTCGTGTTGGTCCGAATAGTTGGAACCTACACCATCCATATATTTACTATTCTAATGCCCATTTCACATTTCTTTGACTATTATAAGTCAATCTAAACCACTTTCATTATTGGTATTATATTATACCCTCAAAATACCAATTTCACATTAAAATCATCATGTTTATACCAATTACAACAAATTTTCATCTTTGACTTTTTACAAACTTGTCAACGCATATAAAGATTCGTTGACCACTTTGACTTTCTTAATTTACCACTTTGTAATACCTAGATCATAATTCAACCACAATTATGATCAATGCTAACAATATAAACATCTAGCCATTTTTACCACTTTATAACATAACTATTATCAAATTTTAACTCTACCACCTTTAACTTTGACTTTACCAAGTCAAATGCACACTTTTCAACCATTAGACGCTTTCTAATTTAAACAACACCAGGACTCCACAACTTATTAGTTGAGATATATCAACATCTCATTAATTTTACTATAGGGAGTCATGTTAATCCAGTTTATAATCACACCTTTTATTTATTAAATCACAATCATACAATGATTTATACTTTATTTTCATATTGTAGACACACTTAATTTCCAACAATACCACGGTTACACCTTATTCAACAATGTGCCTACTCAATTCAACAATGTTTTACACCTTACCCATGACGCTAAACGTCTCATTTAATACTCTTATCAACACATTAACAAACAACAATCATCAATGACTCATAACTGGGGAATCATATCAGTCTGACTCAATTTACTTTACTATTAATCATAATCATCTTAGCAAAGTAAACAATTCAAGCTTAATTAAATTCAACAGGTTTATCGAAAATTACCTGATACACTTAGGCCCATGAATATTGAGGAATCATTGAGAATACCATTCGGTTCCTCATATTCCTCCGTCTCTGCAACCAAAACAACAATCTTGCAACTTGTTATAGGTTAGTACACATTTAATAACCACTTTCTCATACACTACTAATCCCACACTCTGGAATGTTTGACTTGACACATATCTAGATTTGGGATTGAACAACATACAATGTTCAATTCACCCAAACCTATGCTCTGATACCAACTTATAACACCCCTCGTTTTACAATCATTTAAATATAATATTTCGGAAGCGTAAGTCCAAATAACTATTAATAATTTACATAATCTATTCAACATAAAAAATTCAACCTTTTTAAATCATAATTTATCAGAATGGGTGTTATATAAAAACAAGATATAACAATGATTTATACAAATCAATATCAGAGTCATGCCTCGTTGTCAAACATTCCTTCCCATCCGACTTCTTGCCCACCCTTATTATATCCATAACCTGCAAAAAGTGTTAATGTGGGGGATTAGCATAACGCTAAGTGAATGAAAAATTAACCAACAGTCCAACTTAGCATAACAACCTTGTGTACAACAATTAACACTAATTACACAAATACACAATACAACTTTTCAACAATGCAACAGTTCAACAACATTACAACTTAATAATGAGGATCGGTGACTCTTGAGAAACCCTACTGCCGTCGTGGCTCTCAAAGAACACTTACCCAACCATATCTATATGGCCATAACGGACGACACCGATAGCTAGTGGTTACCATACTCAAACACAGGTTCTATACACACAACAAATGAAGTAAGACCCTGTGTAACTCACACAATAACCAACTAGCCCAACCAACCAAATCAACCCGTTGACCTCATTAACAACTGATGCTCGAAGGTCAAATATATCACGTGATCACATATCCACATACTCAATTAGGTCAACATATCAGACTAAGCAGTCTACCAACAGTATTATTACTATTAAACCAAAATCATCATGGCAAACAAAAGCAGTAATAATACGTTACCCGTTGTAACCAAACCTGTTACAACTAAATCACACTGAGGATTAAAGATCCACTCACCGAATACCTCAGTCGTCCACTCAGTAGTCTAATGTCACTGAGTCTTCTCCACATCTGAAAATACAACATAGCAACACAAGTCAGTCACTTGACACTTGTCTCAATATTGATATAATGTCTTACAATTGTAATTACATCAAACAACTTATCACTAACTTGTATTAATTTAACATTCATTATTTCAAGATTATGAATAATCATTAGGATCACATCATCATGTTAAGCTACTTTAATTATTACTAATCAACTCTATGATCATTATGATCACCTTATCACCTTCATCCATCTTAATCATTGTTAACTAGTATTGTGAAACCATTGATAAGATTATTAGCATCCAACATCAATAAATTCATCAAAACATAAACATTTGATCTAATGAATACTTAACCAAATAATTTCACACGGTCCTTTTTCATTATCAATTAAGGGTTCTAATTAGTAAACAATATCAACTTCATCATATATCCACCATAATCATAATAATCATCATCAATAATCAACTATTATCAATTATTCACTAATAACATCAACTTAAAAATATTGATTCTTCCAAAATCAACTAAACCCACAAACTTTATTAATGATCATATATCAACTTCATCATTTCTAGGTTAAGGTTTAGCTTATAATCATGATTACATTATCAACTAACCATTATAATATGATTACAAGCTTTAATTCATGAATATTCAACTAAACCCATCACTTTCTTCATACGTTCATATCAAATTCTTCATTTTTAACTTAGGGCTTCACTTTTAATCATGAATTAACTATCAACTAACAATAATATAATCACTACAACCTTCAATTTCATATTAATCAAACTAATTTCATCAAACACACAAAACCCCAATTTCTAGGTTTATCAAAATCAATGAATTAGGACTTACAAAGTGATTAGAATGATCAATGGATGATTACTTCATGTTATTGAATCTTGAATCAAAGTTGTATAGCTCCAATTTCAACTCATAACTTGTTTTGTAAATTATAAATCGTCCCTGTGGTTTGATATGTACGGCCAAACACAACCAGGGGGAAAGAACACTTTTGATTTATCAAGACTTGAAGAAACATGATGATTTAAGTGTATAATTAGGGTTTTGATCTTTCCTCTCGCTAACAATCAAACTCCCTGGAATTTTTGTGAAGTTTAATACGTAATACACACATATATTAGAAATATGTGTACTAGTTTTGTCCCCTTTTAGATCTATTGTCTGGAACTTTAAAACCATTCACGGGGAAAAACTATTTTACTTTACTGTCAACTATATTAATTTAAAACAATTAATAATTTACTAGTCACAATAAATTATTTGACTCTTTTCCCTATTTATTTTCAAATAACACAACGAACCTATTTTTTGACACATTAAATAATAACTCACCGTCAGAAAATATTAAAATACTACCAGACCCGAGGAATGGAAATTACATCTCGTGTCTACTGTCTAGTAAGCATTTTTAAATGCCAACCGGTAAAACCATGGTATATTAGAGATAATACATTAGTAATAAACAATGTTGTAAAAGTCGGCCGATCAGGCTGACTAGTCGGCGATTAGTCGGGATCTGTGAGTACTCCAACTCGACCAGGCCAAAGTCGCTCTAGAAAGTCGGTCAACACCGGTCAACGGCGGATTACGTTGGTCAGATCCGGCAAGTTGAGAGAATCCGATGAGTTGTATGAGTTATTCCGGTAATAGGTAGCTAAAAAGAGATGGAAATGAGAAGAGAGATGAAAAGAAGATAGAAAAGATGAAGAATAAGGAAGATGAAGAATAAGATTTGAAATTTTAGATCTGTAAAAAAGAAAAGAGGAGAGAGAAATTTGTTTTTTCCAAAAAAAGTACAAAATTTACATTTTAGTACCTTATATTCATAATATATAGCCTATTTATCTTGAATTGATTTTTCAAATTAACTTTAAGTCCTTAACTTATTTAAAGATACAAAATTATATATATTTATACATAAAATTTTGAAATTTATTATGTAATTGCAAAACAGTCAACAAAAGTCAAATCCGACTAGTCCCCGACTAGTGTTTCGGAGGTCCCGACCGACTTCCGACTTTTTCAACCTTGGTAATAAAGAGCCTAAGTTACCGAACTTGAGACAAATGTGTATAGTATGTAGCCGAAAAAATATTATAAACCTTAAGCTAATTACTCATCTATCTAAAATCTAAATAGGGTTTATTGTTTCGTTATATATTAAACTCTACACATTTTATTATTATATGAGACAGACATTCGTTTGTTCTATTGCATTTATTGAACTTGTAAATATCATATATTGTATGTAGATTTTTTTTTGGTACGATCAAAAATGAAACTTTCCTATTTTTCTCCTTACCAAAATGAGAAAGTTTACATACAATAGACGATATTTACAAGTTCAATACATGAAATAAAAGATTTCAAAGTTCGATTCATACAATAATAAATGGTGTAAAGTTTAATACATGATGAAACAATAAACCCATATAATCTAAAGATTAATAAACGAAAACTTTGTTACATTCGACTTTGCTTAAAATCAACTCATATTGACCAATCTTTAATTTTATAAAACTTTTAACTAACCAATCACACATCAATTTTCCTGAAGAGAAAATTATCCGTTTCATATATTTGTTTGTCCAAAAAATCATGTACACCTTTAAAGTTCATGAATCAACACCGGCAATCCTTATATTTGTTATCTTTCTTCACTTATCATTCCTTGACCTAACGACATTACTTTTTCCGGTTAAATAAAGGCATGTACATAACATGTGAGAGTATATTTGTATTTTGCATATGTTCCCGTCTTTCCTTTCCTCTTTTTGATAGGCATAAGGCCACTAACTCATTCAGTTCTTCTCCTTAATATTTTTTTCAAGAATTCCTCTTAAAATTAACTCCATCACAAATCAATTACATTAAATGTGATTGTGATTTTAAAGTAAGAGAGAAAACAATTTTTGGGAAAGTATGATAGAGAATTTTGAGGCTAGAAAGTATTGTGTGTATGTATAATAATGTGGTCTGTAAATAATTTTGTTGTATAATATAAATATGTTTATTGTAAATTAAAGACGAGAAAAAAGAGATGTATTATTTATATAAACTATAGGGTATATATAGAGTACAACAAAGTATTTTAGTAGGACTCTAATTCATGTAGTCTATATTTTATAGCTCTGGACAACCATGTTTATCCACAACACTTCCCACTCCCCCTTGGTGTTCATTACAAAAGATTTATGCTTTGTTAAAACTTTACTAGATAAAACCTTACTAGATAAAACCCAATGGGACAAAATCCTAGTGAAGGAAAAAGAGTACATAATCTTTTAATACGCGTAGGGATGTTGCCTCATTAAAAACCTTGTTAGAAAAACCCAGTAAAAAAAACCATAACTAAGGGGGAAAAAGTGCAGCGCGTATTTCCTCCCCTGAAGGTTACATCACGTGAGTTCATCAAGTCGACACAACCCATCGCGAACAAGCTTATGAAATGTTGAATTAGGAAGTTCCTAGGTAAATAGATGTATGATGTATTATCTTTAAGTTAAGCGATGCATGATGTATTATCTTCATATAATATTGTAGGTGCCTCATATCCAGAAGATATACCACATGAATCACGAATATAATGTATCACATTTCATAATCAAACACAATCTCGACATGCTTCATGAATTGCTAGAATCTTCGCACGATTTGATGAAGTGGTTGTGATTGTTTACTTTACTGAACACCAAAAATTGCAGTACCAACTAAACTAGTTTTGCATTGGTTAGTAAATATAAACCTATATTTTTCGTACCTTGAAGGTAGCAAAATATTTTTTTTATTCCACTCCAATGTTTCCGTGTAGGACACGAGTTGTATCTTTCTAATAGATTCAAAGAAAAAGATATATCGGGTTGTGTATGACCAACAAGAAACATCAACCCCCAACCACACTCAAGTAGGGTATCTCTGGACCAAGAATTCCTTCATTATCCTTCGGAGGTTGAAAGGGGTCATTTTCAACATCTTGTGACCTTACCACCATCGGAGTGCTCAGTGGATAAGATTTGTCCATATAAAATCTTTTCAATACCTTTTCTATGTAAGTTTCTTGGTGCATGAGGATTACATTCTTAAGATGTTCAATTTGTAACCCAAGATAAATTTTTGTCTTTCCAAGATCTTTTATTTCAAATTCACTTTTAAGTATTCAACTGCTTTAGGAAGCTCTTTGGGAGTTCCTATGATATTCATATCATCCATATAGGGACAACAATTATAACATACTCAGATCCATATCTTTTAGTAAATATGCATGGGCAAATAGGATCATCCTTATACCCGGCTTTTAATAGATACTCACTTAGACGATTATACCACATATGTGACACTCGTAAATTAGGGCTAGTAATTAGTGCCTAATCAACTATTAATACATGTAATTAGTTCCGTGTTAGGCTAATTAATGTATCGAAATATATACTGATGAATATGTACAACTATGCAATTTGATTAAATCGTACGCAATTCAAATCGAATGTAATTCGATTCAATTTATACGGACGTTGGTGAACAACTTTATTAAATAATATGACATTATTTAATAACTCTATTTTATCCAAAATATTATTTAGATAATATTTCAACTCGAATTCGTATCGTACAAACAAGGACTACGCGATTAAAATATTAAACGCGCAAACAATCGAAACAAGAATAAGTTATATTTTATAACTCAAGTAAGAGTATATGATGAAATACTTCAACGAAAATATTCGTATTTTAAAACGTATATTTAAAAGTATAAAATAATTATTTAACGCTTAAACAATCGGGAAAACGATCACTGCACGGAGCGCAAACACAGGGGAACAAAAATTGGTGAAACCCACCTGTGGACCCCACCCAAACCGGCCCCCATACACCCCCCACCCTCCCCACTCCTTTTCTCATTTCATCACTTCACTCTCTCTCTCTCTTTCCCTCATTTCTCTCTTTCAAAAGCAACCACCACCACCACCATTATCTAAATCCACCAAAAACTACCTCAAAACCACCGTAAATCTCGAAGCTCATTTGGAGAAAAAGATTCACCACTTCACGATCTACGTTTCTACCTTTTCGGAATTCTCCGGCGTTAACTTGTAAGATTCCCGACAATTCTCGAAAACTCTTAGATTTCATTTATTTTTCATAAAAGTTATTTATTTAAGCTTAAAATGTCCAAATATGGGTTGGGTAAAAGTTTCGGGCCAAACGGAAACCGGAAAACACGTTTTCGACTCAAAATCTGGCCAATAGACGTAAATGTTGCATAGACCAGTGCAGCGTAGCGTCACTTGATGCGTCACTTAAGTGAAGCACTGAGTGTCGCTAAAAACCCTAATCTTGCGTCACTTACCTAAGTGCCTCATAAAACCCCTTTTTCCCGACACTTGCCTAAGTGTCGCAAATTCAATACCCGGCACTCCAAACCGACACTTCTAGCGTCACTTGCCTAAGTGACGCCTATAATCGCATTCTAATTTGATCCGTCACTTGACTAGTGACGCCTAACACCCTTATCTGACACTTGCGACCGATATTTGCTTAAGTGTCGCCCTTGATGCGTCACTTCCTCAAGTGACGCTACTAATATAGAATTCCCAACTTAATGCGACACTTCCTGAGTGACGCATAAACCCTAAGTGTCGCTATAAGTGACGCTAAAAACAGAATGTTTACAAACCATTTTTATACTAAGTGTCAACTTGTGTAACTTCAAACACTTATACGATACGACTTGTAAAACACATCGGGATACGTTCTTGAACATAACACTTCAAAATCATAACAATAATAATGAGATTTATTATTACAACAAATCACCAACGGGCCGTACACATTTTCAGAACGTAATCAAACCAACTAAATCGTAGTAATTTAGACATTCTAGTTGGACGAACAACTACAAAGGTAGTCTTTATAGATACCTACTCACATTTATAACCATCGTGTATCATGGACACCCTTAGGTTACCAGTCTTCGGAGAACACATTTCGGTCAATCAACTCAAGTTTATTAATTTAAACTCTCAAGACTCAGGTGAGTCTCATAGCCCCTACTTTACTGTTTTACTCAGGGGTGTGATATCATTGCTCGTTTTATTTTAACTATATGAACGCAAGTACGAAAACAAACAATTACTACATGAGTTATCTCACTAATCTTTCAAAGCCCTCCTCAGCATAGTTTGGTAATACATTGTAGGGTGAATATTAGTATATGGTACCATATAGGATTGACCCTCCTCGTCCGGGTTAGCATGAACTAACTGGGTAAACGGATGTACTAATATTTGTTCAGACGAGTGTAGATTAGGCACTCGTGGGAGGCACCTCGATCAGGATACCTTAAATGTGGACCTGACACCTCGAGTTAAGCTCAGACTATGTGCTCATGGATGTAAAACTTTTATTTTGCTTAATTGCAATCTAAATTTAATTAAATCTTGCAGTTCATACAATATGCATTGACATACAAACCTGTGAGCTCACCAGTGTTTCGCTGACCCATTTTAGCATGTATCACAGGTACCCAGCAGTAGATTGGACTGTCCAAATCTGGAATCATTAGCTCGTGTCAGCATGCAAACATTCAGAGATTTAGCTGCATTATTATATTTTGTATAAATTAATTATGTATGTAAATCGCTCAATTTCAAACTGAGCTAATGTAAACTTTATTTTGATGTAAACTTTGATTTTATCAATAAAATTTTGTAAAACGACGCATATAGAGTCGTTCATTATATCTTTGTGTTGTGATTATTGATTAGTCGCGCCCCGACCTGATTCGCTCCCGCAACCCGAAATTGGGGGTGCGAAAACATACGTCTTGATTGCTTTAGCCCATATAAAGATTTATTTAATTTGATCGAATAATGTTCTCGAGAACTTCCTTTACAATACTCTGGCGGATTAAACCCTTCAGGGAGTTTCATGTAAATTATTGTATCAAGTGAGCCATAGACATAAGCAGTCACAACATCCATTAGACGCAAATCAATTCCTTTTTGTACTACCAGACTAATAAGACATCGGAAAGTTGTTGCATCCGCCACTAGAGAATATGTCTCCTCATAATCAATTTTATGTCTATGTGAGAAACCTTGTGCAACCAATCAAGCTATATATCTCACAATTTCATTTTTCTCATTTCTCTTTCGCACAAAGACCCGCCTGATACCTCACAAGTTTGACACCTTTAGGTATATATGAACTACCAGTCCAAAAAATTCTCGTCTTTCAAGAGAATCAATTCTACCTCAATTGCGTATTTCCGCTTTGGCCAATCATATCTTTGTCTGCATTTCTTAACAGATCTTCGTTCTTGATCCTCATCACCTTCCATTACTTCTAACACTACCTTATATGTAAATGTATCATCGATGTCGACTGCATTTTGATTTCATATTTTTTTAGAAATGATATAATTTATTGAGATATCTTCATTTTTGGGTACTTGAGGTACTTCTTGAACCATTGTGTCTAAATCCTCTCCAATAGAGCCTTCTGGCATATCATTTGCCTCGATTTGACCATCTTGATTAGTTGGTCCTTTTTTCTATCAAGGAATCTTATCTTTGGAACTGATTGGTCTACCACGCTCAAACATGCATTAGACTCATTACCAATGTGATGTCCATCCAATACATCAATTCTCACATGAGCATTAACAACTGGTATATATGACTTAGTCACTTTCTTTGGGTTAGTGAATGTACCTGATAACCGATTTGCTACTCCTTGTAAATGAATTATATATTGAACTTCTAAGTCATATTGTTTAGTTCAAATATCAAGATGAGATAATGATAATTCCTTCCAACTTATATCACTTCCCGGTTGTTTTTTCTCTCCCTAATTTCGGAAATACTGACTCATCGAACTGTGTTTTTAGTATGATTGATTTATAATATAGTTCATGATGACAAGTCTATCCAAACTTGAGTTCTTGGCTTTGGACTTTTTCGGGAAGAACTATATGTCATGGATAATGGATGCTGAAATGCACTTGGATGCAAGCATCTTGAATAATACTATCAAATCTGGAACCAAACCACCTCTCAAGAAAAAGTAAAAGCCATGATTTTTCGTAAGACACCACCTTCATGAATCTCTGAAAACCGAATACCTCACTTTCAAATATCCTCTTGTTTTGTGGATAAATTTGAAACACGTGTTTGACCCTGATATTTCCACGAGCTCGTTATGATTGGCGTCACTTGCGGTTGCAAGATTTCAAGTCGATAAATGATTACAAATCGGCTATGTTTCGAATTTCCTCGCAGTTGACTTTATGTGGGGAGAAAATTACTGATGCATATATGTTAGAAAAAACATTTTCCACTTTTCGTGCATCGAACATTCTGTTGCAATGACAATATCGTGAAAGGGATTTTAAGAGGCATAGTGATTTGATTTTAGTTTTGCTTGTAGCCGAGCAAAATCTCCTTGTGAAAAATCATGAGACATACCCAACAGGCACCGGTCCCTCTTAGAAGCGAATGTGGCAACATGCAATGACTATAGCGGTAACCATGGTCGTGGCCGTGGATGTGGTCATGATTATGGTCGGGGTCACGGAGGAAGTTGTGGTCAAGGACATGGTCAGGGAGTTTATCACGGTGTTCACTTTAAGAACACAAGGGGGAATACCAATAAGTATGAAAGAGGTGGAAAATCTAAAGATCGTTTGTCTAATGCATATCATCATTGTGGAAGTGAAGATCATTGGGTACGTGCTTATCATACCGCCAAGAATCAAGTTGAGCTCTACCAACAATCCCAAAAAAATAAAGGCAAAGGGGTAGAAGAAACTTACATTATTTAGGATTACAAAATTGATAGTACCCGTGGAAGTCAAGAATATATGGAAGCAACTCATTTGGAGATTTGGGACTTCATTTCAATGACTGATCATTATTGTTATTTTCATTGTTTTGCATGCCATGCCTTTTTTTAGCTCTACCTTAGTTTTTGATTGTTTGAACTCTGTTGCATGACATGCCATTGATTGTCGGATGTCATGCAACAAAGTTCAAACAATCAAAAAACTAAGCTAAAGCTAAAAATTAAGACATGCCATGCAAAACAATTAAAATAATGATAATGATCAGTCATTCGAAATGAAGTCAACAGTCTCCAAATTAGTGGCTTCCATATGTTCATGACTTCCACGGGGACTATCAATTTTGTAATCGTCAATATATAGTATAATTTGCTTCTACCCCTTTGCCTTTGTTCTTTTGGAATTGTTGATAGAGCTCAACTAGATGTGTGACGGTACGACAAGTACGTATCCAATGATTTTTACATCCACAACGATGACATGCATTGTACACAACACATTTAGGTTTTACACCTCTTTCATACTTATTGTTATTCCCCCATGTGTTCTCAAAGTGAACACCGTGATAAACTCCCTGACCATATCCTTGACCATGGCCTCCTCCGCAACAACGACCACATCCATGACCACGTCCACCGCTATGACCGCGTGTGTTGCTATTGTCATTGTATGTTACCATATTCGCTTCTTAGAATGGAGCGGTACCAGTTGGACGTGTCTCGTGATTTTTTATGACGAGCTTGTTATTTTGCTCAGCTACAAGCAAAACTAAAATCAAATTACAATACCTCTTGAAACGCGTTTCACGATATTGTTGTTGCAACAGAATGTTGGATGCATGAAAAGTGAAAAATGCATTTTCTAAAATATCTTCATCAGTAATTTTCTCCCCACATAAAGTCAAATGTGAGGTAATTCGAAGCATAGCCAAGTTGTAATCATTTACGGACTTGAAATCTTGCACCCGTAAGTGATGCCAAGCATAACGAGCTCCTGGCAATATCACAGTCCTATGGTGGTCAAACCTGTCTTTTAAATTTATCCACAAACAAGAAGATCTTTGATAGTGAGGTATTCGATTTTCAGAGTTTCATGAAGGAGGTGTCTTAAGAAGATCATTGCTTTTACTTTTTTCTTAAGGGTGGTTTGGTTCCCAGGTTTGATAGTATTACCCAAACCGCTTGCATCCAAGTGCATTTCAGCATCCAATATCGATGATAAATAGTTCTTCCCGGAAATGTCCAAAGGCAAGAACTCAAGTTTAGATAGACTTGTCTTGATAAACTATATGATAAATTAATCATATAAAGATTAACAATTGCTCACAAATTATTAATAACAAATGTAGTGAGTTTCATATTCAAGTACGCATCAGAACATAGCAAATAGGAAGAAAAAAAATATTAAGCAAATAAAAACTAAAAATCACTAGTCAAGTCTTACACATAATAAACCATAAAAGTATATCACTTAAAATCACATGCAATTTAAAACTTCTGATCATGTTTGCTGAATTATTTTAATACAGTACAATATCAAATTAATATAAATTACTCGTTTTTATTTATGTGATAGCATATATATGATGCGTGAAGTCATATATCACATATCACACATATCACATAATCAATGAAAGGCTAACGAAAACTGGACACGTATTATTAACACAATTCTTAACACTCTGTAACTAGACGACGCGTGAAACGGAAACAAGTCAAAATTTATCTGAATTTCAAAGTCTCATCTAATCTAATAACAATATTTGAACGTAATCCGAATCAAGTTTACATAAAACAGCTTCAAAGATTTTATATTAATGAACACATAATTATATTGTAAGGATAACCTCTCAATAACATTTAACTAGGTACCATTATGAATATCATATAAGGATTATCCTAGGCAATGAAAATATTCGGATCTACCTAAAACAATTAATCCAAGTACAATTGACAATATATGCCTAGCTAATATAGGAATCAATACTCTACGTACGATTAAAACCCATCGTTCAATAGCAATAGTCAATAGTCAATTACTCTAAGACTTAACCGGTGTATACTAATGTTATTCTAATAATTTTGATCAATATAGGGTGATTATCGAATGCAAGTAAGATCATCGATACAATATAAAAAATAATATCATCAAGGGTCAGTAAGAAATTTAACATATTAGTCGAAGTAATAATATCATCATATACACTTAACAAAAGAATCCTTATTACGAGTATATAAACACAATAAAATATGGAGTAATATGGAAAGTGATGATGCTAGCTAGCTAAATTCATTCGTATTAAAATTATAGAGTAGAGGGACGCGTGAGTCACAAATTCATGTGTTACTTTATCAGTATCGATCGCATAAGTTGTATATATAAATTATTAAATAATAGCACAATACGATTCCAGTATATAGATCAAGCAAAATTAAAAGTTTGAGTGGAACTTGCAATTGTATGCATGCAAGTTATAAAAGAAATCATATTAGCGGGAAAAAAAAATAGCGCCGTACCCTCAATTTGAATGACGTACTGCCGAAGCTAACCCTAAACTCAAAAAGAGAATCTTACTAATAACGTATTGTAAATTAATGAAAAGAGAGAATGATGTATTATTAATATCAACCATATCAACCATAGGTATATATTAGAGTACAATGGAGTATTTAGTATGACTCTAATTCATTTAATCCATATGACCATATCTTATGCATGGAGACAGCCATATTTATACATAACATTTTTTCCTTTTACAAAAGAAAAAAATGTGGATGTGATTTACCTTTAATTTTATGACTTGTTGCAAGTCAATTTTGCGAATAACATTCTCGCCGTCATCATTTAGAATTTCATCGCTAATGTTCAAGATCTCGCCACCAGTTAGTTTTTCGAACAAGGTTTTCGCCGTTGCTTTCGGAATCTCACAGCCATTGTTGAAGGGGGCGTTGTTCTTCATGGGTGCAGAAAGATAGGGGTCCAAATTAAGGTTATAGTTTAGAAAGATTTATGTGGGTTTTCATATAGGGAAATTAAAAAAAATACCCTTTTTTTGATAAGTATATATCGTTTTGCCCTCCGCGAAAAAAAAGTGAGGATATACCCCCAGAAATCGCAAAAGCAAATTTGCTTTTGCGATCCCTTTCTTGCGATTTGCGACCCAGTGCGTAGCCCCGTGTCTGCGACCCTTGCGATTTGCGTGTAGCCCGTGTCTGCCCCATTCGCAAATCGCAAATTTTTTTTTGCGATTTGCGATTTGCAAATGGGCGGGGATTATTTGCGAAGGCTTAAAAGATGCTCGTGACCGTGGCTCGTGAACGGGATCGCAAAATAACGTATGGCCTGATTTGCGATTTGCCACCGCCCAAAAATTGACCCATATATCATCTTATACACGGCTCGTGACCGTGGCTCATTCATCCCTAACCCTCCAAACCTTCAACCCCGTACACCCCGATCCATCCAACGTAAATCGTAAATCGCAAGATTTGCGATTTACGATCCGCGTCCGCCATCCACCACAATCACCCCGACCCAAACCCCACCTCCACCTCCCCTTTCTAGTCGGATAACCGACGAATCACCGCACCACCCCCGTACCACCACCGGCGCAGCACCACCACCGTACCACCCTCCGTCCCGACCACCGCACCACCCCCGTACCACCACCGTACCACCCTAACTTGATTTCACCACCGGCGCTCATTATTCCGGGTTCGGCGAAGGGTTTGGCCACTGCCACGGCTCATCGGCGACGGTTTTGACCGGAATATGGATGATTCTCAGGTATTACGATGTTTTTGAATAATATTTGTTAAAGTTAGCGCGTGTTTTTGAATTTAGGAGGTTTAAATCCGAATTTTCACTCAGGCATTTCGTCGAACACTTGGTGTGCGACATATATTTTGCATTCTTCATGAATTTGATCGGTTTATAAGCTATATTTGTGTCATATTACGAATCTAGGTAGGTTAATAGATTGTGTATAGAGTTTAATTAGTATTTAATAAATCGCAATGTGTGTTTGATATTACGAAGCTAGGTTGGTAATACATTTTGTGCTATTACGAAGCAATGTATGAGTTTTCTTCCATACATTGTGTCGGGTAGCATATTT
The DNA here is from genome assembly GCA_963422505.1 of Pseudognaphalium luteoalbum. NCBI lineage: Eukaryota > Viridiplantae > Streptophyta > Magnoliopsida > Asterales > Asteraceae > Pseudognaphalium > Pseudognaphalium luteoalbum. The sequence continues at coordinate 55,083,249 of OY730196.1, forward strand.
TGATTGAATATAGAGGTTAATACAACGCCATTATTGAACCAACGCCATTTTAAGCAACTTGCGGTTTTGGTTAAAGTCAAGCTTATAAGTATAGCCGGAATTCTTGAAGACAATTACATATATTTCTATACTTATTGATGAAATATATATAAATAGCGTTATTTGAATGGTTACGTCATGAGAAAGATAAAGAGTAAAATATCACATGTATGAAATGTCGATTTAAGTTGTAAAATTATAGTTTTAGTTCCTTAATATAAAGTTATAAAATATATATAACCGTCAAGATAAAGAGTTATAGTTTATCTATTTGGAATTTTGATTTAAAATATAACCGTAAAATAAGTATAACATATAAAATATAACCGTAATATAAACTTATAGTTCCTTAATTTAAGTTGTACGTAGACATTATAGTTATAGAAATATGGATTATAACATATATGATTTATAATATTAGCAAAATAATGGATTAATAGTAGTATAGCATATATGATTTTTAATATATATAAATATCATTTTATAAAGAATGAAAATAAAACACACAAAGTTAGCGGTTGATATTTATGTATAGTCCTTAAATAAACATGTATATATTTATGTTATTAAACGTCGATTATAGTTATTTCATTTCGCTAAAGTTACAGTTCAATTTGTTGTTATTTATCACTTTTATTAACGAAACTTGTTTGGATTGATTGACCACTGTGCAGGACATTTTTAATGGAAGGCTGACCTTGAAAAGTCAACTCACAGTTACTGGCCATATCAAGCTACACTTATCAAACGATCAACAAAAGATATTTAGAGACCACTGCTTTGGGCATTGGTTGGATGTGAAGGTTGCGGACAATGACCCAGGTTTTGTGCATCATATACTCCAGTTTCGACGAAAGGATCGTGCAGGTTTAAAGCACCCTCGCGCGGAGCCGGGTGATTTGTGGTTTAGGGTGGCGGATACGGATGACCATTTTATACGTTTCGGTCGCAGGGAGTTTTGTCTGGCGACAGGTTTTCGGTTCGGTCCCAATGAAAATATAGCGGATCATATTCCCAAGGAGGTTCGATGGACGATCCCGGCTTTTAGAGCGCGTTTGTTCCCGGAAATTGTCAAACGCAACGTACGTGTATCCGACCTTTCTAATAAGTTTCACGATAAAGGTTTGTTTAGTGGGCCGAGGAAGTTGAGCGATGAGGATTGTGTGCGCGTGTGTATGCTTTTGTTGCTATATAAAGGGTTTTTGGGAAAGCAGGGTTCACATAATATTGAGGATGATCATATGCATATGGTTGAGCATTTTGATGTTTTTGACCGGTACCCTTGGGGTAATATTATTTGGGCCAGAACTTATGAGCAGCTGGATAAGGGTTTGGAGACTCGGTTGACTCAAAGTGGGATGCAGTACACGTTGAGTGGTTTCGGCTGGGCGTGTAAGGTATCATCATCTTAATTATTAATGTTTGATTTATTTCATACTTTTTGTTTAGTTAATTTATAATATACTAAAACAATAATATGGTGTGAGCTTGTCGTTTGCTTATTGTTTACAAGGCATGGATTTGGGAAGCTTTTCATCGTCAGGTAGAGACAATTGCTACAAGACCTAAGCGAGATCAAATACCATGTGGGATCTACTGGGAGCGCAAAAGGAAGGTTATTGAATTTAAAGAATTCGGTCAGGCTTTGCGGATTGCGGTAAGTTATTTTATATATCTGTGTATGTGTTGTAAATGTATATGTGTGTGTATGTGTATGTGGACATAAGTATATTGTTAATCATTGGGTGATGCTGATGAAATATTGGTCATTTGATAAGCTAAAATATTAGCTGGTTTATCCATTTTACGAAAAGGATATTTCCAATTTTTTTAAAAAAATAATTTTTTCGTTTGCAATTATACATTAACTTGATTGATCTATCTGTATGTATAAGTATATCTATCTGTGTACATATCTGTATATCTATCTGTATATATTATATCTATCTGTGTATATATACATATGTATATATAAAGGTATATCTATTTGACTATGCTCATGTACATATATGTATATATACATATATACATATATGTATATATACATATATACATATATGTATATATATATTGACTGTACTCACGTGTATATAATATATATATATATATGTACATATATATATGTATGTATGTATATATATATATATGTATGTCGATTTAAAGGTATACACATATGAAAATATGGATGTGTGTATATATATGGCGATTAAAGAAGTTATTATAAAATTAAATGTGCACTCGTTAATCGACTCGTTTTATGCAGAGGGATACCACACCAGAGTATCTTCCGAAGATTACCTTGAAGCCGAATAAGTATGAGAAGAAGTGCCAGTGGTGGATTGATAGCTGGAAATACTTTGACGAGCAGGTAGTTGCTGAAAGGCCATCGAAGAAGGCACGGAACAGTCAAAACGTGGATGCCAAGCCCTCCGATCCCAGCCCATCTCATGATGTAGACACGTTTTCATCGCGGCATGATGATCAGCCATTTGGTGATGTTCGTCAGACCTATCAGTCGACATCAGAGGGGGAGTTGCGCTCCTTACGAGAAATGGTGGACGCTCAGGCTAAGACGATTCAATCCCTTGTTAGCCGGGTTGATGCACAAGACAAGCGGGCTGATGCGCAACATGTCATTATACAACGGTTGTTGAAGCAGGTTGGGATGAATGAGACGAATGAGGTATTGGTTTGTAATTCTTATTTATTTTATTATATTATATCTTTAACTGTTTATGTATATTTTTGTATGTATAATTTTAACTTGTTATTTAATGCCTTTTCAGTTTGACGGTGATTTCGAGGATGGTTATGTATCTGACACTATACTTGCATCTGCGGGGAAGCTCTCGGGTCCTTTTATGTTGCGGCGTAGTATCAGAGAACGTCGACGTGGGCCGTCTGTACTCTCACCGTATCTTACACCGACACATTTTAAAAGGTTTGTCAATAGACCTCGACAGGTGAATGAGGAAACACATGTTGATTTGGGGGCCGATCATGATACGTTAGGTTCGGTGGTTGAGGCGGTGGTTGAGCCGGTTGTTGAGGTGGTGGTTGAGCCGGTTGTTGATCGGGTTGTTGAGCCGGTTGTTGATCGGGTTGTTGAGCCAGTGGTTGATCGGGTTGTTGAGCCGGTGGTTGATCGGGTTGTTGAGCCGGTGGTTGATCGGGTTGTTGAGCCGGTTGTTGATCGGGTTGTTGAGCCGGTTGTTGATCGGGTTGTTGAGCCGGTGGTTGATCGGGTTGTTGAGCCGGTTGTTGATCGGGTTGTTGAGCCGGTTGTTGATCGGGTTGTTGAGCCGGTGGTTGATCGGGTTGTTGAGCCGGTTGTTGATCGGGTTGTTGAGCCGGTTGTTGATCGGGTTGTTGAGCCGGTGGTTGATCGGGTTGTTGAGCCGGTTGTTAATCGGGTTGTTGAGCCGCGTAAGAAACTTAAGCGTCGGGCAAGGAGGAAGAAAGATGATGATGAGGATGAGCTCTCTGAGGACACACTAGTGGACATGGTTTCGATATGTGTGGACGAGTGTGGTTTCTTGACGACTCCACCGGCTGCGCCACCGGGGTCTATCGATGGACCATCCACTGTTCGTGAGTTATATTTGTCTGGTGGCACTGTGCGTTGTATGTTTGTTCGACCCAATACGACGTATATGTGTCTCGATAAAGATTTTTGGGGGCGGTTGTATGGAGATATCGATCAGGGATACTTAGATAACTGTGTAAGTGGGACGCTTAAATTTTATTTGATGTATACAAATGTTTAATTGTATTGTTTTCTTATCACTTTATTCGTTATTATTTTCAGCATATTGATGGTTGGGCGATGCTACTGTTGTGGTGGAGATATAGGAGTTACACACGGCCAACGCAGCTTGACAAGAGATTGAGATGGACGATTATGCCTGTAGGTTTTATTGGGGTCATTTCTTGTTTCGCGAACTACAAGGAGGATATGAAGCAGAAAAAGAAAAACATTAATTATAAGTTCCTAAAGGGATATGCAGACGGCACCCGTGTACCCTATCCTCGTTGGTGGGAATGTGATTTGGTAAGTAATATTTATATGTAGGTATCCTTGTAGTTTTGTTAAATAAATTTACATAGGTTGATAATTGAGGAATATTGCTGGGACGATTTAACTAGCATTTCCCTGACATTTTACAGGTACTTTTTCCGGTCATGGTTCCAAAGAAAAGTCACTGGATACTACTTGTGTTAGATCTTCGAGATTGGGAAGTGGTCGGATACGATAGCATGGTAGATTATTGTTCGGATATGGAGCGTTGTCGTATTGTCGAAGAGTTGTCTCGTAACATAGGTAGATATTTGGACGCCATTGAGTATTGGAGATATGCCCAGAGAAAAAGAGAAGTGTCGGAGACTACTGAGTTTTTATTACACATGATAGATGATGCCCCCGAGCAGGCTGGGGAGTTAGGGGACTGCGGAGTATGGGTGTGTCGGAATATGGAGACGCATGTGAATAGACAAGAGAGGAGGGTTAGTGGAGATAGAGAGTGGTACGCTAGGGAATATAGGAAGAGGATGATGGATACCTTCTTCAGGGCACGTTTTGATTGGGAGCCTCCGACACCACCACCACCACCACCACCATCAGGATGATCGAGACTTTCTTATTCCTATAAGCTTTTGGTTATGTATGTATTATGTTAAACGTGTTAGTATTTGATAGACTTTATTATTATGTTAAAAATTGATCTGTGTTACTATGTGATATTTTAGTGAAAAGTCAATTATTTAGTAAAAATTGACAATTATTAATGAGTACTAGGGCCTACCTTAAAATAGATTTGCGATCTCACCAATTAATTTGCGACTGGCCTTATCCAGTCGATACGATTTTGGCTAAGATTTTCTGACATTTCGTGGATTTTTATATATTTTTAAGGATAACCTTATCTAGAATGAAATTTACCTTTAAATTGACCTCATTAGATCTGTCTGCATTCACATCTCGTCACTGGTAGGCTAGTATTTCAATATCAAATTGACTAATCAATTATATTTTTGGTATCAGAATGCAACTGATTGATCTTAAGGTTTTTTTTGGGGGGGAACTTCGTTATGATACTAGGTCGTACGAAAACGGGGTGAAACAAACTATCAAAAATTTTGATGTTACTGAGTTTGATCTCAGTAAATTATTTTCCTATCTTAAGGAAAATATAAATTTCACCTTTACTGACGTATACTATTGTGAAGCCGGCAATCTTGAAAATACAGGTGCTCGTATGCTTATGTCGGATGAAGCATGGAGTACAGTAGTAAAACATGCAAAAGAATGTTGCCAATGTATTGAGTTATATCTTGTATACATGGATGAAGAACCCGAATTGAATTTCGGTGAGTATGAGAGTGATGACAGCAACAGCCATTACTACCGATGAACGTTACGAGATGGGAAACACACGGCACCGAAATAACTTTGAGACGTACTGCAACAGCCATTACTCTGTTGAAGGTTGACTTGTGTTATGTGTAGGATTATAATTCTAGTTTGTTTGTGTTTTTTATTTCAGTGGGTATGTTAATGCTTAAGCGATCTTTTGTCATTTCCGTTGACTACATTTGTTGTGATTTGGTGTATTAAATTTCTAAGTCTAATAAAGATTGTAGTTTGTGATAGTAATGTTGTGTTTTTTATATATCATATTCAGAGAATTATATACACACACCCATTTTTGTAATGGACTAATCAACATCATTATTTTTATAATATATATGTTTATAACTTCGTTATGATAATAAGTCGTACGAAAACGGGGTGAAACAAACAATCAAAAATTTTGATGTTACTGAGTTCGATCTCAGTAAATTGTTTTCCTTTCTTAAGGAAAATACAAATTTTGTAGATTTTCTGACATAAGCTTATCCTTATCCGGATAAGACTTTTTAGATATTACGTGACTTTTCATTGGTTTTGTAGATTTTTTCCGATAACATTATCACAACTGAAATGTACTTATAACATCACCTCAAATTAATTGTCTTTCATCTCAACCAATTGTAAACACATTTTCCACTCGACAAAAACGTTTTATTCTTCAGTTTCATAGCTACAAAATTTTCAGGTACGAGTTCTGATAAGATTTAGTTTTATTTACTTTCATTATGGAAAAGTTCAAAGTTTTTATATGTTATGGTGGTCGTTTTGAATATATTGATAACATCCCGATGTATTGCCCAATAGAGTGTGGTAGAGTGCCATTAAAACTTCCAGTGGCACCAGAAAAACCCATGACATGCAAAGTATTATTGAAAAACGTTTTAAAAAAGGTTGGTCTGCCACTTGATACACCAGTTTGTCTGAAATATAAAGTAGATCAATATGTTATTGATATAAACGATGATGCTGATGATTTTGGAGATTTTTTGTGCCATGCAATTAACAATGCTCCGATAGAAATTTACATCGTTGATATTGTAAGGAATGTTTCGGGTATGGGTAGCAATCAACCTGGCAGTAGTAGTTCTGGCATTCAACACCAATTTCCTCAACAATTTCAACAATTACACACTAATGAATACAACCAACAACACCAATATCAGTCATTTGAACAACCCTTTCAACAATTTCCATTTCCTTTTCAACCACAATATCAATTTCATTATCATGCGGCTCCACAAAACATGCCGATGCATAACTTTACTTTTCAACCACAATGTCAAGGAATGTTTAAGGTAGATGAATTAACCCAAGATGATTCTAAATACCATGAGAATGTTCACTATGATCACACTAAGTCAGAATGCTATGTGGAGGAGCCGAGGGAGCCGGATCCACATCCTTCTGATTTTGATCATTATGATGAAGAAAATGTCAATCCACCTAAGGATCATGACCATCCGTTTAGTAATCACATTGTTAGTGATGATGAGGATGATGAGGAGGATGAACCTGATCCAAGAGATACATATGACAAACCAATACCACAAACAGCAGCAGAAAAAGACATATTCTGGAATATGCCATCGCCTTTAGGAAACGAAGAAGAAGAAGTTCAACAACGACCAGTGACCATGTACGAGACATCTAGTCGGATTCGAGAGGGCCAAACATTTGAAACTAAAGAAGAATTTCTTCTCCAGTTGCATACAAAGTGTCTCGAAGAAGGTTTTCAGATTAAGCTGAAGAAATCAGACAAGAAAAGGTACTCAGCAAAATGTTTCTTGCCTAATTGTGATTGGAAGATTAGTGCAGCGTGTATCACAGATAGTCACAACTTCCAAGTTAGGAAGTTGCGTGATGTTCACACTTGTTCGCGTACTCAAAACATGCCTAACAGCCGTTCTGCGAGCAAGAAAGTGCTTGGTAACATCTTAAAAGAGGCGATGAGTCTGGAAGGACGTGTATACAGAGGCAAAGAGATCAAACTTGATATGACTGAACGCTTTAAAATCAGCCTTACATACAACCAAGCTTGGAGAGCAAAATGTTATGCTATAGAGTTGTTGAGAGGTACTCCAGCAGAATCGTTTACGAAACTTCCCATTTACCTCCACAACCTAAAGCTACATAACCCGGGGAGCATTACAAATCTCCGTACAGACGAAGAGAATAAATTTGTAATGTGTTACATGTCCATAGGTGCAGCTGTAAGTAATGATTGTTGGTTTACATCTTATGTTCCTATACGTACATTCATAGGTAATTTATATGTATTTTAATATGAACTTGCAGGTACGTTCTTTTGTCAACCATACACGCCCAATTATCATCGTCGATGGTGCCCATTTGAAGGGGGGTTACTTGGGCACTAACTTGATTGCCGTGGCGATGGACGGTAATAATGGCATCTTGCCACTAGCCTATGGAATTGGGGCGGGAGAGACGTCCGACGTTTGGACGTGGTTCTTAGGAAACTTACGAGACGCCATTGAATCTGCAGGTGGGATTAGCAACCTGACATTCATCTCTGACAGGGCTCAAGCAATTGCATCCGGCATCTCTGCTGTGTTTCCAGAGGCATTTCATGCCTTGTGTTGTCGTCATCTGTTGATGAACTTGAAAAGCAAATCTTCAAAGGTCAAGCACTTCGAATGGCATTATTGGCAAATGTGTAAGGCGTATCGTAAGTCAGATTTTGATCGCCATTATGATGCCATTTCTAGACATTTACCGGCTTCAGCTAAGGTTCTTACGGACGTGGGGAAAGAAAGATGGTCACGACATCATTCAACAAAGACACGATATGCTTACCTCACAACTAACAGTGCGGAGTCCATTAACGCCATGACCAAGCATGCAAGGAAACTTCCAGTCACAATGCTATTGGAGTTTTTTCGATCTTCAGTACAACAATGGTATTTCAAACATCGGAATACTGCCGCAGCTGTTACAACACCTGTCACACCATATGCGGAGCACAAAATAGGTAAAAGGATTAACAAATCGCTGCGCTGGAGGGTTAACCCATCGACAAATATGATATGTGAGGTGGTGGACGGGAAGAAGAATGGGACAGTCAACTTGGAAGCGAGAACATGCACTTGCATGCAATGGCAATTATCCGGTTTACCTTGCGGACACGTATCGGCAGTGACTCGTCACTTTCATATGGACAACGTGTCCGCCTTTGCAGAGAGGTATTTCACCACGGAAACATATCGAGCGACCTATAGTGAGGGTATAAGTCCACTGCCACATCCTTCAGAGTGGGCCGATCCCGGTAATCTACAGATTTGCTTACCACCGATACTTGTGAAAAGGCAATATGGTCGCCCACCTGGGCGTGCACGCATTCCTTCTAAAGGAGAGGAGAAAGGAAGATACACAAAGCAATGTAGCCGTTGCAAGGAACATGGTCATAGTCGAGTTAATTGTATGGCTCCATACGATAGAACAGACGAGCCAAGCCGATCAAGAACCACAACAAGATCCAAGTCAAGGTCAAAATCAAGATCCAAATCAAAATCGAAAAAAGTGAGTTCTCAAAAATATTCATATAAAAACTAACATATTACATTGTCATTAATGTCATCCTCAAATATTTATTTGCAGAACGCGTCCACAAAATCAACGAAAAGCCATATCGAGGACGAAGCTGCAACCACGTCTCAACCGACTCAGAGCTATCCAAGTGTTCATTTGAGTGACCCTTAAATTATTTATAATATAAAACCTATGTTATGTACTAGTTAGTTCTGAAATTTATGTTTTTATTATCGTGCTTAAGTTGAGTAAATGAAATTGCTTGTTGTTCATTTTTACATGTTTTAACAATACTAAAACATCTTCATTACATAATGATTAACGTTACATAACAATTAAATGGACACTAAATAGACAGCTTATATAAGGATTAACATAATTTGGCAACCATCCAATTGATTGAAACATACATACGAATTGCAAGATTTAACAAATTACATAATTTGACCACAATACTCGTTCCACTCAAACCACATTTTTGCAATGGACTCTTTGCTAAAGCCTGTGGTGTGATCTTCACCTTCAAGGAAATCGGCAGGAATCAATCGGTTAGTATAAACCTTCCTTAACTGCCTATGTCAAAAAGCACGAGCTAATATATTAGGCCGTGCTTTTCGACCTAGGCAGCTAAGGAAGGTTTATACTTACCGATTGATTCCTGCCGATTTCCCTGAAGATGAAGATCACACCACATGCTTTAGGAAGGAGTTATCACTAGTCGAATAACCGTCTTGCACTTGAAGCACCAGTCATAATCTTAGAAATTGCTACTGGCATCATTGTCCCAGAATTTGAGGGATGTGACAGATCGTTACGTGTAACATACACCTCAATTTCTCTATGTATTTTTGCGTAGTCAGTAATCTGCTTCAGTTGCTCGGCATCATCAGTTATCAATTGCAAACCATCATCTAGGTCTTTATCATGCTCTTTAAAGTAACAAAACCACCTCTCTGGAGCACAATAACCTAGCTCTGACAAAGCGTAGTCCAGAAATTTGGTGTCAAATTCATCGACATCTACACAATCAATAAACGTCAACAATCCTTGCCAATACATTCTTTGTGCACCCTGAAAATGTCCACCGTGACGAAAAGCAATTGAAAACAACTCAGGAACTTCAGCATATAGTTCTTCAGTAAATGATTCTTCATTTGGAAATCGAAATTGCCAAAAGTGACCATATTGAACCATTTTATAAATGTAATTACGTATTTTATAAGAATTGGGCAAAAAGTTGACTATGTGTTACTGGTAATGGTCACAATATTTATAAATGGCAGAAAAGCAAGAAAATCAGAGAAAATCTTATCCATTAATCTTATCCAGATATCTTATCCAACAATTTTAAATCCCGCAAATCACGGAAAAGCTTATCCGAAAATCGTATATCCCGAAAATCACGCAAAATCTTATCCAAAAATATAGTTATCGGAAATAATAAGCTATTAAATAAAAAGGGTCAATTTTTGGGCGGTGGCAAATCGCAAATCAGGCCATACGTTATTTTGCGATCCCGTTCACGAGCCACGGTCACGAGCATCTTTTAAGCCTTCGCAAATAATCCCCGCCCATTTGCAAATCGCAAATCGCAAAAAAAAATTTGCGATTTGCGAATGGGGCAGACACGGGCTACACGCAAATCGCAAGGGTCGCAGACACGGGGCTACGCACTGGGTCGCAAATCGCAAGAAAGGGATCGCAAAAGCAAATTTGCTTTTGCGATTTCTGGGGGTATATCCTCACTTTTTTTTCGCGGAGGGCAAAACGATATATACTTATCAAAAAAAGGGTATTTTTTTTAATTTCCCTTTCATATATGTGGTCAATGGTAAGATCGGTTTACAAGTTTCGAAGAGTCAATTTACTGATCCTGATATAGGGATGGATCCAAAGAAGAAATAAGGGGTCCCAGGCCCACATTCAAATTGACCCAGAATGTATTAATATATTAAGCTCAAATATTAAGCCCAGTAAAAAATTCAGTGGCCCCCTACAAAAACACTTCGAAGACATAAAAATGTAAAAGATACACAAAGATTCACTGACAAACTTCAAGATTTTAACAGTCAAACGTTTTCTCCTTTTTTTTTTTCTTTTCCTTTTTTACCTTTCACATTTTATATGAGTATTTCCTCAAGGATTTCATTTTCTTTCTTCTTCTTTTTTATTATATTTCGTTTTGAATATTCGATAATTTATCTACATAATACATATTAAATTATATTATTAAATAAATACGATATTTAATGTTAATTAACACCTTAGCTTGTAGGATATTAACTATATTGTTTAATGATATATATAAACTTCCTTTTATTATGCTTTTTGTTTTTTTAAAGGCAGTATTGGAATAACTGACGGACCCCATTATAGTCCACCCGATCATCTCCAATGAGTTTGAAACCAAGGCGACGCCTTAAAGGGGTTGTTCTTCCATATCTTGGATGGGTATTGCGTCGCAGGATTCCCCCTCACAACGAGGCTAGAACTCTCACCCCCAAGGAGAAGCCCCATTATGGGGAAAACTCCTTACCACCGTGCCAAGACACCAATAGATTTCCTTGAGGAAGAAAACCCAAATCCAATACCCCTTTGCAGGGATCGAACCTGGGACAACTCCCCCCAAAGACTCAAGAGAATCTTTGTGGCCAACTCCGCTAGACGGTGCCTGACTTGTTTTAACCGGACCCATTTTACTAAGTTATCTAAACTATGTTATTGCTCTTTATTGCCAAATGCCCCCCCTAAAAAATATTCTCGGCTATTGGATCTTGGCAAGTATCCGAGTTTCAATTGGTGGTTTGGATTTCATATTTCAGCTTTAAGAAAATGGGTTTTAAGCTTTAGATGTTGTTTGTTGTTATTATGGTGAACCTTTGTTGAAGTAAAATATGATCACGATGAAATTATGATGCCATTAACGGTAAGAACTTTCATGACCCAATCAAATCAAGAACTTGACAAAAATACCCAACAATCACTGTATTTTGGTTAGTCTACAGTTGGAACTTAATAATTCACGGGGCCAGAAATGGTTGAAGTGCTTCATCTCCGGTGGTGGTGATAACCAGGTCGTGGTCAATAGTGACGTGATCTGGTGTTTTTTTTCTCTCTTTTTAATTTTTGTATAAATATGAATGTGTTATAAATCTATATATGACGTCGATATCAACTATTACTTAGATAAGATATGTTATATTAGGAGATTATTGTTTCTTGAAGAATACTTTACCTATGTATTATATATATGTTCCCTATTATTATCAATAAGATACTTCAATTCTATCTCTCTATTATTCTTTACTTTACAACATGTTATCAGCACGAGTCTCTAACCTAATAATTCGTGGCGGTCAATTGATCTCGAGATTTTGAAGTTCGTAGACGCACAGCAATTAATTTTGAGGTGCAGCTTAAAATCTTTGTGAACTCGAGGTACGACATAAACTTTTGTTAACTAAGTAATGTGTCTTTATAATATCTGAACCGTATGTTATCTGTTTCTTGAATCGTTGTTTGTGTACTTATATGTAAGAAGATCTTGTAAGAATTTGTGAACTATCAGTTTACGTGTATGTACTTATTAGTTTATGCAAAAATGAGAGGCGAGATTATATGTTTGCATGTTATAATATTTTTTAAAGCAATCTAGACATATGTGGTATAATCGTCTTAGTGAGCATCTATTGAAAGAAGGATATAAAAATGATCCTATATGCCCATACATTTTTACTAAAAGATCCGGATTTGAGTATGTTATAACCTTTGTATATGTGGATGATTTGAATATCATAGGAACTCCCAAAGAGCTTCCTGAAGCAGTTGACTATTTAAAAAGTGAATTTGAGATGAAAGATCTTAGAAAGGAAAATTTTTATCTTGGGTTACAAATTGAACACGTTAAGTATGGAATCCTTGTGTACTAAAAAACTTATATAGAAAAGGTGTTGAAAAATTTTATATGGACAAATCTCATCCACTGAGCACTCCAATGGTGGTAAGGTCACTAGATGTTGAAAAGGACACATTTCGACCTTCGAAGGATAACGAAGAAATTTTTTATCCGAAGATACCCTACTTAAGTGCGGTTGGGGCATTGATGTTTCTCGCTGGTCATACACGACCCACCCAGTATATCATTTTCTTTGAATCTATTAGCGAGATATAGCTCGTGTCCTATGCGCAGACATTGGAGTGGAATAAAACAAGTATTTCGCTTCTTCAAGGTACGAAAAATGTAACATCCTGTTTTCGGACCTAGAAATAAATAGTATTTTATTAAGTTTTAAATGGTTATTTAAAGAAAATGGGAAATAAATTTTATTTGGTTTACTTGAAAATAAATATGTTCGAGAGTCACGGGATTTATTGTGATTCATAAAATAGTACATGTTTTAAATTAATGGAGTTGATGGTAAAATAAAATATTTTGTTTCGCGGGTATTTTCGGGTTCCAGACAATAGGATTAGAAGGGGGATAAAATATATACTACTAAAAAGGAGGCGGTGGATGAGACCGACTCATTTCACCAACCTTCCTCAAATTGTTTAACTCTCATCCTTTTGAAATCAAGAACAAATCACACAGTTACTTGAAAATTTAAAGAAACAATCAAAAGGGAAAGATTAGATTTTGGTGTGTTTATCAACACTAGTTCTCCCTCATCATCTTCTTCTTGATTGGTAAGTGTTCTTCATAGTTATAAATCTTTTTGAGACTTCAAATTGGTTAGGGTTCATGAAATTGAAATATTGAGATTTATGGTTTATAGATGAAATTGAAATTGGAAACATGTGGTTAATGTTATATATTGTGTTAAGATGTTAGTTGTTGTGTTTAAAGTGATTATAGCACTTAAGTTTGTTGAAGTTTGATGATTTTGATATGAAATTCGGGGTCTGGGTTTTGAGCAGGTTCAGGTCGACTGGGTTTGGGTGCAGCCGATTGGCTATGTTTGCTTAACCGATCGGGTATAGAATTTTAGCCGATCAATTTTAGATGAACGGCTAGATTAGATTAAAACGATTACCGTGGCTAGCGTTTGAAACAAAAGTATTGAGAAATCCATAGTAGCCGATCGGCTGATGATGTGAACCGATCGGGTATAAGGAGGTTAGTCGATCGGCTAGGAAGGGATAGTTGATCGGCAAGGAAGGGATAGCCGATCGGGTGTAGGTTAAAACATGAACAATTTAGTTTCGATATTACGTTGTACTTGTAATGCATTTATATTATATGTTTAATGAACTAAGTGAATGGTACATACATATATATATATATATATATATATATATATATATATATATATATATATATATATATATATATATTGTGATAAACTTGTAAATTAGTATGAATAGTAATCATAAATGTTGTATGGTAGTTGATGTTATTTAGTGAAATATGTATATAGTTATGACAATGATTAATTATTTTGGGAGGAGTTGCTGACTTGTTATTAATTGTGTTTTTCAGATAATTAGAAGGAAACTCAGTAATATTAGACCACTGAGAGGAGACTGAAATATCAGTTAGTGGTAACTGTAACCTTCGGTTCAATCCAGTTGTAACAAGTTTGGTTACAACGGGTGAACATATATATGGTTATTCGTATTGATTGTTTAATCTTTTGGGTTACTGTTATTAATGATTTGGGTTGATTGTTATTTCATGATGGCATGACTAATATGCATTATGTGACTATGTGGATTATTCAGAGGTCAACATTGGTTGGGTTTGTTGCTATTGTTTGGCTGGTGGGGTTTTCAATACACATGGTTGATGGATGAACCCTAGTCAGTGAAGATAGCTTCAAACTATCGGTAAATCACTGTGATGACATACTAGTGGTTTAAGGTGTTCTTGGTGTGGCTACACAAGAACTGCCGGTCCTCTTTGACATTATGTGCTTATGTGTTTATTTGTTGTAAGATTTATTATTTCTGGATTGAACTGTCAGATATAGTTCCATTCACTTAGCTGTGAGCTAACCCCTCGATATTTAACATTTTGCTGATTATGTTTGGGTTATGGAATGGGCGTTTGGATACTACATGGAATGTTTGACTACTACTGCGACTACTCTGATATATTTGGAAAAGCATATGTTTGGGAAATTTATATAACACCCAACTGATAATAATTTGTTTTGTAATTATATATTTGATAACAGTTAAGTTTTGAGAACTGTAAAGATTTTGTAAATAATTCAGGACATACGCTTCCAGTGTTAGTAAATATAATAAAATATGTTTTTGAAATATGGGGTGTTATAAGTTGGTATCAGAGCATAGGTTTTGGTGAATTGGACATTGGAAAATGTTCAGTCCCAAATCTATCTTGTGTTAGTCAAACATTCCAGGGTATGGGGTTAGCCACTGTAAGGGAAATTGATTTGTATGATAAATACTAACACTTATCAAGTTTGAGTTATTGTTTTAGGTACAGAGATGGCAGTACATGAGGGTGGTTGAAGAGAATAAGATAATCCTCGATAAGCTTACTTGGATTTCAATTAACTTGACCCAGTTTCAGAATTAGTCATATGTTGACTAGCTCCAGAATCAATCATGTTTAGTAGTAAAATTAATTTGGGTCAGACTAATATGATTCCCTAGTTAGGGGTTAATTGATGATTTATGATATGAAGTAGCCTGACAACGGAAGTGTGAAAAACATAATATTGCAACGCTTGATCACCGTTGTTATATTATGCTATGTCGCATGAACTTGTTAAGGTTACCAAGTACCAAAATTATTAATGTAATTATAGAAATTGAGTGTTGAAATTGTCAATTTCTAGTTATTATAGTAAACGGGTTTAAATGGGTCAAGAATAGGTTTGCACGTGTAAACGAGTTAGGGATCGAAGGGATATGAATGGAATTTGTAGTTAAAATCTAAACGGTATTAGAAATGTGTTGCAAAAGTGTTCAGGTCAGGAACCGAATGGTTTATGTTTTGATTGAGACACAAAAGAATCGAAATGGTTATAAAGTAGTGACACGTTCTAAATGATCGTTTTTAAAAAATTCGAAAAATGCAAAAGTTTCATTATGTCATTGTGAAGGTATGTATAAAATTTTAAGTCAAATATTATTCGAATAAAAGGTTGTGTGGGAAAGAAATCTGGATTTTGGTTTCAGTTTAAGTATTAAGTAAAATGATTGAATCGGAGATATTGTTAATTGAGTCTATCTGAAATTAAATATTCATTGTTAAAATGTGATGGGTTATTAAAAATTAAAGAATATAAGTTGTTATAATGCTTCAAGTATTTAAGTATCTTGTTAATTTTTAGTTGTATTGGTATCGTAATGTAAGTAAGGGGTTTCGGCAAATACTCTATATGATTAGAAATATATGATTGTTGTTATGTGATAAATATGGAATTGGACAAGAGATGACTTAGCAACGGGACTTATTATGAGATTAGGAACTTTCTTGATTTGCTAGATCATACGTGGATACTGTATTTTAAGTCAATTGGGTGGGATCAGATTTCGAGGACGAAATCTTTATAAGGGGGGTAGATTTGTAACATTTTGTTTTTGGGCCTAGAAATAAATAGTATTTTATTAAGTTTTAAATGGTTATTTAAAGAAAATGGGAAATAAATTTTATTTGGTTTACTTGAAAATAAATATGTTCGAGAGTCGCGGAATTTATTGTGATTCATAAAATAGTACATGTTTTAAATTAATGGAGTTGATGGTAAAATAAAATATTTTGTTTCGCGGGTATTTTCGGGTTCCAGATAATAGGATTAGAAGGGGGATAAAATATATACTACAAAAAAGGAGGCGGTGAATGAGACCGACTCATTTCACCAACCTTGCTCAAATTGTTTAACTCTCATCCTTTTGAAATCATGAACAAATCGCACAATTACTAGAAAATTTAAAGAAACAGTCAAAAGGGAAAGATTAGATTTTGATGTGTTTATCAACACTAGTTCTCCCTCATCATCTTCTTCTTGATTGGTAAGTGTTCTTTATAGTTATAAATCTTTTTATGACTTCAAATTGGTTAGGGTTCATGAAATTGATAAATATTGAGATTTATGATTTATAGATGAAATTGAAGTTGGAAATATGTGGTTGATGTTATATATTGTGTTAGGATGTTAGTTGTTGTGTTTAAAGTGATTATAGCCCTTAAGTTTGTTGAAGTTTGATGATTTTGATATGAAATTCGGGGTCTGGGTTTTAAGCAGGTTCAGGTCGACTGGGTTTGGGTGCATAGCCGATCGGCTATGTTTGCTTAGCCGATCGGGTAAAGAATTTTAGCCGATCGGGTAATTTTAGATTAACGGCTAGATTAGATCAAAACGATTACCGTGGCTAGCGTTTGAAACAAAAGTCTTGAGAAAACCATAGTATCCGATCGACTGATGATGTGAATCGGTCGGGTATAAGGAGGTTAGCCGATCGGCTAAGAAGGGATAGCCGATCGGGTGTAGGTTAAAACGGGAACAATTTAGTTTCGATATTACGTTGTACTTGTAATGCATTTATATTATACGTTTAATGAACTAAGTGAATGGTACATATATATATTATGATAAACTTGTAATATGAACTAAGTGAATGGTATATATATATATATATATATATATATAATGATAAACTTGTAAATTAGTATGAATAGTAATTATAAATGTTATATGATAGTTGATGTTATTTAGTGAAATATGTATATAACTATGACAATGATTAATTATTTTGGGAGGAGTTGCTGACTTGTTATTAATTGTGTTTTTCAGATAATCAGAAGGAAACTCAGTAATATTAGACCACTGAGTGAAATATCGATGAGTGATAACTGTAACCTTCGGTTCAATTCAGTTGTAACAAGTTTGGTTACAACGGGTGTACATATATATGGTTATTGGTATTGATAGTTTAATCTTTTGGGTAACTGTTATTAATGTTTTGGGTTGATTGGTTGTTGTTATTCCATGATGGCATGACTAATATGCATTATGTGACTATGTGGTTTATTCAGAGGTCAACATTGGATGGGTTTGTTGCTATTGTTTGGCTGGCGGGGTTTTCGATACACATCGTTGATGGAAGAACCCTAGTCGGTGAAGATAGCTTCAAACTATCGGTAAATCACTGTGATGACATACCAGTGGTTTAAGGTGTTCTTGGTGTGGCTACACAAGAACCGCCGGTCCTCTTTGACGTTATGTGCTTATGTGTTTATTTGTTGTAAGATTTGTTGTTTCAGGATTGAACTGGCGGATATAGTTCCATTCACTTAGCTGTGAGCTTACCCCTCGATATTTAACATTTTGCAGATTATGTTTGGGTTATGGAATGGGCGTTTGGATACTGGATAGAATGTTTGACTACTGCTGCGACTACTCTGATATATTTTGAAAAACATATGTTTGGGAAATTTATATAACACCCAACTGATAGTAATTTGTTTAGTAATTATATATTTGATAACATTTAAGTTTTGGAAACTGTAAAGATTTTGTAATTAATTCGGACATACGCTTCCAGTGTTAGTAAATATAATAAAATATGTTTTTGAAATATGGGGTGTTATAAAATATGGATATATATTTTACTAACTGATGCAAAACTACCTTAGTTGGTTTTGCAGATGCATGATATATGTCAGACTCACATACTGGTCGATCTCAAACTGGGTATGTTTTTACAAGTGGTGGTACTGCAATTTCTTGACATTAAAGCAAGCAATCACAGCCACTTCATCAAATCATGCGGAAATTCTAGCAATTCAAAAAGCAAGTTGAGAGTGTGTTTTGTTACGAAATGTGATACATCAAATCCGTGATTCATGTTGTATATCTTCTGGACATGATGCACCTACAATATGATGACAATACAGCATGTATCGCTCAACTCAAGGAAGAATACATTAAGGTTGATCGAACCAAACATATTGCGTCAAAGTTTTCATTCACTCATGACTTACAGAAATGTGGAGACATCAAAGTACAGCAAGTCCGTTCAAGCGAGAATCTAGCAGATCTATTTATCAAGGCACTTCGTAATTCAACATTTTGGAAGCTTGTTCGTGACATTGGGTTACGCGGACTTGATGAACTCGCCTGATGTACTCATCAGGGGGAGTAAATACGTGTTGCAATCTTTTTCCCTTAGTTTTGGTTTTATCCCACTGGGTTTTCCTAACAAGTTTTTTAACGAGGCAACATCCCCACGCGTATTAAAGATTATGTACTCTTTTTCCTTTACCATGTTTTTGTCCCACGGGGTTTTACCTAGTAAGGTTTTGACGAGACATAATTCTAATCAAGGACATCCAAGGGGGAGTGTTATAAACATATATATGGAGTGGATGTCGATATCAACTATTAATTAAATAAGATATGTTATATTAGGAAATTATTGTTTCTTGGAGAATACTCTACCTATGTATTATATATTCCCTATGATTGTCAATGAGATACTTCAATTTTTTTTCTCTATTATTCTTTACTTTACAACAGAATGGATGATTTTTAGATATACTTTTTTTATTTTTTGTAATTTATACTCCCTCCATCTTAAATTAAGTGTCCTATTTTGACTTTTTGAGTCTTTCTATTTCAATTTTGACCTTAAATATTTTTGTTTCTGTTATATAATACTTGATGCAAAATATATGAATGGATTGCGTTTTAAATGTAATTTCATTGGTATAATTTTCATAAAGTAATATATAACACAAACAAAGATATTTAAGGTCAAAGTTGAATAATAAAGACTTCCAAATCTGATTCAGGATACTTAATTTGGGATGGAGGGAGTATATAACTACTTATAAAGCATCTCCATATGTTGAGTCTTAACATCTTATTTTTTTTTACTAATTTACCCTTATCACACTAATAAATGAATACTACTTCAAATAGGAAAGTCTTTTTTTTTCCAAATATTAGTTCTCTCTACTTTTTCAAATTATGTGTTTATGATAGGTTTATTATTTCGTTATGTATTAAACTTTACACCTTTTTACTATTGTATGCGACAAACTTTCATTTGTTCTTTTATTTGTAATGAATGTCTAAATATGGTCTATTGTATGTATTATTTCCTTTTTGGGTAAGGCCAAAAAAGGAAACTTCCCATTTCGGGCCTTACCCAAAAAGGAAATATTACATACAATAGACTATATTTACAAGTTCAATACATATAATAGAAGTTTACAAAGTTCGACGCATACAATAGTAAAAAGTGTAAAGTTTAATACATAACGAAACAATAAACACAAGATATTTTGATTATTATGTAATGATTAATGTTATGTTATTTGACGATATAGTATCATACATAATGAAAATTTATTAAGAAGTTGCAATCACCGCATTACGCGGATAATATGTGTAACAACATCTCTACGGGTCTA
This sequence comes from Pseudognaphalium luteoalbum, assembly GCA_963422505.1. Lineage (NCBI taxonomy): Eukaryota > Viridiplantae > Streptophyta > Magnoliopsida > Asterales > Asteraceae > Pseudognaphalium > Pseudognaphalium luteoalbum. Next base: position 55,103,636 of record OY730196.1, read on the forward strand.
GTAAATCCCTTATTTAAATTGATTATTTAATTGTTTTAAAAATTATTTGATATTAATTGTTTAAATTGTTAAACTTAGATAAATAAGTCAAAGGACTTATTGTGAATAGTGAAATACTATTTGTTTTAAATTTCTCTAGTTAACGGTAAAATAAAATATTTTTCTCGCAAATGATTTTCGGGTTCCAGACACTAGATTTAGGACGGGTATAAAATTATACCACTTAATATGTTGTGACACTCGCCAAATTAGGACTAGTAATTAGTGCATAATCAATTGTTAATACATGTAATTAGTTCTGTGTTAGACTAATTAATGTATCGAAATATATATTGATGAATATATACAAGTATGCGATTTGATTAAATCGTACAAGTTTCAAATCGAATGCAATTCGATTCAATTTATACGGACGTTGGTGAACGATTTTATTAAATAATATGACATTATTTAAAACTCCATATTATCCAAAATATTATTTAGATAATGTTTCAACTCAAATTCGTACCATACAAACAAAGTCAACGCGATTAAAATATTAAACACGCAAACAACCAAAATAAAGTTAAGTTATATTTTATAGCTCAATTATTAAATATTTGGTGAAATACTTCATCAAAAATTATTGAATAAACATTCGTATTTTAAAATATATATTTAAACGAGCGGGAAAACGAACATCGCACGGAGCGTAACCGCATGGAACGAAAGTTGGAGACCCACATCTCGATGGGCCCCCACCGAATCAGCCAAAAGGGGAGGGACCCCATCCCCTCACCTTCATTCTTCACCTCCTTTCTCTTCTCCCTTTTCTCTCTAAAACAACCATCACACACCACCTCCACTTATCACCACAAAACTACCATTAAAATACCTCGGATCACTTTGCTCGTTTGGAGAAAAAGATTCACATCATCACGATCTACGTTTTCATCTTTTCGGTTTCTCCCGGCGTTAAATCGTAAGTTTCCGACAATTCTCGAAAACTCTTAAGTTTCATTTATTTTTCATAAAAGTTGTTTATTTAAGCTTGAAGTGTCCAAATATGGGTTGGGTAAAAGTTTCAGACCAAACGAAAACCGGAAAATATGTTTTCGGCTCAAAATCCGGCCAACAGACCTAAGTGTCGCACAGACCAGTGCAGCGTAGCGTCACTTAATGCGTCACTTAAGTGACGCATTGAGTGTCGCTAAAAGTCCTAATTTTGCGTCACTTACCCTAGTGCCGCATAAAACCCCTTTTTACCGCACTTGCCTAAGTGTCACAAATTCAATGCCCGACACTTCAGACCGACACTCCAAGTGACACTTGTCTAAGTGTTGCCTATAATTAAATTCCGATTTCATCCAACATTTGACCCTAGTGACGCTCCAACCCGATACCCGACAATTATGCCCGACACTACCTTAGTGACGCCTTATTATGCATCACTTCTCTAAGTGAAGCCCTTATTACAGAATATTCCATTTTATGCGACATTTCTTAAGTGTCGCCTAAACCCCTAAGTGACGCTATAAGTGTCGCATGAAACAGAACCAAGAAAACAGATATTTTACTAAGTGTTGAGGCCACAAATTTCATCACTTGATTTCACCCAAATTCATATTTTAGATGCGTTTTTCATTAAGGCAATATAGTAGAAATAAAAAAATTTCAAGCTGACCTGGCAGCTCGACCCCAGCCAGGGGCTCTGCCCCTTGGACCCCGCCAGGGGTTGCCACTCCTGGAACCCCGCTAACCAAGGGCGCTGCCCCCGGACCCCCGTCACCTAAAGTTTGTAAATACTCTTTTTGAGTATAACGCTTCGAAATTAAAATAATAATGTTGAACAATCACCAACGGGCCATACACGGTTTCAAAACATAATCAAATCAACCAAATCGTAGTAATTTGGACATTCTAGTTGAACGAACAACTACAAAGGTAGTCTTTATAGATACCTACTCACATTTATAACCATCGCGTGTCGTGGACACCCTCAGGTTACCAGTCTTCAGACATCGATTCTCGGCTAATCAACTCAAGTTTAAATTATTTAAACTCTCAAGACTCAGGTGAGTTTCATAGCCCCTATTTTACTGTTTTACTCAGGGGTGTGATATCATTGCTCGTTTTATTTTAACTATATGAATGCAAGTACGAAAACAAATAATTACTACATGAGTTATCTCACTAATCTCTTAAAGCCCTCCTTAGTATAGTTTGGTGATACGTTGTAGCGTGAATATTAGTCTATGGTACCATATAGGATTGACCCTCCTCATCCGGGTTAGCATGCACTAACTGGGTAAACGGATGTACTAATATTTGTTCAGACGAGTGTAGATTAGGCACTCGTGGGAGGCACCTCGATCAGGATACCTTAAATGGGGACCTGACACCTCGAGTTAAGCTCAGACTATGTGCTCATGGCTGTAAAATTTTTATTTTGCTTAATTGCAATCTAAATTCAATTAAATCTTGTGGTTCATACAATATGTGTTGACATACAAACCTGTGAGCTCACCAGCGTTTCGCTGACCCATTTTAACATGTATCACAGGTACCCAGCAGTAGATTGGACTGTCCAAATCTGGAATCATTAGCTCGTGTCAGCATGCAAACATTCAGAGATTTAGTTGCATTATTATATTTTGTATAAATTAATTATGTATGTAAATCGCTCAATTTCAAACTGAGCTAATGTAAACTATATTTTGATGTAAACTTTGATTTTATCAATACAAGTTGTAAAACGACGCATATAGAGTCGTTCATTATATCTTTGTGCTGTGATTATTGATTAGTCGCGCCCCGACCCGATTCTCTTCCGCAACCCGAATTTGGGGGTGCGACATATGTGGAGTCGGTTTGTGAGCCGACCTTAAAATCCTTATATTTTTAAGGTTTCTTCCATTTTCTTCTTCTTAAAAGTTTGCAAAATCATAACACTATAATCAAGTTGATAACTTTATATCTTTGTGCTGTGATTATTGATTAGTCGCGCCCCGACCCGATTCTCTTCCGCAACCCGAATTTGGGGGTGCGACATATGTGGAGTCGGTTTGTGAGCCGACCTTAAAATCCTTATATTTTTAAGGTTTCTTCCATTTTCTTCTTCTTAAAAGTTTGCAAAATCATAACACTATAATCAAGTTGATAACTAGATAGTTGTTGTAATTTAGATTCTGATTACTAACATCAGTTTCATCATCTTTTTCTATATCCATCTTGTTTCTCTTCAATTTCATCAAGGAGGTGAGTGATTCTTGAGTTTGTAAAATGGGTTTGAGAGGTATTAAGTGCTTTAGATGAAATTGAAGCTTGATATGTTGTTATTAGGTGTTATTTGAGGTAGTTGAAGTATTAGAAACCATAGGAACTGAGTTTTTGGAGCAATGGTGAGTATTGGTTCGAATTTTTGGTTCTAGCAGCGAAGTTCGCAGAACCCAGTTCATCTTGCGAACTGAGTTCTTGTTGCGAAGCGAGTTGACTCGCTGTGCGAACCGACCTGTTGCGTTGCGAACCAAAATGTTGCGAACTGAGTTGATCGTGCGAATTGAGATCCTGCGAAGCGAACCGAGATGTGTGAACTGAGATTTTGCGTTGCGAACTGAGTTTCTGCGAACTCAGTTGGTTGTGCGAACTCAGATAGTTGCAAACCGAGATTATCTCTATTTACTTTTCAATTTCTATACGTATATGCTTTTAATTAATAAATTTTTATATAATTATATATATGATAATTGTTTTGGATAGGTCTTTATCTGTTGATTGTTTCCATTTACTTCAAATTTCTTGAAGGACCCGTGACAGCGCGAGCTTCGACATTTAATTTTGTTAATTTTTTATATATTGATGATTTTAAAAGGTCTAATATAATGTTGTATGCTATTTTAATTTGGTTAATTTGTTTTCATGGTGAATAAAATTTTGTTATTGTATAATTTCATTGTTATAGATATATTGGTTGCACATGTGTTTGTAATATGTATATTATTAAAATGTTATTCATATAAGACATTGTTATACATGTAAAAGTTATATGTTATTTTAATATATTATTATTTTTTATACATTCTTATTTTGTCTCATTGTATATATACTATCTCGTTGTTTGTTTTTATTTTCCCATTGAATTTTGTTATGTTTTATATGTATATTAAATATTAAAGATTAAAGATTAAAGATAAGCTTTTAATTAACTACTAGTAATATTTATAATATTTTTAATTATATATATGAAATCCTATGATAATGTCACCAATTAAAATTTTAATTAATCAATTTAGTCCCATAATTTTTCATAAATTTTAATATAAAACCTCTTAAATTTCTTCCCTTATTCCACTTAATTCAATAGGTATTCGAACTTTGAATTATATAAAGATAATATGAATTGTTTTATGAAATTGTATTTTGTATTACTAATAAATTAATATCTATCCGTCAGTTCCAAACTAAATACTATATGAATTGTTTTATGAACTTTGAATTATATAAACTTTTTTCTATGAGAACTGTTGTTAAAGTGAAGGCTTATTAGCCAATTAAAGACTTTAACTTCATCAGTCTTTCAATTAACTAATCAAATTTATTCATTTGTCTATAAAATCTACTTAAAAAATCTCCAAGACGTGAGATAAAAGGGGGATTTATCAAAACTAATGGCATAATCCCTTATTGTGATAAAACTAAAAAAAAAAGTTTGATACATGAAACTAGTTTTAATTGTAAGATTGATTATATTTATTCTGCGTAATGGAAGTAGTGGTTCATTGTTACCCAAAGGCTGGGTGAGAAACTACCGTCCTTCATGAAAGTTTCTTGACTTACCAATGTACAATTTTTACGTAGTTATAAATGTGTAAGACCATTTGCAATGGTGAAGTTCATTATGAGGCATTTTGGGCATCACGTCAGCGTCAACAGCGTCAACAGCGTCAACACTACATCATCACGTGCATTGGTAATCCCAGAACGTCCATTGTTGCTCCTTGACCCCACCATTTTAATTTAATTTTCATTTATTTTAAAATACAAAATAAATTTTCATTTCAGTTAAACTAAAATACAATTTAATAATTAACAAATAATTCATAATAATTAAAAATAAAATGTTACATTGCGATTAATAATAAAGTTATGATCCTAGAAATTTAAATTACAATAATAAAAAGTTTACGATCCTAGAAAATAAAAATACAATAATTAAAAGTCGCGATTAAGTCCTACAAATTAAAAAGTACAATTATTTTCGCGATTTGAGTGAGGGTTTGGGTTTTCATTTGGAGAAGACATGGTGATGTTTTTTTTTTTTTTTTTTTGAGTTGTGTGATATGGAAAAGATTAAGAATGATTGTGTGAATAAAGATTGGATTGGAAGTGTGTATTTATAGGTGTAAAATAAGATTTAAAAAAATATTATATTAGCCAAATGGTCAGAAAAGGAAGAAGGCCCCACATGCATGCCCATCGTTTGCCCACATCCACTGATCGAAGCCCTGAGAACGCCCCCATTGCCCCGTGCAGGGCGTTCTAGGCTTGATTTTTCGTGGTCTAATGCATGATCGATATACTATGTGATAGTTAAAGTAATCACTTGCAACATTCCAAAAATCATGTAGCATCGCAATTATACAATATTTGTAACCTTATGGTTTAAATACTCTATCAAATTAATTAATTTATAAGATATACCTGTAGCTTGCAAACCCGCATCTATTTTTTAGCAAGTTTATTTTTATACCCATATCAAAACCCATACCCGCGGGTATGGTTAAATTCATAGGTCATTTAAGTATCTATTTATCGAGAGTATACAATTGAACCAAATTCATTCAAGTATATATCAATCGAAATTATATAATTGAACCAATTCACAGTAAGTTGTAATCTCATTTTATATATTGAATAAATGCACATAAAGATTAAAATTTTCAAATAAAATACACTAATATAAGTTATAATTCTAGAATCATGAATAAACAATATTCGGTTGGATTACGATAATAGATGTTCTTATTTTTGTAAATAAGTTGATGACGAGGTGTTTGTGAATTGAACAAATCACACAATAAACAACGAACGGAAATTCAATAAACCCTAAAAGGGTGCCCAAAATAGGACTTCTTAGAGAAAACTCTCTGTTAGTAATTCATAATTAACTAACATTAATCCCAACAACTACCGTAGAATACTTATATATATAGACCCTAACCCTAACCCGGAGGAAAAGATGATTTTTTTTCTAAAAGATAAAATATACTCATAATCGAAACAATATAAATACAAATACAAAAGATAGATATGACAATAAAAAATTATCATTTATGACCCTCTGATATACGAATAGTTATGAATTTTGACTTCACATGTTAACCAGAGAAACCTCGGCTAAGCTAGAGGCTTGAAGGCATTCTCTACGTTATAAGTTTAATAAAAGTGTAATTTTTCTACTTTAGCTTAAATCCAAAAAATAAAAAAATTATTGAGTGACAATATAATTGGTACATGGGACAGATGGAGTGTAAAATTTAATTATAGAAAGGATCGATCGTGTCAATATACTCCGTAATATATTATTTAGTCGTTGAACAAAATGAGTGAATGGAAAACGGTTAGTAGAAGGAAAAACCACCGCAGCTCAGATCTAACCACATTCTACGTCGGGAATCTACCTGATGGAATTTCTAATGAAAGTTTAAAGACTCCGTTCATGGAATATGGATAAGTGGCTGAAGTTTATATCGCAAATAAGAAAGATAAGAGTGGCTTAAATTTTGGATTTGTTAAGTTCATTGGTGTGGATGATGCTCAAAAACTTGAAAGATCGTTCAAGAAAATTTGCTTGGGTAATAATGTTCTTATGATCAACATAGCTAGATTCCAATGGAAGAAGCCTATTCCTCAAGTTCAGAATCAAAGTTATCCCAGAAAACCTATTCCCCGTCTTGCTCCGCCTTCTGCATGGAATATCAAAGGTTCAAGATCATTCGCAAATGTTGTTTCTGGTTCGGGCATCAATGAAAAATCTAACCCTAGACGAATTCACCTTCAATCTTCATCAGAAATTGATACAACCTTATTTAATTCGTTCCTTCTTGGTGAAGCTAAAGATTGGATACTTTGAAAGCAATCCCGATCTTACTCAAGGATGCAGGTATAGTATTCGGAAAAGTATATTATTATGGGGGTTTATGCACTCTAATAGGTTTCGATGACGAAGTTGAAGCATCTGGTTTATTAAGGAACATGGAATGTTGGAAGCAGTGGTTCACTTGGTTAAAAAGAGGAGACTCAATTACCAACTGGAAGTTCGAAAGAATCATCGACATAAAAATCATTGGCCTGCCTATGAAATTTCGTTCTTTAGTCAACATTCAAAAGATACTTGCTCACCATGGTAAGATTCTTGAAATGGGGGACGACAACATATGGATTTGGGGATTTATCATATGTAAACGTATGTATCCTTTCCAATTCCAAAACAAAAGTTAAGGAATAAATAATTATTGAGCATGGAATCGGTAAACAATTTCTATTGGTTTGGTAGAAGATGCTTGTTTTATTAATCCTTTCACCATGGATGTATTCGAAGACAATGATCATCATATGGATGTCGATGACACTAGTAGTGATGAAGAAAGCGGAGATGATGGTATTTCAGATACTCGCAGTGACAAATCTATCAAGGATAACTCCACCGATTACGAAGATGGCGAAATTTTACTGGAAGACATCGATGCATGCAATTCTCCAGTTGATGTAGTCGAAGAGTCACTAATTAATGATGTTGGTGATGCATTTATAGTTAATGACAATATCGATGTCACAACCAATGGGAATGTCGATTCTACTTCCGATATGCCGCATGTTTTCCCAATGCATGGTAACTCGATTCAGGTCTCTTCGGCTCCACCCAATGTTAACGCATCATTTTCCCATGCTAACCCTGTAACATCCACTTTATGGTCCAGTATTTTACTATTATTTCCTGACTTGAAATGGTTAATTGAAATGTTAGGAAATATTATAAATTTGTAAATGAAAATAAATGGGTAAAAGAGTCAAATAATTTATTGTGGTTAATAAATTATTAACTGTTTTAATTTATTTCAGTTGACGGTAAAATAAAATAATATTTTCTCGCAAATGGTTTTTAAGTTCCAGACAATGACAAATACGGGGAATAAAGTTTAATACTTATAAGATAAGCATCATATGTTAAGTCGGTTTTATTTTTCTCCCCTACATACATACGTACGCATCATACATACACATGAAACTTGAGATTTAACAAAAACATGAAGAAATCTTAAATTGGAGCTCTAGAAATCGAATTCAAGCTTGAAGATCATGGATTATCATCTTCTAATCCTTCTATTCAACTTGTAAGTTTCAATTTCATTAAATATGAACCCTAGAATTTGGGGGTTTTGATGTTCTTGACCTTGAATCCGAAATTAGGATTTCAAATGATTAAATTGATGTTAGTTAAGCTTCAATAACATGTATTAATCATTCCATCATCATCATGAGCATGTTGTAAGTGTTAATTTTCGATTTTAATATAAACCCTAGAAATTGGGTTTTTGTGTATTAGATAAAATTAGTATGATTGATGTGAAATTAAGGCTTGTATTGATGATATCATTGTTTATTAATGTTAACTTTATAATTATATGTAAAAACCTAAGCTTGAAGTGAAGAAATTGTATGTATTCATGAAGAAAGTTTGGAATTAGTTAATCTTTCATGAAATAAAGATTATGGTTATGTTAGAATTGTTAGTTAGTGCTTAAATTGTGATTAAAACCTAAGCCCAAACTTAAATTGAATAATTTGATTAATTGTTCATAAAGTGTTCTTGAGAATTGGATGATTATTACAATCATGATGGATTATATGAAGAATTATTGATATTGAAGTTTAATGAGCTAGTTAAAGCTCTAATCATGTTAGTTGTGACAATTAAAGTTGATTAAGATGATATTGTGATCCTCATGATCGTAAACTTGATAAGTGATTATGATCTAATAATGTTAATGTGATTATTCATAAGCTTGAAATGAGAATTGTAATTGAATAATGATTTGAGTAATATCATTGAAATTGGGCTTATGAATCATGTTGTGGTTACTTAATTAAGTTGTTTAATGTAACTACATTAGTATGATGTTATATTCATATTAAGACAAGTGACTAACTTGTGTATTCTATTATATTCTCAGATATGGAGAAAGACTCAGTGATATTAGACTACTGAGTGGATGACTGAGGTAGTTGGTGAGTGGATCGATAACCCTCAATTTGATTTAGTTGTAATAGGTTTGTTACAACGGGTAATTGTATTATTACTATTGTTTTAGTTGCCATGATTATTATGGTCTATTAGTAATAATAATGTGGATAGACTGTTAGTCTGATATGATAAATATGTGATCACGTGATATTCAGCCTTTGGGCTTTGACGATATTCAGAGGCCAGCCTGGAGCTGGGCTTGGGTTTGCTATAGTGTTGGATAACGCAGGGTCTTAGTACAAGTGTTATTGTCGTAGCCTGTGTTGTTTCAGTTATAGCACCAAGTATTCGGTTAAACCGCTGTATTGGCCTGCAGTTGGTTTCAAAGTGTTCTATGAGAAGGTGTTACCTCAAGAACCACCGGTCCTCTTTGACGCTAGTTGTATTTGATATTATATTATATGTGTGTTCTTGGCTGAAGGTTTCCCCAAGAACCATAGATACTCAGTGATATTCTATGTTTACGATTATTTGCTGTAAACTGATTTGTTATTACTGAGTTGGACTTTTGGTGATCGTTCTGTCTCACTTAGCGTTAAGCTAATCCCCCACATTAACTACTCCTTGCAGGGCATGATTTGATAAAGGGCTGGGCAAAGCAGTAGCACTGGAATGGAATGTTTGACAACTGAGCAATACTCTGATAAATGATTTGTGTAAATCGGTGTAATATGTTGTTTTATATAACCCCCGAGTTGATAAACTATGGTTTGAAATAGTTTGAATATTTTATGTTTGTTAAAAATAATGTAAACAATTAAGGTTTATATGGACTTACGCTTCCGATATATTATACTAAATGATAGTAAAATGAGGGGTGTTACAAACCCTATTGGGCCTGGTTCTCAATTTGGGCCTTTTGCATTTTCTGCTCCATCAAAACCCAAGCCCGGTAAGAATCAATCTGGGCCTTGCTCCTCATGTTGGGTCCAATCCGGTAATTTCAATGGTAGTTCGAAAAAACGAAGGCGGCAGTTTTCTCCATTCAAAGAAATCGCAGACGATTTGTTGGATCAAAACATGAATTCCTCAGCCTCAATTGACCTTAATAAATTCACAAATCCTTCTGGTTCCATGAATGACTCTATTGATGAATCTTTTGCTTCTTCTTCTCAAGAATTGGCCAAAACAATTATGGTACGCAATGAATTGGGATTCCAGGTTAACATGGAAGATTCGGTCATGTGCGAGGTCCTGTCTGGTGTGGTTGATAGAAGAGTATCCCAATGAATATTTTATCTCTCAACATTAGGGGTGTGAGTGATGCTCACAAGGTGGAATGGATACGGGATTTGAAAAACAAAAATAAAATCGACTTTATTGGCTTTCGGGAGACTCATTACTCAGATTTTGATAGCATTGACGTTGCAGGCTGCTGGGGCAACAACAACTATGGTTTCGAAGCTGTTAATGCCTCTGGCAGATCTGGTGGCATTATAACAATATGGAATCCATGTATTTTTTTCGCATACTGTTACTCGTAAATCTAGAAACTATCTACTAGTGGGGGGTCATTGTAAAGGTTTGAAATGCATCGTAAACCTTGTCAACATCTACGCCCCTCAATCTTTAGTAGATAAACGTGCTCTGTGGGATGAGTTGAAACAGATTAAAAACTCTCATCAAGGGGTTTGGATATTTTTCGGTGATTTCAATGCGGTGCGTTACTCTAATGAAAGGCTCAACTCCATTTTTTGTCAAGCTACTGCTAATGATTTCAATGATTTCATTAGTTCTGTTGGTTTGAAAGAGTTTAACATGGGTGGAAGAAAGTATACATATCTTTGTCCTTCAGAATACAAACTAAGTAAACTTGACAGGTTTTTAGTTTGTCACAATTTCTTGAATTTGCAACCTAGATCAGTGGTCATCACTCATCCCCATTTGCATTCTGATCATTCCCCCATCACACTTTGCAATTCAATCGTTGATTATGGTCCTGTCCCATTCTGTTTCTATAATTCGTGGCTTCAATCAGATGGTCTCACGGATGTTGTTAAATTCACTTGGGTAATCTTTCAAGGTTTTGGCTTACCAGATCAATTTCTGGCTGCTAAGTTGAGATTCGTTAAAAATCAAATTAAAGATTGGAGATCAAAGGAATCAGCAAAAGAAAACAAGGAGATCATTGCTATTCAAACCAGATTAGTGGAGCTTGATAAGCTCGTGGAGTCAAGGGTTCTTTCAAACGTTGAATCGAAAGAATTAATGGATAGTAAACTAAGATTGTTGGATTTAAACCTGCTTTGCAAAATGGATTTGAAACAGAAAGCCCGCATCAAATGGGCGGTGGACGGTGATGAGAATTCCTCATTTTTCACGGCATTCTAAAAAATAAAAACAGGAATAACCGGATCCATGGATTATCGATCAATGGCTCTTGGAATTCAGATCCGATTGCGATTAAGGAGGAAATGCACAGATTCTTCTCTAATAAATTTCATGACAAATGAAAAATTAGACCACTCCTTATTAATGATCTCTTCAAATCATTATCTGATTCTATTCGTGACCATATCGAAAGACCTTTTTCGCTACAAGAGATCAAAGACTCCATCTGGGCTTGTGGTAGTGAGAAGTCTCCGGGGCCGGACGGTTTCACTTTCAAATTCCTCAAAGCCCATTTTGACTTAATCACTCCGGATATCATGGAATGTATTCGTCACTTCGAAGCTACAGGCAACATTTCTAAATGATGCAACTCTTCGTTCATTACCTTGCTTCCAAAAGTCAAAGACGGTTAACCTTTGTGATTATCATCCTATTTCTCTTATATGATGTATGTACAAAATTTTAGTTAAGGCTCTCTCATTCAGATTAAGAGAGGTCGTTGGTCAGGTTGTGGATTCATCTCAATCGGCATATATTCATGGTAGGAACATATTAGAAGGGCCTTTGATTATCGATGAAGTTTTATCTTGGGCAAAAATATCCTCACGAAAGATGCTTATGTTTAAGGTCGACTTCGAGAAGGCCTTCAATTCTATAAACTGGAATTATTTGGATTCGGTTATGGGTCAAATGAATTTTGGCACCAAATGGCGTGGTTGGATCCGAGTTTGTTTAATGTCCTCTTTCACTTCGGTTCTAATAAATGGGTCTCCGACAAAAGAGTTTCCCATCTCGAAGGGTGTTCGTCAAGGTGACCCTCTCTCACCTTTCTTATTCATCATTGTAACACCCGCCAAATTAGGACTAGTGATTAGTGCCTAATCAACTGTTAATACATGTAATTAGTTCTGTGTTAGGCTAATTAATGTATCGGATTTTATATTGATGAATATATACAATTTTGTGATTTGATTAAATCGTACGCAATTTAAACCGAATGTAATTCGATTCAATTTTATACGGACGTTGGTGAACAAAATTATTAAATAAGATAACATTATTTAATGACACTATTATATCTAAAATAGTATTTTGATGATAATTCATACATGTTTCGTATCGTACAATTAAAAGCCTACGCGATTAGAATGTTAAACGCGCAAACAATGTTAAGTTATACTTTATAACTCAATTATTAAAGTAATTGGTGAGATATTTTAAGTAAAAATATTGGGTAATTATTCGTGCCTTAAAACGGGTGTATAACGCGCGAAATAATTATTTAAACGGTTAAACGATCGGGAAAATGAACACCGCACGGAGCGCAAACGCGAGGAACAAGTTTGGGACACACCCACATGGGGTGGGCCCCACGAAAAATCTGCCAAAAGGGGTGAGGTCACCACCTCCCCACCCCATTTTCACTTTACCCTTCTCTCTCTTCCTCTCTTTTCTCTCTAAACCACAAACCACCACCACCTCACTAAATCCTAAAATAACACCTCCATACGACCTTGAATCTTCACACTCGTTTGGAAGAAAATAACCACAAAGCAACGATCTACGTTTCCTTATTTTCGGAATTTCATTTTGACAAATTGTAAGTTTCCAACAAATCCCGAAACCTTTAGATTTTCGAGCATTTTTAGCAAGTAGTTGTTTATATAAGCTTAGAATGTCCTTATAAGGGTTGGGTAAAAGAATCAGGCCAAGATATGGCCGGAAAACTCGTTTTGGCTCAAAAATCCGTAAAACAGTCGTAAGTGTCGCAAAGACGACCAGTATTGCGTCACTTCATGCGTCACTTAAGTGACGCATGAAACCCTAATTTTGCCTAAGTGCCGCATAAAGCCCCTTTTTCCCGACACTTCAACCGTCACTTGCTTAGTGACGCCTAGGACCCTTACCGTCACTAATAACCCAACACTGCTTTAATGACGCCCAAGTACGCGTCACTCCTTTAAGTGACGCCTAACCGACACTTACACCCGTCACTAATGGAGTGACGCCACCTTATGCGTCACTTCCTAAGTGACGCCCAAGCCACCCAGTGACGCTTCACTATGCGTCACTTCCATAAGTGACGCCATAAGTGACGCCTAAGCCCTAAGTGACGCTATAAGTGACGCATAAACAGAAGGTTTTAAACTAATTTTACACTAAGTTTTGAGACCCAAATTTGACGCCCCATTTCACCAAAATTCAAGTCCAGATGCGTTTTTCACCAAAGCAATATAGTAGAAATAAAAATTTTCCAAGCTGACCTGGCAGCTCGACCCCCGCCAGGGGCTGCCGCCCCTTGGACCCCGCTACCAGGGGCGCTGCCCCCGGACCCCCGTCATTAACGGGCTTCGCCCTTACCCTAGGGTCACGAGTAACAGTGCTACATCTAAACTTTCACACAAAATGTTAAACTTGTATAACATCAAACACGAATGTGACACAACTTCTAAAACACATTGGAACTTACTTTTAGGTATAACACTTCAAAATCATCAAAATAATAATGGGAGATTATTATTACAAACAATCACCAACGGGCCATACACATTTTTAAACACTTAAACAAACAACCAAATCGTGGTAATTTGGACATTCTAGTTGAACAAACAACTACAAGGGTGATCTTTGGGATACTCAATCATGTCATAACCATCGCGTGTCGTGGACACCCTCAGGTTACAAGTCTTTGGATTTCAATTCTTGGCTAATCAACTTCAGTTTATTAAGATAAACTCTCAAGACTCAGGTGAGTCTCATGGCCCCTCTTTTTACTGTTTTACTAGGGGTGTGATACATTGCTTTGTTTTTAACACATGAACGCGAGTACATATTTCCATATACTACATGAGTTGTTTTCAACTAATCAAACCAAAGTCCTCCGTCAGTATAGTCTGGTAATACGAAAGTAGCGTGAATATTAGTATATGGTACCATATAGGATTGACCCTCCTCGTCCGGGTTAGCAAGCACTAACCGGGTAAACGGACGTACTAATATTTGGGAAGACGAGTGTGGATTAGGCACTCGTGGAGGCACCTCGCTCGGAATTCTCTATATGGGACCCGACCCTCGAGTTAAGCTCAGACTATGCGCTCATGGTTGTATACATTATCTGTAACTTTATTTGCTGGATGCAAATCAATACTTAAATCTTGCGGTTCATAGAATATTATTTGATACTCAAACCTGTGAGCTCACCAGCGTTAGCTGACCCATTTTAGCATGTATCACAGGTACTCAGTAGTAGATTTGGACTGCCCATCAGGATGCATCTTAGCTCGAGTCTTCATGCAAACTTCAGAGATTTCATTGCATTAATAGATTTTGTATAACTAATTATGTACTAAAATCTCTCAGATTACGAACACGAGCTACGAATGAGTTCAAACTGTTGTAAACCTTTTAATATTAATATATTTTGTTAAAACGACGCATATAGAGTCGTTTACTATATATCTGTGTGCTTTGATTATTGATTAGTAACACCCAAAGTATGCTTCCGCGAATCATTAAATTTGGGGGTGTTACAGATTGGTATCAGAGCCTAAGGTTATAGTGAACTAGGTTGCATCTAGTGGGCCTAGACTATGACCGTTAGGCAGTATTCCTTATTAAGTATGATTAGGTTCAATGACTACATGGTATTGGTTTAATTTAACATAGCCTGATCAACTATGTATAATTAAAAGAATATGATGTGGAATCTGAAAGGAATCATGACTGAACAGGATACACTAGTTGACTCTGACCACGAGAGAAACCGGGACCCAAACATGTATGTGTTAGACACCTTAGGCTATTATGTAATATATATGTATATACATAGATAGGCCTCACTCTTTTTAACGCTTTGTCTCAGAATGGCAAACACACCACCCAATTCGTCATGCTCTCAATCTGGGTTGCAGAACCCGAGGGTAGCTAGGAGGAACGCCAGGTTGCCTCGAGCTGGCCCGTATCCTACCCACTGCGCTTGAGCGTATCAACCAAGTCTCCGAGGATCACGAAAACACCGTTAACAACATGAACATACTCCACGACCGAGTGGTGGAATCAGGAATAGAAGTCGAACTTTTGCGACTCAGGTTGGAACAATGCGAGCAGCGCGTAGAAGAGGCTGAAGAATACTCAAGAATGCTGGTACAACGACAAGCATTGGCAGAAGACAATGCTCGACAAACCAGCAGACTCGCAGCCACTGTTGATCGACTCGTCACACTAATGGAAAGGATCAACTTGCATTAGAACTAGTGTGGCTGTCATCTTGTAATCTATATCTACCTATGTAGGACTTTCACTATTCTAACCGGATGTAACAATTCCCGGTACCTTTTGTACTCCCCGTATTATGTAATCTTTTGAAAACTCGTGTCATGTACCGAACTTGGTTATATAAATGAAATATAATTATCTCTTTATATCGTATATTCCATCATATACACATGTGATACATCAGAATTTCACACAAGAATCTCATTGTCTTTTCTTGATCTTGTTCAGCAAGATGCCACCGAAGCGATTCACCTTCAGCGAAACTGAAATCGCCCAACTCATAGCCCAAAGCGTGGCTCAAGCTATGGCTACCCGACAACCCAGTTCGGGCAGCGAAGACACAGCTGCCAACGGGCCTCAATCCAAACCTTGTTCATACAAGGACTTCCTAAGCTGCAAACCCTTGAACTTCAAGGGAACTGAAGGAGCCATCGGACTGATCAGATGGTTCGAGAAAATGGAGTCCGTCTTCCATATCAGAAAGTGTGCGGAAGAGGACAGAGTCAAGTACTCCACCTGCACCCTCGAGGATGGTGCACTCTCATGGTGGAACTCATATGCCCAGTCTGTGGGTATTGATACCGCCTACCTGCTCCCTTGGGAGGAATTGAAGACAATGCTTATTGCTAAGTATTGTCCCATCGAACAAATCCAAAAGCTAGAGGAAGAGTTCTGGCACCTAAAGGTGCAAGGAACTGACATTGACGGATATACCGCCAGATTCCAACAGCTTGCCATCCTTCGCCCAGCAATGGTGAGCACCGAACCCGATAAGATCCGAAGGTACATCCGCGGTCTTCCGGAACCTGTCCGGGGGAACGTCGCCTCCTCAAATCAAACCACCATTGATGGTGCTATCCGATTGGCCCATGAACTCATGGCCATGAACGAGGACCCAGAACCACCCACTTTTTCCTCCAACCACCTCAAAAGGAAGTGGTCTGACAACCACAACAACAACCAAAACAAGAAACCTGACACCATCAAAGCCTACAACTCAACCACTGAACCCAGGCGTGGTTACACCGGGAACAAGCCCTACTGTTCCAAGTGCAACCACCACCATGAAGGTCCTTGTGGTCCTTATTGCAACAACTGCAAGAGGTACGGACACCTCACCAAGGACTGTAGATCCCCCACCAACAACAACAACTCCAACTACAACCCCAAGGCACCCAAGACATGTTTCGGGTGTGGAAACACCGAGCACTTCAAGAATGATTGCCCAAACCTGAAGAAAAAGGGCAACAACAACAACAATAACAACGCAAAAGGTAGAGCGTTCGTACTCAACTCTGGGGACGCCCGGCAGGACCCGAATGTGGTCTCGGGTATGTTCCTCCTCAACAACTTAACTACTTTTGTTCTGTTTGATACTGGTGCCGATAGGAGCTTTATTTCTAATGAGTTTTACCCTTTACTTGACATCACTCCTGTTGCCTTAGATGTTAAGTACACTGTAGAGCTAGCAAACGGTAAGCTCATAGAAACCAACAGTGTGATACCTAATTACACTTTAAACCTAGCCGATGAAACCTTTTCGATCGACCTTATGCCTGTTGAAATTGGGAGTTTCGACGTCATCATTGGAATGGACTGGTTGTCCAAACATCGAGCCGAAATCGTCTGTTACGATAAAATCGTCCGCATCCCTCTCGCCGTCGGTAGAACCTTGATCATACAGGGGGAGACTGGCGGGGCGAGACTAAACATCATCTCTTGTTTGAAAACCCGAAAACTTCTGAGAAAGGGTTATCCAGCAATCCTCGCGCACATCACAGAGAAAAAGTCAGAGGAGAAGCGACTTGAGGACGTGCCAATCATTAGAGACTTTCCCGAAGTCTTTCCGGAAGAACTACCTGGCTTACCTTCACATAGACAGGTTGAGTTCTCAATCGATCTCGTGCCGGGTGCCGCACCGGTAGCCCGAGCACCATACCGCCTAGCCCCATCCGAACTTCGAGTTGTCCACCCAGTTACAGGAACTCCTGGATAGAGGATTTATTAGACCGAGTTCTTCACCATGGGGAGCTCCGGTCTTATTCGTGAAAAAGAAAGACGGTTCTTTCCGAATGTGTATCGACTATCGAGAGTTGAACAAGTTGACCATCAAGAACCGGTATCCACTTCCCCGCATCGATGACCTATTTAACCAACTACAAGGGTCGAGTATTTATTCAAAGATCGATCTTCGGTCAGGCTATCATTAACTTCGAGTTCGCGACACTGACATCCCGAAAACTGCTTTCCGAACTCGTTACGGACATTATGAATTTCAAGTGATGCCCTTCGGTTTAACAAACGCACCGGCTGTATTCATGGACCTTATGAATCGGGTGTGCAAACCTTACCTCGACAAGTTTGTCATTGTCTTTATCGATGACATTCTCATCTATTCGCGCAACGAACGAGAACACGCACAACACCTCAAAACCATCCTAGAGCAACTTAAACACGAGGAGTTATATGCCAAATTCTCCAAGTGTGAGTTCTGGATACAATCCGTTCAATTCCTTGGACATGTTGTTAATAGTCAAGGAATCCATGTCGATCCATCAAAAATCGAAGCTATCAAAAACTGGCAAGCGCCAACTACTCCAACCGAAGTACGCCAATTTTTGGGATTGGCCGGGTATTATCGTCGGTTCATCGAAAATTTCTCCAAAATAGCTCAACCACTCACGACACTGACTCAGAAGGAAAAGAAGTTCGATTGGACTGATAAACAAGAGTCAGCATTTCAGCTATTAAAACTCAAGCTTTGCAGTGCTCCTATTCTATCCTTACCCGAAGGCACCGACGACTTCGTGGTATACTGCGATGCTTCCTACCAAGGTCTCGGTTGCGTGTTGATGCAACGGGATAAGGTCATTGCTTACGCTTCCCGACAACTCAAAGTTCATGAGAAGAACTACACGACTCACGACCTCGAGCTAGGGGCCGTGGTGTTCGCCCTCAAAATCTGGAGACACTACCTTTATGGTACCCGAAGTACCGTATTCACCGATCATAAAAGTCTCCAGCACATATTCGACCAAAAAGACCTTAATATGCGACAACGTCGTTGGGTCGAGTTGCTCACCGATTATGACTGAGAAATCAAATACCACCCAGGCAAGGCAAATGTTGTTGCCGATGCCCTCAGTCGAAAGGAACGGCCGAAACCACTTCGAGTCCGAGCCCTTACTATGACCATTCATAATGATCTCACCATTCAGATTCATACCGCTCAACTCGAAGCTTTGAAACCCGAAAATGTCAAAAGCGAAGCCTTACGAGGCATCGATAAGCAATTCGAAATCAAACCTAATGGTGTTAGGTACTTCTCAAATCGAATCTGGTTGCCTAGTTTTGGGAACCTGCGAGACTTGGTGATGGACGAAGCTCACAAGTCTAAATATTCTATCCACCCTGGATCCGACAAAATGTATCACGGCATCAAAGAGTTCTATTGGTGGCCGAACATGAAAGCTGAAATCGCCACATATGTCAGCAAGTGCCTTACTTGCTCGAGAGTCAAAACCGAATATCAAAAACCTTCTGGTTTACTTCAACAACCCAACATTCCTGAATGGAAATGGGAACAAATCGCCATGGATTTCATAACCAAACTACCCAAGTCATCGAGCGGTTGCGATATCATTTGGGTGATCGTTGACCGACTCACCATCTGCTCATTTCTTGGCGATCAAGGAAACCGATAAAATGGAACGCCTCTCACAAATCTACATCAAAGAAATTGTTTCTCGACATGGTGTTCCAACCTCGATTATCTCTGACAGAGACGCTCGTTTCACATCTCACTTTTGGCAATCACTCCAAAAATCGTTAGGTACCCGACTTGATATGAGTACCGCATACCATCCTCAAACCGATGGCCAAAGTGAACGAACCATTCAGACACTGGAAGACATGCTACGAGCTTGCGTAGTTGACTTCGGTGCAAACTGGGAAAGACACCTGCCATTGTGCGAGTTTTCCTACAATAACAGTTATCATACCAGCATTAAGGCTGCACCATTCGAGGCACTGTACGATCGTAAGTGCCGATCACCGATCTGTTGGACCGAAGTGGGAGACAGCCAACTCACTGGTCCTGAACTCATACACGAAACCACTGAGAAAATTGCCGAGATCCAAAACCGACTTAAAGCCGCACGTGATCGTCAGAAAAGTTATGCTGACGTGAGATGCAAACCACTCGAGTTCCAAGTTGGGGATCGAGTACTCCTTAAAGTATCGCCTTGGAAAGGCGTAATCCGATTCGGCAAACGCGGGAAGTTAAACCCCAGGTACATTGGGCCCTTTGAGATCCTTGAGAGGATTGGCCCCGTGGCATATCGATTGCAGCTGCCAGCCGAACTCAGCAGTGTGCACCCTACCTTTCACATTTCTAACCTAAACATATGCCTGTCTGACGAGACACTTATCATCCCACTCGACGAAATTCGCATTGATAACAAACTTCATTTTGTCGAGGAACCTGCGGGAATCATGGACCGTGAGGTCAAACAACTCAAGCAAAGTCGTATCCCCATCGTTAAGGTCAGGTGGAATTCGCGGCGTGGTCCGGAATTCACTTGGGAACGGGAAGACCAAATGCGACTCAAGTATCCTCAGCTATTCCCTGACTCTACATCAAACACGACCACGAGCTAAATTTCGGGACAAAATTCTCCTAACAGGGGGAGAATGTAACACCCGCCAAATTAGGACTAGTGATTAGTGCCTAATCAACTGTTAATACATGTAATTAGTTCTGTGTTAGGCTAATTAATGTATCGGATTTTATATTGATGAATATATACAATTTTGCGATTTGATTAAATCGTACGCAATTTAAACCGAATGTAATTCGATTCAATTTTATACGGACGTTGGTGAACAAAATTATTAAATAAGATAACATTATTTAATGACACTATTATATCTAAAATAGTATTTTGATGATAATTCATACATGTTTCGTATCGTACAATTAAAAGCCTACGCGATTAGAATGTTAAACGCGCAAACAATGTTAAGTTATACTTTATAACTCAATTATTAAAGTAATTGGTGAGATATTTTAAGTAAAAATATTGGGTAATTATTCGTGCCTTAAAACGGGTGTATAACGCGCGAAATAATTATTTAAACGGTTAAACGATCGGGAAAATGAACACCGCACGGAGCGCAAACGCGAGGAACAAGTTTGGGACACACCCACATGGGGTGGGCCCCACGAAAAATCTGCCAAAAGGGGTGAGGTCACCACCTCCCCACCCCATTTTCACTTTACCCTTCTCTCTCTTCCTCTCTTTTCTCTCTAAACCACAAACCACCACCACCTCACTAAATCCTAAAATAACACCTCCATACGACCTCGAATCTTCACACTCGTTTGGAAGAAAATAACCACAAAGCAACGATCTACGTTTTCTTCTTTACGGAATTTCATTTCGACAAATTGTAAGTTTCCAACAAATCCCGAAACCTTTAGATTTTCGAGCATTTTTAGCAAGTAGTTGTTTATATAAGCTTAGAATGTCCTTATAAGGGTTGGGTAAAAGAATCAGGCCAAAGATATGGCCGGAAAACTCATTTTGGCTCAAAAATCCGTAAAACAGTCGTAAGTGTCGCAAAGACGACCAGTATTGCGTCACTTCATGCGTCACTTAAGTGACGCATGAAACCCTAATTTTGCCTAAGTGCCGCATAAAGCCCCTTTTTCCCGACACTTCAACCGTCACTTGCTTAGTGACGCCTAGGACCCTTACCGTCACTAATAACCCGACACTGCTTTAATGACGCCCAAGTACGCGTCACTCCTTTAAGTGACGCCTAACCGACACTTACACCCGTCACTAATGGAGTGACGCCACCTTATGCGTCACTTCCTAAGTGACGCCCAAGCCACCCAGTGACGCTTCACTATGCGTCACTTCCATAAGTGACGGCTAAGCCCTAAGTGATGCTATAAGTGACGCATAAACAGAAGGTTTTAAACTAATTTTACACTAAGTTTTGAGACCCAAATTTGACGCCCCATTTCACCAAAATTCAAGTCCAGATGCGTTTTTCACCAAAGCAATATAGTAGAAATAAAAATTTTTCAAGCTGACCTGGCAGCTCGACCCCCGCCAGGGGCTGCCGCCCCTTGGACCCCGCTACCAGGGGCGCTGCCCCCGGACCCCCGTCATTAACGGGCTTCGCCCTTACCCTAGGGTCACGAGTAACAGTGCTACATCTAAACTTTCACACAAAATGTTAAACTTGTATAACATCAAACACGAATGTGACACAACTTCTAAAACACATTGGAACTTACTTTTAGGTATAACACTTCAAAATCATCAAAATAATAATGGGAGATTATTATTACAAACAATCACCAACGGGCCATACACATTTTTAAACACTTAAACAAACAACCAAATCGTGGTAATTTGGACATTCTAGTTGAACAAACAACTACAAGGGTGATCTTTGGGATACTCAATCATGTCATAACCATCGCGTGTCGTGGACACCCTCAGGTTACAAGTCTTTGGATTTCAATTCTTGGCTAATCAACTTCAGTTTATTAAGATAAACTCTCAAGACTCAGGTGAGTCTCATGGCCCCTCTTTTTACTGTTTTACTAGGGGTGTGATACATTGCTTTGTTTTTAACACATGAACGCGAGTACATATTTCCATATACTACATGAGTTGTTTTCAACTAATCAAACCAAAGTCCTCCGTCAGTATAGTCTGGTAATACGAAAGTAGCGTGAATATTAGTATATGGTACCATATAGGATTGACCCTCCTCGTCCGGGTTAGCAAGCACTAACCGGGTAAACGGACGTACTAATATTTGGGAAGACGAGTGTGGATTAGGCACTCGTGGAGGCACCTCGCTCGGAATTCTCTATATGGGACCCGACCCTCGAGTTAAGCTCAGACTATGCGCTCATGGTTGTATACATTATCTGTAACTTTATTTGCTGGATGCAAATCAATACTTAAATCTTGCGGTTCATAGAATATTATTTGATACTCAAACCTGTGAGCTCACCAGCGTTAGCTGACCCATTTTAGCATGTATCACAGGTACTCAGCAGTAGATTTGGACTGCCCATCAGGATGCATCTTAGCTCGAGTCTTCATGCAAACTTCAGAGATTTCATTGCATTAATAGATTTTGTATAACTAATTATGTACTAAAATCTCTCAGATTACGAACACGAGCTACGAATGAGTTCAAACTGTTGTAAACCTTTTAATATTAATATATTTTGTTAAAACGACGCATATAGAGTCGTTTACTATATATCTGTGTGCTTTGATTATTGATTAGTAACACCCAAAGTATGCTTCCGCGAATCATTAAATTTGGGGGTGTTACAATCATAGCAATGAAGGGTCTCAATTTCTCTCTTAAAAAGGTGTGTGATAAGGGTATATTTCATGGTATTAAACTCGGTTCAAACGGCCCTTCTCTTTCTCATCTATTCTACGCGGATGATGCAATGTTTGTCGGTGAAGCTTCTAAAAATAATATGAGAAACCTAGCTCGCATTCTTAGATGTTTCCATGCTACATCGGGTTTAAGGATTAATTTTCACAAATCCAAATTATATGGAGTGGGCGTATCAAGTTCTCAGATTAACAATCTTGCCGGTTGTCTTGGTTGTATCCCTGACTCGATTCCTTTCAATTATCTCGGGGTTCCTGTAGGTTCCAACATGAATCTTAAAAAGCATTGGTTTCCCATCATCGACAAGTTCAAGTCAAAACTGTCCGATTGGAAGGCAAAGAACCTTTCCTTTTGTGGTAGACTAACACTTGTCAAATCGGTTCTTAGTAATTTGCCTCTCTATTTCTTCTCACTTTTCAAAGCCCCAACGTGTGTAATAGATCGCTTAGAGCAAATTAGAAGGCGGTTTCTATGGGGTGGACATGAACATGAAAGGAAAATCAATTGGGTATCTTGGTCCATAGTCATGGCTTCAAAAGAAAAAGGTGGGTTAGGCGTGGGATCCCTTAAAGCTCAAAATTGCACTTTATTGTTGAAGTGGTGGTGGAAATTACTTGATGACAACCATTACATATGGAAAGATGTGAAATCTGCTTGTCATGGGCTCGGTGATAAATACATGCAACATATGTGCAAATCAAAAACATCAGGCGTATGGAGCAACGTTTGTAAGATCTTCAAGGACATCACAAGGTTCGGGTTAAACTTTGATAACTTCTTTTTGTTTGAGGCAGGCAATGGCAAACGTCTAAGATTTTGGAAAGACCATTGGATTGGTGATGCTCCATTTTATGTCAAATTTCCCTCACTCTTCGCATTGGAAAGCTATAAAAATTGTCACATCGCGGATAGGGTCAAATCTAATAGTTTTGTTTGGAATTGGCTTCACAGATTTGATAATCAAGTGATAATCGACGAATTCAACTCAATGTTACATTCGTTATCTTCCTTCTTCCCTAAGGACGCTGAAGACAAAATGATTTGCATGTTATCTCATGACGGTTCATTCTTTGTTAGCGTAGCTAGGCGTTTGATTGAAGATAAAATTTCATCAATTGGTTACAATAATATGCCGTGGTCAAAATGGGTTCCTTTAAAGGTCAACTATTTTACTTGGAAAGCATGTCTAGAAAGAATTCCGGTAGCAAAATGTCTTGAGATTAGAGGCATAAATATCGGTTCTTCTCGCTGCAAGGTATGTGAGGCTGAAGTCGAATGCTCCAACCATGCTCTCGTCAAATGTTCGAGGGCAAACAGTATTATTGCTCGGATATTCCATTGGTGTGGTATTCCTCTTAATAACGTCTCATCGGTGGCTGAGTTGTTGGATTTTTGTGTCAAATGGGAAAATGTTCAAAAAAGAGGAAGCTTTTGGTTGCTATCGTTCAATGCTCGTTATGGTGTATTTGGAAGGCAAGTAATGACTTGGTGTTTAACAACGGTCGCAACTCATCAATGGCCATCACAGATGACATTATATCCACCTCCTTCTTGTGGATCAAACATAGGAGTAGCATTTCTTGCGTTTGGGATGATTGGCGATGTTGTGCTTTTTAATTATTGTCATGTAATTTGTATTTTCGTGTTCTTCCTTCTTCCTTCTTAGTTCTTCTAAGATGTGAAGCTTTTTAATATATTTGCCGTTTCCATAAAAAGACTAATCGGAGTTTGAGTAAAATTTATAATTGGTTTATCTAATTGATGGACGTGAACTAGAATTATGCAGAAATTATCGACAACCTTAACTTTACATCAACTTGAGAATAAGTGAAATTGAGATCAATTAAGGTTTTAAAAATTACACGAACCTTATGGTGATAAATGAAAAGATCATGGTTTACCTCTACCTAGGTGGTTTGTGTTTTCCAATTTTGTTTTTTGGCTTTGAGAATTATTAGAGAAATGCGTTAATTTCTCATTATGACTTTATTTTAAGTTTTACCAATGTGAGTGGCTTGCCTATTTATAAAGATCCAATACAAATTATATGCACATACTATACACGGGTCTGAGTCTTGAGGTCTAGTCTATTTCTATAAAAGCTCAACGTATATGTACATCTGCAAACAAAGTCAATTTCATATTTATTTGTATCTCTTTACAAATTAAATAGTATACTATTATTATCTATAAATATATAAAATATATAAAATAAAATATACTTAAAGCAAAATAGCTTGAGTAATCCTGACTCTTTATTAGTTTTTCTCATCTTGATCCAACGATCCAAATTTAATCTTGATATATAAAATAAAATATACTTAAAGCAAAATAGCTTAGGTAATCCTGACCCTTTATTAATTTTTCCCATCTTGATCTAACGATCCAAATTGAATCTTGATAATTACACTTTACCCCATAAAACCTCCTAAATATTAGATATTTTTATTTGATAAAATAAATCGGCTATTATATAATTATATTATTAAGAAATAAAATCCTAACCATTTACTTATATTAAAAATTAATAATATATACTATCTATTAATGGACACTTAAGCTGACATCATAAAGCTATGTGTCATCTTCTAAGATATGATTTGTTGCTGACATGTCAACACAAGATTAATTCGTTAACATCAGCACCACATTATAAATAAGGAGAAAAATGGGCTAAAAGATCTATTACGGACACTTAATGGACACTTAAGCTAACATCATAAAGCTGATGTGTCATCTTCTAAAATATGATTTGTTGCTGATATGTCATCACAAGATTAATTCGCTAATATCGACATCATAAATAAGGAGAAAAATGGGCTTAAAGATATAATTGCTAAATAAATTCCGTTTTTATTTTATTTTTGTGAGTTTCAATATGTAATAATTTTTTGAGCATGCTTGCTTTCTCGAGCTACTACAACACCATCTTCGAAGACCAATGATATGAAGTGTTCATTGATACATGCAGTAAATATTAGAGTACACAACAAGGTTTTATTTGATTGGTTTTTAGCTATTTCTCTATAAGCATTCTTGAATATCTTCATATAAATTGATACTACCTCCCAAAAATTGAGCAGCTAATCACCTATCTTCATCTTCGATCTCCTTTTTCATTCTATTAATGCCAATTTTAGTTTCATCTTCTAATTTTTCCCTCTTTTAAAAGTTAAACAACACTACAGTATTTTTCATGATTTTGATTATGGTTTATCTCTTTCGATTTCGATTTTTGCAGCAAGAAGATCAAGATTGGATGTTCGTGGTGTTTGTGTTCTTTTCCCCTTAATGGTAATAGACCTCTTTCATTATTCTATGTTTTCAATTGATTTGTGTGATTATTGTTTGCGATGTTAGAGGTTTGAATATGATTTCTAGATACTAAACTTGACTAAATTACACTTTTGTTTTTCTGATTTGTAATGGTTTTAAATCTTTAAGCATCTAAGATTCCTTTCATCTTTTGTATTTGTAGTTTAGTGTTAAATTTAGTTAATTTTCTTATGACTTTTGGTGTTAAATTATAATGGTTTTAGTGTTTTGTTTTTTCAACTTCGACCTTTTTCTTATTAGTTTAGGGTTTAATAATGCTTGAAAATGTTCTTTCAATGCTTTGGTGTTTACTTATTATCGTTTTGATTGTTATTTACATTGTGTTATGTTTGTTTAATGAACACCTAAATGATGCACACCAAGTATTTGATTATATGTCTAAGTGAAAAGGTGTTCTTTGACTTTAGCTTATTTTTAAAGTTTGTATATTAGTTTCTTGGTGCTGATTTGTGTAAGTTTAAAGTTATTTGCAGGCAAAGAATTTAAACAAAGATTTAAAGAAAGTGACTCAGAGAATTTTCGATATCAAGATTGCTGGTAAAAAAATGCTGGTATATATCTTTTTCATTATAGGATCAACTGATTCCAAATATCACTCATGTGTGTATTACATATATATGTGTGCATAATCATTACATTTAATGATAATGTGTATACGAGATAATAGTATTTGAGGAACCAATAGAGAAATATTATTGCTTACAACTGTAATCAAACTACTGCCTCATGATATTAAAAATAACCAAGTGCAGTTGAACCCATTCAAAATCTTGAGAACTTTGAGCTACAGTGACCCGTATAAAGTTCTCAATTATGTTATGTAAGGAATTCTTCAAAATTTCAATTTATTCAGTTAATCTCAATCTTTATGAGTATTTTGTAGAGCAATCAGTATTTGTTATCCATTTCTTGGCTCGATGTGTCAATGATAAAGTACCTAATTAGCGTAAGTCCTTATAAGCATGGTAATACTTTCAACTAATTATATTAACCTTTTTATAGCCTTTCGCTCTTTTGGGTGTTTTAGGTATGAATGAAGTTATCACCTCTGAGTTGGATTTTTGAGACGTATAGATTCGAAAAAGTTGTTATTTATTTAAGTCATGGCTTCTAAAGGAGCTAATTTGTTTTATGAATTTCTTAATATAGAACTGATGATGCAATTCAGAACATGCATGGTACGGTGATCAGCAAGAAAAATGTGCGTACATCATGGGGTACAACTCCTACCAATAGACATGCATGTATTCTCTAACTTTGTTTCTTTATCAACTTAAAATGTAATATTTTCATTTGACTTTAAATTTAGTAGTTTTAGGATCCTGCAGCAACCAAGAAGCAGTAAGTAGTTCATATTCTAAATAAGAGTTATAGTTGTTTAATGAACACTAATATAATATGATGCCTATTAGTTATGTTATAGGTGACAATATGGGTGGTTCGGAAGGATTAACGAAAGTTTTAAAGCAGGTTCTTTTTAGCAAGTTTAATTCAATCTACATCACGAGGCAAGAACTCCTTTAAAAAAAAGGCTGAGTCATGTTGGTAAACTTACATTTTATAACTTTCAATTTGAATTAAGGATGTGTGAAACTGTTTTATTGAAATTTAATTTTGTCTAAATAATCAAAGGATGCTCTTAAGATGCATGCATTAAATATGAAGATGATGATTGGAACCATTTGATTAATGTATAAGTTTAGGTACCTTCTCACTCTATTTCTCCGTGTTCTATTCTTCCTCCTGCAATAAAGATGAAGATCATGGGTATGATGTTATGAACGGTGAAGTGGGAACGGTGGGTTCGGTTGCAAATTTAGTACAAAGGATGAACTCATTCTATTATATTGTCTTATATGTGTATACTAATTCATTTCATCATTTGATCGAGTTTGTGATCTGATATGTATTTGCACATTTCATAGTGGTTTTCCTTCTGGGTCTATCAAGTCTGATATGGGTATATATAGTATTCAAAAATCTTTATTTAGTTAAATGTGTAAATTGGGGTGAGAAAGGTGATAAAAAATGGATGATACTTATAATCTGTTGCCTTTACTTATTACTTCTATAAATCCTACGAGATTATAAAAGTTTGAAAAATTAGTGGTGTAAACAAATTTCCAGTAACTACATCATGTTAGTTCTTATCTAAATTGTTATATTATGTTGTGCTTTCACTTTTATAAAAAGTGATCTTGAA
Source organism: Pseudognaphalium luteoalbum (assembly GCA_963422505.1). NCBI lineage: Eukaryota > Viridiplantae > Streptophyta > Magnoliopsida > Asterales > Asteraceae > Pseudognaphalium > Pseudognaphalium luteoalbum. Next base: position 55,132,507 of record OY730196.1, read on the forward strand.
AAGTGTTATGTAAGATTCAGCTACAGTGATTCATTTAGAAGAATTTGAAGTTTGTATAGTAGTTATTAAATTATTATATGGCTTTTTAGTTTTTTAAAAGTCATGCAAGATAGTGATAGGAAGCAAAGCAAATGTATATCAGATATATTTTAATATATAATAATCATAATTACTTATATAGTTTATGCCAATAAAATATATTGAGTTCTATGTCAAATAGATGAATAATATAGTTTGTTTAGTAAAACCCGAGTATAGTAGTTATAAAAATGGAACTTTTTATATATTATACTCAATGGTCTAATCGGTTCGAGTATTACTTTAAATCTAATCCACTTTTTATAGTCTTTACACTAAATTGCAATATGTAAAAACCTAATAATAACAAATTTTCCATGTTTTAAGATTCTTTTATGTTACATAGTCATAAATGTAATGCTTACAAAATGTAATAATAAAATAAAAATTAATCACATTTTGACATATATTAGAGTTTATTATATCAAATAGAATATTATAATAATTTTCGTGTTATCACGGGTCAGTAAACTAGTTAATAATTAATACGTAATACCTTACATATATACATATATATTAAATATTAAAAATAATTAAATACTCCGTACATAATCAAATACAGTCACGAATTGAGTTAGGGTTTCAAATCATCCATCCCACTATTCAACGCATGATCACCACCTCCAAATCACAGTCATCAAGCTTTGATCTACGCATCGCCCCTGATAACACGTCGTCTGTCAAACCTACAACCCCACTTAAAAAAACTCGCGTGAAAATTACCGCATTAAAAGTAGTTCCAAATCCGACGACGGAGGTGGTGCTTATACTGATGAAGACGGTATTGGATTCTTTGATGGTTAAGATGTTCCGTTTAGCGACAGTGGCAGTGGAGCTTCAAATCCAACAGCGGCGGTGGTGCGTATTCTGAAGAATGATATAGACCATAGTCCTCAATTATGCTTCTTCATCGTTATCAATATGTATAGTTTGTCAATTAGCATTATCTTTTGCATGCTTGATAAATTTAATCCATAATCTACCGGGGTCTCTACTTATACTCAGCTGATTTCTATACATGTCTAGATTGATAAGTGCAGAAGGCTAAGCTTCCTAATTGTTAGATGTCAAGATTTTTCAATCTGTTATTGATTAATTACAATAGGCATCTTCAATGATTAAATTTTATTTTTGAGTTTTTTCTATCATGTTTTGCATAGAATTAACGGTTGACATTGAACAAAGCTCACATGGTCAGAATAACATAGTTTCATGGTAGGAATCATGTTACATTTATTATTGTTTTGATATTTTACTAAATAGTGGTGTGATTATTTTGGTTTCTGATATGTTTGTACTCTTTTAATCGATCCTTTTATGTTCATTTAAACTTTGATAGAGGTAAAAGTGTGAGGCCCATAATCTTTTATCCTATTTCTAGTGAAACCCAGATTATGCCTTGTGATTTGTTTTTCGGGTTTTTTGTCATTAAAATTTTGTACCTTATAAATCTTTAGGTGTTACTTAAACAAGGGATGAAGACTAAAGAGGAAAATGGCTTGGAGCATATTTTAAAGATAGATTATTGTAAGGAACATCCAATATTTTCAAGTTTTAAGGATTATTTTTGCTTTTGTTGGGATGCACTTAAAAGACAAATTTAAATTTGCTTTGTTTGTTTATGTAGTAATCGTGTTTGTATATTTAAATTTTAGTTAGCTAACTATTTGAATTCTTTTAAATATTTAGGCTTCTCTTCTTAATTTACAGGCTCTTATTGTTGAATGAAGGACGATCGTAATTACAAACTTATCATACTCAGTTTTATAATAGTGTATTTGAGGGGTCAACTTCGTCTATCACCGTTGTCATCTAAGAAAATTGATCTAATGGTTTGTATTAGTGTGTGTAAAGTTGTTGGGCTACCCATTGGAGAATATTGGATGTACTCCCTGTTGCGTACCACGACCTGATCTTGCTGTGAAATTGAAACAGACTGAGGAGGTACTTTAATCTGCCTCCATCTATCAATTGCCTTAATCTGTCAACTTTTCTAATATAGTAATTTTTACCATATATATACATAGACTTTGAGAGACCTGTGACCGGTTTGACATGTTTATTTATAAGCTATTTGTATGTTGCACATTAGAGATCAAGTACAACCCAAATGGGTTAATTACCTAAAAAAAAACCTACTTTCAATTTTGTCCCTTTTTTCCCATTGTACTTTTTAATGTCTCAATTCACCATTCAACTTTCATTTTTTGTCCCTATTTTCCCAACTTTGAACAAATATATCATTTTTCAAGTTTTATTTATAGTTTTTTTTTATCATTTATAATTAAAAAAAAGTAAATCAAAAAACTTATCACTTAAACTTGAATAATAACTTTTTTAATGATTAATTATATAACACTTTAAAAAATTATTAAATAAAATTTGAAAAAGGATTTAAAAAAGGATAGATTCGTTACATATTGGGGAAATAGGGACAACCATTGAAAGTTTGATGGGAAATTGAGACATAAAAAAGTACAAAGGAAAAAAAAGGGACAAAATTGAAAGTAGGTTGTGTTTTTCGGTAATTGACCCAACACAAATCAACCCATTGTTAATGGGTTGAAATTCCTACTTTGCCAGATGTAAAAGGAACATATTAGTCACTCGAAAGGGAATGTATCATGATCATCGAATCATCAACTACCATCACTATGTCTTATAGCAGAGAATGGTCCTCTTGCACATAAAAGCGTTGCCTTAAAGTCGTTAATAGTTATAAAGATTTAAGGGAGATATACCACCATAGTATTAATGCAATCCATTGTCTTAGACAGGTTGTAACTCTATCTGTGTTTGTACACAGGGTTTGTTAATGATTAATGACATCATGATATACACAGATTTGTTATAAAATCATCGGCTTTCTTACATCAATCGTTGCTTTTGTTATAGTTGGTTATATAGTCTTTCTTACTCAAATTTATTAAAAGCATAATTATCTTTTGATTATTGATTTGAATTATGATGTTTGATTATTTATCTTGCTGACTTTCTTTTTGTTGTTGCCTATGTATGTAGTTGCAAGAAATCATAACATCTTTACCGGCTCTTTCATAGATGGTAGAGTTTTATATTATTACTTATATGGTATATATATGTAACACCCTCAAATTTACTATTGAGCGGAAGCATACTTTGAGGTGCTACTAATCAATAAACAACGCACATAAGATATACAATGAACAACTCTATATGCGTCGTTTTACTAAATACATTGATATTATAAAAGTTTTACACTATTATAATATAGTTTAGGGTTGAGTACTTGGAAATGCATATAACTATGTGTGAATCTTCATTGTGTGTACATAACTAAATTGATTTCCATTGTATGTACGAAACTATTTATGATCTTCATTGTATGTATATTTGTGAATTGTCAACGTGTGAAGATGCCACGTGTCATCATCTGAATGAGAACACATCACATATACACACACAATGGAGATCAATAAAAGTTTCGTACATACAATGAAGATTAATTTAGTTACATGCACACAATGAAGATTCACGTATAGTTATATGCATTTTCAGGCACTTAACCCTATAGTTTACAAAAGCTCTTGAGCCAAATGATAGAGATTCTATGGCATAACTAAATTATACAAAATATAGTAATGCATGACAATCTCTTGGTATCTGAATGCGACTCGAGCTAATGGGCATCCTGAGTGGCAGTCCTACTACTGCTGAATACCTGAGAATACACGCTAAAATGATCAGCTAAAAGCTGGTGAGCTCACGGGTTTAATGATAAAGTGTAATGTATGAACAACAAGATTTAAGTATGAATATTTGTAATTAAACAAATAAGTAATTGATAAATGATGTTTATAACTGCCATGAGCACATAGTCTGAGCTTAACTGAGGTATCAGGATCACAATTAAGTGCCTGAGCGAGGGTGCCTCTATGTGTGTGCCTAATCAACACACGTATGAACAAATGATAATGCATCCGTTTGACCAGTCAGTGCTTGCTGACCCGAATGGGATTGTCAGTCCCATATGGTACCATATACTAACATTCACGCTACAAAGTATTACCAAACTATGCTTGGAGGACTTATATGATTAGATGATAAACTCATGCAGAATATAGCGATATTTGATACTTGCGTTCACATGTAAAACAAGCATGTATTCTCACCCCTAGGTTTAAAACAGTAAAACAGGGGCTATGAGACTCACCTGAGCCTAATGAGATGCTATCAAGCACAAATGATGATTTACAAGAGAAATGATGTCGTCTCCAACGACTAAAACCTGCAGGGCGTCCTAAATGCGTAAGGTTTTAATGATTAGATGTGGAAACCTGTTGGGCGTGTTAAATGCGCAAGGTTTTAATGATTAGAGGTCTCAACAGACCATCTATGTTGGTTGTTCCCTCAACTAGTTATGTCCAATTACTTTGGTTAATGTTTATGTTTGAAGTTGTGAAAAATATATACGGCCCGTTGGTGATAGTTTGAAATAATGATTTATGAAAATATTATTATCGTGTTTGTTTAATCCTATTTTTCATAATGTATGGAATTGTGTACAGGGGTCCGGGAGCAGCGCCCCTGGTTAGCGGGGTCCGAGGGGTGTCCAAGGGGTTGGCCCCTGGCTGGGCTCGAGATGCTTGAATGAAAACGCATTCAAAAATTGTATTCGGGGTAAAATAAGGCGTCAAAATCTTAGTTCAAACACTTAATAAAAATCTATTTTACACTATACCTGATCGGCTGGAGCATAGCCGATCGGCTGAGAGCACATACCCGATCGGCTGGGAAGGGTTACCCGTCGGTTGGAGTAGTGATACCCGATCGGCTGGATGAGCATAGCCGATCGGCTGGGAATGATTACCCGATCGGCTGGAGCATAGCCGATCGGCTATGAAGTCGTTTCAGGTATGTTCCAGGTCTGTTCACGAAATCAGTTGGTAAAATGAGTATAGGTTCGATTTTTGGACATAATCAGTTTGTAGAACATCATAGCATGATAGTAAATGTATTTTAAACACATAAACTTTAAGAAAAAGTGGTTGATTCCTTACGAGTAAAAATGGAGGTCGGATGGTGATGATGATGTTGATGGAGATGAAGAAGATGATGGAGATGAAGATGGTGGTGATGATGATGCTTGTTGTTGCTGCTTCTTGTTAACGTTGTTGATGATATGGAGGTGAAGATGGTGGTGATGATGATGATGTTTGTTGTTGCTTGTTCTTGTTGATGTTGTTGATGATGTTGAAGAGAGCCGAGAGAGGGAGAGACCGAGAGTAATAGATGATAGATGATGAAAAAATGAAAAAGAGTGAGGCTGCGTTTAGTGTAGTCGGCCAGCTCCAATTATTGAAGTTGGTTGGCTCCCACTCGTAGTACAAAAATACCCGTGTTTTTGTACCCGATCGAAAAATAGTATAATGTTTTCAAATGAACATTATCTAAATATAATTTCGAACATGTTTTCTATCAAAGTATTTTATAAAAATACTGTTTTTGAGATATAAAAATATAACTTTGTTTTAAGTTTGATTGACGGATATGATTCGAATGGTTTCGTCGCGTTTGAGTAAATTTGAATAAAACAAATATATTTTATTTTCATTTGAGTAAATAATAATTATTATTTTCAATAATAATACATTATTTATAAGTTGTGTCATGAATATTTTGAGTTGTACGATACGAAATACTTTGTATATTATCAAAATAATATATAATAAATAATAAGCAGTATTAAATAATAATTCTATATTACTTAATACTTGTGTTCACCAACGCCCGTATAATTGAATAAGAATTTGGCCGATTTGAAGATGCACGATTAAATTTAATCGCGTACTGATATATATATTAATTAATATACATATTGATACATACAATTAGCCTAATACGTAGCACTAATTACATGTATTACAAAATGATTAGGACCTAATAACTAGTCCTAATTTGACAGGTGTCACAATATATTCATAAAATAACCTCTTGCTTCTAATTTTTGATAACATCACAACTGCTCTATGGATTTTTTTTATTTTTTCGCTCAGATCATACATTGAATGGGTGAGCCTCATTTTTGTGGATGCTTTTATACGGTTGAGTTTAGGATTCTTTGATGGATTTTTAAAACATTAGAAGCATGTGTATTTTTTTGTTTTAGATATGCATTGTTATGTTGATTTGTGATGTCTCCTTCGTAAGATTAATACATCTATATATGGTGCCATTTTTCCATACAACTCATTCTATTATAGAGTTGATGTTATTTTGTTGGGCTGCATATAAGTTTAATGTCCTATGACAAAACAAAATTCTTGTCCGTAATCATTTAGGTTTGTTATATGTACAAGAAAGATATTAGAAGTTGCAGCTGAAAACTTGGAGGAACATGACAAGGTCAGTTTATCTTTATCTGTATAGTGGTACTCTAATATTCAAGGCAAGGGTAACTTTCCTTTCAGTGACAAATTCAGATGGTGTGTTGTCATTTGATTAACTCCTCTAATTTTTTAGCATGTTTTTTTTGTCACACTATTATATTTCCATCGTCAATTGCAGCCAGTTTCAAACACAAATGCTTCATCCTTCTCAAATTTTTGCATCCTTTATTTCTTTTTCTTTATTTTTTTTTATCTTTTCAAATGTAAAACTTTAGTTAGATCCATCTTTTCTATATTTTTGTCTATGGATCTACTTCAATTAAGGTTGTTTCTTCTCAGTTTCGTTTTCAAAACCCAATTTTACAAATAGTACTCGGCCCCTTCATCTCGGGTCACCAACCATTCAATCATCATCCCTTCATTCTTTAACATCCATTACCCACCACCGTTTAAGAGGTTTGTTCATCCATGACAGCTTTCTTTCGTCTCTTCAGGTCTGGTTTTGACACCTTCTTTCAACATTCACAAGTTGGTGTTTAGATTTCTTTAAGGTGTTTTGCCCTTCTTCTGTGGTCAAAGCATAAATCTGTTTCTGACGAAGTCGATGTGAGATATGTTTTTACGGGTCTTTGGTTTTGGTAAGTAATGATATGTTTCAAGAGGGGTATTCAAGACTCAAGAGTATCAAGCAAGGCTCGTCAAGTCCTGAATGAAGCTATTATCATTGTACTTGCTTCGAGTTTGTGAATCGGTTATGTGTCTTTTTGGGATAAATTAATTGTCGAGTGCAGTTCATGTGAAGCGTTTATTTATTGTTCAAAGTAACCATTGCAAGTTCAAGTTGAAGATGTTCCAAGTTTATGTTCAAGTGTTTTCAGGTTCAAGATGGTCACAGTCAAGTGCTACTGCAAGCTCAAGGAGATTTGAAGTTATCTCAATTATAAGTAATATCCGCACAATGCAGCGGAAATATATTATAACTCAAGAGTAATTGTATATATAATTGTGTTTACTATGTATTACTAATGATGATGAATCCGTAACGATAATTTAGTGTGTAAAGTTAAAGATTCAGATTAAGAAGGGGCTTAAGTGTATAATATCGATAGAAGTTAATAATATATGAAAATTAAACATTTTAAATTTAGAAATGTTGAGTACCAAAATTTTATTATTTCTAAAAATAGAGTGATAAGATGCATTATATGTAATGTAGATGTAGATTGTGTTAAGTGTTTTTCAAGTCTTAATGTTCCAATTTCAATTTGTAAGTCAATAAGTTTCAATAGTCTAGCACTAACAATAGGTTTCACAACCTCAAGTGTATCATCAATTAAGATCCTTTTGATTTCATTATCAATATATTATCTTATTTTGCCAAAAAGAAAAAGATTACCTCCATTTATTTGACCGTTCTGACTCAAAGTTAGGGGGTGGAAGATTTGAAATCATACATTTCATTTTAACTCTGATACAGCTTGGAAAAGCTAAAGTATTAAATTAGTCAACGTACAAACTTTTATTTGAGCAACTAAACATTTGGTTGGTATTTGCAAAAATGTATGTGCGTAGCTCAATGCCTCAATGCTCGATTGAAACAGGTTGATATCGTTCATTTTGTACATGTCTATCTTTAGCGATATCATTGTTTTTGCATTCGTTTTAAGTTAACTTTATGAACTTTTGGTACTTAATTAGCTGAAATTAACTTCTAGGTGTCAATGTTGAAGAATCGAAATTTGGATTATATTTGGGTAAAGATTCGAGCAAAGTGTGAAAAGTGTTGAAGTCTTGAACTCAAATTAGGTCTGCTGGAATTTGTAGAAGCCGCCGGCTGGAGTAGTCAGGCCGCCGGGTTCTGCCTATTTTTGGGAAGCCGCCGGGTCGTTTGAATATGGAGAAGCCTCCGGCTGGTTACCCTGAGCCGCCGGGTCCTTTGGGCGGCAGAACACTTTTTGCTACAAAAAGCACTTTTCACTTTGGATCTAAAAAACTTTTTATCATCATCTTCACACACGAAAAACCAGCTCCAAGTAGGCGATTTTGGAGGGTTTAAAGCCATTTTTCTTCAACTTTGAGAATCTCCATCATCTTACACCTTGTGGTCACAACAAATCATCATCACAACATTGTAATAACTCGGTTTGCATTTTTATTCGATTATAATTATGTTTCCTTTGATTTCTCTCATTACATGTGTTCATCTTGTTGTTATGATGATTAGTGGCTAGATTATTATGCTTGCTTGGATGAACTAACTAGTTGTAACACCCCCAAATTTACTGTTTAGCGGAAGCATACATTGGGTGTTACTAATCAAATATCACAAGCACAAAGATATAATGAACGACCACTACATGCGTCGTTTTACATTTAAATTGATAAAATAAAAGTTTACGTCAAAGTATCATTTACATTAGCTCCTTTTGAAATTGAGAGATTTAAGTACATAATTAAACTATACAAAATGTAATAATGCAGCTAAATCTCTGATTGTTTGCATGCTGACTCGAGCTAATGGATCTTGATTAAGCAGTCCAACCTACTGCTGGTCACCTGTGATACATGCTAAAATGGGTCAGCGAAACGCTGGTGAGCTCACAGGTTTGTATATCAACATATATTTGTATGAACCGCAAGATTTTATAATATAATTGAATTTAAAATGCAATTAAGGAAAATAAAAGTTATACAGCCATGAGCACATAGTCTGAGCTTAACTTGAGTGTCAGGTCCAATTAAGGAAACCTAACTGAGTTGCCTCCTACGAGTGCCTAATCCACACTCGTCTTCCCAAATGCTAATACGTCCGTTTGACCAGTTAGTGCGTGCTAACCCGGACGAGGATTGTCAATCCTATATGATATCATATACTAACATTCACGCTACAGATGTATTACCAGACTATGCTATGGAGGGCTTTATTGATTAGTTGAAAACAACTCATGTAGTATTTGATTGATTTGTACTTGCGTACAACATGTAAATAAAACGAGCAATGTAATCACACCCCTGATTGAAAAGAAGTAAAATAGGGGCCATGAGACTCACCTGAGCCTTGAGTGTTTAAATTAATAAACTTGAATTGATTAGCGGTAGATTGATGTCCGAAGACTTGTAACCTGAGGGTGTCCAAGACACACAATGGTTATAACATGAGTAGGCATCTCGAAAGACTGCCCTTGTAGTTGTTTGTCCAACTTAGAATGTCCAAATTACTACGATTTGGTTAATTGAATTATCCAAATTACTACGATTTGGTTGTTTGACTTGTGTTTTGAAAACGTGTACGGCCCGTTGGTGATTTGTTTGTAATGATAATCCCACATCATTATTTTGATGATTTTGAAGCATTATACTAAAAAGATAAATTCCAATGTGTTTTAGGAGTCATGTCACATTCGTGTTTGATGTTATACAAATTTAACTCTTTGTGTGAAAGTTTAGATGTAACACTGTTACTCGTGACCCTTGGGTGAGGGCGAAGCCCGTTAATGACGGGGGTCCGGGGGCAGAGCCCCTGGCTGGGGTCGAGCTGCCAGGTCAGCTTGGAAAATTTTTATTTCTACTAAATTGCTTTGGTGAAAAACGCACCTGGACTTGAATTTGGGCGAAATCGGGTGATAAAATTTTAGGTCTCGACACTTAGTAAAATCTGTGTTTTCTTGGTTCTGTTTCATGCGACACAAGGTCAGATATGCGACACAAGAGCTTTGCGACACAAGGGTTGTGTCGCATAAGCTTTCGGTGCTAAATCAATAGCGACATAAGGGTTGTGTCGTATAGGGTATACGACACAAGGTGCGACATAATCGTTGTGTCGCAAAATCTACGACACAAGGGTTGATGCGACATAAAATGCGACGTCAATGGGTTTATGCGACACAACCTTGCGACACAAGGCTTGTGTCGCAAAGATGAACACCAGCCCAGAAACAGCGCCTGTCGCGCTTTTTCCGACCCAAATCACAAATCTAACTCATTTTTAGGCTGAAAAATCGTGTTTTCTTCATACATTTGGACAATACTAAGTTGTGTAAACATTATAACACCGAAATAATACACCAAAATGAGTAGATCTAAATATTTAGAGAATTTCTTACAATTTCAAATCGAAGCTAGAGGAGGCCGAAAATGATGATGATGCTTTTGTAAATCTTGTTCCTTGCTTGATGGTGATTCCGAAAATATAGCTTTTGTTGGTTGGTTTACAAATCCGAAAATTAATGAAATCTTGGGAGAGAATTTAGGAAGTGTGTGTGTTTTGTTGAAATGGAAATGGAAGAAAGAGGGGAAAGAGGTGGGGTGTAGGTGAAAGCCTCACCTTTTTCAGTCCCCGAAATCGCGCTCCGTATGGTGTTCGTTCTCCCGTTCGTTTAGACGTTAAATGTTTATTTTATACGTTTAAATATACGTTTTTAAAATACGAATAATTACCCAATATTTTTGTTGAAGTATTTTACCAAATACTTAATGGTTGCGTTATAAAGTATAACTTTAACTTGTTTCGATTTATTTGCGCGTTTAATAATCTAAGCGTGTAGTCCTTGTTTGTACGATACGAATTTGAATTGAAATATTATCTAAATAATATTTTGGATGTAATTGCGTTATTAAATAATATTATATTATTCAATAAGATTTTCACCAACGTCCGTATTAATTGAATCGAATTGAATTCGATTTAAAACTCGTACGATTTAATCTAATCGCATACTTGTATATATATACTCATCAATATATATGTTGATACATTAATTAGTCTAACACAGAACTAATTACATGTATTATTAATTGATTAAGCACTAATTACTAGCCCTAATTTGACGGGTGTCACACTAGTTGATTAGGGGTGTATACTTTTGGTGTTAATTTATGCTTTGAGTTTGTGAATCATCCATGAATTTGTATGTATTTAGCTTGTTGTTATTAAACTTGTGGCATTTTTAGCTAAGCGATTATAGCGAATGCTTATTGCTTATTGAAAAATACCTAATAAGTTGTTTATCATTGTGGAAGAAAACTTTGGTGATTGTAACACTAATGAGATAAGTACATATACGTTAGCGATTATAACGAATGTTTTTCGTGTGGATGAATCATAAACTCATCGAACTTCAACTTATGTTTAATCAAAGAACCTTGTGTGTTTGAAGCTTGATCCCAAGGATTTGACTTATTTGGTGCTCTACTACTTGATATAGCGAACGTTTTCAACCTAGTAAATTGCTATTGATTATTTGTCTATAAATGATTGAACAAAATTGCGAGTGTAGTTTTGGAACGTGTCAAATGATTTAAGCTAAATTGTGCAAGTTGGTAACCATGGCGAACGTCCATTACTAGGTTAAATCATAGGTTTGTTAATTGAAGTTGAACATTTGGTCTTAGCGAACGTTGAGCTTATGTTCGATAAATATTACTTTGATATATATTTAACCGGTTCTAACTTCACACCCCGAAATCACTAGTGAAATAGTCCAAGCAAGTATTGTTTTTAATATTTAAAGGGTTTCAAACAAATTACTTTGACTCTTAAGAGTCCACTTGCCTAGTTTAACTAAAAATTATAGTTTTAAGCAACGTGACAACTCGGTCACACAAACCCCAACTTTTATTTTATCTTCCAAATTGCTCACACTTATCTTGATTATCTAAACTAAAGTTCCCTGTGTTCAAACCTGAACTTACCAAACTATACTACTACACGATAGGGTCTACTGCCCGGTTGTGTTTTGGTTTAGCACGGTACTTTCTTGTTTACTTTTCAACGATAAATTTAATAACTAGATTTCACACATCAGAAAGAATTAGATCTTTATGTTGAAGTTGTCACATCTTCCTTTCTTTATGTACTAACGGAGTCTCTTAGACTTTATATCTATTACAATTTCACTTTGTTTGTCCGCGTTATCGCGGGTATTAAATCTAGTTATAATATTCATTAAAAATGTAGTAATTGTAAATAAAATTAAAATTAATAGATGAAATATAATTACTTTTACAATTTTGTGTAGTCATCTTTTTTTAATGTTCGAGGATGATAAGGTATAACTATTATCCTTTGATGAAAAGGGTTATAATGTCTAGAAAAAGAACAATTAAAAAATTAATTATAAGTTTTGGCAATTATAGTCACTATTGATACATGGTATTCAAACAATTGCTTAATCTACGTCATGCCATCTGAAAACTAATTGATATGAAGAAAACAGAGGACATTCGATGAGCTTCCACGAGTTCATGCAAAACATGAGAGATGATGAATATTCATCAACTCGCACTATGGTTATAGTTTGGCTAGCTGTTTTTGAACATTTTGTCTTCGTTTGTTGGGTTCTTCTAATGTGTTTGGAGCAGCAAAAGATACGAAAGCTTAAGCATACTTGGTTGAATTTCATGATTACTCTCATTTTGCATGCTTGGAGAGAGGAGGTTCAAGTGGTCTATCATGGTTGTCAATTCGCAATTTGCTCTTTAGAATTTATTGTTGCTACTTGCTAGATTGTTACTAAATCAACTCACACTCTTCAAATTTGTTGAAGTTCAATATATATATACTGTTTTTCACCTAAAAAAAAAACAGTTTGTAAGCTTTTCAAACTAAAACAAACATCAAAGTTATGCTTAGCTTTCAACAACACGGCACTGAAGTTGCGTGCTTCTAGCAACACATTTATTTATCCCTTATAAACTACACAAACACATCCAAAAGACAGACATTAGATGTACCACGAATCTGCCAACTAACTTGAGAGCAATAGCAACTTGCAAACTTAACAAACCTTGTGTTCTAAAAAGGCAGTCCAATACCGAAACCACACGACCAAGAAAGACCAATGCTATGGATGGTTTTTAGACCAACTTCATGCAATATGTCACCATTACAGTGTGTTGCACTGATGTTTCCTTGTTTGCCTCAAATACAGTAAAACTTTTATAGAAACTAAACTCAATTTGCAATATACTTTGTACGAGATCAGTTTTGATTACTACTATGAAATATACCGGTGAATTGGTAACCAAATAGTAAATGCAAGACAATATATATTTTTGGGTTTTAGATCTAAACCAATAACAGACAGTGTTGTAGAAGTGAATTAAGTGATGAATGCTTCTCAAGGCGGTGTTGCAAACAGGCAAAAGTAAAGGTAGCTTGGTTGATCACTAAATGGGGGTCAATAATATTAGAAAACAATGTATACCTAGAGTTCTAGATTTTTATCAAACTATTTTTAGAGTTATAGATTTCACAATATAATAGGGACGATGATAGCTAGGCAAGCAACGACAATGGTTTGATAGTAATTCTTAAAAGTTGATGATGACAGATGACTTAGTCGACCACCATCACACTTGCAATACCATTTTCTTCTACTGTTGGTTTACGGTTCTTCAAAATAGCCCTAGTAACTTCAAGAAAAGATTAAGGGATTGGCTATTTCAAGAAAATTATGCAACTTGCATAAGAGACGGTATCTTTTGATGTTAACAAAAGCAGTTGATGATCAAGGATGGTTGAAAGAGTGTTTTATAAAAATCAATTGAATCATCTTGATTAAAATGCCTGTTTGTAATGCTGTTGTTAATGGCGGCAATCAAATTATCACAGGTATTGTTCATATTTAGAGCTTCCCCTCCAACATCAACTTCTTGTCAGATTTGGAACAGCAAACTGCATCTCACTAGCAACGAGAGCACTTTTACCAAGCTGTAAAACTTTGAAAATATCTCAAGCTAAAAACTTAAACAGCACAAAGTATAAAATAATGGAAAGATAAAATCCATAGAATCCAAAGGCTCAAAGCCTAAACAAAATTCACCCCCATAAAAATAGAGGTACCAAAACATAATCACTGTAATGTATCACAAGCACCCTCAACATGAGTGCTATAATAACAAACTAACAAAAAAAATACTGAAAATAGATAAATGTCGACCTCACACTTAGTCGACCTCTTCAATCTTAGGACCAGCACCGCCACCTGAAGGTGCGGGTTCCTCATCCATACCACCGGCAGCATCACCAGCTCCTCCCTGGTACATCTTGGCAATGATTGGGTTGCACACGTTCTCGAGCTCCTTCATCTTGTCTTCAAACTCATCAGCCTCAGCAAGCTGGTTGCTGTCCAACCATGCAATAGCCTCATCAATGGCATCCTCAATCTTCTTCTTGTCACCAGGGGTCAGCTTCTCACCGATCTTCTCATCCTTAACGGTGTTCCTCATGTTGTAGGCGTAGTTCTCCAAAGCGTTCTTGGCCTCAACCTTCTTCTTGTGCTCCTCATCCTCAGACTTGTATTTCTCGGCTTCCTGAACCATCTTCTCAATCTCTTCCTTTGAGAGACGACCCTTATCGTTGGTGATCGTGATCTTGTTCTTCTGTCCGGTGGTCTTGTCCTCTGCTGAGACATTTAAGATACCATTGGCATCAATGTCAAAGCAGACAGTGATTTGTGGGACACCACGGGGTGCTGGGGGGATGCCGGAAAGTTCAAACTTGCCCAACAAATTGTTGTCACGGGTTCTTGTACGTTCACCTTCATATACTTGGATCAACACACCAGGCTGGTTGTCAGAATATGTGGAGAAAACTTGTTCCTTCTTTGTTGGAATGGTGGTGTTTCTTGGGATTAGAACAGTCATGACACCTCCAGCAGTTTCAAGACCAAGTGATAGAGGGGTGACATCCAAAAGAAGTAAATCTTGGACCTTCTCGTTACCCTCACCGCTCAAAATAGCAGCTTGGACGGCGGCTCCATAAGCGACAGCCTCATCAGGGTTGATGCTCTTGCAAAGCTCTTTACCGTTGAAAAAGTCCTGAAGAAGCTGTTGAACCTTGGGAATTCTAGTGGATCCACCAACAAGAACAACATCATCAATGGAGCTTTTGTCCATCTTGGCATCCCTTAAACACTTCTCAACTGGCTCCATACACTTTCTGAACAAATCCATGTTGAGCTCCTCAAATCTAGCACGGGTAATGGTGGAGTAGAAGTCAACACCTTCATACAGAGAGTCAATTTCGATGGTGGTTTGAGCAGTGGATGAGAGGGTTCTCTTTGCTCTTTCACAAGATGTTCTCAACCTCCTAAGAGCTCTTGGGTTTCCTGTGATGTCCTTCTTGTGCTTTCTCTTGAATTCTTGAACAAAGTGGTTAACCATTCTGTTGTCAAAATCTTCACCACCAAGATGGGTGTCTCCAGCTGTAGCTTTAACTTCAAAAATACCTTCTTCAATGGTCAAAAGAGATACATCAAAAGTACCACCACCAAGATCGAAGATGAGCACATTCTTCTCACCAACGCTGGTAGCCTTCTTGTCAAGACCATATGCGATAGCAGCTGCAGTTGGCTCATTAATGATACGCATAACATTAAGACCAGAGATAACACCGGCATCCTTGGTGGCTTGACGTTGTGAATCGTTAAAGTAAGCAGGGACTGTGACAACAGCGTTCTTGACAGTTGACCCAAGGAAAGCCTCAGCAATTTCCTTCATTTTGATAAGAACCATGGAGGAGATTTCCTCAGCAGCAAACTGCTTCTCCTCACCCTTGTAGTTGACAGCAATCATGGGCTTCTCAGCTGGTCCAGGGGTAACCTTGAACGGCCACAACTTAATGTCACTTTGGACAGAAGCATCAGAAAATCTTCTACCAATGAGACGCTTGGCATCTGTAATAGCAATCAACATGGTTAAAATACACTTAAA
The DNA here is from genome assembly GCA_963422505.1 of Pseudognaphalium luteoalbum. Lineage (NCBI taxonomy): Eukaryota > Viridiplantae > Streptophyta > Magnoliopsida > Asterales > Asteraceae > Pseudognaphalium > Pseudognaphalium luteoalbum. Next base: position 55,148,667 of record OY730196.1, read on the forward strand.
TTACATAACAATAACATTACAAATTAGTATGAAAGGCAGTCAAACATTAAACGAAATGGATAGAAAAACAATAAGAATATTTTAACAGCATAACAAAGATATCGTACTTACACATTGAATAAGACACACGAAGACAGTAACATTAACAATTACTTTAAAAAAAACTAATTAAAAAGTAAGGGCGACAAGAGTCCTGTATAAAGAGTTAAGTCTCAATTTCTCCCTTTAACCAATTACAACATTTTAAACCGCCTAACTAAATAATCTCTTATTCTAGCTACTAAAATAATGAACGCTTTGACTAAAGCAAACCAAAGTGCACGTTTAAATTGTATTGATAACTTTAAAATAATATTTTTGAAGCGGATGCAGAACCAAAAGTATAAACACAGGGTTTGATTAACTTAATGGAGTTTTATTATATATGGAATTAAAAAAGCATGACATAGTTGAATTGCATCAACACATAACTAATATTAAATCGGGATGGATAACAAACTAAGTTAAATATTCTTGAATTTATAACTTGGATACTTAGATTTGACTCAACAAGGATAACAGACAGAAGCAATCACTTCTCAAATTAAAACAAACATCACAGTTAAGGTAACACCTTAAACAAACTTAATCAATCAACAGAGCATATATCAATCAATCAATCAATCAAATCCTAGAAAAACGGCGCCTTAAATGGATCGATTAATAAATTCAGATATACAACTAAAATAACTTGTAAATACGAAACATTATACAGCTTCCATGACATCAAATCCACTAGGTTTCTTACTTCATCTAGTACTAGCAATAGGACATAGAGCTTAACATCACTAACAGCATATTAATAACATATTAAAACACACAAGCTAAGTATATCAGATCTAGTCTAGCAATAACATATAAACATCAGGCAATACAATACGAATCAGACGTGCCTAATTCCAGATCTACAGCTCAAAAGTATAATAAACATCAGATCTAAAACGAAATCAACATAAGTGTGAAGAAAACTCACCAAAAACGGTGTTAGTAGGGTTCATGGCGACTTGATTCTTAGCGGCGTCACCAATCAACCGTTCGGAATCAGTAAACGCAACATAAGACGGCGTCGTTCTGTTTCCTTGATCGTTAGCGATGATTTCAACACGATCGTGTTGCCATACACCAACACAAGAGTATGTAGTTCCTAAATCTATACCGATGGCTGGACCTTCACCTTTGCCGGCCATTGAATTATGTGATTATGAATGTATGTGTGTTTCTCTCTCTGTGTGAAAAGTGTGTGAAATTAGGGTTTCAAGAGAGAGAACAGTATGAGAGGGTTTGGAAACGGAGGAAAAGGGGTGATATATATTGAGAGGAGAGGAGAGGAGAGGAGATGTGATTCTGAGTTCTAGAATGTTCTTCAACCGCTCAGATTGATTTTATTTGATTTGATTGGACGGCTACGATTTAAGGAGATTTGAGTCGATTTAAGTTGGTCAAATCCTTCTCGTTCTAGACCTAATTTTTGGGAGCCTTTCACACCCCGCCGCCCTCCTTTGTTTCCTACCTGGCTTCTTTCGAATAACATCTCTTTTCTCTTTTCCTCTTTTATCTATTTGTGGAATTTATTTATTAAATTTTAATTTCATGTATTTTTTTGTGGAAGGAAAATAAACCTTTTAATTATTTGAATTTCATCTAAAGAATTTAAAAGAAATTATATGAGTATTTTATTTTTCCTAAAATCTTACGTGTATATTTTAAGTTCAATTTCAATTATTTAAAATTTTAGTGGATTCTGATTGAAAATCAAAGTTGAGAAAAAAGTTGGAGACACATTATAACAATTTTAGGGTGTAATCGAATTGACCTAAACAAAGACAGTTTCAACCTCGAGCGTGAATCAATGAGATAACTCTGTATGAACTAGATCAATCCTTATTTTTAGGCTTGAGTTCGACTTAATTAATAAATTAATTCAATAGCATTTATGTCAAACTCGACTCAATGAATCTAACAGAATATAAATAACATGTTATTCAAGGTTTATATTAACAAAGGCGATATTTTAAATTCGATTCAATTTGCTACTTTCATGCTCGATTTAACTCAAAATTTTATAGAAAGTATGGTAAATATGTGAATGCACATTTTACGTAAAGGGTATAAGTGTAAAACAACACCATCTTGATGATGCTTGCAAGCTTTCGAGCCAAGTATTTTGATTCTCGAGCTCGAATCGAAGTGTGAAAACTAAAGGTTGGTGATAAATACAACACATCTTTTGATTCATACACCACCTTTTACGCATTTTGGAGCAGTACTGTACAATACTGCAATTCATAATTTTGGTGTATGAATAAAAAGAATGTTGTATATATCAACACCAAACTAAAAGGTGCCTCCATATTGTATTTGTTTTGACATAACACATGATGATGTATCTAGGTTTGCAGATTCGGGTCTTGTAACACCCGGTCAAAAAGTTAAATTTTCGCGCCAAATTTAAACTTTAGATAATTGTATTATTATATGCAATTACAACCAAGTGATCGAAAACTTCATATATTTTTATATAATAGACAAGGATTATAATCACAATTGAAACGAGCTGAGAACAAATTACATTTTTGTAATTCAAGTGAAATGTTTTCATTTAAAATATTTACGAAATAGTTTGAACAAAATTATAAATGTAACATATTAAATTTGTATAAAAATCGGGTATGAATATACGGGTATTTTATACTGCGAATTGAAGACGAAGTGGGGGAAAAACCCCTCCCCTCTTCCCTTTGGTCAGCCGCCCCAAACACACCCTACCCCCCCTCTTTTGTTTCACTTCCATCCAAACACACACACAACTATATCCCTATCTCTTTTCTCTCAAATCATCCAACAACTAACAACAACAATCAACAACAACAACATCATCATCACTTGTATTTTCGGAATCATCATCAACAAGAGCAACAACAAACATCCACCATCATCATCATCATCTTCTTTATCTTCAAGATTCACCATCTTCATCCTCAAACCCTCGATCTTCAAATCGTAAGGATTTCTTCACTTTTTCTTAAGATTTCTTGTTAAAAACACTTAATATATCATGTACTAACATTATAACAACAAGATTCGGCCTAAAAATGGGTTAGATTGCGTTTTTGGGTGAAAACCCGTCGAACAGTTGCAAGTGTCGCCCACAGACCTGCAGTATAGCGTCACTTGCCTAAGTGACGCATGTAAGTGTCGCATCCTAGTGACGCCTTTGAGTGTCGCCCTTGAGTGACGCCCGTAGCGTCACTTACCCAGTGTCGCCCTTGAGTGACGCCCGTAGCGTCACTTCCCAAGTGACGCCAATCTTAAGTGTCGCCTATAGCGACACTTGCCTAGTGTCGCCTAAAACAGAAAATACACATTTTTCACTAAGTGTCGAAACTCAATTTTTACCGCCTGATATTACTCCGAAATAAAATTTTGGAGCGTTTTCACTAAAGCAATATAGTAGAAATAAAAATTTTCCAAGCTGACATGGTAGCTCGACCCCAGCCAGGGGCTCTGCCCCTTGGACCCCTCTAGGGGTTGCCACCCCTTGGACCCCGATACCAGGGGCGCTGCCCCCGGACCCCCATACACAGTTTTCAAACCTGAGCGACGAACGAATATTGGCACCACTAGCTTAGACAAACTAATTTGTCTCGTACTCATATAACCTCATGTGTTTAGGACACTAGGAGGTTACCCATCGGACGACGTGTAACACCCTCTTTCCGGGTCTGGTAATTCCTTTATTTAAATTAGTTATTTAAATTGTTTTTAGGAATTACTTGATATTAATTATTTTACTTGTGAAACTTAAGTAAATAAGTCTTAGGACTTATTGTGAATAGTAAACTATTAGTTGTTTTAAATTATTACAGATGACGGTAAAATAAAATTAATATTCTCGCAAATGGTTTTTAGGTTCCAGACAATAGATTTAGGACGGGTATAAAATTATACCATTTAAATATGTGAGTCGGTTGGTAAACCGACTTTGAGAACTCATATGTTTGTAAACTTGAACCCTTTCTTCATTTGCAACTACAAATTCAAGAAAACCATAACCAAAGTAGAAATTAAACTGATACTTCTGTGAATTCGAATTCAAAACATCAGAACTGTTATCGTACACATCATCATCTTCAACATATCACTCTCCTTTTCATTTAAAATAAAAGTGAGTTTGATTTTGAGTGATTAAGTCAAATTGAAGCTTGATTTGTTGCTATTAGGTATTATTTGATGCTACTTGAAGTATTAGAAACCTTAGAATTGAGTTTCTTGAAGTTTTGGTGAGTTTAGGTTCGAAAAACTCGTAAGAACGGCGAAATTCGCAGTTCTCTGTTCGTTCTGCGAACCGAGCTCAGGCTGCGAAGCGAGTTGAGTTCTGCGAGGCGAACTGAGATCTTGCGAACTGAGATATTGTTCTGCGAGTTGAGGATGCCTTGCGAACCGAGTTGCTGCGAGGCGAGTTGAACTTGCGAAGTGAGTTGAGTTTGCCTTGCGAATCGAGTTCTGCGAGCCGAGATGGCTTTGCGAACCGAGTTATGTTGTTGCGAGTCGAGTTTTTCTGCGAACCGAGTTGACCTGCGAACCCAGATTACTGCGAACCGGAATTTTTAAGATTTTTGTTTCGCAAATTTTGAAAATGCATAAGTCTTTTCGGGGTAACGGACAGATGACAACTTCATTAACTCGGATTGATTTGAAATTCGCATGGTCACTCAGAAACGACCTAATGATCCCGGCTCTATTCTAAGAGTCTAGGCAGTTTTTGGCCATTCGAGGTCATCTAGGGGCCTAAAATGGCATTTTTCAGTTTTAAAACGTCAAATTGGGATTTTTATGATTTTAATTCTGATTGAACTGTTGTTTGTTTAGACTTCCGAAATTATCTGATTGAATAAATATGCTAAAAAGATGATTGTGGAACAAGTTACTAACTTGTGTGTTATGTGGTGTTTCAGATACTCCGAAGACTCAGTAATATCAGATTTCTGAGTGTTGATGCTGTAGAGGTATCGGTGAGTGGATTCAAAACTCACCATTTGATTTAGTTGTAATCATTTGATTTCAACTAATAAACGTAGATATGTTGTTGTTGATTCTTTATTATACCTTGTTGATTATAAATCTACGTGTTATGTGTGGCCTTTGGGCATCAGTTGTTAGTGAGGTCAACGAGTTGATGAACTGTTGGTTGGGCTAGTGGGTTGTTGTATGAATGATACAGAGTTGTACTTCATTTGTTGTGTGTATAGACTCTGTATCTGAATATAGTAACCACTAGCTATCGGTCTCGTCCGTTATGGCCATACGGATATGGTTGGATAAGTGTTCTTGGGGAGCCTCCCGGGTATTATGGTTATCCCCAGAGCCACCGATCCTCATTAAGTACTTGATGATTGTTGATTGTTGATTGTTAATTGTAGTATTTGCGGATATTAGAAGTAATTCGGTGATGAAGCTAAGTTGAATGTTGTGTGATGAGTTTACTCATTTAGCTTCGTGCTAATCCCTCGTTGTTACTTCTTGCAGATTTTTGATAGAATGTGGGTAGCAAGAAGTTAATGATTAAAGCAAGGGATGTTTGAAGATTATGCTACTCTGAAAATGTTTTGTATAAAACGAAGTTAGTTTACGTAATGCCTCGAAAAGTGAATTTGGTTAATACTTTTGGATAGTATAACTTGATTATAACTGTTTTGTACATTATATATATGGTGTAGTAATCAAATATATGTTTTAAATACCTACGCTTCCGGTTTATTAATATAATATTGTGTTTTGGAATGAGGGGCGTTACACGACGCGCGTATCGTAGGATCGCTAACTCCTCAGGTGAGTTTCATAGCCCCACTCTTTCAACTGTTTTACTGTTTTCGGGGTGAGACGCATGCTCAATTACTGTTTTCGAATTATAAGCCAATCTTTTATATACATACTTAGCTACAATATATCAATTTCATGTGCTACATGATACCCCATCTGGGGTATTGGTTGGTTTAACTTATACCTATATCTATATATATATACATACATGCTTGTACTTCATCTCAAGCACTTGGTGCTGCATACAATTTACATATGTATATAGACATACATACTCTCTACAAACAGCAACCATACTAGTCGGGCATGTCGTAGTACTACCGGCTCAATTATATACATTGCTTGCGAGCAACTCAAAATGATGTCACGGTCTAAGTGGGCACAAAACGATGCCACGGTGAGAAGTGGGCACAAAACGATGCCACGGTCTTGCAGTGGGCACAAGTATGATATCGCGGTAAAGCGATACACTCGATGGATGGGCGAGCTTATGCTAGTGATCCACACACACCTGCGGATGGGCGAGCTTATGCTCGTGATCCGTACAATTAACGGATCGGCGAACTTTCGTGCGAGGCCGTCAACTCGGTATTTGTTTAAATACTCAAACATAGTTCTGCGGGAACTACAAATAACTGTTGTCGGATGCAATACAATGAATATTCAAACATAGTTCTGTGGGAACTACAACCAACTGTTGCTGGATGCAACACAATAAATACTCAATCATAGTTCTGCGGGACTACAAATCAACTGTTGCTGGATGCAACACACTATGCCAAGTGGCACACCAATTATTACACAACATCATATGACGTAATCATACAATTACCCAATAGTCCTTAGGCATGTTTGGCCTCACATTGATAGATTACTTAATACCCGATAGGTATCTAGGCATGGATTGCCACATCTCATTATGTACTTAGGTGCACAACTAAACCGATTTAGGTATGAGATACCTTGTAGGATGTATACACATTGGTGTTATAATTGTAATACAATACATATCAAAATTGTAGATTTTGAATTACTTTTCAAAACATAAGAGGTTTATACTTTATGTATCCACTAACAATCCTATGAACTCACCAGCTTTATAGCTGACTCGTTTTAGCATGTATTCTCAGGTGCCCAGCAGGATTAGGATTGCTACAAGATTATGACTAGCTCGAGTCGCATATTTTCAAACAATTGGGACCACTCTGCATTTACTTTTGTATTTTCAAATTATGTATTTGGAAATTCGCTATTAAACACGCAACGTTGTAAACGTTCTATTTTGGAAATGTACAACTATTTTCAAACGTCTCATTTAGAGTCGTTCATTATGTATCTTATGCTGTGATATTTGATTTGGTAACACCCGACCCGACCGCTTCCGCTACCCGAAATTTGAGGGTGTTACAGGTCTCATAGTTGTACTTCTCATATCCATAAATGATATTTAACTCAAAGATACTTCACCGCTTTTAGAAGATAGAACATCAATCGCTGACTTTAAAATTACAAAAGATGGTAAAGAGTCAACGGCCGCTAGGTTCAAATAAAACTTAATGTATAAGGTTTGTTCATCAAAATTATAATTGTCAGGACCTTTTTCAGCCCGTATATAAGTACAGAAGGTTAGATTCTAAAACTAATCACTAGAACAAAATTGTGATTTGGTTACACCAAAAAAGTGTGACGATATGCATAAAGTCACACTTGGTTTTTAATGTAGGTGTGATGAAAGGTCGAGCGACCATAGGGTACATACGGTGACATTAGCGAGTTAGTGGTCGTATCCATTTAAAATCAGTAACCAAAACCATAAAATGTGTGACCAATTGGGTGGAACTTTATTTTGGTTTAATTAGTTTTAGTGACCGTAAACACTTTATAGTCACACGAGCGATTTTTGAGAGTATCTATTGTTCGTCCTTTGGCTACATGAATATATAATAGATGTGGCATTTGCGATTATTTAGTCACACAACGAATGTATTTTTAGGGAATAGTCACATACAATTGAGCAAACAGTGGCCTAACACTGTTAATGAGTGTGACCATATGATTGGTAAAATCAAGTAAGTGTGTAATTTGTGTGACTATTGTCCGTCCTTTAGTCACATGAATATATAATATATGTGGCTTTTGCCATGATTTAGTCACACAACGATTTTTTTTTGTTGATTTAGTCACATACAATTAATCATAAAGTGGCAAAAAAAATTAATAAGTGTAACCATATACTTTTTTAAGACAAGTAAATGTGCTTATTGTGTGACTATTTTTCATCCAATGACCACATAAATTTTATGTTATGTGGCGTTTGTCATATTTAGTCACACAACGCAGTTTTTTTTTTTGGATTTAGTCACATAAAATTAAGTAAAAAATGGCCAAAAGTGATAATAAATGTGGCCATATGCTTTTTAAAGTAAAGTAAATGTGTATTTTGTGTGACAATTGTTTATTCAATGGCCACATGAATTTTATGTTTGTGTAGCATTTTGTAATATTTAGTCACAAATTCCCAATCTTTTTAACACCTTTTTATGATGCATACAAAGTAGGTTCCATGCTGCTGTACACTCTACCATTGACTTTATGAGGCAGACTTATGCACCCGTGTTAAATAGAATTCCCAATCTTAGAGTCTATACAGTTGAACTTCATTAGTCATCCGATATTGAAGCTTCTACACCTGCAATGTATATACAAATAACTTCTGAATTATGATATGAATTACAAGGGGAAAGAAGTTATCAAGTATCAAAAGGTTTAGAAGTAGGTCAAGATCACCTAAGGGAGCAGCAAGTAGTGGTCTGACAGATGAGCTAAGTCTTTTACGAGAGTTGCACAAATCAAATGTTCTATATAAATCAAAGCCAAAAAAAAAAATAGAAAACAAAGAGCCATATTCTACTATTTTGTTAGATATAAAATTGTTATTGTATTGTTTGTTTTACATAGATAGTAACTTAGCATTAGTCAGTATATGTTTGTGTTTTTCTTTGCAGGTCTTTATTCATAAGTTAGCTAGATAGTATTTGATTATTCGTGGTCTTTATGCATTAGTCAGCATATTTGATTAGTCAGTATACATAGATAGTAACTTAGCTAATTTCATTATTCGTGGTCTTTATGCATAAGTTTTTCTTGGCTTCTACTTGTATGTTATTGTAACACCCGGTCAAAAAGTAAAGTTTTCACGCCAAAATTAAACTTTAAATAATTGTATTATTATATGCAATTACAACCAAGTGATCGAAAATTTTTATATATAATAGACAATGATTATTTAATAATCACAATTGAAACGAGCTGAGATCAAATTACATCTTTGTAATTCAAGTGAAATATTTTCTTTTAAAATATTTACGAAATAGTTTGAACAAAATTATAAATGTAACATATTAAATTTGTATAAAAATCGGGTATGAATATACGGGTATTTTATACTGCGAATTGGAGACGAACTGGGGGAAAAACCCCTCTCCTTTCCCTTTGGTCAGCCGCCCCAAACACACTCTACCCCCCATTCTTATTTCCTTTTCATCCAAACACCCACACATCTCCATCTCTTTTCTCTCTTTCAATTCTTCACCACCACCAACAACAACAAACAATAACTAACAACAACAACATCATCATCACTTGTATTTTCGGAATCATCATCAACAAGAGCAACAACAAACATCTACCATCATCCTCTTCATCTCCTTCATCTTCAAGATTCATCATCACCATCTTCAAACCCTCGATCTTCAAATCGTAAGGATTTCTTCACTTTTTCTTAAGATTTCTTGTTAAAAACACTTAATATATCATGTATTAACTTTATAACAACAAGATTCGGCCTAAAAATGGGTTAGATTGCGTTTTTGGGTGAAAACCCGTCGAACAGTTGCAAGTGTCGCCCACAGACCTGCAGTATAGCATCACTTACCTAAGTGACGCATGTAAGTGTCGCATATTAGTGATGCATCCTAGTGACGCCTTTGAGTGTCGCCCTTAGTGACGCCCGTAGCGTCACTTACCCAGTGACGCCCTTAGTGATGCCCGTAGCATCACTTCCCAAGTGACGCCAATCTTAAGTGTCGCCTATAGCGACACTTGCCTAGTGTCGCCCAAAGCAGAAAATACACATTTTTCACTAAGTGTCGAAACTCAAATTTTACTACCTAATATTACTCAGAAATGAAATTTCGGAGCGTTTTCACTAAAGCACCATAGTAAAAATAAAAATTTTTCAAGCTGACTTGGCAGCTCGACCCCAACCAGGGGCTCTGCCCCTTGGACCCCGCTATCAGGGGCGCTGCCCCCGAACCCCCATACACGGTTTCCAAACCTGAACGACAAATAAATAATTACACAACTCGCTTAGACAAACTGAATTGTCTCATACTCATATGACCTCACGTGTTTAGGACACTAGGAGGTTTACTATCGGATGACGCGCGTATCGTAGGATCGCTAACAACTCACAGGTGAGTTTCATAGCCCCACTCTTTCAACTGTTTTACTGTTTTCGGGGTGAGACGCATGCTCAATTACTATTTTCGAATTATGATAATAAGCTTTTATAATTCACAATCATCTATACTACTGTTATGTAATATGAATGTGTAATACTTAGGATTACACCCATCACATTGTCGTAGAACAACATCAATACATAACCTAGGTAGGTTACAAGTGTACACTGTTAGATTGTTGAAAAACAATCACCATTATATAACTTGATTAAGTTATCACTAAACATGGACCATATTGTCACGGGATAATATTAGCGAATGAACTAGAACTGGTTAGTTCTACCTAGTTGGACAACGACCATACTCTTACATGATTAGTCTTCCTTTTAGGAACTAATACTGCTCATGCAAATCAGAATCTCTACATACTTGCTAGGCTGAGGCTAGAAGTATACATTAGTAACATACGTTAGTATAGAATCCTTATACTAATACAAACAACTAGGTGATGATTAGTCATACCTAGGCTTATTATGATACACCAAATAGTTAAGTTATGTATATACATACTTAGCTACAATCAATCAATTTCATGTGCTACATGATACACAATTTAAGGTGTTTACCAATTTGACATATATTTATATATATATATATATATATATATACACATACTTGTAATCCATCTCGAGCACTTGGTGCCAACTACAATTAACTATGTATGTAGATATACGTACACACATACAAATACAATCAATTCAGTCGGGCATGTCGAAGCACTGCCGACTCTCATTTACCCTAGTCGGACATGTCGTCGTACTGTCGACTCAATTACTTTAGCTAGCATGTCGTAGTACAGCTGGCTCTACATTTCACCGGTCGGGCTCGTCGTAGTACAGCAGACTTAATTTCATACTTTGCTTTCGAGCAATTCGGTCGATGCCTGATTAGGCACAAGACGATGCCACGGTAAAGTGGGCACAAAAAGATGCCACAGTATTGCAGTGGGCACAAGTACGATATTGCGGTAAAGCGATACAAATCAATGGATGGGCGGGCTTATGCTCGTGATCCACATACATTCACGGATGGGCGAGCTTATGCTCGTGATCCGCAACAAGTTAACGGGTCGGTGGAGTTTCCATGCGAGGCCGTTAGCTCAATCATGTCCGGGTTAGTTTATACTAACTGGTTAAACGGACACACAAACCATTTTCAATCATGTCCGGGTTAGCTCATGCTAACTGGTCAAATGGACATACTAAACATTTCAACTATATCTCTACGGAACACAAAACATTTTCAATCATAGTTCTACGGAACTACAATTATTTGCAATAAGTCCGGGTTAGCTAACACTAACTGGTCAAACAGACACACTAAATAAACAACCATAGATCTGCGGGTCTACAATCAATTGTTGTTGGATGCAACGCACTATATATACTCAATCATAGTTCTGCGTAACTACAATTATTTGTTATCATATGACGTGGTCATACCATTACTCTATAGCTATTAGGCATGTACTGCCTCACGTTTATGGACTCATTATTACCTGATAGGTATCTATGCATGGATTGCCACATTTCATTATGTACTTAGGTGCACAACTAAACCGATTTAGGTATGAGATATCTTGTAGGATGTATACACACTGGTGTCACAACTTTATAACAATACATATCAGAATCGCAGATTCTGAACTACTTTTCAAAACTTAAAAGGTTTTATACTCTATGTTTTAACTAACAAACCTATGAACTCACCAGCTTTATAGCTGACTCGTTTGAGCATGTGTTCTCTGGTGCCCAGCAGGATTAGGATTGCTACGAGATAAGCTAGCTTGAGTCGCATATTTTCAAACAATGGGGACCACTCTGCATTTACTTTGGCATTTTTAAATTATGTAATTGAAACTTCTATTAAACTCGCAACGTTGTAAACGTTCTACTTTAGAAAATGTATAATTATTTTCAAACATCTCATTTAGAGTCGTTCATTATGTATCTTACACTGTGATATTTGATTTGGTAACACCCGACCCGACCGCTTCCGCAACCCGAAATTTGAGGGTGTTAGTTATACTGTTGGGTTGAATATTAAAATTCATACGCAATTGCGGAGATGTCATTTATAAATATCTGTCGCAGGTGCATTTATTTTCTTCTGTGATGATGCATAGATCAGTGTATAATGTTTTTCAAGTTGTTGATTTGCTTGGTTTTGCTTTCTCCAGGTAATTGACAAGGTTCAGGAAGAAACCAAGAACCGCACTGGTATGATCTCAGCTCGGTTATCACTGTTCTTCCGTTCCTGTCCTGCAAATCGGCAGCCCCTTCTTGCCAGAATCATACCGGAAAAACAGAATTATACTGTTACCAGGTAATACATATCTGATCTTGCTCTGTCCCTGTATTATTTATCGTCGGATGTACTGTTCATCTCGGACTTACTGTTCATAACAGATTACTATTCACCTCCCAATTTCCTGATTATGAGTGATTCCCGTGTTCCTGATTTCCGATTTGTGATTCTATTTCTGCTCATCCGGGGATAAATTGGTTCCTAATACTGATATGTACTAGTTATCTCTTGTTATTGCCAATTCTCGTATTCCATATAGGAGACAAAGCAAAGTCACATAATTTGTATATGCAACTTACCTAGCAAGAATTCAATGCATTAACAGTCACTTAGGAATTGTATTTTTCAGGAGCAAACCCATTAACACGTATCTTATGTACAGGCATGTAACAGAACTTCATCTTGGACTATTGATTTAGGTGCCACTGATCATATAACCGGGAACAAAGATCTTATCTCCAATTTTAATGTTAAGGAATAAACCCCAATTGGGGATAGTGTGATATTGCATTAGAATATATAGATGTACACTTTGTATGGTTTACATTGACAGCCCCTATACTATGTAGAAATACAAATACAGACATAAACTATACCATATTGTCTATAGTTAACATACCCCCCGCAGTCCGAATAGGAGGAGCCTGAATGTTCAGACTGGATCTAAAATCTAAAAATAGCTGTGAGGGTAGTCCTTTCGTGAAGATGTCTGCAAACTGATGGGCTGATGGAACATGAAGAACACGAACCTGACCAATGGCAACTCGTTCCCTAACAAAGTGTAGATCAATCTCAACATGTTTGGTACGTTGGTGCTGTACAGGGTTAGATGACAAATACACTGCACTCACATTATCACAAAAAACGACCGTAGCACAAGAGAGAGGACAGTATAGCTCTAAAAGAAGATTGCGTAACCATGTTGCTTCTGCAACAGCATTAGCAACACCCCTATACTTGGCTTCAGCACTTGACCTAGACACAACATGTTGATGTTTAGATGACCAGGAGACAAGATTGTCTCCAAGAAAGACACAGTATCCAGAAGTAGAACGTTTAGTCTCAGGACATCCAGCCCAATCCGCATCAGTGTAGGTAATGAGACAATCAGAAACGGATGGGCGAATGTAAATTCCGTGAGTTAGCGTCCCTTGAAGGTATCGAAGAATACGCTTGAGGGCATTAAAGTGAGGCTCACGGGGGTCATGCATATAAAGACAGACTTGCTGAACTGCATAAGCAATATCTGGACGAGTAAATGTGAGATATTGCAATGCACCAGCCAGACTACGATAGCTAGTGGGATCCAAGAGAGGCATTCCAGATGCAGGCAGTCATGTCGGCACGAGAAAGAATGTCCTGAGCAAATGAAGCTTGAGATAAAAACAAACCTGCAGAGGAGCGGCTGGCGGTAATACCCAAAAAATAGGAAAGAGGGCCAAGATCAGTCATCGCAAACTCACGAGAAAGATGTGAGAAACCTGCTGAATTAGAACCGCAGATGAAGCAGTAAGGATGATATCATCAACATACAGAAGAAGTTAGATAGTATCCTTACCATTCCGATAAATAAATAAGGAGGTGTTAGATTTGCTGCTAATGAAGCCAATAGACATAACATAAAGTGCAAATCGATGATACTGTAACACCCCCAAATTTAATGTTTTTGCGGAAGCATGATTTGGGTGTTACTAATCAATAATCAAAGCACACAGATATATAGCAAACGACTCTATATGCGTCGTTTTACATTGATATTAATAAAACCAAAGTTTACATCAAAATATTGTTTACATTAGCTCGGTTTGAAATTGAGAGATTTAAGTACATAATTAATCTATACAAAATATAATAATGCAGCTAAATCTCTGATTGTTTGCATGCTGACTCGAGCTAATGGATCTTGATTGAGCAGTCCAACCTACTGCTGGTCACCTGTGATACATGCTAAAATTGATCAGCGAAACGCTGGTGAGCTCACAGGTTTGTATGTCAACACATATTTGTATGAACCGCAAGATTTAATTGAATTTAAAATGCAATTAAGCAAAATAAAAGTTATACAGCCATGAGCACATAGTCTGAGCTTAACTTGAGCATCAGGTCCAATTAAGGAAACCTAACTGAGTTGCCTCCTACGAGTGCCTAATCTACACTCGTCTTCCCAAATGCTAATACGTCCGTTTGACCAGTTAGTGCGTGCTAACCCGGATGAGGATTGTCAATCCTATATGATATCATATACTAACATTCACGCTACAGATGTATTACCAAACTATGTTGTGGAGGGCTTTGAAATGATTAGTGAAAACAACTCATGTAGTATTTGATTTGTATTATACTTGCGTTCATATTGTAAAATAAAATGAGCAATGTAATCACACCCCTGATTGAAAAGAGTAAAATAGGGGCCATGAGACTCACCTGAGCCTTGAGTGTTTAAATTAGAAAACTTGAATTGATTAGCGGTGGATTGATTTCCGAAGACTTGTAACCTGAGGGTGTCCAAGACACACAATGGTTATAACATGAGTAGGCATCTCGAAAGACTGCCCTTGTAGTTGTTCGTCTAACTTAGAATGTCTAAATTACTATGATTTGGTTGATTGAATTATCCAAATTACTACGATTTGGTTGTTTGACTTGTGTTTTGAAAACGTGTACGGCCGTTGGTGAATTGGTTGTATAAATAATCTCATTATTACTTTCATGATTTTGAAGTGTTATAATTAAAAGTAAGTTCCAATGTGTTTTAGAAGTCATGTCGCATTCGTGTTTGATGTTATACAAGTTTAGCACTTTGTGTGAAAGTTTAGATGTAACACTGTTACTCGTGACCCTAGGGTAAGGGCGAAGCCCGTTAATGACGGGGGTCCGGGGGCAGCGCCCCTGGTAGCTGGGTCCAAGGGGTGGCAGCCCCTGGCGGGGTCCAAGGGGCAGAGCCCCTGGTTGGGGTCGAGCTGCCAGGTCAGCTTGGAAAATTTTTATTTCTACTAACTTGCTTTGGTGAAAAACGCATCTGGACTTGAATTTGGGTGAAATCGAGTGATAAAATTTTAGGTCTCGACACTTAGTAAAATTTGTGTTTTCTCGGTTCTGTTTCATGCGACATAGCGTGCGACACACGGCTTTGTGTCGCTAAGTGCGACATAGTCTGTTGTGTCGCAGATCATATCTGCGACATAAGGACTTGTGTCGCTAAGGGCGACATCCGCAATTTAATGCGACGTAGGGCGTTGTGTCGTGGGTATGGCATGAAAGGAAGCGTATGGAAAATGTTTTTCATCGAATACAACATGTCATGATATTATTACTTTTTTAGTGATGAGGTCAAAACACCGAGAGCCTTTGTGATCGTTGGATGGACCAAGGTACACGCAAGCTGTAGAACGGGGTACTAGCTTGTGTGATGTAGTTGCCGAGAGATTTGGGTAACAAAGGCACCTAAATACTCGTAGATGAGTATATGATGGGAAGAAACCAAAGAGAACCTCGAATGGTGAACGGAAAGACAACGTAGTAGTAGGAAGTAAACTAAGAGTGTGAACCGCCATGTGAAGCGCTTCAAACCAAAAAATATTGGGTAGGGACGCTTGAAAAAGAAGCGTTCGAATAATGTTATTTACTGTTCTAATAGTACGTTCCGCTTTACCGTTTTAATGTGAGGTATAAGGACATGAAAAACGCATTTTGATGCCATTTTGTACAAACAAAGTGTGAAAAGATGAGTTGTCAAATTCTTTGCCATTGTCACATTCTAGATCCCTTGTGCCGGATCAAATCAGATCGTATAATCAATTGTAAGCGCAAAAATCAAACAATCAATCACAAACATTTTCTATAAGCTTTTTGTATATATTCACAATTGAATCGTAAAGCTATACAATCACAAACACAAACTCGTTTTTCTCCTCTCCTCTCTCACAAAAACGGCTCACTCTTTTTTTACAAAGTCCAACCCTAAAACTGAAACATAAAGTTCCTATTTATACACTTTAGTTTCCTCCTTGGCGACACTAGCCAAGTGTCGCCTATAACGACACTGACTAAGTGTCGCCCTAAGACATGTAGTGTCGCCTAATGACACTTAGGCAAATCTAACAACTTTCAATTAAACTATTACAGGCTAATTAAATTTAACAAGTACAAACGTTTGACCAACTGACTGACATACAAAATGCACCAACAAACTCCCTCATGTCAGCAGTTTGGTCAAATAAGTCTTCAATTAGTCTTCATCAACAACTCTTTCATGTCTTCAACAATCGGAATCTCTTTCATGTCTTTAACAATAAGAATCTCCCCCATTGAGATAGCATGGTCTTCAAAGAAATCTTGATGTCCAAATTCATGTGACTGACACAAATTTATCATACAACAAGGTCTTCAAATTCAGTGACCATCTCTCAATCATCAACTGCTTCTCCGATAGAATTTATCTTCACAGTCTTTGGAGAGTAACCGACATCCTTTACATTTTCAATATTTAACTTTGACAAGATATGTGATATTGAAGAAAATAACATAGAAATAAAATCTATTTTTTTTA
This sequence comes from Pseudognaphalium luteoalbum, assembly GCA_963422505.1. Lineage (NCBI taxonomy): Eukaryota > Viridiplantae > Streptophyta > Magnoliopsida > Asterales > Asteraceae > Pseudognaphalium > Pseudognaphalium luteoalbum. The sequence continues at coordinate 55,165,905 of OY730196.1, forward strand.
TATAAATTAAAAACAAAGAATACTTAAAAATTAAGTAATTGGGGATATGATTGTTTTAAGTCTGCTTAGGGATCATATCAGGCTAACATGCAATTATTAGGAAATAGTAAGTGTTATTTCGATCATCAGTATATTTGTCCACTTTAAATTTACATGACACACTTAAATCACCTCTTATAAAAATTATTTCAAGACGATTATTGCTATACTTGTCCACTTTAAACATGTTACACTTAAGTCTATGAGATTATTCATTATTATTCGTATGTATATTTCATAGATATACACCTTAACATCAGACATAGACCACACTTCCATTTTTAGAAAGAATATAAGAAAATCATTTTTAAGAATCAAGCTAGCGGTGACAGGTCTGTACGGATGTACAACAAAGCGACATAACTTGATTCAGGTTTAAGCAAAACCAAACTTGGTCAAATCATTTTGGCGACCTCGTTAGCTATCTTAAATTTTAAGACTTTTCAAGTGCATTGACTTGCGTTTGCTTAATGTTGAGTATATATTAATAGAGACCAGGTCTATACTCACGTATAACAAAGGAAACTATCAATATATTCCCCCAAATGATTTCAGATAAACCTCATGCATAGAAGTATGTCTAGCTTAATTAAGGTATTAAGACTTTTATCATATATCACATGGTGTTGCTCACAAGATAATAAACAAGTATTTATTAAGCTTCTTAAGTACTCAAAGACCATTTTGTAACACACCTACCAATACATCGTATGATGAAGCTAATTTTCATAAAAAACTATTTTAAATATGTCAGATAAACCTACTGACACATCAAACATAAACCTTAAAATTTCCATTTTATGCATGTCATCTGACGTACTATCATTTTCCAAGTTATTTATAGACACAACCCAACGTCTTTTCAAGAATTAAGAATCTTACTGTTCACATTTCTGAATTAAATAATCATAATTTTTAATATTTAAAATTACTCCCCTTGAACAGCAAATTCTTATTTCCAACCCAAAAACACTCCCCTGAAACACAAAACAAATTTTTGTATTTTTAATTTAATAAATTTCGCAACATTGCATTTCTTTGATACTAAAAAGTACAAAGAATGGCTGTTGCATTAGTAATAAAATTTAAAAGAAAAGTATCAAAATCACATATCAAGTCAAATCAAATGCCTTTTAGCACTTTTACCACCATGAAACTTCAGAATATTCATCCAATCACAAATCATCAGAACATTCTTCCAACAATATCCACATCCAAGCAGTCACTAAAAAATATTAGTTTACAAATTGACTACATCACCACAAACAATCAAACGTTAGTACTTATGGGACACCCAAGCCTTGATAGACTTGGGTTGTCCATGATCATCCATAATCATCACATCAATGAGTTTATGATATTTTAAAAACTCAGAAGATTTCATTGATGCGTTGTTTGTGGATTTGGGTTTCCAAACCTGTTTAGGTTCAGATGATTTATTTTTAACAATGTTGTGCTGTTGAACTTGAGGTCTACTAGGCACAACTTTGTTTACTCTTGCCATAGGTTTTGGAGAGTTTAATGCACAACTAGATATAGGCGAATACGAACGACGCCTTGAAAAAGATTTTGAAAAAGAATTCCTGAAAGAGGAAGTTCTTAGGGATAATAACTTACAATCCCTAATAATATGGCCCTGTTGACCACAACGGTAACAAGAACGACGCTCCACAAAAGATGTATTCCAATGAGTTCCCTCAAATCGTTTCGGTGGAGGACAATACACAGAAGGTCTATGAACAGTAACATTTGTTGAACATGCACTCTTTGGTGTATATGTTGAAGTAGATGTTCCTGAGGCTGAGTTGGTTGATGTTAAGCATTTATTATTTTCAGATTTATCAATCATTTTATCTTTCTTTGTATCCCTTTTAACATTTGTAACCTTAATGGTAGACTCTTCAAGTATATCTTCTACCTCAACGATCTCCTAAACACTAACTGAAGGAGAATTATCAGACTTGACAAAAGTAGGCAATAGATACTCTGGCCGATTAGTTTTCTCATTTGCATGCCTTTTGGGATTCGCTTTAGCTTCTTTAGATTTTGTGGCTGGCCATTTTAAATAGTCAGCTACAAAATCTTCAGTGCCCTCCTTAACAGGCAAAGGATAGTAGTTAGTAGGAGGAGGGAAGTAACCCAGTCCAGACTTACTATTCTTATCAGTCCTTTGCTTGATAACGATTTCATCGAAGACATCTTGAGACTGTGAAAAAGTTGAGATTTTTCTATCAAAATACCCAGATTTAGACTTTAACTCATCAAGTTCTTTATTTAAAAGTTCAATTTCTTTAAGATAGCTATTAATAGCATCTTGTTGGCTAAAGACTTTTGATTTATAAGTTTGAGCGTCTAACTTATAAGCCTCAATTTTCTTATCATAAAATCTCTCATTAGCTTTTAGAAATTTATTTGACTCGGTGAGTTTAACAACTTTTTCTCTCAAAGTCTTCATTATCTAATTGAGAGCATTTTAAAGAAGCATAAAGCTTAATACATGATATACAACTAACGGGTTCCTCAGGTTCATTATGTACCTCATGTGCATTAGAGTCAACCTCTTTTATTTGAGCCACCATTGCAGTGTCTTGATCCTCTTCTTCGTTTATCAACCTTTTTTTTTGATCATAAGCCTCTATAAGAGCGTCCCATAAATCTGTAGAAGTTACTTGATTTTTGAATTTATTTATCACAACTTCTGGCAAGCACATGGTAATCATCTCATATGCTCTATTGTCTTTGTCAAACTCTTCCCGTTCGTTGACTGACATTTGTGGTCTTGACTTAAACACCCCATTGAGTCTTGGTTGCTCATATCGATCAATAGTATTAAACCAGTTCCACAACATTGGATCTTTGTGTTCAATGAAATTCCATAACTTTATCTTCCACTTAGCAAAATCACATAGAATAAAGATGTAGAATGAGGCATTTTCGTACCGAAAGCCATTTCCGAATTTTTCCTTCAAAATGGAATTCGAAAATTTTGAAAACTTTCCGAGTATAGCGAAACTTTTCCGACACTAAAATTAAGTTATTTTAAGCTTAAAAACAAAATTTGAAATTACAAATTTTGTCGCGTTTTTTTCGCCAAAATTTCGTTCGAAAACGTCAAAAAAAGGGTCGAATAAAATCAAACTTTTTCCAGGCTAAAATTGAACACTTTTAAGCCTATAGAAAAATTTTGAAAATGCAATTTTTTTTTTTTGAATTTCCCGCCAAATTTTTTTTTTTTTTTTTTTTGAATCTAGAGTGACACTAGATTAGTGACGCTAAGAAGTGTCGTTTAACAGGTAGTGTTGCTATATAAGTGTCGCACAATATCAGATGGCGACACTAGGATAAGTGTTGCTGAAAGTCAAGTGTCGCTATCAAGTGACGCACGGAAGTGACGCACTAAGTGCCGCTAGGAAGTGCCGCTAAGAAGTGTATGAGACACTTGCTGAGACACTTGGTAAGTGACGCACCAAGTGACGCACTAAGTGACGCAGGAAGTCCGAAAGTGACGTAAAAACGCGCAGCAGCACCCAAAAAACCCTAAAATTGAATTTTTTTGAAACCCTAACAAATTTTGAAGAACAAACGACGAACCAGCACCAAAAACCAACCCAAAAATCGATATAATCAACACAAATAACCCCGAAACGAATTATAATCGATTAATACCTTCACGAATCAGCTGAAAACGTTTTAAACATGATCTGAAACCTTCGAATCCTTGATTCATGGCTCTGATACCACTTGTAGATCCCTTGTGCCGGATCAAATCAGATCGTATAATCAATTGTAAGCGCGGAAATCAAACAATCAATCACAAACGCTTTCTATAAGCTTTTTGTATATATTCACAATTGAATCGTAAAGCTATATAATCACAAACACAAACTCATTTTTCTCCTCTCCTCTCTCACAAAAACGGCTCACTCCTTTTTTACAAAGTTCAACCCTAAAACTGAAACATAAAGTTCCTATTTATACACTTTAGTTTCCTCCTTGGAGAAACTAGCCAAGTGTCGCCTATAGCGACACTAACTAAGTGTCGCTCTAAGACATGTAGTGTCGCCTAATGATACTTAGGCAAATCTAACAACTTTCAATTAAACTATTACAGACTAATTAACTTTAACAAGTACAAACGTTTGACCAACTGACTGACATACAAAATGCACCAACACACATTGAAAAGATTTAATATCGGCATTGAATTGGATTTTAACATAGGCACGAAAATTACAAAATATGGAAAAAAAAATCAGATTTGCTACGTAATGGAAATACCCACAAAAAATGAGAATAATCATCCAAAAATAGAATGTAATGCTTATAACCACTCATACTCACAACAGGTGAGGTCCAAAGGTCTGAGTGTATAAGTTCAAACAAACCAACAGTTTTACAATCCGAATTGGGGAAAGGAAAACGACAATGTTTACCAAGTTGACAAGCATTACAAATTGGTAAACTTTTATTTGAACAAGAAATAAAATGTCTTTTAACTAAAAATTCAAAAATTGTAGAGACATGATGACCTAGCCGACGGTGCCATGTGTCAGATGAGACGGTAATGAGAGAGGTAGCTGAGGTAGACCGAATGTTTGATGGAAGAACAGGATAAAGGTCACCAACACTATTTCTTCGGTGGAGACATGAACCTGTATCAAGATCCTTCACAGAAACCCAAAAGGATCAAATTCAACCGATACATGATTATCAATCATAAACTTACGAACATAAATAATATTTTTAATCATTTGAGGGGACACAAGAATATTATTAAGAAGCAAACGATTGTTTAAAAATGGAAAATGTGAGTGCCCTGTATGTGTGACTGGGAGTACAGCACCATTGCCAACCATAATATGTTTTGATTTATTACTATGTTGAAGGGAAAACAGACTACCTGGATTGTATGTCATGTGAGAGGTGGCTCCAATGTCCATGTAGTAGTTTGGATCAGATGGTGGTTGCAGAGACATGGATGAAAACACAGATGCAAGGTCCGTGAATTGCTGAGTGGGCTGCCCATAAGTGTAGCCTGCAAATTGTGTAGGCTATCCATAAAAGTTGGGCTGCTGTCCAGGTCTGATAAGCTGTCCACCATGTTGAATCTGTCCAAAACCAGGTCCACTGGGCTGCTGACCATGATAGGGCCCAATATGTGATGCTGAGGGACCAAACATTGCACCATAAGTGGGCTGTAAATAGCTAGTCTGCTGCCCAAAAGAGCCCGGAGTAAGAGCACCAGGTTGATGATGAAAAACATGGGTAGGCGGCTGTCCAAGAATGCCTGCTGTGATGACGTTGGGGCCGGTGATGGTTGCGGTGGCTGTGGTGGCGTGTTTTGACCAGAAAAAAATGCTTGATTGTTCTTTGAATTGTTTGTACTTTGTTGAGTTACTTGAGAGCCATTTCCTTGAACATGTTGATTACCTGCAAAACTGAAATCACCTGCACCAAATTGTTGATTGTTGCCCCCTTGAAATTGTACCATTAACCGGATTTTTATATAATATAATCGCCAACCAATAACATCTAGCATTATCAGTTTGGTACGGTTCAAGTTTTTTGATTTTAAACACAACTTGTAAAAATATAAAATCCATGAATCACAAAGAGAAAATAGAACAATATTATTATGGTTGTATATGACATATGTTTGTCTATTGTTTAGCTTATTGTATACTCCCTTTGTCCCAAATTAAGTGTTCTGATTTGACTTTTTGAGTCCTCCTTTTTCAACTCTGACCTTAAATAGTTTTTGTTTGTGTTATATAATACTTGATGCAAATTATATGAATGGATTGAATTTTATATGTATTTTCATTGGTATAATTTTCATAAAGTAATATATAACACAATCAAAAAAATTTAAGATCAAAGTTAAAAAAGAAAGACTTCCAAATCTGATTCAGGACACTTAATTTGGAACGAATGGAGTATTATTTAAGTGATTATTAGTTAAAATAATAAAATATTTTAGTTACATTATTTAAAGGATTATTAATTAAAATCATAAAATATTTTAATTACGATTTTAATGTATTCATGATATTACGTTGTTTGGCTAAACGGATGACCCGCTTTTAGTTTCATAATATTGATAAAAAAATCATGTAATTAATCACTTGAAATCTCATGATATTTAAATTATAAGGACTAAAAAAGTAGGGAAGTATTGGAAGTTTCAATTACAATAATTGTGGGTACACATTATAAACATTGAAAAAAATGATGAAAATAATTTTAACCGTAGGATCTTTAGGGATAGAACCAATCTAAGGTTCAGATTGCTTTATTGTATTCTGTTTTATATATATATATAATAATATAATATAAAGATAAAGTAAATAGACAAATAAAAAATATAGTATAAAAAATAATCGACTAACTTTACCGCAATTACACCAGAGTTAGTCAATAATCGTCAATTTAAGAAATTTAGTTTCATATGAAAAAACTTGTAAACAAAATGTGAATAAGAGTGTGTATTTGTTTAATGTTTAGAAAAAATATTTTAGCGTATAAGATTAGAAAAATATCATCTTTCTTTATTGCTTTTGAATAAAATTATTTATAAGTAACTACACATGACGTAGTATTTCATATATCCTATAATAAATGTCCACACTGTTATTTATATATATTCCAAAATAATTGTTCATTTACAAAATAACTATAAACAATCTTTAAGCTCCCAATTTTAAAAGGGTAATTTAGAAGGTATCTATGACCACGTACTATATTGTAATAGTACGTGTCCGTCCCAACCGCAATATGTGTAAATAACTATATTTAAATTATTATTATTATTATGATTTGAATAGTTGAAAATACCAATTAAAAGAATTATTATAATTGTTATTATTATAAATTGAATAGTTGAAAATACTAAAAGAATAATTATATTTAAATTATTTTTTTAATAAATAAATAGTTGAAAATAACAATTGAAGAGTAAAAAGATAGAGAGGATAGGTATCGATCCCAACCCATAAATCCAACATTCGCCCATAAACCACACATAATGCAATTCAAACCTTCGCTTGATAATTCACCTGTAAAAAGAGGCAGGCTTTATTAGTTTTCCCTCCATTCACAATTTTATCAAGTATCTTATTTCCTTTTTTTTTCTCAAAATCTAATACCCCTTATAAAGGGTTTAAGTATTTTGGCTGAAAGTTTAAAAAGGGGATATTGAAATTTACGTATTTACCCTTCTACCTATATCATAATGGTTCAAAAGCCTCATTCGATTCAGAAAGCACATGTACCCGCTCTTTAAGGGGGTGTTTGGGGAGCTTATTTTGTAGCTTATTTGCTTATTGCTTATAAGCAAATAAGCCCAAAAATCTTAGCTTATTTGAGCTTATAAATTCTCCTTCACAAATAAGCAAATAAGCTAACCAAATAAGCCCATCCAAACACAAAATTTGAAGCTTATTCTATCACAATAAGCAAATAAGCAAATAAGCCCATAAAATAAGCTCCCCCAAACACCCACTAACCATGTAGGATGCCATCAGTCATCAATGCTGTCGCCGTCTCTCTTCCTCCTTCATACTTTCCTCCACCAGATGCTAAATCCCATCTGACTGCCTTCCTACTCTCAAGAAGCCAACCGACGATATCGTAAATTTCCGCCGTATCTGAATTTGATTTCGTTTAAGGTTAGGGTTATTGGAAAAAAGTATATGTGTTCATTTACAGGTCATGTTTATCTTCATAATTAATCAATTTAGGATATCTATATTTGTGTGTTAGAGCATCTTCAATGAGGTTTTTTGTAAAGCTTTTTTCAGCTTTTTACTATTTGAAAAAGCTTTATAAAAAGCTTTTGGAAAAACTTTTCATTTTGTAGTGCAATTTTTTTTGGAAAGCTTGAGATTTCTCAAGTCATTGGTACCCCAAATACTCTTTCTTTGTATTGTTTAATATTGATTTATTGGAGTTCATGTACTATAAAGCTTTATATAAAAAGCTATGACACATTTTGATAAAAAAGCTTTGAGAAAAGCTTTAAAAAAACCCTCATTGGAGATACTCTTAGTTGGCTTAATAACGCCTTCGGCTGTTTGATGTTATGTTTTAAAAAGATGATTTAAGAGAAAATGAGGTAAAATTCATAATCATGATTTGTATAAAGTCTGGTTATATATTGTATGTTATATTCCTGTCTTAATACAAAGGAGGAAAATTTAACATCGTGATTTATTACATGCTTATTTCTTGCTATATCATTTAGGTCTTTTTGTTACAATAGGTCTTTTTTGTTACATCAATCATCACACGTTGGATAAATGGAGTTTTCAATTTGATCGTCTGAGTCAAGGGTTAGACGGTTTGGTTATCGTAGCCGATCATTACTATGTTGTATTGTTAAAAGGATATAATGTATTTGTTGTATTGGTTTATGGGTAGGTCGTTAATTGTACCTTTACTTTCTAGCTACGTGGTTACTTTTTAATCAAATTGCTTTTTTGTTGTTTGAGAAAGAACTACAAGAATGATTGCAATACGAAACGATGCAAATACTTAGGAGCCTACATTCTTGATAACTCAACAAGGGAAACACAACAATAATCAGCTAGATAACGGTAAATTCATACTTGTGGTTCAAAATGACGGTGTATGACGATAAATCATATTTATATGATGGTTTTCATACATTGCATGATGGTAAAGCAGCTAGATAAAGGTAAATCGCATAGTTTTATTCGTTATTATTGACGATATGGAATTATTTTATTTGTGCAGCAAATCTTGCAAATTTGGATGAGAAGACGGACATTTTAATTTGCATTAAAGCAAATTGAGGACCTGGATCACATGAAATTTGGGTATGTTATATTTGTATTCTAATAGAATGTTCCATCTTCATTTGTCATCTATTCGTGTAAAATTGGATTTGTAGTTCAGACATGTCAAATGGTCGTTGTTGCTAAGAGTACAATGGCAACATTATTCCTTCCTTTTCTTACTCACAGTTTCTACTGGCTGCATAAATTAGGTATGTGTACGTGTTTATTATGACCCATAGTTAGCTTACAGTTCAGTTTACATTCTGTTTTGTACTCATAGCAACGCCCATTTGACATGTCTACACTACAAACCCAGTTTCCGTTTACTTTCTGTTTTGAAATCTAGATATGTAATATCTTTTCATGTTAGTTGGTTAATGATATTTTTTATGTTGTGCTAAATGAATCCTTATGGTATGTTCGTTGGTTTGTTTCGTTGGAGGTAATGTAACTAGATTTGATGGATGTTGTGGCGATGCTGATACCAAAGGTGAATATATGTGGTGAGTTCGATGGCTATATAATTTTCAAATAAGTACATTGTAGAAGTCTTTTATACCTAAAGAATGGGTAGGCCGATACAAATTGATGTTGTGCATATAATGTCCCACCATTTTAACTTGATGGTTAATGAAACATGTGATTTATCTTAGACGAGAATATGAATTCGACTTTTGATGACAAAGGGACACCGCCATTGGGAAATTGTGGTTAATTGGTCAATCACATTTATATATGGCTTTCTGTATTCCCAAAGCTTAATTTGGATGGTCATATGATATCTTCATATTATTCAAAAAGGTATGTGTTTTATTAGAGATACAAGTTCAAGAAAATATTAAGAAAAAAGAAATACAAGTACACTGGTGGTGATGGAGGCCAAACAGGTGTGTGGTGCAGTTTTCACAACAAAAAGGTAGTGTGTTACAATATTTCCTATTTGTAGTTGTTTATGTCTAGCCGATCCAATTTGTGATTTACATATGTTGATGAAAATTGTAATGTATAAATGTAACAATTTATCGATAAAATATGATATGGATATGGATAGATCATCATTTTTTTATATAAATGATGTAATATTTTAGTAAGTTCAAATAAGTTTACTCCTCTAATTGAAACCATCCATATTATTCTTTAACTGCCATATGCGTTGTCTCTAAGTTGACAATAAACTTTAACGTTATGTAACTGTTGAGTCACTGATCGCTGAACTCTAGTGGTCACTGATCTCAAGGATTAAGGGGGAGATTATATAAGAGATTGTTAAAGTCATTATTCGCTGATAAGTGAAGTCACTGATTATGCCATCTGTTCACAGTCTCTGATCTTCTCAAAATGATTCAAGTTAAGCTCCTGTTGCTGAAGGTCTCTATGTCGCTGATCATATGATAAGCCAGTAGATGAAGATCTTATCAAGATAAAAGACTCAACTATGTGTGTCGCTGATATTCATCTATCAGCGAGAGTCTCCAAGTCTTCTTGAGTTCTCTCTTCTGCTGAATAAAAGAAGTCACTGAAGATTAACTGTTCAAGTCATTCTTTAGAGCATGTTGGCTCGCATCGAGAATGAGGAGAATTGTGTTTCTATCAGTGACTGCAGCATTAAATGCCGCATTAAATAAGAAGTTGACATTCGGCGTTATTACAACGCAAGCACGTGTTCCTCGAAACTTGAAAAGAGTAACGTGGAAGCATTTGATTGGTTTATGGTACAAGGTGATATTTCCCAAGACAGAATGTCGTGCCATGATGTATCACATCTCAACTACCTCTTCAATCAAGCAGCGACACATGTCCTTCAGATCCGGAAATTAAGGATTTCAGCGTCTATAAATAGCGTAATATGTTGTACTTCATTTTGTGTCGATTACTTGTATTGTCACTTGTTTGTCAGCGACTAGTTTGTCTAAGATACAAGTAACACCAGCAAGTGAACTAGTAGCGTGTTTGTCCACTACTAGTTTACTTCAGCGAGTGAGCAAGTTAGCGTGTTTGTCCACTACTGCTCATCTCCTTTGTAATAGCTGCATTGTTTGATTTGGATTAGCTTTGACTAATCTATTCCACAATCAACAATAGATAAATTTTAGTAATAAAAGAATTTATCTTTCAGCTACAATTGCTTCAGCAACTGAACTGCTTATCTTATATATATACTTGTGTTCATATTGCTGTTACTTTAATACGGTTAAAAACTTGCTAAACAAAGATAACACTATAATAAAGAAAAGAAAAGTTTTTAATTGTATTCAACCCCCCCTTCTACAATTAACTCACTGTTAACGATTCATAATCACTAACATAATAGTGATTAGGGACTCACAATTGGTATCAGAGCAGAGTTGGTTTAAAATATAATTTAACCAGATCTGCAATGGAATCCGTTAAGTACAGTTGTGTTGATTCTGAGTACCAGAAGGGAAATGGCTCCACTACAAAACCTCCAGCTTTTGACCCATCAAGAATTGAAACCTGGATGTCCAGGATGATGATGTTCTTAGACCTTGTTGATGATCGTCTTTGTTCTATAATAACTGACGGTCCTCACACCCCTACTGTCATTATTCCTGCTGTTGCAGCCACTGCAACCACTCATGCCTTACCAGAAATGGTTATGCCAAAAAGGGAGAAACAATGGACATATGAGGATATGCGCATGGTCAGGCTGGATAAACAAGCTAAAATATACATAAGCATGTCACTTCCTGATGAAGTGTTTGAGTCCATTAGATTGTGCAGTACAGCGAAACACATGTGGGACACTCTAAGAAATATTTATATTGGAACCCCCGACATTATTCGCTGTAGAGAAGTAAATCTGACTCGTCAGTATGAACTGTTTGCCATGGAACCCAATGAGTCACTGGCCTCCACCTATACTAGATATCAAGCTTTAATAAATAAAATGGAAAAGGCTAATATAGGAAAGGACCAAAGATTTGTTGTCGAAAAATTTCTAGAACTGTTGCCTAGAAAAGTTTGGGGAACCATTGCAACATGTACTCGACAACGTAATGATTATACTTCTCTCAATCTAACTCAAATTTATGGTATATTGTTAAATTGGGAACAATCTGCGAAATAGGCTGATCAAAGTGAGCACATTCGTGCTGCACTAGGCAGTCAAAAGATTTCTAATGCCCTTGTAGCTGAGCTAGAAGAAATTGATCAAAAGCAGAAAGTTAAGATCACCAAGTTGAGTTCAAAGTCACTGATTGCAGATGAGGAAGGTTGTGCTGCTGACAGCCAGTCTGAAGTCAGCTATGAAGAAGGACTAGAGAAGCTGGAAAGAGATATGGCCATGATGGTTGCAAATTTCAGAAAGAACACAAGGTTCAACAATGCTGGTGCATCATCAAGTGACATCTCAAAGTCAAAAGGCGACTGCTTCAAATGTGGCAAACCTGGTCACCTTGCAGCTGACTGTAGATCCAAAGCTGTCAATCCTCTCCCTGAGCAAAGGCCCAGCTTCAGAAATGACAAGTACACAAGTACAAGTCATAGTACAAGAAGCTGAAAGCTATGTCCAGAGTTGGCAAGAAGAAGGGAAAAGGATTCGTCACTGAAGAAGGATCCTTCAGCGACTCTGACTCAACCTCATCATCTGATGAAGAAGAAGCTATGATTTGTTTAGATAGGGATTACTGCCTGATGGCTGATGATGCTAACTTCCATGAAGACATCAAGGAAGTAGCCAAGAAATGTTCAGCATCCGGCTGGGATCCAGAGACTCTCTACAAGGTACATTGCTTTAAATCAGCTTCAGTGACTGAAAAGGAGAATATCTTTGAGACTTTGATAGTTGATCTATCAAATGCTCATGATATTCAGAAAAGGCAAGAATGCATGATCAATGACTTGACATCAAAACTTAAACTTCAAGAAGAAAATTTGTTGAAAATGAAAGACCTAAAACTTGAACTTGATGCATAAATACATGCAAATCAAATGTGCATTCAAGAGAAAATAAGTTTTGAAACCAAATTTTCTCAACTCAATGAAGTTATAAAGTCATGGTGCAAATCTGCATTAAATGTAAATCAGTGTGTCAATAATCAAATTCCAAAATAAGTGAAAGCTATTTTGGGAGGTGATTATGACATAGCTGCTTCTCTGGCTGATGCCACAAGCATTGATCAAATATTCAAGCCTGATCAATCCTTTTCAAGCTTCGTTTTTGAGCCAATGTCAGTCCTCAGCGAGGCTAAACCAAATCACTTTGTTAAAAGCTCGCTGGTCGCTGACAATTGTGATATAGCTGCAAGTATTGATGAACTGAAAGACTTGAGCATAAATAAGTCAACAACTAATCCAGTTTCCATCAGTTTTACTGCTATTAATCAAAAGTTATTCAGCAACCCCACTTCTGACACCCCAGTGACTGATGATCTGATTATCAGTGACTTGGAGTCCAAGAAACAAACTGAGATAGTAAGTCTGAACTCTTTTAAATCTAAATCAAATCAGCATACTGAGCAAAGGAAGTCTAAAGCCACAAATAAAAAATGCTATAAGTGTGGAAGTAGACAACATGTGTCAACAGATTGTTCATCAGTACATGCTTGTGTCCAACCAACCACCAGCAGTGAGTCAAATGTCTTGCTGGTCAGTGGAAGCCTAGTTCAAGGCTTGTCCACTATGAACCCATCTCAGGATGGGTTCATAAATCGAACTAACATTTTACTTCTGATGTAGGGCATTCTTAGAGAAACAATCTGGTATCTGGACAGTGGGTGTTCCAGACATATGACCGGATGTAAGTCCTTGCTTAGCGACTACCAGGATGAAAGAGGTACTGATATAGTTTTTGGTGATAACAACATTGGTAAGACCAGAGGGTATGGGGTCTTGACCAATGGTAATGTCATGTTTAAAAAGGTGGCATATGTTGAAGGACTGAAGCATAATCTATTAAGCATCAGTCAGTTCTGCGATGCCAAAAATAAGGTGCTATTTGATCATGAAGCTGGAGTTGTTTACAACAAGAATAGAAGTGCTGTCCTGGGTGCTCAAAGGAAAGGAAATACATATGTAGTCAATATGGACTCAACACAATCAGGAACATGTTTTTATTCTAGAACCGTTTCAGAAGAAAAATGGTTATGGCATAAGCGTCTTTCTCACCTGAACTTCAAGGCCATCAGCAAGCTCAGCAAGAATGACTTGGTAAATGGTCTTCCAAAGCTTACTTATGACAAAGACAAGCTTTGTTCAGCGTGTGAGAAGGGAAAGCATCACAGCTCTTCTTTCAAAAGCAAACAAACATCTTCAGTGACAGAATGTTTTCAAATGATGCATATGGATCTGTTTGGTCCAGTGAGTTCTCCCAGTCTTGGTGGTAAAAGGTATTGCTTGGTAAATGTAGATGAATATTCCAGATATACTTGGGTATTCTTCCTCAAAGCCAAAAGTGATGCAACACAGGAAATCATATCCTTTATCAAAAAGATGGAAAACTTAAATGATTGTTCAGTTAAACATTTAAGAAGTGATAATGGCACTGAATTCAGAAATATTGACCTTGAAAGTTTCTGTGATTCAAAAGGTATTTCTCAAAACTTCTCTGCACTAAGAACACCTCAACAAAATGGTGTTGCAGAGAGGAGAAATAGAATCTTGATTGAATCAGTAAGGTCAATGCTCATAGATGCTGGTCTTAAGACCCATTTCTGGGCTGAAGCAGTTAACACTGCCTGCTACACTCAGAATAGGTCTCTGATTGTCAAGAGGCATGATAAGACAGCCTATGAGGTGTTAAGGGGGAGAAAACCTGACATAAGTTTTCTTCATGTTTTTGGCAGTACTTGCTATGTCTTAAACAAAAGAGATCACTTAGGAAAGTTTGATCCCAAAGCTGATGAAGGTATATTTGTTGGTTACTCAATCATTTCAAAAGCTTTCAGAGTTTATAATAAAAGAAGGGAATGTATTGAAGAATCAATGGATGTTACCTTTGATGAATCTTATGATAAATCACTCACTGATCCAAAAGACTATGAAAATCTTATTTTTAATACAATCAGTGATGACAAGCATAAGGTTCATCCATCAGATTCTGAAAGGGAAGATGATGTCCCTGAAGATACTTCTGGCTCTACTTTATCTAAGAATGATTCAGGAACTTCATCTTTGTCTGTTGATATCCCATCATCATCTCATCATTTGCATCAAAATAATAGTACTCACTGTCTAAATCAAAGCTTAAACATTAATCATGCTTCTAATGCTGATGTGTCTGGTGGATCATCTCTGAATAATCAAGTCACTGCTGAACCTCAGCGAGTGACTAAATGGACTAGACATATTGATAATCAATTGATTATTGGTGATCCTCAATCCAAGGTCCAGACCAGATCAGCATCTGCTAACTTTTGTTTGTTTATAAGCTTTGTGTCACTGATTGAGCCCAAGAAAATTGATGAGGCACTCACTGATCATCACTGGATAGCTGCCATGCAAGATGAGCTATCTCAGTTTGAAAGGAATAAAGTGTGGAAGTTAGTACCTCAAGTAGCTGGGAAATCTGTGATTGGAACAAGATGGGTGTTCAGAAACAAGATGGATGCTGATGGTGTTGTAATAAGGAATAAGGCCAGACTGGTTGCACAAGGTTACTGTCAGCAAGAAATAATTTATTATGATGAAACCTTTGCACCAGTTGCTAGGATTGAAGCAATCAGGTTGTTCTTAGCATATGCAGCTCACAAGAAGTTCAAGGTATATCAAATGGATGTGAAAAGTGCCTTCTTGAATGGAAAGCTGCAGGAAGAAGTGTATGTGAAGCAACCACCTGGATTCACTGATCCCAAGCATCCAGGTTATGTCTATAAGCTGGAAAAAGCTTTATATGGACTAAAACAAGCTCCTAGAGCTTGGTATGACACTCTCTCTACCTTCTTAACTAACTGTGGGTATGTCAGAGGTAAAATTGACAGCACACTCTTTATTAAAAAGGATAAGAGAGATGTTATATTGGTCCAAATTTATGTTGATGATATTATTTTTGGGTCTACTAACAATGACATGTGCAAGGAATTCCGTAACCTCATGACTAAAAGTTATGAAATGAGCATGATGGGTGAACTAACATTTTTCCTTGGTCTGCAAATAAAGCAAACCAAGACTGGTATTTTTATAAATCAAGGAAAATATGTTAAAGATTTATTAAAGAAATTTGAATTCACCAACTGCTCATCCCTTGCTACACCAATGTCATCTGCAGTAAAATTACATGCTGATCCTGATAGTAAATCTGTAAACATCACTGCTTACAGAGGAATGATCGGGTCACTGCTGTATTTAACTGCTAGTAGACCAGACATTATGTTTTCTACTTGTCTATGTGCTAGATATCAAGCTGATCCAAAGGAATCCCATTTGCTCGCTGTCAAAAGAATATTCAGATATCTGAAGGGTACACCAAATCTTGGTCTCTGGTACCCATCTGGTTCAGATTTCTCACTGAAGGGATATTCAGATTCTGATCATGCTGGATGCAAAATGGACAGAAAGAGTACCTCTGGTAGCTGTCAGTTTCTTGGAGAAAAGCTTGTAAGCTGGTCAAGCAAGAAACAAAATTCTGTCTCAACTTCTACTGCTGAGGCTGAATATGTCGCTGCTGGAGCTTGCACTGCTCAAATTCTGTGGATGAGGAATCAGCTCGCTGACTATGGTTTTGACTTTGGCAATGTTCCAATTTATTGTGACAGTCAAAGTGCTATTGCCATAGCAAATAATCCTGTGATGCACTCAAGGACAAAGCATATTGATGTCAGATATCACTTCATCAGGGACCACGTCATGAAAGGTGACATTGAATTGCATTTCATTCCAACTGATTACCAACTCGCTGACATATTTACAAAACCTTTAGATGAGAAAAGATTCACCTTTCTCATCAGCGAGTTGGGCATGCTGAACCTAAATGATTAAAACCTGGTTGTTTAATAAAAAAGGTAGTTACAGAATATATAGTTTATACTTTTAACATGCTGACCTATTATTCTCACTGATGTAATCAGCAAGAACAATAAGTTAGCATAGTTATAATCAATAAATTATATACTTTGTAACTGCACATGAAAATCTTTTATATCATATTAATAAACTATATCTTATGCTTCACAAACTTGACTAGCTGATTAGATTAGTATTCTAAGTTGTAATTTGATCAGCGACATCAAATATGAAACATAATATTTATTTTATTTTAAGATATAATTTATTTTCATCTCGCTGAGACATAATGTATCAGCGAAAGATTTGTTATTATTTAATATAGCATTTATTTCGACATATATTCCCTACAATTAATACATTTTGTATTTAATTCTTAACGATTTATATTCTTAATAAATGCCTTATTAAAATATCTTATGGGAACTCGAAAAGGTACACTTTTTCTAACACCTCGTATACCTTTCCGGCGCACCACTCCCATCACCATTTAATGTTACCACTTATCATCATCATCACCCTACTCCACTACCACCAACCACATTTTTTTTTTACTTTTTGACCACGTACATACTCGTTTTGACCACACATTTTGCAGATCAGTAACCGTGTATAAGCAGCGAAACCCCTACCTTTTCATTCTTTACGCTTTCTAATTTTTTAAACTTCATCTTCTTCATTTTCTCTGCAAATTTCTCGACTTTTAAAACTTCTACTTTTTCTTTTCTTTTTTCTAAAATGGCAAGAAACAAAATTTTTCAACAATGCTTATACACGACCCCAGAGATTAAAGCTCTTCGAGCCTCTGCGGTCAGTGAGACCCTTGTCATTACAGTTCCCAAATCTAACTATTTGGGAAATGTAAATTGCCCTAAACCTGAGTATGCGGAGGTGATAAACTTTTTGAAAAATCACTTTATCCTCCCTGCTCTTACCTTGTCTCCTGGGGAAATGAACCCAGAATGGCTCAGTGAGTTCTGGTATACCTGCACTCACTCTGTCGTCTCTGGTGTTTCCCAACTCCAGGGTTTTATAGACAATGGTACCCAACCCATCACCATTACTGCCAACACCATCCGCTCCATTTTACAACTGCCGACCTATGAGTCGTACGAGTTGCTGCCAGAGAGCGACGTTGCCAAACAAGGCCTCGTCGATCTTACTGAGATTGAGTGTAAATACTCAGTCGATGGCAGTGGCAACCGTAAGTACTCTACGGTCCATAAAACAAAAATGGATGGTGTTTGGAATGCTCTTTTTACAAACTTTATCCAATCTTTGGGTACAAAATCAGGGAGCTATGATCAATTCAGCTCCCTGGAGGCCCAGATCAGTTGGTCACTGGTCAACTCTCTACGAGTTGACTATGCAAGTGTGATCTTTAACGAACTGATCACCAAAGTCGCTGAGCCTGCCAGGGCAAAATATGTACCTTACCCTAGGTATCTCTCACTGATCTTTAAGGATCAGTTTGCTGCCTATGATAGGGTATCTTTTCAGGGATTTGAGCCCACTCTGGTAGGATCTCAAATTTTCGCTAAACCAGCGACTGCGGTGTTACCCGCTTTTATGAAACACCCGGGGATCCTTGCACCCCAGCCTGTAACTTCTGTACAAATGTCAGTTGCTGCCCCCCATCGACCACGTCACTGAACACATTCCCAGTGACTACTGTTGGTCAACCACCAATCAAGAAACCACCGACTGCTCCCAAGAAAAAATCCAAATTAGGGTCCTTGACATTAAAGGATCAGGGACATAGCAAAAAGAAGACATCTACGGATGCCAGTGGTGAATCAGTGACTGTACGTTCAGTTGCTGAGGGCACCACTGCTGAACCCTCAACTTTACCTACTTCACTGGACTCCCGAAAGTCCAGTGACTCTAAAAAGGGACAACTACAGACAGCTGCAGTGGATCAAACCACTGTTAGCAGTGATTCGGGTGCACCCCACACCCTCAGTTTGAGTAAACCCAGCCACTTGTCATCCTCACAAAAGGGTGACATTTCATTAAAAGGGCAAGTGACATCAGTGGGTGATAACACACTCATAGCTGATGTCACACCACTGGCTACAGACCCGGGCCACCTCTCATCTATCACTGCACCGGTTGTCAATGTCTCACCACTGACCCATGGTGAGATACAGGTCGCTACTTCTATTTCCAATGAACCACCAGCTAAAACACAAGCTGATGATGAGGAAATCATGCCAATGGACACCTCAGAGGACACCCAACCCATTCCTTCACCCACATCCAACTCTCCCATCAGAGAGCTCACCCCCACCTCTTTCTCCAGTGATAACATCCAAGTCACTGCTGATCAGACCACACCCCCTGATCAGGTAGCCCAAACTACACCTACCCCCATTATTAATACCCAAACTACTCCCCCAAACACCTCCACTCACTTCACATCAGATCAGCTACTGATGGAGTACATTGCCCAATCCCAAACCCAAATTAAGATGCTCACTGAAGACCGTGAGGCACTTATTGGCAATATCTCTGTCCTCCAGAAAGCTGTTGCTGCTCTCACTGATGTATACAACTCCATTGAACCATGGAGCACATCTGTTAGTGAGAGGGTACAAACAGTAGCTGATGCTAGTGCTGCAATAAACCATGCAGTCACTGAGCTAGTCTCCACCTCCACCAACAACTTTACCAATCATGCTGCTGCCATTGCCCAGCTCACCACCAACCAAAATGAATTAGCCATTTCTGTATCTAACTACCTATATAACACTGACAAAGTTATTAAGGTACTTCCACAGGTTGTCTCACAGCTTACAAAGACAAGAGCTGAGGTCGCTGCCCTGCGCGAGGAAAATGCTGATTTCACTGATCAGATACAGGGCAGTTGATCAGTTTGAGCGAACCAGTCAGGGGGAGAGTGAAGACGAAGACTTTGTCTCTGATCCTGAGATGCCCCGAAAGATGACTGATCCGCTATCAAACAAAGCTCACAGGGACATTGTGCTCAACACCTAAATTGGAGGCTCTTGCAGTTGCTGAACTGTATTGGGTAGATATGGAGATAGCCACTGATATGGTGGATATCACTGAGAGCTTTCCTGAGTTCAGTGCTGAAGAGCTCAGGAACTACAATGGGCTGGTGCAACAATGGGCAGTGGATGATACTGCTAGGATAGAGGGTACCTCAGTGAGCTATGAATTGGCTCGCTGGGAATGGATGAATAGGGAAGTGGTAGATGATGCATCTGATGATGAGGAGGATGATACCATCATGCATGATGCTGATGATAATGATGATGATAACAATGATGATGGCCAGGGAGGTGGTCATGGAAATGGTCAGGGTTCAGATGATGAAGATGATGTAAATATGGAGGATCAGCAACCCATATCATCTGTCTTAAAGAGAAAAAGGACCAGTGACACCTCTCCTGCATCTACTCCTCCATCAAAAAAACAACAGGTCAGTGACCCTCAATTACATATTGTCATATCTGAGGAAGCTGTACCTTCATCTCCACCAGCAACCCTAAACCTACCCTCACCCACAGCAACTACACCCAATGCAACCCAAACAACCCAAATAACCTCACCTACCCCAGCAACAATAATACCAATCTCCACAGCAACTCCTTCCAACACAACCACTTCAGATACCTCCCCTACAACATGCCTTTCCTCTGACTCAGCCTCAGATACCCCTTGTCCTGATGAAACAAAAGAACAGAGAATTGCCAGAAAGATAAAGGCAAGACAGGACAGGGAGCATGAAATGATAATGCAAATAACCTTTCAGGCTGAGTTAAGAGAAGAACAAGAAAGGAAAAGGTTGCTGAAAGAGCAATCAGATGCTGACAGATCATACCTACTGGAATTGAGCTCTAAAGATGCCAATGAAAGGGCCAGACTTCTTAAACAAAAGAAAGATCACGAAGAGTCTGATGCTGCAATTGCCAGGGTACTTGCTGAGATAGAAGAGAGTGAGCTAGAGCAACAAAAACTGAAAACTTCAGCTAGCAAGAGCTCTAAAAAGAGAGGGGGAGCTGTCAGAACAACAGTGGATAGGAAATGGGATGAAATTGATAGAAAAAGGTTTGCTGCCAGAATGACAGGGAGATCAAACCCTGCACCTATTACCAAGGTTAAACTGAAGAAGTATAAGAATCAATCTCAACCTCAACTGCTTATTCAAAGAGGTTCAGAGACTCAAGCCATGCTACTTGATCAAGTATGCAAGCTGCACAGAGAAGAATGGAATGAGATCAGGCTTGCTATCAGCCACTCAACAAGTGCAGCTAAAGCTGAGGTCCTGAAAGAAATTGATAGACTATATCAAAAAATGGTGTCACTGCAACTTCTCAGACCAGAAGATACTGTCACAGTTGGTGAAGAGATTGTTCAGCCACCAAGCCCAAGGTATAGGTCAGGCACAAGCAGCATCTATCGAATGCCCAACACTTCAAGGCTAAATCTATCTATTCCTGCTGGTGTGCCAAAGCTTGAAGGACATGAAGTCACTGAGGGGGAGAAGGGTCTGGTATACAGGGACCTAAATGGTGCCCTTAGGTTTCAAAGAGAAGCTGAACTTGAGAAGGTTGATCAAGAACAACTCATACACCTAATCAGGTCAGCTAGCATGCTTCCTACAGATTCAAAGATCAGAAAAGCTATTCTCGATGAAGCCTTAGCAAGAAAATTCAGATACCTGCCCTCAAAAGACAAGTATGAACTTGAAGCTGAGCTTGGCATAGTGAAAGAGGAGGAGATGTGGAGAGATAAATAATTTAGATATTTTGTAATAGTTAGCTTCTGTAAATATTTACTCAATAATATATATGAGGCTTGTCACAGAAAATCTACAAGTACAAGTCACTGGGCAACCTACCTACTATCAGAGACTTAAATCTTTTCAACAACAAAAATTTACAAGTACAAGTCTCTGTGCAACCAACTTATCTTCAGAGACTAAAACTTTCCTGCAACAAGTTTGTCTAAGGGAGCTTTGACTTAAACCATTTAGGGGGAGATTGTTGAGTCACTGATCGCTGAACTCAAGTGGTCACTGATCTCAAGGATTAAGGGGGAGATTATATAAGAGATTGTTAAAGTCATTATTCGCTGATAAGTGAAGTCACTGATTATGCCATCTGTTCACAGTCTCTGATCTTCTCAAAATGATTCAAGTTAAGCTCCTGTTGCTGAAGGTCTCTATGTCGCTGATCATATGATAAGCCAGTAGATGAAGATCTTATCAAGATAAAAGACTCAACTATGTGTGTCGCTGATATTCATCTATCAGCGAGAGTCTCCAAGTCTTCTTGAGTTCTCTCTTCTGCTGAATAAAAGAAGTCACTGAAGATTAACTGTTCAAGTCATTCTTTAGAGCATGTTGGCTCGCATCGAGAATGAGGAGAATTGTGTTTCTATCAGTGACTGCAGCATTAAATGCCGCATTAAATAAGAAGTTGACATTCGGCGTTATTACAACGCAAGCACGTGTTCCTCGAAACTTGAAAAGAGTAACGTGGAAGCATTTGATTGGTTTATGGTACAAGGTGATATTTCCCAAGACAGAATGTCGTGCCATGATGTATCACATCTCAACTACCTCTTCAATCAAGCAGCGACACATGTCCTTCAGATCCGGAAATTAAGGATTTCAGCGTCTATAAATAGCGTAATATGTTGTACTTCATTTTGTGTCGATTACTTGTATTGTCACTTGTTTGTCAGCGACTAGTTTGTCTAAGATACAAGTAACACCAGCAAGTGAACTAGTAGCGTGTTTGTCCACTACTAGTTTACTTCAGCGAGTGAGCAAGTTAGCGTGTTTGTCCACTACTGCTCATCTCCTTTGTAATAGCTGCATTGTTTGATTTGGATTAGCTTTGGCTAATCTATTCCACAATCAACAATAGATAAATTTTAGTAATAAAAGAATTTATCTTTCAGCTACAATTGCTTCAGCAACTGAACTGCTTATCTTATATATATACTTGTGTTCATATTGCTGTTACTTTAATACGGTTAAAAACTTGATAAACAAAGATAACACTATAATAAAGAAAAGAAAAGTTTTTAATTGTATTCAACCCCCCCCTTCTACAATTAACTCACTGTTAACGATTCATAATCACTAACATAATAGTGATTAAGGACTCACAGTAACTATGGAAGATTGTTGTCAAACAAAATCATAATTGATGCAACCATCATTATCCTTATACCCCTCCTCTTCTCATCCCGCTACGTTTGCCTACCGTCTTATCTATCTCTACTTACTTCTTTAAAGATACCGCCGCAAAGCGTGAGTACCCTACTGTATTCTCTAATATGGATGTATTGTCGAATGAAAGTATTTTCAGAGATAAATATATTGTTAAATGAAATTTTCCGCTGTATTGCGCGGGTACTAGGCTAGTCACTTACTAATTGGCACTACCTTTGTTGTGCTGCACACCGGTCGTTGGAATTTCTAATGGTGTGCAAGACAAAAGTGGGTTTTAAATTTATAAGGTTGGGGCCTAGGGTTACTATTATGCTAATCAAAGGGCAAAGGACAAGTATGACCTAGGATCGTTCTTCAAAGCGCGACAAATTGAAGCTAGGGGATTTAGAAACTTTTATGTATTTAGCTAGGGAGAAAAGAGTTGGTTTTGGTTTAGGATTTTCTATTCTAAATTAAATTAAAATAAACTGAAAGGTGGAGGTTACTTCGGGCGTTCATCAATTGAAGCGATTTTCTACTATGAAGTGGTTTAGGAGTTGTTTAATATGGAGAGTTCTAATGGGGATAAATTCGTAGGTTAATGTGAGCTATCACTGCAATCCTTCTATCGGGCTAACGTGGAGGTGTCCACAATCAGGCAGATAGAATGTCACGTGGGTTGCAGCATATATTAAAGCATACACCGAAAGTTCTTTCAAATGTATACCCATATTATCCGACAGTTAATCTCGAATCCTATTCCCCAATCTCGGTCGTTAGAGATGTCCGAATCATGGCATAGTTTGTTGAATAAACAATCTTATGAACGAGGTTTACCCTCACCGGAATATGTTGGACTAACTGGTCTAGGTGGCCGGATAATATGTCATCACTTATTCGTACGAATTATCAACATTACTCAGGTATGCAAGAATACAAGGATGGTTTGTACTACGAATGGAAACTTAAGTAACATGTTTGTTATTCGATTCATAATATAACTACCTTCGGTCGTTCTCGACTTCCATACATTTGTACTCCGCCGTAGGCGTTTCCAGTACTATATCAGAGAACAGTCGAATAGGGGCCGTCATATTACTTCACGATATTTAATGCCAATTGGATTTCACTATTATGATGATCCTAAGGCAACAATCAAACAAGAACATGCAATAAGACGATCAAAGCAACAGTTCGATATAAGCATACAAAGGTATTATTTAAGTTGAGGATATTCCAAAAGTTGTCTCAAAAATATCTTCTATGTGAATTTAATCTTAATCTACCTCTATTCCCATATTCCATGTATCTTGGATCCTATTTTGGTCTAGAGAACACCGGCCATGCCGAGTTCAATGATTCAATCTAACATAGTATAACTAAGTGACCTATATTCTATGAGTTAGCTACGTTCATTTTTGGATAAGGTTTTAGTCACAACATGAGTTGGGTATATAAACGATAAAGATTTAATTCATACATCTATTTATAATATAAACCATCTGCAATCTCATAACATACAACACAATTACATATTTAAAACTCTCTAAACGACTATCATAGCAGACAATTGAGTTATCTAGTTAATCATGGCAATTCTAGCATGCATATTTAAATTTAATAAATAAAGAACAAACATATTTAAATATGGAAGATAGATTAAAACCTAGAAAGGTATACAAATAACTCGTAGCTATAATGCGTCCCGGAGCACCTCCGTACAAGTCTTCCTTAGTTATTCTAATTAATTAAACTAACCTAAAGGAAGAAATACTAATTTTTACAAGAAAGATATAAAATGTAGATAGTGTATGGTGTGTGTATCCAAGGTATATAGGTGTGTCTTCAAATGAACCATGGGCTCCCTATTTATAGTGGAAAATTGGTGCATTCTAGCAACTTGGGGCATGATTTGACGTAAAACGTCACGTTTTTGTGCACCTTTTCAAGCCCATTTTGGTTCAAATCTTTTAATAAACATTAGTGCACCTTTTCAAGCCCTCTTTGGTGTTGGATACGCCCTGTTTTCTACCGAATACGCCCTCTTTGCTACTGAATATGCCCTATTTGGTGTCGAATACGCCCCTGTAGGTGTCAAATTTCATAGCTCGAGGGTGTATTTCAGTGTAAAATACGGGTGAGGGGTGTTGTATGTAAATTTAGTTCTTGAAGTCTATAAATAGAGGCTTAACCTCCTCATTTCCATATCCCTCATTCCACATCCATCACAACACACACATTACACACTCTAAATAGTAGTAGCTTTCTCTTTCTAACACTTCTCTAAGGAGTTAGAGGAGAAATAGTAGGAGTAGAGTAGCAAGCTTACGAGCTTTGTACGGAGTCGTTTCGAGACTACGATTGCGTAGATTTGTTGTAACGCCTAACAAGTTCTATTATATTATCCTTTCTTGTTATTTTTAAATATGTTGTGCTATTGTCATGATTATTTAAGGATGCATGTTATGATAATTGCTATGTTAGGCTAGACAAATATGTGTTTGCTATGATAAAAGTTATGCTAGGGTAGTTATGCTTTAATCCATGCCGTTACTCTGCCTGTATGAAATTAGGACATGTTTGAATTTATAAATTAATTCTCTATTGTTTATTTATCCAACTTATGCTGTGGTTTGAAACCTATTGATATAATCCGGCCAATTGTAGAAATAGGTCCCTCAACTATTCTGTGACAATCGTTAAAATCTCATGTCATTAACGCACTCGAATCTTAAACTACGCTTACAGTATTCTTTAAATCCTAGTGAAAATTATAGGTTATGACTCCGTAGGCTTACTAAAGTCGTAGAACGTCTAGGAGATTGCTTAGTGAATCTTAAATTCCTATAGACTTCCTAAATTTGGTACTAAGTGCCAAACTAAACAAAGAAAAATCTACCTCTTTATGTCTTCACAAAATCTTTATCGAATCGCAAAACCGAAATTTCAGTGACTCGACAAGTAAATTCAATCGGACGGTACCCGACTTAACACGAACGTTGGTGAAAACAATTCTAAAATAACTTAAAACTATTTTTAGAAGTTATTTATCATATATTATTATCATTTCATAATAATACCCGAAAAACCTAGACGTTTCAATTAAAACGTCTCCAACGCAATGAAAACGCGCAGAACGCGCCCGACAATCGAACGAAAGTCAAAATACACTTTTGAATCTAAAATATATTAATTAGTGAAAGGTTATCAATTAATATATCGTGTCTTTAAACGATAACAAAAAAAATGCCCAAATAAAACGTTACGCGATTTAGAGTCCGTACAACGAACGCGCAAATCGAGATCACTAAATTAACGAATCATTTTTGTAAATGTTTTTCAAGTAATTAGAATAAATACTTCAATTGGAAATATTGAAACTTAAATTGATACTTAAAAACGCGTATTAAACATTTAACACCAAACCGAGCGAGTAAACGAACGTAAAACGCAACAAATTAAGCTAGGAATGAAAAATGACCATAATGCCCTTGGTGGGGCCCATGAGAACGACCAGCCACCCCCTCCCCCACTTAGATTTCATGCAAAAATCAATTATTGCTTTTACTTACAACCTCCATACATTAGCCATGCATGTCCCATTTCCAACTTTACACTCAAACACTTCACACCTTTTCTCTCTACAATCCCCTCTCATTCTCTCTCTAATTGATGAAGATTTCCAGCCTTTCAACCCCCTAAAAACCACTATTCAATCACCATCATTCATCATCTTAAAGTTTAGAAGAAGGAAGGAAGCTCAAGACATCATCATCTTCATCTCTCTCATTTGTTCTTCATCTTGTTGGTATAAATCACACTAACTCTTCAATAATTTACTTGTTTGCTACTGATTTAGATGTTATAATGCTCATCTAACTTGGATATGTCCAAATCTAAGATCAAAAATCGTTTTTATAACCCATATGTGAATATGCATAATCTGTCTCAGAAAAGTCAGTTTACTAAAACACTCATAACTTGAGTTCTACAAAGAATTAGAAGATGTATTTTTTTTAAAAGTTGAGTATTGAAAAGATCTACAAAAAGTTCTTCTATGGCTCTTTCCAGAAATCTACGGATTTTCATATAAATACGAATCTATGCGACTGGTCTGCATGTGCTTAAAAACTGAGAATGGTTCTACCCATAAATTTTATACCTATCAAGATGGACACTATAATTACTGGAAAAATTAAGTTAACCTTTAGACACATGGTATAACAACTGGTAAAAATTGTGGACTCTAACTCGGAATATAACTAGTTAAGAAAAATAGAGGAAGTGAACCGACAAAACCGAAAAACATAAATATGGACTGTTTTTGGACTTTTATAAAAACCAAGACTATTGGTGAACTCCGACATGAACCGACAACATATTTAGACCCTATAAACTGATATTTGGGTTGGGTGAAAGATTCGGGTCAAACCGAGTAAGTTTGACCAAGTCAACAAAAGCGGCTCGTTTTCGAAAAACTTACTATTTTTGGAAAGAATTGTAAACAAAAATGGATTTGGGTGACTTATTAAATAACTTAGACCAAAAACGAGACTTGTAAATATAATCCGAACGAAAAATGACACTTAGAACTTTTGGACCAAAGATTGAAATTCTAATTTCACTTAGTATCCAATTCGCGTAACAACAATAACTACAAACGAGGATAACTTAGACACACGCGACATATACTATTGCAAAGTGTATAATGAACCGTATATAATAATAATGTCTTTGAGAATTATTATTACAAACTTTCACCAACGGGTCACACACGTTTTCTAAAACAAAATATATATGGACATACTAGTTGAGTGAACAATTAGCATAAGTAAATATTAACTCCCACTTACACCCGACCTTATGCTTTTAGGGTGCTAGAAGGTTGCATTTGGAACACACATACTTGCTAATTGCTATATTTGCTTGCTAAACTCAGGTGAGTATTCACAGCCTCATTTTTCTATTGTTTTCATAAACTTTTTGGGGTGAAAAGCATGACTACTTGTTTACTAAACTGTTCTTTAATGTGTACTCTTAGTAAAATTGTTCTTGAAAGAAATACACAGTTTGTATTTTACTGTGAAACTGATCTTGTTAATTGAAACTGCTCTTGAACTTGTGCACTAGTTAAACTTGTTCTTGAACGTGCACACAAACTATATCTTACAGCGACACCGTTCTTATTGAATCTGACTACGAAACTATTCTGATTGCGAAATTGTTCAGGATTAAACATTTACTATTTTGATACTAAAAACTGTTCTGGAAATGTACACATCCTATATATCTTTTGTGCTAAAAATGTTTTATGTGTGTACATATACTATTTATACGCTCTTATTGTATGCTTGTGACTCTATCGCATCTTAAGTCCCCGGGTTCTTTTACACAACCTATTAACTCATTATTGAGCCGATGGTTGATATGGATAGTACTATTTGGAAGGAGGCCACCTTCCCACTCTCTCGTGCATGTGAGTGCATACCACCAACTTTAAATGTTCACGATAGGACATGTCTTTGGGGCGTTGTTCTCGGGCCAGTAGGTTTGGTTGTGGACTCAAGCTATACATGTCGTTCTTAAATGAATTCTAATTCGCGTATAAACAATTAGTTACGTAGCAATGTAAACCTTTCAAACGTGGTTTTGATCACTTCTAGATGACTTTCGCATTTATACACTAAACAACTATTTATGTAGCAACGTAAATCTTTCAAATGTGATTTTGAATACTTTTAAATGGCATTCTCACTTATTCTAAAACCTGTGTACTCACCAACTATCTTTGTAGTTGACCCTCATTTTTACATGCTTTTCAGGAAACAATGAGTAGTTGGGAAAATGAAGCTACGATTAACCTTATGAATGTTGAAGTCATTAGTGGAGCCTTGTGCTGTGGAACCATTGTGCTGTTACATCTCGTGTTTCCGCTTTAGCGGGGTGTGACATATTCTGTGTCTGAATGATTCGATGAACTCGGCATGGCCGCTGTTCTCCAGATTGAAATAAAGTATAGGAGACACGGAGCATAGGATTAGAGTTAAATTAGAATTAATCCCATATATCAGATGCTTTTGAGAGAACTTTCGGAGCATCCGTGACTTAAACATATATCCAGAAACTCTGCCTGAAACAAACTGATATTTATCCATGTTACACTATTGCATGTTCTTGTTTGATTGTTGCTCTAGGGTTTACATGCTAGTATCTGTTTGTCTATTGCGGTTGTTGGATTTATGATTAGGTTTTCAAACATAGAATAATTACATAGAATAGTTTAACATGCTAGAATAATTACAATGATCTGTATGAAATAATGTCGAACAATTTAACCGATCGTTAGACAGACTTTCCCAACTTATTCCGCGGGGTCGCTCCTGTTCACTTTATTATTTATTCAACAATTCGTGCCACGATACGGACGTCTCAGACGACTGAGACTAGGGAATAGGATTCGAGGTTAGTTTTCGGTTAAATTGGTACTACATTTGGGAGAACTTCCGGTGTAGCTTACACTCCATATCTGTTATCCATGTGACATGTTATTTATTTGATTGTGGACAACTCTACGTTAGATAAGTAATAGGATAGAAGTTATGGCCCATTAGGACATATACAGTAGTGATACGGGATCTCTGGGCGAGGCATCGGAAATACCGTAAAACGGCTCAGTACTTGGTATAGCGCTGGAACCACCTCTTGTGAAGTACAAATGCATGGAAGCCACGAAAAGGCCGTAGGTACAGTACTATGTTGAACATCCTTCAGAGACCCCAAATCAGCACTGCTAGGATTCATTATAATTAGAGCCTTAACCCTCATAACTACCCCTAAATAGCATATACTAACATCATAGCAAAGACTCACGTAATCGATAGATCTCTCAACGACTACATTCCTCATTTACTTTTCTGTTATTTTAGTTTAAAGTAGAATAGAAAACAAAACCCCTCATAAGAGGTTTAAATCTCAGCTAAATTACCAAAGATAATTAATCCTCCTAAAATCCCATGCCCGTTGTGGTTTAAGAACGACACCTGAGTCATACCTACCGCTTATACAAGTAGTAGTGTAGCTTAGGCTTTCCCGCAAAATATAAATTTTTAAAACCCTCTGATCTGCAACCCGACTGGACAGTCAGCAACAACAAGGAAGCAATTTCTTGACCGACCGTTGGGAGGCGATCAGGGCACATGTTAGCAAAAGTTGGGAAAGTTACTAGCACATGTACCCTAAAGCGCGTAAAGTTCTAGCACGTGTACCCTAGAGTCGCGAAAAAGGCCTAACACATGTACCCTGCGAGTACGGGCGAGGAAGAAAATGCGCATGAGAGATAGGGGGAGGCCATCCGGCGCCATAACCATGGTGGCCGGTGGCGGTGGGGTGGTGGCCGGCGGCGGCTGCCCCTCCCCCGCCCCGGTTCGCCGTCTTTCGCCTCATTTCTTGATTCGTGCGTATCTACTTCGTTATGCATCCATTTGCGTTGATTCTTTTTTGCATTTGATTCATTTTTCAAAAACGAAGACTTTGATTAAAAGAAATCCCAAAAATATGTCTATGATCTTTGGATGTCTCGTTCGAATCATTTGAATCTTCCGGCGTACGTAGAATCTTCATTCTTCATCCGTTTTTGTTGATTCTTCTTCTATTAGATTCGTATTTGGAAAACGAATATCTTGGATAAGAGAAATCTCAATGATGGGCAATTTTTCCTTTAAATCTTGTCTTGATGTCTTGAGTCTTCAAACGTGTGTAGAATCTTCGTTTTTTCATCCGTTTTGCTTGATTTTTCTCGTGCAACTCTATTTCGACCTTCTTGACAAAGTTTCATTGATTTGAACATTTTTTGAGTTTATTTGCCAAGTATTGTTCCAGAATGGGAGAGATATCGGTAGTAAAAACGTGACTTTTTATGCGATATCAAGTATCCCACACTTAGAGTTTTGCTTGCCCTCAATCAAATTGACAGAAAAACTTATTTGAAAGTCGGGAAGGGTGTCTTCGTATCCTGGAGAACTTTGATTCCTGTAGGCTGGGTGAAAAGATTTCAAACGGGTTTTTAACCCTTGATGCTTTCTCAAACTACCGGTTCTAACAAGCTTTCTTTACATGATTGGGGCCCTCACAGGTGGTCACGTAATTCACTCAAGTGTATCGGGTTTCCTAATTTCTAATTCATTCTGGGGTCGGTCATGTAGCTCTTTTGTCGTCATAAGCTTGGTTGAGAATTGAATCTGTAATACTCAAATGGGGGCGGTGCTAATTATCCCTAGACATTTATAAGAGGGTAAAGATGGATATGGAAGAGGGGTTTTGTAGGTGGTTTAGTGGGGTTTTGATATAGCCTAAGAATTTATCTGTGATGACTTATCTTTGACGTTTTAGTGATACCTCTTTTTGGGTTTCTCTCTTTAAGAGCCTTCTTTTCATGTTTTCATTTTGAGGAACCTTCCCCTTGGCATTAAATGATCATTGGGTCTTTTAGTTCTTTGGTTCCTCTTGGCAGCTTTGTTTTTGTTGAATTATGATTTTCTTTGGAGTTCCCCATTTTTTTTGTTTGGATGGTATTTTTATCCTTCAGGGGTTTCAATGTGTTTCTTGCAGTAATTCTTCTTGACAAAATAGAAACTTAGGCTATGGCCAAGAGATGTAAAGTAAGGGTTGGTTTCTTGAAGTGAGCTTTTGAAATGAAAAGGCTAAGACTCAACAGGTTTTCTACTTGATCTTCAATGCTGAAAGTGAGCATTGGTTGGATTAGGCTTAAAAACAGGGGGTTTTATGAGAGGGTTTTATCCTAGGAAATGTCGAGATCTTCTAATTGCACCTTTGTCACGTATGACGCCCATCTTTGTAGTTTCGAAATGTATTGCTCAAACAAGTTCTAACTTAAAAGGCATACATCGGCACACTCTCAATCGAAAAGTGAAGCATTAAAGATAAATGCTTTTATATGGCTCAAGGTTCCTCACTTGTTTTGATGGTTTAATGCCTAGTCATGCGATTGCTTGTTTTGAAACTTAGTTTGATTTTTTTTTCAAAGAGTTTTACCCATTATTGTCGATTTCCCAAACCTTTGGATTTTCGTTGACCAGAAATATCCTTTTTAGTTTTTTCAAAAATTTGGAAATTTTGCTGAAAATCTGAGTTTGCTTAAAAGATTGATCAAATTTTATGTTTCACTTCAGTAGTGAATACTACTGTTATCCCACACTTAAAAGAACATTGTCCCTAATGTTCCATTTCTAAGTTAGGATAATCCCACACTTAGATTTTGAATGAGGGTCAATATCTTCGAAGTCATTCTCTATTTTGTGAGTCATAATCCCACACTTTAGAGTTTTACTTTGAGTTTTAGTGTGTTAATCAAGCAAAGTAGGGTCAGAAGAGGTACTTCCTTTTGTTGCGTGCTTGCCACTGGATTTTATGGACCAGGTTCAAGTGTGTGAAATTGCTGGAAATGGACCAGGCTCATTGGAAATGAACTTGTTCCATAATTTCCACGTCAAGTTCTGCATAACAAATATCCTTCAGGAAACACAAATGTCAATACACGTTAATACTAAACAGAAATAACATAACTAATAATAACTAATCCATGTCAGCATAGAGCGCCTCCCAATCGGTGAATTCATCATCCATAAAGATCTCTGCACTTCAAAGAAGGAACAAAGAATACTCATGATGCTAAACTTCTAAGTTCAAGCCCGGAGACAAAGTTCTTCTCTTCAATTCGCGCTTCAAGAAATTCTCCGGCAAATTCAGATCAAGGTGGAGCGGACCATTTGTTATATCAAAAGTCTTTACCTTCGGAGCAGTCGAACTAGAAGCCCCGGACGGTAATTTTAAAGTCAATGGCCATCGCTTAAAGCACTACATCGAAGATTTCCCCCCTGGTGAGGAAGTCTATATCTTTGAACCACCTTGAGCCGACTAGTAGGTACAAGGAGTCAAGCTAGAGACTCTCTAAACAAGCGCTCTTGGGAGGCACCCCATTTCTTATCTTATTTTATTTCTTAGTTATTTTTGCTTTAGTATTATCATCCCTAAACTAACGATGCAGGATAACCCAAGTATCTGACAATACTACACTCCTACATATACATCAGATAAGTTTTATTCATAGTATACAAACGCGAATGAACAGATGACCTCGAAAAGCTTTAACATCTAAACAAACATTTCTCGAAGTCATCTGATTATTTTGCATTTGTATACCCATTTTAAAACTATAGCATTACCTGTTTATCTTTATGTTTCAGGATGGACGCTTCAGCTGAGACCTCAGGACAAGCTATTCAGAAACAGCAGAAAAAGAGGACCCGCAGAGGAAAAAGAAAGAAGACGACCACCACGACTGATGAGCATGCTCAGGCTGCTCCTGTATCTGCCCCACTTTTTGATTTCGGAGTTACCACTTCAGATCTGATAGTGACTTGGGCGATGATCAGTGAGCTTTCGATTCAGCGTAGCTCTCAGTCCGAGATCAGAGAAGCGATGGGACTGCCGAAACTCACCGACCAGCCGTATCAGCTTGGTCAGGGTCCCAGGCCAGCTCTCACACCGTTGTCCTTCTTCCCAGCTGCCCCACCACAGACTGTTCCTCCCACTGCTGTTGCTTATTCTAGGCCACCTCAGAATCCCACTGATGCACCCATGGTGTCTGATCACACTGCTGCCTTATCACGTACTTCAGATCCAGATCCTGACGCACTTGCAGCATTTGATCCAGACATGGATGATTTACTAGACGATTTCTAGCTTATTTTATCTTTAGTTATCTTTATTTTTCATTAGACCTATTATGTTGTTGAACTGATGATTATGATGGTATTTTATGACATTGCAGACCTTATCTTCGTAGGAATTGGATGAGCTTTGAAAAGAGTCTGGTCCTCACAATCCAGCAAATTATTTACACCAACCCTAGACGAATATGGTCCTACATCCAGTGCCCACTGTCCGTAGGGAAGTATCTCTCCTAAACCCGTTCTTCCTACTTTAATATAACTTCGATATGCCTATTGACCACTTAAATCTCTAAGTGTGGGATCCCCCTCGCTTACAACTTTTAAATTCACATTTTTCCTAAACCAAAACCCTAAGTGTGGGATTTTCGCCCTACTTAGTATAGAAACATTGGGGACAATGTTTATTTCTAAGTGTGGGATAGCGGTATATCTCTCGTCTGTCAAAATATCTGTTTAAGTTGATCTAGAAACATGCTAGTCCTCAAAATAAATTTTCAAACCCTTATTTTGCCAAAATTTTCAAAAATTTTAAACTCTTTTTAGTCACAATAAAAGCAAATTGGTTAAAACTTCGACAGTAAAATTGTCACTCATTCAGTAAAACCTAAACAATTTTACTTCGACAGTGAAATTGTCACTCATTCAGTTGACCAATGAGTTTTTTTTAAGAATGAATACAGATTTTTTTTACAAGTATTTCAAAAGTTGGTAAATATAAGGTCGAAATCATGTCGGATTCTAAGCAATTTAAGATGAGGATCTAAGAGGGGCCTCGCACGACTGGACACATATAACCCATTTTTGCGGTGAGGAATTTAAGCCTTATAAGCATTCATTTTAAATGCTTCACTGTTCGTTTGTTGTGTGTGACCGGTGCACGCATTTCTGAATTAGAACTTGCCCAAGGTATACATTTCGAGATCACATTGACAGGTGTCATACGTGACATAGGTACGATTAGAGGACCTTGACATTCCTTAGGATTTAAACCCCTTTTCACATATCTTTTCAAGCCAAAAACCCTTCCAACACTCAATCTTAGTGTTGATGATCCGCTTAGAAAACCCTGTTGAGCCTTAGCCTATTTTTCTTTCATTCATCCAAAATTTTTAAACCCCTTATTCCTCTACCCACCAGAAACTTATCTTAGTATTTTTGAAAAAAGAGATATTTGGATACTTCATTTTGCTTTCACTCCAAAAATCATAAATATTGTTTACTAAAACTTCTCGTGTGTGTTTTATTGATCTATATAGAAAGAAATCGAGAGTCATGTGGTGCGAAAAATTGACACCAAAGTAAACTCAAAAATCATCAAAGGATTGATAAATGAAAATAAGAAGGGATCTCAAAAAGGGAAATAAAAGAAAATCCTTTAGAAATTTCTTGGCAAGAAAAATTTAAGCCCAAAAATAGAAATAGAAATAGAAAAGAAAAGAAAAAGAAAAGAAAATAGCTGAAATAAAGCTAAGTGCTTCGACTCTCTCGAAAACTCGACTCTTCAAAAGAAATATCATTCCAAGTGTTTTCAAAAGATAGAAGTCAAAATAGCTATCTTATCCCCCAAAAAGTGTTATCCGTTTCCGTTTTCATTAAAAAGGATATCTAGATAGAACTTTTTTTCGAAAGTCCCAAGATAAGCAAACACCCTTAGAAACCTAGATACCCCCAATCTATCCATACCCTTTTAAAACCACACCAAACACTACAACCCATCTGAATGTCCTGGGATAATCAGTACCGTCCCTGTCTAAGTGATGAAGATTTGATCCTCGGGCAAGCCTATGACGACGAGTGCTGCATGACTGGTAATTGAGCGATTTTTTTGGCTTAGGATAATAGGAACCCCGATACACTTTGAGTGAATTGAGTGACCACCAGTGAGATCGGCCAGTCGTGTATATTCCACAAATTTGAGAATTGAAAGTTTGCCTAAGTGAATCATCTTGAACAAATCTTAGATACGTCATGTGAACGCCCATTACTTATCTAACAGGCAAATACTTGTTTCCAATCTATGTGAATTCTTCATTGTGGGTAGAAATCAAAAACTATTTTTATGGCAAATTCTAAGAGGGTAAGTTTGCTTGAGGACAAGCAAATGTCTAAGTGTGGGATATTTGATAACACGCAAAAAGTCATGTTTTTGCGTGCATTAATCTCACCTTTTTAGCCCAATATTTGACGAAACTAATCAAAATAGATACTTTATCATTAAAACTCGTCACATGGGCCAAAATATAGACAATGTTTCAAAAGTCATCTAAAATGGTCGAAAAACACGATAAATCTAACGAATACGATCATGAGCATTCTCGTTCACTCGTTCTAGCACTTTTTGAGCTACACAAAGAATTATGACCTCTAACTTATGTCATTTTCTTCATTAGGAAAATACGAACGCGTGGATATAAAGAACGCTCAAAACGGACAAACGACGAAGAAGTTACGCCCGAACGAAGAAACGAAGAACCGAGGAACCAGCATACGGCTGAACCAGGCCGTATACGGCTGGTCCAGGCCGTATACGGCTGGACCTAGACCGTATACGGTCTGTGCAGGCCGTATACGGTCTGTGCTCAGCCGTATACGGCCCAGTTCAGCCGTATTCACCCTATGCACAGCCGTATACGGTCCAGTTCAGCCGTATACGGTCCAGCTCATCCGTATCATGCGTTTGGGTGATAAAAATGTGATTTTTATTCGCCTTTGTGATACGGTTGTGCGTTTGGAGGTTTGGATACGGTCTACGGATACGGTTGTGCGATCTCTATAAATACAAGCCTCATTTCATCATTTCAACACATCTCATACCTTCTCATTTTTTTTACACTTCTACACACACTTTCTCTCACTACTCTCTCTCTAAATTAGTTAGTTAGTTAATTAGATTAGTTAAGCTAGTAGATTAGTAGCTTAATTGTACGGAGGTGCTCCGAGACTGCGGTGTCGCACGATTTGTAATAAAGCTTTGTCAGGTTCTATTATAATCTCTATCTTGTTATTTTAAATAATGTTGTGTTGTTGCTATACTTGTTTAGAATTACTTGCTAGGATTATTGCCATGCTTAGCTAGACAAATCTGTGTTTGCTATGATAGTTGCCATGCTAGGGTAGTTATACTTAAATCATGCTGTTACTCTGTCTGTATGCTGTTGAATTATATTTGAATCTATGAATTGAATCTCAAATGTTTATCTATCCAACTTATGTTGTGGTTAGTAACATCCTTCTAGGCTTGGCCAATTGCTAGTTGTATGCCACTAATTATTCTGTGTCTGATGATCGTTGAACTCGACATGGCCGGTGTTCTCCTGGTTGAAATATTATCGGAGGGAGACACGGAGCGTAGGATTAGAGATAGATTAGATTCAGGCCATTTAACAAGTGTCTTAGAGAGAACTTTCGGGACACTTGTGACTTAATCATGTACCCCGTCACTCTGCATAAATTGATCCCTGCTATGCTGCCTTTCTGCATGTTCTTGTTTGATTGTTGCTTAGGGTTTGCATGCTAGTATCTGTTATGCTGATTAGTTACATGATTAGGTTTTCGAATATTTATCAATTGCATATGCTAGTTTAACATGCATAGAATAGTTAAAATGATTTATATGGAATAATGATGAACAATTTAATCAACCGTTAGACCAGACCATCCCAACTTGTCCCGGTAGGAAACCCCTGTTCATGTTTTTGTTTATTCAACAATTCATGCCATGATTCGGATATCTCAAATGTCCAAGATTGGGGGACAAGACTCGAGGATGGTTGTTGGTTAAATTGGTTGCTATATTTGGGACAACTTCCGGTGTAGTTTACATTCCATAACTGTTATCCATGTGACATATTATTTATCTGTTTGTGGACAACTCTACGTTAGATAGATAATAGGCTAGTAGTTATGGCTCATTAGGAAATATTAATGTCATCTTAACTAAGGCTTTATCTCATTAACTACCCCTAAATAGCATGAGTAATTATCATAGTAAACACTCGCTGCACCTATAAGTTCTCGTTGCCACCTCCACTCCACTTTACTTTAATTTAGTTTAATTTTAGATAATTAGTAGTTAGTTAAAACCAAAACAACCCAAAAAAACATCTTTTAAAACCCTAGCTAAATTCCCGTAGATAACTAAAGTCCTAGATCCCATGCCCATTGTAGTTTGAAGAACGACCATAGGTCATACCTATCGCTACTTATCCATAGCTTTAGTATACTTAGGCCCAGCATAAAACAAAATTTTAAAACAACTCCACTGACGCCGCCGCTGACGGACGGTCCGACGACAGGGTGAAAACCCGATCGACCGTTGGGGGCGCGTCAGAATAGGTCCCACGGTGGAATGTGCGGAGCGAGATCAGGTCCCGTCTGAAAAGGGCACACAGGTGTGGAAGGAAGGCCCAGAGCAGTGTGGATCTCAGTGATGGCAGTGTGCTGGACCTCGAGGGCTCTCAGTATTAACCAAGTGACAGCAGGGTCCGCGGTAGTTACCCCATGATGAAAGGTGGGTACTCTGGAGGTCCCTGCGGTCTGTCCCTCGGATTGGTGAGACGAAGGTAACCTAGCAT
This sequence comes from Pseudognaphalium luteoalbum, assembly GCA_963422505.1. Taxonomy (NCBI): domain Eukaryota; kingdom Viridiplantae; phylum Streptophyta; class Magnoliopsida; order Asterales; family Asteraceae; genus Pseudognaphalium; species Pseudognaphalium luteoalbum. The sequence continues at coordinate 55,204,216 of OY730196.1, forward strand.
GGATGGAACGTAAAAGGAATGTTGTAACACCCCCAAATTTGCTGATTTGGATTAGCGGAAGCATTTAACTAAGTATGGGGAGTGCCACAATACACAGTACATGCATACGTATCAGAGCTTATGATTACAACAGAACATAATATAATAAGATGCCAAATGTATTAGTTACAAAGTTTACGATTCCTTGAATCATACAAGTTAAAAGTATTAAGTTTACAAAAGTAGATTTCGTAAATATGACTAAGCAATTTCAGTTAAATAGAAGAAATCCAGTTGTCAAAAGTTGGCATCCTATTCATCGTGGGTCGCCTATGTTCCAACGTGCAGGCGGTTTTTACATGCGCAGCTAATTCCCTGAAAAACATAGTAAAAGTCAACAACGAGGTTGGGTGAATTCACAGGTTTTATGTTTGCAATAGTTGAATCAAGTTTGTAAGCACAGTTGTTAAAACCAATACGTTCACAAATAGTTGTTGCCATAATAGTCAAGTAATCGTTTTGTGGAATGTTATCCAAAATACAGTTGCGTGGGATGTTACCCAAAATACCGTTTGCGTGGGATGTTACCCAAAATACAGTTTACGTGGGATGTTACCCAAAATACCGTTTACGTGGGATGTTACCCAAAACACAGATTGCAATACGTTGCTGGTCGTTCTCCAGCGATTACAAAATAGTACCAGTCATTCTCTGGTCTAAATACGCACGGGTCGTTCTCCCGTCCAACTCGGCCAGTCGTTCTCTGGCAATAAATACTGCTGGTCGTTCTCCAGCGAAACACAGTACCGGTCGTTCTCCGGTAAAAAAAACCGCATGGGTCGTTCTCCCATCCAATTACGCACGGGTCGTTCTCCCGTCCACTTGGCCAGTCGTTCTCTAGCACTAAAATACGTTGTTGGTCGTTCTCCAGCGTTTTCATAAAAAGTACCGGTCGTTCTCTGGCCAAATACGCACGGGTCGTTCTCCCGTTCAAACAAAACAGTTGATCAATTAGTTTACCACGTTTGTTTTAGTTTATGGTATGAAAATGTTATTTCATAAACATTAGTTTGCACAATCGTTCAACAGTTCAAAGTACACTAATCGTTCGAGTAAACACGTATACAATCATGTAGTAAAAGCAGTTATGGCAATTAATAAAGCAGTTGACTATGTTTTCCACCCCTGTTCAAAAGCAGTTAAAACAGTAAAAGTAGGGGCTGTGAACTCACCTGTTGAGTTAAGTAATGTGAGAGTGCTAGCAAAGCCTAAAGCCCAAGTATAGTCCGGAATCTCCTAACGCCCTAAACGCATGAGATTTGATAAGTATGTGGATGTCTTAGTTTGACCATCCATGCTAGTGTTCGTTCAACCAAATTATGTCCAAAGCGTTTGTTTGTCGTTTAAGTTTGTAGCTTTAGAAATGTATACGACTCGTTGGTAGCGGTTTGAAATAATAATTTCTGAAAACGTCATTATTACGTTTCGATTCATTTGTATACTCATAAAAATGGGTGTTAACCGTTCTTGCATTGGTTTAATATCATATTAATTAATTATCATCATTTGGTGCCCATTTTAAGTAAATTTCAAAGTTCTGAAAAATGTTGATCAAGGTTGACTGCGAACTGAGATCTCATCTCACAGGGCAGAACTCATCTCGCAGGACAAAACTCATCTCGCAGGGCAAAACTCATCTCGCAGGACAAAACTCATCTCGCAGGACAAAACTCATCTCGCAGGGCAAAACTCATCTCGCAGGACAGAACTCATCTCGCATGACAAAACTCATCTCGCAGAATCGGCTGTTCGCGAATTTTGTGTGGATTTCAGTTTTTAAAGCGTTTTTAATGAGGTTTTTTGGACATAATAAGTTGATATAACACTAAAACATGTTGTATTAAGTATTATAAACATGAGATATTAAAGAAAATAGCAAAATCTAAGAGTTTGCGGGATTGTCGGGTTCTTACAAAGTTGTCGCATGCGAAATCCGAGAAGATGGATGTGTAGGTCTTGTTGTCGTGGTCGTTTTTCTCTAAATGAGTTATGTGATTCGAGATGTTTTTGATGTAGTTTTTTAGGTGATTTGTATGGTTTTTGGATGATGGTGGTGAAAGAGAATTAGAGAGAGAGGAGTTGTGTGTTTTTGGTTAAAAATGAGAAATGAAAGGGATTTGGGAGTGGAGTGGGTTTTGGGGCTGATTTTTGTGTCCCCCAAAGGAGGGGTTTTTGTTCCCAATTTGTGATATTTAGTCCGTGTTCGTTTACCCGATCGTTAAACGTTAAAATGTTTTTAAACGATAGGTTTTTAAATATGTTTTCGATTATACTTTTAGTTGTAATATTTTAATTTAAAATAATTTAGTTGAGTAATAAAATTACAACTTTGTTTTATTTTAGTTTTACAAATGGGTTTCGAGTTATTTCATTTGTACGAAATAAATGTTATTTGCAACAAAATACATTGTGAATATTATCAACATATATTTAATAAATAAATAACGTTATTTAATAATTTCATATTATCAAATAATTTTGTTCACCAACAGTCGTATATTTTTGTCTCGTTTGTTCCAATTGCCGTGTACATAATTATAACTAATTATGAATCATAATACTACGCGTATTAACTAGTTGGACTTTGCTAGACTTACCTCTGAAATATGTTGTGAATTCTCTCAAAGTAGGGAATTAGCCTAATAATGCAAATGTTTAATGCTCGTAATTACGTTTAAATTTGCGAGGTGTTACAAATGTCTCCTGAACGTTCACCTCCACCAAGTCTGCCAAGGTCTCGTCCAATCAAGGGGGCGGTGACTGTGATCCCCTGATGGTCCTCATGCTACTACCCGGTGATGAACTCCGGGAGTGATACATGGCACGTGAGCGTCTCTGACTGGGGGCTCGTGCTCTAGCTAGCTGCGAACTCATCCTGCAAAATACAAAAGGTTAATGGTCGAAACATAATCATCAACCTTTTATAAGGTGAGATACTACATAAGAATGGATTAGATCAAAAATAAAAGAAAAATTAATGCGGAAAAGATAAGATAGGCTTGGGATGCCTCCCTAGAGCGATTCGTTTATCGAGTCTTGTAGCTTGACTCATTCATACCTACTATTTTATTAGGGTGGTTCATAGTTATAGACTTCCTCAGTTGTGGGAGAGTCTTCTACGTAGTGTTTTAAATGGTGACCGTTTACTTTGAAATTCCCATCTGGGCCCTCGAGTTCGATGGCACCATAAGGAAGTACCTTAGAGATTGTGAATGGACCGCTCCACCGTGTTTTGAATTTACCAGAAAACTTCTTAAACCGTGAGTTAAAGAGTAGAACTTTATCACCTGGATTGAAGCGTGTGGGGCGGAGCTTTGAATCGTGGAGCAACTTGGTTCTTTCTTTGAATTTGTAGGAGCTTTCATAAGCTTGATCTCTTAACTCTGCTAGCTCGTTCTGTTGCATTTTCCGGTGCATTCCCATTATCGTCGGATCTAAGCTGCAGTTTTTCAGCGCCCAGTAAGCTTTGTGTTCGAGTTCAATCGGAAGATGACATGCTTTTCCATAAACGAGCCTATAGGGGGTTGTTCCTAATGGCGTTTTATAAGCTGTTCGGAATGCCCATAAAGCATCGTCTAGCTTATCTACCCATCTCTCCTTATGCTGACCAACTGTTCATTCCAAGATCCTTTTTAGTTCCCGGTTTGTAATTTCTGCTTGCCCATTTGTCTTGTCTGTGGGTGGTAGGCCGTAGACGTCTTGTGGGTAACACCGTATTGTTGCAATAGTTTCATAAACTGCGTATTACAAAAGTGCATGCCTCGATCACTGATGATCGCTCGAGGGGTTCCAAACCGGCAGAATAGTTGTTTTAAGAACTTGGTTACGACCCTTGAGTCATTTGATGGAAAGGCTTGAGCTTCGGCCCATCTGGATACGTAGTCGACAACTACTAGAATGCATTCTTTTCCGTATGATTTTGGAAATGGTCCCATGAAATCTAATCCCCATATGTCAAATATTTCACATGCTTGGATATTCGTTAACGGCATTTCGTTACGCGTTGTGATATTTCCAAACCTTTGGCAAATATCGCAGCGTTTCACCAAGTCTTGTGCATCTCTGAAGATAGTAGGCCAATAGAATCTCGAGTCGTAAACTTTCTTTGCTGTCAAATTGGCTGCGTGATGTCCTCCGATAGGTCCGTGATGGCTTTGGTGGAGTATATGTTCGGCTTCTTTCCCATCGACACATCTTCTCACAATTTGGTCGGGACAGACTTTGAACAAATATGGATCATCCCAAAAATAATGTTTGATATCGCGGAAGAACTTTTGTCTTCGCGATGATATCATCCCCTTTCTTGTGATCCCTCCAACTATGAAATTGGCAATGTCTGCAAACCAAGGATCGTCAGTGAATTGCAAACCTTGCATTTGTTCTCCTAAACTCATTAACTACTCCTCTAGGAATCGATCTTTAATATCTCTTTCTGCAAGTTTTTCCATTGATGGGTTTTCTATTCGACTTAAATGATCTGCGGTGACATTTTCTGCTCCTTTCTTATCTTTTATTTCGATGTTGAATTCTTGTAAGAGTAGAATCCATTGTACCAATCTGGGCTTTGCGTCTTGCTTTTTGAAGAGGTATTTTAGAGCTGAGTGATCCGTGTATACTATCATTTTGGACAACATCAGGTAGGATCTGAATTTGTCAAAGGCGAACACTACGGCTAGCAGCTCCTTCTCGGTGGTTGTGTAGTTCTCTTGGGCGTCTGTGAGTGTTTTGCTGGCGTAGTAGATTGGTCGAAAGTGATTGTCCTTCCTTTGCCCTAGAACAGCTCCAACTGCGAAATCACTAGCGTCGCACATGATTTTATTTGGTAGACTCCAGTTTGGAGCGACCATGATTGGTGCATTAGTTAGTTCCTTTTTCAGGTAATTAAAAGCTTTCATGCAGTTCTCATCAAATATGAACTTGATGTCTTTTCCTAGCAGGTGGGTGATGGGTCGCGATATCTTGGAGAAATCCTTGATAAAATGGCGGTAGAACCCAGCGTGTCCTAGAAAGCTTCGAATGGCCTTAAAGTTGGTTGGTGGTGGTAGTTTGGCAATGGTTTCGACTTTTGCTTTGTCTACTTCAATTCCTGACCTTGATATTCGATGTCCTAAAACTATTCCTTCCTTCACCATAAAGTGACATTTCTCCCAATTCAAAATGAGATTTGATTCTTCACACTTGGCGAGCATTCTATCGAGGTTGGATAGACATGATGCGAAAGAGTCTCCAAAGACCGAAAAATCATCCATAAAGACCTCCATGCATTGTTCAATCATGTTGTGGAAAATTGCAACCATACATCTCTGAAATGTCGCAGGTGCGTTGCATAATCCAAATGACATTCGTCGGTATGCAAATGTTCCATACGGGCATGTGAACGTTGTCTTTTCCTGGTCCTTTGGATCGAGTGGGATTTGGAAATACCCAGAGAAACCGTCAAGGAAACAATAGAATTCGTTCCTTGATAGTCTTTCGAGCATTTGGTCATCAAATGGAAGCGGGAAGTGATCCTTACGAGTTGCTTCGTTTAACTTCCGGTAATTGATGCAAGCTCTCCAACCGGTAACTGTCCGTGTTGGTATAAGTTCATTTTATTCGTTTGTAATGACCGTCATTCCTCCCTTCTTTGGGACGACTTGAACAGGGCTAACCCAAGGTGAGTCGGATATTGGGTAAATCAATCCAGCATCCAAGAGTTTAATAACCTCTTGCTTAACCACGTCCTGAATCTTAGGATTTACCCTCCTCTGCCTTTGTATGGATGGTTTGAAATCGTTTTCCATGAGTATCTTGTGTGTGCATTAGTTGGGACTGATTCCTTGTATATAAAAAATTTTCCATGCGATTGCCTTATTGTGCGATTTCAAAACTTCGATGAGTTGAGCTTTCTCCTCGGGTTTTAACTCTTTTGATATTATTACCGGGAGTTGTGATGTTCCGTGGAGGTAAGCGTACTCAAGGTAGGGTGGTAATTCTTTTAATTCGAGGTTTGGCGGTTCTTCCATAGACGACTTCATTCTAGCTATCTCGTTTCTATTCAGTTTCTCATATTCAGCTTGGAATGGCATATCGTCTATCTCGGGTTCAGATGTGGAGATTGATGCTATTTCAACCCATTCGGTTTTATTTGAGAAATTGATAACACGTACAAAGTCATATTTTTACGTGCGTTATCTTCCACATTTTAGGCACAAAGTTAACAAAAACATACTTACAAGGACATTATTCATAAAGTTTTGTTAACTAAGTCAAAACGGAGTCGATGTTTGAAAAATCACTAAAAATGGCATGAAAAACGTAAGAAACCGGGCAAAACTGCTTTATCACTCCACCGCTCACTCATTTCAATGCACTTTAAGCTACGCTCCGAGTTATGACCTCTAACTTATGTCATTCTCTTCATTAGGAAAATACGAACGTGTGGGTATAAAGAACGCTCAAAACGGATAAACGACGAAGAAGTTACGCCCGAACGAAGAAACGAAGAACCGAGGGGCCAGCATACGGCTGAACCAGGCCGTATACGGCTGGTCCAGGCCGTATACGGCTGGACCTAGACCGTATACGGTCTGTGCAGGCCGTATACGGCCTATGCACAGCCGTATACGGTCCAGTTCAGCCGTATTCACCCTATGCACAGCCGTATACGGTCCAGTTCACCCGTATTCACCCTAGCTCAGCCGTATCGTGCGTTTGGGTGATAAAAATCTGATTTTTATTCGCCTTTGCGATACGGTTGTGCGTTTTGAGGTTTGGATACGGTCTACGGATACGGTTGTGCGTTCTATATAAATACAAGCCTCATTTCATCATTCCAAGACATCTCTCATTCTACACACACATTTCACACTTCAAATCTTCGTTTTCTTTTATTTTTATATTTTTATTCTCTCTCTAGAATAGTTTAGATAGTTTCTCTCTCTCTAGAGTTTCTCTTTCTAGAAAGAGAGAGTTAGATAGTTAGTTGGTTAGCAGTAGAGAGAGAGAGAGAAAGCTGGTATTGTAATCACGGTGTAATAAGAAGCATTCTTGGTGCAAGACTCGGCCTTTTCTTTTCAGCTGTTACTCTGCTCAATTTTACTGGTGATATCTCTCTTTTCATACTTATACTATGTCCGAATTATTTCTGCCTGTTTGTATGATGTATGTTACTGTTATTGCCATGTTTATTGAGTAGTATGCTGTTGCGGTTGTTGAAATGTAGATAGTTAGAAGTAGGGATGATGTTGAATTAATCTTTAAATCTATATAATTGGGAATTGTTATATTTGTTATGTCTAAACTTATCATGCATCTAGACTTAGCTATGGATCACCCTTTCCAGTCCTTCGCATGACTACTACTTTAGGCTTAGAACCTGATCAACTCTAGGTACAGTAGGAAGTTATCTGTGTTATAGTAAAGAAGCTGTGTATGTCACTATAAACCGGCTGTAATACTGGGCAAACGCCCCGGAAAGAGCCGTCTGTGCCTACACTACGAATTACCTAGAGACCCTAGAATATGGCCTAGAAACCAATATAGCTGTGGAAGTGCACAGTACACCGTCTGGCTACCCCTGTAACTGAAGCTATGGAAACACTTCGATATTGTACACCGTATATGTACCTAGGGATGAAAAGCTGTGGAAATATCATAGTACACCGCAAGTACATCCTTGGTTACACAAATCTGTGGAATTGTCTAAGTGCTATACATCGTAAACGGTTCCTAGGTTAGTACACTGTGGAAGGAGTATGCATTATACACCGCTGGTGTTTCTAGGGCTGAATGACTGATTGCAAAGGAGAGGCTAGATCATGACAAAAGTAGTTGAACTAATCAAACGTAAGGAATGAGTCTGGAGATGAAAGTCAAGCCCAGCAGTGGTTCAGGATTCTTAAAACCCCTAGACTCTACAACACTGATAGTTTAGAATAACAAGTTAATGATCTGAACATGTTTAGTAAATGGCATTTACATTTAGGTGTTAAGAACGGTCGGAATTACCCGCGTGGCAGTCTGTTACCTTATTCCTGCACCCTTCAAGGGTCACTTGTCCACAAAGACAGTGTGGGGGGTTGAGCAGCCTGTTCTGATCAGAATCACGATAGCCTAGGTCTCGTGACATACTAATTCTGGTACATAACTAGAATGAGTAGGGTCCTAGTGTTTACACCCATAATGCATCTGTTTATTAACTGAAAATGTCCCTAATTATCTTTATAATAAGCATCATCCCCGCAACTGATTATTGAAGTTTCAACCGCCGCAATTCTCTATCTGTCTACCTAGCTACCGGTTCTTCTCTATCTTATTTACTTTTCCTGTCTTTAGTTAATTAATTAATTAAGTTAGAAAACCCCCAAAACCTACCTATCTGCACAAAATCCATCCTAAAAGCAAAACTCTATCTTTGGCATCACTTCGTTTCAATTCGCTCCGATTTAAGAACGACCTCGAGTTATACTTACTGCTTACTCACCCTGTGTGATAGGTAGTACTTTTAAATTGATTCCCCAGCTCTTTATAAATTTAAAACTTACCCACCGACGCGCGCTCGGTACTGTCCGGTCAAGTCCCTTGACGACGGGGATGGGCTCTCGCCCCTCACGAGGAGAGAGCTTCAGAAAACCTGACTGTTCGGGCGCCGTCAGAAATCTTCTGTCTTTAGCTCGTATTTGTTGACTGATGATGAGGAAACTTCATCATTTCTGGTGTTGATGATCCCTCCGTCATCGGTGAATTGAAATTCTTGAAATTGAGCGGATGAGGATTGGTTTATGGTGATTTCAGGGTTTGGAAATGGTAGTGGTTCGGGTTGGTTGGTTAATTGAGGCTCAATTGGCGGTGGTTCAACACTCATTCCCTTGAACGAATCTAGGATTTCTTCGATTGAAGGAAATGGGTTTGGTCCGTTGAACATGGGCTTATCTCTTTTTAGCCAAGGTATCGGTGTACCACATCCTAATGGAACAGAGATTGTTTTGCCATCGGTGCGAGGAGATTTCTTTTCAAACAGGGGAAATAGTAGTTCGTCGGATGTTGTTAGCGAAGTGATTGCGGATTGTAGCCCAGGGTCCTCATTATATAACTTTCGAACGGTGATTATGGTGTTGGGTATCGGATCCTGGCTAGATAGTGCTAGTACTTCGTGGAGATGTTCATCAAAAATATCCTGCATGGTATCACACAAACCAAGGTCCTCTTCCAGAGGTTGCTTCATTAATCGATCGACATTAAAGGTGACCTCCTCTTTCCCAACTCTTAGTTTTAAAGATTTTTCATTAACGTCAATTACAGCTTTGGCAATATTTAGGAATGGTCTGCCTAGGATGAGCGGGATATGGGTGTCTTCCTCTATGTCCATGACAATAAAGTCTACTGGAAAAATGAATTTATCGACTTTGACCATGACATCTTCAGTAATTCCTCGAGGGAGCTTAACTAATCTGTCAGCTAATTGTATGGTCATACGAGTGGGCAGTAGGTTATCTAGTCCTAATTTCTTATAGAGGGAGTAAGGCATAAGATTAACACTAGTACCTAGATCGGCTAAGGCATTACTAATTTGAATTCATTGGAGAAAACAGGGTATAATAAAGCGTCCAGTATCGCCTAATTTAGGTGGGAGACCACGTTGAACAATTAAAGAACATTCAGCATTCAAGGGAAAACTAACTATTTGCCTAAGTTTTTCTTTGTTTGAAAGGAGTTCTTTAAAGAATTTGGCACACGAGGGCATTTCTACTAAAGCATCTAATAATCTAACGTTTAAGTGTAGGCTTTTAAATATATTCAGATATTTACCGAATTGGGCTTCTTGCTTTTCCTTCTTTAGTCTACCAGGATAAAGTATTCTCGTGTGAGGTACATTGTCTGGAGTTTTGGATAGGTCAGATGTTGTGATAGGGATGTCCATTGACACATTTTCACTAGGTGTAGGTGTGGGCAAAGAAGTGTTTTTGGGGGTGTTATCGGGTGGTGATGGATCAACTTTGGTTACTTTTCCTCCTCTAGTCACGATTAACACATCATCACTTGGCGGATGGGTGGTGTCATTAGTGATTACCGACGTACTTTCCTCAATAAAACATAAGTTTTTCAAAATAGATTCCATGTTAGAGATTAATTTTTCTGAAATTTTTATCATGGCGTCAATGTTATCTTGAAATCTGGTTACTCTTTCGTTTATAACATTTTGTTCGAACATAAAATCTGATAAAGATTGTTTTGAGGAAGATAGGTTGTTTGCAGGTGAGGAAAGGGCCAAAAGTTAGGTTAAAGATTCATTTGGTGTGGGGATAGTTGAGTCAAAATAGGTTATTGACATGATTGGTTGAAAAGTGGTTAAACTAAAACTAAACTAATTCTAAAGGTAAAAGGATAACTTTTGATCAATGTTGATCTTTCAAAAGGATCGCTAAATACTAAAGTTGCTAATATTCATAAAATCGGTTGTTGAATCTCCCCGGCAGCGGCACCAAAAACTTTTTGTGTTGCACACCGGTCGTTGGAATTTCTAATGGTGATGCAAGACAACAATGAGTTTTAAATTTATAAGGCTGAGGCCAAGGGTTACTATTATGCTAATCAAAGGGCTAGCAAAGGACAAGTATGACCTAGGATCGTTCTTCAAAGCGTGGAAAATTGAAGCTAGGGGATTTAGAAACTTTTATGTATTTAGCTAGGGAGAAAAGAGTTGGTTTTGGTTTTGGTTTTGGATTTTCTATTCTAAATTAAGTTAAAATAAACTGAAAGGTGGAGGTTACTTCGGGCGTTCAACAATTGAAGCGATTGTCTACTATGAAGTGGTTTAAGAGTTGTTTAATATGGAGAGTTCTAATGGGGATAAATTCGTAAGTTAATGTGAGCTATCACTGCAATCCTTCTATCGGGCTAACACGGAGGTGTCCAAAATCAGGAAAATAGAATGTCACGTGGGTTGCAACATATATTAAAGCATACACTGAAAGTTCTCTCAAATGTATACCCATATTATCCGATAGTTAATCTCGAATCCTATTCCCCAATCTCGATTGTCAGAGATGTCCGAATCATGGCATAGTTTGTTGAATAAACAATCTTATAAACGAGGTTTACCCTCACCGGAATAGGTTGAACTTACTGGTCTAGGCGGCCGGATAATATGTCATCACTTATTCGTACGAATTATCAACATTACTCAGGTATGCAAGAACACTGGGATGGTTTGTACTACGAATGGAAACTTAAGTAACACGTTTGTTATTCGATTCGTAATATAACTACCTTCGGTCGTTCTCGACTTCCATACATTTGTACTCTGCCGTAGGCGTTTCCCGTACTATAGAGAACAGTCGAATAGGGGCCATCATATTACTTCACGATATTTAATGCCAATTGGATTTCACTATTATGATGATCCTAAGGCAACAATCAAACAAGAACATGCAATAAGATGATCAAAGCAACAGTTCGGTATAAGCATACAAAGGTATTATTTGAGTTGAGGATATTTCGAAAGTTGTCTCAAAAATATCGTCTATGTGAATTTAATCTTAATCTACCTCTATTCCCATAATCTGTATATCTTGGATCCTATTTTGGTCTAGAGAACACCGGCCATGCGAGCTCAATGATTCAATCTAACATAGTATAACTAAGTGACCTATATCCTATGAGTTAGCTACGTTCATTTTTGGATAAGGTTTTAGTCACAACACGAGTTGGGCAGATAAACGATAAAGATTTAATTCATACATTTATTTATAATATAAACCATTTGCAATCTCATAACATACAACACAATTACATATTTAAAACTCTCTAAACGACTATCATAGCAGACAATTGAGTTATCTAGTTAATCATGGCAATTCTAGCATGCATATTTAAATTTATAAAATAAAGAACAAACATATTTAAAAATGAAAGATAGATTAAAACCTGGGAAGGTATACAAATAACTCGTAGCTACAATGCATCCCGGAGCACCTCCGTACAAGTCTTCTTTAGTTAATTAATTTGCTATTCTAATTAATTAAACTAACCTAAAGGAAGAAATACTAATTTTTACAAGAAAGATATAGAATGTAGAAAGTGTATGGTGTGTGTATCCAAGGTATATAGGTGTTTCTTCAAATGAACCATGGACTCCCTATTTATAGGGAAAAATTGGTGCATTCTAGCAACTTGGGGTACATGTCAGCAAAAGGTGGAAAAGTTGCTAGCACATGTACCCTAAAGCGCGTAAAGGTCTAGCACGTGTACCCTAGAGTCGTGGAAAAGGCCTAGCACATGTACCCTGCGAATACGAGCGAGGACGAAAAAGCGCACCGGAGACAGGGGGAGGCCAACCGGCGCTGCCACCATGGTGGCCGGCGGCGGCTGCCCCTCCCCTGCCCCGGTTCACCGTCTTTCTTTCGTTTCTTGATTCATGCGTATCTCCTTCATTATGCGTCTGTTTGCGTTGATTATTTTTGCGTTGAATTCGTTTTTCAAAAATGAAGACTTTGATGAAAAGAAATCCCAAAAATATGTCTCTGATCTTTGGATGTCTTGTTCGAATCATTTGAATCTTCCGGCATACGTAGAATCTTCATTCTTCATCCGTTTTTGTTGATTCTTTTTCTATTAGATTCGTATTTTGAAAACGAATATCTTGGATAAGAGAAATCTCAGTGATGAGCACTTTTGCCTTTAAATCTTGTCTTGGTGTCTTGAATCTTCAAACGTGTGTGGAATCTTCGTTTTTTGTCCGTTTTGCTTGATTTTTCTCGTGCAACTCTATTTTGACCTTATTGACAAAGTTTCATTGATTTGAACATTATTTGAGTTTATTTTTCAAGTATTGTTCCAGAATGGGAGAGATATCGGTAGTAAAAACGTGACTTTTTACGCGATGTCAACCTTCAATTAATCTTTAAATGGCTTGGTTGATTACACTTATTGAGGGTTTTACACCAAATCTCTCATCTCAATTGAAATTCTTGAAGATTTTAGATTCATACTCAAATCGTCAAACAACTCAAGTTATTTCATCAAGTAAATTACGTTTTCTGTGTTTACTTTTGTTCTTTCAATGTACAATTGATTGCTTGCTTATACAGATGTCATTTTAAAACATGTAATAAAATATTTCCATATCACTTTAGGGTTTGTGTATGTTTATTTTAAGTTAGTACTGTCAATAATTGAATGGTGTTTGACAATGATAATCGTGTACGTAGCACTATGAAAGAGATAGCCACTTGTAGTTTCTATTCAAACATTTAACACAATAGATTTCAATCTGTTAAACTAAAGGAAGGGAATGTGATGGGTAATTGTATCTTACTTGTTTATGTGAAATTTTTTTTATATAAGTATGAAGGTCCTTTATAATTTAGGATCTTTTAGGCTTTAAACTAGTATTTAAACTATGATGTACTCGTATAAGGTAGTTTAAGAACTTGGTGTTCACGAAAGATACATTGCATTTTTATCTAAAGTTTCATTGTTTGTGTCTCTTTAGATAAATAATGTTATTATTATTTCTTTAAGATGGTTCTGTTTGTTTGTTTGTTTGTTTATGATCTGTTACGTGTGTATAGAACGTGTTTGTTTTGCTCATTTGATGGTCCAAGCTCTAGTATTTCACAATCCCGTTTTTCATATGTTTAGTAGGTTTTACTTGGCTACTGTAGTGTTATAGGTTTGGGTAATTACATTTTCATCCAAGTATTTCACAATAGAAGTCGAGGATGTTTAGGCTTTTCATTATAATTTATGCAAGCTTTTCATTATGTGTTATGTATGATGTGTTTATGTAGCTCTATAGTTCATTTTTCTTTTGATGATCTCAGGATGGGTAGGCGAAAGAGACTTTGTATCATCTCTACTGAAACCGAAGAGGAGCTGCATCGTAATGAAGGGCAAAATTTTGAAATAAATGTGGACTCAACTACTGAAACAAATGGTGAACACTCTTCTTAACACGACCATTCAACTACTGAAATCCTTACTAAGGACACGGTATTCTATATTTCAATCTCACATCTTTCGAATTTCCCTTTTCAGTCTATCTATAATCTATATACATTTATAATCACACACGTTTACAACCGAGGAGTAATAATATTGTATTATCTGAAAAAAGTGTAAAATCTTACAAATCAGTTTCATTTCAAGTATGATAGTGATAAATGATTATTTTGTTCACAGTTAGATATTGTTTATTGCAGGTCTTTAGAAAAAGATTCGAGGTCCTACTCGAAAGAACGAAATATAGAATTTAACAAAAACAACAAAAATTGGTGTCACGTTCAATAGATATGGTAAATTGGTAGGAAAAGAAGGAAATTAGCTAACACAGTTATTAGGATCAATTGTAAGAAATAGTGGAAATGTTGGACTAGATTGTTGTGATTGGAGAAAGGTTCCTATGAACAAGAAGGAAGATATGTATTCTATAGTGAAGGTAATTATATATTTTTTTTTTCTTGTATAAAAAAGCTAAACTTATATGTTTTGGATATAAAATAAACCATTGCATGTGCTGACATGAAAAGATGTCAAAATGGACTGGTCAAATGAGTTTGGGGCATGTTGAGGGTTCGAACAGGTTCTTGTTGAAACATATTTGAGGTCACATTCTGTTGGGTTGTGTCGGGTGACCCACTATTCTTTTTCTGTGTTATTATTATTATTATTATTATTCAGCATCCAAGACTTAGTGAATTTTTTTAACCTACCTGGACATCGTCTACAGTAGTTATTAGCCCAATGCAACTCTTTAAGACTTATATTATGGTTCAAATTGTCTCATTTTTATGACCTATTGGCGGAATTTTCCAGCTCTGTTAACATGTATATTTTTCATTTGTAGGAAAAATCTGAATTTCTTCTTGCTGAAACAAATGAAATCAAGAAATGGGTTATCTCCAACACGGGGAAAAAGATGAACACTTGGGGAAACCTGATGAAATCACGAAACTTTGATTCAGTTTTATCAGTTGATCAAATACTTGAAAGATAAACGGACAATAGGGTGAACTCGCAACAGCTTAAAAACCTTGCGGCTCGTTGGTTGACTCTAGTGTACCAGATGCCAGTATTTGGTACTCTTACTTTCTCATGCGAACTGAGCTGTTAATTAAACTAACTAACTTAATTTTTGTTTTTTGCTTTTGTAGGCACTCTGTGAACAAAAAAGAATAAGTCGATCAAAAATGGAAGAGCCACATGTGACGAGGATAAAATTATCAGACTTGCATGAAGAGGTAAATTATGTTATTGCTCATGTTAAAATTTAATCAATAGGCTAAATGTTCAAGTTTATATTGAGGTACACTAGTCTACAACAATTTGTCATTCTTACGGTAATAACTTTTGTTATTACTTATTTGATTTGCTTAAATAGTTTAGAGGTTTTGGATAACTTTATGGATAAGAGCAACACTCGTGATGAAATATAGAGATCTTTACCCGGAAGTCATAAGTGAACTACAAGGCGGCAGTTCTCCGAGTTCACTAGTAGTAGCTTTTCTTATTTGGTATCTAGTTGGAGTATTAGACTTTTATCATTTTTTTGTTCATGGATATTTGAGAGTATTCTTTAATGTAGATGCACTTTTGCTTGAATAAATAAAGTAATTTTCATTTTCTTGTCATATGGTTGGATCTTAATCTTGTCCAAGAATAAATTGTGTGGAGCATATATAAGTGTTGTAGGTTAATGAAATGTGTGTTATGGTACGTCTTGATGGTACATAATTTCTGCCATTAAACCACTTGGTTGTC
This sequence comes from Pseudognaphalium luteoalbum, assembly GCA_963422505.1. Classification (NCBI taxonomy): domain Eukaryota; kingdom Viridiplantae; phylum Streptophyta; class Magnoliopsida; order Asterales; family Asteraceae; genus Pseudognaphalium; species Pseudognaphalium luteoalbum. The sequence continues at coordinate 55,219,996 of OY730196.1, forward strand.
AACTCAATAAATATAGGGAAATTAATCAAAATGCCACATTTTTTAAAAGTTTATATCATTTTACCCACAGAAAAAAAAATTGACGATATGCCCCTCGAAATCGCAAATCGCAAATTTGCGATTTGCGATCCAGCATCTTGCGTTTGCGATCCGTTCACCCGAGTGACCGTAGCCGAGAACACAAGGCAATCGCAAATCGCAAATCGCAAGCTTGCGATTTGCGATTTGCCTACGGTATCTGTGAACGAGATTTGCGTAGCCGTGAACGAGAAAGAATTTGACCGAGTGGCAAATCGCAAATCGCAAGCTTGCGATTTGCGATTTGCCGACCGTATCCGTGAACGAGATTTGCGAGTTGCCGTGTCATAGCCGTGAACGAGAAAGAAAGTGATCGAGTGGCAAATCGCAAATTGCAAGCTTGCGATTTACCTCCGGCGTCCGGCTCGAAAAAAAAAAAACCTGTTTAAACCTAAACTCGTTCCTCATTGTTAAACACCCACTTCGCCGCACACCACCCCGACGACACCACCCCTACCACCGTTCCACCCAACCACCATCGCAAATCGCAACATCGTTTTACGATCTACGAGCCCGTCACCCTCTCCGGCGCACCCCACGCTCCACATCTACGAGCCCGTCACCATCTTTTCCCCACCCTCCGCCACCACCACGCTCCACATCGCACCACCACCACCCTACGTCCGTCACTACCACCTCAGCCACACCACCATCCCCGCCCTTCGTCCGTAGTCTAACCACCACCTTACCACCCCCTTGCCTTACCACATCCAAAGAACCGGATTTGAAACCAAACCCGAAATCGCCACGCACCACCGCCACCACTCACTGCCTCCGTTTACTCCGTGAACATGTCCGATTCTCAGGTATGTCATTGTCTTGTTGTTTTGCTATTATAGTTATTTTATGTACCGCGTTTTATTCGATTTGAAATTCTACAAATATGTGTGCACACCACGTGCTCGATGAAATGCCACAATGAAAAATAACATTAGTTTTTGTTGATTTGGTTCTCTAGGTTCTACCATGATTGGTTAATGTTGTAGTCGTTAATGTTATACGTGCACACCATATTGTAGGTTAATGTTCTACCACGTTTTGTTGATTTGCTTCTCTACGCTATAAATGTTGTAGGTTAATGTTGTAGTCGTTAATGTTGTAGTCGTTATAGTTGTTAAAATGTAGTTGTTATATGTTTGTTAAAAGTTGTTTCATTGGAATTAATTTTAATCGCAAATCTATAGTTAATGTAAAGTTATAAGTATATATATAAGTACCTAGAAAACGTTGTTGTTATAAGTAAATATATAAGTATATACGTATATATAAAGTTATAAATATATATTTAAGTCATACACGCCCAAGTATATACTTAAGTAATATAAGTATGTACATATATGTAAAGTTCCCAATAAAGTTATAAGTATATATTATAAGTTCCTTATAAGTGTATATATATATTATAAGTAAATATATAACTATATATAAGTATTATAAGTATATAAGTATATTATAAGTTCCATATAAACTTATAAGTATATAAGTATATATATAGGTATATAAGTTCTTTAGTTCCCTTATAAGTATATATATTATAAGTAAATATATAACTATATATAAAGTTATATAAGTAAATATTAGAATTATTATACGTATATATAAAGTTATAAGTATATAAAGTTATATAAGTAAATATTATAACTATATATACGTATATATAAAGTTATAAGTATATATATAAGTATTATAAGTTCCTTTATAAATATATATATAAGTATTATAATTATATAAGTATATAAGTATATATGTAAGTACTATAAGTATATATATTAAAAGTATATAAGTATATATAAAGTTATAAGTATATGTATAAGTATATAAGTATATATGTATATATGTAAGTACTATAAGTATATATATTATAAGTATATAAGTATATATTATAAGTCTATAAGTATATATGTAAGTACTATAAGTATATATATTATAAGTATATAAGTATATATAAAGTTATAAGTATATGTATAAGTAAATATATAAGTATATACGTATATATATAAAGTTATATAAGTAAATATATAAGTATATACGTACATATAAAGTTATAAGTATATATAAGTATTAATCGTTGTTGTTATAAGTATATGTGCCTCAACAAGATGGGTATCTAGGGGATTGTAAGGTATGGGTGTGCAGAAACATGGAGAATGTTGCATATCAGGAAGACTACAGGGTGAGCGGGGAGACTGATTTGATTGCTGCGGAGTATAGGCGGCGGATGATTGATACTTTCTTTAGTGCGCGTTTTGATTGAGAGCCGGCGGAACCACCATTGCCACCGCCACCGCTGGCGGATGATTGATACTTATATAGTTTTGGACTAATTTGTTATGTAAAACAATTGATCCATTTTAACAATTATGTAGTAGTTAACAATTATGTAATAGTTCTAAACGTTTACTCGGAATTTGTTGCCATCGTATTATCCATTGTGTATATAAACAAAATTTGGATATATAAACAATAATGTGTATATAAACAAAATTTGGATTTTGCCAGTGGCCTTATCCATTGTGGATAACGTTTTGGGTAGGATTTTCAATCATTCTCTAGATTTTTCAGATTTTTCCGGATTACTTTATCTTAAATCAAATTTAGCTTTAAATTTACCTCATAACATCAATGTACATTCACCTCACATCAAATCCCTGAAAATATTTTCCCTTTGTATTATCCATTCATGTTTAAAAAGGATTCGGGCAGACGTTCCATATAATTTAAAGGTACGACTTTTGATCCTTCATAGTGTTATTTACCCTGATTATGGAGAAGTTCAAAATTTATATTTGTTATGGAGGTCGTTTTGAATATATTAACAACATGCCGGTTTATATGCCAATAGAGTGTAGTCGAGTGCCATTAAAACTTCCCGTGGCACCGGAAAAGCCCATGACATGCAAAATTTTGTTGAAAAACGTTTTAAAAAAAATTGGTCTACCACTTGATGCTCGGGTTTGTCTTAAATATAAGGTAGATCAGTATGTGGTTGATATAAAATGATGATGATGATGATTTTGGAGATTTTTTGTGCCATGCAATAAATAATGCTCCGATAGAAATTTACATTGTCGATATTGTCAGAAATGTTTCGGGTATGGGTAGCAATCAACCTAGCAGTAGTAGTTCAGGTTTTCAACAACAATTTCAACAACTACAAACTAATGAATACAACCAACAACAACAATATCTGTCATTTCAACAACCCTTTCAACAATTACCATTCCAACAATTTCCATTTCCTTTTCAACCACAATATGAATTTCATTATCATGCTGGTCCACAAAACATGCCGATGCATAACTATCCTACACAACACACCAGAGACACATCTTTTAAGGTAGAAGAAGAAACCCAAGATGATCACACTAACTCAGAATACTATGTGGAGGATCCGGATCCACATCCTCATGATTTTGATCATTATGATGAAGAAAATGTCAATCCACCTAAGGATCATGACCATCCATTTTGTAATCACATTGTTACTGATGATGAGAGTGACGAGGAGGATGAGCCTGATCCAAGAGATACGTACGATCAACCAATACCTAAAAGAGCAGCAGAAAAAGACATATTCTGGAATATGCCATCGCCTTTAGGAAATGAAGAACAAGAAGTTCAACAACGACCAGTGACAATGTACAAGGCATCTTCTCGTGTTCGAGAGGGTCAAACATTTGAAAGTAAAGAGGAATTTCTTCTACAGCTGCATACAAAGTGTTTGGAAGAAGGTTTTCAAATTAAGCTGAATAAGTCAGACAAGAAAAGGTACACAGCAAAATGTATCTTGCCTAATTGTGATTGGAAGATAAGTGCAGCGTGTATCAGAGATTGTAACAACTTCCAAGTTAGGAAGTTACGTGATGCTCACACTTGTTCTCGTACTCAAATCTTGTCAAATAGCCGTTCTGCAAGCAAGAAAGTGCTTGGTCACATCTTAAAAGAGTCGTTGAGTTTGGAAGAACGTGTATACAGAGGCAAAGAGATCAAACTTGATATGACTGAACGCTTTAAAATAAGCCTTACATACAACCAAGCATGGAGGGAAAAATGTTATGCTATAGAGTTATTGCGAGGTACTCCGGCTGAATCGTTTACGAAACTTCCTATTTACCTCCACAACGTCAAGCTACATAACCCGGGGAGCATTACAAATCTCCGTACAGACGAAGAGAATAAATTTGTAATGTGCTACATGTCCATAGGTGCAGCTGTAAGTAATGATTGTTGGTTTACATCTTATGTTCGCATACGTACATTCATATAAAATTTATATATTTTTTAATCTGAACTTGCAGGTACGTTCTTTTGTCAACCATACACGCCCAATTATCATCGTTGATGGTGCCCATTTGAAGGGGGGTTACTTGGGAACTAACTTGATTGTCATGGCGATGGACGGTAATAATGGCATTTTGCCACTAGCCTATGGAATTGGGGCGGGAGAGACGTCTGACGTTTGGACATGGTTCTTAGGAAACTTACGTGACGCCATTGAATCTGCTGGTGGGATTAGCAACCTGACTTTCATCTCTGACAGGGCTCCCGCAATTGCATCCGGCATCTCTGATGTGTTTCCAGAGGCATTTCATGCCTTGTGTTGTCGTCATCTATTGATGAACTTGAAAAGCAAATCTTCAAAAGTCAAGCACTTCGAATGGCATTATTGGCGAATGTGTAAGGCATACCGTAAGTCAGATTTCGATCACCATTATGATGCCATTTCTAGACATTTACCTGCTTCAGCTAAGGTTCTTATGGACGTGGGAAAAGAAAGATGGTCAAGGCATCACTCAACAAAGACACGATATGCTTACCTCACAACTAACAGTGCCGAGTCCATTAATGCCATGAGCAAGCATGCAAGGAAACTGTCGGTCACAATGCTATTGAAGTTTTTTCGATCTTCAGTACAACAATGGTATTTCAAACATCGGAATACTGCCGCAGCTGTTGCAACACCTGTCACACCATATGCGGAGCACAAAATCGGTAAGAGGGTTGACAAATCGCTGCGCTGGAAGGTCAAGCCATCGAAAAATATGATATGTGAGGTGGTGGATGGGGAGAAGAATGGGACATTCAACTTGGAAGCGAGAACATGCACTTGCATGCAATGGCAATTGTCAGGTTTACCTTGCGGACACGTATCGACAGTGACCCGTTACTTTAAAATTGACAGTGTGACCGGCTTTGCAGAGAGGTATTTTACCACGGAAACATATCGAGCGGCCTACAGTGAGGCTATATATCCACTGCCTCATCCTTCAGAGTGGGCCGATCCCGGTAATCTGCAGATTTGCTTACCGCCAATACTTTTGAAAAGGCAATCTGGTCGCCCACCTGGGCGTGCACGTATTCCTTCTGAAGGAGAGGAAAAAGGAAAATACACAAATCAATGTAGCCGTTGCAAGGAAGTGGGTCATAGTCGAGTTAATTGTATGGCTCCATACGATAGAACAGATGAGCCAAGCCGATCACGAACCACAACAAGATCCAAGTCAAGGTCAAAAGCAAGATCCAAATCAAGATCGAAGAAGGTAAGTTCTCAAAAATATTCATATAAAAACTAAGATATTACGTTGTATTATTAATACAATCGTGAAATGTTTACTTGCAGAAAGCGTCCACAAAATCAATGAAAACCCATATGGAGGACGAAGGAGCAACGCCGTCTCAGCCGACTTACAGTTATCCAAGTGTTCATTTGAGTGACCCTTAAATTATTTATGTTATGTACTAGTTAGCAGTGTTATGTACTAGTTATCCAAGTGTTATGTACTAGTTAACGAAAACCCTATGTTATGTACTAGTTAACAGTGTTATTTATGTTTTTATTATCGTGGTTAATTTGAGTGAATGAAATTGCTTGTTCATTTTTACATGTTTGAACAATACTAAAACATCTTCATTACATAATGATTAACGTTACATAACATTAAATGGACACTAAATAGACAGCTTATATAAGGATTAACATAATTTGGCAAACATCCAATTGATTGAAACATAGATACGTATTACAAGATTTGACTAATCACTAATCGAATAACCGTCTTGCACTTGAAGAACCAGTCATAATCTTAGAAATTGCTACTGGCATCATTGTCTCAGAATTCGAGGGATGTGACAGATCGTTACGTGTAACATACACCTCAATTTCTCTATGTATTTTTGCGTAGTCAGTAATCTGCTTTAGTTGGTTGACATCATCAGTTATCAATTGTAAACCATCATCTAGGTCTTTATCATGCTCTTTAAAGTAACAAAACCACCTCTCTGGAGGCCAATAACCTAGCTCTGACAAAGCGTAATCCAGAAATTTGGTGTCAAATTCATCAACATCTATGCAATCAATAAACGTCAACAAACCTTGCGTGTACATTCTTTGTGCGCCCTGAAAATGTCCACCGTGACGAAAAGCAATTGAAAACAACTCAGGAACTTCAGCGTATAGTTCTTCAGTAAATGGTTCTTCATTTGGAGATCGACATTGCCAAAAGTGACCTGATTGAACCATTTTAATAATTTTATTTCATATTTTCTGAGAATTCGTGAAAAGTTTGACAATGTGTTCCTGCTTACAGTCATAGTATTTATAAATGGCAAAAGATCACGAAAATCACATAAAATCTTATCCAGAAATCTTATCCAAAAATCTTAAATTCCGCAAATCACAAAAATCTTATGAAAAATCTTATCCAAAAATTTTATATCGCGAAAATCACGGAAATCTTATCCAAAAATCTTATCTAAAAGGTGAGTTATCCGGAATAAGATATATATAATGTGTTATAAAGTATATATTAAAAAGTGTATATATACAAAATAATGTACATATATTAAAAAGTGGTGTATATATAAAAAATTAATCTAAATTTTTTTTTTAAAAAAGGCATTGGCAAATTTGCGATTTGCCAATGCCTTGTATTCTCGTGCACGACTCGATTACGGGCCAAGAATACGAGGCATTGGCAAATCGCAAATTTGCTTTTTGCCAATGCCTCGTATTCTTGGGTACGACTCGATCACGGGCCAAGTATCCGGAGGTAAATCGCAAATCGTAAGCTTGCGATTTGGGATTTGCCACTCGATCACTTTCTTTCTCGTTCACGGCCACTCGGTCAAATTCTTTCTCGTTCACGGCTACGCAAATCTCATTCATGGATACCGTAGGCAAATCGCAAATCGCAAGCTTGCGATTTGCGATTTGCGATTGCCTTGTGTTCTCGGCTACGGTCACTTGGGTGAACGGATCGCAAACGCAAGATGCTGGATCGCAAATCGCAAATTTGCGATTTGCGATTTCGAGGGGCATATCGTCAAAAAAATTTTTCGGAGGGTAAAATGATATAAACTTTTAAAAAATGTGGCATTTTGATTAATTTCCCATAAATATATCTAATGGCATAAATAATGTTCCACAAAAGCCACTTATTTTTCGTGACGGATAAACTAAATGTCATTAATGCTGAAAAGTCTGTACCAACACCTTTGGAAAGTGCCACAAAACACTGAAGGTGTGCATGTAAGTCCCTAGTTCAGTGGATCGATAACGAGGTTATCTTAATATTGAGGTGCGGAATCCCTCAATATATTAGTTATACAGATATAACTTTGGTATCACGATATATTCGTGATAATAACACCAATACACCTTAATCTTGATTGTTAATAGTAATAACCAATCAAGAACGAGGCTTAGAATACTTAGAAATTCGTAGGGTTTGTTTTGCAGAAGCTAAATTCGCAGATTGTAAAGTATAAGGGTTTTCTAAACCAAAAACATATATATTCACATTTCAGTTCGCAGGTCGTGGGCTTTGCGAACTGACTCAGTTTGTAACCTTCTTGGCCCTGCGAACTGACTTGGTTCGCTGGGCACCTTGCGAACTTGCCAACATTGCCTTGCGAACTCACTTCAGTTCGCATCGCATGTTTCAGTTCGCAGTCCATATCATTATCGAATACGTATATGTATATAATAATATTAACTACAAACTTAATATCATATCACATATTAGCTTAATTCTATATTTGTCTAATACATTAATCATAATAACATATTTAACAAATATTAATATCAAACTAATATATTTCATCTCATATCTAAAGTAAAGTCAATGTATAAAACCTGATTACAAACTGAACACTATTACAAGCTAGAACTGTTGTCACACAAACATGTCCCAACAGTGCAGCAACACAATAAAAAAATGTCACTAAAATGATTTAGTGGCAGCGTGCATAGTAACTTTTTTTTTCTACCACCCATTAGCATGTTGGCCTTTAGTGACACTTTTTGTGTGCCACTAAATGGCTTTTTTTTTGCAAAGCTTGATAGGTCTACTTGAATTTCTTTGTAAAGCTTGATTGGTCTGCTTGGATTCCTAGGTCTAGAAGTTTATAGCATAAGTGATTTTGTTATTGATTCTTTATTTTGGATGTCTTAAGTTTGGTGCTTTTGTAGTTTCTTTTGGTTTACGGGTCTCTGCTAGTTTTATGCAGTCCCATGTGGTTTTTGGGTGTTGCCTTGTAATTCCTATATTACCTAGCAATTGGGCCGATTTCTTCATCCACATAAATAGTGTCATCACATTCTGAACTGATTACTTCATCACTGAGGGAAATGTTGAATGATTTGAATAGATCTGAGTAATTAAACTACCAATCCAATCACTTATGAGTATCGTAGGAATAGCTCGTAACTTCAATGTTATAAGCTATTTCAAGACGTCCCGTGACAATATTAAAGACACGCTTATTTGGAGAATTAGCAACATAACCTATGAAGTATCCTTCGTCAGCTTTTTCACCAAACTTTGGTTGAGTTTGTGTTTTCAATATCGTGCACTTAACTCCAAAGGGTTCAAATCCTTTCAAGTTAGGTTTCTTATTGTTCAAAAGTTCATAACATGTTTTGTTAAGCCTTTTTACCGTAAGAACCCTATTTAAAATGTGACATGCTGTACTCATTACTTTAGCCCTGAAGATGACTGGAAGCTTTGAATCTGCAAGTATTGTTCTAGCAGCTTCGATCAATGTTCTATTTTTCCTTTCAGCAACACTATTTTGCTATGGCTCATATAGTGCACTGAATTGATGATTGATTCCTTTACTCAAACAATAGACATTGAGAGTTGAGTTTTTAAACTCAGTTCCGTTGTCACTACGAATACTCTTAACCCGTGTTCTATAAGTATTCTCTACTAGATCTAAGAATTCCATAAGTATTGTAGGAGTTTCATCCTTAGATCCCAAAAAGAATACCCATGAGAATATAGAGTAATCATCGGTAAAAACTAAACAGTACCACTTACCACCTATGCTTCTCTTGCTTATTGGGCCAAAGAGATCCATATGTAGCAGTTCAAATGCCGAGGATATAGAATTTTCTTTTTTAGACTTGTGTGCTTTCTTGTGCTGCTTTCCTTTCTTACAAGGAACACACCTGTCTTCAAACTCAAAACGTTTTTATGGAACACCTAGAACTAAACCATTTTTGGTTATATAATTCATTTTGCGAAAGTTCTGGTGTGCCATCCTCTTATGCCATAATAATGAGTCTGTTTCTGAAGCTTTGGATAACAAACATGTCGACACCATTGAAGTGTTAGGAACACCCATGTTTATGCCATAAATGTCCTTTTCATTAGTATCTAATCTTCAGGAATTTTAAATCCTGGCTTCAGAACTAAAGCCTCCTTTTCATTAAAATGAACTGGATGACCTTTATCACAGACTTGGGACACACTCACTAGGTTGTGAACCAGTTCTTCAACATAGTTCACATCCTCAAGAGTCAAAGTTCTGTTAGAAACTTTTCCATTCCCAGTTATCACACCTCCCTTTTCACCAGCGAAATTAACATGCTACTTTAATCCTCCTTTGAAGTCTTTTAATAGACTTCTTTCACCTGTCATGTTTCTTGAGCATCCACTGTCCACATACCACCAGCTATCTACGTTCACAGCCTGCTCCTGCACATGACAGTTACAAAGGATCAGTTATCAAGAGGGACCCAAGCCATAACGGTCTTGGTGTGTCCCTCATCATCAACAATATTAACTTTTTTAAAATAACCATAACTATTTTCATAAGGAGTCTTGGTTACTTTCAAAGATTTCTGAGGTTGTTGATGATCAGTAGTTCTATGCCTATGAGGAGATTGAGTAGATAACCTCTTAGGCACATAACCTTGGGAATTTTTCCCAAAATTCTGAAATTTATTACTCCCATGTGAGAATGAAGAAAAAGAACCATTTTCATATTGACTATGTTTTCTTTTGGGGTTCCTAAACCTCGATGGTGTTTTATCTCTTGGCTTAATGAAAGAATTGTCATTTTGTCCATAAGGCCGTTTAGGTTTAGGAGGGGAAACACTATGTGATCCCTCACATTTCAAAATGTTTACAGGTGTAGTAGCTGGTTTACTTGTCAAACCTGGTCTTAGATTTACCCTGTCTACATTCACATTTGGAGTAGCAACTAACTTTTCTTTACTTGCAGACTTATGCAATGCTTCAGACTTCTTATTTGGACAACAAGAAGCCACATGCCCTTTTTGGTGGCATTTAAAGCATGACATCTGTTTGCGATGACCAGACTCTTTTGCTTTCCCTAAATCAGTTTGCTTTTTAGACACTGAAGGAATCTGTTCTTTAATATCCTTATCATCTGATACCATATTATGGTCTTTAGATCGTAAGTCATTAACAACAGGCTTCTCTGTCTGTGGAGCCTCTGACTTATCAGTTAATATTTTTTCAGAATCTTTGGACACATCAGGCATATCTAAATAAACTATTTTAGAGTAATTAGCATTAAATGGAGGGGCTACATTATTATAACCTATTCCACTACTATCAGTTACTCTTCTTCCAGAGCTAATCATTGAGTCTAAATTCAGCTTAGAAGTAGCATAACTTTCTAACTTACGATTAAGCTCTAAGACTTGTAACTTGGATGCAGCTAATTCACTATCTCTACTAGCTAAGTCTGTCTTTAAGTCTACTATAACCTGATAAAGACCATTTATTTTAACAATCTGCTCATTTATTGTATCTTTTAATGTGGTCTTATCTGCTGCGTCAGACTTAATCTTAGCTTTTAGAGCCAGTTTATCCTCATTAAGCATTCGGACATCACCTTTTAATGTGTCTATTTCAGATTTCATAGTTAAATTGGATTCTGAAAATACATTAACCTGAGACTGCAAATCAGTGACTAAGTAACAAACATCAGCAAGAGTAAGAGTATCAAGACATGCCCTCTTTTTATCGGTATTGATTTCAGCCATTTGAGCAACAAAGTCTTCTGGACTCAAATGCTCAGTTGAATCCATGTAGAGCACATTATATACAATAGACTTCTCTTGCATGTCTGGTACTTGAAATTTTGAATCTTCAGCAGCTTCAGGCATATTAGATGTCGATTCAGCAGTCTTCTCTTCATCCATAATCTCAGCCATTAGAGCTTCTTCGGAAATTGCTTTCCAATCATAAGATCCATCCAACTGTAGAACTACCAAAGCCTTGGAAGATAGAGACTTACCCGAGCTTTGATTATTCTCATTCTTTTGGTTAACTTTTTGTCTTTGACATTCCCTAGAAAAATGTCCATAACTTTGACAGTTAAAACATTCCACTTTGGATTTATCAAACCCAACTTTCTTACCAACAAGTTTTCTTCCAGTACGCTTCAAGAAATTTTTAACTCTCCTTGACACCAAAGCTAGTTACCACTGGAGATCCATTTCTTCTAAGTCATCAGGATCAATGATATCGCGTAAAAAGTCACGTTTTTACTACCGATATCTCTCTCATTCTGGAACGATTCTTGGCATTTGAACTCAAATAACACTCAAATGATTGAGAATCTGCCAAGAAGGTGAAAACAAGGTTGCACGATAAAAATCAAGAAAAATGGATGAAAAACAAAGATTCCACGCATGTTTGAAGATTCAAGGAATCAAAACAAGATTGAAAGACTAAAGTGCCCATCATCAACATCCATCTTATCCAATCCATAGTCTCGCAGTTGCTGTTGAATCCAAAGAATTTGTGAACAATAGCTGCCAGCTGCAACATACTTAGCTTCACATGTAGAAATGTTCTTTTTCAAAATACGAGTCTAACAGAAGAAGAATCAACAAAAACGGATAAAGAATTAAGATTCTACGCCCACCGGAAGATTCAAATGATTCGTACGCAATATCTGGAAATAGGAAACTCATCTCGGGGATTTCTTTATATCAAAATCTTCATTTTTGAATTACGAAAACAACGCAAAAAGAATCGACGCAAATGGACACATAACGAAGAAAATACGCATAAACTAAGAAACGAGACAAAAGACGGCGAACCGGGGCGAGTGGCAGCCACCAGCCGCCAGCCAGCCACCAGCCGCCGTCGGCCAGCTGGTGGGCGGCGCCTGCCTCCTGTCCCCCATCCCATTATCACTTTTTGGTCCTTGCGTGTACCCGATGCCACACCTTTACGCGATTGTACGTACCCGGTGCCACACCTTTACGCGATTGTACATACCTGGTGCACCACCTTTTTCACCTTTTGCTAAAGTGCTCCTCAAGTTGCTAACGTGAGCCGGATTTCACCTATTAATAGGAGGCATGAGGCTTCATTTCAACATACACCATATGCATTAGTCATATTACTTTCTTACTATCTCACTTTCTCATTCTATTTTCTTACTTCAAAATTAGTATTAGGCTAGTTAAGAAGCTTGTTTAGGGTAGAACGAAAGCAAAGAACATCTTGTACTCTTTGGTGTACGCTTGGAGTTACGCTTATTAATTCAAGTCTATTCCTTCTCGCATTCTAATCCGGGTTCTTTCTTTCCTATTCTATCTTAATTAAATATGTATGCTTTAAATATGCTAGAATTAGTTTGTGCCATGATTAGCGAGTAGATTACTATTGTATTTGTTGTGATGTAGTTAGCATATATAATTATGGGATGACTTTAGATACGTCGTGAAATAATATGACGGCCCCTATTCAACTGTTTACTTGGTATAGTACTGGAAATGCTTTTAAGCAAAGTACAAACGTATAGAAGCCGGTAAACGACGGAAGGTAGTTGTATTATGGATCGACGTTATAAAAATGGAAACTTTATGAACGGACTTATCATGTGATCTTAAACCTAAAACTTACATTCGCTTTTCGATTAACAAACGTGATTGTAACCTTGTAAAGAGGAGTCGTGAACCTTAATACTTGGTCAATAATTATCTGCGTCAAAACTATGGTTTAATTGTAACGTCATGCAAGCATCATAAAATGCAATGTGATTACGTGGAATTACCATGAGTATAGTACACTTCCAATCACAATGTAATTATCAAGTAAACATCACGAAGCAATTAAATTCACAACGGAAACATCGGTAAACGATTCAATACATTGTGAACTATCATAGCATTTTCTGACATGGTCTGGGTTTAACTTTCTGCAAAAAGCCGTCAGCATTTTAATTAGATTAGTTAGTTTAGATTAGATTAGAGTAGGTAGGCTATAGACTAAATAACCATTCACGAAAACCTAGGGATTTGTTAATTGTATCAAGAAAGGCAAGTTTAAAATCCAATCTAAAATGATACTCTTTCCTAACCTGTGAAACCCTAAAGTAAGGTACGCAAGAAACCTAAACGTTTTCCCTCGCTTATCACTCTTAAGTTTTACTAATAGGAATTGGTAAATAAGTCCGGACATAAACCTTAAGTTAGTTGTTTATAAGACTCATAATCTTTATGGTATTAAGAACGGTTAGATGTGTTATGGACTTGCTACTCTATTCCTTCACCCACGAGCACATGCGTTCAATAATATGGGCCACTGACTCCCTCACAGGAGAGTGTGGAGAGTTGAGCATCGTTTGTCTGACCATAATCATGACACCTTAGTTCCTCGTGACATATTAGTTGATAACCGACTAATAGGGAATCTATTGGTTATACCATTAGTTATGGAATGTTGCAACAAATTCTAATTTAGTTAATCATTTTTCCGTGAAAGTCATCATCCCATATTATTAGCTAATGAACTCACAACAAATACTATTTTCCATTATCTGATTTACTATTACATTTTATTCGCTTTATTTACTTTACTTAGTTAATTGAACCAAACTCCCAACGCACTCTTTTAAAACCCCTTTACTAGAAAAGAAAGATTGATTGGATCACCTCCGTTTCAATTCAGTTTCTCTTTAAGAACGACTCTAGGTCATACTTACCATCTACTAGCCCTTGGTTCAGTATTAGTAAGTCATACTTAGACCCCAGCAAATATAAATTTAAACACACACGATCGCCCGCTGACGTTGTCATCATACAGCCGCTGACGGGTGCCATCAATCAACTTGATCATAATCCTCATCAAATGTGGCCGGATCATTAATCTTTCCCTGGATGTAATTTTCATATGAAGCAACAAACGAAGCAAGAACAGACAGTTGTTGTTCAGCATATTTCACACTCATAGGCATCTTATGATGCTCTTGAGTGGACTTCTCAATTGCTTTGCTTTGTTTTTCACTTCCAGCAGCAATATAGCACAAATCTTCAGAGACAAGTTCAGCATTGTTTTTAGTAACATCACCAACTAACAATGCAGTAGTGGAACTTGCAGATGCATCAGAGGGACTAGCCTTACCAAAGTATAGCTTAGGATCTTGAACCTGATCATTATCAGCATCCCTTGTTTTCTTAGTGAATGCATAACCTCTGAGTTTGTCTATTGCATCTTCCAGAGTCATAGATGCATACCGATCCTCATTATTTTTCATCATCACTCCATGCATTTCCCATCTTTGTGGTAAACCTTCAAGAAACTTATTTATTTTCTCTCAATCATTTACCGCAAACTTATGGTTATCGAGCTCACTCAGAAGATGATAATACCAAGTGATATAAGCATCAAGTTCCTCTCCTTTGAAAGCGTTAAAGACGGTAAATTGTTTCTTTAACAAATCCTTTTTGCCTTCTTTCATCTAAGGACTTCCATCGCACCTCTTCTCTAGAGCTAACCATAACTCTTTAGCAGTGTGAAAGAATTTAAACAGATGATTGACTTCCTTAGGTAGACACATTTTAATGCATGAATGTGCTCGGTTTTCATTTTTGTAACTTTCCTTCTGTTCTTCATTCATACGATTATATTGAAGAACCACAGACTTGGAAGTTCCCTGTACCTGTTGAGTTGGAGCAGTGTATCCATGAGTGATACACTCCCATATCATAAGGTCATGAAAATGACAATATGACTCAAAACGGTCTCTCCACCCATAATAGTCATCGAGGGTGAGTAACTTAGGTGGAACATTTGATTTTCCCACCTCATGGTCCATCTCTATCATTCGGCTAAGATTAGACATCTTAAAAAATTTACAAAAACACAAAAAAATCAGTCGAAATTGCGAACTTAAAAAGTTCAGTTCGCAAACCACAGTGTGACACCCGCCAAATTAGGGCTAGTACCTAGTACCTAATCATTGTATTAATACATGTAATTAGGGTTGATTATGTGTATCATTATGTGTATTGATATATTTTTATATATATACATACACGTACGCTATTTGGCTAAGTCATGCAATTTTATATCGGATGGATTCTAGTACATTTAAATACGGACGTTGGTGAACAATTTATTAAATAATGTGAAATTATTTAATTAACTCATTTTTATTATATATTATTTGGATAATATATACAAATGTATTTCGTATCGTCTAAAACTAACCGTACGCGACAGAAATGCGCGAAATGCGCCCGGCAAACGAAATAAACCCAAATTATATTTTATAATTCATTATTAAGTATTTTGATAAAATACTTCGAGTAAAAATATTACGATTATACGCGCACGAATAAAACGTTTAAAAACGTTACAAGAGTTAAATAAACATACGAATACGCAATGAACGCCCAAACCAAGAACCGATAACATTTTAGTAACTTCAAATAAAATATTTGTAAAAATTCTTTCATTAAAAATAATGCGATTTAAATTGTTAACGAAACACACGTATTAAAATACATAACGATAATTACACGTCAAACGACCGGGTAAACGAACACCGTACGGAGCGCAAAAGCAGGAAACAAAAATTGGAGACTTCCCCTCCCTTATGGGGGCCCCTTTGGTCGGCCCCCTTCCCCTCCTTTCCTTTTCCCTCCTTTCTTCTTTGACCAACCACACACACACTCTCTCATTTTTCACTCTCTCTCTCTACCTCCATTTTTCTCTCAACCCTCTTACTAAAAAACCTAATCAAATCCACCATTTTCACCTTCAAATAATCATCATCTTTCAAGACTCGTTTAGGATAAAACAACCACCGTGACACGATCTACACTTCTACCTTTTCAACATCTTCATCCGACTACTTTGTAAGATCCCGACACTTTCGAAAACTCTTGTATTTTACTTATTTATATGTATAGTTGTTTACCTTGCTAGATTGTGTCCAAATATCGTATTAAAACTCGTTTTCGAAACATTGTCAGAAAATGTCAGTTTTGACCATTTTATAGATCCAACACTTCGGGTTACTCCCGACACAAATCAATAATTTCTGCAAGCTTTATAAACACATCTAAGACTTGTGTAAAAGTTTCGGGTCAAACCAAAGTCGTTGACCACAAACCCGACACATGAAAAACCAAACAGCCTGTTATGTCGCAGAGGCTCTGGGCCATCTGCGACACAAGCCTTTATGTCGCTAAAAATAGATTATGTCGCACCTAGCGATGCAAAGATTTATGTCGCATTGAATTGCGAATGTCGCAGTAGCGACACAACACCTTATGTCGCATTAAATTGCGGATGTCGCACATAGCGACACAAAGACCTATGTCACAGTCATGACCTGCGACACAACAGCCTATGTCGCACCCAGTGTCGCACAAATCAGAACATTAAAAACACTGATCTTTACTAAGTGTCAAGACTTAAAATTTTATCGCTTACATTACCCAAAATTCAGATTTTAGATGCGTTTTCACTAAAGCAATATAGTAGAAATAAAAATTTTCAAGCTGTCCTGGCACCTCGACCCCAGCCAGGGGCTCTGCCCCTTGGACCCCACCAGGAGTTGCCACCCATGGAACCCCGCTAACCAGGGGCGCTGCCCCCGGACCCCGTCATTTAAAGCTTGTAAATACTTTATACACTGAGTGTCAAATATTTACAACAACCAAACCTCATACGATGTACTCGTACATGATACACATATACTTCAACACTTATATACGATACAACACATAATAATAAGGATGTAAGATTATTACAAACCGTCACCAACGGGCCGTACATATTTTCAAAACACAAACAAACAATCAAACAAACCAATGTATTTGGACATAACTAGTTGGATGAACAACTAGCATAGGTGATCTTTTGAGATACCTACTCATGTATTAACCAACATGCGTCTTGGACGCCCTCAGGTTACAGTCTTCGGACATCACTGCTTGGTTTAGTAACACACGTTTATTGAGATAAACGCATCAGACTCAGGTGAGTCTCATAGCCCCGTATTTTTACTGTTTTTACTCCCGGGGTGGGAATACATGCTCAGATTTTTTTTACACGTGAACACAAGTACAAAACTCGATATATTGATTACATGAGTTATTTTACTAATCATAAAGTCCTCCACCACATAGTTTGTTAGTATGGATTTAGCATGAATGTTAGTGTATGGTATCATATGGGATTGACAATCCCTGTCCGGGGTAGTCGCTCTACCATGATTGTGATGTCAAACGGGTACATTATCATTTGTTCACACGAGTGTAGATTAGGCACTTGCTCGGAGGCACCTCGCTCAGGTCCTTAAAGGTGGATTCTGACCCATCAGTTAAGCTCAAACTATGGATGCATGGCAGTAATATACACATTTATTTGATTAACTTCAAACATATCATTAAATCTTGTGGTTCATACATTGTGGTTTTATCATTTACACCTGTGAGCTCACCAGCTTTTTAGCTGACCTTTTAGCATGTATTCTCAGGTACACAGCAGTAGTAGGACTACTCAGGATTTATATAGCTCGAGTCGCATGCAAACACGAACATCAAGAGATATTTCTGCATTATTATATTTTGTATAACTAGTAATGCCATAGAATCTTTCAGATCAGGATACCGAGCTTATGTAATCATTATAACTATTGTAAACTTTTATTACAATCAATGTATTTTGTTAAAATGACACATATAGAGTCGTTCATTTTATCTTATGTGCTTGTGATTATTGATTAGTATCACCCCAAGTATGCTTCCACCAAACAATAAATTTGGGAGTGTTACAACAGCTCAGTTCGCAAGTCTCAGTTCACCTCGCAGAAATTCAGTTCGCAAGTCCAACTCGGTTCGCAAAAGCAGTTCAATTCGCAAACCCAATTCAATTCGCAAGCTCAGCTCACTTCGCAAATCTCAGTTCACAAAGTTCAGTTCGGCTCGCAAACCCAATTCAATTCGCAAGCTCAGCTCACTTCGCAAATCTCAATTCGTAAAGTTCAGTTCGGCTCGCAAAGTTCAGAACCGGTACCGACCGGTTGGTACCAGTTTGTTTTTGTCCACAAATCAAATACCGAATACCGGTAACACTTGTATCGGTCGGTACCAGTTCGGTACGGTACCAGTCGGTTCCGGTTCGGTTTAAGTATTTTGTGTGCATTGTACCATACCAGTACCGAACCGGTTGGTACCGGGTTTTTTTTGTCGACAAATCAAATACCGAATACCGGTACCATTTGTATTGGTCGGTACCGGTTCGGTATGAGACCGGTTCGGTTTCGATTCGGTACCGATACTTCGATCTAAATGCTCATCCCTATATAGCCATGGTCTTTTACATTAACATACATCAGTGTTGTAAGTTTAGCTGGGTCATGTGCATACCACATGAGGGTAAAGAAAAGTCTTTTAATCTACCCTTTTGTTTATTCAATTTTATCTATTTTAATAAACTTTAACTTTCCTTTCACCCTCTATCATCATCAACAACTACCCCTCAATATCTCAACTATGTTTAACTATTTTTAAAAAACTCATATAACACTTCACCTTTTACAACCTTCCAGCATTGTTATTCATAAATAAAACTCATTTATTGTGTTGTTGATTCACGGGTTCTAAAGGTCGTGCATAATGTTGTTCAAATTCAACTCATGAAATACCAAAATGAACTCATGAAATACCAAAGTGAAATTGGTATAAAAACAACTTACAATTCTCCTCCACCGCTCATCCCTACCGTTGTTTCTCACCATTGTTCACCGTCACATCTTCCACTACCTGGATCTCGCTTGTTGCTACTTCGATTCCACCAAAATCGATACCAAGTTTACCATCGCCAATTAATGAATTTCACTGCTCAAATTTGATGAGTTTGATGAAATCTTAGTTATTAGATTTGAGTAACAGGACTAAATTGTTCGTATATTTATGAATTTATGTAGACTATTTTTTTTTTTTTGACTTGGTATTCGGTTCCATAGATACATATAGAGATGAAGAACTTTTATTTTACACTATTTATTTGAATTTACATTTAGCTAGTTTACCTTTGGGTTCTTTAATGGAATATTCACATGAGTGTTTAGATTTCAATGTTTGTTTGTATGTTTTTTTATTTATTTATTTCATCTATGTTTTTATGTACCAATTAATAAAACCCTTTGGTCAATATGTGATGAGTGAGTGTAGTGGTAGAAGTGTTTGTTATCTTAAAGATTAAGAACAAAGATTATAGATAGTTAGGAGAAAGATGAGTGGGTATTAAACTTTTCAATTACGTTTATTAAGTACGTACACTTTCGAGTTTTGTACTTTTGATGTACTTTTTATTGTATAAGAAAAAAATGTATACAATAAAAGATAAATAAAATTGACAGTTTATATGGTCTTAAAATGGTTTAATTTATTCCTCCAAAGTTAGATTCACCAATTATTTTCTGAAAAAAAACCATATTTAAGCATAATCCTAGACAGTAGATTTATATATTATACCAAATATAATAATAATAATAATAATAATAATAACAATAATAATAATAGAAAATTACATAAAGTATCCTTTTGGTTTGGTCAAAATTTCAAAAAATTATATATATATACCCAAAAAAATTAAAAGAATAATTCTTTTTACACACATGCACTACTACAGAAACAGGCAACAACGACGGAAATTTGCTATGGAAATTAAAGTTGTAGCAGACTTATTGCATTTGCGACGCGTTTGTCACCCCTTTGTGACGATATATTAGAAGGAAAAAAGTCAAATGTTTGACTAATTTTTGACACAGATTAATTACAAATTTGCGACGGTCTATCAAAAGTCAAACATTTGACTAAAAATTGTGACAGATTAGTGTCAAATTTGGGACACTTAATCATGATTCAAATAGTTGAGTAAGTTTTCAAACTTTTGACTAAGTTTTGCGGCAGATTAGCGTTAAATTTGCGACAACTTATAAAAATTAGAATAGTTGACTGAATTTTCAGATATTTGACTAAGTTTTCCGACAGATTTGTGTCAAATTTGCGACGACTATTTTAAAAAACTAATAAATTAAATAGTTCGAAATCTACAATGATAATACTCGTAGCATCATAATAAATGTCGCCATCGCAAACTCGTCGCAAAATTTAATCTTTATAAATAAAAGAAAAAATATATTGAAGTTGTAGCAAATACGTCACAAATTATCTAGAATTGCTACGGAATTTGCGACGGAACATTTAACCGTTTTTCGTTTGCTTTATTATATTAGCACACGTAGATGCATAAAACCATAAGGGATTTTTACTGTGCTGGTCAGTCAACGGAGGTGTTTATATGGAGTAGTCTGTGTCAGATTTTTTTTACAATTCCAGTCACACTTTTCGCCTAAATACAATTAAAAGCCGGTGAAGTAGGCGAATTATGAGTAGGTTGTCAAGAATTGAAGACACACACATCCCTAGTAACAATTTTCACGGTTATCGAGAATTTAAATATTTCGTCGGGTTCGCCTAACCCGTATATTGCATTTAGGCGAATTTTTTAGCCACGTGTCGTTAAGAAGAGCTTGGCGAAATATTGGTTGACCAGCGAAATAATGGTTGACCGGAGAACAATAACTCAACGAGCTTTCACTTATTGGTTGTCCATATGGTCCTTTTTAACGGAGAAATCGTTAGTGTAAGGACTATTCACATAATAAGTTTCAAATGAAATAATAATTTGTGTAATTAAATTAATTAAGGAATTACGACTGAATATTTGAAGCAAACCATATGGATAATTTATGCAATTTTCTCTGATAATAACCAAGTATGCGATGTGTTGATATCGGATTCTAATATTATGAAACACTCAACAAATACTACTATATAAATACAAAAGTAAAACAAAACCTCATTATAAACTTGTCAAGGTAATTAACTGAAAACATTAATTCGAATAATCTAATTAATTAAAAAGACACACTTAAAAACTTTTAATATCAACAATACTCCTTTTTGTGTGGGTCATTCCTTATGAACCGAGTATTTATTATACCTTTCCCCATTGTTTGGGTTAGACAGCTTTCTTGCCTTCAACATTGTGTTGTACTTTGATACATTATATTAAATATTAAAGGTAGACGAGTCCAAATGTCAGTTTAATTGGTTATGTTGCGAGAACTATCTGTAAAACTAATAATTAATTAATATTTAAGAGTTTTGTTAACGGGAACTCTTAGAGCTCTCGTTTATAAAGTTGTGCATGCCTAAATAATTGTACATTCAATATGAATTCAAGGGTCAACATAAATTACAAATACCTAAACAAAATTGTGTGCATACCCATTTAACCGAACCCTGTCCCACTCCATATATTAGAAAGCATTATTGTAAGATAAGAATAACATGATTGTACCATCATACACCATCGTAAGGATGATTCTAATCTAATTCTTGGTAAAAATACACCAAACTCCATCTCACCTGAAATGTCTTGGTTATTATTTTGAGTTGTCCCTTTTTTTATTTGTTAAAAAACAAAGTTGATACTATCAATTTTGTTATTTAACAAATAAAAAAAGACTTTAGTAGGTAGTAATGATATTTGATTGGTGAAACTGAAAAGTATAATTAGTGAAGAATCATAAAACTTTGCATAGTCAAAATTGACATTTTAATTGAGACGGAAGGAGTAGTAATTAACCAAATTAATTGAGCTTAACTTCCATATTGAAATAGAAAATTCCTTTTCATTTTCTTGTCCTTGATTGACTATTGAGCTCATTTGGTTTTAATAAGAAAACACGTGTTTTCGGTAATAAACATATAATAAAAGAAAATGATTTTTGTATGTGTCGATGTTTGGATAAGAGGCATGACTTTATTGCTGGGCCGGAGCTATGATTAATATATTGAGGGGTAAATAAATGATTGTAATTATTTTTTTCATCTTTAAGGGGCAAAATCAGAGTCGTATTTGAAGGTAAGTGATGTGGTCGACCGTCTAGGACCTCCAAATTATAAGGGCCTCAAAATTTGTATGCTTGTATATATGTGTACATATACATAAAATATGATCGTTAATTGCAAAAACAAGAAAGAATAAGTCATATTTGTTTCAAAGTTGATTGATCTGTAACAAAAAATAGCATTTTAAGCCAAATGTAAGGCCTTCTTTCGACAATTTATAAGTTTTCGTCCAGGGCCTCCGAAAACTCAGAGACGATGCTGGGCAAAATCAATAAAATATTATAAATACACTTAAAAATTACTTTTTTATATGATTTGAAATTTTTTGAGAGGCGACTGCCCGCATGTCCCCTCTACATCCACCCCTCTGCCCTATTAGGTTGTCTTGGGGCATTTGAAAATTCAGAATTAGCCTCGAGGTACATATAGTATTTAGCAAACACTTTTTAATATGTGCAATTTGCATGTGTATTAAGTAACAACGAAAAATGACTGACCATTGTCAATCGGAAAGGAGATAGCTATCATCTTAGAAAATTTATACTATACCCTAAACTGAAAACCCGACCCGAAAATAAACTTGAACCTGAAAAATCAAATTAATTTTTTTTACTCGAACTAAGGTATGTAACTTGATAAATTGTGCATACCGAGTATAAACTCTAGATCCACCACTAGGAGGAGACATAGAGTTTGTTATGGTGTACAATTATTGATGTATATCTACGGATCTTAATGAAAGCCCTTGTTCTCCTACTTTGTTATCATTTTTCTATTTTAATTGTGGGTTCACATATTTTGAAATGGTTGTAATTTACACAATACAGAACACTGATATAAGTATGGCTGCCGGGTAGTGACAATCGTCGCCAACGGTTACTTTTTTGTGTTGATATTATCCGTTGGATCGTGTTGACTTTCAATGTGGAAGGTCTAACAAAGTGGGGTTTCGGTTACTTTTGGGTGCGGTTATTGCGGTTATCTTTTTGGCAGGAGCTTTTACCAACCGCCCATGTTCTCCTACAATCTATGGCGCCAAAAATTATATTAGTGTAGATTTGATTTTAATTCAGTCACTTATATATTTTCACTGCCAAATATAACTCACATACAGGTTTCACATCAAATCAACCCCCAAATTGAGGTCCTAATTTTATGCGTAAGTTCTCTGCCTACATCTCAAAGCAGATATTTAAGTTATAGGAGTCCGAAATCAAGATTCAAATTGTAGGTGTTGGAAGTTTTCTCCATGCCCTTTTGATGACGAAGAACCTGGTATTTTTTG
Organism: Pseudognaphalium luteoalbum; assembly: GCA_963422505.1. Classification (NCBI taxonomy): domain Eukaryota; kingdom Viridiplantae; phylum Streptophyta; class Magnoliopsida; order Asterales; family Asteraceae; genus Pseudognaphalium; species Pseudognaphalium luteoalbum. The sequence goes on from OY730196.1 coordinate 55,243,851, forward strand.
TTGTTACACACATAATTTGTGTTGCTTCTTTTTCTTAACTGTATGATTTTGATTCAATTAGTTGTCGTGGTTTTAAATTATTTAATAATTTAATTTTTATGAAGTTTCTAAAGGATCGGAGTTGTACGAATCTAAGTTTCATATTTTGATCTTCATCTCCTATGTATGGGTGTTAATGGGGCATATCATGATCTAGATCCGACCCATCCCGCCCCATTTATGTGATCCAATGGGTCGGAAAAATGGATCCATGAACCCAATATGGGATCCAACGGGTCGACCCATTTAGATGGATCTCTACTTGGATTGATCCAAGATCCGTCCGGATCGACCCATTTAAATTATAAAAAATCAACAATTAAAAAAATTAAAAAATATATATATACAACTATTTTACAAATAATATACCTTTGTTATAATATTATATACATACACATGCCTATATTTGGTTGCCACTTTTGTCAATGGTAGATCAATAATGTGTTAGTAATTTGTCCCCCTAATTACCCCAAAGTGTGAATTGTATAGTGTATGCAAGTAATACTATATTAGTTGAATGAAAAAATTGCACCTCACACTTTCATTAGTAGTATCTTTATACTCTCCATCTTGTTCTTTCTTTCCTACTTAAAAAGTTCTTATATTATATTGCTAATAGAGCCTTAATTATAGTTAAATTACAACACGTTATCAGCACGAAAATTCTCTAATTAAGGAAGATCAAAGCAATCCATCTTAATTAAGATAACTAGTCAAGGTAAACATTCTCTTAATTATATATTGTAGTACTAGAAAGATAACTACATTATAAACTAAATGAAAGCATTTTCTTAATAATAAGTTATAGTATATGCTAGAAAGATAACTATTATTATAAACTAAATGAAAACATTTTCTAAATAATAAGTTATCATAGATACTAGAAAGATATATATAACTATACATCATAATTAGTAATAATTAGTAAAAGTAGGTTATATTTAATCATGAACATTTGGACTATGGACATTTGAACTACTAACATTTTGGACTACTAACTCTTTATTATTATGCTAACTCTTATTTATGCATACTAACCTTATATTCTTGTGCTAACTTTAATTTTATGCAAGCTAACATTTTATTATCGTACTAACATTTACTTATGCACTCTAATCTTTATTTATGCAAGCTCACATTTTATTAGTATACTAATATTTATTTATGCACTCTAACATTTATTTTATTTATTTCCTTATTTGTATATTAATTCTTATTAATTCATCTTACCAACTTTTATTTACAAACATTTTATTATGTTTCAAAATCTTTATATAACTGAGTATAATGTTTTTACAAGTTTACCGTTTCACCGTTTAACTTTATATTTTAAAAATAATTTACAATGGTAATGAGGTCGTTGCAAAACGTTTGCCGACAGAGTTATAACGGCTATCTTTATCACTATATATTGGCTACAATCAATATTCAGTTTCTTTGAAAACATATACTCGTTCACAATCATCTCAGTTCAAAATTTCTTTCAAGATGATTTATTCAGTTTTAGTTCTGATCTTTGTAATTTTAATACTACTCGTTATCCCACTTGTAATTCTCCCTCGAGGAGAACTGTATTTTTTCTTAGGCTTGTTTATATTTGTGGTTTTTCCACTCCTCTGTATTGTTTTAACTATTGATAATATATTCTAATTTTGTTGTTGTTTACTCAATTGTTGATAGCTACAATGTGTCAGGCGTTGCAAAGACAGAGTTTGAAGAACTCGATGCAAATGGAATGAATTATATGTCTTGGATTCAAGATATGCAATCAAAGCTTGAATCCATGGGTATCTTGGACACCATAAATGAGAACAATGACAGTTCATCAAAAGATAAATCAACAGCATATGTTTTCCTTTGTAAGCATATTGATATTATGCTAAGACTTGAATATCCAAATGTTAGCAACCCAAGTGTTCTTTGGGCAATTCTAAAAAGGAGATTTAATATTCAAAAGGAATTTTTACTTCCAACTGCTAGAGATCAATGGAAGAACTTAAGGTTCCAAGATTTCAAGAAAGTAAATGAATATAGCTCCGCTATGTTCCGTATAGTTGCCACACTTGAATTCTGTGGAGATCGTGTAACCGATGAGGATATGTTGGAGAAAACTTTCGCTACATTTCATTCATCAAATATTAATTTGATGCAGCAATATCGATTAATGAATTTCAAAAAATACTCTGATCTCAATGCATTTCTGCTTATTGCAGAACAGAATCAAGAGCTCCTTATGAAAAATCAGGCTCGTCCAGCAAGTTCCCTAGCATTAGCTGAGGCAAATGCTACAAATAAAGATGATTCAAAAAATAATACAAATGGACGGGGACGGGGACGAGACCGTGCCACAAATTATCGTTACAATCACAACCATAATGGTGGTCGTAACTCTAACAGTAATTCTCGTGGACGTGGACGTGGTCGTGGTTATAAAAGTAATTACCACAATGGTCCATATGATAACAAGTCCCATCACAAAGAAGGAATCATGATGCTAGAGCAAGCACTTCTAAGAACCCTGATGACATCTGTTATAGATGTGGAAGTACAGGGCATTGGTCTAAAATGTGTCGTACACAGGAGCATCTTTGTAAGCTCTATAAGGCATCCATTGCCGGAAAAAATAAGGAAGTGAATCTTGCTGATGACCTTGAGTTCACAAATATTGAAATGAATGCTGCAGATTACTGCAATGACATTGACATATGAATCAATATGGCTATCAACAATCTATCATAACTATGTTTGTTTTCATAAATGTATTTCCCTTTTATTAGTTATGTTTTCCTATCTATGTTTTCCCCTTTACGACTGGTCTGTCATTTCATGTAATATATTTCTGAAATAAGATGTATCTTTTGTTACATCCTTCGTATTACTTATTTACACCCATTCTAATAATTTCATATTTGAAGTTTGATATGAATTACAACGGGCTAGATCATGAAGCAAATGGTGGAGATCTATGTATACCAGATAGTGGTACAACACACACTATTTTGAAATCTAAGAAATATTTCTACGAATTGAAACCAATAAAGGCAATAATACATACAATATCAAGCCCTGCAAATTTGATAGAAGGAGTTGGAAAAGCCAGATTTACATTGCCAAATGGTACCAAGTTTTTGGTAGAAAATGCTTTATACTCCCCAAAATCAACAAGAAATCTATTGAGTTTTAATGACATATATTTTAATGAATATGATCATCAATCTGTAACTACAGATAATGGGAAATATTTGCACATTACTGATAAGAATAATGTGTTAGAAAAATTCTCAATGCTTAATTCTGGCTTACATTATACACATATAAATGTAGCAGAATCTCATATGCTAGTTAAAGAAAAGCATAGTGATCCTAGTATTATCAGTTTATGGCATGACAGGTTAGGTCATCCAGGATCTACAATGATGAAGAGAATAATTAGAAGTACCCATGGACATCCATTTAAGGATCAAAAAGTCTCACATGATAAATTGAGTCCATGTACATCTTTTTCTCTTGGAAAACTGATTGTGAGACCTTCACCGCTTAAAGTTGAAAATGAATCACCACAGTTTCTTGAAAGAATTCATGGTGATATATGTGGACCTATTCATCCACCATCTGGACCATTCAGATACTTTATGGTATTAATAGATGCATCAAGCAAATGGTCTCATGTGTGTTTATTATCAACTCGTAATATGGCATTTGCAAAGTTTCTAGCACAAATTATAAAATTACGAGCACATTTTCCTGATCATGCAATTAAGAAAGTAAGACTTGATAATGCTGGTGAATTTACATCTCAAGCATTCAATGACTATTGCATGTCAGTAGGAATTTTTGTTGAACATCCAGTTGCTCATGTACACACACGAAATGGTTTAGCTGAATCACTGATTAAACGTATCCAATTGATTGCTAGACCATTGATAATGAGAACAAAATTGCCAGTGCCCATTTGGGGACATGAAATTTTACATGGTGCATCATTAGTTCGTATTAGACCAAGTGCATATCATAAGTATTCTCCTCTACAACTTGCCTTTGGGAAAGAACCAAATATATCTCATCTGAAAATATTTGGTTGTGCAGTATATGTTCCCATTGCACCATCACAACGTACAAAAATGGGTCCTTAAAGGAGATTGGGAATATATGTTGGGTATGAAACATCCTCTATAATAAGGTATCTTGAACCTTCAATAAGTGATCTTTTTACAGCACGTTTTGTTGATTGTCATTTTAATGAGGAAAATTTCCCAGCACTTGGAGGAGAAAAGAGAACTCAAGAAAATGATGTTTCATAGTGTGAACCTTCATTGTTGTATCTTGATCCTCGCACTAAATAAAGTGAAACAGAAGTTCAAAGGATTATGCACTTGCAAGAAATTGCTAATCAGATACCTGATGCATTTACTGATACAAAGAGAGTGACTAAATCTTATATACCGGCTGCTAATGCTCCAGCTCGAGTAGAAATTCCAAATGATCAAACTATTGATAAAGTCACTCAAGAATCTAAAGCACGTTTGAAACGTGGGAGACCAATTGGTTCAAAGGATAAAAATTCTAGAAAGGAAAAGGATTAGAACATGTAATTGACCATACGGATGATGTGTTTGAAGAAACACAAAATGTGGATACTTCCCAAAGAGAGGAAGTCAATGACATCAATAAAGAAATTGCTATCAATTATGGTCACACGAAAATATTGTGGAATCGAGTTGAAATGGAAAATGTTGATGAAATATTTTCTTATGCTGTTGCATGTGACATTATTGTTGGAAATGATGATCCCGAACCAATATCTGTCACACCCCCAATTTCATGCTTTGCGGAAGCGATTGTTTTTGGGCGTGACTAATCAAATATTAAGCACAAAGATTAAGCAAACGACTCTAAATGAGACGTTTTTGAAAAATACATTATATTACAAAAGTAGTACAAGGTTTTAAGTCATAAGTATACATCATTAGTGAGTTCGCAAAATGAATCTGAAGATTTTAAATACATAATCATAGTACTTATAATGCGAGTAAAATCTTCATAAGCGTGTATGCATGCGACTCGTACTAGCTTAGCATATAAGTAGATCCTGCTGGGCCATCCTACTGTGGCTGCGTACCTGAGAATGCATTACTAAAAGCGTCAACCAAAAGGTTGGTGAATCTCACAGGTTTGTAGTATATTGTAATAGAAAATCCAGCACAATTCAATAAGTAGAAACAATTACACCAATTGTAATTATGTAAGCAGTACCAATTACACCACGGTAATTAAGTAAGTAATATCAATTACACAAACAGTAATTCAGTAAGTAAGTATCAATTACACAACGGTAATTTAGTAAGTAAGTATCAATTACACAACGGTAATTTAGTAAGTAAGTATCAATTACACAACGGTAATTTAGTAAGTAAGTATCAATTACACAACGGTAATTTAGTAAGTAAGTATCAATTACGCCAAGGTAATTAGGTAAGTAAGCTCTGCCATGAGCCATCATAGTCGATGCTTAACAAGTATGTAATTTGCCCCCGTGAGTGCTAATCCAAAAACACTCATACGAAACGAGTATAAAACACCTGTTTATACGAGTACGGTTCGTGGTGGCGCTACCACCCCAGGCGGGGATTGTCAGTCCCATATGGATCCATATACTAAAACTCGCGCTTATCCCATAACTAACAACTATGATTCAGAGGACTTCATTGGATTAAGACGTAACTCATGCAAGTCTGTAAGTCTGTAGGTCTGTAAGTCGGTATAGTTTATAAAATGGTAAATTTGTAAGTCGGTCATGCAGTAAATATATAAGTTGGTAAAACAGTAAGTATACAAGTCGATAAGACAGTAAGTTTGTAGAGTAACAAGTCTATAAAGTCTGTAAAGTAGTATGTCTATCAAGTAGTAAATTTATAAGTCGGTAAAACCATACATACATATATGTATACAAGTAAAACAGACAATGCATCTCCCCCAAAGTAAAGACAGTAAAAAGGGGCCGTGAGACTCACCTGAAGAGCAAGCAATCCTAAAGTACGTGAGTTGTTCCAATGGTAATCTCCTAATGCCCTAAACATGTGAGATTATAACGAGTAAGTCGATGTTTAACTAAACCATCCGTATAAGTGTTTGTTCGGTTTAATTATGCCCCAAAGTATTTAATAAGTGTTTATGTTTGAGTTTGTGAAAAGGTATACGGCTCGTTGGTGACGGTTTGTAATAATAATTTCAAACTATTATTATTATACATGATTTGTTGTACTTATAAAAGTATATGTGTTTCGTGTGTAAGTCGTATCATATAAGTTTAGTTGTTACTCAAGTTCGTCACATCCGTTACATTTTATTTCATAAGTTACGAAATTTGGTACGGGTCCGAAAACTGAAATATGCCATTTTCGACCCCTAGACGACCCCGGAAGGCCTAAAACCGCCTAGGCTATGGTACATAGCCTTGATCATTGGGCTGTTTTCGAGTGACCGGGTGACTTTTAGCCCAAACGGTTATAATAAATTTTTCATCGAGAAGCTACCTTGAAAACTGTTCTGTTTGAGTATTCCAGCCGTTCGGCTATAAAGGTCCAGCCGTTCGGCTATGGAGGACCTAGCCGTTCGACTAAGGTAGCCTAGCCGTTCGGCTAAGGAAACCAGCCGTTCGGCTGATGATTTCCAGCCGTCGGCTCAGGTACCAATTTCAGGTCTATTCGTGCAGTTCATCCCCAAACCAGTTTTTAACTTCATTTTTAACCAAATTCTCATATATAAAACACTAGTATATGATAATATAAGTATTATAAACGCGAAATTAAAGTAAAGTTTGAGTTTCCTTACGAATTAAAATTTGAACCGGAGTGAAGGAGACAATGGTGATTGATGAGCCGACTATGAAGAAGAAGATGATGATGATTATGTTGCTTCTGCTGTTGTTGGTGATGATCAAGAATGATGATGATTTTGGCGATGAACCGAGAGAGAACGAGATGGAGATGGATGAAGAAGAAAATAAAATGAAAAGGAAGAAGGGTGTGTTTGATGTAGCCGGCCAACTCCAATTATTGGAGTTGGTTGGCTCCCGCTTACGGTACAAAATACCCGTGTTCTTGTACCCGATCGAAAAGTAGTATAATGTTTTCAAATGATAAATTTCTAAAAATATAATCGTTTATATTTTTAATCGAAGTATCTTATAAAAATACTTTTAGTGAGATATAAAAATATATCTTTGCTTCAACTAATTTTGACGGATAGTTTTCAGTGTACAAATTGTTTTTAAATTTGCAACCAAGTAAATAATTATTATTTTCGTCAATAATACATTATTTAAAAAATGTTTTTCACCAACGTCCGTATTTAGGTTTGCGCGTTCTTTCATATTTGTTTGTACGCTATTATTTAAATAATCTTTTAACATTATTATATATATTTTTATATATATAATACTTGTACACTTCAGTAGTTTGAGTATTTAATACTTGAAATAAAAGTTTAAATTTTGACCAAATTTTGGGTCATTTTTGACCGGGTGTCACAACATCCATCATGGATTGTAAAAATAGACAAGACTGGAATAAATGGAAAGAAGCAATACAAACGGAATTAAATTCGATTAATAAAAGAAGTGTTTTTGGTCGTATTGTCCTCACTTCTAAAACCATAAAACCTGTAGGGTACAAATAGGTTTTCATAAGAAAGCGAAATGAGAAAGATGAAATCACAAGATACAAAGCTAGACTTGTAGCTCAAGGGTTTTCTCAAAGACCTGGAATTGATTATGAAGAAACGTATTCTCCTGTTATGGATGCAATCACGTTTAGATATTTGCTCAGTCTAGCTGTAACACCTGGCATTTTAGGCTATCATTACTGTGCTTGATTGTGTGATTATTACGTGAATTTAGTTATATTAGGCTAAATATACATGGGATTCAGTGTAATTACATACACACATACACGATTCGTTCAAATCGTGCAAACAATGTGTCGGGTTGAACCCGACACATCTACAATAGGACGCTGGTGATAAAACTTAAAAATAATGTGAAATTATCCTAACGAACATTATTTACATTAATATATGGTGAGAATATGTTATAGTATTACTTATCATCTAAAAACACCCCGTACACGACGAAAACGCGTGAAACGCGCCCGACTGACAAATTAAATCCAAATTATGATTTTATAACTTAAAATATGTCATTTTGAGTAAAACTTCCATTTAAAAATATCGTGTTTTAAAACGTTAAGGAAACATATTATATTAAACGTAAAACGCGGAACAACATTTAATCAAGCACGGGACGTAACGTAAATTCGAGGAACGAGATCACGAGACCGAGACCCAACTGGCTCAGCCCGTGGGCTGCGAACCCAACCCCTCTTAAACCCCTTTTTCTCCCATTTTCTTCTCATTTCTTCACTACACAAAAACACACATACACACCATTTTCTCTCTACTCTCTCCTTCCCACCACCAAATCGATCACCAAGCCACCACCAAGTCGCCGCCACCTCCACCCTCGGCCATCATCATCAAAGGAACAAGGAGCACAACCCGAACTCTTCATCTTCATCTTCTTCGTTTTCAATTTCGATGTATCTTTAAAACTCTTTTAAATTACTTGTAAAGTTTTTATTTACATACTAGAATGTTTACTCAACAAGTGTAACACCCACCAATTTAGGACTACAATTAGTATCGAAACTACTTGAAATTTCGGGTATTTAGTTTTATAATACCCTGAATAAAGGTAACATTATGGTGTGAATACGGGCACGCTTACGTGATCTAATTTAAATCATACACTTATGAACCGGACAATGTCCGACATTAATAAATGGACGTTGGTGACAAAACTTTATAACAAGGTGGACTTATCCAAACAAACGTGATTTTTCAATAATATATTGCGAGAATATATTTCAAGTATTTCTCATTGATAAAAACACCCTGTACACGACAAACACGCACGAAGCACGTGAGTCAAGCGAAAACAATTCAAATTATAATTTTTATAACTCATTAATTGGTGTTTTGATAAAACATTTCTATTAAAATATTTTGGATATACTTAAACACGAAACACGGAATGACATTTAAACAATCGCGGAATGTAACATAAAAATCGGAACAACGAGTTCACGAGATTGAGACCCAAATGGGTTAGCCCAAACCCGCGGATCCAAACCTCAACCCGACCCATGACCCATCTCCTTTAAAACTCCTCCATCCTTCAAACCCTTCCATATTATTCACAAACACACACACACTTACAATTCCAAAACCCTCTCTTTTCTTTCCCCTTCTTCTTCCTTCGAATCGGCAGCAAGAGCAACGCCACCGTCATCAAAATCGTTCATCATCATCAACAAGAGAAAGCACAAGGACCGCCATCATCTTCTACCTCACCTTCATTATCACCATTTTCGATTCTTGGTATGAAACGCCTTAAAACTCGATGTAATTACTTGTGAAGCTTTTATTTACATGCTAGAACGTTACTCAACAAAGATTTGCCCAAAAATCGACTTGAAAATGCGTTTTTATGAAAAAGTGTTCGAATAGCTCGTTCTGCGAACCGAGATCTTCCGAATTTAAATCCTAGACACGATGTTTGATAAAACGAAATACATAATAATACCACTCTCGGATTATTTTTACAAACCGTCACCAATGGGCCATACTTGTTTTCAAAATACAAACGGTTTACTAAACAAACACTTGGACATGTCCTAGTTGAGTGGACAACTAACATGGGTGATCTTTTAAGACACCAACTCGTTTACTAGTTTACTTACAACCTTGTGCGTTACGGACGCCAGAAGGTTGCAGGGTTCTGAAAATCGATACACAGACTTACAACCGCTTTTACCTGGTTGATTACGCATACGTACTTACTGGACTCAGGTGAGTCCCATAGCCCCACTTTTACTGTTTTACTGTTTTACTTACGGGGTGAGATACATAGCTTATTTTTACGAACTCGAGTACTGATTTACATGTTTACCAAACGGAATTGCATGAGTTTTCTCACCATTTATTTGGGGAAGCCTCCTCATCATATATCGTTAGTTATGTACTTAAGCGCGAACACTAGTTAATGGATCCATTAGGGAAATGACCCTCCCCGCCCGGGGTAGTAGCGATACCACGAACCGATCTGTATAAACGGGCGACTATAATTCGTTACTGATGCTTGCTTAATTTCCGAGCATGTCACGGGAGCAAATTTATTATTTAGGGGTTAAGCTTCGATTATGAGCCTCATGGCAATGGTATAACTTACTTACTTTATATTGCGAGAATTGCAAATAACTGGTTTACGCCTGCGGGCCTTATTAATGAAATCTTGTGTTCAAACTCTTACTTTATTTACAAACCTGTGAGATTCACCAACATTCGTGTTGACCTTTTTAGCTTTGTATCTCAGGTACACATACGGAGTAGGATTCCTTCAGGACCTAGCTAGAGTCGCATGATTTCGACCTTGCATTTAACGGAGATTCTTAGCATTATATTTTGTATTTATTATGATTATGTAATAGAATCTCCCGCCTTTTTACAAACGTTGTAACTATTTTACAAACGTTGCATATAGATGTCGGTTGCTTAACTTTTGTGCTGTGATATTTGATTAGTAGCACCCCAAAGCTTGCTTCCGCTAAACTGTGATTTAGGGGGTGTTACAACAAGTTTATGTCCAAAATTCCACGAAAACGCTTTAAAAATCAGAACCCATACAAAACTTTACGAACAGCTCATCCTGCGAGTTGAGATCCCAGATCCCAGTTCGTCCTGCGAGGCGAACCGAGATCTCGACTTGCAAAACCAAACAACGAACCGAAACTGCGAACCGAACCCACTCGCGAGCTGACTTGTGAGTCGATCTGCGAGTTGACTTGCGAGTTGACTTTCGAGCTGAATCTTGTGCTGCGAACCCAACTCGGTTCGCAACTTACTGCCTTGGGAGCCGAACTCAGCTCGCACCGCGAACTCAGTTCGCAACACCTTTTCAGTCCGTAGCCAGACTAGGTCAAATTTCCCGATTTTAAATGCCAGATGCGTTTTTTAATAAAGCAACGTAGTAGGAATAAAAATTTTCCAAGCTCGACCCCAGCCAGGGGCTCTGCCCCTTGGAACCCGCCAGGGGCTGCCGCCCCTTAGACCCCGCTACCAGGGGCGCTGCCCTCGAACCCCCGTCATCCAGGAACTTGTAAATACTTTTCACACTAAGTGTTGAACACTCACTACAGACATATGAGATTACACTCACACTTATACGAGCTTACACTCGCTCGAACTTACATTCGAACAACACTTTCACGTCGCGATACGAATGACAGACTTACAAATACACTTTACAAGTATACGACATAACGAGATACAAAATAATAATAATAATACTTGAATTATTATTACACCCCGTCACCAATGGGCCGTACATATGATTACAGACTACAAAAACACATGATTACATACTATAAATACAGACGATTTACAGACATACAAACAAACATTGGGCATTAACTATTTGTGTGGACGACTAGCACGGATAATCTTCGAGATATCCATTCATTTACTTACTTAACCTTATGCGTTTAGGACGCTAGAGGTTACCGGTTCAGAGAACCGCATTGCTTGATTCTGCTTTGTACTACTAGACTCAGGTGAGTCTCACAGCCCAATTTTTACTATTTTTACCCAGGGGTGAGATGCATTACTTGTTTTTTCTTAAACACATGTACAGACTTTACAGACTTTACCGACTTACAGACTTACGGATATACTAAATTGCATGGGTTACGATTAATCCAATGAAGTCCTCTGAATCATAGTTGTTAATTATAGGATAAGCACGAGTTTTAGTATATGGATCCATATGGGACTAACAATCCCCGCCCGGGGTAGCACGCACCACCATGAACCGTACTGTATAAACGAGCGTTTCTTACTCGTTACATATGAGTGTTTTTGGATTAACACTCATGGGGGTAAATTACTGGTACTTGATTGTACTTTACTGACGTGTTAAGCTTCGACTATGATGCTCATGGTAATGTATATCAACCCTATTGCATTCGTGTAATCATTACTTACTACTTGGTTAAAACTGTACAAACACTTTTATTACTTGATGTGTTCAGACTGACTATTTACTACAAACCTGTGAGATTCACCAACCTTTTGGTTGACCTTTTGCATTCTCAGGTACACAGCAACAGTAGGGTCGCCCAGCAGGATTTGCTTACTAGCTCGAGTCGCATGCATTTACGTGCTTGGAGATTTTTATGCATTACTTTTGTAATAGTTGTTATGTATTAGAATCTCTAGGATTTTACTCGAACTCTGAGCTGATGTATATTTTTGAAAACTTATGTAATGAAATACTTTTCGTATGTCTCATATAGAGTCATTCACTATACCTTTGTACTTGATTACTTGATTAGTAGCACCCCAAAGCATGCTTCCGCAAATCCGTAAATTTGGGGGTGTTACACTAGCAGTATCTGAAAATCTTGAAATGCGTCTTATGGATGTTGTTACAGCTTATCTATATGGATCATTAGATAACGATATCTATATGAAGATCCCAGATGGATTTACAATGCCTAAATCATTAAGTGCAAAACCTAAAGAAATGTAATCTATCAAACTACAAAGATCTTTATATGGGTTGAAACAATCGGGATGTATGTGGTATAAACATTTAAGCGATTACTTGATGAGTAAAGGATATACAAATAATCTTATTTGTCCAGGTGTCTGTATTAAGAAAACAACATCTAAATTTGTGATCATTGCTGTCTATGTTGATGATCTAAACATCATTGGAACGAATATAGAAATCCATGAAGTCATTGTGCATTTGAAAAAAGAATTTGAGATGAAGGATCTTGGAAAAACCAAATATTGTCTTGGTTTACAGATTGAGCAGATGCCTAATGGAATACTTGTTCATCAATCAAATTACACGCATAAGGTATTAAAACGTTTTAATATGGACAATGCTAAACCTTTAAGCACTCCAATGGTTGTTAGATCACTTAATGTGGACAATGATCCATTTCATCCTCGCGGAGAAAATGAAGAGGTCCTTGGACAAGAAGTACCATACCTTAGTGCTATTAGAGTACTTATGTATCTTACAAATTGTACTAGACCTGACATTTTTTTTTGCAGCTAACATGCTTGCAAGGTTTAGTTCCACACTAACCAAAAGACATTGGAATGGGATCAAACACATATTTCGATACCTACGTGGAAGTGCTGACTTAGGTCTATTTTATTCCGATAATTCAAAACAAGGATTGGTTGGTTATGCAGATGCAGGTTATTTGTCTGATCCTCATAAAGCTAGATCTCAAACTGGATATGTATTCCTGAATGGAGGCACTGCAATTTCATGGCGTTCTCAAAAGCAAACACTTGTAGCAACATCTTCAAATCATGCTGAAGTCATTGCATTGAATGAAGCTAGTAGAGAATGTGTATGGTTAAGGTCAATGACACAACTCATTTATCCTCATGCGGACTAGAGAATGAAAAGATGCCAACTGTGATTTATGAAGACAATGCAGCTTGTATTGCACAAATGAAAGAAGGGTATATTAAGAGTGACAGAACTAAACATATACCTCCAAGATTCTTTTCATACACTCAAGACCTTATCAAGAATAATTAGATTGAGATGCAATATGTTCAATCAAGCAATAACTCAGCAGATCTTTTCACGAAGGCACTTCCCACTGATATTTTCAGAAAACACGTTCATAGTATTGGAATGCGATATGTTCAAAACATGTAATGCATTATGGTTGTTTACATGAGGGGGACTCAACTATACGCTGCACTCTTTTTCCCTTAGCTAAAGTTTTTTCCCACCGGGTTTTCTTTAGAAAGGTTTTTAATGAGGCAGTACTTCAAAGTTGATTTTACATTGAAAAGTAACAACCAAGGGGGAGTGTTATAATATTATATATATACACATGCCTATATTTGGTTGCTACTTTTGTCAATGCTAGATCAATAATGTGTTAGTAACTTGTCCCCCTAATTACCCCAAAGTGTGAATTGTATAGTGTATGCAAGTAGTATAAATACTACATTAGTTCAATGAGAAAATTGCACCTCATGATACACTTTCATTAGTAGTATCTTTATACTCTCCATCTTGTTCTTCCTTTCCTACTTAAAAAGTTCTTATATTATATTATGAAAATTAAAGATGATGTTTATGTCAAGTTTATATATATATATATATATATATATATATATATATATATATATATATATAATCGACGTAGCAAAATTATTAAACGGTACGTATCACAATTTATCAACCAATCCACATATGATTGAAAATGATTCATGTTGTAAAACTAACTAATCGAATGATCTAAATTATTAGTATATACTAATGTTTCAATGTTTTGATACTATTGGTTGAATTTTAGTAAATAAATGATATTTTTTCAAAGGTATACTTGATGTATTTTGTATCAACATTTCTTCTTAAATGAAATAATAATAAAAAAAATTCTTATTTTTTTTACATTAGATGGGTCGACCCAGATCTAGATCCATTAATTTAGTTGGATCTTGAATTGTATCATGATCCAATAACTAATGGACCAGATCCAGACCCATGTAAATGGATCTTGTGACCCATTGGATCTTGTCAAGATCCGACCCGACGCGCCCCATTGACAGGCCTACTCCTATTTTCCTGCCCACCAAATATTTGATGAAATGTTGTCCTAAGAATTGGCTGAGTTAAGTTTTGATGTTTATGAGTTAACTCAATATTGACGTGTTTTAAGAGTTATTGTGATTTATGTGCAGCTCTGGTCAACTAGTTAGGATATGATAGAATGGTAATTCGGTGAGTTTTGCAGGGCTATGTATTGGACGTAGTAAAAGGATGGAGAAAGATGGATTTTACCTCAAGTTGCTTTGTTTTGGATACAATTATGATCAGGTTCGGTTTATAGTTTCTAACCATTTAATCCCTGTATTGCTTTAGTATTAACCATATGTCAATATTATTATTTTTATTCACCTCTATTGTATTGCCTCAAATTTCTTCATAATTAGGATATGTTCAAGCGTAAAAACACTTGATTACAATGATGATGATGATGGATGAGGAATTGAGCTTATCACACTCCGATTAACGTGTGAACCCAGTATCGAGACTTAGTCAATCGAGGGTGGTGAGTGTGACACCCGTCAAAATTAGGACTAGTTATTAGTTCCTAATCATTTATAAATACATGTAATTAGTACTATGTATTAGGCTAATTGTATGTATCAATATATATATTGTTGAATATATATTAGTACGCGATTAAATTTAATCGTGCATTTTCAAATTGGTCAAATTCTGATTCATTTACACGGGCGTTGGTGGAAACAAATAGTAAGTAATATGAAACTATTATTTAATATACTCAGTATTTGTTGTATATTAATTCGATAATATATAAAGTATTGGTATCGTACAAAGTAAAAACATTCGCGACAAAACTTATAAATAATGTATTATTATTGGAAATAATAATAATTATTCACATTAGACAAAAATAAAACATATTCGTTTTATTCAATCTTACTCAAACGCGACGAAACCATTCGAACCATATCCGTCATTCAAACTTAAAAAAAAGATATATTTATATATCTCACTAAAAGTATTTTTATAAAATACTTCGAATATAAGTATATACGATTTCATTTTTAAAAATTTATCATTTGAAAATATTATACTACTTTTACGATCGGGTACAAAAACACGGGTATTTTGTGCTACGCGTGGGAGCCAACCAACTCTAATAATTGGAGTTGGCCGGCCTATTCCTTCTTCTTCTCCTTCATTTCATCTTCACCATCATCAATCTCTATCTCTCCCTCTTTTCTCTCGGTTTACAACAACAACAACAAGATTAACAACAACAATCCAACAACAATCAAAGATGGAAACGAGTCCCAATCACCTGTACAAGGGAAGTAGTCGGTAATTGAGAATTTCAAGCACTAAAACTGTTGCTCCAGGTTTTTTAAGAGTTTCAGGATTCTTTTGATGCAGATGCTGCTAAGTGTCAGACAAATAAAGATATAATTAGCAACAGAGCAAAGTATACTGACATATTAAAAGTTTCTGGATTTGTGTGATGGAGAGCTTACACTCAAAAGCGAATGGAACAATGAATGAGGTTGAATAAGCAACAACCTAGTATATGTTTCCACCATGGCAATGTTAGGTTCATGCTGCATAGATGTTCAAAATAAAAACAAAAACTTAATACATAGATTATTCGAAGTGTCATACATGGAGATCTATAATACTATATATGCTGGAAATAAAGAGTTTAAAGCAGTGAAAATAGAGATTACCACTCCAGAAAACATATTATCTTCCATCAGAGAAGCCAATTGCAGACAGAAATGAACTGAAAATCCTAACAGCAGTGATATTGGCATGGGATTAACCTCCCGCCTCACAATATATCTTTCTTTAGCCTCTATATGTGGTTATGGTATTTCTACATACCCATCACATGTTAACCAAGTCATCACCATCTGGCAAACAGGTTGTGTCAAGATGTAAACGAGTCCCAATCATATTATTAAAGATGGAAACGAGTCCACAACAAGCTGTGGAGTTCGAAGGTCCTCCATAGCCGAACGGCTAGACCTTTATAGCCGAACGGCTAAACCTTTATAGCCGAACGGCTAAATTACTCAAACATAACAGTTTTTGTAAAAATGCCGAAGAATTTCACAAGTGTTTTCAGGGTAGCTTCTCGATGAAAAATTTATTATAACGGATTGGGCTAAAAGTCACACGGTCACTCGAAAACGGCCCAATGATCAAGGCTATGTACCATAGCCTAGGCGGTTTTAGGCCTTTCGGGGTCGTCTAGGGGTCGAAAATGACATATTTCAGTTTTCAGACCCGTACCAAATTTCGTAACGTATGAAATAAAATGTAACGGATATAGCGAACTTGAGTAACAACTAAACTTATACGATACGACTTACACACGAAACACGTATGCTTTTATAAATACAACAAATCATGTATAATAATAATAGTTTGAAATTATTATTACAAACTGTCACCAACGAGCCGTATACCTCTTCACAAACTCAAATATAAACATTAACCAAATCAATTTGGGACATAACTAGTTAACAGAACAACTAGCATAGATGGTCTATTGAGACCTCTAATCATTAAAACCTTGCGCGTTTAGGACGCCCAGCAGGTTTTAGTCGTTGAAGAAGACATCACTTCTCTTGTAAACCATCATTTGTACTTGATAGCATCTCATTAGACTCAGGTGAGTCTCATAGCCCCTTTTTAAATGCTTTTACCTAGGGGTGAGATACATGCTCGTTTTGTTTTACATGTGAACACAAGTATCAAAACATCGCTATATGCTACATGAGTTAATTTCATCAAATCAATTTAAAGTCCTCCATCACATAGTTTGTTAATATGATTTAGCGTGAATGTTAGTGTATGGTATCATATGGGATTGACAATCCCCATCCGAGTTAGCAAGCACTAACCTGTCAAACGGACGCATTATCATTTGTTCAGTATGAGTGTTGATTTGACACCCATAGGGAGGCACCTCGCTCAGGTCCTTGAATGTGGATCCTGACCCCTCAGTTAAGTTCAAACTTTGGACTCATGGCTGCATGTACATTCATTATTTGTTTGATTACAAATCATTATATAAGTCTTGTGGTTCATAAATCTCATTTACTCATATACACCTGTGAGCTCACCAGCTTTTTAGCTGACCTTTTAGTATGTTATTTCAGGTACTCAATAGTAGGTTAGACTGCCCATCAAGATACTTTAGCTCGAGTCGCATGCAATCATTAAACATCAAGAGATTTCCTTGCATATCTATATTTTGTATAATTGGAAATGTACTAGAATCTCTCAGGGTAATCATGTGAACTCAATATAATGTAAACACTTTGTAAACTCTTATGTTATATCAATGTATTTTGTAAACGATGCATATAGAGTCATTCATTATATATCTTATGTGCTAGTGATTATTGATTAGTCACGCCCCGACCCGATTCACTTCCGCAACCCGAATTAGGGGGTGCGACAGTGAGAGCTCAATTCTGCGTGAGCAATCAATTGAGGATTACTCTGGAATTTTATGAGGTGTTGTGCTAAAATGGAAGCAAAATACTAGTATTTATAGCCAAACCCTAATCCGGCGTGGAGGGTTTGGTCGTGGGGGAGTAGGACAATTACTGTACCTGAGCTGACGTGGACCAATCGGATGGGCCGACCAGGTAAGTGGTTAAGCCATGTTAATTACTTGGATATAACAGTTGCCGATTATACTATTTGTCAGAGAATGTCGGTTCCATGTGTGAGGCGCAGGTCGCTTTATTGTTTTACCGTCGCGCCCGTGAATAGAGCACTCACGATGATTAGGCTCGGGGTCCGGGACAGAACGTATCCGGCCCCATGACTCTACTCGGGAGCTGATCCCCGTGTCACGGGCTACAAAAGCTGACCGCGGATGTCATCCGGGCCCGGGCTCGGAGTTTGGGCCATTTCCACGTAGGGTGATGGACATACATCATTAAGTCCCCCCAGTCCGTTATGATATTCCGTTCCGGGGATATGATGGCGGACTAAGAGTAACGACGTGGCGCTGTAATGATGCCTTTGAAGCATTGGCGGCGCGCAATAAATGCACATCCCTTCGAACTCCACAGCTGACATACGATGGGACAACTTGCAACCGCGTGGGCTGTGTCGTCATAGTACAGTTGGCGCGCAACTGTTCACTTGCCAGGTCGTGAGATCTAGTGACACGTGTAAGGGTAAAACGGAGCCAGCACGTGGTAAATTCTTGGAACATGACATCCGAAGACACGTGTACGGTTGGCGTTGAGGCCCACGAGGCCCGACCCATGTAAACATGCCTATAAATAGGAACTTTTGCAGTCATTTTATTTTTTACGCTTAGTAAAAAATCTTTGAGAGGATCCCGGCTATATTCAAACATTCCGTCCACTGTTCCGGCATTGCGACCCAGTTTCTGACTACATTCAAACAAACCCAGGTTCGTTGTTCATATCTTCATCCCTTTTCTTCTTACATATATACATTCATACCATGGTCACTGTTGAGGGCGGAGGTGCCGGTACGAGCAACGGTATTGCCAACGTGGCACTCGAGGCTAGCTCGGTGAAGCCGGATATGATTCCGGTTATATTGAGGCGTTTTAAGTGCCTGGAGCATTACAATCCAGTAGCACCCACTTCCGCTCAGCGCGCCGACGCGCCACCGGAAGGGAAGGTGGCGGTGTACTGGAAGACAATGGAGAAGGGCAACCTTTGTATGCCCCCGACCCCATTTTATTTAAACGTCTGCAAACATTATAAGGTTGGGTTTAGCCAACTGCCCCCCTTCGCCGTGCAGAAGGTTAGCATTTTTGAGATGTGGTTCAAATCATTGGGCCAGACGTCGTTGGTGAAAGTGTTTCAGGCGTGCTTTAAGCTGACGCCGAGCGGCCGGGGTTGGTATACTTTTGCGAAGAAGAACGACTTCGTTGGATCCCAGGAGTCATCCCTGCACGGCTGGAGGGACACTTTTTTCTTTGTTGACCATACCGTTATCCCCAATGATTCTGTGGAGACGCTAGTGTGGCAGTACGAACGGCCATGCAACGTCAGCCTTACGCCGAAGCTGACGGCCGTAGAGGAGGGGTTGCTGGATGCTTGCCGGGATGCAAAGCTAGAGATGCGAGAGTACCATACTTACGTGCTCGTGATTGACTGCATCAGCTCATTTTGGCCCTTTGAGAGGCAAATAACCATCATCAGGGAGGGCGGCCATGGTATGGGTGGGGACGTTTTGCCTTTATATTGATATCGTCATACATTCAATTGACTAACTCTTTTACTTGTTGGTGTGGAAATTAAAGGGATATTGCGACCGAACTTATGAGAATGTAAGTCTGTGTCGGGTGTAATAGATGTGGAGTGTGTGTGTCTCTCAACTTTCTGTATCCTAGAGTTTGTTCTAGCTTGATTCCTACTCTCCTCGCTACTCTCTTGGGCGTGTATTGATAGTTTAGTAAAGATTTTAGACACATTATAAGTAAAAATCCTAAGTATGTCTTCTTGTTCTTTAATCATTTCTTCAAGTGATTCGGAAGGAGGTGAGAAAGCAGCATTACTGCTGAGACAAGCTAAGGGTGTATTTCTCAAGTCAGGATTCTCATAGGGTTGTGGTATACTTACAGGGTGAGGTGAGTGTGGGTAGATTTCGAGTGGTTGGGGATGAAAAGGTTGGCAAGGATGTGGTTGGAAAGTGTTAGGGTCATTTTGATACAGTGTTTGAGGATCTAAGTACCCTAGGTTATCCGAATACATCATACTATGGCTTTGGCATTCTCCGTCTACGCGGGTATTATCGCACATGTTACATCTATTTTGGATTGAATCAACAAGACTTTGCATTTGATCTAATCTTTCCCATTGATCTAACATTTCCCAAGGGTTCATAATTGATGGCATAGGGAGAAGGTTTAAAAATTGACGTTGTGGGTGAGAAGGGAACTTAATCTAAACTAAATTATGCTAAGGTAATCCTAACTACGCTAAACTAAGTGCAAAAGGTAACTTTTGATCAGGATGGTGAGTCCCAATCAAAAGGATCTCTTAAAAACTAACTTATCTAAACAGGCTCCAAATCGTACTACCGTCCCCGGCAGCGGCGCCAAAAACTTGATGCGACCCCAGCCGTTAGTGTCGTTGGTGTTGTTGTAACGAATGAGGGGCGATCAGGGTGTTTTAAAATTTATTTCGCTCGGGGCCTAAACCTCTGAACTACCTACTGGTACTGGGTACAAATACCTAATACTAGTACGTGGTAAGGATGATCAGGGTCATCTCCAGACGGTCGAATTTGAAACAGAGCTTGTTTAGATAATTAAGTCTTTAAGATGGGGTTCAGATAGTTGGTTTTGTTTTGTTTTTATCTAATTTAAACTACTAACAATGAAATTAAAAATAAGCTAGCTAGCACGTATGGAACAACCAAGGATAGGGAAGACGTGGTTCACCATGACTTGGGATAGTATAATACCGGGATGGTGTTTATGATGGGGACACTTTCAAATTAATAGATTAACAGACTTTGGTGTAAACACTAGAACCCTACCAATTAAATTCCCGTTGGCATGTAACTAGGAACTAGGTTATCGTGATTCTGATCGGAGCAATACGCTAAACTCCCAATACTTACCTAGTTGAAAGATAAGAAACCTATCTTGGTGAACAACCGAGGTACATGAATAAAGCAGCGTATTGTCTCATAGGTCCGACCGTTCTTAACACCTAAGCTTATCTCGCGTTCTTCTAAATGTGTATCTAATTATTAACTTGCTATGTTTAAAGAACAAAATATGTAAGATCTAGGGGGTTCATGTATCTAAGTCACTAAGACTTTCCTTTCTAGACCTTGTTAATACTTTTCTTAAGCTCTAGTTACTTTGATTTATGACCTAGACCTCTCCTTTTCAAACAGTTATACATCCCTGGATTATTCGCAGTTTGTCAAAATGTGTTTCATATGCAGACCATACCTTTCAGTAATAAACAGTGTACTTTACAGAGTAATTCCATGGCCTCTTACGTCCAACGTGCGGTCAGGAGTAATTGACAGTGAAAGTGGCATTCTAAACTAATTAAATAAAAAGCAGTGTGGAAATGTAAATCTAATATGTACAACGAATGGTTTCACTGTGTCTTACTTATTGCACGTCATGGGTACAGATAACTACTTACCATAATTAAGGTTCATGACTCCCTAATATCTAAGTTGTAGTCACATGGATAACTAGAAAGGGTGCTCCATAAATTAGGTCTAGTGTCATATATTTGAACAATAACAAAGCATAATAATTCCCATTCATATAAGTTTCTTTTTATAAATTTAAACTATGTTGGAATGAGTTGTTTTTACGATCCTATCAACTAATTAACGTAGAGTTGTCCGCAATCAAATAGAAGATATGTCACATGGATAGTAAACACAAACAATTACAATACACCGGAAGTTCTCCCAAATGTACTGAACACATCGGCCAACGACTACCCTCGAATCCTATTCCCCAATCTCGGTCGTCAGAGACGTCCGTATCATGGCATGGTCTATTGAATAAATAGTCGCATAAACAGGTTTTACCCTACCGGAATAAGTTGGAGCAGTCTGGTCATAAGCGGTTGGCCAAACATGCCATCATTCGTTCATAATATTATAATTAAACAGAAATTCATTTATCACATTTATAATATTGATCCGTAATATAACTACCTTCGGTCGTCCCAGACTTCCATACGTTTGTACTCCGCATAAAGCGTTTCCAGCACTATATCCGAGAACAGTCGAATACGGGCCGTCATATTACTTTACAATATTTAATATCATCCCATTATAACGATCTAAATCATGGCAAACATATAAGCAACTACTCGCATATCATGGCAATAGACATTTCTAATGTTAATAAATTGTAAACATCAAACAAGAACATTACAAATAATAAATAAAAGAAAGGATAGATATTACCCGTAATTATTGCGAGCAAAACGATGCTTATATTACTTCCGAATATTCCAAAACGTTATATTGCTAAGCTAGCTACTACTAACTACTACATAATTAATCTTCTACTTATCTCTCACTAAATTAATTAAATTAGCTTAGAGAAAAAGTAGAGAAAAAAAGAAAATAAAAGCTAGAAACAAATAAGAAAGATATGAAAGGTGTGGAAGGTGTGTGTTAAAATGAGACTTAGGGACTGCTATTTATAGGAAAAAATGTGGCTCACATAAGCACCCCTAGGCTCACATTAGCAAAAGTAGCGAAAGGTGGTGTACCAGGTACGAAAAAGTAGCGAAATGTGGTGCACCAGGTACGAAAAAGTAGCGAAAGGTGGTGCACCAGGTACAAGCAAGGACGAAAAAGTGCAAAAAAGACGGGAGGGTGGAGGCCGGCGCCGCCTGGCTGCTGGCCGGCGGCGGCCGGCTGCCACCCGTCCCGGTCCGTCATCTTTCGTTGCGTTGCTTAATTCGCGCGTATCTTCGTCGTTATGCGTCCGTTTGTGTTGATTCTTTTTGCGTTGGATCCGTAATTCAAAACCGAAGACTTTGATGTAAAGATATCCCAAAAATATATCTCTTATCTCCAGATGTTGCGTACGAATCATTTGGATCTTCCGGCGGGCGTAAAATCTTCATTCTTTATCCGTTTTTGTTGATTCTTCTTCTGTTGGATTCATAATTTGAAAACGAACATCTTGGGTGAGATGGATGTTGGTGATGGGCACTTTTGTGTTGAAATCTCGTTTTGATGCCTTGAATCTTCAAACGTGTGTGGAATCTTCGTTTTTCACCCGTTTTGCTTGATTTTTATCTTGCAACCTTTTTTTTGCCATCTTGGCATAATATCACTGATTTGTATTGGTTTTGAGTTTAAAATGCCAAGAATCATTCCAGAATGAGAGAGATATCGGTAGTAAAAATATGACTTTTTACGCGATATCAAGTATCCCACACTTAGAACTTTGCTTGTCCTGAAGCAAACTCATTCTTAAAAATCTTCTGGAAGGATTCTAGTTGTATTTGTTTTTAGAGATACCATTTTCCAAAGAATATAACGTTGCAGTTATGAAAGAGTTTTTACCGGAAACTAAGGGTTTATAGAATATGATACCTTCTTCGAGCAACATAAATGATGATCATGACTAGGAAATCCTCACAAGTGGGTCACTCAAATCACTCAAGTGTTTAGGGTTTCCTACTTACTAGTGTCAATCACTCAGATAGCCTGTCATGCAGCATTCTTGTCATAGGCTTGATCGAGAATCAGATCTCCATCACTTTTGATGAGGACGGTACTAACCTTTCGAGATATCTTGGAAGGAATCAGATGTTTTGGGTTGAAGAAGCTGTGAGGGTTTTCCTTGTATTTTCTCGAAACTTTTCTTGAGAGAATTTCTTTGGAATTCTCAGATTTTGAAAGGACTACATAGCCTTTTTCTTTCTTTTTCTTTGGAATTTTTCTTTTCTTGGCCCTTTTACTTGATCATTGGGCTTCTAGGTTTCTTCTGACAGCTTTTGCTGAATTTCTTTTTCTTGGAGCTCCTTTTACGGATGATGCTCATCCTTTGGGGAACGCTCTGATATATTTTATGGCTTTGTGTTAGGCTGCAGAAGTCTTGGAAAATCAAGCGTATCTTTGAGAGTTCGTCGGAAAATGAAACTTCTGTGGGTTCGGAATGAATAAAAGGAGGTTTTGATAGGGTGCAAAGTGGATGTTGAGTGAGTGGATGTTTGGTGGTGAGAGTGTGTTAAGATTCCTTAGAAGTTATCAAGATAGATTGTACCTATTCCACGTATGGCACTCATTGGTGTGATCTCGAAATGTATTGCAAGAGCAAGTTCTAATTCAAATGCATACATCGGCACACACATGAAATGAAAAGTGAAGCATTTTAAATGATGAATGCTAGTCACGGTCTCAAACCTCACGAATTGAATGTTTTGGTCAATGCCTAGCCATGTGTTGCCCTTTTCATCCGTATCTTATTCTAAGTAAACAGTTTTGTTTCTCTGTTAAAACTCGTTTCTTGTTGTAATTTACATTTTTGGAAAATAGAGGTTCTAAAGTGTTGCTTTTGAATCCCAATTTTTTTGAAAATTTCTCTATTTTTAGCCTTTTAATGAAAATATTGTTTGACTTACGGACAAGAGGTTAAACTTGCGATTGCAGACCGTATATCCCACACTTAGAGGAACATTGTCTCTAATGTTCGAATCTATGCATTGAGTACCTCTTGTCGAAGTATCCCACACTTAGATTTTCTACTAATTATGGAAAATATCTCTTAGTATTTTTTGGAGTCCAAGGATCCCACACTTAGTGTTTGGAATGGGATATAGGTCGATATAATCTTGCAAAATCGGATATATATACTAGAGAAAGGAACGCAGAACTCCCTTATCGTCTATACGACTTTGAGCTGAGCATCTGAGTGGTTGACTATGTCATCTCTAATGGATTCTGAACTTGGTTGGCATCAGCCTTCATGTATTGAACTTGAGCTCCACCAGTATAACCTTTCTTCAATCACTCAACCAGTTTCCTCACGAAAATAACTAAGAGCTAAAGGATAGATTGCAGAAAATGAAGTGATGTCGCCCTTCGGACATAAGCATAATTAACCAATATATACCAAATGTTGGATAGAGATTATTGGACAAAGATCCTAATCTTCAAGAGCCGCTGCTGTAACTCAACTGCTCCTAATGATCTGAAAGTGTTGAATCCAATGACATTGAATCTTTATTACCCGAGATCTTTTGCTGACAACTGATGTAATGAATTCTGATGTTGTTCTGATATCTCCAGTTTCCAAATTGTTCCCATATCTATTCCTTTGTATGAATAGTCCCTGAGGGTGATGGTTGTATGCGTGAAGGGGTGGATGGATGGGTGAATGTGGGTGGATATGGTGATGATGGTTTAGGGTTCCATTATGTGGCAAGGTTTAGCTATAGGACTTGGAATTTGTGGGCACATATGATGAGTATTGAGCTGATCAACTTGATGAACTAGTCATAGACAACTAGAAATCATCTTTGTATCCAGAAGTGTCATCTCGTGTCCCCTGCAAAGGAATGTTCCAAAGATTCCCATACTCAATGAACTGTAAGCTCCTCTTGTCATCTTTCCATTATCCTTAAAGATTATTTATCCATAGGCGTCAGTCCCTGTCTGTTACAAGTAGATCAAATAAACATGATCTAACAAACAAGTGATTATTCTCCAAATCATAGATTCACTGGTTTGCGAAGAACCTATCAAAGTGAGTTCTTTGTAGATGAAACAAACAAGTGTACGACTTTGAGTTTAATCT
Organism: Pseudognaphalium luteoalbum; assembly: GCA_963422505.1. Taxonomy (NCBI): domain Eukaryota; kingdom Viridiplantae; phylum Streptophyta; class Magnoliopsida; order Asterales; family Asteraceae; genus Pseudognaphalium; species Pseudognaphalium luteoalbum. The sequence continues at coordinate 55,269,866 of OY730196.1, forward strand.
CACACAAAAAGTGTTAGTTGCCTATAATTTCACCGCAGCACAAATAGCAGACATGGAAATACCAGTATTATCAGTTGAATTAGGTAGCCAAGGATAAAGATATCCAAATCACATATTTTTAAATGAGTTTCAGCATAATACACATATTGACATACAAATCAGATTAAGCATTAATATCTTATGTATGTTCACAATAATATATGTAAGTACCTCAAATGCTCGAAACATGTCAGTGGGTGTTTAGAATGACTAAGGCTCCTAACTCCTAGTAGGTTTCCATTTTTGTGAGTGAAAGGGATAACAAGAACTTTAGAAAATGGTGAAAATAGATGTTGCAATAAATTCCAAATGACTGGGAGTAGGAGGTATTAAGGTTTGACAAAAATTTGACTTTTAACGAAGTAATTTCGTAAACCATCTATTTTTGTTCATAAAGATAGAAAACTTGGAACATTTATTTTAGGGTTTCATTTCTACTTATTGGGTTAATTCACTACTTAAACTACTTTAACTACTACTGATAATCCTATGTTAGACACGGGTTGCCTCCCGAGAAGCGCTTATTTTTGTTCGACTCACTAGCTTGACTCCAAACCTATTTCTTGGGAAATCTAGGGGGCTCCATTGCATCCCTTAGTAGACACAAGCGGAAATATTGGTACATACCTAGGGGATTAAAATGGACTATGGTCAGGGTATGTCCAATCAGTGGGAGAGGCATGATAAAGTGAGTGATTTGTTTTACTTGAGGTAAAATAAAGCTCTCGACTTTTTCTACCTCTTGAGTTGGGTTGTTTGGGTTGGTCAAAGAGGTCCTTATCACTCCACAACGTGTACGTCATTATATAGTGGAGAGATGGTTTGTAGGGTGCTCTTGATGCAAAACCCACCTTGCTTCCTAAAGCCTTTGGTTTGATGATAATGTTGTACTCTGAGCATGGAGGTGGGACAATGTCCATTAGTGTCTCCAATCTAGTAGCAATGTTATCATCAAATACTTGGGTGTTTGTCTCCTCTAAGGTACTAGTAAAGTCTATTAGATCAGGAAGTGAATCAATCAAAGGGATTTTTGGGATACAGTCAACCACAACTGGTTGTGGGACGTGTTCAACCATATTAGTTTGAATGAGTTCACTACTCAGAGTCGGTATGTATTCCTCCAGTCCATGTGAAGCTGAGTCTTCTATGTAAATCTCCAAAGTCGGGCTTTCCATCTTGATCTCTTCGTCTACTTCATTATCCTCGTCACTCCGGCCGGAAGTTTCGAGTTGTAGTGGTTCGGAAAGTTCTTCTAGAACAAACCCTCCGCTGATCTTTGACGTTGATAGGTTAGGAATAGGTGAAATTGAAGGTTTAGAAGATTGGGTTGGTGTGGAAGTTAAAGGGATATTGCGACCGAACTTATGAAAATGTAAGTCTGTGTCGGGTGTAATAGATGTGGAGTGTGTGTGTCTCTCAACTTTCTGTATCCTAGAGTTTGTTCTAGCTTGATTCCTACTCTCCTCACTACTCTCTTGGGCGTGTATTGATAGTTTAGTAAAGATTTTAGACACATTATAAGTAAAAATCCTAAGTATGTCTTCTTGTTCTTTAATCATTTGTTCAAGTGATTCGGAAGGAGGTGAGAAAGCAGCATTACTGCTGAGACAAGCTAAGGGTGTATTTCTCAAGTCAGGATTCTCATAGGGTTGTGGTATACTTACAGGGTGAGGTGAGTGTGGGTAGATTTCGAGTGGTTGGGGATGAAAAGGTTGGCAAGGATGTGGTTGGAAAGTGTTAGGGTCATTTTGATACAGTGTTTGAGGATCTAAGTACCCTAGGTTATCCGAATACATCATACTATGGCTTTGGCATTCTCCATCTACGCGGGTATTATCGCACATGTTACATCTATTTTGGATTGAATCAACAAGACTTTGCATTTGATCTAATCTTTCCCATTGATCTAACATTTCCCAAGGGTTCATAATAGATGGCATAGGGAGAAGGTTTAAAAATTGACGTTGTGGGTGAGAAGGGAACTTAATCTAAACTAAATTATGCTAAGGTAATCCTAACTACGCTAAACTAAGTGCAAAAGGTAACTTTTGATCAGGATGGTGAGTCCCAATCAAAAGGATCTCTTAAAAACTAACTTATCTAAACAGGCTCCAAATCGTACTACCGTCCCCGGCAGCGGCGCCAAAAACTTGATGCGACCCCAGCCGTTAGTGTCGTTGGTGTTGTTGTAACGAATGAGGGGCGATCAGGGTGTTTTAAAATTTATTTCGCTCGGGGCCTAAACCTCTGAACTACCTACTGGTACTGGGTACAAATACCTAATACTAGTACGTGGTAAGGATGATCAGGGTCATCTCCAGACGGTCGAATTTGAAACAGAGCTTGTTTAGATAATTAAGTCTTTAAGATGGGGTTCAGATAGTTGGTTTTGTTTTGTTTTTATCTAATTTAAACTACTAACAATGAAATTAAAAATAAGCTAGCTAGCACGTATGGAACAACCAAGGATAGGGAAGACGTGGTTCACCATGACTTAGGATAGTATAATACCGGGATGGTGTTTATGATGGGGACACTTTCAAATTAATAGATTAACAGACTTTGGTGTAAACACTAGAACCCTACCAATTAAATTCCCGTTGGCATGTAACTAGGAACTAGGTTATCGTGATTCTGATCACGCCCAAACGGTCAGTCGGGTTTTCACCCCGTCGTCGGACTGTCCGTCTAGGCGCGGATCGGGTGAGTTTTAAATCTTATAAAGAGCTAGGGACTCAATTTATAAATACTACCTATCACACAGGGTGAGTAAGAAGTAAGTATAACTCGAGGTCGTTCTTAAATCGGAGCGAATTGAAACGAAGTGATGCCAAAGATAGAGTTTTGCATTTAGGATGGGTTTTGTGCAGATAGGTAGGTTTTGGGGGTTTTCTTATTTAATTAACTAATTAACTAAAGACAGGAAAAGTAAATAAGATAGAGTAGAATCGGTAGCTAGGTAGACAGATAGAGAATTGCGGCGGTTGAAACTTCAATAATCAGTTGCGGGGATGATGCTTATTATAGTGATAATTGGGGACATTTTCAGTTAATAAACAGATGCATTATGGGTGTAAACACTAGGACCCTACTTATTCTAGTTAAGTACCAGAATTAGTATGTCACGAGACCTAGGCTATCGTGATTCTGATCAGAACAGGCTGCTCAACCCCCCACACTATCATTTTGGACAAGTGACCCTTTAAGGGTGCAGGAATAAGGTAACAGACTGCCACTTGGGTTATTCTGACCGTTCTTAACACCTAAATGTAAATGCCATTTCCTAAATATGTTCAGATTATTAACTTGCTATTATAAACTATCAGTTTTGTAGAGTCTAGGGGTTTTAAGAATCCTGAACCACTGCTGGGCTTGACTTTCATCTCCAGACTCATTCCTTACGTTTTATTAGTTCAACTACTTCTGTCATGATCTAGCCTCTCCTTTGCAATCAGTCATTCAACCCTAGGAACACCAACGGGGTACAATGCATACTCCTTCCACAGTGTACTAACCTGGGAACCGTTTACGATGTACCGCACTTAGATAATTCCACAGATTCGTGTAACCGAGGATGTACTTACGGTGTACTATGATATTTCCACAGCTTTTCATCCCTAGGTACATATACGGTGTATACTATCGAAGTATTTCCATAGCTTCAGTTACAGGGGTAGCCAGACGGTGTACTATGCACTTCCACAACTATATTGGTTTCTAGGCCATATTCTAGGGTCTCTAGGTAATCCACAGTGTCGGCACAGATGGCTTTTTCCGGAGCTTCCACGTTGTACTCCACCAGTGGTGTTTCCAAAGCTATACTCAGTACTTCAGCCGAATTACAGTGACAAACACGGCTTCTTTACTATAACACATATAACTTCCTACTGTACCTAGAGTTGATCAGGTTCTAAGCCTAAAGTAGTAGTCACGCGAAGGACTGGAAAGGGTGATCCATAGCTAAGTCTAGATGCATGATAAGTTTAGACATAACAAATATAACAATTCCTAATTATATAGATTTAAAGATTAATTCTACATCATCCCTACTTCTAACTATCTACATTTCAACAACCGCAACAGCATACTACTCAATAAACATGGCAATAACAGTAATATACATCATACAAACAGGCAGAAATAATTCGGACATAGTATAAGTATGAAAAGAGAGATATCACCAGTAAAATTGAGCAGAGTAACAGCTGAAAAGAAAAGGCAGAGTCTTGCACCAAGAATGCTTCTTATTACACCGTGATTACAATACCAGCTTTTCTCTCTCTCTACTGCTAACCAACTAACTATCTAACTCTCTCTCTCTAGAGAGAGAAACTATCTAAACTATTCTAGAGAGAGACTAAAAATATAAAAATATAAGAAAACAAAGAATTGAAGTGTGTGTGTTGAAGGAGATGTGTGAGATGTCAAGTTTTTTGTTGAAATGATGAAATGAGGCTAGTATTTATAGAGAACGCACAACCGTATCCGTAGACCGTATCCAAACCTCAAAATGCACAACCGTATCGCAAGGGCAAATAAAAATCAGATTTTTATCACCCAAACGCACGATACGGCTGAGTTAGGGTGAATACGGGTGAACTGGACCGTATACCGCTGTGCGTTGGGTGAATACGGCTAAACTGGACCGTATACGGCTGTGCATAGGCCGTATACGGCCTGCACAGACCGTATACGGTCTAGGTCCAGCCGTATACGGCCTGGACCAGCCGTATACGGCCTGGTTCAGCCGTATGCTGGCCTCTCGGTTCTCCGGTTCTTCGTTCGGGCGTAACTTCTTCGTCGTTTATCCGTTTTGAGCGTTCTTTATACCCACGCGTTCGTATTTTCCTGACGAAGAGAATGACATAAGTTAGAGGTCATAACTCGGAGCGTAGCTTAAAGTGTATTGAAATGAGTGAACGGTGGTGTGATAAAGCAGTTTTGCCCGGTTTCTTATGTTTTTCATGCCATTTTTAGTGATTTTTCAAACATCGACTCCGTTTTGACTTAGTTAACAAAACTTTATGAATAATGTCCTTTTAAGTATGTTTTTGTTAACTTTGTGCCTAAAATGTGAAAGATAACGTACGTAGAAATATGACTTTTTACGTGTTATCAAATATCCCACACTTAGACTTTTGCTTGTCCTCAAGCAAACTTTAAAATTCTCACCTGCTATAAAGGTTTGAAAAAATCGGTTTTTGGGTTTTTGACAAGAAATAACCTGAGATTTTTACTTAGTCAGAGACCCAGAAAATCTTTTTAGAAAGCAAGCATCATTAAGATAACCCTCCCTTAATCTTGAAATGTCAACCTTGGCATACTTTCACAATTCTCGATGGATATTGTACATGACTAGGCGATCTCACAATGGTGGTCACTCAATTCACTCAGAGTGTATCGGGTTTCCTATCATTCTAATCAAACGAAATGGCTCATAAAGCCAGTCATGCATTGCTTCTCATCATAGGCTTGATCAAGAATCGGATCTCCACCACTTCAGTGAGGACGGTGCTAATCATCCTAGGACATTCGAAATGGGTTGTAATGGTTGGTGAGGGTTGAGTGGTATGGATAAGTGGGAGTTTTTGGTTTACAATAGGGGGTTTGCTTATCTTTGAGAATTCTAAACTTTTTGAGAAAACATTACTTTAAACACCTTTTTAATGAAAACGGAAACGGATAAATGGCAAGGGAAGAAGATAGCTATTTTGACTTCTATCTTTTTGAAAATACTCGGGAGAGTTTATATCTTTTACAAGAACAGGAATTTTTCGAGAGATTCGAAGCACTTAGCTTTATTCTATTTTCTTTTCTTTTCTTTTGCTTCTATTTTTTTTTATTTTTCTAGGGATTTTTATTTTGTTTCTTTCTTTTGCCCTTTTTGAAATCCTTTTCTTTCTTTCATCTTTTTCATCCTTCTAATGGCTTTACATTTACTTGGTGTCAATTTTTCACACCACAAACTTTTTCATCTTTTGATTTTTATCAGGGGAACGCACACTAGAAAGTTTTGAGTAAATACCAGTATTTGTGATTTTGGAGTGAAAACAAAAAGGATAATTAAAATAACATTTCCCACAAGTTTAAAATTTCTAAGATAAGATTTTTTTGTGGGTGTGGAATAAGTGGGTTCAAATTTTTGGGTTTTGAAAGAAACGAATAGGCTAAGGCTCAACGGGGTTTTCTAGGCGGATCATCAACACTAAAAGTAAGTGTTGGAAGGGTTTTGGGCTTGAAGAGATATGATGAAAAGGGGTTTATATCCTAAGGAATGTCAAGGTCCCTTGACTGCACCTTCACCGCGTACGGTGCCCATTGGTGTGGTCTCGAAGCGTATACCAAGAGCAAGTTCTAACTTAAAGCACATGCATCGGCACACACATCAAATGAAAAAGTGAAGCATTAAAGATGAATGCTTTTATTGGGCTCAAATACCTCACTGCAATAGGGTTGTATGTGCCTAGCCGTGCGATGCTCTTAGATTAATATTTCATTTTTAAGGAAATCGTATCTTAACTTATTTTACTTTCCAAAGCAGTTTAATTAATTTCTGAAAAATTTATTTTTCTCAAGATTATTTAGAGTCAGAAAATTTTAAAAATTTTAACAAAAATGAGTTTTTATGAAAATTAAGCCAACTGAATGAGTGGTAACTCTACTGTCGAAGTTAAGCTTATGATTTTGAAAAAAATGTTTTCTAAAATTTTAGCAAGAATGAGGTTTTTAGGAAAAAGTTTAAGCTAACTTGAATGAGTGGCATCTCCACTGTCGAAGTTAAGCTTATTTTTGGAGAGTTATACTTTGGACAAGCAATCAAAGTCAAAGAATACGGTATAACATACCGTGTATCTGTCGCACCCCCAAAACACGTGGCAGCGGAAGTGGGAGGTGTTACGGGGGCGCCGACCAAATCCAATATCATCAACACAAAGATCAAGCAAACGACCTCTATATGAGACGTTTGAAAATGTTACATTTACCATAATTCAAATGTTTACAAAAATAATTCTTGAGTTCGCATAAACCGATTAGAGATTTCTAATACAATACTGAATTTACAAAATACAGCTACATGCAGTCTAATCTCTTGATGTTTTGAAAACAATGCAACTCGAGCTAAGCTTTCCAAAAGCTTCCTACTGCGGCGGGTTACCTGAGAAATACATACTAAAAGGTCAACATAAAGTTGGTGAGTTCATAGGTTTGTCAAGTAATCAGTTGCTAAAATGATCCACAAGATTTCATAAGTATGTATCATTCATCAATGATAAGTAAAAAGTATCGTTATCAAACGACAAGTAAACGTATTGCTTCCTGCAATTTAGGTATACCATTGCCATGAGTCTCATAGTCAAGCTTAACGTTGTTTGCCTCCGGTAAGTGTACTAATCCGATACACTTCTAATTCACAAGTAATACTGCGCCCGTGGGTTGGCTAGCGCGACTAGCCCGGACGAGGTTTGTCAAACCCTGATGGTACCACCCAATAATACTCACGCACAAATTTTAATGACTATGATAAGTAGAGGACTTTAGTGGATTATTCAGGTCTCATGCAATGCGTATCGAAAAAGTTGCTACCAGTACTTGTGATCATAAAGCAGTTTATAAAACAGTTGTATGTATTCTCACCCCAGTGAAAACAGTAAAAAGGGGCTATGAAACTCACCAAGGTTTAGCAGATAGCAAGCAATAATCAAGTAGCAAGCAGTGGGTGTTCTCGTTCCCGTGTGCAACCTCCTAACGCCCTAGACGTATGAGGTTGTATAAGTAGATGTCTCAAAAGACCATCTATAGCGATTGTATAAGTGGGGGTTAATGTCCACTTAAGCCAATCGGGTAGGTGGGGGTTTTATGTCCACCTAAAGCTAGTTCATCAACTAGTATGTCCAAATAGTAGTTCAAGTTCGTTTATCAAAAACGCGTACGACCCGTTGGTGAAAGTTTGTAATAATAATTCTTTATGACATTATTATCAAGTTTGTGTCATCGTATACTTTGTCACATTATATATCATGTGCGGTTATAAGTTGTTACTCATGTTCGATACTTAGTGAAAAACAAGTTTAAAATATTCTGTCATTAGCGACACTAGTGTCAGTGTCGCATGCCATGCGACACTAGGGTAAGTGTCGCAGTGAGTGTCGCAAGGTTTCCACTGTTAGTGCCGCAAGTGTTACCACTGTTTGTTATGCGACACTTAGGCAAGTGTCGCAGGTAGTGTCGCATGGTTACCACTGTTGGCGTATTTTTAGTTTCCACTGTTGGTTATGCGACACTTAGGCAAGTGTCGCAGGTAGTGTCGCAAGGTTTGAAGTCACTGATGATAGGTCAGCGACACAGAGGGGTGCGACACTATGGTTAGTGTCGCAGGTCATGCGACATTAAGGTTAGTGTCGCATGGTCATGCGACACTAAGGTCTGTCCAAAAATTACATTTTAGTCCAAGTGTTTTCAAGTGTCGGTTTTCGTTCGGGAAACTTTCTAAAATTAGTTTTTGGTCCAAGTTACTAATTAAGTCAACCAAACCTATTTTTGTTACCACTTTCCAAATATAGTAAGTTTTTCGAAAACAAGCCACTTTTGTTGACTTGGTCAAACTGACTTGGTTTGACCCGAAACTTTCACCCAACCCAAATATCAGTTTATAGGGCCTAAATATGTTGTCGGTTCATGCCGGAGTTCACCAAAAGTCGCGGTTTTTATAAAAGTCTAAAAACAGTCCATGTTCATGTTTTCTCGGTTTGTCGGTTTACTTTCTCTATTTTTCTTAACTAGCTATATTCCGAGTTAGAGTCCAAGATTTTTACCAGCTGTTCTACCATATGTCTAGAGGTTAACTTAATTTTTCCATTAATTATGGTGTCCATCTTGTTAGGTATAAAATTTATGGATGAATCCATACACAGTTTTCAATGTCATGCAGGCCAGTCGCATAGATTCATATTTCTAAGAAAATCCGTAGGTTTCTGGAAGGAGTCATAGAAGAACTTTTTGTAGATCTTTTCAATACGCAACTTTTAAAAAAAATGCATCTTCTAATTCTTTGTAGAACTCAAGTTATGGTCAAAATCATATGGTTCAAGTTTCTGACTTTCAGTACCAGAAAGTCTATGTGTTTTCATTTAAATTATTAAAAATACCAAACGAGCTCAAAAAGGCATGAGGTTTGCGGTGTTAGAAAGATAACATCTTGAGCTTGATTTTAACCTATAAAAACGACCATTTTCATGAAAGGATGAATTTTATAAAATTCGTGTAAGTGAAGAAAGTTTCTGGACAGATTCATGCCTGTTCATATAGGTGTTATAAAAACGTATTTTGATCAAGGTTTTGGACATATTAATGTTAGATGAACTTTATAACATGTAAATAAATCATATGAAATCAGTTTTAGAGAGAGAAAGTGTTGGTATCCTTACAAAGATTTGGTGAAGATGAGATGAGATGATGATGCTTGTGTTCTTGAGCTTGAAAAACCCTAGCAAATGATGGTGGTTGATGGTGATTTAGTGGTGGTGGTAATGGTGGTTGTGGTGGTTGTTTGTGGTGGTGTGAAGACTGAGTTTTCAGTCAAAGAGAGAGAGAAAAGTGAGAGGAATTTTGAGAGAAGGAGTGTGTGAAATGTTGAGTGTGAAAATGGAAAAGGGAGGTGGAGTGTATGCAAGTAATACTTGCATGCATTTTGAATGGGGGAGAGGGGAAGTGGAATGGGCAGCATCTTGGGGAGAGGGGGCCGGCCTAGGGGGGGCCCACCAGGGGTATTTTGGTCATTTTCACTTCTAGCTTCATTTGTTGCGTTTTACGTTCGTTTGCTCGTTCGGTTTGGTGTTAAACGTTTAATATGCGTTTTTAAGTAACGATCTAAGTTTCAATGTTACCATTTGAAGTATTCTTATAAAATACTTGAAAAACATTTATAAAAATGTTTCGTTAATTTATCGATCTCGATTTGCGCGTTCGTTGTACGAATTTTAAATCGCGTGACGTTTTATTTGGACGTTTTTCATTATCGTTTAAAGACACGATATATTAACTAATAGCTTTTCACTAATTAGTTTTATTTTAGATTCAAAAATATATTTTGAATTTCGTTCGATTGTCGGGCGCGTTCTGCGCGCTTTCGTTGCGTTTGAGACGTTTTAATCGAAACGTCTAGGTTTTTCGGGTATTATTATATTAAAATAATAATATATGATAAATAACTTCTAAAAATAGATTTAAGTTATTTATAGAAAAGTTTTCACCAACGTCGTATTTTCTGTCGGACTCCGTCCGGTTGTTTTGCACAATTTTACCAAATTGCGTGAGCGTAATTACAACGAATTACGTAGCGTAATATAAATCAATTACGGAAGTGTATATTCACATAAATATACAAATAGTTTCAAGTAATTACAAGCATTTAGCCTAATACAAAACTAAACACACGTAATTAGGGTTTCTAGAGGGTTAATCAGTAACCCTAAATCGTCGGGTGTCACATTCTCCCCCTGTTAGGAGAATTTCGTCCCGAAATTAGCTTGCTGTTGTGGTCTGTGAGGTATCTAAGAATAGATGTGGATGTTTCAGTCGCATTTGGTCTTCCCGTTCCCAAGTGAATTCAGGACCGCGCCTAGAATTCCACCGGACTTTAACGATGGGAATACGACTCTGTTTCAAGCGTTTGACCTCACGGTCCATGATTTCAATAGGTTCCTCGACGAAATGGAGTTTGTCATCAATGTGGATTTCATCGAGCGGAATTACAAGTGTCTCATCAGACAGACATTTCTTTAGATTAGAAATGTGGAACGTGTTGTGCACGCTACTAAGTTGTGGTGGTAGCTGCAGTCGATATGCCACCGGACCAATTCTTTCAAGAATCTCAAAAGGTCCGATGTACCTGGGGTTTAGTTTGCCGCGTTTTCCAAAACGAATAACACCCTTCCAAGGTGATACTTTTAACAGTACTCGATCCCCAACCTGGAACTCGAGTGGTTTGCGTCTCACGTCAGCATAGCTTTTCTGATGATCACGTGCGGCTTTCAGCCGGTTTTGAATAGTCATGATTTTCTCGGTTGTTTCATGAATGATTTCAGGACCAGTGAGTTGGCTTTCGCCGATTTCGGTCCAACAAATAGGTGATCGGCACTTTCTCCCATAAAGTGCCTCGAATGGTGCAGCATTAATGCTGGTGTGGTAACTGTTGTTGTAGGAAAATTCACACAAGGGTAGGTGGTTTTCCCAAGTGTTTCCGAAGTCAACTACGCAAGCTCGTAGCATGTCTTCTAAGGTTTGAATGGTCCGTTCACTCTGACCATCGGTTTGCGGATGATAAGCAGTACTCAAATCGAGGCGAGTACCGAGGGCTCGTTGAAGTGTTTGCCAGAATCGAGAGGTGAAGCGGCTATCTCTATCTGAGATGATTGAAATGGGAATACCATGTCGTGCCACAACCTCTTTGAGGTAGATGCGAGCCAGACGCTCCATCTTGTCGTTTTCTTTGATGGCTAGGAAATGGGCAGATTTCGTGAGACGATCGACGATCACCCAAATGGTATCGCAACCGCTCGGTGTTTTCGGTAGTTTCGTAATGAAGTCCATGGTTATGTTTTCCCATTTCCATTGAGGTATCTCGGGTTGTTGTAGCAATCCGGAAGGTTTCTGGTATTCGGCCTTAACCTTGGAACAGGTTAAACATCTGCTAACATAGGTAGCTATGTCAGCTTTCATGTTGGGCCACCAATACCGTTGTTTAATGTCGTGATACATCTTGTCAGAACCAGGATGTATAGAGTATCGAGATTTGTGAGCTTCATCCATCACCAAATTTCGCAGGTTCCCATAGTTTGGTAACCAAATTCGGTTGGAGAAGTATCGGGTTCCGTTGGATTTGATTTCGAATTGTTTATCCATGCCTCGCAAGGCCTCGTTTTTTATGTTCTCATTTTTCAGTGCTTCAAGTTGAGCGGTGTGGATTTGAGTGGTGAGATTATTGTGAATGGTTAAACCAAGGGATCGAACACGAAGGGGTTTTGAACGTTCTTTTCGGCTGAGGGCATCAGCAACAACGTTTGCTTTGCCAGGATGGTATTTGATTTCGCAGTCATAATCGGTAAGCAACTCGACCCAGCGACGTTGCCGCATGTTGAGATCTTTTTGATCAAATATGTGTTGGAGACTTTTATGATCTGTAAAGATGGTGCACTTAGTGCCATAAAGGTAATGTCTCCAGATTTTGAGAGCAAATACGACAGCTCCGAGTTCAAGGTCATGAGTGGTATAATTCTTTTCGTGGATTTTGAGCTGTCGAGAGGCATAAGCAATGACTTTTTCACGTTGCATTAACACACAACCTAGTCCTTGGCGTGAGGCATCGCAGTAAACTACGAAATCGTCGGTGCCTTCGGGTAAGGACAGGATTGGTGCACTGCAGAGTTTCCGTTTCAGAAGTTGGAAGGCGGACTCCTGTTTATCGGTCCAGTCAAATTTCTTATCTTTCTGAGTTAGTGAGGTTAAAGGCAAGGCTATCTTGGAGAAATTCTCAATGAATCGTCGATAATATCCGGCGAGACCTAAGAATTGTCGTACCTCAGTTGGTGTGGTTGGTGCTTCCCAGCACTTAATGGCCTCGATCTTGGATGGATCAACACGTATCCCTTGACTGTCAACGACATGCCCTAGGAATTGTACTGTTCGCATCCAGAACTCACACTTGGAGAATTTGGCGTATAACTCCTCGTGTCTGAGTAATTCCAAGATGGTTTTCAGGTGTTGGCCATGTTCGGTTTCGTTGCGAGAGTAGATCAAGATGTCATCAATGAACACGATGACAAACTTATCTAGATAGGGTTTGCACACCCGATTCATAAGGTCCATGAATATAGCCGGTGCGTTGGTTAAGCCAAAAGGCATCACTTGAAATTCGTAATGCCCATAGCGGGTTCTGAAAGCTGTTTTTGGGATGTCGGAGTCTCGAACTCGAAGTTGATGATAACCCGACCGTAGGTCGATTTTCGAGTAGAAGCTCGAACCTTGAAGTTGGTCAAACAGGTCATCAATTCTTGGAAGTGGGTATCGGTTTTTGATGGTAAGTTTGTTCAGTTCGCGGTAGTCAATACACATTCTGAAGGATCCGTCCTTCTTTTTAACGAATAGGACCGGAGCTCCCCAAGGTGAAGAACTCGGTCGGATGAATCCCTTGTCCAGGAGTTCCTGTAATTGAGTGGACAACTCCTGCAACTCAGAAGGGGCTAATCTGTATGGGGCTCGTGCCACGGGTGCAGCTCCGGGCACAAGGTCAATTTGGAATTCGACTTGTCTAGGCGGGGGTAGGCCTGGCAAGTCTTCGGGAAAGACTTCTGGATAGTCTCGGACGATGGGCACATCCTCAAGTCGCTTTTCAGCTGACCTCTCTTCGGTTACATGTGCGAGGATTGCCGAGTACCCTTTCCTCAGGTACTTTTGAGTTTTCATACAAGAAATGATGTTCAAAGTTGGTTTACCGGTCTCCCCTTGTATGATCAAGGTTCCACCGGTGACGAGGGGAATACGAACGATCTTCTCAAAACAAATGATTTCGGCACGATGTTTGGACAACCAGTCCATGCCTACAATAACATCAAAGCTTCCGATTTCCACGGGGATGAGGTCTATAGGGAATAGTTCGTTGGCGAGGTTTAAAGTGCAATTAGGCATCACACTATTGGCTTCGATCAGTTTGCCATTCGCTAATTCTATGGTGAACTTAGCATCTAAGGCAGTGGGTGTGATGTTTAGTAGTGGACAGAATTTATCGGATATGAAGCTTTTATCAGCACCGGTATCGAATAATACCGAAGTGGTTAGATCGTTGAGGAGAAACATACCAGTGACAACGTTGGGATCTTGACGAGCTTCTCCAGCATTGAGTACAAAAGCTCGACCGCGAGGGTTGTTGTTGTTATTGTTGTTCTTGTTGTTGCGTTTCGGGCAGTTGTTTCTGAAGTGGCTAGTGTCGCCGCACTCGAAACAAGCCTTTGGTGTGTTAGGGTTGGTGTTTGGGTTGGGGGTTCTGCAATCTTTGGCTAGGTGTCCCTGTCGTTTGCACTTAGTACAGGTACAAGGGCCATCATGGTGTCGTGTACATTTGGAACAGTAAGGTTTGTTCCCAATGTATCCTCTCTTGTCCCCCGACCCTGAGCCAGAGGTGTAGGCCTTAACAGTCTCGGCCTTTTTGTTTGGTTGCTGTTGATGTTGGTTGTGGTTGTTGCCGGACCATTTCCTTTTGTTGTCCCCGATGGCTTTCTCAGTGGTTGTCCCTCGGCGGACAATCTGGGCCATGAGTTCATGTGCCATGCGGACAGCACTTTGGATGGTCCCGGGTCTTGATGAGATGACGTTACCTTGGATTGATTCTGGTAGCCCCCAAATGTATCTCTCGATACGTTTGTATTCGGGGTCCACCATGGATGGGCATAAGACAGATAGCTGGTGGAATCGAGTGGTGTAGGTGGTGATGTCGTTTCCCTGAACAGAGAGTTTCCAGAATTCTTCCTCAAGTTGCTCACGGGGACAGTACTCTTCCCTGAGCATTGTTTTGAAGTCTTCCCAGGGAAGTTGATAGGCGACATCAAGTCCCTGAGTCTGGGAGTAAGAGTTCCACCAGGTGAGTGCGCCTTCAGATAAGGTGCAGGTAGAGAATTTGACTTTGTCCTCCTCCGCACAGTTGCAGATTCGGAAAACAGATTCGGTCTTTTCGACCCAACGTATCAGACCGATAGCTCCTTCAGATCCCTTGAAGTACAAGGGTTTACAGTTCAAGAAGTCCTTATAGGTGCAGGGTTTTGGAGTAGATGTGTTAGCAGGTGCGCCTCCGCCGCCCGGATTTTGTTGGGCAGCAAGGACTTGAGCTACGCTCTGTGCAATGACTTGAGCGATTTCGGTGTCGGTGTAAGTATGTCGTCTTGGAGGGATGATGCTGAACAACAATGAAATGAGACATATAAGAGGTTTGCGCGAGGTTATGATATATCAGATGTGTACATATAATGAAATAATATACAACAACTCAGAATGATAACCAGATCTCATTAAACAGAAAAGTTGAATACAGAGTACGAGTTTCAAGGGACAACAATCACAAGAATTACAAAAGATACCGGGAATGTTACATCCGGTCTGAATTTAAAAGTTTACAAAACATAATAATGGATAATAAGTTTGAGCACATCCTGCCCATATAGGTTACAATAGAAGGAATAGATCTAGTCCTGGCGCAGGTTTACTCGCGACATTAGGGTGACAACACGGTTTATAGTATCCGCAAGTCTGCTTGTTTGCCTGGCACCTTCTTCGGCTAAGGTTAGTCGCTGCTCGAGTGCACGAGCATACTCCTCGGCTTCCCGTGAACGTTGTTCACTTTCTTCCAACCTTGCTTGTAGGAGGTCGGTAGCACTCCTGTCATCTATAACTTGTTGATGAATCATTTCCAGAGTACGGTTCATGCTTTCCTGTTCTTGAAGGAGTTGTGTTATGCGATCATCGTTTCGGTACAAAAGGTAGTTTTCTACTATATAATGATCTCGTTCTAGGATTTCGAGCCTTTCTTCGTGACGATGAAGTCGGGCTGCTAACACCGGTACAGTATGGTGTATTAGTTCTTGTGTGTACGGTGAAATGTCCATGGGGTCAGCAGGAATCTGTATTGCTTCCTCAGACCTCCAAGTGTTTAAGGTTGTAGGGAGCCAGTCCCACCTACGGGTGTATGCCAAACGGCGGTTATCAGTTGAGGCATTGGCATTAGAGTTTGAGTAAGGGTTTGCTCGGGATGATCCGGCATTCCCTCGACGTCTTCGTACTACCCGGGCTTCGCCGGTCATGTAGTAAAGAGGTTCGGGAGAGTTTGGAGTTGTAAGAATAGGTAAGGGTGTGGTACCCCTAGTAGTGGACCGCGTTTGAGTTTCGTTGCTCAAGCCGATTGATGATACATTAGAGGAGTCTGCCATTTCTGTGGCAAGGAGTTTAGTATACGAGAGGTTAAGGTTATATATAGAAATATAATAACCTAGCACATAAGCACGTATAGGGTTGGTCCCGTTTCTATCCTCGGTCAAAGTCTTCTAATGCATTCCCATTCACTATAACCATTTCAGGTCTTGCATCAATTCTCCTTTAATTGTACATAGTTGATCAGGCTATGTTAAATTAAATTCAAATGATGCAATTGCTGAACCAGTCATAATAAACAAGAATACTAACCCTATGGTTATAGTCTAGGTCACTAATGCAATCCTAGTTCGCTATAACCTTTGGCTCTGATACCAAATCTGTCGCACCCCCAAAACACGTGGCAGCGGAAGTGGGAGGTGTCACGGGGGCGCCGACCAAATCCAATATCATCAACACAAAGATCAAGCAAACGACCTCTATATGAGACGTTTGAAAATGTTACATTTACCATAATTCAAATGTTTACAAAAATAATTCTTGAGTTCGCATAAACCGATTAGAGATTTCTAATACAATACTGAATTTACAAAATACAGCTACATGCAGTCTAATCTCTTGATGTTTTGAAAACAATGCGACTCGAGCTAAGCTTTCCAAAAGCTTCCTACTGTGGCGGGTTACCTGAGAAATACATACTAAAAGGTCAACATAAAGTTGGTGAGTTCATAGGTTTGTCAAGTAATCAGTTGCTAAAATGATCCACAAGATTTCATAAGTATGTATCATTCATCAATGATAAGTAAAAAGTATCGTTATCAAACGACAAGTAAACGTATTGCTTCCTGCAATTTAGGTATACCATTGCCATGAGTCTCATAGTCAAGCTTAACGTTGTTTGCCTCCGGTAAGTGTACTAATCCGATACACTTCTAATTCACAAGTAATACTGCGCCCGTGGGTTGGCTAGCGCGACTAGCCCGGACGAGGTTTGTCAAACCCTGATGGTACCACCCAATAATACTCACGCACAAATTTTAATGACTATGATAAGTAGAGGACTTTAGTGGATTATTCAGGTCTCATGCAATGCGTATCGAAAAAGTTGCTACCAGTACTTGTGATCATAAAGCAGTTTATAAAACAGTTGTATGTATTCTCACCCCAGTGAAAACAGTAAAAAGGGGCTATGAAACTCACCAAGGTTTAGCAGATAGCAAGCAATAATCAAGTAGCAAGCAGTGGGTGTTCTCGTTCCCGTGTGCAACCTCCTAACGCCCTAGACGTATGAGGTTGTATAAGTAGATGTCTCAAAAGACCATCTATAGCGATTGTATAAGTGGGGGTTAATGTCCACTTAAGCCAATCGGGTAGGTGGGGGTTTTATGTCCACCTAAAGCTAGTTCATCAACTAGTATGTCCAAATAGTAGTTCAAGTTCGTTTATCAAAAACGCGTACGACCCGTTGGTGAAAGTTTGTAATAATAATTCTTTATGACATTATTATCAAGTTTGTGTCATCGTATACTTTGTCACATTATATATCATGTGCGGTTATAAGTTGTTACTCATGTTCGATACTTAGTGAAAAACAAGTTTAAAATATTCTGTCATTAGCGACACTAGTGTCAGTGTCGCATGCCATGCGACACTAGGGTAAGTGTCGCAGTGAGTGTCGCAAGGTTTCCACTGTTAGTGCCGCAAGTGTTACCACTGTTTGTTATGCGACACTTAGGCAAGTGTCGCAGGTAGTGTCGCATGGTTACCACTGTTGGCGTATTTTTAGTTTCCACTGTTGGTTATGCGACACTTAGGCAAGTGTCGCAGGTAGTGTCGCAAGGTTTGAAGTCACTGATGATAGGTCAGCGACACAGAGGGGTGCGACACTATGGTTAGTGTCGCAGGTCATGCGACATTAAGGTTAGTGTCGCATGGTCATGCGACACTAAGGTCTGTCCAAAAATTACATTTTAGTCCAAGTGTTTTCAAGTGTCGGTTTTCGTTCGGGAAACTTTCTAAAATTAGTTTTTGGTCCAAGTTACTAATTAAGTCAACCAAACCTATTTTTGTTACCACTTTCCAAATATAGTAAGTTTTTCGAAAACAAGCCACTTTTGTTGACTTGGTCAAACTGACTTGGTTTGACCCGAAACTTTCACCCAACCCAAATATCAGTTTATAGGGCCTAAATATGTTGTCGGTTCATGCCGGAGTTCACCAAAAGTCGCGGTTTTTATAAAAGTCTAAAAACAGTCCATGTTCATGTTTTCTCGGTTTGTCGGTTTACTTTCTCTATTTTTCTTAACTAGCTATTTTCCGAGTTAGAGTCCAAGATTTTTACCA
Organism: Pseudognaphalium luteoalbum; assembly: GCA_963422505.1. Classification (NCBI taxonomy): domain Eukaryota; kingdom Viridiplantae; phylum Streptophyta; class Magnoliopsida; order Asterales; family Asteraceae; genus Pseudognaphalium; species Pseudognaphalium luteoalbum. The sequence goes on from OY730196.1 coordinate 55,288,160, forward strand.
GCTGTTCTACCATATGTCTAGAGGTTAACTTAATTTTTCCATTAATTATGGTGTCCATCTTGTTAGGTATAAAATTTATGGATGAATCCATACACAGTTTTCAATGTCATGCAGGCCAGTCGCATAGATTCATATTTCTAAGAAAATCCGTAGGTTTCTGGAAGGAGTCATAGAAGAACTTTTTGTAGATCTTTTCAATACGCAACTTTTAAAAAAAATGCATCTTCTAATTCTTTGTAGAACTCAAGTTATGGTCAAAATCATATGGTTCAAGTTTCTGACTTTCAGTACCAGAAAGTCTATGTGTTTTCATTTAAATTATTAAAAATACCAAACGAGCTCAAAAAGGCATGAGGTTTGCGGTGTTAGAAAGATAACATCTTGAGCTTGATTTTAACCTATAAAAACGACCATTTTCATGAAAGGATGAATTTTATAAAATTCGTGTAAGTGAAGAAAGTTTCTGGACAGATTCATGCCTGTTCATATAGGTGTTATAAAAACGTATTTTGATCAAGGTTTTGGACATATTAATGTTAGATGAACTTTATAACATGTAAATAAATCATATGAAATCAGTTTTAGAGAGAGAAAGTGTTGGTATCCTTACAAAGATTTGGTGAAGATGAGATGAGATGATGATGCTTGTGTTCTTGAGCTTGAAAAACCCTAGCAAATGATGGTGGTTGATGGTGATTTAGTGGTGGTGGTAATGGTGGTTGTGGTGGTTGTTTGTGGTGGTGTGAAGACTGAGTTTTCAGTCAAAGAGAGAGAGAAAAGTGAGAGGAATTTTGAGAGAAGGAGTGTGTGAAATGTTGAGTGTGAAAATGGAAAAGGGAGGTGGAGTGTATGCAAGTAATACTTGCATGCATTTTGAATGGGGGAGAGGGGAAGTGGAATGGGCAGCATCTTGGGGAGAGGGGGCCGGCCTAGGGGGGGCCCACCAGGGGTATTTTGGTCATTTTCACTTCTAGCTTCATTTGTTGCGTTTTACGTTCGTTTGCTCGTTCGGTTTGGTGTTAAACGTTTAATATGCGTTTTTAAGTAACGATCTAAGTTTCAATGTTACCATTTGAAGTATTCTTATAAAATACTTGAAAAACATTTATAAAAATGTTTCGTTAATTTATCGATCTCGATTTGCGCGTTCGTTGTACGAATTTTAAATCGCGTGACGTTTTATTTGGACGTTTTTCATTATCGTTTAAAGACACGATATATTAACTAATAGCTTTTCACTAATTAGTTTTATTTTAGATTCAAAAATATATTTTGAATTTCGTTCGATTGTCGGGCGCGTTCTGCGCGCTTTCGTTGCGTTTGAGACGTTTTAATCGAAACGTCTAGGTTTTTCGGGTATTATTATATTAAAATAATAATATATGATAAATAACTTCTAAAAATAGATTTAAGTTATTTATAGAAAAGTTTTCACCAACGTCGTATTTTCTGTCGGACTCCGTCCGGTTGTTTTGCACAATTTTACCAAATTGCGTGAGCGTAATTACAACGAATTACGTAGCGTAATATAAATCAATTACGGAAGTGTATATTCACATAAATATACAAATAGTTTCAAGTAATTACAAGCATTTAGCCTAATACAAAACTAAACACACGTAATTAGGGTTTCTAGAGGGTTAATCAGTAACCCTAAATCGTCGGGTGTCACATTCTCCCCCTGTTAGGAGAATTTCGTCCCGAAATTAGCTTGCTGTTGTGGTCTGTGAGGTATCTAAGAATAGATGTGGATGTTTCAGTCGCATTTGGTCTTCCCGTTCCCAAGTGAATTCAGGACCGCGCCTAGAATTCCACCGGACTTTAACGATGGGAATACGACTCTGTTTCAAGCGTTTGACCTCACGGTCCATGATTTCAATAGGTTCCTCGACGAAATGGAGTTTGTCATCAATGTGGATTTCATCGAGCGGAATTACAAGTGTCTCATCAGACAGACATTTCTTTAGATTAGAAATGTGGAACGTGTTGTGCACGCTACTAAGTTGTGGTGGTAGCTGCAGTCGATATGCCACCGGACCAATTCTTTCAAGAATCTCAAAAGGTCCGATGTACCTGGGGTTTAGTTTGCCGCGTTTTCCAAAACGAATAACACCCTTCCAAGGTGATACTTTTAACAGTACTCGATCCCCAACCTGGAACTCGAGTGGTTTGCGTCTCACGTCATCATAGCTTTTCTGATGATCACGTGCGGCTTTCAGCCGGTTTTGAATAGTCATGATTTTCTCGGTTGTTTCATGAATGATTTCAGGACCAGTGAGTTGGCTTTCGCCGATTTCGGTCCAACAAATGGGTGATCGGCACTTTCTCCCATAAAGTGCCTCGAATGGTGCAGCATTAATGCTGGTGTGGTAACTGTTGTTGTAGGAAAATTCACACAAGGGTAGGTGGTTTTCCCAAGTGTTTCCGAAGTCAACTACGCAAGCTCGTAGCATGTCTTCTAAGGTTTGAATGGTCCGTTCACTCTGACCATCGGTTTGCGGATGATAAGCAGTACTCAAATCGAGGCGAGTACCGAGGGCTCGTTGAAGTGTTTGCCAGAATCGAGAGGTGAAGCGGCTATCTCTATCTGAGATGATTGAAATGGGAATACCATGTCGTGCCACAACCTCTTTGAGGTAGATGCGAGCCAGACGCTCCATCTTGTCGTTTTCTTTGATGGCTAGGAAATGGGCAGATTTCGTGAGACGATCGACGATCACCCAAATGGTATCGCAACCGCTCGGTGTTTTCGGTAGTTTCGTAATGAAGTCCATGGTTATGTTTTCCCATTTCCATTGAGGTATCTCGGGTTGTTGTAGCAATCCGGAAGGTTTCTGGTATTCGGCCTTAACCTTGGAACAGGTTAAACATCTGCTAACATAGGTAGCTATGTCAGCTTTCATGTTGGGCCACCAATACCGTTGTTTAATGTCGTGATACATCTTGTCAGAACCAGGATGTATAGAGTATCGAGATTTGTGAGCTTCATCCATCACCAAATTTCGCAGGTTCCCATAGTTTGGTAACCAAATTCGGTTGGAGAAGTATCGGGTTCCGTTGGATTTGATTTCGAATTGTTTATCCATGCCTCGCAAGGCCTCGTTTTTGATGTTCTCATTTTTCAGTGCTTCAAGTTGAGCGGTGTGGATTTGAGTGGTGAGATTATTGTGAATGGTTAAACCAAGGGATCGAACACGAAGGGGTTTTGAACGTTCTTTTCGGCTGAGGGCATCAGCAACAACGTTTGCTTTGCCAGGATGGTATTTGATTTCGCAGTCATAATCGGTAAGCAACTCGACCCAGCGACGTTGCCGCATGTTGAGATCTTTTTGATCAAATATGTGTTGGAGACTTTTATGATCTGTAAAGATGGTGCACTTAGTGCCATAAAGGTAATGTCTCCAGATTTTGAGAGCAAATACGACAGCTCCGAGTTCAAGGTCATGAGTGGTATAATTCTTTTCGTGGATTTTGAGCTGTCGAGAGGCATAAGCAATGACTTTTTCACGTTGCATTAACACACAACCTAGTCCTTGGCGTGAGGCATCGCAGTAAACTACGAAATCGTCGGTGCCTTCGGGTAAGGACAGGATTGGTGCACTGCAGAGTTTCCGTTTCAGAAGTTGGAAGGCGGACTCCTGTTTATCGGTCCAGTCAAATTTCTTATCTTTCTGAGTTAGTGAGGTTAAAGGCAAGGCTATCTTGGAGAAATTCTCAATGAATCGTCGATAATATCCGGCGAGACCTAAGAATTGTCGTACCTCAGTTGGTGTGGTTGGTGCTTCCCAGCACTTAATGGCCTCGATCTTGGATGGATCAACACGTATCCCTTGACTGTCAACGACATGCCCTAGGAATTGTACTGTTCGCATCCAGAACTCACACTTGGAGAATTTGGCGTATAACTCCTCGTGTCTGAGTAATTCCAAGATGGTTTTCAGGTGTTGGCCATGTTCGGTTTCGTTGCGAGAGTAGATCAAGATGTCATCAATGAACACGATGACAAACTTATCTAGATAGGGTTTGCACACCCGATTCATAAGGTCCATGAATATAGCCGGTGCGTTGGTTAAGCCAAAAGGCATCACTTGAAATTCGTAATGCCCATAGCGGGTTCTGAAAGCTGTTTTTGGGATGTCGGAGTCTCGAACTCGAAGTTGATGATAACCCGACCGTAGGTCGATTTTCGAGTAGAAGCTCGAACCTTGAAGTTGGTCAAACAGGTCATCAATTCTTGGAAGTGGGTATCGGTTTTTGATGGTAAGTTTGTTCAGTTCGCGGTAGTCAATACACATTCTGAAGGATCCGTCCTTCTTTTTAACGAATAGGACCGGAGCTCCCCAAGGTGAAGAACTCGGTCGGATGAATCCCTTGTCCAGGAGTTCCTGTAATTGAGTGGACAACTCCTGCAACTCAGAAGGGGCTAATCTGTATGGGGCTCGTGCCACGGGTGCAGCTCCGGGCACAAGGTCAATTTGGAATTCGACTTGTCTAGGCGGGGGTAGGCCTGGCAAGTCTTCGGGAAAGACTTCTGGATAGTCTCGGACGATGGGCACATCCTCAAGTCGCTTTTCAGCTGACCTCTCTTCGGTTACATGTGCGAGGATTGCCGAGTACCCTTTCCTCAGGTACTTTTGAGTTTTCATACAAGAAATGATGTTCAAAGTTGGTTTACCGGTCTCCCCTTGTATGATCAAGGTTCCACCGGTGACGAGGGGAATACGAACGATCTTCTCAAAACAAATGATTTCGGCACGATGTTTGGACAACCAGTCCATGCCTACAATAACATCAAAGCTTCCGATTTCCACGGGGATGAGGTCTATAGGGAATAGTTCGTTGGCGAGGTTTAAAGTGCAATTAGGCATCACACTATTGGCTTCGATCAGTTTGCCATTCGCTAATTCTATGGTGAACTTAGCATCTAAGGCAGTGGGTGTGATGTTTAGTAGTGGACAGAATTTATCGGATATGAAGCTTTTATCAGCACCGGTATCGAATAATACCGAAGTGGTTAGATCGTTGAGGAGAAACATACCAGTGACAACGTTGGGATCTTGACGAGCTTCTCCAGCATTGAGTACAAAAGCTCGACCGCGAGGGTTGTTGTTGTTATTGTTGTTCTTGTTGTTGCGTTTCGGGCAGTTGTTTCTGAAGTGGCTAGTGTCGCCGCACTCGAAACAAGCCTTTGGTGTGTTAGGGTTGGTGTTTGGGTTGGGGGTTCTGCAATCTTTGGCTAGGTGTCCCTGTCGTTTGCACTTAGTACAGGTACAAGGGCCATCATGGTGTCGTGTACATTTGGAACAGTAAGGTTTGTTCCCAATGTATCCTCTCTTGTCCCCCGACCCTGAGCCAGAGGTGTAGGCCTTAACAGTCTCGGCCTTTTTGTTTGGTTGCTGTTGATGTTGGTTGTGGTTGTTGCCGGACCATTTCCTTTTGTTGTCCCCGATGGCTTTCTCAGTGGTTGTCCCTCGGCGGACAATCTGGGCCATGAGTTCATGTGCCATGCGGACAGCACTTTGGATGGTCCCGGGTCTTGATGAGATGACGTTACCTTGGATTGATTCTGGTAGCCCCCAAATGTATCTCTCGATACGTTTGTATTCGGGGTCCACCATGGATGGGCATAAGACAGATAGCTGGTGGAATCGAGTGGTGTAGGTGGTGATGTCGTTTCCCTGAACAGAGAGTTTCCAGAATTCTTCCTCAAGTTGCTCACGGGGACAGTACTCTTCCCTGAGCATTGTTTTGAAGTCTTCCCAGGGAAGTTGATAGGCGACATCAAGTCCCTGAGTCTGGGAGTAAGAGTTCCACCAGGTGAGTGCGCCTTCAGATAAGGTGCAGGTAGAGAATTTGACTTTGTCCTCCTCCGCACAGTTGCAGATTCGGAAAACAGATTCGGTCTTTTCGACCCAACGTATCAGACCGATAGCTCCTTCAGATCCCTTGAAGTACAAGGGTTTACAGTTCAAGAAGTCCTTATAGGTGCAGGGTTTTGGAGTAGATGTGTTAGCAGGTGCGCCTCCGCCGCCCGGATTTTGTTGGGCAGCAAGGACTTGAGCTACGCTCTGTGCAATGACTTGAGCGATTTCGGTGTCGGTGTAAGTATGTCGTCTTGGAGGGATGATGCTGAACAACAATGAAATGAGACATATAAGAGGTTTGCGCGAGGTTATGATATATCAGATGTGTACATATAATGAAATAATATACAACAACTCAGAATGATAACCAGATCTCATTAAACAGAAAAGTTGAATACAGAGTACGAGTTTCAAGGGACAACAATCACAAGAATTACAAAAGATACCGGGAATGTTACATCCGGTCTGAATTTAAAAGTTTACAAAACATAATAATGGATAATAAGTTTGAGCACATCCTGCCCATATAGGTTACAATAGAAGGAATAGATCTAGTCCTGGCGCAGGTTTACTCGCGACATTAGGGTGACAACACGGTTTATAGTATCCGCAAGTCTGCTTGTTTGCCTGGCACCTTCTTCGGCTAAGGTTAGTCGCTGCTCGAGTGCACGAGCATACTCCTCGGCTTCCCGTGAACGTTGTTCACTTTCTTCCAACCTTGCTTGTAGGAGGTCGGTAGCACTCCTGTCATCTATAACTTGTTGATGAATCATTTCCAGAGTACGGTTCATGCTTTCCTGTTCTTGAAGGAGTTGTGTTATGCGATCATCGTTTCGGTACAAAAGGTAGTTTTCTACTATATAATGATCTCGTTCTAGGATTTCGAGCCTTTCTTCGTGACGATGAAGTCGGGCTGCTAACACCGGTACAGTATGGTGTATTAGTTCTTGTGTGTACGGTGAAATGTCCATGGGGTCAGCAGGAATCTGTATTGCTTCCTCAGACCTCCAAGTGTTTAAGGTTGTAGGGAGCCAGTCCCACCTACGGGTGTATGCCAAACGGCGGTTATCAGTTGAGGCATTGGCATTAGAGTTTGAGTAAGGGTTTGCTCGGGATGATCCGGCATTCCCTCGACGTCTTCGTACTACCCGGGCTTCGCCGGTCATGTAGTAAAGAGGTTCGGGAGAGTTTGGAGTTGTAAGAATAGGTAAGGGTGTGGTACCCCTAGTAGTGGACCGCGTTTGAGTTTCGTTGCTCAAGCCGATTGATGATACATTAGAGGAGTCTGCCATTTCTGTGGCAAGGAGTTTAGTATACGAGAGGTTAAGGTTATATATAGAAATATAATAACCTAGCACATAAGCACGTATAGGGTTGGTCCCGTTTCTATCCTCGGTCAAAGTCTTCTAATGCATTCCCATTCACTATAACCATTTCAGGTCTTGCATCAATTCTCCTTTAATTGTACATAGTTGATCAGGCTATGTTAAATTAAATTCAAATGATGCAATTGCTGAACCAGTCATAATAAACAAGAATACTAACCCTATGGTTATAGTCTAGGTCACTAATGCAATCCTAGTTCGCTATAACCTTTGGCTCTGATACCAAATCTGTCGCACCCCCAAAACACGTGGCAGCGGAAGTGGGAGGTGTCACGGGGGCGCCGACCAAATCCAATATCATCAACACAAAGATCAAGCAAACGACCTCTATATGAGACGTTTGAAAATGTTACATTTACCATAATTCAAATGTTTACAAAAATAATTCTTGAGTTCGCATAAACCGATTAGAGATTTCTAATACAATACTGAATTTACAAAATACAGCTACATGCAGTCTAATCTCTTGATGTTTTGAAAACAATGCGACTCGAGCTAAGCTTTCCAAAAGCTTCCTACTGCGGCGGGTTACCTGAGAAATACATACTAAAAGGTCAACATAAAGTTGGTGAGTTCATAGGTTTGTCAAGTAATCAGTTGCTAAAATGATCCACAAGATTTCATAAGTATGTATCATTCATCAATGATAAGTAAAAAGTATCGTTATCAAACGACAAGTAAACGTATTGCTTCCTGCAATTTAGGTATACCATTGCCATGAGTCTCATAGTCAAGCTTAACGTTGTTTGCCTCCGGTAAGTGTACTAATCCGATACACTTCTAATTCACAAGTAATACTGCGCCCGTGGGTTGGCTAGCGCGACTAGCCCGGACGAGGTTTGTCAAACCCTGATGGTACCACCCAATAATACTCACGCACAAATTTTAATGACTATGATAAGTAGAGGACTTTAGTGGATTATTCAGGTCTCATGCAATGCGTATCGAAAAAGTTGCTACCAGTACTTGTGATCATAAAGCAGTTTATAAAACAGTTGTATGTATTCTCACCCCAGTGAAAACAGTAAAAAGGGGCTATGAAACTCACCAAGGTTTAGCAGATAGCAAGCAATAATCAAGTAGCAAGCAGTGGGTGTTCTCGTTCCCGTGTGCAACCTCCTAACGCCCTAGACGTATGAGGTTGTATAAGTAGATGTCTCAAAAGACCATCTATAGCGATTGTATAAGTGGGGGTTAATGTCCACTTAAGCCAATCGGGTAGGTGGGGGTTTTATGTCCACCTAAAGCTAGTTCATCAACTAGTATGTCCAAATAGTAGTTCAAGTTCGTTTATCAAAAACGCGTACGACCCGTTGGTGAAAGTTTGTAATAATAATTCTTTATGACATTATTATCAAGTTTGTGTCATCGTATACTTTGTCACATTATATATCATGTGCGGTTATAAGTTGTTACTCATGTTCGATACTTAGTGAAAAACAAGTTTAAAATATTCTGTCATTAGCGACACTAGTGTCAGTGTCGCATGCCATGCGACACTAGGGTAAGTGTCGCAGTGAGTGTCGCAAGGTTTCCACTGTTAGTGCCGCAAGTGTTACCACTGTTTGTTATGCGACACTTAGGCAAGTGTCGCAGGTAGTGTCGCATGGTTACCACTGTTGGCGTATTTTTAGTTTCCACTGTTGGTTATGCGACACTTAGGCAAGTGTCGCAGGTAGTGTCGCAAGGTTTGAAGTCACTGATGATAGGTCAGCGACACAGAGGGGTGCGACACTATGGTTAGTGTCGCAGGTCATGCGACATTAAGGTTAGTGTCGCATGGTCATGCGACACTAAGGTCTGTCCAAAAATTACATTTTAGTCCAAGTGTTTTCAAGTGTCGGTTTTCGTTCGGGAAACTTTCTAAAATTAGTTTTTGGTCCAAGTTACTAATTAAGTCAACCAAACCTATTTTTGTTACCACTTTCCAAATATAGTAAGTTTTTCGAAAACAAGCCACTTTTGTTGACTTGGTCAAACTGACTTGGTTTGACCCGAAACTTTCACCCAACCCAAATATCAGTTTATAGGGCCTAAATATGTTGTCGGTTCATGCCGGAGTTCACCAAAAGTCGCGGTTTTTATAAAAGTCTAAAAACAGTCCATGTTCATGTTTTCTCGGTTTGTCGGTTTACTTTCTCTATTTTTCTTAACTAGCTATTTTCCGAGTTAGAGTCCAAGATTTTTACCAGCTGTTCTACCATATGTCTAGAGGTTAACTTAATTTTTCCATTAATTATGGTGTCCATCTTGTTAGGTATAAAATTTATGGATGAATCCATACACAGTTTTCAATGTCATGCAGGCCAGTCGCATAGATTCATATTTCTAAGAAAATCCGTAGGTTTCTGGAAGGAGTCATAGAAGAACTTTTTGTAGATCTTTTCAATACGCAACTTTTAAAAAAAATGCATCTTCTAATTCTTTGTAGAACTCAAGTTATGGTCAAAATCATATGGTTCAAGTTTCTGACTTTCAGTACCAGAAAGTCTATGTGTTTTCATTTAAATTATTAAAAATACCAAACGAGCTCAAAAAGGCATGAGGTTTGCGGTGTTAGAAAGATAACATCTTGAGCTTGATTTTAACCTATAAAAACGACCATTTTCATGAAAGGATGAATTTTATAAAATTCGTGTAAGTGAAGAAAGTTTCTGGACAGATTCATGCCTGTTCATATAGGTGTTATAAAAACGTATTTTGATCAAGGTTTTGGACATATTAATGTTAGATGAACTTTATAACATGTAAATAAATCATATGAAATCAGTTTTAGAGAGAGAAAGTGTTGGTATCCTTACAAAGATTTGGTGAAGATGAGATGAGATGATGATGCTTGTGTTCTTGAGCTTGAAAAACCCTAGCAAATGATGGTGGTTGATGGTGATTTAGTGGTGGTGGTAATGGTGGTTGTGGTGGTTGTTTGTGGTGGTGTGAAGACTGAGTTTTCAGTCAAAGAGAGAGAGAAAAGTGAGAGGAATTTTGAGAGAAGGAGTGTGTGAAATGTTGAGTGTGAAAATGGAAAAGGGAGGTGGAGTGTATGCAAGTAATACTTGCATGCATTTTGAATGGGGGAGAGGGGAAGTGGAATGGGCAGCATCTTGGGGAGAGGGGGCCGGCCTAGGGGGGGCCCACCAGGGGTATTTTGGTCATTTTCACTTCTAGCTTCATTTGTTGCGTTTTACGTTCGTTTGCTCGTTCGGTTTGGTGTTAAACGTTTAATATGCGTTTTTAAGTAACGATCTAAGTTTCAATGTTACCATTTGAAGTATTCTTATAAAATACTTGAAAAACATTTATAAAAATGTTTCGTTAATTTATCGATCTCGATTTGCGCGTTCGTTGTACGAATTTTAAATCGCGTGACGTTTTATTTGGACGTTTTTCATTATCGTTTAAAGACACGATATATTAACTAATAGCTTTTCACTAATTAGTTTTATTTTAGATTCAAAAATATATTTTGAATTTCGTTCGATTGTCGGGCGCGTTCTGCGCGCTTTCGTTGCGTTTGAGACGTTTTAATCGAAACGTCTAGGTTTTTCGGGTATTATTATATTAAAATAATAATATATGATAAATAACTTCTAAAAATAGATTTAAGTTATTTATAGAAAAGTTTTCACCAACGTCGTATTTTCTGTCGGACTCCGTCCGGTTGTTTTGCACAATTTTACCAAATTGCGTGAGCGTAATTACAACGAATTACGTAGCGTAATATAAATCAATTACGGAAGTGTATATTCACATAAATATACAAATAGTTTCAAGTAATTACAAGCATTTAGCCTAATACAAAACTAAACACACGTAATTAGGGTTTCTAGAGGGTTAATCAGTAACCCTAAATCGTCGGGTGTCACATTCTCCCCCTGTTAGGAGAATTTCGTCCCGAAATTAGCTTGCTGTTGTGGTCTGTGAGGTATCTAAGAATAGATGTGGATGTTTCAGTCGCATTTGGTCTTCCCGTTCCCAAGTGAATTCAGGACCGCGCCTAGAATTCCACCGGACTTTAACGATGGGAATACGACTCTGTTTCAAGCGTTTGACCTCACGGTCCATGATTTCAATAGGTTCCTCGACGAAATGGAGTTTGTCATCAATGTGGATTTCATCGAGCGGAATTACAAGTGTCTCATCAGACAGACATTTCTTTAGATTAGAAATGTGGAACGTGTTGTGCACGCTACTAAGTTGTGGTGGTAGCTGCAGTCGATATGCCACCGGACCAATTCTTTCAAGAATCTCAAAAGGTCCGATGTACCTGGGGTTTAGTTTGCCGCGTTTTCCAAAACGAATAACACCCTTCCAAGGTGATACTTTTAACAGTACTCGATCCCCAACCTGGAACTCGAGTGGTTTGCGTCTCACGTCAGCATAGCTTTTCTGATGATCACGTGCGGCTTTCAGCCGGTTTTGAATAGTCATGATTTTCTCGGTTGTTTCATGAATGATTTCAGGACCAGTGAGTTGGCTTTCGCCGATTTCGGTCCAACAAATGGGTGATCGGCACTTTCTCCCATAAAGTGCCTCGAATGGTGCAGCATTAATGCTGGTGTGGTAACTGTTGTTGTAGGAAAATTCACACAAGGGTAGGTGGTTTTCCCAAGTGTTTCCGAAGTCAACTACGCAAGCTCGTAGCATGTCTTCTAAGGTTTGAATGGTCCGTTCACTCTGACCATCGGTTTGCGGATGATAAGCAGTACTCAAATCGAGGCGAGTACCGAGGGCTCGTTGAAGTGTTTGCCAGAATCGAGAGGTGAAGCGGCTATCTCTATCTGAGATGATTGAAATGGGAATACCATGTCGTGCCACAACCTCTTTGAGGTAGATGCGAGCCAGACGCTCCATCTTGTCGTTTTCTTTGATGGCTAGGAAATGGGCAGATTTCGTGAGACGATCGACGATCACCCAAATGGTATCGCAACCGCTCGGTGTTTTCGGTAGTTTCGTAATGAAGTCCATGGTTATGTTTTCCCATTTCCATTGAGGTATCTCGGGTTGTTGTAGCAATCCGGAAGGTTTCTGGTATTCGGCCTTAACCTTGGAACAGGTTAAACATCTGCTAACATAGGTAGCTATGTCAGCTTTCATGTTGGGCCACCAATACCGTTGTTTAATGTCGTGATACATCTTGTCAGAACCAGGATGTATAGAGTATCGAGATTTGTGAGCTTCATCCATCACCAAATTTCGCAGGTTCCCATAGTTTGGTAACCAAATTCGGTTGGAGAAGTATCGGGTTCCGTTGGATTTGATTTCGAATTGTTTATCCATGCCTCGCAAGGCCTCGTTTTTGATGTTCTCATTTTTCAGTGCTTCAAGTTGAGCGGTGTGGATTTGAGTGGTGAGATTATTGTGAATGGTTAAACCAAGGGATCGAACACGAAGGGGTTTTGAACGTTCTTTTCGGCTGAGGGCATCAGCAACAACGTTTGCTTTGCCAGGATGGTATTTGATTTCGCAGTCATAATCGGTAAGCAACTCGACCCAGCGACGTTGCCGCATGTTGAGATCTTTTTGATCAAATATGTGTTGGAGACTTTTATGATCTGTAAAGATGGTGCACTTAGTGCCATAAAGGTAATGTCTCCAGATTTTGAGAGCAAATACGACAGCTCCGAGTTCAAGGTCATGAGTGGTATAATTCTTTTCGTGGATTTTGAGCTGTCGAGAGGCATAAGCAATGACTTTTTCACGTTGCATTAACACACAACCTAGTCCTTGGCGTGAGGCATCGCAGTAAACTACGAAATCGTCGGTGCCTTCGGGTAAGGACAGGATTGGTGCACTGCAGAGTTTCCGTTTCAGAAGTTGGAAGGCGGACTCCTGTTTATCGGTCCAGTCAAATTTCTTATCTTTCTGAGTTAGTGAGGTTAAAGGCAAGGCTATCTTGGAGAAATTCTCAATGAATCGTCGATAATATCCGGCGAGACCTAAGAATTGTCGTACCTCAGTTGGTGTGGTTGGTGCTTCCCAGCACTTAATGGCCTCGATCTTGGATGGATCAACACGTATCCCTTGACTGTCAACGACATGCCCTAGGAATTGTACTGTTCGCATCCAGAACTCACACTTGGAGAATTTGGCGTATAACTCCTCGTGTCTGAGTAATTCCAAGATGGTTTTCAGGTGTTGGCCATGTTCGGTTTCGTTGCGAGAGTAGATCAAGATGTCATCAATGAACACGATGACAAACTTATCTAGATAGGGTTTGCACACCCGATTCATAAGGTCCATGAATATAGCCGGTGCGTTGGTTAAGCCAAAAGGCATCACTTGAAATTCGTAATGCCCATAGCGGGTTCTGAAAGCTGTTTTTGGGATGTCGGAGTCTCGAACTCGAAGTTGATGATAACCCGACCGTAGGTCGATTTTCGAGTAGAAGCTCGAACCTTGAAGTTGGTCAAACAGGTCATCAATTCTTGGAAGTGGGTATCGGTTTTTGATGGTAAGTTTGTTCAGTTCGCGGTAGTCAATACACATTCTGAAGGATCCGTCCTTCTTTTTAACGAATAGGACCGGAGCTCCCCAAGGTGAAGAACTCGGTCGGATGAATCCCTTGTCCAGGAGTTCCTGTAATTGAGTGGACAACTCCTGCAACTCAGAAGGGGCTAATCTGTATGGGGCTCGTGCCACGGGTGCAGCTCCGGGCACAAGGTCAATTTGGAATTCGACTTGTCTAGGCGGGGGTAGGCCTGGCAAGTCTTCGGGAAAGACTTCTGGATAGTCTCGGACGATGGGCACATCCTCAAGTCGCTTTTCAGCTGACCTCTCTTCGGTTACATGTGCGAGGATTGCCGAGTACCCTTTCCTCAGGTACTTTTGAGTTTTCATACAAGAAATGATGTTCAAAGTTGGTTTACCGGTCTCCCCTTGTATGATCAAGGTTCCACCGGTGACGAGGGGAATACGAACGATCTTCTCAAAACAAATGATTTCGGCACGATGTTTGGACAACCAGTCCATGCCTACAATAACATCAAAGCTTCCGATTTCCACGGGGATGAGGTCTATAGGGAATAGTTCGTTGGCGAGGTTTAAAGTGCAATTAGGCATCACACTATTGGCTTCGATCAGTTTGCCATTCGCTAATTCTATGGTGAACTTAGCATCTAAGGCAGTGGGTGTGATGTTTAGTAGTGGACAGAATTTATCGGATATGAAGCTTTTATCAGCACCGGTATCGAATAATACCGAAGTGGTTAGATCGTTGAGGAGAAACATACCAGTGACAACGTTGGGATCTTGACGAGCTTCTCCAGCATTGAGTACAAAAGCTCGACCGCGAGGGTTGTTGTTGTTATTGTTGTTCTTGTTGTTGCGTTTCGGGCAGTTGTTTCTGAAGTGGCTAGTGTCGCCGCACTCGAAACAAGCCTTTGGTGTGTTAGGGTTGGTGTTTGGGTTGGGGGTTCTGCAATCTTTGGCTAGGTGTCCCTGTCGTTTGCACTTAGTACAGGTACAAGGGCCATCATGGTGTCGTGTACATTTGGAACAGTAAGGTTTGTTCCCAATGTATCCTCTCTTGTCCCCCGACCCTGAGCCAGAGGTGTAGGCCTTAACAGTCTCGGCCTTTTTGTTTGGTTGCTGTTGATGTTGGTTGTGGTTGTTGCCGGACCATTTCCTTTTGTTGTCCCCGATGGCTTTCTCAGTGGTTGTCCCTCGGCGGACAATCTGGGCCATGAGTTCATGTGCCATGCGGACAGCACTTTGGATGGTCCCGGGTCTTGATGAGATGACGTTACCTTGGATTGATTCTGGTAGCCCCCAAATGTATCTCTCGATACGTTTGTATTCGGGGTCCACCATGGATGGGCATAAGACAGATAGCTGGTGGAATCGAGTGGTGTAGGTGGTGATGTCGTTTCCCTGAACAGAGAGTTTCCAGAATTCTTCCTCAAGTTGCTCACGGGGACAGTACTCTTCCCTGAGCATTGTTTTGAAGTCTTCCCAGGGAAGTTGATAGGCGACATCAAGTCCCTGAGTCTGGGAGTAAGAGTTCCACCAGGTGAGTGCGCCTTCAGATAAGGTGCAGGTAGAGAATTTGACTTTGTCCTCCTCCGCACAGTTGCAGATTCGGAAAACAGATTCGGTCTTTTCGACCCAACGTATCAGACCGATAGCTCCTTCAGATCCCTTGAAGTACAAGGGTTTACAGTTCAAGAAGTCCTTATAGGTGCAGGGTTTTGGAGTAGATGTGTTAGCAGGTGCGCCTCCGCCGCCCGGATTTTGTTGGGCAGCAAGGACTTGAGCTACGCTCTGTGCAATGACTTGAGCGATTTCGGTGTCGGTGTAAGTATGTCGTCTTGGAGGGATGATGCTGAACAACAATGAAATGAGACATATAAGAGGTTTGCGCGAGGTTATGATATATCAGATGTGTACATATAATGAAATAATATACAACAACTCAGAATGATAACCAGATCTCATTAAACAGAAAAGTTGAATACAGAGTACGAGTTTCAAGGGACAACAATCACAAGAATTACAAAAGATACCGGGAATGTTACATCCGGTCTGAATTTAAAAGTTTACAAAACATAATAATGGATAATAAGTTTGAGCACATCCTGCCCATATAGGTTACAATAGAAGGAATAGATCTAGTCCTGGCGCAGGTTTACTCGCGACATTAGGGTGACAACACGGTTTATAGTATCCGCAAGTCTGCTTGTTTGCCTGGCACCTTCTTCGGCTAAGGTTAGTCGCTGCTCGAGTGCACGAGCATACTCCTCGGCTTCCCGTGAACGTTGTTCACTTTCTTCCAACCTTGCTTGTAGGAGGTCGGTAGCACTCCTGTCATCTATAACTTGTTGATGAATCATTTCCAGAGTACGGTTCATGCTTTCCTGTTCTTGAAGGAGTTGTGTTATGCGATCATCGTTTCGGTACAAAAGGTAGTTTTCTACTATATAATGATCTCGTTCTAGGATTTCGAGCCTTTCTTCGTGACGATGAAGTCGGGCTGCTAACACCGGTACAGTATGGTGTATTAGTTCTTGTGTGTACGGTGAAATGTCCATGGGGTCAGCAGGAATCTGTATTGCTTCCTCAGACCTCCAAGTGTTTAAGGTTGTAGGGAGCCAGTCCCACCTACGGGTGTATGCCAAACGGCGGTTATCAGTTGAGGCATTGGCATTAGAGTTTGAGTAAGGGTTTGCTCGGGATGATCCGGCATTCCCTCGACGTCTTCGTACTACCCGGGCTTCGCCGGTCATGTAGTAAAGAGGTTCGGGAGAGTTTGGAGTTGTAAGAATAGGTAAGGGTGTGGTACCCCTAGTAGTGGACCGCGTTTGAGTTTCGTTGCTCAAGCCGATTGATGATACATTAGAGGAGTCTGCCATTTCTGTGGCAAGGAGTTTAGTATACGAGAGGTTAAGGTTATATATAGAAATATAATAACCTAGCACATAAGCACGTATAGGGTTGGTCCCGTTTCTATCCTCGGTCAAAGTCTTCTAATGCATTCCCATTCACTATAACCATTTCAGGTCTTGCATCAATTCTCCTTTAATTGTACATAGTTGATCAGGCTATGTTAAATTAAATTCAAATGATGCAATTGCTGAACCAGTCATAATAAACAAGAATACTAACCCTATGGTTATAGTCTAGGTCACTAATGCAATCCTAGTTCGCTATAACCTTTGGCTCTGATACCAAATCTGTCGCACCCCCAAAACACGTGGCAGCGGAAGTGGGAGGTGTCACGGGGGCGCCGACCAAATCCAATATCATCAACACAAAGATCAAGCAAACGACCTCTATATGAGACGTTTGAAAATGTTACATTTACCATAATTCAAATGTTTACAAAAATAATTCTTGAGTTCGCATAAACCGATTAGAGATTTCTAATACAATACTGAATTTACAAAATACAGCTACATGCAGTCTAATCTCTTGATGTTTTGAAAACAATGCGACTCGAGCTAAGCTTTCCAAAAGCTTCCTACTGCGGCGGGTTACCTGAGAAATACATACTAAAAGGTCAACATAAAGTTGGTGAGTTCATAGGTTTGTCAAGTAATCAGTTGCTAAAATGATCCACAAGATTTCATAAGTATGTATCATTCATCAATGATAAGTAAAAAGTATCGTTATCAAACGACAAGTAAACGTATTGCTTCCTGCAATTTAGGTATACCATTGCCATGAGTCTCATAGTCAAGCTTAACGTTGTTTGCCTCCGGTAAGTGTACTAATCCGATACACTTCTAATTCACAAGTAATACTGCGCCCGTGGGTTGGCTAGCGCGACTAGCCCGGACGAGGTTTGTCAAACCCTGATGGTACCACCCAATAATACTCACGCACAAATTTTAATGACTATGATAAGTAGAGGACTTTAGTGGATTATTCAGGTCTCATGCAATGCGTATCGAAAAAGTTGCTACCAGTACTTGTGATCATAAAGCAGTTTATAAAACAGTTGTATGTATTCTCACCCCAGTGAAAACAGTAAAAAGGGGCTATGAAACTCACCAAGGTTTAGCAGATAGCAAGCAATAATCAAGTAGCAAGCAGTGGGTGTTCTCGTTCCCGTGTGCAACCTCCTAACGCCCTAGACGTATGAGGTTGTATAAGTAGATGTCTCAAAAGACCATCTATAGCGATTGTATAAGTGGGGGTTAATGTCCACTTAAGCCAATCGGGTAGGTGGGGGTTTTATGTCCACCTAAAGCTAGTTCATCAACTAGTATGTCCAAATAGTAGTTCAAGTTCGTTTATCAAAAACGCGTACGACCCGTTGGTGAAAGTTTGTAATAATAATTCTTTATGACATTATTATCAAGTTTGTGTCATCGTATACTTTGTCACATTATATATCATGTGCGGTTATAAGTTGTTACTCATGTTCGATACTTAGTGAAAAACAAGTTTAAAATATTCTGTCATTAGCGACACTAGTGTCAGTGTCGCATGCCATGCGACACTAGGGTAAGTGTCGCAGTGAGTGTCGCAAGGTTTCCACTGTTAGTGCCGCAAGTGTTACCACTGTTTGTTATGCGACACTTAGGCAAGTGTCGCAGGTAGTGTCGCATGGTTACCACTGTTGGCGTATTTTTAGTTTCCACTGTTGGTTATGCGACACTTAGGCAAGTGTCGCAGGTAGTGTCGCAAGGTTTGAAGTCACTGATGATAGGTCAGCGACACAGAGGGGTGCGACACTATGGTTAGTGTCGCAGGTCATGCGACATTAAGGTTAGTGTCGCATGGTCATGCGACACTAAGATCTGTCCAAAAATTACATTTTAGTCCAAGTGTTTTCAAGTGTCGGTTTTCGTTCGGGAAACTTTCTAAAATTAGTTTTTGGTCCAAGTTACTAATTAAGTCAACCAAACCTATTTTTGTTACCACTTTCCAAATATAGTAAGTTTTTCGAAAACAAGCCACTTTTGTTGACTTGGTCAAACTGACTTGGTTTGACCCGAAACTTTCACCCAACCCAAATATCAGTTTATAGGGCCTAAATATGTTGTCGGTTCATGCCGGAGTTCACCAAAAGTCGCGGTTTTTATAAAAGTCTAAAAACAGTCCATGTTCATGTTTTCTCGGTTTGTCGGTTTACTTTCTCTATTTTTCTTAACTAGCTATATTCCGAGTTAGAGTCCAAGATTTTTACCAGCTGTTCTACCATATGTCTAAAGGTTAACTTAATTTTTCCATTAATTATGGTGTCCATCTTGTTAGGTATAAAATTTATGGATGAATCCATACACAGTTTTCAATGTCATGCAGGCCAGTCGCATAGATTCATATTTCTAAGAAAATCCGTAGGTTTCTGGAAGGAGTCATAGAAGAACTTTTTGTAGATCTTTTCAATACGCAACTTTTAAAAAAAATGCATCTTCTAATTCTTTGTAGAACTCAAGTTATGGTCAAAATCATATGGTTCAAGTTTCTGACTTTCAGTACCAGAAAGTCTATGTGTTTTCATTTAAATTATTAAAAATACCAAACGAGCTCAAAAAGGCATGAGGTTTGCGGTGTTAGAAAGATAACATCTTGAGCTTGATTTTAACCTATAAAAACGACCATTTTCATGAAAGGATGAATTTTATAAAATTCGTGTAAGTGAAGAAAGTTTCTGGACAGATTCATGCCTGTTCATATAGGTGTTATAAAAACGTATTTTGATCAAGGTTTTGGACATATTAATGTTAGATGAACTTTATAACATGTAAATAAATCATATGAAATCAGTTTTAGAGAGAGAAAGTGTTGGTATCCTTACAAAGATTTGGTGAAGATGAGATGAGATGATGATGCTTGTGTTCTTGAGCTTGAAAAACCCTAGCAAATGATGGTGGTTGATGGTGATTTAGTGGTGGTGGTAATGGTGGTTGTGGTGGTTGTTTGTGGTGGTGTGAAGACTGAGTTTTCAGTCAAAGAGAGAGAGAAAAGTGAGAGGAATTTTGAGAGAAGGAGTGTGTGAAATGTTGAGTGTGAAAATGGAAAAGGGAGGTGGAGTGTATGCAAGTAATACTTGCATGCATTTTGAATGGGGGAGAGGGGAAGTGGAATGGGCAGCATCTTGGGGAGAGGGGGCCGGCCTAGGGGGGGCCCACCAGGGGTATTTTGGTCATTTTCACTTCTAGCTTCATTTGTTGCGTTTTACGTTCGTTTGCTCGTTCGGTTTGGTGTTAAACGTTTAATATGCGTTTTTAAGTAACGATCTAAGTTTCAATGTTACCATTTGAAGTATTCTTATAAAATACTTGAAAAACATTTATAAAAATGTTTCGTTAATTTATCGATCTCGATTTGCGCGTTCGTTGTACGAATTTTAAATCGCGTGACGTTTTATTTGGACGTTTTTCATTATCGTTTAAAGACACGATATATTAACTAATAGCTTTTCACTAATTAGTTTTATTTTAGATTCAAAAATATATTTTGAATTTCGTTCGATTGTCGGGCGCGTTCTGCGCGCTTTCGTTGCGTTTGAGACGTTTTAATCGAAACGTCTAGGTTTTTCGGGTATTATTATATTAAAATAATAATATATGATAAATAACTTCTAAAAATAGATTTAAGTTATTTATAGAAAAGTTTTCACCAACGTCGTATTTTCTGTCGGACTCCGTCCGGTTGTTTTGCACAATTTTACCAAATTGCGTGAGCGTAATTACAACGAATTACGTAGCGTAATATAAATCAATTACGGAAGTGTATATTCACATAAATATACAAATAGTTTCAAGTAATTACAAGCATTTAGCCTAATACAAAACTAAACACACGTAATTAGGGTTTCTAGAGGGTTAATCAGTAACCCTAAATCGTCGGGTGTCACAGTATCCCACACTTAGAGGAACATTGTCCCTAATGTTCTCAAACTAAGTTTAAAATTCTTGTGAAGGAATCCCACACTTAGAGTTTGAAAATATTTTGGAACCCTATTTCTAAGTTGATTTGATTTGTGTGGGGTTTAGAATCCCACACTTAGAATTTAAGCATGATGGCATAACGGCGAGTTATAGATGATAAAAGAGAATCACTAAGGAATGGAAAAGAAAAACTCCCCTAGAAAGGACTGAGATGTGTGAATGAAGATTATGATTCGGATGTGTAGGTCGATCAGTTTGTATCAGGATCTTTGCGTGAATCGTGCGTCATCTCGGTTTCTTCTTGGGGAACTTTCATACTTTTTACTCTCTCTTTTATTGCAAGTAATCTAAAAACTAACTAAGAAAAGCATAAAATAAGTAAATGATAGATAAACGATAAGATAGGATAGATAGATGGGTCCAACCAGATTACAGGTTGGAACCCAAATAGTTCAAGCAGCAACAGTCAAATACAGTAATCCCAAATATCAGTAATAATAATAAGTGATACAGTTATCCAACACAAATGAAAATAAAATCTGATAAGATCAAGGGTGAGAAGGATCCTGGTCGGATGGTGGTCCGTGAGCTGGAGGTGGCATGGAGTTGTAAGGTGCATGACGGGAAGCAGAGTGCTGTCCACTGGATAACCTGCGGGAGACTGATGCTGAAGATGAACTGCGTTGCCTGCCGGATGTTGGTGGCTGGATCGGGTACAAATGGAAGTTTGGATCTAGTCCCATCTCTGCAACCTCATACGATCCTAAGGAAGCACCATGCATCGGGTACGGTGGAAGCTCAGCAGAAGGCACTGGGTTGCTTTGAAGCATCCCTGTGAATCCTGAAAAAGTAGGCACAACAGTAGCAGTAGTCATATCAGGCAGATAATCAGTCTGCACCGGTACCTGGTCATCAACCTACATGTCCTGTCTGAACCCTGACTGAGGTGAGTCTGTCTCTGAAGATGTGTTTGATGTGGCTGACTCAGCTGGTCTCGGATGGGTCATGGTACGGGAAGATGGCTGTCCAATATGTGGGATATGCGGCTCATGTGGTGTCGCAGTGTGCACAGAGAAAACCGGCTCAGCCGCAGGAGTAGTCCTGGTACGGCGGGCTTGAGGAATCTCCATGTGCACAGTGTGAGTGGAGGATGTGGGTGGTATGGAGGTGTAGGGAATGGTGGTAGTGGGTGGCATCATGGCAAATGGATGTAGTGGCATGGTGTGGTAGTTGGGTGGTCGTGGGCCGCATACCCATGTAGGACGTGTAGGTTGTGGGAATCCAAACTCAGTAGCTAAATATGTATCCTGTGTGTAATGTGAGTTAAGCATACCCAATATACCATACATGAGCTCGGATGATACCGGATCTCCCCAACCAAACTCTCGAACAGGCGGTATTAGTGGACTTTGAGCCTCAGCAGTGGCTGTCTCTCCTTCCTCTCGCTCATGAGCAACAGCGGTCCTAGGCTGTCGGTGGAACGTGCTGTCATCGAACTCAAACCTAACACTCTTGCTCCTCGGGGGTCTCATTCGAACTCCCGGAATGATATCACCATCCTTCCATCTTATCTGCCCATCAGCATCTTTCTCTAGCAACCAAACCTTAACCATATAGTTAATGTCATATAGCTTAGATACCCTGTTTGCCACTGGTGTCAGGTTACCAATCACCTCCTCAGTCAACAGCCCCATTCTCCGAACTAACTTAGTGATTATTGCTCCCATATATGCAAACTCTGACTCGGTGTACCCCAACTCAGTAAGGATTCTATCAGCAACCAAATAAGCAACATTAACGTGTTCCTGCTCTATAATGCTCTTGATGATCTGCAAGTCCTTTACCCCAATAGCTCCCTTAGTCTTTCTCTTTCCTCGAATGCTGCAAGCGATGAGGTTGTGGAGAACTTGGTAGTGCTTATCAAGAAAGGAAGTAGCCTTGACATTGGACTGGAACTGATTCCCAGTCAATTCTTGCCAAATAGCAGTATGGTCTCGCTGTTTAACCTCAGTGTTTGCCTTCAGAAAGAAAGGAGTGGTAACTTGATACTCAGTGTATAATTCAAGATGTCCGGCGAAGGTTGCTAATGACATATGGTGAGGGTTTCCCATGAAGTTGAATCTAATCATTCGGTCATCATTTAGCTTATCAATCATTTTGTCGAACTGGAATGTTACCATAAACTCAGCAACTAACTCTTGATAAACATTTTCTTTAATCTCAAATAGATTCCTCCATGCGCGCAGATGTCGCTTCCCTTCCTTAAACATTATCAAATTTTCAAACCCTTCCTTTAAACCGATTTGCTCCAAATCCTCCCACACTAAATACCTATTTTCTCCCAACTGATGTGTTAGTCATGTCTGATACCTTTCCCGTTTCTCTGGGTCCTTGATGGATTTTCTGATATATCGGGGAAAATCAGTCATCTGAAAAATAAGAGAAAACAAGAACATGGTGAATTACCAAGAATAATTACAAGTTATTTGACTAAATCACATTCCCAATTTTGAATAAAAATTCGAAATGTGGGCTTTAGAATATGAGCAGTCCCAAAAACTTGTAATAGCTAATAATACCACCAAACTCAATTCTCAATCACCACAAGAAACTTTGGTTTACTATAATAGGCTATTAGGTCTTAATGATTTCTACACGGAAAGTCAAAGACTTATTTAACCATAACAAGCATGTATGATGAAGATTTAAATCTTAATCATGTAATTACCTTATCATGGCAAGTATAACCTATTACCGCATGCAAACAAACCATGATATTTAAACAAGTGTATAGCAATTTTGACCATATCATGCAAGTATCGCAACAAAGCTTCTTTAGTTGACAAATATGTTACTTGATTGTATCTTTTAAGTAATTATGGTATTCTTTTAAGTAGATACTATTTTTGAATTTTTTAAAAGTAGTTAATTAAGGAAAATGTAGTATCCATTTAAGATTTGCCATAACACTTTCAAAGATACAATTTTAAAACACCACCATGACTTTTTAACTAGAATGGTCACTAGTATTACTAAAAATTAAGCGTTTTGACTTTAAAAGTCAACATTACCAAAGTAAGGTTTCCTTTTTGTCATTTGCCAAATCTATCATAATACTAACTTGCATTAGCAAATCAAAGCAAGGCATTAGCATTTACTTAAATTAAAACATCATTTTATCAAAGGTTTTGTTTCAAAATGGTGACGTTTCAACAAAAGTCAACTTTCCATGCTTACTTTAATTTGCTAACTTGACCATATTACGCATTTAACCACAAATGAAGCAAATGAATAAGCTATACTAATTATATTTAGCAATAATCAATCAACAAACAACTTATCATAAGCATTTTAATCATTAATTGGTCAAAATGGGTTTACTAGTCATAAAAGTCAAATATAGTCAACTTTCCAAAGTCAAACATCAAATTGCTTCAATCTAAGAAGTAATGCTAGTTCCTACATCATCCTATATCATCACTAAGCAAGAATTAAAGCTCAATTTCGCAATGTAAAGCACAAATCATCAAAAACTAACTTGAAACCCTAGGTTAATAAAGTTAGAGAATTTTGGTATTTTAAGCTTGGATCTTACCTTAATGAAGATGCAATGATGTTAGATGACATAAAAGTAACCTAGAGATGAAGGTTTGAAGCTTGGTTTGGTTAATAATGGTGGAAAATGGTGGGTTTGGGGTGGTGGTGATGGGAGCCGCGGCAAAGGGAGAAGAAGGAGGGGGAGAAAATTGGGTTTTTGTTGTTTTGACTTTGTTTGACCAATTTTTACCCCTTTTATTTACTCCTCCTTTTTACCATTTGTGCATAAATAACATTTTAAATGTAATTACTAGGTATTTTGGGTAATTAAAAACCTTAGCCAAATATTTTAGCAAAAGTTTAAAATTTGGTACTTGATTGTGCGCAACAAAAGATTGTTTTATTAAATTGCAAGGAGAACTACTTAACTAGATAAAAATAAACAATATTTTTGGTTTAAAATTTTGACTCTTTAAAATCTAAGCAATTTAAAACTTTATAAAATATTTAGATTTAAGATTTTCAAGTTTTCAGAAACTGCGCAGATTTTGCGGAGACAAAGATTTTAAAAAGGGTTTTCTTTTTTTTTCTTTTTCTAAAACAAATTAAACCACTAACTAAACTAACTTATTTTTAACCTAAGAAAATTATTTTAAAGACCTAATTAAAGATTTTGGATTGCCTCCCAAAAAGCGCTTGTTTCAAGTCTGTAGCTCGACTATTGTTCCAAATCTATTTAAAGGGGATTGATCGAAAGCAATCTTGAAGTATATCGAGGAATAAAATCACAGTTTAAAATGTTAACGACATAATCAACCATCTTGGCAGGGTGTAATGAAAAATTTTCGAATTCGCTAAGAATCCTACATTCTTTCTGGCCTAATTCTAGCAGATTGTTAACAAACTTATTAAATTCCTTTCTAACTTTGTTTTTACTTGAAATTCCTATTCGCATACCGCGGTCTATATTATTAAGATCGTGAAGAAGATTTCCTAAAATTCTCTGAAACCTAAGTTCCTCTTTTGAGTCGGGATCTCCATTTGTAGTTTGCACTGCAATGGTGATATCCCAAATTAAAGATCTTTGAGAAACGGTAAAAGGGAATTTGGATTGATCGAACAACGAAGTGAGTTTAACGTGAATATCTTTTCTTTTGGCAAAGAAAACGGCTTCTGTCTTGTCGTCATCAGCTCCAGGAAATATTTCTTGCAACTTGGCGATTATATAAGCGGCGGGATCTACGAAAAAGGGAATTTTTCCAGAAATTACGAGAGTGATCGAAGGATCTTTAGAAGTTAATAGCTCAAGCTCTTTTATCATTGCTGCAACATAACGATTAATCATGGTTTGTGAAACTGATGGATAATCGGTGCAAGCAAATAGATCCATGAGGCGATCTATTTCTGATAATAGCTTTCGCTCTTGCTCTCGATATCGAGTGAAGATACCATCTTCCTTTTGGATCGGAAGACAGTGGAGAACACCTACGAGTATGTCAATCCTTAAGATGGTTTTTCTTTGCTCGACTGAGTAAGGAAAATCAGATATATTTAAGTGTAAGGCAAATGCCTTACACACACCTAACCTTTTATCAGGGTCAAAAGAATAACCAACGTATCGGATTTCATTAGCTTCTGAATCTTTCGGTATCTCCTTATCAACAACACGATAGATGGTGTGGGCAAAAATTGGTGATTTTGGAAGATGTTCATGAATATCCTCATTCCTTATGGGGATTCGTTCTTCATTAGATGAGGAATGAAAGGATTGAGTGTTTTCAGGACTATTATCGACAAAATCAGGGAATCTAGGGATATTTTCTAAGGAGTATTTAATCTCAGGCGCAGGTAGAACCTGATAGCTTGGAATGCTAGAAGCAGAAGTTGAGATCTTCTGTTGAGATTTGTGGTTTCCTAAGTCAAGATCTAAGAATTTCCCTAAGGTTCTAGAATCGTCGTCTGGGCTAGCGGAGGCTTCTTCCGGTGATGAGTGAAAGTCGGATTTCAACTCTGGTTCCAAGTGGTCGAAGAACTCAGCATCGTCCATAGCCGTCATTTCTTCAGTCGTCTTGGAGGCGGATAGAGAAATGCGACAGGAAGGTGGCGAATCGTAGAAAGATATTTTTGGATTTTTCTTTTAAACTAAGTTAATTTATTCTAAGAAAAGTAACTTTCGAACAGGTTGAGGATAACCTATACGAAAAGGATCTCCTAATTGCTTATTCTATCTAAGGCGGCTTCAGAATCGTAACGCTTTACGATCCCCGGCAGCGGCGCCAAAAACTTGATCGCGCCCAAACGGTCAGTCGGGTTTTCACCCCGTCGTCGGACCGTCCGTCTAGGCGCGGATCGGGTGAGTTTTAAAATTTATAAAGAGCTAGGGACTCAATTTATAAATACTACCTATCACACAGGGTGAGTAAGAAGTAAGTATAACTCGAGGTCGTTCTTAAATCGGAGCGAATTGAAACGAAGTGATGCCAAAGATAGAGTTTTGCATTTAGGATGGGTTTTGTGCAGATAGGTAGGTTTTGGGGGTTTTCTTATTTAATTAACTAATTAACTAAAGACAGGAAAAGTAAATAAGATAGAGTAGAATCGGTAGCTAGGTAGACAGATAGAGAATTGCGGCGGTTGAAACTTCAATAATCAGTTGCGGGGATGATGCTTATTATAGTGATAATTGGGGACATTTTCAGTTAATAAACAGATGCATTATGGGTGTAAACACTAGGACCCTACTTATTCTAGTTAAGTACCAGAATTAGTATGTCACGAGACCTAGGCTATCGTGATTCTGATCAGAACAGGCTGCTCAACCCCCCACACTATCATTTTGGACAAGTGACCCTTTAAGGGTGCAGGAATAAGGTAACAGACTGCCACTTGGGTTATTCTGACCGTTCTTAACACCTAAATGTAAATGCCATTTCCTAAATATGTTCAGATTATTAACTTGCTATTCTAAACTATCAGTTTTGTAGAGTCTAGGGGTTTTAATAATCCTGAACCACTGCTGGGCTCATTCCTTACGTTTTATTCTAAACTATCAGATTATTAACTTTCATCTCCAGACTCATTCCTTACGTTTTATTAGTTCAACTACTTCTGTCATGATCTAGCCTCTCTTTTGCAATCATTCATTCAACCCTAGGAACACCAGCGGGGTACAATGCATACTCCTTCCACAGTGTACTAACCTAGGAACCGTTTACGATGTACCGCACTTAGATAATTCCACATATTCGTGTAACCGAGGATGTACTTACGGTGTACCATGATATTTCCACAGCTTTTCATCCCTAGGTACATATACGGTGTATACTATCGAAGTGTTTCTATAGCTTCAGTTATAGGGGTAGCCAGACGGTGTACTGTGCACTTCCACAACTATATTGGTTTCTAGGCCATATTCTAGGGTCTCTTAGTAACCCAGAGTGTCGGCACAGACGGCTTTTTCCTGAGCTTCCACGTTGTACTCCACCAGTGGTGTTTCCAAAGCTATACTCAGTACTTCAGCCGAATTACAGTGACAAACATGGCTTCTTTACTATAACACAGATAACTTCCTACTGTACCTAGAGTTGATCAGGTTCTAAGCCTAAAGTAGTAGTCACACGAAGGACTGGAAAGGGTGATCCATAGCTAAGTCTAGATGCATGATAAGTTTAGACATAACAAATATAACAATTCCTAGTTATATAGATTTAAAGATTAATTCAACATCATCCCTACTTCTAACTATCTACATTTCAACAACCGCAACAGCATACTACTCAATAAACATGGCAATAACAGTAATATACATCATACAAACAGGCAGAAATAATTCGGACATAGTATAAGTATGAAAAGAGAGATATCACCAGTAAAATTGAGCAGAGTAACAGCTGAAAAGAAAAGGCAGAGTCTTGCACCAAGAATGCTTCTTATTACACCGTGATTACAATACCAGCTTTTCTCTCTCTCTACTGCTAACCAACTAACTATCTAACTCTCTCTCTCTAGAGAGAGAAACTATCTAAACTATTCTAGAGAGAGACTAAAAATATAAAAATATAAGAAAACAAAGAATTGAAGTGTGTGTGTTGAATGAGATGTGTGAGATGTCAAGTTTTTTGTTGAAATGATGAAATGAGGCTAGTATTTATAGAGAACGCACAACCGTATCCGTAGACCGTATCCAAACCTCAAAATGCACAACCGTATCGCAAGGGCAAATAAAAATCAGATTTTTATCACCCAAACGCACGATACGGCTGAGTTAGGGTGAATACGGGAGAACTGGACCGTATACGGCTGTGCGTTGGGTGAATACGGCTGAACTGGACCATATACGGCTGTGCATAGGCCGTATACGGCCTGCACAGACCGTATACGGTCTAGGTCCAGCCGTATATGGCCTGGACCAGCCGTATACGGCCTGGTTCAGCCGTATGCTGGCCTCTCGGTTCTCCGTTTCTTCGTTCGGGTGTAACTTCTTCATCGTTTATCCGTTTTGAGCGTTCTTTATACCCACGCGTTCGTATTTTCCTGACGAAGAGAATGACATAAGTTAGAGGTCATAACTCGGAGCGTAGCTTAAAGTGTATTGAAATGAGTGAACGGTGGTGTGATAAAGCAGTTTTGCCCGGTTTCTTATGTTTTTCATGCCATTTTTAGTGATTTTTCAAACATCGACTCCGTTTTGACTTAGTTAACAAAACTTTATGAATAATGTCCTTTTAAGTATGTTTTTGTTAACTTTGTGCCTAAAATGTGGAAGATAACGTACGTAGAAACATGACTTTTTACGTGTTATCAAAAAGAAAGGATAGATATTACCCGTAATTATTGAGAGCAAAACGATGCTTATATTACTTCCAAATATTCCAAAATGTTACATTGCTAAGCTAGCTACTACTAACTACTACATAATTAATCTCCTACTTATCTCTCACTAAATTAATTAAATTAGCTTAGAGAAAAAGTAGAGAGAAAAAGAAAATAAAAGCTAGAAACAAATAAGAAAGATATGAAAGGTGTGGAAGGTGTGTGTTAAAATGAGACTTAGGGGCTGCTATTTATAGGCAAAATGTGACTCACATTAACACCCCTAGGCTCACATTAGTAAAAGTAGCGAAAGGTGGTGCACCAGGTACGAAAAAGTAGCGAAAGGTGGTGCACCAGGTACGAAAAAGTAGCGAAAGGTGGTGCACCAGGTACGAGCAAGGATGAAAAAGTGAAAAAAAGACGGGAGGGTGGAGGCCGGCGCCGCCTGGCTGCTGGCCGGCGGCGGCCGGCGGCGGCCGGCTGCCACCCGTTCTGGTCCGTCGTCTTTCGTTGCGTTGCTTAATTCGCGCGTATCTTCGTCGTTATGCGTCCGTTTGTGTTGATTCTTTTTGCGTTGGATTCGTAATTCAAAAACAAAGACTTTGATGTAAAGATATCCCAAAAATATGTCTCTTATCTCCAGATGTTGCGTACGAATCATTTGGATCTTCCGGCGGGTGTAGAATCTTCATTATTTATCCGTTTTTGTTGATTCTTCTTCTGTTGGATTCGTAATTTGAAAACGAACATATTGGGTGAGATGGATGCTGGTGATGGGCACTTTTGTCTCGAAATCTCGTTTTGATGCCTTGAATCTTCAAACGTGTGTGGAATCTTCGTTTTTCACCCGTTTTGCTTGATTTTTATCGTGCAACCTTGTTTTTACCATATTGGCATAATATTACTGATTTGTATTGGTTTTGAGTTTAAAATGCCAAGAATCATTCCAGAATGAGAGAGATATCGGTAGTAAAAATATGACTTTTTACGCGATATCAGCGGCAGAGACGGAAAAAACTGCGCTGGTGGATAAAGACAAGCAACTTCAAAGCAGGTGCGTTAATAATTCCTTAGTTTTATTTTTATGTATTTTGCCTTTCAGCTCCTGAGCGCTCGCTTGTGTACAGGTTCGACGACTTGACAACGGACTTGGAAGCCGCCAAAAAGGAAGTGATCGAGCTGGAGACTGTCTGCAGTCTTCATATCAAGGATTTCAATGAGTCTGAGTCCAGAAACTCAGATTTGGCGGAAGACTTGGAACGGCTTCAGAAAGGTATCCCCGGCTTGGTCAAGCTGGCCATGGCATCCGATAGCGTAACGGTTCCGTTTAAGGAATTCCTGACCGCCGTCCAGGAGGTGGAGGTGCTACAAATGATAAACCTCATTGCGGAGCATGTTCCGGAGCTCCCAACTCCGCTTCCTGATGCCATAACGTCCAAGGTGAACCCGGACTGCTTTGAGCGGGCGCAACGGGCGAGCGAGGCCCTGAAGACAATCTCCATCCCGTTTATAGAGAGGATAGGTAGGGAGATGGAGTTGTCTGTAGATGATATTTTGGGGATGCGGCAATAGATTGATAGGCTTGTTTGTGAGGCCGGCATCCCCGCTATGTAAGAAATTTTGACTTGTGAATAATATAATGCAACGTTTATTTTGTAATTGCACGTGTCTAATGCTTAATTTATGTACGTACATTTTTTTTATTGTCATGACTTAGTAGATTTCTAGACTACTTTATGGGTTGGCGTGTGGCGGAGGTGTGCCTCGGCTCGGCGAATGTCATTCCGGTCACACCTCAGTGGCTAATGGAAACTTGAGGGGACCTCTGCCTTCGGGACGCTAGAAGGCATTCCCTTGTGTGGGCAGGCTCGTTGTGCTCCGGGCTTAACTGACTCCCCTGGCCATATACCGGAGTCACAACGACGACGCCTGATGACGGTTTTCTTGCATATATATTTTAACAATGGTGTATTAAAAAATTTTGCGGGATAGAAGAATAATGCGCAATCAAAATTTTATTAATTGGATAGATGCTACGAAGGTGGAGGATCAGTCCGGCATGAGCTATTACAAAGTTTGATTACATATAACATTTCTTTAAATTCGTCACGTGCCAGGAGCGCGGCACGAACTTGCCATTCAGAGTGGACAGGACATAGGAGCCATTTGCATTTGCCTCTGCAACCTGATACGGACCTTCCCAGCGCTGTCCAAGCTTGCTTGTGTTCTCAGATTTACTGGCCTCATTGTTACGCCAGACCAACTCTCCCACCTGGAATGAGAGTGGGCGCACGCGCTTGTTGTAGTAGCAGGCCATTTTCTGTTTGTTTGCAGCTTGGCGGATATCTGCCATTTCACGGCGTTCCTGCAACATGTGGGAATTCTGCTGCTGGACCCTCACACTTCCATCCTCAGTGAAGTTGATAATCCTTTCACTGGGAACACTGATCTCTGCCGGGATAACCGCTTCACAGCCGTAGACGAGGCTGAAAGGGGTTTCGCCGGTACTTTCTTTAGGAGTGGTGCGGTGAGCCCAAAGCACGTTGGGGAGCTCATCCACCCAACCGGTGCGACTTTCTCCGAGCCTGGCTTTTATGCCAGCCACCAGATCCCTGTTCGTCACTTCTACTTGACCGTTGTCCTGGGGTTGGTATACCGATGTCAACGTCTGCTTGATGTTAAGTCCCTCGCACCAGGGCTTAAATGGGTTTAGAGCAAACTGCTTTCCG
Source organism: Pseudognaphalium luteoalbum (assembly GCA_963422505.1). Classification (NCBI taxonomy): domain Eukaryota; kingdom Viridiplantae; phylum Streptophyta; class Magnoliopsida; order Asterales; family Asteraceae; genus Pseudognaphalium; species Pseudognaphalium luteoalbum. The sequence goes on from OY730196.1 coordinate 55,319,824, forward strand.
TTGTCGGTGATGATTTCATGCGGGATACCGAAGCGACACACAATATTATCCCATACGAAGTTTCAAACCTGCTTGCCGCTGATAGTGGCTAGAGGCTTGGCCTCAACCCATTTTGTGAAGTAGTCGATGGTGACAATCAGGAATGTGACATTGCCGGGGCCTGGTGGAAAAGGTCCCACGATGTCGATGCCCCACTTGAAGAAAGGCCACACTGATGAGACTGGAATCAAGTCATGCCTTAGGGATCTTGCGATAGGAGCATGGATTTGACAGGAGGTGCAACGCTTTGTGACTTTAGCTGCATCCCTGTACATGGATGGCCAGAAATACCCCATGCGCATGATCTTTGCCACTACTATTTTGTAGCCCGAGTGCAGGGCACATGACCCTTCGTGTACTTCGCGGATGATGTTCTCGGATTGCTTTGGACCTAGGCACCTCAAGTTCGGTCCCAAGTATGATTTTTTCATGAGCTCACCTTTTTCAATGAAGTACATTGGGGCCTTCATCCGGATTTTCCTTGCTTCAACCGGGTCCTGCGGAAGGAGGCCGGACCGGATGTAGGACATGATAGGTGTCATCCAGTTATCTCCAACTTCTTCTACCTGGGCAACTGCGCCAGCATTATCAATAGATTTTTGTCCCAGAACTTCAACCAAGACTTTCTTAGTGAGATGAGCAAATGTGAGGGATGCCAGTTTGCTCAAAGCATTCGCCTTCTTGTTCTTGTTTCTTGGGACCTGCTCAATTTCAAATGACATGAATTGCTTTATCATGCTCTTAGCGAGTGCTAGGTATTGTATCATTACTGTGTCCTTCGCCTCGAAAACACCGTTGAACTGGTTGGCGACCAGCTGTGAGTCAACGTATGTTCGGAGATCTTTGATGCCCATTTCTGCTGCGATTATGATGCCGAACAATAATGCCTCATACTCCGCTTCGTTGTTTGAGGCGGGAAAGCCAAAACGGAGAGCGTAAGTGTGCTCTTCTCCATCGGGGCTGATGAATATCAAACCAGCACCGGCGCCCTCAGAGCTTGAGGCACCGTCGGTGTATAGTTCCCACACAGCAGATTTTTCACGAGTTGGGGCATCCGAGGTGCACCTGCTCTCTACCCCCCAAGGAAGTTCGGCGAGAAAATCAGCAAGGACATGTCCCTTGACTGCGCCTTCATGGACAAAATGTAATCTCGTGCTCACCCAGTTCTATGGCCCATTTGGCAAGCCGGCCCGAAATTTTCGGCCTTGATAGTACTTGTTAGATTGGCTGGTCTGTGAGAACTGTGATGGGATGTCCCTGAAAGTACCGGCGCAATCTCCGTGCCGAATGCACGAGTGCGAGGACCAACTTTTCAATTAGTGAATATTTCAACTCCCCCAGCTGTAGGGCGCGGATAACGAAGTATACTGACATTTGTGTCTTGTCACGCAACGCAATGAGCACGGAGCTAACGGCGTTCTGAGACGCTGCCAAGTACAGGGTGAGCGTTTCATCAGGGATAGGAGCTGTGAGAGTTGGCAGCTCTTTCAAGAATGTTTTCATGTCCTAGAACGCTTGCTCTGCCTCGGGTATCCAGGAGAAATCTTTCTTGTTGATGCAGCCCTTGAGTGTGTTAAAAAATGGCAGTGACCGTTCTGCGGCTTTGGATAGGAATCGTGCTAGAGCTGCTAGCTTCCCATTCAGGCTCTACACGTCTTTTTTGCTCTGCGGCGATATCATGTCCACGATTGCCTGTATTTTCTTTGGATTGGCTTTTATGCCCCTCGGAGTCACCATGTGACCGAGGAACTTTCCCTCCTCCATGCCGAACGAGCACTTGGCCGGATTGAGTTTCATATTAATCTTTCGCAGTGAGGCAAAGGTTTCCAAAATGTCTTCGAGTAGTTGAGATTCAACATTGCTTTTTATAACAATGTCATCAACGTACGCCTCCAGGTTACGGCCAACTTGTGACTTGAAAGCGCTGTCAACGACGCGCTGATACGTTGCACCGGTGTTCTTGAGACCGAATGGCATTTTGGTGTAACAAAAAATGCCCTGGTTCGTGTGAAACGCGGTTTTTTCTTCATCAGCCTGTGCCATTAATATCTGATGGTATCCCTTGTAGGCATCCAGGAAACACTTAAATCGGAACCCGGAGATAGACTCAACTTTCCAATCGATTTCGGGGAGTGGGTAATTATCCTTTGGGCATGCCTTGTTAACATCTTTGAAATCAACACACATTCGCCATGAGCCGTCAGATTTTTTGACTAAGACGGGGTTGGGCGACCCACGTCTTGTATTGAACTTCACGCATGATGCCGGCATGGACGAGCTTGCTGACCTCTTCACATATGAACAGGCTTCGATCAGGAGCCATGCCCTGCTTTTTCTGTCTGACTGGAGTGATGTTGGGATTAATGTTGAGCCTATGCTCGGCGACTGACCGGGCACTCCAGTCATCTCAGAGTCTTGCCAAGCAAAGACATCTGCGTTTTTGGTGAGTATCTCGCAAAGTTTCAACCTTGTAGAGGGACTTAAAGCCAGACCAACTCGTTTTTTTTGCTCCGGGAATCTTGAGTTAACAGCCACCAGTTCGTCGGTTGTCATGGTTAATGGAACCGTAGCGATCCTGGAGATTTGAGCACATACCGGCATGGCCGTGCCGGTTGTCTGCAAGGTGGCAATGCCCGCAGGCGTTGGAAATTTCATCAGCCCGTGGACTGTCGATGTGATGGCTCTAAACTGATGCAGAGCAGTGCGGCCCAATAGGACATTGAAACGTGATGGAGCGTGCACTATAACAAATTCCAGTTCTACCGTCCGGCAATACGGGTAACTACCCAAAGTGACATCTAGGGCGAGCCTGCCAATCGGCCATTTAGTTTCATTGGCATAACTGGACAGCGGGGATAAAGGTTCCCTTAGTTGCGCTTGTATTGGCAACGGCAATTGCAAGAAACAGTGCTCATACATGACTTCCACGGCGCTACCCATATCGGTGTAGACCCTGGAAATTTGACAGTTCCCTATGCGTGCCGAAATAACGAAAGGCTCAGGTGGAGCGGACATTAGCAGTGGTGGAAAAGAGATTGGTGCCAGTTGCCAACCTTGTAGTGATTCTACTTTCCTTTTTGAACTTTTTCGCTCGGATTGGATCATGTGAATGACTGCGTCCGGCAGATCTCGGGAATCATCTTTCCGTTGCCAGTCGTAGGTCTTCATGCCGTCTGCTTTTTTAAACTTCTTTCCAGGAAGCAAATGATTTAGCTTACCCGCCTGGATGGCTGCCTTTATTTCTTTCCGAAGCTGCCTGCAGTCGTCAGTATCGTTCTCGTATTCTTTGTGAAAGTCACAATACTTGCCATTCTTTGGGGTGTCACGATGCTCCATCGGGGGCGGAGGGTTAAACGCGCTCCGCGCTGCCATCTCGGTAAGCAAGATTTCTTTTGGTGACTTAGTGAGTGCAGATAGCAATGAGTTCTTATCGTACGGCTGGCGACGGGCCAGCTCGCGGTGGTCGGCACGATGATGATCGTGGCGTGTGTCACGGCAAAAGTCTCACCGCTGGTTGTCGCGGCGACCAGAGCCGGAGCCAGACCCGCTATGGGGTCGGTCATGCTCGACCCGATGTGACTCTTGGGACGGACCTTTGTGCAAGTCGGTATCTTCGCCGGATCGCAAATAGTCCCGAGCTATGGAGACGGCCTCGGAGTATACCTTTGGCAACTTCCTCTTCAACCGATGGTATATGGTTGGATAACGGTCCTTATCAATGCCGTAGATGAGACCGGCTATTTGCTGGCTTGGTGGGAGCTTGTTTATCTTTTGACACTCGGTTGTAAAGCAAGTGAGGAAATCATTCAAAGGCTCACGACTCGTCTGCTTAATTTCGAAGACATCGAGATGAGTAACCGTGTGCTGTTTCAAGTTGTGGTATTGTTGCAGGAACTTTAGTCGGAGGTCGGAGTAGCTGTTGAGGCTTCCGACTGACAACTTCTCGAACCATCCACGAGCGTTGCCCTATAACACTTGTGGGAACATGTGGAATGCCACAGCATCCTCCCAATGCTCAGTTTTGATAGCACCCTCAAATCGCTGCAAGAAGTCCTCAGGATCCGAGTCACCGAAATAGGTGCCAATGGTAAGCGGAATAGTGAGCTTTGTTGGCAACGGATGGTCTGCTATTCTGGAGATAAACCTTGCTGTGGTGGTGGAAATCGGCATTGGTTTTTTCACCTTCTCACCCTGTATGGTGGAATAAAACTTAGCAATCAATGTGTCCGCCGCGGACTCGTCGTACTGTGTCGGGAATGAGCCCGGCGGAGCGGCGCTGAGGATTAAGTTGGCCAACATTTTGCGACTTGCAGCCCTATCCATCTTACCATGATCTTGGGTGGGTGGAGGTAGCACTGTCCGCCGTGGCGGAGACGGCGGCGGGACCTGCTGCTCAGGAACCACGACAAAACCCATTTGTGCCAGCATGTGTTGGGCTTCGGCGCTAGAGATGGACTTGGGAGTAGACGAAGTGTTATGTAAGCTGCTCTCCGGTGGAGGACGATGTTCGTTGTATTCTCTGCACCGGAGAGGTAATCGTTCTGATTGAAGGTTAACTGCCTTGGATCAATCCTCAGATTCACCTTCGGCCCCGATAACGAAGCATGTGGGGTATTTTGGTTGACGGTTGTTTGAGGAGATTGATCGGCGCTTTGTGGCGGTGGTGGCAGATTAACATTAGCACCCTCGCCACCGTTGTCATTTTGCGCAATGACAACCATCGCTTAGCAGTTTTCCGGCGTACGGATGGTGGTAGAGTTGTCGTTTTCTGGTAAACTAACCGTGGATGACGCCAATTGTTCAAGCGTAAAAACACTTGATTACAATGATGATGATGATGAATGAGGAATCGAACTTATCACACTCCGATTAACGTGCGAACCCAGTATCGAGACTTAGTCAATCGAGGGTGGTGAGAGCTTAATTCTACGTGAGCAATCAATTGAGGATTACTCTGGGATTTTATGAGGTGTTGTGCTAAAATAGAAACAAAACACTAGTATTTATAGGCCAAACCCTAATCCGACGTGGAGGGTTTGGTCGTGGGGGAGCAGGACAATTACTGTACCCGAGCTGACGTGGACCAATCGGATGGGCCGACCAGGTAAGTGGTTAAGCCATGTTAATAACCTGGATATAACAGCTGCCGATTGTACTATTTATCAGAGAATGTCGGTTCCATGTGTGAGGCGCGGGTCGCTTTATTGTTTTACCGCAGCGCCCGTGAATAGAGCACTCACGATGATTAGGCTCTGGGTTCGGGACGGAACGTATCCGGCCCCATGACTCTACTCGGGAGCTGATCCCCGCGTCACGGGCTACAAAAGCTGACCGCGGATGTCATCCGTGCCCGGGCTCGGGGTTTGGGCCGTTCCCACGTAGGATGATGGACATACATCATTAGGATACCTTCTTGGATATTACAAGTTCAGTAATTTATTTGATTATTTATGGGTCTCGAATTATAGGTTTTCCTTACTCTTTTAGCTTATCACTACGAATAGGGGTGTACCATTGGCGTGTGGTGACAAACACAGACCAAGCACACCCACCCAGTGACATTGTTTGGATGTTGACAATGATGATCCAAAATTTAATGAAGATAATCTGAGAGAAAAATCCAAATTTATCTTGGGAGGTTATTACATCCAAATTTAATCTTACACCTTTTATCCATGTTAGTCAATAAATATATAATTGTTTTCTTAATGTGTGTATAGCATGTTAATGTAGTATAAAATTTTATATTGCTTGAACAGGGGCCTTGTTTATAGAATAAGAGTTTTTGGCACTATCTGTCTATGGAAGAGCTACCTTACTGCCCTAGCTATTTAAAGCTTACCAAGGTCGCATACAACTTTTTAGGTAATTTGATTTAGTATCCTATTTGTTTTCTCAAAATTCTTAGTCGTTTATTATTGTTCTTTCACTACTCTTTTCATCATGCTTAACATTTACGCATTTATAATTAACCTATGTATGGTTGGCGACCACTATTGACTTTCGAACGTGTCCTTTCATTTGGGCTGACTTTTAATCTCAGTCGTCCTATTTGTGTGACTGTTTGGTAGGTTGGATCATTCTGAACCATTGATTTATCTAAAAGCCACCCACTCCTTGAAACAGTGTGTAGTTCGTCCATCTACATTCACACTGCTGAACTAAAACCGGGTTAGTTTATTTCCATTAAACTGATCAGGTTATTTCCAATAACGGGCCACACTGTTTACACAGACAAGAGGATAAACTAAATTTGGGATGATTAGTAACACCTTTTGTTCATAGATGTGAATTATTAAAAGATTACATATGTGTAAAATGTGATTTTATAAGTTGCATTGTTTCATAATAATAATCTAAAATTCTTTGATAAATATTACTTTAGATGTTTGACATCTATATTTATAGGTGTTTTATCTAACCCATTGACCGGTCAAACGAATAAACATAAGCCAAAAGTAAATGGGTCGAAGTTTCCGGTGCTACTTAGATGTTATATATCATGTGCTAAAGGCTCTATTTTTGTGTTTAATTGTTGTATCGACTTGTAAAGATCCCCAGGCGTAAGAAGCAAAATTATATATGCAAGCTCCAAGTATCAATTCAAAATGGAGTCCAGGAGCAACTGTATGACAACACAGAAATGGATGTTCATGTTTTGTAAAAGGCGATTCAATTAAAACAGTGGAATTGAAGTTGATCATTGTCTATTTTGCTCAATGTTAATAACGTGAGGGGTATGTGCCTGCTTTGTCTCACCACCTGTATTCCAAGTAGCAGTAGCAAAATGGGTGGGTACTATTTGGTCAACTATTTTTGAGTTAAAATGGGTCATTTTTATTACGAGTTTAAAGTCTGGCGGGTTAGGTTGGGTTGATCTGAAAATAAATTATTGCTTCTATTTAATATTTTATTATATATAGATTACAAATTATAGGAGTATTGGCATGTTATTACTACCTTAAAGGTTGCCAATTATCTTTATTTCTTGTCCTTACTTCTGGTGAAACAAACTGCTAGGAAAAATATAAATATAAGGGTTCAATGGTTGGATTATGGAAGAATGAATGGCCTGTTTCAATTTTCATTTTTATTGGCTTATTGTTGATAACTACCTTGCAGGAATAAGGTAGAAAGGGAGTGGATGAGTTTATCGTACTTATTTCTAATTGACTTAATTGAGATTTTTTAATTATAAGCTCAACAATTTCATAACTGCCTAATTTATAGACAACTGAAATGACTGGAATGGTAGAGTATGTAGATTCATGATTTTCTTCATATTAATAATTATAACTATATTTTAGTGTAGTAATAATAAATGTGTCTTAATCTACGTTACACTCATCATATGATCATTGAAAACTTTGTTTCAGCAAAGGCAAGCGGGTGATTTAAAGCACTCGCAAGTGATTCAAGCACAAGAGAGAAAGTTACATGTATACTTTCTATAAGTCATGTTCAAGACTATATACAATCATAATGGTAATTTACCACCTCATTGTTATATTACGGGTTTAGTATATGGAAATGCATCAAACTTGTACGCGATCTTAATTGTGTATACTCAACTAATTTTTTTTCTATTGTGTGTACCCAACTTTCAAAAAAAAATATTTTTGATGTATTTTGCTGATGTGTCGTTTGCTTATGGTTCCACTTGACATCCACATATATCGATACGTCATCAAAAGTATTACAAAATACATCAAAAATACACTTTTTGAAAGTTGAATACACACAATAGAAAAAAAATTAGTTGAGTACACATAATTAAGATCGCGTCAAAGTTTGATGCATTTTCAGACTATGAAGCACCGAAACGCCTATATGGTACACGTACCCGTATCAGAAACGCGATGGAAACGGATACGCCTGAGAAACGGCAAGAAACGTTTCGGGGGAACGAGAAACGTTTCCATAGAAGTTTCCATGAAGTTTCTATAAAGTTTCCGTAAAGTTTCGGCCAAGTTTCTATTTTTTAGTGTTGTCATGGGCTATTTAATGGGCTATAACCGGTCGACTCTTCAATTCCTATTCTCTTCTTCTGATCAGTCAACATGGTTGAGAAATTCCGGCAAGTTGCTTGAATATTCCGGCGATGTGTAATATATATGAATGGAGAAGATGTATGGGGAAGATGATGATGTATGGAGAAGTGAAAAGTCAGCCTAGGAAAAGATGAAAATACAGAGAAATAGAGGAGGGAGGGAAAAAAAGAAATGGTCAAACTTTTTCTACAAGAAAAGTTTAAATATTACAAGTTTAGTCCTCTAACTTTGGACTCTATCGCATTTTCACTTTAAATAATTTTTAAATGTATTTTCAAGACCCTCTCTTGTTAAAATATCACAAACTTTTATATATTTCTTAGATATTATGTACTACTTTTGCTAAGATATTATAAAATATCGAAATTATATATAGAAAACTCTAATCCGTTTATATATTTAATAAAATATATATATTTTTTTATATTTTATATTTGCCGTATCTCTATTTTATCCGTATCCTGAAATTTTGAGTTTTGCCATTTCTCGTATCCGTTTCCCGGTGCCGTATCCGTTTTCGTGCAACCTAGTTTTCAGATACTAAACCCTTATATTACCATCTTGCAGAACTAAAAGGCATTGTTATAATCACACAGGTTGAGTTTGTAGATATGCAATCACAATTGTTGAATGATTTTTATGTGATGGATATTCAAAAACTTGGGTTTTACTACCAATGGCATGAAAAAACTTATATTTTGGCGTAGTTTGGAGATTGCAGTGTCTGCTACGTTATTTACTTCTTCTTTTTTCTTTTCCTTTTTTACATTCAGGTCTCCTGAATGTAACTATTATTGGCACTAGAATCGTTCTTATGCAGATGCAGTTAGAGGTATCCTAGGTACTACTACCAATTATAAAACTTATAGTTGATTTTAGTTTAAGTTCTTTGTTTATGATGTTTTTTAAGTGTCTCTATGGTTTGTCACTTGCATACACAGGTGAGAAAATGAGTTAGCAGAAGAATTTCTGATTCTACTACACGTTTGCTTTCTATAAATTCTTTTCAATAATAAAAATATGTTAATGTTAATCCATAACCTCATTATTATTAATTTACATCTAGAAAAACTTAAAGGCATTATTATCGATCATATGGGCTGAATTTTGGAGATATGTAATCACAATTGTTAAACGATTTTAAAGAGATGGGTATCTGAAGCTACTTATAATGTTCAAAAACTCGTTTTTTTTACTAACATTCATTACCTTTCACAATCCTCACCCTCTAATACCATCAACCAAGCATACCCTTAGTATTTTTACATTTAATTTCTTTTCTTTTATTTGTAAAACTAGTAAGTTTTTGGGTTGTACGATGCACAACCCACGTCCAGAGATGCTAATGTTAATTTTTTTGTAATGTTACATATATGAGTAAGAATTTATTCATTGATAAGTAACTTCTTAATAATACAACTACCATAGCTCATAGAGGGTGAACATAGATCAATCATGAAAATAATTATCATAACTAACACGTCGGTCAATGAAAAACCAAACTCATCGGTTATCAGTTTGTCGGTTAATTTGGTGTTGATGGGTCGATTAACGGTTAACCATCGATAAATAGAATAATCAAAATTGAACCATCGATTATTGATGTAGGTTGGTTAATCAGTTATGAATCAGTTATCGGTTAAATATGCTCATCCCTAGCTCACATATTAACATTTCCAACCTTTTTCACAATTTTTTAGTTCACTTGTTGAATACGTTTGAGTGTCCTTTAGTTGATAAAGATATATCACATTTAGAGAATTTTCAAATATATAACATATCCCAATATTAGAAATTGAATACTTACAATAGAAAATTATTTTATTATTATTAGCTTGATCTCACTTGAACCATACATATGTTCACCAACAAAGTAGAAAGGTAGATGGTAGTAAAAATATCATAATTTGAATACTTACAATGGAAAAACATCTTATTATTATTAATTTGATCTCACTTGAATCATATACATGTTTACTAAGAATGTCAATTTAAACTTGTAGCAAGCTAGATGGTATAAATATCATAATAATGAAGAAGAAATGACAAAATATGTATACATGTTATTTTGTTTATTTATTTATTTATTCGTCAATGATTAAGTAATTAGTGGAAGTAATTATGATAATTTATTATTGATTGTGGACACATAGCTACTTCTAAGAAGCTTATGTGTTCATTTTTGAGAAGCTTATGTGTCCATTTTTGAGAGTATGATGCTTTTCTTATATATCAAAGATTTATTAAGAAGGTTATTGTTACAAGTTCAACATTTACTCTCTTCTTTTTTTCTCTATTCTAAATCAACGTTTATTTATAAAAACTTTTCTTACAAGTTACGTTAAGAAATTTATATTTCTACGTATACAAGACACATCATCACCCTTTCCTTTTCTTTTATTTTAAGACTAGGTAAAAAAATTGTTATAAGTTCCTGTTTTTCTACAATATCTTTCCATGAATAGCTTTCTTTAGTTGACACATCATCATCCTTTCCTTTATTTTTCTAAGACTTGGTAAGAAAATTTGTTATAAGTTCTTGTTTTTCCATAATAATAACTCATTTCCTTTTTCTCTTTACATGATACAACATTAAAGCCTTAGTATTTTTACATATACTTTCTTTGCTTTTATTTGTAAGATAAGTTTTATTAAAAATGTTATTGTTACAAGTTCAACATTTACTCTGTTCGTTTTTCTCTATTCTATATCTATGTTTATTTAGAAAAACTCTTCATACATGTTACCTTAAGATATTAAATTTCTATGTATACAAAGAAAGCCCAGAGCTATCTTTGCTTGATACATTATCACCATTTCCTTATTTTTTCAATACTTAGTAAAAAAAATGTTACAAATCCTTGTTTTTCTACAATATATTTATATGTATATAATATCGCGTAAAAAGTCACATTTTACTACCTATATCTCCCCAATTAATATTAAAACTTGGCCAATAAGCTCAAATATTACATTAATTGATGTTATTTTTTCAAGAAGGTTAAAATGAGAAAGCACGAGAAAAATCAAGCATATGGGATGAAAAATAAAGATTTTGTACACGTTTAAAGATTCGAAACAAATCAAGACAAGCTATCTCAACATAAAAGATTCATCTCAAAGATTTCTACACACAAAAAGTATTCTTTTTTTGAAAAATGAATCCTACACAAAAAGAATCATCGAAAATAGATGAAGAACGAAGATTCTATGCGTAACGAAAGATTAAAAAACATTCAGATCAAATTATCCCGAGTTAGAAGAATTATCTTAGAGAGATCTTTTTATCAAAGTCTGCGTTTTTAAAAATCGAATTCAATGTAAAAAGAATCGTTGAAAAGGAATGCGTAACGAAGGAGATACAAAGCAAAAAGATAACCGGAAAGCGCTTGGGCAGGAACAGGCTGGCGCCGACCGGATACGCCTCCTTTTGGTCCGTATATGTCCTGGACTGGCTGGATCCAACCGGAACCGGCACGCCCGGCCCGATACTGATTTCTTTTCATACTCGCGCACACTGTTCTTTAAAATGAGCCTATTTTAGTAATCGTGAGCCAAATTTCAATTATAAATATAACGTTAGATTCGTAATTCAAAAAAGCACATTCCTAGCATACTTTCTTACTCTAAAAATCAGTTCCTTTTCTCTCTCTATTTTTCTCACTCTAGATTAGTTTTTAGATTAGTGATGGAGCACAATTAAAATAGAACAAAAAAGCGGAACATATTGTAATCTTTTGGTGTACACTTGGGATTGCGATATTTAATTCAAGTCTATTTTTTCTCACACTTACTCCCGGTTATTTCTATTCCTATCTATCTTAATTAAAAATGTATTTTTTAATTATGTTAGATATACTTATTGTCATGCTTAGCGAGTAGATTACTTTTCTATTTGTTGTGTTGTAGTTAACATAAATACTTATGGGATGATTTTAAATTATTATGAAATAATATGACGGCCTCGATTCGACTTTTCCTTGATATAGTGCTGGAAATGCTTTATGCAGGGTACAAATGTACGAAAGTCTGGAACGACCGAAGGTAGTTATATTACGGATCGATATTATAAAAATGGAAACTTTATATTCGAACTTACTTTATCGTTACAGTATTTACCCTAAGACTATATAATCTCCTTTTTGTCAACAAACGTGGTGGTAACCTTATAAAGAGGAGTTGCGAACCTTAATACTTGGCCAATAATTATCTACCTCAAAACTATGGTTTAATTATATAGTCATGTATGCCCGTCCCTGAATTATGTTACCCGCTTCACTCCCCGTCCATGGGTCAAATTTTTTGCGGGTTCAGTCCCTTGACCCGGATTTCTATTTCACTCTCAGTCCCTATCAAATACAATAAGGGTAAAGTAGTCTTTTTATTAATTTTTGTCTTTATTACTTTTTGGTGTAGAAAAATTAAAGAACTTATGTCATGTAATCACTGCACAATTTCATATACATACACATGTATACAAACAGGGGAATTAAAATTAAACTAATTTCCTTCTTTTATTATTTTTATTTTTTCGAAATCATAATCTAAATCACAATTTTAAATTCTCAAACTATTCAATGGAAAGTTTCACATACATTTCAAGATAAACAAAATGGATTTCGTGGCTCTATAAAAACCACCACCCCAGCGCCGCCAATTCCACCACCGCAACGCCACCAGAGGGTCCCAACTTTGTTTCCTTCTCCGGTGGTAGCAGTCTAAATTCTCATCAACATTGACAGACATATGTTCATCTAAATCTTTCATCGATCGACAAACCGTAAACAACGAAACAATTAAATTCGTCTGAATACTTACAAAATCACAACAATGTATGATATCAAAATCGGCCTAATCGGGAGCAAGCTGAAGTAACGAACCAGCAACAGTGATGTGATAAAATCAGGTTATAAAATATGATAAGAAAATTATTGATTATCTAGATTAAAACACAACTAGGCAAGTGTACCTAATCGCACAACAATATAGTAAAAGTAAATTCCGGTTAAGTTCGTCTCAACAGGGAACAATATATGTGTATTTTAAGTAATTAATTTATGTTGGGACATGTTTGTGCGACAACAGTTCTAGCTTGTAATAGTGATCAGTTTGTAATTAAGTTTTGTACATTGACTTTATTTTAATATATATATTAGTTTGATATTAATATTTGTTAAACATATTATTGTGATTAAAGTGTTAGACAAATATAGGATTAAGCTAATATGATAAATGATATTAGTTTTGTGGTTAATATATTTATTATATATAAGTATACGATAAATATATAGATTGCGAAATGAGGACTGCGATGCGAACTGAGTTCAGTTCGCAAGGTGGTTAGCGAGATGAGTCAGTTCGCAGGACTCATGGGCTGCGAACTGAGTCAGTTCGCAAGGCCCAGACCTGCAAACTGAAATGAGAATATATACGTTTTCAGTTTAGAAAAACCCTAACACTTATACAATCTGCGAATTTAGCTTCTGCAAACAAACCCTACGAAATTCTAAAAATCAAAGTCTATAAATTCAATCACGAAAATATATTCATTTACTAGGTATTAATTAATCTAAACAAGCATTAAAAACTTAGCCCATAATAATGGGTGAAGTCAAACAATAAATCATAAACAAAAATATGTTCATAATATAAAGTAAAATAAGATACACAAACCAAACCGCGAATCACGCTCTGAATGCTTGATCCTAGACAAACCCTTACATTCCAGCGCCTCCAAGTCGCTCCTAAAACCCGTAAGAAATGTTTATAATCGAATTTAGGGTTTAATAATTCGTATTTACGAATGATTTAGGTATTTGGTGTGTGTCTCGTATGCACAATATGACCTCTATTTATAGCTGAGACTGTGTGAATTTAGCCGCTGGCTATTTGCTTTAGCTGTCGGTCGGGTTAACTTTTAACCCACGAAACTCGACTTCAACCCGCGTCTTCCACCGCCTTCCATAATTAGGTTTTAACCGCCGGCTAATGAATTTAGCCGCCGACTAAATAGTAATTCCAGAACATTCCTTCAAACGGGCTGCATTTTTTTTTTAGGTCTTCAACTTATATCTTTTGGATTATTTCTTCTCCCCTGGCCCAAAATCAATTAAGTACGAATTTGGTCTTAACTTTAAGCCCGAATCTTCATTTCTTTTAATTGTTACTTCATTTTCTTCTCTTTTCCATTCTTTTCTTCAATCTTTAATATAAAACACTTTTCTGTAAATATAAATCAAATCAGTATCTAAAATCATAAAAGTGTAATAAAAATATATAAAAACTAAAGAATGTTATATAAATATAGTATTATTTGATGCTGTAAAATATCCCCACACTTAAGCTCTATTTGTTCTCAAATAGAATATATTTTCATCATAAAACTTAATAAGCATCAAACTAATATTTAAAAATCAGAATACCCAAATTAAAAATCTGTTTCAATTTAAAACTTTAAACATTTAATTAACATGGATAAAAATAAAGTACAAATAAAAATTTATTATTATTAGTGCAACATATAGTTCATGAAAAATTACTAATATATTTATCCATTTTAAACAATATATACTCATATTTCTGAATACATCTTTATTATTAGTATATGTACTACTTATGATTTTCACATATGATATATTCTTAAACTTAATCATGAAATTTACTTTTATATTCAAAATAAATATATAAAATTCATTTTTAAGAATCAAGACATTGGTGACAGGTCTACATTTCCATGCAACAGAGCGACATAACTTGATTCAGGTAAAGCAATTTAAAATCAAACAGCAGTGACAGGTCTGTACAGCCGTACAACAAAGCGACATAGTTTGATAAATTTTGATTTTATTTGAAAGATTTTTCTTTCTTTTGCTTTATTTTAAGAATACTAATATTAGACCAGGTTTGTACTTACATACGAGGAAATTATTAGTAGACCCCCAAATGTTTTCACATAAGTATCAAGATATATAAAATTATTTGCATAATAAATTTAAGAATTAAGACTTTTATATCATACATCATAATATGTACCATAAAATAATATACAAGTTATTCATTATTTTCTTAAATCTCAGAAATCCTCATATAAATTGCCTATTAGTACATCATATCATATAACTATATATCACTTATTATTATTTAGCTTACATTATATGTCCAAAACAATTAATCCATATTAAAGTCTAAACTTTCAAATACAAAACGAAACTTTTAATAAAAATATTCTAACTAATAAATACTTAGTTATTAACTTAAAGTTTTAAATTTGATGAAAATTTAATAATATAAGGACAAGTTAAATGAAAAATTCCCTTAGTTTTTATATGTAATAGTTAAATGAAAAATTTCTTTTCTACCCCCATCCCCACACTTAAATTATACAATGTCCCGATTGTATATAAACATATTAAAATAAAGTGAGAAAAGGAAGAAAAGAAATTAGAACGAAAAACTCCCCTGACTTAGAAGCGTTTATCTTGATCTTGTTCAGCGTAATTTGGTCATCTTGCAATCTCTATTAATACAACAGCACACTTACGTAGGCAATCACGATTGTATTTAACGTATGCAATAAGCCTTTAAACCCCCCGGTATCCCGAGTGGACGAGTTATAGTCTCATGAGGGTTTCCAGGGAACACACCCACAAAGCTCAATATCTAAAAAAAAATTAGCTGATATTACTGACAGCCTCATATGTACTAAATGAACTCTAGCAAAACAAACAAACAAATTAAACATACCAGATAATATACATAAATAAAAACTATAATAATTCAAAATAAAATACAAAATTAAAAACTAAAAATAAAAATAAAAAGTAAAAATATTAAAAATATGAAAGAAACACATAACCATATGCTACTAATTATTGTCATTGTGGTCATCTCATCTGGCTAGTTATTTGATAAAAACTTATGAAACTACTGTTGTTCGTCAGGTTATCTCCAATTAAAGCCAAAAAGTATTTAACCGCCGGTTGGATACCTACAATTGTCGGCTTCCTAATTCAATTACTTGCAGGAGTCTTAGATAAAAGTACATGCAATGTAGCTCAAATTTCTCAATTTAAAATCTGAACTTAGACTTAATAATTTATTATACCTATAGCAACTTCTCACAATAATTAAACCAACCAATTTGTTTGCCACACAAATACTTAAATCTTGCACTGGGATTAACTAAATTAAAAATCTTAACTTACTATGAAAACTATATTATCAAACATATTATAAGCCACACATTAACTATATTAACATAAATAAGTTCTAGATTTAAAACTCCAAAATTTCACTTATTACCTAATCTGAATCTCTAACCAAGAATTGCAAGTACTAGAATCAATTTAAAAGAAATTATAGCACTAGAGTAAACCCTAAACAACAAATTTCTCAGAAACTAAATATAACAATTTCCTAATTAGACATACCCAAAATATGAAACCCTAACACATAAATGCAAGCACTTCATAATTTATAATCATACCTTGGATTAAGTAAAATAGTTACAGAAATTTAAGCACAGATAGTAACAATTTATTCTAAGATTAATCATATGGGTTTTCTTTGGGTTTTTATGTGGAAAAAAATGTGTATAAAATAACTATTTTCTTGGTGTTTAATCGAAAAAAATGTCTAACCGTCGGTTGATTCTCTCTAGGCCCATTCACGTTTAAAACTCTAGAAAGCCTCATTAATTGAGCCCAATCTTATGATGATATATAATAAGCTTGTTTATTAATATTAAACCCAATACCAATTATAGGTCAATAGTTATTTAATTAAAAATAAGCCTAGCCTAGTAAAATTAAACGCATTAGTATACAACCCAAGAACTTAGCTCAAACTATTTTACTTACGTACCTAAGTGCAAGTAATTCAGTAATTATAGTTTCTTGTTCCTATCTTAAAAAAAACACACTACACTAAATCTAAATCTGCCTAAAATATATATTATACAACATAATATACAAGCACGGGTTGCCTCAAGAGAAACGCTTATTTTTGTTCGAGTCACTAGCTTGACACCAACCTTACTTACCTGAAAATCCAGTGACTTTCCCCACACTTAGCGTAAAACATGGATGGTAATATTTATAATTTATCCAGAAATGTAACTTTAATAACATTATAGAAAATATAGGCTTATCGTTCTCGGCCGACATTTGTCCAGTCCGTGATGCTCTATGATTTTCCAACAATTGTGAGGAAATTTCCTTCCGATCGAATTGCCAAAAAGGATCTTCATATTGGTAAATCAATGAACCTGTGCTTATAAACACTCCATTCACTAGTTGAGGTGACTCAACCACCATTTGGAATTCAACCATCGGCCGGGTTTTAACGGAACTGCCAGTTGATGTCTGATTACCGCAAGTTCTGTTTTCGGTTTCTTCTCCAACCTTTACCATTGTTTGACCACCCTTCTCCAACTGTTTACCCTTCGGATGCAATGACGGACTATTATCAATAGCTGGATCTTGAATAGCTATAAATACTTCTTCTGTCATACCCCCATCTTGATTTTCCAATTCAAGGTTTTCCACATCATTACAATCAAGTAACGAGAATAATTCCTCATCAGAATCTTGGTAATCAAATTTTGACAAAATTGACCAATCTATATCCTTATCTTCTTCCTGTTTAAATTCACTAAAATATCATTAGAAAATAAAGAGTTAGAGAATTGAAGATACTTATTGATTTGATTGTCCATCCCTTCAAGTTGCTGAATGGGGATTCCTTGACTGTGATTAAAAGTTTCGGTCTCTTCCATTCTTCTACTTGGAGTTTCCATAAATTGTGAAGCTCTCACAATCGATGGTTGGGATAAACGTGTGAAAACATCATCAGGAAATCGATTCATATATTCCTCAATCGTCATGTTATCTATGTCTTCATTTATAGGTTCGTTTCTCGAGTTTTGATAAATCATAGGATTATTATTCATGTTCTTATACATACCTGTCAAAATAACAGAAAAAGAAAAAGAGTAGAAAAGAAAAGAAAATAAAAACTAACTTATAAAAAGTTCCAATAAAAGTTTATTTACAAAGTTAATCAAAAGTCCTCGGTAGCTCCAATGATCATACACAGAAGCGGAGAAGTACGTCAGCGCGAAGCTTATTGAAAACCTACCCCTTTCGGGAAACAGAGCAACCCTCCTTATACCTCTGCTTTTGTTAGTAATCACAATGGGTGAGCCAATTTTTTGATTTACTAAAAATGTAAAAAACATTTATAGGGTAAAATCAAAAGAAAATAATATACATTTCAAATTAACTAATAAAATTAAGAACTTAAATAACGTAACTGTTCCCTAGCAGCGACGCTAAAAACTTGATGTGCTAAAATCAGGTTATAAAATATGATAAGAAAATTACTGATTATCGAGACTAAAACACAACTACTCAAGTGTACCTAATCGCACAATAGTATAATAAAAGTAAATTCCGGTTAAGTTCGTCTCCACAGGGAACAATATATGTGTATTTTAAGTAATTAATTTATCTAATAATTATACTAATAAAAGCAAATAAAGATTGGGATTTTTGTTTCTTTTAATGAAAGACAGTCAAAGAGAATTTATTTAAACTAATAATTAAATAAGAAAAGCAAATAAATGATAGTTGTACTCAAATAGAGAAAATATACTTGTTCAGATCTTTTAACATCTAGCTTAATGTATATTTTAGATTAAGAACTGGATCAGATTTAGTCCACCTAGAAAACACAATCCGGATTACAAGTTGTCACTTAACAATCACCTAGTCAAGATTATACAATCCAAGTGTCCTTGAATTTTTAAACCTCTTAACTATGATTTATGTAATCAATGAAATCTCAAGTTAACTGATAGTCTTATTTTCTTAAAAACTACTAACCATACAAGATGTCTCTAAATTATGGTCCACCAATATAATAAATCAACTAATCAATTCAAGTCTTCTAATCATGTCTAATTAGAATTCATAATTAATCACTCAATTGACAAACTAACAATGTTACGCAAAAGTTATCACTAATCGCAAAGCAATAAAGTCACTACTTGAATAAATAAATAAATCAACAATATCAATCGTTTTTTCATTACCGAAAAATCATAGTCTATAAATTCAATCACGAAAATATATCCATTTACTAGGTATAAATTAATCTAAACAGGCATTAAAAACTTAGCCCATATTAATGGGTGAAGTCAAACAATAAATCATAAACAAAAATATGTTCATAATATAAAGTAAAATAAGATACAAAAACCAAAATGCGAATCACGCTCCGAATGCTTGATCGTAGACAAACCCTTGCATTCCCGTGCCTCCAAGTCGCTCCTAAAACCCCTAGAAAATGTTTCTAGCACTACTACAAAATCTCAAATGGCTCACGGTTAAAACCATATATGGACCACGGAAAATGAGGGGTGGACTATAGGGGGAGAAGTCTATTTGCAAAGCAAAAGGACCACGATTAGAATTTTGTGGTCTAATAACTGCATGGACCACGGTATATCTATTAAAACCGTGGTAAATTAGGTTGACCATCGTAGTCACGGGCCACGGCTCTCTTTTTCTAAATCATGGTTCTAAAATTTAATTTTAATTATATAAAATAAAATATTCTTTACTACGGTATATTCTTAGAACCGTGGTCCTTTTTTGTTAAAATTACCACGGTTTCTGATAATGAGACACGTGGTCCAATATTTAATGAGATTGGCTACGGTTCGTATTAAAAAACCGTGGTCCTTTTTTTGTAATTATAAATAAAAAAAGACCCCGTTATAGAGAACCGGACCCTGTTTATTATTACAGAAGCTGTTTCCAGCATTATTAATTTTACATTCATAAAATGAAAAAATACAATCTCGAATGTTATATACAACATGGAACATGCCCAAAATTGGGCATCTGCTAAAAATTCCAACCTAAACTCCAAAATTTAAAACCTGCAAACTATATACACACGATCCAAACTATACATCCATCACAATGCGAACTTGAAAAAAATATCACAACCACAACCTTCTAAAATATCTCAGCCTTTTCGATCTCACACAACCACCTCAAACTGATCTTGCAACCACCTCAAACTGCCTTTTTTCAACCTCTTGGACTCACATTAACACTGCATGATCCAGGATCTTGCAACCATTAAAACCACCTCACACTGCCTTTTTTCAACCTCTTGGACACCCATTAGTTATTATTCATCATTGAGCATCTCATCATGGAAAATTTGAAACCAACTGAACTAAAGCATATGATCAACATCTAAGCATTTTCAACAACTAAGTATATAATTAAACATATATACAAGCACATAGCCCATAAGCAGTTAAGCATTCAAACATGCATATAATTAATATAAAAATAATACGGAGTAATTAACAGTAAGAGAAATAACATATATTCACTTAGTTAATTAATGTTTAGCTGCCCAGGATGCAGAACCGTCTGGTCAAACCTTGAACACCATGTGGCAACAATTCTATCCAGCTCGGCTTGCGTATGTGAAGTATTATTGGACTTCATCTCCGAAAGTTATATCCAAATTTATTTGAAAGAAAATATGTTGGAGTACGTATAAGATAAAAAGGAACAAATTTATATCAATGTACATTATGATAAAAATGATTGTTACATTCTTGGGAAAGACAAACTGATATTTCCACACGAAGTCGAATATGAATTTCATGACATAGTACCCGCATTCCCATCCTCCTCGTTGTTGATTACAGTCAACCATATGGTATTTTGGCTGATAACGGAACTTCGACAAAAATGCTCTAAACATAATGAAGAAATTAGGAGGTGTTAGAAATTATAATAAGATGCATTTCAAGCTCATATATTGTTATATATTTATTAAAATCCTTACTCGTTAACACAGTCCGTGAGGTGGTAATGATCTTCTTTGGGGGTTTTATCATTTAGGGAGGCCTTGGAGTCGAGTATGTACACCGAGCGGCCACCAGGGAATAAGATATACAATACCCAGTGTTTACTATTATAATTTATTAATGTTAGTATATAATATTAAACATATATAACTAAACAATAAGGATTAGCTTAACACTGATCATACCCCTGCAAATACGGTGCTAAGAGAATGGACTTTAAGGAAAATATAGGCTCATACATTCAAGGATGAAGCTTGTAACCGTTTCTTTTCTGGATGCAATGATATCACTAGTTATCCCAGAGGGATTGATGAATGCGCATCTGTTTTGGGGACTTTCTGAGAGTTCGTGATAACCCCCCTAAGAACATACTAAATCGTTAGAAAAATACATAATAATTGTTCCAGGAATGTAATACAGTATACATTTAAAAAGAATACTTATGTCAAGAAAACAGTGAGGATGGTAATATCGATTTCCTCATTCGTCAGTAATAATTTGATATCTGCAACATCCAATTGTAAGAAGATAGAGTTTGCACCTAATAATCCAGCAGGGATATTTACATCCAAATTGCACCCGTTTATCATTTTTCTCCAAAGACGAATTACCACCGGAGGCTTATGACCTAAAACATCTTTCTGTCGGTCGGTAGTTAACACACATTTATCCACCCTCCTCGCGGTACTAGGTTTGACTTGTTGATCACCCACATTCCTGTGGTTGTTTGTGGGTTGACTTGTCGACATGCATTTCCTTTGTTTCGTTGGGGGTTGACTTCCATTGCTAGCAATAGCTTTGTTTTATTTAACATCCCCGGTGCTTAGGTTGAACATCCACTCTGCTTGGAAACCCGTTCTGTACTTCCTACCCGCTTGACAAATTTTTTAAGTTGATAAGGTAACGGTATAGGGGTCCGCTATTTTTAACTTGGAGCAGGTTATACGGGTTGTTTTGTAGGTGTACCCATTTTCTGCCTTTGAGGCATACCCTGATCATTTACGGGTGTCTGGGCCCATTTTTTCTGAGCTGTAGCAGCTTGTACCAGTTGTTTTGTAGGTGTACCCTTTTTCTACCTTTGATTCGTAACATTTTCCGAATGGAACAAAAAATCTGTCTCATCCTAGTAACAAATTAAATTGTAAACATGCATTTATTAGGTTTTCAATACAATAATTAAAGTACACACAATTTAATTTTAGATAAATATTGGGTACGTACATCAGTATATTCAATCAACGAACTTGGCCATGAAATGAAACTATTTTTGACTTCTCCCAAAGTAGTCATTCCACCAACCGGCTTAGGAAATTTCATGTTCCTGTATTGATCATCAACTTTATCAACCTGTACCTTTTGGTGGTCTGGTGACATATGTTGCCCGTGTACCTGCCCATTCCCTCAAGGATAGGCCATTCCTCTAGTAAATTTCACCCTTTCGAACCCAAAATCAGCGAGCAAGTTATGCAGTGGGGGTCTGCAATGATATGTTATGAAAAAAATATAAAAGTGATATATAATTCCTCCAGCTGGTAAAATCGTAATATTTAAATCTGAATACCGTTAAATCCTCAAAAGGATAAAACCCTGACCCAACACTACTCTGCCTCATGTCGAGACTTGCTCCAGATATACCCAAATCCCCTGATGCCTGCGTTGCTGTCGCATCCCTCCTTCCTAGCTCAATCCTCTCTAGCTCAGCCACCTTTCTTTCTAAACTCTCATTTTCCTCTTTCTCTTTGTTTCTCCTTGATTGCTTTTCATAACCTGAGACTGCCTTTGTGAAGCCGATTGTGTGGCCCACCGCCTTAGTCCTGCCTGGGTGCTCTTTTCCCACTACATCCCATATCGCATCTCTACCTTTGGGATCCGAATCTGCACACAACTCCCGGTCCTTCTAAATCTGTTACAACCAATAAATAGTTAAATTTTAATTGTTTATAAATAATAATAAGTTTAATAAAATATGTAACCAAACACAATTGACATTACCAATTCCTCCACAATAGGAACAAAACCCTCATGTATAAGCAGTTGCTTTCGGCTATTGACTCCACATCGAGCCCTAATGTATGTAAACACCCGCTTATTGTGAACTTTAAACAAGCGAGCAACAAGAGAGGTGGGATCCAAATCTTTGGCCTCTTCCCTCTCCTTTTGCCACTCTGCTTCATGTCCCCGATACCCCTTAGGTCCTAGCTTAGGGGGATTCTTGTTTAAAGTAGCTAGATATCTACCTCTCTCACTTAATTTCTTCACTTAACATGAAATAGTTTATACAGGAATACATAAATGTTTAGTTAAATGATTACTAAATACAGATTATTTACCAAAAATGGAATACGATTAGTTAACAGAAAAACATGACATGTTACCTGAAATTCCACACTGTTGATCCTCTCAACGAATCGTTCCCAGAGTCCTTCCTCTCCGAGTTAAGGATAATTCTTAAATGGGTTTTTTCCCGTTCTCACAAACTTCTTAACCAAATTTCTCTTAAAATCTTTCCATGTCTGGTTGCATTGCCCAAGAACAACCTTCTTGTTCTTGTCATCTTTAATAGCGGGTGTTGATGTCTCGATTTCATAGAAACTATTTATATATTCATAGTTGTATTATGAGATACAAAAATACTTAACGGTTTAGATTTAGTTACCTTAATCTCATCCCATATTCGATCTTTTAATGTGGGGTCAACTTTGTCCCATGACTCGTGGAGGATATATATTAACCCTGCACCTAGTCACAAGCCTTATGTAATTACTAAAACTAACTTGACCCCACCCAATATTTAGTCCATAAACATTGAAATCAACATCTCTATCACGAAGCAGCTTGGTATTACGTTTCTTCTTATATAATGTCACCCCTCTCTTTTTCCTTTGACGTGGAGGTGGTGCACTAGACTCTGGATTGTCATGTGTAGCATCCTCATTATCTTGATGATCCGATTCTTGACTATCAATAACATCATCACCAAATCTTGAACTAAACAAATCATCTTCCGAATTATGTAGGAAATTATCTTGATTATCCTACAAGTAATTAGATAACTTCAAAATCTTCTATATATATATCAAAGATAATCAAACGGTAAATAATAATAATAAATAATCATTATTCATGGAGTATATACTACAATAATAAATAAAGTTACCTAGAAAATAAATACTCGTAACTCATTAATAGATATTCACAAGTCATCATATAGATACTCTAATAAAAAATACTCAGGATTAAATCGGTCCCAACAAATATACTACTCCGTGTATAAATGGATAAAAGTCTTAAACATTTGGTCTCTACAGACCGATAGTATTCCCCGTAACAAAAAATGACTTTTCTTTTAGTTCCCCACATACTGATAGTATAATTCCCGACAACAAAAAAAGCAAATCTTCACTTCAGAAATTCTGATTATGATACAAACATTCCCTTTTGTTCTTATACATTTTAATTAAAATTAATGTTGAACACAAGCTGTATATAGACAAATAAGTTACCATTATAGTTGTAGTTGGACGAACCCTAACTAAAATTCGAAAATCCAGAAAGAAAAGACCACCGCTAAACGGACAACAATCCAAGGGTCCAGACAAACAAACACACCACGGTTCGGCAGAAAAATTGAGAAAAATGATGGATTATGATTGTGGTTTATGGATTTGTTGTGTTTTTAACTTTTTATATTTTTGTACGAATGAAGACAAATGTGAAAATTTGGTAGTAATTTTGGAGGTAAATGGGGAATATATGAATTGAAAATAATGGCGGGGTACTTGAATTTTTGAAAAGATCACGATTTCACTAGAATATACGTGGTCTATAAGATAAAAATACCACGGTTTTATTAAAGGGACCCGTGTTCCGTTCACTTTGCACTTTTTAATATTTTTTGTTGTTCACTTGAAAACAGCTGTATTAATAATTAATTTAATTTCATACGGAGTAGATGATAGATCATCTTTTTTTAAAAACTTGTTACGTCAATAGTACTTTACACTAACGATGGCTAAGTCTCCGTTCAAAAGGACTATGTAGTTTATAAAATTATACGTTGAACAACCACTGTAATACACGAGTGTACATCCTAGTTTACTGCTATAGTTATCACGCTTCCCCATAAAACAAACTGTGGTCAATAAGTAATCGTGGTCATATATTGGCACCATTTTTTGCTGTCTATTCAATTTATTGTTTCCATAGTGACCACGATTCATCATAAACTAACCGTGGTCATTAAGTAACTGTGCTCAACTGGTCATATATATAGGCGCCTATTTACAATTTAATAAAAGTGTCTGTTGAGTTTCAATCATCGTGAAACCGTATTCTTCCTCAACAAAACCGTATTTCAATTCCTTACTACACAAAATCTGGAATTTTCCTTACAAATTAAACAAAAGTCTCAATGGCGTCCTCATCCGATAATATCAAAAACGACAAGAGAGCATCAAGCCCACCAACATCACCACAACCATCATCCAAGTCCCATAAAAAAAAATCCCCTCGAATTCTACGGAGTTTCCCAACATGTTTGGGACAAGTGTAATGAAGGACGATTAGGGCCGGAGAAGTTAATGTTAGAAAACCATGAAAAAATGGTACAGACACTGAAAGAAAGTGTCAAGCGAGATGAATAATATATATGTTTTTATTTTCAACGTATGGATTAAAAGAACCAAAAAATCGCGGACCATCAAGAAAAGATCATTGATCTTATTAAGACCATATTCACTCCTGACCCTTAAATCATTTATGTTCATCGATCATGATGTTTATATTAATTTTATCATATTGTTACTGCTCTTACTAATTATTAACTATTATTATTATTATTATTATTATTATTATTATTATTATTATTATTATTATTATTATTATTATTATTATTATTATTATTATTAATGTTATTATGTTTTGTTTGTGTTTATTATGATACCTTACTAATTAAAGTATTAAATATTTAAACTCCGCATGACTGACCGTCGTGTATTCAATTTACTGCTAATGGTGACCGCGGTTCCCCATAACCTAATCGTGGTCATATACTCATATATAGTTAATTAATGGGGGTTTTGATGTAAATCCTTTTAATTCATTTTCAATATGCACTCAAGCCTAACTATTTGTGTATATTGGATACGAGCATGTTAATTTTTACTTTTTATCAATGAAAGACCCATGAATAATATGTAATATAAATGTTTATGTAATTTGTAGATCAACTATTCTTAGAATATATAATAAATGGAAAGAGTACGTATATGAAACTAGAATTTCAAGTGAATTTGGGGGAAAAATTAACATTAATATTAATATAAACATTAGTTTCTAATTAAATTACGATTATTTAACTCAATGTTTAATTAATGTTCATTGAAAATCATTTCTAGCCCTTGAACATTTTGTTGCAGGATTGCTAACGTTGATTACTGATTAAGAGAATTATTGTTGATTATTAGTGATTTAATATTTTTATTTTATAAATAAATAAGTAAGTTAGGTATATATGAAATTTTTAGATTGATTTGGATGTATATGTAATTTAGGTGGTTTAACAAGAGGATATATGTAATTATCCGAATTCTTAATATCACACGTACATATGCTACATATATTAATAGTTTACAATATTATTAATTTGAATTCAGTTTTGAATTCGATTTTCGGTTAAACCGAATTCAAAAATTCAAAACCAAACATCGAATTCAAAAACCAAAACCGAACCGAAATCGAACCAAAAACCGAATTTGGATTTGGTTCGGGTTTTTTTCGATTTTAGTTCGGTTCGGTTTTCGGATTAAAAGGTTTCAAACCAAATATTGAATACCCCTAGAAAGAGTATATCAAACTAGAATTTCAAGTGAATTTAGGGGGGAAATTTAACATTAAAATTAAAATATACATTGATGTAGTAGATGTGAAAAC
This sequence comes from Pseudognaphalium luteoalbum, assembly GCA_963422505.1. Taxonomy (NCBI): domain Eukaryota; kingdom Viridiplantae; phylum Streptophyta; class Magnoliopsida; order Asterales; family Asteraceae; genus Pseudognaphalium; species Pseudognaphalium luteoalbum. Next base: position 55,346,743 of record OY730196.1, read on the forward strand.
AGTAAGTTCTTTTCCGTAACATTAGTTACTAATTAAATTACGATTATCTAACTCGGGTTTTGCTTAATTAATGTTCATTGGAAATCATTTCTAGCCCTTGAACATTTTGTTGCAGGAATGCTAACGTTGATTACTGATTAGTAAATAATGTATAATAATATATAAAAGGGCAAATATCCCAAAAAGGTAACATAAAATACCTAATTTCTCAATTAGGGGAGTCTGTTAACTTTTTAACATGAAATCGTTAAATGTACGTTGTTGAGTTGTATAAATAAAATTAAGTGTAGTATTGACGAGTCTTTGTATACGTGGTTAATTTTATATTTATTAATATAAATCACATTGACAGAGTGGTTAATTTAATTAATTAATTGTTTAAATACTACAAGGGGTAAATTGGGTAGAGAATAAAAATTAAAGTTAATTAAATTGTATTTTCAAGATGAATTTTCATCTCATTTGATCCACACTAACATATGTGCCCTTAGGGCACAAGTTACAAAACCCTAACCTTTTCAGTATAGGCTTAAAACACTTTATATAATCTATACTTAACGAGTTAATTAACGTATGGAAACAATATTAGCTGGTGTAATTAAATTCTCGTTGAAAATTTCATGTGGACATGTGATTTGTCGGCGTTCATTCTTTTTGCAAGTGGGGCAAACACGTACCATTATTGAAATATATATGGTACGGGGTCAGGGGTATGTACCCGTCCTCCAAATTACTAGCCCTTTTTAATTTATTCATCATTAATTGGATAATTAGCTTAAGGTACGTACCGCCAATGCAAACCCCCATACCACACATATGTACGGGTGATAAACATGGGTCCGAATCCATGACCAGATCAACGTATATATGTGGGTGGTCGGACATATGATTTGACCGATAGGTTAGGGGTTCGAATTAAGGGGTTTATTTGATGAAGGTTTAATTTAGTGCAAGATTAATATTATATATATACAAATAAAATTATGCTATAATTGAAAATGATGATGAAATAATTAATTGATTATATATATATATATAATACTTAATTGTACGTCATCATTTAATTTATATATATTTAGTGTTATGGTTAGGGCAGTTCAGGGTTTAGGCCAGGTTTCGTCCACAATATATACTAGTTAATTACAACCTTGATCATATGCCTAAGCTAGACTCCGCACGTGTGACCTATATATAGGTCAGGGGTTCGAATTAAGGGGTTTATTTAAGGTTAAGTTTAATTTAGTGCAAGATTAATATTATATATATACAAATAAAATTATGATATAATTGAAAATGATGAAGAAATATATAATTAATTGATTATATATATATATATATATATATATTACTTAACTTTATGTACGTCATCATTTAATTTAATTGTATATAATTTGGTTAGGGTAGTTCAGGGTTTAGGCAAGGTTTCGTCCACATGCAATATATATATATACTAGCTGCAACCTCGATCAAATGCCTAAGTCTTTCTTAATTTGATTGTGTCATGCAATCCTTTCATATTACCACAATGCATCTTGATCATTCATCAACACCTTCAAACCGGCCTCTCCAACTCTTTACACGTGAAAAATTAAAGCAACGTACAATTGTTCAGCCATGGATACGATTGAAGTGTAGATAAACATCAATTGAAGTACTATAGATAATAATCCAGATATATAATGAGGAGATTCGAAGTATGATGACGCAAGTACTCGATCAAACGCTAATAAGTTAATATATAACACAATAAACATTAATTCATTAGCAAAAAGCCAATGCAAAATTTTGGTTAGAATCCTACAACATATAAGCTAGGATTAAATTGAATTGAAATATAATCAAATATGGAGTTATAGGGATATATATGTAGCCAATTCTAAATTATGGTTAGAATCCTAGCTACAACGTATGATAAAATCCTATGTGTCACGAGTAGAAGCTACAAATTTTATATTATTACGGAGTATGTATTAATTCAATTTTGAAAATTGAAATTTTTAGTAGGATTATTGTGTAACACCCGCCAAATTAGGACTAGTGATTAGTGCCTAATCAACTGTTAATACATGTAATTAGTTTTGTGTTAGGCTAATTAATGTATCGGATTTTATATTGATGAATATATACAATCTTGCGATTTGATTAAATCGTACGTAATTTCAAATCGAATGTAATTCGATTCAATTTTATACGGACGTTGGTGAACACTTTTATTAAATAATATAACATTATTTAATAACGCTATTACATCTAAAAATATCATTTTATAACATTTCAAGTTAAACTCGTATAGCACAAATGACAATTTAGATAATTAAATGTAAAATCGCACGATAAAACAAAACCAGAAAACATTAAATTTAATAATTCAATTATTAAGTATTTTAATGAAATACTTCGACCAAATTATCGGGAATTTATTTGGTAATTTAAAACGTATATTTAAAAGTAATTACTATTAATTTAACGTTTAAACAATTGGGAAAACGAACACCGCACGGAGCACGATTGCAGGAGCTGAGGAAGTGAGGCTTTCAACAAAACCCCACTCCCTCCTCATTTTCTTCTCATTTTCACCAACACTTTTTCCTTTCTCTCTCTTTTCTCTTTCAAGATAACCATCACCACCATCACCTTAAAACACCAAATTACACCACCAAACGCCGCCGAAATCTCGAAGCTCTTTGGAGAAAAATAACCACAAAGCAACAATCTACGTTTCCTTCTTTTCGGAATTTCATTTCGACAAATTGTAAGTTTCCGACAAATCCCGAAACCTTTAGATTTTCGAGTATTTTTAGCAAGTAGTTGTTTATATAAGCTTAGAATGTCCTTATAAGGGTTGGGTAAAAGAATCAGGCCAAGATATGGCCGGAAAACTTGTTTTGGCTCAAAAATCCGTAAAACAGTCGTAAGTGTCGCAAAGACAACCAGTATTGCGTCACTTCATGCGTCACTTAAGTGACGCATGAAACCCTAACTTTGCCTAAGTGCCGCATAAAGCCCCTTTTCCCGACACTTCAACCGTCACTTGCTTAGTGACGCCTAGGACCCTTACCGTCACTAATAACCCGACACTGCTTTAGTGACGCCCAAGTATGCGTCACTCCTTTAAGTGACGCCTAACCGACACTTACACCCGTCACTTACCTTAGTGACGCCCTACCATGCGTCACTTCCCCTAAGTGACGCACATGCTCAGATTTATTATTTTTTTAGCGACACTTCCTAAGTGACGCCCAAGCCACCCAGTGACGCTTCACTATGCGTCACTTCCATAAGTGACACCATAAGTGACGCCCAGCCCCTAAGTGACGCATAAACAGAAAGTTTTAACTAATTTTACACTAAGTTTTGAGACCCAAATTTGACGCCCCATTTCACCCAAATTCGAGTCCAGATGCGTTTTTCACCAAAGCAATATAGTAGAAATAAAAATTTTCCAAGCTGACCTGGCAGCTCGACCCCAGCTAGGGGCTCTGCCCCTTGGACCCCGCTACCAGGGGCGCTGCCCCCGGACCCCCGTCATTAATGGGCTTCGCCCTTACCCTAGGCTCACGAGTAACGGTGTTACATCTAAACTTTCACACAAAGTGTTAAACTTGTACAACATCAAACACAAATGCGACACAACTACTAAAACACATTGGAACTTACTTTTAGGTATAACACTTCAAAATCATCAAAATAATAATGTGGGATTATTATTACAAACAATCACCAACGGGCCGTACACATTTTTAAACACTTAAACAATCAACCCAATTGAAATCATTTGGACATTCTAGTTGGACAAACAACTACAAGGTAGTCTTATGAGATGCCTTCATATGTTTATAACCATCGCGTGTCGTGGACACCCTCAGGTTACAAGTCTTTGGACTTCGATTCTTGGCTAATCAATCTCAGTTTTTTTAGATAAACTCTCCAGGCTCAGGTGAGTCTCATGGCCCCTCTTTTTACTGTTTTACTAGGGGTGTGATACATTGCTCTGTTTTTAACACATGAACGCGAGTACATATTTTCATATACTACATGAGTTATTTTCAACTAATCAAACCAAAGTCCTCCGTCAGTATAGTCTGGTAATACGAAAGTAGCGTGAATATTAGTATATGGTACCATATAGGATTGACCCTCCTCGTCCGGGTTAGCAAGCACTAACCGGATAAACGGACGTACTAATATTTGGGAAGACGAGTGTAGATTAGGCACTCGTGGAGGCACCTCGCTCGGAATTCTCTATATGGGACCCGACCCTCGAGTTAAGCTCAGACTATGCGCTCATGGTTGTATACATTATCTGTAACTTTATTTGCCGGATGCAAATCAATACTTAAATCTTGCGGTTCATAGAATATTATTTGATACTCAAACCTGTGAGCTCACTAGCGTTAGCTGACCCATTTTAGCATGTATCACAGGTACTCAGCAGTAGATTTGGACTGCCCATCAGGATGCATCTTAGCTCGAGTCTTCATGCAAACTTCAGAGATTTCATTGCATTGTTAGATTTTGTATAACTAATTATGTACTTAAATCTCTCATATTACAAACACAAGCTATGTATGAGTTTAAACTATTGTAAACCGTTTAATATTAATGTATTTTGTTAAAACGACGCATATAGAGTCGTTTGCTATATATCTGTGTGCTTTGATTATTGATTAGTAACACCCAAAGTATGCTTCCGCGAATCATTAAATTTGGGGGTGTTACATATTGTTTCGTTATATATTAAACTTTATACTTTCTACTATTGTATGAGTAGAACTTTGAAAACTTTTAGTGTATGTATTGAACTTGTAAATATAGTCAATTGTATGTAAAATTTTCTATTTGGGTAAGGCTCAAATAGGAAAGTTTTCTTTATTGGCGTTACCCAAAAAAGAAATAATGCATGCATACAATAGGCGCTTTGGGATCTGCTGTACTTAAATATACAGAGTACCATTTATTTTCTCTTTGGGACAGTGTAATATTTAGAGCACAGAGTGTAGTACTTTTGTAATTATAGTATTTTGAAAAGAATGTTGTTGTTGAGGAATTTGTGATGTGATGGTCAGTGTTCTAGAAAATATTTTGAACAGTATTCTAGAGTCAAGTACAGTAATCCACTCACCATACCACTTTTGTTATTATTTAGGTACTTTTATTATACTATTCATACCATTTATTTATTTTTAAATAACTTTTCTATATTTTTTTTGTACTTTATTTCATCACACTTTCTTACATTCTGTAACTTTTTTGTACTTTCCATACCTTTCTGTACTTTTGTAATCCAAAAATGGTATGGTGAGTATTATTTGGTGGTATGAATAGATATTACCATTATTATTTTTCCCTATATATCTCTACACCCTTATACAGAGTTTCCCCAATTTCTTCATTAGCCTAAGAATTTAAAGAATATAAATTACGATACTACCCCTATATAGAATTAAAGAGACTAATGTATCTTTTAGTAAAATTAGAAACAACATTCACATTAATTACTGCAATTTTGAATGTCAACCCTCCATAAAATATATAATAATTAATTTGGAATGTCAACCCTCTATAAAATACGAGTATATACTAATTAATTACTGTTTCAATTCCTTTATCAAAACCTTTCGAAACTTTAAGGTCAACATTTTTCAAACTGGGTGGTCAACAAACTATATAACTAAAGGTCAACCAATATAAACTTTCATAAATCTTCAAAATGACTTTATTGACTTCAAATGAAATGACCTTATATTTCTGCTCATCTTGTAGATGGAACGATTCATCCTTGACATGGGCAAACGAATTTATTCACATTTCTTCGAATTTCTTTTTTATTAATTGAATGTACCCTTCAATTTTTCATCTACCTTTTCATTTTAATTTTTAAGTTGTATGTACTTTATGATATTACGTGTCTTATTATGTAATTATTATTAAGATCATATTTTATCTTCTCCGTTTAACCAAAACATATTATTCTTAGCAACTTTGCAATTGCTAACCAAGAGATTAATGTTAAAGATTTTATCCGTCCCATTGCGCGGGTCATTTTCCAGTACATCATTATGAACTCTATTTCTTTTTTTCTAAAAACCTTAAAGTTAAAAAAATGGCATCTTCTCCTTCTTCCTCATCAAACAAAATATTTTATCAACTTTAAAACGATTTGCAATTGATTGTTAAATTGGTATACAGTAATATTTTGTCGTACACAAAAATATATATAAATGTAAAAAAGTACCATAATACAATGATATTCACTTCATTGATATATAAAAATACGACACTACACTTCAATCATCATCTATTATATATCGAAAACAAACTAAAGATAGTTAGTAACCCACAAAATCATAGATGATGATAACAACAACAACAACAAAAAAAAACAAAAACAAATGTAGTCTTAATTGTGACGTTTTTTATACCAACCTAATGTCACTCTCTTTTCATTCATTGAGTTTTCAAGTTTCTTGATTTCATCCCAAAGTTCCTTGTATTTTTTTTATCCTTGTTAAGAGATTGTGTCATTCCATTAACACATTTTTGAAGACTTTCATCCCTCTGTCCAGGAAGAATGAAAAGTTCATACAAAGGAGAAGGTGGGCGTGGAGGATCGGTTTGAGAAACTTTTGGTAAAATGTAGTCCTGCTTTTGGTTTGATGAGGATGAAGAAGAAGACGCCATTTCTTTTTAACTTTAGGGTTTCTAGAAAAAAGAAATAGAGTTAGAAAGAGATACGGAGTCTGTGATTGTGATATATAGGGGGGAAAAATAATAATAAATCATTCTTTTTAATTCTAGAAACTTCACTAGTAATAAAAAAAATCCTTGCGGGTGTAACTAAGAATCTTCATTTACAGTTAAAAACCCTCTTCTCTCACCTCCATTTACAGTAAAATTTTTTACCAATTTTGGTGGATTATTTGGATAAGTCCACAAACATTTGTTCAATAAAAAATAGATATAACTGATGATCACTGTTTTAGCCTAGTTTTAGGTGATTAGATGATGTCACAGAGTCAAAAGCTAGCTAGCTATTTGTTCAGAAGTATCTGAATTTTTTGAGTTTTTTCAAATAATGACCACGGTTTCCTTTTGTTAACCGTGATCATATATAGTTAAATGCTAATGCACACTTTTAGTTTCATATAAACACAAACCAAACATATACCGTAAAAGATTTTATAATTTATCGCTTTTCGCTAAAATATAAAACAAAATGAAAACAAACATAATTTCATTTTTTCATTAATTAATAAATATATGTATATAATACAGAGTAGAAAACATTACAACAAAGTTATGAACACATCATTTTATTCAATATTTTTCTCGAAACGAGTCTTCATTTCTTCACTTATTTTTTCTTCCTGGTAAAAAAGAAGATTATCTTGAAATTGTGAAAGGTACTCTATCTCACTTTCGTAAATGTCCCCTTCATGCTGATCTTCGTGTTCATCAACTAGTTCGGAAATGTTTCTGCTTATAATACGAATTGCTTTATTCAAATTATCGAGGTTTTCATCAAGAGCTTGAACCATCTTTTCATCAACGTGTGTTAGAAAATTCATTCTTTGACCGAAAATATACTTTTCTGCATCGGTCACCATTTTGTAATAATAACCACAAAACATAAACAAAGAAATAATATAATTGTGGATTTGTGGTAATATGATTGAACGTGTACGTGTATCGTGTGAGAGTCTATATAGTATATATATAGTGAAAAAAACTTCGATATATATTTATTTTAGGGCTTGATAAATACAATGTAGGAAATGATTCACATATCAAAGTTGTGTTATTGCAACATGTACTGTATGTTTTAACTATTGTATAGTTTGTTGTTTGAATCAAATTCTTTGTTGTATTTTATCAACTCCATATATTTTAATGCAATTAAGTGTTTACCCTTCCAAATCCCAAGTCCCAAGTCCCAACATCCAATTTGAATGCACATCAAATCACATATATATACGCACAACCCCCAAGATTTATTACTTCTTTCAAATGTCATGGGTATGGAAATGCAAAAAGTAATAACAAACGTATCGTATATACACATATATGTTCATATGAATTTACCTCATCACTAGAATGTTGATGTTGTTTACTTGTTTTTATCCTATGATAATATTTAATGACGTAGATATGAATTAAGAGTACAAACTTTACAAATTATTAGCTATAATAGCTAGTATATACTTACGTAGTTTGTCATGCTTTACGACTATATATAGGTTGTGTTACAAGCTAGTCTAACATTTTAAGCGCATATTATAAAAATAACATATAAGCATATAGTATTGTCATATTTGATCTTGATACGTTACATTTTACAAGTATCAAAATAATAATACATCATATTTAAAGAGTGCTAAGGGTGTAATTTTATAGTGTACATAAAAAGAGAAGTTTTCGAAGTAGGTTTAAGCTTTGTTTTACAGTTTAACAAAAGAGTTAGACCACGTATAAAATCATACAGAGCATAAGGAATTAGTAATCGATCAACATTTTAGAATGTGTGTATGTTATCATAAATAATTTGTCAAGTTTTAAGATGAAAATAATGATATGAACGATTTTGTTTCATAATAGTAATTATTACTACCTAATATATGGTATGGAAATGGAAAGGTTTCCTGCTTGCAGACGTAAAATCATATCTGAAAAGGTAAAAAAACTTCAAAACTTCAGAAGTCAGAACACTTTAGAAGTCAGAACACTTTGGTATAGTCCTTGACTTTTTCAACCACCTAGCTAACCAAACTCCAAATCACCACGGTTTTGTTCGTGACAACCGTAGTCATCATCAACTTATATTTTTTCGTTTTGATAATTTACATTTTTCTCTATTTTTAATGATATTTGATTTAGATTATATTTGAGTTTAAATGTTTTTAGATGATACTAAAAAAATATAATACTAACAATAATAAGGGAAATAAATAATATAAAAAGTATCAAAATAACAAAGGAAAAGTAAAAATAAAATACAACGTAAGTCAGAACACTTTGTTGTAGTCCTTGACTTTTTCAACCACTTAGCTAACCAAACTCCAAATCACCACGGTTTTGTTCGTGACAACGTGGTCATCATCAACTTATATTTTCCCATTTTGCTGATTTACATTTTCCTTTATTTTTATGATATTTGATTTAGATTATATTTGAGTTTAAAGGTTTTTAGATGATAATAAAAAAGTATAATAATAACAATAATAAGGGAAATAAATAATATAAAAAGTATCAAAATAACAAAGGAAAGGTAAAAATAAAATAAGTTGGCATAAGGATTCGAACCTCAATCCTGTCTCTTGTGTTATATAAACATAGATCACTAAGCTACCAAACAATTTACTTTTAATTTTAGTAAAGTAAATATATATACTAAATTCGCCCCAAGCTACAATATTTTTCTTATACTAGGAATTTATGGAGTTCGAATAATCGAATCCCCGGGATTTCAAAATTCAAATCCTCAAGCATTATTTTAAGTATTGCTACGATTTCAAAAACTTCAACCAACAGTGTATGAGACTATGACTTACACAAAACGATGTAGATATATATATATATATATATATATATATATATATATATATATATGATATAATAATATGATGTATGGAGTATACCAATATCATTATTTCAAATGTTAACTAATTACCTAACACCATTGCACTTCTTCGTGGTCCGTCCTTATGAAGTAGTATCGTCATTAGCAACATTTAAGGGTTGGATGCCGATAGAAAATGGTGGAAGCTCGTCAAACTGGTTATATTCTTCCTCGTCAACGACATTATCAACTCCAAGTATACGATGTTTACCATGCATAACAATATGCCAATTTGAATCTTCTGGGTCTTCAACAAAGAAAACCTGGTTTGCTTGATTAACTAAAATAAATGGTTCATCTTTATAACCATTTATTGAAAGATTGACGAGGGTGAAACCATCTTTATTGACTTTTACTCCTTTTCCATTGTCAAACCATTTACACCTGAACAACGGAATGGTTAACACCCCATATTCAAGTTCCCAAATTTCTTGAATTACACCATAGAATGATTCTTTTGCAATTGTTTCTCTTATTTGGTGTCCGTTCTCTTTAGAATCATAGGTTGTTGCAGCTACTAGCGTTACACCACTGTTTTGTAGAGTAGTTTTCCGCTCTTGTTTGTTGGTGTAAAATGTATATCCGTTAATATCGTTTGCCTGATATTTTGTAATAACACATCGCGGACCCATCCCCAACTGTTGCACCTCATCATCAAGTTGTTCACGAAGTACCTTTGCTCTCAACCAACTTGCAAACTGTTTTTTGTGCTGAGAAGCTAGCTAATTAGTCTTTGTGTGACACCCGACAAATTAGGGCTAGTTATTAGTTCCTAATCATCTGCTAATACATATAATTAGTGCTAGATTAGGCTAATTGTATGTATCAATATATATATATATATATATATATATATATATTGGAATATATATACACGTACGCGATTATGTCCAATCGTGCATTTTCATATCGGGTGGATCCCGATACATTAATACGGACGTTGGTGAACTCAAATTATTAAATAATATGAAATTATTTGATAAACATACTTATTTCCAAATATTATTGCGATAATATCTCATAAACATTTCGTATCACATATAATACTCAGAAACGATCAAAAACGCGTAAAACGTGCCTGACAAATGAAATAAAACCCAAATTATATTTTTATAATTCATTCTTAAGTATTTTGATAAAATACTTCGAGTAAAAATATTACGTCTTCACGCATACGAATAAATCGTTTAAAAACATTACGTGAGTCATATAAACGTACAAATACGCAACGAACGCGCAAACCGAGACCCAACAACATTTTAACAACTTAAAATAAAGTATTTAGGATAATACTTTCAATAAAAATATCGAGATTTAAATCATTATTCAAACATGCGTATTAAAGCGCATAACAATAATAAAACGTTCAAACGAACGGGTAAACGATCACCGCATGGAGTACAACTTTGAGGAAACAATTTAGGCACCCACATGGAGTGGGAGCCCACGAAATTCTGCAGAAAAATGAGGCCATGCCCCCATGCCCTCCTTCCCCTTACTTGTGAAAATCATCCCACACCACCATACCTCATTGTTCAACTCACACCATACCATTTCTCTCATTCCACTCAATCCCTTCTCCCCTACTCCCTCATCCACGAAATCCCTGCCACCACCACAGCCCCAAATCACCACCATCCAACCACCACAAGACCATCATCATCCACCATCAAGTTCTTGAAGAAAATCGAAGGAAAAGCTCAGTTATCGCGTCATCTTTGCATTTCGACTCTAGATCTTTGATCCTCTTGTAAGAACTCTTAATATTCTACTAGTTTTACTTTAAATATACTTTTATACATGTTTAGTTGTTCTTATAACAAGATTATGTCCAAAGTATAAGCTAAAACTTACTTTTCATGAACTTATATTCACACTGCTTTCTGTCCAGAAAGTTGGTCAACTTCCACGATTTTTATAAAATTCATATCTTAACTAAAATGAATGTTTCTTAATCCTAAAATGTAGCTTGTGATTTTAGCTTTCCAACGACACCAATTTCGTAACATATCGATTTCGTTTACTATTTTTAAATAATATTTCGTTAAGGTGCGCATTACTGTTCCAGCGGACAGAAATATCTACCTCCTTCTCGAGACCATATCTTAAGTTCTAGACCACTAAAACATATGAGACTAGTGCCAAAACCTCACATAAATTGTTAACTTTAAAAAGTTCTTCCTTGACCATTTCCAAAAATCTACGTGTTTTTGTGTAGAGCTCAATCTTTGGGCTGTAGCTGTTCTTGGACCAAAACCGACCACCCTTCATGATTATTTTTGATAAAAATAGTAAATGAATATATAAAAACACCATAAAGTGCAGTTTTACACTAGACATATAGGAGAACTTGTATGATTTTTAGTTAGGCTTGATTCGGTTTAGAAGTTGGTTAAATCGAGAGACTTGTCGAGTTAAGATCTAGAAAACCAAAGTGTAGGGACTGTTCTTGCCACTTCACAAAATCCGACAATCCCTATTGTCGGATAAATTAATCCTTGAATATCATTAACGCATAAATTAATCCGTGAATATCATTAACGCATAAATTACTCCGTGAATGTCATTAACGCATAAACAAAATCCGTGAATATCATTAACGCATAAACAAAGTCCGTGAATTACTATTGTCGCATGAACATTGTCCGTGAATTACCGTTGTCGCATGAACAGTGTCTGAGAATCCTATTGACGCAGTACCCTATTGTCGGATTAATTGTGGCCTTTGACTTTCTTTGACTCATGGACCATATGTATTGTCGGATCCTTTGAACTGTCGGACTCACTTTTGAAAAATTTCACTTTTATAATTCTAAGTTTCGAGACTCTACACTTTCGGACCATAAAATTGTCACACATATATATGTATATACATATACCTTAGTAAACCCTAAAGCTTAAACGCCGAAAACAATAATATAACAAGAGTATTGTTGAGTCACTGATCGCTGAACTCTAGTGGTCACTGATCTCAAGGATTAAGGGGGAGATTATATAAGAGATTGTTAAAGTCATTATTCGCTGATGAGTGAAGTCACTGATCATGCTATCTGTTCACAGTCTCTGATCTTCTCAATAATGCTCCATGAAGAAAATGATTCAAGTCAAGCTCCAATTGCTGAAGGTCTCTAAGTCGCTGATCATATGTTAAACCAGTAGACTCAACTATGTGTGTCGCTGATACTCATCTATCAGCGAGAGTCTCCAAGTCTTCTTGAGTTCTCTTTTCTGCTGAATAAAAGAAGTCACTGAAGATTAGCTGTTCAAGTCATTCTTTAGAGCATGTTAGCTCGCATCGAGAATGAGGAGAATTGTTGTTTCTATCAGTGACTGCATCATTAATTGCCGCATTAAATAAGAAGTTGACATTCGGCGTTATTACGGCGCAGCACGTGTTCCTCGAAACTTGAAAAGAGTAACGTGGAAGCATTTGATTGGTTTATGGTACAAGGTGATATTTCCCAAGACAGAATGTCGTGCCATGATGTATCACATCTCAACTACCTCACCAATCAAGCAGCGACACGTGTCCTTCAGATCCGGAAATTAAGGATTTCAGCATCTATAAATAGCGTAGTATGTTGTACTTCATTTTGTGTCGATTACTTGTATTGTCACTTGTTTGTCAGTGACTAGTTTGTCTAAGATACAAGTAACACCAGCAAGTGAACTAGTAGCGTGTTTGTCCACTACTAGTTTACTTCAGCGAGTGAGCAAGTTAGCGTGTTTGTCCACTACTGCTCATCTCCTTTGTAATAGCTGTATTGTTTGATTTGGATTAGCTTTGGCTAATCTATTCTGCAATCAACAAGAGATAAATTTTAGTAATAAAAGAATTTATCTTTCAGCTAGAATTGCATCAGCAACTGAACTGCTTATCTTATATATATACATTTGTATTCATTTTGCTGTTATCTTAATACGGTTAAAACTTACTAAACAAGCTAACACATTATAGAAGAAAAGTTTTAATTGTATTCAACCCCCCCTTCTACAATTAACTCACTGTTAACGATTCACAATCACTAACATAATAGTGATTAGGGACTCACAATTGGTATCAAAGCAGAGTTGGTTTAAAATATAATTTAACCTGATCTGCAATGGAATCCGTTAAATACAGTTGTGTTGATTCTGAGTACCAGAAGGGAAATGGCTCCACTACAAAAACCTCCAGCTTTTGACCCATCCAGAATTGAAACCTGGATGTCCAGGATGATGATGTTCTTAGACCTTGTTGATGATCGTCTTTGTTCTATAATAACTGACGGTCCTCACACCCCCACTGTCATTATTCCTGCTGTTGCAGCCACTGCAACCACTCCTGCATTACCAGAAATGGTTATGCCAAAAAGGGAGGAACAATGGACAGATGAGGACAGGCGCATGGTCAGACTGGATAAACAAGCTAAAATATACATAAGCATGTCACTTCCTGATGAAGTGTTTGAGTCCATTAGATTGTGCAGTACAGCGAAACACATGTGGGACACTCTAAGAAATATATATATTGGAACCCCCGACATTATTCGCTGTAGAGAAGTAAATCTGACTCGTCAGTATGAACTGTTTGCCATGGAACCCAATGAGTCACTGGCCTCCACCTATACTAGATATCAAGCTTTAATAAATAAAATGGAAAAGGCTAATATAGGAAAGGACCAAAGATTTGTTGTCGAAAAATTTCTAGAACTGTTGCCTAGAAAAGTTTGGGGAACCATTGCAACATGTACTCGACAACGTAATGATTATAATTCTCTCAATCTAACTCAAGTTTATGGTATATTGTTAAATTGGGAACAATCTGAGAAACAGGCAGATCAAAGTGAGCACATTCGTGCTGCACTAGGCAGTCAAAAGATTTCTAATGCCCTTGTAGCTGAGCTAGAAGAGATTGATCAAAAGCAGAAAGTTAAGATCACCAAGTTGAGTTCAAAGTCACTGATTGCAGATGAGGAAGGTTGTGCTGCTGACAGTCAGTCTGAAGTCAGCTATGAAGAAGGACTAGAGAAACTGGAAAGAGATATGGCCATGATGGTTGCAAATTTCAGAAAGAACACAAGGTTCAACAAATTTGCTGGTGCATCATCAAGTGACATCTCAAAGTCAAAAGGAGACTGCTACAAATGTGGCAAACCTGGTCACTTTGCAGCTGACTGTAGATCCAAAGCTGTCAATCCTCTCCCTGAGCAAAGGCCCAGCTTCAGAAATGACAAGTACAATAAGTACAAGTCAAAGTACAAGAAGCTGAAAGCTCTGTCCAAAGCTGGCAAGAAGAAGGGAAAAGGGTTCGTCGCTGAAGAAGGATCCTTCAGCGACTCTGACTCAACCTCATCATCTGATGAAGAAGAAGCTATGATTTGTTTAGATCGGGATTACTGCCTGATGGCTGATGATGCTAACTTCCATGAAGACATCAAGGAAGTAGCTAAGAAATGTTCAGCATCCGGCTGGGATCCAGAGACTCTCTACAAGGTACATTGCTTTAAATCAGCTTCAGTGACTGAAAAGGAGAATATCTTTGAGACTTTGATAGTTGATCTATCAAATGCTCATGATATTCAGAAAAGGCAAGAATGCATGATCAATGACTTGACATCAAAACTTAAACTTCAAGAAGAAAATTTGTTGAAAATGAAAGACCTAAAACTTGAACTTGATGCACAAATACATGCAAATCAAATGTGCATTCAAGAGAAAGTAAGTTTTGAAACCAAATTTTCTCAACTCAATGAAGTTATAAAATCATCGTGCAAATCTGCATTAAACGTAAATCAGTGTGTCAATAATCAAATTCCAAAACAAGTGAAAGCTATTTTGGGAGATGATTATGATACAGCTGCTTCTCTGGCTGATGCAACAAGCATTGATCAAATATTCAAGCCTGATCAATCCTTTTCAAACTTCGTTTTTGAGCCAATGTTAGTCTTCAGCGAGACTAAACCAAATCACTTTGTTAAAAGCTCGCTGGTCACTGACAATTGTGATATAGCTGCAAGTATTGATGAACTGAAAGACTTGAGCATAAATAAGTCAACAACTAATCCAGTTTCCATCAGTTGTACTGCTATTAATCAAAAATTATTCAGCAACCTCACCTCTGACACCCTAGTGACTGATAATCCTGTTATCAGTGACTTGGAGTCAAAGAAACAAACTGAGCAAAAGAAGTCTAAAGCCACAAATAAAAAATGCTATAAGTGTGGAAATAGACAACATGTGTCAACAAATTGTTCATCAGTACAAGCTTGTGTCCAACCAACCACCAGCAGTGAGTCAAATGTTTTGCTGGTCAGTGGAAGCCAAGTTCAAGGCTTGTCTACTATGAACCCATCTCAGGATGGGTTCATAAATTGAACTAACATTTTATTCCTGATGTAGGGCATTCTTAGAGAGACAATCTGGTATCTGGACAGTGGGTGTTCCAGACATATGACCGGATGTAAGTCCCTACTCAGTGACTACCAGGATGAAAGAGGTCCTGATGTAGTTTTTGGTGATAACAACATTGGTAAGACCAGAGGGTATGGGGTCTTGACCAATGGTAATGTTATGTTTAAAAGGGTGGCATATGTTGAAGGACTGAAGCATAATCTATTAAGCATCAGTCAGTTCTGCGATGCCAAAAATAAGGTGCTATTTGATCATGAAGCTGGAGTTGTTTACAACAAGAATGGAAGTGCTGTCCTGGGTGCTCAAAGGAAAGGAAATACATATGTAGTCAATATGGACTCAGCACAATCAGGAACATGCTTTTATTCCAGAACCGTTTCAGAAGAAAAATGGTTATGGCATAAGCGTCTTTCTCACCTGAACTTCAAGGCCATCAGCAAGCTCAGCAAGAATGACTTGGTAAATGGTCTTCCAAAGCTTACTTATGACAAAGACAAGCTTTGTTCAGCGTGTGAGAAGGGAAAGCATCACAACACTTCTTTCAAAAGCAAACAAACATCTTCAGTGACATAATGTTTTCAACTGATGCATATGGATCTGTTTGGTCCAGTGAGTTCTCCCAGTCTTGGTGGAAAAAGGTATTGCTTGGTAATTGTGGATGAATATTCCAGATATACTTGGGTATTCTTCCTCAAAGCCAAAAGTGATGCAACACAGGAAATCATATCCTTTATCAAAAAGATGGAAAACTTAAATGATTGTTCAGTTAAACATTTAAGAAGTGATAATGGCACTGAATTTAGAAATGTTGACCTTGAAAGTTTCTGTGATTCAAAAGGTATTTCTCAAAACTTCTCTGCACCAAGAACACCTCAACAAAATGGTGTTGCAGAGAGGAGAAATAGAACCTTGATTGAATCAGCAAGGTCAATGCTCATAGATGCTGGTCTTAAGACCCATTTCTGGGCTGAAGCAGTTAACACTGCCTGCTACACTCAGAATAGGTCTTTGATTGTCAAGAGACATGATAAGACAGCCTATGAGGTGTTAAGGGGGAGAAAACCTGACATAAGTTTTCTTCATGTTTTTGGAAGTACCTGCTATGTCTTAAACAAAAGAGATCACTTAGGAAAGTTTGATCCCAAAGCTGATGAAGGTATATTTGTTGGTTACTCAATCATTTCAAAAGCTTTCAGAGTTTATAATAAAAGAAGGGAATGTATTGAAGAATCAATGGATGTTACCTTTGATGAATCTTATGATGAATCACTCACTGATCCAAAAGACTATGAAAATCTTATTTTTAATACAATCAGTGATGACAAGCATGAGGTTCATCCATCAGATTCTGAAAGGGAAGATGATGTCCCTGAAGGTACTTCTGGCTCTACTTTAGCTAAGAATGATTCAGGATCCTTATCTTTGCCTATTGATATCCCATCATCATCATCTCATCATGTGCATCAAAATAATAACACTCACTGTCCAAATCAAAGCTTAAACATTAATCATGCTTCTAATGCTGATGTGTCTAGAGGATCATCTCTGAATAATCAAGTCACTGCTGAACCTCAGCGAGTGAATAAATGGACTAGACATATTGATAATCAATTTATTATTGGTGATCCACAATCCAAGGTCCAGACCAGATCAGCATCTGCTAACTTTTGTTTGTTTGTAAGCTTTGTGTCACTGATTGAGCCCAAGAAAATTGATGAGGTACTCACTGATCATCACTGGATAGCTGCCATGCAATATGAGCTATCTCAGTTTGAAAGGAATAAAGTGTGGAAGTTAGTACCTCAAGTAGCTGGGAAATCTGTGATTGGAACAAGATGGGTGTTCAGAAACAAGATGGATGCTGATGGTGTTGTAATAAGGAATAAGGCTAGACTGGTTGCACAAGGTTACTGTCAGCGAGAAGGAATTGATTATGATGAAACCTTTGCACCAGTTGCTAGGCTTGAAGCAATCAGGTTGTTCCTAGCATATGCAGCTCACAAGAAGTTCAAGGTATATCAAATGGATGTGAAAAGTGCCTTCTTGAATGGAAAGCTGCAGGAAGAAGTGTATGTGAAGCAACCACCTGGATTCACTGATCCCAAGCATCCAGGTTATGTCTATAAGCTGGAAAAAGCTTTATATGGACTAAAACAAGCTCCTAGAGCTTGGTATGACACTCTCTCTACCTTCTTAACTAACTGTGGGTATGTCAGAGGTAAAATTGACAGCACACTCTTTATTAAAAAGGATAAGAGAAATGTTATATTAGTCCAAATTTATGTTGATGATATTATTTTTGGGTCTACTAACAATGACTTGTGCAAGGAATTCAGTGACCTCATGACTAAAAGTTATGAAATGAGCATGATGGGTGAACTAACATTTTTCCTTGGTCTGCAAATAAAGCAAACCAAGACTGGTATTTTTATAATCAAGGAAAATATGTTAAAGATTTATTAAAGAAATTTGAATTCACCAACTGCTCATCCCTTGCTACACCAATGTCATCTGCAGTAAAATTACATGCTGATCCTGATGGTAAATCTGTAAACATCACTGCTTACAGAGGAATGATCGGGTCACTGTTGTATTTAACTGCTAGTAGACCAGACATTATGTTTGCTACTTGTCTATGTGCTAGATATCAGGCTGATCCAAAGGAATCCCATCTGCTCGCTGTCAAAAGAATATTCAGATATCTGAAGGGTACACCAAATCTTGGTCTCTGGTACCCATCTGGTTCAGATTTCTCACTGAAGGGATATTCAGATTCTGATCATGCTGGATGCAAAATGGACAGAAAGAGTACCTCTGGTAGCTGTCAGTTTCTTGGAGAAAAGCTTGTAAGCTGGTCAAGCAAGAAACAAAATTCTGTCTCAACCTCTACTGCTAAGGCTGAATATGTCGCTGCTGGAGCTTGCACTGCTCAAATTCTGTGGATGAGGAATCAGCTCGCTGACTATGGTTTTGACTTTGGCAATGTTCCAATTTATTGTGACAGTCAAAGTGCTATTGCCATAGCAAATAATCCTGTGATGCACTCAAGGACAAAGCATATTGATGTCAGATATCACTTCATCAGGGACCACATCATGAAAGGTGACATTGAATTGCATTTCATTCCAACTGACTACCAACTCGCTGACATATTTACAAAACCTTTAGATGAGAAAAGATTCACCTTTCTCATCAGCGAGTTGGGAATGTTGAACTTAAATGATTAAAACCTGATTGTTTAATAAAAGGTAATTACAGAATATATGGTTTATAATTTTAACTTGCTGACCTATTATTCTCACTGATGTAATCAGCAAGAACAATAAGTTAGCATAGTTATGATCAATAAATTATGTACTTTGTAACTGTACATGAAAATTCTTTATATCACATAAATAAAATATATCTTATGCTTCACAAACTTGACTAACTGATTAGATTAGTATTCTAAGTTGTAATCTGATCAGCGACATCAAATATGAAACATAATATTTATTTTATTTTAAGATATAACTTATTTTCATCTCGCTGAGACATAATGCATCAGCGAAAGTCTATTATTATTTAATATAGCATTTATTTTGACATATATTCCTTACAATTAATATATTTTGTATTTAATTTTTAACGATTTATATTCTTAATAAATGCCTTATTAAAATATCTCATGGGAACTCGAAAAGGTACACTTTTTCTAGACACCTCGTATACCTTTCCGGCGCACCACTCCCATCACCATTTAATGTTACCACTCATCACCATCATCACCCTACTCCCCTACCACCAACTACATTTTTTTTTTACTTTTTGACCACATACATACTCATTTTGACCACACATTCTGTACCTCAGTAACCGTATATAAGCAGCGAAACCCTTTCATTTTCATTCTTTACGCTTTCTAATTTTTCAAACTTCATCTTCTTCATTTTCTCTGCAAATTTCTCAACTTTTAAATCTTCTTCTTTCTTTCCTTAAAAATGGCAAGAACAAAATTTTTCAACAACGCTTACACACCGACCCCAGAGATTAAAGCTCTTCGAGCCTCTGCGGTCAGTGAGACGCTTGTTATTACAGTTCCCAAATCTAACTATTTGGGAAATGTCTCTTGCCCTAAACCTGAGTATGCGGAGGTAATAAATTTTCTTAAAAATCACTTTATCCTCCCTGCTCTTGCCTTGTCTCCTGGGGAAATGAACCCAGAATGGCTCAGTGAGTTCTGGTATACCTGCACTCACTCTGTCGTCTCTGGTGTTTCACAAATCCAGGGTTTTATAGACAATGGTACCCAAACCATCATCATAACTGCCAACACCATCCGCTCCATTTTACAACTGCCGACCTATGAGTCGTACGAGTCGCTACCAGAGAGCGACGTTGCCAAACAAGGCCTCGTCGATCTTACTGAGATTGAGTGTAAATACTCAGTCGATGGCAGTGACAACCGTAAGTACTCTACCGTCCACAAAACAAAAATGGATGGTGTTTGGAATGCCATTTTCACCAATTTCATCCAATCTTTTGGGTACAAAATCAGGGAGCTATGATCAATTCAGCTCCCTGGAAGCCCAGATCAGTTGGTCACTGGTCAACTCTCTACGAGTTGACTATGCAAGTGTGATCTTTAATGAACTGATCACCAAAGTCGCTGAGCCTGCCAGGGCAAAATATGTACCTTACCCTACGTATCTCTCACTGATCTTTAGGGATCAGTTTGCTGCCTATGATAGGGTATCTTTTTAGGGATTTGAGCCCACTCTGGTAGGATCTCAAATTTTCGCTAAACCAGCGACTGCGGTGTTACCCGCTTTTATGAAACACCCGGGGATTCTTGCACCCCAGCCTGTAACTTCTGTACAAATGTCAGTTGCTGCCCCCCCATCGACCACGTCACTGACTACACCCCCAGTGACTACTGTTGGTCAACCACCAGTCAAGAAACCACCCACTGCTCCCAAGAAAAAATCCAAATTAGGGTCCCTGACATTAAAGGATCAGGGACATAGCAAAAAGAAGACATCTACGGATGCCAGTGGTGAATCAGTGACTGTACGTTCAGTTGCTGAGGGCACCACTGCTGAACCCTCAACTTTACCTGCTTCACTGGACTCCCGAAAGTCTAGTGACTCTATAAAGGGACAACTACAGACAACTGCAGTGGATCAAACCACTGTTAGCAGTGATTCGGGTGCACCCCACACCCTCAGATTGAGTCAACCCAGCCACTTGTCATCCTCACAAAAGGGTGACATTTTATTAAAAGGGCAAGTGACATCAGTGGGTGATAACACACTCATAGCTGATGTCACACCACTGGCTACAGACCCGGGCCATCTCTCATCTATCACTGCACCGGCTGTCAATGTCTCACCACTGACCCATGGTGAGATACAGGTCGCTACCTCTATTTCCAATGAACCACCAGCTAAATCCCAAGCTGATGATGAGGAAATCATGCCCATGGACACCTCAGAGGACACTCAACCCATTCCTCCATCCACATCCAACTCTCCTATCAGAGAGCTTACCCCCACCTCTTTCTCCAGTGACAACATCCAAGTTGCTGCTGATCAGACCACACACCCTGATCATGTAGCCCAATCTACACCTACCCCCATTATTGTTACCCAAACTACTCCCACAAACACCTCCACTCACTCCACATCAGATCAGCTACTGATGGAGTACATTGCCCAATCCCAAACCCAAATTAAGATGCTCACTGAAGACCGTGAGGCACTTATCGGCAATGTCTCTGTCCTACAGAAGGCTGTTACTGCTCTCACTGATGTCTACAACTCCATTGAACCTTGGAGCACATCTGTTAGTGAGAAAGTACAAACAGTAGCTGATGCTAGTGCTGCAATAAACCATGCAGTCACTGAGCTAGCCTCCACCTCCACCACCAACTTTACCAATCATGCCACTGCCATTGCCCAACTCACCACTAACCAAAATGACTTAGCCATTTCTGTATCCAACTACTTGTATAACACTGACAAAGTTATTAAGGTACTTCCACAGGTTGTCTCACAGCTTACAAAGACAAGAGCTGAGGTCGCTGCCCTACGAGAGGAGAATGCTACTTTCACTGATCAGATACTCAGGGCAGTTGATCAGTTTGAGCGAACCAGTCAGGGGGAGAGTGAAGAAGAGGACTTTGTCTCTGATCCTGAGATGCCCCGAAAGATGACTGATCCGCTATCAAACAAAGCTCACAAGGACATTGTGCTCAACACTTATGCACTGCGTCCAATCACTGAGCAACCTGAATTGGAAGCCCTTGCAGTTGCTGAACTGTATTGGGTAGATATGGAGATAGCCACATATATGGTGGATATCACTGAGAGCTTTCCTGAGTTCAGTGCTGAAGAGCTCAGGAACTACAATGGGCTGGTACAGCAATGGGCAGTGGATGAGGCTGCTAGGTTAGAGGGTACCTCAGTGAGCTATGAATTGGCTCGCTGGGAATGGATGAATAGGGAGGTGGTAGATGATGTATCTGATGATGAGGAAGATGATACCATCATGCATGATGCTGATGATAATGATGATGATAACAATGATGATGGCCAGGGAGGTGGTCATGGAAATGGTCAGGGTTCAGAAGATGAAGATGATGTAAATATGGAAGATCAGCAACCCATATCATCTGTCATAAAGAGAAAAAGGACCAGTGACACCTCACCTGCATCTACTCCTCCATCAAAGAAACAACAGGTCAGTGACCCTCAATCACATACTGTCATATCTGAGGTAGCTGTACCTTCATCTCCACCAGCAACCCAAAACCTACCCTCACCCACAGCAACTACAACTACAACAACCCAAACAACCCAAATAACCACACCTACCCCAGCAACAATAATACCAATCTCCACAGCAACTCCCTCCAACACTACCACTTCAGATACCTCCCCTACAACATGCCTTTCCTCTGACTCAACCTCAGATACCCCCTGTCCTGATGAAACAAAAGAACAGAGAGTTGCCAGAAAGATAAAGGCAAGACAGGACAGGGAGCAGGAGATGATAATGCAAATAACCTTTCAGGCTGAGTTAAGAGAGGAACAAGAAAGGAAAAGGTTGCTGAAAGAGCAATCAGATTCTGACAGAGCATACCTACTGGAATTGAGCTCTAAAGATGCCAATGAAAGGGCCAGACTTCTTAAACAAAAGAAAGATCAAGAAGAGTCTGATGCTGCAATTGCCAGGGTACTTGCTGAGATAGAAGAGAGTGAGCTAGAGCAACAAAAACTGAAAACATCAGCTAGCAAGAGCTCTAAAAAGAAAGGGGGAGCTGTCAGAACAGCAGTAGATAGGAAATGAGATGAAATAGATAGAAAAAGGTTTGCTGCCCAAATGACAGGGAGATCAAACCCTGCACCTATTACCAAGGTTAAATTGAAGAAGTCTAAGAATCAATCTCAACCTCAGCTGCTTATTCAAAGAGGTTCAGAGACTCAAGCCATGCTACTTGATCAAGTATGCAAGCTGCACAGAGAAGAATGGAATGAGATCAGGCTTGCTATCAGCCACTCAACAAGTGCAGCTAAAGCTGATGTCCTGAAAGAGATTGATAGACTATATCAAAAGATGGTGTCACTGCAACTTCTCAGACCAGAAGATACTGTCACATTTGGTGAAGAGATTGTTCAGCCACCAAGCCCTAGGTATAGGACAGGCACAAGCAGCATCTATCGAATCCCCAACACTTCAAGGCTAAATCTATCTATCCCTGCTGGTGTGCCAAAGCTTGAAGGACATGAAGTCACTGAGGGGGAGAAGGGTCTGGTATACAGGGACCTAAATGGTGCCCTTAGGTTTCAGAGAGAAGCTGAACTTGAGAAGGTTGATCAAGAACAACTCATACACCTAATCAGGTCAGCTAGCATGCTTCCTACAAATTCAAAGATCAGAAAAGCTATTTTCGATGAAGCCTTGGCAAGAAAATTCAGATACCTGCCCTCCAAAGACAAGTATGAACTTGAAGCTGAGCTTGGCATAGTGAAAGAGGAGGAGATGTGGAGAGATAAATAATTTAGATATTTTGTAATAGTTAGCTTCTGTAAATATTTATTCATTGATATAAATGAGGCTTGACACAGAAAATCTACAAGTACAAGTCACTGGGCAACCTACCTACTATCAGAGACTTAAATCGTTTCAACAACAATAATTTACAAGTACAAGTCTCCGTGCAACCAACTTATCTTCAGAGACTAAAACCTTCCTGCAACAAGTTTGTCTAAGGGAGCTTTAACTTAAACCATTTAGGGGGAGATTGTTGAGTCACTGATCGCTGAACTCTAGTGGTCACTGATCTCAAGGATTAAGGGGGAGATTATATAAGAGATTGTTAAAGTCATTATTCGCTGATGAGTGAAGTCACTGATCATGCTATTTGTTCACAGTCTCTGATCTTCTCAATAATGCTCCATGAAGAAAATGATTCAAGTTAAGCTCCTGTTGCTGAAGGTCTCTAAGTCGCTGATCATATGTTAAACCAGTAGATGAAGATCTTATCAAGATAAAAGACTCAACTATGTGTGTCGCTGATACTCATCTATCAGCGAGAGTCTCCAAGTCTTCTTGAGTTCTCTCTTCTGCTGAATAAAAGAAGTCATTGAAGATTAGCTGTTCAAGTCATTCTTTAGAGCATGTTAGCTCGCATCGAGAATGAGGAGAATTGTTGTTTCTATCAGTGACTGCAGCATTAATTGCCGCATTAAATAAGAAGTTGACATTCGGCGTTATTACGGCGCAGCACGTGTTCCTCGAAACTTGAAAAGAGTAACGTGGAAGCATTTGATTGGTTTACGGTACAAGGTGATATTTCCCAAGACAGAATGTCGTGCCATGATGTATCACATCTCAACTACCTCACCAATCAAGCAGCGACACGTGTCCTTCAGATCCGGAAATTAAGGATTTCAGCGTCTATAAATAGCGTAGTATGTTGTACTTCATTTTGTGTCGATTACTTGTATTGTCACTTGTTTGTCAGTGACTAGTTTGTCTAAGATACAAGTAACACCAGCAAGTGAACTAGTAGCGTGTTTGTCCACTACTAGTTTACTTCAGCGAGTGAGCAAGTTAGCGTGTTTGTCCACTACTGCTCATCTCCTTTGTAAAAGTTGTATTGTTTGATTTGGATTAGCTTTGGCTAATCTATTCCGCAATCAACAAGAGATAAATTTTAGTAATAAAAGAATTTATCTTTCAGCTAGAATTGCATCAGCAACTGAACTGCTTATCTTATATATATACATTTGTATTCATTTTGCTGTTATCTTAATACGGTTAAAACTTACTAAACAAGCTAACACATTATAGAAGAAAAGTTTTAATTGTATTCAACCCCCCCTTCTACAATTAACTCACCGTTAACGATTCACAATCACTAACATAATAGTGATTAGGGACTCACAAGTATTATGAATCAACTTGACATAAGACAACTAAAATGATATTTGCGAAACATATTTTATAAACCATCACCAACGGGCCGTACATATTTTCAAAAACTCAAACTAATCAATCAAACAACCAAATTATTTGGACATTTCTAGTTGGATGAACAACTAGCATGGGCGGTCTTTTGAGGCGTCTACATATACTTATAACCTTGCGCGTTTTGAACGCCCGACAGGTTACAGTCTTCGGACAACATCACCTTGTGCAACATCATACTTGCTTGTTAGCAACGCATCAGACTCAGGTGAGTCTCATAGCCCCTCATTTTACTGTTTTTAACCCAGGGGTGGGAATACATACTCGTTTTGTTTTACATGTGGACATGAGTACTAAACCTCGATATATACTGCATGAGTTGTTTTGCTAATCATTTAAAGCCCTCCACTACATAGTTTGTTTATATGGATTTAGCGCGATTGTTAGTGTATGGTACCATATGGGATTGACAATCCCCGTCCGGGTTAGCACGCACTAACTGGTCAAACAGACGCATTAGCATTTGTTCATACGAGTGTAGATTAGGCACTCGCAAGGAGGCACCCTCGCTCAGGCACTTGGTTGTGATCCTGACACCTTAGTTAAGCTCAAACTATGGGCTCATGGCTGTGATATACATCTATTTTATTTGCTTGATTGCAAATCATTATACTAAATCTCATAGTTCACACATCATGTTTATCTATACAAACCTGTGAGCTCACCAGCTAAAAGCTGACATTTTAGTATGTATTCTCAGGTACTCAGCAGTAGTAGATCTGATCAGGATTATTAGCTCAAGTCGCATACAGACACCAGGAGATTCCCCTGCATTTCTACATTTTGTAAACTATATATGCCTTAGAATCTCTAAACATTAATTACGAGCTTTTGTAAACATTATTACATTGTAAACTTTTATTATATCAATGTAAGCAGTAAATGACGCATATAGAGTCGTTCACTTTATCTTGTGTGCTTGTGATATTTGATTAGTCGCGCCCCGACCCGATTCGCTTCTGCACAGTAAATTTGGGGGTGCCACAGATTGGTATCAGAGCCTAAGGTTATAGTGAACTAGGTTGCATTAGTGGGCCTAGACTATGACCGTTAGGCAGTATTTTCTGTTAAGTATGGTTGGTTCAAGAGTTACATCATACGAGTTTAATTTAACATAGCCTGATCAACTATGTACAATTAAATAAAGATGATGTAAGGCTTGAACTAGTTATGCTGGAATAGGGATACATTAGTTGACTCTAGCCACGAGAGAAACCGGACCTATACATGTGTATGCTAGAGACATTAGGCTATGTGATATGTATATATATAGGCCTCACAATACTTACTGAACGCTCTTGCCATAGACATGGCAGACATCCCTCCTCTAGCACCGACAGACGCGAACAACGAAACTCAAACCTACCCAACTGTAGAGGAGTTAGCCGCTTTACCCCAAACTTCGACCGAACCTCTCTATTATTTCACCGGGGAGGCAAGAATCACATGACATCAACGAAGGGTTAACAGTTCAGCTCGAGTTAGCCCTTACTACACTGGTAACACCACAATCAGGGCGGACTATCCAACTTACCCTCGTAAGTGGGATTGGCTACCCACAACTCTGAACACCTGGAGGTCTGAGGAAGCCATACAGATTCCTGCTGACCCCATGGACATCTCCCCGTATACACAAGAACCCATCCACCATACCGTTCCAGTGCTTGCTGCTCAACTACACCGTCATGAGGCAAGGCTTGAAAGCTTGGAACGAGAACAATACATAGTACAAACACACGGGTTACGCACATCACACGGCCGTATTGCTGGACTCTACCAGGAACAGGAAAACATGACACTGAATGTGGATATGATCCACCAACAAGTGATTGATGACAGAAGCGCAGTTGATCTCCTGCAGGCGAGACTGGAAGAATGTGAGCTACGCTCACAGGAAGCCTAACTATTGCTGAAGACACCGCCCGACAAACCAGTCAACTTGCTGAAGCCATGGAACGTCTTGTCACCCTGATGTCACTAGTGACTATACGACAAGATTAGTACAATATCTGTTATGTAATCACTTATCTAAGCCATTTAAGTCAATGTAATTTAACCGGATGTAACCATTCCCGGTACCTTTTGTAAACTCTAAAGTCTGTAATCTTTTGAACTCGTACCTTGTATGGTATCTAATTTTATTATCTAATGAAATATGATTATCACATTGTGCTGTTGTATATTACCCTCCTATATACATACATATGCGATAAATCATAACCTTTGAACAACATCTTATATATTTTTCCTCTGTATTTATTCAAGCATTATGCCGCCAAGACGAACTTATAGTCAAGCGGAAATCACTCAACTCATTGCTCAGGGTGTAGCTCAAGCCCTTGCTGCCCAACAACCACGCTCTGGCAGCGAGGACACGACCAACAACACCCCTCCAACCAAACCTTGATCATACAAGGACTTCCTCAACTGCAAGCCTCTGAACTTCAAAGGCACGGAAAGAGCTATCGGTCTATTACGATGGATCGAGAAAATGGAATCAGTCTTCCGGATCTGTAACTGCCCAGAAGACTGCAAGGTTAAGTATTCCACCTGCACCTTCATGGATGGTGCTCTGACCTGGTGGAATACTCATGCTCAAACTGTAGGCATTGATATCGCCTACCAAACTCCCTGGGAAGAATTAAAAAGAATGTTAAAGGATGAGTACTATCCAAGAGAAGAGTTGCAACAACTCGAGGTCGAGTTTTGGAATCTCAAAGTTCATGGCAATGATATTGCCAGTTACACAACCCGTTTTCATCAACTTGCATTACTGTGTCCATCAATGGTCGATCCTGAGTACAAGAGGATCGAACGTTACATCTGGGGACTTCCCCCACACATTCAGGGAATGGTCACTGCTTCCAACTCTCCTACCATTCAAGGTGCCGTCCGTATGGCACACAATCTTATGGCTCAGGTGGTTCGCCAAGAAACACCTACTTCCACAAACACCGGTAATAACTCTGGGGATCACAAGAGAAAGTGGTCCGGAAACTCCAACCAAAATCAACAATCATCAAAGAAGCCTGAAACTGTCAAGGCTTACACATCTGGTTCTGAACCCAGGAAAGGCTACACTGGAACCAAGCCTTTCTGCTCTAAGTGTCGCCGCCATCATGAGGGTCCCTGCGGTACTCCATGTAACAAGTGTCAAAGGTATGGGCATCTAGCCAAAGACTGTAGGTCTACTAGTACCAATTCCAACAACAACCCCAACACCAGCTCTAGCCAACTAAAATCCTGTTTTGAGTGTGGCAACACTGGGCACTTCAGAAATGACTGCCTAAAGCTGAAGAACAAGGGAAACAACAATAACCCGAGAGGTAGAGCCTTCGTCCTTAATTCAGGGGAAACCTGTCAAGACCCGAATGTGGTCTCGGGTACATTCCTCATCAACAACTTACATGCTTCTGTTCTGTTTGATACTGGTGCCGATAGGAGCTTTATATCTGATGAATTTAGTTCCTTGCTTGACATTACCCCTGTTGCCTTAGAAGCTAAGTATATAGTAGAACT
The DNA here is from genome assembly GCA_963422505.1 of Pseudognaphalium luteoalbum. Lineage (NCBI taxonomy): Eukaryota > Viridiplantae > Streptophyta > Magnoliopsida > Asterales > Asteraceae > Pseudognaphalium > Pseudognaphalium luteoalbum. The sequence goes on from OY730196.1 coordinate 55,375,784, forward strand.
AGCTAACGGCAAACTGATTGAAACAAATAGTGTGATACCTAATTGCACTTTAAAACTAGCCGACGAACTCTTCAATATTGATCTCATACCTGTCGAGATCGGTAGTTTTGACATCATCGTTGGTATGGATTGGTTATCCAAGCACCGAGCAGAGATCGTCTGTTTTGATAAAATTGTTCGTACTCCTCTCGTCACCGGTGGTACTTTAATCATACAAGGGGAGACTGGTGGGATGAGATTGAATATCTTATCGTGTATGAAAACCCGAAAATATTTAAGAAAAGGATATCAGGCAATCCTCGCTCATGTTATGGAGAAAAAGTCGAAAGAGAAGCGACTTGAGGATGTGCCCATCGTTCGAGACTTCCCAGAAGTCTTTCCTGAAGACTTGCCTGGCCTTCCACCGCCAAGACAAGTCAAGTTTTCCATAGACCTCGTGCCGGGTGCAGCACCCGTGGCACGAGCACCTTACCGTTTAGCCCCATCTGAACTTCAGGAGTTGTCTACTCAGTTACAGGAACTCCTGGACAAAGGATTCATTCGACCAAGTTCTTCACCTTGGGGAGCTCCGGTCCTATTTGTCAAAAAGAAAGACGGTTCTTTAAGAATGTGCATCGATTATCGTGAACTCAACAAACTCACTGTTAAGAATCGTTATCCACTCCCTCGAATTGATGACCTATTTGACCAACTGTAAGGGTCGAGCTTTTATTCAAAGATCGATCTGCGGTCAGGTTATCATCAACTCCGAGTTCGAGACACCGACATCCCGAAGACAGCTTTCCGAACTCGCTATGGTTACTACGAGTTTCAAGTAATGTCATTTGGTTTAACAAACGCACCGGCTGTATTCATGGACCTTATGAACCGAGTGTGCAAACCATATCTCGATAAGTTTGTCATTGTATTCATTGATGACATCTTAATCTACTCGCACAACGAGCAAGAACACGCGCAACATCTAAAAACCATTCTAGAGCTACTCAAGCACGAGGAGTTATATGCTAAATTCTCCAAGTGTGAGTTCTGGATGCAAACCGTCCAATTCCTTGGGCATGTCATTGAAAGTCAAGGGATTCATGTTGATCCATCTAAAATCGAGGCTATCAAAAATTGGCAATCGCCAACAACTCCAACCGAAGTACAGCAGTTTTTGGGACTGGCCGGGTACTATCGGCGATTTATCGAAAACTTCTCAAAAATAGCCCAACCACTCACAGCACTGACTCAGAAGGAAAAGAAGTTCGACTGGACTGATAAACAAGAGTCAGCGTTCCAATTGTTAAAACAAAAGCTTTGCAGTACACCTATCTTATCACTACCCGAAGGCAACGATGACTTCGTGGTATACTGCGATGCTTCACACCAAGGTCTTGGTTGCGTGTTAATGCAACGAGACAAGGTCATTGCCTGCGCCTCCTGACAACTCAAGGTTCACGAAAAGAATTACACCACTCATGATCTCGAATTGGGAGCCGTAGTGTTTGCACTCAAAATCTGGAGACACTATCTATACGACACTAAATGTACAATCTTTACCGATCATAAAAGTCTTCAACATATCTTTGACCAAAAGGATCTCAACATGAGGCAACGTCGATTGGTCGAGTTGCTCACCGATTATGATTGCGAGATCCGTTATCATTCAGGCAAGGCAAACGTTGTTGTCGATGCCCTCAGTCGAAAGGAACGTGTAAAACCCCTTCGAGTCCGAGCCCTCAGCATGACAATCCATAATGATCTTATCATTCAAATCATTACCGCTCAACTCGAAGCACTCAAACCTGAGAACGTTAAAAACGAGTCCTTGCGTGGCATGGACCAACAATTTGAAACCAAATCCAACGGAGCCAAATACTTCTCAAACCGAATCTGGTTACCTAATTTTGGGAACCTACGAGACTTGGTGATGGATGAAGCTCACAAGTCCAAATACTCCATACATCCTGGATCTGACAAGATGTATCATGGCATCAAGGAGCTGTATTGGTGGCCAAACATGAAAGCTGACATAGCCACATATGTCGGCAAGTGCCTCACATGCTCTAAAGTCAAAGCCGAGTATCAGAAACCCTCCGGATTACTCCAACAACCGGAAATCCCTCAATGGAAATGGGAGCAAATCTCCATGGACTTTATCACGAAACTATCAAAGACATCGAGCGGTTGCGATACCATTTGGGTGATCGTCGATCGTCTCACCAAATCTGCTTATTTCCTAGCCATCAAAGAAACCGACAAAATGGAACGCCTCACGCGAATTTACCTTAAGGAAATTGTATCTCGATACGGCGTTCCCATTTCGATTATCTCCGACAGGGATAGTCGTTTCACATCTCACTTTTGGCAGTCACTTCAGAAATCTTTGGGTACTCGTCTAGATATGAGTACTGCATATCATCCTCAAACCGACGACCAGAGTGAACGAACCATTCAAACACTGGAAGATATGCTACGGGCTTGCGTAGTTGACTTTGGTGCAAATTGGGAACATCATTTACCCTTATGCGAGTTTTCATATAACAACAGCTACCATACCAGTATTGGAACTGCACCTTTCGAGGCACTGTACGGTCGTAAGTGCCGATCACCTGTTTGTTGGACCGAAGTGGGAGACATCCAACTCACTGGTCCTGAAATCATTCACGAAACCACAGAGAAAATAATCGGAATCCAAAACAGACTCAAAGCCGCGCGTGACCGTCAGAAAAATTATGCTGACGTGAGACGCAAATATCTCGAGTTCCAAGTTGGGGATCGAGTACTCTTGAAAGTATCACCTTGGAAAGGAGTCATTCGCTTTGGCAAACGCGAGAAGTTGAATCCCAGATACATTGGACCATTCGAAATCCTTGAGAGGATTGGTCCAGTGGCATATCGATTGCAGCTGCCACCCGAACTCAGCAGCGTGCATCCCACATTTCACATTTCTAATATTAAGAAATGCTTGTCTGATGAGACACTCATTATTCCTCTCGACGAAATCCACATCGATGATAAATTCCATTTTGTCGAGACACCAGCAGAAATCATGGACCGTGAGGTCAAACAATTGAAACAAAGTCGTATTCCCATCGTCAAAGTCCGGTGGAATTCGCTGCGTGGCCCGGAATTCACTTGGGAGCGGGAAGGCCAAATGCGACTCATGTACCCACAGTTATTCACAGAATCCACACCATCTACGACTCCGAGCTAAATTTCGGGACGAAATTCTCTTAACAGGGGGAGAATGTGACACCCGACAAATTAGGGCTAGTTATTAGTTCCTAATCATCTGCTAATACATATAATTAGTGCTAGATTAGGCTAATTGTATGTATCAATATATATATATATTGGAATATATATACACGTACGCGATTATGTCCAATCGTGCATTTTCATATCGGGCGGATCCCGATACATTAATACGGACGTTGGTGAACTCAAATTATTAAATAATATGAAATTATTTGATAAACATACTTATTTCCAAATATTATTGCGATAATATTTCATAAACATTTCGTATCACATATAATGCTCAGAAACGACCAAAAACGCGTAAAACGCACCCGAAAAATGAAATAAAACCCAAATTATATTTTTATAATTCATTCTTAAGTATTTTGATAAAATACTTCAAGTAAAAATATTACGTCTTCACGCGTACGAATAAATCGTTTAAAAATGTTACGTGAGTCATATAAACGTACAAATACGCAACGAACGTATAAACCGAGACCCGACAACATTTTAACAACTTAAAATAAAGTATTTAGGATAATACTTTCAATAAAAATATCGAGATTTAAATCATTATTCAAACATGCGAATTAAAGCGCATAACAATAATAAAACGTTCAAACGAACGGGTAAACGATCACCGCACGGAGTACAACTTTGAGGAAACAATTTAGGCACCCACATGGAGTGGGGGCCCATGAAATTCTGCAGAAAAATGAGGCCATGCCCCCATGCCCTCCTTCCCCTTACTTGTGAAAATCATCCCACACCACCATAACTCATTTTTCAACTCACACCATACCATTTCTCTCATTCCACTCAATCCCTTCTCCCCTACTCCCTCATCCACGAAATCCCTGCCACCACCACAGCCCCAAATCACCACCATCCAACCACCACAAGATCATCATCATCCACCATCAAATTCTTGAAGAAAATCGAAGGAAAAGCTCAGTTATCGCGTCATCTTTGCATTTCGACTCTAGATCTTTGATCCTCTTGTAAGAACTCTTAATATTCTACTAGTTTTACTTTAAATATACTTTTATACATGTTTAGTTGTTCTTATAACAAGATTATGTCCAAAGTATAAGCTAAAACTTACTTTTCATGAACTTATATTCACACTGCTTTCTGTCCAGAAAGTTGGTCAACTTCCACGATTTTTATAAAATTCATATCTTAACTAAAATGAATGTTTCTTAATCCTAAAATGTAGCTTGTGATTTTAGCTTTCCAACGACACCAATTTCGTAACATATCGATTTCGTTTACTATTTTTAAATAATATTTCGTTAAGGTGCGCATTACTGTTCCAGCGGACAGAAATATCTACCTCCTTCTCGAGACCATATCTTAAGTTCTAGACCACTAAAACATATGAGACTAGTGCCAAAACCTCACATAATTTGTTAACTTTAAAAAGTTCTTCCTTGACCATTTCCAAAAATCTACGTGTTTTTGTGTAGAGCTCAATCTTTGGGCTGTAGCTGTTCTTGGACCAAAACCGACCACCCTTCATGATTATTTTTGACAAAAATAGTAAATTAATATATAAAAACACCATAAAGTGCAGTTTTACACTCGAAATATAGGAGAACATGTATGATTTTTAGTTAGGCTTGATTCGGTTTAGAAGTTGGTTAAATCGAGAGACTTGTCGAGTTAAGATCTAGAAAACCAAAGTGTAGGGAATGTTCTTGCCACTTCACAAAATCCGACAATCCCTATTGTCGGATAAATTAATCCGTGAATATCATTAACGCATAAATTAATCCGTGAATATCATTAACGCATAAATTACTCTGTGAATATCATTAACGCATAAACAAAATCTGTGAATATCATTAACGCATAAACAAAGTCCGTGAATTACTATTGTCGCATGAACAATGTCCGTGAATTACCGTTGTCACATGAACAGTGTCCGAGAATCCTATTGACGCAGTACCCTATTGTCGGATTAATTGTGGCCTTTGACTTTCTTTGACTCACAGACCATATGTATTGTCGGATCCTTTAGACTGTCGGACTCACTTTTGAAAAATTTCACTTTTATAATTCTAAGTTTCGAGACTCTACATTTTCGGACCATAAAATTGTCACACATATATATGTATATACATGTACCTTAGTAAACACGAAAGCTTAAACGCCGAAAACAATAAGATTACAAGAGTATTATGAATCAACTTGACATAAGACAACTAAAATGATATTTGCGAAACATATTTATAAACCATCACCAACGGGCCGTACATATTTTCAAAAACTCAAACTAATTAATCAAACAACCAAATTATTTGGACATTTCTAGTTGGATGAACAACTAGCATGGGCGGTCTTTTGAGACGTCTACATATACTTATAACCTTGTGCATTTTGAACTCCCGACAGGTTACAGTCTTCGGACAACATCACCTTGTGCAACATCATACTTGCTTGTTAGCAACGCATCAGACTCAGGTGAGTCTCATAGCCCCTCATTTTACTGTTTTTAACCCAGGGGTGGGAATACATACTCGTTTTGTTTTACATGTGGACACGAGTACTAAACCTCGATATATACTGCATGAGTTGTTTTGCTAATCATTTAAAGCCCTCCACTACATAGTTTGTTTATATGGATTTAGCGCGATTGTTAGTGTATGGTACCATATGGGATTGACAATCCCCGTCCGGGTTAGCACGCACTAACTGGTCAAACGGACGCATTAGCATTTGTTCATACGAGTGTAGATTAGGCACTCGCAAGGAGGCACCCTCGCTCAGGCACTTGGTTGTGATCCTGACACCTCAGTTAAGCTCAAACTATGGGCTCATGGCAGTGATATACATCTATTTTATTTGCTTGATTGCAAATCATTATATTAAATCTCATGGTTCACACATCATGTTTATCTATACAAACCTGTGAGCTCACCAGCTTTTAGCTGACATTTTAGTATGTATTCTCAGGTACTCAGCAGTAGTAGATCTGCTCAGGATTATTAGCTCGAGTCGCATACAGACACCAGGAGATTCCCCTGCATTTCTACATTTTGTAAACTATATATGCCTTAGAATCTCTAAACATTAATTACGATCTTTTGTAAACATTATTACATTGTAAACTTTTATTATATCAAAGTAAGCAGTAAACAACGCATATAGAGTCGTTCACTTTATCTTGTGTGCTTGTGATATTTGATTAGTCGCGCCCCGACCCGATTCGCTTCCGCACAGTAAATTTGGGGGTGCGACACTTTGTAATATTCCCCTGCTTTTTCTTAAGCCGTAAAATTTCCTTGTGCTCATTTATGTAACGGTCAATCGATATCATGTGTTGTAGAATAAAAAAATGTGCGTTTTGAAGATCAGATCGGTCATCTGGTACATACATGTTCAGTCCCGTTTGTGCCTTTCCCTCCAAGTCTACCTTCGTGTTGAGATCTAGGAATACCTACATGTTGTACGCCTGCCAAGTAATCCGTACAAAAATCAATGGCCTCCTCACAACAATACACTTCAATAATACTGCCCTCCGGTCGATTTCGGTTTCTCACGTAGCCTTCAAAACCCCATATATCTTTGAAATGGATACATATACCGCAAGAAAATGGGCCCACAAGCCTTAATTATCCTACAATATGAGATACGAGGTGCATCATGACATCAAAAAAATGAGGGTAGGAAGTACATCTATAAATGACATAATGTGAGGATAAGGTCACCTTGCAAAGCTTCCAAACCCTCGGGATCAATTACCTTTGAATGAATCATGCTAAAAAACAAACAAAGCTTTGTTATCGTGTGTCGAATGCGGTCTGAAAGTATTCCACGAATTGCAATTGGAATCATTTGTGTCATTAACACTTTCCCTCGTGGGATTTCATTCCAAGGAATTTCAATTCTTCATGGATACTAAACTTCTAACAGTGGCAGAATAACCAGAAGGAACCTTAACTCGAGACAAACTTTGGCAAAATGAAACTTTTTCGGCCCTTGACAACGTGTAGCAAGCTACCGGTAGATACGTACGTTTTCCTTCACTTTCTTTTGGATGCAACTCCTTTCGAATTTTCATCTCCTGCAAATCCCTTTGAACGTTAATTCCATCTTTTGTTTTCCGGAGGATGTTCAACAATAGACCTATCAAGCTATCACATACATTTTTTTCGATATGCATAACATTAAGAGAGTGTCAAACGTCCAGTTGGCTCCAATATGGCAAATCAAAGAAAATAGACCTTTTTTCCAAATATTTTTTGGAGGTCTCGGAGACATTTTTCCCAACACAATAGGAGGATCCGAACGATCAAGTTTTTCAAGAACATCTTTTCCATCCAATTGTGGCTTGTCGTGAGCCTCAGTGGTTGAATCGGGTTATTCACTCCGGTCGTTGCACCGGCTAGTCGAGACTCGCGGCAGAGGGTAGTTTTAAATTTGTAAAGCTGGGGACCTAAGTTTTACTATAACTGTATAGCAGTAGTATGACCTAGGGTCGTTCTTCAATCTAATCGTATTGTGAAGTAGAAGCGTCAGGACAAATAATTCAATTTAGTGGTGGGTTTTGAAAAGACTTTGTGTGGGGTTTTTATTACTTAGGTCCGTTTAAACTTATTTAACTAAGCTAAATAAACAGTAAATAAGCTAGGGATGTGATCAGTATAAGAGGATGTGTTTTTTATGACTTTGTTAGTTTTATGTGGGGATGATTCCTAGGTTTAAAGTATGAAAACATCTTTTAAAGGTTTGCGTCCTTCTTGAGGATAGTTTCTTGTAGTGTAAACACTAGTACCCTACTGATTGGGGAGACCAATCAGTATGTCACTGAGTACTAGGCTAGATTGAGTCTCATCGGAGGATGATGCTCAACTCTTCAATGCCTATTCTGATAACAGAATACCGACCCTTCTTGGAATTGGGATTCCTGGGTGCATGAGATAGAGTAAGATACCCACTATGGTTCCGACCTTTATGAACACTATAGAACAATTAATTCAAGCAAGGCATTTAAGATTAAGACTTGGTTTAGGTGACTGTTAACTCTGTATTAATGGTCATGGTCTAGTCCAGAGCTTTGTGGTCAACTAAGATGTAACACAGTCTTTAACCACCGGCATTTTCATAGCATCCACGTATTTGTACTCCACCAAAGGTGTTTCCAACGCTATACTAAGTATAGTGCCGTTTCCCGTGGTTTTTCCGGTGTCACATACTTTGTGGTCACTCCGGACTAGGTTTAAACTAAGTTTGTATTAAAGCTTTACCATCTATGATATAAACCAGCCCTTACTATTCCCAATAAATCCCTGATTGATTCAAGGTGTACTATACGAAAGGTTTAAACAGTATTTCCACAGCTACACAACTCAGACCATGTTTGTTTTTTAGAAAACACAGATAGGTAGTGACCGTTTGATCAAGGTTCGCGACTCCTTATCATAAAGGTTCTAATCACGTTTATACGGGGGAAAGGTGATTGTATTTAGGTTTAGAAATTCATAAATGCAGAGTAACAGTATACCAGGTTTTCAATAGTATATTAAAGTAGCATCATCTACATATATATAAACTAACTACATCATAACAAACATACAAGGTAACTACTCACTATGCATAATAACAGATCCTAAATCTAGCATAACAACAATAGCAATCATCATTATAAAAGATAAGGATATAATTGACCGTAATTAAAGCGTAGATTGAATAAGCGTTTGAAAGAATACACGAGCATAGCCTCCGCAATACCACTAGAAATATTACAAAACAGCCCCTGACTCCTTACATTTATTGCAAAGTAGACCCTCCATTAAATCTTGGTTAAATATTAACCAAGACTATTTGAAACCTAACCATAATGCTAGAGAGAGAAACTATCTGGAGAGAGAAACAAGAGAGAGAAAGATTGTGTGAGAGAGAAAGTATGAGAGAATGAGAATGAGGTGTGTTGAAGTTGAAGAATGAGGCCACTATTTATAGGCAAAGTCTCAAATCAGCTGTACAACCTCTGAAGCATCACGTACAAGCACGCAAAGCTCAAAACAACAACCAGATAGGGCAGGGGGGCCATATACAGCCTTCAGGGGGACGTATACGGTACTTGTGGGGCCATATACGGTGCCTGAAGGGCCGTATATGGTAGGCAAGGGGCCGTATACGGCCTCCAAGGCCGTATTTGGTTCCCGTTCATTGCTTAAAATGCCCGTAACTTCTTCGTCTGATGTTCGTTTGACCTAATTCTTTCGCCTGTGGATTCGTAATTCTGTTACGCTTCTAATGACACCAATTTCATATAAATCGGATGTGTGTGGATCGAGCGTTGATGAAATGACTTGTAGCGCTCTGAAACAGGAGTATCTCTTCTGTTCTTTCCTTGTTTGCATGATTCTTGATTCTCCAAACTCGTTTTTACCTGTATCTTATAGGGTAAATGAGTTTGTGAGAATCGTTTGTTGTTTATGTGCTCTGTTTTGCTCGTTCTTTGGCTATTTTTAGTGTGTTTTGCAGCAATGCCTATATTTGGACCTCTTTTGTGGATTTAAGTGAATAAAAGATGTGCCCAAAAAGTGGGGAATATAGCACTTAAAAAAAGGACTTTTTGCGTCACATCAAGTATCCCACACTTAGATGTTGCTTGTCCTCAAGCAACACTCAACTGTGAAAACATTTTGAAAATGATTTTTAGAGCGAGATAAAACATTTTTCTAAAGTTACTATTTTCATATGCAAGCATGATAGTTCAGAAACATGGAAAAGATAAGATAATCCTCCCTTAAACAAGAAATGATTCTCTTGGGCATACATCCAAATCTCGTGATCTTGGAGTATACATGACTAGGCGATCTCACTAAAGGTGGTCACTCAATTCACTCAAAGTGTATCGGGTTTCCTATTAATCTATTTCAATTGAAATCGCTCAAATAGCCAGTCATGCAGCACTCATCGTCATAGGCTTGGTCGAGAATCGGATCTCCACCACTTAGGTGAGGACGATGCTAATTATCCCAAGACATTCATGAGGGTTGTACTATTTTCGTGAGGTTTAAGGGGGACATGGATAGTGGAAGGTTTGGGTTTTGTATAAGGTTGGTGTAGGGGTTGTGCTTATCTTAAAACTACCGAGATGCGAATAACTTTATTCAGAGATAGCTAATTGTCTTCTATCGGGTTTCTCGTGAGATGTTGATTCTCTGAAGCACTTAGCTTTATTCTTGGAACTATTTTCTTTTCTTTTCTTGCTTTTTCTTCTTTTTATTTTCTTTTTTCTTCTTCTTCTTCAGATTTTCTTTGCCAGAGAATTTCTGAGGATATTTTCTTTTGCTTTCTTTCAGAATTCCTCTATCTTTGAACATTTAGAGTCTTTTCTTGGTGCCAATTTTTCGCACCTTGTATCTTCAGGGTACCAATTTTACGTACCCTTTAGACTTTTTGCCTTTTTTGGAGAACACGAAGATGGTAGGATAAGCGGATGCTTTAAAAGATGTTATTCATAGCCTCGGAAATTCTAAGATAAGTTTTGGGAATTTTTGGGAAGTAGGGTCAGGTAATGAGGGTTTTATAAAGAAATGAAAGGTTTAGTCTCAAATGGGTTTTCTAGGCGGATCTTCGATACTAAAAATGAGCATCGGAAAGCGTTTTGGGCTTGAAAAGTAGGCTAAAAAGGGGTTATATCCTAGGGAATTTCAAGGTCGTCTAGTTTCACCTATACCGCGTACGGTACACACCAATGTGGTCTCGAAACGTATTTCAAGAGAAAGTTCTAATTCAGAGATGCAAGCATCAGCACGCACACAAGAAATGAAAGTGAAGCATTAAAGATGAATGCTTTTAGGCTCAAGATACCTCACTGCAAAATAGGGTTGTATGTGCCTAGCCATGCTCCTCTTCGAATACCATTTCTTGCTTAACGAATTTCTACCTTATTTTTCCTAGATTCTGAAATTTTTACTCATATTTGAAAATGGCTCATCCAAAAAGATATTTTGACTCTAAAATAGTAGAGCAGATCGAAAGATTTAACTCATACTTTATTTATTTTTTAAAATTTTTTGAAAAACTTGAGGAACAAGCTAACAAAACATTTAAACTACAGAATCATAATTAAAGAGAGAAAAGGAAAAAGATACTCCCCAGATAGCGAGATGCTAAGAAGTTGAGAATTTGCATTGCCGAAGGAAAGATGTAGAATCTCTATTCTGCATTCTTGAAGATCTACTCTGCTTCTAGCTCCTTGCTATTTGGCTTCTTTCAACACTTCATTCATTGTGAATAGATCTCGTAGCTGTGAACACATTGGGCGTAACTCATTAAAATTGCAAATGAAGAGAAATTACTATCTCAGAATTTTGAAAAGATGTTTGCTACTACAGAATAGTTTATAATTCATGTGTTTTTAAACGAGTTCGAGCATAATGCTTAAAAGTAGTATGCTGATAACAGGCAAAAAGTCATGTTTTTGCGTGCATTAATCTCACCTTTTTGGCCCAATATTTGACGAAACTAATCAAAATAGATACTTTATCATTAAAACTCGTCACATGGGCCAAAATATAGACAATGTTTTAAAAGTCATCTAAAATGGTCGAAAAACACGATAAATCTAACGAATACGATCACAAGCATTCTCGTTCACTCGTTCTAGCACTTTTTGAGCTACACAAAGAATTATGACCTCTAACTTATGTCATTTTCTTCGTTAGGAAAATACGAACGCGTGGATATAAAGAACGCTCAAAACGGATAAACGACGAAGAAGTTACGCCCGAACGAAGAAACGAAGAACCGAGGAGCCAGCATACGGCTGAACCAGGCCGTATACGGCTGGTCCAGGCCGTATACGGCTGGACCTAGACCATATACGGTCTATGCAGGCCGTATATGGCCTGTGCTCAGCCGTATACGGCCCAGTTCAGCCGTATTCACCCAATGCACAGCCGTATACGGTCCAGTTCACCAGTATTCACCCTAACTCAGCCGTATCGTGCGTTTGGGCGATAAAAATCTGATTTTTATTTCCCCTTGCGATACGGTTGTGCATTTTGTGATTTGGATACGGTCTACAGATACGGTTGTGCGTTCTCTATAAATACTAGCCTCATTTCATCATTTCAACACATTCTACACCATCTCACACTTCACTTCTACACTTTCTCTCACTACTCTCTCTCTAAATTAGTTAGTTAGTTAATTAGATTAGTTAAGCTAGTAGATTAGTAGCTTAATTGTACGGAGGTGCTCCGAGACTGCGGTGTCGCACGATTTATGATACAGCTTTGTCAGGTTTTATTATAATCTCTATCTTGTTATTTTAAATAATGTTGTGCTGTTGCTATACTTGTTTAGAAGTATTTGCTAGGATTATTGCCATGCTTAGCTAGACAAATCTGTGTTTGCTATGATAGTTGCCATGCTAGGGTAGTTATACTTAAATCATGCTGTTACTCTATTTGTATGCGGTTGAATTATATTTGAATCTATGAATTGAATCTCAAGTGTTTATCTATCCAACTTATGCTGTGGTTAGTGACATCCTTCTAGGCTTGGCCAATTGCTAGTTGTATGCCACTAATTATTCTGTGTCTGATGATCGTTGAACTCGACATGGCCGGTGTTCTCCTGGTTGAAATATTACCGGAGGGAGACACGGAGCGTAGGATTAGAGATAGATTAGATTCAGGCCATTTAACAAGTGTCTTAGAGAGAACTTTTGGGGCACTTTTGACTTGACCATGTACCCTGTCACTCTGCATAAATTGATCCCTGCTATGCTGCCTTTCTGCATGTTCTTGTTTAATTGTTGCTTAGGGTTTGCATGCTAGTATATGTTATGCTGATTAGTTACATGATTAGGTTTTCGAATATTTATCAATTGCGTATGCCAGTTTAACATGCATAGAATAGTTAAAATGATTTATATGGAATAATGATGAACAATTTAATCAGCCGTTAGACCAGACCATCCCAACTTGTCCCGGTAGGAAACCCCTGTTCATGTTTTTGTTTATTCAACAATTCATGCCATGATTCGGATATCTCAAATGTCCGAGATTGGGGGACAAGACTCGAGGATGGTTGTTGTTTAAATTGGTTGCTACATTTGGGACAACTTCCGGTGTAGTTTACATTCCATAACTGTTATCCATGTGACATATTATTTATCTGATTGCGGACAACTCTACGTTAGATAGATAATAGGCTAGTAGTTATGGCTCATTAGGAAATATTAATGTCATCTTAACTAAGGCTTAATCTCATTAACTACCCCTAAATAGCATGAGTAATTATCATAGTAAACACTCGCTTCACCTATAAGTTCTCGTTGCCACCTCCACCCCACTTTACTTTTATTTAGTTTAAATTTTAGAAAATTAGTAGTTAGTTAAAACCAAAACAACCCAAAAACCTCTTTTAAAAAACCCTAGCTAAATTCCCGTAGATAACTAAAGTCCTAGATTCCATGCCCGTTGTAATTTGAAGAACGACCCTAGGTCATACCTATCGCTATACTTATCCATAGCTTTAGTATACTTAGGCCCAGCATAAAAAAAAAAAATTCAAAACTTCAACCGATCCGCGCCTCGACGGAAGGTCCGACGACGGGGTGAGAACCCGATCGACCGTTTGGGCGCGATCAAGTTTTTGGTGCCGCTGCCGGGGACTACAACGACCGATTTAGGAATTTAGTTGTCTTAGTTATTTAGCGATCCTTTCGGAAGATCAATACCATCCGAAAGTTCTTTTTCTGTTCTTTCCTTTTCAAAACTCTCTTTTCTACCAAACCCGAACTTCATCAGCTATGACGAATCGTATTACTCTCGCCTCAACCTGTGCACCACTACTGGAGGGAAGAGGAGGACCTATCGTGCTACCCGATGAAAACTTCGAAATTAAGCCTAGCGTTTTCAAGTTACTCAAAACCTTCTGCCAATTTCACGGTTTTCCGTTCGATGATCCAAATTCACATTTGGATAGATTCATCAATCTTTCTGATTCCTGTGAGCAATCAGGGATTTCGAGAGAAGTCTCCCGACTATATCTTTTTCCCTATTCTTTATCTTCGCGTGCTCGAACCTGGTTTGATGAACTCGAACCCAATTCGATTCATACTTGGGAAGAGTTGGCTACTAAGTTTATGACTAAGTTTTTCCCTCTTTCCAAGCAAACCAAGCTCAAAGATGATATCGTCAGTTTCCGACAAGAAACCGATGAGTCATTCTATCTAGCATGGGAACGATTTAAGAAGATGCTTAACAGATGTCCGAATCATCAAATGGGTAAGACGAACCTAATCTGCATATTCTACAATGGTCTGACTCCTCAGCACAAGTCAACCCTCGATACTGCTTCTCAAGGAAATTTCATGTCACATACTTCTGAAGAAGCCTGGGAGCTAGTTGAGACGATAGCAATGCATCAACATGACTTGGAGTTTGGCGAACTGGCTAAGGAAGTAACTAGTACTTCAAGCCTATCCTTTGAAGCTCTGCAAACTCAAGTGGACAATCTCTCCAGAGTCTTCAAGGATCTTCAATCTTCTACGCCTCAACCTTGTAAAGGTACGGAAGAAATTCTTGTCACTACTGTTAAAAGCCCTGAATCGAACTTTCATTCTAAACCTTTCATTCAGCGGCCAACCAATAACCCACCTACTCAGTTTCTGCAACCTTTATCCTCGAATATGTCAGATTCTCCCGTAAATTCTCAACAACACTATAATGAAACTTTGACTAATTTCATGGTTGATCAAATGAACATAAACAAACAAGTAATAGATTTTCAAGATAAAATTGATGCTTTACTTAAAATATCAGAAGATTTGATCAAAAACCTGGAAGTCAGTCTTAAACAACTATTTTTAAAAGTTGAGAACCAAGGAGGAATCATGGTCATCACTAGAGGAGGTAAAGAAACCAGAAATGAGAAGTCTTCAGATAATTCTTCAAATCAACTTCCTATCTCTGAACCGACCACTGATCCAGTGCCTAGTGACACCCGTGTCACTGCACCAGATCCAGTATCACCTAAAGCCCCAGAAATCATTCCACGAACTAGGATACCCTTCCCTGGTAGGCTTAAGAAAGAGAAACAGGAAGCACAATTTGGGAAATATCTGGAAATGTTTAAAAGCCTGCACTTAAACATTAGACTATTAGACGCTTTAGTAGAGATGCCTAGCTGTGCTAAGTTTTTCAAAGAACTCATTTCAAATAAGGAAAAATTAAGACAAATAGTTAGTTTACCCTTAGATGCTGAATGCTCAGCAATCATGTTACATAGCCTTCCACCCAAACTAGGAGATACTGGCCGTTTCACTATTCCCTGTTTTCTTCAAAATATCCAAGTTAGTAACGCCTTAGCTGACCTAGAAGCTAGTGTTAATCTTATGCCTTACTCTCTCTATAAGAAACTAGGATTAGGTGAACTGCTACCAACTCAAATGACCATCCAATTAGCTGATAGATCAGTTAAACTCCCCCGAGGGGTTGCTGAAGATATAATGGTCCGAGTTGGTAAATTTATCTTCCCAGTTGACTTTGTCATTATGGATATTGAGGAAGATGCCCACGTTTCCCTCATCCTTGGTAGACCTTTCCTAAACACTGCCAAGGCTGTGATTGATGTAAACGAAAAATCTTTAAAACTGAGGGTCGGAGCGGAGGAAGTCACCTTTAATATTGATAAGTTGATGAAGCACCCTATGGGAGAGGATCTTGGTTTTGTGGATTCCATGCAGGAAATATATCATGAGCATTTGGAGGAGATTCTAGCAATCAGCAGTTACGAACCTTTCTCCAGCACTGTCATCACCAAAAGAAGACTTTGCCCGGACAACATCGGACTCTGCTCGGCTATCTCTGACAAATCAGCACCTTCCGGAGAGCTGTTATTTCCTTTACCTGAAATGAAGAATCCTTTAGCACCGCCTAACTACTCTTCCATGAACAACTCTATTGTTGCTGTTCCTTTAGGCGAAGGCATCCCTATCCCACTTTTAAGAAGAAATCAGTTTTTTCCGATACCCGAATCATCTCCGTCTGTAGCTGAAATTCTCAAATCTTTCGAGGAGATGGATTCCGGTACCTTGCCACAACTATCTGAAGGTTGTGCAAAAGTAAATCCAGAAATCACCAAGAACATGCTTTCCAATGAGACAGAACTAGTAGAAATAGCATCAGCCACTACAGCCGACTCATCTCCAGAAGAATTCGAGTTCCAAAAGGAGTATGACGAGTTACAAAGAGACGAGATCGCTCGAATGAAACCTTCTATCGAAGAACCACCAGAATTGGAGCTGAAGGAATTACCCTCTCACTTGGAATATGCTTTTCTCGAAGGAACCTCACACCTACCCGTCATAATTGCCAAAGGCCTTTCACCAAAAGAGAAAGCAAGACTTATCCAGGTCTTGAAGTCACATAAGAAGGCGATTGCATGGAAGATTTCTGATATACAAGGGATCAGTCCAAATTATTGCACGCACAAGATACTCATAGAAAACGACTTCAAACCTTCTATACAGAGACAGAGGAGAGTAAACCCGAAGATTCAAGACGTGGTCAAGAAAGAGGTTATCAAACTCTTGGATGCTGGTTTGATCTATCCTATCTCAGATTCCCCATGGGTCAGCCCAGTTCAGGTTGTCCCAAAGAAAGGAGGAATGACGGTCATCGCTAACGAAAACAATGAATTGATTCCTACACGAACCATCACCGGCTGGAGGGTGTGTATCGACTACCGGAAATTAAATGAAGCCACTCGGAAAGATCACTTCCCTCTGCCGTTCATCGATCAGATGTTGGAAAGATTATCGGGAAATGAATATTACTGCTTCCTCGATGGTTTCTCCGGCTATTTTCAAATTCCTCTCGATCCAAAGGACTAGGAAAAGACGACATTCACATGCCCATATGGTACATTTGCCTACCGCCGCATGCCATTCGGTTTATGCAATGCGCCTGCAACATTCCAAAGGTGTATGGTGGCAATATTCCATGACATGATTGAACAATGTATGGAGGTATTCATGGACGACTTCTCTGTCTTCGGTGATTCCTTCACATCTTGTCTTTCCAACCTTGAAAGGATGCTAACCCGATGCGAATAATCAAATCTTGTCTTAAACTGGGAAAAGTGCCACTTTATGGTGAAAGAAGGAATAGTTTTAGGACATCGAATATCAAAATCTGGAATCGAAGTTGACAAAGCCAAAGTTGAGACTATTGCCAAACTTCCGCCACCTACTTTTGTTAAAGCCATTCGCAGTTTTCTAGGTCACGCCGGATTCTACCGTCGCTTTATCAAGGATTTCTCTAAGATCTCTCGACCTATGACGCACCTTCTTGAGAAGGACACTCCGTTTGTCTTTTCAGATGACTGTCTTAAAGCTTTCAACATTTTAAAGGATCAGCTCACACATGCACCGATTATGGTCGCCCTCGACTGGAGTCTTCCGTTTGAAATCATGTGCGATGCTAGTGACTTCGCTGTTGGAGCTGTCTTAGGGCAAAGGAAGGAGAAGCAGTTTCAGCCAATCTACTATGCCAGCAAGACACTCACTGATGCACAAGAGAATTACACCACGACAGAGAAAGAGCTTCTTGCGGTAGTATTCGCTTTTGATAAATTTCGTTCTTATTTAATATTGTCCAAAACTATTGTCTATATAGATCACTCAGCCTTGAAGTATCTCTTCAAAAAGCAAGACGCTAAGCCAAGACTGCTTAGATGGATTCTCCTCCTCCAAAAATTTGACATAGAAATCAAGGATAAAAAGGGAGCCGAGAATGTCGCAGCAGATCATCTTAGTCGACTGGAAAATCCGTCGATGGAGAAGCTTGATGAGAGAGAGATTCAAGACCAGTTTCCTGAAGAACAACTCATGAATGTCGGAAGATACCAAAAGGGATCTCAATTCACTTACAACCCTTGGTATGCAGACTACGCAAATTATCTGGTTGGAGGAATTGTGCCAAAAGGATTGCACCTCTAGAAAGCGCAAATTCTTTAGAGACGTAAAGAACTACTATTGGGACGATCCATACTTATTCAAAGTATGCCCGGACCAAATCATCAGAAGATGCGCAGACGAGAAGGAGGCAAGGAACATTCTTCACCAAAGTCATCACGGACCAACTGGAGGACATCACGGAGCAAATATGACTGCAAGAAAGGTATATGACTCTGGCTTCTACTGGCCTACTATATTCAGAGATGCTCACGACTTGGTGAAACGCTGCGATTCTTGCCAAAGGTTTGGAAGTATTTCATCGAGAAGTGAAATGCCACTTACTAACATCCAAGCTTGCGAGATCTTTGATATATGGGGGTTGGATTTTATGGGACCATTCCCAAAATCATATGGGAAAGAGTATATTCTCGTTGCTGTCGACTACGTCTCCAGATGGGCCGAAGCCCAAGCATTTACTACAAATGATTCCCGAGTAGTAGTAAAATTCTTAAAGCAGCTCTTCTCACGTTTCGGTATTCCAAAAGAGATCATTAGTGATCGAGGCACGCACTTCTGTAATGCTCAGTTTATGAGGACATTACAATATTATGGTGTCACCCATAAGACCTCTACGGCTTACCACCCGCAGACGAATGGGCAAGCCGAAGTGACGAATCGAGCGCTCAAGAGAATTTTAGTACGAACCGTGGTTAATCATAGGGAAAGATGGGCTAAAAAATTAGACGATGCTCTGTGGGCGTTCAGAACCTCATATAAATCACCACTAGGAACCACGCCCTACAGACTAGTCTACGGAAAAGCGTGTCATCTACCGACAGAGTTGGAGTATAAAGCTCACTGGGCGCTAAGAGGTTGTAATTTAGACCCTTCTGCAACTGGATCACATCGGAAAATGCAACTGAATGAACTAGCCGAATTAAGAGACCAAGCATATGATAGCTCTTTGCACTTCAAAGAACGAACAAAGAATACTCATGATGCAAAACTCAAAAATTCTAAGTTCAAGCCCGGAGACAAAGTTCTTCTCTTCAATTCGCGCTTCAAGAAATTCTCCGGCAAATTCAGATCAAGGTGGAGCGGACCATTTGTTATATCAAAAGTCTTTACCTTCGGAGCAGTCGAACTAGAAGCCCCGGACGGTAATTTTAAAGTCAATGGCCATCGCTTAAAGCACTACATCGAAGATTTCCCCACTGGTGAGGAAGTCTATATCTGTGAACCACCTTGAGCCGACTAGTAGGTACAAGGAGTCAAGCTAGAGACTCTCTAAACAAGTGCTCTTGGGAGGGCACCCCATTGCTTATCCTATTTTATTTCTTAGTTATTTTTGCTTTAGTATTATCATCCCTAAACTAACGATGCAGGATAACCCAAGTATCTGACAATGATACACTCCTACATATGCATCAGATAAGTTTTATTCATAGTATACAAACGCGAATGAACAGATGACCTCGCAAAGCTTTAACATCTAAACAAACATTTCTCGAAGTCATCTGATTATTTTGCATTTGTATACCCATTTTAAAACTATAGCATTACCTGTTTATCTTTATGTTTCAGGATGGACGCTTCAGCTGAGACCTCAGGACAAGCTATTCAGAAACAGCAAAAGAAAAGGACCCGCGGAGGAAAAAGAAAGAAGACGACCACCACGACTGATGAGCATGCTCAGGCTGCTCCTGTATCTGCCCCACTTTTTGATTTCGGAGTTACCACTTCAGATCCGATAGTGACTTGGGTGATGCTCAGTGAGCTTTCGATTCAGCGTAGCTCTCAGTCCGAAATCAGAGAAGCGATGGGACTGCCGAAACTCGCCGACCAGCCGTATCAGCTTGGTCAAAGTCCCAGGCCAGCTCTCACACCGTTGTCCTTCTTCCCAGCTGCCCCACCACAGACTGTTCCTCCCACTGCTGTTGCTTATTCTAGGCCACCTCAGAATCCCACTGATGCACCCATGGTGTCTGATCACACTGCTGCCTTATCACGTACTTCAGATCCAGATCCTGACGCACTTGCAGCATTTGATCCAGACATGGATGATTTACTATACGATTTCTAGCTTATTTTATCTTTAGTTATCTTTATTTTTCATTAGACCTATTATGTTTTTGAACTGATGATTATGATGGTATTGTATGACACTGCAGACCTTATCTTCGTAGGAATTGGATGAGCTTTGAAAAGAGTCTGGTCCTCACAATCCAGCAAATTATTTACACCAACCCTACACGAATATGGTCCTACATCCAGTGCCCACTGTCCGTAGGGAAGTATCTCTCCTAAACCCGTTCTTCCTACTTTAGTATAACTTCGATATGCCTATTGACCACTTAAATCTCTAAGTGTGGGATCCCCCTCGCTTACAACTTTTAAATTCACATTTTTCCTAAACCAAAACCCTAAGTGTGGGATTTTCTCCCTACTTAGTGTAGAAACATTGTGAACAATGTTTATTTCTAAGTGTAGGATAGCGGTATATCTCTCGTCTGTCAAAATATCTGTTTAAGATTGATCTAGAAACATGCTAGTCCTCAAAATAAATTTCAAACCCTTATTTTGCCAAAATTTTCAAAAATTTTAAACTCTTTCTAGTCACAATAAAAGCAAATTGGTTAAAACTTCGACAGTGAAATTGTCACTCATTCAGTAAAACCTAAACAGTTTTACTTCGACAGTGAAATTGTCACTCATTCAGTTGACCAATGAGTTTTTCAAGAATGAATACAGATTTTTTTTACAAGTATTTCAAAAGTTGGTAAATATAAGGTTGAAATCATGTCGGATTCTAAACAATTTAAGATGAGGATCTAAGAGGGGCATCGCACGACTGGACACATATAACCCATTTTTGCGGTGAGGAATTTGAGCCTTATAAGCATTCATTTTAAATGCTTCACTGTTCGTTTGTTGTGTGTGACCGGTACACGCATTTCTGAATTAGAACTTGCCCCAAGTATACATTTCGAGATCACATTGACAGGTGTCATACGTGACATAGGTACGATTAGAGGACCTTGACATTCCTTAGGATTTTAACCCCTTTTCACATATCTTTTCAAGCCAAAAACCCTTCCAACACTCAATCTTAGTGTTGATGATCCGCTTAGAAAACCCTGTTGAGCCTTAGCCTATTTTTCTTTCATTCACCCAAAAATTTTAAACCCCTTATTCCCATACCCACCAGAAAACTTATCTTAGTATTTTTTTTTGAAAAAGAGATATTTAGGTATTCCTTTTTGCTTTCACTCCAAAAATCATAAATAATGTTTACTAAAACTTCTCGTGTGCGTTTTTATTGATCTATATAAAAGAAATCGAGAGTCATGTGGTGCGAAAAATTGGCACCAAAGTAAACTCAAAAATCATCAAAGGATTGAAAAATGAAAATAAGAAGGGATCTCAAAAAGGGAAATAAAAGAAAATCCCTTAGAAATTTCTTGGCAAGAAAAATCTAAGCCCAAAAATAGAAATAGAAATAGAAAAAAAAAGAAAAAAAAATAGCTGAAATAAAGCTAAGTGCTTCAACTCTCTCGAAAACTCGACTCTTCAAAAGGAAATATCATTCCGTGTTTTCAAAAGATAGAATTCAAAATAGCTATCTTATCCCCAAATGAGTTATCCGTTTCCGTTTTCATTAAAAAGGATATCTAGATAAAACTTTTTTTTCGAAAGTGCCAAAATAAGCAAACACCCTTAGAAACCCAGATACCCCCAATCTATCCATACCCTTTTTAAACCCACACCAAACACTACAACCCATCTGAATGTCCTGGGATAATCAGTACCATCCCTGTCTAAGTGATGAAGATTTGATCCTTGGGCAAGCCTATGACGACGAATGCTGCACGACTAGTATTTGAGCGATTCTTCATTTGGCTTAGGATAATAGGAACCCCGATACACTTTGAGTGAATTGAGTGACCACCAGTGAGATCGCCCAGTCGTGTATATTCCACAAATTTGAGAATTGAAAGTTTGCCTAAGTGAACCATCTTGAACAACTTTTAGATACGTCATGTGAACACCTCTTATTTATCTAACAAGCAAATGCTTGTTTCCAATCTATGTGAATTCTTCGTTGTGGTTAGAAATCAAATACTTTTTTATGGTAAGAGGGTAAGTTTGCTTGAGGACAAGCAAATGTCTAAGTGTGGGATATTTGATAACACGCAAAAAGTCATATTTTTGCGTGCATTAATCTCACCTTTTTGGCCCAATATTTGACGAAACTAATCAAAATAGATACTTTATCATTAAAACTCATCACATGGGCCAAAATATAGACAATGTTTCAAAAGTCATCTAAAATGGTCGAAAAACACGATAAATCTAACGAATACGATCACAAGCATTCTCGTTCACTCGTTCTAGCACTTTTTGAGCTACACAAAGAATTATGACCTCTAACTTATGTCATTTTGTTCGTTAGGAAAATACGAACGCGTGGATATAAAGAACGCTCAAAACGGATAAACGACGAAGAAGTTACGCCCGAACGAAGAAACGAAGAACCGAGGAGCCAGCATACGGCTGAACCAGGCCGTATACGGCTGGTCCAGGCCGTATACGGTCTGTGCAGGCAGTATACGGCCTGTGCTCAGCCGTATACGGCCCAGTTCAGCCGTATTCACCCAATGCACAGCCGTATACGGTCCAGTTCACCCGTATTCACCCTAACTCAGCCGTATCGTGCGTTTGGGCGATAAAAATCTGATTTTTATTTCCCCTTGCGATACGGTTGTGCATTTTGTGGTTTGGATACGGTCTACGGATACGGTTGTGCGTTCTCTATAAATACTAGCCTCATTTCATCATTTCAACACATTCTACACCATCTCACACTTCACTTCTACACTTTCTCTCACTACTCTCTCTCTAAATTAGTTAGTTAGTTAATTAGATTAGTTAAGCTAGTAGATTAGTAGCTTAATTGTACGGAGGTGCTCCGAGACTGCGGTGTCGCACGATTTGTGATACAGCTTTTTCAGGTTTTATTATAATCTCTATCTTGTTATTTTAAATAATGTTGTGATGTTGCTATACTTGATTAGAATTATTTGCTAGGATTATTGCCATGCTTAGCTAGATAAATCTATGTTTGCTATGATAGTTGCCATGCTAGGGTAGTTATACTTAAATCATGCTGTTACTCTGTTTGTATGCGGTTGAATTATATTTGAATCTATGAATTGAATCTCAAGTGTTTATCTATCCAACTTATGTTGTGGTTAGTGACATCCTTCTAGGCTTGGCCAATTGCTAGTTGTATGCCACTAATTATTCTGTGTCTGATGATCGTTGAACTCGACATGGCCGGTGTTCTCCTGGTTGAAATATTACCGGAGGGAGACACGGAGCGTAGGATTAGAGATAGATTAGATTCAGGCCATTTAACAAGTGTCTAAGAGAGAACTTTCGGGGCACTTGTGACTTGACCATGTACCCTGTCACTCTGCATAAATTGATCCCTGTTATGCTGCCTTTCTGCATGTTCTTGTTTGATTGTTGCTTAGGGTTTGCATGCTAGTATCTGTTATGCTGATTAGTTACATGATTAGGTTTTCGAATATTTATCAATTGCGTATGCCAGTTTAACATGCATAGAATAGTTAAAATGATTTATATGGAATAATGATGAACAATTTAATCAGCCGTTAGACCAGACCATCCCAACTTGTCCAGGTAGGAAACCCCTGTTCATGTTTTTGTTTATTCAACAATTCATGCCATGATTCGGATATCTCAAATGTCCGAGATTGGGGGACAAGACTCGAGGATGGTTGTTGTTTAAATTGGTTGCTACATTTGGGACAACTTCCGGTGTAGTTTACATTCCATAACTGTTATCCATGTGACATATTATTTATCTGATTGCGGACAACTCTACGTTAGATAGATAATAGGCTAGTAGTTATGGCTCATTAGGAAATATTAATGTCATATTAACTAAGGCTTAATCTCATTAACTACCCCTAAATAGCTTGAGTAATTATCATAGTAAACACTCGCTTCACCTATAAGTTCTCGTTGCCACCTCCACCCCACTTTACTTTTATTTAGTTTAAATTTTAGAAAATTAGTAGTTAGTTAAAACCAAAACAACCCAAAAACCTCTTTTAAAAAACCCTAGCTAAATTCCCGTAGATAACTAAAGTCCTAGATCCCATGCCCGTTGTAGTTTGAAGAACGACCCTAGGTCATACCTATCGCTATACTTATCCATAGCTTTAGTATACTTAGGCCCAGCATAAATTTTTTTTTTCTTCAAAACTTCAACCGATCCGCGCCTCGACGGAAGGTCCGACGACGGGGTGAGAACCCGATCGACCGTTTGGGCGCGATCATATGCAAGTACCTCAAATGCTCGA
Source organism: Pseudognaphalium luteoalbum (assembly GCA_963422505.1). Taxonomy (NCBI): domain Eukaryota; kingdom Viridiplantae; phylum Streptophyta; class Magnoliopsida; order Asterales; family Asteraceae; genus Pseudognaphalium; species Pseudognaphalium luteoalbum. The sequence goes on from OY730196.1 coordinate 55,400,336, forward strand.
AACACATGGATTATTTAAAAGTTAATTTCCTATTTTTTGGGATTGGTAATTTATTTTCCAAAATGAGCTATATTTAGAAGGATTTTTGAGACGCCCAAGTGTGAAGGATAGTCAGAGATTTTCTTCACTTATTAGATACTGTTCTCTCCACACATCTTATTGCACGGGTTGCCTCCCAAGAAGCATTGCTTTTAAAGTCGAGAGCTCGACTTTTACCTCTTGGATCAGCCAGAAGAGGGTCCTCCAGGACTGCAGATGCTGGGTAGTGATGCCCTGGAGTTCTGAGGGTAAAACCTCATGAAGTGGCGAGTGATGACCTGAGTAATGTTTAGAATCCTTGATGCATGAAGAGGGAAGCTACTGAAATGTTCCTCGGTTGTCCTTTGTAAGTACAAGAGTTCCCAGGTGATATTGTAGACTGCCTTAGAGATTGGTCCTTTGGAATTTACAAGGTAAGTTCCGTTGTACTCAATCTTCTCACGCTCCGGTCGCTCTATCCTAAGAGAATCCATGAATCCTTAGAAGCGCAAATGAATGTCTTCATGTGTGCTGGTGCTGGTGCTGCTTCCTAGTTCTTCAATGGACTCGAGGATGCCCTGAACAAGCTGCTTCTGATGGTCAGAGTATGTGAGGTCTGGTTTTAGGAAGATGTTAGTCATCCTATTATAGACTTCTCTCATCCCATTGTGGAATAGCTATCTGGGTTCTTCCCAGGAGATCGTACCAAAGATGTCGCTAAGCCTTTCCATGACGAAGGTCGCGGTGTTGATTAGTGGTCCTTCGGGGACAGATGTAGGAATGTCTCACGTGCTCTCGTCAGTACTTGAAAGTTCAAGCTTCTCGATGATCTTTTGTGCGTGGTACTCAATGGTACAGTCGATGTAAAACATGTGTGGTGAGGAGTCATTGAAATGATCGTTATTGGCCATGGAGTTCAACAGTCCTTGCAGATCACTCATCATCTGGACGTCTACCTCATCGTCAGGGTTCCCAATAGCATAATCCATATTGTGCCTGTAAGATTGTAGGAAAACCATCTGCTAGTGCGAATATGGAAATGCGGACCTGATCAGTGCCTCATATATCCTGCCGTAAATGACTTAGCTGCTTTCAAAGAACATCAAATCATCTTCAGAAGGTCCCTCGTTGTTCTGAGGTTCTTGCAACAGATGAGCTACGAGGCTCTCAGCGAAGGCGTGTATGCGGTTCTGCAGATGTTGAGGATTTTGGGGATTGTTGGCGCGAATGATATCATATTCAGCTTCAATTTCTTCGATCAAGTTCTGTTGTTGAGGTGTGTACTCAATGGTCGAATCTTGGATAAGTGTTACCAGTGTGCGGTAATCTTCCTGGTGCTCTTCGATGGCACTGATCATCTCTTCAGGATTGGAGATGCTTCGCACACCGATATCTTCAGGGAAAGGATTGGGAATAACAAGTTGGGTGAAGGTGAATGGAGCGGGTATCGATCGGAACATTGAGGAATACAACATCATCATCACTCTCAGTTGCCGGAGTGTCCCTAGCCTGAGAATCAGGGAACTCAACGGTGTCCGAAGATGGCTGTGTATCATTGGTGATGTGAGATATCGGCTGAGAAGAATCCATCTCAATGCCTCTTTCTTCTTGGGAATCATGGCTGGATCCAGAGGAATTTCCTTACTCGAAAGTATGATTTTCTTGATGGTCAGGAAATCTGGATGCTCTGTAGGCCGTGATTTTCTCAAGGATTTTCTCTCTAAGCTCAGGATGCTGTTTGGATAAAGCGATGGTTTTCTCGATGTTCAGCAAGGCTTTGAGACGTGGAGACACAAGAGGTTTAGTTGGGTCAATGGCTGATGCAACTAATTTTTCTAAGGTAAGTCCAAATTTTGCATCATGAGAATAGTCAGTCAGTGGATCTGTATCTGAATCGTTATCATACAGAGGGATGACATTTGTCAAGTTTTCAATCTGCATAATCTCTGCTATCGGAAAGCGGGAATAAGGAAGGTTCTGGTGAGGTGGTGTGGACTGACATTCTTCATCTTCCTCAGGTTCAGATTCTTCTTGTTATGTCTGCTCTTCTTCAGATTCTTCCATCTCATCTGTTTCTTCCTCAGTTTCTGGTGGTGTTTCTTCATCATCCTCTTCTGATTCTTCCATCTCCTCTTCTACTTCTTCTTTCTCCGATTCCTCCATCTCTTCGTCGTCTGATTCCGATTCTTCAGCAGCTGAGACAAAACAAGTGTGGTCGTCTGGTCTGTATGGCTCTGGGTCTATCTCAGAACTGTCATCATCTGAAATAACTCTGCCTCTTGATATTGCGTATAGCTCAGCGTGCTCAGTCAGCGAACATTCTTCTTGGTTGATCTTCAATGCAATGGTTTGTCCATGTGCTCGAAGACTGATAACCTGCGAGTATACATCAATAATAGCGCGTGCAGTGTTCATGAATGGCCTTCCTAGGATAATGGGGATGTTGATGTCTTCTTGTATATCCATCACTACGAAGTCAGTGGGGAACTAGAACCTATCCACTTTAACCATGACGTTCTCAGCTATGCCTCTTGGGTATCGAACAGATTGATCGGCAAGCTGGACACTCATCTTGGTAGGCTGAAGTGGTCCTAATTCGAGTCTTGAATAGAGCGAGAATGGCATTAGGTTGATACTAGCTCCAATATCGGCCAAGGAACGTATCATGCCTGAGTGATAGATGGAACAAGGCAAGGTAAATCTGCCCGTGTCTCCTAGTTTTTCCGGTAAGGCATTCTGGATGACGGCTGAACATTCAGCGTTCTGGGAGACTTTAAGTGCGGCGGGAATCTTTTCTTTAGTTGCAAGCATTCATCTAATGTACTTGGATCCAGAAGGGATTCTAGACACGGTGTCTAAGAATTTTCCATCAAGCTTGAATGACTTGGCGTTGTATTTCTTGTGTAAGCGATTGGGGAATGAGATCTCAACCTCACGAAACGGTGTGGGGATAGATTTGGTCTCAACTGTCTGCGAGATAGGAGAATATTCCCTTTGGATAGAAGTGGTAGGAAGAGTTGGTGGTTAATCAGAATTCAAGGTCTTTGCTTCCTCGACGTGGGGGTTTTGGATAGTATTACTCGGTAAAGTACCTTGGGGTCGAGTATCGAGACGATGGGCTAACTGACCAATCTGATTTTCAAGGATTTTTAGAACTGAGAGTTGGTTTCTAAGGAATAGATCGGTTTGGTCTTGTCGAGCCGTGATCTTCTGATTGAAAGCAGTTTGGCCTTGGATGAATTTGTTGAGATTGTCATCAGTACTCGTGACTGGAATGACTGTCTTGGTAGGTTCAGCAGGCGCGGTATCGTCAGTGGCGGTTAATGGAAGTGGTTGGTTATATGGAAGTTGGGGTTGTTGTGGATATATCAGATATCATGGCTGAAACCTTTTTTGGAATGGTGGTTGGTTGTTCCGCGGGGGATATGGAGGTCCTCGATTTCTCAGCGGTGAAGTTCTAGTGAAGCCAGGAGGGTTTTGAGTTTTAATGGGAAACTGGGCATAGTAGACTGAACCGTCAGTAGGATCCACGTACTCAACCTCGTATTCCTCGGATGGGTGGTTGGCACAGTTCTGGCAAGCCTGAAGTTGGTGAATCTGTTGAGGCTGTCTTTTTAGCTCTCCTATCTGCTTCGTCAGAGTCTCAATTTGATCGCTCAGAGATTTGATGGCCTCAGCTTGGCGGTTGTTCTTAGCGGAGAGGGGTAGAGATGAGGATTGCTCATTGGCCTTCCAATCGTGGTGGTGCATCGTCATATCCTCGATCAAGCTCCATGCCTCGTCATCGGTTAGTTTCATGAAGTTCCCTTGAGCTGCTGCGTCAAGTGTGATGCGATGGTTAGGATCAGGACCGTTGTAGAATGTGCACAACTTATCAGTCTTAGCCTTTGATGATTCGAACATTTCCTCAGTAAACTCTTGAATCGCTCCCATGCTGAGTAGATAGACTCGTCGTGATCTTGGTGGAAGTTTGCGATGTCATTCTTTGCCTTGGTTTGCTTGGACGGGGGAAAGTATCTGGCAAGGAACTTGTTATCCATGTCTGTCCAGGAGGTGATTGAGCCGGTCTCAAGTCCCTCAAACCAGGTAAGAGCATGTAAAGCGAGAGAATAGGGGAACAAGTACAAGCGGACTATGTCCTGCTCAACCCCATTCTGCTTATAGGAGTTGGAAACCTGAATGAATTTGTCGATGTGGGCGTTAGGATCATCTAGTGGTAGAATGTGAAATTGGCAGTTATCTTTTATGAGTTGCATAATGTGGTGTTTCAGCTCGAAAGATGCTCTGTCGATCACTGGATAGCTGATCGGTCCTCCTCTCCCTTTGATGGTTGGTTTGGTGTTGTCGGCAAGAGTAACACGAGCGGCCATTGGTGGGAAATAGGGACGTCTTTCTTTTCGGATAGTATGGATAATTGACTCAGGATCGGGTACGAAAATGAGAGAATCAGATCCGGATGATCTGGTCGAATATCATTGTGTGTCGTGGGAAGGTATTGTCGGATGGAACTAACAACTAAGGGATAACTAAACTACAGGTATCACTAAAAAGAAGGATTCGTCTAGATGGTTCTAAGTCTTACGATTAACTGCCCGGCAGTGGCGCCAAAAACTTGTCGTGAGCCCCAGCGGTCGGATCGGGTTATTCACTTCGGTCGTTGCACTGGCCAGCCGAGACTCGCGGCAGAGGGTAGTTTTAAATTTGTAAAGCTGGGGACCTAAGTTTTACTACAACTGTATAGCAGTATTATGACCTAGGGTCGTTCTTCAAGCTAACCGTCTTGTGAAGTAGAAGCGTCAGGACAAATTATCCAATTTAGTGGTGGGTTTTGAAAAGACTTTGAGTGGGGGTTTTAGTAGTTAGGTCCGTTTAAACTAATTTTTAACTAAGCTAAATTAACAGTAAATAAGCTAGGGATGTGATCAGTATAAGAGGATGTGTTTGTTATGACTTTGTTAGTTTTATGTGGGGATGATGCCTAGGTTTAAAGTATGAAAACATCTTTTAAAGGTTTGCGTCCTTCTTGAGGATAGTTTCGTGTAGTGTAAACACTAGTACCCTACTGATTGGGGAGACCAATCAGTATGTCACTGAGTACTAGGCTAGATTGAGTCTCATCGGAGGATGATGCTCAACTCTTCAATGCCTATTCTGATAACAGAATACCGACCCTTCTTGGAATTGGGATTCCTGGGTGCATGAGATAGAGTAAGATACCCACTATGGTTCCGACCTTTATGAACACTACAGAACAATTAATTCAAGCAAGGCATTTAAGATTAAGACTTGGTTTAGGTGACTGTTAACTCTGTATTAATGGTCATAGTCTAGTCCAGAGCTTTGTGGTCAACTAGGATGTAACACAGTCTTCAACCACCGGCATTTTCGTAGCATCCACGTATTTGTACTCCACCTGAGGTGTTTCCAACGCTATACTAAGTATAGTGCCGTTTCCCATGGTTTTTCCGGTGTCACATACTTTGTGGTCACTCCGGACAAGGTTTAAACTAAGTTTGTATTAAAGCTTTACCATCTATGATATAAACCAGCCCTTACTATTCCCAATAAATCCCTGATTGATTCAAGGTGTACTATACGAAAGGTTTAAACAGTATTTCCACAGCTACACAATTCCGACCATGTTTGTATTTTAGAAAACATAGATAGGTAGTGACCGTTTGATCAAGGTTCGCGACTCCTTATCATAAAGGTTCTAATCACGTTTATATGGAGGAAAGGTGATTGTATTTAGGTTTAGAAATTCATAAATGCAGAGTAACAGTACACCAGGTTTTCAATAGTATATTAAAGTAGCATCATCCCACATATATATAAACTAACTACATCATAACAAACACACAAGGTAACTACTCACTACGCATAATAACAGATCCTAAATCTAGCATAACAACAATAGCAATCATCATTATAAAAGATAAGGATAGAATTGACCGTAATTAAAGCGTAGATTGAATAAGCGTTTGAAAGAATACACGAGCATAGCCCCTGCAATACCTCTAGAAATATTACAAATTAGCCCCTGACTCCTTACACTTATTACAAAGTAGACCCTCCGTTAAGTCTTGGTTAAATATTAACCAAGACTAATTGTCACCTAACCCTAATGCTAGAGAGAGAAACTCTTTAGAGAGAGAAACAAGAGAGAGAAAGAGTGTGTGAGAGAGAAAGTATGAGAGAATGAGAATGAGGTGTGTTGAAGTTGAAGAATGAGGCCACTATTTATAGGCAAAGTCCCAAATCAGCTGTATAACCTCCGAAGCATCACGTACAAGCGTGCAAAGCTCAAAACAACAACCAGATGGGGCAGGGTGGCCATATAAGGCCTTCAAGGGGCCATATACGGTACTTGTGGGGACGTATACGGTGCCTGAAGGGCCGTATACGGTAGGCAAGGGGCCATATACGGCCTCCAGGGCCGTATTCGGTTCCCGTTCGTTGCTTAAAACGCCCGTAACTTCTTCGTCCGATGTCCGTTTGACCTGATTCTTTCACCTGTGGATTTGTAATTCTGTTACGCTTCTAATGACACCAATTTCATATAAATTGGATGTGGGTGGCTCGGGCATTGATGAAATGACTTGTAGCGCTCTGAAACAGCAGTATCTCTTTTGTTATTTCCTTGCTTTGCAAAATTATTGATTCTCCGAACTTGTTTTTACCTGTATTATCATACATTGAGGTTAGATGATGTATCTTATAGGGTAAATGAGTTTTTGAGTATCGTTTGTTGTTTATCTGCTATGTTTTGCTCGTTATTTGGCTGTTTTTAGTGTCTTTTGCAGCAATGCCTATATTTGTACCTCTTTAGTGGATTTAAGTGAATAAAGGTTGTTGTGAGATGTTTTCACTAAAGATGTGCCCAAAAAGTGGGGAATATAGCACTTAAAAACATGACTTTTTGCATCACATCATGGCTTCATCACTCTGTGCTCAATTCTAGCATTAAATAGTTTTGTTTTTCTGCGGTATGCATGCGTTTTTGGTAGCGATCTACGATGACCCATGAATAACATTATTCTACAGTTTATTAACCATTTAGAACATGTATCTTCTTCACAAACAGGACAGGCTTTTGCTCCTTTCGTACCGGTACCTAGACAAATTACCGTACGCTGGAAAATCACTTATAGTGCAGTAAATCATGGCTCGCAGCTTGAAAAGCTCACGCTTATACGCATCATATACTTCGACACCTTTACTCCATAATGTTTTAAGGTCATCAATTAACGGATCCAAATAAACATCAATATCGTTACCTGGTTGTTTTGGTCCTTGAATCAACAATGACATCATTATGTACATCCTTTTCATGCATAACCAAGGTGGCAAGTTGTGACATTGGACATTATACACTATTCCAACAGTCTCCCACTTGGACAATTCATCAACTATTATTGGTCTAAGCCTATCCATTAACTAAGCAGAGAGTGTCATCCAATGCGACTGCCAAACTCTGATTCTTATCCTAGAGTTTGCCCTTTAGATAAGTGATCAACTATTCCTTTGTTCTATTGATATCGTATGAATTGAGACATGGATTTTAATCAATCTCAACATTTATAATTAGTTTTCTGATTTCCGATTACATTGACTTTATGAGACTATTGAACCATCAACTTAGTCTCGGCCAGGCCTAGAACTTTAGAGTCAATCTTTAATCATCAGAGGGCCCAAGATATTTCTTTTCCCATTAGGCGAAAATGAACAAATAAATTTTGACTACATAGCACTAGTCAACTCATCATGTCATATCTAGCATACCTTTTATAACTGGCAGTTACGCATAGCGTTTGAATAGGCTAAGGTATAACAAACTTGAAAAACTAGAAACTCAATGCATCTCAATTTTAAGAATAGAGGATATTATCATCTTAAAATCACTCGTGATTTAATCCATAAAGTGATCTCTTTAAGTACGGGTCTCTCCTATACTTAAATCCCCATTAAGTACACATGAGTGTTGTAGAATTCTCCATGCCATGTCTAATCTCCATAGACAATCTATTAACACTCCATGACAGTCGTGATTCACCACTTACTTCCAGGAGTGTGAACGACTAAGGAGGTTTAAGTAAAACTGTTTTACTCGGGAAGTGGTGTCTAAACATGCAAAACTTGAAACACAATTACAAACAATAGTAAATGGCAGAACTCCTTCCAATAAATAAATCTCCATTATTTAATCACCAAGTCTATTACAATTTATCATTGTTTACAATGTTTCAAAAATTCAAACTAACAACTAGAACTTTATATTATCTCTTAAGCCTATGCTCCTAGCATGCTCATCATGTTTGGACTTTCCAAGTGGCTTTGTGAACGGATCAGCCGGATTATCCTCTGATCTTATGCTCTTCACAATCACCTGTCCTTCTTCTACTTTCCTTCGAACAAAATGGTATTTTCTTTCAATGTGCTTTGACTTTCCGTGATCCTTGGGTTCTCTACTCAAGGCTACCGCACTTTCGTTATCACAGAATATTTCGATGGGGTCTTGAACTGTTGGAACAACTCCAAGATCTCCAATGAAATTCTTAATCCATATAGCTTCCTTTGAAGCCTCGCAAGCCGCTTTGTACCCAGACTCGCACGTGGAGTCTGTCACCGTATCTTGCTTGGAACTTTTCCATGTCACCGCTCCCCCATTCAGTAAGAATACCCAACCAGACTATGAATGGCTATCATCTCTGTCTGTTTGAAAACTTGCATCACTATAACCCGTTACTCTGAGTTCTTCTTCTCCACCATAAACTAAGAACTTGTCCTTAGTATTTCTCAAATACTTAAGAATATTCTTTAAAGTTGTCCAATGACCTTCACCGGAATTCTGCTGATGTCGACTCACTAAGCTCAAAGCAAATGAGACATCAGGCCTCGGACACGTCATGGCATACATGATCGATCCTATAGCCGAAGCATATGGGACTCGACTCATTCTATTCGATTCTTCCTTAGATTTCGGACAAAGATCCTTACTGATCTTAATGCCATGATGTAAGGGTAGATTCCCTTTCTTAGAGTTCTCTATTTTGAATCTTTTCAAAAATTTATCTAAGTATGTGTCTTGGCTAAGTCCTATGAGACGTCTCGACCTATCTCTATAAATCTTTATACTAAGAATATATGTTGCATCTTCCAAGTCTTTCATAGCGAAATATTTTCCCAACCAATCCTTTACACCATGTAAATTTGGGATATCGTTTCCTATGAGTAGTATATCATCCACATATAATACAAGGAAGACTACAACACTCCCACTGAACTTGACATATATACAGGACTCATCTTCGCTTCTAGAAAATCCAAACTCTGAATTTTTCATGGAACCAGAGATTCCAGCTACGTGAGGCTTGTTTAAGTCCATAAATAGCCTTTTGAAGCTTACACACTCTATTAGGATACTTTGCATTTTTAAAACCTTCCGGTTGTGCCATGAACACATCCTCTGTCAGTTTCCCATTAAGGAAGGCGGTTTTGACATCCATCTGGCAGATTTCATAATCATGAAATGCAGCTATGGCTAGCATTATCCTAATTGACTTTATCTTAGCTACTGGTGAGAAGGTTACGTCATAATCAATCCTGTGGGTTTGAGTATATCCCTTCGCTACCAACCTAGGTTTATAAGTGTGTACTTTCACATCCATGTTGGTCTTCTTCTTGAAGATCCACTTACAACCCACTGTCTTAAGACCGGGTGTAGTGTCAACCAAATTTCAAACTTGGTTGTCATACATGGACTGAATTCGCTTTTCATAGCTTCCTTCCACTTAGCAGCCTCAGGGCCTGCCATCGCTTCCTTGTAGTTAGCAGGCTCATCTAAGTCATTTAGTGTACCATCACTAATTTTATCCTCTTCTTCAATATGGAAACCATAATAGAACTGAGGAGGCTTTCTAACTCTACTAGATCTGCGAGTGGGTAAGGATATCTCTTCCGATTCAATAGGCGTTTCCACCTCTTGTTGAACGTCATTGTTTACTGTAGGTTCTTCATCGGCCGACCCTTAAATTTCTTCAAGATCTATCTTACTCCCACTGTCCTCTTTAGATATCATTTCTCTCTCAAGGAACACTCTTCTTTGAGCTACAAAGACCACATTATCTGTCAGTCTGTAGAATAGATATCCAAATGACTCTTGTGGATAACCGACGAAAAGACACTTTTCAGTTCTGGAGTCTAGTTTGTCCTGATTTTCTCATCTAACGAAAACTTCACAACCCCATATTTTGATGTGACCAAGATAAGGACGTTTTCCCTTCCACATCTCATAAGGTATCTTTGAAACCTTCTTGGTGGGTAAAAGATTTAAGATGTGAGCGACTGTTTCTAATGTATAACCCCAAAAACTTATCGGAAGTGTAGCCTGACTCATCATAGATCAAACCATGTCCAACAAGGTTCTATTTCTCCTTTCAGCAACTCCATTAAGCTGTGGTGTTCTAGGAGGAGTCAATTGTGCAACTATTCCACAATCTCTAAGATGATCGAGAAACTCGATACTAAGGTATTCTCCTCCCCTATCGGATCAGAGAACCTTTATCTTTCTGCCCAATTGATTCGCTACTTCGCTTTGGTATCATTTGAATACCTCAAAAGTATCTGATTTATGCTTAATTAGATAGACATGTCCTAATCTACTGTAGTCATCAGAAAATGTAACATAATACCGATTTCCATCTTTTGTGGTGCATCGGAATGGTCCACAAACATCTGTGTGTACCAAGTCCAATAGTCCTTCACCTCTTTCACACGACCCAGTGAATGGTGATTTAGTCATCTTGCCCAACAAACAAGATTCGCATACTTCATCCGATTTGAGGTCGAATGATTCCAACACTCCATCCTTTTGGAGTTGGCCGATGCGTTTCTTGTTTACGTGCCCAAGATGATAATGCCACAATTTGGATTTATCAAGCTCATTAGATGAATCAACATTTAAAATCAAATTGCTAACACATTCAACATTTTCATATATGCCATTGTAAGGAGAAGCTTTAAAAACAAAACAACCATTTAAATAAACCAAAATATCACCATTCTCATTATCAAATGAAAATTGATAACCATCCTTAAACAAAGCAAAAAATGAAATAATGTTTCTAGTCATTTCTGACGAATAACAGCAATTGTTCAAATCTATCCTAACTCCAGAGTTCAGAACGAGCTCATACTTTCCAAACTCAGTAACAGGCGTGATTCCTCTGTTTCCCATCAAATGGCGAGGAAATTGAGTTTTCAATCTTAGATCTGTGTGGTTTCTTATGCTGCTTTCCTTTCATGCAAGGAACACACTTATCTTCAGACTCGAAATGTTTCTGTGGTACACCCAGAACTAACCCATTTTTGGTTATATAATTCATCTTATGAAAGTTCAGATTTGCCATTTTCCTATGCCATAGTAATGCGTCTGCATCAGAAGCCTTGGATAATAAGCATGTCGACACCATTGAAGAATTAGGAACACCCATGTTGATAGCTGATATCGCTCATTTTGTACAATATATCTAATGCGATATCATTGCTTTTATGTTTTTTTTAGTGAACTTGTAAAACTTTTGGTACTTAATTTGTTGGAATTCGATTCTCAGGTAAAATGGTTGAAATCTAAAAGATGGTGACAAGATGGTCGAGTTTTGAAGCAAAAGCGTTGAAGTTGTAGCTGGAAGCCATAGTTGAATTGAGGAACGCTGATAACATCAAATAGTACTATATTTATATACCAATATTCCCTAGTTTCTGTATACTTTTGGTACAATTATTTAATAAAATATATGTATTTCGTTCATATTTACAAAATAGGTATAAATAGAGTTTAAATTAAAAAATGAATGGAAATAGAGTAAATAAAGTAATTTTTATATAAAAGTTAGTTGTACATAAATAGAGTAGGACAAAGTGGTTTAAAGAGTGATAAAAATAAATAAAGTTTGTAAATATTTGAGTTCGAAAAGTTAACTGGGTTGAATAAAAATAGTTAGATTGTATATTTATTGGAGTTTATCAGTTGTATCAAATAATTAATTAGGTTAGTTAATAATAATATAATATTGTTAGTAATATTTACGTAATATTAGTAAATATTAATAATATTAGTAAAGGATAATAATAATAAAATATAAATAATCATATCATCATATACTAACTAACGTAGTAGTAGTACGTAGTGTTAATAATTAATTAATAATAATAAATAAATAATAATAATTATGATGTTTGGTGTCTTTTGTAGCTGGCAAGTCACGAGGGAACAGACAAGAAACCATGGGCCAAGTCAACAATCCAAGTCAATGGTCAACATGTAGGCCCAAAATGAGAATTGGAGAAGCATATGGCGGCAAGGAAAATAGAAGAGATCACGTGGGAGGTGGCTGGCTTTTCTTGTGGAGTACGAAGTTACAATCCATACGCCGTATGATTAATTCATACGCCGTATGGATTCGGTCCCCAACGGATATAAATAGCAGCCTATTGCAGACGATTTGAGAGACTTTTTGGATAGACCTTTTCATTATATTAAATTAGGGTTACGAAATATTTAGGTTAGGGTTTATTATTTCAAGTTTAAATAGCGTTTGGGAAGCACAAAAAGTGAAGGTTGAATCCATTTCAATTGATCTTGCGTGATTCATTATTCGGTTTGTTATTACTTTCGTTTATTTAATATCATTGATGATTTTGGTATTTATAAATCTGAGTTTTACTTATATTATGATGATTTGAATATTTTATGTGATTGTGTAATTGATTAAGCTTGGATTATGATTATTGAATGATTATAATTGCGTATTGAATAAGTTATTTAATTGAAAATGATTATATTACTCGTGGATCCTTATTTATTGGTAACTGGTAATTATTAATTCTCAACGTGGTTGATAATGTTAATGAGATTGATTTCCTTTAATGTTATTAATTATTGATCATTATAATTCTAGGGTTTTGACTATTGCTAAATATGTTGAGTCTGATAGGTTGAGAAAGTAATAATTATGCACTTTAAAATGAATGAGACAATAAGTTAATTATTGGGTATTGATGATTCATGCCACTAGAGTTAATTATAACGAGTTGTGAATGTTTAATGCATGATTTAGGGAAAAGCACACAATTGACTGATCATCTTGTGACAACGGACCGTTGTTTTATGTTGGACCCTGAATTATAGGAATTAGTTGGACCCGGAAAGTTGGCTAGTTCACATTCAATTTATGATCTTTGATTAGTGACTAAATTGATATAAAAGAAATCACAATTAGATAATCAATACGTGATAAATCGGGATATATGAATCTGAGTGAAGTTAATTATATAATTACATATTCCTTCCTATTGTTTCTTATTTATTTATTTTAATTCAAGTTTTATTTAATTTATTTATTTTAATTTATTATTTTATAAATAATTGTTCGGACGGAACTAAAACGTCCCCCCTTTGTTTACTGTTTTCTAGGATAATTAGTATTTTCCATTTTTATAAATAAACCACCATTCCTGTGTTTCTGAGATAGACCTGGACTTACCATAGCTATACTATTCCGATCGGGTATTCTTGCCTGGTTGTGTGATAGTAGTGATTGGTATATCCTGTACTTTATAAATAATAAAACTAGACGCTTTCACACGCATCAAACGCCATCCATACTAACCTTTCAGGATTGCGTTTCGTGGTGTAAATTCATCTCAGTCGCTGTAAAGCTGAGGAACACAATCCGGACTCACTTCCTGGATTGCGTTTCAAAGGCTAATTCGATTACAGAAGGTTTTCAAGTGGTGAACGCGATCCAGCCTCACCTTTCAGGATCGCGTTTGCCTTTGTAATTCTGGAGGTGTTGGATCGCGTTGGTAAATGCTGGATCGCGTTGGTGGGCGGTTATAGCCCAGTTTGGAAATTAAAAATACGTTTTATTTTCATTGGGAACATAACTTTTGATATCAGAAAACCCTAGAATGAATTTTCTCTCAACTTTGGAAGTCTTATTTCAACTTTGAAGATCTTTCTCATCATTTAATCATTCGGTTACGGAGATTAATCATCAAATTATTGTAATCATTCGTAAACTCTCCTTATATTATATAATCATGTTTACTTTGATCTCAATTATATCTCTTGATTATTCTTGTGTAATTATGAGTGGCTGAATTTATTAAACACTTGTTTGGATGAAATAACTAATGATTCAGGGTTTTAACTTTTAATATTCATGTTTAATCAAGTTACGTTTAATCGAATTTCGTACGAGTTAGGGTTTCATTATTCATTCTAAATTATTTGATGAACAAATGAATGATTGTAGCGGATGTTTATCATTTATATGTTTATTATCAATTGTTTGTCTATGAATGATTGAATTTTGATTGCGAACGCAGAGAAATCATAATTTAGGAAATTAAACCTAAATGTGTAAGTTTATGAATGTGGCGAATGTCTTTCATAGATTAAATTGTAACTTGATAAATTAAAATTAGAGTTTAGGTGATGGCTCATGTTAAACCTAATCTAATTGAGATGAACGTGAATTGCTATTAATTTATTCTAATTGAATACCCCGAAGTCATTAGTAAAATAGTCCAAGCAAGTGTCATTTCTATATCGAAAAAGTTTAATTAATCATTTTTGACTCTTCTTGAGTTCAATTAGTTTAATTAAATTAGTTTGTTAAGCAAAGTGACAATTCGTACACAAAACCCCAAGTCTTTTTGGTACTTAAGTTAATTGCATTTAATTATAATTCTCGAATACATAGTCCCCGTGGAACGAACCAGTACTTACTGTAGTTATAATATACACAATAGGGTATACTTACCTTAGTTGTGTATTAGTTAATAGTCAGTATTTATTAGTCTAATTTATAACTTGTTTTTACACATCAAGTTTTAAGCGTCGCTGCCGGGGAGTTGTGTTTAATTTGAGAATTTAATTCAAGTGTGATTAATTAATCCTTTCTTTAAATTTTTATTTCTTAGAAAGTTATTTTTCAAGTTAAATTGTATTGCGCCGGTGCGTTTTACAGTTTTATCTTCTTTGCTCTTGCAGGTTTACTTAGATAGTGGATGAACACTAGGAATTAGGGTAATGAAATCCTAAGTCCTTTATCCGATCCAGAGAAAACTACAAGGAAGAAAAGAAAGAAGAAATCTAAGAATAAACTGACAAAATCTACTGAAAGCCAAACTGAAAGCGGGTCAACTTCAACAAACTTAATAATTGAGGAAGTTTTTGAAGAAGAACTTGAATCAAGATTCAAAGAGGAAGTTGAAAAAATGGCTGACGATAATGACACACCCATATTTAATCAGACTAAGACCGTTGCTCCTACGTCGACGCCTACGATTCAAAGGCCACCAATCGATAACAACTTTTCACTAAAGGGGAATCATTTGCAAATGCTTCGAGATACTCAGTTTGATGGGAGAGTGCGGGCCAATCCGCATAAACATATTGCCGATTTCTGGAAATAGGGGAGTATTTCAAGTATGGGCCGAGCAATGAAGAATCTATCAGATTACGGACTTTCCAAAAGTCTTTATGTGGGGAAGCTAAGATTTGGTACCAAGAATTCGAACCAAACACCATTCAAACTTGGGACCAAATGAGGGAGGCTTTTGTTAGCCGTTATTTTCCTCCGGATTTAGCAGAAAGATTATTAAATGAGATCCGAGGATTCAAGCAAACGGAAGGAGAAACATTAGTGGAAGCATGGTTGAGGATGAAAGAGCTGTTGAGAAACTGTCATGGCCATGGTTTATCAAAGGTGGAAATCATTGAACTCTTTTATAATGGTCTTGACGCTCCCTCAACCTCGGTTCTTGATGCTTCGCGATGAGGTTTATTCATGTACAAGACTCCAAATCAAGCGTGGAAGGTACTAGAAGATAGGGTTCTTCAAAGTCTAAATTGGGCAAAGTATAATAAGGGTAAACCAGCCCGAAAGACTGTTGCTTTTGCTGAAGGAAGTGGAAGTGGTAGCAATTCTGACAATTTTGAAATGATGAAAGAGATTAAATCCATATCTACCAAGTTTGATAATCAGTTCAAGACTCTAAAAGGAGAGATTAAGGAGCTTCGTGAGGGATGTGGTGATTGTGGTGGTAATCATGCCACCAAAGATTGTAATAGTGATGATCAACCCATGATGATGGCGGATGAGGATGTTAATTACATGCAACAAAGTAATTACCAAAGTGGAAACACTTATCAGCGAGGTGGTTATCAGAATCGAAATCAGGGTAATTATCAAGGCAACAAATTCTCTCGACATGGTCAAAACTACAATAACCAATACCAAAGAAATAATGTGCCACCACCACCAGTCTAGCCACAAGAAGCCACAGAGTCACCGATGGAGAAGATGATGAAAGAATTTATCTCTAAGCAGGATGCTTGTACTGAGAGGTTGAAGATCCAAATGACAAATCTTAGGTTAAGTATGGAGCAAATTCAGAAAAATCAGCAGGCATCAACTCAAGATTTTGAAAGAAAAATGGATCGGTTGTCCGAGGGACAAAGTAGTAGACCAACCGATGGTCTACCGAGCAACACCCGACAAAACCCGAGACAAACATCTTCTAGCTGTGGTTCAAAGTCATATCAGCCACCACCAGCCCATAATGAGCATGCAAATGCCATTACCACTCGTAGCGGGAAAGAGCTACCACCACCTCCGATCCAAAAGGCCAAGATTTCTAACATTGTTTTGCAGGATACTGATGAGCTAGAAGTTGAGGATAAAGAAGAGGAGACTGTGCAACCTACTTCTATTCCGGTTTCACCAACACCTCGGGTCACATAACCAGTTGTGAAGGGATACAAACCGAAGATCACATATCCTCAATGCTTGAGGAAGGAGAAGATTGCTGCTTAGTATGGAAAGTTTGTGAATATGATCAAGAGCATACGGATCAATGTTCCCTTGGTAGATATTTTAGCTGGGATGCCGAATTATGCCAATTTTATCAAAGACTTGGTGAGCAACAATGAAAAGCTTTCGGAAGCATCGGCTACTTTTCTGAATGATGAGTGTTCTGCTATCGTTCAGAATCAGATTCCATCCAAATTGGGGGATCCGAGGGGTTTTATTGTTTCATGTACATTAGGGAAGTTTATGACTTGTGATGCCCTAGCGGACTTAGGTGCTAGTATAAACTTGATGCCCTACTCCCTTTATGCGAAGTTGTCTCTAGGATCCCTTAAGCCCACACGTATGAGTATCCGACTGGATGATAGATCTTTCCAATATCCCGTTGGGATTGCGGAAAATATGTTGATATATGTTTGACCATTCACTTTTCCTGTTGATTTTGTGATCCTCGAAATGGAGGAAGATAGTAAAGTCCCACTCATTCTAGGACGTCCCTTCTTACATACTGCTTATGCTATTATTCATGTTAAAAATAAGCGGTTGACCTTAGGAGTGGGCCAGGAAAGGATTGCTTTCATGGTCGATAAGGCCATGAAGCATCCTTATTCTACTGACGATACTTGTTTTAGTATTGATGTCATAGATGAGGCTTTGGATGAGGAATTACAGGGATTGCTGGGATTAGATGCTGAATTAGCTAAGCTTTTGGAATCTGTTGAGGAGAAAATGACTGAGTAAGAGTTGCTCGAAGCTGTGAAAGTTAAGGATGGTGATGCTGAGCAATCGGCTGAAGAAAGCTTTGAAGAGCTAAAAAGTGAGGATCGGTTGAGGATCAAGACTTCACTAGAAGATCGGACTTGGAGTTGAAACCATTGCCAAGTCATTTGGAGTATGCAATTCTGGAAGAGAGAAATTTGTTACCGGTTGTCATTTCCTCTAAACTTAGTTAATTCTGAAAAGTGCATATTACTTGATGTGTTGAAAGCTCACAAGGGTGCCTTTGCTTGGCGTACCTCCGACATACCTGGGATAAGCCTATCTTTTTGTAAATACAAAATAAATCTTTTAGATAAGGCAAACCCGTTGTCCAAAGACAACGGAGGCTTAACCCAAATATGAAGGATGTAGTCAAGAAAGAGGTTGTGAAATTGCTTGATGCGGATATAATTTACCCCATTTCTGATAGCCCTTGGGTTAGCCCAGTCCATTGTGTACCCAAAAAGGGGGAATGACTGTTGTGATGAATGACCATAATGAATTGGTTCCCACTAGGATTGTCACGGGGTGGCGTGTTTGTATTGACTATAGGAGACTTAATGACGCTACCCGGAAAGACTATTTCCCTTTACCCTTCATTGACCAAATGTTAGAGAGGCTAGCCGGAAACGAATTCTTTTATTTCCTTGACGGGTTTTCGAGATATTTCCAAATCCCCATAGACCTTAAGGATTAAGAGAAAATGACATTTTAGACCTTAAGGTCTAAAATGGCTTTCGGGCTTTGTAATGCCCCAGCCACCTTTCAAAGGTGTATGATCGCTATTTTTCAGGATATGATTGAGACTTCCATGGAAGTTTTCATGGATGATTTTTCTGTTTTTGAGAATTCATTTGAATCATGCTTGTCTAACTTAGACAAGATGCTTGAAAGATGCGTAAAGGCGCATTTAGTCTTAAATTGGGAAAAGTGCCACTTTATGTTAAGGAGGGAATTGTGTTGGGGCACAAGGTATCAAGTGTGGGGATTGAGGTTGATAAGGCAAAGATTGACGTCATTGCCAAGTTACCTCCCCATGCCAATGTTAAGGGAGTTCGAAGTTTCTTGGGTCATGCGGGTTTCTACCGTAGGTTCATTAAAGACTTTTCTAAGATCACTAGACCCATGACCAAATTGCTTAAGAAAGATGTGCCTTTTTTGTTTGATGGTGAGTGTGTTAAGGAATTTGAGACTTTAAAGGACCGACTCACTAATGCACCCATTATGGTTTCACCCGATTGGTCTAAACCTTTCGTGCTAATATGTGATGCAAGTGATTATGCTTTAGGTGCAGTTTTAGGACAACGTGAGGGAAATCATTTTAGACCAATTTATTTTTCTAGTAAAACACTAAATGGAGCTCAACAAAATTATACCACTACTAAGAAAGAGCTCATAGTTGTTGTGTTTGCTTTTGATAAGTTTAGGCCTTATTTGGTGTTGTCTAAAACTGTTGTTTTCACCGACCACTCGGCCCTTAAGTATTTGTTTGCTAAACAGGATGCCAAACCTCATCTCATTCGTTGGATTTTTTTTATTGAAAGAATTTGACATTGAGATTAAGGATAAAAAGGGGGCCGAGAACCTTGCCGCCGATCACTTGTCAAGGCTGTAGAATCCAAACCAAGACAAGCCTGGCGATACTGACATTGATGATTCCTTTACCAAGGAATTTCTTTTGCAGGTAGGTGACGATGTGGAGAATGAGGATGAAGCACCTTGGTATGCTAATTTTGCAAACTATCTGGTTGGAGGTGTGTTGAGAAAAGGCATGACTCATCAACAAAAGGGTAAATTCTTTGGGGATTTGAAATACTATTTTTGGGAAGACCCACATTTATTTCAGGTATGTGCCGATGGAATGATTAAGAGATGTGTTTCCGGGGGTGAAACAAGGAAAATTTTGGATGAGTGCCATCATGGACCAACAGGTGGGCACTATGGACCATCTATTACTGCCAAGAAAGTGTTTGATGCAGGATTTTATTGGCCTACCATCTTTAAAGAGGCACAAACACTTTGCCAAACTTGCGATGCATGCCAACGTGTAGGCAACATCTCAAAAAGGGATGAAATGCCACAACACAACATTCAAGTTTCTGAGGTATTCGATATATGGGGCATAGATTTTATGGGTCCATTCCCATCATCTAATAAGTGTGAATACATCTTGGTTGCGGTGGATTATGTGTCCAAATGGGCGGAGGCAGAGGCCTTACCTAGGAATGATGCCCGGGTAGATATTGACTTTTGAAAGGGTTGTTTTGCCGGTTGAGAATCCATAAAGCTTTGATTAGTGACCGTGGGAGCCATTTTGCGAATCAACAATTAGAAAAGGTTTTGAAAAAGTATGGAGTGAATTGATGTGCGTGAGGTATATGCAAATAAATTCATAACAAGTTTTAAATCAAAAAATACTAAATAATACTTTATCACACAATTTAGGCAAGAATAACATGTTTGTATAATATAGCTTTTCCAAGTAAGTTCAGGTATCGAACACAGGGAACGTGTGTATTAAAATAATTAATTTATTTCATAATTAATATTTCAATTACAATTAATTACATATAATATTACAGATAGGGGGTACGTTTTAATTCCGTATGAATATATATATATATATATATATATATATATATATATATATATATATTTATATATTTACTTTTGATATCGAACTAGGATATACAAGACAATTAAAGTAATTAAAGAATTATCTAAGCTGAATAAGGTAGATAGAAGATATACTTTATCTAAACTAGCTAAGTTGTATTCAAATTCTCCTATATGTTTATCTTTGTCAGCTAATTGATCTATGTTGAAATATAAAAGTAGATAAAGGCCTTGGTCCAGCTCAATACCCTAAGATTCAGTGCTTTAACGAAGATTAAAGTTAACTAACTTCGAGGTCTCGAATGTTATTATCTAATCAATTATAGTTTAATCCAGTAATGATTATAACCTATCACCAAGTTCTCGTTTATCTAGGTATAATCAAAACATAAACCTAAATTATTAAGTCAATTCACACAAGAGT
Source organism: Pseudognaphalium luteoalbum (assembly GCA_963422505.1). Classification (NCBI taxonomy): domain Eukaryota; kingdom Viridiplantae; phylum Streptophyta; class Magnoliopsida; order Asterales; family Asteraceae; genus Pseudognaphalium; species Pseudognaphalium luteoalbum. The sequence continues at coordinate 55,421,033 of OY730196.1, forward strand.
GCTCTATATAGCATTAATATCATAATCATATAATCAATATAGATATAACCTTAATAACATTCATAGATACAACTAACATTAACATATTTTAAATAATCATACAAACATCATTCATCTAAATAAATATGTTAAAGAAATAATCAATAATCATTGATAATATAAACAAGATTCCAAATACAAGTAAACAGTCATTTATCTAGTAAAAGGACTTGGAATACAAACCAAAGATATTGAATTACCCTTCGTTAGGTTTGAAGTTCTTCAATCCCTAGCTTCCAAATTCGATTTAAAGTCGTTCCTTAACCCTAATAATCGACTTTTACCTCTAAAATTCGTATATCCCTTAACCTAAACCGTGACCTCTATTTATAGTTTTTAGAACCGCCGGTTGCACATCCCAACCGCCGGTTGGAGTCTTGTTCTCCAAGTCAACTTACGCGTCTGGTAACCGAATTAGTAATATTATATTCAACCATCGGTTAGACATCCCAACCGCCGGTTGAGCCTTGTTTCTAGAATATTCCAACTTCGGGCTGGGCTTCTTTCTTGGGCTTCTTTCCTTCAAATACGATTTAAACTCTTTTCTTGGCACAATCTTCAATAATATGGTTTAAGTCTTCATGTTCGGATCTTCTTTTCTTCAAGTCTTCATTTTCTTCGAGTTTTCTTAATTTATGCTCCTTTTCATTCCTTTTCTTCAATCCTCGTATTTTAAATCTAAATTGCAAATATGAAAGAACTAAGTATCAAAATCAATAGAAATGCAATAAAAGTATATATAAATATAGGGATAATAAGTATATACATATGATATTATTTGATGTTATCAAATATCACCACACTTAAGTTCTGCTTGTCCACAAGTAGAATAACTTAAAAAAATTTGATAAGCATCAAACTAATATTTAAGAATCAGAATACTTAATAAGAATCTATTTCATAAACTAAAATTTTTAACAATTTAATTAACATGGATAACTATAATGTACAAATAAAAATTATTATTATTTGTGTAACATATAGCTCATGAATGATTACTAATATGATTGTCCATTTTAAACAATCTATACTCATATTTTTGAATATATCATTTATTGTTAGTATGTATATTACTTATAATTTCCATATATAATATACTTTTAAACTTATTTATAATTTCTTTTATATTCCAAATAAATACATGAAATCCATTTTTAAGAATCAAGACATTGGTGACATGTCTGCATAACATGCAACAAAGCGACATAGCTTGATTCAGGTAAAACAATTTTTTTAATCAAACCAGCGGTGACAGGTCTGTACAGTCGTACAACAAAGCGACATAGTTTGATTTTTATTTATTTCTGAAAGATTTTTCTTTCTTTTTGCTTTATTTAAGAATACTAGTTAGAGAACAGGTCTATACTTACGTACAACACAGGAAATAATTAGTAAACCCCCAAATGTTTACACATAAGTATAAAGACATATAAAATTATCGTATAATAAATCTAAGACTTTTTATGTCATACATCATATTATGTATCATAAAATAATATACAAGTTATTTAATTAATTTCTTAAAATTCAGAAATCTTCATATAGATTGTCTATTAGTACATCATATCATGTAACTATATACCACTTATTATTAAGTTGCTTACGTTATATGTATAAAACAGTTAATCCACATTAAAGTCTAAACTTTTAAATATAAAACAAAGTTTTTAACAAGAATTTCAAGTAATAAATACTTAGTTATTTACTTAAAAAATTTAAAATTTATAAAATTTTAGAAGACAAATAAAAACTTAAATGAAAAATTAAAGAAATTTTCTTTCCTTACAAACCCCATCCCCACACTTAATGTATACAATGTCCTCATTGTATATTAATGATAAACAAAGGGAAAAGAAAAAGAAAAATAGAATGAAAAACTCCCCTGACTTGTCGAAAAATATTTCTTCATCGGCTAGTAGAAAATATCTTGATTATCTCCTGTCTTGTTTAAAAATAATATACAACATCCACACTATCGTAGTTAATCACGATTGCATTTAGCATATGCAACAAGACTTTAAACCCCTTAGTATCCCAAGTGGATGAGTTATAGTCTCGTGAGGGTTTTCAGGGAACATACCCACAAAGTTCAACCTAAAACATTAAAACAAACAAAAGAAAAACATAACATATAAACACGGGTTGTCTCCCGAGAAGCGCTTTTTCTTCAGTCGTTAAGCTCGACTACAATAATTTGATTCATAAAATAAGATCTGCGGTTTCCGCAGAGAAATCATGTACTGCATTCTCGTAAAATTTCTTAATTTGGTGACCATTAATAATAAAAGTATTTCCTTTATTAAGTAATAACTCCACAGCTCTAGAAGGAAATATCTTGTAAACTATAATTGGTCCAGTCCATTGAGATTTTAATTTTCCTGGAAATAACCTTAATCTTGAATTGTATAACAATACTTTATCTCCTTCCACATAATCCTTTGAATTTCTAATTCTCGAATCATGCCATAACTTAGTTCTTTCTTTATAAAACCTCGAATTTTCATAAGCATTCCATCGTAATTCATCTAATTCGTGAAGTTGTAAAAATCTATGTTCTCCTGCTTCCTTCATATCCATATTAATGTTCCTTAAAGCCCAATAAGCTTTATGCTCGATTTCAACCAGTAAATGACATTCTTTTCCATAAATCAACCGAAAAGTATTTATTCAATATACATATTAATGTTCCTTAAAGGCAGTTCTGAAAGCCCATAACGCGTCATCTAATTTAGTAGACCAATCCTGATGATTAGCTCCTACGGATCGTTCCAAAATACGTTTTAAAGCGCGATTGGTGTTTTCTACTTGACCACTCGTTTGCGGATGATAAGGAGTAGCAAACGAATGATAAACCCCATATCGTGATAATACTCGTTCCAATTGAGCATTACAAAAATGCGTTCCTCTATCACTAATCAAAGCCTTTGGTGTTCCAAATCTAGAAAATAACTGCTTTAAAAATCAAACAACAACTCTGGCATCATTTGTAGGTAATGCCTTTGCTTCTGCCCATTTGGAAACATAATCAACCACAACTAAAATATATTTATTTCCTTTACTTTACAGAAATGGCCCCATAAAATCTATTCCCCATACATCAAAAATTTCACAAACCTGAATAGACTGCTGTGGCATTTCGTCTCTTTAGAAATTTTTCCTGACCTTTGACAAGTATCACAATTCTTTACAAATTCCTGAGCATCTTTAAAAATAGTTGGCCAATAAAATCCTGCATCAAACACTTTCTTAGCCGTAGAATTTGCTCCATGATGTCCTCCTACTGGTCCCTTATGACAATGATCTAAAATTTCTTGACTTTCTTTTTCTGTAACACATCTTCTAATAATACCATCTGCATAGGATTTGAATAAAAACGGATCTTCTCAAAAATAATGCTTTAAATCAGCAAAGAATCGTTTTTTCTTCTGATAATCCATTCCTGCAGGTAAAATCTTAGTTACTAAATAATTAGCATAATCAGCAAACCATGGTAATTCTGATATATATTATGATGCCATTAATTGTTCATCGGGGAATGCATCTTGAATTCCGATTCATCTAATGCTTCTAATTCCGGATTTTCTAATCGAGACAAATGATCTGCCGCTAAATTTTCAGCTCTTTTCTTATCTTTAATCTCTATATCAATTTCCTGCAATAGCAGAATCCATCACAATAAACGAGGGTCCGCATCCTGTTTATTGAATAAATACTTTAAAGCAGAATGATCAGTACAAACAATAGTTTTAGATAAAATTAAATAAGAGCAAAATTTATCAAACGCGAAAACCACTGCTAATAATTCCTTTTATGTAGTTGTGTAGTTTTCTTGTGCATCCGTAAGAGTTTTGCTGGTATAATAAATTGGTCAAAAATTCTTATCCACCCGTGACCCAGCACAGCTCCAACAGCATAATCACTTGCGTCACACATTAACTCAAATGGTAGATTCCAATCTGGTCCTGTCATAATTGGTGCAGATACCAATTTTTCTTTTAAAATATCGAATGCTCTTATGCAAGCTTCATCAAAAATGAATTCAGCATCTTTTCCAATAATTTGTTCATAGGTCTTGCTATTTTTGAAAAATCTTGGATAGACCTTCTATAAAATCCAGCATGACCTAGAAAACTCCTAACACCCTTAACATTCGACGGAGGTGGTAACTTAGAAATTGCTTCTATTTTCGCTTGATCGACCTCAATCCCTACCTTAGAGATTTTATGTCTTAATACTATTCCTTCTTTAACCATAAAATGACATTTTTCCCAATTAAGCACTAAATTGGACTTTTCACATCTTTCCAACATCTTTTCAAGATTTGCTAAACATTCTTCAAACGATCACCAAATACTGAAAAGTCATCCATAAATATTTCCATAAAATCTTCTACCATGTCATGAAAAATTGCTATCATACACCGCTGAAATGTTGCTGGTGCATTGCATAATCCAAATGGCATTCTTCTGTATGCGAAAGTTCCAAACGGACAAGTAAAAGTAGTCTTATCTTGATCTTTGGCCGTGATTGGTATTTGAAAATATCCTGAAAATCCATCTAGGAAATAATAAAATTCCTTACCTGCTAATCTTTCTATCATTTGGTCAATAAAAGGTAACGGAAAATGATCCTTCTTGGTCGCATCATTTAGTTTACGATAATCAGTACAAACTCTCCAACCTGTGACCATTCTCGTTGGTATTAATTCATTTTTCTCATTCGGTACGATGGTAATCCCTCCTTTCCTAGGTACCACGTGAATTGGGCTTACCCATGTGCTATCTTAGGGTATAGTCTATGAAGTGGTTGTACTACAAGTTTTTAATCAGACTCCATTAATATTTTATGAGTACAATAAGCTGGACTGATGCCTTTAATATCTGTAATTTTCCATGCAATTTCCCTCTTGTGCTCCTTCATAACTTTTACCAAACTTGCTTTTTCTTCTCTTGTTAATTTCGAAGATATTATGACTGGTAATTCTGATGTACCTTGTAAATATGCATATTCCAAATGAGATGGCAACTCTTACAATTCCAGTTGAGGTGCTTCTTCATAAGATGTTTTAATTTCTAGAACTTCAGAACGTAAACGTGGAATTCCATAAACTGAGCACAATTTTCCATCACTATTTTCTTCGGTTTCTTGAATAGGAATTTCACCAATTACTTCTTTACCAACATCTGACTTATCATCAACCTCAATTTCCTTTTCATATTCTGTAATAGTTAATTCTGTATTAAAATCTTCTTTCCATCCTTGTAATATACCTGTTTCTGATCAATCAATTCTAATAGATCCTCATAAAAATGTTATCCATATAATCGAAAGAATTCAAATAATAACACGTATCATCTACATAATCAGGGTATTTCATAGAACCGTTTACATTAGAAACTTTTTTCTAGTTTCCTACTCTCATAGCGATTTGTCTATTGAAAACATCAATTAAAGCGTGGGTGGTAGCTAAAAATGGTCTTCCTAGAATAATAGGCACTCTAGGGTCTCCTACCATATCTAATATGACAAAATCACAAGGAAAAATGAATTTATCAACCCTAATTAAAACATTTTCTATCATGCCTTTTGGATATTGCACTGGCCTATTAGCTAGTTGGATACATATCCGAATAGGTGTTGGTTCTCCAAGGCCTAAACGTGTATATAAAGTGTATGGGATTAAAGAAATACTAGCTCCTAAATCAGCTAACGCATTATCAATAGTCATGTTACCAATTTCACAAGGTATAGTAATAATCCCTGTATCTTTAACTTTTTCTGGTATCTTATTCTGCATTATTGCTGAACATCTTGCATTCATTGTTACTTTCGTCACGTTATCCAGTTTACTATTGTTGGTCAGCAATTCTTTAAGATATTTAGCATATTTAGGTATCTGATGAATAGCTTCCACAAATGGTATGTTAATATGCAATTGCTTCAGATTCTCCAAAAACTTATGGTATTGCTCTTCATCCCTTCCTTTTCTAAGAGCAGCTGGATATGGCGGTGAAGGTGTATAATCTTTAAATACAGGATTCTTTTTAGCTGGTTCATCAAGCATCCCCACTTCTACTTCTTTTAAATTGTCATCCTGCTCAGATTCAACATTATTAGTAGGAACAAAATGAAGGTTTGAATTCTTACCACTTCTCGTAACTACTGCTTTTGCATGTTCTCTCATATTTGTCTCTGTGAATCCTGGTAAAGTCCCTGGGAATCTCTCTTGTAATACTTTAGCAATTTGATGAACAGACCCCTCAATTTGCTTCATAGAAGCTTCATGATTACGCATTTTTGCATCTGAATCATCCATCCTTTTATTGTTATCATCAAACTTCTTTAGTAGGGAATCTAACTTATCATGCATAGATGAATTTTGTCCTGATTTTACATAGAATCCTGGTGCTGCTTGTTGATATTGCTGGTTTCCACCTTGATTAGTCCTTCTAAAATTCATCGCTTGTCGATAATTAGGATTTCCTTGATAGTCTCCATACATTACTTCTTCAGTTTATATATCCATATCTGGGTTTGGACATTCAGTTTTTAAATGGTTTCCTCCATAAATTTCGCATCCAATCCGAATGGCATGAACTTGTTCATTAACCTTCTTAATATCTCTTCCTAGACTTTCAAGTTTAGCTGTAATAGCTGCAAGTCCTTCACTGTCCTCAGATGCTCTTTTTCTTTCTCATGAACCATCATCTCACAACTGTGAATGTTTTGCTAATTCTTCTATTCCAGCCCTCGCTACTGCAGGAATCTTTTTAGGAACTGGACCTTGTGCATCCAATTGTTGATGTGTTGCTCTATCAACTCCTTTATAGAAAATTGTAATCTCCTGTTGCACATTCAAATCATGTTGTGGACATTTATGAAGCATTTCTTTGTATCTCTCCCAAGCTTGATATAATGATTCATCTGATTTTTGCTTAAAATTTTTCATCGATCATTTTTGAGGTCTTCGAAGGAGTACAATACATGTTAAAAAAATTGGTGCGAAGGTCTTCCCACGTTGTAATAGATCCGGTTGGTTCATTATTAATTCATCTTTTAGCTCCATCCTTTAGTGTCAAAGGGAATACTCGTAGCATAACCTGATCTCTTGAAACGTTAGGAATATTAAACATATCAGCAATTTCCAAAATTTTCTCAACATGTTCATTTGCATCGCCCTTATCCTCTCCTCTAAAAGAATTTTCTCTGAGCTCTTTAAGAAGTTTCCATTTTAATTCGAATTCTACTTCTCTAGCTATAGCAGGCCAAACCACTCCCGGTCGAGGATCTCCACGAGTTTGAATCGTGTAATCTTCAAGCGTCATGTTAGCTATGTCTGCCATGTCTATTGTCTTTTCGTTATCTTGTTCAGAATCACTAGGATATCTCGTAGGCGCTCTAGAAGGTACTTTATCTTCACCAAATTTTGAACCGGAGTAATACCCGTATTCAGCCGTGTTGACTAGACTGTTATGAAATATCTCGTCTTCTTCTTTAGATGAAATCCCGTGTTTTGGTGAATTTGGTGGCGCATATGACAATCTTTTTCTTGAATGAAATTCTCTTTCTTTCTGGTTCGTCAAATGGACTTAGTGGATCCGGATGAAGTGTCCGGGTCATATAACCATCTGTAAACAATAAAAGAAAACTTCAGTAGTACTAGTAAAATAAAAATCAAACTAAAGTGTTAATGAATAGTTAGTTAATGTAATGTTAGTTAGAATCATATTAGTGTAATATTTTCTTAATAATTTAATAATAAAACACATTCAAAATTAAATAACTGCAAAAGAATACCCAACCCAACTATAATGCAAATTAGTTAATATTACATACAAAATTATATTAAGTTTGTTTATACATTTAGTCAAAAAATTCTCGGTAGCTCCAATGGTTGTACACAAAAGCGGAGAAATAGGTCAGCGCTAAGCTTATTAAAAACCTATCTCTTTCGAGAAGCACCTTACCTCTTAAAGGAAGTAGGTCTTAACTCTCCTTATACCTTTGTTTTTGTCAGTACTCCCAATGGGTGAGCTAATTTTTCGATTGAGTAATAATGTACAATTTAAAAAAAAAAAAATACACGAAAAATTTTAAATTACCGTTCCCTGGCAGCGGCACCAAAAACTTGATGTGCTTGAAGTATATGCAAATAAATTCATAACAATTTTTAAATCAAAGAAATACTAAATAATACTTTATCACACAATTCAGGTAAGAATAACCCGTTCGTATAATATAGCTTTTACAAGTAAGTCCAGGTATCGAACACAGGGAAAGTGTTTATTAAATTAATTAATTTATTTCACAATAATATTACAATTACAATTAATTACATATAATATTACAGATAAGGGGGTACGTTTTAATTCCGTATGAATATATATTTATATTTACTTTTGATATCGAACTAGGATATACAAGACAATTAAAGTAATTAAAGAATTATCTAAGCTGAATAAGATAGATAGAAGATATATTTTATCTAGACTAGCTAAGTTGATTCAAATTCTCCTATATGTTTATCTTTGTCAGCTAATTAATCTATGTTGAAATATAAAAGTAGATAAAGACCTTGGTCCAGCTCAATACCCTAAGATTAAGTGCTTCAACGTATATTAAGGTTAACTAACTTCAAGGTCTCGAATGTTATTATCTAATCAATTATAGTTTAATCCAGTAATGATTATAACCTATCACCAAGTTCTCATTTATCGAGGTATAATCAAAATATAAGCCTAAATTATTAAGACAATTCACTCAGAGTTCTCTATATAGCATGAATATCATAATCATATAATCAATATAGATAACCTTAATAACATTCATAGATACAATTAACATAAACATATATTTAAATAATCATACAAACATCATTCATCTAAACATATATTTACAGAAATAATCAATAATCATTGATAATATAAACAAGATTTCAAATACAAGTAAACAGTCATTTATCTAGTAAAAGGACTTAGAATACAAACCAAAGATATTGAATTACCCTTCGTTAGGTTTGAAGGTCTTCAATCCCTAGCCTCCTAGCCTCCAAATTCGACTTAAAGTCATTCCTTAACCCTAATAATCGACTTTTTCCTCTAAAATTTGTATATCCCTTAACCTAAACCATGGCCTCTATTTATAGTTTTTAGAACCGCCAGTCCAACCGCCGGTTGGACATCCCAACCGCCGGTTGGAGTCTTGTTCTCCAAGCCAACTTCATCGTCTGGTAACCGATTTAGTTATATTATATTCAACTGTCGGTTGGACATCCCAACCGCCGGTTGAGCCTTGTTTCCAGAATATTCCAACTTCGGGTTGGGCTTCTTTCTTGGGCTTCTTTCCTTCAAATACGATTTTAAACTCTTTTCTTGGTCCAATCTTCAATAATATGGTTTAAGTCTTCATGTTCGGGTCTTCTTTTCTTGAAGTCTTTATTTTCTTCGAGTTTTCCTTAATTTAAGCTCCTTTATTCGTTCCTTTTCTTCAATCCTCGTATTTTATACCTAAATTGCAAATATGAAAGAACTAAGTATCAAAATCAATAGAAATGCAATAAAAGTATATATAAATACAGGGATAATAAGTATATAAATATGATATTATTTGATGTTATTATGAATCATCGGTTTTATACCTCTTACCACCCACAAACGAGTGGTTAAGTGGAGAATATCAATAGAGCCTTAAAGAGAATTTTGGAGAAGACGATTAAAGACAACCGAGCGGTTTGGTCAAAGAAATTAAATGATGCTTTGTGGGCGTTTAGAACCGCCTACAAAACACCGATTGGAACTACAACATACAGGTTGCTCTATGGAAAAACTTGCCATTTACCGGTTGAAACAAGGCTTATTGGGCTCTCAAGAACTGTAATACGGATTTGGTTGAAGCCGGTGAGAAAAGAATGCTCCAATTGCATGAGTTGGACGAGTTGAGAATGCAAGCGTATGAAAGTTCGAAGTTGTACAAAGAAAGAACCAAGGTTTCGCACGATCGAAAGCTAAAAATGAGGAAGGAATTCAAGGCTGGAGATAAGGTGCTGCTATTTCAATCTTGTTTTAAGTTAAAGCAACCTAAACTTAAACCCAGATGGACCGGTCCATACACGGTAAAACATGGGTATCCTTAGGGTTATGTTGAGCTCTACCAATCCGATGGAGGTTCTTTCATTGTGAATGGACACCGATTGAAGCTTTACCACGAGGAAGATGTTGGAAGCGAGTGGGAGTCACTTGCTATTTACCCCAAGGACAAGTAAATTCGAGGTCGAGTCTATAGCTTTGGACTCGTTAATAAACTGAGCTGCTTTCGGGTGACTCCCGAACATGTATCCTTTATTTTCAGTTTGTATTTTTGTATATTTAGTTTAAATTTTATTTTAATTTATTTATAACTATGAAAAAAGAAAAAAAAAAGGGAAAAATCGGATTAAAACGCATAAACGCGATCCAGATGTGGCTTCAGGATTGTGTTTCTATGTTAATTTTGGTCACAGAACGCTTAGAACGTACAAACACGATCCGTGTTGTGTTTCAGGATTGCGTTCCCTAGTGTAAACCGGTGACAAAAGGTTTTTAAAACTTGAAAACGCGATCCGGGCTAGTCTTCGGGATCGCATTCACATGTACAATTCGGTAACAGAACGTTTTTAAGCATCTTAACGCGATCCAGGGTATTGAGATTGGGATCGCGTTACATAGTGATTTCTATGGTACCAAAGTTTCAAAATTGAAAACGCGATCCGGGTCAGGTGTTCAGGATCTCGTTTGTGACCTGGGAATGCGAAGTTAGGGTTAAAAAAAGCTAACCTGGGGAAATAAAAACACAATTCTTTTCTCTTTTGTTCCTGCCACACACAAACACAAAACCCTAATTACCAAACTCGATTTTCATCATCATCTTTCAAGGATTTCTCCTATTTTGTTCAATAATCTTTCATGACTAACTTGCTTAAGGTATCATCAATACCCATTTTTGTGTTTAAATGCAACATTTTGGGGCTTTCTTCACCAATTCGGGTTTAGCATAAAATAAGCGTGGGGATGTTAAAAATCTCTTGTTATTCTTCATTTTCATGCTACATTGATGTTTCTAACTTGTGTATTCCATTATTTTGTGTTGAAATTGCTTGATTGTGATGATTCCAAATTAGGGTTTATGCTAGGTAGTAATTAATCAAAATTAGGGGGATTATTGATGGTATTTGATGTTTGTTTGTTACTGTCACATTCGGAAACGGTTAGACAACATTATCTTTACTTTTTCATGGGTTTTGACTACCTCTTTTCACCAATTGCTTGAGTCTATCATACCTGTTCCATCTTCTCCTACATTTATACATCACATGATTAGAATACGTTTTCCTGAGATTTCACTTTGTGCTCACACCAAGACGGTGGAGATTTGATCCTTTTGCAAGCCTATGGTAACAGTGCATCACGACTTGGCTTGATTGAGTGTTATATCATTTATTCCATTACCCTATAGATTATAGGTTGAGAGTGAGTGATTAATACACTTATCCTATCGCGAGGTGCTAAGTCGTGCATTTGGGCTTGACAAACTATCATCTCAAGTTTTGGTAATTATATACATGTTGCTAGCATAATTATTTAGGTGATTATTGTTAGTATTATTTTGAAAAAAATCGATCTCCATTTCTGAAAATGCATGAGGGGTTGTGGTTTAAATATGGTTTACATGTTTCGCTTGAGGACAAGCAAAAGCTCAATTGTGGGGATGTTTGATATCGCTCATTTTGTACATATATATCTAACGTAATATCATTGCTTTTATGTTTATTTTTAGTGAACTTGTAGAACTTTTGGTACTTAATTTGTTGGAATTTGATTCTCAGGTAAAATGGTTGAAGTTCTAAAAGATGGTGACAAGCTGGTCGAGTTTTGAAGTAAAAGCGTTGAAGTTGTAACTGGAAGCCATAGTTGAACTGAGGAACGCGATCCAGCCTAACCTTTCAGGATCGCGTTTCGTGGTGTAAATTCATCTCAGTCGCTGTAAAGCTGAGGAACGCGATCCAGATCACTTCCTTGATCGCATTTTAAAGGCTAATTCGATTACAGAAGGTTTTCAAGTGATGAACGCGATCCAACCTCACCTTTCAGGATCGCGTTTGCCTTTGTAATTCTGGAGGTGTTGGATCGCGTTGGTAAATGTTGGATCACGTTGGTGGGTGGTTACATCCCAATTTGGAAATTTAAAATATGTTTTATTTTCATTGGGAACATAACTTTTGATATCAGAAAAATCTAGAATGAATTTTATCTCAACTTTGGAAGTCTAATTTCAACTTTGAAGATCTTTCTCATCATTTAATCATTCGGTTACGGAGATTAATCATCAAATCATTGTAATCATTCGTAAACTCTCCTTATTTTATATAATCATGTTTACTTTGATCTCAATTATATCTCTTGATTATTCTTGTGTAATAATGAGTGGCTGAATTTATTAAACACTTGTTTGGATGAAATAACTAATGATCTGGGGTTTTAACTTTTAATATTCATGTTTAATCAAGTTACGTTTAATCGAATTTCGTACGAGTTAAGGTTTCATTATTCATTCTAAATTATTTGATGAACAAATGAATGATTGTAGCGGATGTTTATCATTTATATGTTTATTATCAATTGTTTGTCTATGAATGATCAAATTTTGATTGCGAATGTAGAGAAATCATAATTTAGAAAATTAAACCTAAATGTGTAAGTTTATGAATGTGGCGAATGTCTTTCATAGATTAAATTGTAATTTGATAAATTGAAATTATAGTTTAGGTGATGGCGAATGTTAAACCTAATCTAATTGAGATGAACGTGAATTGTTATTAATTTATTCTAATTGAATACCCCGAAGTCATTAGTAAAATAGTCCAAGCAAGTGTCGTTTCTATATCGAAAAAGTTTAACCAATCATTTTTTACTCTTCCTAAGTCTAATTAGTTTAATTAAATTAGTTTGTTAAGCAAAGTGACACACAAAACCCCAAGTCTTTTCTGTACTTAATTTAATTGCATTTAATTATAGTTCTCGAATACATAGTCCCTGTGGAATGAACCAGTACTTACCGTAGTTATACTATACACGATAGGGTATACTTACCTTAGTTGTGTATTAGTTAATAGTCAGTATTTATTAGTCTAATTTATAACTTGTTTTTACACATCAATAGCATAGATGTCCTTCTTCCTTGGTGCCCTCATCAATATCCATTCTTTGGGAATTATGAAACCCGGCTTCATGACTAAAGCCTCATTTTCATTAAAATGAACTGGATGACCTTTATCACAGACTTGAGAAACACTCACTAGGTTGTGAGTTAGTTCTTCAACATAATTCACATCCTCTAGAGTCAAAGTTCCATTTGAAACTTTTCCTTTTCCCGTAATTACTCCTCCTTTATCTCCTGCAAAGTAAAATCTTTGCTTGAGACCTTCCTTGAAGTCCTTCAGTAGACTTCGTTCTCTTGTCATGTGTCTTGAGCATCCACTGGCTACATACCACTAGCTATCCTTGTTCACAGTCTGCTCCTGCACATGACAAGTTGTACACAATTAGTTTTCAAGAGAGACCCAAGCTATTACGGTCTTGGTTTGTCCCTTATCATCAACTATCTGAACTTCTTTAAAGTAACCATACTATTCCCATCGGGAGTCTTGGTAACTTTCACAGAAGTTTGAGGTTGTTGATGATCAGTAGTCCTTAAGAGTGAATAGAAAACCTCCTAGGCACATAACTAGGTCCTTGTGCATGTGAAGTAGAACCACTTTCAAACTGACTGTGGTTTCTACTGGGAGTCTTAAACCTCGAAGGTGTCTTATCTCTAGGCTTATTTAAAGTATTATCATTTTGAGTATAAGGCCTTTTAGGTTTAGGTGGAGAGACACTATGAGTACCATCTCTCTTCAGAATGTTTACAGGTTTACTACCTAATCCCGGTTTGGAGCCTAACCTGTCTACAATTGAACTAGAGTTGATCGGTGTCTTCTCATTATTCACCAATTTATGTGATGCTTCCAACTTCTTGTTAGGACAACAAGAAGCTACATGTCCCTTTTAGTGACATTTGAAGCAAAACATCTGTTTTCGTGACTTACCAACTTTTGCATTCTCAGTCTTAGTCTCAGGTACTAAAGGATCACTAATTTGTTCCTTATTAATCTCAGCATCTGTCTTGATATCATTCATCATTCCACTCGATACAAACTGTACTTTAGTGAAAATAATCTTCTTACCATTATCAGATGAAGGATTCTTAATAACATCCTTCTGTGCCTCTGACTGATCAGACTTATCAGTTACTTTGATCTCAGAATTTGCTTCAGTCATCTCAATGTCTATAGGAGTCTTAGTGTAATTTGAATTGAATGGAGGGGGTACATCACTGTAACCTAAACCAGTCTTATCCTTTATACTACATTGAGCATCAAGCATCTTATCCATCTCAGATGTTCTATAGTTTTCTATCTAGCGATTTTGTTCAACTAGCTTTAACTTATACTCAGCTAACTCCTTATCTTTATTAGCAATAGTTTGATTTGAGTACTTCAATTTCAAATAAAGACCATCTATGATTATATATTTCTCATTAATGGTATCTCTTAGTGTAGTTTTATCAAAAATATCATACTTAATCTTATCTTTTAAGGTCTGTTTATCCTCTCCTAACCTACACACATCAAGCTTAGCCAGTTCAAGTTCGGATACTACAGTCTTACTAGATTTAGTCAGCATGCTAACTTGAGATGACAGATTCTTATTTGATACGGTTAAAACACTAATCTGTGACTATAAATTAGTAACTAAATAACAGACATCGGCAAGAGTAAGAATATAAATACATACCCTTTTCTTGTCTGTTTGTACATCATCCATACGTGCTACGAAGTCATTCGGATTCATATCTTCATTTGAATCCATATACAACACTTCTTCATCACTTGCTTTCACTTGAAGTTCCCGCACCTCTGCTTCAGCATCATTAGGCATATCGGATGTGGAATCAACAGTTTTCTCTTGATCATCAATTTCAACCCTGAGAGCTTCCTCTGACTGAGCCTTCCAATCATAAGACCCATCTAACTACTTTACCACTAAGGCTTTAGAAGATAGAGAACTTCCCGAACCTTGTTTCCCATTGCCTGTTTCAACTTTAGGTCTTTGACACTCACGAGCAAAGTGTCCATAACCTTGACAGTTAAAACACTTGATCTTGGTTTATCGATTTCCAACTACCTTTCTACCAGTCCACTTCAAGAATTCTTAACTCTCCTAGACAACATAGCAATTTGATCCTAGAGATCTATTTCTTCAAGATAATCAGGGTCTATCTGATCATAGTCTTCATCAAACAAGATGTGATCATTGATTTTACCCTGAATATAGTTTTCATAAGAAGCAACAAAGGAAGCAAGAACAGACAATTGATGTTCAACAGATTTTACACTCATAGGCATCTTCTGATGCTCTTGAGGTAACTTCTTACATGATTTTCCTTTTGCTTCACCACTAGATGATGTAAGAAAGCACATGTCCTCAGTTATCATTTCACCTGCCGTACCAGTATCACCAACTAATAAAGCAGTGGTCGAACTGGATGATGCAGTCGAGAGAGTTGATTTTCCATGATATTGCCCAGGATTCTGAACCTGATCAGAATCTGTATCTCTCGATTTCTTGGTGAAATCATACCCTCTAAGCTTGTCAATTACTTACTCTAAAGTCATTTTTGCATACCTTTCCTTATTATCTTTTAGCATAACACCATGCATTTCCCACTTAGAAGGCAAACCCTCAATGAACTTGTCGGTTTTCTCTTCTTTAGTAATGGTAATCCCATGGCTCTCAAGTTCACTTAGTAGGTGGTAGAAACGTGTGACATAAGCATCAAGATCTTCTAACTTTAAAGCTTTGAACATAGTAAACTGCTTTTTGAGAAGATTCTTCTTGCCAGCCTTCATCTGTGGACTGCCTTCACATCTTTTCTCAAGTGCTTCCCAAAGCTCTTTAACAGTATGAAAAGATTTTAGCTGATGATTGATCTCCTTAGGAAGACTCATTTTGATTGAAAATGAGCTTTATTTTCAATCTCAAAGTCTTTCTTCTGCTGATCATTCATAAGATGATGGGCTACAACCACAACAACATTTTTGAAACACCCTCTTCTGGGGTCTAGTTATATTCTAATATTTCATGATTTTAAATAATTATTTAATATGTTAGGAAATAATATTGTTTGGTTTATTGAAAATAAATAGGTAAAAGAGTTACAAGATTTATTGTGATGAATGAAATATTATTTGTTTTAAATTGCTGGACCTGACGGTAAAATAAAAATATCTTATTTCACGGGTATTTTCGGATTCCAGACATTAGATTTAATACGGGTATAATATTACACTGTAATATTAGAGTCGGTTTTGGAGAGACCGACCTAAACTCTTTGATCTTTCTTTTGGTTAGTTCGTTTCACCTTATTGTACAAACAAAATCAAACTTTCAATCAAATTACAAGCTGAGATTTTGGAGTTAGAAATCAGATTCATAAGTTGCTCATCTTCACCTCCATCTTCTAGTTCTATTCTTCTACCTAGTGTAAGTTTAATTCATGCTTTAAATTAAAGGATAACTTGAGTAAACTTGTGTATGTGTTTTTATTGAAGCTTGTCATGAATTGATGCTTGAGATATTGTTTATTGATGATTATATGTCGATTATATGATAATTTTGAAGTAGCAACCTAAGTTATATGATTAATCTTTGAATTGGGTAGAATATGGTAGATACTAGTTAGGGTTAGTGATAATTATGTTGAACTGAAATGAATCATGTTATATGAATGATATTTGAGGTAATTTGATAGATAAAAACATGTATTGTATCTGAATTATGTAAATTAGGGGTTTTGGTTCGAGCTGAGAACTTGCAGAAAGTTACAGGGCATCTGGGGTTAGGACAGACAGCCAATCGGTTAGACTTCAGCCTAACGGCTGGATTTCATCCTAACGGCTAGACTTCAGCCTAACGGCTGAAATAGAAGAAACTGATTTCAGCATTTTATAATAGTCGTAAAAGATGAACCGTGACTCCATTTTTGACGTTCTTTATATCGTTGGAAAGGTAAAAGAGTCTACTTTTTGATGGTTATATCCTTGGAGTCTAAATAGAAAAAGAATAAATTGTTATTTTGGGAGGTCAATTGGGGACCGAAATTGACATTTGGGGTTTTCAGACCTTGTTTCGAGACTCTCTATGTTTCGGATTAGACTTTTATTTTCTTAGATAATAGAGATATCGTGAGTTGGGTAAATATGTTATGATTTGTAGTTTGATGTTATGTACCAGCTAGATGGTCATGTGTAAGTTGTTTTAAGATCATACACATATGTAAGTATATTATGAAGTAATATGGTATTAGTTGTTGTTAGAAATTGATATTTGTTATATATAATCGTTTATGTATCTGAGTTATTGAATTTGTGTGTAAACTCTCGGATTTAGTCTGGAACAGAGTTGCAGGTCGTCTGGTTGGGTTAGTCAGCTGATCGGCTGTGAGTATCCTAGCCGATCGGTTATAGGCTTATTAGCCGATCGGGTTATTAAAGCCGAAAGGCTGAATTAGAACAAAACCATTACCGAAGCTTACAATAGAACCAAAGTCTCGAAAATGTTATGGTAGCCGATCGGTTATACTTGTGAGCCGATGAGGTAAAAAGGGGGTTAGCCGATCGGCTGTGTAGGGTGAGCCGATCGGGTACGGGTTAAAAATGAAGCAAATCAGTTTGATATTGTATTATACTTGCAATGTATACATGTATGTTTAAGAAATTACGAAGTGGTACATTAATGTTATGATAACAAATTAGGAACTTATTATTGTGATGAAAACGGTATTTAGTTCCTTGACTTATGTATTAATTGGAGTAATGAGATGCTTACTTGTGTAATGTGGATTAATTAAGTAAGTAATATCAATTTGAGACAAGTTACTGACTTGTGTTATTCTGCCGTGTTTACAGATTTCGAGAAGACTCGGTAACATTAGACCACTGAGTGGACGCCTGAGGTATTGGTGAGTGGATCGATAACCCTCAGTTTGATTTAGTTGTAACAGGTTTGTTACAACGGGTAATTGTATTACTACTATTGTTTTAGTTACCATGATGATTGTGGTTTATTAGTAATAATACTGTTGATAAATGGATGACCTGAATTGCTGCCCTGATAAGTATGTGAAAATGTGATCACTTGTTGTATTGCCTTTGGGCCTTGTTGATTTAGGGGCCAGCATGGGGCTGGGCTTGGGTTTGCTATTGGTTGGATAACACAAGATCTTAGTACAAGTATTATTGTCGTAGCCTGTGTTGTATGAGTAATAGCACCAAGTAGTCGGTTAAACCTCTGTATGGGCCTGCAGTTGGTTTGAAAGTGTTCTTTGAGGAAGTTACTCAAGAACCACCGGTCCTCTATGACGCCAGTTGATTGTGACGTGATAAGCTGTAAACAGATGAGTTGTGTGCATATAATTATTTGTTGTATACAAGTTGTTATGCTAAGTCAGTCTGTTGTTTATTGATTTACTCACTTAGCAGTTGTGCTAATCCCACCACTTTAAATACTTCTTGCAGATTATATTTTGGATATAATTGATGGAGCAAGAAGCTGTTGACCTGGATGGAATGTTTGACGAGCATTGCGTTTACTCTGATATCTGATTTGATAAAATCAGTAGTATTTGGATTTCTATAACACCTCGTTTGTAGTGCTTTGATTTTAAGAATACTAAAATATGGTGTATCAGGTTTGAAAAAGTTTATACACATTTTGGTGAAATGTATAATAATATATTTTAAATCTACGCTTCCGATTCAAGCATCATTATTATAATGGTTATTAAATGAGGGGTGTTATAAGTTGGTATCAGAGCATAGGTTTGGGTGAATTGAACAGTGGTAAGTGTTCAATCTCAAATCTATGGTTGTGTTGGTCAAACATTCCAGATGTGGGATTTAGCTGTGTTGGGAATCGGTTTGTATATTAAGTACTAACGATTAACAATTTTGTGAGTTGTTGTTTTGAGTACAGATATGGCAGAAAATGAGCACCTGACCAGTACCCTCAACCTTTCCCTAAGATTGGATGTCCTTTATACAGAGACAACTACTGAGAAACATGATCAGATAGATACATCATTTTTAGTTGAGGAGCACATAGTTAGAGATGAGTATGTATTACAATCTGAGACGGAATTACTGGAGTTTCAGAGAAGACAGCAGTATTTACAAAATAGATAGGTTGGATCTTCTCAGCCGCATTCACAGTCACATCATCCTGATATGAGTACTATTTCCCAGCCTATAGTGTCATCTTCAGGGCCTATTAATTATCAGGTACCAGTGTTTCTATCACCACATCAACAGAGAAAGGGTTGTTCATTTAAAACCTGTCTTGTAAACCTTCAAAATATTATGGAAGTTTTAATCCATCTGTTACACTTGATTGGTTACGGGATACTGAGAAGAAACTTGAGGTGTGTCAATGTGAGGAGGAATTTAAAGTTTCTTATGCAGTTCAGCTTTTGAAAGGACAGGCAATGTTTTGGTGGGATTCAATTACAACAAATCTGACAAAACAACAGAAAGCATCTATTCGATGGAGTGATTTCTATAATGAGATATGTCGATAGTATTGTTCTGAGTTTGATGTGTCACGTATTCGACGGGAATTTATGGAATTAAAACTGACTGATGAGATGACTATTGATGAGTTGATTTCTCAGTTTACAGAGAAATTGAGGTTTGTGCAGCAATGGGTACCTGATGATAGAACTAAAATAGATCATTTTGTTGAAGCATTACCACCTGAATACCGTACGACAGTGAGATTGGTTAGTTCTCTTGCGGATGCTTTTGCTTTAGCTCGTTTAGTGGATAATGACTTACGAGCTCAGAATAAACAGAATAAAGAAAAGACTTTATATCCAGTTGAAAGTGAACCTTCTAATAAAGATAAACATAAAAGACAGAGCAGAAAGTCAAAGAGTCATAGTTTTTCGAATGATCGATCCCTTTGGTGTAATGATTGTAAATCCAGACATACGGGAAAGTGTTCTTCTCAAACTACTAGATGCATTAAATGTGGGTTGATTGGACATAAAGTCAGGAATTGTAATTATCCTGAGAAAGTATGTTGGAACTGTCAGAAAGAAGGTCATCATGCGGGGCAATGTTCAGGGGAGATAAAACAGGGATCGGGTTTGGTCGGTGCATCGTCATCTTCTGGCCATAAGCGGAGGAATCTGCAGTCAGCAGTTGGCAGGTTTTCTGATGACAGTTGATAAAGCTGTCAGGACGGGTGACATCATTACAGGTACTTTTGTATTTATCCTGTACTGGCGTGTGTTTATATGCTTTGAAACAAATTATTCCTTTATATTTGTTTATTGTGTGATAAACTGAAAGTGACCCTTAGTGATTCTAATTCTTTTAGAATAAAGATAGTTGATAATGATATAATTTTCTGTTACTATGTTAGTGACTGAAATTAAGTGTTGAATAGAGGGTCATGATATGTGATAATTTGTGTTAGTGTTAAATCCGTAGTTGATATAGACCTTGACATGAATTGGGTAAATAATAGTATATAGTAAAAGAAATTAATAAATACCCTTGTTGGATGAGTCGTGAGATTGACTCGAGAGATATGAGAAAATGATTATGTTGTTGAGTTTAGAAAAGTTTACGCGGATTAATATGATTTAAAATATATGTTGAAAAAGAAGGTATACCATGACTGCTTGTTGAATCCGTTGTGATTGTTGGAAGTTTGATTTCATTATTGAGATTAATAAATGTTCATAAGATTTTAGTGGATTAAATGATCTGAGTATATCAACTTTGTTTGACAAGTTGAAATTGTTGACATGATAAAATCTGGATTAATTAAAGATTGGATTTGAGTATATAATGTATTTGTGATTAGTTCTTGGAACTGAAAAAAGGAGATTATCCTTGTGTTAGATTGTCAACTAAATGAACTTTGACTTTGAAAGATGGAAATATTGAGACATGTTAATTGTAAAGATGAGATTAAAGTGGATTATCCTGAGTTGAGAATGTAATTTTCTGAAATTTAATGAATTTTCTTGGATTAACTGTTAGGTAAACAGTCAAGATTAGTCTTTTGTACTTTGGAGACAACTTTGTGTCAAGCTATTGTATCTATTCTGTTTGATGGATTATGATCGGAAATTGGGAAATTGTTATTTAACAATTATAAAGGATTCAAGATTCTTTAATCTGGTGTTCAAGTTCAGTGGTTGAGATATTTGTGAGGTGATCTCAACAGAGATTTATAAATTTTGATGGGTTATTTATCTAGGGATTATTAATTGTATAATGATCTGAAATCATTATGTTATAGAATAAAACTTCTAATTGGTTTTAGTGGATTAAGACTTTTCAAGCTTATGTTGGAATCAGTGATTGAAAGTCTTCATAAGGGAATTTTAAATAATACTCATAAGTCTCAGTTGTTTGTTCCTTCAGTATGTATATCATGATGTGAAAATATTATATTGATGGATTATCACTAGAAATAATGTGACACTAACTGTGGATTCTTGCTACATATGAGCTTAAGTAAAATTATATATCAGTGGCACTGTGGATCATTGAAATGGTATTGGGGACAGTTCACGATGGATTTTAACAAATTTTCTATGGATATTATGAAAATGACAGGATATGGTATTACTGGAAGGAAAACAATATGGGAATGAAAGTCCATATGGGTAAATGTAAAGTGTTATGCGATTATATTATCACTGGATTATCGACTGTGATCAGATTTCGAGGACGAAATCTCTTTAAGGGGGAGAGATTTGTAACACCCTCTTCTGGGGTCTAGTTATATTCTAATATTTCATGATTTTAAATAATTATTTAATATGTTAGGAAATAATATTGTTTGGTTTATTGAAAATAAATAGGTAAAAGAGTTACAAGATTTATTATGATTAATGAAATATTATTTGTTTTAAATTGTTGGACCTGACGGTAAAATAAAAATATCTTGTTTCACGGGTATTTTCGGATTCCAGACATTAGGTTTAATAGGGGTATAATATTACACTGTAATATTATAGTCGGTTTTGGAGAGACCGACCTAAACTCTTTGATCTTTCTTTTGGTTAGTTCGTTTCACCTTATTGTACAAACAAAATCAAACTTTCAATCAAATTACAAGCTGAGATTTTGGAGTTAGAAATCAGATTCATAAGTTTCTCATCTTCACCTCCATCTTCTAGTTCTATTCTTCTTCCTAGTGTAAGTTTAATTCATGCTATAAATTAAAGGATAACTTGAGTAAACTCGTGTATGTGTTTTTATTGAAGCTTGTAGTGAATTGATGCTTGAGATATTGTTTATTGATGATTATATGTTGATTATATGATAATTTTGAAGTAGCAACCTAAGTTATATGATTAATCTTTGAATTGGATAGAATATGGTAGATACTAGTTAGGGTTAGTGATAATTATGTTGAACTGAAATGAATCATGTTATATGAATGATATTTGAGGTAATTTGATAGATAAAAACATGTATGGTATTTGAATTATGTAAATTTGGGGTTTTGGTTTGAGCTGAGAACTTGCAGAAAGTTACAGGGCATCTGGGCTTAGGACAGACAGCCGATCGGCTGGACTTCAGCCCAACGGCTGAAATAGAAGAAACTTATTTCAGCATTTTATAATAGTCGTAAAAGATGAACCGTGACTCCATTTTTGACGTTCTTTATATCATTGGAAAGGTAAAAGAGTCTACTTTTTGATGGTTATATCCTTGGAGTCTAAATAGAAAAAGAATAAATTGTTATTTTGGGAGGTCAATTGGGGACCGAAATTGACATTTGGGGTTTTCAGACCTTGTTTCGAGACTCTCTATGTTTCGGATTAGACTTTTATTTTCTTAGATAATAGAGATATCGTGAGTTGGGTAAATATGTTATGATTTGTAGTTTGATGTTATGTACCAGCTAGATGGTCATGTGTAAGTTGTTTTAAGATCATACACATATGTAAGTATATTATGAAGTAATATGGTATTAGTTGTTGTTAGAAATTGATATTTGTTATATATAATCGTTTATGTATCTGAGTTATTGAATTTGTGTGTAAACTCTCGGATTTAGTCTGGAACAGAGTTGCAGGTCGTCTGGTTGGGTTAGTCAGCTGATCGGCTGTGAGTATCCTAGCCGATCGGTTATAGGCTTATTAGCCGATCGGGTTATTAAAGCCGAAAGGCTGAATTAGAACAAAACCATTACCGAAGCTTACAATAGAACCAAAGTCTCGAAAATGTTATGGTAGCCGATCGGTTATACTTGTGAGCCGATGAGGTAAAAAGGGGGTTAGCCGATCGGCTGTGTAGGGTGAGCCGATCGGGTACGGGTTAAAAATGAAGCAAATCAGTTTGATATTGTATTATACTTGCAATGTATACATGTATGTTTAAGAAATTACGAAGTGGTACATTAATGTTATGATAACAAATTAGGAACTTATTATTGTGATGAAAACGGTATTTAGTTCCTTGACTTATGTATTAATTGGAGTAATGAGATGCTTACTTGTGTAATGTGGATTAATTATGTAAGTAATATCAATTTGAGACAAGTTACTGACTTGTGTTATTCTGCCGTGTTTACAGATTTTGAGAAGACTCGGTAACATTAGACCACTGAGTGGACGCCTGAGGTATTGGTGAGTGGATCGATAACCCTCAGTTTGATTTAGTTGTAACAGGTTTGTTACAACGGGTAATTGTATTACTACTATTGTTTTAGTTACCATGATGATTGTGGTTTATTAGTAATAATACTGTTGATAAATGGATGACCTGAATTGCTGCCCTGATAAGTATGTGAAAATGTGATCACTTGTTGTATTGCCTTTGGGCATTGTTGATTTAGGGGCCAGCATGGGGCTGGGCTTGGGTTTGCTATTGGTTGGATAACACAAGGTCTTAGTACAAGTATTATTGTCGTAGCCTGTGTTGTATGAGTAATAGCACCAAGTAGTCGGTTAAACCTCTGTATGGGCCTGCAGTTGGTTTGAAAGTGTTCTTTGAGGAAGTTACTTAAGAACCACCGGTCCTCTATGACGCCAGTTGATTGTGACGTGATAAGCTGTAAACAGATGAGTTGTGTGCATATAATTATTTGTTGTATACAAGTTGTTATGCTAAGTCAGTCTGTTGTTTATTGATTTACTCACTTAGCAGTTGTGCTAATCCCACCACTTTAAATACTTCTTGCAGATTATATTTTGGATATAATTGATGGAGCAAGAAGCTGTTGACCTGGATGGAATGTTTGACGAGCATTGCGTTTACTCTGATATCTGATTTGATAAAATCAGTAGTATTTGGATTTCTATAACACCTCGTTTGTAGTGCTTTGATTTTAAGAATACTAAAATATGGTGCATCAGGTTTGAAAAAGTTTATACACATTTTGGTGAAATGTATAATAATATATTTTAAATCTACGCTTCCGATTCAAGCATCATTATTATAATGGTTATTAAATGAGGGGTGTTATAATTTTCAACAGTAGTCGTACGTGCAGTGTATCCATTTTTGATACACATCCAGATAGACAGATCATGGAATCTACAGTAAGATTCAAACCTATCCCTCCAGCTATAGTATTCTTCAAGTCTTAACAATTTAGGTGGAACATTAGATTTTCCAACCTCGTGTTCCATCTCGATCATTTTACTTAAATCAGACATCGTAACAGTTGGAATAATCAAACTGTTTTTGGGAGTTCAAATTTTCAATTCGCAAAACTCAACTCGCTTCGCAAATCTCAGCTCAGATTGCAAAACTCAATTCGCAAGCCTTAGTTCGGATCGCAGATGTCAAATCGCAAGTGATCTCGGTTCGCAGAAGATTTCAGTTCGCAGCTCAGTTCGACTCGCAAAACTCAGTTCGGTTCGCAAGTTCAACTTGGTTCGCAGACGTAGCTGAAACACTAATCCCAGTTCGCGAAACGGCTGAAAAAACCCGAAAACGGAAATTTTAGGTATTTTTACAATTAAAACTGGAAATTTCGACCGTAAATCAACCCAAAAACTTCAGAGAATGATTTTGATCATAAATATGTACTTAATGCACTTAAAAACAATCCGAAATCAATCGTTATTATCATAATAACCTTGAACTTACTCGTATTTACCCCGAAAGCTCTGATACCAATTGTAAGTCTCTAGTTCTTGGATCGATAGCGAGGTTATCTGTAGTATTAAGGTGCAGAATCCCTCAATACGTGTTATATAGTAATATAACGATTAATATCGTGTTTATAATATGTTTATTAACTAATATGCTTTGCTTTAATTGTTACGAGTATGAAACAATCAAACCCTAGCCGTTAGAAAATTTGTTTTCTCTGGATTGAATTCACAGGTTCTCCAATCGAATGGCAAAAGTTCTTAATTTTCTAAACGAAAATTCTATATATATTCCGATTCAACTCGCAACCTGTGGGCCTGCAAGTTGACTTCAGCTCGCAGCCCAAGTTAGCCGAGTGACTTGTCTTGGTTCGCTATGCTTATTGCAAGTTCATATCTCATCTCACAGCTCCATGTCTTGCGACTTGAGATCTCATCTCGCAGCTCAGACTTTAGTTCAAATTTGATATTCGTCTAACAGTTTAACATAATAATATATTTAATGAATATTAATAACAAACTAATATCATATATTTACGAACATAAACCAATGTACAAACTTGATAATAATTACACTAGTTATATTATGGTTAATGAAGATACATTAGTGAGCTTTTATTTTTATGTTGTGCACTTATCGGAATCACCTGCTAACCCGATAACAATGCTTACTCAACCTTAACCCGACCTTATAATAGTATCGGGTTATTGGATCAAGTCTAACTAATCCGGTAAGCTTTTCAAAACCAATTAAACCCGACCTTATAAGCCTTATCAAGTTCGAGTTTAGGTCGGGTCAAACCGACCCTTTTGACACCCCTACATGAAGGTGCCAAGCAATTGGGTTGTGATATCAAATTATTAGAGCATATCCAGTGCACTGAAATCTTTAGAGTTGAAAGTACTGTAACATCAATATTTCACCTTTCAACAAAAATACTTTGTAGTGCATTGAATTTTACAGATTCTTTACACTGATATATCAGCGTACAATTTTTCTAATATTTTATTTACTTATACATATATATATATATATATATATATATATATATATATATATATATATATATATATGTCTATATAACTAGTAGATTTATCTATAAAACTAAAAAATGATACATTAATCAAAGAGCATGTAAATTAAAAAATACAATCCCGTTTTGATGACAAATATTCTATTATATTATAAGGGATCCGTAAATTTTATATTTTAGTTAGGCTTCAAATGAGTATATCAACTTTGTGTGAGAAGAAAGGAATGAATTTCACCCACTCATTTTCATAAAATACTCATTCCTCCCACATTTTTGAAACTAAAAAAATCTCACAAACGACAAGTCGAAAAATTACAAAAATTACACCATAAACTTCAGAGTTTGCTTCAACCTATACTTTCGACAGGTTTTATTTTTTATTTGTTTTGGGTGGGTTTTACAAATTATTAACACATGTGATAGTGATTGGTTGTACATTTGATTTGCGGTTAGGGTTTATGTTTAGCAGGGTCTAGGGTTTAGTATGATTTAGGATTTAGGGTTTTTGTAAACCGTTTAGGGTTTTGTGTTTTTACAAAAACCCTAACCTGTAAACCCTAAACGCAATCCTAACACATGTGATAGTAATTTGTAAACCCACCAGAAAATGAGAAAAAATTCTCGAAAGAATAGCTTGTGCAATCTTAAATCGAAGAGGGGAAAAGACTGTATTTTATGGTGTAATTTTCATAATGTTTTGACTTGTCGTTGTAAGATATTTAATTTTTAAAGAGATGAGGGAAATGAATATTTGATTATTATGAGTGATTAAGATTGATTTCTTTATCACGACACAAATTCTCATTCTAAGATTTAAAGAATGGTCAAATAAATGTTGCAAAATATAAGAGAAAGGAAGGGATCCAATAACTAGAAAATGATCAAACCAATAAACGACATACTCTGGCCCACTTGTGCGTCTAATTCTAGTTGAGGCATGCTTGATTTAATTTGTGCGCTCAACACCCACAATGCTAATTACAATGACACTTCGTAGTTGAACAAAACTTTACAGCTTGACATAAGAGTATTGTGGATGCTCTTAGACCACTTCCAATAGTATACACAAATTTAACATTTTAGTTTGTGTCATATCAGCAGAACACAAAATTGAAACAAACTGAACATCTTACTGCTAACAGTGAACACTTCAGTTAATTTTTGGACCTCACACATTATTTACTTTTATTATTTAACCTACAAAATTAAATAGAACACTTATATATTACAACAAAAAATATTACATTAATTAAAATTAAAACGTTACATTGACTAAAAATTAAAAACATCATAATAATTTAAAAAGTATATATACTGAAAAATAAAATACTAACTAGTCGTCTACTTCAAGCCGTCTTTAATATTAGCAAACCGTTCTTGCTCTTTTAAACTTCTTGAAGAAATAGCCGCATCACTCGAACTCGAACTTTTTTTACTTTTCCTTGAACTTGCACGATTGAGCGACGACGGATATGGTCATTTTGAAATAACATTTCCATGTTCATGTTAAAAGCTTCGGTTGAAGGGGTGTCATCTACAAGATTGATAGGATCGTAATCAGGTTGGTGTGTACGCCGGTTAGCCATGACCACCATGTTCGAATAGAACTTCAGATAGTCTCTTAGAACATACCAACATTTTTCGTAAATGAATTTGTATTTTTGTTGGGACTTATACATTTCATGAGAATAGTTCAAAATGTTTTTTTCATTTGCACCGCTTGGCGGCGAGTCGATGATATATTTGTGGATTGCGATAAAAATTTTGGTGTCTTTGCGAATTTTATTCAACTTTCCTTGAATTTGACTCAACGTACGTTTTTTGGTTGCCAAACTGTAATACTCGGCAGCCACTTGTGAACAAAAAGTCTCAAGGCTTTATGCACAACCTTCTTTACTTTTTATCAATATATGGACCCAACGTTCGGCCAACATAACCGCCTTGTCATCAGATCACTTAACTTGTTCCCTTTTGCTTTCTTTCCTTTTTGGGGTTCAAGTTGAATTTCGGGTTAGGGTGTACCAACGTTTCCGAATTGTGGATAGTTAATTGGGATTGGTGGATATGGAGATAAAGTCGATGGTGCGCTTTGTTGTTGATAAAATGGTTAACATGGTGAGTAATGTTGGTAAGGTTGATAATGTTGGTATGGTGGTGGTGGTTGTTGGTATGGTAGTGGTGGTTGTTGGTATGGTGGTTGTAGTTGTGTGTATGATGCAAACCCGAGTGGTTGACTAGGTGAAGAGTTTGAAGATTGAGTCGAACACGAGCCCGTTGGTGAAAATGGTGGATTAGGTATTGGATTATTCGTTAAATGCACTCACATATCGTTTTCGGTTGATGTTGGTGGTGGTGTATTTTTCTTTTGATTAAATGACATTTGTGGATAGTAAATTGTAGTGAAATTAGTTGAAAGAAAGTAGGTAAATTGTAGTGAAATTGATTGAAAGAAACGTGTGTATATATAGTATTAATAGGTTAGTTTTTGAAAAAAAAAAACTATATAAAAAACCGTTGGAGGTCCAAACAGATTTTTTTTGAATAATTTTTTGTTTTTATTTTTCGTATTTAGTTAAAAAAAATGCACGTGGTCCCACCTTCACCTTGTCCGCCCATCGACATACCGACGGCACCAACCTACGGTGAAACCGACTAACCGTTGGCACTGTTGGTTTTCACTGACGGCCCTATCGACAGCCCATTGGCTCCGGTGTTAGAAGATTAGACTGTTTTGGTTTTGTTATTTATATGGGCCGGGCCTGAAACTTTAGGTAACAGTAGTCTCGCAACTGAAATTGGATTTTGCTAGTCGCAAATTTTATCCAAATGTAGGTTTACTAGACCTTCAGACCTTCTTGGACCTATCATTACATAGCTACCCGGCCTAAACTATAAAGTATTTAGACACGTTAATACTAATTGGGCTTTTCACTAATTTCTCATTTCATAATCGGCAGTTCGGCACATTCGGCCCTTTTAGATCCATAACTAATACGGAGTAGCATTTTAAATCTGAATTGTTGTAATTGTTGTAATTGGGTTTTATCAACGGGCCTCACTTCGTCTAGAATAACGTGTCTTTGTGTTGACAGCTGAAACCATTATTTTGGATCGTTTTAGACAATCCAACAAGTTATATGCCGTAAGAAGTTTATAACCAGTGGTGTAGCCACTCAAGATACAAGGAGGGGCCATCAAAGACTTTTTAGTTTTAGTACTAGGTCTATATAGTCTAGTCATATTTTTTTACTAATGAAACATTATTGGCCCACCTTAAATTGCTAAGTTTCAAAAATAACTGGCCCACCCTAAATCAAAGATTTAGAAAATATTGACCAGTCTAATTGAATTGCTGTGTTTATATGGATATGTAAGTGTTGCGGTACGTATTAGCAATTCTAGATATAAATTATAAATATTTGATTTGAACTATTTTCCCTTTAAACACAAACTATATTATTTATTTATCACATTACAACATCAACAACAAATAAACCCCAACGAAGGAATAAGTATCCAACGATACTGCGGTAACACCCCACGATTATAATCACGTCAGGTACTAACCCATTTCTTATTTTTATTTGCAAGTAGTTGATTTAGTAATTTAACTTTCTTTTGTGTCAACATGTTACGTAACAATTCATCAGTTTCGGATATTAGAATTATTGATTTGGTACAAACGATTTATCATTATTATCTTAGTTTCATCAATTGTCTGGTATATTGCTATATATTACGGTTTGTATTTTGCAAATTATTGAAGTTAGTGTGATTGGTTTCATGAATTGATTGACTTTTGGCTTGGATTCTATTTTAATGATGTAAAGAGCGTCGTGTGGTGCTAAAACTATCTAGTTGATTACTCCGCAATTTTTTTTTTATGCTTTTTACACTTTATCATATTTTTGGAGCATTATTAGTACTTATTTTGTTTTGGCCCACCCAGTGAGAAATTCCTAGCTACGCTACTGTTGATAACCCGGATATTGAGACCGGCTTACAAGACTTTCAATTCATAATGTGATTGTTATACTTGACAGTCAAGAATTATGGCTATAGAGGTATTCGAGCTTGAACCTGAAACCTTGAGCTATTTGTAGCAAAGATATCATCGCTCATTATCAACTGAGACACACGCCTTGTCAATCCAACAAGCTATTATTTCCTCTTAGATTGCTAGATCCTTTTTTTTTTTTTTTTTTTTTGAATAGCTAAATTATATTAAAAACCAAAAAAGGTCGGGTAACAATCATTCAAAATACAATAGAGTCTCACAAGGAGCCAGCCAACAAAAGAAAAACAGAAGCGACCAACTAAAAGAAAATACAGGGGCACCCAATTACATCACATTAGCCCGAACAAGAACTGATCGGATCGAACAGGTTAAAAGACAAGGAGACCCAAGATGATCTTGTTAGAGATGATGTTCTACTCAAAAGTGACAAGGAAAGTTACAAAGATAATATATAAAATATAAATATTGTTTCACACTTGGAATAGTTTTACTAATTTTTCTCTCTAATAAATATACTTAGAGCATCACCGATGCATTTTATGTTTTTGGATTTAAAGTTTTGCCACATCAACTTTGCATCTTTTTACATGAATCTCTACAACCCATTAAACTTTGTAAAGTTTAAAGTAGTGATACATCATTATATAAAAATAGCCACTAAAGTAAAGAAAGTACTAACGAGGACCATTATAGAGTTCAAAGTGGAGTTCAAAGAACTTTGAACCTTACTTTATACTCTTAAGTATGTGGCACTCCTACAATAAATACGTTTATTATGTCATATGACAATCTTGTGATAAACTGAATAAAATTTGAGGTACACCTAAAGAATATGGGGATAGAAAAATAAATAAAATAACGGAGTAAAAAAAAAATTCTTAACGAAAAACTAGAATACAAAAAGTTGTGAAGAAAAAAGAAAAAGATAAAGTGAAAGGTAGTCATATGTAAATTGTCAGATGATGATACCGAATTAGATTCTTACAGCGCACGAACGTTCTCCACTAATTTAAAAATCCACACTCCACAGCATGCATCCACGTGCTTACGGTCTTTACTCTTCAAAACCCCAATTGTTATCCACTATTACATTTCACCCCATGTACTTCAGAAGTTGTCATTATAGCTCCTCTCAAAAGTTACTTTGTTCTAATTGTTTATTTTTTTTTACCAGCAGCAAAACATTGCATTAGAAATCCCCAAGCTGGGAATACAAAAGCCTAGCTACAAAATTCAGAAAAGAAAAACAAAACAATACTAAGAAGTTGGAACAAAAGTTAGGGCCCAGGGTTTAGGGTTTGAGGGTTGGGGTTACTCCCCGAAACCTCAAACCCTAAACCCTAACCCCTAAACCCCAAATCCAAACCTTAAACGCTTTACAAAACTCTAAACCCTAAATCTCACTTAAACCTACTAAACCCTAAATCTTACTAAACCCTAAACCCTACTAAATCATAAACCCTACTAAACTCTAAACCCTAAATCCTATATCTAAATTAAATGTTCAACCAAATATTAACACATGTGTTAGTAAAATATGAAACCCACCAAAAAATTGAAAAAAAACTCGTCGATTGTATGCCTTGAGGGACGACAAATCGAAGAGAATAAACCGCTAAATCTAATGGTGCAATTTTCATAATTTTTCGATTTGTCGTTTGTAAGATATTTAAGTTTGAGGGTAAATAAGTTTAGTACATGTGAAACATTCTCTTTGTACACATGACACAATATCATTAGTACTTTCATTCTTTCAATAATTCTTGTACTTCAATGAACTTTTCTCTAGTTTTTTATGCCTTATTGAAATTTAAACTTTTTAAGCTTTAAGTAAAACTACTTGAACTAGCTTTTAAAATAAGCTTCTAACTTATAAAATGAAAAATTACATACATACCCTTTATATTTATTTATCATCTAAAATTTTGTCCTTTTAAATAAATTTAAACTATAAGCTTTCAGCTATTTTTCCAATCATTTTTAAAAAAAATAAAAAGCTCTAGTTTGCAACTTCAAAAATATGCTCCAGTTACAACTAGAAGTTTTCAACTACACTTCTCAGTTAATTTCGTTAAACATACCAATAAGATAAGATATCATAGAATTTTAGTCCTACCTCAACTTTAATAACTAAAACACATATTAAAGTGATTATTAAAACATATGGTTAACAAAGGGAGTGACTTTTACGATTTATTTATTATTCATCTATATATAAATAAGTGTCGGATGAAAAATTTATAAGTTTTAAAATGAAAAATGATTATACATATATTTTTACTAAAATAAGAGTTCTGGTTGATTGAATTTGAAAAGAATAATATGGAAATCTTTAATAGAAAACTACCAATTAGCCAAAGATACTGAGTGGATTTAAATTCTACTTTCTCCACAAGTGATTGAGTCTCTGTTAGAGATTCACAAAAGCGAAACCTTTTAAAGTTGAATAAAAAATGTCTTCGTACCGAATAAGATGTTTCTTTTTCCGTTGTATGAACCGATCTGTTAAGTTATTTTCGAATGAGCTAAAGAAGAAAATACATACAACCTGGATAAGGTTTTCGTTTCCTTTTTGAATCTATTCCTGAAGACACGTCTATAAGAGTAAGACAATGTTTGATAGAGATTATATGACAATTGAACTTTAGTTATAGACCAGGGGTGTGTAGAAAAATTTGTTGCCAAAGTGGTCTTACTTTTGATTTGGGGCCTTCTAATATCTGCTTTTGCTATATTACTATCTTATATTTTATTTATTTTTCATTATTATCATAAATTAATAATAACTTAAAGTGACTTATGTATTGTATTCTGTTACGCGTGATAACATTCTTATTTTCACATCCAACAACCACAAATAGGGCTATAATCAATCAATCAATATATTCTTTACTATTGATTATCGAATATTGATTATATCTGGTTAACTCCATCGAATGAACTCAAGCATGATACGATAACATTTGGGATTTCACGTGCACAACATATGTTAACAAACAAAATATGTTCGAATCTTTGCCAACTCATTTTGTGTAAATCCTTTTGTAAAATTTTTGTAAGTTTAGACTTTTCATTTGATTTATATTAATATTCTTAAAAGATGTTGGTAAAATTACAAAATATAGATAAACTTTCCATTAAATTTAAAAGGGTTTTTTGCCAAAAAAGGAACAACTTATTCCCGTTTTTGTGTTTTGGGGTATCAAATATTCTTAACTTCTTAAAATGAACAACTTATTTTAAAATTAGGATTAAAGGGTATATGGCTAAAAAGTTCGGATTATTTGATACGAGAAAACACGCTAATGTCAGTGATTTGGTAAATATAACATAGATCGGAGAATGGTTAAATGTTTCTTTGAGAAAAACGAGAATTATTGACTCATTAATCTTCCACAAATGGTTAAAAATTCCGAACTTTTTGGCCATATACCCTTTAATCCTAATTTTAAAATAAGTTATTCTTTTTAAAAAGTTAAGAATATTTGATACCCCAAAACACAAAAACGAGAATAAGTTGTTCATTTTTCGGGAAAAAACCCAATTTAAAAGCTCAATTTGTGATACTGTTAGTTGCTATTTTGTTCGATGTAACAAAATGTTAAGTCTTCTTGATGTTCATAATCGACAATCAAACAATATTAAAACATTATATATTATTACTCTCAGGAAACAATGATAAATATTCACAGTGTAAAGAATTAGAATATGTGAATCGACAATAAGCTGTTATACGTAATATAGATCACATATCATCATGTACCTAATTTATATTCTTAATCCACATATATCATTGTTCAACAAGAACGAAACAATTAAAACGACCGTTCAAATATTACAATAGATTTGAGATGGCTATGGTCATTCTTTCTATAACCCAAGATTCTATACGACGCTACGTACTAAACAGCAAACCTAATTTCGGTGAATCTTCAATGCAATAGCATATGTTTTTGAAGACTTTATTTGGTATAATGATTTTCACAACTTTTTTGTGTTTGTGGCAACTAGCCCTTATTTTCGCCACTACTTAAGTAAACACCTCTCTCTTCATGATACAGTTCGGGCCATCATTGACGACCATAACCATTAATCAACGACGCTGATAAAATGTTTGTTTTTGCTTATATATTTTCTTCTCTTAGAGGGCTCCTAGTGGTTGTCGTCACTTTCCGACAGAACCGACACCGATGGCACCGCGCTATCGGTTCGGTCCGTCAGTTTTTTCCGTCGGAAAATCCATGTCTGTCACTTTTTTTTTCTTTTCGCGTGTGTATATAAATAAAGGTAAATTGGTAAATATAAGACCCAAAAATTGAAATGATGGCAGAGATGCGTTAGTTTTTGAAAAAGCTAATGTGACGTTGATGTTTTCGTCACGATTGAGAATGATCTTAGAATACTTTTCCGATTTTTCTTTATACCAAGTTGCGTGCAATTTAACATACATTTTCTAACGAAATCTTTGCCGCGTGTTCTTAGAAAATCTACACAAAAGGATAAAAGAAAATTGTCTTAATTATTTTAGTATTAAACAAAAGAAGAATGTAGAGTAGGGTCCTTGAGGAAGAATCATCGACCAAGAGAATCTGTGAGGCATAATCGATTGGTGAATGGGAGAAATGGTAGGCTCGTTGTCTCCATCTTTTTACATAAATAATAACTACAGTTTGGTCCCCCACAATTGCTTGGTTCCCATGAGACCCCCTCATAGCTTTTGCACTTCAAAAATATATGATTCCCTTTTCACCTTTTGCATATGTATGGATGGCTCATAGGCTCATACGGATATTGTTCCAATTGATTGGATTTTGGATGATATTTATGTTGCTTACAACAAGATAGATATAATTAGCAATGCCAATCTATAGTCTAGCTATTAACGTTAAACAATACAAAGACGATGATGGAGTATTAACTTGACATACGTCACAACTGATTTTCATTGTTGGATCATTAAGCATCATAGTTCCTGACATGTAACTTCCACATTTTGTAAATATCAACTTTCCAAAGTAATATTTTGACCCTTATTGGTAACCTTGGTTCACGAACCCACTTTGAGATGAAACGTAGAGATTGAACTGTTTTGGGCACACAAAACAAATCCATTTTCATCTCAAATGTGTTTGATATTATACATATATAGTGGTTAACTTTTTTCTGGCATTTTACACCGGTAGATATATGCTATATCCCGAGATTTAATGATAACTTTCAAAGCAGTTACAAAAACTTAGACTCAAACCAACACCGTCTAGGTCTAACAAGACAGACTCACACCAAACAAGTTGGTTAGACTCATACCAAACAAACTAAGACCAAGTAAATCACTCACACTCAGATCAAGCAAATTGGCTAGACTCAGATTAAACCCACCCACCCACTGACCTTTCTTCAGTAACGCTGCCAGGGGCAGACCTCACAAGAGGGCGCGCAACTCTCTTGAGCCTCACAATTTTGGTTTGGACTGAAATATAGTAGCTTAGCCGGGTACGCATTTCGCATCACCGATCCCATATTTACTATGTCATCATGCACTGAAATATACAATATTCCTCTCCCATTATAATTTGCATAAAATAATAAAACAAACACTCATGCATAATTGAAGATGTCAGGTAGAATAAATTTTCATCTCAGTACATTACACACTTTAGTTATTCAAGATTCACGGTGCTCTAAGAATTTAATCCTTCAACTTGTTTTAATACATGATGATGATATACACATAAGTTTGAAGGTACTCATAAACTAAATCGTGACACTATAAAAACCTTGTGTTCATATCTATTCATAAATATATACAAAGGTAAATCCTAATTTCCTTGAAGCCGCCTAACTCCACATTCACACAAATAGCATTTTTCATCGTGAATCTTCACATGCACTTTTTCAAAATAACTATTAAGAAGTTATGATTCAACCTAACCTTCATGGAGATACCAGTACATACCTTTGGGATGATATGTAATTTACAATATGCTCCAATCTTTAAGTGTATGCTTTCAACATTGAATTCAACATTATATGCCACATTATAAGGGAAGTCCTACCAATAGATATTTTATGACTATATATAATTTCATAGACTTATATATCAACAAAGTCTCTAACTAACTCCTTAGTTAATTAATCTGCTAAATTATGTTCTTATCTCACAAACTACATTGTTCTTATCTCACAAACTACACTGATATCACCTCATTCTTGATTAACTCACGAATCATATCATGTCTAACAACTAAGTGTCAAGACTTTCAATTTAAATTAGACTATATGCATTATCCAAAGTAGTATAACTATCACAATGGTGTTGGTTCAAACCTACAAAGGTATTATCCCTTAATCCCACCTACTGACAAGTCTTCAATACCTGTAGCTAGGGGCTCCAGGGTGTTTTTCCTAGTATCTTCAATTTATTTTCGGCCATTTACTTTACATTGTAATGATCGTGTTAGTTTAATTATTCTGAATTTTATTCGGGCATAATTGATAATTTGATGCCGAATTCATTAGAGGGATACAGATTGGTCAAAAACAATTTTGGTTGAACCAAGGAAATCAATCTTCCTAAACTGGAAGAGCAAGAACAAGTCTCTCCATTTTTTTGAGGGAGCAGAGCAGTCAAAGAATGAAACATATTAAATGATTGTTTTAGAATGGCTATTTCTCACAATTGCTCCTTATGATGCAGCGAAACCAAGGCAATTAGGATCTCAAGATGCAGCAACACCTATGATGCAAGAAAAAATAGACTTACATCATGATATCTTCTTCTTCCTCATTCTTATTTTGGTTTTTGTATCACGGATCTTGGTTCACGCTTTATGGCTTTTCCAAAAAGAAAAAAATCCAATCCTGTAAAGGATTGTTCATGGAACTACTATCGAGATTCTTCAGACCATAATTCCTAATATCATCCCGATGTTCATTGCTATTGCACCGTTTGCCCTAAAGATGACCTTCTTTAGTGCTTTTGGTCTTTCGTTCTCAGGCCCCCTTTTCCTAGCGGGCAGGTTTGTCTCAATTTTGTTCAATCGAGGGCACCCTCATTTCCAGAGAGAGGATCAGGCTGCACAGAAGGGGGAAATCCCTCCTATAACGGCTATCGAACCGCCATACTCAGGTAACCGGTCTAGGTTCCAAATACATCAACACCCCATAGCTACTTAGGGCCGCAACGAAATAAGGCTTTTCGCTCTAGTTGGGCAATGCAAGGAGGCCTGTTTCGCCATTCTCTCTTAATGATAAACTATTATTAGTTCAGTTCAGTAGAACATCGATGAGAGGATAATTTTTTAACAGAAGCATATAATTGCCCCTCAATCGCCAGGTGGCTCGCTCCAGGTGCATGAGTAGCTTTGCCGTCTCTTATACGAAAGGAACCGACCTCCTTAAGTGGTTCTTGCTTGCTCTTTAAAGCTGATCTAGTGTTGTCTCGTTCCTTCAGTTTATTAGGAAATAAAGACCCGTGCCAAATGCTTTTGGCGTAGGAACAAAATAGTATCAAATTCATTTGGCAGAGTTGATTCAACCGTACCAAAATTAGCACTAATTTTATCAACTGTGACAAATGTATTTGGCAGAGTTGATTGAACCATTCCAAATTGTATATTTAGCACTGGATCTACCAACCGTGCCAAATACGCACCATATGGGACCGAAATGCAAAACCATCCTATAGTTCGTGTCAAATACTATTTAGCATGGTTTTCCTCAAATTAAATTTGACACCCTTGTACTTAAGACGGAGTAAAAAATATGCCAAAACTGTGCTAAATAATATTTGACATGAATTTTTGAATAATTAGCGCGGTTTTCTCCCTTTCTATATATATCCAATATCCTTGTAGTGCATCTTCTATTATATATAGATTGATTTGTTTACATTCCATTTGACCAAAAAAGTTTAGTCAAATTAATGTGGTTAATTCATAGAATCAACTAATCAATCACAAACGTCGACCATGCATGTACAATGGGCCATGAGGGAAAATAAATATTAAAATGTTGGTGGTTTTCATTTGTCTTTTAGCTTAATTTACAATAAGCCATAGTCGATGACATGATGGATTGCAATGCATGTTATGCACTAAGGAATATGATAATCATTAGGTCGCATATATCATAACTAATTTACAACTACCATTCCATTTTGTGCTTGTATCTTTCCAAATGGACCCTAGCTTTTACACGATTTCGATCTATGGTATCGTATTTCTCTAAACATATATTTCGAATTGATTTGATTAGGTGTAATTATAGATGCGCAATGAAATTGAATACTAATATGCTAAGTCGAGTTAAATCCGATAGTGTACACTGCTTTGTATTCTCATTATATACTTTCTTGATTGTTTAAACAAAGGCAAATTTCATAAAGGGAATATGGTGTACCAAAACGCTCGATGAAATGTAAATAAAATTATATTTCATAGTATTGGGTTAACATTTTCCGTTTAATCAAAGAATAGGGAATAGTTCTTGGAATAATTTTCAATGTCAGCTATTTTTAACATCTAAAGGAACGTAATATAGAGCATGTGACATTTTTAATGTGTAGAATAAGATTTTTGACAAGGATAGCACACATCACTTTTTAAAAAAAATTATATATACAAATGTCACACACATTATTTGTTGAGTCACTCGTCGCTGACCAACTCAAACATCAAACGAATAAAAGAAATGATTTAAGTTAAAGCTGTTGTTGTTGAGGTTATGTATTCGCTGATCGCTGGTCAATCTACTCAAGGAATCTGATATGCTGAAGATGATTAAAACTCAACTTAGTGTGTTGTTGACCCCAAGACTTACAGCGAGAGTTTTACATCTTCAAATGAATAAAGACAAAAGTCACTGCCAGAATAAAAGCTAGTTGCTGAAGATATTCAATTCAAGTCACTTCACAAGAGCACGATAGTTCGCAGTGAGTGAGAAGGATTATCTCATCTTCAGTGACTACTCTAATAAGTTTCTAGTCAAGTGCAAGTTGCTCTTCAGTCTTATGTCAGCAAGTGTCTTCCATATCTTCATAAATATCTTGGGGATTACGTGGCAGCAAGTGATTGGTGTTATGGAAGATGCGATATTCGAGGTAACGGAATTGGGACCACAGAATAATCAAGACTCGAAGATCAAACCAATCAAACAACGACACTTGTCATTCCAAGATCATGATTTGAAGAAAATGTTTACAAGACATCTGCATTATAAATAGAGCAGTACTATGTACTTAGAAACTTGCCATTTGTATGTGTTAATCACTTGTTAGTCAGTGAATAGTTTGTGTAAGCACAGTACAGCGAGCAGCGAGTGAATAGTTAGCGTGTTTGTCCACTACTATTCATCTCATCTTGTAATAGATTAGCTTGAGTAATTGATTTGGATTAGCTTTGGCTATTCCATTCCGTAATCAATACTCGGTGAGTTTTTATGATTAATAAAAATCACAGTTCAGCTAATATTGCGCATTTACCTTAATTGTCATATCTATATATGTTATACTTTGTTTATATATCGCAATTAAAAACTTGAAAATTAACTTGAATTAAAATCATAAGAAGTTTATAAATGTATTCAAACCCCATTCCACAATTAAACTTTACTTATTGTGATTCCATTTCACTTCATAATAGTGATTACGGGACTCTCAATTGGTATCAGGGCAGAGTTGGTTTAAATCAATTAACCAGATCTGCAATGGAATCAGTAAAGTACAGTTGTATTGACTCTGAGTATCAAAAGGGAAATGGTTCTACTATCAAACCTCCAGCGTTTGATCCCTCTAGGATTGAAACCTGGATGTCCCGGATGATGATGTTTTTGGATCTTGTTGACGACCGTCTCTGTAATATAATAACCAATGGTTCTCATATTCCAACCTCAATTGTTCCTGCTGTTACAACTACTGCAACCACTCCTGCTATTCCAAAAATGGTTGTGCCAAAGAAAGAGGAACAGTGGTCCGATGAGGACAAGAGGTTGGTTAGATTAGATAAACAAGTTAAAATCTACATTGATAGTCCCCTACAGCGATCTTGAATCAAGTTATACGAATCAATTGGTTGCGGAAACACCAATTGATCAATCACACAAACAAATCAAATAAACAAAGACAAAATAATCAAATGTAAATGTTTGTTTATTGATGATAATCGGCTAGATTACAGAGAATTTCGACAAATTGCGTTTAGGGTTTTCGTAAATCGTTTGTCTAACCCTAAAACTGATTACAAAAAGTGTTTTTATACTAAACACTCGATCCTGCGACGTTACACTCAACATCGCAGGTCCAAGCCCATGCGACATAGACAACGTCGCAGGCCCAAAACCTGACGTCGCACCTGCGACATTGAGCATAACGTCGCAGGAGTCAGGAAATCTAAATCTAAATACAAACTCTAACTAGACCAACTGACAGACACTCTAACATGTATCAACAAACTCCCTCGTGTCTTCAGCTTGGTCTTCAAAAGAATCTTCAATTAAGCCCAGTTTGCAGGAAATTTTCCATCAGCATGAATCCCATTATAAACACAAACTTCAACAACTTTCTGATATTGTTGTGCAAGCTTCTTGTTGAATTCGTTACTGTCATTCACTCGAATCCTATTATCAAAGAGTTTTCTCAAATCTTTTTCGTGAAGATTTATCAAACTCATAGGATCAAAAACCCGAAATGAAACTTTCTTCAAGTTCCAAATACCTCCAAATTCTAGTTGCGGCTCTGATTCAGGAACAAAAACAATCACAGCCTCACCAGTGTGTGGATCAAGTTCCCAATACACAAATCTTCGTAGAAAATCATAAGGAACCTGCTCCAGAGGAATTTCAGTCAGACAGTCAGCCGGTGGATAATGTACTTTAACCATAGGGCGACCTGTCGTGGGATCCAAATTTTTCTTATATGTATATTTCGTTCCCAGCGTCGGTTTCAGCTTGTTATATCTTTTGGTTCTAACCTCTTGACGCAATGTCCTCTGAACATAGTTAGCATAATCATCATTTCCAGGATTAATTAAATTCAACTGTGCTAACCTATTGATCTCCCCTTTTGGTAAAGTACTCAATTGATTAAATCTCAATTTGAAATATTGAATACCATCCAATCTCTTAATCATGATCATTCTTTGGCGAACCTTCCAACTCTTAATCACACCGGTATAATCTCCACGAACTTTATAAATTTTGCATGTTACAGGCACTGGTTCTGCAGATCTACCCTGAGGCCACCACTGCTTATTTCTTTCCATTCTTTCTTCAGCAGTCAAACTTTCAGATGCCTCTTGAGTTGGTTGTGCAGATGCAGAATCTTGTTGAGTAGGCGCTGCCTGAGTCGAACTAGATTCTCCATGAGAAGTTCTAGCAGGCCCTTCATCATCAGATGAGTCAGTTTCAATAACCGGTGCATCATCATAATATTCATCTGATCCTAAATGCTCATCATCAACCGATACCTCATCATCCATATCGAATACATACCCTTGATCATTACCCATATCATCCCCATTAACCATTCTCTGAATAAATGTCAAATCAGCAAAAGAATAATCAACCGCTAGTGGTCTCGGCTGACCGGGGATGTCATCAACACAAATATAATCCAAACGCTGAACATTTTCATTAATAACGTTTTCAATTACAGGAGGGTTTACAGACTCTGGTCCTAGTGACTCTACATTGGGACCCTCAGACCCTAACTCCCCCGAGGCACTAGACCTAGCCTCCAAAACGTTGACCCTGGCCTGCAGCTCTGAAATCTGCTTTGACTGAACCTCGATGATCGCAGCCTGAGATTCATTCCTGTCAGCTTGTTCTCTTAGTTGTTGCTGCATTTGACGCATGTCGTCCATCATCTTTTGTAGAAATGCCGGAGTCGGCTCAATAGCGAGTGCCTGAGATGGAGGTGGCAGAACAGTAGACGGTCGACGTACACGACGAGAAGATGGTACAAACTCAGTGTCATCGTCGGTACGAGGACGTTTTCCAGTATAACATTTGCCCTGACGAATACGGCGTTGGATTCTCAAATAACGAGCCGATTCGTGTACCCTAATTCTTTCCATTTGCGATGGGTGGGGCACTTCACCATCAGAATCCGTAGGGGTCTCACCGTCGTCCTGCGGTCGTACAAAGTCCGAATCAGAGGAAGAGGATTCGTCGGTGACTCTGTGCGGTGAGTCCTGTTGCTGAACAACCCCAAATTGCTCTATCTGAGCCAAATCATCCTCAATCTCCCCCGCAGCCTGAACAGGGATATCAACAAACGGTTGCTGCGGTTGCTGAGGTGGTTGAACATCCATGTATTGAGGATCTGGAGGTGGCACATATTGTTCATCAATGATCGCACCAAATAAAGGAGTATCTGGTGGTGCCTGAACCCCCCGTTCCTGAGCTGAGCAAACAGCAAAAATCCTGCTCATCATCGGTGCAATCTTGAGGACATTGTCCATATCGCCTT
The DNA here is from genome assembly GCA_963422505.1 of Pseudognaphalium luteoalbum. NCBI lineage: Eukaryota > Viridiplantae > Streptophyta > Magnoliopsida > Asterales > Asteraceae > Pseudognaphalium > Pseudognaphalium luteoalbum. Next base: position 55,463,850 of record OY730196.1, read on the forward strand.
GCTGCTGAAGTTCCGGATGATGGTGGTTGATGAAAAGTTGGACAAAACGAGGATACAAGCCCCATTTGTTAGACCCAGCGTTGGCGTTATCCACCATCGCCTTGAAGATGAGCCCAGAATAGTTGTAGGGCTTGTTATATACCAAAGCAAGCATAGCCGAAGCTAGACGATGGCTGATACCATCAGTTCCTGCTTTCCTGTTTCCCAAGCACACGATAAATATGTGCATCAAGTATCTCCAAACCCGTGTAAGGTTCGACTTGCGATACTGATCAGTCGGAACCCCCGGGTAACCCATCCTATGCATCCCGCCAGTGATAAATGAATTATCAAAGAGAACTGGCATATCAGGTCGGTCATTGAGTTGAAGCAGATCTCGAATACCCTGCTCGGTTATGACAATCTGGGTACCAGAAACCGTAGAAACCAATCGCGGAATATCATCCTGAGTGGCGACCGTGATATTCCTCCAGAATGGACCCACCAGGTTCTTGTACACAACTGTAGAGTCAGAAATCGCATGAAATATGCGTGAATGTCGAAGAAAGGCGATCATTTCGTGAAACGGAGCCGCGTTCCTGTGCGTATCATCCAAAAAGGCTACTGTGTTGTGTCGAGGCTCATAAGCTAACGCCATATCTGTAAACAGTGCAGAATATAGACTCGAAAGATGTTAGAATAAACGACAAACAAATGTAATGAAGTTGTATTAAACCTTCTGGTTTCTGCGACGTTGCACATGACGTCGCACATAAAAGTGCAAAATTGCAATGGCGTCGCAGAAATCAGCTTAAAAGGGATAGCGACGTAGAGCTTAACGTCGCATACTAAAGGAGCGACGTTAAGGGGGACGTCGCATTTTGAAATTAATTGTGAATTTAATCACTTGGTAGCAAAATGCGACGTAGTACACGTCGTCGCTTGTAAGGTGGCATAAATATGCGAAATAACACGGGACGTCGCAAAAATTGCGACGTAGCATAAGGACGTCGCAATTAAATGCGATGTAGCATGAGGACGTCGCATGTAAATGCGAAATCACCCAGTTTATGCGACATCGACTACTACGTCGCAGCCGACGTCGCAACGATGAACATCATCCCAACCCAGAAAGCCCTAACTTCGAAAATAAGGGTTTTGACAAATCTATCTATTCTAACAAGTGCGGTATAGCAAGTGTAGCAATAAGACCTAGGTATCCTATCAGTTTCACAATAAACAACCCCCTAAACCGAGATCCCTAATAACCGCAATATATAATCAATTAATACATAGAAATTATGCGGTAAAAGGAGATAAGACTGGTACCTAAAGATCGAGTAAAGGAAGGAGAACAAGAAATCATGAATGAATAGAGAGGAAACACGTCCGAAGATCACAATCGAAGAAAAGAACGCAACGTCGCAATCGCCAGGAGTGAGGTCGCAAGCTACGTCGCAAAGAAATTTGAATAGTGTACGAATAACGTCGCGGGTTGAACTATTTATAGTCTAACCCTAAGTGCGACGTAGCGTGCGACGTAGCGAACAACGTCGCATGCGACGTTGACAATGACGTCGTATGGCAGAAAGTTTGAATTCAATTTGAAGTTCAAATTATCGACGCGCGATTTGAAAAACTAATTTGTAACTTGGAGTAATAAGTAACTAAGTAACAAAAAGCTGAAATACAGAAATATAAATTTAATGCAAATTTACAAAGATATAATAAACACATTCTTTTTGGTGACGGGGTTGAGTTAATCTGATTAGGGATCATATCGGAGTAACATGCATTTATTAGGAACATTAAGTGTTATTTCGATCATCAGTATATTTGTCCTTTTTAAATTTACTTGACATACTGAAAACATTTTTTTTTATAAAAATTATTTCAAAACGATTATTAGTATATTTGTCCACTTAAACATGTTATACTCACATCTAGGAGATATTTTATTATTATTATTGGTATGGTCATTTCGTTTTGGTTCCCATCATACATATACATCTTAACTTAAGACATAGACCATGTTTCCATTTACAGATAGAATATAAGAAACTCAATTTTAAGAATCAAGTCAGCGGTGACAGGTCTGTACTTACGTACAACAGAGCGACATAACTTGATCCAGGTTTAAGCAAAACCAAACTTGGTTAAACCATTTTGGCGACCTTGTAAGGTATCTTAATTTTTAAAGACTTTTCAAGTACTTTGACTTGTGTTTGCTTAATTTTAAAGTATATATTAACAGAAACCAGGTCTATACTTACGTATAACAGAGGAGACTGTCAATATATACCCCCAACTGATATCAAATAAACATCATTCACAAAAACATGTCTAGTATAAGTAAGAAATTAAGACTATTGTCATACATCGAATGATGGTGTACCACTTGAAATAGACAGTTATTGATTAAGCTTCTTAAGACTTCTCAAAGAGTTTTGCATAACATGCCTACTAATATATCGTATGATGAAGACAATATTTATAAAAACAGTTTTCAATACGTTAGATAAATCTACTGACACATCCAAGATAAACCTTAAATTTCCATTTTTATGCATGTCAACCGATGTACTATCATATCCCAAGTTGTTTATAGACACAACTTCAACGTCTATTTTAAAATGTAGCAACCTTGCATTTCTTTAATGCTAGAAAGTATAAAGAGTGGCTGATGCATAGATTGCATTTTTTTTTTTGTTAATAAAATATTACTTTAAAGATAATCCAAGTCATAAATTACTTTTTCGTAGTAAAGAACCTTAGACCGATCATGTTGACTAATTCATCAAATCGGGCTCTAGAAAAAGCCTTAGTGAATAAGTCAGCACTTTGTTTGAGGGTATCTATATGGACAAGGTCAATAAGGTGTTTCTCATAGCAATCCCGTATAAAGTGAAACCTAATTTCTATGTGTTTGGTTTTAGAGTGTTGTACGGGATTACGTGTGATTGATATGGCAGCAGTATTATCAATATGTATAGGAGTTAAAGTTAAGAGTAACCCGTAGTCGCGCAATTGGTGCTGAATCCAAAGAACTTGAGAGCAGCAGCTTGCAGCAGCAATGTACTCGGCCTCCGCTGTTGAAGTAGAAACCGTTGTCTGCTTTTTGCATTGCCATGACACCAATCGGGATCCTAGAAACTGACATCCTCCTGTTGTAGACTTCTTATTCATGTTGCAGCCACCATAATCTGAATCGGAATAAGCAGAGAGCGTGAAGTTCTTCTCATTTGAGTACCATAGTCCGAGAGTGGGTCTATATTTAAGATAGCCAAAAATCCGCTTCACCACCTTCATATGAGAAACCTTAGGACGTGCCTGATATCTTGAACAAATTGAAACCGCGAATACGATATCAGGACTTGAGGCAGTAAGGTACATTAGAGAACCTATCATCGAACGATAATCCTTTTCTTTGCAGTCCTCATCATCATCAGCAGGTCCAAGATTATGGTTGAGTTCAATAGGAGTTCCATAAGGCTTACAAGTGAGCATATCATACCGTGTCAACATGTCATTGACATATTTCGACTGATGAATATACATCCCTTTGGATGACTGTTCAACTTGCACCCCTAGGAAGAAAGTTAGATCTCCCATTGCACTCATCTCGAAAGCTGACTTCATGACCTCTTCAAATTCTTTGCATAAAGCCTCATTCAAAGATCCAAAAATAATATCATCGACGTACACTTGAACGAGTAACAAATCATCCCCTTTCCCTTTTGTGAAAAGAGTGCTGTCGATGGTGCCCCGAGAGAAACCGTTGTCCACCAGATGAGTAGCAAGCCTCTCATACCATAGTCGAGGAGATTGATGAAGTCCATACAATGCCTTATTTAGCTTGTAGACATAATTTGGATTCACCGAATCTTCAAAACCTGGAGGCTGTTGAACATAAACCTCCGTATCAATCTTACCATAAAGGAATGCACTCTTGACGTCAAGTTGCTTGACACGAATCCCTTTAAATGAAGCAAAAGCTAAAAATATACGGACAGACTCCAATCTGGCGACAAGGGCAAAGACCTCATCATAATCCAGTCCTTCAACCTGAGTGTACCCTTGAACAACTAGTCGAGCTTTGTTTCTTGTAACAACCCCTCGATCATCCTTCTTTACTCGATATACCCATCGAGTGCCTTTTGGATCAGCACCCTTGGGTAATGGTACTAGAGTCCACACCTGCAACTTGTGAAATTGTTGCAGTTCATCTTGCATGGCCTCGACCCAAGATGGATCTTGTAAGGCCTCCGAAACTTTCTTCGGTTCGGTTTGGGAAAGATGACATGAATTAACAGTCGCCATAAATCCCAAAATCTGATCAGCTGAAGTATCCTTATCTTCAGCAGATTGCTTCACCTGATGTCTCGTTTGAACAGTAGAATGAGGATCACCAATTATGTTTCAACTGGGTGATTCCTGTGTATCCGGGTCACTGGAATGGCATCTAGCACAAGATTTAATTCCAAGTTGTTCAAATCACCTTCAGTGGCAGAAGCATCTTCGTTCTCTTCATTAATGAAGAAACGAGAATAATCCATGTCTTCTTCATCCTCTAAGAGAGGCATATTAGGATCGTCTGGAAGATCCGAGGCATTAACAGTATTTGAAGAAGACGGAGTGGTTGTAGTTGGTGGTGTGGGTGTAGGAACAGACGCAGAAGAAGTAGTGGATGTAGGTGCAGCTATTTGTTGTGTTGGAGTAGGTGATGGAGTGGATGTCGTATCGGGAATTTGATTGGGTGTTGTAGGAGGAGAATCGGATGTTTGTTGAAAAACATTGAGTCCATGAAGCATTGTGATTAACTCTTCAGTGTCGTCGTCCTCCGGTACATTGAAGGAACTGAAGAGTTTCCCATAATTGAAGAACCAATCCGGACCCGTTCCTTGAGGTGGTTCTGTATACTGTAAGCATTTTACCTCAAAGTGTTCCTCGATCTCGTTTGTTGATTTGTTGTATACCCGTTTGTTTGGAGAATTGACCGAATATCCGAGAAAAATCCCTTCAATGGCTTTATCACCAAACTTAGGGACACGTTCTTTGGTTATCATGATCAAACAAGGACACCCAAATGGCTCCAGAAACTGCAGATTCGGTTTGCGATTGTTGAAGAGCTCATAACACGTTTTATTCTTCTTTTTAACCGAAAGTACCCGATTCAAAACGTAGCAAGCAGTATTAACTGCCTCGGCCCAGAAGATAATAGGTAGTTTGGAATCCGCTAGCGTAGTGCGAGCAGTTTCAATGATGGTCCTATTCTTCCGTTCAGCAACTCCATTCTGTTGAGGAGTTCTCGGAGCACTGAATTGATGTTCAATACCCCTAGAAGCGCAAAATAACTCGAGAGTTGAGTTCTTGAATTCGGTTTCGTTATCGCTTCGCAGTCTCTTTACCTTTAAGTTGCACAGATTTGCCAACTTATCCAACAGATAAACTAAAATACCCGCAGTTTCATCCTTCGTTGCAAGAAAGTATACCCACGAGAACCGTGAGTAGTCATCTGTCACTACTAAACAGTAAGAGCGACCACCGATGCTCTTTGTAGAAACAGGACCAAAAAGATCCATATGCAGTAATTCCAACGGAGCATTAATGGAATTCACAACCTTAGACTTATGAGACTTCTTATGGAGTTTGCCCTTGTGGCAAGAAACACAGTCATCCTTCAAGGCGAAGGACTGTTTCGGAACTCCACGAACCAAGTCGTTGTTGACTAGGAAATTCATTTTTCGGAAATGAATGTGTCCCATTCGTCTGTGCCAAAGGAGTGATTCCTTTTCTGAAGCTTTCGAAAGGAGACAAGTGTATTCGCTAGATGTCTCCACGGTTCGCATGTTCATCACATAGGTGTCATTTCTTCTAGGTGCACGCATTACCACCCATTCCTCTGGAATGACATACCCCGGCTTCAATATAACACACTCAGTCTTTGTAAATGATGTGGTATAGTCCTTATCACAAACTTGTGAAACACTTAGCAAGTTATGTTGAAGTTCAGCCACATAATTTACATTCTCAAAGCTAACCTTTCTATTAGTTAGCGTCCCTCTACCCGAAATCGTTCCCCCTGTATCTCCAGCAAAAGCAACATGACCTCCTGCATATGGTATAATATCCACTAGGAGAGACACATCACCTGTCATGTGTCGCGAGCAGCCACTATCCATGAACCATTCGCTATCTTTTACACGTTCAGACTGCTGCAACACATAAAAATGAGGAGATTAGTGAGAAACGGTGACCCAAGCCTTTACAGACTTAGGTCGACCATAGTCATCAACAATAAGCACATCAGATAATTTTTTATTTTTAAACAAATCAGATTTTGAATCTGATGTGTTATTATTGATGACATTTGAGTCCTTAGTGGACTCCTTTATCTTCCAAACCTTTGATGGTTCGGGATTTGGCTTGGAAATAATGTTGGGCTTTGGTTTTAACAAAGGATTTTGCCCAACACTAACTACTTTCTTAGCAGGCTTGGGAGAGTTGGAGTGATGCCTAGGAGGTAATTTTGAAAAGGAATTTCTGTAGAATAATGTCCTATGCATATCTCTCCCATGACGCTGATAAGAGAGTTTGGGACAATCGCGGATCAAATGTCCTTGTTTCTTGCAGTAGAAACAAGAACGAGTCTCTTGAAACTGTTGAGACGGAGGATTTACCGCAGGAAGTGATGAAGCATTTTTAGAACATGAACATTTTGTACACGTTTTAGAGAATGCATGTGTTGGTGTAGAAGTTAAGGCAGAAGTTTTATCAAACGAAACCTTTTCTTTTGTCACCTTTTGTTGTAAAACTTTTACAGGTGACTGATTAGTTTGAGATTTCACATTTAAAACTTTATTTCCTTTTTAGTTTGAACCTTTGTCACAGGTTCAACTTTCAAAATAATCTTTTTAGGTCTTACCTCAACCTTCTTAAACTCAGGATATTCCTGATCAGTAATATCCTCTATTTCAACAATCTCATCAGTATAAACTGGAGACTTACTTTCAGCTTTAACAAACTGAGGCAAAGGATACTCTGGCCTCTTGGTTTTCTCCGTTGTCAGTTTGTTTAGCTTGACTTCTTTGGCCTTGATACCATACAGTTTGGTATAATCAACTGAAATATCCTCAAGGCCTACTTTAACAATCGGGGGACAATATTCAGCATGAGAAGGTGGTGGTACTTGGTTATAGCCAAGACCTTCCTTCTTTTTGCCGCTTGCCCCTTGTTTGCTAACAATTTCATTAAAGACTTGAGTTGCGGTTGTCGAACCTAAGATTTTACTTTTATGATTTTCAAACTCATTTTTCAAATCAGATAATTCTTTAGTCAACAATTCAATTTCGACAAGATAACTCTTAATTGCATCTTGCTGGCTAAAGACCTTTGCTTTAAAGGTTTCAGTATCTAATTTATGAGCTTCAAGATGTTGTTCATAAAGTTTTTCATTATCTAACAAAAAGTTATTAGATTCATTAAGTTTAACTATCTTGTCCCGCAAATTTTGATTGTCTTTCTGATAGGCCTTAAGGGATTCAGTCAAGTTAATACACGAAACACAATTAAATGGCTCATTTGGTTCATTTGGTACCTCAGGAGTAATATGAGCCATCAGGCATTGAAACTGTGCAGCCTGAGCACTCCAATCAGAAGCTGTTGGCTCAAAGACAATCAATGCATTATCCACGGCCAACGGTTTAGCTTCTTCTTTCTCATTTGCCTTGGGTGGATCCGGCTTAGTAAGACCCGACGATGGCATCCTGGGTTTCTCACATTCCCTTGCGAAGTGACCAAGGTTCTGACAGTTGTAACATCGAACCTTGCTTTTATCGAACCCAAACCCAGTCTTCCCATTACCTTCCAAGCTTTTCCGTCCCGTTCTCTGCAAAAATTTCTGAACCCTTCTGGAAATCATAGCTATGTTGCAGGTTAAATCCATCTGCTCCAAGTCATCGTCATCCAGCTGAGCATAATCTTCTTTGGTCATTTCCAAAGTAGTATTTGGTTGAGTAACTAAATCTTTGTAAGAACTGAGGAAAGCTGTATAAATCGCAGCTTGCTCTTGAATAGCTGGTGAAGATGAAACTTGCTGTTGTGATCCTTGATTAGTGCAGGTTGTGCCAGAAACATAAGCCGCATGTGAAGCTCCAGCTGAATAAGATGAAGAATTGGTATCCGATATGAATGCCATTCCTCCATAACTCTTACCAGAGTTAACTTGGCCTCCATAAAGTGAAGGATTTTGTACAAAACCAGTTGACTTGCACTCTTTCTTCTTCAACTCCATAGCGTGGGCTTGAAGAACTCCTATCAGCTTATCCAAAGTCATCCCATCCAATCCTTCACTTTTCTTCAAGAATTGAACTTTTACATCCCATGCACTTTGTAAAACATCTAACAATTTCTTATTTATCTCAAGTGCTGTGAGATTATATCCACCCTCCGTTAACTCACTCACCAGTTGTGAGTACCGGGTAAATAGTCCAGAGGTTGTTTCATTAGGTAAGGAGTCAAACAGATCGTACTGTTTCTTTATCAATTCCAGCTTAGCTTCCTTGTATTTCGCATTTCCCCCACACCTCGTTTCTATAGCCTTCCATAAATCATAGGTTGTGTCATGATGTTTAAATAGTCTCATGACATCCTTTGTTAAGCACATACAAATAGCTGAGTGTGCTTTTCTTTCTATCTGATAGTCCTTCTTTTCTTGAGGTGTCATTGCAATGAAAGATTTTGGTGGAGGAACCGTCCGATAATCTCCTTCAGCCACTGGAGCCTCATATCTTTGTTTTAATGGACCCCACAATTCCGGACAGTGAAAGTCAACAAACTGTTCAAATCTATCCCTCCAGTAAGCATAGTCCATGTCTGCAGTGAACAGTGGGGGTTTATTATTGGAACCAATATCATTTCCCTGCTTTATCATCTCTCTAATACCTCTAATATCTTCCTTGTCAGCAGCCATTTATAATCGTTGACTTGATTGTAAACTGAAACTTGCGACAGTATGGATAACGTCGCAAAAAGTCTATACGACGTAGAACGTAATGTCGCAAAACGAATATGGATTCAAGTAAGAATCAAAGATGCGACGTAGAGTATAACGTCGCAAATTTCGTCGCAGAATAACACGACGTCGCAAAAGTACAACGTAGAGAGTAACGTCGCAAAATTGCACGAGGTCGCAACGGTATGTCGCAAAAACCAAATTAGGTCAAAAACTGTGATGTCGCAGGCGACGTCGCAGGTGAAGTCGCAAAAATTACACGACGTCGCAAAGTCGCAAATAGTTGCGGCACAAAAACCCTAATTCGTACAAAATCAAAACCTAATTGATTTTTACGAATAGCAAACGAACAAATCCTTCAAAATCTCCCAGAAAACGCAATTGTTAACCTGTAAACTAGAAGAACACAAAAACCACCCGAAAAACAAGATGTTAATCGTTAGTTTAAATCAAAAACTTGAATCTATTCTTCAAAAACGAGCCCCGTGGCTCTGATACCAGTTGATAGTCCCCTACAGCGATCTTGAATCAAGTTATACGAATCAATTGGTTGCGGAAACACCAATTGATCAATCACACAAACAAATCAAATAAACAAAGACAAAATAATCAAATGTAAATGTTTGTTTATTGATGATAATCGGCTAGATTACAGAGAATTTCGACAAATTGCGTTTAGGGTTTTCGTAAATCGTTTGTCTAACCCTAAAACTGATTACAAAAAGTGTTTTTATACTAAACACTCGATCCTGCGACGTTACACTCAACGTCGCAGGTCCAAGCCCATGCGACATAGACAACGTCGCAGGCCCAAAACCTGACGTCGCACATGCGACATTGAGCATAATGTCGCAGGAGTCAGGAAATCTAAATCTAAATACAAACTCTAACTAGACCAACTGACAGACACTCTAACATGTATCAACATACATAGGCATGTCACTTCCTGACAAAGTATTAGAATCTATTAGGCTTTGAAAAATTGCTAAAGACATGTGGGATACCCTTAGGAATATATATATTAAAACTCCTGATATTATTCGTTGCAGGGAAGTCAATCTCACTCGACAATATGAGCTGTTTGCAATGGAACCCAATGAGTCCCCGTCCTCTACTTATACCAGATATCAGTCACTGATGAATAAAATGGAAAAGGCTGGTATAGGAAAAGAGCAGAGATTCGTTGTTGAAAAGTTCGTGGAGGTCTTGCCAAGAAGAATCTAGGGAACTATTGCTACCTGTACTAGACAGAGGAATGATTATACAACTCTTAATCTTACTCAGGTTTATGGTATTTTGCTCAACTGGGAGCAGTCTATGAAGCAAGCTGATCAGAGTGAGCACATTCGTGCAACACTTGGAAGTCAAAAGATATCGAATGCCCTTGTAGTTGAGCTTGAAGAAATTGATAAGAGACGGAAATCAAAAGTCTCTAAGCTAAGCTCAAAGTCGCTGTTAGCTGATGAAGAAGGTGATTAGGCTGAAGAACAGTCAGAGTATGAATATGATGAGGGTCTAGAAAAGATGGAAAGGGACATTGCAATGATGGTTGCAAATTTCAGAAGGAACACCAGATCAAAAAGATTCATTGGTGCTCCATCATCTGATAATTTAAAATCAAAAGGTGAATGCTACAAGTGTGGTAAATCTGGTCATTTTGCAGCTGATTGTAGATCAAAGTCAATAAATCCTATCCCTGAACCAAAGCCAAGCTTTAGAAATGACGAGTACAACAAGTACAAAGCAAAGTACAAGAAGCTGAAGGCAATGTCCAAATCTGGGAAAAAGAAGGGAAAAGGTTGTGTCACTGAAAAGGGTTCATTCAGTGACTCTGACTCATCCTCATCATCTGATGAAGAAGAAGCAATGATCTGTTTAGATAAGGATTACTGTCTGATGACTTATGACGCTGAATTCCATGAGGACATCAAAGAGGTCACTCATAAATGTTCAGCATCTGGATGGGATCCTGAAACTCTATACAAGGTACATTATTTTAAGTCATATTCAGCTACTAAGAAATATAATGTCTTTGAATCTTTAATAATTGACTTGTCAAATGCTCATGACATTCAAAGAAATCACAATTATGAGATCAGCAACTTAAAATCAAAACTTCTTGATCAAGAGGAAAATGTGTCAAAAATAAAAAATTTAAAACCAGATCTTGAGGCACAATTACATGAAAATCAAGTGTGTATTCAAGAGAAAGTAAAATTTGAGACACAATTTTTGGAACTCAAAAAGGTTATGGAATTTTGGTGTAAGTCAAACATGGGAGTAAATCGGTGTGTAAATAATCAAATTCCAAAATAAGCAAAAGCTATTTTCGGAGGTGAGTATGGATATGCTGCCTCACTTGCTGACTCTACGAAGATTGATCCCATTTTTAGTTCTGACGGATATTTCATAGAAATTGTATTTGAACCAATATCAGTGAGACAAGACCAAATTATTTCATAAAAGGTAGTTTACTCACTGATAGTTGCAATGTAGTGAAGACTGATTGTGATAACAAATGTTTTAAAGCTGATAATCTATTAGAAATTTCAAAGTTCACTGAATCAGTCGCTGATGATCAAAAGGATATCAGCAACCTCTCTGACACTGTTTTAATCACTGATAATATCATTATCAGTGACCCTAAGTCAAAGAAACAAGAGGTAGAAATCTGCAAGGAAAGTTGTAAGTTAGTATCAACTCAACAACTTAAATCAAAGAAAGTTAAGAAAGCCATCTATGCAAATAGAAAGTGTTACAAATTTGAAAACAGGCAACACTTATCATCTGAATGCTCAGCAACACCATTTTCAAAACATATAATCATCAGTGAGCATTCATACACCATTAATGCAAATTAGTGGAAGCCAAAATTAAGGCTTAGCCATTATGAACCCATCTCAGGATGAGTTCACCAGTTGATCTAATCTTGATTATTGACGCAGGGCATTCTTTTAGAGACTATCTGGTATCTGGATAGTGGTTGTTCTAGACATATGACCGGATGTAAGTCCTTGCTTAGTGACTACCAGGATGAAAGAGGTCCTGATGTAGTGTTTGATGATAATAAGATTGGCAAAACAAGGCGTTATGGTGTTTTAATTAACAAATGGTAATGTGATCATGAAGCTGAAGTGATGTGTTGGCCGCTAATAGAAAGGGAAATACATATGTTATCAATATGGACTCAGCTCAGTCAGGGACATGCTTTTATTTCAGAACTATTTCAGAAGAAAAATGGTTATGGCATATACGAATTTCTCATCTGAATCTAAAATCTATCAATAAATTAATCAAACCTGGTTTATTCACTGGACTTCCAAAATTATCTTATGATAAAGATAAGCTTTGTTCAGCATGTGAGAAAGGAAAGCATCACAGTTCATACTTTAAGAGTAAACAGACATCATCAGTAACTAAATATTTCTATCTACTCCATATGGATCTATTTGGTCCAGTAAGTACTTCAAGTCTTGGTGGAAAGAGATACTGCTTGGTAATTGATCGCGCCCCAACAGTTGGTCAAGGAATCGCTTCCCTGTCGTTGCGGACCTTCCAGTCGGAGGTGGGTGATCAGTGTGTTTTAAATTTATAATGCTGGGAAGCCTAAGTTTAATTACTACCTACTGCTCTTGTTAAGGGTAGTAAGCGGTAAATCTGGCTCAGGTGTCGTTCTTAAAATCGGAGCGAATCGAAATGAAATAAATACTTTAAACAATAGAAGCTAATAGGATGGGTTTAAAAGAGCAGGTAGGGTTTGTTTTTGGTATTTTCTAAATTAACTACGATACAGAAAAGTAAATACTAAACTACGGATAGGGTAAGCAGATAGATAGAGATTGTGATTGCTGAAGTTTTAATATTCAGCTTTCGGGATGATGTTCATTATAAAATATGATTGGAGACTTTCCTCTAATAAAATTAACAGAGGTTTGGTGTCAACACTAGTATCCTACGATTTAAGTGGAAAACCTAAGCCGCATGTCACTGAATACTAGGTTATTATGAGTCTGATCAGATCAGGCTGCTCAGTCCCCCAACACTGTCTGATGAGGACTAGTGACCCGTCTTGGAGTTAACTCCTGGGCGCATGAATAAGGCAACATACCGATATTTAATTTCTGACCTTTCTTAACACCTTCTAATTGATTTTATTAAGGGTCGTACTATTGCTTGCTAATGTATGTTAAACTGTCAGTTATGTTGGATCAAGGGGTTTAAGCATCCTACACTACAGCTGAATGTTTGCTTTCTTTTCAAGATCCCTTAGATTTAATCGAGGAGCACAAATAATCCTGTCAAGGTGTCGACCGTCCTTTGAGATCAAACGTTCATCCCTAGGTTTGTTTCATGGTGTATACTACGTTTTTCAGCAGTTCCACATCTTTTATATATACCTAGACCATGTTCAGGAATGGTGACTTCCAGGTATCCACGGTGTCATATGCTTACGACCGATCCATAACTTCTACGCATTTGTACTCCACTAGCGGTGTTTCCAGCGCTATACTAAGTACTGAGCCGTTTTACAGCATGTCCACAGCTTCATACAAAAACACAGATAACTATCTACCGATACTAGGGTTGATCAGATCCTAATACTAAAGTAATAGTCACGTGAAAGCTTGGAAAGGGTGAAATGGGTGGTTTAGATCTACCGCTTGAAAAGTTTAACCCGATACATAACATAACAATTTCCAATCACTTATTTAATTAAAGCATAATTTAACATCATCCCTACTCCTAAATATCTACATTTCAACAATCACAATATTAACACACTACTCAATAAACATGGCAATAAGTAAAACACATACCATAATATTACGCATGGATAAATCAGACATAATAACAGTATGAGAGAATAGATATCACCGGATAATAGAGCAGCGTAACAAGAGAATAGAACTTGCAATCCTTGAATAAAAGCTTGAACACCAATACTCCTTGATTACAAAAGTTACTCTCTACTCTAATCTACTAGCTACCCACTAACTACTCTCTAACCATCTAGAGAGAGAAGTTAGAGAGAGAAACTAACTAAGAAAGAAAATTACAAGAATATGTAAAAGTGAGAGTGAATTGTTGAATGAAGAATGGAATGTGAGTTGATATGGAAATGAGGAGGTTAAGCCTCTATTTATAGGCATCAAGAACTAAATTTATATACAACACCCCTCACCTGTTATTTACACTGAAATACACCCTCGAGCTATGAAATTCGACACCTAAAGGGGCATATTTGACACCAAATAGGGCGTATTCGGTAGCAAACAGGGCGTATCCAGCACCAAAGAGGGGGTATACCACCCCTTAGAGGGGGTATACGGCCCCAATAGGGGGTATACAGCCTCTACAAGGGCGTATACGGTCCCTAGAGGGTGGTATACGACCTCTGTGGGGGTGGTGTACCCTGGGTCGTGGTCTTGTATGCTGGATCGTAAGTCTTGTGTGCTGGATCGTACTCGTTTGGCTCTAACTTCTTCGTTCTTGATCCGTTTCTGACGATCTTGATATCCATGCGTTCATAATCTCCAGACCTACATTTTAAGATACTTATTAAGTCCCATATCGGAGTTTTACAATAAAATAGTGCGTCGAACGAATTATGCCTATTTAAGTGTGTTTTTCGTCCATTTACCGTTGTTTTTGAAATACTTATAAAGTTTTGACCATTTTAACAAAATGTGGTAAATGTGGACTTTATTGGCATGATTTTGTTAATTAAGTGCTAAATATGAGGTAAAAGATGTGCTAAAACATGACTTTTTACGTCAAATCAAATATCCCACACTTAGACTTTGCTTGTCCTCAAGTAAACCGTATCTCACTTCGCTCAAGGTTTTGAGAAAATGGATCAGTTGATGAGAACTGATATTTCCTAAGGACATCAACTCCTCAAAATAGGTAAATTATTTCGGAAAGTAAGCATCAAATAGAATAAGAAATCTTAAACTGAACTGGCTGTCCCTTTAGCATACTTTGCAACTCTCGAAATGTAGAAGTACATGACTGGGCGAGCCTCACAGGTGGTCACTCAATTCACTCAAGAAGTGTATCGGGTTTCCTAACATTCTAATCAAACGAAATAGCTCAAATCCAGTCATGCAACACTTATCATCATAGGCTTGGTCGAGAATCGCATCTCCACCACTCCAAATGAGGACGGTGCTAATTATCCCAAGGCATTTTTGTTGGGTTGTAATGTTCGGGGGAGGTTTAAATGGGTATAAAAAAGGGTTGTTTCAAGGTTTAAAGGGTATGCTTATCTTAAGAATTTTCAAATTTTATGAAAAACTTTATTTAGATATGCTTTTTAATGAAAATGGAAACGGATAACGGTAAGGAAGGAAGATAGCTATTTTGACTTCTATCTTCTTGAAAACACACGGAAGATTTACGTCTTTCAGAGATCAGAGTTTTCGGGAGATTTTGAAGCACTTAGCTTTATTTAGATGATAAATTTTTGTTTAGAATTTCTTTGCCAAAGAATTTTCTATGGATTTTTTTCTTTCTTACTGCCTTTTGAGATCCTTTCATATTTTCATTTTTCACACTTTTCTTTTTTGATATTTTCAATTTTACTTGGTGCTAATTTTTCACACCACAAGATTCTCGATCTTTTGATATTTGATTTCTGAAACGCACGCGAGAAGTTTTTGAGTAAAACACGAATTTTGTGATTTTTGAAGTGAAAGCAAAAAGAATATCTAGATATCATTTTTCAAAAATTTAAAAATTCTAAGATAAGGTTTTGGTGGGTATGGAAAGGAATGAGTTTTAAAATATTTGGGTATTTAAGAATTGAAAAGGTTAAGACTCAACAGGGTTTACTAAGCGGATCATCGATTCTAAAATTGAGTATCGGCAGGGTTAGGCTTGAAGAGATATGAGAAAAATGGGTTTAATCCTAATAAATGCCAAGATCCTCTAATTGCACCTATACCGCGTATGGTACTCTTTGGTATGGTCTTGAAGCGTATACCAGGAACAATTTCTAATTCTAAGACGCATGCATCGACACACACACAGAAATGAATGGTGAAGCATTAAAGTTGAATGCTTATTAAAGGCTCAAGTTCCTCACACAACAATATAGGGTGTATGCGCCTAGTCATGCGATGCTTCGAAGATGACCATTTCATTTTTAAGGGATCCTTATTCTGCCTTATCGTACTTTCCAAAGTAATTTATTTATTCTTAAAAACTGATTATCCTTAAAAAGTATTTTTCTTATCAAAAGATCTAAAAATTTACAAAAGTTAGTCTGCTGAATGAGTAGTCCGACTACTGTCGAAGCTAGACTGTTTTTATAGAGAAAAATTTTGAAATTTTTGACAAAATGGAGTTTTGATTTTAAAAATTTTGGTAAAAATTTTGAGCAAGAAATGAGTTTCAAGTTAACTTTAGAGGACAAAAGGTCAGAAAACTTTTCGGTATAACATACCATGTATCCCACACTTAAAGGAACATTGTCCCTAATGTTAACTACTAAGGTGGAGATCTTTTGGGGGATCCCACGCTTAGAGTTTGATTATAGGATATGCTCACTTTAACGTGTTTTGAAAATGGTGGAATAAAATCCCACACTTAGAGATTAGGCATAAAGGATATGGTATGAATATTTCGGGAAGACAACGGAAAAGAATGAAAAACTCCCCTCATGGATTCACGAGATGAAAATGATTTGGCTGAAGAAGGATGAATTGGTCACTAGAGATTCCAGCTTGCTTCCGTCTAAGAACGACCTTCCGGTTTAGTGCATGTCATCTAGTCGCGAATTGTATCCATCATTCTCATCAATCAATTCAACCACATTTTATTCTACTAAAATAAACAAAGAAAACGTAAGCATAATAAAGATAGATAGATCATCCAGCTAAGTAGCAAGCTGGGTAAAAAGTACCAAAAGATCAAAACAAGTTCACAAGTCATCCCACCATAATAGTTAGTTCTAATACAAACCAATAATAATAATAATAAAATACTGGAGATGAGAAAGTCTAATGACGAGGAGACCCCTGATCAGTCACATGAAGATCAAATGCAGAAGTAGAAGGGTTATTTCCTGCAGCCGAAAGCTCTCCACTAGTGGCTCTTCCTGATACAGTATTTGATGTAATAAGCCTATGTTGCCTTAAAACATCCCTCAAGACATTTTTCGACAAGTCATCTACAGATTCAAAACCCCACTCTTGTAGGCATTGAGCTATCATGCGTTCCTCCTCAAGTAATATCAAGTAACCTCTCCTGATGTCGTTCTCATTTGGAAGCTCATTTTCTGGAATAGTATCAAAGTTGAGCATCCCTTAGAATCCTGAGAATGTGAGGCCGTCAGTACTAGTGGTGGGCATGACTAGGCGATAAATAATTGGATTATCAGGCCTCGGGATCTCATAAATCGGAGATAAGACATGGGTTTCTGGGGATGGCTGTCGTGAAGTGGATGGAGCAATTGAGGTGTGTACAGAGTATACTAGCTCATGGCGAGATGTGGTGGGTATGGTGTATGGTGGAATAGTGGTGGTAAATGGGGCAATGGTAGTTGTGACTGTAGCTGGTGGTGTCACGCATCTATATATCAGTGGCTCTAGTATCGGCAATCCAAATCTGCGAGCTACATTTATGTCATGAGCATGTCTAACCTGAAGTGCATGGAAAGTCCAATACTGAGAAAGTGGAGTCACTGGTGTAGTCCAGTCAACAACACTCTGAACCCTAGATGTAGAGCTAGATACCCTAGTATCCTCCTGCGGTGCTCTAGCATCTCTATCATCATCTAGTATCTCAATCGGCTCATCATCCTCAACATCCCTGTCTCTCTTACTACTCTTCCTCTTCAGAACACAACCAGGAATGGCATGTTTGGTAGCTCTCTAGAATGCCTGCCTGCTCGAATCAGTAGATATCAACCATATAGTGCGGAAGTACTCTAGATCAAACGGCAGGGATCGAACATAATGCGAGTTAGTGTATTCGCTCATGTGATCTTCTGTGAGAAAACCCATACGGCTACAAATACTGGTTATGAAAGCTCCCATATAGATATACTTTGTCATCTCAAATGTCGTCTCTCTTTGAATCCTCTCGGCTACTAAGAAAGCTACATTAACATTCTTCTTCTTAATCATTGCGTTCATTACAAAGAGATCATCAGCTCCAACAGCTCCTCCCGTTTCTTTCTTTCCATGTAGTGATACAGCTAGTAGCTTGTGCAGGAGTCGATGCTCAACTTTGAAGAATGCGGAGGCTTTTACATTTGAATGAAAACTAGTACCCGTTAGATTGTCCCAAATCAGCCCATGGTCTTCATTACATGAAACACCCCGTGAACTATCGAAGAATATCTGAGAATGTGTCTGCTCCTCTGTGTAGAACCCAAGAAATACCGCAAACTCAGCCAAAGACACATGCTGCTTCACCTCTCTATAGTTAAAGCTGATTAATCGCTTATTTGTAATATTGGAGATGCAAGGGTAGAATTTGTAGGTCAACATGAATTCAATAACTAGCTCTCGGTAAATGTCTTCATTGAGGGCGAACATCTTGTACCAAGCATCCATTTTCTCATCATTGATCTTGTATTTCACTAACTTCCTCAACTCTCTATTGTACCCAAGTGCCTTTACATCTCTCCAAACGATAAATCTGTTCTTTCCAAATGGCCGGTTCATCCAATCCTTAATTAGTTTCTTCTTTTTGGCGGAAGTGGCCAAGTATTCCAAAGTATGATGGATATCTTCAGAAGCAAACTTCATCTGTCAAGATAAAAGATAATTAGTGCGCATCATGATCATAGATATATGGATTTACTATGTTATCCCAAATTTTAAATAAAAATTCAAAATGTAGGCTTTAAAAATCGAATAATCCATAACCAAGAAAGATACATTTTTAATCACACCGCAATCACCAAACCACAAATTTATCACCAATAAGTTTCTTAAGCTATGGTAAATGTCATAAGCATTTTTCTAGGACAAAAGGTCTTATTTTATGAATGATTCCTAGACAAGGCTTTAAACAATGAAAATGCATTAGTAATTAACTAAGTAAGCATTAAGATTTTAAAGAAACCATGGAATTACCTTACTTTAATCAAAACTTTGCAACTTACCATAAACTTAGAAAACTAGTGATGAAACTCTGACCATTTTATGTATTTAAAGATATTAATATCAAGTGTTAATCAAATTTTGAAAATTGATGTTTTATGATGTGAAATTGACTAACAACTTAACATTCCATCTTTAAATGACATAATTACAATATTGGTTCCTTTTGAAAACGTGACTTGCTATTTAAAAGCTTCATGCATTTTATTTACTAAAATGATGCTTCTTTTAAATTGAAACAAGTCGTTTAAATCTTTTAAAGCAAGGTTTCAAGAATTCAAGTGAGCATTTGATGACAATATTTGCACGAGTATCATTTTGGTTTGAAAGATTTTAATTAAAATAATGATACTTCACAAATACTCATAAAAATGCTTACTTTAATTCTTGAAAGTCATCTAAACCAATTGCTAACTAATTTAGGCTACTTTACCTATGTTTAACATATCACTATAAGCAATTTTAATCAACAAAAGTCAAACATAGGCAATTCTAGCTAAAAAAGTCAACAAAAAGTCAAAGTTCATTACTTTGAAAATCAAAGTTCACCAATCCCTCATGAAATTACTAGATTACTATCAATAATCATCATACAAACATTCAATAGCAAGTAATAACACCTAAAACCCTAATCTTTATCCCTAAATATCAAGTTTCAAATTGAAACCCTAACTTTTGGGGAAAATCATGAACTAGAGATTTTAAGTTAGTAATTTACCTTAGAAATGATGCAATGATGATAAATGAAGCATACAAGTAATTAAAATGAAGAATGTAGAGCTTGAAATCTTCAAAAATGGTGGAAATTTGGTGGTGGGGTGGTGTTTGGCCGAAGAAGAGAGGGTGGGGAGGGACAAAGTGAAAAAATGTTTTCATTTTTTTGCTTTTTAACCTCCTCACCCATTTTTACTTTTACCTTTTTTTACCCCAAGTGGTAATTTAGTGAAAGTAAATGGTAATTAGTTTAAAAAGGTTTTATTTAAGACTTAAAATATTTTTGTGTTCTTAAAATTTTAGTCCCATTTAAAAGTTGTTAAATTTTGCCAGTTGTTTAATTGTAGTTAAATAACTAAACAAAACTTAAGCATTGAGTGATAAATGATGAGATAAAATTTTTAAAGATAATTTTAATAATTTTAAAATCCTAACTTTTACGCAGAAAGTAAATAAATTGAAAACTTAAACTACTATGCGATTAACTAAATTAACTACTTGATTTATTTATTAAAATTGGGTTGCCTTCCAATAAGCGCTTTGTTTTAAAGTCAACGGCTATACTTTTCCAAATAATTAATTCGGGGCCCGAGGCTGAGGAAAAGTATAACGAGGAATAAATGAAAATCGGAGCACTTTAGTGATATGATAAATTAGGTCGGCGGAGTTTAAGAAAAATAATTCAAATTCATTTAGAAAACTTCTCTCCTCGTGTCCTAATTTTATGAGTGCATCAACGAAATTATTAAATTCTCGTTTAACTTTCTTTGGATTTGAAATTCCATCTCGTGGTCCGTCGTCTAAAAAGTTAAGATCATGAAGTAACTTTTCAATATTTTCAAAAATTCCTTTTCTTCTTTTGAATCAGGATTTCGGGTAGTAGCGTGAACTGCTACTGATAATTCTTTAAAAAGTAATTTTTGTTGAAGCGTGAAAGGAAATTTTGATTTTTGAAATAACTGAGTTAGCTTAATGTGAATTTCTTTCCGTTTTTCACAGAAAGATTTCTCAATAGCCTCCTTAGTTGCATTTGAAAAAAATTCTATCAGTTTATTGATAAAATAGACGGCAGGATCGACAAAGAATGGTATTTTCCCAGGGAGTAAGATTGGAATCATAGGGTCACGCTTTATCCAAAATTCAAGCTCACTAATCAGATCTGAAATATACCGATTAATCCGTGTTGATGAAACAGGATGCCAATCAGTATTAGCAAGTAATTTCATTAACAGGTCTAGGTCTGATATTAGTAGTAGCTCATCTTTTCTAGTGTAATTAGCGCGGAGTCCTAAAATTGTGTTATCGATAGTCACGAAGGTCTTTCTTTAGTCAACCGAAAAGGGGAAGTCTGGTATTTTAAGGTATTTAAGAAAGTTGGCACAAATATCTATTCTCCTAGCTGGTTTAAAAGAATTTCCGACATGACGCTCGGTTTCAATCTCGGGTGGAATATCTATGATTTCAATGATGTCAGTGGGTGGTCCACTTAGTACGGTTTTAGCTATGGTGTACCTAGGTTGGACTGGACATCTTTGAAATGGTTCATCTGTGTAGTGGGTTCCTGATTTGAATGTATGATTTTCCGAACATGAGAGATGCTTATCTTGTGAATAAGTTCTCAAAATGTCAGGGAGATCATATTTAAAGTATTCATCCAAGCAGTGAAGGCGTTCATTTCTATCTAATCCTAACATGGGTGGATAAAAGTAAACCTCAGTGCAGAATGGTACTTCTTTGTGAAGGTCAGGTGGCCTAACATAGTGTGGGTATTTGGCCAGAAGTGAAGAGATCTCAGGGTCAAGGGTAAATTGACTACTTGAAGTGTGAGTAACAGAAGTCGATAACTTCTGCTGAGATTCCTCTATTTCTAGGTCAAAGTGTTTTTGCATGATATCAATTTCTTGGACGTTTAAGATTTTCTTGACTTTAGGGTATGAAGAACAAGAAGAGTTATCCTCTAATTCTTTTTCCATAAAATCAAAAAATTCATAATCATCCATTGCCATCATCTCATCTGCTGTCTTGTAAGAGAACAGAGAGACGGGGCTAGAAACCGAATCAGATGGTTTTTGATTTTTCATATTTTTATGGTTTTGTGTTTTAATAACTATTCTAAGAAAGCAGTAACTTTCAAACAAGTTAGGCTTGAATGAAAGGTTCTCCTAAGGGCTTCTAACTTAAAGGTATATTTTTCAAATCACAACGCTCGACGATCCCCGGCAGCGGCGCCAAAATCCTGATCGCGCCCCAACGGTCGGTCAAGGAATCGCTTCACTGTCATTGCGGACCTTCCAGTCGGAGGCAGGTGATCAATGGGTTTTAAATTTATAATGCTGGGAAGCCTAAGTTTTATTACTACCTACTCCTCTTGTTAAGGGTAGTAAGCGGTAAGTCTGACTCAGGTGTCATTCTTAAAATCGGAGCGAATCGAAATGAAGTAAATACTTTAAACAATAGAAGCTAATAGGATGGGTTGAAAAGAGCAGGTAGGGTTTATTTTTGGTATTTTCTAAATAGACTACGATGCAGAAAAGTAAATACTAAACTACGGATAGGGTAAGCAGATAGATAGAGATTGTGATTGCTGAAGTTTCAATATTCAGGTTTCGGGATGATGTTCATTATAAAAGATGATTGGAGACTTTCCTCTAATAAAATTAACAGAGGTTTGGTGTCAACACTAGTATCCTACGATTTAAGTGGAAAACCTAAGTCGCATGTCACTGAATACTAGGTTATTATGAGTCTGATCAGATCAGGCTGCTCAGTCCTCCAACACTGTCCGATGAGGAATAGTGACCCGTCTTGGAGTTAACTCCTGGGCGCATGAATAAGGCAACATAACGATATTTAATTTCTGAACTTTCTTAACACCTTCTAATTGATTTTATTAAGGGTCGTACTATTGCTTGCTAATGTATGTTAAACTGTCAGTTATGTTGGATCAAGGGGTTTAAGCATCCTACACTACAGCTGAATGTTTGCTTTCTTTTCAAGATCCCTTAGATTTAATCGAGGAGCACAAATAATCCTGTCAAGGTGTCGACCGTCCTTTGAGATCAAACGTTCATCCCTAGGTTTGTTTCATGGTGTATACTACGTTTTTCAGCAGTTCCACATCTTTTATATATACCTAGACCATGTTCAGGAATGGTGACTTCCAGGTATCCACGGTGTCATATGCTTACGACCGATCCATAACTTCTACGCATTTGTACTCCACTAGCGGTGTTTCCAGCGCTATACTAAGTACTGAGCCGTTTTACAGCATGTCCACAGCTTCATACAAAAACACAGATAACTATCTACCGATACTAGGGTTGATCAGATCCTAATACTAAAGTAATAGTCACGTGAAAGCTTGGAAAGGGTGAAATGGGTGGTTTAGATCTACCGCTTGAAAAGTTTAACCCGATACATAACATAACAATTTCCAATCACTTATTTAATTAAAGCATAATTTAACATCATCCCTACTCCTAAATATCTACATTTCAACAATCACAATATTAACACACTACTCAATAAACATGGCAATAAGTAAAACACATACCATAATATTACGCATGGATAAATCAGACATAATAACAGTATGAGAGAATAGATATCACCGGATAATAGAGCAGCGTAACAAGAGAATAGAACTTGCAATCCTTGAATAAAAGCTTGAACACCAATACTCCTTGATTACAAAAGTTACTCTCTACTCTAATCTACTAGCTACCCACTAACTACTCTCTAACCATCTAGAGAGAGAAGTTAGAGAGAGAAACTAACTAAGAAAGAAAATTACAAGAATATGTAAAAGTGAGATTGAATTGTTGAATGAAGAATGGAATGTGAGTTAATATGGAAATGAGGAGGTTAAGCCTCTATTTATAGGCATCAAGAACTAAATTTACATACAACACCCCTCACCTGTTATTTACACTGAAATACACTCTTGAGCTATGAAATTCGACACATAAAGGGGCGTATTCAACACCAAATAGGGTGTATTCGGTAGCAAACAGGGCGTATCCAGCACCAAAGAGGTGGTATACCACCCCTTAGAGGGGGTATACGGCCCCATAGGGTGGTATACAGCCTCTACAGGGGCGTATACGGCTCCTAGAGGGTGGTGTACGGCCCCTGTGGGGGTGGTGTACCCTGGGTCGTGGTCTTGTGTGCTGGATCGTAAGTCTTGTGTGCTGGATCGTACTCGTTGGGGTCTAACTTCTTCGTTCTTGATCCGTTTCTGACGATCTTTATATCCACGCGTTCGTAATCTCCAGACCTACATTTTAAGATACTTATTAAGTCCCAGATCGGAGTTTTACGATAAAATAGCATGTCGAACGAATTATGCCTATTTAAGTGTGTTTTTCGTCCATTTACCGTTGTTTTTGAAATACTTATAAAGTTTTGACCTTTTTAACAAACTGTGGTAAATGTGAACTTTATTGGCATGATTATGTTAATTAAGTGCTAAATATGAGGTAAAAGATGTGCGTAAAACATGACCTTTTACGTCAAATCAGTAATAGTGGATTAATATTCTAGATATACCTAGGCATTCTTTCTAAAAGCCAAAAATGAAGCAACAAGTGAAATTATATCCTTTATCAAGAGAATGGAGAACTTAAATGGTAGTTTGGTAAAACATTTAAGAAGTGATAATGGCACTGAATTTAGGAATGTTGACCTGGAAAGTTTCTGTGATTCAAAAGGTATTTCTCAAAACTTCTCAGCACCAAGAACACCCCAACAAAATGGGGTTGCTGAAAGGAGAAATAGAACCTTGATAATCTGCCTGGTCAATGCTCATTGATGTTGGTCTTAAAACCCATTTCTGGGCTGAAGCAGTAAGTTCATCTTGCTTCACTCAATATAGGTCACTAATTGTCAAAAGACATGATAAGACAGCATATGAGGTGTTAAGGGGGAGAAAACCTGATATAAGTTTTCTCCATATTTTTGGCAGTACCTGTTATGTCTTAAACAAAAGAAATCACTTAGGAAAGTTTGATCCAAAAGCCGATGAAGGTATATTTGTTGGTTACTCAATGATCTCTAAGGCTTTCAGAGTCTATAATAAAAGAAGAGAATGTATTGAGGAATAAATGGATGTTACTTTTGATGAATCATATGATGAGTCACTTACTAATCCAAAAGATTATGAAAATCTTGTTTTCAATGAATTAAATAAAATGGATGGTGACTCATCAGTCAAAAAGAAGTCAATTGATGAGAAATATGAAAATTTCTCATTAGATTCTGAAAGCGAAGAAGATGTACCTGAAAACAATTCTAGCTCTACTTCAGTTGAGAATAATTCAGAGACATCATCTTTACCTATTTATAACCCATCATCATCAACTCACTGTCTAAATCAAAGCACAGATAACAATAACACTCATGTTTCCAATGCTGATTTGTCACATGGACCCATAATGGATAATCAAGTCACTACTGAACCTTAGCGAATGACTAAGTGGACAAAACATATAGATAATCAATTGATTATTGGTAATCCACAATCCAGGGTTCCGACAAGATCAACAATTACTAACTATTGTTTGTTTGTAAGCTTTGTTTCACTGATGGAACCAAAGAAGGTTGATGAAGCACTCATTGATCATCACTGGATAGCTGCCATGCAAGAAGAGCTATCTCAGTTTGAAAGAAATAAAGTTTGGAAGCTAGTGCCTCAACCTGCTGGTAAAACATTAATTGGGACAAGATGGGTGTTCAGAAATAAAATGGATGCTGATGGAGTGTTAACCAGAAACAAGGTCAGACTGGTTGCACAAGGTTACTATCAAAGAGAAGGCATTGACTATGACGAAACCTTTGCACTAGTGGCTAGACTTGAAGCAATCAGGCTATTTCTAGCCTATGCATCTCACAAGAAATTCAAAGTATATCAGATGGATGTGAAAAGTGCCTTCTTAAATGGCAAGCTGTAGGAAGAATTGTATGTCAAGCAACCACCTGGATTCATTGATCCAAAACATCCTGGTTATGTTTATAAACTTGATAAAGCCTTGTATGGACTAAAACAGGCTCTCAGAGCCTGGTATGATACTCTCTCTGTCTATATGATAAAATGTGGCTATGTCAGAGGTAAGATTGATAGTATAATGTTTATCAAAAGAGATAAGAGAGATGTCATATTAGTCCAAAGTTATGTTGATGATATTATTTTTGGGTCTACTAACAGTGACATGTGCAAGGAATTTTCTAAACTCATGACTAAAAGTTATGAAATGAGTATGATGGGTGAATTAAGATTTTTCCTTGGTCTGCAAATAAAGCAAACCAAAACTGGAATTTTTATAAATCAAGAAAAATATGTTAAAGATTTATTAAAGAAAATTGAATTCACTAACTGCTCATCCCTTTCTACACCCATGTCATCTGCAGTAAAACTACATGCCGACTCTGATGGTAAATCTGTAAACATTAGTGCTTACAGAGGTATGATTGGGTCACTACTGTATCTTACTGCAAGTAGACCAGACATTATGTTTGTTACATGTCTGTGTGCTAGGTATCAAGCTGATCCAAAAGAATCACATTTACTCGTTGTCAAAAGAATATTCAGATATCTGAAGGGTACACCAAATCTTGGTCTCTGGTACCCATCTGGTTCAGATTTCTCACTGAAAGGATATTCAGATTCCGATCATGCTGGATGCAAGCTGGATAGAAAAAGTACATCTGGTAGCTATCAGTTTCTGGGAGAAAAACTTGTTAGCTGGTCCAGCAAGAAACAAAATTCAGTTTCAACTTCAACTGCTGAAGCTGAATATGTCGCTGCCAGTGCCTGTACAGCTCAAATTCTCTGGATGAGAAATTAACTTGCTGACTATAGATTTGACTTTACTGAAATACTAATCTATTGTGATAGTCAAAGTGCCATAGCTATTACAAACAATCCAGTGATGCACTCAAGGATAAAGCATATTGATGTCAGATATCATTTCATTAGGGACCATGTGATGAAAGGTGACATTGAACTGCATTTTATTCCAACTGACTATCAACTCGCTGATTTGTTTACAAAACTTTTGGATGAGAAGAGATTTAACTTTCTTATCAGCGAGCTTGGTATGTTAATCCTAAATGACTAAATAAGTTTTTTTTTAAAAAAAACTTAATTAGTTAAATTTTAAAATTGCTTTCAATAAAATAACTATGTGAAGTATAACTTTAGTAGAGCACATTCACTGATCAATTAACTTCAACTGATCTAATTAGCAAGAGTAATAATCAGTTAGTTATGTTCAACTAATTTTATAATTCGTATAGTCACATGAGTATCTATTATGTTTTAATACTCATTTTATATCATTGCTCTATATTATCTCTACCTGATCTGGTTAGTATTCTAAGTTGTAATTGGATCAATGAAATTTAATATAGTAATATATTATAAAATTTATATGAAACATAATATATACTCATTGGTTCTCAAATAAAAACAATATAATAACTTTGATTTATATCAGTGCTGTAACTACATCTCTATGATTTAATCAGTATTCTAAGTTGTTCTTAAATCAGCGAGATAAAGTCCCAGCTAGATAAAAGATTATATTTAACTCTTTTTGATATCTATATTTCATTTTGGTGGATAATCAATTTATTGATTATATACATCAGGGACTTCATGTTGTAGCATTTAATGGTGGTAAATAAATCGACAAACATTCGTTATATTTAATACATTTTGTATTTAATTTAACGGATTTCAAAATAAATGTTATATGGTATAACGAAAAAGCTGCATGATTCTGATACCCTCTTTCTTACGTCATTGCACTTTTCCGGTGCACCACTCCCATCACCATTAATGCCACCACGTTCCACCATCATCACCCTTATACCACTACCACTTACCACCATCATCAAACACGAAGATCAATTTTCCACCACATGTTCATCAAGTTGCGTACACTATAAATCAGTGACTTAAACTCATCTTTCACTTTTTACGCATACTTGATTTTCATATTTCAAAATCTTTCATTTTCACAAACCCTAATTTTAAAACCTGCAAATCAAATTCATTTTAAGGATTCAAATGGAAAGATCAAAATTCTTTCCTAACTCATACACACCCACTGCAGAGATTAAAGCTCTTCGAGCCTCTGCAGTGAGCAAGGATCTTGTCGTTACATTTCACAAATCTAATTATATGAGAAATGTAACTTGCACAAAACCAGAGTATGCGGAGATTGTAAAACTTTTAAATAATCACTTTATTCTCCCTGCTATTACTTTATCTCCTGATGAGATGAACCCTGAATGGTTGAGTGAGTTCTGGTTTACTTGCACTCATTCAGTTGTTAAGGGGGTATCTCAAATTCAGGGATACATTGATAATGGAGCAACCAAAATACTAATCACTGCAAACACCATTCGCACTGTTTTGCAACTACCAGTGCACGATATTTACGAGCCACTGCCTGACGGAGACGCTGCCAAGGGAGGCATAGTCAATCTCACTGAGATTGATTGTAAGTACTCTGTTGACGCAAATGGTAATCGTAAATATTCCGCTGTTCATAAATCAAAAATGGATGGTGTTTGAAATACTTTATTTTCAAATTTTTCAGTGTCTTGAAACAAAAACAGGGAACTATGATCAATTTAGCTTCCTTGAGGTATAGATCAGTTGATCACTGGTCAACTCTATGAAAGTTGACTATGCAAGTGTGATCTATGATGAACTGGTCAATAGAGTCGTTGAGCCTACCAGGGCAAAATATGTGCCCTATCCTATGTTTATTTCACTGATCTTCACAGTTTGATGCCTATGATAGAGTACCTTTCACTGGTTTTGAACCTACCCTTGTAGGAAGTCAAATATATTCTAAACCAGTGACTGTGTCTCTTCCTGATTTTATGAAACAACCAGGGATACTTGCACCCAGCCTATTACTTCTGTACATCAGTCAGTTACTGCCCCTCCATCGAC
The DNA here is from genome assembly GCA_963422505.1 of Pseudognaphalium luteoalbum. NCBI lineage: Eukaryota > Viridiplantae > Streptophyta > Magnoliopsida > Asterales > Asteraceae > Pseudognaphalium > Pseudognaphalium luteoalbum. Next base: position 55,492,636 of record OY730196.1, read on the forward strand.
CATGTCACCGATCATACCCTCAATGACTAATGTTGGTCAACCACAAGTCAAGAAACCACCAACCGCTCCCAAGAAAAAAATCCAAATTAGGGTCCCTGACATTAAAGGTTCAGAGACATAGAAAAACGAAGACATCTACGGATGCTAAGGATGAAGCAGAGACTGAACGTTCAGTCTCTGCGGGCATGAAAGATTCTATGGCATTACTACTTATACAAAATATAATAATGCAGAAAAATCTCTTGATGTTTGTGTTTGCATGCGACTCGAGCTATATAAATCCTGAGTAGTCCCACTACTGCTGTGTACCTAAGAATACATGCTAAAAGGTCAGCTAAAAGCTGGTGAGCTCATAGGTGTAAATGATAAACATAATGTATGAACCACAAGATTTAATAATGTGTTTGAAATTAATCAAATAAATGGGTATATTACTGCCATGAATCCATAGTTTGAGCTTAACTGAGGGGTCAGGATCCGCCTTTAAGGACCTGAGCGAGGTGCCTCCGAGCGAGTGCCTAATCTTCACTCGTGTGAACAAATGATAATGTGTCCGTTTGACATCACAGTCAAGGTAGCGCGACTACCCCAGACAGGGATTGTCAATCCCATATGGTACCATACACTAACATTCACGCTAAATCCATACTAACAAACTATGTGGTGGAGGACTTTATGATTAGTAAAACAACTCATGCAGTCAATATATCATGTTTTGTACTTGTGTTCACATGTAAAATAAATCTGAGCATGTATTCCCACCCCGGGAGTAAAAATAGTAAAATGTGGGGCTATGAGACTCACCTGAGTCTGATGTGTTTATCTTAATAAACGTGTGTTGATAAACCAAGCAATGATGTCCGTAGACTGTAACCTGAGGGCGTCCAAGATGCGCGTTGGTTAAAATGTGAGTAGGTATCTCAAAAGATCACCTATGCTAGTTGTTCATCCAATTATATGTCCAAATACATTGGTTCGTTTGATTGTTTTTTTGTGTTTCGAAAATATGTACGGCCCGTTGGTGACAGTTTGTAATAATTATAATCTTACATCATTATTATTATGTGTCGTTTGATTGTATACTATTAAAGTATATGTTTCGTGTGTTGTATTGTCTATAAGTGTTGAAGTATATATGTATCATGTACGAGTAAATCGTATGTGGCTCAAAGGTTGTAAATGTTTTACACATAGTGTATAAAGTATTTCCAAACTTTAGTAACGGGGGTTCGGGGGCAGCGCCCCTGATTAGCGGGGTTCCAGGGGTGGCAACCCCTGGCAGGGTCCAAGGGGCAGAGCCCCTGGCTGGGGTCGAGGTCTTGTGCGACACAAAATATGAATTTTTTTATTTCTACTATATTGTTTTAATGAAAAACGCACTTAAAATATGAATTTGGGTAACGCAGGTCATAAAATTTTCAAGTCTTGACACTTAGTAAAAATCTGTGTTTTCAAGGTTCTGATTAATGCGACACTGGGTGCGAAACCAAGTGCGACATAGGCTGTTGTGTCGCAGGTCATGACTGCGACATAAGTCATTGTGTCTCTATGTGCGACGCCCGCAATTTAATGCGACATAGGGTGCTGTGTCGCTATATGCGACATCCGAAAGTATTGCGACATAACATTTCTATCTCTATATGCGACATAGGTAATGGTTCTGCGACATAAGGCTTTATGTCACAAAGGCTCCAGGCCTTGTGCGACACAAAGGGTTTGGTCATTTTTCAAGGCTCGGGTTTGTGGTCAAACGACCTCGGTTTGACCCGAAACTTTTACACAAGTCTTTGAACAGTTTGTAAAGCTTGTAAAAATTATCAGTTTGTGTCGAGAGTCCTTCTATGTGTTGATTTTATAAAATGGCCAAAATCGACATTTCTCGAAAATGTTTCGAAATCAAGTTTTAAACATAGATTTGGATATTACAAAGATAGATGAACAACAATCAAGCAAGAAAATCGAAATGCAAGAGTTTTCGAAAGTGTCGGGATTCTTACAACTTAGCGTGAGAGAATTCCGAAAAGATGGTTGCGTAGCTCTTGTTCTCCAAATGAGTGAGGTGATTTAAGGTGTTTAAATGGTAGTTTTTGGTGGTGTTTGGGGGCTGATTTAGAGAGAGGGAGGAAAGGAAGAGAAAAGGTGGAGTGTTGGTGATGAAAGAGTAAAGTGGTGAATGGAGTGTGGGTGTGGGTTTGGTAAGTCATAGAGAAAGGGAGTGAAAAGGAAAAGGAGGTGAAGGGGGCCCTGACCAAAGGGGCCCACAAGGGAGGGGAAGTCTCCAATTTTTCATTCCCTGCGTTTGCGCTCCGTGCGTTGTTCGTTTACCCGATCTTTTATACGTTTAATTATCGTTATACGTTTTAATACGTGTGTTTTGTTAACAATTTAAATTGCATTGTTTTCATTGGAAGTATTATTAATACTCTATTTCAAGTTACTAAAACGTTGTCGGGTCTCAGCTTGCGTGTTCGTTGCGTAATTGTACATTTATCTAACTCACGTAACATTTTTAAACGTTTTATTCGTGCGCGTGTAATCGTAATATTTTTACTTGCAGTATTTTATCAATATACTTACTAATGAATTATAAAAATATAATTTGGGTTTATTTCATTTGTCGGGCGCGTTTCGTGCGTTTCGGTCACGTACGGTTAGTTTTAGACGATACAAAATACGTTTGTATATATTATCCAAATAATATATAATGAAAATGAGTTAATTTAATGATTTCACATAATTTAATAAATTGTTCACCAACGTCCGTATTGTGATTGTGTCGGATTCCATCCGATAATGAAATGCACGATTTAAATAAATCACGTACGTGTGTATATATAGCAATATACAAATTGATACACACAATTAGCCCTTAACATAACTAATTACATGTATTAATACAATGATTAGGCACTAAGTACTAGCCCTAATTTATCGGGTGTCACAGCATCCCACACCCCCATATCGATTCCACCCATCAGCCACTTGTCCTCCTCACAAAAGGATGACATTTCATCAAAAGGGCTAGTGGTATCAGTGGGTTATAACACACCCATCACTGATGCCACACCACTGGCTACAGACCCGGGCCACCTCTCATCTTACACTGCACCAGCCGTCAATGTCTCTTCATAGTCACATGAAGAGATACAGGTTGACATTTCTGTTTCCGATTATCCATCAGCAGAAACACAAGCTGGTGATGACGAGGAAGCCCAACCCATGGACACCTCCACCTCTGAAGATGACGCACCACCACCACCACCACCATACATCACTACTATTGTTGCTGCTACCACTAAACGTACACCATACCCACTCATCACTGCTCCACCAGCTACTACCATCACTTCACTGATTAAGGAGTTAGATGAAATGTCTCTCTCCAGTGACAACACTTCTATGGTAGCTGTTACTGATCCCTTTGCTGATACTGCCATGGGTGCAGGGGATCAGGGAGACCAATCACAACCACAATGTACACCACCAGCATCTCCACCAAAACCACCATCACCACCAAAACAATTACCACCACATACACTTCCTAAAGCTTCTGATCAAGCCTCTTCATCCACTCCCTCCTCCACTGATAAACTACTTATGGACTATCTCGCTGCATCTCATCAACAGATCAAGCTACTTACTGAGGATAGGGAAGCACTTAAAGGACAAGTTGCTGATCTTACAAAGGCTGTAAAAGCCCTTGCTGATGTCTATGACCCTATTCTTCAATGGAGTTCTGAGGTGAGCGAGAAGGTCAAGGTTTTAGCTGCGGCTGGTACTGATCACTCTCAGCTGCTATAAACTCAAGCCAAAGCTCTTGTTGATCTATCTACCTCTACACGCATCAGCTTGCTCACTCATGATAATGCCATCTCCTCTCTCACTGCTACACAAAAAGCAATGGCTTATTCTATGAAAGAGTACATTTATGCCACTGATAAAATCGTTCCAAAGAAGATTTCTCATCATCAATCCACTAAAGCTGAAGTTGCTGCCCTCCGCATTGATAATAAAAAACTATATCGCTGGATCAAGGAGTTCGTAGCATCTTTCTATGATAAAAAGAGGGAGAGAATAGTTGCTGACAATGATGCTTTCATCAGTCTAGATGCTGATCACAGAGAATTATTGTTGGAATCATTTTCTCTCCGCCCAATCGCTGAAAGGCCCGAGTTAGAAGCTGATGCAGTGGCTGAATTGTCTTGGATTGATATGGATGTTGATGATGAGGATGTGTATGATGAGATTGCATTCCCTGAGTTTCATCGAGATGAACTCAGGATGTATAATGAAAAGATTAAGGAGTGGGCAGCTGATGAGGCAACACGGATTGAGGGGGAGACGGTGAACTTTAAGTTAGCTCACTAGGAATGGATGAACATGGATGAAACTGAAAATGATATTGATATGGATGATGGCGGTGATGACAATGATGGTAATAATGATGATAATAATGGTGATGATAAAGCTAATGGTGCTAATAAGAAGGAAGATGATACTAATGAAAACATGGAGGATCAGCTACATATCTCTTCTCTTCTAACCAAAAGAAAAAGGACCAGGGAAAATGCTACATCTGGGTCTACCTCCTCCAAACATAGAAAGAAATCATTCACCGAGGAGGATATATCAGCAACCATCTCACAACTACAAACCATTTTAGAAGAACCTGAATCACCACCAGAGCCTCAATTAGATATTGTCATATCTGAGGTAAACCCAACACCAACAACAACAACAACAGCAACACCAACAACAATCCAACAAATCACCTTACCTATACCAACCATCAGCAACCCTACAGAATCTACAATTATAACAACAACAGCCACTAATCCTTTTGAAATCACAGTGTCAAATACTTCTACCCCAACTCTCCTTATCTCTTCTGAATCTACATCAGGTAGCCTTCACAGTAATGAAACTAAAGAAGAACGTATTGCTAGAAAGATCAGGGAGAGACAAGAGATAGAACAACAAATGATTTTAAGAATTCAAGCTGAGGCAGAGTCCAAAGAAGAAAGAAAAAGAAGACTAAAGGAACAATCTGAAGTTGATCGTGCTTATCTGTTGAAATTAAGTGGAGAAGAAGCTGTAGAAAGAGAAAGATAAATACTTATGAAAAAGCAGCAAGAGGAATTTGATTTTAAAATGGCCAAGCTGCTTGAAGATGTTGAAAAGTCTGAACTTCAGCAAGAACTTGATACTGAGACAAAATGGAAAGGGTCGAAAAAGAAAGGGGGAGTAAATCCATCAGTGGATAAACTTTGGAATGAAATAGACAGAAAGAAATATGTTGCCAGAATGATTGGAAGATCAAACCCTGCACCTATCACTAAGGTAAATCTGAAAAAGCCAAAGAATAAGTTTCAAGCTAAGCTACTGATTCACAGAGGTTTGGAGACTCAAGCTATTAATCTTGATCAAGTCCGCAAGTTACACAGGGAAGAATGGAATGAAATCAGACTAGCTATCAGTCACTCCTCTAGTGCAGCTAAGAATGAAGTGCTGAATGAGATTGACAGGCTATTCCAGAAGATGGTTGCACTTCAGCTACTTAGACTGGAAGATACTGTCATATTTGTTGAAGAGATAGTGCAGCCACCTAGCCTAAGGTATAGGTCAGGTATAGGTAGCTTATATAGGATTCTAAGCACCTCAAGGTTAAATATTTCTATCCCTGATGGTGTGCCAAGGATTGAAGGCAATGAGATAACTGAAGGAGAAAAAGGATTCGTCTGCAGAGACTTCAATGGTGTATTAAGATTTCAAAGAGAGTCAGAGCTTGAAAAGATAGATCATGAGCAGCTTGTACACTTGATCAGATCTGTCAGCATGCTTCCAAAGAATTCATTAATGAGAAAAGCTATCTTGGAAGAAGGATTAGCAAGACAATTCAGATACTTACCTTCTTCAGATAAATATGAGCTAGCTGATGAGCTCGGTATGGCAAAATAGGATGAGATATGGAACAACTTGTAATAGGTTTCGTAATAGATTAGATTTATTGTAACTAAAACCCCTTGAAATATTTATATATTACAATTCAATAATATCTGATTTTTTGAGAAAAACCAAAAGTGCAAGACTCAGATTATATCAAAAAGAATCCAAAAAGAAAATTGAATGGATCAAGTACAAGTCACTGAATGTTTAATTTCTTAAACACTGACTATAAACTTCCACAACAACAAGTTAGTCTAAGGAGCTTCAACTACAATCATTTAGGGTGAGATTGTTGAGTCACTGGTCGCTGACCAACTCAAACATCAAACGCATGAAAGAAATGATTTAAGTTAAAGCTGTTGTTGCTGAGGTTATGTATTCCCTGATCGCTGGTCAATGTACTCAAGGAATCTGATATGCTGAAGAAGATTAAAACTCAATTTAGTGTGTCACTGACCCCAAGACTTACAGCGAGAGTTTTACATCTTCAAATGAATAAAGGTAAAAGTCATTGCCAGAATAAAAGCTAGTTGCTGAAGATATTCAATTCAAGTCACTCTACAAGAGCACAATAGTTCACAGTGAGTGAGGAGGATTATCTCATCTTCAGTGACTACTCTAAGAAGTTTCTAGTCAAGTGCAAGTTGTTCATCAGTCTTATGTCAGCAACTGTCTTCATATCTTCATAAATATCTTGGGGATTACGTGGCAACAAGTGATTGGTGTTAAGGAAGACGCGATATTCGAGGTAACAGAATTGGGACCACTAAATAATCAAGACTCATAGATCAAACCAATCAAACAGTGACACTTGTCATTCCAAGATCATGATTTGAAGAAAATGTTTACAAGACATCTGTACTATAAATAGAGCAGTACTATGTACTTAGAAACTTTCCGTTTGTACGTGTTAATAACTTGTTAGTCAGTGAGTAGTTTGTCTAAGCACGGTACAGCGAGCAACGAGTGAATAGTTAGCGTGTTTATCCACTACTATTCATCTCATCTTGTAATAGATTAGCTTGAGTAATTGATTTGGATTAGCTTTGGCTATTCCATTCCGCAATCAATACTCAGTGAGTTTTTATGATTAATAAAAATCTCAGTTTAACTAGTATTGCACATTTACCTTAATTGTCATATCTATATCTGTTATACTCTATTTATATATCGTAATTAAAAATTTGGAAATTAACTTGAATTAAAATCATAAAAAGTTTTTAAATGTATTCAAACCCCATTCCACAATTAAACTTTACTTATTGTGATTCCATTTTACTTCGTAATAGTGATTACGGGACTCTCATTATTATTATTTTTATTATTATTATTATTATTATTATTATTATTATTATTATTATTATTATTATTATTATTATTATTATTATTATTATTATTATTATTCAATAAGCAAATATATAATTGATGCCTTTTAATCTAAATAAATGACTAATAATTTATTGACTATATATATTTATTTGACCCTTTCTGAGAAAACTTATAAGGGGTTTATTTTGATTGCTGATTTGCTTAATAAGCTAACATTTAAGTGTTTGTATAAGCCCATTATATGAAGCCTATTTGCTTATCTTTGCTTCTTTGTGAGGGGACTCAAAATAAACTAAATTTTTTTAACTTTATTTGCTTATAAGCAAATAAGCACTAAGTTAAATAAGTTCCCCCAAACACCCCCTAATGGTAATCCAAGGGTTTTTTACCTAGTGGAAAGAAAACTCATTAATGAAGAAATTGTGAGTTCAAGCATTACTTGAATTAATGTGCATACAAGAAGACAAAATTATTTCGTTTACTACATACAACCATATAGGTTCTGGTGAAGAAGATGATGGAAAGAGCAATGGAATTGCATACTCATTGAGCATTGAACATCAATTCTAGACGTTCTCATATTGTGGTCGAATGTATATATAAAATGCAAGGAACCACAACCTTGTAAAAGAGCTTAATTATATTTGATGTTGCAACTCAAATGATAAGATCATTTGGAGTGGGGTGCGGTGGTGAATGTGGCGGCACCACGACACCAGCAATACTCGATGTGGTGGGGCGTCGCCGAGTGGGATATTTTTGGGGTTCACAAGATTTTTTCTTTTCTTTCTTAATTACTTAAACTTATTTAATTAGTGGGTTCTACTCTTATGTAACACGGTGTGATTGAAGTTATTATTGCATGTGTTATGAGATAACACTAATTTATTAGTGATGTGGCACTCATAACATACCACAAAACCTGTACCATTGTGGTTGATCTAACATAGGTTCTTGGAAGGCATAAAGTAGAAACATTTTTTATTGCTAACCTAGAAGTGCCACTTTTAGTGACAATCTCAAGATTCATATTATTATTAATTTTAAATTTTTTTTCTTTGTTCATTTTAGTTCCTCTCGTACGATTGGAGTAGAAATCAACTTTAAATTATAAAATGGTCATGTGACCCCATATAGCAAATCTATTAGCTAATTATGTTTCCTCTTTGACTCTAGCTACCTTCAATTGTTAGTGTGTTTTCAATATAAAATCCGTTGTCTAAAGTGATGTGTACAAAATATTCAGTCTTATTGATTAAACTATTTTTATAGTTTTTTTACTTATTGCTTTGTTTGAGAAGATTCAAATATTTAGAAAAGTAAAACGCGTGCAATTTTTTCTACCTGATTAATTGGATATTAGTAACATAAATAAACCTAATTTTAATGAACTTATTGATGGTTCACGTAGTCAGGAAAGGAGATACTTTGTTGCTCCTATGGCCCTATATATACGTTTAATTTAAAATTATACATACTATTCTATATACACATGATAAACATAATTAACCATTCACATTAAGGAAGGTCGGGTCCTAAAGAATAACTAGCCAATATTTTATATTTACTTTTCCTCGTGGACCTCCTTCATGATGGTATGCCCTAATTGGATTTAAATCTTATCACTAAAGAAATTATCTAAAATTGCTATAACCTAAATCCCAAATCAGAGAGCTCTTAATTAAATCACTTTAATCAACTTTGAAAATTTTGATGTAAGTATGTTTTCTTAAAAGAGATAACTTAACGTTAAACCATACTAAAATCTAGTATGCTATTGATTTGATAAAAATATTCGGAAGACTAAATAATTAAACCGTGCACTTAAAATCGCAGTACGAAAACATAACTTTCTGCATTTCATCTACAGGAACTAAATATATGGAACATTTAATACATTTTCAACCTAATTAGATAGACCTAAAAAGCATTTAAAATTATAATCTATTGGTTTGTATATTATAATAAATGGTTGGGATAAGTCTCTGCGAATGCACCCAATTCATCCTCAATGTCTATTGTGTGTATCGTACTTGGTATTGATGCACTTTACCTACAAAATGCCTAGTTGGCACAAGTTGCATGACAGATGGCTAACTTAGTGCCATGTAGGATGTCTAGTCATATGCGATGTCATAAAACTATTAATAAATGCAACTTTACCTCCAAAAACACACACCCATTCACCCGCTTGTTTTTCACTCCTGTTATTCCCCCAAAATCTCCACCATGTCATCATCATCATCATCATTCTCTTTGAAATATCAACTGTCTCTCCCCCTTTTCTACTTTTGCCATTGTGGAGAGAAGATGTTTGTTCGTACCTTCTAGACGGCGCTCAACCTTGCACGAAGGTTTGTTAAGTGCCCAAATGTAAGTTTACTATTTGACCTGATTTTTGTTTATATCGATTTTGTGTGGTGGATGGAATTATTTGCTTAATAAAGTATTTTTATGGTTTGATTTTCATGTGCATAAGGTTAAAAGTCAGTATTGTGTGCGATATCGCTTTCTCGATGATGAACTTACCGAATGCTATTAGAAAGTTGTTTATGATTTGTTGATGGAAAACATGAACAACTTAAGGAACGTGCAGCTCAAACATGAAGTAACAGACACAAAGATGGAGTTGATGAAGAAGATGGAAGAGTTGACTTATGTTAAGTCAAAAACAAAAATGTTGGACAAGTTGTTGGTTCTATTGGTTGGAGTTGTATCTATGTTGTGTATTTTGCTAGTTGTTGTAGTGATGAAATAGAAGTAGCAGCTAATGTTGATGGTAACAAGCTTTTGTAGTAGAAGTAGTGTTTGTATATTTTGGTTGGAATATAACTTGTAACTTGTAATGCCAATACTTTCGTAATGAAAATTGGTAAATTTCCAACTTGTAATCCCAATGGTGTTCATGTGATAAGCCAAAACACATAAACATATGAAGACAACAAAAGATACTTATAGCATCAATTACATATCATACAAGTCATTTACAACCATGCATCCAACAATGTACAATACTTAAGTTTTTATTAACCGCAAATATCTTATGCAGTTAACAAAAGATGCTTATAGCATCAATTATAGTTACCAAAAGATGCATAAAGCATCACTTACTAAATTGTCTGCACAATATAGCTTAAGTTTTTATTAACCGCAAATAGCTAGTTACTAACCTAATAGATTAACTACTAAAGTTTGAACCCTATTGACTGCACAAAATACAAATTTATCTACACCATATTACATACATTACCCAAAATACAACTTTATATAACATACTTGCATAACGTTAGTTTGTAGTGGTATCTTCCATCAATCACTCCAAGCTCATAGTTGTATCTAAAGTACTTCCTGGACCACCAATCTTCTTAGCAAGCTTGTTCTTTGCAATCCTTTCACTGACCTTCCTTTTCCTTGATTGATTTCCATCATTCACTGACTCTTGTGTTGGCATAATGGGATCTGGATTAGCATCATCATTGAGTGGGTTACTTGCTCCATGTTCCTCTACCACCACACCAGATGAACCCAAACCAGAACTGTACCACCTCAATGATCTTCCAGATGCTCCCAACCTACTAACTGGACCTCTTCCAATTAGAACACCTCTACCCCTTGCCAGTGGAAGTTTACCACCTTTAGTGACTGGACCACTTGTATTCACCGTGACAAGTATGTTACCACCCCTTGTGACTACACCAATAACCATATGTCACACTATAGTATTATATAATACTACTAAAAATTAATCATGTAGAGTATAATACCTTAGGTACTAGCAGGTTGACATGATGCAGGGTTAGAAACAACAGTAGTTTGTATAAGTTGGTGTTGAAACTGATGTAGTCTTACCACCTTTTGTAACTGGACTACTTGTATTCACTGTGACTGGTATCTTACCACCCCTTGAGACTACACCCATAAGCGTATGTCACACTATAGTATTATACAATAATACTGAAAATTAATCATGTAGAGTAAAATACCTTGGGTACTAGTAGGTTGACTTGATACAAGGTTAGAAACAACGGAAGTTTGCATAAGCATTGAAACTGATGCACTCTTACCACCTCTTGTAACTACGAAATCATCTAGTGAGGTTGCATCATCACACCTCTTACCACCTCTTGTAACTACAGACATCTTACCACCCCTTGTGACCGCACCACTCTTACCACCCTTTGTGACTGCAGCACTCTTACCACCTCTCAAGCCATTACGCAAATAAGCCACTGCAAATATATATCAAGAGTAAGTTATCTAAATGTAAAAATGTGTAATTGTAATCTTAATGATGTACCTGTGTTAGAGACTTTTGAGGAGAAATTGCAGTGGCTGACCACTTATATCCACACCTTGTAATTCTTTTGTTGAACTGGTGAAGCAATCCTAGCATTACTGGACTTAGGTACATCACCCTGCAAATATATATCAGGTTTTGAATAAGTTTACAGTGGTATCTATTTGTCAATGGTTGTGCCAAAATGAATGATATACGTGTTTTGAAAATGGAGGTTGAGTTGGAGTCCTTTTTGTTGCAGTCCTGAATATGGCACATAAGCTTTCTTTCTCCCTACCTTCTTCTTTGGAGGTTTCTATCTTATCACATTTTCATTTGTACAACCTTTGGAATTATATCCCTTCTGATAACAGTTTTGACATGTCATAATCCATGCTTAGTAACTAGGCCTGTAAGCAAACTGAACGTTCAACGAACTATTCACGAACCATTTGGCGGGAAGTTCGTCTATGTTCGTTCGTTTTATTATATGAACGAACATGAACAAATTTTTATGTTCGTTTAATTATATGAACGAACATAAACACATGTCTTGTTCGTTCATTTACGTTCGTGAACGTTCGATAATATGTTCGTGAACGTTCGATTAAATGTTCGTTTATTAACTAATAGTTTAATTAAATTAATACATATTTGTATATCTTATTTTGATTTAAGATAATTCTATATTTTAGAAATATTCATTTAATAATATTAGATATCTAGATATTTTTACCTCACATTTTCCTTTCATGTTTCCCTCCACTCTAAACACGTATCTACTCTCTCCCTTTTCTAGTTCCATATATGTTGGTCTTACCTACGATCGGACCAAGCAAAGTAGTTTATCTTCATATTGTGATCGTTTTGTAATGTTGAATATATATTGCAAGGTTTCAAGTTCTATACTATATATGTCAATATGTATATATATATATATATATATATATTTGTTTATATTTGTTGAGGTTCGTTTAAGGAATTAATGAAGAAATTATGTTCGATTACGTTCGTTTGTGTTCGTGAACAAATAATTTTTCTTAGTGAACGAACATGAACAACAAAATTTGTACGCTTATCCGTTCGTGTTCGTTCATTTATTCGCCAAAACCTTAATGAACGAACATGAACAAACATCGTTCGTGTTTGTTCGGTTCGTTTACAGGCCTATTAGTAACCCTTGTTTGCACCCTTGGTTCATGAGATGCTCTATGCCTTTTTTTTCTTGGGCCTTCCAGGCATATTTTGGGGTTTATGTGGTAATGGTTTGTTTTGTTCAACCTTTGGCCAAGACTCCATACAAGGCATAGGATTCATTTGATATTAGTATGCCATAAGATACATTTCCATTCTAAACTATATATGACATGATCTTCTGGCAACTAATCACACTTAAGTATAGCAGCCACCCCATGTGCACAAGGAACTCCATTCATTTCCCACAACCTACATGAACATTCACTCTTGTCTAAGTCCACTACAAATGACCTATTTTGTTGTCTAATCTCAAACTTATTACCTCCAGCATGAATGGCTAACAAATCACGTATTAGATACTTAGTGAAGTTCAACTTTTTTCTTATACTTGGTGTTATATCCATTATGTCAAGTTGCCACCTTCTACTTATGTCCCTCAAGGTTTCCATCCTAATCATCACAATCACTCTAATAGCCTCTAACATGGTAATGATGGGTTTGTTCCTAACCCTCAGCAATACAGAACTCCAACACCCACTGGACCCATTTTCTACAGCGTCACATCCAGTATGCAACCAGAAAAAGGCTCTAGACCATGACGTAGGATTTATTTCCATCAAATATTTATAGGCATTAGGATTAGCTTTCTTAATCTCAGCCATTACCTCTCTAAACTCATTTTCATGAGAAGCTTTCGATGCCCTCCAAAACAAATTTCTAAAAGCTACTCCACTGTATCTCTTCCTGAATTTTCATAGATGTGCCTAGCACACTGCCTGTGCTCTGAATGTGGCATCGCTTCTTTCACAGCTTCAATCATACCCTACATCATTAATATGGGTTAGTAGACATATATATAAATAATTACTTATTTCATAAGGATAAGATATTTACATATGGAAATATACACATTACCTTGTGTTGATCAGACATTAATGTCAAATCTTTACCAGATAGACAATCCAAATCATGACTTAACAACCTTAAAAACCAAGACCAATTATCCTTATTCTCTACACCTACTACTGCCCATAAATAACTTACCTCCACAGGTATTATTTAGGAAACAACCATCTAAACCACTATTCTTCTGCAACCCCTAGCCCACCCATTTTTCAAAGCTTTCAAGCACACATACACTCTTTCAAAGTAAGTGACATCATCAGGATTGACTATCACACCTAGTTGAAAAGTTAAACCAGGATTATTCTTTAGCAAAGTCTCTCCATATGTAACATCCCATAGTTCTCCTCCAATGTCTTCTCATATTCATTCAGACACCATGACCTTGCCCTCTTACATTGTTTTCCACTCACAGTACACTTATACTTCTTCATCACCATATCTGCTAGATCACATAACCTTATTTTAGGGTTCAACCGAATCTTATTAGTAAAATGTTTTCCAATCCACTTATAGTTGAGTAAAGACTCAAACTTGAAGTTTTTGGCTCATGTGTGTAAACTCTTATATGACATTACCATGAATGACTCTTATTCTTTCATCCATCTTCCCATCAACCTCCACTTACAATAACCCTTCCGAATGTTCCTTGTATTTCTAACATTTGGATACCTCTTATGATGTGGAAATGATCATGAGCTACCAACAACTAATCTAAGATCATGGATTAGTTTGGATAACAAGTTAATCTATGTTATATCAACAACGAGTTCTTATTTGTGGGTGGAATATTTCTTGAAAAAAAACTAAAATTACATGCATTTATCTTTATCATTAAGGTAATTAGTACCATCATTGATTTTTTAATGTTTACTTTAATTTTCTATAAGACTCTTAATTAGTCTTAGACTTTTGATATTTCATGACTTATTATCTTCTTTTATTTTGCCATTATAAGGCTTAGAAGTTGTAATAGAATGAAGTTAGTTGATGAAGTTATGAAAGTTAAATTTTCTCTCAAATTGTGTTGATTATTTGAGTTGAATTTTTGCCTAATTGCGGTATTCTTGGTGAATCAACGTTAATTAGAAGAGATTATTCTTGGGTATTCTTAGAATCAAAAAGTCTAATTTGTGTTTGTTATTTTCACCCTTCATCAGTTGGTATCAGAGCTGAAATTCCTGTTCGAAAGAGAAATGGTAATCTACGATATGTTTATAAGGAGCTAAAGAAACCCGATGAACGTGAGATTTTGTTTATAAACAAAATTCTCGATGGCAAATTTAGGTTTTCTAGTTATGAAGAAATGGAAGACATATTTCATCCGAGTTGCAACAACAAGAATGATAATTGTGATATCATTA
Source organism: Pseudognaphalium luteoalbum (assembly GCA_963422505.1). Taxonomy (NCBI): domain Eukaryota; kingdom Viridiplantae; phylum Streptophyta; class Magnoliopsida; order Asterales; family Asteraceae; genus Pseudognaphalium; species Pseudognaphalium luteoalbum. Next base: position 55,507,651 of record OY730196.1, read on the forward strand.
TGGATGGAGGAAGTTGTGTGAATGTAGCATCAATTTCTATGAATGTTGAATCTTTCGGATTTGAGATGGATGCTAAATCTCATGAATCTTATTTTGATGTTGTTTCTTTAGAGTCTGATTTGGATCACAATTCTTTGGAATCTGATATGGTTATTGAATTTGTAAAATTATTTACAAATGGTTGTCAAGTTCAAAAAAGTGATTTGATTGTTGAATTGTGTGGTTGCTCATTGTTCTACAAAAGTGATGTTCATAATAGCCATCGTCAAGCGAGAGTTAAATATGGAAGTGATTGGAAAATTAGATGCAAGATGAAAGGGTAACGAAGTCTATGTGAAAGGACTTGAGGACAAGTCCCAAATTAGAGGGGGAGAATGATGTGGAAATGATCATGAGCTACCAACAACTAATCTAAGATCATGAATTAGTTTGGATAACAAGTTAATCTATATTATATCAGCAATGAGTTCTTATTTGTGGGTGGAATATTTCTTGAAAAAAACCAAAATTACATGCATTTATCTTTATCATTATGGTAATTAGTACCATCATTGATTTTTTAATGTTTACTTTAATTTGCTATAAGACTCTTAATTAGTCTTAGACTTTTGATATTTCATGACTTATTATCTTCTTTTATTTTGCCATTATAAGGCTTAGAAGTTGCAATAGAATGAAGTTAGTTGATGAAGTTATGAAAGTTAAATTTTCTCTCAAATTGTGTTGATCATTTGAGTTGATTTTTTTGCCTAATTGCACTATTCTTGGTGATTCAACGTTAATTAGAAGAGATTATTCTTGGGTATTCTTAGAATCAACAAGTCTAATTTGTGTTTGTTATTTTCACCCTACATCATCTTACCCTTCCTCTGCTTTCCCTTCTTTATATCTTTGATCCTTGGTGGTCTTGTACCACATGTAGCTATGATCTTCATGTAGCTACTCCTTTCATACCATATGGAGTATTCCTTAGCTAGTGCATAGTAAGCCATGCAATCCTTCAACTGTTGAGGTCCTTCATACCTCTCACCCACCTGTGTTTATGATAAGATTAATAGTCAATGGTTAAACTATTATCAAAAATATAGTAAATAATGTCATAAGGACCATAAGTTGTGTTACGAATAATATACATGGGGTTCCTTCAATCTCCAATGAGTAGCACTGGCATGAATAGGAAATTTCTCCAATGGAGGTTTAGGCATAGGCGTGGGATCATTTGAAAGATCTTCTTCATCCTTGGGTTTCAAAGCGTTGACCAAATCATTAATGAAGTCAGCATGTTCATTAAACACTATCGTCTGCATATCTTCATCACCTTCTACATTTGAGGTATCATTACCTAATTGTGGTAGATGTTTATTTTGTGGAAACTTAACAATTGGGATACCCTTCATAACCTCGGCTATCTCATCTTCACCTTCACTTAAATGATCTAGTGAGGCTGCTGAGTCACTCTCTGACTCACTATACTCATCTTCATCTGACTCACTATTCTCAACAGCAGCCTTACTGCTACTCCCCCTTCCTCTGTTATTTTCACCACCTTTCCATCTATTTTTTTTTGCACTTGTGTAACTTTACCAACACTTTTTTATTAAATCATTGTTAACTTGTGTAACCTTTACAGGTTCCTCTACTTCTTCAGCCATTTGTTTTCCCTTATTCTTAGTACTAACCTTAGCTTCTTCGACATTTTTAATATTAACATTTTCATTTATCTTGTCGCACCTGAAAATTCGGGTTGCGGATGCGAATCGGGTCGGGGCGTGACTAATCAATAATCACAAGCACAAAGATATAATGAATGACCACTAAATGCGTCGTTTTACATTGTGTTGATAAAACCAAAGTTTACATCAAAAATATTGTTTACATTAGCCCAGTTCCTTGAAATTGAGAGATTTACATTACATAATTACTTTATACAAAATATAATAATGCAACTAAATCTCTGTTTGATTGAATGAAGACTCAAGCTAATGAATCCAGATTTGGGCAGCCAACCTACCGCTGAGTACCTGTGATACATGCTAAAATGGGTCAATGAAACACTGGTGAGCTCATAGGTTTGTATGTCAACACATATTTGTATGAACCGCAAGATTTAATTGAATCTAAAATGAAATTAAGCAAAATAAAAGTTATACAACCATGAGCACATAGTCTGAGCTTAACTTGAGTGTCAGGTCCCATTAAGGAAACCCAACTGAGGTGCCTCCTACGAGTGCCTAATCTACACTCGTCTTCCTAAATGCTAATACGTCCATTTGACCAGTTAGTGCGTGCTAACCCGGACGAGGATTGTCAATCCTAAATGATATCATATACTAACATTCACGCTACAGATGTATTACCAAACTATGTTGTGGAGGGCTTTGAAATGATTAGTAAAAACAACTCATGTAGTATTTGATTTGTATTGTACTTGCGTTCATATTGTAAAATAAAACGAGTAATGTAATCACACCCCTGATGAAAACCATAAAATAGGGGCTATGAGACTCACCTGAGCCTTGAGTGTTTATCGAAATAAACTTGAATTGATTAGCTGTGAATTGATGTCCGAAGACTTGTAACCTGGGGGTGTCCAAGACACACGATGGTTATAAACATGAGTAGGTATCTCGAAAGACTACCTTTGTAGTTGTTCGTCCAACTAGAATGTCTAAATTACTACGATTTGGTTTTTTAACTGGTCCAAGTTACTACGACTTAGTTGATTAGATTGTCTAAATTACTACGACTTAGTTGTTTTAACTTGTCCAAGTTACTATAACTTGGTTGATTTGATTATGTTTTGAAAACGTGTACGGCCCGTTGGTGATTGGTTGTAATAATAATCTCATTATTATTATTATGATTTCGAAGTGTTCATGTTCAAAAACGTATCACGGTGTGTTTAAGAAGTTGTATCGTATAAGTGTTTGGAGTTACATAAGTTTGACACTTAGTTACATTATTATTATGATTTCTGATTTGTGCGACACTGGGTGCGACATAGTCTGTTGTGTCGCAGATCATGACTGCGACATAAGTAATTGTGTCATTATGTGCGGCATCCGCAATTTAATGCGATATAAGGTGTTGTGTCGCTATATGCGACATCCGAAGGTGTTGTGACATAGTCTCTTGTGTCGCTATATGCGACATAAGTAATGGTTTTGCGACATAGGGGCTTGTGTCGCTATATGCGACATAGGGCAGGATTTTGTGACATAAGAGCTTGTGTCGCTATATGCGACATAGAACAGGATTTGGCGACATAAGGCCTTGTGTCACAGATGGCCTGGAGCCTTTGCGACTTAACGGGCTGTTGGCCGGAATTTGAGCCGAAAATGTGTTTTCCGGTTTTTGTTTGACTTGAAACTTTTACCCAACCCATATTTGGACATTTCAAGCTTAAATAAACAACAAACAAGTGAAAATAATGGAAATCGGAGTGTTTCGGGATTTGACAGAAACTTACAAACTTTACGCCGGAGAAATCCGAAAAATTGGAAACGTAGATCGTTGCGAGGTGGTCGTTTTTCTTCAAAGGAGCAAAATGATTTGAGGTTATTTGATGATTTAGTGTGCTGGTGGTGGTGTGGTGTTTGAAAGAAAATGGAAGAAAGAGAGATAGTGATTGAAATGACGAGGGAAGAAGGTGAGGGGGGTGATGTCCCCTCCCTTGGCCGGTTCTAGTGGGGCCCACCCCTTATGGGTGTGTCTCAAATTTTATTCCCCGTGTTTGCGCTCCGTGTGGCATTCGTTTTCCCGATCGTTTAATCGTTTAAATAATTATTTTAAAATATGAATATATATTCTATGTTTTTGTTGAAGTATTTCATCAAATACTTTTACTTGAGTTATAAAATATAACTTATTCTTGTTTCGATCGTTTGCGTGTCTATTATTTTAATCCCGTAAATGTTGTTTGTACGATACGAATTTGAGTTGAAATATTATCTAAATAATATTTGGATAATTAAATAGTGTCATATTATTTAAAAAAATCGTTCACCAACGTCCGTTTTAATTGAACCGAATTGCATTCGATTTGAAACTTGTACGGATTAATCAAATCGCATAGTTGTATATATTCATCAATATATATATATATATATATATATATATTAATACATTAATTAGCCTAACACAGAACTAATCACATATATTACACTTGATTAGACACTAATTACTAGTCCTAATTTGACGAGTGTCACATTCTCCCCCTGTTAGGAGAATTTCATCCCGAAATTTAACTTGAATCGTGTTTTAAGTAACGTCAGGAAATAACTAAGGATACTTGAGTCGCATTTGGTCTTCCCGTTCCCAGGTGAATTCCGGCCCACACCGTGAATTCCACCTGACTTTAACAATGGGAATACGACTTTGTTTGAGTTGTTTGACCTCACGGTCCATGATTTCGGCGGGTTCTTCAACAAAATGAAGCTTGTTGTCAACTCGGATTTCATCGAGTGGAATGATAAGTGTCTCATCGGATAAACACTTTTTCAAATTTGAAATGTGAAAGGTGGGATGCACGCTGCTGAGCTCGGATGGCAGTTGCAATCAATATGCCACTGGACCTATCCTTTTGAGGATCTCAAATGGTCGAATGTATCTGGGATTCAATTTCCCGCGTTTACCAAATCGGATAACACCTTTCCAAGGTGAAACTTTGAGTAGCACTCGATCCCTAACCTAGAACTCGAGTGGTTTGCGTCTCACGTCAGCATAACTTTTCTGACGATCACGTGCGGCTTTGAGTGTGTTTTGGATCTCGAAGATCTTTTCAGTAGTTTCATGAATGATCTCAGGACCAGTAAGTTGACTGTCTCCCACTTCGGGCCAACAAATCGTTGAGCGGCACTTAGGACCGTAGAGTGCCTCGAAAGGTGCAGCCTTAATGCTGGTGTGATAACTGTTGTTGTACGAAAACTCGCACAATGGTAGATGTTTTTCCCAGTTTACACCGAAGTCAACTACGCAAGCTCGTAGCATGTCTTCCAGTGTTTGAATTGTTCGTTCACTTTGGCCATCGGTTTGAGGGTGGTATGCGGTACTCATATCAAGACGGGTACCCAATGATTTTGAAATGATTGTGAAAAGTGAGATGTGAAACGACTATCCCTATCGGAGATAATCGAGATTGGAACGCCGTGACGCGTTACGATTTCCTTCAGATAGATTCGAGTGAGACGTTCCATTTTTTCCGTTTCTTTGATTGCCAAGAAGTGAGCAGATTTTGTGAGACGATCAACGATCACCCAAATGGTATCGCAACTGCTCGTTGACTTTGGTAGTTTGGTTATGAAATCCACGGCAATTTGTTCCCATTTCCATTCAGGAATGTTGGGCTGTTGGAGTAAAACAGAAGGTTTTTGATATTCGGCTTTGACTTTCGAGCAAGTGAGGCACTTGCCGACGTATGTGGCGATTTCGGATTTCATGCCCGACCACCAGTAAAAATCTTTGATACCGTGATACATTTTATCAGATCCCGGATTAATAGAATACTTTGACTTGTGAGCTTCATCCATCACCAAGTCTCGTAGATTTCCAAAACTGGGTAACCAGATTCAGTTAGAGAGGTACCTAACTCCGTTAGGTTTGATTTCGAATTATTTTTCCATGCCTCGCAAGGCTTCATTTTTGAGGTTATTGGGTTTGAGAGCTTCGAGTTGAGCAGTGAGGATCTGAATGTTTAGGTCGTTGTGAATAGTCATACTGAGGGCTCGGACTCGAAGTGGCTTCAATCGTTCCTTTCGACTGAGGGCATCAACAACAACATTTGCCTTACCCGGATGGTATTTGATCTCGCAATCATAATCGGTGAGCAACTCGACCCATCGGCATTACCTCATATTGAGATCCTTCTAATCGAATATGTGTTGGAGACTTTTGTGGTCGGTAAAGATTGTGCACTTAGTGCCATAGAGGTAATATCTCCAGATTTTGAGAGCAAAAACGTCTATTCCAAGCTCAAGATCGTGAGTGGTGTAGTTCTTTTCATGGATTTTGAGTTGTCGCGAAGCGTAAGCAATGACTTTGTCTCGTTGCATCCGCATGAAACCAAGACCTTGATAAGAAGCATCGCAATATACCACAAAGTCATCGGTACCTTCGGGTAAGGATAGAATCAGAGCGCTGCAAAGCTTTTGTTTCAGAAGTTGAAATGTTGACTCGTGTTTATCAGTCCAATCGAACTTTTTATCTTTCTGAGTCAGTGTCGTGAGTGGTTGAGCTATTTTTGAGAAATTTTCGATGAATCGTCGATAGTACCCCGCCAATCCTAAGAATTGGCGTACGTCGGTCGGAGTGGTTGGCGATTGCCAGCCTTTGATAGCCTCGATTTTTGACAGATCGACATGGATTCCTTGACTATCGATGACATGTCCAAGGAATTGAATTTGCATCCAAAACTCATACTTAGAGAATTTTGCGTAAAGCTCCTTGTGCTTAAGTAGTTCTAGGATGGTTCTGAGGTGTTGCGCATGTTCCTGTTCATTTCGCGAGTATATGAGAACGTCATCAATGAAGACAATGACAAGCTTGTCGAGGTAAGGCTTGCACACCCGATTCATAAGATCCATGAATACGGCTGGTGCGTTGGTTAGACCGAATGGCATCACTTGAAATTCGTAATGCCCATACCGGGTTCTGAAAGCAGTTTTCGGAATATCGGAGTCGTGAACACGTAGTTGGTGATAACCTGACCGGAGATCGATCTTGGAATAAAAACTCGACCCTTGTAGTTGGTCAAACAGGTCATCAATACGAGGAAGTGGATACCGGTTCTTGACAGTTAGCTTGTTCAACTCTCGGTAGTCGATACTCATTCGAAAAGAACCGTCTTTCTTTTTGACAAATAGGACCGGAGCTCCCCAAGGTGAAGAACTCGGCCTAATGAATCCTCTTTCCAGGAGTTCCTGTAATTGGTTGGACAACTCCTGAAGTTCGGATGGTGCTAAGCGGTATGGTGCTCAGGCCACAGGCGCGGCACCTGGCACAAGGTCGATTGAGAACTCAACCTGTCTTGGTGGTGGTAGACCAGGTAGTTCCTCGGGAAAGACTTCTGTAAAGTCTCGAACGATGGGCACATCCTCAAGTCGCTTCTCCTCCGACTTTTTCTCCATGATATGCGCGAGGATTGCTGGATAACCCTTTCTCAGAAACTTCCGGGTTTTCAAACAGGATATGATGTTGAGTCTCGTCCCACCGGTCTCCCCCTGTATGACCAAGGTTCTACCGACGGCGAGAGGAATAAGAACGATTTTATCGTAACAAATGATTTCGACACGATGCTTGGACAATCAGTCCATACCAATGATAACGTCGAAACTTCCGATTTCAATGGCCATAAGGTCGATTGAGAAAGTCTCGTCGGCTAGGTAAAAGGTGCAATTAGGTATCACACTATCGATTTCTATGAGTTTACCATTTGCAAGTTCTACGGTGTACTTAACATCTAAAGCAACAGGTGCGATATCAAGTAGGGGGCAAAACTCATCAGAAATAAAGCTTCTATCAGCACTCGTATCAAACAGAATAAAAGCATATAAGTTGTTGAGGAGGAACATACCCGTGACCACATTCGGGTCCTGGCGGGCATCCCCGGAGTTGAGTACGAATGCTCTTCCCCTTGCGTTGTTGTTCTTGTTCTTGTTTTTAGGACATTCATTTCTAAAGTGTCCCGTTTTCCCACACCCAAAGCAGGATTTGGGTTGGTTGGCATTGTTGTGAGTAGTGTTGTTGTTAGATTTAGGGGCTCGGCAATCTTTGGTCAAGTGTCCGTACTTCCTGCAGTTGTTGCAGAGAGTACTGCATGGACCGTCGTGGTGGTAGTTACACTTGGAGCAGTATGGCCTGTCCCCAGTGTATCCATGCTTGGGTTCAGAATTGGTAGTGTAAACTTGGATGGCATTAGAGTTCTTGTTCTGGTTGTTGTGGTGTTCAGACGATTACGTTTGTTGTTGGAGGAGGAGGATGTGTTGGATGTCTCACAGCTGAAAACCATGGCCATGAGTTCATGTGCCAACCGGATTGCACTTTCCACGGTGGTTGATTTTGATGAGGCGACGTTCCCCTGGATTTTCTCCAGGAGGCCGCGGATGTATCTTTTGATGCATTTTCCCTCCGGATCAACCAAACCCGGGCATAATAAGGAGAATTGCTGGAATTTGGTGGTATATCCAGCGATGTCAGTTCCCTGCACTGTCAAATGCCAGAATTCTTCCTCCAGATGGTGCAGTTCTTCTTTGGGACAGTATTTGTCACTAAGGTTTTTCTTCAGTTCAGCCCAAGGAAGTCGGTTTGCTATCTCAATGCCCACAGAGTTTGCGTGGGTGTTCTACCACGTAAGTGCACCTTCCTGAAAGGTGTATGCATCAAACTTGACTTTGTTATCCTCCGTACAGTTGCAGAGGTTGAAAATGGATTCCATACGTTCAATCCACCTGATTAGACCAATAGCACCTTCCGTGCCTTTGAAATAGAGCGGTTTGCAGCTAAGAAAATCCTTGTAAGAGCAAGGTTTGATAACAGGGGTATTGACTGGGGTTTCGTCATTACTTCGAGAGTTTCGAGGTGAATCCCGAGCAGCCAAAGCATCGGCTACTGCTCGAGATACGACAGCAGCAAGTTCGGCATCACTGTAACTTTTTCTCTCTGGCGGCATGATTCTTCAAGAGAGAAAAAAGAGGCACATGAGAAGTTGTACCAGAATGATAATTCGATAGATGTACCTATATTAAAGTGGTAATATACAACATCACAAAGTGAAAATTAACAATGTAAGATAGTTGAGAGAAATTGTCAATTAATATTATGGTGTTAAACGATTATAGACAATTTCAAGTTACGCGCCCCAAAACTTACAGGATTAAATTATTAACAAAAAGGTGCCGGGAATTGTTACATCCGGTCAAATTACATGGGTCCTACGAAAGCATAATAAAGTACAGATTTAGCCTAATCTAATATTGACGTAGGTTAAGTTGCGGTAGTAGTGCGGTGAGATGGTCCACAGATTCTGCGAGTCTGCTAACCATTCGGAGGGCGTCCTCGGTTTCCCTTAGACGTGTCTCGCACTTATTCAATCTTGATTGTAGGACGGAGATTTCATTTCGGTTGCCAATCTCTTGGTTGTGGACAACCTTCATAGTTTCGATGGTTTCACCAAGACGGTTGTCAAGGGCGTCCATGTTGTTGACGGTATTTTCATGATCTTCGGAGACTTGGTTGATACGTTCGAGTGACGCGATTCTCCAGTTTTCGTTGGTTTCTTGGAGTTCGATATCCATAGTATTAAGTTGTTGCTCGTGACGGTATAGCCTAGTGGCTAAGTCCAACAAAGTGAAGTGAGTGAGGTATGGGTCAGCTCGAGGCAACCTGGTGTTCCTCCTAGCTACCCTTGGGTTTCGTGATCCATACGGATGAGAGCGAGACGAATTGGGTGGTGTGTTTGCCATTCCGAGACAAAGCGTTAGAAAGAATGAGGCCTATATCCATATAATACATATATAATATAGCCTAAGATATTAAGCGAGAGTGAGGCCTATCTATGTGTGTATATATATATATATATATATATATATATATATATATATATCACATAATAGTCACTGAACCTAATCATACTTAATAAGGAATACTGCCTAACAGTCATAGTCTAGGCCGACTAAAAGCAACCTAGTTTACTAGAACCTTAGGCTCTAATACCAATCTGTCGCACCCCCAAATTCGGGTTGCGGAAGCGAATTGGGTCGGGGTGCGACTAATCAATAATCACAAGCACAAAGATATAATGAACGACCACTAAATGCGTCGTTTTATATTGTGTTGATAAAACCAAAGTTTACATCAAAAATATTGTTTACATTAGCTCAATTCCTTGAAATTGAGAGATTTACATTACATAATTACTTTATACAAAATATAATAATGCAACTAAATCTCTGTTTGATTAAATGAAGACTCGAGCTAATGAATCCTGATTTGGGTAGCCAACCTACTGTTGAGTACCTGTGATACATGCTAAAATGGGTCAGCGAAATGCTGGTGAGCTCACAGGTTTGTATGTCAACACATATTTGTATGAACCGCAAGATTTAATTGAATTTAAAATGCAATTAAGCAAAATAAAAGTTATACAACCATGAGCACATAGTCTGAGCTTAACTTGAGTATCAGGTCTAATTAAGGAAACCCAACTGAGGTGCCTCCTACAAGTGCCTAATCTACACTCGTCTTCCCAAATGCTAATACGTCCGTTTGACCAGTTAGTGTGTGCTAACCCGGATGAGGATTGTCAATCCTATATGATATCATATACTAACATTCACGCTACAGATGTATTACCAAACTATGATGTGGAGGGCTTTGAAATGATTAGTGAAAACAACTCATGTAGTATTTGATTTGTATTGTACTTACGTTCATATTGTAAAATAAAACGAGCAATCTAATCACACCCCTGATGAAAACCGTAAAATAGGGGCTATGAGACTTACCTGAGCCTTGAGTGTTTATCGAAATAAACTTGAATTGATTAGCTGTAAATTGATGTCTGAAGACTTGTAACTTGGGGGTGTCCAGGACACGCGATGGATATAAACATGAGTAGGTATCTCGAAAGACTACCTTTGTAGTTGTTCGTCCAACTAGAATGTCCAAATTACTACGATTTGGTTGATTAAATTGTCCAAATTACTACGATTTGGTTGTTTAACTGGTCCAAGTTACTACGACTTAGTTGTTTTAACTTGTCCAAGTTACTATAACTTGGTTGATTTGATTATGTTTTGAAAACGTGTACGGCCCGTTGGTGATTGGTTGTAATAATAATCTCATTATTATTATTATGATTTCGAAGTGTTCATGTTCAAAAACGTATCACGGTGTGTTTAAGAAGTTGTATCGTATAAGTGTTTGGAGTTACATAAGTTTGACACTTAGTTACATTATTATTATGATTTCTGATTTGTGCGACACTGGGTGCGACATAAGGCTTTGTGTCGCTAGGTGCGACATAGTCTGTTGTGTCGCAGATCATGACTACGACATAAGTAATTGTGTTGCTATGTGTGACATCCGCAATTTAATGCGACTTAAGGTGTTGTGTCGCAATATGCGACATCCGAAGGTGTTGCGACATAGTCTCTTGTGTCGCTATATGAGACATAAGTAATGGTTTTGCGACAAAGGGGCTTGTGTCGCTATATGCGACATAGGGCAGGATTTGGTGACATAAGAGCTTGTGTCGCTATATGCGACATAGAACAGGATTTGGCGACATAAGGCCTTGTGTCGCAGGTGGCCTGGAGCCTCTGCGACATAACGGGCTGTTGGCCGGAATTTGAGCTGAAAATGTGTTTTTCGGTTTCCGTTTGACTTGAAACTTTTACCCAACCCATATTTGGACATTTCAAGCTTAAATAAACAACAAACAAGTGAAAATAATGGAAATTGGAGTGTTTCGGGATTTGAAGGAAGCTTACAAACTTTACGCCAGAGAAATCCGAAAAGGTGGAAATGTAGATCGTTGCGAGGTGGTCTTTTTTCTTCAAAGGAGCAAAATGATTTGAGGTTATTTGATGGTGTTATTTGATGATTTAGTGTGATGGTGGTGGTGTGGTGTTTGAAAGAGAATGGAAGAAAGAGAGATAGTGATTGAAATGAGGAGGGAAGAAGGTGAGGGGGGTGATGTCCCCTCCCTTGGCCGGTTCTAGTGGGGCCAACCCCTTATGGGTGTGTCCCAAATTTTGTTCCCCGTGTTTGCTCTCTGTGTGGCGTTCGTTTTCTCGATCGTTTAAATAATTATTTTAAAATAAGAATATTTATTCAATATTTTTGTTGAAGTATTTCATCAAATACTTTTACTTGAGTTATAAAATATAACTTATTCTTGTTTCGATCGTTTGCGCGTTTATTATTTTAATCGCGTAAATGTTGTTTGTACGATACGAATTTGAGTTGAAATATTATCTAAATAATATTTTGGATAAAATAGAGTTATTAAATAATGTCATATTATTTAATAAAATTGTTCACCAACATCCGTATTAATTGAACCGAATTGCATTCGATTTGAAACTTATACGATTTAATCAAATTGCATACTTGTATATATTCATCAATATATATATTGATACATTAATTAGCCTAACACAGAACTAATTACATGTATTACACTTGATTAGGCACTAATTACTAGTAATAATTTGACGGGTGTCACATATCTCCTCATCAACTTCACTAAAAAACTCTTTGTTGTTACAAACATAACCATCTTAGCTTTCAATTATGTCAAAGAACGTATCTAGATCTTCATCATTTTCCTTTTTCATTAAGTTCTCAAAACCAGAATCAGGTAAAAGATAATATGCATTTGACATTGTTATTCCAATTTCACGCATTATTAACTCAATAAACGCATCAAAACTCATCATATTAACTAACAATGAAACTTCTTCTTCACCAATATACCTGAGTGGTTGGAATAAGAAAGCCCCGTCATAATGGACAGTTTCTCGAAATGTACCCTCCATATTCTGCATAAAAAGGAACAACAAACACAAAATTCGTGAGAAATCTACTAAATCGCTGATGGGTGTTCGACCATCGCAAATGCGAGTGATCACAACGCCTATCAGTGGGTGTTTTAAATTTATAAATGCGGGGGTCTAAGTATGACTTATTACTACTGAACCAAAGGCTAGTAGATGGTAAGTATGACCTAGAGTCGTTCTTAAAGAGAAACTGAATAGAAACGAAGATGATCCAATCAATCGTTACTTTCTAGTATAGGTTTTTATAAAAGTGCATTGGGGGTTTTGGTTCAGTTAACTAATAAAGTAAATAAAGCGAATAAAAGATGATAATAAATCAGATGATGGAAAGTAGTATTTGTTGTGATTTCATTAGCTCATAATATGGGATGATGAGTTCTTAGAGGAAACATTTATCTAAATTGGGAATGTTTACTAGATTCGATAGCTTATGGTATAACCCATAGATTCCTTATCAGTCGGTTATCAATTGATATGTCACGGGGAACTAGGGTATCGTGATTCTGATCAGACAGACAATACTCAACTCTCCACACTCTCCTGCGAGGGAGTCAGTGGCCCTTATTATTGAACACGTTCGCTCATGGGAGAAGGAAAAGAGTAACAAGTCCATAACAAGTCTAACCGTTCTTAATACCACAAGAACTACAAATCTGGCAAACAACTAACTTAGAAAATATGTTCGGACTTATTTGATTAATTCCTATTAGTGAAACTCAAGCATGGTAAATGAGGGAAAGTGTTTAGGTTTCTTGTGTACCTTACTTTAGGTTTCAAGGTTTAAAGAAATATATCATTTTAAATTGGATTTTAAACTTGCCTTTCTTAATACAATTAACAAATCTCTAGGTTTTCGTGAATGATTAATTAGCCTATAGCCTACCTACTCTAATCTAATCTAAACTATTCTAATTAAAATGCTGGCGGCTTTTGCATAAAGTTAAACCCATACCATATCGGAAAATACTACAGTAGTTCACAACGTATTTAATCGTTTACCGATGTTTCCGTTGTGAATTTAATTGCTTCGCAATGTTTTCATGATAAGTACATTGTGATTGGAGGTGTACTATACTCATGGCAATTCCACGTAATCACATTGCAATTTATGATAATTGCATGACGTTACAATTAAGCCGTAGTTTTGACACAGATAATTATTGACCAAGTATTAAGGTTCACGACTCCTCTTTACAAGGTTATAATCATGTTTGTTAGTCGAAAGGCGAATATAAGTTTTATGTTTAAAATCACAAGATAAGTCCGTTCATAAAGTTTCCATTTTTTATAATGTCGATCCATAATACAAATCCTTTGATCGTTTACCGACTTCCATACATTTGTACTCCGCTTAACAGCGTTTCCAGTACTCTATCAGGTAAACAGTCGAATAGGGGCCGTCATATTAGTTCACGACATATTTAAGATCATCCCATAATTATTTATGCTAATTACATCACAACAAATACAATAGTAATCTACTCGCTAATCATGGCATAAACTATCTCTAGCATAATTAAAGTATACATATCTAATTAAGATAGATAAGGATAGAAATAACCGATGTAAATGCGCGAGAAGGAATAGAATTGAATTAATAAGAATAACTCCAAGCTTACACCAAATATTACAAGCACGTTCCTTGCTTTCGTTCTGTTCAAAACAAGTTTCCTAAACTAGCTCAATAGAATGAGAAAGTAAATCTAACAAATTATGAAAGAAATAACAAAGTGAGAAAGTATTTAAGAAAGGTGTGTGATGGTGTAGGAAAGGTGTGTTTTTTTTGGTGTGTCTTCAAATGAACCATGGGCTCCCTATTTATAGGGGAAAATTGGTGCATTCTAGCAACTTGGGACACATGTTAGCAAAAGGTGGGAAAGTTGCTAGCACATGTACCTTAAAGCGCGTAAAGGTCTAGCACGTGTACCCTAAAGTTGCGGAAAAGGTCTAGCACTTGTACCCTGCGAGTATGGGCGAGGACGAAAAAGCGCATGAGAGACAGGGACAGGCCATCCGAAGGTGCCACCATGGTGGCCGGCAGTGGTGGGGTGGTGGCCGGCGGCGGCTGCCTCTCCCCCGTCCCGGTTCGTCATCTTTCGTCTTGTTTCTTGATTCGTGCGTATCTCCTTCGTTATGCGTCTGTTTACGTTGATTTTTTTTGCGTTGGATTCGTTTTTCAAAAACGAAGACTTTGATGTAAAGAAATCCCAAAAATATGTCTCTGATCTTTGGATGTCTCTCTCGAATCATCTGAATCTTCCGGCGTACGTAGAATCTTCATTCTTCATCCGTTTTTGTTATTTCTTCTTCTGTTAGATTCGTAGTTTGAAAATGAACATCTTGGATAAGAGAAATCTCAGTGATGGGAACTTTTGCCTTTAAATCTTGTCTCGATGTCTTGAATCTTCAAACGTGTGTGGAATCTTCATTTTTCGTCCGTTTTGCTTGATTTTTCTCGTGCAACTCTATTTTGACCTTCTTGACAAAGTTTCATTGAGTTGAACATTGTTTGAGTTTATTTGCCAAGTATTGTTCCAGAATAAGAGAGATATCGGTAGGAAAAACGTGACTTTAAGTATCCCACACTTAGAACTTTGCTTGTCCTCAAGCAAACTCGAATTTCAAGCATGGTTAGAAATAAGTAGATAATGAAATTGTAACACCCGCCAAATTAGGACTAGTGAATAGTGCCTAATCCTTTGTTAATACATGTAATTAGTTCAGTTTTAGGCTGATTAATGTATCGAAATATATATATTGATGAATATATACGAGTATGCGATTTTATTAAATCGTACAAATTTCAAATCGAATGCAACTTGATTCAATTAATACATACGTTGGTGAACAATTTTTATTAAATAATATGACATTATTTAATAACCCTATTTTATCCAAAAATATTATTTAGATAACATTCAACTTGAATTCGTATCGTACAAACAAAGATTACGCAATTAAAATAACAAACACGCAAACAAAATGAAAAAAATTAAGTTATATTTTATAACTCAATTATTAAGTATTTAATAAAGTACTTCAAGTAAAATATCGAATAAACATTTGTATTTTAAAACCTATAATTAAATGTACAGAAGTTTATTTAAACGTTTAAACAATCGGAAAATGAACGCCGCATGGAGCGCGAACACGGGGGATTAAAAAGTTGGAAAGGCCACACTAGATGACCTCTCCCAAAACCGCCCCCCTCCCCTCTCTTTCCCCTCATTTTCAATTTTCATAACACACACACACATCCCCTTTCTTCTCTCTCTTCTCTCTCATCAAATACCACCACCACACCACCACCACCTTAATTCATCGAAAACTACCATAAAAACTTATCATCTCATCTCGCTCATTTGAAGAAAAAGAACCACCGTATCACGATCTACATTTCCACCTTTTCGAAATTCTCCGGCGCTAACTCGTAAGTTTCCGACAAAACTCGAAACACTCCGATTTTACTTATTTTCACTTGTTTATGGGTTATTTAAGCTTAAAATGTCCAAATATGGGTTGGGTAAAAGAATCGGACCAAACGGTCGCTGGAAAACATGTTTTTGGCTCAAATTCCGGCCAACGGCTTGTTGTGTCGCAGAGGCTCCAGGCCACCTGCGACACAAGCCCTTATGTAGCTAAACCCCCACTTATGTCGCATATAGCGACACAACTGACTATGTCACAAAACCTTCGGATGTCGCATTTAGCGACACAAAACACTATGTCGCAAAACCTATTTCCGTCGCATATAGCGACACAACATTTTATGTCGCATAAATTGCGGATGTCGCACTTAGCGACACAAGCTCTTATGTCGCAGACATGATCTGCGACACAAAAGACTATGTCGCATCTAGCGACACAAGCCTTATGTCGCACACTGTGTCGCATGAAACAGAACCAAGAAAACATAGATTTTACTAAGTGTCGAGACCTAAAATTTTATCACTTGATTTCACCCAAATTCAAGTCCAGGTGCGTTTTCACCAACCAGGGGCTAGCCCCTTGGAACCCGCCAGGGGTTGCCACCCCTGGGACCCCGCTTACCAGGGGCGCTGCCCCCGGACCCCCGTCACTTAGAGTTTGTAAATACATTTCACACCAAGTGTCAAACTTGTATAACACCAAACACGAATACGATAGAACTTCTAAAACACATTGGAACATACCTTTTAAGTATAACACTTCGAAATCATAATAATAATAGTTGAGATTATTATTACAAACAATCACCAACGTGCCGTACACATTTCGAAACTCAAGTTAATCAACCAAATCGTAGTCATTTGGACATTCTAGTTGGACGAACAACTACAAAGGTAGTCTTTTAAGATACCTAACTAATTAATAACCATCACGTGTCGTGGACACCCTCAGGTTACAAGTCTTCGGACATCACTACTCGGCTAATCAACTCAAGTTTATATATATAAACACTTCAAGACTCAGGTGAGTCTCATAGCCCCTATTTTACTGTTTTATTCAGGGGTGTGATATCATCGCTCGTTTTATTTAAACTATATGAACGCAAGTACGAAATCAAACAAATACTACATGAGTTATCTCACTAATCTTTTCAAAGTCCGACTTGATACATAGTTTGGTAATACGTTGTAGCGTGAATATTAGTATATGGTACCATATAGGATTGAACCTCCTCGTCCGGGTTAGCATGCACTAACTGGTAAACGGATGTACTAATATTTGTTCAGACGAGTGTAGATTAGGCACTCGTGGGAGGCATCTCGACCAGGATTCCTTAAATGTGGACCTGACACCTCGGGTTAAGCTCAGACTATGTGCTCATGGCTGTAAAACTTTTATTTTGCTTGATTGCAATTTAAATTCAATTAAATCTTGCGGTTCATACAATATGTGTTGACATACAAACCTGTGAGCTCACCAGCATTTCGCTGACCCATTTTAGCATGTATCACAGGTACTCAGCAAAAGGTTGTACTGCATTCAGGAATCATTAGCTCGTGTCAGCATGCAAACATTCAGAGATTTAGCTGCATTATTATATTTTGTATAATTTAATTATGTATGTAAATCTCTTAATCCAGGAACTGAGCTAATGTAAACTTTGATTTTATTAATACAAGTTGTAAAACAACGCATATAGAGTCATTCATTATATCTTTGTGCTATGACTATTGATTAGTCGCGCCCCGACCCGATTCGCTTCCGCAACCCGAATTTGGGGGTGCGACAAATTGTTATAAGAGCCTAAGGTTATAGTGAACTAGGTTGCATTTAGTGGGCCTAGATTATGACCATTAGGTAGTATTCCCTATTAAGTATGATTAGGTTCAGTGACTACATGATATTCATTTAATTTAACATAGCATGATCAACTATGTACAATTAAAAGAATATGATGTGAGACCTGAAAGGAGTCATGACTGAACAGGATACACTAGTTGACTCTAACCACGAGAGAAACCGAGACTCAAACATGTCTGTGTTAGACACTTTAGGCTATTATGTGATATGTATATATACATAGTTAAGCCTCGCTCTCGCTCAATATCTTAGGCTATATTATATATGTATAATATGAATATAGGCCTCATTCTTTCTAACGCTTTGTCTCAGAATGGCAAACACACCACCCAATTCGTCACGCTCTCATCCGTATGGATCGCAAAACCCAAGGGTGCCTAGGAGGAACACCAGGTTGCCTCGAGCTGACCCATACCCCATTCACTTTGCTTTGTCAGATCTAGCCACTAGGCTACACCGACACGAGCAACGACTTGATACAATGGATATCGAACTAAAAGAAACCAATCAAAACTGGAGACACACATCGCTCGAACGTATCAATCAAGTCTCCAAAGATCACGAAAATACCGTCAACCACATGGACACCCTTGACAACCGTCTGGGTGAAACCATTGAAACTATGGAGTTTGTCCACAACCAAGTGATTGGCAATCAAAACGAAATTTCCGTCCTACAATCAAGGCTGAACCAGTGCGAGACACGTCTAAGGGAAACCGAGGATGCCCTCCGAATGGTTAGCAGACTTGCAGAATCTGTGGACCATCTCACCACACTACTGCCACAACTCAATCTACATCAGGATTAGCTTAGGCTAAATCTATACTTTATCATGCTTTTGTAGGACCTATGTAATTCGACTGGATGTAATAATTCCCGACACTTTTGGTAAAACTTCTAAGTCTGTGACTTTTTGAAACTCCTAACTAGAAATTGTCTGTAACCATTCAACTTCGTAATATGAATTGACAGTTTCTCCCATTATTTCTACATTGTGCTTTTACCTGTGATGTTGTATATTACCACTTTTATATATATACATCTATCGTACTTATTATTTTGGTACTACCTCTCATGTACCTTTTATTTCTCTCTTGAAGAATCATGCCGCCAAAGAAGAAAAGTTACAGTTATGCCGAACTTGCTGTTGTCGTATCTCGAGCAGTAGCTGATGCTTTGGCTGCTCGGGATTCACCTCGAAACTCTTGAAGCAATGACGAAACCCCAGTCAATACTCCTGTTATCAAACCTTGCTCTTACAAGGATTTTCTCAGCTGCAAACCACTAAATTTCAAGGGCACGGAAGGTGCCATCGGTCTAATCAGGTGGATCGAAAGGATCGAATCTCTCTTCGGTTTGTGCAACTGCACGGAAGACAGCAAGGTCAAATTCGCTGCTTACACCTTTCAAGAAGGTGCACTCACATGGTGGAATACTCACGCCAGTTCTGTGGGCATTGATGTAGCAAACCAACTCCCCTGGGCAGACCTGAAGAAAATGCTAAGGGACAAATATTGCCCCACCGAGGAACTCCACCAGTTGGAGGAAGAATTCTGGCATTTAACTGTTCAAGGCAATGATATCGCTGGTTACACCACCAAATTCCAGCAACTCGCCCTTCTATGTTCGGGTTTGGTAGACACAGACGAAAAACGCATCAAGAAATACATCTGCAGCCTCCCAGTGAACATCCAGGGAAATGTTGCCTCATCCAAGCCAACCACCATCCAAAGTGCTATCCGGCTTGCACATGAACTCATGGCGATGATTGTCAGCCGTGAAGCATCCACCACCCCTTCAAACAATAAACGCAAACCTACTGAACACCACGACCAAATAAACAAGAAACCCAATGTCATCCAAGCTTACACCTTCAACACTGAACCTAAGCGTGGGTATACTGGGAACAAACCTTATTGTTCCAAGTGTAACCGCCACCACGAGGGTCAATGCAATACCCCTTGCAACAACTGCAGGAGACACGGGCACTTGACGAAAGATTGCTGAGTTCCCAAATCCAACAACTATACCTCCAACAACAACAACACTAGGCCGCCTAGAGCCTGCTTCGAATGTGGGAACACCGGGCACTTCAGGAATGAATGCCCGAAACTGAAGAACAACAAAAACAGCAATAACAACGCTAGAGGTAGATCCTTCGTACTCAACTCAGGGGACGCCCGCGAAGACCCAAATGTGGTCTCGGGTATGTTCCTCCTCAACAACTTAACTGCTTCTATTCTATTTGATACTGGTGCCGATAGAAGCTTTATTTTTAATGAATTTTACCCATTGATTGACATCACCCCTGTTGCTCTAGATGTTAAGTACACTGTAGAACTAGCGAACGGTAAAATCATAGAAACCGATAGTGTGATACCTAATTGCACTTTAAACCTAGACAACAAAACCTTTTCAATCGATCTTATGCCCGTTGAAATTGGAAGTTTCGACGTCATCATAGGAATGGACTGGTTATCCAAACACCGAGCCGAAATCGTTTGTTACGATAAGATCATTCGCATCCCTCTCGCCGCCGGTAGAACTTTGATCATACATGGGGAGACCGGTAGGACGAGACTAAACATCATCTCTTGTTTGAAAACCCGAAAATTTCTAAGAAAAGGGTATCCGGCAATCCTCACACACATCATGGAGAAAAAGTCGGAGGAGAAGCAACTTGAGGATGTGCCCATCGTTCGAGACTTTCCAGAAGTCTTTCCCGAAGAACTGCCTGGTCTGCCACCGCCAAGACAGGTCGAGTTCTCAATCGATCTCGTGCCAGGTGCTGCACCCGTGGCTCGAGCACCATACCGTTTAGCCCCATCCGAACTTCATGAGATGTCCACCCAGTTACAGGAACTCCTGGATAGAGGATTCATTAGACCGAGTTCTTCACCCTGGGGAGCTCCGGTCTTATTCGTGAAGAAGATAGACGGCTCTTTCCGAATGTGCATCGACTACCGAGAGTTGAACAAATTGACCATCAAGAACCGATATCCACTCCCACGCATCGATGACCTGTTTGACCAACTACAAGGGTCGAGTATTAATTCAAAGATCGATCTTCGGTCAGGTTATCATCAACTTCGAGTTCGCGACACCGATATACCGAAAACTACTTTCCGAACTCGTTATGGGCATTATCAATTTCAGGTGATGCCCTTCGGTTTAACAAACGCACCGACTGTATTCATGGATCTTATGAATCAGGTGTGCAAGCCATATCTCGACAAGTTTTTCATTATCTTCATTGATGACATTCTCATATACTCACGAAACGAACAAGAACACGCGCACCATCTCCAAACCATCCTAGAGCTACTTAGACACGAAGAGTTATATGCTAAATTTTCTAAGTGTGAGTTCTGGATACAAACCGTTCAATTCCTTGGACATGTTATCGATAGTCGAGGAATCCATGTCGATCCATCAAAAATCGAGGCTATCAAAGACTGGCAGTCGCCAACCACTCCGACCGAGGTACGCCAATTCTTGGGATTGGCAGGGTATTATCATCGGTTCATCGAAAATTTCTCTAAAATAGCTCAACGACTCACGACGCTGACTCAAAAGGATAAAAAGTTCGACTGGACCGACAAACAAGAGTTAGCATTTCAGCTTCTAAAGCAAAAGCTTTCGAGTGCTCCTATTCTATCACTTCCCGAAGGCACCGATAACTTTGTGGTATACTGCGATGCTTCTCACCAAGGTCTCGGTTGCGTGTTGATGCAACGGGACAAAGTAATTGCTTACGCTTCGCGATAGCTCAAAATTCATGAAAAGAACTACACCACCCATGATCTCGAGCTAGGAGCTGTCGTCTTTGCCCTCAAAATATGGAGACATTACCTCTACGGCACAAGGTGCACAATCTTCATCGACCACAAAAGTCTCCAACATATCTTCGATCAGAAGGATCTCAACATGAGACAACGCCGGTGGGTCGAATTGCTCACCGACTACGATTGTGAGATCAAATACCATCCGGGTAAGGAAAATGTTGTTGCCGATGCCCTCAGTCGAAAAGAACGAACAAAACCACTTCGAGTCCGAGCCCTCAGTATGACCATTCACAATGATCTAAACATTCAGATTCTCACTGCTCAACTCGAAGCTCTAAAACCCGATAACATCAAAATTGAAGCCTTGCGAGGCATGGATAAACAATTTGAAATCAAACCTAACAGAGTTAGGTACCTCTCTAACCGAATCTGGCTGCCTAGTTTTGGAAACCTGCGAGACTTGGTGATGGATGAAGCTCACAAGTCTAAATACTTTATCCACCCGGGATCCGACAAAATGTATCACGGCATCAAAGAGTTCTATTGGTGGCCGAACATGAAAGCTGAAATCGCCACATACGTCAGGAGGTTCCTTACTTGCTCAAAAGTCAAAGCCGAATATCAAAAACCTTCTGGTTTACTCCAACAGCCCAACATTCCTGAATGGAAATGGGAACAAATTGCCATGGATTTCAAAACCAAACTACCAAAGTCAACGAGCGGATGCGATACCGTTTGGGTGATCGTTGATCGTCTCACAAAATTTGCTCACTTCTTGGCAATCAAAGAAACAGACAAAATGGGAACGCCTCAAATCTACATCAAAGAGGTTATTTCTCGACACGGTGTTCCAATCTCGATTATCTCCGATAGGGATAGTCGTTTCACATCTCACTTTTACCAATCACTTCAAAAATCGTTAGGTACCCGTCTTGATTTGAGTACCACATACCACCCTCAAACCGACGGCCAAAGTGAACGAACAATTCAAACACTGGAAGTTATGCTACGAGCCTGCGTAGTTGACTTCGATGTAAAATAGGAAAAACATCTACCATTGTGCGAGTTTTCGTACAACAACAGCTATCACACCAGCATTAAGGCTGCACCTTTTAAGGCACTGTACGGTCGTAAGTGCCGATCACCTATATGTTGGACCGAAGTGGGAGACAGTCAACTCACTGGTTCTGAGATCATTCACAAAACAACTAAAAAGATCTTCGAGATCCAAAACAAACTCAAAGTCGCACGTGATCGTCAGAAAAGTTATGTTGACGTGAGATACAAACCACTCAAGTTCCAGGTTGGGGATCGAGTGCTCCTCAAAGTTTCACCTTGGAAAGGTGTTATCCGATTCGGTAAACGCGGGAAATTAAATCCCAGATACATTGGACCATTCGAGATCCTCGAGAGGATTGGTTCAGTGGCATATCGATTGTAGCTGCCACCCGAACTCAGCAGCGTGCATCCCACATTTCTAACTTGAAGAAATGCCTGTCTGATGAGACACTCATTATCCTACTCGACGAGATTCACGTTGATGACAATCTTCACTTCGTTGAAGAACCCGCTGAAATCATGGACCGTGAGGTCAAACAACTCAAACAAAGTCGTATTCCCATTGTCAAAGTCAGGTGAAATTCGCGACGTGGGCCAGAATTCACCTGGGAACGGGAGGACCAAATACGACTCAAGTATCCTCAGTTATTCACTGACTCTGCATCAAACGCAACCTCGAGCTAAATTTCGGGATGAAATTCTCCTAACAGGGGGAGAATGTAACAACCGCCAAATTAGGACTAGTGAATAGTGCCTAATCCTTTGTTAATACATGTTATTAGTTCGGTTTTAGGCTAATTAATGTATTGAAATATATATATATATATATATATATATATATATATATTGATGAATATATACGAGTATGAGATTTGATTAAATCGTACAAGTTTCAAATCGAATGCAACTCGATTCAATTAATACGGACGTTGGCGAACAATTTTTATTAAATAATATGACATTATTTAATAACCCTATTTTATCCAAAAATATTTTTTAGATAACATTCAACTCGAATTCGTATCGTACAAACAAAGATTACGCAATTAAAATAACAAACACGCAAACAAAACGAAACAAGTTAAGTTATATTTTATAACTCAATTATTAAGTATTTAATAAAGTACTTCAAGTAAAATATCGAATAAACATTTGGATTTTAAAACCAATAATTAAATGTACAGAAGATTATTTAAACGTTTAAACGATCGGAAAACGAACACCGCACGGAGCGCGAACACGGGGGATTAAAAAGTTGGAGAGGCCACACTTGGTGACCTCCCCCAAAACCGCCCCCCTCCCCTCTCTTTCCCCTCATTTTCAATTTTCATAACACACACATCCACTTTCTTCTCTCTCTTCTCTCTCATCAAATACCACCACCACACCATCACCACCTTAATTCATCGAAAACTACCATAAAAACTCATCATCTCATCTCGCTCATTTGAAGAAAAAGAACCACCGTATCACGATCTACATTTCCACCTTTTCGAAATTCTCCGGCGCTTACTCGTAAGTTTTCGACAAAACTCGAAACACTCCGATTTTAATCATTTTCACTTGTTTATAGGTTATTTAAGCTTAAAATGTCCAAATATGGGTTGGGTAAAAGAATCGGACCAAACAGTCGCCTGAAAACATGTTTTTGGCTCAAATTCCGGCCAACAGCTCGTTGTGTCGCAGAGGCTCCAGGCCACCTGCGACACAAGCCCTTATGTCGCTAAACCCCCACTTATGTCGCATATAGCGACACAAGTGACTATGTCACCAAACCTTCAGATGTCGCATTTAGCGACACAAAACACTATGTCGCAAAACCTATTTTCGTCGCATATAGCGACACAACATTTTATGTCGCATAAATTGCGGATGTCGCACTTAGCGACACAAACCCTTATGTCGCAGACATGATCTGCGACACAAAAGACTATGTCGCATTTAGCGACACAAGCCTTATGTCGCACACTTTGTCGCATGAAACAGAACCAAGAAAACATAGATTTTACTAAGTGTCGAGACCTAAAATTTTATCACTTGATTTCACCCAAATTCAAGTCCAGGTGCGTTTTTCACCAACCAGGGGCCAGCCCCTTGGACCCCGCCAGGGGTTACCACCCCTGGGACCCCGCTTACCAGGGGCGCTGCCCCCGGACCCCCATCACTTAGAGTTTGTAAATACATTTCACACCAAGTGTCAAACTTGTATAACACCAAACACAAATACGATATGACTTCTAAAACACATTGGAACATACCTTTTAAGTATAACACTTCGAAATCATAATAATAATAGTTGAGATTATTATTACAAACAATCACCAACGGGCCGTACACATTTCAAAACTCAAGTTAATCAACCAAATCGTAGTCATTTGGACATTCTAGTTGGATGAACAACTACGAAGGTAGTCTTTTAAGATACCTAATCAATTAATAACCATCGCGTTTCATGGACACCCTCAGGTTACAAGTCTTCGGACATCACTACTCGGCTAATCAACTCAAGTTTATATGGATAAACACTTCAAGACTCAGGTGAGTCTCATAGCCCCTATTTTACTATTTTATTCAGGGGTGTGATATCATTGCTCATTTTATTTTAACTATATGAACGCAAGTACGAAATCAAACAAATACTACATGAGTTATCTCACTAATCTTTTCAAAGCCCTCCTCAACATAGTTTGGTAATACGTTGTAGCGTGAATATTAGTATATTGTACCATATAGGATTGATCCTCCTCGTCCGAGTTAGCATGCACAGACTGGGTAAACTGATGTACTAATATTTGTTCAAACGAGTGTAGATTAGGCACTCGTGGGAGGCACCTCAATCAGGATTCCTTAAATGTGGACCTGACACCTCGAGTTAAGCTCAGACTATGTGCTCATGACTATAAAACTTTTATTTTGCCTAATTGCAATTTAAATTTTAATTAAATCTTGTGGTTCATACAATATGTGTTGACATACAAACCTGTGAGCTCACCAGCATTTCGCTGACCGATTTTAGTATGTATCACAGGTACTCAGCCGTAGGTTGGACTGCATTCGGGAATCATTAGCTCGTGTCAGCATGCAAACATTCAGAGATTTAGCTGCATTATTATATTTTGTATAATTTAATTATGTATGTAAATCTCTCAATCCAGGAACTGAGCTAATGTAAACTATATTTTGATGTAAACTTTGATTTTATTAATACAAGTTGTAAAACAACGCATATAGAGTCGTTCATTATATCTTTGTGCTATGTCTATTGATTAAAAATGAATGCTTTATATGCTTTTTATGGCTCACGCATATAGCAAGTTCTGATTCTAAACGCATACATCGGCACACTCAAGAATCGAAAAAGTAAAGCATTAAAAATGAATGCTTTATATGGCTCAAGATACCTCACGAATCGAAAGTTGGTTTGTTGTGTGCCTAGTCATGCGATGCTCTTTACGGGATTACTAAACTAATTTTTCAAAGGAATTCATATTTAGTTTATCCTTCTTCCCACAGTAAATCATTCTTTGTCTAAATTTTTTCATTTTCAACATATTTTTAACTCAATTTTGAAAATTTTTGTTTTCTTATTGGAAAAGGATGGTCTAAAGAGCAACGAGCTTAGAATCAAGCATATACCATTATCCATTTTACAGTAGTATAACTACTGCTATCCCACACTTAAAGGAACATCATCCTCGATGTTATTCTAAGCTCTGACTGGGGTGAAATCCCACACTTAAGAATTGAAACATCTGAGATGTATTTTTTAGCGGTGTGTGTTGGGTTTGAATCCCACACTTAGTGATAAGCATAGTGGATATGGTATATTTGTAAAGAAGGAAAAAGATTGGTAAAGAGGTACTCCCCAGTGGATGCAGTTTTCCTTGGTACGTGGGTGCCGAACTTTGTCTTGCTGGGTTCATCCTTGATCAAGTCTTCTTGTGATTTATCTCGTAGGTGTGAACACGTCGGATATAAGATATGTTGGATGCGACTACTTCCTTGAAGGAGGAGGTATTCTTTGCATATCCGAGTGTGAAAGATGGTCGGAGATTTCATCACTTCTTGGAAAGTAAGATTTGCAGAAATGTAAAACACGGGTTGCCTCCCGAGAAGCGGTTTTTTAAAGTCGAGAGCTCGACTTAGTCCTTTTCTTCAGATGATGATGTTGGATGCGTCCCAGGTACTGGAGTTGTTACCGTGGCTTCTAGGTAAGTTGTAACATGGAGGAAAGTACTGAAGGAATTGCTCTATCATGCCAGCAATTAGGGTTGGTGGATTGGTGGATTCCATCCTGAAGCTTTTGAAGTGATCAGTGGCTAATCGATCGAGTATTGCCATCCCGCAGCTGATGTATCTAACTGACCATGTGACTAGTCCATTAGGGTCAACTCTTGTGCAGGTGTGAGTTCGAACAATCTCACACTATGGGTGGTTTTGGCCTATTGAAGCGATTAGGGCCATGAACTGAGTTTTCACTTCTTCAAAGTCACTAGCCAAAGGGTCTCCTCCAAATGATCTGGTTGCTTGGCATACTTGTCTGATGAGTTGATGTTGCTCACGGTTGAAGGGAAAATCCTAGTCCGTGAAAAAATAGATTAGCTTGCTGAATATTTCATTGTATCTGTTGCGATAGACATCAAGCTCCACATCTTCTTCAGTATACATTCCGCGTAGTCGAGTCATCACATATGTTGCTAAGTTAATTTGTGACAAGTGCGGAATGAATCTTGGTACTTCACGAACTTCTTCTTCATATACTGAGTCATTTAGTTCATCAATTATTAGCTCAACATGATGACCAATAGTGGAATGAATGACGATTCTGAAATTCTCTGAAGCTGTGAGGTGTTCTCCGGTTTTGATGAGATCTAGAAGGGTTATAAGATCTCCCACCATTCTGAGATCGGCATAATTCCGTGGCTTTCCAGTAGCTCTTTCCAGATGGGTTCTCATTGATGCTAGTGTAGCCTTCTGACTCGATGAGTAGGGGAAAGTTGATCCGGCTAGGGCACAATATACTTTTTGGTATATTTGCCTTTGGTTGCTGCAGAACTCGATTTCTTCCATCGGGTAGTGGGGTCTTTCTGGCTGTTGAGCTTCTCTTGTGAGTTGAGCTTGAAGGGAATCTGATAGTTCTTGGATATATATGCGTAGAGCGCGAGGTTCTTGCGATCCATAATTGGCAAGGTATGCATCGTATTCTCGTTCGATTTCCCTTATCAGGTGCCTTTGAGCGGTGGTGTAGTCATTGGTTGATTCTCTGATAGCTTCTACGATGATGCGAATGTTGAGACATAGTTTGTGACAACAGATCTAGCTTGAAATAGGACTGGTGTAATTATTATCATGTTTGTACATTGGTTTAGATTTGTAAATAAATGTTCGTTTTGTTATTAATATTCGTTAAATATATTAGTATATTAAAGTGTTGGGCGAATATTGGAAACGAAATAAATATGTATAGCGAGTCGAGATCTCAAGTCGCGAGGTATTGCGATGCGAGATGAGATCTGAACTCGCAATACATTAGGTATAGCGAACCGAAGCCAAGCTGGGCTTGGGCTGCGAGTTGAGTTGGACTCGCAGGCTCATGACCTGCGAGTTGATCAAAGTATATATGTTCGATTTGGTTCAATTTAAACAGGACTTTTGCCATTCGATTAACAGACCTGCGAATTGAAAAATCCAGAGAAAAAATGTTCTAAAGGCTAGGCTTTGACGTTTTATCATTTAAAGCTAAGTGTTAGTAAAAACAAAATGCAAACTTATTCGTTATAGTAAGATAACGACATATTAAGGGATTCCGCACCTTAATACTACAGATAACGAAGTTATCGATCCTAGAACTAGGGACTTACATCTGGTATCAGAGCTTTCGGGCTAAATACGAGTGAGTTTGGAGTTTTTGTGATCATTGCGTTGATTTCGGGTTGTTTTTACGTGCATTAGTACATATTAACAATCAAAATCATTCTCTGGACAATTTAGGGGTTGTTTACGAACGAAATTTCTAGTTTCAATCGTAAAAATACCAAAAAATTTCATTTTCGGGGTTTTCAGCCGTTTCGCGAGTTGAGATTAGGGTTTCAACTACGTCTGCGAACCGAGTTGAACTTGCAAACTGAACCCAGTTGTGCGAGTCGAACCAAGCTGCGATCCGAGACCACTTGCGAACCGAGATCACTTGCGAGTTGACATCTGTTGCGATCCGAACTGAGATTGGCGAACTGAAGTTTGCGAGTCGAGCTGAGATTGCAAATTGAGCTGAGTTGCGAATCGAGTTTAATCTGAATCCGCAGAACAGTCTGAATTTTTGAAGATGTCTGATTTAAGTAAAATGATTGAGATGGAACACAAGGTTGGAAAATCTAATGTTCCACCTAAATTGTTAAGACTTGAAGATTACTATAGTTGGAGAGATAAATTTGAATCTTACAGTAGATTCCATGATCTCTCAATCTCGATGTGTATCAAAACTGGATACACTGCACCTACTAAATATGTTCAAAATGCCACTGTGGTGATTACTTATCAGAATATGACTGATCAACAAAAGGAGGACTTTAAAGCAGAGAACAAAGCTCATTATTGTGTTAAGATGTGTCTTCCTAAAGAGATCAATCATCAGCTGAAATCTTTTCATACTGCTAAAGAGGTCTGGGAAGCTCTTGAGAAAAGAGGTGAAGGTAGTCCACAAGTGAAAGCTGGCAAGAAGAATCTTCTCAAGAAGCAGTTTACAATGTTTAAAGCTTTGAAGGGAGAAGATCTTGATGCCTATGTTACCCGTTTCTACCATCTACTGAGTGAGCTAGAAAACCATGAGATTACTGTAGAAGAAGTAGAGAAAAATGACAAATTTATTTAGGGTTTGCCTTCTAAGTGGGAAATGCATGGTGTTATGCTCAAGGATAATGAAACAAGATATGCTACCATGACCTTAGAGCAAGCTATTGACAAGCTTAAAGGTTATGATTTCACCAAAAAGTCAAGAGATACCGATTCTGATCAGGTTCAGAACCCTGGGTTATATCACGGTAAGACAAATCTTTCGACTACGTCCTCCAGTTCGAGCACTGCATTATTAGTTGGTGATACTGGTGAAAATGGTGAAATGATAACTGAGGATATGTGTTTTCTTTCCTCATCTGTTAGTGAAGCAAAAGGAAAAGGTACTGAGAAGTCACCTCAAGAGCATCAGAAGATGCCTATGAGTGTGAAATCTGCTGAACAACAACTGTTTGTTCTTGCTTCCTTTGTTGCTTCGTATGAGAATTATACTGATTGTAAAATCAACGATCCGATTCTCTTTGATAAAGATTATGATCAGGTAGATTCCGATTATCTTGAAGAAATAGATCTCTAGGATCAACTTGCTTTGTTATCAAGGAGAGTTAAGAATTTCTTGAAGAGGACAGGTAGGAAGGTTGTTGGCAACCGATCAGGGTTTGATAAAACCAAGATCAAGTGTTTTAACTGACAAGGTTATGGACACTTTGCTCGTGAATGCCAAAAACATAAGGTAGAAACTGGAAATGGAAAACAAGGTTCGGGGAGTACTCTTGCTTCCAAAGCCTTGGTAGTAAAGCAGTTGGATGGCTCTTATGATTGGAAAGCTCAGTCTGAAGAAGTTTTGATGGCTGAGATTAAGGATCAAGAGAGAACTGTTGATACAATGTCCTACATGCCTACTGATGTAGAACAACAAGTAGAGGTGCCTGCGTCTGAAGTAAAAGCAAGTGATGATGATGTGCTATTTATGGATTCAACTCAAGAAATGAGTCCAGAAGAGTTTGTAGCACACATGGCTGAAGTTCAAACAGATAAGAAAATGGTATGTCTTGATATTCTTACTCTTGCTGATATCTGTTATTTAGTTATTGATTTACAATCTTAGATTAGTGTGTTAACTATCTCAAATAGCAATTTGTTATCCCAATTGAATGTGGATAGAGAATCTTATAAGACTGTTAGATCTGAACTTGACCAAGCCCATATGGATATGCATAGATTAAGTGATGATAAACAGTCCTTAAAAGATAAGATTAAGTCTAGTACTTCTGATAGAACAACTCTTAGAGATACCATAAATGAAAAGTCAATTATCATAGATGGTCTCCACATGAACATTAAAGACTTAAATGAAACAAATGCTAGTAAGGAACAGGAATTAGCAAATCTTAATTTGAAGTTTGTTGAGCAAAACCATAAGCTTGAATCTTATTGAACTATTGAAATGGATATAATGCTTGATGCTCAACGTTGTGTAAAGGACAAAACTGGGATAGGATACAATGATGTAGCCCCTCCTTTTAATGCCAATTACACTTCTATTCCTGAAGATTTTGAAATGGTTGAGGCTAATCCTGAGGTTATAGTAGCTAATAAGTCTGATAAATCTGAGGCACAGAAGAATGTTGTTAAGAATCTGTCATCTAGATAATAGTAAGATTTCAACTCTCACCAAAATACAATTTGTATCGGGTGGAGTGATATATGATACTAAGACTGATGATAAGGTTAATAAGGAACAAACACCTGAATTTTTAGTGCCTAAGACTCCGAATGAGAAAGAAAAAGTTAGTAAATCACGAAAGCAGATGTCTTATTTCAAGTGTCATCAAAAGGGACGCGTAGCTTCTTGTTGTCCAAATAAGAAACTGGAAGCATCACATAAGCTTGTGATTGATGAAAAGTCACCGACTAACTCTAGTTTGAATATGGATAGGTTAGATACCAAACCTAAGTTAGGTAATAAATCTGTTAACATTCTTAAAAGAGATGGTAATCACAGTGTCTCCCCACCTAAACCTAAACGGCCATATACTCTAAGTGAAAATTCTTCTAATAAGCCTAGGAATATGACACCGTCAAGGTTTAAAAAACAAAGTAGAAATCAAAGTCATTATGAGAGTGGTTGTACTTCACGAACACATGAGTTTAATTATAATTATAATAATAGAACTCTTAATTCAGTGCCTAGGAGGTTCTCCTCAAATTCAACTCTTAAGGCTGATCGTCCACAAGCTCAAGCATCTTAGAAAGTAACCAAAGCTCGTGATGGGAAGAATGGTTATTTTAAAGAGATTCAGTTTGTTGATGATAAGGGACAAACCAAGACCGTAACGGCTTGGGTCCCTATTGACAACTGATTGTGTTTTGTGTTTTGTGCAGGAGCTTACTGTGAACAAGGATAGCTGGTGGTATGTAGACAGTGGATGGTCAAGGCATATGACTGGAGAACGAAGTCTACTAAAGGACTTCAAAGAAGGTTTCAAGCAAAAAGTTAATTTTGCAGGAGACAAAGGAGGAGTAATTACGGGAAAAGGAAAAGTTTCAAATGGAACTTTGACCCTAGAGGATGTGAATTATGTTGAAAAACTAACACACAACCTAGTGAGTGTTTCCCAAGTCTACGATAAAGGTCATCCAGTTCATTTTAATGAAAAGGAGGCTTTAGTTCTGAAGCCAGGCTTCACAATTCCTGAAGAGTGGATATTGATGAGGGCACCAAGGAAGAAGGACATCTATGCTATAAATATGGGTGTTTCTAACTCTTCAATGGTGTCTACATGTTTATTATCCAAGGCCTCAGAAGCAGACGCATTATTATGGCATAGGAGAATGGCACATCTGAATTGGAGAAAGATGAATTTTATAACCAAAAATGGGTTAGTTCTAAGTGTACCACAAAAACATTTCGAGTCTGAAGATAAGTGTGTTTCTTGCATGAAAGGAAAGCAGCACAAGAAACCACACAGATCTAGGACTGAAAATTCTATCTCCTCACCATTTGAGTTGCTACATATGGACCTCTTCGGCCCTATAAGCAAGAGAAGTCTAGGTGGCAAATGGTACTGTTTGGTTGTCACAGACGATTATTCTAGATTCTCATGGGTGTTCTTTTTGGGATCTAAGGATGAAACTCCTGGAATTCTAATTGAGTTCTTTGATCTAGTAGAGAATGTCAATAAGACGAGAGTGAAGCGTATTCGTAGTGACAATGGAACAGAATTCAAAAACTCAACGTTGAATATCTATTGCTTAAGCAAAGGGATTATTCATCAATTCAGTGCACCTTATGAACCTCAACAGAATGGTGTAGTTGAAAGGAAGAATAGAACGTTGATAGAACATGCTAGAACAATGCTTGCTGATTCAAAGCTTCCTGTCATCTTTTGGGCAGAAGAAGTGAATACAGCATGTTATGTTCTAAATAGAGTTCTTACGGTCAAAAAGTAGAACAAGACTTGTTATGATCTTTTGAACAATAAGAAACCAAACTTAAAAGGATTTGAACCCTTTGGAGTTTCTTGCACTATATTAAAAACTGGTCATCAAGCTAAATTTGGTGAGAAGGCCGACGAAGGATTCTTCCGAGGTTATATGCCTAATTCGCCAAACAAGAGAGTTTTTAATAAAGTCACGGGACGTTTGGAGGTAGTGTATAACATTGAAGTTACAAGCTACACACCAGATGTACATAAGGGCTAGATTGGCAATTTGATTATTCTGATCTTTTTGCATCTTTTAAAGTGCCTATAAGTGATTTTGTCAGTGATTCAGAGATTTCTGAACATTTATTGTCTGGAAATGAGGATATTGGCCACACTCCAACATCGAATGCTCAATCTTCTGCAATCAAGACAAGTGTTGATCCAAATCAACCATCTACTAGTGGATCTCAAAAATCCAAAGTAAATACACCTCCAGATGAGGAAGAGCTGATGCAAGACTTAGTGGATGATATCATTACTCCACTTAGAGAATTAAGAATATCTTCTGATATTGATAATTCACAGCCATCCAGTGAGGAGGTACCAGATTTGGAAGACACACCTGAACCTCATAGTACTCATGAAATAGGTACTAATTTGGAAGATGAAATACCAGTTGAGCTGGTAACGGTTACTCGGACTAGCAAGAATCATCCACCAGAAAATATCATAGGTGATCCTCAAATACCTATGTTAACTAGAGGACAAGTTAAAGCTGGTATTTCTGACAACCAAGTTCACCCAAGCTAGTATTCTGAAATGAAAGAGACAGGGATTTCTAATCAATGTTTATATTCATGCTTTATCTCACAAGTTGAGCCTAACAATGTTCAAATGGCTCTAAAGGAAAGTTCGTGGGTGGAAGCAATGCAAGAAGAACTATCTCAGTTCTCCAAATTACAAGTATGGGAGTTGGTTGACCTTCCAAAGGGAGAGTATCCAATTGGAACTAGTTGGGTATTTAAGTGTAAGAGAGATGATCGGGGTATCATTACTCGCAATAAAGCTCGTCTAGTGGTTCAAGGGTTTAATCAACAAGAAGGAATAGATTACAATGAAGTGTTTGCACCAGTTGCTAGGCTAGAAGCAATTAGAGTATTCTTAGCATTTGCCTCATTTAATGGTATAAAAGTTTATCAGTTGGATGTTAAGGAGTGCCTTTTTATATGGCAAAGTTGAAGAATTGGTGTATGTTTCACAACCACCAGGATTTACTGATCCTGACTATCCAAATAGAGTATATCGTTTGAATAAGGCTCTATATGGATTACATCAAGCACTTCGGATGTGGTATGAAACACTATCAACGTATCTACTTGAGAATGGATTCACAAGAGGATCAATTGATAGTACACTTTTTGTAAAGTGGTAGAAGAAAGACTTTCTACTTGTGAAAGTGTATGTTGATGACATTATCTTTGGATCTTCTGATGAAAAGATGTGTCAAGAATTTGAGAAAGTCATGAGAAAAAGGTTTGAAATGTCTGCAATGGGAGAGTTGAATTTCTTCTTAGGATTGCAAGTTGATCAAAAGAAGGATGGATTCTTTTTTCATCCATCTAAATATACATATGAGCTATTGGAATGCTTTAAGATGGATGAAAGTAAGGTCTACAATACTCCAATTCCAGTCAATCTTAACCTTGGACCAAATACATCGAGTGATAGCGATGTGGATCCAACTCTTTATAGAGCCATGATTGGATTACTAATGTATCTAACTGCCTCTCGACCTGACATTATGTTTGCTGTTTGTATATGCGCAAGATATCAGGCTAATCCGAAAGAGTCACATATGCAAGCTGTGAAACAGATCTTTCATTACCTCAAAGGGAAACCGAAGCTGAGACTTTGGTATCCGACTAATGGAGACTTAGATCTCATAGCTTATACTGATTCGGATTATGGAGGATGCAATCAAAATAGGAAATCTACAACCGAAGGATGTCAATTCTTAGGAGGTAGATTAGTATCCTGGCAGTGCAAGAAGCAAAGCTCGGTAGCCATTTCTACATGTGAAGCTGAGTATGTTGCAGCTGGCAGCTGTTGTTCTCAAGTACTTTGGATCCAACAGCAACTGCGGGATTATGGGTTAAACATAACCAATACTCCTATGATGATTGATAATGAGTCAACAATGTCGATCACCAACAATCCGGTGAAGCACAGTAAAACTAAGCACATTGATATTCGACATCATTTTATTAGAGACTGTGTTGAGAAGAATTTGATAAAGTTAGTTAAGGTTCCGTCATTGGATAACTTAGCAGAATTATATACAAAGGCATTCGATAGAGCAAGATTTGAGATGTTGGTTCAACTAAACGGAATGAGAAATCCAGAGTGATTAGTCTTCCAAGGGTATTTTTGTAATAGTTAGTAGTACTTTTTATGTTCTTATTAAAAAAAGGGGGGGTATGGCATTAATTTGCTTGTTACCTGAGGGGAATCGTCTCTAATAAAAGAACAACAATAGTTCTTTTAGAAAAATGTTTAAGTTTTTATCTGCAAAAACTATGGGAGATGATAGTACATTAGGAGAATAAGCTTCACAATAATAAGCTTAAGTCCTAAGTATGATGTGTTAGTAGGTTCAATTAAAGCTACATTAGAACTACAGTGGTTCTATCATGTATGTATTTATATTTATTTGATTATACACCTATATCCACAAGTTATAATTTGCATGTTTTAAATATCTAGATAGCTTCATTATATGATGTACTGGTAGGCAAATTATGTAAACATCTCTAAGCATTTAAGAAGTCTTAATATACTTGATTGTTATCTAGTGTTTCTATTATATGGTGTATGACATAAGTCTTAATTGTTGACTGATAGCATTCGCATGCACTGTAATTATAAAGCTATAAAATGACAAATAGTAACAATATGGGTATTAACTTAATTACTGGTGACTTTATTGTACTGAGTACAGACCTGAAGCCTTTAATTAAATTAATATTCTCAAATGTATTTTGAATTATGCTAAAAGGGATCCTCTGTTGTACTAAGTACAGACCTGGAAAACATAGCATCTTCAAAGTATGTTTGATATTTGTCTAAATTCTAAATTCAAGTATAAGTTCGATAAACCTCTACCTTGAATCTAAATAAATCAGTGTTATATGTGTTGCTTGAATTCTTCAGTATGTCATATCTTAGAAAACAATTGGTAATATTCATACTCACAATAATGATGTTGCTTAGATATGTGAGTATAATTTATTTATGTGGATCATAATATTGGTAATCATCTTGAACTGTCTATAAGAATATATTCACTTAAAGTGAATAATATGTTTTTATTAATTATGCTATGTGGATAAGGGTACCTAAGATATAATTTTATAAATATAAATGAATAGATGATAAAATTAGTTGTAATTCTATTGCAATTTATTTTAATTTTATGAGGTATGTATATTAACAATCTACTTAGACTTTTTAATAAATTTAAATAGTTTGTTCTTTCTAATATGATCCCTAAGCAGATAAATTCTTATTCAGTTTATTTATGTACTTTATTTTTCCATGTGATTAATAAAATGGTACTTGATACCACTGTTAGTTTATACGTTTCGTGCTTCACTTTATTTTTAGTCTTATTGTATATAACTTCATTTGCGAGTTCACTACCCCTGTGCGAATTGACATACGGCGAAACGAGACGAAATCTAAATTTCATTTGATTTCTGATCTTACAAGTACGAACCGAGTTTTTCAATCCGTTGCATCTTTACACTTTGAGATTACTATCATATTAAGGCATATATCAAAGGTTTTCACCGTGTAATTAACTCGAAATCGAAGGTTTTATGAACTTAGGGTTTCGGTTTGAATTTTGAACAATCTATGTCGATTCAAGGGCTATTTAACTAGAATCTTGAGGGTTAATGTTAATCGACCCTTAATAAACGTAAATCAATCGATAGATCGCATTAAAATTACGAGATTAATCGATTTCTGATTCAACCCGCAACGTTCGTTTATGATGTGAGTTGAGTTCCAGATTCGACTCGCAGAATTCAAATTAGCGAGTTGAGTTAAGATTCTATTCGCAGATCATGATTTGCGAGTTGAAAAACTTTATCGTTGACTTGTTGACCTGCGGACCGAGTTGATTAGCGGATCGACTTGCGAGTCGAAGCTGCGGATTGACTTGGTTAGCGAGTTGACTAGTTTTCGAGTTGACATTGGTTTTAGCGAGTTGAAATAAAACTTTAAAAATAAAACGTCACTTGTAACTTAAACGTTTAATGTAATAAGTTATATTTATATATCTTTTGACTTCAAAAGTTAATATATGTTTTGACGTAAGGATATATATATATATATATATATATATATATATATATATACGACTTTAGATTCGATATTATTAGTTATATATATATATATATATATATATACGACTTTAGATTCGATATTATTAGTTATATATATATATATATAATATTAACTGAAGACTGCTTAGTAATAAGTTAAATTATTATTATATAAGACTTGAGACGTAACAAGTTATATATAATTTTAAACTTAGATGTTTGTTGAATTTTGATTCATAATACATTATAGTTTGTCATTAACGTGTCTTAATTGTTTTTGTCATTTGAGTTTTACAGATATGGCATGACAATTTGATAAAAGTCAGAATATTCTTGTTGATCTTGATCTTCAAGCAAAGGGAGCTGACAAAGTGGCTCAAATGCTTACATTTTTGGCACGTTCACGCATTAGATATGCTATTATGGCGTCTCCACCTATTTCTCAAACCATACTGAATGATTTCTGGGATGGTATTCAGTATCATGAGACGGTCACTCCTCCGGTGATACGAACAACGGTTAATCAACAACCGATTGTCTTTTCTGCTGGAAATCTTCGTGAGATTTTGCAGCTGGGAATTGAAGATCAAGAGAATGGGGAAACGGAGTTTCCCATAGACTTTATTGAGGGAGCTCTAGGTCGTATGGGCTATATGGGTGAGAGACGAGGTCGTCAATTCCAAAAACCTCTAGTTATTGGTCAGTGGAGGTTTTTGTGGCATGTTATAGTCACTATTTTTGCACCAAAGAAGGGAGGTTTTGATGAATTGAGCCATGCCCTTATATCGGCTGTACTGTCCCTGGTTTACAATAAGCCATACAGTTTTTGTGATTATATTTTTGACGAGCTGGTACGACAGATTAGTGGTGTCGTTAGCAATCGTTTTTTGGTTTATCCACGATTCTGTTTGCTGATCATTCATGCTCGTCTTCCGGATCTCGCTATCCCTGAGCCACACTTATGTGTTGATACTATTAGGCTCAGAGGATACAATGCCATATTTCAGCAGACAGTTAGACGAGAAGGTGTTGTTAAACCTGAGGAGAGAGTTCTTTTTGGATATATTCTGGATCCAAACTATGTTGCACCACCAAACAATGGCTGGGCAGATACTGATGCTGCTGCTGATGTTATTGCTGCTCAACCGAATCCTGAGCCTGCTGCTAATGTGGTTCAACCTGAAGATCCACAAGAGCTCCTTGAGGATGTTTTGATACAGGCTTATCAGACTGGGGTACAAGTAAACCCAGAGGTTGCTGCATAGGTTGTGCAGGAGGTGCTAGTATAACATGATGATGCTACTGATCCTGTTTTGCAGGCTATTGAGCATTATGCTACTTCTGCTGAGGTATATTATATAATTATATAGATACTTAGTTGATAGATTCTATTATTAATCATAAAAGCATAAAATTCTTATATAATGATAGTGATATAGATATTTAGTTGATTAAGTTGTTTAACTGATCATAAAATATAAATATAATTATACACAGGAAGCTGAGGCTGCAAACCCAGAGGTTGCAAGACTTGAGGGGGAGCAGAGAAAGCAAGATAGATCTGAGGTTTTACCTCTGAAGGTAATATATCAGATTAATCTTACATATACATCGAACCTGTATGATAGAGGTTTTAAACTAATCATAAATGTTTAATATATTTACTATTCAGGATACTGTTGTTGGTACTTCTGGTGGATATGATGGTGAGATTGCATCAGATTCATCTACAGATTCTGATGCTGTCAGACCCATTTCACCTCCAGCCAGACAGATTTTTTATGGTTCACGTTTGATACCTGATCCGGCTTTGAAGGCAAAGCGTAAGGCTAAGGAAGTCGATCCTGACTTTAGTATTCTTGATGAAGGTCCTGAGGTGGCTAAGACCCCTCTGATTACTCAACGCATAAAGCGTTCTAGGACCTTGACTATTCGAGATGGTAAGTTTTATTTAGAGTTAGATAATTTTACTTGTTGTTTATCAGGAGTTCAACTGAGACAGTTAATTCTGTGACAGTTTCTCGAGATACACCGCAGGTGAAGATTATGACACCGGTGGTTACTGAACCAATATCTGTACCATCTGAGGTAGGAGATACACGTTTAGTACTACAAGTGTTATATAACTAATTAGAGATTGAGACAGAGTTATTTGTAACAATTACTTTTTTATTTGTATCTAACTTTACAAGCTGAGAAAATGCTAGAGTCAACGGAACCAGAGATGGTTTCTCAGACTATTGAGAAGGGAGTTGGTGCGTGATGCACATTTTCCAACTGCCAAAGCAAGTAGATTTGCAGCTAGCCTTCTCATGAAAGCCTTATCTCAAGCCATTACACCGCTTACACCTGAGTCTCATATTTCTTCGCTCACACCACCTGGACCATCTACTATCTCTGTTACTCCTACGACTGATGCTGAAAGGATTACATCCTTAGAGTCTAGGGTTAAGGAGTTAGAGAAGCTTACATTGAAGATTCTAGAGTTGGTTTCTTGTTGGGAAATAAGATTTCTGCTCTTACTAATGTTGTTGAAGAATGCACAAGGTATTAACACTGTTAGTGTTATTGTTACTACTGGTATTACAACTGTTAGTCTGTTGGTTACCACTGTCTTCATAGTTAAAACTGTTAGTTGAAGTCTTCATGGATTACCACTGTTGGTGAAGTGGTTACCACTGTTAGTAAAAGACTACAACTGCTATTGAAGATTGAAGACAAGAGTTACAACTGCTAGTAATAGTTTCAACTGTTAGTGTTATCACTGTTAGCTTGTTTACAACAGTTAACACTGCTTAGGCTAGTTACCACTGTTGGTATATTAGTCTAGTAAATTGTACAAGTGTTAACACTGTTATAGGAATTACCACTGTTTGTATAGTTGTGGTAGTTAACACTGTTTATATCTAGAATAGGAGGGAAGTTAGAGTTTGAATAATTATGGATTGTAACTGCTTCCATAATTATAGGAGATTGTTTAGCAGGACTCTATGTGTTATAAATAGAGATCCTTAACCTAGATTAGGTTATGAGTTTTTGCGCAGCTTCAAGGTTTTGTAACCCTAATACATTTCAGTGTATTCGTCTTATCATTAATAAGATTGAAGCTTTTTATTATTCTGTCTTAATATACTGTTATTGATCTTCATTGTATTACTAAGTGTTATTCCGCAAACTTCTTAGTAATCATTCAAAACTGTGTTTATCTAATAGTTTATTAGATAGATCTTCGTTCGACAAGTGTTATCAGAGCGGGTTTTAGTTTTGAATCCAGGAAGATCATTTTCACTGTTTTATTGATCATTTTTATAATCAATAAATCAAAGCAATGGCAGAAGGTAGTGAAGGAATTCAGGTCACTAAGATCCCAATGCTTAGACCTGATGAGTTTGATCTGTGGAAAAACAGAATCAGACAATATATGCTTCTCACAGATTATCAGATGTGGGAAGTAGTGGTTAATGGTCCTCCAGTGACCCTCAACATTGATGGTGTTCCACAGCCAAGATCACCACCAACATCTGAGGCAGAAAGAAAAGTCAGATTATAGAGTACAAAGCTTTGAGTACTCTATTGTTATCTATTCCTAATGAATATCAAAGACGTTTTGAAGCATGTCAAGATGCTAAAGTTTTAATGGAAGCAATAGAGAAGAGATTTGGTGGTAATGATAACACCAAAAAGAATAAAAGATCTCTGTTGAAACAACAATATGAGAACTTTAATTCTGCAAAGTCAGAAACTCTGACTCAAACCTTTGATAGGTTTTCAAAGCTTGTAGGAGATCTGGAAAATCATCAAGTGAAAATTGACAAAGATGATTTGAACAGGAAGTTTTTGAGGTCCTTGGGTGATGAATGGACCATGTATACTGTTGGTTTGAGGCAGAGTACAGATCTGGAAGCAAAGGAATTAGAAGATATATACAATGATCTGAGGAATTTTGAAGCTGGGGTAGAGATCAAGAAGGTGGGATATGGGAGCAACAACAATAATTCAGCTTTTATGTCTATGGCAGGGTCTGGATCAAAGGCTGAATCAAGTCAGAAAGGGTCATCCTATGGGACTAGAGGAAGTGGATCTATTACTAATCATTCTAATGATCAAATCTTAGAATCTTTCTTTGCTAGTAATGTGAATTCATCACTTACTAATGAAGATCTAGATCAGTTTGAAGGAGATGATCTAGAAGAGATGGATATCAAACTCCAGATTGCTTTAATCACACAAAGAGCAAAAAGGTTTATGCAAAGAACTGGTAGGAATAACTTTGCACAGAAGAGGAGTGATGCAAGCTGGTTTGATAAAAGCAAAGTTGAATGTTTCAACTGTCACAAGATGGGACATTTTGCTAGGGAGTGCAGAAGTCCTAAGGTTGATCAGAATGAGAGAGGAACTGTCCAGAGAAGTGGAGGAAATGTTGGTCAGACTAAGAATGTGCCAATCCAAGATACTTCATCAAATGCACTGGTATCTGTTGATGGATGTGGATGGGATTGGAGTGATCAGGAAGAGCATGAAGTGAAGAATCAATGCTTCATGGCAACAACAGAATCTGACAAGCAATCTAAAGTTCCTTATGAGGTACAAATAAAATTATGCTCAACTGTGTGTAAACAAACTGTGAAACATTATAGAGATCATAACCAGAAAGTGTGTGATGAGCTAAAACAGTGTGAAATCAAAAGTAGACACACAATCTCTGTAATAGAAAATCTTGAAAAATAGATTCAGGCATTTGAAGATAATGCAACACAGTTTAAATATGATATTGAGTATGCTAGGTGGGAGAGAGACACTTTTAAAGATAAAGTAGAATTATTAACTA
Organism: Pseudognaphalium luteoalbum; assembly: GCA_963422505.1. Taxonomy (NCBI): domain Eukaryota; kingdom Viridiplantae; phylum Streptophyta; class Magnoliopsida; order Asterales; family Asteraceae; genus Pseudognaphalium; species Pseudognaphalium luteoalbum. The sequence goes on from OY730196.1 coordinate 55,549,774, forward strand.
AGAAACTTGCTGAGGTCACATGTGAAAGAGATAGCATAAGACTTAATGTAAGTAACTTAGAAAATGCATCTAAAAGTGTAAATAAACTTATCAATTCTCAGATTCATGATAAACTCAAGACTGGGTTAGGATACAATAATGTACCTCCTCCTTATAACAACAACTATTTTCCTTCAAAAACTGAAATTGATTTAAATTTACTTAAAGAAGGATTAAATGATGATGTTAAAAAGGTTGACCCAGTTAACAGTTTAAAAGAAGATGTAAACATTGATGAAGTTGAAATTCATGAGTGGACTGAGGAAGATGATGAAGAGTGTGATACATCTGAATGTAATGTTAATGTGTTCAATAAATCTGATAAATCATCTCGTGAAAGCGGCAATAGTATTACTGGTCTAGTTACAGAAATAAAAGTTAATAAACTAGAAGAGGGTAAGAAAATGTTTGAAGAGAAGGAAAAACATCATGAAAAACATGAGAAAATCACACCTAACACACCTAGGAATTTTCAAAGGAAGGTTAGGAATGCTGTGAAAACAACTGTTTCTGTGAATCATACAACTGCTGTGAATACATGTGATAAGTGCAAGTGTAACGATAGCTTTTCTAAATCCCAAAATTTTCAAAAATATATTCCCAGAGGTAACCAAAGGAATTGGAACCAAATGGTGACTCAAAAACTGGGGAATAATGTTACTATGATTAAAGAAAAGTTATGCCTTATATGTGGCAGAAATAATCATCTTCAACATGAGTGTTTTCATAATCCAAAAACATATCAAAAGAATGTGAAAAAGCCATGGACAGCAGCTAATATGGTTAACAAACAAAATTTTAAATCTAAAGTTAATCATACAACTGCTGCTAGAAAGATGAAATATAGGGCAAATCAAGCTATGGCTGCTGCAAAGGTTTCCACTGCAGGAACAAAAGCTAAAGATTTAGCCAACAGTTTATAGACTAAAACCGTGGAAAAAGGAGTTAAAGCAAACAGTGGTAAACCTTTTAAAACTGTTAACACTGTTAATTCAACAGTTTCCACTGGTAGAGAAAATAACACTGTAAGGAATACTAACAGTGTTAATTATTTTACCACTGTTAGACATAATAATAGTTATAACAGGTTTAACACTGTTAGACATAACTTTGGACCTTCCTTCAGTTAACACTGTTAGACCAAAACCCATGGTTAAGTTTAAAATTAGTTGGATTTGGACACCTTTTCAATCTAATGTTCCCAGACGTTCAAAATCTAACAATGCATCAAAATCAATAATCTTCAAGAAAGTTGATTACCTTGATGCATCAGGGAAACCCAAAGCCAAATTGGTTTGGGTTCCCAAGAGAAATTAATTTTCTCTGTGTTTGTTTGTGTGCAGGGCAAGCCAAGAAGTTTATGGCATATTGACAGTGGCTGCTCAAGGCACATGACTGGAGATAAGGAAAAGCTACAGAACTTCAAATCATTTAATGGTGGATATGTAGCATTTGGAAGCAATCCAAAAGGTGGAAGGATCACAGGCAAAGGAGTTGTTCAAAGTGCCAAGTTAAGCTTTGAAAATGTTTATTATGTGGAACAGTTGAGGTTCAATTTTCTAAGTGTGAGTCAAATCACAGATAAAAAGAACCCTGTTCATTTTACTGACACTGAATGTCTTATTCTGTCTAAGGAGTTCAAAATTCCAGAAAATATGATTTTAATGAGAATTCCTAGGCAAGATATTGTCTATAAGTGTGACTTAACAAACATGGCACCTCAACCTGACTTAAACTGCCTGATTTCTAAAGCAAATTTAAATGAGTCTACTTTGTGGCATAGAAGGATGTGTCACATGAATTACAAAACCATTAATAAACTTGTCAAAAACAAGCTTGTTAGGGGTTTACCTGAGAAGGTCTATTCATGTGATGATCATTGTGTTTCTTGTCTAAAGGGGAAGCAACACAAAACTTCTTTTAAGTCCAAAGCAGTGAATTCAAACTGTACTCCTCTATACTTATTGCATATGGACTTATTTAGACCAACAAGTATAAGTAGTATAGGAAAAAGATCTTATTGCCTTGTTGTAATTGATGATTATACCAGATTTACATGGGTTTTCTTTCTTAGAACAAAAGATGAGACAGGTGAAATACTTAGATCATTTATAACTAAGATTGAGAACCAATTAGACAAAAGAGTTAAAATCATCAGGAGTGATAATGGAACAGAATTTAAAAGTTATGAGATGGATAAATTCTGTGATGAAAAAGGCATTAAGAGAGAGTTTAGTGCTCCTAGAACTCCTCAACAGAATGGAGTTTCTGAAAGAAGGAATAGGACACTAATTGAGGCTGCAAGAACCATGCTAGCTGATGCAAAACTACCTATGTCTTTTTGGGCAGAAGCAGTTAGCACAGCTTGTTATGTTCAGAATAGGGTAACTATAATTAAGCCTTATTTCAAAACCCCATATGAGCTGTTGTTTAAGAACAAACCACTGGTTAGTTTCTTAAAATCCTTTGGATGTCCTTGTACTATTTTGAATACCAAAGATCACCTAGGAAAGTTTGAAAGCAAAGCAGATGAGGGTGTATTTGTAGGATATTCTATTCAGAGTAAAGCATATAGGGTTTTCAATCAAAGGACCAGAGTCATAGAAGAATCAATGAATGTCACTTTTAATGAGAATATCATTAATCCTGATGGAATAGGTCCTAAGTCTTTGTTTGATATTGATGCTCTTAACACTGCTTTTAGATATACAACTGTCAATCCTAGTACAGGTACATGCACAGGTACCACATCAAGTAAAGCAGATAGAGTTTGTGAGGCTACATCAGATATGTCCTCAGAAAAGAATAAAGAGTCTTTGGAGTACATTATCTTTCCAATCTGGACTCCTGATCCTCCAGAGGTATTTTCTTCTGATCTGCCACAGTCATCACAGCATTTGGAGACAGAAGAACTACCAGAAACATCATCTCAGATTATGGAGGATTCAGAACAAATTGAAACACCTTCCAATGAAAGTTCAGAGCAGAATGGTAATCTTACCAATTTGGAGGAAATCATTCCAGAGACATCAACATCTAATTTTCATGTGAACAAAAATCATCCTCTGGAACAGGTGATTGGGGATGTTAACAGTGGTGTACAAACAAGACAGCAAACTACTGTCACTGAAGAAGAAATACATACATCTCTATATGTGTGTTTTCTTTCTCAAGTAGAACCTAAAAAGGTAGTAGAAGCTCTTAAACACCCTAGTTGGATTGAGGCAATGCAAGAGGAGTTGTTACAGTTCAAGATTCAGAATGTGTGGACACTAGTAGATCTGCCAAAGGGAAAAAGGGCAATTGGCACCAAATGGATCTTCAAGAACAAGAAGGATGAAAGAGGGATAGTAATCAAGAATAAGGCAAGGCTGGTGGCACAAGGTTATACACAGGAAGAAGGGATTGATTATGATGATGTCTTTGCTCCTGTTGCAAGGATAGAAGCCATTAGAATATTCCTAGCATATGCTACATTTAAAGGTTTCACAGTCTATCAAATGGATGTCAAAAGTGCTTTTCTGTATGGCATGATTGATGATGAGGTGTATGTGTGTCAACCACCTGGATTTGAAGATCCTAGCTATCCAGATAGAGTTTGCAGATTGGATAAGGCATTATATGGACTGCATCAAGCCCCCAGGGCTTGGTATGAGACTTTATCTGTGTATGTTGGTGCATCTTAGTGTGTCTGTCAGTTGGTCTAAGTCTGTTATGTGTTTGATATGTAATTAAGTTAGTTAATAACTTTTGTTTTAATTACATTTTGTGTTTTGGCGACACAAGGTCTTTGTGTCGCAATAGTTACCTTGGCGACACATCTTGTGTCGCATGAGTCGGCTTGGCGACACATCTTGTGTCGCATAGACCAGGTTAGGTCTTTGGTATAAATAGGTTATTTCGGCTCATTTGTCAAGGTTGACGAAATTGTGAGATCAGCGAGCATATTGTAAGTGTTATAATTAATATAAGCTGATCGACTTTTGGTATTGAATTGCTATACTTTGTGATTTGCTTTGTTTATTCGTTTAAACGTTTATATATTCAATCAATTGTATTCCGCACGTTTGATTGAGTAAGGATTCGATTAGGTCCGACTACAGGGGTCCTACAAGTGGTATCAGAGCCAAAAATCACACGATTTGGCATTATTGAATCCGTTCTTGATACGTTTCTCGAATAATTGTGAGTATATTGAATTAAAATCTTCATTGAAAGGTGTTCACAAGCTGCTTCTAGCTATTTCTGGAAGATTTTAGGTTTATTTTTCGTCCATCAGTCGTAAATTTTCGTGTGGTTATCGAAAATTTTCGATTTTAGGGTTTTTTGGTCGCTGGTCAGCCGTTTCTGCGACATAAGCTGCGACATATCTTTTGTGTCGCGACTAGGGTTATTGCGACATACGTCTTTCATTAGGTGACACTAGATTGCGACATAAGACTTGGTTTTCTTCCGTCGCTATCTTTTGCGACATAAGACTTGGCTTTCTTCCGTCGCTATATATTGCGACATAAAACTTGGTTTTCTTCCGTCGCTAACTTTGCGACATATCATCTGCGACATATTCTCTGTGTCGCTTAAATCTTTTGCGACATATAGATTGCGACATATCCTTTGTGTCGCTTAAATCGTTTGCGACATAAATTTGTGTCGCATAACAGTCTGTTTTCTTTTTCTTTTGTGTTATTTATCTATTTTGCAGGTAATTCACAATGTCTTCTTCAACACACTCCATTCAATCTGTAGGAGCTATGCTAAAGCAAAACAATGAAGTTGGTTCTGGAAATAAACCACCTATGTTTATGCCAGGCATGACCTATTCTGATTGGCGCCAACGCTTTGAGTCTTATGTTGGATTAAATGATCCTGAGATGATGATTTACTTAGAGGAGAGATATGAGCGTCCTCTAAAGTCAGGAGTCTACAATGGTCAAGCTCCTGAGAAATCGATTAAATCAATGACTCCAGAGGAAAGAAAAGCTTTTGATATGGAGAGAAAGACTCATGCTGCAATTACTATGGCTTTACCTCAACCCATTATGAGACAGTTTAAACATCATAAGATTGCTTACGATCTTTGGAAAGCTTTCGAAAAGAAATGCGGTGGTAGCGTCCAATACAGAAAGAAAAGGATAGATTTAATCAAGAAGCAGTATGAGGTTTTTGACATGCTTCAGGATGAATCTCTGGAAGATCTGTGCAGTAGATTTTCCCAATTGGTCACTGAGTTGATTGACGGAGGTGTAACTCTTGAGCGTAGTGATGTCAACAAGAGATTATTAGACTCTTTACCTAAGAAATGGCACACTAGGGTTCTTTTGATGGAAAAAGATGAAGACATCATGGATATGGAGCTTGAAGACCTTATTGGACATATTGAGGCTGAGCTTCTTGAGATGCAAAGGAAAGAGACTAAGGCTACATCGCATCTCCAAAATCCAAAACTTTATGGAGTTGATGTTCCAGTATCTTCAAGCAGACCTTCTGTCACTGCATTTGTCGCTAGTAATGTTAGTGGAAATGTATCTTCTTGTAATCCATCTGGTTCTAATTATGTTCAGAATTCTGGAAATTCAACTGGGTCTCATTTTCAGAATTCAGGATTTTCTTCTGGTGAAGATTATGCCTCTACCTTTTCAGCATTTTTAGCCTGTGCTGGAGATTTTTCCGATGAAGATTTTGGTCAAATTGACCAAGAAGAATTGGAAAGATTAGATTTAAAATGGAATATGGCTATGCTGACTAGGAGGGTGAAGAATTTTTTACAGAAAACTGGTAGAACTTCTGTAAATAATCCAGGTGAGAAAGGTATTGGGTTTAATAAAGGGAAGGTGCGCTGTTATAAGTGTCAGAATTATGGACACTTCGCCCGTGAATGTGAGAAAAACAAGGCACCATCTTCAGGTCTCACCAAGCCTTCACCAACAAAGGCAGAAGAGAAAGCCATGGTGTCAGCTGCGTTCATGCTGACAGAAACTCCATGGGATAACAGCTGGGCTGATGGAGCTGATGATGATGAGAACACTGCACTAATGGCTGAGGTTCATGAGGTAGATGATGAACCTTTATCTTGTGTTTCTTGTATTAAGCTTACTAACCAATTTAACAGGTGTAGAGAGGATAATGAGCGCCTTAATACAACAATTTCACAATTAAAGGAAGATAATGAGATGTTGAAAGAAAGTTATAAGGCATCTGAAAAGAAATTAAAGGCTATTTTTGAAGAAAAGAAAGAACTAAAAGCCAAAATTTTTGAACAGCAAGATGAAATAGGGAGTTATGTAGATATGTTAACTCATGTTAAAAAGGAACTTGCTGACTCACAGGCTGTAGTTCTTAATTTAAATCGAAAAATATCAAATTTTTCTACATCCTCTCTCATTTTTGATGAAATCCTTCAGAAACAAAGGACAGATACGAAAAGTAAGGCAGGACTTGGTTATCACCATGTTCCACCTCCAAAAGATTATCTGCCTATGCCTGAACAGGAAATCATTAAAGATTTTGTGCCTAATGTTCTTCAAAAGGACACAAAACCTGTTAATGTTAAGATAAGTAAGCCTGAGGTTGCACCTAAGTCACAAAAACCTAAAACTAGTATGCCTGAGCAAGTTAACGCATCAACTAGTGAACCTGATCATTTAAAGGTTCAAAAGGTTGACTTAGTCAAACCTCTTGATGTCAAGGCTGAACCATTTCAGCCCAAGCCAAGTGCATCTGTTAAGATATCTGAGTCAAAGATAGTTAAGTCTGCTGTTATCACAAAGCCTGAAAAAGTTGAGGCTAAAACAATTCCTCCAGCCAGTTCAAAGGAGGAAATTGAGATTGAGGATATAACCAATGAAGAATACGGTTATTTGAAACGGAAGAAGGTAACCAACGATCATCATATTTTTACTAGTGAAGGGTATGATGAAATTTATAAAATGAATGGCAAGAAGTTACCCGAACCGAAAAAGAAGATTTTTCAACCAAATAATTCTAATTCTCTTAAAAATTCTTCTAAAATAAAAAATTCTAGAAGAACAATTAAAGCGTTAATAAAGCGTTAGAAGAACAAGCAGCTTTGGTTCCTGTTTTGAATACTAGGGTCTTAGAATTAGAATCCCTAGCTGTCGTTTCGGGGGAGTCAGGCCTGCGTGCCATAGAAACAACATCCAGGGCTTCTACCGGAACACAGACAGAAAATGTAAATGAAAATGTAAATGTTTCTGATGAAAATGAATTTCTTCGTTTGGATTATTTCTCTGTTGATGATATTCCAGGTTAGCCAAGACCATTAGCTGTAGATTACTCGAATGTGAATTTATCGTTATTTCAGCGAATGGTTAATGTGGAAAGTCAGGTGTCTAGTCCTGAATTTGAAAATAATGATGATGTTGAGATTGAGGAGGAGGAATTAAACAATGATGAATTTTATAATGATGCTCCTACAATCGAGACAGATTCTTCGGAAGATGAAGCAGAGCCAGCTGGAACTCAGACAACTGTTCCAGAAACTTCAGAGGCTTCTGATACTGCTTCTACTTCAACTCTTGAGCGACCGGTGATAAGCTTTATTCCTGATGAATTTATTCCTGTAACTTGCAAGACATATAAAGTACATGGGAATTATACAGGAATCATTAAAAGCTGGAAAACTTGTAGAAATATTCTGATGATTAAAAGAAGTGATGGTATTCAGTATTTTAAAAGCTCATTTAAGAAACTGAGTACGTTGCCAAAAGGAGAAATAAACCGTCTTGCTCAATTAGATCTAATAAATCCAACCAGGGATTCTAGAGCTGATTTTATACAGACGGTTCTGCGTCGTGAAGTGAATAGCAAGAGATACAACTTTATCAAACCGACGCTTGGTAAGAGATTCATTTTTAAGAAGAAACTAGATCCAGTTACAAAGCAGCCGATTTGTAAAATGCGTTATCCACCAGCTGATTGTTTAACTGAGATCCCATTGGAGTCTGTTCCTTATGATTTTCTAAGAAGATTTCATTATTGGGAACTTGATCCGCATACAGGTGAAGCTGTTTTTGTGTTTGTTCCAGAGTCTGAACATCCGGAGAGAACTTCACTGTATGGTCTTAAGAAAGCTCAATTTAAAGTTTTTGATCCTATGAGCTTAATCAACTTGTCACAGAATGACTTGAGGAAATTGTTTGATAATCCAATTCGCTTCAACATAAGAAATGTGGTGAATTCGATTCTTGCTAGACAATTTCAGAAGGTCGTGACTGTGTGTGTTACGCATGGGATTCATGCTGGAGGCAGGTTTCCAACAGGCTGGGCATAATTGAAGAAAGTTTAAAGACCAAGCTGAAGACACGGGGGAGTTTGTTGGTGCATCTTAGTGTGTCTGTCAGTTGGTCTAAGTCTGTTATGTGTTTGATATGTAATTAAGTTAGTTAATAACTTTTGTTTTAATTACATTTTGTGTTTTGGCGACACAAGGTCTTTGTGTCGCAATAGTTACCTTGGCGACACATCTTGTGTCGCATGAGTCGGCTTGGCGACACATCTTGTGTCGCATAGACCAGGTTAGGTCTTTGGTATAAATAGGTTATTTCGGCTCATTTGTCAAGGTTGACGAAATTGTGAGATCAGCGAGCATATTGTAAGTGTTATAATTAATATAAGCTGATCGACTTTTGGTATTGAATTGCTATACTTTGTGATTTGCTTTGTTTATTCGTTTAAACGTTTATATATTCAATCAATTGTATTCCGCACGTTTGATTGAGTAAGGATTCGATTAGGTCCGACTACAGGGGTCCTACAGTGTATCTATTAGAGAATGGGTTCAAAAGAGGCACTATTGATAAGACTCTGTTCACCAAAAGGAATCAAAGTGATATTTTACTGGTGCAAGTCTATGTTGATGACATCATTTTTGGGTCTACAAATGATGGTATGTGCAAGGAGTTTGAATAATTAATGCATCAAAAGTTCCAGATGAGTTCAATGGGGGAACTCACTTTCTTTTTGGGACTTCAAGTCAAGCAGAGTTCAGATGGTACTTTCATAAATCAGAGTAAATATGTCAAAGACATACTTACTAAATTTGGATATTCTGAATCAAAAGTGGCTAGTACACCAATGGAGACACACAAGCCACTATCTGCAGACTCTGAGGGGGAGGAAGTTGATGTACATCTGTACAGATCAATGATTGGATCATTGATGTATTTAACTTCTTCTAGGCCAGATATAATGTTTGCTGTTTGTATCTGTGCCAGATTTCAAACCTGTCCAAAACAATCACATCTGTATGCTGTCAAGAGAATCTTTAGATACTTAAAAGGACAATCTGATCTAGGTCTTTGGTATCCAAAAGATTCCCCTTTTGACCTAAAAGCATATTCAGATAGTGACTATGGGGGAGCTAGCATGGACAGAAAGTCAACATCAGGAGGATGTCAATTTCTAGGAGAAAGGTTAATCTCATGGCAATGCAAGAAACAGACAACTGTATCAACATCTACTGCTGAAGCTGAGTATGTAGCTGCTGCAAGTTGCTGTGCTCAAGTCTTATGGATTCAGAATCAGATGCTTGATTATGGTTTAACTTTCTTACATACTCCTATTTATATTGATAATACTTCTGCTATCAGCATCATCAATAATCCTGTTAAACATTCTAAAACTAAGCATATAGAGATTCGTTACCATTTTATCAGAGATTGTAATGAAAAACGACTTATTCAGATTATAAAAGTCCATACTGACAATCAACTTGCAGATCTGTTCACCAAAGCCTTTGATGTGGGCAGATTTACATTTCTGATTACAAGTATTGGTCTGATTAAATCTCTTTAAGTTGTTTTTCCATAACTATTTTATAAAACATCTCTATAATGCTTAAGGATTAGATGCTGGTAGTTGTAATCGATACTAACAGTGATAATAGTCTTACAACTGTTTGGCTTTCCTAATTATCACTGTTATTATTCAATTGCCACTGTATATGTTAGTTATTTTATTTTCACTGTTAGTTATTTTGTTTTCACTGTTAGTTCTATTGTTATCACTGTTTGTGTTGAACTAACTCTTTGTAGGTTATCACTGTCAGCAGAAGCAATTATAACTGTTAGTGTAAACAGTTTCCACTGTTTTCATTATTCAGTTATAACTGTTAGTGTAAACAGTTTCCACTGTTTCCACTATGTCCACTGTTAGTGTAAATCTTAACACTGTTAGTATAATCAGTTATCATTGTTTATACTATCAAGTTGAAATTTCACTATCAGTGTTTATCTTTCTGTTTGTTTTTAAAATAAAAAAAAAAAATACTGTATAATACTGTTACTAGTGCAGTCACTAGTATTGAGTAATAATTCCTTTGGTCAGGGGTTATTTCCATTCACTTAGTGTACCAAAGTTAGTATTATTCACATGTATAATACTGTTAGTTCTTATTGTTTCCACTGTTTTAAAATGGTTTTCACTGTTTTAAAATGGTTTCCACTGTTAGTGTTCAAATTGGGATTTTAATTTCAAAATTAGGTCATTGAAACTAACAGTATAAATACTCCCAACACTTGTACATTTTCTTTTACGCTTTCATAACCACTGATTTCATAAACCCTATAACCACTGCTATCGCAAATCATACACAAATTCTTCATGGCTTCTTCTTCATCAACCACACCTCAACTCGCTTTAGGCAAGGATCATAACATGATTGCCTATCTGGTAAAACCCTCAATAGCCAATGATTACATAGAGATCATTGATTTTCTGCGTAATTCTACCATTCACCATGCGCTTACTGTTGCACCCAGAATTTCATATGATCATATTAATGAATTCTGGGTTAAAGCAAAGATTGAGGAAGAAGCAGGTGTTCCAAAAATTGTTTCTACAGTTGCTGGGCACCAAGTGGTTATTTCTGAAGCATCCATTCGTTCTTCTCTTCATCTTCAGGATGAAGAAGGTATAACTTCAATTTCTGATGAAGCTTTATACTTTAATTTACAACGAATGGGATATGAGGGGAACTTGGGTGGGTATGTTTTTCAGAAAACTATGTTTTCATACCAATGGAGATTTCTAATCCATACATTACTGCACTGTTTATCATCCAAACGTTCATCTTTTGAACAATTTAGCAGTAATGTAGCATATGCATTGGTATGCTTAGCTACTGGTCAAAACTTTAATTTTTCCAACTTTATTTTTGCTGGCATGTTAAGAAATATAAACCAACCTAAAATTAAATTTTTAATGTATCCAAGGTTTGTGCAAGTGTTTTTGAATGAACAAATATCTTATTTGCCAGCCTTGGATAAGATAATAGGTATCTCTTCTTTCAAACCAAAAGTATTTTCAAATATGAAGAGAGATACATCTATCAAAGGAATTGTGTTTTCTGGAAGGGTAACAGCATTGTTTCCAACAATGCTTCCTGCACCCTCCACCACAGCATCTGTACCACCAACAGAAGCTGAACCAGTTGTTGAAAGAATGGAACAACCCATTCCTTCTTATCCCACAGCAACTGGGGGTAATAATGAACAACAAGGGAACAGATTCACTACAACCTACACCAGAAAAGCCAAAAAGGCTACACACCAGGTGACTGAGGATCATGCTGCTCAGTCATCTCAGTCCAATGATAGGGGTCATCAACAGCATGTGGTCCATGAGGAGAGGGGTGACCATTCTGTAAGGGCTGCTTCTACTGCTTCTAGCCCACTGGCAGAGCAGGACAGAAGTAACATCAATAAGACCCAAGCAGAGGCAACACCAAAACATGATTCTACTCCTGTAGATGATTTTGGTGGTCCCAGTACCAATAACCAAGGGGAATCTATTGATCATACTAGGTATGATACAGGTTTTGATACACATGTCAATGATTCACCTAGGAAGTCACATTCTGATGGTGATGAGGCTAGAACTAACCTGGCATTGACAAGAATGATAGACTATGTGTGGGAGATGTTTAGGGTGGAAAGGAGAAACAACAAAAAGAAGGATGAATAGATTGCAAATCTACAGCAGAGGGTTGCTCAACTGGAGTATATTGTTGTTAAGGTTTTGAAAGAAGGGAAGAAGTATGTGGTAGTTGAAGGTGACTCTGGAGAGACTGCTTTCAAAAAGGGGGACAAATATTGGACAAATAAAGGTGATGAGGAAAAGAAAGATGATGGTAAGAAGGGTGATGATGAATAGAATGATGATGGTGTTGATGATCACATTGATGAGGATATAGAGATGGAAACACCAATTCATCAAGAAACTGAGAAGGTCAATGAAAATCCTGAAGGTGAGAAACAACAAGAGAAAGAGAAGACTCCACAGGCTAAAAGGCAGAAATCAATTCCTGTGCAGTCTGTCAAAGCTAAGAAGCATAAAACCACCACCTTACCTCCAGTTCAGATTAGAGAACCTACTACTACACCTGCTGCTGCACAAGCTATGCCCAAGATTGACCCTAAGGATAACGGTAAGGGTATCTTGGAGGAAGAGCCAAAATTGAAAAAGCAGAAAACCATGCCTCCTGAAGCTACAATGAATGATGATGAATATGCACAGAGGTTATTTGTTGAGATAAATGCAGATGTGCTAGCAGAGGAAACGATTGATGTTGAGATAGAACCTGGTAAATTTGTGAAAATGACTAAGGAACAGGTTGATGAGTGGGATGAAGCACAGCTTAAAGAGCAACAACAGGATGATATTGAATATCTGGTGGAACAAATTCAGAAGAAGAAGGCAGCAGAATTGAAAAAGACTAGAGCTGCCAAAGCTGCTGCTAAGAGGAATAAACCTTTGACAAAAGCTCAACAGAAAAGAAATCTGGTTTTGAAGTTAAGAGGTGGTAATATTACAACTGCAAGACTTAATGCCATGTCTCTTGAGAATCTACAAAGAATCTGGGATAGGGATACATTTCTAAATCCTGAGGCTGCTAAGAGAGCAGAAGAAGATAAGAAAGCCAAAGAAAAAGCAGAAAGAGAAAAGAAAAAGAAAGAAATATTTGATAAACAGATAGAAGATGAAAAGGAAAGGGAAAGAATAAATACTGAGCTTAAACAGAAGAGGAGACAAGAACTTGCATCAATCCCTGATCTGCCTAAGAATAAGTTGAATTTGGATGATTTGATTGTGGTGCAACCTTTACAGGTACATCTTCCACCTGATAACTCTCCTGGAATCATTGATTGGTCTGTTGTAAAATTTTCAATTCCAATTAAATGTGAGAAAATTTGAGTTGAAAGGGCAGATACTTCTGTCTCATATTGGAGGTCATTTAAAGAGTTGATCAGGGTGATTGTTAGAGAAGACTTGAACAGACTATATGAGATTAGATCTGAGAAAGGACTAAGCACCAAGAAGTTTGATAGTGTTTATGAATTGGGTGTATGGTCTGGGATTTCAATGATGTATGAGCCAGAAAGATTCATGTTTGAGTTCAATACTTTCAGAAATGTAAAGCAGTGGATCTATCTCAGCAATCCAGGTGTTCATCAAGTTATTTTTGATGATGCTACTATGATTTGGATGCTCACTGATAGAGAATATGATATGAGTTTGAGTTTGTTAAGAAGCTTAAGGCATGCTAAGTTATCTGTTTCATTCAACAATGATTTAGCAGAGAATTTGGTATATATGATCTTGAATCAGATTCATAAGAAAGAAGAGTATGAGAGAAGACACAGAGATCAAAAATAGTTGTTTTAAAAGAGTTTGAAAAGAAGTCAACTTGAAGAATCAAGAGAAACTTAATACTGTTGGGGACAGATTAAGTTTAGGGGGAGATTGTTGGGAAATAAGATTTCTGCTGTTACTAATGTTGTTGAAGAATGCACAAGGTATTAACACTGTTAGTGTTATTGTTACTACTGGTATTACAACTGTTAGTCTGTTGGTTTCCACTGTCTTCATAGTTAAAACTGTTAGTTGAAGTCTTCATGGATTACCACTGTTGGTGAAGTGGTTACCACTGTTAGTAGAAGACTACAACTGCTATTGAAGATTGAAGACAAGAGTTACAACTGTTAGTAATAGTTTCAACTGTTAGTGTTATCACTGTTAGCTTGTTTACAACAGTTAACACTGCTTAGGCTAGTTACCACTGTTGGTATATTAGTCTAGTAAATTGTACAAGTGTTAACACTGTTATAGGAATTACCACTGTTTGTATAGTTGTGGTAGTTAACACTGTTTATATCTAGAATAGGAGGGAAGTTAGAGTTTGAATAATTATGGATTGTAACTGCTTCCATAATTATAGGAGATTGTTTAGCAGGACTCTATGTGTTATAAATAGAGATCCTTAACCTAGATTAGGTTATCAGTTTTTGTGCAGCTTCAAGGTTTTGTAACCCTAATACATTTCAGTGTATTCGTCTTATCATTAATAAGATTGAAGCTTTTTATTATTCTGTCTTAATATACTGTTATTGATCTTCATTGTATTACTAAGTGTTATTCCGCAAACTTCTTAGTAATCATTCAAAACTGTGTTTATCTAATAGTTTATTAGATAGATCTTGGTTCGACATTTCTCAAAATCTTCTTTTTGCACAATAGATTACTCAACAGAGTACATCTTACAAGACACTGCTGGAGACTCATACCACATTGTTACAAGATTTTACTTCTCGGCGACTGAAGCTTGATTCCTTAGAACGATTAGTGTTAAGAGTGAATTCAAGACAGTCAGCTCAGGGGGAAATAATGGTATATTTAGAGTCTTGCAAAGAAGATGAGTTGAGGAGGAAAAGATATCAAGACAAAGATGATGATCCCAGTGCACCAAAAGATAGTGAGCCGACTGGTCCTTCAAAGACTAGTGAGCAAGCTAATGTTCAGGGGGAGTCTGGTGTTGATAAGAGTGGTGATGGTGCTGGTATAAGTCCTGTGGGTACAAGTGAAGCTGGTAAGACAGCTTAGACTTGTGTAGTTATTTCTATTTAGGATTTAGTTGAATTATGATTGTAATTTTATTGTAACTGAATAATTCTAACTTAATATTGTTGGTAATATATTCGGCTTGAGACTATATGTGAGTCCCTAATCACTATGATGTTAGTGATTGTGAATCGTTTACAGTGAGTTAATTGTAGAAGGGGGGGTTGAATACAATTAAAAACTTTTCTTTGTTATAGTGTTATCTTATTTAGTAAGTTTTTAACCGTATTAAAGTAACAACAATATGAACACAAATATATATATAAGATAAGCAGTTCAGTTGCTGATGCAATTCTTAGCTGAAAGATAAATTCTTTTATTAATAAAATTTATCTGTTGTTGATTGCGGAATAGATTAGCCAAAGCTAATCCAAATCAAACAATACAGCTATTAAATATGAGATGAACAGTAGTGGACAAACACGCTAACTGCTCACTCGCTGAGGTAAGCTAGTAGTGGACAAACACGCTACTAGTTTACTCACTGGTGTTACTTGTATCTTAGACAAACGAGTCACTGACAAACAAGTGACAATACAAGTAATCGACACCAAATGAAGTACAACATACTACGCTATTTATAGACGCTGAAATCCTTAATTTCCGGATCTGAAGGACACGTGTCGCTGCTTGATTGGAGAGGTAGTTGAGATGTGATATATCATGGCACGACATTCTGTCTTGGGAAATATCACCTTGTACCATAAACCAATCAAATGCTTCCACGTTACTCTTTTCAAGTTTCGAGGAACACGTGCTGCACCGTAATAACGCCGAATGTCAACTTCTTATTTAATGCGGCATTTAATGCTGCAGTCACTGATAGAAACACAATTCTCCTCATTCTCGATGCGAGCCAACATGCTCTAAAGAATGACTTGAACAGTTAATCTTCAGTGACTTCTTTTATTCAGCAGAAGAGAGAACTCAAGAAGACTTGGAGACTCTCGCTGATAGATGAGTATCAGCGACACACATAGTTGAGACTTTTATCTTGATAAGATCTCCATCTACTGGTTTAACATATGATCAGCGACATAGAGACCTTCAGCAATAGGAGCTTGACTTGAATCATTTTCTTCATGGAGCATTATTGAGAAGATCAGGACTGTGAACAGATGGCATGATCAGCGACTTCACTTATCAGCGAATAATGACTTTAACAATCTCTTATATAATCTCCCCCTTAATCTTTGAGATCAGTGACCACTTGAGTTCAGCGATCAGTGACTCAACAATCTCCCCCTAAATGGTTTAAGTCAAAGCTCCCTTAGACGAACTTGTTGCAGGAAAGTTTTAGTCTCTGAAGATAAGTTGGTTGCACAGAGACTTGTACTTGTAAATTTTTGTTGTTGAAAAGATTTAAGTCTCTGATAGTAGGTAGGTTGCCCAGTGACTTGTACTTGTAGATTTTCTGTGCAAAGCCTCATTTATATCATAGAGCAAATATTTACAGAAGCTAACTATTACAAAATATCTAAATTATTTATCTCTCCACATCTCCTCCTCTTTCACTATGCCAAGCTCAGCTTCAAGTTCATATTTGTCTTTGGAGGGCAGGTATCTGAATTTTCTTGCTAAGGCTTCATCGAGAATAGCTTTTCTGATCTTTGAATCTGTAGGAAGCATGCTAGCTGACCTGATTAGGTGTATGAGTTGTTCTTGATCAACCTTCTCAAGTTCAGCTTCTCTCTGAAACCTAAGGGCACCATTTAGGTCCCTGTATACCAGACCCTTCTCCCCCTCAGTGACTTCATGTCCTTCAAGCTTTGGCACACCAGCAGGAATAGATAGATTTAGCCTTGAAGTGTTGGGGATTCGATAGATGCTGCTTGTGCCTGACCTATACCTTGGGCTTGGTGGCTGAACAATCTCTTCACCAAATGTGACAGTATCTTCTAGTCTGAGAAGTTGCAGTGACACCATCTTTTGATATAGTCTATCAATCTCTTTCAGGACATCAGCTTTAGCTGCACTTGTTGAGTGGCTGATAGCAAGCCTGATCTCATTCCATTCTTCTCTGTGCAGCTTGCATACTTGATCAAGTAGCATGGCTTGAGTCTCTGAACCTCTTTGAATAAGCAGTTGAGGTTGAGATTGATTCTTAACTTCTTCAGTTTAACCTTGGTAATAGGTGCAGGGTTTGATCTCCCTGTCATTCTAGCAGCAAACCTTTTTCTATCAATTTCATCCCATTTCCTATCCACTGCTGTTCTGACAGCTCCCCCTTTCTTTTTAGAGCTCTTGCTAGCTGATGTTTTCAGTTTATGTTGCTCTAGCTCACTCTCTTCTATCTCAGCAAGTACCCTGGCAATTGCAGCATCAGACTCTTCTTGATCTTTCTTTTGTTTAAGAAGTCTGGCCCTTTCATTGGCATCTTTAGAGCTCAATTCCAGTAGGTATGCTCTGTCAGCATCTGATTGCTCTTTCAGCAACCTTTTCCTTTCTTGTTCCTCTCTTAACTTAGCCTGAAAGGTTATTTGCATTATCATCTCATGCTCCCTGTCCTGTCTTGCCTTTATCTTTCTGGCAACTCTCTGTTCTTTTGTTTCATCAGGACAAGGGATATCTGAGGCTGAGTCAGAGGAAAGGCATGTTGTAGGGGAGGTATCTGAAGTGGTTGTGTTGGAGGGAGTTGCTGTGGAGATTGGTATTATTGTTGCTGGGGTAGGTGTGGTTATTTGGGTTGTTTGGGTTGTTGTAGTTGTAGTTGCTGTAGGTGAGGGTAGGTTTAGGGATGCTGGTGGAGATGAAGGTGCAGCTACCTCAGATATGACAATATGTAATTGAGGATCACTGACCTGTTGTTTCTTTGATGGAGGAGTAGATGCAGGAGAGGTGTCACTGGTCCTTTTTCTCTTTAAGACAGATGATATGGGTTGCTGATCCTCCATATTTACATCATCTTCATCTTCTGAACCCTGACCATTTCCATGACCACCTCCCTGGCCATCATCATTGTTATCATCATCATTATCATCAGCATCATGCATGATGGTATCATCTTCCTCATCATCAGATACATCATCTACCACCTCCCTATTCATCTATTCCCAGCGAGCCAATTCATAGCTCACTGAGGTACCCTCTAACCTAGCAGCATCATCCACTGCCCATTGTTGCACCAGCCCATTGTAGTACCTGAGCTCTTCAGCACTGAACTCAGGAAAGCTCTCAGTGATATCCACCATATCAGTGGCTATCTCCATATCTACCCAATACAGTTCAGCAACTGCAAGGGCCTCCAATTCAGGTTGCTCAGCAATCGGACGAAGTGCATAGGTGTTGAGCACAATGTCCCTGTGAGCTTTGTTTGATAGCGGATCAGTCATCTTTCGGGGCATCTCAGGATCAGAGAAAAAGTCCTCTTCTTCACTCTCCCCCTGACTAGTTCGCTCAAACTGATCAACTGCCCTAAGTATCTGATCAGTGAAATCAGCATTCTCCTCGCGCAGGGCAGCGACCTCAGCTCTTGTCGACAGAGACATTGCCAATAAGTGCCTCACGGTCTTCAGTGAGCATCTTAATTTGGGTTTTGGAATTGGGCAATGTACTCCATCAGTAGCTGATCTGATGTGGAGTGAGTGGAGGTGTTTGGGGGAGTAGTTTGGGTAATAATAATGGGGGTAGGTGTAGATTGGGCTACATGATCAGGGGGTGTGGTCTGATCAGCAGCGACTTGGATGTTATCACTGGAGAAAGAGGTGGGGGTGAGCTCTCTGATGGGAGAGTTGGATGTGGGTGGAGGAATGGGTTAGGTGTCCTCAGAGGTGTCCATGGGCATGATTTCTTCATCATCAGCTTGTGATTTAGCTGGTGGTTCATTGGAAATAGAAGTAGCGACCTGTATCTCACCATGGGTCAGTGGTGAGACATTGACAGCCGGTGCAGTGATAGATGAGAGATGGCCCGGATCTGTAGCCAGTGGTGTGACATCAGCTATGAGTGTGTTATCACCCACTGATGTCACTTGCCCTTTTAATGAAATGTCACCCTTTTGTGAGGATGACAAGTGGCTGGGTTGACTCAATCTGAGGGTGCTGGGTGCACCCGAATCACTGCTAACAGTGGTTTGATCCACTGCAGCTGTCTGTAGTTGTCCCTTTTTAGAGTCACTGGACTTTCAGGAGTCCAGTGAAGCAGGTAAAGTTGAGGGTTCAGCAGTGGTGCCCTCAGTAACTGAAAGTACAGTCACTGATTCACCATTGGCATCCGTAGATGTCTTCTTTTTGCTATGTCCCTGATCCTTTAATGTCAGGGACCCTAATTTGGATTTTTTCTTGGGAGCAGTGGGTGGTTTCTTGACTGGTGGTTGACCAACAGTAATCACTGGGGGTGTGGTCAGTGACGTGGTCGATGGGGGGGCAGCAACTGACATTTGTACAGAAGTTACAGGCTGGGGTGCAAGGATCCCCGGGTGTTTCATAAAAGTGGGTAACACCGCAGTCGCTGGTTTAGCAAAAATTTGAGATCCTACCAGAGTGGGCTCAAATCCGTGAAAAGATACCCTATCATAGGCAGCAAACTGATCCCTAAAGATCAGTGAGAGATACCTAGTGTAAGGTACATATTTTGCCCTGGCAGGCTCAGCGACTTTGGTGATCAGTTCGTTAAAGATCACACTTGCATAGTCAACTCGTAGAGAGTTAACCAGTGACCAACTGATCTGGGCCTCCAGGGAGCTGAATTGATCATAGCTCCCTGATTTTGTACCCAAAGATTGGATTAAGTTTGTAAAAATAGCATTCCAAACACCATCCATTTTTGTTTTGTGGACCGTAGAGTACTTACGGTTGCCACTGCCATCGACTGAGTATTTACACTCAATCTCAGTAAGATCGACGAGGCCTTGTTTGGCAACGTCGCTCTCTGGCAGCGACTCGTACGACTCATAGGTCGGCAGTTGTAAAATGGAGCGGATGGTGTTGGCAGTTATGGTGATGGGTTGGGTACCATTGTCGATAAAACCCTGGAGTTGGGAAACACCAGAGACGACAGAGTGAGTGCAGGTATACCAAAACTCACTGAGCCATTCTGGGTTCATTTCCCCAGGAGACAAGGTAAGAGCAGGGAGGATAAAGTGATTTTTCAGAAAATTTATCACCTCCGCATACTCAGGTTTAGGGCAAGTTACATTTCCCAAATAGTTAGATTTGGGAACTGTAATGACAAGGGTCTCACTGACCGCAGAGGCTCGAAGAGCTTTAATCTCTGGGGTCGGTGTGTAAGCATTGTTGAAAAATTTTGTTCTTGCCATTTTTAAGAAAATAAGTAAAAGATTTAAAAAGTGAGATATTTGCAGAGAAAATGAAGAAGATGAAGTTTGAAAAATTAGAAAGCGTAAAGAATGAAAAGGTAAGGGTTTCGCTGCTTATATACGGTTACTGATGTTGAAAATGTGTGGTCAAAACGAGTATGTACGTGGTCAAAAAGTAAAAAAAAAATGTGGTTGGTGGTAGGGGAGTAGGGTGATGATGGTGATAAGTGGTAACATTAAATGGTGATGGGAGTGGTGCGCCGGAAAGGTATACGAGGTGTCAGAAAAAGTGTACCTTTTCGAGTTCCCATGAGATATTTTAATAAGGCATTTATTAAGAATATAAATCGTTAAAAATTAAATACAAAATGTATTAATTGTAAGGAATATATGTCGAAATAAATGCTGTATTAAATAATAACAAAACTTTCGCTGATACATTATGTCTCAGCGAGATGAAAATAAGTTATATCTTAACATAAAATAAATATTATGTTTCATATTTGATGTTGCTGATCAAATTACAACTTAGAATACTAATCTAATCAGCTAGTCAAGTTTGTGAAGCATAAGATATATTTTATTTATGTTATATAAAGAATTTTCATGTGCATTTACAAAGTACATAATTTATTGATTATAACTATGCTAACTTATTGTTCTTGCTGATTACATCAGTGAGAATAATAGGCCAGCGAGTTAAAAGTATAAACTATATATTCTGTAACTACCTTTTATTAAACAATTAGGTTTTAATCATTTAAGTTCAACATTCCCAACTCGCTGATGAGAAAGGTGAATCTTTTCTCATCTAAAGGTTTTGTAAATATGTCAGCGAGTTGGTAGTCAGTTGGAATGAAATGCAATTCAATGTCACCTTTCATGATGTGGTCCCTGATGAAGTGATATCTGACATCAATATGCTTTGTCCTTGAGTGCATCACAGGATTATTTGCTATGGCAATAGCACTTTGACTGTCACAATAGATTGGAACATTGCCAAAGTCAAAACCATAGTCAGCGAGCTGATTCCTCATCCACAGAATTTGAGCAGTGCAAGCTCCAGCAGCGACATATTCAGCCTCAGCAGTAGAAGTTGAGACAGAATTTTGTTTCTTGCTTGACCAGCTTACAAGTTTTTCTCCAAAAAACTGACAACTACCAGAGGTACTCTTTCTGTCCATTTTGCATCCAGCATGATCAGAATATGAATATCCCTTCAGTGAGAAATCTGAACCAGATGGGTACCAGAGACCAAGATTTGGTGTACCCTTCAGATATCTGAATATTCTTTTGACAGCAAGCAAATGGGATTCCTTTGGATCAGCTTGATATCGAGCACATAGACAAGTAGAAAACATAATGTCTGGTCTACTAGCAGTTAAATACAGCAGTGACCCGATCATTCCTTTGTAAGCAGTGATGTTTACAGATTTACCATCAGGATCAGCATGTAATTTTACTGCAGATGACATTGGTGTAGCAAGGGATGAGCAGTTGGTGAATTTAAATTTCTTTAATAAATCCTTAACATATTTTCCTTGATTTATAAAAATACCAGTCTTGGTTTGCTTTATTTGCAGACCAAGGAAAAATGTTAGTTCACCCATCATGCTCATTTCATAACTTTTAGTCATGAGGTCACTGAATTCCTTGCACAAGTCATTGTTAGTAGACCCAAAAATAATATCATCAACATAAATTTGGTCCAATATAACATCTCTCTTATCCTTTTTAATAAAAAGTGTGCTGTCAATTTTACCTCTGACATACCCACAGTTAGTTAAGAAGGTAGAGAGAGTGTCATACCAAGCTCTAGGAGCTTGTTTTAGTCCATATAAAGCTTTTTCCAGCTTATAGACATAACCTGGATGCTTGGGATCAGTGAATCCAGGTGGTTGCTTCACATACACTTCTTCCTGCAGCTTTCCATTCAAGAAGGCACTTTTCACATCCATTTGATATACCTTGAACTTCTTGTGAGCTGCATATGCTAAGAACAACCTGATTGCTTCAAGCCTAGCAACTGGTGCAAAGGTTTCATCATAGTCAATTCCTTCTTGCTGACAGTAACCTTGTGCAACCAGTCTAGCCTTATTCCTTATTACAACACCATCAGCATCCATCTTGTTTCTGAACACCCATCTTGTTCCAATCACAGATTTCCTAGCTACTTGAGGTACTAATTTCCACACTTTATTCCTTTCAAACTGAGATAGTTCATCTTGCATGGCAGCTATCCAGTGATGATTAGTGAGTGCCTCATCAATTTTCTTGGGCTCAATCAGTGACACAAAGCTTACAAACAAACAAAAGTTAGCAGATGCTGATCTGGTCTGGACCTTGGATTGAGGATCACCAATAATCAATTAATTATCAATATGTCTAGTCCATTTAGTCACTCGCTGAGGTTCAGCAGTGACTTGATTATTCAGAGATGATCCACCAGACACATCAGCATTAGAAGCATGATTAATATTTAAGCTTTGATTTGGATAGTGAGTGTTATTATTTTGATGCAAATGATGAGATGATGATGATGGGATATCAATTGGCAAAGATGAAGTTCCTGAATCATTCTTAGCAAAAGTAGAGCCAAAAGTACCTTCAGGGATATCATCTTCCCTTTCAGAATCTGATGGATGAACCTCATGCTTGTCATCACTGATTGTATTAAAAATAAGATTTTCATAGTCTTTTGGATCAGTGAGTGATTCATCATAAGATTCATCAAAGGTAACATCCATTGATTCTTCAATACATTCCCTTCTTTTATTATAAACTCTGAAAGCTTTTGAAATGATTGAGTAACCAACAAATATACCTTCATCAGCTTTGGGATCAAACTTTCCTAAGTGATCTCTTTTGTTTAAGACATAGCAGGTACTGCCAAAAACATGAAGAAAACTTATGTCAGGTTTTCTCCCCCTTAACACCTCATAGGCTGTCTTATCATGTCTCTTGACAATCAGAGACCTATTCTGAGTGTAGCAGGCAGTGTTAACTGCTTCAGCCCAGAAATGGGTCTTAAGACCAGCATCTATGAGCATTGACCTTGCTGATTCAATCAAGGTTCTATTTCTCCTCTCTGCAACACCATTTTGTTGAGGTGTTCTTGGTGCAGAGAAGTTTTGAGAAATACCTTTTGAATCACAGAAACTTTCAAGGTCAACATTTCTAAATTCAGTGCCATTATCACTTCTTAAATGTTTAACTGAACAATCATTTAAGTTTTCCATCTTTTTGATAAAGGATATGATTTCTTGTGTTGCATCACTTTTGGCTTTGAGGAAGAATACCCAAGTATATCTGGAATATTCATCAACAATTACCAAGCAATACCTTTTACCACCAAGACTGGGAGAACTCACTGGACCAAACAGATCCATATGCATCAGTTGAAAACATTCTGTCACTGAAGATGTTTGTTTGCTTTTGAAAGAAGAGTTGTGATGCTTTCCCTTCTCACACGCTGAACAAAGCTTGTCTTTGTCATAAGTAAGCTTTGGAAGACCATTTACCAAGTCATTCTTGCTAAGCTTGCTGATGGCCTTGAAGTTCAGGTGAGAAAGACGCTTATGCCATAACCATTTTTCTTCTGAAACGGTTCTGGAATAAAAGCATGTTCCTAATTGTGCTGAGTCCATATTGACTACATATGTATTTCCTTTCCTTTGGGCACCCAGGATAGCACTTCCATTTTTGTTGTAAACAACTCCAGCTTCATGATCAAATAGCAGCTTATTTTTGGCATCGCAGAACTGACTGATGCTTAATAGATTATGCTTTAGTCCTTCAACATATGCCACCTTTTTAAACATGACATTTCCATTGGTCAAGACCCCATACCCTCTGGTCTTACCAATGTTGTTATCACCAAAAACTACATCAGGACCTCTTTCATCCTGGTAGTCGCTGAGCAGGGACTTACATCCGGTCATATGTCTGGAACACCCACTGTCCAGATACCAGATAGTCTCTCTAAGAATGCCCTACACCAGGAGTAAAGTGTTAGTTCAATTTATGAACCCATCCTGAGATGGGTTCATAGTGGACAAGCCTTGAACTTGGCTTCCACTGACCAGCAAGACATTCGACTCACTGCTGGTGGTTGGTTGGACACAAGCTTGTACTGATGAACAATCTGTTGACACATGTTGTCTATTTCCACACTTATAGCATTTTTTATTTGTGGCTTTAGACTTCTTTTGCTCAGTATGCTGATTTGATTGAGATTTAAAAGAGTTCAGACTTACTATCCTAGTTTGTTTCTTTGACTCCAAGTCACTGATAACAAGATCATCAGTCACTGGGGTGTCAAAAGTGAGGTTGCTGAATGACTTTTGATTAATAGCAGTAAAACTGATGGAAACTGGATTAGTTGTTGACTTATTTATGCTCAAGTCTTTCAGTTCATCAATACTTGTAGCTATATCACAATTGTCAGTGACCAGCGAGCTTTTAACAAAGTGATTTGGTTTAGTCTCGCTGAAGACTGACATTGGTTTAAAAACGAAGTTTGAAAAGGATTGATCAGGCTTGAATATTTGATCAATGCTTGTTGCATCAGCCAGAGAAGCAGCTGTATCATAATCACCTCCCAAAATAGCTTTCACTTGTTTTGGAATTTGATTATTGACACACTGGTTTACGTTTAATGCAGATTTGCACCATGACTTTATAACTTCATTGAGTTGAGAAAATTTGGTTTCAAAGCTTACTTTCTCTTGCATGCACATTTGATTTGCATGTATTTGTGCATCAAGTTCAAGTTTTAGGTCTTTCATTTTCAACAAATTTTCTTCTTGAAGTTTAAGTTTTGATGTTAAGTCATTGATCATGCATTCTTGCCTTCTCTGAATATCATGAGCATTTGATAGATCAACTATCAAAGTCTCAAAGATATTCTCCTTTTCAGTCACTGAAGCTGATTTAAAGCAATGTACCTTGTAGAGAGTCTCTGGATCCCAACCAGATGCTGAACATTTCTTAGCTACTTCCTTGATGTCTTCATGGAAGTTAGCATCATCAGCCATTAGGCAGTAATCCCTATCTAAACAAATCATAGCTTCTTCTTCATCAGATGATGAGGTTGAGTCAGAGTCGCTGAAAGATCCTTCTTCAGTGACGAATCCTTTTCCCTTCTTCTTGCCAACTTTGGACAGAGCTTTCAGCTTCTTGTACTTTGACTTGTACTTGTTGTACTTGTCATTTCTGAAACTGGTCCTTTGCTCAGGGAGAGGATTGGCAGCTTTGGATCTACAGTCAGCTGCAAAGTGACCAGGTTTGCCATATTTGTAGCAGTCGCCTTTTGACTTTGGGATGTCACTTGATGGTGCTCCAGCGAATTTTTTGAACCTTGTGTTCTTTCTGAAATTAGCAACCATCATGGCCATAACTCTTTCTAGCTTCTCTAGTCCTTCTTCATAGCTGACTTCAGACTGACTGTCAGCAGCACAACCTTCCTCATCTGCAATCAGTGACTTTGAACTCAACTTGGTGATCTTAACTTTCTGCTTTTGATCAATCTCTTCTAGCTCAGCTACAAGGGCATTAGAATTCTTTTGACTTCCTAGTGCAGCACGAATGTGCTCACTTTGATCAGCCTGTTTTTCAGATTGTTCCCAATTTAACAATATACCATAAATTTGAGTTAGATTGAGAGAAGTATAATCATTACGTTGTCGAGTACATGTTGCAATGGTTCCCCAAACTTTTCTAGGCAATAATTCTAGAAATTTTTCGACAACAAATCTTTGGTCCTTTCCTATATTAGCCTTTTCCATTTTATTTATTAAAGCTTGATATCTAGTATAGGTGGAGGCCAGTGATTCATTGGGTTCCATAGCAAACAGTTCATACTGACGAGTCAGATTTACTTCTCTACAGCGAATAATGTTGGGGGTTCCAATATATATGTTTTTCAGAGTGTCCCACATGTGTTTCGCTGTACTGCACAATCTAATGGACTCAAACACTTCATCGGGAAGTGACATGCTTATGTATATTTTAGCTTGTTTATCCAGCCTGACCATGCGCCTGTCCTCATCTGTCCATTGTTCCTCCCTTTTTGGCATGACCATTTCTGGTAATGCAGGAGTGGTTGCAGTGGCTGCAACAGCAGGAATAATGACAGTTGGGGTGTGAGGACCGTCAGTTATTATAGAACAAAGACGATCATCAACAAGGTCTAAGAACATCATCATCCTGGACATCCAGGTTTCAATTCTTGATGGGTCAAAGGCTGGAGGTTTTGTAGTGGAGCCATTTCCCTTTTGGTACTCAGAATCAACACAACTGTATTTAACGGATTCCATTGCATATCTGGTTAAATAAAATTTGTTAAACCAACTATGCTCTGATACAAATTGTGAGTCCCTAATCACTATGATGTTAGTGATTGTGAATCGTTTACAGTGAGTTAATTGTAGAAGGGGGGGTTGAATACAATTAAAAACTTTTCTTTGTTATAGTGTTATCTTATTTAGTAAGTTTTTAACCGTATTAAAGTAACAACAATATGAACACAAATATATATATAAGATAAGCAGTTCAGTTGCTGATGCAATTCTTAGCTGAAAGATAAATTCTTTTATTAATAAAATTTATCTGTTGTTGATTGCGGAATAGATTAGCCAAAGCTAATCCAAATCAAACAATACAGCTATTAAATATGAGATGAACAGTAGTGGACAAACACGCTAACTGCTCACTCGCTGAGGTAAGCTAGTAGTGGACAAACACGCTACTAGTTTACTCACTGGTGTTACTTGTATCTTAGACAAACGAGTCACTGACAAACAAGTGACAATACAAGTAATCGACACCAAATGAAGTACAACATACTACGCTATTTATAGACGCTGAAATCCTTAATTTCCGGATCTGAAGGACACGTGTCGCTGCTTGATTGGAGAGGTAGTTGAGATGTGATATATCATGGCACGACATTCTGTCTTGGGAAATATCACCTTGTACCATAAACCAATCAAATGCTTCCACGTTACTCTTTTCAAGTTTCGAGGAACACGTGCTGCACCGTAATAACGCCGAATGTCAACTTCTTATTTAATGCGGCATTTAATGCTGCAGTCACTGATAGAAACACAATTCTCCTCATTCTCGATGCGAGCCAACATGCTCTAAAGAATGACTTGAACAGTTAATCTTCAGTGACTTCTTTTATTCAGCAGAAGAGAGAACTCAAGAAGACTTGAAGACTCTCGCTGATAGATGAGTATCAGCGACACACATAGTTGAGTCTTTTATCTTGATAAGATCTTCATATACTGGTTTAACATATGATCAGCGACATAGAGACCTTCAGCAACAGGAGCTTGACTTGAATCATTTTCTTCATGGAGCATTATTGAGAAGATCAGAGACTGTGAACAGATGGCATGATCAGTGACTTCATTTATCAGCGAATAATGACTTTAACAATCTCTTATATAATCTCCCCCTTAATCTTTGAGATCAGTGACCACTTGAGTTCAGCAATCAGTGACTCAACACTATATTTACAAGTTAAATATATTAAAAATTATTTAAGTTATATATGATATATAGAATTGTGATCGAAAGTCTTCCGACTCATTGAGTAGTCGAGCGGCGAGTTCCAATTAGTTTTGGCGGTCAAATTTCTATGATTTCTTACATATTTTAAACTTAAGAGTTGGTTATAATTGACAAGTTTAATATGTAAAAGCTTTAACTAGACAAAGATATATAATTTAAAAATATATTTGAAAGTTAAGTTTTTGGGAAAGATAACAGTTCAATTAAGTCTTGGAATTATATAAGTTAATTAATTGTAAACTTAAATGTTTGGTGTTTGTTTACAATATATTAGAGTTTAAGTTTAATTAACATTTGTTAAGTTTTTTATAAAAGACTTAAGAAATCTTAGATTGATTCAGGGTAATCAATAAAAGATTTATAAGTTATTAATTGCGTTTATGTTAAAGACTGATTACACAAAAGGATTAATAAAGAAATTCTTAGATTGATTCAGGGAAATCAATGAAGAAATTTAGATTGTTAATAGTTATTTGTGCTTGTGTTTTCTAGAGATTGAAATGCTTGATCTATCGGATTCAGAAGATGATTTTCTTGATGAGATAGATGAAGACATTAATTATGATTTGGAAGAAGGAGAGTTTCAACCACTTGAAGATTGAACTACTGTTTCTGAGATAGAGCTAGACATGGAGATCCATATGCAAATATAGATGAACACAATGTGAGCCCATCTAGAACATAGATTATGTTTAAAGATGAAGAAGGTCCTAAAGTTGTTGATGTAGATGAAGATATCGATGACTCAACCGATTATGAAGAAGAGATTCCTGATAAGTATAAAGACAATCAAATATTCAGACCTTTAGAGAAAATAAAGAAGAAAAAGGTTGGAGTTTTGGAGGTTGATATTACAGGAAAACGCGAAGCGCGTAGAGGGATTATCGGTTGGTATTTTGACTCTGACCTGAAGCTTTTCGCGATTAAAAGGTTTGACGGAGTTCAATATTTTGAGCGAAAGCTTGCAGTGTTCAGTTCTCTCGAGACTTGGCTAGATTATCTTTGAAGAATCCAGATAATGATTTTGTTGGTCGATATGTAGAACATATAATCAAGATTGAGGTTCGTTCGGGGAAGTTTGAAAAGATTAATCCGAGGAATGGAAAAACGATAAAGTTATAGGAGAGAAGTCAAAGGACTGGAATGAGAAGGAGAAAGAAAGTGTATCCAGCAGTCAAGTGTGTTCAGCAAATTCCACTGAAAACAATGCCACGGGATATTCTAGGAAATATGAAAAGTTAGCATGTGGATTCAGAAACTGGAGAGGCTGTCATGGTTGAAGCTGATGATGAAGTTGAGGGTGGTGAACGTGAAATTTTCAGAGTTTATGACCATCGACATCTAATGAATATGTCAAAGAAAGATTTGTTGAAGTTAAATGAGAATAGAATCTTGATGATAGAAGCATGGGGTGATTTAGCACGAGATTATCAAATGATGGTTAAGACTTGTATTAGAATGAAAATATATGCAGAAAGTAAAATTTACAAATGAAGGCTAAAGTCAAGCATGAAGATAAAGACGCTAGAGCTATTGTGACAACAGATCTAGCTTGAAATAGGACTGGTGTAATTATTATCATGTTTGTACATTGGTTTATATTTGTAAATAAATGTTTGTTTTGTTATTAATATTCGTTAAATATATTAGTATATTAAAGTGTTAGACGAATATTGGAAACAAAATAAATATGTATAGCGAGTCGAGATCTCAAGTCGCAAGGCATTGCGATGCGAGATGAGATCTGAACTCGCAATACATTAGGTATAGCGAACCGAAGCCAAGCTGGGCTTGGGCTGCGAGTTGAGTTGGACTCGCAGGCCCATGACCTGCGAGTTGATCAAAGTATATATGTTCGATTCGGTTCGATTTAAACAGGACTTTTGCCATTCGATTAACACACCTGCGAATTGAAGAATCCATAGAAAAAACTTTCTAAAGGCTAGGCTTTGACGTTTTATCAATTAAAGGTAAGTATTAGTAAAAACAAAATGCAAACTTATTCGTTATAGTAAGATAACGACGTATTAAGGGATTCCGCACTTTAATACTACAGATAACGAAGTTATCGATCCTAGAACTAGGGACTTATAGCGAACATCATCGTTTTCATCA
This sequence comes from Pseudognaphalium luteoalbum, assembly GCA_963422505.1. Lineage (NCBI taxonomy): Eukaryota > Viridiplantae > Streptophyta > Magnoliopsida > Asterales > Asteraceae > Pseudognaphalium > Pseudognaphalium luteoalbum. The sequence continues at coordinate 55,579,679 of OY730196.1, forward strand.
ATCAAGTTAATCATCTCTTGGTGGGTATCTAAGAGGGGGATTTCCAATATCTCGGTTGTGGAGATAGGAGAATTTGCTGAATCAGGGGGATAGAGTGTTCATCGAGAGTGACGTCGATACAATCATCATCATACTCGATTTCTTCTTCGGAATCTTCATCACGGGAATTTGGAAATTGGTGGAATTCTTCATCTGAGGGTGCGTTATTGAAAGGTTGAGAGCTATCGATTTCAATGGTCTTGATTTCCGTGGCTGAATCTTGAAGGTTTTCTTCCACAAAGCTATTCGTTTGACTTGCCTTATACGCAGCGATTCTTTGTAAGAGCTTGTCATATATTTCCGATTAGCTTGAGGATCGGAACTCTTCTTCAATTGTATGTATATCTCAGAGTCGGGTTCGGGTGAATGGTTTCGAAGGGTCGAGATGAGAGTCGAGCATGGTTTCCATTCTCTTGAGACGAGTGGATCTGAAGTATTGACCGACGGATTCATAATCAACGGATTCATCTAATGAATTGTTATCTTCGGAACATTGTATCCTTTTGACTTCAGCCATTTGGGGTGAATCAATTTGATCTTCATCTTCCTCCATTTCTTCAGATCTTTCTTCTTCTTCTTCGGTCTCTTCGTCCGTTTCTTCTTTTTCCTCTTCAGTTTCCTCTTCTTCCTCAGTGGGTTCTTCCTCTTCTTCTTCAGGTTCTTCTTCTTCTTCTTCAGATTCCAAGTCTTCCTCTGCAGGTTGATACTCCTCTTCCTCTTCTGGGTCAGTTTCAGTGTCAGAGATGAAGGCTGACGATCGGGTGAAAGGTTGTTCTTCGTCGGGCTCTGATTCATCATTATAGGTAATTCTGCCTGTTGATATAGCATAACATTCTTCTTGTTCTGGAGTGCATTCTGGTTGGTCGATCTTGTAAGTGATGCTTTCGCCATGCGAGCGTAGGACAATTGTATGGTTATACACATCAATTACTGCTTGGGCTGTATTAATGAATGGTCTTCCAAGGATAATCGGGGTGTTTATGTCCTCGTGGATGTCCATTACCACGAAATCCGTAGGAAAGAAGAATTTGTTAACTTGAACTAAGACATTTTCAGCTATTCCATTTGGGTATCTCACGGATTGGTCAGCTAGCTGGACAGTCATCTTAGTGGGTTTCAAATTTTTAAGTTCTAGCCTCTTAAACAGGGAGTAGGGCATGAGGTTAATGCTAGCTCCTAGGTTGACTAAGGCGCTTATATTTCCGAATTGGTAAATAGAACAAGGGAGTGTAAATCTACCGGTGTCTCCTAGTTTTTCAGGAAGGCTATTTTTAAGTAGGGTCGAGCTTTCCGGACTAAGAGGAATGTTGTTTACTTCGGGCAGTTTATCCTTAGTGGATAACAATTTTCTAATATATTTATTACGACCGGGAACTCTAGACATAGTATCAAGGAATTTTCCGTCTAACTTAAAGGATGATAATTTCTTAGGTTGGACCTTAAGTCTAGCGGGGTAAGGGATTTTAACCTCCTTGTTCAGGATCGGGGTAGTTTCCACAGCTGGTATCTTGATCTCTGGTTCTTCCTTGACTGGGACAGCAGCAGGGGGTGCTGTGGCTGCTTTCTTGGTGGTGGTAACTTGCTTTGCCTCCTCAACATGTAGGTTGTGAACCGTGTTGCTAGGTAAACTTCCTATGGGTCTATTATCAATATGTTGTGCCAATTGTCCAATTTGAGCTTCCAAGTTCTTCAGTACGGCCAATTGATTTCTCATGAAGAGATCGGCTTGATCTTTCCTAGCGGATGTCTGTTGGTTGAGTATGTGTTGGCCTTGCATGAACTGAGTGAATGCGTATTCTGAACTTGAAGCTGGGGCATTTGTCTTGTTGGGTTGTTCAGTGGTATGGTTTGTGTCGGAAGTGGGTCCACGAAGTGCGAGGGGTTGGTTGTAGGCAAGTTGTTGTTGTTGTGGGTAAGGTGAGTATCTAGGTGGGTATCGGGGTTGGAAAGGTTGGTTGTTTCTTTGTGGGAATGGAGGTCCTCTAGGTTGGTTGTTGTTTTGGTTGAAACCGGGTGGAAAATTCTGTGGTCGAGCGGGATATTGGGCATAGTAAACGGTGCCATATGTCTCTTCATATTCAACTTGATATTCACCGGGTTGTTGCGAGTTGGTGCAGTTTTGACAGGATTGCACTTGGTGTACTTGGTGATGTTGCTTCTCCGTTAATACCTTAATTGCTTCGACTGGAATTGGATTCGATGCAGCGAGAGGTGCTGAAGATGATGAGTGATCTCTAGAGTTCCAATCATGGTGATGCATAGTCATGTTTTCTATAAGGTTCCATCCTTCTTCGTCCGTCTTCGTCATAAAGCTTCCTTGTGCGGCAGCGTCGAGGGTGGTTCGGTGGTTAGGGTCTAAACCGTTATAGAAGGTACACAATTGTGCAGATTTGTCGAGTCGGTGATTTGGACATTTCTTCAGTGCTCCTTTGAATCGTTCCCATGCGGTGTATAATGACTCATCAAAAGCTTGGTGAAAGTTCATGATATCATTTCGGAGTTTGGTTTGTTTAGAGGGCGGAAAGTACTTGGTTAGAAACTTTGTCGCCATCACCGTCCATGAAGGAATAGAGCCGGTTTCTAAACCTTCAAACCATGTTTGCACATGATGTGTGAGCGAATAAGGGAAGAGATACAAGGGGATTGTATCTTGGCTAACTCCATTTTGTTTGTAGGAGTTTGAAAGAGATATGAACTTGTCGAGGTGAGAGTTTGGATCGTCACTTGGTAATCCATGAAATTTACAGTGGTTTTGGATTAGTTGGATGATGTGGTGTTTAAGCTCGAATGATTGTCCTGGGGTTTCTGGGTAGAGAATTGGGCCTCCTCTTCCTTCAATAGTGGGCTTGTTGTTGTCAGCGAGAGTGATGCGTTCAGCCATTGCTTGTCTGAATGCGGATTACTTCTTTTCTCGTCGAATAGTGCGTATTATAAGTTCTGGATCAGGAAAGTTAAAAAGCGGTGCAGATCTAGGGGAACATGCCATACACTAAAGAAAAACATACAATAAAGAAAATGTTTTTTATAAGGTTTTATCCTAAGGGTATACTAGAAAAAAGGATTGATTGGGCCTCTGTATCGGACAGTTAGTCTCCCCGGCAGCGGCGCCAAAAACTTGATAGGTGTCCGATTGTCGCAAATACGAGTGATCACAATGCCTATCAGTGGGTGTTTTAAATTTGTAAATGCGGGGGTCTAAGTATGACTTATTACTACTGAACCAAAGGCTAGTAGATGGTAAGTATGACCTAGAGTCGTTCTTAAAGAGAAACTAAATTGAAACGGAGGTGATCCAATCAATCGTTACTTTCTAGTATAGGTTTTTATAAAAGTGCGTTGGGGGTTTTGGTTCAGCTAACTAATAAACTAAATAAAGTGAATAAAAGATAATAATAAATCAGATGATGGAAAGTAGTATTTCTTGTGATTTCATTAGCTCATAATATGGGATGATGAGTTCTTAAAGGAAACATTTATCTAAATTGAGAATGTTTACTAGATTCGATAGCTTATTGTATAACCCATAGATTCCTTATCAGTCGGTTATCAACTGATATGTCACGAGGAACCAGGGTATCGTGATTCTGATCAGACAGACAATGCTCAACTCTCAACACTCTCCTGCGAGGGAGTCAGTGGCCTTTATTATTGAACGCGTTCGCTCATGGGCGAAGGAAAAGAGTAGCAAGTCCATAACAAGTCTAACCGTTCTTAATACCACAAGAACTACAAATCTGGCAAACAACTAACTTAGAAAATATGTTCGGACTTATTTGATTAATTCCTATTAGTGAAACTCAAGCATGGTAAATGAGGGAAAGTGTTTAGGTTTCTTGCGTACCTTACTTTAGGTTTCACGGTTTAAAGAAATATATCATTATAAATTGGATTTTAAACTTGCCTTTCTTAATACAATTAACAAATCCCTAGGTTTTCGTGAATGATTATTTAGCCTATAGCCTACCTACTCTAATCTAATCTAAACTATTCTAATTAAAATGCTGGCGGCTTTTGCATAAAGTTAAACCCAAACCATATCGGAAAATACTACAGTAGTTCACAACGTATTTAATCGTTTACCGATGTTTCCGTTGTGAATTTAATTGCTTCGCAATGTTTTCATGATAAGTACATTGTGATTGGAGGTGTACTATACTTATGGCAATTCCATGTAATCACATTGCACTTTATGATGATTGCATGACATTACAATTAAGCGTTAGTATTGACACAGATAATTATTGACCAAGTATTAAGGTTAGCAACTCCTCTTTACAAGGTTATAATCACGTTTGTTAATCGAAAGGCGAACATAAGTTTTATGTTTAAAATCACAAGATAAGTCCGTTCATAAAGTTTCCATTTTTTATAATGTCGATCCATAATACAACTACCTTCGGTCGTTTACCAACTTCCATACATTTGTACTCCGCTTAACAGCGTTTCCAGTACTATATCAGGTAAACAGTCAAATAAGGACCGTCATATTACTTCATGACATATTTAAGATCATCCCATAATTATTTATGCTAATTACATCATAACAAATACAATAGTAATCTACTCGCTAATCATGGTACTAACTATCTCTAGCATAATTAAAGTATACATATTTAATTAAGATAGATAAAGATAGAAATAACCGATGTAAATGCGCGAGAAGGAATAGACTTGAATTAATAAGAATAACTTCAAGCTTACACCAAAGATTACAAGCACATTCCTTGCTTTCGTTCTATTCTAAACAAGTTTCCTAAACTAGCTCAATAGAATGAGAAAGTAAATCTAACAAATTATGAAAGAAATAACAAAGTGTGAGACCCGTCAAACTAGGACTAGTAATTAGTGCCTAATCAAGTGTAATACATGTAATTAGTTCTGTGTTAGGCTAATTAATGTATCAATATATATATATATATATATATATATATATATATATATATATATTGTTGAATATATACAAGTATGCGATTTGATTAAATCGTACAAGTTTCAAATCGAATGCAATTCGATTCAATTAATACGAACGTAAGTGAACAATTTTATTAAATAATATGACATTATTTAATAACTCTATTTTATCCAAAATATTATTTAGATAATATTTCAACTCAAATTCGTATCGTACAAACAACAATTTCGCGATTAAAATAATAAACGCGCGAACAATTGAAACAAGAATAAGTTATATGTTATAACTCAAGTAAAAGTATTTGATGAAATACTTCAACAAAAACATTAATAAATATTCGTATTTTAAAATAATTATTTAATGTTTAAACAATCGAGAAAACGAACACCGCACGGAACGAGTATACACAGGACTAAAAGATGGAGACCCACACTTTGGTGGGCCCCACCGAAAAATCAGCCAGGGGGCGGGGATCCCACCCCTTTCCCCTCATTTCACCTTCTTCATTCTTTTCCCTTTTCTCTCTATCCCTTTCTTTTTCTTTCAAAAACAAACACACAACTATCACTTAAAATCACTAAATAACACCACCAAACTCACTCAAATCACCTAGCTCGTTTAGGAGAAAACGTTCGCCTCATCACGATCTACACTTCCATTTTTCCGGATTTCTCCGGCGTTAAGTTTGTAAGTTTCCGACAAATCCCGAAACACTCCGATTTCCATTGTTTTCATTTGTTTGTGGGTTATCTAAGCTTATAATGTCCAAATCTGGGTTGGGTAAAAGTTTCAAGTCAAACGGAAATCGGAAAACACATTTTCGGATCAATTTCCGCACAACAGCTCGCTATGTCGCAGAGGCTCCAGGCCACCTGCGACACAAGCTCTTATGTCGCCAAATCATGTCTTATGTCGCATATAGCGACATAAGCCCCTATGTCGCACTACATCACGGATGTCGCATGTAGCGACACAAATGGCTATGTAGCAATAATTTCGGACGTCGCATATAGCGACACAAAACACTATGTCGCAAAACTTATTCCCGTCGCACATAGCGACACAACACCTTATGTCGCATTAAATTATGGATGTCGCACTTAGCGACACAAGCCCTTATGTCGCAGTTATGATCTGCGACACAACAGACTATGTCGCACTTAGAGACACAAAGCCTGATGTCGCACCTAGTGTCGCATAAGACAGAACCTTGAAAACATGGATTTTTACTAAGTGTCAAACTTATGTAATTTCAAACACTTATACAATACAACTTTTTAAACACATCGAAATAAGTTTATGAACATGAATACTCGAAATCATAATAATAATAATGAGATTATTATTACGACCAATCACCAACGGGCCGTACACGTTTTCAAAACACAAACCAATCAACCAAGTCGTAGTAACTTGGACAATTTAAACAACCAAATCGTAGTAATTTGCATAATCAAATCAACCAAGTCGTAGTAACTTGGACAAGTTAAACAACCAAATTGTAGTAATTTGGACATTCTAGTTGGACAAACAACTACAATGGTAATCTCTCGAGATACCTACTCATGTTTATAACTATCGCGTGTCTTGGACACCCCCAGGTTACAAGTCTTCGGACACCAATCCACAGCTAATCAATTCAAGTTTATTTCGATAAACACTCAAGGCACAGGTGAGTCTCACAACCCCTATTTTGTGATTTTCATCAGGGGTGTGATTACATTGCTCGTTTTATTTTACAATATGAACGCAAGTACATTACAAATCAAATACTACATGAGTTGTTTTCACTAATCATTTCAAAGCCCTCCACAACATAGTTTGGTAACACATCTGTAGCGTGAATGTTAGTATATGATATCATATAGGATTGACAATCCTCGTCCGGGTTAGCACGCTCTAACTGGTCAAATGGACGTATTAACATTTGGGAAGACGAGTGTAGATTAAGCACTCGTAGGAGGCACTCAGTTAGGTTTCCTTAATTGGACCTGACACTCAAGTTAAGCTCAGACTATGTGCTCATGGCTGTATAAATTTTATTTTCCTTAATTGCATTTTAAATTCAACTAAATCCTGCAGTTCATACAATTATGTGTTGACATACAAACCTGTAACCTCACCAGCATTTCACTGACCCATTTTAGCATGTATCACAGGTACATAGCAGTAGGTTGGCTGCCCAATCAAGATTCATTAGCTCGAGTATTCATTCAATCAATCAGAGATTTAGTTGCATTATTATATTTTGTAAAAAGTAATTATGTAATGTAAATCTCTCAATTTCAAGGAACTGAGCTAATGTAAACATTATTTTTGACGTAAACCTTGGTTTTATCAATACAATGTAAAACGACGCATTTAGTGGTCGTTCATTATATCTTTGTGCTTGTGATTATTGATTAGTCGCGCGCCGACCCGATTCGCTACGGCGACCTGAAATTTGGGGGTGCGACAGATTGGTATCAGAGCCTAAGGTTATAGTGAACTAGGTTGCATTTAGTGGGCCTAGACTATGACCGTTAGACAATATTCCTTATTAAGTATGATTAGGTTCAGTGACTACATTGTATTGGTTTAATTTAACATAGCCTGATCAACTATGTACAATTAAAGGAATATGATGTGGGATCTGAAAGGAGTCATGACTGAACAGGATACACTAGTTGACTCTGACCTCGAGAGAACCGGGACTCAAACATGTCTGTGTTAGACGCTTTAGGCTATTATGTGACATATACATATATACATAGATAAGCCTCGCCCTTGCTCAATATCTCAGGCTATATTATATATGTATTATATGGATATAGGCCTCATTCTTTCTAACGCTTTATCTCAGAATGGAAAACACACCACCCAATTCATCACACTCTCATCCGTATGGATCGCGAAACCCAAGGGTGGCTAGGAGGGACACCAGGTTGCCTCGAGCTGACCCATACCCCACTCACTTCACTTTGACGGACTTATCCACTAGGCTATGCCGTCACGAGCAACGACTTAATACTATGGATATCGAACTTCAAGAAACCAACGAAAACTGGAGACTCATATCACTCGAACGTGTAACACCCACTCCTCGGGTCTAGTAGTATTTTAATATTTTCTGATTGTGAATAATTATTTAACATGTCAGAAAATAGTTTCATTTGTTATTTGAAAATAAATGGGTAAAAGAGTCGAATAATTTATTGTGACTAGTAAATTATTAACTGTTTTAAATTAATTCAGTTGACGGTAAAATAAAATAATATTTCCTCGCAAATGGTTTTTAAGTTCCAGACAATAGATATTAAAGGGGATAAAAACTAGTACACATATATCTATTATATGTGTGTAATATGTATGAAACTTCACAAAAATTCCAGAGAGATCGATCGTGAGCGAGAGAAATACTTAGAACCCTAAATCATTATCAAGTATCACAAATTTTGTAAGAATCAAAGTCTTCTTCTCCCTGTTCTTTGTTTGGCCGAAGTATATCACGCACAGGGATGATTCTAAAATTTCAAAACAAGCTGTGAGAGTAAATTGAAGCCATAGATATTGAATTCAAGCTCCAAAAATATGAAGTAATCATCCTATAATCCTTCTAATTACTTTGTAAGTCTTAATTCTTTGATTTCTATAAACCTAGAAATGGGTTTTTGGGTATTTGATTGAATTAAGATGAGTAATGTTAAATTGAAGCTTATAATACTTGTATAGTTGTTAGTTAATGTTTATTTCATGATTATAAGTGAAACCCTAAGCTAGAATTGATATAATTAAATTATGATCATGAATTAAGTTATGGGTTTAGTTGATTATTCATGAAGAGAAGCTTGTAATCATGTTAGAATGATTAGTTGATACTTGAATTGTGATTATAAGCTAAGCCCTAACTTGAATTGATGAAATTTGTTAAATTGTAAACTAGTTATACAATTGAGTTTGATAAGTTAGTATTTGATGATTAAAGATGATTGTGTGAGCTTAATTGCTAAGTATTCATTAGACCTAATATTGAGCTTTTGATGAATTGTTGATATTGGAGGTTAATAATTTTGTTAAAGGTCTAATTATGTTAGTCTAACATGACTAAAGTGATGTGATCATAATGATCATAAACTTGATAAGTAATTATGAATATATGATATTAAGATGATTATTTATGACCTTGGCATGATTGGTGTTAAAGTAATGTAAGCTAATAATCACGTATTTGATTCAATGGGAAAGTGGTTATCATGATCATTAATCATGACTAAGTGAATAATGAATTGAGTAATAACTCATTGAAATTGAGATTATGAATCATGTTGTACGACTTTAACATGAGTTGATTATTATAAATGAGTTACTAACTCATTATTTATATTGTATTCTCAGATATGGAGAAAGACTCAGTGACATTAGACTACTGAGTGGACAACTGAGGTGTCGGTGAGTGGATCTTAATCCTCAGTGTAATTTAGTTGTAACAGGTTTGGTTACAACGGGTAATCGTATTATTACTGCTTTTGGTTTGCCATGACTAATTTGGTTTGATAGTAATAATACTATTGATAGACTGTTTAGTCTGATATGTTGACTTGATTGAATATGTGAATATGTGATCACTTGATATTTGGCCTTCGGGCATCAGTGTATTGAGGTCAACGTGTTGGTTGGTTGGGCTTGGTTACTATTGAAGACGACAGGAATTTCCTTGTACACATCGTTAATAGGAAATTAGGTCGTATGAGATTAGTACCAAGCTATCGGTCTATTCTGTATTGGCCATACAGATTGTTGGGTAAGTGTTCTGGGAGAATCCCCGGGTATTATGATATCTCCAGAGCCACCGATCCTCATTGATATGTTGTGTATTGAGATGTTATCTCAGTGATATTATGTGTTTACTGTTGGTATTCTTGGCTGAAGGTTTCCCCAAGAACCATCGATCTATTGTGATGTTATTTGTTTACGATGATTTGCTGTAAACAAGGTTGTTATGCTAAGTTAGGCTGTTGGTTATGTATTCCCTCACTTAGCTTTGAGCTAACCCCACCACCCCACTTCTTGCAGGTTATGGTTTTGCTATAACGGGATTATCAAGAAGTTGTTCGGGACAGAATGTTTGACCAAGCTTACTCTGATATTACTTTGATAACTTAAAATGGTATTTGGAATTTAATAACACCCATTTTAGATATACTATAGTTTTTGAAATATTATGGTTTAATTTCTTAATATTCTATAACTGAATTGTTAATGTTTGTTTGGACTTACGCTTCCGATATAAAATATATTTAAATAATGTTGTAAAAGATGGGGTGTTATAGAACGTATCAATCATGTCTCCGAAGATCACGAAGGTATTGTCAACAACATGGACACCCTTGACAACCGGGGAAACCATCGAAACTATGGAGGTTGTCCACAACCAAGTGATTGGCAACCGAAACGAAATCTCCGTCCTACAATCAAGACTGAATCAGTGCGAGACAAGTCTAAGGGAAACCGAGGATGCCTTCCGAATGGTTACCAGACTCGCAGAATCTGTGGACCATCTCACCGCACTACTACCGCAACTCAATCTACGTCAGGATTAGCTTAAGCTAAATCTGTACTTTATCATGCTTTCGTAAGACTTATGTAATTCGACCGGATGTAACAATTCCCGGCACCTTTTGTTAAAAATCTAATCCTGTAACTTTTGGGACACGTAACTTGAAATTGTTTGTAATCGTTTAATATCGTAATATCAATCGACAATTTCTCTCGACTATCTTACATTGTTAATTTCCACTTTGTGATGTTGTATATTACCGCTTTAATATATGTACATCTATCGAATTATCATTTTGGTACAACTTTTCATGTGCCTCTTGTTTCTCTCTTGCAGATTCATGCCGCCAAAGAGAAAAATTTACAGTGATGCCGAACTTGCTGTGGTCGTATCTCAGCAGTAGCCGATGCTTTGGCTGCTCGGGATTCACCTCGAAACTCTCGAAGTAATGACGAAACCCCAGTCAATACCCCTATTATCAAACCTTGCTCTTACAAGGATTTTGTTAGCTGCAAACCACTCTACTTCAAAGGCACGGAAGGTGCTATTGGTCTAATCAGGTGAATTGAACGTATGGAATCCGTCTTCAACCTCTGCAACTGTATGGAGGATAGCAAAGTCAAGTTTGCTGCCTACACCTTTCTGGAAGGTGCACTTTCATGGTGGAATACCCACGCAAACTCTGTGGGCATCGAGATAGCAAACCAGCTTCCTTGGGCTGAACTGAAGAAAAAGCTTAGAGAAAAATATTGTCCCGAAGAAGAACTTCACTGTCTGGAGGAAGAGTTCTAGCACTTGACAGTGCAGGGAACTGACATTGCTGGATATACCACCAAATTCCAGCAATTCGCTTTGTTATGCCCGGGTTTGGTTGATCCGGAGGAGAAGTGCATCAAGAGATATATCCGCGGCCTCCCGGAGAATATCCAAGGGAACGTCGCCTCATCCAAACCAACCACTGTTGAAAGTGAGATCAAGCTAGCTCATGAACTCATGGCAATAGTTTTCAGCCGTGAAACATCCAACACATCCTTCTCCAACAACAACAAACACAAATCGTCTGAACACCACAATAACCACAACAAGAAATCCAATGCCATCCAAGTTTACAACACAAATTCTGAACTCAAGCGTGGATACACTGGGGACAGGCCATACTGCTCCAAGTGTAACTACCACCACTACGGTCCATGCAGTAATCTCTGCAACAACTGCGGGAGGTACGGGCACTTGACCAAAGATTGTCGAGCCCCCAAATCCAACAACAACACCCCTCACAACAATGCCAACCAACCTAAATCCTGCTTTGGGTGTGGGGAAGCAGGACACTTCAGAAACGAATATCCTAAAAACAAGAACAAGAGCAACAACAACAACAACGCAAGGGGAAGAGCGTTCGTACTCAACTCCGGGGATGCCCGTCAGGACCCGAATGTGGTCACGGGTATGTTCCTTCTCAACAACTTATATGCTTCTATTCTGTTTGATACTAGTGCCGATAGAAGCTTTATTTCTGATGAGTTTTGCCCCTACTTGATATCGCACCTATTACTCTATATGTTAAGTACACCGTAGAACTTGCAAATGGTAAACTCATAGAAACCGAGAGTGTGATACCTAATTGAACTTTAAACCTAGCCAACGAGACCTTTTCAATCGATCTTATGCCTGTTGAAATTGAAAGTTTCGACGTTATCATTGGTATGGACTGGTTGTCCAAGCATCGTGCAGAAATCATTTGTTATGATAAAATCATTCGTATTCCTCTCGCCGTCGGTAGAACTTTGGTCATACAGGGGGAAACCGGTGGGACGAGACTCAACATCATATCTTGCTTGAAAACCCATAAATTTCTGAGAAAGGGCTATCCAGCAATCCTCGCACACATCATGGAGAAAAAGTCAGAGGAGAAGCGACTTGAGGATGTGCCCATCGTTCGAGACTTTCCAGAAGTCTTTCCCGAAGAACTACCTGGTCTACCATCACCAAGACAGGTTGAGTTCTCAATCGACCTCGTTCCAGGTGTCGCACCTGTGGCCCGAGCACCATACCGCTTAGCCCCATCAGAACTTCAGGAGTTGTCCAACTAATTACAAGAACTCCTGGAAAGAGGATTCATTAGGCCGAGTTCTTCACCTTGGGGAGCTCCGGTCTTATTCGTGAAAAAGAAAGACGGTTCTTTCAGAATGTGTATCGACTACCGCACTCACCGTCAAGAACCGTTATCCACTCCCTCGTATTGATGACCTGTTTGACCAACTACAATGGTCGAGTTTTTATTCAAAGATCGATCTCCGGTCAGGTTATCACCAACTATGTGTTCGCGACTCCGATAATCCGAAACTGCTTTCAGAACCCGGTATGGACACTACGAATTTCAGGTGATGCCATTCGGTCTAACCAATGCACCGGCTATATTCATGGATCTTATGAATCGGGTGTGCAAGCCATTTCTCGACAAGTTTGTCATTGTCTTCATTGACGACATTCTCATTTACTCTCGAAACGAACAGGACCATGCGCAACACCTCAGAACCATCCTAGAACTACTTAAGCACGAGGAGCTTTATGCCAAATTCTCTAAGTGTGAGTTCTGGATGCAAACCGTTCAATTCCTTGGACATGTCATCGATAGTCAAGGAATCCATGTCGATCCATCAAAAATCGAGGCTATCAAAGACTGGAAATTGCCAACCACTCCGACCGAGGTATGCCAATTCTTGAGATTGGCAGGGTACTATCGGTGCTTCATCGAAAATTTCTCGAAAATAGCCCAACCACTCACGACACTGACTCAGAAAGATAAAAAGTTCGACTGGACTGGTAAACAAGAGTCAGCATTTCAACTTCTAAAACAAAAGCTTTAGAGTGCTCCGATTTTATCCTTACCCGAAGGCACCGATGACTTTGTGGTATACTGCGATGTTTCTCACCAAGGTCTCGGTTGCGTGTTGATGCAACGGGACAAAGTAATTGCTTACGCCTCACGACAAATCAAAGTTCTTGAAAAGAACTACACCACTCACGATCTTGAACTTGGGACTGTTGTCTTTGCTCTCAAAATCTGGAGACACTACCTTTATGGCACTAAGTGCACAATCTTTACCGACCACAAAAGTCTCCAACACATATTCGATTAGAAGGATCTCAATATGAGGAAACGTCGCAGGGTCGAGTTGCTTACCGATTACGATTGCGAGATCAAATACGATCCGGGTAAGGTAAATGTTGTTGTTGATGCCCTCAGTCAAAAGGAACGATCGAAACCTCTTCGAGTCCGAGCCCTCAGCATGACCATCCATAACGATCTAAACATTCAAATCCTCACTGCTCAACTCGAAGCTCTGAAACCCGATAACATAAAAAATGAAGCCTTGCGAGGCATGGATAAATAATTCGAAATCAAACCTAACGGAGTTAGGTACCTCTCTAACTGAATCTGGTTACCCAGTTTTGGAAACCTGCAAGACTTGGTGATGGATGAAGCTCACAAGTCCAAATATTCTATCCATCCTGGATCTAACAAGATGTACCACGACATCAAGGAATTTTATTGGTGGCCGAACATGAAATCCGAAATCGCCACATACGTCGGCAAGTGTCTCACTTGCTCGAAAGTCAAAGCCGAATATCAAAAACCTTCTAGTTTACTCCAACACCCCAAAATTCCTGAATGGAAATGGGAACAAATTGCCATGGACTTCATAACCAAACTACCAAAGTCAACGAGCGGTTGCGATACCATTTGGGTGATTGTCGATCGTCTCACGAAATCTGTTCATTTCCTGGCAATCAAGGAAACCGACAAAATGGAACGTCTCACATGAATCTACATCAAAGAGGTTGTTTCTCGACACGGTGTTCATAGGGATAGTCGTTTCACATCTCACTTTTGGCAATCACTTCAAAAATCATTGGGTACCCGTCTTGATATGAGTACCGCATACCACCCCCAACCGACGGCCAAAGTGAACGAACAATTCAAACACTGGAAGACATGCTACGAGCTTGCGTAGTTGACTTCGGTGTAAACTGGGAAAAACATCTACCGTTGTGCGAGTTTTCGTACAACAACTATTATCACACCAGCATTAAGGCTGCACCTTTCGAGGCACTCTACAGTCGTAAGTGCAGCTCACCGATTTGTTGGACCGAAGTGGGAGACACTCAACTCACTGGTCCTGAGATCATTCACGAAACTACTGAAAAGATCTTCGAGATCTAAAACAAACTCAAAGCCGCACGTGATCGTCAGAAGAGTTATGCTGACGTGAGACGCAAACCACTCGAGTTCCAGGTTGGGGATCGAGTGCTACTCAAGGTTTCACCTTGGAAAAGTGTTATCCGATTCGGCAAACGCGGTAAACTAAACCCAAGATACATTAGACGTTTTGAGATCCTCGAGAGGGTAGGTCCAGTGGCATATCGATTGCAGCTGCCATCCGAGCTCAGCAGCGTGCACCCGACTTTTCACATTTCAAATTTGAAGAAATGTTTGTCTGATGAGACACTCATTATTCCACTTGACGAGATTTGTGTCGATGACAAGCTTCACTTCGTTGAAGAACCGCAGAAATCATGGACCGTGAGGTCAAACAACTCAAACAAATTCGTATTTCCATTGTTAAAGTCAGGTGGAATTCCCGGTGTGGGCCGGAATTCACCTAGGAACGGAAGGACCAAATGCGACTCAAGTATCCTCAGTTATTTGCTGACACTACTTCAAAAATGACTTCAAGTTAAATTTCGGGACGAAATTCTCCTAACAGGGGGAGAATGTGACACCCGTCAAATTAGGACTAGTAATTAGTGCCTAATCAAGTGTAATACATGTAATTAGTTCTGTGTTAAGCTAACTAATGTATCAATATGTATATTGTTGAATATATACAAGTATGCGATTTGATTAAATCGTACAAGTTTCAAATCGAATGCAATTCGATTCAATTAATACGGACGTTGGTGAACAATTTTATTAAATAATATGACATTATTTAATAACTATATTTTATCTAAAATATTATTTAGATAATATTTCAACTCAAATTCGTATCGTACAAACAACAATTTCGCGATCAAAATAATAAACGCGCGAACAATTGAAACAAGAATAAGTTATATGTTATAACTCAAGTAAAAGTATATGATGAAATACTTCAACAAAAACATTAATAAATATTCGTATTTTAAAATAATTATTTAACGTTTAAACAATCGGGAAAATGAACACCGCACGGAACGCGTATACACAGGACTAAAAGATAGAGACCCACACTTTGGTGAGCCCCCACCGAAAAATCAGCCAAAGGGGGGGGGGGGGGGGTCCCACCCCTTTCCCCTCATTTCACCTTCTTCATTCTTTTCTCTTTTCTCTCTCTCCCTTTCTTTTTCTTTCAAAAACAACCACACCACTATCACTTAAAATCACTAGATAATACCACCAAACTCACTCAAATCACCTAGCTTGTTTAGGAGAAAACGTTCACCTCATCACGATCTACACTTTCATCTTTTCGGATATCTCTGACGTTAAGTTTGTAAGTTTTCGACAAATCCCGAACACTCCGATTTTCATTATTTTCATTTGTTTGTGGGTTATCTAAGCTTATAATGCCCAAATATGGGTTGGGTAAAAGTTTCAAGTCAAACGGAAACCGGAAAACACATTTTCGGCTCAATTTCCGGCCAACAGCTCGTTATGTCGCAGAGGCTCCAGGCCACCAACGACACAAGCTCTTATGTCGCCAAATCATGTCTTATGTCGCATATAGCGACATAAGCCCCTATGTCGCACTACATCACGGATGTCGCATTTAGCGACACAAATGGTTATGTCGCAATAATTTCGGATGTCGCATATAGCGACACAAAACACTATGTCGCAAAACTTATTCCCGTCGCACATGGAGACACAACACCTTATGTCGCATTAAATTACGGATGTCGCACTTAGCGACATAAGCCATTATGTCGCAGTCATGATCTGCGACACAACAGACTATGTCGCACTTAGCGACACAAAGCCTTATGTCGCACCTAGTGTCACATAAGACATAACCTTGAAAACATGGATTTTTACTAAGTGTCAAACTTATGTAATTTCAAACACTTATACGATACGACTTTTTAAACACATCGGAATACGTTTATGAACATGAACACTCGAAATCATAATAATAATAATGAGATTATTATTACGGCCAATCACCAACGGGCCGTACACATTTTCAAAACACAAACCAATCAACCAAGTCGTAGTAACTTGGACAATTTAAACAACCAAATCGTAGTAATTTGGATAATCAAATCAACCAAGTCGTAGTAACTTGAACAAGTTAAACAATCAAATCGTAGTAATTTGGACATTCTAGTTGGACAAACAACTACAAAGGTAATCTCTCGAGATACCTACTAATGTTTATAACCATCGCGTGTCTTGGACACCCCCAGGTTACAATTCTTCGGACACTAATCCACAGCTAATCAATTCAAGTTTATTTCGATAAACACTCAAGGCTCAGGTGAGTCTCATAGCCCCTATTTTGTGGTTTTCATCAGGGGTGTGATTACATTGCTCGTTTTATTTTACAATATGAACGCAAGTACATTACAAATCAAATACTACATGAGTTGTTTTCACTAATCATTTCAAAGCCCTCCACAACATAGTTTGGTAATACATCTGTAGCGTGAATGTTAGTATATTATATCATATAGGATTGACAATCCTCGTCCGAGTTAGCACGCTCTAACTGGTCAAACAGACGTATTAACATTTGGGAAGACGAGTGTAGATTAAGCACTCGTAGGAGGCACTCAGTTAGGTTTCCTTAATTGGACCTGACACTCAAGTTAAGCTCAGACTATGTGCTCATGGCTGTATAACTTTATTTTCCTTAATTGCATTTTAAATTCAATTAAATCTTGCGGTTCATACAATTATGTGTTGACATATAAACCTGTGAGCTCACCAGCGTTTCGCTGACCCATTTCAGCATGTATCACAGGTACACAGCAGTATGTTGGCTGCCCAGTCAGGATTCATTAGCTCGAGTCTTCATTCAATCAATCAGATATTTATTTGTATTATTATATTTTGTAAAAGTAATTATGTAATGTAAATCTCTCAATTTCAAAGAACTGAGCTAATGTAAACAATATTTTTGATGTAAACCTTGGTTTTATCAATACAATGTAAAACGACGCATTTAGTGGTCGTTCATTATATCTTTGTGCTTGTGATTATTTATTAGTCGCGCCCGACCCGATTCGCTTCCGCAACCCGAAATTTGGGGTTGCGACACAAAGTGAGAAAGTATTTAAGAAAGGTCTAACACGTGTACCCTAAAGTTGCGGAAAAGGTCTAGCACGTGTACCCTGCGAGTACGGACGAGGACGAAAAAGCACACGGGAGACGGGGATAGGCCAGCCGGCACCGCCACCATGGTGGCCAGCGGCGGTGGGGTGGTGGCCGGCGGCGGCTGCCTCTCCCATGCCACGGTTCGCCGTCTTTCGTCTCGTTTCTTGATTCGTGCGTATCTCCTTCGTTATGCGTCCTTTTGCGTTGATTCCTTTTGCGTTGGATTCGTTTTTCAAAAATGAAGACTTTGATGAAAATAAATCCCAAAAATATGTCTGATCTTTGGATGTCTCGCTCGAATCATTTGAATCTTTCGGCGTACGTAGAATCTTCATTCTTCATCCGTTTTTGTTGATTCTTCTTCTGTTAGATTCGTATTTTGAAAACTAACATCTTGGATAAGAGAAATCTCAGTGATGGGAACTTTTGCCTTTAAATCTTGTCTCGATGTCTTGAATCTTCAAACGTGTGTGGAATCTTCGTTTTTTGTCCGTTTTGTTTGATTTTTCTCGTGCAACTCTATTTTGACCTTCTTGACAAAGTTTCAATAATTTGAACATTATTTGAGTTTATTTGTCAAGTATTGTTCCAGAATTAGAGAGATATCGGTAGTAAAAACGTGACTTTTTACGCGATATCAATCGCAGGTATACCAACAACAAACATTTTTTTCTAAAATAATAAAATTATTTTTTTTCATCAAAAAAACCCTTATTTGAACTAGAATACAAGAATTTTAGAATCGAACTCGAACGGAGGTGAGAATCATACCTGCTAACAGCTTAAGATGATGAAAACGAGCTCTTATATAACATCAATTTTGATCTTTTTGTACTCTGAAACAGGGAAGTTATGTGCGTGCTAAATTTAGTGAAAGTGTGTGTTTCGTGTATCTGTGCTTTAGACGTGCATGTAATAAGGGTAATGAATTAGCCTTTTTAAATTGTAAATAATGACAAAAATCGAAATATGTAGATAACATATGATGACATGGCATGCCAGATATAAGGTTTTGTTCAACTCATTTACAAGGCTACCGACAAATGGCTAAAGAGGTAACAAAATACATCAATACCCCTTTTTTGAAAGTTGAGACAATTAAAAACCCAATCCGGAAGTACGATACATACAATAAAATTGAGTTCAAGTTGGATGCATTCGCAAAGACTTATCCCAATAATGTTTTGTTACTAGTTACACATATTTATAGGTATATATCATACATAAATAAACTTAATATGATGGTGATAACTTTTAGAAGTTCTTCAATTTCCGTATACTAATATACATTTGTGAAGCCATGTTGTTTTTTTTAATCATCCATCTATTTTATTAAAATTATAAAGTACTTACGTGAGAAAATTAGCATCAAACGCTTTCAGCCAATATGCTTAGGTGAACAACAGTGAGGATATTGGTATTTGCAGGCGTGCAGTATGTGCCAGTGTTACATACTAGTGTACAGTGCCACTAAATTTTCTTAAAATGTAAAATGTAGGAAATACGGCATACCTTATATTCCATGCCTTCTCATTTGATCCTCCAGCTTACATAGTTTTTAAACTATAACTCATACGAAGAGAAACAAATCTGCATAATAAAAAATCGTAAAAAAAAAAGCCGGAGAATTTGTATAGGGCCCTTTTTCTTAATATCGTACCAGACTTCCCAAATTCATTTGCCGGCTATGATGTACAATTAATTTGTTTTTAACAATGTTCTATGATCACGTATATATATATAATACGTAGAATAATATGTATTCAGCAAGCCCCCCTTGATTAAAGAACTTGAAATGTACAACACTTTCATATATATATATATATATATATATATATATATATATATATATATATATATATATATATCATAAGTTAAGTAGTGACGAATAATATATGTTTATATGATAGATTAGATTTGACAATCGGTCTTCTAGCTCTTACTGTTTAAATATCTAGCTTGTTCTTTACTTCGGTCACAAGGTTTGTCTTTTGAAATTATTGAATTACAATAAGAAGACCACCTTTAACTTTATAGTACGTACTTAAACGGACAACGTACCAGAAAGCTATATATATAGCCAAGTGGATAGACTTGGCTGATCGCGATCGAGTTCGTTATTTGTCAACTCAGTTACCTACTTATGTACGTGGAGTTTGGCTACAAACCGTGGTAAAGATTTGGTTGGATACCAACCTATATGGGATTTGTATTCTAATTAGCCAAATCAATTAATCTCGTTGATTGGGATTTTATGCTTTTGAGAATCAGTTATATATCTACCAAGGTTAAGATGCAGAGAATGAGAGAATTAACTGACAGTTAAATTATTTTGTGTTAACATATATGTATAGGTAAAGTCCAGCCATATGGGATTTGTATTTTAGTATATAATTGTATTATGATGATGCAAGTAATTATGTGCTTGTTTTTGACCATGCAATCAAACCGAGAAAAAGGGTTTGTGTTGTAATCAAGAAAAGAAGAAAAAGTAAAAGAGAGAGGGAGAGAGAAAGATTGTGCGCTGTGAAAATGGTATGAGTTGGTTAAAGGGTAGTCAATGATTCTATAAAAGAATGTACCGGCGCTTGGTTTGAAGTGATCCAAACCAGTTATTTGATTTTTGGGTTCTGATTTCTATATTGTTCTAAACGAAAAGTTAACCAATTACCTTGATCCAGTTGAGAAAAGGTAACCATGCATCATGTGTGTGAGTGTACGTATGTGAGAAAAATGTATGTGTTTATAGACTGGAAATCATTCAAACATAACTACGGTTTAATTCGAGGATCTATAAATACCTGTTAGGAATGGAAATGGAGTGCGATGATATATGTAATCTTGGCCAAATTATCTGTGTTTGAACACTTTCACAATCAATCATTTTGGTCCCTTGCTGTCTGAATATCACGAAATTTTGATTGATAAAATTCAATGAAATAACTTATCAGAAAGCCAAATGATTATGATATATACACAATATTATGACTTTGAGGGTTAAAATCAATTACCGGGAAATCAACTAACAAATCTATTACTCCGTAAGAAACAAAACTCATGACGAACAAGTACAGGGTAATATATATTGTAGTGTACAAAGATATCAATATGAGCCTAACTTGAGGTCCGGACTCCTTAACCACGTTCGATTTCAGGATAACTTAGACGAATGTAAACTTTGCAACTAATATACCAATTCGTACATATATATCACTTAACTTGCTTAACTTGTAACAGTATCGTACCATTTTAGTTAAATGTAAGTCACAGTTACACTAAAATTATCACCACGTACTAAACAATTTAGGATGCGAGCTACATTATTAATATGACATTAACAAATTAAGAAAACCATTATGAAAAAGTTCAATATAGCTTTTAGGTCATTCACTATGCATTCGTAATTTCTTTTAATTTGCCAAAACATATATATCATTATTATTAAACAAGTCAGCTAGTATTATTATCTTTGAAATTTTTATGAGACAAGCGACTAGCTTATTATGATACAACTAACATTGACATTAAAATTTTGACTCAATCAAAGATATCCATTATATTTACTCATCCTATAGTTTCACCGAAAAAAATGTGTACGTCGGTTACCTATTCTTATGTTTAAATGTCTCTGATAAAAAATTGTAGTGGCCTTCTCCAGAGATTTGCAATTCTATAAATAATTACATAAGAGATTTGATCCCACCACAATCATGGCAACATATATTGCATAGACGACAATGATATTTTACACACTTTTACATGCATATGCATATATGCAATCTATCTATTTCTCTCACACATTATCTCTTTTTTATACATATAATTTCTTTTCTTTTTCATGCATGCACATATAGATACATATAGTATGGATGTATATTATGCATGAGGGTCAGAGTTCTCTTTTTTACCCAAGCACTAAGATGGAGTGTGTCACAGAGTGTCATCCTGAGAAAGCTTAAAGGCTAAGAAACTTCATCCACTCACTCCCAAAAACCCTAATTATAATAATAAATACAAAAAGGAAGATGCATAATTTTGAATACAAATAAAAAGGAAAATTAAGCAAAACAAAAGCCTCTTCTTTTTATCCTTCCCTCTCATCTCCTTCCCGTTAATTTCTCCTTTCTCTGTGTTTTATTCTCTTGTTTTTGATTCCCACCCTCATATATTTCCAAAAAAACCCTTGAAACCTTTCTAAAAGAGAAAAAGAAAGCTCAAATTTAAATCATGGTTTTCTCATCTGTTCCACAATATCTTGATCACCACAATTGGCATCATCAGGTATATGATCTTTAACACTTATCCCTTTGATATCTATTAATTACTTCATCAACCAATCAAAGATAAAAGAAAAAGGCTTTATGTAAAAAAAAAGATGATATATGCTCATTCATATTCCTCTTAAAATCTCTTCTTGAATATACCTTGATCTTTAATTTAAGTTCATCTCCTCTTTTTGTTTGGTTTTCTTTCTACTTAATTTTCCTTCTTTTTTCAGTTGCAACAATCAAACAATCATGGAAGTGGAAGTGTCGGCGGTAATATTGTTGAAAACCCTAATCTTCCACCTACTCCGCCGCCTTTACAACATGGTGGAGGTGGTGAGGGATCAATTAGACCAGGATCTATGGTGGATCGAGCTCGGTTAGCTAAGCTACCCTTGCCCGAGCCCGGTCTAAATTGTCCTCGTTGTGATTCGACAAATACAAAGTTTTGCTACTTCAATAACTATAGCCTCACACAACCGCGGCACTTTTGCAAGACGTGTAGGCGTTATTGGACAAGAGGAGGTGCCCTTAGAAATGTTCCGGTTGGGGGAGGTTGTAGAAGAAACAAAAGAAATAGCAAAGGTAGAAGCTCAAAATCTCCTAGCCGATCGGCCGGCCCTAAATCACTAAGTGTAAGTCCTCCAAGAAGTAACTCAGAGAATATGACAAGCTCACAACTTTCACATCCAACTTCACTTCACTTGCCTTTTATGAGTTCTATTAGTCAATATGGAGGTGTTGGAGGCAATCTAAGCTCAACTCTTGCTGGGTTCCATTCACAAAGTGAATTGGGGAATTTTCAAACAGGAAATGGTAACTCGGGGGCGAATAACTTCAACAACATTTTATCAATTGGAGGTGGTGAGAATTGGAGAGTACCTTTCTTGCCTGGATTTGAAGTACCACAAAATACTAATCTATTTAACTATCAAAACCAAGGTACAATTGGAGCACAATCGTCTTCAATAGTTGAAGGAGACATTAGATCAAAGATTAATTCAGGAATTGATAACTCTCAAATCGAGCCCCCGGTGAAGATGGAAGACAATCGAGGCTTAAATTTATCAAGACAGTTTTTGGGTATGATGGAAAATAGCAATCAACAACCATGGGCTGGAAATTCATGGGCTGAATTTTCAAGTGTAAGCAATTCTACTCCTACAACACATTTCCTATGATCATGGGATTAGGGGAATTGATCAGCTGAATATTGATGATTCAGTTGAATGTATCTTGTTATCAAGATTAATTAACTTGGAATTCTAAACCCTAAATGATCCCTGGCTTGAATGTAATATGGTCGATAAATTAAGATTCCACCTCTCAACGATTGATCGCTGAAGAAATGAAGGAGAATCAATGGTAGGTATACGCTATGTTTATGCTTAATGTGATAGTACTACATGGTGTTGATTAATTTTATCAATGTGTATGCGAGTTTCCTTGTATTTGGAAGTGTTTCAGAACTAATCTGTGTGTGAGTGTGAGCTTATATGTTGATTATGCTATATTAGTGATAATGATCAACTAATTTTTCCATGGACATTACTCTTAAACTTTTTTCCTTTATCTTAGTTATTCGGATCCTAAGATAACTTTCTACCTTCACTTCATGTTCTGACCTTTATACACATTAGCTAGATATACTTCTTGTGATTACATTCAACCAATGTGTAATCCATGTTAAACACATCGTGAAGGATGTGTTTGAAGCTTTAGTTTGGTTAATCAAACTGTGATCATCGTCTACTTTTGCAAGAAAGAAGTATATAAAAGTTGGTCTGTGATTAGCTCACTAATGCAACCATTTATTTAACTAATATGTATCCCTTTTAACTTGTTTAGTTCCTCATTTATGATAATGATTTATCTTGTAATTAGGGTTTTTTATTTCTCTCCTATTTCAACTACGAATTTAAGAGCACGTTTTTGACATAAACTAGTTTGAGTCATGAAACAATCTACTTGTATACAAACGTTTGAAAGTTGATTGGTTCATGATTTGGATCGGCGTTTTATATCATTTTTTTAGATGTGGGATCGTATATTCATCATGATCAACAATAAATTTAATTTGGTAATGATGCCATAATATATGTACGTATAGTATGCATGTAGTATATGTGTGTGTGTATACATATTATGAGATACACTAGACTACAACAAAGATTGTTGTGTAGTGTAGATATAATCCTTTGAAATGCATAAGAATCTACCAAAATATGCACATATTTCAACCTTAATTAATCTCTATATATGCTTATGAGAGAGAGAGGTAGGTTAATGATGAGTGATAATGAGGTTAAAAACAACACACATGGTGTTCTTAATTTGCATCTTGATTGCCTTATTTCTCTTCTCATCCGTGTGTTAAAAGTAGAAAAGTGTGTAGTTTGATAACAAATCTTCCACACTCATAATTACCAAAATTAAAGTGATGTGTCATCTTTCAAAACAATTGGTAAAAAGAACGAAAAGAAAAATGTGTAATGAAAGATTGATTTTTGCAGTCTAAAAAGAAAGGAATCTGGCAAACTTAGATTTTTGCTTTATAGAAAGAACCAACAAGCCCACACTAACACACCCCTTCCCCAATAAAGCAAAATATATATATATATATATATATATATATATATATATATATATATATATATATTCATATATAATTTATTATCGTCGTATTCAAATTATCTACTTTAAGTATTCAAAGGGTTTCAGAAATCTCCATTAATATTATTTCTATCGACTAAAATTTATGTTGATTTGGTTATAATATTATAATAAGCATTTATTTGAAACAACTTAAAATGATAAAAAATAATAATATACACAATTAAAGTGAGATAACCAATGGAGAGGGAATAAACGTACACAATGACTTGGCTTATTTTCATTGGTCAAATAACTTCAAATTTGTATAAATGTCACAAAATCATTAAAATTTATGTATGTCTATTGTCTCAATTATATAATCGTATAAAGCAAAAGAGATGAAAAGAAAAGGTGGCTGTTGTGGCTCGGAAAACTATGAAGTTAAGTTATTTGGTTTGTATGATCAAAGGAAAATGTGTATATATGCATGGTTTATTATTTGTTTAAGTACAATATTTAGATTAGATCATGTAAGAATCTCTTGGCTCACGTGAAAGTTTGATCCTTTGAGTTGTATATATATTGCTCTCTTGCTTTTGTTTATTAGCGACAAAGATTCAAATTAGCTTTATCATTTCTCTTCTTTATATTACACATTCTAGCTAATTATTTCTTATTTAATCGTTCTTTGGTTTATGTGGTCCTGCACTCCAGCACCGTTTTTTGCATCGGTAAAAGACCTCAAAATGAAAGATCAATCTTATTTGGTTTATGGGTTTATCCTCGTAATGAGATGCTCAAACACTTGCCTAATCAATTGCCGGCTGAACCAAAATACTAGCACGATTAATTAAATTATTAATCCCTACAATATTTGTGTAATCGAGTTACACCGATGATTAATAAACGAAAGAAAATAAAATGAACAATACGACCAATTAAGAAGAATGTTTTAACTCTTTTTGCATTCCCCTTTATTGACTCCCTCTACGCTGTGTGATTCCTTCTTCTCGAACAAGGTTCTCAAACTAATTGTTGAACAAAACCTCAACACACAAAGCAATACCAATATGCCAATAGACAGTAAAAAACAAAATGGTTAATGTCGCAGATAGGTAAGGAACTTTACTTTTTTTACCGAGTTAGGTATGAACTCACTTTATTACTCTAGGAGATACTAAACTTTCAAAATTTTTATCGATTTAGGTAACAAACTTTTTTGACCGGTTTAAGTTTAAAAAAATGATGACCTGTCAGTTTTTAAAATGCCATGTACGTTGTATATGAAACCGCCACGTGTAAGTTTTTAACTGACACGTCATCATTTTTGAAGTTAAACCGGTCAAGAAAAAGTTTGTTACCTAAAACGATAAAAAAATTGAAAGTTTGTGACCTACCAGAGTAATAAATTGGGTTTGTACCATAACTCGGTAAAAAAGGTAAAGCTCATTACCTATCTGCGCCACTAACGCAAAACAAAAATACAATCGACACACAAGTATACATAGAATATTCTGTCGACCATTTTTAATCAACAAGTTAGATAAACCCTAACTAGCTAGTATTTCACTATTTCTAACCCTTATATATGACAGTTCATTAAGGTAAATGTCAAAATGCAACGAAAATAAATTTAACGATATAAGAGTACATGACGAAAGTTATTAAATATATATAAGTTTTAGTAATGTCATTGATATTATGATATGAATTTCTTTAAAGCTTATACAGTATTATGTTTCTATGATCCTGTACATTGTTTTCTAAATGTTTAACGTTTCAACGCATGCTTATATTATATATATATATATATATATATATATATATATATATATATATATATTAGGTGAAGGACCCGCGACAACACGGGATACAACATTAGACTTGTAAATTTTCAATTTCACATTGCGAGATAAATTTGATAAAAAAAAAAATTATAGTATTCGTTGAAAAATTATACAAGTATAATAAATGCAGGGTAGCATGATCAAAACCAATAAGGACAACTACAAATTGTACATATATAACGAATGATAATCTCCCTTGGAAAAGATAACTATTTTCTTTAAAGCTATACCACACGTCCAAACTAAATACACTAAACAATAAAAGCTTAAGTTACATTATAATTCACTTCACAATGATCAACATAACTCAGGGTATATGTCGCACCGATCAGATGTGTCCAAAATTAACATCACATGAAAATAGTGGCTAAATCTACCCATTTAAATTCTACCATGTTACTACATACTGCCCACCCAAAACCCCATTTTTATTTCAATATTTCATCATTTTGAGGTAAAAACACTCATTATTATATAGTGATGTTACACACATAATCACATTTTTGTCATAACTATATGAAATTTTATTTATCTATAAGATTTGTTTAACTATGAAAAACATACACAAAAATTGAAAAGAAACTTATTCAACCCTTAACTTCTTCATCAGGATATCCATCAACAAAATTATTAGCAGCAAAAGTTCACACCAAGATCTACAAAACAAAATAAAAAAATGAAGTAGATCAGGTAGGTTAAGAATAGAATTTTTTTGATTTAGAGGTTCTTACCCTTATCAATAAATTTTGTAAAATAAATCAATATTCTTTAACAATACTAAACATTAGTTATTGATTTCACATAAGGCAAGCAATTATTCTCACAACTTGAAGACATCAATTTCAACCCACATGAGACCAATTGTAATGATAATCAATTAAGAAACCTACTGTCACACCCTTAAATTCGTTAATCGTGGTTAGCGGAAGTATTTAGTTAAGTATGGGGGTAATGACACCAACATTGTACATGTATACATATCAGAGCATATGATTACAACAAAACATATATATTAAGATGCCAAGAGTAATAGTTACAAAATTTTACGATTCATTGAATCGTACGAGTGTAAAAATAGTTAAGTTGTACAAAAGTGGATTTCGTAAATATGACTAAAATAAATTAGTTATACAAAAGAAATCCATGTGTTTCAAAAAGTTGGCATCCTAAAGCTTCACGGGTCGTCTAGTTTCCATCTGTGTAGGCGGTAGTCTTACGTGCAGCTAATTCCCTAAAAAACATAGTAAAAGTCAACAATGAGGTTGAATGAATTCACAGGTTTTATGTTTGCAATTGTTAAACCAAGTTTGAGTAAGCTTGTTGTGCTCAAAGTCTAATAGTTTCGTTTGAGATGTTGTCCAAGTGTAAAAGTAGTGGGATGTTACCCAAAATGTAGTGAACGTGGGATGTTATCCAAGATACAATTTACTAGTTGTTACGGGAATGTCGGTATCCTATAAAATGATTCATGGGAAAGTCAGTATCCCTTATCCAAGTCAGTAGGATCGAGTACCCAAGTCAGAAGGGTAAAACCAGAGTAGTAGGGAAAGTCAGTATCCCTGATCCAAGTCAGTAGGATCGAGTACCCAAGTCAGAAGGGTAAAACCAGAATAGTAAGGAAAGTCAGTATCCCTGATCCAAGTCAGTAGGATCTGGTCCATGTCAGTAGGAACCATTAGTTTCTCAAGAAGTAGACACTTTGTACGCATGCCCAAGACGTAGGGACTTCCAAATCAGTTTTGTAAAAAGTGTTGTTGGTCATTCTCCAGCATTTCCAAACAATATCGGTCGTTCTCCGGTTTATCAAGTATAGTTTAACTCATTTGTAGTATGAAAACGTTATTTCATAACACCAGTTTGTGCATAAGTTTAACAGTTCAAAAGTACTCAAATCGTTCGAGTAAACAAGTATACAATCATGTAAGTAAAAGCAGTTGGCTATGTTTTCCACACCTGTTCAAAAGTAGTAAAACGGTAATAGTAGGGGCTGTGAACTCACCTGGTGAGCTAAGTATGTTCGACTGCTAGCAAAACCTAAAGCCCAAGTCTAGTCCGAAATCTCTTAACGCCCTAAACGTATGAGATAGTAATATAAGTATATGTCTCACAAGACTATCTATGCTAGTTGTCTACACAACTAGTTATGTCCAAAGTTTCTTTAATCGTTTTTGATATCGCGTAAAAGGTCACGTTTTTACTACCGATATCTCTCCCATTCTGTAACAATACTTAGCAAATAAACTCAAATAATGTTCAAATCAATAAAACTTTGTCAAGAAGGTCAAAATAAAGTTGCACGAGAAAAATCAAGTAAAACGGACGAAAAACGAAGATTCCACACACGTTTGAAGATTCAAGATATCAAGACAAGATTTAAAGGAAAAAGTATCCATCACTGAGATTTCTCTTATCCAAGATATTTGTTTTCAAAATACGAATCTAATAGAAGAAGAATCAACCAAAACGGAAGAAAATTGAAGATTCTATGTACGTCGGAAGATTCAAACGATTCGTACAAGACATCCAAAGATCAGAGACATATTTTTGGGATTTCTTTTCATCAAAATCTTCGTTTTTGAAAAACGAATCCAACTCAAAAAGAATCAACACAAATGGACGAATAACGAAGGAGATACGCACGAATCGAGTAACGAGGCGAAAGATAGCGAACCGGGGCGGGCCGGTGGTAGCCGCCGCCGGCCACCATGGTGGTCGCGCCGGCTGGCCACCCCCCGTCCCCCGTGCGCTTTTTCGTCCACGCCCGTACTCGCAGGGTACACGTGCTAGACCTTTTTCGCGACTTTGGGGTACACGTGCTAGACCTTTACGAGCTTTAGGGTACATGTGCTAGCAACTTTCTCACCTTTTGCTAACATATGCCCCAAGTTGCTAGAATGCACCAATTGTCCCCTATAAATAGGAAACTCATGGTTCATTTGAAGACACACCTTTACACCTTTCATACTCCTTCACATCTTGAAAAAACACACTCCATACACTTTCCTTCTTGTAAAATTAGTATTTCTTCCTTTAGGATAGTTTAATTAATTAGAATAGCTAATTAATTAACTAAGGAAGATTTATACGGAGGTGCTCTGAGATGCATTGTAGCTACGTGTTATTTGTATACCTTTCCAGGTTTTAATCTATCTTCCATATTTAAATATGTTTGTTCTTTATTCTATAAATTTAAATATGCATGCTAGAATTGCCATGATTAACTAGATAACTCAATTGTCTGCTATGATAGTCATTTAGAAAGTTGTAAATATGTAATTGTGTTGTATGTTATGAGATTGCGGATGGTTTATATTACAAATAGATGTAGGAATTAAATTTTTATCGTTTATCTGCCCGACTCATGTTGTGACTAAAAACTTATCCGAAAATGAACGTAGCTAGCTCATAGAATATAGGTCACTTAGTTATACTATGTTAGATTGAATCATTGAGCTCGGCATGGCTGGTGTTCTATTGACCAAAATAGGATCCAAGAGACACGTAATATGGGAATAGAGGTAGATTAAGATTAAATTCATATAGACGATATTTTTGAGACAACTTTCGGAATATCTTCGACTTAAATAATACCTTTGTATGCTTATATTGAACTGTTGCTTTGATCGTCTTATTGCATGTTCTTGTTTTATTGTTGCCTTAGGATCATCATAATAGTGAAATATAACTGGCATTAAATATCATGAAGTAATATGACGGCCCCTATTCGACTGTTCTCTGATATAGTACTGGAAACGCCTACGGCGGAGTACAAATGTATGGAAGTCGAGAATGACCGAAGGTAGTTAGATTATGAATTGAATAACAAACGTGTTACTTAAGTTTCCTTTTGTAGTACAAACCATCCCTGTTTTCTTGCATACCTGAGTAATGTTGATAATTCGTACGAATAAGTGATAACATATTATCCGGCCGCCTAGACCAGTTAGTCCAACCTATTCCGGTGAGGGTAAACCTCGTTCATAAGATTGTTTATTCAACAAACTATGCCATGATTCGGACATCTTTGACGACCAAGATTGGGGAATAGGATTCGATATTAACTGTCAGATAATATGGGTATATATTTGAGCGAACTTTCGGTGTATGCTTTAATATATGCTGCAACCCACGTGACATTCTATTTGCCTGATTGTGAACACCTCCGCGTTAGCCCGATAGAAGGATTGCAGTGATAGCTCACATTAACTTACGAACATATCCTCATTAGAGCTCTACATATCAAACAACTCCTAAACCACTTCATAGTAGACAATCGCTTCAATTGCTGAACGCCCATAGTAACCTCCACCTTTTATTTTAATTTTAATTTAGAATAGATAATCTAAAACCAAAACCAAAACCAACTCTTTTCTCCCTAGCTAAATACATAAAAGTTTCTAAATCCCCTAGCTTCAATTTGCCGTGCTTTGAAGAATGATCCTAGGTCATACTTGTCCGTTGCTAGCCCTTTGATTAGCACAATAGTAACCCTAGGCCCCAGCCTTACAAATTTAAAACCCACTGTTGTGCTGCATCACCATTAGAAATTCCAACGACCGGTGTGCAGCAACAACAAGTTTTGGGCCGGGGAGCGTCAGCAACCGTATTTAGGAATTTAGCAACTTTAGTGTTTAGCGATCCTTTTGAATGATTAACATCAATCAAAAGTTACCTTTTTACCTTTAGATTTAGTTTAACCACTTTTTAACCAATCATGTCAACACCCCATTTTGACTCAACTATCCCCACACCAAATGAATCTTTAACCCAACTTTTGGTTGTTTCCTCACCTACATACAACCTACCTTCCTCAAAACAATCTTTATCGGATTTTATGTTCGAACAAAATGTTATAAACAAAAGAGTAACCGGATTTCAAGATAACATTGACGCTATGATAAAAATTTCAAAAAAATTAATCTCTAACATGGAATCTATTTTCAAAAACTTAAGCTTTATTGAGGAAAGTACGTCGACAATCACTAATGACACCACCCATCCACCAAGTGATGATGTGTTAATCGTGACCAGAGGAGGAAAAGTAACCAAAGTTGATCCACCACCACCCGAAAACACTTCTTTGCCCACACCTAGTGAAAATGTGTCAATTGACATTCCTGTCACAACACCTGACCCATCCAAAACTCCAGACAATGTACCTCACACGAGAATACCTTATCCTGGTAGACTAAAGAAGGAAAATCAAGAAGCCCAATTCGGTAAATATCTGGAAATATTTAAAAGCCTACACTTAAATGTTAGTTTATTAGATGCTTTAGTAGAAATGCCCTATTGTGCCAAATTCTTTAAAGAACTCCTTTCAAACAAAGAAAAACTTAGGCAAATAGTTAGTTTACCCTTGAATGCTGAATGTTCTTTAATTGTTCAACGTGGTATCCCACCTAAATTAGGCGATACTGGACGCTTTACTATACTATGTTTTCTCCAAGGAATTCAAATTAGTAACGCCTTAGCAGACTTAGGTGCTAGTGTTAATCTTATGCCTTATTCCCTCTATAAGAAATTAGGACTAGATGACCTACTGCCTACTCGCATGACCATACAATTAGCTGACAAATCAGTTAAGCTCCCTCGAAGAATTGCTGAAGATGTCATGGTCAAAGTCGATAAGTTCGTTTTTCCAGTAGACTTTATTGTCATGGACATAGAGGAAGACACCCATATCCCGCTCATCCTAGGCAGACCATTCCTAAATACTGTCAAAGCTGTAATTGACGTTAATGAAAAATCTTTAAAACTAAGGGTTGGGAAAGAGGAGGTCACCTTTAATGTCGATCGATTAATGAAGCAACCTTTGGAAGAGGACCTTGGTTTGTGTGATACCATGCAGGATATTTTAGATGAACATCTCCATGAAGTGCTAGCACTCTCTAGCCAGGATCCAATACCCAACACCATAATCACCGTTCGAAAGTTATATAACGAGGACCCTGGGCTACATTCCGCAATCACTTCGCCAACAACATCCGACGAACTACTATTTCCCCTGTTTGAAAAGAAATCTCCTCGCACCGATGGCAAAACAATCGTTGTTCCATTAGGATGTGGTACACCGATACCTTGGCTAAAAAGAGATAAACCCATATTCAACGGAACAAACCCATTTCTTTCAATCGAAGAAATCCTAGATTCATTCAAGGAAATAAGTGTTGAATCACCGCCAATTGAGCGTCAATTAACCAATCAACCCGAACCACTACCATTTCCAAACCCTGAAATCACCATAAACCAATCCTCATCCGCTCAATTTCAAGAATTCCAATTCACCCATGACGGAGGGATCATCCTCACCAGAAATGATGAAATCTCCTCATCATCAGTCAACAAACACGAGTTAAAGAAGGAAGAATTCTCAAATAAAACCGAATGGGTTGAAATAGCATCAATCTCCACATCTGAACCCGAGATAGACGATATGCCATTCCAAGCTGAATATGAGAAACTGAATAGAGACGAGATAGCTAGAATGAAGTTGTCTATTGAAGAACCGCCAAACCTCGAATTAAAAGAATTACTACCCCACCTTGAGTACGCTTACCTCCACGGAACATCACAACTCTCGGTAATAATATCAAAAGAGTTAAAACCCGAGGAGAAAGCTCAACTCATCGAAGTTCTGAAATCGCACAAGAAGGCAATCGCATGGAAAATTTCTGATATACAAGGAATCAGTCCCAACTATTGCACACACAAGATCCTCATGGAGAATGATTCCAAACCATCCGTACAAAGGCAGAGAAGGGTAAACCCTAAGATTCAGGACATGGTAAAAGAAGAGGTTATCAAACTCTTGGATGCTGGATTGATTTACCCAATATCCGACTCACCTTGGGTTAGCCATGTTCAAGTCATCCCGAAGAAGGGAGGAATGACGGTAATTACAAACGAAGAAAATGAACTCATCCCAACACGGACAGTTACCGGTTGGAGAGTTTGCATCGACTACCGGAAGTTAAACAAAGCAACTCGTAAGGATCACTTCCCACTTCCATTTATTGACCAAATGCTCGAAAGGCTATCAGGGAATGAATTCTACTGTTTCCTTGACGGTTTCTCTAGGTATTTCCAAATCCCACTCGATCCAAAGGACCAAGAGAATACAACGTTCACATGCCCATACGGAACATTTGCATACCGACGAATGCCGTTTGGATTATGCAACGCACCTGCAATATTTCAGAGATGCATGGTTGCAATTTTCCACGACATGATTGAACAATGCATGGAGGTCTTTATGGATAATTTTTCGGTCTTCGGAGACTCTTTCGCATCATGTCTATCCAACCTCGATAGAATGCTCGCCAAGTGTGAAGAATCAAATCTCGTCTTGAATTGAGAAAAAAGTCACTTTATGGTGAAGGAAGGAATAGTTTTAGGACACCGAATATCAAGGTCAGAAATCGAAGTAGACAAAGCAAAAGTCGAAACCATTGCCAAACTACCACCACCCACCAACGTTAAGGCCATTCAAAGCTTTCTAGGACACGCTGGGTTCTACCGCTATTTTATCAAGGATTTCTCCAAGATATCATGACCCATCACCCACCTGTTAGGAAAAGACATCAAGTTCATATTTGATGAGAACTGCATGAAAGCTTTCAATTACCTTAAAAATGAACTAACTAATGCACCAATCATGGTCGCTCCAGATTGGAGTCTACCATTTGAAATCATGTGCGACGCTAGTGATTTCGTAGTTGGAGCTGTTCTAGGGCAAAGGAAGGACAATCACTTTTGACCAATCTACTACGCCAAGAAAACACTCACAGACGCTCAAGAGAACTACACAACCACTAAGAAGGAGCTGCTAGCTGTAGTGTTTGCCTTTGACAAATTCAGATCCTACCTGATACTGTCCAGCACAATAGTATACACGGATCACTCAGCTCTAAAATACCTCTTCAAAAAGCAAGACGCAAAGCCCAGATTGTTACGATGGATTCTACTCTTACAAGAATTCGACATCGAAATAAAAGATAAGAAAGGAGCAGAAAATGTTGCCGCATATCATTCAAGTCGACTAGAAAACCCATCAATGGAACAACTTGCAGAAAGAGATATTAAAGATCAATTTCCAGAGGAGTAGTTAATGAGTTTAGGAGAACAAATGCAAGGTTCGCAATTCACTGACGATCCTTGGTTTGCAGACATTGCCAATTTCGTAGTTGGAGGGATCACAAAAAAAGGGGATGATATCATCGCGAAGACAAAAGTTCTTCCGCGAAGTCAAACATTATTTTTGGGATAATCCATATTTGTTCAAAGTCTGTCCCGATCAAATTATGAGAAGATGCGTCGATGGGAAAGAAGTCGAACATATACTCCACCAAAGCCATCACGGACCTACTGGAGGACATCACGCAGCCAATTTGACAGCGAAGAAAGTTTACGACTCAGGATTCTATTGGCCTACTATCTTCAGAGATGTACAAGACTTGGTGAAACGCTGTGATATTTTCCAAAGGTTTGGAAATATCACAACATGTAACGAAATGCCATTAACGAATATCCAAGCATGTGAAATATTTGACATATGGGGATTAGATTTCATGGGACCATTTCCAAAATCATACGGAAAAGAATACATTCTAGTAGCTGTCGACTACGTATCCAGATGGGCTGAAGCTCAAGCCTTTCCAACAAATGACTCAAGGGTTGTAACCAAGTTCTTTAAACAGCTATTCTGCCGGTTTGGAACCCCTCGGGCGATCATCAGTGATCGAGGCACACACTTTTGCAATACGCAGTTTATGAAACTATTGCAACAATACAGTGTTACCCACAAGACGTCTACGGCCTACCACCCACAGACAAATGGGCAAGCAGAAATTACAAACCAGACACTGAAAAGGATCTTGGAACGAATAGTTGGTCAGCACAAGGAGAGATGGGT
The DNA here is from genome assembly GCA_963422505.1 of Pseudognaphalium luteoalbum. Lineage (NCBI taxonomy): Eukaryota > Viridiplantae > Streptophyta > Magnoliopsida > Asterales > Asteraceae > Pseudognaphalium > Pseudognaphalium luteoalbum. The sequence goes on from OY730196.1 coordinate 55,615,147, forward strand.
AGATAAGCTAGACGATGCTTTATGGGCATTCTGAACAGCTTATAAAATGCCATTAGGAACAACCCCCCTATAGGCTCGTTTATGGAAAAGCATGTCATCTCCCCATTGAACTCGAATACAAAGCTTACTGGGCGCTGAAAAACTGCAGCTTAGATCCGATGATAACAGGAATGTACCGGAAAATGCAACTAAATGAGCTAGCAGAGTTAAGAGATCAAGCTTATGAAAGCTCCTACAAATTCAAAGAAAGAACCAAATTGCACCACGATTCAAAGCTCCGCCCCACACGCTTCAATCCAGGTGATAAGGTTCTACTCTTTAACTCACGGTTTAAGAAGTTTTCTGGTAAATTCAAAACACGGTGGAGTGGTCCATTCACAATCTCTAAGGTATTTCCTTATGGTGCCATCAAACTCGAGGCCCCAGATGGGAATTTCAAAGTAAACGGTCACCGTTTTAAACACTACGTAGAAGACTTTCCCACAACCGAGGAAGTCTACAACTATGAACCACCCTAATAGAATAGTAGGTATGAATAAGTCAAGCTACAATACTCGATAAACAAAGCGCTCTTGGGAGGCATCCCAAGCCTGTCTTATCTTTTTCGCATTAATTTTTCTTTTATTTCTGATCTAATCCATTCTTATGCAGTACCTCGCCCTATAAGCGGCTGATGATTATGTTTCGACCATTAACCTTTTGTATTTTGCAGGATGAGTTTGCAGCTAGCTAGAGCACGAGCCCCCAGTCAGAGATGCTCACATGCCATGTATCACTCCCGGAGTTCATCACCAGGTAGTAGTATGAGGACCATCAGGGGATCACAGTCACCGCCCTCTCGATTGGACGAGACCTTGGCAGACTTGGTGGAGGTGAACGTTCAGGAGACATTCCTTTTACGTTCCATCCATGCTAGGTTACCTTCATCTCACCAATCCGAGGGACAGGCCGCAGGGACCTCCAGAGTACCCACCTTTCATCATGGGGTAACTACCATGGACCCTACTGTCACTTGGTCGATAATGAGAGCCCTCGAGGTCCAGCACACTGCCATCACTAAGATCCACACTGCTCTGGGCCTTCCTTCCACAACTGTGTGCCCTTTTCAGATGGGACCTGATCCCACTCCGCACATTCCACCGTGGGACCTATTCCCACCTTGGAACCTGACTGTGCAGGACCATCCCACTATTACGGACCCACTAAAGGAGGAGATCGCTGAAGTAGATGCTTGGATTCAGGACCCAGAGGATGGCACTGCATCTCCAGTCTATACCATCATGAAGTCAGCATCTCCTACATCGGTCGTGGAAAACACGATCTTTATGGATGATGAATTCACCGACTGGGAGGCGCTCTATGCTGACATGGATTAGTCATTATTAGTTATGTTATTTCTGTTTAGTATTAACGTGTATTGACATTTGTGTTTCCTGAAGGATATTTATTATGCAGAACTTGACGTGGAAATTATGGAACAAGTTCATTTCCAATAAGCATGGTCCATTTCCAGCAATTTTACACACTTGAACCTGGTCCATAAAATCCAGCGGCAATGCACGCAACAAAAGGAAGTACCTCTTCAAACCCTACTTTGCTTGATTAACACACTAAAACTCAAAGTAAAACTCGAAAGTGTGGGATTATAACTCACAAAACAGAGAAAGACTTCGAAAATATTGACCCTCATTCAAAATCTAAGTGTGGGATTAACCTAACTTATAAATATAACATTAGGGACAATGTTCTTTTAAGTGTGGGATAACAGTAGTGTTCACTACTGAAGTGCAACATAAAATTTTGATCAATCTTTTAAGCAAACTCAGATTTTCAGCAAAATTTTCAAATTTTTGAAAGTCTAAAAGGGTATTTCCGGTCAACAAAAATCCAAAGGTTTGGGAAATCGACAATAATGGGTAAAATTCTTTGAAAGATTTTCGAACTAAGTTTCAGAACAAGCAATCGCATGACTAGGCATTAAATCACCAAAATAAGTGAGGAATCTTAAGCCATATAAAAACATTTATCTTTAATGCTTCACTTTTCGATTGAGAGTGTGCCGATGTATGCCTTTTAAGTTAGAACTTGCTTGAGCAATACATTTCGAAGCTACAAAGATGGGCATCATACATGACGAAGGTGCAATTAAAAGATCTCGATATTTCCTAGGAAAAAATCCTCTCGTAAAAACCCCTATTTTCAAGCCTAACCCAACCAATGCTCACTTTCAGCATTGAAGATCAAGTAGAAAACATGTTGAGCCTTGGCCTTTTCATTTCAAAAACTCACTTCAAGAAACCAAACCTTCCTTTACATCTCTTGGCCATAGCCTAAGTTTCTGTTCTGTCAAAAAGAAGTACTGCAAGAAATACATTGAAACCCCCGAAGGACAAAAATACCATCCAAAGAAAGAGAAGGGGAACTCCGAAGAAAAGCATAATTCAGCAAAGCTGACAGGAGGAACCGAAGAAGTAAAAGACCCAAGGATCATTTAATGCCAAGGGGGAGGTTCCTCAAAATGAAAACATGAAAAGAAGGCTCTCAAAGAGAGGAATCCAAAAAGAGGTATCACTAAAACGTCAAAGATAAGTCATCACAGACAAATTCTTAGGCTATATCAAAACCCCACTAAACCACCTAGAAAACCCCTCTTCCATATCCTTCTTTACCCTCTTACAAATGTCCAGGGATAATTAGCACCGTCCCCATTTGAGTATTACAGATTTGATTCTCAACCGAGCTTATGATGACGAAAGAGCTACATGACTGGCCCCTGAGTGAATTAGAAATTAGGAAACCTGATACACTTGAGTGAATTGAGTGACCACCTGTGAGGGCCCCAGTCGTGTAAAGAAAGCTTGTTAGAACCGGTAGTTTGAGAAAACATCAAAGGTTAAAACCCCGTTTGAAATCTTTTAACCCAGCCTATAGGAATCAATTCTCCAGTATACGAAGACACCCTTCCAGAATTTCAAAGCAATTTTTCTGACAATTTGCTTGAGGACAAGCAAAACTCTAAGTGTGGGACGCATAACGAAGGAGATACGCACGAATCGAGTAACGAGGCGAAAGACGGCGAACCGGGGCGGGCCGGTGGCAGCCGCCGTCGGCCACCAAGCTGCCGCCGCCGTCCACCATGGTGGCCGCGCCAGATGGCCACCCCCCGTCCCCCGTGCGCTTTTCCGTCCTCACCCGTACTCGCAGGGTACACGTGCTAGACCTTTTCTGTGACTTTGGGGTACACGTGCTAGACCTTTACGCGCTTTAGGGTACATGTGCTAGCAACTTTCCCACCTTTTGCTAACATGTGCCCCAAGTTGTTAGAATGCACCAATTTTTCCCTATAAATAGGGAACCCATGGTTCATTTGAAGACACACCTTTACACCTTTCATACTCCTTCACATCTTGAAAAAACACACTCCATACACTTTCTTTCTTGTAAAATTAGTATTTCTTCCTTTAGGATAGTTTAATTAATTAGAATAGCTAATTAATTAACTATGAAAGATTTATACGGAGGTGCTCTGAGACGCATTGTAGCTAGAAGTTATTTGTATACCTTTCCAGGTTTTAATCTATTTTCCATATTTAAATATGTTTGTTCTTTATTCTATAAATTTAAATATACATGCTAGAATTGCCATGATTAACTAGATAACTCAATTGTCTGCTATGATAGTCGTTTAGAAAGTTGCAAATATGTAATTGTGTTGTATGTTATGAGAATGTGGATGGTTTATATTACAAATAGATGTAGGAATTAAATCTTTATCGTTTATCTGCCCAACTCATGTTGTGACTAAAACCTTATCCGAAAATGAATGTAGCTAACTCATAGGATATAGGTCACTTAGTTATACTATGTTAGATTGAATCATTGAGCTCGGCATGGCCGGTGTTCTCTAGACCAAAATAGGATCCAAGAGACACGTAATATGGGAATAGAGGTAGATTAAGATTAAATTCATATAGACGATATTTTTGAGACAACTTTCGGAATATCTTCGACTTAAATAATACCTTTGTATGCTTATATTGAACTGTTGCTTTGTTCGTCTTATTGCATGTTCTTGTTTGATTGTTGCCTTAGCATTATCATAATAGTGAAATACAACTGGCATTAAATATCATGAAGTAATATGATGTCCCCTATTCGACTGTTCTCTGATATAGTACTGGAAACGCCTACGGCGGAGTACAAATGTATGGAAGTCGAGAACGACCGAAGGTAGTTATATTATGAAATGAATAACAAACGTGTTACTTAAGTTTCCTTATCCTTGTATTCTTGCTTACCTGAGTAATGTTGACAATTCTTATGAATAAGTGATGACATATTATCCGGCCGCCTATACCAGTTAGTCCAACCTATTCCGTTGAGGGTAAACCTCGTTCATAAGATTGTTTATTCAACAAACTATGCCATGATTCGGAAATCTCTGACGAACGAGATTGGGGAATAGGATTCGATATTAACTGTCAGATAATATGGGTATACATTTGAGAGAACTTTCGGTGTATGCTTTAATATATGGTGCAACCCACCTGACATTCTATTTGCCTGATTGTGAACACCTCCGCATTAGCCCGATAGAAGGATTGCAGTGATAGCTCACATTAACTTATGAACATATCCTCATTAGAACTCTACATATCAAACAACTCCTAAACCACTTCATAGTAGACAATCGCTTCAATTGCTGAACGCCCGATGTAACCTCCACCTTTTATTTTAATTTTAGTTTAGAATGGATAATCTAAAACCAAAAACAAAACCAACTCTTTTCTCCCTAGCTAAATACATAAAAGTTTCTAAATCCCCTAGCTTCAATTTTCCGCACTTTGAAGAACGATCCTAGGTCATACTTACCCTTTGCTAGCTCTTTGATTAGCATAATAGTAACCCTAGGCCCCAGCCTTACAAATTTAAAACCCATTGTTGTGCTGCATCACCATTAGAAATTCCAACGACCGGTGTGCAGCAACAACAGTTTTGTTCTGGAAAATGTATTTGGCTCGTTGGTGACGGTTGTAATAATAATTTCAAAGTATTGTGATTATGTTCAGATTGTTGCATACTTGGATGACGGAGGTCCAGGGGCAGCGCCCCTGGTAGCGGGGTCCAAGTGGTGGCAACCCCTGGCGGGGTTCAAGGGGCAGAGCCCCTGGCTGGGGTCGAGCTTGAAAAATTTTTATTTCTACTATATTGCTTTGGTGAAAATCGTATCTGGAAATTAAATTCGGGAAAATTGACTAGGGTTATCTGCGGACTGAGATTGCGGTGCGAACTGAGTTCGCAATGCGGACTGAGATTGAGTTCGCAAGATAAGGTGGGCTGCAAACCGTGTTGGGTTCGCAGATCAAGGTTCGACTCGCACAACTCGACTCGCACAACTCGACTCGCAGGTTAACTCGCCAGTCAGTTCGATTCGCAGGTCAGTTCTCGAGTTAGAGTTTTCGGTTCTGATTTCGGTTCGCTTCGCAAGACGAACTGCATCTGGGATCTCAGTTCGCAGGACGAACTGATCGAAATTTTAATTTTGAAAACGCATTTTAAGTTGGATTTTGGAATAATTTCGTTATGTAAATGTTCTAGCAAGTGAATATAAGTTTTCTATTACTTTTAAAAGAGTTATAACGTTTCTTACCACGAAATCGAAAATGAAGAAGATGGGGATGAAGCTCGTGATGTGGTGATCGTTTCCTTATGAATCAATGTCGTGAGTTGAGGTGTTTTTTATGGCGAAACTTGTGGGTTATGGGGCTGCGATTTGAGAGGAAAAAAAGGGAGAGATGGAAGGTGAAATGAGGATGGAGATGGAGTGAAAAGGAAGAAAAAGAGGGGGGGGGGGGGGGGGGGGAAGGTGGGCCGGTTCGGGTCTGCGGACCGAACTCGGGCTGACCCATTTGGGTCTCAATCTTTGCGTGTTTGTGTTTTTTTCCAAGTTCGTGTTACGACTCGTAGTCGGTTACGTTTTAGGCAAAACATAATACTTAAGTTATATTATCGCAATAATATAATGTAACAATATTTGTTTGTGTGATCATTATTATTTATAAAAGTTGTCACCAACGTCCAAAGTTTAATTGTGTCGGATTCGATTCAATGTTTTCTTGTGTGATTATAAATAACTACGAAAATAGTAATTCCTCACGTATTAAATAGTTGGCCTTTGCTAGACTTATCTCTAAAATATATTGTGAATTCACTCTCAGTTAGCGAATTAGCCTAAAATGCGTGCAATTAACGTTTATAATTATGTCGAAATTGCGGGGTGTTACACCTACCATTATCAATTATAAAAATCTATAAATCATTGATGGTCGAAGGTGTGGAAGCAAAAAAAAGAAATCACACCTACATGTGAAACGCTTGCCATTCTTATCACCTTCAATATTTGAAACAAAAATATAATAAAGAACTATAAAAGGGCAAAAAAATTCTAATCAAAATGGTGAATGCTTTACTTTATCAGAGTGATGATAGGTAAATTCAGATCTATCATTAATTTGTTGTAACGCTCGGGAAGAGCATGCAAACAACAAAAATAACTTAGTTAGAAATTCAGAATATGATTAGAAAGTAATGAAAAAAGTATGACAAACGCAACCTTGCAGCAGGAAACACTCTCATAAGCTGATTAAATGGCTTGAATAGTGAACCTAGCTCAAAACTTATATCTAATTCTCCATGATCCTTCCGATCAGAAGCAAATGGCGCATAATTGTATGGTTAAAATCTGAATGAAATATAGTGTCGAGTGCAGATCAATAAAAGACAATTGTTTTGATATCCACGGGGTTTTAGCAACACATATGTGTGAAAAGAAATCAACTGGAAAATGACAAATATATTGGTTTCTACTAACAAATATATTGGTGACAAACCTTCTTGCCATCATTAATAAAATTGCACAATTTTTAGCTTCAAAAAGAGACAAACGTTTCTACAAAGATCAAAGAATTTATATGAAATTCATTATCAAGCAATTTATTGTAATCTGAACTTCTGAAGATAGATCAATAAGAAATTTAACTATATTCAATGGTAAAATCATTGAATGACATCAGTACAAATTATATATGATCCATGAAACAGTGATGAAAATTAGAAACAATAAAAAAGCAGGATCTGCAAATATTCCAACGGACTTGGGCTAAAATTGGCACCTATTTCATATTCGGGTAACTATATTGCACAAATAAGTTGTGAAATAGATGGGTCTTTGGTCATTAAAAAAGTGGAACCTTGCAACATATCTGTGGCCTACTTCAAGATAATTATTCACCAAATTGAAAGTGGCAGAATATAGAACAATAAGCATAGTAAAGTAAAAATATCATTGAAAAAGAGTATCTTATAGCCAATAAGCATAATATGTAGCTAACATACTAAGAGGCCATAATGAAGTTCCATAGCAAGTTGCATGTCAACAATTTCAGTTCCCAAACAGTTTTTGATGGCAGCTTAACATCTCGTACAAAGTAACACATTCATTTCAAAATTAATAAAGGCCACATTAGAACTCATAACACCAAGCAGGCTTACTAAATTGCGTAAGGCTACCTGACTAAAAACCGTGGATGTGTTTTTCTTTAGATGCTCCACAACCTACTCAATTAAAGCATTGTCAATGAAACCCTACATTCGATTGCTTGTAACTTGAGATCAACAAACTGATACCGTGAACAACCCCTGCAATCAAATACAAAATTGATATAAACAAACACATAAGTTTACTGAAGCATAGAGCCATAGACATATCAAAATTAAAAAAAAAAAGTGTTCATATAGATACAAAAATATGGTAGCATTTGGATTAGCACTCACAGTTTACAAATTGTTATTATACAATTATTTATAACCTATAAGCAAGAAAGAAGTAAAATGTATCTGTACACCATAAAAACCCAAAGCAATGGATTATAAGATTTGCGCAACACTATCATCACATTAGAGGTGACAATTTTAACCTATTTATTTATGAGTGGGTTAATTTGGATTTGTACAGTTTCTAAAAGCGCAAATGGGTCAAATCAACTTATAGCGTCAATCTTGGAAGTATGTTTTGTAAGATGAATAAAACTGAACTATAACAATAGCAACACTGATATCACGTAAAAAGTCACGTTTTTACCTCCGATATCTCTCATTCTGGAGCAATACTTGGCATTTGGACTCAAACAACACACAAATCATTGATAATATGCTAAGAAGATCAAAACAAAGTTGCACGAGCAAAATCAAGCAAAACGGCCGAAAAATGAAGATTCCACGCACGTTTGAAGATTCCAGACATCAAAATGAGATTTCAAGGAAAAACAGACAATCACCAACATCTATCTCATCCAAGATGTTCGTTTTTAAATTACGAATCCAACAGAATAAGAATCAACAAAAATGGACGAAGAATGAAGATTCTACGTACGCCCGAAGATCTAAATGATTTGTACGACACATCTAAAGTTCAGAGACATATTTTTGGGATTTCTTTTCATCAAAATCTTCGTTTTTGAATTACGAATCCAACGCAAAAAGAATCAACGCAAACAGACGCATAACAAAGAAAACACGCACGAATCGAGAAACGAGGTGACGGCCGTGAACCGGTGCGGGGGGTGCCAGCCGCCGCCGGCCAGCCACTCCACTGCCGCCGGCTGGCACATGGCCGCCGCCGGCTGCCAGTCACCTACATGGATCGTGCTTTTTTGTCCTTTTCGTACCTGGTGCCACCACCTTTTCCACCTTTTCCACCTTTTCGTACCTGGTGCCACCACATTTTCCACCTTTTGCTAGTGTGAGCTTCCACGTGCTAAAATGCACCAAAACTCTCCTATAAATAGGAGCTATGAGGCTCATTTGCAAAACACACCTCACCACACCAAGGTACTAGGATACCAACACACCAAAACACCTACATTTCTTTATTGTAATATTAGTAGTAATTCTTCCTAGTTAATTAGAGTAGCTAATTAACTAGTCAAGGAAGATTTGTACGGAGGTGCTCCGGGATGCATATTTTAGCTACGAGTTATTGTACTTCTTTCCAGGTGTTAATCTATCTTTCATATTTAATAAGCTTGTCCTTTCTTTAATAAATTTAAATATGTATGCTAGAATTGCCATGATTAGCTAAATAACTCAATTGTCTGCTATGATAGTCGTTTAGAAAGTATTAAATATGTGACTATGTGGTATGTTATGAGATTGCGGATGGTTTACTTTACAAATGGGTATAGGAATTAAATCTCTATCGTTTATCTGCCCAACTCATGTTATGACTAAAACTTTATCCAAAAATGAACGTAGCTAACTCATAGGATACAAGTCACTTAGTTATACTATGTTAGATTGAATCATTGAGCTCGGCATGGCCGGTGTTCTCTAGACCAAAATAGGATCCAAGAGACACGGAACATGGGAGTAGAGGTAGATTAAGATTAAATTCATATAGATGATATTTTTTAGACAACTTTCGGAATATCCTCAACTTAGATAATACTTTTGTATGCTTAAATCGAACTGTTACTTTGATCGTCTTATTACATGTTCTTGTTTGATTGTTGCCTTAGGATCATCATAATAGTAAAATTTAAATAGCATTAATCATCGAAAACCAAAACCAAAACCAACTCTTTTAACTCTAGCTAAATACATAAAAGTTTCTAAACCCCCTAGTTTCAATTTGTCGCGCTTTGAAGAACGATCCTAGGTCATACTTGTCCTTTGCTAGCCCTTTGATTAGCATAATAAATAACCCTAGGCCCCAGCCTTATAAATTAAAAACCCACTGCTGTGTCACGTCACCATTAGAAATCCCAACGACCGGTGCGTGTCGCAACAAACACAACGTAGGCATAATATATAGCAAAAATTACATTGTCCAACCAATTGACCCGAGCATTAGCTTTGGCACTAAGATTCTCACATAACTTACATTTGATATTCGCATGAAACTGTCCTTCAGTAAACACCCTTCAAATAAGCATGAACTTTACAATTTCCAACAAACAAACCAACATTATCAAAGTTAGTAATCAGGAAAATAATTACTAATGTGTTGATAATAAGTAACTATACTATATACCTTGGGAGCATACTAAATACATACATCAAAACATGTTATGAAAAATAAACATCAATTATTGATAATAATCTATAGAAAGACATCACATAAATAAAGACTTGGAACCTTACCATCATAATTTTATGAGGAAACACATAATATGTAGCTATCCTATTGAGAGGTGATCTCCATGGCAGGAATCAAAATTATATTAATTAAAATCATCTACCAAAGTTCTTGAACTTCTCTGTGGCATTTTATCGAGCAAGTGGTGGGTAGACATCAAACCTGAAGAAACACACATACAAAAGCTTTGAGTAATAAGATCAACAAAAAGCAAAAAACATTCAAAGCTTAAAAAAGATCAATTTAAAGCATTATCAAACCCTAAACTAATAAGAAGAAGATCATAATTAAATAAACAAAGCACCAAAATCATAATAATTAAACACTTCAAATCTCAAACAATGCAAAAAATTATCTCACAAACATGTGGTTCAATTTTTAACGAATTATGTTTATTGAGAATCGATTTAGACTAAAAAAGAACGAATTACCGGTTGACATATGCGGGGAAACATGTGGTGGTGACAAGGTCGTGAGGTTGATGTCGATGGTGGTTGTCGGAAGCATCCACAGATTTAGATGGTGATGACGGTGAAGGAGTTTTGTTGAGGTGTGAAGGCCGTGAGTTTTAGTTAGGGTTTTGACATAGGATTTTATAAAATGTAGCCGGATTTTTTTTAATTTAAATATAATAATAATAATATAATAATAATAATAATAATAATATTATAATAATAAAAAAATAAAATAATAATAATAATAATAATGAATACTAAGTATAATATAACAAAAAATAATGAGGGGAGGAGAATGTAACTATTAAATTAAATATCAGTCATTCGATCGTAAGGAAGGAACTCATCAAAGAGTTAAAATTGCTCAATGGTAATCTGTTTTATATATATATATATATATATATATATATATATATATATATATATATATATATATTATAATGAATAAAATAAAATAAAAAATTACTCGTAACATATAATGATTTCAACTCAACATGACGTAAATAGGTCATATTGTCAGAATTATCATCGGGAAAAAATAACATTCTTTTTCAATATAATATATGATATATGATTTGAAATTGAATATTGAGAGGAAAACACGTTTTTAATTTCAAATTCCCAAACCCATATTCAAACTCAACCCACAATAACTGATTCCATTAAAACTTGTAATATATTTTTTTGGTTTTTTCTTCAATATACGAAATGTTGAGAGTGATAGAAATTGTTTTTCTGTTTTGATAATAAATTGCCTAATAGTTACATTTACTTAGTGAATAATAAATAAATAAATAAGTAAAACAAATGCTCGGTAAGCTAATTAATGATGGCATGGACATATGAGTTTTGGGTTTTCATGTGTTCAAAGATCACACATTTTGTTAACTTCTGGATTATATTTTAACCTTCACATATCACTTTGTGGCTTATGAACCGCCCAGTTTCTTTCCCCCATACCCTCTATTTGCAATTACACAACGCTCTTGGTTTAACGAACCTGGTCGAGTTGAATATCAGGAAATCTGGTCCTGACTCGAATGTCAATTATTCAGCTCGAGCAAGACTTGAATTGGAAGTAACTTTCATATTGTGTTCAAGTTCAAGCTCAAGCTCGAAATTCTAATTATTGTTCGAGCTCCTTGCTTGATACTCGTTTAGGTTTATAATAAATATGTTTTTATTTTATCTTGTGTGAACAGCATTTCAATCATTGAAAACCCTGTAAACAAAAACAATATAAATAAAAATTGAAAAATAAAATAAAATTGAAATGCAACAGCTCTATATGTAAAAGTATTGGTTGGGTCACATGGCCATTCAACCCAATCTTTTTTTAAACAGCGGAATCTTCATTAGCAAGCAGCCAGATAACGAAGCTAAAACAATCAAGTTGAACGAACATGTTTTGGTTTACAGTTTCGCCTCTAGCCAATTGAACACTTCGATTTTCCAATATCAATTGGAAACCCTCATAAACGATAATCCCTGTTCTTTTTTCGGAGCAAATTTGATTTTTGATCCGCAATGTCAAAACAGATTTTGAGATTGTTGCTGGAGTTCCAAGGAGTTGGCCCAAGCAAGAGTATAGCAGACAGAAACAGTGGGTAAATCATGTTTTCTCCACCAGATTTCAATTGGCTACGACCAAACTTTTTTTTTTAGTCTCGATCTATCTTGATGTTCGTAACAAACAGGACATCCTATTACGTCAGTATCAATACCTCGTTTGTCTAGATTGAATCAGTTGGAAGACAGTTCCATTGCAATTAGCCAAGAGTAAAAATTTATTTTTTATCAGGATCGTTTTGTTCTGTCTGATTATGTTCGGTACATTACGACTAGGTATTAGGAGGTGGTTCCTTGAGATGATTTTGCGCATCCCCTTCATATTGTGAACAATCTTCAAAATATCACGTTCTTTTTGAAAATCGAATATCAAGATGCTTGATATATATCTCAAGTCGAGGTTGAAAGTTATGATGCTCGAATTGGAGATAAACATTTCCTTGATGCTTCAAATCGACAATAAATTTGAATTACAATTAATTGAACACAGAATTCAAAATATCTTGCTGAACATTCACAATTTGATACTTACAATTTCTTCCATCGGGGGTTGACACACCCTTATCACTTCAGTGTTGGGGGCTCTAGGTACATATTACTTTTCTTTGTTTCGTATGCCTAAAAAGATCAATGACTCTCTTGAAGCAATGCGTGCCAGATTTTTTTGGGGCGGATCATGTGCGGATAAGAAAATTGCATGGGTAAAGTGGAAAACCATTCTAGCCGAGAAAAGTGGTGGTGGGTTAGGAGTCGGTAGCCTTAACAGTCTCAATCTTGCACTTCTTTATAAATGGAGATGGAGTGCGCTCAAGAATCCTAATGCTCTTTGGGTTAAGGTTGTTTTGGCTATTCATGGTCCGAATACTTTCAGTTCATTTTGTAGTAAGGGGAATGGGGTTTGGTCCAGATTATGTGCTTCTTTCAATCAGGTTCACCAACAATTTAATGTTCCTAGTAATGTCATCCAAAGGGTGACTGATAATGGTAATTGTACTAAGTTTTGGACTGATGTGTGGCTCGGTAATGATTCTTTTGCATCCAAGTTTCATCGATTATACATGTTAGAACAAGACAGACACTGTAAAGTGAGTGATAGAATACAAGGTGATCAGCGGATTTGGAATTAGCGTAAGAACATCAGGTCAGGTGTTGAAGCCGAACACTTTGATAATCTGTTGAGCTCTTTAGCTCAGGTATCTTTGAAAGAAGAAGACGGTCATTGGGCTTGGAATTTGCAAGGGTCTAAGGAATTTGCTGTTTGTACTCTTCGTCGCTTTATTGATTTGCAGTATCTACCGAACGATGGCTTTGATTTTAAATGGTCTAAGTTTGTTCCGAAGAAAGTGAACATTTTTGTTTGGCGGTTATTCAGAGAGCGTATTCCCACCCGGTTTAATCTAAGCACTCGAGGGGTGAAGATCCTTTCTCATGGGTGCCCTTTTTGTTGTACGGGTGTCGATACTGTTTCACATCTTTTTGTTGATTGTAGTTTTGCTTAGGAACTAAGAATTCATCTAAGTTCATAGTTGAGTGCTAATATTCCCCAATGCATGCCGAGAAAGATGGAGCCGTGGATTGCTTCCTTCTATATGTCGGATAATGCCAAAGATGTTGTTAGGGCTATTTGTTTCGTGTGGTGGTGGTCGATTTGGAAACATCGCAACCATATCTTTTTCAAATCTGGTAAACCAAGCACTTTAGAGGTGTTCTCATTGATTATATCAATATCTTTTCTTTGGGTGTCTAAGCGATGTAAAAAGACGGAATTTTCATGGTCTGCTTGGATTATTAGTCCAAGTCTCTTGTTGTAATCTTTCAGCTCCTTGCCGAAGGGTTTTTTTTCTTGTCTTTAATAAAATTTGGTGGTTCAAAAAAAACAATTTCTTCTATTCATTTTTACAGAATCCAGGTACATATCGTTTCAAGGCATACGCGTACTGACGTTTAGAGGCAATCCCTCAATGATTAGGAAACTTTAGCCGGTCTCGTTGAATAATTACTCTATTCGAACTCGGGGTGCTCACAAACAGATTTCTAAATTATTTTTGATCTCAAATCTGATGATCGTTTGGTTAGTTGATATGCTTTTTAAGTCAACTAATTAATGAGTATATTAATCTCAAGTTGCCTGTTTAAGTACTTGAGTTCAATAAACTCATTGAGAGCAAACTCGCATAAGCTTATTGTAACAACCTTAGCCGTATCCCATGTCGATCGTGGATATGAGATATGTTGGGTTCATAAGTAATATTCTCGCTTTACCATACACGGTGCATTTTAGGTTCAAAAGTGTGATTGTGTGGAAGTAGTAGGAGGATAGGTGATATTCTGGGAAGTATTATTGTATCATCATATATATAAGTTCTTTGATCAAAAGGTTACCTTGAGTGCTTTATACCTTAAAAATGGGCCAATTTTTAAACCAACAAATGGCCATCAAACTTTAGTTACTACTGTTTTATTGAAACCAACAAATGGCTATACCTTAAAAATGGGCCAATTTCGTGAGTATAAAGAAAGCCAATTTTGAAACCAACAAATGGCAATCAAACTAGGTCGGTCAATGGGGCGGGTTAGGTCGAATCGTGACAAGATTCAATGGGTTACAAGATCCATTTATATGGTTTAGATCTGGCCTATTAGTTATTGGATCATGATCCGATCCAAGATCCAACTAAATTAATAGATCCGGATCTGGGTCGACCCATTTAATGTAAAAAAAATTATTTAATATTGTACTATTATTAATTAACAATGCTAACACAATATAACCTGGTATATCTTTAGGAAAATTTCATTTATTCACTTACATTAACCAATAGTATCAAAACATTGCAGCATAAGTATATCCTAAACATTTAGATAACTCCATTAGTTATTTTTACTACGCAAATCATTTTCAATTATACGTGAGTCGGTTGACAAATTAAAATATGTACCCTTCACTACTTTTACCACGTCCATCCTACACTACAAATAAAATTTACGACCAATAGCATATAAATTTATAATTACGGTAATAGAAAATCTTAGTAATCATACAACTAGTAAAATTTGACATGCGATGCACATATGATCCATTTTGTTAATAAATTAAAATTATAATTACAGAAACGTTACATACATCTCATTTCTGTGCAAAAAAATCTACCTTTGATCCATTGGGTCCATAATATATATGTAGTGATAGCTATACGTAATTTTATTTTTTATAATATTATTTTTTTTCATAGCTTTAATGGGCTGACCCAGCAGGTCATGGGTCGACCTAAGTAGAGATCCATTTATATGGGTTGATCCATTGGATCCCTTATTGGGTCTATGGATCCATTTTTCAGATCCATTGGGTCACATAAATGAAACGGGTCGGATCGAATCTGGATCAAGATCTGCCCCATTGGGTCAACTTACTTTCATTTTTTTTTGTCGACCCACATGATATGGGCTTGTGAATACACACCGAGAAATGTGATGTGCATACTTCAAATTAGGCGTGATCAAAAAAACCGGGTTGGGTAACCGACCCGGTGACAACCCGGAAAACCGACCTGATTTATACCCGGGTAGTCAATACCCGATTCGGTTTTTACGAGTACCCGGCGGGTACCCAACCGGGTACACACCCAGACACTTCAAATCGGGTTGTACCCGGGTTGTACCCGAACCGGTTCCAAAAACCTGTTTAAAAACCCGGTTTGGACCCGGTTTTTTCACTAGCCGTTGTGTTTGAAGTTGTAGCCGTTTTATATCCATTTTTTTGACTTTTTTTTTTACCATTTTGCCATCCTAAAATTAGTATAAATAGATACCTTGAGTTTGGGTTAGTTACAACACTCAAACTCACTCATTTTAGTGAAAAAACACTCAAAACGCTTACGATTTACATACGAAACTCTCAAAACATTACTCTCATCCTCTAAAAACGCTCTCAAAATGGCAACTCAAAGTTCTTCAATTAACGATTTTGTTGGTTCGTCAAATGCACCAACTGTTGTTCAAGTTTTTCAAACAAAACGTAATCCGGAGATTTGGTGTAACTTTGACAAAGTGTTGTTGTCGGATGGTTCGACTAAGGCACATTGTAAACGATGTGGGAGTTTTTTAAAAGCCGACTCCAACTCAACGTTGAACAAACATACTTTAAAGTATTGTAGTTCAAACAAAACTAATCCAGAGGAGGGTCAAGCAACCATGTCACGGGATGGAGGTATTTTCACATACCAAGCGGACCGGTGTCGAGATGCATTTGCCGGCTTTGTGATTCAAGAAGCTTTGCAGTTCAACCACTTCGACAACCCTCGGTTTACTAAGGTTATTCAAAATACTCTTCAACCCCGATATAATCATGTAAGCCGTCTTACCCTTAGACGTGATGCACTTAAGTTGTGGAAAAATGCTAAAATTCAACTAATAACCTGTTTTGAAAACTTAACTACAAGTGTATCTTTAACAACGGATGTTTGGTCGGCTCCTCATGGTTTGCCCGGTTCGTACCTTTGTGTTACCGCGCATTGGGTTGATCCCGCAACTTGGCAAATGATGAAACGTACCATTGCTTTTGAAAACTTTGACTATCCTCACACGGGTCAAAGATTATTTTACATGTTACGTGATGTAATGAAAATGTTTAAATTAGAACAAAAGGTTTTTTCTATCTCGTTTGATAACGCGAGTAATAACACAAATGCCGTTCAAAAATTAATACTAAAATACGCACCACCTCTGAAAGGAATTTTCTACCATAGTAGATGTGTTGCACACATCATTAACTTGGTTGTGCAAGACGGATTAACGGTTCCACAAATAAATGTAGTAAAAGAGGCCTATAAAACTATGTTACAAGATATATTTTGCAAGGGTAAGGCTAGATACAAATATTACATGAGATTGTGTAAGAAAACGGATTCCTATAAAACTATTCAACCGATGAGCATTGATGCTCTACTTGTTCCCGATACAAATCACCCATGGCTCAGATTTAGTAACAAGCTAACAAAGTACAATACATACTGTCAAAAACTGAATTTGTTGAGGGGGAAAGAATGTGATTTATCAAGGGTGGTCGATTGGGAACCACTAGAACAAGCAGGGGTAGCCAATGGAATAAAGGATATCATTAGGCAACGTTATTTCGTGGATCACATAGCATTTGAATATGAAGAATGGGAAGGAATATTTCAAATTCAAGAGCAGGTATACAAGGAGCTATGTGTGGAATTCCACTGCACATATGAAATGAATGAGGATGTTGAGACGGCGACTGATAAAACTTTCATGACTTTTCGACTGGGAGGTCAACCAAGGAAAATGAGTATGATGGAGCTTGCTGCCTGTCTAGGCATTTATTCTCGAGAACAGCTAGATGCAGCTCATTTTTCGGATTACTTGATGGCTGGTGAGATGACCGAGACGGAATTTTATCCCAAGGATGTGTGGCACGAATTTTCATCAAAACCATATGCTAGAGGTGGAAGTTCATACAAAGATATGGATAACATGCAGTTGCGGGTAATCCAACGATGTCTTACGCACACCATTTCACATAGAAGGGAGAACACAGAGAGAGTCGGCTTCGCAGACTTATGGTATTTGAGGAAGTTCGTAGCGGAGGAGAATATCAATGTGCCATACGCTGTTGCCTGGTATTTACATCATAATGCCAGCGGGATTAGAGGGTCATCCCCTATCTGTGGGGGACAATTTGTTACTAGGATTGCCAAGTCCTTCAACATCAGTTTTCAGGGTTTAGAGCGAGTGATGGCTAGACCGAAAACAGTAGGGTTAGTTCAGTTTCAGGGGGCACAGGCTATTTCAGTTGTCAATAATAATTACGTGCCCTATCAGGAACCATCAGAGGAACAATTGGCTTAACAACCCAGAAGAAGAAGACATCGGCAAGTGGAACAGGGCCATCAAGAGAAAGAAACTGCATACGAGCAGCCGGAGCAGGGAGGTTTCCAGCAACAGGGCGCAGCACTACCATCCATGCTAGATCTTATGCAGGGTATTCAGGGCATTCAGGTTAGCCATAATGACTTTTCACAGGAAACCAGGTATGAGTTTGCAGCACAGCGCTACCACAACGCTTGGTCGGCACACAACACCCAAAGACTTTCTGAAGTGGTGCCCAACTACCGGCCTACAGCCTACAACTACCCACCCATGTGGGGTCAGCCTGGAGCAAGCTATCCACCACCGGTTAATGACGAGAGTGCTGCCTTGGCAGAGCTGCAGGAGGAGTATCGAAGGCAGCAGGAGAGAGAGCAAGAGGAGCGTGGATTCCCCTACGACTATTCCCCATTTTGAGTGCTTGCGTGCCTCATGTGATTTAGACACTTTTAATTGATAACGGTTTATCAAACTACTTTTAATTTTATGTTTGCATATTTTGAAATACTTGACTAGGGATGACGTTTGGGTACGTTTTTGTACAACGACATCCCAAAACACTTGGATTTAGGTAAATGTTGGTGTGAATGGTAAAAAGGTGGATTATAGAAACTGTACCCGGCTAGGACCATGGATACCCGGCGGGTACTCACGCTACTCACTGGGATGGCGTGAGTACCCGGCTGGAACAAGGATTACCCGGCGGGTAAAGAGTACCCGGTTTAGAACCGGGTATTGAACCCGAACCGGTTCCTACCCGGTACAAACCGGGTACTATAGGGTTGGGTTTTCCCCCACCCAAAACCGGGCCGGGTCCGGGTCGGGTTCTTCAAGAACCGGTTCGTTGACCGTTGACCAATACCCGGTTCGGGTATTCGGGTCGGGTCGGGTAGGGCTAAACCCGGGTTTTGTTCATGCCTACTTCAAATGTTGAAAACCCAATTAAAATACCGGACGAATTACTTGCAGAAAAATTCTGTCTATCTTTTTGAAATTCAGGACACACATAAATTGTTTATACTTGATAATAACCGTCTTCAAGTTTTCCTAACCAACTTAGTGTACCATCACTTTATACATTAATCATATTCTTGAATGTAGCCCTTATGCCTACACCTTCATTATTATTAGGTCTTAATAAAAGTTACACTAATATCTTATTATAAGAGATATCTTGCAAGGTTGTTAAGATCATGATCCTGATCGTAGGATCGTACGATCTTACGATCCTACCAAGGGAAAACGTGCAGGATCGGAGTAGGATCGTTAGACGATCCGATCCTACAAATTAGCTATTTTTTTTTTTATTTTTTTTTTTACAATTGGATTTGTAAGGCTCATAAATAGTCCAAATCCTATCTCAAAACTTACAATACATTTGTTTCCAAATTCAATTTCCTCATTTATTATCAAATTAACTTAAGAAAAAGTCTATAACCTCTAAAACGACGATTATGAATTTTTATTTGTAATATACTTTCAAACTTTTGTGCAATTATACTATGCCGCTATCTTTTGTTTTAGTACGTTTATCGTTCGAGAAATATATGTTGACAAATTGCATCATTTCAGTAATATAAAAATTTGACTGTTAGATTAATTTCTCAAATATTAGTTTTCTACAGGAATTTAGATATCTTTGTATAAAAACTCATATTTTAGTAGGATCTACGATCCCGATCTCGATCTTACGATCCCGATCTTGCAAAGACAAAAACGATTCTACGTAAGATCCCGATCTTGATAACTTTGATATCTTGTTCAAAACATTACATCTACCTTCATATTACGAGTATATTTTAATTCGTATTACAAGTATTTTTGTAACTACTCAAATCTGAATGCATGGTTTAGCATGACCACTCATCATTGTATATTTTTTTGAGATTGATTAACAAGGCCACCATTGTTATTCAGTATAGCTAAAAAAACCCTCATCAATAATTAATAAAAACAATGATAAACAAACTAATACATAACCCGCATAAAATGGCAGATAACATATATTTATTAACGTAAAAATAAAACCTTCTTGATAACTCGATTCACACAATATCTCAATTTTCAATACCCAATTTTATTGTATCTATTGTATACCCGAGAAATAGTTTAGTATTGATTAGTTTATGTATTTAACTTGTATTATATTATGTCCCCCGCCTACTACTCAGTTGGTTGAGTACTTGAATTTTATTCAAGAGGTCATGGGTTCAAAACCCAGGAGTGGACATCTTAAATTCCATTGGGGTCTTGGTCCAATGGTCAGGGAGTTTTCCATATGGTTTCTTCCTGGAGGTGATGAATTCGAGCCTTGTTGTGAGGGGGACTCCTGCGACGCTATACCCATCCAAGACGTGGGAGAGCAACCCCTTTAGGACGTCGCCTTGGCTACGAACTCAAGGGCGGTTACTCGATTCCAGGGGAGTAACCGCTTGTGGAGATGATCGGGTGGACCAAAAATGGTCCGTTAGTGATTTCACAACTGCCTTTAAAAAAAACTTGTATTATATTATTCATGAGTTAAAGTAAATGTCGATCTTATAGAATTAGATACCTATTTAATTATAGAATGTGTAATTAATATTTGAGGGGCATAAGAGTCATTTCCCATCTTACCATTTTAATGTATAGATTGAAGGGCATCTTGAGGATTTTCCATATTTCTTTTACTAAGTTTAAGAAAAAAATGTGTAAATGCTTAATAAGGGGTTAAAATTAAGATTAACAAAAATAGTTAAAGGACACCGTTGTGATCCCACCTGCCGACTACAGACCCAAGCCTATTTATAGCCCAACAGCTTGAGCAATTATAGCCCAATCATGTTCGTTGGTCTGTGAATCAATTTTTAGCTTATGCAAGTGAAAATCTGTACTCTGATTGCCCACAATTTACCTCACTCGTGTGATTGTACATTTTCATACTATATTCTAATGGTCCATTTTTACAAAGAAAATGATTTGTAGACCTAGCTAAATCATAAGTCTAAAACTAGATCGCTAATTTGATTTGTTAATAAGAAAAATTGATAGGTGGAGATTTAGAGAATGAAACAATTCAACCAATCAGAAAGTTATGTCAATTTGTAGGTCTGTGTAAATAGTCGTGTATAGCATTACTCTTTTACAACTGTGAAATTTCAATTAGATACATGAATTTGTATGGATGCTGTATTTTGTAGTTGATCCTTAATAGCGAGAATGTTATGTCGACCACGCGTTTTCAGTCAATTTATAATTTGTCTAAACCAATCGCTTACCGCATACAGTTAACAATTATCTACTTTATAGAGTTTTAACGGATTGCAAAAAAGTCGATATTAACATAGAAAAAGCAAGATAAAGTTTTTAATCATCATATATTGTCCCTTGATACTTTTGATTTTTTTTACATAATCTAATCTGATTTAATCAAATCTAATCCAACTTCTGTTAATAAGGCATGCTAATTTGTTTGTTTTCACTATGATTAAAACTTGTAACTTATTTCAATTGCTTACGTTATAGGTACCTCAAATCTACCTAGTTATATACGGAGTAACGATTTATTAAAGTTACTTAAATGGGTACATTGGAAAAACTAAAAAACAAATATGTCATATTCATGAATCTAAAGAATCACTTGCAAGTATCATGAAACTCTTGGCCATGTCATTGCCGTGTACACCTTTTGTACCTTTTCTTTTTTTATTTATATATTTGTAAGTTTTTATTTCATAGTCATGGGGTCGTTTTTCGCAATATTATAAAATCGTTTTCCAATGATAAATTAGATCTTTTTATCTACCATCTAAAGCACCACGTCACCAATAACAGATATTTTTTTTCAAATTTTCTGGCATTATAAAAAAGGTTGCTTAAACGCTTGTTAATATACTTTTGTGTACAATATTCTGAATAGATTTCAACTTTACTCTTACATTCTAACGATCATACGTAGTAATTAGTTATATTATGCACGCAAATTAATACTGCGTATGTGTTCCAAGTATTCTATATACATGTAAGAATCTATTTAAATTACTCCATCCGTTTCAAAATAATTGTCGATCTTTTAACAAATTTTCTTTAATTTAAGATAGATATATTGATTATATATTGTCAGTTGTTCTCTTGTTATTTAAAGCATGTGTGACTGAAAATTATAAAGACTTATGATAAAAGTACTGTCATAAATAGATGTAAAATATGGATATTAACAATTATTAATTGTTATTTCTTGCAAGTAAATAATTCTTTGGGCAAATGAAAATAGTAACATGAACCATTAAATTACTTCATATGACGGATGAAGCAGGATTTTTTTTTAAATTCCTTAATAGACCAGATTTTTGGTAAGTTTTTGGCAATTAATGATTGAGGGTGTTCCAATTCAGAATACGATTTGTTTACTCTTACAAACATTTTTGTCTTGATATTAAAGAGGCACAATATTTTCGCATTAAGTCGAAACTAAAACTAATAATAATGATTAAGAAAAAACTTCATTAAAGAATCATAAAAAAATGAAGTATGGAGGAACATATTTCCACCCTTAGATTAAGCAAATCAATGGTTCATATTAAATCCCTTAATTATATAATTTAAAGATAGCTGCTACTTAATTTTAGGCGGAGGGGTATAGTTGTCTTTTCACTCAACATACACCGTATCCCTGTTATCTTCTACTTATCTGTACGTCCTGTCCATTGTCAAATCAAAAAAAAACTACAAAAATGGCAATCTCTACTCACTTTATTCGTTTTAAATCCTCGATTCAATCCATCTATTGAGATCAACTTTCTTAAGTGATTCCGATTCCATTAGAGAGCAATAGGTAGTCACCATCGCAACCATCAACCACCATTGTCATCGGCCTCTGGCACCATCGAGATCAAACTTCGATAATGAATAACCAAAGGTGAACGTAGATGACGGAATTATGGAATCGGCGACGAAAATGAACGAAACTCTCTGACCGAAGAATACATTTGTAGCACCCCCAAATTTATAATGCAGCGGAAGTCAACAAGGGGCACTACTAATCAAATATCATAACACATAATCACAAGCAAACGACCTCTAAATGAGACGTTTATAGAAAATAGTTACATTTCATAGTAAATCATTTCGAAACATATTGTTTTCGATACAAAAGTTGTAATTTCCTAGAGTCCACGCGTAAGGCGGGAGATTCTATTACATAATCGAAATATACAAAAGATAATGCTAAGAATTTCCGTTAATCCAGTTATGTTGAAATCATGCGACTCTAGCTAAGTCCGGGAGTAATCCTACTCCGTATGCGTACCTGAGAATACATGCTAAAAAGGTCAACATGAATGTTGGTGAATCTCACAGGTTTGTAAGTAATATCAGATTTTGAACACAAGATTTTATCAGTGGTGCCCGCAGGCGTAAATCAAGTATTTGCAATCCTGCAAATGTATGTAAGTTTATACCGTTGCCATGAGGCTCATAATCGAAGCTTAACCCATAAGTAATAAGTTGCCCCCGCGACATGCTCGAAACTGAGCAAGCGTGAGTAACGAATAATAGTCGCCGTTTATACAGAACAGTTCGTGGTAGCGCTACTACCCCGGGCGGGGAGGGTCATTTCCCTAATGGATCCATCAACTAATGTTCGCGCTTAAGTCCATAACTAACGATGTATGATGGAGGGACTTCAGTAAATGGTAAGTAACTCATGCAATCCCGTATAGTAAAATGAGTAGTTCAGTACTTGTCTTCATGAAAAGTAAGCAATGTATCTCACCCCGTAAGTAAAACAGTAAAAGTGGGGCTGTAAGACTCACCTGAGTCTAGCAAGTTTGTTTGGGAAATCAAACAAGTAGAGCGGATGTAAGTCCGTAAGGGTGTCGGGTGTAATCCCGTATGTTGGGTCTCCAAACCCTGCAACCTTCTGGCATCCGAAACGCACAAGATTGTAAGTAAACAAGTAAATAAGTTGGTGTCTTAAAAGATCACCCATGCTAGTTGTTCACTCAACTAGGAAATGTCCAAGTATTTGTTTAGTAATCCGTTTGTAATTTGAAAATAAACATGGCCCGTTAGTGACGGTTTGTAATAATAATCCAAAGTGTTATTATTATATGTATCGTTGTATCAGGTTTCATTATTTGTAAGTGTTCGACACTTCGTGTGAAAAGTATTTACAAGTTCCTGGATGACGGGGGTCCGGGGGCAGCGCCCCTGGTAGCGGGGTCCAAGGGGCAGAGCCCCTGTGTAACATCCATTCCTCGTGTCTTGTAGTATTTTAATATTTTCTGATGGTGAAATATTATTTAATGTGCCAGAAAGTAATTTCAATTGTTATTTGAAAATAAATGGGTAAAAGAGTCAAATAATTTATTGTGGTTAATAAATTATTAACTGTTTTAATTTAATTCAGTTGACAGTAAAATAAAATAATATTTCCCCGCAAATGGTTTTTAAGTTCCAGACAATGATAAGTACGGGGAACTAATATTACACAATTATATTATACTACTCAGTGTATAAGTCGGTTGTTATTTTTCATCATATACCGACATACATATATGATGCGTACATACATAACATGAAACCCTAGATCAAATCAATTCTTTACATCAAATTGAAGATTCCAAGTTCGAATTCAAGTCTCAAGAACATGGATTATCATCTTTTGATCATCCTAATCAAGTTGTAAGTCTCAATTCTTGATTTCTAGAACCCTAGAATTTGGGGGGTTTGATGTTCTTGACTTTAAATCCGAAATTAGGGTTTCAAATGATTAAATTGATGTTAGTTAAGCTTCAATAACATGTATTCATAATTACATCATCATTATAAACATGTTGAAATTGCTAATTCATGATTTTCATGTTACCCTAGAAATGGGTTTTGAGTATTTGATTTAATTAGCATGACTAATATGAAATTGAAGTTTATAATGATTATATAGTTGTTAGTTGATATTAATTTCATGATTATAGTTGAAACCTTATGTTAGATATTGATATAATTGAGTTATGATCATGAATTAAGTTATGGGTTTAGTTGATTTCTCATGAAGAGAAGCTTGTAATTATGTTAGAATGATTAGTTGATATTTAAATTGTGATTAGAAGTTAAGCCCTAACTTGAATTGATGAAATTTGTTAAATTGTGAACTAGTTATGAAATTGAGTTTGATAAGCTAGTATTTGATGATTAAAGATGAATGTGTGAGCTTAATTGTTAAGCATTCATTAGACCTCATGTTGGGCTTTTGATGAATGGTTGATGTTGAAAGTTAATAATTGTTGTTAATACGAGTTAAGTATTATTGATTCAATAGAAGTGATAAATTGATGTTTTTGATTAGTTGAAAATTATGATATAAATTCATATAAGTAAGGATCAAATATTGATGATTATGATGATTCTGTGACTTATATGAATTAAGTATTTTGGAGAATGATGGGTGTAAATATGATGTTTGAGGAATGTTGTATATAATTTTGAGACAAGTTACTAACTGGTGTTATTCTATTGTATTCTCAGATGTGGAGAAGACTGAGTGACATTAGACTACTGAGTGGACGACTGAGGTATTCGGTGAGTGGATCTTTAATCCTCAGTGTGGTTTAGTTGTAACAGGTTTGGTTACAACGAGTAATGGTATTATTATTGTTTCGTTGCCATGATGATTTTGGTTTGATAGTAATCATACTGTTGATAGACTGTTAGTCTTATATGATTACCTAAAAAGTTGTGAATATGTGAATACGTGATCACTTGATATATTTGGCCTTCGGGCATCAGTTGTTAATGAGGTCAACGAGTTGAAATGGTTGGTTGGGCTAATTGTTATCTAAGATTTAACACATCTCATGTGTTGGTGGATGATAATAATTAGCTATCGGTCTCGTCCGTATGGCCATACGGATATGGTTGGGTAAGTGTTCTTTGAGAGCCACCGCGGCAGAAGGGTTTCTCAAGAACCACCGATCCTCATTATTGAGATGTGATGTAGTGAATTGTGCATTGTTGACAAGTTGTATTGTGTACTGATATGCTTAAGATTAATTGTTGTACACAAGGTTGTTATGCTAAGTTGTACTGTTGATTATTATTCACTCACTTAGCGTTATGCTAACCCCCCACATTAACACTTCTTGCAGGTTATAGATTTTATCGGGTGGGCAAGAAGTTGGACTGGAAGGAATGTTTGACATCTTGGCGTTACTCTGATATTTGATTATAGAAATTAATGTTATCTTGTGGTTTTTAAATAACACCCATGCTGATAAACTATGGTTTAAATCAGGTTGAAATTGTAATGTGACTTGATATTGTTGAAAGTTGAACTAACGCTTCCGGATTTATTATATTTAAATGTTGTAAAAGATGGGGTGTTACAAGTTGGTATCAGAGCATGAGTTTGGGTGAATTGTACATTGTAAGATGCTCAATCCCAAACTTAAAGTTGTGTCAAGTCAAACATTCCAGGGTGCGGGGATTAGTGGTGGTATGAGAAAGTGGTTATTAAATGTGTACTAACCTATAACAAGTTGCAAAAGTGTTATTTTGGTTGCAGAGACGGAGGAACATGAGGAACCGTCTGGTATTCTCAATGATTCCTCAACCTTCGTGGGCCTATGTATATCAGGTACTTTTCGATAAGCTTGGTGTATTTCAATAAACTTGAATTGTTTACTTTGCTATGATATGATTGGTAGTAAAGTAAACTAAGTCAGACTGATATGAATCCCCAGTTGTGAGTCTTTGGTGATCAATATATGTTAATGTGATACTATGAATTGTGTGTGTGGAATTATTTGCTCTTGTGAAATAATGACTTTGGGAGCAATTGGATTAAGTGTAGTAATAAATCTTGGAAAACAAAGTTGATATGACTCCATATAGTAAATTTAATGAGATGTTGGTAATCTCAATTAATAAGTTTGGAGTCTTGTTGTTGTGTAAATTAGAAAGTGTCCATTGATTGGAATGTGTGTTTTTGACTAGGAAAAGTCAAAGTTGAAATTGGTAGAGTCAAATTGTGTAATGACTATGTTATTAAGTGATAAATGTGGTAAGATGTGTATGTGTATAATATTGATCATGATTGTGGTTGAATTATGATCTATCCACTAAAAGTGGTGTAGTAAGAAAGTCAAAGTGGTCAACCAACTTTTATAATTGTTGACGAGTTTGAAAGAAGTCAAAGTTGAAAATTTGTTGTGATTGATTTAAACATAATGATTTTAATGTGAATTGGTGTTTTAGAGTTATAGTACGATACCAATAGTGAAAACAGTTTGGTTTGACTTAAAATAGTCAAAGTAATGTGAAATGGGTGTTAGAATAGTGATCATATGGACGGAAACCCAAATGGGTTGTTAAAATGCTCAAATGGGTCAATTGATGGGTAAACGGTTAAAATGAGTAGTGGTTTGGTTATGACCAATGTAATAGTGACTTTAAGTCCTACATATAGTAGGGATGTGTATTGTAAGTGTTAATATAGTCAATATGGTTGAATTTGGTAAAAATGCCCAATTGGACCCCTAAACGGGTCAACGAGTTAAAACATGATAGAATTGGTATGTGGGTGTGATGAATATGCCCACACGTCCCAAATATATGTGTAAACAAGTGGTTAAAAGGTTAGAGTCAGAAACCAAGCCATTTGGAATATGGCGTGTCAACTAAAATGGTCGAAAATGGCTCAAAATGAATCATACGTCCGTTTTCTCGTAAAACGTGAATTTTGAAAAAGTGTGAAAATGAAAAGTTTCATTTTGGTTATATGAAGGTTCCTGCAAAATATCAGACCCTAATTCTTTATGGTTTAGGAGATATGCTCGTTTGAATTTCAGAAAAATTGCATAAAGTGGTACAGGTCTGAAGTTGAGCTGTAATAAGCTCAAACGCGATCCCCACGTGTTTCCCGGATCGCGTTCAGTAGTTATAATTTGTCAAAGTTGATTTTGGTCTTACGAACGCGATCCCACCCTTGTTTCCGGATCGCATTGCTTAGTGTAATTCAGTAACAGAAGACTTTTCAAAGGGAAACGCGATCCAGCCCTTCGTTCCGGATCGCGTTGCCAAGTGTATTTTTGTCACAGAATACTTTTGTGCTTGGGAACGCGATCCCAAGCCCTTGTCCTGGATCGCGTTAAAAAAAAAAAAATTACGATGTTCGTCGTAACGTTTGACGTAGAAATTTCCGTCACAAAATTTCAGTGTCCGATTGAGATGAAACTTACATGGTCTCTCAGAAACGGCCCAACGGTCAAAGCTCTTCGCTTTGCCATGAGCCCTGGCAGTTTTGGGCAGTTTGGGGTTGTTTGGGGCCCGAAAATGGTATTTTATTGTTTTTCGGACCTTATTTCGGACTTCTAGCTTACGTTTTGTATTGGCCTTTGTTTCTTTTAGCCCAGGGATCATTTCTATGACTAAATACAATATAAAAACTTGTTTTAAGAGGTCCACATATGTTATTGTGTATGAGTTATTCTTAGACAGTTTAATTAACTGCCGAAATATACCAGTAAATGGTATTGTTGATTGTTGCTAACTGGGTTTAGTAAACATTGAGTAAGAAATTATGTGGATCATATATGTGAACTAATTGAAATATGATGAAGTAGTTGAATCATGTAAAACATTAAAATTAATTGAATTGAGCATTTTAAGAATTTATAAGTTAAGTACACGAGCTTATAGCTATGTGATCATTAAACATGAAATACTCAATTGTGATTCAACTAAAGACATATATGTTGATGAATATGTGTTGAATATTACATATAGTATTGACAAGTGTTTAGTACTAAATGTACTATAAGTATTAAGTGATGTAACTAGTAATTGATATTGAATCAGGTAATGAAGAGGTTGACTGATGTAATGGTGTTAGACATTACATCTGTGATAATGAAATAGTGAAAAGAGTTATATCTACCTGAGTATGTGATTAGTTGTTCATTTAAAAATGATAAATTGAAAATGATAACAAGTTAATATTTGATCGTATACCAGCTGTAAAAGTATTATCATATGTGTGTAGAATTTGATATCACTGTTATTGATATATGTGTAAGTAAAGATTAATTACTTTGGAAAGTAAATGGTATAAAGTTGCCTGAAAATGAGGTGTACCTGACATAATATGACGATGTCTGGCCAACGTATTTATATTATGCCATTTCACATGGAATTGTTGAGGCTACTAAGTACCAGATAAAGTTATGTGATTTTAAAATAACAGGTTAGAGATATTAACCTGTAATTGAGAAATAGTCAATGATTGACTATAATGAAAAGAGTTACTAACCATAAATTTGTTGTTAATATGGTACCCATGGTACAAGAAATGTGTATATGATAAATTGTAACTAGTAATAAATAAAAGATGAGTCAAACAAAGTAGAGGTCAGTTGACTGCAGATAACAAGGTGTTAATATTATTGAATAGTTGATTAATGACAGCAACTTGTGTTGTAAAAAAAAAAAAAAAATACGAAAAATACCAATGCTGATGGCGCATGGTATTGACAGGTGTTGATTTAGCGTTCAAGTTGAGGTGATGGAATGCTAATTGAATTGTGCTAAGAGTCTACCTATAAGATTTGACCTCTACATGTGGCTTACTGTTTGCTCTTATGTGTCTAAGATTATATGAATTGTGGTTCATTCTGAATAAAGAATCTCATATAATCTGGTTGTATTTGGTTGTGTTTATAATTACATGTTGTGAAACAATAATGAACTAGTTGCAAAAAGTTGAATTCAATTGTTTCACCACTTAAGGTGATATGTGGATACTAGTTAGTTACTAGTTATGAAATGAATTTGAAATTCATTGTTAAATATGTGTATTGTGGTTTTATAACCACTGTTATTGATTTTGTTTTATTCTTGTTGTTAAGAAGATAAGTGTTAAAGATTTTAGCATATTGCTAATTTCTGGTTATCAGAATATCATAAGTATTTATAATTGTCAATGATTCTGGCATGTTATTAGTTTCTGATTGTAAGTGGTTTTGTATTCCACTTGTTAAGTAATTATATGTTTTAAAAGGGTTTGAATGACTGATTATTGATAAACGATTCATATAAGTAATTACTTTATGAATGGAAATAGAATTTATGCACAGTATAAGTGCGTGGGAAAAGACAGAAGCATGTACAGTTGGATATGTGCATGTGGAAAGAATTGAAAACATGTATTCATATTTGTAAGTTGCTCATGGGAATAACATTTGATATGTGTATATATGATGATCAAATAATTAATAATACTATCCTTTATGCTGGATATTGCATTTTGTGATAGATATTATGTGTTTATATGGATTCAATTGTAATACACACTGGTAGTGTGTAAATTAATGACATAACATATATCTAAATAAATATATGTAGATACAATTGGTATTGTATGATTAAAGATATGCATAAGAATGATATGCATAATGATGATATGCCTAATGATGATATGCATAAGTAAATTAAATTATAACCACATCGTGTGTGTTCATAGTAATGAATAGTTATGTGGTTAGGGATATATGAGAACTATATGAATAATGAATTGAGATGAAAATAAATAGGTGATTCTGTCACAGTAAATTAATTAAGTGTGATCAGATTTCGAGGACGAAATCTCTTTAAGGGGGGGGGGGGGGGGGGGAGATTTGTAACATCCATTCCTCGGGTCTAGTAGTATTTTAATATTTTCTGATGGTGAAATATTATTTAATGTGCCAGAAAATAATTTCAATTGTTATTTGAAAATAAATGGGTAAAAGAGTCAAATAATTTATTGTGGTTAATAAATTATTAATTGTTTTAATCATCGCAAATGGTTTTTAAGTTTCAGACAATGATAAGTACGGGGAACTAATATTACACAATTATATTATACTACTCAGTGTATAAGTCGGTTGTTATTTTTCATCATATACCGACATACATATACGATGCGTACATACATAACATGAAACCCTAGATCAAATCAATTCTTTACATCAAATTGAAGATTCCAAGTTCGAATTCAAGTCTCAAGAACATGGATTATCATCTTTTGATCATCCTAATCAAGTTGTAAGTCTCAATTCTTGATTTCTAGAACCCTAGAATTTGGGGGTTTTGATGTTCTTGACTTTAAATCCGAAATTAGGGTTTCAAATGATTAAATTGATGTTAGTTAAGCTTCAATAACATGTATTCATAATTACATCATCATTATAAACATGTTGAAATTGCTAATTCATGATTTTCATGTTACCCTAGAAATGGGTTTTGAGTATTTTATTTAATTAGCATGACTAATATGAAATTGAAGTTTATAATGATTATATAGTTGTTAGTTGATATTAATTTCATGATTATAGTTGAAACCTTATGTTAGATATTGATATAATTGAGTTATGATCATGAATTAAGTTATGGGTTTAGTTGATTTCTCATGAAGAGAAGCTTGTAATTATGTTAGAATGATTAGTTGATATTTAAATTGTGATTAGAAGTTAAGCCCTAACTTGAATTGATGAAATTTGTTAAATTGTGAACTAGTTATGAAATTGAGTTTGATAAGCTAGTATTTGATGATTAAAGATGAATGTGTGAGCTTAATTGTTAAGCATTCATTAGACCTCATGTTGGGCTTTTGATGAATGGTTGATGTTGAAAGTTAATAATTGTTGTTAATACGAGTTAAGTATTATTGATTCAATAGAAGTGATAAATTGATGTTTTTGATTAGTTGAAAATTATGATATAAATTCATATAAGTAAGGATCAAATATTGATGATTATGATGATTGTGTGACTTATATGAATTAAGTATTTTAGAGAATGATGGGTGTAAATATGATGTTTGAGGAATGTTGTATATAATTTTGAGACAAGTTACTAACTTGTGTTATTCTATTGTATTCTCAGATGTGGAGAAGACTGAGTGACATTAGACTACTGAGTGGACGACTGAGGTATTCGGTGAGTGGATCTTTAATCCTCAGTGTGGTTTAGTTGTAACAGGTTTGGTTACAACGAGTAATGGTATTATTATTGTTTCGTTGCCATGATGATTTTGGTTTGATAGTAATCATACTGTTGATAGACTGTTAGTCTGATATGATTACCTAAAAAGTTGTGAATATGTGAATACGTGATCACTTGATATATTTGGCCTTCGGGCATCAGTTGTTAATGAGGTCAACGAGTTGAAATGGTTGGTTGGGCTAATTGTTATCTAAGATTTAACACATCTCATGTGTTGGTGGATGATAATAATTAGCTATCGGTCTCGTCCGTATGACCATACGGATATGGTTGGGTAAGTGTTCTTTGAGAGCCACCGCGGCAGAAGGGTTTCTCAAGAACCACCGATCCTCATTATTGAGATGTGATGTAGTGAATTGTGCATTGTTGACAAGTTGTATTGTGTACTGATATGCTTAAGATTAATTGTTGTACACAAGGTTGTTATGCTAAGTTGTACTGTTGATTATTATTCACTCACTTAGCGTTATGCTAACCCCCCACATTAACACTTCTTGCAGGTTATAGATTTTATCGGGTGGGCAAGAAGTTGGACTGGAAGGAATGTTTAACATCTTGGCGTTACTCTAATATTTGATTATAGAAATTAATGTTATCTTGTGGTTTTTAAATAACACCCATGCTGATAAACTATGGTTTAAATCAGGTTGAAATTGTAATGTGACTTGATATTGTTGAAAGTTGAACTAACGCTTCCGGATTTATTATATTTAAATGTTGTAAAAGATGGGGTGTTACACCCTGGCTGGGGTCGAGCTGGACTTGAATTTTTATTTCTACAACATTGTTTTGGTGAAAAACGCACCTGGACTTGAATTTGGGTGTAATCAAGTAATAAAATTTTGGGTCTCGACACTTAGTAAAATCTGTGTTTTCTTGGTTCTGTTATCTGCGACATTAGGCGTAGTGTCGCAGGCCGTGACTGCGACATTGATCATGGCGTCGCTAAGTGCGACATTCACAATTTAATGCGACGTTGAGTCTGATGTCGCTATATGCGACGTTGTTGATTCTTGCGACGTAAGTGTCTGTGTCGCTATGTGTGACGTCATTCATTTAAGGCGACATTGAAACTGATGTCGCACCTGCGACATTGTGATGGGTTTGTGCGACATTGAGGCTGATGTCGCAATGTCGCTGGGACAGATGCGACATCGGCGTCCGATCAGGTCCCGGTGGCCGAAAAAACGGCCGGACGACTTCTGTTTGGTCCGAAACTTTTACCCAACCCTTATTTGGACATTTTAAGTGTAGATGAACAATTACAAGTCGATAGTACTTAAAAATCGAGAGGTTTCAAGTTTTGTCGGAAACTTACGAATCGGCGCGCGGAGAATTCGGAAAGATGGAAACGTAGATCGTGATGTCGTGGTCGTTTTTCTTCAAAGGAGCTAAGCGAGATGATGATGTTTAATGGTGTTTTTATTTGATTTTAGGTGATGGTGGTGATGTTGTTTAGAGAGAAGGAAGAGAGAAAAGATGGAGAGAGAGAAACTGGATGGTGAAAATGAGAAAGGGAGGAGGGTTTTCCCTCCCTTTTTGGCTGGTTCGGTGGGGGCCCACCGGGTGTGGGTCTCCACTTCTTACTCCCGTGTATTCGCGTTTTGTGCGGTGTTTGTTTTCCCCGGTCGTTTAAACGTTTAAATAATTTTATACGCGTTCAATTATAAGTTTTAAAATACGATTAATTATTCGACATTTTAGTTGAAGTATTTAACCGAATCCTTTAGAATTTAAGTTATAAAATTATAACTTATACTTGTTTCGTTTGTTTGCGTGTTAAATGTTTAAGTCGCGTAGACGTTTATTATACGATACGAAATGTAATTGAAATATTATCAAAATAATATTTTGGGTATGATATCGTGATTAAATAGTTTTATATTATTTAATAAAATTGATCACCAACGTCCGTTTTTAATTGAATCGAAGTCCATTCGATTTAGAGATGTGTACGATTTAATTAAATCGCATATTCGTATATATTCAATAATATATATTAAGATACATTAATCATCCTAATCTAAGGAATAATTACATGTATTAACAATTGATTAGGTACTAATCACTAGTCCTAATTTGGCGGGTGTTACAACATTAAGGAGCTTAAGGTCACTCCATCGATGTAACCTTAACAGGAGAAATTACCGAAAGTTTCAGACTCAATTTGTTATTGTTGGTTTCTTCTTTTAATGATGAATTACTAGCAATCATAAGTAAGTTCTAATTTTTGATAAACAATTATGATTATTTAATGGATAAATACTTTTTAATCGAAACTTAAAGGTGTTGATGTGAGATCTGTGAATTTAAAAGTCCAAATGATTTTGAAATTAGAATTGACGGCGATGGAAGGGGCATAAGTTAAATACATGAATCGATGGTATTTTCAATATTTTTATTGAAGAATTGCATAAAGATTTCTTTTTGATTGTAAATCTGAAATATCAACCTATTCTCCATCTGTGGAACTAATCAATCAATGTTGTATCAAGCTAAAGAGTAAAGAGTTGTGAGAGTTGAAGTTGACTTTCTTTTTTTCAAGTATAAATTTTTTAGTCCTAGCATGCTAAGTTTATGGTTTTTAAAATATAATTTGATGTGCTAAAGCTGATGATTGGAAAAAGGAAAAAATATTATAAAAATTGTGTTCTCTAAAATGTGTATTTTAAATCACATTTGTAATAACCTAAAATAAAGTATGATCATGATCATTTATATTATTTTTTGGTTTTTAATCACATATGATTATAACTTGAAATAAATATGGTCATATCTTATTTGATTTGATTATCAAAATAGAGACAAAAAAAGTGATCTATAATCACATGTGATTTTAACGAAATACATCTAGTAAATTTCAAATTTATAACAATTTAGTTACATGTGATTTACAACAAATTACATGTGATTTTGATTTTACATATAATCACATGAGATTTTCCCCCTAAAATCACATGTGATTTTATATATAATCACATGAGTTTTACCTAAAATCACATGTGATTATTCATAATCAAATGTGATTTTACCTAAAATTACATGTGATTTTACCTAATCATATGTGATTTTTACCTAAATCACATGTGATTTTTACCTAAAATCACATGTGATTTTACATATAATCACATGAGTTTTACTCTTAAAATCACATGTGATTTTTATATATGATCACATGAGTTTTACCTAAAATCACATGTGATTTTACCTAATCGCATGTGATTATATCTAAAATCACATGTGATTTTAGGTATCTATGTAGAATCAACAAGTCCTTCGTTTGAGTTTGCTTTGGTGAGAAGCTTTTGCATTTGCATTCGCCTCGGTTTCTAGTTCTGTTACCTTCTTTTAGTCTCGCCTGTTGACATTTTTTGTGTGTTTTATGTCAAATGCTAAAACATCATTTTTTGCGTAATCACTTGTGATTATCTTTAGCACATGTTATTAAGCTAACATCACGTGTGATTTTATACGGCAAAATCACATGTGCTTGTATAACTAACAAAAATTTACAAATGACAATCACACTTTTTTGAAAAATAAAATGCATTCTTTGTTCAACATCTTTTATTCTTTCATTGTTTCTTATTTACCAACAATTTTATCTTTTGAATTTACACATGACTAGTATTACATGGAACTTTTAATAGGCAAAATTCATGTGTGACTTTTGTAATATAAATCACTTGTGATTTTTATAGCCCAAAGTCACGTGTGATTTTATAAAGCAAAATCACATCTGCTTTCACAACTAACAGATGAATGAAAATTTACAACTAACAAGTCACACTTTAATTCAACACTTTTATTGATTCATTATTTTTTATTTACCAACAATTTTATCTTTTAAATCTACACATGTTACTGTGATTAGTCACACGTGATTTTTACGCACAATCACATGGGGATGTGACCTTAAGAACTATATTCCACGATCATAAGCTGTGATGTATAAAAAGAAGAAAACAAAAATCGTGTTTTTTTAGAAAAGGCGGACTATCAATACCAAAAGGAGAACACTACAACAAACTCAAAAAGAAAACAAAAGAACCAAACCAAATTACAAGAGGTAAATTGACTGCTCACAATGAAACAGGGAACAAAAACCAAAAGCAACTAAGCAAACTGTTCTACCAGAAGCACAAGTCCCAAAACATAATTAGCATATATTTACTTAAACCGAACATTTACCAAAGCAAACTGTTCTACCATTATATAATTACAAACCATATTAACTAAAACGGGTGTTATTTAAAACTTTTCCAAACATAACAATCCAAAAGATCAGAGATTGCGCCAGCATAGTCAAACACCCCAATACTTCATCTACAACCCGAACTACATCAAAAGCTAACCAAAATCTGCAAAAGATTCAACAACGAGGGGATTAGCTCACGCTAAGTGAATGGAACCGTAACCGACGGTTCAACCCATTCATAACAAGTCTTACAACAAAATAAACTTAAACACATAAGCACATAAGTACATGAGGACCGGCGGTTCCTGTATGCTATTCCCAGAAACCACGACCACTGTATGCTATTCTCAGTGATCTACCGATAATCTGATTACTACCTTCACTGAATAGGTTATTCTTCAACTATGTGTATCCAAGAAACCTAAGCAGCTACACAGTAGTATCCAAACCCAACCATTGTTGACCTCACTCCGAATCATCTCAACAACTTGTCACATAAAGCATATCATATGCAATTATGGAGAATCAACTGAACAACTTTTACTAATGGATCCATCAAACTCAATCAATATAATCAACAACTAAATAACTGAAATTAACATGGCAATAACTACAACTTAAACTATCCTGGTTTATCAGTTGTAACCAAACCCGTTACAACGGATTTGAACCAAAGATTACAGTAACCACTCACATGGTATTCCTGGCCTCCACTCAGTGGTCTAATATTACTGAGTCTTCTGTAAATCTGAGAACACAACCCGAAACATAAATTAGAAACTCATTTATAAATGATCATAACTTTACTTATAAATATTGTATCCAACCTATAGGTACTATGTATTAATGATACCACTAATCATAATAAGTACACAAGTTATCATATTTGTCAAATTTAAACATGCAAACGCGATCCGAGCTGGAAGGGTGGGATCGCGTTCCCTTTTTTTTTAAATCTTTCTGTTTCAAAATTACCCTAGGCAACGCGATCCGGACAAAGGTTCAGGATCGCGTTCCACAGTACAATTCAGATTATAACCGATTAACACATAGCAACGCGATCCGGACAAGGGTTCTGGATCGCGTTCTCACGTTTTACAGCAGAGGTTCAGACCTGCAACAATTTCAGCTCGAACCAAAAATCAATTTCGCCAAAATGCTTATGTAATATTTGAATTTAACATGTAAATGGCCCCTACCAACATGTATAAACATACAACAACAACTAACAATATCATCTAACACCATAACTCATACATGCATCATCATCAAATCCACAAATTTATCAAACCCTAACTTGAAAACTCAAACTTGAAGAACACAAACTAATTCTAACAATATAGCTTCATACAATCAGTTTATATTAACAATCAATTAGTTTCAAACTTCAATGAAATTTCATATTCAAAGTTATAAAACATATAAATACTTACAAAGTGAAGAAGTAGATGATTCAAGGAAGTGATGAACACACTAATTTAATCTTCAATTCATAGCTTACTTGATATAATTAGTGTACTTGTAATGGATTTTCTCAAGAACAAAGAAGAAGAAAGAAGAAAGAAAACTTAGAGAAAGGAAGTAGGTGGAATGAGTCGGTCTAATCTCACCGCCCCAATTTTATCTGTGTTTTATTTTATCCCCTCTAATTCTATTGTCTGGAACCCGAAAATACCCGCGAAGCAAAATATTTTATTTTACTGTCAACTTTATTAATTTAAAGCTGGTAACTTTTTACTATTCACAATAAAACCTGTGACTCTTTTTCTTTTTTATTTTCAAATAAACCAAATAAACTATTTCTCATTATTTAAATAATCATTTATTCCCAGACCAGAAACAGGGTGTTACAAATCTTCCCCCCTTTAAAAGATTTCGTCCCTCAAATCTAATCATACCCAATTAACCCAATTCTTAAACCACATAACCAATAATTCTATAATTCGATCATGTACAAAATACATACTAAAACAAAGTTAATATGAATATACCTGTTTCAACATCATCAATCCCAAGAGCTTCACCCACAGTCATTTGAAAAGCTCTACTAGTTGCTTGCGGTATCTTCCTCTTTTGTCCAACAGATGACGCAGAACCCGAGGCTGAATCCCTTTCCAAACCAGATCCCATCCTAATCTTTTCCGGACACTTTCCTGATCTATGTCCCTCCTTATGACAATTCCAGCAAACAAACTGAGGAGAAGTACAGTCCCGCAAATTATGCCCAAACAAACCACACTTAACACATCTCATCGTCTCCGAAGTACAAGGTCCACAATGCTTTGATTTACAGCTAACACACCATGAATTGCTTCCCGCTGAATATTCACTAAAAACTAATCTCTTATTCTGTACTTTGCTCCCAGAAGAACTATTTTTAGCCTGTGAAGTAACTTTTTCCTTATTCAGATTATCTATAGCCCTAATATCACCATCAACTGATCGAGCTAATGTAAAAGCCTGAGTAAGGGTACCCGCTAATCTCACACTAGTTCGATAATAAGGCAGTAATGTTTTCACAAAATGAT
This sequence comes from Pseudognaphalium luteoalbum, assembly GCA_963422505.1. NCBI lineage: Eukaryota > Viridiplantae > Streptophyta > Magnoliopsida > Asterales > Asteraceae > Pseudognaphalium > Pseudognaphalium luteoalbum. The sequence goes on from OY730196.1 coordinate 55,653,997, forward strand.
CAATCCTTGTTCTGTCATCTGGTACCCATTGTTGAACAAAGCGTAATTTCTCCGTTAATTGAGTAATAAGGTCATCAATCGACATTTGTTCGGTCAACTTCAAATCCATAAACTCCTGTCTAATCCTAATTATATCAAACTCTAAACAGAATTATTTACAAATCTCATTATGAAAATCTGCCCAACGAATAGAAGATCGTTGCTCAGATGTCAAATGTGCAGTTATGGAATCCCACCAATTCATAGCCTGTCCTTTTAATAATTGCACAGCATATCCAACTTTTAATTCCTCCTCAAACTGACACACTTCAAACTTTCGTTCCATATCCCTTAACCAATTCAAAGTCACCGCTGGATCATTACTTCCCTCAAATTCTTTTGGACCACTAGATTTAAACGTCTTAAAAGAACACAATCTTTTCTGTTGCTGAGGTGTTGGAAACTGATAACCAAAATCCCTTGGTTGAGCCGATCTAGCTTGTTGTTTCATATATAACTGTTCTATCTTCCTTAATCTTAACACCTCATCCTCTAACTGTAACTGATAATCATCCTGATTTGCATTAGAAGTACCAGTTTGCCCATGATTACCATCATGAGTTTCTGAAGGTGGAACATTATTCCTGGAAACATTGTTGATCGGGTTCTCGTTATCTGTCATTTCTGTACTCAAACAACAAAACTCACAACTTGTTAATCGTTAGTACTTACTATACTAACCAATCAACCCCCTTATCAAAGCTAATCCCACTTACCGGAATGTTTGACTTACACCAACTAGATTTGGGATTGAATATTTACAAATGCCCAATTCACCCAAACCTATGCTCTGATACCAAATTGTAACACCCGACATATTCAACAACTTATTTTATTATATATTTAGTTAGAAGAAGCACAAGTCCCAAAACATAATTAGCATATATTTACTTAAACTGAACATTTACCAAAGCAAACTGTTCTACCATTATATAATTACAAACCATATTAACTAAAACGGGTGTTATTTAAAACTTTTCCAAACATAACAATCCAAAAGATCAGAGATTGCGCCAGCATAGTCAAACACCCCAATACTTCATCTACAACCCGAACTACATCAAAAGCTAACCAAAATCTGCAAAAGATTCAACAACGAGGGGATTAGCTCACGCTAAGTGAATGGAACCGTAACCGACGGTTCAACCCATTCATAACAAGTCTTACAACAAAATAAACTTAAACACATAAGCACATAAGTACATGAGGACCGGCGGTTCCTGTATGCTATTCCCAGAAACCACGACCACTGTATGCTATTCTCAGTGATCTACCGATAATCTGATTACTACCTTCACTGAATAGGTTATTCTTCAACTATGTGTATCCAAGAAACCTAAGCAGCTACACAGTAGTATCCAAACCCAACCATTGTTGACCTCACTCCGAATCATCTCAACAACTTGTCACATAAAGCATATCATATGCAATTATGGAGAATCAACTGAACAACTTTTACTACTGGATCCATCAAACTCAATCAATATAATCAACAACTAAATAACTGAAATTAACATGGCAATAACTACAACTTAAACTATCCTGGTTTATCAGTTGTAACCAAACCCGTTACAACGGATTTGAACCAAAGATTACAGTAACCACTCACATGGTATTCCTGGCCTCCACTCAGTGGTCTAATATTACTGAGTCTTCTGTAAATCTGAGAACACAACCCGAAACATAAATTAGAAACTCATTTATAAATGATCATAACTTTACTTATAAATATTGTATCCAACCTATAGGTACTATGTATTAATGATACCACTAATCATAATAAGTACACAAGTTATCATATTTGTCAAATTTAAACATGCAAACGCGATCCGAGCTGGAAGGGTGGGATCGCGTTCCCTTTTTTTTAAATCTTTCTGTTTCAAAATTACCCTAGGCAACGCGATCCGGACAAAGGTTCAGGATCGCGTTCCACAGTACAATTCAGATTATAACCGATTAACACATAGCAACGCGATCCGGACAAGGGTTCTGGATCGCGTTCTCACATTTTACAGCAGAGGTTCAGACCTGCAACAATTTCAGCTCGAACCAAAAATCAATTTCGCCAAAATGCTTATGTAATATTTGAATTTAACATGTAAATGGCCCCTACCAACATGTATAAACATACAACAACAACTAACAATATCATCTAACACCATAACTCATACATGCATCATCATCAAATCCACAAATTTATCAAACCCTAACTTGAAAACTCAAACTTGAAGAACACAAACTAATTCTAACAATATAGCTTCATACAATCAGTTTATATTAACAATCAATTAGTTTCAAACTTCAATGAAATTTCATATTCAAAGTTATAAAACATATAAATACTTACAAAGTGAAGAAGTAGATGATTCAAGGAAGTGATGAACACACTAATTTAATCTTCAATTCATAGCTTACTTGATATAATTAGTGTACTTGTAATGGATTTTCTCAAGAACAAAGAAGAAGAAAGAAGAAAGAAAACTTAGAGAAAGGAAGTAGGTGGAATGAGTCGGTCTAATCTCACCGCCCCAATTTTATCTGTGTTTTATTTTATCCCCTCTAATTCTATTGTCTGGAACCCAAAAATACCCGCGAAGCAAAATATTTTATTTTACTATCAACTTTATTAATTTAAAACAGGTAACTTTTTACTATTCACAATAAAACCTGTGACTCTTTTTCTTATTTATTTTCAAATAAACCAAATAAACTATTTCTCATTATTTAAATAATCATTTATTCCCAGACCAGAAACAGGGTGTTACAATTACAACTTAGGTTTTCATGTTTGAATCTCTTTATATCATCAATGATTTGAATTAGAAGTTTAATCGGAGATATAAGCGGGTGTGATTATTTTTAGTATTAAATCACATGTGATTTCACATTAAAACCCAAAAAAATGGAGAAAAAAAACTTTGTCGAAAGTATATCTTGTTTGATCTAGAATCGAAGAGAAAAAGATGATGATTCCGAATATGCAATTTTTATAATTTATGGACATACAGTTTGTGAGATATTTAACTTTGAAAAAAAAAGTGAAAATGAGTTTTTGAAATGGAGCAATCCTATTGGTTCATCCATTCTTCACCTTTTTACCATTCTATTTTGAACTTTTTTCATATATATATATATAGACTTGGGATCCTGTGAGAATAAGGGGATTCCGTGAGAATTGTGAGAACACATCTCATCCCTTCATTTTTTGATTAAAAAACAAGATTTTGGAGGTGTCACTTTTGTAAATACTTTGAAGTTTGATTTTGAAGGGTTCACATAAGGATTGCTAGGTGAAGTTTACATCTTTTAGCTTCACAATAGTTTTAACATGGTGAAGTTTTATTTAATTTTTGTTAACAACAATATCTGAATTAGTGAATTGATATGTATAAATATTAATCTCTTTAAAAACTATTGTTAACAATAAAAATATTTACTTAATCTCATTAAAACTATGAGAACCTATACAAATAAAAATTTATAGCATCATAATCTTATCTTAAGAATAAAAATAATAAACTTAACCTCACAAAATGATGTGAAGCTAAAAAAATTTTTTCACATGAGTAAAATGATGTGAAGCTAATTAATTTAGCTTCACATGAGCAAAATGATGTGAAACTAAAAAAAAAAACTTCACATGAGCAAAATGATGTGAATTTAAAAGAAAAAAAAATTCATATGAGCAAAATGATGTGAATCTAAAAAAAAAAATTCACATGAGCAAAATGATGTGAAGCTAAAAAAAAACTTCACATGAGCAAAATGAAATGAAGCTAAAAAAAAAAAACTTCACATAAGCAAATCAGCTCGTCGAACTCAGTTTTTCATTCTTTTTGTGTTATTGTAGGTCAAACTCTAAAAACGAAAAATAAATAGTCTGCATCCCTACATGCATCTGTAAAAAATAAATACCAAGTATACTCAATTAAAAAGGTTGCTTCCAACTCAAATTTATTTTCTTATGTAAGTAAGAATAACACATATTAGATGCATGTTCATTGATTTTTGTGTACAGATGCATATGATACGAGACTTATGCTGAGATGCAACTGGAGATGCATCTCAATTTTCATGCTGAGATTGTAATACTCAGTATTACAATTACTGAGTAGTACTCAAAAATAATTCATATTATAATACTGAGTATTCATGTGGAGTTGCATCTCAATTTTCATGTTGAGACTGTAATACTGAGTACTCAGGGGGTGCTTGGTTGGGTGTCATAAGGGGTGAGGAATAACAAAGATAATGAAAAATGTTGTTTGGTTTGATATAAGGTAAGTATTGATTACTTATTCATGGGTAATACCTCATTCCCTAATAAATTGGGGTTATGATAATCCATTACCTACTTTGGAGGGATTTAACTCCATAAATTTCTGTCTTATACTTTTCTGTACATAACGATGTATTTTTACTTTTTATTTTTTATATACAAAACCAAATAGAGAAGGTTAATATGATATAAGAGGCTAACGCGTTTTGGCTAAATTATATTGACCCCTTTTTTTTAATTTTTTATGCATTAAGCCCATATTATGATCTATGTCATGCTCACAAATGCTTGTGATTATATGTTAGAGGATAACAAGCATTAACACCATAATTCCAACAATGTCGATGTTGCTCATTTAGATGATAACGTTGTGGAAGTTGTTCCCAATCGCTTTGAAGAGTAGATGATGTTAGCCATGGATATTTCACTAGCTGAAGCTCTGTCAAAATTAATACGCTCGAAGTTGCGTTGATTTATTGTTTGTTTTTGTGTTGGTATACAATTTGTAGAGCAGGGAAGATAGGTGTAAATTTATGAACCATTTCATTTGTCTACAATTAGTGCTATTATTTGTTGGGTTTGATTCAGAGGGGATGGGGCATTAAGACGAGCAGGAAGGGCATGAAACATCTTGACCCTTCATTCCATTTGAACGGCCAAGATCTCACTAGTCAACAAGGACACTCCTGCAAAAAAAATTTGTTATAACTAAAAAATGATGTTTATTTCTCGAGTCTAATGCACCAGTTCATTTGTTAAGCTTTATTTTTATTTCAAATCTCACTTGACTTGACTTGATTTTCGATTGCTTGCAACAGATAGTCACATTCATTACAAGTGCTTATTACATTTTTCAAATTGTATGTAGCGTACCAATTGAATGCGAATGTTGCTCAAGAAATATAATTTGATAGTTGCAATAATCAAACTACATCTAAATACATGTGCTTCATATTAATTGAATCTTTTAATTCACAGGTTAAGAAAGAAAATGGCAAAGACCGCGTTGCCTATAGTGCTTAATAAAAAAGATGTGTAATATGAAACGTCATGCCAATCAATAAAATAAATGGGTCAAAAATTTACAAATTAAAACAAACCACAATCATGAAGCCCAACAAGGAGAACTATAATAAAAGCGATCCACGAACCCAACAAATTGATACATATACGGGCTCAACAGATTGATATAAATCTAAGTTTATTTAAATTCACTTTTACCTTAATTAAATAAAACAAAAAAAAAACTATTATCCAATAAATCATATAAAAAAATCCTTTATGAAATAACTAACTAAAATACTTAACAATAACCCGCGTTGCCGCGGGTCTTTAATCTAGTACATATAATAATAATTTATAATATTGTTATTAGTTTGTAGTAGTATATGTAGGGGTGTTCATGGACGGTTAACCGGATGATCGGTTAACCGGATCTTCGGTTCGTCATTTTCTTGAACCTAAACCGAAACTGAAAAGTTCGGTTAACCGGTAATCGGTTAACAGGCTTTTCCGGTTCGGTTATACGGTTAACCAAATTAACCGGTTGTATTTACCAATCACTTAAAATATATATATCAAAACATAAATGCACACTCACTTGATGAATATTTGTTATAAATTCAACACGTTGGTCATTTTAACAATAAACATAAAGCTTTTTCATTAGGTACAAACACATGAATGTATAAACGTTGAACTAAGTTAGTCACGAAACCAAATATTTAACTACTAAAAATGCAAATAAGTGAACATTCGTACTGACATAAATACAAAAATATAAAAATCGCATTGTAAATTATAAAATATTTAGTAATATTATCATATATCTATATATAAACACATATTTAAAATAGCAAAGTAAAATTTTCGGTTTTTCGGTTAACCGGTTGAGTCAATATCATGATCCGAAACCGAAACCGAAGAACCGAAATTATACCGGTTCGGTTAACCGAAACCTAAAAATAAAAAATTTCGGTTCGGTTAAACTAAAATTTGCTACGGTTCTATAATATTCGGTTCGGTTTGTCAGTTTCGGATAATTATGAACACCCCTGGTAGTGTGACGTAACATATACTCTATATTATTTTTTTAGCAAAATCAAACATTAGTATATGTTCTGTCAACATTAGTTAAACTTAAATATAAATATTGTACCTATATGTTGATGATTGTACCAAGCAACATTAATGGCAAAGAATATGGTAAGGTATAATCATTGCATTCTCATTGTCTTTACCATTTTCATTGCACACCTTGATTCAAGCGCCCCCTCAGTATTATAATACTGAGTACTCAGTACTCCAACCTCTGTTTATATATTCAATACTCCAAAATCACATATCTTAAGCTTGCAGTTCGCATTTGCTAATATATTATTTGGTTTGAGATCTCGATGGTACACACTGGTTGTATGCATATACTTCAAAGCTCGTAGCATTTGATATAAGAAGAAATGGTGGTGTTCATGCGTCAAATCATCATTAGCTTTTATATATGAAATTGATATACAATTTGAACCGATCGAAATTGCGGGAAGGATCGTATGCTATGAAATTGATTTCGAACTTAATAAACTTAATGATTGATTTGAAGTGCCCCTGATCGTTAAAACTACCCCACGCCCAAAAACTGAGTTCGCACAGTTCGTATTATTATTGTAGTTCGCAGCTGATCCTTGTACTATATACATATATATATTAGATGAAACTAGAAGATATCAGCGCTAAGCAGTGGAATTTGAAAGTTGTTATAACTGATTTCGGTACTTTGTTTATTGTAGTATGATCATCCCTAACAATTTTTGTGATAATAAAAGAATTTGATAACGGTTAATGTGTAGTAGTAATTATATCAAACTATTTAGGATTCATATGCTTTTCAATTTTCATTATTCTAATATGGAAAGTGTTTCAATTTATTGATTATGCAATCAATAGTTATAGCTGTAATATTTAATGAGTTGATATAAGGGGTAGTGAGATAGTGGGGTACAATAGAAATTTCACATATTTAAAAAATAAGTTTTGTAAATAAAATGTATAAATCCTAATTTTAATAGCACTTTTATATATGACTAAATTGTTCATGTTGACTCCATTCCACTTTTAATCAATCAGAATATGTTTAAATAGAGAATGGTGAAATCTTATTACTCAAGACTACAATTATAGTAGATTTCAAAAATTGTGTGTAAATTTGTAGTTGACCATATTATATTGGAACGAAGGGATAATATATTAGACTTAATCGAAAAATCCTTGCCTTCCATAAAAAAATAAAAATTAAAAAGGTTATTGATGGTTGTGACATTCATCTCACATAGAAAAATTGTTAATATCTTTTTCATCATGTTATAAGGTTAACCTAGTCATAGTCATTGAACCAAATTATTATCTAGGACTTGGATATGCTACCACAAATGACTACTAAAATTAAAATATAATCAATAATAATTTAATAAAGATTCTAGTTATGCAATGAATGTGTTTTGTACGCAGGCTTAAACATCATTTTCCGTAGTATATCCTCCCCATGAAAAAGGCCAATTTATGCAAGGAACCATTTTACTTGTATCATCAGTAAGAATCTTTTGTTAACAATTATTATTTTATTTGGTTTGAGAATCCCATACACTTTACATTGCATATATCATTAGTTTATCGATCTATTGATTATATATATTCATAGAGTGTATCAAATTATTCGGACTTTCATGTTAGTAATACCTCCGTCTAATAATAAATGTCCATTTTTATAGGTAGTCTGAGATTAAGTTTTCACTTTGTATTTCAACCGATCAAAAGAACTTTAATGGGTAAAGTTGAAATTTTATTGGTGAAGAGTAACCTTAATTAGTTAGAACTTTATGCATTTTCAAAATTGACACTTATAACGGGATGAAGGGAGTATGTAATGAACTTGTTATACATTGTTATTGTATATAACTTTTGTTACTTTTATTTGCGTTTCAGTTGTATGAATTAACACATGGATCATTATAAGGTGTAACGTCACCAAATTATATATAATAAGAAGTGTTAAATGGTGGTTTATTTTTTTGTTGATAGGGAACTTTCAATCAAAATTAAATAAACGTAATTTGATCATCGTCATAATAAGGTCGAATTGAATTGATCCCACCAAATTAAAAAACGAATTTTCTAAGTTATTAAAGTTGAAACTAAAATAGTATTTAGTAGTGTAAAATCTAAATGCTCTCTAAATTAAAAGAATAAATATAAAGTAGCTTACCTTTTAAAACTACAAACATTCAGCACTCCATTTTCTTGTAAAAATGTACTACTGGTACTAGTAAATTACTCTCCGTCGCCAGTCCTTACCGATCAATAATTTAAAAATTAAATCATTGATGCTATTATTGATGAATGAATATTATATAGTACTAACCTCCATTTATTTATTAATAGACTAATAGGGCATGTTACATATGATAATATTAAATATGATAATATTAAATAAATTTCAAGTACAAGTTTCTGTGTATATGAGCGTGTAGCATAAGTACAAGCTCATGTGCTATATATATTAACCTAACCATTTTATTTTTAGCCGAATTAATTTTTATTTGTGTATACGGAGCCATTTCTCAGTTTGAATGTACTTAATTTATCTCTAATATATGATTATATGCACTAAATTAAATTAGATAGTTTGATTTGTATTGAAATTTAAAGTTACATCAAACTATATATATAAGACTTTCATTTTAGGTTATGCACTAAATAAAATAGTTTGATTTGTATTGAAATTTGAAGGGGTTAGTGCGCTCTAATGTAATGAACTATGCTCTGACATTCATTCTATGTAACCAACTACTCGGGGCTTCATTGTATGTAACGAACTTCTAATTTCGTTCATTGTATCTAATGAACTTGTATTTTGGCCAGATCAACGGTTCTAATTGCTCCACGTGTCACCTTATATAATCGACACATGGAAAAAATAAGAAAAATACAAGTTCGTTACATACAATGAACGAAATTAGAAGTTCGTTACATATAATGGAGCCCGAGTAGTTGGTTACATAGAATGAATGTCAGAGCATAGTGTTGTGTTGCGCACCGGTCGTTGGGATTTGTAATGGTGACGTGACACAGCAGTGGGTTTTTAATTTATAAGGCTGGGGCCTAGGGTTACTTATTATGCTAATCAAAGGGCTAGCAAAGGACAAGTATGACCTAGGATCGTTCTTCAAAGCGCGACAAATTGAAACTAGGGGGTTTAGAAACTTTTATGTATTTAGCTAGGGTTAAAAGAGTTGGTTTTGGTTTTGGTTTTCGATCCTAAATTAAACTAAACTGAATTAAAAAGTGGAGGTAACTTCGGGCGTTCAGCAATTAAAGCGATTGTCTACTATAACGTGGTTTAGAAGTGGTTAAATATGGAAAGTTCTAATGAGGATAAGTTCGTAAGTTGATGTGAGCTATTCTGCAATCCTTCTATCGGGCTGACGTGGAGGTGTCCACAATCAGGCAAATAGAATGTCACGTGGATTGCACAATATATTAAAGTGTACACCGAAAGTTCTCTCAAATGTACACCCACACAATCCAACAGTTAACCACGAATCCTATTCCCCAATCTCGGTCGTCAGAGATGCCCGAATTATGGCATAGTTTGTTGAATAAACAATCTTATGAACGAGGGTTATCCTCACCGGAATAGGTTGGGCTAACTGATCTAGACGGTCGGATAACATGTCATCACTTATTCGTACGAGTTATCATCATTACTTGGGGATGCTACAAGACAGGGATGATTTTTGTTACAAATGGAGACCTAGGTAATATGTTTGCTATTCGATTCATAATACAACTACCTTCGGTCGTTCTGACTTCCATACATTTGTACTCCGCCGTAAGCGTTTCCAGTACTATATCAAAGAACAGTCGAATAGGGGCCGTCATATTATTTCACGAAGATTAATGCCGTTTAAATTTTACTATTATGATGATCCTAAGGCAACAATCAAACAAGAACATGCAATAAGACGATCAAAGCAACAATTTAATTTAAGCATACAAAAGTATTATCTAAGTTGAGGATATTCCGAAAGTTGTCTCAAAAATATCGTCTATATGAATTTAATCTTAATCTACCTCTACTCCCATGTTCCGTGTCTCTTGGATCCTATTTTGGTCTAGAGAACACCGGCCATGCCGAGCTCAATGATTCAATCTAACATAGTATAACTAAGTGACCTGTATCCTATGAGTTAGCTACGTTCATTTTTGGATAAAGTTTTAGTCATAACATGAGTTGGGCAGATAAACGATAAAGATTTAATTCCTATATCCATTTGTAATATAAACCATCCGCAATCTTACAACATACGACTTAGTCACATATTCGATTCTTTCTAAACGACTATCATAGTAGACAATTGAGTTATTTAGCTAATCATGGCAATTCAAGCATACATATTTAAATTTATTAAAGAAAGGACAAGCATATTAAATATGAAAGATAGATTAACACCTGGAAAGAAGTACAATTACTCGTAGCTAAAATATGCGTCCCGGAGCACCTCCATACAAATCTTCCTTGGCTAGTTAATTAGTTAGTCTAATTAACTAGGAAGAATAAAAAAAAGAAAATACAAGTATTGTAGATGTTTTTGGTGTAACCAAGTGTGTTGGTATTCTTAGGTGTGTTGAGGTGTGTCTTTCAAATGAGCCTCAAGCCTCATATTTATAGGAGCGTTTTGGTGCATGTTAGCAAGTGGAAGCTCACAATAGCAAAAGGTGGAAAAGGTAGTGGCACCAAGTACGAAAAGGTGAAAAAGGTGGTGGCACCAGGTACGAAAAGCAAGTAAAGGTCTAGCACCGGGTACGAACAAGGACAAAAAAGTGCAATCCGTACGGGGGGTGGCAGCCGGCGGCGGCCATGTGGTAGCCGGCGGCGGCTGGCTGCCACCTGCACCAGCCTGCTGCCCGTTGCTTCATTTCTCGATTCGTGCGTGTTTTCTTCGTTATGCGTCCGTTTGCGTTGATTCTTTTTGCGTTGGATTCATAATTCAAAAACGAAGCTTTTGATGAAAAGAAATCCCAAAAATATGTCTCTGAGCTCTAGATGTGTCGTACGAATCGTTTGGATCTTCCGGCGTACGTAGAATTTTCATTCTTCGTCCGTTTTTGTTGATTCTTCTTCTGTTGGATTCGTAATTTGAAACGAACATCTTGGATGAGATAGATGTTGGTGATTGGTTCTTTTATCTTGAAATCTCGTTTTGATGTCTGGAATCTTCAAACGTGCGTGGAATCTTCGTTTTTCGGCCGTTTTGCTTGATTTTTGCTTGTGCAACCTTGTTTTGATCTTCTTAGCATTTTATCAATGATTTTTGCGTTATTTGAGTCCAAATGCTAAGTATTGCTCCAGAATGAGAGAGATATCGGTGGTAAAAACGTGACTTTTTACGCGATATCAAGTATCCCACACTTAGAGCTTTGCTTTTCCTCAAGCAAATCTTCATAAAATTGTGATGAAAGGTAGGAAGGGTGTCTTCGTATTCCGGAGAACTTTGATTCCTGCAAGTTTGGTAAAAATTTCGGACGAGGTTCCATCCTTTGATGTTTCCCCAAACCTTTGGTTCTAACAAGCTTTCTTTTCAATCTTCATAATGTAAGATATACATGACTGGGGCCCTCACAGGTGGTCACTCAATTCACTAAGTGTATCGGGTTTCCTAACTTCTAATTCACTCAGGGGCCGGTCATGTAGCTCTTCCGTTGTCATAAGCTTGATCGAGAATTGAATCTACAATACTTAAATGAGGACGGCGCTAATTATCCCTAGACATTCGCAAGATGGTGGAAGTGGTGTATATGGATGAAGGGTTTTGTAGGTGGTTTATTTGGGGGTTTAATATAGCCTAGGGGTTGTTTATGATGACTTATCTTTGATGCTTAGTAGTGCTTCTTTCTGGATTTCTCTCTTTGAGAGCCTTCTTTTGCATCTTTTCCTTTCAAGTTTTCTTTTGATGAACCTTTCCCTTAACTTTAAATGATCCTTGGGCTTTTAGGTTCCTTCGGACAGCTTTGCTTTTGCTGAATTTTCTTTTTCTTGGAGCTCCTTTTACGGATGATGATTATCCTTTGGGGAATGCTCCGTACTTCTGACAGCTTTGTTTTCACTGGATTTCTTTTTCTTGGAGCTCCTTTTACGGATGGTGTTCATCCTTTGGGGAACGCTCCGTACTTCTTATAATAATTCTTCTGTCAGCACAGAAACTTAGGCTATGGCCAAAAGATGAAAGAAGGGAGTGAGTTTTTGAAAAGGCTAAGGCTCAGCATGTTTTCCGCTGAAGGTGAGCACTGGTTAGGTTTGAAAGCGAGGGTTTTATGAGAGGGTTCTCATCCTAGGGAATGTTGAGGTTTTCTGAGCGCACCTTCATCACGTATGACGCCCATTTTTGTAATCTCGAAATGTATTCCTTGAACAAGTTCTGATTCTAGAGAGCATACATCGGCACACTCACAATTGAAAAGTGAAGCATTAAAGATGGATGCTTTTATATGGCTCAAGATTCCTTACTCATTTTGGGTGGTTTTGTGCCTAGTCATGCGATCGCTTGTTTTGAAACTTGGTTTGAAAGTTTATCAGAGATTTTTGCTCGTCATAGTCGTTTTACCAAACCTTTTGAACTTTTGTTGACCAGAATTACCCTTTTTGACTTTGATTCAAAAATTTTGAAAATTTTGCTGAAAATCTGAGGTTTGCTAAAAAGTTTGATCAAAAGTTTATGTTGCAATACAGTAGTCAATCCTACTGCTATCCCACACTTAAAAGAGCATTGTCCCTAATGTTCTACTTCTAAGTTAGGTCAATCCCACACTTAGATTTTTGAATAAGGGTCAATATTTTCGAAGTCATTCTCTATTTGCGAGTTGTAATCCCACACTTAGAGTTTTACTTAGAATTTTAGCGTGTTAAATTAAGCAAAATAAGGTTAGAAGAAATACTTCCTTGTGCTGCGTGAGTTGCCATTGGATTCTATGGACCAGATACAAGTGTGTGAATTTGCTAGAAATGGATCAGGCTCATTAAAAATGAACTTGTTCCATAAATTCTACTTTGAATTCTGCATAGTACACATGCTTCAGAAGTACAAGTGTTAATACAAGTTAATATTAAACATAAAATAACTAATAAAAGCTAATCCATGTCAGAATAGAGCGCCTCCCAATCGGTGAAGTCATCATCCATAAAGATCGTGTTTTCCACGATCGATGTAGGAGATGCTGACTCCTCGATGGTATAGACAGGAGATGTCGTGCCATCCTCTGGATCCTGAATCCAAGCGTCTAGGGCAGCAGTCTCCTCCTCCAGTGAGTCCATGAAAGTGGGGTGGTCCTGCGCAGTCAAGCTCCAAGGTGGGAATAAGTCCCACGGTGGAATGTGCGGAGCGGGATCAGGTCCCATTTGAAAGGGGCACATAGGTGTGGAGGTAAGGCCCAGAGTAGTGTGGATCTTAGAGATGGCGGTGTGCTGGACCTCGAGGGCTCTCAGTATAGACCAAGTGACAGCAGGGTCCGCAGTAGTAACCCCATGCTCAAAGGTGGGTACTCTGGAGGTCCCTGCGGTCTGTCCCGCTGGTCGGTGAGATGACGGTAACCTGGAATGGATGTGACGTAACAGGAATGACTCCTGAACGTACACCTCCACCGAGTCTGCCAAAATCTCATCCAAACTAGGAGGTGGTGACTGGGATCCTCTGACAGTCCTCTTGCTACTACCCGAACTCCGGGAGTGATGCATGGCACGCGAGCGTCTCTGACTGGGGGCTCGTGCTCTGTCTGACTGCGAACTCATCCTGCAAAATACAAAAGGTTAATGGTCTAAAATCATTAGTCTTTTGTAAGGCGAGGTACTGCATAATAATTGGATTAGTTTAAACATAACAGTAAAGGAAAATTAATGCTGAAAACGTATGATAGGCTTGGGATGCCTCCCAAGAGCGCTTTGTTTATCGAATCTCGTAGCTTGACTCTTTTATACCCATTTTTCTATTAGGGTGGTTCGTAGTTATAGACTTCCTCACTTGAGGGAAAGTCTTCTACGTAGTGTTTTAATCGGTGACCGTTTACTTTGAAATTTCCGTCTGGAGCTTCGAGTTCGATGGCACCATAGGGAAATACTTTAGAGATTGTGAAGGGGCCGCTCCATCGTGTTTTGAACTTACCAGAAAATTTCTTAAATCGGGAGTTAAAGAGTAGAACTTTATCACCTGGATTGAAGCGTGTGGGGCGGAGCTTTGAATCGTGGAGCAACTTGGTTCTTTCCTTAAATTTGTAGGAACTTTCTTAAGCTTGATCCCTCAACTCTGCTAGTTCATTTAGCTGCATTCTTCGGTGAGTTCCTATTATCGTAGGATCTAAACTACAGTTCTTCATTGCCCAGTAAGCTTTGTATTCTAGTTCAATCGGGAGATGACATGCCTTTCCATAAATGAGCCTATAGGGAGTTGTTCCTAATGGTGTTTTATAAGCTGTCCGAAATGCCCATAAAGCATCGTCTAGCTTGTCTACCCATCTTTCCTTGTGTTGACCAATTGTTCGTTCCAAGATCCTTTTTAGTGCACGGTTTGTAATCTCTGCTTGCCCATTCGTCTACGGGTGATAGGCCGTAGAGGTTTTGTGGGTAACACCATATTGTTGCAATAGTTTCATAAACTGAGTATTGCAAAAGTGCGTGCCTCTATCGCTGATGATTGCTCGAGGTGTTCCAAACCGATAGAATAGCTGCTTTAAGAACTTGGTTACGACCCTTGAATCATTTGTTGGAAAGGCTTGGGCTTCGGCCCATCTTGATACGTAATCGACAGCTACTAGAATGTATTCTTTTCCGTAAGATTTCAGAAATGGTCCCATGAAGTCTAATCCCCATATGTCAAATATTTCACATGCTTGGATATTCGTTAACGGCATTTCGTTACGCGTTGTGATATTTCCAAACCTTTGGCAAATATCGCAGCGTCTCACCAAGTCTTGTGCGTCTCTAAAAATGGTGGGCCAGTAGAATCCTGAGTCGTAGACTTTCTTTGCTGTCAGATTAGCTGCATGATGTCCTCCGGTGGGTCCGTGATGGCTTTGGTGGAGTATATGTTCGGCTTCTTTCCCATCGACACATCTTCTTACTATTTGGTTGGGACAGACCTTGAACAAGTATGGATCATCCCAAAAGTAATATTTGACGTCGCAAAAGAACTTTTGTCTTCGCGATGAGATCATTCCTTTTCTTGCGATCCCTCCAACTACAAAATTGGCAATGTTTGCAAACCAAGGATCGTCAGTGAATTGCGAGCCTTGTTCTCCTAAACTCATTAACTGCTCTTCTGGAAATCGATCTTTAATATCTCTTTCTGCAAGTTGTTCCATTGACGGATTTTCAAGTCGACTTAAATGATCTGCGACGACGTTTTCTGCTCCTTTCTTATCTTTTATTTCTATGTCGAATTCTTGTAGAAGTAAAATCCATCGTAACAATCTAGGCTTTGCGTCTTGCTTTTTGAAGAGGTATTTTAGGGCTGAGTGATCCGTATATACTATTGTTTTGGACAATATCAGGTAGGATCTGAATTTGTCGAAGGCAAATACTACGGCTAGCAGCTCTTTTTCTGTAGTTGTATAGTTTTCTTGGGCATCTGTAAGTGTTTTGCTAGCGTAATAGATTGGTCGAAAGTGATTATCCTTCCGTTGACCTAGAACTTCCCCAACTGCGAAGTCACTAGCATCGCACATGATTTCAAATGGTAGGTTCCAATCTGGAGCGACCATGATTGGTGCATTTGTAAGCTCCTTCTTCAGGTAGTTGAAAGCCTTCATGCAGTTCTCGTCAAACACAAACTTGATGTCTTTTCCTAGAAGGTGGGTGATAGGTCGAGAAATCTTGGAGAAGTCTTTGATAAAACGGCGGTAGAACCCAACATGTCCTAGAAAGCTTCTAATGGCCTTGACGTTGGTTGGTGGTGGAAGTTTGGCAATGGTTTCGACCTTTTCTTTGTCTACTTCAATTCCGGACTTGGATATTCGATGTCCTAAAACTATTCCTTCCTTCACCATAAAGTGACACTTTTCCCAATTCAACACGAGGTTTGATTCTTCACACTTGGTGAGCATTCTATCGAGGTTGGATAGACATGATGCGAAGGAGTCTCCAAAGACAGAGAAATCGTCCATAAAAACTTCCATGCATTGTTCAATCATGTCGTGGAAAATTGCAACCATGCATCTCTGAAATGTTGCAGGTGCGTTGCATAATCCAAACGGCATTCATCGGTATGCGAATGTTCCGTAGGGACATGTGAATGTCGTCTTCTCTTGGTCCTTCGGATCGAGCAGGATTTGGAAATACCCGAAAAAACCATCGAGGAAACAGTAGAATTCGTTTCCTGATAACCTTTCGAGCATTTGGTCAATAAATGGAAGCGGGAAGTGATCTTTGCGAGTCGCTTCGTTTAACTTCCGATAATCGATGCAGACTCTCCAACCGGTAACCGTCCGAGTTGGTATAAGCACATTTTCTTCGTTTGTAATGACCGTCATTCCTCCCTTTTTTTGGTACGACTTGAATAGGGCTAACCCAAGGTGAGTCGGATATTGGGTAGATCAATCCAGCATCTAAGAGTTTGATAACCTCTTGTTTGACCACGTCCTGAATCTTAGGATTTACTCTTCTCTGCCTTTGTACGGATGGTTTGAAATCATTTTCCATAAGGATCTTGTGTGTGCAGTAGTTTGGACTGATTCCTTGTATGTCAGAAATTTTCCATGTAATTGCCTTCTTGTGCGATTTCAGAACATCAATGAGTTGGGCTTTCTCCTCGGGTTTAAACTCTTTTGATATTATCACCGGGAGTTGTGATGTTCCATGGAGGTAAGCGTACTCAAGGTGAGGTGGTAGTTCTTTTAATTTTAGGTTTGGTGGTTCTTCGATAGACGGCTTGATTCTAGCTATCTCGTCTCTATTCAGCTTTTAGTATTCAGCTTGGAATGGTGCTTTGTCTGTCTTGGGTTCAGATGTGGAGATTGATGCTATTTCCACCCACTCGGTTTTATCTGAGAATTCGTCTGTCTTCAGCTCGTACTTGTTGACTGACGATGAGGAAACTTCATTGTTTCTGGTGATGATGATCTCTCCGTTATTAGTGAATTGGAATTCTTGCAATTGAGCGGATGAAGATTGGTTTATGGTGATTTCAGGGTTTGAAAATGGCGGTGATTCGGGTTTATTGGCTAATTGTAGTTCAAACGATGGTGGCTCAACACTCATTCCTTTGAATGAATCCAAGATCTCTCTAATTGAGGGAAATGGGTTTGGTTCATTGAATATGGGTTTATCTCTTTTCAGCCAAGGTATCGGTGTACCGCATCCTAATGGAACAACGATTGTTTTGCCATCGATGTGAGGAGACTTCTTTTCAAACAGCGGAAATAGTAGTTCGTTGGATGTTGTTGGCGAAGCGATTGCGGAGTGCAGCCCAGGGTCCTCATTACACAGTTTTTGAACGGTGATTATGGTGTTGGGTACCGGATCCTGGCTGGACAGTGCTAGTACTTCGTGGAGATGCTCATCAAAAATATCCTGCATGGTATCACACAAACCAAGGTCCTCTTCCAGAGGTTGCTTCATTAATCGATCGACATTAAAGGTGACTTCCTCTTTCCCAACTCTTAATTTTAAAGATTTTTCGTTAACATCAATTACAGCCTTGGCAGTATTTAGGAATGGTCTGCCTAGGATGAGCGGGATATGTGTGTCTTCTTCTATGTCCATGACAATAAAGTCTACTGGACATTCAGCATTCAAGGGTAAACTAACTATTTGCCTAAGTTTTTCTTTGTTTGAAAGGAGTTCTTTAAAGAATTTAGCACACGAGGGCATTTCGACTAAAGCATCTAATAATCTAACATTTAAGTGTAGGCTTTTAAATATTTCCATATATTTACCGAATTGGGTTTCTTGCTTTTCCTTTTTAAGTCTGCCATGATAAGGTATTCTCGTTCGAGGTACATTATCTGGAGTTTTGGCTGGTGATGGGTCAGGTACTGTGACAGGGATGCCAATTGACACATTTTCACTAGGTGTAGGTGTGGGCAAAGAAGTGTTTTCGGGGGTGTTATCTGGTGGCGGCGGATCAACTTTGGTCACTTTTCCTCCTCTAGTCATGATTAATAGATCATCACTTGGTGGATGAGTGGTGTCACCAGTGATTACCGACGTACTTTCCTCAATAAAACGTAAGTTTTTCAAAATGGATTTCATGTTAGAGATTAATTTTTCTGAAATTTTTATCATGGCGTCAATGTTATCTTGAAATCCGGTCACTCATTTGTTTATAACGTTTTGTTCAAACATAAATTCTGACAAAGATCGTTTTGAGGAAGGTAAGTGGTTTGTAGGTGAGGAAACAACTAAAAGTTGGGTCAAAGACTCATTTGGTATGGGGTTGGACCAATCAAAGTGTGTTGTCATAATTGATTAAAAAGCGGTTACTAAAACTAAACTAATCCTAAGGGCAAAAAGGTAACTTTTGATTGATGTTAATCTTTCACAAGGATCGCTTAAACACTAAAGTTACTAAATCCTAAAATCGGTTGCCGACGGTCCCCGGCAGCGGCGCCAAAAACTTGTTGTGTTGCGCACCGGTCGTTGGTATTTCTAATGGTGACGTGACACAGCAGTGGGTTTTTAATTTATAAGGCTGGGGCCTAGGGTTACTTATTATGTTAATCAAAGGGCTAGCAAAGGACAAGTATGACCTAGGATCGTTTTTCAAAGAATGACAAATTGAAACTAGGGGGTTTAGAAACTTTTATGTATCTAGCTAGGGTTAAAAGAGTTGGTTTTGGTTTTGGTTTTCGATCCTAAATTAAACTAAACTGAATTAAAAAGTGGAGGTTACTTCGGGCGTTCAGCAATTAAAGCGATTGTCTACTATAACGTGGTTTAGTAGTGGTTAAATATGGAAAGTTCTAATGAGGATAAGTTCGTAAGTTGATGTGAGCTATTCTGCAATCCTTCTATCAGGCTGACGCGGAGGTGTCCACAATCAGGCAAATAGAATGTCACGTGGATTGCACAATATATTAAAGTGTACACTGAAAGTTCTCTCAAATGTACACCCACACTATCCAACAGTTAACCTCGAATCCTATTCCCAAATCTCGGTCGTCAGAGATGCCCGAATCATGGCATAGTTTGTTGAATAAACAATCTTATGAACGAGGGTTATCCTCACCGGAATAGGTTGGGCTAACTGATCTAGACGGTCGGATAACATGTCATCACTTATTCGTACGAGTTATCATCATTACTTGGGGATGCTACAAGACAGGGATGATTTTTGTTACAAATGGAGACCTAGGTAATATGTTTGCTATTCGATTCATAATACAACTACCTTCGGTCGTTCTGACTTCCATACATTTGTACTCCGCCGTAAGCGTTTCCAGTACTATATCAAAGAACAGTCGAATAGGGGCCGTCATATTATTTCACGAAGATTAATGCCGTTTAAATTTTACTATTATGATGATCCTAAGGCAACAATCAAACAAGAACATGCAATAAGACGATCAAAGCGACAATTTAATTTAAGCATACAAAAGTATTATCTAAGTTGAGGATATTCCGAAAGTTATCTCAAAAATATCGTCTATATGAATTTAATCTTAATCTACCTCTACTCTCATGTTCCGTGTCTCTTGGATCCTATTTTGGTCTAGAGAACACCGACCATGCCGAGCTCAATGATTAAATCTAACATAGTATAACTAAGTGACCTGTATCCTATGAGTTAGCTACGTTCATTTTTGGATAAAGTTTTAGTCATAACATGAGTTGGGCAGATAAACGATAAAGATTTAATTCCTATATCCATTTGTAATATAAACCATCCGCAATCTTACAACATACGACTTAGTCACATATTCGATTCTTTCTAAACGACTATCATAGTAGACAATTGAGTTATTTAGCTAATCATGGCAATTCAAGCATACATATTTAAATTTATTAAAGAAAGGACAAGCATATTAAATATGAAAGATAGATTAACACCTAGAAAGAAGTACAATTACTCGTAGCTAAAATATGCGTCCCGGAGCACCTCCGTACAAATCTTCCTTGGCTAGTTAATTAGCTAGTCTAATTAACTAGGAAGAATAAAAAAAAGAAAATACAAGTATTGTAGATGTTTTTGGTGTAACCAAGTGTGTTGGTATTCTTAGGTGTGTTGAGATGTGTCTTTCAAATGAGCCTCATGCCTCCTATTTATAGGAGAGTTTTGGTGTATGTTAGCAAGTGGAAGCTCACAATAGCAAAAGGTGGAAAAGGTAGTGGCACCAAGTACGAAAAGGTGAAAAAGGTGGTGGCACCAGGTACGAAAAGCAAGTAAAGGTCTAGAACCGGGTACGAACAAGGACAAAAAAGTGCAATCCGTATAGGGGGGTGGCAGCCGGCGGTGGCCATGTGGCAACCGGCGGCGGCCAGGTGGTGGCCGCGGCGGCTGGCTGCCACCTGCACCAGCCTGCTGCCCGTTGCTTCGTTTCTCGGTTCGTGCGTGTTTTCTTCGTTGTGCGTCCATTTGCGTTGATTCTTTTTGCGTTGGATTCATAATTCAATAACGAAGCTTTTGATGAAAATAAATCCCAAAAATATGTCTCTGAGCTCTAGATGTGTCGTACGAATCGTTTGGATCTTCCGGCGTACGTAGAATCTTCATTCTTCGTCCGTTTTTGTTGATTCTTCTACTGTTGGATTCGTAATTTAAAAACGAACATCTTGGATGAGATAGATGTTGGTGATTGGTTCTTTTATCTTGAAATCTTATTTTGATGTCTGGAATCTTCAAACGTGCGTGGAATCTTCGTTTTTCGGCCGTTTTGCTTGATTTTTGCTCGTGCAACCTTGTTTTGATCTTCTTAGCATTTTATCAATGATTTTTGCGTTATTTGATTCCAAATGCTAAGTATTGCTCCAGAATGAGAGAGATATCGGTGGTAAAAACGTGACTTTTTACGCGATATCACATAGTTTATTACATTTTCGCGCACTTACCCCAAAAGTCAAGTTACGTCAAACTATATATAAGACGTTTATTTTAGGTTATTATTTTTGTAAGTGAAATGTTAAAGTTATGTATTTTGTTCACTAGAATATGTGGTAGACGATGAGAAACCGATGGAATGAGGAAAGTACTATTTTTTTTTATCAAATGACCAATGAACTAGCGGTATCGAGGTGATCCTATAATTTTGAGGTTGAGCGGATGTTGCTCACCCAACATGATTGTACGAGGTCACAATTCACCCACACGATCATTCGGGGTGAACAAGAATTCGGGATCGGATGCGGGCGAAATTCCCGCCATTATTTGGTAGGTAACATCGCCAAAGCGTATCATCAGATTTGACTACGAAGGAAGGAACTCCGCAGAAGATCTGTCTGCAAGAAAGGCCTACTTATCCACGGGTTCATTGACAAAACCGCCGTAGGAATGGAGACCTTTCAATAGAGCAGAGGCGAACTGATCAACGAGAAAGAGGACCTACTCACTACAAAGGAATACACCACAAGATCGAACTGCACTCATGCCTCTCCCGCATCAAGTTGACCGCCAGACTGGAGCTTCATAACATGTTGACAAAGACTTCCAAACTGAGGGTTCGGTCAGTACATCAGACTACTTTGTCTCCTCGGAAGAAGAATAGCCCCACTCTCTAGCCGAATGATCCCGTTGATCAAACTGGGAGGGAAAGTGTCACATTAGAGGTGAATGATCAGAGGTGTCCTCTAATCACTACAATGAGTTGGTCCCTCTTTTAGTAGACTCAGCTATGAAGATTCATGAACAAATGAATGTCGGGCTCTTTCTTTCACAGCTAACCCCATTTTCTTAATGCTGAGTCATTGTCTTTCGTCGAGCCTCGAGCTTGTGGTCCTCCTTTGAGTTTGGGATTCAATTGGATGAATCTGTCAAATGAGGGTTCAAGTCATGAGATAGGACAAAATGTAAAAAGTCATGAATTATTGTATGTATTCGTGTAGTAGTGGTAAGGTACTTGCCTAAGAACATATAGACAAAGTATGAAATTAATTTGGATAATGGTAAAGTCATCATATCTTAATGAATTGATCTTTCATTTGTACTCATTCAAACATGGAATGTCAATGATCCATTTGGGAATGACCATTCAATGTTATTGAAGGCGCACAAAATCAAGTGTTCAATTTATATAGAAGAAAAATTAGAGACTTTACTTAATTTAACGAGACCTACGCAAAGTGGATTATAATTAATTATTAAAACCAAACTTCATCCATTTCAATATAATAGTTAACTACATATTTATAAAAGTACAATAAATGTATTGTTGACTGATAAGAATTTACCATCATTCACTTAAACAATTTCTTATTGGTTGAAACTTAAAATGAACAATTATTTAGAGAGAAATATGACGAATAATATTTGATCAAACATTGGGTTACTTGAGTGCTTAGTGATTTGTTAAGTTTGGGGGTGAATCAGATCTTCACACTACAGTTGATGTTTTAACCCGAGTTTATGTAAACCAGGTGGTAAAAATCCGATTAGATTGGTGTTCTCGGAGAAGATACTATATCCTTGCTCCAGATTGTGTGTCCTGCGTTTGGCGTATCCCTGAGCTTTTATACCTCAAGGGATAGCCGTTTACGTTTTCCCGCCCAACGGCCGTATTCCCATGGGGAACCGTGTTGGCCGGGGTTCCTTTTATCCGATGGGCGATCGGGAGTAAGGATTGGCTTTTATCTGGTGAATAACGAGGTTCGTAAGTTGACTTGGGAATGCTTTCTGTGCTATACACGATTTTTGAAATATCCTTGTCATGGAATATTTAGAGCTTGGGCGCCAATCCCCAGGGTTGCCTCATCCTACGTCTGGCATCAATCCTCTGGGGGTATACCTTAAGCGAACCCTGGGGGGTGTCACGTTAGTAAGATATCCTGAGGGGTGGTTATACCTTTAAGTCCCCCCAGTTTGACTCGGCAACGGGGTTTGAGTTGGTGAGTTAAACTCTTTTCTAGCCCCAATCCTATCCCCCGGGGGTAGGTTATTTGTTCCGGTACCCCTCACAACCGAGTAGCCTGCGCTGTCAGGTCGGTCAGATCAGCAGTGCTTTTTTGCAGTGTTATTATGAGGGTAGGTGTGCGTTTATGGCGCTTGACCGCCCACACATTTTAACTTCCCAATGGTACAATCTCAACCTCCACGTGTAGGGCGCATATCTGCTATTTATATGGGTAGCCCGACCCGTGTACCCGAGCTATTTAGGCATCGACGAATTTCATATTTTCTATAATTTCAAAAAATTTCCCTTTTCGTTTAGGGTTTTTTGATTTTCGATACCGGTGTGTACTTTATTCTGATTTCACCATCACGTCATTCGATTCCGTTCCCGAAGGTCCGTTTCTTGTTCTTTTGCTTGTTTTGCTTTTATTTCCGCAGTTAATTATGGATGGTGCTTTACATGACGCTTCGGTTACATCCGCTGAGATTCCGACGGAAAACATCGTGATCCCTGTGGAGGAGGATGAGGATGAACCGGAGGTCGTTAGCCTTGCTAGTAAAGTAATAGATGTTACGCTAGCTTCGTTGGAAATCGAGTACCCTTGTCTTAGCGAGTACAATCCGACGGCGCCAGCGCCGGATGATTGGGCGAATCGCCCTCCGGCTGGTAAAGTCGTCGTGTATCGCAAGTATTTTGAAAATTCCAATTTCCGTTTACCGTTATCTTCTTTTGTCGTTGACGTTTGCGAGTATTACGGTATTGGGTTTCCTAAGTTTCATCCCCACGGTTTGCAACGC
Organism: Pseudognaphalium luteoalbum; assembly: GCA_963422505.1. Classification (NCBI taxonomy): domain Eukaryota; kingdom Viridiplantae; phylum Streptophyta; class Magnoliopsida; order Asterales; family Asteraceae; genus Pseudognaphalium; species Pseudognaphalium luteoalbum. Next base: position 55,678,189 of record OY730196.1, read on the forward strand.
GTCATGATTTTCGAGATGTTTTGCCGTGGTCATAACAAACAACCTAGTGTAGTTCTTTTTCGTCGTCATTTTCGCATTTCAAAACAGGGTAGTTGGTTTTCTTTTGACAAAAGGCCTTCCTCTCGTTTTCAAAAATCAAAAGGTCCTGGTTTGAAACCTTGGAAAAATGGGTTCTTTTTCGTTGATGTCAAGTGCCTTCCTCTCCTTCCTGCGGGGTTGCTCACCTGGAACCTTGAGGGGATTGATAAGGAGTTAAATGAGCGCCCACGGGAGTGCAGTAACGACCCTCAACTGTTCAATTTGTGTGAGGGTGCCTCGATTCATATGCGTGCATACCATGAGGAAGCTATACTATTTGCGCTGGGGATGAGCCATGAGTGGAGGTATGTGGGCAGAAACCCAGTGTTTAAGAAAATTGGTAATGCCACACCTGAGGGTTCGGAGGCTGATGAGAATGTTGAGGGTGTTGATTCGTTGATGGCGGCGCGCCCAAGTGCGTCTGAACCGCAATTTGCAACTTCTGATCATATGTCGGGAAATCCAATAGCACCCGCAGGTGTTACATGCTCAGGCTTGGTGAGGTCTAAACCCTCAAGTGTCACCATCTCTTCCAAGGCTTCGAGGCCACTCAGATCTGCTACTAGCAAGAGGAAGAAGTTTTCTGCCAACGATTTGGCCAGAATAAGTGCGTCTTCTTCTGAGGCTGTGTGGGCTTTTCCACGCAAAGGTAAACGTAACATTCTTAATGCCTGTTATTTGTTTACTCTGTTTTCACCTTCACAATTTTACCGGAAGTATTGCCATTGCAGATCACAAGCTCAAAGATGAGGATGAGGGTGATAATTGGTCTGATGATTTGCAACTGGGCGATCTGCAAACTTCCAAGAAGATGAAGCCCTTGGATGTTGACGCCTTCGGGGAAGGATTCGAAACAGATCGAGTTGAGGGGTCTCCCAAGACTCACTCTCGGATCCCTGGTGCAACCTCCGAGGATCCACCTGTCAATCAGGATGACCAAGATTCTGAACCAAAAACGTTGGAGACTCGTTCAGAGGTGAACCCTGGGGAATTTGAGCATCTTTTGAGCGGTCTCTTCCCGCGTGAGGTCATTGATCAGGTGAAGCAACTTTCGGATACAGAGTTACTCGGTGTAAACGACATTGTTGTGGGGTTTGAGACACCGTGGGCGTGTCAAGGCATTATCCCAGTGTCGCAACCCCAAATTCGGGTCATTTTAATGAATAATCATAGAACAAAGATAAAAAGAGCACAAAGATATAATGAACGACTCTATATTCGTCATTTTACAACTTATATTGATAAGTTCGAAGTTTACATCAAAATATAGTTTACATTAGCTCGGTTTGAAATTGAGAGATTTACATACATAATTAATCTATACAAAATATAATAATGCAGCTAAATCTCTGAATGTTTGAATGCTGACACGAGCTATAGTATCCTGATCGGGCAGTCCAACCTACTGCTGAGTACCTGTGATACATGCTAAAATGTGTCAGCGAAATGCTGGTGAGCTCACAGGTCTGTATGTCAACACATATTGTATGAACCGCAAGATTTAATTGAATTTAAGTTGCAATTAAGCAAAATAAAAGTTTTACATCCATAAGCACATAGTCTGAGCTTAACTCGAGGTGTCAGGTCCACATTTAAGGTATCTTGATCGAGGTTCCTCCCACGAGTGCCTAATCTACACTCCTCTAAACAAATATTAGTACATCCGTTTACCCAGTTAGTGCATGCTAACCCGGACGAGGAGGGTCAATCCTATATGGTACCATATACTAATATTCACGCTACAACGTATTACCAAACTATGCTGAGGAGGGCTTTGAAAGATCAGTGAGATAACTCATGTAGTAATTGTTTGTTTTCGTACTTGCGTTCATATAGTTAAAATAAAACGAGCAATGGTATCACACCCCTGACTAAAACAGTAAGATAAGGGCTATGAGACTCACCTGAGTCTTGGAGTGTTTAACTTAATAAACTTGTGTTGATTAGCCAAAAATCGATGTTCGAAAACTAGTAACCTGAGGGTGTCCACGACACACGATGGTTATAAACGTGAGTAGGTATCCATAAAGACTACCTTTGTAGTTGTTCGTCCAACTAGAATGTCCAAATTACTACGATTTGGTGGATTTGATTATGTTTTGAAAATGTGTACGGCCCGTTGGTGATTGTTTGTAATAATAATCTTCAACATTATTATTTTGATTTCAAAGTGTTATACTTAAAAAGTATTTATAAACTCTAGGTGACGGGGGTCCGGGGGCAGCGCCCCTGGTTAGCGGGGTCCCAGGGGTGGCAACCCCTGGCGGAGTCCAAGGGGCAGAGCCCCTGGCTGGGGTCGAGATGCCAGGTCAGCTCGAATTTTTTTTATTCTACCATATTGTTATAGTAAAAAACGCATCTAAGATTTGAATTTGAGTAAAATCAAGTGATAAAATTTCAGGTTTTGACACTTAATAAAATCTGAGTTTTCTAGGTTCTGTTATCTGCGACATTAGGTGTAGTGTCGTAGGTCGTGACTGCGACACTGATCATGGCGTCGCTAAGTGCGACATCCGCAATTAAATGCGACATAGGGTGTTGTGTCGCTACATGCGACGTTATTCGTTCTTGCGACGTAGAGGTCGGTGTCCTTATATGCGACGTTAGCAATTTAATGCGACTTTGTGGCCTACGTCTCACCATGCGACATCGAGGGATGTGTTGCGACATAGATGCTGATGTCGCAATTGGCCTGGGCTAAAAGCGACATCAGCGTCTAATACGATTCCGGTGGCCGGAAACATGGCCGAACGACTTTGTTTTGGTCCAAAACTTTTACCTAACCCTTATTTGGACATTATAAGCTTATATAAACAACTTCTATGAAAAATAAATGAAGTCTAAGAGTTTTCGAGAATTGTCGGAAACTTACGAATCTTCACGAGAGAAATCCAAAAAGATGGAAATGTAGATCGTGATGTTGTGGTTCTTTTTCTCCAAACGAGCAAAATGTTTCGAGGTCATTTGGTGGTGGAAATCGGTGGTTGTAGGTGGCGGTGGTTGTTTTAGAGAGAAAAAGAGAGGAGAGAGAGAGAGGATGAAAATGAAATGAGGGGAATGGAGGGGGGTGGGGATAGGCAGATTTTTGGGGGAATAGGGGAGTGAATCTCCCAAATTTTAACCCCCGCGTTTGCGCTCCGTGCGGTGTTCGTTTCCCGATTGTTTAAACGTTAAATAATTATTTTACACGTTTAAATATACATTTTAGAATACAAATGTTTTACCAATATTTTGGTTGAAGTATTTTACCAAATACTTAATAGTTGAGTTATAAAATATAATTTAATTTCATTTCGTTTGTTTGCGCGCTTAATGTTTCCCCTGTTAGGAGAATTTTGTCCTGAAAGTTAGTTCGAAGTCGTGTTTGAAGTGGCTTCAGCGAATAACTGAGGATACTTGAGTCGCATTTGATCTTCCCGTTCCCAAGTGAATTCCGGACCACGCCGTGAATTCCACCAGACCTTGACGATGGGAATACGACTTTGTTTGAGTTGTTTGACCTCACGGTCCATGATTTCGGCGGGTTCTTCAACAAAATGAAGTTTGTCATCGATATGAATTTCGTCGAGTGGAATGATAAGCGTCTCATTAGACAGGCATTTCTTCAAGTTAGAAATGTGAAAAGTGGGGTGCACGCTGCTGAGCTCGGGTGGCAGCTGCAATCGATATGCCACTGGACCAATCATCTCGAGGATCTCGAATGCCCCAATGTACCTGAGATTTAACTTCCCGCGCTTACCGAAACGAATGACACCTTTCCAAGGTGAAACTTTGAGTAGCACTCGATCCCCAACCTGGAACTCGAGTGGTTTGCGTATCACGTCAACATAACTTTTATGAAGATCACGTGTGGCTTTGAGTTTATATTGGATCTCGAAGATCTTTTATGAATGAGTTCAGGACCAGTGAGATGACTGTCTCCCACTTCGGTCCAGCAAATCGGTGATCGGCACTTACGACCGTACATTGCCTCAAAAGGTGCAGCCTTAATGCTGGAGTGATAACTGTTGTTGTACGAAAACTCGCACAATGGTAAGTGTTTTTCCCAGTTTACACCGAAGTCAACTATGCAGGCTCGTAGCATGTCTTCCAGTGTTTGAATCGTCCGTTCACTTTGGCCGTCAATTTGAGGGTGGTATGCGGTACTCATGTCAAGACGAGTACCCAATGATTTCTGGAGTGATTGCCAAAAGTGTGATGTGAAGCGACTATCCCTATATGAGATAATCGAGATTGGAACGCCGTGTCGAGAAACAATTTCTTTGATGTAGATTCGTGTGAGGCGTTCCATTTTATCGGTTTCCTTGATCGCAAGGAAATGAGCAGACTTTGTGAGACGATCCATGATCACCCAGATGGTATCGCAACCGCTCGATGACTTGGGTAGTTTGGTTGTAAAATTCATGGCGATTTGTTCCCATTTCCATTCAGGAATTTCGAGTTGTTGGAGTAAACCAGAAGGTTTCTGATACTTGGCTTTAACTTTCGAGCAAGTATGACACTTGCTGATGTATGTGGCGATTTCAGCTTTCATATTTGGCCACCAATAAAATTCTTTGATGTCGTGATACATTTTGTCGGATCCTGGATGGATAGAGTATTTGGACTTGTGTGCTTCACCCATCACCAAGTCTCGCTGGTTCCCAAAACTAGGCAACCAGATTCGGTTAGAGAGGTATTTAACCCCGTTAGGTTTGAGTTTGAATTGTTTATCCATGCCTCGCAAGGCTTCGTTTTTGACATTTTCGGGTTTCAGGGCTTCGAGTTGAGCAGCGAGCATATGAATGATTAGATCATTGTGAATGGTCATACTGAAGGCTCAGACTCGAAGTGGTTTTGTTCATTCTTTTTGACTGAGGGCATCGGCAACAACATTTGCCTTGCCCGGATGGTATTTGATTTCACAATCGTAATCGGTAAGCAGCTCGACCCACCGAAGTTGCCTCATGTTGAGATCCTTCTGATCGAATATGTGTTGGAGACTTTTGTGGTCGGTAAAGATTGTGCACTTAGTGCCATAAAGGTAGTGTCTCCAGATTTTGAGAGCAAAGATGACAGCTCCTAGCTCAAGATCGTGGGTGGTGTTTTCAGCTGTCTTGAGGCGTAGGCAATGACCTTGTCTCGTTGCATCAGCACGCAACCGAGACCTTGGTGGGAAGCATTGCAGTATACCTCGAAGTCATCGGTGCCTTCGGGTAATGATAGGATAGGAGCACTGCAAAGCTTTTGTTTCAGAAGTTGAAATGTTTTCGAACTTTTTGTCTTTCTGAGTCAGTGTCGTGAGTGGTTGGGCTATTTTCGAGAAATTCTCAATGAATAGCTGATAGTACCCAACAAGACTCAAGAATTGGCGTACTTCGGTTGGAGTTGTTTGTGCTTGCCAGCACTTGATAGCCTTGATTTTGGATGGATCAACCTGGATTCCTTGACTATTAGCAACATGTCCAAGGAATTGAACGGATTGTATCCAGAACTCACACTTGGAGAATTTGGCATATAACTCCTCGTGTCTGAGTAGTTCTAGGATGGTTCTGAGATGTTGTGCATGTTCACGTTCGTCGCGCGAGTAAATGAGGATGTCGTCGATGAAGACAATGACAAACTTATCGAGGTAAGGTTTGCACACCCGATTCATAAGATCCATGAATACAACCGGTGCGTTTGTTAAACCGAAGGGCAACACCTGAAATTCATAGTGCCCGTAGCGAGTTCGGAAGGCAGTTTTCGGGATATCGGTGTCACGAACTCGAAGTTGATGATAACCTGACCGAAGATCGATCTTTGAATAAATAATCGACCCTTGTAGTTGGTCAAATAGGTCATCAATGCGAGGGAGTGGATATCGGTTCTTGACGGTCAATTTGTTCAACTCTTGATAGTCGATGCACATTCGGAAGGAACCGTCTTTCTTTTTCACGAATAAGACCGGAGCTCCCCAAGGTGAAGAACTCGGTCTAATAAATCCTCTATCCAGGAGTTCTTGTAACTAGGTGGACAGCTCCTGAAGTTCGGATGGGCCTAAGCGGTATGGTGCTCGGGCCACAGGTGCAGCACCTGGCACGAGGTCGATTGAGAACTCAACCTGTCTTGGTGGTGGTAGACCAGGCAGTTCTTCGGGAAAGACTCCTGGAAAGTCTCGAACAATTGGCACATCCTCAAGTCGCTTCCCCTCCGACTTTTTCTCCATGATGTGCGCGAGGATTGTCGGATAACCTTTTCTCAGAAATTTTCGGGTTTTCAAACAAGAGATGATGTTTAGTCTCGTCCTACCGGTCTCCCCCTGTATGATCAAAGTTCTACCGGCAGCGAGAGGGATGCGAACGATCTTATTATAACAAATGATTTTGGCTCGGTGTCTGGACAACCAGTCCATACCAATGATGATGTCAAAACTTCCGATTTCAACAAGCATAAGATCAATTGAAAAGGTTTCGTTGGCTAGGTTTAAAGTATAATTAGGTATCACACTATCGGTTTCTATGAGTTTACCGTTTGCTAGTTCTACAGTGTACTTAGCATCTAGAGCAACAAGTGTGATGTCAAGCAATGGGTAAAATTCATCAGAAATAAAGATTCTGTCGGCACCAGTATCAAATAGAATAGAAGCAGTTAAGTTGTTGAGGAGGAACATACCCGAGACCACATTAGGGTCTTCGCGGGCATCCCCAGAGTTGAGTACGAAGGCTCTACCTCTGGCGTTATTGTTACTGTTGTTGTTGTTCTTCAACTTCGGGCATTCATTCTTGAAGTGCCCGGTGCTCCCACATTCAAAGAAGGCTCTTGGTGGCCTGGTGTTGTTGTTGTTGTTAGAGGTATTGTTGTTGGATTTGGGAGCTCGACAATCTTTGGTCGAGTGCCCGTACCTCCTGCAGTTGTTGCAAGGGGTATTGCATTGAACCTCTTGGTGGCGGTTATATTTGGAACAATAAGGTTTGCTCCCAGTATACCCGTGTTTGGGTTCAGTTTTGGAGGTGTAGGCTTGGATGGCGTTGGGTTTCTTGTTTGGTTGGTCGTGGTGTTCAGAGGATTTGCGTTTATGGCTGGAGGATGGGAGTGGTGTCTCACGGCTGACGACCATTGCCATGAGTTCATGAGCTAACCGGATTGCACTTTCAATAGTGGTTGGTTTAGATGAGACAACGTTCCCCTGGATATTCTCCGGGAGACCGCGGATGTATCTCTTGATGCATTTTTCCTTCGGATCGACCAAACCCGAGCATAACAAAGCAAATTGCTGGAATTTGGTGGTATATCCAGCGATATCAGTTCCTTGCACTGTCAAGTGTCAGAATTCTTCCTCCAGACGGTGCAGTTCTTCTTCGGGACAATATTTTTCCCTAAGCTTTTTCTTCAGCTCGGCCCAAGGAAGCTGGTTTGCTATCTCGATGCCCACAGAGTTTGCGTGGGTGTTCGACCATGTAAGTGCACCTTCCTGAAAAGTGTAAGCATAGAATTTGACCTTGTTATCCTCAGTACAGTTGCAGAGGTTGAAGACGGATTCCATTCGTTCAATCCACCTAATTAGACCAATAACACCTTCCGTGCCCTTGAAGTAGAATGGTTTGCAGCTAAGAAAATCCTTGTAAGAGCAAGGTTTGATAACAGGAGGATTGTCAGCGGTGTCAGCACTTCTCCTAGAGGTTCGGGGTGATTCCCGAGTAGCCAGGGCTTCGGCCACAGCTCGGGAAATGAGAGCAACAATTTCAGCATCGCTGTAACTTTTCCTCTTTGACGGCATGATTCTTCAAGAAAGAAACAAGAGGTACATGAGAGATTGCACCAGAATTGATAATTGAGGTAGATGTATATATAAGAGTGGTAATATACACATCACAATGTAAAGACCAATAATTTCGAGTCATGGAGAGAAATTGTCGATTAATATTACAGGGTTAAATGATTACAGACAATTTCGAGCTACGAGTTTCAAAAGTTACAGACTTAGATAGTTTGCAAAAGGTGTCGGGAATTGTTAGATCCGGTCAAATTACATAGATTCCACTGCAATACAATGGATTACTAGATAGTTACTACACTAATCTCGGCGTAGATTGAGTTGTGGGAGTAGTGAGGTGAGATGGTCCATAGACTCTGCAAGTCCGCTAACCATTCTGAGAGCATCCTCGGTTCCCGCAGGTGCATCTCACATTCTTGCAACCTTGATTGTAAAACGGAGATCTCATTTTGGTTACTGATTACTTGGTTATGAACTATCTCCATGGTTTGTGTGGTATCCTCCACTTGGTCCTGACATCTGGTCAAGGTTTCAGAGATGTCCGCTTGACCTATGTATGTTGAGTCATATTAGTGTGTCTGTCAGTTGGTCTTGAGTCTATATTAGCTTAGATTAGAAAATAGATAATTTTCTGTTTTGAGTGACACTTATCTAGTGTCGCATTCAGGCGACACTTAGTAAGTGTCGCACTAGGGTTATGATCTGCGACACTTAGCAAGTGTCGCAGAATCAATCTATTTGTATATATAGAGCCATCACGGCTCATTGCAAAGGTTGGACAAAACCTTTGCACAACTTATCGACTAAAACCTCTGTAAACAAGCTAGTATTCGTTAGTTATTGAAATATAAAGCATTCTTATTCAATATCTCATTGTGTTGATTTATATTTCATGCTCGTTACTTCAATCCTGTGATTCCGCCACACAATTGATTCTAGTCATTCAATCTAGATCCTAGGTTAAGGGACAACAAAGTGGTATCAGAGCCGTTGGGCTGTTTGTGACAGATTTGATCAGTTTCGAGTTTGTTTCGATTGAAATTGGGAAGAAACTAGCTTATTTTCATTGATTAGAGAGTTTTTGGTCTTCAATTTCCTTTTATTAACGTGTTTTTGCAGGTATTGTTCATCTGGGAAAGAGAATTTTCGTTAGGTTTTACGAAAATTTGGTTTTTAGGGTTTTTGGGTTGCTGCTGCGCGTTTCTGCGACACTCGTTGTGACACTTCTAGCGACACTTACCTCAGTGTCGCCTCTAGGGTTTTGTAACATTATCTTACGACACTTCAAACGACACTTACTTCAGTGTCGCCTTAAGGATTTAGTGACACTCACTGCGACAGTAATTCCTGTCTTGCTAGAGACACTTGCTAGCGACACTTCATTGTGACACTTACATCTAGTGTCGCCTGTGGTTTAATTTTACACTTTCTGCGACACTTGTCTCAGTGTCGCTTGTCAGTTTGTGACACTTCGTTAGTGTCGCTTAAGCATTTTAAAATCAGTTTTCTTTTCAGTTTATTTTACAATGTCGATGCAAGCTTTTGTTCAAATGCTTAAAACCAGTAATGAAGCTGGTAGTACAAATAAGGCTCCAATTTTTACAGCTAATACAAATTATGTTGAATGGAGACAAAAATTTGAAGCTTTTATTTCTTATAATGAACCGGATATGATGATTCCTTTGCTTGAAAGGTATGAGCATCCGAGGCAAGAGGGGGTATTTGAGGGAATTGCACCTCCTAAGTCTATTCGTGCATTGAATGCGGATGAAAAGAAATCTTGGGATATGGAAAGGAAAGTCCATTCAGCTCTTGTTATGAGCTTATCTTCTGAAGTACTCAAAATGTTTAAACATCATGACATCGCATATGATATGTGGCAGGCCCTTGAAAGACGATGCGGTGGTAGTGATAAATATAAGAAGAGTAGGCTGGAGTTGATTAAACGACAATATGAGTTGTTTGATATGTTAGAAAATGAATCCTTAAACGGTTTGTTTATTCGTTATTCACATCTAGTGAGTGAGCTGTCTGACGGGGGAGTGAAAATGCAGGTAGAGGATATTAACAAGAAATTGTTAAGTGCGTTACCAAAGAAATGGAATCATCGTGTGATGATGATGGAGGAAGACGAAGGCATGATGTCTATGTCTCTAGATGATTTCATTGGACGATTGCAAGCATATGCACTAGATATGCAAAGGAAAGAAACAAAATCTAGTGCTCATATTCAGGATCCAAGCATTTATGGGAGTAAATCTTCATCTTCCGGGATTGCTCTTTTGTCTGGAGGAGGTTTGTCATCCGCCACTAAAACTTCAACTGCAAGTGGTGGTGCCTCCAGTGGATCATATATTTTTTCAGGTGGATCACTTTCATCATCTGGTGGATCCAAGGCTAAACAAGCTTCTCCAGCTACTGAGGAGAATGCTGCTGTATTTCAAGCATTTTTGAGTGCTTATGACAGTTTTCTATCCCAGAAAACTAGTTCCATTGATTTAACTGATGAGGATTTTGATCAAATAAATCCTGATGATCTCGAGAGAATGGACATTAGATGGAATTTTGCTATGTTAACTAGGAGAACAAAAAGATATTTGCGAAAAACAGGTAAAAAGAACTTGGATGATGATAGTGATTCGGGTTTGGGTTTTGATAAAAGTAAGGTTAAATGCTACAAGTGTCACAATCTTGGACACTTTGCTAGAGAATGTGAGAAATCTAAACAACCTCCTTCTGGTTTTTCAAAGCCATCTGCTTCAAAGAAGTCCACTGCTAAGGATGCTGATAAGCTTGAGGAATCTATCAGTGAAGCTCTTCTCCTTACTAATGATGAATATCATAACTGGAGTGATACAGAGGAGAACATTCATAACACAACTCTTATGGCAGAGATTACAGATGAGGTACAAATTGATGAACCTCTTTCTTGTGTTAATTGTATCAAATTAACTGGTAAAATTAACAGATACTCTGAGGATAATGCTCGCCTGTATTCTAATATAGATAAACTAAAACAGGCGAACCAATTGTTAAAAGAAAATGAAAAGATTTTTGACAAAAAGATTAATGCCACTATGACTGAAAGAAAAGATCTAAAGGCTAAGATTTATTGTCAACAAGATGCTATTGACAGTTATCTTAAGAAAATTATCGATTTACAAAAAGCTCTTGATGAATCGAAAACCGAGGTTATTGATCTTAATCGAAAACTTTCCAATTTTAGTACATCCTCCGTTGTTTTTGATGAGATCCTTCAAGCGCAAAGGATCAATACAAAAAGTAAGTCGGGGATAGGATACCAAGCGGTACCTCCCCCAGCTAACTATGAACCTATGCCTTCGAAGGATGACATTAAAAACTTTGTTCCTTCAAATGTTAAAGAAGGCAAGTTATCTGTTACAGAACCAGTTATTTTGGTTCCATCTGAGAAGGGAGATAAACCTATCTCCTAAAAGAAAGCAAAAGCATTACCTGTACTTCCTACTATTGAGGAGGAAGTAATTGAAATTGAGGATGTAACTGATGAAATTGATACAGAGGTTCTTAGATTGGATGTAAAGCCTGAAAATCTTATAATTACAAATGAACCGTGTAGTGAAATCCCTTCACTAAAGGTTAAATCTAAGGCTATTTCTAAGGTTAAGAAGAAACCAAATTTTGCTGAAAACAAATCAATTTCTTCTAAACCAATCACAAATAATTACAAAAGTAAACCAACATCTTTTTCAAGTGCCAATTCACCTTGCACATTTCAATGTGCTTGTTCAGTAAATAGAAATTCAAATCCTCATCAGTTTTGCAACCTCAGTTTCAATCGGTTGTTGAGAGAAGATCCTGTTTCTACTGCAAAAAACAGGGTCATTTGATAAGTGTTTGTCCGTTGCTTTCTAGACAACGGTTTGGAAAGACAGTGCCTAGATCTTCAGTTTACAGAAATTTTTCAAAATCCTCACCTAAGCACAGTTTCATGTCTCCTAAACCTGTCAAGAAAACTGACAAGATAATGTCGGTTACACCTAATCGGCAACCTCTTGTCAAAAAGCAACCATCTAAACCTCTACAGGTTTGGAAAATCAAAGAGCCCAAAGAAGACTCTTCATCACATAATACCCCATCAGTTAAAGAGCCCAAAATTCTGAAAAATCATGTACTCACTGATGTGGTTATTATGGATGACTCTGGTAGACCCAAGTCCGTCAAGGCTTGGGTCTCACAATCAAACTAATTTCTCTATTTTTGTGTGCCTACATCCATCAGAAGAAGTAATCAAGAGCAAATGGTATGTAGATAGTGGTTGTTCTCGGCACATGACAGGCAACATATCTCTACTCTCCGATGTTCTACCTATTAAAGGAGGATATGTTGCATTTGCGGGTGATAAGGGTGGAGAAATTACTGGTAAGGGAACTCTCACTAATGGATCAGTGAGTTTTGACAACGTGAACTATGTGGAACAATTGCATTATAATCTTCTTAGTGTATCACAAGTATGTGACAAAAAGTTCACAACAGTGTTTACGGATACGGAGTGCTCAATACTCAAACCAGGCTTTCAAATAGCTGAGGAATGGGTACTCATTCGAGCACCGAGGACAAAAGACACGTATGTCCTTGACATGAGTACTGTGTCAACTTCAACATCTGAACATACATGTCTGTTGTCCAAAGCTACTCCAAAGGATTCCCTTTTATGGCACAGGCGAATTGGACACATAAACTTTCGTAAGATGAACTATCTTGTAAAAAATGAGCTTGTTACTGGTGTGCCTAAACTCACATTCAGTTTGGATGATAACTGTGTTTCCTGTCTCAAAGGAAAACAACACAAGCAGTCCCATAAGTCGAAGAAGGTGAATTCCAATGCATCGCCCCTAGAACTATTGCACATGGATTTATTTGGGCCGGTTAATAAGAGGAGTATGGGAGGTAGTACTTATTGCTTAGTAGTCACCGATGACTACTCTCGTTTTTCTTGGGTTTACTTCATTTCTACAAAGGATGAAGTCCCTGAGATCTTAATATATCTGTTTGACAAGTTAGAAAACTTGTGTGGAAAGAGAATCAAGAGGATTAGAAGTGATAATGGAACGGAATTCAAAAACAAAACAATTGAGATGTACTGTTTAAGGAAGGGTATTCATCATCAGTTTAGCTCTGCTTATACACCTCAACAGAATGGTGTCGCTGAATGCAAGAACAGTACTCTTATTGAAGCTGCGCGTACTATGCTATCCGACTCTAAGCTTCCAATCACTTTTTGGGCAGAGGCGGTAAATACCGCGTGTTTTGTTTTAAACAGGTTTTTGACGGTTAAAAAGGAAAACAAAACATGCTATGAGCTGTTTAACAACCGTAAACCAAACTTACAATTTCTGGAGCCCTTTGGATGTCCTTGCACCATTATGTCACGAACTCAAAAGGACAAGTTTGGTGAAAAATCAATGGATGGAATATTCTTGGGATATTCTGTAAATTCTCCTAACAAGAGAGTTTACAATTTATCTACAAAGCGTATTGAGGAGCATTATGAAGTCAAGTGTTTACGCTATACGGCTCCTCCCGAAGGCAAAGGACCAGAAAATCTGTTTCAGTACGATAGTTTCTTTGACTCATTTAATATTCCGACCCCTGAGAATGTTGATGATGAAGAAACTATTGTCACTCTTCTACATGGTTTGGATATTAATGTAGATCACACTTCATCTGCACCACCTGTCCAACCTAATACATCTTCCACCTCAGCATCAACACCATCAGTTGATGCATCAATTCTAACAACAGATCCTCCATCACCTCAACCGTTAGATATGGCTAGTCCTTCAGAAGAAAATGTTGAAGCCAATGATCCTCCATCCGAGAACAATGCTACTGAAGGAGATCTTAATAATTTGGAATTACTTATTGTGCCTAACTCAATTCCACAGACTCGGATTCATAAGACTCACCCCACTGATAATATCATTGGTGAGTTAAGTAAAGGTGTTCAAACTAGACATCAATTGGCTGTGACCGACACGTCTGCTTCAACTTCTGAAGCATCTCCTACAGCCTCCTTGGAATGTCTTGTAACTGAAATGGAAGAATGTTTTCTATCTCAAGTTGAACCAAAGAAAACAGCTGATGCATTAAAGGATCCGCATTGGGTTGAAGCAATGCAAGAAGAACTGCATCAATTTGAGAAGCTGAAAGTTTGGGAATTAGTTCCTCTACCCAAGGGTGTCCATGCAATTGGAACTCGTTGGGTATATCGTGTGAAGAAGGATGACCGCGGTGTAGTGGTTAGAAATAAGGCACGATTAGTAGTTCAAGGATTTACACAAATTGAAGGATTGGACTACGATGAAGTATTCGCCCCTGTAGCTAGATGGGAATCAATTCGCATTTTTTTGGCTTATGCTTCATTTAAAGGTATTCAGGTTTATCAACTAGACGTAAAGAGTGCTTTTCTTTATGGACAAGTTGTGGAGGAATTCTATGTCAGGCAACCTCCTGGATTTGAAGACTCGGTACATCCGGATTATGTCTGCAAGTTAGACAAGGCTTTGTATGGTCTTCACCAAGCACCACGAGCATGGTACGAGAGGCTGTCTACACATCTACTCAAGCATGGATTTTCCAGAGGACAGATTGACATCACTCTCTTTACAAAAAGGTCCAAAAACTATTTGTTACTTGTGCAGGTATATGTGGATGACATCATCTTTGGCTCTACAAGTAATGCTCTCTGCAAGGAATTTGAGCAACTTATGAAGTCTGAATTTGAGATGAGTGCAATGGGAGAACTCAAATTCTTTCTAGGTGTCCAAGTTGAACAATCTGACAAAGGCATTTATATCCATCAGTCAAAATATGTCTTTGACATGTTGACTAGGTATAATTTGCATGATTGTAAGACTTATGGCACCCCCATTGAGGTATCTCACAAACTTGGACCAGCTGAGGAAGATGATGAGTGTAACGAGAAGGACTATCGTTCAATGATAGGTTCTCTCATGTACCTTACTGCTTCAAGACCAGATATTGTTTTTGCTGTTTCTTTGTGTTCCAGGTACCAAGCTCATCCGAAGGTTTCTCATATGAAGGCAGTTCAGCGAATTTTTGGGTATCTCAAATATAGACCCACTCTTGGTCTATGGTACTCAAATGAAGACGACTTCACTTTGACTGCGTATTCAGATTCAGATTATGGCGGATGCAACAAGGATAAGAAGTCCACATCTGGTGGATGTCAGTTTCTTGGACCGCGCTTAGTGTCATGGTAGTGTAAAAAGCAGACAACCGTTTCAACCTCCACAGCCGAGGCTGAATATATTGCTGCTGCCAGCTGTTGTTCATAGGTTCTGTGGATTCAGCTTCAACTTCGCGATTATGGTTTCATCTTAACTCTTACTCCTATACATATAGATAACACTGCAGCCATATCGATCACACGCAATCCCGTACAGCACTTAAACAAAACATATAGAGATTCGATTTCACTTTATACGAGATTGCTATGAGAAACACCTTATTGACCTTACCCAAATAGAAACACTTAAGCAAAAGGCTGACTTGTTTACTAAGGCCTTTTCCCGTTCTCGTTTTGATGAATTAGTTTCTATGCTTGGCTTACGATTTTTTAAATCGTTACAGTGACGTTGATTTTACATAAAAAAAAATCGCAAGAGCCACACTTTATACTTCTTAGTATTAAAGTAATGCATTATTGCTACATCTATAAAAAGACATTGGGTTGTGTCTGTAAACAACTTGGGATATGATAGTACATTAAGTATCATTCACGAAATGCAACTGTTCACTATTATATCTGATGTATCAGTCGGTTTATTTAATGTATTTATCATAAATTTCTTAACATACAACTTCATCATATGATATGTTCATAGGCAACTCTCTATTTGTTCTCAGAGATATTAAACAGTAATTTCAACTACTTGTTAATTTTATGTAGTAAACATCATATGACGTATGGCGGTGTGTCTTAATTCCTATATTTAATATGGACAATTTTTATATTCTGAAATTTTATATCAACTTATTTGGGGGATATAGTATTGGTTTCCTTTGTTGTACGTCGGTACAGACCTGGTCGCTGGTACTATATCTTAAAAAATTAAACAACTGCTAGTTAATCAGACTTGCAAAATCTTAGAGCTTCAAATACAAATACATACTTAAGTCAAGTTAAGTCGCTTTGTTGTACGGAAGTACAGACCTGTCACCAATGACTTGACGAAAATTGATTTTGTTTAAACCTGAATCAAGATAAGTCGCTCTGTTGTACGTAAGTACAGACCTGTCACCAATGTCTTGATTCTTAAAAATAAGTTTCATATAATTTTTCTTAATATAAAGATTAACCATATGTAGATGTTAGGAGTATGTCATATGTGTGAACTGCAAAAGATTGAACATATTAACAATAAAAAGGTTATCTCTGATGAATGAAGATTAGTTGTTTAAGCGGATAATGATATGAACAATTGTCTTGAACTGTGTGTTATTAAATTTATTTTAAATATGTTATGTAAATTTAAAGAGGACAAGTAGACTGATAATTGGAATAACAGCAAACATATGTATGATGACTTAATATGATCCCTAACCAGACCCAAAACAATCCCGTCACCAAAAATAGTGTATTTGTTTTGAATTCTTAGTTAAGTTATAATTATTTTAATATTTTTTTGTCTTACTTAAAGTCAAATGTCACTGAATAGCCAAAACCGACTCGCGAAAGAATTTGAAAGTTTTAGGAATTTTCAAAATTTTAAGTCTGTGACACTTACTGAGTGTCACATAGAGTGTCGCCTGCGAGTGTCGCCTATAGTATGGAGTATATAAATGCCACCCTGCGGCATTTATCATCACATTTCCTGCGACACTCACATATGATTCTGCGTCACTCGCTCTCGTTTAAGCGACACTTGCTCTGTATCGATTTTTGCTGCGCTTTCTTGAAGATTTTTGAAATCTGTGCTTTGAATCTTGTTCTTCTACTTCACACGAACATTAAGGTACTAATTTCAATCAAAATCCTTCATTATTTAGTGATAATCTGTAGGTTGTAGTTACGGGTTTTAGGGTTTTGGTGATTTCGAACATATTGATGTGTATAAAGGGTTAATATCGTGTGCATTATTATCGATATACATGTATCTCCCAAGTTATTACCCTAGGTTAGCTTAGTTTTGCAATTTTGTAAAAATTTGAATCTGGGTTTATGGTTTCTGGGTTTGTGTTCATCTTTGCGGCACTCGAAGCGGCACTCGCCTTAAGTGTCGCAACATGGTAATTCGAACACTAACTCCGGCACTCAACTTGAGTGTCGCCTTTTTGCTATGCGTCACTTGATTAAGTGCCGCCTTGTCTCTTGAGACACTTACCTTAAGTGCCGCCTTTAAAGGAACATTAATTAGTTGCGTCACTTGATTAAGTGCCGCCTAGTCTATTGCGACACTTACCCTAAGTGTCACCTACAGTTTTCCTTAAGTTTCGCCTCTTGATTTGCAATGCTGCGACACTTACCTTAAGTGTCTCATGGTGATTTTTTAGGCTTTTGAGCGACACTCACCCTAGTGTCGCTACTTCAATTAGCGACACTACTGAAGTGTCGCCTAAAAGTAATTTTGAAAGATCAGTTTATACTTTATTTGTTCTAATGGTATAACTTTTCTTTGTGCATTATCTATGTCTTATTTTTGTGCAGACGGCAAACTTAGCTATTTATGCTCGCCGCACGCAGCCACGACATAATGTGGTGGCTTTTCTCGATGATACGCACGCCAACTCGATTCCGTTTCATCCGATGATTCAGTTTTTGCGTCGCTCGAGGATTCACCATGCTATCACTGCTTCATGTCCAATCTACCTGAATCAAATCGAGGAATTTTATGCAAATGCTGTGATTAACATAGAAGGCGACTATCGAAGGATTTTATCAACTGTTTTTGGTCATCGTATTGAAATTACGGAGGATACGATACGAGAAGTGTTGGGATTTGATGACAATTCTGAGTTTCCAACTCAGTTTGAGAACAGTTTTATCGCTGGTGGTCTTCAGCGTATGGGTTATCCGGCTATTCCTCCAGATCAATACAGGAAACAACATTTGAGCAGAGTCTGGAGGTACTTAGCACACATTATCATTGTGTGCCTCTCGCCAAGGAAGGCGGGATTTGATGGGATGAGTTATGGAACGATCTCTCTGATGCTGGGTTTGGTTTACAACAAACCTTTCAACTACTCTGGATACATCTTTGGGCATCTAGTGGACAATCTACGAGCTGGAGATCACATGTGGTTTATGTATCCACGTTTTTTGCAGCTGATCCTAAATTCCCTGAATCTAGGGATTCAGCCTGACCCAAGGTCGATTCTGACCTTGACTCCGATGCTGGTCAGGGTATTTGGGGATTGTGCAACACCCCCAAAGGGTCAGGCAGTTCTGCTTGATGTTCCGTTATTCGGCCACATGATTGATGAAGAGTATGTGGCTCTGCCGGATAATGGGTTTCTTGATGTTGCAGCTCCACCACCGCAAGTTGATGAAGCGGTTTTGGAAGAAGTTCTGGTTGATATTGAGAATTTTCCAACTTCTACACCTGCTGCTGTTGCTACAACCTCCGCTGCTGATAAGGGCAAGCGGGTTCGGGATTCTTCGGACACAGAATCCGATGACGTTCCTCAACAACATCGTCAATGAACCTCGACTGCTGCTTCTGATGACCTTCAGCCACAACCGGAATTTTTGAAGAAACTGATGGATGATATGGCGCAAATGAACCAGATGCTTCAAGATCAACAGGCTCTCATTCAGGTTCAAGCGTCAAGAATTTTGGAGTTAGAGTCCACGGCTGCTCGTGTATCGGATCTTGAGCGTCGTGTGTTAGATTTGGAATCTTTGGCTGTGGTTCCGGGGGAGTTAGATCCTGAAACCACAGGCCATGATAATGTAAATGTAATCAATGATTCTAAGATTAATGAAAATATTAATTTGGATTACTTTGCGTCCTCAACTCACGTACCTGGTCAACCAGTACCATTAAATGTAGATTACTCGCATGCTAATCTTGAATATCTACAAAGTCTTGTATTTGGAACAACTACAAATGTTGAGAATGAGGGTCCAAACATGTTTACCGATGATGTTCAATTTGAACCTGATGAGGTTTCTGATGAAGATGAGTTCGAGGATAATCCATATGAGGTGGTAGAATCAGATGATGATACCGTTCCTGCTGCTACTTCTGCATAACCATCTTCCCATTCTGCTGGTACTTCAACATCCACTGCTCAACCTAGAAAGTATCCAGAATGGATTTTGCCTCCAACGCCCGAGTAGAAAAGATGTCGAGCATATTCTGTTCGTGGAGACTTATCTGGGCTTATAAAAAGCTGGAAATTCGATGCTGATTTTCAATTGTTTGTCATCAAAAGGCAAGATGGCATTCAATATTTTAAGGCAAGGCTAGATCATTTGACTACATTACCGAAGGTTGATCTAAATCGACTAGCTCAATTGAATATGATAAATCCCACTGATAATCGAGAAGCTGAATTCTTTCAGCAAATACTGCGTCGAGAAATAAATACGAAGAAATTTAAATGGATTCGACCAGTAATGGGAATTAGATTTTCAAATAAGAAGAAGTTGGACCCGAGGACGCGCCAACCCATATACGGTTATCATTATCCTCCAACCAAGAATCTTACCCAAGTGCCATTTGAAAAGTTACCATTTGATGTGCTGGGAAATTTTAGGTTCTGGTGGTATGACACAGTTACTGGAGAGGCGGTTATTGAATATTTTTCTCAAAAGGGACCGGGACGTGATGCTAAAGAATGGAAACATGTTACTGGCTACACTCTTAGAGTTTTTGATCCTCTTAGCCTGATTAACATGTCAAAGAATGATCTTCAAGCTCTTCACAGTAATAGATTGCAATTTGATATGATTGATCAAGAAGATGCTGTGAGGTTTCAGAGAGTTGTGGATCTCTGCATTGCTAAGGGAATTCATGCTGGTGGGAATCTCTCGACAGACTGGATCTGATATTGAAGATATTTTTAAAGACCAAGCTGAAGACACGGGGGAGTTTGTTGAGTCATATTAGTGTGTCTGTCAGTTGGTCTTGAGTCTGTAATAGCTTAGATTAGAAAATAGATAATTTTCTGTTTTGAGTGACACTTATCTAGTGTCGCATTCAGGCGACACTTAGTAAGTGTCGCACTAGGATTATGATCTGCGACACTTAGAAAGTGTCTCAGAATCAATCTGTTTGTATATATAGAGCCATCACGGCTCATTGCAAAGGTTGGACAAAACCTTTGCACAACTTGTCGACTAAAACCTCTGTAAACAAGCTAGTATTCGTTAGTTACTGAAATATAAAGCATTCTTATTCAATCTCTCATTGTGTTGATTTATATTTCATGCTCGTTACTTCAATCGTGTGATTCCGCCACACAATTGATTCTAGTCATTCAATCTAGATCCTAGGTTAAGGGACAACAATGTATAACTGGGCGATACCATCTTGAGTTTGCTCCATCCAGTTAGAGCGAATATTGCGTTGTTCGATTTCCATGTTGTGTAGCCTGCTTTCGTGGTGGTGTACTCGAGCAGCTAACACGGGAATAGTGAAGTGAGTAGGTTCTTGGGTATAGGGAGAGGCTTCCATGCTGGAAAATCCTCCGTTTAATGTGGGGAGTTGGATTCCTTCCTCGTCCCTCCAAGTGTCGATTCGGTCTGATAACCATCGCCATCGACTCGTTGTTGTTTGCCTTTGAGGCTGGTTATCGAGTTGGTTTTGAGTGGGATATGGACTAGCTCGAGGCAACCCAGTGTTCCTCCTAGCTACCCTTAGGTTTCGTGATCCATACGGATGAGAGCGAGATGAATTGGGTGGTGTGCTTGCCATTTCTGAGACAAAGAGTAGAAAGAATGAGATCTATATTCGTATATAATATAGCCTAGGATTTGTAGAGAGGCCTATCTATGTATATATATACATATATATATATATATATATATATATATATATATATATATCTCACATAATAGCCTATTGAGTGTCTAGCACAGACATGTTTGAGTCCCGGTTCTCTCGAGGTCATAGTCAACTAATGTATCCTGTTCAGTCATGACTCCTTTCAGATCTCACATCATATTCATTTAATTGTACATAGTTGATCAGGCTATGTTAAATTAAACCAATACAATGTAGTCAATGAACCTAATCATACTTAATAAGGAATACTGCCTAAAGGTCATAGTCTAGGCCCACTAAATGCAACCTAGTTCACTATAACCTTAGGCTCTGATACCAATCTGTCGCACCCCCAAATTCGGGTTGCGGAAGCGAATAGGGTCGGGGCACGACTAATCAATAATCATAGCACAAAGATATAATGAATGACTCTATATGCGTCATTTTACAACTTATATTGATAAGATCGAAGTTTACATCAGAATATAGTTTACATTAGCTCGGTTTGAAATTGAGAGATTTACATACATAATTAATCTATACAAAATATAACTAGCCTATTGCCCGAGCGATGCAGCGCGACAAAAAATATATGATATTAATATGTTTATCGAACATGTTTTCGTTTATTTGAGAACATCGTACTTCGTAGTGAATCATGTTCTTATAATACGCAATGACAATATTTTTACAAGTTGAAACTCGATACGAAACCAGCAATGAAATACACTTGTTAGGGTTGGTATTTTTAACCCGTTAACCTGCTAAGCCATATGTCTAACTTTTCTGGTCGGGTTATGTTTAGTTCGGGTTAATGGTCCTAAATGTTATCCCGTGGAAGAAACTAAGTTTATTTTATTATTATATATAAATTCTACCCATCATATTCTGAAACCAATCCATCATTATGTTATGCACGTTACATAACTTAAAGAATTAAATAGTTATGAAGTTATGTATTTTGTAACTAAAAATAATTATGATGTATTAGTTTTTAGTTATATGTATTTGTCCTAAAATTAATGATGGTTGAATAATAAGTAAAATTAATTATAGTCTTTTAAGGTAATTTTTAATATTTTTTTAAATCTATTATTAAGTAGTATAGATATAGATATACTACATGCATTAGATGTTGGATTAACTAAAATGGTATATTACTATATTATTACTAAGACCACTATGTGATAAAATTCTTTTCTATGGTAGTAATAGATTTTTTTTAAGACTTGATAAAAGAAAAAGTTATTATAAGACTATCATTAGAATTATTTAAAATGACTTAAGTGATATATAACATACTTACCAACATATTTTTATAAGTTTACAATTTGGATCAAAACTTCTCATATATTAGCATAGAAGACAGAAAATTGTTATAACTTCTAAAACTATTTGAGTTTTCAATAATATTTAGATTTAAATCAAAACAATCAAAATACACACTTCATTGTCCAATAATGTGCTACATAACTACATCAGTTACATAAAACATAATTAATGATGAACATATATTGTAACGGAAATTAGTTATTATATATAATTTAATAATAAATTGCATTGAATTCTAGTGTTAAAGTTGAATAAGAGTTAAAGGGTATAATAGTAATTTACTATTTCTCCCTTTTAAGACTTTTGCTCAAACTCTTTATATATTAGTATAGATAATGCAGCTAAATCTCTGAATGTTTGAATGCTGACACGAGCTATAGTATCTTGATCGGGCAGTCCAACCTACTACTGAGTACCTATGATACATGCTAAAATAGGTCAGCGAAACGCTGGTGAGCTCACATGTTTGTATGTCAACATATATTGTATGAACCACAAGATTTAATTGAATTTAAGTTGCAATTAAGAAACATAAAAGTTTTACATCCATGAGCACATAGTCTGAGCTTAACTCGAGGTGTCAGGTCCACATTTAAGGTATCCTGATCGAGGTTCCTCCCACGAGTGCCTAATCTACACTCATCTGAACAAATATTAGTACTCGAGGTGTTAAGCAACATAAAAGTTTTACATCCATGAGCACATAGTCTGAGCTTAACTCGAGGTGTCAGGTCCACATTTAAGGTATCTTGATCGAGGTTCCTCCCACGAGTGCCTAATCTACACTCATCTAAACAAATATTAGTACATCCGTTTACCCAGTTAGTGCATGCTAACCCGGACGAGGAGGGTCAATCCTATATGGTACCATATACTAATATTCACGCTACAACGTATTACCAAACTATGCTGAGGAGGGCTTTGAAAGATCAGTGAGATAACTCATGTAGTAATTGTTTGTTTTCGTACTTGCGTTCATATAGTTAAAATAAAACGAGCAATGGTATCACACCCCTGACTAAAATAGTAAGATAAGGGCTATGAGACTCACCTGAGTCTTGGAGTGTTTAACTTAATAAACTTGTGTTGATTAGCTAAAAATCGATGTCCGAAGACTGGTAACCTGAGGGTGTCCAGGACACGCGATGGTTATAAACGTGAGTAGGTATCTATAAAGACTACCTTTGTAGTTGTTCGTCCAACTAGAATGTCCAAATTACTACGATTTAGTTGATTTGATTATGTTTTGAAAACGTATTCGGCCCGTTGGTGATTGTTTGTAATAATAATCTTCAACATTATTATTTTTATTTCAAAGTGTTATACTTAAAAAGTATTTACAAACTCTAGGTGATGGGGGTCCAGGGGAGCGCCCCTGGTTAGCGGGGTCCCAAGGGTGGTAACCCCTGGCGGGGTCCAAGGGGCAGAGCCCCTGACTGGGGTCGAGATGCCAGGTCAGCTTGAAATTTTTTTTATTTCTACCATATTGTTATAGTGAAAAATGCATCTAAGGTTTGAATTTGGGTAAAATCAAGTGATAAAATTTTAGATCTTGACACTTAGTAAAATCTGAGTTTTCTAGGTTCTGTTATCTGCGACATTAGGTGTAGTGTCGTAGGTCGTGACTGCGACACTGATCATGGCGTCGCTAAGTGCGACATCCGCAATTAAATGCGACATAGGGTGTTGTGTCTCTACATGCGACGTTATTCGTTCTTGCGACGTAGAGGTCGGTGTCGCTATATGCGACGTTAGCAATTTAATGCGACTTTGTGGCCGATGTTGCACCATGCGACATCAAGGGATGTGTTGCGACATTGATGTTGATGTCGCAATTGGCCTGGGCTAAAAGCGACATCAGCGACGGATACGATTCCGGTGGCTGGAAACATGGCCGAACGACTTTGTTTTGGTCAAAACTTTTACCCAACCCTTATTTCGACATTATAAGCTTATATAAACAACTTTTATGAAAAATAAATGAAATCTAAGAGTTTTCGAGAATTGTCCGAAACTTATGAATCTTCATGAGAGAAATCCGAAAAGATGGAAATGTAGATCGTGATGTTGTGGTTCTTTTTCTCCAAACGAGCAAAATGTTTTGAGGTTGTTTGGTGGTGGAAATCGGTGGTTGTAGGTGGCGGTGGTGGTGGTTGTTCTAGAGAGAAAAAGAGAGGAGAGAGAGAGGATGAAAATGAAATGAGGGGAATGGAGGGGAGGGATAGGAAGATTTTTGGGGGAATAGGGGAGGGAATCTTCCAAATTTTAACCCCCGCGTTTGCGCTCCGTGCGGTGTTCTTTCCCGATTGTTTAAACGTTAAATAATTATTTTACACGTTTAAATATACATTTTAGAATACGAATGTTTTACCAATATTTCGGTTGAAGTATTTTACCAAATACTTAATAGCTGAGTTATAAAATATAATTTAATTTTATTTTGATTGTTTGCGCGCTTAATGTTTTAATCGCGTAGACGTTTGTTTGTACGATACGAATTAATTATGAAATATTATTAAAGTAATATTTTGGTTATAATAGCATTATTAAATAGTGTTATATTATTTAATAAAATTGTTCACCAACGTACGTATTAATTGAACCGAATTACATTCGATTGAAATGCGCACGATTTAGCCAAATCATGTAATTGTATATATTCAACAATATATATTAATTGATACATTAATTAGCTTAACACGGAACTAATTACATGTATTTACAGTTGATTAGACACTAATTACTAGTCCTAATTTGGCGGGTGTCACACCCAGCAATGTTCCATTCAGCGTAGCTAGTTGGAAGTGCAAGGGGTCGATGTTCAGCAGCTAAGGATGGAAGTGGCCAGCCTGCGTCAGGAAAAGAAAGCTTGGGTCAACTCTACCGATAAAATTATCGAGCTTGAGGCTACAAAGCTGTCCCTCGAAGAAACGCTCTTGAAAGCTAACTCTGTGGCTCATGAGCAAGATTCTGTGATTGCTACGAAAGAGGACTTGATAGCCAATCTGAATATCCAGCTGAACCAGAAAGATGGCCAGATTTTGACCCAATGTGATCAAATTACTGCTTATGCCTCTGACCTCAAAGGATTAAAGGAGCCGCCTCAAGCAGAGATTACTGCCAAGGATGTAGCGGTGAGTGAGTTGAAGAAACTGCACTCTGGGTCGGATTCTATTGGGACGAACGTGCTGAGAGACCCGGCCATGACGGATCCGTTCACAGCGTATGCGGAGGGTTTAAAAGAGTATGGAGGGCATCATGCCGCTTCTCTTGCCCAAAAGCTTTTATTTGCCGAGGATACCTCCAAGATGCCCCAGGAATTAGCGCAGTTGATAAAACCCAAGTGCCATGAAAAGTTGAAAGAACTGTTCGATAACGCTCGCCAGGAGAAATCTGCTTACCTTTCCAAGGTCGTTGCTGCTGAAGGTTTGTCTATTGACGAGATTCTGGCCATCCATCCATGATTGTACTGTTGGACTACTTTGCTTATTATGGTAATTAATCACTTTTGGTGCCCGGTTTGGGTTTGTAAGAACATATCACATTCTCGTCTGTTTCTCATACGAGCTTTGAACATGTTTTATTTTAAATATTTTGGAATGTGTAACACCCCCAAATTTGTTGATTTTGATTAGCGGAAGCATTTAATTAAGTATGGGGAGTGCCACAATACACAGTACATGCATACGTATCAGAGCTTATGATTACAACAGAACATAATATATTAAGATGCCAAATGTATTAGTTACAAAGTTTACGATTCCTTGAATCATACAAGTTAAAAGTATTAAGTTTACAAAAGTAGATTTCTTAAATATGACTAAACAGTTTCAGTTATACAAAAGAAATCCAGTTGTCAAAAGTTGGCATCCTATTCATCGTGGGTCGCCTTTGTTCCAACGTGCAGGCGTTTCTTACATGCGCAGCTAATTCCCTGAAAAACATAGTAAAAGTCAACAACGAGGTTGAGTGAATTCACAGGTTTTATGTTTGCAATAGTTGAATCAAGTTTGTAGGCACAGTTGTTAAAACCAATACGTTCACAAATAGTTATTGCCCTAATAGTTAAGTAAACGTTTTGTGGATTGTTATCCAAGTATAGTTCGGTTGGGATGTTCCCCAAAATACAGTTTACATGGGATGTTACCCAAATACCGTTGGCAATACGTTGTTGGTCGTTCTCCAGCGTTTCCAAATCAGTACCGGTCGTTCTCCGGTCAAAAGATGCACGGGTCGTTCTCCCGTCCAAACTCGGCCAATCATTCTCTGGCAATATGTACTGTTGGTCGTTCTCCAGCGAAACACAGTACCGGTCGTTCTCCGGTTTGCCAAACAAAGTTTAACAAGTTTATAGTATGAAAATGTTGTTTCATAAATACTAGTTTTGTGCAACAGTTCAACAGCTCACAGTACTCTAATCGTTCGAGTAAAACAAGTATACAATCATGTAGGTAAAAGCAGTTATGGCAATCAATAAAGCAGTTGACTATGTTTCTCACCCCAAGTTGAAAGCAGTAAAACAGTTAAAAGTGGGGCTGTGAACTCACCTATTGAGTTGAGTACGTTCGAGTGCTAGCAAAGCCTAAAGCCCAAAAAGTCTAGTCGAAATCCCCTAACGCCCTAAACGTATGAGATTTAGTAAGCATGTGAAGGTCTAAGTTTAACCATCCATGCTAGTGTTCGTACAACCAAGTTATGTCCAATTGTTTGTTCGATGTTTATGTTTGAAGTTTTGAAAATGTATACGACATGTTGGTAATAATAGTAATCACTGAAAGTATTATCATATTGTTTCATTGTGTTTCATAAAGTATGAAGTTGTGTACAGGGGTCCGGGGGCAGTGCCCCTGGTAGCAGGGTCCAAGGGGTGGCAACCCCTGGCGAGGTCCAAGGGGCAGAGCCCCTGGCTGGGGTTGAGCTGCTAGGTCAGCTTGGAAAATTTTTATTTCTACTACGTTGCTGTATTGAAAACGCATTCGAAATTTCATTTCGGTGTAAAATCAGGTGGTAAAATTTCATCCTAAACACTTAGTGAAAAGTTGTAAACTTTCTGTTTTTAGCGTCACTTGAGGCGTCACTTGAGGCGTCACTTGCCTTAGGGTAGCGACACTTAGGAAGTGTCGCATAAAATGGTAAGTTCTGCATTATTAGCGTCACTTGAGGAAGTGACGCATATGGGGCGTCACTTATATAAGTGACGGGTATAAATCAATATTCAAGTATAGGCGTCACTTAAGCTAGTGACGCATGGTAGTGACGGGTTGAAGTGTCGGTATAAGTGTCGGAAAAAGTAGGTTTGTAGCGTCATTTGGCAAAGTGACGCAAAAAGAGGGCTTTATGTGACACTTAGTGCGTCACTTAAGTGACGCGGTACTGTTTTTGGCCCCTATGCGACACTTAGACTGTTCGTAGATTTGGACATAATCAGTTGGTAAAAACACTAAAACATGGTAGATTAAGTATTATAAACATGAGATATTAAAGAAAATAGCAAAATCTAAGAGTTTGCGGGATTTTCGGGTTCTTACAAAGTTGTCACATGCGAAATCCGAGAAGATGGATGTGTAGGTCTTGTTGTCGTGGTCATTTTTCTCTAAATGAGTTATGTGATTTGAGGTGTTTTTGTAGTAGTTTTTGTGATTTTTGTTTGGTTTTTAGAGAGAAGATGGAGAAAGTGATAGAGGTAGAGAGAGAGAGGTGAAGTGAGAAATGAAAGGAAAGTGAGGTGGGGGTGGGGTAGTAGGCTGGTTTTGGGAGCCAAAAAGGGAGGGGACTTTGTCCCAAATTTGTGGTATTTAACCCGTGTTCGTTTACCCGATCGTTAAATGTTAAAAATGTTTTTAAACGATAGGTTTTTAAATATGTTTTCGATTATACTTTTAGTTGTAATATATTATTTAAAATAATTTAATTGAGTAATAAAATTATATCTTTGTTCTATTTTAGTTTTACAAATGTGTTTCGAGTTGTTTCAGTTGTACGAAATAAATGTTATTTGCAACAAAATACATTGTAAATATTATCAATATAATATTTAATAAATAAATAATGTTATGTAATAATTTCATATTATCAAATAATTTGTTCGCCAACGATCGTATATTTTGTCATGTTTGTTCCGAATGTTTTGTACGTAATTATACTAATTACGAAATGTGTAATACTATGCGTATCAATTAGTTGGGCTTTGCTAGACTTACCTCTAAAGTAGTTGTGAATTCACTCTAAGTTGGGGAATTAGCCTAAAATGCAAATATTTAGTGTACGTAATTGCGTTTAAATTTGCGAGGTGTTACAGAATGCTTAGGGTGCCCGTTTTGGGCTTGTAAATATTCGTGCTGATGTTTCTAGCTTTGACTTGTTTGCTTTTACTTTAGCATGTGTTGGTATTAATTGCGCGCTTTGTTGGGTTGTTTTTCATGACTGGTATGTCTGGATTGCCTAAAATGGTTGACGTCTTGCCCGATAGTGGATCTCTTGATCTGCTGATATCGCGTAGAAAGTCACGTTTTTACTACCGATATCTCTCATTCTGGAACAATACTTGGCAAATAAACTCAAATAATGTTCAAATCAATGAAACTTTGTCAAGAAGGTCAAAATAGAGTTGCACGAGAAAAATCAAGCAAAACGGACGAAAAACGAAGATTCCACACACGTTTGAAGATTCAAGACATCAAGACAAGATTTAAAGGCAAAAATGCCCATCACTGAGATTTCTCTTATCCAAGATATTCGTTTTCAAAATACGAATCTAACAGAAGAAGAATCAACAAAAATGAAGGAAGAATGAAGATTCTACGTACGCTGGAAGATTCAAATGATTCGAACGAGACATCCAAAGATCAGAGACATATTTTTAAGATTTCTTTTCATCAAAGTCTTCGTTTTTGAAAAATGTATCCAATGCAAAAAGAATCAATGCAAACGGATGCATAACGAAGAAGATACGCGCGATTTAAGAAACAGAGCGAAAGACGGCGAACCGGGGCGGGGGAGGGCAGCCGCCGCCAGCCACCACACCACCGCCTCTGGCTGCACCACCACCGTTGCCGGCCACCTTCCCCCTGTCCCCCGTGTGCTTTTTCGTCCTTGCCCGTACTCGCAGGGTACATGTGCTAGGCCTTTTCCGCAACTCTAGGGTACACATGCTAGACCTTTACGCGCTTTAGGGTACATGTGCTTGCAACTTTCTCACCTTTTGCTAACATGTGCTCCAAGTTGCTAAAATGCACCCATTTTCCCCTATAAATAGGAGGCTCCATGGCTCATTTCAAGACACACCTAAAAATACACTTTCACACACTTACACCTTCCATCTCATTTCTCTAGTTTTACTTTCTAAATTAGTATAAGTTTAGGAAGTGTTGTTAGAATAAAATGAAAGCAAGGAATGTGCTTTTAATCTTTGGTGTAAGCTTGGAGTTATTCTTATTAATTCAAGTCTATTCCTTCTCTCGCATTTATATCGGTTATTTCTATCCTTATCTATCTTAATTAAATATGTATACTTTAATTATGCTAGAGATAGTTTGTGCCATGATTAGCGAGTAGATTACTATTGTATTTGTTGTGATGTAATTAGCATAAATGATTATGGGATGATCTTAAATACCTCGTGAAGTAATATGGCGGCCCCTATTCAACTGTTTACCTGATATAGTACTGGAAACGCTGTTAAGCGAAGTAAAAATGTATGGAAGTCGGTAAATGACCGAAGGTAGTTGTATTATGGATCGACATTATAAAAATGGAAACTTTATGAATGGACTTATCTTGTGATTTTAAACATAAAACTTATATTCGCCTTTCGATTAACAAACGTGATTGTAACCTTGTAAAGAGGAGTCGCGAACCTTAATACTCGGTCAATAATTATCTGTGTCAAAACTACGGCTTAATTGTAACGTCATGCAATCATCATAAAATGCAATATGATTATGTGGAATTGCCATGAGTATAGTACACCGCCAATCACAATGTACTTATCATGAAAACATTGCGAAGCAATTAAATTCACAACGGAAACATCGGTAAAAGTTTAAATACGTTGGGAACTACTGTAGTATTTTCCGATATGGTCTGGGTTTAACTTTATGCAAAAGCTGTCAACATTTTAATTAGATTAGTTTAGATTAGATTAGAGTAGGTAGGCTATAGGCTAAATAATCATTCACCAAAACCTAGGGATTTGTTAATTGTATTAAGAAAGGTAAGTTTAAAATCCAATTTAAAATGATATATTTCTTTAAACCGTGAAACCTGAAGTAAGGTACGCAAGAAACCTAAACACTTTCCCTCGCTTACCATGCTTGAGTTTTACTAATAGGAGTTAATTAAATAAGTCCGAACATATTTTCTAAGTTAGTTGTTTGCCGGATTTGTAGTCTTTGTGGTATTAAGAACGCTTAGACTTATTATGGACTTGCTACTCTGTTCCTTCGCCCATGAGCGAATGCGTTCAATAATAAGGGCCACTGACTCCCTCGCAGGAGAGTGTGGAGAGTTGAGCATTGTCTGTCTGATGAGAATCATGATACCCTAGTTCCTCATGACATATCAGTTGATAAACGACTGATAAGGATCTACGGGTTATACCATAAGTTATCAAATCTAGTAAACATTCCCAATTTAGATAAACGTTTCCTCTGAAAAGTCATCGTCCCATATTATGAGCTAATGAAATCACAACAAATACTACTTTCCATCATCTAATTTATTATTATCTTTTATTCACTTTATTTAGTCTATTTAGTTAACTGAACCAAAACCCCCAACGCACTTTTATAAAAACCTATACTAGAAAGTAACGATTGATTGAATCACCTCCGTTTCAATTCAGTTTCTCTTTAAGAACGAATCTAGGTCATACTTACCATCTACTAGCATTTGGTTCAGTAGTAATAAGTCATACTTAGACCCCTGCATTTACAAATTTAAAACACCCACCGATAGGCGTTGTGATCACTCACGTTTGCGAAGGTCGCACCATCATCTGCACTAGGCACGGGGCAACTTTTCTGATCGACCCTTCGGGCTTGGAAGCCTGCAGGGATCTCTACCAGGGGTCGGGCTAGAAAGCACCTCCCACGAGGGTAGGACCATCTCATCGATTTGTATTGGCAAGCTTCAGGCGATTGCCCAAGGATGAGATAGTTTAACCAACTTAGGTCGAGTTTATCTTGGCGTTGAAAATTTTACGCAAGTATTCTATATATATTGTTTAGGCCATTTTGTTTTAATGCACGGGTGGTATAGCAAAATGCAAATACGAGCTTCAGGGGCTGATCAGGCCCAAACTGGAGGTGGCTCGCTTGCCTTTATTCATATGAATAATTTATTTTTGGGACTTTAAACATGCCTTTCGGATGGCAGAGGTGTATCCTAATATAAAAGTCCTACATCATACAATTATTTCGAGCATAACGTTAATGTGACGATCGCTTCTTTGTTCAAACGTAACATCATTTGAGGTTTGTGGCATGCCACGTGCGTGGTAGTGGGGTGCCGTTCACTGTTATTAGGCTGTATGCTCCATTTCCATCGCAGGTGGCTATCCTGTTGGGGCTTTCCCAATTGGCTCCCAGCTTTCCAGTGTTCTCCATACATAGTCCCCTTCAAAGAAAGTTAGGGGGTGGACCCTGCGGTTATAATACCGGGCCATCCTTCTTTTGTTCTCAGCCTCCCTAATTGCCGCATACCCTCTCCTTTCTTCGATTCTGTCCAAGTTACCCTTCAGGCTAGCTATGTTGACATCCTCATCAAATTGGGCCATCCTAAGGGTTGGAACGTTGATCTCCGCAGGAATCACTGCTTCAGATCCATACACAAGGCAATATGGGGTTTCACCGGTGGATTTCTTGGGGGTAGTTCTGTGTTCACACAACACATTTGATAGTTCTTTCATCCACCCGGTTTGACATCCGTCCAGACGAGCCTTTATCCCGTTGACAATGTCGCGATTTGTCACTTCGACTTGCCCGTTAGCTTGAGGGTGCGCCACGGATGTGAATGTTTGTTTGATTTCGAGTCCGGCACACCATGATTTGAATGGGTTATCGGTGAACTGTTTACCGTTGTCGCTTACAATCTCATGGGGAATGCCGAAACGGCACATGATATCCTCCCACATGAACGTTAGGACTTTGATACATGTGATGATTGATAGTGGTTTTGCTTCCACTCACTTAGTGAAGTAATCAATAGCTACCACCAGGAATTTTACCCCCTCTTTTCAGATGGAAAGGGGCCCACAATATCGATAGCCCATTTGTGGAAGGGTCATGTTGAGGTGACTGGGATGAGGTCATGCCTAGGGGATCGCTGGACTGGTGCGTTAGTCTGGAAGGCTCGACATTTCTGGATTATCTCCAGGGTAACCTTGTGCAGCGTTGGCCAGAAATATCCATGTCTGGCCACTTTCGAAACAATTGATCTCGGGCCTGCATGTAGGCCGCATGCTCCTTCGTGTATTTCGCTTATGACATTTTCGGCTTGCGTTGGGCCAATACATCTTAGTTTCGGCCCAAGGAACGTCTTCTGGCCATTTCTGGTGTAAGTGTCTGCCCGGTTGGGGTGAAAAGTGCCATTGACCGTACTTGGTTAGCCACACCTGTTGTGGTCTGGTCATGTGTTACGGTTGTTGGTGAAGAGAAAACCAACCTTGTTGGAGTAATTTCCACTGTTTCTAGCCGGTATACTTCTGGCGCCTAGGTTGATGTTGAATTAAACCTGGCCATACGTTCCTCGAACGTTATTAACTCCGGCGTACTGGTCTGTACCGGCACCGCTGACACCTGCAGTGAGATTACTGCGTTGCTACCGTTCACATTTTCCGCTTCCGACGCTATGCTTACAACGGTCGGATCTGCCATCGTTGCTCCTTTTTCTTTTTAAAAAGACTAAACTTTGGTTCTGTGGTATGAGTAAGTTTATGCAGACGACGCAATTTGATCAAGCATTGGGTTACTTGAGTGTTTAGTGATTTGTTAAGTTTGGGGGTGAATCGGATCTTCACACTACAGTTGCTGTTTTAACCCGAGTTTATGTAAACCAGGTAGTAAAAATCCCATTAGATTGGTGTTCTTGGAGAAGATATGATTTCCTTGCTCCAGATTGTGTGTCTTGCATTTGGCGTATCCCTGAGCTTTTATACCTCCAGGGATAGCCGTTTACGTTTTCCCACCCAACGTCGTATTCCCATGGGGAACCGTGTTGGTCGGGGTTCCTTTTATCCGATGGGCGATCGGGAGTAAAGATTGGCTTTTATCTGGCGAATAACGAGGTTAGTAAGTTGACTTGGGAATGCTTTCTCTGCTATACACGATTTTCGAAATATCCTAGTCAGGGAATATTCAGAGCTTGGGCGCCGATCCCCAGGGTTGCCTCGTCCTACATCCGACGTCAATCCTCTGGGGGTCTACCTTTTTCGAACCCTGGGGGGGGTCATGTTAGTAGGATATCCTGAGGGGTGGTTACACCATTAACGGATATTGTAGAATATAATAGAATCAACAATTGAAAGCAAAAGAGGAAAGGTACTACCATCATTTACCCATTACTTTAATCATGTCTCAAGACTAAAAAATATTTCTTAAAATCTAAAGGACACACCGGAAAAGCTAATTAATACAGTGTGTCATACAAATATCGGTTATATATATATATATATATATATATATATATATATATATATATATATATATATTGATCATTTGGGATCACAACAAATATGTAGTTGTATGAGGATGATCAAACATGTCATAAGTAAAGAGTAGGTTTCTAACTTGTTACACACAAAATGAATATGATGGGTGATGGTTGATGAAGGTTATTAAGTGTTGCTTGTTTAAAATTAAATGTATGTATACTTTTCAATATCAAATCCAAAACCGCATTCGGTAACGTTTTTGTTTTGAATAAGTTTTCATAAAGATGTGAACCAAAAAGATCAATGTTTGACATATACTTTAGTACTTAAGAAACTTGTCATTAAGTACCAAAATCGAGTTATAGTAAACATGTAAGGTTTTGTGATTAAGTATATATAAACTTGAGGGTTAATTTTGTGATTTGCAAATTAAGTAGGGAGTTAATTTGTTGTTTTTGAATATCAATGAATTCAAGCTCAGGATGAAGCCTCAAATGAGTTCAAATGAATGTCATATGGTTTAATTTTAAATTGAAGCCTTAAACAAATCAACTTCTCTTTAAGTTCAAGGTGATATGTCATATGGATTGAATCTCGAGTACATCTTCAAATTAACCTCAATATCATCATACATCATTTAGATTTTTAGCATGTTTTAATTGGTTTGGAATGTTATATTTGGTATAGTGTTATAGCTAAGTTTTGGTGTCCCTTTTTTTAAATCTCAATGGGTCATTTTTTGTGTATGTGCACATGTGCATGCGTGCACTATGGTGATATAGGTGTAAAATTCATTTGTACAGTTCTATAGGCGTTGACAACATAACTTGAGTGTTTGAGTATAAGTTCTATATTTATAGTTATTAATGGTGTAACCACCTCTAGGGGTATCCCGCCAATGCGATATCCTCGCAGGGTCTACCTATGTACATCCCCGCGGGTTAGACGCCGTATTCATGACGAGGCTACCCTGGGGATTGGGACCCAAACTCTGAATATTCCCTGACAAGGATAATTCAAAAATCGTGTATGGCAGAAAAAGTACACCCAAGTCAACTTACCAACCTCGTTATCTACCGGATAAAGGATAACTCATACCCTCGATCACCTGACGGGTAAAAGCAACCCCGGCCAACACTACTCCCCTTGGAAATATGGCCGTTGGGCGGCAAAACGTAAACGGCTATCCCTGGAGGTATAAAAGCTCAAGGATAGCCAAACGCAAACAGATTCATTCAGAGAAGGGAAATCTTATTCCCTCTAAGAACACTTGTCTAATTGGATTTTCACCATCTGGTTTGTAGAACTCGGGTTAAAACAGCGATTGTAGTGTGAGAATCCAATCACCCCCACACATTTAATCATCCAATAAATGATCTAATTACTCATTCACACTCAAGTAATCTAACGCTTGATCAAATGGCGCCATCCGCATGAACTTACTCATACCACGAAACCAAAAATAGTTTTTCCCAAAAAAAAGAGGGAAGAAGGAGCAACGATGGCAGGTCCGACCATTGTAAGCACAACGTCGAAAGCGGAAAACATGAACGGTCGCAACACAGTAGTCTCACTGCAGGTGTCAGCGGCGCCGGTATAGACCAGTACGCCAGAGTTAATAACATTCGAGGAACGTATGGCCAGGTTCAATTCAACATCAACCCAGGGAACAGAAATGTTGGTGCATCTTAGTGTGTCTGTCAGTTGGTCTAAGTCTGTAATGCATTAGATATGTAATTATTTTAGTTATGACGTTTGTATTTAAAAATATTTACATTTTGTGTATTGGCGACACAAGGGTTCTGTGTCGCAAGAGTCAACTTGGTGACACAATTTGTGTCACATGAGTCGGCTTGGCGACACAGCTTGTGTCGCATAGATCATATTAGGTGTCGAGTATAAATAGATGAGTTCGGCTCATTTGTTAAGGTTGACGAACCTAGGTAAAGTTTCAGTATATTTTACTCGTGCTTTAGCAATTAATCTGATCGGTAATCTTTTGAGTATTCATATACTTTGTGTTTTGTTTGTTTTAATCGTTTAATCGTTTATACTATCAATCATTGGATTCCGCACATCGATTGGTTCTTAGGGTTCAATTAGGTCCGACCACAGGGGATCTACAAGAAGCACACTGACGACAAACAACAGAAATCACTCTGACAAGGTTGGTTTTCTCTTCACCAACAGCCGTAACACATGACCAGACCACAACATGTGCGGCTAACCAAGTACGGTCAAGGGAACTTTTCACCCCAACTGGGCCGACACTCACACCAGCGTTGGCACACCAGTTGCTCTCACAAATGGGCTACGTTGTCAGCCCAGAAGTGTCGGCAACGCCAAGCAGCTCACCATGGTTCAACCAAGGTCACCAAGTAAACTTTCAAATGTACCAAAACACACCCCTGTACCACTTCACATCACCATTAGTGCAGCCCACACCATTGGCGATAACACAACCACTAAACCAAGAAACAAGTAGTGCCAATCCTGCCGCGATGTTGACCTTAATACTAAATCAGGCAATGCAGCCACCACCAACACTAGCTCCTGAGCACCCCATGGTGGCTAACTTAAGGGCAACTCTTCTAGGGATCCCCGTTCCAAAGCAAGTGCGAGCCCCTGACGTATCAAAACAGTTTGCACCGCACATCGCTAACATGCCACTACCATACAACACATCAATACCGCTGTCAGTAGGCAACTATGATGGCACAATAGATCCAGAGGATTTTCTTTGCGGATTCGAAAACGCAATAAAAATGCAACACTGGGAGGATGTCGTGGTGTGTCACATGTTTCAGTCTGTGTTACTAAAGCTGGAAAGAAGGTGGTTTAATGAACAACCACTAGGGAGCGTCACCAGTTGGGCTGACCTGCGGGACAAATTTATAAGACGTTTTCATCAACGAGCAGCCGCTCCCTTGTCACACATGGCTGCACACTATCTGTACCAAAATCCTGAGGAAATCCTGGCAGACTTCATCGAGAGACATGCGGACGAGTGTCTCAGGATCCCCGATTTACCCGAAAGCCAACAAAGCTCAGGGTTCATAATGTGTTTGGACAAAAATAGATTTGGAGGCCTCATTGACCAGCTATCTGCTGACCTCCCAACAACGATAGCTTCAATGCATGACAAAGCAAGAAGCTACATACTAGTGGGTGTAATTCGCCAACACGTCAAAGCAAAGGTTAACCCTGTCCATACACCGGGGCCTTCCGGGTCCACAAGATGGGATAGGGGTAACCCGGTAGAACATCGAGGCCAGCGGTACATGCCATTTGAACGAAGAGGAATCTGTCATCCCTCAGTAAAACGCCGAAAGAAATACTGGCAACGGAGCCAGAAGCAAAACACTTCCCACCACCAAGACCGCTCACAACAAAATAAATATTGCCGATTCCATAAAGAAAAGGGGCACGACACTAACGAATGTAGAGAACTGTAAACCACAATTATAAATGCAGTAAAGGCAGGAAAATTGGAACATCTGGTGGTCGGAGCTAAGAGTTATCAAAAGCAGGATGATGCAAAAGCGCAAGGGGTTAAGAAACCCCCAGAATTGCCTGCAGCGGAAGGCACAATTCATATGATACACAGCTGGAGGGTTGGGCAGCGGCGCAAAGCCAAAGTGTTGGAATCATGGGAAAGATAAGCCATCACTTTCCCACCGATCGAAGACATAAACCCATCTAAGGAAGCCTTGGTGGTGACTGCCAGGATAGCCAACCACCAAGTAGGGCGCATCTACGTCGATAGCGGAAGTGCCATCGATATAATGTATGAGCACTGCTTCTTACAGTTCCCACACGAGATGCATCGATTGATGACGGAATACAATTCCCCATTGGTATGCTTCTAAGGGGAGACCAACTGGCCAATCGGAAAGATAGAGTTAGAGGTAAGCTTGGGGATATACCTGCAGTACTGCGTGGCAACCCTTACCTTTATAATCATTCGGTCACCCTCCAAGCACAACGTGATATTTGGGAGAACAGGGATGCAAACATTCGGCGCGGTCATTTCCACCATGCACAGAATGATGAAATTTCCAAACATGGGAGGTATAGCTACCCTCCGGCGCTCCCTAAAGGTGGCGTGGACTGCCCTCACGATTGCCCCAGCCCACGAGGCGAATCCTCCGGGAGTAGACGAGGAAGATGTGATACTTAACCAAGCATACCCCAAGCAACCAGTCAAGATTAACCGCCTACTGCCAGAAAATGTAAAGGTACAACTTACGGAAATATTGCGACAAAATTTAGATATTTTCGCCTTTTGCTATGCAGACATGACGGGGGTGCCTCGGAGTATTGCCGAAAACCGGCTAAACATCAACCCAAGCCTCACACCCGCCAGGAAAAAGAAAAGGGGGATGGCCCCAGAGTGTAGCTGATTCCTAACAGCCGAAGTTGACGGCCTTGTAAAAGCAGGGGTAATGCGCGAAGTGAAATACCAAACCTGGTTGGCTAACCCAGTAATGGTAAAGAAATCTAATGGAGATTGGAGAATGTGTGTTGACTTCAAAAACCTCAACAAAGCATGCCCCAAGGATAACTACCCTTGCCCGAAATCGATTGGAAGGTGGAATCCCTGGCAGGGTATCGCCTGAAGTGTTTCCAGGATGCTTACAAAGGATACCACCAGATCCACATGGCAAAAGAAGATGAGGACAAGATGGCATTTCATACGGATAAGGGTATTTTTTGTTACACAAAAATGTCATTCGGATTTAAAAACACGGGGGCAACATGCCAAAGGGTCATAGATTCGGCTTTCTACCATCAAATTGGTCGAAATGTAGAAGCGTATGTTGATGATATTGTTATAAAAAGAAACTCAGAGTCAGAACTGCTAAAAGACATCGTTGAAACATTTGCAACCCTTAGAAGCATCGAGATGAAGTTGAACCCTGCGAAGTGTACATTCGGAATGGAAGAAGGGAAATTCATTGGACATATCATATCCCCAAGGGTATCAAGGCGAACCCCAAGAAGATAGAGGCGATCCTGGGAATGCCTTCCTTAAAATCTAAGCAAGAAGTGCAAAGCCTCACGGGTAAGCTCGCAGCGCTGACACATTTCCTGTCCCGCGTTGTGGATTGATCACTGCCGTTTTTTGCCACCCTGAAGGGTTGCTTCAACAACAGGGATTTCCTGTGGACAGCAGAGGCGAAGACAACATTCCAAGAAATGAAAGCATTCATGGGAGAGCTGCCTACGCTGACGGCCCTGATCGATGGGGAAACGCTCATACTATATGTCGCAGCATCCCAGGAGGCTGTCAGCTCAGTCCTAATTGCCGAACATAACAAGGTACAGTTGCCCGTCTATTTTTTCAGCAAAGCATTACACGGGGGAGAAGTAAACTACACCCCAATGGTGAAACTGGTTTTAGCTATGGTGCACTCTGCGAGGCACCTCCGACGGTAGTTCCAGGCTCACCCGATAAAGGTACTCAATGATCAGCCTATCTAGCAAATATTATCCAGACCGGAGGTATCCGGGAGGCTTGCCAAATGGGGAATTGAACTAGGTGAGCACGAAATCACCTTTGGGTCTAGAAACGCGGTGAAAGGGCAGATAATGGCAGACTTCCTCGTAGAAATATCGATTGGTTCCGAAGGCATGGTCAAACAGCAGATGGGGATGGCCCCACCCAAAGAAACATGGGAATTATACACCGACGGGGCAGCGAGTTCTGAAGGGTCTGGGGCTGGGCTAATCTTGACAAGCCCAACTGGTGAAGAACACACATACACCCTCAGATTTGATTTCCTGACGTCGAACAATGAATCAGAATATGAAGCACTCCTCGCAAGATTGCGCATGTCGCAAGAAATGGGCATCAAGAAGCTGCAAGTGTACGTTGATTCTTAGCTAGTGGCCAACCAGATATGTGGTCGCTTCGAGGCGAAGGTGCCAACAATGAAGAAGTACCTAGATTTGGCAAAATCTCTCATCAAAACATTCAAGTACTTTAAAATCGAACAAGTGCCGAGGAGCCAAAACAAAAAGGCGGATGCCCTTAGCAAGCTGGCCTCGCTGACTTTCGCGCACCTAACCAAAGAGGTGTTAGTGGAAGTGCTCAAGCAGAAGTCAATCGTTTCTGACCCCACAATCTCAGATGTTCAAGAATAGGTGACACTTGGATGACGCCCATAATCGATAATCTAAATACTAGGGTGTTACCGGCTGACCCTGGCCAGGCAAGGAAAGTAAGAGTGAACGCCCCAAGGTACGAGATAATCAACGACACCCTTCATAAGAAGTAATTCCTCGGGCCGAAGCTAAGGTGTAGAGGCCCCATGCAGGCAGAGAATGTAATGTTGGGACATGTTATTATGACAACAGATCTAGCTTGTGATAGGACTAGTGATAATTGTAATCAAGTTTGTAAATTGATTTTGAATTGTAATGAAAAATATTGGTTGGTAAAAATATTAGAGTTAAATATTAAATGCTGAAATATGTTGACCAAAAGCTGATCATGAACTGCGATGCGAACTAAGTGAGTGAGCAGGGCAGGGCTGCGAAGCGAATCGAGTCGATTCCCTGGGCCAAGCTGACTCGTGAACCGAGACGAGTATTTATGCAAATTAGGTTTTAAACCTAATTAACTTTTGCCATTTGATTAATCTGAACGAATTTGTGTTTCTAGAGATTTCAACATATTCTAAAGGTTAGGTATTGATCGATTAACATCTGTTATAATCAATACAAGACATATTAGATTATTAATTCACTAATTAATTGTGAACCAAACCGTTTACGATCCGTAAACTTAGTATTAAGGGATTCCGCACCTTAATACATAAAGATAACCTCGTTATCAATCCTAATACATACAGACTTACAATTGGTATCGGAGCCTACGGCTAGATACATTAGGTTCGAGGTTATTCGGGTAATAACGGTTGATTTAAGGTTGTTTGTACGTGATTTTTTGCGTAAAAACGATCAAAACCAATCTCTGAAAGTTTTTAGGTTAGTTTACATCCAAAATTTTAGAATTTGGACGTTCAAAAGCCTAAAATTTTTGTTTTTAGGGTTTTCAGCCGATTCTGCGAACTGAGTTGCGAAGCGAACCGAGTCTGCGAACTGAACTGAGTTGGCGAACTGAGATTCTACGAACTGAGTCTGTCCTGCGAATTGAGTCTGCTTTGCGAATTGAGTTTGACCTGCGAACTCAGTTCTCCTCTGCGAACTGAGTTCAACCTGCGAACTGAGTTCAAATCTGCAAACTGAGTTTGTTCTGCGAGTTGTGTTTCTGCAAACTGAACTTACTGTTTTTTTTTTGTTTTAAATCTCTGGGATTTGCAAAAATGTCTGACATAAGTAAGATGATTAAGATGGAACATGAAGTTGGAAAGTCTAATGTTCTACCTACATTGCTCCGACTTGAAGACTACTATAGATGGAAAGACAGATTTGAATCTCACTGTCGGTTCCATGATTTGTCAATATGGATGTGCATCAAGAACGGGTATATTGCACCTACTTCTAAAGTTAGTAATAAAACTGTGGCCCTTACCTATAATCAGATGAGTGATGAAGAAAAAAAGATTATGAAATTGAAAATAAAGCTCACTCTTCAATTAAGATGAGTCTTCCAAAAGAGATCAATTATCAGTTGAAGTCTTTTCATACTGCTAAAGAGCTATGGGAAGCTCTAGAGAAAAGGTGTGATGGAAGTCCTCAGGTTAAGGCAGGTAGGTGTAATCTGTTAAAGAAACAATTCATAGTCTTTAAAGCTATGAAAGGTGAAGATCTTGATGCATATACCACTAGATACTACCATCTTATAAGTGAGTTATATGACCACGACATTACCTATTCTAATACGGAGAAGACTGAAAAGTTTATTGAGGGTCTTCCTTCGAAATGGGAAATGTATGGAGTTATGCTCAAGGATAACGATGAACGTTATGCAGCTATGTCATTGGAGCAGGCTATTGATAAGCTTCACGGATATGATTTCACAAAGAAATCGAGAGATATTGATTCTGACCAGGTATAGGATCCTGGGCTCTATCATGGAAACTCTACTATCTCTAATAGTTCGTCCAGTTCGACCACTGCTTTACTAGTTGGTGATACTGGAGAAACTGGTGAAATGATATCTGAAGACTTATGCTTTATAAATTCATCTGGAGGTGAAGAAAAAAGCAAGACAACTGGGAAGTCAACTCAAAAGCATCACAAAATGCCCATGAGTGTGAAATCCGCTGAACAACAACTATCAGTTCTTGATTCATTCGTTGCTTTATACGAAAACTACATCCATGGTAAGATCAATGATCCATAGAATTTTGATGAGGATTATGATCAGGTAGACCCAGATGACTTAGAAGAAATGGATCTCCAGTGGCAACTTGCTATGGTGTCAAGGAGAGTTAAAAATTTCTTGAAGCGTACTGGTAGAAAGCTGGTGGGAAATAAAGTTGGATTTGATAAGTCCAAAGTGAAATGTTTTAACTGTCAAGGTTATGGACATTTTTCTAGGGAATGTCAAAGACCCAAAACTGAGAAAATAGCAAATCCTGAAAAATCAAATGCTACTTTGTCTTCTAAAGCCTTGGTTGTTCAACAACTGGATGGTTCTTATGACTGGAGAGCTTTGACTGAAGAAGTTGTTATGGCTAAAATTGAAGATCCAGTTAAGACTGATGAGACACCATCTAACATGCCTACTGCTGAGGATTATCAAATGAAAATTCCTGAATTGAAGATTCTAGCAGCTGAAGATGATGTGTTAGACTTGGGATCAACTGAAGATCTGTGTCCAGAAAACTTTGTGGCACAAATGGTTGAACTCCAAACTGATAAGAAATGGGTATGTCTTGATGTTCCTACACTTATAGATGTATGTCAATTAGTGATTAGTTTACAAGCCCAAGTTAATGTATTTGTTGAATCACATAAGGCTTTATCATCTGAACAAGAAGTGGCTAAAATTGATGTACGTAGGTTAAGTGAGGACAAGCTAGACCTTAAGAAACAGATTAAATCCTATATGGCAGATAAGACCGTACTTAGAAATACTATAAATGAACAATCTGTAACAATATATGGTCTTTATTTGAACTTAAAGGACTTAAATCAAGGTATAGCTGACAAGGACAAAGAATTAG
Source organism: Pseudognaphalium luteoalbum (assembly GCA_963422505.1). Classification (NCBI taxonomy): domain Eukaryota; kingdom Viridiplantae; phylum Streptophyta; class Magnoliopsida; order Asterales; family Asteraceae; genus Pseudognaphalium; species Pseudognaphalium luteoalbum. The sequence goes on from OY730196.1 coordinate 55,721,119, forward strand.
CTGAATCTAAGGTTAAGTTAGTTGAGCTTAATCATAAGTTTGAAAGTTATAGAACATCGTCTTTAACTATGGACTCTATAATTGACGCTCAACGTAGTGTAAAAGACAAGACTGGCTTAGGCTATAGTGATGTTCCTCCGCCTTTTAATGCTAATTACACTACTACTAATGTTGACCTAGAGATGATTGATGCTACTGCTAATTCTGATGTTCAAATACCCAAAGAATCCGAAGTTTCTAAGATACAGAAGGATGTTCTTACAGAACAATCATCTAATATTGGTAAGATATCAGGTTCCACCAATGTACAATTTGTCTCGGGTGGGATGCTAAATGATGCCAAAGTAGATGATAAGATTATTAAAGAACAAAATGATGCACCTTTAATATCTAAGACTCATATTGAAAATAAGGCAAAAGACATTAAGTCACGGAGGCAGATGTCTTGCTTTAAGTGCCATCAAAAAGGGCATGTGGCTTCTTGTTGTCCCAATAAGAAGCTGGAAGCTATACATAAGCCCGTGAATAACGAGAAACCAAAATTTGTAGACAGGTCTAGTGCTAAACCTGGTTTGGGAAGCAAACCTATGACTAAACCTGTGAACATGTTGAAGATAGACAATACTAGTGGTGTCTCACCACCTAAACCTAAGAGACCTTATTCTCAAAATGATAATACTGTCATTAAACCTAGAGATAAGACACCTTCGAGGTTTAGAACCCCAAATAGAAACCATAGTCAGTATGAAAGTGGTTCAACTTCTCGTGCACAACAACATAGTCAAGTGCCTAGGAGGTTTTCTACTCACTCTCCTCACAGGCATAAGACTATAAATCATCAACAAGCTCAACCTCCTGTAAAAGTCACCAAGACTCCCGAGGGGAATAGTTATGGTTACTTTAAGGAAGTTCAGATTGTAGATGATAAGAGACAACCCAAGTCCGTAATGGCTTGGGTCCCTCTTGAAAACTAACCGTGTACAACTTGTCATGTGCAGGAGCAAACTGTGAACAAAGATAGCTGGTGGTATGTAGACAGTTGATGCTCAAGACACATGACAGGAGAAATAAGTCTACTGAAGGACTTCAAAGGTGGTTATGAAACAACGAGTAAACTTCGCTGGTGATAAAGGAGGAGTAATTACGGGAAAAGGAAAAGTTTCAAATGGAACTTTGACTCTTGAAAATGTGAATTATGTTGAAGAACTAACTCACAACATAGTGAGTGTTTCCCAAGTCTGCGATAAAGGTCATCCAGTTCATTTTAATGAAAATGAAGCCTTAGTCCTGAAGTCGGGATTTGTTATTCCCGAAGATTGGATATTAATGAGGGCACCAAGGAAGAAGGACATCTATGCTATCAACATGGGTGCTCCAGTTACTTCAATGGAGTCTACATGTATATTATCCAAGGCTTCAGAAGCTTATTCTATTCTATGGTATAGGAGAATGACACACTTGAACTTTCGGAAAATGAATTACATAACCAAAAATGGTTTAGTTCTAGGTGTGCCACAGAAACGTTTTGAGTTTGAAGACATGTGTGTTTCTTGCTTGAAAGGAAAACAACATAAGAAACCACACAAGTCTAAAACCAAAAACTCAATATCCTCGCCATATGAATTGGTACATATGGATCTCTTTGGCCCAATAAGCAAGAGAAGCATAGGTGGCAAATGGTACTGTCTGGTTGTTACAGATGATTTCTCTAGATTCTCATAGGTATTCTTTTTGAAATCTAAGTATGAAACTCCAGGAATGCTTATGGAGTTCTTAGATTTAGTAGAGAATGTCTATAAAACGAGAGTTAAGAGAATTCGTAGTGACAATGGTACAGAGTTCAAAAATTCTACGTTGAATGTTTATTGCTTAAGTAAAGGAATTCAACATCAATTCAGTGCACCATATGAGCCACAACAAAATGGTATTGCTGAAAGGAAGAATAGAACTCTTATTGAGGCAGCGAGAACCATGCTTGCTGATTCAGAGCTTTCGGTCATCTTTTGGGCAGATGCGGTGAATACAACATGTCATGTTCTGAATAGGGTATTAACTATTAAGAAGCATAACAAGACTTGTTATGAACTTCTGAACAAAAAGAAACCTAATTTGAAGGGATTTGAGCCCTTTGGTGTATCATGCACCCTATTGAAGACTAGCAATCAACCTAAGTTTGAGGAAAAGGCTGACGAAGGATATTTCCTAGGTTATATTCCTAATTCACCAAACAAAAAGGTTTTTAATAAAGTCACTGGACATGTGGAAACTGTCTATAACATTGAAGTTACCGGTCATACTCATGACAAACACAAGGGATTAGATTGGCAATTTGATTATTCAGATCTATTTAAGTCATTTAAAGTCCCTATAAGTGACTATGTGTATAATTCGGAAATCCCTTATTGTACGGTGACAGGGACACTGGCCCTACACATACATCGAATGCTTCTTCATATGGGACATCTTCAAATAATCCATCTACTAGTGCTTCAAAAGAGCCCTCAGTGGAAAAACCTCAAGAGCAAGACAAGTTGTCAGAAGTTACGCAAAGGGTATTAGATAATATCTTTTCCCCTACAAGGGAATTGAGAGAAAGAATATTTCTGATGAGATGTACAGTACTGATGAGGAGATGCCACCACTGGAAGAGATTGACAGCAATTTGAAAGATGATATACTAATTGATCCAGTAACTGTGACTCGAACAAGTAAGAATCATCCTGTGAAAAATATCATTGGTGATCAAGAAATTCCAATGTTAACCAGGAGTCAAGCTAAAGCTAGTACTTCTGAATACACCAGCTTATACATGTCAATTAAAGAAACTGGGATCACTAATAAATGTCTTTATGCATACTTTATCTCACAAGTTGAACCTAAAAATGTTCAACTGGCACTAAAGGAAAGTTCATGGGTAGAAGCTATGCAAGAAGAATTGACTCAGTTTAAAAAGCTGAACGTTTGGTAGTTGGTTGACTTACCTTCTGGTGAATATCCTATTGGAACTAAATGGGTCTTTAAGTGCAAGAGAGAGAGACGATCGGGGAATTGTTACTCGCAATAAAGCTCGTTTAGTAGTTCAGGGTTTCAATTAAGAAGAAGGAATAAATTATAATGAAGTGTTTGCACCAGTTGCTAGGCTTGAAGAAATAAGCGTATTCTAATCATTCGCAACATACAAAGAAATTAAAGTGTATCAGTTGGATGTTAAGAGTGCATTTTTGTATGGCAAAGTACAAGAATTGTTGTATGTCTCTCAACCACCGGGATTTATTGATCCAGATTATCCAGATAGAGTATATCGGTTGAATAAGGCTCTATATGGATTACATCAAGCACCTAGGGCATGGTATGAAACATTATCAAAGTAACTACTTGAGATTGGATTTACAAGAGGTTCAATTGATAGTACACTTTTCATTAAATGGAAAAAGAATTACTTTCTGCTTGTTTAAGTATATGCTGATGACATCATTTTTGGGTCTTTTGACGAAAAGATGTGTCAAGAATTTGAGAAAGTCATGCGAAAAAGGCTCGAAATGTCTGCTATGGGAGAGTTGAATTTCTTCTTAGGATTACAAGTTGATCAAAAAGAAGATGGTATGTTCATTCATCAAACAAAGTACACTTATGAACTGTTAGAACGATTTAAGATGGATGAAACACGCATATATCATACTCCTATTCCAGAAAATCATGGACTTGGACCGGATACATCGAGTGACAAAGATGTGGATCCTACTCTTTATAGGTCCATGATTGGGTCACTAATGTATCTCACTGCATCCAGGCCTGATATAATGTTTGCAGTATGTATCTGCGCAAGATATCAAGCCTCTCCTAAAGAGTCTCATATGCAAGAAGTTAAACGAATCTTTCATTACCTTAGAGGGAAACTGAAGCTGGGACTTTGGTATCCGACTGGAGGAGACTTGGATTTTATTGCTTACACTGATTCTGATTATGGAGGATGCAATCAGAATAGAAAGTCCACAACTGGTGGATGTCAGTTTCTAAGAGGAAGATTAGTGTCTTGGCAGTGCAAGAAGCAAACCTCTGTAGCCATTTCTACGTGTGAAGCTGAGTATGTTGTTGCAGGCAGCTGTTGCTCTCAAGTGCTGTGGATTCAACAGCAAATGAGAGATTATGGATTAAACTTGACCAACACTCCGATGATGATTGACAATGAAACCACCATATCAATAACCAATAATCTTGTAAAGCACAGCAAGACAAAGCACTTTGATATTCGTCATCATTTCATAAGAGACTGCGCTGAAAAGAAGCTTATTCAGTTAGTGAAGGTTCCATCGTCGGACAACTTGGCAGACGTGTACACAAAAGCTTTTGATAGGAATCGTTTTGAGACATTGGTTCAACTGAACGGAATGAGGAATCCTGAATAACTACTCTTCCAAAGCATATGTAATAGTTAGCTATAAGTTTATGTCTTATATTAAAAAATAAAAATAAAGGGGGGGGGGGGGGGCGTATGGCATTCATTTGCTTGTTACCTTAAGGGAATCACCTCCAATAAAAGAACAACAATAGTTCTTTTATAAATTGTTTAAGTTTTTATCTGTAAAAACTTGGGAGATGATAGTACATTAGGAGAATAAGCTTAAGAATAATTACCTTAAGTCTTAAGTACGATGTGTTAGTAGATTCCTATAAGTCACACTAAGATAACGATGTTAACTAGGACTTGACTTATATTTATCTTATTATACACCTATATCCACATATTATAACTTGTCTTTTTACTTAACAAGTGATAAGAATAACTTAAGTCTAGTCAACTTCATCATACGATATATTGGTAGGCAGATTATGCTAAGATTTCAGAGCAGTTAAGAAATGCTAATTTCATGTGTCTTATCTTTTGTGAAACTGCTATACGATGTATGACTTATGTCTTAATTGTTGAATGATAGTACTTCCATGCACTATTATCTAAAACAAAAACAAAAAGATACAAAGTATCAAAGGATTAAAGGTGAGTTATATGTTTCTAAAGAGTATCATTTAGTAACGTCTACCTTACATATGAAAGATACAAAGTATCTAGTGTCAAGTGTATGTTATATGCTTCTAAAGGACATTATTTAGTAACTCTTACCTTAAAAATAAAAGATACAGTGTTACGTGTTTTACTTGAATTCTTCAGTATGTTGTAGTGGAAAATACTAGATTTTGTTCATAATAACAATAAAAGGTTTGCTCAGAAATCTGCGTATAATTTGTTTATGTGGATCATAATACTGGTAATCGTTTTGAACTATCTATGAGAAATGAACATTCACCTTAGTGAATAAAATGTTCTAAAGAAATAATAAGTTATTTTTCAATAATGTGTTATATCATGTGGATAAAGGTAACTAAGATATAATTTTATAAATATAAGTTTATTACTGGTTAAAATTGTGATTTTATGGTGCTTATATGAACTTCATGAGGTATGTTGTGACACCCCGCAAATTTAAACGCGATTACGTACACTAAACGTTTGCATTTTTCGCTAATTCCCTAACTTAGAGTGAATTCACAACAATTTTAGAGGTAAGTCTAGCATAGCCCAACTAGTTAATACGCGTAGTATTGCATATTTCATAATTAGTTGTAATTACGTACCAAACAATTGGAACAAACACGAAAAAAATAAACGACTGTTGGTGGACAAAAATATTTAATAATAGGAAATTATTAAATAACGTTATTATTTGTATAATATTATGTTGATAATATTTACAAAGTATTTCGCATCTTATAAAACGTAATCTGCGCTACGAAACATATCTGTCAAACTAAATTAAAACGAATTCATAATTTCAAATTTATCATTTAAAAAATATTACACGACTAAACGAATGGGGCTCGGAACGAGACAATTGGGAAATAAGAACACGCGAGCCCGAGACCCGAATGGGTCGGCTCAAACCCGTGAACCCAAACCGACCCCCCATTTCCCCTTTTCTTTCATTTTGTTTCTCATTTCATCTCATATCACACACACATACACCTACTTTTCTCTCAAATTTCTCTTTAAAAAACGACCAAAAACACCACCATCTTCACCATTATTTTCGGAATCATCATCACCACCATAAGAGAGGAAGCAGGAAAAGGAACATCATCATCATCATCTCCGATTCATCTTGTTCATCATCATCTTCAGCTCCTTCATTCTTGATTTAGTGGTACGAAATGTTATAACTCTTTTAAAGGTATTAGAAATCTTATATTTGTATGCTAGAACGTTTACCCAACGAGATTATGTCCAAAAATGACCCAAAAATACATTTTTAAAACCTAAAATACGAGCAGTTCGCCCTGCGAGTTGAGATCCCAGATTTTAGTTCGTCCTGCGAGGCGAACTGAGATCTCGACTCGTGAAGCCAAACAGCGAACCGAACCGATACTAATGAACCGAAAACCCTGAACTCGCGAAGTCAAACTGCGAAGCGAACTGACTTGCGAATTGACCTGCGAACCGACCGTGAGTCGAGACTTGCGAGTCGAGGCTTACGAGCCGAACCGAGTCGCGGACTGAACTGACTCGCGAGCCAAACAACTTGCGAGCCGAATTGATCTGCGAACCCACCTGCGAGTTGACCTTGCAAACTGACATTTGCGGATTGAAATTTTTGAGCTGAAACTAACGAATTGAAATTTTATATGCGTTTTCATTGAAGCAATATATACATAAATAAAAAAATTTCAAGCTGACTTGGCAGCTCGACCCCATCCAGGGGCTTTGCCCCTTGGACCCCACCAGGGTTTGCAACCCCTTGGACCCCGCTACCAGGGGCGCTGCCCCCGGACCTCCGTCATCCAAGTATACAACAATTTGAACATAATAACAATACTTTGAAATTATTATTTCAACCGTCACCAACGGAGCACACATGTTTTCAAAAACAAACGATTAAACAAAGTTTGGACATAACTAGTTGTGTAGACAACTATCCTAGATGGTCTTTCGAGACATCTAATTATAGTACTATCTCTTGCGTTTAGGACGTTAAGGACTTTACCCGGGCTTAGGCTTTGCTAGCACTTGAACACATACTTAGCTCACCAGGTGAGTTCACAGCCCCACTTTTAACGGTTTTATCGCTTTCAACTTGGGGTGAGAAACATAGTCATCTGCTTTATTGATTGCCATAACTGCTTTTACTTACATGATTGTTTACTTGTTTTACTCGAACGATTAGAGTACTTTAAACTATTGAACTCTTACACGAAACTGGCATTTATGAAACAACATTTTCATACTATAAACTTGTTAAACTTTGTTTGGTAAACCAGAGAATGACCGGTACTTTTTATGTAAACGCTGGAGAACGACCAACAACATATTTTAGTGCCAGGGAACGACTGGCCAAGTTGGACGGGAGAACGACTCATGGGTGTTTAGACCGGAGAACGACCAGTACTGTGTTTCGCAGGAGAACGACCAGCAGTGGTTAGTGCCAGAGAACGACTGGCCGAGTTGGACGGGAGAATGACCAGTGCGTCTTTAGACCAGAGAACGACCAATACCGGTTTGGAAATGCTGGAGAACGACCAGCAACGTATTTCAAACTGTGTTCTGGGTAACATCCCACGTAAACTGTGTTTTGGGTAACATCCCACGTAAACTGTATTTTGGGCAACATCCCAACCGAACTATATTTGGATAACATTCCACAACACGTTTACTTAACTATTATGGCAACAACTGTTTACGAACGTATTTGGTTTAACGAACTGTACTTGCAAACTTAAAACCTGTGAATTCACTCAACCATGTGTTGACTTTTACTATGTTTTTCAGGGAATTAGTTGCGCATGTAGGACTACTGCCTGCACATATGGAAATTAGGCGACCTGTGAAGCTTTAGGATGCCAACTTTTGAAACATATGGATTTCTTTTATATAACTAAAGTTGTTTTAGTCATATTTACGAAATCTACTTTTGTACAACTTAACTATTTTTACATTTGTACGATTCGATGAATCGTAAAACTTTGTAACTATTACTCGTGGCATCTTAATATATATGTTCTGTTGTAATCATATGCTCTGATATGTATGCATGTACATTGTTGGTGTCATTACCCCCATACTTAACTAAATGCTTCCGCTAACCACAATCAACGAATTTGGGGGTATGACATATGTATACTAACAATCGTCTTAGATTTATTAAAAATCAAATAAGTTTAGCTTATTCTTTCTAATATGATCCCTAAGCAGATAAACTCTTAATCATTTAAGCATAGGATTTATTTTTATTTTTATTTTTTTTAGCAAGTATGTTTACATTTTTATTTTGTAAAGTTTACGTTATTATAATGAAATAAAACTTTTTTTGTTTTAATTTATTTATTTATTGTGTTATCATTTGGAATTAAGTTAAAATGCAATTTATTGTTCTGTGTTGAATAAATGTGACAAAAACGCAATGGAAAGTTAAAAGGTTTGGCTAGTAAAAATAAATAAAAGTCCAATTTATATTTAAAGCTAAATTCGCATTTTCGGTCAACATTGCGAAGTTGACCAGTCAATGCTGCGAATTGAGTTTGGGTTATAAAAGGGGGCCAAGTCAAACGAGTCCAACCTCACTTTCCACACACCTCTGCGAAGCGAACCCAAATACCCTGCGAGGCGAATTTCTACGACGCGAGAAGAACCGAGTTTTTGGTTTGATTTTCGATTTTCGAGGACGAGGAAGGAATTTTCACTCCGGAATATTATACAACTTTCGATTGCGCATCTTTTGAGGTATATCTCATTCCATTTGACAGTAGATTTATCAAGTAATCACTTGTTTTATGTTTTCGAATGTTTTGGTTTAGTTTATCACGGATTTAACCCAAAATTGGTGATTTAGAAAACCTAAAACTAATTTCTAATGCTTAATCGGTGCTATTTGTTCATGGTTTAATAGTTTAATTGCTTCAAAACTCGATCGATAATTGATTTTGTTCGAAGAAATAGATATCCGTCAGTTCTGCGAAGCGAGATTCATCTCACTTCGCAGCATGCTCCTGCGAAGTGAGTTCATTCTTTGAACTCAGATCGCATGTTATCCTGCGAAGCGAGTTCTCGAATCGCAGACCATTCCTGCGAAGCGAGTTCAACGTTGAACTCGAATCGCAACTTTGTTTTGCAATGCGAATCCAAATATTTGATTTATGATTGACCGAAGCGAATTGAGACTCGACTCGCTGCCACTACTTGCGAAGCGAGTTGAGCCAGTTGACTTTTGTTGACCTAGAAAATAAAATTAACATTTTGATCTTTTAACTTGATTTGTGAACGGCACATTTTATTTATTCAATATTTAGGTTAAGAATCATTCGTTTAAACTTGTTTTCGATTTGAGAACCTTCACGTTACAAATAATTTACAAGTTACCTCTTTAATACATGTTTAGGCTTACGAACTTTCGTTAATAAGTTAAAAATATGTGATACTTTAGAACTTTGAGTTATTTCATAACGAAAGTCTTCCGACTCTTAGCGTAGTCAAGCGGCGTGTCCCAATTTTAATCGGCGGTATGATAATTCAAATTTTCGCTTATAACTAACGAACGTTATATAATTTTACAACTATAATTGAAAAGTTTAGTTTGCTTAATCGTTCAATTAAGTTTTGTAAAGTAAGTTGTTAGTTAATAGTAAACTTAGATGTTTGATGATCATTTGATCATAATACGTTGAAGTTTAAATTAACTAATGTTTGTTAAGTTAAGCTAATTGTCGTTTGTGTAAATTATGATTACAGATATGGCTGCTAGAACCTTTGCGTCTACTCAAAACATTCTGGTGAGTTTGGACGTTCATGAGCGTGGTGCTGAGCGCTTTACTGAAATCTTGACATTTTTGGCTAGATCGCGTATTAGATATGCCATTACAGAGTCTCCATCGATCTCTCAGAGTATTCTGAATCAGTTTTGGGAGAATATAGAGTATGATGTTGCAGCTAACCCTCCGATGATTCGGACGAGGGTTAACCAACATCCTGTCATTTTCTCTGTTGATGATATTCGATAGATTTTGCGATTAGGTACTATCAAGCAGGAAGTTGGTCCATCCGTCTACTCTACGGATTTTATAGAGGGTGCTCTAGGTAGAATGGGATATTCAGGTCCGAAAAGAGGACGTCAGTTTATCAAGGCATTTGTTCTAGGACATTAGAGATTACTGTTCCACATCATTGTTACTATCTGTGGTAGCAAGAAGGGAGGCTACGATGAGCTGAGCCCTGAGCTTTTATCTGGTTTACTGTCCCTGGTTTATAACAAACCATACAGTTTTTCTTCATATATATTCAGCTCGTTTATCGGACAAATTACGGGAGCTGTCAGATCGAAGTTTTTGATTTATCCTCGATTCTGCATGTTGATTATGCATCATTGTATTCCTGACCTACCAGATTTTGAGCCTTAGTTGAGCGTTGACAGGATTGGCTTGAGAACTTACAATGCTTGTTTTCTCAATTCTTCCAAGCGTCCTGATCATATCAAGCCGGAAGCATGTGATCTGTTTAGGTATATTCTGGAAGCATGTGATCTGCTCAAGCACCACCACAGCCTCAACCTGCAGCTGAGCCTCAGGAACTACTTGAGGACATTTTGATACAGGCTGGTCAGCAAGGACATCGAGTTATCACTGAGATTGCGGCTCAGGTTGTGCAGGATGTACTGGGACATCAAGATGATGTTACCGACCCAGTTCTTCAAGCGATTGAGGATTATCAACCTCAGGTACTTAATTTAGTACTTAAATATAATTATATTGAAATTTAGATGATCGAGATCAATTTCTAATCATCAAAGTTTAAATATTCTACATCACAGGATGATTGTAGATCCCCTGTGGTCGGACCTAATTGGACCATAATATTCAATCAACGTGCGGAAACCAAAGATTGAATATACAAATGTTAAACGATTAAACGAAACAAACAAGAAAGTATATTAATACTCAAACAAATACCAATCAGATTATATTCAATAACTCGAGTACAATATGCTCTCAGAATACCTAGGTTCGTCAACCTTGACAAATGAGCCGAACTAGGCCTATGCGACAGATTATACTCGACTCATAATCTGGCCTATGCGACACAAGTTGTGTCGCCAAGCCAACTCATGCGACACAAGTTATGTCGCCAAGTTGACTTATGCGTCACAAAACCCTTGTGTCGTCAAAATACAAAATGTAATTACTTTTCAAATACAAACGTCATAACTAACGTAACTACATATCTAACGTATTACAGACTTAGACCAACTGACAGACACACTAAGATGCACCAACAAACTCCCCTGTGTCTTCAGCTTGGTCTTCAAAATTTCTTCAATTTAAACCCAGCCTTCGGGAAACCTGCCTCCAGCATGAATCCCATGCGTAACACACACAATCACAACCTTCTGAAATTGTCTAGCAAGAGTCGAATTCACTACATTTTTTACGTTGAAGTGAATTGGACTATCAAACAACTTCCATAAATCTTTCTGTGACATATTAATCAAGCTCATAGGATCAAATACTTTGAATTGAGCTTTCTTCAAACCATACAGCGAAGTCGTCTCCGGATGCTCAGATTCTGGAACAAAAATAAATACCGCTTCGCCCGTATGCGGATCAAGTTCCCAATGATAAAATCTTCTAAGAAAGTTAAAGGGAACAGTCTCAAGCAGAATCTCAGTCAAACAATCAGCCGGCGGAGAGTGTACTTTACAGATCGGTTGTCTTGTTACTGGATCAAGTCTTTTCTTGAATATAAATCTCGTTCCAAGCGTCGGTTTGATAAAGTTATAACGTTTACTTTTCACTTCACGACGTAAAACCGTCTGTACAAAATTAGCTCGTGAATCTCTGGTTGGATTTATCAATTCCAGTTGAGCTAGACGATTTATCTCTCCCTTAGGCAACGTACTCAACTTCTTGAATGACCTTTTAAAATACTGAATACCATCCCTTCTCTTAATCATGAAGATAACCTTGTAGGTTTTCCAACTTTTAATAATTCCTGTGTAATTCCCACTAACTTTATATGACTTGCAAGTAATAGGAATAGGTTCACCAGGAATATAGCTTATCACTGGTCGTTCAGAAGTTGATGTAGAAGCAATTTCAGAAGCCGGTGTAGTCTCTGGAACAGTTTGCGAAGTTCCAACTGGTTCTGCTTCATCTTCAGAAGAATCAGTCTTGATTGTCGGAGTATCATCATAAAACTCATCAGAACGCATCTCCTCCTCCTCAATCTCAACATCATCATTAATTTCAAATTCAGTTTCAGATGCCTGACCTTCCTCATTAACCATTCGCTGAATAAAAGATAGATTAGCATGTGAATAATCTACAGCTAATGGTCTTGGTTGACCTGGAATATTGTCGACCGAGAAGTAATCCAAACGAGGCATTTCATTATCATCAGAAACATTTACATTATCGTTTACATTTTCAGTCTGTGTTCCGGCGGAAGCCCTAGATGTTGTTTCTATGGCACGCAGGCCTAACTCCCCCGGAACAGTAGCTAGGGATTCTAATTCTAAGACCCTAGTATTCAAAGTAGGAACTAAAGCTGCCGTTTCTTCTAACGCCTTGCGCAGCTTGAACCTCCAAATCCGATGCCTGAGACTGAATCAACTGAGCTTGATTATCCATAGTCTGCTGCATCGCATCCATCCATTTCAGTAGCTCTTGGATGACCGAAGGCAGAGGTTGAACTGGAACCTCAACACGGGGAATGTCGACCCTTGGCCTTGAAGCAGAAGTAGAGGTACGATGAATAGACTGGGGTGGAACCTAATCTTCATCAGTGAAATCGTCGTCTCGTGGTCGTTTTCCATGATCAGGTCGCACGGATGTCGTGCCCTGACGAATGCGTCGCTGAATGCGTTTGAACCGACGTGGATCAAACCGTTGAATATTTCTCAACGCATGTTCCGAAGGCACAATCCTCGGAGAACTCTCAGGAGTAGAGCCCCCATCCGAATCCTTAGCAGTTGGTTCCTCAAGATTAGGCTGAGCAGCTTGTACACCAACTGGAAAATTGTTGATGCATCTTTGAGTGTCTGTCAGTTGGTCTATTGAGTTGTAATAAGTGTCGTTAGTTACTTAATAGAAATATAGCTTTTGTATAGTGCGACACTCGTGTTTTAGTTTAGGCGACACTTGCCTGAGTGACGCATAGCGACACTTGGTTAAGTGACGCATAGCGACACTTAGGTAAGTGACGCATGAAGGCGGCCACATGCGACACTTCCACAAGTGACACATGTCGGCTGACTTTTAGTATAAATACAAACCTACGGGTTTCCGGCTAGGGTTGACGAAACCCTAGCACCATTTGTCGACTAAGCAACCTTGTAATCGTTCCCAAAGTGAAATACAAGCTGATATACACGTTTACTTGTTTGAAATACATTTGTTCGGTTTGTGTTTATTAGCAATGTTAGCAATTGATTGATTCCGCCTTTCGATTGTTGTCAATTGACATCTAGGTCCACGTCCAAGGGGCACTCTCAACTGGTATCAGAGCGTTAGAGATTAAAGCTGCCGAAGTGGACTCTCTCCAGCAACAGATAACGACTATGTCTTCTAGGTTGTTAGAATTGGAGTCAGTCACACTTGTTTCGGGGGAGGATAATCCCAGGGAAATAGAAACAAATGTAACCCCCCCTGAACCTGAAAATGTACAACCGTCTTCTACTATGAATGAAAATATCTGTTTGGATTATTTTGTTGAGGTTCAAGGTCAGGCAAGACCTATTGCTGTTGATTATTCATTTGTAGATCTCACATATCTTCAAAACTTGATGAATGATAATAACACGATGCCTGAGGAAGAGGTGATGGATGATCCTGTAGCAGAGGATTATTTTTTTGAGGAAAATGAGGATATTGAAGTTGAGGGGGAGCAATTGCACAGCGATGAATGTTATGATGATGCTCCCATTATAGAATCGGACTCGTCTGAAGATGAATCGAAAAAAGAGACAAACGAGCCATCAACTTCTACAACAAAGCCGGATATTGTGCTTAAACCGATTATCGAGGTACCGGTTACGTGTAAATGCTAAAAGGTTAGAACTGATTACACGGGATTGATTAAGAGTTGGAAATTCGATGAGAACAACTCAGTGTTTATGATAAAGAGGAGTGACGGCATTCAGTACTTCAATATGAAGTTTTACAAAATAAGTACTTTGCCGAAGTGTGAGCTTCAAAGGTTAGCTCAGATACCCTTGATCAACCGGTCACGAGATTCAAGAGCAGATTTCTTTCAGGTGATTATACGTCATGAGATTAATAGTAAAAAGTACAATTTGATAAAGCCGACGTTGGGTATGAGGTACAAGTTTAAGAAGAAGCTAGATCCGGTTACCCGACAACCTATTGTGAAGATGATCTATCCACCAGCAAAGTGTCTACAGAAGATACCTTTGGAGATCATCCCGTTAGATTTTTTGAATAGGTTGGTGTATTGGGAATATGATGATGTTACGGGTGAAGCTGTGATAGTATTCATTCCAAATTCAGAACCAGCTACAGACCTGGAGTCTTCAAATGCAGATACAGAAAAAACAAGAAAACAGCTTGGGATGCTGTTCAGCCTAAGAAGAGGTCATTATGGGGTCTTAAGAGAAAAATATTTTGCGTTTTTGACCCATTAAGTTTGATCAATCTTTCTGCTCAAGATATGAAAAGATTACATGAAAACAGAATTGAGTTCAAGACGAAAGATAGAGCTGAAGCGTTAAAATTTCAGAAGATCGTGGATATCTGCGTCGCCAATGGAGTACACGCTGGTGGTGTATTTCCAGCTGGCTGGAAGTGAAGACTCGAAGATTTTTGAAGACCAAGCTGAAGACACGGGGGAGTTTGTTGATGCATCTTTGAGTGTCGGTCAGTTGGTCTATTGAGTTGTAATAAGTGTCGTTAGTTACTTAATAGAAATATAGCTTTTGTATAGTGCGACACTCGTGTTTTAGTTTAGGCGACACTTGCCTGAGTGACGCATAGCGACACTTGGTTAAGTGACGCATAGCGACACTTAGGTAAGTGACGCATGAAGGCGGCCACATGCGACACTTCCACAAGTGACGCATGTCGGCTGACTTTTAGTATAAATACAAACCTACGGGTTTCCGGCTAGGGTTGACGAAACCCTAGCACCATTTGTCGACTAAGCAACCTTGTAATCGTTCCCAAAGTGAAATACAAGCTGATATACACGTTTACTTGTTTGAAATACATTTGTTCGGTTTGTGTTTATTAGCAATATTAGCAATTGATTGATTCCGCCTTTCGATTGTTGTCAATTGACATCTAGGTCCACGTCCAAGGGGCACTCTCAAAAATTATCAATTTCCTGCAACTGGTCATCAACCTGTATATGTGCCTCATGGAGATGTAGTTCCTCCTCCTGAGGTTGCTGCCCTGGTGCAGCCAAAATATCCCTAAATCCATCATTGGGCGGAGCAACATAAGCTTCATCAATCATATGCCCAAACATAGGAAAATTACCATTTGCATTTGCACCAGCCGCACAAACAGTCCAGATTCGGACGTTCATGGGAGTCGGACGCAATCGTTCTCGAACGTTCGGTGGAATATCAGGAAGCTGATTATTGATAAGAAGCTGAATGAAGCGTGGATATAGATTCCAACACTTGTCCCCGACATTAACATTTTCGACCATCGCCCTGAGTATATACCTTGAAAAGTTGAAAGGCTTGTTGTAAACCAACGCAAGCATAGCAGAGGCCGTAGAATAGCTGATTCCGTCAAAACCGACCTTGCGTGGAGATAAAAATACAATCACCACGTGCATCAGGTATCTCAAAACCTTAGGCAGATTCGCCTTTCGGTATTGATCATTTGGAACCCCTGGATAACCGATGCGAGTCATGGCTCCATCAATGAACTGATTCCCAAATAGAGTGGGCATCTCTGGAGTATCACCAAACTGGAAGAAGTCCCGAATAAACTGTTCCGAGATTATGAGTTGACGATCGCCAAGAGTGTAGATAATTATGGTAAAAGGTAACTCGGAGTTGATCACTGCATTCTCCCAAAACGGACCCATCTAATCCTTGTAAATAGTTGTGGTTGCGGTAATAGCAGTGTAAATACGAGAACGGCGTAAGAATGCCACTATTTGCCTGTACAGAGCCGCCGTCTCCTTTGAATCATCCAAAAATGCCACTATATTGTGGCGTGGTTCCCAAAGAACATCACCGTCTGCCATTGCTATAAGATATAACAATAAAACTCGAAAACAGTGAGTGTAAGTAGATTCAATGGAAACAAATAAATCAAATTAAAATTCTATTTTATGCGACACAGGGATTTATGTCGCAGGAGTCCTGCGACATAAAAGACTTGTGTCGCTTGCAGAATTAAAATTGATTTTCAAAGATAAGCGACATAAGGAATTGTGTCGCTAAGCACTGATGCGATGGAAAGAGTTGTGTCGCTTTTTTGCAATTAAATCGAATTTAATCGTATATAATGATTTTGGCGACATAACTCTTGTGGCGCATAGATTGTGTCGCTTAGTAAAGCGACATAAAAGATATGTCACAAGCATTAGCGACATAAATTGATTTCATGAAACCTGCGACATAAAAGAGTGTGTCGCAGGTTGTGTCGCAATGACGATCTTCAAATCCCAACCCAGAAACCCTAATCCCCAAATTTGGGGTTTTCGCAAACAAGTCAAACCCTAGGGTGTGGCTAATGTTCAGGAACGCGAAAGCATTAATTTTAACATGGAAAACCCATGTTTTCGTTTTGAATTAACCCGAAAACCACAAACCCTAAAAACCGTAGCCCTAATCTATGATTAAACACTAAATATACGGTGAAAATGGTTGAAATTAGTACCTATCGATCGAGTGAAAGTAGGTGAACAAGAATCAAATGGTTGATTGCCAGGAAATTCAACAGAAAATCGAAATCAAAAGCAAAATCCACCACAGAGCGTTGTGTCGCTAAAATAGGTTTTGTGTCGCTATATTTGAATTTATGTCGCAAAGTATGGTAACAGTGAAAGCGACATGAGTAGGGCATTTATACCTCAACCTAAACTAGCGACATAACAAGTGACATAAAAGGCGACATAAGTTATGTCGCAGAACATTATTTATGTCGCATACCCCAGAAAAATTGATTTTGAATTTCAAGTTTTGTAACCCGATTCAAGAGTAACTTAGGGACTTGTGAAAATAAATATACAAAAATTGAAAGTAACATAAACTAAAATAATCACTAAACCTAAAATGAAACTTAAATTACTTTTCTTTTTGGTAACGTAGTTATTTTGTCTGCTAAGGGATCATATTAGGATAACATACATATATTAGCAAGTGTTATCTCGATTATCAGTATATTCGTCCTCTTTAAATTTACTTAGCATATTTAGAACACCTTTTATAAATATTATTTCAAGATGATTACTGATATTGTTTGACCACCTAAACATGTTACATATGCGTCTATGAGCTAACCTTTTATTGTGAGTATGAATAGTTATATGTGGTCCCCACCATAGACATACCCATGTAATTTAGACAAGAACATAACTTCCAAGACAGATAGAATAGAGGAATATCAGTTTTAAGAATCAAGCCAGCGGTGACAGGTATGTACAAACGTACAACAAAGCTACATAGCTTGATTCAGGTGTAAGCAAAACCAGACTTGGTCAAACCATTTTGGAGACCTTGTTAGGTATCTTGTGATTTAAGACATTTTCAAGTTCATTGACTTGCGTAATTGCGTTTGCTTAACTTTTAAGTATATACAAATTGAGACCAGGTCTGTACTTACGTACAACAGAGGAAACAATCAGTGTATACCCCCAAATGATTTCATATTATAAACTAAACTAGAAGTATGCCAAGCTATATTAAGGAATTAAGACAATTAGTCATAGATCACATGGTGTTGACAACATGATAATAGACATGTGTTAGAATTGCTTTTTAAAAGCTCAAAGATCGGTGTGTATCATGCCTACTAGTACATCATATTATGAAGCTAATGTTTATGAAAGCTGTGGAAAGTATGCTAGATGAACCTACTGATACATCAAGGATAAACCTTAGAATTTCCATTTGTGCATGTACCCTAATGTACTATCATTTCCCTAGTTGTTTACAGACACAACTAAACGTCTTTTTACAAATGTTGCAACCGTGCATTTCTTTAATACTAAAGAGTATAAAGAGTGGCTGTTGCGTAATTTTTTTTTAATCAAAACAATAGTCCAAGTCCAAAAAATTACTTCTTAAGTTGAAAGAAGCGTAAACCAATCATGTTGACTAGTTCATCAAATCGGGCAAGAGAAAAGGCCTTGGTGAATAAGTCAGCGTTCTGCTTAAGGGTATCTATGTGGACAAGGTCTATTAAGTGTTTCTCATAGCAATCCCGTATGAAGTGGAACCTAAGTTCTATGTGTTTAGTCCTAGAATGTTGTACGGGATTGCGTGTAATAGATATGGCAGCAGTATTATCAATATGAATAGGAGTCATAGTAAGAAGTAACCCGTAATCACGCAATTGATGTTGAATCCACAGAATCTGGAAACAGCAACTAGCAGCAGCTACATACTCAGCCTCCGCAGTGGAAGTAGCCACTGTAGTCTGCTTTTTGCACTGCCACGAGGCCAAACGCGATCCAAGAAACTTGCATCCACCAGTTGTAGACTTCTTTTCTATGTGACAGCCGCCATGATCAGAATCCGAGTACGCAGTGAGTGCAAACGATTTCTCATTGGAGTACCATAAACCGAGAGTTGGTCTATATTTGAGGTAACCAAATATGCGCTTCACTGCTTTCAAGTGAGAAACCTTGGGCCTAGCTTGATATCTGGAGCAAATGGACACAGCAAATACGATGTCCGGCCTTGAAGCGGTCAGATACTTGAGAGAACCAATCATTGACCGATAGTACTTTTCTTTACAATCCTCTTCATCAGTGGCCAGTCCGAGATTGTGATTAATTTCAATGGGGGTGCCATAGGTCTTACAGTTAAGCAGGTGTTACCTAGTTAACATATCAATAACATATTTGGACTGATGAATGTAGATTCCTTTGGCAGACTGCTCAACTTGTACACCCAGAAAGAATGTAAGTTCCCCCATTGCACTCATCTCAAATTCAGACTTCATAAGATGCTCGAAGTCTTTACACATGGAATCTTTTGTAGAACCGAATATGATGTCGTCGACATAAACCTGTACCAGTAACAAGTCATCTCTGTCTCTTTTTGTGAATAGACTTCTATCAATACTTCCTCTTTCAAATCCACTCTTAATCAGATGAGTAGCAAGCCTCTCATACCACAGTCTTGGCGCTTGATGTTGACCATACAATGCATTATTGAGTTTACAAACATATTCCGGATGCAAAGGATCTTCAAACCTAGGAGGCTGCTTCACATAAACATCAGTATCAACCTGTCCATATAGAAATGCGCTCTTCACATCAAGCTGATAAACACGAAATTCCTTAAAGGACGTGAATGCCAAGAAGATACGAATCAACTCCAATCTTGCAACAGGAGCGAAAACCTCATCATAGTCCAAACCCTCTACTTGATGAAAGCCTTGAACTACTAGCCGTGCTTTATTTTTGATAACTACTCCTCGATCATCTTTCTTGATTCTATATACCCATCGAGTGCCGGTAGAATTGTGTCGCATGAGTACTGCGACATAAAAGACTTGTGTCGCTTGCAGAATTAAAATTGATTTTCAAAGATAAGCGACATAAGGAATTGTGTCAGTAATCACGGATGCGGCGGAAAAAGTTGTGTCGCTTTTTGCAATTAAATTGTATTTAATCGAATATAATGATTTTGGCGACATAACTCTTGTGGCGCATAAATTGTGTCACTTTTTAAAGCGACATAATGATTTGTGACGCAGTAACTAGCGACATAAAAGATATGTCGCAGGCATTAGCGACATAAATTGATTTCATGAAACCTGCGACATAACAGCTTATGACGCAGGTTATGTCGCAATGTCAATCTGCAAATTCCAACCCAAAAACCCTAACCCCCAAATTTGGGGTTTTCACAAAAAAGTCAAACCCTAGGGTGCGGCTAATGTTCAGGAACATGAAATCATTAATTTTAACATGTAAAACCCCTGTTTTCGTTTTGAATTAACCCGAAACCCACAAACCCTAAAAACTGTAGCCCTAATCGATGATTAAACACTAAATAAATGGTTGAAATTAGTACCTATCGATCGAGCGGAAGTAGGTGAACAAGAATAAAGTGGTTGATCACCAAGAAATTCATCAAAAAATCGAAATCAAAAGCAAAATCCAACGCAGAGCGTTATGTCGCTAAAATAAGTTATGTGTCGCTAGTTTTGAATTTATGTCGCAAAGTATGGTAACAGTGAAAGTGACTGGAGTGGGGTATTTATACCTCAACCCAAAATAGCGACATAACAAGCGACATAGGATGCGTCATAAGAGGCGACATAAGTTATGTCGCAGAACATTAGTTATGTCGCATACCCTAGAAAAATTGATTTTGAATTTCAAGTTTCGTAACCCGATTCAAGAGTAACTTAGGGACTTGTGAAAATAAATACACAAAAAATTGAAAATAACATAAACTAAAATAATTACTAAACCTAAAATGAAATTTAAATTTCTTTTCTTTTTGGTAACGTAGTTATTTTGTCTACTAAGGGATCATATTAGGATAACATGCAATTATTAGCAAATAGTAAGTGTTATCTCGATTATCAATATATTTATCCTCTTTAAATTTACTTAGCATATTTAGAACACCTTTTATAAATATTATTTCAAGATGATTACTAGTATTATTTGACCACCTAAACATGTTACATCTGCGTCTATGAGCGAACCTTTTTTTGTTAGTATGAATATTTATCTGTGGTCCCCACCATAGATATACCCCTGTAATTTAGACAAGATCATAACTTCCTAGATCAGATAGAATAGAGGAATATCATTTTTAAGAAGCAAGCCAGCGGTGACAGGTCTGTACAAACGTACAACAAAGCTACATAGCTTGATTCAGGTGTAAGCAAAACCAGACTTGGTCAAACCATTTTGGAGACCTTGTTAGGTATCTTGTGATTTAAGACATTTTCAAGTTCATTGACTTGCGTAATTGCGTTTGCTTAACTTTTAAGTATATACAAATTGAGACCAGGTCTGTACTTACGTACAACAGAGGAAACAATCAGTGTATACCCCCAAATGATTTCATATTATAAACTAAACTAGAAGTATGCCAAGCTATATTAAGGAATTAAGACAATTAGTCATAGATCACATGGTGTTGACAACATGATAATAGACATGTGTTAGAATTGCTTTTTAAAAGCTCAAAGATCAGTGTGTATCATGCCTACTTGTACATCATATTATGAAGCTAATGTTTATGAAAGCTGTGGAAAGTATGCTAGATGAACCTACTGATACATCAAGGATAAACCTTAGAATTTCCATTTGTGCATGTACCCTAATGTACTATCATTTCCCTAGTTGTTTACAGACACAACTAAACGTCTTTTTACAAATGTTGCAACCGTGCATTTCTTTAATACTAAAGAGTACAAAGAGTGGCTGTTGCGTAATTTTTTTTTTTAATCAAAACAATAGTCCAAGTCCAAAAAATTACTTCTTAAGTTGAAAGAAGCGTAAACCAATCATGTTGACTAGTTCATCAAATCGGGCACGAGAAAAGGCCTTGGTGAATAAGTTAGCGTTCTGCTTAAGGGTATCTATGTGGACAAGGTCTATTAAGTGTTTCTCATAGCAATCCCGTATGAAGTGGAACCTAAGTTCTATGTGTTTAGTCCTAGAATGCTGTACGGGATTGCATGTAATAGATATGGCAACAGTATTATCAATATGAATAGGAGTCATAGTAAGAAGTAACCCGTTATTATCGCGTAAAAAGTCATGTTTTTACTATTGATATCTCTCTCATTCTGGAATGATTCTTGGCATTTTAAACTAAAACCCAATTCAAGTCATTGATATTATGCCAAGATGGTAAAAACAAGGTTGCACGATAAAAATCAAGCAAAACGGGTGAAAATCGAAGATTCCACACACGTTTGAAGATTCAAGGCATCAAAATGAGATTTCGAGACAAAAGTGCCCATCACCAACATCCATCTCACCCAAGATGTTCGTTTTCAAATTACGAATCCAACAGAAGAAGAATCAACAAAAACAGATAAAGAATGAAGATTCTACGCCCACCGGAAGATCCAAATGATTCGTACGCAACATCTGGAGATAAGAGACATATTTTTGGGATATCTTTATATCAAACTCTTTGTTTTTTAATTACGAATCCAACGCAAAAAGAATCGACGCAAACGGACGTATAACGACGAAGATACGCACGATTTAAGCAACACAGTGAAAGACGACGGACCGGGGCGTGTGGCAGCCAGCCGCCGCCGGCCAACAGCCAGCCGCTGCCGGCCAGCAGCCAGGCGGCGCCGCCACCCCCACCCCCATCTTTCTTGTGCTTTTTCGTCCTTGCTCGTACCTGGTGCACCACCTTTCTCTACTTTTTCGTACCTGGTGCACCACCTTTCGCTACTTTTTGGTACCTGGTGCACCACCTTTCGCTACTTTTTCGTACCTGGTGCACCACCTTTTGCTACTTTTTCGTACCTGGTGTACCACCTTTCGCTACTTGTGCTAATGTGAGCCTATGGGTGCTAATGTGAGCCATATTTTGCCTATAAATAGCAGCCCCTAAGTCTCATTTTAACACACACTCAAGAATACACTTCTACATTCTAATACTTCCACACACTCCTTTTCCACACGTTTGGATTCATAGAACGATCTTAGGTTATACTCACCGCTTATTAACCAGAGTAGGTAGTACATATAATTTAAGCCCCGCTAATTATAAATTTTAAAACCCCTGATGACGCCCGATTAAGTTACAATCAATGACGCCGACGTTTTCAGGTGCCATCAAGTTTTTAGCGCCGCTGTCGGGGAATCACAAACGTACAATTTAAAACCACCTTAAGTAGTAGTATTTAGGAGATCCTTCCGAACGAAACCTCTCCAGGTCTCCAGGTATCTTTCGGAAGTTAAATTGAGTAATTTAGTATTAATTTTTAATTTAGTATTAGTTAATTAGGATAGTATTAGTTCAAAATGACAAATCGAAAACCCATTTCTTACCTCATTTCAAAAGACGAACTGACGGCAATGGACGATACGGAATTCTTTGACTACATATCGTGGCATTTTTGGATGATTCAAAGGAGACGGCGGCTCCCTACAGGCCATTGGTGGCTTTTCTACGCTGATCTCGCATCTACAATGCTATCACCGTGACCACCACTATTTACAAGGATCAGGTGGGTCTGTTTTGGGAGAATGCAGTGATCAACTCTGAGTTGCCATTTACCAGAATTATCTACACTCTTGGTGATCGTTAACTCATAATCTCGGAACAGGTTATTCGGGACCTCTTCCAGTTTGGTGATACTCCTGAGATGCCCACTCTGTTTCGGAATGAGTTTATTGCTGGAGCTATGACATGCATCGGTTATCCAGGGGTGCCAAATGATCAATACCGAAAGGTGAATCTGCTTAAGGTTTGGAGATACTTAATGCATGTGATTATCGTCTGCCTTTCTCCTCGTAAGGCCGGTTTTGACGGAATCAACTATTCTACGGCCTCTACCATGCTTGCGTTGGTTTACAATAAGTCCTTCAACTTTTCACGGTATATATTCAAGGCGATGGTCGACAATGTTAATGCCGGGGATAAGGGTTGGAATCTATATCCACGCTTCATTCAGCTTCTTATCGATAATCAGCTTCCCGGTATTCCACCGAACGCTTGCGTCCGACTCCCATGAACGTCCGAATCTGGACTGTTTGTGCTGCTGGTGCAAATGCGGGTGGCAATTTTCCTATGTTTGGGCATATTGTTGATGAAGCTTATGTTGCTCCGCCCAACGACGGATTTATGGATATTTTGGCTGCACCTGGGCATCAACCTCAGGAGGAGGAACTACATCTCCATGAGGCACAGATACAGGTTGATGACCTGTTGCAGGAAATTGACAATTTTCTAGTTGGTGTACAAGCTGATCAGCCTAATCTTGAGGAACCAACTACTGAGGATTCGGATGGGGGCTCTACTCCTCAGACTTCTCCGAGGATTGTACCTTCAGAAAATGCGTTGAGAAATATTCAACGGTTTGATCCATGTAGGTTCAAACGTATTCAGTGACGCATTCGTCAGGGCACGACATCCGTGCGACCTGATCATGGAAAACGACCACGAGACGACGATTTCACAAATGAAGATTGGGTTCCACCCCAGTTTATCCGTCGTACTTCTACTTCTGCTTCAAGGCCACGGGTCGACATTCCCCGTGTTGAGGTTCCAGTTCAACCTTTGCCTTCGGTCATCCAAGAGCTACTGAAGAGAATGGATGCGATGCAGCAAACTATGGATAACTAAGCTCAGTTGATTCAGTCTCAGGCATCAGTTTTGGAGGTTCAAGCTGCGCAAATTAAAGCGTTAGAAGCAACGACAGCTTTTGTACCTACTTTGAATACTAGGGTTTTAGAATTAGAATCCCTAGCTACTGTTCTGGGGGAGTCAGGCCTACGTGCCATAGAAACAACATCTAGGGCATCTGCCGGAACACAGACTGACAATGTAAATGATAATGTAAATGTTTCTGATGATAATGAAATGGTTCGTTTGGATTACTTCTCGGTCGACGATATTCCAGGTCAACCAAGACCACTAGCTGTAGATTATTCACATGCTAATCTTTCTTTTATTCAGCGAATGGTAAATGAGGAAGGTCAGGCATCTGAACCTGAATTTGAGATTAATGATATGTTGACACCAAGGTCAAATTCGCTGCTTACACCTTTCAAGAAGGTGCACTCACATGGTGGAATACTCATGCCAGTTCTATGGGCATTGATGTAGCAAACCAACTCCCCTGGGCAGACCCGAAGAAAATGTTAAGGGACGAATATTGCCCCACCGAGGAACTCCAACGGTTGGAGGAAGAATTCTGACAGTTAACTGTTCAAGGCAATGATATCGCTGGTTACAGCACCAAATTCCAGCAACTCGCCTTTCTATGTCCGGGTTTAGTAGACAAGGATGAAAATGCATCAAGAAGTACATCCGCGGCCTCCTGGAGAACATCCAGGGAAATGTCGCCTCATCCAAGCCAACCACCATCCAAAGTCCTATCCGGCTTGCACACGAACTCATGGTGATGATTTTCAGTCGTGAGGCATCCACCACCCCTTCCAACAACAAACGCAAATCTACTGAACACCACGACCAACCAAACAAGAAGCCCACCGCCATCCAAGCTTACATCTCTGAACCACAGTTTGTGACTTCCGTTCGCGTGCAGGGAGATCCTCCAGTTTCTGCAGGTGTGACGCATTCTGGCTTGGTTAGGGGTAACCCCTCAACTGCTACTGGTTCCTCTAAGGCTTCGAGGCCGCTCAGATCCGCTGTGGGTAAGAGGAAGAAATTCATCGCCAAGACTTGGCGGAGATGGGTATTGTAACACCCCTCTTTTAATAACGTAATATTATATTAATAAATCGGAAGCGTAAGTAATTAAGACATACATTTGATTACTACATCATATTTATAATGTACAAAAACAATTTAAAGTTACATTATACTTGTTCAAAAGTAATAACCAACTTCACTATTCGGGGCATTACTTAAACAAACTTGATTTGACACAAAATGATCAGAGTAGCACAATCTTCAAACATTCCTTGCCTTTTTCATTAACTTCTTGCTACCCACATTTTATCAAAATCTGCAAGAAGTAACAACGAAGGATTAGCACGAAGCTAAGTGAGTAAATTCATCACACAACATTCAACTTAGCTTCATCACTTAATTACTCCTAATATCCGCAAATACTACTATCAACAATCAACAGATACTTAATGAGGATCGGTGGTTCTGGGGATAACCATGATACCCGGGAGGCTCCCCAAGAACGCTTACCCAACCATATCCGTATGGCCATACGGACGAGACCGATAGCTAGCGTTTATTACATTCAGATACAGAGTCTATACACACAACAAATGAAGTACAACTCTGTATCATTCATATAACAACCTGCTAGCCCAACCAACAGTTCATCAACTCGTTGACCTCATTAACAACAAATGCCCGAAGGCCACATATAACACATAGATTTATAATCAACCAAGTATAACAAATAATCAACAACAACAACATATCTACGATTACTAGTTGTAATCAAATGATTACAACTAAATCAAATGATGAGCTTTGAATCCACTCACCGATACCCTTGAAATCTCCACACTCAGCTTTTATTCACTGAGCCTTTGGTGTATCTGAAATACCACAACACACACAAGTTAATAACTTGTCATCAACCAACAATCTTAGATGAATCATGTTGTTATACAAGTAATCACACAACTAGCACATATATGTATTACTTATACACTTGTGAATGAAACACAAAACGAAACTGAGTTGAACTATTTCTAAACCATAGCAGATCTGTTTTACCTTAGCAGATCTGCTTTCGTATCAGATTTTTAAGCCATTTCTCTTAAGTAATTTTCTGTTGAGTTTTTGAACTAACTCAGCCGATCGGCTATACAAAGCCGTTCGGCTATTCATAAAAAGCCGATCTGCTTTGTGAAGCAGATCTGCTTCATTAGTTAAATTTTAACCATTCAGTTTCTGGGTTAAGTTCTGTTGCAATTTTACACTAGAGTAGCCGATCTGCTTTGCTTAGCCGATCGGCTTCTCAGCAAAACCCAGAAAACTTAGTTTTTGACCTGCACATTTCCAGCTCGCAACTAACTCTCAATACCCCAAATATTTGAGTACCAAATCGCATAAATCATACTTCAAACTACCAAGCAAGTATCACATAACACTAATTAACATCAAACAACATCACCAAGCAACAATCACTATCATGTTCAAGCTAATTTCATAAAACTTCAAGTATGAACTTGAATTACATTTCTATGGCAACAAATCACAACTTAAGCTATGAAATCAGTTAACTATCATTAACTAACCCACATATCAACTTCAAACACATATATAATTCATTCAATTTGTCAATTTCAAGTTTAACCTAACTATCATTGAAGTTCTTGAACTCACAATACTTACATGATGATGATGAAGATGATTCCAACAAAAGGATGATAGATAGCAAGCTAGAATGATTTCACAATTCCAATTCCAAAGTTTCAATTCTTCAATTTGATGAAATGTTAGGTTTTGTGTATTGAGAGGAAATGAAATTGGGGGAAGAATGAAATTTCTGGAAGTAACTAAAAGTTTGGTCGACTCCAGCTTAACCCAACTCAAATGTTTGGGTATTTTATACCCGTTCCAAATCTATTGTCTGGAACCGTAAAATCTCTTGCGAGAAATATTATTTTATTTTACTGTCAACTACAGTAATTTAAAACAACTAATATTTCACTAGTCACAATAAGTCCTAAGACTTATTCACCTAAGTTTTTCAATAACAATTAATAACAAGAAATTTCTAAATAATAAAATACTCAATTAATAATAAAAATTACCAGGCCGACGCGAGGATGTTACAAATCTCCCCTCCTTCAGGAGATTTCGTCCTCGAAATCTAATCAAACAATCCAGGATATCTGGATTTCATTAACTCTTCAGTTTCCCAAGTCAAATTTGAACCTAGACTGTGTCTCCATTTTACCAACACCATTGGTATCTGTTTCTTTCTAAGTTTAGTAGTCTTTCTATCTAAAATTTCAACCGGTTCTTCTATCAACTTCTGATTCTGATCGACTTTCAAATCTTGCAAAGGAAGAATTTGAGATTTATCTTCGACATTGCACTTCCTCAAATAACAAATATTAAACGTATCGTGAATACCAACGAGTTCAGGAGGAAGATCTAATGTAACTGATTGATCATTTACCAACTGTCGAATTTTAAAAGGACCAATGTATCTCGGTGCCAACTTTCCTCTTTTCCCAAATCTAATTACACCTTTCCATGGAGAAACTTTCAAATACACTAACTCACCTTCGGTAAAAATAACCGGTCGTCTACGTGGATCTGCATATTGTTTCTGTCTATCACGTGCAGCTTTTAACTTTTCTCGTGCGATAGCCACTTTATCAGCAGTAATTTGCACAATGTCAGGACCTGCAAATTGTTTTTCTCCCACTTCCAACCAACACGTAGGCGTTCTACAACGGCGACCATACAACATCTCATATGGCGACATACCAATACTCGAATGATAAGAATTATTATAAGCAAATTCTACCAAAGGAAGATGAGAATCCCAAGAATCTCCATATTCTAAAATACAAGCTCTTAGCATATCCTCTAACGTCTGAATAGTTCGTTCTGACTGACCGTCAGTCTGAGGATGATAAGCTGTACTGAGATTCACACGTGTACCCAACTGCTGTTGTAAATTCTGCCAAAAGCGTGAAATAAATCTAGCATCTCTATCTGATACAATCGATAATGGAATACCATGTCTTGTAACAATCTCATTAACATACAACTGTGCCAACTTACTCAGTGATGCAGTTTCATTAGAAGCCAGAAAATGAGCACTTTTGGTCAAACGATCAACAATAACCCAAATCATATCATTCCCTCGGTTAGTTTTTGGAAGTTTTGTCACAAAATCCATAGTTATATGTTCCCATTTCCATTCCGGAATCTCAAGCTGTTTCAACGACCCATACGGCTTCTGATGTTCAGCTTTCACTTGAGAACAAATATGACAATTACCAACAAACCTTGCAATATCAGTTTTCATTGTAGGCCACCAGTACAAAGGTTTTAAATCATTATACATTTTGGTACTCCCTGGATGAACAGACAATCTAGATTTGTGAGCTTCTGTCAAAATCACTTCTCGAAGACCTCCTATCAAAGGAATCCATACACGTGACTGAAAAGTTTTCAATCCTCTAGAATCATCAATCAACAAGTCTTTTCTTTTTGTCATAATCTCTGATTTTAAATTATGATTTAATAAAGCTTCTAACTGTACAGCTTTAATTTGATCCACTAAATCAGAAGAAACATTAACTTTCAAATAATAGACTTGGTTAGAAGTACCCTTTCGACTTAAGGCGTCTGCAACCATATTTATTTTTCCTGGATGGTATCTAATCTCACAATCATAATCTTTGATTAATTCTAACCATCGCCTCTGACGCATATTTAACTCTTTCTGTGAAAACATATACTGAAGACTCTTGTGATCTGTATATATAACACATTTAGTACCATACAAGTAATGCCTCCAGATTTTCAATGCAAACACTACAGCTGCAAGTTCTAAATCATGGGTAGGATAATTTCTTTCATGAGTTTTGAGCTGGCGAGAAGCATAAGCAATGACATGATCTCGCTGCATTAAAACACAACCTAAACCCACAATAGATGCATCACAATATACAACAAAATCATCAGATCCATCTGGTAAAACTAACACAGGAGACTGACACAACAACTGTTTCAATGTCTGAAAAGCTGTTTCCTGTTGTTCACACCATTCAAATTTTACATCTTTACGAGTCAATTTAGTCAATGGACTAGTTATCTTCGAAAAGTCTTTAATAAATTTTCTATAATATCCAGCTAGCCCAAGAAAACTCTTGATTTCAGAAGGATTCTTTGGAACATTCCATTTCATAATAGCTTCAATTTTTGAAGGATCAACTTTAACACCATCTTTACATATGATATGACCCAAAAATTGTACTTCTCGAATCCAGAATTCGCATTTTGAAAACTTGGCATATAATTGTTCTCTTTTCAAAGTTTCCAACACTAATTTCAAATGCATTTCATGTTCTGATTCGGATTTGGAATACACAAGAATATCATCGATAAACACTATCACAAATTTATCAAGAAAAGGACGACATACACGGTTCATTAAATCCATAAACACTGCCGGAGCATTGGTTAAACCAAATGGCATTACTAGAAATTCATAGTGACCATACCTGGTACGAAAAGCAGTCTTTGGAATGTCTTGCTCACGAACACGAACTTGATAGAATCCCGACCTCAAATCAATTTTAGAATATACCGAAGATCCCTGCAACTGATCAAATAAATCATCTATTCGAGGCAAAGGATATTTATTCTTTACTGTTCTTTTGTTTAATTCCCGATAATCAATACACATTCTGAATGACCCATCTTTCTTTTTTACAAACAAAACCGGTGCACCCCAAGGAGAAGAACTAGGTCTAATAAAACCTCTATCCAACAATTCCTGAATCTGTTTCATCATCTCACACATTTCAGACGGAGCTAATCTATAGGGAGCTTTAGCTACAGATGAAGAACCAGGAATAAGATCAATCTGATACTCAACATCTCTAACCGGTGGTAATCCAGGTAATTCATCGGGAAACACTTCTGGATATTCAGAAACAACCGGAACTTCTGAAATAGACTTCTTTTCTAATTTGGCATCAATAACATATGCTAGATAAGACCTACAGCCTTTGGACAACGATTTCCTAGCTTTCATCATAGAAATCAGAGGAATACAACCCTTATCCCGTTCTCCTCGAGCCAGAACATATGACTCATCAGAAATTGGGATCCTAATCAACTTACTGTGGCAATCTATACTTGCTTTAAACTGACTTAACCAATCCATGCCAATAATCACATCAAAACTTGGAATCGGCATTAATAGAAACGAAATTGGAAAAGTATGACCATCTATCACAATATTAGCTCCAGTCACCGAGGTGGTAACAGGAACTAAGTTGCCACTTACAATCTCTACTTCTAAGGGCTTATTTATCACAGTAGGGATTAATCTCAACTTATCACAAAAACACACAGATATGAAAGAACAATTTGCTCCAGAATCAAATAATACACGAGCTGGTACAGAGTTTATGAGAAAAGTACCCGTGATCACATCATCTGTGTGGACAGCCTCATCGACTGTCATCTGAAAAGCCCTACTCAGTGCTGGCGGAGGGTTCTTTCGCTTTTGACCGGAAGATGATGAACTTCCAACCGTACCCGACCCAGTCTTTCCTGCCTCTGGACATTGACCAACTCGATGTCCTTCTTTCTTACAAGTCCAACACACAAAATTAGGATACCGACAATTCTTAATCTCATGACCTAACTCACCACATTTCAGACACTTATGGGTTTGAGCTGTACATGGACCGTCATGTCTAGATCTACACGGACTGCACCAATTGGGTCCACCAACTGATCCAGAAGAACTAGTCATCCCACTTGACCTTCTATTATGTCGACTACTTTGCCACCTAGATTTGCCCTTACTAGAAGAATCACTTCTACTTCTTGAGGAAGAAAAAGTAGAAATATCTCTCGGTGGATACCTACGAGAACCTCTCATATCACTGTCAACAGCACGTGCCAAAACAAAAGCCTGAGATAAGTCTCTAGCCAATCGAACTGAAGTACGATACTCATGGGGTAAAGTTTCAACAAACTGTTCAATTTTAGTCTTTTCATCAGGGACCCACTGTTGAACAAAGCGGAGCTTGTCGGTAAACTGGGCAATTAAATCATCAATTGTCATCTTATCAGTTAGTTGAAGATTCATAAATTCCCGTCGAATCCGTGCCATATCAAAATCCGAGCAATACTGATTACAAACTGCTTGATGAAATTCTGTCCATCGAATAGCCTTCTTTTGCTGCTCAGCTAAATGACCTGTAACCGAATCCCACCACACCATGGCTGCATCTTTCATACATTGTACCGCAAACATTACTTTAGAATCTTCATCACAACTTGTCACTTCAAATTTCCGTTCAATATCTCGTAACCAATTCAATGTTACAGATGGATTTGTACTACCACGATACTCTGGTGGTTTACTAGCCATAAAGGTTTTAAAAGAACATCTCTTACTAGATTGAGAAGAAGATCCAGTACCAACAGTAGAAGTTTGTTGTTGATATGCAAGTTGTTGAGCCGCAGCTTCCTCGGCTTTTCTTTTAAATTCCCTCAAAAGAATCAATTCATCCTCCATCTCATGCACATATTCATCTCTTTCTAATTCATAGTGATGATGAGCAGATGTACCTTCATGAATATGTTGCTCTTGTTGTGTGTTCGACTGAGGAGCATCTATCCGAGAGGCATTATTCGGGTGGCCGGTTGGTTGCTCATTATCTGCCATTTCTGAAATCAACAAAACACTTGAACTTTGTTAATCGTTAGTACCTATCTACTAACAATTATCGACCAATGCTAAATCCCAAACCAGGAATGTTTGACTAAACATGCTCCAGTTTTGAGGTTTGAACATTCTTCAATGCTCAATTATCCCAAAACCATGCTCTGATACCAACTTGTAACACCCCTCTTTTAATAACGTAATATTATATTAATAAATCGGAAGCGTAAGTAATTAAGACATACATTTGATTACTACATCATATTTATAATGTACAAAAACAATTTAAAGTTACATTATACTTGTTCAAAAGTAATAACCAACTTCACTATTCGGGGCATTACTTAAACAAACTTGATTTGACACAAAATGATCAGAGTAGCACAATCTTCAAACATTCCTTGCCTTTTTCATTAACTTCTTGCTACCCACATTTTATCAAAATCTGCAAGAAGTAACAACGAAGGATTAGCACGAAGCTAAGTGAGTAAATTCATCACACAACATTCAACTTAGCTTCATCACTTAATTACTCCTAATATCCGCAAATACTACTATCAACAATCAACAGATACTTAATGAGGATCGGTGGTTCTGGGGATAACCATGATACCCGGGAGGCTCCCCAAGAACGCTTACCCAACCATATCCGTATGGCCATACGGACGAGACCGATAGCTAGCGTTTATTACATTCAGATACAGAGTCTATACACACAACAAATGAAGTACAACTCTGTATCATTCATATAACAACCTGCTAGCCCAACCAACAGTTCATCAACTCGTTGACCTCATTAACAACAAATGCCCGAAGGCCACATATAACACATAGATTTATAATCAACCAAGTATAACAAATAATCAACAACAACAACATATCTACGATTACTAGTTGTAATCAAATGATTACAACTAAATCAAATGATGAGCTTTGAATCCACTCACCGATACCCTTGAAATCTCCACACTCAGCTTTTATTCACTGAGCCTTTGGTGTATCTGAAATACCACAACACACACAAGTTAATAACTTGTCATCAACCAACAATCTTAGATGAATCATGTTGTTATACAAGTAATCACACAACTAGCACATATATGTATTACTTATACACTTGTGAATGAAACACAAAACGAAACTGAGTTGAACTATTTCTAAACCATAGCAGATCTGTTTTACCTTAGCAGATCTGCTTTCGTATCAGATTTTTAAGCCATTTCTCTTAAGTAATTTTCTGTTGAGTTTTTGAACTAACTCAGCCGATCGGCTATACAAAGCCGTTCGGCTATTCATAAAAAGCCGATCTGCTTTGTGAAGCAGATCTGCTTCATTAGTTAAATTTTAACCATTCAGTTTCTGGGTTAAGTTCTGTTGCAATTTTACACTAGAGTAGCCGATCTGCTTTGCTTAGCCGATCGGCTTCTCAGCAAAACCCAGAAAACTTAGTTTTTGACCTGCACATTTCCAGCTCGCAACTAACTCTCAATACCCCAAATATTTGAGTACCAAATCGCATAAATCATACTTCAAACTACCAAGCAAGTATCACATAACACTAATTAACATCAAACAACATCACCAAGCAACAATCACTATCATGTTCAAGCTAATTTCATAAAACTTCAAGTATGAACTTGAATTACATTTCTATGGCAACAAATCACAACTTAAGCTATGAAATCAGTTAACTATCATTAACTAACCCACATATCAACTTCAAACACATATATAATTCATTCAATTTGTCAATTTCAAGTTTAACCTAACTATCATTGAAGTTCTTGAACTCACAATACTTACATGATGATGATGAAGATGATTCCAACAAAAGGATGATAGATAGCAAGCTAGAATGATTTCACAATTCCAATTCCAAAGTTTCAATTCTTCAATTTGATGAAATGTTAGGTTTTGTGTATTGAGAGGAAATGAAATTGGGGGAAGAATGAAATTTCTGGAAGTAACTAAAAGTTTGGTCGACTCCAGCTTAACCCAACTCAAATGTTTGGGTATTTTATACCCGTTCCAAATCTATTGTCTGGAACCGTAAAATCTCTTGCGAGAAATATTATTTTATTTTACTGTCAACTACAGTAATTTAAAACAACTAATATTTCACTAGTCACAATAAGTCCTAAGACTTATTCACCTAAGTTTTTCAATAACAATTAATAACAAGAAATTTCTAAATAATAAAATACTCAATTAATAATAAAAATTACCAGGCCGACGCGAGGATGTTACAAATCTCCCCTCCTTCAGGAGATTTCGTCCTCGAAATCTAATCAAACAATCCAGGATATCTGGATTTCATTAACTCTTCAGTTTCCCAAGTCAAATTTGAACCTAGACTGTGTCTCCATTTTACCAACACCATTGGTATCTGTTTCTTTCTAAGTTTAGTAGTCTTTCTATCTAAAATTTCAACCGGTTCTTCTATCAACTTCTGATTCTGATCGACTTTCAAATCTTGCAAAGGAAGAATTTGAGATTTATCTTCGACATTGCACTTCCTCAAATAACAAATATTAAACGTATCGTGAATACCAACGAGTTCAGGAGGAAGATCTAATGTAACTGATTGATCATTTACCAACTGTCGAATTTTAAAAGGACCAATGTATCTCGGTGCCAACTTTCCTCTTTTCCCAAATCTAATTACACCTTTCCATGGAGAAACTTTCAAATACACTAACTCACCTTCGGTAAAAATAACCGGTCGTCTACGTGGATCTGCATATTGTTTCTGTCTATCACGTGCAGCTTTTAACTTTTCTCGTGCGATAGCCACTTTATCAGCAGTAATTTGCACAATGTCAGGACCTGCAAATTGTTTTTCTCCCACTTCCAACCAACACGTAGGCGTTCTACAACGGCGACCATACAACATCTCATATGGCGACATACCAATACTCGAATGATAAGAATTATTATAAGCAAATTCTACCAAAGGAAGATGAGAATCCCAAGAATCTCCATATTCTAAAATACAAGCTCTTAGCATATCCTCTAACGTCTGAATAGTTCGTTCTGACTGACCGTCAGTCTGAGGATGATAAGCTGTACTGAGATTCACACGTGTACCCAACTGCTGTTGTAAATTCTGCCAAAAGCGTGAAATAAATCTAGCATCTCTATCTGATACAATCGATAATGGAATACCATGTCTTGTAACAATCTCATTAACATACAACTGTGCCAACTTACTCAGTGATGCAGTTTCATTAGAAGCCAGAAAATGAGCACTTTTGGTCAAACGATCAACAATAACCCAAATCATATCATTCCCTCGGTTAGTTTTTGGAAGTTTTGTCACAAAATCCATAGTTATATGTTCCCATTTCCATTCCGGAATCTCAAGCTGTTTCAACGACCCATACGGCTTCTGATGTTCAGCTTTCACTTGAGAACAAATATGACAATTACCAACAAACCTTGCAATATCAGTTTTCATTGTAGGCCACCAGTACAAAGGTTTTAAATCATTATACATTTTGGTACTCCCTGGATGAACAGACAATCTAGATTTGTGAGCTTCTGTCAAAATCACTTCTCGAAGACCTCCTATCAAAGGAATCCATACACGTGACTGAAAAGTTTTCAATCCTCTAGAATCATCAATCAACAAGTCTTTTCTTTTTGTCATAATCTCTGATTTTAAATTATGATTTA
Organism: Pseudognaphalium luteoalbum; assembly: GCA_963422505.1. Lineage (NCBI taxonomy): Eukaryota > Viridiplantae > Streptophyta > Magnoliopsida > Asterales > Asteraceae > Pseudognaphalium > Pseudognaphalium luteoalbum. The sequence continues at coordinate 55,757,059 of OY730196.1, forward strand.
ATAAAGCTTCTAACTGTACAGCTTTAATTTGATCCACTAAATCAGAAGAAACATTAACTTTCAAATAATAGACTTGGTTAGAAGTACCCTTTCGACTTAAGGCGTCTGCAACCATATTTATTTTTCCTGGATGGTATCTAATCTCACAATCATAATCTTTGATTAATTCTAACCATCGCCTCTGACGCATATTTAACTCTTTCTGTGAAAACATATACTGAAGACTCTTGTGATCTGTATATATAACACATTTAGTACCATACAAGTAATGCCTCCAGATTTTCAATGCAAACACTACAGCTGCAAGTTCTAAATCATGGGTAGGATAATTTCTTTCATGAGTTTTGAGCTGGCGAGAAGCATAAGCAATGACATGATCTCGCTGCATTAAAACACAACCTAAACCCACAATAGATGCATCACAATATACAACAAAATCATCAGATCCATCTGGTAAAACTAACACAGGAGACTGACACAACAACTGTTTCAATGTCTGAAAAGCTGTTTCCTGTTGTTCACACCATTCAAATTTTACATCTTTACGAGTCAATTTAGTCAATGGACTAGTTATCTTCGAAAAGTCTTTAATAAATTTTCTATAATATCCAGCTAGCCCAAGAAAACTCTTGATTTCAGAAGGATTCTTTGGAACATTCCATTTCATAATAGCTTCAATTTTTGAAGGATCAACTTTAACACCATCTTTACATATGATATGACCCAAAAATTGTACTTCTCGAATCCAGAATTCGCATTTTGAAAACTTGGCATATAATTGTTCTCTTTTCAAAGTTTCCAACACTAATTTCAAATGCATTTCATGTTCTGATTCGGATTTGGAATACACAAGAATATCATCGATAAACACTATCACAAATTTATCAAGAAAAGGACGACATACACGGTTCATTAAATCCATAAACACTGCCGGAGCATTGGTTAAACCAAATGGCATTACTAGAAATTCATAGTGACCATACCTGGTACGAAAAGCAGTCTTTGGAATGTCTTGCTCACGAACACGAACTTGATAGAATCCCGACCTCAAATCAATTTTAGAATATACCGAAGATCCCTGCAACTGATCAAATAAATCATCTATTCGAGGCAAAGGATATTTATTCTTTACTGTTCTTTTGTTTAATTCCCGATAATCAATACACATTCTGAATGACCCATCTTTCTTTTTTACAAACAAAACCGGTGCACCCCAAGGAGAAGAACTAGGTCTAATAAAACCTCTATCCAACAATTCCTGAATCTGTTTCATCATCTCACACATTTCAGACGGAGCTAATCTATAGGGAGCTTTAGCTACAGATGAAGAACCAGGAATAAGATCAATCTGATACTCAACATCTCTAACCGGTGGTAATCCAGGTAATTCATCGGGAAACACTTCTGGATATTCAGAAACAACCGGAACTTCTGAAATAGACTTCTTTTCTAATTTGGCATCAATAACATATGCTAGATAAGACCTACAGCCTTTGGACAACGATTTCCTAGCTTTCATCATAGAAATCAGAGGAATACAACCCTTATCCCGTTCTCCTCGAGCCAGAACATATGACTCATCAGAAATTGGGATCCTAATCAACTTACTGTGGCAATCTATACTTGCTTTAAACTGACTTAACCAATCCATGCCAATAATCACATCAAAACTTGGAATCGGCATTAATAGAAACGAAATTGGAAAAGTATGACCATCTATCACAATATTAGCTCCAGTCACCGAGGTGGTAACAGGAACTAAGTTGCCACTTACAATCTCTACTTCTAAGGGCTTATTTATCACAGTAGGGATTAATCTCAACTTATCACAAAAACACACAGATATGAAAGAACAATTTGCTCCAGAATCAAATAATACACGAGCTGGTACAGAGTTTATGAGAAAAGTACCCGTGATCACATCATCTGTGTGGACAGCCTCATCGACTGTCATCTGAAAAGCCCTACTCAGTGCTGGCGGAGGGTTCTTTCGCTTTTGACCGGAAGATGATGAACTTCCAACCGTACCCGACCCAGTCTTTCCTGCCTCTGGACATTGACCAACTCGATGTCCTTCTTTCTTACAAGTCCAACACACAAAATTAGGATACCGACAATTCTTAATCTCATGACCTAACTCACCACATTTCAGACACTTATGGGTTTGAGCTGTACATGGACCGTCATGTCTAGATCTACACGGACTGCACCAATTGGGTCCACCAACTGATCCAGAAGAACTAGTCATCCCACTTGACCTTCTATTATGTCGACTACTTTGCCACCTAGATTTGCCCTTACTAGAAGAATCACTTCTACTTCTTGAGGAAGAAAAAGTAGAAATATCTCTCGGTGGATACCTACGAGAACCTCTCATATCACTGTCAACAGCACGTGCCAAAACAAAAGCCTGAGATAAGTCTCTAGCCAATCGAACTGAAGTACGATACTCATGGGGTAAAGTTTCAACAAACTGTTCAATTTTAGTCTTTTCATCAGGGACCCACTGTTGAACAAAGCGGAGCTTGTCGGTAAACTGGGCAATTAAATCATCAATTGTCATCTTATCAGTTAGTTGAAGATTCATAAATTCCCGTCGAATCCGTGCCATATCAAAATCCGAGCAATACTGATTACAAACTGCTTGATGAAATTCTGTCCATCGAATAGCCTTCTTTTGCTGCTCAGCTAAATGACCTGTAACCGAATCCCACCACACCATGGCTGCATCTTTCATACATTGTACCGCAAACATTACTTTAGAATCTTCATCACAACTTGTCACTTCAAATTTCCGTTCAATATCTCGTAACCAATTCAATGTTACAGATGGATTTGTACTACCACGATACTCTGGTGGTTTACTAGCCATAAAGGTTTTAAAAGAACATCTCTTACTAGATTGAGAAGAAGATCCAGTACCAACAGTAGAAGTTTGTTGTTGATATGCAAGTTGTTGAGCCGCAGCTTCCTCGGCTTTTCTTTTAAATTCCCTCAAAAGAATCAATTCATCCTCCATCTCATGCACATATTCATCTCTTTCTAATTCATAGTGATGATGAGCAGATGTACCTTCATGAATATGTTGCTCTTGTTGTGTGTTCGACTGAGGAGCATCTATCCGAGAGGCATTATTCGGGTGGCCGGTTGGTTGCTCATTATCTGCCATTTCTGAAATCAACAAAACACTTGAACTTTGTTAATCGTTAGTACCTATCTACTAACAATTATCGACCAATGCTAAATCCCAAACCAGGAATGTTTGACTAAACATGCTCCAGTTTTGAGGTTTGAACATTCTTCAATGCTCAATTATCCCAAAACCATGCTCTGATACCAACTTGTAACACCCCTCTTTTAATAACGTAATATTATATTAATAAATCGGAAGCGTAAGTAATTAATACATACATTTGATTACTACATCATATTTATAATGTACAAAAACAATTTAAAGTTACATTATACTTGTTCAAAAGTAATAACCAACTTCACTATTCGGGGCATTACTTAAACAAACTTGATTTGACACAAAATGATCAGAGTAGCACAATCTTCAAACATTCCTTGCCTTTTTCATTAACTTCTTGCTACCCACATTTTATCAAAATCTGCAAGAAGTAACAACGAAGGATTAGCACGAAGCTAAGTGAGTAAATTCATCACACAACATTCAACTTAGCTTCATCACTTAATTACTCCTAATATCCGCAAATACTACTATCAACAATCAACAGATACTTAATGAGGATCGGTGGTTCTGGGGATAACCATGATACCCGGGAGGCTCCCCAAGAACGCTTACCCAACCATATCCGTATGGCCATACGGACGAGACCGATAGCTAGCGTTTATTACATTCAGATACAGAGTCTATACACACAACAAATGAAGTACAACTCTGTATCATTCATATAACAACCTGCTAGCCCAACCAACAGTTCATCAACTCGTTGACCTCATTAACAACAAATGCCCGAAGGCCACATATAACACATAGATTTATAATCAACCAAGTATAACAAATAATCAACAACAACAACATATCTACGATTACTAGTTGTAATCAAATGATTACAACTAAATCAAATGATGAGCTTTGAATCCACTCACCGATACCCTTGAAATCTCCACACTCAGCTTTTATTCACTGAGCCTTTGGTGTATCTGAAATACCACAACACACACAAGTTAATAACTTGTCATCAACCAACAATCTTAGATGAATCATGTTGTTATACAAGTAATCACACAACTAGCACATATATGTATTACTTATACACTTGTGAATGAAACACAAAACGAAACTGAGTTGAACTATTTCTAAACCATAGCAGATCTGTTTTACCTTAGCAGATCTGCTTTCGTATCAGATTTTTAAGCCATTTCTCTTAAGTAATTTTCTGTTGAGTTTTTGAACTAACTCAGCCGATCGGCTATACAAAGCCGTTCGGCTATTCATAAAAAGCCGATCTGCTTTGTGAAGCAGATCTGCTTCATTAGTTAAATTTTAACCATTCAGTTTCTGGGTTAAGTTCTGTTGCAATTTTACACTAGAGTAGCCGATCTGCTTTGCTTAGCCGATCGGCTTCTCAGCAAAACCCAGAAAACTTAGTTTTTGACCTGCACATTTCCAGCTCGCAACTAACTCTCAATACCCCAAATATTTGAGTACCAAATCGCATAAATCATACTTCAAACTACCAAGCAAGTATCACATAACACTAATTAACATCAAACAACATCACCAAGCAACAATCACTATCATGTTCAAGCTAATTTCATAAAACTTCAAGTATGAACTTGAATTACATTTCTATGGCAACAAATCACAACTTAAGCTATGAAATCAGTTAACTATCATTAACTAACCCACATATCAACTTCAAACACATATATAATTCATTCAATTTGTCAATTTCAAGTTTAACCTAACTATCATTGAAGTTCTTGAACTCACAATACTTACATGATGATGATGAAGATGATTCCAACAAAAGGATGATAGATAGCAAGCTAGAATGATTTCACAATTCCAATTCCAAAGTTTCAATTCTTCAATTTGATGAAATGTTAGGTTTTGTGTATTGAGAGGAAATGAAATTGGGGGAAGAATGAAATTTCTGGAAGTAACTAAAAGTTTGGTCGACTCCAGCTTAACCCAACTCAAATGTTTGGGTATTTTATACCCGTTCCAAATCTATTGTCTGGAACCGTAAAATCTCTTGCGAGAAATATTATTTTATTTTACTGTCAACTACAGTAATTTAAAACAACTAATATTTCACTAGTCACAATAAGTCCTAAGACTTATTCACCTAAGTTTTTCAATAACAATTAATAACAAGAAATTTCTAAATAATAAAATACTCAATTAATAATAAAAATTACCAGGCCGACGCGAGGATGTTACAGGTATGTCTAACTTCGAATCGGCCGGGCCTCTTCCACGCGAAGGTAAGCATAACACCTTTAATTTCCGCGACCTGCCTATTTTGTTTTTACTTTTGCGATTTCGTAAGAGGCTTTGTGTTGCATATTACAAACTGAAAGATGAAGCTGAGGGTGACAACTGGTTGAATGACCTACAGCTGGATGACCTGCACATGCCCAAGAGGATGAGATCCTTAGATACTTCCATCTCTATTGAAGAGTTTGATGCGAATCAGGTCGGGGGATCCCTTGAAACTCACTCCCGATTTCCCAGTGTAGACCGAGAAAATCCTCCCGTCATCCAGGATGGCCAGGGTTCAGATTCCAAAATGCCAAAGACCCATCCAGATATGAATCCTGAGGTTCTTGACAAACTTTTAAGGATTGTTTTGCCTAGCGAAGTTATTGACCATGCCAAAGCGTTATCAGATACGGAGTTGCTTGGGAGCGGTGACTAGGCTTTGTATGACCACTTGCTGTGGAGTTTGAGCCAGCATGACCGCGTTAAAGCATTATCTCATTAGTGTTCCATTCAGCGCATCCAGCTTGAAGTTCAAGGGATCGATGTCCAGAAGCTGAGATTGGAAATTGCTAACCTGAGGCAGGAGAGGAAGAGTTGAGCAGATTCTGTTGAGATAATTACCGAGCTTGAGGCTACAAAGCTATCCCTCGAAGAGGCGCTTACCAAAGCCAATTATGTGTCTTATGAGCAGGGTACTGTGATCGTAGCTAAAGAGGAGTTAATATCTAGCCTGAATGCTCAGCTAAGCTAGAAGGATGGTCAGATCTTGACTCAAGGTGATCAGATTGCTGCACACGCCAACAGTCTCAAGGAACTGAACGAGCAGCTTCAGGCAGAGATAGCCGCTAAAGATTTGGCTGCGAGTGAGCTGAAGAAACTGCATTATGGGCTGGCTTCTATTGGGGCAAAGGTGTTAAGGGATCCCACTGTGACGGATCCATTTACAGCATATGCGGAGGGTTTAAAAGAGTATGGAGGGCATCGAGCCGCTTCTCTTGCCCAGAAACTGCTATTTTGGCGAGGATCCCTCCAAGATGCCCCAGGAGCTGTTGCAACTAATAAAGTCCGAGTGTCATGACAAGCTGAAAGAGTTGTTCGAGAGATCCTTCCAGGCGAATTCTCCTTATCTTGCTAAGGTTGTGGCTGCTGAAGGTGCATCGGTTGATGAGATTTTGGCTATTGAGCCGTGATTGCGCTTTCTAGTTATGTTGTTTTTAATGCTTTTGGGTGCCCGGTTTGGGCTTGTAATGACTCTTGACATTATCTTTTGTTGCTCGCAATGAGCTTTTGAACATGTTCCACTTCGAATATTTGAATGCTTTTGGTGCCCGCTTTGAGGCTTGTAAATATTTATGCTAATATTTTAAGCATTATTTTGCTTGCATTCGTTTTTGCATTTGTAGATATTATTTGCGCGCTCCGTTAGTTTGTTTGCTTGTTCATTTGTTTGTTTGTTTGTTTGTTATGACTGGCAAGTCTAGATTGCCTGAAAATGGTTGACATCTTGCCGGATAGCGGGTCTCTTGACCTACGCTCAGCACGGGGCAACTTTTCTGATCAACCCCTTAGACTTGGAAGCCTCGGGGGATCTCTACCAGGGGACTAGCTAGAAAGCACCTCCCGCGGGGGTAGGATCATCTCATCAATTCGCGTCGGAGAGCCTCGGGCTATCGCCGGAGGATGGGATGATTTGGCCAATGCAGGCTGGGTTTGTTTTTGCATTTATAAATATGCATAAGTATTCGATATGGGTTATTTTGACGATTTCGGTTTTCATTCATGGGTTGTATAACAAAATGCAAATACGAGCTCCAGGGGCTGATCAGGCCCAAACTGGAGGTAGCCCGCTTGTCTCCATTCATATGAATAATTTATTTTGGGACTTTGAACATGCCTAACACATGGCAGAGGTATGTCCGATACAAGAGTTTTTCCTAGCATGCGGAAGTAGTATGCCTAATACATGACTTTTTAGCTAAGACTTGGCAGAGATATGCCTAACACAAAAGTTTTCGTCATGCGGTTATTTAGCATCTTGACGTTCAAGCGATGGTGACAAGCTCGCTCAGATGTAACATCGTTTGAGGTTCGTAGCATGCCAGGTTCGTGGCAGTGGTGTAACACCCGGTCAAAAAGGGCCAAAATTCAGGCCCAATTTAAACTTTCATTCCACGTATCGCATACGCAATATTATCAAAGTATTCAAGTATTATATATATATATATAATTATATATATAATGTCAAACGATTATCCAAAAATCTGACAGAACGCAGAAACTCAAAACGGACGTTGGTGCAAAACTTATCTAAATAAATTGTTATTGTTGAAAATAATATTTATTTACTTGGAGGAAATTTAAACAAATTTTGTTTCACTTAAAAATGTGTTCTATTTAGTTGAGACAACTCGAAACAAAGCCATAAAACTTTAACACAAACATTTTATTTTATTAAATGTTTCGACTTAATAACATTTCGAAATTATATAAATGAATTTCATAATTTAAAAAGTATTAAATTTATTTAACGATCGGGTACCTGAACACGGGTATTTTGTACTGGAAAATGGGGACAAAACACCCACTTCTTTTCCTAAAAATTTGGATCTGGCTCCCCTCCCTTTCTTCTTTGATACGCAGACCCAACCCCCCCCCCCCCCTTTTTTATTTCACTTCATTTTTCTTCTTCTCCATTTCTTTCATCTATCTTTTTCTCACCATCTCAATAACAACAACAATAAACAACACCACTAAGATATCATCATCATCATCGATTATCATCACCATTTAAACATCATCATCAACAATCTCTTCCTCCTCCCCTCTCGGTTAACCACCACCGGCGGCCCCCAACCCCATCATCAAACCGAAATCATCATCAACAACAACACCAACGAGCAGCAGCAGTAGCAGTAGCTCACCACCATCACCATCATCATCATCATCTCCGGCTACCACCTCCAACGTGAGCCACCACACATCCCCTTTTTATTTTGAGTTTTATATAGCTTATTATATCATGATTTAGTGTAATAATCGATGTTTATGTTTGAAGTATTGAGTTGGAAACTGTTTTTGCGTTTTGATTTTACTTGGTTTGGCCGGGAAACACAAGGAACCGGCGGGTCGGGTTCCAGACCCGGCGGGTCGACCAGGAACAAAACAGTGCAGGTCTTTTGACAAGTGTCGCTAATCATTTAGCGACACTTCATTAAGTGTTGCTAAGCTGTCTAGTGATGCCCTTAAGTGTCGCTAAAAACGTCAGATCTTCATATTTTTGCGTCACTAATGCTAGTGTCGCCCATATTTAATAAATGTCGCCAAAAATGGAATTTGTCACAAAAATTACTTTTTCAAAAAGTATTAAACTTACGAATCGTGAATATATTAATACGATACGACACACAAAAACATACGAAATACATTTATACGAAACAAACAAAATTATAATTTTGTAATATAATTTCAATCCGCCACCAACGGGCCGTACACGTTTATAAACTTCAAAAACAAACACAAAACGAATACTCGAACATAATTAAAACGGATAAACATAAATACGAATGGTTTATTAAAACGTCCAATCACTCATTATAAATGTCGCGTGTTTAGGACACTAGGAGATTACGACTCGGACATAAGCTTTCTTAGGATTGCTAACTCCTCCGGTGAGTTCATGGCCCCACTCTTTCAAATGTTTTACTATTTTCGGGGTGAAAATGCATACTCAACATTTTTATAAACTATTGTTTATTAAAAGCTACTGATCTAACACGATAATTGCTTATCACCACTTATGATAGGATTACAACTTGGAAATACTTTGGTACGCTAATTTACCCTAGCTTGATGATACTTGTACATTCTTACGAGTACAACTTACATGTTGTGGTGGTATTACAAAATGATTGATTGTTACAGGTTACGTAATTGTTGTGTATTTGTGACGGTTCTCAAATGTGTTGTTCTTTTATGTGTAGCTTACTTATGTGTAACTTAATTATATGTACCCAAATATGTGTTAGTTAATTTCCTTGTGTGTTTACCTTTATATGTTATTTTAGAAATAATGTGTCTATTTGTTAAGAATTTCAAGAATACTAGATACTACAAGACATAGATTCAAGAATACAAGAAACCATAGTTACAACCTAAGAATACAAGAATAATTAGATTTAAATACAAGATTAATACAAGATTAGAATACAAGAACACTAGAAAACTAGAATCAAGAAATTGCAAGATACTTAGAATATAAGAATTACAAGAAATACAAGAACCAAGAAATAAAGTCAAGAAATATCAAGAACCTATGTGATGGCAATAAATTGTCAAGAATGTCAAGAACCTATTTGCAAGAATCAAGAAATTATCTGTCAAGAACTGTCAAGAAATGTCAAGAAACTAGAAATTACAAGAACTAGAAACCAGAACACCTAGACTCCAAGGACTTAGACATTTCAAGAACTCAAGAAACAAGACTCAAGGAAACTAGAACTAGATAACAAGAAATTAATTGATTTAATTTTGATATTCAAGAATAGTTCAAGATACATAGATTCAAGAAACTCAAGAAAATAGAAACTGGATAAAACAAGAATAGAACTTAAGACGCTAAGAGTCGTTCGAGGTTGAACTGTTATACAAGATTGTACATAACTAAACACTACTATTTTTACTAAGTATAAATTTTATACTTCTTGAAATGATTTGTAAAATCATTATTACTGTTTTCTGATAAACACCTGTGAACTCAACAGCTTTATAGCTGACTGTTTTAGTATGCATTTTCAAATATCATGCTTTAGTAGGATTGGCCTGTCAGGATCCTAGCTCGAGTCGCATGCATACATTTAGCTTGAGATTTCTTTGTATTATTTTTGTATTATTAGTCATGTATTGAAATCTCTAGGAATCGTTGGCGAACTCCAACTACTTATGTATAAACTTATTTATTAATGTAATGTATTTTCGACATCTCATTTAGATTCGTTCATTATATACCTTTATGCTCGTGGATATTTGATTTGGTAGCACCCCGACCCGACCGCTTCCGCAACCCAAAATTTGGGGGTGTTACAAGTGGGAAGCCGTTGACCATTATCAGGCTGTACGCTCCGTTTCCATGGCAGGTGGCTACCCTGTAGGGACCCTCCCAGTTAGGCCCAAGCTTTCTAGTGTTTTCCGCACGGCTAGCCTCATTTTTTCTCCATACGTAGTCCCCTATGGTGCACATTAGGGGGTGAACCCTACGGTTATAATACCGCACTATCATTCTCTTGTTTTCTGCTTCCCTTATAGCTGCGTACATGTGCCTTTCCTTGATTTTATCGAGGTTTCCCCTCAATTGTTCTGCGTTAACATCGGCGTTAAACTGCGCAACCCTCAGGGTAGAGACGCTGATCTCTGCGGGGATAACCGCTTCAGAACTGTAAACAAGGCTGTATGGGGTTTCCCCCGTGGATTCTTTGGGGATTGTTCTGTGTGCCCATAGCACATTGGGTAACTCCTCCGTCCATCCGCTTTGACATTCATCGAGGCGCGCCTTTATTCCGTTGACAATGTCTCGATTCGTGACCTCTACTTGCCCGTTAGCCAGGGGATGCGCTACGGATGTGAACATTTGCTTGATATGGAGGCCAGTACACCATGATTTGAATGGGTTTTCGGCAAACTGTTTGTCGTAATCGCTCACGATTTCGTGAGGGATTCCAAAACGGCACACGATATCCTCCCATCCGAAGGTTAGCACCTTGTTGCCCGTAATGAGGGATAACGGCTTTGCCTCCACCCACTTGGTGAAGTAGTCAATAGCTACTACGAGGAATTTCACGCCGCCTCAATCTGAGGGGAAAGGGCCCATGATGTCGATTGCCCATTTATGGAAAGGCTAGGCAGATGTGACCAGAATGAGGTCGTGCCTGGGGGATCGCTAGACCGGTGCGTTTACTTGGAAGGCTCGACGTTTTCGGATTATTTCCTGGGTGTCTTTATGCATCGTTGGCCAAAAGTATCCGTGCCTGGTAATCTCTAACACGATCGATCTTGGGCCCGCATGCAGCCCGCATGCCCCCTCATGGATTTCTCTTATTACATGTAAGTCCGTATTTATTAGGATCGATAATGAGGTTATCTTTAGGTATTAAGGTGCGGAATCCCTTAGTACTAAGTTTACGGATCGTAAACGGCTTGTTTCACAATTAATTAGTGAATTAATAATCTAATATGTCTTGTATTGATTATAACAGATGTTAATCAATCAATACCTAACCTTTAGAATATGTTGAAAGCTCTGGAAACACAAATTCGTTCAGATTAATCAAATGGCAAAAGTTAATTAGGTTTAAAACCCAATTTGTATAAATACTCGTCTCGTTTCGCAAGTCATCTTGGCCCAGCGAATCGACTCGATTCGTTTCGCAGCCCTGCCCTGCGAACTCACTCAGTTCACATTGCAGTTCATGATCATCTTTTGGTCAACATATTTCAGCATTTAATATTTAACTCTAATATGTTTACCAACCAATATTTTTCATTATAATTCAAAATCAATTTACAAACTTGATTACAATTATCACTAGTCCTATCAGAAGCTAGATATGTTGTCACAATAACATGTCCCAACAGACTTCCCCTTGACAATAGCTCTAGCGTCTATGTCTTCAAGTTGTCCTTGATAATCAATTGTAAATTTTACTTCCAGCATACATCTTTAGTTTAATGCAAGTCTTAACCATTAGCTGATAATCTCTTCCTAAATCTCCCCATCCTTCAGTAGCAGTGATCCTGTTCTTGTATAACATCAACAAGTCACTCTTGGAAAGATTCACTAAGTGTCGATGATCATATACTCTTAAAAGTTCTCTCTCACCACCTTCCACTTCATCATCAGCTTCAAAAATCACAGTTTCACCAGTTTCAGCTTCTACATGCCATCTCTTCATATTTCCCAGAATATCCTGAGGCATAAGCTTTAACAGTATCTGCTGTACGCATTTAACTGCTAGATATATCTTTTTACGCAGTCGTCTTCCTGTTCTTTGACTTCTTTCTTTTAACTTGATAGTCCTACCAACTCTTGGCTTAATACGTTCAAATTTCATTGACCAACCCTCAGTCTTGATTATCTTTTCGACATACCTTCCATAAGGATCATTACTGGGGTTCTTCATCTCCAATCTAGCCAAGTCTTGAATTTCAAATCTTGGTAAAGAACTGAAGACTGCAAGCTTTCTTTCAAAATATTGAACTCCGTCATATCTTTTGATTGCAAAAAGCTTCAAATCTGCGTCATAATACCATCCAATTATACCTTTCTTAGATACACGTTTTCCAGTAATATCAAGTTCTGATATCGAAGTCTTTGCCTTTTTCTTCTTCTCCAAAGGCTTAAACATCGGATTATCTTTATGACTATCAAGAAGATTTTCTTCAGAATCAGAATTAGTTGATTCATTTAGATATTCATCCAAATCTATAACTCTTTCTCCTTCTTCATCCTGAATTATCACATTAGTCCTCGAAGAGTTTATGATATGTTCATCAATATCATCATCAAGATCAACACCTTCAACTAACCCAACATCAACAATAGAAGTCCAATCTTCAGGAGGTACAAATTCACATTCCTCTAGATCATAATCAACTTCTTACTTCGACCTCATCGATAATCTCAATATCAGAATCACTTTCAACATTCTTTTCTGTAATCATTTTAAAAACACGAATTAGATAATATAATTTAAATCCTTTCATTGATTACCCTGAATCAATCTAAGAATTTCCTTTATTTATCTCAATCGTATAATCACAACTAATTATTATTCTTATATAATTTTAACTTGTTATAAAACATCTCAAATCTAAATCTTATATAATTAATCTTATATAATTTTCACTTGTTATATGTAAAATCACAAGTCTAAATCTTATATCAATTTAACTTATATACTCACAAAACATTAATATTTCAAAGATTATAAATAATATTACAATCAATCTAAGATTACAAAAGTATATCAGTTGTAAATTACAAAACATAACTACTTCTCACCAGCTCCACTTCCACTTCCACTTGCACCAGCACCAGTACCAGTAGACTCAGACTCCCCCTGAATCATAGCTTGCTCACTAGTCTTTGAAGGACCAGCCGGCTCACTATCTTTATGTGCATTGGGATCATCATCTCTGTCATCTCTTTGCTTCTTTCTCAACTTATCTTCCTTGCATGACTCATGGTATGCCAAGATCTCCCCCTGAGACGGCTTGTCCTTGTATAGATTCAGAACTAATCTCTCAAGACGATCAAGCTTTCTCTAGTTATCCTCAACATCTCTAAGCAACATCTTGTGTGCTTTCAGCATGTCATTATAAGCTTGACCCTGAGTCGTAAAAGCTTTGGCAAGGGTCACATGCTGAGCTTCGTGAGTTTGAACATGAGATTCCAAACTGGAAACCCGTTCAGAAGCTTTTACCAATGGCTGTGTAGGCAGAGCAACAGGCTGTGCAGATGCAGATCGAACTTGTGTTTGAACTAGCTGTTCAAATGCATCCCCCAGCAAGCACGCAACAACACGACTATCCTTGTTAGTCGGAAACCGGGAAGTAGGAGTAGTAGAAGCAGGCACCTAAAATTAACTTAAATTAGTAAATATCACATACTAATTTGTCCCAATCCCTGATTAACATAATATGTATCTCTAACCTTCTCTGAGGTTTCAGACACAGAAGAAGTCAATCGTTGCCTCTTAGGTTTAGCCTGAGCAGGCTGTCTTTCCCTAGCAACTGTTATAGAAAATATCTATCTCAGTCTCTAGAGTAGAAGATACAGCATACTACAAGTAATTCTAAATATAAAAAGTTACCTGGAAGAGACAAATCCCCAATAGTTAATTGGGTAGTAGCAGAGCGTATACGCTTTCTGCGTGATGTCACGAGAGGTGTACTCTCGTCGTCCTATGAATCCTCATCTATCAAAAGATAATCAGGATCCGTCTCATCGGCTTTATTCTTGCCCTTGTTGATTGGATCCATGAATACCCTTGATCCTTTCTTTATCATGCCCGGAGGAATACCCATAGGAAACTTGGGTCGAGGATCAGTATCATCATCCATATCCTCATCATCAGAATTAGATGCCGTGGAACCCTCTTTACCCAAACTACCAGATGTCCTGGCATCCGGTCCAGTGTGCCTCAAAATGCCCTCAGGTCTAGCAACCTCTGGGCCAGCATCATTGTTGGTGCATCTTAGTGTGTCTGTCAGTTGGTCTAAGTCTGTAATACGTTAGATATGTAATTACGTTAGTTATGACGTTTGTATTTGAAAAGTAATTACATTTTGTATTTTGGCGACACAAGGGTTTTGTGTCGCATAAGTCAACTTGGCGACATAACTTGTGTCGCATGAGTTGGCTTGGCGACACAACTTGTGTCGCATAGGCCAGATTATGAGTCGAGTATAAATAGCCTAGTTCGACTAGTTTGTCAAGGTTGACGAACCTAGGTATTCTGAGAGTATATTGTACTCGAGTTATTGAATATAATCTGATTGGTATATGTTTGAGTATTAATATACTTTCTTGTTTGTTTCGTTTAATCATTTAACGTTTATATATTCAATCTTTGGTTTCCGCACGTTGATTGAATATTAGGGTCCAATTAGGTCCGACCACAGGGGATCTACAAGTGTTATCAGAGCCAAAATCTAAGGATTTTGCGTTATTGAATCCGTTTTGATACCTTTCTCGGTTAAAACGACTTGTTTTTGGTAAAAATCTTCATAGAAAGGTGCTAAAATTTTGGTTTTTCAGTTTTCTGGAAGATTTTGGGTTTCTTGTTCGTCCTTCATTCGTGAAAATTGGTTAAGTTTACGAATTTTACGAATTTTAGGGTTTCTTAATTGCTGCTGCAGCCATTTCTGCGACACAAGCTGCGACACAAAATCTTGTGTCGCGATTAGGGTTGGTGCAACATATCTTTCTGTCGCTTTCTGTTCACTGCGACATAAGCCTTTAAGTAGGCGACATAAGCTTGCGACTCAAGCCTGTTTGAACTGTGACATAAGCCTTTGATTAGGCGACACAAGCTTGCGACATAAGACACGGTTTTCTTCCGTCGCTACTACTTTGCGACACAACCTTTGTGTCGCTAGGCTTTTTGAAATTCAGCAGTTTCCTGCGACATAATATTTGTGTCGCTTGATCTTATTGCGACACATACTTGTGTCGCATAACAATTTGTTCTTTGTTTGTGTTTGATTATTTTGCAGGTAACTCAAAATGTCATCTTCTACAGCACATTCTATTCAGTCGATTGGAGCTATGTTGAAGCAAAATAATGAGGTTGGATAAGGAAATAAGCCTCCTATGTATATGCCAGGAATGAGTTATGCAGATTGGCGTCAACGCTTTGAATCATATATTGGTCTTAATGATCCGGAAATGATGATTTACTTAGAGGAAAAATATGAGCGTCCTCATAGAACTAGAGTCTTTAATGGCCCAGCTCCTGAAAAGTCAATTAAATCCATGACTCCTGAGGAACGTAAGGCATTTGATATGGAACGGAAAACTCATTCTGCAATCACTATGGTATTGCCTCAACCTATCATGAGACAATTACGACAACATAAGATTGCTTATGATTTGTGGAAGGCCTTTAAGAAAAAGTGTGGTGGTAGTGATCAATATAAGAAGAAGAAAATAGACTTGATCAAGAAACAGTATGAAGTCTTCGATATGCTACCTGATGAATCACTGGAAGATCTATGCAGCAGATATTCTCAATTGGTTACTGAGTTGTTGGAAGGAGGTATAATACTTGATAGGACAGATGTGAATAAGAAACTTCTTGACTCACTTCCTAAGAAGTGGCATAGTCGTGTCCTCTTAATGGAAAGGGATGAGGATATCATGGATATGGAGCTCGAAGATCTTATAGGTCATACTGAGGCAGAACTTCTTGAAATGCAAACAAAGGAGACCAAGGCCACTTCTCACCTTCAAAATCCAAAACTGTATGGTGTAGATGTTCCAGCCTTAGCAAGTAAGGCTACGGGTACCGCATTTATAGCTAGCAAAGCTAGTGGAAATGTAATTACAAATATTCCATCTGGTGGTACCTATTTTCAAAGTTCAGGAATGTCATCTGGTGAAGAGTACTCTTCCACATTTTCGGCATTTCTAGCCTCTGCTGGTGATTTTACCGATGAAGACTTTGGTCAAATTGATCAAGAGAATTGGAAAGGCTAGATTTGAACTGGAACATGGCAATGCTAACAAGAAGGGTTAAGAACTTCTTAAAGAAATCTGGAAGAACATCGGTGAATGATCCAGGCGAAAAGGGTTCGGGGTTTAATAAAAGCAAGGTAAAGTGCTACAAGTGTCAAAATTATGGACACTTTGCTCGTGAATGTGAGAAGCATAAGACTCCACCTTCGGGTATGACCAAACCCTCTCCAAATAAGGCTGAAGAGAAAGCTATGGTGTCAGCTGCTTTAATGCTGATTGAAACTCAATGGGACAACAGCTGGCCAGATGCAGCTGAGGATGAGGAAGAATAAAACACGGCTCTCATGGCCGAAGTTAAGGAGGCAGATGAAGAACCTTTTTCCTATGTTTCATGCATTAAACTTACTAACCAGTTTAACAGGTGTAGAGTGGACAATGAACGCCTTAATGCTAATATCACACAGTTAACGGAAAGTAATGAAATGTTAAAAGAAAGTTATAAGGCTTCAGAAAAGAAATTAAAAGCTGCTTTTGAAGAAAAGAAAGAATTAAAAGCCAAAATTTTTGAACAACAAGATGAAATCGGAAGTTATGTTGATATGCTAACTTCCGTAAAGAAAGATCTTGTTGACTCCCAGGCTGAAATTCTTACTTTAAATCGTAAACTATCAAACTTTTCAACGTCTTCTCTCATCTTTGATGAAATCCTTCAGAAACAAAGGACTGATACTAAAAGTAAGGCAGGACTTGGTTATCACCATGTCCCACCTCCAAAAGATTATTTTCCTATGCCTGAAAAGGAAGTCATCAAAGATTTTGTAAGGTAGGACTTGGTTTTCACCATGTCCCACCACCAACAGAGTATCATCCTTTGTCTGATCAGGAAGATAAGGCTGAAATTTATAAAGATGAGTCTCAAAAACCTGTAACTAGTATGCCTGAGCCAGTTAAGGCATCGACTAGTGAGCCTGATAAATTGAAGGCTCAAAAGGTTGACTTTGTCAAGAAGCTTGATGTCAGGGCAGAGCCGTTTAAGCCCATGGTAAATGAGTCTGTTAAGAAACCGGAAACTAAGGCTGAGCCTATTAAGCCTATTGTGGTTTCCATGTCTTAGATAGTCAATGATAAGTCTATTCCTCCAGCCAGTTTGAAGGAGGAAATTGAGATTGAGGGTATAACCGATGAAGAATACGGTTATTTAAAAAAGAAGAATGTAACCGATGACCATCATATCTTCACTAGTGAAGGTTATGATGAGATTTATAAACTGAAAGGTAAAACCAAGGCTGAACCTACATAGAAGATTTTTAAAACAGATAATCACAAATCTACTAAAAAATCTTCTAAAAATTACTCACAAGGTTCAACTTCTGCTTGTACACATCAGTGTACATGCTCAGGACATGCATCCTCTAGCCGAGCTCAAAGGTTCATACCTCAATCTCAAGACTATGTTGAGCTACGATCTTGTTTCTACTACAAGAAACAAGGTCATCTGATAAGTAAGTGCCCATAGCTTGCTAAGAAGTATGGCCGTTGGGGAGCTACACGAACCTCACAATTTCAAAACTTTTCTCATAAATCCATGAGAGGTTCTGCAGCTCCACCACCTGCTTATGAGATTAACAGTATTGAGCCAAACAAAGTCACTCATGATAAGCTCGATGTTTTTAATAAGCAACCATCCAAATCTCAAAAGGTTTGGAAGATCAAAGAGTCATGTTCCGACTCTTCATCTGACAATACTACATCAGGCAATGATTTCGATTTGCTAAAAAATAAAATTCTGACTGATGTAATCATTGTGGATGATGCTACTGGGTTACCCAAGCCTGTAAAGGCATGGGTCTCCCTTACTAATTGATTCTTATGTTTGTGATATCGCAGCAATCTGAAGCAGTTCATAATAGTAGATGGTATATCAATAGTGGTTGCTCGCGACATATGACAGGCGATTTATCTCTGCTATCTGTAGTTAAAGATTACAATGGGGGATATGTTGCTTTTGCCAGTGATAAAGGAGGAGGTATAACCGGACAGGGTACACTCACTAATGGGAAAGTGAGTTTTGAGAAAGTTAATTTTGTGGAACAGCTCACCCACAATCTGCTCAGTGTGTCACAAGTGTGCGACAAAGAGTACACTACGGCATTTACCAAAACTGAGTGCTGCATTTTCAAACCAGGATACGTTATTCCTCAGGATTGGGTGCTACTGAGGGCACCTCGGCAAAAAGACACGTACATTTTGGATATGAAGACTGTTGAAACAACTCAACATACGTGTCTACTTTCAAGAGCTCCTGAAAAAGAATCACTACTTTGGCACAGACGTATGGGACACTTGCACTTCCAGAAAATGAATTATTTGGTGAAAAATGATCTTGTGCGTGGAGTTCCGAAGCAATCTTTTGTAATTAATGATCATTGTGCTTCCTTCCAAAAAGGGAAACAGCATAAGAAATCCCATAAGTCAAAAGTGGTGAACTCTGTTTCAAATCCATTGGAGCTATTGCATATGGATCTCTTTGGACCAGTAAGTAAGAAGAGTATGGGAGGTTCTAAATACTGCTTGGTAGTAACTGATGATTATTCTCGCTTTTTGTTGGTGTATTTCTTATCTACTAAGGATGAAGTTCCCGAGATTCTCACATATTTGTTTGATAAGCTAGAAAACCTGTGCAATTTGTCAATCAAGAAACTGCGATCTGATAACGGGACTGAGTTTAAGAATTCAACAATTGAGTTGTACTGTCTAAGAAAAGGCATTGATCATCAATTCAGTGTTGCTCGCACTCCTCAACAGAATGGAGTTGCTGAACGAAAAAACAGGACACTCATTGAAGCCGCACGAACAATGTTGGCAGACTCTAAGCTGCCTATCACTTTCTGGGATGAAGCGGTCAATACCTCTTGTTATATTCTTAACAGGGTTTCTGTGGTTAAGAAGCATAATAAAACATCTTATTAGATTCTTAATAATCGAAAACCTTCGTTACAGTTTCTTGAACCTTTTGGATGTCCCTGCACAATTATGTACACAAAAGAGAGAGTTGCTAAATTTGGAGCAAAGTCAAGTGAAGGTTTATTTTTGGGTTTTTCAAATAACTCTCCAAATAAACATGTGTATAATTTGGCAACTAAGCACATGGAAGAACATTTTGAAGTCACGTGCTTTCGGTATACTGAAAATCCGGAGGGAAAGGGACCCGCACATTTGTTTAACTATGAAGCAATTTTTGACTCATTCAATCTTCCTAACGAAGAAGATGAGGTTGGTCATGTGGTCACACTGCTCCATGGCCTTGATTTGTCTTCAGATACTTCTTCGCCATCAGCATTAAAGCCACTGATAAACGCTCATAAGTACTATATTTTAGTAGTATTTCACCCCTATTCTTGAATGCTTTTATTGCATTTGAGTAAATTTGGATATTGATTTCGTTCATATTTGCAATTAAATGTGGAAATGAAGCTTTGAAGAAAAAGGAGCGGAAAACAGTCAATAAATGAGTTAAATGATGCATTATGTTGGAAGAACGAGTAAAGCCGAAGGATTTAAAGAAGAAAAGTGAAAATCGGCTGGAATTTCATTCCATACGCCGTATGGAATTTCCATACGCCGTATGGAATGAGGCGGTGGAAGCCCAGGTTACGCGGATTTGGGCTGGGCTTATTTTCAATCCATACGACGTATGGAAATCCATACGCCATATGGATTGATTAGGTAGAAAGTATAAAACGCGTTTTTAAACCCTAAAAATGGAGGAGTTCGGCTGTGGTTCGAAGTTTGGCGATTCCAGATGACTTGGTACGAATTTTAGGGTTATTTTGGAGGCATAAAGAGCTAAGGTTGAGGGTAATTCACTTTATTCTCTTTATGATTCGTTATTTCGGTTTGTAATACTTAGATTATTTCGATTTCATTGATGATTTTGGTATTGAATGATCTGAGTTTTATATTTCTGATGATGAATTGAATATTTAAAGTAGTTGCGTAATAGATTACACTCGGATTATGATTATTGAACGATTATAGTTGCGTATTGGACAAGTTATTTAATTGAAAACGATTATATTACTCGTGGACCCTTGTTTATTGGTAATTAGTAATTGTTGTTGCTCAACGTGGTTAATGATGTTGATGAGATTGAATTCCTTTGATGTCGTTGATTATTGATGGTTAATGCCTTAGGTTTTTAGCCATTGCTAGACATATTGAGTTTGATAGGTTGAGAAAGTAATGATTATATAATTTAAAATGAATGAGACAATGAGAAATTATTGGGTATTATTGATTCATACCACTAGAGTAAATTATAATGAGTTGTGAAATGTTTAATGCATGACTTAGGGAAAAACACACAATAGATTGATCATCTTGTGACATTGGATTGATGTTTAATGTTGGACCTTAAGTTGTAGGAATTAGTTGGACTCGAACCGTTGGCCAATTCACATTCAATTTGGAATCTTTGATTAGTGACTGAATTGATATAAATGAAATCACAATTAGATAATCAATATGCAACGAATCGGAAAATATGAATCTGATTACTTGTTCCTTCCTATTGTTTCTTATTGGTTAATTTAGTTTTAAGTTTTAGTTTATCTTAATTTAATATTAAAAAAAAACAATTGTTCGCACGGAACTAAAACGCCCCCCCAGTTTACTGTTTTCTAGTTAATTAGCATTTTCTATTTATATAAATAAACCACCATTCCTGAGACCGACTCGGACTTACCAAGTCTATACTAACATTCGATCGAGTATTCTTGTCTGGTTTGTGTGAAAAGTATAAATAAGGTATTTCAATTTATAAATAATAAAACTAGAGTCCTCACACGAGACATCAGCCACCGACTGCTTCTACTACTCCACCTCCTTCTCAACCCAATGCTGAGTTTCCTGACTCATCAACGAGAAATCAAGAAACGTATACTGATGTTCCTGAGTTGTCTGATGATGAAGATGAACCGATTGAGAATACTAAGGAGTTTGATTCGGCACAGGAAGCCGATTTCACAAATTTGGATTCTGTCATTGTGCCTGACGAGATTCCAAGTTCTCGTATCAATAAGAACCATCCGGTGGAGAATATTATCGGTCCTTTGGATAGAGGGATTCAAACACGAAGTCAAGTTATTATTGTTGAGAATCCTGTATCCCCTTCTGATTCTTCTGAGCCTGTTTCTCTTGCATGTCTTGCCGTTTCTATCTCAAGTGGAGCCTAAACGGACAGAGGATGCTTTGAAAGACCCACACTGGGTTGAAGCAATGCAAGAGGAGTTGCAACAATTCAAAAAGCTGCATGTTTGGGAATTGGTTCCATTACCTAAAGGTGCACATCCTACCAGCACTTGATGGGTATATAGAATCAAGAAAGATGATCGAGGAGTAGTTATCAGAAATAAAGCACGGCTAGTAGTTCAAGGCTTTCATCAAGTAGAGGATTTGGACTATGATGAGGTTTTCGCTCTTGTTGCAAGATTGGAGTTGATTCGTATCTTCTTGGCATTCGCGTCCTTTAAGGAATTTCGTGTTTATCAGCTTGATGTGAAGAGTGCATTTCTGTATGGACAGGTTGATACTGATGTTTATGTGAAGTAGCCTCCTAGGTTTGAAGATCCTTTGCATCCGGAATATGTTTGTAAACTCAATAATGCATTGTATGGTCTACATCAGGCGCCAAGACTGTGGTATGAGAGGCTTGCTACTCATCTGATTAAGAATGGATTTGAAAGAGGAAGTATTGATAGAACTCTATTCACAAAAAGAGACGGAGACGACTTGTTACTGGTACAGGTTTATGTCGACGACATCATATTCGGTTCTACAAAAGATTCCATGTGTAAAGACTTCGAGCATCTTATGAAATCTGAATTTGAGATGAGTGCAATGGGGGAACTTACATTCTTTCTGGGTGTACAAGTTGAGCAGTCTGCCAAAGGAATCTACATTCATCAGTCCAAATATGTTACTGATATGTTAACTAGGTATGACCTGCTTAACTGTAAGACCTATGGCACCCCCATTGAATTTAATCACAATCTCGGACCGGCCACTGATGAAGAGGATTGTAAAGAAAAGGACCACCGCTCAATGATTGGTTCTCTCAAGTATCTGACCGCTTCAAGGCCGGACATCGTATTTGTTGTGTCCATTTGCTCCAGATATCAAGCTAGGCCCAAGGTTTCTCAATTGAAAGCAGTGAAGCGCATATTTGGTTACCTCAAATATAGACCAACTCTCGGTTTATGGTACTCCAACGAGAAATCGTTTGCACTCACTACGTACTCGGATTCTGATCATGGCGGCTATAGCATAGATAAGAAGTCTACAACTGGTGGATGCCAGTTTCTTGGATCGCGTTTGGCCTCGTGGCAGTGCAAAAAGCAGACTACAGTGACTACTTCCACTGTGGAGGCTGAGTATGTTGCTGCGGCTAGTTGCTGTTTCCAGATTTTGTGGATTCAACACCAATTGCGTGATTACGGGTGATGGCACCCGGAAGCGTCGGCGTCGTTGATTCTAACTTAATCGGGCGTCATCAGGGGTTTTAAAATTTATAATTAGCGGAGGTTAAATTATATGTACTACCTACTCTGGTTAGTAAGCGGTAAGTATAACCTAAGATCGTTCTATGAATCCAAACGTGTGGGTAAATTAAAGTTGGCACTTTCGGTAGGGAAGTATCTAGGATGGAACAAAGTAGGTAGGTTTGGGGGTTAAAGACAAGTAATTAAAAATGCAAGAAATTAAAGTACAGGAAAGCAGATAAAGATAAATATGTGATTGTTGAGATTTCGATAATTAATATTTCGGGATGATAGAATAAATAGGGATGATACTAATATGGCAACCAAACTCTAGAACCCTACAAACTCAATTTCCCATTGGCATGTCACTAGGAACTAGGTTATCATGATTCTGATCGGAGCAATACGCAAACTTCCAATACTTATCTAGTTGAAAAATAAGCAACCTATCTTGGTTTATACCGAGGTTCATGAATCAGTAGCGTATCGTCTCATAGGTCCGACCGTTCTAACTCCTAAAATAGTTTACTATTCTATTAGCATGCAGATTAATAACTTTGTATGTTTGGACCGACGATTTTATAAGACTTGGTGTTTAAAGGATTCTAGGTCATTATGACTTTGATCTAATTCCGAAGTCCTGTTATCATTCATTTAAGCTCTAGTTACTTCGACTTATGATTCAAATCTCTCCTTTTCAAACAGTTCTACATCCCCAGATTATTCGCAGTTTATTAAAACGTGTTTCATACGCGGACCATGCCTTTCAATGATAGACAGTGTACTTTACGTAGTAGTTCCACGGTTTCTCATATTAACATGCGGTCGAGAGTAATTGACATTGAAAGTGACACTCTATCTAACTAAATGTAAAGCAGTGCAGAAATGTAAACCTAATATATACAATGAGTGGTTTCAATGTGTCTTACTTATTGCATGTCATGGGCACAGATAATTACTTACCATAGTTAAGGTTGATCAGGTCCTAATTACTAGGTTGCAGTCACGTGGATAACCAGAAAGGGTAATCCATAAATTAAACTTGAATTCATAAGGTCTTAACGTTACAAGGGTTACTAATTCCTATTTTATCTTAACATATTTCACGAACATCATTTTATAGTGTTTTGACTTTCGTAGGATATACCAGTTAGTTGTGAAGTAGTATTAACCATTCGGGATTCCAACTATTAAACCAACGCTGATTCCAGAGATATAACTACCTTCGGTCGTTTACCAACTTCCATACATTTGTACTCCGCCTTAAAGCGTTTCCAGTACTATATCGGATAAACAGTCGAATAGGGGCCGTCATATCTCTTTACGATTGTCGTGCATTAATTATATAATGTCATCCTTACTTATAATTATATACATCATTAACAACCACAATAATAAACTACTCGCAATTCATGGCAATAAATATATCACATACCAAGAAATAACACATATTTAAAATATGGAATAAAATAAGTATGATAAAGGTTTAGATATCACCCGGAATTAAATGCGCAGAAGCGTATTATTATGATTGACAACTCGTTTACACGTACAAAGATGAATCTTCAAACCTCCTAACATTCGTTCTAGCCTCTATACTAATCTAAAGATTAATTGCAATAATCCTAGACTATAAGAGAATTTCTAGAGTGAGAACGTGGAAATGGAAAAGGAGTGTGTGGAAGTATTAGAATGTAGAAGTGTATTCTTGAGTGTGTGTTAAAATGAGACTTAGGGGCTGCTATTTATAGGCAAAATATGGCTCACATTAGCACCCATAGGCTCACATTAGCAAAAGTAACGAAATGTGGTGCACCAGGTACGAAAAAGTAGCAAATGGTGGTGCACCCGGTACGAAAAAGTAGCGAAAGGTGGTGCACCAGGTACGAGCAAGGATGAAAAAGCTCAAGAAAGACGGTGGTGGGGGTGGCGCGCCGCCTGGCTTCTGGCTGGTTGTTAGCCGGCGACGGCCGGCTGCCACCCGCCCCGGTCCGTCGTCTTTCGCTGCGTTGCTTAATTCGCGCGTATCTTCATCGTTATGCGTCCGTTTGTGTCGATTCTTTTTTCGTTGGATTCGTAATTCAAATACGAAGAATTTGATGTAAAGATATCCCAAAAATATGTCTCTTTTCTCCAGATGTTGCGTACAAATCATTTGGATCTTCCGGCTAGCGTAGAATCTTCATTCTTTATCCGTTTTTGTTGATTCTTCTTCTGTTGGATTCGTAATTTGAAAACGAATATCTTGGGTGAGATGGATGTTGGTGATGGGCACTTTTGTCTCAAAATCTAGTTTTAATGCCTTGAATCTTCAAACGTGTGTGGAATCTTCGTTTTTCACCCGTTTTGCTTGATTTTTATCGTGCAACCTTGTTTTTACCATCTTGGCATAATATCACTGATTTGTATTGGTTTTGAGTTTAAAATGCCAAGAATCATTCTAGAATGAGAGAGATATCGGTAGTAAAAACATGACTTTTTACGCGATATCAAGTATCCCACACTTAGAACTTTGCTTGTCCTCAAGCTAACTCATTCTTAAAAAGCTTCTGGAAGGATTCTAGTCGCATTAGTTTTTAGAGATACCATTTTCCAAAGAATATAAAGTTACAGTTATGAAAGAATTTTCACCGGAAACTAAGGGTTTATAGAATTTGATACCTTCTTCGAGCAACATAAATGATCATCATGACTAGGCAATCCTCACAAGTGGGTCACTCAAATCACTCAAGTTTTTAGGGTTTCCTACTTACTAGTGTCAATGACTCAGATAGCCTATCATGCAGCACTCTCGTCATAGGCTTGATCGAGAATCAGATCTCCATCACTTTTGATGAGGACGGTACTAACCTTTCGAGATAACTTGGAAGGAATCGGATGTTTTGGGTTGAAGAAGGTGTGAGGGTTTTCCTTGTATTTTCTCGAAACTTTTCTTGAGAGAGTTTCTTTGGAATTTCTCAGATTTTGAAAGGACTACATAGCCTTTTTCTTTCTTTTTCTTTGGAATTTTTCTTTTCTTGGCCCTTTTTCTTGATCCTTGGGCTTTTAGGTTTTTTTTTTTTTTTTCTGACAGCTTTTGCTGAATTTCTTTTTCTTGGAGCTCCTTTTATGGATGATGCTCATCCTTTGGGGAACGCTCCGATATATTTTATGGCTTTTTGTTAGGCTGCAGAAGTCTTGGAAAATCAAGAGTATCTTTGATAGTTCGTCGGAAAATGAAATTTCTGTAGGTTTGGGACGAATATTAGGAGGTTTTGATTGGGTTTGAAGAGTGAAGGTTGAGTGGGTGGATGTTTGATGGTGGAAGGGCGTTTGGATTCCTTAGAAGTTATCAAGATGGGTTGTACCTATGCCATGTATGGCACTCATCGGTGTGATCTCGAAATGTATTACAAGAGCAAGTTCTAATTCAAATGCATACATCGGCGCACACATGAAACGAAAAGTGAAGCATTTTAGAGATGAATGCTAACGATGGGCTCAATCCTCACGAATCAAATGTTTTGGTCAATGTGTGCCTAGCCATGTGTTGCCCTTTTCGTCCGTATCTTATTCTAAAACAGTTTTGTTACGTTGTCAAAACTCATTTCTTGCTGTAATTTATAATTTTGAAAGATAGGATTTCTAAAGAACGATGTTTTTGAACCTAAAATTTTGAAATTTTATCCATTTTTAGCCTTTTGATGAAAATATTGTTTGATTTACGGACAAGAGGTAAAAACTTGCGGTTGAAGGCCGTATATCCCACACTTAGAGGAACATTGTCCCTAATGTTCGAATCTATTCGTTAAGTACCTCTTGTTGAAGTATCCCACACTTAGAGATTCTACTTATTTTCGGATTGTTTCGTAAGTGTAGTGTGGTTTTGATTATCCCACACTTAGTGTTTGGAATATCGGATGAGATAATCAATTCTTTAAACGGGTAGAGGGTTTTGGAACGGTGTACCGCTTTTGTTGTGCACGTTGTTGGCTACTCGTTAGAAGTTTGCTGGTCCGTGGCTTGTAGCTTATGGCTCTCGGCATTCTTCTTCGTGTGGTGCACAGTTTCCCTTGCTTCGGTCTTCTATAGTTTCTCAAACAAACCACTCAATTCAATCAAATAATAGCTGCTAATAAGAAAAGTAAAGTAAAGTTTAATAAAGTAATAACTTGATAGATGTGATGTCTATGCATCCACAGTACATCAAATACACACAATAATAATAAAGTCTTGGTAGAAAATAGAAAGGAGTGAGAAAGCGGAGCAATCTATTGCTCGGATGGTGATGATACTACAGCTGAAGATACTATAGATCCAGGAGATGTCTCATATGATGAAGAATCATCATGCTGATAGTGGGTGCCTTTGTCTGATGCATCTCAATCAGCCTCTGCATCTAGTGTACCTATGGTGAATACTCCATCCTGTATCAAATGGTCAACAAATTCCCCTGCGGGCATGTCGAAGTTGTCAAGTGGAATCTCAGGTGTCCTCTGCTGGGAGTGTCCTCTGAATAAATCAGTCTGTCTATGAGAGGATACTGGATCAATTGGTGCATCTTTAGGGCTGGTGCTCCTGAGAATCCTGTGACTCTGAACAATGGTGGCTCGTGTAGGGTTTTTGGATATCCTACTGCCTCTCGAAGTCTGACCTCTACCTGAACCAACAACAGAAGGAACATGCTGTCTCTGAATAGGAACCTGTGCTGGTGGTGCTTGTGGCCTAGGTGGAACTGTGCGAGGTGGTAAACCATGGCCACGGTCAAGAACCGGATGTCGGTGAGGTGCTGGAGTAGGAACTGCAGGGGGATATAAGTGTGGTGGTGCTCGGCCCAATCCACAGGGTAAGTCAGGAAGTGGGCTCACTGGTATCCCTACTGTTTGCTGTCTCATAACCTTATAACATCGGACTTGAATATTCATCAGCCAGTACCAATAGTCTGGCCCTGGTGGTGTCCCATAGTGGTATATGTAAGGGGGTACCCGAAATCTAGGAGCTGGTGGAAGGTCCCGCTCTAGTAGGCTGTGGCACTACTGGTGGTGGTGCAACTGGGTCATCATAATTATCCTTATCTTCGTCTGACTCTGAGTCTGAATTTGAGTTATTTGGCTCTTTTGGTTGATGCCTCTTTCTTCTCTCTCTTGGTAAAATTAAACATGGTACCAATTCATCCATACTTTCGGTTTCTGATGTTCGTGCCCTGATGTAAATGGTGCCATCTCTTATAATCTTGAGTATATCAATGCTCCTAAGGAACTCATAATCTATCGGTTGGGCACTCCATACTGGCAGGCTTTTGAATTTTTCTACCTCTGTCATCTTAAGCAATCCTATTCTGCGAATCAGCCTTGTAATTATTGGACCCATATATGATCTCTTTGCACCAAAATCCTTTTCTTCCAGAATCCGCTAGGCAACTAAATAGGCAACCTGAATATTCCTCTTCTCGAGGATTCATGTCATCATAGCAATATCAAATCTGGAAACTCGACCGCTTGTCGTGTATTTTCCATCAAATGAACAAGCTATCAGCTTGTGTAGGATTTCTAAGACTGGATCTCTGAGTTTGGTAGCTTTTATACCCGAGAAATATGTTGTTAATGATAACTTACTCCATGCCTCGGATGGTGTGGTCGAGATGGATATCGAAGTGGCTCCATTAGTGAACAGTGGGGAATGTATCTCCTCAGGTGTGTACAGATCCAAATGTTGTGCGAACTGAGCCAATGACAAGGTGAATGAACTTCCCATGTATCGAAATGTGATCGAACTGTCTCCAACTCTACTCCTTGTCTTAAATGTGTATGTGGTCATGAACTCGGTAACCATTTCCATGTATACCGGTTCATCAATGTTGAACAGTTTCTTGAAGGACTCGAACTGCTGACCCTCAACTGGATAACTGAGTAGGTTCTCTAGTCTTTATCTGAATCCCAATATTTGCAACTTTTCCCAGTCTACATATCTAAAACGCCTGAACTTCTTGTCTCTCCAAATGCGTGTCATCTGGTCGTGATCAGGTGATGCATTAAGATAGGCGATAGATCCTGTAAGTGGTCGTGTTGGGTTTAGTTTTTTCTTCTTCGGTGACATAGTACTTGAGAACATGAGAGATTTAAAGTAATGGATTCTCAAGAAGGAGAAAATTTAAAGCACTTATTGAAATTTCCAATGGAAGATTCGAAATGAGGGCTTTAATTTTATTTTTTTTTTGACAGTCCAAAGATTACAGTAAATATCAAATGTCCTCAAGTAACTAATAATAAGGCAATCATTAATAGGTGAAAAATATATAGTCATGAAATGGCAATAGCTTTATTGTGAAGTAATGCAATTTACAAGGTTTAGTGTTACCCAAATTTGAAATGTCATTATTTCACAATTTATAATTATTAGTAGGTTTTGACTTTTAAAAGTTCAAGTTGAAGTAAGGTTTAAAAATTCAATTGATTTGTTTTAAGAATGAAATACTTCAAGTTGACTTTTTAGATCAAAGCTTACTTCAAATGATAACTTCGTATGCCAAAATTATATCCTATGCATGTAAATATGACCTAAACTATTTCAATCATTTCCTATTTGGTAAACAAGCTAGGTCATGCAATAAAAGTTATGTCATCCATGTGTTTGATTTTATTCAAGACTTTTATTTTCACAATAATGATTTTCTAGTTATGTTGCCTACTTTGACTAGTCAAGCAAGTACAAGATTCTAGTGAGCAAGAATTGTCAAGTAATCTTAATTTACTATTCTATTCAAGCAAGCTCGCTAATCTTTTGTAGATTTTCAAAAATCAACTTGCTAATCCTAATTCATCCGCATTGTGCAATTAACATAGAGTAATCATTCAAATCACCATGATCATTTAAATACCTAACAATTACACTTAAGCATGCAAAATCATAGACTTAATTAATAGGTCAAAGTTCTTCCTTTTAATAAAGTCAAACATGTGTGGATTAGCATGGGTAAGTGGTAGTAGTATGTAATTTCTAAGCATTCAACCAAGAAAAGTGGTAATTCTTAGTTACTAACTTAGCTAATTTCATAGGATATTCAAAGTTCAAAGTGGGTTTTTCATGATCATACCTTTGTAGTGCTTGAAACTTCAAAATAAATGTACAACCGAAAAGAATATGCAATGAGGAGTTCAAAAGGACGCAAAGTTATAGAGTTTGATGGAGATTTAAGGGTGGTTCATGGTGGTGTGGGTTTGGAAGTGAAGGTGGAGGTAGTGGCCGGCCATGGGGGATCAAAGGGGAGAAGAAAGTGTTTTTGTTTTTTGAATTATGGGAGTGCATGGAAGTCTTAATGGTCCCCTAGAAATATATGTCCCAGTTTCAAGTACCGTATTCCTTACATGGTCCCTATTGTACTTTTAAATTAATAATCTAAGTTAACTTCTAATGTCCTATTAATAGTACTTTCGAATCCTAAGTGTATTTACTGTGACTTGTTACTTGTTAGTTTCTAGTCACGTTATAAATAACTTAGGGAACGCGCACATTTTTGCGGGACGATTATAATTAACCTCAAACATTAAACTTAAGTTATTTATTATATATTATTATTTCTTTCTCTTTTTTTTAATAGAAACTTTCAAAAATTATAAAAAAAAATAAGTTCGTTTAAAGTTGCGAGCCTCGACCTTTTAGGAAGGAATTGTTTTATGATTCGTTCTGATCTCTTTGTTGAGAAAGGGTCGAGATTTGTTCCCTTAGACGAATGTTTTTAGGTACAAAACATTTTGAAAGCTCCCAGATGACGTTATAAATTAAATAATGACTGTTCTCTATGTCCCCTAGGGTTTTTCTTTCTTCATATCCTAAATTGACAAGATCACTAATTAACTTATTATATATCTTTCTTATCTTCTTAGGGTTTGACAATCCGTCGCGAGGTCCTTGATCCTTGTAATTTAGATCGTGATTGAGTTTATCCATGATTTCTAGGAATGCTTTATCTTCTTGCGAATCAGGTTCTCCGGTTGTAGAATTGACTATTCTTACGAGTTTACTGATTAGGGCTTTTTGTGTGGAAGTGAAGGGATATTTGGTGAAAGCGAAGATTTGAACAAGCTTAACGTGAAGGTCTTTCCGTTTAGCGAAGAAAGCGGTGTCATGTCTTTTGGTGGAATCAGGAAAAACGTCTCGCAATTTTGAGATCAAGTAAGAAGCGGGGTCAACAAAGAATGGAATTTTACCAGGGATGATGATAGGAATCATCGGGTCCCGTTCTATCCAGAACTAAAGTTCATTGATCATTGCAATGACATTATGATTGCTTAATATCATAGATATTGGTTGGAAATTCTTTTCGGCAAGTGATTCAAAAAGTAGATCTAAATGTGCTATGAACTTTAGTTCTTGATCTCTGAAATTGGTGGAAGTGCTTTTGCATTCATGATTTGACAGGCGAGATAAGAATTTGAGTTGTTCGTTAAAATTGGTAATCTTTTCTCGTTGGTTATATGAAAAAGGAAAGTCGGAGGAGTCTAATTTCCTAACGAATGTCCTATAAACATCTACTCTGTGAGAAGGATTAAAGGATGCGCCGAGGTGGCGTTCTTCAGAACAAGGTTTTTCTGGCTCAACTGATGGAACTTCATCCACCACTCGATAGATGGTGTATTCATGTTCTTGTGAAAGGAATGGAAAGATGTCGTCATTACGAGAATTTGACAGAGTGTTGCCATACACCGACGTTTCAGGAATGAGGGTAATTAAGTCACATAATTTCGGAGGTTTTTCTTCGTAATCTTCTTCGGAAGGACTATCGAAGTGGACAGAATTTGGTATTTGAGGCGAATGCAAAGTTGGAAAGTGATCTTCTGGAGATGATGTCAGGTCAGGAAACTGATCCGTGTCATCAAAGTCCAGGCAATGTTTTGGAATAGAAAGTGAGGTCCTAAATTCTTCTAGGGTTTCGGAGGTTTCTTTAGCTTTAGAGGAAGAGGGTGAAAAGAAATCAGGTGGTTCCTAAACAACATCACCGTCTGCCATTGCTGTATAAGATATAACAATAAAACTCGAAAATGGTTAGCGAAAGCAGATTCAATGGAAACAAACAAATCAATTTTAAATTCTGTTTTATGCGACACAAGGAATTGTGTCGCATGAGTACCGCGACATAAAAGACTTGTGTCGCTTGTAGAATTAAAATTGATTTTCAAACATAAGCGACATAAGGAATTGTGTCGCTAATCACAGATGCGACGGAAAAAGTTGTGTCGCTTTTTGCAGTTAAATCGAATTTAATCGAATATAATGATTTCGGCGACATAACTCTTGTGGTGCATAAATTGTGTCACTTTTTAAAGCGACATAATGATTTGTGACGCAGTAACTAGCGACATAAAAGATATGCCGCAGGCATTAGCGACATAAATTGATTTCATGAAACCTGCGACATAACAGCTTATGACGCAGGTTGTGTCGCAATGACAATCTGCAAATTCCAACCTAAAAACCCTAACCCCCAAATTTGGGATTTTCGCAAAAAAGTCAAACCCTAGGGTGCGGCTAATGTTCAGGAACACGAAATCATTAATTTTAACATGTAAAACCCACAAACCCTAAAGACCATAGCCCTAATCGATGATTAAACACTAATTAAATGGTTGAAATTAGTACTTATCGATCGAGTGGAAGTAGGTGAACAAGAATCAAGTGGTTGATCACCAAGAAATTCATCAGAAAATCGAAATCAAAAGCAAAATCCAATACAGAGCGTTATGTCGCTAAAATAAGTTATGTGTCACTAGTTTTGAATTTATGTCGCAAAGTATGGTAACAGTGAAAGCGACTGGAGTGGGGTATTTATACCTCAACCCAAAATAGCGACATAACAAGCGACATAGGATGCATCATAAGAGGCGACATAAGTTATGTCGCAGAACATTAGTTATGTCGCATACCCTAGAAAAATTGATTTTGAATTTCAAGTTTCATAACCCGATTCAAGAGTAACTTAGGGACTTGTGAAAATAAATATACAAAAAATTGAAAATAACATAAACTAAAATAATTACTAAACCTAAAATGAAACTTAAATTGCTTTTCTTTTTGGTAACGTAGTTATTTTGTCTGCTAAGGGATCATATTAGGATAACATGCAATTATTAGCAAATAGTAAGTGTTATCTCGATTATCAGTATATTTATCCTCTTTAAATTTACTTAGCATATTTAGAACACCTTTTATAAATATTATTTCAAGATGATTACTAGTATTATTTGACCACCTAAACATGTTACTTCTGCGTCTATGAGTGAACCTTTTATTGTTAGTATGAATATTTATCTGTGTTCCCCACCATAGACATACCCCTGTAATTTAGACAAGACCATAGCTTCCAAGATCAGATAGAATAGAGGAATATCATTTTTAAGAAGCAAGCGAGCGGTGACAGGTCTGTACAAACGTACAACAAAGCGACATAGCTTGATCAGGTGTAAGCAAAACCAGACTTGGTCAAACCATTTTGGCGACCTTGTTAGGTATCTTGTGATTTAAGACATTTTCAAGTTCATTGACTTGCGTAATTGCGTTTGCTTAACTTTTAAGTATATACGAATTGAGACCAGGTCTGTCCTTACGTACAACAGAGGAAACAATCACTGTATACCCCCAAATGATTTCATATTATAAACTAAAATAGAAGTATGTTAAGCTATATTAAGGAATTAAGACAATTAGTCATACATCACAGGGTGTTGACCACATGATAATAGACATGTGTTAGAATTGCTTTTTAATAGCTCAAAGACCGGTGTGTATCATGCCTACCAGTACATCATATTATGAAGCTAATCTTTATGAAAGCTGTGGAAAGTATGCTAGATGAACCTACTGATACATCAAGGATAAACCTTAGAATTTCCATTTTGTGCATGTACCCTAATGTACTATCATTTCCCTAGTTGTTTACAGACACAACTAAACGTCTTTTTACAAATGTTGCAACCGTGCATTTCTTTAATACTAAAGAGTGGCTGTTGCGTAATTATTTTTTTTAATCAAAACAATAGTCCAAGTCCAAAAAATTACTTCTTAAGTTGAAAGAAGCGTAAACCAATCATGTTGACTAGTTCATCAAATCGGGCACGAGAAAAGGCCTTGGTGAATAAGTCAGCATTCTGCTTAAGGGTATCTATGTGGACAAGGTCTATTAAGTGTTTCTCATAGCAATCCCGTATGAAGTGGAACCTAAGTTCTATGTGTTTAGTCCTAGAATGCTGTACGGGATTGCGTGGAATAGATATGGCAGCAGTATTATCAATATGAATAGGAGTCATAGTAAGAAGTAACCCGTAATCATGCAATTGATGTTGAATCCACAGAATCTGGAAACAGCAACTAGCCGCAGCAACATACTCAGCCTCCACAGTGGAAGTAGCCACTGTAGTCTGCTTTTTGCACTGCCACGAGACCAAACGCGATCCAAGAAACTGGCATCCACCAGTTGTAGACTTCTTATCTATGCTACAGCCGCCATGATCAGAATCCGAGTACGTAGTGAGTGCAAACGATTTCTCGTTGGAGTACCATAAACCGAGAGTTGGTCTATATTTGAGGTAACCAAATATGCGATTCACTGCTTTCAAGTGAGAAACCTTGGGCCTAGCTTGATATCTGGAGCAAATGGACATAGCAAATACAATGTTCAGCCTTGAAGTGGTCAGATACATGAGAGAACATATCATTGAGCGATAGTCCTTTTCTTTACAATCCTCTTCATCGGTGGCCGGTCTGAGATTGTGATTAATTTCAATGGGGGTGCCATAGGTCTTATAATTAAGCAGGTCATACCTAGTTAACATATCAGTAACATATTTGGACTGATGAATGTAGATTCCTTTGGCAGACTGCTCAACTTGTACACCCAGAAAGAATGTAAGTTCCCCCATTGCACTCATCTCAAATTCAGACTTCATAAGATGCTCGAAGTCTTTACACATGGAATCTTTTGTAGAACCGAATATGATGTCGTCAACATAAACCTGTATCAGTAACAAGTCATCTCCGTCTCTTTTTGTGAATAGAGTTCTATCAATACTTCCTCTTTCAAATCCATTCTTAATCAGATGAGTAGCAAGCCTCTCATACCACAGTCTTGGCGCCTGATGTAGACCATACAATGCACAATTGAGTTTACAAACATATTCCGGATACAAAGGATCTTCAAACCCAGGAGGCTGCTTCACATAAACATCAGTATCAACCTGTCCATACAGAATTGCGCTCTTCACATCAAGCTGATAAACACGAAATTCCTTAAAGGATGCGAATGCCAAGAAGATACGAATCAACTCCAATCTTGCAACAGGAGAGAAAACCTCATCATAGTCCAAACCCTATACTTGATGAAAGCCTTGAACTACTAGCCGTGCTTTATTTCTGATAACTACTCCTCGATCATCTTTCTTGATTCTATATACCCATCAAGTGCTGGTAGGATGTGCACCTTTAGGTAATGGAACCAATTCCCAAACATGCAGCTTTTTGAATTGTTGCAACTCCTCTTGCATTGCTTCAACCCAGTGTGGGTCTTTCAAAGCATCCTCTGTCCGTTTAGGCTCCACTTGAGATAGAAAACACGATTTGACCTCTGCGGCAAGACAAGCAAGAGAAACAGGATTAAAAGAATCAGAAGGGGATGCAGGATTCTCAACAGTAATAACTTGACTTCGTGTTTGAATCCCTTTATCCAAAGGACCGATAATATTCTCCACCGGATGGTCTTATTGATACGAGAACTTGGAATCTCGTCAGGCACAATGACAGAGTCCAAGTTTGTGAATTCGGCTTCCTGTGCCGAATCAAACTTCTCAGTATTCACAAGCGGTTCATATTCATCATCAGAAAACTCAGGAAGATCAATATACGTTTCTTGATTTCTCGTTGATGATTCAAGAAACTCAGCGTTGGTTTGAGAAGGAGGTGGAGTAGCGGAAGCAGTCGGTGGCTTTAATGCTGATGGTGGAGAAGTATCTGAAGACAAATCAAGGCCGTGGAGCAATGTGACCACCTGATCAACCTCACCTTCTTCGTTAGGAAGATTGAATGAGTCAAAAATTGCTTCATAGTTAAACAAGTGTGCGGGTCCCTTTCCCTCTGGATTTTCAGTATACCGAAAGCACATGACTTCAAAATGTTCTTCCATGCGCTTAGTTGCCAAATTATACACACGTTTATTTAGAGAGTTATTTGAAAAACCCAAAAATAAACCTTCACTTGACTTAGCTCCAAATTTAGCAACTCTCTCTTTTGTGTACATAATTGTGCAGGGACATCCATAAGGTTTAAGAAACTGTAACGAAGGTTTTAAATTTTTAAGCAGCTCATATGACGTTTTATTGTGCTTCTTAACCACAGAAACCCTGTTAAGAATATGACAAGCGGTATCGACCGCTTCAGCCCAAAAAGTGATAGGCAGCTTAGAGTCTGCCAACATTGTTCGTGCAGCTTCAATGAGTGTCTTGTTTTTATGTTCAGCAACTCCATTCTATTGAGGAGTGCGAGCAGCACTGAATTGATGATCAATGCCTTTTCTTAGA
Source organism: Pseudognaphalium luteoalbum (assembly GCA_963422505.1). Classification (NCBI taxonomy): domain Eukaryota; kingdom Viridiplantae; phylum Streptophyta; class Magnoliopsida; order Asterales; family Asteraceae; genus Pseudognaphalium; species Pseudognaphalium luteoalbum. Next base: position 55,793,824 of record OY730196.1, read on the forward strand.
CAGTACAACTCAATTGTGGAATTCTTAAACTCAGTCCCGTTATCATATCGCAGTTTCTTGATCGACAAATTACACAGGTTCTCTAGCTTATCAAACAAATATGTGAGAATCTCGGGAACTTCATCCTTAGTAGATAAGAAATACACCCACGAAAAGCGAGAATAATCATCAGTTACTACCAAGCAGTATTTAGAACCTCCCATACTCTTCTTACTTACTGGTCCAAAGAGATCCATATGCAATAGCTCAATTGGACTTGAAACAGAGTTCACCACTTTTGACTTATGGGATTTCTTGTGTTATTTCCCTTTTTGGCAGGAAACACAATGATCATTAATTCCCAAGGATTGCTTCGGAACTCCACGCACAAGATCATTTTTCACCAAATAATTCATTTTCCAGAAGTGCAAGTGTCCCATACGTCGTGCCAAAGTAGTGATTCTTTTTCAGGAGCTCTTGAAAGTAGACACGTATGTTGAGTTGTTTCAACAGTCTTCATATCCAAAATATACGTGTCTTTTTGCCGAGGTGCCCTCAGTAGCACCTAATCCTCAGGAATAACGTATCCTGGTTTTAAAATGCAGCACTCAGTTTTGGTAAATGCCGTAGTGTACTCTTTGTCGCACACTTGTGACACACTGAGCAGATTGTAGGTGAGCTGTTCCACAAAATTAACTTTCTCAAAACTCACTTGCCCATTAGTGAGTGTACCCTGTCCGGTTATAACACCTTCTTTATCACCGGCAAAAGCAACATATCCCCCATTGTAACCTTTAACTTCAGATAGCAGAGATAAGTCGCCTGTCATATGTCGCGAGCAACCACTATCGATATACCATCTACAATTATGAACTGCTTCGGATTGCCGCGACATCACAAACATAAGAATCAATTAGTAAGGGAGACCCAAGCCTTTACAGGCTTGGGTAACCCAGTAGCATCATCCACAATGATAACATCAGAATTTTATTTTTTAACAAATAGAAATCATTGCCTGATGTATCATTGTCAGATGAAGAGTCAGAACATGACTCTTTGATCTTCCAAACCTTTTGAGATTTGGATGGCTGCTTGTTAACAACATTGAGCTTATCATGAGTGACTTTGTTTGGTTCAATATTGTTAATCTCATAAGCAGGTGGTGGAGATGCAGAACCTCTCATGGATTTATGAGAAAAAATTTGAAATTGTGAGGTTCGCGTAGCTCCCCTACGACCGTACTTCTTAGCAAGAAATGGGCACATATTTATCAGATGACCTTGTTTCTTGCAGTAGAAACAAGATCTTAGCTCAACACAGTTTTGGGATTGAGGTATGAACCTTTGAGCTCAGCCAAAGGATGCATGTCCTGAGAATGTATACTGATGTGTACAAGCAGAATTTGAACCTTGTGAATAATTTTTAGAAGATCTTTTAGTAGATTTGTGATTATCTGTTTTAAAAACTTCTTTGTAGGTTCAGCCTTGGCTTTACCTTTCATTTTATAAATCTCATCATAACCTTCACTAGTGAAGATATGATGGTCGTTGGTTACATTCTTCCTTTTTAAATAACCGTATTCTTCATTGGTTATATCCTCAATCTCAATTTCCTCCTTCAAACTGGTTGGAGGAATGGACTTATCGTTGATCTTCTCAGACTTGGAAACCACAATAGGCTTAATAGGCTCAGCCTTAGTTTTCGGTTTCTTAACAAACTCATTTATCATGGGCTTAAACGGCTCAGCCCTGACATCAAGCTTCTTGACAGAGTCAACCTTTTGAGCCTTCAATTTATCAGGCTCACTAGTCGATGCCTTAACTGGCTCAGGCATACTAGTTACAGGTTTTTTTTACTCATCTTTACCAATTTCAGCCTTATCATCCTGATCAAACATAGGATGATACTTTGTTGGTGGTGGGACATGGGGAAAACCAAGTCCTACCTTACCAAGCTCAGGATTACTTATCTTTACTTTAACAGGCTTAATAGGTTTTATGTCTACTTTAGTGATAGTATGCACAAAATCTTTGATCACTTCCTGTTCAGGCATAGGAAGATAATCTTTTGGAGGTGGGACATGGTGATAACCAAGTCCTGCCTTACTTTTAGTATCAGTCCTTTGTTTCTGAAGGATTTCATCAAAGAAGAGAGAAGACGTTGAAAAGTTTGATAGTTTACGATTTAAAGTAAGAATTTCAGCCTGGGAGTCAACAAGATCTTTCTTTACGGAAGTTAGTATATCAACATAACTTCCGATTTCATCTTGTTGTTCAAAAATTTTGGCTTTTAATTCTTTCTTTTCTTCAAAAATAGCTTTTAATTTCTTTTCAGAAGCCTTATAACTTTCTTTTAACATTTCATTACTTTCTGTTAACTGCGTGATATTAGCATTAAGGCGTTCATTGTCCTCTCTACACCCGTTAAACTGGTTAGTAAGTTTAATGCATGAAACACATGATAAAGGTTCATCATCTACCTCATGAACTTCAGCCATGAGAGCCGTGTTTTCTTCTTCCTCATCCTCAGCTGCATCTGGCCAGCTGTTTTCCCAATGAGTTTCAGTCAGCATTAAAGCAGCTGACACCATAGCTTTCTCTTCAGCCTTATTTGGAGAGGGTTTGGTCAGACCCGAAGGTGGATTCTTATGCTTCTCACATTCACGAGCAAAGTGTCCATAGTTTTGACACTTGTAGCACTTTACCTTGCTATTATTAAACCCCAAACCCTTTTCACCTGGATCATTCACCGATGTTCTGCAAGATTTCTTTAAGAAGTCCTTAACCCTTCTTGTCAGCATTGCCATGTTCCACTTCAAATCTAGCCTTTCCAATTCCTCTTGATCAATTTGACCAAAGTCTTCATCATTAAAATCACCAGCAGAGGCTAGAAATGCCAAAAATGTGGAAGAGTACTCTTCACCAGATGAAATTCCTGAACTTTGAAAATAGGTACCACCAGATGGAATATTTGTAGTTACATTACCACTAGCTTTTCTAGCTATAAATGCGGTAACCGTAGCCTTACTTGCTGAGACTGGAACATCTACACCATACAGTTTTGGATTTTGAAAGTGAGAAGTGGCCTTGGTCTCCTTTCTTTGCATTTCAAGAAGCTCTGCCTCAATGTGACCTATAAGATCTTCAAGCTCCATATCCATGATATCCTCATCCCTTTCCATTAAGAGGACACGAGTATGCTACTTCTTGGGAAGTGAGTCAAGAAGTTTCTTATTCACGTCTGTCTTATCAAGGGTTATACCTCCTTCCAATAACTTAGTAACCAATTGATAATATTTTCTGCACAGATCTTCCAGTGATTCATCAGGTAGCATATCGAAGACTTCATACTGTTTCTTGATCAGGTCTATTTTTTTCTTCTTATATTGGTCACTACCACCACACTTTTTCTCAAAGGCCTTCCACAAATCATAAGCAATCTTATGTTGCCGTAATTGTCTCATGATAGGTTGAGGCAATGCCATAGTGATTTCAAAATGAGTTTTCCGTTCCATATCAAATGCCTTATGTTCCTCAGGAGTCATGGATTTAATTGACTTTTTAGGAGCTGGGCCATTAAAGACTCCGGTTCTAAGAGGACGCTCATATTTTTCCTCTAAGTAAATCATCATTTCCGGATCATTAAGACCAATATATGATTCAAAGCGTTGACACCAATTTGCATAAATCATTCCTGGCATATACATAGGAGGCTTATTTCCTGATCCAACCTCATTATTTTGCTTTAACATAGCTCCAACCGACTGAATAGAATATGCTGTAGAAGATGACATTTTGAGTTACCTGCAAGATAATCAAACACAAACAAAGAACAAACTATTATGCGACACAAGTATGTGTCGCAAAGAGATCAAGCGACACAAAGATTATGTCGCAAAAACTGCTGAATTTCAAAGTGCCTAGCGACACAAAGGTTGTGTCGCAAAGTAGTAGCGACGGAAGAAAACCGTGTCTTATGTCGCAAGCTTGTGTTGCCTAATCAAAGGCTTATGTCGCAGTTCAAAATAGGCTTGAGTCTCAAGCTTATGTCACCTACTTAAAGTCTTATATCGCAGTGAACAGAAAGTGACAGAATGATATGTCGCACCAACCCTAATCGCGACACAAAATTTTGTGTCGCAGCTTGTGTCACAGAAACGGCTGCAGCAGCAATCAAGAAACCCTAAAATTCGTAAGATTTGTAAACCTAACAGATTTTCACGAATGAAGGACGAAAAAGAAACCAAAAATCTTCCAGAAAACTGAGAAATCAAAATTGTAGCACCTTTCTATGAAGATCTAATCACAAAACAAGTTGTTTTAAACCGAAAAGCGTCTTAAATGGATTCAATAACGCCAAATCCTTAGATTTTGGCTCTGATACCAACTGTAGATCCCCTATGATCGGACCTAACTGAATCCTAATACTCAATCAACGTGCGGAATCCAAAGATTGAATATAAATGTTAAACGATTAAAACGAAACAAACACAAAGTATATTAATACCCAAATGATTACCGATCAGATTAATTGCAAGAACTCGAGTATAATATACTGAAGCTTTACCTAGGTTCGTCAACCCTAGCAAATGAGCCGAACTCATCTATTTATACTCGACACCTAATCTGATCTATGCGACACAAGCTGTGTCGCCAAGCCGACTCATGCGACACAAGTTATGTCGCCAAGTTGACTCTTGTGACACAAAACCCTTGTGTCGCCAAAACACAAAATGTAATTACTTTTCAAATACAAACATCATAACTAACGAAATTACATATCTAACGCATTACAGACTTAGACCAACTGACAGACACACTAAGATGCACCAACACAGTTAGTGCATGCTAACCCGGACGAGGAGGGTCAATCCTATATGGTACCATATACTAATATTCACGCTACAACGTATTACCAAACTATGCTGAGGAGGGCTTTGAAAGATTAGTGAGATAACTCATGTAGTATTGTTTGTTTTTGTACTTGCGTTCACATAGTTAAAATAAAATGAGCAATGATATCACACCCCTGAGTAAAACAGTAAAATAGGGACTATGAGACTCACCTGAGTCTTGAGAGTTTAAATAATTAAACTTGAGTTGATTAGCCGAGAATCGATGTCCAAAGACTTGTAACCTGAGGGTGTCCACGACACGCGATGGTTATAAATGTGAGCAGGTATCTATAAAGATTACCCTTGTAGTTGTTCGTCCAACTAGAATGTCCAAATTACTACGATTTGGTTGATTTGATTATGTTTTGAAAACGTGTACGACCCGTTGGTGATGAGTTGTGATGATAATAATAATCTCTGAATTCATTTCATTATACTTAATAAGGTAGGAAATCGGGTGGTAGCGGGGTCCAAGGGGTGGCAACCCCTGGCGGGGTCCAAGGGGCAGAGCCCCTGGCTGGGGTCGAGATGGAAAATTTTTATTTCTACTATATTGCTTTAGTAAAAAACGTATCTAAAATTTGAATTTGGGTGAAATCAAGTGATAAAACTTTAGGTCTTGACACTTAGTAAAATTTGTGTTTTCTAGGTTCTGTTTCATGTGACACTTATAGCGTCACTTGAGGAAGTGACGCATAAGGGGCGACACTTAAGCAAGTGTCGGGTACAAGTGTCGGTATCAGGGTCATGCGTCACTAGGGTTAGTGTCATATGAAATCAGGATTCAATTATAGGCAACACTTAGACAAGTGTCGCTAGAAGTGTCGGTTAGGAGTGTCGGGTATTAAATTTGCGACACTTAAGCAAGTGTCGGGAAAAAGGGTTTTATGCGGCACTTAGGCAAAGGACGCAAAATTAGGGTTTTTAGCGACACTTAGTGCATCACTTAAGTGACGCATTAAGTGACGCTACGCTGCACTGGTCTATGCGACACTCACGTCTGTTGGCCGGATTTTAAGTCGAAGACGTGTTTTCCGGTTTCCGTTTGACTTGAAACTATTACCCAACCCATATTTGGACATTTTAAGCTTAAATAAACAACTTTTATGAAAAATACAAGAAATCTAAGAGTTTTTCGAGAATTGTCGGAAACTTACGAATCGTCACGAGAGAAATCCGAAAAGATAGGATTGTAGATCGTGACGTCGTGAATCTTTTCTTCCAAACGAGCTAGATGAAATGTGTGACACCCGACGATTTAGGGTTACTGTTTAACCTGCTAGAAACCCAAATTACGTGTGTTTAGTTTAGTATTAGGCTAAATACTTGTAATTACTTGTAACTATTTGTATATTTATGTGAATATACACTCCCGTAATTGATTTATATTACGCTACGTAATTAGTTGTAATTACGTTTACGCAATTTGGTGAAATTGTGCGAAACAACCAGGCGGAGTCCGACATTGTATAAATACGAACGTTGGTGAAAAAAATATTAAATAATATGAAATTATTTAATAAACTCAAAAACTCGTAAATATTATGTTGATAATATTTAACACGTTAATTATATCGTATAAAGTTACAAAAACGTGACGAAAACGCGAAGAACGCGCCCGACAATTGAACGAAAACCAAAATATATTTTAAGAATTTAAAATATATCATTTAGTATAAAACTATCAATTAAAATATCGCGTCTTTAAACAATAACGAAAAACATCCAAATAAAACGTCACGCAATTTAGAATCTGTAAAACGCTCACGCAAATCGAGGACGACAACCTAAAGGAACATTTTTTTTATAAATGTTTTTCAAGCATTTAGAATAAATATCTCAAGTTAAATTATCAAGATTTAAATGTAATTAAAAACGCGTGCTTAAAACGATTAATGTATATATAAACACCGAAACAAACAAGGAAACGAACACCGCACGAAGTACAAATCGAAGGAAAAAGAAAATAACCAAAATACCCTTGGTGGGACCACATGGGGGCCGGCCACCCCATATGCCACCTCCCCTCCTCCCCTCTCTTCTTCCATGCAATGTCATGATGAGATTCCATTTCATGACAACACCCTACCCACATGCACTCCATTCGCTCTCATTTTCATTTCACCATCTTACTCCACCTTCTCTCAATTCTCTCTACTCATTCTCACTAAAAACTCAGAGAAAACACAGCCCAAAAACCACCATAAACCACCTCTAAACCACCATCATTTGAAAGGAAAAATCAAGATCAAGGAACCAAGAACAAGTCTTCCATCTTCATCTTCCTCATTCTCCGTCACTTTCCTTTGTAAGGAACACTTTATCTCTTTAAAATTTTACTTGCATAATGTATATTTATATGTTATAAGGTTCATCTAACACTAATATGTCCAAATCTATGGTCAACAATCATTTTTATAAAGCAAACACCAACATGCATAAATCTGTCCAGAAAAACACAGTCCACTAGAACGGTCGTATCTCGAGTTATAGGAAGAGTTAGACAACGATTTTTTTTTAAAGTTGCGTATTGAAAAGATCTACAACTTTGGTGTTTTACACTTTTTCCATATCTGTACGGATTTTAATGAATAAACCCATCTTTGAGTCTGGTCTGCACATATTCGAAAACCGAGTTCGGTTCCTTAGCAAAATTAATTACCTATGTAAATGGACACTATAGTTGCTGTAAAAGTTATATGTTAGACTAGATACATAGGTGACCAGTTGGTAAAAATTGTGGACTCAAATTTGGACCAGAAATTAGTAAGATCTATGGCAAAACAAACCGACAAAACCGAAAACATAACTTAGGGGCTGTTTTGGAACTTTTGTAAAACTGGCACTTTTGGTGAACTCCGACATGAACCGACAAATTCTGTGGACTCTATAAACTGATATGTGGGTTGGGTAAAAGTTTTAGGTCAAACGGAGTAGGTTTGACCAAGTTAACAAAAGCGGCTCGATTTCTAAAAACTTACTATATTTGGAAAATGGTAACAAAAATGGGTTTGGGTGACTTAGTTGGTAACTTGGACCAAAAATTAAACGTAGAAAGTTTCCCGAACGAAAACCGACACTTAGAACATTTGGATTAAAAATTTGAAAGCTGATCAGACCCTTAGTGTCGCATGGCCTGCGACACTACTTGCGACACTACCTAAGTGTCGCTAACTAAGTCACTACTTAATTGAAATTGATTTGAACCTGCAACACAAGGCTCAATGTCGCTATATTGCGACACTCACCTGCGACACTAAACCTAATGTCGCATACACTGCGACACTTATCCTAATGTCGCTAAACCTGCGACACTAACCCTAGTCCCTACTAGTGTCGCTAAAGACAGAAAACATGAAACTTGTTTTTCACTAAGTATTGAACTTAGGTAACAACTTATAACCACACATGATACATACTATAACAATGTATACAATGACACAAACTCGATAATAATGTCTTGAAGAATTATTATTATTAAAAACTTTCACCAACGGGCCGTACACGTTTTTGATAAACGAACTTGAATAACTTATTTGGACATACTAGTTGATGAACTAGCTTTAGGTGGACATAAACCCCCCACCTATCCGATTGGCTTAAGTGGACATTAATCCTCACTTATACAATCACTATAGATGGTCTTTTGAGACATCTACTTATACAACCTCATATGTTTAGGGCGTTAGGAGGTTGCACACTGGACGAGAACACCCACTACTTGCTAATATTTGATATTGCTTGCTACCTGCTTAACTCTGGTGACTTTCATAACCCCTTTTTACTGTTTTTCACTGGGGTGAGAATACATACAACTGCTTTATATAAACTGCTTTATGATCACAAGTATTGGCAACAACTTTTCATACGGATTGCATGAGACCTTATGATAATCCACTAAAGTCCTCTACCCATCATAGTTCATTAATATATGCATGAATATTATTGGATAGTACTATCAGGGTTTGACAAACCTCGTCCGGGCTAGTCGCGCTAGCCAACCCACGGGCGCAATATTATTTGTGAATTAGAAGTGTATCGGATTAGTACACTTACCGGAGGCAAACAACGTTAAGCTCGAACTATGAGACTCATGCAAATGAATACTTATATTGCAATATGCAATACTTTTACTTCTCGTTGCCTAACGATACTTTTACTTATCATTGTTGAATGATGCAAACTTGTGGAATCTTGTGGATCATATTAGCAACTGATTACTTAACAAACCTATGAACTCACCAACTTTATGTTTACCTTTTAGTATGTATTTCTCAAGTAACCTGCCGCAGTAGGAAGCTATGGATAGCTTAGCTCGAGTCGCATTGTTTTCAAATATCAAGGAACTAGATTGCATTTACTATATTTTAAAATCATAGTTATGTAATTCTACTTTTGTTATGCAAACTCCTATAACTTTTGTAAACAATTGGATTATTGTAATGTAACTACTTTTCAAACGTCTCATATAGAGGTCGTTTGCTTAATCTTGGTGTTGTGATATTTAAATTGGTCAGCGCCCCCATGACACCTCCTACTTCCGCTGCCACGTGCTTTGGGAGTGCGACAAGATGAGGGTGTTTGATGGTGTTATTTGGTGATTTAAGGTGGTGGTGGTGTAGGGGAAATGAAAAGGAGTAGAATCAGAGAGAGAAAGTAGAGATGTGTGTGTGTGTGTGTGTGTGTGTGTTGTTGTGGAAAGAATGAGGTGAGGGGGTGATGACCCTCACCTTTGGGCCGGCTTGGGTGGGGTCCACGGGTGTGGGCTTCACCCATTTTTCGTTCCCTGCAATTACGCTCCGTGCGATGTTCGTTTTTCCGATTGTTTTAATTATTTTACCCGTTTAAATATATGTTTTAAGACACGAATGTTTAATCAATATCTTGGTTGAAGTATTTTACCAAATACTTAATAACCGAGTTATAAAATATAACTTAACTTCGTTTGGATTGTTTGCGCGCTTAATATTTTAATCGCATAGACGTTTGTTTGTACGATACGAATTAATTACGAAATATTATCAAATAATATTTTGAATAAATAGTGTTATTAAATAATGTTATATTATTTAATAAAATTGTTCACCAACGTCCGTATTAATTGAATCGAATTACATTCGATTTGAATTGCGTACGATTTAATCAAATCGCATGATTGTATATATTCAATAATATGTATTTCGATACATTAATTAGTCTAACATAGAACTAATTACATGTATTAACAGTTGATTAGGCACTAATCACTAGTCCTAATTTGGCGGGTGTCACAGCTTTGTGGCCTCGAGCTCGGTAATTTTCTCAGCAGAATCTGCCCAACTCTTCCTCTCCTGCCTCATGTTAGCAATTTCCAATCTCAGTTGCTGGACATCGATCCCTTAAACTTCAAGCTGGCTGCGCTGAATGGAACAATGATGAGATAATGCTTTAACGCGGTCACGCTGGCTCAAACTCCACAGCAAGTGGTCATACAAAGCCTTGTCACTGCTCCCAAGCAACTCCGTATCTGAAAACGCTTTGGCATGGTCAATAACTTCGCTGGGCAAAACATTCCCTAAAAGTTTGTCAATAACCTCAGCATTCATATCTGGATTGGTCTTTGGCATTTTGGAATCTGAACCTTGGCCATCCTGGATGACGGGAGGATTTTCTCGGTCTACACAGGGAACACGAGAGTGAGTTTCAGGGGATCCCCCGACCTGATTCGCATCAAAATCTACAACAGAGATGGAAGTATCTAAGGATCTCATCCTCTTGGGCATGTGCAGGTCATCCAGCTGTAGGTCATTCGACCAGTTGTCACCCTCAGCTTCATCTTCAGTTTGTAATTTGCAACACAAAGCCTCTTATGAAATCGAAAAAGTAAAAACAAAATTGGTAGGCTGCGGAAATTAAAGGTGCTATGCTTACCTTCGCGTGGAAGAGGCCCGGCCGATTCGAAGTTAGACATACCCATCTCCGCCACGTCCTTGGCGATGAATTTCTTCCTCATACCCACAGCGGATCTGAGTGGCCTCGAAGCCTTAGAGGAACCAGTAGCAGTTGAGGGGTTACCCCTAACCAAGCCAGAACGCGTCACACCTGTAGAAACTGGAGGATCTCCCTGCACGTGAATGGAGGTCACAAACTGCGGTTCAGAGATGCTCGGCTGCTTCACCAATACCGACTCATCACCCTCAACGTTGTTACCCTCCATTTCATCACCAACATCTTCACCTTCGGGTGCGACGTTGCCAACCTTGATGACATCAAGCTCATCATCGGAAAGTATCTAAACGTGTTGCATCACTGCAACAACCAAGACAAACAGTTAACAAAAAGCATACAATATGCATACACAAAAAGAGGCATGGCACGATTAAAAAGGCTATAAAGAAAGGTCATAAAAATCTCGACCGAGGGATAGCCAAGAAGCGGGTGGCCACCCCCGCACCATACTCTCTCCTCTTTTCTTAAACACCGGGTTCCTCCCAGGATACCTCCATTCCTGACTCACACCTAGAGCGAAAAGTATAGCCTCCTCGTGATATGCGCGCATATGAACAGACGCACCCTCACACAGGCTAAACAATTGGGGATCATTGCCATGCTCCCGCGGGCTATCATTTAACTCTTTGTCTATCCCCTTAAGATTCCAGTTGAGCAACCCCGTGGGAATGCGAGGAAAACAGGTGATATCAACAAAAAAGAAACTGTTTTTCCAAGGTTTCAATCCTGGACCTTTCAATTTTTGAAAACGAGACAGGGGCCTTTTGTCAAAAGAAAACCAACTGCCCTGTTTCGAAATACGAAAATGACGACGGAAAAGTACCACACTAGGTTGCTTGTTATGACCATGACAAAACATTTCGAATATCATAACACGCTGCAAACCATGGGGATGGAATTGAGGAAACCCAATTCCATAATATTCGCAAACTTCAACTACAAAAGAAGACACTGGCAAACGAAAATTAGAACTTTCAAAATAACGGCGATACACAGCGACTTTACCGGCCGGAGGGCGATTTTCCCTATCTTCCGGTAATGGCGCCGTCGGGTTGTACTCGCTGAGGCACGGGTACTCGATTTCCAATGCAGAAAGCGTAACATCCGTCACTTTGCTAGATAGACCAGCGACTTCTGGTTCATCCCGATCGTCATCCACCGGAATCACAACGTTTTTAGTCGGAGTCTCAGCGGATACGATCGGAGCATCGTGTAAAGTTCCGTCCATGATTAACCGATGGAAATGAAAACAAAACAAACGAAAGAACAAGAAAATGGACCTTTAGAAACAGGATCGAATGACGGAATGGTGAAATCGGAACCGAGTACACACAGGCGTCGAAAAACAAGAAAACCCTAACCAAAAAAGGAAACGTCTTTGAAATTATGAGAAAAGTTGGAAACCGCCGATGCATAAATAGCTCGGGTAAGCAGGTCGGGTCACCCATCAAAGAAGAGGATCAACGCCCACGTGGAGGGTGAGATCGCATCATCGGGAAGTTGAAGCGCGTGGGTAACCACGCGCCATAAACGCACACCTACCCTCATTATGACACTGCCAAAAGCACTGTAGACGTGACTTGAACGGTTGAAACAAATGACCTACCCTCGGAGGATAGGAGCATAGCTGAGAATGAGTTCAACTCACCAACCCGTTGCTAAGTTAAACTGGGGGGGACTTAATGGTGTAACCACCTCTAGGGGTATCCCGCCAACGCGATATCCTCGCAGGGTCTACCTATGTACATCCCCGCGGGTTAGACGCCGGATGGAAGACGAGGCTAACCTGGGGATTGGGACCCAAACTCTGAATATTCCCTGACAAGGATAATTCGAAAATCGTGTATGGTAGAAAAAGTACACCCAAGTCAACTTACCAACCTCGTTATCTACCGGATAAAAGACAACTCGTACCCCCGATCACCTGACGGGTAAAAGCAACCCCGACCAACGCTACTCCCCATGGAAATATGGCCATTGGGCGGGAAAACGTAAACGGCTATCCCTGGAGGTATAAAAGCTCAAGGATAGCCAAACGCAAACGGATTCATTCAGAGCAGGGAAATCTTATTCCCTCTAAGAACACTTGTCTAATTGGATTTTCATCACCTGGTTTGTACTACTCGGGTTAAAACAGTGATTGTAGTGTGAGAATCCAATCACCCCCATACATTTAATCATCCAATAAATGATCTAATTACTCATTCGCACTCAAGTAATCTAATGCTTGATCAGTTATCAACTGCTACTTTCTGATATGGCATTATTTGATTGTCTGTCTAATTTGACGTTGTTTTCTAAAGAATTACATTGAGACATACTTCCAACCCAGTTCAAGTGTAGTAATTTGAGTTCGCATCGTTTCAAAACCACAACAGACTATATATAACATATACGAGAAGAGTTCTATTTATAACTCATATCGTTAAATCCTGTAAACCACTCGTTACGAAGAGTTCTACCTATAACTCATACATATGTATATTACTTAATTATCTTTAATAGATAATACGGAGTACGTAATTAATGAAGTTTTCAACTTATACGGCTTAGATCAAAAGTTTTTAAGAAGTTTTTTTCATATAATTTTCAGATCTTTTTATTGGAATAGAAATCATTTTTATATGGTCGAGTTTTACATTGTTTTTTACTTGTTTCACACGGAGTAATTTATTTTATTGAAGTGAGGGGTAAATGGACCCACTTACACTAACTTTGGAATCTCTAAACTGCCCGTCATTTACTGACACCTGCCCGTTGTCACTTGTTTACCCTTCCCATCTGCCCGTTCGCCACCCTCCCCTGTTTTTCTGTACTCTACTTAAATATGACGCCATTCAACACTTTCCCCCATTCACCACCTTAAATCTCTCTTTCCGGTGGCTGTTTCCGGCGACCCTCCGCCGTGACAACCCAACCCAATCAAACCAAACAAAATCAAAAACCAATAAACAATGGGCCAGAAACTTAGTTGCAATTATCAAGATGAACATGGGTTGTTTACAGCAGTTCAATTTGGGGATTTAGAGATTGTGAAAACTGTTTTAGAAAAAGACCCAAATCTTGTTAGAAAAACTACTGTTTATGATCGCCATTCTGCTCTTCATATTGCTGCTGCTAATGGTCAGATCGAGGTGGGTATTTTCAAGATTTCTTGATCTTTTTAACTTTTAAAGTTTAAATCTTTATTATAAAAAGCTTTGATTTTTAGTTAATTTGATTGATGGGTGTTGACGAATTTGTTTGTTTATCTGATATATGATATGGGTTTCCAATCTTTTGATTCAGATTGTTTGTATGCTACTGGAAAAGGGATCAGTCAACCCTGATTCTTTAAATCGTCATAAACAGGTGTGTTTGTTTAATGTTGATTTTTCATTGACTGAATAGTTAATGTAGAGCTTTTGTAAGTTTTTATACTATTGTTCTCTATAGTTTGTTAATTTTGTGATAATTTGATTGATGGAAATTACTGTTAGACTCCATTGATGTTGGCTGCAATGCATGGAAAGATCACTTGTGTTAAGAAGCTAATTGAAGCTGGTGCAAATGTATGTCAATTTGTTAATTTTAAGATTGTGTAAAGTAGATATTGATAATGAATTTTGTTAGAAACTGTTTGACTGAATTGGGAACTTATGATGATATTGTTCGAAATCGGCAGATTTTGATGTTTGATTCATTAAATACAAGAACATGTTTACACTATGCTGCTTATTATGGCCATTCTGATTGTCTCCAAGCCATTCTTTCCTCTGCCCGGACATCACATGTTGCGGTTTCTTGGTGTGTTCCAATTAGATTTATTACTTTTTCTTGAAAATCAGTATTTTATATCATAATCTGAATTAGGGATTTTGGTATTCAAGGGGTTTTTCAAGATTTGTGAATATACGAGATGGTAAAGGGGCAACACCATTGCATTTAGCCGCCCGTCAAAGGCGTCCCGAATGTGTTCATATACTACTAGATAATGGAGCTCTTGTTTGTGCCTCCACCGGTGGATACGGGTACTAATTATTCAAATAGCTTCTTTCTGTATTCATTATGTGTTAATTAATTACTTTGGTGTATCCTAATCTATCTCAAAATTTAGTCTTCCGGGTAGCACTCCACTTCATTCGGCTGCTAGAGGGGGTTCAATGGATTGCATTAGAGAACTGTTAGCGTGGGGTGCCGATCGACTTCATAGAGATGCATCGGGGTAAACTATTTCATAAATATTCATACATTAAATGTGATTTTAGTGTATATTGTATATACCATGGTAAAAGATCAAAGAATAGATACTCATATTTAGTAATAAATACAGGAGAATCCCGTACACCATTGCCTTAAAACATAAAAACGGGGCGTGTGCTGCTTTACTAAACCCTTCATCTGCAGAGCCACTGGTATGGCCATCACCATTGAAGTTTATTAGTGAACTTAATCAAGATGCAAAAGCTTTATTAGAGCAGGCTCTTATGGAGGTTAATAGGGAAAGGGAGAAAAACATTTTAAAGGGTTCGGGCTTCTTGGTGTCATCCCCATCCCACTCTGATGCTACTGACATCGATGATAACATTTCAGAGGTAATTCAAATTTACATATTTTGTTTTACTTTAGAGAGTTGTATGGATGATCATTTTGAAATCGATGATCTGGTTCCTATTGTGATTCATTAGCAATAATCAATTTTGGATAACCTGTTTTACAATCAGATGCAACAAACCTGATTATTAAAAGGTAAAATAAGATTACCTAATATCTTTATAACCTTAATTCATATATACTTTTACTTCCATTTCACACCACATCTGTTTTTATACTTTTTTTTTCTATTAAAAGTAGTCATTCTATCATTTAATCTCTTAATTAACACCAAACACCCTCAAAAAGGTCAAGAACATGAGACAGTAAACAAATGCACAGAGACAAAAAAGAATGGGAACTTTTTATAAGTACTTTGGCTTGTTATAGGTTGAAATGGTCATAGTTGATGACTTTTGACATTTGATCAATAATCAACAGATATTTTTGTTGACTTTAAACAACTTATGTCGACACTCAAATCTATATTATTTTATTGAACATCCAAAATATCTTTCTCCATTAACCTTAATTAAATGATATTTGCAGGCCAGTGATTCGCAATTATGTTGCATATGCTTTGACCAACTATGTGCCATTGAGGTTCAAGATTGTGGTCACCAAATGTGTGCGCAATGCACACTTGCGTTATGTTGCCACAACAAACCCAACCCAACAACCGCAATCCAGCTCACGCCCATATGCCCCTTTTGCAGAAGCAATATAGCGCGACTAACAGTCGTGAAAGTCAAAGTCAACCCTGCTGACCAAGAACTCGACATGTATTCCTCTCCTAAGCTGCGGAAATCAAGAAGGTCGCAGAATTTGAGTGAGGGAAGCAGCAGCTTTAGGGGGTTATCGGCTGTACCCTCATTTGGGAAAATGGTGGGCCGTTCGGGTCGGGTCTCCGTTGAACCTGAATGTGATAAACAATGAAAAAAGGATCAGGTGAAGAATGGTCCAGTCCTGATTGGGCATTGTGTATAGAAAGATTGGGGGAGCATTAAGCAAAGGAAAATGGTGAGTATTGTTTGTTTGTAATGTTTACTTCAGCTTGAAGGAGAAGTAAAAAGGTTCGATGGGAGCCTTTGGTTAGTTATTACTTGTTAAAAAAGTATTCTTTTTTACTTCTTTTGTTACCTAAGGCTAGAAAATTCAAATTCAACTATGTTCTGCTTATGGAAAAAGTGGTGAGTGGTAAATTGAACCCCGCCTTTCTTTTTATTCTGTAGTTATGGATTGATTGTTGTTATAGTTTATATAATAAAGTCATTCTGTTTTTAAAGATTTTACTTTCAGATCAAAACACGAGTTCTTGTAATTTGACGTACGATCAGGGTAAATGTTTGTTGTTCTAAAAATGATTATCTTTTAGTTTCGTAGAGAACAGGGTGACAAATGTAAAAATGCTAAGTAATATGTGATTCTTCGAATACATGTTTCGGGTTTAGATGTTATAAAGCAGATATACGGTATCAAAAGTTAAGCACCAATTTCGTTGAGTTTTAAATGGGTTTGTCTTAGGTCGTTGTTTTGTACAAAAAACATACAGTGTAACAAAAAGTAACGAGGAGAATAAATGTGTATGTGATTTCTTGAACTCGTGATTCAGTCTTAGATGACATGTAAGGTAAACAAAATGAAGGTGATGTGAATCATTGTGTACACGGTTCTTAGAATAGATGTAAGGTAATAAAAAGTGGAGACGGGACGTAATATGTATGTGATTCTTTAAGTAAGGTGTTCGGGTTAGTTGGCGTAAAAGTATTTATCCACCACCTATCAACTTACGATGGTTCGGAAAAGTAGCTCGTTGCTGGAGCTTCTTACAAGAACTTGAGGGTTAACAGTTAAAGTAACGGTTAAAAGCAAATCATTGTTAGATTTGTGGATTTTGGACGGATAAAATTTAAAAATTAAGCTAATTCGTCTTATTATTTTTAGAAAGATAAAAGACGACCGGTGAATATTTATAAGATTATGTGGAAGACTAAAATAAGTTACTCAAAAATAAGTAAAGAAAATGTCATAATCATGAGTTTAAGATACATTTTAAACATTGTCGACATACTTGCAAGAAAAGGAAACAAAATAATGAATTTTTAGCGGACACTCGCGTTAAGCAGCGGGATTTAAAGAGCAGGATTTAAAGTTTATTGTTAATGATGTAGGTTTGTAGTCTCGTATGACAATTAATTATTGTGATAGTAAAAAGATTCGGTATAGTTAATGTGTAACAGTAGATGAATCAATTACTTATGATTCATATATACTTTCCATAATTCTAATATAGAAAGTACTTTAATTTATTGATTACTATAATTTAATAAAAAAAGTATAATAGAAATTTTACATCTTTAAACTTTATAAAGGGTTAAAAAGTTTGTTGAAGAAATGATGTAAACCTTTTTTATAAAGGTGTTAGATGAATTACGTGTGACATGTAAAGTCAAGAGTTTGATGACTCATATTTCAATGATTTTTATATTCAATTATAAACAAGTAAGTTATACATCATGTATTATCCTTGTAATTTTTTTTTTTCTAAAAAACATGAAGATATTTTCTTTAACACTACACCTGTGAACATTAAAATTTCTACGAAGTACCCATTCATATTTCATACTCTTAATAAAAATTTCAAACCTAAACTAATTTGATGAAACGTACAGATTATTTAACCGAGTCAAAAATTGTTTAAAGCCGTTTTAGCTAGTCTATTACTCCATAATTAGAGATTTTTACGAGATAGACAGTGAATTCAACCCTTTTGACTCTCTACGGTGTCAAAGTTTTTTTTACCCCCTCTACACCATAATTATTTTCAAAATCAAGAACTACACATATTAAGAAAAGTACACTCAAATACATTGTTTCACCAATCATATTTTACCTTTATCACAGATAAGCTTTTCGATTGGTTTATGGATAGCAATTTTTGAGCGTCCTAAAATGAAAAGATTTAACAATAATTTTGAGATGGATAAATTAACTATTTGTGTTATTTTTCAAAATAGGGTTTGATCTTAATACTTTAATTAAACTATTAAAGAGGTAAAGTGAAACACATTGATAATATTATAGTGTATATATATTTTCACTAATTAAATAATGTACTACTTTGACATCATGATGTACAACTTAGTGATGCAGTATGATCGTACAACTTACATACTTCGTACATGGTATCTTAATTAAGGTACAAGTGTGTGGTTGCTGGTTGGTCATGTGATGTCTGTCTGTTGGTTGGTTCTAATAATGTGTTGTTGTACTGTACCATCATGTATACATGCCTATTATGTATCAAGACAACTGAGATTGTGTCACACATTGTGGGGACCAAATTGTAAGTTTCATCTGACTCGTGGGGGCTGATTTAAAATTTCTAAAACTTTGTGGGGTTAAGTTTTGATTGCCTTTTTACACCCTTCAAGTTCTACTGTTTCACAATGTGACACTAGTCAAGATATTGTGGTCCATCGACGTCTTGTCGTGGTCAATGAGAAAGGCGAGTACACGTAAGGTGGTGTGACACCCACCAAATTAGGACTAGTAATTAGTACCTAATCAGTTGTTAATACATATAATTAGTCCTTAGATTTGGATAATTAATGTATCTTAATATATATTATTAAATATATACGAATATGCGATTTAATTAAATCGTATGCTCTTTAAATCGAATGTAATTCGGTTCAATTAAATACGGACGTTGGTGAACAACTGTATCAAATAATATAACACTAGGTAATAACGTTATTATATCGAAAATATTATTTTGATAATATTTTCTATTTATTTCGTATCGTGCAAATAAATGCCTACGCGACTTAAAACATTAAATGCGCAAACAATCGAAATAAAACCAAGTTATATATGTTTTATAGCTCGAATATAAAGTATTTGGCGAAATACTTAAATAAGAATACTGAATAATTATTTATATTTTAAAACTTAAATTTCAACACATATAAAAACAATTAAACATTTAAATGATCGGGAAAATGAACACCGCACGGAGCACAATTGCGTAGACTGAAAATGGGGCTTTCACCCAAAACCCCACCACCTCCTCTTTCCTCCTCATTTCTCACTTTTCTTTCTCTCCCCCTTCCTCTTTTTCTCTCAAACTACCATCACACCACCACCTCACTAAATCACCAATTACTACCACGAAACGACATCGGATCACCTCACCCGTTTGGAAGAAAAGAACCACCGCATCATGATCTACCTTCCCATCTTTTCGGTTTCTCCTTGCGCAAACTTGTAAGTTCCCGACAAAATTCCGAAACCCATCGATTTCACTTATTTTTACATGTTTATGGTTTGTCTAAGCTTGAAATGTCCAAATATGGGTTGGGTAAAAGAATCGGACCAAACGGTCACCGAAAAACATGTTTTTGGCTCAAATTCCGGCCAACAGCTCGTTGAGTAGCAGAGGCTCCAGGCCACCTGCGACACAAGCCATTATGTCGTTAAACCCCCACTTATGTCGCATTTAGCGACACAAAACACTATGTCGCAAAACCTATTTCCGTCGCATAAAGCGACACAATATTTTATGTCGCATAAATTGCGGATGTCGCACTTAGCGACACAAGCCCTTATGCCGCAGATGTGATCTGCGACACAATAGACTATGTCGCACCTAGCGACACAAGCCTTATGTCGCACGTAGTGTCGCATGAAACAAAATCAAGAAAACACATATTTTACTAACTGTCGAGACCTAAAATTTTATTACTTGATTTCACCCAAATTCAAGTCCAGGTACATTTTTCACCAAAACAATGTAGTTATAACACCCCTTATTTAATAACCATTATAATAATGATTTTTGAATCGGAAGCGTAGATTTAAAATATATTATTATACATCACACAAAATGGTACATAAACTTTTTCAAAACTTTATACATAACAATTTAATGTTCTTCAAATCAAAGTACTGCAAACGAGGTGTTATATAATTCCAAATACTACTGATTTTATCAAATCAGATATCAGAGTAAACGCAATGATCGTCAAACATTCTATCCAGGTCAACAGCTTCTTGCTCCATCAATTATATCCATAATATAATCTGCAGGAAGTATTTAAAGTGGTGGGATTAGCACAACTGCTAAGTGAATAAATCAATAAACAACAGACTGACTTAGCATAACAACTTGTGCACAACAAATAATTATATGCACACAACTCATCTGTCTACAGCTTATCACATCACAATCAACTGGCGTCATAGAGGATCGGTGGTTCTTGAGTAACTTCCTCAAAGAACACTTTCAAACCAACTGTAGGCCCATACAAAGGTTTAACCGACTACTTGGTGCTATTACTCATACAACACAGGCTACGACAATAATACTTGTACTAAGACCCTGTGTTATCCAACCAATAGCAAACCCAAGCCCAGCCCCATGGTGGCCCCTAAATCAACAATGCCCAAAGGCAATACAACAAGTGATCACATTTTCACATAGTTATCAGGGCAGCAATTCAGGTCATCAATCTATCAACAGTATTATTACTAATAAACCACAATCATCATGGTAACTAAAACAATAGTAATAAAACAATTACCCGTTGTAACAAACCTGTTACAACTAAATCAAAGTGAGAGTTATCGATCCACTCACCAATACCTCATACGTCCACTCAATAGTCTAATATCACTGAGTCTGCTCACAATCTGAGAATAAAACAGAATAACGAGTCAGTAACTCATTAATAACAATGAACTTATGTTATAATTATATAACATATTTCAGAACATAATATTCAACTACATAATTACCAAGTTATAATATTAATTATAACTACTCATTTCACAATACACAACTTATCTCAGAAATATAACATTTAACACATATATTGTAGCTAAAACAAAATCACACAAATGGGCCACTACCCGTCGGATAACACAAGTACCCGTCGGGTACTCACTCCACCAGTCGGGTATTCAACTAAGCAACCGGGTAAATTACATTTTGTGGTAACAGAACTAAATTGTGTTTTAAAGCCTAGAGAAGCCGCCGGGTTCCCGGATTACCAGTCGGGTTCTCCCTCAATTCACACTACCCGCCAGGTACCAACCATTTATGAACAACCCGTCGGGTAAGGTAAGTACCAGTCGGGTACTACCTTCGTCCCAGCGACCTGCAATCTGTCCCAAAACTAATTCCGAGTTTCCAAACCCCAAATCAACAAACTCGGATTTCCAACTTAGTTTACTCTATTCATATGCACTAGCCAACATCAAACAACAACAACTACTTCCATTTAATATTAATTTCCTACTTCAATCTCAAGTATATATATCATGAACCCTAAATTTATTTGACTAAAAATTCAAGAATAAATCATATAACTTGAGTTATTAATCTTAATCATCTTCAAATAATCAGTATATAACAACAACAATCTTCAGTAACATCACATAGCACTATCAAGCTATAATTTCATATCTCTATCATAACCTTCTTGATTCAATTAAAACCAATTTCAAGTGTAATAAACAAGAACACTTACCAAATCAAAGAAGAGGGTAGAATCAAGATGAGGATGATAATAATCTTCTGTTAATAAGTTTGAATCCAAATCACAAAACAATTATTTGCTTTCAATTTCTTATTATGTGTTTTGTTTGTGCATCAGGAAGAGAAGTAAGAAAGTTTAGGGAAGTTAAAGGAATTAAGTCGACTCCTTACTTAGCCGACTTCAAATATTGGTATAAATTTTTATTCCCCTCTTAGACCTATTGTCCGGAACTCGAAAACCATTTGCGAGTTCAACTATTTTATTCTTCCTACAACTTTATTAATTTAAAACAATTAATAATTTACTAATCACAAAAGTCTGTTGACTCTTTTACCTATTATTTTCAGGTAACCCAAACAATACAATTTTCTAACACATTTAATTATTTAATGTCAGGAAATTTATCAATAAACTACTAGGCCCAATTATAGGGTGTTACAGTAGTAGAAATAAAAATTTTCCAAACTGACCTTGCAGCTCGACCCCAGCCAGGGGCTCTGCCCCTTGGACCCCGCCAGGGGCTGCTGCCCCTTGGACCCCGCTACCAGGAGTGCTGCTCCCGGACCTTTGTCATCCGGGAACTTATAAATACTTTTCACACTAAGTGTCGAACACTTACAAATAATGAAACCTGATACAACGATACATATAATAATAACACTTTGGATTATTATTACAAACCGTCACCAACGGACCATATTTGTTTTCAAATTACAAACGGATTACTAAACAAACACTTAAACATTTCCTAGTTGAGTGGACAACTAGCATGGGTGATCTTTTAAGAAACTAGCTTATTTACTTGTTTACTTACAACCTTGTGCGTTTCGGACGCCAGAAGGTTGCAGGGTTCGGAGAACCAACATACGGGATTACACCCGACACCCTTACGGACTTACATCCGCTCTACTTGTTTGATTTCCCAAACATACTTGCTAGACTCAGGTGAGTCTTACAACCCCACTTTTACTGTTTTACTTACGGGGTGATATACATTGCTTACTTTTCATGAACACAAGTACTGAACTACTCATTTTACTATACGGGATTGCATGAGTTACTTACCATTTACTGAAGTCCCTCCATCATACATCGTTAGTTATAGACTTAAGCGCGAACACTATTTAATGGATCCATTAGGGAAATGACCCTCCCCGCCCGGGGTAGTAGCGCTACCACGAACCGTTATATATAAACGGGCGACTATTATTCGTTACTTACGCTTGCTCAGTTTCGAGCATGTCGCGGGGGCAACTTATTACTTAAGGGTTAAGCTTCAATTATGAGCCTCATGGCAATGGTATAAACTTACATACATTTGCAGGATTGCAAATACTTGATTTACGCCTGCGGGCACCACTCATAAAATTTTGTGTTCAAAATCTGATATTACTTACAAACCTGTGAGATTCACCAACATTCGTGTTGAACTTTTAGCATGTATTCTCAGTTACGCATACGGAGTAGGATTACTCCCGGACATAGCTAGAGTCGCATGATTTCAACATAACTGTATTAATGGAGATTCTTAGCATTATCTTTTGTATAGTTCGATTATGTAATAGAATCTCCCGTCTTACGCGTGGACTCTAGAAAATTACAACTTTTGTATCGAAAATAATATATTTTCAAATGATTTACTATGAAATGTAACTATTTTCTACAAACGTCTCATTTAGAGGTCGTTTGCTTGTGATTATATGTTGTGATATTTGATTAGTAGCGCCCCGTGTTGACTTCCGCTGCATTATAAATTTGGGGGTGCTACAGATTGGTATCAGAGCCATAGTTATAGCGAACTAGGATTGCATTAGTAACCCTAGACTATAACCCATTAGTTGTATACTTGTTCACTAAAATTGGTTCGGGAGTTTCATCATTTAATCTTAATTTAACATAGCTTGATCAACTATGTACAATTAAGAAAAATTCGATGAAAAGTCCGAAATGGTTGTAATGGAATGGGTATACGGTAGCAGACTTGGAATGTGATAAAACGGGACCAACGCTTAGGCGTTTTTTTTTTTATGTGTTAGGTTACTATATATAAGACCCTATATATACTAAGCCTTACACATAGGTACTTACTTACCACAGAAAATGACCTCCACTCCTTCAAATACCTTACCTACCTTTTCCCGTCGTTGCACGGGAAGGCGCGCTCCACGAGTGGCCAGGAGAACCACTAGCTCGCCTAGGGCTAACCCCTACTCCAACCACTCCACGGGAAACAATTCACGCATCTCCCTAAATCGTTCGTGTAGGACTCTGTAATTCGATCGGACGTAACAATCCTCGGGAAGTCTTTTGTAAAAATCCTAACTATGTAACATTTCGAATCAATATCGAATTCAACTATCTAATCCTATCGTTCTACCTTGCCGACAATCATATGATGATGTAGTATATTACCGCCATTTTATACTTACATTGCAATGATCAAAATTATCATATTAGAGACCTTACACATTCCTCAACCTCTTTTTATCAGAAAACTGTGCCGCCAAGGAAGCAAACATACACTGATGCCGAGATCAACCGACTTGTATCTCGAAGGGTGGCTGAAGCTTTAGCCGTTGAACAATCACGAAGAAGTGATGATACTGTGAACACATACACCACCCCCACTCCTACTACCAAACCTTGCACCTACAAGGATTTCAGAACCTGTGGACCTTTGGAGTTTAAGGGTACTGAAGGGGCGATTGGTCTAGTACGTTGGATCGAGAAAATAGAATCTGTATTCCTTATCTGCAACTGCACCTAGGAGGACAAGGTCAAGTTCTCCGCCTGTACTTTTTTTGACAGCGCCCTTACCTGGTGGAACATCTATCCCGTGGGAGGAGTTGAAAAAGATGCTGAGGGGCGAGTATTGTCCTAGGGAGGAATTGAAACAACTAGAAGTAGAATTTTGGAACCACAAGATGCAGGGTGATGACATCACGAGTTATACCAACCGTTTTCACCAACTGGCACTTCTGTGCCATCCATGGTTGATCCTGAGTACAAGAGGATCAAGAGATATGTTGATGGACTCCCCGACAGGATTCAAGACCTAGTGACTTCATCCAAACCGGGAACTATTCAGAGCGCCATTCGTATGGCTCATGAACTGACGGCAAACTCTATCCGCCGTAGAACCATATCTTCATCTTCTGGAAACAACAAACGCAAGTGGGAAGGAAATCCCAACTCATCCAACCAAACCACCAACAAAAAGCCCGAGTCTGTTAAGGCTTATTCATCGGGGTCTGCAGAAAAGAAAGGGTACAGTGGGAACAAACCTTATTGCTCCAAATGCAACCGTCATCATGATGGTTCTTTCCCTTGCACCAAATGCAAACGGTTCGGACACCTAGCCAAGGATTGCCGAGCTAACATTCCTATCCCTAACACCAACGCACCAAAGACCTGCTTTGGGTGCAGAAATTCTGGGCATTTCAAGAGTGATTGCCCTAAGCTGAAAAACAACAACCCTGCTCGCGGCAGGGCATTCATTATCAAGGCTGGGGAAGCCAGACAAGATCCGAATGTTGTAACAGGTACGTTCCTTCTCAACAACCTTACTGCTTCGGTACTATTTGATACCGGTGCCGATAGAAGCTTCATTTCTGAGAAATTTAGCCCTTTGCTTGACACCACCCCTACTGTCTTAGATGCTAAGTACATTGTAGAGCTAGCTAACGGCAAACTAATTGAGACTGATAGCATTATACGTGATTGTACACTAAATCTCTTGAGCGAACTCTTTTCCATTGATTTGATACCTGTAGAGATCGGCAGCTTTGACATTATCGTCGGTATGGATTGGTTATCCAAGCACCGAGTTGAAATCGTCTGTTATGACAAACTCGTTCGTATACCTCTCATCTCCGGTGGAACCTTAGTCCTACAAGGGGAGACCGGTAGACAGAATCTGAATATTGTATCGTGCATGAAAACTAGAAAATACCTACGAAAGGGGTATCAAGCCATCCTCGCACATGTCACCAAGAAGAAGTTGGAGGAGAAGCGACTTGAGGATGTGCCTATCGTGCGGGATTTCCCGGAAGTCTTTCCTGAGGACTTGCATGGGATTCCGCCACCCAGACAAATCGAATTCCAAATCGAACTTGTGCCGGGAGCTGCACCCGTGGCACGAGCTCCGTATCGTTTAGCACCTTCTGAAATGCAGGAGTTGTCTAACCAATTACAGGATCTCCTGGATAGAGGATTCATTTGACCAAGTTCCTCGCCCTGGGGAGCTCCAGTCTTATTCGTGAAAAAGAAAGATGGATCATTCCACATGTGTATCGATTACCGAGAGCTGAATAAGCTAACCATAAAGAATCGGTATCCACTTCTTAGAATCGATGACCTATTCGACCAACTTCAGGGTCGAGTGTTTACTCAAAAATCGACCTACGGTCAGGTTATCACCAACTCCAGGTTCGTGACGATGATATTCCAAAAACAGCTTTTCGAACACGCTATGGGCATTATGAATTCCAAGTGATGCCATTCGGTTTAACCAACGCACCGGCAATATTCATGGACCTTATGAATCGGGTGTGCAAACCATATCTTGACAAGTTTGTCATTGTGTTCATTGATGACATTCTGATCTACTCTCGCGATGAGCAGGAACATGCTCAGCATCTGAAAACCGTTCTGGAACTTCTCAAACACGAAGAGTTATATGCCAAATTTTCTAAGTGTGAGTTCTGGATTCAAACCGTTCAATTCCTTGGGCACGTCATTGACAGCCAGGGAATCGATGTTGATCCCGCCAAGATTGAAGAAATCAAGGGCTGGGAGTCACCGACCACTCCAACCGAAGAGAGACAATTCTTAGGTCTCGCTGGGTATTACCGTCGATTCATTGAGTACTTTTCAAAAATAGCTGTCCCTTTAACGGCACTGACTCAGAAAGATAAGAAATTCAATTGGACCGATAAACAAGAGTCAGCCTTCCAACTACTGAAACACAAACTCTGCAGTGCACCAATCCTGTCCTTACCTGAAGGTACCGATGACTTCGTAGTTTACTGCAACGCTTCACACCAAGGAATTGGTTGCGTGTTAATGCAACGGGAAAAAGTCATTGCCTATGCCTCACGACAACTGAAAATTCATGAGAAAAACTATACGACACACGACCTTGAATTAGGTGCCGTGGTATTCGCGTAGAAAATCTGGAGACATTATCTCTACGGTACGAAAAGTACTATCTTTACCGATCATAAAAGCCTCCAACACATATTCGATCCGAAGGATCTAAACATGAGGCAACGTTGTTGGGTCGAGTTACTTAGTGACTACGACTGCGAAATCAAATATCATCCAGGTCAGGCAAACGTAGTTGCTGATGCCTTAAGCCGAAAAGAACGAGTGAAACCCCTTCGAGTCCGAGCCCTCGGTATCACCATCCACAACGATCTCATCACCCAAGTTCTTGCCGCTCAACTCGAAGCACTCAAACCCGAAAACATCATCAATGAAGCCTTACGAGGCATGGATAAACAATTTGAAATCAAACCTGATGGAACTCGATACTTCTCTAACCGGGTATGGGTACCCAAGTTCGGAAACTTGCGAGATTTGGTGATGACTGAAGCTCACAAATCTCGATACTCTATACATCCTGGTTCTGACAAGATGTATCACGACATCAAAGGATTGTATTGGTGGCCTAACATGAAAGCTGACATCGCCATGTACGTCAGTAAATGCTTAACTTGTTCCAAGGTCAAGGCCGAACACAAAAGACCTTCGGGATTGCTCCAACAACCTGAAATCCCTCAATGGAAATGGGAGCAAATTTCCATGGACTTTATTACCAAACTACTGAAAACTTCAAGCGGTTGCGATACCATTTGGGTGATTGTAGACCGTCTCACGAAATCTGCCCATTTTCTAGCCATCAAGGAAACTGACAAGATGGAGCATTTGGCTCGCATCTACATCAAAGAAATTGTTTCACGACACGGTGTACCTATCTCGATCATCTCGGATAGGGACAATCATTTTACTTCCAACTTTTGGCAATCATTACAAAAATCTCTCGGTACTCGTCTGGATATGAGTACTGCTTATCACCCGCAAACTGATGGCCAAAGCGAACGAACTATTCAAACACTGGAGGATATGTTACGTGCCTGCGTAATTGACTTCGGTATTTCTTGGGAAAACCACTTACCATTGTGTGAGTTCTCATACAACAACAGCTACCATACCAGCATTAAGGCTGCACCTTTCGAGGCACTCTACGGACGTAAGTGTCGATCACCTATTTGCTGGACAGAGGTGGGAGATACCCAACTCACTGGTCCAGAAATCATTCATGAAACCACCGAGAAGATCGTTGGTATCCAAAACCGGCTGAAAGCCGCACGTGATCGTCAGAAAAGTTACGCTGACGTGAGACGCAAACACCTTGAGTTCCAGGTTGGGGACAAGGTATTTCTTAAGGTGGCACCGTGGAAAGGTGTCATTCAATTCGGAAAACGAGGAAAACTGAACCCTAAGTACATTGGACCGTTTGAAATTCTCGAGAGAATTGGTCCAGTGGCGTATCGACTGCAGCTACCTATCGAACTTAGTAGCGTGCATCCTACCTTTCACATTTCTAACTTGAAGAAATGTATGTCTGATGAGACACTGATTGTACCGCTCGACGAAATACAAATTGATGATAAACTTCATTTTGTTGAGGAACCTATAGAAATCATGGACCGCGAGGTCAAACAACTGAAACAGAGTCATATTCCCATCATAAAAGTCAGGTGGAATTCTAGACGTGGTCCTGAATTTACTTGGGAACGGGAAGATCAAATGAGACAGAAATACCCACACCTGTTCACAGACTCTACTCACACGACTTGAGCTCAATTTCGGGACGAAATTCTCTTAACAAGGGGAGAATGTGACACCCACCAAATTAGGACTAGTGATTAGTACCTAATCAGTTGTTAATACATATAATTAGTCCTTAGATTTGGATAATTAATGTATCTTAATATATATTATTAAATATATACGAATATGCGATTTGATTAAATCGCATCACGATCTACCTTCCCATCTTTTCGGTTTCTCCTTGCACAAACTTGTAAGTTCCCGACAAAATTCCAAAACCCGTCGATTTCACTTATTTTTACATGTTTATGGTTTGTCTAAGCTTGAAATGTCCAAATATGGGTTGGGTAAAAGAATCGGACCAAACGGTCACCGAAAAACATGTTTTTGGCTCAAATTCTGGCCAACAGCTCGTTGAGTCGCAGAGGCTCCAGGCCACCTGCGACACAAGCCCTTATGTCGCTAAACCCCCACTTATGTCGCATATAGCGACACAAAACACTATGTCGCAAAACCTATTTCCGTCGCATAAAGCGACACAATATTTTATGTCGCATAAATTGTGGATGTCGCACTTAGCGACACAAGCCCTTATGTCGCAGATGTGATCTGCGACACAATAGACTTTGTCGCACCTAGCGACACAAGACTTATGTCGCACGTAGTGTCGCATGAAACAGAACCAAGAAAACACATATTTTACTAACTGTCGAGACCTAAAATTTTATTACTTGATTTCACCCAAATTCAAGTCCAGGTGCATTTTTCACCAAAACAATGTAGTTATAACACCCCTCATTTAATAATCATTATAATAATGATTTTTGAATCGGAAGTGTAGATTTAAAATATATTATTATACATCACACAAAATGGTACATAAACTTTTTCAAAACTTTATACATAACAGTTTAATGTTCTTCAAATCAAAGTACTGCAAACGAGGTGTTATATAATTCCAAATACTACTGATTTTATCAAATCAGATATCAGAGTAAACGCAATGATCGTCAAACATTCCATCCAGGTCAACAGCTTCTTGCTCCATCAATTATATCCATAATATAATCTGCAGGAAGTATTTAAAGTGGTGGGATTAGCACAACTGCTAAGTGAATAAATCAATAAACAACAGACTGACTTAGCATAACAACTTGTTCACAACAAATAATTATATGCACACAACTCATCTGTCTACAGCTTATCATATCACAATCAACTGGCGTCATAGAGGACCGGTGGTTCTTGAGTAACTTCCTCAAAGATCACTTTCAAACCAACTGTAGGCCCATACAGAGGTTTAACCGACTACTTGGTGCTATTACTCATACAACACAGGCTACGACAATAATACTTGCACTAAGACCCTGTGTTATCCAACCAATAGCAAACCCAAGCCCAGCCCCATGGTGGCCCCTAAATCAACAATGCCCAAAGGCAATACAACAAGTGATCACATTTTCACATACTTATCAGGGCAGTAATTCAGGTCATCAATCTATCAACAGTATTATTACTAATAAACCACAATCATCATGGTAACTAAAACAATAGTAATAATACAATTACCCGTTGTAACAAACCTGTTACAACTAAATCAAACTGAGGGTTATCGATCCACTCACCAATACCTCATACGTCCACTCAATAGTCTAATATCACTGAGTCTGCTCACAATCTGAGAATAAAACAGAATAACGAGTCAGTAACTCATTAATAACAATGGACTTATGTTATAATTATATAACATATTTCAGAACATAATATTCAACTACATAATTACCAAGTTATAATATTAATTATAACTACTCATTTCACAATACACAACTTATCTCAGAAATATAACATTTAACACATATATTGTAGCTAAAACAAAATCACACAAATGGGCCACTACCCATCGGATAACACAAGTACCCGTCGGGTACTCACTCCACCAGCCGGGTATTCAACTAAGCAACCGGGTAAATTACATTTTGTGGTAACAGAACTAAATTGTGTTTTAAAGCCTAGAGAAGCCGCCGGGTTCCTGGATTACCAGTCGGGTTCTCCCTCAATTCACACTACCCGCCAGGTACCAACCATTTATGAACAACCCGTCGGGTAAGGTAAGTACCAGCCGGGTACTACCTTCGTCCCAGCGACCTGCAATCTGTCCCAAAACTAATTCCGAGTTTCCAAACCCCAAATCAACAAACTCGGATTTCCAACTTAGTTTACTCTATTCATATGCACTAGCCAACATCAAACAACAACAACTACTTCCATTTAATATTAATTTCCTACTTCAATCTCAAGTATATATATCATGAACCCTAAATTTATTTGACTAAAATTCAAGAATAAATCATATAACTTGAGTTATTAATCTTAATCAGCTTCAAATAATCAGTATATAACAACAACAATCTTCAGTAACATCACATAGCACTATCAAGCTATAATTTCATATCTTTATCATAACCTTCTTGATTCAATTAAAACCAATTTCAAGTGTAATAAACAAGAACACTTACCAAATCAAAGAAGAGGGTAGAATCAAGATGAGGATGATAATAATCTTCTGTTAATAAGTTTGAATCCAAATCACAAAACAATTATTTGCTTTCAATTTCTTACTATGTGTTTTGTTTGTGCATCAGGAAGAGAAGTAAGAAAGTTTAGGGAAGTTAAAGGAATTAAGTCGACTCCTTACTTAGCCGACTTCAAATATTGGTATAAATTTTTATTCCCCTCTTAGACCTATTGTCTGGAACTCGAAAACCATTTGCGAGTTCAACTATTTTATTCTTCCTACAACTTTATTAATTTAAAATAATTAATAATTTACTAATCAAAAAAGTCTGTTGACTCTTTTACCTATTATTTTCAGGTAACCCAAACAATACAATTTCCTAACACATTTAATTAGTTAATGTCAGGAAATTTATCAATAAACTACTAGGCCCAATTATAGGGTGTTACAGTAGTAGAAATAAAAATTTTCCAAACTGACCTTGCAGCTCGACCCTAGCCAGGGGCTCTATATCTTGGACCCCGCCAGGGGCTGCTGCCCCTTGGACCCCGCTACCAGGAGTGCTGCCCCCGGACCTTTGTCATCCGGGAACTTGTAAATACTTTTCACACTAAGTGTCGAACACTTACAAATAATGAAACCTGATACAATGATACATATAATAATAACACTTTGGATTATTATTACAAACCATCACCAACGGACCATATTTGTTTTCAAATTACAAACGGATTACTAAATAAACACTTGAACATTTCCTAGTTAAGTGGACAACTAGCATGGGTGATCTTTTAAGACACTAACTTATTTACTTACAACCTTGTGCGTTTCGGACGCCAGAAGGTTGCAGGGTTCGGAGAACCAACATACGGGATTACACCCGACACCCTTACGGACTTACATCCACTCTACTTGTTGATTTCCCAAACATACTTGCTAGACTCAGGTGAGTCTACAGCCCCACTTTTACTGTTTTTCTTACGGGGTGATATACATTTTGCTTACTTTTTATGAACACAAGTACTGAACTACTCATTTTACTATACGGGATTGCATGAGCTACTTACCATTTACTGAAGTCCCTCCATCATACATCGTTAGTAATGGACTTAAGCGCGAACACTAGTTAATGGATCCATTAGGGAAATGACCCTCCCCGCCCGGGGTAGTAGCGCTACCACGAACCGTTCTGTATAAACGGGCGACTATTATTCGTTACTTATGCTTGCTCAGTTTCGAGCATGTCGCGGGGGCAACTTATTACTTACGGGTCAAGCTTCGATTATGAGCCTCATGGCAATGGTATAAACTTACATACATTTGCAGGATTGCAAATACTTGATTTACGCCTGCAGGCACCACTGATAAAATCTTGTGTTCAAAATCTGATATTACTTACAAACCTGTGAGATTCACCAACATTCGTGTTGACCTTTTAGCATGTATTCTCAGGTACGCATACGGAGTAGCATTACTCCCGGACATAGCTAGAGTCGCATGATTTCAACATAACTGCATTAACAGAGATTCTTAGCATTATCTTTTGTATAGTTTGATTATGTAATAGAATCTCCCGCCTTACGCGTGGACTCTAGAAAATTACAACTTTTGTATCGAAAACAATATGTTTTCAAATGATTTACTATGAAATGTAACTATTTTCTACAAACGTCTCATTTAGAGGTCGTTTGCTTGTGATTATGTGTTATAATATTTGATTAGTAGCGCTCCGTATTGACTTCCGCTGTATTATAAATTTGGGGGTGCTACAGGTGTCCGTAACATTGTATGTAAGAAAAATCCGTAGCATTGTATGACAATTGCCACTAATACACTTTACTGTGTATTACGGTTAGCTAGTCTGTACAATAATTGATCTTGTTATGTATGAAATAAAAGTATATACCTATTTCCACGTTTGATACAAACGGTTGAGAACGTATATGTAATTGTGTTCATACAAATGACTGATAGGGTTATGATGTCACTTCGAATTTCCTACAATGGTAATGATGTAGTAAAAAATATGTGGAGTTGCTCATTCGCTTTTATTGCATAAAGTTAAGATTATTAAATGAATGCATACGAATTTGGTTTTATGTATGGGTGGATTAATACTCGAGAGTCGAGACAGCTTACACTAAAAGACGATTTTTGTTTTGGCAAGTGGGGATTGGGCTTAGGGATCGATTCGGTTTAAAGGAATACACGTATATCATGTAGAATCACATAAGAATTTATCCCTAGAGTAGTCGTTCTAATTTTTCTTTCAAATTCTTTTCAATCAGTCAAACAACTTGATAAAAATGCAATAAAGTTGTCATCATTTAGTCGTCCTTATCACGAAGAGATATTCAAAACATTATATTCATCATAAGTTTATTGAGAGTTACTATTCTCAATTTTGCAATCGTGAAATCAAATTAAATGATGCAAAATGTCACAACAATCAAGAGAATTTAGCTAGAAACCTGCGTAATGCATCAAGAATAAATCTATATCGGTTAAAAAAGTGATTAAGTGTAAAGATATTGATTTGAATGATACGTTTTCGATCGAACAAAATAATAAAAAATATGATGAATAACACGTACTTAAAACATAAAATAAATCATTGTTAACAAGCATAAAGTTTTGTATTGTAAATAACTTTTGTGATTTGTACATTGTGCATAATTAGTGTTTTAAGTATTTAAGAGAGAGAGAGTATCATATGTTTTATAAGCAGTTGAGATATATAAGGGGGTAATTTATTCCATTAAAAATGTCAGAATTTTTTTTAGTCCAACTAGTCCAAATCACATGAGGTTCCATTCTAAAACCAATTGGTGATAGATGGAGTGGCTCATTAAACATATACATACAAAGTTTGGTTTCTTTGTGTTTCCGATATGGGACTTGGGTTTGCATCCAACAATCCTTCCCTCAAACCCAACCTCCGCATTGGGTCTCACTTTCAATATGAACATATATATCCCTCTAGATCAAGCCTTATTATTCTCATGGGGATCAGACCGAGACCACACGATAAGTGGGATCATTGACCAGAGCTCCCTTACAATGAAGTTATTTCCTCCAGGATCCTAATTATTCTCGAAAGGCGCACCAAGACCAGGCGATCCCCAGGATCATCGATCTCGTTGGAGATCGAAACAAGACCAGACGATCACCGGATCATTGATCAGAAGAATCCTGAAACATAAGGGACTAGCTAAATCATTGGTCAGTGAACCCTTTCAATAGTAGAATTTGCATTGGTATACATCACCACCACCAAAAATTCATATAATCTTCCTTTGACATCCTATACCTTCAATTCATTTGTGGTCCATGGATGTACTAATTATTTTGCATTTTCTGGATCTGTGCATTAATACTCCATCTGTCCTAATTTTATTGTTCACGGATAAAAAACACGCAGTTTAAAAAAACATTATCATTACACTCTACGTTTTGACAACATTACAGTTTTCCCCTTATTATATTTTTTGTCATACATTAATACAGTAAGGGTATAAATGAACTTTATCACATTATTCTTATCTATTTATGAAAGGAGACTATTAAATTATGATATCCAAATAATGAATAATGGACTATAAAATTGGGAGTACGGAGTATAATAATAATTTATCTATTAAATAAATACTCACTCCGTCCCAAATTAAGTGTCATGTTTTGACTTTTTGAGTCTTTCTTTTTCAACTTTGACCTTATATATTTTTATTTGTGTTATACAATACGTGATGCAAAATATATGAATTAATTGAGCTTTAAATGTATTTTCATTGGTGTAATTTTCTTAAAGTAATATATAACACAAACAAAAATATATAAGGTTAAAGTTGAAAATCAAAGACTTCTAAATCTGATTCAAGACATTTAATTTTAGACAGAAAGTATATAATTTTAAATTTTCGGACCAAGCTCAAACATGAAAAATGGAAGCTTGTTGAGCATCCAGTAATTTTCATGAATGAGTAGTGAGCTGACTCAACTCGTTTTCAACCTCTGACAAAACTTTTGGTTAATATAAATTTCATTTCTTCAACTTGTAAAAAGAGTCGGGCGTATATATTACCAATATCAATTCATATATATGGCTAATATATCGAAAAAGAAATACGATTTTAGATCAAAGGAGAATGAGGGTTAGGGAGGACAAGAAGATCTAGACCATTCAATCTCTTCATCAATGGTCCAGATAAAGTCATGTCATTCGGTGACCATTTTGCAATTGTTTTTGGTGGATAGATCAAATTGCAATTTTTATTAAATTAGATGAAATGGGTAGTCTAGGGCATATTTGGTCACCCTCCCTCTCTCTCACTCTTCACAAAAAAATACATACACATTCTCTCTAACTCTAACTCTAACTCTCTCTTTTTCTCTTTCTACAAAACACACAACTAACAAACCACCACCACGTTCCACCACCACCTCCTTCATCGTTCACCACCACCACCACCACCACCACCACCACCACCATTTGTTGTGACTGGAGAAAATAAGTAGAGAAACGATGGCGTATTTTGTGGCCGAAGAGCTTGAGATGTGAACCACCATCGTTTATAAACCGGCCTCCAACGGACGTAACCAACCGTAATGTTTTTTTCATTTTCTTCCGCCGCTCCACACCACCTCCTCCCCACCACCACCACCACCACCACTTTCGTTATCATCTTGACAACAACACTCTATAGAATCACTTAGATCTAAGAGGAAATATATCTGAAAGTTCATAGATCTATATCTAAAATATAGATTTGAAAAGTAGATCTACTTATTAGATCTTGGAAAAAATCAACTGCATCCTGCATCTTACGTTACTGCATCTTATATGCAATTAATATCTATTTGTGCTAGTACTTGATTACTGTGACGCCCGACAAAATAGGGCAATTATCGCACCTAATTTAAACCTTAATTATTCCTACTTAGTACGCATTAATACTAAAGTATTCAAAAATTATATATATAATTATATGTATATAAACACAAATGATTATTCAAAATCACATATAAATGAATCGGAAACTCGAAAGTACAAACACGGACGTTGGTGATGAAACTTTTCTAAATAATGGGTCATTATTTAAAATAAACATTATTTACTCGGATAATACTAAATCATTTGAAAACATATTTCGTTTTATTTATAACATATCCTACGCGACGAGACCACGTGAAACAAAGTTATATTTTTATAACTCAAATAATGTATTTTTATAAAATACTTGGACTCAAAATATTTCGAAAACATATTAATAACTTTTTGAAATCGAAAGTATTACATTATTATACGATCGGGTAAAAAAACACGGGCTAAAATACCACAAAGTAAAATAAGTCGGTCAACCCACTTTCCTTAAAAAGTGAATCTGGTTCCCTTCTCTTTTCATAAGCCGACCAAACACACCCTCTGTTATTCATTTTCATTTTCGTTCATCATCATCTAAACCCCTCTCATATCTCTCGGTTTACAACCATCATCATCAACAACAATTACAACACGATCGGCAACATCAACAACAGGATAATATCATCATCATCATCATCATCGCGTTCATCATCATTGTTTTGGTCAAAAATTACCCTAGGAAATTAAGTAAAAATAAATGCAATTGACAAAAGATCAAAAGATCAATAAAATGCAAATTAAATGACGAAAACGTAAAATAAATGCAATTGACACAAGGATGTACGAGGAAAGCACTTGATCAAGGTTGATCTCCGGTATAAAACCTCGGGAAGGATCAATCGATCCTTGCTTTTGTTGATCTTATTAAGTAAAAATGATAGATTACAAACTAAAGAGCACGAAGATGATCAAACTAAGTGAATTTGTATGTGTCTCTGTGATGAAATGGTTAAGTGTTAGTATATGAACGTATTTGAGCATAGTATGGGTGTAATTAGGTGTGAAGAATATGCAGAAGATCGCCTAAAATGATCACCTTTACCTCATATTTATGCTAAGGCTGAATAACAAATAATTCCTAAATATCAGGGATCCTCCCGAGATATTCGGGATCCTCCGGTCTTCCACCTTGACTTGTTATTAACACGTTTTCTTGACTTCTTCTCGACTTGACTAAGCCTTGATCCTTAAATATAGGCATGTGACGGCGCCCGAACAGTCAGGTTTTCTGAAGCTCTCTCCTCGTGAGGGGCGAGAGCCTGTCCCCGTCGTCAAGGGACTTGACCGGACAGTACCGAGCGCGCGTCGGTGGGTAAGTTTTAAATTTATAAAGAGCTGGGGACTCAATTTATAAGTACTACCTATCACACAGGGTGAGTAAGCAGTAAGTATAACTCGAGGTCGTTCTTAAATAGGAGCGAATTGAAACGAAGTGATGCCAAAGATAGAGTTTTGCTTTTAAGATGGATTTTTTGCAGATAGGTAGGTTTTGGGGGTTTTCTAACTTAATTAATTAATTAACTAAAGACAGGAAAAGTAAATAAGATAGAGAAGAATCGGTAGCTAGGTAGACAGATAGAGAATTGCGGCGGTTGAAACTTCAATAATCAGTTGCGGGGATGATGCTTATTATAAAGATAATTAGGGACATTTTCAGTTAATAAACAGATGCATTATGGGTGTAAACACTAGGACCCTACTCATTCTAGTTATGTACCAGAATTAGTATGTCACGAGACCTAGGCTATCGTGATTCTGATCAGAACAGGCTGCTCAACCCCCCACACTGTCTTTGTGGACAAGTGACCCTTGAAGGGTGCAGGAATAAGGTAACAGACTGCCACGCGGGTAATTTCGACCGTTCTTAACAACTAAATGTAAATGCCATTTCCTAAACATGTTCAGATCATTAACTTGTTATTCTAAACTATCAGTTTTGTAGAGTCTAGGGGTTTTAAGAATCCTGAACCACTGCTGGGCTTGACTTTCATCTCCAGACTCATTCCTTACATTTGATTAGTTCAACTACTTCTGTCAGGATCTAGCCTCTCCTTTGCAATCAGTCATTCAGCCCTAGAAACACCAGCGGTGTACAATGCATACTCCTTCCACAGTGTACTAACCTAGGAACCGTTTACGATGTATAGCACTTAGACAATTCCACAGATTTGTGTAACCAAGGATGTACTTGCGGTGTACTATGATATTTCCACAGCTTTTCATCCCTAGGTACATATACGGTGTACAATATCGAAGTGTTTCCATAGCTTCAGTTACAGGGGTAGCCAGACGGTGTACTGTGCACTTCCACAGATATATTGGTTTCTAGGCCATATTCTAGGGTCTCTAGGTAATTCACAGTGTAGGCACAGACGACTCTTTCCGGGGCGTTTGCCCAGTATTGCAGCCGGTTTATAGTGACATACACGGCTTATTTACTATAACACAGATAACTTCCTACTGTACCTAGAGTTGATCAGGTTCTAAGCCTAAAGTAGTAGTCACGCGAAGGACTGGAAAGGGTGATCCATAGCTAAGTCTAGATGCATGATAAGTTTAGACATAACAAATATAACAATTCCCAATTATATAGATTTAAAGATTAATTCTACATCATCCCTACTTCTAACTATCTACATTTCAACAACCGCAACAGCATACTACTCAATGAACATGGCAATAACAGTAACATACATCATACAAACAGGCAGAAATAATTCGGACATAGTATAAGTATGAAAAGAGAGATATCACCAGTAAAATTGAGCAGAGTAACGGCTGAAAAGAAAAGGTCGAGTCTTGCACCAAGAATGCTTCTTATTACACCGTGATTATAATACCAGCTTTCTCTCTCTCCCTACTGCTAACCAACTAACTATCTAACTCTCTCTCTAAAGAGAGAAACTCTAGAGAGAGAGAAACTATCTAAACTATTCTAGAGAGAGAGTAAAAATATAAGAAAACAAAGATTTGAAGTGTGAAATGTGTGTGTAGAATGAGAGATGTCTTGGAATGATGAAATGAGGCTTGTATTTATAGAGAACGCACAACCGTATCCATAGACCATATCCAAACCTCAAAACGCACAACCGTATCTCAAAGGCGAATAAAAATCAGATTTTTATCACCCAAACGCACGATACGGCTAAGCTAGGGTGAATATGGGTGAGCTGCACCGTATACGGCTGTGCATAGGGTGAATACGGCTGAACTGGACCATATACGGCTGTGCATAGGCCGTATACGGCCTGCACAGACCGTATACGGTCTAGGTCCAGCCGTATACGGCCTGGACCAGCCGTATACGGCCTGGTTCAGCCGTATGCTGGCCCCTTGGTTCTTCGTTTCTTCGTTCGGGTGTAACTTCTTCATCGTTTATCCGTTTTGAGCGTTCTTTATACCCACGCGTTCGTATTTTCCTAGTGAAGAGAATGACATAAGTTAGAGGTCATAACTCGGAGTGTAGCTTAAAGTGCATTGAAATGAGTGAACGGTGGAGTGATAAAGCAGTTTTGCCCGGTTTCTTACGTTTTTCATGCCATTTTTAGTGATTTTTCAAACATCGACTCCGTTTTGACTTAGTTAACAAAACTTTATGAATAATGTCCTTTTAAGTATGTTTTTGTTAACTTTGTGCTTAAAATGTGGAAGATAACGCACGTAAAAACATGACTTTTTACGTGTTATCAAATATCCCACAGTTAGACTTTTGCTTGTCCTCAAGCAAACATTAAAATTCTCACTTGCTATAAAGGTTTGAAAAAATCGGTTTTTTGGGTTTTGACAAGCAATAACCTGAGATTTTTACTTAGTCAGAGACCAAGAAAACCTTTTTAGAAAGCAAGCATCATTAAGATAACCCTCCCTTAATCTTGAAATGTCAACCTTGGCATACTTTCACAATTCTCGATGGATATTGTACATGACTAGGCGATCTCACAAAGGTGGTCACTCAATTCACTCAGAGTGTATCGGGTTTCCTATCATTCTAATCAAACGAAATCGCTCATAAAGCCAGTCATGCATTGCTTCTCATCATAGGCTTGATCAAGAATCGGATCTCCACCACTTCAATGAGGACGGTGCTAATCATCCCAGGACATTCGAGATGGGTTGTAATGGTTGATGAGGGTTAAGTGGTATGGATAAGTGGGAGTTTTTGGTTTAAAATGGGGGGTTTAGCTTATCTTTAAGAACTTTAAGCTTTTTGGGAAAACATTACTTTAAACACTTTTTTAATGAAAACGGAAACGGATAAATGGCAAGGGAAGAAGATAGCTATTTTGACTTCTACCTTTTGAAAATACTCGGGAGAGTTTATATCTTTTATAAGAACAAGAATTTTTCGAGAGATTCGAAGCACTTAGCTTTATTCTATTTTTTTCTTTTCATTTTGCTTCTATTTTTGGACTTTTCTAGGGATTTTTATTTTGTTTCTTTCTTTTGCCCTTTTTGAAATCCTTTTCTTTCTTTCATCTTTTTCATTCTTCTGATGACTTTGCATTTACTTGGTGTCAAATTTTCACACCATAAACTTTTTCAACTTTTGATTTTTATCAGGGGAACGCACACGAGAAAGTTTTGAGTAAACACCAGTATTTGTGATTTGGAGTGAAAGCAAAAAGGATAATTAAAATAACATTTCCCATAAGTTTAAAATTTCTAAGATAAGATTTTTTGGTGGGTGTGGAATAAGTGGGTTCAAATTTTTGGGTTTTGAAATAAACGAATAGGCTAAGGCTCAACAGGGTTTTCTAGGTGGATCATCAACTCTAAAAGTGAGTGTTGGAAGGGTTTTGGGCTTGAAAAGATATGATGAAAAGGGGTTTATATCCTAAGGAATGTCAAGGTCCTTTGACTGCACCTTCACCGCGTACGGTGCCCATTGGTGGGGTCTCGAAGCGTATACCAAGAGCAAGTTCTAACTTAAAGCACATGCATCGGCACACACATCAAATGAAAAAGTGAAGCATTAAAGATGAATGCTTTTATTAGGCTCAAATACCTCACTGCAATAGGGTTGTATGTGCCTAGCCGTGCGATGCTCTTAGATTAACATTTCATTTTTAAGGAAATCATATCTTAACTTATTTTACTTTCCAAAGCAGTTTAATTAATTTCTGGAAAAAAAAAATTATTTTTCTCAAGATTAT
Organism: Pseudognaphalium luteoalbum; assembly: GCA_963422505.1. Classification (NCBI taxonomy): domain Eukaryota; kingdom Viridiplantae; phylum Streptophyta; class Magnoliopsida; order Asterales; family Asteraceae; genus Pseudognaphalium; species Pseudognaphalium luteoalbum. The sequence continues at coordinate 55,835,225 of OY730196.1, forward strand.
TTAGAGTCAGAAAATTTTAAATTTTTTAACAAAAATGAGTTTTTATGAAAATTAAGCCAACTGAATGAGTGGCATCTCCACTGTCGAAGTTAAGCTTATGATTTTGAAAAATGTTTTCTAAAATTTTAGCAAGAATGAGGTTTTTAGGAAAAAATTTAAGCTAACTGAATGAGTGGTATCTCCACTGTCGAAGTTAAGCTTATTTTTGGAAAGTTATACTTTGGACAAGCAATCAAAGTCAAAGAATACGGTATAACATACCGTGTATCCCACACTTAGAGGAACATTGTCCCTAATGTTCTCAAACTAAGTTTAAAATTCTTGTGAAGGAATCCCACACTTAAAGTTTGAAAATATTTTGGAACCCTATTTCTAAGTTGATTTGATTTGTGTGGGATTTAGAATCCCACACTTAGAATTTAAGCATGATGGCATAACGGCGAGTTATAGATGATGAAAGAAAATCACTAAGGAATGGAAAAAAAAACTCCCCTAGAAAGGACTGAGATGTGTGAATGAAGATTCTGATTCAGATGTGTAGGTCGATCAGTTTGTGTCAGGATCTTTGCGTGATTCGTGCGTCATCTCGGTTTCTTCTTGGGGAACTTTCATACTTTTTACTCTCTCTTTTATTGCAAGTAATCTAAAAACTAACTAAGAAAAGCATAAAATAAGTAAATGATAGATAAATGATAAGACAAGATAGATGGATGGATCCAACCAGATTACAGGTTGGAACCCAAATAGTTCATGCAGCAACAGTCAAATACAGTAATCCCAAATATCAGTAATAGTGATAATAAGTGATACAGTTATCCAACATAAATGGAAATAAAATCTGATAAGATCAAGGGTGAGAAGGATCCTGGTCGGATGGTGGTCCGTGAGCTGGAGGTGGCATGGAGTTGTAAGGTGCATGACGGGCGGCAGAGTGCTGTCCACTGGATAACCTGCGGGAGACTGATGCTGAAAATGAACTGCGTTGTTTGCCGGTGTTGGTGGCTGGATCGGGTATAAATGGAAGTTGGGATCTAGTCCCATCTCTGCAACCTCATATGATCCTAAGGAAGCACCATGCATCGGGTACGGTGGAAGCTCAGCGGAAGGCACTGGGTTGCTCTGAAGCATCCCTGTGATTCCTGAAAAAGTAGGCACAACAGTAGCAGTAGTCATATCAGGCAGATAATCAGTCTGCACCGGTACCTGGTCATCAACCTGCATGTCCTGTCTAAACCCTGACTGAGGTGAGTCTGTTTCTGAAGATGTGTCTGATGTGGCTGACTCAGCTGGTCTCGGACGGGTCATGGTACGGGAAGATGGCTATCCAATATGTGGGATATGCGGCTCATGTGGTGTTGCAGTGTGCACAGAGAAAACCGGCTCAGCCGCAGGAGTAGTCCTGGTACGGCGGGCTCGAGGAATCTCCATGTGCACAGTGCGAGTGGAGGATGTGGGTGGTATGGAGGTGTAGGGAACGGTGGTAGTGGGTGGCATCATGGCAAATGGATGTAGTGGCATGGTGTGGTAGTTGGGTGGTCGTGGGCCGCATACCCATGTAGGGCGTGTAGGTTGTGGGAATCCAAACTCAGTAGCTAAATATGTGTCCTGTGTGTAATGTGAGTTAAGCATACCCAATATACCATACTTGAGCTCGGATGATACCGGATCTCCCCAACCAAACTCTCGAACAGGCGGTATTAGTGGACTTTATGCCTCAGCAGCGGCTGTCTCTCCTTCCTCTCGCTCATGAGCAACAGTGGTCCTAGGCTGTCGGTGGACCGTGCTGTCATCGAACTCAAACCTAACACTCTTGCTCCTCGAGGGTCTCATTCGAACTCCCGGAATGATATCACCATCCTTTCATCTTATCTTCCCATCAGCATCTTTCTCTAGCAACCAAACCTTAACCATATAGTTAATGTCATATGGCTTAGATACCCTGTTTGCCACTGGTGTCAGGTTACCAATCACTTCCTCAGTCAATAGCCCCATTCTCCTAACTAACTTAGTGATTATTGCTCCCATATATGCAAACTCTGACTCGGTGTACCCCGACTCAGTAAGGATCCTATCAGCAACCAAATAGGCAACATTAACGTGTTCCTGCTCTATAATGCTCTTGATGATCTGCAAGTCCTTTACCCCAACAGCTCCCTTAGTCTTCCTCTTTCCTCAAATGCTGCAAGCGATGAGGTTGTGGAGAACTTGGTAGTGCTTATCAAGAAAAGAAGTGGCCTTGACATTGGACTGGAACTGATTTCCAGTCAATTCTTGCCAAATAGCAGTGTGGTCTCGCTGCTTAACCTCAGTGTTTGCCTTCAGGAAGAAAAGAGTGGTAACTTGATATTCAGTGTACAATTCAAGATGTCTGGCAAAGGTTGCTAATGACATGTGGTGAGGATTTCCCATGAAGTTGAATCTAATCATTCGGTCATCATTTAGCTTATCAATCGTTTTGTTGAACTGGAAGGATACCATAAACTCAGCAACTAACTCTTGATAAACATTTTCCTTAATCTCAAATAGATTCCTCCATGCGCGCAGATGTCACTTCCCTTCCTTAAATACTATCAAATTTTCAAACCCTTCCTTTAAACCTGTTTGCTCCAAATCCTCCCATACTAGGTACCTATTTTCTCCCAACTGATGTGTTAGCCATGTCTGATACCTTTCCCGTTTCTCTGGGTCCTTGATGGATTTTCTGATATACCGGGGAAAATCAGTCATCTGAAAAATAAGAGAAAACAAGAACATAGTGAATTACCAGGAATAATTACAAGTTATTTGACTAAATCATATTCTTAATTTTGAATAAAAATTCGAAATGTGGGCTTTAGAATATGAGCAGTCCCAAAAACCTGTAATAGCTAATAATACCACTAAACTCAATTTTCAATCACCACAAGAAACTTTGGTTTACAATAATAGGCTATTAGGTCTTAATGATTTCTACAAGAAAAGTCAAAGACTAAATTCAACCATAACAAGCATGTATGATAAAGAGTTAAATCTTAATCATGTAATTACCTTATCATGGCAAGTATAACCTATTACCGCATGCAAACAAACCATGATATTTAAACAACTATATAGCAATTTTGACCATATCATGCAAGTATCGCAACAAAGCTTCTTTAGTTGACAAATGTGTTGCTTGATTGTATCTTTTAAGTAATTATGGTATTCTTTTAAGTAGATACTATTTTAAAATTTAAAAGTAGTTAACTAAGGAAAATGTAGTATCCATTTAAGATTTACCCTAACATTTTCAAAGATACAATTTTAAAACACCACCATGACTTTTTAACTAGAATGGTTACTAGTATTACTAAAAATTAAGCATTTTGACTTTTAAAGTCAACATTACCAAAGTAAGGTTTCCTTTTTGTCATTTGCCAAATCTATCATAACACTAACTTGCATTAGCAAATCAAAGCAAGGCATTAGCATCCACTTAAATTAAAATATCATTTTATCAAAGGTTTTGTTTCAAAATGGTGACGTTTCAACAAAAGTCAACTTTCCATGCTTACTTTAATTTGCTAACTTGACCATATTACGCATTTAACCACAAATGAAGCAAATGAATAAGCTATACTAATCATATTTAGCATTAATCAATCAACAAACAACTTATCATAAGCAATTTAATCATTAATTGGCCAAAATGGGTTTACTAGTCACAAAAGTCAAATATAGTCAACTTTCCAAAGTCAAACATCAAATTGCTTCAATCTAAGAAGTAATGCTAGTTCCTACATCATCCTATATCATCACTAAGCAAGAATCAAAGCTCAATTTCGCAATGTAAAGCACAAATCATCAAAAACTACCTTAATGAAGATGCAATGATGTTAGGGGACATAAAAATGACCTAGAGATGAAGGTTTGAAGCTTGGTTTGGTCAAAAATGGTGGAAAATGGTGGGTTTGGGGTGGGGTGATGGAGGCCGGCGCAAGGAGGGAGAAGGAGGGGGGGGGGAAATGATTTTTTTGTTGTTTTGACTTTGGTTGACTCCTTTTTACCACTTTTATTTACTCCTCCTTTTTACCATTTGTGCATAAATAACATTTTAAGTGTAATTACTAGGTATTTTGGGTAATTAAAAACCTAAACCAAATATTTTAGCAAAAGTTTAAACTTTGGTTTTTTGACTGTGCGCAACAAAAGATTGTTTTATTAAAACGCAAGGAGAACTAATTAACTAGATAAAAATAAACAATATTTTTGGTTTTAAAATTTTGACTCTTTAAAATCTAAGCAATTTAAAACTTTATAAGATATTTGATTTAAGATTTTCAAGTTTTCAGAAACTGCGCAGATTTTGCGTAGACAAAGATTTTAAAAGGGTTTTCTTTTTTTCTTTTTCTAAAACTAACTTATTTTTAACCTAAGAAAATTATTTTAAAGACCTAATTAAAAATTTGGGTTGCCTCCCAAAAAGCGCTTGTTTCAAGTCTGTAGCTTGACTATTGTTCCAAATCTATTTAATGGGGATTGCTTGAGAGCAATCTTGAAGTATAGCGAGGAATAAAATCACAGTTTAGAATGTTAATGACATAATCAACTAGCTTCGCGGGGTGTAATGAAAAATTTTCAAATTCGCTAAGAATCCTACATTCTTTATGGCCTAATTCTAGCAGATTGTTAACAAACTTATTAAATTCCTTTCTAACTTTCTTTTTACTTGAAATTCCTATTCGCATACCGCAGTCTATATTATTAAGATCGTGAAGAAGATTTCCTAAAATTCTCTGAAACCTAAGTTCCTCTTTTGAGTCGGGATCTCCATTTGTAGTTTGCACTGCAATGGTGATATCCCAAATTAAAAATCTTTGAGAAACGGTAAAAGGGAATTTGGATTGATCGAACAACGAAGCGAGTTTAACGTGAATATCTTTTCTTTCGGCAAAGAAAACGGCTTCTATCTTGTTGTCGTCAGCTCCAGGAAATATTTCTTGCAACTTAGTGATTATATAAGCGGCGGGATCTACGAAAAATGGAATTTTTCCAGAAATGTCGAGAGTGATCGTAGGATCTTTAGAAGTTAATAGCTCAAGCTCTTTTATCATTGCTGCAACATAACGATTAATCATGGTTTGTGAAACTGATGGATAATCGGTGCAAGCAAATAGATCCATGAGGCGATCTATTTCTGATAATAGCTTTCGCTCTTGCTCTCGATATCGAGTGAAGATACCATCTTCCTTTTGGATCGGAAGACAGTGGAGAACACCTACGAGTATGTCAATCCTTAAGATGGTTTTTCTTTGCTCGACTGAGTAAGGAAAATCAGACATATTTAAGTGTAAGGCAAATGCCTTACATACACCTAACCTCCTGTCAGGGTCAAAAGAATAACCAACGTATCGGATTTCATAACCATCTGAATCTTTCGGTATCTCCTTATCAACAACACGATAGATGGTGTTCGAAGGTTCTGGTACGAAGTGGACAAAAATTGGGGATTTTGGAAGATGTTCATGAATATCCTCATTCCTTATGGGGATTCGTTCTTCATTAGATGAAGAATGAAAGGATTGACTGTTTTCAGGAATATTTAATCTCAGGCGCAGGTAAAACCTGATAGCTTGGAATGCTAGAAGCAGAAGTTGAGATCTTCTGTTGAGATTTATGGGTTCCTAAGTCAAGATCTAAGAATTTCCCTAAGGTTCTAGAATCGTCGTCTGGGCTAGCGGAGGCTTCTTCCGGTGATGAGTGAAAGTCGGATTTCAACTCTGTTTCCAAGTGGTTGAAGAACTCAGCATCGGCAATAGCCGTCATTTCTTCAGTCGTCTTGGAGGCGGACAGAGAAATGAGACAGGAAGGCGGCGAATCGTAGAAAGATATTTTTGGATTTTTTATTTATATTTTAAACTAAGCTAATTTATTCTAAGAAAAGTAACTTTCGAATAGGTTGAGGATAACGTATACGAAAAGGATCTCCTAATTGCTTATTCTATCTAAGGCGGCTTCAGAATCGTAACGCTCTACGATCCCCGGCAGCGGCGCCAAAAACTTGACGGCGCCCGAACAGTCAGGTTTTCTGAAGCTCTCTCCTCGTGAGGGGCGAGAGCCCGTCCCCGTCGTCAAGGGACTTGACCGGACAGTACCGAGCGCGCGTCGGTGGGTAAGTTTTAAATTTATAAAGAGCTGGGGACTCAATTTATAAGTACTACCTATCACACAGGGTGAGTAAGCAGTAAGTATAACTCGAGGTTGTTCTTAAATCGGAGCGAATTGAAACGAAGTGATGCCAAAGATAGAGTTTTGCTTTTAGGATGGATTTTGTGCAGATAGGTAGGTTTTGGGGGTTTTCTAACTTAATTAATTAATTAACTAAAGACAGGAAAAGTAAATAAGATAGAGAAGAATCGGTAGCTAGGTAGACAGATAGAGAATTGCGGCGGTTGAAACTTCAATAATTAGTTGCGGGGATGATGCTTATTATAAAGATAATTAGGGACATTTTCAGTTAATAAACAGATGCATTATGGGTGCAAACACTAGGACCCTACTCATTCTAGTTATGTACCAGAATTAGTATGTCACGAGACCTAGGCTATCGTGATTCTGATCAGAACAGGCTGCTCAACCCCCCACACTATCTTTGTGGACAAGTGACCCTTGAAGGGTGCAGGAATAAGGTAACAGACTGCCACGCGGGTAATTCCGACCGTTCTTAACACCTAAATGTAAATGCCATTTCCTAAACATGTTTAGATCATTAACTTGTTATTCTAAACTATCAGTTTTGTAGAGTCTAGGGGTTTTAAGAATCCTGAACCACTGCTGGGCTTGACTTTCATCTCCAGACTCATTCCTTACGTTTGATTAGTTCAACTACTTCTGTCATGATCTAGGCTCTCCTTTGCAATCAGTCATTCAGCCCTAGAAACACCAGCGGTGTACAATGCATACTCCTTCCACAGTGTACTAACCTAGGAACCGTTTACGATGTATAGCACTTAGACAATTCCACAGATTTGTGTAACCAAGGATGTACTTGCGGTGTACTATGATATTTCCACAGCTTTTCATCCCTAGGTACATATACGGTGTACAATATCGAAGTGTTTCCATAGCTTCAGTTACAGGGGTAGCCAGATGGTGTACTGTGCACTTCCACAGATATATTGGTTTCTAGGCCATATTCTAGGGTCTCTAGGTAATTCACAGTGTAGGCACAGACGGCTCTTTCCGGGGCGTTTGCCCAGTATTGCAGCCGGTTTATAGTGACATACACAGCTTATTTACTATAACACATATAACTTCCTACTGTACCTAGAGTTGATCAGGTTCTAAGCCTAAAGTAGTAGTCACGCGAAGGACTGGAAAGGGTGATCCATAGCTAAGTCTAGATGCATGATAAGTTTAGACATAACAAATATAATAATTCCCAATTATATAGATTTAAAGATTAATTCTACATCATCCCTACTTCTAACTATCTATATTTCAACAACCGCAACAGCATACTACTCAATAAACATGGCAATAACAGTAACATACATCATACAAACAGGCAGAAATAATTCGAACATAGTATAAGTATGAAAAGAGAGATATCACCAGTAAAATTGAGCAGAGTAACGGCTGAAAAGAAAAGGTCGAGTCTTGCACCAAGAATGCTTCTTATTACACCGTGATTATAATACCAGCTTTCTCTCTCTCCCTACTGCTAACCAACTAACTATCTAACTCTCTCTCTAGAGAGAGAAACTCTAGAGAGAGAGAAACTATCTAAACTATTCTAGAGAGAGAGTAAAAATATAAAAATATAAGAAAACAAAGATTTGAAGTGTGAAATGTGTGTGTAGAATGAGAGATGTCTTGGAATGATGAAATGAGGCTTGTATTTATAGAGAACGCACAACCGTATCCAAACCTCAAAACGCACAACCGTATCGCAAAGGCGAATAAAAATCAGATTTTTATCACCCAAACGCACGATACGGCTAAGCTAGGATGAATATGGGTGAACTGCACCGTATACGGCTGTGCATAGGGTGAATACGGCTGAACTGGACCATATACGGCTGTGCATAGGCCGTATACGGCCTGCACAGACCGTATACGGTCTAGGTCCAGCCGTATACGGCCTGGACCAGCCGTATACGGCCTGGACCAGCCGTATGCTGGCCCCTCGGTTCTTCGTTTCTTCGTTCGGGCGTAACTTTTTCGTCGTTTATCCGTTTTGAGCGTTCTTTATACCCACACGTTCGTATTTTCCTAGTGAAGAGAATGACATAAGTTAGAGGTCATAACTCGGAGCGTAGCTTAAAGTGCATTAAAATGAGTGAACGGTGGAGTGATAAAGCAGTTTGGCCCAGTTTCTTACGTTTTTCATGCCATTTTTAGTGATTTTTCAAACATCGACTCCGTTTTGACTTAGTTGACAAAACTTTATGAATAATGTCCTTTTAAGTATGTTTTTGTTAACTTTGTGCCTAAAATGTGGAAGATAACGCACGTAAAAACATGACTTTTTACGTGTTATCAGCATGAGTGACCCACGTTTAACTCCTGGTAGACTTGGTCAATATACACAACGGTCAAATACGAATTAGTGACGTTTTACCCAGGATACCGAATATATCCTGGATCCTGATCATCCGGGATCCTGAATATCCAAGATCCTGAACATAAATTGACAAATAAATATTAGTAACATCTGATCCCGAGATACTTAACATATCCGGGATCCTGACCATTTAAGTTCCTAATATATGTAAGATCCTGAATATATCCGTGATCATGAACCTATCTAAGATCCTGGATATAATTTTAAACAGTAACAACAGACTTCAGGATCCTATATCTTGACTATAAAATTTAGCCCCAAACAATTGCCCCCAAGTTATGTTACCTTCAGGACTGTGATGGTGACACAACTTCTTAAAAAGAGATTAAATAAGATAGGTGAAATATTACCGTGCATAGATAACCATACTACGTTGATTAGATTTATGATAAGTATAAACCCTTTCATACCTCATTTGCATGACTTCAGACTTCATAACGGCTTTGGTTACCCGTTCTTCGTCGAATTTTAATGAAAAACAGTAGAACGATTTCAAAAAGCGATAATCATACCTGAATCGTGTATTTAATCTGTGACCAAGCTATCTTACTCCCAAATTGTACTCATGGCTTGGCGTAGCTTTTTCGGTTATCCAAAGCATCATGGATTTCCATGACCTTGATCATGACGTTTCTTCGAAAATCTCTACAAATCAACTATCTTCAGGATACCAAAGGGATGCCCCCATTCCTGTCAATGAAATACGTACTTGGGCTATGCCAATAATGAGGTTAACCTAACACGGTTAGCCATGGTGGTGTTCAACTGGTTTATGTTGACCACTTAGTCTTTTTGAGCCTTCCAATTTCCGCTTGTGGAACTTTTATTCAAGATAAGCTAATCCCGAGTGTGGATTGGCTTGATTTGACTCGTTACACTCCGTAATTTACGTGGATAACCCGTTAGAGTGTATTGAACGACACTAAGGGTGGTGTGAATCGAATGGATACCATCTGAGGAGATGGTTTTCTTTGATGAGCAAGGCTCTAACTTGGATAATGAATGTGAGAAGAAAGAGAGAGAGAGAAAGAGAGCATATGGAGGCTCCTCTTGATTCTTGTTGAACAATCCGAAAAGATAGGCTCTCAGTGGTGAACAAAACTCACCGTGGATGAAGGCAATGGAGAAAAAGAGAGCAAGAAGGCTGCCTTCTCATTTGATATATATTATCATCTTCTATTTATCTTGTATCTTCAGGACATTGGGGATATTACCTCAATATATATTTAGAATTATCCCGTTCCTTGGATTCCAATATTTTAGGATCCTGAAACAGACCTTCAATAGCAAAATTTCTAAATAATGTCAGAATCTTGAAAGGTTATTCAAGAAACTCAAAGAAGAAGGAAGCCAAAGAAACCAAGGCTACCAATTAGGATTTATATATCCTTTCTCCTCAAGATATTGAAGAGACTCCCTCAATACATATTTATTTTATACTGATAATCAGGATCCTGAAGAGATTCCCTCAGGATATAATTGAGATAATCCAGCTTTTAGGATACTGGGGAGGTTCCCCCATCACACGCTTACTTTACTTATACTTCTAGGATTCTGAGGAGATTCACTCAGAATATGCCGTATATAAAACGTATCGCAGGATAATAAAAAGATTCTTCCATTATAAAACTCTGATTCTTAGGATCCTAAGGAGATTCCCTCAGGATATACTTGGAATATGCAGATCTCAGGATAATTGGAAGATTCTCCCATTATAGGATCTTAACTTCAGGATTCTGAGAAGATTTCCTCAGAATATCTTGAGACAACACCTAAGTAATCTTGAAATCAGTATTCCAACATTTTAGGATCCTGCAATATACATCGGCTTGAGAAGCATATTAAAAACTATCAATGATGATGATTATATCCTGTAAAGTAACAATACCAAAGTAACGTGAAAACGTTACTAAGACTTTATGATGACACAATAGTGTCAAAGTCTTCCGAATAACCTGTAAACATTAAGATCATTTTAACGATCTTTGGCTCAGGATTCTTGTATCTTAAGATCCTGAAACAAATCTTGATATGTTCAAAGAAGATATCAGGATCACTCTTGGAATAATCCAATGATCCTATAATATAACATTGTTAGAAGATTTTGATAACATGAAACATTCATGTTATCTTCGTAATACCAAAATATTACAGTTTTTGTTTAACTTTTAAAACGACATAAGATCTGTTATAAATTTTAAGTCATGTAAAAATAATGTAATAATTTCTGTAAATGTCAAAACTTTTGAATAATGTGAGAACATTATAACTGTTGGTGCATTTTGTGTGTCAGTCACTTGGTCAACATTTATACTTGTCAAAGTCAATTAGTCTTAGTATGTGATGTGATTAGTGTGTATATGCGAGTCTGTAAATGAATAGTAAAATAGACAATATACACAATATACTGTAAATGCGACACAAAGCTTGTGTCACAAGGGTCACAATAGCGACACAAGTTGTGTCGCTAGTAGGTCTGAACATCTATAAATAGAGGAGTTAGAATTCATTTCAAGGTTGATCAAACCCTAGAGAGTGAGAGAGAGTTCGTGAGGTAGAGAGAAAGAGTCTGTAATAGATATACTTCAATTGTTAATACATATAACAGATTATAGATATTGTGTTTGTTAATTGATTAAACGTTCAATATTCAATCGTTTGGATTCCGCACGTTCGATTGAAGTGACGATCTGATTAGGTCCGATACAGGGGTCCTACAAGTGGTATCAGAGATGTGAATCAGTTATTCAACAATTACGGATCATGATTTGAACGTTTTCGGTTTGATTCGCGAAGGTTTTATTGATTAATCTTCGTTTCTGGGTTTAATTGCTTGAAGATTGTGTTTTCTAAAGGTGTTTTCTGGGTTAGTTCGTCGATCGGTTTTCGAAAATCCTTAGGGTTTCAAAAAATTTCGATTTTAGGGTTTTGGAATCTGCCCAGCGCCGTTTTTGCGACACAACCTGTGACACAAGATTTGTGTCGCTAATTAGGGTTTCCTATTTTGCGACACAAGCTCGCAACATAGTGTGCGACATAACCTGCGACACAACCCTTGTGTCTCACCATTATTCATTGCGACACATCTTTTGTGTCCTATTACTGTAAACTGCGACATAAAGTTGAGACACAAACATTAAGTCGCTAACACCTGACCAAGGCAAAAAAAACAAAAACGTTTTTTGGCGGGAAAGAGTTTTTTGGCGGGAAAGGTCGCGAAAAATTTTGTGTTTCCAAATTTTGTTCATAGACTTAAAACTGTTCAATTTTAGCCTGAAAAAAGTTTCATTTTACCCGGGCATTCTTGGACATTTTCGGTTGAATTTTTAGCGGGAAATTCGCGAAAAACTTGTAGTACCAAATTTTGATTCCAAAAACAAATCATCCAAACCTAAACAGGTTTGGAAACCAAAATCCACAAACAACACGTCTATGAAATCATCTGAGTTTTCAAAATATCATAAACTCATGGATGTGATGATTATGGATGATAATGGACAACTCGAGTTTATCAAGGTTTGGGTGTCCCATAAACTTTAATGTTTGATTGTTTGTGGTGATACAGTCAGTTTCTTGTTAGCCAATATTTTTTGGTGACTGCATGGATGTGGGTATTGTTAGAAGAATGATGACTGGAATGATGAAATTTCTGAAGTTCAGGTGGTTAAAGTGCTAAAAAGGCATTTGATGTGACTTGATATGTGATTTTGAAACTTTTATTTTGGAATCTTTTATTTGTTAGAATTGCAACAGCCATTCTTTGTACTTTTTAGTATCAAAGAAATGCAATGTTGCGAAATATCTTAAATCAAAAATTATAAAAATATGTTTAATGTTTAAGGGGAGTACCTTTGAATTGGAATTTTGAAAAGAATTTGCTGTTCAGGGGGAGTAATTAAAATTCTGATTTTTGGATCAGAAATGTGAACAGCAAGATTCTTATTCCTCAAAAAGATATTGGATTGTGTTTGTAAAAAACATGGGAAATGATTGTACATCAGATGACATGCACAAAATGGAAATTTTAAGGTTTATGTTTGATGTGTCAGTAGGTTCATCTGGCATGTTTAAAATAGCTTTTATAAATATTAGCTTCATCATATGATGTACTGGTAGGCATGATACACACCGGTTTCTGGGTTCTTAAGAAGTAATTCTAATACGTATCTATGATCTTGTGGTAAACACCATATGATGTACGACTAAATGTCTTAATTCCTTAACGTAGCATGACATATTTCTATACCTAAGGTTTATCTGAAATCATTTGGGGGTCTATACTGATTGTTTCCTCTGTTATACGTAAGTACAGACCTTGTCTCAATTAGTATATGCTTAAAAGTTAAGCAAACGCAAGTCAATGAACTTGAAAAAGTCTTAAATCATAAGATACCTAACAAGGTCACCAAAATGGTTTGACCAAGTCTGGTTTTGCTTACACCTGAATCAAGTTATGTCGCTTTGTTGTACATTTGTACAGACCTGTCACCGCTGACTTGATTCTTAAAAATGATACTCTTATATTCTTTCTGGATTCGGAAGCTATGCTCATGTTTGGGTTACAGGGGTATGTCATAGGTGGGAACCACAGAGAAATATTCATACTAACAATAAAAGGTTAACTCACAGACCCGGATGTAACGTGTTTATGTGGATAAACAATACCAGTAATCAATTTGAAATAATTTTTATAAAAGGTGTTTTAAGTGTGCTAAGTAAATTTAAAGTGGACAAATATACTGATAATCGAAATAACACTTACTATTTCTTATTAATTGCATGTTGGCCTGATATGATCTCTAAGCAGACCTAAAACAATCCTATCCCCAAATTTATTTTAATCTTTGTTCTTTACTTTTGTTTATTAAAGAAAAATACAAAAAGATTTTATTGTTATATTATTTTCTTCAATATCACATATCTTGTTAAAGTCAAATACTGAAGATGTAAAGGATGTCAGTTATTCTCCAAAGACTGTGAAGATAAATTCTATTGGAGAATCTGCTGATGATTGAGAGATGGTCACATAGTTTGAAGATCTTATTGTATGATAAATGTGTGTCAGTCACATGAATCAGGACATCAAGATTGTTTGAAGACCATGCTATCTCGATGGGGGAGTTTCTGATTGCTGATGACATGAAGGAGTTTGTTGGTGAAGACTAATTGAAACTTATTTGACCAAGCTGCTGACATGGGGGAGTTTGTTGGTGCATTTTGTGTGTCAGTCACTTGGTCAACATTTGTACTTGTCAAAGTCAATTAGTCTTAGTATGTGATGTGATTAGTGTGTATATGCGAGTCTGTAAATGAATAGTGAAATAGACAATATACACAATATACTGCTCATGCGACACAAAGCTTGTGTCGTAAGGGTCACAATAGTGACACAAGTTGTGTCGCTAGTAGGTCTGAACATATATAAATAGAGGAGTTAGAATTCATTTCAAGGTTGATCAAACCCTAGAGAGTGAGAGAGAGTTCGTGAGGCAGAGAGAAAGAGTCTGTAATCGATATACTTCAATTGTCAATACATACAACATATTATAGATATTGTGTTTGTTAATTGATTAAACGTTCAATATTCAATCGTTTGGATTCCAAACGTTCGATTGAAGTGACGATCTGATTAGGTCCGGTACAGGGGTCCTACAATAACAATCATAATCTTTAGATTAAATCTAAAAAATATTTTGGTAATATGATAATATTACAACCATTTGAATCTTTTACGGCCTACACCAATAGAAATATTTTGGTAATGTGTAAAACATTACAAATCTTAAGGAAAACTTTTGATAAATCAATTTTCGTGATATGTAAATGCCAAACCATTTGGTAATGTGAAAACATTACAACCGTTTGATTCGTGGGCCAAGCCATTTGAGACATGAATATGCCTAACCAATTGGTAATGTGAAAACATTACAAACCTTGCGTAATAGATAATGTAAAAACATTACAAGCCTTGTATACTTAGTGACGTGAATACGCCAAAACCTTAGGTAATGTGAAAACATTACAAACCTTAGAGTGATGTGAAAACGACACAAACCTTAGGTCGACACATCTAGTGCACATCAATGTCGACAATCGGAAGAGTTTGATTTATAGGCCAATGGAAATGAAGTTGTCGGGTACTAGAGGCATCACCGATTCCCTAACCGTGGCACTATAATCAAACATCGTGCACACCGGCGAGGTGTCAAAACCCTATTCTTAGAGAGGTGTTTATGTGCCCGCAAACCTCTAAACCTTAGAGAACCGCTGGGATTCTTAACGGAGGAGAGGTGGCCAACCCCTAATCTTCATTCCATGATCCTTAAATGCATGAACTACAACAAATACAAGATCTTGGGTAAAGGTGGGTGTTAGTTTGCCTAACACTCATCCGATGCTTAAGTCAGTGTCATATTCGAATGAAAATAATAATTATGAAAGATTTTCATTCATATATTAATATATAATTATGATACACACATACATATATAGTAAAGAATATAAAAATTAATAAAAATTTAAGGATCATAGGTGTACCTTTTTATGTTGAATATAAATACTCAACTTACACATAATAGAGTTTCAGGTGAATAGCATTTCAGGATCTTGAAAGTAGTTCTCCATCAACATGGCCCCGTTTTCCAGCATCTACTCCAATCAAACATTGTTCACAGATAGATAATTGGATGCATCAGTTCTGAATGTTTCCATGTATGCCCCCGGGATAGTTTCCACAAATTCCTTCGTGCATATCCTTCAGTTTTACTTATGCTTCAGGATGCTTAAAATATCGAAACAATAATGATCCTTCTGCAAAAAAATTTAATGATTGACTACGTCTATGATCCTGACTTGCCCCCAGAACCTGATGTGTCCAATTATCCTCAAACTCAAGATCACCAACATAGCATCAGTAGAAGATCCCGAAGTTACCTGCAGAATCTTAAAGCATATCCAAATATAAAACTAGTCTAACTATTCTTAGGGCATATTTCCAATGATGATTAGTAACTATCATACACCTATATATTTTATACTGACATCCTTAGTTAATTTTAACCTTCAGTTGATGTTTCGTAATCTATTTCACTATTGGTACTTTAAAATTTACAATCAACATCATGTCGCATGTCATACCTTTGAGGTGATTTTGATGCCATATCTTAACCTAACTAAGCATATTGTATCCATATTTTATTTTAAAGATCGCTAGTAAAGTTTACTCAAAACATAAAGTTTTATCATATTTCTACAATCTCGTTATAGGATTATAAACATCTAATTTCCGAGATCATTTAGTTATTCTAAGTGACATTCTTGGTTTTTATATTTAGTAGATGATTAATCTTATCATGCATAGATTGTGTTTCGAGATAACCAATGCAAACATAAATTTTTTAAGATAAGAGTACCTGACATCAGCATCTAGTAGACTTTTGCTTAAGTAATAGATAAGAAGTAGCTGACCTTTCAGGATCTTTAACTTATGCAGCATCATTCAAATTTTGGGATACCACCACGTTTACGAGTAATGATTTAGCGATTAGATTTGTATTCCACCACCACATTCGCCAAGATCAGGAATCTCGCTTCCTTGAACATATCAGCACACAATAACATTTGTCCTATCCTTTTCCACCCTAGGATCCTCAGAATGGAGTCGCACTTATTTGATACCTTATCTGATTGTAGCCAAGATATCCCATGCCTTTTTCCCTTGATTGCTATGCTGACGGAGGCTTGGTAGTAGATTTTGTTGATGTTGTGTAGCAATCCTTCACTTCTTGTTGATCGCTATTGATCTTAACTACCCCTCAAGGAGAAGGTGGCTTAACACATTGATGATATGTTGAGGGCACGACTTTCATATCATGAATCCAGGGTCTACCTACAATAATGTTATAGCAAGATAGAGAATACATGATATAAAATTTTCACATAGAATTTACCCCCTTGATGGAAATAAGTAGCCTGATTTCTCCTACGGTATCATTGACTTCTCTGTTGAATCCTACAAGTATGATGGAGTTCGTGAAGATCTCTAATTGGGATCCCCATCTTCTGGTTTTATCAACAACGGTACCGATGTTGAATAATTCGCAGCTTCAAGCTTCTCTCCACATTCAAACTTTTTGCGTTCTATTCCTCTTTTAGTCACTATATAGCCATAGATCTTTATTGCCCCCACTTCAAAGTGACATTTAATAGGATGGAGCTTCATGTTGTACTCCTAGTCACTACTTGGATATCGCGTTAACTATCCTTTGGTAGGTAGCACCTGCATTGTTAGGACCAAATGGTATAACAATATGATAATATATACATGTAGGGGTTATGAATGCAGTATCCTCTGGTTAAATGATTTCATCTAAACTTGCTGAAATCCTGACGATGCATCATAAAAGTGAGGATCCCGTAACCAGACATAGCATTTACCATTGGATCTCCAAACGATGAGGATCCTGTACATCTTCCTTATCACCTTCACCAAATATTACTAATTTCTCGTCTTTTAGAGTTGTGGTCCTTATTGGCTTGTATTGCTTTTCTGTTTTTGCCTCCTTAGCATGTTTCTTCGGGATCCCTGAAAGATCCTTTTGACTGCCGAAGAGTTCTCCAAATATCCCTTGTTCAACAAATATCTTATCTCCTTTCTAAAAGTCAGACAATCCTCCGTAAAATGACTGAAATCTTCATGAAAGATACACCACTCGGAGTCATGCTTCCCTCCAGTATTTTACCATTTGTTTTCGGCCACCTCACTTTGTTCCCTAAATCTTGCATTGCGCATACTAAACCTGCAACATCAACAGAGAAATCACAATCAATTTTCTTAGGATACTTTCATTGCCCTCTGCAACTGCGTTGTTCTTGTGATCCTCGTTCCTTGAGTACGGATTGACCCTTTTTGACCTATACGATGGTGATTTCACCTTCCTGTTTGGTTTATCATAAGTGGATGAAACTCCAATCCTTTTATGGATCACAACATCCTCTTCCATCCTAATAAACATCAAAGCCCTATTTTTAACCTCATCTAGGTTCCCGCATGGGTTTATAACAAGATCCTGATAAAATGGAGAATCTCTTTTGATCCCCATCTTGAAAGCTCGCACGACAGTTGACATATCCAGATTAGTAAATATGTTACCATCATTTGGGATCCTGGATCATGATCCTTTATTGTGGAGATCCATGTAGCATACACTGGATTTGGGATTCCAGTAGTTCCTTGCACAGCAATGAAATCTCCTCTAATACTTGCAGATGCTGAAGTGCTGGAATCCAGGATCCTGCCCCGAACAGGAGTAGTATCCTGATTAGTAGGAGTGTTGACTCTTCTCCTCAAGATTTCGATATTCTTTTTCAGGGCCTCATTACTCTGTTCCACACGTCCTAATTGCTCTTTCACCTGTGAAAACAAAGCCATAATATTCCTGTTAGAAATAATAACGGGATCCTGATCTGTGATCCCGGATCCTGAAAAGGTGGATCCTGCGAAAGTCGTCCTCCTATAGATATTCTCTGGTCCCCTTTTTGATGACGAAGGAGGGGAAGCAGGAGGTAGATTAGTCATCACAGATGTCAATGATGGCACAACAGAAGATGTAGGTCATCCTTGTGTCGACATTTTTGACAAAAACCTTTGAAAAAGTGATTTAACAAGGATTTTAACAAGAATTTGATTAAGAAAAGCACCACTTGCCCCACGGTAGGCGCTAAACTGTTTTGGTCAAAAATTACCCTAGGCAATTAAGTGATCAAATCTAGAAAATGAGGTTTAGTGCTAGTAGTTACTTTCAAGATAATTACATAGAAACACGATTATCTATATGAGTAAATGATAATTTTGAATGAAAAATGTGGTTTATATCTATATAAACTTTGATCCTTGTTAAATAGATAATTGATAACAAAAACTAGTGTTAGTAAACAAGATTATTCCAAAAGTTTAAGTAAAAGGTAAAGTATTTTCAGGATAATGCAAGTTATGCAATAAAAATATGATTACGATCAATAAAAATGCATGAAACAGACTTATAATGCTAATTTTATGATAAAAACGTGATCACAATTCAAATAAATACATATACTTATGATAAATTTAAGATAAAATCAGGATAATGCAGAATTTATGATCAAAAGATCAATAAAATGCAAATTAAATGACGAAAACGTAAAATAAATCAGGATAATTTTATCGAATTATTTTTTTTACATCTTTAATTTTATTTTTGAATTTAAAAATTGCTAATATTATTTTACCTTGTGTTGTTTTAACACTTTATTTATGTGTTGAAATAGAAAAACTGTTATACTTATTTAACTACATCTTATATAAGTTTTGGTTTGACTCTTGAATTTTAAAAAATATAATTACATATTTACAGCATCCTGTATATTTGTTACTGCATATTACTTGCTTTAGCATTTTTAATTGAATCATAATAAAAAGTTTTTTGATTTAAAAAATCATTGAACAATTTTTGAATAATTTTTCAGGTAGATCCCACAACTTTGTTAAAATTGCAAAATTGTCCCTCCTCCTTTCCCTCGTTCACCTTGATCCGTTCCCAAGAAATACAACGACAAAATACTATCACAATTAACCATTTTGATATAGTTCATTTTATGTTGTAGGTATTTTGCTAGTATATTTGGATAACATTTAACGTCTTAAACGACAACATATATTAATACTTTTAGGGTTAAATGTACGGATCGCCAACGAACTTATTTTTTTGTTCCGAGTTAGGTAACATACCAAATTTAATACTAATGTACATAACAAACTTTTGAATTTTATTCCGATGTAGGCAACCAAGTTATTTTTTATTGGTTACGATATACAAATGCTGACGTGTAATGTCCACCTCATTATTTTGACCCGTTTTTTCCCTTTTAAATTATAATTACACGGTGATTTTTTTTTTTCGTTTCTGATATGTTATCTCCATGAAATGTTATCTCCTTTTTGATATGTTATCTCCATTTGCTTCACATAATCATTATCTCCATGAAATTCGAACACAAATTTGATTCGTATATATATTCATTCAAGTCGTATCTTCCGAAGTAGCAAGTTCCGGTGAAGTCAAAATCCGGTGTGACTTGAGGTGAGGCTGACGACATAGTCTGATGCTCCAGATTTGTTACAAGGACAAGATTCATGGAAGAAATTGAAGCCATTAAGTGATTACGAACCAAATCTAAAGAAGATGACGGTGGATTAAAGCATTAATAATTAAGGGTTAAATAATTTAATGATTAAAAACTAAAAGTTCTAATGTTGTTATATATGTTGAAGATGATGGTGATCTGTGATGTTGTTTTCCTTTTATCTTGATTAATTAAGAATAATTTGTTGATATGAATTCATGAAGAATGAGAATAGATGGAGATGATGATAGTTTCCCCCTTTTAAAATATCCATTACAGAATTATCTTTGCCACGTGTGTAAGCAAATTCCAAATAAGCAATAAAATTTAAATTAAAAATGCCACGTAATACATATTACTTAACTCGGAACAAAATTCAAAAGTTTGTTATGTACATTAGTATTAAATTGGGTACATTATCTAACTCGGAACAAAAAGATAAGTTCGTTGGTGATCTGTACCTTTAATTCATACTTTTACGGTAGTAAAAGTTATAGTTGGAAGTTTATTTATTTACTACAAAAGTAAATTGTAAAACCAAATTTGTGTTTTTTTTTAGTTTGTTTTTTTCTGAATGAAAGGGCCACTATAACTTGGAGGTGGGTCTAAAGTTAGTTAGGCGAAGACTTTTTAGAGTTACCTAACGTTAACAACGATTTCTTTTGTACGTGTCGTTACGTAAAATTTGTTTATCTACGCTCTATCGTAACAGACTATCAGTCGATATATCAACACAGGTGTATACATGAAACTTGACACTTGTGGGTCCATTCTACAAATTGATGTAAACTAGGAATTCAGGTGGCAAAAATTAATAGACTTGGAGAGTGATAAGTGATAACGAATTACAACGAGTTTAACGTACTTAACTTGGTAACTTTGTAATACGTGTCTGGGGATCTAATATATATATCATTTCTTTTTATTTTAAATAATAATTGTTACTATACTTTTTCAATCACTTTTTCTTAATATTCTATACTTTTCTGTACTTTTTCTATTTTTTAATAATAAAAGTGGTATACTATTGAATTTTGATGGTATGAAAAGAGAATCCCTTTTAAGTTACTAGTAGACTACCCACACAATCTGACCGTACATTATACATAAGATGATTTTAGTTTATTATGATTGTAGTTGGTATTAAAAGTATGCTTTATACACACGTCCGAAAGGAAATGATTCATTCATATTGAAATCTTAAGTATTTGAAATTACACTTGTTTAAGTCACTCGTTTGGCTTATACGTTGTTTTTAATATTACAAAAGTAAAGAATAAGTAATCTTTGACTCACTGTTTATTTCCACTTTTGTACTTCTTCTGTCCAAAAATTATAGTCCAACTTTCCTTTTTGGGACGTTTCAAGAAAATTGTCCACTTCTCATATCAACCAATGGGAAAAGACTTTAATGGGTGGAGATTCCATTTAAGTGGTTGAAAGGTATCGTGGTCTCACTTTTATTAAACTGTGTCTTTTGTTGGTGGACAATAATTTTAGGACGGAGGGAGTAGTAGTTTAAATTATCAAAGGGCAATCTAGTCATTTATAATTAATTGTTAAATGTGACACCCGGTAAAATATGACCATATTAGCGGCTAATTTAAACCTCAATCATTCGTACTTGGTACGCATTAATACGAATGTATTCAGATATTATATATATATATATATATATATATATATATATATATATATATATATAACACAAAATGATTATTTAATAACCACATATAAATGAATAAGAAAGAACGCAGAATTTCAAATACGGACGTTGGTGCAAAATTTTATAAATCATGTGTTATTGTTAAAAATAATAATTATTTATTCGGATAATAATAGAAACATATTTCGTTCTATTTAAAACGTGTTCTATTAAATTGAGACCCGCGGTCAAAGTTAAAACAAAGTTATATTTTATATAACTCAAATAAAGTATTTTATAAAATACTTTAACTAAAGATTATTTCGAATAGACGACACATATTTTTAGAATTTTAAAATATTAAATTATTTTACGATCGGGTACACGAACACGAGCTATAATACTACGAATCGGAGACAAGATCCACATATGTGGATCTTGCCCCCATAAATAAAGCCGACCAAACACCCCTTCTTTCTCATTTTCATTTTCCTCTTCATCATTATCCATCTCTCGGTTCATACCGTCACCACCAACCTGTTGGGTTTTCTATTCCCTAACTAGATTATCATATACGTAGCGGAAAAACAATAATTTTATAATCTAGGGCAATTAGGAAACTAAACCGTAAAGGATCTTAACTTGAATAAACGGTACAATAAACAACAGGATAAATAAGAAAACACTAACCTTAGAGAAAACCTATTTCTCACGCGCAGACCAACTAGCAGAGCTTCGTTACTTTGAGGCAAGTACCCAAAGTAGAATACCTCTAATGCTTCACACCGAAAAACCCAAGAGAAAGTCGAATTTCGAAATTCTCAGAAAATTCGTATCTGAATCATTTTTTATGAAGGTATCGGATGCTCCTATTTACAGTTGTGGAAGAAACCCCAGAGTTTGCTGAATTCGACTCCCAACCGGCGGTTGGACCTTCCAACCGGCGGTTGGAGCTGTTCGACTTGTACTCCAAGTCTGCGACTTCCACCGCCTTAGAAACCCTAACCTCAACCGGCGGTTGAACATCCTAACCGGCGGTTGAGTCAGTTTCTGGAATCTTCCGCCGAATTTAATTACTTTTAATTTCTATTTAATTTAACTATAAATTAATAAATTAACTAATTAATTATAATATTAATACTATTAATATTATCCTTCATCTTTCTATTGACTATTTATTGTGGGCAACCCAAAAAAGACTTTACCATTAATGATAGTGTTACCAATTAGTTATGATATTGGATACTATTCCAACAGTCTCCCACTTGGATAAATCATCAACAATTATTGGTCTAAGCCTGTATCTTATTAACCATGTAAAGTGTACCATCCATCGCAACTGCCTAACTCTGATTCTTATCTTAGAGTCAGTCCTTTAGATAAGTGATCAACCATTCACTTGTTTCACGATATCGTATGAACCGAGACATAGATTTTAATCAATCTCAAGATTCATATAAGTTTTATGATTTCCGATTATACTGACTATATGAGACTACTGAACTATCACCGTAGTCTCGGCCAAGCCTAGTACTTTAGAGTCAAACTTTAATCATCAGAGGGCCCATGATCTCTTTTCCATTTTAGGCAAAAGGAACAATTAAATATCAACTACATAGCACTAGTCAACTCATCATATCATACTAGCATACCCTTTATAACTGGCATTTACGCACAGCGTTTGAATAGACCAAAGTATAACAGACTTGAAGAACTCGATACTCATGTATCTCCATTTTAAGAATAGAAGATATTATCATCTTAAAATCACTCGTGATTTAATCCATGAAGTGATCTCTTTAAGTACGGGTTTCTCCTATACTTAAATCCTCATTAAGTACCCATGAGTGTTGCAGCAATCTCCATGCCATGTCTAATCTCCATAGACATCTACTAACACTCTATGACAATCTTAATTCACCACATACTTCCTATAGTGTGATCGACTGAGGAGGTTTGAGTAAGAACTTATTACTCTGGAAGTGGTGTCTAAACATTCAAAACCTGAAACATAATGACAAACAATAGTAAATGGTAGAACTCCTTCCAATTAATAATCTCCATTAATTAATCACCAAGTCTATTACAGTTTCCATCATTGTTTATAATGTTTCAAATTCAAACTATCAACTAAAACTTTACATTATCTCTTAAACCTATTCTCCTAGCATGTTCATCGTATTTGGACCTTCCTAGTGGCTTTGTGAACGGATCAACTGGATTATCTTCTGATCTTATCTCTTCACAATCACGTGTCCTTCTTCGACTTTCTTTCGATCAAAATGATATTTCCTTTCAATGTGCTTTGATTTTCCGTGATCCTTGGGTTCTCTACTCAAGGCGACTGCACTTTCATTATCACAGAATATAGCAATAGGATCTTGTACTGTTGGAACAACTCCAAGATCTCCAATGAAATTCCTCATCCAGATAGCTTCCTTTGCCGCTTCACTAGCCGCAATGTACTCAGACTCGCATGTGGAGTCTGAAACTGTATCTTGCTTAGAAGTTTTCCTTGTATCTGCTCCCTCATTTAGTAGGAATACCCAACCAGACTATGAATGACAATCATCTCTGTCTATTTGAAAACTAGCGTCACTATAACCCGTTACTTTTAGTTCCTCTTCTCCACCATACCCAAGAACCTGTCCTTAGTATTTCTCAAATACTTGAGAATATTCTTTACAACTGTCAATGACCTTCACCAAGATTCTTCTGATGTCGACTCACTAAGCTCAAAGCAAATGAGATATCAGGTCTTGTACATGTCATGGCATACATGATCGATCCTATAGCCGAAGAATATGGGATTCGACTCATTTTGTCCAATTCTTGTTCATATTTTGGACACAGATCCTTACTGATCTTAATGCCATGATTCAAGGGCAAGTTCCCTTTCTTAGATTTTTCCATATTGAATCTTTTCAAAATTTTATCTAAGTACATATCCTGGCTACGTCCTATGAGACGTTTTTACCTATCTCTGTAAATCTTTATACCTAGGATATATGTTGCATCTCCAAGATCTTTCATAGCGAAATATTTTCCCAACCATACTCTTATACCTTGTAAAGTTGGAATATCATTTCCTATGAGCAGTATATCATCCACATATAATACTAAGAATACTACAATACTCCCACTGAACTTGACATGTATAGATGACTCATCTTCACTTCTAGAAAAACCAAACTTTATGACTTTCTCATGGAAGCAGAGATTCCAGCTACGAGAGGCTTGTTTAAGTCCATAGATAACGTTTTCAGGCTTGCACACTCTATTAGGATACCTTGCATTTTCAAAACCTTCCGGTTGTGCCATGAACACATCCTCTGTTAGTTTCCCGTTAAGGAAAGCGGTTTTGACATCCATTTTCCAAATTTCATAGTCATGAAATGCAGCTATGGCTACCATAATCCTAATTGACTTAATCTTGGCTACTGGAGAGAAGGTTTCCTCATAATCAATCCTATTGGTTTGAGTATAGCCCTTCGCTATCAACCTAGCTTTATAAGTATGCACTTTCCCATCCATGTCTATCTTCTTCTTGAAGATCCACTTGCATCCCACCGTTTTAAGACCGGATGTAGTGTCAACCAAATTCCAAACTTGGTTGTCATACACCGATTGAATTTCTCTTTTCATAGCTTCCTTCCACTTAGCAGCCTCAGGGCCTGTCATCGCTTCCTTGTAGTTAGTAGGCTCATCTAATTCAGCCAGCGTACTATCACTTATCTTATCCTCTTCTTCTATTTGGTAACCATAATAGAACTCAGGAGGATTGCTAACTCTACTAGATCTGCGAACGGGTAAGGATATGTCTTCAGGTTCAACATGTGTCTCTACCTCTCGTTGAACGTAAGTGTTTATTATAGGTTCTTCATCGGTAGATTCTTGAATTTCTTCAAGGTCAATTTTACTCCCACTGTCCTCTTTAGATATCATTTCTCTCTCAAGTAACACTCCTCTTTGAGCTACAAATACCACATTATCCTTGGATCTGTAGAATAAATATCCAAATGACTCTTGTGGATAACCGATGAAGAGACACTTTTCAGATCTGGAGTCTAGTTTGTCCTGAGTTTCTCGTCTAACGAAAACTTCACAACCCCAAATCTTGATGTGACCAAGAGAAGAACGTTTTCCCTTCCACATCTCGTAAGGTGTCTTTGAAACTTTCTTAGTAGGTATTTGATTTAAGATATGGGCGGCTGTTTCTAATGCATAACCCAAGAAACTTATCGGAAGTGTTGGCCGACTCATCATAGAGCGAACTATGTCAAACAAGGTTCTATTTCTTCTCTCAGTAACACCATTAAGCTGTGGTGTCCTAGGAGGAGTCAATTGCGAAACTATTCCACAGTCTCTAAGATGATCGAGAAACTTGATACGCATTCTCCTCCCCTGTCGGATTGGAGTACCTTTATCTTTCTGCCCAGTTGATTCTCTACTTCGTTTTGATATCTTTTGAACTATTCAAAAGTATCTGACTTATGTTTGATTAGATAAACATGTCCGAATCTACTGAAGTCATCAGTAAATGTAACATAGTATCTATTTCCATCTTTTGTCGCACATCGGAATGGTCCATAGACATCTGTATGTACCAAATCAAATAGTCCTTCACCTCTTTCACACGTTCCAGTGAATTGTGATTTAGTCATTTTTCCTAATAAACAGGATTCACATACATCATCCGATTTGAGGTCGAATGATTCCAACACTCCATCCTTTTGGAGTTGGGCGATGCGTTTCTTGTTTATGTGCCCAAGATGATAATGCCACAACTTGGATTTATCAAGCTCTTTAGACGAATCGACATTTAAAATAACATTGCTAACACATTCAACATTTTCATATATGCCTTTGTAAGGAGAAACTTTAAAAGCAAAACAATTATTTAAATAAACCAAAATATCTCCATTTCTATTATCAAAAGTAAAATGATAACCATCTTTAAACAAAGCATAAAATGAAATAATGTTTCTAGTCATTTCTGATGAATAATTTCAATTATTTAAATCTATCCTAACTCCAGAATTGAGCATGAGCTCAATTCTTCCAATCTTCGTTACATGTACAATTCCCTTGTTTCCCATAACTAGGTTGAGCTCTCCATGCTTCACACTTCTAATTTCCTGTAGCCCCTGCAATACAGTGCAAATGTAAGTACCACACCCTGTATCCAGAACCCATGAATTAGAAGTTATGGTATTATGGAGTTCGATCATAAACATACCTGAGTGAATACTCTTCTCGACCTTTCCATCTTCAGGGTCCTTCAGGTACTTTAGGCAGTTACGCCTGTAATGCCCCTTTGTGTTGCATTAGAAGCACACTGCTTCCTTTGGGTCACTAACAGGTGCAATCTCAGGATCAGTCACTTTCTTAGACCTACGAATGGACTTTCCATCAGTGTTCTTTCTTTTCCAATTTGTATTTTACCTTTTCCATTTCTTTGCACTTTGACCAATAGTCAACACAGGAGCTACTCGCCAAATGACACATCATCTTTCTTGATTCCTTGCTCAGCAGTTTGCAGTAAATTGTGGAGTTCTATTATTAAGCCTTCTCTCTCATTCATATTCATCTGATATGAGATTACAAACTGATTATAGACAGCTGGCAAACTGGATAGAATTATGGCGATGGAAAACTCTGTGTCAAATATCATGTTCAACGATTCTAACCTATCAAAGTACCCTTTCATCTCCATGACGAAAGCACAAATAGAAATTCCAAGTTTGGGCTAGCAAGCCATGAGGGACTTAACCACATCAAGGAATTCTTTACTTGCCTTAGCCTGAAATATCTCCTTTAGCTGTTGGTTCATTTCATAAGCCCAAGTGTTTTCAAAGGTCATTTGCAATTCAGGGCTCATGGAGGATGCCATGATACAAGACACTTTATTCGCATCATCATAATATTTCCGGTGTGCCTCTATCTCCTATTGGGTTGAATCCTCATCAATTATGGGAATCTGCTCCTCGAGAACATACTCCTTGCTTTCGTACCTTAAGGTAAACCTTAGGTTTCTCATCCAGTCCATATAGTTTGGACCATTTAGTCTTTCCCTCCCAAGAACCGAGAGTAGTGAGAAGTTTGAGTTATTTGCAGGATTGGGGACGGGAGGATTTGCACCATTTAAATTAGCCATCTACGAGATAAAACAGTTTTAGTTAGTTTGAATATTCCTTAATTATTTACCCAATTTTCTAAATTAAGGCTAGGATCTATATTTTCAGTTTTATGAAAAGGGTCGTCGTAATCATATAACTAAAATACTTTAATCTATTTCATTTCTATGAAACTCCTAGATCTTTGAGATTCATTGATTCCTATCAATGGAATGTTAATCTTGGTTATGAACATCTATTATTCATGACTGGTATGCCGAGGATCATGAAAAAGATGGTGAATTAACCATGCAAACCCGCGTGATCCCCGGCTCGAGTACGCTCGAGAATCGCAATGAGACTTGATTATTGTTTATGCTTCATGATAGCCTAAACTATATAAAATAAATTATCCTATCCCTAACTTGGAGTTTTTAACTGTTATTTTATAATAAACTCACGGAGAAATGGATGATGGATAAAGCAAATCAAAGATTTGATTGTGAGACTTGATATTATTATTGCTTAATTGCAGTAGGATTTATCTTAAGTGTTTGAAAATCCTTTCAGATTTGGTGGATTAATTGAAAGCTGTAAGCTTGAAATATTGATGGATTATAATCTAAAAATTGGAAATTGTTATTGAACGATTATAGAGGATTAAAGATTGTTTAATCTCGTGTGGAGTTTAGTTGGTTCGAGACTTTCAAGATGTGATCTTGACTGGAACTTTTGAATGTTGATCGATTGTTCATTCAGGGATTATTAAATGGTATAAATATTTGAAATCATCATATCGAGGGATTATCATGGGATCGGATGTGATATTAACTGTGGATTCTAATCATTATATTTAGGTATGAACCGTATATCAAATGAGCCATGCGGGTTTTATGTGATTGCATTATTATGGATTATTGAGCGTGATCAGATTTCGAGGACGAAATCTCTTTAAGGGGGAGAGATTTGCAACATCTGCATTTTGGGCCTAGTAGTTTTATAATATTCCTGACTTTAAATTTTATTTAATGGGTTAGGAAATAGTTCGGTTTGGATTATTTGAAAATAATTAGAAAAAGGGCCAAATGATGAATTGTGACAGATATATTATTAATTGTTTTAATTTAATGAAGTTGTAAGAATAATAAAATAGTTGGACTCACGAATGGTTTCGGGTTCCAGACAATAGGTTAGAAGCGGACTAAAATTACACTAATATTTGAATTCGGTTAATAAAAGGGGCCGACGTAATATTTTGTTACTTTCCCTTTTTGCTTAACCTCACTCATTCTTGTGAAACTCACTAAAATCCCTTATCAAAGAAATCAGAAGGAAAGAGCTAATCTTATACTTGAATTTATCATACTTCATCATCATCATCACCATCTTCATCTTGTTCTTCACCAAGTTGTAAGTGTTCTTATTATTTATAAATAAACTTAGTTGATTGATTTGGAATTTGGTAGAATATATGAGATGATTATGGAATTGATGATTAAAAGATGATATATGATGTTAGTTATTGTTAGAGATTGTTATTTGTTGTATTTGGTTCAACAAGGATCTGGAAATGGTGAGTTTGTGCAGCCGCAGGTGCTGCCTGTAGCTGGATCATGGGCATGATCTGGCGGATCATGGCCATGATCCAACGACGGATCCTGTTTGTCAGTCTGCATCTTTTGTGTTGTTATTTTAAATGCTTGTGTTTGGTATATGGGTAATCGAAATAAGTTATATACTTATGAAAGGAAAGTATTGGGTTATGGTTAATTGTAACCTAGTATGAATGATATTTGTAATTTGATTATAAATTATTATATTAATATCATTCATTAAAATATTCGATAAAAATGCAATTGAGTAGTTATAATCGTTAATATAACTTGATGATTGTGATGAATTGATATTATGAATTATATAATGAGTTATACATTATTCGATCAGTTACTAACTCATTTCTTATCTATTTGTATTCTCAGATACGGAGACGGCTAAGTAATATTAGACTTTTGAGCTTGCGACGGAGGTATTGGTGAGTGGATCTGTACCCTCAATGTGATTTAGTTGTTACAGGTTTGGTTACAACGGCTAAACATAGATTTACTGTTTGAAAGACTGTTTAGTCTAATATGATGATTATGTGATTATTTGGCCATTGGGCATATGTGATTAATCAGAGGTCAACAGGGTTTGGACTTGGTTGCAATTGTTTGGCCGATAAGGGTTCCTTGTACATATCGTTAATGGGAACCAGGGTTGTGTGAGAGAATAGCAACCAGCTATCGGTTAACCGCTGTTTCATCCTGCAGCTCAGTTGGGTTATGATTAACCGATTTTTTGGCCTACAGCTCAGTGGGGTTACTAAGTGTTGCTTGAGGGTCAGCCGTGGGTAATTGGCTTGCCTCAAGGACCACCGATCCTCTGAAGTTGTGTGAAATTGTGTGTTTACGATTATTTGTTGTAAAGTGATTTGTTACTGCTAAGTTAGACTGTCTGATGCATGTCTACTCACTTAGCGTTAAACTAATCCCCCACATTAATATTTCTTGCAGGTTATGATTCGATATAACGGGCGGGGTAAGAAGCTGTTGACTGGAAGGAATGTTTGACGACCATGCATTGACTCTTATATCTGATTTTATTAAATCAATGTTGTTTGGATTTCTATAACACCCAACGGTTGTATTGTAGTTTATGTAATTATAACATTCATGTATATGTCTGAAACAAGCTGGACTTTATATATATATAAAATGAAATGCGTGCTTTGGACTTACGCTTCCGGTGTTTAAAATATATTAAAATAATATGGCAAAATATGGGGTGTTATAAGTTGGTATCAGAACATAGGTTTGGGTGAATTGAACATGGGTAAGTGTTAAATCCCAAATCTATTTCGTGTTAGTCAAACATTCCAGGATGTGGGATTAGTTGATGACTAGAAATTTGTTAGTATGTTAGTTACTAACGATTAACAAGGTGTGAGATTGTTGTTGTGATACAGATATGGCAGGTAATGAGCAACCGACCAAAAATCCAAATAATGCCTCTTGGATTGACACTTCTCCTTTAGAAACACAGAATGATAGTCATGGGCAGACTGGTACCATATTTTCAGTTCATGAAGATATTGACAAGGATGAGTATGTATCCCAGATAGAGCGTGAATTACTTGAACTTAGAGGATTCAGACAACAGGTTTTACAGAACAGACAGGATGGATCGTCTCTGCAGCATTTTCAGTCACAGATACCTATGTTTTCATCATTACCACAGCAACCGAGGCAGGTTTGTTCTTTTAAGACATTTATGACTAGTAAACTTTCAGAATTTCAGGGCAGTTCAAATCCTTCAGATACTTTGGATTGGTTGAGAGATGTTGAAAGAAAATTCAAGGTTTCTCGTTGTGAGGATGAGATGAAAGTTCCATATGCAGTTCACCTTTTAAAAGGTCCAGCAATGACTTGGTGGGATTCGATTACAGCTGTTTTGACCCCAGAACAAAAGGCATCTATTAGATGGTCAGATTTTTATAATGAGATGTGTAAACAATTTTGTTCCGAGTTTGATGTGTCACGTATCAGATGAGAGTTTATGGAATTACACATGACTGATCATATGACTATCGATGAGTTGATTACTCAGTTTTCAGACAAGTTGAGAGTTGTTCATCAGTGGGTTCCGGATGATAAAACGAAAATTGATCATTTTGTTGGAACGTTACCACCTGATTATCGTACTACTGTAAGATTGGCGAGTTCTTTGGAACATGCTTTTAATTTAGCTCATTCAGTGGATAGTGATATACGAGCTCGGGATGTGCAAAGTAAAGAAAAGGCTTCACAGGATTCTGAAAGTGATCATTCTGGTAAGGGTAAACAGAAATGGCAGGGTAGTCAGCAAAACAGAAAGCAAGGTGATTGTGGTAGTTCAACTGATAAACCTAAGTGGTGTTATAAATGTAAAACCAGACATACGAGAGAGTGTACTTCTCAGACTGCCATATGCATTAAATGTGGTATGTTTGGGCATGTTGCGAAGGATTGTGATTATCCTAATCATGTTTGTTGGAATTGTCACTAGGAAAGTCATCGAGCGAGTCAGTGTCTAGAGGCTAAGAGATAATAGTCGGAATTGGTCGGTGGGTTGTCATTTTCCAGCCATGTGCGAAAGAATCCGTCATCAGTTACTGATAAAGTATTTCATTGGACAGATGGTAAACTTTCTGGATGGATGACGTCATTAAAGGTACTTCCGTATTAACTCTGTACTAGTATATGTTTATATGATTTAGAGTTAATTGTACCTTTATAGTTGTTTATTGTGTGATATACTGAATTGGACCCTATTGTGATAGTTAATTCTCTTAAAGTAGAATTAATTGATAATAAGATGAACTGTGTTACCACATAGGTAACAAGAGTCAGTGTTTGAAAGTGGGTCATATTCGTTGGATTGAATTATGTTAGTGTCAACCTTTATTTTAATAAGATTTTGACACATGTTGATCAAGTCAAATAAAATCAATGTGAGATGATGCGGGAAATTGATGATTGACTTCGTTTCAGATGAGTTAAATGTGTTGACTTGAGAAATATGAGAAAATGATTATTTATTGGAATAACTGTGGAATGAACAACAGAAAATGATCTTTTGACATTGAAACAGTTGTTGTGTCATGTTTTGACTTTGTAATACTTGATGGATTTAATGATCCTATAAAGTGTTGTGATACATATCACAGGAATGGATTATGTTTGATGCAATGAGACTTGATTATCGTTTATGCTTCATGATAGCCTAAACTATATAAAAGAAATTATCCTATCCTTGACTTGGAGTTTGTAACTGTTATTTTATATTAAACTCATGGAGACATGGATGATAGATAAAGCAAATCAAAGATTTGATTGTGAGACTTGATATTATTATTGCTTAAATGCAGTAGGATTTATCTTAAATCCTTTCAGATTTGGTGGATTAATTAGAGTGGATTAATAGTATTAGAGATTATTGTAATCAAGTTTGTAAATTAGTTTTGAATTGTAATGAATATGTTGGTTGGTAAACATTTTAGAGTTAAATGTTAAATACTGAAAAATGTTGACCAAAGGTTGACCAAGGACCTGCGATGCGAACTGAGTTGGGTTCGCAGTGCAGGTCTGCGAAGCGAGTCCACTGGATTCGCTGGGCCAACTTGGGCTGCGAACCGGGTCAGATCGCAGAGCCCATAAGCTGCGAACCAAGACATGTTTATAACCAAATTAGGTTTGAAACCTAATTAACTTTTTCCAATTAATAACTACGAACGAATTGAACTTTCCAGGGCTTTCAACATAATCTAAGGGTTAGGTATTGATCGATTAACATCAGTTATAATCAATACAAAACATATTAGATTATTGATTTCACTAATACTTATGAAATAAACCGTTTACAATCCGTAAACACCGTATTAAGGGATTCCGCACCTTAATACCTAAAGATAACCTCGTTATCGATCCTAATACATACGGACTTACAATTGGTATCAGAGCCTACGGCTAGATACGCGTAGGTTTGAGGTTATTCGGATAATAATGGTTGATTTGGGATTGTTGGTACGTGATTTATTGCGTAAAAATGATCAAAATCAAACTCTGGAAGTTTTTGGGTTTGTTTACATCAGTTTTCTTAGGGTTTAGACGTTCAAAAACCTAAAATTTCCGTTTTTGGGGTTTTCAGCCGATTCTGCGAACTGAGTTGCAAAGCGAACTGAATTGGCGAACTGAGATTCTGCGATTTGAGTTTGTTCTGCGAACTGAGTTGCGAAGCGAACTGAGTTCTTCCCTGCGAACTGAGTTCTCCCCTGCGAACTGAGTTCTTTCTGCTAACTGAGTTCTCCCCTGCGAACTGAGTTCTTTCTGCGAACTGATTTCTCCCCTGCGAACTGAGTTCCTACGAACTGAGCATTCTGCTTATTTGTTAATTTCTGGAATTTGCAACAATTTCTGACATAAGTAAGATGATTGAGATGGATCGTGAGGTTGGGAAATCTAATGTTCCACCTAAATTGCTCCGACTTGAAGACTACTATGGATGGAAAGACATATTTGAATCACACTGTCGGTTCCATGACTTGCCTATTTGGATGTGCATTAAGAATGGATATACTGCACTTTCTGCTAAGGTTGGTAGTAAGACAGTAGCACTTACCTATACTCATATGAGTGATGAAGTAAAGAAGGATTATCAAATTGCGAATAAAGCTGATTCTTCAATTAAAATGAGTCTTCCAAAAGAAATCAACCATCAGTTGAAGTCTTTTCATACCGCTAAAGAGCTATGGGAAGCTCTAGAGAAAAGGTGTGATGGAAGTCCTCAAGTTAAGGCAGGTAGGTGTAATCTGTTAAAGAAACAATTCATAGTTTTCAAAGCTATGAAAGGTGAAGATCTTGATGCATATACCACCCGATATTACCATATGTTAAGTGAGCTAGATGACCACGGCATTACCTATTCTAATACGGAGAAGACTGACAAGTTTATTGAGGGTCTTCCTTCGAAATGGGAAATGTATGGAGTTATGCTTAAAGATAACGTTGAGCGTTATGCAACTATGTCTTTGGAGTATGCAATTGACAAGCTCTGCGGATATGATTTCACAAAGAGATCTAGAGATACTGATCCTGATCATGTACAGGATCCTGGGCTTTATCATGGAAAAACGGCTATCTCTAACAGTTCTTCCAGTTCGACCACTACTTTAGTTGGTGATACTGGAGTAACTGGTGAAATATTTTCTGAAGACTTATGCTTTATAAGCTCATCCGGTGGTGAAGCAAAAAGCAAGACAACTGGGAAGTCAACTCAAGAGCATCACAAAATGCCCATGAGTGTGAAATCCGCTGAACAACAACTTTCAGTTCTTGCTTCATTTGTTGCTTCATATGAAAATTACATCTAGGGTAAGATCAATGATCCAGCTACTTTTGATGAGGCTTATGATCAGGTAGACCCCGACGACTTAGAAGAAATGGATCTCCAGTGGCAACTTGCTATGGTGTCAAGGAGAGTTAAAAATTTCTTAAAGCGTATTGGAAGAAAGATGGTGGGAAATAAAATTGAGTTTGATAAATCCAAAGTAAAATGTTTTAACTGTCAAGGTTATGGACATTTTGCTAGGGAATGTCAAAGATCCAAAACTAAGAAATCTACAAATCCAGAAAAACCAAGTGCTTCTCTGTCTTCTAAAGCCTTGGTCGTTCAACAACTGGATGGTTCTTATGACTGGAGAACTTTGTCTGAAGAAGCTCTAATGGCTGAAATTGAAGATCCAGTTC
The DNA here is from genome assembly GCA_963422505.1 of Pseudognaphalium luteoalbum. Lineage (NCBI taxonomy): Eukaryota > Viridiplantae > Streptophyta > Magnoliopsida > Asterales > Asteraceae > Pseudognaphalium > Pseudognaphalium luteoalbum. The sequence goes on from OY730196.1 coordinate 55,870,052, forward strand.
AGACTGAGGATACACCATCTTACATGCCTACTGCTGAGGATTATCAAATGAAGATTCCTGATTTGAAGATGCTGGCAGTTGAAGATGATGTGTTGGACTTGGGATCAACTGAAGATCTATGTCCAGAAGACTTTGTTGCACAAATGGCTGAACTCCAAACTGAAAAGAAACGGGTATGTCTTGATGTTCCTACACTTATAGATGTATGTCAGTTACTAGGTTAATGTCTTTGCTGAATCACATGAGGCTTTAACATCTGAACTAGAACTGGCCAAAATTGATGTACGTAGATTAAGTGAGGACAAGCTAGACCTTAAGAAACAGATTAAGTCCTACACATCTGATAAGACTGTACTTAGGAATACAATAAATGAACAATCTGTGACAATAGATGGTCTTTATTTGAACCTAAAGGACTTAAATCAAGGAATAGCTGACAAGGACAAAGAATTAGCTGAATCTAAGGTCAAGTTAGTTGAGCTTAATCGTAAGTTTGAGAGTTATAGAACTTCTTCTTTAACTATGGACAATATAATTGATGCTCAACGTAGTGTAAAGGACAAGACTGGCTTAGGCTATAGTGATGTACCTCCGCCTTTTAATGCTAATTACACTACTACTAATGTTGACCTAGAGATGATTGATGCAACTGCTAATTCTGATGTTAATGTACCCGTAGAATCTGATGTCTCTAAGATACAGAAGGATGTTCCTAAAGAACAATCATCTAAAATTGGTAAGATAGCAGGTTTCACCAATGTACAATTTGTATCGGGTGGAATGCTGAATGATGCCAAAGTAGATGATAAGCTTATTAAAGAACATAATGATTCACCTTTAGTATCTAAGACTCAGATTGAAACTAAGGCAAAAGATGTTAAGTCACGTAGGCAGATGTCTTGCTTCTAATGCCATCAAAAGGGGCATGTGGCTTCTTGTTGTCCTAATAAGAAGTTGGAAGCAATTCATAAGCCTGTGAATAACGAGAAACCAAAACATGTAGACGGGCCTAGTGCTAAACCTGGTTTGGGAAGCAAACCTGTGAACATGTTGAAGAGAAACAACACTAGTAGTGTCTCTCCACCTAAACCTAAGAGACCTTATTCTCAAAGTAATAATTCTGTCAATAAATCTAGAGATAAGACACCTTCAAGGTTTAGAACACCAAGTAGAAACCATAGTCAATATGAGAATGGTTCTACCTCTCATGCACAACAAAATAGTCAAATGCCTAGGAGGTTTTCCATTCACTCTCCTCACAGGCATAAGACTATAAATCATCAACAATCTTAACCTCCAGTAAATGTCACCAAGACTCCCGATGGGAACAGTTATGGTTATTTTAAGTGGTAGATGATTAGGGACAACCCAAGACCGTAATGGCTTGGGTCCCTCTTGAAAACTAACTGTGTGCAACATGTCATGTGCAGGAGCAAACTGTGAACAAAGACAGCTGGTGGTATGTAGACAGTGGATGCTCAAGACACATGACAGGAGAAAGAAGTCTACTGAAAGACTTCAAAGGTGGTTTAAAACAACGAGTGAATTTCGCTGGGGATAAAGGAGGAGTGATTACGGGAAAAGGAAAAGTTTCAAATGGAACTTTGACTCTTGAAGATGTGAATTATCTTGAAGAACTAACTCACAACTTGGTGAGTGTTTCCCAGGTCTGCGATAAAGGTCATCCAGTTCATTTTAATGAAAAGGAAGCCTTAGTCCTGAAGCCGGGATTTGTTATTGCCGAAGAATGGATACTAATGAGGGCTCCAAGGAAGAAGGACATCTATGCTATTAACATGGGTGTTCCAAATACTTCAATGGAGTCTACATGTCTATTATCCAAGGCTTCTGAAGCAGATTCTATTCTATGGCATAGGAGAATGGCACATTTAAACTTTCATAAAATGAATTACATAACCAAAAATGGTTTAGTTCTGGGTGTACCACATAAACGTTTTGAGTTTGAAGACAGGTGTGTTTCTTGTTTGAAAAGAAAACAATATAAGAAACCACACAAGTCCAAAACAGAAAACTCTATACCCTTGCCATTTGAATTGCTACATATGGATCTCTTTGGCCCAATAAACAAAAGAAGCATAGGTGGCAAATGGTATTGTCTGGTTGTTACAGATGATTTCTCTAGATTCTCATGGGTGTTCTTTTTGAAATCTAAGGATGAAACTCCAGGAATGCTTATGGAGTTCTTAGATTTAGTAGAGAATGTTTATAACACGAGAGTTAAGAGAATTCGTAGTGATAATGGTACGGAGTTCAAAAATTCTACGTTGAATGTCTATTGCTTAAGTAAAGGAATTCAACATCAATTCAGTGCACCTTATGAACCACATCAAAATGGTGTTGCTTAAAGGAATATTAGAACTCTTATTGAGGTAGCAAGAACCATGCTTGCAGATTCAGGGCTTCCGGTCATCTTTTGGGCAGAAGCAGTGAATACAGCATGTCATGTCTTGAATAGGGTTCTAACTGTTAAGAAACATAACAAGACTTGTTATGAACTTCTGAACAAAAAGAAACCTAATTTGAAGGGATTTGAGCCCTTTGGTGTCTCATGCACACTTTTGAAGACTAACAATCAACCTAAGTTTGGGGAAAAGGCTGACAAAGGATATTTCCTAGGTTATATTCCTAATTCACCAAACAAGAAGGTTTTCAATAAAGTCACTGGTCGTGTGGAAACTGTCTTCAACATTGAAGTTACAAGTTATACTCATGACAAACACAAGGGATTAGATTGGCAATTCAATTATTCAGATTTGTTTAAGTCATTTAAAGTCCCTATAAGTGACTATGTGGTTAATTCAGAAATCCCAGAGCATTTATTGTACGGTGACGGGGACACAGACCTGACACATACATCAAATGCTTCTTCATATGGGACGTCTGCAAATAATCACTCGGCTAGTACTTCAAAAGAGCCACCAGTGGATAAACCTCAAGAACAAGACAAGTTGTCGTAAGTTACTCAAAGGGTATTAGATAATATCTTTACTCCTACAAGGGAATTGAGGGAAAGAATAACTTCTGATGAGATGTACAGTACTGATGAGGATATGCCACCATTGGAAGAGATTGGTTCCAATTTGGATGATGAGATACCTGTTGAGCCTGTAACTGTGACTAGAACAAGTAAGAATCATCCTGTGGAAAATATCATTGGTGATCAAAACCTTCCAATGTTAACCAGGAGTCAAGCTAAAGCTAGAACTTCTGAATACACTAGCTTATACGTTTCAATTAAAGAAACTGGGATTACAAATAAATGTCTTTATGCATGCTTTATCTCACAAGTTGAACCTAAAAATGTTCAACTAGCATTAAAAGAAAACTCGTGGGTGGAAGCTATGCTAGAAGAATTGACTCAGTTTAAAAAGCTGAATGTATGGGAGCTAGTTGACTTACCTTCAGGTGAGTATCCTATTGGAACTAAATGGGTCTTTAAGTGAAAAAGAGACGATCGGGGAATTGTTACTCGCAATAAAGCTCGTTTAGTGGTCCAGGGATTCAATCAAGAAGAAGGAATAGATTACAACGAAGTGTTTGCACCTGTTGCTAGGCTTGAAGCAATAAGGGTATTCTTATCATTTGCAACTTACAAGGAAATTAAAGTGTATCAGTTGGATGTTAAGAGTGCCTTTTTGTATGGCAAAGTACAGGAATTGGTGTATGTCTCTCAACCACCAGGGTTTCTTGATCCAGATTATCCAGATAGAGTATATCGCTTGAATAAGGCTCTATATGGATTACATCAAGCACCCAGGGCATGGTATGAGACACTATCAAAGTACCTTCTTGAGAATGGATTTACAAGAGGTTCAATTGATAGTACACTTTTCGTTAAATGGAAAAAGAATGACTTTCTGCTAGTTCAAGTATATGTTGATGACATCATTTTTGGGTCTTCTGACGAAAAGATGTGTCAAGAATTTGAGAAAGTCATGCGAAAAAGATTTGAAATGTCTGCTATGGGAGAGTTGAATTTCTTCTTAGGATTACAAGTTGATCAAAAAGAAGATGGTATGTTCATTCATCAAACAAAGTATACCTATGAACTGTTAGAACGTTTTAAGATGGATGAAACACACATATATCATACTCCTATTCCAGAAAAACATGGACTTCGACCAGATACATCGAGTGACAAAGATGTGGATCCTACTCTTTATAGGGCCATGATTGGGTCATTAATGTATCTCACTGCATCCAGGCCGGATATAATGTTTGCAGTATGTATCTGCGCAAGATATCAAGCCTCACCTAAAGAGTCTCATATGCAAGCAGTCAAAAGAATCTTTCGTTACCTAAGAGGGAAATCGAAGTTGGGACTTTGGTATCTAACTAGAGGAAACTTGGATTTTATTGCTTACACTAATTCTGATAATGGAGGATGCAATCAGAATAGAAAGTCCACAACCGGTGGATGTCAGTTCCTTGGAGGAAGATTAGTGTCATGGCAGTGCTTGAAGCAAACCTCAGTAGCCATTTCTACATGTGAAGCTGAGTATGTTGCTGCAGGCAACTGCTGTTCTCAAGTGTTGTGGATTCAACAGCAAATGAGAGATTATGGTTTAAATTTAACCAACACTCCAATGATGATTGACAATGAATCCACCATATCTATCACTAATAATCCTGTAAAGCACAGCAAGATAGAGCACATTGATATTCGTCATCATTTCATAAGAGACTGTGCTGAAAAGAAGCTTATACAGTTAGTCAAGGTTCCATCATTGGATAACTTGGCAGACTTGTACATAAAAGCTTTTGACAGGAATCGTTTTGAGACATTGGTTCAACTGAACGGAATGAAGAATCCAGAATAACTAGTCTTCCAAAGGAAATGTAATAGCTTAAGTATTTCTATTCAAAATATAAAAAGGGGGGGGGGGCGTATGGCATTCATTTGCTTGTTACCTTAGGGGAATGGCCTCCAATAAAAGAACAACAGTAGTTCTTTTAGAAATTGTTTAAGTTTTTATTTGCAAAAACTTGGGAGATGATAGTACATTAGGAGAATAAGCTTACGAATAATACCTTAAGTATTAAGTATGATGTGTTAATAGATTCCTATAGGTCACTCTAAGATAACGATTTTAACTAGAACTTGACTTATATTTATCTTATTATACACCTATATCCACTGATAAACCTGTCTCATACTTCATAAGTGATAAGAATAATTTTAGTCTAGTCAGCTTCATCATACGATATATTGTTAGGCAGATTATGCTAGGATTTCTGAGCATGTAAGAAATTCTAAATGCATGTGTCTTATCTTTTGTGAAACTGCTATACCATGTATGACTCAAGTCTTAAATGTTAAATGATAGTACTTCCATGCACTTTTATCTAAAACAAAAACAAAAAGATACAAAGTCTTTAAGACTACAAGGTGAGTTATATGTCTCTAAAGAGCATCATTTAGTAACCTCTACCTTACATATGAAAGATACAAAGTATCAAGTGTCAAGTGTAAGTTATATGCTTCTAAAGGACATCATTTACTAACTCCAACCTTATAAAAATAGGATACAGTGTTATGAGTTGTACTTGAGTTTCTCAGTATATTGTATAGTAGAAAACACTAGATATTGTTCACATTAACAATAAAAAGTTTGCTCAGAAATCTGTGTATAATTTGTTTATGTGGATCATAATATCGATAATCGTCTTGATCTGTCTATGATCTTTGAACATTCACCTTAGTGAATAAGTTCTAAAGAAATTATAAGTTATTTTTCAACAATGTGCTATATCGTGTGGATAAAGGTAAATAAGATATAATTTTATAAATATAAGTTTATTACTGGTTAAAGTAGAAATTTTTTGTGCTTATATGAATTTCATGAGGTATGAATATTAACGATCGTCTTAAACTTATTAAAAATCAAATAAGTTTTGCTTATTGTTTCTAATATGATCGCTAAGCAGATAATTCTTAATCAGTTAAGCATAGCATTTGTTTTTGCTTAGTATTTTTGTTTACAGTTTGATTTTGTAAAAGTATATTTTATTCAATAAAGTTTTGGATTGATTTATTTATTGTGTTATCCTTTGGAATTAAGTTAGATAACATTTTATCGTTCCGTGTTTGAATAAATGTGACAAAAACGCAATGGAAAGTTAATACATTTGACTAGTAACAATAAATAAAAGTTCAATTTATATTTAAAGCTAAAATCGCAATTTTGGTCAAACCTGCGAACTTGACCGGTCAACGTTGCAAGGTAAGTTTAGAGTATAAAAGGGACAAGTCAAGCGAGTCAAACCCACACTTTCCACACATTCTGCGAAGCGAAACCAATTCCACTGCGACTTGAGATTTGGCAAAGCGAACCAAATTACTTATTTGGTTGATTTTCGATTTTCCAGACAGAGAAGGAAATTTCGCTCCGTGATTCACTTACACATTTTGATTACGCATCTATTGAAGTAAGTTTCACACGTTTTGATTGAGTATTTCATGTATAATTGCTCGTTTTATGTTTTCGAATGTGTCGGGTTACTCATTCACGGATTCTCATCGATTTAGTGAATGATTCAACTTGAAACTTATAGAAATTGTTAGTTGCTATATAAGGAACAACTGTCAATTGGTTTATTGCATTAAACCACACTCGATTGTCAATTTAATTTTGAAATTGAGTAACAGTGTTCCTGCGAAGCGAAGTTGAATTCGGATCGCAGTGCGCTCCTGCGAACTGAGTTCAACTCGTTGAACTCAAACCGCAGAACACTCCTGCGAAGCGAACTCAATATTTGAGTTCGGATCGCAAACCATTTCTACGAAGTGACAACTCACATCGCATAGCATTCTTGCGAAGCGAACTCAATATTTGGGTTCGGATCGCATAATATTTTTGCGAATTCAAAACTCGGATCGCAGGTTATTCTGCGAAATGAAACTCATTTCGCAGCTAATAATGGCGAAGCGTGATGAAATGGTTGACTCGTATTGACCATAGCAAACTGAACTTCACTTCGCATTGGATTTAATTTTCAAATGAAATTTTTAAACTAAACGTTTGATTTAATCGATATATAGTTTACATAATATATGTTATAACTTGTTTTCGATTTGAGGACTTTGAGGTTACAAATAATTGACAAGTTAACCTTTCATTACATGATTAGACTTATGAACTTTCGTTAATAAATTAAATATATGTAATCACTTAGAACTTTTGGGTTAATTAATATCGAAAGTCTTCCGACTCATAGCAAAGTCGAGCGGCATGTCCTGATAATTAATCGGCGGTATATTAACTCAAACTTTCTTTTATAACTAATGAAGGTTATATAATTTAACAAATATAATTGAAAATTTAACTTAGTTTAATTGTTCAATTAAGGTTTGTAGATTAAATTGTTAGTTAATAGTAAACTTAGATGTTTGATGATCATACGATCATAATATGTTAAAGTTTAAATTAACTAATATTTGTTAGTTAATGCTAATTGCCATTTGTGTTATTTATAATAATAGATATGGCGGATAGAGCTTTTGCACCCGGTCACAACATCCTGGTGAGTCTCGACACCAGTGAGCGCGGTGCTGACCGATTTACTGAGATCTTGACGTTTTTGGCACGATCCAGGATTAGATATGCCATTACCGAGTCACCTTCCATATCTCAGAATATATTGACCCAGTTCTGGGACAATATTGTGTTCGATGATACGACTAACTCTCCGGTTGTCCGTACACGGGTTAATGAACATCCTGTTGTCTTCTCTGCTGATGATCTACGCCAGATTTTGAGATTAGGCACTGTAGAGCAGGAAGCTGGTCCATCTGCTTACTCGACGGATTTTATCAAGGGAGCTTTGGGCAGAATGGGATATTCTGCTCCAGACGTGGACGTCAATTCATCAAGGCGTTCATGTTAGGGCAGTGGAGATTCTTATTCCACATCATTGTTACGATCTTCAGTAACAAGAAGGGAGGATACGATGAGCTTAGCCCTCAGTTATTTTCCGGGCTACTGTCACTGGTTTATAACAAACCATACAATTTTTCTTCTTATATCTTCAGTTCTATTATCGGTCAGATCACTGGAGCAGTTAGATCAAAGTTTTTGATCTATCCACGATTTTGTATGCTCATTGTTCACCACTGAGTTCCTGATATTCCAGCAGTTGCTCCGGATCGATTTGTTGATCGAGTCAACTTGCGTACATACAACGCTTGTTTTCTCAACTCCTCAAGACGTCCAGACGTAGTGAAGCCGGAAGCGTTTGATTTATTTGGATATCTTCTGGATGAGAACTATGTGGCTCCAGCCAATGATGGGTGGTTAGATGTTGAGCCTGCTGCTGCGGTACCTGTACCTGTTGCTGATGTTGTTATTCCTGATGATCCACAAGAGCTTCTGGATGATGTTTTAGAACATCCGGGACAACAGGTTGATGCAGAGGTTGCTGCACAGGTTGTGCAGGAGGTGCTAGTACAGCATGATGATGCTATTGATCCTGTTTTACGGGATATTGATAGTTATGTTGCACCACCTGAGGTAATTTTATAATTATATAGTAATATAGGTAATTAGGTGGTACATTATAATTATAGTATTATTATATGATGCAAATGTTATAGATATTTAGGTAATTAGATAATGTTTCTGATTATAAAATTTAAATATCATTGTGAACAGGGAGCTGAGAATGCAGACCCAGAGGTCACTCGACCTGAGGGTAAGTAGGGACAACTTGATGGATCTGAGGGTTTACCTTCTAAGGTATTTATCAGATTAATCATAGAAATATATAGAACTTGTATGATAGAGCTACTAGCTAATCATAAATGTTTAATATGTTTAAAATTTTAGGATTCTGATGTTGGTCCATCTGGAGGCCGTGATGGTGAATCGGCTTCAGATGATGATGATAGTACTCCTTCTCCACCTCCAGATGCTGGTTATATTAGATACCGATCTAGGATGATTCCAGATCCAGCTCTGAAGGAGAAGAGGAAGGCTAAGGAAGTCGACCCGGACTTCAGTATTCTTGATGAAGGTCCTGAGGAAGAGGATACACTTCTTATTTCTCAATGCCGTAAGCGTTCGAGGACTTTGACCATTAGAGATGGTAAATTTTTAGCCTTTAATTTAATGTTAGATAATTTTAACTTGTTGTTTATCAGGAGTTAAACTGAGACAGTTAATTCTGTAATAGTTTCTCAAGATACACCACAGGTGGAGTTAATGACACGGGTGGTTTCTGAACCTATATCTGTACCGACTGAGGTATGAGATAAACGTTTAGTACTACAAGTGTTATATAATTACTTAAGAAATTAAGACAGAGTTATCTGTAACAATTATTTTTCTTTATGTAATTGTATCTATCTTAATAGGCTGAGCTAAGGAAAGAGTTACCGACACAAGAATCGGTTTCTCAGACTATCAAAGAAGGGGTTGTGGAATTGGTGCGTTTTGCACAGTTTCCTACGACCAAGGCAAGCCGTTTTGCAGCTGGCCTTCTCACAACTGCCTTATCTCAAGCTATTCCACATCTTACTTGTGAGTCATTTCTTGCTTCGGTGACACCGCCTGGACCATTGACGATTCCAGTGACTCCTATGACTGATGCTGAAAGGATTACATCCTTAGAGTCTAGGGTAAAGGAGTTAGAGAAATTAACGGGATCGGTTCCACGGTTGTTAGCTGAGAATCTTTCTTTAGCACAACATTTGGTCACTGTTAGTGAGTCTTATCGAACGTTGATGAAGATTCATAACACACTGCTTGATGACTGCACTGCCCAACGCCTGAAGCTTGACAACTTAGAAGAACTTGTTTTGAGTTTACATCAGGAACAATCAGCTCAGGGGGAGATTAGGGTTTATAAGACAGCGTGCAAAGAAGATGAGTTGAAGCTGAAAAGGAGACATGACAAAGATGATGATCCCAGTGCATCGAAAGATAGTGAGCCGACTGGTCCTTCAAAGACTAGTGAGCAAGCTACACTTCAGTGGGAGTCTGAGTCTGCTAGTATTGGTGCTAGTGCTGGTGCTAGTGGGAGTGGAGCTGGTGAGAAGTAGTTATATTTTGTATTTGAAACTGATATACTTTTGTAATCTTAGATTGACTGTAATATTATTTATAATCTTTTAAAGATTAATGGTTTGTAAGTATATAAGTTACGTTGATATAAGATTTAGACTTGTGATTTTATAAATAACAAGTGGAAATTATATAAGATTTGAATTTGAGATGTTTTTATAACAAATTAAAATTATATAAGATTAATGATTAAATGTGATTATACGCTTGAGATAAATAAAGAAAATTCTTAGATTGATTCAGGGAAATCAATGAAAGAATTTATATTATATTATCTAATTCGTGTTATTTAAAATGATTACAGAATAGAATGTTGAAAGTGATTCTGATATTGAGATTGTCGATGAAGTTGAAGCGGAAGTTGATTATGATCTAGAGGAAGGTGAGTTTGTACCTCCTGAAGATTGGACTTCTGTTGTCGATATTGGGTTAGTTGAAGGTGTTGATCTTGATGCTAATATAGATGAAGACATCATAAATCCTTCAAGGACAAATGTGACTATTCAGGATGAAGAAGGAGAAAGAGTTATAGATTTAGATGAATATCTGAATGAATCAACTGATTCTGATTTTGAAGAAGATCTTCCTGATTGTCATAAAGATAATCCTATCTTTAAGCCTTTGGAGAAGAAGAAAAAGGTGAAGACTGCGATATCAGAAATTGATATTACTGGAAAGCGAGTACCTAAGAAAGGTATAATCGGTTGGTATTATGACACAGATTTAAAGCTTTTTGCAATTAAAAGGTATGACGGGGTTCAATACTTTGAAAGAAAGCTTGCGGTTTTCAGTTCTTTACCTAGATTTGAAATATGAGACTTGGCTAGAATGGAAATGAAGAACTCTAGTAATGATCCTTATGGAAGGTTTGTTGAAAGGATAATCAAGACTGAGGGTTGGTCAATGAAATTTGAACAAATTAAGCCAAGAGTCGGAAAAACTATTAAGTTAAATGAAAGAAGTCAAAGAACGGGAAGGCGACTGCGTAAAAAGATTTATCCAGCAGTTAAGTGCATACAGCAGATACCGTTAAAGCTTATGCCTCAGGATATTCTGGGAAATAAGAAGAGATGGCACGTAGAAGCTGGAACTGGTGAAGCTGTAGTTTTTGAAGCTGATGATGAAGTCGAAGATGGAGAAAAAGAACTTTTGAGAATATATGATCATCGACACTTAGTGAATCTTTCCAAGAATGATCTGTTGATGTTATACAAGAACAGGATCACTACTATTGAAGGTTGGGGAGATTTAGGAAGAGATTATCAGCTGATGGTTAAAACTTGCATAAAACTGAAGATGTATGCTGGAAGTAAAATTTACAAGTGAAGATCAAAGACATTTTTGAAGACATAGATGCTAGAGCTATTGTCAAGGGGGAGTCTGTTGGGACATGTTATTGTAACAACAGATCTAACTTGTAATAGTACTAGAGATTATTGTAATCAAGTTTGTAAATTGGTTTAGAATTGTAATGAATATGTTGGTTGGTAAATATTTTAGAGTTAAATGTTAAATACTGAAAAATATTGACCAAAGGTTGACCATGGACCTGCGATGCGAACTGAGTTGGGTTTGTAGGGCAGGTCTGCGAAGCGAGTCCACTGGATTCGCTGGACCAACTTGGGCTGCGAACCAAGTCGGATAGCAGAGCCCATAAGCTGTGAACCGAGACGTGTTTATAACCAAATTAGGTTTGAAACCTAATTAACTTTTGCCAATTAATAACTACGAACGAATTGAACTTTCCAGGGCTTTCAACATAATCTAATGGTTAGGTATTGATCGATTAACATCAGTTATAATCAATACAAAACATATTAGATTATTGATTTCACTAATACTTGTGAAATAAACCGTTTACAATCCGTAAACACCGTATTAAGGGATTCCGCACCTCAATACCTAAAGATAACCTCGTTATCGATCCTAATACATACGGACTTACAGAAAGCTGTTAGCTTGAAATATTGATGGATTATAATCTAAAAATTGGAAATTGTTATTGAACGATTATAGAGGATTAAAGATTGTTTAATCTTGTGTGGAGTTCAGTTGGTTTGAGACTTTCAATATGTGATCTTGACTGGAACTTTTGAGTGTTGATCGATTGTCCATTCAGGGATTATTAAATGGTAGAAAGATTTGAAATCATCATATTGAGGGATTATCATGGGATCGGATGTGATATTAACTGTGGATTCTAATCATTATATTTCAAGTATGAACCGTATATCAAATGAGCCATGCGGGTTGTATGTGATTGCATTATTATGGATTATTGAGCGTGATCAGATTTCGAGGACGAAATCTCTTTAAGGGGGAGAGATTTGTAACATCCGCATTTTGGGCCTAGTAATTTTATAATATTTCATGACTTTAAATTTTATTTAATGTGTTAGGAAATAGTTCGATTTGGATTATTTGAAAATAATTAAAAAAGGGGCCAAATGATGAATTGTGACAAATATATTATTTGTTGTATTTGGTTCAACAAGGATCTGGAAATGGTAAGTTTGTGAGTATAATTCGAAACTGAGTTTGTGCAGCAGCAGGTGCTGCAGGTAGCTGGATCATGGGCATGATCTGGAAAATCATGGCCATGATCCGGCGGCGGATCCTGTTTGTCAGTCTTCATGTTTTATGACTTTTGTGTTGTACGTTTAAACGCTTGTGTTTGGTATATGGGTAATCGAAATAAGTTATATACTTATGAAAGGAAAGTATTGGGTTATGGTTAATTGTAACCTAGTATGAATGATATTTGTAATTTGATTATAAATTATTATATTAATATCATTCATTAAAATGTTCGACTAAAATGCAATTGAGTAGTTATAATCGATAATATAACTTGATGATTGCGATGAATTGATATTATGAATTATATAATGAGTTATACATTATTCGATCAGTTACTAACTCGTTGCTTATCTAATTGTATTCTCAGATACGGAGACAGCTCAGTAATATTAGACTTCTGAGCTTGCGACCGAGGTATTGGTGAGTGGATCTGTACCCTCAATGTGATTTAGTTGTTACAGGTTTGTTTACAACGGCTAAACATAGATTTACTATTTGAAAGACTGTTTAGTCTAATATGATGATTATGTGATTATTTGGCCATTGGGCATATGTGATTAATCAGAGGTCAACAGGGTTTGGACTTGGTTGCTATTGTTTGGCCGATATGGGTTCCTTGTACATATCGTTAATGGAAAATAAGGGATGTGTGAGAGAATAGCAACCAGCTATCGGTTAACCGCTGTTTCAGCCTGCAGCTCAGTTGGGTTATGATTAACCGCTGTTTTGGCCTACAGCTCAGTGGGGTTACTAAGTGTTGCTTGAGGGGCTGCCGTGGGTAATTGGGCTGCCTCAAGGACCTCCGATCCTCTGAAGTTGTGTGAATTTGTGTGTTTACGATTATTTATTGTAAAGTGATTTTTTATTGCTAAGTTAGACTGTCGGATGCATTTCTACTCACTTAGCGTTGAGCTAATCCCCCGCATTAATACTTCTTGCAGGTTATGATTCGATATAACGGGCGGGGCAAGAAGCTGTTGACTGGAAGGCATGTTTGACGACCATGCGTTGACTCTGATATCTGATTTTATTAAATCAGTTTTGTTTGGATTTCTATAACACCCAACGATTGTATTTTAGTTTATGTAATTATAACATTCACGTATATGTCTGAAACTAGCTGGACTTTATATATATATAAAATGAAAGGCGTGTTTTGGACTTACGCTTCCGATGTTTAAAATATATTAAAATAATATGGAAAAATATGGGTGTTATATTATTATTATTATATATATATATATATATATATATATATATATATATAAATCATATTATACATATAATATCTCTTGTAGTTTAGGGTTCTATTTTAAACCTTTTAAAATTGAGTCGTCTATTTTAAACAATTTAAAATTTTATCAGTATCTAAATTGTAAATACATATTACCTATATAGACAATTCCGTTTCCCAATTTATCTTTACCTACATACTATTGCAGATAATTGCATGCTACTATTTATTAAGCTATGGCTCTGATACCACTGTTGTGTTTTCTATTCTCTAACTAGATTATCATATACGCAGCGGAAAAACAATAATTTTATAATTTAGGGCAATTAGGAAACTAAACCGTAAAGGATCTTAACTTGAATAAATAGTACAATAAACAATAGGATAAATAAGAAAACACTAACCTTAGAGAAAACCTATTTCTTACGCGCATACCAACTAGCAGAGCTTCGTTACTTGGAAGCTAGTACCCAAAGTAGAATACCTCTAATGCTTCACACCCAAAAACCCAAGAGAAAGTCGAACTTCAAAATTCTCAGAAAATTCGTATCCGAATCGTTTTTTATGAAGGTATTTGATGCTCCTATTTATAGTTATGGAAGAAACCCCAGAGTTTGCTGAAATTCGACTCCCAACCAGCGGTTGGAGTTGTTTGACTTGTATTCCAAGTCTGCGACTTCCACGGCCTTAGAAACCCTAACCTCAACCGGCGGTTGGACATCCCAACCGGCGGTTAAGTCAGATTCTGGAATCCTCCGCCAAATTTAATTACTTTTAATTTCTAATTAATTTAACTATAAATGAATAAATTAACTAATTAATTATAATACTAATACTATCGTAGATCCCGTGTGGTCGGACCTAATTGAATCCAAATACTCAATCAACGTCCGGAATCCAATGATTGAATATAAACGTTAAAACTATTAAAACAAACAAACACAAAGTATATGAATACCCAAATGATTACCGATCAGATTAATTGCAAAATCTCGAGTACAATATGCTGAAACTTTACCTTGGTTCGTCAACCCTAACAAATGAGCCGAACTCATCTATTTATACTCGACACCTAATCTGATCTATGCGACACAAGCTGTGTCGCCAAGCCGACTCATGTGACACAAGTTGTGTCGCCAAGTTGACTCTTGCGACACAGAACCCTTGTGTCGCCAAAACACAAAATGTAATTACTTCTAAATACAAACGTCATAACAAACGTAATTACATATCTAACGCATTACAGACTTAGACCAACTGACAGACATACTAAGATGAACCAACAAACTCCCCCGTGTCTTCAGCTTGGTCTTCATAATTTCTTCAATTCAAACCCAGCCTGCTGGAAACCTGCCTCCAGCATGAATCCCATGCGTAACACACACAATCACATCCTTCTGAAATTGTCTAGCAAGAATCGAATTCACTACATTTCTTACGTTGAAGAGAATTGGACGATCAAACAATTTCCTCAAATCTTTCCTTGACAGATTTATCAAGCTCATCGGATCAAATACTTTGAATTGAGCTTTCTCCAAACCATACAGCGATGTCATCTTCGGATGCTCAGATTCTAGAACAAAAACAAATACTACTTCGCCCGTATGCGGATCAAGTTCCCAATGATGAAATCTTCTAAGAAAGTTAAGGGGAACAGTCTCAAGAGGAATCTCAGTCAAACAATCAGCTGGCGGATAGTGTACTTTGCAGATCGGCTGTCTTGTTACTAGATCAAGGTTTTTCTTGAATATATATCTCATTCCAAGCGTTGGTTTGATAAAGTTATAACGTTTACTCTTCACTTAACGACGCAAAACCGTCTGTACAAAATCAGCTCGTGAATCTCTGGTTGGATTTATCATTTCCAGTTTAGCTAGACGATTTATCTCTCCCATAGGCAACGTACTCAACTTCTTGAATGACCTTTTAAAATACTGAATACCGTCGCTTCTCTTAATCATCAAGATACCCTTGTAGGTTTTCCAACTTTTAATAATTCCCGTGTAATTCCCACTAACTTTATATGACTTACAAGTAACAGGAATAGGTTCACCAGGAATAAAGCTTATCACAGGTCGTTCAGAAGTTGATGTAGAAGCAGTTTCAGAAGCCGGTGTAGTCTCTGGAATAGTTTGTGAAGTTCCAACTGGCTCTGCTTCATCTTCAGAAGAATCAGTTTCGATTGTCGGAGCATCATCATAAAACTCATCAGAATGCATCTCCTCTTCCTCAATCTCAACATCATCATTAACTTCAAAGTCAAATTCAGGCTCAGATGCCTGACCTTCCTCATTAACCATTCGCTGAATAAAATATAGATTAGCATGTGAATAATCTACAGCTAACAGTCTTGGTTGACCTGGAATATCGTCGACCGAGAAATAATCCAAACGAAGAGTTTCATTATCATCAGAAACATTTACATTATCGTTTACATCATCAGTTTATGTTCTGGCAAAAGTCCTAGATGTTGTTTCTATTGCACGCAGGCCTGACTCCCCCGGAACAGCACCTAGGGATTCTAACTCTAACACCCTAGTATGCAGAGTAGGAACTAACGCTGCCGTTTCTTCTAACACCTTGATTTGCGCAGCTTGAACCTCAAAAATAGATGCCTGAGACTGAATCAATTGAGCTTGATTATCCATAGTCTGCTGCATCGTATCCATTCGTTTCTGTAGCTCTTGGATGACCGAAGGCAAAGGTTGAACTGGAACCTCAACACGGGGAATGTCGACCCGTGGCCTTGAAGCAGAAGAAGTAGAGGTACGACAGATAGACTGGGGTGGAACCCAATCTTCATCAGTGGGATCGTTGTCTCTTGGTTGTTTTCCAGTATCAGGGTGCACAGATGTCATGCCCTGACGAATACGTCGCTGAATACATTTGAACCATCGTGGATCAAACTGTTGAATGTTTCTCAACGCATTCTCCGAAGGTACAATCCTCGGAGAAGTAGTAGGAGTAGAACCCCCATCCGAATCCTCAGCAGCTAGTTCCTCAAGATTAGGCTGATTAGCCTGTCCACCAACTGGAAAATTATCAATTTCCTGCAACAGGTCATCAACCTGTATCTGTGCCTCATGGAGATGTAGTTCCTCCTGAGGTTGCTGCCCAGGTGCAACCAAAATATCCATAAACCCTTCGTTGGGCAGAGCAACATAGGATTCATCAACAATATGCCCAAAATGTGGAAAGTTGCCTCCCGCATTTCCTCCGGCAGCACAAACAGTCCGGATTCGGACATTCATGGGAGTCGGATGCAAGAGTTCTCTAACATTGGGTGGAATACCGGGAAGTTGATTATCGATAAGAAGCTGAATGAAGCATGGATATAGATTCCAACGCTTGTCCCCGGCATTGACATTGTCTACCATTGCCCTGAATATATAACCAGAAAAGTTGAAGGGCTTGTTGTAAACCAACGAAAGCATAGCAGAGGCCGTTGAATAGCTGATCGTGTCAAAACCGGCCTTGCGTGGAGATAAACATACGATAACCACGTGCATTAGATATCTCCAAACCTTAGGTAGATTCGCCTTTTGGTATTGATCATTTGGAACCCCTGGATAACCAATGCGAGTCATAGCTCCAACAATAAACTGATTCCCATATAGAGTGGGCATGTCGGGAGTATCACCGAACTGAAAGAATTCCCGAATGACTTTATCTCAGATTATGAGCTGACGATCGCCAAGAGCGTAGATAATCCTGGTAAATGGCAACTCAGAATTGATCACTGCATTCTCCCAAAACAGACCTACCTGATCCTTGTAAATAGTGGTGGTCTCAGTGATAGCATTGTAGATGCGAGATCGGCGTAGAAATGCCATCATTAGCCTGTACGGAGCCGCCATTTCCTTTGAATTTTCCAAAAATGCGACGATGTTGTGGTGTGGTTCCCAAATAACATCACCGTCTGCCATTGCTGTATAAAATGTAACAAGAAAACTCAAAAATAGTTAGCGTAAGCAGATTCAATTTAAACTAATAAATCAATTTTAGAATCTGTTTGATGCGACACTGGGAATTCTGTCGCAGAAGGCCTGCGACATAAAGGTCTTGTGTCTCTTACAAAATTAAAATTGATTTCCAAAAACAAGCAACATAAGGAATTGTGTCGCTAATCACGGATGCGACGGACAGAGTTGTGTCGATTTTTGCAATTATATCGAATTTAATCGAATATAATGAATATGGCGAAATAACTCTTGTGGCGCATTGGTTGTGTCACTTAGATGAAGCGACATAAGGATTTGTGGCACAAAATTAGCGACATAAAAAGTAATGTCGCAGAAGTTGGCGACAAATTGATTTCATGTAGCCTGCGACATAAAAGCTTATGTCGCAGGTTGTGTCGCAGCGACGAACTGCAATCCCAACCCAGAAACCCTAAGCACTAAAATTTGGGGTTTTCGTAAACAAGCCATACCCCAGGGTGCGGTTAACATACAGAAGCACGCAATCACAAGTTATAACATGTAAAAGCTAACATTTGGTGCCAAATTACCCCAAAACTATAACCCTAAAAACCGTGATAAAAATTCTACGATTAAAGCCTAAATACTCAGTGAAAATAGATGAAACAAGTACGTAAATGTCGAGTAAAACACGAGGAACAAGAATCGAGTGGTTGATCGGCAAGAAAACACACCGAAAGCACGAAGAAATCGAAAAAATCACCGCAGAGCGTTGTCCCTAAGTCGAGGTTTTGTGTCGCTAGATTTGATTTTGTGTCGCAATATGTGGTAACAGTGATAGCAACTAGGGTCAGGTATTTATACCTCAGCCCGATCTAGCGACATAACATGAGACATAGTCTGTGACATAAGTTATGTCGCAGGAGCCTAAAGTTGTGATTTTTTAATTTATTCCAAGTTTCGTAACCTGATTCGAGAGTAGCTTTTAAGGACTTGAATAAATATATACCAAAAATTTAAAGTAAAATAGACTAAAATAACATTACATTATTCTATTTTAGTGACGTAGTTGTTTGGTCTGCTAAGGGATCATATTAGGATAACATGCAATTATTAGCAAATAGTAAGTGTTATCTCGATTATCAGTATATATGTCCACTTTAAATTTACTTAGCACATTTAGAACACCTTTGATAACTAATATTTCAAGATGATTACTAGTATTGTTTGACCACCTAAACACGTTACATCCGTGTCTACGAACGATTCTTTTATTGCTAGTATGAATATTTATCTGTGGTCCCCAACATAGACATACCCCTGTAATTTAGACAAGAACATAACTTCCAAGATATATAGAATAGAGGAATATCATTTTTAAGGATCAAGCCAGCGGTGACAGTTCTGTACAAACGTACAACAAAGCGACATAGCTTGATTCAGGTGTAAGCAAAACCAGACTTGGTCAAACCATTTTGGCGACCTTGTTAGGTATCTTGTGATTTATGACCTTTTCAAGTTCATTGACTTGCGTTTGCTTAACTTTTAAGTATATACTAATTGAGTCCAGGTCTGTACTTACATACAACAGAGGAAACAATCAGTATATACCCCCAAACGATTTCATATTATACACTAAAATAGAAGTATGCCAAGCTATATTAAGGAATTAAGACATTTAGTCATACATCCCAGGGTGTTTACCACACGATAATAGACATGTATTAGGGTTACTTTTTAATAGCTCAAAGACCGGTGTGTATCATGCCTACCAGTACATCATATTATGAAGCTAATGTTTATAAAAGTTGTGGTAAGTATGCTAGATAAACCTACTGATACATTAAGGATAATCCTTAGAATTTCCATTTTGTGCATGTACCCTAATGTACTATCATTTTCCTAGTTGTTTACAGACACAACTAAACGTCTTTTTACAAATGTTGCAACCATGCATTTCTTTAATACTAAAGAGTATAAAGAGTGGCTGTTGCATAATTTTTTTTTAATACTTAAAAAATAATAGTCCAAGTCCAAAAAGTTACTTCTTTATTTGAAAGAAGCGTAAACCAATCATATTGACTAGTTCATCAAATCGGGCGCGAAAAAAGGCCTTGGTGAATGTTGGGATATGAGCTGATTTGATAAGTATTGAAGAAGTGCTAGCCACTGTTCGCTTTATTGATTGCCACTGCTAGAAGGATTGAAGAACTAGCCACTGCTAGTATATTTGTAGCAGCAGTGCCACTGTTAATGTAATAATACTTGGTGTCTGTAATGGGAACTTACTACCACTGTTAGTATAAAGTAAGTTACTCCCACTGTTGATGTAAACTTATAAGTCGGTTAGAGTTATTTATGGGATAGATTCGAATACCATAATAACTAGAGATTGTATAGGACTCTATACATTATAAATAGAGATCCTTTGACCTAGATTAGGTTAAGATTAGTTTACGCAGCTTCAAGGTTTTCTGTAACCCTAATACTTAAGTGTATTCGTCTTATATCATTAATAAGATTGAAGCTTTTGATAATTAATTGTGCATTACATATTGTTATAATTCTTGATCTTCTTAATATTATTGAGTGTGATTCCGCAACTTCTCAATAAAAATTCAAGGCTTATTGAATTGTTTATTAGAGCAAGGCTTATTGAATTGTTTATTAGAGTTTCTGGGTTTAACAAGTGGTATCAGAGCTTTGATCAAGCTTTGAATACAGGAAGATCTAGGATTACTGTTTGATTGATTTTCAAAAAAATTTAGATCTACTTTCTGAATCAATGGCAGCAGAAGGTAATGAAAGAATCTAGGTTACTAAGATTCCCATGCTTAGGCCTGACGAGTTTGATCTATGGAAGAACAGGATCAGACAATACATGCTTCTCACAGATTATCAGATGTGGGAAGTTGTTGTTCATGGTCCTCCAGTAACACTTGATAGTGATGGTGTTGCACAACCAAGACCACCACCAACTTCAGAAGCAGAGAGAAAAGTTAGATCAATAGAGTATAAAGCATTAAGTACTCTGTTATTATCTATTCCTAATGAATACCAGAGAAGGTTTGAAGCATGTCAGGATGCTAAAGTTCTTATGGAAACTATTGAAAAGAGATTTGGTGGTAATGACAGTACCAAAAAGAATAAAAGATCTCTTTTAAAACAGAAATATGAGAACTTTAACTCTGCAAAATCAGAAACTTTGACTCAAACCTTTGACAGGTTTTCAAAGTTAGTAGGAGATCTGGAGAATCATCAAGTGAAAATTGATAAAGATGATTTTAATAGAAAGTTTTTGAGGTCTTTTGGTGAGGAATGGACAATCTACACTGTTGGGTTGAGACAAAGTGCAGATTTAGAGTCAAAAGAGCTTGAAGATATCTATAATGATCTTAGGAACTTTGAAACTGAAGTGGAAAGCAAGAAGCAGGGTTCTGGAAACAACAACAATAATGCTGCTTTTATGTCTATGGCTGGAACTAAAGCAGAGTCAAGTAACAAAGGCTCTACTCATGTTGCAGGAGGATATGGATCATCATCAAACTGCTCGAATGATCAGATATTGGAATCATTCTTTGCTAGTAATGTGAACTCTTCACTTACTAACGAAGACTTAGAACAATTTGATGGAGATGATCTTGAAGAGATGGATATTAAATTGTAAATTGCTTTAATCACTCAAAGGGCAAAACGATTTATGCAGAGAACTGGGAGAAACAACTTTGCATATAAAAGGAATGATGCTAGTTGGTTTGATAAGAGTAAGATTGAATGCTTCAACTGTCATAAGATGGGGCACTTTGCTAGGGAATGCAGAAGTCCAAAGAATGAACAGAATGGTAGTGGCAATGGACAAAGAACTGGAAGCAATGTGGTTCAAACAAAGAATGTACCAATCCAGAGTGCTTCATCAAATGCATTTGTTTCTGTGGATTGATGTGGATGGGACTGGAGTGATCAAGAAGAGCATGAAGTAAAGAATCAGTGCTTCATGGCCATTTCTAAGTCTGACAAGAAGTCAGAAATTTCTTATGAGGTAGAAAACAAATTATGTTCTGTTGTTTGTAAACAAACTGTTAAACATTATAGGGATCATAATCAGAAATTCCTTATGTGGATTTTCTTCATTCGAGTTGTATTTTTCATGCGCTTACCGTATCTCCAAGGGTTTCAAGGGGTCATTTGAATGAATTCGGGAAGAATGCAAGATTAGAAGTGATTGAGGGCAACCATCAAGTGGTGTCCACGGTTCAAGGAACCAAGGTGGTGATATTCGAGGATTCTCTTCGAGAAGTACTTCTTCTTGATGATGCTACAGGTATATCCTCTATTGATGACAGAGATTTGTATGCTAATCTTAGATTAATAGGGTATGAGGGTGATTACACACGTTTTACCTTTTTTAAATCACTCTTTAGTCCTCAATGGAAATTTTTAATACATACACTTCTCCACTGCTTGTCATCAAAACGAACTGCTTTCAATGAATTTGGCACCCAAATAGCCTATGCACTTGTGTGTTTGGCTAAGGGTCAAAAATTTAATTTTTCAAAATACATACTTGAAGGCATGATAAGAAATATTACAAAAGGGAAAAAGGATATGTTTATTATGTATCCTAGATTTGTGCAACTTGTTTTAAACAAACAAAACTCTGGTTTAGTTGCACAAGAACTTATTATTGGTGTTAGTACTCTTTCTGCTAGAACATTTACAGAAATGAGTAAGAATACCAATTAGAAGTTTTCTGGGAAGGAAACAGCATTGTTTTCAACAACGCTTCCTGCTCCTTCCACCACAGATGTAGTACAACCAACTACATCTGAACCAATTGGTGACAGGCCAGTAGTACCAACTGAGTCTGAACACACATCTATTGGGGGTACTAAAAGAAAACAAGGGAACAAATAACCTACCCACTTACAGCCCAAGAAAAAGAAAAGAAAACAGGCAAGTGAGGTTCCTGCTGCTCATTTGTCTCAGCCATCAATTTCACCACAGCAAGTGACCCCACAGGAGATGGGTGGTCATTCTGGAAGGGCTGCCACTACTCCTACTAGTCCACTGACAGAGGAGGGCAGTGGTAACATAAATAAGACCCAACCAGATGCAACTTCTAATGCTGAACCTACGGGTAATGAAGCAGGTGAAGGTCCCAGTACCATGACAAAGGGAACTTCTGTTGACCATGCTAGCCATGAGGCAGAAGATGATTTTGTCAATGATTCATCTAGGAGGTTACACTCTAATGATGATGAGACAAGACCTCACATTGAATTGACGAATGTACAATAGACAAAGGCAGTGGATTTACTTTGGGAGAAGTTGGTGAAGGAGAAAAGGGTGAATAAATCTCAAGATGCTAAAATTGCAGAGCAGGCTGCTAAGATTGTTGAGCAGGAGAAAGCAATTAATGAATTAAAGGAACGGCTTGCTGTGTTAGAAGCTTTATTGGTGAAGAACACTTCCAACAAGGGGGAGAATAATGCAGAGCAGGAGTTCTATGATAATGTTTTTCTGTATGACAATGAGGATGAGGTTGTGGGTGAAACAGATGTCATGTCTAATGCTAACACTGATGTAATAGATGATGATATGCAGACTGAGATTGTTGAAAGTGTTATGCAAAAGACTGTGGAGAGGGTTGATGGTGAAACAGAGGTAATTATTGATGTAGAAGATGGTGAAGAAGTGGTTCAACCAGTTGATGATTTGGTGAGTATGGAAACTAAACAGATGGAAGGTGATGGTGATGATGCAGAGGCAGAGGGGGAGTCAAAGTCAAGATGAGATCCTAAACTTACATATGGTAGGAAGGAATCAGTACCATTGTTCAGTATAAAAGCTAAAAAAATGGAAGAGATTAGAAAAGCCAAGTCAAGTAGTTTCACTGCTAAAGTGGCTACCACTGCTACTGCTAACACTACCACTGCTACCACAACTCAACAACCCACTGCTACAACTACTACAAACCCACCAACCACTGCTAGAACACCAACCACTGCTACTAGAACATCAACCACTGCTAGAACTCCAGAAGTACCTTTTGTCATTAGAGAATCAACTAGAGTGGATAAATCTGATTCTAAGCTTCCAAAGATTGATCCAAAAGACAAAGGTAAGGGCAAATTGGTAGAAAGGTCAAAATCAAAGGTCAAACTGGTACAAAGGAGCATTGAGCATGATTATGAATATGCACTAAGGTTGCAAGCAGAATTGGATGAGCAGGAGAGGGTAAGAACAGAAAAGAGAGCACCTGAGGTACATAGGTCAGTGCCTACATCTGAGGTTGATGAAGTGGATGTTATGCTGGAAAATGGTCAGATTGTGAAGATGACCAAAGAAGCTAGCAGAGTGTATGCAGAAATGAAAGCAAAGGGGTTGAATGATGATACTGTGTATAAAGCTTATGAAGAAAAGAAAAAGGGTAATCCTCTGCAGGTGGCTTTAAAGAAGAAAATTGAAAGAGAAAAGAAAGAGAAATTGGAAAAAGAAGCTGCTAGGAGGAGAGCAAAGAAACCAACAAGGGCTGAATTGAAAAATGATTTGGTGTGCAAGCTAAGAGGAGATAGGATTCCTATTGGTCAATTAAGGAAAATGTCACTGGAACAATTGCAACAGATGTATGATAATAATCCTTTTGTCAATCTTGAAGCAAAGAAGAGGTTAGAAAAGAAAAGGAAAGATGATGCAGAAATTCAGAGAAGATTACAGGAAAGATATGATCTGATTGATGAAGAGCTTGAGAAGGAAAAAGAATTGAGATTGAAGGTTGAAGGAGTTAAAATATCTTTCAGGAGATGGATGATAATGTGTGTGAATTGGATAGGGATGAGGATATATTAGAAAAGATGATTATAATTAAGCCTGACAGATCAGAAAACATCAATTTGGATTGTGAAGAATACACAAAAATTATCATGTGGGAAGCAGTGTTAATAGCCAATGATGCATTCACTCATGAAATTAGGATTGAAAGGAAAAATGGTGTTGTCAGTTTTCATAAGTCAATGCAAGATATTCTTAAAAGAGTAAACATGTTTGATGTATGTGATATGTATAAGATTGGCTTAGAAAAGGATGTGAAAAAATATTAAAGCTAGTCTTGAAAGGCATGTTTGGGAATGGATACACATGATGTTTGAGCCTGAGGTATATGGAGATTTGTTTTTATGTGCTGAAGCAGTAGGTAATTGGAGACATTTTGTTAGGGCAGGTGTACAGTTTATAGCTCTCAAAAATGGAAGATTTATCTATATGCTGGATGAAAGAGACTATTTTCTTAGTATAGCATTGTTGAAGCAGTTGATTGCAAAGAAATTGCATGTTGCTGTGAAGAATTCCAAAAGCAAAGATATAGTCTACAGGATTATGAATCAGTACAATAAGAGAGATAAATAGAATTTCAAAAGGTTCCAAATCTTTTACAACAGAATGAAGCTGAATGCAGAAATTTATGCAATGCAAGATTGATCAAGTTTATGGGGAGATTGTTGGGATATGAGCTGATTTGATAAGTATTGAAGAAGTGCTAGCCACTATTCGCTTTATTGATTGCCACTGCTAGAAGGATTGAAGAACTAGCCACTGCTAGTATATTTGTAGCAACAGTGCCACTGTTAATGTAATAATACTTGGTGTCTGTAATGGGAACTTACTACCACTGTTAGTATAAAGTAAGTTACTCCCACTGTTGATGTAAACTTATAAGTCGGTTAGAGTTATTTATGGGATAGATTCGAATACCATAATAACTAGAGATTGTATAGGACTCTATGCATTATAAATAGAGATCCTTTGACCTAGATTAGGTTAAGATTAGTTTACACAGCTTCAAGGTTTTCTGTAACCCTAATACTTAAGTGTATTCATCTTATATCATTAATACGATTGAAGCTTTTGATAATTAATTGTGTATTACATATTGTTATAATTCTTGATCTTCTTAATATTATTGAGTGTGATTCCGCAACTTCTCAATAATAATTCAAGGCTTATTGAATTGTTTATTAGAGCAAGGCTTATTGAATTGTTTATTAGAATTTCTAGGTTTAACAGTGAAAAAGTCAGCATTCTGCTTAAGGGTATCTATGTGAACAAGGTCTATTAAGTGTTTCTCATAGCAATCCCATATAAAGTGGAACCTAAGTTCTATGTGTTTAGTCCTAAAGTGTTGTACGGGATTGCGTGTAATAGATATAGCAGCAGTATTATCAATATGAATAGGAGTCATAGTAAGAAGTAACCCGTAATCATGCAATTCATGCTGAGTCCACAGAATCTGGGAACAACAACTGGCCGCATCAACATACTCAGCCTCCGCAGTGGAAGTAGCCATTGTAGTCTACTTTTTGCACTGCCACGAGACCAAACACGATCTAAGAAACTGGCATCCACCTATTGTAGACTTCTTATCTATGCTACAACCGCCATGATCAAAATCCGAGTACGCAGTGAGAGCAAACATTTTCTCGTTGGAATACCATAGATTGAGAGTTGGTCTATATTTGAGATATCCAAATACGCGCTTCACTGCTTTCATATGAGAAACCTTGGGCCTAGCTTGATATATGGAGCAAATGGACACAGCAAATACGATACCCGACCTTGAAGCAGTTAGATACATGAGAGAACCAATCATTGAGCTATATTCCTTTTCTTTACAATCCTCTTCATCAGTGGCCGGTCCGAGATTGTGATTAATTTCAATGGGGGTGCCATAGGTCTTACAGTTAAGCAAGTCATACCTAGTTAATATATCAGTCACATATTTGGACTGATGAATGTAGATGCCTTTGGAAGACTGCTCAACTTGTACACCCAGAAAGAACGTAAGTTCCCCCATTACACTCATCTCAAATTCAGACTTCATGAGATGCTTGAAGTCCTTACACATGGAATCTTTTGTAGAACCGAATATGATGTCGTCGACATAAACCTGTACCAGTAACAAGTCGTCTCCATCTCTTTTTGTGAATAGAGTTCTATCAATACTTCCTCTTTCGAATCCATTCTTAATCAGATGAGTAGCAAGCCTCTCATACCACAGTCTTGGAGCCTGATGCAGACCATACAATGCCTTATTGAGTTTATAGACATATTCCGGATGCAAGGGATCTTCAAAACAAGGAGGCTGCTTCACATAAACATCAGTATCAACCTACCCGTACAGAAATGCGCTCTTCACATCAAACTGATAAACGTGGAATTCCTTTAAGGACGCGTATGCCAAGAAGATACGAATCGACTCCAATCTTGCAACAGGAGCGAAAACCTCATCATAGTCCAAACCCTCTACTTGATGAAAGCCTTGAACAACTAGACGTGCTTTATTTCTGATAACCACTCCTCGATCATCTTTCTTGATTCTATATACCCATCGAGTTCTAGTAGGATGTGCACCCTTAGGTAACGGTACCAATTCCCAAACCTGCGGCTTTGAATTGCTGCAACTCCTCTTGCATAGCTTCAACCCAGTGTGGGTCTTTCAAAGCATCCTCAGGGATCGGTTTTGATTGTCGGAGCATCATCATAAAACTCATCAGAATGCATCTCCTCATCCTCAATCTCAACATCATCATCAACTTCAAAATGAAACTCAGGTTCAGATGCCTCACCTTCCTCATTAACCATTCGATGAATAAATGATAAGTCTGCGTGAGAGTAATCTACAACTAGCGGTCTTGGTTGACCTGGAATATCGTTGACAGAGAAATAATCCAAATGAAGAGTTTCATTATCATCAAAAACATTTACATTATCATTTACATCGTCAGTCTGTGTTCCGGAGGACGTCCTAGTTGTTGTTTCTATGGGACACAGGCCTGACTCCCCCGAAACGATAGCTAGGGATTCTAATTCTACAACCCTAGATTTCAAATCAGGAACTAAAGCAGCAGTAGCCTCCAATTCTTTGATCTGAGCAGCTTGAGCTGCAAGAATTCTTGCTTGAGATTCCAAAGTCTGTTGCATAGTATCCAGACGTTTCATTAGCTCTTCCATTACCGTAGGGTGAGGTTGAACCGGAACCTCAACAGGAGGTTCCTCAACCCCAGGCCTTGACGTGGAAGATGTAGCAGCTGCAGAAGACTATGATGGGTAGACTGGGGTGGAACCCAATCCTCATCAGTAGGATCGTCATCTCTTGGTCTCTTTCCTGTATCAGATCGCACAGACGCCATACCCTGACGAATACAATGCTGGATACGCTTGAAACATCTTGGATCAAAACGTTGAATATTTCTCAACGTAGTCTCCGAAGGTACAATCCTTGTAGAAGAAGATGGAGTAGGGCTACCATCGGAATCAACATCCTCTGCTAGTTCTTCTAGATTAGGCTGATCAGCCAAAACATCCATAAACCCATCTGTAACACCCCCAAATTCATATGTTTAGCCGAAGCAAGCTTTGGGGTGCTACTAATCAAATATCAACAGCACAAAGGTAAAGCAAACGGCATCTATATGCAACGTTTGAAAAATAGTTACCATTCATAGATACGAAGTTTGAAAACATAGTGTTTTAGGTTACAAAAATGTAGTTCCCTAGAGTCCACGCGTGTAGCAGGAGATTCTATTACATAATCAAAACATACAAAAGATAATGCTATGAATCTCCGTTAGATGCAGTGTGGAAAATCGTGCGACTCTAGATAGTAAGCAAATCCTGCTGGGCGACTCTACAATAGCTGAGTACCTGAGAATGCATCACTAAAAAGGTCAACCAAAAGGTTGGTGAATCTCACAGGTTTATAGTAAGTAATAAATTCGGACACATCAAGTAGTGAAAGTAATTGTACAGTTTTAACCAAGTAGGGAATAATGATTGCACGAATACAATCGGGTTAATATACATTGTCATGAGCATCATAGTCGAAGCTTAACCAGTCAAAAAGGTACAATTAAGTACCAGGTAAGTGCCCCTATGAGTAAGAAACGCCCGTTTCTACGGTACTGTTCATGGTGGCGCTACCACCCCGGGGGGGGGGGGGGGATTGTCAGTCCCATATGGTTCCATATACTAAAACTCGCGCTTATCCCATAATTAACTGATTCAGAGGACTTCATTGGATTAAACGTAACCCATGCAATCAATATATCGGTAAGTCTGTAAGTCTGTAAAACAGTAAATCTGTACATATGTCCAAGTAAAACAAGTAATGCATCTCACCCTAGAGTAAAAACAGTAAAAATGGGGCTGTGAGACTCACCTGTGTCAAGCAAGTATGTAAGCGAAATAAAGTAAGTAACGCAGTTGTAAGTCCGTGTATCGGTTCTCAGTACCCTGTAACCTTCTGGCGTCCGAAATGCACAAGGTTGTAAGTAACTAATTAATTAAGTTGGTGTCCTGAAATATCACCCATGCTAGTTGCCCATTCAAATAGAGAATGTCCAAGCGGTTGTTTGTATGTTTGTAATCGTGTGAGTTTGAAATCTATTATGGCCCGTTGGTGACGGTTTGTAACAATAATTCAAGTATTATCATTATTTTGTATCTCGTTAAGTCGTTTCTTTGTAAAGTGTATTTAAAAGTCGGTCATTCATATCGCGGCATGATAGTAATATCGAATGTGAGTTAGGACAACACTGTCACTTACTACATCGTCTTATTAGAAATCGCATTTGTAATTTAATAATCGGGGGAAAGTTGACCTAGTCTGGCTGCGGACTGAGATTGGGTTGCGAACTAAGTTCGCGATGCGAGCTGAGTTCGGCTCGCAGGGCAGCGAACTGCGAACTGAGTTCGATTCGCAGCATAAGGTTCGGTTCACAAACGTCGACTCGCAGGTTGGCCCGCAGGTCGACTCGCAAGTCATTTTGGTTCGCAAATTTTGGGTTCGCGAGTTCAATCTTGGTTCACAGCTCGATCTGCGAGCTGAGATGCATCTCAGTTCGCAGACGCTGCTGGAATTTCTAATCGGTTTATAAAACGCATATCGACTTGATTTCTGGACATAATCTTGTTGGGTAAATATTCTAGCATGAGAATCTAAGCTTTACAAGTAGTTTAAAAGAGTTTTAAGTTTCCATACCACCAAATGAAAAAAGAAGAAGATGGAGATGTAGAGCTCGTGATGGTGATCCTCGTGCTTGCTCCCGATGATGATGATGAGCGCATTTTGGGGATGTTTTTGGTGGTTTGGGGGCTGCGGTTTTGAGAGGAGAAAGAGAGATTTGAGTGTAAGTGTGTGTAAAGTGTGGTGTAGTGGGGAGGGGAAGGGATTAAAAGGGTTGGGTCTTGGATTCGTGGGTTGGGTTCGCGGTTTTGGACCGACCCATTTGGGGTCTCGGTTTCACGTGTTTGTTTCCGAATGTCATGTTATGCTCCGTAGTTATTAAATTGCGACATCTTAGTAAGATTTGTAAATATGTCAAGTATACCCGCAATATTTATTTAACTGAAGTATTTTATCAACATACATTATTTCAAGTTGTAAGATTATAAAAACTAAATTTTTGTTACTAATATCTCATAGGGGTGCGGTTTTGTCACGTAGGATATGTTTTAAACAATATGATATTGCGTAATATATTATCGTAATATATTATAGTAAACCATGTTTGTTTGGAAAATTTCGCGTTATTTATAAATTTTGTCACCAACGCCCTAATATGGATGTGTCGGGTTCAATCCGGTACATTGTTAGCACGATTTAAACGAATCGTGTACGCGCGTATGAATTTTCACTAAGTCCCATGTACGTTTAGCCCAATGTGTCTAAATACACGTAAAAATCTCGCGATTAGGCACGGTAATGATAGCCTAAAATGCCAGGTGTTACACCATCATCGGGCGGAGCAACATAATCTTCATTGATGATATGCCCAAAAAGTGGAACCTGCCCTCCGTATTTGCTCCAGCAGCACAAACAGTCCAGATTCGGACGTTCATTGGAGTCAGACGTAAGCGATCACGGACGTTGGGTGGAATACCGAGAAGCTGATTGTCGATGAGAAGCTGTATGAAGCGTGGATATAGATTCCAACACTTGTCTCGGGCATTGATGTTGTCAACCATCACCCTGAAGATATAACCCAAGTAGTTGTAGGGCTTATTGTAAACCAACGCAAGCATAGCAGAGGCCGTGGAGTAGCTGATCCCATCAAAACTGACCTAGTGTGGAGATAAACAAACAATAACAACGTGCATCAGGTATCTCCAAACCTTAGGCAGATTCGCCTTACGGTATTGATCATTTGGTACCCCAGGATAACCGATGCGAGTCATAGCGCCAACTACTAACTGATTGCCATAAAGTAGGCATATATGGAGTGTCACCAAACTGAAAAAAATCTTGAATAACGTGTTCTGAGATGATCAACTGATGATTGCCAAGAGTGTATATAATCCGTATATAAGGCAGATCGGAGTTGATGACTGCAGTCTCCCAAAATGGACCCACCTGATCCTTGTAAATAGTGGTGGTCGTAGTGATAGCAGTGTAAATACGATAATGGCGTAAGAATGCCACCATTGGCCTGTGCGTAGCTGCCGTCTCCTTAGAGTCACCGAAAAATGCCACGATATTGTGGCGTGGTTCCTAAATAACATCACCGTTTGCCATTAGTGTATAAGATTTAACAAGAACACTCGAAAACAGTTAGCGTAAGCAATACCAATTTAAACGAATAAATCAATTACAAAATCTGAGTTATGCGACATAAGGTACTTGTGTTGCAGGATACCTGTGACATAAGGGACTTGTGTCGCTTACAGATTTGAAATTGATTTCCAAAGATAAGCGACATAAGTGATTGTGTCGCTAACCAAAGATGCGACGGACAGAGTTGTGTCTCTTTTCGCAATTAAATCGAATTTAATCGAATATAATGAAATTGGCAACATAACTCTTGTGGCGCATGAGTTGTGTCGCTTACATGAAGCGACATAAGGAGTTGTGACGCATAAACTAGCCACATAAAAAGTTATGTCACAGACGTCAGCGACATAAACTAATTTCATGAAACCTGCCACATAAAAGTTTATGTCGTAGGTTGTGTCGCAATGATGAACATCCAACCCCAACCCAGAAACCCTAAACCCCAAAATTTGGGGTTTTCGCAAACAATTCAAATCCTAGGGTACGTCCAACTATCAGGAACATGAAAACATAAGTTTTAACAATTTATACGATCGTTTCCTCGTCTAATTAAACTAAAAACAAAAATTCCTAAAACACCGAAACATAATCATACAATTAATCCTTAAATACATGGTGAAAAAGGACAAGATTAGTACCTATCGATCAAGTAAAACACGAGGCACAATAATCGAGTGATCAAATGGCAAGAAAGCACCTAGAAATCGAGAAAAAATTTGAAAAACCACCACAACGTGTTGTGTCGCTAAGTCATGATGTTGTGTCGCAAGATTTGGTTTTGTGTCGCTAAGAGGGGTAACTGTGATGGCGACTGGGGTCAGGTATTTATACCTCAGCCCGATATAGCGACATAACATGCGACATAGTATGCGACATAGTCTGCGACATAAGTTATGTCACAGGAACCTAAAGTTGTGATTTTTTATTTTTTTTTAATATATTCCAAGTTTCGTAACCCGATTCGAGAGTAGCTTTTAGGGACTTGAATAAATATATACCAAAAAATCTAAATTAAAGTAAACTAAAAATAAAATAAAATAACATAACATTATTTTTTGTGACGTAGTTGTTTGGTCTGCTAAGGGATCATATTAGGATAACATACAATTATTAACAAATAGTAAGTATTATCTCGATTATCAGTATATTTGTCCACTTTAAATTTACATAGAATATTTAAAACACCTTTTATAAAGATTATTTCAAGATGATTACTGGTATTGTTTGACCACCTAAACATGTTGCATCCGCGTCTTATGAGCAAACCTTTTATTGTTAGTATGAATAATTCTCTGTGGTCCCCACCGTAGACATACCCCTATAATTTAGACATGAACATAACTTCCAAATCAGATAGAAATAGAGGAATATCTGACGGCGCCCGAACAGTCTGTTTTTTTGAAGCTCTCTCCTTGTGAAGGGGGAGAACCCGTCCCCGTCGTCAAGGGACTGACCGGACAGTACCGCACGCCGATCGGTGGATGTTTTAAATTTATAAAGAGTTGGGGCTCAACTTACAAGTACTACCTACTACACACGGTGAGTAAGCAGTAAGTATAAATCGAGGTCGTTCTTCGATCGAAGCGAATTAAAATGAAGTTTGGGCCAAAGATAAAGTTTGCCATTAGGATGGGGGTTGTGTAGATAGGTAGGTTTTGGGGGGTTTTTAGTTTTAATAAATTAATTTAACTGAAGATAGGAAAATAAAGATAGAGAAGAATAGGTAGCTAGGTAGACAGATTGAGAATTGCAGCTGTTGAAACTTCAATAATCAGTTGTGGGGATGATGCTTATTATAAAGATAACTGGGGACATTTTTAGCTAACAAACACATGTATTACGGGTGTAAACACTAGGACCCTACTTATATAGGTATAAGTATTTCACGAGACCTAGGCTATCATGATTCTGATCAGGACAAGCTGCTCAACCCCCCACACTGTCTTTTGGATAAGTGACCCTTGCAGGGTGCATGAATAAGGTAACAAACTACCATACTGGTAATCCTGACCATTCTTAACACCTAAATGCAAAATGCTATTATCGAAATATGCTCAATTTATTAACCTGTCATTCTAAACTACCAGTTTTGTAGAGTCTAGGGGTTTAAGAATCCTGAACCACTGTTGGGCTTGACTTTCATATCTAGAATTACTCCTTACGTTTGATTAGTTCAATTACTTCTGTCATGATCTAGCCTCTCCTTTGCAATCAATCATTCGTCCCTAGGAACACCAACGGTGTACAGTGCATACTCCTTCCACAGCCTGCTACCCTAGGTACCGTTTACGGTGTACCGCACTCTAACAGTTCCATAGATCCTTCGTAACCATGGATAGATTTGCGGTGTACTGTGATGTTTCCACAACTATACTATCCCTAGGTACAGGTACAGTGTACAGTGTCTAAGCGTTTCCACAGCTTCAGTATCAGAGGTAGGCATACGGTGTACTATAACACTTCCACAACTATATTGGTTCCTAGACCATATTCTAGGGTTTCTAGGAAATCCACAGTGTAGGCACAAACGGCTCTTTCCGGGGCATATGCCTAGTATTTCAACCGGATTATAGTGACAGACATGGTTTCATACTATAATATAGATAACTTCCTACTGTACCTAGAGGTGATCAAGTTCTAAGCCTAAAGTAGCAGTCACGCGAAGAACTGGAAAGGGTGATCCATAGCTAAGTCTAGATGCATGATAAGTTTAGATATAACAAATATAACAATTCCCAATTATATGTTTTTAAAGATTAATTCAACATCATCCCTACGCCTAATTATCTACATTTCAATAACCGCAACAACACACTACTCAATAAGCATGGCAATAACAATAACATACATCATACAATTAGGCAGAAATAATTCGGACATAGTATAAGTATGAAAAGATAGATATCACCAGTAAATTAAGCTGAGTAACAACTGAAAAGAAATGCGTAGTCTTGCACCAAGAATGCTCCTTTACACCGTGATTACAATACCAGCTTCCTTCTCTCTCTAACTACTAACCAACTAACTATCTATCTCTCTCTAGAGAGAGAAACCAAAACTAATTATCTAACTAAACTAACCTAGAGAGAGTAAAAGTGTATGAAAATGTAAGAAAATGAATTGTGAATAAGTGAAGTGTATGAGATGTGTTGAAATGAGAAGTTGAGCTTGGCATTTATAGGCAACGTACAGCCGTATCCGTAGACCGTATCCTGAACCTCAAATGCACAACCGTATCGCACAACCGTATAAAAATATGATTTTTATTGCCAAATGCACCAATACGTCTGTCCTAGGGCAAATACGGCTGTCCTGGAGCAAATACGGGTGGACACCAACCGTATACGACTGGACACAGGCCGTATACGGTCTGTGTGGGCCATATATGGCTTGTGTCCAACCGTATACGGTCTGGACTAGCCGTATACGGCTGGGGATAGCCGTATGCTGGCTCTTCGGTTCTTCGTTTCTTCGGACGGGCGTATCTTCTTCGTCGTTTATCCGTTTTGAGCAATTCTTGTGTCCACGATTTTGTAATTTCCTAACGAACAAAATGTTACTAATTAGAGGTCATAATGTGGAGCGTAGGTCATGGTTCATTAAAAAGAGTTAATGAAGGTGTGGTGGAGCAGTTTTGCTCAGTTTCTCACGTTTTTCATGCCATTTTTAGTGATTTACAAACATTGTTGATCCCAGTATGGATCTTAATCTGTATCACTTTGATTGATTATTAATAAACTTGCGGAACAGTATATTAATAACTTGAAGAATAAACTTAAAACACAAAATATTAATCAAAAGCTTCAATATTATTATCAAATAATACGAACACACAAATTGTGCTAGGGTTTACAACCTTGAAGCTAATAACTAGAAAATCGTCTATTCTCTAGAGTTCTACAGGATCTCTATTTATAACATATAGAGTCCTTTACAGAATCAAACTAATATGGAAATCATATCTATTCCATAATTATCTCTAACCGACTACTAACAGTGGTTGAGCTATACACTAACAGGGGTAGTACCCGTATATAACCAACAGTGGTTAAACACTTGATTACAAAATACACTTATACCAACAGTGGCACTGTTAGACTAATTCTAACTAACAGTGGTACTGTCAATACACAACTAACTAACAGTGGTACTATACTAGCAGTGGCATAACACTTGTCTTCTGAGCAAATCTGGCAGTGGCTCAGGACTTAACAATCTCCCCCTAAACTTGATCATTCTCAGTAATGATTCAAGTTTCTTCATCTTTCTTCTCATCATTGGAAGCTTGATTCTGTTTTCTTCTCTTCTCCTCCTCTCTTAACCTTTCCAATTCCATTCTCTTATGAAACTGATTTAACACCATGTACAAAGCATTAAAAGCACCTTCTGAAACCACAGTAACTCTTAATCTAGAAGCAAGTACATTCCTCAAAATCTGAGTCCCCAAGACATATTGTCTTTCATCAAACATGAAGATTGTGACTCCATCTCTAAACATAATCATATGTATCCCAGCTCTAATAAAATGCCTCCAAGTAAGCACATGTTCAATACAATTCAAAAACAAATTTGTGAATGGTTCAGGCTCAAACAGCATATTCAAACATCTATCCAAATCTCTTTCCATAATCACCATAGAAGCTTGCCTGTTCCTCTGACTGTTAAGCTCATACAGATTCAGAATGTCTAACCTATTCACATTTCTGATCACATCAGTTACAGATGACAGATATTGCACATTCCCATCCTCTCTGACAATCTTGATCTGTTCTTTAATAACATCATCAATTTCTGACCTCTGTCCTTCCCATTGAACTATCTTTGATGATCTATCATGATTAATGTGAATATTTTCTTTACTGTCATTCACCTCTTTGATGTACTTTCTTAACTCTGCAGCATCTTTCTCCAGATCAGGTACCAGATTATCACTAGCAAGAACTCCATCCCATCTAATCTTTAGATTTTTATCAGAAAGCCTTTTCAACTCTCTTTCTTTTGCTTCTGCCTGTTCTTGCTCTTCCTTTTCAATCCTATTCTGTTCCTCCATTCTGACCTGTTCTGCAATCTTTTTCCTATCCTCAGATAGCTTTTTCTCAATAAATTTATCTTGCATAAGCTTCTTTTCAAAGTCAACCATTCCTTCATCTTGATGTCTAGCATAAGCTTTTTCCAACCTATCCAATTCCCAACCTTCCAGAATACTCCTTGGTGCATACCTTCCACCAAGAATTCTGATTAAATCCTTTTTCCTTTGAGCAGCAGTTGGTGGTTTATTTCTTTTCTTTTCAAGCTCTGCTTGTCTTTTCTTTCTAGCCCTTTCTTCATTTGCTTGTTTTAACATGACAAACCCTGGGCTCAACTCATCCTTACCATCCTTCTTGTTGATCATATTATGAATTTGTTGTGCAGATAACCCTTTCCCTTTTTCAGCCATATCATTCAACATCTTTGCAGCTCTTTGAGATAAAGTTACTACACTCATGTCTTCCAGCACAACATCAACATCAGGACCCTCATTCCTCTTAGACTCTACAGCCCTCCTTAACATTCTTTCATCATGCTCCTCCTGAGCTCTCCTTGCCTCATTCAAATCAATTTGAGGTTCTACAACCTTCTTTTCCTTTCTCTGTTCTTCCAATTTTCCCTTACCTTTGTCTTTAGAATCAATCTTTGGAACATCAGACTTAGGTTTGGGTGGTGAAGTTGGTTCTCTAATAATAACAGGAGGTAAAATTGTTCTGGTGACAGTGGTTGATGGTGTAGTGATGACAGTGGTTGGTATTGTACTAACAGTGGTTGTGGGTGAACTGACAGTGGTTGCTGCTGAAATACCAACAGTGGTAGTATCTCCAGCAGTG
Organism: Pseudognaphalium luteoalbum; assembly: GCA_963422505.1. NCBI lineage: Eukaryota > Viridiplantae > Streptophyta > Magnoliopsida > Asterales > Asteraceae > Pseudognaphalium > Pseudognaphalium luteoalbum. The sequence goes on from OY730196.1 coordinate 55,907,332, forward strand.
GTTGTTAGACTACTAGCAGTGTCACTAGCAGTGGGTGTAAAGCTGACAGTGGTAGTTTTCTTTGATTTTCTTTTCTTTGCCATAGACTTTCTTCTACCATAAGTCACTTCTACATCTTTTCCCTTGACATCCACATTCAGTGTTCTGCTTTTCACATCTCTCACAAATATATTCACTGCCTCCTTATAGCTTAAACTGCTGTTAATAGGAAACACTTTATCATCCACCACATCCCTTGACTCTTTTGGCACATATACTACCAACTGCTTATCACCATCATCCACTCCTTCATTCACAATGTAATCAGATACAGAAACATCAGGTTCATCCTCCATCACCTCATTATTCTGCATATCATTACCAGCATGCAAATCATCACCAACATCATCATCACCAAAGATTTGATCTCCTGCTCCATCCATATCATCATCATTATCTTTCTTATCTTCAGGCATATTATCTTTCTCTTGATTTTCATCATTATTCTCCCCCTTGCCTGAAGATTTCTGTAAAGCTGCAGCAGGTTGTAAGACTTGTGTAACAACATCTTCTATCACCGCTAGTCTAGATCTTAAATCTGCAATCTCCTGCTGCTGCCTTTGCAGTAACACATCCTGAGCAGCCAACTGTAATCGTTGCTCTCTTCTTAACTCCCTTTCTTTCACAAATTTCTCCCAGATCAATATGACATCATGTGCCAAATCATCAATCGTCAATTCCTCAGTTTCATTACTAGTCTCATCAACATTAGAGTGTAACCTCCTAGAAGAATCATTGACTACATCTGGCACTTGCTCAGATGCCCCTTGATACATGGTACTGGGACCTTCACCTGCATCATTACCCGTAGGTTCAGCATTAGAAGTTGCCTCTGGTTGGGTCTGAGTAATGTTACCACTGTCCTGTCCTGCCAGTGGGCTAGAAACAGTAGTGGCAGCCCTTCCAGAATGAACATTTTCATCAAGTATGTTCACCTGTTGTAAAATTTCCTGTGACTGAGACTGTGAAGAAACAGGAATCTCCACAGCCTGTTTAGCTTTCTTGGATTTCTTAGCTTTGTGGTGGGTAGGTTGTTGGGTCCCTTGTTTTCTTTTTGTGGTGCCACCTCTTGATGTGTGTTCAGAAACAACTGGTGTTGTTGTCCTGTCATCATTTGGTCCAAGTGGTGTTGGTAATACACCACCAGTAGCAGAAGGAGCAACTGACATTGTGGAAAACAATGCAGTTTCCTTCTTGGAAAAAGTGTTTTGATACTGATATATAGCTCTAATAGTTTTTACAGATAAAGTAGAGCTAACTATAACACTTTTATCTGCTGGCAGATTTGGCAACTGTTTATTCAACAAAAGTTGAATAAACCTAGGGTACATAATGAATGTATCACCCTTTACATTTTTAATCATATTATCTAAGATGAACCTAGAGATATTAAACTTAATACCCTGTGCCAAGCAGATTATAGGATATGCAATACTAGAACTAAACTCATTGAAACTAGTTCTCTTTTGTGATAAACATACCAGGAAAGTATGAATATAGAACTTCCATTGTGGACAGAACCAGGACTTCAAGAAAGTATATTCTGATCTTGTCTTTCCAGTACCCTCATATCCCATAGCATGTATTCCTTGAAACAGATCTGCTCTTGACAATTCCATAACCCCTCCTTCATCATCAAACTGCAGAAGTTCTCTAAGAACAATCTCAGTTATCATCACTCTATTTCCTTGAACAGTAGAGTGAATATGAGGAATGCCATTTACAGTTCCTTCTTTAGCATTCTTCCAGAATTCCTGAATATGTGATCGACTCAAACGTGGAGCAACAGTAAGGGCATAAGTAACTGGACAGTTACTTAAGAAATCGATAATTGGGTGAAAGTAGTCATCTGCTATTTCTTTATTCAAGAAAGCCCTCATATTGTGTTCAGAATGAACACTCAAAGTAGAACGATCAGTATCAGAAGAAGATGATGATGCCATTTGTGAAATAGATGAAAGAAAGAAGATTGATTGAAAACACAGCAAGAACGATTTGTAGAGAATTTGGAGAAAGTTTGAAAGCGTAATTGAAAAAGTGAAGTGTTTAGATATTTATATGTTGACAGTGCCAAGCCCTAGTGAAAATAACTAACAGTGGCACTGTTAGTTATGCACCAACAGGGGCACAACCAACACATAAAACTAACAGTGGTTACTTCACTTGGTCAAATTCTAACATTGACTACTCAATAAACCAACAGAGGTAACAGTACTAGCAGGGGTACACTAGTACTAACAGAGGCAAATACTTCATTTTTTTTTTTTTTTTTTTTTTTTTTTTTTTTTTTTTTTTTTTTTGTAAAACAACAAATAAACAGCATTAGATTCCAGCTCTCCTAATGTCTCTTGACAGTGGCTTAAACCTGTAATATTAAACTAAAAACAAACTAGCAGGGGTTAAATTAAAAATATATACAGCAGAGGTTGAAAATATATTGACAGTGGCATAGATAAACTAACAGTGGAACCAACTATTATCATGAAGAAGCTAACAGTGGTACCACTTGACCCTGTCACTATATAATTCACCTCTGTTAGTATCGACTCCTGACCAAAACACTTAAGTGAGATTTATCATACCAATATTAGTTATCAAAAATGTAAATCTTCCTACATCAAATGCTTTGGTAAAAAGATCTGCAAGTTGATTATCAGTATGAATTTTGAAAATATGAACCAATCTTTTATCATAACAATCTCTTATAAAATGATATCTGATTTCAATGTGTTTGGTTTTTGAATGCTTAACAGGATTTTGTATGATACTAATAGCAGAAGTATTATCAATATAAATAGGAGTGTTCATGAAAGTCAAACCATAGTCCATCATTTGATTCTGAATCCAGAGCACCTGTGCACAACAACTGGATGCTGCAACATACTCTGCTTCTGCTGTAGATGTGGAAACTGTGGTCTGCTTCTTGCATTGCCATGACACCAGCCTATTCCCAAGAAATTGACATCCACCACTAGTTGATTTCCTATCCATGTTCTCACCACCATAGTCACTATCTATGAAAGCTTTGAGCTCAAAATCTGATCCTTTAGCATACCAAAGTCCCAAAGCTGGTTGACCTTTCAAGTATCTAAAAATTCTTTTCACAGCATACATGTGTGACTGCTTTGGATTGGTTTGATACCTAGCACAAAGACACACTGCAAACATAATGTCAGGTCTAGATGCAGTTAAATACATCAAAGAGCCAATCATTGACCTATATAAGTGCACATCTACTTCCTCCCCCTCAGGATCAGAATGAAGATGTTTGTGTGTCTCCATAGGAGTGCTAGCTATCTTTACATCTTGATAACCAAATTTAGTCAAGATATCTTTCACATACTTCCCTTGGTTAATGAAAATTCCATATGACTGCTGCTTAACCTGCAGCCCTAGAAAGAAGGTGAGTTCTCCCATTGAACTCATTTTAAACTTCTTATGCATTAGCACCTCAAAATCTTTACACAATGAATTACTTGTAGATCCAAAGATAATATCATCGACATAAACTTGTACCAGCAAAATATCTTTCTGAATTTTCTTGATAAACAAAGTCTTGTCAATAGTACCTCTTTTGAATCCATTCTTGAGAAGATACTCAGATAGAGTGTCATACCAAGCTCTTGGTGCTTGATGTAAACCATACAAGGCTTTCTTCAATCTGCACACTCTATCTGGAAATGTTGGATCTTCAAACCCTGGAGGTTGGCACACATACACCTCATCATCAATCAAACCATGAAGAAAAGCACTCTTCACATCCATTTGATAAACCTTGAAGCCCTGATAAGATGCAAAAGCTAAAAATAATCTAATAGCTTCTATCCTAGCAACTGGAGCAAAGACATCATCATAATCAATGCCTTCTTCCTGTGTATACCCTTGTGCAACCAACCTGGCTTTATTCTTGATAACTATCCCTCTTTCATCTCTCTTATTCTTAAAAATCCACTTGGTGCCTATAGCTTTCTTTCCTTTTGGTAAATCTACCAAATCCCACACATCTTGCAGCTTGAATTGCAGCAACTCTTCTTGCATAGCTTCAATCCAGCTATGATCCTTGAGAGCTTCCACTGCTTTCTTTGGTTCCATCTGAGAAAGAAAACAAACATATAATGAAGTATGTACATCTTCTTCTCTTACCTTTGACTGCTGTCTTGTCACCACAGGAGAACTAATATCACCAATAATCAGATCCAAGGAATGATCTTTATGAACCAGATATTTAGATGTGGATGTATCAAGTAATCCCCTTTCTAAATTCTGACCCAGAAGATTATCCATTTCTGATTCAGAAACAGAATCTCTTTCCTGTCTATCTTTTTCAAGCTGTGAAGTTGTTTCAGAATCTGATAGAGAATTCCTTTCCAAGACTTGAAATGGTGGAAATCCCTTTGGAGATATCTGCTCTTCATCTGAATCATTCTCTACATCTGATCCATTTGGTGCAGGATTTGATTCTTCAGTTTCTGTTTGATCCTATTGAAAAACTGCTGGTGGATCTGGAGTCCAGTTTGGAAACAATACATACTCCAAGTCATTCTTTTTAGATTGACTGGAGTTGCTCTGATTATCTGCACCATCACCTGCACTAGTACCTGCACTAGTAGATACATTTGGATATCTAAAAGCATAAGTTAGTGCATCAATATCAAACAACACTTCTGGACCTGTTCCTTCTACATTTAATGTATGTTCATTAAAAGTCACATTCATGGTCTCCTCAATAATCCTAGTCCTTTTGTTAAACACTCTATAAGCCTTGCTTTGAATAGAGTATCCAACAAAGACAGCCTCATCCACCTTACTTTGAAACTTACCTAGGTGATCTCTGGTATTTAAGACAGTACAAGGACATCCAAATGGTTTTAAAAAGCTAACCAAAGGTTTTCTCTTAAAGAATAACTCATAGGGTGTCTTGTTATGAGGTTTGACTATCAAAATCCTATTCAAAACATAACAAGCAGTGCTAACTGCTTCTGCCCAAAAGGACATTGGAAGTTTAGCATCTGCTAGCATGCTCCTAGCAGCTTCAATTAGTGTCCTATTCCTCCTTTCAGCTACTCCATTTTGTTGTGGAGTCCTAGGTGCTCTGATACCACTTGTTGATCCCAGTATGGATCTTAATCTTTTGATTAGTTGAATTTTCAATCCTAGTTATGAAAGATCTAAGTGTTTCACTTGTCTCATCTTTTGTCCTAAGAAAGAATACCCAACTCATCCTAGAATAGTCATCAGTTATCACCAAGCAGTAAGATTTCTTCCCTTGACTAGCTACATTGGTAGGGCCAAATAAATCCATATGTAACAGGTGTAAGGGAGTGGTATTGGTATTAACAAGCTTGGACTTATAAGAAGTCTTGTGTTGCTTTCCTTTGAGACAAGCTACACAATGGTCACTACATTCAAATAACTTTTCAGGTAAGCCTCTCACTAGCCTATCCTTAACAAGTTTATTCATGGTCTTATAATTCAAGTGACACATCCTCCTATGCCATAAATCAGATTCAGAAAAAGTAGCTTTAGATATAAAACAATTGGCATTTTGAGAGTCCATCTTGTTTAAATCACTACAGTATACATTGTTCTTTCTTGGAACTCTCATTAAAATTTTGTCTTCAGGAATTTTGAGTTGTTCAGAAAGAATAATGCATTCTGTGTTAGTGAAATAAACAGGATTTTGCTTATCTGTGATTTGACTCACACTAAGCAAATTATATCTCAATTGCTCAACATAATAAACATCATTGAAAGTGAGCTTACTGCATTTTACCTTGCCTTTACCTGTGATTTTTCCTCCTCTAGGGTTACTGCCAAATGCCACATCTCCTCCATTAAATTCTTTAAAATCCTGCAGTGTCTCCCTATCTCCAGTCATGTGCCTTGAGCATCCTGAATCAATATGCCATAAACTTGGCTTGCTCTGCACATATCAAAAGAGAAAATAATTAGATTCTCTTGGGAACCCAAACCAATCTGGCTTTGGGTTTCCCTTTAGCATTTTTTACATCAACCCTCTTAAAGGTGATTGATCTCAATGCTTCATTGGTTTTGAACACTTTTGATGTGTATGCATTCTTATGTCTCCAAAAACAATCTGTTTTAGACCTAACAGTGGTTATTGGTCTGACAGTGGTCACTTTTAAGTTTGTGTTTATTACCCTAGCAGTGGTAGCTTTACTTGGTATAAACATTTTGTTCAAATGTTTAATACCAGCAGAGGTACCATGCCTGACAGTGTTCAAACCCTCCCCTGTTGGTGTTCTGCATCTGTTAGCCTTTGACAGTGGCACTGCTGCAGTATTAACAGTGGCTGCAGCATTACCTCTGTTAGCTTTATTTCTCAATACTCGACTTGTACCACTGTTCCTATTATTTTTAGGATTGTGATAGCAGTCCAGTTGAAGATGGTTATACTTACCACAAATAAAACATGATTTTCTTTTCACACATTCAAACCCATTACCCAGCCTTTGTGAGACTAATTGATTCCAATTCCTCTGATTCCCTCTAGATGTAGGTTTGATTATTTTATTTGCAGGATTTTCATCATGTTTGCCTGCACACTTACTACATTCAGCCTTGATGTTTGACACAGACCCTAGAGTAATTCTAGATTTGTTAATCCTATTCTTTTGTTCAAGCTGTTCTTTAGCTTTCTCTATGAACATCCTCTTGCCTTCTAATAGTTTATCACTCTTAAGTTCTGTAATAAGACCAGTAATAGACTTGTTGAACTCATTCACAGACTTTGCACTAGTTGAACTATCACTATCATTCTCATCTTCCTCAGTCCAATCAGATATGTCTACTTTATCAAAATCTACATTATCATCACAATTAACTACTGGATCTACCTTAATAAACTCTTCTGACACACCTTTCTTAAGTTGTCCTAAGTCAAACTCAATTTTAGATGGAAAGTAAGTATGATTATAAGGTGGGGGAACAGCATTAAGGTTGTATCCTAATCCAGTTTTTAATTTATCATGAATTTGAGACTTGATTAAGTTTTGAACACCTTTTGAAGCATTTTCCAATTCATCAACTTTCAACTTAATTGACTCCTTATCAGAAATTGCCTCAGTCAACTTGGCACTTATCATATCAACTTTTGTTTGTAAAGCTTTCTTTTCCCAATTTAAATATTTAATATCTAATTGAAATTGTGATTCATTCTTTTCAAAAGCTTTAATTTGAGTTTCCAAATTTTCAATAGCTAAGGTTGCATGTTGACTTTTGATCTCACATGCTTTCAACTCATTGCACACAACAACATTATGATCCCTATAAAACTTAACCATTTTCTTGCATTCAGGAGAACATAATTTAAGTTGTACCTCATGTGGAACATCTGAAGATTCTGGTTCTTCTGTGACAGCCATCAATGCTTGATTATTGATCACAAGCTCTTCTTGATCACTCCAGTCAAATCCCCCCATTCCATCTTGTGCAACCAATGAATCTGAAGTGGTGTTCTGTACAGGTACCATTCTTCTCTGAGGACCAAAATTATTTCTAATAATTCCATTAGCAGAATTCATAGATCCTCCATCCTTTGTGTTCCTGCATTCTCTAGCAAAGTGGCCCATCTTGTGACAGTTGAAGCACTCCACCTTACTCTTGTCAAAGCCTGCTACACCATCTCTCTTGAATGTAAAGTTTCTGTTACCAGACCTTTGCATAAATCTCTTTGCTCTTATGGTAATCATGGCCATTTGCCATCTTAAATCCATCTCCTCAAGATCTTCTTCAGTCACCTGTTCTAAATCTTCTGTTGTTAAAGATGAATTTATGTGGCTCGCAAAGAATGCTTCTAGTACATTATCATTAGCACCAGATGTGCTATTACTTCCATTATCACCAACAGAAACAAAAGCAGCATTGTTAGAAACACCATTAGACTGTTTCATAGCTACAACCTCAGGCTCAAAGTTTCTTAGATCATTGTACAGATCCTCAATTTCCTTTTGATCAAGATCTGTACTTTGTCTAAGTCCCACAGTGTACATATTCCATTCAGTACCAAGTGATCTTAAAAATTTCCTATTAAGATCATCCTTGTCAATCTTAACATTATGATTTTCAAGATCTCCCACCAGTTTCTGAAACCTGTCAAAGGTTTGGGTTAAGGTTTCTGACTTAACTCCAGCAAAGTTCTCAAACTGTTGTTTGAGAAGAGACCTCTTGTTTTTCTTTGTGTTATCATTCCCTCCAAACCTGGTGACAATAGCTTCCATAAGTACTTTGGCATCTACACATTTATCAAACTTCTTTTGATACTCATTGGGAATGGACAAGAGTAGAGTACTTAATGCTTTCCATTCAGTAGCTCTTTCTTTTCTCTCAGCATCTGTTTTGGGTGGTGGTCTTGCTACTTTTTCACCATCTGGACCCTTTGGATAATTAGGTCCATTGATAACCACCTCCCACATCATATAATCTGTGAGAAGCATGTACTGCCTTATTCTTGTCTGCCATAATTCAAACTCATCAGGTTTGAGCATAGGAATCTTGGTAGCCTGTATTCCTTCCATTGTTTCAGTAGACATCTTGAAATTTGAATAGAAAGCTTTAACCTTTAATAGAATTCTTCAAGATCAAAGCAATATCTAGCTCTGATACCACTTGTTGATCCCAGTATGGATCTTAATCTGTATCACTTTGATTGATTATTAATAAACTTGCGGAACAGTATATTAATAACTTGAAGAATAAACTTAAAACACAAAATATTAATCAAAAGCTTCAATATTATTATCAAATAATACGAACACACAAATTGTGCTAGGGTTTACAACCTTGAAGCTAATAACTAGAAAATCGTCTATTCTCTAGAGTTCTACAGGATCTCTATTTATAACATATAGAGTCCTTTACAGAATCAAACTAATATGGAAATCATATCTATTCCATAATTATCTCTAACCGACTACTAACAGTGGTTGAGCTATACACTAACAGGGGTAGTACCCGTATATAACCAACAGTGGTTAAACACTTGATTACAAAATACACTTATACCAACAGTGGCACTGTTAGACTAATTCTAACTAACAGTGGTACTGTCAATACACAACTAACTAACAGTGGTACTATACTAGCAGTGGCATAACACTTGTCTTCTGAGCAAATCTGGCAGTGGCTCAGGACTTAACAAACATCGACTCCGTTTTGACTTAGTTAACTAAATTTAATGAATAATGTCCTTTTAGGTGTGTTTTTGGTAACTTTGTGCCTAAAATGTGAAAGATAACGTATGTAAAAACATGACTTTTTACGTGTTATCAAATATCCCACACTTAGACTTTTGCTTGTCCTCAGACAAACTTTAAAATTCTCACTTGCTACAAAGGTTTGAAAAGAATTCGGCTGAAGCCGCGACTACTAAGACCTATGCTCCAAGACCAAAGAACAACAACAACCATGCACGGGGCAGAGTTTATACCCTTGATGCCGGGGACAATCATCGAGACCCAAACCTAGAAACAATTACGGTTCACACCTAATCAACCTGATTACCCTATATTATATTACTGATAAATCTTGCTGACTACTTAATGATCCACTGTTATAGATCATAGGCACGACCTAGAGTAAGCAAACCCCGGATAGGCTGACAGATGTAATACTTCAGTGCATCAGGAACGTAACAAACAGACATTTTCCAATATATCTCACACCGGTTGGGACCGGGACCCACTGGACTACCATCATTATGTGTCGTCTGTCCAAAAACTGCACCACAAGTCGTCTGTTCGGAGGAAATCATTTGTTCTTTTATTGTTTTCACTAGATTACAGCTTTATGCTCGCGACCCCATAATTGCTATTATACCATACATAATGCCAACGTCAAAACTTTGTGTTGATAAACCCCCCCCCCTCCCATTTCGTAGGAAATGACAGGTTACTCCGCTGGTAGCCACATGTCCGATGATGACCAACACGGTGAGGACCGGACCATGTTCCCTTACCTACTTACTCTCGAAGGTGACATCGAGCCAGTGAGTGAAGAACCGTTGGAAGAAACGGCACTCCCAGGAGGACTCCAAGACTTCCCATCTCAGATCATAGTCACAGAAGTTACCCAAATAACCCGAGCAGACTCCCCTTCAAACCCTACTACTAATAACCATATCACAACCACTACCATCACCACTCCTCCTACGGTTACCGCTCCGATCATTGTCAATGTAAACACTGACCACTCTAAGCATACTGACGAAACGATGAAGGCATTACACAACCAACTAACTACTGTCCAGGAGGAAATCACCGATCTACGCCGACTCACCCACGAGCAAGGACTGCACTTGCGAACCTTAGAATTCTATTGGGAACAATTAAGATACTTGTGCCCAACGCTGGGAGATATGCTCCAGTTAGCTTCTAACCCATTATCACAAAAAGCTCAAGCTAGCGTCCCTGTGGAAAAGGACACCGAAGCTCAACTGGTAACCCTCAAAAAGAACCCGGGAGGGAGCTCCAACACAGACATTACTCAGCCCCGGACTAAAAGGGCAAAGATAACTCAAACCCCCACTACTGAAGCTAAGGGGAGAGCGTATAAGGGAAATCTACCCTACTGCACCCGATGCAAACACCATCATAAGGGACAATGCCTCCCTCCTTGCAGCAGATGCAACGTGTATGGACACCAGGCCCAGAATTGCAAATTCTCTCGAAAGGACACAAGCTCGGAGACAATGGGGTTGTGCTTCAAGTGTGGAAATGCTGGGCATAAAAAGATAAATTGTCCGCTACCAACTACTACAGATGGCATCCCTGAGGCCAAGCATGACACGAACGCTACTACGGGTATGTTATACCTCTAGAAATAATTCCATCTCCGACATTACAGACTGTCACCACTATTACGAATGCGGTATAAATCACAAGCTACTGTAGACTACTAGTACAAATTGTAACTATACCCCACTGATTTCCCGATCGACCCCGTTCATAGGACGTGACGGTTTACACACGTTAGTATCTCTCTCTCTCTCTCTTTCTTTCTCCTATTCTAACAAGGGGGAGGAAGGGAACCGGAGACATTTATGACAACACTAAGGATGCTTCAACATCTTCTTAGAAAACGTACGTACTACTTCCTCGAATAGATTCCAGATATACCGTACCATATAACGCGAAATGACATTTAAGCAACTACGGGATTTAACCGACAACGACCCGTGAACATGTAACTACAACTAGGCAAACTAGGAATTGAGCTTTATTTGATCATTAGCTGCCTTGTAATGACAGAACAGAACTTTGGTAAAGAATTGGTCCAATGACTTATCGACTGTAGCTACCTCCTGAACTCAGTAGCGTACATCCCATTTTACCCATTTCTAACTTAAAGAAATGCCTGTCTGATGAGACACTAACCTTACCGCTCGACGAAACACAAATTGATGATGATCCTCATTCTGTCGAGGAACCTATGGAAATCATAAAACCGCGAGGTCACAGAACTGAAACGAAGTCGTATTCCCATTGCTAAAGTCAGGTTGAATTTGAGGCGTGGTCCTGGATTCACCTGGGAACAAGAAGACCAAATGAGACTGAGATACTCACATTTGTTCAAAAAAAAAAATAAATAAATAAACTCTACTCCTACTGACACCACGACTACAAGCTAATTTCGGGACGAAATTCTCCTAACAAGGGGAGAATGTAACACCCGCCAATTTAGGACTTTAATTAGTACCTAAACTACTTGAAATTATGGGTATTTAGTTTTATAATACCCTAAATAAAGGTAACATTATGGTGTGAATACGGGCACGCTTACGCGATCTAATTTAAATCGTACACATATGAACCGGACAAGGTCCGACATTAATAAATGGACGTTGGTGACAAAACTTTATAACAAGGTGGACTTATCCAAACAAATGTGATTTACATTAATACATTGTGAGAATATATTCCAAGTATTTCTCATTGATAAAAATACCCTGTACAAGACAAACACGCACGAAGCACGTGAGTCAAGCGAAAACAATTCAAATTATAATTCTATAACTCATTATTTAGTGTTTTGATAAAACATTTCAGTGAAAATAGTTTGGATATACTTAAACACGAAACGCGGAATGACATTTAAACAATCGCGGAATGTAACATAAAAATCGGAGTAACGAGTTCACGAGATCGAGACCCAAATGGGTTAGCCCAAACCCGCGGATCCAAGCCCCAACCCAACCCATGACCCACCTCCTTTTAAACTCCTCCTTCCTTCAATTCTTCCATTTTATTCACAAACACACACACACACTTACATTCCAAAACCCTCTCTTTTCTTTCCCCTCTTCTTTCTTTCTTCAAGCCGGCAGCAACATCAACACCACCGTCATCAAAATCGTTCATCATCATCATCAAGAGAAAGCACAAGGACCGACATCATCTTCTACCTCACCTTCATCATCCCCATTTTCGATTCTTGGTATGAAACGCCTTAAAACTCGATGTAATTACTTAGAAAGCTTTTATTTACATGCTAGAACGTTTACTTAACAAAGATTTGCCCAAAAATCGACTTGAAAATGCATTTTCATGAAAAAGTGTTCGAACAGCTCGTTCTGCGAACCGAGATCTGTTCGTCCTGCGAGGCGAACCCGATTGCGAACCGAAAATTGAACTCGCGAACCCAAATGCGAACCGAACCCACCTGCGGGTATGCCTGCGAGTTGACCTGCGAGCCGACCTGCGAGTTGACTTGCGAGTCGACCTGCGAGTGGAGTTGCGAGTTGACCTGCGAGTCGACTTGCGAACCGAACCTTGTGTTGCGAACTGAATTCAGTTCGCAGCCTACTGCCTTGCGAGCCGAACTCGGCTCGCACCGCGAACTCAATTTGCACCACTATTTCAGTCCATAACCCGACTTGACCAATTTTCCGAATTTAAATCCTAGATACGATTTTTAATAAAACGATATACATAATGATACCACTCTCGGATTATTTTTACAAACCGTCACCAACGGGCCATACTTGTTTTCAAAATACAAACGGTTTACTAAACAAACACTTGGACACGTCCTAGTTGAGTGGACAACTAGCATGGGTGATCTTTTAAGACACCAACCCGTTTACTTGTTTACTTACAACCTGGTGCGTTACGGACGCCAGAAGGTTGCAGGATTCTGAGAATCGATACACAGACTTACAACCGCTTTACCTGGTTGATTACACATACGTATTTACTGGACTCAGGTGAGTCTCATAGCCCCACTTTTACTGTTTTACTGTTTTACTTACAGGGTGAGATACATTGCTTATTTTTATGAACACGAGTACTGAATTACATGTTTACCAAACGGAATTGCATGAGTTTTCTCACCATTTATTTGGGGAAGTCTCCTCATCATATATCGTTAGTTATGTACTTAAGCGCGAACACTAGTTAATGGATCCATTAGGGAAATGACCCTCCCCGCCCGGGGTAGTAGCGCTACCACGAACCGTTCTGTATAAACGGGCGACTATTATTCGTTACTGATGCTTGCTCAATTTCCGAGCATGTCACGGGAGCAAATTTATTATTTACGGGTTAAGCTTCGATTATGAGCCTCATGGCAATGGTATAACTTACTTACTTTACATTGCAAGATTGCAAATAACTGATTTATGCCTGCGGGCATTATTGATGAAATCTTGTGTTCAAACACTTACATTATTTACAAACCTGTGAGATTCACCAATATTCGTGTTGACCTTTTTAGCTTTGTATCTCAGGTACACAGACGGAGTAGGATCCCCTCAGGATACTAGCTAGAGTCGCATGATTTCTACCTTGCATTTAACGGAGATTCTTAGCATTATATTTTGTATTTATTATGATTATGTAATAGAATCTCCCGCTTTATACGTGGACTCTAGGGAACTTCATTTTGTAACCAGAAACGCTATGTTTCAAACATTTTATGTATGAAAAATGTAACTATTTACAAACGTTGCATGTAGATGTCGTTTGCTTTACTTTTGTGTTGTGATATTTGATTAGTAGCACCCCAAAGCTTGCTTCCACTAAACTGTGATTTTGGGGTTGTTACATTTCAGACAAGGTGCCAATTTTTCATACCTGTATTTTTTTGCTTTCAATATATGTCTATTAACTCACGCTAGATTTTTCTGAGAGAATGCAGAGTAAATGGGAGTTTTTGAGACAAGAGTAACAAGGATGTCTAAATAACACTTTTTATAACTCCAAAACATTCTAAGTTAAAGTTTTTGGAAAGTTAAGGGAAGGTGGTGAATGGTGGTTTTGAAGAAATGAAAGGTTAAGGCTCAAAGGGTTTAACTAATGGATCTTCAACACTCACGAATGAGAGTTGGTCAGGTTAAGCTTAAAAAGGTTTGTGAAAAGTGGGGGTTTTATTCCTATGAAATGTCAAGGTCCTCTGACTGCACCTTCACCGCGTACGGTGCTCATTGGTGTGGTCTCGAAATGTATACTAAGAGCAAGTTCTAATTCAAAGCACATGCATCAGCACACACATCAAATGAAAAAGTGAAGCATTAAAGATGAATGCTTTTATTTGGCTCATGTACCTCACTGCAACAGGGTTTGTATGTGCCTAGCCGTACGATGCTTAATGTCGCCCGAAGCGTCGATGTTGTTGATGGTTACTAATCGGGCGCCAACAAGGGTTTTAAATTTTATAAATAGCGGTGCTTAAATTATATGTACTACCTACTCTAGTTAGTAAGCGGTAAGTATAACCTAAGATCGTTCTATGAATCGAAACGTATGGGTGATTAAAGCTGGTGCTTTCGGTAGGGAAGTATTTAGGATGGAACAAAGTAGGTATATAATTAAAGTATATGAAAGTAAATTGCAGGAAGTTAAAATATAGGAATGTAGATAAAGATAAATATGTGATTTCGATAATTAATGTTTCGGGATGACAGATTAAATAAGGACAATACTTAATATAATAGGTAAACTATTAGGTGTAAACTCTAGAACCCTACCTACTAAATTTCCCATTGGCATGTCACTAGGAACTAGGTTATCATGATTCTGATCGGAGCAATACGCCAACTTCCAATACCTATCTGGTTAAGAGATAAGAAACCTACTTTGGTTTTATACCGAGGTGCATGAATTAGCAGCGTATCGTCTCATAGGTCTGACCGTTCTTAACCCCTAAGATAGTTTACTATCCTATTAGCATGCAGATTAATAACTTTGTATGTTTAGACCGCCGATTTTATAAGACCTAGAGGTTTAAGTATCCTAAGTCACTTGGACTTTTACTTTCATTCCTAAGTCTTATTTGTAATTAACTAGATTCCGGTTTCTTCAACTTATGACTTAAATCTCTCCTTTTCAAACAGTTATACATCCCTGGATTATTCGCAGTTTATTAAAAAACGTGTTTCATATGCAGACCATACCTTGCAGTAATTAGACCGTGTACTTTACATGGTAGTTCCACAGCTTCTTACATCCAACATGCGGTCAAGATTAATTGACAGTGAAAATGACACTTTAAACTAATTAAATATAATTATGATTATTACGCACTAATTATATAATGTCATCCATACTTATAATTATCTACATCATCAACAATCACGATAATAAACTACTCGCAATTTATGGCAACAAGTAAGTCACATTGATGGCACCAGAAGGCGTCGGTGTCGTTGATTGTAACTTAATCGGGCGTCATCAGGGGTATTAAAATTTATAATTAGCAGGACTTAAATTATATGTACTACCTACTCTGGTTAGTAAGCGGTAAGTATAACCTAAGATCGTTCTATGAATCCAAACGTGTGGGTAAATTAAAGTTGGCACTTTCGGTAGGGAAGTATCTAGGATGGAACAAAGTATGTAGGTTTGGGGGTTAAAGAGAAGTAATTAAAATGTAGGAAATTAAAGTACAGGAAAGCAGATAAAGATAAATATGTGGTTGTTGAGATTTCGATAATTAATATTTCGGGATGACATAATAAATAGGGATGATACTAATGTGGCAACCAAATTACTAGGCGTAAACTCTAGAACCCTACCAATTCAATTTCCCATTGGCATGTCACTAGGAACTAGGTTATCATGATTATGATCGGAGCAATACGCAAACTTCCAATACTTATCTAGTTGAAAAATAAGCAACCTATCTTGGTTTTAACCGAGGTTCATGAATCATTAGCGTATCGTCTCATAGGTCCGACCGTTCTTAACTCCTAAAATAGTTTAATGTTCTATTAGCATGCAGATTAATAACTTTGTATGTTTGGACCGCTGATTTTATAAGACTTGGTGTTTTAAGGATCCTAGGTCATTATGACTTTGATCTAATTCCGAAGTCCTGTAATCATTCATTTAAGCTTTAGTTACTTCGACTTATGATTCAAATCTCTCCTTTTCAAACAGTTATACATCCCCGGATTATTCGCAGTTTTATTAAAATGTGTTTCATATGCGGACCATGCCTTTCAATGATAGACAATGTACTTTACGTAGTAGTTCCACGGTTTCTCATATCAACATGCGGTCGAGAGTAATTGACATTGCAAGTGACACTCTATCTAACTAAATGTAAAGCAGTGCAGAAATGTAAACCTAATATATATAATGAGTAGTTTCAATGTGTCTTACTTATTGCATGTCATGGGCACAGATAACTACTTACCATAATTAAGGTTGATCAGGTCCTAATTACTAGGTTGCAGTCATGTGGATAACCAGAAAGGGTAATCCATAAATTAAACTTGAATTCATAAAGTCTTGACGCTACAAAGGTTACTAATTCCTACTTTATCTGAACGTATTTCACGAACATCATTTTATAGTGTTTTGACTTTCGTAGGATATACCAGTTAGTTGTGAAATTGTATTACCCATTCGGGATTCCAACTATTAAACCAGAGCTGATTCCAGAGATATAACTACCTTCGGTCGTTTACCGACTTCCATACATTTGTACTCCGCCTTAAAGCGTTTCCAGTACTATATCGGATATACAGTCGAATAGGGGCCGTCATATCTCTTTACGATTGTCGGGCATTAATTATATAATGTCATCCTTACTTATAATTATCTACATCGTCAACAACCACAATAATAAACTACTCGCAATTAATGGCAATAAATATATCACATACCAAGCAATAACACATATTTAAAATATGGAATAAAATAAGCATGATAAAGGTTTAGATATCACCGGGAATTAAATGCGCATCAGCGTATTATTATGATTGACAACTCGTTTACACGTACAAAGATGAATCTTCAAACCTCCTAATGTTCGTTCTAGCCTCTATACTAATCCAAAGATTAATTACAATAATCCTAGACTATAAGAGAATTTCTAGAGTGAGAAAGTGGAAATGGAAAAGGAGTGTGTGGAAGTATTACAATGTAGAAGTGTATTCTTGAGTGTGTGTTAAAATGAGACTTTGGGGCTGCTATTTAAAGGCAAAATATGGCTCACATTAGCACCCTTAGGCTCACATTAGCAAAAGTAACGAAAGGTGGTGCACCAGGTACGAAAAAGTAGCGAAAGGTGGTGCACCAGGTACGAAAAAGTAGCGAAAGGTGGTGCACCAGGTACGAACAAGGATGAAAAAGTGCAAGAAAGACGGGGGTGGGGGTGGCGGCGGCGGCTGGCTGCTGGCCGGCGGCGGCCGGCTGCCACCCGTCCCGGTCCGTCGTCTTTCGTTGCATTGCTTAATTCGCGCGTATCTTCGCCGTTATGCGTCCATTTGCGTCGATTCTTTTGCGTTGGATTCGTAATTTAAAAACGAAGACTTTGATGTAAAGATATCCCAAAAATATGTCTCTTATCTCCAGATGTTGAGTACGAATCATTTGGATGTTTCGACGGGCGTAGAATCTTCATTCTTTATCCGTTTTTGTTGATTCTTCTTCTGTTGGATTCGTAATTTGAAAACGAACATCTTGGGTGAGATGGATGTTGGTGATGGGCACTTTTGTCTTGAAATATCGTTTTGATGCCTTGAATCTTCAAACGTGTGTGGAATCTTCGTTTTTCACCCGTTTTGCTTGATTTTTTATCGTGCAACCTTGTTTTTACCATCTTGGCATAATATCATTGATTTGCATTGGTTTTGAGTTTAAAATGCCAAGAATCGTTCCAGAATGAGAGAGATATCGGTAGTAAAAACATGACTTTTTACGCGATATCACACATACCAAGTAATAATACATATTTAGAATAGGAAATAAAACGAGTATGACAAAGGTTTAGATATCACCTGGAAATAAATGCGTAGCAGCGTATTATTATGATTGACAATCTTTCACACGTACAAGGATTATCTCCGAATCTCTATCGTTCGTTCTAGCTCCTATATTAATCCGTAGATTAATTACAATAATTCTGGAATGAGAAAAACTATAAAATACAAGAGAATTTGGAATGAGATTTGTGAGATATGAGGTGTGAGAGGTGTATAAGAGTGTGTGTTGAAATGAACCATGGAGCCTCCTAGTTATTGGAGAAAATTGGTGCATTTTATCAACTTGGGGCATATGTTAGCAAAAGGTGGAAAAGTTGCTAGCACATGTACCCTAAAGCGCGTAAAGGTCTAGCACATGTACCCTAAAGTCGCGGAAAAGGCTTAGCAGTGTACCCTGCGAGTACGAGCAAGGATGAAAAAGCGGATGGGGGACGGGGGAGCTGCAGCCAGCACCGCCACCTTGGCAGCCGGCGACGGTGGACTGGTGGCCGGCGGCGGCTGGCAGGCCGGCCATCCCGGTTCACCGTCCGTTCGCTCGTTTCTTATTTTGTGCGTATCTTCTTCGTTATGCGTCCGTTTTTGTCGATTCTTTTTGTGTTGGATTCGTTCTTCAAAAAATAAGACTTTGATGAAAAGAAATCACTAAGATGTGTCTTTGAACTTTAGATTTCTTGTACAAATTGTTTGAATCTTTCGGCGTTCGTAGAATCTTCATTTTTTGTCCGTTTTTTCTGATTCTTTTTCTGTTAGATTCATAATTTGAAAACAAAGATCTTGGATAAGAAAAATCTCAGTGATGGGTACTTTGTCTCAAATCTTGTATCGGATGTCTTGAATCTTCAATCGTGCACATAATCTTCGTTTTTCGCCCGTTTTGCTTGATTTTTCCCGTGCAACTCTATTTTGACCTTCTTGGCAAAGTTTCATTGATTTGAATATTATCTGAGTCTATTTACCAAGTATTGTTTCAGAATGAGAGAGAGGTCGGTAGTTAAAACGTGACTTTTTACCCGATATCAAGTATCCCACACTTAGAACTTTGCTTGTCCTCAAGCAAACTCATTCATAAAAGGCCTTTAGGAAGATTCTAGTTACACGTATCTTTTTTAGAGGTACCATTTCCAAAAACATAAAGTTCCAGTCATGAAAAAGTTCTTATGAGAAACTAAGGGTTTATAGAAGTTGATACTTTCTTCAAGCAACTTAAATGGTAATCATGACTAGGAAATCCTTGTAGTGTGTCTCTCAAATCACTCAGGTGTTTAGGGTTCCTACTTGCTAGTGTAAATCACTCAGATAGCCAGTCATGTAGCATTCTGATGCGTTACCAGCGGTCGGTAAGGATTTTACCCTTGTCGTTGCATTGGCTACTGGCGACGGGCATCAGTGGGTGTTTTCAATTTGTAATTGCGGGGCCTAAGTTTTCCCTAACAATGATAATCTTAAGGTATGACCTAGAGTCGTTCTTCAAACCGACTGAATTGAAACTAAGGCGTGGCAGATAAGGGCTTACAAACTAGTGAAGGGTTTACAAAATAGTGGGAGAGTTTTGGTTTTTATATTAACTAACTTAGGCAAGTAAATAAGTAAAAGAGAAATTAAAATAAATGATAAAGCAAATAAAATAAAGATAGTGTTTGCTGAGATTTCGTTAATTAAGTTATGGGATGATATTTGGAGAAACTATTTTGATAGATATTAGTTAATTATCATTCTTGAATACTTGTATGTAAACACTAGATTCCTTACTAATTAAAATCTCATTAGCATTAAACACCGGGAGCTAGGTTATGGTAACATCACAAAGTATTTAGAATAATAAGCAAAATCTTAATTGTGGTTTAATAATACTTTCATATGAATGGGAATAAAATCTTAAGGTACTAGACATAACCGAATCATATAACGATTCCTCGTCATCCTAACAGATTCATGTATTTAAAAAGTTCATTAATGACTTGAAACCAACCCTTGCTTAAGACTACCCAAAAAATCCCCCAATTATCCACAACGTTCCTCACTTAGAGTGGTTCTGCCACTTCAAATCTTGGCCATGTTTTTTCCTATGATAATCCCCCATGTAGCCTTGCGGTTCCATAGTTTCATACCTTTGACAAATTATATTGACACAGATGACTGACTACCTTTCAATTGGACGTCGTTAAAAAGGTGTTGTAATCACGTTTATTGGTGGAAAGGTGATAGATTAATTTGAAGTTTAAAAGTCTATTTAGAAAGGTTAATTAAACTAGGTTATATATTAGTCCGTAATATAACTACCTTCGATCGTTACTCGACTTCAATATATTTGTACTCCACCTTGAAGTGTTTCCAGTACTATATCGAATACCAGTCGATTAAGGGCCATCATATTACTTCGTAATATTGTACAGTTTCGCAATATGACTACCTTCCGTCGTTCCTCGACTTCCATACATTTGTACTCCACCTTGATGTGTGCCAGTACTATATCGAGTAACAGTCGAATAGGGGCCATCATATTACTTTACGATAATTAAGACCGTTTATATTTTACTACTATGATGATCCTAAGGCAACAATCAAACAAGAACATGCAATAAGACGATCAAAGCAATACTACCGATCTTTAATATTTAATTATAAATCATCCCATAATTAACTAACTACATTGCAAGAAAACACAACAAGTATACTACTCTCTAATCATTGCAATAACTAAATCTAGCATAATCAATATAAACGTAATTAATTAAGATAGATAATGATAGAAAGAACCAGGATAAAATGCGAGAGAGAATAGACTTGAATTTATTGACACAATTCCGAGCGTACACCGAAAATTACAATGCGTTCCTTACTTTCGTTCTATTCTAAACAAGTTTCCTAAACTAGCCTAACTAATTTGGAATAAGAAAATAGAAAGAGAAAATATAACTAATAATTAGAGAGTATTATTAGTCTAAAGAAAAGTATGGAAGGTGTTTTTCCTAAGAAATGTGTGATAAGAATGGTGTAGGAAAGGTGTGTCTTGAAATGAGCCATGGAGCCTCCTATTTATTGGAGAAAATAGGTGCATTTTAGCAACTTGGGGCATATGTTAGCAAAAGGTGGAAAAGTTGCTAGCACATGTACCCAAGAGTTACGGAAAAGGCCTAGCACTTGTACCCTGCGAGTAGGAGCAAGGACAGAGAAGCAGACGGGGGAAGGGGGGCTGTCAGCCGGCGGTGGCTACATGGTGGCCGGCGGCGGCTGCCATGCACCCGCCCTGGTTCGCCGTCTTTTGCTTCGTTTCTTAATTCACGCGTATCTTCTTTGTTATGCGTCCGTTTTCGTCGATTCTTTTTGCGTTGGATTCGTCTTTCAAAAACGAAGACTTTGATGAAAATAAATCCCTGAAAAGTTTCTCTTATCTTTGGATGTCTCGTATGAAGCATTTGAATCTTCCGGCGTATGTAGAATCTTCATTCTTCATCCGTTTTTGTTGATTCTTCTTCTTTTAGGTTCGTATTTTGAAAACGAACATCTTGGATAATATGGATCTTAGTGATGGGTACTTTGCCTCTAAATCTTGTCTTGATGTGTTGAATCTTCAAACGTGTGTAGAATCTTCGTTTTTCGTCCGTTTTGCTTAATTTTTATCGTGCAACTCTATTTTGACCTTCTTGGAAAAGTTTCATTGATTTGAATATTATCTGAGTTTATTTGAAAAGTATTGTTCCAGAATGAGAGAGATATCGGTAGTAAAAACGTGAATTTTTACGCGATATCACATTCTCGTCATAGGCTTGATCAAGAATCAAATCTCCATCACTTTGGATGAGGACGGTACTAATCTTTCAAGATATCTTAGAAAGGAATCGGGTTTTTGGTGTTGGGGAATTGAAGATGGTGTATGATAAGGAAGATTATGGGTTTTTCTTTCCTCGTATCGTTCTTGAAGCTCGGGTATTTTTCCGAGAAAGTTTATTTTGGAATTTATCAGACTTGAAAAGATTTAATAGTGCAACCATTTTTCGGATTTGAATTTTCCTTTTCTGGACTTTTTGGGTAGTGTCGGCATGTATGTTTCTTGTTTTCTTTATTTTTTCTCATTTTTAGTTTCTTTCTTTTTATCATGTCGTCCCTACCAATGGATATTTTGTCCGAAAGGTTCCGTATGGTATTGGGTTGCGAGGTTGTATGGGCTTTTCTTGTGGAAGGCTTGGGAAATTGAGAGTGTTTCTGGGAATATTGGAAGACATGGTTTCCCTAGGTTCGGGATGAAGATATAAAGGGAAGTTTTGTTTGGGTGTGAAGAGTGAAGAAAGAAGAGTGAGTGGATGTTTGGTGGTAAGTAGGTATTTGGATTCCTTAAGAAGTATCGAGATAGGTTGTACCTATGCCACGTATGACACTCATTGGTGTGATCTCGAAATGCATTACAAGAGCAAGTTCTAATTTAAATGCATACATCGGCACACACATGAAATGAAAAGTGAAACATTTTAAAGATGAATGCTAATCAGGGCTCAAACCTCACGAATTGAATGTTTTGGTCGATGTGTGCCTAGCCATGTGTTGCCCTTTTCGTCTATATCTTATCCTAAGGAAACTGGTTTGTTTCTTTAAAAACTCGTTTCTTGCTGTAATTTATTTTTAAAAATAGAGGTTCTTAAAGAATGTTGCTTTTGAATCCAAAATTTTGAATAATTCTCATTTTATCCTTTTAATGAAAATATTGTTTATGTTACTGACAAGAGGTTAAACTTTCGGTTGTAGACCATATATCCCACACTTAGAGGAACATTGTCCATAATGTTCGAATCTATGTATTGAACAATATCCCACACTTAGAGATTCTACTTATTTTTGGATTGTTACGTAAGTGTAGTGTGGTTATGAGATCCCACACTTATTTTTGGAATATCGGATGAGATAATCAAGGCATTAAACGGATAGAAAGTTGGAGCGGGTTACCGCTTTGTGATACGTTGTGCGTACATTCGACTACTTGTAGAAGATTGGTGGTTTGCAGTTTTCGGCTTCCGACATCGTGGTCGACAACTTCTTCGGTTATGGTCTTCGATAAATAGTGTTTGGATTCAAACAAACATGCCACTCAATAATCAAGTAATAGCTGCTAATAAGAAAAGTAAATTGATAGCATAATAAAGTGATAACTGGATAGAGGTGATGTCTATTCATCCACAATACATCAAATACAAATAGTATTAATAAAGTCTGGTAGAAAATATTAAGAAGTCAGAAAGCGGAGCAATCTATTGCTCGGCTGGTGGTTCTCGTGATACTGCTGATAAAGATCTGATAGGTGCATAGGAGGTCTCATCTGATGAGGAGTCATCTTCTAGAATATGTTGTTGTTGTTGGGTACCTTCATCTGATGCATCCTGAATAGCTCATGTGTCTGTAAAAACTCCATCGTGTATCAATTGGTCAACAATTTGCCCTACAGGCATACCAAAACTGTCAAGTGGCATAACAGGTGATCCCTACTTAGTGTGTCCCCTGAATAAGTCTGTCTGTCTGTGGGAGAACACTGGGGCCTGTACTACGATGGTGAGATTGGACTGTCTGGGAATCCTGCGGCTCTGTGCAGTGGCAACTCGCCAAGAAACTCTAGATCTGCCATTATCTCTCGTAGGCTATCCCCTGACTGAACCAACTACTGAGGGGACATGCCCTCTCATACTAGGAACCCCTGTTGGAGGTGGTTGTGGTCTATGTGGAACTGTCCGAGGAGGTAAGCCATGACCACGGCCTAGATATGGGTGAGGTGTCTGAGCAGGAACTGTAGGGGGATACATGTGTGGTGGTGCTCGGCTTAACCCGCATGGTATGTTTGGAAGTGGGTCTACAAGATAATCTTCATCCTCATCCTCATCTGACTCTGAATCTCTGGGCTCTCCTGACCATTTTCTCTTTCTCGTCCCTCTTAGTAGAACTAAATCTGGCACCAGGGTTTCAACACTATCGGGATCTGCTGGTCGTGCTCTAATATAAACTGTGCCATCTCTTAAAATCTTGATTATCCCCATTAGTCTCAGAAAATCGTAGTATATTGGTTGGGCACTCCAGTTTGGTAGACTCTTGAATTTCCCCACTTCTGCTGTTCTGAGCAGTCCCATGTTTCTAATCAACCTTGTAACCACAGAGCCCATGAATGACCTTTTCGACTCATAACTTTTCTCCTCAAGAATTCGCTGAGCAACCAAGTGGGCAACCTGAATGTTCCTCCTAGTGAGGATAGATGCCATCAAAGCAACATCAAACTCGGCAACTCTACCATTAGTCGTATGTTTCCCATCAATCGAACAAGCTAATAGCTTGTGTAAAATCTGTAGCACTGGGGCTCTATGTGACAACCGCTAATTTAGGGCTGTAATTAGCGACTAAACTACTTGTAATTACGTGTACTTAATTTATATTAATCTAAATATATGTAACCTTGTGTGTAATTACATACACGTTTATACGATTTGTTTAAATCGTACACTTATGAACCGGATGGATATCTGACAATGAAAATATGGACGTTGGTGACAAACTGTTAAAATAATGTGGAAATATCCAAACAAACATTATTTACCTTAATATATTGTGAGAATATATTACACGTATTAAATATCGTATAAAACACTATGTACGCGACAAAAATGCGTGAAACACGCCCGACACGAAAAATTATCTCAAGTTATATTTTTATAACTCAAAACTAAGTATTTTGATAAAATACTTCAAGTAAAAATATAGCGATTGCACGCGTATAGTTAAAACGTTTAAAAATGTTACACAATTTAAACGAACGTCCAAACTGCAACCGACTACCGACCGACGACCGAAATATATTTTAATAACTTAGAATATATTATTTAAGTAAAACTTCTATTAGAAATATCGGGTTTTAAATCGTTAACAAAACGTACTAGATGAAACGTTATACGGTTAATTAAAACGTCAAACGCAAGGGTAAACGGACACCGCGCCTAACGAAAAGTTTTGGGATTATAAGTTGACAAAATCTGCATGTGGGGCCCCCCCAAAACTGATCAAGGAGGGAGGGTATGGCAACCCATGCCTCTCCTTGATTTCTTGCACTCCCACACTTCACTCCATCTCCCATTTCCCTCTCAACTCATTCCCACTCTATCTAATCTCCCTCTCTCTGTCTCTTTCTGTGAATCTCAGCAGCCCAAACACACCCTTCCACCACCTAAAATCACCTCCATAAACCACCACAATCCACCATAACACCACCAAGCCGATTTTCAAGATTTCGCGAGGAAACGAGCCTACAACGTCTTTCTTTCCTCTCTTCACCATTTCTTTGTAAGAACTCTTGAACTTTCATTATATATACTTGTAAAACATATAATTACTTGTTATAATGTCCACTTAATGATTACATGTCCAAAACATAAATCGAAATGCACTTTTACAACTCGATACTCTACTCTAACTTGCTATCCAGAAAGTTGGTCAATTCCACGATTTTTATGAAACTCATATCTTAACTAAAATGGACGATTCTTAATCCTAAAATGTATCTCGTGATGTTATCTTTCCAACGACACCAATTTCGTAACATATCGACTTCGTTTACTATTTTAAAATAATATTTCCGTTAAGATGCGCATTACTGTTCCGGCGGACAGAAATATCTACCTCCTTCTCGATACCATATCTTGCGTTCTAGACCACTAAAACGTATGCGATCACTTGGAAAAGTTTTATATTTTTGTCCTCTACAAAAAGTTCTTCTTTGACCACTTCCAGAAATGTCCGTACTTTTGTGTATAAATCAATCTTTGAACAGATGTCTGTTTTGGACCAAATCCGACCATGCTTCGAAACTAATTTTGTTTAAAATAGTAAATGAACTTATAAAAGTATCATAAAGTGTAGAAATGAACAAGACACCTAGGAGAATATGTGTGATTTTTGGTTAGGCTTGATTCAGACTAGAAATGGGTGAGATTGGAGGTTGATTCGGGTTAAGAATTTGGAAAATATATTGTAGGGACTGTTTTGGAAATCATTTAAAAACCGACACTTCGGGTTAACCCCATGATGTGCTGCCCGAGCGTCATATGAAGACGGTGCTCGGACCGCAGTCGGTTTGTTTTAAATTTGTATGTGCGGCCCGAGCATCATATGGTAAGTTTCGGGTCAAACCGAGGTTGTTTGACCACAAACCCGACACCTAAAAATGTAGCAGTCGTAGTGTCGCAGGAGGGCCAAACCCAACTGCGACACTAAGCTAATTGTCGCATGATCATCCATGAATCGCATACTGCGACACTAAGCTATTGTCGCATAACCATTTGAGCGTCGCATACTACGACACTAATGTCATTGTCGCATGAAATATGTTTGTCGCATGTAGCGACACTATCCCTAGTGTCGCATTCTATTGTAATGTTGGAAGAAGCGACACTAATATTAGTGTCGCTAAATCATAGAATGTCGCATACTGCGACACTAAAACGAATGTCGCATGCAGTGTTGCATGCAGTGTCGCATGCAGTGTCGCATAAAACAGGTGCTTGAAAATACTTTTTATACTAAGTATTGAATACATACAACAACTATACTATATACAACACTACACTTACATGATATTCATATACTTTTGGAAGTATACGCTACAAATTGAACGCATACGAGCTCACACTCGAATCAATAACTATACTTACGAGATTACACTCGCACGCGTTGATATCCATACAAGATTACACTCGAAACTACATAAGAGATTACACATACACTTAGATGGGATTACACCCACTCTACCCCGAGCTTACACTCGAACCAATTGTTTATAAGATGAGCTTACACTCACACGAACATACATCTGAACGACGGTTACACGTCACGTTACAAATAACCAAATGATGTATATGCTTTACAAGAACAAGCACGATGAGTTACATGACAATAATATTTGAATTATTATTACGCCTCCGTCACCAACGGGCCATACTTATTTACAAAATGATTACAAACGTATAAACCAATACTTGGACATTTTCTAGTTGAGTGGACAACTAGCATGGATGATCCTTCGTGACACCAACTTACTTACTTGCTTACAACCTTGTGCGTTTCGGATGCCAGAAGGTTGCAGGGTTCGGAGAACCAACTTACGGAATTACATCCGACACTACGGACTTACATCCGGGATACATATTCGCTTACACGAAAGTGTCATACTTGCTAGACTCAGGTGAGTCTTATAGACCCATTTTTACTGTTTTCTAAACTATTGGGGTGAGATACTTAGCTACCGTTTTACATGTGAACGCAATGTACTGTACTGATTTTACTACTGCTTTTACACAAAGTTTGCATGAGTTACTTTTATCAACTGAAATCCTCCTATCATAACTTGTTAGTTATGGACTTAAGCGTGATTACTAATAGATGGATTCATTTGGGACTGACAATCCCTGCCTGGGGTGGTAGCGCCACCACGGGTTACACCGTACAAACAGGCATATTAGGAATTGATTACATATGAGTGTCTGGATAGCACTCACGGGGGTACGTGATGTGGTACTTAATTGTACTATTTCACACCAAACAGTTAAGCTTCAACTTGTGAGCTCATGGCACTGTGTACTGGTCTGGAGATCTTACGATCTGGGATCTACTGTTTACTATTTACTTACGTTACTGGTTGGGTAACACTGGTACATTTGCGGTTCACGACTGTTATTTACTACTAAACCTGTGAGATTCACCAACTATTTTGGTTGACCTGTTTTAGCTTTGTATCTCAGGTACATTACAGCAGTAGGACTGCACACCCTAAGGGGACTATTAGCTCGAGTCACATCCATACTACTTTGGAGATTATGTCACATTATTTTTGTTATAATTATTATGTAATAGAATCTCTAGGAAAGCATACTTTCTGAACTCAGAGCTTATTGCATTCCGACTACAATCAATGTAATACTTTTGTACTATTGTACGACGTTGCATATAGATGTCATTTGCTTTACTTTGGTGCTTGATTATTGATTAGTAACATCCAAAGCTTGCTTCTGCACAACATTAAATTTGGGGGTGTTACACTCTGAGTTGGGTAGCCTTAATACCCGAGAAGAACTTCATTGGAGACCAATGACTCCATGCCTCTGTGGCTGTAATCGTGAGGGAAACTGTAGTAGCTCCACTGGTGAAAAGAGAGAATCGTATCTCTTTTGGAGTGTTGAGATCTAGGTGTTGTACAAACTGAGCTAGTGACAAGGTATACGATGTGCCTATATAGCGAAATGTAATCGAACCACTACCAACTCTGCTCCCTGGCTCAAATGTATACGTGGTCATGACCTTGGTAATCATTTCCATGTATACCGGCTCATCAATGCTAAACAGGCTTTTGAGCAGCTCAAACTGCTGACCCTCTACTGAGTAACTGAGCAGACTTTCCAATCATTGTCTAAATTCCAATATCTGCAGCTTATCCCAATCTATGTATCTGAAATGGCCAAATGATTTATCTCTCCATATTCATGCCAACCGTTCGTACTCGGGTGTGGCACTGAGGTAGGCAAGAGATCCTGCAAGTGGTCATGCTGGGTTTAGCTTTGATTTCTTCATGGTACCTGAGAACATGAGAAATTTAAAGTAATGGATTCTCAAGAAAGAGAAAATTTAAAGCATTTTCGAAATTTATTAAAGAAAATTCAAAATAAGGGCTTTAAATTTGTGACAGTTCAAAGATTACATCAAATATCCAATGTTCCCAAGAAACAGATAATTAGTTTTAATCATACTAAGGTGATATGTAGTGAGGTTGGTAATCAACATATGAACATGTAAAGTCAAGAAATGTTGATAGCGTTATTGCGAAATATTGTCATTTACATCTTTGGTATTACCCAATTTTGAAATGTCAAGATTTCACAGTTCTTGATTATATCGTTATCTGTAGGGTTTAACTTTTTAGGAGTTCAAGTTGAAGTAAGGTTTTTGAATAAAAATGATTTTTAAAGAGAAATCAATATTTCAAGTTGACTTTTTGAGTCAAAGCTTTCTTCAAATGATATTTTCAATTGTCCGCATGCCAAAATTATAACCTATTCATGTATACATGATCTAAACTATTTTAAGCATTTTCCTAATTGGTAAACAAGCTAGGTTATGCACAAAAAGTCATCATGCCCATGTGTTTGGTTTAATTTAAGACTTTTATTATTAAAATGAGGATTCTCTAGTTATATTGTCTATTTTGACTAGTCAAACAAGTAAAAGCATCCTAGTAAGCAAGAATGATCAAGCAATTTTAATACATTATTCTATTCATGCTAGCTAGTTAAATTTTTGTTGACTTTAAGAGTCAAACTTGCAATTTAAAACCATAAGCTAACCACATGGTACAATTATCATGTAATAATCATTCAAAGCTTTCACAATTAAACTTAAATATCTAGATACTAGCATGGTAGTAGCATGTAATTTTTCTAAGCATCTAAACAAGCACTTTTAAGTTTAAGGTGGGTTTTGATGATCATACCTTAGTTTTTATGAACAAAACTTGAAAATAATCGTACAACCGTGAAGAGCATGCAAAGAGGAGTTTAAAAGAAACAAGATTACAAGTTTTGGTGGAGTTTTGATGGTGGCTTCATGGTGATGATGGGGTGGCCGGTTTTTGGGTGTGGGGAGGGAGGAAGAAGAAGTTTTCTTCTTACTTTTGAATTATAGAGATATATGGAAGGTTTAGTGGTCCCTAGGAATATGTGTTATGTATCTAAGTACCATAGTCCTTACACATGGTCCCTACTGTACTCTAGGATTAAGCCTAATGCTTCTAGATTAATTCCTAATGTCCTATTAATCGTAAGTACGAATCTTAAGTATACTTATTGTAACTAGTTACTTGTTGGTTCCTTGTTACGTTATAAATAATTTAAGAAACGCGCAAATTTTTGCGAGACAGTTATAATCAATCCAAGGTATTAAACTTAGTGTATTTTTGGGTGTTTTAAAATTTTTGTCTGACACGGGTCTATGGAATGTACATGTGTCAACTAAAAGCTTGAAATTGTGTATTCCTTTCGACATGCCCGTGTTTTTAAGACAAAAATTAAAAACGTTGCTTTCAAGAATTTATTTATATGTATACTAAAATAAGCTCTTTTAAAGTCGCGAGCCTCGAACTTTTCGGAGAGAATTGTTTTATGATTCCTTCCGATCCCTATATTGGGAAAGGGTTGAGATTTGCTCCCTTAAGCGAACGTTTTTAGGTATAAAACTTTTTGAAAGCTCCCAAATGACGTCGTTCCTCATAATGACTATCCTCTATTTTGCCTAGGACTTTTCGTTCCTCGTATCCTAAATTGATAAGATCGTTGATGAACTGATTGTATACCTTCCTTATCTTTTTAGGGTTTGACAAGCCGTCGCGTGGTCCTTGGTCTTTATAATTTAGATTGTGAGTGAGTTCATTCATCACTTCCAGAAACGCTTTCTCTTCCTGTGAATCAGGTTCTCCGGTTGTAGATTTAACTATCCTAAGGAGTTTACTGATTATGGCTTTTTGTGTGGAAGTGAAGGGGTATTTGGTAAAAGCAAAGATACGAACAAGCTTAATGTGAAGGTCTTTTCTTTTATAGAAGAGGGCTATGTCGATTCTTTCCTTGGTGGAATCAGGAAAAACATCTCGCAATTTTGAGATCAAGTAAGAGGCGGGGTCAACAAAGAATGGAATTTTACCAAGAATGATGATGGGAATCATCGGGTCTCGTTCTATCCAGAACTCAAGTTTGTTGATCATTGCAGCGACATTGTGATTAATTAATATCATTGATATTGGGAGGAAATCCATGTCGGTAAATGATTCAAAAAATAGATCTAAATCTGCTTTGAACTTTAGTTCTTGGTCTCGGAAATTTGTGAAAGTTATCTTGCATTCATTACTGGACAGTCAAAGAAGGAATTCTACTTGTTTTTCTAAATTGGCAATCGTCTCTTGTTGTTCGTATGAAAATGGGAGGTCGACGTAATTTAATTGCCTAAATGCTTTGTAGACATCTACCCTACGGGAAGGATGGAAAGAAGCACCGAGGTGGCATTCTTCAAAACAAGGTTGTTCTGTCTCGACTGATGGAACCTTATCCACCACTCGATAAATGGTGTATTTGTGTTCATGTGAAAGGAATGGAGAGATGCCGTCATTACAAGAATCGGAAAGAGTCTGGGCATACACTGATGTTTCAGGAATGAGGGTGATTAAATCACATGATTTTGGAGGTTTTACTTCATAATTATCTTCGGGGAGATAATTGAAGTGGACAGAATTTGGCAAATGAAAAGTTGGAATACGATCTTCTGGAGATGACGAAAGGTCAGGTAATTGATCCGTGTCTTCAAAATCCACGCAATGTTTTGGAATAGAAAGTGAGGGCCTAAATTCTTCTTGGGTGTCGGAAGTTTCCTTAGCTTTAGAGGAAAGTGGTGAAAAGAAATCAAATCCTATCTCTTTTTCTAAGTAGTTAAAGAACTCCGCATCATCCATTGCCTTCAATTCATCCTTTGAAATGAGGTAAAAAGTGGGTTTTCGAGTTGTCAATTTTAAACTAATATTTATCCTAATTAACTAATACTCAATTACTACTTAATTACTTAAATTAACTTTCGAAGAATTTCTGAAAAGATTTCGATCGGAAGGATCTCCTAAATACTACTACTTAAGGTGGCTTTGAATTGTACGTTTACGACTCCACTGCAGCGGTGCCAAAAACTTAATGTCGCCCGAAGCGTCGGTGTCATTGATGGTAACTAATCGGGCGCCAACATGGGTTTTAAAATTTTTAAATAGCGGGGCTTAAATTATATGTACTACCTACTCTGGTTAGTAAGCGGTAAGTATAACCGAAGATCGTTCTATGAATCGAAACGTGTGGGTGATTAAGGCTGGTGCATTCGGTAGGGAAGTATTTAGGATGGAACAAAGTAGTTAGGTTTGGGGGGTTTTAAACTAATGACAAATAATTAAAGTACAAGAAAGTAAATTGCAGGAAATTAAAATACGGGAAAGTAGATAAAGATAAATATGTGATTGCTGAGATTTCGATAATTAATGTTTCGGGATGACAAATTAAATAGGGACAATACTTAATATAATAGGTAAACTATTAGTTGTAAACTCTAAAACCCTACAAACTAAATTTCCCATTGGCATGTCACTAGGAACTAGGTTATCATGATTCTGATCGGAGCAATACGCCAACTTCCAATACCTATCTGGTTAAGAGATAAGCAACCTATTTTGGTTTTATACCGAGGTGCATGAATTAGCAGCATATCGTCTCATAGGTCCGACCGTTCTTAACCCCTAGGATAGTTTACTATCCTATTAGCATGCAGATTAATAACTTTGTATGTTTAGACCACCGATTTTATAAGACCTAGAGGTTTAAGTATCCTAAGTCACTTGGACTTTTACTTTCATTCCTAAGTCTTATTTGTAATTAACTAGATTCTGGTTTCTTCAACTTATGACTTAAATCTCT
This sequence comes from Pseudognaphalium luteoalbum, assembly GCA_963422505.1. NCBI lineage: Eukaryota > Viridiplantae > Streptophyta > Magnoliopsida > Asterales > Asteraceae > Pseudognaphalium > Pseudognaphalium luteoalbum. The sequence goes on from OY730196.1 coordinate 55,940,101, forward strand.
CCTTTTCAAACCGTTATACATCCCTGGATTATTCGCAGTTTATTAAAAATGTGTTTCATATGCAGACCATACCTTGCAGTAATTAGACCGTGTACTTTACATGGTAGTTCCACGACTTTTTACATCCAACATGCGGTCAAGATTAATTGACAGTGAAAATGACATTTTAAACTAATTAAATATAAAGTAGTGCGGAAATGTAAACCTAATATATACAATGAGTGGTTTCACCGTGTCTTACTTATTGCATGTCATGGGCATAAATAACTACTTACCATAATTAAGGTTGATCAGGTCTTAATTACTAGGTTTTAGTCACGTGGATAACCAGAAAGGGTACTCCATAGATTAAACTTAAGTTCATAAAGTCTTAACAGTACAAGGGTTACTAATTCCTATTTTGTCTGAACGTTTTGTACGAACATTACTTTACAGTGCGTTGATTTTCGTAGGATATACAAGTTAGTTGTGAAGTTGTATTATCCTTTCGGAATTCCAACTGATAAACCAGAGCTAATTCCAGTGATATGATTACCTTCGGTCGTTTATGACTTCCATACATTTGTACTTTCCTCGAAAGCATTTCCAGTACGATATCGAATAAACAGTCAAATAGGAGCCATCGTACCACTTTACGATTATCGTGAACTACTTATATAACGACATCCATACTTATAATTATCTACATCATCAACAATCATAATAACTATCCTAAGGAGTAATGACTATTTTTGGATTCTACTTATTTTTGGATTGTTACGTAACTGTAGTGTGGTTTTGAGATCCCACACTTATTTTGGAATATCTGATGAGGTAATCAAGGCTTTAAACGGATAGAAATTTGGAATGGATTACCGCTTTGTGATACGTTGTGTGTACTTTCGGCTACTTGTGGTAGATTGTTGGGTTGCAGTGTTCGGCTTCTGGCATCTTACATGGCGTGGTCGACAGCTTTCTTCATTGTGATCTTCGATAAATAGTGTTTGGATTCAAACAAACATGCCACTCAATAATCAAATAATAGCCGCTAAAAGAAAAGTAAAGTGATAAAGTAATACTGGATAGTGGTGATGTCTATGCATTAATAGTACATCAAATACAAATATTAATAATGTCTGGTAGAAAATAGTAAGAAGTCAGAAAGCGGAGCTATCTATTGCTCGGCTGGTGGTGCTCGTGATACTGCTGATGAAGATCCGATAGGTACATAGGAGGTTTCATCTGATGAGGAGTCGTCTTCTAGATTATGCTGACATTGGGTACCTTTATCTGATGCATCTGATGTTGCTCATGCATCTGTAAAAACTCCATCGTGTATCAACTGGTTAACGAACTGCCCTGCAAGCATACCAAAACTGTCAAGAGGCATAACAGGTGATCCCTGCTGAGTGTGTCCCCTGAATAATTCTGTATGTCCGTGGGAGGACACTGGGGCCTGTAATATTATAGTGGGATCGGGTTGTCTGAGACTTCTGCGACTCTGGGCAGTGGCAACTTAACTAAAAACTCTGGATCTGCCATTATCTCTCGAAGGTTATCCCCTGACTGAACCAACTACTAAGGGGACAGGATCTCTCGTACTAGGAACCCGTGCTGGAGGTGGCTGTGGTCTAGGTGGAACCGTCCGAGGAGGTAAGCCATGACCACGACCTGGATATGGGTGAGGTGTCTGAACAGGAACTGTAGGGGGATATATGTGTGGTGGTGCTCGGCCTAACCCGCATGGTATATCTGGAAGTGGGTCTACTGATATCCCTGTAATCTGCTATCTCATAGCCCTGTAACATCTGACCTGCATCTGCATGAGCCAATACCAATAGTCTGCCCCTGGAGGTGTTCCGTAGTGATAGATGTATCGGGGCATCTGTACTCTGGGGGCCGGGATATAAGGTCCTGCCCTGACAGGTGGTGGTATTACTGGTGGTGGTGCAGCTGGGTCTACAGGATCATCCTCATCTGACTCCAAATCTCGGGGTTCTCTCGACCGTTTTCTCTTTTTCGTCCCTCTTAGTATAACTAAATCTGGCACCAGGGTGTCAACACTATTGGGATCCACTGGTCCTTCTCCAATATAAACTGTGCCATCCCTCAAAATTTTGATCATCCCCATCATCCTTAGAAACTCATAATCTATCGGTTGGGCACTCCAATTTGGTAGACTCTTGAATTTCTCCACTTCTTAGAAACGCATACCATAATCCCATTTTTCTAATCAACCTTGTGACAACAGGACCCATGAATGACCTTTTTGCATCATAACTCTTTTCCTCAAGAATCCGCTGAGCAACAAAGTGGGCAACCTGAATATTCCTCCGGCTGAGGATAGATGCCATCAAAGCAACATCAAACTCGGCAACTCGACCATTATTCGTGTGCTTCCCATCAATTGAACAAGCCAACAGCTTGTGTAGAATCTGCAGGACCGGGTCTCTGAGTTGGGTAGCTTTAATACCAGAGAAAAACCTCATCGGAGACCGATGACTCCATGCCTCTGCGGACGTAGTCGTGAGGGAAAAAGTGGTGGCTCCACTAGTGAATAGAGGGGATCGTATCTCTTCCGGAGTGTAGAGATCTAGGTGTTGGGCAAACTAAGCTAGTGACAAGGTGAAGAAACTGCCCATGTATCGAAACGTGATCGAACCACTACCAACTCTACTCCCTGGCTCAAATGTATATGTGGTCATGAACTCGGTAATCATTTCCATGTATACCCGCTCATCAATGCTAAACAGTCTTTTTAATGACTCAAACTGCTGACCATCTACCGAATAACTGAGTATGCTCTCTAGTCTTTGTCTAAACCCCAATGATTGTATCTTATCCCAATCTATGTATCTAAAGCGGCCAAATGACTTAACCCTCCATATACGTGCCATCCGGTCATATTCGGGTGTGGCACTAAGGTAGGCAAGAGATCCTGCAAGTGGTCGTGCTAAGTTTAGCTTTGATTTTTTCATGGTACCTGAGAACATGAGAGATTTAAAGTAATGGATTCTTAAGAAAGAGAAAATTTAAAGCATTTTCGACACTTATTAAAGAAAATTCGAAATGAGGGCTTTAAAGTTGTGACAGTCCAAAGATTACATCAAATATCCAATGTTACCAAGCAACAAATAATTATTTTTAATCATACTAAGGTGACATGTAGTGAGGTTGGTAATCAACATATGAACATGTAAAGTGAGAAATGGTGATCGTTTTAAAGTGAAATATTGTCATTTACAAGTTTGGCATTACCCAATTTTGAAATGTCAATATGTCACAATTCTTGATCATATCGTTATCAGTCGGGTTTGACTTTTTAGAAGTTCAAGTTGAAGTAAGGTTTTTGAATAAAATTGATTTGTTTTAAATTCAATACTTCAAGTTGACTTTTTAGGTCAAAGCTTCCCTTAAATGATATTCTCAATTATCCGCATGCCAAAATTATAACCTACTCATGTATACATGATCTAAACTATTTTAAGCATTTCCTAATTGGTAAACAAGCTAGGTTATGCACAAAACGTTATCATGCCCATGTGTTTGGTTCAATTCAAAAATTCTATTTTCAAAATAATGATTCTCTAGTTATATTGCCTATTTTTACTATTCAAGCAAGTACAAACATCCTAGTAAGCAAGAATGGTCAAGTAATATTAATCCATTATTCTATTCATGCTAGCTAGTTAACTTTTTGTTGACTTTAAGAGTCAAATTTGCAATTTACAACCATAAGCTAACCACATGGTTCAATCATCATGTAATAATCATTCAAAGCTTCACAATTAAACTAAAGTATCAAGATACTAGCATGGTAGTAGCATGTAATTGCTCTAAGCATCTAAACAAGCACTTTAAAGTTTAAGGTGGATTTTAATGATCATACCTTAGTTTTTTTGGATAAAACTTGAAAATAATCGTACAACCGTGAAGAGCATGCAAAGAGGAGTTTAAAAGATGCAAGATCACAAGTTTTGGTGGAGTTTTGATGGTGGTTTCATGGGTGTGTGATGGTGGCCGGTTTTTGTGGGGAGGAGAGGGGAGGAAGAAGCTTTCTTCTAGCTTTTGGATTATGGAGATGTATGGAAGGTTTAGTGGTCCCTAGGAATATGTGTCATATCCTTAAGTACCATATTCCTTACACATGTTCCCTAGTGTACTCTAGGATTAAGCCTAATGCTTCTAGATTAATTCCTAATGTCCTATTAATCGGAAGTACGAATCTTAAGTATACTTATTATAACTAGTTACTTGTTGGTTCCTTGTTACGTTATAAATAATTTAAGAAACGTGCAACTTTTTGCGGGACAATTATAATCAATCTAAGGTATTAAACTTAGTGTATTTTTGGGTGTTTTAAAACTTCTGTCTGACGCGGGTCTATGGTATGTACCTGTTTCGGCTAAAAGCTTGAAATTGCGTATTCCTTTCACCATGCGCGTGTTTTTATTTATTGATATATGTATACTAAAATACGTATATTAAAAAACTAAAAACTAATTAAAAACTTTTTCTTAAAGGCCGCTTTCGAGAATTTATTTATTAATATATGTATACTAAAATACGCTCTTTTTAAAGTCGCTAGCCTCGACCTTTTCGGAGAGAATTATTTTTTGATTCGTTCCGATTACTATATAGGGAAAGGGTTGAGATTTGCTCCCTTAAGCAACGTTTTTCGGTATAAAGCTTTTTGAAAGATCCCAAATGACATTGTAAATTAAATAATAATGACTATTCTCTATTTTCCCTAGGACTTTCCGTTCCTCGTATCCTAAATTGACAAGATCGCTGATAAACTGATTGTATACCTTCCTTATCTTTTTAGGGTTTGTTAAGCCGTCGCGTGGTCCTTGATCTTTATAATTCAGATTATGAGTGAGTTCATTCATGACATCCAGAAATGCTTTCTCTTCCCGTGAATCAGGTTCTCCGGTTGTAGATTCAACTATCCTAAAGAGTTTACTGACTATGGATGGTTGTGTGGAAGTGAAGGGGTATTTGGTGAAGGCAAAGATTCGAACGAGCTTAAAGTGAAGGTATTTTCTTTTAGGGAAGAGGGCCATGTCGATTCTTTCCTTGGTGGAATCAGGAAAAACATCTCGCAATTTTGAGATCAAGTAAGAGGCGGGGTCAACAAAGAATGGAATTTTACCAGGAATGATGATGGGAATCATCGGGTCCCGTTCTATTCAGAACTCAAGTTTGTTGATCATTGCAGCGACATTGTGATTAATTAATATCTTAGATATTTGGAGGAAATCCATGTCGGAAAATCATTCAAAAAGTAGATCTAAATTTTCTTTGAACTTTAGTTCTTGGTCTCGGAAATTTGTGAAAGTTATCTCACATTCATTACTGGACAGTCTAACAAGGAATTCTACTTGTTTTTATAAATTAGCAATCGTCTCTCGTTGTTCGTATGAAAATGGGAGGTCGACATATTTTAGTTGCCTAACGAATGCTTTGTAGAGATCTACCCTACGGGAAGGATGGAAAGAAGCATCGAGGTGGCGTTCTTGAAAACAAGGTTGTTCAGTATCGACTGATGGAACCTTATCCACCACTCGATAAATGGTGTATTGGTGTTCATGTGAAAGGAATGGAGAGATGACGTCATTACAAGAATCGAAAAGAGTTTGGGCATACACTGATGTTTCAGGAATGAGGGTGATTAAGTGACATGATTTCGGAGGTTTTACTTCATAGTTATCTTCGGGGAGATAATTGAAGTGGACAGAATTTGGTAAATTTGGTATATGAAAAGTTGGAAAGCGATCTTCTGGAGATGATGCAAGGTTAGGTAATTGATCCGTGTCATCAAAATCCAGGCAATGTTTTGGAATAGAAAGTGGGGGCCTAAATTCTTCTTGGGTGTCGGAAGTTTCCTTATCTTTAAAGGAAGAAGGTGAAAAGAAATCAGATCCTATCTCTTTTTCTAAGTAGTTAAGGAATTCCGCATCATCCATTGTCTTTAATTCATCCTTTGAAATGAGGCAAGAAGTGGGTTTTCGAGTTATCATATTTAAACTAATATTTATCCTAATTAACTAATACTTAATTACTACTTATTACTTAAATTAACTTTCGAATGATTTCTGAGAAGATTCGATCGAAAGGATCTCCTAAATACTACTACTTAAGGCGGCTTTGAATCGTACGTTTTTGAATCCCCGACAGCGGCGCCAAAAACTTGATGCCTCCTGAAGCGTCGGTGTCGTTGATGGTAACTAATCGGGCGCTAGCAGGGGTTTTAAAATTTATAAATAGTGGGGATTAAATTATATGTACTACGTACTCTGGTTAGTAAGCGGTAAGTATAACCTAAGATCGTTCTATGAATCGTAACGTTTGGGTAATTAAAGCTGGTGCTTTCGGTAGGGAAGTATTTAGGATGGAACAAAGTAGGTAGGTTTGGGGGTTTTTAAACTAAAGACAAATAATTAAAGTGCAGGAAAGTAAATTGCAGGAAATTAAAATACACGAAAGCATATAAAGATAAATATGTGATTGCTGAGATTTCGATAATTAATGTTTCGGGATGACAGACTAAATGGGGACAAAACTTAATATAATAAGTAAACTATTAGGTGTAAACTCTAGAACCCTACCAACTAAATTTCCCATTGGTATGTCACTAGGAACTAGGTTATCATGATTCTGATCGGAGCGATACGCCAACTTCCAATACCTATTTGGTTAAGAGATAAGCAACCTATTTTGGTTTTACACCGAGGTGCATGAATCAGTGGCGTATCGTCTCATAAGTCTGACCGTTCTTAACCCCTGAGATAGTTTATTGTTCTATTAGCATGCAAATTAATAACTTTGTATGTTTAGACCGCCAATTTTATAACACCTAGAGGTTTACGTATCCTAAGTCACTTGGACTTTCACTTTCATTCCTAAGTCTTATTTATAATTAATTAGATTTTGGTTTCTTCGACTTATGACTGAAATCTCTCCTTTTCAAATAGTTATACATCCCTGGATTATTCGCAGTTTATGAAAAACGTGTTTCATATGCAGACCATGCCTTTCAGTAATTAGACTGTGTACTTTACATGGTAGTTCCACGGCTTCTTACGTCCAACATGCGATCAAGAGTAATTGACAGTGAAAATGACACTCTAAAATAATTAAAAGTAAAGCAGTGCGGAAATGTAAACCTAATATATACAACGAGTGGTTTCACCGTGTCTTGCTTATTGCATGTCATGGGAATAGATAACTACTTACCATAATTAATTGTGATCAGGTCCTAATTACTAGGTTGCAGTCACGTGGATAACCAGAAATGGTACTCCATAGATTAAATTTAAGTTCATAAGGTCTTAACAGTACAAGGGTTATTAATTCCTGTTTCTTCTGAACATATTTTACGAACATTACTTTATAATGTATTGATTTTCGTAGGATATACCAGTTAGTTGTGAAGTTGTATTATCCTTTTGGAATTCCAACTATTAAATCAGAGCTGATTCCAGTGATATGACTACCTTCGGTCATTTATGACTTCCTTACATTTGTACTTTGCTCAAAAGCATTTCCAGTACTATATCGAATAAACAGTCGAATAGGGGCCATCATATCACTTTACGATTGTCGTGTACTAATTATATCATGTCATCCCTACTTATAACTATCTACATCATCACCAATCACAATAATAAACTAATCACAATTCATGGCAATAAATAAATCACAAACCAAGTAATAATACATATTTAAAATACGAAATAAAACAAGTATGATAAAGGTTTAGATATCACCCGGAAATAAATGCGTAGCAGCATATTATTATAATTGACAACTCTTTCACACGTACAAAGGTTTATCTCCGAATCGCTATCGTTCGTTCTAGCTCCTATATTAATCCGTAGATTAATTATAATAATTCTAGAATGAGAAAAACTATAAAATACAAGAGAATTGAGATTTGTGAGGAGTGTATATGAGAGTGTAAGAGTGTGTGTGAGTGTGTCTTGAATTGAATCATAGAGGCTCCTATTTATAAGAGAAAATGGGTACATCTTAGCAACTTGGGGCACATGTTAGCAAAATGTGGAAAAGTTGCTAGCACATGTACCCTGCGAGTACGGGCGAGGACGGAAAAGCGCAAGGGGGTTGGGTGGTGGCCAGCCGGCATCGCCACCATGGTGGCCGGCGGCGGCAGCCTGATTTCCAGCGGCTACTGCCACCTGCCTACGCCGTTTCGCCGTCTTTCACCTCGTTACTTGATTTGTGCATATCTCCTTTGTTATGCGTCCATTTGCGTTGATTCTTTTTGCATTGGATTCATTTTTCAAAAACTAAGACTTTGATGAAAAGAAATCCCAGAAATATGTCTCTGATCTTTGGATGTCTTGTACGAATCATTTAAATCTTCTGGCGTACGTAGAATCTTCATTCTTCATCCGTTTTTGTTGATTATTCTTCTGTTAGATTCGTATTTTGAAAATGAATATCTTGGATAAGAGAAATCTCAGTGATGGGTGCTTCATCTCTAATTCTTGTCTTTGAGGCCTTGAATCTTCAAACGTGTGTGGAATCTTCGTTTTTCATCCGTTTTGCTTGATTTTTCTCATGTAGCTCTGTTTTGACCTTCTTGGCAAAGTTTTATTGATTTGAACATTATATGAGCTTATTTGCCAAGTATTGTTCCAGAATGAGAGAGCTATCGGTAGTAAAAATGTGACTTTTTACGCGATATCAAGCCCCGTAGTCTTAACTAACTTGGTGATCACGGCTCCCATATGAGCAAACTCTGACTTAGTATAACCTGACTCAGTGAGAATCCTGTCAGCAACCAGATAAGCAACGTTTACATGCTCCTGCTCAACAATACTCTTAATAATCTGCAAGTCTTTCACTCCAACAGCCCCTTCTGTCTTCCTTTTTCCCAGGATACTACAAGCTCAACAATACTCTTAACAATACTCTTAACCTGCTCAACAATACTCTTAACAATACTCTTAATAATCAGATTGTGGAGTACTTGGTGGTGCTTGCCAAGAAAAGAGGTGGCTTTGACATTAGATTGAAATCGAATCTCAGTCAACTCTGACCATATAGCAGTGTGGTCGCTGCTTGACCTCTCGGTTTGCTTTTAGGAAGAATGGTGTAGTCACCTAATACTCAGTGTACAACTCCAAGTGTCTCGCAAAGGTGGCTAAGGACATGTGATGCGGGTTACCCAGGAAATTAAATTTGATCATCCTGTCATCATTAATATTGTCGATCATCTTGTCAAACTGGAAATTAACCATAACTTCTGCAACTAGCTCGTGATAGACAGTCTCTCTAATCTCAAAAAGATTCTTCCAGGCACGCAAATTTCTCTTTCCCTCCTTAAACTGAATCAATCTATCACATCCCTCCTTTCAACCAATCTCAGCCAAATCCTCCTAGACTATGTATCTGTTTTACCCAAGCTGATGTGTTAACCAAGTCTGCTACAACTCCGTTTCCTCTGGATCTTTTATGGAACGTTTGATATAAGGAGGGATTGTGGCCATCTGTCAATAAAAGAAAAACAAACAACATAGTGAATTACACAAGATCATTACAAGCTTATTGATTAAGTCATATTCCAGATTTTTAATCGAAAATTCGAAATGTGGGCTTTAAAATATGAGCAGTTCATAAACCTGTAATAACTAGTAACTATTTCAATCTCAATTTCCAACCATTACAAGAAACGTTGGTTCATAAAAATAGGCTATAGGACTTAAGTCATAACATTTTCTAAGCAAAAAGTCAAAGTCTAGTCAACCACATATGCATTTATGATTTAGATTTTTACCAAAAGCATAAGTTATTACTTCTAAGTTCAAACCTTAATCATGTAATTACCTTAAGGTGGTGAAAATAACCTATCTTATGAACGAATGCAAACTAGTATGATATCAGATTTAACAAGTAAGAAAGTTTGACCATATCACAAGTATTGCAAATCAAAGTTTCCTAGTTGACCTTTTTTTAGACACATGCGTTTTTAGATTGAAATACTTTAAAATGGTTATGGCATTCTAAACATAGACGCTACTTTGATTTTTAAAGATAGGCAATTAAAGTAGTAGTATCTATTTGAGATTTGCCATAATATTTTAAAGATACAATTTAAAACCGTAAGTTTTGACCTTTATGGTAATTTTTGGTCATTAGGATGCTAGAAATCAACCATTTGACTTTCAAAAGTCTTAGTAACTCAATGTTTAACAAAATCATGTTTCTTTAAGTCATCGGTTAAATCCATAGCAATCCTAACTTATATTAGCGAATCAAAGTAAAGCAATAACATCAATTTAAGTCAAAACATCATTTAACCAAGAGTTTTGTCTCAAAATGGTGACATTTTAACCAAAGTCAATGCTTCTATGCTTACTTTAATTTACTAACTTAGACCAAAACTCGCATTTAACCACAAATGAAGTAAATGAATAAGCTATACTAATCCTATTAAGCATTAATCAACTAACAAACAACTTATCATAAGCAATTTAATCATCAATTGGTCAAAATGGATCAACTAGTTACAAAAAGTCAAACAAAGTCAACTTTCAAAGTCAAAACTCAAATTACTTCAATCAAACATGTAATGCTAGTTGCTACATCATCATACAACACTACTAAGCAAGAATCAAAGGCTACTTTTGCAATGCAACCCACAAATCATCACTAACTAACTTGAAACCCTAGGTTTAAAAAGTTAGAGAATTTTGGTGTTTAGGGGTTGAATCTTACCTTGATTTAGATGCAATGAGGTTAACAATGGAAGAAAATGGTTATTTTGATGGGGGTTGGGGGTGACCGGCGCACAAGAGAGGGGAGAAGGAGAAAAAAAATGATTTCTTTGTGTTTTTAATAATTACTGGCCCTTTTTACCATTTTATCGATGCCCTCTTTTACCATTTGTGTTTAATTAATTTAACAAGTGTAATAATTAAGTATTTTAGGAAATAAAAAAACTTAGCCAAATGTTTTTAGCAAAAGTTTAAAATTATGCGTTTTGCTGCGCGCAACAAAAAGACTTGTTTTATTTAGACGCAAGGGAAATAACTTAACTAGATAAAAGGAAACAATATTTTTGGTCTAAAAACTTGCAACTTTTAGAATCTAAACAATTTTTAAAACTTTCTAAAAATCTTTTATTAAAATTGTCAAGTTTCAGAAACTGCGGAGATTTTGCAGAGTCAAGGATTTATAGAGATTTTTGACATTTTATCAAGAAACGAATTAAACTAACTTATTTTTAACTTAATAAAATGATTATAAAAACCTAATATTAAAATTTGGGTTACCTCCCAAAAGCGCTTGGTTTAAGTCTATAGCTCGACTTTTGATCAAGGAATAAAATCAAAGTTTAAGATGTTAATGACATAATCAACTAGTTCAATAAGGTGTAGTGAAAAATGTTCGAATTCACTAAGAATCCTACATTCTTTCCGGCCTAATTCTAGAAGATTGTTAACAAACTTATTAAATTCCCTTCTAACTTTCTTTTTACTTGAAATTCTCATTCGCATACCGTGGTCTATATTATTAAGGTCGTGAAGAAGATTTCCTAAAATTCTCTGAAACCTAAGGCTGCGTTTAATTGTGGAAAATTTTCCACAATTTTCCATCTCTAATTTTCTAAAAAATGAAAAGAGTTTTCATTTTCTAGAAAAGTGATGAAAATTTAGAAATTGTGTTCAAATATTGTTGTATTTTCTATTTTGGAAAACTAGTTAAGGTTAGAAGAGTTTTGAAAATTTTAGAAAAGTGGGGGTGGTGTTATAAAGGAAAAAATGGAAAAGTGAAAATCATGGTTTTCCAACTCCCCCTTATAACATAGAAAATTGAGTTTTCTATTTTCTAGGAAAACTTTTATGGAAAAACCCATTTTTGAACACATTTCCCCCTTTTTCATTTTTCTTAGAAAATTTTTCTAGAAAACTCCTCTATTTTTCGACATCTAAACACAACCTAAGTTCCTCTTTGGAATCGGGGTCTCCATTTGTAGTCTGAACTGCAAAGGTGACATCCCAGATTAGAGATCTTTGAGAAATGGTGAAAGGGAATTTGGATTGATCAAACAACGAAGCGAGTTTAACGTGGATATCTTTTCTTTCAGCAAAGAAAACGGCTTTTATTTTGTCATCGTCAGCTCCAGAAAATGTCTCTTTCAAGTTAGTTATTATATAGGCAGCGGGGTCGACAAAAAATGGAATTTTTTCAGAAATGACGAGAGTGATCGCGGGATCTTTAGAAGTTAGAAGCTCAAGCTCATTTACCATAGCTGCAACATAACGATTAATCATGGTTTGTGAAACCGGTTGATAATCGGTGCAAGCAAATAGATCCATGAGGAGATCTATTTCTGATAATAGCTTTCGTTCTTGCTCTCGATATCGTGTCAAGGAACCATCTTCCTTTTGGGTCGGAAGATGGTGGAGAATACCTACGAGTATGTCCATCCTTAAGATGGCTTCCCTTTGTTCAACTGAGTAAGGAAAATTGGATATATTTAAGTGTAAGGCAAATGCTTTACATACATCCAATCTACTATCAGGATCGAAAGAGTAACCAACGTATCGGATTTCATCACCATCTGAATCTTTCGGTATTTCCTTATCAACAACACGATACATGGTGTACGAAGGTTCTGGTACAAGGTATATAAAAATTGGTGATTTTGGAAGATGTTCATGAATATCCTCTTTCCTTATGGGGATTTGTTCTTCATTGGATGAGGAATGAAAGGTTCGAGGGGTTTCAAGAATATTATCGACAAAATCAGAGAATCTAGAGAAGTTTTCTAAGGGGTATTAAATCTCAGGTGCAGGTTAGACTTGATATCTTGGAATGTTGGAAACAGAAGTTGAAACCTTCTGTTGAGATTCATGGGTTCCTAAGTAAAGATCTAAGAATTTCCCTAAGGTTCTAGAATCGTCGTCTGGGCTAGCAGAGGTTTCTTCGAGTGATTTTGATGAATAGAAGTCGGATTCAAACTCTTGTTCCAAGTGGTTGAAAACTCAGCATCGTCCATGGCCATCATTTCTTCGTTCGTCTTGTGGGCGGGTGGAGAAATGGGGCAAGAAGGCGGCGAATCGTAGAAGGATATTTTTGGATTTTCATTTATTTTAAACTAAACTAATTTATTATAAAGAGAGTAACTTTCGATAAGTTTGGTGAAACCTAAGCGAAAAGGATCTCCTAAAGGCTAGTTTATCTATAGCGGCTTCATAATCGTAACGCTCTACGATCCCCGGCAGTGGTGCCAAAAACTTGACGGCGCCCGAACAGTCGGTTTTTTTTAAGCTCTCTCCTTGCGAAGGGGGAGAACCCGTTCCCGTCGTCAAGGGACTGACCGGACAGTACCGAGCGCCAATCGGTGGAAGTTTTAAATTTATAAAGAGCTGGGGCTCAACTTATAAGTACTACCTACTACACAGGGTGAGTAAGTAGTAAGTATAACTCGAGGTCGTTCTTCAATCAGAGCGAATTGAAATGAAATTTAGGCCAAAGATAAAGTTTGCCATTAGGATGGGGGTTGTGTAGATAGGTAGGTTTTGGGGGTTTTTGGTTTTCTAATTAATTTAACTGAAGATAGGAAAATAAAGATTGAGAAGAATCGGTAGCTAGGTAGACAGATAGAGAATTGCGGCTGTTGAAATTCAATAATCAGTTATGGGGATGATGCTTATTATAAAGATAATTGGGGACATTTTAAGTTAACAAACACATGTATTACGAGTGTAAACACTAGGACCCTACTTATTTAGCTATAAGTATGTCACGAGACCTAGGCTATCGTGATTCTGATCAAGACAGGCTACTCAACCCCCCACACTGTCTTTTGGACAAGTGACCCTTGAAGGGTGCAGGAATAAGGTAACAGACTGCCATACTGGTAATCCTGACCGTTCTTAACACCTAAATGCAAAATGCTATTATCTAAATATGCTCAAATTATTAACCTGTTATTTTAAACTATCAGTTTTGTAGAGTCTAGGGGTTTAAGAATCCTGAACCACTGCTGGGCTTGACTTTCATATCTAGACTCATTCATTACGTTTGATTAGTTCAATTACTTCTGTCATGATCTAGCCTCTCCTTTACAATCAATTATTCATCCCTAGGAACACCAACGGTGTACAGTGCATACTCCTTCCACAGCCTACTACCCTAGGTACTGTTTACGGTGTACCGCACTCTAACAGTTCCGCAGATCCTTCGTAACCAGGGATAGATTTGTGGTGTACTGTGATGTTTCCACAACTATACTATCCCTAGGTACAGGTACGGTGTATAGTGTCTAAGCGTTTCCACAGCTTCAGTAACAGAGGTAGGCATACGGTGTACTGTAACACTTCCACAACTATATTGGTTCCTAGACCATATTCTTGGGTTTTTAGGCAATCCATAGTGTAGGCACAAATGGCTCTTTCCGGGACATATGCCCAGTATTTCAACCGGATTATAGTGATAGACACGGCTTCATATTATAATATAGATAACTTCCTTCCGTACTTAGAGGTGATCAAGTTCTAAGCCTAAAGTAGCAGTCATGCGAAGAACTGGAAAGGGTGATCCAAAGCTAAGTCTAGATGCATGATAAGTTTAGATAAAACAAATATAACAATTCCCAATTATATGTTTTTAAAGATTAATTCAACATCATCCCTACGCCTAATTGTCTACATTTCAATAACCGCAATAGCACAATACTCAATAAGCATGGCAATAACAATAACATACATCATACAATTAGGCAGAAATAATTCGGACATAGTATAAGTATGAAAAGATAGATATCACCAGTAAATTAAGCAGAGTAACAACTGAAAAGAAATGCGTAGTCTTGCACCAAGAATGCTCCTTTACACCATGATTACAATACCAGCTTCCTTCTCTCTCTAACTACTAACCAACTAAATATCTATCTCTCTCTAGAGAGAGAAACCAAAACTAATTATCTAACTAAACTAACATAGAGAGAGAGTAAAAGTGTATAAAAATGTAAGAAAATGAATTGTGAAGAAGTGAAGTGTATGAGGTGTGTTGAAATGAGAAGTTGAGCTTGGTATTTATAGGCAATGCACAACCGTATCCGTAGACCGTATCCTGAACCTCAAATGCACAACCGTATTGCACAACCGTATAAAAATCTATTTTTATCGCCCAAATGCACCAATACGGTTGTCCTAGGGCAAAACGGCTATCCTGGAGCAAATACGGGTGGACACCAACCGTATACGGCTGGACACAAACCGTATACGGTAGGAAACAGGCCGTATACGGTCTGTGTGGGCCATATACGGCTTGTGTCCAACCGTATACAGTCTGGACCAACCGTATACGGCTGGGGATAGCCGTATGCTGGCTCTTCGGTTCTTCGTTTCTTCGAACGGGCGTATCTTCTTCGTAGTTTATCCGTTTTGAGCAATTCTTGCATCCACGGTTTTGTAATTTCCTAACGAACAAAATGACACTAATTAGAGGTCGTAATGTGGAGCGTAGGTCATGGTACATTAAAAAGAGTTAACGAAGGTGTGGTGGAGCAGTTTTGCTCAGTTTCTCACGTTTTAGTCATGGTACATTAAACATCGACTCCGTTTTGACTTATTTAACAAAATTTAATGAATAATGTCTATTTAGGTGTGTTTTTGTTAACTTTGTGCCTAAAATGTGGAAGATAACGTATGTAAAAACATGACTTTTTACGTGTTATCAATATCATTTTTAAGAATCAAGCCAGCGGTGACAGTTCTGTACAAACGTACAACAAAGCGACATAGCTTGATTCAGGTGTAAGCAAAACCAGACTTGGTCAAACCATTTTGGCAACCTGGTTAGGTATCTTGTCATTTAAGACTTTTTCAAGTTCATTGACTTGCATTTGCTTAACTTTTAAGTATATACTAACTGAGACCAGGTCTGTACTTAGTACAACAGAGAAAACAATCAGTATATACCCCAAAATGATTTCATATTAAAATTCAAAATAGAAGTATGCCAAGATATATTAAGGATTTAAGTCGTACATCACAGGGAGTTTACCACAAGTTAATAGACATGTATTAGTGTTATCTTTTAATAGCTCAAAGACCGGTGTGTATCATGCCTACCAATACATCATATGATGAAGCTAACTTTTATAAAAACTGTAGTAAGTATGCTAGATAAACCTACTGATACATCAAGGATAAACCTTAAAATTTCCATTTTGTGCATGTTCCCTAATGTACTATCATTTCCCTATTTGTTTACAGACACAACTGAACGTCTTTTTATAAATGTTGCAACCGTGCATTTCTTTAATACTAAAGAGTATAAAGAGTGGTTGTCGTGGGTTTTTTTTAATACTAAACAATAGTCCAAGTCCAAAAAGTTACTTTTTCAGTTGAAAGAAGCATAAACCAATCATGTTGACTAGTTCATCAGATCGGGCGCCGGAAAAAGCCTTGGTGAATAAGTCGGCGTTCTGCTTTAGGGTATCTACATGGACAAGGTCTATTAAGTGTTTCTAATAGCAATCCCGTATAAAGTGGAACCTAAGTTCTATGTGTTTAGTCCTAGAGTACTGGACAGGATTGCGTGTAATAGATATAGCAGCAGTATTATCTATATGAATAGAAGTCATAGTAAGAAGATACCCGTAATCACTCAATTGATGCTGAATCCACGAAACCTAGGAACAGCAACTAGCCGCAGCAACATACTCAGCCTCTGCAATTGAAGTAGAAATTGTAGTCTGCGTTTTGCACTGCCACGAGACCAAACGTGATCCAATAAACTGGCATCCACTTGTTGTAGACTTCTTATCTATACTATTGCCGCCATGAGCAGAATCCGAGTATGTAGTGAGAGCAAACATTTTCTCGTTTGAATACCATAGACCGAGAGTTGGTGTATATTTGAGGTATCTAAAAATGAGCTTCACTGCCTTCATATGAGAAATCTTGTGCCTAGCTTGATATCTGGAGCAAATGGACACAACAAATACGATGTCCGGCCTTGAAGCAGTCAGATACATGAGAGAGCCTATCTTCGAGCGATAGTCCTTTTCTTTACAATCCTCTTCATCATTGGCCGGTCCGAGATTGTGATTAATTTCAGTGGGGGTGCCATAGGTCTTACAGTTAAGCAAGTCATACCTAGTTAACATATCAGTAACATATTTGGACTCATGAATGTAGATGCCTTTGGCAGACTGCTCAACCTGTACACCTAGAAAGAACGTAAGTTCCCCCATTGTGCTCATCTCAAATTCTGACTTCATGAGTTTCTCGAAGTCCTTACACATGGCCTCTTAAGTAGAACCAAAGATGATGTCATCGACATAAACCTGTTAGATGAGTAGCAAGTCGTCTCCATCTCTTTTTGTGAATAGAGTTCTATCAATACTTCCTCTTTCGAATCCATTCTTTGTTACATGAGTAGCAAGCCTCTCATACCAAAGTCGTGGAGCTTGATTTCGACCATACAATGCCTTGTTGAGTTTGTAGACATATTCCGGATGCAAAGGGTCTTCAAAACCAGAAGGCTGTTGTGACAACTCTCAAAAATTAGGTGATAATTTACCTCTAATCACATGCATTCTTACGCTAATTTCTTGACAAAAGTGTAAACAAAACTTTCTATGTGAAATAAGCCTAGCTAGCCCAAAACTTTTGAACAAAAAAATATCACAAAAATTTATAATTATTTATAATTATAAGTTAAATAATACGAAATTATATCGAAAGGAATTCGACAAACAAATACAATCGTTGGTGATACAAAAATTCAGAAAGAACTCAGAAATATTTTCGAACAATTTTTATTTGAAAATATAATGTGAATTTGATGGAGCAAAAATAAAATGAAAACAAAATACGTTTTATATATAAAACGTATAGTACGAATAGAAACAAATACAAAACGTACCCAAAGGTCAAAAATAATAAAAATATTATTTTTCTCCTTCATAATAAAGTATTTGGAGAATTACCAAAAAAAATATTTACAAATATTAAATGTAAATTGGCACACAGTTAGACCCGTGCAAGAAATTAACGGGTTAAAAACTTACAAATTAACACAACCAAAAATATCTATACGACATATTGCTGTATACACCCATGCCTCAGTTGAAAATATGAACTCAATTCATATTTTATACACTCCCTTTCAATCATTGATACCACACGCGCACTCAAATAATTGAGCTTAACAAACTTTTTCTCTGGCTTTGGTCGACTGGAAGCAGAAAAAGAAGTAGAGCAGGAGCAAAAACTCATCTTCATCTTCCTCATCATTCTTCTTTCTCCATAATCATCAAACCACATACAATAACACTACAACCATAATCATCATCAACCGTATCATCATCATCAACCGAATCATCATCATTTTTTCATTGTAAGGAAACTTTTCATTACTAAATTCTTTACTTAAGTTTCCTTATATATTGTGTTAACATAACATAATATATGCATATAACTTAATAATTTGATGATTGATTTGTTAAATTCTTGAAAATAGATTTTGAGTAAACAAAACCCAATTATACAAAATTTGGTACATATGAAAATTGTGGTAATGATAATATTTCGTGGTTGTTATAATCACAATGTTATTTTAATATTCGTTGTTACGATGATTGTGACTTTGAGACAAACAATTTGGAACCAAAACAAAAAAAAGTATATATGTGGTCTATGACCATGAACAGGGCATAACCAAAAACTTAATATATATAAATTGTGTGAAGTTAACATTAACAAGGTGAAGAAAAAAAAATTATAAAAGCTTCACATGACATTTTGGTCTTAACATAAAAGAAATGAAAAGCTTCACATGGTATTATACCATGTGAAGTTATTTTTGATAAAAGCTTAACATAAAAGTCAAGTGAAGTTATTTTTGATAAAAGCTTCACATAATATTTTGGTGTTAACATGAAGGAAATGAGAAGCTTCACATGGTATAAACCATGTTAAGCTATTCTTGTTAAAACTTCACATGATATAGCATGGTGTTAAGATATTTCATTCCTTAAACTTCACATCCAATTTTGTGTTAATCTAAAACAATGAAAAGCTGCACATTAATGTAATATGGTGTTAAGCTATTTCTGTTAAAACTTAACATAGAACTTTGGTGTTAACATAATTTTGAGAATAGCTTCACATGGTTAAAACCATGTTAAGCTAAATTTGAGAATAGCTTCACATGGCTAAAACCATGTTAAGCTAAGTTTGAGAAAATCCTCACATGGTTAAAACCATGTTAAGCTATGCTTGAGAAAACAATGTATCTGGGTTTGGTAAACTGGTTATTAATATATTGGGCCGGACAAGTGGGTTAATGAATGGGTTGATCGTGTGTAAAGTTGTTGGGCCGAATAAATTATGGGCTAAAACTATAAATAAGTTAATCTATTGGGCCATTGATAAGTTAATGGGCCGTAGGTTGGGCCAAGCCCCAATGGACCATGAAACATTTCGAAATAAACGCAAATTTGACTAAATAGTTGGAACAATTATTAACGAACGGATTGGACACTGTGAATATTAGAACAGGTATAAATATTTGAAATATATATAAATGGAGTATATTTTGAACGAGTAAAAGTTTTGGGTACAAACTTTATATAGTGAACACATGTATACATGGACGACTATTTTTATATATATATGCACGTACGACAATGAAAAATAATATATATATATATATATATATATATATATGAATATATATATTCAACTAATAAGTATATATATGTACATACTTACACGCAACGAAGGCTTAAACAATGAACATACTTCGAAAAATAATATTTATTTTTCAGCGTATCATCACCAACGATTTGTACAAATTTAAGAAATTAACAATTTCTTCAACACAATTGAACTATTAAAATAAATTGACAAACAATGTACTTATGATAATACACGTATTGCATATAGGTTGACTATCTTTGGGCATGTCTACTACTACTCGCTAGCTCTCAGATCCACTGCAACTACGGTGAGTTCACAGCCTCATTTTTTCTTGTTTTATTGTTTTTAAATTATGGGGTGGAAAACATAGAACTTGTTTTGCTATAACATGCAATAACTGTTTATGATTGCTTTGGTGCTTTTGTGATATTGATTATATAAATGGTTTCATGTTATGATTGTGAACTATGTGAAAAATACTTATAGGACTTGTTACTAATATGATTAGGATTACGTGCTTTTCTATAAACTTTCATGAGTGGAGTTTATTTGAATCTCATGACAAACTATAAATGAACTTGGTTTAACAAACCATACATATAAAAACCTGTGAATTCACTCAACCATGTGTTGACGTTTTACTATGTTTTTCAGGTACTAGCAGCACAGATAAGACTGCATGCATATGGAGTTAGGAGAACCAAGACTAATTAAGATACCACATTTTGGGACACTTAAGATTTCTTTGTATAACTGATTTACATGAATCATACTTACGAACTCTTCTTTTGGAATCTGTGTGTTTCATAACAGATTGTATTTTATAATACTAGTCTACGACTTTAACGAGTGGTAGTTATTTTTGTTTATAAACTAACTTCATAAATGGCATCTTAATTTACT
Source organism: Pseudognaphalium luteoalbum (assembly GCA_963422505.1). Taxonomy (NCBI): domain Eukaryota; kingdom Viridiplantae; phylum Streptophyta; class Magnoliopsida; order Asterales; family Asteraceae; genus Pseudognaphalium; species Pseudognaphalium luteoalbum. The sequence goes on from OY730196.1 coordinate 55,960,677, forward strand.
GTTCAACAATAATCATAAGCTCTGATCTGGCATGACTGTCCAAAGTTGACGTTGATATCGCGTAAAATGTCATGTTTTTACTACCGATATCTCTCTCATTCTGGAATAATTCTTGGCATTTTAAACTCAAAAACAGTACAAATCAATGATATTATACCAAGATGGTCAAAAAAAGGTTGCACGACAAAAATCAAGCAAAATGAATGAAAAAACAAAGATTCTACACACGTTTGAAGATTCAAGGCATCAAAACGAGATTTCAAGACAAAAGTGCCCATCATCAACATCCATCTCATCTAAGATGTTCGTTTTCAAATTACGAATCCAGCAGAAGAAGAATCAACAAAAACGGATAAAGAATGAAGATTCTACGCCCGTCGGAAGATCCAAATGATTCGTACACAATATCTGGAGATAGGAGACATATTTTTGGGATATCTTTATATCAAATTCTTCATTTTTGAATTATGAATCCAACGCAAAAAGAATCAACGCAAACGGACGCATAACAAAGAAGATACGCGCGAATTAAGCAACGCAGCGAAAGATGACGGACCGGGGCGGGTGGCAGCCAGCCGCCGCCGGCCTGCTGGTGGGCGGTGCCGGCCTCCACCCCCCATCTCTTTTGCACTTTTTAGTCCTTGCTCGTACCTGGTGCACCACCTTTCGCTACTTTTTCGTACCTGGTGCACCACCTTTCGCTACTTTTTCGTACCTGGTGCACCACCTTTCGCTACTTTTTCTAATGTGAGCCTAGGGATGCTAATGTGAGCCATATTTTCCCTATAAATAGCAGCCCCTAAGCCTCATTTTTATGCACACCATTCTTAGAATAATATACTTCTCTTAAGATATTGTTTCTACTTTCTTTCTATTTTCTTTCTAAAAATTAGTTTTAGGCTAGTTTAGAAGTTTGTTTAGAATAGAAGGAAAGTACGGAACGCATTGTAAATCTTCGGTGTAAGCTTGGAATTGTGTCAATTAATTCAAGTCTACTTTTGCCCGCATTTAATCCTGGTGCTTTCTAATTCTTATCTATCTTAATTAATTACGTTTATATTGATTATGCTAGATTTAGTTATTGCCAAGATTAGAGAATAGTATACTTGTTGTGTTTGCTTGCGATGTAGTTAATTAATTATGGGATGATTTATAATTAAATATTAAAGATCGGTAGTATCGCTTTGATCGTCTTATTGCATGTTCTTGTTTGATTGTTGCCTTAGGATCATCATAGTGGTAAAATATAAACGGTCTTAGTTATCGTAAAGTAATATGATGGCCCCTATTCGACTGTTACTCGATATAGTACTGGAACACTTCAAGGTGGAGTACAAATGTATGGAAGTCGATTAACGATCGAAGGGAGTTATATTACGGACTAACATATAAAATGAGAAACGTAGTTTAATTAACCTTTCTAAATAGACTTTTAAACTTCAATTTAATCTATAGCCTTTCCACCAATAAACGTGATTACAGCACCTTTTTAACGACATCCAATTAAAAGGTAGTCAGTCATCTGTGTCAATATAATTTGTCAAAGGTATGAAACTATGGAACCGCAAGGCTACATGGGGGATTATCGTAGGACAAGACATGGTCAAGGTTTGAAGCGGTGGAACCACTTAAAGTGAGGAACGATGTGAATAACTAGGGGATTTATTGGGTAGTCTTAAGCAAGGGCTAGTTTAAAGTCAAAAATGAACTTTTTAAATATACGAATCTGTTAGGATGACGAGGAATCATTATATGATTCAGTTATGTCTAGTACCATAAGATTTTGTTCCCGTTCATATGAAAGTATTATTAAACCATAATCAAGATTTTGCTTATTATTCTAAATACTTTGTGATGTTACCATAACCTAGCTCCCGGTGTGACATGCTAATGGGATTTTAATTAGTAGGGAATCTAGTGTTTACATCACGAGTATTCAAGATTAATAATTAACAAATATCTTTCAACACAGTTTCTCCAAACATCATCCCATAACTTAATTAACGAAGTCGCAATAAACACTATCTTTATTTTATCTGTTTTATCTTTTATTTTTATTTCGCTTTTATTTAACTACTTGCCTAAGTTAGTTAATATAAAAACCAAAACTCCCTCACTATTTTATATAACCTTCACTAGTTTGAAAGCCCTCATCTGCCACGCCTTAGTTTCAATTCAGTCGGTTTGAAGAACGACTCTAGGTAATACCTACCACTTGCTCACTCTTAGGATTAGCATTATTAGGGAAAACTTAGGCCCCGCATATACAAATTTAAAACACCCACTGATGCCCGTCGCTAGTAGCCGATGCAACGACAAGGGTTGAAATCCTTACCGACCGCTGGTGGCACATCAAGTTTTTGGCGCCGATGCCGGGGAGCCAACTGTATGATCCTTAGGCGTTAAGACGAACTTACTTACTAGTGAACCTTTAGGATTTCTTTATTTTTCCTTCCTTTTACCACTTTTAGAAATGACCACCCCTATCCATTCAACTAGTCAACCACCTGCCAATGAGACTATTACTGCTGCATGTATAACTCTCGCTGAAGACTCTAAACCTTTGATTGAAGGTCGAGGAGGACCAATCGTCTATCCGGAAACCGATAGAACTTCATTTGAATTAAAGCCCCATATTGTTCAGTTAATCCAAAACATCTGTCAATTTCGTGGCCTACCAAATGATGATCCAAACTCCCACCTTGACAAATTCATTTCCTTATCCAACTCCTTTAAGCCGATTGGGGTTAATCAGGACATAGTCTATCTATACCTATTTCCCTATTCACTCACTCTCAATGCACAAACCTGGTTTGAGGAACTAGAAATCAACTCTATAACCTCTTGGGTAGAATTAGCAACCAAATTTTTGGCCAAATATTTTCCCCCATCAAAACAATCCACGTTTAGGTCCAACATCATAAACTTCCGCCAAGTTCACGATGAATCAATCTACGATGCATGGGAACGCTTTAAGAAATTGCTTAAGAAATGTCCAAATCATCGTTTTGAGTGCTCAGACCAGTTGCGCATTTTCTACAATAGTCTCTTCCCACATCACCGTCCTTTACTTGATACCGCCTCTCAAGGCAGTTTTATGAACTGTACGGTCGATGACGCTTGGAGCCTTGTTGAGAAAATGACAATACACAACCATGACTGGAACAGTGATAATTACCCCTCACTAATGAATTCACCTACTACAATCGGGAATGAAGCTATCAAAACCCTCACTCACCAAGTGAAAGAACTAACCAAAGAGATCAAGGAATTGAAAAGTCAAAAACAACAAGTCTGTCAAGTTAAAACCTGCCTTAATTGTGCTAATTTGAACCACTCAGCCCAGATTCCTCAGTCTCATCTAACTTCACCCAATACTAACCCTTCTCTTAACCCACCTAGGAATAGCCCACTAACTTACCAACCTCAACCTTTGGAAACCTCTTCCTCACAAATCTCTAGTTTTGACGACACCCTGATACAAGTCATTCAAGGACTCTCAGCTAGACAAGACCAAACTGATATCATCTTAAGAGATCATTTGACTTTCTTAAAAGCTTTAGAATCCCAATTAGGACAATTAGCACCGCGTATTAACGCTAAACCTCAGGATAGTCCAACTAGTTGCCATAAGGAGGCTTCCCATATTCAAGACTCTCAGGTAGCACATAGCCCACCTACGATTTCTTCTCCGGTGAAGGAACCACCTATTGTCCCATCGACAATAGATTTAGTGTCTACATCAAATAGGAAAATTCCATTTCCGGCTCGTCTTAAACAACGACCAGACAAGCTTAAGTCTTTTAAACTTGATAGGAAATTCCTAGATACCGTACCTGAAGTTCATTCTAAAAAGTACTTCTGAAAACTTCTTACAACCAAGGATAAGGTACCCGAAGTACCCAATGTCCCGCTAAACGAGGAATGTTCAGCTATCTTGAAAAATACTATCCCTGAAAAACTCAGAGATACCGGACGTTTTACTCTCCCCTGTTCTATCTACAATTCAGGCATCATCTGTTCTTTTGCTGACTTAGGAGCCAGTGTCAATCTTATGCCATTCTCGCTTTTCAAGAGGCTTGAGTTAGAAAATCTTTGACATACCAAAATGACCATACAGCTTGCAGACCACTCGGTCAAATACCCTAGGGGAATAGCTTAAAATGTTTTAGTTAGGATTGACAAATTTCTTTACCCAGCAGATTTTGTAGTAATGGATATGAAGGAAGACGTACACATCCCAATCGTACTAGGAAGACCTTTCATGAATAAGGCCAAGGAAATCATCAACGTCTTCGCACAAACCATTAGCTTGCAGTCTCAGGGAGAAACCATCACTTTCCATATCGACAACCCAAACCCTGGAGAGCAAGCCGATATATACATGATATCCATGAACAAGACCGCGGAGGACAAAGAAACTGCAAAGCCAACAACTGAAAGGAACTCTAGCACGGAAATGGCAATCATGCCATATTTCCCGATTGACCTCCGACGAATAGTACAAGAGATGAAAAATGCATCTCCATCAGTGAAAAACTCAACGATGGAAGAAATGGGGATGAGAAAGATGGAAAAAGAAAACAAAAGCAGCATACCGCCAAGTAATCCGTTTATCACTGAAGAAATGGCGGGAAGTAACCACAACCATCCTACGAGAAGAGAAACACTGGAGGAATATTCAAAACGCACAAGATACCAACCGCAAACCATCATAGATCACAAAGTGCTCGAAGAATTCATCCAAAGAGTTGACAAAGTAGTAGGAGGAACTGGCTCTTTCCCCTGCTGAACTGCAATTCTGTCAACAATAGAAACGGACTTACGCTAGGATCTACAATGCCCTTAAAAGATATAACATCCCATTCACCTCAACGCAATGAGAGATGTTAGGATCCATTAGAGCACATATGAAAGAGACTACTGGACAGCCGAGCAGTCGTGCCGACATTTCAATGAGGAATGACCTCACATCATTGCTTAACTTGCTAAGTAGAGAAGATCACCTCAGTTCCATGGAAAGCGGGTCTATGGTTATCAACTCCACTATTGAAAAACAAGTTGAATTATTGATTGAAGAACTTAGTGATCTCGTTTGGGAGGAATCAAGGCGCGAACGACCTTTTAGGGTCACACATGAATCACCACTTGATATCGCTACTTTTGTTACAATCCATCTACGGGAGATTCAACAACAGAAAAGTAACTCCAGAAGAAACTTCATATTCCACTCAGGATGCAAGGAGATACTTCGTCAGCTTGTTCTAGTTTTCTCAGAATCCGACTTTCCATTCAACAACCATCAGCACCGGCAAATAGAGGACCTGTGCACATCCATCAGAAGATTCAACGGAGACCCAAGACCGAGAATTATGAAGACATTAAACTGCAATTCTTGGCGTTTGTATGCTCTCTCTGGCAAAACCCACCGCCAAGCAAGGTTGCTAAGACAGACATAACCACCATGACCGATCCTAGTGGACCTATCACTAAAGCAGTCGATTACATCACCGTCGGACTTCACGGCCTTGCGAGGACAACTTTAGAGCATCTTCAGAACTACAAGGCAGAATCGAGAGATGGTCCATTTGAATTAATAATGACAATAGTCAATCATTTCATGATAATCTATCCACCTCGATACACTTTTCCACAACCTAGGGCCCACAACATCAACACAGTGAATCCCATGGACGCATCCATCTCCATCTAGCTAGGAGAGAAGAAGTCGAGCTCTCGACTTTATAAGAGCGCTTCTCGGGAGGCAACCCGTGTTTACATTTCTGCAATTTTACATTCCAAGAAGTGATGAAGTCTCCGACTATCTTTCACACTTGGATTTACGAAGAAGACCGACGCATCAAGTTTTTAGCACCGGAATTAAGAAAAGTATATCCAACGTGTTCACACCTACGAGACAAATCACAAAAGACTTGAAGAAATCAGAGCACACAACAGCAACGAAGGGACTCTACGGAAAAGTCGGAAATCATGTGCTTCGGAGCACTCCTCATCATCACCTACAAGCCATATATATAAATGGGGTGTACTTCTGTTCTAAGCTCTTTTTCGTTATAAATATACCATATCCACTATGCTTATCACTAAGTGTGGGATTCAAACCCAACACACACTTCTGAAAGAATACGTCTTAGATGTTTCAGTTCTTAAGTGTGGGATTTTACCCCAATCAGAGCTTAGAATAACATCGAGGATGATGTTCCTTTAAGTGTGGGATAGCAGTAACTGTAAAATGGATAATGGTATATGCTTGATTCTAAGCTCGTTGCTCTTTAGACCATCCTTCTACAATAAGCAAACAAAATTTTTCAAAATTGAGTTAGAATGATTGTATTCTTCACCAAAAATTTTCCAACTTCACCAAAAATTTTCAAAATAAGCAAACAAAATTTTTCAAAATTTTTCAAAATTTTCCAACTTCACCAAAAACAAACTAGTGAAAAAAAAACAACAAAACCCCCTCTCACATCACCAACACTTCACCCCAAAAACCCTACATCACTTCCCTTAGAATGATTGTGGCAAGATCGACTTCGCGCTCACCAAAAAGGTAACGATTTGATTCTCGATCAAGCCTATGACGATAAACGATACATGACAGACATTCTGAGTGATTGATAATTTTAGAATAGGAAACCCTAAACACTTTGAGTGATTTGAGTGACCACCTTGAGAGGATCGCCTAGTCATGTATCCAAGATCAAAGATCAAAAGCACGCTCCCAAAGATTACAACCTCGTTTTTCAAGCAACAAATATTTCATTTTTTTCCAAAACCCCTTTAGTAAAAAGTTCTGCCTCAAAATATTTAATTATCTTCTTATCTTTAACTGTTGATGCATATTAGGTTGTCTGTCAGTTGGTCTATCGAGTTGTAATAAGTGTCGTTAGTTGTATAGTGAAATATATAGTTTTTGTTATATGCGACACTTAAGTTTTAGGTTAGGCGTCACTTGCCTTAGTGACGCATAGCGTCACTTAGGTAAGTGACGCATGAAGGCGGCCACATGCGACACTTCCACAAGTGACGCATGTCGGCTGACTTTTAGTATAAATACAAACCTACGGGTTTCCGGCTAGGGTTGACGAAACCCTAGCACCATTTGTCGACTAAGCTACTTTATAATCGTTCCCAAATAGTTATACAAGCTGATATACACGTTCTTATTGTTGAAATACATTTGTTCGGTTTGTGTTTGTTAGCCATACTTGCAATTGATTGATTCCGCCTTTCGATTGTAGTCAATAGTCATCTAGATCCAACGTCAAAGGGCACTCTCAACTGGTATCAGAGACATTAGGTGATAATATTGACGTTTAGAAGTCATTTTGGGTCCATTTCTGTTTTGTTTGAATCAAGAATCAAGATTACATACGGATTTTGGGTTGCTCAGGTGAAATACAGTCGATATTCTTCACCATTTACAGGTTTCGTCCATTAGGGTTCAAGGAATTTTCGTTAGGTTTACGAAAGTTCGAGTTTTTAGGGTTTTGGGATTTTTCAGCCGTTTTGCGACACTCGATCCGTCACTTGGACGCGTCACTTACAGCGGCACTACCTAATCCCAAATTAGGGTTTTAACCGTCACTTGAACGCGTCACTTGAAGCGTCATTTGAGGTTTATACGACACTTAACTTGAGTGTCGTTCACTCTAATTCACCGTCACTTACGTGCGTCACTCCTGCACGTCACTTGCGTATCAAGCGTCACTCCTGTTTGATCTTCCCTGGCATTTCTCCGGCAAAGGTCTACAGGTCCATGACTCCGGAAGAAAAGAAAGATTACGATATTGAGAAAAAGGCACATGCGGCTATCTGTATGTGCCTAACCAAAGACGTTTTAAGACTGTTCAAATCACACTAAACTGCATACGAACTTTGGAAAGCTATCGAAACTAGATGTGGTGGAAATCAAAGATATAAAGAAGCTAAGCTAGAACTGATAAAGAAACAGTATGATCTGTTTGATTCTCTACCAAATGAAACAGCTTCTGGAGTTTTTACTAGATACTCACAGTTGGTGAGTGAGTTGACAGAAGGAGGTTATAATTTTCCTCCACTTGAAGTGAATAAGAAGCTTTTGGATGTCTTGCCTAGTTCGTGGGATGTTAAAGTACAGCTTCTCAAGGAAAGTCAAGAATTAGCTACCATGAATTTGGATGAGCTAATTGGTATTCTTCAAGCACATGCAATGGAAATGAAGAAGAGGGAATGCAAATCGGGCAGTTTTGTTCAAGACCCGTCTCTATATGGAGGAAAAGTCAGCACCGGCAAGACTTATGGTGGAATGGCTTTTGTTTCCTCTACGAGCTCTCCACTTCAAGCCCTATTGTATTCTACTGGTGCTCCTCATCCAGTATATGCTTCTGGACCCTCACAAGGGTCACAACAGTAGGTTTCTGTCTCTCCTGCTATTCAAGAGCAGGCTGCTATCTATACAGCCTTTCTAAGCTCTTATAAGGATTTGGTTTCACAACCAAACGCTACTTTGGAACTGGCAAAAGAGGATTATGCTCAACTTGATGATGATGATCTTGAGCAAATGGACTTGAACTGGAACATTGCCATGATATTAAGGCGTGTTCAGAAATTCTTGCAATGAACTGGTCGCAAGAGTTTGGAGGGAGATGGCAAAACCAGTTTTGGTTTTGATAAAAGCAAAGTGCGCTGTTACAACTGTCAAAATCTGGGACACTTTGCAAGAGAGTGTGAGAAACCAAAGGTTCCTCCGTCAGGCTTCATAAAGCCTGATGCTCCCAGAACTACTGAGAAGGATCAAGTGAAGCAAGCAACAGCTGACGCACTTGTTGTTTTTGAGCCAACCAACACGGATTGGAGTATCTATGCTGAGAATTATCAGCAGTGTCTCATGGCTCACATTTCAAATGAGGTACGCAATGAACCTGAAAAACCTTTGAACTGTATCTCATGCATTAAGTTAACTGAATCCTTAAGGTGCTTTCAAGTAGACAACGTAGACTTAAGGAAAAAGGTCGAAAAACTTAGTGACTCAAACAGATACCTAAAAGCAAATGAACAATTAAATGATAAGAAAATAGAAGCTTATCAACAGGACACACTTAGGTATAAGTCTAAAGTTTTTAGTCAACAGGATGCTATTGATAGTTATATTGCTGAAATAGACCGTTTGAAAAAGGAACATTCTGATCTTAAAGATGAATATGATAAATATAAAAGTAAGATTCTAGGTTCCTCCTCGTCTACTGTTGCCTTTAGTGAAATTCTCAACAAGCAAAGGACAGATCACAAAACAAAGACGGGACTAGGTTATAATGTAGTCCCGCCTCCTACTGAATACTGTCCTATGCCTGTTAAGGAGGGCACCGAAGAGATTCCGGTTGACTATGCATTGTTATACGGGGTCAAATCTAAGGGTAATAAAGTTAACAACAGGTGAAGGAGAAAACTAAACGGACAGAGTATCCTTCACCTCAGTTTGTTAAATCGGAATGTGAATCTCCAGTTAGTAATGAGGAGATTGTTGAGATTGAGGATATTACCGATGAGGAGTATCCTGAGTTTAAAAAGAATGTTGAAGTAAAAGCTGAAAAATTGTTAAAGGTGGAACCTACAATTAAGGTTCAACCTAACAAAGAAAAGAATAAGGTTTTAAAATCAAAATCTCAAACTTTACAATCACCTGTAAAGATTTTGCAACATAAACCTTCTACTTCAACCTCTCAACCTAAACAGGAAACTCCTAAGACGTGCACGAAATGTGCATGTTCTAGAAACGTTTCTTCAACTCCGGTGATAAATCCTCAGCCTCAACCAGCTGTTGAGACTAGAGCATATTTTTACTGCAAGAGACAAGGACATCTAATTCGTGAATGTCCCAAATTGTCTCATCAGAATTACGGGAGAGAAATGCCTAGGACATCTATTTTCAGAAATTCTTTTTCAAGATCTCCTCCTAGGCGTTACTCTGTCTCTCCCATACTAGCTGTAAAAACGAGTAATGTTGGGCAAAAACCTTTGCCAAAACTAGAACCTAACACTACTCCAAAGCCAAATTACGAACCATCCAAGGTCTGGAAAAGAAAAGAGTCTATTACGGACTCTAGTGTCATCAATAATAACACATCAGATACAAAATCTGATTTGTTTAAAAATAAAGTTTTATCTGATGTGCTTATTGTTGTTGACTATGGTCGACCTAAGTCTGTAAAGGCTTGGGTCACCGTTTCTCACTAATCTCCTATTTTATGTGTTGTAGCAGTCAGAACGCGTTAAAGACAGTGAATGGTTTGTGGACAGTGGCTGTTCGCGACACATGACGGGTGATGTGTCCCTTTTGACGGATGTTAAACCACATTCTGGAGGACACGTTGCATTTGCTGGAGATACAGGGGGAACCATTTCGGGTAGAGGAACGCTAACTAACGGGAAAGTTAGATTCGAGAATGTGAACTATGTGGCTCAACTGACCCACAACTTGCTGAGCGTTTCACAAGTATTTGATAAGGATTATACAACAGCGTTCACAAAGACGGAATGTGTGATTTTGAAGCCGGGTTTCGTTATCCCCGAGGAATGGGTGCTTTTAAGGGCGCCACGGAGAAACGACACCTATGTTATGAATATGCGAACCGTGGAGACAAAAGATGAGTATACATGTCTCCTTTCGAAGGCTTCAGAAAAGGAATCACTATTGTGGCATCGACGAATCGGACACATCCATTTTCGTAAGATGAACTTTTTGATAAACAATGACTTGGTAAATGGAGTCCCTAAACAGTCATTCGCGCTAAAAGATGACTGCGTCGCCTGCCATAAAGGGAAACTTCATAAGAAACCTCACAAGCCAAAATTAGTGAATTCCATTGCGGCACCATTGGAGCTATTGCATATGGACCTATTTGGTCCTATTTCTACCAAGAGCATCGGTGGGAAATCTTATTGCTTAGTAGTCACCGATGACTACTCGAGATTTTCATGGGTGTATTTTCTGGGTGCGAAGAGTGAAACACCAGACATTCTGGTGTATCTGTTAGATAAGTTGGCAAACTTATGCAACTTAAAGGTGAAAAGACTGCGAAGTGACAACGGGACTGAATTCAAGAACTCTACTCTTGAGTTATATTGTGCCACGAAAGGCATTGACCATCAGTTCAGTGCCCCTCGAACTCCTCAACAGAACGGAGTTGCTGAGCGTAAAAATAGGACTATTATCGAGACAGCTCGGACTAAGCTGGCCGATTCTAAGCTTCCTATAATCTTTTGGGCAGAAGCAGTTAGTACTGCTTGCTATGTTTTGAATCACGTGCTCACGGTTAAGAAGAAGAATAAGACATGCTATGAACTCTTCAACAACCGTAAGCCCACTTTGCAGTTTCTGGAACCTTTCAGGTGTCCGTGTTTGATTATGGTCTCCAAAGATAAGGTCTCGAAGTTTGGAGCTAAAGCAGTTGAAGGGATCTTCCTTGGATATTCAGTCAACTCTCCGAATAAACGAGTCTACATCAAATCAACTCACCAGGTGGAAGAGCATTTTGAGGTGAAATGCTTGCGATACACAGATCCTCCTCAAGGAACAGGTCCTAAATGGTTATTTAATTACAAGGACGTGTTCAATTCGTTCGACATACCCGAAGGACATGATGACGAGGATGAGATAGTTACTCTGCTTCATGGTATAAGTTTGTGTCAAGACACTTCTACTTTAAAACCAGCATCTTCACCTACACCAACACCTACTCCACCACCTCCAACACCTACTCCTACACCCACACCACTATCTACTACATCCACACCATTGCCTACAGTTCCAACTTCGGATGTTCCTTCGACTTCAGGAACAACTAATGCAACAGAACATCCAGATGATCCCAACATGCCACCATTAGAAGAAGACGAGGAAGAAGAAATGGTCCATTCTCACCTGTTCTGTAATGAAGATGATTCGGAACCTCCTGTGCAACCTGAAAGTACTACTGCTCCTGCAAGTAACACTGTTCCCGTCACTGAAGGGGGCATGAATAATTTGGAGTTAGTACTTGCAACTGATCGAATCCCAGTCACACGTGTACACAGGGATCACCCCATCGATAATATTATCGGTGATCCTAATGCTGCTGTTCAAACAAGGCACCAAGTACAGCAAAATCCAAATCAAGAAATGTTGAATTTGGTTGCCCGGATAAATTCCTGTCATTTATCCCAAATTGAACCGAAGAAGGTTGATGATGCCTTAAAAGATCCATCTTGGGTCGAGGCTATGCAAGAAGAGTTGCAGTAGTTCAACAAGTTGCACGTGTGGGATATAGTTCCATTACCCAAAGGTGCTCACTTAACTGGCACTCGATGGGTGTTTCGCAATAAGATGGATGATAGGGGTATTGTAATTCGGAATAAAGCCCGATTGGTCATTCAAGGATTCAGTCAGATCGAGGGCTTGGATTATGATGAAGTCTTCGCTCCTGTGGCAAGACTTGAGTCCATTCGGATCTTCCTTGCTTTTGCGTCTTTCAAAGAGTTTCGCATTCACCAACTTAATGTTAAGAGCGCATTTTTATATGGACAAGTAGACACTGATGTCTATGTGAAACAGCCTCCTGGCTTTGAAGACCCTGAGCATCCAGAATACGTCTGCAAGTTAAACAAGGCGTTATATGGTCTTCATCAAGCCCCACGATTATGGTATGAGAGGCTTACTACCCATTTAGTTAAGCATGGATTTGTTCATGGGAATATCGACAGTACTTTGTTCATTCGCAAAGAACGGACTGGCGATCGAGAAGATATGCTACTTATGCAGGTGTATGTGGACGACATTATTTTTGGCTCTACAAATGAAGCGATGTGCAAGCACTTTGAGGAGATCATGAAATATGAGTTTGAGATGAGTGTGATGGTGGAGCTCAAATTCTTTTTAGGTGTACAAGTTGAGCAGTCTCCAAAAGGTATTTATATTCATCATTCAAAGTATGTCAAAGACATGTTGACTCGATATGATCTGCTCAATTGTAAAACCTATGGGACTCCCATCGAGCTTAATCATAATCTCAGACTGGCTAACGATGAAGAAGATTGCAAAGAAAAGGACTATCGATCAATGATAGGTTCTTTGATGTACTTGACTGCGTCTCGACCAGATATTGTGTTTGCGGTATCCGTATGCTCTCGCTTTCAAGCCAAAACAAAGGTGTCTCATATGAGGGCAGTAAAGCGAATCTTTGGTTATCTCAAACATAGACCCAATCTTGGTCTATGGTATTCAAATGAGAAATCCTTCGCTCTTTCTGCCTATTCGGATTCAGATCATGGTGGCTGCAGCATAGACAAGAAGTCAACCACTGGTGGTATATATTGATAGTTTCCTCTGTTATACGTAAGTATAGACCTGGCTTCTGTTAATATGTACTTTAAAATTAAGCAAACACAAGTCAAAGAACTTGAAAAGTCTTTAAAATAAAGATACCTTACACGGTCGCCAAAATGGTTTGACCAAGTCTGGTTTTGCTTAAACCTGAATCAAGCTATGTCGCTCTATTGTACGTAAGTACAGACCTGTCACCGCTGACTTGATTCTTAAAATTGATTTTCTTATATTCTATCTGTAAATGGAAACATGGTCTGTGTCTTAAGTAAAGATGTATATCCAAGATGGGAACCACAGCGAAATGCACATACCAATAATAAAATACCTCCTAGATGTGAGTATAACATGTTTAAGTGGACAAATATACTAATAATCGTTTTTTTGAAATAATTTTTATAAAAAGTGTTTTTAGTATGTCAAGTAAATTTAAGGAGGACAAATATACTGATGATCGAAATAACACTTACTGTTCCTAATAAGTGCATGTTATTGCGATATGATCCCTAACCAGACTATATCAACTCCATCACCAAAAAGAATGTGTTAATTTTTCTAGTTGTAAATTTACATTCTTGTATGTCTTTTTATTTTATCTAAGTTAGTGTAATTTTAGTTATTATCCAAGTTACAGTTACCTTTTCCAAATTTGAGTACCGAAATCACAACGCGAAAATCGATGAAATCGTAACTTTTTCACTAAAAGTGATCTGCGCGTCACTTTCATAAGTGACGCTACCAGTGACGCATACGATATTGCGTCACTTACTTAAGTGACGCAGTAAGTGTCGGGGTAAGCTACGCTATAAGTGTCGGGTTGAGTGACGCACACTAGGGTTTGTGTATAAATACTCTTCCCCACGACACTCAACCTAACCACTTTTCAACTACTTATACCGTCACTTGCTCTGACATACCGACACTCAAACTGTCTCTGCGTCACTTCCATCTGTGCGTTTTTCTTCGATTGATTCGTGCATTCTACTGCTTGTTCGTGCATTCCACTGCTTTATCTTTGTTTCCCTCATTCCTACGATCTATTTGGTACTAATCTTAACCTTTTTCTTTTGATATTCATGATGTATATTTAAATTAGGGTTACGGTTTGGGTTTAAGTTTGAATTCGTTCGATTTAATGCTGTATTGTTAATGTTTTTGTGTAATAAAGGGTGTGTAATACTCATTTTTACCATGCGCACACCCTGGTAACTTCATTTTTCAAAAACCCCAAATTTGAAATCTGGGTATGAACAGTGACACGATGATCTTCATCGTTGCGTCACTTTGTGCGTCACTTACCTCAAGTGACGCTATTTGGTAATTTTGAAAGCCCATACCTTCACTTAATAAGTGACACTTATTCCTGCGTCACTTCTTAAGTGACTCGTGTAGTGACGCATATACTTGCTTTACTTGTTAAGACCGTCACTCATCCTAGTGACACCTCTTAATGCGTCACTTCCCTAAGTGACTGTCTAAGTGACGCCTATGTCTATACGTCACTTATACCGTCACTCCTTAAGTGACTCCCTTAGGATACCGTCACTATGTTAACTGTCGCATGTTCTTCACCCGTCACTTCTTAAGTGTCGTATACATTTAATCAATAAATACAAACGTCACTTACATCAGTGCCGCTTGATAGCGTCACTTACCATAAGTGACGCTATACTTTAATTTTAATTTTGAACACTGTATACTACGACACTTCCTTAGTGACGGTCGTGGCCATGCGTCACTTACCATAAGTGACGCCTAAAGTCAAAATTCGTTTTTTAACCTATCTGTGTTCGGGCTAACTCTATAACGATTTCGGTTATTTTTCTTTGTATTTTAGCTTACAGATGGCTGAGCTACCGAACTACTACCGCCGTACCAACACCCGACACAACATTACGGCTTTTCTAGAGTCTACGCATGCAAATTCGGCGCCTTTTAGGCCAATGATCGAGTTTCTACGCAGATCAAGGATTCATCATGCGATTACTGCATCGACTCCGGTTTACATGAACCAAATCGAGGAGTTCTATGATCATGCAGTGATCAGGGTTCAGGGTGATGTTCCCAAGATTGTATCAACTATGTTTGGTGAGGAGATCGAGATCACTGAGAATTCGATTAGACGGGTTCTCCAGTTTGCTGACAACTCTACGATGCCCACCATGTTCCCTACCACGTTTATCTATGGGGGACTTCAGAGGATGGGTTATCCGGCAAATCAGCTTTCGGACTTCAGGAAGCAGTATCTCTGCAGAGTATGGAGGTACTTATGCCATATTATTATCGTCTGCTTATCTCTGAGGAAAGGGGGATACGATGCTGCTAGTCACCTCACACTTTCTCTTATGTTGGCCCTGATTTACAACAAACCGTACAATTTCAGCGGTTATATTTTCGGCAACATGGTGGAAAATATCCAAGCTGGTAAGGATAAGTGGCTGCAGTATCCGAGGTTTGTGCAGCTGTTACTGAATGATCTAAATCTTGAGATTGCACCGGATTAGAGGTCTCTTCTGGTACCGACGCCTATGCTTTTGCGAGTCTTCAACGACTGCAAGCTCGCGCCAAAGGGCGAGCCGGTTTTGGCTGATCGCGAACTCTTCGGGCACATAGTGAATGAAAACTATGTTGCGCCGCACGATCATGGTTTTGAGGATGATGTCGTTCCTCCGGTCAACGAGGACGACTTGGTTGATGCTGCTATAGCTCAAGATTTAGACGATATCGATCGTGTTGACCGAGTCGAGGCTGATTTTGATGATGGTGGGCCCACACCATCCGATTCTGAGGGTGACGTGCCCCCACAATCTGCTTTTGATGGTATTCAGCTTGCCGATCCTCGACGCTTTAAGCGTATACTGAGATGGATCTTTGCTGGCAGGGTCCATGTCCCGAGGAATCCGGGCAAACGTCCTGCTGGGTCTTCACCCTCTTATGCCGATTTACCTCTCCGTCGACGCCAGCGGACGACAGTGGTTATAGAGGAACCGACCTCTCAACGACAACAACCACCACCACCATCTGATATGCTGTCATTACAAATGATTCTGGCTCAGATGGATCTTTTGCAGCAAAGGTTTGCTGACCAACAGGCTCTGATTGCTGCTCAGGCTTCTCAGATTAAAGATTTGGAGCTCAAGGCTGCTGAGGTGGACAATCTCCAGCTTCAGGTGACGAATCTGTCGTCTAGGGTCTTAGAGTTGGAGTCTGTTACAATAGTTTCGGGGGAGGATACTCCTAGAGAGTTAGAAACAAATGTAACTCCTCCTCCTGAACCAGAAAATGTACAATCTTCTGATATCAATGAAAACATCGCTTTAGATTATTTTGTTGATGTTCCGGGACAACCGACTCCGATTGTAGCCGACTATTCAAATGTCAATCTGACATATCTGCAGAGTTTGGTTAATAGATTTGATGAAGTTGATAGATCTTTTGATCCCGATGATATTGAGATGGATGCAGAGGTTCCAGGGTCGGATGAGGAATACATGGATAATCCTAATCAAGAACCGGCACCTGAACGTGAACCGGAGCCAGCGTTTAGGCAACCTGCTCAAGCATTCGATTTTGATGCTCCGGTTATCGAAACAGACTCTTCCGAGGATGAGGCAGAACCTTCAATGGGACAATCTACTGCAGAATCAGTTCCTGCGTCTACATCTTCTAGAATTTCGAAACCACAAGTGGTTTATAAGTCAATTGCACTTGAATTGAAAACGTGTAAAACTTATCTGGTTAGAGGTGAATTGACTGGGTTGATCAGAAGTTGGAAGTTCGATGTTGACAACTTTTTGATTCTGATAAAGAGAAGCGACGGCGTGCAATACTTCAAACCGAGATTTAATCATATTAGCACTTTTCCGAAGGTTGAATTGAATCGTCTTGCTCAGTTAAACATTGTCAATCACTCTGAAGATACTCGAGGAGTTCTTTTTCAGAGAATTCTGAGAAAAGAGATTTATAGCAAGAAATATTTATGGATTAGGCCAGAGCTAGGAGTTCGATACTCATACAAAAAGAAGATTGATTTGAGAACTCAACAACCGATCGTGAAATATCATTATCCACCAGCTGCTAGTCTTAAGACTGTTCCCTTACAAGAGTTGCCACTGGATTTCTTATGCGATCTTAAGTATTGGTGGTTTGACTCTGTAACTCAAGAAGCAGTAATCGAATATTCTACAAAGACAGCTGTGGCACAAGCACAGGATGTTTGGGGAGAATGGCCGATTAAGGAATACGTGGGAAAGTCAATTCGCGTTTTTGATCCGATCAGCCTAATCAACTTGACGAAGAAAGATTTGAAAGCTCTCTTCAAAAATAAACTTCAGTATAATCAAGATGATTTAGAAGAGGCTTCAAAATTCACAAGGGTGGTCGAGATATGTTTAAAGGTGGGAATACATGCTGGAGGTACATTCCCAGAAGGTTGGTGCTAAATGCTAAATTTGAAGATTTTGAAGATTTTGAAGACCAAGCTGAAGACACGGGGGAGTTTGTTGATGCATATTAGGTTGTCTGTCAGTTGGTCTATCGAGTTGTAATAAGTGTCGTTAGTTGTATAGTGAAATATATAGTTTTTGTTATATGCGACACTTAAGTTTTAGGTTAGGCGTCACTTACCTTAGTGACGCATAGCGTCACTTAGGTAAGTGACGCATGAAGGCGGCCACATGCGACACTTTCACAAGTGATGCATGTCGGCTGACTTTTAGTATAAATACAAACCTACGGGTTTCCGGCTAGGGTTGACGAAACCCTAGCACCATTTTTCGACTAAGCTACTTTGTAATCGTTCCCAAATAGTTATACAAGCTGATATACACGTTCTTATTGTTGAAATACATTTGTTTGGTTTGTGTTTGTTAGCCATACTTGCAATTGATTGATTCCGCCTTTCGATTGTAGTCAATAGTCATATAGATCCAACGTCAAAGGGCACTCTCATTAACCACGTTGAAATTCGAGTTTGCGTGAGGACAAGCAAAGTTCTAAGTGTGGGATACTTGATATCGCGTAAAAAGTCATGTTTTTACTACCGATATCTCTCTCATTCTGGAAAAATTCTTGGCACTTTAAACTCAAAAACAGTACAAATCAATGATATTATGCCAAGATGGTCAAAACAAGATTGCACGACAAAAATCAAGCAAAACGAATGAAAAAACGAAGATTCTACACATGTTTGAAAATTCAAGGCATCAAAACGATATTTCAAGACAAAAGTGCCCATCATCAACATCCATCTCATCTAAGATGTCTGTTTTCAAATTACGAATCGAACAGAAGAAGAATCAACAAAAACGGATAAAGAATGAAGATTCTACGCCCGCCGGAAGATCCAAATCATTCGTACACAATATCTGGAGATAGGAGACATTTTTTTGGGACATCTTTACATCAAAATCTTCGTTTTTGAATTACGAATCCAACGCAAAAAGAATCAACGCAAACGGACGCATAACGAAGAAGATACGCACGAATTAAGCAACGCAGCGAAAGACGACGAACCGGGGCGGGTGGCAGCCAGCCGCCGCCGGCCAACTGCCAGCCGCCGCCGGCCTACTGGTGGGCGGCGCCAGCCTCCACCCCCCCGTCTCTTTTGCACTTTTTCATCCTTGCTCGTACCTGATGGACCACCTTTCGCTACTTTTTCGTACCTGGTGCACCACCTTTCGCTACTTTTTCTAATGTGAGCCTAGGGATGCTAATGTTAGCCATATTTTCCCTATAAATAGCAGCCCCTAAGCCTCATTTTTACACACACCATTCTTAGAACAATATACGTCTCTTAAGATATTGCTTCTACTTTCTTTCTATTTTCTTACTAAAAATTAGTTTTAGGCTAGTTTAGGAGCTTGTTTAGAATAGAAGGAAAGTACGGAACGCATTGTAAATCTTCGGTGTAAGCTTGGAATTGTGTCAATTAATTCAAGTCGACTTTCTCCCGCATTTAATCCTGATGCTTTCTAATCCTTATCTATCTTAATTAATTACGTTTATATTGATTATGCTAGATTTAGTTATTACCATGATTAGAGAATAGTATACTTGTTGTGTTTGCTTGCGATGTAGTTAATTAATTATGGGATGATTTATAATTAAAGTGAGGAACGATGTGAATAACTAGGGGATTTATTGGGTAGTCTTAAGCAAGGGCTAGTTTAAAGTCATAAATGAACTTTTTAAATATACGAATCTGTTAGGATGACTAGGAATCGTTATATGATTCAGTTATGTCTAGTACCTTAAGATTCTATTCCCGTTCATATGAAAGTATTATTAAACCGTAATCAATATTTAGCTTATTATTCTAAATACTTTGTGATGTTACCATAACCTAGCTCCCGGTGTGACATGCTAATGGGATTTTAATTAGTAGGGAATCTAGTGTTTACATCACGAGTATTCAAGATTAATAATTAACAAATATCTTTCAACACAGTTTCTCCAAACATCGTCCCATAACTTAATTAACGAAGTCGCAATAAACACTATCTTTATTTTATCTGCTTTATCTTTTATTTTTATTTCGCTTTTATTTATTTACTTGCCTAAGTTAGTTAATATAAAAACCAAAACTCCCTCACTATTTTATAAAACCTTCACTAGTTTGAAAGCCCTCATCTGCCACGCCTTAGTTTCAATTCAGTCGGTTTGAAGAACGACTCTAGGTCATACCTACCAGTTGCTCACTCTTAGGATTATCATTATTAGGGAAAACTTAGGCCCCGCATATACAAATTTAAAACACCCACTGATGCCCGTCGCCAGTAGCCGATGCAACGACAAGGGTTGAAATCCTTACCGACCGCTGGTGGCGTATCAAGTTTTTGGCGCCGCTGCCGGGGAGCCAATTGTACGATCCTTAGGCGTTAAGACGAACTTACTTACTAGTGAACCTTTAGGATTTCTTTATTTTTCCTTCCTTTTACCACTTTTAGAAATGACCACCCCTATCCATTCAACTAGTCAACCACCTGCCAATGAGACTATGACTGCTGCATGTATAACTCTCGCTGAAGACTCTAAACCTTTGATTGAAGGTCGAGGAGGACCAATCGTCTATCCGGAAACCGATAGAACTTCATTTGAATTAAAGCCCCATATTCTTCAGTTAGTCCAAAACATCTGTCAATTTTGTGGCCTACCAAATGATGATCCAAACTCCCACCTTGACAAATTCATTTCCTTATCCAACTCCTTTAAGCCGATTGGGGTTAATCAGGACATAGTCTATCTATACCTATTTCCCTATTCACTCACTCTCAATGCACAAACCTGGTTTGAGGAACTAGAAATAAACTCTATAACCTCTTGGGTAGAATTAGCAACCAAATTTTTGGCCAAATATTTTCCCCCATCAAAACAATCCACGTTTAGGTCCAACATCATAAACTTCCGCCAAGTTCACGATGAATCAATCTACGATGCATGGGAACGCTTTAAGAAATTGCTTAAGAAATGTCCAAATCATCGTTTTGAGTGCTCAGACCAGTTGCGCATTTTCTACAATAGTCTCTGCCCACATCACCGTCCTTTACTTGATACCGCCTCTCAAGGCAGTTTTATGAACTGTACGATCGATGACGCTTGGAGCCTTGTTGAGAAAATGACAATACACAGCCATGACTGGAACAGTGATAATTACCCCTCACTAATTAATACCTCTTCCTCACAAATCTCTAGTTTTGACGACACCCTGATACAAGTCATTCAAGGACTCTCAGCTAGACAAGACCAAACTGATATCATCTTAAGAGATCATTTGACTTTCTTAAAAGCTTTAGAATCCCAATTAGGACATGTAGCACCGCGTATTAACGCTAAACCTCAGGATAGTCCAACTAGTTGCCATAAGGAGGCTTCCCATATTCAAGACTCTCATGTAGCACATAGCCCACCTACGATTTCTTCTCCGGTGAAGGAACCACCTATTGTCCCATTGACAATAGATTTAGTGTCTACATCAAATAGGAAAATTCCATTTCCGGCTCGTCTTAAACAACGACCAGACAAGCTTAAGTCTTTTAAACTTGATAGGAAATTCCTAGATACCGTACCTGAAGTTCATTCTAAAAAGTACTTCTGAAAACTTCTTACAACCAAGGATAAGGTACCAAAAGTACCCAATGTCCCGCTAAACGAGGAATGTTCAGCTATCTTGAAAAATACTATCCCTGAAAAACTCAGAGATACCGGACGTTTTACTCTCCCCTGTTCTATCTACAATTCAGGCATCATCTGTTCTTTTGCTGACTTAGGAGCCAGTGTCAATCTTATGCCATTCTCGCTTTTCAAGAGGCTTGAGTTAGAAAATCTTTGACCTACCAAAATGACCATACAGCTTGCAGACCACTCAGTCAAATACCCTAGGGGAATAGCTTAAAATGTTTTAGTTAGGATTGAAAAATTTCTTTACCCAGCAGATTTTGTAGTAATGGATATGAAGGAAGACGTACACATCCCAATCGTACTAGGAAGACCTTTCATGAATACGGCCAAGGAAATCATCAACGTCTTCGCACAAACCATTAGCTTGCAGTCTCAGGGAGAAACCACCACTTTCCATATCGACAACCCAAACCCTGGAGAGCAAGCCGATATATACATGATCTCCATGAACAAGACCGCGGAGGACAAAGAAACTGCAAAGCCAACAACTGAAAGGAACTCTAGCACGGAAATGGCAATCATGCCATATTTCCCGATTGACCTCCGACGAATAGTACAAGAGATGAAAAATGCATCTCCATCAGTGAAAAACTCAACGATGGAAGAAATGGGGATGAGAAAGATGAAAAAAGAAAACAAAAGCAGCATACCGCCAAGTAATCCGTTTATCACTGAAGAAATGATGGGAAGTAACCACAACCATCCTACGAGAAGAGAAACACTGGAGGAATATTCAAAACACACAAGATTCCAACCGCAAACCATCATAGATCACAAAGTGCTCGAAGAATTCATCCAAAGATTTGACAAAGTAGTAGGAGGAATAATCGGCGTAGTCAACATGCTGGCTCTTTCCCCTGCTGAACTGCAATTCTGTCAACAATAGAAATGGACTTACGCTAGGATCTACAATGCCCTTAAAAGATCTAACATCCCATTCACCTCAACGCAATGGGAGATGTTAGGATCCATTAGAGCACATATGAAAGAGACTACTAGACAGCCGAGCAGTCATGCTGACATTTCAATGAGGAATGACCTCACATCATTGCTTAACTTGCTAAGTAGAGAAGATCACCTCAGTTCCAAGGAAAGCGGGTCTATGGTTATCAACTCCACTATTGAAAAACAAGTTGAATTATTGATTGAAGAACTTAGTGATCTCGTTTGGGAGGAATCAAGGCGCGAACAACCTTTTAGGGCCACACATGAATCACCACTTGATATCGCTACTTTTGTTACAATCCATCTACGGGAGATTCAACAACAGAAAAGTAACTCCAGAAGAAACTTCATATTCCACTCAGGATGCAAAGAGATACTTCGTCAGCTTGTTCTAGTTTTCTCAGAATCCGACTTTCATGATAATCTATCCGCCTCGATACACTTTTCCACAACCTAGGGCCCACAACATCAACACAGTGAATCCCATGGACGCATCCATCTCCATATAGCTAGGAGAGAAGAAGTCGAGCTCTCGACTTTATAAGAGCGCTTCTCGGGAGGCAACCCGTGTTTACATTTCTGCAATTTTACATTCCAAGAAGTGATGAAGTCTCCGACTATCTTTCACACTTGGATTTACGAAGAAGACCGACGCATCAAGTTTTTATCACCGGAATTAAGAAAAGTATATCCAACGTGTTCACACCTACGAGACAAATCACAAAAGACTTGAAGAAATCGGAGCACACAACAGCAACGAAGGGACTCTACGGAAAAGTCGGAAATCATGTGCTTCGGAGCACTCCTCATCATCACCTACAAGCCATATATATAAATGGGGAGTACTTCTGTTCTAAGCTCTTTTTCGTTATAAATATACCATATCCATATGCTTATCACTAAGTGTGGGATTTAAACCCAACACACACTGCTGAAAGAATACGTCTTAGATGTTTCAGTTCTTAAGTGTGGGATTTTACCCCAATCAGAGCTTAGAATAACATCGAGGACGATGTTCCTTTAAGTGTGGGATAGCAGTAACTGTAAAATGGATAATGGTATATGCTTGATTCTAAGCTCGTTGCTCTTTAGACCATCCTTCTCCAATAAGCAAACAAAATTTTTCAAAATTGAGTTAAAAATATGTTGAAAATGAAAAATTTTAGACAGAATAATTTACTTTGGGGAAAAGGATAAAGAAAATACAAATTCTTTTGAGCAATTAGGATAGTAATCCCATAAAGAGCATCGCATGACTAGGCACACAATAAACCAACTTTCGATTCGTGAGGTATCTTGAGCCATATAAAGTATTCACCTTTAATGCTTCACATCTTCGATTCTTGAGTGTGCCGATGTATGCATTTAGAATCAGAACTTGCTCCTGCTATGCATTTCGAATCCAGATTGGTTAGTGAAAAGGAGATTGAATCACATCATTCTAAAACCCATCCATACACCCAAACACCCAAAAATAGACACATTACCCCTGCTTTCTCAAAAGCAACCCCCAAACTTTAAAATAAAGTTCCAAAGATGAAAGAAGAGAAATCGCAAGGAGATGACGTCGAAAAAAAAGGAGAAAAAAAGTTCAAGAAGAAAAATTTGAAGAAAAAGAAAATCAATTGGAGAAAAAGACCAAAAGAAAAGGGCGTCAATCCTCCCAAAAATTCCAACTTCACCAAAAACAAACTAGTGAAAAAAAAAAAAACAACAAAACCCCCTCTCACATCACCAACACTTCACCACAAAAACCCTACATCACTTCCCTTAGAATGATTGTGGCTAGATCGACTTCGCGCTCACCAAAAAGGTAACGATTTGATTCTCGATCAAGCCTATGATGATAAACGATACATGACTGGCATTCTGAGTGATTGACAATTTTAGAATAGGAAACCCTAAACACTTTAAGTGATTTGAGTGACCACCTAGAGAGGATCGCCTAGTCATGTATCCAAGATCAAAGATCAAAAGCACGCTCCAAAAGATTACAACCTCGTTTTTCAAGCAACAAATATTTCATTTTTTCCAAAACCCCCTTTATTAAAAAGTTCCGCCTCAAAATATTTCATTAACTGCTTATCTTTAACCATGTTGAAATTCGAGTTTGCTTGAGGACAAGCAAAGTTCTAAGTGTGGGATACTTGATATCGCGTAAAAAGTCATGTTTTTACTACCGATATCTCTCTCATTCTGGAACAATTCTTGGCATTTTAAACTCAAAAACAGTACAAATCAATGATATTATGCCAAGATGCTCAAAACAAGGTTGCACAACAAAAATCAAGCAAAACGAATGAAAAAACGAAGATTCTACACACGTTTGAAAATTCAAGGCATCAAAACGATATTTCAAGACAAAAGTGCCCATCAACAACATCTATCTCATCTAAGATGTTTGTTTTCAAATTACGAATCGAACAGAAGAAGAATCAACAAAAACGGATAAAGAATGAAGATTCTACGCTCGCCGGAAGATCCAAATGATTCGTACGCAATATCTGGAGATAGGAGACATATTTTTGGGATATCTTTACATCAAAATCTTCGTTTTTGAATTACGAATCCAACGCAAAAAGAATCAACAGAAACGGACGCATAACGAAGAAGATACGCGCGAATTAAGCAACGCAGCGAAAGACGACGAACCGGGGCGGGTGGCAGCCAGCCGCCGCCGGCCTGCTGGTGGGCGGCGCCAGCCTCCACCCCCCGTCTCTTTTTCACTTTTTCATCCTTGCTCGTACCTGGTGCACCACCTTTCGCTACTTTTTCGTACCTGGTGCACCACCTTTCGCTACTTTTTCGTACCTGGTGCACCACCTTTCGCTACTTTTTCTAATGTGAGCCTAGGGATGCTAATGTGAGCCATATTTTCCCTATAAATAGCAGCCCCTAAGCCTCATTTTTACACACACCATTCTTAGAACAATATACTTCTCTTAAGATATTGCTTCTACTTTCTTTCTATTTTCTTACTAAAAATTAGTTTTAGGCTAGTTTAGGAGCTTGTTTAGAATAGAAGGAAAGTACGAAACGCATTGTAAATCTTCAGTGTAAGCTTGGAATTGTGTCAATTAATTCAAGTCGACTTTCTCCCGCATTTAATCCTGGTGCTTTCTAATCCTTATCTATCTTAATTAATTATGTTTATATTGATTATGCTAGATTTAGTTATTGCAATGATTAGAGAATAGTATATTTGTTGTGTTTGCTTGCGATGTAGTTAATTAATTATGGGATGATTTATAATTAAATATTAAAGATAGGTAGTATCTCTTTAATCGTCTTATTGCATGTTCTTGTTTGATTTTTGCCTTAGGATCATCATAGTGGTAAAATATAAACGGTCTTAATTATCGTAAAGTAATATGATGGCCCCTATTCGACTGTTACTCGATATAGTACTGGAAACACTTCAAGGTGGAGTACAAATGTATGGAAGTCGAGTAACGACCGAAGGTAGTTATATTAGGGACTAACATATAAAATGAGAAACCTAGTTTAATTAACCTTTCTAAATAGACTTTTAAACTTCAATTTAATCTATCGCCTTTCCACCAATAAACGTGATTACAACACCTTTTTAACGACGTCCAATTAAAAGGTAGTCAGTCATCTGTGTCAATATAATTTGTCAAAGGTATGAAACTATGGAACCGCAAGGCTACATGGGGTATTATCGTAGGACAAGACATGGTCAAGGTTTGAAGCAGTGGAACCACTTAAAGTGAGGAACGTTGTGAATAACTAGGGGATTTATTGGGTAGTCTTAAGCAAGGGCTAGTTTAAAGTCATAAATGAACTTTTTAAATATACGAATCTGTTAGGATGACGAGGAATCGTTATATGATTCAGTTATGTCTAGTACCTTAAGATTCTGTTCCCGTTCATATGAAAGTATTATTAAACCATAATCAAGATCTTGCTTATTATTCTAAATACTTTGTGATGTTACCATAACCTAGCTCCCGGTGTGACATGCTAATGGTATTTTAATTAGTTGGGAATCTAGTGTTTACATCACGAGTATTCAAGATTAATAATTAACAAATATCTTTCAACACAGTTTCTCCAAACATCGTCCCATAACTTAATTAACGAAGTCACAATAAACACTATCTTTATTTTATCTGCTTTATCTTTTATTTTTATTTCGCTTTAATTTATTTACTTGCCTAAGTTAGTTAATATAAAAACCAAAACTCCATCACTATTTTATAAAACCTTCACTAGTTTGAAAGCCCTCATCTGCCACGCCTTAGTTTCAATTCAGTCGGTTTGAAGAACGACTCTAGGTCATACCTACCACTTGCTCACTCTTAGGATTAGCATTATTAGGGAAAACTTAGGACCCGCATATACAAATTTAAAACACCCACTGATGCCCATCGCCAGTAGCCGATGCAACGACAAGGGTTGAAATCCTTACCGACCGCTGGTGGCGCATCAGACGGTATCACCCCCGTCTATTCTAATGCTTTCGCTAATCGCGCGTTGACCGCGCTGTCCGAATTTTGGCGGTGTCACAGTTTGTTATCAGAGCCATCGGTTATAGCGAACTAGAAGTCTTTAAGTGAACTAAAAGCCTTAGAGACCTAGACTATAGCCTTGGCTAGGACACTCATACATGCACACATTTGCATACGTCTAACTCACTATATGACAACTATTGTCACCATGCGTTTAGATGAATAATTGCGTGTTCTTACGCACAACTCATGCAACTCCTCAAACATGGTTGTGATAACAATGGCACCTCGGTACATGAGACACCATCAACCAACACCATCACACACTTAATCTATCTGTTCACTATACAGATGTTATTGTCGAATGAATAGTTAATTTGACTTTGTATTCCCTAAAACAAACAATAATTGATTCAATCACTCCTACTTGAGCATTAGAAGAATGCTTGAGGGCACTTTTATCATATTAAATCTGGAACTCTCCTCATACATTACAATTTCCCACTTTTATGGACAACCTCATATAAAACTAATGGTCCCTACCTTAGTTATTATATTTCACACACCAATCAGGAAATTTCCTGACACACAAAATGACACTTAAAGCATTACAAAGCAATACCCCCGATTTGATGGAGACATCATCTTCACTTGCAAACGACTTGAGCCTATTAAAAGACACGTGAACTTGGATGACAAGAATGCCAATGCTACTCATATATGAGAATAGATGCTAGGAGAGCATGCTCGAGTGGCAGAGAGTATAGCTGAGGTGAGCAACGATTTTGACATGAATATTATGGTATTAGCGATAACTTTGACGACTATTCGGTCATAATTGACCACTAAATAAACATACTCTCACTTTTTAGTGGACTGAATAAATCCTCACTAAACATGTAACGATTAGGACTGACAACCTACCAGTCGAATAGATGGAGGGAAATAAACGAAGGTCGCGATACGTATCAAGGAAACGAGTCTTCTTAGTACTACACGAACAAAACATAGGAAGGTGCGTTATACCCCAATCAAGACAGGGTTTTAAACAACGATTAGGGTAGTCAGACCCAATCCTACAAAACAAATTCCCTTCCTACAAATAACAAACTTTATATGACAATTTCTATACAAATTGTTTACGAAAATGCTTTACTATATTTTAGGATAACATTCTTACTTAAACTATATTTTGGATAACATTCCAACGAAAACTATATTTTGGATAACATTCCAACAAAAACTACATTTTGGATGACATCCAAAGAAAACTACAAATTTTGGATAACATTTCAACAAACACTTTGAATGTAAAACCGGAAAACATACCGGTATTGTTTATACTAGCGAACGCGCCAGTAAACATTTATTGACCGGAGAACATACCGGTAGTAATTTAAGCCAACCGGAAAACATACCGGTACTGTTTATACTGGAGAATGTACTAGTACACATTTGATGACCGGAGAACAACCGGTAGGTAAACTGGAGAACGACCAGAAACATGATTCGCTGGAGAACGGCCAGCACTGTTATAAACAGGAGAGCAACTGGTAAGTTTTGAAAATACTAGAGAACAAATAGTACCGTGATAAACCGGAGAACAACCGGTAGACTTTTGAAACTCTGGAGAATAACTAGCAAAGTGTTTTAAACTATATTTTGAGTAACCTCCCAACGTAACTATATTTTGGGGAAACAACTCAACTAAACAATATTTTGGGGAACATCCCATTAAAACTATATTTTTGGACAACTGATATGTGTAACAAATGATGATTCTGCTTTAGAAGTCAACTCCTATAAACTAAATGCAAAATACATCATAGAACTAACCGATGGTAAGTTGATCGATTCAGGAAAATAGTACCGGGATGTACTTTAACTTTAGAGGGTCATCTCTTCGATATGGACTTGCTATCGGTAGAGTTGGGGAGTTTTGACTTCATAATCGTTAGGAATTTGGGTGTCGAGAAATTGAGATAAGATCATATGTTCAAATAAGTTGGCTCGAATACCACTATTTACTATCGAGTATCTCTAATGGAGATAGGCGATTTACATCTCGCATTTTGCAATCACTGCAACAGGCAGTGGGTACTTGTCTCGATATTAGAACAGCTTACCATTTTCAAAACCGACAGCCAAAACAAATGAACGATACAAATGCTTGAGGACTCATTAAGAGCCCGCGAAATGGATTTGGAGAAAATTAGGATATTCGTCTCCCACTAACCGAATTCTTCTACTATAACGGTTACCACACTAGTGTACAAATGGTGCCATTGAGGCACTGTATGAACGAAAATTCCGATCACCACTCTATGGGATAGAGTGGGTGACAGACAACTATCAGGTCCCTAGAGTTGTTTAGGAAATTATAGGCAAGATATTTTAGGTACGTAACCGACTGAAAATGGCACGAGATCGACA
Organism: Pseudognaphalium luteoalbum; assembly: GCA_963422505.1. Classification (NCBI taxonomy): domain Eukaryota; kingdom Viridiplantae; phylum Streptophyta; class Magnoliopsida; order Asterales; family Asteraceae; genus Pseudognaphalium; species Pseudognaphalium luteoalbum. The sequence goes on from OY730196.1 coordinate 55,990,065, forward strand.
AAAGAGTTACGCAGACAATAGACGGAAACCTTTGGAGTTTCAAGTAGGTGACAAACTCCTACTCAAAGTATCTCCTTGGAAAGGAATTGTACGATTTGGAAAATGCGGCAAACTGAACCCTCGTTATGTTGGACCTTTTGAAATCCTAACAAGGATTGGTCCTGTAGCTTATAAGCTTAAACTGCCACAGGAGCTTAGTAATATTCACGATACCTTTCACGTTAGTAACCTTAAAAAGTGTTTGTCCGACGAAACCTTAATTCATTTCTCCCGGCATAATCAATATTGACACGAAAATTTAACTTTGTGGAGGAACTTATCGAAACGTCGACTTAAGTTTTGCAACTAGAAAACTAGAAACACTACCAGATATATAATCTGCTAAAGTAAATGATACGCATTCTAAAAGCCGTTAGGACTGTAGCAACGACTTGAAACGTCACAACCGAACTATGAACGCGAGAAAATGAAACACGAGTGTTAGACACTCACGAAGTGATTCAAATTTCGAGGACGAAATTTCTTTAACAGGGGGAGAATGTGACAATTCTAAAAAATTAGGTGATAATTTACCTCTAATCACATGCATTCTTATGCTAATTTCCTGACAAAAGTGTAAACAAAACTTTCTATGTGAAATAAGCTTAGCTAGCCCAAAACTTTTGAACAAAAAAATAATACCAAAATTTTTCTCCTTCATAATAGTACGAACAGAAACAAATACAAAACGTACCCAAAGGTCAAAAATAATAAAAATATTATTTTTCTCCTTCATAATAAAGTATTTGGAGAATTACCAAATAAAATATTTAAATATATTAAATGTAAATTGGCACACAGTTAGACCCGTGCAAGAAATTAACAGGTTAAAACCTTACAAATTAACACAACCAAAAATATCTATACGACATATTGCTGTTTACACCCATGCCTCAGTTGAAAATATGAACTCAATTCATATTTTATATACTCCCTTTCAATCACTGATACGACACGCGCACTCAAATAATTGAGCTTAACAAACTTTCTCTCTGGCTTTGGTCGACTGGAAGCAGAAAAGGAACTAGAGCAGGAGCAAAAACTCATCTTCATCTTCATCTTCCTCATCATTCTTCCTTCTCCATAATCATCTAACCACGTACAATAACAATACAACCATCATCATCATCATCAACCGAATCATCATCATTTTTTCATTGTAAGTAAACTTTTCATTACTAAATTCTTTACTTAAGTTTCCTTATATATAGTGTTAACATAACATAATATATGTATATAACTTAATAATTTGATGATTGATTTGTTAAATTCTTGAAAATAGATATTGAGTAAACAAAACCCAATTATACAAAATTTGGTACATATGAAAATTGTGGTAATGATACTATTTCATGGTTGTTATAATCACAATGTTATGTTAATATTCGTTGTTACGATGATTATGACTTTGAGACAAACAATTTGGAACCAAAACAAAACAAGTATATATGTGGTTTGTGACCACGAACAGTGCATAACCAAAAACTTAATATATATAAATTGTGTGAAGTTAACATTAACAAGGTGAAGCAAAAATTTTTTTATAAAAGCTTCACATGACATTTTGGTCTTAACATAAAAGAAATGAAAAGCTTCACATGGTATTATACCATGTGAAGTTATTTTTGATAAAAGCTTAACATAAAAGTCAAGTGAAGTTATTTTTGATAAAAGCTTCACATAATATTTTGGTGTTAACATGAAGGAAATGAGAAGCTTCACATGGTATAAACCATGTTAAGCTATTCTTGTTAAAACTTCACATGATATAGCATGGTGTTAAGATATTTCATTCCTTAAACTTCACATCCAATTTTGTGTTAATCTAAAACAATGAAAAGCTTCACATTAATGTAATATGGTGTTAAGCTATTTATGTTAAAACTTAACATAAAACTTTGGTGTTAACATAATTTTGAGAATAGCTTCACATGGCTAAAACCATGTTAAGCTAAGTTTGAGAAAAGCTTCACATGGCTAAAACCATGTTAAGCTAAGTTTGAGAAAAGGTTCACATGGTTAAAACCATGTTAAGCTATGCTTGAGAAAATAGTGTATCTAGGTTTGGTAAACTGGGTCGACCGTATGTTTATTAATATATTGGGCCGAACAAGTGGTTTAATGATATCGCGTAAAAAGTCACGTTTTAACCACGCAGGATATTTTTGATGAGCATCTCCACGAAGTACTAGCACTATCCAGCCAGGATCCGATACCCAACACCATAATCACCGTTTGAAAGCTGTGTAATGAGGACCCTGGGCTGCACTCCGCAATCGCTTCACCAACAACATCCAACGAACTACTATTTCCGCTGTTTGAAAAGAAGCCTCCTCACATCGATGGAAAAACAATCGCTGTTCCATTAGGATGCGGTACACCGATACCTTGGCTAAAGAGAGATAAACCCATATTCAATGAACCAAACCCATTTCCCTCAATTAAAGAGATCTTGGATTCATTCAAAGGATTGAGTGATGAGCCACCATCGTTAGAACTACAATTAGCCAACCAACCCGAACCACTACCATTTTCAAACCCTGAAATCACCATAAACCAATCTTCATCTGCTCAATTTCAAGAATTCCAATTCACTAACGACGGAGAGATCATCATCACCAGAAACAATGAAGTTTCATCATCATTAGTCAACAAGTACGAGCTAAAGACAGACGAATTCTCAAATAAAACTGAGTGGGTTGAAATAGCATATATCTCCACATCTGAACCCGAGACAGACGAAGCACCATTCCAAGCTGAATACGAAAAGCTGAATATTGACGAGATAGCTAGAATGAAGTCGTCTATCGAAGAACCACCAAACCTAGAATTAAAAGAACTACCACCTCACCTTGAGTACGCTTACCTCCATGGAACATCACAACTCCCGGTGATAATATCAAAAGAGTTTAAACCCGAGGAGAAAGCCCAACTCATTGAGGTTCTGAAATCGCACAAGAAGGCAATTGCATGGAAAATTTCCAACATACGAGGAATCAGTCCAAACTACTGCACACACAAAATCCTCATGGAAAACGATTTCAAACCATCCGTACAAAGGCAGAGAAGGGTAAATCCTAAGATTCAGGACGTGGTCAAACAAGAGGTTATCAAACTCTTAGATGCTGGATTGATCTACCCAATATCCGACTCACCTTGGGTTAGCCCTGTTCAAGTCGTACCAAAAAAGGGAGGAATGACAGTCATTACAAACGAAGAAAATGAGCTTATACCAACTCGAACGGTTACCGATTGGAGGGTCTGCATCGATTATTGGAAGTTAAACGAAGCAACTTGCAAAGATCACTTCCCGCTTCCGTTTATTGACCAAATGCTCGAAAGGTTATCAGGAAACAAATTCTACTGTTTCCTCGATGGTTTTTTCGGGTATTTCCAAATCCCGCTCGATCCGAAGGAACAAGAGAAGACACATTCACATGTACCTACGGAATATTCGCATACCGACGAATGCCCTTTGGATTATGCAACGCACCTGCAACATTTCAGAGATGCATGGTTGCAATTTTCCACGACATGATTGAATAATGCATGGAAGTCTTTATGGACGATTTCTCTGTCTTTGGAGACTCCTTCGCATCATGTCTATCCAAACTCGATAGAATGCTCACCAAGTGTGAAGAATCAAACCTCGTGTTAAATTGGGAAAAGTGTCACTTTATGGTGAAAGAAGGAATTGTTTTAGGACATCGAATATCCAAGTCCAGAATTGAAGTAGACAAAGCAAAGGTCGAAACCATTGCCAAACTTCCACCACCAACCAACGTCAAGGCCATTAGAAGCTTTCTAGGACATGTTGGGTTCTACCGCCGTTTTATCAAGGATTTCTCCAAGATTTCTCGACCAATCACCCACCTTCTAGGAAAAGACATCAAGTTTGTGTTTTACAAATGCACTAATCATGGTCGCTCCAGATTGGAACCTACCATTTGAAATCATGTGCAATGCTAGTGACTTCGCAGTTGGGGCAGTTCTAGGTCAAAGGAAGGATAATCACTTTTGACCAATCTATTACGCTAGCAAAACACTTACAGATGCTCAAGAAAACTATACAACTACAGAAAAAGAGTTGCTAGCCGTAGTATTTGCCTTCGAAAAATTCAGATCCTACCTGATATTGTCCAAAACAATAGTATATACGGATCACTCAGCTCTAAAATACCTCTTCAAAAAGCAAGACGCAAAGCCTAGATTGTTACGATGGATTTTACTCCTACAAGAATTCTACATAGAAATAAAAGATAAGAAAGGAGCAGAAAATGTCGCCGCAGATCATTTAAGTCGACTTGAAAATCCGTCAATGGAACAACTTGCAGAAAGAGATATTAAAGATCGATTTCCAGAAGAGCAGTTAATGAGTTTAGGAGAACAAGGCTCGCAATTCAATGACGATCCTTGGTTTGCAGACATTGCCAATTTTTTAGTTGGAGGGATCGCAAGAAAAGGAATGATCTCATCGCGAAGACAAAAGTTCTTTCGCGACGTCAAATATTACTTTTGGGATGAACCATATTTGTTCAAGGTCTGTCCCGACCAAATAGTAAGAAGATGTCTCGATGGGAAAGAAGCCGAACATATACTCCACCAAAGCCATCACGGACCCACCGGAGGACATCATGCAGCTAATATGACAGCAAAGAAAGTCTACGACTCATGATTCTACTGGCCTACCATTTTCAGAGACGCACAAGACTTGGTGAAACACTGCGATATTTGCCAAAGGTTTGGAAATATCACAACGCGTAACGAAATGCCGTTAACGAATATCCAAGCATGTGAAATATTTGACATATGGGGATTAGACTTCATGGGACCATTTCCGAAATCTTACGGAAAAGAATACATTCTAGTAGCTGTCGATTACGTATCAAGATGGGCCGAAGCCCAAGCCTTTCCAACAAATGATTCAAGGGTCGTAACCAAGTTCTTAAAGCAGCTATTCTGTCGGTTTGGAACGCCTCGAGCAATCATCAGCGATAGAGGCATGCATTTTTGCAATACTCAGTTTATGAAACTATTGCAACAATATGGTGTTACCCACAAAATCTCTACGGCCTATCACCCTCAGACGAATGGGCAAGCAGAGATTACAAACCGTGCACTAAAAAGGATCTTGGAATGAGCAATTGGTCAACACAAGGAAAGATGGGTAGACAAGCTAGACGATGCCTTATGGGCATTTCGGACAGCTCATAAAACGCCATTAGGAACAACTCCCTATAGGCTCGTTTATGGAAAGGCATGTCATCTCCCGATTGAACTAGAATACAAAGCTTATTGGGCACTGAAGAAGTGTAGTTTAGATCCTACGATAACAGGAACTCACCGGAGAATGCAGCTTAATGAACTAGCAGAGTTGAGGGATCAAGCTTACGAAAGTTCCTACAAAGTTAAGGAAAGAACCAAGTTACTCCACGATTCAAAGCTCCGCCCCACACGCTTCAATCCAGGTGATAAAGTTCTACTCTTTAACTCCCGATTTAAGAAATTTTCTGGTAAGTTCAAAACACGATGGAGCAGCCCCTTCACAATCTCTAAAGTATTTCCCTATGGTGCCATCGAACTCGAAGCTCCAGACAGAAATTTCAAAGTAAACGGTCACCGATTAAAACACTACGTAGAAGACTTTCCCTCAAATGAGGAAGTCTATAACTACGAACCACCCTAATAGAAAAATGGGTATAAAAGAGTCAAGCTACGAGACTCGATAAACAAAGCGCTCTTGGGAGGCATCCCAAGCCTATCTTACGTTTTCAGCATTAATTTTCCTTTACTGTTATGTTTAAACTAATCCAATTTTTATGCAGTACCTCGCCTTACAAAAGACTAATGATTTTAGACCATTAACCTTTTGTATTTTGCAGGATGAGTTCGCAGTCAGACAGAGCACGAGCCCCCAGTCAGAGACGCTCGCCTGCCATGCATCACTCCCGGAGTTCATCACCGGGTAGTAGCATGAGGACTGTCAGGGGATCCCAGTCACCACCTCCTAGGTTGGATGAGATTTCGGCAAACTCGGTGGAGGTGTACGTTCAGGAGTCATTCCTATTACGTCCCATCCATTCCAGGTTACCTTCATCTCACCGACCAGTGGGACAGACCGCAGGGACCTCCAGGGTACCCACCTTTGAGCATGGGGTTACTACTGCGGACCCTGCTGTCACTTGGTCTATACTGAGAGCCCTTGAGGTTCAGCACACCGCCATCTCTGAGATCCACACTGCTCTAGGCCTTTCTTCCACACCTGTGTGCCCCTTTCAGATGGGACCTGATCCCGCTCCGCACATTTCACCGTGGGACTTATTCCCACCTTGGAGCTTGACTGCGCAGAACCACCCCAGTTTTATCGACTCACTAGAGGAGGAGACTGCTGCCCTGGACGCTTGGATTCAGGATCCGGAGGATGGCACGGCATCTCCTGTGTATACCATCGAGGAGTCAGCATCTCCTACATCGATCGCGGAAAACACAATCTTTATGGATGATCACTTCACCGATTGGGAGGCACTCTATGCTGACATGGATTAGCTTTTATTAGTTATTTTATGTTTAATATTAACTTGTATTAACACTTGTGTTTTCTGAAGGATGTGTACTATGCAGAATTCAAAGAAGAATTTGTGGAACAAGTTCATTTTTAATGAGCCTGGTCCATTTCCAGCAAATTCACACACTTATATCTGGTCCATAGAATCCAATGGCAACTCACACAGCACAAGGAAGTATCTCTTCTAACCTTATTTTGCTTGATTTAACACGCTAAAATTCTAAGCAAAAATCTAAGTGTGAGATTACTACTCACAAACAGAGAATGACTTCGAAAATATTGACCCTTATCCAATAATCTAAGTGTGGGATTGACCTAACTTAGAAGCAGAACATTAGGGAGAATGTTCTTTTAAGTGTGGGATAGCAGTAGTATTGACTACTGTATTGCAACATAAACTTTTGATCAAACTTTTTAGCAAAACTCAGATTTTCAGCAAAAGTTTTCGCAAATTTTTTTTTTTTTTTTAAAAAAAAGGGTATTTCTGATAAACAAAAGTTCAAAAAGTTTGGCAAATCGGCTATGACGAGCAAAAATCTTTGATAAACTTTCAAACCAAGTTTCAAAACAAGCGATCGCATGACTAGGCACAAAACCACCCAAAAATGAGTGAGGAATCTTGAGCCATATAAAAGCATTCATCTTTAATGCTTCACTTTTCAATTGTGAGCGTGCCGATGTATGCTCTCTAGAATCAGAACTTGTTCAAGGAATACATTTCGAGATTATAAAAATGGGCGTCATACGTGACGCATGTGCAATCAGAAAACCTCGACATTCCCTAGGATAAGAACCCTCTCATAAAACCCTCGCTTTCAAACCTAACCAGTGCTCACCTTCAGCGGAAAACATGCTGAGCCTTAGCCTTTTCATAAACTCACTCCCTTCTTTCATCTTTTGGCCATAGCCTAAGTTTCTTTGCTGACAGAAGAATTATTATAAGAAGTACGGAGCGGTCCCCAAAGGATGAACACCATCCGTAAAAGGAGCTCCAAGAAAAAGAAATCCAACGAAAGCAAAGCTGTCAGAAGTACGGAGCATTCCCTAAAGGATAATCATCATCCGTAAAAAGGAGATCCAAGAAAAAGAAAATTCAGCAAAAGCAAAGCTGTCAGAAGGAACCTAAAAGCCCAAGGATCATTTAAAGCCAAGGGAAAGGTTCATCAAAAGAAAACTTGAAAGGAAAAGATGCAAAAGAAGGCTCTCAACGAGAGAAATCCAGAAAGAAGCACTACTAAGCACCAAAGATAAGTCATCATAAACAACTCTTAGGCTATATTAAACCCCCAAATAAACCACCTACAAAACCCTTCATCCATATACACCACTCCCACCATCTTGCGAATGTCTAGGGATAATTAGCACCGTCCTCATTTAAGTATTGTAGATTTGATTTTCGATCAAGCTTATGACAACGGAAGAGCTACATGACTGGCCCCTGAGTGAATTAGAAGTTAGGAAACCCGATACACTTGAGTGAATTGAGTGACCACCTGTGAGGGCCCCCGTCATGTATATCTTACATTATGAATAGTGAAAAGAAAGCTTGTTAGAACCAAAGGTTTACCTCGTCCGAAATTATTTATTTTTTTTTACCGAACTTGCAGGAATCAAAGTTCTCCGAAATACGAAGACACCCTTCCTACCTTTCAATTTTATGAAGATTTGCTTGAAGACAAGCAAAGCTCTAAGTGTGGGATACTTGATATCGCGTAAAAAGTCAATTTTTTACCACCGATATCTCTCTCATTCTGGAGCAATACTTAGCATTTGGACTCAAATAACGCAAAAATCATTGATAAAATGCTCAGAAGATAAAAACAAGGTTGCACGAGCAAAAATCAAGCAAAACGGCCGAAAAACGAATTTCCACGCACGTTTGAAGATTCCAAACATCAAAACGAGATTTCAAGATAAAAGAACCAATCACCAACATCTATCTCATCCAAGATGTTCGTTTTCGAATTACGAATCCAACAGAAGAAGAATCAACAAAAACGGACGAAAAATGAAGATTCTACGTACGCCGGAAGATCCAAACGATTCGTATGACACATCTAGAGCTCAGAGACATATTTTTGAGATTTCTTTTCATCAAAAGCTTCGTTTTTGAATTACGAATACAACGCAAAAAGAATCAACGCAAACGGACGCATAACGAAGAAAACACGTACGAATCGAGAAACAAAGCAACGGGCAGCAGGCTGGTGCAGGTGGCAGCCAGCCGCCGCTGGCCACCACCTGGCCGCCGCCGGCTACCACCCCCCGTACGGATGCACTATTTTGTCCTTTGATAACACGCAAAAAGTCATGTTTTTGCGTGCATTAATCTCACCTTTTTAGCCCAATATGTGACGAAACTAATCAAAATAGATACTTTATCATTAAAACTCGTCACATGGGCCAAAATATAGACAATGTATCAAAAGTCATCTAAAATGGTCGAAAAACACGATAAATCTAACGAATACGATCATGAGCATTCTCGTTCACTCGTTCTAGCACTTTTTGAGCTACACAAAGAATTATGACCTCTAACTTATGTCATGTTCTTCGTTAGGAAAATACGAACACGTGGATATAAAGAACGCTCAAAACGGATAAACGATGAAGAAGTTATGCCCGAACGAAGAAACGAAGAACCGAGGAACCAGCATACGGCTGAACCAGGCCGTATACGGCTGTTCCAGGCCGTATACGGCTGGACCTAGACCGTATACGGTCTGTGCAGGCCGTATACGGCCCATGCACAATCGTATATGGTCCAGTTCAGCCGTATTCACCCTATGCACAGCCGTATACGGTCCAGTTCAGCCGTATACGGTCCAGCTCAGCCGTATCGTGCGTTTGGGTGATAAAAATGTGATTTTTATTCGCCTTTGCGATACGGTTGTGCATTTGGAGGTTTGGATACGGTCTACGGATACGGTTGTGCGAGCTCTATAAATACAAGCCTCATTTCATCATTTCAACACCTCATCTCACACCTTCTCATTTTTTCACATTTCTACACACACTTTCCCTCACTACTCTCTCTCTAAATTAGTTAGTTAGTTAATTAGATTAGCTAAGCTAGTAGATTAGTAGCTTAATTGTAACGGAGGTGCTCCGAGACTGCGGTGTCGCACGATTTGTAATAACGCTTTGTCAGGTTTTATTATAATCTCTATCTTTTTATTTTAAATAATGTTGTGCTATTGCTATACTTGTTTAGAATTACTTGCGAGGATTATTGCCATGCTTAGCTAGACAAATCTGTGTTTGCTATGATAGTTGCCATGCTAGGGTAGTTATACTTAAATCATGCTGTTACTCTGTTTGTATGCTGTTAAATTATATTTGAATCTATGAATTGAATCTCAAATGCTTATCTATCCAACTTATGCTGTGGTTAGTAACATCCTTCTAGGCTTGGCCAATTTCTAGTTGTATGCCACTAATTATTCTGTGTCTGATGATTGTTGAACTCGACATGGCCGGTGTTCTCCTGGTTGAAATATTGCCGGAGGGAGACACGGAGCGTAGGATTAGAGATAGATTAGATTCAGGCCATTTAACAAGTGTCTTAGAGAGAACTTTCGGGACACTTGTGACTTAACCATGTACCCCGTCACTCTGCATAAATTCATCCCTGCTATGCTACCTTTCTGCATGTTCTTGTTTGATTGTTGCTTAGGGTTTGCATGCTAGTATCTGTTATGTTGATTAGTTACATGATTAGGTTTTCGAATATTTATCAATTGCATATGCCAGTTTAACATGCATAGAATAGTTAAAATGATTTATATGGAATAATGATGAACAATTTAATCAGCCGTTAGACCAGGCCATCCCAACTTGTCCCGGTAGGAAACCCTTGTTCATGTTTTTGTTTATTCAACAATTCATGCCATGATTCGGATATCTTAAATGTCCGAGATTAGGGGACAAGACTCGAGGATGGTTGTTGTTTAAATTGGTTGCTACATTTGGGACAACTTCCGGTGTAGTTTACATTCCATAACTGTTATCCATGTGACATATTATTTATCTGATTGCGGACAACTCTACGTTAGATAGATAATAGGCTAGTAGTTATGGCTCATTAGGAAATATTAATGTCATCTTAACTAAGGCTTTATCTCATTAACTACCCTTAAATAGCATGAGTAATTATCATAGTAAACACTCGCTTCACCTATAAGTTCTCATTGCCACCTCCACTCCATTTTACTTTAATTTAGTTTAATTTTAGATAATTAGTAGTTAGTTAAAACCAAAACAAACCAAAATCTCTTTTAAAACCCCAGCTAAATTTCCATAGATAACTAAGGTCCTAGATCCCATGCACGTTGTAGTTTGAAGAACGACCCTAGGTCATACCTATCGCTATACTTATCCATAGCTTTAGTATACTTAGGCCCAGCATAAAACAAAATTTTAAAACAACTCCACTGACGCCGCCGCTGACGGACGGTCCGACGACAGGGTGAAAACCCGATCGACCGTTGGGGGCGATCAAGTTTTTGGCGCCGTTGCCGGGGACTACAACGACCGATTTAGGAATTTAATTGTCTTAGTTATTTAGCGATCCTTTAGGAAGATCAATATCATCCGAAAGTTCCTTTTCTGTTCTTTCCTTTCCAAAACTCTCTTTTCTACCAAACCCGAACTTCATCAGCTATGATGAATCGTATTACTTTCGCCTCAACCTGTGTGCCACTACTGGAGGGAAGAGGAGGACCTATCGTGCTACCCGACGAAAACTTCGAAATTAAGCCTAGCGTTTTCAAGTTACTCAAAACCTTCTGCCAATTTCACGGTTTTCCGCTCGATGATCCAAATTCACATTTGGTTAGATTCATCAATCTTTCTGATTCCTGTGAGCAATCAGGGATTTCGAGAGAAGTCTCCCGACTATATCTTTTTCCCTATTCTTTATCTTCGCGTGCTAAAACCTGGTTGGATGAACTCGAACCCAATTCGATTCATACTTGGGAAGAGTTGGCTACTAAGTTTATGGTGAAGTTTTTCCCTCTTTCCAAGCAAACCAAGCTCAAGGATGATATCGTCAGTTTCCAACAAGAAACCAATGAGTCATTCTATCTAGCATGGGAACGATTTAAGAAGATGCTTAACAGATGTCCGAATCATCAAATGGGTAAGACGAACCTAATCTACATATTTTACAATGGTCTGACTCCTCAGCACAAGTCAACCCTCGATACTGCTTCTCAAGGAAATTTCATGTCACATACTTTTGAAGAAGCCTGGGAGCTAGTTGAGACGATAGCAATGCATCAACATGACTGGGAGTTTGGTGAACCGGCTAAGGAAGTAACTAGTACTTCAAGCCTATCCTTTGAAGCTCTGCAAGCTCAAGTGGACAATCTCTCCAGAGTCTTCAAAGATCTTCAATCTTCTACACCTCAACCTTGTAAAGGTATGGAAGAAATTCTTGTCACTACTGTTAAAAACCCTGAATCAAACTTTCATTCTTAACCTTTCATACAGCGGCCAACCAATAACCCACATACTCAGTTTCTGCAACCTTTATCCTCTAATATGTCAGATTCCACCGTAAATTCTCAACAACACTATAATGAAACTTTGACTAATTTTATGGTTGATCAAATGAACATAAACAAACAAGTAATAGATTTTCAAGATAAAATTGATGCTTTACTTAAAATATCAGAAGATTTGATCAAAAACCTGGAAGTCAGTCTTAAACAACTATTTTTAAAAGTTGAGAATCAAGGAGGAATCATGGTCATCACTAGAGGAGTTAAAGAAACCAGAAATGAGAAGTCTTCAGATAATTCTTCAAATCAACTTCCTATCTCTGAACCTACCACTGATCCAGTGCCTAGTGACACCCCTGTCACTGCACCAGATCCAGTATCACCTAAAGCCCCAAAAATCATTCCACGAACTAGGATACCCTTCCCTGGTAGGCTTAAGAAAGAGAAACATGAAGCACAATTTGGGAAATATCTAGAAATGTTTAAAAGCCTGCACTTAAACGTTAGACTATTAGACGCTTTAGTAGAGATGCCTAGTTGTGCTAAGTTTTTCAAAGAACTCATTTCAAATAAGGAAAAATTAAGACAAATAGTTAGTTTACCCTTAGATGCTGAATGATCAGCAATCATGTTACATGGCCTTCCACCCAAACTAGGAGATACTGGCCGTTTCACTATTCCCTGGTTTCTTCAAAATATCCAAGTTAGTAACGCCTTAGCTGACCTAGGAGCTAGTGTCAATCTTATGCCTTACTCTCTCTATAAGAAACTAGGATTAGGTGAACTGCTACCAACTCAAATGACCATCCAATTAGCTGATAGATCAGTTAAACTCCCCCGAGGAATTGCTGAAGATATAATGGTCTGAGTCGGTAAATTTATCTTCCCGGTTGACTTTGTCATTATGGATATTGAGGAAGATGCTCACGTTCCCCTCATCCTTGGTAGACCTTTCCTAAACACTGCCAAGGCTGTGATTGATGTAAACGAAAAATCTTTAAAACTGAGGGTCGGAGCGGAGGAAGTCACCTTTAATATCGATAAGTTGATGAAGCACCCTATGGGAGAAGATCTTGGTCTTGTGGATGTCATGCAGGAAATATATGATGAGCATTTGGAGGAGATTCTAGCAATCAGCAGTTACGAACCTTTCTCCAGCACTGTCATCACCAAAAGAAGACTTTGCCCGGACGACATCGGACTCTGCTCGGCTATCTCTGACAAATCAGCACCTTCCGGAGAGCTGCTATTTCCTTTACCTGAAATGAAGAATCCTTTAGCACCGCCTAACTACTCTTCCACGAACAACTCTGTTGTTGCTGTTCCTTTAGGCGAAGGCATCCCTATCCCACTTTTAAGAAGAAATCAGTTTTTTCCGATACCCGAATCATCTCCGTCTGTAGCTGAAATCCTCAAATCTTTCGAGGAGATGGATTCCGGTACCTTGCCACAACTATCTGAAGGTTGTGCAAAAGTAAATCCAGAAATCACCAAGAATGTGCTTTCCAATGAGACAGAACTAGTAGAAATCGCATCAGCCACTACAGCTGACTCATCTCCAGAAGAATTAGAGTTCCAAAAGGAGTATGACGAGTTACAAAGAGACGAGATCGCTCGAATGAAACCCTCTATCGAAGAACCACCAGAATTGGAGCTGAAGGAATTACCCTCTCACTTGGAATATGCTTTTCTCGAAGGAACCTCACACCTACCCGTCATAATTGCCAAAGGTCTTTCACCAAAAGAGAAAGCAAGACTTATCCAGGTCTTGAAGTCACATAAAAAGGCGATTGCATGGAAGATTTCTGATATACAAGGGATCAGTCCAAATTACTGCACGCACAAGATACTCATGGAAAACGACTTCAAACCTTCTATACAGAGACAGAGGAGAGTAAACCCGAAGATTCAAGACGTGGTCAAGAAAGAGGTTATCAAACTCTTGATGCTGGTTTGATCTATCCTATCTCAGATTCCCCATGGGTCAGCCCAGTTCAGGTTGTCCCAAAGAAAGGAGGAATGACAGTTATCGCTAACGAAAATAATGAATTGATTCCTACACGAACCATCACCGGCTGGAGGGTGTGTATCGACTACCGAAAATTTAATGAAGCCACTCGGAAAGATCACTTCCCTCTGCCATTCATCGATCAGATGTTGGAAAGATTATCGGGGAATGAATATTACTGCTTCCTCGATGGTTTTTCCGGCTATTTTCAAATTCCTCTCGATCCAAAGGACCAGGAAAAGATGACATTCACATGCCCATGTGGTACATTTTCCTACCGCCGCATGCCATTCGGTTTATGCAATGCGCCTGCAACATTCCAAAGGTGTATGGTGGCAATATTCCATGACATGATTGAACAGTGTATGGAGGTATTCATGGACAACTTCTCAGTCTTCGGTGATTCCTTCACATCTTGTCTTTCCAACCTTGAAAGGATGCTAACCCGATGCGAAGAATCAAATCTTGTCTTAAACTGGGAAAAGTGCCACTTTATGGTGAAAGAAGGAATAGTTTTAGGACATCGAATATCAAAATCTGGAATTGAAGTTGACAAAGCCAAAGTTGAGACTATTGCCAAACTTACGCCACCTACTTCTGTTAAAGCCATTCACAGTTTTCTAGGTCACGCCGGATTCTACCATCGCTTTGTCAAGGATTTCTCTAAGATCTCTCAACCTATGACGCACCTTCTCGAGAAGGACACTCCGTTTGTCTTTTCAGATGACTGTCTTAAAGCTTTCAACATTTTAAAGGATCAGCTCACACATGCACCGATCATGGTCGCCCCCGATTGGAGTCTTCCGTTTGAAATCATGTGCGATGCTAGTGACTTCGCTGTTGGAGCTGTCTTAGGGCAAAGGAAGGAGAAGCAGTTTCAGCCAAGCTACTACGCCAGCAAGACACTCACTGATGCACAAGAGAATTACACCACGACAGAGAAAGAGCTTCTTGCGGTAGTATTCGCTTTTGATAAATTTCGTTCTTATTTAATATTGTCCAAAACTATTGTCTATACAGATCACTCAGCCTTGAAGTATCTCTTCAAAAAGCAAGATGCTAAGCCAAGACTGCTTAGATAGATTCTCCTCCTCCAAGAATTTGACATAGAAATCAAGGATAAAAAGGGAGCCGAAAATGTCACAGCAGATCATCTTAGTCGACTGGAAAATCCATCGATGGAAAAGCTTGATGAGAGAGAAATTCAAGACCAGTTTCCTGAAGAACAACTCATGAATATCGGAGGATACCAAAAGGGATCTCAATTCACTTACAACCCTTGGAATGCAGACTACGCAAATTATCTGGTTGGAGGAATTGTGCCAAAAGGATTGCCCACTTCTAGAAAGCGCAAATTCTTTAGAGACGTAAAGAACTACTATTGGGACAATCCATACTTATTCAAAGTATGCCCGGACCAAATTATCAGAAGATGCGCATACGAGAAGGAGGCAAGGAACATTCTTCACCAAAGTCATCACGGACCAACTGGAGGACATCACGGAGCAAATATGACTGCAAGAAAGGTATATGACTCTGGCGTCTACTGGCCTACTATATTCAGAGACGCTCACGACTTGGTGAAACGCTGCGATGCTTGCCAAAGGTTTGGAAGTATTTCATCGAGAAGTGAAATGCCACTTACTAACATCCAAGCTTGCGAGAACTTTGATATATGGGGGTTGGATTTTATGGGACCATTCCCAAAATCATATGGGAAAGAGTATATTCTAGTTGCTGTCGACTACGTCTCCAGATAGGCCGAAGCCCAAGCATTTACTACAAATGATTCCCGAGAAGTAGTAAAATTCTTAAAGCAGCTCTTCTCACGTTTCGGTACTCCAAAAGCGATCATTAGTGATCGAGGCACGCACTTCTGTAATGCTCAGTTTATGAGGACATTACAATATTATGGTGTCACCCATAAGACCTCTACGGCTTACCACCCGCAGACGAATGGGCAAGCCGAAGTGACGAATCGAGTGCTCAAGAGAATTTTAGAACGAACCGTGGTTAATCATAGGGAAAGATGGGCTGAAAAATTAGACGATGCTCTGTGGGCGTTCAGAACCGCATATAAATCACCACTAGGAACCACGCCCTACAGACTAGTCTACAGAAAAACGTGTCATTTGCCGATAGAGTTGGAGTATAAAGCTCACTGGGCGCAAAGAGGTTGTAATTTAGACCCTTCTGCAATTGGATCACATCGGAAAATGCAACTGAATGAACTTGCCGAATTAAGAGACCAAGCATATGATAGCTCTCTGCACTTCAAAGAACGAACAAAGAATACTCATGATGCAAAACTCAAATATTCTAAGTTCAAGCCCGGAGACAAAGTTCTTCTCTTCAATTCACGCTTCAAGAAATTCTCCGGCAAATTCAGATCAAGGTGGAGCGGACCATTTGTTATATCAAAAGTCTTTACCTTCAGAGCAGTCGAACTAGAAGCCCCGGACGGTAATTTTAAAGTCAATGGCCATCGCTTAAAGCACTACATCGAAGATTTCCCCCTGGTGAGGAAGTCTATATCTTTGAACCACCTTGAGCCGACTAGTAGGTACAAGGAGTCAAGCTAGAGACTCTCTAAACAAGCGCTCTTGGGAGGCACCCCATTGCTTATCTTATTTTATTTCTTAGTTATTTTTGCTTTAGTATTATCATCCCTAAACTAACGATGCAGGATAACCCAAGTATCTGACAATGCTACACTCCTACATATACATCAGATAAGTTTTATTCATAGTATACAAACGTGAATGAACAGATGACCTCGCAAAGCTTTAACATCTAAACAAACATTTCTCGAAGTCATCTGATTATTTTGCATTTGTATACCCATTTTAAAACTATAGCATTACCTGTTTATCTTTATGTTTCAGGATGGACGCTTCAGCTGAGACCTCAGGACAAGCTATTCAGAAACAGCAAAAGAAGAGGACCCGCAGAGGAAAAAGAAAGAAGACGACCACCACGACTGATGAGCATGCTCAGGCTGCTCCTGTATCTGCCCCACTTTTTGATTTCGGAGTTACCACTTCAGATCCGATAGTGACTTGGGCGATGCTCGGTGAGCTTTCGATTCAGCGTAGCTCTCAGTCCGAGATTAGAGAAGCGATGGGACTGCCGAAACTCTCCGACCAGCCATATCAGCTTGGTCAGGGTCCCAGGCCAGCTCTCACACCGTTGTCCTTCTTCCCAGCTGCCCCACCACAGACTGTTCCTCCCACTGCTGTTGCTCATTCTAAGCCACCTCATAATCCTACTGATGCACCCATGGTGTCTGATCACACTGCTGCCTTATCACGCACTTCAGATCCAGATCCTGACGCACTTGCAACATTTGATCCAGACATGGATGATTTACTAGACGATTTCTAGCTTATTTTATCTTTAGTTATCTTTATTTTTCATTAGACCTATTATGTTGTTGAACTGATGATTATGATGGTATTTTATGACATTGCAGACCTTATCTTCGTAGGAATTTGATGAGCTTTGAAAAGAGTCTGGTCCTCACAATCCAGCAAATTATTTACACCAACCCTACACGAATATGGTCCTACATCCAGTGCCCACTGTCCGTAGGGAAGTTTCTCTCCTAAACCCGTTCTTCCTAATTTAATACAACTTCGATATGCCTATTGACCACTTAAATCTCTAAGTGTGGGATCCCCCTCGCTTATAACTTTTAAATTCATATTTTTCCTAAACCAAAACCCTAAGTGTGGTATTTTCTCCCTACTTAGTGTAGAAACATTGGGGACAATATTTATTTCTAAGTGTGGGATAGCGGTATATCTCTCGTCTGTCAAAATATCTGTTTAAGTTGATCTAGAAACATGCTAGTCCTCAAAATAAATTTTCAAACCCTTATTCTGCCAAAATTTTCAAAAATTTTAAACTCTTTCTAGTCACAATAAAAGCAAATTGGTTAAAACTTCGACAGTGAAATTGTCACTCATTCAGTAAAACCTAAACAATTTTACTTCGACAGTGAAATTGTCACTCATTCAGTTGACCAATGAGTTTTTCAAGAATGAATACAGATTTTTTTTACAAGTATTTCAAAAGTTGGTAAATATAAGGTCGAGATCATGTCGGATTCTAAACAATTTAAGATGAGGATCTAAGAGGGGCATCGCACGACTGGACACATATAACCCATTTTTGCGGTGAGGAATTTGAGCCTTATAAGCATTCATTTTAAATGCTTCACTGTTCGTTTGTTGTGTGTGACCGGTGCACGCATTTCTGAATTAGAACTTGCCCCAGGTATACATTTCGAGATCACATTGACAGGTGTCATACGTGACATAGGTACGATTAGAGGGCCTTGATATTCCTTAGGATTTAAACCCCTTTTTTACATATCTTTTCAAGCCAAAAACCCTTCCAACACTCAATTTTAGTGTTGATGATCCGCTTAGAAAACTCTGTTGAGCCTTAGCCTATCTTTCTTTCATTCACCCAAATTTTTTTAAACCCCTTATTCCCCTACCCACCAGAAAACTTATCTTAGTATTTTTGAAAAAAAAGAGATATTTGGATACTCCTTTTTGCTTTCACTCCAAAAATCATAAATAATGTTTACTATATAGAAAAAAGAGATATTTGGATACTCCTTCTCGTGTGCGTTTTTTTGATCTATATAGAAAAAATCGAGAGTCATGTGGTGTGATAAATTGGCACCAAAGTAAACTCAAAAATCATCAAAGGATTGAGAAATGAAAATAAGAAGGGATCTCAAGAAGGGAAATAAGAGAAAATCCCTTAGAAATTTCTTGGCAAGAAAAATCTAAGCCCAAAAATAGAAATAGAAATAGAAAAGAAAAGAAAATAGCTGAAATAAATCTAAGTGCTTCGACTCTCTCGAAAACTCGACTCTTCAAAAGAAATATCATTCTATGTGTTTTTAAAGATAGAATTCAAAATAGCTATCTTATCCCCCAAAAGTGTTATCCGTTTCCGTTTTCATTAAAAAGGATATCTAGATAAAAACTTTTTTTCGAAAGTCCCAAGATAAGCAAATACCCTTAGAAACCTAGATACCCCCAAATCTATCCATACCCTTTTAAACCCACACCAAACATTACAGCCCATTTGAATGTCCTGGGATAATCAGTACCGTCCCTGTCTAAGTGATGAAGATTTGATCCTTGGGCAAGCCTATGACGACGAGTGCTGCACGACTGGTATTTGAGCGATTTTTCATTTGGCTTAGGATAATAGGAACCCCGATACACTTTGAGTGAATTGAGTGACCACCAGTGAGATCGCCCAGTCGTGTATATTCCACAAATTTGAGAATTGAAAGTTTTCCTAAGTGAAGCATCTTGAACAACTCTTAGATACGTCATGTGAATGCCTATTATTTATCTAACAGGCAAATACTTGTTTCCAATCTATATGAATTCTTCATTGTGGGTAGAAATCAAAAACTGTTTTTATGGCAAATTCTAAGAGGGTAAGTTTGCTTGAGGACAAGCAAATGTCTAAGTGTGGGATATTTGATAACACGCAAAAAGTCATGTTTTTGCGTGCATTAATCTCACCTTTTTAGCCCAATATGTGACGAAACTAATCAAAATAGATACTTTATCATTAAAACTCGTCACATGGGCCAAAATATAGACAATGTTTCAAAAGTCATCTAAAATGGTCGAAAAACACGATAAATCTAACGAATACGATCATGAGCATTCTCGTTCACTCGTTCTATCACTTTTTGAGCTACACAAAGAATTATGACCTCTAACTTATGTCATGTTCTTCGTTAGGAAAATACGAACGCGTGGATATAAAGAACGCTCAAAACGGATAAACGACGAAGAAGTTACGCCCGAACGAAGAAACGAAGAACCGAGGAACAAGCATACGGCTGAACCAGGCTGTATACGGCTGGTCCAGGCCGTATACGGCTGGACCTAGACCGTATACGGTCTGTGCAGGCCGTATACGGCCCATGGATAATCGTATACGGTCCAGTTCAGCCGTATTCACCCTATGCACAGCCGTATACGGTCCAGTTCAGCCGTATACGGTCCAGCTCAGCCGTATCGTGCGTTTGGGTGATAAAAATGTGATTTTTATTCGCCTTTGCGATACGGTTGTGCATTTGGAGGTTTGGATACGGTTGTGCGAGCTCTATAAATACAAGCCTCATTTCATCATTTCAACACCTCATCTCACACCTTCTCATTTTTTCACATTTCTACACACACTTTCCCTCACTACTCTCTCTCTAAATTAGTTAGTTAGTTAATTAGATTAGTTAAGCTAGTAGATTAGTAGCTTAATTGTAACGGAGGTGCTCCAAGACTGCGGTGTCGCACGATTTGTAATAACGCTTTGTCAGGTTTTATTATAATCTCTATCTTGTTATTTTAAATAATGTTGTGCTATTGCTATACTTGTTTAGAATTACTTGCTAGGATTATTGCCATGCTTAGCTAGACAAATCTGTGTTTGCTATGATAGTTGCCATGCTAGGGTAGTTATACTTAAATCATGATGTTACTCTGTTTGTATGCTGTTGAATTATATTTGAATCTATGAATTGAATCTCAAATGCTTATCTATCCAACTTATGCTGTGGTTAGTAACATCCTTCTAGGCTTGGCCAATTGCTAGTTGTATGCCACTAATTATTCTGTGTCTGATGATTGTTGAACTCGACATGGCCGGTGTTCTCCTGGTTGAAATATTGCCGGAGGGAGACACGGAGCGTAGGATTAGAGATAGATTAGATTCAGGCCATTTAACAAGTGTCTTAGAGAGAACTTTCGGGACACTTGTGACTTAACCATATACCCCGTCACTCTGCATAAATTGATCCCTGTTATGCTGCCTTTCTGCATGTTCTTGTTTGATTGTTGCTTAGGGTTTGCATGCTAGTATCTGTTATGTTGATTAGTTACATGATTAGGTTTTCGAATATTTATCAATTGCATATGCCAGTTTAACATGCATAGAATAGTTAAAATGATTTATATGGAATAATGATGAACAATTTAATCAGCCGTTAGACCAGGCCATCCCAACTTGTCCCGGTAGGAAACCCATGTTCATGTTTTTGTTTATTCAACAATTCATGCCATGATTCGGATATCTCAAATGTCCAAGATTGGGGGACAAGACTCGAGGATGGTTGTTGTTTAAATTGGTTGCTACATTTGGGACAACTTCCGGTGTAGTTTACATTCCATAACTGTTATCCATGTGACATATTATTTATCTGATTGCGGACAACTCTACGTTAGATAGATAATAGGCTAGTAGTTATGGCTCATTAGGAAATATTAATGTCATCTTAACTAAGGCTTTATCTCATTAACTACCCTTAAATAGCATGAGTAATTATCATAGTAAACACTCGCTTCACCTATAAGTTCTCGTTGCCACCTCCACTCCATTTTACTTTAATTTAGTTTTATTTTAGATAATTAGTAGTTAGTTAAAACCAAAACAAACCAAAATCTCTTTTAAAACCCCATCTAAATTTCCACAGATAACTAAGGTCCTAGATCCCATGCCCGTTGTAGTTTGAAGAACGACCCTAGGTCATACCTATCGCTATAGTTATCCATAGCTTTAGTATATTTAGGCCCGGCATAAAACAAAATTTTAAAACAACTCCGCTGATGGAGGGTCCGACGACAGGGTGAAAACCCGATCGACCGTTGGGGACGCGTCATCCTTTTTCGTACCCGGTGCTAGACCTTTACTTGCTTTTCGTACCTGGTGCCACCACCTTTTTCACCTTTTCGTACTTGGTGCGACTACCTTTTCCACCTTTTGCTATTGTGAGCTTCCACTTGCTAACATGCACCAAAACTCTCCTATAAATAGGAGGCATAAGGCTCATTTGAAAAGACACACCTAAGAATACCAACACACTTGGATACACCAAAAACATCTACAATACTTGTATTTTCTTTTTTTAATTCTTCCTAGTTAATTAGACTAGCTAATTAACTAGCCAAGGAAGATTTGTACGGAGGTGCTCCGAGACGCATATTTTAGCTACGAGTTATTGTAATTCTTTCTAGGTGTTAATCTACCTTTCATATTTAATATGCTTGTCCTTTCTTTAATAAATTTAAATATGTATGCTAGAATTGCCATGATTAGCTAAATAACTCAATTGTCTGCTATGATAGTCGTTTAGAAAGTATCAAATATGTGACTAAATGGTATGTTGTGAGATTGCGGATGGTTTATATTACAAATGGATATAGGAATTAAATCTTTATCGTTTATCTGCCCAACTCATGTTATGACTAAAACTTTATCCAAAAATGAACGTAGCTAACTCATAGGATACAGGTCACTTAGTTATACTATGTTAGATTGAATCATTGAGCTCGGCATGGCCGGTGTTCTCTATACAATTAAGTACAATGAACTCGTGAATTTTACGCTAAATTCCTGACAAAATTTAAAACAAAAGTTTTGATGTGAAATAGGTTTAGCAAGCCCAAAATAATAATACGAAAAGTATTACAAAAGTGGTAATTATCAAAATTACAAACAAAATAATCTGAATATTTACAGAAGGTTAGCGAAACACGCATCCGAAAAACATCTTAGAAATGTTCCCAAAATCATTTCGAAATATTATTTAACTAAAGTAATATGTGGGAAAAATTTTAAAACGAAATAATATCGTGTTTTAAACACATATTTAGCATGCAGAACATTTATAATGTACAAATCATACATCAGTAAAAAATACTGAAAATGTCATTATTCTGATTTTAAATAACGTAGGTAGAGAACATCTACAAAATAAAAATATATAATATAAAATTTTATATTGCACTAATTATACCCGTACCTGAAATTAACGGGCATTTTACACTACGTATGGGAGACACCCAACTCCAATTATTGTAGCTGGGAAGTATAAGCCGACCAAACACCCTCTTCAATCATTTTTCATCTTCTTCATCATCTTTCTCGATCTCTTTCTCTCGGTTTATCTTTATCAAACAACAACCAACAACAATAACAATAAGATTTAGCAACAGCAGCAAGCATCATCATCATCTTCCTCCTCATCATCATCTTCATCGTAGTCCATCATCAACATCACCATGGCTCCACTTTTGATACGTAAGAAAACTCCACTTTTCTTTGAGTTTTCAAGTTTAAACTACTTATATCATCATGTGTTATATTGTTCCATTAACTAGTTATGTTCAAAAATCGGGTTAAAAATGTATTTTGAGTGATGATCGGAGGAACAGACCTTGAAAAAAAACACCATAGCCGTTCGGCTATACCCCTCTAGCCGATCGGGTGAAGTTCACCAGCCGTTCGGCTAAGAAACCATAGCGGATCGGCTATGTACATTGTTCCAGCAAACCATATTTTGTAGATTTGTAGCCCTCTAAGTGACGGTCATTTGGGCGCCTGAATCACCTCAATTCGAGTTCGTATGAGGGAGATAGGGCCAAAATGGTGCAGCCTCGCCAAATCAGTTTAACAACCAACTTTTATCGTGTGTATATATATATATATATATATATATATATATATATGCGAACACAATCATTTTTAGGAAAACTTTGAAATGCGAAACAAACATAATCAAACATTGGGAATTATGTTTTCGAACTATCACCAACGAGTCGTGTACGTATTCAAAACTACAAACTTAAACGAGAAACAAAATACTTGGATATAATGTGGTTGAACAAAACACTAACATAGATTGTCTGGTACGACATCCACATACTTATACATTTAATCTCATTCGTCTAGGGCGTTAGGAGATTAATGACTAGGAGAACACTTGGGCTTAGACTTTACTAGCACTCTCGCGTACTTAGCTTACCAGGTGAGTTCACAGCCCCTATTTTCACTGTTTTAATTGCTTTTAAAACTTGGGGTGAAAAACATAGCTAACGTTTTGCTACAACATGCAATAATTGTTCATAATTGCTTTGGTGCTTATGTGCTACTTAATCACTTTGGTGCTTCTGATTATGTGGATGATTTCATACTATGATTACGAACTATTCAATGTGTACTTGAATGCTTTTGTGCGAACATAGAATAATGTTTTCCTATGAACATCGGATACTTACCTTCTTACAACTCTCAGGAAACGAAACTTAATTGACTTGCATGTCAACAACTCACAAATGAATTTGGTTTAACTAACCATACTTATAAACACCTGTGAATTCACTCAACAATTTTGTTGACTTTTTACTATGTTTTTCAGGTAAGTCACAGCACAAGTAAGAACGCTACTTACGGAGTTAGGCGAACCACGACAAATTAGGATGCCACATTTTGGGACAAATCAAGACTTATTTTGTATAATTTATACTAATTCTACGACTATGACGGGTTGTAGCTTTTTGTAACAAACTATTTACTCAAATGGCATCTTAATTTACCGTTCAGCAATAATCATATGCTCTGATCTATATGAGTGTCAAATGTTGACGTCAGTACCCCCGCTTACCCTAATGCTTCCGCTAATCGCGCGTTAATCGCGTTGACCGAATTTTGGGGGTGTCACAGTTTGGTATCAGAGCCATTGGTTATAGCGAACTAGAAGTCTTTAAGTGACCTGAATGCCTTAGAGACCTAGACTATAGCCTTGGCTAGAACATGCATGCACACATTTGCATACGCCTAACTCACTATAGGACAACTATTGTCACAATGCGTTTGGATGAATATTTGCGTATTCCTACGCATGACTTCTCAAATATGGTTGGGATAACAATAACAACTCGATACACGAGAAAGCATCAACCAACACCTCACACACTTGATCTATACATACCTTATTTTCTGATGAATAGTTGATCTGACTTGTATTACCTGAAACAAACTACACTTGAGTCAATCAATCCTACTTGAGCATTAGAAGAATGCTTGAGGGCACTTTTATCATATTAAAAGTCTGGAACTCTTCCCATACATATGGGAAGAACTCTTCCCATACATACAACTCCCACTTTTACGAGCAAACATATATAAAACTAATGTTACCTACCTTAGTTACTATACTTCACACACTAATCAGGAAACTTCCTGACACACGAAATAACGTTTAAAGAAATTACAAAGAAATACCCCCGATTTGATGGAGACGTGATCGCCACATACAAAACGCCTTGAGCCTGTTGAAGGCCACAGGAACTTGGACAATGAAAACTTTCCATGCTACCTATGCCCGAGTACAAATGCTAGGGGAGCTTGCTCGAGTGGCAGAGAATGTAGTTGAGATCAGCATGATGAGGACTATATGATGGCAGAAGTGGTACTTATCATATCTGCGTAAAATCTATGTTCGGCGGGCTGTGCCCCTACTATGCTATACTAAAACTTCTATTCAACACATACATACGAATTCCATCACATCTTACACGAACATGATCGTACTAAAGTCATGTGTGACAACTACTTGGTCATAGTTGACTACAATGCAAACAAACTCTAACTTTCTAAAGGATCGAACAAATCCTCACTAAACATTTAATGATTAGGACTGACAACTTATCAGTCGATGGATGGAGAGAACAAATGGAAGTGTGATACATATTGGAGTAACGAGCCTTTTAAGTAACACACAAGCAAAACATAGTAAGGTATCGTTATACACTAATCGAGACAGAGTCTTAAACAACCACTGGGGTAATCAGACCCAATTCTGCGAAACAAAATTCCTCCCCACAACTAACAAACTTTATATATGACAATTTTTATACAAATTGTTTACGAAAATGCTTTACAACTATATTTTGGATAACAATCCAACAACAACTAAAATTTGGACAACATTCCAACGAAAACTATATTTTGGATAACATCCAAACGAAAACTATGAGTTTTGAATAACATTTCAACAAACACTTTGGATAAGAAACCGGAGAATGTACCGGTGATGTTTAATACTGGAGAACGCACCAGTACACATTTATAAACCGGAGAACGACCGGTATTATTTTGAATTAACCGGAGAACGTACCGGTAATGCTTTGATATACTGGGGAACGTACCAGTAAGGCTTTAAACCGGAGAACGACCGGTAGATTAACTGGAGAACGACCAGTAACATGATTTCCTGGAGAACGACCAATAGTATTACAAACTGGAGAACGACCGGTAGACTTTGGAAATGTTGATCCATAGTTGGATCAGCCTGTGTTTCCTACGATAACTATTTTGGGAAATGTTATTTATAATAAATAGCCTGTGTTTCCTACGATAACTATTTTGGGAAATGTTATTTTTAATAAATAGTCTGTGTTTCCTACGATAGCTATTTTGGGAAATGTTATTTTTAATAAATAACCCGTGTTTCCTACAAAGCAAACAACTAAACTATATTAGGGACAAACATCCCACTTAAATTGTAATTTGGGCAGACATCCTAACTAAACTGTGTTTAGGGCAGACATCCCAATGAAACTGTATTTTGGGTAACATCCCAATAAAATTATACTTTTGGATGACATTCCAACAAAACGAAACTGATTAAATCCTAACACCATCACTGAGATGTCGTGGAAAATGATGACTCAACTTGTAGAAGTTGACTCACGTAAACTAGATGACAAACACACTGTAGAACTAGCCGTTGGTAAGTTGATCGAATCAGGAGAAATAGTACCAGGATGTATCCTAACGTTTGACGGTCATCTCTTCGAAATAGACTTACTACCGGTAGAGTTGAGAAGTTTCGACATCATAGTTGGTATAGACTAGTTGTCAAGGAATCAAACTAAGGTTGTATGTTGGATAAGTTGGTACGATTACCACTATCCATTATCTCCGACAGAGATAGACGCTTTACATTTCGCATCTGACAGTTGGCACTAGGTACTCATCATGATAGAAGTATTGCCTACCATTCACAGACCGATAGTCAGAGCGAATGAATGATACTAACGCTCAAAGACTTATTACGAACACACGTGTGATTGACTTTGGGGGTAACTGAGATACTCACTTACCTTTAACGGAATTTTCTTACAACAATAGTTAGCACATTAGTATACGAATGGCACTGTTTGAGGCGTTATATGGACGCCAGTGCCAATCACCACACTATTGGAGAGGGTTGGGTGACAGACAACTATTTGGTTCGTAGATTGTCCAGGAAACTACGGAAAATATATTTCAAGTACTTAACCAATTGAAAACAAAGTTAGGCTGACAAAAGAGTTTCGTCCATAACCGCTGTAAACCTCTTGAATTTCAAGAAGGTGACAAAGCTCTACACAAAAGGATCGCCCTGGAAGGGGGTAGCACAACTTGAGAAAAAACGGGAAAAACTTAACCCACGATACATATAGGACCTTTCAAAAAAAATAAAAAAATCCTTGTAAGGATTAGTCCCAGGCTCACAAAGTAAACCTATTTTAGGAGCTCAACAACATTTATGACACTTTTCAAATTACTAATTTGGAAAAGTGCCTCTCTGACGAGAAATTAATCATTTTGCTTGACGAAGTCCTTGACACAACAATAACAACTAAGAGTTCCGCTACGATAACGACTACGATTCCATCTATGAATTAGAAGGGAAATACTTTGATTTGGTATATATACCAACTATGGAAAACCTTGTCAACTTGGATAACTTCTATACGCCACGGTGGTAACCTCGCACTTTCTCGAAAACTTAGCTCATTGGTTTTGGTTAACATTAAACACATGTTAATCATTCCACGATGAAACTTCTACTGATTTGATGTTGAGAGCGTCATAGGAATGACCCACCTAAGTCAACGCAACACTCAGGGTTACATTTAGCAGACAAATCAATCTACTATTTTGTCAACCGCTTAGTCGCAGTAGGACTACAACATAAGTCATGAATGATTAACAACGTTGATGTAAGCTACCAATACCAATGGTAACTATGCACCAGTGAACTAATGAACAGACTTTAGTTCCTTGGACGTGTAAGGACACTAAACCGAAACCTTTCTTTCCCCTTTCTTTAAGTTGCCGGTAGAGCACTAGCCTAACAAGGGGAGGAAGATAAACACAATTGAATGTCACGCTATTTGACACACACCCGGCTATCAGTGGGTGATACACAGACTACAATCGACACACTAGGCTATTATATATGTGTGTATATATATAACCCCTATGTAGGACTACAACATAAGTGAGCTATGAAACAGTCATGAAAGGACTATCTTCAAACTTGATCTAGACAATCTTGGTCTACTCTCGGTTAAAAGAGCTAGCTACAACTGAATCATGAGCCAAGGCATACATGGGCAAACAATTCAAAACATAACTTAAATTTCGAGGACAAAATTCCTTTAACAAGGGGGGAATGTGACACCCCGCAAATTTGAGTACAATTAAGTACAATGAACTCGTGAATTTTATGCTAAATTCCTGACAAAATTTAAAACAAAAGTTTTGATGTGAAATAGGTTTAGCAAGCCCAAAATAATAATACGAAAAGTATTACAAAAGTGGTAATTATCAAAATTACAAACAAAATAATCTGAATATTTACAGAAGGTTAGCGAAACACGCATCCGAAAAACATCTTAGAAATGTTCCCAAAATCATTTCGAAATATTATTTAACTAAAGTAATATGTGGGAAAAATTTTAAAACGAAATAATATCGTGTTTTAAACACATATTGAGCATGCAGAACATTTATAATGTACAAATCATACATCAGTAAAAAATACTGAAAATGTCATTATTCTGATTTTAAATAACGAAGGTAGAGAACATCTACAAAATAAAAATATAAAATATAAAATTTTATATTGCACTAATTATACCCGTACCTGAAATTAACAGGCATTTTACACTACGTATGGAAGACACCCAACTCCAATTATTGTAGCTGGGAAGTATAAGCCGACCAAACACCCTCTTCAATCATTTTTCATCTTCTTCTTCATCTTTCTCGATCTCTTTCTCTCGGTTTATCTTTATCAAACAACAACCAACAACAATAACAATAAGATTTAGCAACAGCAGCAAGCATCATCATCATCTTCCTCCTCATCATCATCTTCATCGTAGTCCATCATCAACATCACCATGGCTCCACTTTTGATTCGTAAGAAAACTCCACTTTTCTTTGAGTTTTCAAGTTTAAACTACTTATATCATCATGTGTTATATTGTTCCATTAACTAGTTATGTTCAAAAATCGGGTTAAAAATGTATTTTGAGTGATGATCGGAGGAACAGACCTTGAAAAAAAACACCATAGCCGTTCGGCTATACCCCTCTAGCCGATCGGGTGAGGTTCACCAGCCGTTCGGCTAAGAAACCATAGCGGATCGGCTATGTACAATGTTCCAGCAAACCATATTTTGTAGATTTGTAGCTCTCTGAGTGACGGTCGTTTGGGCGCCTGAATCACCTCAATCCGAGTTCGTATGAGGGAGATAGGGCCAAAATGGTGCAGCCTCGCCAAATCAGTTTAACAACCAACTTTTATCGTGTATATATATATATATATATATATGCGAACACAATCATTTTTAGAAAAACTTTGAAATGCGAAACAAACATAATCAAACATTGGGAATTATGTTTTCGAACTATCACCAACGAGTCGTGTACGTATTCAAAACTACAAACTTAAACGAGAAACAAAATACTTGGATATAATGTGGTTGAACAAAACACTAACATAGATTGTCTGGTACGACATCCACATACTTATACATTTAATCTCATTCGTCTAGGGCGTTAGGAGATTAATGACTAGGAGAACACTTGGGCTTAGACTTTACTAGCACTCTCGCGTACTTAGCTTACCAGGTGAGTTCACAGCCCCTATTTTCACTGTTTTAATTGCTTTTAAAACTTGGGGTGAAAAACATAGCTAACGTTTTGCTACAACATGCAATAATTGTTCATAATTGCTTTGGTGCTTATGTGCTACTTAATCACTTTGGTGCTTCTGATTATGTGGATGATTTCATACTATGATTACGAACTATTCAATGTGTACTTGAATGCTTTTGTGCGAACATAGAATAATGTTTTCCTATGAACATCGGATACTTACCTTCTTACAACTCTCAGGAAACGAAACTTAATTGACTTGCATGTCAACAACTCACAAATGAATTTGGTTTAACTAACCATACTTATAAACACCTGTGAATTCACTCAACAATTTTGTTGACTTTTTACTATGTTTTTCAGGTAAGTCACAGCACAAGTAAGAACGCTACTTACGGAGTTAGGCGAACCACGACAAATTAGGATGCCACATTTTGGGACAAATCAAGACTTATTTTGTATAATTTATACTAATTCTACGACTATGACGGGTTGTAGCTTTTTGTAACAAACTATTTACTCAAATGGCATCTTAATTTACCGTTCAGCAATAATCATATGCTCTGATCTATATGAGTGTCAAATGTTGACGTCAGCACCCCCGCTTACCCTAATGCTTCCGCTAATCGCGCGTTAATCGCGTTGACCGAATTTTGGGGGTGTCACAGTTTGGTATCAGAGCCATTGGTTATAGCGAACTAGAAGTCTTTAAGTGACCTGAATGCCTTAGAGACCTAGACTATAGCCTTGGCTAGAACATGCATGCACACATTTGCATACGCCTAACTCACTATAGGACAACTATTGTCACAATGCGTTTGGATGAATATTTGCGTATTCCTACGCATGACTTCTCAAATATGGTTGGGATAACAATAACAACTCGATACACGAGAAAGCATCAACCAACACCTCACACACTTGATCTATACATACCTTATTTTCTGATGAATAGTTGATCTGACTTGTATTACCTGAAACAAACTACACTTGAGTCAATCAATCCTACTTGAGCATTAGAAGAATGCTTGAGGGCACTTTTATCATATTAAAAGTCTGGAACTCTTCCCATACATATGGGAAGAACTCTTCCCATACATACAACTCCCACTTTTACGAGCAAACATATATAAAACTAATGTTACCTACCTTAGTTACTATACTTCACACACTAATCAGGAAACTTCCTGACACACGAAATAACGTTTAAAGAAATTACAAAGAAATACCCCCGATTTGATGGAGACGTGATCGCCACATACAAAACGCCTTGAGCCTGTTGAAGGCCACAGGAACTTGGACAATGAAAACTTTCCATGCTACCTATGCCCGAGTACAAATGCTAGGGGAGCTTGCTCGAGTGGCAGAGAATGTAGTTGAGATCAGCATGATGAGGACTATATGATGGCAGAAGTGGTACTTATCATATCTGCGTAAAATCTATGTTCGGCGGGCTGTGCCCCTACTATGCTATACTAAAACTTCTATTCAACACATACATACGAATTCCATCACATCTTACACGAACATGATCGTACTAAAGTCATGTGTGACAACTACTTGGTCATAGTTGACTACAATGCAAACAAACTCTAACTTTCTAAAGGATCGAACAAATCCTCACTAAACATTTAATGATTAGGACTGACAACTTATCAGTCGATGGATGGAGAGAACAAATGGAAGTGTGATACATATTGGAGTAACGAGCCTTTTAAGTAACACACAAGCAAAACATAGTAAGGTATCGTTATACACTAATCGAGACAGAGTCTTAAACAACCACTGGGGTAATCAGACCCAATTCTGCGAAACAAAATTCCTCCCCACAACTAACAAACTTTATATATGACAATTTTTATACAAATTGTTTACGAAAATGCTTTACAACTATATTTTGGATAACAATCCAACAACAACTAAAATTTGGACAACATTCCAACGAAAACTATATTTTGGATAACATCCAAACGAAAACTATGAGTTTTGAATAACATTTCAACAAACACTTTGGATAAGAAACCGGAGAATGTACCGGTGATGTTTAATACTGGAGAACGCACCAGTACACATTTATAAACCGGAGAACGACCGGTATTATTTTGAATTAACCGGAGAACGTACCGGTAATGCTTTGATATACTGGGGAACGTACCAGTAAGGCTTTAAACCGGAGAACGACCGGTAGATTAACTGGAGAACGACCAGTAACATGATTTCCTGGAGAACGACCAATAGTATTACAAACTGGAGAACGACCGGTAGACTTTGGAAATGTTGATCCATAGTTGGATCAGCCTGTGTTTCCTACGATAACTATTTTGGGAAATGTTATTTATAATAAATAGCCTGTGTTTCCTACGATAACTATTTTGGGAAATGTTATTTTTAATAAATAGTCTGTGTTTCCTACGATAGCTATTTTGGGAAATGTTATTTTTAATAAATAACCCGTGTTTCCTACAAAGCAAACAACTAAACTATATTAGGGACAAACATCCCACTTAAATTGTAATTTGGGCAGACATCCTAACTAAACTGTGTTTAGGGCAGACATCCCAATGAAACTGTATTTTGGGTAACATCCCAATAAAATTATACTTTTGGATGACATTCCAACAAAACGAAACTGATTAAATCCTAACACCATCACTGAGATGTCGTGGAAAATGATGACTCAACTTGTAGAAGTTGACTCACGTAAACTAGATGACAAACACACTGTAGAACTAGCCGTTGGTAAGTTGATCGAATCAGGAGAAATAGTACCAGGATGTATCCTAACGTTTGACGGTCATCTCTTCGAAATAGACTTACTACCGGTAGAGTTGAGAAGTTTCGACATCATAGTTGGTATAGACTAGTTGTCAAGGAATCAAACTAAGGTTGTATGTTGGATAAGTTGGTACGATTACCACTATCCATTATCTCCGACAGAGATAGACGCTTTACATTTCGCATCTGACAGTTGGCACTAGGTACTCATCATGATAGAAGTACTGCCTACCATCCACAGACCGATAGTCAGAGCGAATGAATGATACAAACGCTCAAAGACTTATTACGAACACACGTGTGATTGACTTTGGGGGTAACTGAGATACTCACTTACCTTTAACGGAATTTTCTTACAACAATAGTTAGCACATTAGTATACGAATGGCACTGTTTGAGGCGTTATATGGACGCCAGTGCCAATCACCACACTATTGGAGAGGGTTGGGTGACAGACAACTATTTGGTTTGTAGATTGTCCAGGAAACTACGGAAAATATATTTCAAGTACTTAACCAATTGAAAACAAAGTTAGGCTGACAAAAGAGTTTCGTCCATAACCGCTGTAAACCTCTTGAATTTCAAGAAGGTGACAAAGCTCTACACAAAAGGATCGCCCTGGAAGGGGGTAGCACAACTTGAGAAAAAACGGGAAAAACTTAACCCACGATACATATAGGACCTTTCAAAAAAAATAAAAAAATCCTTGTAAGGATTAGTCCCAGGCTCACAAAGTAAACCTATTTTAGGAGCTCAACAACATTTATGACACTTTTCAAATTACTAATTTGGAAAAGTGCCTCTCTGACGAAAAATTAATCATTTTGCTTGACGAAGTCCTTGACACAACAATAACAACTAAGAGTTCCGCTACGATAACGACTACGATTCCATCTATGAATTAGAAGGGAAATACTTTGATTTGGTATATATACCAACTATGGAAAACCTTGTCAACTTGGATAACTTCTATACGCCACGGTGGCAACCTCGCACTTTCTCGAAAACTTAGCTCATTGGTTTTGGTTAACATTAAACACATGTTAATCATTCCACGATGACACTTCTACTGATTTGATGTTGAGAGCGTCATAGGAATGACCCACCTAAGTCAACGCAACACTCAGGGTTACATTTAGCAGAAAAATCAATCTACTATTTTGTCAACCGCTTAGTCGCAGTAGGACTACAACATAAGTCATGAATGATTAACAACGTTGATGTAAGCTACCAATACCAATGGTAACTATGCACCAGTGAACTAATGAACAGACTTTAGTTCCTTGGACGTGTAAGGACACCAAACCGAAACCTTTCTTTCCCCTTTCTTTAAGTTGCCGGTAGAGCACTAGCCTAACAAGGGGAGGAAGACAAACACAATTGAATGTCACGCTATTTGACACACACCCGGCTATTAGTGGGTGATACACAGACTACAATCGACACACTAGGCTATTATATATGTGTGTATATATATAACCCCTATGTAGGACTACAACATAAGTGAGCTATGAAACGGTCATGAAAGGACTATCTTCAAACTTGATCTAGACAATCTTGGTCTACTCTCGGTTAAAAGAGCTAGCTACAACTGAATCATGAGCCAAGGCATACATGGGCAAACAATTCAAAACATAACTTAAATTTCGAGGACAAAATTCCTTTAACAAGGGGGGAATGTGACACCCCGCAAATTTGAGTACAATTAAGTACAATGAACTCGTGAATTTTACGCTAAATTCCTGACAAAATTTAAAACAAAAGTTTTGATGTGAAATAGGTTTAGCAAGCCCAAAATAATAATACGAAAAGTATTACAAAAGTGGTAATTATCAAAATTACAAACAAAATAATCTGAATATTTACAGAAGGTTAGCGAAACACGCATCCGAAAAACATCTTAGAAATGTTCCCAAAATCATTTCGAAATATTATTTAACTAAAGTAATATGTGGGAAAAATTTTAAAACGAAATAATATCGTGTTTTAAACACATATTGAGCATGCAGAACATTTATAATGTACAAATCATACATCAGTAAAAAATACTGAAAATGTCATTATTCTGATTTTAAATAACGAAGGTAGATAACATCTACAAAATAAAAATATAAAATATAAAATTTTATATTGCACTAATTATACCCGTACCTGAAATTAACGGGCATTTTACACTACGTATGGGAGACACCCAACTCCAATTATTGTAGCTGGGAAGTATAAGCCGACCAAACACCCTCTTCAATCATTTTTCATCTTCTTCATCATCTTTCTCGATCTCTTTCTCTCGGTTTATCTTTATCAAACAACAACCAATAATAATAACAATAAGATTTAGCAACAGCAGCAAGCATCATCATCATCTTCCTCCTCATCATCATCTTCATCGTAGTCCATCATCAACATCACCATGGCTCCACTTTTGATTCGTAAGAAAACTCCACTTTTCTTTGAGTTTTCAAGTTTAAACTACTTATATCATCATGTGTTATATTGTTCCATTAACTAGTTATGTTCAAAAATCGGGTTAAAAATGTATTTTGAGTGATGATCGGAGGAACAGACCTTGAAAAAAAACACCATAGCCGTTCGGCTATACCCCTCTAGCCGATCGGGTGAGGTTCACCAGCCGTTCGGCTAAGAAACCATAGCGGATCGGCTATGTACAATGTTCCAGCAAACCATATTTTGTAGATTTGTAGCCCTCTGAGTGACGGTCGTTTGGGCGCCTGAATCACCTCAATCCGAGTTCGTATGAGGGAGATAGGGCCAAAATGGTGCAGCCTCGCCAAATCAGTTTAACAACCAACTTTTATCGTGTATATATATATATATATATATATATATATATATATATATATATGCGAACACAATCATTTTTAGACAAACTTTGAAATGCGAAACAAACATAATCAAACATTGGGAATTATGTTTTCGAACTATCACCAACGAGTCGTGTACGTATTCAAAACTACAAACTTAAACGAGAAAAAAAATACTTGGATATAATGTGGTTGAACAAAACACTAACATGGATTGTCTGGTATGACATCCACATACTTATACATTTAATCTCATTCGTCTAGGGCGTTAGGAGATTAATGACTAGGAGAACACTTGGGCTTAGACTTTACTAGCACTCTCGCGTACTTAGCTTACCAGGTGAGTTCACAGCCCCTATTTTCACTGTTTTAATTGCTTTTAAAACTTGGGGTGAAAAACATAGCTAACGTTTTGCTACAACATGCAATAATTGTTCATAATTGCTTTGGTGCTTATGTGCTACTTAATCACTTTGGTGCTTCTGATTATGTGGATGATTTCATACTATGATTACGAACTATTCAATGTGTACTTGAATGCTTTTGTGCGAACATAGAATAATGTTTTCCTATGAACATCGGATACTTACCTTCTTACAACTCTCAGGAAACGAAACTTAATTGACTTGCATGTCAACAACTCACAAATGAATTTGGTTTAACTAACCATACTTATAAACACCTGTGAATTCACTCAACAATTTTGTTGACTTTTTACTATGTTTTTCAGGTAAGTCACAGCACAAGTAAGAACGCTACTTACGGAGTTAGGCGAACCACGACAAATTAGGATGCCACATTTTGGGACAAATCAAGACTTATTTTGTATAATTTATACTAATTCTACGACTATGACGGGTTGTAGCTTTTTGTAACAAACTATTTACTCAAATGGCATCTTAATTTACCGTTCAGCAATAATCATATGCTTTGATCTATATGAGTGTCAAATGTTGACGTCAGCACCCCCGCTTACCCTAATGCTTCCGCTAATCGCGCGTTAATCGCGTTGACCGAATTTTGGGGGTGTCACATATAGTACTGGAAACGCTTATGGCGGAGTACAAATGTATGGAAGTCAAGAACGATCGAAGGTAGTTGTATTATGAATCGAATAACAAACGTATTACTTAGGTTTCTATTTGTGGCATAAATCATCCCTATTTTGTTGCATCCCTGAGTAATGATGATAAATCGTACGAATAAGTGATGACAAGTTATCCGGCCGTCTAGACCAGTTAGCCCAACCTATTCCGGTGAGGATAACCCTCGTTCATAAGATTGTTTATTCAACAAACTATGCCATGATTCGGGCATCTCTGACGACCGAGATTGGGGAATAGGATTCGAGGTTAACTGTCGGATAATGTGGGTGTACATTTGAGAGAACCTTCGGTGTACACTTTAATATATTTTGCAACCCACGTGACATTCTGTTTGCCTGATTGTGGAAACCTTCGCGTTAGCCCGATAGAAGGATTGTAGTAATAGCTCACATCAACTTACGAACTTATCTTCATTAGAACTCTCCATATTTAACAACTTCTAAACCACGTTATAGTAGACAATCGCTTTAATTGCTGAATGCCCGAAGTAACCTCCACTTTTTAATTCAGTTTAGTTTAATTTAGGATCGAAAACCAAAACCAAAACCAACTCTTTTAACCCTAGCTAAGTACATAAAAGTTTCTAAACCCCCTAGTTTCAATTTGTCGTGCTTTGAAGAACGATCCTAGGTCATACTTGTCCTTTGCTAGCCCTTTGATTACCATAATAAGTAACCCTAGGCCCCAGCCTTATAAATTAAAAACCCACTGCTGTGTCACGTCACCATTAGAAATCTCAACGACCGGTGCGCAACACAACAGTTAATGAATGGGTTGATCGTGTGTAAGGTTGTTGGGCCGAATAAATTATGTGCTAAAACTATAAATAAGTTAATCTATTGGGCCATTGATAAGTTAATGGGTCGTAGGTTGGGCCAATCCCCAATGGACCATGAAACATTTCGAAATAAACGCAAATTTGAGTAAATAGTTGGAACAATTATTAATGAACGGATTGGACACGGTGAATATTAGAACGGATATAAATATTTGAAATATATATAAATGAAATATATTTTGAACGAGTTAAAGTTTTGGGTACAAACTTTATATAGTGAACACATATATATATGGACGACTATTTTTATATATATATTCACGTATGACAATGAAAAATAATATATATATATATATATATATATATATATATATATATATATATGAATATATATATTCAGCTAATAAGTATGTATATGTACATACTTACACGCTACGAAGGCTTAAACAATGAACATACTTCGAAAAATAATATTTATTTTCCAGCGCGTCATCACCAACGACTTGTACAAATTTAAGAAATTAACAATTTCTTCAACATAATTGAACTATTAAAATAAATTGACAAACAATGTACTTATGATAATACACCTATTGCATATAGGTTGACTATCTTTGGGCATCTCTAGTACTACTCGCTAGCTCTCACATCCACCGCAACCACGGTGAGTTCACAACCCCATTTTTTCCTTGTTTATTGTTTTTAAATTATGAGGTGGAAAACATTGAACTTGTTTTGCTATAACATGCAATATCTGTTTATGATTGCTTTGGTGCTTTTGTGATATTGATTATATAAATGGTTTCATGTTATGATTATGAACTATGTGGAAATACTTATAGGACTTGTTACTAATATGATTAGGATTACGTGCTCTTCTATAAACTTTTGTGAGTGGAGTTTATTTGACTCTCATGACAAACTATAAATGAACTTGGTTTAACAAACCACACATATAAAAACCCGTGAATTCACTCAGTCATGTGTTGACGTTTTACTATATTTTTCAGGTAACTAGCAGCACAGATAAGACTGCATGCATATGGAGTTAGATGACCTAAGACTAATTAAGATGCCACATTTTGGGACACTTAAGATTTCTTTGTATAACTGATTTACATGAATCATACTTATGAAATCTTCTTTTGGAAACTATGTATTTCATAACAGATTGTATTTTATAATACTAGTCTACGACTTTAACGAGTGGTAGTTCTTTTTGGTTACAAACTAACTTCATAAATGGCATCTTAATTTGTTGTTCAACAATAATCATAAGCTCTGATCTGGCATGACTGTCCAAAGTTGACGTCAGCACCCCCGTCTACTCTAATGCTTTCGCTAATCGCGCGTTGACCGCGCTGACCGAATTTTGGGGGTGTCACCGCTGCTTCCCATACACATCTGTATCGACCTGTCCATACAGAAATGCGCTCTTTACATCAAGCTGATGAACACGGAATTCCTTGAAGGACGCGTATGCCAAGAAAATACGAATCGACTCCAATCTTGCAACAGGAGCGAAAACCTCATCATAGTCCAAACCCTCTACTTGATGAAAGTCTTAAACAACCATACGCTCTTTATTTCGGATAACCACTCCTCGATCATCTTTGTTGATTCGATATACCCAGCGAGTGCCAGTCGGATGAGCACCCATGGGTAAGAGTACTAATTCCCAAACATGTAGCTTTTTGAATTGCTGCAATTCCTCTTGCATAGCTTCAACCCATTGTGGGTCTTTCAAAGCCTCCTCTGTCCGTTTAGGCTCCACTTGAGATAGAAAACAAGATTTTACCTCGGTGGCAAGACATGCAAGAGAAACAGGCTCAGCAGGTTCAGATGGAGATTTAGAATTCTCAGCAGTAGCAACTTGACTTCGTGTCTGAATCCCCTTATCCAAAGGACCGATCATGTTCTCCATCGGATGATCCTTATTGATACGAGAGCTTGGAATTTCATCAGGCACAATGACAAAATCCGAGTTAGTAGAATCGGCTTCCTGTCCCAAATCAAATTCATTGATATTCGAAAGTGGTTCATCTTCATCATCGGACAACTCAGGAACATCAATATACATTTCTTGATTTCTCGTCGATGATTCAGGAACCTCTGCGTTGGTTTGAGAAGGAGGTGGAGTAGTAGAAGCAGTTGGTGGTTTATGTGACAACTCTCCAAATTAGGTAACAATTAACTTTAAGCACATGCATTCTTACGCTAATTTTCTGACAAAAGTTTATAAACAAAATTTTGATGTGAAATAAGTCTAGCAAGCCCAAAATAATAATATGAAAAGTATTACAAAAGTTATAATTATTATAATTACTAACAAAGTAATATAAACAATGTACAAAAGTTAGCGTGACACGCGTCCGAAAAACATCTCCAAAATGTTTCCTAAATTTTTCGAGATATTATTTAACTAAAATAATATGTGGTAAAATTTTCAAACTGAAATAATATTGCGTTATAGATACATATTGAGCACGCGCAATATTTATAATGTACAAATTATACAACGGTCAAAAATAATGAAAATATCATTATTCTGACTTTAAATAATGTGTATCTGGAGAACATCTAAAAAATAAAAATATAAAATATTAAATTTTATATTGCTATAATTGGACCCGTACACGAAATTAACGGGTCAAAATACTCAACCAACTCCAATAATGGAGGAACCAACTACTGTGATGAACCCATACTTGTTTGAATTATATACTCCCATTGTCCCTTCGCCTGATCACTCAACTACATCACCAAAAATCATCATCATCAATTTTCTTCTTCTTCACTAAGAAACACACAAGAACCAGCAGAAGCAACTCAAGTAGCAGCAGATAATAATATAATTAAAACTTATAACAATAACCACATCATCATCATCATCTCACGACATCATCATCATAATCTCATTGTAAGGAAATTTAATTTTCTTTGATCTCTATACTTAAATTTCGTTATATAACTTGTTTATACATCACAATCTAAGTATAAAACACAATAATTTGATGAATTTGTGGATTGTTCTTGAAAATGGTTTTTAAGAAACCAAAATTTAAAATACACAATTTACATGTAAAAATTGTTAAAACATGATATTATGTTATATATTTTTGTTACTAAACATATGTAAACATTTAACACTCGAATTATAGCTAAATCTATGTCGAATTCGTGATAGAAACTGAAAACAGGAAACATAGTGAACTGCACCAGGAACAAAGCTAGAACAAGATTCACATTAATATTTGAAACGAATGTTTAACTTGTAACATTTCGACAAATATAAAAATATAACTAGTAAACTCATATGTATACACACACACACACACACACACACACACATATATATATATATATATATAATGACAAATGTTTAAATTATGTACATATATACGTATTTACAAACACAAATTGTGAATTTTATACATTTATATTATCGCGAGATTCAATTCAAAACACATTAACAATGATATAAACCGACTTGGTGACTTTTGAAACAATGACATTTATATATTTTATAAACGGAAATAAAGGTGACAAGAAGTTTTATAAACAAATAAAACTTATATACATTTTATACGTAAACTATGTATTAAAAACTTATCTATATATATATACATATATATATATACATACGACAAACAC
Organism: Pseudognaphalium luteoalbum; assembly: GCA_963422505.1. Classification (NCBI taxonomy): domain Eukaryota; kingdom Viridiplantae; phylum Streptophyta; class Magnoliopsida; order Asterales; family Asteraceae; genus Pseudognaphalium; species Pseudognaphalium luteoalbum. The sequence goes on from OY730196.1 coordinate 56,031,134, forward strand.
AATGTATTGAAAAAATAATTATATTTTCATATATATATATATATATATACACAAATGGAATTTACGTTTAACGAACGTACGAAATATAATATACAACAAGTATATTTATATACATATATATGTATAACAATTATATATATGTACGACACCAACAAAAAGACATTTATATATATCTATACAACTAGAACATGTATGTGGATATATTTAACAAGAAATAATAACGACATTTCAAGATAATGTCAACAACTATTTGTACAATTTAAGAATTTAACAAATTCTTCAAAACAAGTAAATTATTAACATAAATTGATTCAACAAATCAAAGTACTTATGTTAATACAATTATTGCGTATAGGTTGACATACCTTGGGCGCGCCATCCATCTGCTAGCATTCACATCACTACCACTACTGTGAGTTTACATCCCCTATTTTAAATGTTTACTGCTTTCAAACACAGGGGTGTTAAACATAGAAATTGCATGCCAACACATGCAATTAAATTATAAATTGCTTTATTGCTTTTATACAACTGCTGATTGATGAAATTACATTTTCACAAACTGTTTTGGGAATTAGACAACGTATCCTAGTACGGACCCAGACTTGCAATGTATGCATAAAAAGACCTTATTACATATATACTGTAACCATTAGCTAGGTGACTCTAGCCACTGAGTATACGGATAGTACTATCGCCATGATGACCCTCCTACGGATAGGAGCGTATACTTACATGTTCTTCAAGCAAACAACATAAGTGCTAGTTGTGGTTTGGTTATAGGGTTAGGTCGCGTTACTTTAACTTGTAAGGTTTAGCTCACCTTCCAGTGGATCATAGTCTAAGAAATTCCCACATATTTTTAGGAGGAACGAATCCTACAACTGTTTCTTACCGGAAAACACACCGGTTACTTATTTTATACTGGCAAACAACCAGTGATACATCTGGGGTAGCATCCCACATAAAACTTGATATTTTAGGGTAACAGCCCTACAAAACTTATATTTTGTAAATGAATAACATTTCATTAAAAAAACAAACTTGGTTAAATAAACCATATACTTATATAAACCTGTAAATTCACTCAACAATTTTGTTGACGATTTCTCTATGTTTTTCAGGAAATTAACTTTGTAAGTAAGAATCGCATGCATTCAGGATGGACAACCCTGGACTAATAGGATGCCACATATTTTGAGACGCTTTTGGAGATTTCCTCTGTATGACTGCAGACATTGCAGTCATACCCATGAAATCTTACTTTATCTATATGTATTGTGAAACTTAATGTTTTAAACACTACTACTGTTATGACTTACCTGGTCGTAATCTTTTGTAATAACCGTTAAACTTGGCATCCTAACTTATTATGTTGTGCAATAACCATATGCTATGAGTTTGTATGTACTATTTGGTTTATTTACTGTTCACAGCCCCGCCACGTCATTAAAGCTTCCGCACACTTAATTAGTACTGATTGTAATTACGGTTTGGCGGGGTGTGACAAACTTGGTATCAGAGCCATTGGTTATAGCGAACTAGAAGTCTTTAAGTGATCGAAAACCTTAGAGACCTAGACTATAGCCTTGGCTAGAAACATTTATGCATTCACACATACATACTTTGTATACATCTAACTTACGACTGACACGTCACCCACGACTTCTTTTGTCTCAGCATGTCGAGGCAAAATCCGATCTACTTGTATGCTTCTGATGAGGATCCGACCGAGGATTCCTACCATAGCGATGCTAGCACCGGAGTTGTGAGTCCATCAGTTCACCCGAGAGCTCTATCTGATGACACCGGTGATGCCTACATCACCCCACCACCGATTGCACATGTGGTCCCACCTACTACTGCTTCCACTGACCGTACCACACGTATGCTAGGGTCTACCTTTATGGCGACACGCCATATGACTGTTGGACCTTCTAGAGGACTGGTACCTAGGAGGACACCTCGGATGTGTGTCCGAGATTTCCCTAGAGGACCACTTGCGCCCCGTGACAAGGCGCCGATGGCAGAGGAGAGAGAGATACATTGTAATGAACCACCATAGAGGTTACCTAGGTTTGCTCACCTGGAGTGGATGACTCCTATGTTAGGTCGATGGAGGTCATTGGAGGGTTTTCCCTCTACATTTGAGACCGGAGAGTCCTCGCGATCCCCAGCTCCACTGCCTACTACTGGAGAGCCTGTAGAGTTGACCCTCCCTGCCATTGTTGCTGTGATTCGTACCTTGTTTCGTATTTCTGGTGGTAGGGGTATGCACCTTGCAGAGTTACAGAGTGATGTCTCTCGTCTGGATGGAGACATGGCCGATATGCATGAGCGTTGCCACTTTTTGCTGGGCAACGTTGTAGTGTCGTGGATCACGAATCGCAATTAGAACTTTTTATATCTTGTGCGGAATACAAGATATATATCAATATGTGAATAAGAGAACAAGAAGTATTCAATATCAAAATTTTCTTTTGTATTTCAAGAACACACAGAGAATTCTGCGACATGGTTACAAAAGACTTAGATACAAATGACAAAAACTAATCTATTTATAGACTAGCTTCTAAGCCTTATGCGACAATGCCTAAAGTGAGTTGACTTTAGTCAATCCGTTAATGCTATTCACGGACTGACCTATATATCCGACAATGACTATTCACGGACTCATCTATTGTCGCACATCACTAACACTTAAACAGGTTTTAAACGAAAATAAAATCAAGCTTTAGACACTTTTGCTTCAACAAACTCCCCCTTGGATAATGCTTGATTTCTTGAAACTTTAAACTTTATGTATATCCAGGCAAATTATAACCGGCATGAACACCTTGAGCACAACAAACTTCAACAACTCTTTGAAACTTCAAGGCCATGGCTTCATCATCAAAGGCATCATCATAGATAATCGGATTCACTAGAAGAACTTCCAGATCATCTTTCGAGAGATTGATCAAACTCAAGGGATTGAACACATATACAATTGTTTTGCGATTCCAAATAACTTCTCCCTTGGTATCTCTTTCATAACATACAATCTCTGCTTCTCCGTGCTTCCATTATACTTCCAATAACTCACGAATTTCCAAAAATTTACTGGAAGTTTTTCAAGTGGAATTCTTCTCAGACATTTTACCTTTGGATAAGTAATGATTACTCATGGTTGATTTGAAATGGGTTCAATGTCGAAATAATCCACAGTTCTCCTTGGAAATGTCTCTTTAACCCAAGTGTATTTTCCTTTATTGCATTCACGAGAAAGAACTTCAGTCATCCAATTCACCAAACCATTTTTAGAATGATTTATAATATCAATTGAAGCAATATGATTGATTTCACACTTTGGAAGTTTCTCAAGAGCTTTAAAAGTTGGATAAAAATATTGCAGCCCATCTGTTCTCTTGATGATAAACACTTTGTTATCATTATCATACTTCTATCTAATAATCCTTCCCACACATTCATGTCTTGGAATTTTGAAGAATTTTCTGGTCTTTATAATCTCAGGCTCAGGCTGTTTAGAAAACCACCAAGGAACTTTTTGTTTCGGTTCTTTTTCTTTATCCGAATCAACCCAAAACCCTTCTTGAGAACACATATCAGACTGAACTTTTTCTGGATGCAGTTCATCTTCAGAATCTTCCCAGTCTTCAACATGTACATCATCAAAATCAGGCTCAAACCCTGGAGGAAATATTGGATCTTCAAATTCATGAAAATCATATTCACCATTATTACATAACTCCACAAACGGAACCCAATCTTCAATGATAATATTCAAAGGAGTAGTACATAGAATTTCTTCATCATCAATATTATCTGATAACTCCTTTTGATCAAATCTTCGTGAAGATTCACCAATCTCAAACATAGAAGATTCACCCATATCATCAAACAAACTTTCAAGATGTAAATCATTTAAATCTATTTCACCAAGATCATCAAACTCCATATCTTCAAAACTTGGTTCGGGAGTCAACACCAAAGCAGGAACAAAACTTATTGGTTCAACATTCAAAGGTTCTTGCTCTTCAACATTCCGAACTAATACCATTGCTTGAGAAAAATTTGGCTGATCACCATTATCACCATTTTCACCAGAATCATCAGAATCACTACCATCATTTCCTTCAACATCATCATCATCATCAGATCCTTCATTTCCTTGATCATTTAATTCAGCATTTCCTTGACATCAGTATTCTGATCATTATCATCAACATCATCATCATCATCAGATCCTTCATTTCCTTGATCATTTAATTCAGCATTTCCTTGATCATCATTATTCTGATCATTATCATCAACATCATCATCAACATCAGCAACTTCATGCACATTCTCCCCCTGATCACCTAATTCTTCTTTCAAAAGAAAGACTTCTTGTTCGAGTGATTCAATCCTTAAGGTCTGAGAAGCAAGTTGTTGACCTTGATTAGCAATAAGAATATCCTGGGTGCCAATGCGATGCAAAGCATAAAATAAATCATCTCGCAATTTATCCACCAAAGACATCAAAGGAGTCACAGCTCTTTGAAGAGAAGCATCGAGAGCTGACATACTCACAGTAGGAGTAGGTGTGGTAGATGAAGTTCCAGCAACTGTAGAAAATGAAGTAACAGGTATTGATGAAGAAATAGGAAGAGAAGTAGAAATACACAGTGCAGAAGAAATAACAGGCATTGATATAGAAGAAGAAGGCAGTGCTGAAGAAGTGACTGGCAAAGATTCAGATATAGATATTGCAGAAGAAGTCACTGGTAATGAAGAAGAAGAAGATCCAGCTTCAGAAGATACAAGCAGCTTCCTTCTTTGAGTAGGTCTAGACTCAGGAATATACTCAGGATCCTGTGCCTCCTCTCGTTGTCGTCTTAAATCTTGTCGTTCCTTCTCGATATTTTCCTCAGTAAGTCATTGAGAAACTAAAGATTCTTCAATAGTCTTAGGACGAATATGTCACACCCCGCCTCGGCGGAAGGATGCAAAGTGCGACGTCCATGAGATCACAACACTAGAATTACAATGAACGACCACTACATGAGTCATTTTAAACATACATCATAAAGTTGTTACATTGTCTTACAAACTTAGAACATTTTGTCTTAAAAGTTTAACAAGCATTTCCCATAAGTTACAAAATAGTTAGGGGTTTAAGAATTTAAGATCAAAAGCAATGTTCGTCTATGCAAATGTAGTTCCTAACTTCAAAAGGGGTATGCCATCTTCATAAATAGCAAGCATCTTAATTACCTGAGAATAACATGTAAAAATGGGTCAACATAAAGTTGGTGAGCTCATAGAATGCATATCCTCTGAATTTGTCTATTGCATCTTCTAGAATCATAGATGCATAGCGATCCTCATTGTCTTTGATCATCACTCCATACATTTCCCATCTTTGCGGTATACCTTCAAGAAACTTGTTTATTTTAGTTTTAGTGGTTACAAAACATTACCGTGGATCACGAGATTTCAAGTTGTATTGCCTTTCAACAATGTAGTAAAACTTTTATTACTATTGCCATAAGCTCATGAATTGAAACCTTAACATTTAGTGCCTCGCAAGTGTCCTATCCAAACACTAGTAGTTCTCAAATGACAATGCACCCGTTTGACTTATAGTCATGTTGGCGCTACCAAACCAGATGGGGGTGTCAACCCAAATAGATCTATTCATGACATTCACGCTTAAGTCCTTAACTAACAATTCATGATAAAGGCCTACATAATGGATAGTGTCAACTTATGCAATACGTAACAGTTTAGTTTGTGTCCACAAAGAAAAGAACATGTATTCTCACCCCAAAAACATATCAAAGCATTTAAAAAGGAGTAGGGGCCATGAGACTCACATTAGCGAGAGAGCGGAAATTAGCAAGTATTTATTTGGGTCTCAGTAGGATTAACGCGTCCTATATCACATAAAATGCTTAAGTTTAGTCATATAGCATATACATATTAATTCTAATTATTGTAAAGTTTCATCACCCATAATTTTAGTTTAAGTGTCACGTTTTATTCTACCATTGTTGGGTATATTTACACATTTTTAAGTGATCTTTAGTAAGAATCCAACAAAACTCCAGAAAGTTTCCAGACCAGACCCATAAATCGGCTTACAAAAAAAAATGTGTGCATTTCTGGAAAAAGTGTAAAACATGAAAGTTGTAGATCTTTTCAATACGCAAATTTCAAAAAAAAAATGAATCGTCTAACTCTTAGTATATGATTTTATACGATTTTTCTAGTAAACTGTAGATTTTTGGCAGATTATGCATCTTCACTTATACTTTATATAAAACGATTTTCAAGCTTATATTTGGACATTAGCATGTTAGATGAGTTATAAATCATTGAAATCAGAAGCATGGAATAAGAATAATGAAAAAGGTTTAAGTGATTTTCATAAAACGAGACATGGTAAATCTGGACAGATTTGCATGGGTATGTGTGGGTTAGGATTTCAAGTCATAGACCACCATCCTAACTCATAGGCACTAATCATTTCTTTAGCCCTTCAATCCACATGCATTTGCCATCATTTTTCCACAGATTTTGAGTATCTTACAAGCATGAAATCCTTGAAGGATTTGTAGATAAGTAATAAGTAAATTTTTACATCTTTAAGCTTGATATCGGTTTGATCATTGATTATCACTTCTTTTTAACACATGAACATGTGCAAGTGAAAATCTACAAACATCAAATTACTTTGTAGGCTTAGCCATACTTTTTCAACATTTCAAATTAAAAGAAAATGAAGATGAAGATGAGAAAGAGAGATGCATGTAGGCTTTGCCTTACATAAGTTTATAACAAAAATGAAATACGAATTTGCATATATACATATATGATTGTAGGCATAGACATACATGAGATCATCAAAGAAAACGAAATACAAAATGCATGTATACATATGTAGATTTGTAGGCATGGCCTTACATAAAATCTTGCATATGTATGGAGCAAGATATAAGATCTATACATAGATGTACATATATTTACATATTATTACATTTTATGGGTGATGATTAACAAGAAATCAAAGGAAAAGTGTAAAACTTCTTGTAATACCTTACTAATACAAACTAGTATAGAACTAGCTTGCTTTTAGTGTGTGTAGATGATTCAAGGGAGGTGATTTTTGGTGGTTTTCTGGTGGTACTTGGTGGCTGATTTTGGAGAGAAAAGAATAAAGAAAAGAGTGTTTAGAAGAGAGAAAGTGTAAGTGTGTGAAAATGAGAAATGGTGGAGTATGAGTTCTTTAAATAGGAGAAAGAAGATAGGAGGGGTGGTGGATGGACGGCAAAAGGGAGGGAAGGGAAAGGGAAGGGTTTGATTTTTAATTGGTGGAATAATGAGGGTAACTAAAAGGATGTTGGTGAATTAATAAAGTAGTTATGATTTTATTAATTAGTTTAATGATTTAATTCAAATAAGATTAAAATATTTAAGTTAGTTAACTAATTAAGTTTTTAATTAAGCATTTATTTTATTTAGAATTAAATAAAAGGTTTTGTTTAATTGTTATGATGTTATTCTAACAAAGGTGGTGAGAGATTTCCTTTATGCAAGTAAGTGTCATCAAAATCACATTCTTGTGCCACATATATATATGTATATATATACATCTTAGATCAGTGTTTACTAAATGAATTAAAATGTAACGTAAGCAATTTGTCACATTGTATGTATCCACTGATAGATGTTTGCTTAGGTGTCGGGTTGTAACAATAAGACGTCTAATTTCAATGTTATTTAACTATAGGCGTTAATTCATTAAACTTATAGTCTAGATAAAAAAAAAAATTTCTCCTAGTTTTTATTACCTGAGCGGAGTTAAATCAGAAATTTTGCCGGTTGTCACATTCTCCCCCCTGTTAAAAGAATTTCGTCCCGAAATTTAGTTCGTGATCTCGGGTGGTGCAGGGTTTGAGAATAGGTTAAGATACTTGCGACGGATTTGATCCTCGCGCTCCAGGTGAATTCCGGACCTCGTTTCGAATTCCACCTAACCTTTACAATGGGTATACGACTCCGCTTCAAGGTCTTTATTTCTCGGTCCATGATCTCGATTGGTTCTTCGACGAAATGCAATTTCTCATCAATTTGTACTTCTCCGACTGGTATGGCAAGTGATTCGTCTGATAAACACTTTTTCAGATTTGACACATGAAACGTGTCATGTACATTACTGAGTTCTTGAGGCAACTTAAGTTTATATGCAACTGGACCAATTCTCTCTAGTATTTCGAATGGTCTGACATATCTCGGGTTTAGTGTTCCTCGTTTCCCAAAACGGACTACGCCTTTCCAAGGCGACACTTTCAACATGACTCTATCCCCAATTTGAAATTCTAGCGGTTTGCACCTCGTATCTGCATAACTCTTTTGGCGGTCACGGGCCGCCTTCAGTCTGCTTTGGATTTGCACAATCTTCTCGGTCGTTTCGTGTATAATCTCTGGACCAAGGAGTTGACTATCTCCCACCTCACTCCAACATACAGGCGATCGACACTTTCGCCCATAAAGTGCTTCGAATGGGGCGGCTTTGATGCTGGTGTGATAACTGTTGTTGTAAGAGAGCTCGCATAGTGGCAGGTGGTTCTCCCAACCACGTAAAAGTCGATAACACATGCGCGTAACATATCTTCTAGGGTTTGAATTGTCCTTTCGCTTTGGCCATCTTTCTGATGGTGGTATGCGGTGCTCATATCCAAGCGAGTACCTAGAGCCTTTTGGAGTAATTGCCAAAATCTCGAGGTGAAACGGCTATCTCGATCAGAGATAATCGAGATGGGCACCCCGTGTCTTGACACCACCTCTTTCAAGTAAGTCCTAGTCAATCTTTCCATTGTGTCGGTCTCCTTGATTGCTAGAAAGTGGGCGAACTTTGTCAGGCGATCAACAATTACCCAAATCGTATCACAACCATTTGCCGTCTTAGGAAGCTTAGTAATAAAGTCCATTGTTATTTGTTCTCACTTCCATTGGGGTATTTCGGGTTGTTGCAATAGACCTGATGGTTTCTGATACTCGACCTTTACCTTGGAACACGTCAAACATTTACTAACATAGGTGGCCACCTCAGCCTTCATGTTAGGCCACCAATACAAGTCCTTAAGCCCATGGTACATCTTGTTAGCACCCGGATGGATGGAATATCTAGATCTATGTGCCTCGTCCATTAACAACTTCCTCAAGTTACCAAAACTTGGTATCCATATACGATTTATAAAATATCGGATTCCATCGGACTTAATCTCAAATTGCTTATCCATACCGCGTAGGGATTCGCCCTTTACATTCTCCTCCTTGATTGCCTCGAGTTGAGCATCACGAATTTGAGAGGTAAGGTTCGTATGAATGGTCATACCTAAAGCCCTAACTTGTTGTGGTTTCATCCTTTCTTTTCTGCTCAAAGCGTCAGCTACAACATTTGCCTTGCCCGGGTGATAACGAATTTCGCAATCGTAATCACTAAGCAACTCAACCCATCTACGCTGTCTCATGTTCACATCCTTTTGATCGAAAATGTGCTGAAGGCTTTTATGATCCGTAAACACGGTACACTTTGTACCATAGAGGTAATGCCTCCAAATCTTGAGTGCAAACACCACTGCTCCTAATTCCAGGTCATGGGTTGTGTAATTTTTCTCATGCACCTTAAGTTGATGAGAAGCATAAGCTATGACCTTCTCCTTTTGCATTAACACACATCCTAGCCCTTGTCGTGATGCATCGCAAAAGATTACAAAATTTTTGGTTCCCTCCGACAATGATAATACTGGTGCGCTACAGAGTTTTTGCTTCAGCAATTGGAAAGCTTCCTCCTACTCATCACTCCATTTATACTTTGCTGTTTTCTGAGTAAGCAGTGTCAAAGGTTTGACTACTTTAGAAAAAAATTCGATGAATCGTCTATAGTAACCAGCAAGACCTAAGAATTGTCGTACTTACGTTGAGGTTCTAGGTGTCTCCCAATTTTTGATAGCCTCAATCGTGGCAGGGTCGACATGTATTCCTTGACTATCAATAACATGTCCTAGGAATTGCACTCTTCGTAACCAAAACTCACACTTTGAGAACTTAGCATACAACTCCTCCTTTTTAAGCAACTCCAAGATAGATCTCAAATGTTGTTCATGGTCCTCTTTGTTCTTCGAATAGATCAAAATTTCATCGATGAATACAATGATGAACTTATCTAAGTACGGTTTACACACGCGGTTCATGAGATCCATGAATACCGCCGGTGCGTTAGTGAGGCCGAACGGCATCACTTGGAACTCGTAATGACCATACCGAGTTCTAAATGCTGTCTTTGGGATGCTTTCTTCTCCGACTCTCAACTGATGATACCCCGATCGTAGGTCAACTTTTGAGTACAAACTCGAGCCTTGAAGCTGATCGAATAAGTCATCAATTCTAGGGAGTGGGTAAGGGTTCTTCACGGTCAGTTTATTCAATTCCCGGTAATCGATGCACATCCTTAAGGACCCATCTTTCTTTTTCACAAATAAGACGGGAGCTCCCCAAGGTGAGGAACTCAGCCGGATAAACCCTTTATCTAAAAGCTCTTGCAGTTGACTTGATAACTCTTGCATTTTGGAAGGGGCTAATCGATATGATGCTCGGGCAACGGGTGCAGCACCAGGCACCAAGTCGATATGAAATTCCACTTGCCGGGCTGGTGGTAGTCCAGGCAAGTCTTCAGGGAAAACTTCGGGAAAATCCCGCACAGTAGGGACATCCTCGAGTCGTCTCTCTTCCGGTTTCTCCTCTACAACATGAGCTAAGATTGCTTGGTACCCTTTTTTTAGGTACTTCTGTGTTTTCATGCACGATATGATGTTCAATCTCGTTCCACTCTTTTCTCCTTGTTCTATTAAAGTTGCTCCGCTAGAGAGGGCGATGCGGACAATCTTATCATAACATACTATTTCAGCACGATTCTTGGACAGCCAATCCATGCCAACAATGACATCAAAGCTTCCTATTTTGACGGGTATCAAATTTATGGGAAAGATTTCGCTTGCTAAGTTTAGGGAACAGTTTCAAATTATACTATCAGCTTCAATTAATTTACCGTTAGCTAACTCTACCGTGTATTTAATGTCTAAGGCAGTCGGGGTGATATCAAGTAAGGGGCTAAACTCGTTAGACACGAAACTCTCATCAGCACCAGTATCAAATAAGACTGAAACAACCTTGTCATTTAGGAGAAACATACCCGTGACTAGGTTGGGATCTTGGCGTGCTTCATTGGTATTAATCACGAATGCCCCGCCACCCGCCACATTGCTATTCTGATTTTTCAGCTTCGGACAATCCTTTTTAAAGTGTCCAACACTCCCGCACCCGTAGCATGTGTTTGGGGTGTTAGTGTTGGCGACAGCTGCAGGGCTCCGACAGTCCTTGGCTTGATGGCCAGGCTTCTTACATCTCCCACATGCATTGCTACAGGGACCTTTGTGGTGAAGGTTGCAACGCTTACAATATGGTTTGTTTCCAGCATAACCTTTCTTAGCATCTGGCCCTGCAACGTAAGCCCTAACTGTCTCGGTCTTCTTATTTTGTTGTTGGCTGGTGTTTCCCCTAGAACTTTCCTCCCATTTCCTTTTACCATCGGAATTCTTATCAGCATTTCCTCTTTCCATTGTCCCACGTCGTACAATTTGATCCATTAAACTGTGTGCCATACGGATGGCATCGTGGATCGTATTGGGCTTGGATGAAGTTACATTTCCTTGAATTTGGGAGGGAAGTCCCCAGATATAACGTTCAATCCTCTTGTACTCGGGAGTGACCAAAGATGGGCAAAGAAGTGCCAATTCATGGAACCTCCTTGTATAACTAGCTACATTAGCCCCAATGACAACCAGATTCCAAAACTCTACCTCCAACTTCTGTAGTTCGTTCCTAGGACAGTACTCCTCAGTCATCATTTTCTTAAAGTCCTCCCAAGAAACCTGATAAGCAGCATCAATGCCCACCGAATGGCCGTATGAATTCCACCATGATAACGCACCATCTCGAAGGGTGCATGTTGCATACTTAACCCTACAATCTTCTTTGCAGTTGCTAATACGGAAAACTGATTCTAGCTTCTCAAACCACCGAACCAAACCGACAGCTCCTTCGGTTCCATTGAAGTGATGGGGTTTGCAATTCGAAAAGTCCTTATAGGTGCATTCTCGGGTTACAGTCCCCGAACCTCCTCCGGTTTCATTCCTTCTACCGGTTCTTTCGTCTCCATCATTCCTCTCAGTACTTTGGGCGGCGATTGCCTCAGCTACTCTTTGTGCTACAAGTCGCTCGATAGCTGCATTACTCATTGTGGGTGTTCTCTTGGGTGGCATGTTTCTTGAAATTAGAAAGCACAACAAGACAATGAGATACTATACAAGATAGAACTTTATCATGCGTGTAAGGAATGAAAAAAAATTACAAACCACACAACCAAAGTCACAAGATAGTAAGATTAATAACCCAAAAAGAGCATAAACTTAGTCAAAATACTTGATTCATTGTTCACAAAAACAGGCCGGGAATGAAACATCCGGGAAAATCCAAGCAAATCCATAAATTTATCCTCTAGGCACAACCCGCCATAGTAGGTTAAAAATCGAAAGGAAACTATCCGCGAAAATGGCCCAAAAGTGCACTAACACGTCCCAAACTCTGCTCTATCTCGGACATACGCTGCTCTGACCTAATCGCGCGCTCCTCCGCTAACTCAACACGCCTCTCACTGTGCTCCACCCGTCGGCGTAACTCAGTGACCTCCTCTCGAAGCATCTTGATGTCATCATCAGCACAGTAAACTGAGTAGTCCATGTTACCGATCCTCCTCTCAACTTCCGAAACCTGTGCCTGTAAAAGTTCCACCTTACCAGAATGCGTCTCATCTTGGTCATACTCCAAATGATCAATCCTCCTCTCATGATCAACCATACGAGCTACAACAACGGGGATAGTGTGATGTACAGGCTCCAATGTAAGAGAGGGTATGGGTATAGTGGTGGAGGACTCCCCAACCTCTGATGTCAAAGGTATTCCTTCTTCTTCTCTCCATGACTGGATCTTCTCCTGCATCCAAGTCCACTTGCGGGATCGCACTCGCCTAGTAGTGGTATTGGTAGTCTTGGTAGGAGGAATGGAGGTGGTCTCAGTAGAGGGAATGGGGAATGTCTCTGTCAAAGGTGGGAACACGGTTATCCGAGGGGTACGCATCAATCGTGGTCCCCCGGGGCGGTATGATCGGAGTAAAGGGGTTTGTCCCAGTTGTGTAGGGAGAGCAGGTGCAGTTTGAGTAGGAATGACAGGGGAGGAATGGGATTCTTCGGAATCGGACTTGTCCTCAGTAGGCTCGGACTCTTCCTCCATTGGCTCGGTCTCATCCTCAAATGGCTCAGTCTCATTGGAGGAACCGGTCTTCTCAACTCGGGTAGCGGACACACGCATGAATGAGGGTGACTTAGGTGAGGTGATGGGGAATGGTGAAATCTCGGGGTCGTCGTCGGACACGATGTGGACATGGCTATTAGGGTTCGACATACTCTGTCATATAAGATAATAGTATGTAAATAGGGAGCATATAACATAAGTAATTATTTAACATGTATGTACTAACTAATCAATTACATGTAATAAGCATGCGTGGAACAAATATTCGATAAGTAGGCAAGGATGTAGGAGTTTAATAATTAGCAAGTACTCCTAAAAGTCCTTATTCTAGTCACGGTTATAGTCTAGATCCACTAATGCAACCTAGTTCACTATAATCTTCGGCTCTGATACCAATTTCTGTCACACCCCGCCTCGGTGGAAGGTTGCAAAGTGCGACGTCCATGAGATCACAACACAAAAATTACAATGAACGACCACTACATGAGTCGTTTTAAACATACATCATAAAGTTGTTACATTGTCATACAAACTTAGAACATTTTGTCTTAAAAGTTTAACAAACATTTCCCATAAGTTACAAAATAGTTAGGGGTTTAAGAATTTAAGATCAAAAGCAATGTTCGTCCATGCAAATGTAGTTCCTAACTTCAAAAGGGGTATGCCATCTTCACAACTAGCAAGCATCTTAATTACCTGAGAATAACATGTAAAAATGGGTCAACATAAAGTTGGTGAGCTCGTAGGTTTTAGTGGTTACAAAACATTACCGTGGATCACGAGATTTCAAGTTGTATTGCCTTTCAACAATGTAGTAAAACTTTTATTACTATTGCCATAAGCTCATGAATTGAAACATTAATATTTAGTGCCTCGCAAGTGTCCTATCCAAACACTAGTAGTTCTCAAATGAAAATGCACCCGTTTGACTTATAGTCATGTTGGCACTACCAACCCGGATGGGGGTGTCAACCTAAATAGATCTATTCATGACATTCACGTTTAAGTCCTTAACTAACAATTCATGATAAAGGCCTACATAATGGATAGTGTCAACTTATGCAATACGTAACAGTTTAGTTTGTGTCCACAAAGAAAAGAACATGTATTCTCACCCCAAAAACATATCAAAGCATTTAAAAAGGAGTAGGGGCCATGAGACTCACGTTAGCGAGAGAGCGGAAATTAGCAAGTATTTGTTTGGGTCTCGGTAGGATTAACGTGTCCTATATCACCCTTAGTTTTAGTTTAAGTGTCACGTTTTATTCAACCATTGTTGGGTACATTTACACATTTTTAAGTGATCTTTAGTAAGAATCCAACAAAATTCCAGAAAGTTTCCAGACCAGACCCATAAATCGGCTTACTCTTAGTATATGATTTTATACGATTTTTCTAGTAAGCTATAGATTTTTGGGCAGATTATGCATCTTCACTTATACTTTATATAAAACGATTTTCAAGCTTATATTTGGACATTAGCATGTTAGATGAGTTATAAATCATTGAAATCAGAAGCATGCAATAAGAATAATGAAAAAGGTTTAAGTGATTTTCATAAAACGAGACATGGTAAATCTGGACAGATTTGCATGGGTATGTGTGGGTTAGGATTTCAAGTCATAGACCACCATCCTAACTCATAGGCACTAATCATTTCTTTAGCCCTTCAATCCACATGCATTTGCCATCATTTTTCCACAGATTTTGAGTATCTTACAAGCATGAAATCCTTGAAGGATTTGTAGATATGTAATAAGTAAATTTTTACATCTTTAAGCTTGATATCGGTTTGATCATTGATTATCACTTATTTTTAACACATGAACATGTGCAAGTGAAAATCTACAAACATCAAATTACTTTGTAGGCTTAGCCATACTTTTTCAACATTTCAAATTAAAAGAAAATGAAGATGAAGATGAGAAAGAGAGATGCATGTAGGCTTTGCCTTACATAAGTTTATAACAAAAATGAAATACGAATTTGCATATATACATATATGATTGTAGGCATAGACATACATGAGATCATCAAAGAAAACGAAATACAAAATGCATGTATACATATGTAGATTTGTAGGCATGGCCTTACATAAAATCTTGCATATGTATGGAGCAAGATATAAGATCTATACATAGATGTACATATATTTACATATTATTACATTTTATGGGTGATGATTAACAAGAAATCAAAGGAAAAGTGTAAAACTTCTTGTAATACCTTACTAATACAAACTAGTATAGAACTAGCTTGCTTTTAGTGTGTGTAGATGATTCAAGGGAGGTGATTTTTGGTGGTTTTCTGGTGGTACTTGGTGGCTGATTTTGGAGAGAAAAGAATAAAGAAAAGAGTGTTTAGAAGAGAGAAAGT
This sequence comes from Pseudognaphalium luteoalbum, assembly GCA_963422505.1. Taxonomy (NCBI): domain Eukaryota; kingdom Viridiplantae; phylum Streptophyta; class Magnoliopsida; order Asterales; family Asteraceae; genus Pseudognaphalium; species Pseudognaphalium luteoalbum. The sequence goes on from OY730196.1 coordinate 56,046,926, forward strand.
GTAAGTGTGTGAAAATGAGAAATGGTGGAGTATGAGTTCTTTAAATAGGAGAAAGAAGATAGGAGGGGTGGTGGATGGACGGCAAAAGGGAGGGAGGGGAAACGGAAGGGCTTGATTTTTAATTGGTGGAATAATGAGGGTAATTAAAAGGATGTTGGTGAATTAATAAAGTAGTTATGATTTTATTAATTAGTTTAATGATTTAATTCAAATAAGATTAAAATATTTAAGTTAGTTAACTAATTAAGTTTTTAATTAAGCATTTATTTTATTTAGAATTAAATAAAAGGTTTTTTTTAATTGTTATGATGTTATTCTAACAAAGGTGGTGAGAGATTTCCTTTATGCAAGTAAGTGTCATCAAAATCACATTCTTGTGCCACATATATATATGTATATATATACATCTTAGATCAGTGTTTACTAAATGAATTAAAATGTAACGTAAGCAATTTGTCACATTGTATATATCCACTGATAGACGTTTGCTTAGTTGTCGGGTTGTAACAATAAGACGTCTAATTTCAATGTTATTTAACTATAGGCGTTAATTCATTAAACTTATAGTCTAGATAAAAAAAAAAATTTCTCCTAGTTTTTATTACCTGAGCGGAGTTAAATCAGAAATTTTGCCGGTTGTCACATTCTCCCCCCTGTTAAAAGAATTTCGTCCCGAAATTTAGTTCGTGATCTCGGGTGGTGCAGGGTTTGAGAATAGGTTAAGATACTTGCGACGGATTTGATCCTCGCGCTCCAGGTGAATTCCGGACCTCGTTTCGAATTCCACCTAACCTTTACAATGGGTATACGACTCCGCTTCAAGGTCTTTATTTCTCGATCCATGATCTCGATTGGTTCTTCGACGAAATGCAATTTCTCATCAATTTGTACTTCTCCGACTGGTATGGCAAGTGATTTGTCTGATAAACACTTTTTCAGATTTGACACATGAAACGTGTCATGTACATTACTGAGTTCTTGAGGCAACTTAAGTTTATATGCAACTGGACCAATTCTCTCTAGTATTTCGAATGGTCTGACATATCTCGGGTTTAGTGTTCCTCGTTTCCCAAAACGGACTACGCCTTTCCAAGGCGACACTTTCAACATGACTCTATCCCCAATTTGAAATTCTAGCGGTTTACGCCTCGTATCTGCATAACTCTTTTGGCGGTCACGGGCCGCCTTCAGTCTGCTTTGGATTTGCACAATCTTCTCGATCGTTTCGTGTATAATCTCTGGACCAAAGAGTTGACTATCTCCCACCTCACTCCAACATACAGGCGATCGACACTTTCGCCCATAAAGTGCTTCGAATGGGGCGGCTTTGATGCTGGTGTGATAACTGTTGTTGTAAGAGAGCTCGCATAGTGGCAGGTGGTTCTCCCAACCACGTAAAAGTCGATAACACATGCGCGTAACATATCTTCTAGGGTTTGAATTGTCCTTTCGCTTTGGCCATCTGTCTGATGGTGGTATGCGGTGCTCATATCTAAGCGAGTACCTAGAGCCTTTTGGAGTAATTGCCAAAATCTCGAGGTGAAATGGCTATCTCGATCAGAGATAATCGAGATGGGCACCCCGTGTCTTGACACCACCTCTTTCAAGTAAGTCCTAGTCAATCTTTCCATTGTGTCGGTCTCCTTGATTGCTAGAAAGTGGGCGGACTTTGTCAGGCGATCAACAATTACCCAAATCGTATCACAACCATTTGCCGTCTTAGGAAGCTTAGTAATAAAGTCCATTGTTATTTGTTCTCACTTCCATTGGGGTATTTCGGGTTGTTGCAATAGACCTGATGGTTTCTGATACTCGACCTTTACCTTGGAACACGTCAAACATTTACTAACATAGGTGGCCACCTCAGCCTTCATGTTAGGCCACCAATACAAGTCCTTAAGCCCATGGGACATCTTGTCAGCACCCGGATGGATGGAATATCTAGATCTATGTGCCTCGTCCATTAACAACTTCCTCAAGTTACCAAAACTTGGTATCCATATACGATTTATAAAATATCGGATTCCATCAGACTTAATCTCAAATTGCTTATCCATACCGCGTAGGGATTCGCCCTTTACATTCTCCTCCTTGATTGCCTCGAGTTGAGCATCACGAATTTGAGAGGTAAGGTTCGTATGAATGGTCATACCTAAAGCCCTAACTTGTTGTGGTTTCATCCTTTCTTTTCTGCTCAAAGCGTCAGCTACAACATTTGCCTTGCCCGGGTGATAACGAATTTCGCAATCGTAATCACTAAGCAACTCAACCCATCTACGCTGTCTCATGTTCACATCCTTTTGATCGAAAATGTGCTGAAGGCTTTTATGATCCGTAAACACGGTACACTTTGTACCATAGAGGTAATGCCTCTAAATCTTGAGTGCAAACACCACTGCTCCTAATTCCAGGTCATGGGTTGTGTAGTTTTTCTCATGCACCTTAAGTTGATGAGAAGCATAAGCTATGTCCTTCTCCTTTTGCATTAACACACATCCTAGCCCTTGTCGTGATGCATCGCAAAAGACTACAAAATTTTTGGTTCCCTCCGGCAATGATAATACTGGTGCGCTACAGAGTTTTTGCTTCAGCAATTGGAAAGCTTCCTCCTACTCATCACTCCAATTATACTTTGTTGTTTTCTGAGTAAGTAGTGTCAAAGGTTTGGCTACTTTAGAAAAAATTTCGATGAATCGTCTATAGTAACCAGCAAGACCTAAGAATTGTCGTACTTCCGTTGAGGTTCTAGGTGTCTCCCAATTTTTGATAGCCTCAATCGTGGTAGGGTCGACATGTATTCCTTGACTCTCAATAACATGTCCTAGGAATTGCACTCTTCGTAACCAAAACTCACACTTTGAGAACTTAGCATACAACTCCTCCTTTTTAAGTAACTCCAAGATAGATCTCAAATGCTGTTCATGGTCCTCTTTGTTCTTCGAATAGATCAAAATTTCATCGATGAATACAATGATGAACTTATCTAAGTACGGTTTACACACGCGGTTCATGAGATCCATGAATACCGCCCAAACTCTGCTCTATCTCGGACATACGCTGCTCTGACCTAATCGCGCGCTCCTCCGCTAACTCAACACGCCTCTCGCTGTGCTCCACCCGTCGGCGTAACTCAGTGACCTCCTCTCGAAGCATCTTGATGTCGTCATCAGCACAGTAAACTGAGTAGTCCATGTTACCGATCCTCCTCTCAACTTCCGAAACCTGTGCCTGTAAAATTTCCACCTTACCAGAATGCGTCTCATCTTGGTCATACTCTAAATGATCAATCCTCCTCTCATGATCAACCATACGAGCTACAACAACGGGGATAGTGTGATGTACAGGCTCCAATGTAAGAGAGGGTATGGGTATAGTGGTGGAGGACTCCCCAACCTCTGATGTCACAGGTATTCCTTCTTCTTCTCTCCATGACTGGATCTTCTCCTGCATCCAAGTCCACTTGCGGGATCGCACTCGCCTAGTAGTGGTATTGGTAGTCTTGGTAGGAGGAATGGAGGTGGTCTCAGTAGAGGGAATGGGGAATGTCTCTGTCAAAGGTGGGAACACGGTTATCCGAGGGGTACGCATCAATCGTGGTCCCCCGGGGCGGTATGATCGGAGTAAAGGGGTTTGTCCCGGTTGTGTAGGGAGAGCAGGTGCAGTTTGAGTAGGAATGACAGGGGAGGAATGGGATACTTCGGAATCGGACTTGTCCTCAGTAGGCTCGGACTCTTCCTCCATTGGCTCGGTCTCATCCTCAAATGGCTCAGTCTCATTGGAGGAACCGGTCTTCTCAACTCGGGTAGCGGACACACGCATGAATGAGGGTGACTTAGGTGAGGTGATGGGGAATGGTGAAATCTCGGGGTCGTCGTCGGACACGATGTGGACATGGCTATTAGGGTTCGACATACTCTGTCATATAAGATAATAGTATGTAAATAGGGAGCATATAACATAAGTAATTATTTAACATGTATGTACTAACTAATCAATTACATGTAATAAGCATGCATGGAACAAATATTCGATAAGTAGGCAAGGATGTAGGAGTTTAATAATTAGCAAGTACTCCTAAAAGTCCTTATTCTAGTCACGGTTATAGTCTAGGTCCACTAATGCAACCTAGTTCACTATAACCTTGGGCTCTGATACCAATTTCTGTCACACCCTGCCTCGGTGGAAGGTTGCAAAGTGCGACGTCCATGAGATCACAACACAAAAATTACAATGAACGACCACTACATGAGTCGTTTTAAACATACATCATAAAGTTGTTACATTGTCTTACAAACTTAGAACATTTTGTCTTAAAAGTTTAACAAGCATTTCCCATAAGTTACAAAATAGTTAGGGGTTTAAGAATTTAAGATCAAAAGCAATGTTCGTCCATGCAAATGTAGTTCCTAACTTCAAAAGGGGTATGCCATCTTCACAACTAGCAAGCATCTTAATTACCTGAGAATAACATGTAAAAATGGGTCAACATAAAGTTGGTGAGCTCGTAGGTTTTAGTGGTTACAAAACATTACCGTGGATCACGAGATTTCAAGTTGTATTGCCTTTCAACAATGTAGTAAAACTTTTATTACTATTGCCATAAGCTCATGAATTGAAACCTTAACATTTAGTGCCTCGCAAGTGTCCTATCCAAACACTAGTAGTTCTCAAATGACAATGCACCCGTTTGACTTATAGTCATGTTGGCACTACCAACCCGGATGGGGGTGTCAACCTAAATAGATCTATTCATGACATTCACGTTTAAGTCCTTAACTAACAATTCATGATAAAGGCCTACATAATGGATAGTGTCAACTTATGCAATACGTAACAGTTTAGTTTGTGTCCACAAAGAAAAGAACATGTATTCTCACCCCAAAAACATATCAAAGCATTTAAAAAGGAGTAGGGGCCATGAGACTCACTTTTGCGAGAGAGCGGAAAATAGCAAGTATTTGTTTGGGTCTCGGTAGGATTAACGTGTCCTATATCACCCATAGTTTTAGTTTAAGTGTCACGTTTTATTCAACCATTGTTGGGTACATTTATACATTTTTAAGTGATCTTTAGTAAGAATCCAATAATATTCCAGAAAGTTTCCAGACCAGACCCATAAATCGGCTTACTCTTAGTATATGATTTTATACGATTTTTCTAGTAAGCTGTAGATTTTTGGGCAGATTATGCATCTTCACTTATACTTTATATAAAACAATTTTCAAGCTTATATTTGGACATTAGCATGTTAGATGAGTTATAAATCATTGAAATCAGAAGCATGCAATAAGAATAATGAAAAAGGTTTAAGTGATTTTCATAAAACGAGACATGGTAAATCTGGACAGATTTGCATGGGTATGTGTGGTTTAGGATTTCAAGTCATAGACCACCATCCTAACTCATAGGCACTAATCATCTCTTTAGCCCTTCAATCCACATGCATTTGCCATCATTTTTCCACAGATTTTGAGTATCTTACAAGCATGAAATCCTTGAAGGATTTGTAGATAAGTAATAAGTAAATTTTTACATCTTTAAGCTTGATATCGGTTTGATCATTGATTATCACTTCTTTTTAACACATGAACATGTGCAAGTGAAAATCTACAAACATCAAATTACTTTGTAGGCTTAGCCATACTTTTTCAACATTTCAAATTAAAAGAAAATGAAGATGAAGATGAGAAAGAGAGATGCATGTAGGCTTTGCCTTACATAAGTTTATAACAAAAATGAAATACGAATTTGCATATATACATATATGATTGTAGGCATAGACATACATGAGATCATCAAAGAAAACGAAATACAAAATGCATGTATACATATGTAGATTTGTAGGCATGGCCTTACATAAAATCTTGCATATGTATGGAGCAAGATATAAGATCTATACATAGATGTACATATATTTACATATTATTACATTTTATGGGTGATGATTAACAAGAAATCAAAGGAAAAGTGTAAAACTTCTTGTAATACCTTACTAATACAAACTAGTATAGAACTAGCTTGCTTTTAGTGTGTGTAGATGATTCAAGGGAGGTGATTTTTGGTGGTTTTCTGGTGGTACTTGGTGGCTGATTTTGGAGAGAAAAGAATAAAGAAAAGAGTGTTTAGAAGAGAGAAAGTGTAAGTGTGTGAAAATGAGAAATGGTGGAGTATGAGTTCTTTAAATAGGAGAAAGAAGATAGGAGGGGTGGTGGATGGACGGCAAAAGGGAGGGAGGGGAAAGGGAAGGGTTTGATTTTTAATTGGTGGAATAATGAGCGTAATTAAAAGGATGTTGGTGAATTAATAAAGTAGTTATGATTTTATTAATTAGTTTAATGATTTAATTCAAGTAAGATTAAAATATTTAAGTTAGTTAACTAATTAAGTTTTTAATTAAGCATTTATTTTATTTAGAATTAAATAAAAGGTTTTGTTTAATTGTTATGATGTTATTCTAACAAAGGTGGTGAGAGATTTCCTTTATGCAAGTAAGTGTCATCAAGATCACATTCTTGTGCCACATATATATATGTATATATATACATCTTAGATCAGTGTTTACTAAATGAATTAAAATGTAACGTAAGCAATTTGTCACATTGTATGTATCCACTGATAGACGTTTGCTTAGGTGTCGGGTTGTAACAATAAGACGTCTAATTTCAATGTTATTTAACTATACGCGTTAATTCACTAAACTTATAGTTTAGATAAAAAAAAAATTCTCCTAGTTTTTATTACCTGAGCGGAGTTAAATCAGAAATTTTGCCGGTTGTCACATTCTCCCCCTGTTAAAAGAATTTCGTCCTGAAATTTAGTTTGTGATCTCGGGTGGTGCAGGGTTTGAGAATAGGTTAAGATACTTGCGACGGATTTGATCCTCGCGCTCCAGGTGAATTCCGGACCTCGTTTCGAATTCCACCTAACCTTTACAATGGGTATACGACTCCGCTTCAAGGTCTTTATTTCTCGGTCCATGATCTCGATTGGTTCTTCGACGAAATGCAATTTCTCATCAATTTGTACTTCTCCGACTGGTATGGCAAGTGATTTGTCTGATAAACACTTTTTCAGATTTGACACATGAAACGTGTCATGTACATTACTGAGTTCTTGAGGCAACTTAAGTTTATATGCAACTGGACCAATTCTCTCTAGTATTTCGAATGGTCTGACATATCTCGGGTTTAGTGTTCCTCGTTTCCCAAAATGGACTACGCCTTTCCAAGGCGACACTTTCAACATGACTCTATCCCCAATTTGAAATTCTAGCGGTTTGCGCCTCGTATCTGCATAACTCTTTTGGCGGTCACGGGCCGCCTTCAGTCTGCTTTGGATTTGCACAATCTTCTCGGTCGTTTCGTGTATAATCTCTGGACCAAAGAGTTGACTATCTCCCACCTCACTCCAACATATAGGCGATCGACACTTTCGCCCATAAAGTGCTTCGAATGGGGTGGCTTTGATGCTGGTGTGATAACTGTTGTTGTAAGAGAGCTCGCATAGTGGCAGGTGGTTCTCCCAACCACGTAAAAGTCGATAACACATGCGCGTAACATATCTTCTAGGGTTTGAATTGTCCTTTCGCTTTGGCCATCTGTCTGATGGTGGTATGCGGTGCTCATATCCAAGTGAGTACCTAGAGCCTTTTGGAGTAATTGCCAAAATCTCGAGGTGAAACGGCTATCTCGATCAGAGATAATCGAGATGGGCACCCCGTGTCTTGACACCACCTCTTTCAAGTAAGTCCTAGTCAATCTTTCCATTGTGTCGGTCTCCTTGATTGCTAGAAAGTGGGCGGACTTTGTCAGGCGATCAACAATTACCCAAATCGTATCACAACCATTTGCCGTCTTAGGAAGCTTAGTAATAAAGTCCATTGTTATTTGTTCTCACTTCCATTGGGGTATTTCGGGTTGTTGCAATAGACCTGATGGTTTCTGATACTCGACCTTTACCTTGGAACACGTCAAACATTTACTAACATAGGTGGCCACCTCAGCCTTCATGTTAGGCCACCAATACAAGTCCTTAAGCCCATGGGACATCTTGTCAGCACCCGGATGGATGGAATATCTAGATCTATGTGCCTCGTCCATTAACAACTTCCTCAAGTTACCAAAACTTGGTATCCATATACGATTTATAAAATATCGGATTCCATCGGACTTAATCTCAAATTGCTTATCCATACCGCGTAGGGATTCGCCCTTTACATTCTCCTCCTTGATTGCCTCGAGTTGAGCATCACGAATTTGAGAGGTAAGGTTCGTATGAATGGTCATACCTAAAGCCCTAACTTGTTGTGGTTTCATCCTTTCTTTTCTGCTCAAAGCGTCAGCTACAACATTTGCCTTGCCCGGGTGATAACGAATTTCGCAATCGTAATCACTAAGCAACTCAACCCATCTACGCTGTCTCATGTTCACATCCTTTTGATCGAAAATGTGCTGAAGGCTTTTATGATCCGTAAACACGGTACACTTTGTACCATAGAGGTAATGCCAGGTCATGGTTTGTGTAGTTTTTCTAAAGTAGCCAAATCTTGAGTGCAAACACCACTGCTCCTAATTCCAGGTCATGGTTTGTGTAGTTTTTCTCATGCACCTTAAGTTGACGAGAAGCATAAGCTATGACCTTCTCCTTTTGCATTAACACACATCCTAGCCCTTGTCGTGATGCATCACAAAAGACTACAAAATTTTTGGTTCCCTCTGGCAATGATAATACTGGTGCGCTATAGAGTTTTTGCTTCAGCAATTGGAAAGCTTCCTCCTACTCATCACTCCAATTATACTTTGCTGTTTTCTGAGTAAGCAGTGTCAAAGGTTTGGCTACTTTAGAAAAAATTTCGATGAATCGTCTATAGTAACCAGCAAGACCTAAGAATTGTCGTACTTCCGTTGAGGTTCTAGGTGTCTCCCAATTTTTGATAGCCTCAACCGTGGCAGGGTCGACATGTATTCCTTGACTATCAATAACATGTCCTAGGAATTGCACTCTTCGTAACCAAAACTCACACTTTGAGAACTTAGCATACAACTCCTCCTTTTTAAGCAACTCCAAGATAGATCTCAAATGCTGTTCATGGTCCTCTTTGTTCTTCGAATAGATCAAAATTTCATATATGAATACAATGACGAACTTATCTAAGTACGGTTTACACACGCGGTTCATGAGATCCATGAATACCGCCGGTGCGTTAGTGAGGCCGAACGGCATCACTTGAAACTCGTAATGACCATACCGAGTTCTAAATGCTGTCTTTGGGATGCTTTCTTCTCCGACTCTCAACTGATGATACCCCGATCGTAGGTCAACTTTTGAGTACAAACTCGAGCCTTGAAGCTGATCGAATAAGTCATCAATTCTAGGGAGTGGGTAAGGGTTCTTCACGGTCAGTTTATTCAATTCCCGGTAATCGATGCACATCCTTAAGGACCCATCTTTCTTTTTCACAAATAAGACGGGAGCTCCCCAAGGTGAGGAACTCAGCCGGATAAACCCTTTATCTAAAAGCTCTTGCAGTTGACTTGATAACTCTTACATTTCGGAAGGGGCTAATCGATATGGTGCTCGGGCAACGGGTGCAGCACCAGGCACCAAGTCGATATGAAATTCCACTTGCCGGGCTGGTGGTAGTCCAGGCAAGTCTTCAGGGAAAACTTCGGGAAAATCCCGCACAGTAGGGACATCCTCGAGTCGTCTCTCTTCCGGTTTCTCCTCTACAACGTGAGCTAAGATTGCTTGGTACCCTTTTCTTAGGTACTTCTGTGTTTTCATGCACGATATGATGTTCAATCTCGTTCCAGTCTTTTCTCCTTGTTCTATTAAAGTTGCTCCGCTAGAGAGGGCGATGCGGACAATCTTATCATAACATACTATTTCAGCACGATTCTTAGACAGCCAATCCATGCCAACGATGACGTCAAAGCTTCCTATTTTGACGGGTATCAAATTTATGGGAAAGATTTCGCTTGCTAAGTTTAGGGAACAGTTTCGAACTATACTATCAGCTTCAATTAATTTACCGTTAGGTAACTCTACCGTGTATTTAATGTCTAAGGCAGTTGGGGTGATATCAAGTAAGGGGCTAAACTCGTTAGACACGAAACTCTCATCAGCACCAGTATCAAATAAGACTGAAACAACCTTGTCATTTAGGAGAAACATACCCGTGACTAGGTTGGGATCTTGGCGTGCTTCATTGGTATTAATCACGAATGCCCCACCACGCGCCACATTGCTATTCTGATTTTTCAGCTTCGGACAATCCTTTTTAAAGTGTCCAACACTCCCGCACCCGTAGCATGTGTTTGGGGTGTTAGTGTTGGCGACAGCTGCAGGGCTCCGACAGTCCTTGGCTTGATGGCCAGGCTTCTTACATCTCCCACATGCATTGCTACAGGGACCTTTGTGGTGAAGGTTGCAACGCTTACAATATGGTTTGTTTCCAGCATAACCTTTCTTAGCATCTGGCCCTGCAACGTAAGCCCTAACTGTCTCGGTCTTCTTATTTTGTTGTTGGCTGGTGTTTCCCCTAGAACTTTCCTCCCATTTCCTTTTACCATCGGAATTCTTATCAGCATTTCCCCTTTCCATTGTCCCACGTCGTACAATTTGATCCATTAAACTGTGTGCCATACGGATGGCATCGTGGATCGTATTGGGCTTGGATGAAGTTACATTTCCTTGAATTTGGGAGGGAAGTCCCCAGATATAACGTTCAATCCTCTTGTACTCGGGAGTGACCAAAGATGGGCAAAGAAGTGCCAATTCATGGAACCTCCTTGTATAACTAGCTACATCAGCCCCAATGACAACCAGATTCCAAAACTCTACCTCCAACTTCTGTAGTTCGTTCCTAGGACAGTACTCCTCAGTCATCATTTTCTTAAGGTCCTCCCAAGAAACCTGATAAGCAGCATCAATGCCCACCGAATGGGCGTATGAATTCCACCATGATAACGCACCATCTCGAAGGGTGCATGTTGCATACTTAACCCTACAATCTTCTTTGCAGTTGCTAATACGGAAAACTAATTCTAGCTTCTCAAACCACCGAACCAAACCGACAGCTCCTTCGGTTCCATTGAAGTGATGGGGTTTGCAATTCGAAAAGTCCTTATAGGTGCATTCTCGGGTTACAGTCCCCGAACCTCCTCCGGTTTCATTCCTTCTACCGGTTCTTTCGTCTCCATCATTCCTCTCAGTCCTTTGGGCGGCGATTGCCTCAGCTACCCTTTGTGCTACAAGTCGCTCGATAGCTGCATTACTCATTGTGGGTGTTCTCTTGGGTGGCATGTTTCTTGAAATTAGAAAGCACAACAAGACAATGAGATACTATACAAGCTAGAACTTTATCATGCGTGTAAGGAATGAAAAAAAATTACAAACCACACAACCAAAGTCACAAGATAGTAAGATTAATAACCCAAAAAGACCATAAACTTAGTCAAAATACTTGATTCATTGTTCACAAAAACAGGCCGGGAATGAAACATCCGGGAAAATCCAAGCAAATCCATAAATTTATCCTCTAGGCACAACCCGCCATAGTAGGTTAAAAATCGAAAGGAAACTATTCGCGAAAATGGCCCAAAAGTGCACTAACACGTCCCAAACTCTGCTCTATCTCGGACATACGCTGCTCTGACCTAATCGCGCGCTCCTCCGCTAACTCAACACGCCTCTCACTGTGCTCCACCCGTCGGCGTAACTCAGTGACCTCCTCTCGAAGCATCTTGATGTCGTCATCAGCACAGTAAACTGAGTAGTCCATGTTACCGATCCTCCTCTCAACTTCCGAAACCTGTGCCTGTAAAAGTTCCACCTTACCAGAATGCGTCTCTGTCGCACCCCCAAAACACGTGGCAGCGGAAGTGGGAGGTGTCACGGGGGCGCCGACCAAATCCAATATCATCAACACAAAGATCAAGCAAACGACCTCTATATGAGACGTTTGAAAATGTTACATTTACCATAATTCAAATGTTTACAAAAATAATTCTTGAGTTCGCATAAACCGATTAGAGATTTCTAATACAATACTGAATTTACAAAATACAGCTACATGCAGTCTAATCTCTTGATGTTTTGAAAACAATGCGACTCGAGCTAAGCTTTCCAAAAGCTTCCTACTGCGGCGGGTTACCTGAGAAATACATACTAAAAGGTCAACATAAAGTTGGTGAGTTCATAGGTTTGTCAAGTAATCAGTTGCTAAAATGATCCACAAGATTTCATAAGTATGTATCATTCATCAATGATAAGTAAAAAGTATCGTTATCAAACGACAAGTAAACGTATTGCTTCCTGCAATATAGGTATACCATTGTCATGAGTCTCATAGTCAAGCTTAACGTTGTTTGCCTCCGGTAAGTGTACTAATCCGATACACTTCTAATTCACAAGTAATACTGCGCCCGCGGGTTGGCTAGCGCGACTAGCCCGGACGAGGTTTGTCAAACCCTGATGGTACCACCCAATAATACTCACGCACAAATTTTAATGACTATGATAAGTAGAGGACTTTAGTGGATTATTCAGGTCTCATGCAATGCGTATCGAAAAAGTTGTTACCAGTACTTGTGATCATAAAGCAGTTTATAAAACAGTGTATGTATTCTCACCCTAGTGAAAACAGTAAAAAGGGGCTATGAAACTCACCAGAGTTGAGCAGGTAGCAAGCAATATCAAATATTAGCAAATAGCGGGTGTTCTCGTTCCCGTGTGCAACCTCCTAACGCCCTAGACGTATGAGGTTGTATAAGTAGATGTCTCAAAAGACCATCTATAGCGATTGTATAAGTGGGGGTTAATGTCCACTTAAGCCAATCGGGTAGGTGGGGGTTTTATGTCCACCTAAAGCTAGTTCATCAACTAGTATGTCCAAATAGTAGTTCAAGTTCGTTTATCAAAAACGTGTACGACCCGTTGGTGAAAGTTTGTAATAATAATTCTTTAAGACATTATTATTAAGTTTGTGTCATCGTATACTTGTTACAGTATGTATCATGTGTGGTTATAAGTTGTTACTCATGTTCAATACTTAGTGAAAAGCAAATTCTAAACATTCTGTCATTAGCGACACTAGTGTCAGTGTCGCATGTCATACGACACTAGGGTAAGTGTCGCAGTGAGTGTCGCAAGGTAGCCACTGCTAGTGTCGCAAGTGTTACCACTGTTAGTGTATTTTTAGTTTCCACTGTTGGTTATGCGACACTAGGGGTAGTGTCGCACAACCATGCGACACTAAGGGTCTGTTCAAAATTTACATTTTTGTCCAAGTGTTTTCAAGTGTCGGTTTTTCATTCGGGAAACTTTCTAAAATTAGTTTTTGGTCCAAGTTACTAATTAAGTCACCCAAACCCATTTTTGTTACCACTTTCCAAAAATAGTAAGTTTTTCGAAAACGAGCCACTTTTGTTGACTTGGTCAAACTTACTCGGTTTGACCCGAAACTTTCACCCAACCCAAATATCAGTTTATAAGGTCTAAATATGTTGTCGGTTCATTCCGGAGTTCACCAAAAGTCTCGGTTTTTTATAAAAGTCCAAAAACAGTCCATGTTCATGTTTCTCGGTTTATCGGTTTACTTTCTCTATTTTTCTTAACTAGCTATATTCCGAGTTAGAGTCCAAGATTTTTACCAGCTGTTCTACCATATGTCTAGAGGTTAACTTAATTTTTCCATTAATTATGGTGTCCATCTTGTTAGGTATAAAATTTATGGATGAATCCATACACAGTTTTCAATGTCATGCAGGCCAGTCGCATAGATTCATATTTCTAAGAAAATCCGTAGGTTTTTGGAAGGCGACATACAAGAACTTTTTGTAGATCTTTTCAATACGAAACTTTTAAAAAAAATGCATCTTCTAATTCTTTGTAGAACTCAAGTTATGGTCAAAATCATATGGTTCAAGTTTCTGACTTTCAGTACCAGAAAGTCTATGTGTTTTCATTTAAATTATTAAAAATACCAAACGAGCTCAAAAAGGCATGAGGTTTGCGGTGTTAGAAAGATAACATCTTGAGCTTGATTTTAACCTATAAAAACGACCATTTTCATGAAAGGACGAATTTTATAAAATTCGTGTAAGTGAAGAAAGTTTCTGGACAGATTCATGCCTGTTCATATAGGTGTTATAAAAACGTATTTTGATCAAGATTTTGGACATATTAGTGTTAGATGAACTTAATAATATGTAAATCAGTAGTATGAAAGTAAAATTAATGAGAGTTATTAAGAATCCTTACAAAGAAGAGATGAATAACAAGTGATGATGAAGGAGATGATGTTCTTGAGCTTGAGAAAAACCCTAGCAATGGTGGTGGTTGTTAATGGTGGTTTATGGTGGTTTAATGGAAGTTTTTGGGTGGAGAATGGTCTGAGTTTTTCTGGAGAGAGAGAGAGAAATGAGAGAGTGTGAGAGTGTAGAGAGAATGGAGAGAAGTGGGTGGAGTGTAGAATGAAAAGGGTTGCATGAGAGGTGAGTGGATGTAGCAAAAAGTTGTAATCATTGTGTTTTGCATGTAATGTGAGTGGGGAATGGGGGAGGTGGAATGGGCAGCCATTTTTGGGGAGAGGGGGCCGGCCTAGGGGGGCCCACCAGGGGTATTTTGGTCATTTTCCAATTCTAGCTTTTATTTGTTGCGTTTTTCGTTCGTTTGCTCGTTCGGTTTGGTGTTAAATGTTTAATACGCGTTTTTAAGTAACGATTTAAGTTTCAATATTTTTATTTGAAGTATTTAATTTAAATACTTGAAAAACATTTATAAAAATGTTTCGTTAATTTATCGATCTCGATTTGCGCGTTCGTTGCACGGATTTTAAATCGCGTGACGTTTTATTTGGACGTTTTTCGTTATCGTTTAAAGACACGATATATTAATTGATAACTTTTCACTAATTAATATATTTTTAGATTCAAAAGTGTATTTTGACTTTCGTTCGATTGTCGGGCGCGTTCTGCGCATTTTCGTTACGTTTGAGACGTTTTAATTGAAACGTCTAGGTTTTTCGGGTATTATTATATTAAAATAATAATATATGATAAATAACTTCTAAAAAAAATAGATTTAAGTTATTTATAGAAAAGTTTTCACCAACGTCGTATTTTCTGTCGGACTCCGTCCGGTTGTTTTGCACAATTTTACCAAATTGCGTGAGCGTAATTACAACGAATTACGTAGCGTAATATAAATCAATTACAGAAGTGTATATTCACATAAATATACAAATAGTTTCAAGTAATTACAAGCATTTAGCCTAATACAAAACTAAACACACGTATTTAGGGTTTCTAGAGGGTTAATCAGTAACCCTAAATCGTCGGGTGTCACATTCTCCCCCTGTTAGGAGAATTTCGTCCCGAAATTAGCTTGCTGTTGTGTTCTGTGAGGTATCTAAGAATAGATGTGGATGTTTCAGTCGCATTTGGTCTTCCCGTTCCCAAGTGAATTCAGGACCGCGCCTAGAATTCCACCGGACTTTAACGATGGGAATACGACTCTGTTTCAAGCGTTTGACCTCACGGTCCATGATTTCAATAGGTTCCTCGACGAAATGGAGTTTGTCATCAATGTGGATTTCATCGAGCGGGATTACAAGTGTCTCATCAGACAGACATTTCTTCAGATTAGAAATGTGGAACGTGTTGTGCACGCTACTAAGTTGTGGTGGTAGCTGCAGTCGATATGCCACCGGACCAATTCTTTCAAGAATCTCAAAAGGTCCGATGTACCTGGGGTTTAGTTTGCCGCGTTTTCCAAAACGAATAACACCCTTCCAAGGTGATACTTTTAACAGTACTCGATCCCCAACCTGGAACTCGAGTGGTTTGCGTCTCACGTCAGCATAGCTTTTCTGACGATCACGTGCGGCTTTCAGCCGGTTTTGAATAGTCATGATTTTCTCGGTTGTTTCATGAATGATTTCAGGACCAGTGAGTTGGCTTTCGCCGATTTCGGTCCAACAAATGGGTGATCGGCACTTTCTCCCATAAAGTGCCTCG
The DNA here is from genome assembly GCA_963422505.1 of Pseudognaphalium luteoalbum. Taxonomy (NCBI): domain Eukaryota; kingdom Viridiplantae; phylum Streptophyta; class Magnoliopsida; order Asterales; family Asteraceae; genus Pseudognaphalium; species Pseudognaphalium luteoalbum. The sequence goes on from OY730196.1 coordinate 56,062,945, forward strand.
AATGGTGCAGCATTAATGCTGGTGTGGTAACTGTTGTTGTAGGAAAATTCACACAAGGGTAGGTGGTTTTCCCAAGTGTTTCCGAAGTCAACTACGCAAGCTCGTAGCATGTCTTCTAAGGTTTGAATGGTCCGTTCACTCTGACCATCGGTTTGCGGATGATAAGCAGTACTCAAATCGAGGCGAGTACCGAGGGCTCGTTGAAGTGTTTGCCAGAATCGAGAGGTGAAGCGGCTATCTCTATCTGAGATGATTGAAATGGGAATACCATGTCGTGCCACAACCTCTTTGAGGTAGATGCGAGCCAGACGCTCCATCTTGTCGTTTTCTTTGATGGCTAGGAAATGGGCAGATTTCGTGAGACGATCGACGATCACCCAAATGGTATCGCAACCGCTCGGTGTTTTCGGTAGTTTCGTAATGAAGTCCATGGTTATGTTTTCCCATTTCCATTGAGGTATCTCGGGTTGTTGTAGTAATCCGGAGGGTTTCTGATATTCGGCCTTAACCTTGGCGCATGTTAAACATTTGCTAACATAGATGGCTATGTCAGCTTTCATGTTGGGCCACCAATACTGTTGTTTAATGTCGTGATACATCTTGTCAGAACCAGGATGTATAGAGTATCGAGATTTGTGAGCTTCATCCATCACCAAATTTCGTAGGTTTCCAAAGTTTGGTAACCAGATTCGGTTGGAGAAGTATCGGGTTCCGTTGGATTTGATTTCAAATTGTTTATCCATGCCTCGCAAGGCCTCATTTTTGATGTTCTCATTTTTGAGTGCTTCAAGTTGAGCAGCGTGGATTTGAGTGGTGAGATCGTTGTGAATGGTTAAACCAAGGGCTCGAACACGAAGGGGTTTTGAACGTTCTTTTCGGCTGAGGGCATCAGCAACAACGTTTGCTTTGCCAGGATGGTATTTGATTTCGCAGTCATAATCGGTAAGCAACTCGACCCAGCGACGTTGCCTCATGTTGAGATCCTTTTGATCAAATATGTGTTGGAGACTTTTGTGATCGGTGAAGATGGTGCACTTAGTGCCATAGAGGTAATGTCTCCAGATTTTTAGGGCAAAGACGACAGCTCCGAGTTCAAGGTCATGAGTGGTATAATTCTTTTCGTGGATTTTGAGCTGTCGAGAGGCGTAAGCAATGACTTTTTCACGTTGCATTAACACACAACCTAGTCCCTGGTGTGAGGCATCGCAGTAAACTACGAAATCATCGGTGCCTTTGGGTAAGGACAGGATTGGTGCACTGCAGAGTTTCTGTTTCAGAAGTTGGAAGGCGGACTCCTGTTTATCGGTCCAGTCAAATTTCTTATCTTTCTGAGTTAGTGAGGTTAAAGGCAAGGCTATCTTGGAGAAATTCTCAATGAATCGTCGATAATATCCGGCGAGACCTAAGAATTGTCGTACCTCAGTTGGTGTGGTTGGTGCTTCCCAGCACTTAATGGCCTCGATCTTGGCTGGATCAACACGTATCCCTTGACTGTCAACGACATGCCCTAGGAATTGTACTGTTCGCATCCAGAACTCACACTTGGAGAATTTGGCGTATAACTCCTCATGTGTGAGTAATTCCAAGATGGTTTTCAGGTGTTGGCCATGTTCGGTTTCGTTGCGAGAGTAGATCAAGATGTCATCAATGAACACGATGACAAACTTATCTAGATAGGGTTTGCACACCCGATTCATAAGGTCCATGAATACAGCCGGTGCGTTGGTTAAGCCAAAAGGCATCACTTGAAATTCGTAATGCCCATAGCGGGTTCTGAAAGCTGTTTTTGGGATGTCGGAGTCTCGAACTCGAAGTTGATGATAACCCGACCGTAGGTCGATTTTCGAGTAGAAGCTCGAACCTTGAAGTTGGTCAAACAGGTCATCAATCCTTGGAAGTGGGTATCGGTTTTTGATGGTAAGTTTGTTCAGTTCGCGGTAGTCAATACACATTCTGAAGGATCCGTCCTTCTTTTTAACGAATAGGACCGGAGCTCCCCAAGGTGAAGAACTCGGTCGGATGAATCCCTTGTCCAGGAGTTCCTGTAATTGAGTGGACAACTCCTGCAACTCAGAAGGGGCTAATCTGTATGGGGCTCGTGCCACGGGTGCAGCTCCGGGCACAAGGTCAATTTGGAATTCGACTTGTCTAGGCGGTGGTAGGCCTGGCAAGTCTTCGGGAAAGACTTCTGGATAGTCTCGGACGATGGGCACATCCTCAAGTCGCTTTTCAGCCGACCTCTCTTCGGTTACATGTGCGAGGATTGCCGAGTACCCTTTCCTCAGGTACTTTTGAGTTTTCATACAAGAAATGATGTTCAAAGTTGGTTTACCGGTCTCCCCTTGTATGATCAAGGTTCCACCGATGACGAGGGGAATACGAACGATCTTCTCAAAACAAATGATTTCGGCACGATGTTTGGACAACCAGTCCATGCCTACAATAACATCAAAGCTTCCGATTTCCACGGGGATGAGGTCTATAGGGAATAGTTCGTTGGCGAGGTTTAAAGTGCAATTAGGCATCACACTATTGGCTTCGATCAGTTTGCCATTCGCTAATTCTATGGTGAACTTAGCATCTAAGGCAGTGGGTGTGATGTTTAGTAGTGGACAGAATTTATCGGATATGAAGCTTTTATCAGCACCGGTATCGAATAATACAGAAGTGGTTAGATCGTTGAGGAGAAACATACCAGTGACAACGTTGGGGTCTTGACGAGCTTCTCCAGCATTGAGTACAAAAGCTCGACCGCGAGGGTTGTTGTTGTTATTGTTGTTCTTGTTGTTGTTGTTGTTGCGTTTCGGGCAGTTGTTTCTGAAGTGGCTAGTGTCGCCGCACTCGAAACAAGCCTTTGGTGTGTTAGGGTTGGTGTTTGGGTTGGGGGTTCTGCAGTCTTTGGCTAGGTGTCCCTGTCGTTTGCACTTAGTACAGATACAAGGGCCATCATGGTGTCGTGTACAATTGGAACAGTAAGGTTTGTTCCCAACGTACCCTTTTCGTTCCCCCGACCCTGAACCAGAGGAGTAGGCCTTAACAGTCTCGGCCTTTTTGTTTGGCTGTTGTTGATGTTGGTTGTGGTTGCTGCCGGACCATTTCCTTTTGTTGTCTCCGATGGCTTTCTCAGTGGTTGTCCCTCGGCGGACAATCTGGGCCATGAGTTCGTGTGCCATGCGGACAGCACTTTGGATGGTCCCGGGTCTTGATGAGATGACGTTACCTTGGATTGATTCTGGTAGCCCCCAAATGTATCTCTCGATACGTTTGTATTCGGGGTCCACCATGGATGGGCATAAGACAGATAGCTGGTGGAATCGAGTGGTGTAGGTGGTGATGTCGTTTCCCTGAACAGAGAGTTTCCAGAATTCTTCCTCAAGTTGTTGTAGTTGCTCACGGGGACAGTACTCTTCCCTGAGCATTGTCTTGAAGTCTTCCCAGGGAAGTTGATAGGCGACATCAAGTCCCTGAGTCTGGGAGTAAGAGTTCCACCAGGTGAGTGCGCCTTTAGATAAGGTGCAGGTAGAGAATTTGACTTTGTCCTCCTCCGCACAGTTGCAGATTCGGAAAACAGATTCGGTCTTTTCGACCCAACGTATTAGACCGATAGCTCCTTCAGATCCCTTGAAGTACAAGGGTTTACAATTCAAGAAGTCCTTATAGGTACAGGGTTTTGGAGTTGACGTATTAGCAGGTGCGCCTCCGCCGCCCGGATTTTGTTGAGTAGCTAGGACTTGAGCTACGCTTTGTGCAATGACTTGAGCGATTTCGGTGTCGGTGTAAGTATGTCGTCTTGGAGGCATGATGCTTGAACAACAATGAAATGAGACATATAAGAGGTTTGCGTGAGGTTATGATATATCAGATGTGTACATATAATGAGATAACATCCAACAACTCAGAATGACAACTGTATTTCATTAGACAGAAAAGTTGAATACAGAGTACGAGTTCCAACAAACAACAATCACAAAGATTACAAAAGATACCGGGAATGTTACATCCGGTCGGAATTCGAAAGTTTACAAAACATAATAATGGATAATAAGTTTGAGCACATAAGCACGTATAGGGTTGGTCCCGTTTCTATCCTCGGTCAAAGTCTTCTAATGCATTCCCATTCACTATAACCATTTCAGGTCTTGCATCAATTCTCCTTTAATTGTACATAGTTGATCAGGCTATGTTAAATTAAATTCAAATGATGCAATCGCTGAACCAGTCATAGTAAACAAGAATACTAACCTAATGGTTATAGTCTAGGTCACTAATGCAATCCTAGTTCGCTATAACCTTTGTCTCTGATACCAATCTGTCGCACCCCCAAAACACGTGGCAGCGGAAGTGGGAGGTGTCACGGGGGCGCCGACCAAATCCAATATCATCAACACAAAGATCAAGCAAACGACCTCTATATGAGACGTTTGAAAATGTTACATTTACCATAATTCAAATGTTTACAAAAATAATTCTTGAGTTCGCATAAACCGATTAGAGATTTCTAATACAATACTGAATTTACAAAATACAGCTACATGCAGTCTAATCTCTTGATGTTTTGAAAACAATGCGACTCGAGCTAAGCTTTCCAAAAGCTTCCTACTGCGGCGGGTTACCTGAGAAATACATACTAAAAGGTCAACATAAAGTTGGTGAGTTCATAGGTTTGTCAAGTAATCAGTTGCTAAAATGATCCACAAGATTTCATAAGTATGTATCATTCATCAATGATAAGTAAAAAGTATCGTTATCAAACGACAAGTAAACGTATTGCTTCCTGCAATATAGGTATACCATTGTCATGAGTCTCATAGTCAAGCTTAACGTTGTTTGCCTCCGGTAAGTGTACTAATCCGATACACTTCTAATTCACAAGTAATACTGCGCCCGTGGGTTGGCTAGCGCGACTAGCCCGGACGAGGTTTGTCAAACCCTGATGGTACCACCCAATAATACTCACGCACAAATTTTAATGACTATGATAAGTAGAGGACTTTAGTGGATTATTCAGGTCTCATGCAATGCGTATCGAAAAAGTTGTTACCAGTACTTGTGATCATAAAGCAGTTTATAAAACAGTGTATGTATTCTCACCCCAGTGAAAACAGTAAAAAGGGGCTATGAAACTCACCAGAGTTGAGCAGGTAGCAAGCAATATCAAATATTAGCAAATAGCGGGTGTTCTCGTTCCCGTGTGCAACCTCCTAACGCCCTAGACGTATGAGGTTGTATAAGTAGATGTCTCAAAAGACCATCTATAGCGATTGTATAAGTGGGGGTTAATGTCCACTTAAGCCAATCGGGTAGGTGGGGGTTTTATGTCCACCTAAAGCTAGTTCATCAACTAGTATGTCCAAATAGTAGTTCAAGTTCGTTTATCAAAAACGTGTACGACCCGTTGGTGAAAGTTTGTAATAATAATTCTTTAAGACATTATTATTAAGTTTGTGTCATCGTATACTTGTTACAGTATGTATCATGTGTGGTTATAAGTTGTTACTCATGTTCAATACTTAGTGAAAAGCAAATTCTAAACATTCTGTCATTAGCGACACTAGTGTCAGTGTCGCATGTCATACGACACTAGGGTAAGTGTCGCAGTGAGTGTCGCAAGGTAGCCACTGCTAGTGTCGCAAGTGTTACCACTGTTAGTGTATTTTTAGTTTCCACTGTTGGTTATGCGACACTAGGGGTAGTGTCGCACAACCATGCGACACTAAGGGTCTGTTCAAAATTTACATTTTTGTCCAAGTGTTTTCAAGTGTCGGTTTTTCATTCGGGAAACTTTCTAAAATTAGTTTTTGGTCCAAGTTACTAATTAAGTCACCCAAACCCATTTTTGTTACCACTTTCCAAAAATAGTAAGTTTTTCGAAAACGAGCCACTTTTGTTGACTTGGTCAAACTTACTCGGTTTGACCCGAAACTTTCACCCAACCCAAATATCAGTTTATAAGGTCTAAATATGTTGTCGGTTCATTCCGGAGTTCACCAAAAGTCTCGGTTTTTTATAAAAGTCCAAAAACAGTCCATGTTCATGTTTCTCGGTTTATCGGTTTACTTTCTCTATTTTTCTTAACTAGCTATATTCCGAGTTAGAGTCCAAGATTTTTACCAGCTGTTCTACCATATGTCTAGAGGTTAACTTAATTTTTCCATTAATTATGGTGTCCATCTTGTTAGGTATAAAATTTATGGATGAATCCATACACAGTTTTCAATGTCATGCAGGCCAGTCGCATAGATTCATATTTCTAAGAAAATCCGTAGGTTTTTGGAAGGCGACATACAAGAACTTTTTGTAGATCTTTTCAATACGAAACTTTTAAAAAAAATGAATCTTCTAATTCTTTGTAGAACTCAAGTTATAGTCAAAATCATATGGTTCAAGTTTCTGACTTTCAGTACCAGAAAGTCTATGTGTTTTCATTTAAATTATTAAAAATACCAAACGAGCTCAAAAAGGCATGAGGTTTGCGGTGTTAGAAAGATAACATCTTGAGCTTGATTTTAACCTATAAAAACGACCATTTTCATGAAAGGAAGAATTTTATAAAATTCGTGTAAGTGAAGAAAGTTTCTGGACAGATTCATGCCTGTTCATATAGGTGTTATAAAAACGTATTTTGATCAAGATTTTGGACATATTAGTGTTAGATGAACTTAATAATATGTAAATCAGTAGTATGAAAGTAAAATTAATGAGAGTTATTAAGAATCCTTACAAAGAAGAGATGAATAACAAGTGATGATGAAGGAGATGATGTTCTTGAGCTTGAGAAAAACCCTAGCAATGATGGTGGTTGTTAATGGTGGTTTATGGTGGTTTAATGGAAGTTTTTGGGTGGAGAATGGTCTGAGTTTTTCTGGAGAGAGAGAGAGAAATGAGAGAGTGTGAGAGTGTAGAGAGAATGGAGAGAAGTGGGTGGAGTGTAGAATGAAAAGGGTTGCATGAGAGGTGAGTGGATGTAGCAAAAAGTTGTAATCATTGTGTTTTGCATGTAATGTGAGTGGGGAATGGGGGAGGTGGAATGGGCAGCCATTTTTGGGGAGAGGGGGCCGGCCTAGGGGGGCCCACCAGGGGTATTTTGGTCATTTTCCAATTCTAGCTTTTATTTGTTGCGTTTTTCGTTCGTTTGCTCGTTCGGTTTGGTGTTAAATGTTTAATACGCATTTTTAAGTAACGATTTAAGTTTCAATATTTTTATTTGAAGTATTTAATTTAAATACTTGAAAAACATTTATAAAAATGTTTCGTTAATTTATCGATCTCGATTTGCGCGTTCGTTGCACGGATTTTAAATCGCGTGACGTTTTATTTGGACGTTTTTCGTTATCGTTTAAAGACACGATATATTAATTGATAACTTTTCACTAATTAATATATTTTTAGATTCAAAAGTGTATTTTGACTTTCGTTCGATTGTCGGGCGCGTTCTGCGCGTTTTCGTTACGTTTGAGACGTTTTAATTGAAACGTCTAGGTTTTTCGGGTATTATTATATTAAAATAATAATATATGATAAATAACTTCTAAAAAAAATAGATTTAAGTTATTTATAGAAAAGTTTTCACCAACGTCGTATTTTCTGTCGGACTCCGTCCGGTTGTTTTGCACAATTTTACCAAATTGCGTGAGCGTAATTACAACGAATTACGTAGCGTAATATAAATCAATTACAGAAGTGTATATTCACATAAATATACAAATAGTTTCAAGTAATTACAAGCATTTAGCCTAATACAAAACTAAACACACGTATTTAGGGTTTCTAGAGGGTTAATCAGTAACCCTAAATCGTCGGGTGTCACAGTCTCATCTTGGTCATACTCCAAATGATCAATCCTCCTCTCATGATCAACCATACGAGCTACAACAACGGGGATAGTGTGATGTACAGGCTCCAATGTAAGAGAGGGTATGGGTATAGTGGTGGAGGACTCCCCAACCTCTGATGTCACAGGTATTCCTCCCTATTCACCTCTTTGGGCTTCTATTGAATCGAGAAATAGGTTTGATTGTCCATCTTTTTGATATATTGAATATCTATATCTATATAAGGCATTCTCCGGATAATTCAAATCGAAGCAATTGGACATCAAATTCGCGCCTATATGACATGACCGATCAATAGAAATACTCCAACACTCCACTTTTGTCATATATTCCATACATCACACTAGATACTTCTTCTCTCCATGACTGGATCTTCTCCTGCATCCAAGTCCACTTGCGGGATCGCACTCGCCTAGTAGTGGTATTGGTAGTCTTGGTAGGAGGAATGGAGGTGGTCTCAGTAGAGGGAATGGGGAATGTCTCAGTCAAAGGTGGGAACACGGTTATCCGAGGGGTACGCATCAATCGTGGTCCCCCGGGGCGGTATGATCGAAGTAAAGGGGTTTGTCCCGATTGTGTAGGGAGAGCAGGTGCAGTTTGAGTAGGAATGACAGTGGAGGAATGGGATTCTTCGGAATCGGACTTGTCCTCAATAGGCTCGGACTCTTCCTCCATTGGCTCGGTCTCATCCTCAAATGGCTCAGTCTCATTGGAGGAACCGGTCTTCTCAACTCGGGAAGCGGACACACGCATGAATGAGGGTGACTTAGGTGAGGTGATGGGGAATGGTGAAATCTCGGGGTCGTCGTCGGACACGATGTGGACATGGCTATTAGGGTTCGACATACTCTGTCATATAAGATAATAGTATGTAAATAGGGAGCATATAACATAAGTAATTATTTAACATGTATGTACTAACTAATCAATTACATGTAATAAGCATGCATGGAACAAATATTCGATAAGTAGGCAAGGATGTAGGAGTTTAATAATTAGCAAGTACTCCTAAAAGTCCTTATTCTAGTCACGGTTATAGTCTAGGTCCACTAATGCAACCTAGTTCACTATAACCTTGGGCTCTGATACCAATTTCTGTCACACCCTGCCTCGGTGGAAGGTTGCAAAGTGCGACGTCCATGAGATCACAACACAAAAATTACAATAAACGACCACTACATGAGTCGTTTTAAACATACATCATAAAGTTGTTACATTGTCTTACAAACTTAGAACATTTTGTCTTAAAAGTTTAACAAGCATTTCCCATAAGTTACAAAATAGTTAGGGGTTTAAGAATTTAAGATCAAAAGCAATGTTCGTCCATGCAAATGTAGTTCCTAACTTCAAAAGGGGTATGCCATCTTCACAACTAGCAAGCATCTTAATTACCTGAGAATAACATGTAAAAATGGGTCAACATAAAGTTGGTGAGCTCGTAGGTTTTAGTGGTTACAAAACATTACCGTGGATCACGAGATTTCAAGTTGTATTGCCTTTCAACAATGTAGTAAAACTTTTATTACTATTGCCATAAGCTCATGAATTGAAACCTTAACATTTAGTGCCTCGCAAGTGTCCTATCCAAACACTAGTAGTTCTCAAATGACAATGCACCCGTTTGACTTATAGTCATGTTGGCACTACCAACCCGGATGGGGGTGTCAACCTAAATAGATCTATTCATGACATTCACGTTTAAGTCCTTAACTAACAATTCATGATAAAGGCCTACATAATGGATAGTGTCAACTTATGCAATACGTAACAGTTTAATTTATGTCCACAAAGAAAAGAACATGTATTCTCACCCCAAAAACATATCAAAGCATTTAAAAAGGAGTAGGGGCCATGAGACTCACTTTAGCGAGAGAGCGGAAATTAGCAAGTATTTGTTTGGGTCTCGGTAGGATTAACGTGTCCTATATCACCCATAGTTTTAGTTTAAGTGTCACGTTTTATTCAACCATTGTTGGGTACATTTACACATTTTTAAGTGATCTTTAGTAAGAATCCAACAAAATTCCAGAAATTTCCAGACCAGACCCATAAATCGGCTTACTCTTAGTATATGATTTTATACGATTTTTCTAGTAAGCTGTAGATTTTTGGGCAGATTATGCATCTTCACTTATACTTTATATAAAATAATTTTCAAGCTTATATTTGGACATTAGCATGTTAGATGAGTTATAAATCATTGAAATCAGAAGCATGCAATAAGAATAATGAAAAAGGTTTAAGTGATTTTCATAAAACGAGACATGGTAAATCTGGACAGATTTGCATGGGTATGTGTGGGTTAGGATTTCAAGTCATAGACCACCATCCTAACTCATAGGCACTAATCATTTCTTTAGCCCTTCAATCCACATTCATTTGCCATCATTTTTCCACAGATTTTGAGTATCTTACAAGCATGAAATCCTTGAAGGATTTGTAGATAAGTAATAAGTAAATTTTTACATCTTTAAGCTTGATATCGGTTTGATCATTGATTATCACTTCTTTTTAACACATGAACATGTGCAAGTGAAAATCTACAAACATCAATTTACTTTGTAGGCTTAGCCATACTTTTTCAACATTTCAAATTAAAAGAAAATGAAGATGAAGATGAGAAAGAGAGATGCATGTAGGCTTTGCCTTACATAAGTTTATAACAAAATGAAATACGAATTTGCATATATACATATATGATTGTAGGCATAGACATACATGAGATCATCAAAGAAAACGAAATACAAAATGCATCTATACATATGTAGATTTGTAGGCATGGCCTTACATAAAATCTTGCATATGTATGGATCAAGATATAAGATCTATACATAGATGTACATATATTTACATATTATTACATTTTATGGGTGATGATTAACAAGAAATCAAAGGAAAAGTGTAAAACTTCTTGTAATACCTTACTAATACAAACTAGTATAGAACTAGCTTGCTTTTAGTGTGTGTAGATGATTCAAGGGAGGTGATTTTTGGTGGTTTTCTGGTGGTACTTGGTGGCTGATTTTGGAGAGAAAAGAATAAAGAAAATAGTGTTTAGAAGAGAGAAAGTGTAAGTGTTTGAAAATGAGAAATGGTGGAGTATGAGTTCTTTAAATAGGAGAAAGAAGATAGGAGGGGTGGTGGATGGACGGCAAAAGGGAGGGAGGGGAAAGGGAAGGGTTTGATTTTTAATTGGTGGAATAATGAGGGTAATTAAAAGGATGTTGGTGAATTAATAAAGTAGTTATGATTTTATTAATTAGTTTAATGATTTAATTCAAATAAGATTAAAATATTTAAGTTAGTTAACTAATTAAGTTTTTAATTAAGCATTTATTTTATTTAGAATTAAATAAAAGGTTTTCTTTAATTGTTATGATGTTATTCTAACAAAGGTGGTGAGAGATTTCCTTTATGCAAGTAAGTGTCATCAAAATCACATTCTTGTGCCACATATATATATGTATATATATACATCTTAGATCAGTGTTTACTAAATGAATTAAAATGTAACGTAAGCAATTTGTCATATTGTATGTATCCATTGATAGACGTTTGCTTAGGTGTCGGGTTGTAACAATAAGACGTCTAATTTCAATGTTATTTAACTATACGCGTTAATTCACTAAACTTATAGTTTATATAAAAAAAAAAATTCTCCTAGTTTTTATTACCTGAGCGGAGTTAAATTAAAAATTTTGCCGGTTGTCACAGAATAGGTTCCTCATCCTCGGAACTAGATGATTCTATCTAAACAGGATGATCAAGATTTTGTTGAACAATATCATCAATCTCATGAACAATTTGAAGTTCATCTTCTCCTTGAACTGACTCCCCCTCAGCTGAAGCTTCCTCACTATCATCATCTGATTCCATTTGAATGCCAATCTGAGGCGGAAGAAAGTCGTCATCAATGATATGCCCAAAGTGATCAACAGTTGGTGGTGTAGGTTTACCACGATAACTGTTACAGTTAGCAAACACTCTTTTGGGAATTGGAGTATAATGCAAGATTGTGCCATGATATGTAATCCCTTGAATATGTTGATCAAAAATCAATTGAAGAAATCGTGGGTACATAAAAAATCCATCTTCATTGATGTTCCCAACCAAATTGTCAAAAATATATCTTACGAAGTTATACAGAATGTTGAGTACCAAAGCTGTCATTAAACCAGCTAAGTGGTAACTCATTGCATCAAATCTGTCTTTTCGTGGTGAGATACAACCAATCACTGTGTGAGCCAAGAACTTCCAATGTGGGCAAAAATGATTCTTCATAATCTGGACATCTTGTGGTCCTTTTATACAACCCATATGGTGAAGACAATCATCAATAATATTTCGAGGAATATTATTTAAAGCATTTACAAAATCACCTAATTGTAAAGTATGTCAAATTAATTCCTCAGTGAGAACAAGAGGTCTTCCATCGACTGTGGTCGTGATACAAGAAGGTTGAACATCCGTGTGATATTCAGCAGAGACCCAGAAATCCGTCATATGATCCTCATAGATGTTGGCCACTGGAACCGTCAAGGCATGAGATATCCTTGAACGTAAAAGAAACCTAATCATAGGAAAGAATTTCCTAGTTTCAGGTTTATCCGGTGCCTCAAGTAGATAAGTTGTGGCATTGTGTCTTTTCTCAAAAACAACAGGTCGTCGAAGCACATCAGGTTGTGCAGCAGCGATAGGATCAAGAGCTGCCATGGATATACAAATATAAACTGCACAAAGTATATGTTAAGCAAAGAACCTAAACATACTTTTAAAAAAAAATTAAGTCTCAAAGATCTGAAAATTTTCTAAGTGTTGAAAGTATGCGACAATAAGAACTTTGAGCACTATTCATGCGACAATCACCGTATTAATCGACAATAGTTATACACAAAACACTGTTCATGCATGAATAACATTTGTCGGAGTACTATTCATGCGTGAATAAGTACCGCCCATGCGATAATAATGAATTGTCGTAACAAGTATACAAAACAAGTCAAAGTCAACAAGTCAGATTCACAGAACACTGTTCATGCGTGAATAAGCTATTCACGCATCAAACCCTAATTCACTGTTCATCCGAATATAAGTATTGTTGGACGATCTTAGAGTACTGTTCATGAACAGTGTATTTCACACAATTTCAACGATTAAAACTTATTTACAAGGAGATAAAGAGGAAAAATTATACCAATAGATGCGGAATGATAAGGGGTTTAGTTCTGTCGGAACAAAATCAAATGAAATATAGCATACAACAAGTAATCGAAAAGAAACTCAAATGTCCAGCGTATTGTCGGATATAGCTATTGTTGGAAAAAGGTGTTTATCGGATGATTTTTGAAAAAGTGAGTAAAATTTCAAAATTTGAAATACTTATACACTTTTCCCCCTTTTTTTTATCCGTGAATAACAATGATATCCGTGAATAAAATTCAAGAATATAATTCCGACAATAACTTGTAATGAAAACATTTTAATCAAATCAAATATACTTTGGATAAAATGCTAAACTATTTTAAAAATAAAATTTGAAAAATGAAAAATCATTAAACTAAATATTTACAAACTAACATAACAAAATAAAAGTAAAATATTTTTGTTGGGGTAATTCTCATGAGTTGGGATCATATTGGGATAAATGAATGTATTTATTTTTATTGTTTAGAAATGAAAGTCTATTTTGATTGTTAGTATTTTTAACCTCTTTAAATTTACTTAGCATTAATAAAGCATGCTTTCTAAGAATCATTCTACATATGATTATTGGTATTTATTGATCTTTCAAACACTTTTGCATTTAAATATCTTTAATACTTTTATTATTCGCATGCATATTACTTTAGATAATCTAAATAAAAATATACTTTTAAATTCATAATATATTAATATTTTCATATAAAGAGTGAGAATATGATGATATCTTTAGAAGTACACACATATGTTGGAATGACACTTAGTCACACATGTCATACCCCGGGTTGGACTTATAAATTGTATCACAGGTCTATACATCGTATAACAGAGTGACAGAGTTTATATTGATTTGTTATATGAAACTTTGGAATATTCGCACGTCCGTTTATAAAAATATATCAACTAAGGTCTGTACTCAGTACAACAAATAGTCAATATATTTCCTCAGATATCATAATATTAAGACCCTAAATCATGAATCATAATATACTAATCCTTCAAAACTTAAGACATTTATTTATAATTTTGATAATCCTTTGATTGTTATATTAATATTTTAATTATGTAAAATAATATGCAAATATGATTAAAATTTCTTAGACTAGATATTTTAAATGCAAAAATGCCTACCAATAAATCACATATAAAATTAATTAGTAGACTATATCAAATATAGTACTTATCATTTTTTTACGTATTATTTATTAATAAATTTCCCAATGTACTATCATTTCCCAACTTTTTACATAAAATCTCCCCCGATTTTTTATTTTACAAATGTTTTTGGATTTTTTATTTTTCAGATGTTTTTGGATTTTTGTTTATAAAAGAAAACAAGAAAACAACAAATAAAAAAATGTTAGAGATCCAAAGTTTACTTAATTTGATCCAAATGTTTCATGCCGAGCATCGAAATGAGTTCCTCAAAACGTGGTTTTGAAAAGGCTTTGGTAAACAAATCAGCTCTTTGTTTCAATGTATCAACATGAACCAAAATGATTAAGTTTTTCTCATAGCAATCCCGTATGAAGTGAAAACGTATTTTAATATGTTTAGTTTTTGAGTGCTGAACGGGATTACGTATGATACTTATGGTTGCGGTATTGTCAATATGCAAAGGAGTTTTGGTAAGAAGTAAACCATAATCTCGAAGTTGTTGTTGAATCCAGAGGATTTGCGAACAACAACTGGCAGCAACAATATATTCTGCCTTCGCAGTAGAGGTAGAAACCGTGTTTTGTTTCTTGCATTGCCAGGTCACGAGTCGATCTCAAAAATTGACATCCACCTGATGTGAATTTGAAGTCAATACCACATCCGCCATAGTCAGAATCAGAGTATGCTGAAAGTGAAAAATCTGCATCATTTGATACCAGATGCCTAGATCAGGCTTGCCCTTCAAATATCAAAAGATTCGTTGTACGGACCTCAAATGTGAGACTTTGGGATTTGCTTGATACCGCAAACAAATAGATACAGCAAACATAATATCAGATCTGGAAGCAGTTAAGTACATGAGAGAACCAATCATTGACCGATATTCCTTTTGATCAGTTGGTGTGTCATCAAGAGCTGGTCCAATTTTATCAACAAGATCAATGGGAGTTGAAATTGATTTGACATCCAACATCTTAAATTTCTTTAAGATATCATGAACATACTTCATTTGATGTATGAAAATTCCCTTGTCTAGTTGCTGAACTTGCAAACCTAGAAAGAAAGACATTTCCCCCATTGAACTCATTTCAAACTTAGACTTCATGATATGCTCAAATTCTTTGCACAAACTGTCATTCGTAGACCCAAATATAATGTCGTCCACATATACTTGAACAAGTAGCAAATTTCCTTTTGTTTTCCTAATGAAGAGTGTACTATCAATTTGACCTCGTAAAAACCCATTAGCAAGAAGATGTTGAGATAAAGTCTCATACCAAGCTCGAGGAGCTTGATGTAACCCGTATAAGGCTTTATCCAACCGAAACACATAATCTGGGTATTTAGGATCTTCAAAACCTAGTGGTTGTTTGACAAACACTTCTTCATGCACTTTCCCATACAAAAATGCACTCTTGACATCGAGCTGATATACTTTGAAATTCATGAAAGAATCATATGCTAGAAAAATTCGAATGGATTCAAGTCTTGCAACCGGAGCAAATACTTCGTCATAATCCAAACCTTCAACTTGAGTGAATCCTTAAACCACTAATCTTGCTTTATTACGAACCACAATTCCTCGATCATCTTTCTTATTTATAAAAACCCAACGTGTGCCAATTGGATGAATATCCTTGGGAGGTTTCACCAATGTCCAAACTTGCAATTTTACAAACTGCTGCAATTCTTCTTGCATTGCTTGAACCCAAGAAGAGTCTGACAAAGCTATCTGAACATTCTTTGGTTCAATCTGTGATAAGAAACAAGTAGAAGACTTGTGTTGATGTCGAGTTTTAATCCCTTCAAAAACATCTCCAATCACATTTGTGAGTGGATGTTTATGCTCAGAATTAACCCGCAAAGGAACAGATTCCACATTCAAGTTCGTTCCTAAATGTGAATCCTCTGGATTACTTACTACATCATCACTAGAATCATCATGAGTTGAATCGTCTAGTTCAGTAGAAGGTTCATGAAAAGCTTCAGTATCATCAGGATTTGAAGTTGTGTCATCTTCATCATTTGTCATAGGTTGAGAAGGTTCATGAGCAACAGATTCTTCAGTTAATTGAGGAGGAGAAAGATTAGAAGTAGATACTGGTGGAACAGAAGTAAGAAACGGCTCAACAGGAGAAGAAAGAACCGGAATAACAAAATCATCAGAATCCTCAACAGGAGATGCCACATCATGTTGAAAAGAAGCGAGAGAATTAAAGAATGAGTCATAGTCAAATAACTATTCTGGACCGATCCCATTGGATGGAGAAGAATACCGCAAAAATTCAATTTCATAGCATTCCTCTATTCGATGTGATGCCGTGTTATAAACTCTTTTATTTTGAGAATTTGCTGAGTAACCTAAGAAAAATCCAGATTCAGATTTCTCAACAAATTTGGAAAGACGATCCTTACTTTTCATCAATAAACATGGGCATCCAAAAGGTTCCAGAAACTGAATATTCGGCTTCCGATTATTCAATAACTCATAGCTCGTTTTCGTTTTATCTTTGACCACAAGAACTCTATTTAACACGAAACAAGCCGTATTAACTGCTTCAGCCCAAAAAGTTGTTGGTAATTTTGCATCCGAAAGCATAGTTCTTGCAGCTTCAATCAATGTTCTGTTCTTTCTTTCAGTAACTCCATTTTGCTGTGGAGTTCGAGAAGCACTGAATTATTGATAAATACCATGTTGAAGACAGAACATTTCCATGATATAGTTCTTAAACTCCGTTCCATTATCACTTCGTAACCTCTTTACTTTCAACGAAAATAAAGTCTCTAATCGTAAAATCAGATACTTAATTTTCTCAGTTGTCTCATCTTTGGTACTTAGAAAGTAAATCCATGAAAATCTTGAGTAATCATCAGTAATTACCAAGCAATAGGATTTACCACCAATACTCCTCACACTAACTGGGACAAACAAATCCATATGGAGAAGTTCCAATGGAGTATTAATAGAATTCACCAACTTAGGTTTATGAGACTTTTTAGTTTGTTTTCCCTTTTTACAGGAATTACAATGATCATTTAGTAAAAAAGACTGTTTAGGAACTCCAATCACTAAATCATTTTTGACTAAAAAGTTCATTTTCCTAAAGTTGATATGACCCATCCATCTGTGCCATAAAACTGATTCCTTCTCTGATGATTTTGACAACAAACAAGTATGCTCCATTGTAGGAGTTATAGAATGCATATCTAGGACATACATATCTTTAACCCTAGGAGCCCTCATAAGAATCCATTCTTTTGATACAACAAAACCCGGTTTGAGAATCAAACATTCTTCATCATTGAACCATGTTGACAGCTTTTTGTCACACACTTATGAAACACTAAGTAAATTATGTTGAAGTTGTTCAACATAATTCACTTTGTCAAAACTTATTTCGCCATTTGTAACAGTTCCTTCGCCAGAAATCATTCCACCTTTATCTCCCGCAAAAGCAACAAACCCTCCATTTTTTATTTTAACATCTTCGAGTAAGGAGAGATTCCCGGTCATATGTCTTGAGCAGCCACTATCTGTGTACCACACATTCTCGATAGCTCGGGATGACTGCAAGACATTTGATGGAAACAATTAGTTGCTAATGGAGACCCAAGCCTTGGAGGCTTTGGGTCGTCCAGTGATTTCATCTATGATGAAAACGTCAATTTCTTTGAAATCCTTTTTGAAATCTTTTGACGCATCATAAGATGATGATTTCTTTTTGGAAGAAACAAAAGTATTGATTCTCGGTTTTTGTGGATTTTCATTAGATGATTTTGTAACATTGTTGTCCTTTGAAGATTTAACTTGCTTCGAATGTTCTCTCGAATGTTTTCTAGCAAGTTTATGACAATCATTCAAAAGATGTCCACGAATTCCACAATAGAAATAACTTCGTGTTTCATATTTTCTCTGAGAAAAACTTTTATGAGAACCATGATATGAAGGTTTACTTGTAGAAGCATCACATTTAGAATATGAGCTTTTACTAGTAGAAGCTTCACATTTTGAAAAGTCAGGTTTGGAAGCATGATATTGACCTTTTGGTGATGAAGAAGATGATTGTGATTTGTTTGGATAAGAAGTTCTTTTCAAAATCTTGGTAACTTGTTTTGGAATTTCACAAGTTTTAGATTTTTCTTTATCATTTTGATTCAAAACACACTTCGTATGCTTTTCACAATCATCACAATCATTGTTCTTCATCTTTGAAGATTGATTAGAAAAATCTGATAAATTATTCTCATGTAGTGATTCAGAACTCTCATTTGAAGAAACCTTTTGAGTTGCTTCTTCTTGAGGTTTTGAATCATCAACTTTTCCCTTCCCATACACAAACTCAGAATCAGATTCATCTTTAATTGGCAATTGCAAATAAGATTTTGGTGGTGGAACAAAATGATATCCAATTCCAGCATTAGACTCTACTTTTGATGCTTTGGCCTTTTCATTTAAATCATTTTGATATCCAATAACAGATTTAGATTTGGTATCTAAACGCTGTTTATGGATAATTTCATCAAAAACTACTGCTAATGTAGAAACATTCAACAATTATCTTTTAAGATCTAAAATTTTAGAATCAGCTTCAGATTTTTCTTGTTTAAGTAAATCCATCTCAACCAAATAACTGTTTATAATGGATTGATGATTTAAAATTTTAGCTTTCAAATCATGAGTCTCAACATCAGTTGACTCAAAACGTTTATTTAAAAGCTTGTTGTTTTCCACCAACTCCTTATTTTGATTTTTAATCAATTCAATGTCAGTTAAAATCTGTTGATTTTGAGTTTTGTAAAGACTGAGTTGATCACTCAAGTCAGTACATTTTGAACAAAATTGTTCAAATGGAGAAGAATCAACCTCAGAGACATTTGCCATGAAAGTTTGATTATGAGAATATTCCTCCACGTGCGCACTCCAATCATAAAATTCATCTGCTGTTGAAATTAGTGTTGATGATGTGGAAGCAGGAGATGTATCTTTTCCAGAAGATTGTGGTTGAGCAGAAGAAGAATAGGTTTTGGATGTAGAAGGCTTGGTGAAACCAGATGTAGGTGCTTTGCTTTTCTCACATTCCCGAGCAAAGTGCCCTAAATTCTTGCAGTTGTAACACCTAACCTTCGACTTGTCAAATCCTGGTTTACCCCCCAACTTGCTTTTTCCGGTTCTTTGAAGAAACTGTTTCACCTTTCTTGTTAACATAGCAAGATTCCATTGGAGATCTATTTCTTCAAGATCGTTAGGATGTAAATGATCGTAATCTTCTTATGTTAAGTGTACATTACCAACCTTTCCAGCAATAAATGCTTCATATGATGAACGAAAAGCGGTGATAACATTTGCATGATCTTCTGTTATCTTTGAAACATGTTGGTTGGAATTTGGTTGTTGATGACTAGTAGCTGAAGCACTTCCAGATCCATAAAATCCATAACCAGAATATCCACATGTGGATCCACTAGAATTCCCACCACTGAACGTCTCAGAACCAGAGAACAATGTTGTTGTTTCTGAAGTTTCCTTAGAACCGAATTGAGAATATTGCATCATCTTTCCAGTCTCCTTCTTCTGTAAAGAAACATCATATACTTGCAACTTGTTGATCAAGTCTTCATATGCATATTCACCCAATGATTCATCTTCCATCAAAATGTTAGCCTTAATATCCCACCTTGAAGGTAAAGCTTCAATCAACTTCTCATTGATTTCAAGACGTTCCAAAATCAAACCATGTCTGTTGAGCTCACTGATTAGCTGGGAATATCGGACAATTAAGTCATTAAAAGATTCATTTGGCATGCATGTAAATACATCCCATTGTTTCTTTAACAAGTCACGTTTACTTTTCTTCAACTTGTCATTACCAGCAAAACGTTTCTCCATTGCTTTATAGAGCTCATAAGCCGTATTCAAATCTTTCCATCCAGCAAGAACATCACTAGGAAGACTCATAGAGATAACTGACTTAGCTTTCTTGTCTCGATCATGTTCTTTCCTTTCATCAGAACTCATCATTTTGAGTGACTTAGGAGGAGGATTACTATCTCTATAAATTCCTTCAGCTCTAGGATGAATGTATTGCTCCGAGATAGGAATCATTAGATCCGGATCATATAGAGCAATAAACGACTCAAACCGATACCTTCAATCATCATAATCATTTTGACATAAAAACTTTGGTGGTTTGGTTGTAGTTCCAGTCTCTTGTTCATTCTTCATCATAGCTTGTCAATTCACATGAGCCATTTTAAACACTTAGAACAATTTGAGAATACCAAAGTCCGAGAATAAGAAGATATTCCGAGAATAACACTCCAAGAATAACTTTCAATCCGAGAATATCAATCAAACTGAGAATAGTGATCAATCCGAGAATAAAGGGAATCCTTCAATAACACTCTGTCAATCACAACTATCCGTGAATAACACTCCGGCAATAATAAACCCTCCAAACACTGTTTATGCGAAACTAACACAGTGGTCCGTCAATGAGTATCCGTCAATGAGTTCGAGAATAAAATCCGTCAATCAACTACTGTTCATGCGACAATAGCTTATTATCGGATCACTAATCACACAAATCCATCAATATCAACTACTGTTCATGCGACAATAGCTTATTGTCGGATTACTATTCACGTAAGTGCAATCACGGATAAAATGGTTATCACTATTGTCGGAAGTATGTTATTCACGCATGAAATTTCCAGAAAATGAAAAGTGTTGTAAACTCTTCAATTTTAGCTCGTTTTTGCTAAAATTTATATCACTGAGCTCGGAATTCAATTTCTGATACTCGTATCTAATCAATTTGATCTTTTACCATCAAATTTACGAATCCGTACAATTTGACGATAAGTACGTAATCAATTCGAAAGATCAAAATAAGAGAATCAGATCAAATTCAGATGAATTATGATCACAGAATCACGTACAGTAATAATCTTCTTCTGATTTTGATAAAACTCTTCAAATCCGAAGCAAATTGATAATCCAAATCAATCAAACAGTGTCAAATACCTCAAACACCTCAAAATCAATCAAACAGTATCAACTTGAATTCTTTCGAGTACTTTGAATCAATCAAATACCTCAAATACAAACTCTAATTCAATCAATCAGTCCTAATTCTATTCGTACGGCTCTAATACCACTTTGTAGTGTCGTGGATCACGAATCGCAATTAGAACTTTTTATATCTTGTGCGGAATACAATATATATATCAATATATGAATAAGAGAACAAGAAGTATTCAATATCAAAATTTGCTTTTGTATTTCAAGAACACACAGAGAATTCTGCGACAATGGTTACAAAAGACTTAGATACAAATGAAAAAAACTAATCTATTTATAGACTAGCTTCTAAGCCTTATGCGACAATGCCTAAAGTGAGTTGACTTTAGTCAATCCGTTAATGCTATTCACGGACTAACCTATATATCCGACAATGACTATTCACGGACTCATCTGTTGTCGCTCATCACTAACACTTAAACAGATTTTAAACAAAAATAAAATCAAGCTTTAGACACTTTTGCTTCAACAAACGTGGTTGATGCCAGAGAGATAGCTGAGACCGCACGTGGTCGTGTCAGGGTACTGGAGAGACGTGCGAGGACAGCAGGGTTTGTGATTGGAGCTAGTGTGCTGATAGCTGTGCTGAGGACAGCTGTGGGCTGTTTTTACCTTGTTTTCATTAGACCTACGTATGGCGGGTTGTACCTACTAGGTATTAGATAGACTACTTTTGGCTGATGGGTATATTAGGAGACCCATCACGTATCGTATAGACTTGTATTAGATGGGCATATGTATGTATTTATTAGGTTTGTACTTGGGGAATACTGTTGTTAGAATGGGTATATGTATAGGGAAACCCATTGTCTTTTGTATAGCGCTAACCATTGATGGGCGTATTAGGGATCCCATCTTGTTTTGTACGAAACTATTGTATCAGTGTTACACCTTTTGATATAATATAACTTATGTTTGGTTATATTTCATGTTCATTACATTTGACAACGACTATAGTATTATATCTACATTTATATGCGTGTGTTAGAAATGATAACCAATCGATAACACTTGAAATCATTTCTTGAAATCCTTGAAACATACCAGACTTTGATTATTGATTCTTATCTTGAATTCCTTTGAACCTAATTGTGTTAAAATATGATGAAAAGAAATATGTATTTGGCATTATATAATGACGCCTAGCCAACGTGATTATATTGTACTAAGTACATATGGACGTTTCAAAGTCGTGCGACATGTAATGTGAAATCTTGTCTTAAATCCTTCATACGGTTCCTTTGTTAAAAACAATGTGAAATCTTGTTCTTAAATCCTTCATACTATTCCTTTGTTAATCAATGGGAAGTCTTGCTCTTAAATCCTTCATACCGTTCCTTTATTAAACAATGTGAAATCTTGTTCATCACATTCATTATCTTGGCATTGACTTCTGCATTTTATTCATCGCAGAACGGAATCATGCCACCAAAACAACGAATGACTAGGAACAGTCGACGAACGACTACTTCTCCCATCCCTGAAACCACTCCACCACCCAACAACGAGGAAACTACTGAACAAATGATCGCGCGTCGAATAGCTGAAGGTATTGCTGAGTATGAAGCAAGCCGAAATCGCGAGAATGGGATAAATAACAGCGGATCTACCCCTGTTAACACTAAGACACCTGCGAATACCCGTCGAGGGTGTTCATACAAGACATTCCAGGCTTGTAAGCCAGTTACTTTTCGTGGAACCGAGGGTTCTATTGGTATTATACACTGGATAGAGAAGACGGAGTCGGTATTGGACATTAGTGACTATTCACCTAACTGTATGGTGAAGTATGCCACCTACACCCTTGCTGACAAAGCTCTTACATGGTGGAACAGTCAAGTCCAATCACTTGGCCAACCAGCTGCCTACTCCATGTCATGGGGAGTACTGAATAACATGATGTTGGAAGAATTCCGTCCCCGTAGTGAGATGCTGAAAGTTGAAACTGAATTATGTGACATTAAAATGGTTGGTGCTGACGTCACTGGGTACACCACTAAGTTTCAAGAGTTAGAACGATTAGTGCCACATATGGTGACACCCAAATTCAAACGCATTGAGCGTTACATCTGAGGACTGGCATCTCAGATCCGTAGCCTGGTTACATCATCGAAACCTGCCACATTCAGGAGTTCTGTTACTCTAGCTCAGAGATTGACCGATGACGCGGTCAGAATGGGGACCTTAACCAAAAAGGTTGTGAATAGAAAAGTTGAGCCAAGCAGCACTGAAGCTGGTAGTTCTGGGGGTGCGAAGCGTAAGTGGAATGGCAGAGGGAGTGACCGTCAGGGTCAAACAAATAAGAAAGGATCTGGAAACCTAAAGTCCTATGCTACCACCACTGTGGAACCAAAGCCATACTTGGGTAACAAACCAAGGTGTGACAAGTGTAACAAACACCACGAGGGTGAATGTTGGTTTTGCAACAACTGTAGAGGTTGGGGTCACAAAACCCAAAACTGTAAGGTTAACCCTACACCTAGGGAAAATACATAACGCCAAAATCAAGGGTGTTTTGAATGTGGCGACACGGGGCATTATCGAAACCGTTGTCCCCGACTCAACAACCAAAACCCTAATAACAACAATTAGAATAACCAAAACCCCAATGCCAACAATGCCAATAACCGCTACAACAATGGAAACAACCGTGGCAACAACAACAACCGAGACAACAACAACAACAATCAACCAGCTCGAGGAAGGGCATTTGTAATTGGAGCACAGGAGGCACGTCAGGACCCTAACACCGTCACTGGTACGTTTCTTGTAAACAACCATTATGCCTATGTGTTAATCAATTCAGGTGCTGATTTAAGTTTTGTGTCTAATGAGTTTAGACCACTAATAGACATTGAATTCCGTAAGCTAGATAACATATATACTATAGAAATAGCCGATGGTGAGTTGATCGAATCAGGAGAAATAGTACCGGGATGTACCTTGGAGTTAGAAGGCCATCTCTTCGAAATAGACTTGTTGCCGGTTAAGTTGGGAAGTTTTGACATCGTAGTCGGTATGGACCGGTTGTCAAGGAATCGCGCCGAGATCATATGTTACGATAAGCTGGTACGCTTACTGCTACCAATGGGAGAAACTCTCGTGGTTCAAGGTGAGAAATGACAGAGTGCCACAAAAATGATTCCATGCTTGAAAGCCAGTAATTATCTCCGAAAGGGATACCAAGCATTTTTGGCACATGTTGTAGAAAAGAAACCCGAGGAGCGACGTATAGACGATGTGCCCATAGTACGTGACTACCCAGGAGTATTTCCTGATGAGTTACCAGGATTACCACGCCTGCGACAGGTTGATTTTCGTATCGACCTAGTGCCTGGAGCAGCACCAATTGCTCGTGCACCTTATCGTCTAGCTCCATCGGAGATGCAGGAGTTGTCTGCACAGTTGCAGGAACTTTTGGACTTAGGATTCATCCGACCGAGCTTTTCACCTTGGGGAGCTCCGGTTTTGTTTGTCAAGAAGAAGGATGGATCAATGCGAATGTGTATCGATGATTGAGAACTGAACAAAGTAACTATTAAGAATCGATATCCATTACCACGCATCAATGACTTGTTTGACCAGCTACAAGGGTCAAGTTACTACTCGAAGATCGACCTGCGATCTGGCTACCACCAACTGAAGGTTCGGGATAAGGATATTCCTAAGACTGCGTTTAGGACTCGATACGGTCATTATGAGTTCCTAGTTATGCCGTTTGGGCTGACAAATGCACTAGCAGTATTCATGGATCTCATGAATCGAGTATGCAAACCTTATCTTGATAAGTTCGTTATTGTGTTTATCGACGACATATTGATATACTCATGTACGAGGGAAGATCATGAACAACATCCAAGGATAATTCTTGATTTGCTTGAGAAAGAGAAACTTTATGCAAAGTTCTCTAAGTGCGAATTTTGGATGCGTGAGGTTCATTTCCTTGGTCATGTGATCAATAACAAAGGAATTCACGTGGACCCATCCAAAATTGAGGCTATCAAGAATTGGGAAGCCCCGAAAACCCTATCAGAGATACGACAATTTCTTGGGCTAGCTGGCTATTACCGACGATTCATCGAGAACTTCTCGAAGATAGCTCAGCCACTTACCGCCCTAACACAAAAAGACAAGAAATTTGATTGGGGCGAGAAGCAAGAGAATGCTTTCCAACTGTTGAAACAGAAACTGAGCACCGCACCTATCCTATCACTACCTGAAGGAGTAGAAAACTTTGTTGTCTACTGTGATGCTTCATATCAGGGATTAGGTTGTGTGTTAATGCAAAACGACAAAGTCATTGCTTATGCGTCTCGTCAATTGAATATTCACGAGAAGAACTACACGACGCATGACTTAGAGCTGGGAGCCATCGTATTTGCGCTTAAATTTTGGAGAGACTATCTGTACGGTACCAAGTGTACTATTTTCACTGATCACAAAAGTCTTCAACATATATTTGATCAGAAAGAATTCAACATGAGACAAAGACATTGCGTTGAATTGATGAATGATTACGACTGTGAAATCAAGTACCATTCGGGTAAAGCTAATGTAGTAGCGGATGCCTTGAGTCGTAAGGAAAGAGTAAAACCTCGAAGAGTTAAAGCGTTGGGAATGACGATCCATCAAATCTTATTACCCAAATTCATGACGCTCAACAAATAGCTTTCGTTCCCGAATGCTTGAAGGAAGAATCATTGAAGGGAATGGACAAACAACTCGAAACAAAGGACAACAGAGTGTTGTACTTTATGAATAGAATTTGGATTCCTTGTGTTGACAAACTACGTAACCTGATATTGGACGAAGCTCATATGTCCAATTATTCAATTCACCCGGGTGCAGACAAAATGTACCACGACTTGAAAATTTTCTATTGGTGGTCTGGCATGAAACGAGATATTGCAACATATGTTAGCAAATGCCTGACTTGTGCAAAAGTAAAGGTTGAATATCAGAAACCTTCAGGGCTTTTGCAACAACCTGAAATGCCCAAATAGAAATGGGAACACGTCACGATAGACTTCATCACGAAGTTACCAAGAACAACATCTGGAGTTGACACCATATGGGTGATTGTCGACCGATTGACGAAATCAGCCCACTTCCTTGCTATCAAGGAAACGGACATAATGGAGAAACTGAATAGAATCTATTTGAAAGAGTTCGTTTCTCGACATGGTGTGCCGTTATCCATCATCTCTGATAGAGATGCACGATTTACTTCTCGCTTTTGGCAAACATTACAACAGGCATTGGGTACTCGACTAGATATGAGTATTGCCTATCACCTGCAAACAGACGATCAAAGTGAGCGGACGATACAAACGCTTGAGGACTTGTTACGAGCATGTGTGATAGACTTTGGAGGTAATTGGGATATTCATCTACCTCTAGCAGAGTTTTCTTATAACAATAGTTATTACACCAGCATACAGATGGCACCTTTTGAGGCGTTGTACGGACGCAAGTGCCGATCCCCACTCTGTTTTTGTTACTATTATCTATTAGAACTTTCTTCTACATGCTTCCAATTTTTGTTTACTATTATCTGCTAGCACTTTCACTTATAATTAGGTAAATGAAAATACTAGGGTCAACATGATCTGACATACCGCAAATCAAGAATATAGACTAAAAGTTATTTACCTTGACCGTTGTTGAACTTTAACTGTCATACATTATCAACACATAACACAAGCCAAACCAACTTATCAAAACCCACATATATGCTTATTCATCGCATATTCATATCTTATATGTAGCTATTATAAATATTATTCTAGCTATTATGTTATAGTTAAATTGCATACTATTCTTTTGTGCTTGACATCTTTTTTAGGGTATGGACACGAATATTGTAGAAAATGGGTCCTTATTGCCATCAACTCTTTTCTGAACTCAAAAGTTTTCATGCGTAGCTAACATTTATGGCCATTCGAGTTATATTTGTTTGGAAGGACGTCAAATAAGACAGGCTACTAATTCATTTTTGCCAACCACATCTTTTAATACTTTGAATATGAAGTAATTAAAACATAGGGACTTATTCTTTTACAAACAAATGGACAGTGTCAGGAGCGGCTGAAGCTCTCGAGATGTCTAAAGCCAATTTTTAGTTGCGGCCTTTTCAATTTATATAACTTGATTATTATTTTTAATAGATTACGAAAATGTATACAACTAATTAGGGAATTGATAAATACAACAAAAAAAAGTTATCCATGCACCATACTGTATAACTGTTTTTCCTTACAGTAAAGTACACTATAGCATATTTTGGTGTATGAATCAATTATTTTGATTTCCTTATCACCACCCAACTAATTAGTATATAAGTTTTTTACATTGGGAATGGTATGAATGACACGTAGCTTTGTAGCTTTGTATGCATAACTAATCAGTCAAATTTCATATAAGTAACAAGAATGTTCAAATTGGATACATACATTGGGAATGGTTATATGTTATTATTATTATTATTATTATTATTATTATTATTATTATTACTACTATAAAGAATAAAAATGTGTAGTATACATTTTCTGTACTAATTAACTAAAGAAAATATAACAATGAATATGCTAATGTGTTTAGCAGTGTGCTAATGAGGACTCAAAACGATAAAAGCTTAGACAGTGATGCCAGTCGAGCTTCTCTAGATATGAAGAAAGGTACAATTTTGTTTGTGTTGATATATCTGAATCTTATCGTGTATGTTTAATTATCAAAAAATGTCACAGAAAAACGTAAACAATCCAATAGAGACTACTATGCGCAACGAAAGGCCAAAACCAAGTACTAAAAATTAATGATGGTGATGTCTCCCAATCAAATGTAGATATAGAAAAGGGTATGTTTACAGTTTATTATAGATAGGTATACATAATATAATGCATCACAACTCATGTTAACTTTGTAATTTATATACTCATAGAGATACGAAATGTACGGAAAAAAGAGTACCGTGCACGTCAAAAGGATATGTAGGACCCCTGTAGTCGGACCTAACTGTACCCTATTATTCAATCAATGTGCGGAATTCAAAGATTGAATATATAAACGTTAAACAAATCAAACAACACAAACAAGAAAGTATATTAATACTCAAACAAATACCGATCAGATTATATTCAATAACTTGAGTACAATATGCTCTCAGAATACCTAGGTTCGTCAACCCTAACAACTGAGCCGAACTCGTCTATTTATACTCAAAACCTAATCTGATCTCTGCGACACAAGCTGTGTCGCCAAGCTGTCTCATGCGACACAAGTTGTGTCGCTAAGTTGACTTATGTGACACAAAACCCTTATGTCGCCAAAACACAAAATGTAATTAATACAAACCTTATAACTAACATAATTACATATCAAACGCATTACAGACTTAGACCAACTGACAGACACACTAAGATGCACCAACAAACTCCCCCGTGTCTTCAGCTTGGTCTTCAAAATTTCTTCAGTTTAAACCCAGCCTTCAGGAAATCTGCCTCCAGCATGAATCCCATGCGTAACACACACAGTCACAACTTTCTGGAATTGTCTGGAAAGAATCGAATTCACAACATTTCTTACGTTGAAGCGAATTAGATTATCAAACAACTTCTGCAAGTCTTTCTGTGACATGTTAATCAAGCTCATATGATCAAATACTTTGAATTGAGCTATTCAAACCATATAGCGAAGTCGTCTCTGGATGCTCAGATTCTAGAACAAATATAAAAACAGCTTCGCCCGTATGTGGATCAAGTTCCCAATGATGAAATCTTCTAAGAAAGTTAAAGGGAACTGTCTCAAGTGGAATCTCAGTCAAACAATCAGCTAGCGGATAATGTACTTTGCAGATCGGCTGTCTTGTTACTGGATCAAGTCTCTTCTTGAATATAAATCTTGTTCCAAGCGTTGGTTTGATAGAGTTATATCTTTTACTCTTCACTTCACGACGCAAAACCGTCTGTACAAAATCAGCTCTTGAATCTATAGTTGGATTTATCAACTCCAGTTGAGCTAGACGATTTATTTCTCCCTTTGGAAATGTACTCAGCTTCTTGAATGATCTTTTAAAATACTGAATACCATCGCTTCTCTTAATCATGAAAATACCTTTGTAGGTTTTCCAGCTTTTGATAATTCCTGTGTAATTCCCACTAACTTTATATGTCTTACAAGTAACAGGAATAGGTTTTCCAGCCGGAGCATCATCATGAAAATACCTTTGTAGGTTTTCCATCTTTTGATAATTCCTGTGTAATTCCCACTAACTTTATATGTCTTACAAGTAACAGGAATAGGTTCACCAGGAATAAAACTTATCACCGGTTGTTTAGAAGTTGATGTAAAAGCAGTATCAGAGCCGGTGTAGTCTTTGGAATAGTTTGCGAAGTTCCAGCCGGAGCATCATCATAGAATTCATCAGAGTGCATCTCCTCTTCCTCAATCTCAACATCATTATTGATCTCAAATTCAGGTTCAGATGCCTGACTTTCCTCGTTAACCATTCACTGAATAAAATATAGATTAGCATTTGAATAATCTACAGCTAGTGGTCTTGGTTGACCTGGAATTTCGTCGGCCGAGAAATAATCCAAACGAACAGATTCATTATCATCAGAAATGTTTACATTATCATTTACATAATCAGTCTGTGTTCCGGCAGAAGCCCTAGATGTTGTTTCTATGGCACACAGGCCTGACTCCCCCGGAACAACAGCTAGGGATTCTAATTCTAAAACCCTAGAATTCAAAGTAGGAACTAAAGCTGCCGTTTCTTCTAACGCTTTAATCTGCACAGCTTGAACCTCCAACACCGATGCCGGAGACTGAATCAATTAAGCTTGATTGTCCATGGTCTGCTGCATCTCATCCATCATTTTCAAAAGCTCCTATATAACCGAAGGCATAGGTTGAATTGGAATCTCAACACGGGGAATGTCGATCCGTGGCCTCGAAGATGAAGTAGAAGTACGATGAATAGACTGGGGTGGAACCCAATCTTCATCAATGAGATCGCGGCTGCGTGGTCATTTTGCATGATCAGGGCGCACGGATGTCGTGCCCTGACGAATACGACGCTGAATACGTTTGAACTGACGTGGTTCAAACCGTTGAATATTGCGCAACGCATGCTCCGAAGGTACAACCCTCGGAGAAGTCTCAGGAGTAGAACCTCCATCCAAAGCTGCAGCAACTGGATCCTCAAGATTAGGCTGATCAGCCTGTCCTCCAACTTGAAAATTGTCAATTTCCTGTAACAGGTCATCAACCTGTATCTGAGCCTCATGCAGGTGTAATTCCTCCTACTGAAGTTGCTGCCTAGGTACAGCCAAAACATCCATAAAACCGTCATTGGGCGGCGCAACATAAGCTTCATCAACTATATGCCCAAACAACGGAAAATTGCTATTCGCGTTCGCACCTGCCGCACAAACCATCCTGATTCAGACGTTCATGGGAGTAGGACGCAGTCACTCTCGAGCATTTAGTGGAAGGCCGGGAAGCTGATTATCAAGAAAAAGCTGAATGAAGCGTGGATATAGATTCCAACGCTTGTCCTCGGCATTAACGTTGTTGACCATCACCCTGAAGATATACCCTGAAAAGTTGAAGGGCTTATTGTAGACCAACGCTAACATGGCAGAGGCAGTAGAATAACTGATACCTTCAAAACCAGCCTTACGAGGAGAAAGGCAGACGATAAGCACATGCATCAAGTATCTCCAAACCTTAGGCAGATTCGCCTTTCGGTATTGATCATTAGGCACCCCCGGATAACCGATGCGTGTCATAGCTTCGGCAATAAACTCATTCCCAAACAGAGTGGGCATCTCAGGAGTATCACCAAACTGGAAGAAGTCCCGAATAACCTGTTCCGAGATGATGAGTTGACGATCGCCCAGAGTGTAGATAATCCTGGTAAATGGCAACTCGGAGTTGATCACCGCATTTTCCCAAAATGGACCCACCTGATCCTTGTAAATATTGGTGGTCGCGATGATAGCAGTATAGATACGAGACCGGCGTAGAAATGCCACCATTTGCCTGTACGGTGCTGCCGTCTGCTTTGAATCATCCAAAAATGCCACGATATTGTGACGTGGTTCCCAAAGAACATCACCATCTGCCATTGCTGTATAAAATATAACAAGAAAACTCGAAAATAGTTAGCATAAGCAAATTCAATCGAAACAAATAAATCAATTTAAAATTATGTTATATGCGACACGGGGAATTGTGTCGCAGGCTTCCTGCGACATAACAGACTTGTGTCGCTTTCAGAACTAAAATTGATTTTCAAAGTTAAGCGCCATAAGTAATTGTGTCACTAACTACTGATGCGACGGAAAGAGTTGTGTCGCTTTTTGCAATTAAATCGAATTTAATCGAATTTCTGCGACATAGACAATTTGTGTCGCAAAGATGAAGCGACATAATTTTTCTGTCGCACACTAGGTGCAAAAATTACATATATAGCTAGGAAAGAAAGCTAATTTGCATAATTTAAGGTTTAATTGATAATAACATAGATAATTACATTGTTATGATTACAAAATATCACATTCTAAACCCTAAACCTTAAACCTACATAGTATCCTCGGATACTATTAATAAATAAAGGCCAAAATTCAAGACAAGGGAAAGCAAAGATCCAGGATAATGAAGGGATCCCACCAGACCATCAAAAATGAAAGGTAGTCGATCAAGCAAGAATGCTATCACGACACCTGAAAGCACAAAATCTTCCACAACTGAAAGGTAATCCTCGAAGTCGCGGAAGTGCAAGACATGATAGTCTTTGGGCAGAAGCAGTGAACACAGGATAGTGAAACACCATTGTCCTGAATGAAATCACCTGCCATGGCTATACCAAAATTGGACGGAAGTGAGGAATAGGCCAAACTGAGATAAGCGACATAAGTTATGTCGCATTAGTATAAGCGACATAATAGTTGTGTCGCAAATATCAGCGACATAAATTGAATTCAGAAACCCTGCGACATAAAAAGCTTATGTCGCAGGTTATGTCGCAGTGACGAACAGCAAGCCCCAACCCAGAAACCCTAAACCCGAATTTGGGGTTTTCGAAAACGAGCCATAACCTAGGGTACGCCATCAAACGAGGAGCACGAAAACATAGACATTAACATCTAAAAGTGAATTGTTCGTGTCTAATTAACCCAAGACCCGAAAGCCCTAAAACCCGTAACTAAAATCATCGATTAAATGTTACATATACGGAAAAATAGGGTGAAATTAGTACCTATCGATCGAGTAGAAGTAGGTGAACAAGAAGCAAGTGATCGATTGCCAAGAAAAACACCAGACGATCGAAATTAGAAAAAAATCAACTGCATCTTTTGTGTCGCTAAAAAGAGTTTTATGTCGCAGGTTTTTGGTTTTGTGTCGCAAAGTGTGAGAACAGGGAAAGCGACTGGAGTGAGGTATTTATACCTCAGCCCAAACTAGCGACATAATCAAGTGACATAAAAGGCGACATAAGTTATGTCGCAAGACAATATTTATGTCGCATAAACCAGAAGACTTGAATTTTAAATTTCAAGTTTCGTAACCCGATTCAAAAGTAACTTATAGACTTAATTACTAAACCTAAAATGAAGTTTAAATTAATTACTAAACCTAAAATGAAGTTTAAATTAATTATCTTTTTGGTGGCGTAGTTATTTTATCTGCTAAGGAATCATATTAGGATAACATGCAATTATTAGGACATAATAAGTGCTATCTCGATTGTCAGTATATTTGTCCTCTTTAAATTTACTTAGCATATTTAGAACACCTTTTATAAATATTATTTCAAGATGATTACTGGTATTGTTTGACCACCTAAACATGTTACATCTGCGTCTATGAGCGAACCTTTTATTGTGAGTATGAAAAGTTATCTGTGGTCCCCACCATAGACATACCCCTATAATGTAGACAAGAATAAATCTTCCAAGATAGATAGAATAGAGGAAAATCGTTTTTAAGAATCAAGTCAGCGGTGACAGATCTGTACAAACGTACAACAAAGCGACATAGCTTGATTCAGGTGTAAGCAAAACCAGACTTGGTCAAACCATTTTGGCGACCTTGTTAGGTATCTTATGTTTTAAGACTTTTTCAAGTTCATTGACTTGCATTTGCTTAACTTTTAAGTATATACAAATTAGCTTTGGATTTTGGAGATGGGAAGTGGCCTTGGTCTTCTTTCTTTGCATTTCAAGAAGCTCTGCCTCAATGTGACCTATAAGATCTTCGAGCTCCATATCCATGATATCCTCATCTCTTTCCATTAAAAGGACACGAGTATGCCACTTCTTGGGAAGTGAATCAAGAAGTTTCTTATTCACATCTGTCCTTTCCAGAGTTACATCTCCTTCCAATAATTCTATGACCAATTGAGAATATCTGCTGCACAGATCTTCCAATGATTCCTCTTGTAGCATATCGAATACTTCATACTGTTTCTTGATCAAATCAATTTTCTTCTTCTTATACTGATCACTACCACCACACTTCTTCTCAAAAGCTTTCCACAGATTATAAGCAATCTTATGTTGCCTCAATTGTCTCATGATAGGTTGAGGCAATGCCATAGTGATTGCAGAATGAGTTTTTCTTTCCATGTCAAATGCCTTACGTTCCTCAGGAGTCATAGATTTAATTGACTTTTTAGGAACTGGGCCATTAAAGACGCCAGTTCTTTGAGGATGTTCATATCTTTCCTCTAAATATATCATCATTTCCAGATCATTGAGACTAACATATGATTCAAAACGTTGACACCAATCAGCATAACTCATTCCAGGCATATACATAGGAGGCTTATTTCCTGATCCAACCTCATTATTCTGCTTTAACATAGCTCCAACTGATTGAATAGAATGTGTTGAAGATGACATTATGAATTACCTGCAAAATAATCAAACACACAAAGAACAAACTGTTATGCGACACAAGTATGTGTCGCAAAAAGATCAAGCGACACAAAGATTATGTCACAGAGGATGCTAAGTTACAAAGTGTCTAGCGACACAAAGGTTGTGTCATAAAATGATAGCGACGGAAGAAAACCGTGTATTATGTCGCAAGCTTGTGTCGCCTAAGTGAATGCTTATGTCGCAAACTTACGTCGCCTACTTAAAGGCTTATGTCGCAAACCAGAAAAAGCTTGAGTCGCAAGCTTATGTCGCCTAATTAAAGGCGTATGTCGCAAACCAGAAAAAGCTTGAGTCATAAGCTTATGTTGCCTAATTAAAGGCGTATGTCGCAGTAACCCTAGTCGTGACACAAAAGTTATGTCGCAACTTGTGTCGCAGAAACGGCTGAGCAGCGGCCAAAAACCCTAAAATCGAAAATTTTCGTTAACCTAACAAAAATTTACGAATGGAGGACTAATGATAAACCCAAAATCTTCCAGAAGACTTAAAAAACCAAATTTGAAGCACCTTTCTTTGAAGATTTTAACCAAAAACAAGTTGTTTTAACCGAGAAACGTATCAAAATGGATTCAATAACGCCAAATCCTTAGATTTTGGCTCTGATACCACTTGTAGGACCCCTGTAGTCGGACCTAACTGAACCCTAATATTCAATCAACGTGCGGAATCCAAAGATTGAATATATAAACGTTAAACGAATCAAATAACACAAACAAGAAAGTATATTAATACTCAAACAAATACCGATCAGATTATATTCAATAACTTGAGTACAATATGCTCTCAGAATACCTAGGTTCGTCAACCCTAACAACTGAGCCGAAATCGTCTATTTATACTCAAAACCTAATCTGATCTCTGTGACACAAGCTGTATCACCAAGCTGTCTCATACGACACAAGTTGTGTCGCTAAGTTGACTTATGCAACAGAAAACCCTTGTGTCGCCAAAACACAAAATATAATTAATACAAATGTTATAACTAACGTAATTACATATCAAACGCATTACAGACTTAGACCAACTGACAGACACACTAAGATGCACCAACAGGATATCAGACAATTTAGGAAAATAGCTAACGGTGAAGGAAGTAGTCAATCTAACGGTGAAGGAAGTAGTCAATCTAACGGTGAAGGAAGTAGTCAAGCTCCATGAGGATTTATTCAGCTTTTTAGGGGGATTGCCTTTAAATGAGAACCTTGCCTTTCATTTCAACCATCATTTGTGAATCAATCTCTTAAGTGTGAACACGTTGGATATACCTTTTAACTCCATATGTTTGCAATGAAAAAGAATCACTGTCTCAGAATGAAAAGATGTTTTCTATTACAAATCATTTTGTAGAACATATGTTTTTAAATTAATTTTTGAAAAGTGTTTCCTATTTATCTGAGATAAGTGAGTTTTTGCAAAAGATGAGTTGTGACTTTGAAATATTTTGAAAATATTTTTGAGGTATATCCAAGTGTGAAGGATATTCAGAGATTTATCTTCACTTATTAACACAAAATCAACACACGTTTTATTACTCGGGTTGCCTCCCGAGAAGCGCTGTTGTTAGAGTCGAGAGCTCGACTTTCCTTCCTTCAGAATCAGTGGGTGGTGGAACTTCCAGGGCCAATGGTGATGGAAGGTGGGACCCTATAATAGAATCTCAAGAAGTGGCGGATGATAACTTGAGTGATGTTTGGGATCCTTTCCACATGAAGAGGGAAGCTGTCAAAGTGTTTTTTAGCCACCCTTTGCAAGTGAAGAAGATCCCAGGTGATATCATCGATTGACTTTGTTATGACTCCGTTGGGATCAAAGATGAGGGTCCCATTGGATTTGACAACCTCACGCTCAGGACATTCTCTCCTTAAAGAATCCATGAAATCGAAGAAGCGTAGATGTATGTCTTCATGATTTTCTGGGTTTCTTCTTAGTGTATGGATGGATTCTTGAATACCCTGGAGGAGCTGGTTTTGGTGACTGGAGTATGTGAGGTCAGAGTTCCTAAAGATGTTTAAGATTCTATAGTAGACTTCAGGAAGACCGTCATGAAATAACTGCCTGGGTTCTTCTGGAGGAACAGTACCAAAGATCTCTGAGAGATGTTCTGTGACAAATTTTGTAGTGTTGACCACTGTTCCATTTGGGATGGAAGAAGGGATGGCACGCGTTCTTTCGTCCAAACTCACATATTCGAGCCTCTCGATAATCTTGTGGGTGTGATGTTCAATTGTGCAGTCGATGTAAAACCTATGTGGTGAGGTATCATCAATATGGTCGTCACTGACTATGGAATCCATCAATCCTCTAAGATCATTCATCATCTGAATATCTACTTCCTCCTCAGGGTTCCCAGATGCATAGTCCAAATTGTACCTGTAAGAATGTAGCAAACTCATCTGTTGGTTAGAATATGGAAATGCGGACCTGATTAGGGCTTCATAAACCTTGCCATATATGACTTTTTGTTCCTCGGAGAACTCTAGCTCGTCTGCAGCAGGTGTCTCATCAATATGGTGTTCTTGCAGAAGCTGACTCGCTAGATCTTCGGCGAAGGCATGAACGGTTTTGTAAAGTTGAGGACTCCTATAGTTATTAGCATGATAGACTGTATATTCAACATTGATTTACTCGATTAACTCTCTCTGTCTTGGAGTGTACTCATTAGTAGAGTCTCTAATGATAGCCATGATCATACGAAAATCATCCTCAAATCTTTCGAGAGCACTGATCATCCCTTCATGGGTAGAGATGACCTGAACCTGGATGATCTCGAGAGGAGGATCAGGAATAACTGGAGATGCACGAGGATGGATGGAGTGGACATCTATTGGAACATCTATAAAGACGATGTCATCCTCGTCACTATCCGTCACTGGAGTGTCCGTGTTCTGAGAATCAGGGAAATCAACAGTATCGGATGGTGGCTGAGTCGCATCGGTGATTTGTGATATGGGCTAAGAAGAATCCATTTCAATGTCCTTTTCTTTAGGGCAGGAGTGATCAATCAGTTGGCCTTCATCTGAATTGTCATCAGACAGAGTGATTAGAATATATTCAAGTTGCATGATCTCTTTTGTCAGATGCTGAGAATCAGGGAAGTATTCATGAGGTGGTGTGGATTGATAAACGTCCTCCTCTTGCTCTTCTGCTTCTGGCTCATCCTCTTCTTGCTCCTCTTCAGATTCTTCCATCTCATTGTCTTCTGACTCTGAGTCTTCCATCTCTTCTATCTCAAATTCAGATTCTTCCGTTGATGAGATGAGACAGGTATGGTCATCGGGTACATATGTGTCTGAAGGACCTGATTCAGATGTATCATCGTTGAATGTGACTCTGCCAGTGGATATGGTGTATATCTCAGCATGCTCTAGACTAGAACTATCAGCCTGATCAACTTGGAAGGATACAGTTTCTCTGTTGGCTCGAAGGCTTATAGTCTGCGAGTATACATCTATGATAGCGCGGGCAGTGTTCATGAAAGGCCTGCCTAGGATGATTGGTATATTGATATCTTCCTGTATATCCATCACAACGAAGTTAGTGGGAAAAAAGAATTTATCAACCTTAACCATTATATTTTCGGCAATTCCTCGTGGATTTTCGGCAAGTTGCACGCTCATCTTTGTAGGCTTAAGGTTTCCTAATTCTAATCTGACGTATATAGAGTAAGGAATGAGATTGATGCTGGCTCCAAGATCGGCCAAGGAGCGAATCATGCCCGACTGATAGATAGAACAGGGCAAGGTAAAACAACCAGTATCTCCTAACTGTGCGTGGTAGACCGTGCCGTCAGCTGGATCTTCATACTCAACTTGAAATTCTTCTGTGGGAAGGTGAGCACAGTTCTGGAAAGCCTGAACTTGGTGGATCTGCTGCGGTTGCTTCTTTAGCTCCCCTAGCTGTTTCATCAACAAATCAATCTGCTCACTCAAGGATTTGATTGTCTCGGGTTGGATTTGGTTGTAGGAGGATAGAGGTAGTGATGAGGATTGCTCATCTGTCTTCCAGTCATGATGGTGCATCGTCATATTCTCGATCAAGTTCCAAGCTTCTCCATCCGTGAGTTACATGAAGTTGCCTTGAGCAGCGGCATCAAGGGTAATGCGGTGGTTTGGAACAAGACCATTATAGAACGTGCATAGCTGGGCAATCTTTTCGAGTTAGTGGTTTGGACATTTCTTCA
The DNA here is from genome assembly GCA_963422505.1 of Pseudognaphalium luteoalbum. Classification (NCBI taxonomy): domain Eukaryota; kingdom Viridiplantae; phylum Streptophyta; class Magnoliopsida; order Asterales; family Asteraceae; genus Pseudognaphalium; species Pseudognaphalium luteoalbum. The sequence continues at coordinate 56,101,345 of OY730196.1, forward strand.
AAAGGATCTTGAATCGTTCCCATGCCGTGTAGATAGATTCATCATAAGCTTGATGGAAGTTTGTGATGTCATTCTTGGACTTGGTTTGTTTGGACGGAGGGAAGTATTTGGTTAGGAATTTGGTGGCCATATCCGTCCATGAGGAGACTGAGCTGGTCTCAAGTCCCTCAAACCATGTATGGGCATGTAGAGCGAGAGAATAGGGGAACAAGTATAGGCGACCTATATCCTGCTCAACCCCGTTCTGCTTGTAAGAGTTAGAAATCTGAATGAATTCGTCGATGTGGGCGTTGGGGTCATCACGAGGTAAACCGTGGAATTGACAGTTGTCTTTGACGATTTGAACGATGTTCTGTTTAAGTTCAAAAGATGTTCCTTCGATTACCACATAGCTGATGGGTCCTCCTCGTCCTTCGATAGACGGTTTGGTGTGGTCGGCGTGAGTGATCCGTGCGGCCATCTGTCGGAAGCGAGAGCGTATTTCTTTGTGAATTGTTCGGATAAGTGACTCAGGATCACATGTGAAGATAAGTGGTTCATTCCATGATGATCTGGTCGATTGTCGTTGTGTGTTGTGGGAAGAAATTGTCGGTTGGAACAAGGAAAAGAAAAACTAGGAATATTTATAGGTGGAACTATATAGAAAAGTTCGTCAAGATGCCTAAGACTCTTACGATTAATTCCCCGGCAGCGGCGCCAAAAACCTGATTGGGTCCCAGACGGTCGGTTAAGGAATCGCTTCCTTGTCGTTGTTGACCTCCCAGTCGGGACCGTGTGATCGGACGGGTGGTTTTATATTTATAGAGCTGGGGACCTAAGTTTTACTATAGCTAAGGGTAGTTCACGATAAGTAATGACTCAGGGTCATTCTTAAGATCAACCGTATTGTGAAACCAAGCAATCAAGACGATCAATTCAATTTAGAAGGGTTTTTAAATAAGAGATTTGATTTTGGGTTTTTTACTTAGGTCCTAAATTAAACTAAAAAAATAGCAAAATAAAATAACAGGTGATAATCAGTATGGAGAGGAGTGTTTGTTGTGATTTCATTATCCTAAAGGGGAGATGATGTTTAGTTTTTATGTTTTGAAAACTTTCTTTCTAAGTATTTGTGTTCTACTGTTTTAGGTACTTTATGGTGTCAACACTAGCACCCTACTATCTGATTCCTCAGATAGCATGTCACTGAGTACTAGGTTGTCACGATTCTGATCAGATCATGCTGCTCTACCCCCAACATTGTCTGTGAAGACTAGTGACCCTTCTTGGAGTTAACTCCTGGGTGCATGAATAAGGTAACAGACCGATATTTAATCTCTGACCGTTCTTTGATACCATAAAGTATTCTAATCCAAAATTGAGCATTTAAGAACTGATTCGGAAAGCGTCTGTTAACTTTTCATCAATGGTTTGTTAGGTTCAGAGCTGGTGGTTGACCCAGTGCTGCTTAGAATGTATACACCGACGACCGTTCCATAGCTTGGGTGTATGGGAACCGTTCCCAAAGGATGGTTCCGACACTTACACGAGGTACTAGGACGTTTTACGGCATTCCATGCCTTGCGCACTAATGCAAGTTAGGGTGTATACACCGATGACCGTTCCGTATCTTCCATGCGTTTGTACTACACCAGAGATGGTTCCAGCACTATACTAAGTAATAAGTCGTTTTACGGTGTTCCACACATGTTGCACATTTGGGTCACTCTGAACCCTTTTAAACTCAGTTTGTATTAAAGCGTACCCATCTATGATATAAACCCAGCCCTCACTTAGTATTACCCAATAAATCCCTGATTTATTCACGTTGTACTATACATTTGGTTTAGCGGTATTTCCAAAGCTTCGAAATCAGACCATGCATAGATAGCACAGATAATTACTTACCCTCGGAACAAGGTTCGCGACTCCTTGTCTTTTAGGTTTTAACCACGTTTATTGGAGGAAATGCGATAGTTTGATGAAAAGTTTATAATCATAGATGAAAAGTTAAACATACATAGTTTTCAGTTATATATTTAAGTCAACATCATCCCCCATTATAACGGCTAACTACATCACAACAAACACACAAGCTAACTACTCACTAATCATGGCAACGAATCCTAAATCTAGCATAATAACAATAGCATGCATTATAACAGATAAGGAAAGAGATACCGTGATAAATGCGTAGTTTGAATATAAGCTGAAAGATTACAACGAGCAGAGCCTCGAATATTACAAAAGCACCCCTCCAAGTATCTTCAACAAATATTACAAAATAGCCCCTCCGTTAGTCCCGTTAAATATTAACGAGAAACTAACTGTTAACTAACTAACCTAAACTAGAAAGTGTGTGTGAAAGTAGTGAAATGTGTTGTTGGATTGAATGGTTAGAAATGAGGAGGTTTAAGCCTCTATTTATAGGCTTCCAAGATACAATTTTACACTTAACACCCTCGCTCCAATTTAATATTGAAATACACCCCCGAGCTATGAAATTCGACACCAAAGAGGGCGTATTCGACACCAAATAGGGCGTATTCGGTAGCAAATATGGCGTATTCGGTAGCAAACGGGGCGTATCTGGCACCGTAGAGGGGGTATACCACCCCTTATAGGGGGTATACGTCCCCAAAGAGGGGGTATACGGCCTCTACAGGGGCGTATACGGCCCCTAGAGGGTGGTATACGGACCCTGTGGGGGTGTTGTACCCTGGGTCGTGGTCTTGTGTGCTGGATCGTAAGTCTTGTGCACTGGTCGAACTTCGTTTGGCCATAATTTTTTCATTTTTGATCCGTTTTCAGTGTTCTTTATATCCACGTGATCGTAATTACCTTAAGATCATAATGAACTAATCAAAGAATAATTTCAAGGTAATATGCTAAAAAGTGCTCGTAGAACGTGACCGTATCATTTATGCTTTGTTTTCTACGTTATTTAGCAATTTTACTTGATTTTTGAAGCAATGCTTTATTTTTAGCCTTAATAATGAATTTTGGTGAAAAAGTATTGATATTGAATGATTTCATCCATTTTGGGGCTAAAAATGTGAGAATTATGTACGCAAAAACGTGACTTTTTATGTCAAATCAAGGTGATGGTGGTGTGGAGGTTGTTTTGAGAGAAAAAGAGAAATATGAAAGAGAAGGAAGTGAAATGAGAGGGGGGAAAGTGGGGGGGGGGGGTTGAGCCGATTTTGGGGGTAAAGGGGAGGGGGAATCTCCCAGATTTTAATTTCCCGCGTTTGCGCTCCGTACGGTGTTCGTTTTCCCGATCGTTTAATCGTTTAAATAATTTAATACGTTTAAATATATGTTTTAAAATACGAATGTTTATTCAATATTTTTGTTGAAGTATTTTACCAATTACTTAATAATCGGGTCGTAAAATATATCTTGACTTCGGTTTGTTTGTTCGTGCGCTTAATATTTTAATCGCGTGGACGTCATTTGTACTATACGAATTAACTACGAAATATTATCAAAATAATATTTGTGATATAATAGCGTTATTAAGTAATGTTATATTATTTAATAAAATTTGTTCACCAACGTCCGTATTAATTGAATCGAATTACGTTCAATTTGAATTGCGTACAATTTAATCAAATCGCATAATTGTATATATTCAACAATATATATTTTGAAACATTAACACAGAACTAATTACATGTATTAACAGTAGATTAGGCACTAAACACTAGTCTTAATTTGGCGGGTGTTACATTCTCCCCTTTTTAGGAGAATTTCGTCCCTAAATTTAAGTCTGAGTAGTCGTGTGAGTGGAGTCGGAGAAAAGTTGTGGATATTTGAGTCGCATCTGATCCTCTCATTCCCAGGTGAATTCCGGGCCATGCCGCGAATTCCACCGGACTTTGACGATAGGAATACGACTTTGTTTAAGCTGTTTGATTTCACGGTCCATAATCTCCACTAATGTCTCGACAAAATGAAGTTTGTCGTTGATTTGGATTTCCTCAAGGGGAATTATGAGTGTTTCGTCAGACAGATATTTCTTTAAGTTGGAAATGTGGAATGTAGGGTGCACACTACTGAGTTCAACTGGTAGTTCCAATCGATACGCCATCGGACCAACCCTTTCAAGGATTTCAAAAGGTCCGATGTATCTGGGGTTCAGTTTCCCGCACTTACCGAAAATGATGACGCCTTTTCAAGGTGATACTCTGAGTAATACTCATTCTCCAACCTGGAACTCGATTTGTTTACGTCTCACGTCAGCATAACTTTTCTGACGATCACGTGCAGCTTTCAGCCGTTGTTGGATACTAACAATTTTCTCGGTGGTTTCATGAATGATTTCAGGACCAGTGAGTTGGCTATCCCTCACCTCGGTCCAACAGATGGGTGATCGGCACTTACGACCGTATAGTGCCTCGAATGGTGCAGCTCCAATACTGGTATGGTAGATGTTGTTGTGTGAGAATTCACACAAGGTTAAGTGGTGTTCCCAATTTGCACCGATATCAACTACGCAGACTCGTAGGATGTCTTCCAGTGTTTTAATGGTTCATTCACTTTGACAATCGGTTTGTGGATGATAAGCGGTACTCATATCGAGGCGAGTACCCAAAGATTTATGTAATGATTGCCAAAAGTGTGATGTGAAATGACTATCCCTGTCGGAGATAATCGAGATAGGAACACCATGTCGGGATACGATTTCTTTTAGGTAAATTCGGGTGAGGCATTCCATTCTATTGGTTTCCTTGATGGCGAGAAAATGGGCAGATTTGGTGAGACGGTCAACGATTACCCAAATGGTATCGCAACCGCTTGCCTTTTTGGGAGTTTGATGATGAAGTCCATGGAAATCTGTTCCCATTTCCATTAGGGTATGTCCAGTTGTTGAAGTAAGCCGGAAGGTTTTTGATGTTTGATTTTTTATTTTTGAGCATGTGAGACACTTACTAACGTAGGTGGGATTTCAGCTTTCATGTTCAGCCACCAGTATAGTTCCTTGAGGCCATGATACATCTTGTCAGATCCAGGATGTATAGAGTATTTGGATTTGTGGGATTCTTCGCTTACCAAGTCTCGGAGATTCCCGAAACACGGTATCCAGATTCGGTTTGTGAAAAATTTAACCCCGTTGGGTTTGGTTTCGAATTATTTCTCCATGTTTCGCAAAGCTTCTTTTTTGATATTTTCAGGTTTTAAGGCTTCGAGTTGAGTGGTAAGAATTTGAGTGATAAGATCGCTGTGGATTGTAATACTGAGGGCTCGGACTCGACAAGGTTTCGGGTGTTCCTTTTAGCTGAGGGCGTCGGCAACGACATTTGGCTTGCTAGGGTGATATTTGATCTCACAATCGTAATCGGTAAGCAACTCGACCCAACGACGTTGCCTCATGTTGAGATCTTTCTGATTGAGAATGTGTTGGAGACTTTTGTGGTCGGTAAAGATTATGCACTTAGTGCCATAGAGATAGTGTCTCCATATTTTGAGTGCAAACACTACAGCTCCCAGATTTTGATGAAATGTCGATAATAACCAGCGAGACCCAAGAATTGGCGTACTTCGGTCGGCGTTGTCGGTGCTTTCCAACATTTGATAGCCTCGATCTTTGATGGATCAACATAAATTGCTTGACTATCTACAACGTGTCCAAGGAATTGAACGGTTCGTATCCAGAATTCACACTTAGAGAATTTGGCATATAACTCTTCGTGTTTGAGAAGTTCTAGAATGATCTTAAGATGTTGCGCGTGTTCTTCTTCGTTGCGCAAGTAGATTAGAATGTCATCAATGAATACGATGACAAACTTGTCGAGATATGGTTTACACACTCGATTCATGAGATCCATGAATACAGTCGGTGCGTTTGTCAAACTGAAGGGCATGACTTGAAACTCATAGTGCCCGTAACGAGTTCGGAAGGCAATTTTCGGAATGTAAATATCGCGAACTTGTAACTGGTGGTAACCGGATCGCAAATCAATTTTGGAATAGAAACTTGACCCTTGAAGTAGATCGAATAGATCATTGATTCGTGGTAGTGGATAACGGTTCTTGATGGTTAACTTGTTCAGTTCCCTGTAGTCGATGCACATGCGGAAAGAACCATCTTTCTTTTTAACAAACAAGACCGGAGCTCCCCAAGGTGAAGAGCTCGGTCGGATGAATCCTTTGTCCAGGAGTTCCTGTAACTGAGAGGACAACTCTTGAAGTTCGGATGGGGCTAAATGATATAGTGCTCGTGCCACGGGTGCTGCACCGGGTACAAGATCGATGGAGAACTCTACCTGCCTAAACGGTGGAAGGCCAGGTAATTCCTCCGGAAAGACTTCTGGAAAGTCCCGAACGATAAGCACATCCTCAAGTCGCTTCTCCTCTGACTTTTTCTCCATAATGTGTGTGAGGTTTGCCTGATAACCTTTTCTCAGATACTTGCAGGTTTTCATACATGAAATGATGTTCAACCTCATCCCACCGGTCTCCCCTTGTATGGCTAGAGTACCACCGGAGGTGAGAGGTATGTGAACAACTTTATCGAAGCAAACGATCTCGGCATGATGCTTGGACAGCCAGTCTATGCCGATGATGATGTCAAAACTCCCAATCTCAACAGGTATGAGGTCTATGGAAAATAATTCGTTGGCTAGGTTTAGAGTACAGTTGGGTAATACACTGTCGGTTTCAACGAGGTTGCCGTTAGCTAACTCTACTATGTACTTAGCATCTAGGGCAATAGGTGTGCTGCCAAGTAATGGAAAAAATTCATCAGATATAAAGCTTCTATCAGCACCAGTATCAAATAGAATACAAGCAGATAAGTTGTTGATGAGGAACATACCCGAGACCACATTCGGGTCTAGGCGGGCATCCTTTGAGTTCAGGACAAAAGCTCTACCTTTAGCGGTTCTGTTGCTCTTGTTCTTCAAGTTAGGACATTCATTCCTGAAATGCCCTGGATTACCACACTCGAAACTGGCTCTGGGTTAACTGGTGTTGGAGTTGGTGGTAGATTTTCCGTCCTTGGCCATGTGCCCAAATTTCTAACAGTTTGAGCATTAGGTACTACAAGGACCATCATGGTGACGGAGGCACTTAGAGCAGAAGGGCTTGTTTCCAGAGTAGCCCCTTTTCAGTTCAGACCCAAAAGAGTAGGCCTTGATGGTTTTGGGTTTCTTGGATGATGAGGTTTTATCGTTGTTGTTTCCAGACCATTTGCGTTTGTTATCCCCAGACTGGTTCGGATTGTTGGCAGTGGATGTTCCTCGACGGACCACCTGTGCCATGAGGTTATGTGTCATTCGGACGTTAGCTTGGATGGTGGTCGGGTTGGAGACAGTGACCAAACCCTGAATGCGTGGGGGAAGTCCCCAGATGTAACGCTCGATCCGCTTGTATTCTGGATCAACAAGAGATGGGCACAGCAGTACTAGTTGGTTAAAACTGGTAGTGTATCCGGCAATGTCATTGCCTTGGGTCGTGAGTTGCCAGAATTCATGATCTAATTGCTGAATCTCGCCTCTAGGATAGTAGTCGCCCTTCAGCATCTGTTTCAATTCTTCCCATAGGCATCGAGTCAGATAAGCAGTATCGATGCCCACAGTCTGAGCATAGGTATTCCACCAAGTCAGAGCACCATCCATAAAGGTGCAGGTGGAATATTTAACCTTGCAGTCCTCCGAGCAGTTGCATATTCGGAAGACTAACTCGACTTTCTCCAACCAGCGCAATAATCCGATGGTACCCTCGGTGCCTTTGAAGTTCAGCAGCTTGCAGTTCTGAAAATCTTTGTATGAACAAGGCTTAGGTTATGGCCCGTTGGCAGCCGTGTCTTCGCTACCAGAATTTTTTGTTAGGGTAGCCATGGCTTGAGCCACACTCTGGGCAATTTCGGTATCGTTGGATGTGTATCGTCTCGGAGACATATTGCTGAATCAGGAAGAGAACAAGTGAGATATATGTAGGACATTACGATGTATCACAGTTGTATATGTGGTGAAATATACAATGATAACACAATATGATAATCATAACCCATTTAGATAACTAAGTTGGATACAAGGCACAAGTTCCAAAAGATACAGATGGTAAAGATTACAAAACATGCTTGGAATTGTTACATCCGGTCGAATTACAACAATTTTACATAGGTACTTGAAAGTTATCAGATAATCCTACACTAGTCTTGACGCAGGTTAATTTGTTCCATCAATGCAACAAGACGATCCACAGTGTTTGCAAGGCTGCTGGCCTGTCGGGCGTTGTCTTCTGCCAAGACTAGCCATTGCACTAATACACGGGCGTACTCTTCAGTATCCCGCAAGCGTTGCTCACATTCTTCAAGTCGGTGTCGCAAAAGCGCAACTTCCACGGCTATCTCTATCACTTTGTTGTAAAGGACGTCCATGTTGTTAACGGTATTTTCATGGTCTTCAGCAACATTATTGATACGTTCCATTGCTGTGAGTCTCCAGTGCTCGCGAGTTTCCTGGAGTTCGATGTCCATATCGTGTAGTTGTTGCTCGTGATGGTATACCCTGGCATCCAAGACAGGTACAGTGAAGTGAGCAGGTTCTTGAGTATAAGGAGAGACGTCCATGTTGGAAAGTCCTCCGTTCGATGTGGGGAGTTGGATTCCTTCCTCATCCTTCTAGGTGTTAAGTCGGTTTGATAACCATCGCCACTGGCTAGTTGTTGTTTGCCTTTGGGGCTGGTTATTGAGTTGGTTTTGAGTGGAATATAGGCTAGCTCGAGGTGACCTAGTGTTCCTCCTAGCTACCCTTGAGTTTTGTGATCCGTACGGTTGAGAGCAAGACGAATTGGGTGGTGTGTTTGCCATTTCTGAGACAAAGAGTTAGAAAGAAAGAGGCTTATATTCGTATATAATATAGCCTAAGGTTTAATAAGAGGTCTATCTATGTATATATATGTATATCACATAATGGCCTATTGAGGGTCTAGCACAAACAGGTTTGAGTCCCGGTTCTTTCGAGGTCAGAGTCAACTACTGTATCCCTGTTCAACATAACTGTTTCAGTTCTTACATCATCTTCATTTAATTGTACATAGTTGATCAGGCTATGTTAAATTAAACTCGTATGATATAATCCCTGAACCAATCATGCCTAATAAGGAAATACTGCCTAACGGTCATAGTCTAGGCCCACTAAATGCAACCTAGTTCACTATAACCTTAGGCTCTGATACCAATATGTAGCATCCTCAAATTTACTATTTAGCGAAAGCAAGCTTTGGGGTGCTACTAATCAATAATCAAAACACACAAGGCATATAATGAACGACTCTATATGCGTCGTTTTACAGATACATAGATTATATAAAGTTTTACAATGTATAATGTTTACAAAAGCCCAATAATTACAATGTTTATAGATTAATCGGCATAACTTAGTTACAAAAGGGTAGTAATGCAAAATAATCTCCGGATGTGTATGCTGACTCAAGCTATGGGTACCTGAGAACACATGCTAAAAAGGTCAGCTAACGCTGGTGAGCTCACAGGTTTGCATAATAAATATGTAAGTAAGTGTGAACCACAAGATTTAGTAATAAGCGTTTGAAATGAATCAAAGGATGTATATGTTTGACATGAGGTCATAGTCTGCGCTTAATGTGGGTGTCAGGATCACAATAAAGTGCATGATCGTGGGTGCCTCCGAGCGAGTGTCTAATCCACACTCGTATGTACAAAAGTTAATGCGTTCGTTTAACCTATCAGTGCTTGCTGACCCTGACGAGGATGGTCAGTCCTATATGGTACCATACACTAATATTCGCGCTACATAAAGTATTACCAGAACTATGATCGTAGAGGACTTAAAAGTGATTAGAAAACAGCTCATGCAGAATATGGCAAGTTTTGTACTCATGTTCACATGTAAAACAAAGTAAAGCATGTATTCCCACCCCTGGGTCTAAAACTGTAAAATGAGGGGCTATGAGACTCACCTGAGTCTGGAGGTTTGCAACGAAGCAATATGATGTAATAATACATGGTGTCCGAAGACCGTAACCTGCCGGTCATTTATAACGAGCAAGGTTAATATGATAAGTAGGTATCTATAAAGACTACCTTTGTAGTTGTTCATCCAACTAAAATATCCAAATGGTTACGCTTTGGTTTGTTTAACTTGTCCAAGTTACTACGACTTGGTTGATTTGATTATATTTTGAAAACTTGTACGGCCTGTTGGTGATTGGTTGCAATAATAATCTCATTATTATTATTATGATTTTGAAGTGTTATGTTCAAAACGTATCCCAATGTGTTTTAAAAGTTGTATCGTATAATTGTTTGAAGTTATACAAGTTTGACACTTAGTATAAAAATAGTTTGTAAACATTCTGTTTTTAGCATCACTTATAGCGACACTTAGGGTTTATGCGACACTTAGGAAGTGAAGCAGAAAAGGAAGGATTATGAAGTGTTAGCGTCACTTAGGGAAGTGACGCATAAAAGGGCGACACTTAAACAAGTATCGGGTGGAAGTGTCGTTACAAGCGTCGTGCGTCAATAGGATGAGTGTCGGATGAAATTAGATTTTAATTATAAGCGACACTTAGACAAGTGCCGCTAGAAGTGTCGGTTAGGAGTGTCGGGTATTGAATTTGCGACACTTAGGCAAGTGTCGAGAAAAAGGGGTTTTATGCGGCACTTAGGAAAGTGACGCAATATTAGGGCTTTTAGCGACACTTAATGCGCACTTAAGGAAGTGACGCATCACTGCATTAGCCTGTGCGACACTTACAACTGTTGGCCGGATTTTGGGTCGAAATCGTGTTTTCCGGTTTCCGTTTGACTCGAAACTTCTACCCAACCCTTATTTGGACATTATAAGATTATATAAACAACTTTTATGTTAAATAAATGAAATCTAAGAGTTTTCAAGAATTTGTCAGAAACTTACGAATCGTTGCGAGAGAAATCCGAAAAGATAAGATTGTAGATCGTGACGTTGTAGTTCTTTTCTTCCAAATGAGCCTTGAGATTTAAGGTTGTTTGCTGATGTTATTTTGAGGTTGAAGGTGATGGTGGTGTCGAGGTTGTTTTGAGAGAAAAAGAGAAAGAGAGAGAAATGAAAGAGAAGGAAGTGAAATGAGGGGGGAAAGTGGGGGGGGGGGGGGGGGGGGGATGGGCCAATTTTGGGGGAAAAGGGGAGGGGGAATCTCCCAGATTTTAATTTCCTGCGTTTGCGCTCCGTGCGGTGTTCATTTTCCCGATCGTTTAATCATTTAAATAATTTAATACATTTAAATATACGTTTTAAAATACGAATGTTTATTCAGTATTTTTTTTGAAGTATTTTACCAATTACTTAATAATCGGGTCGTAAAATATATCTTGACTTCGGTTTGTTTGTTCGTGCGCTTAATATTTTAATCGCGTAGACGTCATTTGTACGATACGAATAAACTACGAAATATTATCAAAATAATATTTGTGATATAATAGCGTTATTAAGTAATGTTATGTTATTTAATAAAATTTGTTCACCAACGTCCGTATTAATTGAATCGAATTACGTTCGATTTGAATTGTGTACGATTTAATCAAATCGCATAATTGTATATATTCAATAATATATATTTCGATACATTAATTATCCTAACACAGAACTAATTACATATATTAACAGTAGATTAGGCACTAAACACTAGTCCTAATTTGGCGGGTGTTACAAAACCTTTGAGCTCGGCTAAAAGATATATGTCCTGAGCATGCACAGTTAGGTGTACAAGTAGAGGTTGAACCTTGAGAAGAAGTTTTAGAAGATTTTTGAGTAGACTTTTGGTTAGTTAGTTTTAAAATCTTCTTTTTAGATTCAGCCTTGGCTTTACCTTTCATTTTCAAAATTTCATCATAACCTTCATTGGTGAAGATATGATTTTTGTTGGTTAGTGTCTTCTTCTTTAGATAACCATATTCTTCATCGGTTATATCCTCAATCTTAATTTCCTCCTTTAAACTGGCTGGAGGAACAGACTTATCCTTAACTTGATCAGCCTTTTCAACAACAATAGGCTTAACAAGCTCATCCTTAAACTCAGGTTTCTTAACATACTCATTTAAAGTGGGCTTAAAAGGCTCAACCCTAACATCAAGAGTCTTGACAGACTCACCCTTCTTAACCGTTTGAGCCTTCAGTTTATCAGGCTCACTAGTTGAAGGTTTTAAAGACTCATTCTTACCAATTTCAGCCTTAACATGCTCAGGCTTACTTATTTTTACACTAACTGTAGGCTTAGCAGGTTTTATGTCTACTTTAGTGAAAGCAGGCACAAAATCATTGATAACTTCCTGTTCAGGAGTAGGAAGATAATCTTTTGGAGGTGGGACATGGTGATAACCAAGCCCCACCTTACTTTTAGTATCAGTCCTTTGTTTCTGAAGGATTTCATCGAAGATTAGAGAGAACGTTGAAAAATTTGACAATTTACGATTTAAATAAGAACTGCAGCCTGGGAATCAACAAGATCTTTCTTTACAGAAGTTAGCATATCGACATAACTTCCTATTTCATCTTGCTGTTCGAAAATTTTGGCCTTAAGTTCTTTCTTTTCCTCAAAAATAGCATTTAATTTCTTTTCAGATGCCTTATAACTTTCTCTTAACATTTCATTATTTTCAGTTAATTGCGTGATATTAGCATTAAGGCGTTCATTATCTTCTCTACATCTGTTAAACTTATTTGTTAGTTTAATGCACCAAACACAGGATAGAGGTTCATCATCTACCTCATGAACTCCAGCCATGAGAGCCGTGTTTTCTTCTTCCTCATCCTCAGCTACATCTGGCCAGCTATTATCCCATGGAGTTTCAGTCAGCATTAACGCAGCTGAAACCATTGCTTTCTCTTCAGCCTTACTCGGAGAGGGTTTGGTTAAACCAGAAGGTGGAGTCTTATGCTTTTCACATTCACGAGCAAAGTGTCCATAGTTTTGACACTTGTTGCATCTCACCTTGCTTTTGTTGAACCCCAAACCCTTTTCACCTGGATCATTCACTGAAGTTCTGCTAGACTTCTTTAAGAAGTTTTTGACTCTTCTTGTTAACATTTCCATATTCCACTTCAAGTCCAGCCTTTCTAGTTCCTCTTGATCAATCTGACCAAAGTCCTCATCATTAAAGTCACCAGCAGAAGCCAGAAATGCTGAAAAAGTGGAGGAGTTTTCTTCAGTCCTACCAGTTGAGGTTCTTGGATTTTGGAAATAAGTACCACCAGATGTGATATTTGTGGATCCGGTACCACTAGCTTTGCCAGCCATGAATGCAGTACCCGTAGTCTGACTTGTTGAAACTAGAACATCCACACCATATAGTTTTGGATTATGAAGATGAGCAGTCACCTTAGTCTCTTTTCTTTGCATTTATAGAAGATCCGCCTCGATTTGACCAATAAGATCTTCAAGCTCCATATCCATAATATCCTCATCTTTTTCCATTGAGAGAACGCAAGTGTGCCACTTCTTGGGAAGTGAGTCAAGAAGTTTCTTATTCACATCCGTCTTATCCAAGATAATACCTCCTTCCAACAATTCAAAGACCAATTGAGAATATCGACTGCACAAATCTTCCAATGATTCATTAGGCAGCATGTCGAAGACTTCATATTATTTCTTAATCAAGTCTAATCTATTCTTCTTATATTGTTCACTACCACCACACTTTTTCTCAAAAGCCTTCCAAAGATCATATGCGATCTTATGTTGTCGTAATTGTCTCATGATAAGTTGAGGCAATGCCATAGAGATTGCATAATGAGTTTTCCGTTTCATATCAAATGCCTTACGTTCCTCAGGTGTAACACCCCCAAAATCACTGTTCAGCGGAAGCAAGCTTTGGGTTGCTACTAATCAAATATCACAGCACAAAAGTAAAGCAAACGACATCTATATGTAACATTTGTAAAATGGTTACATTTCCATACATAAAATGTTTGAAAACATAGGGCTTTTGGTTACAAAATGAAGTTCCCTAGAGTCCGCGCGTATAGCGGGAGATTCTATTACATCATCATAATAAATACAAAAGATAATGCTAAGAATCTCCGTTAAATGCAGTTGTAGTTATCATGCGACTCTAGCTAGTATCCTGAGGGAATCCTACTCCGTATGTGTACCTGAGATACAAAGCTAAAAAGGTCAACACGAATGTTGGTGAATCTCACAGGTTTGTAAATATTATTAATGTTTGAACACAAGATTTCATCAGTAATGCCCACAGGCGTAAATCAGGTATTTGCAATCCCGCAAATGTAAAGTAAGTAAGTTATACCGTTGCCATGAGGCTCATAATCGAAGCTTAACCCGTAAGTAATAAGTTGCTCCCGTGACATGCTCGTAACTGAGCAAGCATAAGTAACGAATAATAGTCGCCCGTTTATACAGAACGGTTCGTGGTAGCGCTACTACCCCGGGCGGGGAGGGTCTTTTCCCTAATGGATCCATTAACTAGTGTTCGCGCTTAAGTCCATAACTAAAGATATATGATGGAGAGACTTCATTAAAAGTAAGTAACTCATGCAATCCCGTATAGTAAAATGAGTTGTTCGTACTTGTGTTCAAGAAAAGTAAGCAATGTATCTCACCCCATATGTATAAAACAGTAAAAGTGGGACTGTAAGACTCACCTGAGTCTAGCAAGTATGAAGGTGTAATCAAGTAAGGAGGATGTAAGTCCGTACGTGGTTCTCCGAACCCTGCAACCTTCTGGCGTCCGAAACGCACAAGGTTGTAATTAAACAAGTAAACGAGTTGGGGTCTTAAAAGATCACCCATGCTAGTTGTCCACTCAACTAGGAAATGTCCAAATGTTCGTTTAGTAATCTGTTTGTATTTTGAAACTAAATATGGCCCGTTGGTGATGGTTTGTAATAATAATACAAAAGTGTTATTATTTTATATATCGTTGTATCAGATTTCATTATATGTAAGTGTTTGACACTTAGTGTGAAAAGTATTTATAAGTTCCTGGATGACGGGGGTCCGGGGGCAGCGCCCCTGGTAGCGGGGTCCAAGGGGCAGCAGCCCCTGGCGAGGTCCAAGGGGCAGAGCCCCTGGCTGGGGTCGAGCTTGGAAAATTTTTATTTCTACTAAATTGCTTTGGTGAAAAACGCATCTGGACTTGAATTTTGATGAAATCGAGTGATAAAATTTAAGGTCTCGACACTTAGTAAAATTTGTGTTTTCTTGGTTCTGTTTCATGCGACATAGCATGCGACATAAGGCTTATGTCGCTAGGTGCGACATAGTCTGTTGTGTCGCAGATCACCTCTGCGACATAAGGGCTTGTGTCGCTAAATGAAACATAGTCTGTTGTGTCGCAGATCACCTCTGCGACATAAGGGCTTGTGTCGCTAAGTGCGACATAATTCAAATTATGCGACACAAAGGCTTGTGTCGCAGGTGGCCTGGAGCCTCTGCGACACAACGAGCTGTTGGCCGGAAAATGAGCCGAAAAGGTGTTTTCCGGCCTCCGTTCGACCTGTGACTTTTACCCAACCCATATTTGGACATTTTAAGCTTAAAGAAACAACTAGAACTTAAAAACACTTGAAATCGAAAGGTTTCGAGTTTTGTCGGAAACTTACAAAGTGATGAATCGAAATTCCGAAAAGGTAGGAGTGTAGATCGTTGCGTGGTGATCGTTTTTCTCTAAATGGGTGTGACGATTTATGGTGGTTTGTTGGTGTTATTTCTACTAAATTGCTTTGGTGAAAAACGCATCTGGACTTGAATTTGGGTGAAATCGAGTGATAAAATTTAAGGTCTCGACACTTAGTAAAATTTGTGTTTTCTTGGTTCTGTTTCATGCGACATAGCATGCGACATAAGGCTTGTGTCGCTAGGTGCGACATAGTCTGTTGTGTCGCAGATCACCTCTGCGACATAAGGGCTTGTGTCGCTAAATGCGACATAGTCTGTTGTGTCGCAGATCACCTCTGCGACATAAGGGCTTGTGTCGCTAAGTGCGACATAATCCAAATTATGCGACACAAAGGCTTGTGTCGCAGGTGGCCTGGAGCCTCTGCGACACAACGAGCTGTTGGCCGAAAAATGAGCCGAAAAGTTGTTTTCCGACCTCCGTTCGACCTGTGACTTTTACCCAACCCATATTTGGACATTTTAAGCTTAAAGAAACAACTAGAACTTAAAAACACTTGAAATCGAAAGGTTTCGAGTTTTGTCGGAAACTTACAAAGTGATGAATCGAAATTCCGAAAAGGTAGGAGTGTAGATCGTTGCGTGGTGATCGTTTTTCTCTAAATGGGTGTGACGATTTATGGTGGTTTGTTGGTGTTATTTCTACTAAATTGCTTTGGTGAAAAACGCATCTGGACTTGAATTTTGATGAAATCGAGTGATAAAATTTAAGGTCTCGACACTTAGTAAAATTTGTGTTTTCTTGGTTCTGTTTCATGCGACATAGCATGCGACATAAGGCTTGTGTCGCTAGGTGCGACATAGTCTGTTGTGTCGCAGATCACCTCTGCGACATAAGGGCTTGTGTCGCTAAATGCGACATAGTCTGTTGTGTCGCAGATCACCTCTGCGACATAAGGGCTTGTGTCGCTAAGTGCGACATAATCCAAATTATGCGACACAAAGGCTTGTGTCGCAGGTGGCCTGGAGCCTCTACGACACAACGAGCTGTTGGCCGGAAAATGAGCCGAAAAGGTGTTTTCCGGCCTCCGTTCGACCTGTGACTTTTACCCAACCCATATTTGGACATTTTAAGCTTAAAGAAACAACTAGAACTTAAAAACACTTGAAATCGAAAGGTTTCGAGTTTTGTCAGAAACTTACAAAGTGATGAATCGAAATTCCGAAAAGGTAGGAGTGTAGATCATTGCGTGGTGATCGTTTTTCTCTAAATGGGTGTGATGATTTATGGTGGTTTGTTGGTGTTATTTCTACTAAATTGCTTTGGTGAAAAACGCATCTAGACTTGAATTTGGGTGAAATCGAGTAATAAAATTTACGGTCTCGACACTTAGTAAAATTTGTGTTTTCTTGGTTCTGTTTCATGCGACATAGCATGCGACATAAGGCTTGTGTCGCTAGGTGCGACATAGTCTGTTGTGTCGCAGATCACCTCTGCGACATAAGGGCTTGTGTCGCTAAATGCGACATAGTCTGTTGTGTCGCAGATCACCTCTGCGACATAAGGGCTTGTGTCGCTAAGTGCGACATAATCCAAATTATGCGACACAAAGGCTTGTGTCGCAGGTGGCCTGGAGCCTCTGCGACACAACGAGCTGTTGGCCGGAAAATGAGCCGAAAAGGTGTTTTCCGGCCTCCGTTCGACCTGTGACTTTTACCCAACCCATATTTGGACATTTTAAGCTTAAAGAAACAACTAGAACTTAAAAACACTTGAAATCGAAAGGTTTCGAGTTTTGTCGGAAACTTACAAAGTGATGAATCGAAATTCCGAAAAGGTAGGAGTGTAGATCGTTGCGTGGTGATCGTTTTTCTCTAAATGGGTGTGACGATTTATGGTGGTTTGTTGGTGTTATTTCTACTAAATTGCTTTGGTGAAAAACGCATCTGGACTTGAATTTGGGTGAAATCGAGTGATAAAATTTAAGGTCTCGACACTTAGTAAAATTTGTGTTTTCTTGGTTCTGTTTCATGCGACATAGCATGCGACATAAGGCTTGTGTCGCTAGGTGCGACATAGTCTGTTGTGTCGCAGATCACCTCTGCGACATAAGGGCTTGTGTCGCTAAATGCGACATAGTCTGTTGTGTCGCAGATCACCTCTGCGACATAAGGGCTTGTGTCGCTAAGTGCGACATAATTCAAATTATGCGACACAAAGGCTTGTGTCGCAGGTGGCCTGAAGCCTCTGCGACACAACGAGCTGTTGGCCGGAAAATGAGCCGAAAAGGTGTTTTCCGGCCTCCGTTCGACCTGTGACTTTTACCCAACCCATATTTGGACATTTTAAGCTTAAAGAAACAACTAGAACTTAAAAACACTTGAAATCGAAAGGTTTCGAGTTTTGTCGGAAACTTACAAAGTGATGAATCGATATTCCGAAAAGGTAGGAGTGTAGATCGTTGCGTGGTGATCGTTTTTCTCTAAATGGGTGTGACGATTTATGGTGGTTTGTTGGTGTTATTTCTACTAAATTGCTTTGGTGAAAAACGCATCTGGACTTGAATTTGGGTGAAATCGAGTGATAAAATTTAAGGTCTCGACACTTAGTAATATTTGTGTTTTCTTGGTTCTGTTTCTTGCGACATAGCATGCGACATAAGGCTTGTGTCGCTAGGTGCGACATAGTCTGTTGTGTCGCAGATCACCTCTGCGACATAAGGGCTTGTGTCGCTAAATGCGACATAGTCTGTTGTGTCGCAGATCACCTCTGCGACATAAGGGCTTGTGTCGCTAAGTGCGAAATAATCCAAATTATGCGACACAAAGGCTTGTGTCGCAGGTGGCCTGGAGCCTCTGCGACACAACGAGCTGTTGGCCGGAAAATGAGCCGAAAAGGTGTTTTCCGGCCTCCGTTCGACCTGTGACTTTTACCCAACCCATATTTGGACATTTTAAGCTTAAAGAAACAACTAGAACTTAAAAACACTTGAAATCGAAAGGTTTCGAGTTTTGTCGGAAACTTACAAAGTGATGAATCGAAATTCCGAAAAGGTAGGAGTGTAGATCGTTGCGTGGTGATCGTTTTTCTCTAAATGGGTGTGACGATTTATGGTGGTTTGTTGGTGTTATTTCTACTAAATTGCTTTGGTGAAAAACGCATCTGGACTTGAATTTGGGTGAAATCGAGTGATAAAATTTAAGGTCTCGACACTTAGTAAAATTTGTGTTTTCTTGGTTCTGTTTCATGCGACATAGCATGCGACATAAGGCTTGTGTCGCTAGGTGCGACATAGTCTGTTGTGTCGCAGATCACCTCTGCGACATAAGGGCTTGTGTCGCTAAATGCGACATAGTCTGTTGTGTCGCAGATCACCTCTGCGACATAAGGGCTTGTGTCTCTAAGTGCGACATAATCCAAATTATGCGACACAAAGGCTTGTGTCGCAGGTGGCCTGGAGTCTCTGCGACACAACGAGCTGTTGGCCGGAAAATGAGCCGAAAAGGTGTTTTCCGGCCTCCGTTCGACCTGTGACTTTTACCCAACCCATATTTGGACATTTTAAGCTTAAAGAAACAACTAGAACTTAAAAACACTTGAAATCGAAAGGTTTCGAGTTTTGTCGGAAACTTACAAAGTGATGAATCGAAATTCCGAAAAGGTAGGAGTGTAGATCGTTGCGTGGTGATCGTTTTTCTCTAAATGGGTGTGACGATTTATGGTGGTTTGTTGGTGTTATTTCTACTAAATTGCTTTGGTGAAAAACGCATCTGGACTTGAATTTGGGTGAAATCGAGTGATAAAATTTAAGGTCTCGACACTTAGTAAAATTTGTGTTTTCTTGGTTCTGTTTCATGCGACATAGCATGCGACATAAGGCTTGTGTCGCTAGGTGCGACATAGTCTGTTGTGTCGCAGATCACCTCTGCGACATAAGGGCTTGTGTCGCTAAATGTGACATAGTCTGTTGTGTCGCAGATCACCTCTGCGACATAAGGGCTTGTGTCTCTAAGTGCGACATAATCCAAATTATGCGACACAAAGGCTTGTGTCGCAGGTGGCCTGGAGCCTCTGCGACACAACGAGCTGTTGGCCGGAAAATGAGCCGAAAAGGTGTTTTCCGGCCTCCGTTCGACCTGTGACTTTTACCCAACCCATATTTGGACATTTTAAGCTTAAAGAAACAACTAGAACTTAAAAACACTTGAAATCGAAAGGTTTCGAGTTTTGTCGGAAACTTACAAAGTGATGAATCGAAATTCCGAAAAGGTAGGAGTGTAGATCGTTGCGTGGTGATCGTTTTTCTCTAAATGGGTGTGACGATTTATGGTGGTTTGTTGGTGTTATTTCTACTAAATTGCTTTGGTGAAAAACGCATCTGGACTTGAATTTGGGTGAAATCGAGTGATAAAATTTAAGGTCTCGACACTTAGTAAAATTTGTGTTTTCTTGGTTCTGTTTCATGCGACATAGCATGCGACATAAGGCTTGTGTCGCTAGGTGCGACATAGTCTGTTGTGTCGCAGATCACCTCTGCGACATAAGGGCTTGTGTCGCTAAATGCGACATAGTCTGTTGTGTCGCAGATCACCTCTGCGACATAAGGGCTTGTGTCTCTAAGTGCGACATAATCCAAATTATGCGACACAAAGGCTTGTGTCGCAGGTGGCCTGGAGTCTCTGCGACACAACGAGCTGTTGGCCGGAAAATGAGCCGAAAAGGTGTTTTCCGGCCTCCGTTCGACCTGTGACTTTTACCCAACCCATATTTGGACATTTTAAGCTTAAAGAAACAACTAGAACTTAAAAACACTTGAAATCGAAAGGTTTCGAGTTTTGTCGGAAACTTACAAAGTGATGAATCGAAATTCCGAAAAGGTAGGAGTGTAGATCGTTGCGTGGTGATCGTTTTTCTCTAAATGGGTGTGACGATTTATGGTGGTTTGTTGGTGTTATTTCTACTAAATTGCTTTGGTGAAAAACGCATCTGGACTTGAATTTGGGTGAAATCGAGTGATAAAATTTAAGGTCTCGACACTTAGTAAAATTTGTGTTTTCTTGGTTCTGTTTCATGCGACATAGCATGCGACATAAGGCTTGTGTCGCTAGGTGCGACATAGTCTGTTGTGTCGCAGATCACCTCTGCGACATAAGGGCTTGTGTCGCTAAATGTGACATAGTCTGTTGTGTCGCAGATCACCTCTGCGACATAAGGGCTTGTGTCTCTAAGTGCGACATAATCCAAATTATGCGACACAAAGGCTTGTGTCGCAGGTGGCCTGGAGCCTCTGCGACACAACGAGCTGTTGGCCGGAAAATGAGCCGAAAAGGTGTTTTCCGGCCTCCGTTCGACCTGTGACTTTTACCCAACCCATATTTGGACATTTTAAGCTTAAAGAAACAACTAGAACTTAAAAACACTTGAAATCGAAAGGTTTCGAGTTTTGTCGGAAACTTACAAAGTGATGAATCGAAATTCCGAAAAGGTAGGAGTGTAGATCGTTGCGTGGTGATCGTTTTTCTCTAAATGGGTGTGACGATTTATGGTGGTTTGTTGGTGTTATTTCTACTAAATTGCTTTGGTGAAAAACGCATCTGGACTTGAATTTGGGTGAAATCGAGTGATAAAATTTAAGGTCTCGACACTTAGTAATATTTGTGTTTTCTTGGTTCTGTTTCATGCGACATAGCATGCGACATAAGGCTTGTGTCGCTAGGTGCGACATAGTCTGTTGTGTCGCAGATCACCTCTGCGACATAAGGGCTTGTGTCGCTAAATGCGACATAGTCTGTTGTGTCGCAGATCACCTCTGCGACATAAGGGCTTGTGTCTCTAAGTGCGACATAATCCAAATTATGCGACACAAAGGCTTGTGTCGCAGGTGGCCTGGAGCCTCTGCGACACAACGAGCTGTTGGCCGGAAAATGAGCCGAAAAGGTGTTTTCCGGCCTCCGTTCGACCTGTGACTTTTACCCAACCCATATTTGGACATTTTAAGCTTAAAGAAACAACTAGAACTTAAAAACACTTGAAATCGAAAGGTTTCGAGTTTTGTCGGAAACTTACAAAGTGATGAATCGAAATTCCGAAAAGGTAGGAGTGTAGATCGTTGCGTGGTGATCGTTTTTCTCTAAATGGGTGTGACGATTTATGGTGGTTTGTTGGTGTTATTTCTACTAAATTGCTTTGGTGAAAAACGCATCTGGACTTGAATTTGGGTGAAATCGAGTAATAAAATTTACGGTCTCGACACTTAGTAAAATTTGTGTTTTCTTGGTTCTGTTTCATGCGACATAGCATGCGACATAAGGCTTGTGTCGCTAGGTGCGACATAGTCTGTTGTGTCGCAGATCACCTCTGCGACATAAGGGCTTGTGTCGCTAAATGCGACATAGTCTGTTGTGTCGCAGATCACCTCTGCGACATAAAGGCTTGTGTCTCTAAGTGCGACATAATCCAAATTATGCGACACAAAGGCTTGTGTCGCAGGTGGCCTGGAGTCTCTGCGACACAACGAGCTGTTGGCCGGAAAATGAGCCGAAAAGGTGTTTTCCGGCCTCCGTTCGACCTGTGACTTTTACCCAACCCATATTTGGACATTTTAAGCTTAAAGAAACAACTAGAACTTAAAAACACTTGAAATCGAAAGGTTTCGAGTTTTGTCGGAAACTTACAAAGTGATGAATCGAAATTCCGAAAAGGTAGGAGTGTAGATCGTTGCGTGGTGATCGTTTTTCTCTAAATGGGTGTGACGATTTATGGTGGTTTGTTGGTGTTATTTCTACTAAATTGCTTTGGTGAAAAACGCATCTGGACTTGAATTTGGGTGAAATCGAGTGATAAAATTTAAGGTCTCGACACTTAGTAAAATTTGTGTTTTCTTGGTTCTGTTTCATGCGACATAGCATGCGACATAAGGCTTGTGTCGCTAGGTGCGACATAGTCTGTTGTGTCGCAGATCACCTCTGCGACATAAGGGCTTGTGTCGCTAAATGCGACATAGTCTGTTGTGTCGCAGATCACCTCTGCGACATAAGGGCTTGTGTCTCTAAGTGCGACATAATCCAAATTATGCGACACAAAGGCTTGTGTCGCAGGTGGCCTGGAGCCTCTGCGACACAACGAGCTGTTGGCCGGAAAATGAGCCGAAAAGGTGTTTTCCGGCCTCCGTTCGACCTGTGACTTTTACCCAACCCATATTTGGACATTTTAAGCGTAAAGAAACAACTAGAACTTAAAAACACTTGAAATCGAAAGGTTTCGAGTTTTGTCGGAAACTTACAAAGTGATGAATCGAAATTCCGAAAAGGTAGGAGTGTAGATCGTTGCGTGGTGATCGTTTTTCTCTAAATGGGTGTGACGATTTATGGTGGTTTGTTGGTGTTATTTCTACTAAATTGCTTTGGTGAAAAACGCATCTGGACTTGAATTTGGGTGAAATCGAGTGATAAAATTTAAGGTCTCGACACTTAGTAATATTTGTGTTTTCTTGGTTCTGTTTCATGCGACATAGCATGCGACATAAGGCTTGTGTCGCTAGGTGCGACATAGTCTGTTGTGTCGCAGATCACCTCTGCGACATAAGGGCTTGTGTCGCTAAATGCGACATAGTCTGTTGTGTCGCAGATCACCTCTGCGACATAAGGGCTTGTGTCGCTAAGTGCGACATAATTCAAATTATGCGACACAAAGGCTTGTGTCGCAGGTGGCCTGGAGCCTCTGCGACACAACGAGCTGTTGGCCGGAAAATGAGCCGAAAAGGTATTTTCCGGCCTCCGTTCGACCTGTGACTTTTACCCAACCCATATTTGGACATTTTAAGCTTAAAGAAACAACTAGAACTTAAAAACACTTGAAATCGAAAGGTTTCGAGTTTTGTCGGAAACTTACAAAGTGATGAATCGAAATTCCGAAAAGGTAGGAGTGTAGATCGTTGCGTGGTGATCGTTTTTCTCTAAATGGGTGTGACGATTTATGGTGGTTTGTTGGTGTTATTTCTACTAAATTGCTTTGGTGAAAAACGCATCTGGACTTGAATTTGGGTGAAATCGAGTGATAAAATTTAAGGTCTCGACACTTAGTAAAATTTGTGTTTTCTTGGTTCTGTTTCATGCGACATAGCATGCGACATAAGGCTTGTGTCGCTAGGTGCGACATAGTCTGTTGTGTCGCAGATCACCTCTGCGACATAAGGGCTTGTGTCGCTAAATGTGACATAGTCTGTTGTGTCGCAGATCACCTCTGCGACATAAGGGCTTGTGTCTCTAAGTGCGACATAATCCAAATTATGCGACACAAAGGCTTGTGTCGCAGGTGGCCTGGAGCCTCTGCGACACAACGAGCTGTTGGCCGGAAAATGAGCCGAAAAGGTGTTTTCCGGCCTCCGTTCGACCTGTGACTTTTACCCAACCCATATTTGGACATTTTAAGCTTAAAGAAACAACTAGAACTTAAAAACACTTGAAATCGAAAGGTTTCGAGTTTTGTCGGAAACTTACAAAGTGATGAATCGAAATTCCGAAAAGGTAGGAGTGTAGATCGTTGCGTGGTGATCGTTTTTCTCTAAATGGGTGTGACGATTTATGGTGGTTTGTTGGTGTTATTTCTACTAAATTGCTTTGGTGAAAAACGCATCTGGACTTGAATTTGGGTGAAATCGAGTGATAAAATTTAAGGTCTCGACACTTAGTAAAATTTGTGTTTTCTTGGTTCTGTTTCATGCGACATAGCATGCGACATAAGGCTTGTGTCGCTAGGTGCGACATAGTCTGTTGTGTCGCAGATCACCTCTGCGACATAAGGGCTTGTGTCGCTAAATGCGACATAGTCTGTTGTGTCGCAGATCACCTCTGCGACATAAGGGCTTGTGTCGCTAAGTGCGACATAATTCAAATTATGCGACACAAAGGCTTGTGTCGCAGGTGGCCTGAAGCCTCTGCGACACAACGAGCTGTTGGCCGGAAAATGAGCCGAAAAGGTGTTTTCCGGCCTCCGTTCGACCTGTGACTTTTACCCAACCCATATTTGGACATTTTAAGCTTAAAGAAACAACTAGAACTTAAAAACACTTGAAATCGAAAGGTTTCGAGTTTTGTCGGAAACTTACAAAGTGATGAATCGATATTCCGAAAAGGTAGGAGTGTAGATCGTTGCGTGGTGATCGTTTTTCTCTAAATGGGTGTGACGATTTATGGTGGTTTGTTGGTGTTATTTCTACTAAATTGCTTTGGTGAAAAACGCATCTGGACTTGAATTTGGGTGAAATCGAGTGATAAAATTTAAGGTCTCGACACTTAGTAATATTTGTGTTTTCTTGGTTCTGTTTCTTGCGACATAGCATGCGACATAAGGCTTGTGTCGCTAGGTGCGACATAGTCTGTTGTGTCGCAGATCACCTCTGCGACATAAGGGCTTGTGTCGCTAAATGCGACATAGTCTGTTGTGTCGCAGATCACCTCTGCGACATAAGGGCTTGTGTCGCTAAGTGCGAAATAATCCAAATTATGCGACACAAAGGCTTGTGTCGCAGGTGGCCTGGAGCCTCTGCGACACAACGAGCTGTTGGCCGGAAAATGAGCCGAAAAGGTGTTTTCCGGCCTCCGTTCGACCTGTGACTTTTACCCAACCCATATTTGGACATTTTAAGCTTAAAGAAACAACTAGAACTTAAAAACACTTGAAATCGAAAGGTTTCGAGTTTTGTCGGAAACTTACAAAGTGATGAATCGAAATTCCGAAAAGGTAGGAGTGTAGATCGTTGCGTGGTGATCGTTTTTCTCTAAATGGGTGTGACGATTTATGGTGGTTTGTTGGTGTTATTTCTACTAAATTGCTTTGGTGAAAAACGCATCTGGACTTGAATTTGGGTGAAATCGAGTGATAAAATTTAAGGTCTCGACACTTAGTAAAATTTGTGTTTTCTTGGTTCTGTTTCATGCGACATAGCATGCGACATAAGGCTTGTGTCGCTAGGTGCGACATAGTCTGTTGTGTCGCAGATCACCTCTGCGACATAAGGGCTTGTGTCGCTATAAGCGACATAGTCTGTTGTGTCGCAGATCACCTCTGCGACATAAGGGCTTGTGTCTCTAAGTGCGACATAATCCAAATTATGCGACACAAAGGCTTGTGTCGCAGGTGGCCTGGAGTCTCTGCGACACAACGAGCTGTTGGCCGGAAAATGAGCCGAAAAGGTGTTTTCCGGCCTCCGTTCGACCTGTGACTTTTACCCAACCCATATTTGGACATTTTAAACTTAAAGAAACAACTAGAACTTAAAAACACTTGAAATCGAAAGGTTTCGAGTTTTGTCAGAAACTTACAAAGTGATGAATCGAAATTCCGAAAAGGTAGGAGTGTAGATCGTTGCGTGGTGATCGTTTTTCTCTAAATGGGTGTGACGATTTATGGTGGTTTGTTGGTGTTATTTCTACTAAATTGCTTTGGTGAAAAACGCATCTGGACTTGAATTTGGGTGAAATCGAGTGATAAAATTTAAGGTCTCGACACTTAGTAAAATTTGTGTTTTCTTGGTTCTGTTTCATGCGACATAGCATGCGACATAAGGCTTGTGTCGCTAGGTGCGACATAGTCTGTTGTGTCGCAGATCACCTCTGCGACATAAGGGCTTGTGTCGCTAAATGTGACATAGTCTGTTGTGTCGCAGATCACCTCTGCGACATAAGGGCTTGTGTCTCTAAGTGCGACATAATCCAAATTATGCGACACAAAGGCTTGTGTCGCAGGTGGCCTGGAGCCTCTGCGACACAACGAGCTGTTGGCCGGAAAATGAGCCGAAAAGGTGTTTTCCGGCCTCCGTTCGACCTGTGACTTTTACCCAACCCATATTTGGACATTTTAAGCTTAAAGAAACAACTAGAACTTAAAAACACTTGAAATCGAAAGGTTTCGAGTTTTGTCGGAAACTTACAAAGTGATGAATCGAAATTCCGAAAAGGTAGGAGTGTAGATCGTTGCGTGGTGATCGTTTTTCTCTAAATGGGTGTGACGATTTATGGTGGTTTGTTGGTGTTATTTCTACTAAATTGCTTTGGTGAAAAACGCATCTGGACTTGAATTTGGGTGAAATCGAGTGATAAAATTTAAGGTCTCGACACTTAGTAATATTTGTGTTTTCTTGGTTCTGTTTCATGCGACATAGCATGCGACATAAGGCTTGTGTCGCTAGGTGCGACATAGTCTGTTGTGTCGCAGATCACCTCTGCGACATAAGGGCTTGTGTCGCTAAATGCGACATAGTCTGTTGTGTCGCAGATCACCTCTGCGACATAAGGGCTTGTGTCTCTAAGTGCGACATAATCCAAATTATGCGACACAAAGGCTTGTGTCGCAGGTGGCCTGGAGCCTCTGCGACACAACGAGCTGTTGGCCGGAAAATGAGCCGAAAAGGTGTTTTCCGGCCTCCGTTCGACCTGTGACTTTTACCCAACCCATATTTGGACATTTTAAGCTTAAAGAAACAACTAGAACTTAAAAACACTTGAAATCGAAAGGTTTCGAGTTTTATCGGAAACTTAAAAAGTGATGAATCGAAATTCCGAAAAGGTAGGAGTGTAGATCGTTGCGTGGTGATCGTTTTTCTCTAAATGGGTGTGACGATTTATGGTGGTTTGTTGGTGTTATTTCTACTAAATTGCTTTGGTGAAAAACGCATCTGGACTTGAATTTGGGTGAAATCGAGTGATAAAATTTAAGGTCTCGACACTTAGTAAAATTTGTGTTTTCTTGGTTCTGTTTCATGCGACATAGCATGCGACATAAGGCTTGTGTCGCTAGGTGCGACATAGTCTGTTGTGTCGCAGATCACCTCTGCGACATAAGGGCTTGTGTCGCTAAATGCGACATAGTCTGTTGTGTCGCAGATCACCTCTGCGACATAAGGGCTTGTGTCTCTAAGTGCGACATAATCCAAATTATGCGACACAAAGGCTTGTGTCGCAGGTGGCCTGGAGCCTCTGCGACACAACGAGCTGTTGGCCGGAAAATGAGCCGAAAAGGTGTTTTCCGGCCTCCGTTCGACCTGTGACTTTTACCCAACCCATATTTGGACATTTTAAGCTTAAAGAAACAACTAGAACTTAAAAACACTTGAAATCGAAAGGTTTCGAGTTTTGTCGGAAACTTACAAAGTGATGAATCGAAATTCCGAAAAGGTAGGAGTGTAGATCGTTGCGTGGTGATCGTTTTTCTCTAAATGGGTGTGACGATTTATGGTGGTTTGTTGGTGTTATTTCTACTAAATTGCTTTGGTGAAAAACGCATCTGGACTTGAATTTGGGTGAAATCGAGTGATAAAATTTAAGGTCTCGACACTTAGTAAAATTTGTGTTTTCTTGGTTCTGTTTCATGCGACATAGCATGCGACATAAGGCTTGTGTCGCTAGGTGCGACATAGTCTGTTGTGTCGCAGATCACCTCTGCGACATAAGGGCTTGTGTCGCTAAATGCGACATAGTCTGTTGTGTCGCAGATCACCTCTGCGACATAAGGGCTTGTGTCGCTAAGTGCGACATAATTCAAATTATGCGACACAAAGGCTTGTGTCGCAGGTGGCCTGGAGCTTCTGCGACACAACGAGCTGTTGGCCGGAAAATGAGCCGAAAAGGTGTTTTCCGGCCTCCGTTCGACCTGTGACTTTTACCCAACCCATATTTGGACATTTTAAGCTTAAAGAAACAACTAGAACTTAAAAACACTTGAAATCGAAAGGTTTCGAGTTTTGTCGGAAACTTACAAAGTGATGAATCGAAATTCCGAAAAGGTAGGAGTGTAGATCGTTGCGTGGTGATCGTTTTTCTCTAAATGGGTGTGACGATTTATGGTGGTTTGTTGGTGTTATTTCTACTAAATCGCTTTGGTGAAAAACGCATCTGGACTTGAATTTGGGTGAAATCGAGTGATAAAATTTAAGGTCTCGACACTTAGTAAAATTTGTGTTTTCTTGGTTCTGTTTCATGCAAAATAGCATGCGACATAAGGCTTGTGTCGCTAGGTGCGACATAGTCTGTTGTGTCGCAGATCACCTCTGCGACATAAGGGCTTGTGTCGCTAAATGCGACATAGTCTGTTGTGTCGCAGATCACCTCTGCGACATAAGGGCTTGTGTCGCTAAGTGCGACATAATTCAAATTATGCGACACAAAGGCTTGTGTCGCAGGTGGCCTGGAGCTTCTGCGACACAACGAGCTGTTGGCCGGAAAATGAGCCGAAAAGGTGTTTTCCGGCCTCCGTTCGACCTGTGACTTTTACCCAACCCATATTTGGACATTTTAATCTTAAAGAAACAACTAGAACTTAAAAACACTTGAAATCGAAAGGTTTCGAGTTTTGTCGGAAACTTACAAAGTGATGAATCGAAATTCCGAAAAGGTAGGAGTGTAGATCGTTGCGTGGTGATCGTTTTTCTCTAAATGGGTGTGACGATTTATGGTGGTTTGTTGGTGTTATTTCTACTAAATTGCTTTGGTGAAAATCGCATCTGGACTTGAATTTTGGTGAAATCGAGTGATAAAATTTAAGGTCTCGACACTTAGTAAAATTTGTGTTTTCTTGGTTCTGTTTCATGCGACATAGCATGCGACATAAGGCTTGTGTCGCTAGGTGCGACATAGTCTGTTGTGTCGCAGATCACCTCTGCGACATAAGGGCTTGTGTCGCTAAATGCGACATAGTCTGTTGTGTCGCAGATCACCTCTGCGACATAAGGGCTTGTGTCGCAAAGTGCGACATAATCCAAATTTTGCGACACAAAGGCTTGTGTCGCAGGTGGCCTGGAGCCTCTGCGACACAACGAGCTGTTGGCCGGAAAATGAGCCGAAAAGGTGTTTTCCGGCCTCCGTTCGACCTGTGACTTTTACCCAACCCATATTTGGACATTTTAAGCTTAAAGAAACAACTAGAACTTAAAAACACTTGAAATCGAAAGGTTTCGAGTTTTGTCGGAAACTTACAAAGTGATGAATCGAAATTCCGAAAAGGTAGGAGTGTAGATCGTTGAGTGGTGATCGTTTTTCTCTAAATGGGTGTGACGATTTATGGTGGTTTGTTGGTGTTATTTCTACTAAATCGCTTTGGTGAAAAACGCATCTGGACTTGAATTTGGGTGAAATCGAGTGATAAAATTTAAGGTCTCGACACTTAGTAAAATTTGTGTTTTCTTGGTTCTGTTTCATGCGACATAGCATGCGACATAAGGCTTGTGTCGCTAGGTGCGACATTGTCTGTTGTGTCGCAGATCACCTCTGCGATATAAGGGCTTGTGTCGCTAAATGCGACATAGTCTGTTGTGTCGCAGATCACCTCTGTGACATAAGGGCTTGTGTCGCTAAGTGCGAAATAATCCAAATTATGCGACACAAAGGCTTGTGTCGCAGGTGGCCTGGAGCCTCTGCGACACAACGAGCTGTTGGCCGGAAAATGAGCCGAAAAGGTGTTTTCCGGCCTCCGTTCGACCTGTGACTTTTACCCAACCCATATTTGGACATTTTAAGCTTAAAGAAATAACTAGAACTTAAAAACACTTGAAATCGAAAGGTTTCGAGTTTTGTCGGAAACTTACAAAGTGATGAATCGAAATTCCGAAAAGGTAGGAGTGTAGATCGTTGAGTGGTGATCGTTTTTCTCTAAATGGGTGTGACGATTTATGGTGGTTTGTTGGTGTTATTTCTACTAAATTGCTTTGGTGAAAAACGCATCTGGACTTGAATTTGGGTGAAATCGAGTGATAAAATTTAAGGTCTCGACACTTAGTAAAATTTGTGTTTTCTTGGTTCTGTTTCATGCGACATAGCATGCGACATAAGGCTTGTGTCGCTAGGTGCGACATAGTCTGTTGTGTCGCAGATCACCTCTGCGACATAAGGGCTTGTGTCGCTAAATGCGACATAGTCTGTTGTGTCGCAGATCACCTCTGCGACATAAGGGCTTGTGTCGCAAAGTGCGACATAATCCAAATTTTGCGACACAAAGGCTTGTGTCGCAGGTGGCCTGGAGCCTCTGCGACACAACGAGCTGTTGGCCGGAAAATGAGCCGAAAAGGTGTTTTCCGGCCTCCGTTCGACCTGTGACTTTTACCCAACCCATATTTGGACATTTTAAGCTTAAAGAAACAACTAGAACTTAAAAACACTTGAAATCGAAAGGTTTCGAGTTTTGTCGGAAACTTACAAAGTGATGAATCGAAATTCCGAAAAGGTAGGAGTGTAGATCGTTGAGTGGTGATCGTTTTTCTCTAAATGGGTGTGACGATTTATGGTGGTTTGTTGGTGTTATTTCTACTAATTCGCTTTGGTGAAAAACGCATCTGGACTTGAATTTGGGTGAAATCGAGTGATAAAATTTAAGGTCTCGACACTTAGTAAAATTTGTGTTTTCTTGGTTCTGTTTCATGCGACATAGCATGCGACATAAGGCTTGTGTCGCTAGGTGCGACATTGTCTGTTGTGTCGCAGATCACCTCTGCGATATAAGGGCTTGTGTCGCTAAATGCGACATAGTCTGTTGTGTCGCAGATCACCTCTGCGATATAAGGGCTTGTGTCGCTAAATGCGAAATAATCCAAATTATGCGACACAAAGGCTTGTGTCGCAGGTGGCCTGGAGCCTCTGCGACACAACGAGCTGTTGGCCGGAAAATGAGCCGAAAAGGTGTTTTCCGGCCTCCGTTCGACCTGTGACTTTTACCCAACCCATATTTGGACATTTTAAGCTTAAAGAAATAACTAGAACTTAAAAACACTTGAAATCGAAAGGTTTCGAGTTTTGTCGGAAACTTACAAAGTGATGAATCGAAATTCCGAAAAGGTAGGAGTGTAGATCGTTGCGTGGTGATCGTTTTTCTCTAAATGGGTGTGACGATTTATGGTGGTTTGTTGGTGTTATTTCTACTAAATTGCTTTGGTGAAAAACGCATCTGGACTTGAATTTGGGTGAAATCGAGTGATAAAATTTAAGGTCTCGACACTTAGTAAAATTTGTGTTTTCTTGGTTCTGTTTCATGCGACATAGCATGCGACATAAGGCTTGTGTCGCTAGGTGCGACATAGTCTGTTGTGTCGCAGATCACCTCTGCGACATAAGGGCTTGTGTCGCTAAATGCGACATAGTCTGTTGTGTCGCAGATCACCTCTGCGACATAAGGGCTTGTGTCGCTAAGTGCGACATAATCCAAATTATGCGACACAAAGGCTTGTGTCGCAGGTGGCCTGAAGCCTCTGCGAC
Organism: Pseudognaphalium luteoalbum; assembly: GCA_963422505.1. Taxonomy (NCBI): domain Eukaryota; kingdom Viridiplantae; phylum Streptophyta; class Magnoliopsida; order Asterales; family Asteraceae; genus Pseudognaphalium; species Pseudognaphalium luteoalbum. Next base: position 56,133,166 of record OY730196.1, read on the forward strand.
ACAACGAGCTGTTGGCCGGAAAATGAGCCGAAAAGGTGTTTTCCGGCCTCCGTTCGACCTGTGACTTTTACCCAACCCATATTTGGACATTTTAAGCTTAAAGAAACAACTAGAACTTAAAAACACTTGAAATCGAAAGGTTTCGAGTTTTGTCGGAAACTTACAAAGTGATGAATCGAAATTCCGAAAAGGTAGGAGTGTAGATCGTTGCGTGGTGATCGTTTTTCTCTAAATGGGTGTGACGATTTATGGTGGTTTGTTGGTGTTATTTCTACTAAATTGCTTTGGTGAAAAACGCATCTGGACTTGATTTTTGGTGAAATCGAGTGATAAAATTTAAGGTCTCGACACTTAGTAAAATTTGTGTTTTCTTGGTTCTGTTTCATGCGACATAGCATGCGACATAAGGCTTGTGTCGCTAGGTGCGACATAGTTTGTTGTGTCGCAGATCACCTCTGCGACATAAGGGCTTGTGTCGCTAAATGCGACATAGTCTGTTGTGTCGCAGATCACCTCTGCGACATAAGGGCTTGTGTCGCTAAGTGCGACATAATCCAAATTATGCGACACAAAGGCTTGTGTCGCAGGTGGCCTGGAGACTCTGCGACACAACGAGCTGTTGGCCGAAAAATGAGCCGAAAAGGTGTTTTCCGGCCTCTGTTCGACCTGTGACTTTTACCCAACCCATATTTGGACATTTTAAGCTTAAAGAAACAACTAGAACTTAAAAACACTTGAAATCAAAAGGTTTCGAGTTTTGTCAGAAACTTACAAAGTGATGAATCGAAATTCCGAAAAGGTAGGAGTGTAGATCGTTGCGTGGTGATCGTTTTTCTCTAAATGGGTGTGACGATTTATGGTGGTTTGTTGGTGTTATTTCTACTAAATTGCTTTGGTGAAAAACGCATCTGGACTTGAATTTGGGTGAAATCGAGTGATAAAATTTAAGGTCTCGACACTTAGTAAAATTTGTGTTTTCTTGGTTCTATTTCATGCGACATAGCATGCGACATAAGGCTTGTGTCGCTAGGTGCGACATAGTCTGTTGTGTCGCAGATCACCTCTGCGACATAAGGGCTTGTGTTGCTAAATGCAACATAGTCTGTTGTGTCGCAGATCACCTCTGCGACATAAGGGCTTGTGTCGCTAAGTGCGACATAATCCAAATTATGCGACACAAAGGCTTGTGTCGCAGGTGGCCTGGAGCCTCTGCGACACAACGAGCTGTTGGCCGGAAAATGAGCCGAAAAGGTGTTTTCCGGCCTCCGTTCGACCTGTGACTTTTACCCAACCCATATTTGGACATTTTAAGCTTAAAGAAATAACTAGAACTTAAAAACACTTGAAATTGAAAGGTTTCGAGTTTTGTCGGAAACTTACAAAGTGATGAATCGAAATTCCGAAAAGGTAGGAGTGTAGATCGTTGCGTGGTGATCGTTTTTCTCTAAATGGGTGTGACGATTTATGGTGGTTTGTTGGTGTTATTTCTACTAAATTGCTTTGGTGAAAAACGCATCTGGACTTGAATTTGGGTGAAATCGAGTGATAAAATTTAAGGTCTCGACACTTAGTAAAATTTGTGTTTTCTTGGTTCTGTTTCATGCGACATAGCATGCGACATAAGGCTTGTGTCGCTAGGTGCGACATAGTCTGTTGTGTCGCAGATCACCTCTGCGACATAAGGGCTTGTGTTGCTAAATGCAACATAGTCTGTTGTGTCGCAGATCACCTCTGCGACATAAGGGCTTGTGTCGCTAAGTGCGACATAATCCAAATTATGCGACACAAAGGCTTGTGTCGCAGGTGGCCTGGAGCCTCTGCGACACAACGAGCTGTTGGCCGGAAAATGAGCCGAAAAGGTGTTTTCCGGCCTCCGTTCGACCTGTGACTTTTACCCAACCCATATTTGGACATTTTAAGCTTAAAGAAATAACTAGAACTTAAAAACACTTGAAATCGAAAGGTTTCGAGTTTTGTCGGAAACTTACAAAGTGATGAATCGAAATTCCGAAAAGGTAGGAGTGTAGATCGTTGCGTGGTGATCGTTTTTCTCTAAATGGGTGTGACGATTTATGGTGGTTTGTTGGTGTTATTTCTACTAAATTGCTTTGGTGAAAAACGCATCTGGACTTGAATTTGGGTGAAATCGAGTGATAAAATTTAAGGTCTCGACACTTAGTAAAATTTGTGTTTTCTTGGTTCTGTTTCATGCGACATAGCATGCGACATAAGGCTTGTGTCGCTAGGTGCGACATAGTCTGTTGTGTCGCAGATCACCTCTGCGACATAAGGGCTTGTGTCGCTAAGTGCGACATAATTCCAATTATGCGACACAAAGGCTTGTGTCGCAGGTGGCCTGGAGCCTCTGCGACACAACGAGCTGTTCGGCCGGAAAATGAGCCGAAAAGGTGTTTTCCGCCCTCCGTTCGACCTGTTTTCCGGCCTCCGTTCGACCTGTGACTTTTACATATGATTCAAAACGTTTACGCCAATCCGAATAGCTCATTCCTGGCATAAACATGGGAGGCTTATTTCCCGATCCAACCTCATTATTTTGTTTCAACATAGCTCCAACCTGCTGAATGGACTGCGATGTAGAAGCTGACATTTTGAATTACCTGCAAAATATTCAAACACAAAAAAGTAACAACCTACTATGCGACACAAGTATGTGTCACAAAGTCGTATAGCGACACAAAAATTATGTCGCAGAATGCTGCTGAGATCAAAGAAAACTAGTGACACAAAGATTGTGTCGCAGTGTAGTAGCGACGGAAGAAAACCGTGTCTTATGTCGCAAAATACAAGCTTGTGTCGCAAGCTTGTGTCACCTATTCAAAGGCTTATGTCGCAATCCAGAATAAGCTTGAGTCGCAAGCTTATGTCACCTACTTAAAGGCTTATGTCGCAAAGATCTGAAAGCGACAGAAGGATGTGTTGCACCAACCCTAATACGCGAAACTAAATTAGTGTCGCAACTTGTCTCGCACAAACGGCTAGAGCAGCAATCAAGAAACCCTAAAATCCGTAAGATTCACAAATCTAATGAATTTTCACGAACGGATGACGAACAATAACCCAAAGATCTTCCAGAAAACCTAGAGAACAATTCTATAACACCTTTCTATGAAGATCTAACATAAAACAATTCATTTTAAACTGAGAAACATCGCATATGGATTCAATAACGCCATATCCTGAGATTATGGCTCTCATACCAACTGTAGATCCCCTTTGGTCGGACCTAATCGAATCCTAATACTCAATCAACGTGCAGAATCCAAAGATTGAATATATAAACGTTAAACGATTAAAACAAAACGAACACGAAAGTATAATGATACTCAAATGAATACCAATCAGATTATCTTCAATAACTCAAGTACAATATGCTCTGACAATACCTAAGTTCGTCAACCCTTGCAAATGAGCCGAACTTATCTATTTATACTCGACACTTAATCTGACCTATGCGACACAAGCTGTGTCGCCAAGCCGACTCATGCGACACAAATTGTGTCGCCAAGTTGACTCTTGCGACACAGAACCCTTGTGTCGCCAAAACACAAAATGTAATTACTAATAAATACAAACGTCATAACAAACGTAATTACATAACTAACGCATTACAGACTTAGACCAACTGACAGACACACTAAGATGCACCAACAGTACACATCGAATCAATATCCACCCAATCGAGTAACTCACTCTACCCGATCGGGTATCAACACTCAGCCGATCGGGTTAGCTTTCTTATCCGTTCGGGTATCAACTCCAGCCGATCGGGTATGCAACTCCACCCGATCGGGTATCGTGTCAAACTGAACACTGACCATGAAGTGTCGTAATTCACTAAGTGCCAAACCAAGATTTTGCCACTTAATTTTACTCTAAATTCAAATTTCAAATGGGTTTTCACTAAAGCAATGTAGTAGAAATAAAAATTTTCCAAGCTGACTTGGCAGCTCCACCCCAGCCACGGGCTATGCCCCTTGGACCCCGTCAGGGGTTGCCACACCTTGGACCCCACTACTAGGGGCGCTGCCCCCGGACCCCCGTACACAATTTCATAGTTTATAAAAGTACAATGAAACAAATATAATAATAATGTTTTTAGAGATTATTATTACAAACCGTCACCAACGGGCCGTACAAAATTTCCAAACTTAAACAACAAGTGAATACTTGTACAACTCGCTTAGTCAGACTGGTTAGTCTCTTACTTATATAACCTCTCATGTTTAGAACATTAGGAGGTTACTATTGGGACAACACGTGTATCTTAGGATCGCTAGCACCCACAGGTGAGTCTCAGAACCCATTTTATTGTTTTACTTTTTTAAACTCGAGGTGAGATACAACACTTAACTGTTTTCGTGATCATAAATATTCGGTTAGTTAATTCGGTTAATTTATTCGGTTATCATATGAGTTGTTTTAATTCGGGAAAGTCCTCATCTTGACATGGTTCTTTAACTGCAAATGCGCGATTACTAAAGGATAGATCTATCATGGGAGTGACGTCCCCGTCCGGGTTGCTAGCTACAACCATGTTAAACGGGCACTTTAGTAGTTGTTTATAGGTATTTCAACACCTCCGGGAGGTAAAATTCAGGTTAGGCTTCGAACCATGGGCTCATGCTATGTCGGTTATGTCAGTGTGTTGGTATGTCGGTTATGTCATGTCGGATTAACTTATGCCATATCGGTGTAAGTCCTGTTCGGATAATGGAAAAATATTGAACCATGATATACTGGATCATGGCTTGTCAGATCATGTCAGGTTAAGGCATGTTTTAAATATTGGATACCTTAATTGGTTTGGTTATTAATTAGGATTATAGAATCGTCGGATAATCTTGTGTATCACATCATGCTTTATTTAAAACCTATGAGATTCACCAACTTTTTAGCTGACCCTTTTAGTGTTGTATTCTCAGGTGATCAGCAATAGTAGGGTTGCCTGCAAAATATGCTAGCTAGTATGAGTCGCATACATCTATATACTTATGAAGATTTTCCTCGCATTATCTTTTGTAAAACGGTTATCTATTAAAATCTTTAGGATCTTAGTATGCGAACTCATTAATGATGTAACTTATGACTTAAACGGTGTACTACTTTTATAATACATATAAACGTCTCATGTAGAGTCGTTTGCTTGTATCTTTGTGTTGTGATTACCCAATTAGTCACGTCCGACTTGAACCGCTTCTCCACAGTAAATTTGGGGGTGTGACATTTAAGATTACAAAGAAAAGGTGTAAATAAATTATAAGGTGTATAGATATAAATATTTATAGATTATAACCGTTTCTAAGTTTTATTACATTATTTGTGGGTGTTTGGAATTGCATTTTCAAAACATATGTTGCATTTATAAAACCGGGTTTTATAAAAACGTGTCTCAACTAGCTTGTTATCTTCGAATTTTTAGATATAATTTCATGTTCTCGATAACACTATATATATTTTAAATGTTTATCTTATCGTTACTTAAAGTGTTAAAGTTACCGGAACAATTCAATACGTACATAATATCGTCTCAATGTGTTTAAGAGCACTTAGTCAAAGCAATAGTGTATTTAATTTGTTCATATGAAATAAAGTAGGAATTTTAGTGGTGTAAAATTTGTTTTATTGAATTTTATATTAAGATGGGTTATATTTGATGTATTCTAACTCATGATGGGTATATATATGATATATTGGTGTAATGATATACTTTTGCTTTCTTTAAAAAAATCATACGAAATACGGAGTATTGTAGTTTGGACTGGAAAATTATAATTACCATTATAGTGTTTTTCTGAAAATAATTACCAATAAAGTGTTTTTCTAAACAAAAGGGTATTTTCACTTTCTTTAATAAATTTTTGATGCATTGCTTTATTGGAATAATAATTTACAAGTGTGTAATTTTGATATTTTAGGATTTAAATTGGGTATACATAAAATTAACCATTGGATTATTGATACTGATACCTTAATTAGTTTTAACATTTTTTTTTCTCCCAGTAAATAGATAATAAACGTTTACTTTTTTAGGTTTTTACAAAAGTATCTAGTATTCCTCGGGGCAAATACTAGATACGTATTTAGGGTAACTGTATTATATAAACTTTGTAAGTTTTCTCCATTAGTTAATGGGCTGATGTTTATAAACAGATATTTTGTATTACACAAACGAAACGGCCTTATGCAAATTTTTGGCCCATATGGAGCAGCTCACTACATTGCTTAGGCCCAAGCCCAGTGTTTGATTGATGTTCACAGACAGAAAAAAGGGAATAGACTTTGTGGGTCGATGATCAGAGTGAACAAAAGCCAGGAACATACGAGAGTATGAGACGTATGACGGGCTTCTTGATATGATGAACAAGATTATAAAGGTCAATACTTAAATTATTGTTAAAATGAAAATGAATATATCAAGTATATATGATATTTTTTAAGTTTAATGACATATTTAATACTTTAAAATAGATTGCCTCAACTCATAGCAATTTCAAGTGTATGGTATTTTCAATTTTGGTAGTTTTAGTTTTCAAGTGTTTTTGTATCAAGGGAAGGCTTCTCGTCGTCCATCAGTTGTAACGCATTTGGATCTTTCAAAGATCATTTCAGTGTATTATCTTTTTTAGCCAAAAAAATAAAATATTAAACCACCTAATAATAGCATATATGAAATTTTCCGCTAGATGTGTGAATCCAATGGTGTCAATAACTCACAACTATATAATGATTCATTCAAAACATCTTTAAGGACATTTCGAACAACATCAGAATTAAATCTGAATTTACAAACGTTTTAGATAAGATTTTTTAAGCTCTGGCTTTACTAAATATATCAAATGCCAATATGCTCACAATCTCATAGTCATTAGAATAACACATGAATATGATTTAATGGAAAGATAGAAACAGAAGCAACATTTAATGGTAGACGAAGTAGTATCTATCATTTGATTCGGTGAGCTATAATACTTCATGATGTATGCTAATTGTCTCTTACCCATAGTATCTATCTGCAATTTCGTTTTGTAACAGAGATCATGTCCTGCTTTTTAGTTATTCTTATTCTCTCTAATCGAAGAAGAATCTAGAGTATTTTCGGAATTAGCTTCCATACTAACATAATGATTTTATAGGTATTTCCAGATGGCGGTTTGCGTGGAAATCAATCCGAAATTTGCGGAGTTGCAGCACGTAAAGACATGCCACCAAATGGATCAGGCCTTTTTCCAGATATAAACATTTGAAAAGGTCTTTACAGATGAGGAACCCTCAAACGGCTTTACCACGTTTTACCCACACTAACACTAATCATGAGATAACACATCTATCTATAGTGATAATAGAGTAACAAAATTGCTGACAAACCAAAATAATAAAGGTATCTGATATAGTTTACTTGAATTTAAACATGATTTTCGTACACAACGATCTCAGAAACATTGATCTAACCCTTTAGAAAAGTATCTCATCAACTTGACATCTTGATGTGTCCGCACAAGATAAAAATAATAATTCTAAAAGTAAAAAACATTAATGTCACCGAAAGAGAAGATATCTATTAAATATCAAATGCATTTAGCATTTCAACTAATATATGCACTCTATATGTAATTCAATCCCCATGCCAAGGTTGCCGGCTCTAAAGTCAATAGTTTGTTCTTAGCTCTACCATTTTGAATTCTGCCATCATCTTCTCCTCGACAATATCCACAAGTCAATATGTTGAAATATAATTTTAGTCTCAATGATCAAGCAGCAGTAGCGTTTCCACGTATGAAATCGCAGAGCTTAGAAATCCACTTCCATGACAAATCCCAATCTCAGTGATGTCTTGTGAGTTGGGTTCATAAACAAAATATGCATTTGGTTCATCAAGACCATTCGACATATCCAGGGGCGGAGACAGGGCGGGGCAACGTAGGCAGCCGCCCCCACAAGAAATTTCAAATCACGTTAAAAAGAAATTTTTTTAAGGTATTATTAAAATTTTGTAAATTTCGCCTCCACGATACTATAAAGAAAAAAAAAGGATAAAAAATTTTTCACCCCCTCTACTGGGATTTCCTGGCTCCGCCCCTGGACATATGAATTATTGGTTCACCAGTTTTCCTAAATCTAAATACGGTAACTATTGATGCATTCAGCCCCTTAATAACGAATAGCTTTGTAAACGAGTTTTGAACTCCATGCTCCATCCTCCATACACAATATTCTGGTTTCTCAGCCCCGAGATCAGTTTCAAGGACAACAAGAGACATCTTTAACATAGATATAGAAATATTACCGTCATCAAGGTGTGCCAAATTATGTGGGAGGTATACTTCTGTAATTTCTTCGGTTATCATATCGAATGACAATATCAAACTCTTAAACTGATACCTATCATCCACACAAATACTATCAGTAGCAAGCCAGTAAATTAACCTATCTATGCATAGTTGGCCCAGTTTCAATATAATTGATTTACGAGGCAGATTAACAGACAAACGCTTCCAAGCCCCCAAGGTTAAAGAAAAGACCTCAACTTGCCAAGGGATGCAAATTTTGGTATCTAGTGTCAAATTTTGCAAGTTTTGAAACCAATCTGAATCGAATCAATGATCTAACATGAAGTTCTTTGTTGATCTTTATTTGAATTTCAAAAGGCATGTGGTCACCTTTTTTTTCATTTTCATCTTCATTTTCGGGATATTTAAGGGTTTGAATCTTAGGGTTTTAAGATAAAAGTGTAGAAGAGTTTAATGTCTTTATTAAACATTTAAACTTATAAAACTTGAAGACCAACTCTGAAAATCTGGGCCGACTGGGTTTTAGAAGTTAACCTTATAATGGGCCAGTTTCAAGATAATATGTTTGACTATTTTGATAAATTAGTTTGGTTTTGTGAAATAGGTTCAAATGAGAATTTTTTTTAGAACGAGGGAACTAATAGGAATATGTCATGTGTCACATTTTTTCTTACATTTTTAAAAATCAAATCTCTTTCATAGAGATCGAAAAATTATAAAAATTGCACTATAAAAATTAAGATTTTTTTTCTCGATTTGCCATATCACAATGTATACTTTCAACGATTTTTTATTTTTATTTTTGGGTTTACAAATTGTACAATATTAGTAACACATGTGTTAATAGCCGGTAATACATATGTCACCAGCTTATATGTTACCGGCTAATAACACATGTGTTACTCGTTTTCAATGCCCACAAAAAACCGGAAAAAAACCCTTGTCAGATCTCTAATTGAAGAGAATAAAACTCTGATTTTTGTGTTACAATTTTTGTGATTTTTTGGCTTACCATTTGGTAGATATTAAATTTTTAAAAAACGTAGGGGAAAGAGGGTAAAATGACATGTGGCTCATTTCTATCGGTTCTCTCATTCTCATAAGAAGTTGCTCTACTCATTTGAATTTTGAACCTTACTTTTGGTTTTATATTTTACATAGATGTAATGTACAACTAGATAGAGAAGCATAACACTCTAAAATTGAAACTGATCGTAAAGTGAAGTGGACAGGTCCTAGAAAAAACTAAATTGGAGAAAGACTGAAATGGACCTAGGACTACCTACCTGATAGTCTTAATTCAGTCCTACATTCAATAAGAAGATTTTCAATCAGAATAGTGGTTAAAAACTAAACCGAATTCAGGTTAAACTGGTTAAAGATAGAAATTGGTTTAAAACTGAAAAAAATTAAAATAAATAATAAGATACATATGTTTATTTATTTGTATATCTTTATTAATGATTTTTATCTCTTTGATTTTATCAATTGATCAACAACGAGGTATTACCTGCCACTCGCTTTGCGAGGGGATTGCCACAAACGTAACACTAGTTTGTAAATGCGTACATCATATGTTTATACTCTAGTACTATTACGTAATTAGCTCATATTTATATGATATTGGTTCTTCTAAGGAAGAAGTTTAGGGAAGGAGGGGAGAGAAGCAAATGGGGAGGTGACAAGTGTCCTCCTCCATTTCTCCACCTCCTTCATTTCCCCACCTTCTTCATTTCTCTTCCATTATCATTTATCCTTCACTTTTTATTTTTATTTTTTTAATTTAATTTTTATATTATTTTTTTCCTTATTATTAACTTTTCGTATTTTTTAAAAGTGTTATTATTATTATTATTATTATTATTATTATTATTTAACTTTTCGCATTTTATAAAGTTCTTTTTATCCTTTTTTTGCGTTTTTCAACCCTTTCATTAATCCTTTTTCACGACATGTTTATAATTGTTTTTGTTTTTTCTGCGTTTTCAACTTTTTTGTTGTTGTTGTTTTACCTCATATTATTATATGTAAATACAATTTTATATATAGTATTACAAAAAAAAAAACATTTATGTGATGCACCATATTTATACCTTGCATGATATAACAAAATTATAACTTCAATGCATCGTAAAATTATATTTTATAACTATGATGCACCAAGATTTATACACTAATAATGTTTATCGTATATCTAAAAGTCGGAGCATCATATTTATAACTATTGTTTTGGTCAAAATACTATAAGCAATTAAGTGATCAAATTTAGAAAAGTGAGGTTGGGTGCTTAAAATTACTCTCAAGATAATTACGTAGAAACACGATTATCTATATTAGTAAGCCAATATTTCGTATAAAAAGATAGATTAAATATGTCGATCCTTGTTGAACAAATGTTTAATATAAAAGCTCAAGAACAGATTGAGGATAATGCTATTTTGACAATGAAAATGTAAAGAGAATGCGATTGCAGCAATATGAATGATAAATAAATAAAAACGACTCAATAATATACGAGGAAAGCCCTTGATCAAGGTTGATCGCCGGCACAAAACCTCGGGAAGGATCAAACGATCATTGCCTTTGTTAATCTTATAAAAATGAAAGTAATTGATTACAAACTAAGAGCACAAGGATGATCGACTATGTGATTATCTACGAAATTGACTAAGTGTTGATGAATGTGTTTGAGGGTGAATGAGAGCAAAGTATAAGTGTTTTTCAGGTGAAAAATAGTAAGTATACGTTGTTCTAATCGATCATCCATGCCTCGTTTAAATACTAAGAGCGTATAACAATATTTCCGAGATTTCAGGGATCCTCCGATTAAGGGTGAAGACTCCCAACGTCTCTTTTGACTTCGTTTAACACGTGCAGCTGATTTCGTCTTCATAAAATTGTATCAAGAGCTTGCCATGCAATCCGGAGCATATCTCACTTGACGCGTTCCTCTTATGACCTGGTCAATACTCGAGAAAAACAAATATGTTAAACAACACATGATCTTGAACTAATATAGGTTCAGGATCCTGAGCTATGCATAATCCAGAATAAACATAGGATCCTCACGTAAAAGAATCCTTGGTCCAGTATCCTGCATAATTACGTTAGATAAACATATCCCGAATAGGATCCTGCAAGATAAATAATAAGGATATTTCCAGGATCCTTAACTATATCTGTGATCCTGAAAACAGACTTACAAACTATCATTATCCTGAGACACGAATATAAAATGCAAATACTTTCCATACCCGTGCGTTGATATTATGATGCTAATAAGGATCCTGCAAAGTTAGATAAAAATTCACCCACAACAATTTCCCCCGAAGTTATAACATTTTTCAGGATCCTTAAACGTTATAACTTCCCGCCTAAAGCGCGTTAGGTAAGATATTTTACGTGTATCGAAAATCGCGTCCGAGTATTAATCATTTCTGATAGCTATTAGACCCTCATCACATCAAACCGTCATTTTTTCCTCATACGAATCCTTCTCTCTCTCATCCTTCTTCTTCTCTATTTCTCGTTTATAACCATTCCATAACCACGTTCTTATAGCAAATTTCCATATAAAACTACCCCGATAATAATTTAGAGCAATCGTAATAAGACTCAACGATGTCAGGTAATTTTCTATCTTTTCTTTTCATAATTCTTCTTTTCACACTCTTAATTTCTTTCTAATCTTTCAGTGCATTTCACTTTATCCGACATTGATTTGGAGATTCCACCCCAAAAGGAGACGATCAGGATCGACGATTCAAGCTTCAAGCCTTTTTCAACACATTTTCTCTATAAAAAGAGAAAGGTCGATGAATTATATGATCTTGAGACTCCTGCTTCCAATCTCTTGATGGTAAGGCCCCTTTTGTTTCAAATTTCTTTAAAATGATATTAGGATCTTAACTCTATCTTGTGTCTTGATTGACAAATACTCGGAGAAAACGGAAATGATCGACAATCTGGTTGCTACCCAAAAGAAAATTACTCACAAACTGGAGAAAGCCAAACAAAAAATTGAAGTCCTTAAAACTATGCTCGCTAAAAGATCCAATCATGCGGACGAAGAAGGATCAGACACAAAGAACACCTTTTTGGAAGAGGTGAAGAGAGATGCTACCATCGCCGTGTTGGAATCTAAAATCCACATGGCTACGGAAGCCGCTGAGAATGGACTGGACGCAGCCTGTGGGACATCAACAGATGGAAGGATAAATTAGCAAGAATGAAAGACGATTATGCTATAAGTCTATTCTTCATTGGTCTCGAAGGATCCAAAGCTCCAAAAAGAAGTGCATACAAGGCACCTAAGATAAAGATCACCGACGCTCTAATCAAAGGCGAAGCGTCCAATTCCAAAGGCGATGAAGACATGGCGGTGGCCGATGATCCAATTAATAGCGAATAGTCCTCGGGCTAGGATGGCATTTGACTAGCCGGGGCCCAATTTTTACTTTGATGCTTGTTTACTTCTTAAAGGCCATGATTGTAATAAACAATTATTTGGGGTGAGGTTGACCTGGTATGGTCAACCGTGGTGGTATATGAATGTGGTTTATGTTGGCCACAAGACAATTTTATTTCATGCATCTCTTTTGAACTCTTATTCAGGATGAATAATCCTGAAATCTTTTGCTGTCAATGATATTAGGATCTTAACTCTATCTTGTATCTTCAGGATACTGAGGAGATTCCCTCAGTATATAAATATTTTCTTGATAGTTGCTTAGAAACAGGATCCTGAGGAGATTCCCTCAGGATATATCCAGGATGATGAGAAGATTCTCTCAATATCCATTCAGCACCATAGGCTTTAAGGATCCTTAATCGGATCTAAGATAACTTTGAGTTTAGGATCCTAAGATTCCAGGATCCTAAAATATTTCATAGACAATGATAAATTCCGATGAATATTTCCTGTGATGTGAAAATATTAATAATTTGTCAAACAATTGAGAAAACAATTTATTTTTAAAAAATGTTATGATCTTAAAAAGATTCTATGATCCTTAGATCAAAATTGATTTTGATAATCGTAAAGACATTAGAGCTAATAAACTCATCTATTAGACTTAACCAATGTAAACTTTGATAATGTGAAACATTATAACCATATGATAGTTTAAGAAAACTATAATAGTGACATGTAAATGCCAAACCATTAGGTAATGTGAAAACATTACAAACCGTTTGATTCTTGGGGTAAGCCATTTGAGACATGAAAATTCCTAACCAATGGGTAATGTGAAAACATTACAAACCTTAGAGTGACATGAAAACGACACAAACTGTGACACCCGTCAAATTAGGACTAGTAATTAGTGTCTAATCAAGTGTAATACATGTAATTAGTTCTGTGTTAGGCTAATTAATGCATCAATATATATATTGTTTAATATATACAATTATGCGATTTGATTAAATCGTACAATTTTCAAATCGAATGTAATTCGGTTCAATTAATACGGACGTTGGTGAACAATTTTATTAAATAATACAACATTATTTAATAACACTAATTATTCAAAATACTATTTGATAATATTTTGTAATTAATTCGCATCGCACGAAGAAACATCTACACGATTAAAATATTAAGCGCACAAACAATCAAAGCGAAACTAAGTTATATTTTATATAACTCAAGTGTTAAGTATTTGGTAAAATACTTCAACAAAAATATTGACTAAATCCTCGTATTTTAAAACGCATGTTTAAACGCGCAAAATAATTAATTAACGATTAAACGATCGGGAAAATGAACATCGCACGGAGCGCAAACGCGGGGATTAAAAAGTAGGGAGACCCCCCCCCCCCTCCCCCTAAAATCAGCCATCTTTCCCCCCTTTTTACCCTCATTTCCCACTTATCTCTTTCTCTCCTCTCTTCTTTTCTCTCTAAAAACCAAACCACCACCATCCACCTTAAATCACTAAATAACACCGCAAAACCACCTCAAATCACTTGGAGCTTTTGGAGAAAAACGACCACCACGCAACGATCTACAACTCTATCTTTTCGGAATTTCCATTCGACACTTCGTAAGTTTCCGGCGAACTCTCGAAACTCATCGATTTCACTTATTTTTACATGTTTATGGTTTCTTTAAGCTTAAAATGTCCAAATATGGGTTGGGTAAAAGTCTCAGGTCAAACGGAGGCCGGAAAACACCTTTTTGGGCCATTTTCCGGCCAACAGTCCGCAGTGTCGCAGAGGCTCCAGGCCACCTGCGACACTAGGCTTGATGTCGCAGAAATTGATCAGTGTCGCATATAGCGACACTATGCTTAGTGTCGCAGGATAGCGACACTACACCTAATGTCGCATGAATCGGTAATGTCGCTTATAGCGACACTACGCCTAATGTCGCATAAACCCTAATGTAGCAGGATAGCGACACTATGCCTAATGTCGCATACACCATTAATGTCGCATAACTCAAGCCAGTGTCGCACTAACTAGTCTCGCATGTAGCGACACTAGCCCAGTGTCGCATGAAACAGATCCAAGAAATCACGGATTTTATTAAGTGTCAAGACCTAAAATTTTACCACTCGATTTCACCCAAATTCGAGTCCAGATGCGCTTTTCACCAAAGCAAATTCAAGTCAGCTCGACCCCAGCCAGGGGCTCTGCCCCTTGGACCCCGCTACCAGGGGCGCTGCCCCCGGACCCTCGTCATTAACGGGCTTCGCCCTTACCCTAGGTTCACAAGTAACGGTGTTACATCTAAACTTTCACACAAAGTGTTAAACTTGTATAACATCAAACACGAATGCGACACAACTTCTAAAACACATTGGAACTTAGTTTTAGGTATAACACATCAAAATCATCAAAATAATAATGTGGGATTATTATTACAAACAATCACCAACGGGCCGTACACATTTTCAACCACTTAAACAAACAACCAAATCGCGGTAATTTGGACATTCTAAGTTGGACGAACAACTACAGGGACAGTCTTTCGAGATGCCTACTCAGGTTATAACCATTGCGTGTCTTGGATACCCTCAGGTTACAAGTCTTCGGACAACAATTCCTTGCTAATCAATTCAAGTTTATTAAGTTAAACACTCGGGGCTCAAGTGAGTCTCATGGCCACTATTTTACTGCTTTTCAATCAGGGGTGTGATTACATTGCTCATTTTATTTACATGTTGAACGCAAGTACAAATCAATCAAATACTACATGAGTTGTTTTCACTAATCAATTTAAAGCCCTCCACAACATAGTTTGGTAATACATCTGTAGCGTGAATGTTAGTATATGATATCATATAGGATTGACAATCCTCGTCCGGGTTAGCATGCACTAACTGGTCAAACGGACGTATTAGCATTTGGGAAGACGAGTGTAGATTAGGCACTCGTAGGAGGCAACTCAGTTAGGTTTCCTTAATTGGACCTGACGCTCAAGTTAAGCTCAGACTATGTGCTCATGGCTGTATAACTTTTATTTTGCTTAATTGCATTTTAAGTTCAATTATAAAATCTTGCGGTTCATACAAAAATGTGTTGACATACAAACCTGTGAGCTCACCAGCATTTCGCTGACCAATTTTAGCATGTATCACAGGTGACCAGCAGTAGGTTGGACAGCTCAATCAAGAACTATTAGCTCGAGTCAGCATGCAAACAATCAGAGATTTAGCTGCATTATTATATTTTGTATAGGTTAATTATGTACTTAAATCTCTCAATTTCAAACCGGGATAATGTAAACAATATTTTGATGTAAACTTTTGTTTTATCAATATCAATGTAAAACGACGCATGTAGTGGTCGTTCATTATATCTTTTGTGCTGTGTATATTGATTAGTCGCGCTCCGACCCGATTCGCTTCCGCAACCCGAATTTGGGGGTGTGACACAAACCTTAGATCGATACGTTTAGTGCACATCAGTATCGACATTTGTTAGCGCTTGATCTATAGGCCAATGGAAATGAAGTTGTCGGGTACCAGAGGCATCATCGATTCCCTAACCGTGGCACTATAATCAAACATCGTGAGCACCCGGCGGGGTGTATAAACCCAAGAGGTGTTTATCCATTTGGAAACATCTAAACCTTAGAGGATCGCTAGGATCCTTAATGGAGGAGAGGTGGCCAACCCCTAATCTTCAATCCATGACCTTCAAATGCATGAACTACAACAAATACAAAATCTTGGGTAAAGGTGGGTGTTAGTTTGCCTAACACCCCTCTGATGCTTCAGTCAGTACAGTATTCATTAAGGATAGTAATTATGAAAAACTTTCATGCATATACTAATATATAATTATAATATACACATACATATATAGTAAAGAGTATTAAGATTAATGAAAAGTTAAGGATCATAGGAATACCTTTTAATGTTGAATAAAAACATTCATCTTACACATGGTAGAGTTTCAAATGAATGGCATTCCAGGATCTTGGATGTAATTCACCACCCATATTGGCCAACCAATATGCCCCCTTTCCAGCATCCGAATCTATTAAGTATGGACCTTCCCACTTTGGTGCTAACTTCCCTTCTGTAGGATTCTTAGTATTTTGAAATACTTTCCTTAGCACCAAGTCTCCAACTTGAAACCTTCTTATCCTAACATTTTTGTTGTAAGATATCGAAATTCTTTGTTGGTATGCCGCAATCCTGAATTTGGCACGATCCCTCATCTCATCCACAGTGTCTTTATCCTAAATTAATGCTTCTTTGTTCGCTTCTAAAGTCTGCATCTGGGATCTTGCCGTTGGGATCACATTTCTGTTGGGATCATAGCTTCGGATCCAAACACCAAAGCAAAAAGAGTTTGCTTGGTTGCCTTCTTTTCTGTGGTCCTATCGGCCCATAAAGCATAAGGTAATTCCTCAGCCTATCTTCCCTTCTTAGCATCCAACCTCTTCTTAAGATTGTTGATTATGATCTTGTTGCTGGATTCTGCCTGTCCATTAGCTTGAGGATTGACCAGTGTTGAAGTTATCATTTTGATTCCCCAACTTTCACAAAACCTAGTAGTTCTTTTGCCAATAAATTGAGATCCACTATCACATACTATTTCCGCCGGGATCCCAAATCTTGTGAGGATATTTCTCTTAATAAATGATATTACATCCTTTTCTTTAACTTGAACAAATGCCTCAGCTTCTATCCATATGGAAAAATAATCTGTCATTGTAAACATAAATACTTTTCCTCCTGGAGCAGTAGGTAGTTTTCCCACAATATCCATTCCCCATTTCATAAATGGTCATGGTGAGATAATCGGATGCATCGGTTCTGCTGGTTGCTGATGGATGTTTCCGTGTCTTTGATAAGCATCACATTTGCGAGCAAAATCCATGGAATCCTTCTTCATAGTAGGCCAAAAGTATCTTGTCCTTAAATTTTTTGAAAATAATGCTCTGCCCTCAGAATGATTCCCGCAATCGCCTTCATGTATATCCTTAAGTACTGCTTTTGCTTCAGGATCCTCAAGGCATCACAACAATGGACCTGCAAGTGATTTTCTATACAACATACCATTTTCAATAGTAAAACGGGATACCTTTAATCTGAAGGCTTTAGGATTATTTTCATCCTTAGGAATCACGTTGTGCTGTATATATTCCATGATTAGCTGCATCCATGATCCTGACTTGCCCCCAGAACATGATGTATTCGATTTCTTTCCAGCCTGAGGAACCTCAACATCACATACCTGCTCTTCATTGTTATCCTTATCAGTGATGGTAGGTGTTGCAATATGTATAATTGGTATTTTAACATCTGGTGGGATCTTCAGACTTGATCCCAGGTTAGCTAGGGCATCCGCCTCAGTGTTATCCTCACGTGGTACCTATTGAATGTCGAAGATCTCGAAGCTACCTGCAAGATCCTTAACAATCTCCAAATACGCAGCTAATCTATCTACTTTTATAGTATAAGTTCCATTATAATGATTAGCAATTAACAATGAGTCAACATATACATTCAAGTATTTTATACCAATATCCTTAGCTAATTGTAATCCTGCAATTAATGCTTCATATTCTGCCTCATTATTTGTAGCACCATTTGTATACAATGTCCATTTTTCACTTATTTGATTTAGTTCTTGTATTTCTAAATCTACTTCATTTTGAAAATCACTAGTGAAATCAACAATAAATTATGCTAAAGCTTGGGATTTAATTGCATTCCTAGGTTCATAAATTAGGTTATATGCACTTAACTTAACCGACAATTTAGCTAGGCGTCCTGACATTTATGGTTTTCTCAAAACATTTTTAATAGGATAGTTAGTTCTTACATGTATAGGATGTGTCTCAAAATAATGCCTAAGTTTAGTAGATGCCATAACCAATGCAAGTATAAGTTTTTCGAGATGAGAATACCTGGTTTCAGCATCTAATAAGCTTTTACTTACATAGTTGTTGTGGGTAGAATTTTCACTAACCATGCAGGATCCCGGATTAGTTACTATGTTGAGTGTTTATAAGGATCCTGGATTGCTCTTGGATAACTCATGTGCAGGATACTGAATTTACAATCAGGATAAGGAAAGGTATGATCCTGACTTGATATATTATGAAGGATCCTCAGGTATGTCTATATTATCCTCAAGATTATGTTAAAACAGGGATAATAGTCATTTAACCTTACTATTGAGATTGTTATATTTCAGGATCCCGGTAGGGATATTGTCTTCTATTTCAGGATCACTAACTTATAATTATTCTGAATTTAATTAAGTTTGGGATAATAGAATGTCTTGGACTTTGTATTATTTTGTTTATCTTATAATAAATGCTTATTATAAGGATCCCAGATATTATATATCTCGGGATCCCTTTACTACTAATATTTCCGCGTGTTTATCATGTTTTGACTAGGTCATGAGGGACGTGGAAGTAGTTCCGATTTCCTTGGATCATATCAAGCTGAAGGAACATTTGAATTACGAAGAAGGAAGTCAACACGTGTGGAATACTCGGTCATATGAACGTTGGGACACTCCACTGAATATCGGAGATAATCCCGGATATTTTGGAATTACTTGTTATCGATTTGTAGTATTTAAAGGAGACTTGAATGATCGGTTAGGCTAATTGATATTCATCACTTACACTCAATTACACTCTATGCAACTTGTTTACACTCTCATACTTCACCATATTCACACTTAGACGATCATTCTTGTGCTCTTTAGTTTGTAACTTCATTTCATTCAATAAGATAAACGTAAGGCAAGGATCGTTTGATCCTTCCTGAAGTTTTGTGCCGGCGATCTATCATAGATCAAGGGTTTTCCTCGTACATCGCTGTGTTCTTGCGCTTATCATTCATTTACTTTATCAAATTTGCATTCTTTATCATACTTACTGTATTATCCCGGATTGTACTTATTTTTCTGCATTCATGTTGGTTTATTGCATACAAATTCATCACTTACAAAGTCCTTGATTGCATATTTAGCAAGATTTAATCATAAGTTAATCGTATTGACAAAGTTACAAGTTTTCATCTCAAACTATAATTTTTAATCAAATTGTCTTGAAATCAAATCAAAGTACACTACCTCACTTTACTAATTTGTTAATTGAATTTCCTTGTGTAATTTTTATGACCAAAACAATTTGGCGCCCACCGTGTGACAAGTGGTGCTTTTTACGATCAAACGTTTGATTAAATCTTTATTAGAATCATTTTTTGCATAAATTCTTTATAAAAATGATGACCTAAGGACAAACCACCTCTTCTGCTTTACCTTCATCTTCTGCTGCTAGCATACCACCATATGTGTCTGTTTCTTCATCGCGGTCAATGCCCCAGCGTGCTAATTCAAGGGTGACATCCACTACATCTACCTATGTGGGATCAGGTTTGAATAATAATGATCCTGTTATGATATCTAACCGTGAAATTATGACTATGTTTTCAGAAGTGAGAGAACAAATGAACCATATAGAACGCAACAACGCATCTTTAAGGAGAGGTGTGGAAGGCATAAGATCTAGAGAAAGTATTCCTTCCACTCAAGTTACTACTCCAATCAGAAGCAGCATCTTGGATTTTGACACTCCTCATTCTGCCAACTACACCTGGAGATTTCATATCCATGCAGGCGAGTGCCGGGATCCCGGGATCCACATATGCTACCAGAGTCTTTACACACAGAGATCCTGAACAAGCTTCAGGATCCCTGCCGAGGGTAACGAATACTGGCAATATGTCTTCTGGATATTCTTTTGGTTCTAATGTTTTGCAGGATTCTGGAGTAAATCCCGTTGTGGCAAGGGAGTTGCAAAAGCTTAAGGATATGATATCTAGCGTCCCTGGTATAGTGCAACCTATCCCAGAGGTAGCACCGTCTGCACATAGGATCTCGAGATTTGCATCTCCAATATGTAATGCTGAGATGCCGAAGAGATTCCAGACTCCTAACATGAAGCTGTACGATGAGACCACGGATCCTGAAGAACATGTAGCCCAATACAGGGAAAGAATGGAAATTATCCCGATCCCTGCGGATCTAAAGGAACCTTGTCTATGCAAAGGATTCGGATCCACTCTCACGGGATCTGCGCTTAAATGGCTGCTTAATGTTCCTGCATATTCGATTACATCTTTTGCTCATTTGGTTAATCTTTTTAATAATCAATTTTCATTCAGTATAACTTTTGAAAGGCTAACCACTGATTTGTATACGGTTGTCCAGAAGGATAACGAAACTCTTCGAGATTTTGTAGGAAGATTTGGCAGTGAATCATTGGATATACCGAATCTGGATATGGCAGCTGTTGTTCAGGCTTTCAAAATGGGGATAAAGAGGGATTCACCTTTCTATGAGGATCTTGTGATGAACCCTTGTCGAATCTTGGATGAAGTTAGGAATAGAGCTTTGAGATTCATACGGCTAGAAGAAGACGCAGTGATCCAGAAAAAATCGAGTACTTCTTCAACGTATGATAAACCCAATAGGAAAGCTGAGATACATGTGTTTAAACCAAGCAGGGGAAAACCATATTCCTGGAATGACGATCGAAGGATCAACGCTGTGGAAGAGGATGATGAGGATTGTCTAAAACTAACTGATTATTGTTTTGCAGCAGACACCGCAGAAATCCTCTATGCGATGAGAAACATTAGAGACGGAGTCAGATGGCCAAAGAAGAATGAAAGGAGCACCGGATGGAAAGACAGATCAAAATGGTGTGCTTTCCATGAGGATTTCGGTAACATAACTGAGGATTGCATAGCTTTGAGGAAAGAAATAAGCTATTTTCTCGGAAAAGGTCATCTGAAGGAGCTCTTCAACAGAAGAAAAGATCAAGCTCGGGATCATGATAAATCTCGCGATCTTGAAGTTCAAGATCATTCCAGGATCCCGCAGAGAACAGGATCACCACCCCCGAACGCCAAGGTAATTAACTTCATATCTGGTGGTTCTGACATCTGTGGTACGTCTTATTCCGCAGCAAAAAGACATGCAAAGGAATCGAAGTCGGAAAAGCGGGATAAACCCATGAGATCAGTAACTTTGAAAGATGAGAAGGTGGTCACTTTCGGTGAAGATGACAAGGAGAACATTCAGGATCCTCACTATGATGGTTTGGTCATTACCCTATATATTGCAAATCATTTTGTACGCAGGATCCTGATTGATGGTGGCAGTTCTGTAAACATCATCCAACTGGAGACACTCAAGAGGATGGGGATTCTGGAATCAGAGATAATTGTGAAGTCAACTGTCCTCGTTGGGTTCAGTGGTGAAGCTAAAAACACTGTGGGGGAGATTAAACTTCCAGTCTATATTGAGGGGGTAAACTCTATGCAACGCTTTTGTGTTATGGATTCATTATCTTGCTATAACATTATTCTAGGTAGACCATGGATTCATGACATGAAGGCAGTCCCATCAACATATCATCAGTGCGTGAAGTTGCCCACTCCATGGGGAGTTGCTAGGATTAATAGTGATTAACAAGAGGCTAAGGATTGCTACACAACGTCGATAAAACGTACTACCAAGGCGACACCAGCATAGCAATTAAAGACGCGAGCACGGGACATCTTAGAAGCAACTGAACATGATGTCAAAGAAGTGCCGCTAAACATTGATGATCCTGAGGAAAAAGTATTCTTAGGATCTACAATCCCAAAGGATCTTGAACATGACCTTGTGAAGTTCATGAATGATAGAAAAGAAACCTTTGCTTGGAAACCTGAGGATATGACAGGTATATCTAAAGATATTATTACTCATAAACTTGGTATTGATAAAAGTTTCAGGCCAATTCAGCAAAAGTGAAGAAAGTTTTCCCCGGAAAGAAATGCAATCATACAAGCTGATGTGGAAAGGTTGCTCAAGTCTGGCATGATTCGGGAAGTTAAATTCCCAAGATGGTTGGCGAACGTGGTAGTGGTGCAAAACAAGAATGGGAAATGGAGAGTATATGTGGACTACACTGATCTCAACAAAGCATGTCTGAAGGATCCTTTCCCATTACCTCACATAGATTCAATGGTGGATGCAACTGCTGGATATGAAATCCTGACCTTTATGGATGCATCTTCAGGATTTCAGCAAATACAGATGGAACCATCCGATCAAGAAGATACAACCTTCATGACACCGACAAGTATATATTGTTATATTGCAATGCCTTTTGGTCTTAAAAATGCAGGTTCAACTTACCAGAGGCTCGTGAATATGATGTTCAAAGATCACTTGGGCAAAACCATGGAAGTCTACATTGATGATATGGTGGTTAAATCCAAGAGAGATGAGGATCATCTTCGAACTGCTTTTGACATACTGGACCAATATAACATGAAGCTTAATCCTGCTAAATGCCATTTGAGTGGGGGCAAGAAAGTTCTTGGGCTATATGGTGACTAAAAGAGGAATCGAGGCTAGCCCAGAACAAACTAAGGCTATTCGGGATTTGAAATCCCCGATCAACACCAAAGATATACAAAGATTGACTGGAAGGATTGCAGCTCTCAATAGATTCATTTCAAGGTCCTCGGATCGATGTAAAGAATTCTATGATATCCTGAAAAAGAATAAGAGATTCAAATGGGGAGTGATCGCGCTCCAACGGTCGGTCAAGGAATCGCTTCCCTGTCGTTGTAGGCCTTCCATTCGGAGGCGGGTGATCAGTGGGTTTTAAATTTATAATGTTGGGAAGCCTAAGGTTTATTACTACCTACTGCTCTTGTTAAGGGTAGTAAGCGGTAAGTCTGACTCAGGTGTCGTTCTTAAAATCGGAGCGAATCGAAATGAAGTAAATACATTAAACAATAGAGGCTAATAGGATGGGTTTTTAAAAGAGCAAGTAGGGTTTGTTTTTAGTATTTTCTAAATTAACTACGATACAGAAAAGTAAATACTATACTACGGGTAGGGTAAGCAGATAGATAGAGATTGTGATTGTTGAAGTTTCAATATTCAGGTTTCGGGATGATGTTCATTATAAAAGATGATTGGAGACTTTCCTCTAATAAAATTAACAGCGGTTTGATGTCAACACTAGTATCCTACGATTTAAGTGAAAAACCTAAGTCGCATGTCACTGAATACTAGGTTATCATGAGTCTGATCAGATTAGGCTGCTCAGTCCCCCAACACTGTCCGATGAGCACTAGTGACCCGTCTTGGAGTTAACTCCTGGGCGCATGAATTAGGCAACATACCGATATTTAATTTCTGACATTTCTTAACACCTAATTCTAATTGATTTTATTAAGGGTCGTACTATTGCTTGCTAATGTATGTTAAACTGTCAGTTATGTTGGATCAGGGGGTTTAAGCATCCTACACTACAGCTGAATGTTTACTTTCTTTTCAAGATCCCTTAGATTTAATCGAGGAGCACAAATACTTCTGTCAAGGTGTAGACCCTCCTTTGCGATCAAACGTTCATCCCTAGGTTCGTTTCACGGTGTATACTACATTTTTCAGCAGTTCCACAACTTTTATATATACTTAGACCATGTTCAGGAAGGGTGACTTCCAGGTATCCACGGTGTCATATGCTTACGATCAGTCCGTAGCTTCCACGCATTTGTACTCCACCAGCGGTGTTTCCAGTGCTATACTAAGTACTGGGCCGTTTTACAGCATGTCCACAGCTTCATACAAAAACACAGATAACTATCTACCGATACTAGGGTTGATCAGGTCCTAATACTAAAGTAATAGTCACGTGAAAGCTTGGAAAGGGTGGAATGGGTGGTTTAGATCTACCGCTTGAAAAGTTTAACCCGATACATAACATAACAATTTCCAATCACATATTTAATTAAAGATTAATTTAACGTCATCCTTACTCCTAAATATCTACATTTCAACAATCACAATATTACACTACTTAATAAACATGGCAATAAGTAAAGCACATACCATAATATTACGCATGGATAAATCAGACATAATAATAGTATGAGAGAATAGATATCACCGGATAATAGAGCAGCGTAACAAGAGAATAAAACTTGCACTCCTTGAATAAAAGCTTGAACACCAATACTCCTTGATTACAAAAGCTACTCTCTACTCTAATCTACTAGCTACCCACTAACTACTCTCTAACCCTCTAGAGAGAGAAGTTAGAGAGAGAAACTAACTAACTAAGAAAGAGAATTACAAGAATGTGTAAAAGTGAGAGTGAAGAATGGAATGTGTGTTGATGGATATGGAAATGAGGATGTTAAGCCTCTATTTATAGGCTTCAATTAAATTTACATACAGCACCCCTCACACTTTATTTACACTGAAATACACCCTCGAGCTATGAAATTTGACACCTAAAGGGGCGTATTCGACACCAAATAGGGCGTATTCGGTAGCAAATAGGACGTATTCAGTAGCAAACAGGGCGTATCCAGCACCAAAGAGGGGGTATACCACCCCTAGAAGGGGGTATACCACCCCTAGAAGGGCGTATACGGCCCTGTAGAGGGGGTATAAGGCCCCTTTAGGGGGGTATACGGCCCCTAGAGAGGTGGTGAACCCTAGTCCATGGTCTTGTGTGCTGGATCATAAGTCTTGTGTGTTGGATCGTACTCGTTTGGCTCTAATTTCTTCGTTCTTGATTCGTTTATGACGTTCTTTATATCCACGCGTTCGTAATCTCCAGACCTACATTTTAAGATACTTATCAAGTCCCAGATCGGAGTTTTACGATAAAATAGCATGTCGAATGAATTATGCCTATTTTAGTGTGTTTTTCGCCCATTTACCGTTGTTTTTGAAATACTTATAAAGTTTTGACCATTTTAACAAAATGTGGAGTTTATTGGCATGATTTTGTCAATTAAGTGCTAAGTATGAGGTAAATTATGTGTGTAAAATATGACTTTTTACGTCAAATCAAATATCCCACACTTAGACTTTGCTTGTCCTCAAGCAAACTGTATCTCACTTCGCTCAAGGTTTTGAGAAAATGGATCAGTTGATGAGAATAGATATTTCCTAAGGACATCAATTCCTCAAAATAGGTAAATTATTTCAGAAAGTAAGCATTGATAGAATAAGAAATCTTAAAACTGAACTGGTTGTCCCTTTAGCATACTTTGCAACTCTCGAAATGTAGAAGTAAATGACTGGGAAATTCTCACAGGTGGTCACTCAATTCACTCAAGAAGTGTATTGGGTTTCCTAACATTCTAAACAAACGAAATCACTCAAAGCCAGTCATGCAGCGCTTATCATAATAGGCTTGGTCGAGAATCGCATCTCCACCACTCCAAATGAGGACGGTGCTAATTATCCCAAGGCATTTTTGTTGGGTTGTAATGTTCGGGTGAGGGTTAAATGGGTATGAAAAAGGGTTGTTTCAAGGCTTAAAGGGTATGCTTATCTTAGGAATTTTCAAATTTTATGAAAAACTTTATTTAGATATGCTTTTTAATGAAAATGGAAACGGATAACGGTAAGGAAGGAAGATAGCTATTTTGACTTCTATCTTTTTGAAAACACACGGAAGATTTAGTCTTTTAGAGATCAGAGTTTTCGGGGGATTTTGAAGCACTTAGCTTTATTAGATGATAATTTTATTTTATTTTTTAAAAAAGTTCTTTGCCAAAGAATTTCTAAGGCTTTTTTCTTTCTTACTGCCTTTTGAGATCCTTTCATATTTTCATTTTTCACACTTTTTGATATTTCGAATTTTACTTGGTGCCAATTTTCGCATCGCAGGATTCTCGATCTTTTGAGATTTGTTTTCTGAAACGCACATGAGAAGTTTTTGAGTAAAACACGAATTTTGTGATTTTTGGAGTGAAAGCAAAAAGAATATCTAGATATCATTTTTCAAAAATTTAAAAATTCTAAGATAAGGTTTTGGTGGGTATGGAAAGGAATGGGTTTTAAAATATTTGGGTATTTAAGAACTGAAAAAGGTTAAGGCTCAACAGGGTTTACTAAGCCGATCATCGATACTAAAATTGAGTATCGACAGGGTTAGGCTTGAAGAGATATGAGAAAAATGGGTTTAATCCTAATAAATGCCAATATTCTCTAATTGCACCTATACCGCGTACGGTACTCTTTGGTATGGTCTCGAAGCGTATACAAGGAACAAGTTCTAATTCTAAGACGCATGCATCTGCACACACACAAAAATGAATGGTGAAGCATTAAAAATGAATGCTTATTAAAGGCTCAAGTTCCTCACACAACAATATAGGGTGTATGCGCCTAGTCATGCAATGCTTCAAATATGACCATTTCATTTTTAAGGGATCCTTATTCTGTCTTATCGTACTTTCCAAAGTAATTTATTTATTCTTAAAAAGTGATTATCCTTAAAAAGTATTTTTCTTACCAAAAGATCAAAAAATTTACAAAAGTTAGTCTGCTGAATGAGTAGTCCGACTACTGTCGAAGCGAGACTGTTTTTTATAGTGAAATTTTTTTGAAATTTTTGACAAAATGGAGTTTTGATTTAAAAATTTTTGTAAACTTTTTGAGCGAGAAATGAGTTTCAAGTTAACTTTGGAGGACAAAAGGTCAGAAAACTTTACGGTATAACATACCGTGTATCCCACACTTAAAGGAACATTGTCCCTAATGTTCACTACTAAGGCGGAGATCTTTTGGGGGATCCCACACTTAGAGTTTGATTATAGGATATACTCACTTTAACGTGTTTTGAAAATGGTGAAATAAATTCCCAAACTTAGAGATTAGGCATATAGGATATGGTATGAATATTTCGGGAAGACAACGGAAAAGAACGAAAAACTCCCCTCATGGATTCACGAGATGCAAATGATTTTGCTAAAGAAGGATGAATTGCTTGCTAGAGATTCTAGCTTGCTTCCACCTAAGAACAGCCTTCCGGTTTAGTACGTGTCATCTAGTCGCGAATTGTATCCATCATTCTCATCAATCAATTCAACCACATTTTATTCTACTAAAATAAAAAAAGAAAACGTAAGCATAATAAAGATAGATAGATCATCCAACTTAGGTAGCAAGCTGGGTAAAAAGTACCAAAAGATCAAAACAAGTTCACAAGTCATCCCACCATAATAGTTAGTGCTAATACAAACCAATAATAATAATAATAAAGTGTTGGAGATGAGAAAGTCTAAGGACGAGGAGACCCCTGATCAGTCACATGAAGATCAAATGCAGAAGTGGAAGGGTTATTTCCTGCAGCCGAAAGCTCTCCACTAGTGGCTCTTCCTGATACAGTCTCTGATGTAATAAGCATGTGTTTCCTCAAAACATCCCTCAAGACATTTGTCGGCAAGTCATCTACAGATTCAAAACCCCACTCTTGTAGGCATTGAGCTGTCATGCGTGCCTCCTTAAGTAATATCAAGTAACCTATCCTAATGTCGTTCTCATTTGGGAGCTCATTTTATGGAATAGCATCAAAGTTGAGCATCCCTGAGAATCCTGAGAATGTTGGGCCATCAGCACTAGTAGTGGGCATGACTGGGCAATAAACATTTGGATCATCAGGCCTCAGGATCTCATAAATCGGAGATAAGACATGGGTAGCTGGGGATGGCTGTCGTGAAGTAGATGGAGCAGCTGAGGTGTGTACAGAGTATACAGGCTCATGGCGAGATGTGGTGGGTATGGTGGAATAGTGGTGGTAACTGGGGCAATGGTAGTTGTGACTGGTGGAAATGTGGCACATCTATACATCAGTGGCTCTGGTATCGGCAATCCAAATCTGCGAGCTACATTTATGTCATGAGCATGTCTAACCTGAAGTGCATGAAAAGTCCAATAATGTGAAAGTGGAGTCACTGGTGTAGTCCAGTCAACAACAGTCTGCACCCTAGATGTAGAGCCAGGTGCCCTAGTATCCTCCTGCGGTGCTCTAACATCTCTATCATCATCTGGTATCTCAATCAGCTCATCATCCTCAACATCCCTGTCTCTCTTACTATCTTTCCTTTTCAGAACACAACTAGGAATGGCCTGTTTGGTAGCTCTCCAGAATGCCTGCCCGCTCGAATCAGTAGATAACAACCATATAATGCGGAAGTACTCTAGATCAAACGGAAGGGATCGAACATAAGGCGAGCTAGTGTACTCGCTCATGTGATCCTCTGTGAGCAAACCCATACTGCTACAAATCATGGTTATGAAAGCTCCCATATAGATATACTTTGTCATCTCAAATGTCGTCTCTATTTGAATCCTCTCGGCTACTAAGAAAGCAACATTACATTCTTCTTCTTAATCATTGCGTTCATCACAAAGAGATCGTCAACTCTAACAGCTCCTCCTGTTTCTTTCTTTCCATGCAGTGATATAGCTAGTAGCTTGTGCAGGAGTCGATGCTCAACTTTGAAGAACGCGGAGGCTTTTACATTTGAATGAAAACTAGTACCCGTTAGAAGAGAGGGAGGGGAGGGAGAAAGTGAAAAATGTTTTTATTTTTTGCTTTTAACCTCCTCACCCATTTTTACTTTTACCTTTTTACCCCAAGTGGCAATTTAGTGAAAGTAAATGGTAATTAGGCTAAAAAGGTTTTATTAAAAACTTAGAAATTATTTTTGTGTTCTAAAATTTTTAATCCCATTAAAACATGTTAAAATTTGTTAATTATTAAATTTGTAGTTTAATAATTGAACAAACTTTAAACTTTTTGTGATAAATGATGAGATAAAATTTTAAAGAACGTTTTTAAAGAAGATTATTAAAACATTTAAAATTTTAAATCCTAAATAAACTGAAAAATTAAACTACTATGCGATTAACTAAATTAACTACTTAATTTATTTATTAAAATTGGGTTGTCTCCCAATAAGCGCTTTGTTTTAAAGTTAACGGCTCGACTTTTCCAAATAATTAATTCGGGGCCCGAGGCTGAAGAAAAGTATAACGAGGAATAATTCGGAGCACTTTAGTGATATGATAAATTAGGTCGGCGGAGTTTAAGAAAAATATGACGCGCTCGTCACGTTTAATATAAAACGTATAATATCGTATATTATTTCAATAATAAATGTTAATAATATTTGTAATTAATAATTTTCGAATTATTAATTATTTTGTAAAACCAACTTTGTTGTATTAATTTTTCGAGTTTAATACGTTCATTTCGTAGGTAATTATATATACATATAACTACGAATCTAATACATCACGTATCACATAGTAAGTTTCACAAACTTAACACATAACAATCATTTTGAATTCACTAATCAGGGAATTACTCTAGGTAATGCATGAAGTTAGGTAAAGATTATTACCCTAAATGGAGGATTGTCACAATATTTAGGTACAATTAACTTTTATACAAAAATTACATTATTTACTCCATTTTCAACTCATTTTTGTTCCTTTTCTATTATAAGCTCTATTTCTACCTACTTTACAAATATGAACGAAATAACTATATTTTATTAAGTAATTGTAATAAAAGTATACAGAAATAGGGGTAAAATAATATATAAATATAGTACTTACTTGATGTTATCAAATATCCCCACACTTAAGTTCTGCTTGTCCTCAAGTAGAATACATTTTCATCATAAAAACTTGATAAGCATCAAACTAATATTTAAGAATCAGAATACTGATGCTGTGTAAACAGAGTCAAAATTATAAATAGAAATACCTTCTTACTATACACAACACAGGCAAGAATACCTGATCGTGTAATAGTATAGTATGGTAAGTACGAGTCGAACACAGGGAACGGATATTAATTCAATTAAAATGGAAATTTATACAAATAAGAAAAACAAATAAAAGAGGAGGGCGTTTTAGTTCCGATCGAACAATTGGCAAACAATTATGAAAATTGATTTATTAAATAAAACTTAATTAAGTAATAAAGAAATGATAAAATAATTACTTAAACAAAGTATTTAATTCAAATGATAAAAGAAATGCATTTGCTTGGATTACTTTCCTTAGATTCCGAAAATCATCTTATTGAATTACTAACATATGGATTTATTGGTGCTTTGACAAATATAACCAATCTTCCTTACAAGACAAATTGATATAAACACAATCAAGAAAGACACAAGGTTGATTTCAACACACTAACAGTTCAATTTAATGTTGCCCACCAGATTGTATTCTAGATTAAACCAACACCGTTCAAGTGATTTATTCTCTTGAATTGAATCAACAAAGTCTATAACTAATTAAAGTTATCTCGTTCATCAATGACAATTATCAATTATTAACCCTAACCTGTCAAACTCAATATATTCAGCAACAATCGTCAATTAAAATCAACAATTAATAATAATCTTATAATTAAAAGGAAATCAATCTCAATTAATCATAAAACCACGTTAGGTAATCACTAACAATCATTCAATAACCAAGGTTCTTCGAATAAACACATAAATTTTCAATAAATCCAATTAAATCCGCAAATCAATAATCAATCCGTAATCTAAGTATCATTATCCAAGCAAATACAATAAAGAATTAGCCAATCATAATATCACAGAAACTCATATTCATTATCATAACCGAAATCATAATCAAATGAAAGAAAGAAATGTTTTCGAACCGAGAAACCGAAATAAATGAATTAGCAATTGATAGCCTTTAATTCTTCTTGCTTCTTGATCATCCAAATGCTCCAGATTAAGGGTATTGAGAGGTAAAAATTGGTTGTGAAGAAAAGTGTGTGTTCACCTCTCTAAATGAAATGATTTTGGCTTTTTAGGGTTTCTACCGAATCAATCCATACGCCGTATGGACATCCATACGCCGTATGGATTGAAAAGCCCATGGATCCAACCCGCGTACTCTAGCAGCCCGGCTCACTCAATCCATACGCCGTATGGACATCCATACGCCATATGGATTGAAAAATATGACTTTTCACCAAAACGACCTCCATTCTTCAACTTTAATATTTTCACCTCCTTTTCTTCAATAATGACTCGTTTTCTGCTTCTTTTCCAATTCAAGGTCCAAATAATTCCTAAATGCAAATATGAACGAATTGAGTATCTTATTCACATGAAATGCATAAGAAATGTATTGAATAAAGGGATAATTAGCACTATAAAATAGCACATTTTGGCGTTCATCAAACATCCCCCACTTGAATCCTACTTGTCCTCAAGTAGACTATTGATTCAAAAACTTCAAAACTTTAAATATGAACGACAAACAAAAATGCAAAAGGACTTACATACTACATAGCACTCGCCAAACCAAATTCTTATCTTAAAATCAATTCTACCTTAAAGCTTAGCAATCAAGAAACTCTCTAAGGGAAACAACTTCTAATACATTTTTATTAGACATAAAAGATAATCACTCAGATTACCGATATTATCGACCACTTAAACAATCTAAATTCCAGAAATTAAGCTCAACTTTTATTATTCTAGCAGGCTTTACCCTTGATTCTCAATAGCAAAATACCCTCATATAAATAACATGTCACAATTTTCCAAATAATGAACATCCAAATAAATCAATCATTTTTTAAACCAAGACATTGGTGACAGGTCTGTACCTTAGTACAACAGAGCGACATAACTTGGTTTTGGTTTTTCAATTCATGAGTCCTTCGTACTCTTTTCTTTCTTATTTTTTTTATCAAATATACTGACGGAAACCATGTCTGTACTTACGTACAACAGAGGAGTCAACACCCAATATATTCCCAAATGAAGATAATTAGGATTTCAAAATTATGGATTATAACACGCTATCATATAAGAATTAAGACTAAAGTCATACCTTGCTAAAGATCCGCTTAAGGAAAATCCCTACTTTAAGTATTAAATTTCTTAATAGCTCAATAACCTTCAAAAAGATTGCCTATCGATACATCACATAATGAACTATCTAATATTTAAAAATTAGATACATTTCATCCATTGAATTCCCAAAATATGTTACAAGATTTGCTAAACATTACGCATAATACAATTTTAAAATTTAAAATTTAGGCTGAAAAATGACTAACATAGAATGCCCTTTAACTCAATATTTACCATTCATATTTTAAGGACAAACAAACTTCTTTTCCCCCATCCCCCACTTAAGAGTATGCAATGTCCTCATTGCAAAAGAAAACAATAATATAGGGAATAGAAAAGAAGTGAAACAGAAAAACTCCCCTGATCAAGAAGAAAAAATTAGAAGGCGATCCATATAAGAAACATATACAACAACACACTTCCGTAGGCTACACGATTGCATTTAGCGTATGCAACAAGTCTTTAAACCCTTCAGTATCCTGAATGGACGAGTTGTAGTCTCGTGAGGGTTTCCAAGGAACACACCCACAAAGTTCAAACCTACAAACAAAAACAAGAAAACAAAATAATAAAAATAACGGGTTGTCTCCCGTAAGCGCTTTTATTTATCACGTCGGTAAGCTCGGCATTTTACTTCGTAACTTAACTCAAATTCATCTCCAAATCATGCTTGGAGTCCCTTGCATCACCATAGTATTTCTTCAACCGACTTCCATTTACCTTGAAAGTTTTTCCAGAATAACCTAGTAGATCAACCGCTCCAAAGGGATAAACTCTTTCAACTACAAAAGGTCCTGTCCAACGTGTCTTTAACTTACCAGGAAACAAATGTAAGCGTGAACTGTATAGGAGAACCTTATCACCTTTCTCAAATGTATGATTCGACTTAAGACGAGCATCATGCCATTTCTTTGTTCGCTCCTTAACAGTCGTGAATTGTCATAGGCATTCACCCTTAACTCATCGAACTCATTTAGCTGGGCCATTCTCTCTTTTCCAGCTAACTGATCATCAAGATTGCACTGCTTTAGAGCCCAGTATGCCTTATGCTCCAATTCGAAAGGTAAGTGACAAGCCTTCCCATAAACAAGACGATAAGGTGTTGTTCCAATTGATGACTTAAAAGCTGTTCGTGCCGCCCATCATGCATCATCCAACTTAAACGACCAATTCTTAGGATTTCCTTCAATTGAACGTTCTAAAATACGCTTCAATCCCCTAATGGTTACTTCCACTTGACCACTTGTTTGTGGATGATAAGCAGTTGAAAACTTGTGGTTGACTCCATACTTCCGCAACACTTTTTCCAATTGAGCATTTGTAAAATGCGTCCCCCGATCACTAATTAAAGCTTTCGGTGCTCCAAAACGTGAGAACAACTACTTGAGAAATTTCACCACTACCCTAGCATCATTCGTTGGTAGTGCCTTCGCTTCAGCCCATTTAGAGACATAATCAACAGCCACAATAATGTATTTATTTCCATTGCTAGGTGGAAACGGGCCCATGAAATCTATTCCCTAGATATCAAAAATTTCACACCATTATTGGATTTTGCAGCATCTCATCTCTCTTAGAAATTTTTCCAGTGCGTTGGCAGGCATCACACTCCTTCACATACTTGAATGCGTCCTTATAAACTGTTAGCCAGTAAAAACCTGCCTCTAATACCTTTCTTGCAGTATAATTAGGACCATGATGTCCTCCAGCCGGACCATCATGACAGTGCTCTAAAATTATGTCGCATTCCTCTCCAGCTACGCACCTTCGGACTATTCCATCAGCACACTGTCTGAACAAGTACGGGTCTTCCCAGCAGTAATATCGTAAAGATGAGAAAAATCTCTTTCTTTGGTTAAAGTCCAATCCAGACGGAAGAGTATTCGTAACTAGGAAATTTGCAATATCGGCGAACCATGGAAATTCATTCAAAATTGCCTTCAACAAACTTTCATCAGGAAATTTATCCTGAATTTCCGATTCATCTAACTTATCCAGCTCAGGATTTTCTAGTCGTGATAAATGGTCAGCTGCCAAATTTTTGGCTCATTTCTTGTCACGAATCTATATATCAAACTCTTGCAGTAACAGAATCCATCGCAACAACCTTGGCTTCGCATCTTGCTTACTAAACAAATATCTTAACGTTGAATGATCGGTAAACACTACCGTCTTCGACAAGATCAAGTAAGAACGAAATTTATCAAACGCGAAAACAACAGCGAGCAATTCCTTCTCAGTCGTAGTGTAATTTTCCTGTGCGTTTGTCAAAGTCTTACTGGCGTAATAAATAGGTTGAAACTTCTTATCAACCCTCTGACCTAACACCGCCCCAACAGCATAATCACTAGCATCGCACATTAGTTCAAAGGGAAGATCCCAATTTGGACTAATCATGATGGGTGCAGATACTAACTTCTCTCTCAAAAGATTGAATGCATCAAGACATTCCTTGGAAAATTCAAACTTTGCCTCTTTCTCCAACAGTTTATTCATTGGACGAACTATCTTAGAAAAATCCTTGATAAAACGGCGATAAAATCCCGCATGTCCTAAGAAACTTCATATTCCTTTGACATTTGTTGGAGGTGGCAGTTTTGCTATTGCCTCGATTTTGGCTTGGTCTACTTCAATCCTAACACTTGAAATCTTGTGTCCTAATACGATTCCTTCACGAACCATAAAGTGACACTTCTCCCAGTTTAGAACAAGATTTGAACTCTCGCACCTTTGCAACATCTTTTTCAAATTTTCTAAACACTTGTCAAAAGAATCTCCGAAAACGGAGAAATCATCCATGAATATCTCCATGTTATCCTCCACCATGTCATCAAAAATCGCCATCATGCGCCTCTGAAATGTAGCGGGCGCATTGCACAAGCCGAAAGGCATTCTTCGATAAGCAAAAGTCCTGAATGGGCATGTGAACGTGGTCTTACCTTGATCATGTGATCTATCGGAATTTGGAAGTAACCAGAAAATCCATCTAAAAAGCAGTAGTATTCTTTTCCGGCTAAACGCTCGAGCATTTGATCGATGAAGGGCAAGGGAAAGTGATCCTTGCACGTAGCATCATTCAACTTCCTATAATCAATACAGACCCTCCATCCGGTAACAGTTCTAGTAGGAATAAGTTCATTCTTCTCGTTAGCAACCACTATTATACCTCCCTTCTTAGGTACAACATGTATGGGGCTGACCCAGGGGCTATCGGAAATTGGATATATCAATCCAGAGTCCAACAACTTGATTATTTCTTTTCGTACCACATCCGTCACCTTGGGATTCAATTGCCTCAACTGTTGCACTACCGGCTTAAAGTCATATTCCATCAGGATTTTGTGAGTGCAGTAAGAAGGACTTATTCCCTTGATATCACTAATCGTCCAAGCTATATCCTTCTTGTGCTCCTTCAAAACCTTCAATAAACTTTCTTTCTCATAAGCTGACAGCTGAGATGAAATGATTACCGGTAGATCCGACTCTCCTTGCAAGTATGCATATTCCAAATGGGTCGGTAAATCTTTCAATTCCAACTTTGGTGGTTCTTCAAATGAGGATCTTACCGCCAACACTTCTTCTCTCGAGCAAGGAACCCCATGCATAGTAATGCGAGTTTCCTTCTTGATTAAAATTCCATCAGTAAACTCCGACTCTTCGCTCTCTATCAACTTATGTTCTTTATTCTCCAACTCCTCATCACACGAGGTCTCAATATTCTCTAGCAAATTATCTAATTCTTCGATGTCTCGTATTGCTTCTAAGCTTCCTGTCCATCCATCAAGAATCATGGGATCAAGATCTTCATCTTCCATGAGACTTTGTAGAAATTCCTCGTCATCGGACATTTCTCTAGTACTAACAAAGTAACAAGTATCATCAACTGCAACAGGATATTGCATTGACTTGTTAATATCAAAAACTACTTTGTCATCTCCAACTCTCAAAGTGATCTTTCGATCTAAAACATCAATCAACGCCCTTGCAGTGGCTAGAAAAGGTCATCCCAAAATGATAGGCACCCTCGAATCTTCAACCATGTCGAGAATCACAAAATCACACGGGAAAACAAACTTATCAACCTTTACCAGTACATTCTCGATCATCCCTTTTGGATATTGATAACACGCAAAAAGTCATGTTTTACGTACATTAATCTCACCTTTTTAGCCCAATATGTGACGAAACTAATCAAAGTAGATACTTTATCATTAAAACTCGTCACATGGGCTAAAATATAGACAATGTTTCAAAAGTCAACTAAAATGGTCGAAAAACATGATAAATCTAACGAATACGATCATAAGCATTCTCGTTCACTCGTTCTAGCACTTTTTGAGCCACACAAAGAATTATGACCTCTAACTTATGTCATTTTCTTCGTTAGGAAAATACGAACGCGTGGATATAAAGAACGCTCAAAACGGATAAACGACAAAGAAGTTATGCCCGAACGAAGAAACGAAGAACCGAGAACCAGCATACGGCTGAACCAAGCCGTATACGGCTGGTCCAGACCGTATACGGCTGGGCCTGGACCGTATACGGCCTGCACAGACTGTATACGGCCTGTGTCCAGCCGTATACGGTCTGGTTCAGCCGTATTCACCCTGTGCTCAGCCGTATACGGTCCAGTTCAGCCGTATACGGTCCAGCTCAGCCTTATCGTGCGTTTGGGTAATAAAAATCTGATTTTTATTCGCCTTTGCGATACGGTTGTGCGTTTGAAGGTTTGGATACGGTCTACGGATACGGCTGTGCGATGCCTATAAATACAATCACCTCCTCACCATTTTAAAACATGTTTTTTTAGAATTTCTCTCTTTCTCTCACTACTCTCTCTCTAAAAATTAGTTAGTTAGTTAATTAGGTTAGTTAAGCTAGTAGATTAGTAGCTTACTTGTAACGGAGGTGCTCCGAGACTGCGGTGTCGCACGATTTGTAATAACGCTTTTTCAGGTTCTATTATAATCTCTATCTTGTTATTTTAAATAATGTTGTGCTGTTGCTATACTTGTTTAGAATTACTTGCTAGGATTATTGCCATGCTTCGCTAGATAAATCTGTGTTTACTATGATAGTTGCCATGCTAGGGTAGTTATACTTAAATCATGTTGTTACTCTGTCTATATGCTATTGGATTATATTTGAATCTATGAATTGAATCTCAAATGTTTATCTATCCAACTTATGTTGTGGTTAGTAACATCCTTCTAGGCTTGGCCAATTGCTAGTTGTATGCTGCTAATTATTCTGTGTCTGATGATCGTTGAACTCGACATGGCCGGTGTTCTCCTGGTTGAAATATTACCGGAGGGAGACACGGAGCGTAGGATTAGAGATAGATTAGATTCAGGTCATTTAACAAGTGTCTTAGAGAGAACTTTCGGGACACTTGTGACGTAACCATGTACCCCGTCACTCTGCATAATTGATCCCTGCTATGCTGCCTTTCTGCATGTTCTTGTTTGATTGTTGCTTAGGGTTTGCATGCTAGTATCTGTTATGCTGATTAGTTACATGATTAGGTTTTCGAATATTTATCAATTACAAACACCAGTTTGACATGCACAGAATAGTTAAAATGATTTATATGAAATAATGATGAACAATTTAATCAGCCGTTAGACCAGACCATCCCAACTTGTCCCGGTAGGAAACCCCTGTTCATGTTTTTGTTTATTCAACAATTCATGCCATGATTCGGATATCTCAAATGTCCGAGATTGGGGAACAAGACTCGAGGATGGTTGTTGGTTAAATTGGTTGCTACATTTGGGACAACTTCCGGTGTAGTTTACATTCCATAACTGTTATCCACGTGACATGTTATTTATCTGATTGCGGACAACTCTACGTTAGATAGATAATAGGCTAAGAGTTATGGCTCATTAGGAAATATTGCTGCCATCTTAACTAAGGCTTTATCCCATTAACTACCCCTAAATAGCATGAGTAATTATCATAGTAAACACTTGCTTCACTTATAAGTTCTCGTTGCCACCTCACCTCACCTCCACTTTACTTTATTTTAATTTAATTTTAGATAATTAGTAGTTAGTTAAAACCAAAACAAACCAAAACCTCTTTTAAACCCTAGCTAAATCCCCATAGATAACTAAAGTCCTAGATCCCATGCCCATTGTAGTTTGAAGAACGACCCTAGGTCATACCTATCGCTGTACTCACCCATAGCTTTAGTATACTTAGGCCCAGCAAAAACAAATTTTAAAACCCATTGATCCAGCCAAGCGGGAGGCCCGCAACGACAGGAAGTAATTCCTAAAAGACTGACCGTTCGGCTGGCATCAGATATTGAACCGAACAATCGGCTAACTCGATGCATATTCTGATTGGCTTTGGTTCCCCTAATTTGAGTCTAGCATACATAGTGTA
The DNA here is from genome assembly GCA_963422505.1 of Pseudognaphalium luteoalbum. Classification (NCBI taxonomy): domain Eukaryota; kingdom Viridiplantae; phylum Streptophyta; class Magnoliopsida; order Asterales; family Asteraceae; genus Pseudognaphalium; species Pseudognaphalium luteoalbum. The sequence goes on from OY730196.1 coordinate 56,172,071, forward strand.
AGGCATGATTGATATACTTGCTCCCAAGTCGGCCACTGCATTGGTGACGTCTAAATTTCCGATAAGACAAGGAAGAGTAATACTCCCTGGGTCTTTCATTTTTGGTGGTAGTTTATTTTGCATCACCGCTGAGCATCTCTCATTCATCGTTACCATGGTCGCTTCAGCTAACTTGCTTTTATTAGTCAAAAGCTCCTTCAAGTATTTCGCATACTTAGGCATTTGAGCAATGGCTTCCACAAACGGAATGTTAATGTGGAGTTGCTTCAAATTCTCGAGAAATTTGTGATAATGAGCTTCATCCTTCCCTCTTCTCAAAGCTGCTGGATAGGGAGGTGCCGGTGCGTGATCCTTAGCGTATTGCTTATCGCTAGCACTTTGATCATCCTTAGCACTCCTCTTCGGGCTTCCGACAACTTCTACTTCCTTCTCCTTTTCAGGTAGAGGTTGAGATACAGGCTTCTTCATTACAAGTGGATCTTCATGAACCTTTCCACTTCGGGTAATTACTGCTTAAGCCTGATCATGTGGGTTGGTTTCGGTGAATCCTGGGAGAGTTCCAGGAAACCTCTCTTGGAGAACCTTAGCTATGTTGGAAATATTCCCCTCAATCTGCTTAATTGCAGGACCTTGATTTCTCACTAATGCTTCAGTCATGTCGATACGTTGTCCAGCACTAGCAATAAACTGCTCATTAGCGGTCAAGAGCCTTCCCATCATTTCTTCAAGTTTGGTCTTCTTCTCGGTAAAAGGTGCTGCAGGTTGCTCCTTGATGTAAAGTCCTGGCTGAGTTTGGCGAAACAGGCGGTTTCCTTCCTGATAAGGTCATCGGAAAAAGGTTCCTCCGCCTTGGCGGTAGTTTCCTTGGCCTTCACCAAACTTTACTTCTTCTTTAGCTTCACCGGATTCAATCTCGGGACAATCCCTGACTTGATGCGTTCCTCCACAGTTATCGCACCCTACTTGGATTGCATGAACAGTCCTTGTTACCTTCTTTATGTCTCTTCCCATGCTGTTAAGCTTAGCAGTAATGGCGGCGAGACCATCATCATTGCTTGCTGACCTTTTTCTCCTAGAAGTGCCATCATCCCAAAGTTGATAATGCTTGGCTTGATCACGAATGGCCTCCAAAGCTTCCCTAGGAATCTTCTTTGGAATAGATCCTTGAGCATCAAGTTGTTGTTTCGTAGCACGATCCACTCCTTTGTAGAATACCATAATGATTTGTTGGTCGTTTAGATCGTGTTGTGGACATTTATGCATCAAGTCCTTGTACCTTTCCCATGCTTGATAAAGCGACTCATCGATGTCTTGCTTAAAATTTCGAATGTCGTCGATCATCTTTGACGTCTTGGACGGTGGGCAATACATCTTGAGGAACTTTGTGCGAAGATCTTCCCAAGTGGTGATGGATCCTGCAGGTTCAGTTGAAATCCATCATTTTGAAGTTCCCTTAAGTGTTATCGGAAACACTCGAAGCATGACTTGGTCACGTGTAACGTTGGGAACATTAAACATATCGGCAATCTCCAGTATCTTCTCAACGTGCTCGTTTGCGTCTTCCGAATCTTCTCCTCTAAAAGGAGTCTCTCTAAGCTCCTTGAGAAACTGTCCCTTGATTTCGAACTCCACTTCTCGCGCAATAGCTGGCCTCACAACTCCTGGCCCATGATCTGTGCGCATCCTGCTAAAGTACTGCTCTAAAGTCATGTTAGCGACATCGTCTGCCATTAGGTTATATGGTTCTTGTTGATCGCTAAAAAGGAATTGTAAATACTCCCCAAAATCGCTTTCTAAATACGAATGGTAGTTTCGGGTTCGTGGGGTGAAAAGGTTATTGGTAAAAACCTCGAAATCGTTGACAAGAAAAGTGTTAATTAACGGCGAGTTAGGAGGTGTGGAAGCAACGCGTCTTCTTTGATGAAATATGCGTTCGGGTTCTTCAAAAGGGTCGGTAAGTTCGGGTTGCGTTGTTCGGGTGATAAACTATCTGCAATTAACTTATAAAGTCAGCAGAACGAGCAATCTGACAACCCTAACAGAACAACTCAATTTAATATTCACAAAAGTACCCTAATAGATAAAAGTTGTAACAAAGGTAATAACTACTAAATAAATAGACAAGTAACAACTAGACAAACTCCAATTTATTGAATCAAAACAAACCGCTCCCCGGCAGCGGCGCCAAAAACTTGATGCTGTGTAAACAGAGTCAAAATTATAAATAGAAATACCTTCTTACTATACACAACACAGACAAGAATACCTGATCGTGTAATAGTATAGTATGGTAAAAACTTGATAGATCTCGTTCGAAGCTTCAAAACGCCTACTCATGGGCCTAAAACGGAGCCCTGTAGCCCAAGTTATGGCCTTTTTCGTGCAACCCTTTTTGTCACACAATCTTGGGCCTCCAAAAACAAAAGGGCCCGCTCTTCAACACTTGGACCTCCATCATTCCCCCCTGGGTAGACAAAATTTGTCCTCGAATCTGTCACGGGTTTATCTTCAGAATAATCTCCATGAAAAGGTAACAGATGCTTCACATTGAAAACATCAGAACAACGAATATGACTTGGCAGCTTCAAACGATAAGCATTAGAATTTATCTTCTCCACAATCTCCACCAGTCCAATCTTTTTTGTTGACAACTTGTTGTAATCACCAACTGAAAAGCGATCTTTAGTCAAAACTGCCCAAACAAAGTCTCCCACCTCAAATTCAACTTGCATGCGCTTTTGATCCGTATCTTGCTTATACTTGGTATTGGCTCGGGCTAAGTTATCACGAACAGCTTGATGAATTCCATGCAGCCCTTCAACAAAATCCTGCACCTTTTTAGGAACATTACCAGAAACAGAAGGTGTCATTAAATCAAGTGGTCCCCGAGGTTGAGCAGAATACACCACTTGAAACAATAGAGTATCCCGATCAGAAACAATAGAGGATGGTAAACCATGCAAACGATAGACATCACGAAAGAAAAGTTGCGCCACATTAACTGCATCTGTTGTGTTTTTTGCACGGAGAAAAGTGCATCATATTAGAAAAACGATCAACAACAACAAAGATTGAATAATTACCCCTTTGAGTACGAGGCAATCCCAACACAAAATCCATGCTAATATCCAGCCATGGCTGCAAAGGAACCGGTAAAGGCATGTAAAGCCCAGCATTGGTAGCTGTGCCTTTTGAAACTTGACAAACTCTGCACCGCTTAACATACCGATGCACCTCCTTTCTGATAGTGGGCCAAAAATAAGAAGATTTCACTAACTGTAAAGTGTAATCACGACCAACATGTCCTTCACCATGCAACTCCTTGATGATTTTCAAACGAAGACTGGAATCAGGAATACACAACTGTTTTCCCTTGAAAAGGAAACCATCATGCACCAGAAAATCTGATCTGTGTCCAGATTGCACACCCTGCATAACAACAGAAAAATATGGGTCAACAGAGATTTGCTCCCGGAGAGCATCCAACGCTGGCACACTGACCCTCATTGTCACAAGCAGGCTACTCCTCCTGCTCAAAGCATCTGCAACCCGATTTGTGATTCCAGACTTGTGTTTAACCACAAAAGTAAAGCTCTCCAGGAAAGCCATCCAACGTGCATGCTTATGAGACACTTTATCTTGACTGCGAATGTGCCTCAAAGACTCATGATCGGTAAACAAAACAAACTCCTTATGAAATAGATAATGGCGCCAATGCTTCACAGCTTGGACCACATCATAAAACTCCAGATCATAAGTGTTGTATCGTAGCTTTGGCCCTGTCAGCTTCTCACTAAAATAAGCAACGGGTCGCCCTCCTTGGTTAAGAACTCCCCCTATTCCAACTTTAGAAGCATCAGTGTGAAGTTCAAAAACTTGAGAAAAATTGGGTAATACCAGAATTGGTGTTGCTGTAAGCTTCTCCTTAATCTTCTGAAATGCCAACTCTCCCTCCTCAGTCCACACAAATGTTTTCCCCTTCATACATTCTGTTACCGATGCCATAACAGAACTGAAATGTGGAATGAATCACCTATAGAATGAAGCAAGGCCATGAAAACTACGCACTTCAGTGATTGTAGTTGGAGTTGGCCACTGCTGTATAGCTGCTACCTTAGATTCATCCACCTGTATACCCTCACCAGAAACAACATACCGCAAGAACAAGACTTTAGGGGTCATGAACACACATTTCTTCACAGCAGCATAAAGACTATCCCTGCGAAGTAAACTCAAAACTTGTCACACATGAATGACATGCTCACCCCAAAGAAGCAATGTAAATAAGAATGTCATCAAAATAAACAACAACAAACTCTCCAATAAAGGGCCTTAGCAATTGGTTCATCACACGCATAAATGTACTAGGAGCGTTTGATAACCCAAAAGGCATCACCAACCATTCGTACAGTCATTCACGAGTTTTGAAGGCAGTCTTCCATTCATCACCTGGTCTAAGATGAATTTGGTAATACCCACTTTTCAAATCCAACTTTGTGAAAACAGTAGCACCATAGATTTGATCAAGCAAGTCATCAAGTCGAGGAATAGGAAATCTGTACCTCACAGTGATTTTATTAATGGCAAGACTGTCAACACACATACGCCATGTACCATCTTTCTTTGGAGTCAATAGATCAGGAACAGCACAGGGGCTCATGCTCTCATGATCGTGACCCTTAGAAATCAACTCCTCAACTTGTCTTCGCAACTCTTCATGCTCAACCAGACTCATTCTGTAATGTGGCCTATTTGGCAATTGGGCACCAAGTTCTAAATCAATGTGGTGTTGGATGTCACGCAAAGGTGGCAACCCATCAGGTAACTCACTAGGGAACATATCTGCAAATTCCTCAAGTAAAGGAATCATTGTGCCAGGAATTTCAACATGTTCAACAACTTCCTTCCCTATTAATACAAACACATCATCCGTCACTTCCAATTCACTTTTAAACTGTGAAAGAGTCAAAAGAGTACCAGAAGGTTTGGTGACTAATTCATTTGGCTTATTAGGTACCCAGAGATTCTGTTTCTCAAATGCTAGTGCCCTTTGGTATGCCTCAGAAACTGTTAATGGGTCAAACATGTTAACAGCATCCATGACTTGAACCCGTAAACCCCCAATGTAACGGGAGACCAATTGTTCCTCCGTCTCTTGTATATCATCCTGTGCAATCAATTGATAAAACTCAGTTGTGTAATCATCAATCTATTTGGGTCCCTGCTTCAGATTCTGTAACCGTTGGTACACCAACCGTTGGTAATTATGAGGAATGAATGTTTCCCTCATGCACTTTTTCATCTTCCTCCAAGTTACAACCTTTGACTTTCCAAGTCTCGCCCGTGTCAGTTTCAACTTTTGCCACCCGGATGATGCCCCACCACGTAATCTGGCAGCAATCAATGAGACTCGTTTGTCTTCAGGAACCTCCTTGAATTCAAACACTTCTTCAACAGAAGTCAGCCAGTCAATAAACGCCTCAGGATCCAAAGTATCCCCATTAAACTCAGGAATGTTAATTCTCATTCTAGATTCCCAACGACGGTTATCACCCCCTTAATTCTGCCTGGGATGTCTTTCCGGATTACCCTTAGAAGACGAACCATCACCTTCAGCAAATAGGTTTTCGTCAAACCCTTCATCTTCATATTCTGGAGGTGTTCATTCCCGCCTTTGATGGTTCATCAAACCCGCCATCTATTCCGTCACTTGTTCCATAAACTGATCCATTCGATCTTCCATTCGAGCCATACGTTGCTCAAACTCCTACCCATAGACTTCATTGAGTGGTCTGTTTCTCCTCGGAGGGATCTCTAACAAGAAATTTAGCTCTGATACCAACTAATGTAGTGCACGATTATGATAAATAGTTTAAAACTGTTAATTCTTATGAATACCAGGAAAAACTCTTCCAAACATTTTGATTCGCCAAGAATGCCGTGGATGGGTATGCTTTGTATCACAAAATTGGAACCTTGATTCACAAAATTGAAAGCAAAATCGAAATTCTTGAAAATTGAAAACTGAAATGTTTACAATGCTTCATCAACCCTAAATAACATCAGGGAATTCAAATGGGCCTAAAAAACATAATGGGCCGGCCCAAAAATGAAAAACAAAAGTCTGAATACAACCGAAAAAATATAAAATGGGCCATATCTCCCATTTGGAGCCGTTTTTGGCCTGAAGGGTGGGCCTAACTGTTTGGCGGTTCATTACTTGATAGAGCTCGTTCCAAGCTTCGAAACGCCTACTTATGGGCCTAAAACGGAGCCCTGTAGCCTAAGTAATGGCCATTTTCGTGCAGCCCTTTTTGTCACACAATCTTGGGCCTCCAGAAACAAAAGGGTCCGCTCTTCAACACTTGGACCTCCATCAATGTGATAAGATTTTATTATTGATGCATGAACGTGTGTTTTATGAGAGCAATTCTAATGCGACTAAATTTAAAAATTAATGGACCAAAAAAGCAACAAAAAGCATACAACAAATCAAGCAAAGCTAGGAGAGAATTGCACACAAAAATCAAAAGAATATATGAAAGAAATAATATAATAAAAAATTAAAAATCATGAATACAGAAAAAGAAAAAAGTAAGTAATGTGATTGCGTACCTTGTTAGAATAGCCATGAAGGAATATAGAGATGATTAATCAGTGAACAGAGATGGCTAGTTGGGTTGTGGACAGAACCTGTAAAAATGAACCGATCTTTTTGGTCACTTGATTTGAGCTTTTTAATAAGAGGGAAATGAATTTATATAGAGTAGGGAAAGAGGTTTGTGATGGTGTTTCATACGATGTGGGAATCCTTTCACTGAAGTGGGGTTGCTATTACTAGAAAGAAATTAAAATAGGAATGTGAAGTGGGGAATTAGATCGACCAATCTACACTTGCACCATGTTGTTTACCTATGTTTTAGCAATCCAATTTAAGTATTTAACACAGGTACAATTGTTGTTATTGTCCCTAATATCTTTTTGATGTGATTTTGTAGTTTTTCAGGTATATCAAAGATCCGGGAGAGGTATTAACTATTGATATAAAGGGAAAATATCATATACGAATTGACAGGTTTGTCGATCAAAAGTCTCGTAGATACTATTTAATGATGAATATCCTACTCGAATTTGTATGTTGTCGTATATGATTGACACATTGAGTGAATAGGCTAATATATATTCCTTATAAAGATTGTATGATTGTCGTTCCTAATTCATTTAATCCTGGTGCCGCCGAATTCAAACAGAGTTTGTTAGATTCATTTCAATCGTACCATACTAAATTCAAAATAAATGAAAAAAAACAACAATAAAACCGAAAAATCGTTCACCACTGCATGCAAATCCGTTACAACGAAGCTATGAACCATAAAGTGCGTCAGTGAGAGGTCTTAATTAAAAAGAGCAGTCAGGTTTTCCATTCATTTACACTATCAGCTTCTACTCTTGCTAGCTATGACACAATCTTATTATAGCTATTAACAACTATTTGAAAGCATATACACTTACCAGCATATTCAATTTCCCTTCACGTTCATTGACATAGCTAAGCTAGATAAGAACTAAATCATAAGATTTCAGTGACTCATCTACGTCTACACCGGTGCTCTCCAGTGTAACCTAATAGTTTTCTATTAGGTTTACACACGCGTATATATATATATTATCACTTCTTCAGCCTATTATAATAAAAAATTTAAAGGACAACTAACCTTTAAAATCGATACCAAGAAACCAGAAAAATGTACTCCATGCCAACGCAAAAGTATGTTTGCACACATTGCAATAGGACGCGAATCCAAATGCTATATAAGGGGAGATTTAGCCGATGTGTGAGATGTCAATTGTTTAAATCATAGATAGCAGAATACATACCTACTTTATGCCCGTAAATTGCAGAAGGTTGGGTTGGGTTGGGTTAGGTTCGGTTCAAAATGGGTCATATTAGTTAGATTGGTTGAATGGGTCAGCTGGATCAGGTTGGCAGGTTGATTCTGCCAAATAACAATGTAAATACGTCAGCATCAAACACATAGACAAAAGTAAATTCTGCCAAATAACAATGTCATTACCATCATACACAAATACGCCAGCATCAAACACATAGACAAAAGTAGCCAGAAACAAGAGGTTATTTCAAATCAGAATTTACAAGATTCATCTAAAGATTGTGAATAAACAGAAAAGTGAACAAAACCAAATTTATCGGAATGAACTGTGAAAGAGGATATTATTAATTCTTCAAAGGAAAAGAACTATGGAATCATGCTTATAAACTACAAGTCTATAATGCATCCATTATGTAATATAAATGATCATAAACTTGTACAACATTTATGATGCATTACGAGAAACCCCCACAATCGTGTTGTACTAAATTTGCCAGTTTAATATATTACCTATTTCAGACAAATAGTTTAGTAGGAACAATAAAATTTATTAAAATCTTTCTCTTCGCTAAAATATGAATCTTTCTTAAAGTGGTTACATAGTAACTTGAATTTAGACAATGGCAAAATTTGTAACAAACTAGTCTGCAAAAAGTGATAAGTTAAAAATTGCAGATTACTTGTATTTTGAAAGTAGCCTAAGGGTGTGTTTGGCAACAACCAGCTAGAGCTTGTGGCTAGAGCTGGAGTTGGAGATTGAGCTTGGGGTTAGAGTTGGGGTTTGGGCTCCTATTCAAAAGCCACTTCAAAAAGCTTCTTGTTTAGAGGCTTATTTTTTCAAGAAGGCCCATATTTTTTATGGTGCCAAACAATACTTACAGCAATGGCTTATAAAAAATAGAAGTTCAAGCCTCCAAAAGCACTTTATCCAAACACACCCTAAATCATGAAATTGTATTGTATATTTCTTTTGCTCAACATGTCAGCTTCACTCACCCAAATTGTAAATATGCTTTTTGTGCGACTTGTGTGATATAATATTGTCAGCTTCACTCCCCAAAACTATAAATAGTTGAGGATGTATATTCTCATCTCAAAAGAGGGGATATGGTGAAATAAGTAGACACTGCGGACTCAATTGGATTGGTGGAATGATATGTATCACCAACAAGCGTCGAGTCGATGGTACCTGTTTAGGGAAGTCAGTACCAATTTGGGGAATGCTAGTAGTGTATATATCCACCAATGCTAGGAAAATGATTCACACAAACATATAAAGAACTGAATCAACTTATGCAAATTTAATAATAAAAGAACCACAAATAATCAGAATTTTGTTTATAAGATATTACCTTGTCAGAAAAGCCATGAATGAGTAGATGATTGAGGACTTTGGAAAGGAACCACAGGGTTAATCGAATACTAAACATAAACCAAATTACCCAATAAGATTAGATGGGTCGGGTTTTGGTGCTAATAAGGTTGTTTTTTGTTTGCGGGATGTTTTTAATGGAATTGGAGTTCATCAAAGGAAGTGGAAAATCAAGGAATGTGAATTCTGTTGAATGAATGGACTTGGTGAATTCGAATGCATTTCATATTTAACCAAACATAATGTAACTAGGATTCTAATTCCATCATATTCAATTATATAAACCAAACGCAGCATAGAATTATTTTCAGTGATCATTTGTAGGTAGAAAGGAGAGAGATTAGTGAGGGTTTCTCATGGGCTCCTATGATATATGTGGCTTTTATTTTTCAGAAAGAAAATAGTATTAGTGTATTACTATGGAAAACAAATGAAACTGCACTAATAAACTGCTTACGAAAAAGCACTTGGCTTAAAACACGATTCTACTTGCAAATAAACCTTCAATAAATTAGTTTCCTTTCGTCATCCTGCTGATCGGCCAGAATCATGTAGGATTATCGATTTAATATATGAGCTATCAGTTGGAATTGACAAATTATATTTTGAAGATTTGCTATTATAGGACTACGAGCAAACATTTGGATTGACTATGTGACTTTGTTAGATATTTATATTTATTGTAAATTTCTTGTAACCTCATTTTGTTAATTTCTATACGTCTACATGAAGCTAAAGTTATACACTTGTATAATCTGATATGGTTATCTAATATAGATTGGTTTTATAAAATGACATTCAAACACTTCTAGTCATATATACTTCTCCTTAGGTTGCTTTATACCCCCTCCGTCCCTAATTTATAGTCCACCTTTCCATTTTAGTATGTTCCAAATTTATTGTCCATTTTGTACTTTCAACCAATTAAAACATTTGAATGTACTGAGATATTAAATCTTATTGGTTGTAGAGTACAACTAGTACACTTTTCTTAAACTGCGTGTTTCTTGTCTGTGGACAATAAAATTGGGATGGATAGAGTATTAAGTACGGAGTATAACCTCTATAGTAGATTTTGAACAGATCACTCCTAAATTACCACTAACAACGTAATTTACGGCTGAAGCTTACATTCTTAAGACAAAATATGACAAAATAACAATATGAATGACATTAATGCATGATCCTGGCTTTCGCCAATATAAAAAGAAACCAAATGCCAGTTATATACTTGTAAAAGAATTCGGATGCAAGTCATAATATATATTAGATTTAAAGTTGTTGCTCAATATGTCAGCTTCACTCACCCAAACTGTAATAAATATGTTTTTTGTGGTACTTGTGTGATATAATATTGTGAGCTTCACTCCCCGAAACTACAAATAGTTGAGTATGTATATTTTCATCTCAAAAGAGAGGATATGGTGAATAGTAGACACTGCGGACTCAATTGGATTGGCGGAATGATATGTGTCACAAAAAGTGTCAAGTCGATGATACCTGTTAAGGGAAGTTGTGGGGTCCCACAATTACACTTGGTTACACAAATGTATTGACACAAGCAATGAATTCTTAACAAGAAGTTTGCGGAATAACACTTGTTAAGTTAGGAAGATTGTGTGTATTACATGTAATAAGATTGTAACAGATTTGAATGTATGACAAGAACACAATTGTTTCAATAGCCAAAAACTTCAATATTATTATTTCAATAATACGGATACACTTATTGTATGAGGGTTACAAAGACCTTGAAGCTAAGTTACAAACTGACTAGAGACTTACACACTCATACAAACATATGGTACATTCAAGCATGTTCTAACAATGAACCATATGACATACTTACACTAAACAACTTGTATAAAATCTATAGAAAATCTACTTTTCTAGAACAAGTTTTCTAGGAAACACGCCAGCATTAAATGCATTGCCATTCCTTGTCTGCTGCGTGTACTATTCCTCAAAAGCATGTCTGCAGTAGGTGTACTTGTACTACAGAGTTGGTAGAAAGTAGATCCACCGAGCAGAACTAACAAAAACGATGAGCATCACTAATGAAATGAACTGGCAGAACTAATCTTTGCATTTCTTCAGTTTTGGCAGAACTAACAGCAAAAAGGCTTGGCAGAACTAATTATTGATTTGACTAGCAGAGCTAACTCTGGAAAACTTTGTCTTCAATAAATGAACATAGCTAACTCTACCAGCAGAACTAAGTCTTCAATCACCAACAGAATTAACTTTCAACAGAGCTAAACACTTAGAATATTTATTCAATTGATCTTCAACAGATTTTAGCCCAACAATCTCCCCCTAAACTTGATCTTTCCATGAACAGATTCAAGTTTTCTTCTTCAAGCTCTTCTCAAATTCCTTTCTTATTTCAGCAGCTCTTTTCTTTCTGATTTCTTCATTCTGAACAGCATGTCTTTCAAGTGCCCTTTTGTAGTATTGCTGAACTTCATGAACTAAAGAGGCAGCTGTATCCAGATCATCACATTTGATAGTTAAAGAGAGCATAGAGCTTAACTGACCCACATTCCATGGATACTCTGTGCCAATGAAGAAGTAGGCAAATACTCCACTTTGAAGTTGCACCAGATGTACTCCATTGTGTGATTAGCAGTGCCATGCCTTTGTTCTTGATCTGTCTTTGTAGAAATCATTCTCTGCATCCATCTCATACAGAATTGAGAGACTGTTATAGACAATGTGTTCATCACTATGCTTCTTTGCATTTTGATATTTTCTCATTGCAATTCTCCACATGTCATCCAAATCATCTATAGATAATGTCTTAATGCATCTGTAGAAGGATTGAAATTTCTCTTCTGTGTTCCCAGCCTTCACAATATTTAGCCATTTCCTCATCTGGCCATCTGTGTCCCACAACCAATCAATCACAGGGAAATGTACTGCAATAGGCACTTTTGGGCTTTCAACTTCAACCATAGATCTGATCTGGTTCCAATCAACCACTTCTTCTTCAATAAACTGTGCAGGCTCAGATGTAGAAGGCACCATAGTAGGTACTTCTGTTTCACTTGCATCCTTTATCATATCATCCTGATCATTTCTTATAGCCATTCTTTTTCTTCTTTTGAGATGAAGGGTTTCTGTTGGAATTTTTCTTTTCAAAGCATCAAGATCATCTTTTTCTTTTCTTTCCATCTCTGCCTTTGCCCTTTCAATATCTGCCATTCTTTTTTTGTTTCTCTTTTTCTGCAGCTGTAAGAATTTTAACCTTTGCTGCAGCTGCACTCCTGGACTTTTCCTCTATGGATCTTTTGGTGCTCTCTTCAACGTCCCTTTGATTTTTTAGATACATTCTTTCCAGATCATAGAAGTCCATTGACATAAGCTCCTTGAGTGTTCTCCCAGTGTTGTTTTTGACTACTCTGGCATATTGATCTTTGAGTTGCCTTTGAGTAGGAGCCCTTTTTCTTTTCTCCTCCATCCTTTTATGAGCATCATGCTTTCTCCTCTACTCCAGAATATCCAGATACCATATTAACCTTTGATCAGGAGTGAACTCTTCCATTTGAGCTTTGTGAGTCCCATCTGCTAGTAAATGATCAAAGAATATTTGCTCCTCTGAGGTCATCATAATTTTCACATCATCCCCCATATACACCTCAACAAATCTGCTCCTGCCTTCTTCATTGAATTGAGCTTGCAGATTTCTGGCAACTCTTTCACTTACAGCCTCAAGCTCCTTTTTCTTCAAAGGTTTCACGGGCTCAACCATTTTCTCTTTACCTTTAGCCTTAGCTAAATCAATCTCTTTTTGTTTCAAGGCTTCATCAACTGCTATAGGCCTAACCTGTGACAAAGGAATTTCTTTGATTGTTATTCCAGTAGAGCTCCTTCCTTGTTCTATGCTCTTTGCCACTTTTAGAAGTGCATCTGCAGCAATCTGCTCAATATCAGTCATAGCAGAGCTAATTTTCTCCTTGGGACTGGCAGACTTAACCATTTCTGGCTCATTAACCCTAGCAGAACTAACCAGTGCACTAGCAGAACTAACTTTTGCACTAGCAGAACTAATTTCTGCATCTACCATCCCACTAGCAGCACTAACACCAGCATTTACACCAGCAAGAGTAACACCAGCAGCACTGTCCAACATATCCTTAGCACTTGACTTTGCAGCATCAGATATGTCTTCATCTAATACTTCTAGAATCAAACTTCCAACCACATTTCGATGCTGCTCTGCACTCACATCATCATGTATGCTCTCATCCACTTCCATCACATTATTTGCAGGCTTTTCTAGATCATCAAGATCTTTCTCATATTGTTTCTTCTGCTCTTCCTCAGCCAGAATTAAATTAGCCTGTTCCTCAATCATTCCTACTTTCTCTGCTTCCCCTGCACCAGTGAATTCAAATTGATCTGCATTTTCCTCATCACTTGTGCTTTCATCAACTAGTAATCTTTTCAGTATAGTAGACTTACTATCAGCCTTACTTTTGTATTCCTCCCTCTCCTTCATCAATAAATCCACCTTCTCTTTTAATTGGGCAATCTCCACCCTTTGATCCTCCACCTCCTTTGACAATTTTGTACAGATAGCCATCAATTCATTTAAAGTTAAGCTATCCTCACCATTGCCAGAAGTGTTACCCTCCTTTAATGGATCATTGGAACTTTTAGCCAATTTCTCAGACCTAGTCTGAGCATCATTAGTTCCCAATATGGTTTCTTGGCACCTGGGACCACTGGATACATTGATATCCACTGGATCCTCAGCAATAGAAGAGTCCAATGGCATCTCAATATCATGTGTTGCCATGGATTGGGTCCTAGTTCCAGTACCACTGTCCTGTTCTACTAGTGAGGTAGCCACAGTAGTGGTAGCCCTTTCCATATGGTCTCTCTGCTCCTCAGTGACCACCTCATTTTCATTTACATTTTTGGACTGAGGCAAATGAGGAAGAGGAGCCTCATTTGTCTGTTTCTTAACCTTTTTGGCTTTGGATTTGGTAGGCTTAGGGTCCCTTGTTCTTTTTTTTTGAAACTATACCACTTGGTTGAGAAGTAGTGGGAGTTTCTACTTCCTGTGGCATAGTGGAAGGCATGTTTAACATGTGATCAGTTAAATTAGTCACCTTCCCAGAAAATTCTTTCCCTTTGACCATCCCCTTTCTCCTCATATTTGCAAAAGTCTTTTTAGATAAGTTGGAGAGGATCAATCTACCACCTTCCCTGGGTAGATCTTGAATTTCTTGGTCAATAATGTGTTGTAAAAATTTTGGATACATTAAAAATTAATCTTTTGATTTCTCAAGATTGTTTACCATTCCATTAAAAATCAATTTAGAAAAATTAAACTTCTCATTATTGGCAAGACAAATTAGAGCAGAAGCAATGTTACTGCTAAATTGCTCCCAAGAAGTTTTCTTTTGAGAAATGCAGGGTTGTAGGGTATGGATTAAAATTTTCCATTGTTGAGAGAAGAGCTGTTTGTAATAAGTCAATTTTTCCGTTCTCTCCCCCTCATACCCATACAACACAAGTTGATCATGTATCTGAGACGTAGCATAGCACTCCATACCATCTGCATCATCTAGTAAAAGATGAGCATGTATGGATGCTTCAGATATAGTGATACGCTTCTCATTTACTGTTGCCGTTATAATTTTAACCCCATTTTCTTCTGACACCACGGCAGATGTCCAGAAGTCATTGATGTGTGAAATATAAATCATGGGATTAACAGTAAGTGCAAACCTGATGGATGTGCACTTCAAGAAATCTATGATTTCATGATAATCATCTGACCCTTGTGATTCGAGAAGAAAGCCACAGACGTTGTGTTGGTCACCAATGTCGAGTGGTTTAGAAGAAGAAGATGATGATGTCATTGTTGAATATGAAAATTGCAAGTAGGTTTGAGAGGTTTGTTTAAAGTGAATTTCAATTTTCAAGAAAAAGTGCAAGTGAATTGAAAAAGTGTAGTGTTTGGCAGGTTAAATACTATTTGAAAGTAAACAATACTTTCAAGCCCTAAAACAACACTAGCAGAATTAAAGTTTGAAAAAGGTACTGGCAGAATTTAGTTTTGCAAATTAACTCTAGCAGAACTAATTTCAACCTTTCTTCACACTTGGACAATTCCACGTCACTAGTTTATTAATTTAGCCGCAGAACTAACTTGTGCTAGCAGAATTAATATTGTTGAAAACTGAGTTAGCAGAACTAATAACCTTCGAGCTTTTAATCCTGCAATATGTTAGCTCAAAAATACAATTGAACTAGCAGAATTAATTTGTACTAGCAGAACTAAATAAGATAACCAATATATATACTAGCAAAACTAAGTAGTGAAAGTATAAATATTGACAACCTTATAATATCTGCTATAACAAACTAAAGTATCAAGTGTAACCCCTTTTTTTGAAAAACACTTTGAAAATAGATAATGATTATAATGAGCTATTCATCATCCCTATACCAGTAATCAAAAATGTAAACCTTCCAACATCAAAAGCCTTTGTGAACAGGTCTGCAAGTTGATTATGCGTATGTATTTTGAAAATTTGAATTAATCTTTTCTCATTACAATCCCTAATGAAATGATATCTAATTTCAATATGTTTTATCTTGGAGTGCTTTACAGGGTTATTAATGATACTTATAGCAGCATTATTATCAATATACATGGGAGTATTTAGAAAAGTCAAATCATAGTCTAGCATCTGATTTTGAATCCATAGGATTTGAGCACAGCAGCTTGATGCAGCAACATATTCTGCTTCTGCTGTTGATGTAGACACTGTAGTTTGCTTCTTACATTGCCAAGATACTAACCTATCTCCGAAGAACTGACATCCTCCTGAATATGACTTTCTATCCATATTGTTACCTCCATAATCACTGTCAGAATATGCTACCAAATTGAAAGAAGAATTCTTTGGATACCATAGGCCCAGTTTAGGTTGACCTTTTAGGTATTTAAAAATTCTCTTTACAACATGAAGATGAGATAACTTAGGATTAGTTTGAAACCTTGCACACATACATACTGCAAACATGATGTCTGGTCTACTGGATATAAGATACATCAGTGAACCTATCATGGATCTGTAGAGATGTTCATCAACACACTCCCCTTCAAGATCTGCAAGTAGTGGTTTATGTGTTTCCATGGGTGTGCTTGCAACCTTTGCATCATTGAATCTAAACTTATCCAAAATGTCTTTCACATATTTATCCTGACTTATGAAGATTCCATCTGCTTTCTACTTCACTTGAAGACCCAAAAAGAAAGTCAATTCTCCCATTGAACTCATTTGAAATTTCTGATGCATAAGAGTTTCAAATTCTTTGCAAAGACTATCTCCTGTTGAACAAAAAATGATATCATCTACATAGATTTGTACTAGTAGAATATCACGTTCAATTCTTTTGATAAACAAGGTTTTGTCTATAGCACCTCTTTTGAAACCATTATCCAATAGATACACAGACAGAGTATCATACCAAGCTCTAGGAGCCTGATGCAATCCATAAAGTGCTTTGTCCAATCTAAGCACCTTATTTGGATATTTGGGATCCTCAAATCCTGGTGGCTGACATACATACACCTCTTCATCTATCTTTCCATTTATAAATGCACTTTTCACATCCATCTGATATACCTTAAAGTTATTGAAAGAAGCATAAGCCAAGAACAATCTAATAGCCTCAATTCTTACCACAGGTGCAAATACCTCATCATAATCAATTCCTTCTTCTTGTGAATATCCCTGTGCAACTAATTTAGCCTTGTTCTAAATTACTATGCCCCTCTCATCCTTTTTATTTATGTATACCCATCTAGTACCAATTACCCATTTTCTTTTGGGCAGATCCATCAAAGTCCACACATTTTGGATTTTGAATTGAAGTATCTCCTCTTTCATAGCTTCAATCCAGCTTGGATCTTTCAAAGCTTCAACAACTTTCTTGGGCTCCATCTGTGATAGAAAACAAGCAAACAAAGAGAAATTTGCATGTTCATCAATAGTTTTAGATGACCTTCTTGTTTGCATGGGAGCATCAATTGCTCCAATGACATTCTCCAGTGGCATATAGCTTTTATGAGCTTGATATTGTGGACCAGCAGCCATTTCTATCCCAGATTCTAAATTGGTAAGATCCTGATCCAGATAGGTGTCTTCTTGAGTCATTTGCCCACTTGATTCTGACACCTCTATCCTTGATGGTTGTTGATCCTCCTGTGCATCTTCATTTACTGGAGTTTCAGTTGATGCTTTTTCTTGTTGAGGACAATCTGGATCTGATGATGTATTGCCATCACCATATGCACCATTATCATCCAGGTTTGATGTAATGGGCTTTGAACTCTGTTGTTGATCAGGAGTGGAAGACTCAAACACTGCAGGTGGGTCAGGTAACCATGTTGGAAACAAAACAAATTATGGTGATTTGCTTCTTTGTTGTCCTGCACTTGTACCTGCATTTGTACTTGTACTTGTACCTGCATTTGATGACTCATGCATATATCTAAGAGATTTGGTTAATGCATCAATGTCAAACAGGTGAGCTAGACCTTTTCCTAAAGCATTAGGGGTGTGCTCTTTAAAGGTCACATCTAAGGTTTCTTCCACTATTCTAGTTCTACTGTTGAATACTCTATATGCTTTTCTCTGGAAAGAGTAACCAACAAAGAACCCCTCATCAGCTTTACTTTGAAATTTGCCTAACTGATCCTTGGTATTTAAGATAGTAACAGGACATCCAAATGGTTTAAGAAAGCTAACTAAGGGTTTGTTATTCAGAAATAACTCATAATGTGTCTTGTTGTGAGGCTTAACAACTAATACCCTGTTCTGGACATAACAAGCAGTGCTAATTGCTTCTGCCCAGAAGGTCATTGGTAGTTTAGCATATGCTAACATGGTTCTAGCAGCCTCAATAAGTGTCCTGTTCTTTCTCTCTGCTACTCCATTCTGTTGTGGAGTTCTAGGAATACTATATTGTCTATCTATACCCTTGGATTCACAGAATTTATCCATCTCTTGATTTCTAAACTCTGTTCCATTATCACTTCTGATGATCTTTAGCTTCCTATTGGTTTGATTTTCAATCTTAATGATGAAAGACCTTAGTATGTCTCCAGTCTCATCTTTGGTTCTAAGAAAGAATACCCAACTAAACCTGCTATAATAATCAGTGATCACTAGGCAATATGACTTATTACCTATACCACTCACATTTGTAGGTCCAAATAAGTCCATGTGCAGTAAATGTAAAGGTGAGTCAATAGAGTTCAGTGTTTTGGTCTTATAAGAGGATTTATGTTGCTTGCCTTTTTGACATGCAACACAATGGTCATCACATGAATATGTTTTCTCTGGTAAACCTCTGAAAAGTTTTCCTTTAACAAGTTTGTTTATTGTTTTAAAATTCATGTGACACATCCTTCTATGCCAAAGGTCAGATTCATCAACAGTTGCTTTTGAAATAAGACAATTCAATTCAGGTTTAGGTACAAACTTAGCCAATTCACAACTGTACATGTTGTTCTTTTTGGGAATTTTCATCAAAATCATTTTTGGGTCAAGAACAAACTTCTCAGAAAGAATACATCATTATGTGTCATTAAAGAACACTGGGTTCCTTTTCTCAATTATTTGGCTAACACTTAGCAGGTTGTACCTCAATTGTTCAACATAACACATCATTGAAACTCATCTTATCACTGTTGACATTTCCCATCCCTGTAATCCTTCCTCCTCTAGGATTACCTCCAAATGCTACAGGACCTCCATCAAGAGCTTTGAAGTCCTCCAACCTGCTTCTGTCTCCTGTCACGTGCCTAGAGCATCCACTATCAATGTGCCATAGGCTTTTCTTCTTGCTCTGCACATATCAATGACAAAAGATCAATTTCTCTTGGGAACCCAAACCAATTTGGTTTTGGGTGTCCCTTTTTTATCAACAACATCAACTCTTTTGAAAGTTATTGATGCTGATGTCATTTTAGATGGTTTCCAAACCCAACTGATGTTTGACTTGACAAAATTAAGTGGTCTGGCAGAATTAATTTCTGGACCACTTCTATTTTGCCTAGCAGAACTAAATCTGGTTAACTTTTGCCTAGCAGAATTAACACTGTTGTTTTTCTTGGCAGACTTAAAATTTGTCATAGTCATTTTAGTTCTGTTGGCATTAACTTTGTTCAACACTCCTGCACTTCCTTTTGATGCAGCAGAGCTAACTTTTGCTTTTGACTTCTTTACTACACTGGCAGAATTAACTTTTGTTTTGAAATTTTGATGGTTAATTCTGTGAGCAGTAGTCCATGATGATTGCTTAACCCTTTGAAATCTTGGGTTATAATAGCAGTCATTTTGAAGATGATTAAATCTTCCACAGATGAAACAAGCTTTCTCATCAATTCTTTTGAAATTTGATCCGAGTTTTTGAGAAACCATTTGATACTAGTTTCTTTGGTTTCCTCTTGAATTTTTACTTGATTTTGAAGATGATGATGAGCTAGCTGAACAAACACATTTAGTACATTTAACAACAACAATTTTATCATTTACTGGTGTGTTGACAGATGTACTAACACCTTCTCCCTTTAGATTTTTCAAGTTCATCTTAGCTTTTTCCTGAAATAATTTCTTACCCTCTGCTAGTTTCTCAGCCTTAAACTTAGATACTAGCCTAGTAACAGAGTTAAGTTTTGAATAAACTTTCTCATTTTCCTTAGGTTCATCCTCATCATCTGAATTCCACTCAGATACCTCAACCTTTTCTAGATCATTTGCATTTTTGTTCAATGCAGCAACAGGATCTGCTTGCTTAACCTCATCTATCATTTTCTCCTTAAGCTTACTTATGTCTAAGTCAGTTTTAGGAGGCATGTATGTGTGATTGTAAGGTGGAGGTACACTGTTAAGATTATAACCTAAGCCAGTTTTAATCTTATCATGAATTTGATTCTTAATCAGATTTTGAACACTTTCAGAAGCATTTTCTAGCTCAGCCACTGTAAGTTTGATGCTTTCTTTTTCAGCAGTGACTTCATCTAGCTTCTTAATTAAATCATCAACCTTATTTTACAAAACATCTTTTTCATACTGAGCATACTTAAGATCATAATCATATTGTTCCTCATTTTTCTTGTATGCCTTCTAAATCTTTTTCATACTGAGCATACTTAAGATCATAAACATCTTTTTCAGCCACTGTAAGGTTGTGTGTTGGCTTCTAATGTCCCAATCCCTAAGTTCCTTACAAATTATAGCATTATGATCTCTGTAATGTTTAACAGTTTTTCTTACACACATTAGAACATAATTTTGCTTGTACCTCATAAGGAACTTCATCTGATGTATCTTCTTCTCCAATAGCCATCAAAGCATGATTCTGAGGTTCCATTTCAGCTTGATCACTCCAATCATAACCCATACCATCTTGTGAAACAAGAGCATTTGGTGTAGATTCTTGAACATGAATGGTTCTTTTCTGAGGACCATTGTATGCAACATTGTATCCACCAGATCTCTGTCCATTTTCCTCTTTCCTTGGAGATCTGCACTCTCTAGCAAAATGACCCAATTTGTGGCAGTTGTAGCATTCCACTTTGCTTTTGTTAAACCCCACATTGTCATCTCTTTTCCTGCAAAATTATTCCTTCCTGTCCTTTGCAAGAACCTCTTTACCCTCATGGTAATCATTGCCATCTGCCATTTAATGTCCATTTCCTCTAGATCATCAGGATTTACTTGCTCTAATTCTTCATTAGTCAGTGAGGAGTTCACATGACTAGCAAAGAAAGCTTCTACAACTTGATCTGTAGACTTTTCCTGTGTCCCAGATGATGATCCAGATCCTACAACTTTCACAACAGATACAGATCAATAATTCTTTGGATCTGCCTTAGACCTTCCCATGGACATGAAAGCAGCATTATGAGAGCCTTGTGCTTCAACAACAATTTGCTTTCTGCTTTCAACTTCAGGCTCAAAAGCTATGAGATCATTATATAGATCATTGAGCTCCTTGTCATCTAAATCACTTCTTTGCCTTAGACCAACTGTGTACATGGTCCATTCTTCACCCAAAGATCTTAAGAATTTTCTGTTAAGATCATCTTTGTCTATGACAACTTTGTGATTCTTAAGCTCACCAACTAACTTTCTATACCTGTTGAACACTTGAGTCAAAGTCTCAGACTTGACAGAGCTAAAAATTTCAAACTGCTATTTGAGCATGGATCTTTTGTTCTTCTTAGTGCTTTCATTCCCAGCAAATCTCTTGTCCAACTCTTCTATAAGCACCTTAGCATCTTCAACTTGCTCAAACTCACTTTGATACTCATTTGGAATAGAGAGTAACAGAGTGCTTAAAGCTTTGAGTTCTGTAGCTCTTTCTCTTCTTTCTTGCTCAGTTGTTGGTGTACCTCTTGGTAATCTTACACCATTAGCATCAGTTTTATATATGGGACAATTTTCCACAATGTCCCATAACTGATAATCAGTAAGCAACTTGTGTTGCTTGATTCTATTTCTCCACATATGGTACTCATCAGGTCTAAGAATAGAAATTCTAGACACCTGGATACCATCTACAAATTCTGATGCCATACTAACAATATCAAACTTAAGGATGAACTAAACCTCAAACTATCAACTGTACTATCCCAGATCTTCCTGAATCCAAAGCTTACACAAGCTCTGATACCAATTGTGGGGTCCCACAATTACACTTGGTTACACAAATGTATTGACACAAGCAATGAATTCTTAACAAGAAGTTTGCGGAATAACACTTGTTAAGTTAGGAAGATTGTGTGTATTACATGTAATAAGATTGTAACAGATTTGAATGTATGACAAGAACACAATTGTTTCAATAGCTAAAAGCTTCAATATTATTATTTCAATAATACGAATACAATTGTTGTATCAGGGTTACAAAGACCTTGAAGCTAAGTTACAAACTGACTAGAGACTTCACACTCATACAAACATATGGTACATTCAAGCATGTTCTAACAATGAACCATAGGACATACTTATACACTAAACAACTTGTATAAAATCTATACAAAATCTACTTTTCTAGAACAAGTTTTCTAGGAAACATGCCAGCATTAAATGCATTGCCATTCCTTGTCTGCTGCGTGTACTATTCCTCAAAAGCATGCCTGTAGTAGGTGTACTTGTACTGCAGAGTTGGTAGAAAGTAGATCCACTGAGCAGTATTAACAAAAATGATGAGCAGCACTAATGAAATGAACTGGCAGAACTAATCTTTGTATTTCTTCAGTTTTGGCAGAACTAACAGCAAAAAGGTTTGGCAGAACTAATTGTTGAAATGACTATGATGCGCTCCCAGCCGTCAGTGTCGTTGGTGTTGTTGTAACGACTGAGGGGCGATCATGGTGTTTTCAAATTTATTTTGCTCGGGGCCTAAACCTCCGAACTACCTACTGGTATTGGGTACAAATACCTAATACTAGTACGTGGTAAGGATGATCAGGGTCGTCTCCAGACGGTCGAATTTGAAGTGAAGCTCATTTGGATAATTCAGTCTTCAAGATGGGGTTCAGATAGTTGGTTTTGTTTGGTTTTTATCTAATTTAAATAACTAAAACAATAAAATTAAAATAAACTAGCTAGCACGTATGGAACAACTAAGAACAGGGAAGACGTGGTTTACCATGACTTGGGATAGTATAATACCGGGATGGTGTTTATGATGGGGACACTTTCAGATTAATAGATTAACAGACTTTGGTGTAAACACTAGAACCCTACCAGTTAAATTCCCGTTGGCATGTCACTAGGAACTAGGTTATCGTGATTCTGATCGGAGAAATAAGCTAAACTCCCAA
Organism: Pseudognaphalium luteoalbum; assembly: GCA_963422505.1. Taxonomy (NCBI): domain Eukaryota; kingdom Viridiplantae; phylum Streptophyta; class Magnoliopsida; order Asterales; family Asteraceae; genus Pseudognaphalium; species Pseudognaphalium luteoalbum. The sequence continues at coordinate 56,195,199 of OY730196.1, forward strand.
TACTTACCTAGTTGAAAGATAAGCAACCTATCTTGGTGAAAAACCGAGGTACATGAATAAAGAAGCATATTGTCTCATAGGTCCGACCGTTCTTAACACCTAAGCTTATCTCGCGTTCTTCTAAATGTGTATTTAATTATTAACTTGCTATGTTAAAAGAACCAAATATGTAAGATCTAGGGGGTTCATGTATCTAAGTCACTAAGACTTTCCTTTCTAGACCTTGTTAATACTTTTCTTAAGCTCTAATTACTTTGATTTATGACCTAGACCTCTCCTTTTCAAACAGTTATACATCCCTGGATTATTTGCAGTTTGTCAAAACGTGTTTCATATGCACACCATACCTTTCAGTAATAAACAGTGTACTTTACAGAGTAATTCCACGACCTCTTACGTCTAACGTGCGGTCAGGAGTAATTGACAGTGAAAGTGGCATTCTAAACTATTTAAATAAAAAGCAGTGTAGAAATGTAAATCTAATATGTACAACGAATGGTTTCACCGTGTCTTACTTATTGCACGTCATGGGTACAGATAACTACTTACCATAATTAAGGTTCATGACTCCCTAATATCTAAGTTGTAGTCACGTGGATAACTAGAAAGGGTGCTCCATAAATTAGGTCTAGTGTCATATATTTAAACAATAACAAAGTATAATAATTCCCATTCATATAAGTTTCTTTTTATAAATTTAAACTATGTTGGAATGAGTTGTTTTTACGATCCTATCAACTAACTAACGTAGAGTTGTCCGCAATCAGATACAAGATATGTCACATGGATAGTAAACACAAACAATTACAATACACCGGAAGTTCTCCCAAATGTACTGAACATATCGGCCAACGACTACCCTCGAATCCTATTCCCCAATCTCGGTCATCAGAGACGTCCGTATCATGGCATGGTCTATTGAATAAATAGTCGCATAAACAGGTTTTACCCTACCAGAATAAGTTGGGGCAGTCTGGTCATAAGCGGTTGGCCAAACATGCCATCATTCGTTCATAATATTATAATTAAACTATAAACAGAAATTCATTTAGCACATTTATAATATTGATCCTTAATATAACTACCTTCGGTCATCCCAGACTTCCATACGTTTGTACTCCGCATAAAGCGTTTCCAGCACTATATCCCGGAACAGTCGAATAGGGGCCGTCATATTACTTTACAATATTTAATATCATCCCATTATAACGATCTAAATCATGGAAAACATATAAGCAAATACTCGCATATCATGGCAATAGACATTTCTAATGTTAATAAATTGTAAACTTCAAACAAGAACATTACAAATAATTAATAAAAGAAAGGATAGATATTACCCGTAATTATTGCGAGCAAAGCGATGCTTATATTACTTCCGAATATTCCAAAGCGTTACATTTCTAAGCTAGCTACTACTAACTACTACATAATTAATCTCCTACTTATCTCTCACTAAATTAATTAAATTAGCTTAGAGAGAAAGTAGAGAGAAAAAGAAAATAAAAGCTAGAAAGAAATAAGAAAGATATGAAAGGTGTGGAAGGTGTGTAGGTGAAAGTTCAACTGAAACCCATGCCTCCTATTTATAGGAGAGTTTTGGTGCATTTTAGCAAGTGGTAGCTCACAATAGCAAAAGGTGGAAAAGGTGGTGGCACCGGGTACGCGCAGGTGGTGGCACGAGGTACGTAAAGTTGCGTAAAGGTGGTGCACGAGGTACGTAAAGTTGCGCAAAGGTCTAGCACCGGGTACACGAAAGGAAAAAAAAGCACGATCCGTGCGGGTGAGTGGTGGCCGGCGACGGTGGGGTGGCTGGCCGGCGGCGGCTGGCACCCCCCCGCACAGGTTCGTCGCCTGTTGCCTCGTTTATCGATTCGTGCGTGTTTTCTTCGTTATGCGTCCGTTTGTGTTGATTCTTTTTGCGTTGGATTTGTAATTCAAAAATGAAGCTTTTTATGAAAAGAAATCCCAAAAATACATCTTTGAACTTTAGATGTGTCGTACGAATCGTTTGGATCTTCCGGCGTACGTAGAATCTTCATTCTTCGTCCGTTTTTGTTGATTCTTCTTCTGTTGGATTCGTAATTTGAAAACGAACATCTTGGGTATGATGAATGTTGGTGATGGGTACTTTTTCCTTGAAATCTCATTTTGATGTCTTGAATCTTTACACGTGCGTGGAATCTTCGTTTTTCGGCCGTTTTGCTTGATTTTTCTCGTGCAACCTTGTTTAGATCTTTTTAGCATATTATCAATGATTTGTGCATTTTTTGAGTCCAAATGCCAAGTATTGCTCCAGAATGAGAGAGAAATCGGTGGTAAAAACGTGACTTTTTACGCGATATCAAGTATCCCACACTTAGAACTTTGCTTGTACTCAAGAAAACTCATTCTTAAAAAGCTTCTCGAAGGATTCTAGTCGCATTAGTTTTTAGAGATACCATTTTTCAAAGAATATAAAGTTACAGTTATCAAAGAGTTTTCACCGGAAACTAAGGGTCTATAGAATTTGATACCTTTTTCGAGCAACATAAATGATGATCATGACTAGGCAATCCTCACAAGTGGGTCACTCAAATCACTCAAGTGTTTAGGGTTTCCTACTTACTAGTGTCAATCACTCAGATAGCCTGTCATGCAACATTCTCATCATAGGCTAGATCGAGAATCATATCTCCATCACTTTTGATGAGGACGGTACTAATCTTTCGAGATATCTTTGAAGGAATCAGATGTTTTGGGTTGAAGAAGGTGTGAGGGTTTTCCTTGTATTTTCTCGAAACTTTTCTTGAGAGAGTTTCTTTGGAATTTCTCAGATTTTGAAAGGACTACATAGCCTTTTTCTTTCTTTTTCTTTGGAATTTTTCTTTTCTTGGCCCTTTTACTTGATCCTTGGGCTTTTAGGTTTTTTCTGACAGCTTTTGCTGAATTTCTTTTTCTTGGTGCTCCTTTTACGGATGATGCTCATCCTTTGGGGAACGCTCCGATATATTTTATGGCTTTGTATTAGGCTGCAAAAGTCTTGGAAAATCAAGAGTATCTTTGAGAGTTCGTCGGAAAATGAAACTTCTGTACGTTCGGGATGAATATTAGGAGGTTTTGATTGGGTGTGAAGAGTGAAGGTTGAGTGGGTGGATGTTTGATGGTGGAAGGGCGTTTGGATTCCTTAGAAGTTATCAAGATGGGTTGTACCTATGCCACGTATGGCATTCATCGGTGTGATCTCGAAATGCATTACAAGAGCAAGTTCTAGTTCAAATGCATACATCGGCACATAAATGAAACGAAAAGTGAAGCATTTTAAATGATGAATGCTAGTCATGGGCTCAAACCTCACGAATCGAATGTTTTGGTCAATGCCTAAACATGTGTTTCCCTTTTCGTCCGTATCGTATTCTAAGAAAACCGTTTTGTTTCTTTGTTAAAACTCGTTTCTTGCTGTAATTTACATTTTTGGAAAAGAGAGGTTCTAAAGAATGTTGCTTTTGAATCCAAAGAAATTTGAAAATTTCTCCATTTTTTTTTAGCCTTTTACTGAAAATATTTTTTATTTTACGGACAAGAGGTTAAACTTGCGGTTGCAGACCGTATATCCCACACTTAGAGGAACATTGTCCCTAATGTTCGAATCTATGTATTGAACACCTCTTGTCGAAGTATCCCACACTTAGAATTTCTACTAATTATGGAAAATATGTCTTAGTATTTTGTGGATTCCAAGGATCCCACACTTAGTGTTTGGAATGGATATAGGTCGATATAATCTTGCAAAAACGGATGAATAAACTAGAGAAAGGAACGCAGAACTCCCCTATCGTCTATGCGACTATGAGCTGAGGATCTGAATGGTTGACTGTGTCATCTCCAATGGTTTCTGAAAGTATAATCTTTCCTTAATCACTCAACCAGTTTTCTCACGAAAATAACTAAGAACTAAAGGATAGATTGCAGAAAAAGGAAGTGATGTCGCCCTTCGGACACAAGCATAATTGACCAATAAACACCAAATGTTGGATAGAGGTTAATGGACAAAGATCCTAATCTTCAAGAGCCGCTGTTGTAACTTAATTGCTCCTAACGATCTGAAAGTGTTGAATCCAATGACCGTGAATCTTTATTACCCGAGATCTTTTGCCGACAACTGATGTAATGAATCTGATGTTGTTCTTTTATCGACTGAGATCTCTAGTTTCCAAATTGTTCCCGTATCTATTCCTTTGTATGAATAGTCCCTGAGGGTGATGGTTGTATATGAAGGGGTGGATGGATGGCTGAATGTGGGTGGATATGGTGATGATGGTTTTGGGTTCCATTATGTGGCAAGGTTTAGCTATAAGATTGGAATTTGTGGGCACATATGATGAGTATTGAGCTGATCAACTTGATGAGCTAGTCATAGACAACTAGAAATCATCTTCGTATCTAGAAGTGTCATCTCTTGTCCCCTGCAAAGCAATGCTCCAAAGATTCCCATACTCAATGAACTGTAAGCTCCTCTTGTCGTCTTTCCATTATCCTTAGAGATTCTTTATCCATAGGCGTTAGTCCCTATCTGTTACAAGTAGATCAAATAAACATGATCCAACAAACAAGTGATTATTCTCCAAATCATAGATTCACTGGTTTGCGAAGAACCTATCAAAGTGAGTGCTTTGTAGATGAAACAAACCAGTGTATGACTTTGAGTTTAATCTTATACAAAAAGTGTTAGTTGCCTATAATTTCACCGCAGCACAAATAGCAGACATGGAAATACTAGTATTATTAGTTGAATCAGGTAGCCAAGTATAAAGATATCCAAAGCACATATTTTTAAGCGAGTTCGAGCATAATACACATATTGACATACAAATCATGTTATCAGATTAAGCATTAGTATCTCATGTATGTTCACAATAATATATGTAAGTACCTCGAATGCTCGAAACATGTCAGTGGGTGTTTAGAATGACTAAGGCTCCTAACTCCTAGTAGGTTTCCATTTTTGTGAGTGAAAGAGATAACAAGAACTTTAGAAAATGGTGAAAAATAGATTTTGCAATAAATTCCAAACGACTGGGAGTAGGAAGTACAAAAATTTGACTTTTAACGAAGTAATTTCGCAAACCATCCATTTTTGTTCACAAAGATAGAAAACTTGGAACATTCATTTTAGGGTTTCATTTCTACTTATGGGGGTAAATTCACTACTTAAACTACTTTAACTACTACTGATAATCCTATGTTAGACACGGGTTGCCTCCCGAGAAGCGCTTGTTTTTGTTCGAGTCACTAGCTTGACTCCAAACCTATTTCATGGGAAATCTAGGGGGCTCCCTTGCATCCATCAGTAGATACAAGCGGAAGTATTGGTGCATACCTAGGGGATTAAAGTGGACTATGGTCAGGGTGTGTCCAATCAGTGGAAGAGGCATTGTAAAGTGAGTGATTTGTATTATTTGAGGTAAAACAAAGCTCTCGACTTTTTCTACCTCTTGAGTTTTGGGTTGTTCGGGTTGGTCAAAGAGGTCCTCATCACTCCATGACGTGTACGTCATTATGTAATGGAGAGATGGTTTGTAGGGTGCTCTTGATGTAAAACCCACCTTGCTTCCTAAAGCCTTTGCTTGGATGATAATGTTGTACTTTGGGCATGGAGGTGGGACAGTGTCCATTAGTGTCTCCAATCTTGTAGCAACGTTATCATAAAATACCTGGGTGTTTGTCTCCTCTAAGGTATTAGTAAAGTCTATTAGATCAGGAAGTGAATCAATCAAATGGATTTTTGGAATATAGTCAACCACCACAGGTTGTGGGACGTGTTCAATCATATCAGTTTGAATGAGTTCACTATTTAGAGTCGGTATGTATTTCTTCAGTCCATGTGAAGCTAAGTTTTCTTTGTAAATTTCCAAATTCGGGCTTTCCATCTCGATCTCGTCGTCTACTTCGTCATCCTCATCACTCTGGCCGGAAGTTTCGAGTTGTAGTGGTTCGGAAAGTTCTTCTAGAATAAACCCTCCGTCGGTCTTTGACGTTGATAGGTCGGGAATAGGTGAATGTGAAGGTTTAGAAAATTGGGTTGGTGTGGAAGTTGAAGGGATATTGTAACCGAACTTATGAAAATGTAAGTCTGTGTCGGGTGTAATAGATGTGGAGTGTGTGTGTCTCTCAACTTTCTGTATCCTAGAGTTAGCTCTAGCTTGATTCCTATTCTCTTCACTACTCTCTTGGGCGTGTATTGATAGTTTAGTAAAGATTTTAGACACATTACAAGTAAAACTCCTAAGTATGTCTTCTTGTTCTTTAATCATTTCTTTAAGTGGGTCGGAAGGAGGTGAGAAAGCAGCATTACTGCTGAGATAGGCTAAAGGCGTATCTCTCAAGTTAGGAAGCTTGTAAGGTTGTGGTTCACATACAGGGTAAGGTGAGTGTGGATAGATTTCGAATGGTTGGGGATAAAAAAGTTGGTATGGATGCGGTTGGACAACATTGGGGTCATATTGATATTGTGTTTGAGGATCTAAGTACCCTACGTTATCTGAAAACATCATACTATGGCTTTGGCATTCTCCATCTAAGTGGGCATTACCGCACATCCTACATCTATTTTCAATTGAATCAATAAGACTTTGCATTTGATCTAATTGTTGTCCTTGAGTTAACATTTCCCATGGGATAAGAAAAGACGGCATAAGGAGAAGGTTTCAGAATTAAAGTCGGGGGTGAGAAGGGAACTTAATCTAAACTAATACTAAGGTAATCCTAACTACACTAAACTATGTGAAAAAAAAAGTAACTTCTGATAAGGATGGTGATTCCCAGTCAAAAGGATCTCTTTAAAAACTAACTTATCTAAACAGGCTCCAAATCGTACTAGCGTCCCCGGCAGCGGCGCCAAAAAATTGATGCGCTCCCAGCCGTCAGTGTCGTTGGTGTTGTTGTAATGACTGAGGGGCGATCAGGATGTTTTAAAATTTATTTCGCTCGGGGCCTAAACCTCCGAACTACCTACTGGTATTGGGTACAAATACCTAATACTAGTACGTGGTAAGGATGATCAGGGTCGTCTCCAAACGGTCGAATTTGAAGCGAACCTCGTTTGGTTAATTCAGTCTTCAAGATGGGGTTCAGATAGTTGGTTTTGTTTGGTTTTTATCTAATTTAAATAACTAAAACAATAAAATTAAAATAAACTAGCTAGCACGTATGGAACAACTAAGGACAGGGAAGACTTGGTTTATCATGACTTGGGATTGTATAATACCGGGATGGTGTTTATGATGGGGACACTTTCAGATTAATAGATTAACAGACTTTGGTGTAAACACTAGAACCCTACCAATTAAATTCCCGTTGGCATGTCACTAGGAACTAGATTATCGTGATTCTGATCGGAGCAATACGCTAAACTCCCAATACTTACCTAGTTGAAAGATAAGCAACCTATCTTGGTGAAAAACCGAGGTACATGAATAAAGCAGCGTATTGTCTCATAGGTCCGACCGTTCTTAACACCTAAGCTTATCTCGCATTCTTCTAAATGTGTATTTAATTATTAACTTGCTATGTTTAAAGAACCAAATATGTAAGATCTAGGGGGTTCATGTATCTAAGTCACTAAGACTTTCCTTTCTAGACCTTGTTAATACTTTTCTTAAGCTCTAATTACTTTGATTTATGACCTAGACCTCTCCTTTTCAAACAGTTATACATCCCTGGATTATTCGCAGTTTGTCAAAAACGTGTTTCATATGCAGACCATACCTTTCAGTAATAAACAGTGTACTTTATAGAGTAATTCCACGGCCTCTTACGTCTAACGTGCGGTCAGGAGTAATTGACAGTGAAAGTGGCATTCTAAACTATTTAAATAAAAGGCAGTGTAGAAATGTAAATCTGAGGGTGCCTTTGACGTTGGACCTAAGTGATGATTGACTGCTATTGAGAGGCGGAATCACTCAATTGCACAAAACACTAACAAACACCAACCGAAAACAATTGATTCAAACAAAGTAGAAGTGTTTATTAGATTGAATAACGTATGGAAGATTACAGATGATTTAGTCGATAAATGGTGCTAGGGTTTCGTCAACCCTAGCCGAAAACCCGTAGGTTTCTATTTATACACAAATTTTGGCCGACATGCGTCACTTGTGGAAGTGTCGCATGTGGCCGCCTTAATGCGTCGCTTACCTAAGTGTCGCTATGCATCACTCAGGCAAGTGTCACCTAACCTAAAACTTAAGTGTCGCACTAGATAAAATCTCTATTTCTATCAAATGACTAACGACACTTTTACAACTCGATAGACCAACTGACAGACAAACAAATATGCATCAACAAACTCCCCCGTGTCTTCATCTTGGTCTTCAAAATCTTTGAGTCTTCAACTATTTCCAGCCAGCTGGAAATACACCACCAGCGTGTACCCCATTGGCTACGCAAATATCGATAATCTTCTGAAATTTAATGGCTTCTGCTCTATCTCTTTCTTTGAACTGAATCTTGTTCTGATGTAGTCTTTTCAAGTCTTGTACAGAAAGATTAATCAAACTCAGAGGGTCAAATACACAAAATCTATTTCTCTTTAGACCCCACATAGACCTCCTTTTAGGTTGAACAGCATCCCAAGCTGTTTTCTCTTCATTTTCCAAATCTGTATCTAAAGACTCTGGATCCGTAGCTGGTTCGGATTTTGGAATAAACACAATCACAGCTTCACCAGTAATATCATCATATTCCCAGTATAACAACCTATTCAAAAAGTCCAAAGGAATGATCTCTAAAGGTATCTTCTGTAAGCATTTTGCTGGAGGATAGATCATCCTTACAATTGGTTGTCGAGTAACCGGATCCAACTTCTTCTTAAACTGATATCTCATACCCAACGTCGGTTTAATCAGATTATACTTCTTGCTGTTAATTTCCCGCTGAATAACCACTTGAAAGAAATCTGCTCGTGAATCTCGAGCACGGTTGATCAAGGGTATCTGAGATAATCTTTGAAGCTCACATTTTGGCAAAGTACTTATTTTATAAAACTTTAAGTTGAAGTACTGAATGCCATCACTCCTTTTAATCATGAATACCGAATTATTCTAATCAAACTTCCAGCTTTTTATCAAACAAGTATAATCAGTTCTGACTTTGTAAAATTTACACGTAACTGGTACCTCAACTATTGGTTTAAGCACTATGTCAGGCTTTATCATTGAAGATTCAGCTGTAGAAGCTGATTGCTCATTAGATCTATCTCATGACCTAATTCATCTTCTGAAGAATCTGATTCGATAATAGGAGCATCATCATAACATTCATCACTTTGGAGCTGCTCCCCCTCAACCTCAACATCATCATTTCCTTCAAAGAAACAATCCTCTGCCACTGGATCATTTATCACATCTTCCTCAGGTATCGATGTATTTTCATTCATCATATTTTGCAGAAATGTAAGATCTACATACGAATAGTCAACAGCAATTGGTCTTGCCTGACCCTGAACCTCAACAAAGTAATCCAAAGAGATATTTTCATTAATTGCAGAAGGTTGTACATTTTCTGGTTCCGGGGGAGGCGTTACATTTGTTTCCAAGGCACGCTGACCTTCCTCCCCCGAAACAATAGTAACAGACTCCAACTCTAGCAACCTAGAATCTAACTCGGAGACCTGTAGCTTCAACTCATCCACCAGTGCAGCTTTAAGCTCTAACTCTTTGATTTGAGACGCCTGAGCTGCAATGATTGCGTTCTGATCATCAAATCTTTTCGTCAAACTCTCCATCTGAGAAGCAGCATCTGTATCGATGGCAAATCAGTCTGTGGTGGAAGTGGTGGTTGCTGAGAAGTATGCTGAGTTGGTTCCTCAATAACAACCGTAGTCCGCTGGCGTCTTCGAAGAGGTAAATCTGCATAAGAAGGTGAAGACCCAGCAGGACGTTTGCCTAGATTCCTCGGGACGTGGACCCTGCCAGCAGAAATCCGTCTCAAGATACGCTTAAAGCGTCGAGGATCAGCTATTTGAATACTATCTAGAGCAGTGGGTGGGGGCACGTCAACCTCAGAATCGGGTGGTGTGGGCCCACCATCATCAGAATCATCCTCAACCCGGTCAACACGATCAATATCATCTAAATCCTGAGCGATCTCAGTGTCAACCAGGTCATCCTCATTGACCGGAGGAATTACCTCATCCTCAAAACCATCATTGAGCGGCGCAACATAGTTCTCATTGACTATGTGCCTGAAAAGCTCACGGTCAGCCAAAACTTGCTCACCCTTTGGCGCGAGTTTGCAGTCATTGAAGACTCGAAGAAGCATAGGTGTCGGCACCAGAAGGGATCGCTGATCTGGAGCAATCTCAAGATTCAAATCATTTAATAATAACTGCACAAACCTTGGATACTGCAGCCATTTATCCTTACCAGCTCGGATATTCTCAACCATGTTGCCAAAAATATAACCGCTGAAGTTATACGGTTTGTTGTAGATTAGGGCCAACATGAGAGATAACGTAAGATGACTTGCGGCGTCATATCCGCCCTTCCTTGGAGATAAGCAAACGATCACAATGTGACATAAATACCTCCAAACCCTGCAGAGATATTGCTTGCAAAAATCAGAAAGCTGATTCGCCAGATAACCCATACGCTGAAGTCCCCCGTAGATAAACGTGGTTGGGAACATAGTCGGCATCGTAGAATTGTCATCAAACTGGAGAACCCGTCGAATAGAATTCTCAGTGATCTCTATCTCTTCACCAAACATTGTAGATACAATCCTTGGGACATCACCTTGAGTCCGTATTAAGGCGTGATCGTAAAACTCTTCCACTTGATTCATATAAACCGGAGTAGAAGCAGTAATAGCGTGATAAATCCTCAAACGTCGAAGGAAGTCGATCATAGGCCTGAAAGGAGCCGAATTGGCGTGCGTAGACTCCAGAAATGCAGTGATGTTATGACGGGTGTTGGTGCGGCGGTAATAGTTTTGTAGATCAGCCATCTGTAAGCTAAAAAACGAAACAAAAATAACAAAAGTTGTTATAGAATTAGCACGAACACACATAACCTTAAAAATGAAATTCTGATTTAGGCGTCACTTAGGGTAAGTGACGCATAACTACTACCGACACTTGGAAAGTGTCGCAGAAAACAGTGTACAAAATTAGAATGAAAATATAGCGTCACTTATGGTAAGTGTCGCTACCATGCGTCACTGATGTAACTGACGTTGCCAGATCATGAGTCATTAGATACGACACTTAAGAAGTGTCGGGTGAAAGTCATGCGGCATTTAACAGAGTGACGGTGTCACAAGTGAGTCACTTGGGAAGTGACGGTATAAGTGACGTTATAGACAAAAGCGTCACTTAGACAGTCACTTAAGGGAGTGACGCATGAGTGGGCGTCACTAGGATAAGTGACAGACTTAACAGATAATCTAAGTACATGCGTCACTAAGAGAGTCACTTCAGAAGTGACGCAATAATAAGCGTCACTGATGAAGTGACGGTATGGGTTTCAAATTACCAAGTTGCGTCACTTGAGGTAAGTGACGCATGAAGTGACGCAACGATGAAGATTATCGTGTCACTGTTCATGCCCAGAAATAAAATTTGGGGGTTTTAAAAATCGAAGTTACCAAATCGTACGCATGATAAAAACGAGTAAAACACACCTTTTAATATCTTAAAACATGAACGAATCAAGCCCCAAATCGAAAGATTTCAAAGAAACCCAAAACCCGTAACCCTAATTTGAAATTAAAACATGAATACAGCAAGATAGAAGTTAAAATTAGTACCTAATGAGTCGTGTGAATGACAGGAACAAGAATATAATACAGGAAATCGCAACCAAGCTCTAGAAATCACGAACAGATCGAGAAAATTCGCACAGAGGAAGTGACGCAAAGACACACTGAGTGACGGTATGTCAGAGCAAGTGTCGGTATAAGTGTGAGAAAAGTGGTGAGGTTGAGTGTCGTGGAACAGGGTATTTATACAAAAACCCTAGTATGCGTCACTCAACCCGGCACTTATGAAGTAGCTTAACCCGACACTTACAGCGTCACTATTGTAAGTGACGCAATATCGTATGCGTCACTAGTAGCGTCACTTATGGAAGTGACGCGACAGGTCACTTTTAGTGAAAAATTTGCGACTTTATCAATTTTTGCGTTGTGATTTCGGTACCCAAATTTGAAAAAGTAAATATAACTTGGATAAAATCTAAAAGTAAACTAACTTATAGAAAATACAAGAACACATAAAAGAAAGCAAATTTACAAATAGAAAATTTAACACATTCTTTTTGGTGACGGAGTTGAAATAATCTGTTTAGGGATCATATCGGAGTAGCATGCATTTATTAGGAACAGTAAGTGTGATTTCGATTATCAGTATATTTGTCCACTTTAAATTTACTTGACAAGTTAGAAACACTTGTTATAAAAATTATTTCAAAACGATTATTAGTATAATTGTCCACTTTAAACATGTTACACTCACATCTAGGAGGTGATTTTATTATTATTGGAATGTACATTTCGCTATGGTCCCCACCATAGATATACATCATAACTTAAGACATAGACCATGTTTCCATTTACAGAGAGAATATAAGAAAATCAAATTTAAGAATCAAGTCAGCGGTGACAGGTCTGTACTGACGTACAACAAAGTGACATACCTTGATTCAGGTTTAAGCAAAACCAGACTTGGTCAAACCATTTTGGCGACCTTGTAAGGTATCTTATTTTAAAGACTTTGCAAGTACTTTGACTTGTGTTTGCTTAATTTTTAAGTATATATTAACAGAAACCAGGTCTATACTTACGTATAACAGAGGAGACGGTCAATATATACCCCCAAATGATATCAAATACACTTCTTTCAACGAACACATCTCTAGTATAAGTAAGAAATTAAGACTTTTGTCCTACATCTAATGATGTTGTACCACTTGAAATAGACAATTAATTATGAGGCTTCTTAAGAAATCTCAAATAGTTTTGCATAACATGCCTACTAATATATCGTATGATGAAGAGAATGTTTATACAAAACTGTTTTCAACACATCAGATAAATCTACTGACACATCCAAGATAAATCTTAAAATTCCATTTTATGCATGTCACCCGATGTACTATCATATCCCAAGTTGTTTACAGACACAACTTCAACGTCTATTTTAAAATGTAGCAACTGTGCATTTCTTTAATACTAAAAAGTATAAAGAGTGGCTGTTGCGTTTTTTTTTTTTTTAAACACACATAAAAGACATAAATTACGTTCCAAGTTACAAATTACTTTTTAGCGATAAAGAACCTTAAACCAATCATGTTGATTAGTTCATCAAATCGAGTACGCGAAAAAGCTTTTGTGAAAAGGTCGGCATTCTGCTTTAGGGTGTCTATGTGGACAAGGTCTATCAGGTGTTTTTCATAGCAATCCCATATAAAGTGGAACCTAAGTTCAATGTGTTTAGTCTTAGAGTGCTGTACAGGATTGCGTGTGATAGAAATAGCAACAGTATTATCTATGTGAATAGGAGTCATAGAAAGAAGTAACCCGTAATCACGCAGTTGATGCTGAATCCATAGAACCTGAGAGCAGCAACTGGCAGCAGAAACGTACTCAGCTTCTGCAGTTGAAAGAGAAACTGTAGTCTGTTTCTTGCATTGCCAAGAGACCAATCGAGATCCGAGGAATTGGCATCCACCAGTGGTAGATTTCTTGTCTATGCTGCAGCCGCCATGATCCGAATCCGAATAGGCAGAAAGAGCGAATGATTTCTCGTTTGAATACCATAGACCAAGATTGGGTCTATGTTTGAGATAACCAAAGATTCGCTTTACCGCCTTTATATGAGACACCTTGGGTTTGGCTTGAAAGCGTGAGCATACGGATACCGCAAATACAATATCCGGTCGAGAAGCGGTCAAATACATCAAAGAACCTATCATTGATCGATAGTCCTTTCTTTGCAATCCTCCTCAACGTCAGCGAGTCTGAGATTGTGATTAAGTTCGATAGGAGTCCCATAGGTCTTACAATTGAGCAGGTCATATCGAGTCAACATGTCTTTGACATACTTTGACTGATGAATATAAATGCCTTTTGGAGACTGCTCAACTTGTACACCTTAAAAGAATTTGAGCTCCCCCATCGCACTCATCTCAAACTCAGATTTCATAATCTCCTCAAAATGCTTGCACATCGCTTCATTTGTAGAGCCAAATATGATATCGTCCACATACACCTGCACGAGTAACATATCCTCTCGATCACCAGTCCGTTCTTTACGGATGAACAGAGTGCTGTCGATATTCCCTCGAACAAAACCATGCTTGATTAAGTGGGTGGTAAGCCTCTCGTACCAAAGTCGCGGAGCTTGATGAAGACCATATAACGCCTTGTTTAGCTTGCAGACGTATTCTGGATGTTCAGGGTCTTCAAAACCTGGAGGCTGTTTCACGTACACATCTGTATCCACTTGTCCATATAAAAAGGCGCTTTTAACATCGAGTTGATTCACATGAAACTCTTTGAAAGAAGTGAATGCAAGAAAGATCCGAATAGACTCAAGTCTTGCCACAGGAGCAAAGACTTCATCATAATCTAAGCCCTCAATCTGACTAAAACCTTGAACAACCAATCGAGCTTTATTCCGAATCACGATACCCCGATCATCCATCTTATTTCGAAATACCCATCGAGTGCCGGTTAAATGAGCACCTTTGGGTAACGGAACTATATCCCTCACGTGCAGCTTGTTGAACTGCTGCAACTCTTCTTGCATGGCCTCGACCCAGGATGGATCTTTTAAGGCCTCATCAACTTTCTTAGGTTCAATTTGGGCTAAATGACAAGAATTTATCCGAGCAACCAAGTTTAACATTTCTTGATTTGGATTTTGCTTCACTTGGTGCCTTGTTTGAACAGCAGCATTAGGATCACCGATAATATTATCGATGGGGTGATCCTTGTGTATACGTGTGACTGGGATTAACTCCGGTGCAAGTACTAACTCCAAATTGTTCATGTCCCCCTCAGTAACGGGAACAGTGTTAGTCGCAAGAGCAGTAGGACTTTCAGGTTGCACAGGAGGTTGAAGTTCCGTATCATCTTCATTAGAGAAAAGGTGAGAATGGACCATTTCTTCTTCTTCCTCGTCTTCCTCTAACGGTGGCATGTTGGGATCATCTGGATGTTCTGTTGCATTAGTCGTTCCTGAAGTCGAAGGAACATCCGAAGGTGGAACAGTAGGCGATGGTGTGGATGTAGTAGGTAGTGAAGTGGGTGTTGGAGTAGGTGTTGGAGGTGATGGTGTGGGTGTTTGAGTAGGTGGTGGTGTAGGTTTTAAGGTAGATGTGTCTTGACATAGACTGATGCCATGAAGTAAAGTAACTAACTCCTCCGCTTCGCCATCTTCTTCGGGTATGTCAAACGAATTAAACACATCCTTATAATTGAATAACCATTCAGGACCCGTTCCTTGAGGAGGATCCGTGTAACGCAGGCATTTTACCTCAAAATGCTCTTCCACCTGATGTGTTGATTTAATGTAGACTCTTTTGTTCGGAGAGTTGACGGAATAGCCAAGGAAAGTTCCTTCAACGGCTTTAGCTCCAAACTTCGAGACTTTGTCTTTTGAGGCCATAATCAAACATGGACACCCAAACGCCTCTAGAAACTGTAAAGTGGGCTTACGGTTATTGAACAGTTCATAACAGGTTTTGTTCTTTTTCTTAACCGTGAGCACGCGATTTAGAACGTAACAAGCAGTACTGACTGCTTCTGCCTAAAATATGATAGGAAGCTTAGAATCGGCCAGCATAGTCCGAGCTGTCTCGATAATTGTCCTATTCTTTCGCTCTGCAACTCTATTTTGTTGAGGAGTTCTTGGGGCACTGAACTGATGATCAATACCTTTTGTGGCACAGTATAACTCAAGAGTTGAGTTCTTGAATTCAGTTCCGTTGTCACTTCTCAGTCTCTTTACCTTTAAGTTGCACAGATTTGCCAACTTATCCAACAAATACACCAAAATATCTGGTGTTTCACTCTTTGCACCCAGAAAGTATACCCACGAAAATCTTGAGTAGTCATCGGTGACTACTAAGCAGTAAGATCTACCGCCTATGCTCTTAGTTGATATAGGACCAAACAGATCCATATGTAAGAGCTCCAATGGTGCAGCAATGGAATTCACTATCTTCAACTTATGGGATTTCTTGTGAAGTTTCCCTTTGTGGCATGCAATGCAGTCATCTTTTAAAGCAAATGACTGTTTTGGAACTCCCTTTACCAAATCATTGTTTATTAAAAAATTCATCTTACGAAAATGGATGTGTCCCATTCGTCTATGCCATAATAGTGATTCCTTTACCGAAGCCTTTGACAGGAGACATGTGTACTCATCTGTAGTCTCTACAGTTCACATATTCATTACTTAAGTGTCGTTTCTCCGTGGCGCCCTCATAAGCACCCATTCTTCAGGGATAACGAAACCAGGCTTCAGTATCACACATTCCGTCTTCGTGAAAGCAGTGGTAAAGTCCTTATCACAGACTTGTGAAACGCTCAGCAAGTTGTGAGTAAGTTGAGCCACATAATTCACATTCTCGAAGCTAACTTTCCCGTTAGTTAGCGTTCCCTTTCCCGTAATGGTTCCTCCTGTATCTCCAGCAAAAGCAACATGTCCTCCGGCATGTGGTTTAACATCTGTCAAAAGAGACACATCGCCAGTCATTTGTCGCGAACAGCCACTATCCATAAACCATTCACTATCTTTAACGCATTCTGACTGCTGCAACACAAAAAGATAAGGAGATTAGTGAGAAACGGTGACCCAAGCCTTTACAGACTTAGGTCTACCAAGGTCATCAACAATAATCACATCGGACAGAACTTTATTTTTTAACAAATTAGAATTTTCATCTAATGTGTTATTGTTGATGACAGAAGAGTCACTAACAGACTCCTTTCGTTTCCAAACTTTAGGTTGTTCGGAAATTGGTTTGGGAATAATGTCGGGCTTTTGTTTTGACAAAGGTTTTTGCCCAACATTACTCGGCTTTTCAGCAGGCTTGGGAGAGGTTGAGTAACGCCTAGGTGGAGATTTTGAAAATGAATTTCTGTAAATAGATGTCCTAGGCATTTCTCTCCCATAGTGTTGATGAGACAGTTTAGGACATTCACGAATTAAATATCCTTGTCTTTTACAATAAAAGCATGATCGGGTCTCAGCAACTGGTTGAGGCTGAGGATTTACCACAGGAGTAGGAGAAACATTTCTAGAACATGAACATTTCGTGCACGTTTTAGTAAATGCTTGTTTTGGTTGAGAGGTTGAAGTAGAAGGTTTATTACAAAAATCATTTGCACGTGTAGCTTGATGTTGCAAAATCTTTACAGGTAACTGTAAAGTTTGAGATTTTGTAGTTAAAACCTTATTCTTTTCCTTTTTAGGTTGAACCTTAATTGTAGGTTCAACCTTTGAAATCATTTTGACAGATTCTACTTCAACTTTCTTTTTAAATTCAGGATACTCCTGATCAGTTATATCCTCAATCTCAACAATCTCCTCAATTCTAACTGGAGATTCACATTCTGACTTAACAAACTGAGGTAAAGGATACTCTGACCGTTTGGTTTTCTCCTTTGCCTGTTTGTTTTGATTATTAACCTTAGACTTGACACCATATAACAGTGCATAGTCAACTGGAATCACTTCGGTGCCTTCCTTAACTGGCATAGGACAGTATTCAGTGGGAGGCGGGACTACAGTGTAACCTAGTCCTGTCTTAGTTTTACTATATGTCCTTTGCTTATTAAGGATTTCGTTGAAGGCAACCGTAGAAGAAGAGGAACCTAGAATCTTACTTTTATATTTATCATATTCAACTTTTAGATCAGACAGTTCCTTTCGCAAAAGATATATTTCAGCAAGATAACTATTAATAGCATCCTGTTGGCTAAAAACCTTAGATTTATACCTAAGCGTGTCCTGTTGATAAGCCTCAATTTTCTTATCATACAATTGTTCATTGGCTTTTAGGTATTTATTCGGCTCACTAAGTTTCTCAACCTTTTTCCTTAAGTCTACGTTATCTTCTTGAAAACACCTTAAAGATTCAGTTAACTTTATGCATGAGATACAGTTCAAAGGTTCTTCTGGTTCATTGCGTACCTCACTAGAAATGTGAGCCATGAGACATTGTTGATAATTATCAGCATACATGCTCCAGTCCATGTTGGTAGGCTCAAAGACAACTAGTGCATCAGTTGTCGCTTGCTTCACCTCATCTTTCTCTGGAGTTCTGGGAGCATCAGGCTTCGTGAAACCCGATGGAGGAACTTTGGGTTTCTCACACTCTCTTGCGAAATGTCCCAGATTCTGACAATTATAACAGCGAACCTTGCTTTTATCAAAACCAAAACTGGTTTTGACATCTCCTTCCAAACTCTTGCGACCAGTTCGTTGCAAGAATTTCTGAACTCTCCTTGATATCATGGCAATATTCCAGTTTAAGTCCATTTGCTCAAGATCATCGTCATCTAGTTGAGCATAATCTTCTTTGGCAAGTTCTAAAGTAGAATTCGGTTGTGAAACCAAATCCTTGTAAGAGTTGAGAAAGGCTGTATAGATAGCATCCTGCTCCTGAATAGCAGGGGACACTGGAACTTGCGGTTGTGACCCTTGTGAGGGTCTAGAAGCATACACCGGATGATGAACTCCGGTAGATTGCAATGAAGGTTTAAGTGGAGAAATTGTAGAAGAAACAAAAGCCATTCCACCATAAGTCTTTCCGGTGTTGACTTTACCTCCATATAACGTCGGGTCTTGAACAAAACCACCCGACTTGCATTCTTTCTTGTTCAACTCCATCGCATGGGCTTGAAGAACACCAATTAGCTCATCTAAGTTCATCGTGGCTAATTCTTGACTTTCTTTCAGAAACAGTACTTTAACATCCCAATTACTCGGTAGAACGTCCAACAGCTTCTTGTTTATCTCAATTTGAGGGAAATTGTATCCTCCCTCAGTCAACTCACTAACCAACTGTGAGTATCTAGTAAACACACCTGAAGCAGTTTCATTTGGCAGAGAATCAAACAAATCATACTGCTTCTTGATCAATTCCAATTTAGCCTCCTTGTACTTTTGATTTCCACCACATCTCGTCTCAATAGCCTTCCATAGATCGTACGTTATGTCATGTGTTTTGAAGAGGCGTAATACATCTTTAGTAAGACACATGCAGATGGCTGAATGAGCCTTCCTTTCAATATCATACTCCTTATTCTTTTTGGTGACAGACAAACAAATATGCATCAACAAAATCTAATATGTACAACGAATGGTTTCACTGTGTCTTACTTATTGCAAGTCATGGGTACAGATAACTACTTACCATAATTAAGGTTCATGACTCCCTAATATCTAAGTTGTAGTCACGTGGATAACTAGAAACGGTGCTCCATAAATTAGGTCTAGTGTCATATATTTAAACAATAACAAAGCATAATAATTCCCATTCATATAAGTTTCTTTTTATAAATTTAAACTAAAAGAAAGGATAGATATTACCCGTAATTATTGCGAGCAAAACGATGCTTATATTACTTCCGAATATTCCAAAGCGTTACATTGCTAAGCTAGCTACTACTAACTACTACATAATTAATCTCCTACTTATCTCTCACTAAATTAATTAAATTAGCTTAGAGAGAAAGTAGAGAGAAAAAGAAAATAAAAGCTAGAAAGAAATAAGAAAGATATGAAAGGTGTGGAAGGTGTGTAGGTGCAAGTTCAAATGAAACCCATGCCTCCTATTTATAGGAGAGTTTTGGTGCATTTTAGCAAGTGGTAGCTCACAATAGCAAAAGGTGGAAAAGGTGGTGGCACCGGGTACGCGCAGGTGGTGGCACGAGGTACGTAAAGTTGCGTAAAGGTGGTGCACGAGGTACGTAAAGTTGCGCGAAGGTCTAGCACCGGGTACACGAAAGGAAAAAAAAGCACAATCCGTGCGGGTGAGTGGCGGCCGGCGACGGAGGGGTGACTGGCCGGCGGCGGCTGGCACCCCCCCGCACAGGTTCGTCGCATGTTGCCTCGTTTCTCGATTCGTGTGTGTTTTCTTCGTTATGCGTCCGTTTGTGTTGATTCTTTTTGCGTTGGATTTGTAATTCAAAAATGAAGCTTTTGATGAAAAGAAATCCCAAAAATACATCTTTGAACTTTAGATGTGTCGTACGAATCGTTTGGATCTTCCCGCGTACGTAGAATCTTCATTCTTCGTCCGTTTTTGTTGATTCTTCTTCTGTTGGATTCGTAATTTGAAAACGAACATCTTGGGTAAGATGGATGTTGGTGATGGGTACTTTTGCCTTGAAATCTCATTTTGATGTCTTGAATCTTTACACGTGCGTGGAATCTTCGTTTTTCGGCCGTTTTGCTTGATTTTTCTCGTGCAACCTTGTTTAGATCTTCTTAGCATATTATCAATGATTTGTGCATTTTTTGAGTCCAAATGCCAAGTATTTCTCAAGAATGAGAGAGAAATCGGTGGTAAAAACGTGACTTTTTACGCGATATCAAGTATTCCACACTTAGAACTTTGCTTGTACTCAAGAAAACTCATTCTTAAAAAGCTTCTCGAAGGATTCTAGTCGCATTAGTTTTTAGAGATACCATTTTCCAAAGAATATAAAGTTACAGTTATCAAAGAGTTTTCACCGGAAACTAAGGGTTTATAGAATTTGATACCTTCTTCGAGCAACATAAATGATGATCATGACTAGGCAATTCTCACAAGTGGGTCACTCAAATCACTCAAGTGTTTAGGGTTTCCTACTTACTAGTGTCAATCACTCAGATAGCCTGTCATGCAACATTCTCATCATAGGCTTGATCGAGAATCATATCTCCATCACTTTTGATGAGGACGGTACTAACCTTTCGAGATATCTTTGAAGGAATCGGATGTTTTGGGTTGAAGAAGGTGTGAGGGTTTTCCTTGTATTTTCTCGAAACTTTTCTTGAGAGAGTTTCTTTGGAATTTCTCAGATTTTGAAAGGACTACATAGCCTTTTTCTTTCTTTTTCTTTGGAATTTTTCTTTTCTTGGCCCTTTTACTTGATCCTTGGGCTTTTAGGTTTTTTCTGACAGCTTTTGCTGAATTTCTTTTTCTTGGAGCTCCTTTTACGGATGATGCTCATCCTTTGGGGAACGCTCCAATATATTTTATGGCTTTGTATTAGGCTGCAAAAGTCTTGGAAAATCAAGAGTATCTTTGAGAGTTCGTCGGAAAATGAAACTTATGTACGTTCGGGATGAATATTAGGAGGTTTTGATTGGGCGTGAAGAGTGAAGGTTGAGTGGGTGGATGTATGATGGTGGAAGGGCGTTTGGATTCCTTAGAAGTTATCAAGATGGGTTGTACCTATGCCACGTATGGCATTCATCGGTGTGATCTCGAAATGCATTGCAAGAGCAAGTTCTAGTTCAAATGCATACATCGGCAAACACATGAAACGAAAAGTAAAGCATTTTAAATGATGAATGCTAGTCATGGGCTCAAACCTCACGAATCGAATGTTTTGGTCAATGCCTAACCATGTGTTGCCCTTTTCGTCCGTATCGTATTCTAAGAAAACCGTTTTGTTTCTTTGTTAAAACTCGTTTCTTGCTGTAATTTACATTTTTGGAAAAGAGAGGTTCTAAAGAATGTTGCTTTTGAATCCAAAGAAATTTGAAAATTTCTCCATTTTTTTTTTTAGCCTTTTACTGAAAATATTGTTTATTTTACGGACAAGAGGTTAAACTTGCGGTTGCAGACCGTATATCCCACACTTAGAGGAACATTGTCCCTAATGTTCGAATCTATGTATTGAACACCTCTTGTCGAAGTATCCCACACTTAGAGGAACATTGTCCCTAATGTTCGAATCTATGTATTGAACAACTCTTGTCGAAGTATCCCACACTTAGAATTTCTACTAATTATGGAAAATATGTCTTAGTATTTTGTGGATTCCAAGGATCCCACACTTAGTGTTTGGAATGGATATAGGTCGATATAATCTTGCAAAAACGGATGAATAAACTAGAGAAAGGAACGCAGAACTCCCCTATCGTCTATGCGATTATGAGCTGAGGATCTGAATGGTTGACTGTGTCATCTCCAATGGTTTCTGAAAGTATAATCTTTCTTTAATCACTCAACTAGTTTTCTCACGAAAATAACTAAGAACTAAAGGATAGATTGCAGAAAATGAAGTGATGTCGCCCTTCGGACACAAGCATAATTGACCAATAAACACCAAATGTTGGATAGAGGTTAATGGACCAAGATCCTAATCTTCATGAGCCGCTGTTGTAACTTAATTGCTCCTAATGATCTGAAAGTGTTGAATCCAATGACCATGAATCTTTATTACTCGAGATCTTTTACCGACAACTGATGTAATGAATCTGATGTTGTTCTTTTATCGACTGAGATCTCAAGTTTCCAAATTGTTCCCGTATCTATTCCTTTGTATGAATAGTCCCTGATTGTATGTGAAGGGGTGGATGGATGGGTGAATGTGGGTGGATATGGTGATGATGGTTTTGGGTTCCATTATGTGGCAAGGTTTAGCTATAGGATTGGAATTTGTGGGCACATATGATGAGTATTGAGCTGATCAACTTGATGAGCTAGTCATAGACAACTAGAAATCATCTTCGTATCTAGAAGTGTCATCTCTTGTCCCCTGCAAAGCAATGCTCCAAAGATTCCCATACTCAATGAGCTGTAAGCTCCTCTTGTCGTCTTTCCATTATCCTTAGATATTCTTTATCCATAGGCGTTAGTCCCTGTCTGTTACAAGTAGATCAAATAAACATGATCCAACAAACAAGTGATTATTCTCCAAATCATAGATTCACTGGTTTGCGAAGAACCTATCAAAGTGAGTGCTTTGTAGATGAAACAAACCAGTGCATGACTTTGAGTTTAATCTTATACAAAAAGTGTTAGTTGCCTATAATTTCACCGCAGCACAAATAGCAGACATGGAAATACTAGTATTATCAGTTGAATCAGGTAGCCAAGTATAAAGATATCCAAAGCACATATTTTTAAGCGAGTTTGAGCATAATACACATATTGACATACAAATCATGTTATCAGATTAAGCATTAGTATCTCATGTATGTTCACAATAATATATGTAAGTACCTTAAATGCTCGAAACATGTCAGTGGGTGTTTAGAATGACTAAGGCTCCTAACTCCTAGTAGGTTTCCATTTTTGTGAGTGAAAGAGATAACAAGAACTTTAGAAAATGGTGAAAAATAGATTTTGCAATAAATTCCAAACGACTGGGAGTAGGAAGTACAAAAATTTGACTTTTAACGAAGTAATTTCGCAAACCATCCATTTTTGTTCACAAAGATAGAAAACTTGGAACATTCATTTTAGGGTTTCATTTCTATTTATGGGGGTAAATTCACTACTTAAACTACTTTAACTACTACTGATAATCCTATGTTAGACACGGGTTGCCTCCCGAGAAGCGCTTGTTTTTGTTCGAGTCACTAGCTTGACTCCAAACCTATTTCATGGGAAATCTAGGGGGCTCCCTTGCATCCATCAGTAGATACAAGCGGAAGTATTGGTGCATACCTAGGGGATTAAAGTGGACTATGGTCAGGGTGTGTCCAATCAGTGGAAGAGGCACTGTAAAGTGAGTGATTTGTTTTATTTGAGGTAAAACAATGCTCTCGACTTTGTCTACCTCTTGAGTTTTGGGTTGTTCGGGTTGGTCAAAGAGGTCCTCATCACTCCATGACGTGTACGTCATTATGTAATGGAGAGATGGTTTGTAGGGTGCTCTTGATGCAAAACCCACCTTGCTTCCTAAAGCCTTTGGTTGGATGATAATGTTGTACTCTAGGCATGGAGGTGGGACAGTATCCATTAGTGTCTCCAATCTTGTAGCAACGTTATCATCAAATACCTGTGTGTTTGTCTCCTCTAAGGTACAAGTAAAGTCTATTAGATCAGGAAGTGAATCAATCAAATGGATTTTTGGGATACAGTCAACCACAACTGGTTGTGGGACGTGTTCAACCATATCAGTTTTAATGAGTTCACTATTTAGAGTCGGTATGTCTTTCTTTAGTCCATGTGAAGCTAAGTTTTCTTTGTAAATTTCCAAATTCAGGCTTTCCATCTCGATCTCGTCGTCTACTTCAACATCCTCGTCACTCTGGCCAGAAGTTTTGAGTTGTAGTGGTTCGGAAAGTTCTTCTAGAACAAACCCTCCGTCGGTCTTTGACGTTGATAGGTCGGGAATAGGTGAATGTGAAGGTTTAGAAAATTAGGTTGGTGTGGAAGTTGAAGGGATATTGTAACCGAACTTATGAAAATGTAAGTCTGTGTCGGGTGTAATAGATGTGGAGTGTGTGTGTCTCTCAACTTTCTGTATCCTAGAGTTGGCTCTAGCTTGATTCCTATTCTCCTCACTACTCTCTTGGGCGTGTATTGATAGTTTAATAAAGATTTTAGACACATTACAAGTAAAACTCCTAAGTATGTCTTCTTGTTCTTTAATCATTTCTTCAAGTGGGTCGAAAGGAGGTGAGAAAGCAGCATTACTGCTGAGTTAGGCTAAAGGCGTATCTCTCAAGTTAGGAAGCTTGTAAGGTTGTGGTTTACATACAGGGTAAGGTGAGTGTGGATAGATTTCAAATGGTTGGGGATAAAAAAGTTGGTATGGATGCGGTTGGACAACATTGGGGTCATATTGATATTGTGTTTGAGGATCTAAGTACCCTACATTATCCGAAAACATCATACTATGGCTTTGGCATTCTCCATCTAAGTGGGCATTACCGCACATCCTACATCTATTTTCAATTGAATTAATAAGACTTTGCATTTGATCTAATTGTTGTCCTTGAGTTAACATTTCCCATGCGATAAGAAAAGACGGCATAAGGAGAAGGTTTCAGAATTAAAGTCGGGGGTGAGAAGGGAACTTTATCTAAACTAATACTAAGGTAATCCTAACTACACTAAACTATGTGGAAAAAAAAAGTAACTTCTGATAAGGATGGTGATTCCCAGTCAAAAGGATCTCTTAAAAACTAACTTATCTAAACAGGCTCCAAATCGTACTACCGTCCCCGACAGCGGCGCCAAAAACTTGATGCGCTCCCAGCCGTCAGTGTCGTTGGTGTTGTTGTAACGACTGAGGGGCGATCAGGGTGTTTTAAAATTTATTTCGCTCGGGGCCTAAACCTCCGAACTACCTACTGGTATTGGGTACAAATACCTAATACTAGTACGGTAAGGATGATCAGGGTCATCTCCAGACGGTCGAATTTGAAGCGAACCTCGTTTGGTTAATTCAGTCTTCAAGATGGGGTTCAGATAGTTGGTTTTGTTTGGTTTTTATCTAATTTAAATAACTAAAACAATAAAATTAAAATAAACTAGCTAGCACGTATGGAACAACTAAGGACAGGGAAGACGTGGTTTACCATGACTTGGGATAGTATAATACCGGGATGGTGTTTATGATGGGGACACTTTCAGATTAATAGATTAACAGACTTTGGTGTAAACACTAGAACCCTACCAATTAAATTCCCGTTGGCATGTCACTAGGAACTAGGTTATCGTGATTCTGATCGGAGCAATACGCTAAACTCCCAATACTTACCTAGTTGAAAGATAAGCAACCTATCTTGGTGAAAAACCGAGGTACATGAATAAAGCAGCGTATTGTCTCATAGGTCCGACCGTTCTTAACACCTAAGCTTATCTCGCATTCTTCTAAATGTGTATTTAATTATTAACTTGCTATGTTTAAAGAACCAAATATGTAAGATCTAGGGGGTTCATGTATCTAAGTCACTAAGACTTTCCTTTCTAGACCTTGTTAATACTTTTCTTAAGCTCTAATTACTTTGATTTATGACCTAGACCTCTCCTTTTCAAACAGTTATACATCCCTGGATTATTCGCAGTTTGTCAAAACGTGTTTCATATGCAGACCATACCTTTCAGTAATAAACAGTGTACTTTATAGAGTAATTCCACGGCCTCTTACGTCTAACGTGCGGTCAGGAGTAATTGACAGTGAAAGTGGCATTCTAAACTATTTAAATAAAAGGAACTGTAGAAATGTAAATCTAATATGTACAACAACTGGTTTCACTGTGTCTTACTTATTGCACGTCATGGGTACAGATAACTACTTACCATAATTAAGGTTCATGACTCCCTAATATCTAAGTTGTAGTCATGTGGATAACTAGAAAGGGTGCTCCATAAATTAGGTCTAGTGTCATATATTTAAACAATAACAAAGTATAATAATTTTCATTCATATAACTTTCTTTTTATAAATTTAAACTATGTTGGAATGAGTTGTTTTTACGATCCTATCAACTGACTAACGTAGAGTTGTCCGCAATCAGATAGAAGATATGTCACATGGATAGTAAACACAAACAATTACAATACACCGGAAGTTCTCCCAAATGTACTGAACATATCGGCCAACGACTACCCTCGAATCCTATTCCCCAATCTCGGTCGTCAGAGACGTCCGTATCATGGCATGGTCTATTGAACAAATAGTCGCATAAACAGGTTTTACCCTACCAGAATAAGTTGGGGCAGTCTGGTCATAAGCGGTTGGCCAAACATGCCATCATGCGTTCATAATATTATAATTAAACTATAAACAGAAATTCATTTAGCACATTTATAATATTGATCCGTAATATAACTACCTTCGGTCGTCCCAGACTTCCATACGTTTGTACTCCGAATAAAGCGTTTCCAGCACTATATCCGGGAACAATCGAATAGGGGCCGTCATATTACTTTACAATATTTAATAGCATCCCATTATAACGATCTAAATCATGGAAAATATATGAGCAAATACTCGCATATCATGGCAATAGACATTTCTAATGTTAATAAATTGTAAACATCAAACAAGAACATTACAAATAATTAATAAAAGAAAGGATAGATATTACCCGTAATTATTGCGAGCAAAACGATGCTTATATTACTTCCAAATATTCCAAAGCGTTACATTGCTAAGCTAGCTACTACTAACTACTACATAATTAATCTCCTACTTATCTCTCACTAAATTAATTAAATTAGCTTAGAGAGAAAGTAGAGAGAAAAAGAAAATAAAAGCTAGAAAGAAATAAGAAAGATATGAAAGGTGTGGAAGGTGTGTAGGTGCAAGTTCAAATGAAACCCATGCCTCCTATTTATAGGAGAGTTTTGGTGCATTTTAGCAAGTGGTAGCTCACAATAGCAAAAGGTGAAAAAGGTGGTGGCACCGGGTACGTGCAGGTGGTGGCACGAGGTACGTAAAGTTGCGTAAAGGTGGTGCACGAGGTACGTAAAGTTGCGCAAAGGTCTAGCACCGGGTACACGAAAGGAAAAAAAAATGATCCGTGCGGGTGAGTGGCGGCCGGCGACGGTGGGGTGGCTGGCTGGCGGCGGCTGGCACCCCCACACACCGGTTCGTCGCCTGTTGCCTCGTTTCTCGATTCGTGCGTGTTTTCTTCGTTATGCGTCCGTTTGTGTTGATTCTTTTTGCGTTGGATTTGTAATTTAATAATGAAGATTTTGATGAAAAGAAATCCCAAAAATACATCTTTGATCTTTAGATGTGTCGTACGAATCGTTTGGATCTTCCGGCGTACGTAGAATCTTCATTCTTCGTCCGTTTTTGTTGATTCTTCTTCTGTTGGATTCGTAATTTGAAAATGAACATCCTGGGTAAGATGGATGTTGGTGATGGGTACTTTTGCCTTGAAATCTCATTTTGATGTATTGAATCTTTACACGTGCGTGGAATCTTCGTTTTTCGGCCGTTTTGCTTGATTTTTCTCGTGCAACCTTGTTTTGATCTTCTTAACATATTATCAATGATTTGTGCATTTTTTGAGT
This sequence comes from Pseudognaphalium luteoalbum, assembly GCA_963422505.1. Taxonomy (NCBI): domain Eukaryota; kingdom Viridiplantae; phylum Streptophyta; class Magnoliopsida; order Asterales; family Asteraceae; genus Pseudognaphalium; species Pseudognaphalium luteoalbum. The sequence continues at coordinate 56,223,167 of OY730196.1, forward strand.
CCAAATGCCAAGTATTACTCCAGAATGAGAGAGATATCGGTGGTAAAAACGTGACTTGTTACGCGATATCAGACTAGCAGATCTAACTCTGGAAAACTTTGTCTTCAATAAATGAACAGAGCTAACTCTACCAGCGGAACTAAGTCTTCAATCACCAACAGAATTAACTTTCAACAGATCTAAACACTTAGAATATTTATTCAATTGATCTTCAACAGATTTTAACCCAACAGAAGTTAGTACCAATTTGGGGAATGCTAGTAGTGTATAAATCAACCAATGCTAGTAAAATGTTTCACACAAACATATACAGAATTGAATCAACTTATGCAAATTTAATAATAAAAGAACCACAAATAATCAGAATTTTATTTATAAGATATTACCTTGTCAGAGAAGCCATGAATGAGTAGATGACTGAGGACTTTGATAAGGAACCACAGGGTTAATCAAATAATAAACATAAACTAACTTACCCAATAAGATTAGATGGGTCGGGTTGTTGTCCCAATAAGGTTGTTTTTTGTTTGTGGAATGCTTTCAATTGAATTGGAATTCATCAAAGGAAGTGGAAAATCAAGGAATGTGAATTCCATTAAATGAATGGACTTGGTGAATTCGAATGCGTTTCATATTTAACCAATCATTCTTACGGAATGTAACTAGGATTCTAATTCGATTATATGAACCAAATGCCCATATTTTTGTTCACTGTGGCTTGCACATATACGGCTTGGCTCGCCCATATTTTTGTTCTTCGATGCTTGTATCTTCGTTTCTTCGTACCTTTTGCAATGTGCGTCCGTTATTCAGTGATTCTTTCGTCCAAAAACAAAATGAAATCAATTAGAGGTTGTAACTTGAGTTTTAGGTCGGAACGTGGATGAATACCGTTGAACATTTCGGGCTTATTTTTCACGTTTTTCGTATCATTTTTAATGATTTTGTAAACATTACTTTCGTTTTGACTTATTTAATAAAACATGATAAATAATGACGTTATTGGTATGGTTTTGTTTACTTTGTGTCTAAAATGCAGGAGATACCGTGTTCAAAAACATTTTTAACACGTTATCAGGGTGTCTTACATTTTGATACAAAGTTCATGATTTGTGAGATAATGATTCTTTGAAAGGCTACCAAATGAGAATTAAGTTGATAATTTTAATTAATATGAGTCGGTGTTGACCAAATGTAAGCTTACAAAGGTTATAAGAATCAATATTGGTCAGTGTATTACATTACAAAATTCGTACAAGACTTGACATTGGTGACAAATTTTAATTAATATGAGTCGGTGTTGACCTACTTATGTACGGGACGGAGTCCGACACTATTTTACTATGGACATTGGTGACAAATTTAATAAATAATGTGGAATTATCCAAACAAACATTATTTACTATAATATATTACGATATTATATTACATATTTTTCGTATTTGTTTAAGACATATTTATAAATCTTAAAATGATTTCGCGATTAAACGACTACAGGATTTAACCGACTACGAGACATAACACGATATTCAGAAACACAAACACGCGAGCCCGAGACCCAAGTTGGGTCGGTCCAGACCCGCGAACCCAACCCCAAACCGACCCATGACCCACCTCCTAATAAACCCATTTCTTCCCCAAATTCATCTCATTTCACACACACATCCACCTCAAATTCTCTCATCTCTCTCAACCTCACCTCCATCTCTCTCTCTAAAACTGAAACTTAGCAACATCAACATCACCACCATCAAAATCATCCATCATCATCATCAAGAACAAGCTTAAGGATCATCACCATCTTCATCTTCTTCATTTTTCATTTTGGGGTATGAAAACTTTAAACTCTTTTAAATTACTTGTAAAGCTTAGATTTACATGCTAGAACATTTACCCAACAAGTTTATGTCCAAAAACCCCATTAAAAACGCTTTAAAAATCGAAATCTGCGCAAAAATCGCGAACAGCGAATTTCACAAGTTGAGATTCAATCTCAACTCGCGTGGCAATCTCAACTCGCGAGGTAATCTCAACTCGCGAGGCAATCTCAACTCGCGGGGCAGTCTCAACTCGCGAGGCAATCTCAACTCGCGAGGCAATCTCAACTCGCGAGGCAGTCTCAACTCGCGAGGCAATCTCAACTCGCGAGGAAATCTCAACTCACGAGGCAATCTCAACTCGCGGGGCAATCTCAACTCGCAGTCCACTTTGGTCAACATTTTTCGGCACTTTATAATATAATGTAAATGTGTACCCAAAAGATATTACTTTGACATTAAAGTTTAAAAATGATATAAAAACTTAATTTAAATAATAAAAGTACTATTACAAGCTAATTCTACTGTCACAAAACGTGTCTCAACAAATGTCATCAACGGACCATACTTGTTTTCAAACTACGATCGAACTACTAAAGAAACGCTTGGACATTTTCTAGTTGAGTGGACAACTAGCATGGGTGATCTTTCAAGACACCAATTTATTTACTATTTACTTACAACCTTTTGCGTTTCGGACGCCAGAAGGTTGTAGGGTTCGGAGAACCAACTTACAGACTTACATCCGCTTTACTTACTTGATTTCACCTTCATACTTGCTAGGCTCAGGTGAGTCTTACAGCCCACTTTTACTATTTGGGGTGAGATATTTGCTACCGTTTTATGTATGAACACAAGTACTGAACTGTTTACACTAATTTTACACGCATTACATGAGTTACTTTTATCCACTGAAAGCCTCCTATCATAAGTTGTTAGTTATGGACTTAAGCGCGATTACTAGTAGATGGATCCATTTGGGACTGACAATCCTTGCCTGGGGTATTAACGCTACCACGGATTTCACCGTAGAAACAGGCATATTAGTATTTGTTACATATGAGTGTTCGGATAGCACTCACGGGGGTGTGTGATACTGTACTTAACTGTACCATTCACACTACACTGTTAAGCTTCATCTTGTGAGCTCATGGTAATTGTGTCGACTTACTGATTTACTGAGTTACTGATTTAGTTACCTTGTTCGAGGGTATTACTGGTACTTACTTGTGGTTCATAAATGATTTACTTCACTAAACCTGTAAGATTCACCAAACTTTTTGGTTTACACTTTTTAGCATTTATCTCAGGTTTACAACAGCAGTAGGACTGCACACCCTCAGGACTGATAGCTCGAGTCACATGCATACAAACTTGTGGAGATTCTCTTGCATTACTTTTTGTATATCAGTTATGTATTAGGATCTCTAGGAAATTATTTTCGAACTCGATGCTTGTTATCCTGGTTTAACAATGTAATACTTTTGTACTATTGTACGACGTTGCATATAGATATCGTTTGCTTTACTTTTGTGCTGTGATATTTGATTAGTAGCACCCCAAAGTTTGCTTCCGCTAAACACAGTATTTGGGGGTGTTATATATTGGTATCAGAGCCTAAGGTTATAGCGAACTAGGTTGCATTTAGTGGGCCTAGACTATGACCGTTAGGCAGTATTTCCTTATTAGGTATGACTGGTTCAGGAATTACATTATACGACTTTAATTTAAGATCAACTATGTAGAATTAAGTAAAGATGATTTGAAGTCTGAAAGGGGTTATATTGAACAGGGATACACTAGTTGACTCTGACCACGAGAGAAACGGGACCAAACGCTACTATATACGATGTTAGGCTATTATATGTATCGTACATATATATGAATAGGCCTCCACACGTACTATCCCTTAGCTTATAATTGGTATGATATATATATGTATAGGCCTCAGTTGATACCACTACAGCCATGGAATTGGCAACCAACGTTCTGCTAAAACGACTCATGATTTCGACGGTGAAATCTAACACTTACCGACCACAGTAGTGGCATCCACAGTATAAACACGCCCACGCGTTTAAAGCAACGGTGACTCAACGGAGTCCACAAAATCTCTCCATTTTCTTAGACTAAAATTTCGTCAGTCACATGAAGGGAACACCTAGTACCAGACATGAATATAACAACTAAGACTTTCTTTATCCTCTTTGTGCTTTATAGGATCTCTTCAGCAAGAGGTCAAGCATAGCCATGGAGGATCACCCGTCCGACTCTGACAAGATTCATGAGGAACAAGTAGAATACACCTACCTCGACGGAGAATATGCGCCTATAGAGGAGTTCAAAGTCGAGGAAAATGAAAACCAAAACTACGAAATAATCGATGTGGAGGCTTATGAACGGGTCACGGAGCAGACAATTGAGCTGACAATCGTACTTAGGAGATGAAATACAAGTGTCAGGGCTATGAGAAGGAGCTGAAAATCATGAAAAGATCTATCACCCAAAAGGTTAAGGACAAACTACACCACTGGAAAAGGGTGGCCGCAAACTTCACTAGGAAAACGAGAAAGTGGGTCAAACGGCTGGGAGGAAAGCCAGTGGAAGGGGATGCACTCCACCGTGCACCGTCGCATTACCGAGACTTGCTCGACGAACGCTATTACCCACGTGACATGTACACGGAATGAAATTCCAAGCGATCAGAAGCCTACCTAGGACTAGCTAGATAGTGATTGTAACCATTTTGCCAAATCTGCGTAAAGCGGGGTTGTAAGATCTGCAAAACATATTGCAAACTCGTAACCAGATAATTGTACTATCACATTTTGTAAAACATTATTGTATTCGTGCGGGTATAATATTTCCTGACAAATTTTTGTAAATGATCAATCGAATGTAATGACTATGAACCTCCTTAGTTATAAAATTTACTATTCTTGCGAAATCACCTGCCACATGCGATACTAAAAACCTTGACCACAATGGGTATACAGGATCCCCATCTAGTTCAGCATAAAGCTTTTGAAAATCGTCCGAATTATGACAAACTCTCGATACTTTCTTTAAACTTCAAAATCCGAGGACTTTCAAACTCATACCTTTAATGACCTCTAATTTTATCATCTCACAAAATGAATATCACTTCGTGCTATTGTATATTACCTCCTTATATACACATATGTGATACATCATAACCTCGAATAAACATCTCACTTATCTCTTTTTCTTGTTTATTCAAGCACTATGCCTCCGAGATGGCACACGTACAGTGATGCTGAAATCGCTCAACTTATTGCCCAGAGTGTTGCTTAAGCCCTGGCTGCCGAACAGCCGAACTCTGGCAGCCAAGATACCACAAACAACACTCCACCCGTCAAGCCCTGTGCCTACAAAGAGTTCCTCAACTTTAATCCACTAAATTTCTCTGGAACTGAAAGGGCCATTGGCTTACTACGATGGTTTGAGAAGATGTAGTCTGTGTTCAGAATCTGCAACTGCCCAGAAGACTGCAAGGTCAAGTACTCCATCTGCACCCTTCTAGAAGATGCCCTAACTTGGTGGAATTCCTATGCTCAAACTGTGGGAATCGATACTGCATATCAAATCCTATGGGAAGATCTTAAGAAAATGATGCGGGACGAGCACTGTCCCCGAGAAGAATTACAACAACTGGAGGTTGAATTCTGGAACCTAACCGTCGAAGGCAACAACCTCACCGAATATACCACCCGATTCCACCAACTGGCACTTCTTTGCCCAACCATGGTGGATCCCAACTGCAAACAAATCGAGAGATATATCTGGGGACTCCCAAGACAAATTCAAGGGATGGTTACTGCTTCAAACCCTGGAACTATTTAGAGTGTCATCCGTATGGCACACAGTCTGATGGCTCAGGTGGTCCGACGTAGGACATCTGCAACCGGAAACAACAAACGAAAACTTGATGAAACCCCTGACAACGCCAACAATAGGAAGCAACTAGCTAGGAGGCAAGATGCTGTTAAGGCCTACGTTGTCGGTCTAACGAGAGAAGGTACAAAGGAAACAAGCCCTTCTGCTCCCAATGTAACAGCCACCACGAAGGACCCTGTGACGCTCCTTGCAACAAATGCCAAAGCCACGGGCACCAGACTAAGGATTGCAGAGTAAAGGTCTGCTTCGAGTGTGGAGATACTGGACACTTTAGGAACGCTTGCCCACAGCTGAACAACAAATACAACAACGCTCGCAATAGAGCTTAAGTGATTGGCTACGAAAAGCCGGACAGAAACCTAACTATGATATGGGTACGAATTTTCTCTAAAACTTGACTCTTTGATCTTATTCAACACTAGATGAGTGTAGCTCATTACCCGACATCACTGTCACCAACTTAAATGCCGAGTGCATCATAAAACTGGCTAACTGATTTGAGCCAACCGGAAACTCGGGGTTGCTTCATAGCTAACGAGTTAACCTACTACTTTTAAACTACTACTTAGTCAGGATGGGATTACTTTGTAAACGAACACTCCGTAATGACTTAACTACGACTCGAACGATGGTTCGACTACGAATTGAACTACGAAAATGGCCATGGATTGACTGCCTTTGAACACAACCTAGACACTGTACGTCTACTTATAACCTAACTAACTCATAACGCAATGCGTACTTACAATGAACCCTTCTTATCCTTCCTACATTTCTCCCCAGACCACAAATGACTGAGATAATGATCGAAAATTCAGGAAGAAATTTTCTTAACGGGGGGAGAATGTAACACCCGTCAAATCAGGGCTATAATTAGAACTTAAACTACTTGTAATTATGTGTAATTAGTTTTGTATTACTCTAAATATACGTGATATTTTGTGTAATTACGTACACGCTTACACGATTTGATTTAAATCGCACACTTATGTACGGGACGGAGTCCGACACTATTTTACTATGGACATTGGTGACAAATTTAATAATGTGGAATTATCCAAACAAAAATTATTTACTATAATATATTACGATAATATATTACACGAATTTTTGTATTTGTTTAAGACATATTTATAAATCTTAAAAAGATTTCGCGATTAAACGACTACGGGATTTAACCGACTACGAGACATAACACGATATTTGGAAACACAAACACGCGAGCTCGAGACCCAAGTTGGGTCGGCCCAGACCCGCGAACCCAACCCTAAACCGACCCATGACCCAACTCCTTTTAAACCCATTTCTTCCCCAAATTCATCTCATTTCACACACACATCCACCTCAAATTCTCTCATCTCTCTCAACCTCACCTCCATCTCTCTCTCTAAAACTGAAACTCAGCAACATCAAAATCGTCAATCATCATCATCAAGAACAAGCTTAAGGATCATCACCATCTTCATCTTCTTCATTTTTCATTTTGGGGTATGAAAACTTTAAACTCTTTTAAATTACTTGTAAAGCTTAGATTTACATGCTAGAACATTTAGCCAATAAGACTATGTCCAAAAACCCCATTAAAAACGCTTTAAAAATCGAAATCTGCGCAAAAATCGCGAACAGCGAATTTCACAAGTTGAGATTCAATCTCAACTCGCGGGGCAATCTCAACTCGCGAGGTAATCTCAACTCGCGAGGCAATCTCAACCCGAGGGGCAGTCTCAACTCGCGAGGCAATCTCAACTCGCGAGGCAGTCTCAACTCGCGAGGCAATCTCAACTCGCGAGGAAATCTCAACTCACGAGGCAATCTCAACTCGCGGGGCAATCTCAACTCGCGGTCCACTTTGGTCAACATTTTTCAGCACTTTATAATATAATGTAAATGTGTACCCAAAAGATAATACTTTGACATTAAAGTTTAAAAATGATATAAAAACTTAATTTAAATAATAAAAGTACTATTACAAGCTAATTCTATTGTCACAAAACGTGTATCAACAAATATCATCAACGGGCCATACTTGTTTTCAAACTACAATCGAACTATTAAACAAACACTTGGACATTTTCTAGTTGAGTGGACAACTAGCATGGGTGATCTTTCAAGACACCAATTTATTTACTATTTACTTACAACCTTTTGCGTTTCGGACGCCAGAAGGTTGTAGGGTTCGGAGAACCAACTTACAGACTTACATCCGCTTTACTTACTTGATTTCACCTTCATACTTGCTAGGCTCAGGTGAGTCTTACAGCCCACTTTTACTATTTGGGGTGAGATATTTGCTACCGTTTTATGTATGAACACAAGTACTGAACTGTTTACACTACTTTTACACGCATTACATGAGTTACTTTTATCCACTGAAAGCCTCCTATCATAAGTTGTTAGTTATGGACTTAAGCGCGATTACTAGTAGATGGATCCATTTGGGACTGACAATCCTTGCCTGGGGTAGTAACGCTACCACGGATTTCACCGTAGAAACAGGCATATTAGTATTTGTTACATATGAGTGTTCGGATAGCACTCACGGGGGTGTGTGATACTGTACTTAACTGTACCATTCACACTACACTGTTAAGCTTCATCTTGTGAGCTCATGGTAATTGTGTCGACTTACTGATTTACGGAGTTACTGATTTACTTACCTTGTTTGAGGGTATTACTAGTACTTACTTGTGGTTCATAAATGATTTACTTCACTAAACCTGTAAGATTCACCAAACTTTTTGGTTTACACTTTTTAGCATTTATCTCAGGTTTACAGCAGCAGTAGGACTGTACACCCTCAGGACTGATAGCTCGAGTCGTATGCATACAAACTTGTGGAGATTCTCTTGCATTACTGTAACACCCCCAAATTATATGTTTAGCGGAAGCAAGCTTTGGGGTCCTACTAATCAAAGATCAACAGCACAAGGATAAAGCAAATGACATCTATATGCAACATTTTAAAAATAGTTACAATTCATAGATACAGAGTTTGAAAACATAGTGTTTTCTGTTACAAAATGTAGTTCCATAGAGTCCATGCGTGTAGCGGGAGATTCTATTACATAATCATAATGTACAAAAGATAATGCTAAGAATCTCCATTATATGCAATGTAGAAATCATGCGACTCTAGCTAGTGTCCAGGGGTAATCCTACTCCGTCTGTGTACCTGAGATACAAAGCTAAAAAGGTCAACCAAAAAGGTTGGTGAATCTTACAGGTTTAGTAATAAGTAATTATTATGAACCACAGTATGTACCAGTATTTCTATCAGTAAATAAGTAAATCAGTAAATCATCACAAGTGCCATGAGCTCACAAGTTGAAACTTAACCGTGTAATGTGAATGGTACAGTTAAGTACAGCATCACGTACCCCCGTGAGTGCTATCCGAACACTCATATATAACAAGTATCAAACGCCTGTTTCTACGGAAGAGTTCGTGGTAGCGCTACTACCACGGGCGGGGATTGTCATCCTGAATGGATCCATCCTACTAATACTCGCGCTTAAGTCTATAATTAACAACTTATGATAGGAGGTTTTCAGTGGATATACAGTTACTCATGTGTTGTATATAAAAGCAATGAAATCAGTTTAGTACATCGTGTTCATACGTAAAACAGTTGCTAAGTATCTCACCCCAAAGTGTAAAAACAGTAAAATGGGGCTGTAAGACTCACCTGAGCCTAGCGAGTAGGTGAAATCAAGTAAGTAAAGCGGTCGTAAGTCCGTGTATCGGTTCTCAGAACCCCGCAACCTTCTGACTTCCGGAACGCACAAGGTTGTAAGTACATAAGTAAATAAGTTGGTGTCCTGAAAGGTCACCCATGCTAGTTGTTCACTCAACTAGAAAACGTCCAAGTGTTTATTTGTAATCAATTAGGGCCCGTTGGTGACGGGGTGTAATAATGATTTACGTGTTATCATTGTGTTGTATTTTGTTATGTCGTTTCTTTGAAAATATATCTGTAAGTCTGTCATCCATATTGCATCATTTATTAAAAGTCGCATCTGCAATTTAAAAAAAATCGGGAAACTTTTACCTAGTCTGGCTGCGGACTAAAAAGTGTTGCGAACTGAGTTCGAGGTGCGAACTGAGTTCGGCTCGCAAGGCAGTAGGCTGCAAACTGAATTCAGTTCGCAGCGTAAGGTTCGGTTCACAGAACTCGACTCGCAGGTCGGTTCGCAGGTCAAATTGCAGTTCAATTCGCAGGTCAATTTGGTTCGCTGGTCAATTCGGTTCGCAGGTCGATTAGCAAACCCTCAGCTCTAAGTCGAGTTCGACTCGCTAAATCTCGACTCGCAGATCGAGCTGTTCGCGAATTTTTGTATGGATTTCGATTTTCAATGCGTTTTTCATAGGACTTTGGACATAAACTTGTTGTGTGAACATTCTAGCATGTAAATCACAGCTTTACAAGTAATTTAAAAGGGCTTTCAAGTATTCTTACCAAGAAATCGAAGATGGAGGAGATGGGGAAGATGAAGATGAAGTTCTTGATACTCCTTGCTTCCTTGTGATGATGATGGCCGATTTAATTGTAAAGCCCCTCATTCCCTCAAAACACAATATTATATTAATAAACCGGAAGCGTAGGTATTTAAAACATATATTTGATTACTACACCATATATATAATGTACAAAACAGTTGTAATCAAGTTATACTATCCAAAAGTATTAACCAAATTCACTTTTCGAGGCATTACGTAAACTAACTTCGTTTTATACAAAACATTTTCAGAGTAGCATAATCTTCAAACATCCCTTGCTTTAATCATTAACTTCTTGCTACCCACATTCTATCAAAAATCTGCAAGAAGTAACAACGAGGGATTAGCACGAAGCTAAGTGAGTAAACTCATCACACAACATTCAACTTAGCTTCATCACCGAATTACTTCTAATATCCGCAAATACTACAATTAACAATCAACAATCAACAATCAACAAGTACTTAATGAGGATCGGTGGCTCTGGGGATAACCATAATACCCGGGAGGCTCCCCAAGAACACTTATCCAACCATATCCGTATGGCCATACGGACGAGACCGATAGCTAGAGGTTACTACATTCAGATACAGAGTCTATACACACAACAAATGAAGTACAACTCTGTATCATTCATACAACAACCCACTAGCCCAACCAACAGTTCATCAACTCGTTGACCTCACTAACAACTGATGCCCAAAGGCCACACATAACACGTAGATTTATAATCAACAAGGTATAATAAAGAATCAACAATAACATATCTACGTTTATTAGTTGAAATCAAATGATTACAACTAAATCAAATGGTGAGTTTTGAATCCACTCACCGATACATTTGTCTTCACAAACTCAGAATCCAGGGATCACTTATCTTTTGGAGGATCTGAGAATCAACAATCAAATATAAGTTAGTAATCTGAATCTTCAATACTTAACTTATCTAATATCCAGCATAAGAAACTCAACATAATTCACATAATAAGTATAGCTTCCTAAATATGTTCTTGTAGACGTCAACATACTCATTATTATGCTATAACACTAATTTATCAACAGTACAGCATTTTACAAATCATTTAAATCAACTTCTGAAATATAAAGTTGATATGCTGACAGAGGCTAAGAAGCCGCCGGCTGGGCATCATGACCCGCCGGGTCGACCATACAAGCCGCCGGCTTCACCCTTGAGCCGCCGGGTGAATTAAATTTTGAGCAAACAGAAGCTAATTGAGTATTAAAGGCTGTAGGAGCCGCCGGCTTGGCCGACAACCTGCCGGTTCTCCAACATAATCAAGAACCCGCCGGGTAGGGTACCAGACCCGCCGGCTTGTTCTTCAGGAACAACAACAGCAGCAGTTTAACCAAAACCTGCACGAATCATAATTCACCAATTCCTATCTTTCACATACCAATTCATGCAAACAAGATTTTCAGCACTTAAAAAACACCCTATTGCACCTAACTAACTTCACAACACCAATTAACACCAAACAATGTCAATTTCAAGGAATTCATTTGGTTCACTTACTTGAAATCAAAATCACACTTCAAGAACATATATACACTCATTCAACTTATGTAATTCAGTTCATAACATCATATAATACCAGAAATCATCATATATCATTTAAACATAAATCAATGCATCAAATTCTTATTTGCCCTAACTTTTAGTTTATGAATAATAAAACACTTACAACTTTAAGTAATTGATATGATGATGAAGATGAACTAAAGTCACAACAATTCTGTAGATCACTCTAATCACAACTTCAATCTTGTTAGTATTTAGGTATAGTTTCCTTTGTGTTTTGGTAATGAGTAAGAGTTTAGTTCTAACAAAGATTTGGGAAAGTAATAAAACAAGGTCGGTCTCCTCATTTAAGCCGACCCAATGATGTGGGTATTTTATACCCGTTCCAAATCTATTGTCTGGAACCTAAAATTCATTTGCGAGAAAATTATTTTATGATATTATCGACTATAGTAAATTAAAACAAACAACAATTTACTATTCACAATAAGTCCTAAGACTTACTTACCTAAGTTTTTCAATAAACAATTAATATCAAATAATTCCTAAATTAATTAAATAATCAATTTAAATAGATTATTACCAGACCCGACGAGAGGATGTTACAAATCTCCCCTCCTTTAGAAGATTTCGTCCTCGAAATCTAAACTCGATCAAACAATCTAGGATATCTGGATTTCATAGACTCTTCGGTCTCCCAGGTCAAATTGGAACCTAAACTGTGTCTCCATTTTACTAACACCATCGGTATTTGTTTCTTTCTAAGTTTAGTAACTTTTCTATCTAACAGTTCAATAGGTTCTTCAACTAACTTCTGGTTATGGTCAACCTTCAAGTCTTGCAGAGGAAGAATCTGAGATTGATCCTCGACATTGCACTTCCTCAAGTAACAAATATTAAACGTATCGTGAATACCAACGAGTTCAGGAGGAAGGTCTAAGGTAACTGATTGATCATTAACCACCTGACGAATTCTGAAGGGACCAATATACCTAGGTGCCAACTTTCCTCGTTTTCCAAATCGAATAACACCTTTCCACGGGGAGACTTTTAAATACACCAACTCACCCTCGGTAAAAGTAACCGGTCTCCTACGCGGGTCTGCATACTGTTTCTTTCTATCACGTGCAGCTTTTAACTTTTCTCGGGCGATAGCCACTTTGTCAGCAGTAATCTGTACAATGTCTGGGCCTGCAAATTGCTTTTCTCCCACTTCTAACCAACAGGTGGGGGTACGACAACGACGACCATATAGCATTTCATAAGGAGGCATACCAATACTGGAATGATACGAATTATTATAAGCAAATTCTACTAATGGCAGATGAGAATCCCAAGAACCTCCATACTCTAAAACACAAGCTCTAAGCATATCCTCTAACGTCTGAATCGTACGTTCTGATTGACCGTCTGTCTGAGGATGATAAGCCGTACTGAGATTAACACGTGTACCCAACTCCTGCTGTAAACTCTGCCAGAAATGAGAAATAAATCGAGAATCTCTATCGGACACAATCGACAATGGAATACCATGCCTTGAGACAATTTCATTAACATACAACTGTGCGAGTTTACTGAGAGAAGTAGTCTCAATAGTAGCCAGAAAATGTGCACTCTTGGTCAAACGATCAACAATAACCCAAATCATATCATTTCCACGTGGCGTTCGCGGAAGTTTAGTTACAAAATCCATAGTTAAATGTTCCCACTTCCATTCTGGAATTTCCAACTGTTTCAGTGACCCATACGGTTTCTGATGTTCTGCTTTAACTTGAGCACAAATATGACAAGTACCAACAAATTGGGCTATATCTGTTTTCATCGTAGGCCACCAATACAAAGGTTTCAAATCATTATACATTTTGGTACTCCCGGGATGGATGGATAATCTAGATTTGTGAGTTTCAGTCAAAATCATATCCCGAATACTACCAATTAGAGGAATCCACACACGAGACTGAAATGTTTTTAATCCTCTAGAATCATCTATCAACAAATCTTTTCTTTTCAACATAATTTCAGATTTCAAATTATGATCCAATAAGGCTTCTAATTGAGCAGCTTTTATTTGATCAATCAAATCAGAAGAAACATCAACTCGCAGAAAATAAACTCGGTCAGAAGTACCTTTTCTGCTCAAAGCATCTGCAACTACATTTGCCTTTCCTGGATGGTAACGTATTTCATAGTCATAATCTTTGATTAATTCTAACCATCGCCTTTGACGCATATTCAGTTCTTTCTGTGAAAACACATACTGAAGACTTTTATGATCAGTACAAACAATGCATTTAGTACCATATAGATAATGTCTCCAGATTTTCAAAGCAAATACAACAGCTGCCAGCTCTAAATCATGGGTAGGATAATTTCTTTCATGAGGTTTGAGCTGACGAGAAGCATAAGCAATAACACGATCTCGTTGCATCAAAACACAACCCAAACCAATAATAGATGCATCACAATACACGACAAAATCATCGGATCCGTCTGGTAAAGCTAACACAGGAGACTGACACAACAACTGTTTCAATGTCTGAAAAGCTGTTTCCTGTGGTTCACACCATTCAAACTTTACATCTTTACGGGTCAATTTAGTCAACGGACCAGCTATCTTTGAAAAGTCTTTAATAAATTTTCTATAATATCCAGCTAGCCCAAGAAAACTCTTGATTTCAGAAGGATTCTTTGGAACATTCCACTTCATAATAGCTTCAATCTTAGAAGGATCAACTTTAACACCATCTTTACATATGATATGACCCAAAAATTTTACTTCTCGAATCCAGAATTCGCATTTTGAAAACTTGGCATATAATTGTTCTCTTTTCAAAGTTTCCAACACTAATCTCAAATGCATTTCATGTTCTGATTCGGATTTGGAATACACAAGAATATCATCGATAAACACTATCACAAATTTATCAAGGAAAGGGCGACATACACGGTTCATCAAATCCATAAACACTGCCGGAGCATTCGTTAAACCAAATGGCATCACTAGAAATTCATAGTGACCATACCTGGTACGAAAAGCAGTCTTTGGAATATCTTGCTCACGAACACGAACTTGATGGTAACCCGACCTCAGATCAATTTTAGAATAAACCAAAGATCCCTGCAACTGATCAAATAAATCATCTATTCGAGGCAGAGGATATTTATTCTTTACTGTTCTTTTGTTTAATTCTCGATAATCAATACACATTCTGAATGACCCATCTTTCTTCTTAACAAATAAAACCGGTGCACCCCACGGAGAAGAACTAGGTCTAATGAAACCTCTATCCAACAATTCCTGAATCTGATTCATCATCTCACACATTTCAGACGGAGCTAATCTATAGGGAGCTTTAGCTACAGCTGAAGAACCAGGAATAAGATCAATCTGATACTCAACATCTCTAACCGGTGGTAATCCAGGTAATTCATCAAGAAACACCTCCGGATATTCAGAAACAACTGGAACTTCTGAAATAGACTTCTTTTCTAGTTTGGCATCAATAACATAAGCTAGATAAGACTCACAGTCTTTAGACAACAACTTCCTGGCTTTCATCATAGAAATCAGAGGAATACAACCCCTATCCCGTTCTCCTCGAGCCACAACATATGACTCTTCAGAAATTGGGATCCTAATCAACTTACTGTGGCAATCTATACTTGCTTTGAACTGACTTAACCAATCCATGCCAATAATTACATCAAAACTTGGAATCGGCATTAATAGAAATGAAATTGGAAAAGTATGACCATCTATCACAATATTAACTCCAGTCACCGAGGTGGTAACAGGAACTAATTTGCCACTTACAATCTCTACTTCTAAGGGCTTATTTATCACAGTAGGGATTAATTTCAACTTATCACAGAAACACACAGATATGAAAGAACAATTTGCTCCTGAATCAAATAATACACGAGCCGGTACAGAGTTTATAAGAAAAGTACCCGTGATCACATCATCTGTGTGGACAGCCTCATCCACTGTCATCTGAAAAGCCCTACTCAGTGTTGGTGGAGGATTCTTTCACTTTTGACCGGAAGATGATGAACTTCCAACCGTACCCGACCCCGTCTTTCCTGCCTCTGAACATTGACCAACCCGATGTCCTTCTTTCTTACAAGTCCAACACACAAAATTAGGATACCGACAATTCTTAATCTCATGACCTAACTCACCACATTTCAAACATTTATTAGTTTGAGCAGTACATGGACCAACATGTCTAGATCTACACGAACTGCACCAACTAGGTCCACCAACTGATCCAGAAGAACTAGTCATCCCACTTGACCTTCTATTTTGTCGATAACTTTGCCACCTAGATTTATCTTTACCAGAAAAATCGCTTCTACTCCTTGAAGAAGAAAAAGTAGAAATATCTCTGGGTGGATACCTTCGAGAACCTCTCATATCACTATCAACCGCACGTGCCAAGATAAAAGCCTGAGATAGATCTCTAGCCAATCGAACTGAAGTACGATAATCATGGGGTAAAGTTTCTACAAACTGTTCAATTTTAGTCTTTTCATCAGGGACCCACTGTTGAACAAAGCGAAGCTTGTCAGTAAATTGGGCAATTAAATCATCAATTGTCATCTTATCAGTTAGATGAAGATTCACAAATTCCCGTCGAATCTGTGCCATATCAAAATCCGAGCAATACTGATTACGAACTGCTTGATGAAATTCAGACCATCGAATAGCCTTCTTTTGTTGCTCAGTTAAATGACCTGTAACTGAATCCCACCACACCATGGCTTCATCTTTCATACATTGTACAGCAAACATTACTTTAGAATCTTCATCACAACTTGTCACCTCAAATTTCCGTTCAATATCTCGTAACCAATTCAAGGTTACAGTCGGATTTATGCTACCATGATACTCTGGTGGTTTGCTAGCCATAAAAGTTTTAAAAGAGCACTTCTTACTAGATTGAAAAGAAGATCCAGTACCAACAGTAGAGGTTTGTAGTTGATGTACAAGTTGTTGAGCCGCAGCTTCCTCGGCTTTTCTTTTAAATTCCCTCAAAAGAATCAATTCATCCTCCATCTCATGTACATATTCATCTCTTTCTGATTCATATTGGTGATGAGTAGATGTACCTTCATGAATATGTTGTTCTTGTTGTGTGTTCGACTGAGGAGCATCTATCCGAGAGGCATTATTTGGGTGGCCGGTTGGTTGCTCATTATCTGCCATTTCTGAAATCAACAAAACACTTGAACTTTGTTAATCGTTAGTACCTATCTACTAACAATTATCAACCAATGCTAAATCCCAAACCAGGAATGTTTGACTAAACATGCTCCAGTTTTGGGATTGAACATTCTTCAATGATCAATTATCCCAAAACTATGCTCTGATACCAACTTGTAACGCCCCTCATTCCCTCAAAACACAATATTATATTAATAAACCGGAAGCGTAGGTATTTAAAACATATATTTGATTACTACACCATATATATAATGTACAAAACAGTTGTAATCAAGTTATACTATCCAAAAGTATTAACCAAATTCACTTTTCGAGGCATTACGTAAACTAACTTCGTTTTATACAAAACATTTTCAGAGTAGCATAATCTTCAAACATCCCTTGCTTTAATCATTAACTTCTTGCTACCCACATTCTATCAAAAATCTGCAAGAAGTAACAACGAGGGATTAGCACGAAGCTAAGTGAGTAAACTCATCACACAACATTCAACTTAGCTTCATCACCGAATTACTTCTAATATCCGCAAATACTACAATTAACAATCAACAATCAACAATCAACAAGTACTTAATGAGGATCGGTGGCTCTGGGGATAACCATAATACCCGGGAGGCTCCCCAAGAACACTTATCCAACCATATCCGTATGGCCATACGGACGAGACCGATAGCTAGAGGTTACTACATTCAGATACAGAGTCTATACACACAACAAATGAAGTACAACTCTGTATCATTCATACAACAACCCACTAGCCCAACCAACAGTTCATCAACTCGTTGACCTCACTAACAACTGATGCCCAAATGCCACACATAACACATAGATTTATAATCAACAAGGTATAATAAAGAATCAACAATAACATATCTACGTTTATTAGTTGAAATCAAATGATTACAACTAAATCAAATGGTGAGTTTTGAATCCACTCACCGATACCTTTGTCTTCACAAACTCAGAATCCAGGGATCACTTATCTTTTGGAGGATCTGAGAATCAACAATCAAATATAAGTTAGTAATCTGAATCTTCAATACTTAACTTATCTAATATCCAGCATAAGAAACTCAACATAATTCACATAATAAGTATAGCTTCCTAAATATGTTCTTGTAGACGTCAACATACTCATTATTATGCTATAACACTAATTTATCAACAGTACAGCATTTTACAAATCATTTAAATCAACTTCTGAAATATAAAGTTGATATGCTGACAGAGGCTAAGAAGCCGCTGGCTGGGCATCATGACCCGCCGGGTCGACCATACAAGCCGCCGGCTTCACCCTTGAGCCGCCGGGTGAATTAAATTTTGAGCAAACAGAAGCTAATTGAGTATTAAAGGCTGTAGGAGCCGCCGGCTTGGCCGACAACCTGCCGGTTCTCCAACATAATCAAGAACCCGCCGGGTAGGGTACCAAACCCGCCGGCTTGTTCTTCAGGAACAACAACAGCAGCAGTTTAACCAAAACCTGCACGAATCATAATTCACCAATTCCTATCTTTCACATACCAATTCATGCAAACAAGATTTTCAGCACTTAAAAAACACCCTATTGCACCTAACTAACTTCACAACACCAATTAACACCAAACAATGTCAATTTCAAGGAATTCATTTGGTTCACTTACTTGAAATCAAAATCACACTTCAAGAACATATATACACTCATTCAACTTATGTAATTCAGTTCATAACATCATATAATACCAGAAATCATCATATATCATTTAAACATAAATCAATGCATCAAATTCTTATTTGCCCTAACTTTTAGTTTATGAATAATAAAACACTTACAACTTTAAGTAATTGATATGATGATGAAGATGAACTAAAGTCACAACAATTCTGTAGATCACTCTAATCACAACTTCAATCTTGTTAGTATTTAGGTATAGTTTCCTTTGTGTTTTGGTAATGAGTAAGAGTTTAGTTCTAACAAAGATTTGGGAAAGTAATAAAACAAGGTCGGTCTCCTCATTTAAGCCGACCCAATGATGTGGGTATTTTATACCCGTTCCAAATCTATTGTCTGGAACCTAAAATTCATTTGCGAGAAAATTATTTTATGATATTATCGACTATAGTAAATTAAAACAAACAACAATTTACTATTCACAATAAGTCCTAAGACTTACTTACCTAAGTTTTTCAATAAACAATTAATATCAAATAATTCCTAAATTAATTAAATAATCAATTTAAATAGATTATTACCAGACCCGACGAGAGGATGTTACATTAATGGTGGTGATGTTGCTGATTTCCTCAGTTTTTAGAGAGAGAGAGGTACGAAAATGAGTAGAGAGAGAGATGAGAGGATTTTGGTGAAAGTTGTGTGTGTGTAAAATGAGGTGAGTGAAGGAGGGGAAAGGAAGAAAAGGGAAAAGGGGTCTCGGGTCGGTTCGCGGGTTTGAGCTAACCCATTTGCGGGTTTAGGCTCGTGGATTCGTTTCTTAAATTTGCATTACGTTCGTTAGTCGTCTAAAGGTCGTTTCGCGTTATGTGTTAAAGTATATCCGGAATATTTTTAAATGAAGTATTTTATCGAAATACTTAATAATGGGTCATAAAAATATGATTTGATTTATTTTCCTTTGTTGAGCGTGTTTCGTGTGCTTTCGTTGCGTTTAGAGCGTTTTAGAAAAATGCGGAATATGTGTAATGTATTTCCTCAATATATCAATCTAACTAATGTTTGTTTGGATAATTCTACGTTATTTAAAAGGTTTTGTCACCAACGTCCAAGTTAACTCGTGTCGGACTCGTTCTGGTTAAATCGCACTATGTATACCAAATCGCGTACGGATATATATATATCTCATTATATATACAATAGGGTCTGTAATTAGTCCTATTACATACTAACCACAGACAGCTACACATAATTAGGCATAACTAATCATCCTAATTAGGCAGGTGTTACATTCTCCCCTTGTTAAATAAATTTCGTCCCGAAATTTAGCTCGAGTTCAGGGTCGGTGCGTTGTCTGGGAAGAGATGTGGGTATTTCAGTCGCATTTGGTCTTCCCATTCCCAAGTGAATTCAGGACCACGCCTCGAATTCCACCTGACCTTTATGATGGGAATACGACTTTTTTTAAACGTTTGACCTCCCGGTCCGTTATTTCCGCTGGTTCCTCGACAAAGTGAAGTTTATCATCGACTTGTATTTCATCGAGCGGTACAATCAGTGTCTCATCAGACAGGCATTTCTTCAAGTTAGAAATGTGAAAGGTAGGATGCACGCTACTAAGTTCGGGAGGTAGCTGTAGTCGATATGCTACTGGACCAATTCTTTCTAGAATTTCAAATGGTCCAATGTACCTAGGGTTCAGTTTTCCTCGCTTTCCGAATCGAATGACACCTTTCCATGGGCCACCTTAAGAAGTACCTTGTCCCCAACTTGGAACTCAAGGTGTTTGCGTCTCACGTCAGCGTAACTTTTCTGACGATCACGTACGGCTTTCAGCCGGTTTTGGATACCAACGATCTTCTCAGTGGTTTCATGAATAATTTCTGGACCAGTGAGTTGGGTATCCCCCACCTCAGTCCAGCAGATAGGTGATCGGCACTTTCGTCCGTAGAGTGCCTCGAAAGGTGCAGCCTTAATGCTGGTATGGTAGCTGTTGTTGTATGAAAACTCACACAATGGTAAGTGATTTTCCCAAGAAATACCGAAGTCAACTACGCAGGCACGTAACATATCCTCCAGTGTTTGAATAGTTTGTTCGCTTTGGCCATCAGTTTGCGGGTGATAAGCAGTACTCATATCCAGACGAGTACCAAGGGATTTTTGTAATGATTGCTAAAAGTTGGAAGTAAAGCGACTGTCCCTATCCGAGATGATCGAGGTAGGTACATCGTGTCGCGATACAATTTCCTTGATGTAGATGCGAGCTAAACGCTCCATTTTGTCAGTCTCCTCGATGGCTAGAAAATGGGCAGATTTCGTTAGACGGTCTACAATCACCCAAATGGTATCGTAACCGCTCGAAGTTTTTGGTAGTTTGGTGATGAAGTCCATGGAAATCTATTCCCATTTCCATTGGGGGATTTCAGGTTGTCAGAGCAATCCTGAGGGTTTTTGGTGTTCGGCCTTGACCTTGGAACAAGTTAAGCATTTACTGACGTATACGGCGATGTCAGCTTTCATGTTAGGCCACCAATACAATCCTTTGATGTCGTGATACATTTTGTCAGAACCAGGATGTATAAAGTATCGAGATTTGTGAGCTTTAGCCATCACCAAATCTCGCAAGCTTTCGAGTTTGGGTAACCAAGCCCGGTTAGAGAAGTATCGAGTTCCATTAGGTTTGATTTCAAATTGTTTATCCATGCCTCGCAAGGCTTCATTGATGATGTTTTCGGGTTTGAGTGTTTCGAGTTGAGCGGCAAGAACTTGGGTGATGAGATCGTTGTGGATGGGAATACTAAGGGCTCGGACTCGAAGGGGTTTCACTCATTCTTTTCGGCTTAAGGGATCGGCAACTACGTTCGCCTTGCCTGGGTGGTATTTGATTTCGCAGTCGTAGTCACTAAGTAACTCGACCCAACGACGTTGCCTCATGTTTAGATCCTTTTGATCGAATGTGTGTTGGAGGCTTTTGTGATCGGTAAAGATAGTACTTATAGTACCGTAAAGGTAATGTCTCCAGATCTTCAGCGCGAATACCACGGAACCTAATTCTAAGTCGTGTGTCGTATAGTTTTTCTCATGAATTTTCAGTTGTCGTGAGGCATAGGCAATGACTTTCTCCCGTTGCATTAACACGCAACCATGTCCTTGGTGTGAGGCGTCGCAGTAAACCACGAAGTCATCGGTGCCTTCGGGTAAGGACAGGATTGGTGCACTGTAGAGTTTGTGTTTCAGTAGTTGGAAGGCTGACTCTTGTTTGTCGGTCCAATCGAATTTCTTATCTTTCCGAGTCAGTGTTGTTATAGGAACAGCTATTTTTGAGAAGTTCTCAATGAATCGACGGTAATACCTAGCGAGACCCAAGAATTGTCTCACTTCGGTCGGAGTGGTCGGTGACCCCCAGCCCTTTATTGCTTCAATCTTGGCGGGATCAACATGGATTCCCTGGCTGTCAATGACGTGTCCAAGGAATTTAACGGTTCGAATCAAGAAATCACACTTAGAGAATTTGGCATATAACTCTTCGTGTTTGAGGAGTTCCAGAATGGTTTTCAGATGCTGGGCATGTTCTTGCTCATCGCGAGAGTAGATCAAAATGTCATCAATGAACACAATGACAAACTTGTCAAGATATGGTTTGCACACCCGATTCATAAGGTCCATGAATACTGCAGGTGCATTGGTTAAACCGAACGGCATCACTTGGAATTCGTAATGCCCATAGCGTGTTCGAAAAGCTGTCTTTGGAATATCATCGTCACGAACTCGGAGTTGGTGATAACCTGACTGTAGGTCAATCTTCGAATAAACACTCGATCCTTGAAGTTGGTCGAATAGGTCATCGATTCTGGGAAGTGGATACCGATTCTTTATGGTTAGCTTATTCAACTCTCGGTAATCGATACACATACGGAATGATCCATCTTTCTTTTTCACAAATAAGACCGGAGCTCCCCAAGGCGAGGAACTTGGTCGAATGAATCATCTTTCCAGGAGTTCCTGTAATTGGTTAGACAACTCCTACATTTCGGAGGGTGCTAAACGATACGGAGCTTGTGCCACGGGCGCAGCTCCCGGCACAAGTTCGATTTGGAATTCGAATTGTCTGGGCGGCGGAAGTCCAAGCAAGTCCTCAGGGAATACTTCCGGGAATTCCCGCACGATAGGCACATCCTCAAGTCGCTTCTCCTCCGACTTCTTCCCGATGACGTGCGCAAGGATGGCTTGATATCCCTTTCGTAGGTATTTTCTAGTTTTCATGCACGATACAGTATTCAGATCTTGTCTACCGGTCTCCCCTTGTAGGACTAAGGTTCCACCGGAGACGAGAGGTATGCGAACGAGTTTGTCATAGTAGACGATTTCAGCTCGGTGCTTGGATAACCAATCCATACCGACGATAATGTCAAAGCTGCCGATCTCTACGGGTATCAAATCAATGGAGAAGAGCTCACTAGCTAAGTTAAAAGTGCAATTAGGTATTACACTGTCAGCCTCAATAAGTTTTCCGTTCGCCAATTCTACTGTGTACTTAGAGTCTAAGGTAACAGGTGTAGTGTCAAGTAGTGGATAAAACTCATCAGAAATGAAGCTCTTATCAGCCCCAGTATCAAATAATACAGAAGCAGTCAAGTTGTTGAGAAGGAACGTACCCGTGACCACATTCGGGTCTTGACGGGCTTCTCCAGATTTCAGCATGAAAGCTCTTCCTCGAGCATTGTTGTTGTTCTTCAGCTTCGGGCAATCTTTTCTGAAATGCCCAGTACCGTTGCACTCATAACAGGTCTTTGGTGCAGAGGTATTGGTGTCAGTGGTGTTTGATCTACAATCTTTGGCCAAGTGTCCAAATCTCTTACACTTGCTACAGGGGCAAGAACCATCATGGTGGCGTTGGCACTTAGAGCTATAGGGCTTGTTCCCCTTATACTCCTTCCCATCCTCAGAGCCGGTGGCATAGGCCTTAACAGTCATAGGCCTTTTGTTGAGTTGTTGGTTTGGTAATCAGAGGGTTTGCGTTTGTTGTTGGAGGTCGGTGTATTGGATGTCTCACGGCTGACAACCATTGCCATGAGTTCATGAGCTAGCAGAATTGCACTTTCAACCGTGGTTGGTTTTGACGAGGCGACATTCCCTTGAATATTCTCCGGGAGGCCGCGGATGTATCTCTTGATGCCTTTTACCTCTGGATCAACCAATCCCGGGCATAACAACGCGAACTGCTGAAACTTGGTGGTATATCCATCAATATCGGTTCCCTGCACTGTCAATTGCCAGTTGTCTTCCTCTAGACGGTGCAGTTCTTCTTCAGGGCAGTACTTCTCCCTTAACTTATTCTTTAGTTCAGTCTAGGGAAGCTGGTTTGCAATCTCAATGCCCACAGAGTTGGCGTGGTATTCCACCACGTAAGTGCACCTTCTTGAAAGGTGTAAGCAGCGAATTTAACTTTGTTACCCTCAATACAGTTGCAGAGACTGAAGACAGATTCCATACGTTCTATCCATCAGATCAGGCCAATGGCGCCTTCCGTGCCCTTGAAATATAATGGTTTGCAGCTGAGAAAGTCCTTGTAAGAGCAAGGTTTGATGACAGGAGTAGTGTCAGGGTGTCATCACTTCTCCTAGATGTTCGTGGTGATTCCCGAGTAGCCAGGGCTTCGGCTACAACTCGGGAAACAAGAGCAGCGATCTCAGCATCGCTGTAACTTTTCTTCTTTGGCAGCATGATTCTTCAAGAAAGAACAAGAGACACATAAGAAGTTGTACCAGAATGAAAATCCGATAGATGTATATATATTAAAATGGTAATATACAACATCACATGGTGAAAGTTAACAATGCAAGATAGTTGAGAGAAATTGTCGATTGATATTACGATGTTAAATGATTACAGACAATTTCAAGTACGAGTTTCAAAAGTTTACAGACTTAGGAATTTTTACAAAAGTGCCAGGAATTGTTACATCCAGTCGAATTACCTAGGTCCTACGAAGGCATGATAAAGTACAAATTCAGCCTAAGCTAATCCTGGCGTAAATTGAGTTGCGGCAGTAGTACGGTGAGACGGTCTACAGATTCTGCAAGTCTGCTAACCATTCAGAGGGCGTCCTCGGTCTCCCTTAGACGTGTCTCGCACTGATTTAGCCTTGATTGTAGGACGGAGATTTCGTTTCGGTTGCCAATCACTTGGTTGTGGATAACCTCCATAGTTTCGACGGTTTCACCCAGACGGTTGTCAAGGGTGTCCATGCGGTTGACGGTATTTTCATGATCTTCGGAGACTTGATTGATACGTTCGAGTGATGTGAGTCTCCAGTTTTTGTTGGTTTCTTGGAGTTCAATATCCATAGTGTTAAGTCGTTGCTCGTACCGGTGTAGCCTAATGGCTAAATCCGACAAGGTGGAGTGAGCGGGGTATGGGTCGGCTCGAGGTGACCGGGTGTTCCTCCTAGCCACCCTGGGGTTTCGCGACCCATGCGGATGAGAGCGTGACGAGTTGGGTGGTGTGTTTGCCATTCTGAGACAAAGCGTTAGAGAGAATGAGGCCTACATTCGTACATATAACATAGTCTAGAGTGCATAGAGATATCAACCTGTGTATATATCTATATATCACATAATACCCTATTGAGTGTCTAGTACAGACATGTTTATGTCCCGGTTTCTCTCATGGTCAGAGTCAACTAGTGTATCATCTTCAGTCATGATTCCTTTCAGGTCTCACATCATATTCTTTTAATTGTACATAGTTGATCAGGTAATGTTAAATTAAACCAATATCAAGTAGTCACTGAACCTAATCATACTTAATAGGGAATAATGGTCATAGTCTAGGCCCACTAAATACAACCTAGTTCGCTATAACCTTAGGCTCTGATACCAATCTGTAACACCCCCAAATTATATGTTTAGCGGAAGCAAGCTTTGGGGTGCTACTAATCAAATATCAACAGCACAAGGATAAAGCAAACGACATCTATATGCAACATTTTAAAAATAGTTACAATTCATAGATACAGAGTTTGAAAACATAGTGTTTTCGGTTACAAAATGTATTTCCCTAGAGTCCACGCATGTAGCGGGAGATTCTATTACATAATCATAATGTACAAAAGATAATGCTAAGAATCTCCATTATATGCAATGTAGAAATCATACGACTCTAGCTAGTGTCCAGGGGTAATCCTACTCCGTCTGTGTACCTGAGATACAAAGCTAAAAAGGTCAACGAAAAAAGTTGGTGAATCTTACAGGTTTAGTAATAAGTAATTATTATGAACCACAGTATGTACCAGTATTGCTATCAGTAAAATAAGTAAATCAATAAATCATCACAAGTGCCATGAGCTCACAAGTTGAAGCTTAACCGTGTAATGTGAATGGTACAGTTAAGAACAGCATCACGTACCCCCATGAGTGCTATCCGAACACTCATATATAACAAGTATCAAATGCCCGTTTCTACGGAAGAGTTCGTGGTAGCGCTACTACCCCGGGTGGGGATTGTTAGTCCTGAATGGATCCATCCTACTAATACTCGCGCTTAAGTCTATAACTAACAACTTATGATAGGAGGTTTTCAGTGGATATACAGTAACTCATGCGATGTATATAAAAGCAATGAAATCAGTTTAGTACATCGTGTTCATACGTAAAACAGTTGCTAAGTATCTCACCCCAAAGTGTAAAAACAGTAAAATGGGGCTGTAAGACTCACCTGAGCCTAGCGAGTAGGCGAAATCAAGTAAGTAAAGCGGTCATAAGTCCGTGTATCGGTTCTCAGAACCCCGCAACCTTCTGACGTCCGTAACGCACAAGGTTGTAAGTACATAAGTAAATAAGTTGGTGTCCTGAAAGGCCACCCATGCTAGTTGTCCACTCAACTAGAAAACGTCCAAGTGTTTATTTGTAATCAATTAGGACCCGTTGGTGACGGGGTGTAATAATGATTTACGTATTATCATTGTGTTGTATTTTGTTATGTCGTTTCTTTGAAAATATATCTGTAAGTCTGTCATCCATATTGCATCGTTTATTAAAAGTCGCATCTGCAATTTAAAAAAAATCGGGAAACTTTTACCTAGTCTGGCTGCGGACTAAAAAGTGTTGCGAACTGAGTTCGCGGTGCGAACTGAGTTCGGCTCGCAAGGCAGTAGGCTGCGAACTAAATTCGGTTCGCAGCGTAAGGTTCGGTTCGGTTCGCAGAACTCGACTCGTAGGTCGGTTCGCAGGTCTACTTGCAGTTCAATTCGCAGGTCAATTTGGTTCGCAGGTCAATTCGGTTCGCAGGACGATTCGCAAAACCAGCAAGTCGAGTTCGAATCGCTAAATCTCGACTCGCAGATACGAAATGCGAACTGAGTTGGATCTCAGTTCGCAGATCGAGCTGTTCACGAATTTTTGTATGGATTTCAATTTTCAAAGCGTTTTTCATGGGATTTTGGACATAAACTTGTTGTGTGAATATTCTAGCATGTAAATCACTGCTTTACAAGTAATTTAAAAGGGCTTTCAAGTATTCTTACCAAGAAATCGAAGATGGAGGAGATGGGGAAGATGAAGATGAAGTTCTTGATACTCCTTGCTCTCTTGTGATGATGATGGCCGATTTAATGGTGGTGGTGTTGCTGATTTCCTCAATTTTTAGAGAGAGAGAGGTACGAAAATGAGTAGAGAGAGAGATGAGAGGATTTTTGGTGAAAGTTGTGTGTGTGTGAAATGAGGTGAGTGAAGGAGGGGAAAGGAAGAAAAGGGAAAAGGGGTCTCGGGTCGGTTCGTGGGTTTGAGCCGACCCGTTTGCGGGCTTAGGCTCGTGGATTCGTTTCTTAAATTTGCGTTACGTTCGTTAGTCGTCTAAAGGTCGTTTCGTGTTATGTGTTATAGTATATCCGGAATATTTTTAAATGAAGTATTTTATCGAAATACTTAATAATGGGTCATAAAAATATGATTTGATTTATTTTCCTTTGTTAGGCGTGTTTTGTGTGCTTTCGTTGCGTTTAGAGCGTTTTAGAAAAATGCGAAATATGTGTAATGTATTTCCTCAATATATTAATCCAAATAATGTTTGTTTGGATAATTCTACGTTATTTAAAAGATTTTGTCACCAACGTCCAAGTTAACTCATGTCGGACTCATTCCGGTTAAATCGCACTATGTATACTAAATCGCGTACGGATATATATATATATATATATATATATATATATATATATATATATAAAAATCTCATTATATATATACAATAGGGTCTGTAATTAGTCCTATTACATACTAACCATAGACAGCTACACATAATTAGGAATAACTAATCATCCTAATTAGGCAGGTGTTACAATTACTTTTTGTATATCAGTTATGTATTAGGATCTCTAGGAAATTATTTTCGAACTTGATGCTTGTTATCCTGGTTTAACAATGTAATACTTTTGTACTATTGTACGATGTTGCATATAGATATCGTTTGGTTTACTTTTGTGATGTGATATTTGATTAGTAGCACCCCAAAGTTTGCTTCCGCTAAACACAGTATTTGGGGGTGTTACATATTGGTATCAGAGCCTAAGGTTATAGCGAACTAGGTTGCATTTAGTGGGCCTAGACTATGACCGTTAGGCAGTATTTCCTTATTAGGTATGACTGGTTCAGGAATTACATTATACGACTTTAATTTAAGATCAACTATGTATAATTAAGTAAAGATGATTTGAAGTCTGAAAGGGGTTATATTGAACAGGGATACACTAGTTGACTCTGACCACGAGAGAAACGGGACCAAATGCTACTATATACGATGTTAGGCTATTATATGTATCGTACATATATATGAATAGGCCTCACACACGTACTATCCCCTAGCTTATAATAGGTATGATATATGTATGTATAGGCCTCGGTTGATACCACTACAGCCATGGAATTGGCAACCAACGTCTGGCTAAAACGACTCATGATTTCGACGGTGAAATCTAACACTTACCGACCACAGTAGTGGAATCCACAGTATAAACACGCCCACGCGTTTAAAGCAACGACGACTCAACGGAGTCCACAAAATCTCTCCATTTTCTTAAGTAGAATACACCTACCTCGACGGAGAATATGCGCCTGTAGAGGAGTTCAAAGTCGAGGAAAATGAAAACAAAAACTACGGAATAATCGATATGGAGGCTTATGAACGGGTCACGGAGCAGACAATTGAGCTGAACAATCGTACTTGGGAGATGAAATACAAGTGTCAGGACTATGAGAAGGAGCTGAAGATCATGAAAAGATCTATCACCCAAAAGGTTAAGGACAAACTACACCACTGGAAAAGGGTGGCCGCAAACTTCACTAGGAAAATGAGAAAGTGGGTCAAACGGTTGGGAGGAAAGCCAGTGGAAGGGAATGCACTCCACCGTGCACCGCCGCATTACCGAGACTTGCTCGACGAACGCTATTACCCACGTGACATGTACACAGAATGAAATTCCAAGCGATCAGAAGCCTACCTAGGACTAGTTAGATAGTGATTGTAACCATTTTGCCAAATCTGCGTAAAGCGGGGTTGTACGATCTGCAAAACATATTGCAAACTCGTAACCAGATAATTGTACTATCACATTTTGTAAAACATTACTGTATTGGTGCGGGTATAATATTTCCCGACAAATTTTTGTAAATGATCAATCGAATGTAATGACTATGAACCTCCTTAGTTATAAAATTTACTATTCTTGCGAAATCACCTGCCACATGCGATACTAAAAACCTTGACCACAGTGGGTATACAGGATCCCCATCTAGTTCAGCATAAAGCTTTTGAAAATCTTCCGAATTATGACAAACTCTCAACACTTTCTTTAAACTTCAAAATCTGAGGACTTTCAAACTCATACCTTTAATGACCTCTAATTTTATCATCTCACAATATGATTATCACTTCGTGCTGTTGTATATTACCTCCTTATATACACATATGTGATACATCATAACCTCGTACAAACATCTCACTTATCTCTTTTTCTTGTTTATTCAAGCACTATGCCTCCGAGATGGAACACGTACAGTGATGTTGAAATCGCTCAACTTATTGCCCAGAGTGTTGCTCAAGCCCTGGCTGCCCAACAGCCGAACTCTGGCAGCGAAGATACCACAAACAACACTCCACCCGTCAAGCCCTGTGCCTACAAAGAGTTCCTCAACTTTAATCCACTAAATTTCTCTGGAACTGAAAGGGCCATTGGCTTACTACGATGGTTTGAGAAGATGTAGTTTGTGTTCAGAATCTGCAACTGCCCAGAAGACTGCAAGGTCAAGTACTCCATCTGCACCCTTCTGGAAGATGCCCTAACTTGGTGGAATTCCTATGCTCAAACTGTGGGAATCGATACTGCATATCAAATCCTATGGGAAGATCTTAAGAAAATGATGCGGGACGAGCACTGTCCCCGAGAAGAATTACAACAACTGGAGGTTGAATTCTGGAACCTAACCGTCGAAGGCAACAACCTCACCGAATATACCACCCGATTCCACCAACTGGCACTTCTTTGCCCAACCATGGTGGATCCCAACTGCAAACAAATCGAGAGATATATCTGGGGACTCCCAAGACAAATTCAAGGGATGGTTACTGCTTCAAACCCTGGAACTATTTAGAGTGTCATCCGTATGGCACACAGTCTGATGGCTCAGGTGGTCCGACGTAGGACATCTGCAACCGGAAACAACAAACGAAAACTTGATGAAACCCCTGACAACGCCAACAATAGGAAGCAACTAGCTAGGAGGCCAGATGCTGTTAAGGCCTACGATGTCAGTCTAACGAGAGAAGGTACAAAGGAAACAAGCCCTTCTGCTCCCAATGTAACAGCCACCACAAAGGACCCTGTGGTGCTCCTTGCAACAAATGCCAAAGCCACGGGCACCAGACTAAGGATTGCAGAGTAAAGGTCTGCTTCGAGTGTGGAGATACTGGCCACTTTAGGAACGCTTGCCCACAGCTGAACAACAAATACAACAACGCTCGCAATAGAGCTTAAGTGATTGGCTACGAAAAGCCGGACAGAAACCTAACTATGATATGGGTACGAATTTTCTCTAAAACTTGACTCTTTGATCTTATTCAACACTAGATGAGTGTAGCTCATTACCCGACATCACTGTCACCAACTTAAATGCCGAGTGCATCATAAAACTGGCTAACTGATTTGAGCCAACCGGAAACTCGGGGTTGCTTCATAGTAGACGAGTTAACCTACTACTTTTAAACTACTACTTAGTCAGGATGGGACTACTTTGTAAACGAACACTCCGTAATGACTTAACTACGACTCGAACGATGGTTCGACTACGAATTGAACTACAAAAATGGCCATGGATTGATTGCCTTTGAACACGACCTAGACACTGTACGTCTACTTATAACCTAACTAACTCATAACGCAATGTGTACTTACAATGAACCCTTCTTATCCTTCCTACATTTCTCCCCAGACCACAAACGACTGAGACAATGATCGAAATTTCGGGAAGAAATTTTCTTAACGGGGGGAGGATGTAACACCCGTCAAATCAGGGCTATAATTAGAACCTAAACTACTTGTAATTATGTGTAATTAGTTTTGTATTAATCTAAATATACGTGATATTTTGTGTAATTACGTACACGCTTACGCGATTTGATTTAAATCGCACACTTATGTACGGGACGGAGTCCGACACTATTATTTTTTTTTGGGTAAATGGTAAAATTACCCGGCAAATATATTACTCCAAAAATCAGTTAAGAACAATGGATGTGGATAAATCCCACACCTCTGCCCGTTACATAGGCAAAGACTACATAACAAGGACACAACCACTAAACATTATTTGACTCAAACAAAACAACAAATAAAAACCATTCTACTCAATGCTATTTTCTACTCTTCCTATCATGCAAACTCATGTAATCGGCCATTTCATTATCTGCATAATCAAAAAGATCATCTTCATCATCTTCCACTTCATCCTTATCAGCATCTAAGATAGGAATTTCAGTAATATCCTCAGAAAAAACCACCTTCTTCCCATGATCCTTCTTCTTACTAGCCAACTGCTCACTAGATGTAGTCGTACTGTCCCTTTTGGTATCTAAATTATTTAAGGCCTCAAAAGAATTAGACATTTTAGTCATACCAACGTCCTTCATTTTCTTAGGGACAAATGCCTGTTTAGGAGGAGCTACACCCACTTTCTTTGAATTACCAACCACAAGGCCACTGAACGGTTTACTCGGGGCCTGAAACCCTTCTGAATCTTTCTTGTTTTTAACTTCAGCCTCTTTACCCACATTCATCGGAACTTGTTTTTCCGAAATGACAGGAACACGCTTTGGACATAGATCCTCTGCATGCCTAAACACCTTACATGTATTACATCTAGGGGGTTTCCATTCATATTCCACTCGAACCGTATGTAAAGAATGCCCTGAGCCTTCCACAAACGGAACAGAAATTACCAAAGCGTCCTTAGGAACCTGATCAGCCCTAATATCAATCAAGGCACAAGCAAAATCCAGCCGTCCCCATGAGTTGAAACACATAGAACTGGTATAAGAATCAAGCATAAGAGGAGTACCCAATTTAGTAGCAATAGCACTCAATCCATCAGCAGTAAACGTAGCTACCGGAACCCCATGAAACTTAACCCAAATCGGAATTGACACAAGATCCTCTTTCAACAAGGATGCTGTAGAATTATCCAAACAAACATTATTTACTATAATATATTACGATAATATATTACACGAATTTTCGTATTTGTTTAAGACATATTTATAAATCTTAAAAAGATTTCACGATTAAACGACTACGGGATTTAACCGACTACGAGACATAACACGATATTCGGAAACACAAACACGCGAGCCCGAGACCCAAGTTGGGTCGGCCCAGACCCGCGAACACAACCCCAAACGGACCCATGACCCAACTCCTTTTAAACCCATTTCTTCCCCAAATTCATCTCATTTCACACACACACATCCACCTCAAATTCTCTCATCTCTCTCAACCTCACCTCCATCTCTCTCTTTAAAACTGAAACTCAGTAACGTCAACATCACCACCATCAAAATCGTCCATCATCATCATCAAGGACAAGCTTAAGGATCATCACCATCTTCATCTTCTTCATTTTTCATTTTGGGGTATGAAAACTTTAAACTCTTTTAAATTACTTGTAAAGCTTAGATTTACATGCTAGAACATTTACCCAACAAGATTACGTCCAAAAACCCCATTAAAAACGCTTTAAAAATCGAAATCTGCGCAAAAATCAATCTCAACTCGTGGGGCAATCTCAACTGGCGAGGCAGTCTCAACTCGTGAGGCAGTCTCAAATCGCGAGGCAATCTCAACTCGCGGGGAAATCTCAACTCGCGAGGCAATCTCAACTCGCGGGGCAATCTCAACTCGCAGTCAACCTTGGTCAACATTTTTCAGCACTTTATAATATAATGTAAATGTGTACCCAAAAGATAATACTTTGACATTAAAGTTTAAAAATGATATAAAAACTTAATTTCAATAATAAAAGTACTATTACAAGCTAATTTTGTTGTCACAAAATGTGTCTCAAGAAATGTCACCAACGGGCCATACTTGTTTTCAAACTACAATCGAACTACTAAACAAACACTTGGAAATTTTCTAGTTGAGTGGACAACTAGCATGGGTGATCTTTCAAGACACCAATTTATTTACTATTTACTTACAACCTTTTGCGTTTCGGACGCCAGAAGGTTGTAGGGTTCGGAGAACCAACTTACAGACTTACATCCGCTTTACTTACTTGATTTCACCTTCATACTTGCTAGGCTCAGGTGAGTCTTACAGCCCACTTTTACTATTTGGGGTGAGATATTTGCTACCGTTTTATGTATGAACACAAGTATTGAACTGTTTACACTACTTTTACACGCATTACATGTGTTACTTTTATCCACTGGAAGCCTCCTATCATAAGTTGTTACTTATGGACTTAAGCGCGATTATTAGTAGATGGATACACTTAGGACTGACAATCCTTGCCTGGGGTAGTAACGCTACCACGGATTTCACCGTAGAAACAGGCATATTAGTATTTGTTAGGGAAATTTGCAATTTTTATCCCTGTGGTTTTCTGTTTTTGCCAATTTTGTCCTTTTACTTTTTTTTTCGCTTTTTTTTATCCCTGTGATTTTTAGTTTTCGCCGATTTTGTCCCTTTACTTTTTTTTTCGCTTTTTTTATCCCTGTGGTTTTCAGTTTTTGCCGATTTTATCCTTTTGTCCAATTTTTGTTAAAAACCCCCCCATTAATTGCCATCACGTGCCAAACATGTGAGGGAATTTCCGTCAATGGCACTTTCCAGCTACAAATCAAGAAGAATTTCAATATTTTATACTCGTAATCCCTTGCTCTAAGAGTTGCTTCGAGATTGTTTCGTGCCCAACCTGGATTATTAAGGGCACGAAACAATCTCGAAGCAACTCTTAGAGCAAGGGATTACGAGTATAAAAGATTGAAGTTCTTTTTGATTTGTAGCTGGGAAGTGCCATTGACGGAAATTCCCTCATATGTTTGGCACGTGATGGCGACTTAACGGGGGCTTTTAACAAGAATTGGACAGAAGGATAAAATCAGCAAAAACTGAAAATCACAGGGATAAAATCGGTAAAAACTGAAAACCACAGGGATAAAAAAAGCGAAAAAAAAAGTAAAGGGACAAAATCGGCGAAAACTAAAAACCACAGGGATAAAAAAAGCGAAAAAAAAGTAAAAGGACAAAATTGGCAAAAACGGAAAACCACAGGGATAAAAATTGCAAATTTCCCTATTTGTTACATATGAGTGTTCGGATAGCACTCACGGGGGTACATGATAATGTACGTAACTGTACCATTCACACTACACTGTTAAGCTTCATCTTGTGAGCTCATGGTAATTGTGTCGACTTACTGATTTACTGAGTTACTGATTTACTTACCTTGTTCGAGGGTATTACTGGTACTTACTTGTGGTTCATAAATGATTTACTTCACTAAACCTGTAAGATTCACCAACCTTTTTGGTTGATACTTTTTAGCATTTATCTCAGGTTTACAGCAGCAGTAGGACTGCACACTCTCAGGACTGATAGCTCGAGTCGCATGCATACAAACTTGTGGAGATTCTCTTGCATTACTTTTTGTATATCAGTTAAGTATTAAGATCTCTAGAAAATTATTTTCGAACTCGATGCTTGTTATCCTGGTTTAACAATGTAATACTTTTGTACTATTGTACGACGTTGCATATAGATGTCGTTTGCTTTACTTTTGTACTGTGATATTTGATTAGTAGCACCCCAAAGCTTGCTTCCGCTAAACACAGAATTTGAGGGTGTTACAATAATGAACACGACTATGAGGATTTGACCATGTTAGGGAAACTCTTGTGTGAAGTGTATTGTCATCTACACAAAAGGCAACCCAATTCAAAGACATCGTATCTACTGTGAGCTAAGAGACTAAGTGCATTTTATAAGGAAAGGTTCAAAAGATAACACCTACTTATTCTATGCAGCATTCAACTGTTAAAATTTTTGTTGGAACTTGTGTGTTTTAATAGATTAATTTCTTTCATGTGAAAAATCTACGTAAAAATGAGTTTCACCAACTTTGGATTTATATGATTATAGGAATATTTTGAATGGTTATGTACTCGGTGGTTAAGGCTTCTTAGCGTAATATTATATGTCCAAAGTAGATTTTTAGATGAATGAGATTCGACGTTTATAAGAGTACAATATTGAGCAAAGGTGAATGAGAATCTAGTTATTGGTACTATCGGTTATCAATTTCATTGATAGGGGGATTGTTGAAAATATCAATTGAATACAATTACCATCCAAGAAAATTGGAAAGCTTGCAAGTTATTGATAGGGGGATTGTTGAGAATATCAATTGAATGACAATTACTATCCAAGAAAATTGGAAAGCTTGCAAGTTAATGTGGCATCTGTTACTACTAAATGTGACTTTCCAATGTACCATAACCTATGTGTATTATGATATTTTATTGACAATGAAGCTATGTTTAAATGTAATTAAAATGATCATTGATATTCTCCCTCTATTGATATAAGTAGATATTTGGTTCTCTTGGTAGTAGATAGATTTTTTTTGACACATATCTCAGTTTGGTTTTATAGAAAAAACACACTACTCATCCATTAGTTTTTGTAAGTTTATTGATTTTGTTCTAGTCACATTGGAACCTCATGATTTTGGCCAAGCTATGAACAAACACTTGGTTAGCTTACAAATTACTATTTCGATTACCTTTTCGGGCACGAGATTAGTCGTTGTACCCTGATAAACAGCCAACGTGTAGATGACGAATATGTTTTAACGGAACCGTGTTAAACACGGGACTCGGCTTATCATTCGTTGATATCCCTTTACTTCTACTCATTTCTTTTATTTAATTCTTTAAGTTGTTCAAAGAAATTGCATACATATTGTTATTTGATTCATTGTTGTAATAAAATTGTATTTAGGTACAATGTATTTATTCCTACACTACTTAACGGAAAAACCAAAATAAACTTGAGCTTTCACGATTCACCATTGTTAATTAAATTGTAATATTATATGGGTATATACTTCTCCTAGTTTTCTATCTTTACTATATATACATATATATATATATACACACACACACAACAACCACTCTTTATACTATATATATATATATATATATATATATGGGTTTAGTGTCTGCGAATGTATCAAACTTGTATCAAATGTCTATTGTGTGTATCCAACTTACATTTGATAATTTTAATGTATCCAACTTTCAAAAATAAAGTTTTAATATATTTTGATGATGTGTCATTCGTATAGCGTGTTACGTGGCATACAGAGATAGTGGCACGTCATTAAAATACATCAAAACATCCTTTTTGAAAGCTGGATACCTTAGAATTAGCAAATGTAAGTTGGGTACACACAATAAACATTTGCTCAAAGGTTGATACATTCCGAGACACTAACCCCTATATATATATATATATATATATATATGGAAAAAGAGACTATCTTTATTAGAACCATATATCTCATGTTTATAACCAATTTTCCAACTTTGTAACTATAGTATATTAGTATATAATTATGAAAAGTTTTCTAGAAAGGCATATTAGTACAAACAAACTAGCTACCATATAAACTAAACAATAAAGTTACAACTTGTTCGAGTAATAGAGTAAAGTTCAAATGAGTACAACATTTTTTGATGAGAATAGGGAACTAATACGAATATGTCATATGTCACTTTACTCTCTCCCCCTTCACGTTTTTTAAAAATAAATATCTCTCAAACGGTAAATCGAAAATTTATAAAAATTGCATCATAAAAATCAACGTTTTATTCTCTTTGATTAGAGATTGACAAGGTATACTTTCGACGAACTTTTTTTCATTTTTTGTTGGGTTTTGAAAACGAGTAACACATGTGTTAGAAACTAGTAACATATGTGATACAACGAGTAACACATGTGCTACAGCGAGTAACACATGTGCTACCATCAAGTAACACATGTGCTACCAGCGAGTAACACATGTGCTACTAATTTTGTAAACCCCCCAAAAAAAGTTGTCGAAATGAGATGGCAAATCCAAGAGGAAAAAATGATGATTTTTATGGTCCAATTTTTATGATTTTGCGACTTATAGTTTGAGAGATATTTAATTTTAAAAAATGTGGGGAAAAGTGAGTGTTATAACACATGGCATATTCTGGTTGGTTCCTCCATTCTTACTAAAAATCTCATTCTCATTTGAACCTAATAATCCAATCTATATACATCCATTTGATTCCAAATTTTCTCCTCCAAGCTACTTAAAGTAAAAGTGACCTTAGATAAGTTTGATATCATGGCTTAAAACATAAACTCATTGGTTTCTTCTAAGAGAAGGGGATTTCATTTCAATGACACCATAAATCCATGTAGTAGCTTGGTACACGATATCAAACATCGATCAAGTGTTTTCCGGTAGTGTTACAAAAATCGACCATGATACCATCTAGTAGAACGCTAGTGATAACAATAATCTTTATTATCCTTCGCTTTAAAAGATTATGTCGTGATTCAATGGCTAAACATACGACAACAACCGATCACCAAATGATGAACCTTTGTTTCTTGATCCTCATCACAAATTAAGCATCTAGTAGAGTTTAAGTCCTTGCAGCTCTTCTTTCGTTCCGGATCCTCCAAGATGATATTTTTACTTTTTTGAAAGTAAAAATATTCATCTAACTCGTTCATCTTCATTGGCCAAACACCTTAGACAGAATTTATATATATGATACAAATTTTAAACATAAAGTACAAAATACAATTAATTAGCAATTGAGCAGTGCACCGGTCAAACCGGCCCGGTCATCCCGGGTTTTAAAACTTTGGTAAAAACTGTCTTTGTTAATTAATTACTTAAATTAAATACATTCACATAATTTTCTTCACCGAAAAAAAAAATCAATTAATTAAAAATAGAAAGATAAGATATAGTTAATGCTAGGTTTATTATTAGCCGGTAATGACATTAGCATTCTTAACTTTCTTTACACGGTTGCCGGCATCAAGATCTCCCACCGGAGCTATCATTGTATTGATCTTCACCATCAAATCAATTGAAATTCTCTCGAAATTCGGTGTCTTTCGTTTAATTCCTCTCGAAACTGATTTCGGTTTTCTAGGTGCCGGTGGACAAGTGGTAACTACCTGAACTTTCTGATCGGATGACGTAGGAGTCGTGGGCTCATCATCGATATCAAATTCCTTCACGTTTGATGACAATTTGATCATTGTTAAAGGTGGATTGTTTTTGTTTTCAATTTCTTGTGGTTGATTTGTATGATGTTGGAGTAATGGATTAGCATTGGGTTTAGGTTGTTGTTGTAGATGTTTGCCGGAGCCGGAGGTGGACATTGGTTTTGATCGGAATTTGATGGGAATATGAAATGGGCTCTGAAAACAATGAAATGGATGTGGATGTGAAAGATGGAAAGTGAGAGTTGTGTCGTATTATATGGTTTATACAAAAGGTGTTCGATGGGGTGTGACTTACAAGTTACAAGTTACAATATAGATGATGATATAATTAGATAAAAAAAATAAAAAATACTACGTATATATTATAAGAAAAAAGTAAAAAATTTGTTAAATACTTGTTTATTATTATAGTTTTTCATAGAAAGGTTGACTCACACTCATCACACACGAGGTAAATAAAGCTCACCTAATTAATGTGCCACATCATGCTACCTTAAGCCCATCACGTGAGATGTAAATAAAACTTATCTAGCCGTTTGTTGAGAAAGTTTTTTAAACAATTGATCTACATTATCGAGAAATTTTTCGAGTAACATCTTGTCAATGGTAAGTATTGAATATAGTATACCTTTCAAATGTCTCATCTTCGAAATTCAATAAGCTATACACTATTACGTTTATTATTGTGAAATTTAACGTTACAATAAGATAAAGTTGTAGTATTAATTTTGTGAGTTTGAACCCTTCCGTCTTTTCCTGCTCATTTGATTATAAAGGCAATAACATCAAGACATTTAACTTATACTACATGGTAATCTTTATCCACTTAAAAAGAAATTATAATAAATAAATAATTATCGATTTCAAGGCATTAGATAGTTAACCTTATTTAGGATGTCTTGTTTGTCTGGCACACACAAGAGAAACATGTCAGTTGATAAGCACATTTAAGGTATTTTCATAGCTATGAAAGTTCCGCCGACAATCTAAATAAATATCTATAATCTCAATTATGACATGGGTGTATAATAGCGGTGCGATTGTACATCATGATTAACATTTAACTGATATGTAACTGATATGTACGCTTAAATTTGATGGCGTATAAATTACTATTTAGATTAATTAACATTTTCATGCGATAAAGACGATGAAAGTATCGCTCTGATGAAATTATTAGTTCTTAGTGTTGGATCGAATTAATGTTATCATTAATGCAACTAGTTTTTATCATCATATAATAGTAAATCAGATCAGATTACTCGTATAATTAAGTATGACTGAAATTTCAATCTTAATATTCATAATCACGATAATAAATTTCTACCTTTACTTTTAAGGAAAACGTATTAAAACGCAATTAAGTTCAAATTAAACAACCTCAATATTCAATTACCATAAGAACATCTATGATATATGATGTGCCTAAAGCCTAATACGATATGAACATGCATACTAATAGCGGTGTGTATTAAAATAAATCGTTTAATTAATTAAAATTTAGAAGAGAATATAGAGTTAATACACATGGCATACGGAACATAGAAGCCGTCTAATTCGGTGAAGGATCCAATGCAAAACAGTAAACACAAGAAACAAACACAAAGACACATGTACCATCCAGTCAGACATTTTTTAACATTATTTAATCTTTTACTTTACAAATACACCCCTCATATTTTCAATATATCACAAACTCACCCATATAATTTTCTTTCGTCATAATTATGTTGCACTGTAAATCACTAGCCAAAAGGTAAGCACTAAGCACTTAAGCCATATGTAGATTGGCCATAAAAGTGAATTATTTAAATTAATTATGTTTCGGAAAGTCATCGTATAAGAATACATATTTGGATTGTTTAGTCATGTAACCCAACCAGTGGCGGATCCAGGACTTTTTGTAACCTGTAGCAATGATATCTCAATTTTTCTGAACTCGTAGCACCGACAAGAAATGCAGCTAAAAATGTTATATTCAATAGGAATTACACTGCGTATTGATAATGGACTCGTACCTACTGCTACCCATACCTTCTACATGGCTCAGCCCCTAAACCCAACATCAACAAGTCTCCCCACGTTGTGATTCTTTTGTGCCGCTCTTCACTGTTTACTGCCAGTTTACAAATAAAAGAAAAAAAATTGCTAATTAACATCGATGATGTAGTTTTTGACGTACATGAAGTGTTTTAATGTAATATACAAAGTATGATACCGTAATCGAGCTTTTTCAACAATTAACAAACTAGGTTAAGTGACGATGACATTTGGAGATATACCGTCATTAGATAATTGTCTTCCAGGATGAAATGTTATATGTAAATTACGTCACATTTAATTAGCATTAATAAAAAAAAAAGCATCCAAAAGTTGGTATTTTAGATTACTATGAGGGGTGAAAAATGTCATTGACAAACATATGGGTATGTCACTGTAAACAACCGAAACATCATGGGCATCTACAAACTCGTTTACTTATTATTTTTTTCCTATGAATTTTTCTTTCCAT
The DNA here is from genome assembly GCA_963422505.1 of Pseudognaphalium luteoalbum. Classification (NCBI taxonomy): domain Eukaryota; kingdom Viridiplantae; phylum Streptophyta; class Magnoliopsida; order Asterales; family Asteraceae; genus Pseudognaphalium; species Pseudognaphalium luteoalbum. The sequence goes on from OY730196.1 coordinate 56,264,154, forward strand.
TTTTCTAAAGTTATTGTTTAATTTTTTATGTGATCATCTACAAGCTTTAATAAATCTTTTCACATGCTTTTTCCCACATATAACATGCCCGTTAGTTTCAGGTCAATATGCATGCTAGATCTTGCTCAAGATATGTTGTAAATTTATTTGTTAAAAAATAACCAATCTAATAAATTTTGATAAAAAATGTTTTAGAATTACTTGATAAAAAAAAAACTGTATGTGACCCAGAGAGAATTATGTAACTTTCATAATTTTAATCAAGCGCTAATATACATATTTAATCAAAATACAAAGCAAGTGACACATTAATAAAAATAAATAAATTGAGGGCAGAGGCGAATGCAGATGCGGTAGAGGACAACTACCCCGTTAAAGATTCGTAACTAAATTTTTTTTGTAATTTGGAGGTTACTCCTGTCCTCATATCATATTTCAATGGTACGCGTCCACCTCTCTCACTCGCAAAAACCATCAACACCAAACAAATCACATGTCCACAAATCACCCACACATATTAAGGTGGGGTACGTATTCGAACCTTAATATGTCGATCAAACATGTAGAATCTAGATGTTTACTGTGACGAACCATTTGAATTCTACTTGATTGGTAAGAATTGTAACTGTATTATATAACTTTTTGCCGTTCAATATATATTTTAATATCTCACTCGGCCTCTCATCCATGTATTAATTATTGTGTGTTATATGTGCGAGATTATTGTGTATAAATATGTACTGTTTCATTTGGTTTTTATGGTAGTACATATATACAATGTTTTGAAAACCGGTTGGACCGGCCCGGTCCAACTGGGATTTTGAGGTATTCCGGCTGGTTGTGAACCGGTTTTGACCAAACTTTAACCAGTCAACGAACCGTTCGGTTTTGTCAAAACCGCACGGTCCAACCGGGAACCGGTCCGGTTTCAAACGGTTTTGAATTGTTTTTTTTAATTATCGCGGGTTTTGGGCCGGTTTTGGACTGGTTTGGACCGGCGGTCCGACCGGTTCAACCGGAACCGGAGCCCTCTCCAGTCCGGTTCGGTTTCTGTTGTGGACATACGGATTAGAAAATTTCTGTTGATTTTATGACATGTCAAAACTAATTGTTGCTTATTTGGTTGACTTTAGAATATATATATATATATATATATATATATATATTGGATTTTAAGTTTATTATGTATGATGGAGGTGATTTGCCCGATGATGCTGGACTTTATGGGTAGTTCAGTAGTGTTTCATTGAAATACGAAGCGGCTCCCGTAGGACCCAAATACCTATTTTTTACTACAATGAAGTTGACAATAAAAAAAGTCAAAAGGACTCATCAAGGCTCTTTTGGATATCACCATCATGTCTATAACTCAAGTACTTTCCAGCAACCGAGCCATATATATAATCTTGAAAATCTAATACGTATTCTTTCATAGGATCCTTTCGATCTCCAACCATTATTTTTATTTGATCAACTTAAAGGATACTAAAACATCAAGTAGTAGTACCCTAGTAAGATATATACTAATTATTTAATTTCATGTCATAGACAGAGACAAATAAGGCAATACAACGTGTTAAATAACATATATACACAAGAAATAAAAACCTAATTAACATTAAACATGTTGATATCAGGTTTATACATAGAATGTTATAATTACATAATTAACGATCTAAATTAAGGTGATGCATTTAAAGGGTCATTCTCCTAGCGGTATTGAGGTGTCTAATCAATTTCGAATTTGTGAATTCAAGTCTTGAAGCGAACAAATTAGTCGTGCTAATGGTAACATTTGATTTTGTCATATGTTAGATATTTTTTATATTTGTACATATGATCATTCTTTGTATTATTAATAATGAATCTCTAAGGTTGTGCATGAGGCATGATCATAAATAAATGGGAAAAGTTCGGAAAACACAAACTCTGATGGCATATGTGCATGTTTTCATGCTTACGTTTGTTTTATGATTACTTAAATCACTTTGTTACCATTTGTCTGCCATAATGATACTTTTCCATCTTTAACAATCATTCTTACATCCACCCCCTCATTCTTATGCCTCCCATTACATTTTGCCTCTTCATTTTTGATCTTGTAGATCAAAGTGTAGAAACTGTATCTTGTTGTTTTTGAACTTTTTGATGATGTAGGTTACTTTGTGGTATAAAGTTAACTTATTATAAGCATGGTAAACCTAGAATATGTCACACTCACACAATGTTTTGTTTATATAACTTTTTAAATAAATATAATAAACGATTCACCTATCTTACGTCATCAATCTAAATTACAAAACAATTGACCAATCAGGAACAAAATTTCACTCCATATAAATAATTACTTAATTAATTAATAATAATCATAATCTTTATTATATAAAGAAAACCAACTCCATCCTAATGTCCTCAAAATTTGACACATCATCACTATACTTTTTTAATATTTTATTTAGTTTAATAGACTAATCAAGTGTGCTTCTTTAGGAAGATCATAATAATAATAATAAAAATAATAATTACATTTGCAAAACAAATCTTGTGATAATTATCTTAAAAAATCATATCAATTCATCTTCTTTGATCAAGCACATATACTTCCAAAATCTTGAATGTACTTATAAGAAGAAGAAAAGAAAAACTCACTAATTTCATCAATATAATCCATTTCTTAACTAATATAGAAACATAAAATTGTAAGATCTTTAAAATTGTAAACCTAAATATTTTTAACGTATAATAAGGATGTCATGTTCTTGTGTATGTCCCTTAGAATTTTTGAACTCTGTTGACACGTCTATATTTATTTTGTACTATTGTGTTATTAAACGACTTCATTATTTTAATCCATGTTTGTTTTCAAGTTGTCAAATATTAAGAATCTTTTAGATGCACAATCGAATTACTTGGTCTGAAGACAATAGCTTTGTAAAAAGCGATGTACGCACTTATTAAAGAACATCTTAATCTTTTTTCTCTTGAGAAAACGAAAAAAATGCCCGCTTTATATATTCAAACACATGATTTTTTATTACTATTAGATAACTAAAAGCTAAATCTTCGAACACCAAATAAAATTCAAAAGAGCACCCAACATACTATTACGCTTTTTTTGTGTCACTTTTCAATTTATATTTTTATAAAAGTATGATAAAATTCGTTTAAACTACATATCAACTTTGAAAACAATACACATAAAACATCATAATAAGAAATACATTATGAGCATAATCAGTCATGGGTACACATAAATCATCATAAGAAATACATTATCAGCATAATCAGTCATGGGCTATGCATCGCACAGCCTTTTAACTTACTAGTATTAAAAGCAAATCAAAGGTAAATCATGACATCATAAATCCTGTATTTTAATTCTTAAAAATTTAATTATATTTTTGTTAATAAAGAATCTCGATGAAGAGTTCTACCACCACTAAACAAAGCTTCAAGTTTTGTGAAAATGGAGAAATTAATAGGAATGCATCACGTGTTACTAAACTTACTTTCCCTCACATTTTGTAAAATTAAATATCTCTCAAACGGTAAGACGAAAATCACAAAAATTGCACTATAAATTCAACGTTTTATTCTCTTCGATTAGAGATGTGACAAGGTATACTTTTGACGAACTTTTTTTTTTCGTTTTTCAGTAGATTTTGAAAACAAGTAACACATGTGATACCAGTGGTAACACATGTGTTACCGGCGAGTAACACATGCGAGTAACACATGCGAGTAACACATTTGAGACCATCTATTAATACACGTGTTACTAATTTTTTCCAATTTGTGATACTAAAAAAAACTCATCGAAAATATACCTTGTGAGATGGCAAATCGAATAGAAAAAAATGCTGATTTTTATGGAACAATTTTTATAATTTTTTGAATTATCGTTTGTGAGATATTTGATTTTTAAAAAATGGGAGAAAATATGTTTTATGACACGTGGGTATTCTTATTAGTTTCTCTATTCTCATCAAATTTTTCATTCTCAATTGCACATCATTTTTAGTCGAAAATCATACCACCACTAAACAAAGCTTAAAGTTCATATATAACTCTGCCTAAAATATACTCCATATATATTAAACTAGGGGTGTCAAAAATGTCCGATTGCTAAAATCGGACCCGACATTAATAGGATTTGGGTAAAACGGATTGGACTATTTGGTTAATCGAATCCAAATAACCCGAATCCGAGTAACCCAAATCTTATTCGGATTGGATTACGGATGAATAATTCTATATTCGGTTGATCCGAATAACCCGAAGAAGTTACTAAATATAGAAATATGATTTTATGTATATGTTATTTATGATTTACATGAGGATATCTATATATAATCAACATACACATCACTTATAATGATGTATATAAACTTTTAGTATTATTTTGTGAAGTTTAGATTATGTTAAAAACGTTAAAGTTTAAGATATATTCTTATTTGGATAAAACATAATATCCAAATTCAAATAACCCAAAATCGAATAATCCGAATCTTATTTGGTTTGATTTACAGATAAATTATAAACTTGAAAATCCAAATAACCCGACCCGAACAACCTAAAACCCAAACAATTTATTCGAACAACACCCCTAAATTAAACCCAAGCATCCAAATCGAAGCCAACAATCACTTTCTTATCAAAATCTGAAATAAAAACATTTAACCCTTTTTCGTATCAATACTTCATTTTAATGATCCATGATATTATAAATAAATTTAATTTTAAAAACGAAAATACTACGTAGTACTTAATAGATAAGTGTATTTAACAAGCACGTTTATACCTTAAACGCCCGATTTTTTTTATTAACACTATAAAAATATACTCTATTAGGTCCCATATACTATTACTAATTAGTTTATACCAACGCAAAATATATACGACTCAAATACATAAACTAAAACAAAAGTCACCAAAACTGCAGGATACCTGCCGGGTAACCGGGTTAACGGCCGGGTAGACTCAAGAAACTCCAAAGCCAATTCTCGAGGTAGAAAAATTCACTATAGCTATCCATTTGGGGCAGCCTTATCCGCCGGGTACGCTCACCGGGTAGCCATACCCGCCGGATACTGCACCTTACCCGCCGGGTAAGAGTGCAGTACAACAGACCTGCAGACTTAACTAATTACATACCAAAACCCGAATTTCAAATATGCATAAATTTTAAACCGTAAAGATTTAAGCTATAAAATTTTGCAAGCACTTTTATATCATCAAAATAAACATTTCATTTTGTATACTTTTTCAAATTTCACAAAAACACGTGATTTGAACGTGTGGCTAGTTTTTGACCACTTTAGACACTTTTTGATGACAAGTTTAAACTCAAACCATATAGAATCTGACTAAAACCCTTTATATACTTATTAGGTATACTAAAGCAAGTCTCAATAATATATCAAAAGTATCAAAATGCTAATTCATCCAAAATTAGCACCAAGACGTTTTAAAGACTCACTTTGATACGTTTTGACCCAATTAACATTCTAACCACAATTTGACCAAAATAATACTCAATCTATACATAATTGACTATTACCAACATAGTTGACTATTTATAAACTTCCAATTCAACCAACCAATTAAATAAACACATTTCTACATTTCACCCATAAAAACAAACTAGATAATTTACATTTATATAAACTTCAACGCTTTTCCGAAAACATATGTATATGACTACACATCATGGTTGACTTTCAAAGTCAACATACCCTAGAAACAAAACCATAGACATTGTGTTTAATTTTCAAAACAAAACCTTTGGGCGCATTACACAAGTCATATTCAAAACGATGATTAAAGGTAGAAAATTCCACTCACTAAAGCTAGCAATCCATGCTATTTCTTCATAATCCTTTTCCATTCTCTTTGACCTGACTTACCTAAAAACCATGAAACATGGAAAGAATAAACACACATGCTTAGTGAGCATATAGGTAACTAACTAAAAAATTTTACAACATCATGAAACAATCATTATAATCACATCATGTCATCTTACACAATAATCCCTGAAACAACATGTAAACACCAAACACTATGCGGATCCACGACCTTAAGAAATAAGGCAACAAGGTACCAAATCATGTCAAAATAGATACCAAGTTTAAGAAACAAGTCTATGCTAGCCAAGCTAGCTAATCTCTATTATAGAAACAAGTTAAGAAACAAGTAAACTTCCACTTGATTGTGCAAACCTCTAGCTCGAAAGCTATCCGGTACATACTCAATCATTCATATACTTCAACATTAACCACTAACAATTACAAATATAAATCATAAATAACTTCCACATGTGTAACACCCCCAAATTATGTGTTTAGCGGAAGTAAGCTTTGAGGTGCTACTAATCAAATATCAACAGCACAAAGATAAAGTAAACGACGTCTATATGCAACGTTTGAAAAATAATTACATTTCATAAATACAAAGTTTGAAAACATAGTGTTTTCAGTTACAAAATGTAGTTCCCTAGAGTCCACGCGTGTAGCAGGAGATTCTATTACATGATCATAATATACAAAAGATAATGCTAAAAATTTCCGTTAAATGCAAGGTAGAAATCATGCGACTCTAGCTAGTGTCCAGGGATAATCCTACTCCGTCTGTGTACCTGAGATACAAAGCTAAAAAGTGTCAACCAAAAAGGTTGGTGAATCTCACAGGTTTAGTAGTAAAGTAATCGTTTATGAACCACAAGTATGTACCAGCGTTGCTATCAAGCAAAGTAATTAAATCAGTATGTACGCACAGTTGCCATGATCTCATAAGTTGAAGCTTAACCGTGTAATGTGAATATATCACGTACCCCCGTGAGTGCTATCCGCACACTCATATGTAACAAATACTAATATGCCTGTTTCTACGTGTAAATCAGTACGTGGCAGCGCTACCACCCCAGGCAGGGATTGTCAGTCCCAAATGGATCCATTTACTAGTAATCGCGCTTAAGTCCATAACTAATTACGATAGGAGGCTTTCAGTGGATAAACAGTAACTCATGCGTTGTGTGTAAAAAGTAATCAGTTCAGTACATTGTGTTCACGTGTAAAAACAGTTGCTAAGTATCTCACCCCAAAGTATAAAAACAGTAAAAGTGGGGCTGTAAGACTCACCTGAGTCTTGTAAGTACGTATGTGAAATCAATCAGGTAAAGCGGATGTAAGTCCGTGTATCGGTTCTCAGAACCCTGCAACCTTCTGGTGTCCGAAACGCTCAAGGTCGTAAGTAAACAAGTAAACGAGTTGGTGTCTTAAAAGATCACCCATGCTAGTTGTCCACTCAACTGGAAATGTCCAAGTGTTCGCTTAGTAATCCGTTTGTATTTTGAAAACAAGTATGGCCCGTTGGTGACGGTTTGTAATAATAATTTCTGAAAACATTATTATATTCGTTTCGTTTTATGCTTAGCAAAAGTATATACTTTTGTTTGTCAATCATCGTTGTAAAAAGTGTAGTTGTCGTTACGCCAAATGTGATATTGTTGGGTAAAAACTCAGTTCGCAGGGCAGAACCTCAGTTCGCAGGCCAGGTCAGTTCGACTCGCTCGTTCGACTCGCAAGCTCGGCTCGCAAGGGTTCGGTTCGCATCTCGGTTCTGTTTGCATCATGAGCTCGGTTCGCAGTTCGGTTCGGTTCGCATCACGAGCTCGGTTCGCAGCTCGGTTCGGTTCACATCGCGAGCTCGGTTCGCAGCTCGGCTCGGTTCGCATCGCGAGCTCGGTTTGCAGCTCGGCTCGGTTCGCCGGAAGAACAGATCTCAGCTCGCAGAACGAGCTGCTCGTATTTTTAACTTTAAAAACGCATTTTTAAGTCAGTTTTTGGTCAATTCTTCGTTGAGCAAACGTTCTAGCATGTAAATAAAAGCTTTACAAGTAATTTAAAAGAGTTTTTAAAGCTTCTTACCAACAAAATCGATAATCAAAGAAGATGATGATGATGATAATGATGATGAACGATTTTGGTGATGATGTTCTTGTTATCTCAGTTTTTAGAGAGAGGTATAGAGATTTAGTAGGGAGAGAGATGAGAGAAAATAGGTGTAAGTGTGTGTGTAAAGTGAGGTGAAGTGGGGAAAGAATGGGGTTAAAGGGTTGGGTTCGCGGGTTTGGTGGATTGGGTTCGCGGGTTCGGGCTGACCTACCTTGGGTCTCCGGCTCGCGTGTTTGTGTTTCCTAATAGTATTATGTCTCGTAGTCGGTTAAATCCGTAATCGTTTAAATCGCGAAATCTTTTTAAGATTTTTAATTATATCTTAAACAAATACGAAAATTCGTGTAATCTATTATAGTAAGAAATGATTGTTTGGATAACACCACGTTATTTATTAACTTTGTCACCAACGTCCATAATAAATACATGTCGGACCTCGTCCGGTTCATAAGTGCACGATTTAATCGAATCGCGTAAGCGTGTATGTAATCACACCAAAACGTTTCATATATTTAGAATATTACAAAACTAAACACATGTAATTACAAGTAGTTTAGGCACTAATCAAAAGTCCTAAATTGGCGGTTGCAACATGGTTGTATGATCCTCTTGCTCGGAAGAAATCTGGAAACACATAAAACCCTACTCAAATAGTCCATATACTACTCACCTTTGTCTTCAACCGATAATTTACAAGACGTAGTCAACGATGATAATTCCAACACTTTATCACCTATCATATAACACATAATCACATACAACATATTTAGAACCTACTAATCTTCATAGTTAAGCATCTATCAACACTAATCCTCCGCCCTTTAGAATTTCTCTTGATTTATTATTAAACCAACTAATAATATTCACTTCTTATATAATTAAAATCAACACCCTTGTCTAATTACTTGAACATGGATTAACATGTTATACATATATCATCTTTACATAATCATTCCTTCAAATCTTCATACTTACGTTTAACACTTGATTTCATATATTTCTTATTAAATCATCATAACAACACTATATTAACATCACTAATCACACTATTAGTTAATTTACATCAAACCATCAAGATTAAGTAAAACCCATAATTTATCCAAGAACATAACTACTAATTTCATCACTTTTGATTTGTAATATGATTACATACAAGCTTAATAACACTAATTAACATCTATTCCATCAATTTAGAACCCTAATTTCGTATTAAAATTACCAAATTTATAAAACCCCATGAAAACCCCAAAAACTAGGTTAAAACATGAAGAATCAACTTAACAAGGATTGAAGGTGATGAAGAAGATGATGATTTAGACACTAATCTCTTGAATTTGAAATTAAGATTAAAGGTTTAGTGAGAAGGCGTGTTTCCTACGATTTCTCAAGTCTCTGGGAAGTATTTGGATAGTTTTAGAATACAATGAGATAAACATCAAGCCATCCACGCACATATCTGTGTTTTTATTTAATTCCAATTATTTTACAGTCTAGAACTGATAAACCATTTACGTTTTCTATTATTTTGTATCCTTTATATCATATTACTTTAAAATAAATATACCCTCGCATACTAAACTAATAACTTGAAATTCGTGGTGTTACAACTCTCCCCCACTTATTCAGTTCGTGCCCTCATGAACTACCCTTGATACACTATAACCACTCATTTCTTTCTGCTTAGTACTTCAAAGGACAACATACTTAAACAGTATAATATTCACACATACACAATCTGAAAGGAATACCGGAGATTCAACGGCTCTAAATTCAATCAAATGTGAGCAGGTTAAAAATGATAAGGTACCTGTCGCCACATCGGATGACTCTTTCGCCTCTCTGGCAATTAGTTGAAAGGAACGTGGTCTAGACCTTGACCTAGTCGTCACTAACTTAGCCTCCAATTCATTTCTCCTAACTTCCTTTTTGTCAGGACAATCGGCCTGGAGGTGGTCATCCTTAAAACAATAGTAACACAAATGATAAGGGCTTGGGCAATTCGGTACCATGTGCCCAGGTCTTCCACACTTAAAACACTTACACTCACCGGTATCTGTTCTACCACACTTATCACAAAGAGGGATTTCTCGTGGTTGAGATTGGAAATGATATTACTGTAATGGTTGTGGTTGTTGTTAGGTCTCCTCAAATCGTAGCTTCTTAAAAGATGAGGGTTGTGAAGTAGTGATATATTCTATTTTTCTCTTAATTGTGGTTTCAACACTCTTATCTTGTAAATCTTTCTCACGCACTAAAGCTCTATTCAACATCTTAGCAATGGTATCATAGATGATGGGGTCAATAGATTCACGGATATCAATATTCAGGTGACGATAAAAACGACTAGTTAACAGTTTTGGGTTAGAGGTATACTCAGGGCAAACATAGATTTTTCACGAAAATACTTAGAGTACTCTGCAGCAGACTTACTTGCCTGATCAATCACTAAGAATTCTACCTTTAACTTTTCAATTTCAGCTGGTGGCGAAAATTCTTCTTTAAATATCTCTTTAAACTTGTCCAAGGTAAATTTTGAAGCTACCTCAAAACCATGTGTTTCAACCTGAGAATTCCACCACTCATGCGCATCTCCCTTCAATTGATGCGCAACAAATATCACCTTTGATTCATCAGGACAATTGCACAATAGAAAAGTTTCCTCTAACTCACTTAACCATCGTGTACTAATGACAGGGTTCAACTCTCCCAGAAACTTGGGTGTTTGACAACTTGCAAAACACTTATTTACAGATATGTCTTTTTATTTACCCTTCTCGTGTTGGGTTGACGTAGCTTCAATATTAGGGGAGGATTTGTTATGTTTGGATAGTTTTGTACAAACTCGTTTAATCTCAAAGTTACTATTTCCTCAAATTGAGTAATTAAAGTTGGGGTAAAAGATTCGAGGGCTTTCCCAATTACTCTTTTTAAGATCATCTCATCCTTAGGGTTTAAATTTCTATTACTAGTATTCTCCTCTCGCGGGGGAGAACGTCCCTGAGTACTTTCACTATCCGGATTCTTAAAAGCTTTCATTTACTATAAACATTTAACAAATTCAATTAGTTCAGTTAATCCTTCACATAGTGAAATAGTTAAAGAAACATTCTACTTAGATCTTCAAAACAACCTTTCACTGAAACCATCTTACATTTAAAAATTATGAATCACCAACATGCATTAATGTAATATAACAGCATTGGCCAGACGTTGCCATATTAAATTAATTTCACATTTCTATTCATTACTTTTAAAAGTAATTATGCTAAGGCAAAAATTGTTCTTGAAGTCAAACATATAATCATATAACAAGGAAAACCACAGAAATGCAATTACAAAGCACTATCATGCATTCTAAATAGTTTAAGATTAACTAATCCTAAAGTGAATTACGTAATTCTCTTAAACTATCACTCTGATACCAACTTGAAACGCCCAAAATTTTATTTATTTATTTATTAACACTAAAAACATGCTCTATTAGGTACCATTTACTATTACAAATGAGTTTATACCAACGCAAAACATATACGACTCAATTACATAAACTAAAACAAAAGTCACCATAACTATAGGATACCCGGCGGGTAACCGGGTTAACGGCCGGGTAGACTCAAGAAACTCCAAAGCCAATTCTCGAGGTAGCAAAATTCACTATAGCTATCCGTTTGGGGTAGCCTTATCCTCCGGGTACGCCCACCGGGTAGCCATAACCTCCGGGCACTGCACCTTACCCGCCGTGTAAGAGTCCAGTACATCAGACCTGTAGACTTAACTAATTACATACCAAAACCCGAATTTCACATGCGCATAAGTTTTAAACCGTAAAGAGTTAAGTTATAAAATTTTTCAAGCACTTTATATCATCAAAATAAACATTATTCTTTTTTCATTTTTTCAAATTTCACAAAAACACGAGATTTGGACTTGTGGCTAGTTTTCGACCACTTTAGACACTTTTTGATGACAAATATAAACTCAAACCATATAGAATCTGACTAAGACCCTTTGTATACTTATTTAGTATACTTAAACAAGTCTCAATCATATATCAAAAGTATCATAATGCTAATTCATCCAAAATTAGCACCATGACGTTTTAAAGACTCACTTTGATACGTTTTGACCCGATTAACAATCTAACCACAATTTGACCAAAACAATACTCAACCTATACATAATTGACTATTACCAACATAGTTGACTATTTATCAACTTCCAATTTAACCAACCAATTAAATAAACACATTTCTACATTTCACCCATAAAAACAACCTAGATAATTTACATTCATATAAACTTCAACGTTTTTCCCAAAACATATGTATATGACTACACATCATGGTTGACTTTCAAAGTCAACATACCCTAGAAACAAAACCATAGACATTGTGTTTGATTTTCAAAACAAAACCTTTGGGCGCATTACACAAGTCATATTAAAAACGATGATTATAGGGGGGAAACATTCCACTCACTAAAGCTAGCAATCCATGCTATTTCTTCATAATCCTTCTCCATTCTCTTTGAACCGACTTACCTAAAAACCATGAAACATGGAAAGAATAAGCACGCATGCTTAGTGAGCATATAGGTAACTAACTAAAATTTTTTACAACATCATGAAACAATCATTATAATCACAGCATGTCATCTTATTCAATAATCCCTGAAACAACATGTAAACACCAAACACTATGCGGATCCATGACCATAAGAAACAAGGCAACAAAGTACCAAATCACGTCAAAATAGATACCAAGTTTAAGAAACAAGTCTATGCTAGCAAAGCTAGCTAATCTCTATTATAGAAATTAGTTAAGAAACAAGTAAACTTCCACTTGATTGTGCAAACCTCTAGCTCGGAAGCTATCCTGTACATATACAATCATTCATATATTTCAACATTAACCATTAATAATTACACATATAAATCATAAATAACTTCCACATGGTTGTATGATCCTCTTGCTCGCAAGCAATCCGGAAACACATAAAACCCTTATTCAAATAGTCCCTATACTACTAACCTTTGTCTTCAACCGATGATATACAATACGTAATCAACGATGATAATTCCAACACTTTATCACCTAGCATTTAACACATAATCACATACAACATATTTAGAACCTACTAATCTTCATAATTAAGCATCTATCAACACTAATCCTCCGCCACTTAGAATTTCTCTTGATTTATTATTAAACCAACTAATAATATTCGCTTCTTATATAATTAAAATCAACACCCTTATCTAATTACTTGAACATGGTTTAACATGTTATACATATTATCTTTACGTAATCATTCCTTCAAATCTTCATACTTACTTTTGACACTTGATTTCATGTATTTCTTATTAAAACATCATAACAACACTATATTAACATCACTAATCACACTATTAGTTAATTTACTCCAAACCATCAAGATTTAGTAAAACCCATAATTTATCCAAGAACATAACTACTAATATCATCACTTTTGAGTTGTAATATGATTACATACAAGCTTAATAACACTCATGAACATGTATTCCATCAATTTAGAACCCTAATTTCGTATTAAAATTACCAATTTTATAAAACCCCATGAAAACCCCAAAAAATAGGTTAAATTATGAAGAATCAACTTACGAAGAATTGAAGGTGATGAAGAAGATGATGATTTAGACACCAATCTTTTGAATTTGAAATTAAGATTAAAGGTTTAGTGAGAGGGCATGTTTAATTTCCTACGATTTTCCCAAGTCTCTGGGAAGTATTTGGAATGTTTTAGAATACAATGAGATAAACATCAAGCCATCCACGCACATATCTATGTTTTTATTTTTAATTCCTATTATTTTACAGTCTAGAACTGATAAACAATTTACGTTTTCTAATATTTTGTATCCTGTTGTCTCACGCATCGGTCGTTGATTTCTAATGGTGATATGAGGCAGCAGTGGGTTTTAAATTTATAAGGCTGGGGCCTAGGGTTACTACTATGCTAATAAAAGGGCTAGCAAAGGACAAGTATGACCTAGGATCGTTCTTCAAAGCGATGAAAATTGAAACTATGGGATTTAGAAAATTTTATGTATTTAGCTAGGGATAAAAGAGTTGGTTTTGGTTTCGGGTTTTCTACTCTAAATTAAACTAAACTAAACTAAAAAGTGGAGGTTACTTCGGGCGTTCAACAATTTAAGTGATTGTCTACTATGAAGTGGTTTAGGATTTATTAAATATGGAGAGTTCTAATGGGGATAAGTTCGTAAATTAATGTGAGCTATTACTACAATCCTTCTATCGGGCTGACGCGGAAGTTTCCATAATCAAACAAATAGAATGTCACGTGGGTTGCAGAATGTATTAAAGCATACACCAAAAGTTTTCTCAAATGTATACCCATATTATCTGATAGTTAATCTTGAATCCTATTCCCCAATCTCATTCGTCAGAGATATCCGAATCATGGCATAGTTTGTTGAAAAAACAATCTTATGAACGAGGTTTACCCTCACCGGAATAGGTTGGAGTAACTGGTTTAGGTGGCCTGATAATATGTCATCACTTATCTTTATGAATTATCAACATTACTCAGGTATGCAAGGAAACAGGGATGATTTGTACTACAAATGGAAACTTAAGTAATACGGTTGTTATTCGATTCATAATATAACTACCTTCGGTCGTTCTCTACTTCCATACATTTGTACTCCGTCGAAGGCGTTTCCAGTACTATATCAAAGAACAGTCTAATAGGGGTCGTCATATTACTTCACGATATTAAATGCCATTTGTATTTCACTATTATGATAGTCCTAAGGTAACAATCAAACAAGAACATGCAATAAGATGATCAAAGCAACAGTTCAATGTAACCATACAAAGGTATCATTTAAGTCGAGGATATTCCGAAAGTTGTCTAAAAAATATCGTCTATATGAATTTAATCTTAATCTACCTCTACTCCCATATTCCGTGTCTCTTGGATCCTATTTTGGTCTAGAGAACACCGGCCATGCCGAGCTCAATGATTCAATCTAACTTAGTATAACTAAGTGACCTATACTCTATGAGTTAGCTACGTTCATTTTTGGATAAGGTTTTAGTCACAACATGAGTTGGGCAGATAAACGATAAAGATTTAATTCCTACATCTATTTGTAATATAAACCATCCGCAATCTCATAACATACAACACAGTTACATATTTAAAACTTTCTAAACGACTATCATAGCAGACAATTGAGTTATCTAATTAATCATGGAAATTCTAGCATGCATATTTAAATTTATAAAATAAAGAACAAACATATTTAAATATGGAAGATAGATTAAAACCTGAAAAGGTATACAAATAACTCATAGCTACAATGCGTCCTGGAGCACCTCCGTACAAATCTTCCTTAGTTAATGAATTAGCTATTCTAATTAACTAGCCTAAAGAAAAAACTACAACTAATTTTACAAGATAAGAAAGGTGTGAATGGTGTAGAAGTTGGTGTGTGAGGTGTGTCTTTCAAATGAACCAAAGGCACCTATTTATACTTGAAATCTGGTGCATTTTAGCAACTAGAGTGTAACACCCGCCAAATTAGGACTAGTAATTAGCGCCTAATTCTCTGTTAATACATGTATTTAGTTCTGTGTTAGGCTAATTAATGTATCTATATATATATTGTTGAATATATATACAAATATGCGATTTAATTAAATCGTACGCTCTTTAAATCGAATACAATTCGGTTCATTTAAATACGGACGTTGGTGAACATTTTTATTAAATAGTGTAACATTATTTAAAAACACTATTATATCACAAATATTATTTTGATAATATTTCATAACTATTTCGTATCGTACGAACAAAGTCTACGCGCTAAAATGTTAAACGCGCAAAAAACCGAAGTAAAGTTAAAGTTACAAATTATATCTCAATTATTAAGTATTTGATGAAATACTTCAAGTATAATCTTGAATAAATATCCGTATTTTAAAACTTATAATTAAACGTAATAAAATAATTATTTAACGTTTAAACAACCGAGAAAACAAACACCGCACGGAGCGCGAATGCAGGGGATTAAAAAGTTGGAGAGGCCACACAGCGGAGGCCTCCCCAAACCGGCCCAACACCCCCCACTCTTCCCCTCCTTTCTCATTTTTCACTTACACCATCTCTCTCTCCTTCTCATTTCCTCTCAAATCCACACACCTACACCCAAACTCCCTCTTTGCTCTCAAATCGCAGCAGCCGAAACCACCGAAAACACCACTAAAAATCGTTCATCATCATCATCAAGAACAAGCCCAAGGATCATCATCATCTTCCTCATCTTCTCCATCTCCATTTTCATCAAAAAGTAAGGTTTTACTCACTCTCTCTCTAGAAATTACTTAGATATTGTGAACATACATGTTAGAAGCTTTTTATAACATCAAAACGCTCAAAAATCGAACAAAAACTCATTTTTGAAGCTTAAAATCGTTGATCAGCCAATTTCGCGAGCTGAGATCCAATCTCGGTTCGCAGTGCAAACTCGGTTCGCAGCGCAATCTCGGTTCGCACCGCGAACTCGGTTCGCAGTGCAATCTCGGTTCGGTTCGCGAGCTCGGTTCGCAGTGCAAACTCGGTTCTCAGTGCAATCTCAGTTCGCAGTGCAATCTCGGTCCACGGTCAACCCTGGTCAACATTTTTCAGCACTTTGAAATTTACTTAAAATGGGCACCAAATGATGATAATTAATTAATATGATATTAAACCAATGCAAGAACGATTAACACACATTTTTATAAGTATACAAATGAATTGAAACATAACAATAATGTTTTTGAGAATTATTATTACACATCGTCACCAAAAGGCCGTACACGTTTTCAAAACATAATCAAATCAACCAAATCGTAGTAATTTGAACATTATAGTTGGACAAACAACTACAAAGGTAGTCTTTTAAGATGTCAAATCGATTAATAACCATCCCGTTTCGTGGACACCCTCAGGTTACAAGTCTTCGGACATCAATTCACAGCTAATCAATTCATGTTTATTTCAATAAACACTCAAGGCTCAGGTGAGTCTCATGGCCCCTCTTTTTACTGTTTTACTAGGGGTGTGATACATTGCTCTGTTTTAAACACGTGAACGTGAGTACATATTTCAATATACTACATAAGTTATTTTCAACTAATCAAATCAAAGCCCTCCGTCAGTATAGTCTGGTAATACGAAAGTAGCGTGAATATTAGTATATGGTACCATATAGGATTGACCCACCTCGTCAGGGTTAGTCGCGCTAACCTCTGCAATGGACGTACTAATATTTTGGAAAACGAGTGTAGATTAGGCACTCGTGGAGGCACCTCGGTCGGAATTCTCTATATGGGACCCGACCCTCGAGTTAAGCTCAGACTATGCGCTCATGGTTGTATCCACTATCAGTATCATTTGCTGGATGCAAATCAACCTTTAAATCTTGCGGTTCACACACTATTATTTGATATCTAAACCTGTGAGCTCACCAGGGTTAGCTGACCCATTTTAGCATTTATCACAGGTACTCAGCAGTAGATTTGGACTGCCCCTCAGGATGCATATTAGCTTGAGTCTCCATGCAAACTTCATAGATTTCATTGAATTATTAGATTTTGTATAAATAATTATGTACTTAAATCTCTCATATTATGAACACGAGCTATGTACGGGTTCAAACTGTTGTAAACATTTTAATATTAATGTATTTTTGTTAAAACGACGCATGTAGAGTCGTTTGCTATATATCTGTGTGCTTTGATTATTGATTAGTAACACCCAAAATCTTGCTTCCGCTAAACAATGAATTTGGGGGTGTTACAGATTGGTATCAGACCCTAAGGTTATAGTGAACTAGGTTGCATTTAGTGGGCCTATTATACATGTATTATATGGATATAGGCCTCATTCTTTCTAACGCTTTGTCTCAGCATGGCAAACACACCACCCAATGCGTGATATCTCAGAATTTCACGCAAATATCTCATAGTCTTTTCTTGATCTTGTCCAGCACAACTCATAGCCACCGAAATGGTTCACCTTCAGCGAAACTGAGATCGCACAACTCATAGCCCAAAGCGTGGCCCAAGCTATGGCTACCCGACAACCCAGTTTGGGCAGTGAAGATACAGCTGCCAATGGGCCTCTACCCAGACCTTGTTCATACAAGAACTTCCAGAACTGCAAACCACACATCTTCAAGGGCACAGAAGGTGCCATCGGACTAATTAGATGGTTTGAGAAGATGGAATCTGTTTTCCTCATCAGCAAATGTGCAGAGGAGGACAAAGTCAAATTCTCTACTTGCACCCTCGAAGATGGTTCCCTCTCCTGGTGGAACTCATATGCCCAGTCGGTGGGTATTGACGCAACTTACCTACTCCCTTGGGAGGAACTGAAGAAAATGCTTACTGTTAAGTATTGCCCCATCGAACAACTCCAAAAGCTGGAGGAAGAATTTTGGAACCTAAGGGTTCAGGGAACTGACATTGACGGGTATAACGTTAGATTTCAACAACTTGCCATCCTTCGCCCTGCGATGGTGAGCACCGAGCCCGACAAGATCCGAAAATACATCCGCGGTCTTCCGGAACCTGTCCGGGGGAACGTCGCCTCCTCAAACCAGACCACCCTTGATGGTGCTATCCGACTAGCCCATGAACTCATGGCCATGAACGAGGACCCAGAACCACCCACTTCTTCCTCCAACCACCTCAAAAGAAAGTGGTCCGACAACCACAACAACTCCCAAAACAAGAAACCCGACACCATCCAGGCCTACAACTCAACCACCGACACTAGCGGGGTTACACAGGAAACAAGCCCTACTGTTCCAAGTGCAACCGCCACCATGAAGGTCCTTGCGGTCCCTATTGCAATAACTGCAAGAGGTATGGCCACCTCACCAAGGATTGTAGATCCACCGCCAACAACAACAATACCCACAACCACACCAGACCACACCGAGCATGCTATGAATGTGGAAACCCTGGGCACTTTAGGAATGACTACCCGAAACTGAAGAACAAGGCCAACAACAACAACAACAACAACAACAACAATGCTAAGGGTAGAGCCTTCGTACTCAATTCTGGGGACGCCCGTCAGGACCCGAATGTGGTCACGGGTATGTTTCTCCTCAACAACTTAACTGCTTCTGTTCTATTTGATACTGGTGCCGATATGAGCTTATTTCCAACGAGTTTTGCCACCTACTTGACATCGCCCCTGTTGCTCTAGATGTTAAGTACACTGTAGAACTAGCAAACGGTAAACTCATAGAAACTGATAGTGTGATACCTAATTGCACTTTAAACTTAGCCAACGAAACCTTTTCGATAGATCTTCTGCCCGTTGAAATTGGAAGTTTCGACGTCATCATTGGTATGGACTGGTTGTCCAAACAAAGAGCCGAAATCGTCTGTTATGAAAAAATCGTTCGCATCCCTCTCGCCGTTGGTAGAACCTTGATCATACAGGGGGAGACCGGTGGGTCGAGACTAAATATCATATCTTGTCTGAAAACCAGAAAATTTCTCAGAAAAGGTTATCCTGCAATCCTCGCGCACATCACAGAGAAAAAGTCAGAGGAGAAGCGACTTGAGGATGTGCCAATCGTTAGAGACTTTCCCGAAGTCTTTCCGGAAGAACTACCTGGTTTACCTCCACCTAGACAGGTTGAGTTCTCGATCGATCTCGTGCCGGGTGCAGCACCAGTAGCCCGAGCACCATACCGCCTAGCCCCATCCGAACTTCAGGAGCTGTCCACCCAGTTACAGGAACTCCTGGACAGAGGATTCATTAGACCGAGTTCTTCACCTTGGGGAGCTCCAGTCTTATTTGTTAAAAAGAAAGACGGTTCTTTCCGAATGTGTATCGACTACCGAGAGTTGAACAAGCTAACTGTCAAGAACCGGTATCCACTTCCTCGCATCGATGACCTGTTTGACCAACTTCAAGGATCGAGCTGTTATTCAAAGATCGATCTTCGATCAGGTTATCATCAATTACGTGTTCGCGACACCGACATTCCAAAAACCGCTTTTAGAACTCGTTACGGGCATTATGAATTTCAAGTGATGCCCTTCGGTATAACAAACGCACCGGCTGTATTCATGGATCTTATGAATCGGGTGTGCAAACCTTACCTCGACAAGTTTGTCATTGTCTTTATCGATGACATTCTCATCTATTCACGCAACGAGCAAGAACACGTGCAACACCTCAAAACCATCCTAGAGCTACTTAAGCACGAGGAGCTCTATGCCAAATTCTCCAAGTGTGAGTTCTGGATACAATCCATTCAATTCCTTGGACATGTTGTTAATAGTCAAGGAATTCACGTCGACCCATCAAAAATCGAGGCTATCAAAGACTGGCAAGCGCCAACTACTCCAACCGAGGTACGCCAATTTCTAGGATTCGTCGGTTATTATTATCGGTTCATCGAAAATTTCTCCAAAATAGCTCAACCACTTACGACACTGACTCAGAAGGAAAAGAAGTTCAATTGGACTGAAATACAAGAGTCAACATTTCAGCTATTAAAACTCAAGCTTTGCAGTGTTCCTATTTTATCATTACCCGAAGGCACCGATGACTTCGTGGTATACTGCGATGCTTCTCACCAAGGTCTTGGTTGCGTGTTGATGCAACGAGACAAGGTCATTGCCTATGCTTCCTGATAACTCAAAGTTCATGAGAAGAATTACACGACTCACGACCTCGATCTAGGGGCCGTGGTATTCGCTCTCAAAATCTGGAGACACTACCTCTATGGTACCCAAAGTACTGTATTCACTGATCACAAAAGTCTCCAACACATCTTCGACCAAAAAGATCTTAATATGCGACAACATCGTTGGGTCGAGTTACTCACTGATTACGACTGCGAAATCAAATACCACCCCGGCAAGGCAAATGTTGTTGTCGATGCCCTCAGTCGAAAGGAACGGCCGAAACCACTTCGAGTCCGAGCCCTCAGTATGACCATCCATAATGATCTCGCCATTCAGATTCACACTGCTCAACTTGAAGCTTTGAAACCCGAAAATGTCAAAAGCGAAGCCTTACGAGGCATTGATAGGCAATTCGAAGTCATATCTAATGGCGTTAGGTATTTCTCAAATCGAATCTGGTTGCCTAGTTTTGGAAACCTGCGAGACTTGGTGATGGATGAAGCTCACAAGTCTAAATATTCTATCCACCCGGGATCCGACAAAATGTATCACGGCATCAAGGAATTCTATTGGTGGCCGAACATGAAAGCCGAAATTGCCACATACGTCAGTAAGTGCCTTACCTGCTCGAAAGTCAAAACCGAACATCAAAAACCTTCTGGTTTACTTCAACAGCCCGGCATTCCGTAGTGGAAATGGGAACAAATTGCCATGGATTTCATAACCAAACTGCCCAAGTCATCGAGCGGTTGCGATACCATTTGGGTGATCGTTGATTGACTCCCCAAATCTGCCCATTTCCTGGCAATCAAGGAAACTGGTAAAATGGAACGCCTTTCACAAATCTATGTCAAAGAAGTTGTCACTCGACACGGTGTTCCAACCTCGATTATCTCCGACAGGGACGCTCGTTTCACATCTCACTTTTGGCAATCACTTCAAAAATCGTTGGGTACCCGTCTTGATATGAGTACCGCATACCATCCTCAAACCGATGGCCAAAGTGAACGAACTATTCAGACACTGGAAGACATGCTACGAGCTTGCGTAGTTGACTTTGGTGCAAACTGGGAAAGACACCTGCCATTGTGCGAATTTTCCTACAATAACAGCTATCATGCCAGCATTAAAGCTGCACCATTCGAGGCACAGTACGGTTGTAAGTGCCGATCACCGATCTGTTGGACCGAAGTGGGAGACAGCCAACTCACTGGTCCTGAACTCATACACGAAACCACTGAGAAAATCTTCGAAATCCAGAACCGACTCAAGGCCGCACGTAATCGTCAGAAAAGTTATGCTGACGTGAGACGCAAACCACTCGAATTCCAGGTTGGGGATCGAGTACTCCTGAAAGTATCGCCTTGGAAGGGCGTAATCCGATTCGGCAAACGTGGGAAGTTAAATCCTAGATACATTGGGCCTTTTGAAATCCTCGAGAGGATAGGCCCCATGGCATATCGACTGCAGCTGCCAGCTGAGCTCAGCAACGTGCACCCTACTTTTCATATTTCTAACCTAAAGAAATGTCTGTCTGATGAGACACTCATCATCCCACTCGACGAGATTCGCGTCGATGACAAACTCCATTTCCTTGAAGAACCCGCTGAAATCATGGACCGTGAGGTCAAACAATTCAAACAAAGTCGTATTCCCATCGTTAAGGTCAAGTGGAATTCGCGGCGTGGTCCGGAATTCACTTGGGAATGGGAAGACCAAATACGACTAAAGTATCCTCAGTTATTCACTGACTCTACATCAAACGCAACATCGAGCTAAATTTCGGGACGAAATTCTCCTAACAGGGGGAGAATGTAACATCCGCCAAATTAGGACTAGTAATTAGCGCCTAATTCTCTGTTAATACATGTAATTAGTTCTGTGTTAGGCTAATTAATGTATCTATATATATTGTTGAATATATACAGATGTGCGATTTAATTAAATCGTACGCTCTTTAAATCGAATACAATTTGGTTCATTTAAATACGGACGTTGGTGAACATTTTTATTAAATATTGTAACATTATTTAAAAACACTATTATATCACAAATATTGTTTTGATAATATTCATAACTATTTCGTATCGTACGAACAAAGTCTACGCGCTAAAATGTTAAACGCGCAAACAACCGAAGTAAAGTTAAAGTTACAAATTATAACTCAATTATTAAGTATTTGATGAAATACTTCAAGTATAATCTTGAATAAATATCTGTATTTTAAAACTTATAATTAAACGTAATAAAATAATTATTTAACATTTAAACAACCGAGAAAACGAACACCGCACGGAGTGCAAATGCAGGGGATTAAAATGTTGGAGAGGCCACACAGCGGAGGCATTCCCAAACCGGCCCAACACCCCCCACTCTTCCCCTCCTTTCTCATTTTTCACTTACACCATCTCTCTCTCCTTCTCATTTCCTCTCAAATCCACACACCTACACCCAAACTCCCTCTTTGCTCTCAAATCGCAGCAGCCGAAACCACCGAAAACACCACTAAAAATCATTCATCATCATCATCAAGAACAAGCCCAAGGATCATCATCATCTTCTCCATCTCCATTTTCATCAAAAAGTAAGGTTTTACTCACTCTCTCTCTAGAAATCATTTCTCTTTCTAGAAATTACTTAGATATTGTGAACATACATGTTAGAAGCTTTTTATAACATTAAAACGCCCAAAAATCGAACAAAAACTCATTTTTGAAGCTTAAAATCGTTGATCAGCCAATTTCGCGAGCTGAGATCCAATCTCGGTTCGCAGTGCAAACTCGGTTCGCAGCGCAATCTCGGTTCGCACCGCGAACTCGGTTCGCAGTGCAATCTCGGTTCGGTTCGCGAACTCGGTTCGCAGTGCAAACTCGGTTCGCAATGCAAACTCGGTTCGCAGTGCAATCTCGGTTCGCAGTGCAATCTTGGTCCGCGGTCAACCCTGGTCAACATTTTTAAGCACTTTGAAATTTACTTAAAATGGGCACCAAATGATGATAATTAACTAATATGATATTAAACCAATGCAAGAACGGTTAACACACATTTTTTTAAGTATACAAATGAATTGAAACATAATAATAATGTTTTTGAGAATTATTATAACACACCGTCACCAACAGGCCGTACACGTTTTCAAAACATAATCAAATCAACCAAATCATAGTAATTTGAACATTATAGTTGGACAAACAACTACAAAGGTAGTCTTTTAAGATGTCAAATCGATTAATAACTATCGCGTGTCGTGGACACCCTCAGGTTACAAGTCTTCGGACATCAATTCACAGCTAATCAATTCAAGTTTATTTTGATAAACACTCAAGGCTCCGGTGAGTCTCATGGCTCCTCTTTTTACTGTTTTACTAGGGGTGTGATACATTGCTCTGTTTTTAACACGTGAACGTGAGTACATATTTCAATATACTACATGAGTTGTTTTCAACTAATCAAATCAAAGCCCTCCATCAGTATAGTCTGGTAATACGAAAGTAGCGTGAATATTAGTATATGGTACCATATAGGATTGACCCACCTCGTCCGGGTTAGTCGCGCTAACCTCTGCAACGGACGTACTAATATTTGGGAAAACGAGTGTAGATTAGGCATTCATGGAGGCACCTCGCTCGGAATTCTCTATATGGGACCCGACCCTCGAGTTAAGCTCAGACTATGCGCTCATGGTTGTATCCACTATCAGTATCATTTGCTGGATGCAAATCAACATTTAAATCTTGCGGTTCACACACTATTATTTGATATCTAAACCTGTGAGCTCACTAGCGTTAGCTGACCCATTTTAGCATGTATCACAGGTACTCAGCAGTAGATTTGGACTGCCCCTCAGGATGCATATTAGCTCGAGTCTCCATGCAAACTTCAGAGATTTCATTGCATTATTAGATTTTGTATAAGTAATTATGTACTTAAATCTCTCATATTATGAACATGAGCTATGTACGGGTTCAAACTGTTGTAAACATTTTAATATTAATGTATTTTTGTTAAAACGACGCATGTAGAGTCGTTTGCTATATATCTATGTGCTTTGATTATTGATTAGTAACACCCAAAATCTTTCTTCCGCTAAACAATGAATTTGGGGGTGTTATATAGAGGCACATGTTAGCAAAAGGTGGTAAAGTTGCTAGCACATGTACCCTAAATCGTGAAAAGGTCTAGCACGTGTACCCTAAAGTTGCGAAAAAGGTCTAGCACGTGTACCCTGTGAGTACTAGCTAGGATGGAAAAGCAGCCGGGGGACGGGGGAAGGCAGCCGGAACCGCCACCATGGCCGCCAGCTGCGGCTGGCAGCCTGTCGCCTCGGTTCGCCGTCTTTTGCTTCGTTTTCTGATTCGCGCGTATCTTCTTAATTATGCGTTCGTTTTCATTGATTCTTTTTCCGTTGGATTCATTTTTCAAAAACGAAGACTTTGATGAAAAGAAATCCTTGAAATGCATATCTGATCTTTAGATGTCTCGTACGAATCGTTTGAATCTTCTGGTGTACGTAGAATCTTCATTCTTCATCCGTTTTTGCTGATTCTTCTTCTGTTGGATTCGTATTTTGAAAATGAACATCTTGGATAAAATGGATCTTGGTGATGAGTACTTTGTCTCTAAATCTTATTTCGGATGCCTTGAATCTTCAACTGTGTGTGGAACCTTTATTTTTTGTGCGTTTTGCTTGATATTTCTCGTGTGTCATCATTTTGATCTTCTAGGAAAAGTTTCTTTGATTTGAGCATCATTTGAGTCCAAATGCCAAGTATTGCTCTAGAATGAGAGAGATATCATTGCTAAAAACATGACTTTTTAAGGCGATATCAAGTATCCCACACTTAGAGTTTTGCTTGTCCTCATGCAAATTTTCAGAAAAACTGCTTTGAAAGTCTGGAAGGGTGACTTCGTATCTTAAAGAACTTTGGTTCCTGCAGGCTGGGTGAAAAGATTTTGAACAGGGTTTTAACCCTTGATGTTTCCCAAACTACTGGTTTTAACAAGCTCTCTCTTCAATCTTCATGATGTAAGATATACATGACCAGGGCCCTCACAGGTGGTCACTCAATTCACTCAGTGTGTCAGGTTTCCTAATTTCTAATTCACTTCGGGGCCAGTCATGCAGCTCTTTCATCGTCATAAGCTTGGTCGAGAATCAGATCTGCAATACTTAAATGGGGATGGTGCTAATTATCCCTAGACATTTGTAAGAGGGTGGGGATGGTTATGGAAGAGGGGTTTTGTAGGTGGCTTAGTGGGGTTTTGATACAGCCTAAGATTTTGTCTGTGATGACTTATCTTTGATGTTTTAGTGATACCTCTTTTTGAATTTCTCTCTTTGAGAGCCTTCTTTTTCGTGTTTTCATTTGAAGAACCTTCCCCTTGGCATTAAATGATCCTTGGGTCTTTTAGTTTTTTGGTTCCTCCTGGTAGCTTTTTTTTTGCTGAATTATGATTTTCTTCAGAGTTCCTCTTCTCTTTTTGGATGGTATTTTTATCTTTCGGGGATTGCAATGTGTTTCTTGCAGTAATTCTTCTTGATAGAATAGAAACTTAGGCAATGGCCAAGAGATGTAAAGGAAGGGTTGGTTTCTTGAAGTGAGTTTTTGAAAAGGCTAAGGTTCAACAAGTTTTTTACTTGATCTTCAATGCTGAAAGTGAGCATTGGTTGGGTTAGGCTTGAAAACAGGGGTTTTTACGGGAGGGTTTTATCCTAGGAAATGTCAAGATCCTCTAATTGCACCTTCATCACGTATGACGCCCGTCTTTGTAGTTTTGAAATGTATTGCTCGAGAAAGTTCTAACTTGAAAGGCATACATCGGCACACTCTCAATCAAAAAGTGAAGCATTAAAGGTAAATGTTTTTATATGACTCAAGATTCCTCACTTATTTTGGTGGTTTAATGCCTAGTCATGCGATTTTTTGTTTTGAAACTTAGTTTGAAAGTTTTACAAAGAGTTTTGCCCGTTATTGTCAATTTCCCAAACCTTTGAACTTTCATTGACCAGAAATACCCTTTTTAGACTTTCTTTGATTCAAAAATTTGAAAATTTTGTTGAAAATCTGAGTTTGCTTAAAATATTGATCAAAATTTTATGTTGCACTTCAGTAGTGAATACTACTGTTATCCCACACTTAATAGAACATTATCCCTAATGTTATATTTCTAAGTTAGGTTAATCCCACACTTAGATTTTTGAATGAGGGTCAATATTTTCGAAGTCATTCTCTGTTTGTGGGTCATAATCCCATACTTAGAGTTTTACTTAGAGTTTTAGTGTGTTTAGTCAAGCAAAGTAAGGTTAGAAGAGATACTTCCTTATATTGCGTGCGTAGCCATTGGATTTATGGACCAGATTCAAGTGTGTGAATTCGCTGGAAATGGACCAGGCTCATTCAAAATGAAGTTGTTCCATAATTTCCACGTCGAGTTCTGCATAATAAATATCCTTCGGGAAACACAAATGTCAATATACATTAATACTAAATAGAAATAACATAACTAATAATAGCTAATCCATATCAGCGTAGAGCGCCTCCCAATCGGTGAAGTCATCATCCATAAAGATCATGTTTTTAATGACCGATGTAGGTGATGATGACTCCATGATGGTATAGACCAGAAATGCAGTGCCATCCTGTGGATCCTGAATTCAAGCATCTACTGCAGTGATCTCCTCCTCTAGTGGGTCCGTAATAGTGGGGTGGTCCTGCGCAGTCAGGTTCCAAGCGGAATAGGTCCCACGGTGGAATGTGCGGAGCGGGATCAGGTCCCATCTAAAAAGGGCACACAGGTGTGGAAGGAAGGCTCAGAGCAGTGTGGATCTCAGTGATGACAGTGTGCTGGACCTCGAGGGCTCTCAGTATCGACCAAGTGACAGCAGGGTCCGTGGTAGTCACACCATGATGAAAGGTGGGTATTCTGGAGGTCCCTGCGGTTTGTCCCTCTGATCGGCGAGATGAAGGTAACCTGGCATGGATGGAACGTAAAAGGAATGTCTCCTGAACGTTCACCTCCACCAAGTCTGCCAAGGTCTCGTCAAATCGAGGGGGCGGTGACTGCGATCCCCTGATGGTCCTCATGCTACTGCCGGGTGATGAACTCTAGGAGTGATACATGGAACGTGAGCGTCTCTGACTAGGGGCTCGTGCTCTAGCTAGCTGCGAACTCATCCTGCAAAATACAAAAGGTTAATGGTCTAGCATAATCATTATCCTTTTATAAGGCGAGGTACTGCATAAGAATGGATTAGGTCAAACACAAAAGAAAAATTAATGCTGCAAATATAAAATAGGCTTAGGATGCCTCCCAAGAGCGCTTTGTTTATCGAGTCTCGTAGCTTGACTCATTCATACCTACTATTCTATTAGGGTGGTTCGTAGTTATAGACTTCCTCGGTTGTGGAAAAGTCTTCTACGTAGTGTTTTAATCGGTGACCGTTTACTTTGAAATTCCCGTTTGGAGCCTCAAGTTCGATGGCACCATAAGGAAATACTTTAGAGATTGTGAATGGACCGATCTACCATGTTTTGAATTTACCAGAAAACTTCTTAAATCGGGAGTTAAAGAGTAGAACTTTATCACCTGGATTGAAGCGTGTGGGGCGGAGCTTTGAATCGTGGAGCAACTTGGTTCTTTCCTTGAATTTGTAGGAGCTTTCATAAGCTTGATCTCTTAACTCTGCTAGCTGGTTCAGTTGCATTTTCTGATGCGTTCCCGTTATCATAGGATCTAAGCTACGGTTTTTCAGCGCCTAGTAAGCTTTGTATTCGAGTTCAATCGGGAGATGACATGCTTTTCCATAAACGAGCCTATAGGGGGTTGTTCCTAATGGCATTTTATAAGTTGTTTGGAATGCCCATAAAGCATCGTCTAGCTTATCTACCCATCTCTCCTTGTGCTGACCAACTGTTCGTTCCAAGATCTTTTTTAGTGTTCGGTTTGTAAATTTTGTTTTCCCATTCGTCTGCGGGTGATAGGCCGTAGAGGTCTTGTGGGTAACACCGTACTGTTGCAACAGTTTCATAAACTAAGTATTGCAAAAGTGTGTGCCTCGATCGCTGATGATTGCTCGAGGGGTTCCAAACCGACAGAATAGATGTTTTAAGAACTTGGTTACGACCCTTGAGTCATTTGTTGGAATGGCTTGAGCTTCGACCCATCTGGATACGTAATCGACAGCTACTAGAATGTATTCTTTTCCGTACGATTTTGGAAATGGTCCCATGAAATCTAATCCCCATATGTCAAATATTTCACATGCTTGGATATTCATCAACGGCATTTCGTTACGCATTGTGATATTTCCAAACCTTTGGCAAATATCGCAATATTTCACCAAGTCTTGTGCATCTCTGAAAATAGTAGGTCAGTACAATCTTGAGTCGTAAACTTTCTTTGCTGTCAAATTGGCCGCATGATGTCCTTCGGTGGGTCCGTGATGGCTTTTGTGGAGTATGTGTTCGGCTTCTTTCCCATCGACACATCTTCTCACAATCTGGTAGGGACAAACCTTGAACAAATATGGATCATCCCAAAAGTAATGTTTGACGTCGCGGAAGAATTTTTGTCTTCGTGATGATATCATCCCTTTCCTTGTGATCCCTCCAACTACGGAATTGGCAATGTTTGCAAACCAAGGATCGTCAGTGAACTGCGAGCCTTGCATTTGTTCTCTTAAACTCATTAACTGCTCTTCTGGAAATCGATCTTTAATATCTCTTTCTGCAAGTTGTTCCATTGATGGATTTTCAAGTCGACTTAAATGATCTGCGATGACATTTTCTGCTCCTTTCTTATCTTTTATCTCGATGCCGAATTCTTGTAGGAATAGCATCCATCGTAACAATCTGGGCTTTGCGTCTTGCTTTTTGAAGAGGTATTTTAGGGGTGAGTGATCCGTGTACACTATTGTTTTGGACAGTATTAGGTAGAATCTAAATTTGTCAAAGGCAAGCCTTATGGCTAGCAGCTCATTCTCGGTGGTTGCGTAGTTCTCTTGAGCGTATGTGAGTGTTTTGCTAGAGTATTAGATTAATCGAAAGTAATTATCCTTCCTCTGTCCTAGAACTGCCCAAACTACGAAATCACTAGCGTCGCACATGATCTCAAATGGTAGACTCCAATCTGGAGCGACCATGATTGGTGCATTGGTTAGCTCCTTTTTCAGGTATTTGAAAACCTTCATGCAGTTCTCATCAAACACATACTTGATGTCTTTTCCTAGCAGGTGGGTGATAGGTCAAGAAATCTTGGAGAAATCCTTGATAAAACGGCGGTAGAACCCAACGTGTCCTAGAAAGCTTCGAATGGCTTTAACGTTGGTTGGTGGCGGTAGTTTGGTAATGGTTTGGACTTTTGCTTTATCTACTTCGATTCCTGAGCTTGATATCCAATGTCCTAAAACTATTCATTCTTTCACCATAAAGTGACATTTTTCCCAATTCAAGACAAGATTTGATTCTTCACACTTGGCGAGCATTCTATCGAGGTTGGATAGACATGATGCGAAAGAGTCTCCAAAGACCGAAAAATCATCCATAAAGACTTCCATGCATTGTTCAATCATGTCATGGAAAATTGCAACCATGCATCTCTGAAATGTTGCAGGTGCGTTGCATAATCCAAACGGCATTCATCGGTATGCAAATGTTCCGTATGGGCATGTGAACGTTGTCTTCTCCTGGTCCTTCGGATCGAGCGGTATTTGGAAATACCCAAAGAACCGATCAAGGAAACAGTAGAATTCATTTCCTGATAGCCTTTCGATCATTTGGTCAATAAATGGAAGCGGGAAGTGATCCTTACGAGTTGCTTCGTTTAACTTCCGGTAATCGATGCAAACCCTCCAACCGGTTACCGTCCGAGTTGGTATAAGTTCATTTTCTTCGTTTGTGATTACCGTCATTCCTCCTTTCTTCGGGACGAATTGAACAGGGCTAACCCAAGGTGGGTCAGATATTTGGTAAATCAATCCAGCATCTAAGAGTTTGATAACCTCTTGTTTTACCACGTCCTGAATCTTAGGATTTACCCTTCTCTTCCTTTGTACGGATGGTTTGAAATCGTTCTCCATGTGTATCTTGTGTGTGCAATAGTTGGGACTGATTCCTTGTATATCAGAAATTTTCCATGCGATTGCCTTCTTATGCAATTTCAGAACTTCGATGAGTTGAACTTTCTCCTCGGGTTTTAACTCTTGTGATATTATCACCGGGAGTTGTGATGTTCCATGGAGGTAAGCGTACTCAAGGTGGGGTGGTAATTCTTTTAATTCAAGGTTTGGTGGTTCTTCAATAGACGGCTTCATTCTAGCTATCTCATCTCTATTCAATTTCTCATATTCAGCTTGGAATGGCGCATCGTCTATCTCGGGTTCAGACGTGGAGATTGATGCTATTTCAACCCATTCGGTTTTATTTGAGAATTCGTCCGTCTTTAGCTCGTATTTGTTGACTGATGATGAGGAAACTTCATCATTTCTGGTGAGGATGATCTCTCCGTCGTCGGTGAATTGGTATTCTTGATATTGAGCGGATGAGGATTGGTTTATGGTGATTTCGGGGTTTGGAAATGGTAGTGGTATAGGTTGGTTGGCTAATTGTGGTTCAAATGCCTATGGCTCAACACTCATTACCTTGAATGAATCTAGGATTTCTTCAATTGAAGGAAATGGGTTTGGTCCATTGAACATGGGTTTATCTCTTTTTAGCCAAGATATCGGTGTACCGCACCCTAATGGAACAACGATGTTTGACATCGGTGCGAGGAGATTTCTTTTCAAACAGGGGAAATAGTAGTTCGTCGGATGTTGTTGGCGAAGTGATTGCGGAATGCAGCCCAGGGTCCTCGTTATATAGCTTCCGAATGGTCATTACGGTGTTGGGTATCGGATCCCGGCTAGATAGTGCTAGTACTTCATGGATATGTTCATCAAAAATATCTTGCATGGTATCACACAAACCAAGGTCCTCTTCCAGAGGTTGCTTCATTAATCGATCGACATTAAAGGTGACCTCCTCTTTCCCAACTCTTAATTTTAAAGATTTTTCGTTAACGTCAATTACGGTCTTGGCAGTATTTAGGAATGGTCTGCCTAGGATGAGCGGGATATGGGTGTCTTCCTCTATGTCCATGACAATGAAGTCTACTGGAAAAACGAACTTATCGACTTTGACCATAACATCTTCAGCAATTCCTCGAGGGAGCTTAACTGATCTGTCAGCTAATTGGATAGTCATACGAGTAGGTAATAGGTCATCTAGTCCTAATTTCTTATAGAGGGAATAAGGCATAAGATTAACACTAGCACCTAGGTCTGCTAAGGCATTACTAACTTAAATTCCTTGGAGAAAACAGGGTATAGTAAAGCATCCAGTATCGCCTAATTTAGGTGGGAGACCATTTTGTAAAATTAAAGAACATTCAACATTCAAGGGTAAACTAACTATTTGCCTAAGTTTTTCTTTGTTTGAAAGGAGTTCTTTAAAGAATTTGGCACATGAGGGCATTTCTACTAAAGCATCTTATAATCTAACATTTAAGTGTAGGCTTTTTAAATATTTCCAGATATTTACCGAATTGGGCTTCTTGCTTTTCCTATTTTAGTCTACCAGGATAAGGTATTCTCGTGTGAGGTACATTATCTGGAGTTTTGGATGGGTCAGATGTTTTGACAGGGATGCCAATTAACACATTTCCACTAGGTGTAAGTGTGGGTAAAGAAGTGTTTTTCGGGGTATTATCTGGTGGTGGTGGATCAACTTTGGTTACTTTTTGGGGGTATTATCTGGTGGTAGTCACGATTAACACATCATCACTTGGTGGATGAGTGGTGTCATTAGTGATTGCCGACGTACTTTCCTCAATAAAACTTAAGTTTTTCAAAATAGATTCCATGTTAGAGATTATTTTCTCTGAATTTTTTATCATGGCGTCAATGTTATTTTGAAATCCGGTTACTCTTTTGTTTATAACATTTTGTTCGAACATAAAATCTGATAAATATTGTTTTGAGAAAGGTAAGTGGTTTGTAGGTGAGGAAACAGCCAAAAGTTGGGTTAAAGATTCATTTGGTGTGGGGATAGTCCAATAAGAATAGGGTGTTGACATGATTAGTCAAGAGTGGTTAAACTAAAACTAAACTAATCCTAAAGGTAAAAAGGTAACTTTTGATCGATGTTGATCTCTCAAAAGGATCGCTAAGCAATAAAGTTGCTAAATTCCTAAAATTCGGTTGCCGACGTTCCCCGGCAGCGGTGCCAAAAACTTGTTGTCTCACGCACCGGTCGTTGATTTCTAATGGTGATATGAGGCAGCAATGGGTTTTAGATTTATATTGCTGGGGCCTAGGGTTACTACTATGCTAATCAAAGGGCTAGCAAAGGACAAGTATGACCTAGGATCGTTCTTCAAAGCGCGGCAAATTGAAGCTAGGGGATTTAGAAACTTTTATGTATTTAGCTAGGGATAAAAGAGTTGGTTTTGGTTTCGGGTTTTCTACTCTAAATTAAACTAAACTAAACTAAACTAAAAAGTGGAGGTTACTTCGGGCGTTCAACAATTTAAGAGATTGTCTACTATGAAGTGGTTTAGGAGTTGTTAAATATGGAGAGTTTTAATCGGGATAAGTTCGTAAGTTAATGTGAGCTATTACTACAATCCTTCTATCGGGCTGTCGCGGAAGTGTCCACAATTAGGAAAATAGAATGTCACGTGGGTTGCAGAATATATTAAAGCATACACCAAAAGTTCTCTCAAATGTATACCCATATTATCCGACAGTTAATCTCGAATACTATTTCCCAATCTCGGTCGTCAGAGATGTCCGAATCATGGCATAGTTTTTTGAATAAACAATCTTATGAACGAGGTTTACCCTCGCCGGAATAGGTTGGACTAACAGGTCTAGGCGGCTGGATAATATGTCATCACTTATCCGTACGAATTATCAACATTACTCAGGTATGCAAGAAAACATGGTTGTTTTGTACTACAAATGGAAACTTAAGTAATACGGTTGTTATTCGATTCATAATATAACTACCTTCAGTCGTTCTCGACTTGCATACATTTGTACTTCGCCGTAGGCGTTTCCAGTACTATATCAAAGAACAGTCAAATAGGGGCCGTCATATTACTTCACGATTGATAACACGCAAAAAGTCAAGTTTTTGTGCGTTATTATCTCACCTTTTTAGCCCGATTATGGATAAAAACATTCGAAATATATATTTTATTACTAAATTTCATAATGATGGCTAAAATATAGACGATACTTCAAGAATCAACCAAAAAGGCCTAAAAACGAATAAAATAGAGCACAAACGATCTTAAGCATTCTCATTCACGTGTTTTAGCACTTTTTGAATTCCGCTTGGAATTATGACCTCTAACCTATGTCATTTTCTTCCTTAGTAAATTACGAATGCGTGGATATAAAGAACGCTCAAAACGAGTTACGCCCAAATGAAGAATTAAGGCAACCGAAGACCGAGATACGGGAGATCCTAGCCGTATACAGCCGAGACCAAGTCGTATACAGCCTGTTCCAACCGTATACGGCCGGGGTCCAGCCGTATACGGCCAATCTCTCCCGTATACGGCCTGGTCCCTCCCGAATACGGCCAATCTCTCCCGTATTCTATGATTTTCCCGTACAAGGTTGGATTTTGATACGGTTGGGAAATACAACTGGGATTTTGAAGGTGGAAATACGGCTGAGGAATACGGCTGAGCAACTAGTATATATATGGGATCAAATCACCTCATTCAACACATTCACACTCTCATTTTATATCATACACACACTTCACTTCTCACTACTCTCTCTCTCTAGAATAGATTTTTATTTTTCGTAGTTAGCAGCTATTTAGTCACGGTATTAACCAGATGAGTAGAGGGGTAATATTGTAATATTGCTTAGAGGATACTCAGAGTTCCTCTTGTATTCATTAACGTTGTATTCAGCTATGTTGTTACTCTGGTTATATCTATCATTTATATATTTTTATTATGATGATTGTTACAACTGTTGTCAGTCTAGATTTAGGATCAATTGTCATGTTTAGCGAGTAGTATTATTGTGTGTTTGCTATGACGTAATTAGTCGTATTAATTGGGATGATGTCATTATGAAAACAATGGAGGTAACGTTATACGGATTTCATTTGTATAGAGCCTGAAACATCACGAATGTGTGGAGTACGGAACGTGGAAGCTATGAAAGTCATGGGCACAATCCGTTGTTGATTAATGTTACTCTATAGTGTATTGATTCACTTTCTATCTATGATTTTAAACCTCAATTAAACTTAACGCCTTTCAACCAGTAAACGTGATTATGACCTTAATGATAGGATGTTGTGAACCCTATCCAAAGGTGCTTAGTTATCTGTGTCTAAAACATGGTCTGATTTATAAATAGTGTAAACATTGTTTTCCAAACCGAACACTAAGTACATCGTCACCATGGAAATAATGCTTTCACTATTGAACGCAAAGTACAATGTGATTATGGAACAATGTTTTCTAAACTGAATGCAAAGTACACCGGAATTGTGGAAATATTGCTTTCCCATCAGAATGCAAAGTACACAGTGACAGTGGAAATAATGTTTTCTCATTGAACGCAAATATTACACTGTTAATAAATTAGGGATTTATTGGGATTTTAAAGTAAGGGCTGGTTTATATCATAGATGGATAATTACCGTGCTTAAATACAAACTTAGTTAAACAAGTCTAGGGGTTAAAGCAAAGTAGGTACCGTAATTCGGCTAAGAACTTGGTATACCTACGGGAAGAGTCGTAGTTACCTACTGTGTAAATCATCATACCTAGAGTTTACAAACCCATCGACAGAGAGTGATCAACACACACAAAACCTGATCTTGAACTTAAATGTTTTGTTTAGACTAAAGTATTCCTGTGGGGTTTGTTGGGTTTTCTATTCCCTAACTAGATTATCATTTGCGCAGCGGAATAACAAAACTTTAAATAATCTAAGGCAATTAGGAAACTAAAACCTTAAGGGATCTTTTAACTTTAACAACAAAGTACAATGAATAAATTAGACAAAGAGAATATAAGGAAAACACTAACCTTAGAGAAAACCTATTTCTCACGAGCAGACCAACGAGCAGAGCTTCGTTACTTGGAGGCAAGTATCCAAAGTAAAATACCTCTAATGCTTCACACCCAAAAACCCAAGAGAAATTCGAATTTCGAACTTTTCAGAAAATTCGTATCTCAATCGTATGTTATGAAGGTATAGGATGCCCCTATTTATAGTTGTGGAAGAAACCCTGGTGTTTGCTGAATTCGACTCCCAACCGGCGGTTGGGCCTTCCAACCGTCGGTTGGAGCTGTTTGACTTGGACTCCAAGTCTGCGAATTCCACCGCCTCAGAAACCCTAACCTCAACCGGTAGTTGGACCTTCCAACCGGCGGTTGAGTCAGTTTCTGGAATCTTCCGCCAGATTTAATTACTTTTAATTTCTAATTAATAAACTATTTATTTATTTATTAATTAAATAATTAAATATAATATTAATACTATTAATATTATCCTTCAACTTTCTCTTCACTGTTTATTGAGGGTAACCCAACTTTACCATTAATCATAGTCCCACCAATTAGTTATGATATTGGACACTATTCCAACAGTCTCCCACTTGGACAAATCATTAACTACTATTGGTCTAAAGCCTATATCTCATTAACTATGTAAAGTGTGCCATCCATCGCAACTACCTAACTCTGATTCCTATCTTAGAGTCGGTCCTTTAGATAAGTGATCATGCATTCATTTGTTTCACGATATCGTATGAATTGAAACATGGATTATAATCAATCTCAAGATTCATATAAGTTTTCTGATTTCCGATTATATTGACTATACGAGACTACTGAACTATCACCCTAGTCTCGGCCAGGCCTAGCACTTTTAGATTCAAACTTTAATCATCAGAGGGCCCATGATATCTCTTTTCCATTTCGGGGAAAAGGAACAAATAAATATCGACTACATAGCACTAGTCAACTCATCGTATCATACCCATCATACTCTTTATAACTGCCTTTTACGCACAGTGTTTGAATAGATTAAAGTATAACAGATTTGAAGAACTAGATACTCATGTATCTCTATTTTAAGAATAGAAGATATTATCATCTCAGAGTTACTCGTGATTTCAATCCATGAAGTAACTTCCATGAGTGCGGGTTTCTCCTATACTTAAATCCCCATTAAGTACCCATGAGTGTTGCAGCAATATCCATGCCATGACTATCTCCATAGACATCTACTAACACTCCATGACAGTCTTAATTCACCACATACTTCCTATAGTGTGATCGACTGAGGAGGTTTGAGTAAGAACTTTTATTACTCTGGAAGTGGTGTCTAAACATGCAAAACTGAAACACAACGACCAACAATAGTAAATGGTAGAACTCCTTCCAATTAATAATCTCCATTACTTAACCACCAAGTCTATTACAGTTACCATCGTTGTTTATAACGTTTCAAATTCAAACTAACAACTAAAACTTTACATTATCTCTTAAACCTATGCTCCTAGCATGTTCATCGTGTTTGGACTTTCCTAGTGGCTTTGTGAACGGATCAGTTGTATACTCTATTGATCTTATGCTCTTCACAATTACGTGTCCCTCTTCGACTTTACTTCAAACAAAATGGTATTTCCTTTCAACGTGCTTTGATTTTCCGTGATCCTTGGGTTCTTTCCTCAAGGCTACTGCACTTTCATTATCACAGAATATAGCAATAGGATCTTGTACTGTTGGAACAACTCCAAGTTCTCCAATGAAATTCCTCATCCAGATAGCTTCCTTTGTTGCTTCACTACCCACAATGTATTCAAACTCACATGTAGAGTCTGCTACTGTATCTTGCTTAGAACTTTTCCATGACACCGCTCCCCCATTGAGCAGGTATACCCAACCAGACTGTGAACGACAATCATCTCTGTCTGTTTGGAAACAAGCGTCACTATAACCCGTTACTCTTAGTTCCTCTTCTCCATCATAAACCAAGAACCTGTCTTTAGTATTTCTCAAATACTTGAGAATGTTCTTTACAGCTGTCCAATGACCCTCACCAGGATTCTGCTGATGTCGACTCAATAAGCTCAGAGCAAATGAGACATCTGTTGGGACATGTTATTGTGACAACAGATCTAGCTTGTAACAGTACTAGATATTATTGTAATCAAGTTTATAAATTGGTTTTGAATTGTAATAAATATATTGGTTGGTAAACATTTTAGAGTTAAATGTTAAATACTGAAAAATGTTGAACAAAGGTTGACCAAGGACATGCGATGCGAACTGAGTTGAGTTCGCAGGGCAGGTATGCGAGGCGAACTAATTGGATTCACTGGGCCAACTTGGGCTGCGAACCGAGTCGGATCGCAGAGCCCATAAGCTACAAATCGAGACGTGTTTATTAACAAATTAGGTTTGAAACGTAACTAACGTTTGCCAATTGATAACTACGAACGAATTGAACTTTCCAGAGCTTTCAACATAATCTAAGGGTTAGGTATTGATCGATTAACATCAGTTATAATCAATACAAAACATATTAGATTATCGATTTCACTAATACTTGTGAAACAAACCGTTTACAATCCGTAAACACCATATTAAGGGATTCCGCACCTTAATACCTAAAGATAACCTCGATATCGATCCTAATACATACGGACTTACAACATCAGGTCTTGTACACGTCATGGCATACATGATTGATCCTATAGCCGAAGCATATAGGATTCGACTCATTTCATCCAATTCTTCTTCAGACTTTGGACACAGATCCTTACTGATCTTAACGCCATGATTCAAGGGTAAGTTCCCTCTCTTAGAATTTTCCATATTGAATCTGTTCAAGATTTTATCTAGGTACGTGTCATGGCTGAGTCCTATGAGACGTTTTGACCTATATCTATAAATCTTTATACCTAGGATATATGTTGCATCTCCAAGATCTTTACTAGCGAAACATTTTCCCAACCACGCTTTTACACCTTGTAAAGTTGGGATATCATTTCCTATGAGCAGTATATCATCCACATATAATACTAAGAATACTACAATACTCCCACTAAACTTTACATATATACATGACTCATCTTCACTTCTAGAAAAACCAAAATCTATGACTTTCTCATGGAAGCAGAGATTCTAGCTACGTGAGGCTTGTTTAAGTCCATAAATAGCCTTTTCAAGCTTGCACACTATATTAGGATACTTTGTATTTTCAAAACCTTCCGGTTGTGCCATGAACACATCCTCTGTCAGTTTCCCATTAAGAAAAGCGCTTTTGACATCCATCTGCCAAATTTCATAGTCATGAAATGCAACTATGGCTAGCATAATCCTAATTGACTTAATTTTGGCTACTGGTGAGAAGGTTTCCTCATAATCAATCCCGTAGGTTTGAGTATAACCTTTCGCTACCAACCTAGCTTTATAAGTATGCACGTTCCCATCCATGTCAGTCTTCTTCTTGAAGATCCACTTACATCCCACCGTCTTAAGACCGGGTGTAGTGTCAACCAAATTCCAAACTTGGTTGTCATACATGGACTGAATTTCACTTTTCATAGCTTCCTCCCACTTAGCAGCCTCAGGGCCTGCCATCGCTTCCTTGTAGTTAGCAGGCTCATCTAATTCAACCAGTATACTATCACTTATCTTATCCCCTTCTTCTATTTGATAACCATAATAGAACTCAGGAGGATTGCTAACTCTACTAGATCTGCGAACGGGTAAGGATATGTCCTCAGGTTCACCAGGTGTTGCCACCTCAAGTTGGGTGTTAGTGTTTATTGTAGGTTCTTCGTCGATAGACTCTTGAATTTCTTCAAGATCAAGTTCACTCCCACTGTCCTCTTTAGATATCATTTCTCTCTCAAGGAACACTCCTCTTCGAGCTACAAAGACCACATTACACCTGGGTCTGTAGAATAAATATCCAAACGACTCTTGTGGATAACCGACGAAAAGACACTTTTCAGATCTGGAGTCTAGTTTGTCCTGAGTTTCCCATCTAATGTAAACTTCACAACCCCAGATTTTGATGTGACCAAGAGAAGGTTTCTTTCCTTTCCACATCTCATAAGGTGTCTTTGAAACTTTCTTAGTGGGTATTTGATTTAAGATATGGGCGGTTGTTTCTAATGCATAACCCCAGAAACTTATTGGAAGTGTTGCTCGACTCATCATAGATCAAACCATGTCTAACAAAGTTCTGTTTCTCCTCTCAGCAACACCATTAAGCTGCGGTGTTCTAGGAGGAGTCAATTGTGAAACTATTCCACAATTTCTAAGATGATCGAGAAACTCGATACTAAGGTACTCTCCTCCCCTATTAGACCGGAGAACCTTTATCTTTCTGCCCAGTTGATTCTCTACTTCGCTTTGATATCTTTTGAACACATCAAAAGTATTCGACTTATGTTTGATTAGATAAACATGTCCAAATCTGCTGAAGTCATTAGTAAATGTAACATAGTATCTTTTCCAACTTTTGTAGCACATCGGAATGGTCCACATACATCTGTATGTACCAGATCCAATAGTCCTTCACCTCTTTCACATGATCCAATGAATGGTGATTTGGTCATCTTGCCTAATAAACAAGATTCGCATACATCATCTGACTTGAGATCGAATGATTCCAACACTCCATCCTTTTGGAGTTGGGCGATGCGTTTCTTGTTTATGTGCCCTAGACAATAATGCCACAACTTGGATTTATCAATTTCATTAGACGAATCAACAGTTAAAATAATATTGCTAACACATTCAACATTTTCTCTTCATTGTTTATTGAGGGCAACCCAAAAAGGACTTTACCATTAATCATAGTCCCACCAATTAGTTATGATATTGGACACTATTCCAACAGTCTCCCACTTGGACAAATCATTAACTACTATTGGTCTAAAGCCTATATCTCATTAACTATGTAAAGTGTGCCATCCATCGCAACTGCCTAACTCTGATTCCTATCATAGAGTCAATCCTTTAGATAAGTGATCATCCATTCATTTGTTTCACGATATCGTATTGAAACATGGATTATAATCAATCTCAAGATTCATATAAGTTTTCTGATTTCCGATTATATTGACTATACGAGACTACTGAACTATCACCCTAGTCTCGGCCAGGCCTAGCACTTTTAGATTCAAACTTTAATCATCAGAGGGCCCATGATATCTCTTTTCCATTTCGGGGAAAAGGAACAAATAAATATCGACTACATAGCACTAGTCAACTCATCGTATCATACCCATCATACTCTTTATAACTGCCTTTTATGCACAGTGTTTGAATAGATTAAAGTATAACAGATTTGAAGAACTAGATACTCATGTATCTCTATTTTAAGAATAGAAGATATTATCATCTCAGAGTTACTCGTGATTTCAATCCATGAAGTAACTTCCATGAGTGCGGGTTTCTCCTATACTTAAATCCCCATTAAGTACCCATGAGTGTTGCAGCAATCTCCATGCCATGACTATCTCCATAGACATCTACTAACACTCCATGACAGTCTTAATTCACCACATACTTCCTATAGTGTGATCGACTGAGGAGGTTTGAGTAAGAACTTTTATTACTCTGGAAGTGGTGTCTAAACATGCAAAACTGAAACATAACGACAAACAATAGTAAATGGTAGAACTCCTTCCATCTAATAATCTCCATTACTAAATCACCAAATCTATTACAGTTACCATCATTGTTTATAACGTTTCAAATTCAAACTAACAACTAAAACTTTACATTATCTCTTAAACCTATGCTCCTAGCATGTTCATCGTGTTTGGACTTTCCTAGTGGCTTTGTGAACGGATCAGTTGTATTCTCCTCTGATCTTATGCTCTTCACAATTACGTGTCCCTCTTCGACTTTACTTCAAACAAAATGGTATTTCCTTTCAATGTGCTTTGATTTTCCGTGATCCTTGGGTTCTTTACTCAAGGCTACTGCACTTTCATTATCACAGAATATAGCAATAGGATCTTGTACTGTTGGAACAACTCCAAGTTCTCCAATGAAATTCCTCATCCAGATAGCTTCCTTTGTTGCTTCATTACCCGCAATGTATTCAAACTCACATGTAGAGTCTGCTACTGTATCTTTGTGACACCTGCCAAGCTAGGACTAGTAATTAGTTCCTACTTCAATAAATGAATTTAATGAACTCCCATATTTTTAAAACTTACATTGTAAATAGTCAAAATAATGATTTAATGTTTAACGACTGGGGAAGACGAACACCACACGGAGCACAATTACTGGGGCTGGAAAGGTGAGGCTTTCACCAAAACCCCACCTCCCTCCTTTCTTCCCCCTCATTTCCACCACTTACTTTCTCTTTCTTCCTTCCATTTTCTCTCAACTTTCACCACCACCACCATCATCTAAAACCACCAAATAACACCAACAAACCACCATAAATCGTCACACCCATTTAGAGAAAAACGATCACCACGCAATGATCTACACTCCTACCTTTTCGGAATTTCGATTCATCACTTTGTAAGTTTCCGACAAAACTCGAAACCTGTCGATTTCAAGTGTTTTTAAGTTCTAGTTGTTTCTTTAAGCTTAAAATGTCCAAATATGGGTTGGGTAAAAGTCACAGGTCGAACGGAGGCCGGAAAACACATTTTTGGCTCATTTTCCGGCCAACAGCTCGTTGTGTCGCAGAGGCTCCAGGCCACCTGCGACACAAGCCTTTGTGTCGCATAATTTGAATTATGTCACACTTAGCGACACAAGCCCTTATGTCGCAGAGGTGATCTGCGACACAACAGACTATGTCGCACTTAGCGACATAAGCCCTTATGTCGCAGAGGTGATCTGCGACACAACAGACTATGTCGCACTTAGCGACACAAGCCCTTGTGTCGCAGAGGTGATCTGCGACACAACAGACTATGTCGCACCTAGCGACACAAGCCTTATGTCGCATGCTATGTCGCATGAAACAGAACCAAGATAACACAAATTTTACTAAGTGTCGAGACCTTAAATTTTATCAGCCCAGCCAAGCTCGACCCCAGCCAGGGGCTCTGCCCCTTGGACCCCGCCAGGGGCTGCCGCCCCTTGGACCTCGCCAGGGGCTGCCGCCCCTTGGACCCTGCTACCAGGGGCACTGCCCCCGGACCCCCGTCATCCAGGAACTTATAAATACTTTTCACACACTAAGTGTCAAACACTTACAAATAATGAAATCTGATACAACGATATATAAAGTAATAACACTTTTGTATTATTATTACAAACCATCACCAACGGGCCATATTTAGTTTCAAAATACAAACGGATTACTAAACAAACATTTGGACATTTCCTAATTGAGTGGACAACTAGCATGGGTGATCTTTTAAGACACCAACTCGTTTACTTGTTTACTTACAACCTTGTGCGTTTCGGACGCCAGAAGGTTGCAGGGTTCGGAGAACCACGTACGGACTTACATCCGCCTTACTTGATTACACCTTCATACTTGCTAGACTCAGGTGAGTCTTACAGCCCCACTTTTACTGTTTTTCTTACGGGGTGAGATACATTGCTTACTTTTATTGAACACAAGTACGAACAACT
The DNA here is from genome assembly GCA_963422505.1 of Pseudognaphalium luteoalbum. Classification (NCBI taxonomy): domain Eukaryota; kingdom Viridiplantae; phylum Streptophyta; class Magnoliopsida; order Asterales; family Asteraceae; genus Pseudognaphalium; species Pseudognaphalium luteoalbum. The sequence goes on from OY730196.1 coordinate 56,307,469, forward strand.
TATTTTACTATACGGGATTGCATGAGTTACTTACTTTTACTGAAGTCTCTCCATCATATATCGTTAGTTATGGACTTAAGCGCGAACACTAGTTAATGGATCCATTAGGGAAATGACCCTCCCCGCCCGGGGTAGTAGCGCTACCACGAACCGTTCTGTATAAACGGGCGACTATTATTCGTTACTTATGCTTGCTCAGTTACGAGCATGTCACGGGAGCAACTTACTACTTACGGGTTAAGCTTCGATTATGAGCCTAATGGCAACGGTATAACTTACTTGCTTTACATTTGCTGGAGTGCAAATACTTGATTTACGCCTGCGAGCATTACTGATGAAATCTTGTGTTCAAATACTAGTACTATTTACAAACCTGTGAGTTTCACCAACATTCGTGTTGACCTTTTTATCTTTGTATCTCAGGTACACATACGGAGTAGGATTCCCTCAGGATACTACCTAGAGTCGCATGATTTCTACAACTGCATTTAACGGAGATTCTTAGCATTATCTTTTGTATTTATTATGGTTATCTAATAGAATCTCCCGCTTTACGCGCGGACTCTAGGGAACTTCATTTTGTAACCCGAAACTCTATGTTTCAAACATTTTATGTATGGAAATGTAACTATTTTACAAACGTTGCATATAGATGTCGTTTGCCTTACTTTTGTGCTGTGATATTAGATTAGTAGCACCCCAAAGCTTGCTTCCGCTAAACAGTGATTTTGGGGGTGTTACAATCTTGCTTAGAACTTTTCCATGACACCGCTCCCCCATTGAGCAGGTATACCCAACCAGACTGTGAACGACAATCATCTCTGTCTATTTGGAAACAAGCGTCACTATAACCCATTACTCTTAGTTCCTCTTCTCCACCATAAACCAAGAACCTGTCTTTAGTATTTCTCAAATACTTGAGAATGTTCTTTACAGCTGTCCAATGACCCTCACCAGGATTCTGCTGATGTCGACTCAATAAGCTCAGAGCAAATGAGACATCAGGTCTTGTACACGTCATGGCATACATGATTGATCCTATAGCCGAAGCATATGGGATTCGACTCATTTTATCCAATTCTTCTTCAGACTTCGAACACAGATCCTTACTGATCTTAACGCCATGATTCTAGGGTAAGTTCCCTCTCTTAGAATTTTCCATATTGAATCTATTCAAGATTTTATCTAAGTACGTGTCATGGCTGAGTCCTATGAGACGTTTTGACCTATCTCTATAAATCTTTTTACCTAGGATATATGCTGCATCTCCAAGATCTTTCATAGCGAAACATTTTCCCAAGCACGGCTTTACACCTTGTAAAGTTGGGATATCATTTCCTATGAGCAGTATATCTTCCACATATAATACTAAGAATACTACAATACTCCCACTAAACTTGTCGTATATGCAGGACTCATCTTCACTTCTAGAAAAACCAAACTCTGTGACTTTCTCATGGAAGTAGAGATTCCAGCTACGTGAGGCTTGTTTAAGTCCATAAATAGCCTTTTCAATCGTGCACACTCTATTAGGATACTTTGTATTTTCAAATCCCTCCGGTTGTGCCATGAACACATCCTCTGTCTATTTTATATCAAGGAAAGCGATTTTGACATCCATCTGCCAAATTTCATTGTCATGAAATGCAGCTATGGCTAGCATAATCCTAATTGACTTAATTTTGGCTACTGGTGAGAAGGTTTCCTCATAATATATCTCGTAGGTTTGAGTATAGCCTTTCGCTACCAACCTAGCTTTATAAGTATGCACGTTCCCATCCATGTCAGTCTTCTTCATGAAGATCCACTTACATCCCACCGTCTTAAGACCGGGTGTAGTGTAAACCAAATTCCAAACTTGGTTGTCATACATGGACTGAATTTCACTTTTCATAGCTTCCTCCCACTTAGCAGCCTCAGGGCCTGCCATCGCTTCCTTGTAGTTAGCAGGCTCATCTAATTCAACCAGTGTACTTTCACTTATCTTATCCCCTTCTTCTATTTGATAACCATAATAGAACTCAGGAAGATTGCTAACTCTACTAGATCTGTGAACGGGTAAGGATATGTCCTTTCCTTTCCACAACCCCAGATTTTGATGTGACCAAGAGAAGGTCTCTTTCCTTTCCACATCTCATAAGGTGTCTTTGAAACTTTCTTAGTGGGTATTTGATTTAAGATATGGTCGGTTGTTTCTAATGCATAACCCCAGAAACTTATTGGAAGTGTTTCTCGACTCATCATAGATCAAACCATGTCTAACAAAGTTCTGTTTCTCCTCTCAGCAACACCATTAAGCTGCGGTGTTCTAGGAGGAGTCAATTGTGAAACTATTCCACAATTTCTAAGATGATCGAGAAACTCGATACTAAGGTACTCTCCTCCCCTATCAGATCGGAGAACCTTTATCTTTCTGCCCAGTTGATTCTCTACTTCGCTTTGATATCTGTTGAACACCTCAAAAGTATCCGACTTATGTTTGATTAGATAAACATGTCCAAATCTGCAGAAGTCATCAGTACATGTAACATAGAATCTTTTTCCAACTGTTGTAGCACATCAGAATGGTCCACATACATCTGTATGTACAGATCCGATAGTCCTTCACCTCTTTCACACGATCCAGTGAATGGTGATTTGGTCATCTTGCCTAATAAACAAGATTCTCATACATCATCTGACTTGAGATCGAATGATTCCAACACTCCATCCTTTTGGAGTTGGGCGATGCGTTTCTTGTTTATGTGCCCTAGACGATAATGCCACAACTTGAATTTATCAATTTCAGTAGACGAATCAACAGTTAAAATAATATTGCTAACACATTCAACATTTTCTCTTCACTGTTTATTGAGGGCAACCCAAAAAGGACTTTACCATTAATCATAGTCCCACCAATTAGTTATGATATTGGACACTATTCCAACAGTCTCCCACTTGGACAAATCATTAACTACTATTGGTCTAAAGCCTATATCTCATTAACTATGTAAAGTGTGCCATCCATCGCAACTGCCTAACTCTGATTCCTATCTTAGAGTCAGTCCTTTAGATAAGTGACCATCCATTCATTTGTTTCACGATATCGTATGAATTGAAACATGGATTATAATCAATCTCAAGATTCATATAAGTTTTCTGATTTCCGATTATATTGACTATACGAGACTACTGAACTATCAGCCTAGTCTCGGCCAGGCCTAGCACTTTTAGATTCACACTTTAATCATCAGAGGGCCCAAGATATCTCTTTTCCATTTGGGGGAAAAGGAACAAATAAATATCGACTACATAGCACTAGTCAACTCATCGTATCATACCCATCATACTCTTTATAACTGCCTTTTAGGCACAGTGTTTGAATAGATTAAAGTATAACAGATTTGAAGAACTAGATACTCATGTATCTCTATTTTAAGAATAGAAGATATTATCATCTCAGAGTTACTCGTGATTTCAATCCATGAAGTAACTTCCATGAGTGCGGGTTTCTCCTATACTTAAATCCCCATTAAGTACCCATGAGTGTTGCAGCAATCTCCATGCCATGACTATCTCCATAGACATCTACTAACACTCCATGACAGTCTTAATTCACCACATACTTCCTATAGTGTGATCGACTGAGGAGGTTTGAGTAAGAACTTTTATTACTCTGGAAGTGGTGTCTAAACATGCAAAACTGAAACATAACGACAAACAATAGTAAATGGTAGAACTCCTTCCAATTAATAATCTCCATTACTTAATCACCAAGTCTATTACAGTTACCATCATTGTTTATAACGTTTCAAATTCAAACTAATAACTAAAACTTTACATTATCTCTTAAACCTATGCTCCTAGCATGTTCATCGTGTTTGGACTTTCCTAGTGGCTTTGTGAACGGATCAGTTGTATTCTCCTCTGATCTTATGCTCTTCACAATTACGTGTCCCTTTTCGACTTTACTTCAAACAAAATGGTATTTCCTTTCAATGTGCTTTGATTTTCCGTGATCCTTGGGTTCTTTACTCAAGGCTACTGCACTTTCATTATCACTGAATATAGCAATAGGATCTTGTACTGTTGGAACAACTCCAAGTTCTCCAATGAAATTCCTCATCCAGATAGCTTCCTTTGTTGCTTCACTACCCACAATGTATTCAAACTCACATGTAGAGTCTGCTACTGTATCTTGCTTAGAACTTTTCCATGACACCGCTCCCCCATTGAGCAGGTATACCCAACCAGACTGTGAACGACAATCATCTCTGTCTGTTTGGAAACAAGCGTCACTATAACCCATTACTCTTAGTTCCTCTTCTCCACCATAAACCAAGAACCTGTCTTTAGTATTTCTCAAATACTTGAGAATGTTCTTTACAGCTGTCCAATGACCCTGACCAGGATTCTGCTGATGTCGACTCAATAAGCTCAGAGCAAATGAGACATCAGGTCTTGTACACATCATTGCATACAAGATTGATCCGATAGCCGAAGCATTTGGGATTCGACTCATTTTATCCAATTCTTCTTCAAACTTTGGACACAGATCCTTACTGATCTTAACGCCATGATTCAAGGGTAAGTTCCCTCTCTTAGAATTTTCCATATTGAATCTATTCAAGATTTTATCTAAGTACGTGTCATGGCTGAGTCCTATGAGACGTTTTGACCTATCTCTATAAATCTTTTTACCTAAGATATATGCTGCATCTCCAAGATCTTTCATAGCAAAACATTTTCCCAACCACGGCTTTACACCTTGTAAAGTTGGGATATCATTTCCTATGAGCAGTATATCATCCACATATAATACTAAGAATACTACAATACTCCCACTGAACTTGACATATATACAAGACTCATCTTCACTTCTAGAAAAAACAAACTCTGTGACTTTCTCATGGAAGCAGAGATTCCAGCTACGTGAGGCTTGTTTAAGTCCATAAATAGCCTTTTCAATCGTGCACACTCTAGTAGGATACTTTGTATTTTCAAAACCTTCCGGTTGTGCCATGAACACATCCTCTGTCTGTTTCCCATTAAGGAAAGCAGTTTTGACATCCATCTGCCAAATTTCATAGTCATGAAATGCAGCTATGGCTAGCATAATCCTAATTGACTTAATTTTGGCTACTCGTGAGAAGGTTCCCTCATAATCAATCCCATAGGTTTGAGTATAGCCTTTCGCTACCAACCTAGCTTTATAAGTATGCACGTTCCCATGCATGTCCATCTTCTTCTTGAAGATCCACTTACATCCCACCGTCTTAAGACCGGGCGTAGTGTCAACCAAATTCCAAACTTGGTTGTCATAAATGGACTGAATTTCACTTTTCATAGCTTCCTCCCACTTAGCAGCCTCAGGGCCTGCCATCGCTTCCTTGTAGTTAGCAGGCTCATCTAATTCAACCAGTGTACTATCACTTATCTTATCCCCTTCTTCTATTTGATAACCATAATAGAACTTAGGAGGATTGCTAACTCTACTAGATCTGTGAACAGGTAAGGATATGTCCTCAGGTTCACCAGGTGTTGCCACCTCAAGTTGGGTGTTAGTGTTTATTGTAGGTTCTTTGTCGATAGACTCTTGAATTTCTTCAAGATCAATTTTACTCCCACTGTCCTCTTTAGATATCATTTCTCTCTCAAGGAACACTCCTCTTCGAGCTACAAAGACCACATTATACTTGGGTTTGTAGAATAAATATTCAAACGACTCTTGTGGATAACCGATGAAAAGACACTTTTCAGATCTGGAGTCTAGTTTTTCCTGAGTTTCCCGTCTAACGTAAACTTCACAACCCTAGATTTTGATGTGACCAAGAGAAGGTCTCTTTCCCTTCCACATCTCATAAGGTGTCTTTGAAACTTTCTTAGTGGGTATTTGATTTAAGATATGGGCGGCTGTTTCTAATGCATAACCCCAGAAACTTATTGGAAGTGTTGCTCGACTCATCATAGATCAAACCATGTCTAACAAAGTTCTGTTTCTCCTCTCAGCAACACCATTAAGCTGCGGTGTTCTAGGAGGAGTCAATTGTGAAACTATTCCACAATTTCTAAGATGATCGAGAAACTCGATACTAAGGTACTCTCCTCCCCTATCAGATCGGAGAACCTTTATCTTTCTGCCCAGTTGATTCTCTACTTCGCTTTGATATCTGTTGAACACCTCAAAAGTATCCGACTTATGTTTGATTAGATAAACATGTCCAAATCTGCAGAAGTCATCAGTAAATGTAACATAGAATCTTTTTCCAACTTTTGTAGCACATCAGAATGGTCCACATACATCTGTATGTACAGATCCAATAGTCCTTCACCTCTTTCACACGATCCAGTGAATGGTGATTTGGTCATCTTGCCTAATAAACAAGATTCGCATACATCATCTGACTTGAGATCGAATGATTCCAACACTCCATCCTTTTGGAGTTGGGCGATGCGTTTCTTGTTTATGTGCCCTAGACGATAATGCCACAACTTGAATTTATCTTCAGTAGACGAATCAACAGTTAAAATAATATTGCTAACACATTCAACATTTTCATATATGCCTTTGTAAGCAGAAGCTTTAAAAATAAAACAATCATTTAAATGAACCAAAATATCTCCATTTCTATTATCAAAGCATAAAATGAAATAATGTTTCTAGTCATTTCTGACGAATAATAGCAATTATTTAAATCTATCCTAACTCCAGAATTCAACATGAGTTCAAATCTTCCAATCTTCGTCACAGGTACAATTCCCTTGTTTCCCATAACTAAGTTGAGCTCTCCATGCTTCACACTTCTACTTTCCTTTAGCCCATGCAATACAATGCAAATGTGATTACCACACCCTGTATCCAGAACCCACGAAGTAGAAGTTGTGGTAATGGAGTTTGATCATAAACATACCTGAGTGAATACTCTTCTCGACCTTTCCGTCCTCAAGGTCCTTCAGGTATTTTGGGCAGTTACGCTTCCAATGCCCCCTTTGTGTTGCAGTAGAAGCACACTGCTTCCTTTGGGTCACTAACAGCTGCAATCTCAGAATCGGTCCCTTTCTTAGACCTGCGAACGGACTTTCCGTTAGTAGTCTTCCTTTTCCAATTTGAATTTGACCTTTTCCTTTTCTTTGCACTTTGATCAACAGTCAATACAGGAGCTGCTGAGCCAGAGGACACATCATCTTTCTTGATTCCTTGCTCAGCAGTTTGCAGTAAATTGTGGAGTTCCATTATTGAGCCTTCTCTCTCATTCATATTCATCTGATATGACATTACAAATTGATTGTAGACAGCTGGCAAACTGGATAGAATTATGACGATGGAAAACTCTGTGTCAAATACCATGTTCAATGACTCCAACCTATCAAAGTACCCTTTCATCTCTAAGACGAAATCACAGATAGAAATTCCAGGTTTGGGCTTGCAAGCCATGAGGGATTTCACCACATCAAGGCGTTCTTTGCTTGCCTTAGCCTGAAACATTTCTTTCAGTTGTTGGTTCATTTCATAAGCTCAAGTGTTTTCAAAAGCCTTTTGCAGTTCAGGGCTCATGGAAGATGCCATGATACAAGACACTTTATTCGCGTCATCATAATGTTTCTGGTGTGCCTCAATCTCCTCTTGGGTTGATTCTTCATCAATTATGAGAATCTGCTGATTGAGAACATACTCCTTGTTCTCCTACCTCAAGGTAAACCTTAGGTTTCGCATCCAGTCCATATAGTTTGGACCGGTTAGTCTTTCCCTTCCAAGAACTGAGAGTAGTGAGAAGTTCGAGTTATGTGCGGGATTGGGGACGGGAGGATTTGCACCATTTAAATTTGCCATCTATGAGATAAAATAGTTTTAGTTAGTTTTGAATATTCCTTAGTTATTTACCCAATTGTCTAAATTAAGGCTAGGATCCATATTTTCATTTTTATGAAAAGGGTCGCCATAATCATATAACTAAAATACCATTATCTATTTCATTTCTATGAAACTCCTAGATCTTTGAGATTCATTGATTTCTATCAATGGCATGTTAATCTCGGTTATGCACATCTACTATTCATGACTGGTATGCCGAGGATCATGAACAAGATGGTGAATTAACCATGCAAACCCCGCGTGATTCTCGGCTCGAGTACGCTCGAGAATCGCGAGTCTCATTCACCTCTCATTACGTCCTCATATTAATGTGTCTGTCAACCACACACACTCCATTAACAGTTCATACGGGAGATGTGCGGATTTCATGGGTTAGCATACTATTCATCATTTTCTATAGCTAAAACGGGATTTTGTTTTACTATTTTAAGTCTACTTTTAATCTTGACATCATCCTATCAAAGGTCCTCGGTAGCTCCATCGAACGCACAAAGAAGCGGAGAAGTAGGTCAGCGTGAAGCTTGTTAAAAACCTGACTTCTTTAGGGAAGCAGAGCGACCCGCCTTACACCTCTCTTATAGTTTGTTCCTCATGGGTGATCCGATTTATCAATTGACTGATGATGTATTTAGACTTTAATTATACATATATATAAATCATATTATACATATAATCTCTCTTGTAGTTTAGGGTTCTATTTTAAACCTTTTAAAATTAGTGGTCTATTTTAAACAATTTAAAGTTATCAACATCTAAACTGTAAATACATATTACCTATTTAGATAATTCTCTTTCCTATTTATCTTTACCTACATATTGTTGCAGATAATTTCATGCTACTATTTGTTAAGGTATGGCTCTGATACCACTGTTAGATTTTCTATTCCCTAACTAGATTATCATTTGCGCAGCGGAATAACAAAACTTTAAATAATCTAAGGCAATTAGGAAACTAAAACCCTAAGGGATCTTTTAACTGCAACAACATAGTACAATGAATAAATTAGACAAAGAGAATATAAGGAAAACACTAACCTTAGAGAAAACCTATTTCTCGCGAGTAGACCAACGAGCAGAGCTTCGTTACTTGGAGGCAAGTACCCAAAGTAGAATACCTCTAATGCTTCACACCCAAAAACCCAAGAGAAAGTCGAATTTCAAAATTCTCAGAAAATTCGTATCTCAATCGTATGTTATGAAGGTATAGGATGCCCCTGTTTATAGTTGTGGAAGAAACCCCGAGGTTTGCTGAATTTGACTCCCAACCGGCGGTTGGGCCTTCCAACCGGCGGTTGGAGCTGTTTGACTTGGACTCCAAGTCTGCGAATTTCACCGCCTCAGAAACCCTAACCTCAACCGGCGGTTGGACCTTCCAACCGGTGGTTGAGTCAGTTTCTGGAATCTTCCGCCAGATTTAATTACTTTTAATTTCTAATTAATAAACTATTTATTAATTAATTAAACAATTAAATATAATATTAATACTATTAATATTATCCTTCATCTTTCTCTTGACTGTTTATTGAGGGCAATCCAAAAAGGACTTTACCATTAATCATAGTCTCACCAATTAGTTATGATATTGGACACTATTCCAACAGGGTTAAGAACGGTCGGACATCGAGATTGGTTTGTCATCATATTCATGCACCCAGGATTCATTTCCATATAAGGGTCACTATACCTTCATCGGTTAGTGTTGTATGGCTGGATAAACTACTCCGATCAGAATCACGGTAGCCTAGTTACTAAGTGACATACTGATCGAGGAATCTATTCATATGGAACTAGTGCTTACTCCACTAATACTTGGAATGAACGTAATACAAATCTTTTAAGATCATTTTATAAATCATACATCATCCCAGATAAGAAAGCTACCGAAGTCATAGCAAACACCCCTTCTAGATTATCTGCTAACTATCCATTTTTTAAATTGCTTTATTTAGATTTTCTGCCTTCAAAAACCATTACTAGTTAGATAAAATATCTCCAACGTCAATGTTTCATAATACAACTGGTTTATAGAACGACCCTAGGTCATACTTACTACTATACCCCTATAGTTTTAAGTATACTTAGACCCCGCACTTACAAATTTTAAAACATCCCTGATGCGCAGCCCGATACTGTTGGGTTAGTCCTTTGATGACAAGGACAGTTCTCCCCCTTCACAAGGAGAGAACTTTACGACCTGGCGTCTCGGGCGGCATCAACGATATTTAATGCCATTTGTATTTCACTGTTATGATAGTCCTAAGGCAACAATCAAACAAGAACATGCATTTAAAAATATCGTCTATATGAATTTAATCTTAATCTACCTCTACTCCCATATTCCGTGTCTCTTGGATCTTATTTTGGTCTAGAGAACATCAGCCATGCCGAGCTCAATGATTCAATCTAACATAGTATAACTAAGTGACCTATACCCTATGAGTTAGCTACGTTTATTTTTGGAAAAGGTTTTAGTCACAACATAAGTTGGGCAGATAAACGATAAAGATTTAATTCCTACATCTATTTGTAATATAAACCATCCACAATCTCATAACATACAACACAGTTACATATTTAAAACTTTCTAAACGACTATCATAGCAGACAATTGAGTTATCTAATTAATCATGGCAATTCTAGCATGCATATTTAAATTTATAAAATAAAGAACAAACATATTTAAATATGGAAGATAGTTTAAAACCTGAAAAGGTATATGATCGCGCCTGATAACACGCAAAAAGTCATGTTTTAGCGTGCATTAATCTCACCTTTTTAGCCCAATATGTGATGAAACTAATCAAAATAGATACTTTATCATTAAAACTCATCACATGGGCCAAAATATAGACACTGTTTCAAAAGTCATCTAAAATGGTCGAAAAATACGATAAATCTAACGAATACGATCATGAGCATTCTCGTTCACTCGTTCTAGAAATTTTTGAGCTACACAAAGAATTAAGACCTCTAACTTATGTCATTTTCTTCATTAGGAAAATACGAACACGTGGATATAAAGAACGCTCAAAACGGATAAACGACGAAGAAGTTACGCCCGAACGAAGAAACGAAGAACCGAGGAACCAGCATACGGCTGAACCAGGCTTTATACGGCTGGACCTAGACCGTATACGGTCTGTGCAGGCCGTATACGGCCCATGCACAGCCGTATACGGTCCAGTTCAGCCGTATTCACCCTATGCACAGCCGTATACGGTCCAGTTCAGCCGTATACGGTCCAGCTCAGCCGTATCGTGCGTTTGGGTGATAAAAATGTGATTTTTATTCGCCTTTGCGATACGGTTGTGCATTTGGAGGTTTAGATACGGTCTACGGATACGGTTGTGCGATCTCTATAAATACAAGCCTCATTTCATCATTTCAACACATCTCACACCTTCTCATTTTTTCACATTTCTACACACACTTTCTCTCACTACTCTCTTTCTAAATTAGTTAGTTAGTTAATTAGATTAGTTAAGCTAGTAGATTAGTAGCTTAATTGTAATGGAGGTGCTCCGAGACTGCGGTGTCGCACGATTTGTAATAACGCTTTGTCAGGTTTTATTATAATCTCTATCTTGTTATTTTAAATAATGTTGTGTTATTGCTATACTTGTTTAGAATTACTTGCTAGGATTATTGCCATGCTTAGCTAGACAAATCTGTGTTTGCTATGATAGTTGCCATGCTAGGGTAGTTATACTTAAATCATGCTGTTATTCTGTTTGTATGCTGTTGAATTATATTTGAATCTATGAATTGAATCTCAAATGCTTATCTATCCAACTTATGCTGTGGTTAGTAACATCCTTCTAGGCATGGCCAATTGCTAGTTGTATGCCACTAATTATTCTGTGTCTAATGATCGTTGAACTCGACATGGCCGGTGTTCTCCTGGTTGAAATATTACCGGAGGGAGATACGGAGCGTAGGATTAGAGAAAGATTAGATTCAGGCCATTTAACAAGTGTCTTAGAGAGAACTTTCGGGACACTTGTGACTTAACCATGTACCCCGTCACTCTGCATAAATTGATCCCTGCTATGCTGCCTTTCTGCATGTTCTTGTTTGATTGTTGGTTAGGGTTTACATGCTAGTATCTGTTATGCTGATTAGTTACATGATTAGGTTTTCGAATATTTATCAATTGCGTATGCCAGTTTAACATGCATAGAATAGTTAAAATGATTTATATGGAATAATGATGAACAATTTAATCAGCCGTTAGACTAGACCATCCCAACTTGTCCCGGTAGGAAACCCCTGTTCATGTTTTTGTTTATTCAACAATTCATGCCATGATTCGGATATCTCAAATGTCCGAGATTAGGGGACAAGACTCGAGGATGGTTGTTGTTTAAATTGGTTGCTACATTTAGGACAACTTCCGGTGTAGTTTACATTCCATAACTGTTATCCATGTGACATATTATTTATCTGATTGCGGACAACTCTACGTTAGATAGATAATAGGCTAGTAGTTATGGCTCATTAGGAAATATTAATGTCATCTTAACTAAGGCTTAATCTCATTAACTACCCCTAAATAGCATGAGTAATTATCATAGTAAACACTCGCTTCACCTATAAGTTCTCGTTGCCACCTTTACTCCATTTTACTTTAATTTAGTTTAATTTTAGATAATTAGTAGTTAGTTAAAACCGAAACAAACCAAAATCTCTTTTAAAACCCCAGCTAAATTTCCATAGATAACTAAGGTCCTAGATCCCATGCCCGTTGTAGTTTGAAGAACGACCCTAGGTCATACCTATCGCTATACTTATCCATAGCTTTAGTATACTTAGGCCCAGCATTAAACAAAATTTTAAAACAACTCCACTGACGCCGCCGCTGACGGACGGTCCGACGACAGGGTGAAAACCCAAACGACCGTTGGGGGCGCGTCAAGTTTTTGGCGCCGCTGCCAGGGACTACAACGACCGATTTAGGAATTTAGTTGTCTTAGTTATTTAGCGATCCTTTCGGAAGATCAATATCATCCGAAAGTTCCTTTTCTTTTCTTTCCTTTCCAAAACTCTCTTTTCTACCAAACCCGAACTTCATCAGCTATGACGAATCGTATTACTCTCGCCTCAACCTGTGTGCCACTACTGGAGGGAAGAGGAGGACCTATCGTGCAACCCGACGAAAACTTCGAAATTAAGCCTAGCGTTTTCAAGTTACTCAAAACCTTCTGCCAATTTCACGGTTTTTCGCTCGATGATCCAAATTCACATTTGGTTAGATTCATCAATCTTTCTGATTCCTGTGAGCAATCAGGGATTTCGAGAGAAGTCTCCCGACTATATCTTTTTCCCTATTCTTTATCTTCGTGTGCTAAAACCTGGTTTGATGAACTCGAACCCAATTCGATTCATACTTGGGAAGAGTTGGCTACTAATTTTATGGCGAAGTTTTTCCCTCTTTCCAAGCAAACCAAGCTCAAGGATGATATCGTCAGTTTCCAACAAGAAACCAATGAATCGTTCTATCTAGCATGGGAACAATTTAAGAAGATGCTTAACAGATGTCCGAATAATCAAATGGGTAAGACGAACCTAATCTGCATATTCTACAATGGTCTGACTCCTCAGCACAAGTCAACCCTCGATACTGCTTCTTAAGGAAATTTCATGTCACATACTTCTGAAGAAGCCTGGGAGCTAGTTGAGACAATAGCAATGCATCAACATGACTGGGAGTTTGGTGAATCGGCTAAGGAAGTAACTAGTACTTCAAGCCTATCCTTTGAAGCTCTGCAAGCTCAAGTGGACAATCTCTCCAGAGTCTTCAAGGATCTTCAATCTTCTACACCTCAACCTTGTAAAGGTACGGAAGAAATTCTTGTCACTACTGTTAAAAACCCTGAATCGAACTTTCATTCTAAACCTTTCATTCAGCGGCCAACCAATAACCCACATACTCAGTTTCTGCAACCTTTATCCTCTAATATGTCAGATTCCACCGTAAATCCTCAACAACACTATAATGAAACTTTGACTAATTTTATGGTTGATCAAATGAACATAAACAAACAAGTAATAGATTTTCAACATAAAATTGATGCTTTACTTAAAATATCAGAAGATTTGATCAAAAACCTATAATGAACCTTTATCCTCTAATATGTCAGTCTTAAACAACCGTTTTTAAAAGTTGAGAATCAAGGAGGAATCATGGTCATCACTAGAGGAGGTAAAGAAATGAGAAGTCTTCAGATAATTCTTCAAATCAACTTCCTATCTCTGAACCGACCACTGATCCAGTGCCTAGTGACACCCCTGTCACTGCACCAGATCCAGTATCACCTAAAGCCCCAGAAATCATTTCACGAACTAGGATACCCTTCCCTGGTAGGCTTAAGAAAGAGAAACAGGAAGCACAATTTGGGAAATATCTGGAAATGTTTAAAAGCCTGCACTTAAACGTTAGACTATTAGACGCTTTAGTAGAGATGCCTAGCTGTGCTAAGTTTTTCAAAGAACTCATTTCAAATAAGGAAAAATTAAGACAAATAGTTAGTTTACCCTTAGATGCTGAATGCTCAACAATCATGTTACATGGCCTTCCACCCAAACTAGGAGATACTGGCCATTTCACTATTCCCCGTTTTCTTCAAAATATCCAAGTTAGTAACGCCTTAGCTGACCTAGGAGCTAGTGTCAATCTTATGCCTTACTCTCTCTATAAGAAACTAGGATTAGGTGAACTGCTACCAACTCAAATGACCATCCAATTAGCTGATAGATCAGTTAAACTCCCCCGAGGAATTGCTGAAGATATAATGGTCCGAGTCGGTAAATTTATCTTCCCGGTTGACTTTGTCATCATGGATATTGAGGAAGATGCCCACGTTCCCCTCATCCTTGGTAGACCTTTCCTATACACTGCCAAGGCTGTGATTGATGTAAACTAAAAATCTTTAAAACTGAGGGTCGGAGCGGAGGAAGTCACATTTAATATCGATAAGTTGATGAAGCACCCTATGGGAGAAGATCATGTTTTTACGTGCATTAATCTCACCTTTTTGGCCCAATATTTGACGAAACTAATCAAAATAGATACTTTATCATTAAAACTCGTCACATGGGCCAAAATATAGACAATGTTTCAAAAGTCATCTAAAATGGTCGAAAAACACGATAAATCTAACGAATACGATCACAAGCATTCCCGTTCACTCGTTCTAGCACTTTTTGAGCTACACAAAGAATTATGACCTCTAACTTATGTCATTTTCTTCGTTAGGAAAATACTAACGCGTGGATATAAAGAACGCTCAAAACGGATAAACGTATACGGCCTGGACCTAGACCGTATACGGCCTGGTTCAGCCGTATGCTGGCTCCTCGGTTCTTCGTTTCTTCGTTCGGGCGTAACTTCTTCGTCGTTTATCTGTTTTGAGCGTTCTTTATATCCACGCGTTCGTATACAGTCTGTGCAGGCCGTATACGGCCTGTGCTCAGCTGTATACGGCCCAGTTCAGCCGTATTCACCCAATGCACAGCCGTATACGGTCCAGTTCACCCGTATTCACCCTAACTCAGCCGTATCGTGCGTTTGGGTGATAAAAATCTGATTTTTATTTGCCCTTGCGATACAGTTGTGCATTTTGTGGTTTGGATACGGTCTACGGATATGGTTGTGCGTTCTCTATAAATACTAGCCTCATTTCATCATTTCAACACATTCTACACCATCTCACACCTCACTTCTACACTTTCTCTCACTACTCTCTCTCTAAATTAGTTAGTTAGTTAATTAGATTAGTTAAGCTAGTAGATTAGTAGCTTAATTGTACGGAGATGCTCCGAGACTGCGGTGTCGCACGATTTGTAATACAGCTTTGTCAGGTTTTATTATAATCTCTATCTTGTTATTTTAAATAATGTTGTGTTGTTGCTATACATGTTTAGAATTATTTGCTAGGATTATTGCCATGCTTAGCTAGACAAATCTGTGTTTGCTATGATAGTTGCCATGCTAGGGTAGTTATACTTAAATCATGCTGTTACTCTGTTTGTATGCGGTTGAATTATATTTGAATCTATAAATTGAATCTCAAGTGTTTATCTATCCAACTTATGATGTGGTTAGTGACATCCTTCTAGGCTTGGCCAATTGCTAGTTGTATGCCACTAATTATTCTGTGTCTGATGATCGTTGAACTTAACATGGCCGGTGTTCTCCTGGTTGAAATATTACCGGAGGGAGATACGGAGCGTAGGATTAGAGAAAGATTAGATTCAGGCCATTTAACAAGTGTCTTAGAGAGAACTTTCGGGACACTTGTGACTTAACCATGTACCCCGTCACTCTGCATAAATTGATCCCTGCTATGCTGCCTTTCTGCATGTTCTTGTTTGATTGTTGGTTAGGGTTTACATGCTAGTATCTGTTATGCTGATTAGTTACATGATTAGGTTTTCGAATATTTATCAATTGCGTATGCCAGTTTAACATGCATAGAATAGTTAAAATGAGTTATATGGAATAATGATGAACAATTTAATCAGCCGTTAGACTAGACCATCCCAACTTGTCCCGGTAGGAAACCCCTGTTCATGTTTTTGTTTATTCAACAATTCATGCCATGATTCGGATATCTCAAATGTCCGAGATTAGGGGACAAGACTCGAGGATGGTTGTTGTTTAAATTGGTTGCTACATTTAGGACAACTTCTGGTGTAGTTTACATTCCATAACTGTTATCCATGTGACATATTATTTATCTGATTGCGGACAACTCTACGTTAGATAGATAATAGGCTAGTAGTTATGGCTCATTAGGAAATATTAATGTCATCTTAACTAAGGCTTAATCTCATTAACTACCCCTAAATAGCATGAGTAATTATCATAGTAAACACTCGCTTCACCTATAAGTTCTCGTTGCCACATCCACCCCACTTTACTTTTATTTAGTTTAAATTTTAGATAATTAGTAGTTAGTTAAAACCAAAATAACCCAAAAACCTCTTTTAAAAACCCTAGCTAAATTCCCATAGATAACTAAAGTCCTAGATCCCATGCCCGTTGTAGTTTGAAGAACGACCCTAGGTCATACCTATCGCTATACTTATCTATAGCTTTAGTATACTTAGGCCCAGCATAAAACAAAAAAATTTTCAAAACTTCAACCGATCCGCGCCTCGACGGAAGGTCCGACGACGGGGTGAGAACCCGACTTACCGTTTGGGCGTGATCAAGTTTTTGGCGCCGCTGCCGGGGACTGCAACGACCGATTTAGGAATTTAGTTGTCTTAGTTATTTAGCGATCCTTTCGGAAGATCAATATCATCCGAAAGTTCCTTTTCTGTTCTTTCCTTTCCAAAACTCTCTTTTCTACCAAACCCGAACTTCATCAGCTATGACGAATCGTATTACTCTCGCCTCAACCTGTGCACCACTACTGGAGGGAAGAGGAGGACCTATCGTGCAACCCGATGAAAACTTCGAAATTAAGCCTAGCGTTTTCAAGTTACTCAAAACCTTCTGCCAATTTCACGGTTTTCCGCTCGATGATCCAAATTCACATTTGGTTAGATTCATCAATCTTTCTGATTCCTGTGAGCAATCAGGGATTTCGAGAGAAGTCTCCCGACTATATCTTTTTCCCTATTCTTTATCTTTGCGTGCTCGAACCTGGTTTGATGAACTCAAACCCAATTCGATTCATACTTGGGAAGAGTTGGCTACTAAGTTTATGACGAAGTTTTTCCCTCTTTCCAAGCAAACCAAGCTCAAAGATGATATCGTCAGTTTCCGACAAGAAACCGATGAGTCATTCTATCTAGCATGGGAACGATTTAAGAAGATGCTTAACAGATGTCCGAATCATCAAATATATAAGACGAACCTAATCTGCATATTCTACAATGGTCTGACTCCTCAGCACATGTCAACCCTCGATACTGCTTCTCAAGGAAATTTCATGTCACATACTTCTGAAGAAGCCTGGGAGCTAGTTGAGACGATAGCAATGCATCAACATGACTGGGAGTTTGGCGAACCGGCTAAGGAAGTAACTAGTACTTCAAGCCTATCCTTTGAAGCTCTGCAAGCTCAAGTGGACAATCTCTCCAGAGTCTTCAAGGATCTTCAATCTTCTACGCCTCAACCTTGTAAAGGTACGGAAGAAATTCTTGTCACTACTGTTGAAAGCCCTGAATCGAACTTTCATTCTAAACCTTTCATTCAGCGGCCAACCAATAACCCACCTACTCAGTTTCTGCAACCTTTATCCTCTAATATGTCAGATTCTCCCGTAAATTCTCAACAACACTATACTGAAACTTTGACTAATTTCATGGTTGATCAAATGAACATAAACAAACAAGTAATAGATTTTCAAGATAAAATTGATGCTTTACTTAAAATATCAGAAGATTTGATCAAAAACCTGGAAGTAAAGAAACCAGAAATGAGAAGTCTTCAGATAATTCTTCAAATCAACTTCCTATCTCTGAACCGACCACTGATCCAGTGCCTAGTGACACCCCTGTCACTGCACCAGATCCAGTATCACCTAAAGCCCCAGAAATCATTCCACGAACTAGGATACCCTTCCCTGGTAGGCTTAAGAAAGAGAAACAGGAAGCATAATTTGGAAAATATCTAGAAATGTTTACAAGCCTGCACTTAAACGTTAGACTATTAGACGCTTTAGTAGAGATGCCTAGCTGTGCTAAGTTTTTCAAAGAACTCATTTCAAATAAGGAAAAATTAAGACAAATAGTTAGTTTACCCTTAGATGCTGAATGCTCAGCAATCATGTTACATGGCCTTCCACCCAAACTAGGAGATACTGGCCGTTTCACTATTCCCTGTTTTCTTCAAAATATCCAAGTTAGTAACGCCTTAGCTGACCTAGGAGCTAGTGTCAATCTTATGCCTTACTCTCTCTATAAGAAACTAGGATTAGGTGAACTGCTACCAACTCAAATGACCATCCAATTAGCTGATAGATCAGTTAAACTCCCCCGAGGGATTGCTGAAGATATAATGGTCCGAGTTGGTAAATTTATCTTCCCAGTTGACTTTGTCATTATGGATATTGAGGAAGATGCCCACGTTCCCCTCATCCTTGGTAGACCTTTCCTAAACACTACCAAGGCTGTGATTGATGTAAAGAAAAAATCTTTAAAACTGAGGGTCGGAGCGGAGGAAGTCACCTTTAATATTGATAAGTTGATGAAGCACCCTATGGGAGAGGATCTTGGTTTTGTGGATTCCATGCAGGAAATATATGATGAGCATTTGGAGGAGATTCTAGCAATCAGCAGTTATAGACCTTTCTCCAGCACTGTCATCACCAAAAGAAGACTTTGCCCGGACGACATCGGACTCTGCTCAGCTATCTCCGACAAATCAGCACCTTCCGGAGAGCTGCTATTTCCCTTACCTGAAATGAAGAATCCTTTAGCACCGCCTAACTACTCTTCCACGAACAACTCTGTTGTTGCTATTCCTTTAGGCGAAGGCATCCCTATCCCACTTTTAAGAAGAAATCAGTTTTTTCCGATACTCGAATCGTCTCCGTCTGTAGCTGAAATCCTCAAATCTTTCGAGGAGATGGATTCCGGTACCTTGCCACAACTATATGAAGGTTGTGCAAAAGTAAATCCAGAAATCACCAAGAACGTGCTTTCCAATGAGATAGAACTAGTAGAAATAGCATCAGCCACTACAGCCAACTCATCTCTAGAAGAATTAGAGTTCCAAAAGGAGTATGATGAGTTACAAAGAGATGAGATCGCTCGAATGAAACCCTCTATCGAAGAACCACCAGAGTTGGAGCTGAAGGAATTACCCTCTGACTTGGAATATGCTTTTCTCGAAGGAACCTCACACCTACCCGTCATAATTGCCAAAGGTCTTTCACCAAAAGAGAAAGCAAGACTTATCCAGGTCTTGAAGTCACATAAGAAGGCGATTGCATGGAAGATTTCTGATATACAAGGGATCAGTCCAAATTACTACACGCACAAGATACTCATGGAAAACGACTTCAAACCTTCTATACAGAGAGAGAGGAGAGTAAACCCGAAGATTCAAGACGTGGTCAAGAAAGAGGTTATCAAACTCTTGGATGCTGGTTTGATCTATCCTATCTCAGATTCCCCATGGGTCAGCCCAGTTCAGGTTGTCCCAAAGAAAGGAGGAATGACGGTTATCGCTAACGAAAATAATGAATTGATTCCTACACGAACCGTCACCGGCTGGAGGGTGTGTATCGACTACCGGAAATTAAATGAAGCCACTCGGAAAGATCACTTCCCTCTGCCGTTCATCGATCAGATGTTGGAAAGATTATCGGGGAATGAATATTACTGCTTCCTTTATGGTTTTTCCGGCTATTTTCAAATTCCTCTCGATCCAAAGGACCAGGAAAAGACGACATTCACATGCCCATATGGTACATTTGCCTACCGCCGCATGCCATTCGGTTTATGCAATGCGCCTGCAACATTCCAAAGGTGTATGGTGGCAATATTCCATGACATGATTGAACAGTGTATGGAGGTATTCATGGACGACTTCTCTATCTTCGGTGATTACTTCACATCTTGTCTTTCCAACCTTGAAAGGATGCTAACCCATTGCGAAGAATCAAATCTTTTCTTAAACTGGGAAAAGTGCCACTTTATGGTGAAAGAAGGAATAGTTTTAGGACATCGAATATCAAAATCTGGAATCGAAGTTGACAAAGCCAAAGTTGAGAATATTGCCAAACTTCCGCCACCGACTTCTGTTAAAGCCATTCGCAGTTTTCTAGGTCATGCCGGATTCTACCGTCGCTTTATCAAGGATTTCTCTAAGATCTCTCGACCTATGACGCACCTTCTCGAGAAGGACACTCCGTTTGTCTTTTCAGATGACTGTCTTAAAGCTTTCAACATTTTAAAGGATCAGCTCACACATGCACCGATCATGTTCGCCCCCGATTGGAGTCTTCCGTTTGAAATCATGTGCGATGCTAGTGCCTTCACCGTTGGAGCTGTCTTAGGGCAAAGGAAGGAGAAGCAGTTTCAGCCAATCTACTACGCCAGCAAGACACTCACTGATGCACAAGAGAATTACACCACGACAGAGAAAGAGTTTCTTGCGGTAGTATTCGCTTTTGATAAATTTCGTTCTTATTTAATATTGTCCAAAACTATTGTCTATACAGATCACTCAGCCTTGAAGTATCTCTTCAAAAAGCAAGACGCTAAGCCAAGACTGCTTAGATGGATTCACCTCCTCCAAGAATTTGACATAGAAATCAAGGATAAAAAGGGAGCCGAGAATGTCACAGCAGATCATCTTAGTCGACTGGAAAATTCGTCGATGGAAAAGCTTGATGAGAGAGAGATTCATGACCAGTTTCCTGAAGAACAACTCATGAATATCGGAGGATACCAAAAGGGATCTCAATTAACTTACAACCCTTGGTATGCAGACTACGCAAATTATCTGGTTGGAGGAATTGTGCCAAAAGGATTGCCCACCTCTAGAAAGCGCAAATTCTTTAGAGACGTAAAGAACTACTATTGGGACGATCCATACTTATTCAAAGTATGCCCGGACCAAATTATCAGAAGATGCGCAGACGAGAAGGAGGCAAGGAACATTCTTCACCAAAGTCATCACGGACCAACTGGAGGACATCACGGAGCAAATATGACTGCAAGAAAGGTATATGACTCTGGCTTCTACTGGCCTACTATATTCAGAGACGCTCACGACTTGGTGAAACGCTGCGATGCTTGCCAAAGGTTTGGAAGTATTTCATCGAGAAGTGAAATGCCACTTACTAACATCCAAGCTTGCGAGATCTTTGATATATGGGGGTTGGATTTTATGGGACCATTCCCAAAATCATATGGGAAAGAGTATATTCTTCTTGCTGTCGACTATGTCTCCAGATGGGCCGAAGCCCAAGAATTTACTACAAATGATTCCCGAGTAGTAGTAAAATTCTTAAAGCAGCTCTTCTCACGTTTCGGTACACCAAAAGCGATCATTAGTGATCGAGGCACGCACTTCTGTAATGCTCAGTTTATGGGGACATTACAATATTATGGTGTCACCCATAAGACCTCTACGGCTTACCACCCGCTGACGAATGGGCAAGCCGAAGTGACGAATCGAGCGCTCAAGAGAATTTTAGAACGAACCGTGGTTAATCATAGGGAAAGATGGGCTGAAAAATTAGACGATGCTCTGTGGGCGTTCAGAACCGCATATAAATCACCACTAGGAACCACGCCCTATAGACTAGTCTACGAAAAAGCATGTCATCTACCGATAGAGTTGGAGTATAAAGCTCACTGGGCGCTAAGAGGTTGTAATTTAGACCCTTCTGCAATTGGATCACATCGGAAAATGCAACTGAATGAACTAGCCGAATTAAGAGACCAAGCATATGATAGCTCTCTGCATTTCAAAGAACGAACAAAGAATACTCATGATGCAAAACTCAAATATTCTAAGTTCAAGCCCGGAGACAAAGTTCTTCTCTTCAATTCGCGCTTCAAGAAATTCTCCGGCAAATTCAGATCAAGGTGGAGCGGACCATTTGTTATATCAAAAGTCTTTACCTTCGGAGCAATCGAACTAGAATCCCCGGACGGTAATTTTAAAGTCAATGGCCATCGCTTAAAGCACTACATCGAAGATTCCCCCCCTGGTGAGGAAGTCTATATCTTTGACCCACCCTGAGCCGACTAGTAGGTACAAGGAGTCAAGCTAGAGACTCTCTAAACAAGCGCTCTTGGGAGGCACCCCATTGCTTATCTTATTTTATTTCTTAGTTATTTTTTCTTTAGCATTATCATCCCTAAACTAACGATGCAGGATAACCCAAGTATCTGACAATGCTACACTCCTACATATACATCAGATAAGTTTTATTCATTGTACACAAACGCGAATGAACAGATGACCTCGCAAAGCTTTAACATCTAAACAAACATTTCTCGAAGTCATCTGATTATTTTGCATTTGTATACCCATTTTAAAACTATAGCATTACCTGTTTATCTTTATGTTTCAGGATGGACGCTTCAGCTGAGACCTCAGGACAAGCTATTCAGAATCAGCAAAAGAAGAGGACCCGCAGAGGAAAAAGAAAGAAGACGACCACCACGAATGATGAGCATGCTCAGGCTGCTCCTGTATCTGCCCCACTTTTTGATTTCGGAGTTACCACTTCAGATCCGATAGTGACTTGGGCGATGCTCAGTGACCTTTCGATTCAGCGTAGCTCTCAGTCCGAGATCAGAGAAGCGATGGGACTGCCGAAACTCTCCGACCAGCCGTATCAGCTTGGTCAGGGTCCCAGGCCAGCTCTCACACCATTGTCCTTCTTCCCAGCTGCCCCACCACAGACTGTTCCTCCCACTGCTGTTGCTCATTCTAAGCCACCTCAGAATCCCACTGATGCACCCATGGTGTCTGATCACACTGCTGCCTTATCACGCACTTCAGATCCAGATCCTGACGCACTTGCAGCATTTGATCCAGACATGGATGATTTACTAGACGATTTCTAGCTTATTTTATCTTTAGTTATCTTTATTTTTAATTAGACCTATTATGCTGTTGAACTGATGATTATGATGGTATTGTATGACATTGCAGACCTTATCTTCGTAGAAATTGGATGAGCTTTGAAAAAGTCTGGTCCTCACAATCCAGCAAATTATTTACACCAACCCTACACGAATATGGTCCAACATCCAGTGCCCACTGTCCGTAGGGAAGTATCTCTCCTAAACCCGTTCTTCATACTTTAATATAACTTTGATATGCCTATTGACCACTTAAATCTCTAAGTGTGGGATCCCCCTCGCTTATAACTTTTAAATTCACATTTTTCCTAAACCAAAACCCTAAGTGTGGGATTTTCTCCCTACTTAGTGTAGAAACATTGGGGACAATGTTTATTTCTAAGTGTGGGATAGCGGTATATCTCTCGTCTATCAAAATATCTGTTTAAATTGATCTAGAAACATGCTAGTCCTCAAAATAAATTTTCAAACCCTTATTTTGCCAAAATTTTCAAAAATTTTAAACTCTTTCTAGTCACAATAAAAGCAAATTGGTTAAAAACTTCGACAGTAAATTTGTCACTCATTCAGTAAAACCTAAACAGTTTTACTTCGACAGTGAAATTGTCACTCATTCAATTGACCAATGAGTTTTTCAAGAATGAATACAGATTTTTTCTACAAGTATTTCAAAAGTTGGTAAATATAAGGTCGAAATCATGTCGGATTCTAAACAATTTAAGATGAGGATCTAAGAGGGGCATCGCACGACTGGACACATATAACCCATTTTTGCGGTGAGGAATTTGAGCCTTATAAGCATTCATTTTAAATGCTTCACTGTTCGTTTGTTGTGTGACCGGTGCACGCATTTCTGAATTAGAACTTGCCCCAGGTATACATTTCGAGATCACATTGACAGGTGTCATACGTGACATAGGTACGATTAGAGGACCTTGACATTCCTTAGGATTTAAACCCCTTTTCACATATCTTTTCAAGCCAAAAAACCCTTCCAACACTCAATCTTAGTGTTGATGATCCGCTTAGAAAACCCTGTTGAGCCTTACCCTATTTTTCTTTCATTCACCCAAAATTTTTAAAACCCCTTATTCCCCTACCCACCAGAAAACTTATCTTAGTATTTTTTGAAAAAGAGATATTTAGGTATTCCTTTTTGCTTTCACTCCAAAAATCACAAATAATGTTTACTAAAACTTCTCGTGTGCGTTTTATTGATCTATATAAAAGAAATCGAGAGTCATGTGGTGCGAAAAATTGGCACCAAAGTAAACTCAAAATTCATCAAAGGATTGAGAAATGAAAATAAGAAGGGATCTCAAAAAAAGGGAAATAAAAGAAAATCCCTTAGAAATTTCTTGGCAAGAAAAATCTAAGCCCAAAAATAGAAATAGAAATAGAAATAGAAAAGAAAAGAAAAGAAAAAGAAAAATAAATAGCTGAAATAAAGCTAAGTGCTTCGACTCTCTCGAAAAACTCGACTCTTCAAAAGAAATATCATTCTATGTTTTCAAAAGATAGAAGTCAAAATAGCTATCTTATCCCCAAATGAGTTATCCGTTTCCGTTTTCATTAAAAAGGGTATCTAGATAAAACTTTTTTTCGAAAGTGTCAAGATAAGCAAACACCCTTAGAAACCTAAATACCCCCCAATCTATCCATACCCTTTTAAACCCACACCAAACATTACAACCCATTTGAATGTCCTGGGATAATCAGTACCGTCCCTGTCTAAGTGATGAAGATTTGATCCTCGGGCAAGCCTATGACGACGAATGCCGCACGACTGGTATTTGAGCGATTTTTCATTTGGCTTAGGATAATAGGAACCCCGATACACTTTGAGTGAATTGAGTGACCACTAGTGAGATCTCCCAGTCGTGTATATTCCACAAATTTAAGAATTGAAAGTTTGCCTAAGTGAACCATTTTGAACAACTTTTAGATACGTCATGTGAACACCTCTTATTTATCTAACAGGCAAATGCTTGTTTCCAATCTATGTGAATTCTTCATTGTGGTTAGAAATCAAATATTTTTTTATGGTAAAAGGGTAAGTTGCTTGAGGACAAGCAAATGTCTAAGTGTGGGATATTTGATAACACGCAAAAAGTCATGTTTTTACGTGCATTAATCTCACCTTTTTGGCCCAATATTTGACGAAACTAATCAAAATAGATACTTTATCATTAAAACTCGTCACATGGGCCAAAATATAGACAATGTTTCAAAAGTCATCTAAAATGGTCAAAAAACACGATAAATCTAACGAATACGATCACAAGCATTCTCGTTCACTCGTTCTAGCACTTTTTGAGCTACACAAAGAATTATGACCTCTAACTTATGTCACTTTCTTCGTTAGGAAAATACGAACGCGTGGATATAAAGAACGCTCAAAACGGATAAACGACGAAGAAGTTACACCCGAACGAAGAAACGAAGAACCGAGGAGCCAGCATACGGCTGAACCAGGCCGTATACGGCTGGTCCAGGCCGTATACGGCTGGACCTAGACCGTATACGGTCTGTGTAGGCCGTATACGGCCTGTGCTCAGCCGTATACGGCCCAGTTCAGCCGTATTCACCCAATGCACAGCCGTATATGGTCCAGTTCACTCGTATTCACCCTAACTCAGCCGTATCGTGCGTTTGGGTGATAAAAATCTGATTTTATTTGCCCTTGCGATACGGTTGTGCATTTTATGGTTTGGATACGGTCTACGTGTACGGTTGTGCATTCTCTATAAATACTAGCCTCATTTCATCATTTCAACACATTCAACACCATCTCACACCTCACTTCTACACTTTTTCTCACTACTCTCTCTTTAAATTAGTTAGTTAGTTAATTAGATTAGTTAAGCTAGTAGATTAGTAGCTTAATTGTACGGAGGTGCTCCGAGACTGCGGTGTCGCACGATTTGTAATACAACTTTGTCAGGTTTTATTATAATCTCTATCTTGGTGTTTTAAATAATGTTGTGCTGTTGCTATACTTGTTTAGAATTATTTGCTAGGATTATTGCCATGCTTAGCTAGACAAATCTGTGTTTGCTATGATAGTTGCCATGCTAGGGTAGTTATATTTAAATCATGTTGTTACTCTGTTTGTATGCGGTTGAATTATATTTGAATCTATGAATTGAATCTCAAGTGTTTATCTATCCAACTTATGCTGTGGTTAGTGACATCCTTCTAGGCTTGGCCAATTGTTAGTTGTATGCCACTAATTATTCTGTGTCTGATGATCGTTGAACTCGACATGGCCGGTGTTCTCCTCGTTGAAATATTACCGGAGGGAGACACGGAGCGTAGGATTAGAGATAGATTAGATTCAGGCCATTTAACAAGTGTCTTAGAGAGAACTTTCGGGGCACTTGTGACTTGACCATGTACCCTGTCACTCTGCTTAAATTGATCCCTGCTATGCTGCCTTTCTGCATGTTCTTGTTTGATTGTTGCTTAGGGTTTGCATGCTAGTATCTGTTATGCTGATTATTACATGATTAGGTTTTCGAATATTTATCAATTGCGTATGCCAGTTTAACATGCATAGAATAGTTAAAATGATTTATATGGAATAATGATGAACAATTTAATCAGCCGTTAGACCAGACCATCCCAACTTGTCCCGGTAGGAAACCCCTGTTCATGTTTTTGTTTATTCAACAATTCATGCCATGATTCGGATATCTCAAATGTCCGAGATTGGGGGACAAGACTCGAGGATGGTTGTTGTTTAAATTGGTTGCTACATTTGGGACAACTTCCGGTGTAGTTTACATTCCATAACTGTTATCCATGTGACATATTATTTATCTGATTGCGGACAACTCTACGTTAGATAGATAATAGGCTAGTAGTTATGGCTCATTAGGAAATATTAATGTCATCTTAACTAAGGCTTAATCTCATTAACTACCCCTAAATAGCTTGAGTAATTATCATAGTAAACATTCGCTTCACCTATAAGTTCTCGTTGCCACCTCCACCCCACTTTACTTTTATTTAGTTTAAATTTTAGATAATTAGTAGTTAGTTAAAACCAAAACAACCCAAAAACCTCTTTTAAAAACCCTAGCTAAATTCCCGTAGATAACTAAAGTCCTAGATCCCATGCCCGTTGTAGTTTGAAGAACGACCCTAGGTCATACCTATCGCTATACTTATCCATAGCTTTAGTATACTTAGGCCCAGCATAAAACAAAAAAATTTTCAAAACTTCAACCGATCCGCGCCTCGACGGAAGGTCCGACGACGGGGTGAGAACCCGACTAACCGTTTGGGCGCGATCAATTTTCTCCCTACTTAGTGTAGAAACATTGGGGACAATGTTTATTTCTAAGTGTGGGAAAGCGGTATATCTCTCGTCTGTCAAAATATTTGTTTAAGTTGATCTAGAAACATGCTAGTCCTCAAAATAAATTTTCAAACCCTTATTCTACCAAAATTTTCAAAAATTTTAAACTCTTTCTAGTCACAATAAAAGCAAATTGGTTAAAACTTCAACAGTGAAATTGTCACTCATTCAGTAAAACCTAAACAATTTTACTTCGACAGTGAAATTGTCACTCATTCAGTTGACCAATGAGTTTTTCAAGAATGAATACAGATTTTTTTTACAAGTACTTCAAAAGTTGGTAAATATAAGGTCGAAATCATGTCGGATTCTAAACAATTTAAGATGAGGATCGAAGAGGGGCATCGCACGACTTGACACATATAACCCATTTTTGCGGTGAGGAATTTGAGCCTTATAAGCATTCATTTTAAATGCTTCACTGTTCGTTTGTTGTGTGTGACCGGTGCACGCATTTCTGAATTAGAACTTGCCCCAGGTATACATTTCGAGATCACATTGACAGGTGTCATACGTGACATAGGTACGATTAGAGGAACTTGACATTCCTTAGGATTTAAACCCCTTTTCACATATCTTTTCAAGCCAAAAACCCGTCCAACACTTAATCTTAGTGTTGATGATCCGCTTAGAAAACCCTGTTGAGCCTTAGCCTATCTTTCTTTCATTCACCCAAAAATTTTTTAGCCCCTTATTCCCCTACCCACCAGAAAACTTATCTTAGTATTTTTGAAAAAAAAGAGATATTTGGATACACCTTTTTGCTTTCACTCCAAAAATCATAAATAATGTTTACTAAAACTTCTCGTGTGCGTTTTATTGATCTATATAGAAAAAAAATCGAGAGTCATGTGGTGCGAAAAATTGGCACCAAAGTAAACTCAAAAATCATCAAAGGATTGAGAAATGAAAATAAGAAGGGATCTCAAGAAGGGAAATAAAAGAAAATCCCTTAGAAATTTCTTGGCAAGAAAAATCTAAGCCCAAAAATAGAAATAGAAATAGAAAAGAAAAGAAAATAGCTGAAATAAAGCTAAGTGCTTCGACTCTCTCGAAAACTTGACTCTTCAAAAGAAATATCATTCTATGTGTTTTTAAAGATAGAAGTCAAAATAGCTATCTTATCCCCCAAAAGTGTTATCCGTTTCCGTTTTCATTAAAAATGATATCTAGATAAAAACTTTTTTTCGAAAGTCCCAAGATAAGTAAACACCCTTAGAAACCTAGATACCCCCAAATCTATCCATACCCTTTTAAACCCACACCAAACATTACAGCCCATTTGAATATCCTGGGATAATCAGTACCGTCCCTGTCTAAGTGATGAAGATTTGATCCTCGGGCAAGCCTATGACGACGAGTGCTGCACGACTGGTATTTGAGCGATTTTTCATTTGGCTTAGGATAATAGGAACCCCGATACACTTTGAGTGAATTGAGTGACCACCAGTGAGATCGCCCAGTCGTGTATATTCCACAAATTTGAGAATTGAAAGTTTGCCTAAGTGAATCATCTTGAACAACTCTTAGATACGTCATGTGAACGCCTATTATTTATCTAACAGGCAAATACTTGTTTCCAATCTATATGAATTCTTCATTGTGGGTAGAAATCAAAAACTGTTTTTATGGCAAATTCTAAGAGGGTAAGTTTGCTTGAGGACTAGCAAATGTCTAAGTGTGGAATATTTGATAACACGCAAAAAGTCATGTTTTTGCGTGCAGTAATCTCACCTTTTTAGCCCAATATGTGACGAAACTAATCAAAATAGATACTTTATCATTAAAACTCGTCACATGGGCCAAAATATAGATAATGTTTCAAAAGTCATTTAAAATGGTCGAAAAACACGATAAATCTAACGAATACGATCATGAGCATTCTCGTTCACTCGTTCTAGCACTTTTTGAGCTACACAAAGAATTATGACCTCTAACTTATGTCATTTTCTTCGTTAGGAAAATACGAACACGTGGATATAAAGAACGCTCAAAACGGATAAACGACGAAGAAGTTACACCCGAACGAAGAAACGAAGAACCGAGGAACCAGCATACGGCTGAACCAGGCCGTATACGGCTGGTCCAGGCCGTATACGGCTGGACCTAGACCGTATACGGTCTGTGCAGGCCGTATACGGCCCATGCACAGCCGTATACGGTCCAGTTCAGCCGTATTCACCCTATGCACAGCCGTATACGGTCCAGTTCACCCGTATACGGTCCAGCTCAGCTGTATCGTGCGTTTGGGTGATAAAAATGTGATTTTTATTCGCCTTTGCGATACGGTTGTGCATTTGGAGGTTTGGATACGGTCTACGGATCCGGTTGTGCGATCTCTATAAATACAAGCCTCATTTCATCATTTCAACACATCTCACACCTTCTCATTTTTTCTCATTTCTACACACACTTTCTCTCACTACTCTCTATCTAAATTAGTTAGTTAGTTAATTAGATTAGTTAAGCTAGTAGATTAGTAGCTTAATTGTAATGGAGGTGCTCCGAGACTGCGGTGTCGCACGATTTGTAATAACGCTTTGTCAGGTTTTATTATAATCTCTATCTTGTTATTTTAAATAATGTTGTGCTATTGCTATACTTGTTTAGAATTACTTGCTAGGATTATTGCCATGCTTAGCTAGACAAATCTGTCTTTGCTATGATAGTTGCCATGCTAGGGTAGTTATACTTAATTCATGCTGTTACTCTGTTTGTATGCTGTTGAATTATATTTGAATCTATGAATTGAATCTCAAATGCTTATCTATCCAACTTATGCTGTGGTTAGTAACATCCTTCTAGGCTTGGCCAATTGCTAGTTGTATGCCACTAATTATTCTGTGTCTGATGATCGTTGAACTCGACATGGCCGGTGTTCTCCTGGTTGAAATATTACCGGAGGGAGACACGGAGCGTAGGATTAGAGATAGATTAGATTCAGGCCATTTAACAAGTGTCTTAGAGAGAACTTTCGGGACACTTGTGACTTAACCATGTACCCCGTCACTCTGCATAAATTGATCCCTGCTATGCTGCCTTTCTGCATGTTCTTGTTTGATTGTTGCTTAGGGTTTGCATGCTAGTATCTGTTATGCTGATTAGCTACATGATTAGGTTTTCGAATATTTATCAATTGCATATGCCAGTTTAACATGCATAGAATAGTTAAAATGATTTATATGGAATAATGATGAACAATTTAATCAGCCATTAGACCAGGCCATCCCAACTTGTCCCGGTAGGAAACCCCTGTTCATGTTTTTGTTTATTCAACAATTCATGCCATGATTCGGATATCTCAAATGTCCGAGATTGGGGGCGATTGGACGGTGGTTTTAAATTTATAATAGTCGGGGGGAGCCAAAACCTTCCGAACTACTTACTATTACTGAGTACGAATACCCGATATTAGTATGTAGTAAGG
Source organism: Pseudognaphalium luteoalbum (assembly GCA_963422505.1). Taxonomy (NCBI): domain Eukaryota; kingdom Viridiplantae; phylum Streptophyta; class Magnoliopsida; order Asterales; family Asteraceae; genus Pseudognaphalium; species Pseudognaphalium luteoalbum. The sequence goes on from OY730196.1 coordinate 56,338,675, forward strand.
ATGATCCAGGTTCGTTCCTCACGACGATAGAATTGAAACGGAAATTGTTCGGATAACTTAGTACTTAAGCTGAGGTTTTGGATAGTTGGATAGGTATTTGTTTTTGGTATCTTCTAAATTAACTACAATACAGAAAAGTAAATACTAAACTATGGATAGGGTAAGCAGATAGATAGAGATTGTGATTGATGAAGTTTCAATATTCAGGTTTCGGGATGATGTTCATTATAAAAGATGTTTGAAGACTTTCCTTTAATAAAATTAACAGATGTTTGGTGTCAACATTAGTATCCTACGATTTAAGTGGAAAACCTAAGTCGCATGTCACTGAATACTATGTTATCATGAGTCTGATCAAATCAGGCTGCTCAGTCCCCCAACACTGTCCGATGAGGACTAGTGACCCGTCTTGGAGTTAACTCCTGGGCGCATGAATAAGGCAACAGGCCGATATTTGATTTCTGACCTTTCTTAACACCTAATTCTAATTGATTTTATTAAGGGTCATACTATTGCTTGCTAATGTATGTTAAACTGTCAGTTATGTTGGATCAAGGGGTTTAAGCATCCTACACTACAGCTGAATGTTTGCTTTCTTTTCAAGATCCCTTAGATTTAATCGAGGAGCACAAATACTTCTTTCAAGGTGTAGACCCTCCTTTGCGATTAAACGTTCATCCCTAGGTTTGTTTCACGGTGTATACTATGTTTTTCAGCAGTTCCACAGCTTTTATATATACCTAGACCATGTTCAGGAAGGGTGACTTCCAGGTATCCACGGTGTCATATGCTTACGACCAGTCCGTAGCTTCCACGCATTTGTACTCCACCAGCGGTGTTTCCAGCGCTATAGTAAGTACTGGGCCGTTTTACAGCATGTCCACAGCTTCATACAAAAACATAGATAACTATCTACCGATACTAGGGTTAGCTAAGGCCTAATACTAAAGTAATAGCCACGTGAAAGCTTGGAAAGGGTGGATTGGGTGGTTTAGATCTACCGCTTGAAAAGTTTAACCCGATACATAACATAAAAATTTCCAATCATATATTAAAGATTAATTTAACATCATCCCTACTCCTAAATATCTACATTTCAACAATCACAATATTACACTACTCAATAAACATGGCAATAAGTAAAGCACATACCATAATATTACGCATAGATAAATCAGACATAATAATAGTATGAGGGAATAGATATCACCGGATAATAGAGCAGCATAACAAGAGAATAAAACTTGCAATCCTTGAATAATAGCTTGAACACCAATAGTCCTTGATTACAATAGCTACTCTCTACTCTAATCTACTAGCTACCTACTAACTACTTTCTAACTTCTCTAGAGAGAGAAGTTAGAGAGAGAAACTAACTAACTAAGGAAGAAAATTACAAGAATGTGTAAAAGTGAGAGTGAATTGTTTGTTGAATTGGTTGATTGTTTGATCAGAAATGAGGAGGTTTAAGCTCCTATTTATAGGCTTCCAAGATACGATTTTACACTTAACACCCTCGCTTCAATTTAACACTGAATACACCCCCGAGCTATGAAATTTGACACCAAAGAGGGCGTATTCGACACCAAATAGGGCGTATTCGGTAGCAAATAGGGCGTATTCAGTAGCAAACGGGGCGTATCGGTACCGTAGAGGGGGTATACCACCCCTACAGGGGGGTATACGGCCCCAATAGGGGGGTATACGGCCCCATAAGGGGGGTATACGGCCCCTAAGGGGGTGTATACGGCCCCTGTGGGGTGGTATCCCCTTGGTCCGTGGTCTTGTGTGCTGGATCGTAAGTCTTGTGCACTGGTCAAACTTCATTTGGCCATAACTTCTTTATTCTTGATCCATTTTTAGCGTTCTTTATATCCACGTGATCGTAATTACCTGAAGATCATTATGAACTAATCAAAGAATAATTTCAAGGTAATATGCTAAAAAGTGCTCGTAGAACGTGACCGTATCTTTTATGCTTTGTTTTGTACGTTATTTAGCCGTTTTACTTGATTTTTGAAGCAATGCCTTATTTTTAGCCTTAATAATGAATTACGGTGAAAAAGTATTGATATTGAATGATTTCATCCATTTTGGGGCTAAAAAGGTGGGAATTATGTACGCAAAAACGTGACTTTTTACGTCAAATCAGTATACAAATAACTCGTAGCTACAATGCATCCTGGAGCACCTCTGTACAAATCTTCCTTAGTTAATTAATTAGTTATTCTAATTAACTAGCCTAAAGAAAAAACTTCAACTAATTTTACAAGATAAGAAAGGTTTGAATGGTGTAGAAGTTGGTGTGTTAGTTGTGTCTTTCAAATGAACCAAAGGCACCTATTTATACTTGAAATCTGGGGTATTTTAACAACTAGAGGCACATGTTAGCAAAAGGTGGTAAAGTTGCTAGCACATGTACCCTAAAGCGCGAAAAGGTCTAGCACGTGTACCCTAAAGTTGCGAAAAAGGTCTAGCACATGTACCCTGCGAGTACGCGCAAGGATGGAAAAGCGGCCGGGGGACGGGGGGAAGGCAGCCGGCCCTGCCACCATGGCAGCCAGCGGCGACTGGCAGCCTGCCGCCCCGGTTCGCCGTCTTTTGCTTCGTTTCCTGATTTGCGCGTATCTTCTTCGTTATGCGTCCGTTTTTGTCGATTCTTTTTGCGTTGGATTCGTTTTTCAAAAATGAAGACTTTGATGAAAAGAAATCCCTGAAATGCATATATGATCTTTAGATGTTTCGTACGAATCGTTTGAATCTCCCGGTGTACGTAGATTCTTCATTCTTCATCCGTTTTTTGTTTATTCTTCTTCTGTTGGATTCGTATTTTGAAAATGAACATCTTGGATAAAATGGATCTTGGTGATGGGTACTTTGTCTCTAAATCTTGTTTTCGATGCCTTGAATCTTCAACATTGTATGGAATCTTCGTTTTTCGTCCGTTTTGCTTGATTTTTCTCGTGCGTCTTCATTTTGATCTTCTTGGCAAAATTTCTTTGATTTGAGCATCATTTGAGTCCAAATGGCAAGCATTGCTCCAGAATGAGGGAGATATCGTTGGTAATAACATGACTTTTTACGCGATATCATATCCATTATATCATAATACTTTAAATAAATATACCCTCGCGTACTAAAATTAATCTTGCACTTAATTATGATAATGTCCACGTTAAATTTAAATCTTATATTCAAATTAATTGATTGAATAAACCAAATCAATGCACAAATATTAAAATACAAGCGTCAACATATTAATTTATAAACTAAAATTTGTTTTTATTAGTATACTTATACATTGTCATGTATCGTATTGAGTTGTTAAGGTGAAAGAGTGTACATAGTTTTAGTAATATAATAATTTAGCAGCACTACTGACCGTTTCATGGTTCACTCCATGCTCCTCTCACTCTATGACAACTTGTAGTCTTATACTACACACTTTCAGAGTCACCTAACTACCATTTACCATGAACCATATGCCCATACCTCATGAACCATCCATCATTCATATATATCATAATATAATTAGATTTTGAGAAACAAATTGAAACTCATGTATACATGCATGAAAGTCAGAGTAATTATTTAACGTCTGAGGATGAAAGATAAAATGCTCTGAGGAAGTCGTTTCCATCTATGATAGCGTATTCATGCCAGTTAGATGTGAGCCTTGAAATTCATCACTATTAAAGAGGTTATAGTTCGTGTTAATTTATGAAGCTACATTTTTCGATATAATGCTAAACATCACTAGTACATAAACAGATGTATATGGCGGTGAAAAGGGTCATCTGAAGCGGTGAACAGCCCACCCCTGATGTCGGCACTACGAATAGTGGAAACTTGTTTATAGCGGTCGAACGACCGCTACAAATTGTACTACTATGAGCGGGTAAAAGAACATATGAAGCAGTTAACAAGTAACAATTTTGGCGGGAACAATATAGGTTGAAGCAGTTTAGTGATCCCTATTGAGGTGATTTATAGAGACACTTATGGAGCATTTTGTTACGATTCGTGTCTATTATTTGTGGTGGTACCAGTGAAAAGAAATAAAAAATTGTGTAAGTGGAGCGTCGCATTTTTTATTTTACACTTATGGAGCATTTTGTTACGATTCGTGTCTATTATTTGTGGTGGTACCAGTGAAAAGAAATAAAAAATTGTGTAAGTGGAGCGTCGCAATTTCTTATTTTTTGTGGTGGTTTTTTAAACTGGAAATAAAAAAAATTAAATTTCTTGTGGCGGTGAGTTTGACTTTGCATTTGTGGCGGGTTTTTTAATTGAATTATTAAAAAAAAAAAATTTTGGAGTGATGCTTTTAGTTAGCATTTGGAGCGGATGTATATTCCGTAATGTGAGGTTATTCCGTTATTGAATTGCTTGATTTCCTATATATGATACTACAATTATGCCAAAACCAACAAAATTCAATAACCAAATGACAAATAATTCTAAACAAAATCTTACCTAAACATATAAAACATGCTAAAATATAACCTAAATATAATGTACAAATATAAAAATAACCTAAATTTAATGTTTAAAATGGGTTTATTTATTTGTTCTGACCATCAAGAATGTACCTCTTTGCAAATTCAATTGTGCCCTCAATTACCAACTTGTCCAAATCATTTGGTGAATAAGGTGATAAGTCTCTCCAAGCCTATAATAAATTCAAACTAAAACATAAAAAAGAGATCGAGGTTAATGCATTACAGTGATTATTACGTACTATGGACTTACATTTTGTGGGAAATCTGGTTGCACTCATAAAGAATTGTTACATATGCATCATTACGTAATACCCACATTCCCAACTGTCTCGTTGATGAGGACACTGATTTGAAGCACAAAGTTAGTTTAACACATATAATTTATGATCAATTTGCATATATCATGTTTTTCACACTATATTATATGCTTACCAACACTATCTTCCATTGCCAATTCTCGCATTCTCTCCTGAAAATTCAGTGCTGTGAAGTTAACTACAAGTTATAAGAAACAATTTGTTGGGTAAGAATGAACACTGATGGAGAATGAAAATTATTCTAAGTGTGTTAGTACTGCTGGAGCTATCAAATTTCAAGTACTGCTGGAGCTATCAATTTCAAGTTAAAATACGATCAAAAACCACTGACAATTTGTTAATTTATTTGCTCAAACCACATGGAGCAGAGGATTTATATGGAATAATTGATTTCTTAAAGGGAAGTAACTTGAAAGAAGCCTTTGTGAATTTTGGACTTAGTGTTTGAGAGATATTTAATTTTTAAAAATGCGGAGGAAAGAGAATGTAGTGACACATGGTGCATTCCTAGTGGTTCCTTCATTCTCATAGAAAATTGGTGTACTCATGTGAACCTAGCTTACTCAAGATTGGTAAAGGCATGGAGAGCTCAGGTTGTCTCATCTTCTAGCTCAAGCTCAAGCTCAAACAGTGATGATGATCAAGAGAAGGATGATCAATATATGTTCACTGGAGCTAGTGGGTCTGCTATTTATACTCCTAAGGGAATGACTAAGGAAGAGTTAAATAGGTTGTTAGCAGAGGGAGTGTAAAGGGAACAGTTTGTTGTTCATATTGTTGTTCATCATTACAAGTAATTTATCTTCCTTGTTCAAAAGTGTGATTCCGTAGGGAAGGCTGGTTAATCATTCAAAGCTAGTGTGTTTAAGTTGTAATTTTAGTTAAGATCCAAGTCGATCTTGACATAATTGTCTAATTAGCATTGTCATTCAAGTAAACATATATACTTACCCATGAACATGCTCAGCGAATTTATAAGATGTCCAAGTCTTTGTCATCTTCATCGAATCCGATATGTATCCGCGATGCTCGACATTGTCGAGAATGATAAGCACCCAATGTTTACTACCCAAAAGTTTCAACATTTCAGTTTTAAATAATAATTAAGGAAATGTAAGTAGCAAATATATATAATACATACCTTGCAAAATAGGGAGCAAGGAAAAAATGCTTATCACTGTGAGCAACGAATACATCAGTGACGTGTTTCATGACAACGGAGACGGAAACTGTTTCCTGGATTAGATGAGGATTAAGAAACACGCAGTTGTAGGGAAAGCGCAACTTCGGTCTGCAAAGATACAAGTACCTAAATAAAGACATAAATTTATAGAATAGAATTAGAATATAATACTGATGTCGTGTAAACGGGGCTTTAGTTTTTAAAATGAAAATTACCTTACTTGCTAAAACACAACACATGCAAGAATACCTGATCGTATAATAGTATAGTATGATAAGTCCGAATTGAACACAGGGAACGGATGTCAATTCAAATAAATGGAAATTTATACAATTATTTAGAGCAATTAAAAGAAGAGGGAACGTTTGAGTTCTGTTCGAACAATTGGCAAACAATTATGAGAATTGATTTATTAAATAAAACTTAATTAGAAAATAAAGAAATGATAAAATAATTAATTAAATAAAATATTTAATTCAAATGATAAAAGAAACACAATTGTTTAGATTATTTTCCTCAGAATCTGATTATCATTTTTAATGAATCGCTAATATATAGATTTTATTGTGACATAACAAATGTATCAATTACCCTTACAAGATTAATTGATTAAACACAATCAAGAAAGATATAAAGTTGTTTTCAACCCGTTAACAGTTCAATTTAACGTTATCCACCAAATTGTATTATGAATTAAAACTACACCGTTTATATGATTTACTTTTGCAACTTGAATCAACAAAGTTTATAACTAATCAATCGCTATCACGTTCAATACCAATTATTAATCATAATTAACCCTAGCCTATCAAACTCAATCTATTTAGTGATAATCATCAATTAAAATTAACAATCATCAATAATGATCAATCAATAAAGAACTCAATCATAAATCAATAGATCATCAAGCTAGGTTATCATCAATAATCAATAATTAAACATGGATCATCAAGTAAACATGTAACATTCATAAAATCCAATATAAATCCGCAATTCAATAATCAAATCATCATCTGAGTATTATCATCTAAACAATTGTATTAAAAACTTAGCCACTCATATTATAACAGAAAATCTGAGTAAAGGCATTCTCCGATAAGCAAAAGTCCCGAATGGGCATGTGAACGTGGTCTTATCTTGATCATGTGCATCTATCAGAATTTGGAAGTAACCAGAAAATCCATCTAAAAAGCAATAGTATTCTTTTCCGGCTAAACGCTCAAGCATTTGATCGATGAATGGCAAAGGAAAGTAATCCTTACGCATAGCATCATTCAATTTCCTATAATCGATACATACTCTCCATCCGGTGATAGTTCTTGTGGGGATTAATTCATTCTTCTCATTAGCAACCACTGTCATACCTCCCTTCTTGGGCACCACATGAATGGGGCTAACCCCTGACTATCAGAAATTGGGTATATCAACCCAGAATCAAGCAACTTTATGATCTCCTTCCTAACCACCTCAGTCACTTTAGGATTTAAACGCCTCAACGGTTGCACCACTGGTTTGAAATCAGATTCCATGAGAACTTTGTGCGTGCAATAAGAGGGGCTTATTCCTTTTATATCACTAATAATCCAAGCGATAGCATGCTTGTGCTCCTTCAGAACCTTCGATAAGCTTTCTTTCTCATCTGCTGATAGCTGAGATGAAATGATAACCGGCAGATCCGACTCTCCTTGCAAGTATGCATAGTCCAAATGGGTTGGTAAATCCTTTAATTCTAACTTTGGTGGTTCTTCAAACGAAGATTTTACTGCCAACACCTCTTCTCTTGAGCAAGGGATCCCATGCATAGTGATGTGAGTCTCTTTCTTAATTAAATAACCATCAGTCAAGACCGACTCTTCGCTCTCCATCAGCTTATTTTTGTCACTCTCTAACTCCTCATCACTCGTGATTTCTAGTTCCTCAAGCAACTTATCGAATTCTTCGATATCACGGATTGCTTCTAGACTTCCCGTCCATCCTTCAAGAATCATGGGATCAAGATCTTCATCTTCCATGAGACTTTGTAGGAATTCCTCATCATCAGACATTTCTCTAGCACTCACAAAGTAACAAGTATCATCAACTGCAGCCGGATATTGCATTGACTTGTTAACATCAAAAACTACTTCATCATCTCCTACCCTTAGTGTGATCCTTCGATCAGAAACATCAATTAATGCCCTCGCTGTGGCAAGAAAAGGTCTTCCCAAGATGATAGGTACCCTTGAATCTTCAACCATGTCGAGAATAATAAAATCACAAGGGAAAACAAACTTATCTACCTTGACCAACACATTCTCTATCATTCCTTTAGGATATTGCACTGACCTATCCGCTAACTCAATGCACATTCTTATTGGCTTTGGTTCCCCTAACTTGAGTCTAGCATACATAGTATAAGGCATTATTGATATGTTTGCTCCTAAGTCAGCCAGTGCATTAGTTATATCCAAACTACCAATAAGACAAGGAAGAGTAATACTCCCAGGGTCTTTCATCTTTGGCAGAAATTTGTTTTGCATCACCGCTGAGCATCTCTCGTTCATCGTTACTGTGGTTGCCTCCATTAGCTTGCTCTTGTTGGTTAACAATTCTTTCAAGTATTTTGCATATTTAGGCATTTGAGCAATGGCCTCCACAAATGGAATGTTGATGTGGAGTTGCTTCAAGTTCTCGAGAAACTGGTGATAATGAGCTTCATCCTTCCCTCTTCTCAAAGCTACTGGATAAGGTGGTGGAGGTGCATGGTTCTTTTCATATTGCTCATCCCTAGAACTTTGATCATCCTTAGTACTCACCTTCGGGCTTCCGACAACTTCTACCTCATTCTCCTTTTCAGGTAGAGGTTGAGATACAGGCTTCTTCGTTACAAGTGGATCTTCATGAACCTTTCCACTTCGGGTAATTACTGCTTTAGCCTGATCACGTCGATTGGTTTCGGTGAATCTTGGAAGAGTTCCAGGAAATCTCTCTTGGAGAACTTTAGAAATGTTCGAGATACTTCCTTCGATCTGCTTAATAGCAGCACCTTGATTTCTCACTAATGCTTCACTCGTATCCATACGTTGTCAAGAACTAGCAATAAATTGCTCATTAGTGGTCAAGAACCTTCCCATCATTTCTTCAAGGTTGGTCTTCTTCTCGGGAAAAGGTGTTGCAGGTTGCTCCTTGTTGTAAAGTCCCGGCTGAGTTTGGCGAAACGGGTGATTTCCTTCCTGATAAGGTCGTCGGAAAAAGGTCCCTCCGCCTTGGCGGTAGTTTCCCTGACCTTCACCAAACTTGACTTCTTCTTTTCTTTCTCCGGATTCAATCTCGGGACAATCCTTGACTAGATGCGATCCTCCGCAGTTATCACATCCGACTTGGATTACATGAACTATTTCGGTTACCTTCTTTAGATCTCTTCCCATGCTGTCAAGCTTAGCAGTGATGGCGGCAAGTCCATCCTCATTGCTAACTGACCTTCTTCTCTGACTGGTTCCATCGTCCCAAAGCTGAGAGTGTTTTGCTTGGTCACGAATTGCATCTAACGCGTCTCTTGGAATCTTCTTCGGTAGAGATCCTTGAGCATCTAACTGCTATCTTGTTGCACGATCCACTCCTTTGTAGAACACCGTCACTACCTGAGATCCACTCCTTTATATCTTTCCCACACTTGGTGAAGTGATTCGTCGACGTCCTGCTTGAAATTCCTAATTTCATCGATCATCTTCGATGTTTTGGATGGTGGGCAATACATCTTCAAGAATTTCGTGTGCAGATCTTCCCATGTGGTGATGGATCCAACTGGTTCGTTTGAAATCCATCTCTTAGTGGCTCCCTTTAGTGTTATTGGGAACACTCAGAGCATGACTTGATCACATGTAACGTTGGGAACGTTGAACATGTCGGCGATTTCCAAGATCTTCTCGACGTGTTCGTTAGCATCCTATCTTTCTTTGCCAAGAAAAGGGTTCTCTCTAAGTTCCTTGAGGAACTGTCCCTTGATTTCGAATTCCACTTCTCGCGCAATGGCGGGCCTCACAACTCCTGGCCCAAGATCTGTGCGCATTCTGCTAGAGTACTGTTCTAAAGTCATGTTAGCGATATCTTCTGCCATTATGTTATCTGGTTCTGATTGATCGCTAAAAAGGAATTGTAAATACTCCCCGAAATCGCTTTCTAAATACGAATAGTAGTTACGGGTTCGTGGAGTGAACAGGTTATTGGTAAAAACCTCGAAATCGTTGACAAGAAAAGTGTTAATTAACGGCGAGTTAGGAGGTGCGGAAGCAACGCGTCTTCTTTGATGAAATATGCGTTCGGGTTCTTCGAAAGGATAGGTAGGGTCGGGTTCCGTTGTTCGGGTCATAAACTTCCTGCAAATAACTTATAAAGTCAGCAGAACAAGCAACTCTGACAACCCTAACAGAACAACTCAAATTAATATTCACAATAGCACCTTAATAGAAAAAGTTGAAACAAAGCTAATAGCTACTAAATAAATAGACCAGTTACAACTAAACAAACTCCAATTTATTGAATCAAAACAAACCAATCCCCGGCAGCGGCGCCAAAAACTTGATGTCGTGTAAACGGGGCTTTAGTTGTTAAAATGAAAATTACCTTACTTGCTAAAATACAACACATGCAAGAATACATGATCGTATAATAGTATAGTATGATAAGTCCGAATCGAACACAGGGAAAGGATGTCAATTCAAATAAATGGAAATTTATACAATTATTTAGAGCAATTAAAAGAAGGGGGAACGTTTGAGTTCCGTTCGAACAATTGGCAAACAATTATGAGAATTGATTTATTAAATAGAACTTAATTAGAAAATAAAGAAATGATAAAATAATTAATTAAATCAAATATTTAATCAAATGATAAAAGAAACACAATTGTTTAGATTATTTTCCTCATAATCTGATTATCATTTTTATTGACTCGCTAATATATAGATTTTATTGTGACATAACAAATGTATCAATTACCCTTACAAGATTAATTGATTAAACACAATCAAGAAAGATATAAAGTTGTTTTCAACCCGTTAACAGTTCAATTTAACGTTATCCACCAAATTGTATTATGAATTAAAACTACACCGTTTATATGATTTACTTTTGCAACTTGAATCAACAAAGTTTATAACTAATCAATAGCTATCACGTTCATTACCAATTATTAATCATAATTAACCCTAGCCTATCAAACTCAATCTATTTAGTGATAATCATCAATTAAAATTAACAATCATCAATAATGATCAATCAATAAAGAACTCAATCATAAATCAATAGATCATCACGCTAGGTTATCATCAATAATCAATAATTAAACATGGATCATCAAGTAAACATGTAACATTCATAAAATCCAATATAAATCCGCAATTCAATAATCAAATCATCATCTGAGTATCATCATCTAAACAATTGTATTAAAAACTTAGCCACTCATATTATAACAGAAAATCAGAATTGAAATCAAAGTCATAATCATTATCAAATGAAAAGAAGTAATGTATTCGAACCGAAAAGTCGAAATAATGATTGAATGAACAAAAGCCTTCAAGTCTTCTTTCTTTCTTCCTCCAAAACTCTCTGTAATTAGGGTTTTTATCGAGAGAAAAACGACTGGAGAAAAAGTATAGGTCCCCTTCAAATGAAAGCAAAAATGAGTTATTTAGGGTTACTGTCGACGCAATCCATACGCTGTATGGAAATCCATACGCCGTATGGATTGAAAAGCCATGGATCCATCCCACGTACTTTGGCGGCCCGGCTCACTCAATCCATACGCCGTATGGATTGAAAAATGTAACTTTTCAGCTCCACAACCTCCAACCTTCAAACTTTAAACTTTTCACCTACTTTTCTTCAATAATGACTCGTTTCCTGCTTCTTTTCCAAATTAAGGTCCAAATAATTCCTAAATGCAAATATGAACGAATTGAGTATCTTATTCACACAAAATGCATAAAAATTTAATTAAAAAGGGGGTAATTAGCACTATAATTTAGTACATTTTGGCGTTCATCAAATACACATTTTTTTGTTAATTATAGATATAAAATTTATGTTTTAAAGAACTTACATCAACCACCAATGAAGATTAGTGACATTGAGCCAATCGTTTATCATCCAAATTAAAAGAGTGATGACACGCAAAAAGTCATGTTTTTGTATGAATATCTATCACCCAAAGAGTGATGACACCCAAATTAAAAGAGTTTATCACCCAAACATTTGAAATATATAAATATTTATCACATTTCATCATGATGGCTAAAATATAGACGATGTTTCAAGAATCGGCAAAAATAGCCTAAAACTGAGCAAAACAGAGCACAAACGATCAATGAATCTTCCATTCACTCATTTCATTGCTTCTTGAGCTACGCTCTGAGTTGTGACCTCTAACTTATGTCATCTTCTTCGTTAAGAAATTACAAACGTGTGGACGCAAGAATCGCTCAAAACGGATAAACGCCGAATAAGATACGACCGAACGAAGAAACAAAGAACCGAAGGGCCAGGATACGGTTGTCCACAACCGTATATGGGTGACCTAGACTGTATACGGCTGGGCACAGAACGTATACGGCCTGTGCAGACCGTATACGGTCTGTGTCTAACTGTATACGGCCCAGGACAGCCGTATACGGTTGGTGTTCACTCGTATTTGCTCCAAGACAACCGTATACGATCCGAGATAGCCGTATTGGTGCATTTGGGCGATAAAAATCATATTTTTATACGGTTGTGCATTTGAGGTTCAGGATACGGTCTACGGATACGGCTGTGCATTGCCTATAAATACTAAGCTCAAGTTCTCATTTCAACAACACATCCAAGAATATTCAACACACTACACTTTCTCTCACTACTCTCTCTCTAGATTAGGTTATAATTAGTAGTTACATTAGTGGCTAGTTAGTCTCGGTTAGTATCGAGCTAATAGAGGGGAAATATTGTAATATTGCTTGGCACATACTAGGAGTTCTGCTCGTGTAACGTTTAAGTTGTATTTCAGCTACGCTTTTATTACGGTTATATCTATCCTTTATCTATTTATTATGATGATTGTTATTGCCGTTATCAAGCTAGATTTAGGATTGATTACCATGATTAGCGAGTAGTGATATCGTGTGTTTGCTATGAGGTAGTTAGTCGTAATTGATTGGAATGATGTTATAAAAACTTAGTGCTTTGATTTACTTTCTATCTATGATTTTAAACCTCATAAACTAAACGCCTTTCAACCAGTAAACGTGATTACGGCCTTAATGATAGGACGTCGCGAACCCTATCCAACGGTACTTAGTTATCTATGTCAAACATGGTCTGCTTTATGAATAGTGTAAACATTGCTTTCTAAATGAACACTAAGTACATCGTCTCCGTGGAAATACTGCTTTCTTTACTGAACGCAAAGTACACTGTGGCTATGGAAGTAAGGTTTTCTAAATGAACACTAAGTACACCGGAGCCGTGGAAATACTGCTTTCTTATATGAACGCAAAGTACACTGTGCCTGTGGAAATATGGTTTTCTATAATGAACGTAAATATTACATTGTTGACAAGTCAGGGCTTTATTGGGAATTAAAAGTAAGGGCTGGTTTATATCATAGATGGATAATATTTTGCTTTAAATATCAACTTAGTTAAGTAGTCTGGGTTAGCCTTTATGAAGCAACGTAAGGTACCATAAGTTGGCTGATTACTTGGTATAGCGTCGAAAACACCTCCGGTGTAGTCAACACGTGGAAGCCGAGGAAAGCCGCAGTTACTAAGCTTTGTGGATTAACGGTTAAATCTCTAAGTAATAATAAACCCATGACTCACCAATCCATCGATTGAAAGTAATCAACCATGACTCACTTATAATCCTATACTTAAATGTTTTGCTTAGATTAAGGTATTATTGTGGGGTTAAGAAAGATTGGACATCGAGTTGGTTTGTCGCCTTATTCATGCACCCAGGGATTCATCCCAGATAAGGGTCACTATACCTTCATCGGTTAGTGTTGTGGGCTGGATAAACTACTCCGATCAGAATCAGGATAGCCTAGTCACTCAGTGATATACTGATCGAGAACTCTATCAGTAGGGGACTAGTGCTTACTCCACAGATACCTGAAATAAGTGAAATACAAACCTTTAGAAAATGTTTTCATAACTCATACATCATTCCAATCAATAGGCTACCGAAATCATAGCAAACACCTCCTCTAGATTATCTGCTATCTACTTATATTTTATTTGCTTTATTTAAATTTTCTGCCTAAGTATAAAAACCCAAATACAAACCCCTAACTTCTCTTTAAAATCCTCACTAGATAGATAGTACGTCTCTTCCGTCCATGATCCATAATACACTGACTCATAGAACAACCCTAGGTCATCCTTGCTGCTATACTCCCATAGTAACTAGGTATACTTAGGCCCCGCACTTATAAATTTATCGACCACTATCGCCCAGTTTTGGTCGGTCCAGTCCTCTGACGACAAGGACGGCTCACCCGTAAAAAGGTGAGCTTTTGGACCGACTAATCCGGGCGCATCAAGTCTTTTGGCGCCACTGCCTGAGAGTCAGCCGTAAGATTTGAAGACGTTCCAGACGAACTTTCCTTTCTAGTAACCCGTAGTTTAGTTTTTCTTTTCCCTAGTTCCAACCGAAAATTCCTTCCAACAACACTCAACGATATTTGACCCGATCATCCGGATTAGAACCTCTCACTTTCGTACCCAATCTTGAGACGATCATCCAAACGATCCGCAAGGAGAAATGCTACCGCAATCGACAACTGATGGCTGCTCGTGTCACGCCCGCCGACAGCACCAAACCATCAATCAAAGGTCGAGGTGGACCCATCAGCTATCCTGTTATTGATGGCGCGTCCTTTGAGCTTAAACATCATATCGTTTAGTTAATCAAGGAATTCTGCCAATTCCATGGATTACCCCATGACAATCCCAACGCCCACATTATCCGATTCATTTAGACCACCAACTCTTACAAGCAGAACCGGGTTGATCAGGATATAGTCCGTCTATACCTATTACCCTATTCGCTTACTCACCATGCTTTGACTTGGTTTGAGGGATTAGAGACCAGCCCTCTATCACCTCCTGGACGGATATGGCTACAAAGTTCCTAACTAAGTACTTTCCTCCGGCTAAGCAAACTAAGTACAAGAATGACATCATGAACTTTCACCAAGCTCATGACGAGTCTATCTACACAGCATGGGAGAGATACAAGAGTCTATTGAACAAATGCCCTAACCACCTGATTGAGAAAACCAGCTAGTTGTGCACGTTTTACAATGGTCTTGCTCCAAACCATCGCACCACCCTTGACGCCGCTGCTCAAGGCAACTTCATGCAACTCACGGATGAAGAAGCTTGGAACTTGATCGAAAATATGACGATGCACCATCACGACTGGAATTTTGGTGAGCATTCCTCATCAGCACCGCTTGCTGCACCAAACCCATTCCAAACCGAAGCTATCAAGTCCTTGACAGAGAAGATCGAACACCTGACGAAGCAGATCGGCGAAATGAAGAAGCCATCCCAGCATGCCAACCTAGGTACCCATCTTACCAGAACTGTGCCAACCTGCCCACAGAGAGTTATCAGGTTGAGTACGAAAACCCTGCTAACGGAACGGTTTATTACGCTCAATTCCCAGCTCGCCCACAGAATCCGCCTGGTTTCGCTGGAACCTCTCCCACTAGGACTAGAGATAACCAATACCCACCTAGGAACCAACTACCTTTCCAACCTAACTACCAACCTAGGTACCCATCTTACCAACAACAACCCCAATTCACCTATAACCAACCACTGTCATTGACTGCACCCAACGCAGCTCAACCGACTGAGTCCACTAAGACCATTGTGCCTATTACTAGTACGGATGATACCCTCACTAAGTTCATCCAAGGCCAACACCAAATTAATCAAAAGACCAGCGCTAGGCAAGACCAAACCGACCTATTCATTAGGAACCAACTGGCCATTCTCAAAAATCTTGAGACCCAGATAGGACAGCTACCCCAACATCTTGATTCTAGACCTCAGGGTAATCTCCCTAGTAACACAGTACAAAACCCACACGTAGAAGAGGCCAAACGGATGAGTACTACAGACAAGAAGGTGGCACCGAGCCAACCTTCCACTCCTTCTCCGGTGAAGGAAGATACTCCTATCCTGCCAACAGTCGAGCCTACACCTCAAAGGGAAGTACGAATTGCGTTTCCCATCCATCTTAAGAAATCCTATAAGGTAAAAAACTTCCGACTCAATGGAAAGTTGATGGACACCGTGTCTAGAACCCCTTCCAATTCAAGATATATCCTAAAACTCTTGTCGACCAAGGATAAGGTACCCGAAGTACCCAATGTCCCACTGAACGCAGAATGTTCAGCTATTATTAAAAACTCTATACCTGAGAAACTAGGATATACAGGACGCTTTACCCTTCCATGTTTGATTAAAAACTAGGATAGCCAGTATCAACCTGATGCCCTATTCGCTTTACACTAGACTAGATTTTGGACCCCTTAAACCTACTAAAATGAGTGTCCCGCTAGCTGAACAATCCATTAGATATCCTAAAGGAATAGCTGAGAACATCATGGTTCAAGTGGATAAGTTCCTATATCCCATAGACTTTGTTGTGATGGACATTCAGGAAGATGTCCATATCCCTATTATCTTAGGTAGACCATTCTTGAACACCGCACGCACTATCATCGACGTCTATTCTCAGACTATCAGTCTTAGATCTCATGGAGAGACTATCACCTTCAAGATCGATCAAGCTGATCAAGCTATCACAGAGAATGCGGAGATTTGTGCGATATCGACAGGAAGAGTTGCCTCGGATGATGATTCTGAACCAGACGCCTCGATGTCTGAAGAACCCATTAAGATTACCTCCGACACTGAGGAAGAAGAGATGGAGGAAGAGGAATAGATAGAAGAAGAAATAGAAGAAGAAGAGGAAGAGACAGAAGAAGATGAAACCACACCGCCACACCTACCTGAGGCACACCCTTCGACCGTAGAGATCATGCAGATAAATTATACTCTAAGTTTTATCCCTCTGCTGGAAAGTGACTCGGAGAAACCAATGATTGACCACTCTCTGGATGATGAGTCTCGACTCAAGCCACATATACCTCCTCAAGAGATTCCAACCCTTGACTCATCCGATCCTCGAACCCATTTCGAGCTTGTAGGTACACCTGGATCAAGTCATGATTCTAATTCCCAGGACGAGAGAGATATTGAGGTGGACTCTTCTCAGCCGATATCTCAAATCACCGACGAGTCTCAGCCACTCCCCAACGCTGTTGAGTTTCCAGACTCTCTAGAGACTGACACTTCAGCGATCGAGAGTGACGAAGACGATGTCATTTTCATTGATGTCCCGATCGATACCCGCTCTATTCGTCTTTGCCTAACTCCAATCATTCCCTCTCCTACTCTCGATATCATTCCCCCTCCTACTTTCGGAAATATCAAAATCCAAATCGTCTCTGATCCAGAAGAAATGCTTAATGCTATTGAAGAGCACGACGAGGATTTCCAAACCCTAATAGCGATTATAAGAGACTCTAACATTGAGTACACACCGCGTCAAAGGGAGATAATAGAGGACATTGAAACTGAATATGAGATTTTTCACGCCACCAACTCCCAGAGTCCTCAACATCTAGTTAGCCGCATCAATGCCTTCGCCAACGATCTTGCAGGAGAATCACCAGACAATGATGAGCCTTCTCCAGATGAGCTAGAATTCTATGAAGACCAAAAGATCATGTATGGCAGGGTATATCAAGCATTTATCAGGTCCACATTTCCATATTCGCGCCAGCAATTGGATTTTCTCCAATCTTTCAGACACCATATGGATTATGCCAGTAGGAACCCTGAAGACGAGATAGATGTTCAGCTAATGAGTGATCTCAAAGGACTACTAGATTCCATGGCCGATAATGACAATATCGATGAGTCCTCACCATATTGGTTCTACATCAGTTGCACTATCGAGCACCACGCCCACATAATCGTCGAGAAGCTGGAGCATATAAGTTCAGACGAAAGATCACGGACCATTCCTTCTTCTGTTCCAGAAGGTTTGATGGTCAACACTGCAGATTTCATCGCTAAAAAGCTTAAAGACATTTTCGGTTCTATCCTACGGGAGCAGCCCCGGTATCTATTCCATGACAGGTTGTGTGAGGTTTATAATAGGATGATTAACATCTTCCTAAAACCAGACCTCACGTACACCGACCATCAGAAGCAGCTGGTCCAAGGCATCTTTAGATCCATTGAAGAACTAGGGAGGAGCACTAGCAATGCCACTCACGAAGACATCCACCTACGCTTCTTCGGATTCATGGACTCCTTACAGATGGACCGACCTAAGCGTGAGACGATCGAGCACGATGGAGCTTACGTTGTAAACCCTGATGGACCAATCTCCAAGGTAGTTCATGATGCTACATGGGACCTTCTATACTTGCAAAGGACTACTGAGGAGCACTTCAGTAGCTATCCTCTCCATGTGACGAGAATCCTGAACATCACATAAGTCATCACACGTCACTTCATGAGATTCTACCCACAAAACCCCAGGGCACCACCATTCAGCATCTCTAGCCCTGGTGGATCCTCTTCTGGCTGATCCAAGAGGAAAAGTCGAGCCCTTGACTCTAAATAGAAGCGCTTCTCGGGAGGCAACCCGTGCAATAAAGTATCCTTAGTATTAGTAGTATTAGTTTTTAAATTCCAAGAAGTGATATGTCTTTGACCATCTTTCACACTTGGATATACAAATGCTTTCAAAACACCACTTCACTTTTACCGCCTAATCCATAATATAGGAAACATTTTTAAAAAAAATGATAAGCCATGTGTTTCGAGCATTTGAGGTACTTGCGTGCTACTTTCACGCATTATGCTCAAACTCGTTTAAAAACACATGACTTAAAATTGTTTTGTATTAGCAAACATCTTTCTCTTTCTCGGATTAAGACACTCTTTTGATAAAAAGCTCAATAAGAAGTCGGTGAAAAGTATATCCAACGTGTTCACACTTACGAGATATCTTCACAAGAGAGTGAAAGAATTTATAAGAATGAAGAATAAAGCTGCTGTTTATAAGCTTCGCCTAATAAAAACCAAACGAGCTTGATAAGCATCAAATAGATACTATATTTTATACTATTTATCCCTATATTTGTATGCATTTTAATGCATTTATATGTTTTTAGATACTTATTTTGTTAATATTTGCATAAATGTATTTTAATTAAAGATTGGAGAAAAAGGAACGAAAACGAATCCAAAACTGAAGGAAACTGAAGAAAATAAAGAAATGAAGAAAAAGGAACTTAAACCTTAAAGAATTTAAGACCTAAAATGATAATATTGAATAAATGGGCCAAATTGAAGATTAAGATCCATTAAAGAGAAGAAGAAGACCAAAAGTGAAGCCCAACCCGAAGTTAGAAGATTCTGGAATTAAGGTCCAACCGGCGGTTGGGGCATAAAAGATTAAAGGCGGTTTTAGACGCGGAGTTGGACAAGGACTTAAATTGATCCAACCGGCGGTTGGAGGTTCCAACCGGCGGTTGGACTGGCAGTTTTGAAAACTATAAATAGAGGCTTGAGTTTAGGTTTGAGATATACGATTCAAAAAATTAAAAGTCGAAAGTTGGGGTTTTAGGTCGACTATAGGTACGAATTTGGAGGCTAAGGAGCTAGGGTTTAAAGGTTTTTAACCCTAGGAAAAGCTAGTTCGTCAATTGGTTCGGTTTCTTTATCCTTGTAACTTTATTATTCTTTTGGGTTATTTTGGATATTGTTTATTTGAATTAATTGCTTGTTAGATTTTCATTATGAATGTTTAAATGTATATTTATTTAGTTTATTATATGAATTATATGTTTATGTTGGAACTATATTATTGAATATTATTATACAAGAATTGTTCGTATTATATTATATTAATGATGGTTCTTGATTTAGTTAACTGATTTATATAAACTAGAATGACCATAAAAGTTTATATAGATTAGGTAATTATGTTCACATATTGATATCATTTATTAATGTTAAGTAATCTTATAATTCAACCTATCCTTAGGAATTGTATTAATAATATGTTGATAGATCTTAATAAATAGTGATACTTTACATATCCTTTGACTGTATTGCTATATGAAAATTATCTTATTCTTTGTGGTTTTCTACATTAGTAAATCACAATAATAATAGCCAACACGCAAATAGACATAAGTTAATATAATAAGTTTAATAAATAATAGTTTAAATAGTCATAATCTTCTATCCAATTGAGTATTCTTAAGTTGTGCCTTAAAACTTATCTATTAAGAATCGGTATCAAATATAAATATGTTCGATCGGAACTAAAACGTCCCCCTATCTTGTATATTATTGTTAAATTGTATATTGATTGTAATAATTATAATTAGAATAAATAAATAGTTAGTTATAAATTAAATCACGTTCCCTGTGTTCGAATCTGGACTAACTTATAAAGCTATATTCTATGATCAGGATAACACTTACCTGAATTGTGTGATAGTATAATATAGTATTTCCTTATTTAAAACTTGTGATTATAATTGTCTATACTTAGCACACATCAAGTTTTTGGCGCCGCTGCCAGAGCGGTGTATTTTAATTAAAACTAACTATTTTCCCTGTAAAATAATTATTTTTAATGCGTTGCAAAATCAATACGAAATATCGGCTCACCCATTGAGAATACTGACAAAAACAAAGGTATAAGGAGAGTTCAGACCTACCTTATTGATTTATCATATAAGTGTAAGGTGCTTCTCGAAAGAAATTGGTTTTTAATAAGCTTCGCGCTGACCTGTTTCTCCGCTTTTGTGTACTATCAATGGAGCTACCGAGATCTTTTGATTAAGCAATGTATAAGAAATTAATATAATTATTCAATATGTATAATAAGTTACTTTAGGAAAAATAGGATTAGATAAGTAATCTAAACTATGTGTTATTTTATGTGCACAGAGAAATTTAATTGTTATTAAGAATGGAGTCGATGCAAGTGGACTTTGGAAGTGATAACAAGGATTTTAAAGATATAGAGATAGATGACCATTCTTTTGAACCAAACAAGAAAATCAAGCTAACAACTGAAGATGAATATTTTGAACATCCTCCTGTGATTTCAACCAAGGAAGACATGTTTGAATACTTAGAACACCATGAGGATGAGCTTAGATTTGTTATGGAACTCATACATAAGTCTACCTTAGAATATACTGATTATCAAAAAGAGTTGATTAAGAAAATGGAAGAACAATTCAATGTTTGGGTTATATCTAATGAAACCAGAGATACAGATGATTTTATCAACTACGTGAATGAGCTGAAGTATGATATTGTGAGTGAACATGAAATGGTAGATCCAACTTTTTGTGAGGAACGGTTGTTGAAGTATGCTTATGTGCATAAAACACTTGAGAAATCTTTGTTTCCGTATTCTGATAAACAAAGAGAAATGTTAGGAGAGCTTAAGGAAATAATAGAGTATGCCATTGGAAACTTGAGTAATATGGCTGACATCTGCTTACCAAAAAACTTTCAAGACTTCTTCAATTCAATAAAGGCTAGAGAGCATATTGGTTCTGGAAGATTTTTCATAGATTGTACAGTTGATTTCTATATTCAGGATATTGTTGATGAATTTTACTATGGAGAATGGGATGAAGTAACACGTACAATTCCTGAGTACTTTTCTGATGAACCAATGGCGAACTTGGTCACTTATGCTAAAAAGGAGTTGCAACTAGCCTACAATGGAACTCACTACAATCAAAGAAATAACCTTTTTCACATAGGGCTATCAGAGGTTTATTATCATTTAGTAGATACTTTTAGGTATTCTGGGTTAACAACAGATCATCAAGAAGGATACTATAAGAGAATCTTAAAAGACATAGGAACAGCAGTGAGAACCCACAACACATATGATTATCATGATATACATTTAGGTTTCTATGGGTTATTAGATTCGTTAAGGCAAAATCATGTAGAACGCGAAATGAAAATTGAAGATAACTATTTGAGTACGGACGAAGATGGTAGAATAGCTAGAAAGGTAAGAAGAATAGCTGCCATGCTCATAGAAATTGAAAACGCTGAAAGAGTTCATCATGAGAGTTTCTCTGAATTTGCTTCGCCAATACCCGAGTTAACTAATAAAATTTATATACATTTTCGAAGGATTTATCCTAAGAATTTTGGAAAACCTATCTATGGAAATTAGGCTTGAAGGTCAACAAATCACTTCTGAAGATCATTTGCAACCTTTTCGTTTTTAATAGCTAGTTACATTTTTTCTGTTTTCTATCTAATTAAGGATTTGAATGTTATTTGGATATTTGAAGTTTATTGTTTGATTAATATAAAGTTTACTGTTTTCAGATTTATATGATTATCTCATCTCTATTTGTATTAACTACACAAATGTTGGAAATTTAAGTATTCAGAATTGATTTTTACACGAGTTGCAATAGTGATAAGAGTTTGATTCAAATTACTTAAAGAGAGTAAATAATAAATTTTGAAATTATGCTTAACATTGTTTACAAGATTGCAGATATATTAAACATAATATTTTTGGTGACGAAAAGATTGAAACAATAGTTGGAATTCGATAAAGTCGACAATTGAATTTCCAAATAGTGAATGAGTCGACGCAATCACTGATTGATAAATCTATGTATACCAAAGTAGGTTTATTTATATCTATTACTTGTAACAACGAACAGCAATGCAGGTATTTATATTAATTGGAGGAACGAACTTCTTGAAACGATAAGTCTCTTTTTCCATTATTTACTATCCTAAAACAATTTAAGATACATATAGTATATAGTTTATATATATTATGTAATAATATTGTATAAATTCTGCATTAAAAATACGTTAAAATAAAGAAATTAAGTTATTAAGCATTATTACGCAAATTTTATAAACCAAAAGAAGACAAATTTTATTTATATTGATAAAAAAAATATAAATAAAATAAAATTAAAAATCAAAGATTGACCGAAAAATGCCTGAGCCCAAAATTAAAACCAACCGGCGGTTGGAAAGCCCAACCGGCGGTTGGATACTTTTTCGATCAAAACCTGAAAACCCCATTTTCTGCCATTTACATACATTTCACACACACAAAACACGCACACATACAGATACACCCATACACACATTATCATCATCATTTTATTGCGTTTTGTGATCAAAGGTATGATTTCTAACTTGTGTTTATTATTTTTCGCAATTAAGTTCCGAATTATATAAATGTTTGTTGCGATTTTTTGGTTGATTTCACACATTTTGTTAGTTTAAATGATTAGGAATGCTTAGAAACTAGTTTAGGCTAGTTAGGTTATGATTTTATGATTCGAGGATTGATTGTGAAATGTTGCGGTTCGAGTTAAATAGGATTAATGCTCGGTTTTTACATATTATTAGAAAAACAACAATTTCTAAAATTTTGACTTAATAAAATTATGAAACAAAATTATAAAAATTTATAGAATTGATAAGATACAAAATGTATTAAAAATACATTTTTAGACTCGATAAATTTTTCAAAATAAATTTAAAAATAACTATATTTTGAATACTAATAAAAATTTGAAATTAATTATTTTGAAAGAATAAATATGTGTCGTTATAAAATTCGACATTTAAACTATATTAAAAATTTATTGTTACAATTTAACAAACTATTTTTGATTCAATATTTATTGTAACATATTCATTATTTGATTCGATATTATATTTTGAAATAAAGACATATATTATAGTTTGTTGGATATAACATTTGAAAATAAACAGGTGGCTATCAAATATTAAGCAGAAATGCTGCTCAAATTTCTAATTTTTAATATTTATTAAAAAGTTATTAAGTTTTATGTTTACATATATGGCAACTAGACGTTAGAGAGGACGTGCACTCTTAGATATGGAGGATTTCAGCTACATCCATATCTACGTTTTGAGCACGAGACTATTACAGCAGAGCTGAGAGCAGAGTTTGCTGATGGATTACTGGAGTATATTGCTCAGCCGGTAGAGACACCGGATGTGTTAGATTGGTCGGTTATGGAGAGAGTTATAGATCCTCGACATGATGGAGAGACTGGGGATGTTACTTTGAGGAGACTGATGACGCAGAGTTATATTCTACAGTCAGGTGATGTTGGCTTTGTTTCTCTGGCTTGGTTTCGATTATTTCAGATACAGGAGTTTATTTATAGGGAGTTGGTTATCGAGTTTTACTCTACTCTTAGATTTGATTCCACTTCTAGGCATTTTGACCAGCCTTCGATTTCTTTTTATTTAGGAGGTTAGCCTAGGTCTATGAGTTTGATTGAGTTTGGAGTAGCTGTGGGGCTCTATACACTAGATGAGCTCCACAACCATTATTTTGTAGAGCATTTGACTGCAGGTATGGTAGAGTAGTATTCGTTTGTTAAGATAGCTGAGTATTGGAGACAGTTGGCTATTGTTGATTATGGGGAGAGAGCACCTTCTGATATACATATGAGGAGTCCAGTTCATAGACTTTTGCATAGACTGTTAGCATATTCTATTTGTGGTAGGCATACGGGACCTGAGAAGGTCTACCAGCCTGATTTCTTTTATTTACACACTATGATTCAGGGGACACTGATCAATGTTCCCTGGAAATTAGTACATTGGATGACTACCGGAGCGATTGGGTATAGGCTTACCACTAGTTTATGTGGAGGGCAATATGTTACTAGGATAGCTAGGCATTATGGTATGACAGCTGCTGATTTCTTGACATGCACACCGGTTACACCAGGGATGTCCTTGCTAGGCGAGGACAAGCTGATTGAGTTAGGGATTCTACAGGTAGGTATACAGAAGGGGGTATTATTATGGACACCTGAGGTTGTACCAGGACAGCAGCCGGTACATAGAGCTAGATTGAGAGGACCACCTGTTCCACTACCGCTAGTTCCTGAGATTCAGGTACCAGAGGTTGATCTACCAGCATGTAGAGGTAGGGGCCGTGGTAGAGGTCGTGGCAGAGGAGATATGTTGGATGATATTCAGCAGAGATTAGAGAGGATCGAGATTGCTCATGGTAGGAGGTTTGATATGATTGATAAGAGGTCTACCAGGTTTGAGCAGAGGTTTGATAGATTTGAGAGAGAGAGCTTTCATAGATCTGATTATCAGCATGGATTATTGTAGAGGTTGTTGGCTGCGAGATCTATTGAGTTTTAGCCATATGTTCCATTGGTATATGATGATGGAGCTAGACATTCGAGACATCCAGGGCAGGAGGATTCTGATGATGATTAGATTGTTCTTGTTGATGATTGATACATTTGATATGACTATACTTATTATTACTCTTATTACTTTTTATCTTTATTATGCTAATGTGGTTGTTTATTTTTGATAGAGTTAGACTGGCAGTAAGGTCAGCACTTTATTTAATACAGTCTATCTTATTTATAAACTTTGTGGGTATGTTCCATGGAAACCCTCACGAGACTATAACTCGTTCACTCGGGATACCGAGGGGTTTAAAGGCTTATTGCATAGGCTAAATGCAATCGTGATTAACTACGAAAGTGTGGATGTTGTATATTATTTTTCAAGAGATCAAGGAATCAACCAAGCAGAATTTTTCTTAGCCGATGATGAATTTTAAATATTAGTCAGGGGAGTTTTTCTGTTCCATTTTTCTTTTCCCTTACTCACTTTTGTTTATCATTTTTATACAATGAGGGCATTGTATAATTTAAGTGTGGGGATAGAGTTCGTAAGAAAAAGAATTTCTTTAATTATTTAAGTTTCTATTGTTCTTAATTTTTACTAAAATTTAAGTGTATAACTGAGTATTTATTAGTTGGAATACTTTTTTTAAAAGTTTTGTTTTGTATTTAAATGTTTAGACTTTAATGTGGATTAACTGTTTTGTATATATAATGTAAGCTACTTAATAAATTAGGATATATAGTTACATGATATGATGTACTAATTGGCAATCTATAGGAAAATTTCTGAATTTTAATAAATTAATAAAATAACTTGTTTATTATTTTATGGTACATAATATGATGTATGACATAAAAGTTTTAATTCTTAAATTTATCATGCAATAATTTTATATATCTTTATATTTATATAAAAATATTTGGGAGTCTACTAATTGTTTCCTCTGTTGTACGTAAGTACAGACCTGGTTTCTAATTAGTATTCTTAAATGAAGTAGAAGAAAGAAGAAAATCTTTCAAAGAAAAAAATAAATAAAAATCAAACTATGTCGCTTTGTTGTACGTAAGTACAGACCTGTCACCGCTGGTTTGATTTAAAAATTACTTTACCTGAATCAAGTTATGTCGCTCTGTTGCATGTAAATGCAGACCTGTCACCAATGTCTTGATTTTTAAAAATGGATTTTATATATTTATTTGGAATATAAGAGTAAATTGCATGATTAAGTTTAAGAGTATATCATATATGGAAATCATAAGTAATATACATACTGATAATAAAAATGTATTCAGAAGTATAAATATAGATTGTTTAAAAGGACAAATATATTAGTAATCGTTCATGAGTTATATATTGCACGAATAATAATAATTTTTATTTGTACATTATAGTTATCCATGTTAATTAAATTGTTTAAATTTTTAATTTATGAAACAGGTTTTTAGTTTTGGTATTCTGATTTTTAAATATTAAGTTTGATGCTTATTTTAAATTTTATTCAGTATTCTACTTGAGGACAAGCAGAACTTATTCTACTTGAGGACAAGCAGAACTTAAGTGTGGGGATATTTGATAAGCATCAAATAAATACTATATTTTATACTATTTATCCCTATATTTGTATACATTTTAATGCATTTATATGATTTTAGATACTTATTTTGTTAATATTTGCAGAAATGTATTTTAATTAAAGATTGGAGAAAAAGGAACAAAAACGAATCCAAAACTGAAGGAAACTGAAGAAAATAAAGAAATGAAGAAAAAGGAACTTAAACCTTAAAGAATTTAAGACCTAAAATGATAATATTGAAGAAATGGGCCAAATTGAAGATTAAGATCCGTTAAAGAGAAGAAGAAGACCAAAAGTGAAGCCCAACCCGAAGTTGGAAGATTCTGGAATTAAGGTCCAACCGGCGGTTGGATTATCCAACCGGCGGTTGGGTCATAAAAGATTAAAGGCGGTTTCAGACGCGGAGTTGGACAAGGACTTAAATTGATCCAACCTGTGGTTGGAGGTTCCAACCGGCGGTTGGACTGGCGGTTTTGAAAACTATAAATAGAGGCTTGAGTTTAGGTTTGAGATATACGATTAAAAAAATTAAAAGTCGAAAGTTAGGGTTTTAGGTCGACTATAGGTACGAATTTGGAGGCTAAGGAGCTAGGGTTTAAAGATTTTTAACCCTAGAAAAATCTAGTTCGTCAATTGGTTCGGTTTCTTTATCCTTGTAACTTTATTATTCTTTTGGGTTATTTTGGATATTGTTTATTTGAATTAATTGCTTGTTAGATTTTCATTATGAATGTTTAAATGTATGTTTATTTAGTTTATTATATGAATTATATGTTTATGTTGGAACTATATTATTGAATATTATTATACAAGAATTGTTCGTATTATATTATATTAATGATGGTTCTTGATTTAGTTAACTGATTTATATAAACTAGAATGACCATAAAAGTTTCTATAGATTAGGTAATTATGTTCACATCTTGATATCATTTATTAATGTTAAGTAATCTTATAATTCAACCTATCCTAGGAATTGTATTAATAATATGTTGATAGATCTTAATAAATAGTGATACTTTACATATCCTTTGACTGTATTGCTATATGAAAGTTATCTTATTCTTTGTGGTTTTCTACATTAGTAAATCACAATAATAATAGCCAACACGCAAATAGACATAAGTTAATATAATAAGTTTAATAAATAATAGTTTAAATAGTCATAATCTTCTATCCAATTGAGTATTCTTAAGTTGTGCCTTAAAACTTATCTATTAAGAATCGGTATCAAATATAAATATGTTCGATCGGAACTAAAACGTCCCCCCTATCTTGTATATTATTGTTAAATTGTATATTGATTGTAATAATTGTAATTAGAATAAATAAATAGTTAGTTATAAATTAAATCACGTTCCCTGTGTTCGAATCTGGACTTACTTATAAAGCTATATTCTATGATCAGGATAACACTTGCCTGAATTGTGTGATAGTATTATTTAGTATTTCCTTATTTAAAACTTGTGATTATAATTGTCTATACTTAGCACACATCAGAGCTTCATGGAGCTTACGCCAAAGGAGATCCATGGCAAGATCTTCTTCAGAGTCAGCATATCTTCAAAATTCAACCTTCCACCGTCACTTCGATAGGGGAGTTTTCTCGTTCTTATTATTTTTTTGATATGATCTTTAGTTTTAATTTCTCATAAAAGTAGTCTATACCATATCCTAAGCTTATCACTGAGTGTGGGATTCCAGCCCAAACAAACACTTGAGAAACATTTTTCGATATGTTCAAACTCCAAGTGTGTGATTTTACTCAAATTCCAACTCAAGAGAACATTAGGGACAATGTTCCTCTAAGTGTGGGATAGTGGTATAGAATACCTTAGGTTAGATGCTTGTTAGATTCTTGTTTTCCAAAAGCAAACTCGGAAAATGTTCCTCAATTTGTTAAAGACTCACTTTTGCTTAAAATTTTTCAAAAATTTTTGAATTAAAACATCTTGAGAGGAAGCATTTTCATATATGAGTAAGGTATTTTGGAGATTAAGAGTAAATAAGTTAGGAATTTCTTAAGCATAAAATGATAATCTAAGAGGGGCATCGCATGGCTAGGCACAAACAAACCCAAAACTTGTAGTGAGGTATCTTGAGTCTATCATAAGCATTCATATTTAATGCTTCACTATTCGTTTGTTTGAGTGTGCCGATGCATGCATCCGGAATTAGAACTTGCTCCTGGTATGCACTTCGAGACCACAGTGGTAGAGTACCGTACGCGGTATAGGTGCAGTTAGATGACCTTGACATTCCTTAGGATTTACCCCCTTTTTCATATCTTTTCAAGCCCAAAACCCTTCCAACACTGATCTTTAGTGTTGATGATCCTCCTAGAAAACCCTGTTGAGCCTTAGCCTATTCGTTTCTTTCAAAACCTTTAATTTTAACCCAGTCACTCCAATACCCACCGAAATCTTATCTTAGAAATTTTAAACTTATGGAAAATGATATTTAGATATCCTTTTGCTTTCACTCCAAATCACAAATATTGGTATTTACTCAAAACCTCTCGTGTGCGTTCCCTTGATAAAAATCAAAAAGTTGAGAGTATATGGTGTGAAAAATTGGCACCAAGTAAATGCAAAGTCATCAAAAGGATGAAAAATATGAAAGAAAGAAAGGATTTAAAAAAGGGCAAAAGAAAGAAACAAAATAAAACACTTAGAAAAGCCCAAAAATAGAAATAGAAGAAAAGAAAAGAAAAGAAAAATAGCATAAAGCTAAGTGCTTCAAACCTTTCGAAAACTCCTATTCCCAAAAAGTGATAAATTCCTCCGTGTGTTTTCAAAAAGATAGAAGTCAAAATAGCTATCTTCTTCCCTTACCGTTATCCGTTTCCGTTTTCATTAAAAAGGTTGTCTAAATAATGTTTTTCAAAAGTTTAAAGGTCCTAAGATAAGCAAAACCCTTTTCAAACCACAAATTCCCACTTATCCATACCACTTAAAACCTTCACCGGCCATTACAACCCATTTTTGAATGTCCTGGGATGA
Source organism: Pseudognaphalium luteoalbum (assembly GCA_963422505.1). Lineage (NCBI taxonomy): Eukaryota > Viridiplantae > Streptophyta > Magnoliopsida > Asterales > Asteraceae > Pseudognaphalium > Pseudognaphalium luteoalbum. The sequence goes on from OY730196.1 coordinate 56,368,595, forward strand.
CTAGCACCGTCCTCACCTAAGTGGTGGAGATCTGATTCTCGAGCAAGCCTATGACGATGGATGTTGCATGACTAGTTTATGAGTGATTTCGTTTGATTAGATTGATAGGAAACCTGAAACACTTCTGGGTGAATTGAGTGACCACCTGGTGAGATCGCCTAGTCATGTATATTCCAAGATCGCGAGAATTGAAAGCATGCCTAAAAGAATCATTTTGTGCTTCTGAAACGAATACCTTTTTCTCTCTTACTTTCTAGGATATGCTGCTTATATATGAAAGTGGTTGTTCTTAATATGTTCTGATTCTCCCAAAAATCAAGCTTTCAAAATATTTTCATATAAAAGCACGTGAGAATTTTGAGTTTTGCTTGAGGACAAGCAAAGTCTAAGTGTGGGATATTTGATGACACGCAAAAAGTCATGTTTTTGTATGTCATTATCTCACCTTTTTAGCACAAATATTGATGAAAACATTTGAAATATATAAATATCTATCACATTTCATCATGATGGCTAAAGTATAGACGATGTTTCAAGAATCGGCAAAAATAGCCTAAAAATGAGCAAAACAGAGCACAAACGATCAATGAATCTTCCGTTCACTCATTTCATTGCTTCTTGAGCTACGCTCCGAGTTATGACCTCTAACTTATGTCATTTTCTTTGTTAGGAAATTACGAACACGTGGAAGTAAGAATCGCTCAAAACGGATAAACGACGAAGAAGATACGACCGAACGAAGAAGCGAAGAAGCGAAGAACCGAAGAGCCAGGATACGGCTGTCCACAGCCGTATACGGCTGACCCAGACCGTATACAGTTGGGCACAGACCGTATACGGCCTGTGCAGACCATATACGGTCTGTGTCCAGCCGTATACGGCCCAGGACAGCCGTATACGGTTGGTGTCCACCCGTATTTTCTCCAGGACAGCCGTATACGGTCCGGGATAGCCGTATTGGTGCATTTGGGAGATAAAAATCAGATTTTTATACGGTTGTGCGATACGATTGTTCATTTGAGGTTTAAGATACGGTCTACGGATACGGCTGTGCGTTGCCTATAAATACTAAGCTCAAGTTCTCATTTCAACAACACATCCAAGAATATTCAACACACTACACTTTCTCTCACTACTCTCTCTCTAGATTAGGTTATAATTAGTAGTTAGATTAGTGGCTAGTTAGTCTCGGTTAGTATCAAGCTAATAGAGGGGCAATGTTGTAATATCGCTTGGCTCATACTAGGAGTTCTGCTCGTGTAACATTCAAGTTGTATTTCAGCTACCCTCTTATTATGGTTATATCTATCCTTTATCTATTTATTATGATGATTGTTATTACTGTTATCATGTTAGATTTAGGATTGATTACCATGATTAGCGAGTAATGATATCATGTGTTTGCTATGACGTAGTTAGTCGTAATTGATTGGAATGATGTTATGAAAACTTAGTGCTTTGATTTACTTTCTATCTATGATTTTAAACCTCATAAACTAAACGCCTTTCAACCAATAAACGTGATTACGACCTTATTGATAGGACATCGCGAACCCTATCCAACGGTACTTAGTTATCTCTATCAAACATTGTCTGATTTATGAATAGTGTAAACATTGCTTTCTAAATGAACACTAAGTACATCGTCGCCGTGGAAATATTGTTTTCTTTTAGAACGCAAAATACACTGTGGCTATGGAAGTAAGGTTTTCTAAATGAACACTAAGTACACCGGAGCCATGGAAATAATGCTTTCTTATATGAACGCAAAGTACATTCTGCTTGTGGAAATATGGTTTTCTGTAATGAACGTAAATATTACACTGTTGATAAGTCAGGGATTTATTAGGAATTAAGAGTAAGGGTTGGTTTATATCATAGATGGATAATATTGTGCTTTAAATATCAACTTAGTTAAGTAGTCTGGGTTAGCCTTTATGAAGCAACGTAAGGTATCGTAAGTCGGCTGATTACTTGGTATAGCGTCAAAAACACCTCCGGTGCAGTCAACACGTGGAAGCTGAGGAAAAGCCGCAGTTACTAAGCTTTGTGGATTAACGGTTAAATCGCTAAGTAATAATTTACCCCTGGACTCACCAACCCATCGATTAAAAGTAATCAACCACCACTTATAATTCTATACTTAAATGTTTTGCTTAGATTAAGGTATTATTGTGGGGTTAAGAAAGATCGGACATTGAGTTGGTTCGTTGCCTTATTATGCACTTAGGGATTCATCCCAGATAAGGGTCACTATACCTTCATCGGTTAGTGGTGTGGGATGGATAAACTACTCCGATCAGAATCAGGATAGCCTAGTCACTCAGTGACTGATATAGCGTAAAAAGTCACGTTTTTACTACCGATATCTCTCTCATTCTGGAACGATTCTTGGCACTTTAACTCAAAAATGTTACAAATCAATAGTACTATGCCAAGATGGTCATAACAAGGTTGCACGATGAAAATCAAGCGAAACGGATGAAAAACGAAGATTCCATGCACGTTTGAAGATTCAAAACATCAAAACGAGATTTCAAGATAAAAGAGTCCATCACCTACATCTAATTGACCCAAGATGTTCGTTTTCAAATTACGAATCCAACAGAAGAAGAATCAACTAAAACGGACGAAGAAAGAAGATTATACGCACTCCGGAAGATCCAAATGATTCGTACGACACATCTAAAGTTCAGAGACATATTTTTGGATTTTCTTTTCACCAAAAGCTTCATTTTTGAATTACGAATCCAACGCAAAAAGAATCAATGCAAACGGACGCATAACGAAGAAAACACACACGAATCGAGAAACGAAGCAACGGGCAGCGAACCGGTATGGGGTGGTGCCAGCCGCCGCCGGCAGCCACACAGCCGCCGCCGGCTGCCACTAGGCCGCTGCCGGCCACCACCCTCCCACACAGATTGCGCTTTTTTGTCCTTTTTCGTACCCGGTGCTAGACCTTTACATGCTTTTCGTACCTCGTGCCACTACCTTTTTCACCTTTTCGTACTTGGTGCCACTACCTTTTCCACCTTTTGCTAATGTGTGCTTCCATTTGCTAAAATGCACCAAAAGTCCTCTATAAATAGGAGGCATGAGGCTCATTATAAAGACACACCAAGGGCACTAGGATACTTACATACCTAGGCACTTTCATACTTTCTTCTAGCTTTTCTTTCTTTCTTTATTTTAAATTAGTATTAGGCTAGTTAAAATAGAAGCAAGGAACGTGCTTGTAATCCTTAGTGAGGAACGCATTTGTAATCGTTGGTGTACGCTTGGAGCAACTCTTATTAATTCAAGTCTACTCCTTCTCGCATATTAATCTCGGTTATTTCTATCCTTATCTATCTTGATTAAATATGTATACTTTAATTATGCTAGAGATAGTTTATGCCATGATTAGCGAGTAGATTACTATTGTGTTTGTTGTGATGTAGTTAGCATATATAATTGTGGATGACTTTAAATATGCGTGAAATAATATGACGGCCCCTATTTGACTGTTTACTCGGTATAGTGCTGGAAATGCTTTTAAGCAAAGTACATACGTATGGAAGCTGGTAACGACCGAAGGTAGTTGTATTATGGATCGACATTATAAAACGGAAACTTTATGAACGGACTTATCTTATGATTTTAAACCAAAAACTTACATTCACCTTTCGATTAACAACCGTGATTGTAACATTGTAAAGAGGAGTCGCGAACCTTACTACTTGGTCAATAGTTATCTGTGTAAAACTATGGTTTCGATTGTAACATTATGCGAGCATCATAAAATGCAATGTGATTACGTGGAATTGCCATGAGTATTGTACACTTGAAATCACAATGTACCTATCATGTAAACATCGTGAAGCAATTGAATCCACAATGGAAACATCGGTAAACGATCAAATACATTGGGGATTACCATAGCATTTTCTGACATGATCTGGGTTTAATTTATGCAAAAAGCCGTCAGCATTTTATTTACGTTTTTAATTAGATTAGTTTAGATTAGATTAGGTAGGCTATAGGCTAAATAACCATTTACGAAAACCTAGGGATTTGTTAATTGTATTGAGAAAGGAAAGTTTAAAATCCAACTTAAATCGATACTTTTTCTTAACCTATGAAATTTAAAGTAAGGTACGCAAGAAACCTCAACACTTTCTTTCACTTACCATGCTTAAACTTCATTAATAGGAATTGATCAAGTAAGTCCGAACATAATTGCTAAGTTAGTTTGTCTGCTAAATTTATAGCCTTTATGGTATTAAGAACGGTTAGACTTGTTGTAGACTTGCTACTCTATTCCTTCGCCCACGAGTAAATGTGCTCAATAACAAGGGCCACTGACTCCCTCACAGGAGAGTGTGGAGAGTTGAGCACTGTCTGTCTGATTAGAATCATGACACCGTGGTTCCTCATGACATATTAGTTGATAACCGACTAATAGGGAACCTATCGGTTATACCGTAAACTACCAAGTCTAGTGAACATTCCAAATTTAGTAAACGTTTTCCCTACAAATCATTGTCCCACATTATAAGCTAATGAACTCACAAAAAATACTCCTTTTATTATCTGATTTATCATTATCTTTTATTCGCTTTATTTAGTTTACTTAATTAGCTGAACCAAAAACCCCCAACGCACTCTTTTAAAACATTTACTAGAAAAGAAAGATTGATTGGATCACCTCTGTTTCAATTCAGTTTCTCTTTAAGAACGATTCTAGGTCATACTTACCATCTACTAGCCTTTGGTTCAGTATCAGTAAGTCACACTTAGACCCCAGCAAACACAAATTTAAAACAAACCAATCGCGGTCCGAGCACCGTCTTCATACGGACGCTTGGGCAGCCCATCAGTGACATACTGATCGAGAACTCTATCAGTAGGGGACTAGTGCTTACTCCACAGATACCTGAAATAAGTGAAATACAAACCTTTAGAAAAAATTTTCCCAACTCATAGATTATGTGCTATCTACTTATATTTATTTGCTTTATTTAAATTTTCTGCCTAAGTATAAAAACCCAAAAACAAACCCCCAACTACTCTTTAAAATCCTTACTAGATAGATAGTACGTCTCTTCCATCCACGATCCATAATACACTAACTCATAGAACAACCCTAGGTCATCCTTGCTGCTATACTCCCATAGTAACTAGGTATACTTAGGCCCCGCACTTATAAATTTATCGACCACTGACGCCCAGTTTTGGTCGGTCCAGTCCTCTGACGACAAGGACGGTTCACCTGTAAAAAGGTGAGCTTTCAGACCGACTAATCCGGACGCGTCAAAGAGCCTCATACTCAAACCAATCCAGGATCGGCTCAGGATACATATTATAAGGGGATTCAATCTCAATTGATGAGATTTTTTGATCATCGAACCATGATTTGAAGCGCCTACGCATAGCTATTAACACATTGGGCCTTGTTAACAGCCGGTTTTCCATTTTCATTCTTTGAGCTTGTTTATCACTGAGCTCAGATGGTGTTGATGTTGGCAGAAGAACTTCATCCATATTTGGGTGCTACATTAGCAAAGTATTAGATTATATGGAAATCAATAAATACACATAAAATAAAAGATATTGCATTAATACATACGTACATAAACATCATCACCATCTGTAAAATTCTGAACTTTGCTGGTGGAGGCGGATGGCAAAACACAACTTGCGGATGTGCTGGTCGGTGGGTGGTGTCGCACCTCCTCGTCGGCATACTACATTTTATGAATAAACAATTAATGAATAAATATGTACATAACTCAAAAGGAATATATACATATATATATATATATATATATATATAACTCTAAATATAACACATTACCAAGTCAACATGTGGTGGTTTAGAGTCCCTCCTTGGTGGTGTGGGGAGTCGACATCCCACAAAGTTGTGTGGCGACATAACGGGACCAAGCTAACAAAATGATAGAACAATGATGCCGATAAAACATTACGGAGTACAATATAATACCAAATGGATCTACGCATAGACATATACAAATACCTTTATCGCTTTACGATGCCATTGAATAGCTCCAATACTTTTGGCTTGGCCTAAGAGTTTGATTCCCTCCTTGGGGATCGGAATGCCAACATTCTGAAAACCTTGTTCAATGGTTTCTACCAGCACAAACATATACCCGCTCTGCAGTCCTTCCTTGTTAGACGGACAAGTTAACCCACTCGCCCATCTGATTCCATGATCACCGTATGGCGTCATAATTCGACATGGAATGGGATCCTGTCAAACGCACATGAATTAGATACAACTTGATTCTTCACAACTTTAGGTTATTTTACTAGTAAAAAAATGGGTATTTGGGCCACCCACTGGAGCCACTTCATATTCCAATAGAGCATGACCGAACCCTCAATAAGGTCCAACATCCACAGGTAAAACACCTCCATCACATATACCACAACGTCTGAGCTGAAACTCGCACCGACTAAGCATTAACATTGTGGCCCATGCGCTTCATTGGTGGTAGGTACCTTTATAATAAATAATACCCATGGTAGGATTCGAACCCATGACCTCAAGGAAGTCATGGGCTACGTTAAGCATTCACTATTAAAATGATCATAATGATCACAGTTAACAAATATATATCTAAAGTTAACAAATTTATAGATTTGCAAAGAGAAGGAAATTACCTCATCATCGTCATCAGGCCGGTATGGTGATCCATGAGTTGTAGAAAGGTGTATGTGTTCAGCGTCCAGATTACCGACGTCTGTCTCTATCTGGGAAATTGCTTTCCTCTTTTGACCCTTCCTAGTTCCAAGGGCCTTTTTGATCCCCACCACACTGGACACTGCCCGTGTTCGCCCCCTGTGTTCTTTTCCCTTTTATTGTGTGAGGGGATCGTTTGCCCCCACCATACCAAAGGCGCCATCATTCAACATATTGATCTCCTTCTCCAGCTATATAAATGAAATAAAGTTTCACATGTTAGAACAGTTGATAACATTTATCATTGACAAGTTTTAGAATATCTATAAATTTTAGCTTCAGGTTCGGGTCAGCCATTTGGTTTTAGGGTTGATCCAATAAACCGTAAACATTAGAGGAGGTATAATTTAGAATATCCAGAAACAGAATTGTCACCCGTATATTCTTACCGATGGTGGTACGAGACTGTAGGCCGTGTAGGCCATTGCCCACACAAGCATCTTACTAATTATCATTATATACATATAAAGTTGAATCATACAAGTATTTTTCCATGTAGATAAATGGTTAGCACCCATGCATCCAACCAAATGGTCACTTGTGTTCAAGCCTAGCACCCAGCTCCTTTCTTATTGTTGTTTTTTTCTTTATTCAATTTTCTCATCTGATTTCACAAGTAGTCACAAGATTTGTTCACGTATGACTTGAAGGATAAAGATCTCAATTCAGAACCCAAACCTTAACTTAAATTTTCCCACTTAAAAATAAAAATTCTAGTACCGCCCCGATTCTTACCAATTCGCCCGCCACTTTTTAAAAAAAAACAACAGATTCTTGTACATCTATTTTCTTCTCTTCCCGCAATCTGGCGTAAAGATACAAAATGAGCGCTCACATTTGTAGTTGGCTAGAAATGGAAAATCGATTAAAACTTTCTTTTTATTTTTGTAATAATACTCCCTCAAACCAGCATAACCCAACCGTCTTACATGGGCAAGATCCGTATTTACTGCCGCACTAGCCTTGGCTTTCTCACTTTTTCTCTTCACATATGAGAAGAAAAATAAAGTTAGTAACTTTTTTATAATAACCAACTTAGCACAAAACATGAGATATGAATTACCTTGAATTCATCAATGGACCTCTCAGCAATAAATTTTGGCCAATGATCCATGTCCATAGAGGGCCATTTTTCTTTAGGGTCTTTCTTTGTATAGGCAAACTGAGTAGTAAGTTCACTCTTCCACTTTCTCCAAATTTTATTCATCTTCCTCCTATAGAGCTCTTTGTGCTTGTCGTCTAGTATGTTCCAATGACTTTTCGTTAGGTCCCATACGTTATCTAAAACTACTGGAGCAATTAATCTATCCCCATCTCCTGCCTTCAGTGGCTTCATATTCCATCCCAAATGGTAAGGGATTTGTGATCTAGCCTCCTTTCCAAACCAAGTTAGATCATCTTTCCTATTATCTCCAATAGGTTCTCCTTGGGCATTGAACTCAATGTGACGGTGTGGATCGGTAGTGTAGTCATTCTCCTTTGCCTTCCCTCGTCTTCCTTTTTCGGACATGTCTTTTATATTTTATGTCCTACAAAAAAGGAATTTATCGATATTAATTTCATAAAGAACATGTGCAATATAAATGATATTAACATGTACACTAAACACTGGCTAACAATTAAAATGATAAATGAGAAATTAACTACGCACATTATAATTTATTAATAGTATAATATGTAACAAGCACTAAACAAATGGACAGCAAACATTACACACGTGCAAATAAGAAACATATAGAACTGTCATACATATTTATTTCCCTTTATTAGAACCAGCTACAGACTAGGTGAACACAAATATTAATTCCTTCTTTGGAGAATCAACAACTACGGGACCACATCTTTACATCATTATCATTAAGATCAATATTGAATTCAATATCTTTTTGACATATATAACGAGCTGAGGGTGGGGACCAAAAACGCATTATTTCATAAAGAACATCCCCTTTCGTATGTACTCACAACAATTTTATACACAAGTATATGTATAAATTATTACATATTATATATATACCTAAAAAGTTAAACAAATATATCAATGTTTCAATCCGGCATACATTAAATGAAAATTTTACATAGAAAAAGATAACTAATATACAGTACTTAACAGACTACTACCAATTGATGTATTGGAGTTACATTACAATAGTTCAAAAGCAGATCAAAATTGGAAAAACTAGCAATTAATGCAACCGTTAGGATGACTCGCGGGAAAATTATACCGTGATAAACTTACCAAAGTGTAATGGGTTTACAATAACAAACTTTAACCTAGATTTACTGGTGGATATTTGTGGATACGGTGGTGCAGAAGTAGAATGAAGCCGAAGATGATGAAGCAGAAAATCGCGACCAAAAGTGAATTCTATCTCCATGTAGACCAAAAAGTGCTTTTCCACAAAAAAAACATTTACACATTTGAAGCGGGTAGCAAAATAACCGCTTCAAATAACATAGCTGATCGCCACGTAATAGAAACCCGCTTCAACAAAAAACGAAACATTTTGATTTTTTAGCCCACATGTGACGGGGAACGATTAAAATTAAAATTTGAAACTTTGATTTTTATCAAATACATATATATATATATATATATATATATATATATATATATATTTTAATGCATATATATATAATATTATATTACTGCATATGATATCAATAGTGATAATAAATAAATTTAACAAATGCTTCATCAAATTAAAACATGCAAATCTTTCTTTTTAATAAGTATTATTAAATAAAATTATGAGTATTAATATATATTAATATATATATATATATATATATATATATATATATATATATTATATGTGGCAAAAAGAATGGGTCGTGTCGGGTCAATGGTCAATATAGGTTTGGGTCTAAACGGGTCTGGATCTAGATGGGTCATTTAAGAGGATGGGTCTAAACGGGTCCGGGTCAGGGAGAAACAATATAATATTATGAAGTAGTATTTTTATTACTATGATTCATTTTTTTATTATGGTAACTAAAGTAGTAAAAAGTTGAATCATAGTAATAAAAATACGGAATCATGTTGTTTCTCCTTCTTCTCCACCTAAATTTCCTTCTCCATTGAATCGACTCCTATATATATATATGAGATATAATATCAATCATATTATTTATTAATATGAGATATAATATCAATCGTTGGATCTTAATACACGGTGAACCCATGGTAGGGTCAATAATGGTATTTAGTGTTTTCTTTTAGTTTTCTTTAATTAATTTAATTTTTGTGTATTAAATAATTTAATTGTTTTATTTAATACTGAATTTTAATTAATATATGCATATTTAATACTTAAAGGGGATAGTGTAATTATTTAATTAAATCATGATCGTTGTATCAACTTTAAATTTTTCATTGAAAGGTCCAGATTCCTCAACGGGATTTTGATTTGGTTATATGTAAGAATATATATATATATAGCGACATGTCAGGGGTTTGAATATATATATATAGCGACATTTCATTGATAGGTGCCCCTGTAAGCACCTATACAGCGACATGTCAGGGGTTTGAATCTATGCCCCAATATTTGCAAGTGATTCATCGACAGGTGATTTGCCGAATTTGATGTGCGCTCCTTGTTCGTGGGACAAAATTGTGTTATTAAGTATGGTACGTGTGTTAGGTGTACGCTCCAAATTAGCCTAGATGTCGTCATAAATTATGATATTTAACATGAAATGTATATGTATAAAAATGCGATAGAAAGCTCCAAACCGTTAAAGCATTAAATTAATCGATACCATGATAGTACTCAAAAGTGAACGATACATAGTGTAGGAGAGATATAGCGGTTGTTAGCTAAAGTCATCTTATTATCGAATAAGTACAGTTGGATTAAGAGCAATAAATAAAGAAACAAATATACAAAATCAAAAATTAACCATCCGCTAAACTAGGCAGATCATCATTGATCCATTTTTCTTTCTGTTACATCATTTGATCTAGTGTCTCCACCATCCTATCACAGTCTCGAGTAAATTTGTTTCTTCGGCAATAGATCTACGCAGAGAATCCATTTATGGAGACTTAAAATCTGGGGCTTTTAGCTTTTTAACTTTTACACCCTTTAAATTTTGAAAAGCTTCGTTAGAAAAGCTCATCCAAACACTTATAAAATTTTATTTCTAGCTGTATAATAAAACTAAATCTAAAAAATCTTCCTTATAACGCCAGGCCAAATAACCACCCCCATAAGCTACAAGCTTATTAAAGTGGAAATTACATATATACCTCTTATATCATTATTTATCACATATATTTTCTCCTTTTATGTCAATTTACATGAATCGCCTCCAGCCACCAGTTCCAGCTCTCTAACTATTAACGATGTGTATGTTAATAGTCTTGGGAAAAATAAATTGTAACACAGTTACTGTAACATTTTAGAAGTTTTATTAAATAACTAATGCACATATATATGTACGTACAAATATAAATCATTCTACAACAATCAAATACATACCTACATTATATAGATTTAAAAAGTAATATAAAATTAATAGAAGTAGGTGTCAAATATATACATACATTATATAGAGATGATGAACTTGATTTGGCTATCTAAAAAGCTTCTATTCAGTTTACTAAATAATAAAAATTGAGTTCCCTTATTCTATAAGATAGATAATAAAAAAAAATCAAATTAATAAAATTTTAATGAAAGATATGCAAGTTCTCATAACTTACTAAAAGTTTATTTATTATTATTATTATTTTAAAAGGAAGAGTTAACGAAAGATGAGTTAAATCTAAGATGAACAAACAAAAATATTTTATAAATAAAATTAGAAGGAAAAAATAGATTAAAAGATGTCATGAGTTTGAACTATATAAAAAAATATAATTGTTATCACATGAATCATTATTTTAAATTAAAATGGCTATAATTTAATTTTATTAATTACCTTGTTGAATTAAAAAATAGTTATAAATAAAAATATTAATATTAATTAATTATATTATATATTATATTATTATTATAAATATATTAATATTAATTAATTATATTATATGTAAACCGGGATAGGAATTAATTCAAATTTTGAATTGAAAACTCATTAAATTTTTTTATTGCATATAATAATAATAATAATAATAATAATAATAATAATAATAATAATAATAATAATAATAGTAATAAATAATCTATCTATATCTATATCTATACTTCTATACTAATATATAAAACATCTTAGTAATTTATTTATACAAGTTCATAAAACTTAAAATTAAGATTCAACATTTCTATATTAGTTATCTTTTAATCATTCTCATTTTTACAATATAACCCAATTATTTTTACATATTTTTCAATTTTCACTTACTGTGTCCCGAATCACAAAGTCTACATATCTACAAAAACTAGGATTATCAACTCACAATTACGGATAATCTAAACATATTAAATTACTAAACTCTGTTGCACTGCGCGGGTAATATGCTAGTAGTAATAATACTCAGTGAATTAAAGAGTTTCATTTCAATTTCAATAATGAAATAACTAAAGGATAAAATTACATTATCAAATGAAAAATTACATATGTATCAGATCGATCCAATCCCTAAGGTTTCGATCATACATCTCGAAATGAAATAGCATGTTTTTAGCATTTTTTTTTTCTCGGAGGTGTAGTATCGAAAATCATCTTCAAGTTTATTGAGAAATTTGAGCTCGGATGCAGAGGGTTGAACTCCAAATTCGTCAAATTTATCATTGAGGTCGTTGATCCATTTGCCGATCTTCCCAATTGTTGTATTAAACTTTTCGACGTTTTCTTTTTTTAATTTGATCATTTGTTGGTCTATCTCCTTTAAAACGCCTGCTTTCTTTCCTAAAACGTACTTCTCTTTTTCGGTTGCCATTTTTCCAATTTAACAACTAAAATACCAAAATACGAAATATCTTTCACTTTTATATAGTTACAGTATTTAAAGCGGTTTACTGAAAACTGCCGCAATAGTATGTAGCTTCCTTGTTGAGCTACTACTCGTAGAGCTGATCCGTACGGCCATAGATAATGAATTCTTATGTCCATATCCATTCCAATATTCCATAACATATATTATTACATACTAGCTTCTAACCCGCGCGATGCAACTGGAATAAATTTGAAATCGATAAAAAAGAACTGATTAACTATTAAAATATTGATTCGAGTGATGTCTTACATAAAATAAAAATAATAATAATATGAATGGTACGGTGCACCTTACAAAAAATGATATTGAACATGAAATTTAGTAATTGAATACAAAGTATAAAAGGCCGTCACATTTCAATTTTAGCCCCTTCAATCTGGAGATGATCTAGAAGGCTTAAAAATAAAGTCAAATGTTTGTCAGTGAAGGGTGCTGGGGAACAGGGGGAAGTGCGGAGGGGGTGGTGACGCTTGAGTAATATCGACATATATTGGATTATGGCTAGGTATAGGAGCATGGTGTGGTCTGGCAAATAGATTTTTCGATGATATATGTTGTATATCCAATAGCTATAGTAAATGTTAAGCTTTTTTCATTTTGATAATTAGGTTTAATACTAGTAAGTTTAGTCTAAAATTTTATTCTTTTACTACACCAATATATGCCACGGATAATGCAAACAAATCATTTATCCATTATTTTACTCAACCTTCAGTTTTGTAGACACAATAATCAAAATGATTTCAATTGTTAAACCGATTAATAAAACATTTGAAAAATACAAGTACATAAATTATTAATTACAGAAAAGCACCATATATAATTAAGATTAAGATAACATAACATTAATTAATCAATCTATTATTAATATTAATATTAATATCGAAATTATTAATTAGCCGATTGAAATATATATAGTACGAGTAGTATAGAAAAACACCATTTATATAATTAAGAATTAAGATAACATAACATTAATTAATCTATTATTTATATTAATATTAAATTAATTAATTATATATAACAGAACAATCCGTGATATAGTAACATTTTATCAATTAATAAAACATTTGAAAAATGTAAACGATTTGAAGGTTTGGAAGTTAAATGGTCTTCCATTATCCTTTTTCCTCACAGTCTGCGATCTTGCTTTCTTTCGCATTCTGGACAATTGATTCACACTTTTCTAAAATATACCTCTATGTCCCAAATCATCATTCATTACACTCCGTAGATCGAATTGGTAGGAATATGATTATACCCTTTTTCTTGGACAACGATTATGCTTTTGATGCTGTTGGCGGGCCTGTACTCCATGCTCTTCAATGATACTACGGCCATGTTTGGACATTAGAATTTTGAGGAAGAGGTCCATGTTGAGGTCCATATTTGGACATGACTTTTTTGGTGCTCATTCTCTAACAAGGCCAGGAGCCAGAAGTATCAATGCTTAAACGGATCTAAGAGCAGAAGCACAAAAAGAGAGTTGATTCAATGATACTACGGCCAAGCTCTGTGATTCAACAATCCTAAACTCAAAAATGCCAACCAACAATCGGAAGCGACGTGAGAAAGAAATTATAGAACAAGGCTTTCTTTCAAACGGTCTTGACCGTTGGCTAACACGTTTAGAGTACCAGAACTGAGAAATTGCAATTGTGAAGAATATTAAGTGTTATATATATATATATATATATATATATATATATATATATATATATATTATCTATAAAGCATCTATAATTATCTATAAAGCATCTCCATGATCTTAAACCTTCAATAATAATTAAAATTACATTTGTTTAATATCTAATAAGTACAAACCTATTTTGAATTATCTCTTAATATTTAATATACAACATAAAAACTAATAAAAAAAACTACTTATCCATAACAATTTATTTAATGTACTCAACAAAAAGTACACAAATATACACAATTTGTTACTTAATTAAGGCAGTTTTACAAACCACCCCCCATAAATTGATGATATAAAAATCGCCTTAAGATTTTCATTTTTATACGTGCGATTTATCGTATTGAAAACTGAAAAGGCAATTGTCAGACCCGGAAAATGTCAGCTAATTGTACGCTTCATGGTTTTTTATTTTTTCTGACAATACTCCGAGACATTGGTTTAATTACGACAAGAAAGCACAACATGACAAAAGGAATGTGATATTCACGAAGCTTATGATAAATGGGAAGGGAGGAAACGAAGAGAATAGCTTATGTATATCTCGTTCCTGTTCATTACCGATTTTGTTGTGATAAACCAGTGCTCGGAGATCTTAAACAGAGAAATCGCAGTCGTGAAGGAAATATTGTTTACTTTTTGTAGTGGATATTAACATGATCACAAATATAGGATGATTCACACTATTGGTGTTTGGAGATGACATTAATTTTGTGTTATCTTTTGACATAAACTAAAGCCATGGATAAGTTGATGGATGACAAGTGATATTGGGTGTGTGTGTGTGTGTCTATGTTAATATATATAAACCGGGACCATTCGTTTCATTAACCGATTAATTGTCAACACCAAACTAATTACCAAACAATCAAATTTAAATTTCCTAATAATAATTACAATATTATTTTTATTTATTTATAAACAGGGACGGTTATTGAACAATATTGGAGCGGTTATTATATGTTAATTTAGCATCCATTTAGCAAATGCTCTCTATTAAACGTTGTGCGAAAACCGAAAATAGTGCCATGAATAGTTACAGTTTTCTAAGATATTGTATATTTACTAGCGAAAAATACTCTTTAGGAAACACTTTTCCAAAATATAACTTGAAGCCAGTACAATGTTCAATTGGATGGATCGGTTCAAAACCGATCCGTATATATGAATCCAAATGGATTATGATTTTAAAAATATAAAACCGATGCATCCAAACAAATTCAAAAACCGAACTAATCTGTCCGATTTATTATTTTGATGGATAGGTTTGATTTTTTGGATATCCATTATCCAAACACACACACAAACAAATATAATATCTACTAATAATATGTTAGATGTTATAATAAAAATATATCCGGCATCCTTGCTTTCATTTCCTAACTCATGTTTTATCTGGTTAAGCTTTAATACTTCCGTCATGGATTAGACCCTCATTTACCATATTTGTTCATCGATACTAATTTTGATTTGTACGTACAACTTCAACATGAATTTCATCTTAACCACAACTATTGTAAGTGAAATCATCTATCACATTTACAAAAGTTAATATAATATTATTATCTTTATTAGCATCATCTCTTCAATATTCTAGTGAGTTAATAAACTATTGTGTATGTGCATGTATATAATGCTTGAGAAATTGATACTTATTTCTAATTTGGTTTATTTGGATAATCCGGTTTGTAATTTACTAACCAAAACTAATCTGTAATCCAAAATAATAAGTTTGGATCCATCCAATTGAACACTTTTCTAAATTTTTTCTTTATAAACTTCCGCCAACAGATATTTTCATTTGATTTTTTATTTGTTTACAACATTCCTTTCTCATGGAGCCAAAAGACTAAACTAGTAAATTAACATAGATAATCGAAATTAATAGTGATGACTGACAATTTTTCAATCTCTTAATTAATAATGAAACGTTACATTATTTCTTATCATACAAAGAAGCTAAAATATCTCTCTTTTGATTCATAGACTTCTCGAGTTCTTTTAGTTACTTCCAAAGATGTTCATACTTCTTCGTTTGTTTGTTGAGTTTTTTGGTCCATATGTTAACTTGAATATGCGTTACTTCATCCCTTTGCGCTGCATAATCTAAAAGTTCCATCATTGGAGAAGGAGGACGTGGAGGTATATCATTATCCGAAATTTGAGAAGATGATGTCAATGCCATTATATATAGGATTTTAAAGATGATCTTTTAAGAGTTTAGTAATAATGTGGACTTTAGATTTTGATGTATATATATAGGCAAAAAAAAAATTGAAGGCATATATAACAATCTAAAAGATAATTTACATGCATTTAACAAAATATAAAAGGTCGTCACATTTCTGAACCAATCTACATACGTTAATTAAACTTAAAAATGTGTTATCAACCGGATTAAATATTGATTCTTCCACCTGTATAATAATTAATGTCTACTAATTATCAGTCATAAATGCAAAACTTTTCGATGCCCCCAGTCCCCCAACAACTAAATCGATTTTGTCGTCGACTTTTAATATTACTTAACTATTAATTATTAATTAATAACCATAACCTAACCATTGAAGCCTCCTATATTTAGCAAGAGCTAAATGAGGAGATACTATTGAATGAATAGTAATAATAAATATTACTTGACTTTTAATTTTTTAACTTATATTTATAAATAAAATCCATATAGATAAAAAAAATTTAGTTAATTTTGGGTACTTTTTATACCATTTAAATATAAAAAATACATACGCTATAACTTTTTGTAATTTTTAAATTGTATCTTTTGTAAATAGTATATACCTTACCTTACATAAACTTTCAAATACTTGATTGACTAATGTTTTATCTTTTAATTTATCATTTAAATCGATTATAACCAAAAATTAAGTTCCGAGATGTTTTATCACTAGATATCAATGTGTCATTTTTATTTAAGGGAATATCATTGATGATGTCAACAACACAAAACTTGGAAGTTGTTGATCAATAAAAGGTGAAGAAAAAAGTTATATATTATATATTTAACCCTCAACTTTTACAGTTATACATAATTAGTCCCTGAATTAAATCTTTAAGTCCCTTAGAGTATGAATGAGTCCGGCAGTTTGTTGCACGAAGTATTTTACCTTTATAGAATCATTGTTTGAAATTTTTTTAATATAACGACAACTCTATTATCCAAGTTACACTATTATTAGCTTCAAGTAAAAGAGTCACCAAATTGCCATCGTATTGTAGAATGGGAACCTATAAATTGATCAGTTCGATAAGCAGTTCGACTTCTAAAATAGTAATCTAATGTCATTAGACAAATTAATGATTTCTTATGGTGATGAAATCTTGGTATTATCATATTCAATTTAGGTGACTAACATATATGATGATGATATACATATTATAAACCGTAAGTGAATGTAACAAGTGTTGATCATTGGACCATCAAATATATGGTATGAAGCAAAAGATTTTTGTAGATTTTAATTATATAATTCATTTTCATGCATGAGAAAGCCATTTCTAATTGTGGTATAATGCATATGAATGATCAATTATAGTGTTTCGCGCTTAAAAGTATAATAATAACTTTTATATAGCTAACATTATCTATTAAAATGTAACTTTTTTATATTCGGCCATAACGCGCGGGTATAAAACTACTCATTTTTATTAAAATTGAATCAACATATCTTGAAGCGGTTAAAAAGATTACCCCGATCCAAAATATAGAAGCTGGTCACATTTTCTTTAATAGAAATAGAAATAAAAATAAAAATAGAAAAAGAAATTCATTTATATGTCAGGGAAGGTTGTGGAGGGAGTGGGTGGTGCAGAGTGATGTCATAGACTTGACTAAGGCTAGGGATAGTAGCATTGTGTGGTCTTGTCAACTGGATTAAATGTTGAATCTTTCACCCGTCTAACATAAACATTACTGAACCGATTCAAAAGTATTTTTTAATCTCAGACATTTAAATCTAAATATATCACGATGACCAGTTTATTTTTATCTACATTTTGATATATATATATATATATGTATAATCTAAATATACCACGATGACTAGTTTATTTTTATCTACATTTTGATATATATATATATATATATATATATATATATATATATATATATATATATATAAAGTTGATTTTGAGATTAAATAATACTTTTGTTAGATATATAACATATGACGATAAAATTTATGTCAAAATGTCGATAAAATTACACTGATCATAATATATTTTCGGGAAAGTTATCAAAGAAAAACGAAATACTTCGTTAATTAAATATGAAAAATATAATTTATTATATTACATAAGTTTAAATTTGATGTTGATGGTTCTGGTTTGTGTCGCGTTGGCCCCATCCACTTTCGGTGCCATCCAACTTTATTTCGCATAAATTGCCACGTGGTTGAGAGAAAATATTTTTTTTTAATGGTAAGGGTGTAGAGAAAATAGTAGTTTTTAGAAATTGAAGACTCCTACATACATTTAAATGAATAGTAGAAGTTTTTTTTTTCTTTTTTTTTTCTATTCCTTTACAAAGTCATATAATATATAATTCGATTACATACCTATATATTACTAGGAGTAAATATAAGTTTTAATGAATAGTGATTTTCTTATATGGTATCAATTACAAATTTGTTCATTTTTAAGGTGATAAATTGTATGATGTAAATATAAAAATGGTTGAAGATTTAATATATTGTATTAGAAAATATGATTTTAAAGTTAATAAATTAGTCCATGAAGCTAGAAAAATAATGTATTGACTGTAAGCTCTAAGTAGTAATGTTTGAAGATATCGCTAAAGCAAAATGCATATTGTACAAGTATGTGTATAACAAATTTTGACATATAAGGTTGTAGCTTTATTTTAACAATATAACATAAAGTTTATTTAAATATAAATACTCATATCACAAATTCAGAAGGAGTTTTCAGCATAATAGAAGAGGTGGCATACTACAGAAAAAGAGACGCATTGCGGTCATTCAAAAATTTAGTTAAATTTTTGTGACTTCGAACTTGAAAATAAACCATCCTTCCTTATTTTAGCATAATCTATATTTTATTTAGTTTTGCGTATGGTTGTTGATAAAAAATGCACCAATGACATGTATTTGTTATCGTAAATAAAGAGTAATTTATTTCAATATACGATTGTCGTTAACGTTATCGTAATCGGGTGTAAGATCACGTATGATAATTGATATTTAAGTATATATATTTTGATACATTATTATCTATACTTCCATACTACTCTATAATACATCTAGCAGTCTCTCTCATCAAATTTTTTTAAGACTAAGTAAATGGGTCTCACTATCCCATTATCTAGTATCTATTACTATTTATTCTACACTAAATACACTTTTCATCAATCAAATATTAAATCTACCCACTGAAGTCTTTATTGATTGGTTAAATATCAAAGTGGACACTGATAATGGGACATCCCAAATAGTAATATAGACATTTTAAATGGGACGGACGGAGTACAATATGTTTTTGTTAAAACATTCATTTGCACCTCCACCCAGCGTTACTACTTTCACCACTGCATTGTGCGGGTACAATACTAGTTTATATTCAATACATGTGTATAACATATTCACTTAAAATTGTAACTTTTTTCAGCTCCGTCGCAACGCGCGAGTAAAAAACTTGTTAGAAATAAAAGGTTAATTTTTATGTAAAATTAAAGAAAGCGTTCTAACGTAAACTGCCATATATTTTGTTGTTAAACGAACATTTAACCAAATATTTTTGGTATGGGGAAATGAAAAGAAAATGACGCCACACTAAAAGGCGGTTTTGCGTTAATCATCCACAACTAATTTGTTGTTTAATTTGTTAAATTAGAAACTTAATTTTTCCAATGGGCGGGAGGTGAAAAGTTTATTGGCGCAACAATGATGGGTTTCCAGCTAGTATAAATAGAGTCCCTTGGCTACAGTTGAAATACACACAACGTAATACCGAACTCCTCATCTCTGCATACGTAGTTCGAGAAGTTCTGACAATTAAATAGTATGGCAACTAAAGAAGAACAGTTTGTGACCGGAAAGAAATTTGACGTATTAAACAAGATTAACAATAATGTCATCCACTCGCTTGAAGAAAGTATCCAAAATATCAATGACGCAATGAAGAAGTTAAACAAGTGGATCGTTGACCTGAAAGCCAAACGTGATGAATTTGGGTGTGAACTTTCCCAGCCGGAGATCAAATTTCTTGAAAAATATGAGCATTATGATCTAATATACTACACGCCTGAGAAAGCATCATTTGAAGCATTGTTATCACATTTTAAAAAGTATAATCAAACTCATATAGAATGGAAAGAGATTATGTTAAGAGAAGATGATGATTAATTTTTCTTTCTCTGTAATTTTTATTAATGTAAAGCTTTAATTTTCTGGTCTTCTATTTTAGTTACCAATTATGATTTTCATATGTTACCACAATATTTCTTTCTCATGGAATAAATTAAAAAGATATTTACACTAAACTAGTAAATTAACAAACATAATTGAAATTAATAGTGCCAAAAGACAATTTTTGAATCTCTTAATTAATTATGAAATTAATATTGATTCATCTACCTTTATAATAATTAATATCTACTAATTATCTTTCGTTAATTCAAAACTTTTCGATGCCTCATTCCCCAACAACTAAATCGATTTTATTGTCGACTTTTAATACTTACTTAATTAATAACCATTTTGTTAAAGTAGAATCAACATATGTTGAAGCGGTTAAAAACATTACTGAACCGCTCCAAAATATGTAATACCATGGAAATAAAAATTTAAAAGGGTAGTCAAATATATGTCAAGGAAGGGGCTGGGGAGGAAGGGGGTGATGCAGAGTGATATTATCATAGACTTGATTAATGCAAGGATAGGAGCATTGTGTGATCTTGTGAACCCGATTAAATATTGATTCTCTCTTTTTTTTTTGGCAAAATAGGATAATATACTGATGATATATCAAGAAGATCCAATTTGTGATACACTTGAGATTGTGAGATTTACATACTTGCAATACAATTGAGACCTATAAAGTACTAACTTACACTCAAATTGAAACATAATAATTTGAAAACTACATCACTTGTCTTGAGATAACTTTAACTAAATATTGATTCTTCCACCCTTCTAATTAATAAGTTTAATTATCATCAGACATTCAAACGTAAATGAAAACTTATCATGACCAATTCGATCCCTCAACAACCAATTATTGATTTCATCAATCATTATTGATTTTTTTCTTAAATGAATCAATATATCTTGAAGAAGGAAAAAATTATTAAACCGATTCAAAATACAAAAGTCAACACATCTTTTCTTATAACCTCTTCAATACAGAGCCTTCAATAGTAACTTGTATAAAGTTAAGCGCATAACCAAACCACAATAAACCCATTCATTTATTCATGAAATATTTCAATCAACATAAAATGAAACAACTTTCAATATATATGAAACAGTCTCTCTGCCCTCTTTTTATTGTCAGATCTCTTTTACATGATCATGATCATCGTCTTGACGTTCATTTTCATAATAACTAGTTTAAGACCCACAAAATTTACGGGTTGACTTTATCATATGTCTTATATGGATGTGTTATATGGATTTAATAAGTGTTACTGTGTTGGTGTATGGTACATCGTTTATTGTTTTAATTTTAAATAAAAAATATATTAAGGATTTGAATTGTGATAGATTTTTGATTGATAAGTACAAATAAATAAATTTAATAAAATGGATAATATTGTGTATATATCACTTTGTTATTTGTATTGATATTTAGTAAATACTATATAATTAAAAATCGAAGGCCTATGTTTTTCCAAATAAGCAAATTTACGGTGTTACTTGTCTTTTTAACTTTGAAGAATGATGACAAAATATGACAACTCAAATGCAAGCTCTACTAACCCGAATGAAGTTAACAAATTCTTAAAATATTAAATGGTAAATTATTTTAGGGATGTAATTAAATCAAAATAGAGAGAAATTAATTACAAAAGAGTAACTAACTAATCAATTATTGATAATATTGTGCATGATATCATTTCTTTTTTGTATTTGTATTGTTCTCAAATAATAATACTATATTATGTACTGAAATTTTGAATTAGTTAATCAATTTCTAAACCCCGTTGGAAACCGACCAATTGACATCCATAATCCAAGCATCGTTAATAGAAATTAATAAAAATATTCAAAAAAAGTTGTAGTATAGGTACAAATACACTAAAATCCACCGAAATCCGGCCAGTTGGCAATCATGATTCAAGAATTATTGATTAGAAATTGATATAAGGATTAAAAATAGTATGTCGTATAAGAATTTAAATCATTGGGTGATGGAATGAAGTTTATGAATTTTTTGGAATTGAAAATAACTTTGGGGTATTTTCAGAAAAAATAAAATAAGAGGATTAAAAATAGTTGTTCGTATAAGAATTTAAATCATTGGACGATGGAATGAGGTTATGAATTTTTTAGAATTAAAAAAAAAATTCTAGGCTTTTTTCAGAAAAATAAAATAAAATAAATAAGATTGTAGGAAGGGTTTTAATTATAGAAGAAATAATAAATACTTGGAGTATCTACAATTAAAGGAAAAATGAAGGATTTATTTTGTAAATATTAAAGGTATATTTTGTAAATATAGAAGGGTACATTAGTCTTTTAGTCACATAATAATGAGTTTAATGATGTTATGAAATAAATTAAGGGTTAGATATTAATTGTAGATCTCCATCTAATGGTCAATATTCTCTCAAGATTTTTCTTTTTAATATATAAGATAGATTTCACGACCGCTATATCTCTGTTTAAGTGCTCCATCTCGGTAGATGAAATCCGTCTCGGAGTCGGATTTGATTGAAACCCTAATTGGGCAATCCACCAAAGAAGCTTTGTGAGACACTCCTCCAAATTAGGTATAAACTTATACTTAATCTCATGCATTTCTTACGCTAGTTCCCTACTTAACTTTAAACTAAACCATTGATGTGAGATAAGTCTAGCGAGCCCAAAACTTTTGGACAAAAACTATTACGAAATTTATAATTATTTATAATTATAAATTAATTATATGAAACATTATCGGAAGAAACCCGAAAAAATAAATACGATAGTTGGTGATACAAGTTTAGAGAAAACGCAAAAATATTTTTGAATAATTATTTATTTAAAATTATTATGCGAACAGTCAGAAGTAATAATAAAACGTAAATTATTATACGTTTTATACAAAATGTCTCATACGCGACAAGAACATACAATACAAATCCGATAACCAAAACAATAAAAATTTATTTTTATAATTTCAACTAAGTATTTGGAAATATACTATAAAATAACTTTTTTTTCTTGAATAATTGAGTGGGACACGGGGTACAAACAATTGGACCCGTACGCGAAATTAACGGGTTAAATATCCAAGCTTTTAACTCAAATAAAAATATCTGGAGACATGCTCGTACAAAAGCCATGCCTCCCATTGACATTTAAACATTGAACTTCATTTTATATACACCCTCCTTCAGAAACCCACAACCACCTCCAATAATTTAGCACAACAATTTTTTTTCTTCTTTGTGGTGGTGTCGACAGAAAGCAGCAGCAGGAAGTAGTAGAGAAGCAAAAACCAAACCATCTACATCTCCTTTAATCTTCAAACCCAAAATCAACAAAACCATGATAACATAATCATCTCATCTCGTAATCATCTTCATCACCATTGTATCATCATCATCATCATTCTATCATCATTATCATACGGCATCCTCATCATCAAAGTGGGGAAATCTCCTACTCTTCAAATTCTTACCTAAATTTTGTTAAATATAGTGTTAATCTAACATTATATATGTATATGTTTGATAAATTTGATGATTAATTTATTTTAGTGCTTGAAATAAGTTTTGAGTAAACTAAACTTATAAACACGAAATTTGATACGCATAAAACTTGTTAATATGATATATTTCATTATTGTGAATGATGTAAACTTTGAGATAAATGATTGGAACCAAAACAACCCATTTATATATGAAATCTGGATTGAGATTGAACCATGAACAGAGTACAGACCAAGAACAAGAGACACCCAAACGGGTAAGGATCCACAACCGAACGGGTGAGGAAGCAAACCCGATCGGGTAGGGCTCGTCACCCGATCGGGTGAGATACCCTACCCGAATGGGTGAGTGCTGTTAAACCCGAATGGGTACATGATGACACCCGAATGGGTGAGTAATTATACCCGGCCGGGTATGGTTATAAACCCGTACGGGTCACACATTGAGTCAAGCCACAACTCGCGTATTACATGCTCAAATGCGCAGTATGTATATTGTTGTGTATTGAGCCTAAAACATAACTGATAATTGGTTCGAGTGAGTGACTTTGAGTATAAAATTTTCACCAAACTAAATGTATATGTCAACTTTTGTAAAATATAAATTCTTTTCAAATGAAATAAAATGCGTACGAGTTAAACGAATTTAAACGACTAACCTTTGTATGTATACATATATATATATATATATATATATATATATATATATATATATGTAGATCCTCTTCTGCCGGATCAAATCAGATCGTATAATCAATTGTAAGCGCGGAAATAAAACAATCAATCACAAACGTTTTCTATAAGCTTTTTGTATATATTCTCAATTGAATCGTAAAGCTATACAATCACAAACACAAACTCGTTTTTATCCTCTCCTCTCTCACAAAAATGACTCACTCTCTTCTCACAAAGTTAACCTACAAATGAACCCTAACATGCCTATTTATAGACTGTCCAAACCCTATAGCGATACTAGCCAAGTGTCGCCTATAGCGATACTGACTAAGTGTCGCCCTAAGACATGTAGTGTCGCCTAATGACACTTAGGCAAATCTAACAACTTTTAATTAAACTATTACAGACTAATTAACTTTAACAAGTACAAACGTTTGACCAACTGACTGACACACAAAATGCACCAACAAACTCCCCCATGTCAAAAGCTTGGTCAAATAAGTCTTCAATTAGTCTTCATCAACAACTCTTTCATGTATTCAACAATCGGAATCTCACCCATTGAGATAGCATGGTCTTCAAAGAAATGTCCAAATTCATGTGACTGACACAAATTTAACATATAATAAGATCTTCAATTTAGCTGACCATCTCTCAATCATCAACCACTTCTCCGATAGATTTTATGTTCACAGTCTTTGGAGAATAACCGACATCCTTTATATCTTCAAATATTTGACTTTGACAAGATATGTGATATCGAAGAAAATAACATAGAAATAAAATCATTTTGTATTTTTCTATATAAATGAAAAACCAAGAATACTTAAAATAAAATAAAATAATTAAATTGGGGATGAGATTGTTTTAGGTCTGCTTAGGGATCATATCAGGCCAACATGCAATTATTAGGAAATAGTAAGTGTTATTTCGATTATCAGTATATTTGTCCACTTTAAATTTACTTAGCATAATTAAAAAACCTTTTATAAAAATCATTTCAAGATGATTATTGATATTGTTTGTCCACTTAAACATGTTACATCCGTGTCTGTGAGCTAACCTTTTATTGTTAGTATGAATATTTCTTTGTGGTCCCCACCATAGATATACCCCTATAACCTAGACATGAACATAGTTTCCAAATTCATAAGGAATATAAGATGATCAATTTTAAGAATCAAGCCAGCGGTGACAGTTCTGTATTGACGTACAACAGAGCAACATACACTTGATTCAGGTTTAAGCAAAACTAATCTCAGTCAAACCAAACTTGATTTATTCAATTGGCGACCTTGATCAGTATCTTAGATTTAAGACTTTGCAAGTGCATTGACTCACGTTTGCTTAGTTTTGAGATTATACTGAATTGAGACCAGGTATGTACTTACGTACAACAGAGGAAACAATCAGTATACTCTCCCAAAAGATCTCAGATATACGATCCAAAAATAGAAATATGTCAAGCTATGCTAAGGAATTAAGACATAGAGTCGTACATCACAAGGTGTTTACCACAAGATCATAGACATGTATTTAAGTTGCTTCTTAATAACCCAGAGACCGGTGTGTATCATGCCTACCAATACATCGTATGATGAAGATAATTTTCATAAAACCTGTTTTAAATATGTCAAATAAACCTACTGACATATCCAAGATAAACCTTAAAATTCCATTTTATGCATGTCACCCGACGTACTATCATATCCCATGTTGTTTACAGACACAATCCAATATCCTTTTGAGGAATAAGAATCTTGCTGTTCATATTTCTGATCCAATTAATCAGAATTTTTAATTACTCCCCCTGAACAGCAAATTCTTTTCAAAAATCCAATTCAAAGGTACTCCCCTTAAACATAAAACATATTTTTGTATTTTTTTTAATTTAACAAATCTCGCAACATTGCATTACTTTGATACTAAAAAGTACAAAGAATGGCTGTTGCATTAATAATAAAATTTAAAAGAAAAGTATCAAAATCACATATCAAGTCAAATCAAATGCCTTTTAGCACTTTTACCACCACGAAACTTCAAAAATGTCATCCAATCATAAATCATCATAACATTCTTCCAACAATATCCACATCTATGCAGTTACTAAAAAATATTAGTTTACAAGAAACTGACTGCATCACCATAAACAATCAAACGTTAGTACTTATGGGACACCCAAGCCTTGATAGACTTGGGTTGTCCATGGTCATTCGTAACCATCACATCAATGAGTTTATGATATTTTAAAAACTCAGAAGATTTCATTGATTCATTGTTTGTGGATTTGGGTTTCCAAGCCTGAGTGGGTGGATGTTTGATGGTGGAAAGGTGTTTGGATTCCTTAGAAGTTATCAAGACGGGTTATACCTATGCCACGTATGGCACTCATCGGTGCGATCTTGAAATGCATTACAGGAGCAAGTTCTAATTCAAATGCATACATCGGCACACACATGAAACGAAAAGTGAAGCATTTTAGAGATGAATGCTAATGACGGGCTCAATTCTCACGAATCGAATGTTTTGGTCAATGTGTGCCTAGCCACGTGTTTCCTTTTTCGTTCGTATCTTATTCTAAAACAGTTTTGTTTCGTTGTCAAAACTCGTTTCTTGCTGTAATTTATAATTTTGAAAGATAGGATTTCTAAAGAACGATGTTTTTGAATCTAAAAATTTTGAAATTTTATAAATTTTTAGCCTTTTAATGAAAATATTGTTTGACTTACGGACAAGAGCTACAAACTTGCGGTTGAAGGCCGTATATCCCACACTTAGAGGAACATTGTCCCTAATGTTCAAATCTATTTGTTGAGTACCTCTTGTTGAAGTATCCCACACTTAGAAATTCTACTTATTTTCGGATTGTTTTGTAAGTGTAGTGAGGTTTCGATTATCCATCACTTAGTTTTTTGGAATATCGGATGAGATAATCAATTCTTTAAACGGGTAGAGGGTTTTGGAATGGTGTACCGCTTTTGCTGTGCACGTTGTTGGTTACTCGTTAGAAGTCTGCTAGTCCGCGGCTTGTAGCTTATGGCTCTCGGCATTCTTCATCGTGTGGTCCACAGCTTCCCTTGTCTTGGACTTTTATAGATAGTTTCTCAAACAAACCACTCAATTCAATCAAGTAATAGCTGCTAATAAGAAAAGTAAAGTAATAGCATAATAAAGTAATAACTGGATAGATGTGATGTCTATGCATCCACAGTACATCAATTACACATAATAATAAGGTATTGATAGAAAATAGAAAGGAGTTAGAAAGTGGAGCAATCTATTGCTCAGCTGGTGGTGATACTGCAGCTGAAGATACTATAGGTCTAGGGGATGTCTCATCTGATGAAGAATCATCATGTTGATAGCAGGTGCCTTTGTCTGATGCATCTCGACCAGCCTCTGCATCTTGTGTATCTATGGTGAATACTCCATCCTGTATCAAATGATCAACAAATTCCCTTGCGGGCATGTCAAAGCTGTTAAGTGGAATCTCAGGTGTCCTCTGCTAAGAGTGTCCTCTGAATAAATCAGTCTGTCTATGAGAGGATACTGGATCAATTGGTGCAGCTGCAGGGCTGGTGCTTCTGAGAATCCTGTGACTCTGAACAATGGTGGCTCGTGTAGGGACTCTGGATATCCTACTGCCTCTCGAAGTCTGCCCTCTAGCCGAACCGATAACTGAAGGAACATGTTGTTTCTGAATAGGAACCTGTGCTGGTGGTGCTCGTGGCCTAGGTGGAATTGTGCGAGGTGGTAAACCATGGCCACGGTCACGAAATGGATGTCGGTGAGGTGTTGGAGTAGGAACTGCAGGGGGATATAAGTGTGGTGGTGCTCGGCCCAATCCACAGGGTAAGTCAGGAAGTGGGCTTACTGGTATCCCTGTTGTTTGCTATCTCATAGCCCTATAACATCGGACCTGCATCTGCATCAGCTAGTACCAATAGTCTGGCCCTGATGGTGTCCCATAGTGGTATATGTAAGGGGGCACCTGAGATCTAGGAGCTGGAGTGGAAGGTCCTGCCCTAGTAGGTTGTGGCACTACTGGTGGTGGTGCAACTGGGTCATCATAATCATCCCTATCTTCGTCTGAATCTGAGTTATTTGGCTCTTTTGGTTGTTTCCTCTTTCTTCCCTCTCTTGGTAAAACTAGACCTGGTACCAATGCATCCATACTACCTGGGTCCGATGATCGTGCCCTGATGTAAACAGTGTCGTCTCTCATAATCTTGAGTATATCCATGCTCCTAAGAAATTCATAATCTATCGGGTGGGCACTCCATATTGGCAGGCTTTTGAATTTTTCTACCTCTGCCATCTTAAGCAATCTCATTCCTCAAATCAGCCTTGTAATTACTGGACCCATATATGATCTCCTTGCACCAAAATCCTTTTCTTCCAGAATCCGCTGGGCAACTAAATGGGCAACCTGAATATTCCTCTTCTCGAGGATGCATGTCATCATAGCAATATCAAATCTGGCAACTTGACTGCTCGTCGTGTATTTTCCGTCAAATAAACAAACTATCAGCTTGTGTTGGACTTGTAAGACTGGATCTCTGAGTCTGGTAGCTTTTATACCCGAGAAATATCTTGCTGATGATAACTTACTCCATGCTTCGGATGGTGTGATCGAGATGGATATCGGAGTGGCTCCAGTAGTGAACAGAGGGGAATGTATCTCCTCTGGTGTGTATAGATCCAAGTGTTGTGCAAACTGAGCCAGTGACAAGGTGAATGAACTTCCCATGTATCGAAATGTGATCAAACTGTCTCCAACTCTACTCCCTGTCTCAAATGTGTATGTGGTCATGAACTTGGTAACCATTTCCATGTATACCGGTTCATCAATACTGAACAGTCTCTTGAAGGACTCGAACTGCTAACCCTCAACTGGATAACTGTAGGTTCTCTAGTCTTTGTCTGAATCCCAATACTTGCAACTTTTCCCAGTCCACATATCTAAATCGCCCGAACTTCTTGTCTCTCCAAATGCGTGCCATCTGGTCGTGATCGAGTGATGCACTAAGATAGGCGAGAGATCTTGTAAGTGGTCGTGCTGGGTTTAGTTTTTTCTTCTTCGGCGACATAATACCTGAGAACATGAGAGATTTAAAGTAATGGATTCTCAAGAAGGAGAAAATTTAAATCACTTATTGAAATTTCCAATGGAAGATTTGAAATGAGGGCTTTAAATTTTTGACAGTCCAAAGATTACAGTAAATATCAAATGTCCCCAAGTGACCAATAATTAGTTTAAACAAATAATAAGGCAATCATTAATATGTGAAAAATATATAGTCATGAAATGGCAGAGTTTGGTGTTACCCAATTTTGAAATGTCATTATTTCACAATTTATAATTATCGGTAGGTTTTGACTTTTAAAAGTTCAAGTTAAAGTAAATTTTAAAATTTCAATTGACTTGTTTTAAGAATGCAATACTTCAAGTTGTCTTTTTAGGTCAAAGCTTACTTCAAATGATAACTTCGTATGCCAAAATTATATCCTACGCATGTAAATATGACCTAAACTATTTCAAGCATTTCCTAATTGGTAAACAAGCTAGGTTATGCAATAAGAGTTATGTCATCCATGTGTTTGATTTTATTCAAGACTTTTATTTTCACAATAATGATTTTCTAGTTATTTTGCCTACTTTGACTAGTCAAACAAGTACAAGATTCTAGTGAGCAAGAATTGTCAAGTGATCTTAATTCACTATTCTATTCAAGCAAGCTAGCTAATCTTTTGTTGACTTTCAAAAGTCAACTTGCTAATCCTAATTCATTCGCATTGTACAATTAACATAGAGTAATCATTCAAATCACCATGATCATTCAAATACCTAGCAACTACACTTAACCACGCAAAATTATAGACTTAATTAATAGGTCAAAGTTCATCCTTTAAACAAAGTCAAACATGTGTGAATTAGCATGGGTAAGTGGTAGTAATATGTAATTTCTAAGCATCTAACCAAGAAAAGTAGTAATTCCTAGTTACTAACTTAGCTAATTTCACAAAATAGGACATTCAAAGTTCAAAGTAGGTTTCTCATGATCATACCTTTATTGTAGTGCGTAAAACTTCAAAACAAATGTACAACCGAGAATAATATGCAACGAGGAGTTCAAAAGGACGCAATATTATAGAGTTTGATGTAGATTTAATAGTGGTTCATGGTGGTGTGGGGATGGTGGGAAGGTGGCCGGCCATGGGAGAGCAAAGGGGAGGAAGAAAGTGTTTTTGTTCTTTGTTTTTGAATTATGAGAGTGCATGGAAGTCTTAATGGTCCCCTAGGAATATATGTCCTAGTTCCAAGTACCATATTCCTTACATGGTCCCTAATGTACTTCTAGTATTAAGCTAATAATCTAGGTTAATTCTAATGTCCTATTAACAATGATTACGGATCCTAAGTGTACTTATTGTGACTCGTTACTTTTTAGTTCCTTGTCAGGTTATAAATATTTTAGAAACGCGCAAATTTTTGCAGGACGATTGTAATCAACCTAAAATATTAAACTTAAGTTATTTATTATATATATATTAAATTTTTTAACAGAAGCTTTCAAAAAAAAATATGTTCATTTAAAGTTGCGAGCCTCGACCTTTTAGGAAAGAATTGTTTTATGATTCGTTCTGATCTCTCTGTAGGGAAAGGGTCGAGAGTTGTTCCCTTAGACGAATGTTTTTAGACACAAAACATTTTGAAAGTTCCCAGATGACGTTATAAATTAAATAATGACTTTTCTCTATGTCCCCTAGGGTCTCTCTTTCTTCATATCCTAAATTGACAAGATCACTAATTAACTTATTATATGCCTTTCTTATCTTCTTAGGGTTTGACAACCCGTCGCGAGCTCCTTGATCTTTGTAATTTAGATCGTGATTGAGTTTATCCATGATTTCCAGAAATGCTTTATCTTCTTACGAATCAGGTTCTCCGGTTGTAGAATTGACTATTCTTACGAGTTTACTGATTAGGGCTTTTTGTGTGGAAGTGAAGGGGTATTTGGTGAAAGTGAAGATTTGAACAAGCTTAACGTGAAGGTCTTTCCGTTTAGCGAAGAAAGCGGTGTCAGGTCTTTTGGTGGAATCAGGAAAAACGTCTCGCAATTTTGAGATCAAGTAAGAAGCGGGATCAACAAAGAATGGAATTTTACCAGGGATGATGATAGGAATCATCTGGTCCCATTCTACCCAGAACTCAAGTTAATTGATCATTACAGCAACATTATGATTGATTAATATCATAGATATTAATTGGAAATCCATGTTGGCAAGTGATCAAAAAGTAGATCCAAATCTGCTATAAACTTTAGTTCTTGGTCTCTGAAATTGGTGGAAGTGCTTTCGCGTTCATGATTTGACAGGCGAGATAAGAATTTGAGTTGTTCGTCAAGATTGGTAATCTTTTCTCGTTGGTCATATGAAAAGGGAAAGTCGGAGGAGTCTAATTTCCTAATGAATGCCCTATAAACATCTATTCTGAGAGAAGGATTAAAGGATGCGCCGAGGTGGCGTTCTTCAGAACAAGGTTTTTCTGGCTCGATTGATGGAACTTTATCCACCACTCGATAGATGGTGTATTTGTGTTCTTGTGAAAGGAATGGAAAGATGCTGTCATTACGAGAATTTGATAGAGTGTTGCCATACACTGACGTTTCAGGAATGAGGGTGATTAAGTCACATAATTTCGGAGGTTTTTCTTCATAATCTTTTTCGGAAGGACTATAGAAGTGGACAGAATTTGGTATTTGAGGCGAATGCAAAGTTGGAAAGCGATCTTCTGGAGATGATGCCAGGTCAGGCAACTGATCCGTGTCATCAAAGTCCAGGCAATGTTTTGGAATAGAAAGTGAGGTCCTGAATTCTTCTAGGGTTTCGAAGGTTTCTTTAGCTTTAGAGGATGAGGGTGAAAAGAAATCAAATCCTATTTCTCCTACTAAGTAGTCAAAGAATTCCGTATCATCCATTGCAGTCATTTCGTCTTTTGAAACAAGGTAAGAAGTGGGTTTTCGATTTGTCATTTTAAACTAATACTATACTAATTAACTAAATTAATAATTAATACTAATTAACTTTTGAAAGATACATGGAAAGGTTTCGTTCGGAAGGATCTCCTAAATACTACTACTTAAGGTGGCTTTAAATTGTACGTTTGTGATTCCCCGGCAGCAGTGCCAAAAACTTGATGGCGCCCGAAAGCGTCGGTGTCGTTGATGATAACTAATCAGGCGCCAACATGGGTTTTAAATTTATATTTAGCGGGGCTTAAATTATATGTACTACCTACTCTGGTTAGTAAGCAGTAAGTATAACCTAAGATCGTTCTATGAATCCAAACGTGTGGGCAATTAAAGTTGGCACTTTCGGTAGGGAAGTATCTAGGATGGAACTAAGTAGCTAGGTTTGGGGGTTTTAAACTAAAGACAAGTAATTAAAATGCAGGAAATTAAAGTACAGGAAAGCAGATAAAGATAAATATGTGATTGTTGAGATTTCGATAATTAATATTTTAGGATGACAGAATAAATAGGGATGATACTAATGTGGCAATCAAACTACTAGGCGTAAACTCTAGAACCCTACCAACTCGATTTCCCATTGGCATGTCACTAGGAACTAGGTTATCATGATTCTGATCGGTGCAATACACAAACTTCCAATATTTATCTAGTTGAAAGGTAAGCAACCTATTTTGGTTCTATACCGAGGTTCATGAATCAGTAGCGTATCGTCTCATAGGTCTGACCGTTCTTAACCCCTAAGATAGTTTACTGTTCTATTAGCATGCAGATTAATAACTTTGTATGTTTGACCGCCGATTTTATAAGACTTGGTGTTTTAGTGATTCTAGGTCATTACGACTTTGATCTTATTTCGAAGTCCTGTTATCATTCATTTAAGCTCTAGTTACTTCGACTTATGATTCACATCTCTCCTTTTCAAACAGTTATACATCCCCGGATTATTCGCAGTTTGTTAAAACGTGTTTCATATGCGGACCATGCCTTTCAATGATAGACAGTGTACTTTACGTAGTAGTTCTACGGTTTCTCACATCAACATGCGGTCAAGAGTAATTGACAGTGAAAGTGACACTCTATCTAACTAAATGTAAAGCAGTGCAGAAATGTAAACCTAATATGTACAACGAGTGGTTTCAATGTGTCTTACTTATTGCATGTCATGGGCACAGATAACTACTTACCATAATTAAGGTTGATCAGGTCCTAATTACTAGGTTGCAGTCACGTGGATAACCAGAAAGGGTAATCCATAAATTAAACTTGAATTCATAAAGTCTTAACGCTACAAGGGTTACTAATTCCTATTTTATCTGAATATATTTTACGAACATCATTTTATAGTGTTTTGACTTTCGTAGGATATACTAGTTAGTTGTGAAGTTGTATTACCCTTTCGGAATTCCAAATATTAAACCAAAGCTGATTCCAGAGATATAACTTCCTTCGTTTGTTTACCGACTTCCATACATTTGTACTTCGCCTTAAAGCATTTCCAGTACTATATCGGATAAACAGTCGAATAGGGGCCGTATATCTCTTTACGATTGTCGTACATTAATTATATAATGTTATCCTTACTTATAATTATCTACATCATCAACAATCACTATAATAAAATACTCGCAATTCATGGAAACATATATATCACATACCAAGCAATAACACATAATTAAAATATGGAATAAAGCAAATATGATAAAGGTTTAGATATCACCCGGAAATAAATGCGCAGCAGTGTATTATTATGATTGACAACTTGTTTACACGTACAAAGATGTATCTTCAAACCTCCTAACGTTCGTTCTAGCCTCTATACTAATCCGTAGGTTAATTACAATAATCCTAGACTATAAGATAAAAGAATTTCTAGAATGAGAAAGTGGAAATGGAAAAGGGTATGTAAGAATGTGTGAGTGTATTAGAATGTAAGAGTGTTTCTTCAAATGAGGTCTAAGAGCTGCTATTTATAGGTGAAAATTGGCTCACGTTAGCATCCCTAGGCTCACATTTGAAAAAGAGTGAAAGGTGGTGCACCGGGTACGAAAAAGTAGCGAAAGGTGGTGCACCGACTACGAAAAAGTAGCGAAAGGTGACGCACCGGGTACACTCAAGGACGGAAAAGTGGAAAAGAGACGGGTGGAGGGGAGGTGGCGCCGACCACCACAGGCCGGCGACGGCTGGTGGATGGCCGGCGGCGGCTGGTGGCTGGCCGGCGGCGGCTGGCTGCCACCCGTCCCGATCCGTCGTCTTTCGCTGCGTTGCTTAATTCGCGCGTATCTTCTTCGTTATGCGTCCATTTGTGTTGCTTCTTTTTGCATTGGATTCATAATTCAAAAACGAAGACTTTGATCTAAAGATATCCCAAGCATATGTCTCCCATCTTTGGATGTCTCGTACGAATCTTTTGGATCTTCCGACGTACGTAGAATCTTCATTCATCATCCGTTTTTGTTGATTCTTCTTCTGTTGGATTCGTAATTTTCAAAAACGAACATCTTGGATGAGATGGATTTTGATGATGGGCATTTTTGTCTTGAAATCTTGTTTTGATGCCTTGAATCTTCAAACGTGCGTGGAATCTTCGTTTTTCATCCATTTTGCTTGATTTTTGTCGTGCAACCTTGTTTTGACCATCTTGGCATAATATCACTAATTTGTACCGTTTCTTAGTTTAAAATGCCAAGAATCGTTCCATAATGAGAGAGATATCGGTAGTAAAAACATATTTTTTACACGATATCAATATTCTACCTCAACGACCTCCTCAACACTAACTGAAGGAGAATTATCAGACTTGACAAAAGTAGGCAATGGATACTCTGGCCGATTAGTTTTCTCATTTGCCTGCCTTTTGGGATTCGCTTTAGCTTCTTTAGATTTTGTGGCTGGCCATTTTGAATAGTCAGCTACAAAATCTTCAGTGCCCTCCTTCACATGCAAAGGATAATAGTTAGTAGGAGGTGGAAAGTAACCCAGTCCAGACTTACTATTCTTATCAGTCATTTGCTTGCTAACGATTTCATCGAAGACATTTTGAGACTGTGAAAAAGTTGAGATTTTTCTATCAAAATACTCAGATTTAGACTTTAACTCATTAAGTTCTTTATTTAAAAGTTCAATTTCTTTAAGATAGCTATTAATAGCATCTTGTTGGCTAAAGACTTTTGATTTATAAGTTTGAGTGTCTAACTTATAAGCCTCAATTTGCTTATCATAAAGTCTCTCATTAGCTTTTAGGAATTTATTTGACTCGGTGAGTTTAACAACTTTTTCTCTCAAGTCTTCATTATCTAATTGAGAGCATTTTAAAGAAGCATCAAGCTTAATACATGATATACAATTAACGGATTCCTCAGGTTCATTATGTACCTCATGTACCTCATGTGCATTAGAGTCAACCTCTTTTATTTGAGCCACCATTGCAGTGTGTTGATCCTCTTCTTCGTTTATCAACCTTTTCTTTTGATCATAAGCCTCTATAAGAGCGTCCCATAAATCTGTAGAAGTTGCTTGATCTTTGAATTTATTTATCACAACTTCTGGCAAGCACATGGTAATCATCTCATATGCTCTATTGTCTTTGTCAAACTCTTCTCGTTCGTTGACTGACATTTGTGGTCTTGACTTAAACACCCCATTGAGTCTTGGTTGCTCATATTGATCAATAGTATTAAACCAGTTCCACAACATTGGATCTTTGTGTTCAATGAAATTCCATAACTTTATCTTACAGTTAGCAAAATCACTATAGAATAAAGATGTAGAAGGAGGCATTTTTGTACCGAAAGCCATTTTCGAATTTTCTCTCCAAAATTGAATTCGGAAATTTCGAAAACTTTCCGAGTATAGTGAAACTTTTCCGACACTAAAATTAAGTTATTTTAAGCTTAAAAACAAAATTTGAAATTACAAAACTTTTCGCGTTTTTCCCGTCAAAATTTCGTTCGAAAACGTCAAAAAACGGTCGAGTAAAATCAAACTTTTTCCAAGCTAAAATTGAACACTTTTAAGCCTATAGAAAAAGTTTGTAAACGCAAAAAGATTTCGGAATTTCCCGCCAAAAAGATAAGAATTAAAATTTGTAAACACTTTTTTTTTTTTTGAATCTAGAGCGACACTAGGTTAGTGTCGCTAAGAAGTGTCGCTTAACAGGTAGTGTCGCTATATAAGTGTCGCACAATATCAGATGGCGACACTAGGATAAGTGTCGCTCAAAGCCAAGTTTCGCTATCAAGTGACGCACGGAAGTGACGCACGGAAGTGATGAACGGAAGTGACGAACTAAGTGACGCTATATCGCGGCTGTCAGCTCTAAAACCCCTAAAAATGAAATTTTTCGAAACCCTAACGAAAATTGATGAACAACATACGATCTAGCACCAAAAATCAACCCAAAAATCGATATAATCAACACAAATAACCCATAAACGAATTATAATCGATTAATACCTTCATGAATTAGCCGAAAACGTTTTAAACACGATATGAAACTGTCGAATCCTTGATTCACGGCTCTGATACCACTTGTAGATCCTCTTCTGCCGGATCAAATCAGATCGTATAATCAATTGTAAGCGCAAAAATCAAACAATCAATCACAAACGTTTTCTATAAGCTTTTGGTATATATTCACAATTGAAGCGTAAAGCTATACAATCACAAACACAAACTCGTTTTTCTCCTCTCCTCTCTCACTAAAACGGCTCACTCTCTTCTCACAAAGTCTAACCTACAAATGAACCCTAACATGCCTATTTATAGGCTGTCCAAACCCTATAGCGACACTAGCCAAGTGTCGCCTACAGCGACACTGACTAAGTATCGCCCTAAGACATGTAGTGTCTCCTAATAACACTTAGGCAAATCTAATAACTTTTAATTAAACTATTACAGACTAATTAACTTTAACAAGTACAAATGTTTAACCAACTGACTGACACACAAAATGCACCAACAATATATATATATATATATATGAAACGATAAATGACGTATTATATATATTCACAAACGAATGATCTTAACAAACAAAACTTATGTATTTATACGTGTACGATGTATTAAATTTATATATATATATATATGACACTTGTGATTATATATCTTTATATACAAATGGAACTCACGTTTAACAAACGTACGGCGTATAATTTATGATAAGTATAATTATATATATATATATATATAACAACTATATATATGATACGAAATGATATAGATATATATGTACACAACTATATACATGTACATATATATATATATGTACATGTATATAGTTGTTTTATATATATATATATATATATATACATAACCAGTTATATAATTTGTGAAAACTAATTATTTCCAAACACATAATCACCAATGACTTGTACAAATGTAAGAAATCAATAATTTCTTCAAAAACAAATAAACTATTAACATAACTTGACAAACAATGTACTTATGTTAATACACTTATTGCGTATAGGTTGACATACCTTGGGAGACGCTACTCTCA
This sequence comes from Pseudognaphalium luteoalbum, assembly GCA_963422505.1. NCBI lineage: Eukaryota > Viridiplantae > Streptophyta > Magnoliopsida > Asterales > Asteraceae > Pseudognaphalium > Pseudognaphalium luteoalbum. The sequence goes on from OY730196.1 coordinate 56,407,082, forward strand.
TCCACTATCTATCACATCACTACATCTACTATGAGTTCACAGCCCCTTTTTCACTGTTTTAATGTTTTTAAAACCTGGGGTGAAAAACATAGCAAATGTTTTGCTACACCATGCAATAACTGTTTATAAATACTGCATGTATTTACTCAAACTAATTATAAATGCTTCTATGCTTTATACAAACTATTTATGAAATGCTATTTTCATATTATCTTTGGGAACTAGACAACGAATCCTAGTACGGACTCAGACTTACAATGTAGGGCATAAAAGTCCTTATGGCTGCAGACTATAACCATTAGCTAGGTGACTCTAGCCACTGATTATACGGATAGTACTATCACTGTGACAATCCTCCCACAGTTTTGGAGCGTACACTTACAGGTCCTATTTGGCAAACAACTATTATTGGTCGTGGTTTGGTTATAGGGTTAGGTCGCATTACTTTAACTCTTCAGGTTTAGCTCACCTTTGAAGGGATCACCGTATAAGTCTTCCCACAAAACTTACTAGGAAGTATTTTTCCTATAAACTACTACTTTGGAAATGTTGATCCTTAGTTGGATTGACCTGTGTTTCCTACTAGCACTTATTTAGGAAATGTTTATCTTAATTGATAAACCTGTGTTTCCTACAAAACTAACAACTATTATTATCAGGAAATATTTTCCCTTAATCGGATAAACTTGTGTTTCCTACACTACAACTATCTAACGATGTATAAACAACTTGGATTGTTACACTACATACAAACCTGTGAATTCATTCAACAGTCATGTTGACATTTTCTCTATGTTTTTTAGGGAATTAGCAGCGTAAGTAAGATCTGCATGCATTCACGATGGACAACCCTTGAAGCCTTAGGATACCACTTATTTTGGGACACATAGGATTTCCTTTATATAACCACAAGTCATTGTGGTCATATTTACGAAATCTACTTTTGCATTATGTATTTATATAACATAATGTTTCAAACTCTACTACTACTGTTACAACTTTTGTAAGTTGTAACCTTTTGTAAAACTATTGGCATCTTAATATATTCCGTTCTACGATAACCATATGCTCTGATGTATGAATGTGTAATTGTTTGGTTGAAACTGCTTGCAGCCCCGCCACATCACAAGCTTCCGCAATTACTCAAACTAATCGTAGATCAGCATTTGGCGGGGTGTGACAGACTTGGTATCGGAGCTATTGGTTATAGAAAACTCGAAGTCTTTAAGTAACCCAAAACCTTAGAGACATAGAATATAGTCTTGGCTAGAACATTCATGCATTCATACATTCATACGTTTGCATACGTCTGACGTGACGTACACGATTTCTTTTGTTTCAGCATGTCTTAACAATACCCGATTCACGTGACTAGATCTGAGGAGGACCCGAGCAAGGATGACTATGATAGTGATGCTCCAGTGCATGAGGAGCCACAGATTCACCCCAGAGCGACTTCTGATGACAGTACCATTGACACACCACCATCACCACCTACTGATCCCGTGACATGCATGTTAGGATCTATTTTTATGGAGACACGCCATATGGTTGCTGAGTCTTCATGAGGACCCTATATGAGGAGGAGACCTAGGATGTGTGTTCGAGATTTTCCTATTGGACCCCTAGTGCCGAAGGACAAGGCGCTAATGGTCGAGTGTGTGGAGTCACCACAGAAAAGGCTTCGACCTGCTCATTTGAATTGGATGCCTCCCATCCTGAGACGATGGAGATCACTTAAGGGTGTCCCATCTACTTATGAGACTGGGGAGTCTTCCCATACCCCAACTCCTGTTCATCTCACCGGCGAGCCTCTGGAGCTCACTGTCCCTACTTTGGTAGTTGTGGTCCGTACTATCTTCAGGTTGCATTATGGTACCCAGGATTATATCAGGGAGTTGCAGAGTGACACATCCCTTCTGGATGGGGATGTGGCGTCTATTTATGGATTACTTGGTGCTGTAGAGACTCGTAGCAATGTTGGAGAGACACGAGAGGGTAGTAGGAGTTGCATCTGGGATTAGTGTGATGATAACTATTGTTAGGATGGTTGTAGGGATGTACTTGTATTATTTCCGTTAGATCTATGTATGGCAGACTGTGCCCACTATGTACTAGGTTAAAACTTTTGACCGATGGATGTATTGAAAATCCGTCACATTTTGTATAACACTTTTGAATGATGGGTACATATTTAGGAAATCTCATCACATATTGTACAAAACTTATGTAACAACGTTTTAACCTATGATATAATATAACGTATGTTTGGTTTATTTTCCGTGTTCTTTATAATTGGCATCAACTAATGTATCTTAATTATATCTAGTTTGTGTGTGCTAAAACAAAAACAAACCGACAACCTCTTGTGATCATTTCTTGTATTCTTGGAAACACATTACATCTTGATCATTAATTCTTATCTTTAATTCATTTGAACCTGATCGTATTGAATGGTAATGAAAAGAAGTATGTATCTAGCATCATATAATGATGTCTGGCCAACATGATTATATTATACTAAGTGCATATGGGCGTTTCAAAGTCATATGATACGTAATGGGTGATGGCACCCGAAAGCGTCAGTGTCATTGATGGTAACTAATCGGGCGTCAACAGGGGTTTTAAAATTTATAAATAGCGGGGCTTAAATTATATGTACTACCTACTCTGGTTAGTAAGCGGTAAGTATAAACTAAGATCGTTCTATGAATCGAAACGTGTGGATGATTAAAGTTGGTGCTTTCGGTAGGGAAGTATTTAGGATGGAACAAAGTAGGTAGGTTTAGGGGGTTTAAACTAAAGACAGATTATTAAAGTACAGGAAAGTAAATTGCTGGAAATTAAAATACAGGAAAGCAGATAAAGATAAATATGTGATTGCCGAGACTTTGATAATTAATGTTTCGGGATGACAAATTAAATATGGACAATACTTAACAAAATAAGTAAACTATTAGGTGTAAACTCTAGAACCCTACCAACTAATTTTCCCATTGGCGTGTCACTAGGAACTAGGTTATCATAATTCTGATCTGAGCAATACGCAAACTTCCAATACTTATCAAGGTGAAAGACAAACAACCTATCTTTGTTTTATACCGAGGTGCATGAAGCAGCAGCGTATCGTCTCATAGGTCCGACCATTCTTAACCCCTAAGATAGTTTACTATTCTATTAGCATGCAGATTAATAACTTTGTATGTTTAGATCGTCGATTTTGTAAGACTTAGTGTTTTAAGGATTCTAGGTCACTAGGACCTTACTCTTATTCATAAGCCTTGTTGTTGTTTATTAAAGCTTGGTTACTTCGACTTATGACTTAAGTTCTCCTTTTCAAACAGTTATACATCCCTGGATTATTCGCAGTTTATCAAAACGTGTTTCATATGCAGACCATGCCTTTCAGTAATTCGACAGTGTACTTCACATGGTAGTTCCACAGCATCTTACATCCGACACGTGGTCAAGAGTAATTGAAAGTGACAATGACACTCTAAAGTAATTAAATGTAAAGCAATGCAAAAATGTAAACCTAATATATACAACGAGTGGTTTCAATGTGTCTTACTTCTTGTATGTCATTGACACAGATAACTACTTACCATAATTAAGGTTGATCAAGTCCTAATTACTAGGTTGCAGTCACGTGGATAACCAGAAAGGGTACTAAATAAATTAAACTTAAGTTCATAAAGTCCTAACAGTACAAGGGTTACTAATTCCTATTATGTCTGAACATGTTTTACGAACATTATTTTACAGTGCGTTGACTTTCGTAGGATATACCAGTTAGTTGTGAAGTTGTATTATCCTTTCAGAATTCCAACTGTTAAACCAGAGCTGATTCCAGTGATATGGCTACCTTTGGTCATTTATGACTTCCATACATTTGTACTTTGCTCAAAAGCATTTCCAGTACTATATCGAATAAACAGTCGAATAGGGGTCATCATATCACTTTACGATTATCGTACACTATATATATAATGCCATCCCTACTTATAATTATCTACATTATCAACAATCACAATAATAAACTACTCGCAACTCATGGCAACAAATAGATCACATACCAAGTAATAATGCATATTTAAATTACAAAATGAAACAAATATGATAAAGGTTTAGATATCACCCGAAAATAAATGCGTAGCAGCGTATTATTATGATTGACAACTCTTTCACACGTACAAAGATTTATCTCCGAATCCCTAGCGTTCATTCTAGCCTCTATGTTAATCCGCAGATTAATTACAATAATCCTAGAATGAGAAAAACTATAAAATACAAGAGAATTTGAGAAAGTGAAATTTTGTGATTCCAAGTGTGTGTGATGTGTGGTGTTGAGGTGTGTTTTGAAATGAACCATGGGGCTCCTATTTATAGATGAAATCCGGTGCACTTTAGAAACTAGGGGCACATGTTAGCAAAAGGTGGTAAAGTGGCTAGCACATGTACCTTAAAGCGTGAAAAGGTCTAGCACATGTACCCTAAAGTTGCAGAAAGGTCTTGCACGTGTACCAGGCGAGTACGAGCAAGGACAAAAAAGTGGCTGGGGGACGGGGACCTGGTGGCCAGTGCCCCACCATGGTGGCCGGCGGCGGCTGCCATGCTGCCACCCCGATTCGCCATCTTTTGCTCATTTCTTAAATCGCGCGTATCTTCTTCGTTATGCATCCGTTTTCATCGATTCTTTTTGCGTTGGATTCTTTTTTCAAAAACGAAGACTTTGATGGAAAGAAATATCTGAAATGTTTCTCTAATCTTTAGATGCCTCGTACGAATCTTTTGAATCTTCCGGTGTACGTAGAATCTTCATTCATCATCCGTTTTCGTTGATTCTTCTTCTGTTAGATTCGTATTTTGAAAACGAATATCTTGGATAAGAGAAATCTCAATGGTGGGTACTTTATCTCAGATCTTGTCTTGGGTTCCTTGAATCTTCAACTGTGTGGAATCTTCATTTTTCGTCTGTTTTGCTTGATTTTTCTCGTGCAACTTCATTTTGACCGTCTTGGCAAAATTTCATTGATTTGTACATTATTTGAGTCCGAATGCCAAGTATTGTTCCAGAATGAGAGAGATATCGGAGTTAAAAATATGACTTTTTACGCGATATCAATGGGGATATTATTTTAAACTCTTCATATCATTCATTAACTAAACAATGTGAAACCTTGTTCTTCACATTCACTATCTTGGCATTGACTTCTGTGTTTTAGTCATCGCATAACGAAATCATGCCACCCAAGCGACGAACTACTAGGAATAGTCAATGAAACACCACTCCACCCAACAATGAGGAAACCACTGAACAGATTATCGTGCGACGAGTAGCGGAAGGCATTGCTCAGTATGAGGCAAGCCGCAATCACGATAATGTGGTAAATAACAGCGGGACTACCCCTTTTAATGGTGAGACACCTATGAATACTCGACGAGGGTGTTCATACAAGACATTTCTGGCTTGTAAGCCAAGTACTTTCCGTGGCACCAAAGGTTCTATTGGTATTATTCATTGGATAGAAAAGATGGAGTTAGTGTTAGTGATTGTTTACCTGACAGTATGGTGAAGTATGCCACCTGGCACCTTAGCTGTGACACCCGCCAAATTAGGACTTGTATTAGTACTTAATCATCTTATTAATATGTGTAATTAGTTTTGTAATAAGCTAATTATGTGTATCATTATATATATTTGAGAATATATACACGTACACGATTTATTTGAATCGTGCAATTTTATTTCGGATGGATTCCAGTACATTTAAATACGGACGTTGGTGAACAATTTATTAAATAATGTGAAATTATTTAACTAACTCATTTTTATTATATATTATTGGATAATATATACGAATGTATCTAGTATCGTCTAAAACTAACCCAAACGTGATGAAAACGCGCGACCCGCGCCCGACAAACGAAATAAATCAAAGTTATATTGTTATAACTCAAAACTAAGTATTTTGATAAAATACTTCAATTAAAAATATCGCGATTACACGCGTACAATTAAAAAAACATTATACGACTCGAATAAATACACAATTCACAACCGACGACCAAACGAAAACCCAATTATTATTTTAGTAACTTAAAATATAACATTTTGAGTGAAACTATCATTTAAAATTATCGAATTTTAAAACGTTACCGAAACATTGTATATTAAACGTTTAACGTATAAATGAACGTCGAAACGAACGGGTAAACGAGCACCACACTTAACGTAACTTTGGGGAACAAATTTAACACCACACGGGGTGGGGCCCATCTGATTTCTGCAGAAAATGGCAAGAGTATGGCTTTCCATACTCTCCCCTTCCTTCCTTGATTCATACTCAAACACACCACCTCACCTTACACTCCCATTTTCACTCAACCCTCTCCATCCATCATTTCTCCCCCTCCCTCCCCCATTCCATGAAATTTCTGGCACCATCATAGCCCCCATCAACCACCATAAGACCACCATTCAACCACCAAGAGCCACCATCAATATTTTGAAGAAGAAAAAAAAGCGAGGATTCGAGCTCTAACACTTCCTTTCCTTCTCCTCATCATAGAATACTAGTAAGAACATAAAAACTCTTTTAAAATACTTGTTTTAGGTTTATTAACATGTTTTAGTGTTCTCAACTTTTGTATATCCAAAACATTAACCGAAACACGATTTAAAACTCGTAATCTTGAGTTATACTTTCTGTCCAGGAAAATGATCAATTTCCACGATTTTTAGAAAAATCATTTTAACATGAAAATAAACGTTTCTTATATCTAAAATTAAGTTCAAGAAGTTAACTTTCTAACAAAAATTGTCTCACCACTTTTCGACACCATTTGCTACCTCAAAACATGAAAATGGGTGGACCTATACTTTCTGTCTCGGTTGACAGAAAGTTTCATCAACTTCTTGAGACCATATCTCAAGATACACACATCTAAAACACATGAGGCTTGTGCCAAAATCTCAAAAATTTTGTTAACTTTAAAAAGTTCTTTTATGTCATCTCATGAAAATACACGGATTTTCTCAGAAAAATAGATCTTTGGACTTGTATCCGGATTGGTCATATTTGGACCTCATGGGACTTTTGATTTTATTAACCAACATAACGACTCCTAAAATCCTTGGAAAAATCATAGAAAATAGCTAACATATAGGGGTATTATGGATATTTTTCTCGGGAGTTATTGCAGAATTTAAGTTGTCAAGATCGTGAGAGGAATCGGGACTAAAATCTGGAAAACATAACATAGGGACTGTTTTGGTAATTATTTAAAAACCGACACTTCGGTTTAACCCCGATACAAACCGATAATTTTTCTAAGTTTTAAAAACATATTTAAGACTTCCCTAAAAGTTTCGGGTCAAACCGAACACCATTGTCATGACAACCATTATCGCAACGCAATGAAACTTATAATAATACCATACAATTAAGGAAAGATGATGTAAGGTCTGAAACTGTTATGTTGAACAAGACTACCCTAGTTGACTCTGACCACGAGAGAAACCAGACCTATGTGTCTTTGTGCTAAACACACTAGGCTATATGATATGTATATATATATAGGCCTCGCGATAACTACTGTACGCTCTTGCCACAGACATGGCAGACATTCCTCATCTAGCACCAACTGACACGAACAACGGGACTCAAACCTACCCAACTATTGAGGAGTTAACCACTTTACCCCAAACTTCTACTGAACCTCTCTATTACATCACAGGAGAGGCACGGGTCACATGACATCAAAGGAGGGGTAACGGATCAACTCGAGTTAGCCCTTACCACACTGGTAACACCTCAACTAGGGCATACTATCCAACGTACCCCCGTAAGTGGGATTGGCTACCCACAACTTTAAACACCTGGAGGTCTGAAGAAGCCATACAAATTCCGGGTGACCCCATGGACATCTCCCCGTATACTCAAGAACCAGTTCACCATACTGTTCCAATGCTTGCTGCCCGACTAGACCGTCATGAGGCAAGACTTGAAAGCTTGGAACGGGAACAATACATTGTACAAATGTACTGGTTACGCACATCACACGACCGCATTGCAGAATTCTTTCAGGAACAAGAAAACATGACACGAAATGTGGATATGATCCATCAACAAGTGATTGACGACAGGGGCGCAGTTGATCTCCTGCAAGTGAGGCTGGAACAATGTGAGCTACGCTCACAGGAAGCCGAACAATATGCTCGCATGCTGGAGCAACGCTTAACTATCGCTGAGGATACTACCCGATAGACTAGCAGACTTGCTGAAACCATGGAACGTCTTGTCACCCTGATGTCACGAGTGACTATATGACAAGATTAATACAATATCTGTTATGTAATCTCTTATCTAGGTCTTGTAAAATCTATGTAATTCGAGCGGATGTAACCATTCCCGGTATCTTTTGTAACTCTATGGTCTGTAATCTTTTGTAAACTCTAAAACCCTGTAATCATTTTGAACTTTCCATCATTAAATGATTACCAACCTTAGCATATTATCCTGCTCTAACAATTATCATGTTGTATATTAACTCCTTATATATGCATCTGTGATAATCAAGACTTTGTACAAAATCTTAGACATCTTTTCTTCTTTGTTATTATAGAATCATGCCACCACGAAGACAAACTTTCAGTCAAGCTGAAATCGCGCAACTCATCGTACAGGGCGTGGCTTAAGCCCTAGCCAAACGAAGAAACTCAGGGAGCGAAGAAACTGCTGACAACACACCGCCAACCGTTAAGCCTTGCTCGTACAAGGACTTCCTCAACTGCAAGCCTCTGAACTTCAAAGGCACTAAACGAGCCATAGGTCTACTAAGGTGGATCGAGAAAATGGAATCAGTCTTCTGGATTTGTAACTGCCCAGAGGACTGCAAAGTCAAGTACTCCACCTGCACCTTCATGGATGGTGCTCTGACCTAGTGGAATACGCATGCTCAGACAGTGGGCATCGATATCGCTTACCAAACTCCCTGGGAAGAACTAAAAAGGATGTTGAAAGATGAGTACTGTCCAAGGGAAGAGCTGCAGCAACTTGAGGTCGAGTTCTAGAATCTCAAAGTCCAGGGCAATGATATTGCCGGGTATATAACTCATTTTCATCAGCTGGCACTACTGTGCCCATCCGTTGTCGATCCTGAGTACAAATGGATCGAGCGTTGCATCTGGGGACTTCCCCCACACATTCAAGGAATGGTCACTGCTTCCAACTCTCAAAACATCCAAGGTGTTTTCCGTATGGCACATAACCTGATGGCACAGGTAGTTCGTCAGGGAACACCTATTGCCTAAAATTCTGGAAACAACTCGGGGGAAAACAAGAGAAAATGGTCTGGAAACCCCAATCCCAATCAACAACCATCAAAGAAGCCCGAAACTGTCAAGGCTTACAATTCTGGTTCTGAAACCAAGAAAGGCTATATCGGGAACAAGCCCTTCTGCTCTAAGTGTCACCGCCATCATGATGGTCCCTGCGGTACTCCATGTAACAAGTGTTAGAGGTATGGGCATCTGGCCAAAGACTGCAGGTCCACCAGTACCAATACCAACAACAACACTAACACCAGCTCAAGCCAACCAAAAGCCTATTTTGAGTGTGGCAATAATGGGCACTTCAGGAATGACTGTCCAAAGTTGAAGAACAAGGGCAACAACAGCAATCCAAGAGGTAGAGCCTTTGTCCTTAACTCAGGGGAAGCCCGTCAAGACCCGAATGTGGTCTCGGGTATGTTCCTCCTCAACAACTTAACCGCCCATGTTCTATTTGATACTGGTGCTGATAGAAGTTTTATATCTGATGAATTTTGCCCACTACTTGACATCACACCTGTTGCATTAGATGCTAAGTACATTATAGAGTTTGCTAACGGCAAACTCATTGAAACTGATAGTGTGATACCTAATTGCACTTTAAACCTCGCCGAAAAATTGTTTACCATTGATCTCATACCTGTCGAGATTGGAAGTTTTGACATCATTGTTGGCATGGATTGGCTATAACAGCACCAAGCCGAAATCGTCTGTTATGACAAAATCGTTCGTATTCCTCTCGTCACCGGTGGTACTTTAATCATACAAGGGGAGACTGGTGGGACGAGATTAAATATCATCTCATGTATGAAAACCCGCAAGTACTTGAGAAAGGGTTATCAGACAATCCTCGCACATGTCATGGAGAAAAACTCGGAGGAGAAGCAACTTGAGGATGTGCCAATAGTTAGAGACTTTCCAGAAGTCTTTCCCGAAGACCTGCCTGGTCTTCCACCACCGAGACAAGTTGAATTCTCAATTGATCTTGTGCCCGGAGTAGCGCCTGTGGCACGAGCACCATATCGACTAGCCCCATTCGAACTTCAGGAGTTGTCTACTCGGTTACAGGAACTCCTGGATAAAGGATTCATTAGACAGAGTTCTTCACCTTGGGGAGCTCCGGTCTTGTTTGTGAAAAAGAAAGACGGTTCTTTCCGCATGTGCATCGACTACCGTGTACTCAACAAACTCGCCGTTAAGAACCGTTATCCACTCCCTCGAATTGACGACCTATTCGACCTACTCCAGGGGTCGAGCTTTTATTCAAAGATCGATCTATGGTCAGGTTATCATCAACTCCGAGTTCCTGACATCGATATCCCGAAAACTGCTTTCCGAACTCGCTATGGGCATTATGAGTTTCAAGTGATGCCATTCGGTTTAACAACCACACCGTCTGTATTCATGGACCTTATGAACCGAGTATGCAAACCATACCTCGATAAGTTTGTCATTGTATTTATCGATGACATCTTGATCTACTCGCGCAACGAATATGAACATGCGCAACATCTCAAAACCATCCTAGAACTACTTAAGCACGAGGAGTTATATGCCAAATTCTCAAAATGTGAGTTCTGGATGCAAACTGTACAATTCCTTGGTCACGTGATTGACAGTCAAGGAATTCATGTTGATCCATCAAAAATCGAGGCTATCAAGTGCTGGCAAGCACCTACAACTCCAACCGAAGTAAGGCAATTCTTAGGACTTGCTGGATACTATCGGCAATTCATTGAGAACTTCTCGAAAATAGCCCAACCACTCACAATGCTTACTTAAAAAGAAAAGAAATTACATTGGACCAATAAGCAAGAATCAGCTTTCCAACGACTCAAGAAAAAGCTTTGCAGTGCACCGATTATATCCTTACCTGAAGGCAACGATGACTTCGTGGTGTACTGCAATGCTTCACACCAAGAACTCGGTTGCGTGTTGATGCAACGAGACAACGTTATCGCTTACGCCTCCCGACAACTCAAAATCCATGAAAATAATTACACCACCCATGATCTTGAACTTGGAGTTGTCGTCTTTGCACTCAAAATCTGGAGACACTAACTATACGGCACAAAATGTACGATCTTCACCGATCACAAAAGTCTTCAGCACATCTTTGATCAAAAGGATCTCAACATGAGACAACGTTGTTGGGTCGAGTTGCTCACCGATTATGATTCTGAGATCCAATACCATCCGAGCAAAGCAAATGTGGTTGCCGATGCCCTCAGTCGAAAAGAACGTACAAAACCACTTCGTGTTCGAGCCCTAAGCATAACCATTCACAATGATCTTATTGGTCAGATCCTTATCGCTCAACTCGAAGCACTGAAACCTGAAAACCTAAAACATGAGGCCTTGCGTAACTGGAGAGACAATTCGAAACCAAACCCAATGGGGTTAAATACTTCGCAAACCGAATCTGGTTACCTAGTTTTGGAAACCTACAAGACTTGGTGATGGATGAAGCTCACAAGTCCAAATATTCTATACATCCTGGATCCGACAAGATGTATCATGGCATCAAAGAGTTATATTGGTGGCCAAACATGAAAGCTGAAATCACCACATACGTTAGCAAGTGCTCACATGCTCTAAAGTCAAAGCCGAATATCAGAAACCTTCAGGTCTACTTCAGCAACCGGAAATCCCTCCATGGAAATGGGAGCATATTACCATGGATTTCATCACTAAACTCCAGAAAACACCGAGCGGTTGCGATACCATTTGGGTGATCGTCGATCGTCTCACCAAATCTGCTCATTTCCTTGCCATCAAATAAACAAAATGGAACGCCTCATACAAATCTATCTCAAGGAAATTGTATCACGACATGGCGTTCCAATCTCGATTATTTCTGACAGAGATAGTCATTTCACCTCTCGATTTTGGCAATCACAACAGAAATCATTGGGTACTCGCCTGGATATGAGTACTGCATACCATCCACAAACCGACGGCCAAAGCAAATGAACTATACAAACACTGGAGGATATGCTACGAGTCTGCGTAGTTGACTTCGGTACCAATTGGGAACTTCATTTGCCATTGTGCGAATTTTCATACAACAACAGCTACCATACCAGTATTGCAGCTGCAACTTTTGAGGCACTGTACGATCGTAAGTGTCGGTCACCTATCTGTTGGACCGAAGTGAGAGACAGCCAACTCACTGGTCCGGAAATCATTCATGAAACCACCGAGAAAATTGTTGGTATCCAAAACTAGCTGAAGCCGCACGTGATCGTCAGAAGTGTTGAGACATATTATTGTGACAACAGATCTAGCTTGTAATAGTACTAGAGATTATTGTAATCAAGTTTGTAAATTGGTTTTGAATTGTAATGAATATATTGGTTGGTAAACATTTTAGAGTTAAATGTTAAATACTGAAAAATGTTGACCAAAGGTTGACCATGAACCTGCGATGTGAACTGAGTTGAGTTCGCAGGGCAGGTCTGGGAAGCGAGTCCAGTGGATTCACTGGGCCAACTTGGGCTGCGAACCGAGTCGGATCGCAGAGCCCATAAGCTGCGAACCGAGATGTGTTTATTAACAAATTAGGTTTGAAACCTAATTAACTTTTGCCAATTGATAACTATGAACGATTTGAACTTTCCAGAGCTTTCAACATAATCTAAAGGTTAGGTATTGATCGATTAACATCAGTTATAATCAATACAAAACAGATTAGATTATTGATTTCACTAATACTTGAGAAACAAACCGTTTACAATCCGTAAACACCATATTAAGGGATTCCGCACCTTAATATCTAAAGATAACCTCGTTATCGATCCTAATACATACGGACTTACAATTGGTATCAGAGCCTACGGCTAGATACGCGTAGGTTCAAGGTTATTCGGATAATAACGTTGATTTGGATTGTTGGTATGTGATTTGTTGCGTAAAAACGATCAAAATCATACTCTGGAAGTTTTTGGGTTTGTTTACGTCCGTAATCTTAGGGTTTAGAAGTTCAAAAACCTAAAATTTTCATTTTTGGGGTTTTCAGCCGATTCTGCGAACTCAGTTGCGAAGCGAACTGAATTGGCGAACTGAGATTCTGCGATTTGAGTTTGTGCTGCGAACTGAGTTGCGAAGCGAACTGAGTTCTTCTCTGCGAACTGAGTTCTCCCCTGCGAACTGAGTTCTTTCTACGAACTGAGTTCTCCCCTGCGAACTGAGTTCATTCTGCGAACTGAGTTTCTGCGAACTGAGCATTCTGCTTATTTGTTAATTTCTGGAATTTGCAACAATGTCTGACATAAGTAAGATGATTGAGATGGATCATGAGGTTGGGAAATCAAATGTTCCACCTAAATTGCTCCGACTTGAAGACTACTATGGATGGAAAGACAGATTTGAATCACACTGTCGGTTCCATGACTTGTCTATTTGGATGTGCATTAAGAATGGATATACTGCACCTTCTGCTAAGGTTGGTAGTAAGACAGTGGCACTTACCTATACTCAAATGAGTGATGAAGAAAAGAAGGATTATCAAATTGAGAATAAAGCTCATTCTTCAATTAAAATGAGTCTTCCAAAAGAAATCAACCATCAGTTGAAGTCTTTTCATACCGCTAAAGAGCTATGGGAAGCTCTAGAGAAAAGGTGTGATGGAAGTCCTCAAGTTAAGGCAGGTAGGTGTAATCTGTTAAAGAAACAATTCATAGTTTTCAAAGCTATGAAAGGTGAAGATCTTGATGCATATACCACCCGATACTACCATCTGTTAAGTGAGCTAGATGACCACGGCATTACCTATTCTAAGACGGAGAAGACTGAAAAGTTTATTGAGGGTCTTCCTTCGAAATGGGAAATGTATGGAGTTATGCTTAAAGATAACGATGAGCGTTATGCAGCTATGTCTTTGGAGCAGGCAATTGACAAGCTCCGCGGATTTTCACAAAGAGATCTAGAGATACTGATCCTGATCAGGTACAGGATCCTGGGCTTTATCATGGAAAAACAACTATCTCTAACAGTTCTTCCAGTTCGACCACCGCTTTACTAGTTGGTGATACTGGAGTAACTGGTGAGATTTTATCTGAAGATTTATGCTTTATAAGCTCATCCGGTGGTGAAGAAAAAAGGAAGACAACTGGGAATTCAGCTCAAGAGCATCACAAAATGCCCATGAGTGTGAAATCCGTTGAACAACAACTTTCAGTTCTTGCTTCATTTGTTGCTTCATATGAAAATTACATCTAGGGTATGATCAATGATCCATCTACTTTTGATGAGGATTATGATCAGGTAGACCCCGACGACTTAGAAGAAATGGATCTCCAGTGGGAACTTGCTATGGTGTCAAGGAGAGTTAAAAATTTCTTAAAGCGTACTGGAAAAAAGATGGTGGGAAATAAAGTTGGATTTGATAAATCCAAAGTAAAATGTTTTAACTGTCAAGGTTATGGACATTTTGCTAGGGAATGTCAAAGATCCAAAACTGAGAAATCTGCGAATACAGAAAAACCAAGTGCTTCTCTGTCTTCTAAAGCCTTGGTCGTTCAACAATTAGATGGTTCTTATGACTGGAGAGCTTTGTCTGAAGAAGCTCTAATGGCTGAAATTGAAGATCCAGTTCAGACTGAGGAGACATCATCTTACATGCCTACTGCTAAGGATTATCAAATGAAGATTCCTGATTTGAAGATGCTGGCAGTTGAAGATGATGTGTTGGACTTGGGATCAACTGAAGATCTATGTCCAGAAGACTTTGTTGCACAAATGGCTGAACTCCAAACTGAAAAGAAACGGGTATGTCTTGATGTTCCTACACTTATAGATGTATGTCAGTTAGTGACTAGTTTACAAGCACAGGTTAATGTCTTTGCTGAATCACATAAGGCGTTAACATCTGAACTAGAACTGGCCAAGATTGATGTACGTAGATTAAGTGAGGATAAGCTAGACCTTAAGAAACAAATTAAGTCCTACACATCTGATAAGACTGTACTTAGGAATACAATAAATGAACAATATGTGACAATAGATGGTCTTTATTTAAACCTAAAGGACTTAAATCAAGGAATAGCTGACAAGGACAAAGAATTAGTTGAATCTAAGGTCAAGTTAGTTGAGCTAAATCGTAAGTTTGAGAGTTATAGAACTTCTTCTTTAACTATGGACAATATAATTGATGCTCAACGTAGTGTAAAGGACAAGACTGGCTTAGGCTATAGTGATGTACCTCCGCCTTTTAATGCTAATTACACCACTACTAATGTTGACCTAGAGATGATTGATGCAACTGCTAATTCTGATGTTAATGTACTCATAGAATCTGATGTCTCTAAGATACAGAAGGATGTTCCTAAAGAACAATCATCTAAAATTGGTAAGATAGCAGGTTTCACCAATGTACAATTTGTATCGGGTGGAATGCTGAATGATGCCAAAGTAGATGATAAGCTTATTAAAGAACAGAATGATTCACCTTTAGTATCTAAGACTCAAATTGAAACTAAGGCAAAAGATGTTAAGTCACGTAGGCAGATGTCTTGCTTCAAATGCCATCAAAAGGGGCATGTGGCTTCTTGTTGTCCTAATAAGAAGTTGGAAGCAATTCATAAGCCTGTGAATAACGAGAAACCAAAACATGTAGACAGGCCTAGTGCTAAACCTGGTTTGGGAAGCAAACCTGTGAACATGTTGAAGAGAGACAACACTAGTAGTGTCTCTCCACCTAAACCTAAGAGACCTTATTCTCAAAGTAATAATTCTGTCAATAAATCTAGAGATAAGACACCCTCAAGGTTTAGAACACCAAGTAGAAACCATAGTCAATATGAGAATGGTTCTACCTCTCATGCACCACAAAACAGTCAAATGCCTAGGAAGTTTTCCACTCACTCTCCTCACAGGCATAAGACTATAAATCATCAACAATCTCAACCTCCAGTAAATGTCACCAAGACTCCCGATGGGAACATTTATGGTTATTTTAAGGAAGTTCATATTGTAGATGATAAGGGACAACCCAAGACCGTAATGGCTTGGGTCCCTCTTGAAAACTAACTGTGTGCAACGTGTCATGTGCAGGAGCAAACTGTGAACAAAGACAGCTGGTGGTATGTAGACAGTGGATGCTCAAGACACATGACAGGAGAAAGAAGTCTACTGAACGACTTCAAAGGTGGTTTAAAACAGCGAGTAAATTTCGCTGAGGATAAAGGAGGAGTGATTACTGGAAAAGGAAAAGTTTCAAATGGAACTTTGACTCTTGAAGATGTGAATTATGTTGAAGAACTAACTCACAACTTGGTGAGTGTTTCCCAGATCTGCGATAAAGGTCATCCAGTTCATTTAATGAAAAGGAAAGTCCTGAAGCCGGGATTTGTTATTCCCGAAGAATGGATACTAATGAGGGCTCCAAGGAAGAAGGACATCTATGCTATTAACATGGGTGTTCCAAATACTTCAATGGAGTCTACATGTCTATTATCCAAGGCTTCTGAAGCAGATTCTATTCTATGGCATAGGAGAATGGCACATTTGAACTTTCGTAAAATGAATTACATAACCAAAAATTGTTTAGTTCTGGGTGTGCCACAGAAAAATTCTGAGTTTGAAGACAGGTGTGTTTCTTGTTTGAAAGGATACAACATAAGAAACCACACAAGTCCAAAACAGAAAACTCTATATCCTTGCCAACTTCAGGGGGAGTCTGAGTCTGCTGGTATTGGTGCTAGTGCTGGTGCTAGTGGGAGTGGAGCTGGTGAGAAGTAGTTATATTTTGTATTTGAAACTGATATACTTTAGTAATCTTAGATTGATTGTAATATTATTTATATTCTTTTAAAGATTAATGTTTTGTAAGTATATAAGTTACGTTGATATAAGATTTAGACTTGTGATTTTATAAATAACAAGTAAAAATTATATAAGATTAATTATATAAGATTTGAATTTGAGATATTTTTATAACAATTTAAAATTATATAAGATTAATGATTAAATGTGATTATATGATTGAGATAAATAAAGAAAATTCTTAGATTGATTCAGGGAAATCAATGAAAGAGTTTATATTATATTATCTAATTCGTGTTAAAATGATTATAGAAAAGAATGTTGAAAGTGATTCTGATATTGAGATTGTCGATGAAGTTGAAGCGGAAGTTGATTATGATCTAGAGGAAGGTGAATTTGTACCTCCTGAAGATTGGACTTCTGTTGTCAATATTGGATTAGTTGAAGGTGTTGATCTTGATGCTAATATAGATGAACACATCATAAATCCTTCAAGAACAAATGTGACTATTCAGGATGAAGAAGGAGAAAGAGTTATAGATTTAGATGAATATCTTAATGAATCAATTGATTCTGATTTTGAAGAAGATTTTCCTGATTGTCATAAAGATAATCCGATCTTTAAACCTTTGGAGAAGCAGAAAAAGGTGAAGACTGCGATATCAGAAATTGATATTACTGGAAAGTGAGTACCTAAGAAAGGTATAATCGGTTGGTATTATGACGCAGATTTAAAGCTTTTTGCAATTAAAAGGTATGACGGGGTTCAATACTTTGAAAGAAAGCTTTCAGTTTTTAGTTCTTTACCTAGATTTGAAATACGAGACTTGGCTAGAATGGAAATGAAGAACCCTAGTAATGATCCTTATGGAAGATATGTCGAAAGGGTAATCAAGACTGAGGGTTGGTCAATGAAGTTTGAAAGAATTAAGCCAAGAGTCAGAAAAACTATTAAGTTAAATGAAAGAAGTCAAAGAACGGGAAGAAGACTGCGTAAAAAGATTTATCCAGCAGTTAAGTGCGTACAGCAGATACCATTGAAGCTTATGCCTCGGGATATTCTGGGAAATATGAAGAGATGGCATGTAGAAGCTGGAACTGATGAAGCTGTAGTTTTTGAAGCTGATGATGAAGTCGAAGATGGAGAAAAAGAACTTTTGAGAATATATGATCATCGACACTTAGTGAATCTTTCCAAGAATGATCTGTTGATGTTATACAAGAACAAGATCAATGCTATTGAAGGTTGGGGAGATTTAGGAAGAGATTATCAGCTGATGGTTAAAACTTGCATTAAACTGAAGATGTATGCTGGAAGTAAAATTTACAAATGAAAATCAAAGACATTTTTGAAGACATAGATGCTAGAGCTATTGTCAAGGGGGAGTCTGTTGGGACATGTTATTGTGACAACAGATCTCGCTTGTAATAGTACTAGAGATTATTGTAATCAAGTTTGTAAATTAGTTTTGAATTGTAATGAATATATTGGTTGGTAAATATTTTAGAGTTAAATGTTAAATACTAAAAAATGTTGACCAAAGGTTGACCAAGAACCTGTGATGTGAACTGAGTTGAGTTCGCAGGGCAGGTCTGCGAAGCGAGTCCAGTGGATTCGCTTGGCCAACTTGGGCTGCGAACCGAGTCGGATAGCAGAGCCCATAAGCTGCGAACCGAGACGTGTTTATTAACAAATTAGGTTTGAAACCTAATTAACTTTTGCCAATTGATAACTACGAACGTTTTGAACTTTCCAGAGCTTTCAACATAATCTAAAGGTTAGGTATTGATCGATTAACATCAGTTATAATCAATACAAAACAGATTAGATTATTGATTTCACTAATACTTGTGAAACAAACCGTTTACAATCCGTAAACACCATATTAAGGGATTCCACACCTTAATATCTAAAGATAACCTCGTTATCGATCCTAATACATACAGACTTACAAGAAGAGTTATGCTGACGTGAGACGCAAGCATCTCAAATTTCAGGTTAGGGATCGAGTATTGCTCAAAGTATCACCTTGGAAAGGTGTCATCCGCTTTGGCAAACGTGGGAAGTTGAATCCCATTGGGCCTTTTGAGATCCTCGAGAGGATTGGTCCAGTGGCATATCGATTGCAGCTACCACCCCAACTCAGCAGCGTGCACTCCACATTTCACAATTCTAATCTAAAGAAATGCATGTCTGATGTGACACTTATCATTCCGCTCAATGAAATACGCATTGATGAAAAACTTCATTTCGTCGAGGAACCCGCAGAAATCAAGGACCGTGAGGTCAAACAGTTGAAACTAATTCGTATTCCAATCGTTAAAGTCCGATGGAATTCACGGTGCGGTTTGGAATTCACTTGGGAACGGGTAGACCAGATGCGACTCAAATACCCACAGATTTTCATAGACTCCACTCAAACCACGACTTCAGTTAAATTTCAGGATGAAATTCTCTTAACAAGAGGAGAATGTGACACCCGCCAAATTAGGACTTGTATTAGTGCCTAATCAGCTTATTAATACGTGTAATTAGTTTTGTAATATGCTAATTATGTGTATCATTATATATATTTGAGAATATATACACGTACGCGATTTATTTGAATCGTGCAATTTTATATCGGATGGATTTCAGTACATTTAAATACGGACGTTGGTGAATAATTTATTAAATAATGTGAAATATGTAACTAACTCATTTTTATTATATATTATTTGGATAATATATATAAATGTATCTTGTATCGTCTAAAACTAACCCAAACGTGACGAAAACGCGTGAAATGCACCCGACAAATGAAATAAATCAAAGTTATATTGTTATAACTCAAAACTAAGTATTTTGATAAAATACTTCAAATAAAAATATCACGATTATACGCGTACAATTATAACGTTTAAAAACGTTACACGACTCGAATAAATACACGATTCACAACATACGACTAAACGAAAACACAAATATTATTTTACTAACTTAAATATAACATTTTGAGTGAAACTATCATTTAAAATTATCGAGTTTTAAAACGTTACCGAAACATTGTATATTTAACGCTTTACGTATAAACGAACGTCGAAACGAACGGGTAAACGAGCACCACACTTAACGTAACTTTGGGGAACAAATTTAAACACCACATGGGGTGGGGCCCATCTAATTTCTGCAGAAAATGGCAAGAGTATGGCTTGCCATACTCTCCCCTTCCTTCCTTGATTCATACTTAAACACACCACCTCACCTTACACTCCCATTTTCACTCAACCCTCTCCATCCATCACTTCTCCCCCTCCCTCCCCATTTCCACGAAATTTCTGGCACCACCACATCCCCCATCAACCACCATAAGACCACCATTCAACCACCAAGAGCCACCATCAAGATTTTGAAGAAAAAAAAATGAGGGTTCGAGCTCTAACACTTCCTTTCCTTCTCCTCATCATAGAATACTAGTAAGAACATCAAAACTCTTTTAAATACTTGTTTTAGGTTTATTAACACATTTTAGTGTTCACTCAACTTTTGTATGTCCAAAACATTGACCAAAACGCGATTTAAAACTCGTAATCTTGAGTTATACTTTCTGTCCAAGAAAATGATCAAATTCCATGATTTTTAGAAAAATCATTTTAACATGAAAATGAACGTTTCTTATATCTAAAATTAAGTTCAAGAAGTTAACTTTCCAACAAAAATGTCTCACCACTTTTTGACACCGTTTGCTACCTCAAAACATGAAAATGGGTGGACCTATACTTTCTGTCTCTGTTGACAAAATGTTTCATCAACTTCTCAAGACCATATCTCGAGCTACACCCATCTAAAACACATGAGGCTTGCGTCAAAATTTCACAAATTTTGTTAACTTTAAAAATCTCTTCTCTTGTCATCTCATGAAAATACACGGATTTGCTCAGAAAAATAGATCTTTGGACTTGTATCTGGATTGGTCATATATGGACCTCATGGGACTTTTGATTTTATTAACCAAATAAATGACTCCTAAAATCCTTGGAAAAATCACAGAAAATAGATAACATATAGGGGTATTATGGATATTTTTCTCGGGAGTTATTGCAGACTCTATGTTGTCAAGATCGTGAGAGGAATCGGGACTAAAATCTGGTAAACATTACATAGGGACTGTTTTGGTAATTATTTAAAAACAACACTTCGGGTTAACCCTAACACGAACCGATAATTTTTCTAAGTTTTAAAAACATATTTAAGACTTCCCCAAAAGTTTCGGGTCAAACTGAACACATTTGACCAAGTCAACAAAAACGAACACTTAGACGAAAACGGAAACCACAGATTTGCGACAATGCCTAATTATCGCACAAGTCTTCCTGTTGCGACAATCAATTGTCGTAACATCATTGTCGCTACATCAATTTTCGTATTTACCATTGTCGCATAAAACTCGATTGTCGCAAACATCCTGCGACAATACTCTTTGTCACATAAAACTCGATTGTCGCAAACATCTTGCGACAATACTATTGTCGCATAAAACTCAATTCTCGCAAACACCCTGCGACAATAGCATTGTCGCAACACCATTGTCCCGACACCATTGTCGTGACAACCATTGTCGCAACGCAATGAAACTTATAATAATAACACTTTCGGATTATTATTACAAACCGTCACCAACGGTCCGTACATATTTTCAAAACACAAACAACACTAAAACATTTGGACATAACTAGTTGAATGAACAACTAGCATACATGGTCTGTTGAGACATCTACTCATTGTTATTAGCTTGCGCGTTTAGGACGCCCGGCGGGTTACAGTCTACGAACATCATAGCTTTGCTTATTGCTACATATTCATCAGACTCAGGTGAGTCTTATAGCCCCTTATTTTACTGTTTTCAACCCAGGGGTGGGAATACATGCTCAGTTTTTATTTACATGTGAACACCAGTACAAAACTCGATATATTGACTGCATGAGTTGTTTTACTAATCATGAAGCCCTCCACATCATAATTTGTTAATACGGATTTAGCGTGAATGTTAGTGTATGGTACCATATAGGATTGACAATCCTCGTCCGGGATAGTCGCGCTACCACGACTGCGGTCGAACGGACGCATTATCATTTGTTCATACGTGTGTTGATTAGGCACATGCAGGAGGCACCCTCGCTCAGGCACTTAATTGTGATCCTGACACCCTCAGTTAAGCTCAAACTATGGCCTCAGGGCAGTAAAATACAATCATTTATTTGTTTAATTACAAATCATCATACTTCAATCTTGTGGTTCATGACTCATATTTCATCATTTTACAAACCTGTGAGCTCACCAGCTTTTAACTGACCTTTTAGCATGTATTCTCAAGTACACAGTAGTGGTAGATCTGCTCAGGATTATATAGCTCGAGTCACATACAGACATCAGGAGATTCCCTTGCATTTCTGTATTTTGTACAACTAGATATGCCCTAGAATCTCTATGCATTTGAAACACGAGCTTTTGTAACTATTATACATTGTAAAACTTTTATAATATCAATGTATTTGAAAATGACGCATATAGAGTCATTCATTATATATCTTTGTGCTTTGATTACCGTACTAGTCACGCCCCGACCTGAATCGCTTCCGTACCATAACTTGGGGGTGCGACATTAGTTGACAAGGCGCTAACATGGTGAAACAGTCAACTCCAATCTCTTGGAAGGGAAACTGCTCACTCCCTGTCATGGGGAGTACTGAAGAATATGATGTTGGAAGAAATCTGTCCCTGTAGTGAGATGTAGAAAGTAGAGATGGACTTATGGGACATCAAGATGATTGGTGCTGATGTCACTGGGTACACCACTAAGTTTCAGGAACTAGCACGGCTAGTGCCGCATATGGTGACACCCGAGTATAAACGCATTGAGCGTTATATCTGGGGATTGGCACCACAGATCAGGAGTTTGGTTACGTTATCAAACCCTGATCATTCAGGACCGCTGTTACTCTAGCGCAGAGATTGAC
Source organism: Pseudognaphalium luteoalbum (assembly GCA_963422505.1). NCBI lineage: Eukaryota > Viridiplantae > Streptophyta > Magnoliopsida > Asterales > Asteraceae > Pseudognaphalium > Pseudognaphalium luteoalbum. Next base: position 56,430,177 of record OY730196.1, read on the forward strand.
CGATGAGGTGGTCAGGATGAGGACACTTACTAAGAAAGCTGTTTCAGGTAAGCGTGAACCGGATGGTACTAAAGCTGGAAATTCTAGGAAGGGAAAGCGAAAATGGAGTGACCGACAGGGTCAACAGGGTGAGAAGCATTCAGGAAACGTTAAAGCTTATGCTGCCACTACCACCGAGTCAAAACCATACTTGGGTAACAAACCCAAATGTGATAAATGTAATCGACACCACGAGGGTGGGTGTGGGTATTGCGGCAACTGTAAGATATGGGGTCACAAAACCCAGGACTGTAGAACTAACCCTCCTCCACGAGCAAACAATGAGTGCCAGAACCAGGGGTGTTTCGAATGTGGTGACCTAAGGCATTTCCGGAACCGATGCCCCAAACTCAACAATCAGAACCGCAACAACAACAATCAAAACACCAACAACCGTGGTAACAACAATGACCAAGCCAACAACAACAACAATCAAGTGGCTCGAGGAAGGGCATTCATAATCGGAGCATATTTCCCTAACACCGTCACTGGTACGTTTCTCGTAAAAAACCATTATGCCTCTGTGTTAATTGATTCGGGTGCTGATTTAAGTTTTGTGTCTACTGAGTTTAGACCACTATTAGAACTTGGGTCCCGTAAGTTAGATAACAGATACTCTATAGAATTAGCCGATGGTGAGTTGATCGAGTCAGGAGAAATAGTACTGGGATGCACCTTGGAGTTAGAAGGTCATCTCTTCAAAATAGACTTGTTACCGGTTAAGTTGGGAAGTTTCTACATTGTAGTCGGTATGGATTGGCTGTCAAAGAACCACGCTGAAATTATCTGCTTCGAAAAGTTGGTACGCATACCGCTACCGACAGGAGAAACTTTAGTAATATGAGGTGAGAAATGAAAGAGTGTCGTGAAAATGATTACTTGCATGAAAACCAGTAAGTATCTCCGAAAGGGATACCAAGCACTTCTGGTACACGTTGTGGAAAAGAAACTTGAGGAGCATAACATAAATGATATACCTATTGTACATGACTATCCAGGAGTGTTTCCTGACGAATTACCAGGATGGCCATCTCCACGACAGGTTGAATTTCATATCGATCTGGTTCCCGGAGTTGCACCAATTGCACGTGCACCTTATCATTTAGCTCCATCGGAGGTGCAGGAGTTGTCTACACAGTTACAAGAACTCCTAGACTTAGGATTCATTCGACCAAGCTTTTCACCTTGGGGAGCTCCGATTTTGTTTGTTAAGAAGAAGGATGGATCCATGCGGGTGTGATTGATTATCGAGAAATGAACAAAGTTACTATCAAGAACTGATACCCATTATCATGTATCGATGATCTGTTTGATCAACTGCAAGGGTCGAGCTTCTACTCGAAAATCGATCTACGATCTGGTTACCACCAACTAAAGGTTCGGGAAGAGGATATACCGAAAATTGCATTCTGAACTCGTTACGGTCACTACGAGTTCCAAGTCATGCCTTTTGGTTTGACAAACGCACCAGCAGTATTCATGGATCTCATTAATAGAGTTTGCAAACCCTATCTCGACAAATTCGTCATCGTTTTCATTGATGAAATTATGATCTATTCACGAACAAAAGAGGATCATGAACAACACCCGAAACTTATCCTCAAAGTGTTAGAGAAAGAGAAACTGTATGCAAAGTTCTCTAAGTGCGAGTTTTGGATGCGAGAAGTTCACTTCCTTGGTCACGTGATAAATGATAAAGGAAGCCATGTGGACCCCTCCAAAATTGAAGCAATTAAAAACTGGGAAGCCCCGAAGACCCCAACTGAGGTTCGACAATGTCTTGGTCTAGCTGGCTATTACCGTTGATTTATTGAGAATTTTTCGAAAGTAGCCCAGCCACTTACCGTGTTAACTCATAAAGACAAGAAATTTGACTACCTTTGGTTGTTCCTTGACTTCCATATGTTTGTACTCCACCTTGAAGTGTTTCAAGTACTATATCGAGTAACAGTCGAATAGAGGCCGTCATATTACTTTACGATAATTAAGACCATTTATATTTGATGCGTGTGAAAGTGTCTAGTTTTATTAATTATAAATGGAAATACCTTATTTATACTTTTCACACAACCAGGCAAGAATAGCAGATCGAATGCTAATATAGATTTGGTAAGACCGAGTCGATCACGGGAACGGTAGTTATTTATAAAAATAGAAAATACTCATTAGTTACAAAACAGTAAATAAGGGGGGTGTTTGAGTTCCGTTCGAACATAAGATTTGTAAATAAAAATTAAAACTAAATTAAAATGATAAATAAATAATAATAGGAAGAAATAGTAATTGTATAATTAACTTTACTCATATTCATAAATCCCGATTCATCGCATATTAATTATTTAATTATGATTTCTGTTAAATCAACTTAGTCACTAATCAAAGATTCTAAATTGAATGTAAATTAGTCTCCTGTTCAGGTTAACTAATTCCTACAATCTAAGAGTCCACATTAAACATTGATCCAATGTCACAATATTATTAGTCTATTGTGTGTTTTACCCTAAATTGTGCATTAAACATTCATAAATCATTATAATTAACTCTAATGGTACGAATCAACAATACCCAATAATTTCTTATTGACTTGTTCACCTTAAAGTGCATAGATCTTATTATCTTAACCTATCAGATTCAATGTATTTAGTAATGGTTAAAATCCTAAAATTAATAACCATCAATAATTAACAATTTCAAAGGAAATCAATCTCTTCGACATTATTAATCACGTTAAGAAATAATCACTAAAAATTACCAATAAACAAGGTTTTAGGAGTAATATAATAGTTTTCAATCAAATAACTTATTCAATATGCAACTACAATCTTTCAATAATCATAATTCGAGTTTAATCAACCGTACAACCACTTAAAATATTCAATTCATCATAAGATAAGTAAAACTTGGATTATAAAATACCAAAATCATCAATGATATCAAATAAACGGAAGTAATACCGAATCAAAAGACGAACTACTCGAAACTAGAGTGAAAAAGCTTCAATCTTGATCTCTCATGCTTCAAAAATACTCCTAAAGTTCGTAAAAGTGCTTCTAGAACCGAAAACAATAAACCCTAGCCGTATATGTCTGCCTCTTCTAATGGTTTAAACTGCCGTTTTTATAGTTTCTGGAAAAATGATCCATACGGCGGATGGATTATTCCTTCCAGCGTATGGATTGAATATAAGCCCAGCCCAGTCCCGCGTAAGCCTAGGCCTTAACCAATTGATCCATCCGGCGTATGGATTATTCCATACGGCGGATGGATTGATTTTTCCAGATTTTTCACTTTTCTTCCTGCATTCAAACCATTCTCATTCCAACTTTTATTCCAATCTTCAAGAACGCACCATTTGACTCGTTTATTGACCACTTTCTGTCTCTTTTCTCAGAATCCTTCATTTCCACTACTAATTGAAAATATAAACGAAATTAATATCTAAAACAAACAATTTTCAATAAAAACACGTAGGAATCGGGATGAAATACTATGCAAATATAGTACTTTTACATACTTATCAAATACTCCCTACTTGAATCCTACTTGTCCTCAAGTAGACTGTCAATTATGGTTCAAAAGAATATATAACTCCACAAGGAATTACATAACATCACCATTTTCAAATCAAGCTTTCACCTTTAACAATATAATAAATCTAAAGTTAAAAATTAAGAAACTATGAGGTAACAAAAATAATCTACAGTTAAATTTATTATTATTATAAAATCAAATAGTCCACGATGATTACTGATATTATTGTCCATTTAAACAATATATATTTAATCAATTCTGAGCTTAATTATTATTATTCATATAAATGCCCCTTTATATTCCCAAAAGTTATATACTCTCATATTCCTAAAATTCCAATAGTACATATTAATGGAATCTAACTAAAATAATCATTTTTCAAATCAAGACATAGGTGACAGGTCTATGCCTCAACACAACAGAGTGACATAACTTGATTTTGGTTTAGCAATAATGTTTTAGTCAGATCATTGGTGACAGGTATGTACCGACGTACAACAAAGCGACTTAATTTGACTACATTTTAAATTCTTGAGTTCATCAAACTCTTTTTGCTCTTTTTAATTAGATATACTGACGGAGACCAGATATGTACTTACGTACAACAGAGGAAACAACACCCAGTATATCCCCAAATGATATTTATTGAATTCCAAAAATATGGCATATCGCATGCTATTAATATGAAAATTAAGACAAACGTCATATATAACTAAAGTTCTTCTAAAGGTAACATCTATTCCTTTTACTTAAAATTTAAAAGCTCAAAAACCTTCATAAAGATTGCCTATCAATACATCATATAATGAAACTAAATAACATTTATCAACAAAATAACCTTTCTTAAAGTGTAGAGAATTTTAAATTAAACCTACATAATTACAAAATAATATAACCTTAGAAATACTGAAAATTAAATTTAAAAATTTGTGTTGAAAATTAAGCAACTTATAACCTCGTAGTTATATATGAAAATCAATTAAATTATGACATCTACTCAACACTTGAAAACAATTAAGTGAAAACATAAACTAAAGGTTTTCTCTCCCATCTCCCACTTTAAAGTGTACAATACCCTCATTGAAGTGAAAATAAACTATCAAAGATGGGATAAAAATAAAAGAATTGAGAACAGAAAACTCCCCTGGAATAATGTGCGATTTAATGAGCAAAATTAAACCGATCAGATGCGCTCATAAAACCTTGAGTGAATATCGCTGAACTTACTGCCAGCATCTCACGCGCGCAAAACAAAATTCTGGGAGATCAACCAACAAACACAATCAAATGATACCAAATTAAACATCCTAATAAAACAAATAAAAACAAACCAAACCTAAAACTACCAATCTAAACATACTTAAAATCCTATAAATAAAAATAGTTATAATAATAATAACAAAGATAATGTCTGAAATCATAGACCAAATAGGATGAACATCATCCTAATCACTGTCGTCCTCCTCCTGGCTCCTGTAGGGATGTGATGGTCCTGGCTGCTGTGATGGTGGTGATGGCATGAACTCCTGCGACATCTGGTAGTGAAATGGCTGGTATGGCAGATGGCTAACATCAAACAACTGAGAAAAGAGGCTATCCTGATAGTCCAGATGAGCACTGGTCTGATGAAAATGTTGCCTCTCCATAAGCTCCATCTGATCAAACTGCTGAGTGTGACGGAGGTCCATCTGAGATAACTGTTGCGATAGATGATCAAACTTTGCAGCATCCCCTCTGCTATGGCCACGAACCGCGCCTCTGCCTACATCACTACTACTAGCATCTCCTCTGCCCCCAGGAATCCTAACATGTCTGGGCTGCAAAACTTGCCCCCTCGGAGTGGTAGCAACCCAATAATACATCTCTGCATCACCACCAGTAAGAATACATGGCTCAATAATATCAAGGCCCTTAAGTCGTCGTGCCGTCAGCCAACCCATCCCAGGCTGAACAGTAGTGCATGTCCCAAGCTCTTCCTGAGTCTCTAGCCTAAAATGCCTAGCTAATCTGGTCACAAACTGGCCACCACACAGACTACTCGTTTCTCTCATACCTGTAGCCCGCTTAGACATCCATTTAGCTTGTCTCCATGGCACATTCACCAACTGCCGCCTCACAATCGCACTCAGATAAAACAAATCAGGACGTGAAACCTTTTCAGGTCCCTCTCGACGGCCAACAATAGTATATGTCAACAATCGGTGAATGAAACGGTGATGAGGATCTCTAATAGCTCGATATGACGGAGACATATCACCATACGGACCCTGAGCAATGCTCTGCCATTCCTGCTCATTCTCTAAAGAATTAAGCTTCTTTACTGCTCCCGCTGACAAATGCCTCAAAAAATTAGGGTTATGAATCTCATTGGGTTCATACAACCTAACACCTATAGCAAACTCTACCAATGACATATGTCTTGGCTGCCCGCCAAGCTGAAACGAGATGGAAGGAATCCAGTTAGTCACCCTGCTCTCAAATCTGAATGTGTTGTAGAACTCAACCACGGGCTCTCTGTATATGTGCTCCCTGATGCTAAACATCCTATACCAAGCATACGAAACAAACCCGACATTACCATCTTCAAGTACATAGGTTGTAGATAGCAAATTCCTAATTGTCTCATGGCCTGTAGAAAATCCATTCCTTTCAACAACCCAATCAAAAACATTCCAGTCAACCGCATCAAAAACCTCAATTGGCTGGTCAATGTTCTCAGCCAAACTTTTCCTAAACCGGTATCTGGTTGTCTCCGAGTAAGAATCGCGGAATGTAAAATATCGATGAGACCTTAACAAAGGGTTTCCCAATACTTGTCCTCCGCGTGTTCTTCTACTTGCCATTATAACTGCTCAAAAACAACAACTATTAGTGGATCATGTAATAGAGGGTTAATAAAAATTTCACCAGCATTTCGGCTATAAAGTGGATAATCCCTCACTTTATTTTAGCGTGATCAACTGCAAATATCGCAATTCACAATCCCTACTTTCATGAAAATCATATAATACTCAATCTTGAAAAGTAACATACTTATTTAAATTCCATCCCAATTGTCGAATCAAATACAATATATAATAACTTGGTACCACATGAATATATGAATAATCATTTTTCATAATTACTAAAACTCGAGCATTAGTAACTAACAACCATTCATACCGTTCATCATGAATTATTAATATATGCATTTTGATACAATCACAAAACGACAATTCATTAACACATCCCATTCACAAATACTTGCGTACCAGACAAAAATTTGCAAACACAATCATGCCATCAGAAACTTATTAGCATTTAAACCAATAACATAGCAATTGAGTAAATATACCAATCCACATTATATAACCAAGAACAACTATTAAAAATCACACAAATAGTTCAACACATTACAAAAATTGACACGGCAATCCATCATATAAGTAACATAACACCATAATTAACCCATACATTCCTAAAATCATGCTCAAATCCGAAACCCCAAATTTTCATTCATAAACCCTAACGAATTTAACTCAAAATTACGCAACGAAATTTAAAATTGTGAGTCATACCTTGAAGAGGGAATGTTAGGGGTGAAGAAAATGTAAATAAATGGGAGTGGAAATGGTTGGAAGTGGTGGTGTGTGTGTGAACAGCCGCGGCAGCAGAGGGCAGTGGTGGTGGTGAGTTTTGTGGTTAAAAACTGAAAAAGAAAGGGTTGTGGCTGTTTTTACCTTTTTCGATCCATACGGCAGATGGAATAATCCATTCGGCGTATGGATTTAAGTCTGGTCAAAATGAGTTAGTGAGCCCAGTCAACGAGCCCGTTTAGCCCAACTAATCCATACGGCGTATGGATTACTCCATACGGCATATGGATGGTTTTCCAGAAACTTTTTCAAAAATTGAAATTTAACCGTAGCTAAGCTTATCACTTAATTAATACAGTTAAATACCAAACCTGGAGGATAATCACAACTTCAAATCTTCACAATTCCACACTAAATACATAAATAACACAAATTAACAATCTATAAAAAAAAATGCATAAGCTTCATTCACACACAAAATAAATGTTCAAACTTCAATCACACAAATAATACTCGAATTCAAAATAAACAAAATGTCAGAAATCCAAAGCAATGATAAGAAAAAATAAAGAATGAAATTAGTGCATGGGATAGAGATCTAGGAAACGCTCCATTAATCGGGCAACCACATTTTCGACTCCATAACCAAACATCAAAAAATTAGTCAAGTGCTCAGTAGCAATAGGCTGAAGATAGATCAAGTCCCAACTAATTTTCTTTATCGCCTTAATATTTTCTCCCTCAGGCACCATAACCAATTTATCATCTTCCAACTTATATTCACGGTCGGGGTTATTCTCCTCTAGCTCGCTCATAAACTCCCAACATGCATCTATTATTCCATGGTGTTTTCCCATCAGTGGACTTTTTCTCAAGTATCTCACCTGTCTTTCTATCTTTTGAAGGACCACCTCCTGAATGTTACTAAAGTCCAACCCCGATTTCCTGAATATCTCAACGATCCTCGTGTAGATTTCCACCATTCCAAAGTGGAAATGCTCCCTTGGGGTTAAAATCTTAGTTACATCCACTAGTGCTCCCAAATCCTCCACCAAATAGATAGCTAAATCAACCTTACTATCTGGACAAATAAAATCTAAGTGTGGTCTTCCTCTTTCTTCAGCAGCTAAAAGCTCCAACTTAGATACCATTCCTTTAAGATAAAAATGTATTGTGTTGGACACTACTACTCGGTAGGGTGATGAATCTCTCAGATGGTCATCTAAGTGTAGCAATCTAACCAAAGCTCTCAAACTAACTTCAAACACCTTATCAGCTTCTGAGCTCGGATCTCCAGTAAGTTGATACAATGCTCCAATCATGCGGCTAAAACACGCTGTCTGACTAGCTGAATACGGAAATGATGACTGCCTCTGAATTTCGTAAATCTCGATATGTCGCTTTTTCTGTCGATCAAAGAATGTCTTCTCAGCATCAATCCTCGAGTCCAACTCATCCTCGAAATTTCTCAGCTCATCAATAAACCGTTGTTCACACCCAAATTGCTTAATTAAATCTGTAGCATCCAATACCTCTTGGATCAACACTAACTGATTATCCGGGAAATACACTGTAGACTGCCTTATTATTTCCGTTCATTACAGACAATCCCATCTAAATTTCTCGATAGCATTCAACAACTCTTGACATGTTGAAGTGATAGGAATAGCCTTACGACCTAAATGAGTAAATGACAGAATAGTGTCATCAGAACTAGAATAAGAACTATCATTGTTCATCCCCCTGACCATGTTGAAATTGTTGGCATCGCTTTCAAAACTTCTCGACATTCTGATTACAACCTAAATAAAAAATAAATTTGAAATACAAACACCACTAACGAAAAACAAGTTAGCACACACAAAAATAAACAAATATTAATAACATATACACAATTTAACAAATAGAATTCCAACCGGCGGATGGATTTCCATCCACCGGTTGAAACTAAACCCCAAAAAGTTTACCCAAATTAAGAGTAATCAGTTTCACCAGTTATTCAACAAAAGCTTATTATCACGATTAATTAAACTAATTTAACAACTTTTTACAACAACTCTATTAACAAAATATGAAATACAAAACTTTACAATTACTAAATCCTATTTAAATAAACAACGCAACCGTTCCCCGACAGCGGCGTCAAAAACTTGATGCGTGTGAAAGCGTCTAGTTTTATTAGTTGTAAATGGAAATACCTTATTTATACGTTTCATACAACCAGGCAAGAATACCTGATCGAATGCTAATATAGATTTGGTAAGACCGAGTCGATCACGGGAACGGTAGTTATTTATAAAAATAGAAAATACTCATTAGTTAGAAAACGGTAAATAAGGAGGGCGTTTAAGTTCCGTTCGAACATAAGATTTGTAAAAAATAATTAAAACTAAATAAAAACTTTAAATTAAAATGATAAATAAATAACAATAGGAAGAAATAGTAATTGTATAATTAACTTCACTCGGATTCATATATCCCGATTCATCGCATATTGATTATTTAATTGTGATTTCTGTTAAATCAACTTAGTCACTAATCAAAGATTCTAAATTGAATGTAAATTAGTCTCCTGTTCAGGTTAACTAATTCCTACAATCTAAGGGTCAACATTAAATATTGATCCAATGTCACAAGATTATTAGTCTATTGTGTGTTTTACCCTAAATTGTGCATTAAACATTCATAACTCATTATAATTAACTCTAATGGTACGAATCAACAATACCCAATAATTTCTTATTGACTTGTTCACCTTAAAGTGCATAGATCTTATTATCTTAACCTATTAGATTCAACGTATTTAGTAATGGTTAAAATCCTAAAATTAATAACCATCAATAATTAACAATTTCAAAGGAAATCAATCTCTTCGACATTATTAATCACGTTAAGAAATAATCACTAAAAATTACCAATAAACAAGGTTTTAGGAGTAATATAATAGTTTTCAATCAAATAACTTATTCAATATGCAACTACAATCTTTCAATAATCATAATTCGAGTTTAATCAACCGTACAACCACTTAAAATATTCAATTCATCATAAGATAAGTAAAACTCGGATTATAAAATACCAAAATCATCAATGATATCAAATAAACGGAAGTAATACCGAATCAAAAGACGAACTACTCGAAACTAGAGTGAAAAAGCTTCAATCTTGATCTCTCATGCTTCAAAAATACTCCTAAAGTTCGTAAAAGTGCTTCTAGAACCGAAAACAATAAACCCTAGCCGTATATGTCTGCCTCTTCTAATGGTTTAAACTGCCGTTTTTATAGTTTCTGGAAAAATGATCCATACGGCGGATGGATTATTCCTTCCAGCGTATGGATTGAATATAAGCCCAGCCCAGTCCCGCGTAAGCCTAGGCCTTAACCAATTGATCCATCCGGCGTATGGATTATTCCATACGGCGGATGGATTGATTTTTCCAGATTTTTCACTTTTCTTCCTGCATTCAAACCATTCTCATTCCAACTTTTATTCCAATCTTCAAGAATGCACCATTTGACTCGTTTATTGACCACTTTCTGTCTCTTTTCTCAGAATCCTTCATTTCCACTACTAATTGAAAATATAAACGAAATTAATATCTAAAACAAACAATTTTCAATAAAAACACGTAGGAATCGGGATGAAATACTATGCAAATATAGTACTTTTACATACTTATCAAATACCCCCTACTTGAATCCTACTTGTCCTCAAGTAGACTGTCAATTATGGTTCAAAAGAATATATAACTCCACAAGGAATTACATAACATCACCATTTTCAAATCAAGCTTTCACCTTTAACAATATAATAAATCTAAAGTTAAAAATTAAGAAACTATGAGGTAACAAAAATAATCTACAGTTAAATTTATTATTATTATAAAATCAAATAGTCCACGATGATTACTGATATTATTGTCCATTTAAACAATATATATTTAATCAATTCTGAGCTTAATTATTATTATTCATATAAATGCCCCTTTATATTCCCAAAAGTTATATACTCTCATATTCCTAAAATTCCAATAGTACATATTAATGGAATCTAACTAAAATAATCATTTTTCAAATCAAGACATAGGTGACAGGTCTATGCCTCAACACAACAGAGTGACATAACTTGATTTTGGTTTAGCAATAATGTTTTAGTCAGATCATTGGTGACAGGTATGTACCGACGTACAACAAAGCGACTTAATTTGACTACATTTTAAATTCTTGAGTTCATCAAACTCTTTTTGCTCTTTTTAATTAGATATACTGACGGAGACCAGATATGTACTTACGTACAACAGAGGAAACAACACCCAGTATATCCCCAAATGATATTTATTGAATTCCAAAAATATGGCATATCGCATGCTATTAATATGAAAATTAAGACAAACGTCATATATAACTAAAGTTCTTCTAAAGGTAACATCTATTCCTTTTACTTAAAATTTAAAAGCTCAAAAACCTTCATAAAGATTGCCTATCAATACATCATATAATGAAACTAAATAACATTTATCAACAAAATAACCTTTCTTAAAGTGTAGAGAATTTTAAATTAAACCTACATAATTACAAAATAATACAACCTTAGAAATACTGAAAATTAAATTTAAAAATTTGTGTTGAAAATTAAGCAACTTATAACCTCGTAGTTATATATGAAAATCAATTAAATTATGACATCTACTCAACACTTGAAAACAATTAAGTGAAAACATAAACTAAAGGTTTTCTCTCCCATCTCCCACTTTAAAGTGTACAATACCCTCATTGAAGTGAAAATAAACTATCAAAGATGGGATAAAAATAAAAGAATTGAGAACAGAAAACTCCCCTGGAATAATGTGCGATTTAATGAGCAAAATTAAACCGATCAGATGCTCTCATAAAACCTTGAGTGAATATCGCTGAACTTACTGCCAGCATCTCACGCGCGCAAAACAAAATTCTGGGAGATCAACCAACAAACACAATCAAATGATACCAAATTAAACATCCTAATAAAACAAATAAAAACAAACCAAACCTAAAACTACCAATCTAAACATACTTAAAATCCTACAAATAAAAATAGTTATAATAATAATAACAAAGATAATGTCTGAAATCATAAACCAAATAGGATGAACATCATCCTAATCACTGTCGTCCTCCTCCTGGCTCCTGTAGGGATGTGATGGTCCTGGCTGCTGTGATGGTGGTGATGGCATGAACTCCTGCGACATCTGGTAGTGAAATGGCTGGTATGGCAGATGGCTAACATCAAACAACTGAGAAAAGAGGCTATCCTGATAGTCCAGATGAGCACTGGTCTGATGAAAATGTTACCTCTCCATAAGCTCCATCTGATCAAACTGCTGAGTGTGACGGAGGTCCATCTGAGATAACTGTTGCGATAGATGATCAAACTTTGCAGCATCCCCTCTGCTATGGCCACGAACCGCGCCTCTGCCTGCATCACTACTACTAGCATCTCCTCTGCCCCCAGGAATCCTAACATGTCTGGGCTGCAAAACTTGCCCCCTCGGAGTGGTAGCAACCCAATAATACATCTCTGCATCACCACCAGTAAGAATACACGGCTCAATAATATCAAGGCCCTTAAGTCGTCGTGCCGTCAGCCAACCCATCCCAGGCTGAACAGTAGTGCATGTCCCAAGCTCTTCCTGAATCTCTAGCCTAAAATGCCTAGCTAATCTGGTCACAAACTGGCCACCACATAGACTACTCGTTTCTCTCATACCTGTAGCCCGCTTAGACATCCATTTAGCTAGTCTCCATGGCACATTCACCAACTGCCGCCTCACAATCGCACTCAGATAAAATAAATCAGGACGTGAAACCTTTTCAGGTCCCTCTCGACGGCCAACAATAGTATATGTCAACAATCGGTGAATGAAACGGTGATGAGGATCTCTAATAGCTCGATATGACGGAGACATATCACCATACGGACCCTGAGCAATGCTCTGCCATTCCTGCTCATTCTCTAAAGAATTAAGCTTCTTTACTGCTCCCGCTGACAAATGCCTCAAAAAATTAGGGTTATGAATCTCATTGGGTTCATACAACCTAACACCTATAGCAAACTCTACCAATGACATATGTCTTGGCTGCCCGCCAAGCTGAAACGAGATGGAAGGAATCCAGTTAGTCACCCTGCTCTCAAATCTGAATGTGTTGTAGAACTCAACCACGGGCTCTCTGTATATGTGCTCCCTGATGCTAAACATCCTATACCAAGCATATGAAACAAACCCGACATTACCATCTTCAAGTACATAGGTTGTAGATAGCAAATTCCTAATTGTCTCATGGCCTGTAGAAAATCCATTCCTTTCAACAACCCAATCAAAAACATTCCAGTCAACCGCATCAAAAACCTCAATTGGCTGGTCAATGTTCTCAGCCAAACTTTTCCTAAACCGGTATCTGGTTGTCTCCGAGTAAGAATCGCGGAATGTAAAATATCGATGAGACCTTAACAAAGGGTTTCCCAATACTTGTCCTCCGCGTGTTCTTCTACTTGCCATTATAACTGCTCAAAAACAACAACTATTAGTGGATCATGTAATAGAGGGTTAATAAAAATTTCACCAGCATTTCGGCTATAAAGTGGATAATCCCTCACTTTATTTTAGCGTGATCAACTGCAAATATCGCAATTCACAATCCCTACTTTCATGAAAATCATATAATACTCAATCTTGAAAAGTAACATACTTATTTAAATTCCATCCCAATTGTCGAATCAAATACAATATATAATAACTTGGTACCACATGAATATATGAATAATCATTTTTCATAATTACTAAAACTCGAGCATTAGTAACTAACAACCATTCATACCGTTCATCATGAATTATTAATATATGCATTTTGATACAATCACAAAACGACAATTCATTAACACATCCCATTCACAAATACTTGCGTACCAGACAAAAATTTGCAAACACAATCATGCCATCAGAAACTTATTAGCATTTCAAACCAATAATATAGCAATTGAGTAAATATACCAATCCACATTATATAACCAAGAACAACTATTAAAAATCACACAAATAGTTCAACACATTACAAAAATTGACACGGCAATCCATCATATAAGTAACATAACACCATAATTAACCCATACATTCCTAAAATCATGCTCAAATCCGAAACCCCAAATTTTCATTCATAAACCCTAACGAATTTAACTCAAAATTACGCAACGAAAATTAAAATTGTGAGTCATACCTTGAAGAGGGAATGTTAGGGGTGAAGAAAATGTAAATAAATGGGAGTGGAAATGGTTGGAAGTGGTGGTGTGTGTGTGAACAGCCGCGGCAGCAGAGGGCAGTGGTGGTGGTGAGTTTTGTGGTTAAAAACTGAAAAAGAAAGGGTTGTGGCTGTTTTTACCTTTTTCGATCCATACGGCAGATGGAATAATCCATTCGGCGTATGGATTTAAGTCTGGTCAAAATGAGTTAGTGAGCCCAGTCAACGAGCCCGTAGCCCAACTAATCCATACGGCGTATGGATTACTCCATACGGCATATGGATGGTTTTCCAGAAACTTTTTCAAAAATTGAATTTTAACCGTAGCTAAGCTTATCACTTAATTAATACAGTTAAATACCAAACCTGGAGGATAATCACAACTTCAAATCTTCACAATTCCACACTAAATACATAAATAACACAAATTAACAATCTATAAAAAAAAATGCATAAGCTTCATTCACACACAAAATAAATGTTCAAACTTCAATCACACAAATAATACTCGAATTCAAAATAAACAAAATGTCAGAAATCCAAAGCAATGATAAGAAAAAATAAAGAATGAAATTAGTGCATGGGATAGAGATCTAGGAAACGCTCCATTAATCGGGCAACCACATTTTCGACTCCATAACCAAACATCAAAAAATTAGTCAAGTGCTCAGTAGCAATAGGCTGAAGATAGATCAAGTCCCAACTAATTTTCTTTATCGCCTTAATATTTTCTCCCTCAGGCGCCATAACCAATTTATCATCTTCCAACTTATATTCACGGTCGGGGTTATTCTCCTCTAGCTCGCTCATAAACTCCCAACATGCATCTATTATTCCATGGTGTTTTCCCATCAGTGGACTTTTTCTCAAGTATCTCACCTGTCTTTCTATCTTTTGAAGGACCACCTCCTGAATGTTACTAAAGTCCAACCCCGATTTCCTGAATATCTCAACGATCCTCGTGTAGATTTCCACCATTCCAAAGTGGAAATGCTCCCTTGGGGTTAAAATCTTAGTTACATCCACTAGTGCTCCCAAATCCTCCACCAAATAGATAGCTAAATCAACCTTACTATCTGGACAAATAAAATCTAAGTGTGGTCTTCCTCTTTCTTCAGCAGCTAAAAGCTCCAACTTAGATACCATTCCTTTAAGATAAAAATGTATTGTGTTGGACACTACTACTCGGTAGGGTGATGAATCTCTCAGATGGTCATCTAAGTGTAGCAATCTAACCAAAGCTCTCAAACTAACTTCAAACACCTTATCAGCTTCTGAGCTCGGATCTCCAGTAAGTTGATACAATGCTCCAATCATGCGGCTAAAACACGCTGTCTGACTAGCTGAATACGGAAATGATGACTGCCTCTGAATTTCGTAAATCTCGATATGTCGCTTTTTCTGTCGATCAAAGAATGTCTTCTCAGCATCAATCCTCGAGTCCAACTCATCCTCGAAATTTCTCAGCTCATCAATAAACCGTTGTTCACACCCAAATTGCTTAATTAAATCTGTAGCATCCAATACCTCTTGGATCAACACTAACTGATTATCCGGGAAATACACTGTAGACTGCCTTATTATTTCCGTTCATTACAGACAATCCCATCTAAATTTCTCGATAGCATTCAACAACTCTTGACATGTTGAAGTGATAGGAATAGCCTTACGACCTAAATGAGTAAATGACAGAATAGTGTCATCAGAACTAGAATAAGAACTATCATTGTTCATCCCCCTGACCATGTTGAAATTGTTGGCATCGCTTTCAAAACTTCTCGACATTCTGATTACAACCTAAATAAAAAATAAATTTGAAATACAAACACCACTAACGAAAAACAAGTTAGCACACACAAAAATAAACAAATATTAATAACATATACACAATTTAACAAATAGAATTCCAACCGGCGGATGGATTTCCATCCACCGGTTGAAACTAAACCCCAAAAAGTTTACCCAAATTAAGAGTAATCAGTTTCACCAGTTATTCAACAAAAGCTTATTATCACGATTAATTAAACTAATTTAACAACTTTTTACAACAACTCTATTAACAAAATATGAAATACAAAACTTTACAATTACTAAATCCTATTTAAATAAACAACGCAACCGTTCCCCGACAGCGGCGTCAAAAACTTGATGCGTGTGAAAGCGTCTAGTTTTATTAGTTGTAAATGGAAATACCTTATTTATACGTTTCATACAACCAGGCAAGAATACCTGATCGAATGCTAATATAGATTTGGTAAGACCGAGTCGATCACGGGAACGGTAGTTATTTATAAAAATAGAAAATACTCATTAGTTAGAAAACGGTAAATAAGGAGGGCGTTTAAGTTCCGTTCGAACATAAGATTTGTAAAAAATAATTAAAACTAAATAAAAACTTTAAATTAAAATGATAAATAAATAACAATAGGAAGAAATAGTAATTGTATAATTAACTTCACTCGGATTCATATATCCCGATTCATCGCATATTGATTATTTAATTGTGATTTCTGTTAAATCAACTTAGTCACTAATCAAAGATTCTAAATTGAATGTAAATTAGTCTCCTGTTCAGGTTAACTAATTCCTACAATCTAAGGGTCAACATTAAATATTGATCCAATGTCACAAGATTATTAGTCTATTGTGTGTTTTACCCTAAATTGTGCATTAAACATTCATAACTCATTATAATTAACTCTAATGGTACGAATCAACAATACCCAATAATTTCTTATTGACTTGTTCACCTTAAAGTGCATAGATCTTATTATCTTAACCTATCAGATTCAACGTATTTAGTAATAGTTAAAATCCTAAAATTAATAACAATCAATAATTAACAATTTCAAAGGAAATCAATCTCTTCGACATTATTAATCACGTTAAGAAATAATCACTAGCAATCATCAATAAACAAGGTTTTACGAGTAATATAATAGTTTTCAATCAAATAACTTATTCAATATGCAAATACAATCTTTCAATAATCATAATCCGAGTTTAATCAACCATACAACCACTTAAAACATTCAATTCATCATAAGATAAGTAAAAATCAGATTATAAAATACCAAAATCATCAATGATATCGAATAAACAGAAGTAATATCGGATCAAAAGACAAACCACTTGAAACTAGAGTGAAAAAGCTTCAATCTTGATCTCTCGTGCTTCAAAAATACTCCTAGTTCGTAAAAGTGCTTCTGGAACCGAAAACAATAAACCCTAGCCGAATATGTCTGCCTCTTCTAATGATAAACTGCCATTTTTATAGTTTCTGGAAAAATGATCCATACGGCGGATGGATTATTCCATCCAGCGTATGGATTGAATATAAGCCCAGCCCAGTCCCGCATAAGCCTGGGCCTTAACCAATTTATCCATCCGGCGTATGGATTATTCCATACGGCGGATGGATTGATTTTTCCATATTTTTCACTTTTCTTCCTGCATTCAAACCATTCTCATTCCAACTTTTATTCCAGTCTTCAAGAATGCACCATTTGACTCGTTTATTGACCACTTTCTGTCTCTTTTCTCAGAATCCTTCATTTCCACTGCTAATTGCAAATATGAATGAAATTAATATCTAAAACAAACAAGTTGCAATAAAAACACGTAGGAATCGGGATGATATACTATGCAAATATATTACTTTTACATACTTATCAATATTTTACCACTATGATGATCCTAAGGCAACAATCAAACAAAAACATGTTATAAGACAATCAAAGCAATACTACCGATCTTTAATATTTAATTATAAATCATCCCATAATTTATTAACTACATCGCAAGCAAACACAACAAGTATACTACTCTCTAATCACGGCAATAACTAAATCTAGCATAATCAATATAAACGTAATTAATTAAGACAGATAAGGATAGAAAGAACCAGGATTAAATGCGAGATAGAATAGACTTGAATTAATTGACACAATTCCGAGCGTACTCCAAAGATTATAATGTGTTCCGCACTTTCCTTCTATTCTAAACAAGCTCCTATACTAGCCTAAAACTAATTTAGTGTAAGAAAATAGAGAGAGAAAGTAGAACTAATAACTAAGTAAAAGTATTCTTCTTAGAATGGTGTGTCTTGAAAATGAGGCTTTGATGGCCTATTTATACTTGAAGAGGGGCTCACTTTAGTAACTTGGGGCACATGTTAGCAAAAGGTAGATAAAGGTCGAGCACATGTACCCTAATGCGCGTAAAGGTCTAGCACATGTACCCTAAAGTTGCGGAAAGGTCTAGCACATGTACCAGGCGAGTACGGGTAAGGATGAAAAAGCACCAGAGAGACGGGGGAGGTGCAGCCGGCGGCGGTTGCAGGGTGGCCGGCGGCGGCTACCTTGCGCTTGCCCCGGTTCATCGTCTTTTACTCGTTTCTTGATTCGCACGTATCTTCTTCGTTATGCGTCTATTTTCGTCGATTCTTTTTGTGTTGGATTCGTTTTTCAAAAATGAAGACTTTGATGAAAATAAATCCTTGAAATGTATCTCTGATCTTTAGATGTCTCATACGAATCATTTGAATCTTCCGGTGTACGTAGAATCTTTATTCTTCATCCGTTTTTGTTGATTCTTCTTTTGTTGGATTCGTATTTTGAAAGCGAACATCTTGGATAAGATGGATCTTGGTGATGGGTATTTTTTCTCTAAATCTTGTTTTGATGTCTTGAATCTTTAAACGTGTGTGGAATCTTCATCCTTCATTCGTTTTACATGATTTTTTCTCGTGCAACTTCATTTTGACCTTCTTGGCAGATTTTCATTGATTTGTGCATTATTTGAGTCCAAGTGCCAAGTATTGTTCCAGAATGAGAGAGATATCGGTGGTAAAAATATGATTTTTTACGCGATATCAAATATCCCACACTTAGAAATTTGCTTGTCCTCAAGCAAACTCAAATTTCAAGCATGGTTAAAGATAAGTAAATAAAGAAATATATTAAGGCAGAACTATTTACTGTGGGGGGTTTTGGAAAAATAAAATATTCATGCTTTTGAAAAGGTAGGGTTTTAATCTTTGGGAGCATGCTTTTTGATCTTGGATACATGACTAGGCGATCCTCTCAAGGTGGTCACTCCAATCACTCAAAGTGTTTAGGGTTTCCTATTCTAATATTATCAATCTCTCAGAATGCCAGTCACGTATCATTTATCATCATAGGCTTGATCGAGAATCAAATCGTTACCTTTTAGGTGAGAGCGAAGTCAATCTAGCCACAATCATTCTAGGAGGAGTGATGTAAGGTTTTTAGAGTGGAGTGTTGGTGATATAAGAGGGGGTTGTGTTGGTTTTTCACGGGTTTCTTTTTGGTGAAGAGGAAAGCTGGAATTTTTTGGAGGATTGACGCCTTTTTCTTATGATTTTTGGAAGGAGTCTTTTTCACCATTTGACTTTCTTTTCTTCTGATTTTTTTCAACGTCATATCCTTGTAGCTTCTCTTCTTTTATCTTTGGAACTTACTATGAAGTTTGAAGGATGCTTTTGAGAGGGTTGGTATAACGTATTTCTTTCTGGGTGTATGGATGGGTTTAAGAATGATGTGATTCGATCTCCTTTTTACTCACCAGTTCGGATTCGAAATGTATAACAGGAGCAAGTTCTGATTCTAAACGCATACATTGGCACACTCAAGAATCAAAGAAGTGAAGCATTAAAAGTGAATGCTTACCACGAATCGAAAATTGGGTTGTTGTGTGCCTAGTCATGCGATGCTCCTTATAGGATTATTAATCTAGTTTTCCAAAGGAATTCATATTTTATTTATCCTTCATCCCCAAAGTAAACTATTCTTTGTCTAAAATTTTCATTTTCAACATATTTTTAACTTAATTTTGAAAGATTTTGTTTAAATTTTCAAGTTACTTTTTGGAGAAGGATGGTCTAAAGAGCAGCGAGTTTAGAATCAAGCGTATACCATTATACTTTTTACAGTAGTGTAACTACTGCTATCCCACACTTAAAGGAACATCATCCTCGATGTTATTCTAAGTTCTGATTGCTGTAAAGATCCCACACTTAGGATTTGAAACATCTAAGACGTATTCTTTTAGCAGTGTGTGTTGGGTTTGAATCCCACACTTAGTGATAAGCATAGTGGATATGGTATATTTATAACGAAAGAAATAGATTGGTATAGAAGTACTCCCCAGTAGTTGTAGTGTTCTATGGTATGCATTTGCCGAACTTCATCTTGTTGGGTTCACTCTTGATCAAGTTTTCTTGTGATTGGTCTCGTAGGTGTGAACACGTTGGATATACTTTCTTTATTTCCAACGTCGAAAACTTGAGGTGTCGGACAGTTCTTAAAACTTCTTCATATATCCAAGTGTGAAAGATAGTCAGAGACTTCATCACTTCTTGGAATGTAAAATTGCAGAAATTTAAACACGGGTTGCCTCCCGAGAAGCGCTCTTTTAAAGTTGAGAGATAGACTTCTTTTCTCCTAACTAGATGGAGATGGATACATCCATGGGATCCACTGTGTTGATGTTATAGGCCCTAGGTTGCGAAAAAGTGTATTGAGGTGGATAGATTCTTATGAAATGATTGACTATTGTCATAATCAATTCATGTGGACTATCTCTCGATGTTTCCTTGTAGTTCAGAAGATGCTCTGAAGTTGTCCTTGTAAGGCTGTGAAGTCCGAAGGTGATGTAATCGACTGCTTTAGTGACAGTCCCACTAAGGTTGGTCATGGTGGTTGTATCTGTCTTAACAACCTCTCTTGGCGGTGGTTTTTGCCATAGCATACAAACGCTAAGAATTGCATTTTTATGTCTTCATAATTCTCGGTTATGGGGTCTCCGCTGAATCTTCTGATGGACGTGCATAGGTCTTCTATTTCCAGGTGCTGATGGTTGTTGAATGGAAAGTTGGATTCTGAGAAAAATAGAACAAGCTGACAAAGTATCTCCTTGCATCCTGAGTAGAATATGAACTTCATTCTGGAGTTACTTTTCTGTTGTTGAATCTCCTGTAGATGGATCGTAACAAAAGTAGCGGTATCAAGTGGTGATTCATGTGTGGCCCTAAAAGGTCGTTCGCGCCTTGATTCCTCCCAAACAAGATAACTAAGTTCTTCAATCAATAACTCGACTTGTTTTTCAATAGTGGAGTTGATAACCATATATCCGCTTTCTTTGGAACTAAGGTGATCTGCTCTATTTAGCAAGTCAAGCAATGATGTGAGGTCAGTCATTGTCAAGATGTTGGCACGACTGCTCGGATGTCCAGTAGTCTCTTTCATAAGCGCTCTAATGGATCCTAACATCTCCCATTGCGTTGAGGTGAATGGGATGTTAGATCTTTTAAGGGCATTGTAGATCCTAGCCTAAATCCGTTTCTGTTGTTGACAGAATTGCAGTTCAGCAAGGGAAAGAGCAAGCATGTTGACTATGCCGCATATTCCTCCTACTACTTTGTCAAATCTTTGGATCAATTCTTCGATCACTTTGTGATCTATGATGGTTTGCGGTTAGTATCTTGTGCGTTTGGAATATTACTCCAGTGTTTCTCTTCTCGTATGATGGTCATGGTTACTTCCCGCCATTTCTTCAGGGGTAAATAGATTAGTTGGCAGTCTGCTTATTCTGTTTTCTTCTTCTATCTTTCTCTTTCCTATTATTTCTTCCATCCTTGGTTTGTTTGCTGATGCATTTTTCATCTTCTGTCCTATTCGTCGTAGGTCAATCGGAAAATATGGCTTGATTGCCAGTTCCTTGCTAGATTTCCTTTCACTTATTGACTTTGTAGTTTCTTTGTCCTCTGTGGTCTTGTTCATGGAGATCATGTACATATCGGCTTGGTCTCCAGCGTTAGGATTATCGATACGGAAAGTGATGGTTTCTCCCTGAGACTACAAACTGATGGTTTGTGCGAAGACATTGATGATTGCCTTGGTCGTATTTAGCTCTTCCTAGTATGATTGGGATGTGTACGTCTTCCTGCATATCCATTACTACAAAATCTGCTGGGTAAAGAAATTTGTCAATCCTAACTAAAACATTTTCAGCTATTCCCCTAGGGTATTTGACCGAGTGGTCAGCCTATATGGTCATTTTGGTAGGTCGAAGATTTTCTAACTCAAGCCTCTTGAAAAGCGAGTATGGCATAAGGTTAACCCTAGCTCCTAAATCGGCAAGAGAACAGATGATGCCTGAATTGTAGATAGAACAGGGGAGAGTAAAACGTCTGGTGTCTCCGAGTTTTTCTGGAATGGTATTTTTCAAGACAGTTGAACATTCCTCGTTCAGCGGGACATTGGGTACTTTGGGTACCTTATCCTTGGTTGTAAGAAGCTTTCTGAAGTACTTTTTGAAATGAACTTCAGATGCGATATCTAGGAATTTCCTATCAAGCTTAAAAGACTTAAGCTTGTCGGGTCGTAGTTTAAGACAAGCCGGAAATGGAATGTTTACTTTCCTATTTGGTGTAGACTCTAAATCTATTGTCTATGGGACAATAGGTGGTTCCTTCACCGGAGAAGAAATCGTAGGTGAGATATGTGCTACTTGAGAGTCTTGAATATGAGAAGCCTCTTTATGGCAACTAGTTGGACAATCTTGAGGTTTAGCATTCATATGCTGTGCTAATTGTCCTAATTGGGATTCGAAAGCTTTTAACAAAGTCAGATGGTCTCTTAAGATGAGATCAGATTGGTCTTGTCTAGCCGAGAGTTATTGAATGACTTGTATCAGGGTGTCGTCAAAACTAGAGGTTTGTGACAAAGAGGGCTCAAACAGTTCGGGTTGGTAAGTTAGTGGGCTATTCCTAGGTGGGTTAAAGGAAGGGTTAGTATTGGGTGGAGTTAGATGAGAGTGAGGAATTTGGGCTGAGTGGTTCAAATTAGCACAATTAAGGCAGGTTTGAACTTGACAGACTTGTTGTGGTTGATTTTTCAATTCCTTGATCTGTTTGGTTAGTTCTTCCACTTGCTGAGCGAGAGTTTTGATAGCTTCATTCCCGATTATAGTTGGTGGATTCACTATTGAGGAGTGATTATCACTGTTCCATTCATGGTTGTGTACAGTCATTTTCTCAATAAGGCTCAAAGCTTCATTTGCCGTGCAGTCTATGAAACTACCTTGAGAGGCGGTATCAAGTAAAGGACGGTGATGTGAGAAGAGACCATTGTAGAAAATGTGCAACTAGTTTGAGTGCTCAAATCGATGATTTGGATATTTCTTAAGCAATCCCTTAAAGTGTTCCCATGCATCGTGGATAGATTCATCATGAACTTGGCGGAAGTTTATGATGTTGGTCCTAAATGTGGCTTGTTTTGATGGGGGGAAATATTTGGCCAAAAATTTGGTTGCTAATTCTACCCTAGAGGTTATAGAGTTAATCTCTAATCCCTCAAACCAGGTTTGTGCATGAAGAGTGAGTGAATAGGGAAATAGGTATAGATAGACTATGTCTTGATTAACCCCAATCAGCTTAAAGGAGTTGGATAAGGAAATGAATTTGTCAAGGTGTGAGTTGGGATCATCATTTGGTAGGCCATGGAATTGACAGAGGTTTTGGACTAACTGAACAATGTGTGGCTTTAACTCGAATGATCCTCTACCAATTTCCGGATAGACAATTGGTCCTCCTCGACCTTCAATCAAACGTTTAGAGTCTTCAGCGATAGTTACACGTGTAGCTGTCATAGTCTCATTGGCAGGTGGTTGACTAGTTGAGTGGATAGGGATAACGTAATTTGTGAAAGTAGTAAAAGGAAGGAAAAATAAAGAAAGACGTAGGGGTCTAAGAAAAACAATTAATCCTAAAGGTTCACTAGCGAGTAAGTTCATCTTGACGCCTATGGATCGTACAATTGGTTCCCCGGCAGCAGTGCCAAAAACTTGATGCGTCACCAGCGGTCAGTAAGGATTTTACCCTTGTCATTGCACCGGCTACTGGCGATGGTGATCAGTGGGTGTTTTAAATTTGTAATTGCGGGGCCTAAGTTTTCCCTAACAATGTTAATCCTAAGGGTAAGCAAGTGGTAGGTATGACCTAGAGTCGTTCTTCAAACCGACTGAATTAAAACTAAGGCGTGACAGATTAGGGCTTTCAAACTAGTGAAGGGTTTATAAAATAGTGGGGGAGTTTTGGTTTTTATATTAACTAACTTAGGCAATTAAATAAATAAAAGCGAAATAAAAATAAAAGATAAAGCAGATAAGATAAAGATAGTGTTTGCTGAGACTTCGTTAATTAAGTTATGGGATGATGTTTGTAGAAACTATCTTAAAAGATATTTGTTAATTGTTACTCTTGGATACTTGTGATGTAAACACTAGATTCCCTACTAATTAAAGTTCCATTAGCATGTCACACCGGGAGCTAGGTTATGGTAACATTACAAAGTATTTAGAATAATAAGCAAAAACTTAATTATGGTTTAATAATACTTTCATATGAACGGGAACAAAATCTAAAGGTACTAGACAAAATTGAATCATATAACGATTCCTCGTCATCCTAACAGATTCGTATAAAAAGTTCATTTATGACTTTAAACCAGCCCTTGCTTAAGACTACCCAATAAATCCCCTAATTATCCACAACGTTCCTCAATTAAAGAGGTTCCGCTGCTTCAAACCTTGGCCATGTCTTGTCCTACGATAAGCCCCCATGTAGCCTTGCGGTTCCATAGTTTCATACCTTTGACAAATTATATTGACACAGATGACTGACTACCTTTCAATTGGACGTCGTTAAAAAGGTGTTATAATCACGTTTATTGGTGGAAAGGCGATTAGATTAATTTGAAGTTTAAAAGTCTATTTAGAAAGGTTAATTAAACTAGGTTTCTCATTTTATATATTAGTCTGTAATATAACTATCTTCGGTCGTTACTCGACTTCCATACATTTGTACTCCACCTTGAAGTGTTTCCGGTACTATATCGAATAATAGTCGAATAGCGGCCGTCATATTACTTTGTAATATTGTACCGTTTCGTAATATGACTACCTTCGGTCGTTCCTCGACTTCCAAACATTTTTACTCCACCTTGAAGTGTTTCTAGTACTATATCGAGTAACAGTCGAATAGGGGCCGTCATATTACTTTACGATAATTAAGACCGTTTATATTTTACCACTATGATGATCCTAAGGCAACAACCAAACAAGAACATGCAATAAGACGATCAAAGTAATACTCCTGATCTTTAATATTAAATTATAAATCATTCCATAATTTACTAACTACATCGCAAGCAAACACAACAAGTATACTACTCTCTAATCATGGCAATAACTAAATCTAGCATAATCAATATAAACGTAATTAATTAAGATAGATAAGGATAGAAAGAACCAGAATTAAATGCGAGATAGAATAGACTTGAATTAATTGACACAATTCCGAGCGTACTCCAAAGATTATAATGTGTTCCGCACTTTCCTTCTCTTTCTAAACAAGCTCCTATACTAGCCTAAAACTAATTTAGTGTAAGAAAATAGAGAGAGAAAGTAGAACTAATAACTAAGTAGAAGTATTTTTCTAAGAATGGTGTGTCTTGAAAATGAGGCTTTGATGGCCTATTTATACTTGAAGAGGGGCTCACTTTAGCAACTTGGGGCACATGTTAGCAAAAGGTGGATAAAGGTCTAGCACATGTACCCTAAAGCGCGTAAAGGTCTAGCACATGTACCCTAAAGTTGTGAAAAGGTCTAGCATATGTACCAGGCGAGTACGGGAAAGGACAAAAAACCACCAGAGAGACGGGGGAGGTGCAGCCGGCGGTGGCTGCCTTGCGCCAGCCCCGGTTCACCGTCTTTTGCTCGTTTCTTCATTCGTGCGTATCTTCTTCTTGTTTTGATCGATTCTTTTATTCGTCCGTTTTCATCGATTCTTTTAGTGTTGGATTCGTTTTCAAAAATGAAGACTTTGATGATAATAAATCCCTGAAATGTATCTCTGATCTTTAGATGTCTCCTACGAATCGTTTGAATCTTCCGCTGTACGTAGAATCTTCATTCTTCATCCGTTTTTGCTGATTCTTCTTCTGTTGGATTCGTATTTTGAAAATGAACATCTTGGAAAAGATGGATCTTGGTGATGGTTACTTTGTCTCTAAATCTTGTTTTGATGTTTTGAATCTTCAAACGTGTGTGGAATCTTCGTCTTTCGTTCATTTTACTTGATTTTTTCTTGTGCAACTTCATTTTGACCTTCTTGGCAGATTTTCATTGATTTGTGCATTATTTGAGTCCAAATGCCAAGTATTGTTCCAGAATGAGAGAGATATCGGTGGTAAAAACATTACTTTTTACGCGATATCAATAATCCTCCTGTCCCAAATCCCGCACACAACTTGAACTTCTCACTACTCTCAGTTCTTGGGAGGGAAAGACTGACCGGTCCAAATTATATGGACTGGATGCATAACCTAAGGTTTACCTTAAGGTACGAGAACAAGGACTAGTCAAGGAGTATGTTCTCGATGAGCAGATTCCCGTAATTGATGATGATTCAACCCATGAGGAGAATGAGGCACACCGGAAACATTATGATGATGTGAATAAAGTGTCATGTATCATGGCATCGTCCATGAGCCCTGAATTGCAAAAGACTTTTGAGAATACTTGGGCTTATGAAATGAACCGACAGCTGAAAGAAATGTTTTAGGCCAAGGAAAGCAAAGAACGCCTTGATGTGGTTAAATCACTCATGGATTGCAAACTGAAACCTGGAGCATCTATCTGTGCTTTCGTCTAGGAGATGAAAGGGTACTTTGATAGGTTTGAATCATTGAATATGATGTTTGACACAGAGTTTTTCATTGCCATAATTTTGTCATGTCTGCTAGCTATCTACAATCAGTTTGTAATATCATATTAGATAAATATGAATGAGAGAGAAGGCTCAATAATGGAACTCCATAATCTACTGCAAACCGCTGAGCAAGGAATCAAAAAGGATGATGTGTCCTCTAGCTCAGCAGCTCCTGTGTTGGCAATTGGTCAAAATGCAAAGAGAAGAAAGAGGTCAAATTAGAAAGCAAAAACTACGAATGGAAAGTCCAATCGTGGGTCCAAAAGAAAGACTGATTCTGATATTGCACCAGCAAGTGATCCAAAGGAAGCAGTGTGTTTTTACTGCAACACAAAGGGGCACTGGAAGCGTAGCTGCCCAAAATACCTGAAGGACCTTGAGGATGGTAAGGTCGAAAAGAGTGTTCACTCAGCTATGTTCATGATCGAACTCCATAATAATACAACTTCTAATTCGTGGGTTATGGATACAGGGTGTGGTACTCACATTTGCATTATATTGCAAGGTCTAAAGGAAAGTAGGAAGTTGAAGCATGGGTAGCTCAACCTAGTCATGGGAAACAGAGGAATCATGCCTGTAATCGAGATAGGAAAATATGAGCTCGTTCTAGTCTCTGGAGTTAGGGTTGATTTAAATAATTGCTGTTATTCGTCAGAAATGACTAGATACATAATTTCATTTTATGCTTTGTTTAAGGATGGTTATCGATTTTCATTTGATAATGAGAATGGTGATATTTTGGTTTATTAAAATGGTTGTTTTATTTTTAAAGCTTCTCCTTACAATGGCATATATGAAAATGTTGAATATGTAAGCAATTTGATTTTAAATGTTGATTCATCTAATGAGCTTGATAAATCCAAATTGTGGCATTATCGTCTTGGGCATGTAAACAAGAAATGCATCAGCCAACTCCAAAATGATGGAGTGTTGGAATCATTCGACCTCAAATTGGATAATATATGTGAATCTTTCTTATTGGGCAAGATTACTAAATCACCATTCACATGGTCATGTGAAAGAGGTGAAGGACTGTTGGACTTGGTACACACAGATGTTTGTGGACCATTTGGATGTGCCACAAAAGATGGAAATCGGTACTATGTTACATTTATTGATGACTACAGTAGATTTGGACATGTTTATCTGATTAAGCATAGTTCAGATACTTTGAGATATTCAAAAGATATCAAAGAGAAGTAGAGAATCAACTGGGCATAAAGATAAAGGTTCTATGATCCGATAGGGGAGGAGAATACCTTAGTATCGAGTTTCTCGAACATCTTAGAGATTGTGGAATAGTTTCACAATTAACTCCTCCTAGAATGCCACAACTTAATGGTGTTGCTGAGAGGAGAAATAGAACCTTGTTGGACATGGTTTGGTCTATGATGAGTCGGTCTACTTCCGACAAGTTTTTAGGGTTATGCATTAGAAACAGCCGCTCGCATCTTAAATCTTTTACCCACCAAGAAGGTTTCAAAGACACCTTATGAGATATGGAAGGGGAAACGTCCTTCTCTTGGTCACATCAAAATCTGGGGTTGTGAAGTTTTCGTTAGACGAGAAACTCAGGACAAACTAGACTCCAGATCTGAAAAGTGTCTTTTCATTGGTTATCTACAAGAATCGTTTGGATATCTATTCTACACACCCACGGAAAATGTTGTCTTTGTAGCTCAAAGAGGAGTGTTCCTTGAGAGAGAAATGATATCTAAAGAGGACGGTGGGAGTAAAATTGATCTTGAAGAAATTCAAGAGACAACCGATGAAGAACCTACAGTAAACACATGTTCAACAAGAGGTAGAAACACCTGTTGAACCTAAAGACATATCCTTACCCGCTCGCAGAACCAGTAGTAGAGTTAGCAAGCCTCCTCAGTTCCATTATAATTTCCACATAGAAGAGGATAAAATTAGTGACTGTACACTAAATGACTTAGATGATCCTGCTAATTACAAGGAATCGATGGCAGGCCCTGAGGCTGCTAAGTGGAAGGAAGCTATGAAAAGTGAAATTCAGTCTATGTATGAAAATCAAGTTTGGAATTTGGTTGACACTACATCCGGTCTTAAGACGGTGGGTTGTAAGTGGATCTTCAAGAAGAAGATAGACATGGATGGGAAAGTACACACTTATAAAGCTAGGTTGGTAGCGAAGGGCTATACTCAAACCCACAAGATTGATTATGAGGAAACCTTCTCACCAGTAGCCAAGATAAAGTCAATTAGGATAATGTTAGCCATAGCTGCATTTCATGATTATGAAATTTGGCAGATGGATCTCAAAACCGTCTTCCTTAACGGGAAACTAACAAAGGATGTGTTCATGGCACAACCGGAGGGTTTTGAAAATGCAAAGTCTCCCAATAGAGTGTGTAAGCTTCAAAAGGCTATTTATGGACTTAAACAAGCCTCTCATAGTTGGAATCTCTGCTTCCATGAGAAAGTCACAGAATTTGGATTTTCTAGAAGCGAAGATGAGTCCTGTATATATGTCAAGTTCAGTGGGAGTGTTATAGTCTTCCTAGTGTTATATGTGGGTGATATACTACTCATAGGAAATGATATCTCAACATTACAAGGTGTAAAGGATTGGTTGGGAAAATGTTTCGCTATGAAAGACTTGGGAGATGCAGCATATATTCTTGGTATAAAGATTTATAGAGATTGGTCGAGACGTCTCATAGGACTTAGCCAGGACACATACTTAGATAAATTTTGAAAAGATTCAAAATGGAGAACTCTAAGAAAGGGAATCTACCCTTACATCATGGCATTAAGATCAGTAAGGGTCTTTGTCTGAAATCTAAGGAAGAATCGGATAAAATGAGTCGAGTCCCATATGTTTCGGCTATAGGATCGATCATGTATGCCATGATGTGTACGAGGCCTGATGTCTCATTTGCTTTGAGCTTAGTGAGTCGACATTAGCAGAATCCTGGTGAAGGTCATTGGATAGCTGTAAAGAATATTCTTAAGTATTTGAGAAATACTAAGGACGGGTTCTTGGTTTATGGTGGAGAAGAAGAACTCAGAGTAATGGGTTATAGTGATGAAAGTTTCCGAACAGATAGAAATGATAGTTGTTCATAGTCTGGTTGGGTATACTTACTGAATGGGGGAGCGGTGACTTGGAAAAGTTCCAAGCAAGATACGGTGGCAGACTCAACGTGCGAGTCTGAGTACATAGCGGCTTGCGAGGCTTCAAAGGAAGCCATCTGGATTAAGAATTTCATTGGATATCTTGGAGTTGTTCCAATGGTTCAAGACCCCATTGAAATATTATGTGATAATGAAAGTGCGTTCGCCTTGAGTAGAGAACCCAAGGATCACGGAAAGCCAAAGCACAATGAAAGAAAATACCATTTTGTTCGGAGAAAAGTAGAAGAAGGACACGTGATTGTCAAGAGCATAAGATCAGAGGATAATCCGGCTGATCCATTCACAAAGCCACTTGGAAAATCCAAACATGATGAGCATGCTAGGAGCATAGGTTGAAAGATAATGTAAATTTTTAGTTGTTAGTTTGATTTTTGAAACATTGTAAACAATGATGGAAATTATAATAAACTTGGTGATTAAATAATAGAGATTTATTTATTGGAAGGAGTTCTACCATTTACTATTGTTTGTCATTGTGTTTCAAGTTTTGCATGTTTAGACACCACTTCCCGAGTAAAACAGTTTTACTTAAACCTCCTCAGACGTTAACAATCCTGGAAGTAAGTGACGAATCAAGACTGTGATGGAGTGTTAGTAGATTGTATATGAAGATTAGACATGGCATGGAGAATGCTGCAACACTCATGGGTACTTAATGGGGATTTAAGTATAGGAGAGACCAATACTTAAAGAGATCACTTCATGGATTAAATCACGAGTGATCTTAAGATGATAATATCTTCTATTCTTGAAATTGAGATGCATTGAGTTTCTAATTTTTCAAGTCTGTTATACATTAGCCTATTCTAACATTGTGCGTAAATGCCAGTCATAAAGGGTATGCTAGGTATGACATGATGAGTTGACCATTACTATGTAGTCAAAATTTATTTGTTCCTTTTTGCCTAATGGGAAAAGCGATATCTTGGGCCCTCTGATGATTAAAGATTGACTCTAAAGTGTTGGGCCTGGCCGAGACAAAGTTGATGGTTCAATTGTCTCATAAAGTCAATGTAATCGGAAATCAGAAACTAATTATGAATCTTGAGATTGATAAAAATCCATGTCTCGATTCATACGATATCAGTAGAACAAAGAAATAGTTGATCACTTATCTAAAGGGCTAACTCTAGGATAAGAATCAGAGTTCGGCAGTAGCATTGGATAGCACTCTCTGCTTAGTTAATGGATAGGCTTAAACCAATAATAGTTGATGAATTGTCCAAGTTTCACCTATTGGAATAATGTCCAATATCATAACTAATTGGTAGGTACATCATTAAAAGTGGAGTCCTTTTTGGGTCGCCTTCAATGAATAGTAAGAGAAATAAATGAGAGATAATATTAATTGGAATTAATATTATATTTAGTTCATTAATTGGATATTAATTAGAAACTAAAAGAAATTCTGGAAAATGAATCCAACCGCCGGTTGGATGTTTTAACCGGCGGTTGGAGCCTAAAAGGATAAGGCGGTGGAACGGTTCGAAGATTATTCTTGAAACATCATACAACCGCCGGTTAGATGGAAAAACATGTTGTCCCACATCGGCTGGGATATGAAACCCATGTCATCCTTCTCTCCTATAAATATGGGCCTAACCCTTAGTTTTTGAATGTACTTTTTGAATTGAATAGTTTTCAATTCTAGTTCTCTCTTTCTTATTCCTGCTCCTTGTGAGAGTCTTTCGACTTAGAGTCGGCACCATACGAGACTTGGGAATTCTCTTAGTTCTTTTGGGTGTGAGCCATTAGAGGTGTTCTAGTTTGGGCACTCGCCTCCAAGCAAGAAACTTCTTTATCTATTTGTTTTATTTCTTTTATTTATTCAAGTTAAGATCCCTTAGGGTTTAGTTTCCTAATTGCCTTAGATTAATTTTTATTATAATTCCGCTGCGCATATTAATCTAGTTAGGGAATAGAAAACCCAACATCACCCTGGAAAGGGGTAGCATGATTTGGAAAACGAGGAAAACTGAAACCACGTTATGTCGGACCTTTCGAAATTCTTGCAAGAATTGGTCATGTCGCTTACAAGCTCAAATTGCCACAGGAGCTTAGTAGCATCCACGACACTTTCCACGTTAGCAATATGAAAAAGTGTCTTTCCAACGAAACCCTAATCATCCCTCCCGACGAAGTTTTTATTGACTCGAAACTCAACTTTGTGGAGGAACCTATCGAGGTTATGGATTCAAAAACACAGAAACTTCGACGTAGTCGAATCAAACTACTCAAAGTTCGTTGGAAGTCGAAACGTGGCCCAGAGTTCACCTGGGAACGCGAGGATGAAATACTAAAGAAATATCCTCAACTGTTCGAACGCGTGACCAAAACTCAAGACTCGACTTAAATCTCGGGACGAGATTTCGCTAACGGAGGGAGAATGTGACACTCCTCCAAATTATGTATAAACTTATACTTAATCTCATGCATTTATTACCCTAATTCCCTACTTAACTTTAAACTAAACCATTGATGTGAGATAAGTCTAGCGAGCCCAAAACTTTTGGACAAAAACTATTACGAAATTTATAATTATTTATAATTATAAACTAATTATACGAAACATTATCGGAAGAAACCTGACAAAATAAATACGATAGTTGGTGATACAAGTTTAAAGAAAATGCGAAAATATTTTTGAATAATTATTTATTTAAAAATATTATGCGAACAGTCAGAAGTAATAATAAAACGTAAATTATTATACGCTTTATACAAAATGTCACATACGCGACAAGAACATACAAAACAAATCCGATTACCAAAACAATAAAAATTATTTTTATTATTTCAACTAAGTATTTGGAAATATACTATAAAATAAATTTTTTTTTTTGAATAATTGAGTGGGACACGGGGTACAAATAATTGGACCCGTACGCGAAATTAACGGGTTAAATATCCAAGCTTTTAACTCAAATAAAAATATCTGGAGACATGCTCGTACAAATGCCATGCCTCCCGTTGACATTTAAACACTGAACTTCATTTTATATACACCCTCCTTCACAAACCCACAACTACCTCCAATAATTGAGCATAACAATTTTTTTTCTTCTCTGTGGTGGTGTTGACAGGAAGCAGCAGGAAGTAATAGAGAAGCAAGAACCAAACCATCTACATCTCCTTTAATCTTCAAACCCAAAATCAACAAAACCAAGATAACATAATCATCTCATCTCGTAATCATCTTCATCACTATTGTATCATCATCATCGTTCTATCATCATCATCATACAGCATCCTCATCATCATCATCATCAAAGTGAGGAAATCTCCTACTCTTCAAATTCTTACCTAAATTTCATTAAATATAGTGTTAATCTAACATAATATATGTATATGTTTGATAAATTTGATGATTAATTTATTTTTGTGCTTGAAATAAGTTTTGAGTAAACTAAACTTATGAACACAAAATTTGATACGCATAAAACTTGTTAATATGATATATTTCGTTGTTATGAATGATGTAAACTTTGAGACAAACGATTGGAACCAAAACAACCCATTTATATATGAAATATGGACTGAGATTGAATGACGAACAGAGTACCAGACCAAAAACAAGAGACACCCGAATGGGTAAGGATCCACACCCGAACGGGTAAGCATCCACACCCGAGCGGGTGAGGAAGCAAACCCAATCGGGTAGGCCCTGTCACCCAATCGGGAGAGATACCCTACCCAAATGGGTGAGTGGTTTTAAACCCGAATGGGTACATGATGACACCCGAATGGGTGAGTAATTATACCCAGTCGGGTATGGTTATAAACCCGTACGGGTCACACACTGAGTCAAGCCACAGCTCGCGTATTACATGCTCAAATGCGCAGTATGTTGGAATAGTGTTCAAGGTCATAACTAAATTGGTAAGACTGTCATTAAAAGTAGAGTCCTTTTTGGGTTACCCTCAATGAACAGTAAGAGAAATAAATGAGAGATAATATTAATTGAAATTAATATTATATTTAGTTTATTAATTGGATATTAACTAGAAACTAAAAGAAAAGGAGATTCTGGAAACTCCATCCATACGCCGTATGGATGCTAAGGTTTGTAAGGTGGTGGAAGGCTGTCAGAAAGTTCTGGAATTACATCCATACGCCGTATGAAATTCCACACGCCATATGGATGCTGAAATCAGTTGTCCCACATCAGCTGGGGGACCAAACTATTGGTTTCCTCCTCCCCTATAAATAGGGGCCTAACCCTTAGTTTCCATGCACCTTTTTGAATTGAAGAGTTTCAATTCTACTTCTCTCTTTCTTACTCCCGCTCCTTGTAAGAGTTTTGAGACCTTGAGTCGTGACCTTAGGAGACTTGGGATTTCTCTTTGTTCGTGGGTGTGAGCCATTAGAGGTGTTCTAGTTTGGGTACTCGCCACCAAGCAAGAAGGTTCTGCTAGTTCGTCTATGCGTGAGAAATAGGTTTTCTCGAAGGTTAGTAATTTCTTATTTATCTTATTTATTTTATTGCTTTCATTTATTCAAGTTAAGATCCCTTAGGGTTTAGTTTCCTAATTGCCCTAGATTAATTATTTTGTTATAATTCCGCTGCGTATATTAATTTAGTTAGTGAATAGAAAATCCAACACAGTATGTATATAGTTGTGTATTGAGCCTAAAACATAACTGATAATTGGTTCGAGTGAGTGACTTTGAGTATAAAACTTTCACCAAACTAAATGTACACGACAACTTTTGTAAAATATAAATTCTTTTCAAACGAACTAAAATGCGTACGAGTTAAACGAATTCAAGTTTTTAACGACTAACCTTTGTATGTATATATATATATATAAATATATATATATATATATATGAAATGATAAATGATGTATTATATATATATATACACACATATATATATATATATATATATATTCATAAACGAATGATCTTAACAAACAAAACTTATGTATTTATACGTGTACGACGTTGTAACACCCTGAATTTTAGGAAATTAATTTCGTACAAGAATATATTTTTATTACGAAATATTATTATGTAAATAATAAGATACAAAAGAAAACATAAACAATTTTATCAGTTCCATACTGTAGGAAATAAAGGGAGTAAATTAATACACAGATATAGACATGGAGGGTCTAGGTTATTCTTTTAAACTCTCAAACATTTCCAGAGAATATGTGAAGTGAAGAGAAATCGCAGGAAACATCTCAAACCCTATAATCAGTTTCAAATCTTTGATTTAAGCTTTAACAACTCGAATTCATCCTTCTTTGATTATTCCTAACAACATGTAAGTTGAATTTCTTGATTTCTTGACCTAGTTTTTGGGGTTTCATGAGGTTTTGATGGGTTTTTGTATAATTGAAGGTTTTAATCTGAAATTTAAGTTAGAAATTGATTACATTAGTGTTAGTTATTGTTTTTATGATTATTAGTAACCAAGTAACAAGATAAAAATGAAGAAATCATGATTTGGTGTTCATGGGTGATTTTAGGGTTTTGCTAAAATAGTATGATTTGATGTTAATAAGTTTAATAATGAAATTAGTAATGTTAATGAAGCATGATATGATGTTGGAACATAAATTAAAGTATTGAGGTATGATTAGTGGAATAATTATGATGTATGTTAAATAAGTAATATGATCATGAATGGTGTAGTAAGGAAGTATGATTAAAGATTTAACCAAGTTTAATCAAAGTGGGGGAGGGATTGAATACGATTAAGAATGATGATCTATAGTATCTAAAAGTGTTGTTATGTGTTATGTATAAATTACATTCGTGCAGAGCTTTCATTAGTGAAATCATCGTTAAAGTAACGAGGTGAGTATATGGGGCGGGTTAAATGGGTAATGGTTGTGTGTGTACCGGATTGCTTCTGAGCAAGAGGTTTGCACAATCGAATGGTAGTTACTTGTTTCTTATGCTTGTTTCTATATAGTGAATTAGACTTGTTTCTTAGACTTGTGATTGGTTGGTCAAATATGAAGTTGATAAATAGTCAACAATATTGAAGGAGTCAAACATGTGTGGATCGGATGATGGTTTGAATTAAAAGTGGTTGATTTCTTAAACGGGTCAAAAAGGGGTTAAAATGGGTTTAAAATGGTCGTGTGGTGAATTTTAATTGTATTAGCGTTATGGGTTGGTGATCATATGCTTTAAGTGTGTTTTGATAAGTCAAAGGAGTGTGCAAAATATTAGAGTCTATATATGTATGGTTTGTGAAATGGGTTGTTGTCCAAAAGTGGTCGAAATCGCTCTAAATTGGTGACACGTCCAAATCGTTCATTTTTGTGAAATTTGAAAAAGTGTCAAAATGGAAAGTTTTATATTGCTATAGTGGATATGTGTGCAAAATTTCAGGTCCTAACTCATAACGAGTAAAAAGTTGTGCACGTTTGAAATTAGTTAAACATCTGACTTTTGCTGAGTTTCAAATTTAGGCATAGGTACGCGATCCCAGAACTTATCCAGGATTGCGTACCCAAGGCAAAAATGGTCAAGAAGGATTTCTTTGTACATACGCGATCCCACTTCTTTCCAGGATTGCGTATGATAGTGTAAAATTGATATTTTAGTTTTTAAAAGTCCGTTTCAGCTGTGGAAAGTTATTAAGGATAAAATATACAATTGGAGTAGTTGTGGGACATTGTCGAGAATGTTATAAACCGAGAAAAAAAATTTAGAGCATTTCAAGTTGGTATAGAGCAATGGTTTAAGAGAATTAGGTAATCCACGATAGGATTTCCTAGGCTTAAACCATTATGAATTGATTTTATTGCTATGATGATTATGCATAATAGTGAAATCGATTTAGCAGAACTGATATGATTATTTATGATGCATTATATGATGATTCATACGTGTTGACTTAGTAGCTAAAGTGTTGATTGAATTATTTAATGTCAAGAATAGTTCTGATTGAACTTAAACATGTTTGAAAATGTTAAAAGAGAATATGTGATTAATAGTGTTCATGTGGTGTATAGATTGCAAGGTAGATTAGAATTCCTTGCTAACGCTTATAGGATGATATGATTAGAGAATATGTTGTGACTGCGGTCAACCGATTAAATGATGTTCAGGGCTTACGTGGAATTATATGATTATATGATTAGCGAATATGTTGTGACTGCGGTCAACAAAGAAGGTGAACTATATGTGGTTATGCTTATGAAATGAATACAATGTAGTGTGTTTTGACTTGTTGACTTGTTGTGCTATGTATTTACGTGGAAATTGTATTAAAAATTATTAATATGAGATAGCCCGAGAAGGAAGTATGTGTGACATAATTTAACTACGCCTGATCAACGTAGTTATATTATGCCATATCACATGGAATTGATGAGGTTATCAAATATCAGAAAGATCTAATGTAATTTGGGAGATAGAGGATAAAAGAAGAAATGTCTGAATTATGTGGATTACATGTTATATATAGTGATGAGAAGAGATAATAAAGAAAGTAGAAGTAATAGACTTGTATCTAGTAATACGTATTTCACTAATAAAGTGAAACTAATATGTGAGAGTAATATGATTCTGAGTTTGTAACTCAGTTGTTGATAATGTACCTAGTGTTACAGATTAATAAATATTGAGTTAAATAGAGTTGAATGCACAACATATGTGCTTGTGATTGATTAGTTGATTATGAGAAGTATTATGATACGATAAAACGCTTTCGCAAAGAGTAAAGATAGTGTTAAGACTGAGTAGTACAAGTGACATTCGTGAGGACACGAATGAAATAAGTGGGGGAGAGTTGTAACACCCCGAATTTTAGGAAATTAATTTCGTACGCGAATATATTTTTATTATGAAATATTATTATGTAAATAATAAGATACAAAAGAAAACGTAAACAATTTTATTAGTTCCAGGCTGTAGGAAATAAAGGGAGTAAATTAATACACATATATAGACGTGGAGGGTCTGGGTTATTCTTTTAAACTCTCAAACATTTCCAGAAAATATGTGAAGTGAAGAGAAATCGCAGGAAACATCTCAAACCCTAAAATCAGTTTCAAATCTTTGATTCAAGCTTTAACAACTCGAATTCATCCTTCTTTGATTACTCCTAACAACATGTAAGTTGAATTTCTTGACCTAGTTTTTGGGGTTTCATGAGGTTTTGATGGGTTTTTGTATAATTGAAGATTTTAATCCGAAATTTAAGTTAGAAATTGATTGAATTAGTGTTAGTTAGTGTTTTTATGATTATTAGTAACCAAGTAACAAGATAAAAATGAAGAAATCATGATTTGGTGTTCATGGGTGATTTTAGGGTTTTGCTAAAATAGTATGATTTGATGTTAATAAGTTTAATAATGAAATTAGTGATGTTAATGAAGCATGATATGATGTTGGAACATAAATTAAAGTAGTGAGGTATGATTAGTGGAATAATTATGATGTATGTTAAAGAAGTAATATGATCATGAATGGTGTAGTAAGGAAGTATGATTAAAGATTTAACCTAGTTTAATCAAAGTGGGGGAAGGATTGAATATGATTAAGAATGATCATTTATAGTATCTAAAAGTGTTGTTATGTGTTATGTATAAATTACATAGGTGTTAAAGAGGTGGAGAGATTTTGTTGGTGAAATCATCGTTTAAAGTAACGAGGTAAGTATATGGGGTGGGGTTAAATGGGTAATGGTTGTGTATGTACCGGATTGCTTTCGAGCAAGAGGTTTGCACAATCAAATGGTAGTTACTTGTTTCTTATGCTTGTTTCTATATAGTGAATTAGACTTGTTGCTTAGACTTGTATCGATTGTATGTGTTTCCGGATTGCTTCCGAGCAAGAGGATCATACAATCGGGTGGAAGAGCCTTGTTTCTTACTTGTTTCTAAAGCCTTGTTTCATAGACTTATTTCTTATATGAATAATTAAAGTTGATTGTGTATTATGTGGATTATGTGGATGAGAAATTGTAGAGATTCAGTGTTGATCAGAGAGCTATCTGCGGTTAGCATAGTGTTTACGAATACGTGCTTGCACGTTATGTTGATCCTGGTATGCATATCGACGTGATATGGTTCCAGGTGTACTAGACTTGTTTTTGAAGTATGGTATCTATTTCGACGTGATTTGGTGCCTAATAGCCTTGTTTCTTATGGTTGCCGGATCCGCATAGAGTTCAGTGTTTATGAATATCTCTATAATGCTCATTGCTTGCTCAGTGATTGTTGTCAGTGTTGATTAGTGGTTTTTTTGTGTTTATGAAGTAGTGATTAAGTGGTGTTGATTATGATATGGGTTATGTGTTTTGTGGATTATTCATTTAATCTTCTATATGCTCGCTAAGCGGTGCGCTTACCCCTTCCGTTGTTTCATGTTTTAGGTAAATGGTTCGGTTGAACCCAATGGATGATTAATGCTTTCAAGATACTAGCGTGGATATGGAGCTAGCTTTACGGTTAGATAATGCTCTAATTCTTTTGAATCATTGTTGTTGGTTAACGCTTGTGTAATTCGCCCACACATAGAGTTTTTGAAATAAACATGTGGTCAATATGTCAAATTTGACTTTGAAAGTCAAACAGAGTTATAGTGTCTTGTGTATGTATTTGTCAAGAGTACGAAGTTATATGATTGGTCTTGTTTCGGTTAAAAGTGGTGAAATGTATTAAAGAGTCAATTGTGATTGGTTGGTCAAATTTGAAGTTGACAAATAGTCAACAATATTGAAAGAGTCAAACATGTGTGGATCGGGTGATGGTTTGGGTTAAAAGTGGTTGATTTCTTAAACGGGTCAAAAAGGGGTCAAAATGGGTTTAAAATGGTCGTGTGGTGAATTTTAAATGTATTAGCATTATGGGTTGGTGATCATATGCTTTAAGTGTGTTTTGATAAGTCAAAGGAGTGTACAAAAGAGTAGAGTCTAAATATGTATGGTTTGTGAAATGGGTTGTTGCCCAAAAGTGATCGAAATCGCTCTAAATTGGTGACACGTCCAAATCGGTCATTTTTGTGAAATTTGAAAAAGTGTCAAAAGGGAAAGTTTTATATTGTTATAGTGGATATGTGTGCAAAATTTCATGTCCTAACTCATAACGAGTAAAAAGTTATGCACGTTTGAAATTAGTTAAAAATCTGACTTTTGTTGAGTTTCAAATTTAGGCATAGGTACGCAATCCCATAACTTTTCCAGGATCGTGTACCCAAGGCAAAAATGGTTACAGAAGGATTTCTTTGTACATACGCGATCCCACTTCTTTCCAGGATCGTGCATGATGGTGTAAAATGGATATTTGGGTTTTTAAAAGTCCATTTCAACTGTGGAAAGTTATTAAGGATAAAATATACAATTGGAGTACTTGTGGGACATTGTCGAGAATGTTATAAACCGAAAAAAAAAAATCTGGGGCATTTCAAGTTGGTATCAGAGCAATGGTTTAAGAGAATTAGGTAATCCACGATAGGATTGCCTAGGATTAAACCATTATGAATTGATTTTATTGCTATGATGATTATGCGGGATTTCTGCAGAAACTGTAACGAGATTTATTATTCGTATACAAGGTTGTTATGTCTCAACCGTGTATTTGGGACTCAAACATCATATCCTGCTTTGTTATAACTTGAAGATGATGATGACTATGGACCAGTGAAGATGAAAAGGCTAGGGTAGATTATCATTAACTCATATACATCAATACTATGCTATTTTAATGTTCGTAATTCAAAATTTTCAATCGTATGAATTAACTTGAAAATGAGAATAAACTCATGTACATCACCTTCTGATTTGTAATAACTTGAAGATGAGAATGATAATGGAACCATTGAAGATGAAAAGGCTAGTATAAACTATCAATAACTCATGTACATCAATACTAAGTTATTTAGTGTTGGTAAATATAAATTATAAATCGTATGAGTTACCATTTTAATTACTTACTCTAGTTTTGATAACGGAACGTAAAAAAGACAGAAAACAAATATTTATTTGGTATCAGAATTATATTCATTCTGATATTAGTATCTATACTCGGCATCGAGTAATTAAGTAACAACTTAACATCACCAATAAGATTGTATCAAATGCAGATTTTCAATTAAGTGCTAACTGCTAACAAGTAACAACCACTGCACATCGATAATATCGTCGACCTTAATAATTTATTAAATAATCAAAAACCGATACAAACTTTAGTATAACCGCCTTACTTTTTATATTCCAGCTTTACATTTTAAATATTGTCTTTTGGGTCGATCCATGTACATCATCGCATGGGCCAAACAAATGAACAATACCCGAAGAATTAAAATGATCGTATTAATTACGGCCTTTTGGGACGAAAGCCTAAAGGCTAGCTAGGTTCCTGCACAAGGAGGATCGTCACTCGATCAGAAGGTTAGATCAAATGCTCGTATCTTACCCGCTAGTGAGTCTGATACATTAATCGCCAATCAATCTTCCCTTAAAAGAAAAACCGAA
This sequence comes from Pseudognaphalium luteoalbum, assembly GCA_963422505.1. Classification (NCBI taxonomy): domain Eukaryota; kingdom Viridiplantae; phylum Streptophyta; class Magnoliopsida; order Asterales; family Asteraceae; genus Pseudognaphalium; species Pseudognaphalium luteoalbum. The sequence goes on from OY730196.1 coordinate 56,471,996, forward strand.
TAATTTAATCCAAAACCTCTTTCAGACAGATTCCATTAGGAAATGGGTGCCAGACTGACAGATATAGTATCACACGTGTTTATACAATAGAGAATCTATCAACACTCTTGAGTTCCAGAAGGGAAAAAACCCTCAAACTTCTGCGGAAATTAGCAGATTCGTCTAAGGATGCTAAAAATTTTAAACAGAGAAATCTCGGTTAAAGAGAAATTAATATTCGTTACTTTCTTTTTGAGAGATCATATCTGATCACGAAAAGTGAATTTGATATATATTGAAGAAATTAGATGAGAGAAGATGGAATATCAGTCTCTGAACATTATGATAATTGATGATCATAAAGGGTTTGGATGAAAAAGTGACCTAATGTGTATGTATATTTATACTACAAAAATGAATACCTACCATTAATGAATTAATTGAATGCTAAAAAGTTATATAAATCACCAATAAGTACCCACTTTAACCGCCACTAAGGCATTTCAATTGGGGTGATTGTTTCTCACAATCGAAGCGTGATAGTTGTACCCGCTTCGAAATGAATTTCCTCATGGCGGTTTAGAATTAACCGCTATAAATTGGTTACCCCTATTGTAGCGGGTTCTTTTACCCGCCATAAATGTTATTACTTGAGGCGGTTTAACCTTAACCGCTGCATTTGTGTAGTTGGGACCCCATTTTTTGACTGGTAAACCGCTACAGTTTAGATAATTTGACCCACTTTATATTCAATATAGCGGTTTTCACTTAAAACCGCTATAATGTTGCGCTCTTTTTACTCGTTTTTATACTAGTGCATGTACGAAAGTTTTATGTTTCATATCGTGTATCTCACGATGCAACTATCAATACCGTTGTTTTGCACTTTCTCATTTGATTGAAAAAAAGAGACTAACTTAATTTTCTTTTGTTAATTTGTCTAATCACATTAGAATTGTTGTTTTAAAATTTGAATTGGTTGTCAAACTAATCATTTTATATGCCTCCCTTATAAAATATAATCATGACTTAATAACTCATTTACACAAAGTAAATGGTGTAACTTGTGTCAAATGAGTTGTTGTTTTATAAAAAAGAAATGTAAATAGTGATCAAACAAAAAGAAAACTTAGCATTAAATGAGAAACATCTATTTTTTTTGTTATATCAATATAACCGGTTAATTCAAATTAAAGAAAATGTGTGAAAATATATTTAGATAAAGTACAAACAATTTACAAAAAATATAATTAGAATTTTAATAACATATGGCAATTTATATTTTTGTATTTAAATGATAAAGTAAGACACTAAAAATCATAAACTAAAACAATTTTTGTAACTATTTGAATAACTTAAGTGAAAGAAAATTTTACTATTCATTTAATAGTAAAGTCTAATACACCTCTTCTTAAATATAGGAGACTTCAATATTTACAAATTTACAACAATATATTTTATTGTTAATAATTGATTTTGTTATTGTAACTTGGCCACTTAGCCCACATTGTAAAAAAGAAAAAAAAATAGATGAATTAAATTCAATTATCTCACACAAAATACTACATGTCTACATTACCAACTATTTTTTTAAATTCATATTATATTCTACCTAAATTAGAAACTCATTGATTTAGCAGGAGTAAAATAGAGTTACTGTTGAATGAATAGTTTTTTTTAAAATATTTTTTACAAAATTATTCTAATAATATTAAAAATTATTTTACCTTATAATATTTATTGTATTACAAAGCATATAAATGATGGAAATATTATTACTCTGTAATGCTTGGAAGTATGATAATAACATTATATATAGCTAATATTATTTATGATAAACTTTATTTTTTTCAAATTCCTCCACGACGCACAGGTATAAACTTACTTGTATTGAGTAGGGTTCAAATGAGTACACTTATTTTGTATGAGAATGGGGGAATGATCATGAGCCATTGGATCTTGCAAATCAAGAGTCTAGATTAATACCCCATTATTTAATTAAAAAAATCAAAGTAAATTTAATTTTAGGCAGAGGGGAAAAATCGTCAATCCACCAATCAATTAATTAATTTTATTTTTTCACTTTATTCTTTTAAAAAAAAAAACTGAATTCATTCTTCTCTCTCTTCGATTTTTTCACCAAACCCTAACATTCACAAAAACCTTCATCCAATCATCAAATCGTTGTTGTTTCTCGCCAAAATCATCATCTCTTTCATCTACATTGTTCGTTTCATCTTTCTATCGGTTTATTTTTCACTGAAAACTATTCTTGTGAAACCCTAATTCTTTAACAGAGGTTAATATTCATTGATAACAACATACAATGGACATTCGTCAAGCGATTCCTCCAAATGCAACATCATCAACGGCGATTCCCGATCTTCCACTTCGTTCAGTTCCATTTGGTAAGTTATTTCAATGTTTTATGTGTAGCTTTTAGTGTTAAATATGTTATTTTTCGCTTTTGGTTTGTTTTGATCTTGTATGACTGTGTGTTTTTGTGTTTTTGTTTGAATTTAGGGTTTGGTAACACATGTGTTAGCTACGTTTTTTGTATTTTTACTGTCTGGTGATACAAGTGTGGCGATTATGTTTGTTTTTTATTTACACAAGTGTTACTACTGTATGTTGATGTGGATAGTGGTAGTCTAGTGTCTGTATGTTTAGATGTTGATGCAGTAGTCTAGTTACACAAGTGTTATTTCTGTAGTTTTTTTTTAATAATTAAAGTAAACTTGCATATAAGGTGTTTGATGAAATGTCTCAATGAAATATGAATTACCTGTTGTCGTCATAGTGATTGATTAGCTTGAAAATTTAGCATTAGGAACTGCAAAGATACAGATTGTGAATAGTTGGTTGAACACAATGATTGATAGGAGTTACTGTCAAAATATAGTAATGTACTGTATCGCATGTGCTACTACACTGTTATTTACATCTGTACTTTGTTGTACATATTCTTCACAGTATCACATGTGTAACTTTATTGTATTGGTACCTCATAGATTATTCTGCACAAGTTCAACATTGACAAAGAGAATGTCCATGCCCTTGTTGATGAGTTTTCGCAGCACACACTGATGAAGGGATAAAGAAGATGGTAAAGTTTGCAATCAAGAAATACAAACAGAAATTTGAAGACTCTGATCAAAAGAATAAGGTAGAAGTTACTGGCGAAGATTTTGTTGAACAGTAGGATGTAGTTCTGATATCACATATGTTACTTAGATCTTGTTGAGCAGTAAGATCTTGTTAAACAATCTTTGACAATAATTTCCTTAGATCATTTGTAATGTTGTGTAACATTTTTTTAGCTGATGTTTTTTTTTCTTTTTAAATGCTTATGTTTATTATTTTTAGTGTAAGCTTATTTATAATTTCAGTCTGTTTTTAATTTTAGAATTGTTTTTAATAACACTTGTATCAGCAATCATTAACACGTGTGGTACTAAACAAGTAACACATATGTTACCTGTCACTAACACATATGTTATAGACCACTAACACATGTGTTACCAATGACTAACAAATGGTACTAAACAAAGTAATACATTTGTTAATTGTGTTAGCACATGTGTTACAGACCATTAATGCATTTGTTACAAACTATTAACACATGTGTTACCTACCACTAACACACGTGTTACCAACCACTAACACACATGTCACATGCTTAAAAGTAACGTATTATTGATAGTGATAGTAACACATATGGTATTAAAGTAATACATGTAACACCCCCAAATTTAAAGATTCGCGGAAGCATACTTTGGGTGTTACTAATCAATAATCAAAGCTCACAGATATATAGCAAACGACTCTATATGCGTCGTTTTAACAAAATATATTAATATTAAGAGGTTTACAACAGTTTGAACTCATACATAGCTCGTGTTCGTAATATGAGAGATTTAAGTACATAATTAGTTATACAAAATCTAATAATGCAATGAAATCTCTGAAGTTTGCATGAAGACTCGAGCTAAGATGCATCCTGATGGGCAGTCCAAGTCTACTGCTGAGTACCTGTGATACATGCTAAAATGGGTCAGCTAACGCTGGTGAGCTCACAGGTTTGAGTATCAAATAATATTCTATGAACCGCGAGATTTAAGTATTGATTTGCATCCAGCAAATAAAGTTATAGATAATGTATACAACCATGAGCGCATAGTCTGAGCTTAACTCGAGGGTCGGGTCCCATATAGAGAATTCCGAGCGAGGTGCCTCCACGAGTGCCTAATCTACACTCGTCTTCCCAAATATTAGTACGTCCGTTTACCCGGTTAGTGCTTGCTAACCCGGACGAGGAGGGTCAATCCTATATGGTACCATATACTAATATTCACGCTACTTTCGTATTACCAGACTATACTGACGGAGGACTTTGGTTTGATTAGTTGAAAACAACTCATGTAGTATATGGAAATATGTACTCGCGTTCATGTGTTAAAAACAGAGCAATGTATCACACCCCTAGTAAAACACTAAAAAGAGGGGCCATGAGACTCACCTGAGCCTGGAGAGTTTATCTTAATAAACTGAGATTGATTAGCCAATAATCGAAGTCCAAAGACTTGTAACCTGAGGGTGTCCACGACACGCGGTGGTTATAAACATGTGAAGGCATCTAATAAGACTACCTTGTAGTTGTTTGTCCAACTCGAATGTCCAAATGATTACAATTTGGTTGATTGTTTAAGTGTTTGAAAACGTGTACGGCCCGTTGGTGATTGTTGGTAATAATATTATCATTATTCTTGAAAAACGTGTTCCAAAGTGTTTTAGAAGTCATGTCGCATTCGTGTTTGATGTTATACAAGTTTAACACTTTGTGTGAAAGTTTAGATGTAACATTGTTACTCGTGACCCTAGGGTAAGGGCGAAGCCCGTTAATGACGGGGGTCCGGGGGCAGCGCCCCTGGTAGCGGGGTCCAAGGGGCGGCAGCCCCTGGCGGGGTCCAAGGGGCAGAGCCCCTGGCTGGGGTCGAGCTTGAATTTCTACTATATTGCTTTGGTGAAAAACGCATCTGGACTTGAATTTGTGTGAAATGGGGTGTCAAATTTGGGTCTCAAAACTTAGTGTAAAATTAGTTAAAACTTTCTGTTTATGCGTCACTTATAGCGTCACTTAGGGGCTGGGCGTCACTTATGGCGTCACTTATGGAAGTGTCGCTAGAAGTGTCGGGTATGGGTCTAGGCGTCACTTAGGAAGTGTCGCTAGAAGTGTCGGGTATGGGTCTAGGCGTCACTTAGGAAGTGTCGCTAGAAGTGTCGGGTATGGGTCTAGGCGTCACTTAGGAAGTGTCGCTAGAAGTGTCGGGTATGGGTCTAGGCGTCACTTAGGAAGTGTCGCTAGAAGTGTCGGGTATGGATCTAGGCGTCACTTAGGAAGTGTCGCTATAAGTGTCGGTTAACGTTGTTGTGCGTCACTAGTCAAGTGACGGTGGAAGTGTCGGGAAAAAGGGGCTTTATGCGGCACTTAGGCAAAATTAGGGTTTCATGCGACACTCAATGCGTCACTTAAGTGACGCATGAAGTGACGCTATACTGGTCGTCTTTGCGACACTTAGGTCTGTTTGACGGATTTTCGAGCCAAAACGAGTTTTCCGGCCATATCTTGGCCTGATTCTTTTACCCAACCCTTATAAGGACATTCTAAGCTTATATAAACAACTACTTGCTAAAAATACTCGAAAATCTAAAGGTTTCGGGATTTGTCGGAAACTTACAAAGCGATGAATCGGGAATCCGGAAAGATAGAAGTGTAGATCCTTGCGAGATGCTTCTTTTTCTCCAAACGAGTTATGCGAAATATTGAGGTATGCTAGTGTTATTTGAAGGTTTAATGGTGATGGTGGTTTGGTGTGGTTGAGAGGAAAAAGAAAGAGAGAGAGAAGAGAAGGAAGATGAAAGTGAGAAGTGGGGTGGGGAGGTGGTGACCTCACCCCCTTTTGGCAGATTTTTAGTGATGACAAGCATGAGGTTCATCCATCAGATTCTGAAAGGGAAGATGATGTCCCTGAAGATACTTCTGGCTCTACTTTAGCTGAGAATAATTCAGAAACTTCATCTTTGCCTGCTGATATCCCATCATCATCATCTCATCTCTTGCATCAAAATAATAACACTCATTTTCAAAATCAAAGCTTAAACATTGCTTCTAATGCTGATGTGTCTGGTGGATCACCTTTGAATAATCAAGTCACTGCTGAACCTCAGCGAGTGACTAAATGGACTAGACATATTGATAATCAATTGATTATTGGTGATCCTCAGTCCAAGGTCCAGACCAGATCAGCATCTACTAACTTTTGTTTGTTTGTAAGCTTTGTGTCACTGATTGAGCCCAAGAAAATTGATGAGGCACTCACTGATCATCACTGGATAGCTACCATGCAAGATGAGCTATCTCAGTTTGAAAGGAATAAAGTGTGGAAGTTAGTACCTCAAGTAGCTGGGAAATCTGTGATTGGAACAAGATGGGTGTTCAGAAACAAGATGGATGCTGATGGTGTTGTTATAAGAAATAAGGCTAGACTGGTTGCACAAGGTTACTGTCAGCAAGAAGGAATTGATTATGATGAAACCTTTGCACCAGTAGCTAGACTTGAGGCAATCAGGTTGTTTTTAGCATATGCAGCTCACAAGAAGTTCAAGGTATATCAAATGGATGTGAAAAGTGCCTTCTTGAATGGCAAGCTGCAGGAAGAAGTGTATGTGAAGCAACCACCTGGATTCACTGATCCCAAGCATCCAGGTTATGTATATAAACTGGATAAAGCTTTATATGGACTAAAACAAGCTCCCAGAGCTTGGTATGACACCCTTTCTACCTTCTTAACTAACTGTGGGTATGTCAGAGGTAAGATTGACAGCACACTTTTTATTAAAAAGGACAAGAAAGATGTTATATTAGTCCAAATTTATGTTGATAATATTATTTTTGGGTCTACTAACAATGACATGTGCAAGGAGTTCAGTAACCTCATGACTAAAAGTTATGAGATGAGCATGATGGGTGAACTAACATTTTTCCTTGGTCTGCAAATAAAGCAAACCAACACTGGTATTTTCATAAATCAAGGAAAATATGTTAAAGATTTATTAAAGAAGTTTGAATTCACCAACTGCTCATCCCTTGCTACACCAATGTCATCTGCAGTCAAATTACATGCTGATCCTGATGGTAAATCTGTAAACATCACTACTTACAGAGGAATGATCGGGTCACTGCTGTATTTAACTGCTAGTAGACCAGACATTATGTTTTCCACATGTCTCTGTGCTAGATATCAAGCTGATCCAAAGGAATCCCATTTGCTCGCTGTCAAAAGAATATTCAGATATCTGAAGGGTACACCAAATCTTGGTCTCTGGTACCCATATGGTTCAGATTTCTCACTGAAAGGATATTCAGATTCTGATCATGCTGGATGCAAGATGGACAGAAAGAGCACCTCTGGTTGCTGTCAGTTTCTTGGAGAAAAGCTAGTAAGCTGGTCAAGCAAGAAACAAAATTCTGTCTCAACTTCTACTGCTGAGGCTGAATATGTAGCTGCTGGAGCCTGCACTGCTCAAATTCTGTGGATGAGAAATCAGCTCACTGACTATGGCTTTGACTTTGAAAATGTTCCAATTTATTGTGACAGTCAAAGTGCCATTGCCATAGCCAACAATCCTGTGATGCACTCAAGGACAAAACATATTGATGTCAGATATCATTTCATCAGGGACCACGTCATGAAAGGTGACATTGAATTACATTTCATTCCAACTGATTACCAACTCGCTGATATTTTTACAAAACCTTTAGATGAGAAAAGATTCACCTTTCTCATCAGCGAGTTGGGCATGCTGAACCTGAATGATTAAAACCTGATTGTTTAATGAAAAAGGCAGTTACTGAATAAATAGTTTATTTCTCTTAACTTGCTGATCTATTATTCTCACTGATGTCATCAGCTAGAACAATAAGTTAGCATTGTTATAATTAATAAAGTATGTACTTTGTAACTGCACATGAAAATTCTTTATATCATATGAATAAATTATATCTTATGATTCACATACTTGACTAGCTGCTTGGATTTGTATTCTAAGTTGAAATTTGATCAGCGACATCAAATGTGAAACATAATATTTATTTTATTTTAAGGTATAACTTATTTTCATCTCGCTGAGACATGATGTATCAGCGAAAGTTTCGTTTTAATATTGCATTTATTTCGACATATATTCCTTACAATTAATACTTTGTATTTAATTTGTAACGATTTATATTCTTCATAAATACTATATTAAAATATCTTATGGGAACTCGAAAAGGTAAACTTTTTCTGACACCTCGTATACCTTTTCCGGCGCACCACTCCCATCAACATTTAATGTTACCACCCCTCACCATCATCACCCTACTCCACTACCACCAACCACTTTTATTTTATTATTTCTTTTTACCTTTTTGACCACGTACATACTCGTTATAACCACATATTTTTCACATCAGCAACCGTATATAAGCAGCGAAACCCCCACCTTTTCATTCTTTACGCTCTCTTACTTTTTAAACTTCATCTTCCTCAATTTTTCTCTGCAAACTTCTAACTTTTTCAAATTTCTACTTTCTTTTCTAAAATGGCAAGGACTAAATTTTTCAATAATACCTACACTCCCACCCCAGAGATTAAAGCTCTTCGAGCCTCTGCGGTCAGCGAGAACCTTGTCGTTACAGTTCCCAAATCTAACTATTTGGGAAATGTAACCTGTACAAAACCTGAGTATGCGGAGGTGATAAACTTTTTGAAAAACCATTTTATCCTCCCTGCTCTTACCTTGTCTCCTGGGGAAATGAACCCAGAATGGCTCAGTGAGTTCTGGTATACCTGCACTCACTCAGTCATCTCTGGTGTTTCCCAACTCCAGGGTTTTATTGACAATGGTACCCAACCTATAATAATAACTGCCAACACCATTCGCTCTATTTTACAACTGCCGACCCTTGAGTCATACGAGTCACTGCCAGAGAGCGACGTTGCCAAACAAGGCCTCGTCGACCTCACTGAGATTGAGTGTAAATACTCAGTCGATGGCAATGGCAATCGTAAGTACTCTACGGTCCATAAAACCAAAATGGATGGTGTTTGGAATGCCCTTTTTACTAATTTCATTCAATCTTTGGGCACAAAATCAGGGAGCTATGATCAATTCAGCTCCCTGGAAGCACAGATCAGTTGGTCACTAGTCAACTCTCTACGAGTTGACTATGCAAGTGTGATCTTTAATGAACTGATCACCAAGGTCGCTGAGCCTGCCAGGGCAAAATATGTACCTTACCCTAGGTATCTCTCACTGATCTTTAGGGATCAGTTTGATGCCTATGATAGGGTATCATTTCAGGGATTTGAGCCCACTCTGGTAGGATCTCAATTTTTTGCAAAACCAGCGACTGTGGTTTTACCTGCTTTTATGAAGCATCTGGGGATCCTTGCACCCCAGCCTGTAACTGCTGTACAAATGTCAGTTGCTGCCCCCCCATCGACCACGTCACTGACCACACCCCCAGTGACTACTGTTGGTCAACCACCAATCAAGAAACCACCAACTGCTCCCAAGAAAAAATCCAAATTAGGGTCCCTGACATTAAAGGATCAGGGACATAGCAAAAAGAAGACATCTACAGATGCCAGTGGTGAATCAGTGACTGTACGTTCAGTTACTGAGGGCACCACTGCTGAACCCTTAACCTTAACTGCTTCACCGGACTCCCGAAAGTCCAGTGACTCTACAAAGGGACAACTACAGACAGCTGCAGTGGATCAAACCACTGTTGGCAGTGATTCGGGTGCACCCCACACCCTCAGCTTGAGTCAACCCAGCCACTTGTCATCCTCACAAAAGGGTGACATTTCATTAAAAGGGCAAGTGACATCAGTGGGTGATAACACACTCATAGCTGATGTCACACCACTGGCTACAGACCCGAGCCATCTCTTATCTATCACTGCACCGACTGCCAATGTCTCACCACTTACCCATGGTGAGATACAGGTCGCTACTTCTATTTCCAATGAACCACCAGCTAAATCACAAGCTGATGATGAGGAAATCATGCCAATGGACACTTCTGAGGACACCCAACCCATTCCTCCACCTACCTCCAACTCACCCATCAGAGAGCTTACCCCCACATCTTTCTCCAGTGACAACATCCAAGCTGCTGCTGATCAGACCACACCCCCTGATCATGTAGCCCAATCTACTCCTACCCCCATTATTGTTACCCAAACTACTCCCCCAAACACCTCCACTCACTCCACATCAGATCAGCTACTGATGGAGTACATTGCCCAATCCCAAACCCAAATTAAGATGCTCACTGAAGACCGTGAGGCACTTATTGGCAATGACTCTGTCCTCCAAAAAGCTGTTGCTGCTCTCACTGATGTGTATAACTCCATTGAACCATGGAGTGCATCTGTTAGTGAGAGGGTCCAAACAGTAGCTGATGCTAGTGCTGCAATAAACCATGCAGTCACTGAGTTAGCCTCCACCTCCAACACCAACTTCACCAATCATGCTGCTGCTATTGCCCAGCTCACCACCAACCAAAATGACCTAGCCATCTCTGTATCCAACTACCTTTATAACACTGACAAAGTTATTAAGGTGCTTCCACAGGTTGTTTCACAGCTCACAAAGACTAGAGCTGAGGTCGCTGCCCTGCGTGAGGAGAACGCAGACTTCACTGATCAGATACTTAGGGCAGTTGATCAGTTTGAGCGAACCAGTCAGGGGGAGAGTGAAGAAGATGACTTGGTCTCTGACCCAGAGATGCCCCGTAAGATGACTGATCCGCTATCAAACAAGGCTCACAGGGACATAGTGCTCACTACCTATGCACTTCGTCCTATTGCTGAGCAACCTGAGCTGGAGGCCCTTGCAGTTGCTGAACTGTATTGGGTGGATATGGAGATAGCTACTGACATGGTGGCTGTCGCTGAAAGCTTTCCTGAGTTCAGTGCTGAAGAGCTCAGGAACTATAATGGGCTGGTACAGCAATGGGCAGTGGATGATACTGCTAGGATTGAGGGTACCTCAGTGAGCTACGAACTGGCTCGCTGGGAGTGGATGAATAGGGATGTAGTAGCTGATGCATCTGATGATGAGGAGGATGATACCATCATGCATGATGCTGATGATAATGATGATGATAATAATGATGATGGACAGGGAGGTGGTCATGGAAATGTTCAGGGTTCAGATGATGAAGATGATATAAATATGGAGGATCAGCAACCCATATCATCTGTTATGAAAAGAAAAAGGACCAGTGACACCTCTCCTGCATCTACTCCTCCATCAAAGAAACAACAGGTCAGTGATCCTCAATTACATATTGTCATATCTGAGATAGCTGCACCTTCATCTCCATCAGCAACCCTAAACCTACCCTCACCTACAGCAACTACAACCACAACAACCCAAACAGTCCAAATAACCACACCTACCCCAGCAACTATAACACCAATCTCCACAGCAACTCCTTCCAACACTACCACATCAGATACCTCCCCCACAGCATGCCTTTCCTCTGACTCAGCCTCAGATACCCCTTGTCCTGATGAAACAAAAGATCAGAGAATTGCCAGAAAGATAAAGGCAAGATAGGACAGGGAGCAAGAGATGATACTGCAAATAACTTTTCAGGCTGAGTTGAGAGAAAAACAAGAAAGGAAAAGGTTGCTGAAAGAGCAATCAGATGCTGACAGAGCGTACCTACTGGAATTGAGCTCCAAAGATGCCAATGAAAGGGCCAGACTTCTTAAGCAAAAGAAAGATCAAGAAGAGTCTGATGCTGCAATTGCCAGGGTACTTGCTGAGATAGAAGAGAGTGAGCTAGAGCAACATAAACTGAAAAGATCAGCTAGCAAGAGCTCTAAAAAGAAAGGGGGAGCTGTCAAAACAGCAGTGGATAGAAAGTGGGATGAGATTGATAGAAAAAGATTTGCTGCCAGAATGACAGGGAGATCAAACCCTGCACCTATCACCAAGGTCAAACTGAAAAAGTCAAGGAACCAATCTCAACCTCAGCTACTTATACAAAGAGGTTCAGAGACTCAATCAATGCTACTTGATCAAGTATGCAAGCTGCACAGAGAAGAATGGAATGAGATAAGGCTTGCTATCAGCCACTCTACAAGTGCAGCTAAGGTTGATGTCATGAAGGAGATTGACAGACTTTATCAGAAAATGGTGTCGCTGCAACTCCTCAGACCAGAAGATACTGTCATACATGGTGAGGAAATTGTTCAGCCACCTAGTCCAAGGTATAGATCAGGTACCAGCAGTATCTATCGAATCCCCAACACTTCAAGGCTTAATCTATCTCTCCCTGCTGATGTACCAAAGCTTGAAGGTCATGAGGTCACTAAAGGAGAGAAGGGTCTGGTATACAGGGACCTAAATGGTGTCCTTAGGTTTCAGAGAGAAGCTGAACTTGAGAAGGTTGATCAAGAACAACTCATACACCTGATCAGGTCAGCTAGTATGCTTCCAACAGATTCAAAGATCAGAAAAGCTATTCTCGATGAAGCCTTGGCCAGAAAGTTCAGATACCTGCCCTCCAAAGACAAATATGAACTTGAAGCTGAGCTTGGTATAGTAAAGGAAGAGGAGATGTGGAGAGATAAATAGCTTAGACATTTTGTAATAGATAGCTTCTGTAAATAATTTGTTCTATGATATATATGAGGCTTGAATCAAGAAAATCTACAAGTACAAGTCACTGGGCAACCTCCTATCAGAGACTCAAAATCTTTTCAACTACAAAAATTTACAAGGACAAGTCTCTGAACATTCAACTTATCAACAAAGTAAAGGGGAGATTATTGAGTCCAAAACTTACTGCAACTAGTTTGTCTAAGGGAGCTCTGACTTAAACCATTTAGGGGGAGATTGTTGAGTCACTGATCGTCAAACTCAAGATGGTCGCTGATCTCAATAATCAAGGGGGAGACTTAGATAATGTCTACAAGCAGATTGTTGAAGTCATTAGTCGCTGATAAGCGAAGTCACTGATGGTGCCTTATTGTCTCAAGTCTCTGACCCACTTACTGAAGATTTATCTATGAAGAAATGTTTCAAGTCAAGCTCCTGTTGCTGAAGTTTATGTTCGCTGATCTTCTATCACTTTGTGTTACTGAAAGAGAATGATGCTCAACTTTGTGTGTCGCTGATCATCATCAGCGAGAGCATCACTCTCTGTACATGAAGTTTGATTCAAGTTGAAGATAGTGTTGCTGAAGGTTTTCTTGTCGCTGATTGTATCTTAGACCAGTAGAAGAAGAATTTATAAAGATAAAAGACTCAACTATGTGTGTCGCTGATACTCATCTATCAGCGAGAGTCTCCAAGTCTTCTTGAGTTCTCTCAGCTGCTGAATAAAAGAAGTCACTGAAGATTAGCTGTTCAAGTCATTCTTTAGAGCATGTTAGCTCGCATCGAGAATGAGGAGAATTGTTGTTTCTATCAGCGACTGCAGCATTAAATGCCGCATTAAATAAGAAGTCAACATTCGGCGTTACTACGGCGCAGCACGTGTTCCTCGTAACTTGAAAAGAGTAACGTGGAAGCTTTTGATTGGTCTATGGTACAAGGTGATATTTCCCAAGACAGAATGTCGTGCCATGATACATCACATCTCAACTACCTCTCCAATCAAGCAGCGACACGTGTCTATCAGATCCGGAAATCAAGGATTTCAGTGTCTATAAATAGCGTAGTGTGTTGTACTTCAGTTTGTGTCGATTACTTGTATTGTCACTTGTTTGTCAGTGACTAGTTTGTCTAAGATACAAGTAAACACCAGCGAGTAAACTAGTAGCGTGTTTGTCCACTACTAGCTTACTTCAGCGAGTGAGCAGTTAGCGTGTTTGTCCACTACTGCTCATCTCTTTGTACTAGCTGTATTGTTTGATTTAGATTAGCTTTGGCTAATCTATTCCGCAAATCAACAAGAGATAAATTTTATGAATAAAAGAATTTATCTTTCAGCTATATGTGTATCAGCATCTGAACTGTTTATCTTATATACATACTTGTGTTCATATTGTTGTTACCTTAATACGATTAAAAACTTGTTAAGCAAGTATAACTCATCATAAAAGAAAAGAAAAGTTTTTAATTGTATTCAACCCCCCCTTCTACAATTAACTCACTATTAACGATTCACAATCACTAATATAATAGTGATTAGGGACTCACAGTTATCTTATTTAATAATTTTGTTCACCAACGTCCGTATAAAATTGAATCGAATTACATTCGATTTTAATTGCGTACGATTTAATCAAATCGTAAAATTTTATATATTCAACAATATAAAATCCGATACATTAATTAGCCTAACACGGAACTAATTACATGTATTAACAGTTGATTAGGCACTAATCATTAGTCCTAATTTGGCGGGTGTTACAATACATGTGTTAATGGTGTTATCATATGTCTTAGTAACCAGTAACAAGTTAATGATTTACTATAACATGTGGTAGCAACCAGTAAAGGCTGTTATTTATTTATATTAGTTTGTAACACATGTGGTACTAAAAGTAACACGTGTTACAAATCCAGTAAATCGGGTAACATGTCATAATTTTGTACAAACATAATGGTTGATATGAGTTTCTAATTTGCTGTCGATTTTATCTTATTTGATAAGAACATGTGTTACCTTATAACCGTTACTAAATAAAATAACCGGTGATTAGTAAGTACATCATATACCAATGACTTACTTTTCGTACATCTTATTAAGAGGCCTTCAATTCGCCTTCCAATTATGCGACACGGGAAAATCACTAACAGGTGTATTATTAAACAAGTAACACACGCGCTTTGACAAACAACACATGTGTTATCAAACAAGTAACACACGTGGTAATAAAACATGTACACATGTCCTATCAACCATAATCATGTGTTAGAGACCAGCAATATTGTACATTTTTTCCAAAAAATAGGAGATAAGATAGTATTTAACAAGCAGTATCAAAAATGTAATTGAAATGTAAAGCAAAATTAAATGTTATCAACTTTATATCATCCAGTAACACATGTGATACTAAACATATATCACATATGTTAGTTAATATGAAAACTGTGACTCTTCATTTTCCTTTGCCTGCTCTTCTGCTATCTTCCTCACTTCTGCTTCCGCTTTCTCCCTCTCTTTCGCTTCTGCTTTTACCTTACCTCTGCATTATCTCTGTCACATGACCTTCTGTTATGGCATCTTTCTCTTTTCCACACTTTCCACATTGATTTATCCTATTTTCTGCAGCTTTTATTGCTTTTTTCTTTGAGTTCATCAGACGTTTGTCTCTTTCTGCAATCATAAATACATTCAGTAACACATGTGTTAGCATGGAGTAACATATATGTTAGAATACATTAACACGTGTGTTAGCATACAGTAACACATGTGTTATGATACGGTAACACATAGTTTATGACACAAGATACATTCTAACACATGTGATAAATACATTCAGTAACACATGTGTTAGCATTCTGTAAGACATGTGTTATCATGCTGTAACACATGTGTTAGCATACAGTAACACATGTGTTAACATACAGTAACACATGATTTATGAAACAAGATACATTCTAACACATGCGACAAATACATTCAATAACACATATGTTAGCATGCGGTAACACATGTGTTATCAAACCACTAACACATGTACATGTTACCAAACCACTAACACATGTGTAGCCAACTAACACATAAGAATGTAAGACATAAGATTGTACACTAACACATTTGGTAGTAGAAAATGTAGTTATACATGTGTTGCTAACCAGTATCACATGTGTTAGTAATAACTAAAAAAATGTGTTACACTGAGTAGGAAAAAAGATAAAAATAACTTATTACATGCACTATTACTTGCATCTGAAGCTCCTATCTTCTGTCTTATATTCTTTTATTACTGCCATTCAGATGTTTATGCACGATAAATGTTTTTTGGATTATTTACGTAACAGATGTGTTACTATATAAAAATTCATAAGCAGAACTGATTTTTTATGATTTTAAAAACTCAACTGAAACAATCAAATTACAGAGAGAACTAAATCTTCAAATGATTCTACTAACACATATGATACCAAAGTAATATCATTTGTGATGCAATTGAACCTAGTTTTATGATCCTTGTGCAATTGTTGCTCGGGTTTTTTTCTTTTTGTGAATTGAATCAAAATTGATCGATGAATCGGTAGTATTTCGTTAATCAAATCGTAAAATAGCATAAAGTAATAATGTTAAAATCACACAAATCGTAGTTTCATGATCGTAATCGCGCAAATCATTATCGATTTCCTGTACGAATATGAATCTAAAACCTAATTGAATCACATAATTGACAAATAGATTCGAATTAGAGTAATCATACCTATGATTTGGCTGTTATTTTGAGATCGATTTGATGATTTTCAGAGATATTTGTGAGCGAGCGATCATAATCCGTTCGTGTGTGTATAACTGTGCGTATGATTGTATCTATATTGTATCTGTATGTATATATCCGTTATATATTTGTTTTTGTTTTATTTTTCTGTTTTTTAATTTGTTTATTTAAAATGTATTATGACTATTATGCCCTTCCACCCCTAATGAAAATGGAGCAATTTCATTGGTTCCCCTATTCTCACATAAAAAGTCATTCTTATTTGAACCTCACCCTACTTGTATTATACATTATTCAATTGTTACTATTCATTTAACAACAGTGTTTTTCACTTACTCTAGTAAATGTTAGAGTTTCTAATATGCTACATGATCTGCTTTGAAAGTTTTTAGAGGGGCCTTCAATTTCATTTACTCTAGTGAATGTTAGAGTTAGGCATGAACAAGATCCGGGTTTTCACCCGACCCGACCCGACCCGAACCGGGTTTTGGTCAAGAAAGTCAAAAACCAGGTTGGACCCAACCCGAACCGGGTTTTTTCGGGTTTTCAACCGGGTATTTGACCGGTTATTTGACCGGGTTTCGGGTTTTGACCGGGTTTTTGACCGGGTTTCCGACCCGACCCTATTTGAACCCGGGTTCTACCTGATTTCGAAGTTTAAAAACCCTACCCGGGTATGTACCCGTCGGGTATTCAAAAAACCCGAACCGGGTATTCAAAAAACCCGAACCGGGTATTCAAAAACCGGTTCCAAATCGGTTCCGGTTTTTAAATCGGGTTCGGTTCCGGGTTCGGGTTTTTTTTCACCCCTAGTTAGAGTTTCTAGTATGCTACATCTGCTTTGAAAGTTTTTAAATGGGCCTTCAATATTTAAGATAGACATTATATTACGACCTAAACCATTTGTAGCCCAAATATATAATGAATAAAATAAATAAATGGATACATATCTCACTTCAAGTTCATCCCCAAATTTGCAAGACCTCGGCTTTCAAATTCATCTCAACTGCCAATCGCCACCACAATCAGCCGATCGGATTTAAATTTCGTGTACGGCGCACCAATTTACACTCTCCGACATCGTGTAGTAAGCTCTAGTTCTCCATCTTTCCCATTATTTCCGTTTTATTCGCAAACCCTAGCGTAAATCGTACTTAGTAAAAACCTAAATTCAATCTTTAATCGTCGATGGGTAAAAATGATTTCCTAACGCCGAAAGCAATCGCAAATCGAATCAAAGCGAAAGGCTTACAAAAACTCCGATGGTACTGTCAAATGTGTCAAAAACAATGCCGTGATGAAAATGGATTTAAGTGTCATTGTATGAGTGAAAGCCACCAACGTCAAATGGAAGTTTTTGGTCAAAACCCTCATCGTGTTGTTGAAGGTTATTCGGAAGAGTTTGAAAGTTTGTTTCTTGAGCATATGAAACGTAGCCATAGGTTTAGTCGAGTTGCGGCCACGGTTGTTTATAATGAGTATATTAATGATAGACATCATGTTCATATGAATTCGACTCAATGGGCTACTTTGACGGAGTTCGTTAAGTACTTGGGGAAAACGGGGAAATGTAAGGTTGAGGAGACGCCAAAAGGGTGGTTTATTACCTATATTGATAGGGATTCGGAGACGCTTTTTAAAGAAAAAATGAAGAATAAAAGGGCGAAAGCGGATATTGTTGATGAAGAGAAGCAAGAGAGGGAGATTAGGAAGCAAATTGAAAGGGCCGAACAGTTATGGGTGAATGTAGTTGATAAAAGCTTGGAGAATGAAGAGGTGAAATTGTTGTTGAGGTCGGATGAGGGTGGTGAGAAGAAGATTAAGCTTAGTATTGGTTCTTTAACAAAGAATGTGGTTAAAGAGAAAGGAGAGGGGAGTTCCAAATTTATTTTTGATGATGGAGATACTGTTGAGAAGGTGACGAAAGATAAGAAGGGGAAAGCGGGTGGTGGGTCGGCTTTAGATGATTTGATTAAAGAGGAAGAGAAGGCGAAAGAGAGGAGTAATCGGAAAGATTATTGGTTATGTGAAGGGATTGTTGTGAAGGTGATGAGTAAAGTTCTGGCGGATAAAGGTTATTATAAGCAAAAAGGTGTTGTTCGTAAGGTGATTGATAAGTATGTTGGTGAAATCGAGATGCTTGAGAGTAAGCATAAGTTGAGGGTGGATCAAGAAGAGCTTGAAACGGTTATTCCTCAAATTGGTGGAGTTGTGAAGATTGTGAATGGTGCGTATCGTGGGTCTAATGCAAGATTATTGTCTGTTAACACTGACAAGTTTTGTGCAAAGGTGCAGATTGAGAAGGGTATATACGATGGGAGAGTTATTCAAGCGATTGAATATGAAGATATATGCAAAGTTGCTCAGTGAAGTCTTGTAATGAAGTAGTGTGATTTCTAGCTGGAAGGTCCGAAGGTGTAGTACGATCATCTGATGTTCTGGATAGAGCCTTTTTATAAGAAAATTTAGTTAATGGGAAATTGATTGTTTTGCTGGTGTATGCCAGGTTAGGTATAAATCCTACCAGTGTGACATACCTATGTTAAAACTCATGTTGAACGGTTTTTGGTCTACTCTTCCAGACTTCTGACCGTGGCTATTTGGTGTCTTCAGTCCCCTGATTCATTTATATCCTTTCAGTGATTGTAATTGAGGATTTTGATTGACTAATGAAGGATAGCTCCATTGATAGAGCTCTATCTTGATTTAGGTTTTGAGAAATCGACTTTGTAAGTTGGAACCACTATACCTTTTAAGAAATTGTATCGCTCTTTTTTTAGTCACTTGTAATCAATATGCTGTTTCAAACTTTCTTTGTTGAAAGTTCTCACTTCTCAGATAAAAATGTGGTACTTTGTTGTGGTGGAAATTTCTTAGATTCAGTCAGGTTCTTTATAACTCAAGTTCTATATGGTGCGATGGTGCTTTGATGTTGGTGGAAATTTCTTAGATTCAGTCAGGTTTTTAGTAACTCAAGTTCAATATGGTGCGCTGATTGCCTTTGACAACTTGATCAGGTATGATGGTTAGAATATAACTTAGAAGTTAGAACCCTGAAAGAAATGCAAAAATGTTTTGTTTTGTTTAAAAGTTGAATGAATGCTAAAGCAAAAAGGAGATCATATGAGAATCGTTGATCATTAACAAAGAAATATATAAAGGGAATTATGTTTATGCATGATCCTCAAGTTCACACCTTATATTAAACTCCATATATTTTAACTTTTTCGTTAATTGTCATTTGGAATTCTTACCTATATTAAGTGCAAAACCTAGACTCAATTAGCGGCCGTAGGCCAGGTTTATTCATCGATTTTTTAGGTTTTTCTGTGATGGATAGAACACTGGGCTTCATTAAGGCGTTGGAAATGGCAGAGGAGTGGCTAAACGTTTATTTATTGATTTAAATGAAAAGCCAGAAGAAGAAACAGTAGATTTAGCTGATCAATCCAAGGTAACGCTTAAAAATGATTGAAGCTAGCAAGTGATTTTGAAGCATACAAATTGAATCGTACAGGGTTGTACTTTTAGCTTTTAAGTTGATATATATAGGGAAAACAATAACTAGGTCTAAAGGTACAACTTATCTTCTTTTGTGCAAAATTGTGCTGTTAGTATATATTTTTTTAAAACTCTGTGACATCTGTTTCTTTATTTGATCAAAAAATCATTAGTTTATTTTGTTGAATTAGTCACATGACGTGCGATGTTTGCTAGGACGTCATGTTTTTATCAACTGCAGGTTGTTGGTCAGTCATCAATTGGTGATGATAATAGCCTAAGAAGTCTAAGGTAATATAATATTATCCGCATGCCCTATATTATTTAGTTTGTAGTCATAGTTTTATCGTTGATTTATTTTTAGATAATGGTAATGCTTTATCTGTTTATGGTGCTGTAGAGATAAGAATGGAGATGATTCTTTCATCATTATTAGAGACAGAAAGGTGAATTACTTTCTTCTTCTCGTGTTTATGAGGAACTCCATTCTTTGTTATATAGCCAGCACAATTGTATTCCTACTTGAAAAAAAGTGTTCAAATGGTTGCTGAAGTCTGAAACTTTTACATAACTGTCACTGATTTTCAATGTGCGCCTCTTTGATTTTATGAAGAGTTTACTTTACTATAATGTTGTTATAAATTGTTTTCTTTGGTTGTTTTCAGGTTCAAGTTTCTGAGGGCACTTCCCTTTATGCCCAATGCCGCTCATGGTTAAAGAATGGGGTTACTGTTGAAAATCAGGTACACATCATGGCTAGCTTCTAGATGCATCGCGTTAGTTCTATTTCCTGTTAGCATGAAATGCATAATTGTAAGTGGTACTCACGAAAGAATATAGCCCCTCGTTAGTTCTATTCGCACCAAGTATTTTTCTACTTATGTTTCCATTAAGCATTAATGTAATGCCTACCCCAATAAAAATAATTTTGCAAGGTTATAGGCCATTATATTATTTTGATTATCGTTTAGCTTTGGAAGATTTCTTTCGATACTTGCCTCTTTGATTAGTGGCTAAAATGGGCCAGTTTGTGGCCATTGAGAATTCTGTTGCAGAATTTAGTGGAGACTGTCTTCTGTGAAGATTAATAAATATAGTATGTATTGTATAGATAGGTCATGCAGTAGTTTAAAATTAGTAAAAAGCTGGGGGATAATGCCTTGCTCTTATAACTTTACTGACCTCTAACTCAAAATAACTTCTAAGACTAACTAACAACCGTACTACTGACCTCGTTCCCCTTCGATTGAAAATCACTTGTGCTTCCTAAAGAACTCGTGTTGGTTTGGGCCTTTGGGGTATATTTATGCGGTATGCAGTGTCCTCACTTGTACCACAAAACTTCGGAGCTGTTCTCCCATCTGTAACAAACCTGTGATTGAAGTGATGTTGCACATGTATGTGCTTTGTTTGGTGGTTTGGCGGTTCGGCCATGAAAGGCAAGGGCTGTTACTTGTTAGTCATTACTATGGTTGACATATGAAATGTCACAAAATAGCTCTATTTCCTCCGTTTGCTCAAGGTGAAAATCAACAAATTGTGGAGCCATAAAGCTTGTCGTGCCATCGAACTTGCTGTTGTGTATTCAGCTGAAGATGTCGTTGCGTCTTGCTTACTCGAACTCCATGTTTTTTTTCTTTGGAGCAGCCATTCTGTTGAGCAAATCTAAACTCCATAACTAAAGCGTAAAAAACATAACGAGAAACGATTTCATGATCATTTGATTTCTGGTAAAATAGCGCAACTTGAATTTTCTAACTCACATTACCAGCTACCAACATTCACAGTTCCAGTACATATCAGTGAATTCTCTTTGTTGCATGTTAGAGAATATCTGTAGGTGTTTTCAAACAGCTGTTACACACATTGTATAACTAGGCTAAATTTTAGGGATTTTGCATTTAGTGACACTCCTCGAATTGCTCTATGTAATTATGCATCAGTACCATCTTGTTCAGTAGAATACACAGAAAACCATTCCAGAAATCAGTTTTTATATCATGCTGTCACAGCCTGAAAGGGATCTTGTCGGAACCCATGCCCCTGCAACCATCTTCCTGTTCACAACCCCAACCCCACTATTACTATCTCTAATCAAAAGAACTCTTTTTGGTTTCTCATTGTTTAAATTGGGTACTGTTCGTATGCGGGAATCGCAAAAAAAAATTTTAGGTTACTCTCACTGTTCAAGATTCCTAATCAAGACCTCTGTTTAGGGATCGATTTTGTTTATTAATTCTGTTCATAATATAAGACTACTGCTCACACCACAGTTGACGCTCAACCTAACAGCCTTGTTATCCGTACCTTCCTTTCTGGTCTAAATGTTTATGATTTAGTTCATTATGGGTAATGAAGTTCAAGTTCAAGATTTGAAAGTTGTAACTCACCTATTCAAAGAGGAAGATGTACCTAGATTTCAAGATGATTTTTCTGGATCGGCTGCTACAACATATGACTGTGAACAAAGATCGTATCCAATATTAATACTAATATAACCAATATGTCCTTTAAACCTGTCAGAGTTGCTAATGGATCCTTATGTCCTATTGTGGGCGTGTGAACCAATAGTGATATCCCAAACCTAAACCTTCCATCTATTCTCTTAGTTTCATTTTTTCTGGACTGTATGACATATGTTCGCATAATTACCAAAGATAATAATTGTTATGCAATCTTCATTCCGACACATTGCATTTTTCGAGATCTATGAATGGTCATTTGATTGGGACGGATTTCAAATTTCAAGATCTTTATCACTTGCATTTTTTGCGATCTTTAGTGTCATGGAGCCTCACTATCGACTTGATCGTCCCTATTTACCCATTTATAAAACAACTAAAACTCAAGTTTAAATAATTTTATGAGTTAGCTTGTGAGTCATGTCAGTTAGGCAAACATACTTGTTATCCCTACCCTTCCAGAGAGTTTGATCAGATTAGTCTATTGTTTCATATAATCCATTCGGATGTTTGACGAATGAGGACCTTATCCCATATTGGTGATATATTTTAAAAAGGTAGACACCTATTGCAACTGCATCTTTCTAATACTCATTTGATGCCCTTTTGCTCTTAGTCTACATCCTGCCTATTTCCACCTTTTATCCTATTTTTCCATTTGGCTGTATTGTATTACTGAGATGTCTTGTGAGTTGCCTACTAATGCCACTCTCATTACAAAAACAGTAAGTTCTTTGGATAGAAGTTCAATACTGTGATTGGTTCTTACTACCTAGGTGCTATCACTCTCCTTCTGCGCCAGGGCTCTATAATTTTCGAAGCTCCCAAATGGTTTTATTTGAGTTTCAGGATAAAACTCTACTCATGCAACTAATTGAACATGGACGAGATCTAGCCACTTTGAGTCCCTTAAGACCTTCCAACATGAAATACTTATTTACTTCTCGTAGTTACATCCTCACAAGAGTCAAGTTCACCAAATTTTAACAGTCCAACTGCATATCATTTTGACTCAAACTCAACAACTCATTTACATTCTAGTATCAATAATATAATTGCCATATTTTTAGCTAACTATTGTAAGATTGTTTGAGACCTTCATGAGGAAACATTGTACTTTGAGTCATATACTGATATGGA
Source organism: Pseudognaphalium luteoalbum (assembly GCA_963422505.1). Classification (NCBI taxonomy): domain Eukaryota; kingdom Viridiplantae; phylum Streptophyta; class Magnoliopsida; order Asterales; family Asteraceae; genus Pseudognaphalium; species Pseudognaphalium luteoalbum. The sequence goes on from OY730196.1 coordinate 56,495,565, forward strand.
CAACGTCTATGCTGTTGCCAAGAATTATATTAATTACAACACAATTATTACCATCAAACGCAAAAAAAATAATTATTACCATCAAACACAAGAAAATATTTACTAGTCATCAATTCTCTGACACTCAACAACTTGTCAGCTAGACTAGGCATAAACTTGGCATCATGAAGTTTATCAGTATTGCCTTGCACACTTTCAGTGGAGAGGTTACCTTTGCCTTCGATTTAACATTTCCATTATGCTCTAATCTCTTACAATAACGGACCGAAGTTGGTGCCTTTTTACTGGAGTCTATATCGGTATGGTTAGGGTTTTAGTTGACTATGCTCAATTTACTTTTGACTTATAGGTTAATTAAAAATAATCCAGAGAGATGGGTGCTTCTTGAAAGTACCAATACAAATTATAGGCAATCCCCTTAGTATGTGTTGATTATCTGTAATCATCTTTCAGAAAATAGGAAAAAAAGAACTGTGTTGACCCTTGGAGTAACTTGAACTATGAAAACGTCCAATAGGGAAGTGTTGCAGTTTTCATGGGACGAAAGAGGCATCTCTTTACATTGGTCAATTTGAGGTTCTAGTGTCTATATTAGTATATAGGATATAGGATAAGAAATGAACTGAGTGCAGAAGTTTACTTGAGCATGAGGATTTAACAAATTTCTACCCGTCTATAACGAATAAGTAGGGGACTTCGGTAGACTAAATGAATAGCTCACTACCATCGGTACTGTGTTGTATCGTGACAGTTGGAGCTTATTAGTTCGAAAATTGCCAAAAGTTGACAATGGAGACTTTTGGGCATTTCAACTCTACAGAGGGAGTATCTGTTGCTGTGCAAACTCTCATTAAAGATGGTTTTGCTACAAAAAACTAATTATGATGGTTTAAAAGATTAATAAATCGAAAGGTACAAAGAACGTCTCGCCCTTCTCTTGCCCCCAGTTGTGGACCAACAGAAAAAAACCGACCCGACTTCTTGAAGCTGAGCAGCATTTATATTTTAGTGATTTACTGAACAATTCAACATTTTTAGTACACATATGGATCTCATTAGACTTTCAGTATTTATGATGATTGCTAGGATGTTTACTTAAGTCCAAGGTTTTAACGATCTGAAGAGTTATTAAATCTGGTTACTTTCCTTAACAAATACTCCTTATAACTAAGTCGGTGATATCAGTATGCTAAAACCTAACAGTATCATTCCATAAGTTTTTTGATTAGAAAGCTAGAACTTTTACTTCTGTATATTTCATTAAAAAGTGACAATATTGCAAAATTTTCTTATGCAATAAAAACCAATATAAGTAGGGTTGTAAACGGCTCGTTTAAGTGTTAAAGTCTTGGGCTTGGTTCTGCCTTAGCTCACTTCGAGTCTAGTATATATTACTTGATCTCCCCTCGTTTTGATAACATAAATAATAATTGATCTAACATAAGTTATTGCTTATTTTGAACCCTTGAAGACTCTTATAATTTTATCCTTAGTTACTCATATTCAGAGACATGGACTTTTTATATAATATAATAATAGCTTAAAACCCAAGATTAGTAATCATATGATTGTATCCCTACCACTTTTCTATATTCTTATTCTTAACAGTAATTAATAATATATGGTCATAAAGCCTGTTTTGTCTTTAATTTACCGTTTACAAAGATGACAATGAGGTTTGAAAATCTAATCCACTTGGTAAAGAGAACTCATTTTCTATCATTATGCAAAAGATTTCAACTTTTAAGACATTGCATTCCAATTCCCATATCATTACCAAGTGCATGATGGTAGACTACTTTTTGGGACTTTTTGATACTTAAATATTTTAAACTTTGCTTTGTCAAATACATACGAAGAATCTATTTAGAGTATATTGCATGGATGCTCTCTTGTTCTTATCGTTATTCCCTGTAATTTGTTTTTTGCACCGGGACTTCAAAAAGTAGAAGCTTTTTGTAGGGTGAGAGGGAAAAGGGTATTAAGAGAAAGGTAAAGAAAAGGAAATGATGATCTTACCCTCGCGTTTTGGTCATGTTATGAATTAACAAGGTAAAATAGACGGGGTTAGGGCAAGGGATTGGGGCGCACAACAAACTTATGATTTTTAAACTCCAGGTGAAAAAAATCCCACAAAGACTAACGATGAGGATGTGTGTAAATTTTAGGGACCATTCATGCAATTGACTCATTTATTTATAAGTCAAGCGAGGGAAAACGTGATTGTGATTGTGCTCATATGAATATATGTGTACACACGTGTTTGTTTATATTTTTATCTAAAACATGGATGAATAATTTAATGTAAGAACTTCAAATCATATAAAACATAAATTAATGCACACATATATAAATCATGAATTTTTTTTTTATATATATATTATTTCTAATGTCGTGTTGAGACTTTGGAGATATGATTGAGGTTTCAAATATATATAATCTGTTAGTCAATACAATACAATATAACTTCAAATCATACACAATTTTCAGATCTAAAAACATTGCGTTCAACTTCCGAAATCATTGACCCTTTAGAACAATAAGGATTAGCCTTTCTTACTTTTGTTTATTTAGTCAAATATCAAATATAAATTTTGTTACATATCTATCATTGTATACGTAATAAATTTATAGCTATTAATAAAGTTATTGATCAAGAATTCTCTCTAAGAACCAAACATTAGTCTAATGCATTCTTCATCCATATGGTAAGTGTTAGGTGTATTAGCAAAACTTAATTAGTTTAGGGGTTTATGTGTAACTTAGTAATTGGATATGGATTAGAACTTGGATTGCTTGGTTAGCAAGCATAGGGCTGGAAATTTAACTCTATAAATAGATATGCTTAGTCCATTGTATATCCCATCCCATTCATTCGTTGTAACTTGTTCATCGTAATAAGAGTTTAAACGTTTGATAAATCTTCTTGTGTTCGTGTGTTTATTCAAGCGTGTGATTGTGTGGTAACAATATATTCCGCATATTGTTTCACAGTAAGTTATCCATTTCTTTTATGGATTGGACTTTTTACGAGTTCCGTCTCTTAATGTAAATTTTTATTTTTCTTCCGGTCCTTCAAAAGGTGTAGTCATTTCATGGAGTAAACTACATTCCACGTCCCCGTGATGTGTAATCTATTTCACTTCCGGTCAAGGTTGAAAAAGTCGGAAGTCGGGGGCGAGTCGGTCGGGATCTCAGAAGGACTAGTCGGGACTAGTCGGGGACTAATCGGATTTTGACTTTTGTTGACTTTTATAATAAAATAAAAAATTTCAAAATTATGTGTAAATATACATATATTTTAAAGATAAGGGGTTATAATGTAAATATTTTGTCTTTTTCCTGAATTTTTTTGAAAACTACACCTCTCTCCTTCCCTTTTATCTTCTAGATCTGGTACATCATCTTCTTCTTCCTCTACATTTCTTCTTCTTCTTCTTCTTCTTCTGCATCTTCATATCCATCATCTCCTACCTTATTCTACCACTTTTTCATCGATTTTCTTTTATATTTAGCAACAAAAAATAATGGAGAAGATCCAAGCAATAGATCGACCGATTCTGACCTGTTCACTGCCGTTGACCGACCTATTTGACCGAATTGCCCCTGGTCGAGTCGTGACCATCACTAGAGCCGACTAATCGCTGATTAGTCGGCCGACTTTTACAACACTGCTTCCAGTCCATCGGTCGATTTTGTGTGTTTTTACTCCCTTGAATTGGATTATCGTTATTTCACTTACAGTCTCTCATTTCTTATTAAATGACTAAATACCCTTGAAAAATATAATTCTAAAGCTGACATGTATGCATACAAATGAATTTTAGGAACTTAGTTTGTGATTGAATAATTAAATAAAGGGGAGTCTTGAATCAAATTTAAATAAAAACTGAAAAAGGAAATTCCCTCCACTTTTAGTTATTACTAATTGCTTTGCTTGTGTGTACTCTAGGGATGGAAATGTACTTAAGGGTAAATAAGAATACAAATCTCTCAAGTATGATTTGTTTAGCTCAACTCATTTACCTATCATGGTTCAATACACAAATCGCCTGCACCAATTGATTTTGTAACATGGAATTCAATTGGGGGTTTTCTATTCACACCCCCAAATCCCCTTCAAATCAACTCGTACAAACCTGAAGATTGTTTGAGATAGACATATTCACTAAGTCTCACTTGTTTCAAACCTACTATTTTTTATTGCTTCTAGTAAATTAGTAGTAGCTGAGATCTTAGTATGCAGCTTGCTTGTTATTGTTTCATTGAAAGGTCTTGATGTCTTTTGTGTTCAAATTTGATTACATGCATCTCTATTTTTGGCACATATTGTGATTTTGGACTATCAATTAACAAAAGAACCCTTTGAAACCCTTTTAATAATGTAACGGTCAAAATGATTCTTCTAGCTGTCACCCTGTCACAGCTCATATTCATACTAAATGCTATATAACTTCAAAAGTAGTTGGGATCTCACGTCATATCTTAGATTGTTACTGCTAGGTAGGAATGGATTGGCATTATTATTGTAAATATTCCCAATGATTCAAGTGACATATCATGTATCCTATTTGAATGCAAACCAAGGAAGAACCCAATCTCATTAGATAACCGTACATGATTGTACAAAGAACAAACACCTTTAACTGTAGGGATCACCAAATGTATATAGGATACAACCTATAGAAACGGCATTCTAAACGGACCAACAAAACCCTAGTTAAAACAGCTATTCGGCCATGACCAACAACCATCAATCTATGAAAATAGCAGGTCAGCAAAAATTAGCTTTCTGCTGCACATAATAGCCCACAAGTATATCAGTGTCATTCCAACTCTGGAGCTCGTGGTGCGTATTAGTGAGGGTTTTTTATACTTAGTGGGTTGGAACATATTTTTTTACAGCTTTTGTGATAATTTTGCTTATGTAAATGAAACAATATGATTTACTCACGTAAATTTGGGAAAATGAGAAAGGAAATGTCATGGTGGCAAGTTACTTCTTCAATTTGTCTACTTGGTACGATCCATTTGAAGTTTCATTTGTTGATGAAGATGATATTCAATTGTTGCCACCAAAATGCAAATACAGAATGCAAGTCGAGTATAAAGTAGATATATTTCCAGAAAACCATAACATATCTTGGGCAAAATGGTGACATAATATTATACTTGAGAACAAAACAGCATAGAAAATAAATTTCTCTTTTGTTTTGTACGGTAGCTCTCGCTGTCATATCTAAGGCGTTGGCCCAAAAAATCTCCATGCAATCGGATGAGACAAGATAGAGAGCTAGCGAAAAAAAAGATCACAAAATAAAAGCAGAAAGAAACAGTTTTCTACAGTGAGTTTATGGTTCTAGCTGATTGGAAAGATGGGTGGGCTTCCGAAGCAAGTATCCAAGCCTACAAAACATTCGGGTGAAGTTTAGGTCTTACTAAATGAGGGATCTCAAGAACAGAACTTCCTACAAAATCCATGATATGAGGATGTATGACGTCATGCCTTCTTGTTTTCACAACCAAGGTTCTTGAGAGAATTGGTGAGACTTTTTCCTGGGCAGGAAGTTGGGGTGATTTCATCTGTCAGAATATGTTAGGAAATTACACATAAATTTGATCATGCTTGTCCATTTGGGACTTGATCATCGTCAGTAGTTTGTTGTAAAATATTGCATCTGCTAATGCTAAATGCAGTTACAATATTTATAATAGACACCTAAGTTGCCAGTTAGAAAGGTTGCAATGATTCAGGATTTCCAGGCTTGTTGGTTTCAAGCTTTGTGCATCTTTAAATGTGGATGGTGTCACATTACGACCAATGGTTGTTCAAAATTTTACATTGAGATACTACATTGAGAAACGCCATTTGACCGAGCTACCACTTTTGCCCCGTCCAGTAAAAAGAACTTTTTGTTTCATTGTTTAGCAAATACTGCAATAACTTTTGATGTTTTTAATCTTTATCTGATATATTTGTCATTTGGAATCACTAATCTTAGGTGTTGTTACGTTATACTGAAAACATTGGTGCAATTGACTGAACATAACTTAGGTGTTGTTACGTTATAAGAAGGGCCTGAAAATGTAATATGTAAAAGAAGCGAAGCGCTTTTTGTTGAAATCCTTTTTTTTTAGGAATTTGTTAGCCATCTAGTAACAATTAAGAATAGAATTTAGAAGTTCTAATTTTATTTGAGAATCGAAAAAGAACAAAGAATGGAATAATTGGAATCACTAATGCATACATTGTTGTATTAGATATTAGATTAGATCGAAACCGAAGGTTCTTTATTGACTAACTACAAAGATGCGGATTTTTAATATGGAAAGATACAAAATAGAACTTCTAAAGCAAAAGAGAATAGAGATCTTATAATATAGTTGAACCAAAACACCTATTTTTTTGGAGTGATCTAATAACTTTTTGAGTGAACCTATTACGGAATTTAATTAATCAAAATGAAATTAAAATTATTCTAAGATTACTGTTCGCTATAAATATAAAATAGATAGATAGAAAATAGATTCGATACAATAAAAAAAATGATAAAAATAAGAAGAATTTTCTAATTTGATTCCATAATGATTGGAAGAGTTTCATTTTCATTGAAAGGTATAAAGTGTAAAATATCATGAACATTAGCCTTTTTTTATCCGAATGAACATTATTGGTCAACACCATAGAAATTTGGTGTTGTTGACAGCATCAATAATATCCCCTAAGAAGGGACTCGAAATGTACACATGTAAACGACTGATTTTATGTCACTGTGGGTATGAGCGGAAGATGATGGAAAAAAGAAAACGAGTACTTGAAATTCTCGCAACTCTATGTCCATGGGTCTATGAGAACTCCGCTTGAATATCTTTCATTAGGTTTCACTTTCTTATCTACAAATTATGTTAAGAAAAAAGTTCATATTCCCAAACCAAAAAATACTATGGGTACCCGTTTCCATTCAACTCAATAATCATACACATATCTATCCTAATTGCCATCAGCAAACCCAAATCTGATTTTTTGAACTGATCACATAACAAGGTCAGATCATTGAACTTTTTAAAGTTTTGAGTGTATACATAGATATGATGGTATCTCCCCTATACTTAAATACTTAAACACATACTAATTCTTATGACAAAGATAAATGCAATAGCAAGTAATCAAATCAGTTAACTATTTTGCGACAGGGCCTTTAGTTGTGGGTTCAAGTATCAAAGTAATTAACATGTGAGAATCTTTGCTGCTCAAAAACTGAAAAATCAGTTAAACTATATTGTCTTTGCAACATTTGATCAAATGAAACATTACATGCTTCTCTTCATGACTGCACTGATGGTATTTTTCTTTGTCAGCATCTAACATAACCCATGGCTCGTAATATATATACAATCTGTAATCTTGATTTTTTTCTTCTGGAACATGAATTCTCATCTTGGATCATAAATCTGGTTTTCTTCAAGCTCTAGGAATTGGGGAACTCACTTCTTTCAGGGAACTAATTTCATTAAAAAATTTCAAATGACGACACATTTAAATTAAGAACCCAATTTAATCTACACTTTACAACATGGTAAAATTTTCCAGAAGTTAAGAAAAATCAAATCTTTATAGTAAAGTCATAGAACCCAAATCATAAACGGGTAAACGGAGGAGGTTTTCCTTGTTCAGGTTATCTGGGGAGGGCGAGCATTTTTGCTCAGATGTATGCGGCCTAATCCGATTATCCCGTGACCGTTTTCGACCCTTTTCCTAACCACCCCAAGATATGCTTCTAGTGAGTTTTGAACCTGAGACCTCTTGTGACGATTACAGGATGCCAACCACTAGGCTATCTTGTGATGGATAATAGAACCCAGATCATGAAGAAGCTAAATTCACAATGAAGTTTATCTTTTTGACTCATTGAGTCATAGAAACGAGATCATAATTACCATCCATTAAAATAAAAGTAAATTGGAGGGTACCCTGACCCTGTACCATATTTAATTTAGTACGCATACGCCTCACTAGCAAGGAGCATCAACGCCAGACAAATCACTATTAATATATATGTAGCATTTGTAGGTTGGGCCCATTAATCAGTCGGGCCTAGGGTTTTGTAGTTCTTTACCTATATATTCGTAGTACTATTTTACATTATGAGATATACAAAATACATTCACTTTTACGGTATAAGAGCTAAACCTAAATCTCTAATCCATTTTTTTAAACGTCGGCCACCATAAAACCTCTGCCGCTGACCATTCTCATTTCTATCATCAATCTAAAAGAAATTCATTCCTCATCTCTAGTGGTAATTGATCTTTATATATATATATATATATATATATATATATATATTTCGATTTGTCATATACTCAGATTCCTCCTTCACTAGCAATTTTGTTTATATACATTATTTATTCAAGTTTTCACGTATCTCTTAAAACTGACGTGAGTTCTGAGATCGTAAATCACTAAGCACAAGCCAATTCCATCCACCAATATATTAATATATTTATTTGGTCTCATCGTGCGTTAAAAAAATCAGTATGTCTTCAAATCATTAATATTTGCAACCGTGGAATTTGGGTAGGCACTCAATACATTTGTGTTTACCAGGACAACAAGCTGTTTATCATACGATATCTCGTTCAGATCCTTGATGGATTATGGATACAGATGCCACCACATATCTCACTTCGGATGCAGGTAATCTCAAACCTATTTTTAATATTAAATCTTCTCAGTCTGTTATAGTCAGTGATGGATCCACCGTACCCGTTTCTCAAATGGGTCACACTCACATATCTAATCCTTACCGTCCCTTACATCTTACAAATATTTTTGTCATGCCTAATATAATAAAAAAATCTTATCTCTGTTTGTCGATTTACTACCGATAACAAGTGTTTCATTGAATTTGATCCTTACGGCTTCTCTATTAAAGACTTAAAAACCCGTCAACTCCTTCTACGTTGTGACAGCACTGGTGATCTCTATCTGGTATCTGTTCACAAAGCTTTCGCTTCCGCCCTCGTCATTCAAAGTCAATCCCCTTGGCACCAACGACTCGGTCACCCCGGTGACAGTGTCTTAAAATCTCTTGTCTCTAATAATTTAAATTCATATCGTAAAGATCAAACACCCATTGTGTGTCATGCATGTAAACTAGGAAACAAACAAAGCTTCCGTTTTATCTCTCTGAGTCTATAGTTGAGTCTCCTTTCGACATCATTCACTCTGATATATGGACATCCCCTATCCCTAGTATTAGTGACATTAAGTACTATGTATTATTCCTAGATTATTTCTCCCACTTCCTTTGGGTTTATCCGTTACATAAAAAATCTGATGCATTCTCCAAGTTCTTGCATTTTCGTGCATATGTTCACAAACAATTTAAGTGTGAAATTCGTGCTTTTCAGTGTGATCACGGTGAAGAGTTTGATAACAAATCCATGCATGATCTCTTCGCCACTAATGGCATCCAGTTCCGATTTTCTTATCCTCCTACCTCACAACAAAATTGCAAGTCTGAACGCATGATACGTACAATTAATAATGTGATTCGCACGCTCCTTTTCCAAGCTCATCTTCCACCCGAGTATTGGGTAGAAGCATTAAACATGACTACTTATCTTCTTAATATCCCTCCATCTACCTCCACCCTAAACGCCATCCCTTACACCAAACTATTCCACAAACCAATATCATACACTCACCTCCGCACTTTCGGGTAATCTGCTATCCCTACACTTTCCCTCCACACAAATTAGCTTCTCGCACCACTCCATGTACATTTCTTGGTTATCCAGTTAACCACCGTGGATATCTGTGTCTTGACCTCAACACCAAGAAAATCATAATTTCACGACATGTCATCTTTGATGAGTCCTCCTTTGCATTTGCTTCATTCACACCTACTAGAGCTCCATCTTATGAGTTTCTTAACACCTCTTGTTATCCCTCTCTGATCTCTCGACAATTTCTTCAATAAAACGTTTCCACTACGGGGGCATCTAACCGTTCCCATGTGTCTCCATTCTCAGCATCACCAGCCACTCATATACAAGTCACCACTCCAACTCCTAATACACCTCCATCCTCACCATCTACATCAGCTGACGCTAGCCCCTCTGCGGCTGTTCATGATAGCCCATCTAGTGCCTCCTCATCCTCCTGGATACCTCTACTCCGATGGTCACACGTGCTCAACACGGTATTCATAAGCCCATCCAAAGACTTAATCTTCACTCCACCACTACCACTTCTACTATACCTCGCTCGTAGACCCAAGCCCTTCAGGATCCACACTGGCATGCTGATGCGCTCCCAACCGTCAGTGTCGTTGGTGTTGTTGCAACGGTTGAGCGGGCAATCAGGGTGTTTTAAAATTTGTTTTGCTCGGGGCCTAAACTTCCGAACTACCTACTGGTACTAGGTACTAGTACCTGATACTAGTATGTGGTAAGGATGATCAGGGTCGTCTCCAGACGGTCAAATTTGAAACAGAGCTTGTTTGGATAATTAAGTTTTCAAGATAGGGTTCAAATAGTTGGTTTGATTTGGGTTTTTATCTAATTTAAACTACTAAATCAATAAAACTAAAATGAGCTAGCTAGCATAAAAGGAACAACTAAGGATAAGGAAGACGTGGTTTGCCATGACTTGAGATAATATAATGTCGGGAAGGTGTTTATGATGCAGACACTTTCAGATTAATAGATTGATAAAACTTGGTGTAAACACTAGAACCCTACCAATTAATTTTCCCATTGACATGTCACTAGGAGCTAGGTTATCATGATTCTGATCGGAGCAATACGCCAGACTTCCAATACTTAACTAGTTGAAAGATAAGCAACCTATCTTGGTTAAACACCGAGGTACATGAATAAAGTAGCCTATCGTCTCATAGGTCCGACCGTTCTTAACACTTAAGCTTATCTCTCGTTCTTCTAATTGTGTAAGTAATTATTAACTTGTTATGTTTAAATAATCAAATATGAAAGATCTAGTGGATTTAGGTATCCTAGGTCACTTGGACTTTACTTTCCTAGATTTTGTTAATACCTTTCTTAAGCTCTAATTACTTTGATTTATGACTTAGACCTCTCCTTTTCAAACAGTTATACATCCCTGGATTATTCGCAGTTTGTTAAAACGTGTTTCATATGTAGACCATACCTGTCAGTAATAAACAGTGTACTTTATAGAATAGTTCCACGACTTCTTACATCCAACATGCGGTCAAGAGTAATTGACAGTGAAAGTGACACTCTAAACTAACTAAATGTAAAGCAGTGCAGAAATGTAAACCTAATATGTACAACCAGTGATTTCACTATGTCTTACTTATTGCATGTCATGGGCACAGATAACTACTTACCACAAATAAGGTTCATAACTCCCTAATATCTAGGTTATAGTCATGTGGATAATTAGAAAGGGTACTCCATAAATTAGGTCTGATGTCATATATTTAAATAATAACGAAGTATAATAATTCTTGTTCATATAAATTTCTTTTTAATAAATTAGAACTATATTAGAATGAGTTGTTTTTATGATCCTATCGTCTAACTAACGTAGAGTTGTCCGCAATCAGATAGAAGATATGTCACATGGATAATAAATACAAACAATTACAGTACACCGGAAGTTCTCCTAAATGTATTGAACATATCGGCAAACAACTACCCTCGAGTCCTATTCCCCAATCTCGCTCGTCAGAGATGTCCATATCATGGCATGGTCTGTTGAATAAACAGTCTCATGAACAGGTTTTACCCTACCGGAATAAGTTGGGGTAGTCTGGTCATAAGCGGTTTGCCAAACATGCCATCATTCTATTTTAAATAATTTACAAATAGAAATTCATTTAACACATTTATCATATTGATCTGTAATATAACTACCTTCGGTCGTCCCCGGACTTCCATACATTTATACTTCGCATAAAGCGTTTCCAGTACTATATCCGGAAACAGTCGAATAGGGGCCGTCATATTACTTTACAATATTTAATATCGTCCCATTATATCTATCTAAATCATGTCAAACATATAAGCAACTACTCGCAGATCATGACAATAAATAATATTAATAAATCAAAAGCATCAAACAAGAAAATTACAAATAATTAATAAGAGAAAAGGATAGATATTACCCATAATTATTGCAAGCGAAACGATGCTTATATTACTTCCGAATATTCCAAAGCGTTACATTGCTAAGCTAGCTACTACTAACTACTACATAATTAATCTCCTACTTATCTCTCACCAAATTAATTAGATTAATTTAGAGAGAGAAAGTAGAGAAAAGAAAAGAAAATAAAAGTTGGGAGAGTGAGTAGAAAGGTGTAAGATTTTTGGTGTGTGGTGTGAATGGTGTGGTGTGTCTTCAAATGAACCATGGGGGCTCCTATTTCTAGATGAAATCCGGTGCACTTTAGCAACTAGGGGAACATGTTAGCAAAAGGTGGTAAAGTGGCTAGCACATGTACCCTAAAGCGTGAAAAGGTCTAGCACATGTCCGTTAAAGTTGTGGAAAGGTTTAGCACGTGTACCAGGCGAGTACGAGCAAGGACGAAAAAGCGGCCGGGGGAGGGGGGAGGTGCAGCCGGTGCCGCCACACATGTAGCCGGCGGCGGCTGCATGGTGGCCGCCGGCGGCTGTCGTGCACCTGCCCCGGTTCACCGTCTTTTGCTCGTTTCTTATTTCGCGCGTATCTTCTTCGTTATGCGTCCGTTTTCGTCGATTCTTTTTGCGTTGGATTCGTTTTTCAAAAACGAAGACTTTTATGAAAAGAAATCCCCGAGATGTGTCTCTGATCTTTAGATGTCTCGTACGAATCGTTTGGATCTTTCGACGTACGCAGAATCTTCATTCTTCATCGGTTTTTGCTAATTCTTCTTCTGTTAGATTCGTAATTTGAAAACGAAGATCCTGGATAAGAGAACTCTCAATGATGGGTACTTTGTATCACATCTTGTCTCGGATGCCTTGAATCTTTAATCGTGCGTAGAATCTTCGTTTTTCACCCATTTTTAGTGATTTTTCTCGTGCTTTCGTGTTTTCACCTTCTTGGCATAATATCAATTATTTAAGTGATAATTGTCGCACCCCCAAATTCGGGTTGCGGAAGCAAATCAGGTCGGGGCGCGACTAATCAATAATCACAAGCACTAAGATATAATGAACGACCACTAAATTCGTCGTTTTACATTGTATTGATAAAACCAAAGTTTACATCAAAAATATTGTTTACATTAGCTCAGTTCCTTGAAATTGAGAGATTTACATTACATAATTGATCTTATACAAAATATAATAATGCAATTAAATCTCTGATTTGTTTGAATGCAGACTCAAGCTAAGGTTTCCTGATTGTGCAGCCAACATACTGCTGAGTACTTGTGATACATGCTAAAATGGGTCAACGAAACACTGGTGAGCTCACAGGTTTGTATGTCAACACATATTTGTATGAACCGCAAGATTTAATTGAATTTAAAATGCAACTAAGCAAAATAAAAGTTATACAGCCATGAGCACATAGTCTGAGCTTAACTTGAGCGTTAAGTCCAATTAAGGAAACCTAACTGAGTTGCCTCCTACGAGTGCCTAATCTACACTCGTCTTCCCAAATGCTAATACGTCCGTTTGACCAGTTAGTGCGTGCTAACCCGGACGAGGATTGTCAATCCTATATGATATCATATACTAACATTCACGCTACATGTGTATTACCAAACTATGTTGTGGAGGGCTTTGAAATGATTAGTGAAAACAACTCATGTAGTATTTGACTTGTATTGTACTTGCATTCATATTGTAAAATAAAACGAGCAATGTAATCACACCCCAGATGAAAAACCGTAAAATAGGGGCTATGAGACTCACCTGAGCCTTGAGTGTTTAACTTTAAACTTGAATTGATTAGCGGTGAATTGATGTTCGAAGACTTGTAACCTGAGGGTGTCCAAGACACGCGATGGTTATAACATGAGTAGGTATCTCGAAAGACTACCTTTGTAGTTGTTCGTCCAACTAGAATGTCCAAATTACTACGATTTGGTTGTTTAACTTGTCCAAGTTACTACGACTTGGTTGATTGAACTGTGTTTTGAAAACGTGTACGGCCCGTCGGTGAATTGGTTGTATCAATAATCTCATTATTATTTTTATGATTTTGAAGTGTTATACTTAAAAAGTAAGTTCCAATGTGTTTTAAAAGTCATATCGCATTCGTGTTTGATGTTATACAAGTTTAACACTTGGTGTGAAAGTTTAGAGGTAACACTGTTACTCGTGACCCTAGGGTAAGGGCGAAGCCCGTTAATAACGGGGGTCCGGGGGCAGCGCCCCTGGTTAGCGGGGTCCAAAGGGTGGCAACCCCTGGCGGGGTCTAAGGGGCTGAGCCCCTGGTTTGGGTCGAGCTTTGTAGTAGAAATTTTTATTTCTACAACATTGATTTATTGAAAATGCACTTGGGATTTGAATTCTGGTAAAATGGGGTGTCAAATTTGAGCCTCAATACTTAGTGAAATATGAGTTTTAAACTTTCTGTTTTTAGCGACACTTGATGCGTCACTTCCAAAATTTAGGCGACACTTGATGCGTCACTTCAATACTTAGTGTCGCATAACATGATGGTTTCTGAATTATTAGCGTCACTTGGAGAAGTGACGCATAGGGGGGGGGGGGCGACACTTAGGGAGTGTCAGGTTCGAGTGTCGGAGTCTGATCATAGGCGACACTTAGGAAGTGTCGCTAGAAGTGTCGGATAAAGGTGTTAGGCGTCACTAGGCAAGTGCCGGTTGGAGTGTCGGGAAAAAGGGGTTTTATGCGGCCCTTGGGCAAGTGACGCAAATTTAGGGTTTTATGCGTCACTTAATGCGGCACTTAAGTGACGCATGAAGTGACGCATGAAGTGACGCTATACTGGACTGGCCTATGCGACACTTACGCCTGTTCGACAGATTTTGAGCCAAAAACGAGTTTTCCGGTTTCTGTTTGATCCGATTCTTTTACCCAACCCTTATATGGACATTCTAAGATATTACAAACAGTAAACAAGTGAAAATGAGTAAAATCGGAGAGTTTCGGGATTTGTCAAAAACTTATAACTTCGCGCGAGAGGAATTTGGAAAGATAGAAACGTAGATCGTTGCGAGGTGGTTCTTTTTCTTCAAACGAGCAAGATGATTCAAGGGTGTTTGATGGTAGTTTTTGTGGGATTATGGTGATGGTGGTGTGGTGGTGAAATGAGAGAAAAGAGAGAAAGAAAGGAAAGGAAGAAAAAGAAGAAAAAGGGAAATGAGGTGAAGTGGGGAGTGAGGAGGGATTTTCCCCCCTTTTTCCTTGGTCCGGCTTGGTGGGGCTCACCGTGTGGCTTCACCAAGTTTTTGTTTCTCCCATGTTTGTGCTCCGTGCGGTGTTCATTTTTCCGATTGTTTTAAACGTTTAATAATTATCTTTAAAATACAAATAATTATAAATGTTTTTGTTGAAATATTTCATCAATTACTTGTACTTGAGTTATAAAATATAACTTGACTTGTTTTGTTTTGATTGCGCGTTTACATTTTAATCGCGTAAATGTTGTTTGTACGATACGAGTTTGAGTTGAAATATTAAATAATATTTTAGATAAAAAAGAGTTATTAAATAATGTCATATTATTTAATAAAATTATTCACCAACGTCCGCATTAATTGAATCGAAATCCATTCGATTTGAAACTTGTACGATTTAATCAAATCGCATACTTGTATATATTCAACAATATATATATATATATGTATGAATACAGTAATTAGCCTATCATAGAACTAATTACATGTATTATACTTCATTAGGTACTAATTACTAGCCCTAATTTGGCGGGTGTCACAATAATTGAGCTTGTATGCCAAGTATTAGTCTTAAATGAGAAAGATATCGGTAGTAAAAACATGACTTTTTACGCGATATCAAGTATCCCACACTTAGACTTTATCTTGTCCTCAAGCAAACTCATTCATAAAAGGCTTTTAGAAAGATTCTAGTTACACATATCTTTTAGAAATACCATTTCCAAAGAATATAAAGCTCCAGTTATGAAAGAATTTTCATGAGAAACTAAGGGTTTATAGAGTTTGATACTTTCTTCAAGCAACTTAGATGAATCATGACTAGGCAATCCTTACAGTGGGTCACTCAAATCACTCAGGTGTTTAGGGTTTCCTACTTGCTAGGAATCGGGTTTTTGGTTTTGGAGAAGGTGTGTGAAAAGGAGGATTACGGGTTTCTCTTTCCTCGTATCGTTCTTAAAACTTGAGTGTTTTTCCGAGAAAGTCTCTTTTGGAATTTCTCATATTTGAAAAGGCTTGATAGTGCAACCGTTTGTGGATTTTAATTTCCTTTTCTGGACTTTTCCGGGTAGTGCCGGCATATATGTTTCTTGTTTTCTTTCTTTTTCTCATTTTTCTTTTCTTTTCTTTTTATTATGCCGGCCTTAGCAATGGATATTTTTGTCCAAAAGGTTTCGTATGGTATTGTAAGGTTGTGTAGGGTTTTTCTTGTGGAAATTTAGGAAATTGAGAGTGTCTCTGAAAATTCTAGAATACGTGGCTTTCGTAGGTTCGGGATGAAGATATAAAGGAAGGTTTTGATTGGATAGTGGGCGTGAAGAGTGAGTGGATGTTTGGTGGTAAGGGGGTGTTGGGATTCCTTAGAAAGTATCGAGATAGGTTGTACCCATGCCACATATGGCACTCATTGGTGTGATCTCGAAATGTATTGCAAGAGCAAGTTCTAATTCAAATGCATACATCGGTACACACATGAAACGAAAAGTGAATCATTTTAAATGATGAATGCTAGTCATGGGCTCAAATCTCACGAATCGAATGTTTTGGTCAATGCCTAACCATGTGTTGCCCTTTTCGTCTGTATCGTAATCTAAGAAAACCATTTTGTTTCTTTGTTAAAAATCGTTTCTTGCTGTAATTTACATTTTTGGAAAAGAGAGGTTCTAAAGAATGTTGCTTTTGGATCCTAAGAAATTTAAAAATTTCTCCATTTTTTAGCATTTTAATGAAAATACTGTTTATTTTACGGACAAGAGGTTAAACTTGCGGTTGCAGACCGTATATCCCACACTTAGAGGAACATTGTCCCTAATGTTCGAATCAATGTATTGAACACCTCTTGTCGAAGTATCCCACACTTAGAATATCTACTAATTATGAAAATATCTCTTAGTATTTTGTGGATTCCATGGATCCCACACTTAGTGTTTGGAATGGGATATAGGTCGATATAATCTTGCAAAAATTGATGAATAAACTAGAGAAAGGAACGTAGAACTCCCCTATCATCTATATGACTGTGAGCTGAGGATCTGAGTGGTCGACTGTGTCAGCTCCAATGTTTTCTGAACTTGGTTGGCGTCGGCTTTCATGTATTGAACTCGAGCTCCAGTAGTATAATCTTTCTTCAATACCTCAACCAGTTTCTTTTCAAAAATAACTAAGAACTAAAGGATAGATTGCAGAAAATGAAGGGATACCTTTCTCAGGATGTAGGGAGAGTCATTCCGATTGCAACGGGTTTTGTGATCTTCAGCAATTGACTGGTGTCTTTGATATGATCTTTATCGGATAAGATTTTCAATTCCGTTGTAAACCCCGATATACTTCTTTGTATCCTATTAGTCTATCATTTCCCTTGAAGTGCGATGTTCAATTTGTTCCTAGATCTAATGAACTATGGTGCTCTCATTCTCCGTTTCACCATTATAAATATTCTCCATCCATAGCGTAAGTACCTGTCTTTTAGGCATTCGTACAAGTAACAGGTTAATGTGTTCTAAAAGACAGATGATTATTCTCTAAATCATAGACTCACTTTCAAAAGTATTTTGAAAACAAATCGGTGTATAACTTGGAGTCTAATCATATATTTCCGCAAATCAAACAGTCTATATGAAAATACTAGCATCAACAGTTCAGTAGCCAAGTATAGACGTATCTAAAGCACACATTTATCAATGAGTTTGAGCATGATTCACATACAGACTATGTTATCAGATAAAGCATTAAAAGGTTTCATGTGTATATGCAAATACCTCATTATACGTGAGTGTGGGTGCAATATGTCCTAGGTACCTATTGTGTTGCTAGCATTTGTGAGTAAAAGGATGTTTGTGAATTTTGAGATCTATTAGTAATGGTGAAGTTCAAACAAGTGGGAGAAGGAAGATTTTAAGGCTTTAACAAAAGACTTCAATGCATATGAGAACTTAAATTTCAAGTCATGTTAAAACCATCATAAAAATCTGAGAAACTTTAAACATTTATTCCAGGGCTTCATTTCTACTTATGGGGGTTAGTTCACTACTAAAACTACTTTAACTACTACTGATAATCCTATGTTAGACACGGGTTGCCTCCCGAGAAGCGTTTGTTTTTGTTCGAGTCACTAGCTTGACTCCAAACCTATTTCTTGGGAAATCTAGGGGGCTCCCTTGCATCTATCAGTAGACACAAGCGGATATATTGGTACATACCTAGGGGATTAAAGTGGACTATGGTCAGGGTATGTCCAATCAGTGGAAGAGGCATGATAAAGTGAGTGATTTGTTTTACTTGAGGTAAAACAAAGCTCTTGACTTTTTCCACCTCTTGAGTTTTGGGTTGTTCGGGTTGGTCAAAGAGGTCCTCATCACTCCATGACGTGTACGTCATTATGTAATGGAGAGACGGTTTGTAGGGTGCTCTTGATGCAAAACCCACCTTGCTTCCTAAAGCCTTTGGTTGGATGATAATGTTGTACTCTGGGCATGGAGGTGGGACAATGTCCATTAGTGTCTCCAATCTTGTAGCAACGTTATCATCAAATACCTGGGTGTTTGTCTCCTCTAAGGTACTAGTGAAGTCTATTAGATCAGGATGTGAATCAATCAAAGGGATTTTTAGGATACATTCAACCACAACTGGTTGTGGGATGTGTTCAACCATATCAGTTTGAATAGGTTCACTACTCAGAGTTGGTATGTATTCCTTCAGTTCATGTGAAGTTGAGTCTTCTATGTAAATCTCCAAATTCGGGCTTTCCATCTCGATCTCTTCGTCTACTTCGTCATCCTCGTCACTCCTGCCGGAAGTTTCAAGCTGTAGTGGTTCAGAAAGTTCTTCTAGAACAAACCCTCCGTTGGTCTTTGACGTTGATAGGTCTGGAATAGGTGAATGTGAAGGTTTAGAAGATGGGGTTGGTGTGGGAGTTGAAGGTATATTGCAACCGAACTCATGAGAATGTAAGTCTATGTCGGGTGTAATAGATGTGGTATGTGTGCGTCTCTCAACTTCCTGTATCCTAGAGTTGGCTCCTGCTCGATTCCTACTCTCCTTACTACTCTCTTGGGCTTGTGTTGGTAGTTCAGTAAAGATTTTAGACATGTTATAAGTAAAACTTCTAAGTATGTCTTCTTGTTCTTTAATCATTTCTTCAAGTGATTTAGAAGGAGGTGAGAAAGAAGCATTACTGCTGAGACAGGCTAAGGGCGTATCTCTCAAGTCATGATTTTCATAGGGTTGTGGTATACTTACAGGGTAAGGTGAGTGTGGGTAGATTTCGAGTGGTTGGGGATGAAAAGGTTGGCATGGATGTGGTGGGAAAGTCATGGGGTCATTTTGATACAGTGTTTGAGGATCTAAGTACCCTAGGTTATCCGAATACATCATACTATGGCTTTGGCATTCTCCATCTACGTGGGTATTATCGCACATGCTACATCTATTTTGGATTGAATTAACAAGACTTTGCGTTTGATCTAATCGTCCCCATTGATTTAACATTTCCCAAGGGTTCATAATAGATGGCATAGGGAGAAGGTTTCAGAATTAACGTTGTGGGTGAGAAGGGAACTAACCTAACCTTAGGTAATCCTAACTATGCTAAACTATGTGCAAAATGTAACTTTTCACAAGGATGGTGAGTCCCATTCAAAAGGATCTCTTAAAACTAACTTATCTAAACAGGCTCCAAATCGTACTATCGTCCCCGGCAGCGGCGCCAAAAACTTGATGCGCTCCCAACCGTCAGTGTCGTTGGTGTTGTTGCAACGGCTGAGCGGGCAATCAGGGTGTTTTAAATTTTGTTTTGCTCAGGGCCTAAACTTCCGAACTACCTACTAGTACTAGGTAATAGTACCTGATACTAGTATGTGGTAAGGATGATCAGAGTCGTCTCCAGACGGTCGAATTTGAAACAAAGCTTGTTTCGATAATTAAGACTTCAAGATAGGGTTCAGATAGTTGGTTTGGTTTGGGTTTTTATATAATTTAAACTACTAAAGCAATAAAACTAAAATGAGCTAGCTAGCATATAAAGAACAACTAAGGATAAGGAAGACGTGGTTTATCATGACTTGAGATAATATAATGTCGGGAAGGTGTTTATGATGGGGACATGATTTGACGTAAAAAGTCATGTTTTACGCACATCTTTTACCTCATATTTAGCACTTAATTAACAAAATAATGCCAATAAAGTCCACATTTACCACATTTTGTTAAAAATGTCAAAACTTTATAAATATTTCAAAAATAACGGTAAATGGACGAAAAATACACTTAAAAAGGCATAATTCATTCGACATGCTATTTTATCGTAAAACTCCGATCTGGGACTTAATAAGTATCTTAAAATGTAGGTCGGGAGAATACGAACACGTGGATATAAAGATCGTCAGAAACGGATCAAGAACGAAGAAGATAGGGCCAAACGAGTTACGATCCAGCACACAAGACTTACGATCCAGCACACGAGACCACAACCCAGGGTTCACCACCCCTCTAGAGGCCATATACCCCCCTAAAGGGGCCGTATACCCCCTCTATAGGGCCGTATACGCCCTTGCTGGGGTGGTATACCCCCTTCTAGGGGTGGTATACCCCCTCTATGGTGCCGGATACGCCCCTTTGCTATCGAATACACCCTATTTGCTACCGAATATGCCCATTTTGGTATCGAATACGCCCCTTTTGGTGTCGAATTTCATAGCTCGGGGGTGTATTTAATTGTTAAATGGAAGCGAGGGTGTTGAGTGTAAAATTGTAACTTGTAAGCCTATAAATAGAGGCCTTCACCTCCTCATTTCTAATGAATTCAAATCCATCACAACACAATTCATTCTTACACTTTCACATACATTTCTCTTGTATTTTCATTTCTTAGTTAGTTTCTCTCTCTAGAGGGTTAGAGAGTAGTTAGTGGGTAGCTAGTAGATTAGAGTAGAGATTAGCTTTTGTAATCAAGGAGTATTGGTGTTCAAGTTTTTATTCAATGATTGCAAGTTCTATTCTCTTTTTACGCTGCTCTATTATCCAGTGATATCTATTCCCTCATACTGTTACTATGTCTGATTTATGCATGCGTAATATTATGGTATGTGCTTTACTTATTGCCATGTTTATTGAGTAGTGTAATATTGTGATTGTTGAAATGTAGATATTTAGGAGTAGGGATGATGTTAAATTAATCTTTGATTAAATATGTGATTGGAAATTGTTATGTTATGTATCGGGTTAAACTTTTCAAGCGGTAGATCTAAACCACCCATTCCACCCTTTCCAAGCTTTCACGTGACTATTACTTTAGTATTAGGACCTGATCAACCCTAGTATCGGTAGATAGTTATCTGTGTTTTTGTGTGAAGCTGTGGACATGCTGTAAAATGGCCCAGTACTTAGTATAGCGCTGGAAACACCGCTGGTGGAGTACAAATGCGTGGAAGCTACGGACCGGTCGTAAGCATTTGACACCGTGCATACCTGGAAGTCACCCTTCCTGAACATGGTCTAGGTATATATAAAAGCCGTGGAACTACTGAAAAACGTAGTATACACCGTGAAACGGACCTAGGGATGAAGGTTTTATCGCAAAGGAGGGTCTACACCTTGACAGAAGTATTTGTGCTCCTCGATTAAATCTAAGGGATCTTGAAAAGAAAGCAAACATTCAGTTGTAGTGTAGGATGCTTAAACCCTTTGATCCAACATAACTGACAGTTTAACATACATATCAAACAATAGTACGACCCTTAATAAAATCAATTAGAATGAGGTGTTAAGAAAGGTCAGAAATTAAATATCGGTCTGTTGCCTTATTAATGCGCCCAGGAGTAAACTCCAAGACGGGTCACTAGTCATCATCGGACAGTGTTGGGGGACTGAGCAGCCTGATCTGATCAGACTCATGATAACCTAGTATTCAGTGATATGCAACTTAGGGTTTCCACTTAAATCGTAGGATGCTAGTGTTGACATCAAACCTCTGTTAATTTTATTAAAGTGAAGTCTTCAATCATCTTTTATAATGATCATCATCCCAAAACTTGAATATTGAAACTTCAGCAATCACAATCTCTATCTATCTGCTTACCCTATCCGTAGTTTAGTATTTACTTTTCTGTATTGTAGTTAATTTAGAAAATACCAAAAATAAACCCTACGCGCTCTTTTAAACCCATCCTATTAGCTTCTATTGTTTAAGGTATTCACTTCATTTCGATTCGCTCTGATTTTAAGAACAACACCTGAGTCAGATTTACCGCTTACTACCCTAAATACCCTTAGAGCAGTAGGTAGTAATAAAACTTAGGCTTCCCAGCATTATAAATTTAAAACCCACTGATCACCCGCCTCCGACTGGAAGGTCCGCAACGACAAGGAAGCGATTCCTTGACCGACCGTTGGGGCGCGATCAGATTTTTGGCACCGCTGCCGGGGATCGATGAGCGTTGTGATTTGAAAAACATACCTTTTAAGTTAGAAGCCCTTTGGAGAACCTTTCATTCAAGCCTAACTTGTTCGAAAGTTACTGCTTTCTTAGAATAGTTTAGTTATTAAAACACAAAAACCATAAAAATATGAAAAATCAAAAACCATCTGATTCGGTTTCTAGCCTCGTCTCTCTGTTCTCTTACAAGACAGCAGATGAGATGATGGCAATGGATGATTATGAATTTTTTGATTTTATGGAGAAAGAATTGGAGGATAACTCTTCTTGTTCTTCATACCCCAAAGTCAAGAAAAATCTTAAACGTCCAAGAAATTGATATCAGGCAAAAACACTTTGACCTAGAAGTAGAGGAATCTCAGCAGAAGATATCGACTTCTGTTACTCACACTTTAAGTAGTCAATTTACCCTTGACCCTGAGATCTCTTCACTTCTGGCCAAATACCCACACTATGTTAGGCCACCTGACCTTTCCAAAGAAGTACCATTCGGCACTGAGGTTTACTTTTATCCACCCATGTTAGGATTATATAGAAATGAATGCCTTCACTACTTGGATGAATACTTTGAATATGATCTCCCTGACATTTTGAGAACTTATTCACAAGATAAGCATCTCTCATGTTCAGAAAATCATACATTCAAATCAGGAACCCCCTA
Source organism: Pseudognaphalium luteoalbum (assembly GCA_963422505.1). Lineage (NCBI taxonomy): Eukaryota > Viridiplantae > Streptophyta > Magnoliopsida > Asterales > Asteraceae > Pseudognaphalium > Pseudognaphalium luteoalbum. The sequence continues at coordinate 56,519,005 of OY730196.1, forward strand.
CATAGATGAACCATTTCAAAGATGTCCAGTCCAACCTAAGTACACCATAGCTAAAACCGTATTAAGTGGACCACACACCGACATCATTGAAATCATAGATATTCCACCCGAGACAGAAACCGAGCATCATGTCGGAAATTCTTTTAAACTAGATAGGAGGATAGATATTTGTGCCAACTTTCTTAAATACCTTAAAATATCAGACTTCCCCTTTTCAGTTGACCAAAGAAAGACCTTCGTGACTATCGATAACAGAACTTTAGGACTCCACGCTAATTACACTAGAAAAGATGAGCTACTACTAATATCAGACCTAGACCTGTTAATGAAATTACTTGCTAATACTGATTACCATCCTGTTTCATCAACACGGATTAATCGGTATATTTCAGATCTGATTAGTGACCTTGAATTTTGGATAAAGCGTGACCATATAATTTCAATCTTACTCCCTGGGAAAATACCATTCTTTGTAGATCTTGCCGTCTATTTTATCAATAAACTAATAGAAAATTTTCCAAATGCAACTGAGGAGGCTATTGAGAAATCTTTCTGTGAAAAACGGAAAGAAATTCACATTAAGCTAACTCAGTTATTTCAAAAATCAAAATTTCCTTTCACGCTTCAACAAAAATTACTTTTTAAAGAATTATCGGTAGCAGTTCACGCTACTACCGGAAATCCTGATTCAAAAGAAAAAAAGGAATTTTTGAAAATATTGGAAAAGTTACTTCATGATCTTAACTTTTTAGACGACGGACCACGAGATGGAATTTCAAATCCCAAGAAAGTTAAACGGGAATTTAATAATTTCGTTGATGCACTTATAAAATTAGGACACGAGGAGAGAAGTTTTCTAAATGAATTTGAATTATTTTTCTTAAACTCTGCCGACCTAATTTATCATATCACTAAAGTGCTCCGATTTTCATTTATTCTTCGTTATACTTTTCCTCAGCCTCGGGCCCCGAATTAATTATTTGAAAAAGTTGAGCCGTTGACTTTAAAACAAAGCGCTTATTGGGAGGCAACCCAATTTTAATAAATAAGTTAAGTAGTTAATTTAGTTAATCGTGTATTAGTTTAAATTTTCAGTTTATTTACTTTCTGCATAAAAATTAGGAATTTAAATTATAAATTTTTCTTTCTAATTTAAAATGTCTTTAAAAATGTTCTTTAAAATTTTATCTCATTATTTATCACGCAAAGTTTAAATTTTGTTTAATCATTTAACTTCAATTAAACAATTAGCAAAATTTAACAACTTTTAAACGAGATTTAAATTTTTAAGAACACAAAAATATTTTAAGTTTTTAATAAACTCTTTTTAACCTACTAACCATATACTTTAACTAAATTACCACTTAGGGTAAAATGGTAAAAAGATAAAATGGGGAGGAGGTTAAAATGCACAAATTCAAACATTTTCACTCATCTTCTTCCCCTCCTCTCTCTTGTTCGGCCGACCACCACCACCCCACCATGGCTCCATCATTTTTTCACCATTTTTTGAAGATCTTGAGCTCTACATTCTCCATTTTCTTTGCTTGTGTGCTTCATTTATCATCTTTGCATCATCTTTAAGGTAAATCCCTAACTCAAAAACCCTAATTTATGATTTCCCCAAAAGCTAGGGTTTCAAATTGAAAGTTATAAATTAGTGGCTAAAGTTAGTACTTTTTGTGTTATTACTTGCCTATAAGTGATTGTATGATGATATATGAATATAAAGTAGTGATCATATGTGAGATTCATGAATTTTGATTTTCAAAGTAATGAACTTTGACTTTTTGATTGACTTTTGAGCTAGAATTGCTTATGTTTGACTTTTATTGATGAAAGTTACTTATAATAATGTGTTGAACATGAGTAAACTAGTTTTAATTAGTTAGATGATTGGTTTAAAGACTTTCAAGAATTAAAGTAAGCATTTTTATGAGTATTTACAAAGTGTCATTATTTTAATTAAAATCTTTTACAAACCAAATGATACTTGTGCATATATTGGCATGATAAAGCTTACTTGAATTTTTGAATCTTGTTCTTAAAAACATTAAAATGACTAGTTGCAATAAGGAAGTTGCATCATTTTAGTTAATAAAGTGTTTGAGATTTTCGAATAGCAAGTCATATTTTTAAGGAACCAATATTATAATTATGCCATTTAAAGATGGAATGTTAAGTTGTTAGTCAATTTCACATCATAAAACATCAATTTTCAAAATTTGACTAACATTTGATATTAATATCTTTAAATACATAAAATGGTCAAAGTTTCATCACTAGTTTTCTAAGTTTATGGTAAATTGCAAAGTTTTGATTAAAGTAAGGTAATTACAAGGTTTCTTTAAAATCTTAATGCTTACTTAGTTAATTACTAATGCATTTTCATTGTTTAAAGCCTTTTCTAGGAATCATTCATAAAATAAGACCTTTTGTCCTAGAAAAATGCTTATGACATTTACCATAGCTTAAGAAACTTATTGGTGATAAATTTGTGGTTTGGTGATTGCAGTTTGGTTAAAAATGTATCTTTCTAGGTTATGGATTATTCAATTTTTAAAGCCTACATTTCGAATTTTTATTTAAAATTTGGGATAACATAGTAAATCCATATATCTATGATCATGATGCGCAATAATTGTCTTTTATCTTGACAGATGAAGTCTGCTTCTAAAGATATCCATCCTACTTTGGAATACTTGGCCACTTCCGCCAAAAAGAAGAAACAATTAAGGATTGGATGAACCGGCCATTTGGAAAGAGCTAATTTATCATCTGGAGAGATGTAAAGGCACTTGGGTACAAGAGTGAGTTGAGGAAGTTAGTGAAATACAAGATCAATGATGAGAAAATGGATGCTTGGTACAAGATGTTCATCCTCAATGAAGACATTAATCATCTTTAATTATAGAGGGGTGAAGCAGCATGTGTCTTTGGCTGAGCTTTCGGTATATCTTGGGTTGTACACAGAGGAGCAGACACATTCTCAAATAGTTCACGGGGTGTTTCATGTAATGAAGACCATGGGCTGATTTGGGACAATCTAACGGGTACTAGTTTTCATTCAAATGTAAAAGCCTCCGCGTTCTTCAAAGTTGAGCATCGACTCCTGCACAAGCTACTAGCTGTATCACTACATGGAAAGAAAGAAACAGGAGGAGTTGTTGGAGCTGATGATCTCTTTGTGATGAACGCCATGATTAAGAAGAAGAATGTGAATGTAGCTTTCTTAGTAGCCGAGAGGATTCAAAGAGAGACGACATTTGAGATGACAAAGTATATCTATATGGGAGCTTTCATAACCAGGATTTGTAGCCGTATGGGTTTGCTCACAGAGGATCACATGAGCGAGTACACTAGCTCGCCTTATGTTCGATCCCTACCGTTTGATCTAGAAAACTTTCGCACTATATGGTTGATATCTACTGATTTGAGCGGGCAGGCATTCTGGAGAGCTACCAAACAGGCCATTCCTGGTTGTGTTCTGAAGAGGAAGAGTAGTAAGAGAGACAGGGATGTTGAGGATGATGAACTGATTGAGATACCAAATGATGATAGAGATGTTAGAGCACCGCAGGAGGATACTAGGGTACCTGGCTCTACATCTAGGGTTCAGAGTGTTGTTGACTGGACTACACCAGTGACTCCACTTTCTCAGTATTGGACTTTTCACGCACTTCAGGTTAGACATGCTCATGACATAAATGTATCTCACAGATTTGGATTGCCGATACCAGAGCCACTGATGTATAGATGTGCGACACCACCAGCCACATTTCCACCAGTCACCACCACCTTTTCCCCAGTTACCACCACTATTCCTTCATACACCATGCCCACCACATTTCGCTATGAGCCAGTATATTCCATACACACCTCAGCTTCTCCATCTACCTCACTGCAGCCATCCCCAGCTACCCATGTCTTATCTCCGATTTATGAGATCCCGAGGCCTGATGATCCAAATGTTTATCGCCCAGTCATGCCCACCACTAGTGATGACGGCCTTACATTCTCAGGATTCTCAGGGATGCTTAACTTTGATGCTATTCCAGAAAATGAGCTTCCAAATGAGAACGACATTAGGAGAGGTTACTTGATATTACTTGAGGAGGCACGCATGACAGCTCAATGCCTACAAGAGTGGGGTTTTGAATCTGTAGATGACTTGCCGACAAATGTCTTGAGGGATGTTTTGAGGCAACACAGGCTTATTACATCAGAGACTGTATCAGGGAGAGCCACTACTGGAGAGCTTTCGGCTGCAGGAAATAACCCTTCCACTTCTGCATTTGATCTTCATGTGACCGATCAGGGGTCTCCTCGTCCTTAGACTTTCTCATCTCCAGTACTTTATTATTATTATTATTGGTCTGTATTAGCACTAACTATTATGGTGGGATGACTTGTGAACTTATTTTGATCTTTTGGTACTTTTTACCCAGCTTGCTACTGAGCTAGATGATCTATCTATTTATCTTTATGCTTACGTTTTCTTGGTTTATTTTAGTAGAATAAAATGTGATTGAAGTGATTGTTGAGAATGATGGGATCGATTCATGACTAGATGACACGCACTAAACCAAAAGGCTGTTCTTAGACGGAAACAAGCTGAAATCTCTAGCAAGCAATTCATCCTTCTTCAGCCAAATCATTTTCATCTCGTGAATCTATGAGGGGAGTTTTTCATTCTTTTCCGTTGTCTTCTCGGAATATTCATACCATATCCTTTATGCCTAATCTCTAAGTGTGGGATTTTATTCCACCATCTTCAAAACACGATAAAGTGAGCATATCCTATAATAAAACTCTAACTGTGGGATCCCCCAAAAGATCTCCGCCTTAGTAGTGAGCATTAGGGACAATGTTCCTTTTAAGTGTGGGATACACGGTATGTTATACCGTAAAGTATTCTGACCTTTTGTCCTCCAAAGTTAACTTGAAACTTGTTTCCTGCTCAAAAATTTTCAAATTTTTTTCAAAAACTTGACTGATTTATCAGTCAACTTTTGTAAATCCTTTGATCTTTTGTTCAGAATAATACTTTTTAAGGATAATCACTTTTTCAGAATAAATAAATTACTTTGGAAAGTACGATAAGGCAGAATAAGGATCCCTTAAAAATGAAATGGTCATCTTCGAAGCATCGCATGACTAGGCGCATACACCCTATATTGTTGCGAGAGGAACTTGAGCCTTTAATACGCATTCATTTTTAATGCTTCACCATTCATTTCTGTATGTGTGCCGATGCATGCGTCTTAGAATTAGAACTTGTTCCTGGTATACGCTTCGAGACCATACCAAAGAGTACTGTACGCGGTATATGTGCAATTAGAGGATCTTGGCATTTATTAGGATTAAACCCATATTTCTCATATGTCTTCAAGTCTAACCCTGCCGATACTCAATTTTAGTATCGATGATCCGCTTAGTAAACTTTGTTGAGCCTTAACTTTTTCAGTTCTTAAATACCTAAATATTTTAAAACCCATTCCTTTCCATACCCACCAAAACCTTATCTTAGAATTTTTAAATTTTTTGAAAAATGATATTTAGATATTCTTTTTGCTTTCACTCTAAAATCACAAAATCCGTTTTTCACTCAAAAACTTCTCGCGTGCATTTCAGAAATCAAATCTTAAAAGATCGAGAATCTTGAGGTGCGAAAAATTGGCACCAAGTGAAATTCGAAATATCAAAAAAAAAAGTGTGAAAAATGAAAATATGATAGGCTCTCAAAAGGAAGTAAGAAATAAAAAGCCTTAGAAATTCTTTGGCAAAGAAAATCTAAACAAAAATTTATCATCTAAATAAAGCTAAGTGCTTCAAAATCTCACGAAAACTCTGATCTCTGAAAGAAGTAAATCTTCCGTGTGTGATTTGACGTAAAAAGTCATATTTTACGCACATCTTTTACCTCATATTTAGCACTTAATTAAGAAAATCATGCCAATAAATTCCACATTAACCACATTTTGTTAAAAAGGTCAATACTTTATAAGTATTTCAAAAACAACGGTAAATGGACGAAAAACACACTTAAAAAGGCATAATTTGTTCGACACATGATTTTATCATAAAACTCCGATCTGGGACTTAATAAATATCTTAAAATGTAGGTATGGAGAATACGAACGCGTCGGTATAAAGATCGTCAAAAACGGATCAAGAACGAAGAAGATAGGGCCAAACGAGCACGATCCAGCACACAAGACTTACGATCTAGCACACAAGACCACGGACCAAGGCTCACCACCCCTACAGGGGCCGTATACCACCCTCTTGGGGCTGTATACGCCCCTGTAGAGGCCGTATACGCCCTTCTAGGGGTGGTATACCCCCTCTAAGGGGTGGTATACCCCCTTGTGGTGCTGGATACGCCCCGTTTGCTACCGAATACGCCATATTTGCTACCGAATACGCCCTATTTGGTGTCGAATACACCCTCTTTGGTGTCAAATTTCATAGCTCAGGGGTGTATTTCAGTGTTAAAACGGGTGCGAGGGTGTTGAGTATAAATTGTGACTTGGATGCCTATAAATAGAGGCTTAAACCTCCTCATTTCTCATCAACTCACAACAATTCAATTCCATTCAAATCAAACATTTTTCTCTTGTAATTTTCATTTCTTAGTTAGTTTCTCTCTCTAACCTCTCTCTCTAGAGGGTTAGAGAGTAGTTAGTGGGTAGCTGGTAGATTAGAGTAGAGAGTAGCTGTTGTAATCTAGGATTATTTGTGTTCAAGCTTTTATTCAAGGATTGCAAGTTCTATTCTCTTGTTACGCTGCTCTATTATCCGGTGATATCTATTCCCTCATACTGTTATTATGTCTGATTTATCCATGCGTAATATTATGGTATGTGCTTTACTTATTGTCTTGTTTATTGAGTAGTGTAATAATTTGATTGTTGAAATGTAGATATTTAGGATGTAGGGATGAAGTTAAATTAATCTTTATTTAAATATGTGATTGGAAGTTGTTATGTTATGTATCGGGTTAAACTTTTCAAGCGGTAGATCTAAACCACCCATTCCACCCTTTCCAAGCTTTCACGTGACTATTACTTAAGTATTAGTATCTGATCAACCCTAGTATCGGTAGACAGTTATCTGTGTTTTTGTATGAAGCTGTGGACATGTTGTAAAACGGCCCAGTACTTAGTATAGCACTGGAAACACCGCTGGCGGAGTACAAATGCGTGGAAGCTACGGACCGGTCGTAAGCATTTGACACCGTGCATACCTGGAAGTCACCCTTCCTGAACATGGTCTAGGTATATATAAAAGTTGTGGAACTACTGAAAAACGTTGTATACACCGTGAAACGGAGCTAGGGATGAACGTTTGATCGCAAAGGAGGGTCTACACCTTGACAGAAGTATTTGTGCTCCTCGATTAAATCTAAGGGATCTTGAAAAGAAAGCAAACATTCAGTTGTAGTGTAGGATGCTTAAACCCTTTGATCCAACATAACTGACTGTTTAACATACATAGCAAACAATAGTACGACCCTTAATAAAATCAATTAGAATTAGGTGTTAAGAAAGGTCAGAAATTAAATATTGGTATGTTGCCTTATTCATGCACCCAGGAGTAAACTCCAAGACGGGTCACTAGTCCTCATCGAACAGTGTTGGGGGACTGAGCAGCCTGATCTGATCAGACTCATGATAACCTAGTATTCAGTGACATGCGACTTAGGTTTTCCACTTAAATCGTAGGATGCTAGTGTTGACACCAAATCTCTGTTAATTTTATGAAGTCTTCAATCATCTTTTATAATGAACATCATCCCGAAACCTGAATATTGAAACTTCAGCAATCACAATCTCTATCTATCTGCTTACCCTACCCGTAGTTTAGTATTTACTTTTTTGTATCGTAGTTAATTTAGAAAAAAACCCAAAAACAAACCCTACCTTCTCTTTTAAACCCATTCTATTAGCTTCTATTGTTTAAAGTATTTACTTCATTTCGATTCGCTCCGATTTTAAGAACGACACCTGAGTCAGACTTACCACTTGCTACCCTTAACAAGAGCAGTAGGTAGTAATAAAACTTAGGCTTCCCAGCATTATAAATTTAAAACCCACTGATCACCCGCCTCCGACTGGAAGGTCCGCAATGACAGGGAAGCGATTCCTTGACCGACCGTTGGGGCACGATCAGTGTGTTTTCAAGAAGAAAGAAGTCAAAATAGCTATCTTCCTTCCTTACCATTATCCGTTTCCATTTTCATTTAAAAGCATATCTAAATAAAGTTTTTCATAAAATTTGAAAAATCCTAAGATATGCATTCTCTTTAAACCTTGAAACAACCCTTTTTCATACCCATTTAACCCTCACCCGAACATTACAACCCAACAAAAATGCATTGGGATAATTAGCACCGTCCTCATTTGGAGTGGTGGAGATGCGATTCTCGACCAAGCCTATGATGATAAGCGCTGCATGACTGGCTTTGAGAGATTTTGTTTGTTTAGAATATTAGGAAACCCGATACACTTCTTGAGTGAATTGAGTGACCACCTGTGAGGATCGCCAAGTCATGTACTTCTACATTTCGAGAGTTGCAAAGTATGCTAAAGGGACATCCAGTTCAGTTTTAAGATTTCTTATTCTATTGATGCTTACTTTCTGCAATAAATTTACCTATTTTGAGGAGTTGATGTCCTTAGGAAATATCTGTTCTCATCAACTGATCCATTTTCTCAAAACCTTGAGCGAAGTGAGATACGGTTTGCTTGAGGACAAGCAAAGTCTAAGTGTGGGATATTTGATTTGACATAAAAAGTCATGTTTTACGCATATCTTTTACCTCATATTTAGCAGTTAATTAACAAAATCATGCCAATAAAGTCCACATTTACCACATTTTGTTAAAAAGGTCAAAACTTTATAAGTATTTCAAAAACAACGGTAAATGGACGAAAAACACACTTAAAAAGGCATAATTCGTTCTTAAAACTCCGATCTGGGACTTAATAAGTATCTTAAAATGTAGGTCGGGAGAATACGAATGCGTGGATATAAAGATCGTCAGAAACGGATCAAGAACGAAGAAGATAGGGCCAAACGAGTTACGATCCAGCACACAAGACTTACGATCCAGCACATGAGACCACGACCCAGGGTTCACCACCCCTCTAGGGGCTGTATACCCTCTACAGGGCCGTATACGCCCTTGTTGGGGTGGTATACCCCCTTCTAGGGGTGGTATACCCCCTCTATGGTGCTGGATACGCCCCGTTTGCTATCGAATACACCCTATTTGCTACCGAATACGCCCATTTTGGTATCGAATATGCCCCTTTGGGTGTCGAATTTCATAGCTCGGGGGTGTATTTCAGTGTTAAATGGAAGCGAGGGTGTTGAGTGTAAAATTGTAACTTGTAAGCCTATAAATAGAGGCCTTCACCTCCTCATTTCTAATGAATTCAAATCCATCACAACACAATTCATTCTTACACTTTCACACACATTTCTCTTGTATTTTCATTTCTTAGTTAGTTTCTCTCTCTAACTTCTCTCTCTAGAGGGTTAGAGAGTAGTTAGTGGGTAGCTAGTAGATTAGAGTAGAGATTAGCTTTTGTAATCAAGGAGTATTGGTGTTCAAGCTTTTATTCAATGATTGCAAGTTCTATTCTCTTTTTACGCTGCTCTATTATCCGGTGATATCTATTCCCTCATACTATTATTATATCTGATTTATCCATGCGTAATATTATGGTATGTGCTTTACTTATTGCCATGTTTATTGAGTAGTGTAATATTATGATTGTTGAAATGTAGATATTTAGGAGTAGGGATGATTTTAAATTAATCTTTGATTAAATATGTGATTGGAAATTGTTATGTTATGTATGGGGTTAAACTTTTCAAGAGGTAGATCTAAACCACCCATTCCACCCTTTCCAAGCTTTCACGTGACTATTACTTTAGTATTACAACCTGATCAACCCTAGTATCGGTAGATAGTTATCTGTGTTTTTGTATGAAGCTGTGGACATGCTGTAAAACGGCCCAGTACTTAGTATAGCGCTGGAAACACCGCTGGTGGAGTACAAATGCGTGGAAGCTACGGACCGGTCGTAAGCATATGACACCGTGGATACCTGGAAGTCACCCATCCTGAACATGGTCTAGGTATATATAAAAGCTGTGGAACTGTTGAAAAACATAGTATACACCATGGAAGACTCACTTTCAAAAGTATTTTGAAAACAAATCGGTGTATGACTTGGAGTCTAATCATATATTTCCGCAAAACAAACCGTCTATATGAAAATACTAGTATCAACAGTTCAGTAGCCAAGTATAGACGTATAAAGCACACATTTATCAATGAGTTTGAGTATGATTCACATACAGACTATGTTATCAGATAAAGCATTAAAAGGTTTCATGTGTATATGCAAATTCCTCATTATACGTGAGTGTGGTTGCAATATGTCCTAGGTACCTATTGTGTTGCTAGCATTTGTGAGTAAAAGGATGTTTGTGAATTTTGAGATCTATTAGTAATGGTGAAGTTCAAACAAGTGGGAGAAGGAAGATTTTAAGGCTTTAACAAAAGACTTCAATGCATATGAGAACTTAAATTTCAAGTCATGTTAAAACCATCATAAAAATCTGAGAAACTTTAAACATTTATTCCAGGGCTTCATTTCTACTTATGGGGGTTAGTTCACTACTAAAACTACTTTAACTACTACTGATAATCCTATGTTAGACACGGGTTGCCTCCCGAGAAGCGTTTGTTTTTGTTCGAGTCACTAGCTTGACTCCAAACCTATTTCTTGGGAAATCTAGGGGGCTCCCTTGCATCTATCAGTAGACACAAGCGGATATATTGGTACATACCTAGGGGATTAAAGTGGACTATGGTCAGGGTATGTCCAATCAGTGGAAGAGGCATGATAAAGTGAGTGATTTGTTTTACTTGAGGTAAAACAAAGCTCTTGACTTTTTCCACCTCTTGAGTTTTGGGTTGTTCGGGTTGGTCAAAGAGGTCCTCATCACTCCATGACGTGTATGTCATTATGTAATGGAGAGACGGTTTGTAGGGTGCTCTTGATGCAAAACCCACCTTGCTTCCTAAAGCCTTTGGTTGGATGATAATGTTGTACTCTGGGCATGGAGGTGGGATAATGTCCATTAGTGTCTCCAATCTTGTAGCAACGTTATCATCAAATACCTGGGTGTGTTGTCTCCTCTAAGGTACTAGTGAAGTCTATTAGATCAGGATGTGAATCAATCAAAGGGATTTTTAGGATACATTCAACCACAACTGGTTGTAGGATGTGTTCAACCATATCAGTTTGAATGAGTTCACTACTCAGAGTTGGTATGTATTCCTTCAGTTCATGTGAAGTTGAGTCTTCTATGTAAATCTCCAAATTCGGGCTTTCCATCTCGATCTCTTCGTCTACTTCGTCATCCTCGTCACTCCTGCCGGAAGTTTCAAGCTGTAGTGGTTCGGAAAGTTCTTCTAGAACAAACCCTCCATTGGTCTTTGACGTTGATAGGTCTGGAATAGGTGAATGTGAAGGTTTAGAAGATGGGGTTGGTGTGGGAGTTGAAGGTATATTGCAACCGAACTCATGAGAATGTAAGTCTGTGTCGGGTGTAATAGATGTGGTATGTGTGCGTCTCTCAACTTCCTGTATCCTAGAGTTGGCTCCAGCTCGATTCCTACTCTCCTTACTACTCTCTTGGGCTTGTGTTGGTAGTTCAGTAAAGATTTTAGACATGTTATAAGTAAAACTTCTAAGTATGTCTTCTTGTTCTTTAATCATTTTTTCAAGTGATTCAGAAGGAGGTGAGAAAGAAGCATTACTGCTAAGACAGGCTAAGGGCGTATCTCTCAAGTCATGATTTTCATAGGGTTGTGGTATACTTACAGGGTAAGGTGAGTGTGGGTAGATTTCGAGTGGTTGGGGATGAAAAGGTTGGCATGGATGTGGTGGGAAAGTCATGGGGTCATTTTGATACAGTGTTTGAGGATCTAAGTACCCAAGGTTATCCGAATACATCATACTATGGCTTTGGCATTCTCCATCTACGTGGGTATTATCGCACATGCTACATCTATTTTGGATTGAATTAACAAGACTTTGCGTTTGATCTAATCGTCCCCATTGATTTAACATTTCCCAAGGGTTCATAATAGATGGCATAGGGAGAAGGTTTCAGAATTAACGTTGTGGGTGAGAAGGGAACTAACCTAACCTAAGGTAATCCTAACTATGCTAAACTATGTGCAAAATGTAACTTTTCACAAGGATGGTGAGTCCCATTCAAAAGGATCTCTTAAAAACTAACTTATCTAAACAGGATCCAAATCGTACTATCGTCCACGGCAGCGACGCCAAAAACTTGATGCGCTCCCAACCGTCAGTGTCGTTGGTGTTGTTGCAACGGCTGAGCGGGCAATCAGGGTGTTTTAAAATTTGTTTTGCTCAGGGCGTAAACTTCCGAACTACCTACTAGTACTAGGTAATAGTACCTGATACTAGTACGTGGTAAGGATGATCAGGGTCGTCTCCAGACGGTCGAATTTGAAACAAAGCTTGTTTGGATAATTAAGTCTTCAAGATAGGGTTCAGATAGTTGGTTTGATTTGGGTTTTTATCTAATTTAAACTACTAAAGAAATAAAACTAAAATGAGCTAGCTAGCATATAAAGAACAACTAAGGATAAGGAAGACGTGGTTTGCCATGACTTGAGATAATATAATGTCGGGAAGGTGTTTATGATGGGGACATGATTTGACGTAAAAAGTCATGTTTTACGCACATTTTTTACCTCATATTTAGCACTTAATTAACAAAATCATGCCAATAAAGTCCACATTTACCACATTTTGTTAAAAAGGTCAAAACTTTATAAATATTTCAAAAACAACGGTAAATGGACGAAAAATACACTTAAAAAGGCATAATTCGTTCGACATGCTATTTTATCGTAAAACTCCGATCTGGGACTTAATAAGTATCTTAAAATTTAGTTCGGGAGAATACGAACACGTGGATATAAAGATCGTCAGACATGGATCAAGAACGAAGAAGATAGGGCCAAACGAGTTACGATCCAGCACACAAGACTTACGATCCAGCACACGAGACCACAACCCAGGGTTCACCACCCCTCTAGAGGCCGTATACCCCCTAAACGGGCCGTATACCCCCTCTATAGGGCCGTATACGCCCTTGTTGGGAAGGTATACCCCCTTCTAGGGGTAGTATACCCCTTCTATGGTGCCGGATACGCCCCGTTTGCTATCGAATACACCCTATTTGCTTTCGACTATGCCCATTTTGGTATCGAATACGCCCCTTTTGGTGTCGAATTTCATAACTCAGGGGTGTATTTCAGTGTTAAATGGAAGCGAGGGTGTTGAGTGTAAAATTGTAACTTGTAAGCCTATAAATAGAGGCCTTCACCTCCTCATTTCTAATGAATTCAAATCCATCACAACGCAATTCATTCTTACACTTTCACATACATTTCTCTTGTATTCTCATTTCTTAGTTGGTTTCTCTCTCTAACTTCTCTCTCTAGAGGTTTAGAGAGTAGTTAGTGGGTAGCTAGTAGATTAGAGTAGAGATTAGCTTTTGTAATCAAGGAGTATTGGTGTTCAAGCTTTTATTCAATGATTGCAAGTTCTATTCTCTTGTTACGCTGCTCTATTATCCGGTGATATCTATTCCCTCATACTGTTATTATGTCTGATTTATCCATGTGTAATATTATGGTATGTGCTTTACTTATTGCCATGTTTATTGAGTAGTGTAATATTGTGATTGTTGAAATCTAGATATTTAGGAGTAGGGATGATGTAAATTAATCTTTTATTAAATATGTGATTGGAAATTGTTATGTTATGTATGGGGTTAAACTTTTCAAGCGGTAGATCTAAACCACCCATTCCACCCTTTCCAAGCTTTCACGTGACTATTTCTTTAGTATTAGGACCTGATCAACCCTAGTATCGGTAGATAGTTATCTGTGTTTTTGTATGAAGCGGTCGACATGCTGTAAAACAACCCAGTACTTAGTATAGCACTGGAAACACCGCTGGTGGAGTACAAATGTGTGGAAGCTACAGACCGGTCATAAGCATATGAAACCGTGCATACCCTGGAAGTCACCCTTCATGGTCTAGGTATATATAAAAGCTGTGGAACTGTTGAAAAATGTAGTATATTGTAAGTCCCTAGTTCTAGGATCGATAACTTCGTTATCTGTAGTATTAAGGTGCGGAACTCCTTAATACGATGTTGTCTTACTAACAACGAATAAGTTCACGTTTTAGGTAATCTAATACTTCGCTTTAAACGAATAACCGTCAAAGCCTAGCCGTTAGGTTTTGTATTCTCTGGAAACTTGAGTTCGCAGGTATAGCAAAAGTTCTGATCAAAAATTCTCCAAAAGTTTTTTTTATATAGTTTAATTCGTCTCGGCTCGCATGGGCCTGCGAGTTCAGTTCGACTCGCAGCCCAAGCCCAACAATGGACTCGGCTCGCTAAGACTTTAATGCTATTGCTTTGCGAGTTCAGATCTCACCTCGCTTCGCAACACTTGCGACCTGAGATCTCGACTCGCAACAAACGTATATATTAAAATACAAAATTTCGTCTATCTTTAATAACGAAATATTCATTTACAAATCTAAACCAATACACAAACATAATAATAATTACACCAGTCCTATTTCAAGCTAGATCTGTTGTCACAAACTATGTCTCAACAGACTCCCCCTTGACAATAGCTCTAGCGTCTTTATCTTCACGCTTGTCTTTAGTCTTCATTTGTAAAGTTTACTTCCTGCGTATATCTTCATCTTAATACAAGTCTTAACCATCATTTGATAATCTCGTGCTAAATCACCCCATGCTTCTGTCGTCAAGATTCTATTTTCATGTAACTTTAACAAATCCTTCTTCGACATATTCATTAGGTGTCGATGGTCATAAACTTTAAAAATCTCATGTTCACCACTTTCAACCTCATCATCTGCTTCAACCATGACAGCTTCTCCAATTTCTGAATCCACATACCAACATTTCATATTTCCCAAAATATCCTGTGGCATTGTCTTCAGAGGAATCTGCTGTACACACTTAACAGATGGATAAACCTTCTTTCTTCTTCTTCTTCCTGTCCTTTGACCTCTCTCTGCCAACCTGATAATCTTTCCTTTTCTTGGCTTAATCTTTTCAAACTAATTAGCTCTAACCTCAGTCTTGATTATATGTTCAACATATCTCCCAACAAAATCATCACTTGGGTTATTCAAAGATAATCGAGCCAAATCTCGAATTTCAAATCTAGGCAAAGAACTAAACACTGCAAGCTTTCGCTCAAAATATTGAACTCCGTCAAATCTTTTAATAGCAAACAGCTTCAGCTCAGAGTCAAAGTACCAACCAATAATCCCTCTGCGTGGTTCTCGTTTTCCTGTAATATCCACTTTAGAAACTCCAATCTTTTTCTTCTGTTTCAGAAGTTTCTTATACTTCAAGCAGGATTATTCGTATGAATAAGAACTTCAGTTTCAGACTCAGTTGAATCATCGATATCTTCATCTATATCGACAACTGTTGGACCTTCATCATTATCAATAACAACCTCTGTCCTAGATGGGCTCACATGATGTTCATCTAGATCTACACTCATGTCTTGCACAATCTCAGAAACAGCAGTCCAATCTGTAGGTGGTTGAAATTCTCCCTCTTCAAGATCATAATCAATCTCTGCATCTATCTAATCCAAAATATCATTTTCTGAATCTGATAGATCTAGTATTTCCATTCCTAGAGAAAACAAACAAACACACATAAATTAATAGTTTAAATTCTCTTATTGATTTCCCTGAATCAATCTAAGAATTCCAATACTAATCCTTTTGTGTAATTAATATAAACGCAAAATATATAACTTATAAATCTTTTATTGATTACCCTGAATCAACCTAAGATTTCCTAAGTCTTATATCAAACACTTAACAAACATTAATTAAATTTAAACTCTAATGTACTGTGAATAATCACCAAACATTTAAGTTTACAATTAACTAACTTATATAATTTCCAAGACTTAATTGAACTATTATATAATAAAACTTAACTTCCAATTATATCTTTAAATTATAAATCATTTGTCTAGTTAAAAATCATACATATTTAACCTGTTAGTTATATAAACTCTCAAGTCTAAAATGTCTAAATTAAAATAAACTTTGACCGCTGAAATAAATCAGAACACGCTGCTCGACTTCTCAATGAGTCGGAAGACTTTCGATCACTAATTTATTTAACTTTTCAGAATCAAATAACTTAAACAATTTCTAATATATTTTACTTGTAATAATAATTTCAAGTCGAATATATTACCATAACATTTAAGTTACAATTATTCAGTTACAATTATAATTTACAATCATAATTCAACTAAATCCTAAATACAAATAACTACACAAGTCTAAGCTATCTTACCAGCTTCACTTGTACCCGCAACACTTGTACCAGCACCATCACCACTTGCACTAACACCAGCAGACTCCCCCTGAATCATAGCTTGCTCACTAGTCTTTGAAGGACCAGTCGGCTCACTCTCTGTTGGTGCAAGTTGTCTAAAGCTTGATTTATTAATTGTTTTGTAAATCTGTCTAAGTGTTTTAGTGTTGCGACAATAACAAGTTCCGTGATTAGTATTGTCATATGTAATAGTCACTCCGATAATAGCATTGTCGGAGTTGACCAGGTCAAAGTAATTAAGTATTGTCGCACAGATTAGTCTATAAATAGGCTTTTGTTAGTTCATTTTGGACTAAGTTTTTTGTAATAGACAACAGTTTTCTCTCTGTGATATACAAAAGCAATTTCACTTTATTTCTCTCTAAACTTCTGATCAGATTGTGTGTTGAGTATAATTCCGCTATATTCAACTATTAGTTCTATTGCATTTCGAGATCTACGCACTACAAAGTGGTATTAGAGCCACTCGGATCAAAGTAGAACGTTTTTTGTCTGATTAGAGTTCGTGATTGAAGAGAATTTGACTGTTTCGATTGAAATCTGATGTGATTCTAAGAGAAATTGATGATCTAAGTATCAATTATCTGCAAATTGACTTCGAACTACCTGAATTCTGTTTAAAGTTGAAATTCTGATCAAAGCTTGCTTAAGCTAATCACTGTAAGTGATTCTGAGATCTTATTTCAACTGAATTCGATTGATTACTCTCAAATTTGATCTTTATTGTCGTTAAAATTTGACGAACATTTGAAGGGAATTTTATTTTGATGATAAAAGATTAAATTGAGAGTTTGCGAGTGAAGTACATCATATTATGAGTCTACTGGTGAAAATTTTAGCTCAAACAAGCTAAAATTGAGAATTCTACATCATTTTTAAGATTCTGAACTTTTTGGTGGGAATACAAATTGTTCTTTCTGCCCGTGAATTATTTAACCCGTGATTGCTTATCCGTGATTAACTCTTTGGTGGGAAATTTTTTGAAAATCCGACAATAAGCTATTGTCGCATGAACAGTAGTTGATTATTGACGGACTTGTGTGATTAGTGATCCGATAATAAGCTATTGTCGCATGAATAGTAGTTGATTGACGGACTTATATTCTCGGACTCTCATTGACGGATACTCATTGACGGATTGACTGTGTTAGTGTCGTATAAACAGTGTTTGGAGTGTTTGTTATTGACGGAGTGATTATTCACGGACAGTTGTTATTGACGGAGTATTATTCAGATATTGACGGGGTGTTTTGTTATTCTCGGATTTTCTTATTCTCGGACGTTGGTATTCTTGGATTTTTCTAAGTGTTTACAATGGCTCATGTGAATTGGCAAGCTATGATGAAAAGTGAACAAGAGACTGGAACTACAACCAAACCACCAAAGTTCTTATGTCAAAATGATTATGATGATTGGCGGTATCGGTTTGAGTCGTTTATTGCTCTATATGATCCGGATCTAATGATTTCTATCTTGGAGCAATACATTCATCCTAGAGCTGAAGGAATTTATAGGGATAATAATCCTCCTCCCAAGTCACTCAAAATGATGACTTCTGATGAAAGAACAGAACATTGATCGAAGCTGCAAGAACTATGCTTTCAGATGAAAAATTACCAACAACTTTTTGGGCAGAAGCAGTTAATACGGCTTGTTTCGTGTTAAATAGAGTTCTTGTGGTCAAAGACAAGAAGAAAACGAGCTATGAGTTATTGAATAATCGGAAGCCGAATATTCACTTTCTGGAACCTTTTGGATGTCCATGTTTATTTATGAAAACTAAGGATCGTCTTTCAAAATTTGCTGAGAAATCTGAATCTGGATTTTTCTTAGGTTACTCATCAAATTCTCAAAACAAAAGAGTTTATAACACGACATCACATCGAATAGAAGAATGCTATGAGGTTGAATTTTTTCGGTATTCTTCTCCATCCGATGGGATCGGTCCAGAATGGTTATTTGACTATGACTCGTTCTTTAATTCTCTTGCTCCTTTTAAACATGATGTGTCATCTCCTGTTGAGGATTCTGAAGATTTTGTTATTCTGGTTCTTTCTTCTCTTGTTGAGCCGCTTCTTTCTCCTGTCCCACCAGTATATACTTCTAATCTTTCTCCTCCACAATCAACTGAAGAATCTATTGCTCATGAACCTTCTCAACCTATGACAAATGATGAAGTTGAAACAACTTCAAATCCTGATGATACTGAATATTTTCATGAACCTTCTACTGAACTAGAAGATTCAACTCATGATGATTCTAGTGATGAAGTAGTAAGTAATCCTGAGGATTCACATTTAGGAACCAACTTGAATGTAGAATCTGTTCCTACTTTGTGGGTTAATTCTGAGCATAAACATCCACTCACAAATGTGATTGGAGATGTTTCTGATGGGATCAAAACTCGACATCAACACAAGTCTTCTACTTGTTTCTTATCACAGATTGAACCAAAGAATGTTCAGATAGCTTTGTCAGACTCTTCTTGGGTTCAAGCAATGCAAGAAGAATTGCAGCAGTTTGTAAAATTGCAAGTTTGGACATTGGTGAAACCTCCCAAGGATATTCATCCTATTGGCACGCGTTGGGTTTTCAGAAATAAGAAAGATGATCGAGGAATTGTGGTTCGTAATAAAGCAAGATTAGTGGTTCAAGGATTCACTCAAATTGAAGGTTTGGATTATGACGAGGTTTTTGCTCCGGTTGCTAGACTTGAATCCATTCGGATTTTTCTAGCATATGCTTCTTTCATGAATTTCAAAGTGTATCAGTTAGATGTCAAATGTGCATTTTTGTATGGGAAAGTCCATGAAGAAGTGTTTGTCAAACAATCACCAGGATTTTGAAGATCCTAAATACCCAAATTATGAGTTTCGGTTGGATAAAGCCTTATACGGGTTACATCAAGCTCCTCGAGCTTGGTATGAGACTTTATCTCAACATCTTCTCGCTAATGGGTTTCTGAGGGGTCAAATTGATAGTACACTCTTCATTCGGAAAACAAAAGGAAATTTGCTACTCGTTCAAGTATATGTGGATGACATTATATTCGGGTCTACGAATGACAGTTTGTGCAAATAATTCGAGCATATCATGAAGTCTAAGTTTGAAATGAGGTCAATGGGAGAAATGTCTTTCTTTCTAGGTTTGCAAGTTCAGCAACTAGACAAGGGCATTTTCATACATCAAACGAAGTATGTTCATGACATCTTAAAGAAATTTACGATGTTGGATGCTAAATCTATTTCAACTCCCATTGTGCTTGTTGAAAAAATTGGACCTGCTCTTGATGATTTACCAACCGATCAAAAGGAATATTGGTCAATGATTGGATCTCTCATGAACTTAACTGCTTCAAGACCTGATATTATGTTTGTTGTGTCTATTTGTTCGCGGTATCAAGCAAATCCCAAAGTCTCACATTTGAGGGCCGTACAGAGAATCTTTAGATATTTGAAGGGCAAGCCTGATCTAGGCATCTGGTACTCGAATAATGGAGACTTTACACTTTCAGCATACTCTGATTCCGACTATGGCGGATGTAGTATTGACTTCAAATCCACATCCGGTGGATGTCAATTTTTGGGAGATCGACTCGTGACCTGGCAATGCAAGAAACAAAACACGGTTTCTACCTCTACTGCAGAGGCAGAATATATTGCTGCTGCCAGTTGTTGTTCGCAAATCCTCTGGATTCAACAACAACTTCGAGATTATGGTTTATGTAACACCCCCAAATTTATTGTTTAGCGGAAGCAAGATTTGGGTGTTACTAATCAATAACAAAACACATAAGATCAAACGAACGACTCTAAATGCATCGTTTAAAACCATTACATAGATAATATAAAAGTTTTACATTGTTGTTCTTGTTACACAAGCTTATAGCTAAATGTAAAAGATTCTAAGGCATATCTAATTTTACAAAATGTAGAAATGCATGTGAATCTTCTGTAATCTGAATGCGACTCGAGCTAATATATCCTGAGCAGATCTACTACTGTTGGGTACCTGAGAATACATGCTAAAAGGTCAGCTAAAAAGCTGGTGAGCTCACAGGTGTAAATTGATGAAATACAAGTTATGAACTACAAGATTTAGTTAGTGATTTGCAAACATGCAAATAAAATATGAGTGTATATTATTGCCATGAACACATAGTTTGAGCTTAACTGAGTGTGCCAGGATCCACATTCAAGGACCTGATCGAGTTCGCCCCCGGCATGTGCCTAATCTACACATGTATGAACAAATGAAAATGCATCCGTTCGACCGCAGTCGTGGTAGCGCGACTACCCCGGACGGGGATTGTCAATCCCATATGGTACCATACACTAACATTCACGCAATCGCAATATAAACAAACTATGTTGTGAGGGACTTCATGATTAGATAAAATAACTCATGCAATCAATATATCGAGGTTTTGTACTTGTGTTCATATGTAAAACAAAATCGAGCATGTAATCCCACCCCTGGGTAAAAACATTAAAGAGGGGCTATGAGACTCACCTGAGTCTGATGTGTTGCTATCAAGCAAGTATGATGTTGCACAAGGTAATGTTGTCCGAAGACGGTAACCTGTCGGGCGTTCAAAACGCGCAAGGTTATAAGTATATGTAGACGTCTCGAAAGACCGTCCATGCTAGTTGTTCATCCAACTAGTAATGTCCAAATAATTTGGTTGTTTGATTGATTAGTTTGAGTTTTTGAAATATGTACGGCCCGTTGGTAATGGTTGGTAATAAAAATCTTAAAAATATCCACTTTATACATTTGTTTAACTTATTACCACTATTTGTTATAAACTTGTTACCACTGTTAGTTTATTACTCTCTTACCGCTGTTAGTGTATTAACTCGTTACCACTGTTTGTTATGTTACTCGTTACCACTGTTTAGTAACTTACCTCGTTACCACTGTTTATTTAGTTTATTGTTACCACTGTTTATTATGTTACTCATTACCACTGTTAGTTTAATTAACTTATCTTGTTACCACTGTTAATCATATTTATGCGACAATAGGATTCTTGGACACTGTTCATGCGAGAATGGGAATTCACGGGCACTGTTCATGCGAAAATAAGGTATTCATGGACTTGTTTAAGTGTTAGTGATATTCCCGAATTTAGTTTATGCGTGAATGACTATTCATGGGTTTAGTTTATGCGTGAATGATTATTCACGGATTTGTTTATGCGTGAATGATATTCACGGACTTAAGATTTCATGCGATAATAATGAGGATTGACGGACTATATAATGCGTTAATGATAATTCACGGGTTTATGTTTATGCGTGAATGGTATTCACGGATTATGTTCTACGACAATGGTATTCACAGATTTCTTGACAAAAACAGTTCTAACAGTTTGGTTTTTCTAGATATTGACTCGACAAGTCTCTCTATTTAATCAACTTCTATACCGAATTAAGCCTAACTAAAAATCATACATGTTCTCCTATATGTCTAGTGTAAAACTGCACTTTATGGTGTTTTTATATATTCATTTCCTATTTTTAATAAAAATAATTATGAAGGGTGTCGGTTTTGGTCCAAGAACAGCTACAGTCCAAAGATTGAGCTCTACACAAAAATACGTAGATTTTTGGAAATGTTCATAGAAGAACGTTTTATAGATCTCTTCCATACGAAAATTTTGGTATGTGTTTCGTTGTCTACATCTTCCTAGAACTCAAGATATGGTTGTTTTGGTGAGACGATTTTCTGAGACAGATTATATACTTGTATATATGCTTAGTAAAAACGATTTTTAAGGTGATATTTGAACGTATACTTGCTAGATCATCAACATAACATGTACACAAATGTGAAGCAAGAAAATATATATAGAAAAGTATGTTCTTACTTAAGAAAATGATGATCTAGAGATGAAAACGAGAGAGTATGCTCGGTTAGGCTTCTTGCTTCGTTTCCTTAGCTTTTCTTTCTCCGAAAGGTGGTGGATGATGGTGGATTATGGTGGTGGTTGCTGGATTTCGTGGATGAGGGAGTAGGAGGGAAAGGATTGAGTGGAAATGAAAGGAGTGGTAGAGTGTAAGTTGAAAAAGAGAGTATGGAGGTGATGGTGATCTTCACAAGCAAGGGGAAAAGGAGGGTATGGGGCATGGCCTCATTTTCTGCAGGATTTTATGGGCCCCCACTCCATGTGGGTGCCTAAATTGTTTCCTCAAAGTTGTACTCCGTGCGGTGATCGTTTACCCGTTCGTTTCGACGTATAAATAGATGTTTAATGTTATACATACATATTTTAAATAACAATTAAAGTTCGATATTTTTTTTTTAACTTGGGAGTAATACTTATTATTACTTTGAAACATTTATAAAATGTTGTTGTTATGTGTCGGTAGTGGCTCGCGGAGTCGTGTTACGATTAGTAAATCACGTGACGTTTAAATCAAACGTTTTTGTTATCGGTTTTGAAATACGATACTTCAAGTAAATACTTACCGTACAAAATGATATATTTTAATTTATAAAGTATATTTTGACGTTTATTTGATTGTTGGGTGCGTTTTACGCGTTTTTGGTCATTTCTGAGCATTTTACACGATACGAAATGCTTATATGATATTATTGAAATAATATCTGGAAATAAATATGTTTATCAAATAATTTCATATTATTTAATAAATTGAGTTCACCAACGTCCGTATTAATATATCGGGATCCACCCAATATGAAAATGCACGATTTAACATAATCACATACGTGTATATATATATTCCAATATATATATTGATACATACAATTAGCCTAATCTAGTACTAATTATATATATTAGCAGATGATTAGGAACTAATAACTAGCCCTAATTTGTCGGGTGTCACATTCTCCCCTTGTTAAGAGAATTTCATCCCGAAATTTAGCTCGAAGTCGTAAATGGTGTGGATTATGTTAATAACTGTGGGTACTTGAGTCGCATTTGGTCTTCTCGTTCCCAAGTGAATTCCGGACCACGCCGCGAATTCCACCGGACTTTGACGATGGGAATACGACTTTGTTTCAACTGTTTGACCTCGCGGTCCATGATTTCTGCTGGTGTCTCGACAAAATGGAGTTTATCATCGATGTGTATTTCGTCGAGAGGAATAATGAGTGTCTCATCAGACAAGCATTTCTTAAGATTAGAAATGTGAAATGTGGGATGCACGCTGCTGAGTTCGGGTGGCAGCTGCAATTGATATGCTACTGGACCAATCCTCTCAAGGATTTCGAATGGTCCAATGTACCTGGGATTCAACTTCCCATGTTTGCCGAAGCGAATGACACCTTTCCAAGGTGATACTTTCAAGAGTACTCGATCCCCAACTTGGAACTCGAGATGTTTGCGTCTCACGTCAGCATAACTTTTCTGACGATCACGTGCGGATTTGAGTCCGTTTTGGATTCCAATTATTTTCTCTGTGGTTTCGTGAATGATGGGCCAGTGAGTTGGCTGTCTCCCACTTCGGTCCAACAGACAGGTGATCGGCACTTACGACCGTACAGTGCCTCGAAAGGTGCAGCTCCAATACTGGTATGGTAGCTGTTGTTATACGAAAATTCGCATAAGGGTAAATGATGTTCCCAATTTTCACCGAAGTCAACTACGCACGCCCGTAGCATACTTCTAGTGTTTGAATGGTTCGTTCACTCTGGCCGTCGGTTTGAGGATGATATGCAGTACTCATATCTAGACGAGTACCCAATGATTTCTGAAGTGACTGCCAAAAGTGAGATGTGAAACGACTATCCCTGTCGGAGATAATAGAAATGGGAACGCCGTGTCTGGATACGATTTCCTTAAGGTAAATTCGCGTAAGGCGTTCCATTTTGTCGGTTTCTTTGATGGCTAGGAAATGGGCAGATTTGGTGAGAAGATCGACGATCACCCAAATGGTATCGCAACCGCTCGATGTCTTCGGAAGTTTCATGATAAAGTCCATGGAGATCTGCTCCCATTTCCATTGAGGGATTTCCGGTTGTTGGAGTAATCCGGAGGGTTTCTGATACTCGGCTTTGACTTTAGAGCATGTGAGTCACTTGCCGACATATGTGGCGATGTCAGCTTTCAAGTTTGGCCACCAATACAACTCTTTGATGCCATGATACATCTTGTCAGATCCAGGATGTATGGAGTATTTAGACTTGTGAGTTTCATCCATCACCAAGTCTCGTAGGTTCCCAAAGTTAGGTAACCAGATTTGGTTTGAGAAGTATTTGGCTCCGTTGGATTTGGTTTCAAATTGTTGGTCCATGCCACGCAAGGACTCGTTTTTAATGTTCTCAGGTTTGAGTGCTTCGAGTTGAGCGGTAATGGTTTGAATGATAAAATCATTATGGATTGTCATGCTGAGGGCTCGGACTCGAAGGGGTTTTACACGTTCCTTTCGACTGAGGGCATCGGCAACAACATTTGCCTTGCCTGGATGATAACGGATCTCGCAATCATAATCGGTAAGCAACTAGACCCATCGATGTTGCCTCATGTTGAGATCCTTTTGGTCAAAGATATGCTGAAGACTTTTATGATCGGTAAAGATTGTACATTTAGTGCCGTATAGATAGTGTCTCCAGATTTTGAGTGCAAACACTACGGCTCCTAATTCGAGATCATGAGTGGTGTAATTCTTTTCGTGAACCTTGAGTTGTCGGGAAGCGTAGGCAATGACCTTGTCTCGTTGCATTAACACGCAACCAAGACCTTGGTGTGAAGCATCGCAGTATACCACGAAGTCATCGTTGCTTTCGGGTAGTGATAAGATAGGTGCACTGCAAAGCTTTTGTTTTAACAATTGGAACGCTGACTCTTGTTTATTAGTCCAGTCGAACTTCTTTTCCTTCTGAGTCAGTGTCGTGAGTGGTTGAGCTATTTTTGAGAAGTTTTCAATAAATCGCCGATAGTACCCGGCCAGTCCTAAAAACTGCCGTACTTCGGTTGGAGTTGTTGGCGATTGCCAATTTTTGATAGCCTCGATTTTAGATGGATCAACATGAATCCCTTGACTGTCAATCACATGCCCAAGGAATTGGACAGTTTGCATCCAGAACTCACACTTGGAGAATTTAGCATATAGCTCCTCGTGCTTGAGTAGCTCTAGAATGGTTTTCAGATGTTGCGCGTGTTCTTGCTCGTTGCGCGAGTAGATTAAGATGTCATCAATAAATACAATGACAAACTTATCAAGATATGGTTTGCACACTCGGTTCATAAGGTCCATGAATACAGCTGGTGCGTTTGTTAAACCAAATGGCATTACTTGAAACTCGTAGTGACCATAGCGAGTTCGGAAAGCTGTCTTTGGGATGTCGGTGTCTCGAACTCGGAGTTGATGATAACCTGACCGTAGATCGATCTTTGAATAAAAGCTCGACCCTTGCAGTTGGTCAAATAGGTCATCGATTCGAGGAAGTGGATAACGATTCTTAACAGTGAGTTTGTTGAGCTCACGATAATCGATGCACATTCGGAAAGAACCGTCTTTCTTTTCGACAAATAGGACCAGAGCTCCCCAAGGTGAAGAACTTGGTCGAATGAATCCTTTGTCCAGGAGTTCCTGTAACTGAGTAGACAACTCCTGAAGTTCGGATGGGGCTAAACGGTACGGTGCCCGTGCCACGGGTGCGGCACCCGACACGAGGTCTATGGAAAACTCGACTTGTCTTGGCGGCGAAAGGCCAGGCAAGTCTTCAGGAAAGACTTCTGGGAAGTCTCGAACGATGGGCACATCCTCAAGTCGCTTCTCTTCTGACTTTTTCTCCATAACATGAGCGAGGATTGCCTGATATCCTTTTTTCAAATATTTTCGGGTTTTCATACACGATATGATATTCAGTCTCGTCCCACCGGTCTCCCCTTGTATGATTAAAGTACCACCGGTGACGAGAGGAATACGAACAATTTTATCAAAACAGACGATCTCTGCTCGGTGTTTGGATAACCAATCCATACCGACGATGATGTCGAAACTACCGATCTCGACCGGTATGAGATCAATGTTGAAGAGTTCGTCGGCTAGTTTTTAAGTGCAATTGGGTATCACACTATTTGTTTCAATTAGTTTGCCATTAGCTAGTTCTACCATATACTTAGCTTCCAAGGCAACAGGGGTAATGTCAAGTAAGGAACTAAATTCATCAGATATGAAGCTCCAATCAGCACCAGTATCAAACAGAATAGAAGCATGTAAGTTGTTGATGAGGAACGTACCCGAGACCACATTCGGGTCTTGACGGGCTTCCCCTGAGTTAAGGACAAAGGCTCTACCTCTCGGGTTGTTGTTGTTTCCCTTGTTCTTCAGTTTTGGGCAGTCATTTCTGAAGTGCCCAGTGTTGCCACACTCAAAACAGGCTTTTGGTTGGCTGGAGCTGGTGTTGGAGTTGTTGTTGGTATTGGTACTAGTAGACCTACAGTCTTTGGTTAGATGCCCATACCTTTGACACTTGTTACATGGAGTACCGCAGGGACCATCATGATGGCGGCGGCACTTAGAGCAGAAAGGCTTGTTTCCAGTGTAGCCTTTCCTAGGTTCAGAACCAGATGTGTAAGCCTTGACAGTTTCAGGCTTCTTTGATGACTGTTGGTTTTGGTTAGAGTTTCCGGACCACTTTCTCTTGTGATCCCCAGAGTTATTACCGGTGTTTGTGGAAGTAGGTGTTTCTTGGCGAACCACCTGAGCCATAAGATTGTGTGCCATACGGATGGCACCTTGAATGGTAGAAGAGTTGGAAGCAGTGACCATTCCCTGAATGCGTGGGGGAAGTCCACAGATGTAACGTTCGATCCTCTTGTACTCAGGGTCGACCATTGATGGGAACAGTAGTGCAAGTTGATGAAAACGGGTTGTGTAACTGGCAATATCATTGCCATGAACTTTGAGATTCCAGAACTCGACCTCTAGTTGTTGCAACTCTTCTCTCGGACAGTACTCATCTGTCAGCATTTTCTTTAGATCTTCCCAAGGGAGTTGATAAGCGACATCAATCCCCACAGTTTGGGCGTAGGTGTTCCACCAGGTAAGGGCACCATCCATAAAGGTGCAGGTAAAATACTTAACCTTGCAATCCTCGGTGCAGTTGCAGATTCGAAAAACAGATTCTAGTTTCTCAATCCATCTCAGTAAGCCGATGGCTCCTTCAGTTCCGTTGAAGTTTAAGGGTTTGCAGTTCAGAAAATCCTTGTATGTACAAGGTTTGGCAGTTGATACTGTGTTGGTGGTATTTTCGCTGTCCCGGTTCGGATTTGAACCACTGTTTCGCTGTGCCTCTTGAGCAGCCAGGGCATCGGCTACTCCTTGGGCAACGAACTGGGCAAGTTCAGTAGCGGTGAAAGTCTGTTTCCTTGGCGGCATGTTCCTTTAATTAAAAAGTTTGGAGGTATGTGAGATTTTGTACAAGGAGTATGATTATCACGGGTGCATATATAAAAGGGGTAATATACAACATCACTATAGGGCAATCAATAACATAAGATAGATATATTTGCAACCACTCAAGGCGCGAGTTCAAAAGATTTCAGAATTCTAAGTTCACGAAAGATGCCGGGAATATTACATCCGGTCGGGTTACAAGAGTTTACATAGCTAGCTAATAGGTTACATGATAACCACTGCACTAATCTTGATGTAGGTCGAGTTGTGCCAACAGGGAAGTGAGATGGTTAACAGATTCTGCAAGCCTGCTAACCATTCTAAGAGCATCCTTGGTTTCACGCAGACGCGTCTCGTATACTTGCAGCCTTGTTTGCAGAACAGAGATTTCATTTTGGTTACTGATCACTTGATTGTGAATAGTTCCCATGGTTTCGATAGTTTCTCCCAGTTGGTCGTGAAGTGTGTCCATGTTATCCACAGTGTTCTCTTGATCTTCGGAGACTTGGTTAATACGTTCAAGGGCTGTGAGTCTCCAGTTCTCACGAGTCTCCTGCAGTTCTATGTCCATTTCGCGAAGTCGTCGCTCATGGTGGTTTAGCCCGGCGGCTAAAACTGGTATGGAATAGGGGTTAGTTCGAGGTGACATTGTGGTCCTCCTAAAAATCCGTGGATTTTGTGATCCATACGGTTGGGAGCGTGACAAATTGGGTGGTGTGTTTGCCATTCTGAGATAGAGCGTTAGAAAGAATGAGGCCTATATTGATATAATACAAATATAGCCTAAGATATTGAGCGAGAGCGAGGCTTATCTATGTAAATATATATATATATATATATATATATATATATATATATATATATATCACATAATAGCCTAAAGTGTCTACCACGGACAGGTTTGAGTCCCGGTTTCTGTCGTGGTCAGAGTCAACTAGTGTATCCCTGTTCATCATAACCATTTCAGACCTCACATCATCTTTCTTTAATTGTACATAGTTGATCAGGCTATGTTAAATTAGAGTCGTATGATGTAATTCCTGAACCAGTCGTAACTAATAGGGAGATACTGCCTAACGGTCATAGTCTAGGCCCACTAAATGCAACCTAGTTCGCTATAACCTTAGGCTCTGATACCAATCTGTAACAGCCCCAAATTTATTGTTTAGCGGAAGCAAGATTTGGGTGTTACTAATCAATAACAAAACACATAAGATCAAACGAACGACTCTAAATGCGTCGTTTAAAACCATTACATAGATAATATAAAAGTTTTACATTGTTGTTCTTGTTACACAAGCTTATAGCTAAATGTAAAAGATTCTAAGACATATCTAATTTTACAAAATGTAGAAATGCATGTGAATCTTCTGTAATCTGAATGCGACTCGAGCTAATATATCCTGAGCAGATCTACTACTGCTGGGTACCTGAGAATACATGCTAAAAGGTCAGCTAAAAAGCTGGTGAGCTCACAGGTGTAAATTGATGAAATCCAAGTTATGAACTACAAGATTTAGTTAGTGATTTGCAAACATGCAAATAAATATGAGTGTATATTATTGCCATGAGCACATAGTTTGAGCTTAACTGAGTGTGCCAAGATCCACATTCAAGGACCTGATCGAGTTCGCCCCCGGCATGTGCCTAATCTACACATGTATGAACAAATGAAAATGCGTTCGTTCGACCGCAGTCGTGGTAGCGCGACTACCCCGGACGGGGATTGTCAATCCCATATGGTACCATACACTAACATTCACGCTATCGGAATATAAACAAACTATGTTGTGAGGGACTTCATGATTAGATAAAATAACTCATGCAATCAATATATCGAGGTTTTGTACTTGTGTTCATATGTAAAACAAAATCGAGCATGTAATCCCACCCCTGGGTAAAAACAGTAAAGAGGGGCTATGAGACTTACCTGAGTCTGATGTGTTGCTATCAAGCAAGTATGATGTTGCACAAGGTAATGTTGTCCGAAGATGGTAACCTGCCGGGCGTTCAAAACGCGCAAGGTTATAAGTATATGTAGACGTCTCGAAAGACCGTCCATGCTAGTTGTTCATCCAACTAGTAATGTCCAAATAATTTGGTTGTTTGATTGATTAGTTTGAGTTTTTGAAAATATGTACGGCCCGTTGGTAATGGTTGGTAATAAAAATCTTAAAAATATCCACTTTATACATTTGTTTAACTTATTACCACTGTTTGTTATAAACTTGTTACCACTGTTAGTTTATTACTCTCTTACCGCTGTTAGTGTATTAACTCGTTACCACTGTTTGTTATGTTACTCGTTACCAGTGTTTAGTAACTTACCTCGTTACCACTGTTTATTTAGTTTATTGTTACCACTGTTTATTATGTTACTCATTACCACTGTTAGTTTAATTAACTTATCTTGTTACCAGTGTTAATCATATTTATGCGACAATAGGATTCTTGGACACTGTTCATGCGAGAATGGGAATTCACGGGCACTGTTCATGCGAGAATAAGGTATTCACGAGTTTAGTTTATGCGTGAATGATTATTCACGGATTTGTTTATGCGTGAATGATATTCACGGACTTAAGATTTCATGCGATAATAATGAGGATTGACGGACTAAATAATGCGTTGATGATAATTCACGGGTTTATGTTTATGCGTGAATGGTATTCACGGATTATGTTCTACGACAATGGTATTCACGGATTTCTTGACAAAAACAGTTCTAACAGTTTGGTTTTTCTAGATATTGACTCGACAAGTCTCTCTATTTAATCAACTTCTATACCGAATTAAGCCTAACTAAAAATCATACATGTTCTCCTATATGTCTAGTGTAAAACTGCACTTTATGGTGTTTTTATATATTCATTTCCTATTTTTAACAAAAATAATTATGAAGGGTGTCGGTTTTGGTCCAAGAACAACTACAGTCCAAAGATTGAGCTCTACACAAAAATACGTAGATTTTTTGAAATGTTCATAGAAGAACGTTTTATAGATCTCTTCCATACGAAAATTTTGGTATGTTTTTCGTTGTCTACATCTTCCTAGAACTCAAGATATGGTTGTTTTGGTGAGACGATTTTCTGAGACAGATTATATACTTGTATATATGCTTAGTAAAAACGACTTTTAAGGTGATATTTGAACGTATACTTGCTAGATCATCAACATAACATGTACACAAATGTGAAGCAAGAAAATATATATAGAAAAGTATGTTCTTACTTAAGAAAATGATGATCTAGAGATGAAAACGAGAGAGTATGCTCGGTTAGGCTTCTTGCTTCGTTTCCTTAGCTTTTCTTTCTCCGAAAGGTGGTGGATGATGGTGGATTATGGTGGTGGTTGCTGGATTTCGTGGATGAGGGAGTAGGAGGGAAAGGATTGAGTGGAAATGAAAGGAGTGGTAGAGTGTAAGTTGAAAAAGAGAGTATGGAGGTGTATGGTGATCTTCACAAGCAAGGGGAAAAGGAGGGTATGGGGCATGGCCTCATTTTCTGCAGGATTTTGTGGGCCCCCACTCCATGTGGGTGCCTAAATTGTTTCCTCAAAGTTGTACTCCGTGCGGTGATCGTTTACCCGTTCGTTTCGACGTATAAATAGATGTTTAATGTTATACATACGTATTTTAAATAACGATTAAAGTTCGATATTTTTTTTTTAACTTGGGAGTAATACTTATTATTACTTTGAAACATTTATAAAATGTTGTTGTGATGTGTCGGTAGTGGCTCGCGGAGTCGTGTTACGATTAGTAAATCACGTGACGTTTAAATCAAACGTTTTTGTTATCGGTTTTGAAATACGATACTTCAAGTAAATACTTACCGTACAAAATGATATATTTTAATTTATAAAGTATATTTTGACGTTTATTTGATTGTTGGGCGCGTTTTACGCGTTTTTGGTCGTTTCTGAGCATTTTACACGATACGAAATGCTTATATGATATTATCGAAATAATATCTGGAAATAAATATGTTTATCAAATAATTTTATATTATTTAATAAATTGAGTTCACCAACGTCTGTATTAATGTATCGGGATCCACCCAATATGAAAATGCACGATTTAACATAATCGCATACGTGTATATATATATTCCAATATATATATTGATACATACAATTAGCCTAATCTAGTACTAATTATATATATTAGCAGATGATTAGGAACTAATAACTAGCCCTAATTTGTCGGGTGTCACAGTTTACTTCTTACCAAAACTCTTTTGCATATTGACAATACTGCAGCCATAAGTATTATACGTAATCCCGTTCAGCACTCAAAAACTAAACATATTGAAATACGTTTTCACTTCATCCGGGATTGCTATGAGAAAACTTGATCATTTTGGTTCATGTTGACACATTGAAACAAAAAGCTGATTTGCTTACCACAGCTTTTTCCAAACCACGTTTTGAGGAACTCATTTCGACGCTCGGCATGAAACATTTGGATCAAATTAAGTAAACTTTGGATCTTTAAGATTATATTTTTTGTTTGATGTTTGCTTATTTTCTTTTATAAAAAATAAAATCCAAAAACATTTAAAAAAATAAAAATCCAAAAATATTTGAAAAATAAAAAATCGGGGGAGATTTTGTGTAAAAAGTTGAGAAATGATAGTACATTGGGAAATGTATTAATAAATAATACGTAAAAGAAATGATAAGTACTATATTTGATGTGTTAGTACGTTTACATAGCATTTTTAAACCAAATTTTCTACTAATTAATTTTATATGTGATTTATTGGTAGGTATTTTTGCATTTAAAATATCTAGTCTAAGAAATTTTAATCATCTATGCATATTATTTTACATAATCAAAATATTAATATATGACAATCAAAGGTTATCAAAATGATAATAAATGTCTTAAATTTTGAAGGATTAGTATATTATGATTCATGATTTAGGGTCTTAATATTATGATATCTGGGGAAATATATTGACTATTTATTGTACTGAATACAGACCTTAGTTGATATATTTTTATAAACGGACGTGCAAATATTCCAAAGTTTCATATATTAAATCAAAACAAACTCTATCACTCTATTATACGTGTGAGTGCCCTATTCGATGGACCTAAGTGATGATCGACTGCTATTGAATGGTGGAAACAATCAATTGCACAAATCACTAACAAACACAAACCGAAATGATTGATTTAAACAAAGTAAACGAGTTTATTAGCTTGAATAACTTAATAGGACTGATTATAATTGAGTTTAGTCGACAAATGGTGCTAGGGTTTTGTCAACCCTAGCCGAAAACCCGTAGGTTCTATTTATACTAAAATTCTGGCCGACATGCGTCACTTGTGGAAGTGTCGCATGTGGTCGCCTTCATGTGTCACTTACCTAAGTGTCGCTATGCGTCACTTAGGCAAGTGTCGCCTAACCTAAAACTTAAATGTCACATAATACAAAATCTATGTTTCTATTAAACGACTAACGACACTTTTACAACTCAATAGACCAACTGACAGACAAACTGATATGCATCAACAAACTCCCCCGTGTCTTCAGCTTGGTCTTCAAAATCTTCAAAACTTTACTCAGCACCACCCTTCTGGGAATGTTCCTCCAGCATGTATTCCCACTTTTAAACAAATCTCGACCACCCTTGTAAACTTTGAAGCTTCCTCTAAATTAACTTGATTGTTCTGAAGTTTATTCTTGTAAAGAGCTTTCAAATCTTTCTTTGTCATATTTATTAGGCTGATCGGATCAAAAACTCGAATAGACTTTCCCACAAACTCCTTAACTGGCCATTCTCCCCATATATACTGTGTTTGTACCACAGCAGTGTTGGTAGAATATTCAATTACAGCTTCTTGAGTGACAGAGTCAAACCACCAATACTTTAAATCTCGTAAGAAATCCAGTGGTAACTCTTGTAGGGGAACAGTCTTGAGACTAGCAGCTGGTGGATAATGATATTTTACAATCGGTTGTTGAGTTCTCAAATCAATATTTTTCTTGTATGAATACCGAACTCCCAGCTCTGGTCTAATCCACAAATATTTCTTGCTGTAGATTTCTTTTCTCAAAATTCTCTGAAAGAGAACACCTCGAGTATCTTCAGAGTGATTGACAATATTTAACTAAGCAAGATGATTCAGTTCGACCTTTGGCAATGTGCTGATATGATTGAATCTAGGCTTGAAGTATTGCACGCCATCACTTCTCTTGATCAAAATAAGAAAGTTATCAACATCAAATTTCCAGCTTCTGATCAAACCAGTCAATTCACCTTTAACAAGATAAGTTTTACAAGTCTTCAAATCAGGTGCAATTGATTTGTATACCACTTGCGGTTTTGAAGTTCCTGAAGATGTAGACACAGGAACTGATTCATCAGTATGTTGTTCCATTGCACGTTCTGCCTCATCCTCAGAAGAATCTGTTTTAATAACCGGAGCATCAAAGTTGTATGCTTGAGCAGGTTGTCGTAACACTGGCTCTGGTTCACGTTCAGGCGCCGGTTCTTGATTTGGATTATCCATATATTCCTCATCCGACCCTGGAACCTCTGCATCCATTTCTATATCATCGGGATCAAAAGATCTATCAATTTCATCAAATTGATTAACCAAACTCTGCAGATATGTCAGATTGACATTTGAATAATCAGCTGCAATCGGAGTCGGTTGTCCCGGAACATCAACTAAGTAATCTAAAGCAATATTTTCATTAATATCTGAAGATTGTACATTTTCTGGTTCTGGGGGAGGAGTTACATTTGTTTCTAACTCCCTGGGAATATCCTCCCCCGAAACAATTGTGACAGACTCCAACTCTAAAACCCTAGATGACAGATTCGTCACTTGATGCTGGAGATTGTCAACCTCAGCAGCTTTGAGCTCCAAATCCTTTATCTGGGAAGCCTGAGCTGCAATAATAGCCTGTTGGTCATCAAATCGTTTCGACAAAAGCTCCATCTGAGCAAGTATCATCTGAATCGATGGCATGTCAGACGGTGGTGGAGGTTGTGGTCGCTGAGAAGTAGGTTCCTCAATAACAACAGTAGTCCGCCGGCGTCTTCGAAGAGGTAAATCTGCATACGAAGGAGAAGACCCAGCAGGACGTTTCCCTAGATTCCTCGGGACGTGGACCCTGCCAGCAGAAATCCATCTCAAGATACGCTTAAAGCGTCGAGGATCAGCGAGTTGAATCCCGTCCAAAGCAGTTTGTGGGGGCACGTCACCCTCAGAATCGGGTGGAGTGGGCCCACCATCATCAGAATCATCATCAACCCGGTCAACACGATCAGTATCATCTAAATCCTGAGCTATCTCGGTGTCAACCAGGTCATCCTCATTGACCGGAGGAATCACGTCATCCTCAAAACCATCATTGATCGGCGCAACATAGTTTTCATTGACTATGTGCCCGAAGAGTTCACGGTCAGCTAAAATTTGCTCACCCTTTGGCACTAGTTTGCAGTCATTGAAGACTCGAAGAAGCATAGGCGTCGGCACCAAGAGGGATCGCTGATCTGGGGCAATCTCAAGATTCAAATCATTTAATAATAGTTGCACAAACTTTGGATATTGCAGCCATTTATCCTTACCAGCTCGGATCTTCTCAACCATGTTGCCAAAAATGTAACCGCTGAAGTTGTACGGCTTGTTGTAGATTAGGGCCAACATGAGAGATAACGTCAAATGACTAGCAGCGTCGTATCCTCCCTTCCTTGGAGATAAACAAACAATCACGATATGACATAAATACCTCCAAACCCTGCAGAGATATTGTTTGCGAAAATCAGAAAGCTGATTCGCCGGATAACCCATGCGCTGAAGTACCCCATAGATAAACGTTGTTGGGAACATAGTCGGCATCGTAGCATTGTCATCGAACTGGAGAACCCTTCGAATGGAGTTCTCGGTGATCTCGATCTCTTCACCAAACATCTTTGAAACAGTCCTCGGGACATCACCCTGAGTCCGTTTGAACGCATGATCTTAAAACTCTTCAACTTGATTCATATAAACCGGAGTAGAAGCAGTAATAGCGTAATGAATCCTCGAACGTCAGAGGAACTCGATCATTGGCCGAAAAGGATCCGAATTGGCGTGCGTGGACTCCAAAAACGCAGTAATATTGTGACGGGTGTTGGTGCGGCGGTAATAGTTTTGTAAATCAGCCATCTGTAAGCTAAAATACAAAACAAAAATAACAACAAACATTATAGAATTAGCACGAACACACATAACCTAAAAAACGAAATTCTGATTTAGGTGTCACTTATGGTAAGTGACGCATAGCCACTACCGACACTTAGGAAGTGTCGTAGAAAAAGTGCTCAAAATCAGAAATGAAGTATAGCGTCACTTATGGTAAGTGACGCTATCATGTGTCACTGGTGTAAGTGACGTTGCCATATCATGAGTCATTATATATGACATTTAAGAAGTGTCGGGTCAATATCATGCGGCATTAAACAGAGTGACGGTATCCTAAATGAGTCACTTAGGAAGTGACGGTATAAGTGACGTTATAGACAAAAGCGTCACTAAGTCAGTCACTTAAGAGAGTGACGCATAAGTGGGCGTCACTAAGATGAGTGACGGACTTAACAGATAATCCAAGTACATGCGTCACTACGAGAGTCACTTAGGAAGTGACGCAATAATAAGCGTCACTGATGAAGTGACGGTATGGTTTCTAAATTACCAAGTAGCATCACTTGAGGTAAGTGACGCATGAAGTGACGCAACGATGAAGATCATCGTGTCACTGTTCATACCCATAAATCAATTTTGGGGTTTTTGAAAATCGAAGTTATCACATCGTACGCATGATAAAAACGAGTGAAACACACCTTTTAATAACGTAAAACATTAACAAATCAAGCCCCAAATCTAATGATTTCAAAGAAACCCAAAACCTGTAACCCTAATTCGAAATTAAAACATGAATATAGAAAGATAAAGGTTAAAATTAGTACTAAACAAGTCGTGTGAATGAGGGGAACAAGAATGTGACACTTGAATGCGCAATCAAGCTCGAGAAATCACGAACAGATCAAAGAAAATCGCACAGAGTAAGTGACGCAGGGACACAGCAAGTGACGGTATGTCAGAGAGAGTGACGCTATGTGATTTTGAAAAGTGGTGAGGTTGAGTGTCGTTGGAAAGGGTATTTATACAAAAACCCTAGTATGCGTCACTCAACCCGACACTTATAGCGTAGCTTACCCCGACACTTACAGCGTCACTAGTGTAAGTGACGCAATATCGTATGTGTCACTGGTTGCGTCACTTTGCGTCACTTATGAAAGTGACGCAACAGGTCACTTTTAGTGAAAAGTTTGCGATTTTATCGATTTTTGCATTATGATTTCGGTACTCAAATTTGAAAAGGTAACTGTAACTTGGATAAAATCATAAAATTAAACTAACTTAGAGAAAAATAAGAACACATAAAGAAATGTAAATTTACAAATAGAAAATGAACACATTCTTTTTGGTGACGGAGTTGATATAATCTGGTTAGGGATCATATCGGAGTAACATGCATTTATTAGAAACAGTAAGTGTTATTTCGATCATCAGTATATTTGTCCACATTAAATTTACTTGACATGCTAAGAACACTTTTTATAAAAATTATTTCAAAAAGATTATTAGTATAATTGTCCACTGTAAACATGTTACACGCACATCTAGGAGCTAATTTTATTATTATTCGCATGTACATTTTGCTGTGGTCCCCACCATAGATATACATCTTAACTTAAGACATAGACCATATTTCCATTGACAGAGAGAATATAAGAAAATCAAAATTAAGAATCAAGTCAGCGGTGACAGGTCTGTACTTACGTACAACAGAGCGACATAGCTTGATTCAGGTTTAAGCAAAACCAGACTTGGTCAAACCATTTTGGCGACCTTGTAAGGTATCTTAAGTTTAAAGACTTTGCAAGTACTTTGACTTGTGTTTGCTTAATTTTTAAGTATATATTAATAGAAACCAGGTCTATACTTACGTATAACAGAGGAAACTGTCAATATATACCCCCAAATGATATCAAATAAACGTCTTTCAACGAAA
Organism: Pseudognaphalium luteoalbum; assembly: GCA_963422505.1. Lineage (NCBI taxonomy): Eukaryota > Viridiplantae > Streptophyta > Magnoliopsida > Asterales > Asteraceae > Pseudognaphalium > Pseudognaphalium luteoalbum. The sequence goes on from OY730196.1 coordinate 56,557,007, forward strand.
GCATGTCTAGTATAAGTAAGAAATTAAGACTTTTGTCATCCATCTAATGATGTTGTACCACTTGAAATAGACAATTAACTATTAGGCTTCTTAAGAGATCTCAAAGAGTTTTGCATAAGATGCCTACTAATATATCGTATGATGAAGACAATGTTTATAAAAACTGTTTTCAACACGTCAGATAAATCTACTGACACATCCAAGATAAACCTTAAAATTCCATTTTATGCATGTCACCCGATGTACTATCATATCCCAAGTTGTTTACAGACACAACTTCAACGTCTCTTTTAAAATGTAGCAACGGTTCATTTCTTTAATACTAAAAAGTATAAAGAGTGGCTGTTGCATTCTTTTTTTTTTTTTTTTTAACACACATAAAAAGAAATAAATTACGTTCCAAGTTACAAATTACTTTTTAGCGATAAAGAATCTTAAACCAATCATGTTGATTAGTTCATCAAATCGAGTACGCGAAAAAGCTTTTGTGAAAAGGTCGGCGTTCTGCTTTAGGGTGTCTATGTGGACAAGGTCTATCAGGTGTTTTTCATAGCAATCCCGTATAAAGTGGAACCTAAGTTCAATGTGTTTGGTCTTAGAGTGCTGTACGGGATTGCGTGTGATAGAAATAGCAGCAGTATTATCTATGTGAATAGGAGTCATAGAAAGAAGTAACTCGTAATCACGCAGTTGATGCTGAATCCATAGAACCTGAGAGCAGCAACTCGCAGCAGCAACGTACTCAGCTTCTGCAGTTGAAAGAGAAACTGTAGTCTGTTTCTTGCATTGCCAAGAGACCAATCGAGATCCTAGGAATTGGCATCCACCAGTGGTAGATTTCTTGTCTATGCTGCAGCCGCCATGATCCGAATCCGAATAGGCAGAAAGAGCGAATGATTTCTCGTTTGAATACCATAGACCAAGATTGGGTCTATGTTTGAGATAACCAAAGATTCGCTTTACCGCCTTCATGTGAGACACCTTGGGTTTGGCTTGAAAGCGTGAGCAGATGGATACCGCAAACACAATATCCGGTCGAGAAGCGGTCAAATACATCAAAGAACCTATCATTGATCGATAGTCCTTTTCTTTGCAATCTTCCTCGTCATCAGCAAGTCTAAGATTGTGATTAAGTTCGATAGGAGTCCCATAGGTTTTACAATTGAGCAGGTCATATCGAGTCAACATGTCTTTGACATACTTTGACTGATGAATGTAAATACCTTTTGGAGACTGCTCAACTTGTACACCTAAAAAGAATTTGAGCTCCCCCATCGCACTCATCTCAAACTCAGATTTCATAATCTCCTCAAAATGCTTGCACATCGCTTCATTTGTAGAGCCAAATATGATATCGTCCACGTACACCTGCACAAGTAATATATCCTCTCGATCGCCAGTCCGTTCTTTACGAATGATGAGAGTGCTATCGATATTCCCTCGAACAAAACCATGCTTGATTAAGTGGGTAGTAAGCCTCTCATACCAAAGCCGCGGAGCTTGATGAAGACCATATAACGCCTTGTTTAACTTGCAGACGTATTCTGGATGCTCAGGGTCTTCAAAACCTGGAGGCTGTTTCACGTACACATCCGTATCCACTTGTCCATATAAAAAGGCGCTTTTAACATCAAGTTGGTTCACACGAAACTCTTTGAAAGAAGCGAACGAAAGAAAGATCCGAATAGACTCAAGTCTTGCCACAGGAGCAAAGACTTCATCATAATCCAAGCCTTCGATCTGACTAAAACCTTGAACAACCAATCGAGCTTTATTCCGAATCACGATACCCCGATCATCCATCTTATTTCGAAATACCCATCGAGTGCCGGTTAAATGAGCACCTTTGGGTAACGGAACTATATCCCAAACATGCAGCTTGTTGAACTGCTGTAACTCTTCTTGCATGGCCTTGACCCAGGATGGATCTTTTAAGGCCTCATCAACTTTCTTAGGTTCAATTTGGGATAAATGACAAGAATTTATCCGAGCAACCAAGTTTAACATTTCTTGATTTGGATTTTGCTGCACTTGGTGCCTTGTTTGAACAGCAGCATTAGGATCACCGATAATATTATCGATGGGGTGATCCCTGTGTACACGTGTGACTGGGATTAACTCCGGTGCAAGTACTAACTCCAAATTGTTCATATCCCCTTCAGTAACGGGAACAGTGTTAGTCGCAGGAGTAGTAGAACTTTCAGGTTGCACAGGTGGTTGAAGTTCCGTATCATCTTCATTAGAGTAGAGGTGAGAATGAACCAATTCTTCTTCTTCCTCGTCTTCCTCTAACGGTGGCATGTTGGGTTCATCGGGATGTTTTGTTGCATTAGTTGTTCCTGAAGTCGAAGGAACATCTGAAGGAGGAATAGTAGGAGATGGTGTGGATGTAGTAGGTAGTGATGTGGGTGTTGGAGGTGATGGTGTGGGTGTTGGAGTAGGTGTTGGAGGTGATGGTGTGGGTGTTGGAGTAGGTGGAGATGTAGGTTTTAAGGTAGATGTGTCTTGACACAGACTGATGCCATGAAGTAAGGTAACTAACTCCTCGTCTTCACCATCTTCTTCGGGTTTGTCAAACGAATTAAACACATCCTTATAATTGAATAACCATTCCGGACCCGTTCCTTGAGGAGGATCCGTGTAACGCAGGTATTTTACCTCAAAATGCTCTTCCACCTGGTGTGTTGATTTAATGTAGACTCTTTTGTTCGGAGAGTTTACTGAATAGCCAAGGAAAATTCCTTCAACGGCTTTAGCTCCAAACTTCGAGACCTTTTCTTTTGAGATCATAATCAAACACGGACACCCAAACGGCTCTAGAAACTGTAAAGTGGGCTTACGGTTATTGAACAGTTCATTACAGGTCTTGTTCTTTTTCTTAACCGTGAGCACGCGATTCAGAACGTAACAAGCAGTACTGACTGCTTCTGCCCAAAATATAATAGGAAGCTTAGAATCGGCCAGCATAGTCCGAGCTGTCTCGATAATAGTCCTATTCTTACGCTCTGCAAGTCCATTCTGTTGAGGATTTCTTGGGGCACTGAACTGATGATCAATACCGTTCGTGGCACAGTATAACTCAAGAGTTGAGTTCTTGAATTCAGTTCCATTGTCACTTCTCAGTCTCTTCACTTTTAAGTTGCACAGATTTGCCAACTTATCCAACAGATACACCAAGATATCTGGTGTTTCACTTTTCGCACCTAGAAAATATACCCACGAAAATCTTGAGTAGTCATCAGTGACTACTAAGCAGTAAGATCTACCACCGATGCTCTTAGTTGAGATAGGACCAAACAGATCCATATGTAAGAGCTCCAGTGGTGCAGCAATGGAATTCACTATCTTCGACTTATGGGATTTCTTGTGGAGTTTCCCTTTATGGCATGCAATGCAGTCATCTTTTAAGGCAAATGACTGTTTTGGAACTCCATTTACCAAATCATTGTTTATTAGAAAATTCATCTTACGAAAGTGAATGTGTCCCATTCGTCTATGCCATAATAGTGATTCCTTTACCGAAGCCTTTGACAGGAGACATGTGTACTCATCTGTAGTCTCTACAGTTCTCATATTCATTGCTTAAGTGTCGTTTCTCCGTGGCGCCCTCATAAGCACCCATTCTTCAGGGATAACGAAACCAGGCTTCAGTATCACACATTCCGTCTTCGTGAAAGCAGTGGTAAAGTCCTTATCACAGACTTGTGAAACGCTCAGCAAGTTGTGAGTAAGTTGAGCCACATAATTCACATTCTCGAAGCTAACTTTCCCGTTAGTTAGCGTTCCCTTTCCCGTAATGGTTCCTCCTGTATCTCCAGCAAAAGCAACATGTCCTCCGGCATGTGGTTTAACATCCGTCAAAAGAGACACATCGCCAGTCATGTGTCACGAACAGCCAGTATCCATAAACCATTAACTATCTTTAACGCGTTCTGATTGCTGCAACACAAAAAGATAAGGAGATTAGTGAGAAACGGTGCCCCAAGCCTTTACAGACTTAGGTCTACCAAGGTCATCAACAATAATCACATCGGACAAAACTTTATTTTTTAACAAATTAGAATTTTCATCTAATGTGTTATTGTTGATGACAGAAGAGTCACTAACAGACTCCTTTCGTTTCCAAACTTTAGGTTGTTCGAAAATTGGTTTGGGAGTAATGTCGGGCTTTTATTTTGGCAAAGGTTTTTGCCCAACATTACTCGGCCTTTCAGCAGGCTTGGGAGAGGTTGAGTAACGCCTAGGTGGAGATTTTGAAAATGAATTTCTGTAAACTGATGTCCTAGGCATTTCTCTCCCATAGTGCTGATGAGACAGTTTGGGACATTCACGAATTAAATGTCCTTGTCTTTTACAATAAAAGCATGAGCGGGTCTCAACAAAAGGTTGAGGCTGAGGACTTTCCACAGGAATAGGAGAAGCATTTCTAGAGCATGAACATTTCGTGCACGTCTTAGAAGATGCTTGTGTTGGTTGAGAGGTTGAAGTGGAAGGTTTATCACAAAGATCGTTTGCACGTGTAGCTTTATGTTGCAAAATCTTTACAGGTGACTGTAAAGTTTGAGATTTTGAATTTAAAACCTTATTCTTTTCCTTTTTAGGTTGAACCTTAATTGTAGGTTCAACCTTTAAAACCGCTTTTTCAGATTTTACTTCAACCTTCTTTTTAAATTCAGGATACTCCTGATCAGAAATATCCTCTATCTCAACAATCTCCTCCACACTAACTGGAGATGCACATTCAGACTTAACAAACTGAGGCGAAGGATACTCTGACCGTTTGGTTTTCTCCTTTGCCTCTTTGTTTTGATTATTGACCTTAGACTTGACCCCATATAACAGTGCATAGTCAACTGGAATCTCTTCGGTGCCTTCCTTAACTGGCATAGGACAGTATTCAGTGGGAGGCGGGACTACAGTATAACCTAGTCCTGTCTTAGTTTTATTATCTGTCCTTTGCTTGTTAAGGATTTCGTTGAAGGCAACCGTAGAAGAAGAGGAACCTAGAATCTTACTTTTATATTTGTCATATTCAACTTTCAGATCAGATAGTTCCTTTCTCAAAAGGTCTATTTCAGCAAGATAGCTATTAATAGCATCCTGTTGACTAAAAACCTTAGATTTATACCCACGCGTGTCCTGTTGATAAGCCTCAATTTTCTTATCATACAATTGTTCATTGGCCTTTAGGTATTTATTTGATTCACTAAGTTTTTCAACCTTTTTTCTCAAGTCTACGTTATCTTCTTGAAAGCACCTTAAAGATTCAGTTAACTTAATGCATGAGATACAGTTCAAAGGTTCTTCTGGTTCATTGCGTACCTCAATAGAAATGTGATCCATGAGACACTGTTGATACTTATCAGCATACATGCTCCAGTCGGTGTTGGTAGGCTCAAAGACAACTAGTGCATCAGCTGTCGCTTGCTTCACTTCATCTTTCTCTGGAGTTCTGGGAGCATCAGGCTTCGTGAAACCCGATGGAGGAACTTTGGGTTTTTAACACTCTCTCGCAAAATGTCCCAGATTCTGACAGTTATAACAGCGAACCTTGCTCTTATCAAAACCAAAACTGGTTTTGCCATCTCCTTCCAAACTCTTGCGACCAGTCCGTTGCAAGAATTTCTGAACTCTCCTTGATATCATGGCAATATTCCAGTTTAAGTCCATTTGCTCAAGATCATCGTCATCTAGTTGAGCATAATCTTCTTTGGCAAGTTCTAAAGTAGAACTCGGTTGTGAAACCAAATCCTTGTAGGAGCTGAGAAAGGCTGTATAGATAGCAGCCTGCTCTTGAATAGCAGGGGACACTGGAACTTGCGGTTGTGACCCTTGTGAGGGTCCAGAAGCATATACCGGATGATGAACACCGGTAGATTGCAATGAGGGTTGTAATGGAGAACTTGTAGAAGAAACGAAAGCCATTCCACCATAAGTCTTTCCGGTGTTGACTTTTCCTCCATATAGTGTCGGGTCTTGAACAAAACCACCCGATTTACATTCCTTCTTCTTCAACTCCATCGCATGAGCTTGAAGAACGCCAATTAGCTCATCTAAGTTCATCGTGGCTAATTCTTGACTTTCTTTCAGAAACTGTACTTTAACATCCCAACTACTCGGTAGAATGTCCAACAGCTTCTTATTTATTTCAATCTGAGGGAAATTATATCCTCCCTCAGTCAACTCACTAACCAACTGTGAGTATCTAGTAAACACACCCGAAGCTGTTTCATTAGGAAGAGAATCAAACAGATCATACTGTTTCTTGATCAGTTCTAATTTAGCCTCCTTGTACTTCTGGTTTCCACCACATCTTGTCTCAATAGCCTTCCAAAGATCATATGTTATGTCATGTGTTTTGAAGAGGCGTAAGACATCTTTAGTAAGGCACATACAGATGGCTGAATGAGCTTTTCTTTCAATATCGTACTCCTTCTTCTCTTCAGGAGACATGGCTTTGTAAGTTTTGGATGGAGGGATACCACGATAATCTCCCTCAGCTACTGGAGCTTCATATCTTTCTCTGAGCGGACCCCAGAGCTCCGGACAGTGGAAATCTACGTACTGTTCAAATCGATCACGCCAATATACGTAATCCATATCAGCCGTGAATAGAGGTTTATTATTAGAACCAATATCATGATTTTGTTTCAGCATATCCCTGATTCCCCTTATATCCTCTTTATCAGCAACAGCAGCCATTAAAGATAAAACTGAAAATTTACTCAAAAACAAGAACTTGCAAATAATTAGTACCGAAGGCGTCACTTGGTAAGTGACGCACTCAAGTGTCGCAACGACTAGCGGCACTTGGTAAGTGACGCTATCGAGTGACGGATGAAGTGACTGATGACACTGTAAGCAAGTGTCGCTCAATCTAGCAAGTGACGCACTCAAGTGTCGTACTTGAGTGACGCAATAAAACAAATAGGCGTCACTAGTAAAAGTGACGCAATAAATCAAAAGGCGTCACTAACAGAAGTGACGCAAGAAATCAAACAGGCGTCACTAACAGAAGTGACGCTTAGCACTCAAGTGACGTGCTAAAGTGACGCACGTGAGTGACGGTGGATTAAATTAGACGACACTTAAGTTAAGTGTCGTATTAACCCCAAATGACGCTCCAAGTGACGCGTTCAAGTGACGGTAAAACCCTAATTTGGAATTACGAAGTGCCACTCTAAGTGACGCGTTCAAGTGACGCAGCGACTGTCGCAGAAACGGCTGTAAAATCCCAAAAACCCTAAAAATCGAATTTTCGTAAACCTAACGAAAATTCCTCAAACCCTAATGAAGGAAACCTGTAGTAAATGATGAATATCGTCTGGAAATCACCTTATCAACTCAAAATCCGTAGTTATTCTCGATTCTTGATCCGAACGAAACTGAAATCAATCTAAAACGTCTTCAAAACGTCAATCTAATCACCTAGTGGCTCTGATACCAGTTGTGAGTGCCCTATTCGACGGACCTAAGTGATGATCGACTGCTATTGAATGGCGGAAACAATCAATTGCACAAATCACTAATAAACACAAACCGAAACGATCGATTTAAACAAAGTAAACGAGTTTATTAGCTTGAATAACGTAATAGGACTTATTACAATTGAGTTTAGTCGACAAATGGTGCTAGGGTTTCGTCAACCCTAGCTAACCCGTAGGTTCTATTTATACTAAAATTCTGGCCGACATGCGTCACTTGTGGGAGTGTCGCATGTGGCCGCCTTCATGCGTCACTTACCTAAGTGTCGCTATGCGTCACTTACCTAAGTGTCGCTCTGCGTCACTTAGGCAGGTGTCGCCTAACCTAAAACTTAAGTGTCGCATAATACAAAATCTATATTTCTATTAAACGACTAACGACACTTTTACAACTCAATAGACCAACTGACAGACAAACTGATATGCATCAACAATACGATGTATAGACATGTGATACAGTTTATAAGTCCAACCCGGGGTATGACATATGTGACTAAGTGTCATTCCAACATATGTGTGTACTTCTACAGATATCATTATATTCTCACTCTTTATATGAAGATATTAATATATTATGAATTTAAAAATATATTTCTATTTAGATTATATAAAGTAATATGCATGCTAATAATATAAAGAATTAAAGATATTTAAATGCAGGAGTGTTTTAGAGTACAATAATACCAATCACATGTAGAATGATTTTTAGAAAGCATGTTTTATTAATGCTAAGTAAATTTAAAGAGGACAAAAATACTAACAATCGAAATAGACTTTCATTTCTAAACAATAAAAATAAATACATTCATTTATCCTAATATGATCCCAACTCATGAGAATTACCCCAACAAAAATATTTTACTTTTATTCTATTATGTTAGTTCGTAAATATCTAGTTTAAAGATTTTTCAATTTTTCAAACTTTTAGTTTTTAAATAGTTTAGCATTTTATCCAAAGTAAATTTGATTTGATTAAAATGTTTCATTAAAAATTATTGTTGGATTTATATATGTTGTTGGATTTTATTCACGGATATCTTTTTATTCACGGATAATAAATAAGAATTGAGTGTATAAGTATTTCAAAATTTGAAATTTTTACACACTCTTGCATTATTATCCGACAAAAACATTTTATTCCAACAATATATATATATTCGACAATACGCTGCCGTTTGATTTTCTCTCCGATTACTTTATGTGTGCTACGATTCATTTGATTTTGTTACGATAGAATTGTACGCCTTCTCATTCCACATCAATTGGTATAATTTTCCCTCTTTATCTCCTTGTAAATAAGTTTTAATTGTTGATTTTGTGCGAAAAACACTGTTCATGAACAGTACCCTAGGAATCGTCCGACAATAACCATTGTCGGATGAACAGTGAATTAGGGTTTTGATGCGTGAATATCTTATTCACGCATGAACAGTGTTCCGTGAATTTGACTTGTTGACTTTGACTTGTTTGACTACTTGTTACGACAATCCTTTATTATCGCATGAACAATACTTATTCTCGCATGAATAGTACTCCGACAATGTTATTCACGGATATGTATTCTTTTAAAATAACTATTGTCGTATACAAATGTGATTGTCGCATGAATAGTGCTCAAGTTATTATTGTCGCATGCTTTCAACACTTAGAAAATTTTCAGATTTTTTGAGACTTGAAATGTTTTTCAAAGTATGTTTAGGTTCTTTGCTTAACATATACTTTATACAGTTTGTATTTGTGTATCCATGGCAGCTCTTGATCCAATCGCTGCTACACAACCTGATGTGCTTCGAAGGCCTGTTGTTTTTGAGAAAAGACACAATGCCACAACTTATCTACTAGAGGAACCGGATAAACCTAAAACCAGGAAATTCTTTCCTATGGTTAGGTTTCTATTACGTTCAAGGATATCTCATGCCTTGACGGTTCCAGTGGCCAACATCTATGAGGATCATATGACTGATCTGGATAACTGCTGAATATCACATGGATGTTCAACCTTGTTGTATCACAGCCACGGTTGATGGAAGACCACTTGTTCTCACTGAGGAATTGATTAGACATACTTTGCAATTAGGTGATGATGTCAATGCTTTAAATAATATTTCACGAAATATTATTGATGATTGTCTTCAACAAATGGGTTGTACAAAAGGACCACAAGATGTTCAAATTATGAAGAATCATTTTTGCCCACATTGGAAATTTCTGGCTCATACTTTAATTGGTTGTATCTCTCCAAGAAAAGCTGGATTTGATGCAACGAGTTACCACTTAGCTAGTTTAATGACATATTTGGTACTCAACATTCCGTATAACTTTTCGAGATATATTTTTGACAATTTGGTTGGGAATATCAACGAAGATGGATTTTTCATGTACCCACGATTCCTCCAGCTGATTTTTGATCAACATATTCAAGGAATTACATACCATGGAGAGATTTTGCATTATACTCCGATTCCCAAAAGAGTGTTTGCTGATTTTAATAGTTATCGTGGTAAACCTACACCACCAACCGTTGATCTCTTTGGGCATATCATTGATGAAGAATTTCTTCCACCTCAGATTGACATTCAAATGGAATCAGATGATGATAGTGAGGAAGTCTCATCTGAGGGGGAGTCAGTTCAAGAAGAAGATGAACTTCCAATTGTTCATGAGATTGATGATGTTGTTCAACAAAATCTTGATCATCCTATTGAGATTGAATCATCTAGTTCTGAGGATGAGGAACCTATTCATCCTAAGACTTTTGAAGAATCCTTAGCTTCTCAACGGCTGACTAATGAAAATATTGAGAAGGAAAGACAAGATTTGAGACGACAATGAGAAGAGGCCCAGGATCCTGAGTATATCCCTGAGCCTAGACCTACTCAAAGAAGGAAGCTGATTGTAAATAGAACTTTTTCTACTGAAACTGGATCTTCTTCTTCTTCATTTCCAGTGACTTCTTCAGCATTGCATTCTTCTGTCTCTCTGCCTATGTCTTCATCAGCAATTTCTTCTTCTATATCTATGCCTGTCACTTCTTTTGAACCTGGTATTTCTACTTCCATTCCTATTACTTCATCAATACCTGTTACTTCATCTTCTGCAGCTGCTGGAACTTCATCTACCACACCTACTCCTACTGTGAGTATGGCAGCCCTTGATGCTTCTCTTCAACGAGCTGTGAATCCTTTATTAACTCTGGTGGATAAGTTGAGAGATGATTTATTTCATGCTTTGCAACAAATTGGCACTCAGGATGTTCTTATTGCCAATCAAGGTCAACAAATTAATTCTCAGACCTTAAGGATTGAATCACTTGAACAAGAAGTCTTTCTTCTGAAAGAAAAATTAGGTGATCAGGGGGAGAATGTGCATGAAGTTGTTGATGTTGATGATAATGCAAATGATCAAAATAATGATGATGATCAAGGAAATACTGGGTTAAATGATCAAGGTAATGAAGGATTTCATGATGATGTTGAAGGAAATGATGGTAGTGATTCTGATGATAATGATGGAAATGATGGTAATGATGATCAGCCAAATTATTCTCAAGCAATGGTATTGGTTCAAAATGTTGAAGAGGAAGAACCCTTGAATGTTGAACCAATTAGTTTTGTTCCTGCTATGGTTTTGACTCCCGAACCAAGTTTTGAAAATATGGAATTTGATGATCTTGGTGAAGAAGACTTAAATGACTTATATCTGGGTGAATCTTCTATGTTTGAGATTGGAGAATCTTCACGTAGATTTGATAAAGAAGAGTTATCAGATAGTGTTGAAGAAGAAGAGATTCTATGTCCTACTCCTTTGAATGTTATTATTGAAGATTTGGTTCCGTTTGTGGAGTTGTGTAATAATGGAGAATATGATTTTGATGAGTTTGATGATCCAATATTTCCTCCAGGGTTTGAGCCAGATTTTGATGATGTTCATGTTGAAGACTGGGAAGATTCTGAAGATGAAGTGCACCCAGAAAAAGTTCAATCTGATATGTGTGCTCAAGAAGGATTTTGGGTTGATTCGGACGAAGAAAAAGAACCTGAACAAAAACTTCCATGGTGGTTTTCTAAACAACCTGAGCCTGAGATAATAAAGACCAAAAAGTTCTTTAAAATTCCAAGATATGAGTGTATTGGAAGGATTATTCGATGGAAGTATGATAATGATAACAAAGTGTTTATTATCAAGAGAACGGATGGGCTTCAATATTTTCATCCAAATTTTAATGCACTTGAGAAACTTCCAAAATGTGAAATTAATCACATCGCTTCAATTGACATTATCAATCATTCTAAAAATGGTCTGGTGGATTGGATGACTGAAGTATTGTCTCGTGAGTGCAATAAAGGTAAATACATGTGGGTCAAAGAGACGTTTCCAAAGAGAACTGTGGATTACTCCGACATTGAACCCATCTCAAATCAACCACGAGTGATTACTACATATCCACGAGTAAAATGTCCGAGGAAAATTCCACTTGAAAAACTTCCAGTTAATTTTTAAAAATTTGTTAGCTATTGGAAGTATAATGGGAACACGGGAGAAGCAGAAATTGCATGCTATGACAGAGATAACAAGGGAGAAATTATGTGGAATCGAGAAATAATTGTGTATGTGTTCGCTCCCTTGAGTTTGATAAATCTCTCAAAAGATGATCTGGAAGTTCTACTAGTGAATCCGATTATCTATGATGATGCATTTGATGATGAAGCCATGGCCTTGAAGTTCCAACGAGTTGTTGAAGTATGCTGTGCTCAAGGTGTTCATGCTGGTTGCAATCTGCCTAGATATACATAAAGCTTAAGTTTCAAGATATCAAACATTATCCAAAGGGGAGTTTGTTGGTGCAAGTTGTCTAAAGCTTGATTTATTAATTGTTTTGTAAATCTGTCTAAGTGTTTTAGTGTTGCGACAATAACAAGTTCCGTGATTAGTATTGTCGTATGTAATAGTCACTCCGACAATAGCATTGTCGGAGTTGACTAGGTCAAAGTAATTAAGTATTGTCGCACAGATTAGTCTATAAATAGGCTTTTGTTAGTTCATTTTGGACTAAGTCTTTTCTAATAGACAACAGTTTTCTCTCTGTGATATACAAAAGCAATTTCACTTTATTTCTCTCTAAACTTCTGATCAGATTGTGTGTTGAGTATAATTCCGCTATATTCAACTATTAGTTCTATTGCGTTTCGAGATCTTGGCACTACACTATCTTTCTGTGCACTGGGATCATCATCTTTATCATCTCTTCTCTTCTTTGCTAGCTCATCCTCTTTGCTACTTCTTGATATATCAATATCTCCGCCTGAGCTGACTGTCCTGAATGCACTCTTAACACCAAACGTTCTAAGTGTTCAAGCTTCAGTCGCTGGGCAGTAAAATCAGCAAGCAAAGTATCATGAGTCTTCCGCAGAGTCAAATGCGATTCACTGATATGAACCATCTGCTGAGCAAGAGAAACATTCTCAGCTAACAACCCTGGAATCTTGGATGTAGTCTGTTCCAATTCCTTGACCCTTGACTCTAAGGATGTAATCCTTTCAGCATCAATCGTCGGAATGACATAAATTGTTGATGGTCCAGGTGGTGTAAGCGAAGCAATGTGAGACTTAGGTGTAAGCTGTGGAATAGCTTGAGATAACGCTTCCTTGAGAAGACTAGCTGCAAATCTACTAGCTTTATTAGTTGGGAACTATGCATCATGTACAAGTTCGGCAACTCCCTTCTCAATCGTCTTGGAGACCATTTCTGGTTCCACTGACTCAAGCAGTTTCTCAGCCTGTAAAGTTAGATACAATTAAAGAAGTAATTATTACAAAAATGCTGTCTCAATATCTAATTAAATATATGATACTTGTAGTACTAAACGTTTATCTCATATCTCAGATGGTACAGATACTGGTTCAGTAACCACCGGTATCATTGTCTCTACTTGTGGTGTATCTCGAGAAACTGTCACAGAATTAACTGTCTCGGTTGAACTCCTGATAAACAACAAGTTAAGATAATCTAACTCATAATAAAACATACCATCCTTTATGGTCAATGTCCTGGAACGCTTACAGCGTTGAGAAATAAGAGATATATCCTCTTCCTCAAGACCCTCATCAATAATACTGAAGTCTGGTTCGACTTCCTTAGCCTTTCTCTTCTCCTTCAGTGCTGGATCTGGAATCATCCTAGCTCGATATCTAATATAACCAGCATCTGCAGGTGGAGAAGGAGTACTATCATCATCTGAAGTTGATTCACCATCACGGCCTCCAGATGGACCAACATCAGAATCCTAAATATTAAATATATTAAACATTTATGATTTGCTAGAAGCTTTATCATAAAAGTTCTATATATTTTTAAGATTAATCTGATAATTACCTTAGAAGGTAAACCCTCAGATCCATCAAGTTATCCCTGCTCACCCTCAGGTCGAGTGACCTCTGGGTCTGCAGTCTTAGCTCCCTGATCATAATGATATTTATATTTTATAATCAGAAATATTATCTAATTAACTAAATATTCATAACATTTTCGTTATATTATAATATTATAATAATAATGTATCAACGAAGTACCTAAATTATTATATAATTATGATATTACCTCAGGCGGTGCAACATAACTATCAATATCCCGTAGCAAGGGATCAGTAGCATCATCATGCTCAACCAGCACCTCCTGTATCACCTGGGCAGCAACATCTGGGTTCACCTGTTCCCCAGGATGCCCAGGTTGTTCCAAAACGCCCTCGATGAGCTCTTGTGGATCTTCAGTGTGAACCACATCAGCTATCGGGTCTGGAACAGCAGCAGCAGCACCAACATCTAGCCAACCATGGTTCGGTGGCATCACATAGGCGTGATCGACAAGAAAACCAAAAAGCTCTCTCTCCTCAGACTTCACTACCCCTTCCTTCCTCACTGTCTGCAAAAACATAGCATTGTATCCTCTGAGCCCAATAGTATCTACATGTAAGTGTGGCTCAGGAATAACAAGCTCTGGCAGACGATCACGAATGATCAGCATACAAAAACATGGGTAAACTAGAAACCGTGATCTAACAGAAACCGAAATCTGATACAAGGGCAGGGCTCAACTCATCGAAGCCTCCCTTCTTTGGTGTAAAAACCGTGACAATCACGTGCCACAAAAACCTCCATTGTCCAATAACCAGAGGTTTTTGGAACTGACGTCCTCGTCTATCACCCGTATATCCCATACGGCCTATAGCTCCCTCAATGAAATCCATGGTAAACTCTATATCTCCGTTCTCCCGTTCTTCCATCCCAAGCTGTAAAATCTCACAAAGATTTCCAGCAGTAAAAACAATCGGTTGCTGATTAACCGTTGTTCGAATAACCGGAGGGACAACAGTCTGATCATACTGAATACCATCCCAGAAGTCATCCAGTATCGTCTGAGAAATAGGCGGAGACGCCGTAACAGCATATCGAATACGTGAACGTGCCAAGAATGTCAGCACTTGAGCAACTTTATTTGCTCCGCGTGCCGAAAGATCAAGATCAACAAGAATATTGTGACCTTTATCGAATTGTCGTGCCAAAAGAACACAAATGACAACAACAATTAACACACGTTAATAAATTTTAAACTATAACGTATTATGAATCGAAATTCATCAAACATCTTAGTTTTAAATTATATATATAACTTGTTACATACATGTCTCAAGTAATATACATAAATATCTAACATATATAACTTATAAATAATAAGTCGTAAGTTCAATATGTACGTCCCGTTAGTTGTTAATTTGAAATTCTCAAGTCATTAACATTTTTGTTTTTAAAATAAATATAAGTTATACCGCTAATATAAAATTAGGACACGCCACTCAATTTCCGTTTGAGTTGGTAGACTTTCGATATAAACATATATAATTTAATACAAGTCCATGATATAAAAGTTATTACTGAAAAAGTCTTAACATTCATATAAAAACTTTTAAAATTGAAAATTTTCTAAGTACTGGACTCGCAGAAGTATTATGTGCGAATCGAGTTCAATTCGGTTCGCAACTCAACTCGCAACCATGTCAACTCGCTTACCAAGTCAATCCGCAACCTGACTTGCAAATCGATTCACTAATCAACTCGGTCCGTAAGTCAACAAGTCAACAAACACGTTTTCAACTCACAAAAATAGATCTGCGAATCGAGAGCTATCTCAACTCGCTAATGTGGCTCTGCGAATTGAACCTGTGTTCAACTCGCAACATGAACTAGTGTTGCGGGTTGAAACTAAAATCGATTAATCTTTCAATGTTATTAAGATCTATCGATTTGTTTATGTTCATTAAGGTTCGTTTAACATTAATCCTTAGGATTCTAGTTAAATAACACCTTGAATCTACATTAATCGTTTAAACTTTAATACGAAAGCCTAGATTCATAAAAACTTCGATTCGTGTAATTTAAACGGTGAAATTCGTTGGTTTATACCTCAAAATGTTCGCAATTCGAACATGTATAGATGCTACAGATCAAAAACTCGTCCTTGTAACTCGCAAAATCGTAATCAAACGAAAATAAGTTTCGTCTCGTTTCGCACAAACTGGATTCGCAAGTTTTAGTAAACTCGCAAAATAGAAGTGGGTTCAGTGGAAGGTTTGACTCGTTTGACTAAACCTTTATACTTTTACTCGATTCGCAAGTTTAATGTCAACTCGCAGCACTAGTCTCGCTTCGCAGCGTTGACTAGTCAAACTCGCAAGTTTTAAATAAAAATGCAAATTAAATGCTAAGCATAAATGAAAACCCATTCACAATTATATAGTTAACTCTGTAACTATGTAGCCTAAACATCTTAAAGAAATGTTTTTGCATAATTTTTCCTCAATAATAATCTTCTTACATATATTAACCGACTAAACCTGTGATACAGTTAATCTTGTATAAAGAAAAATCTCGAGCTAAAATTATTTACTTATATACCTTATGGTCTTAAGTATATAGACAAGTCTAAAATATATATAAGTTAATAGAAAAAATTAACTGCCGATATAAAATCAGGACACGCTGCTCGACTACATTTGAGTCAGAAGACTTTCGATTAACATTCTACGTAACCTATATAGTATTTTTCAGTTGTCAACATACGTTTGTTCAACATAAAATAAATATCCAGTATAATTCAATTCCAAAAGGTAACAAGTTAAAAAAAACTTTCTATTAATCATGAAACATAAATACAAAATAAGAAATAAATAAAAAATTTAAAAGTACTAACATCCTATGAAAGCAAACAAATTTAAAATTAAAATGCTTAAAATTTAAACTGCTTATGGATCATATTAGGAAGAATAAGCCATTTATATTAGATTTTAATAAGAACAAGATGATTGTTAGTACGCATACTTCATGAAATTCATATAAGTACAATAAAATTACAAATTATCCAGTATTAGACTTATATTTATAAAATTATATCTTATTTACCTTTATCCACAAGATATAACTGTAAAGCAAAAATAACCTTTTTATTTATTAGGAACTAATTATTCACAATAATTAACATTCAAATATCATAGACAGTTCAAGACGATTACCACTATTATGATCCACATAAACAAGTTAGACATAGATTTTTGAGCAAACTTTATTATTATTAATGTGAACAGTATCTAAAGTGTACCGTTATATAATATACTGAAGAACTCAAGTAAAACACATAACATTGCATCTTTTAATTTCAAGGTAGAGGTTACTAAATGATGTATCTTTTTGAAACATATAACATACACTTGAGTTAAGATTTTGACAAATATCAAACATCCTTTAAAGATACTAGTGGTTCCAGATCTGTACTCACGTACAACAGAGGATCCCTTAGTATAATTAAAATAAATTTGAGACTATTGGCAAAACTAAAGGCAACAGGTCTGTACTCACGTACAACAGATTTATCTGTTAGTTTCACTAATAACCATATTTGTAACTATTTGTCATTTGTAGATAAATGCATGATAACAGTGTATGGCAGTACCATCATTCATCAATTAAGACAAATGTCATACAGTATATAACAGTTCACAAAAGATATGACACGCAAAATTAGAATTTCTTAATTGCTCATAAATCTAAGAATAATTTGCCTACTAGTATATCATATAATGAAATTGAATAGACTTTAGTTATTCTTATCACTTATATAAAGGACACGAGTTATGATCAGTGGATATAGGTGTATAATCAGATAAATATAAGTAAACTCCTAGGTAAGTATGCAATTCTAATGAAACTTATAGGAATCTACTAACACATCAATCTTAGCACTTAGGTTTATTATTCTTAAGCTCATTCTCCTAATGTACTATCATTTCCCAAGTTTTTACAGCCAAAACTTAGAGCTTTTCTAAAAGAACTTCGGTTGTTCTTTTATTGGAGGCGATTCCCCTCAGGTAACAAGCAAATGAATGCCATACGCCCCCCCCCCCCTTTTTTTTTAAAGCATAAAACTTACTACTAACTATTACAAAAATATCCTTGGAAGACTAATCACTCTGGATTTCTCATTCCGTTAAGTTGAACCAACGTCTCAAATCGAGCTCTGTCGAACGCCTTGGTGTATAAGTCTGCTAAGTTATCCAAAGATGGAACCTTAACTAACTTTATCAAATTCTTCTCAGAACAGTCTCTAATAAAATGATGTCGAATATCAATGTGCTTAGTTTTACTGTGCTTCACCGGATTGTTGGAGATTGACATTGTTGATTCGTTATCAATCATCATAGGAGTATTGGATATATTTAACCCATAATCCCGCAGTTGCTGTTGGATCCAAAGAACTTGAGAACAACAGCTGCCAGCTGCAACATACTCAGCTTCACATGTAGAAATGGCTACTGAGCTTTGCTTCTTGCACTGCCAGGATACTAATCTACCTCCTAAGAATTGACATCGTCCGGTTGTAGATTTCCTATTCTGATTGCATCCTCCATAATCCGAATTAGTATAAGCTATGAGATCTAAGTCTCCATCAATCGGATACCAAAGACCCAGCTTCGGTTTCCCCTTGAGGTAATGAAAGATCCGTTTCACAGCTTGCATATGTGACTCTTTCGGATTTTCCTGATATCTTGCGCATATACAAACAGCAAACATAATGTTAGGCCTAGAGGCAGTAAGATACATTAGTGATCCGATCATGGCTCTATAAAGAGTTGGATCCACATCACTATCACTCGATGTATTTGGTCCAAGGTTATGATTGACTGGAATTGGAGTATTGTAGACCTTACTTTCATCCATCTTAAAGCGTTCCAATAGCTCATATGTATATTTAGATTGATGAATAAAAAATCCATCCTTCTTTTGATCAACTTGCAATCCTAAGAAGAAATTTAACTCTCCCATTGCAGACATCTCAAACCTTTTTCTCATGACTTTCTCAAATTCTTGACACATCTTTTCATCAGAAGATCCAAAGATAATGTCATCAACATATACTTGTACAAGTAGAAAGTCATTCTTGTTCCACTTTACAAACAGTGTACTATCAATTGATCCTCTTGTAAATCCATTCTCAAGTAGATACGTTGATAGTGTTCCATACCATGCCCTAGGTGCTTGATGTAATCCGTGTAGAGCCTTATTCAAGCGATATACTCTATCTGGATAGTCAAATTTAGTAAACCCTGGTGGTTGTGAAACATACACCAATTCTTCAACTTTGTCATACAAAAAGGCACACTTAACATCCAACTGATAAACTTTTATTCCTTTAAAAGAGGCAAATGCTAAGAATACTCTAATTGCTTCTAGCCTAGCAACTGGTGCAAACACTTCGTTGTAATCTATTCCTTCTTGTTGATTAAACCCTTGAACCGTTAGACGAGCTTTATTGCGAGTAATGACTCCCCGGTCATCTCTCTTACACTTAAATACCCATCTAGTTCCAATTGGATAGCTTCGACCCACGAGCTTTCTTTGAGAGCCATTTGCACATTTTTAGGCTCAACTTGTGAGATAAAGCATGAATATAGACATTGATTAGAAATCCCTGTCTCTTTCATAGTAGTATACAAGCTTTCTAAATTTTCAGATGTACTAGCTTTAGATTGAGTCCTAGTTTGAACAGGAGTATTAATATCACCGATGATGTTTTCAACGGGATGATTCTTACTCGTTCTTGTAACAGGTATAGGGTCAACTATTAACTCATCTCCTAAGTTAGTACCAATCTCTTCTAATGAAGGCATATCTTCTAAACTAGCTGAAGATAACCTTAAATGGTTCAAAGAAGTAAGTATATCATCAAACGTTGTTTGAGGATCCTCCTCAGAATCTTCTGTTTCTTGATACTTATCCTTTGAAGGTTGTTGTGACCCACTTGAAGAAGCTTCATTTGAGTCATCTGTTGTCCTGATTCCAGATTTCGGAACACTCGATGTTAAAGAGGGACCATTGATCGAATCTTCAAACAATAAGTGCTTAGAGATCTCTGAATCACTGACAAAGTCACTTATGGGAACTTTAAATGACTGAAAGAGATCTGAATAGTCAAATTGTTAATCTAATCCCTTATGTACAGCAGGTACATAGCTCATAACCTCAATGTTATAAACGATTTCCAGTCGTCCCGTGACTTTATTGAAAACTCTTTTATTAGGCGAATTGGGCACATAACCTAGCAAAAATCCTTCGTCATCCTTTTCGCCAAATTTAGCTTGATGTCCTTTTTTCAATATCGTACATGCAACTCCAAAGGGTTCAAATCCCTTCAGATTAGGTTTCCTATTATTCAATAATTCGTAACAAGTCTTGTTACGCTTTTTGACCGTAAGAACCCTATTTAGAACATGACATGCTGTATTCACTGCTTCTGCCCAAAATATGACCGGAAGCTTTGAATCTGCAAGCATTGTTCTAGCAGCTTCAATCAACGTTCAATTTTTCCTTTCAGTAACACCATTATGTTGAGGTTCATATGGTGCACTGAATTGATGTTGCATCCCTTTGCTTAAGCAATAGATATTCAACGTTGAGTTCTTGAATTCCATTCTGTTATCACTACGAATACGCTTTACTCTTGTTTTATAGACATTCTCTACTAGATCAAAGAAATCCATTAAAATTCCTGGAGTTTCATCCTTAGATCCCAAAAAGAATACCCATGAGAATCTAGAGTAATCATTTGTGATAACTAAACAGTACCATTTGCCACCAAGACTTCTCTTGCTTATAGGGCCAAAGAGGTCCATGTGTAGCAGTTCAAATGGTGAGGAGATTGAGTTTTCAGTCTTAGACCTGTGTGGTTTCTTGTGCTGCTTTCCTTTTACGCAAGGAACACACTTGTCTTTAGACTCGAAACGTTTATGTGGTACACCTAGAACTAATCCATTCTTTGTTATAAAATTCATTTTTCGAAAGTTCAGATGTGCCATTCTCCTGTGCCATAAAAGTGCGTCTGCTTCTGAGGCCTTGGATAGTAAGCATGTCGACACCATTGAAGAATTAGAAACACCCATGTTTATAGCATAGATGTCCTTCTTCCTTGGTGCCCTCATCAATATCCATTCTTCGAGAATTGTGAAGCCTGGCTTCAGAACTAAAGCCTCCTTTTCATTGAAATGAACTGGATGACCTTTATCACAGACTTGGGAAACACTCACTAGGTTATGAGTTAGTTCTTCAACATAATTCACATCCTCTAGAGTCAAAGTTCAATTTGAAACTTTTCCTTTCCCAGTAATTACTTCTCCTTTGTCTCCTGCAAAATTAACTTTTTGCTTTAAACCTTCTTTGAAGTCCTTCAGTAGACTTCGTTCACTAGTCATGTGCCTTGAGCATCCACTGTCTACATACCACCAGATGTCCTTGTTCACAGTCTGCTCCTACACATAACAAGTTGTACACAGTTAGTTTTCAAGAGGGACCCAAGTAACCATAACTATTCCCATCGGGAGTCTTGGTAACTTTCACAGGAGTTTGAGATTGTTGATGATCTGTAATTTTAGGCCTATGAGGAGAGTGAGTAGAAAACCTCATAGGCACAAACTTAGTTCCCTGTGCACTTGAAGTAGAACCATTTTCAAACTGACTATAGTTTCTACTTGGGGTCCTAAACCTCGAAGGTGTCTTATCTCTTGGCTTATTGAAAGTATTTCCATTCAGAGTATAAGGCCTTTTAGGTTTAGGTGGAGAGACACTATGATTACCATCTCTTTTCAGAATGTTTACAGGTTTGCTGCCTAATCTCGGTTTGGAGCCTATTCTGTCTACAATTGAACTAGAAGTGGTCGGTGTCTTTTCAGTATTCACTAACTTATGTGATGCTTCGAACTTCTTATTTGGACAACAAGAAGCTACATGTCCTTTTTGGTGACACTTGAAGCAGGGCATCTGCAATCGGCGTCTTAGGCACTAAAGGATCAATGACATGTTCTTTATTAACCATTTCATCAGTCTTAGTATCATTAATTACTCCACCCCGTACAAAATGTACTTTATTGTGAGGAATTCTCTTACTATCATCAGATGAAGGATTCTTAATAACATTCTTCTGTGCCTCTGACTGATCAGGTTTAGTTACTGGTTCTATAGAACATACTTCAGTCATCTCAGTATCTTCTGGAAGCCTAGTGTAAGTTGAATTAAAAGGAGGAGGTGTCTCATTATAACCTAATCCTGACTTATCCTATACACTTCGTTGAGCATCAAGCATCTTATCCATCTCAGTGGTTCTATAATTTTCTATCTTTCGGTTTTGCTCAACTAGCTTCATTTTACAATCAGCTAACTCTTTCTCCTTATTAGCAATTGTCTGATTTAAGTCTTTTAGGTTCATATAGAGACCATCTATGATAACAGCTTTTTCATTAATGGTATCTCCAAGTGCAATCCTATCAGAAGCATCAGACTTAATTTTATCCTTTAAGTCCTGTTTATCGTCACTTAACCTACGCACATCAATCTTAGCTAGTTCAAGTTCAGATCTAACAGTCTTATTAGATTCAGTCAATATGCTAACTTGAGAAGACAGGTTTTTGTTTACTACAGTTAAAACACTAACATGTGACTGTAAATCAGTAACTAAATAACAGACATCAGCAAGAATAAGAATATCAATACATACCCTTTTCTTATCTGTTTGAATTTCAGCCATGCGTGATACAAAGTCTTCAGGATTCATATTTTCAGTTGAATCCATATACAGCACGTCTTCATCACTTGCTTTCATTTCAAGCTCAGGCACCTTTACATCACACTCTGCATCAGTAGGAATGTAGGATGTAGACTCATCAATCTCAACCATGAAAGCTTCCTCAGACTGAGCTTTCCATTCATAAGATCCATCCAACTGTTTCACAACCAAGGCTTTGGAAACAAGAGTGCTTCCCGAACCTTGTTTTCCATTGCCAGCTTCTACCTTAGGTCTTTGGCATTCCCGAGCAAAGTGTCCATAACCCTGACAGTTAAAACACTTGATCTTGGTCTTATCAAACCCTGATCGATTGCCAACTACCTTTCTACCAGTTTTCTTCAAGAAATTCTTTACTCTTCTAGACAACATAGCAAGTTGATCCTGAAGTTCTATTTCTTCAAGATACTCAGGGTCTATCTGATCATAATCTTCGTCAAACATAATTGAATCATTGATTTTACCCTGAATGTAGTTTTCATAAGAAGCTACAAAGGAAGCAAGAACAGATAATTGTTGTTCAGCAGATTTCACACTCATAGGCATCTTTTGAGGCTCCTGAGGTGACTTCTTAGTTGGTTTTCCCTTTGCTTCACTAACAGATGATGTAATGAGACACAACTCATCAGTAATCATTTCACCCTTTCCATCAGCATTACCAACATACAAAGCAGTGGTCGAGCTCGAGGAAGCAGTAGAGATAGTAGATTTTCCGTGATATAGTCCCGGATCCTGAGCCTGATCAGAATCAGTATCTCTAGTCTTCTTGGTTAAATCATAGCCTCTTAGCTTATCAATAGCCTGCTCTAAGGTCATGGTTGCATACCTCTCATCATTGTATTTAAGCATTATGCCATGCATTTCCCACTTAGATGGTAAACCCTCAATAAACTTGTCGGTTTTCTCAGTCTCGGTAGTTACAATCTCATGGTCATCTAACTCACTCAGCAGATGGTAGTATCTTGTGGTATAAGCATCAAGATCTTCTCCTTTCAAAGCTTTGAACACAGTAAACTGCTTTGAACACAGTAAACTGCTTTTAATTTTTTTATTTATTTCTTAGAAGCACAGTAAACTGATTTTTCAGGAGATTCCTCTTGCCTGCTTTAACTTGTGGACTACCTTCATACCTCTTCTCAAGAGTTGTCCACAAAGTTCTAGCAGTTTGGAAGGACTTCAGTTGATGATTAAGTTCCTTAGGTAGACTCATCTTGATTGAAGAATGAGCCTTGTTCTCAACCTCAAATTCCTTCTTTTGTGCTTCACTCATCTGTTGATAAGTGAGAACCACAATAGCATTTTCAACAGTTTGTGTAGGTGTCGTGTATCCATTCTTGATACACATCCAGATAGATAGATCATGGATTCTACAGTAAGATTCAAACCTATCCCTCCAACTATAATAGTCCTCAACTCTTAACAATTTAGGTGGAACATTAGATTTTCCAATCTCGTGTTCCATCTCAATCATTTTGCTAAGGTCAGACATCGTGAAGTCTAAAGTTAAACTGTATTTGCGAATTCAGAAAAAGAAAATCTCGACTCGCAGAAACTCAGTTCAACTCGCAATCTCAGCTCGACTCGCAGAATCTCGGTTCGCAAGTCTCAGTTCGGATCACAGTGATGTCAACTTGCAAGTGATATCGGTTCGCAGGAGATCTCGGTTCACAGAATATTTCAATTCACAAATAAGTTCGACTCGCAGAATCTCGGTTCGCAAGTTCATCGGTTCGCAGACTTATCTGAAACCCTAATCTCAACTCACGAAATGGCTGAAAAACCTGAAAACAAAAATTTTAGGTATTTTTACGATTGAAATTGGAAATTTCGAACGTAAACAAACCCTAAATCGTCCATAGAATGACTTTGATCGTTAATATGTACTAATGCACGTATAAACGACCCGAATCAAACGCGATTAACACTAAAACCTCGAACTACCTTCTTATCTAGCCCGAAAGCTCTGATACCAATTGTAAGTCCCTAGTTCTAGAATCGATAACTTCGTTATCTGTAGTATTAATGTGCGGAATTCCTTAATACGATGTTATCTTACTAACAACGAATAAGTTCGCGTTTTAGGTAATCTAATACTTCGCTTTAAACGAATAACCGTCAAAGCCTAGCCGTTAGGTTTTGTTTTCTCTGGAAACTTGAGTTCGCAGGTATAGCAAAAGTTCTGATCAAAAATTCTCCAAAAGTTTTTTTTATATAGTTTAATTCGTCTCGGCTCGCATGGGCCTGCGAGTTCAGTTCGACTCGCAGCCCAAGCCCAACAATGGACTCGACTCACTAAGACTTTAATGCTATTGCTTTGCGAGTTCAAATCTCACCTCGCTTCGCAACACTTGCGACCTGAGATCTTGACTCGCAACAAACGTATATATTAAAATACAAAATTTCGTCTATCTTTATTAATGAAATATTCATTTACAAATCTAAACCAATACACAAACATAATAATAATTACACCAGTCCTATTTCAAGCTAGATCTGTTGTCACAAACTATGTCTCAACAGTATACACCGTGAAACGGACCTAGGGATGAACGTTTGATCGCAAAGGAGGGTCTACACCTTGACAGAAGTATTTGTGCTCCTCGATTAAATCTAAGGGATCTTGAAAAGAAAGCAAACATTCAGTTGTAGTGTAGGATGCTTAAACCCCTTGATCCAACATAACTGACAGTTTAACATACAAAGCAAACAATAGTATGACCCTTAATAAAATCAATTAGAATTAGGTGTTAAGAAAGGTCAGAAATTAAATATCGGTATGTTGCCTTATTCATGCGCCCAGGAGTAAACTCCAAGACAGGTCACTAGTCCTCATCGGACAGTGTTGGGGGACTGAGCAGCCTGATCTGATCAGACTCATGATAACCTAGTATTCAGTGACATGCGACTTAGGGTTTCCACTTAAATCGTAGGATGCTAGTGTTGACATCAAACCTTTGTTAATTTTATTAAAGGGAAGTCTTCAATCATCTTTTATAATGAACATCATCCCAAAACCTGAATATTGAAACTTCAGCAATCACAATCTCTATCTATCTGCTTACCCTATCCATAGTTTAGTATTTACTTTTTTGTATTGTAATTAATTTAGAAAATACCAAAAACAAACCCTACGCGCTCTTTTAAACCCATCCTATTAGCTTCTATTGTTTAAGGTATTCACTTCATTTCGATTCGCTCTGATTTTAAGAACGAAACCTAAGTCAGACTTACCACTTACTACCCTAAATACCCTTAGAGAAGTAGGTAGTAATAAAACTTAGGCTTCCCAGCATTATAAATTTAAAACCCACTGATTACCCGCCTCCGACTGGTAGGTCCGCAACGACAGGGAAGCGATTCCTTGACCGACCATTGGGGCACGATCAGGACACTTTCAGATTAATAGATTGACAGAACTTGGTGTAAACACTAGAATCCTACCAATTAATTTTCCCATTGGCATGTCACTAGGAGCTAGGTTATCATGATTCTGATCGGAGCAATACGCTAGACTTCCAATACTTAACTAGTTGAAAGATAAGCAACCTATCTTGGTTAAACACTGAGGTACATCAATAAAGTAGTGTATCGTCTCATAGGTCCGACCGTTCTTAACACCTAAGCTTATCTCTCGTTCTGCTAATTGTGTAAGTAAAGATCTAGTGTATTTACGTATCCTAGGTCACTTGGACTTTACTTTCCTAGATCTTATTAATACCTTTCTTAAGCTCTAATTACTTTGATTTATGACTTAGACCTCTCCTTTTCAAACAGTTATACATCCCTGGATTATTCGCAGTTTGTTAAAACATGTACTTTATAGAATAGTTCCATGGCTTCTTACATCCAATATGCGGTCAAGAGTAATTGACTAGTGAAAGTGACACTCTGAACTAACTAATTGTAAAGCAGTGCAGAAATGTATACCTAATATGTACAACGAGTGGTGATAACACGTAAAAAGTCATGTTTTTACGTACGTTATCTTCCACATTTTAGGCACAAAGTTAACAAAAACACACCTAAAAGGACATTATTCATTAAACTTTTTTAACTAAGTCAAAACGGAGTCGATGTTTGTAAAATCACAAAAAATGACATGAAAAACATGAGAAACAGAGAAAACAACTCCACCACACCTTCATTAACTCTTTTTAATGAACCATGACCTACGCTCCACATTACGACCTCTAATTAGTGTCATTTTGTTCGTTAGGAAATTACGAAATCATGGATGCAAGAATCGCTCGAAACGGATAAACGACGAAGAAAATACGCCCGTCCGAAGAAACAAAGAACTGAAGAGCCAGCATACGGCTGTCCCCAGCCATATACGTCTGGTCCAGACCGTATACAGCTGGATACAAGCCGTATACAGCCCACATAGACCGTATACGGCCTCTGTCCAGCCGTATATGGCCTGGACCAGCCGTATATGGTTGGTGTCCACACGTATTTGCTCCAGGACAGCCGTATTTGCCCTAGGACAGCCGTATTGGTGCATTTGAGCGATAAAAATCAGATTTTGATACGGTTGTGCGATACGGTTATGCATTTGAGGTTCAGGATACGGTCTATGGATACGGCTATGCGTTGCCTATAAATACCAAGCTCAATTTCTCATTTCAACACACCTCATACACTTCACTTCTTCATAATTCGCTTTCTTACATTTTCATACACTTTTACTCTCTCTCTAGGTTAGTTTAGTTAGATAATTAGTTTTGGTTTCTCTCTCTAGAGGGAGATAGATAGTTAGTTTGTTAGTAGTTAGAGAGAGAAGGAAGCTGGTTTTGTAATCACGGGTAAAGGAGCATTCTTAGTGCAAGATTACGCATTTCTTTTCAGCTGTTACTCTACTTAATTTACTGGTGATATCTATCTTTTCATACTTATACTTTGTCCGAATTATTTCTGCCTAATTGTATGATGTATGTTATTGTTATTGCCATGCTTATTGAGTAGTGTGTTGTTGCGGTTATTGAAATGTAGATAATTAGGCGTAGGGATGATATTGAATTAATCTTTAAAAATGTATAATTGGGAATTGTTATATTTATTATATCTAAACTTATCATGCATCTAGACTTAGATATGGATCACCCTTTCCAGTCCTTCGCGTGACTGCTACTTTAGGCTTAATACTTGATCACCTTTAGGTACATTAGGAAGGTATCTATATTATAGTATGAAGACATTTCTGTCACTATAATCCGGTTGAAATACTGGGCATATGCCCCGGAAAGAGCCGTTTGTGCCTACACTATGGATTGCCTAGAAACCCTAGAATATGGTCTAGGAACCAATATAGATGTGGAAGTATTACAGTACACCGTATGCCTACCTCTGGTACTGAAGCTGTGGAAACACTTAGACACTGTACACCGTACCTGTACCTAGGGATAGTAAAGCTGTGGAAACATCATAGTACACCGAAATTCTATCCTAGGTTACGAAGGATCTGTGGAACTGTTAAAGTGCGGTACACCGTAAATGGTATCTAGGGTTAGCAAGCTATGGAAGGAGTATGCACTGTACACCGTTGGTGTTCCTAGGGACGAATGATTGATTGCAAAGGAGAGGCTAGATCATGACAGAAGTAATTGAACTAATCAAACATAAGGAATGAGTCTAGATATGAAAGTCAAGCCCAACAGTGGCTCAGGATTCTTAAACCCCTAGACTCTACAAAATTGATAGTTTAGAATAACAGGTTAATAATTTGAGCATATTTAGATAATGGCATTTGCATTTAGGTGTTAAGAACAGTCAGGATTACCAGTATGGCAGTCTGTTACCTTATTCCTACACCCTTCAAGGGTCACTTGTCCAAAAGATAGTGTGGGGGGTTGATCAGCCTGTCCTGATCAGAATCACGATAGCCTAGGTCTCGTGACATACTTATAGCTAAATAAGTAGGGTCCTAGTGTTTACACCCATAATACATTTGTATGTTAACTAAAAATGTCCCCAATTATCATTATAATAAACATCATCCCCAGAACTGATTATTGAAGTTTCAACAATCGCAATTCTCTATTTGTCTACCTAGCTACCGATTCTTCTTTATCTTTATTTTCTTATCTTCAGTTAAATTAATTAGAAAACCAAAAACACCCAAAACCTACCTATCTACACAACCCCCATCCTAATAGCATATTTTATCTTTGGCCCAAACTTCATTTCAATTTGCTCCGATTGAAGAACGACCTCGAGTTATAATTACTGCTTACTCACCCTGTGTAGTAGGTAGTACTTATAAGTTGAGCCCCAACTCTTTATAAATTTAAAACTTCCACCGATAGGCGCTCGGTACTGTCCGGTCAGTCCTTTGACGACGAGGACGAGTTCTCCCCCTTCACAAGGATAGAGCTTCGAAAACCTGACTGTTCGAGCGCCTTCAAGTTTTTAGCATCGCTGCCGAGGATCGTAGAGTGTTATGATTCTAAAGCCGCCTTAGATAAATTAGCCTTTAGGAGATCCTTTTCGCTTAGGTTTCACCAAAATTATCCGAAAGTTACTTTCTTTAGAATAAATAAAAATAGTTTAAAATAAATGAAAAATCCAAAAATATCCTTCTACGATTCGCCGCCTTCTTGCCCATTTCTCCATCCGCCCACAAGACGATCGAAGAAATGACGGCCATGGACGATGCTGAGTTCTTCGACCTCTTGGAAAAAGAGTTCGAATCCGACTTCTACTCATCAAAATCACCCGAAGAAACCTCCGCTAGCCCAGACGACGATTCTAGAACCTTAGGGAAATTCTTAGATCTTGACTAAGGAACCCATGAATCTCAACAGAAGATTTCAACTTCTGTTTCCAGCATTCTAAGCTATTAGTTTTTACCTGCACCTGAGATTTCATACCCCTTAGAAACCTTCTCTAGATTCCCTGATTTCGTCGATAATATTCTTGAAAACCCTCAAACCTTTCGTTCCTCATCCGATGAAGAACGAATCCCCATAAGGAAAGAGGATATTCATAAACATCTTCCAAAATCCCCAAATTTATATACCTTGTACCAGAACCTTCGTACACCATTAATCGTGTTGTTGATAAGGAAAAATCGAAAGATTCAGATGGTGATGAAATCCGATACGTTGGTTATTCTTTTGATCCTGATAGTAGATTAGATGTATGTAAAGCATTTTCCTTACACTTAAATATATCCGATTTTCCTTACTCAGTTGAACAAAGGGAAGCCATCTTAAGGATAGACATACTCTTAGGTATTCTCCACCGTCTTCCGACCTAAAAGGAAGATGGTTTCTTCACACGATATCGAGAGCAAGAGCGAAAGCTATTATCAGAAATAGATCTCCTCATGGATCTATTTGCTTGCACTGATTATCAACCGGTTTCACAAACCATGATTAATCGTTATGTTGCAGCTATGGTAAATGAACTTGAGCTTCTAACCTAAAGATCCCGCGATCACTCTCGTCATTTCTGAAAAAATTCCATTTTTCGTCGACCCTGCCACCTATATAATTACCAAGTTGCAAGAGATATTTCCTGGAGCTGACGACGACAAGATAGAAGCCATTTTCTTTGCTGAAAGAAAAGATATCCACATTAAACTCGCTTCGTTGTTCGATCAATCCAAATTCCCTTTCTAATCTGGGATGCCTCCTTTGCAGTTCAGACTACAAATGGAGACCCCAATTCCAAAGAAGAACTTAGGTTTCATAGAATTGTAGGAAATCTTCTTCACGACCTTAATAATATAGACCGCAGTATGTGAATGGTAATTTCAAGTAAAAAGAAAGTTAGAAGGGAATTTAATAAGTTTGTTAACAATCTTCTAGAATTAGGCCGGAAAGAACGTAGGATTCTTAGCGAATTCCAACATTTTTCACTACACCCTGTTGAACTAGTTGATTATGTCATTAACATTTTAAACTGTGATTTAATT
This sequence comes from Pseudognaphalium luteoalbum, assembly GCA_963422505.1. Lineage (NCBI taxonomy): Eukaryota > Viridiplantae > Streptophyta > Magnoliopsida > Asterales > Asteraceae > Pseudognaphalium > Pseudognaphalium luteoalbum. Next base: position 56,587,565 of record OY730196.1, read on the forward strand.
CCTCACTACACTTTCCTTAAACTAAGGGCACCAGGATTGCTTTCAAGCAATTTCCCTTAGTAATTTTTTGATCAAAAGTCGAGCTACAGACTTAAACCATGCGCTTTTTGGGAGGCAACCCAAATTTTAATATTAGGTCTTTAAAATAATTTTATTAAGTCAAAAATAAGTTAGTTTAATTCGTTTCTTGATAAAAAGCAAAAAATCTCTAAAAATCCTTGTTTCGGCAGAATCTGCGCAACTTCTGAAACTTGACAATTTTAATAAAAGATTTTGAGAAAGTTTTAAAAATTGTTTAGATTTTAAAAGTTGCAAGTTTTTAGACCAAAAATATTACTTTCTTTTATTTAGTTAAGTTGTTTCCTTTGCGTCTAAATAAAACAAGTCTTTTTGCTGCGCGCAGCTAAACGCAGAATATTAAACTTTTGCTAAAAATATTTGGCTAAGGTTTTTAATTTCCTAAAATACCTAGTAATTACAATTGTTATATTAATTAAACATAAATGGTAAAAGGAGAAAGGAAAATAAATAGGATAAAAAGGATGGTAATTATTAAAAATACAAAAAATCACTTTTTTTTCTCCTCCTCCCTCTCCCTTGCGTCGGTCACCCCCAACCCCCATCAAAATCACCATTTTCCTCCATTGTTAACCAAATCAAGCTTTATTCCTTCATCATTTGCATCTATATGTGATCTTTAACATCATTTCATCTAAATCAAGGTAAGATTCAACTCCTAAACACTAAAATTCTCTAACTTTTTAAACCTACGGTTTCAAGTTAGTTAGTGATGATTTATGGGTTGCACTGCAAAAGTAGCCTTTGATTCTTGCTTAGTAATGTTTTATGATGATGTAGGAACTATCATTACATGTTTTATTGAAGTAATTTGATCTTTGACTTTGAAATTTGACTTTTTTTACTTTTTGTGACTAGTTGATCCATTTTGACCAATTGATGATTAAATTGCTTATGATAAGTTGTTTGATAGTTGATTTATGCTTAATAGGATTAGTATAGCTTATTCATTTGTTTCATTTGCGGTTAAATGTGAGTTTTGGTCAAATTAGCAAATTAAAGTACACTAGTACAAAATGAGGCTTTGGTCACACATGCTCGAAATCAGATTGTCACACATTCGAACATTTGTGTGACTATAGGTATGAAAATAAAATTCACGTTATTATTTAGTCACACATGTTCGAACATTTATGTGGCGAAAGGGATCTGCTATTTTTTTGCTGATTAGTTAGTCACATATGAATTTGGAATGCGTGACAAATGAAGAGTAAGTTCGATGAATTAGTCACATTATACAAATTAAACGTGATGAATCTTTGTCACACTCTTAAACACTGTGACCAAATGCCACCGTATGGTCACATAAAGCAATTGTTAATGTGACTAAATCATGTAGTCGAGTTTGTCACACATAATACAAGTGTAACCAAAATCAGGAACATATGGTCACATAACTTTTTATGTGACCATATGTGCAGTGTGTGATAGAATGTGGAAAAGCTAGTGGTCACACATATGGCTTTAGAATAGCCACACCATTTCACAAATGTGTAACCAAATGATGTTTATGGTCACGTTTAAGTTGATTTTATGTGACGCATATATTCACAACAGTCACTTTGTGAAATATTCATGTGGCTATTTTTAGAGCCAAAATTGACATCAATTATCACTAAGTTTTATATTGGTCACATACAATGTTATTTTGTGTGTTTAAATCATATGCCGCTATATGGTCACTTGAAGTAACTGTTTATGTGACTAAATCATGTAGTCGAGTTTGTCACACATAAATTCAGTGTAGGCAAAACCAGGTACATATGGTCACACATATGGCTTTACAATAGCCACACCATTTCACAAATGTGTAACCAAATGATGTTTATGGTCACGTTTAAGTTTATTTTATGTGACGAATATATTCACAACAGTCACTTTGTGAAATATTCATGTGGCTATTTTTTAGAGCCAAAATTGACATCAATTATCACTAAGTTTTATATTGGTCACATACAATGTTATTTTGTGTGTCTAAATCATATGCCACTATATGGTCACTTTAAGTAATTGTTTACGTGACTAAATCATGTAGTCGAGTTTGTCACACATGGTTTCAGAGTAGCCAAAAACAGGTACATATGGTCACACATATTGCTTTACAATAGCCACACCATTTCATAAATGTGTAACCAAATGATGTTTATGGTCACGTTTAAGTCATAGAAATTAAGATACAAATAATCATTGTTTAAGTCATAGAAATTAAGATACAAATAAACATTCCGTAAAATAATTAAAAAGTAATTTACAAGGCTAATGTATTACAATTATATAGCTAGTGTTCCGGCATGACATGGTGCGGTCACTTGGATTTTATAACAATACCTCCACTGTCGGTTCGATAGTAATCATCTCATGATTCATTACCCAAGTCACGTAGATCCACCCGTGGCAAAATGTTATCATTGTGCGGGTGAATGACGGTACTAAATTCCTCATCGATTTCATCATATGTATCTCTGTAATTCTTGGGAGGTGTGTTCAAGACAATATAATTTCTACTTGCCTGGTCTTTCACATAAAACACTTGTCGTGCTTGTGAGGCTAATATGAACGGATCAACCTTGTGGCCTAAATTATTCAGGTCAACCAATGTATAACCAAGCTTAGTATTGCGTTTGACCGCACCATTCCGATGGTTAACCCAATCACATTTGAAAATAGGGAGTTGCCTGAAACGGTAATCTAGTACCCATATCTCTTGCAAAACCCCATAATACAATTTGCGTCTTGTGGTTGCTACTCCTTTGGATATGTGCATATCTTCTGTCACAACACTAACCCCACTGTTTTGGTTAACGTTGCTTCAGTACATTTAGTACGAAATGTATACCCATTGATGTTGTATGCACTATATTTCACTATGGTGGCACGTGGTCCATGTGAAATCCACCTTACGGTTTCTGATACAGTTTCTTTGGAGATAGCTAATTCTCTGGCAACCTGAATATCATTACAAGTATATACAAATGAGCTTCAAATTGAAGGTTCAACAAACAAGGAGTTACAAAAAATAATTAATTACCTCTTCGCGTAACCAGGTACCAAAAGATATAATGTGCTCATTCTGCAGCAACGCTTTTCGCATACCCGGGTTTTGTGTTTCTAAAACCTGCTTGTGTCACCTGAAACAAGGTGTCTGCTTATTATGTTTGTTGCAATAATTTAAGTAACTAAACAGACATGTGTTAGTAATACTTACTCGATATAGGGTAGAATTTCATCTGTGTTTTGTATTACATACAAATGCGCTTTCTGAAGGAGTTCTGCAGAAACACCACTTGATTTGCCTGCCGACAGTGGCTTTCCGTCCTCATTGTTTTCATCAGTTTCATGTTCATCATGTGGGATACCAATAGTTTTCATGGACTTTTTATATTCTGCGAAAAACTCTATTGTTTCTTCTGCAATAGTCTCCTCAGCAATGCATCCCTCTGGTTTATTTCTGTTTCAAACATGTCCTTTAATAACCTTCATACAGCATTCGAAGGGATACATCCAACGAAAGCATACCGGACCACATAATCTTACCTCCCTAGTTAGGTGCACAGTCAAATGGACCATAATATCAAAAAATGATGGAGGAAAGAACTTTTCGAGCAGGCAGAGTGTGACACAAAGTTCTTCTTGCATCTTATCTAGTTCATCCAATACTATTTCTTTGCTACATATCGATTTAAAAACAAAACAAAACCTGATGATAGCATATCGTGTGGGTTGGTCCATGATTGACCGTATTGCAATGGGCAAAAACTCTTGCATTAGCATGTGATAGTCATGTGATTTAAGGCCGATGAGCTTCCTGTCTTTTAGGCTGACTAAAGATGAGAAATTTGAACAATAGCCTTGAGGTACTCTGATGTTGTATAACGTTTCACAAAAGATGTCTTTCTCGGCATTCGTTAATGTGTAACCTGCTGGAGGTAGTATTGTTTTGTCTCCTTCTTTCCTAGCAAACAACTCTGGTATATCTATCCCCAACTCTTTCAGATCCAATCGAGCATTCTCTCCATCTTTCGTCTTTCCTGGAACATTTAGCAAAGTTCCGACTAGACTCTCACCAACATTCTTTTCTATATGCATGAAATCAATACAATGGTTAACTTCATTATGCCTCCAATACTTAAGCTTTCGATACCAAATGTTGAATTTCTTCCAGTACGCATCACCTTGATCTATCTGGCTTGAACTACCATCTTGAGTTCCTCTTTTCCTTTTGTGCTTTTGTATCTTCCCACCTATGCCTCTCGCATCTTTCTGGTTTCCTGATGCCTTATTGTTTGGTCGGTTTACCCTTCCCCACTTATTTTCAATATGTTTGACCTTATTGTATATTTCTTCCCCAGTCATTGGAATTGGAGACGGGCAGAATTCCTCTTGTCCATTGAACACCTTCCTTTGCTTTCTGAACGCGTGTGTATATGGTAGATATCTTCTGTGACCAACATAACTCTGCTTGGATGACGCAGGAAGTCTAACACAATCTGTTTGTTTCCCACATACTACACAACCTTTGTATCCACTGGTTGGGCAGCCACATAAAGTACCGAGTGCAGGGTAATCATTTATTGTCCATAACACAACCGCACATAGATTAAAGACTTCTTTTGTGGAAGCATCATATGTGTCAACCCCTTTCTCGAATAAGGTTTGTAGATCATCAACCAACGGTTCCAAAAAAACATCGATATCATTTCCCGGGTATCCAGGGATCAACACAGAAAGCGATATAAACTTTATTTTCATACATAACCATGGAGGAAGGTTGTAAATGACAGTTAAAACTGGCCACACACTGTGATGCCTATTTCCTCTATTGACGTCAACCCCATCAGCCGATATTCCTAGCCTTAGATTTCTTGGATCTTTTGCAATTTCAGGAAATTTTGTATCTATGGTACGCCATGCCTATGAATCTGCAGGGTGACGTAACACACCATCTGTTTCCCTCCTAGTCGCGTGTCATCTTAATTCTTCGGCAATATTTTCTATCCTAAAGAGTCGTTTCAATCTTGGTATTATTGGAAAATACCACATTACCTTTGCTGGAATTTTATCTTTCACTTTATTTGTCTTCTGATCCAGCTTCCACCTTGATGTCCCACAAGTTCTACACACAGTCAATTCCTCATCGTCTTTCCAGTAAAGAAGGCAATTGTTTATACATACATCTATCTTTTGGTATCCTGACCCCATTAATTTCAAAAAGAAAATTGCCTGGTAAGTTTTTTCCGGCAGTTCATTATCATCAGATAGCATCTTTTTTAACAATCCCAGTAGTTCAGTAAAGAACTTATCAGAACAACCATACTTACTTTTCAAGTTTAGTAGTTGAACAATTGCTGATAACTTTGTGAACGGACATCCTTTGTAAAGCGGCTTCTCTGCATCTGAAAGTAGTTCATGAAACTTGAGTTGGTCATCCGGATCCTCATCATCAAAGTTATCGTTTGCAGCATTAACCATTTCAACTGTTTCTGGGGCATCTGTTGCAATGTCTGTATCAGAATCCGTTTGCTGGGTGTCAACAAAATATGTTGCACCATTGTGATGATGTTCCACGGCACTAGATGATGAATCATCCTTTTCTCCATGTTTAGACCACTTTGTGTAGCTTATATCAATGCCATTACTGAATAAATGGAAATGAACTTCCTCCACTGCACGCACTAAATGATTTAAACATTTGGTACATGGACATGGGATCTGAACATGTTTATTTACTAGAGGGTCGATGTTAGTCGTCTTCTCCAAGTTGCCTACCGCGTAATCAATAAATGATTTTACTCCATCTATATAACGTTTATTCATCCTGCTTGTTCCCATCCAAGACTTGTCCATTGGAGGGTTTGAATCTTAGATTAGTTGTGTACGGCGTGTTGTTTTGTAAATAAATAGGGTTTTAATTAAGTAAATTAGGGGAATTATAGAAAACTGATCACCTTCAAACACTTTAAAATGAATACTTTACATAAATATTAACAAAAAGAACTTGTGCTTGAGTGGTTTCAGTGTGTTGAGTGAAGGTATATGACGGCTACCATGTAAACCTGTGTTCGAATCTAGGCTGATGCAGGTTTTTTTTATTTTAGTTTCATTGAATCATACAACTTATCCTAAGTTTAATAATGAAATATATGATATATGATATTACCAATATCACATACGCCACTATTAAACTTAGGATATAATTATTTCATCATTTATTGAACCATACAACTTATCCTAAGTTTAATAATGAAATATATGATATATGATATTAACAATATCACAGACACCACTATTAAACTTAGGATATAATTATTTCATCATTTATTGAATCATACAACTTATCCTAAGTTTAATAATGAAATATATGATATATGATATTACCAATATCACAGACGCCACTATTAAACTTAGGATATAATTATTTCATCATTTATTGAATCATACAACTTATCCTAAGTTTAATAATGAAATATATGATATATGCTATTACCAATATCGCAGACGCCACTATTAAACTTAGGATATAATTATTTCATCATTTATTGAATCATACAACTTATCATAAGTTTAATAATGAAATATATGATATATGATATTACCAATATCACAGACGCCACTATTAAACTTAGGATATAATTATTTCATCATTTATTGAATCATACAACTGATCCTAAGTTTAATAATGAAATATATGATATATGCTATTACCAATATCACAGACGCCACTATTAAACTTAGGATATAATTATTTCATCATTTATTGAATCATACAACTTATCTTAAGTTTAATAATGAAATATATGATATATGATATTACCAATATCACAGACGCCACTATTAAACTTAGGATATAATTATTTCATCATTTATTGAATCATACAACTGATCCTAAGTTTAATAATGAAATATATGATATATGATATTACCAATATCACATACGCCACTATTAAACTTAGGATATAATTATTTCATCATTTATTGAATCATACAACTTATCCTAAGTTTAATAATGAAATATATGATATATGATATTACCAATATCACATACGCCACTATTAAACTTAGGATATAATTATTTCGTCATTTATTGAATCATACAACTGATCCTAAGTTTAATAACGAAATATATGATATATGCTATTACCAATATCACAGACGCCACTATTAAACTTAGGATATAATTATTTCATCATTTATTGAACCATACAACTTATCCTAAGTTTAATAATGAAATATATGATATATGATATTACCAATATCACAGACACCACTATTAAACTTAGGATATAACTATTTCATCATTTATTGAATCATACAACTTATCCTAAGTTTAATAATGAAATATATGATATATGATATTACCAATATCACAGACGCCACTATTAAACTTAGGATATAATTATTTCATCATTTATTGAATCATACAACTTATCCTAAGTTTAATAATGAAATATATGATATATGCTATTACCAATATCGCAGACGCCACTATTAAACTTAGGATATAATTATTTCATCATTTATTGAATCATACAACTTATCCTAAGTTTAATAATGAAATATATGATATATGATATTACCAATATCACAGACGCCACTATTAAACTTAGGATATAATCATTTCATCATTTATTGAATCATACAACTGATCCTAATTTTAATAATGAAATATATGATATATGCTATTACCAATATCACAGATGCCACTATTAAATTTTGGATATAATTATTTCATCATTTATTGAATCATACAACTTATCTTAATTTTAATTTCACCATTTATTGAACAATAACACTTATCCTAAGTTTTGTATCAAGTATAAAAATAAATTATCTTGTTACCATATATGTAGACGTCTAAATATATACAATAAACGTGTTATTGACATAAATACCCTTACTAAAAGAATAAGAAGCCTATTATTTTTTAGGGTATTTCCGTAATTGACTATAAGACCAAAAATGGCGGCCTGTGGTCATTACGCATCATCACCAGGCGTTTCAGTTCCCGGCGAACCAACTTCCAAAAAAATTGAAACAAAGCATAACCAAAACTAAAAGCAAGATCAAAATCATGGAATTCCAACTTGCAAAGAAACGCCGACTAAGCAAGGAACACGGGTTGTCGCTATTTGATCTCCCGGACGAAGTGATCTCAAAGATATTAGCGCATTTGGGGGCTTCGAGTGCAATCGACATTTTCAAGTGGAAGACGCTGTAAGTTTACAAACCGTAGTTCACATTATAGATTCAACTTAAATAACACTGTGTTTGCCTATTTTAGCGATTCATTAAGTAGAATTTTAAATAACCGTATCGTATCTAATAGGGCTCATCAGATTTAAGTTGTATCCAATCTTAAAATTTAGTTTTTAAGAAATTACCATTTATGAGGGATTTACTTTGGTTTCCTGATTACCTACATTATAGTTGCAAAGCCTTTGCACGAGCAGGGGAAAATGATGAGGTGTATCTGAGGATGGAAGTTGATTACATCTTTTCACTTTCTTAAGTTTGAGCTGCTATCACAATTGAGGGAAAAGGGAAACCAGAACATGTTGTTTAGAGATGGAGTGGTACGTCTTATCTTCCAATCAATTTAATTTTTTGATGCATGGTACGCTGTTACATACATATTTATGTTTGTATTGTGTGCTAATCAGGTGAAGGTGTTTTATCTTGGCGATGAGGCGGCTGGAAAGGGAATGCTGTAGCAGGCAGCGAAGTTGGGACAAAGTGATGCTACACTTGTCCTTGGTATGATGCTGATGGCAGAAGGTGGAGAAAGTATAGCAGAAGCAAGGCGTCTCCTGAATGACCAATACACAAAGGCACCAAGTCGTAGGGGTGTGGTAGAAAGCGTGACCAAGGTTAGTAGACTGCTGTCTAATCACGCGCGATTAACCCACAGGGAATTTCCTGTCTGCCTTAGTTGTACACACCACCATGCATCCATGGTTAGATTAATCGATGCGTGGTTGAATAGGCGTGAATGGCTATTTTGTTGTAACATTTGTTTGTGGGACGCGTGTTACCTCAAGTTTGTAGCCATTTGGGATTAGAATTAAAATTAGGCAGTTACTTGGTACAACTTAATTTGTTAATTATGTACATATTTTTTGCTGCTAAATATATATATATATATATATATATATATGTGTGTGTGTGTGTGTGTGTGTGTGTTGATTTGAATTCGTGTGTTTGTTGGTACAATTTGTTATTTATTTTGCTGCTCAATTTAAATTCAAAACTGGTTGTATCAAATTCGTGTGTATGTTGATTTGAATTCGTTGGTTTGAAATCAAAACTGATTGTATCAGAGTGTGTATTGGGCTATGAAGTGCAACAAACAGGATGATATTAGAGACTAACCAAATGTATGGATATAGTAGTTAATGGATGCAACAACTAAATGTAGAGCTAAGATTCAAAAATATAGTAGTTACCAAATGTATAGTTAACATGATGATGGTGTAAAGAGCTAAAATTCAAAAATACCATACTTACCAAATGTATAGATATAAGGGCTGGCAATTTCTGACTCGACACGAACCCGACTCGAATATTTCTGAGGCGCCAACCCGCCAACCTGAAAATTCGAACCCGTCAACCCGACAACCCGAACCCGACAACCTGACAACCCGAAACATTCTACCTGAACCATTCAACCTGACAACCTTAACCATTCAACCTGAACCATTCAACCCGACAACCCGACAATCTGAACCCGTCAACCCGATCCAACCCGAATTGCCACCCATCAGAGGGATCAAAATGCATGTTTTTTAATACATTAAACTATTGATAAGGGTATAATAAGGAAGTATAGATATTTCACATTAAAATATAACATGATCACTTTACACACACAAAAAAAAAAAAAAAAAAAAAAAGGAAACATGCAAGACTTGAACACGCGACCAGCAGACAACTTTATCCACCACCTTTACCACTAATCTATAAGAATCGCTTTTGTTATATTTCGTAAAATAAATATAAAACAATAGAACAAGTTTATTGCTTTTCTTTGTTTTTTTTTTGGAGCCAAATTTGTGGCTGAAAATTTTTAAATTTAAAATTAGCGAAAAATTTTAATTACAGTTAATGCCTACAAATCACAACCCAAACAATCATTAATCTGTTTTTACACAATTATTCCGATCTAAATTAAACACTAACCAAAACATTATCTTTTACTACTCTCTCCTAAACAACTAAAGATTCATGGATAAAGCAGCCGATAATGTTTGTCATGGCAACGACGAAGATGAGAGGTATGAATCAAAGGAGTATGATTCATCTTCTGATGAAGAACATGATGCCCGTGAAAACACCGATTTAACAATCAAAATAGTTCTTCCAAGGGGCATCACAAGGCTAGCTAAGTTTCGCAACAAGTTTAACAAACCCGGTGCATCAAAACTCAATGTAGCCTTCGATTCAATGGGCAGGCTCACAGGGGATAACAGCGCAGTGTTTGCAAGTTTCTTGGGAGACATGGTGCGTGAGCATATAGGCTTAAAGATTCTTACATGGAAGAAGGTCGATCCAGAATCAAGAGCAAAACTTTAGGATGAAATCACGGCAAGTTTTAAACATTGATCAGATCCCTTTAGTTTCCTTTATAATTTATCAAAAAATTAATACTGAGAATACACTATAGATACATATTATATATGCAAGTATATATATTTAATTAATTTGTTAATGTTAAAAAACCACATTAGATTGCTGTTAAACAGACTCGTGAATGTTGAGAATACATTGTATATATATATATATATATATATATATATACATATATATATATATACATCTAGTATATGTAATCTGTTTGCTATCTAGTATATTGATCGTGGTAACCTAATTAGATAAAGATGTTTTGTTACAATTATAGTTTCAGTTTCTGATCCACTTGAGTATTCTAATATTGCAGCGATATTTTGTCCTTGAGGAGACATACAAAGGGAAAATAATGTATCATCTAGGTGGGCATCTACGGACTTTCAGAAGTAAATTGAGGGACAAGTACATCCTGCCTAACCTACACACACCTGCAAATCTAAAAGAAGTCCCATTTAAATACAGTTCAATTGTCAAATTCGCGGAATGGGACGCATTCGTAGAGTATACGAGCACGGAAAATTACCAGGTTAGTGATGGTCATTTATATTTAACCCCATACATAATATAGCTTTCATATGCTTTGAGTTTGCAAATTTATGCCTAAATTAAACTAATTAATTATCATTTTGTTCTTCTGTAACTAAGCGCAAGTCACGTGCAGCAAAAGAGGCGCGCTCCAAGTCTCTTTATCTGCATACAATGGGACGTGGTGGATACACATATGTGAAAAAGAAAACGGTACTTACATTTACAAAGCGAATGTTTGTTTCTAATTACTACATGTATATATAATAAGTCTTAAATGTAATTTGTTTCTGTTTTTTATTGTCTAAGTTAATATATTAATTGGTTTAACTTTACATGCATGTGTATTTGATGATTATAAGATCGAAGATAAAGTTATTGAACAACATGAAGAACCCCCACGTGCTCTGTTGTGGTTGAAAGGAAGGGTAAACAAAGAAGGGGTATTTCGAGACAACACAACCAAAGAAAAGGCAAATGCAGTAGTAAGCATTTTGACATGAAGTTTTCCATTTATAAATTCATGTTTGTTTTGCATTAGACACATTAATTGCCTGATGAAATCTTTACTGCAAGAAGCCGCTGAGGAGCAGATCAAAGCTGGAACGTTAAAGGTTGACAATGGCGACAAATTGACAGAGGTGCTTGGTCCCGAAAAATCTGGATATGCCAGAGGAGTGGGAGGCGGAGTGACAGTCAAGACGTATTTTAATCTACCCCGAAACAGAAAAGCATACGATGATGCGAGATTAAAAGCACTTGAAGCGGAACTTGCAGCTGAGAAACATAAAAATGAAGACAAAGATAAATTAGTGTCGACGTTGTCCAGCCAAGTGATAGATACACAGGCAATGGTTATCGAACTTAAGAGTCGGTTGGATGCATTGACACCTACAGTACCAACATTACAGGAAAGGTTTTCATTGTTTTACTTATGCATACATTTTATTCTTTAATAACATGGTTGCTGATAAATGTATTTCTTAATTTATATTGCAGGTGTCGTCTCCTACCGTGGATATAGCTACCCATCCTGATCAGGAGGGCGGAAATACTGCCTTAAGTGATGTTGTTTGTGGGAAGGATGACTGCTCTCGCAAGTCTAATTATGGACTTGCAAGTTTGGAAAAGCCAACAGAATCAAGTGTAAGTGTTAAAACATTAGAGTTAATTTGATTTCAGTATTTCTCACTGTGGTTTAATAAATTTACATATTACATACTTGATATTTACCGAGTATTATATAGGAAATTTGTTATAAATCTGTTGAGCAGTCAAACAGGCCGCAAGATTCACAAGATGACAACACGTCCCAACGACCAAAACAATCGGAATCGCAAAAGAATCCGCCTCCAACAACACCGCAGGTGGAGGTAATGTAATCCTAAATGTTCATATATTATTCGGTTTAATCGAATTACAATGCATACACACACACACACATATATATATACATATATATATATATACACACACGTAATTATTGTTGTTATATCATTTTCTTTAGTTTTACAAGTGTAAACTGTGGCACTTAAAGAAGGCAAACGTCATTGCGTTGGGTACTGTCTGGGTGTCAAATGAAAAAATGAAGCTTCATAACAGAACACTTCCAACGATTGCTACAAAGTGTCTGTTGATAAATCGTTAGTGGATGCTGCTTTTATTCCGAACAATGCAAACAATGGTGTCAAAACAGTTAAGGATGTAGAAGGTGGTTATTGTGCGTGGCCAAAGGAACAAGTGATTATTGATGAGGAGGTACATATATAGTACACATTTTTATATATCTTACTACTGATACATATAGTTCTTCAAATTTTATTTAGATTTTGATACATATGCACCGCCTTGTTTCTTGTACAGGTAACACCATCACCTACTTACCTACAAAAGTCAGCTGATCATGATGAAAACAGAACTGTACAAGATATATCAAAGAAAAGGCGCAAATGTTTTGTGTCTAGTGATTCCATGGTAAAGCAAGCGAAGACCAAACTGATCAAGAGTAAAAAGTCGTTACAACTGTGATGTTAGTAATTAGTCGACTTTGATCATGTACATTCCGATCCAACTTTTATAATATTAATTAATTATGTCCATTCCAATTTTTATTTGTGGTGTTATATATACTAATTCAAATTGTTACACATCTATTTGATTTTTTATATGTGACTAAAAGATGCACGCACGTAATATGGTCACACACTTTGACCACTGTTTGTTACATAAGTTGTGTGTGACTGAATAGTGCAAAACGCCACACAAAATACAAATCAGGTGGCCATTGGGTGAGCATATGGTCACACTTATTATTACCTACGGCCACTTTTGGTTTAATTTTATGTGACCAAATCCCATAATAAATTTCTACTTGTGTGACTAAATGATACAAATCGTCACACAAACATGAAAATAAAGTGGCCATTGGATGGACAATAGTCACACAAAATAAAAGTTTACTTGACATTACAGAGCATATGGTCACACTTATTATCACCTACGGCCACTTTTGGTTTAATTTTATGTGACCAAATCCCATAATAAATCACTCCTTGTGTGACTAAATGATACAAATCGTCACACAAACATGAAAATAAAGTGGCCATTGGATGGACAATAGTCACACAAAATACAAGTTTACTTGACATTACAGAGCATATGGTCACACTTATTATCACCTACGGCCACTTTTGGTTTAATTTTATGTGACCAAATCCCATAATAAATCACTACTTGTGTGACTAAATGATAAAAATCATCACACAACCATGAAAATAAAGTGGCCATTGGATGGACAATAGTCACACAAAATACAAGTTTACTTGACATTACAGAGCATATGGTCACACTTATTATCACCTACGACAACTTTTGGTTTAATTTTATGTGACCAAATCCCATAATAAATCACTCCTTGTGTGACTAAATGATACAAATCGTCACACAAACATGAAAATAAAGTGGCCATTGGATGGACAATAGTCACACAAAATACAAGTTTACTTGACATTACAGAGCATATGGTCACACTTATTATCACCTACGGCCACTTTTGGTTTAATTTTATGTGACCAAATCCCATAATAAATCACTACTTGTGTGACTAAATGATAAAAATCATCACACAACCATGAAAATAAAGTGGCCATTGGATGGACAATAGTCACACAAAATACAAGTTTACTTGACATTACAGAGCATATGCTCACACTTATTATCACCTACGGCCACTTTTGATTTAATTTTATGTGACCAAATCCCATAATAAATCACTACTTGTGTGACTAAATGATACATAACGTCACACAAACATGAAAATAGGGTGGCCATTGGATGAACAATAGTCACACAAAGTACAAGTTTACTTGACATTAGAGAGCATATGGTCACACTTATTACCACCTACGGCCACTTTTGGCTTAATTTTATGTGACCAAATCCCAGAATAAATCACTCATTGTGTGACTAAATGATACAAAACGTCACACAAATATGAAAATAAAGTGGCCATTGGATGGACAACAGTCACACAAAATACATGTTTTACTTGACATTAATGAGCATATGGTCACACAAAATACAAGTTTACCTTACTTTAAAGATCATATGGTCACACTTAATAACACTTTTGGTCACATTTGGCTTAAATTTATGTAACCAAATCCCAAAATAAAGAACTTGTTGTGTGACTAAATGTTACAAATGGTCACACAAACATACAACTCAAGTGACCATTGGATGGAAAATAGTCACACAAAATACACTTTCACTTGATTTTAAAGAGCTTATGGTCACACATTTTATGGTTTTGGTTACTCTTTTTAAATGGATACGGCCACTAACCAGCTAGTGTGACCGTATGGACCCCTTTGGTGGCGCGACCTTTAGTCACACACAAGGTGAAAAAACGAGTGTGACCATATGGTTTTAGTCACGCTTTTCTGGTGTGACCAAATCGCAGATCTGTACTAGTGGTAAGCATAAAGCATTGACTTTGGTTAAAACGTCACCATTTTGAGACAAAACTCTTGGTTAAATGATGTTTTGACTTAAATTGATATTATTGCCTTACTTTGATTCTCTAATGCAAGTTAGTATTGCTAGGGATTTAACCGATGACTTAAAGAAATATGATTTTGTTAAACATTGAGTTAATAAGACTTTTGAAAGTCAAATGGTTGATTTCTAGCATCCTAATTGCCATAAAAGTCAAAACATGCGGTTACAAATTGTATCTTTAAAGTATTATGGAAAATCTCATATAGGTACTACTACTTTAATTTCCTATCTTTAAAATCAAAGTAGTGTCTATGTTTAGAATGCCGTAACCATTTTAAAGTATTTCAATCTAAAAATGAATGTTTCTAAAAAAGGTCAACTGGGAAACTTTTATTTGCAATACTTGTGATATGGTCAAACTTTCTTACTTGTTAAATCCGACATCATACTTGTTTGCATCCGTTCATAAGGATAGGTTATTTTCACCACCTTAAGGTAATTACATGATTAAGGTTTGAACTTAGAAGTAATAACTTATGCTTTTGGTAAAAATCTAAATCATAAATGCTTATGTGGTTGACTAGTCTTTGACTTTTTGCTTAGAAAATGTTATGACTTAAGTTCTATAGCCTATTTGTATGAACCAAGGTTTCTTGTGATGGTTGGAAATTGAGATTGGAATTATTACTAGTTTATGGACTGCTCATATTCTAAAGCCCACATTTCGAATTTTTGATTAAAAAAATCTGGAATATGACTTAGTCCATAAGCTTGTAATAATCTTGTGTAATTCACTATGCTGTTTGTTTTTCTCTTATTGACAGATGGCTACAATCCCTCGTTATATCAAGCGTTCCATAAAAGATCCAGATAAAAGGGAGTTATACCAGACTTGGTTAACACATCAGCTTGGGGAAAACAAATACATAGTCTGGGAGGATTTGGATGAGATTGGTTTAAAGGAGGGATTTGAGAGATTGATTCAGTTTAAGGAGGGAAAGAGAAATCTGCGTGCTTGGAAGAATCTGTTTGAGATTAGAGAGACTGCCTATCACGAGCTAGTTGCAGAAGTTATGGTTACTTTCTAGTTTGACAAGACGATCGACAAGCTTAATGATGACAGGATGATCAGATTTAATTTCCTGGGTAACCCACATCACATGTCCTTAGCCACCTTTGCGAGACACTTGGAGATGTATACTGAATATCAGGTGACTACACCATTCTTCCTAAAAGCAGACCGAGAGATCAAGCAGCGAGACCACATTGCTATATGGTCATAGTTGAATGGGAGTCGATTTCAATCTAATGTCAAAGCCACCTCTTTTCTTGACAAGCACCACCAAGTACTCCACAATCTGATTGCTTGTAGTATCCGGGGGAAAAGGAAGACAAAAGGGACTGTTGGAGTGAAAGACTTGCAGATTATTAAGATTATTGTTAAGCAGGAGCATGTGAACGTTGCTTATCTGGTTGCTGACAGGATTCTCACTGAGTCAGGGTATACTGAGTCAGAGTTTGCTTATATGGGAGTCGTGATCACCAAGTTAGTTAAGAGTATGGGGCTATTGACTGAGGAGGTGCTAGGTAGTCTGACACCAGTAAGGAACAGGGAGCCGAAACCATGTAACATCAATTATATGGTCAAAGTTTGGTTATTAGAAAAGGATGTTGCGGGTCAAATTAAGTGGAAGGATGGTGATGTTATACCGGGAGTCTTCATGAAACCCCCGAGGAGCTGGCGAGTTAGGTTTGAGTTTGATGACAGCACGGTCCACCGCCAGGCTAGGACTGCTGTCAGACACGAGCGAGAGGAGGGAGAGACCGAGGCTGCAAAGGCACATAGTCCGCTTATACCACCTGCCAGAGTCTTCAACTAAGGAGATCCGGTATCATCAGAGCTGATGTATGGCATGCTTGACATGCTTAATTCACATCATACTCAGGACACATACTTAGCTCAAGAGTTTGGATTCCCACAGCCTGCACCACCTACTAGGGTATGTGGCCCACTCCTACTATCATATAACACCATGCCACTCCACCCATTCGCCATGTCACCATTCACCATTCACCACCATACCCAGCACCACCATACCACCCACATCTTCCACTCACATCATACCCATAGATATCTGATATCGCGTAAAAAGTCACATTTTTACTACCGATATCCCTCTCATTCTGGAACGATTCTTGGCACTTTAGCTCAAAAACATTACAAATCAATAGTATTATGCCAAGATGGTCAAAACAAGGTCGCACGATAAAAATCAAGCGAAACGGATGAAAAACGAAGATTCCACGCACGTTTGAAGATTCCAGACATCAAAACGAGGTTTCAAGACCAAAGAGCCCATCACCAACATCTATCTGACCCAAGATGTTCATTTTCAAATTACGAATCCAACAGAAGAAGAATCAACTAAAACGGATGAAGAACAAAGATTCTACGCACTCCGGAAGATCCAAATGATTCGTACGACACATCTAAAGTTCAGAGAAATATTTTTGGGATTTCTTTTCATCAAAAGCTTCGTTTTTGAATTACGAATCCAAAGCAAAAAGAATCAACGCAAACGGACACGTAATGAAGAAAACACGCACGAATTGAGAAACGCAGCAACCGGCAGCAGACTGGTGCCACTGGCAGCCAGCCGCCGCCGCCGCCAGCCAGCCGCCGGCTGCTGGCAGCTAGCCACCGGCTGCTGCCCATCACCCGCACGGATTGCACTTTTGTGTCCTTTTTCGTACCCGGTGCTAGACATTTTCCTACTTTTCGTACCTGGTGCCACTACCTTTTTCGCCTTTTGTACCTGGTGCCACTACCTTTCCCACCTTTTGCTATCATGAGCTTTGGGATGCTAACTTGAGCCAAACTTCCTCTATAAAAGGCAGCCCCTAGCTCTCATTTTAGACACACTCTAATACACACACCTTACACACCTTTCATATCTTTCTTATTTCTTTCTTTCTAGCTTTTATTTTCTTTTTCTCTCTACTTTCTCTCTAAACTAATTAATTTAGTGAGAGATAAGTAGGAGATTAATTATGTAGTAGTTAGTAGTAGCTAGCTTAGCAATGTAACGCTTTGGAATATTCGGAAGTAATATAAGCATCGTTTTGCTCGCAATAATTACGGGTAATATCTATCCTTTCTTTTATTAATTATTTGTAATGTTCTTGTTTGATGTTTACAATTTATTAACATTAGAAATGTCTATTGCCATGATATGCGAGTAGTTGCTTATATGTTTGCCATGATTTAGATAGTTATAATGGGATGATATTAAATATTGTAAAGTAATATGACGGCCCCTATTCGACTGTTCCAGGATATAGTGCTGGAAACGCTTTATGCGGAGTACAAACATATGGAAGTCTGGGACGACCGAAGGTAGTTGTATTACGGATCAATATTATAAATGTGCTAATTAAATTTCTGTTTATAGTTTAATTATAATATTATGAACGAATGATGGCATGTTTGGCCAACCGCTTATGACAAGACTGCCCCAACTTATTCCGGTAGGATAAAACCTGTTTATGCGACTATTTATTCAATAGACCATGCCATGATGCGGACGTCTCTGACGACCGAGATTGGGGAATAGGATTCGAGGGTAGTCGTTGGCCGATGTGTTCAGTACATTTGGGAGAACTTCCGGTATATTGTAATTATTTGTGTTTACTATCCATGTGACATATCTTCTATCTGATTGCGGACAACTCTACGTTAGTTAGTTGATAGGATCGTAAAAACAAATCATTCCAACATAGTTTAAATTTATAATAAGAAACTTATATGAATGGGAATTATTATACTTTGTTATTGTTTAAATATATGACACTAGACCTAATTTATGGAGCACCATTTCTAGTTATCCACGTGACTACAACTTAGATATTAGGGAGTCATGAACCTTAATTATGGTAAGTAGTTATCTGTACCCATGACGTGCAATAAGTAAGACACAGTGAAACCATTCGTTGTACATATTAGATTTACATTTCTGTGCTGCTTTTTATTTAATTAGTTCAGAATGTCATTTTCACTGTCAATTACTCCTGACCGCACGTTAGACGTAAGAGGCCGTGGAATTACTCTGTAAAGTACACTGTTTGTTACTGAAAGGTATTGTCTGCATATGAAACACGTTTTGACAAACTGCGAATAATCCAGGGATGTATAACCGTTTGAAAAGGAGAGGTCTAGGTCATAAATCAAAGTAATTAGAGCTTAAGAAAAGTATTAACAAGGTCTAGAAAGGAAAGTCTTAGTGACTTAGATACATGAACCCCCTAGATCTTACATAGTTGGTTCTTTAAACATAGCAAGTTAATAATTAAATACACATTTAGAAGAACGCGAGATAAGCTTAGGTGTTAAGAACGGTCGGACCTATGAGACAATATGTTGCTTTATTCATGTACCTCGGTTTTTTACCAAGATAGGTTGCTTATCTTTCAAAGAGGTAAGTATTGGGAGTTTAGCGTATTGCTCCGATCAGAATCACGATAACCTAGTTCCTAGTGACATGCCAACGGGAATTTAATTGGTAGGGTTCTAGTATTTACACCAAAGTCTGGTAATGTATTAATCTGAAAGTGCCCCCATCATAAACACCCTCCCGACATTATATTATCTCAAATTATGGTAAACCGCGTCTTCCTTATCCTTAGTTGTTCCTTATATGCTAGCTAGCTCATTTTAGGTTTATCGCTTTAGTAGTTTAAATTAGATTAAAACTCAAAACTAAACCAACCATCAGAACCCTATCTTAAAGGCTTAATTATCCAAACAAGCTCCGCTTCAAATTCGACCGTCTGGAGACGACCCTGATCATCCTTACCACGTACTAGTATCGGGTACTTGTACCTATTACCAGTAGGTAGTTTGGAGGTTTAGGCCCCGAGCAAAATAAATTTTAAAACATCCTGATCGCCCCTCAGTCGTTACAACAACACCAACGACACTGACGGCTGGGGTCGCATCAAGTTTTTGGCACCGCTGCCGGGGATGGTAGTACGATTTGGAGCCTGTTTAGATAAGTTAGTTTTTAAGAGATCCTTTTGACTGGGAATCACCATCCTTATCAGAAGTTACTTTTTCTTCACGTAGTTTAGTGTAGTTAGGATTACCTTAGCATTAGTTTAGATTAAGTTCCCTTCTCACCCCTAACTTTAATTCTGAAACCTTCTTCTTATGCCGTCTTTTCTGATCCCATGGGAAATGTTAACTCAAGGACAACAATTAGATCAAATGCAAAGTCTTATTAATTCAATTGAAAATAGATGTAGGATGTGCGGTAATACCCACTTAGATGGAGAATGCCAAAGCCAAAGTATGATGTTTTCGGATAACGTAGGGTACTTAGATCCTCAAACACAATATCAATATGACCCCAATGTTGTTCAACAACATCCATAACAACCTTTTTATCCTCAACCATTCGAAATCTATCCACACTCACCTTACCCTGTATGTGAACCACAACCTTACAAGCTTCCTAACTTGAGAGATACGCCCTTAGCCTGTCTCAGCAGTAATGCTGCTTTCTCACCTCCTTCCGACCCACTTGAAGAAATGATTAAAGAACAAGAAGACATACTTAGAAGTTTTACTTATAATGTGTCTAAAATCTTTACTAAACTATCAACACATGCCCAAGAGAGTAGTGAGAATCAAGCTAGAACCAACTCTAGGATACAGAAAGTTGAGACACACACACACACTCCACATCTATTACACCCGACACAGACTTACATTCTCATAAGTTCGGTTGCAATATCCCATCAAATACCTCACCAACCCAATCTTCTAAACCTTCACATTCACCTATTCCCGACCTATCAACGTCAAAGATCAATGGAGGGTTCGTTCTAGAAGAACTTTTCGAACCACTACAACTCGAAACTTCCGGACGGAGTGACGAGGATGATGAAGTAGACGAAGAGATCGAGATGGAAAGCCCGAATGTGGGGATTTACATAGAAGACTCAACTTCACATGAACTGAAGGAATACATACCGACTCTGAGTAACGGACTCATTCAAACTGATATGGTTGAACATATCCCACAACCAGTTGTGGTTGAACATATCCCAAAAATCTCTTTGACTGATTCACTTCCTAATCTAATAGAATTCACTAGTACCTTAGAGGAGACATTCACCCAGGTATTTGATGATAACGTTGCTACAATATTGGAGACGCTAATGGACATTGTCCCATCTCCATGCCCAGAGTACAACTTTCTCATCGAACCAAAGACTTTAGGAAGCAAGATGGGTTTTGCATCAAGAGCACCTTACAAACCATCTTTCCATTACATAATGACGTACACGTCATGGAGTGATAAGGACCTCTTTGACAAACCCAAACAACCCAAAACGCAAGAGGTAGAAAAAGTCGAGAGCTTTGTTTTGCCTCAAGTAAAACAAACTACTCACTTTTCCATGCCTTCTTACCTTATTGGACATACCTTGACCATAATCTGCTTTAATCCCTTAGGTATGTACCAATACTTCCGCTTATGTCTACTGATGGATGCAAAGGAGCCCCCTAGATTTCCCAAGAAATAGGTTTGGAGTCAAGCTAGTGACTCGAACAAAAACAAGCGCTTCTCGGGAGGCAACCCGTGTCTAACATAGGATTATCAGTAGTAGTTAAAGTAGTTTAGGTAGTGAACTAACCTAATAAGTAGAAATGAAACCCTAAAATGAATGTTCCAAGTTTTCTATCTTTATGATCAAAAATGGATGGTTTGCGAAATTACTTCGTTAAAAGTCAAATTTTTGTCAAACCTTAATACTTCCTACTCCCAGTCATTTGGAATTTATTGCAACATCTATTTTCACCATTTTCCAAAGTTCTTGTTATCCCTTTCACTCACAAAAATGGAAACGTACTAGGAGTTAAGAGCCTTAGTCATTCTAAACACCCACTGACATGTTTCGAGCATTTGAGGTACTTACATATATTATTGTGAACATACATAAGATATTAATGCTTAATCTAATTTGTATGTAAATATGTGTATTATGCTCAAACTCGTTTAAAAATATGTGATTTGGATATCTTTATACTTGGCTACCTGATTCAACTGATAATACTGGTATTTCCATTTGTGTTGCGGTGAAATTATAGGCAACTAACTCTTTTTGGGTGAGATTAAACTCAAAGTCGTACACTTGTTTGTTTCATCTACAAAGCACTCACTTTGATAGGTTCTTCGCAAACCAGTGAATCTATGATTCGGAGAATAATCACTTGTTTGTTAGATCATGTCTATTTGATCTACTTGTAACAGACAGGGACTGACGCCTATGGATGAAGAATCTTTAAGGATAATGGAAAGATGACAAGAGGAGCTTACAGTTCATTGAGTATGGGAATCTTTGAAGCATTGCTTTGCAGGGGACAAGAGATGACACTTCTGGATACGAAGACGATTTCTAGTTGTCTATGACTAGTTCATCAAGTTGATCAGCTCAATACTCATCATATGTGCCCACAAATTCCAAGTCCTATAGCTAAACCTTGCCACATAATAGAACCCTAAACCATCATCACCATATCCACCCACATTCACCCATCCATCGACCCCTTCACACATACAACCATCACCCTCAGGGACTATTCATACAAAGGAATAGATACGGGAACAATTTGGAAACTAGAGATATCAGTCGATAAAATAACAACATTAGATTCATTACATCAGTTGTCAGCAAAAGATCTCGGGTAATAAAGATTCATGGTCGTTAGATTCAACACTTTCAGATCATTAGGAGCAGTTGAGTTACAGGAGCGGCTCTTGAAGATTAGGATCTTTGTCCATTAATCTCTATCCAACATTTGGTGTTTATTGGTTAATTATGCTTGTGTCCGAAGGGCAACATCACTTCATTTTCTGCAATCTATCCTTTAGCTCTTAGTTATTTTCGTAAGGAAACTGGTTGAGTGATTGAAGAAAGGTTATACTGCTAGAGCTCAAGTTCAATACATGAAGGCTGATGCCAACCAAGTTCAAAATCCAGTGGAGATGACACAGTCAACCACTCAGATCCTCAGCTCACAGTCGTATAGACGATAAGGGAGTTCTGCGTTCCTTTCTCTAGTTTATTTATCCGTTTTTGCAAGATTATATCGACCTATATTCCATTCCAAACACTAAGTGTGGGATCCTTGGACTCCACAAAATACTAAGAGATATTTTCCATAATAGTAGAAACTCTAAGTGTGGGATACTTCAACAAGAGGTACTCAATGCATAGATTCGAACATTAGGGACAATGTTCCTCTAAGTGTGGGATATAGGGTCTGCAACCGCAAGTTTAACCTTTTGTCCGTAAGTCAAACAATATTTTCATTAAAAGACTAAAAATGGATAAAATTTCAAAATTTTCAGATTCAAAAACATCGTTCTTTAGAAATCCTATCTTTCAAAAATTATAAATCACAGCAAGAAACGAGTTTTGACAACGAAACAAAACTGTTTTAGAATAAGATACAGACGAAAAGGGCAACACATGGCTAGGCGCCTATGTATGCATTCGAATTGAAACTTGCTCTTGTAATACATTTCGAGATCACACCGATGAGTGTCATACGTACAACCCATCTCAATAACTTCTAAGGAATCCAAACACCCTTCCACCATTAAACATCCACCCACTCAACACTCACTCTTCACACCCAATCAAAACCTCCTAACATTCGTCCCGAACCTACTGAAGTTTCATTTTCCAACGAATTCTCAAAGATACTCTTGATTTTCCAAGACTTCTGCAGCCCAACACAAAGAAATCAGAGCGTTCCCCAAAGGACAAGCATCGTCCGTAAAAGGAGCTCCAAGAAAAGAAATCAGAGTGTTCCCCAAAGGACAAGCATCGTCCGTAAAAGGAGCTCCAAGAAAAAGAAATTCAGCAAATGCTGCGCAAAAAAAAAAAAAAAAAAAAAAAAGGGGGGGGGGGGGGGGGGGGGGCTAGGAAAAGGAAAATTCCGAAGAAAAAGGCTATGTAGTCCTTTCAAAATCTGAGAAATTCTAAAGAACCTCTCTCAGAAAAGTTTCGAGAAAATACAAGGAAAACCCTCACACCTTCTTCACACCAAAAACACCCGATTCCTTCCAAGATATCTCGAATGGTTAGTACCGTCCTCATCAAAAGTGATGGAGATTTGATTCTCGATCAAGCCTATGACGAGACTGTTGCATGATTTCCTAGTCATCATGTTGCTCGAAGAAGGTATCGAATTCAATAAACCCTTAGTTTCCGGTAAGAACTATTTCATAACTGTAACTTTATATTCTTTGGAAAAAGGGATCTCTAAAAACTGATGCAATTAGAATCATTCCAGAAGCTTTTAAGAATGAGTTTGCTTGAGGACAAGAAAAGTTCTAAGTGTGGGATACCTGTTTTTACTACCGATATCCCTCTCATTCTGGAACGATTCTTGGCACTTTAGCTCAAAAACATTACAAATCAATAGTATTATGCCAAGATGGTCAACAAGGTCGCACGATAAAAATCAAGCGAAATGGATGAAGAATGAAGATTCCACGCACGTTTGAAGATTCCAGACATCAAAACGAGGTTTCAAGACCAAAGAGCCCATCACCAACATCTATCTAACCCAAGATGTTCGTTTTTAAATTACGAATCCAACAGAAGAAGAATCAACTAAAACGGACGAAGAACGAAGATTCTACGCACTCCGGAAGATCCAAACGATTCGTACGACACATCTAAAGTTCAGAGAAATATTTCTGGGATTTCTTTTCATCAAAAGCTTCGTTTTTGAATTACGATTCCAATGCAAAAAGAATCAACGCAAACGGACGCGTAATGAAGAAAACACGCACGAATTGAGAAACGCAGCAACCGGTAGCAGACTGGTGCCACTGGCAGCCAGCCGCCGCCGCCAGCCAGCCAGCCGCCGGCTGCTGGCAGCCAGCCACCGGCTGCTGCCCGTCACCCGCACGGATTGCACTTTTGTGTCCTTTTTCGTACCCGGTGCTAGACCTTTTCCTACTTTTCGTACCTGGTGCCACTACCTTTTTCGCCTTTTGTACCTGGTGCCACTACCTTTCCCACTTTTGCTATCATGAGCTTTGGGATGCTAACTTGAGCCAAACTTCCTCTATAAAAGGCAGCCCCTAGCTCTCATTTTAGACACACTCTAATACACACACCTTTCATATCTTTCTTATTTCTTTCTTTCTAGCTTTTATTTTCTTTTTCTCTCTACTTTCTCTCTAAACTAATTAATTTAGTGAGAGATAAGTAGGAGATTAATTATGTAGTAGTTAGTAGTAGCTAGCTTAGCAATGTAACGTTTTGGAATATTCGGAAGTAATATAAGCATCGTTTTGCTCGCAATAATTACGGGTAATATCTATCCTTTCTTTTATTAATTATTTGTAATGTTCTTGTTTAATATTTACAATTTATTAACATTAGAAATGTCTATCGCCATGATATGCGAGTAGTTGTTTATATGTTTGCCATGATTTAGATAGTTATTATGGGATGATATTAAATATTGTAAAGTAATATGATGGCCCCTACAAACGCTTTATGCGGAGTACAAACGTATGGAAGTCTGGGACGACCGAAGGTAGTTGTATTACGGATCAATATTATAAATGTGCTAATTAAATTTCTGTTTATAGTTTAATTATAATATTATGAACGAATGATGGCATGTTTGGCCAACCGCTTATGACAAGACTGCCCCAACTTATTCCGGTAGGATAAAACCTGTTTATGCGACTATTTATTCAATAGACCATGCCATGATGCGGACGTCTCTGACGACCGAGATTGGGGAATAGGATTCGAGGGTAGTCGTTGGCCGATGTGTTCAGTACATTTGGGAGAACTTCCGGTGTATTGTAATTATTTGTGTTTACTATCCATGTGACATATCTTCTATCTGATTGCGGACAACTCTACGTTAGTTAGTTGATAGGATCGTAAAAATAACTCATTCCAACATAGTTTAAATTTATAATAAGAAACTTATATGAATGGGAATTATTATACTTTGTTATTGTTTAAATATATGACACTAGACCTAATTTATGGAGCACCCTTTCTAATTATCTACGTGACTACAACTTAGATATTAGGGAGTCATGAACCTTAATTATGGTAAGTAGTTATCTGTACCCATGACGTGCAATAAGTAAGACACAGTGAAACCATTCGTTGTACATATTAGATTTACATTTCTACGCTGCTTTTTATTTAATTAGTTCAGAATGTCACTTTCACTGTCAATTACTCCCGACCGCACGTTAGACGTAAGAGGCCGTGGAATTACTCTGTAAAGTACACTGTTTGTTACTGAAAGGTATGGTCTGCATATGAAACACGTTTTGACAAACTGCGAATAATCCAGGGATGTATAACCATTTGAAAAGGAGAGGTCTAGGTCATAAATCAAAGTAATTAGAGCTTAAGAAAAGTATTAACAAGGTCTAGAAAGGAAAGTCTTAGTGACTTAGATACATGAACCCCCTAGATCTTACATAGTTGGTTCTTTAAACATAGCAAGTTAATAATTAAATACACATTTAGAAGAACGCGATATAAGCTTAGGTGTTAAGAACGGTTGGACCTATGAGACAATACGTTGCTTTATTCATGTACCTCGGTTTTTCACCAAGATAGGTTGCTTATCTTTCAACTAGGTAAGTATTGGGAGTTTAGCGTATTGCTCCGATCAGAATCATGATAACCTAGTTCCTAGTGACATGCCAACGGGAATTTAATTGGTAGGGTTCTAGTGTTTACACCAAAGTCTGTTAATGTATTAATCTGAAAGTGCCCCCATCATAAACACCCTCCTGACATTATATTATCTCAAATCATGGTAAACCGCGTCTTCCTTATCCTTAGTTGTTCCTTATATGCTAGCTAGCTCATTTTAGGTTTATCGCTTTAGTAGTTTAATTTAGATTAAAACCCAAAACTAAACCAACCATCTGAACCCTATCTTAAAGGCTTAATTATCCAAACAAGCTCCACTTCAAATTCGACCGTCTGGAGATGACCCTGATCATCCTTACCACGTACTAGTATCGGGTACTTGTACCTATTACCAGTAGGTAGTTTGGAGGTTTAGGCCCCGAGCAAAATAAATTTTAAAACATCCTGATCGCCCCTCGGTCGTTACAACAACACCAACGACACTGATGGCTGGGGTTGCATCAATATCCCTCATGCTCGCTATACCAGGACTACACCTGCAGTTGAGCCGGTATTCTCTGTTCACACCATGATGGGTGTCCGACCGTCACAAACGCAAGTGATCACACGCTTATCGGTGGGTCTTTTAAATTTGTAAATGTTGGGGTTTAAGCGTGACTTATTACTACTGAACCAAAGGCTAGTAGATGGTAAGTATGACCTAGAGTCATTCTTAAAGAGAAACTGAATTGAAACTTAGGTGGTCCAATCAATCATTACTTTCTAGTATAGGTTTTTATAAAAGTGCGTTGGGGGTTTTGGTTCAGTTAACTAATAAACTATATAAAGCGAATAAAAGATAATAATAAATCAGATGATGGAAAGTAGTATTTTTTGTGATTTCATTAGCTCATAATATGGGATCATGAGTTCTTAGAGGAACCGTTTATCTAAATTGGGAATGTTTACTGGATTCGATAGCTTATGGTATAACCCATAGATTCCTTATCAGTCCGTTATCAAATGATATGTCATGAGGAACTAGGGTATCATGATTCTGACCAGACAGACAATGCTCAACTCTCCACACTCTCCTGCGAGGGAGTCAATGGCCCTTGTTATTGAACGCATTTTCTCATGGGTGAAGGAAAAGAGTAGCAAGTCCATAACAAGTCTAACCGTTCTTAAGACCACAAGAACTACAAATCCGGCAAGCAACTAACTAAGAAAATATGTTCGGACTTATTTTATTAATTCCTATTAGTGAAACTCAAGCATGGCAAACGAGGGAAAGCGTTTAGATTTCTTGCGTACCTTACTTTAGGTTTCACGGATTAAAGAAATATACCATTTTAAATTGGATTTTAAACTTGCCTTTCTTAATACAATTAACAAATCCTTAGGTTTTCGTGAATGATTATTTAGCCTATAGCCTACCTACTCTAACCTACTCTAAACCTAATCTAATTAAAATGCTGATGATTTTTGCATAAGTTAAACCCAGACCATATCGAAAAATACTACAGTAGTTCACAACGTATTTAAACGTTTACCAATGTTTTCGTTGTGAATTTAATAGCTTTGCAATGTTTTCATGATAAGTACATTGTGATTGGAGGTGTACTATACTCATGGCAATTCCACGAAATCACATTTCATTTTATGATGATTGCATGACGTTACAATTAAGCCGTAGTTTTGACACAGATAATTATTGACCGAGTATTAAGGTTCGCGACTCCTCTTTACAAGGTTACAATCATGTTTGTTAATCGAAAGGCGAATATAGCTTTCATGTTTAAAATCACAAGATAAGTCCGTTCATAAAGTTTCCATTTTTATAATGTCGATCCATAATACAACTACCTTCGATCGTTTACCGACTTCCATACATTTGTACTCCGCTTAGCAGCGTTTCCAGTACTATATCAGGTAAACAGTCGAATAGGGGCCGTCATATTACTTCATGACATATTTAAGATCATCCCATAATTATTTATGCTAATTACATCACAACAAATACAATAGTACTCTACTCGCTAATCATGGCACAAACTATCTCTAGCATAATTAAAGTATACATATTTAATTAAGATAGATAAGTATAGAAATAACCGATATAAATGCGCGAGAAGGAATAGACTTGAATTAATAAGAATAACTCCAAGCTTACACTAAAGATTACAAGCACATTCCTTGCTTTCGTTCTATTCTAAACAAGTTTCCTAAACTAGCCCAATAGAATGAGAAAGTAAATCTAACAAATTATGAAAGAAATAAGAAAGTATTTAAGAAAGGTGTGTGATGGTGTAGGAAAGGTGTAAAGGTGTAGGTGTAGGTGTGTCTTCCAATGAACTTAGGGCTCCCTATTTATAGGGGAAAATTGGTGCATTCAAGCAACTTGGGGCACATGTTAGAAAAAGGTGGGAAAGTTGCTAGCACATGTACCCTAAAGCGCACAAAGGTCTAGCACGTGTACCCTAAAGTTGCGGAAAAGGCCTAGCACGTGTACCCTGCGAGTACGGGCGAGGATGAAAAAGCGCACGGGAGACGGGGACAGGCCAGCCGGTGCCGCCACCATGGTGGCCAGCAGCAGTGAGGTGGTGGCCGGCGGCGGCTGCCTCTCCCCCACCCCGGTTCGCCGTCTTTCGTCTCTTTGCTTGATTCGGGTGTATTTCCTTCGTTATGCGTCCGTTTGCGTTGATTCTTTTTGCGTTGGATTCGTTTTTTCAAAAAAGAAGACTTTGATGAAAAGAAATCGCATAAGTATGTCTCTGATCTTTGGATGTCTTGTACGAATCGTTTGAATCTTCCAACGTACTTAGAATCTTCATTCTTCATCCGTTTTTGTTGATTGTTCTTCTGTTAGATTCGTATTTTGAAAACGAACATTTTGGATAAGAGAAATCTCGGTGATGGTAACTTTTGCCTTTAAATCTTGTCTCGATGTCTTGAATCTTCAAACGTGTGCGGAATCTTCGCTTTTTGTCCGTTTTGCTTGATTTTTCTCGTGCAACTCTATTTTGACCTTCTTCACAAAGTTTCATTGATTTAAACATTATTTGAGTTTTATTTGCCAAGTATTATTCCAGAATGAGAGAAATATCGGTGGTAAAAATGTGACTTTTTACGCGATATCAAGTATCCCACACTTAGAACTTTGTTTGTCCTCAAGCAAACTCGAATTTCAAGCATTGTTAGAAATAAGTAAATAATGAAATATTTTGAGGTGGAACTTTTACTACGGGGGTTTTGGAAAAATAAAATATTTGTGCTTTTGAAAAAGTGGCATTGTAATCTTTGGGATCATACTTTTGATCTTTGATCTTGGATACATGACTAGGCGGTCCTCTCACAGTGGTCACCCCAATCACTCAATTTGTTTAGGGGTTCCTATTCTAATATTATCAATCACTCAGAATGCCAGTCATGTATCGTTTATCATCATAGGCTTGATCGAGAATCAAATCGTTACCTTTAAAGTGAGCGCGAAGTCGATCTAGCCACAATCATTCTAGGAGAAGTGGTGTAGGGTTTTTGGAGTGGAGTGTTGGTGATATGAGAAGGGGTTGTGTTGGTTTTTCATTGGTTTATATATATATTTTTGTGTGAAGAGGAAAGCTAAAAATTTTTGGGAGGATTGACGCTCTTTTCTTATGATTTTTGGTAGGAGTCTTTTTCTCCATTTGACTTTCTTTTCTTCGAATTCTTTTTTTTTTTTTGACGTCATATCCTTGTAGCTTCTCTTCTTTCATCTTTGGAACTTTCTATGAAGTTTTGAGGGATCTTTTTGAGAGAGTAGGGATAACATATTTTCATTTGTTGGGTGTGTGGATGGGTTCAAGAATGATGTGATTCGATCTCCTTTTCATTCACCAATTCGGATTCGAAATGCATAATAGGAGCAAGTTCTGATTCTAAACGCATACATCGGCACACTCAAGAATCGAAAAAGTGAAGCATTAAAATTGAATGCTTTATATGGCTCAAGATACCTCACGAATTGAAAGTTGGTTTGTTGTGTGCTTAGTCATGCGATGCTCTTTATGGGATTACTAAACTAATTTTTCAAAGGAATTCATATTTTATTTATCCTTCCTCCCCAAAGTAAATCATTCTTTGTCTAAAACTTTTCATTTTCAACATATTTTTAACTCAATTTTGAAAAATTTTGTTTACTTATTGGAGAAGGATGGTCTAAAGAGCAACGAGCTTAGAATCAAGCATATACCATTAACCATTTTACAGTAGTATAACTACTGTTATCCCACACTTAAAGGAACATCATCCTCGATGTTATTCTAAGCTCTTGTTGGGGTAAAATCTCACACTTAAGAATTGAAACATCTCAGACGTATTCTTATAGCGGTGTGTGTTGGGTTTGAATCCCACACTTAGTGATAAGCATCATGGATATGGTATATTTATAATGGAGGAAAAAGATTGGTAGAGAGGTACTCCCCAGTGGATGCAATTTTCCTTGGTACGTGGGTGCCGAACTTTGTCTTGCTGGTGTCATTCTTGATCAAGTCTTCTTGTGATTTGTCTCGTAGGTGTGAACACGTCGGACATGAGATATGTTGGATGCGACTACTTCCTTGAAGGAAGAGGCATTCTTTGCATATCCGAGTGTGAAAGATAGTCGGAGATTTCATCACTTCTTGGAAAGTAAAATTTGCAGAAATGTAAAACACGGGTTGCCTCCCGAGAAGCGCTCTTTTAAAGTCGAGAGCTCGACTTAGTCCTTTTCTTCAGATGATGATGTTGGATGCGTCCCAGGTTCTGGGGTTGTTACCGTGGCTTCTAGGTAAGCTATAACGTGGAGGAAAATATTGAAGGAGTTGCTCTATCATGTCAGCAATTAGGGTTGGTGGATTCCATCCTGAAGCTTTTGAAGTGATCAGTGGCTAATCGATCGAGGATTGCCATCCCGTAGCTGATGTATCTAACTGACCGTGTGACTGGTCCATTAGGTTCAACTCTTGTGCAGGTGTGAGTTCGAACAATCTCACGCTGGGGGTGGTTTCGGCCTATTGAAGCGATTAGGGCCATGAACTGAGTTTTTACTTCTTCAAAGTCACTAGCCAAAGGGTCTCCTCCAAATGATCTGGTTGCTTGGCATACTTTTCTGATGAGTTGATGTTGCTCACGGTTGAAGGGAAAATCCGAGTCCGTGAAGACATAGATTAGCTTGCTGAATATTTCATTGTATCCGTTGCGATAGACATCAAGCTCTACATCTTCTTCAGTATACATTCCGCGTAATCAAGTCATCACATATGTTTCTAAGTTGATTTGTGACAAGTGCGGAATGAATCTTGGTACTTCACGAACTTCTTCTTCATATACTGAGTCATTTAGTTCATCAATTATTAGCTCAACATGATGACCAATAGTGGAATGAATGATGATTCTGAAATTCTCTGAAACCGTGACGTGTTCTCCAGTTTCGATGAGATCTAGAAGGGTTCTAAGATCTCCCACCATTCTGAGATTGGCATAATTCTGCGGGTTTCCAGTAGCTCTTTCTAGATGGGTTCTCATTGATGCTAGTGTAGCCTTCTGACTCGATGAGTAGGGGAAAGCTGATCCAGCTAGGGCACAATATACTTTTTGGTATATTTGCCTCTGGTTGCTGCAGAACTCGGTTTCCCCCATCGGGTAGTGGGGTCTTTCTGGCTGTTGAGCTTCCCTTGTTAGTTGATCTTGAAGAGCCAGCATATGGCTGTCCCCAGCTGTATACGGCTGGTCCAGACCGTATACGGTTGGACATAAGCCGTATACGGCCCACACAGACAGTATACAACCTGTGTCCAGCCGTATACGGCCTGGACCATCCGTATACGGTTGGTGTCCACCTGTATTTGCTCCAAGACAACCGTATTTGCCCTAGGACAACCGTATTGGTGCATTTGGGCGATAAAAAATGAGATTTTGTACGGTTGTGCGATACGGTTGTGCATTTGAGGTTCAGGATACGGTCTATGGATACGGCTGTGCGTTGCCTATAAATACCAAGCTCAACTTCTCATTTCAACACACCTCATACACTTCACTTCTTCACAATTCGTTTTCTTACATTTTCATACACTTTTACTCTCTCTAGGTTAGTTTAGTTAGATAATTATTTTTGGTTTCTCTCTCTAGAGAGAGATAGATAGTTAGTTGGTTAGTAGTTAGAGAGAGAAGGAAGCTGGTATTGTAATCACGGTGTAAAGGAGCATTCTTGGTGCAAGACTACGCATTTCTTTTCAGCTTTTACTCTGCTTAATTTACTGGTGATATCTATCTTTTCATACTTATACTATGTCCGAATTATTTCGGCCTAATTGTATGATGTATGTTATTGTTATTGCCATGCTTATTGAGTAGTGTGCTGTTGCGGTTATTGAAATGTAGATAATTAGGCGTAAGGATGATGTTGAATTAATATTTAAATTAATATAATTAGGAATTGTTATATTTGTTATATCTAAACTTATCATGCATCTAGACTTAGCTATGGATCACTCTTTCCAGTCCTTCGCGTGACTGCTACTTTAGGCTTAGAACTTGATCACCTCTAGGTACATTAGGAAGTTATCTATATTATAGTATGAAGCCGTGTCTGTCACTATAATCCGGTTGAAATACTGGGCATATGCCCCGGAAAGAGCCGTTTGTGCCTACACTATGGATTGCCTAGAAACCCTAGAATATGGTCTAGGAACCAATATAGCTGTGGAAGTGTTACAGTAAACTGCATGCCTACCTCTGGTACTGAAGCTATGGAAACACTTAGACACTGTACACCATACCTGTACCTAGGGATAGTAAAGCTGTGGAAACATCATAGTACACCGCAATTCTATCCTTGGTTACGAAGGATCTGTGGAATTATTAAAGTGCGGTACACCGTAAATGGTATCTAGGGTTAGCAAGTTGTGGAAGGAGTATGCATTGTACACCGTTGGTGTTCCTAGGGATGAATGATTGATTGCAAAGGAGAGGCTAGATCATGACAGAAGTAATTGAACTAATCAAACATAAGGAATGAGTCTAGATATGAAAGTCAAGCCCAGCAGTGGTTCAGAATTCTTAAACCCCTAGACTCTACAAAACTGATAGTTTAGAATATCAGGTTAATAATTTGAGCATATTTAGATAATGGCATTAGCATTTAGGTGTTAATAACGGTCAGGATTAGCAGTATGGCAGTTTGTTACCTTATTCTTGCACCCTTCAAGGGTCACTTGTCCAAAAGACAGTGTGGGGGGTTAAGCAGCCTGTCCTGATCAGAATCACAATAGTCTAGGTCTCGTGACATACTTATAGCTAAATAAGTAGGGTCCTAGTGTTTACATCCGTAATACATTTGTCCTGTTAACTAAAAATGTACCCAATTATCTTTATAATAAACATCATCCCCACAACTAATTATTGAAGTTTCAACAACCGAAATTCTCTATCTGTCTACCTAGCTACCGATTCTTCTCTATCTTTAATTTCCTATCTTCAGTTAAATTAATAAGAAAACCAAAAACACACAAAACCTACCTATCTACACAACCCCCATCCTAATAGCAAACTTTATCTTTGGCCCAAACTTCATTTCAATTCACTCCGATTGAAGAACGACCTCGAGTTATACTTACTGCTTACTTACCCTGTGTAGTAGGTAGTACTTATAAGTTGAGCCCCATCTCTTTATAAATTTAAAACTACCACCGATCGGCGCTCAGTACTGTCCGGTCAGTCCTTTGACGACGAGGACGGGTTCTCCCCCTTCACAGGGAGAGAGCTTCGAAAACCTGACTGTTCGGGCACCATCAAGTGGTTTCACTGTGTCTTACTTATTGCAGGTCATGGGCACAGATAACTACTTACCACAATTAAGGTTCATGACTCCCTAATATCTAGGTTATCGTCACGTGGATAACTAGAAAGGGTACTCCATAAATTAGGTCTGATGTCATATATTTAAATAATAACAAAGTATAATAATTCCCATTCATATAAGTTTCTTTTTATAAATTAGAAGTATATTAGAATGAGTTGTTTTTATAATCCTATCGTCTAACTAACGTAGAGTTGTCCGCAATCAGATAGAAGATATGTCACATAGATAATAAATACAAAAAATTACAGTACACCGGAAGTTCTCCCAAATGTATTGAACATATCGGAAAACGACTACCCTCGAGTCCTATTCCCCAATCTCGGTCGTTAGAGATGTCCATATCATGGCATGGTCTGTTGAATAAACAGTCTCATGAACAGGTTTTACCCTACCGGAATAAGTTAGGGTAGTCTGGTCGTAAGCGGTTGCCAAATATGTCATCATTCTATTTTAATTAATTTACAAATGGAAATTCATTTAACACGTTTATCATATTGATCCGTAATATAACTACCTTCGGTCGTCCCCGGACTTCCATACGTTTGTACTTCGCATAAAGCGTATCCAGTACTATATCCGGAAACAGTCGAATAGGAGTCGTCATATTACTTCACAATATTTATTATCGTCCCATTATAACTATCTAAGTTATGGCAAACATATAAGCAACTACTCGCAGATCATGGCAATAAAAATTTCTAATATTAATAAATCATAAGCATCAAACAAGAACATTACAAATAATTAATAAGAGAAAAGAATAGATATTACCCATAATCATTGCGAGCGAAACGATGCTTATATTACTTCCGAATATTCCAAAGCGTTACATTGCTAAGCTAGCTACTAATAACTACTACATAATTAATCTCCTACTTATCTCTCACCAAATTAATTAGTTTAATTTAGAGAGAGAAAGTAGAGAAAAGAAAAGAAAATAAAAGTTGGGAAATGTGTAAGGTTTTTGGTGTGTGGTGTGAATGGTGTGGTGTGTCTTCAAATGAACCATGGGGGCTCCTATTTATAGATGAAATTCGGTGCACTTTAGCAACTAGGGGAACATGTTAGCAAAATGTGGTAAAGTGGCTAGCACATGTACCCTAAAGCGTGAAAAGGTCTAGCACATGTCCCTTAAAGTTGTGGAAAGGTCTAACACGTGTACCAGGCGAGTACGAGCAAGGACGAAAAAGTGGCTGGGGGACAGGGGAGGTGCATCCGGCGCCGTCACCCATGTAGCCGGCGGCGGCTGCATGGTGGCCGGCGATGGCTGCCATGCACCCGCCCCGGCTCGTCGTCTTTTGCTCATTTTTTATTTCGCGCGTATCTTCATCGTTATACGTCCGTTTTCATTGATTCTTTTTGCGTTGGATTCGTTTTTCAAAAACGAAGAATTTTATGAAAAGAAATCCCTGAGATGTGTCTCTGATCTTTAGATGTCTCGTAAGAATCGTTTTGATCTTTCGGCGTACGCAGAATCTTCATTCTTCGTCGGTTTTTGTTGTTCTTCTTCTGTTAGATTTGTAATTTGAAAACGAAGATCTTGGATAAGAGAACTCTCAGTGATGGGTATTTTGTCTCACATCTTGTCTCGGATGCCTTGAATCTTCAATCGTGCGTAGAATCTTCATTTTTCACCCATTTTTAGTGATTTTTCTCGTGCTTCCGTGTTTTCACCTTCTTGGCATAATATCACTTATTTAAGTGATAATTGAGCTTGTATGCCAAGTATTAATCTTAATTGAGAAAGATATCGGTAGTAAAAACTTGACTTTTTACGCGATATCACATGCGGCTATGCAGACTGAGTATAGTGCTCTTATTAAAAATGGGACATTGGTACTTGTTCCTCGACCACCTGGAGTTAATGTGTTCCATTCCGTGTGGTTATATAAACGCAAGTTGCGTGCTGATGGATCTCTTGATCGTTACAAAGCCCGGTTAGTTGCAAATGGCAAAAGCCAACGACCTGGCATTGATTGT
The DNA here is from genome assembly GCA_963422505.1 of Pseudognaphalium luteoalbum. Lineage (NCBI taxonomy): Eukaryota > Viridiplantae > Streptophyta > Magnoliopsida > Asterales > Asteraceae > Pseudognaphalium > Pseudognaphalium luteoalbum. Next base: position 56,624,346 of record OY730196.1, read on the forward strand.
GATGAGACTTTTAGTCCATTCACACAGTTTTGAGCCTGGGTATTTCTCGGTCTTGGCCTATTCATCATCTCGATGTTCGGAATGCTTTCCTTCAAGGTTCTTTACAAGAAACAATTTACATGCATCAACCTCCAGGGTTTGTAGATCCTCACCATCCAGATTATGTTTGTCATCTGCAGAAATCTATTTATGGTCTTAAACAGGCACCTCGAGCTTTGTATCACCGGTTTACATCATATGCCTCAAAGATAGGCTTTCATCAGAGCAAATCCGACTCTTCTTCTCTTTTTGTCTATTGCCATGGGTCTGATTTGGCATATCTATTATTGTATGTTAATGACATTGTGCTCACCGGCACCTCTAACAGTCTCATTCGTCGTATCATCACCTCTCTGAGTACAGAGTTTGCTATGATGGATTTTGGGCCTCTTCATTACTTCTTGGGCATCTCAGTTCATCACACTAAGACAGACATGTTTCTTTCTCAGCAGAAGTATGCATGTGACGTTCTTGATCGAGCTCATACGACCAACTGCAAACCTTGCACTACTCATGTTGACACTAGCTATAAGCTTTGCTAGACCGGTTCACCAGTAGCAGGACCTTCTTTATATAGCAGATCCTTCTTTATATCGCAGTTTAGTAGGGGCTCTAAAGTACCTCACATTTACTCGCCCTAATATTTCATATGCGGTTCAACAAGTGTGTTTATATATGCATGACCCTCGAGAGCCTCACTTTAACGTTGTTAAGCGCATTCTTCATTATCTTCGAGGTACGTTAGACCATGGCTTACAGTTATATGCTTCGCCGAATCTCGGTCTTACCGCTTATTCCGATGCTAACTGGGGTGGTTGCCCAGATACTCGTCGCTCGACCTCTGGATATTGTGTTTTCTTAGTGGACAACTTGGTGTCTTGGTCCTCTAAACGTCAGCATACCATTTCTCATTCGAGTGCTGAGGCTGAATATCGCGGCGTTGCCAAAGCAGTGGCCGAGACAAGTTGGTTGCGCAACCTGCTTTTGGAACTCCATTGCCCTCATAATCGGGCAACCATTGTTTACTGTGATAATGTTAGTGCCGTTTACATTTTAATGAACCCAGTTCAACATCAACGAACCAAACACATAGAGATTGACATTCACTTTGTTCGGGAAAAGGTAGCTACAGGTCAACTTCGTGTGCTTCATCAGCCCTCTAGTTCTCAGTATGCAAATATCTTCACCAAAGGGTTCCCCGCTATCCTGTTCAACGACGTCAGATCCAGTTTGAGCGGACACCCTTCTCCAGCTCCAACTGCGGGAGCATATTAATATATGTGTAGCATTAGTAGGCTCGACCCATTAATCAGTCGGGCCTTAGGTTTTGTAGTTCTTTACCTATATATTCGTTGTACTATTTTACATTATGAGATATACAAAATACATTCACTTTTAATCACATGTCAACAAATCAACCATATTTGTTGAGGAACCGATTTTAACCCCTTACCTATAGGTCAGACATGTGGAGTCCGGACGTTTGCAGTAGCGGTACCACTTGAGCTATATGCTCAATGCGTAACTACCATCCATTAACATTCTTGCTTGTTGGCGCATGAACTTCTACATAACATAAAGATCATGCAATGATCCATGATTGGTCTATAATTATTCTAGTACGACTGCGAGAGCTTATAATCCATGCATCCCCGTACATCAGTTTTAACAGTTGAACTTTTTGTGTCATAGGTCAAACATTATAAAGTATGAAGTTAACAAAATACGAAGTTATACTACTTCCATTCAAATGTGTACTTAGAATTTGTATGTTTGTATGACGTGTACTATGGTATTTTTTTAAACATACATTAAGTATTAATAATCTAAAATTGCAAAAGCTGCAAGTCCCGTAGCTCAGTTGGTTAGAGCGTTGGTCTTATGAGTCGAAGGTCGTGGTTTCGAGCCCCTCCGGGACTAATAACTTTTTTTTTTTTGTTTTTTTCTTTCATATTTTACTTTCTTTCTACCATTAATAGAACAAAAACTAATTTTATCATAGATCCAATCAGCAAAATCAGCAATCCCTGTTATATGATTTTATCAAACCACATTATTATACTTATGGATCTTAGATCCAATCATCCAGATTTACCTTTATTGGTTTTAGCAGACATGAATATACTTGCAAAAGCTTTAAGTGCCTTCCTAAATCAAGAGATCTAACCATATATCCAGTTTCTTTAATCTTATTTTATCACACAACATTTGAATACACTCTTTAAAGCTCTGAGTACATAGATATGATATCTCCCTTAAACATAACATATTCTTATAGCAAAGAGAAATGCTAAAACAATTAATCAAATCATAAAGCAATTTTGCCTTGCTCCTTTTGATCATATCAGAGACATTTTCACTTCATTCTCTTCATCATTAAATGGATGATCGTCTTCTTCAACGTCTTCCATAATCCATGATTTATGTTTCTGATCACCCAACAAAGGATTAGATTCCACTATTGGATTCTCCTCCTCCATTTTCTTACTAAAAAGAACAAGCTCTTCTTTTGGAGCCATATTTTCTTTCAAGCTCCACTGAGTTTCTAACTGTTCTATCGGTATGTTGTCACTAGATCCGTTACTAGAACCCGAATGATCGGTATTTTTCTTAAAGACATTTCCTGATTCCAATTTCCCATCTTGGATCATGGGTAAGATTTGATTTTCTTCAAGATTCTGATGCTCTGTGAATTGGGAATTACACCTTTTGTATTTTTCAGCACAAGATTGTTGTAAGACACCATTTTCTGATGAAATTCTATGGGTAAAGCTCCCAAATCCTTGAATTCCTCTGCTTAATTTCCTTGCTCTTGCTCTCTCTTCTTTCAGAAGATTCAACTCATTCAGAAACTTCAAAATTCTTTCTGATTTCATTCTTACATTAAGCCCCCAATTGAAACTACACCATACACCACAATAAAAATTTCAAAAAGTTAATAAAAATCAAACCTTTATAGTAACATCACAGGACCCATATCATGATTCATGAATAGCTAAATTAAGTAATTAACCACAAAGATTATAATTTTTAATTCAAATTCAATAAACAAAGCATGAAAAACAATTTGATAATTCACCATACAACACCATAAAAATTGGTAAAATAAAATCTTCATAACTAGATAATGGACCCGGATCAGGAATAGGCTATAAGATATTTATTAAATGATTATATCAAAAAGTAAAAAAGGGTACCCTTTTTCATCAATATATTGAAAACTAGTCATCTCCTGAAGAACATCTTTGTGAGTCTGAAATTCTTGTGCAACACTTTCTGGGCCATGTGTCAACAAGTGTTCTAAAACCAACATAGCTTTGTATGATATCCTCCAGTTGTTTGCATCAAATCTCACCAATCTGTAAGTTTGACTAAAATAGTCAACACTTGAGAACACAAAGTTTGACTACGGTATCAAACCCACAGAAAAATAATATTAAAGACCTGTTATGAAGAACATTAACAATTCTCCAGTAATCATCAATTTCAAAAGCAGCTTTTGATATCATCTTCAAGGTTCTTGCATCTGGTGCCCATGGATTCCCATTTGTTGACTCTTCAACCAATCTCCAAAAACACATAAAAAAATATAAAAAGACAACAATTTGGGGAGCAAAAAAAATCAAATAAATAAATGAAAAGAGTGAAGATGAAGTGCTTACATTTGTGCAGGGGTAACATCAGTCAAAGCTAATCTAGCAGTCTTAAATTTTTCTTTAAGGAAGAAAGAAGCTTGTTTTTTGAATTCGTGGAAAGATGATGAACCAAGGTTTTCATTGTTGTTGATTTTCCCTAAAATAGACATCTTTTCATGGGAGAAAAATAACTTGAATTTTGTATCTTGAAAAACAGTGAAAGGAAAATGGGAAATTGTTGGAGTTGGTCAAGTTTTTGGAATTTTATGATATTCAAATTCAAATGGCGTCACTCTATGATTAATTAATCTATTTTAGTCCAAAAAAGTGACACATGCTCACTTTGACTTCCTCTAGATATAAATATAACGGGGTATTTTGGCCTTGCTTTTTAGAAAAGTTTTTAACTTATTATTTTATTATTATGTTATAATACAATTAAAAAATTTATTTTTAAAATGTTTGGATGAGCATTTCTAATAGAGCTTTTCAAATTATGGATATATACATAATTTTGAAGTTTTAAAGGAATATATATATAATTTTCCCTTCATCAAATTGAGGGTAAATAAAGTAAAAAGTTAAAAGCCTCATATTCCTGACTTTTAAATAAAGTAGAAGCTCAAAAGCATAAGATCATCCAAACACCCCCTAAATTTGCATTACTGATTTTTATTTTTAATATCAATATATACTCCTCCATCCCATAATAATTGTCTAGATTTGACTTTTTAAACTCTTTCTTTTTCAACTTTAACCTTGAATATCATTATATAATATTTGATAAAAATTGTATCAATGAATATATACTTAAAACCAAATACATTCATATATTTTGCATCAAATATTACATAACACAAACAAAAATATTTAAGGTAAATGTTGAAAAAGAAAGACTTTAGAAAGTCAAAAATATAATATTTTGCATCAAATATTATATTTTGCACCCGATGTAGTATATATTTTTGATGAACACGTTAATTCTTATATTAGTATATAAAATTAATAATTATTAGACCATTTCTATATGTGACGGAAACTAGTTGAAACCGACTAGGCTACATTAACGTCACATCAACTTTTTCAAAAATTGACCGAAAATGATATACCCCTGCCATCAGTGACACTGTCATTTCAATTTTTGGCTCTCACATTTACCAATTTATCTATACTTCTATACACTAAACAAAAACAACAAACAAGTAAATATATAGCTGGTCCCATGCAAAAACACCGATGCACCGTTGAATATACGATGGAAGAAACCAACAGACCAGACCGACGTGTCTTGCTGTGTCGGTGTAACACCCATAAATTCGTAAGTTTTAAATTATATTATATATGTTTTATTTGTTTAAGTTATAAAAATATATAAGTATATAAAATGTGTTTAAGTATATTGAGAATAAGGAAATAGTTAGTAGGACTAACTATGTTATAAGTTCTAGTTATAAGGGTTATATGTGCCAAGTAAGTAAAGATGAGGGGAGATTATGAAAATTATAAAATAAAATCTCTGGTACATTCCATTCCTTCCATTTGCAGAAAACAAAATATACTGTGTTTGTGTGTGTGTGTGTTTTGTGTCGTGAAAGAAAAACCAAGAAGAAGAAGAAGTAAAAAAAATTAAGCTAGAGTTTAAGTGAATTAAAGCAGGTATTACTAACACTTCTTACTAGTTAATTTGATGTTAGGGTTCACTAATCATAAACCTTAAGTTGTGCAAAGTGTAAGAACAGATGATTAAGTAGTGTAGAAATATTTCATACATGTTTCTAAGATGTATTATAACTTAGTTTTGTAGAAATATTTCATACATGTTTCTAAGATGTATTATAACTTAGTTTTGTTAATAGTTATGTAAAAGAAATTCTATTCATATGCTTATGAGTGTTTGATGATTTTATAAGAATGTGAAGATTATATGTTGATGAAATTGATGAATTTAAGTAAAGAAAGAATCAAACACTCACTTGTATATTGTATATGAAATTGGTAAGTAAAGATGTATGAAACATGTTAAGTGAGAAAGTGTAAGTCGTTTTAATTAAACTTCAAATTTAAACTTCAAATAATTGTATTTTTTATATGCGATTATAACAAAGTGTTCAAAAATGTAAGTCGTTTTAATTAGAAACGCATTGTAGTTATCTGAAACCGCGCAAAAACAAGTTACTAAATTTTGATTTCAAAATAGTATTTTTATGAAATACTTTCACTCGAAAACATTTAGAAAGAATACAAATAAATCTTAGGATTTAAAATATTATTTTAAATTACGATCGGGTACAAAATACGGGTATTTTATACTGTGGTTGGAAACCACAGTCCCCAAATTGGGGATCTGAGTTTTAACAAAAACCCAAGCCCCCACCTCATTCACCTCATTCTCATCATCTTCTTCTTTTTCTCCATCTCATCTTTCTCTCTAAATTTTTAACAACAACAACAACAATAATCAACAACAACAAGAGTAACATCAAAAACAGCAGCAAATCGTCATCATCTTCATCTTCATCTTCATCTTCTTCATCAAGATCACCATCAAGTTCACCATCATCCTCAAACCTTCAATCTTCAGATCGTAAGGAATCACCCACTTTTCTTTGTTATTTCATGTTAAAAACACTTCATATATCATGTATTAACATTATAACAACAAGATTCGGCATAAAAATGGGCTAGATTGCGTTTTTGGGTGAAAACCCGTCGAACAGACGAAAGTGTCGCCCACAGACCTGCAGTGCAGCGTCACTTGCCTAAGTGACGCATGTAAGTGTCGCATATTAGTGACGCATCTTAGTGCCGCATGGAAGTGTCGCATTTAGTGACGCAAATAGTGACGCCTTTGAGTGTCGCCTTAAGTGACGCCCCATAGTGACGCCCGTAGCGTCACTTCCCAAGTGACGCCAATCTTAAGTGTCGCCTATAGCGACACTTGCCTAGTGTCGCCTAAAACAGAAAATACACATTTTTCACTAAGTGTCAAAACTCAAATTTTACCGCCTAATATTACTCCGAAATGAAATTTCGGAGCGTTTTCACTAAAGCAATATATTAGAAATAAAAAATTTCCAAGCTGACTTGGCAGCTCGACCCCAACCAGGGGCTCTGCCCCTTGGACCCCGCCAGGGGTTGCCACCCCTTGGACCCCGCTACCAGAGGCGCTGCCCCCGGACCCCCGTACACGGTTTCCAAACCTGAACGACAAATGAATACTTACACGACTCACTTAGACAAACTGATTTGTCTCGTACTCATATAACCTCACGTGTTTAGGATACTAGGAGGTTTCCCACCGGACGAACCGCGTATCGTAGGATCGCTAACTCCTCAAGTGAGTTCATAGCCCCACTATTTCAACTGTTTTACTATTTTCAGGGTGAGACGCATGCTCAACTACTGTTTTCGAATTATAATAATAAACTTTTATAATTCACACTTATCTATATTACTGCCATGTAATACGAAATGTGTAATACTTAGGAATTACACCCATCATATTGTCTTGGAACAATATCAATACTTAACCTAGATAGGTTATAACCGTACACTGTTAGATTGTTGACAAACAATTACCACTACATAACTTGACTAAGTTATCAATTATACCCGGACCATATTTTCACGGGACAATGCTATCAAACACACTAGGACTGTTTAGTTCTACCTACTCAAGACAACAACTAGACTTTTACAGGATTAGTCTTTCTCTCAGGAACTAAAACTGCCCATATATATTCCAGGACTTTTAAATTGGAATTGAACTTAAGTAAACAACAACCAAGGACCTCAATATACTTCCTAGGTTGAGGCTAGGAGTATACATTGGAAATATGTGTTAGTATGGATTTCTTATACTAACGCCAAAACAACTAGGTGATGATTAGTCATACATAGGCTTATTGTGACATAACAGATAGTTAAGTACTGTATATACATACTTAGCTACAATAAATCAATTTCGTGTGCTACATGATACCCTATCTAAGGTATTTGTTGGTTCAACTTATGTACATAATATATATATATATATATATATATACACACACACACACACACACATATGCTTGTACTTCATCTCGAGCACTTGGTGCTACCTACAATTTAGTTATGTATATAGGTATACATACACTCATACAAACACAATCAAATTAGTCGGGCATGTCGTAGTACTGTCGGCTCTCATTTACACTAGTCGGATATGTCGTAGTACTGTCGGCTCTCAATTACTCAAGTCGGACATGTCGTTGTACTGTCGGCTCAATTACTCAAGTCGGGCATGTCGTAGTACTGCTGGCTCAATTACATACTTTGCTTGCGAGCAATTCGGTCGATGCCAGATAGGCACAAAACGATGCCACGGTGAGAAGTGGGCACAAAACAATGCCACGGTATTGCAGTGGGCACAAGTACGATATCGCGGTAAAGCGATACACTCGATGGATGGGCGAGCTTATGCTCGTGATCCACACACATATGCGGATGGGCGAGCTTATGCTCGTGATCCGTACAATTAACGGATCGGTAAACTTTTACGCGAGGCCGTCAACTCAGTATCTGACTAAATACTCAATCATAGTCCGTGGGACTATAATTATGTTGTTGGATGCAACACGCTATGCCAGGTGGCACGCCAATTATTACACAACATCATATGACGTGGTCATACAGTGTAACACCCCCAAATTTAATGTTTTTGCGGAAGCATGATTTGGGTGTTACTAATCAATAATCAAAGCACACAGATATATAGCAAACGACTCTATATGCGTCATTTTACATAGATATTAATAAAACCATAGTTTACATCAAAATATTGTTTACATTAGCTCGGTTTGAAATTGAGAGATTCAAGTACATAATTAATCAATACAAAATATAATAATGCAGCTAAATCTCTGATTGTTTGCATGCTGACTCGAGCTAATGGATCTTGATTGAGCAGTCCAACCTACTGCTGGTCACCTGTGATACATGCTAAAATTGGTCAGCGAAACGCTGGTGAGCTCACAGGTTTGTATGTCAACACATATTTGTATGAACCGCAAGATTTAATTGAATTTAAGATGCAATTAAGCAAAATAAAAGTTATACAGCCATGAGCACATAGTCTGAGCTTAACTTGAGCGTTAGGTCCAATTAAGGAAACCTTACTGAGTTACCTCTTACGAGTGCCTAATCTACACTCGTCTTCCCAAATGCTAATACGTCCGTTTGACCAGTTAGTGCGTGCTAACCCGGACGAGAATTGTCAATCCTATATGATATCATATACTAACATTCACGCTACAGATGTATTACCAAACTATGTTATGGAGGGCTTTGAAATGATTAGTGAAAACAACTCATGTAGTATTTGATTTGTATTGTACTTGCGTTCATATTGTAAAACAAAACGAGCAATGTAATCACACCCCAGATGAAAACCGTAAAATAGGGGCTATGATACTCACCTGAGCCTTGAGTGTTTAAATTAATAAACTTGAATTGATTAGCGGTGGATTGATGTCCGAAGACTTGTAACCTGAGGGTGTCCAAGACACACAACGGTTATAACATGAGTAGGCATCTCGAAAGACTGCCCTTGTAGTTGTTCGTCCAACTTAGAATGTCCAAATTACTACGATTTGGTTGATTGAATTATCCAAATTACTACGATTTGGTTGTTTGACTTGTGTTTTGAAAACGTGTACGGCCGTCGGTAAATTGGTTGTATAAATAATCTCATTATTACTCTCATGATTTTGAAGTGTTATACTTAAAAGTAGTTCCAATGTGTTTTAGAAGTCATGTCGCCTTCGTGTTTGATGTTATACAAGTTTAGCATTTTGTGTGAAAGTTTAGATGTAACACTGTTACTCGTGACCTTAGGGTAAGGGCGAAGCCCGTTAATGACGGGGGTCCGGGGGCAGCGCCCCTGGTAGCGGGGTCCAAGGGGTGGCAGCCCCTGGCGGCTTCCAAGGGGCAGAGCCCCTGGCTAGGGTCGAGCTGCCAGGTCAACTTGGAAAATTTTTATTTCTACTAAATTGCTTTTGTGAAAAACGCATATGGGCTTGAATTTCGGTGAAATCGAGTGATAAAATTTTAGGTCTCGACACTTAGTAAAATTTGTGTTTTCTCGGTTTCGTTTCATGCGACATAGCGTGCGAAACACGGCTTTGTGTCGCTAAGTGCGACATAGTCAGTTGTGTCGCAGACCATATCTGCGACATAAGGGCTTGTGTCGCTAAGGGCAACATCCGCAATTTAATGCGACGTAGGGCGTTGTGTCGCTATATGCGACATCCGTAATTTCTGTGACATAACTATTTGTGTCGCAATATGCGACATCCGTGATTAGTGCGACATAATGGCTTTAGTCGCTATATGCGACATAAGGTCTGATTTAGCGACATAAAGGCTTATGCCGCAGGTGGCCTGGAGCCTCTGCTACATAACGCGCTGTTGGCCGGAAAATGGGCCGAAAAGGTGTTTTCCGGCCTCCGTTTGACCTGAGATTTTTACCCAACTCATTTTTGGACATTTTAAGCTTAAACAAACCATATACATGTAAAAATAAGTGAAATCGATGAGTTTCGAGAATTTGCCGGAAACTTACGAAGTGGCGAATCGAGATTCCGGAAAGGTAGAAGTGTAGATCGTGACGCGATGAATGTTTTCTTCCAAATAAGCAAGGTGTTTCGAGGTCGTTTGATGGTGGAAATCGGTGGTGGTAAGTGGTGGTGGTGGTTGTTGTTTTAGAGAGAAAGGAGAAGAGGGGAGAGAATGATGAGATGAAAAATGAGGGAAGAATGGGGGAAAGATGGCAGGTTTTTGGCGGGAAAAAGGGGGGAATCTCTCAGATTTTAATCCCCACGTTTACGCTCCGTGCGGTGTTCGTTTCCCGATTGTTTAAACGTTTAATTCAATTATTTTATACGTTTAAATATACATTTTAAAATACGAATCTTTTATAAACATTTTGGTTGGAGTATTTTACCAATTACTTAGTAAGTGAATTATAACGTATAATTAAATTTCGTTTTGATTGTCTGCGCGTTTAATATTTCAATCGCGTAGACGTTCGTTTGTACGATACTAATTAATTATGAAATATTATTATCAAGATGACATTTTGGATAAAATAGTGTTATTAAATAATGTTATATTATTTAATAAAATTTGTTCACCAACGTCCGTATTTAATTGTACCGAATTACATTCGATTTGAAACTTGTGCGATTTAATCAAATCGCATAATTGTATATATTCCTCAATATATATTTCGATACATAAATTAGCCTAATACAAAACTAATTATATGTATTAACAATTGATTAGGCACTAATTATTAGTCCTAATTTGACGGGTGTCACATACAATTATCCAATAGTCCTTAGGCATGTATTGCCTCACATTAATAGATTACTTAATACCTGATAGGTATCTAGGCACGGAATGCCTCAAATGTTTATGTACTTAGGTACACATCACGATCACTTAGGTATGAGATACCTTGTAGGATGTATACACATTGGTGTTACAACTTCAATACAATACATATCAAAATCGTAGATTTTGAACTACTTTTTCAAAACATATAAGGTTTTATACTTTATGTTTCAACTAACAATCCTATGAACTCACCAGCTTTATAGCTGACTCGTTTTAGCATGCGTTCTCAGGTGCCCAGCAGGATTGGATTGTTACAGGCTTTTGCTAGCTCGAGTCGCATGTTTTCAAACAACTGGATTTCTCTGCATAACTTTTGTATTACAAATTATGTATTGAAATTATTTTGCGAACTCGCAACTTGTATACACTTTTTATTTTGGAAATGTATAACTATTTTCAAACGTCTCATTTAGAGTCGTTCATTATTTACCTTTGTGCTTGTGATATTTGATTTGGTAACACCCGACCCGACCGCTTTCGCAACCCGAAATTTGAGGGTCTTACAGAAAGTGGTGTTATTAAACTAACACCTAAATTATGAATTTTAAGATAAGCTATGATTGTTAAGTGATATGTGTTTATGTGCCTATGTGATTAGGTGGAAAAAGTGTTGAAGTTAAACCAAGTATTACTCATAAACAAAGCCAAGGTAAGTATATGGATAATATGTGGAAGTAAGTGATGTTTCTAGCATCACTTGTGTTAAGATGTTAATTAGAAATAATTAACATGTGGAAGAATTAAGGATTCTTAATATGTGGAAGTTATTATGTTAAGATAAATATCCATTACCTACTAAGCATTATGCTTATTTCGTTAAGTTTAACATGTTGTAGGTGAATTAAGTGGTAAGCGAGAAGATTCGGGAAAAAAGGCTCATTTGAAAGCTAGTGGTGGCTTGTTACACTTTGGTAACAAGAATAATTCCCTTTTAATCATGCTTATATACTAATATGCACCCCTTTTTAGAACTTTAAAGAAACTTGTTTTGCCACTTTTAATCTCACTTGTAAGTAATGTTTTGGAATATGTTAAAGTTGAAAGCATGTGGTGAGATTGAGAGTTGTAAAGTATGCTTGGATAGTAAGTTGATAGTAAAGATATGTAAAAGTATAAATTGTTGGGTAATGATTATATAAATGTTGACTTTGACTTTATCGGGTCAAATGGGTAAGAAATGATGAAGCTCCGTATTACATTTCAGTTTTTTTGCCAGTTTTAAACCAGTTTCAGTCTTTAACCAGTTTAACCTGATTTCAGTTCAGTTTTTAACCAGTCTTCTGAATGAAAAGTAGGACTGAATTAGGACTGTTAGGCAGTCCTAGGACCAGTCCGGTTCAGGATCACTTTCAGTTTTAAACTCTTTTGCTCATCTCTAGTTATACGTTATTAATTTTCAAAAATCTTTAACTAATATAAATGAGGGATTTTGTTTTAAAATTGTTTAAAGTTCAATGACTCAATTGTTAAATTTTAGCTTTTAATTGAATGATGACATCGTAGGATATTTCCTATATACTGTATAATTTATTACTCCCTCGTATATAAGATAAGATACTCTAACAAAAAGAATTTTCTCTATTACTATAATTGTCAACCCAAAAGAAATAGTTAAAATTAAAGAAATAGTTAACAATACTCTATATACAATAATCGTACTAAAAAACAAACTGAACCGTTACAAAATTGTAAGATATATGTATTTCTCATGTTGGCACAAGGAAAAAAGATTTTAAGCAAATTTAACTACATATATTGTTCATCTACAACGATATTAGATTGAACAATATTCATAAGTTCCTCTTCAGGATTACTACAATTTCAATTAACACTTTTTGTCATCAAGATGTGCAATTTGAACACCGAGCCTATAATATAATAATTGTTCATTTAATTCGAAGGCCCCTACAAATTGATAGCTGTACACGCTAGCACATAATACATTGTCGATATCCTTCGCTACTTAATTTTTAATGTGTATAGTATGTGTACCATATTGGATGTCCGATTAGATATTGTTTTTGGAAAAAGAACATAGATTATTTACTTGGTTGTGAATTTTAATGAACGACTGTTCCAATGTATACTACAGTCGAAGGATTTAAAATATTGTATGATATTAAAATTTATTCAAGTGTTGATTGGTCACCTTTACCAAACTTTATAACTAAATAGATTTTCTATAATATCATTAGGGATAAATGAAAAAAATCGGCTATGTAGTGCCACAAATTATTCCAAGTATGCAACATACTCAAGTTATTGTTTAGGTATGTATCAAATTGGAAAAACTTGTACTGATGTGAGTAAGATGGTAACCGGTTACCTGAAGAATCGATCAAATTGATTATTTGGCTTTTTTTTATTTCTTTTTTCTTTTTTGTTAAATAAAAAAAGACGTATGAAATTAAACCCTCATTGGAAATACAAATTTTTAGGTTTTTTTTTAAAGAAACAAATATTATTATTATTATTATTATTATTATTATTATTATTATTATTATTCACAAAGAGTTACGATAATCATCATCACAGTTACGATAATAATCATCATCGAATTATTCACAAAATCAACTACTAGATCTCTATTCTCTATATCATCATAATCACAATGGGTGACAACATAACAACACAAAATTAAAATTGCTAGACTTCCCGCTCGATCTCCAACGCGATTCCGGCTCAAAATCGTTGGTTTTTTCTGCTCGGTCTCCGTCGTTCCCAGTGAATGGTGCAGTCCGGTCGTGCAGAGGCCACGATAGTAGTGACGCTGGTGGCCACAATGGCAGCGGCGACAATGAACAACCATGGATTCCGGCGAGTTCGAACACGCATAGCTGAGCGACCATTTGAACAACAATTCTGAACCACCGGACCACTCTATCTCCAGCCAGATCTTCAACCACCACCGGAACCACAAGTATTACCAAATTCGTTCTCAGATTTCGTTGTTGCCGTGTTGTTAAATAGAGTGGTTGAAATAACAGTGATGGTGGTCCGTCGGGGAAGATCATCGAATGGTTTTGGATTTAATCATGGTGATGCTTGTTTGTATGTGGGTGTATGTTAACAATGATGATATTTTTTATTTTAAATTAATAATTAGTTATATTCAATTATGTGTATGTTTAATGATGATGATAATTTGGTAAAAAGAAAAAAAAAGGTTAATTTGATGTTTTAGATGGTGAGAATCCTTGAATAAGATGTGTTGTTGTTACAAGTTGATGTTGTCTATCTTTGTCGTTGATGATTAAGACCAAACCAATGAAGAGAAAAACATGGTGGTGATGGGTGACGCCATTGCCGGCAACATATAAGGATGGGTGAGCATCGGAGTTGCAGGTGCTCAACGGAATTTTGGGTGAGGATCTTTGTACAATTTTTAGTATTGGTTTTGTTGAAGGTGCAATAAAATACAGATTAAAATATTTAAAAATCAAAAAATGAATTTTAGAGCTTAAATTATTCCATGTCAGTAAAAAAATGACATGGCATCTGATGTGTAATCCTAATCAGCTTTTTGAAACTTCAAAAGGTAAATATGAACTTTGCAAAGATCCCAACACAAAATCACCCGGTTTGTTGCATACTCGGGTAATAATTTGAGTAGGTTGCATACCTGGAATATTTTGTGGCAGTACGTTGCTGATTTTTGTCATTTACCCTATAATTAGATGATAGATAACCACAACTATATTATCTATATGACTGGTGAATGATGAATGATTACATCTTGAGATAGAAGTTAAGAGTAAATTTTAAAAAGAGCTATAAAAGACTTTAAAGGTTATCATAAACTTATCTTCTAAATACCAAACATCTGTATTATTTAGGAGTTTTTCATGGGGAGTAAAAGGAATTAAACGTTCTGGACTCAAATTAGATTCTTTAATCTCAACAACAAATATAAGGTAACAAAGTCCATAAATTAGGCCAGTGTTATAAGACTCCTCCCGTTGGGAGTGTCATTCATCGTCCGTTTAGGGACGTCATTGGCAGTCTACTGTCACTTTGGACGTCGGTTTGGTGGCGTAATCAAACTGATGGATGTCACTACCTTTTTTAGTTGATTAGTGTATAGAAATAAAGGTATATTAGCAAATGTGGGTTTAAATAAAAACTGAAGTGATGTTTATTGGTGGTAGTTTTGTGTCGTTTTGAAAGGTGCTCACGAGGTACTGATTTGGCACAAGATACATCAGTTTGTGACTTGCTTGGTAGTGATCAAAGGAGCTAGATGAGTAAGTATCAAACTGATAATTTGGGTTGTCGAGTTGGGATGACACGTCAAGTCGTCTATATACAAAAAATACATAGTTAAAGATCAAAAATTGATTTATTAGGCCACTCACAACCGTGACACAAACTGACGCGTCAGTTTTTGCCGAATCAGCGCCACATTAGCACCTTTCAAAACTGACACTACACTGCCAACAGTAAACATCACTTCAGTTTTTTCTGTACCCCACATTTATCAATATACTTATATTACTAGGGTTAAGGTCATGGATTGGTAATGTATTTTCAATTTTATTCCAATATAGGTAACGAACTAATTTTATTATCAATATCGGTAATGTACTTTGAAAAAGTGTCTTGATGTGGGTAATATGGTTCATAAGTACATTAACAACGTTGGAATACATATGTAGAGTACGTTGCTATTATGTAACATTTTTTTATCAGTATATTACCTATATTGATAAAAAAAAATTAGTTTGTTACCAATATCGCAACAAAAGTGAAAGTACGTTACCAATCTATGACTTTAACCCTTATTTCTATACATTAAACAGATAAAAAAAAAGTGTCGCCCATCACCAAACGGACGCCCACCAAACCGACGCCATGGTGCCAACCACGTCAGTTATGTGACGCTCAAACCGACGAGAAGAGAACACCCCGTTGGAAGGGGTCTTATAGTAGTTGACTTGATGTTAATTAACAACTCTTTTTATATCCAAATGTTATCATTAACCTTTAAACCTCTTCATATTATCACTGATGAAACTTCAAATAAGAAGTATGTAGTATAATGCAGTAATAGCAAAGGTTATTTCCTTTTTCAAATTGACATGCACTAATTAACTAACTCTTTTCAAATTGACAGCTAAGTACCACAAGAGTAAGAAAAAGTTGTCACACATCAAATTAAGAAGGTTGGGATATCGATGATGTTTCATGCGGTGATCAATCAGATGCATGCAGATGTCGAGCATCTTGATATAAAGAGCATTGGTGTTGGGTTAAAATCTGTTGAAGATCAAGTGAATAAATATTCTAAGTGTTTAGCTCTGTTGAAGTTAATTCCGTTAGTTATTAAAGACTTAGTTCTGCTGGTAGAGTTAGCTCTGTTCATTTATTGAAGACAAAGTTTTCCAGAGTTAGTTCTGCTAGTCTTTTCTGCATTAGTTCTGCCAAGTCATTCTACTGTTAGTTCTGCCAGACTGAAAGAATTCCAAGATTAGTTCTGCTAGTTGTTTTTATTAGTGCTGCTCATCATTCTCAGTGGATCTACTTTCTACCAACCCTGCAGTACAAGTACACCTACTGCAAGCATGCTTTTGAGGAACAATGCACGCAACAGATAAGGAATGACAATGCATTTAATGCTAGCGTGTTTCCTAGAAAGACTTGTTCAAGTAAAGTAGATTTTGTATAGATTTTATACAAGTTGTTTTTTATTTGTTTTATATATAAGTAAGACTAATGGTTCATTGTTGTACCTAAGTCTTTAGTCAGTTGTAACTTAGCTTCAAGGTGCTTGTAACCCTGATACAACAAGTGTATCCGTATTATTGTAATAATAATATTGAAGCTTTTGACTATTGAAATAATTGTGTTCTTGTTATACTTTCAAATCTGTTACAATCATACTACAAGTAATACATTTAATCTTCCTAACTTAACAAATGTTATTTCGCAAACTTCTTGTTAAAAATTCATTGCTTGTGTTAATACATTTGTGTGAACAAGTGTAATTGTGGGACTTCACAATTGGTATCAGAGCTTGTGTAAGCTTTGGATTCAGGAAGATCTGGGATAATATAGTTAATAGTTTGAGGTTTAGTTCATCCTTAAGTTTAATATTGTTAGTATGGCTTCAAAATTTGTAGATGGTATCCAGGTGTCTAGAATTCCCATTCTTAGACCTGATGAGTACCATATGCGGAGAAACAGAATCAAGCAATACATGTTGCTTACTGATTATCAGTTATGGGACATTGTGGAGAATGGTCCCAAATACAAAACTGATGCTAATGGTGTAAGATTGCCAAGAGGTGCACCAACTACTGAGCTAGAAAGAAGAGAAAAAGCTACAGAACTCAAGGCTTTAAACACTTTGTTACTCTCTATTCCAAATGAGCATCAAAGTGAGTTTGAACAAGTTGAGGATGCTAAGGTGCTTATGGAAGAGCTGGACAAGAGATTTGCTAGGAATGAAAGCACTAAGAAGAATAAAAGATCCATACTCAAACAACAGTTTGAAAATTTTAGCTCTGTCAAGTCTGAGACTTTGACTCAAGTGTTCAACAGGTATAGAAAGTTGGTTGGTGAGCTCAAGAATCACAAAGTTGTTATAGATAAAGATGATCTTAACAGAAAGTTTTTAAGATCTTTGGGTGAAGAATGGACCATGTACACAGTTGGTCTAAGGCAAAGAAGTGATCTAGACGACAAGGAGCTCAATGATTTATATAATGATCTTATAGCTTTTGAACCTGAAGTTGAAAGCAGAAAGAAAATTGTTGGTGAAGCACAAGGCTCTCATAATGCTGCTTTCATGTCCATGGGAAGGTCTAAGGTAGATTCAAAGAGTTATGGATCTGTACCTGTTGTGAAAGCTGTAGGATCTGGATCATCATTTATAACACAGGAAAAGTCTACAGATCAAGTTGTAGAAGCTTTCTTTGCTAGTCATGTGAACTCCTCACTGACTAATGAAGAATTAGAGCAAGTAAATCCTAATGATCTAGAAGAAATGGACATAAAATGACAGATGGCTATGATTACCATGAGGGTAAAGAGGTTTTTGCAGAGGACAGGAAGGAATAATTTTGCAGGTAAAAGGGATGACAATGTGGGGTTTTACAAGAGCAAAATGGAATGCTACAACTGCCACAAATTGGGTCATTTTGCTAGAGAGTGTAGATCTCCAAGGCAAGAGGGAAATGGACAGAGATCTGGTGGATATAATGATGCATACAATGGTCCTCAGAAAAGAACCATTCCAGTTCAAGAATCTACACCAAATGCTCTTGTTTCACAAGATGGTCTGGGTTATGATTGGAGTGATCAAGCTGAAATGGAACCTCAGAATCATGCTTTAATGGCTATTGGAGAAGAAGATATATCAGATGAAGTTCCTTATGAGGTACAAGCAAAATTATGTTCTAATGTGTGTAAAAAAACTGTTAAACATTACAGAGATCATAATGCTACAATCTGTAAAGAACTTAAGGAATGGGACATTAGAAGCCAACACACAACCTTAGCAATAGAAGATTTAGAAAAATAGATAAAAGCATACAAGAAAAATGAGGAACAATATGATTATGACCTTAAGTATGCTCAGTATGAAAAAGATATATTGCAAAATAAGGTTGATGATTTGAGTAAGAAGTTAGCTAAAGTCACTGCTGAGAAAGAAAGTATCAAACTTACAGTGACTGATCTAGAGAATGCTTCTGAAAGTGTTCAAAATCTGATTAAGAATCAAATTCATGATAAGATTAAAACTGGATTAGGTTATAATCTTAACAGTGTACCTCCACCTTACAATCACACATACATGCCTCCTAAAACTGACTTAGACATAAGTAAGCTTAAGGAGAAAATGATAGATGAAGTTAAGAAAGTAAATCTTGTTGTTGCATTGAACAAAAATGCAAATGATCTAGAAAAGGTTGAGGTATCTGAGTGGAATTCAGATGATGAGGATGAACCTAAGAAAAATGAGAAAGTTTATTCAAAAATTAACTCTGTTACTGGGCTAGTATCTAAGTTTAAGGCTGAGAAACTAGCAGAGGGTAAGAAATTATTCCAAGAAAAGGCTAAGATTAACTTAAAAATCTGAAGGAAAAAGGTGTTAGTACATCTGTTAACACACCTGTAAATAATAAAACTATTGTCGTTAAATGTACCAAATGTGTTTGTACAGCTAGTTCATCATCATCTTCAAAATCAAATAAAAATTCAAGAGGAAACCAAAGAAACTGGAATCAAATGGTTTCTCAAAAACTTGGATCTAATTTCAAAAGAGTTGATGAGAAAGCTTGTTTCATCTGTGGAAGATTTAATCATCTTCAAAATGACTGCTATTATAACCCAAGATCTCAAAGGGTTAAGCAATCATCATGGACTACTGCTGACAGAATTAACCATCAAAATTTCAAAACAAAAATTAATTCTGCCAGTTTAGTGAAGAAGTCAAAGGAAAAAGTTAACTCTGCTGTACCAAAAGGAAGTGCAGGAGTGTTGACAGAAGTCAATGCCAACAAAACTAAATTGACTGTAACAAATTTTAATTCTGCCAAGCATAACAACAATGTTAATTCTGCTAGGCAAATCAAAGTTGATTCTGCTAAGCAAAAGTTAAACAACTTTAGTTCTGCTAGGCAAAATAGAAGTGGTCCAGTAATTCTGCCAGATCATTTAATTCTGTTAAGTCAAACATCAGTTGTGTTTGGAAACCAACTAAAATGACATCAGCATCAATGACTTTCAAAAGAGTTGATGTTTGTTGGAGCAAAAGTGTCTAAAGCTTGATTTTATTTGCTTTGTAAATTTGACTAAGTGTTTTGATTCTTGCGACAATAGGAGATCCGTGAATGGCCATTGCCGTATGTAAAAGTCATTTCGACAATAGCATTGTCGGAGTTGACCAAGTCAAATAGTTTAAGTATTGTCGCACATAAGTATTGTCGCACAGATTAGTCTATATATAGGCTTTTAGTTGAATTTTTTTGACAAGTCTTTTGTAACCATTGTTGTAGTGTTCTCTCTGTGTTCTTTAAATACAAAAGCAAATTTTGATTGAATACTTCTTGTTCTCTTATTCATATATTGATATATATCTTGTATTCCGCACAAGATATATAAGTTCTAGTTGCGATTCGTGATCCACGGCACTACATTGTTGATGAAAAAGGGACACCCACAACCAAATTGGTTTGAGCTCCCAAGAGAAACTGATCTTTTGTCATTTATATGTGCAAAGCAAAAAAAAAGCTTATGGCACATTGATAGTGGATGCTCTAGGCACATGACAGGAGATAGAAGCAGGTTGGAGGACTTCAAAGCTCTTGATGGAGGTCCTGTAGCATTTAGAGGTAATCCTAGAGGAGGAAGGATTACAGGAATGGGAAATGTCAACAGTGATAAGATGAGCTTCAATGATGTGTACTATGTTGAACAATTGAGGTATAATTTGCTAAGTATCTTCTATTGTAAGTTGGGGGGTAAACCAGGATTTGACAAGTCGAAGGTTCGGTGTTACAACTGTCAGAATTTAGGACACTTTGCTCGGGAATGTGAGAAAAGCAAAGAACCTACATCTGGTTTCACCAAGCCTTCTGCATCCAAAACCTATTCTTCTGCTCAACCACAATCTTCTGGAAAAGATACATCTCCTACTCCCACATCATCAGCACTAGTTTCAACTGTAGATGAAATCTATGATTGGAGTGCGCATGTGGAGGAATATTCTCATAACCAAGATTTCATGGCAAATGTCTCTGAGGTTGATTCTTCTCCATTTGAACAAATTTGTTCAAAATGTACTGACTTAAGTGATCAACTCAGTCTTTACAAAACTCAAAATCAACAGCTTTTAATTGACATTGAAATGATTAAAAATCAAAATAAGGAGTTGGTGGAAAACAACAAGCTTTTAAATAAACGTTTTGAGTCAACTGATGTTGAAACTCATGATTTGAAAGCTAAAATTTTAAATCAGCAATCCATCATAAACAGTTATTTGGTTGAGATGGATTTACTTAAACAAGAAAAATCTGAAGCTGATTCTAAAATTTTAGATCTTGAAAGACAATTGTTGAATGTTTCTACATCAGCAGTGGTTTTTGATGAAATTATCCATCAACAACGTTTAGATACCAAATCTAAATCTGGTATTGGATATCAAAATGATTTAAATACAAAAGCCAAAGCATCAAAAGCAGAGTCTAATGCTGGAATTGGATATCATTTTGTTCCATCACCAAAATCTTATTTTCAATTGCCAGTTAAAGATGAATCTGATTCTGAGTTTGTGTATGGGAAGGGAAAAGTTGATGATTCAAAACCTCAAGATGAAGCAACTCAAAAGGTTTCTTCTAATGAGAGTTCTGAATCACCACATAGAATAATTCATCAGATTTTTCTAATCAATCTTCAAAGATGAAGAACAATGATTGTGATGATTGTGAAAAGAATAAGAAGTGTGTTTTGAATCAAAATGATAAAGAAAAATCTAAAGCTTGTGAAATTCCAAAACAAGTTACCAAGATTTTGAAAAGAACTTCTTCTCCAAACAAATCACAATCATCTTCTTCATCACCAAAAGGTCAATATCATGCTTCCAAACCTGACTTTTCAAACTGTGAAGCTTCTACTAGTAAAAGCTCATATTCTAAATGTGATGCTTCTACAATTAAACCTTCATATCAAGGTTCTCATAAAAGTTTTCATTCTCGGAGAAAGTATGAAACACGAAGTTATTTCTATTGTGGAATTCGTGGACATCTTTTGAATGATTTTCATAAACTTGCTAGAAAACGTTCGAGAGAACATTCAAAGCAAGTTAAATCTTCAAAGGACAAAAATGTATCAAAATCACTTCACGAAAATCCACAAAAACTGAGAATCAATACTTTTGTTTCTTCCAAGAAGAAATCGTCATCTTATGATGCGTCAATTAATCACTCAAAAGATTTCAAAAAGGATTTCAAAGAAATTGACGTTTTCATCATAGATGAAATCACTGGACGACCCAAAGCCTCCAAGGCTTGGGTCTCCATTAGCAACTAATTGTTTCCATCAAATGTCTTGCAGTCATCCCGAGCTATCGATAATGTTTGGTACATTGATAGTGGCTGCTCAAGACATATGACCGGGAATCTCTCCTTACTTGAAGATGTTAAAATCAAAAATGGAGGGTTTGTTGCTTTTGCGGGAGATAAAGGAGGAATGATTTCAGGCGAAGGAACTGTTACAAATGGTGAAATAAGTTTTGACAAAGTGAATTATGTTGAACAACTTCAACATAATTTACTTAGTGTTTCACAAGTGTGTGACAAAAAGCTGTCAACATGGTTCAATGATGAAGAATGTTTGATTCTCAAACCAGGATTTGTTTTACTAAAGGAATGGATTCTTATGAGGGCTCCTAGGGTTAAAGATATGTATATCCTAGATATGCGTTCTATAACTCCTACAATGGAGCATACTTGTTTGTTGTCAAAAGCATCAGAGAAGGACTCAGTTTTATGGCACCGACGGATGGGTCATATCAACTTTAGGAAAATGAACTTTTTAGTCAAAATGATTTAGTGATTGGAGTTCCTAAACAGACTTTTTCACTAAATGATCATTGTTTTTCCTGTAAAAAGGGAAAACAAACTAAAAAGTCTCATAAACCTAAGTTGGTGAATTCTATTAACACTCCATTGGAACTTCTCCATATGGATTTGTTTGGCCCAGTTAGTGTGAGGAGTATTGGTGGTAAATCCTATTTCTTGGTAATTACTGATGATTACTCAAGATTTTCATGGGTTTACTTTCTAAGTACCAAAGATGAGAAGGCTGAGAAAATTAAGTATCTGATTTTACGATTAGAGACTTTATTTTCGTTGAAAGTAAAGAGGTTACGAAGCGATAATGGAACGGAGTTTAAGAACTACATCATGGAAATGTTCTGTCTTCAACATGGTATTTCACAACAATTCAGTGCTTCTCGAACTCCACAGCAAAATGGAGTTGCTGAAAGAAAGAACAGAACATTGATTGAAGCTGCAAGAACTATGCTTTCAGATGCAAAGTTACCAACAACTTTTTGAGCAGAAGCAGTTAATATGGCTTGTTTCGTGTTAAATAGAGTTCTTGTGGTCAAAGACAAGAAGAAAACGAGCTATGAGTTATTGAATAATCGGAAGCCGAATATTCACTTTCTGGAACCTTTTGGAAGCCCATGTTTATTGATGAAAACTAAGGATCGTCTTTCAAAATTTGCTGAGAAATCTGAATCTGCATTTTTCTTAGGTTACTAAGCAAATTCTCAAAATTAAAGAGTTTATAACACGACATCACATCGAATAGAAGAATGCTATGAGGTTGAATTTTTGCGGTATTCTTCTTCATCCAATGGGATCGGTCCAGAATTTTTATTTGACTATGACTCATTCTTTAATTCTCTCGCTCCTTTTCAAAATGATGTGTCATCTTCTGTTGAGGATTCTGATGATTTTGTTATTCCGGTTCTTTCTTCTCCTGTTGAGCCAATTCTTTCTCCTGTTCCACCAGTATCTACTTCTAATCTTTCTCCTCCACAATCAACTGAAGAATCTATTGCTCATGAATCTTCTCAACCTTTGACAAAGATGAAGTTGACACAACTTCAAATCCTGATGATACTGAAGATTTTCATGAACCTTCTACTGAACTAGAAGATTCAACTCATGATGATTCTAGTGATGACGTAGTAAGTAATCCTGAGGAATCACATTTAGGAACCAACTTGAATGTGGAATCTGTTCCTACTTTGCGGGTTAATTCTGAGCATAAACATTCACTCACAAATGTGATTGGAGATGTTTCTGATGGAATCAAAACTCGACATCAACAAAAGTCTTCTACTTGTTTCTTATCACAGATTGAACCAAAGAATGTTCAGATAGCTTTGTCAGACTCTTCTTGGGTTCAAGCAATACAAGAAGAATTGCAGCAGTTTGTAAAATTGCAAGTTTGGACATTGGTGAAACCTCCCAAGGATATTCATCCAATTGGCACACGTTGGGTTTTCAGAAATAAGAAAGATGATCGAGGAATTGTGGTTCGTAATAAAGCAGGATTAGTGGTTCAAGGATTCACTCAAATTGAAGGTTTAGATTATGACGAAGTTTTTGCTCCGGTTGCTAAACTTGAATCCATTCAGATTTTTCTAGCATATGCTTCTTTCATGAATTTCAAAGTGTATCAGTTAGATGTCAAGTGTGCATTTTTGTATGGGAAAGTTCATGAAGAAGTGTTTATCAAACAACCACCAGGTTTTGAAGATCCTAAATTCCCAGATTATGTGTTTCAGTTGGATAAAGCCTTATACGGGTTACATCAAGCTCCTCGAGCTTGGTATGAGACTTTATCTCAACATCTTCTCGTTAATGGGTTTTTGAGAGGTCAAATTGATAGTACACTCTTCATTCGAAAAACAAAAGGAAATTTGCTACTCGTTCAAGTATATGTGGATGACATTATATTCGGGTCTACGAATGACAATTTGTGCAAAGAATTTGAGCATATTATGAAGTCTAAGTTTGAAATGAGTTCAATGGGGGAAATGTCTTTTTTTCTAGGTTTGCAAGTTCAGCAACTAGATAAGGGCATTTTCATACATCAAACGAAGTATGTTCATGACATCTTAAAGAAATTTACGATGTTGGATGCCAAATCTATTTCAACTCCCATTGATCTTGTTGAAAAAATTGGACCTGCTCTTGATGACACACAAACTGATCAAAAAGAATATCGGTCAATGATTGGTTCTCTTATGTACTTAACTGCTTCAAGACCTGATATTATGTTTGTTGTGTCTATTTGTTCGCGGTATGAAGCAAATCCCAAAGTCTCATATTTGAGGGCCGTACAAAGAATCTTTAGATATTTGAAGGGCAAGCCTGATCTAGGCATTTGGTACTCAAATAATGGAGATTTTTCACTTTCAACATACTCTGATTCTGACTATGGCGGATGTGGTATTGACTTCAAATCCACATCAGCTGGATGTCAATTTTTGGGAGATCGACTCATGACCTGGCAATGCAAGAAACAAAACACGGTTTCTACCTCTACTGCGGAGGCAGAATATATTGCTGCTACCAGTTGTTGTTCGCAAATCCTCTGGATTCAACAACAACTTTGAGATTGTGGTTTACTTCTTACCAAAACTCCTTTGCATATTGACAATACTGCAGCCATAAGTATCATACGTAATCCCGTTCAGCACTAAAAAACTAAACATATTGAAATACGTTTTCACTTTATCCGGGATTGCTATGAGAAAAACTTGATCATTTTGGTTCATGTTGACACATTGAAACAAAGAGCTGGTTTGTTTACCAAAGCTTTTTCAAAACCAAGTTTTGAGGAACTCATTTCGATGCTTGGCATGAAACATTTGGATCAAATTAAGTAACCTTTGGATCTTTAACATTTTATTTTCTGTTTGTTGTTTGATTGTTTTCTTTTATAAAAATAAAAATCCAAAAACATTTGAAAAATAAAAATCGGGGGAGATTTTGTGTAAAAAGTTGGGAAATGATAGTACATTGGGAAATGTATTTATAAATAATACGTAAAAGAAATGATAAGTACTATATTTGATGTGTTAGTAGGTTTACATAGCATTTTTAAACCAAATTTTCTACTAATCAATTTTATATGTGATTTATTGGTAGACATTTTTGCATTTAAAATATCTAGTCTAAGAAATTTTAATCATATATGCATATTAATTTACATAATCCAAAATATTAATATATGACAATCAAAGGTCTAATCAAAATCATCAAAGGTTATCAAAATGATGATAAATGTCTTCAATTTTGAAGGATTAGTATATTATGATTCATGATTTAGGGTCTTAATATTATGATATCTGGGGAAATATATTGACTATCTGTTGTACTGAGTACAGACCTTAGTTGATATATTTTTATTAAAGGACGTGCAAATATTCCAAAGTTTCATATATCAAATCAAAATAAATTTTATCACTCTGTTATACGATGTATAGACCTGTGATACAGTTTATAAGTCCAACCCGGGGTATGACATGTGTGACTAAGTGTCATTCCAACATATGTGTGTACTTCTAAAGATATCATCATATTCTCACTCTTTATATGAAAATATTAATATATTATGAATTTAAAAGAATACTTCTATTTAGATTATATAAAGTAATATGCATGTGAATAATAAAAGAATTAAAGATATTTAAATGCAGGAGTGTTTAAGAGAACAATAATACCAATAATCACATGTAGAATGATTCTTAGAAAGCATGTTTTATTAATGCTAAGTAAATTTAAAGAGGTCAAAAATACTAACAATCAAAATAGACTTTCATTTTTAAACAATAAAAATAAATACATTCATTTATCCCAATATGATCCCAACCCATGAGAATTACCCCAACAAAAATATTTTACTTTTATTTGTTATGTTAGTTTGAAAATATTTAGTTTAATGATTTTTCATTTTCTCAAATTTTTGTTTTAAAATAGTTTAGCATTTTATCCAAAGTAAATTTGATTTGATAAAAATGTTCATTAAAAGTTATTATCGGATTTATATATGTTGTTGGATTTTATTCACAGATATCATTTTTATTCACGGATATTTTTTATTCACAGATAAAAAGGGGGAAAAGTGTATAAGTATTTTAAATTTTGAAATTTTACACACTTTTTCAAAATCATCCGACAAACACAATTTTTCCGACAATAGCTATATCCGACAATACGCTGGCCATTTGATTTTCTCTTCGATTACTTTCTGTGTGCTTCGTTTCTTTCGATTTTGTTCTGACAGAATTGAACGCCTTATCATTCCGCATCGATTGGTATAAATTTCCCTCTTTATCTTCTTGTAAATAAGTTTTAATCGTTGAAATTGTGCAAAACACACTGTTCATGAACAGTACTCTAGAAATTGTCCGACAATAACCATTGTCAGATGAACAGTGAATTAGGGTTTTGATGCGTGAATAGCTTATTCACGCATGAACAGTGTTCCGTGAATCTGACTTGTTGACTTTGACTTGTTTGAATACTTGTTACAACAATTTATTATTATTATCGCATGAACAGTACTTATTCACGCATGAATAGTACTCCGAAAAATGTTATTCACTCATGAACAGTGTTCTGTGTATCACTATTGTCGTATAATAATGTGATTGTCGCATAAATAGTGCTCAAAGTTCTTATTGTCGTATACTTTCAACACTTAGAAATTTTTTAGATTTTTGAGACTTGAATTTTTTTTCAAAGTATGTTTAAGTTCTTTGCTTAACATATACTTTGTGCAGTTTGTATATGTATATCCATGGCAGCTCTTGATCCTATCGCTGCAGCACAACCTGATGTGCTTCGAAGGCCTGTTGTTTTTGAAAAGAGACACAATGCCACAGCTTATCTACTTGAGGAACCGGATAAACCTGAAACCAGGAAATTCTTTCCTATGGTTAGGTTTCTTTTACGTTCAAGGATATCTCATGCCTTGACTGTTCCTGTGGCCAATATCTATGAGGATCATATGACTGATTTCTAGGTAACTGCTGAATATCACACGGATGTTCAACCTTCTTGTATCACTGCGACAGTTGATGGAAGACCTCTTGTTCTTACTGAGGAATTGATTAGGCATACTTTGCACTTAAGTGATGATGTAAATGCTTTAAATAATATTCCCCGAAATATTATTTATGATTGTCTTCAACAAATGGGATGTACAAAAGGACTACGAGATGTCCAGATTATGAAGAATCATTTTTGCCCACATTGGAAGTTCTTGGCTCACACGTTGATTGGTTGTATCTCTCCACGAAAAGCTGGATTTGACGCAATGAGTTACCACTTAGCTGGTTTAATGACAGCTTTGGTACTCAACATTCCATACAACTTTTCGAGATATATTTTTGATAATCTGGTTGGGAACATCAACGAAGATGGATTTTTCATGTACCCACGATTTCTTCAGTTGATTTTTGATCAACATATTCAAGGAATTACATATCATGGAGAAATTTTGCATTATACTCCGATTCCCAAAAGAGTGTTTGCTGACTGTAACAAGTTATCGTGGTAAACCTACACCACCAACTGTTGATCTCTTTGGGCATATCATTGATGAAGACTTTCTTCCACCTCAGATTGACATTCAAATGGAATCAGATGATGATAGTAAGGAAGCTTCAGCTAAGGGGGAGTCAGTTCAAGAAGAAGATGAACTTCAAATTGTTCATGAGATTGATGATGTTGTTCAACAAAATCTTGATCATCCTGTTGAGATTGAATCATCTAGTTCTGAGGATGAGGAACCTATTCGTCCTAAGACTATTGAAGAATCTTTAGCTTCTTAACGACTTACTGAAGAAAATATCGAGAAGGAAATACAAGATTTAAGACGACAACGAGAAGAGGCACAGGATCCTGAATATATTCCTGAGTCTAGACCTACTCAAAGAAGGAAGCTGCTTGTATCTTCTGAAGCTGGATCTTCTTCTTCTTCATTACCAGTGACTTCTTCTGCAATATCTTTTTCTGAATCTTTGCCAGTCACTTATTAAACAATGCCTTCTTCTTCTATATCAATGCCTGTTATTTCTTCTGCACCTGGTATTTCTACTTCTCTTCCTATTCCTTCATCCATACCTGTTACTTCATCTTCTACAGCTGCTGGAACTTCATCTACCACAACTACTCCTACTGTGAGTATGTCAGCTCTTGATGCTTCTCTTCAAAGAGCTGTGACTCCTTTGATGTTTCTGGTGGATAAATTACGAGATGATTTATTTCATGCTTTGCAACGAATTGGCACTCAGGATATTCTTATTGCCAATCAAGGTCAACAAATCACTTCTCAGACCTTAAGGATTGAATCACTCGAACAAGAAGTCTTTCTTCTGAAAGAAAAATTAGGTGATCAGGGGGAGAATGTGCATGAAGTTGATGATGTTGATGATAATGAAAATGATCAGAATAATGATGATCAAGGAAATGCTGGATTAAATGATCAAGGAAATGAAGGATCTGATGATGATGATGATGTTGAAGGAAATAATGATAGTGATTCTGATGATTCTGATAATTCTGGAAATGATGATAATGGTGATCAACCAAATTTTTCTCAAGCAATGGTACTAGTTCAGAATGTTGAAGAGGAAGAACCTTTGAATGTTGAACCAATAAGTTCTGTTCCTTCTCTGGTTTTAACTCCCGAACCAAGTTTTGAAAATATGGAGTTTGATGATCTTGGTGAAGAAGATTTAAATGATTTATATCTTGGAAATTTGTTTGATGATCTTGGAGAATCTTCTATGTTTGAGATTGGTGAATCTTCACGTAGATTTGATCAAGAGGAGTTATCAGATAGTATTGACGAAGAAGAGATTCTATGTCCTACTCCCTTGAATATTATCGTTGAAGATTTGGTCCCGTTTGTGGAGTTATGTAATAATGGTGAATATGATTTTGATGAATTTGATGATCCAATATTTCCTCCAGGGTTTGAGCCAGACTTTGATGATGTTCATGTTGAAGATTGGGAAGATTCTGATGATGAATTGCATCCAGAAAAAGTTCAGTCTGATATGTGTTCTCAAGAAGGGTTTTGGGTTGATTCGGACGAAGAAAAAGAACCTGAACAAAAAGTTCCTTGGTGGTTTTCTAAACAACCTGAGCCTGAGATTATAAAGACCGGAAAATTCTTCAAAATTCCAAGACATGAATGTGTGGGAAGGATTATTCGATGGAAGTATGATAATGATAACAAAGTGTTTATCATCAAGAGAACAGATGGGCTGCAATATTTTTATCCAACTTTTAAAGCTCTTGAGAACTTCCAAAGTGTGAAATCAATCATATCGCTTCAATTAATATTATAAATCATTCTAAAAATGGTTTGGTGAATTGGATGACTGAAGTTCTCTCTCGTGAATGCAATAAAGGAAAATACATTTGGGTTAAAGAGACGTTTCCAAGGAAAACTGTGGATTACTTTGACATTGAACCCATCTCAAATCAACCATGAGTAATCACTACTTATCCAAGGGTAAAATGTCTGAGGAAAATTCCACTTGAAAAACTTCCAGTTAATTTTTGGAAATTCGTGAGTTATTGGAAGTATAATGGGAACACGGGAGAAGCAGAAATTGCTTGTTATGATATAGATACCAAGGGAGAAATAATGTGGAATCAAGAAACGATTGTATATGTGTTCGATCCCTTGAGTTTGATAAATCTCTCAAAAGATGATCTGGAAGTTCTTCTAGTGAATCCAATTATCTATGATGATGCATTTGATGATGAAGTCATGGCCTTGAAGTTTCAAAGAGTTGTTGACGTATGCTGTGCTCAAGGTGTTCATGTTGGTTGTAATTTGCCTGGATATACATAAAGTTCAAGTTTTAATATATCAAGCATTATCCAAGGGGGAGTTTGTTGGAGCAAAAGTGTCTAAAGCTTGATTTTAATTGCTTTGTAAATTTGACTAAGTGTTTTGATTCTTGCGACAATATGAGATCCGTGAATGGCCATTGTCGTATGTAAAAGTCATTCTGACAATAGCATTGTCGGAGTTGACCAAGTCAAATAGTTTAAGTATTGTCGCACATAAGTATTGTCGCACAGATTAGTCTATATATAGGCTTTTAGTTGAATTTTTTTGACAAGTCTTTTGTAACCATTGTCGCAGTGTTCTCTCTGTGTTCTTGAAATATAAAATCAAATTTTGATTGAATACTTCTTGTTCTCTTATTCATATATTGATATATATCTTGTATTCCGCACAAGATATATAAGTTCTAGTTGCGATTCGTGATCCACGGCACTACATTGTTGATGAAAAAGGGACACCCACAACCAAATTGGTTTGGGTTCCCAAGAGAAACTGATTGTTTGTCATTTATATGTGCAGAGCAAAAAGAAAAGCTTATGGCACATTGATAGTGGATGCTCTAGGCACATGACAGGAGATAGAAGCAGGTTGGAGGACTTCAAAGCTCTTGATAGAGGTCCTGTAGCATTTAGAGGTAATCCTAGAGGAGGAAGGATTACAGGAATGGGAAATGTCAACAGTGATAAGATGAGCTTCAATGATGTGTACTATGTTGAATAATTGAGGTACAATTTGCTAAGTGTTAGCCAAATAACTGAGAAAAGGAACCCAGTGTTCTTTAATGACACAGAATGTTGTATTCTTCCTGAAAAGTTTATTCTTGACCCAAAAATGATTTTGATGAAAATTCCCAGAAAGAACAACATGTACAGCTGTGAATTGGCTAAGTTTGTACCTAAACCTGAATTGAACTGTCTTATTTCAAAAGCAACTGTTGATGAATCTGACCTTTGGCATAGAAGGATGTGTCACATGAATTTTAAAACGATAAACAAACTTGTTATAGGAAAACTTGTCAGAGGTTTACCAAAGAAAACATATTCATGTGATGACCATTGTGTTGCATGTCAAAAAGGCAAGTAACATAAATCCTCTTATAAGACCAAAACACTGAACTCTATTGACTCACCTTTACATTTACTACACATGGACTTATTTGGACCTACAAATGTGAGTAGTATAGGTAAGAAGTCATATTGCCTAGTGATCACTGATGATTATAGCAGGTTTAGTTGGGTATTCTTTCTTAGAACCAAAGATGAGACTGGAGGAATACTAAGGTCTTTCATCATTAAGATTGAAAATCAAACCAATAGGAAGCTGAAAATCATCAGGAGTGATAATAGAACAGAGTTTAGAAATCAAGAGATGGATAAATTCTGTGAATCCAAAGGTATAGATAGACAACATAGTGCTCCTAGAACTCCACAACAGAATGGAGTAGCAGAGAGAAAGAATAGGACACTTATTGAGGCTGCTAGAACCATGTTAGCAGATGCTAAACTACCAATGACCTTTTGGGCAGAAGCAATTAGCACTGCTTGTTATGTCCAGAACAGAATATTAGTTGTTAAGCCTCACAACAAGACACCTTATGAGTTATTTTTAAATAGCAAACCTTTAGTTAGCTTTCTTAAACCATTTGGATGTCCTGTTACTATCTTGAATACCAAGGATCAGTTAGGAAAATTTCAAAGTAAGGCTGATGAGGGGTTCTTTGTTGGTTACTCTTTTCAGAGAAAAGCATATAGAGTATTCAATAGTAGAACTAGAATAGTGGAGAGACCTTGGATGTGACCTTTGATGAGCACACACCTAATACCTTAGGAAAAGGTCCAGCTCACCTGTTTGACATTGATGCATTAACCAAATCTCTTAGATATATGCATGAGTCATCAAGTGTAGGTACAAGTACAAGTACAAATGCAGATACAAGTACAGGTCAACAAAGAAGCAAATCACCACAATTTGTTTTGTTTCCAACATGGTTACCTGACCCACCTGCAGTGTTTGAGTCTTCCACTCCTGATCAACAACAGAGTTCAGAGTCCATTACATCAAACCTGGATGATAATGGTGCATATGGTGATGGGAATACATCATCAGATCCAGATTGTCCTCAACAAGAAGAAGCATCAAATGAAACTCCGATAAATGAAGATGCACAGGAGGATCAACAACCATCAAGGATGGATGAGTCAGAATCAAGTGGTCAAATGGATCAAGAAGACACCAATCTGGATCAGAATTTTACCAATTTGGAATCTGGGATAGAGATGGCAGCTGGTCCATAATATCAGGCTCACAAAAAGCTATATGCCACTGGACAATGTCATTGGAGCCATTGATGCTCCCATGCAAACAAGAAGGTCATCTAAAACTATTGATGAAAATGCAAATTTCTCTTTATTTGTTTGTTTTCTATCACAGATGGAGCCCAAGAAAGCTGTTGAAGCTTTGAAAGATCCAAGCTAGATTGAGGTTATGCAAGAGGAGCTACTTCAATTCAAAATCCAAAATGTGTGGACTTTGATGGATCTTCCCAGAGGAAAGAGGGCAAATGGTACTAGATGGGTATACAGAAATAAGAAAGATGAGAGAGGCATAGTAATTAAGAACAAGGCTAGATTGGTTGCACAGGGATACTCTCAAGAAGAAGGAATTGATTATGATGAGGTATTTGCACCTGTGGCAAGAATTGAGGCCATTAGATTGTTCTTGGCTTATGCTTCTTTCAAGAATTTCAAGGTATACCAGATGGATGTGAAGTGTGCATTTCTGAATGGAAATATAGATGAAGAGGTGTATGTATGTCAGCCACCAGGGTTTCAGGATCCCAAATATCCAAATAAGGTGCTTAGATTGGACAAAGCACTTTATGGATTACATTAGGCTCCTAGACCTTGGTATGATACTCTGTCTGTGTATCTGTTGGATAATGGTTTCAAAAGAGGTGCTATAGATAAAACCTTGTTTATTAAAAGAATTGAAAGTGATATTCTACTGGTACAAATCTATGTAGATGATATCATTTTTGGTTCTACAAGGGATAGTCTTTGCAAAGAATTTGAAACTCTTATGCATCCGGAATTTCAGATGAGTTCAATGGGAGAGTTGACTTTCTTTTTGAGACTTCAAGTGAAACAGAAAGCTGATGGAATCTTCATAAGTCAGGATAAGTATGTGAAAGACATTTTGGACAAGTTTAGATTCAATGATGCAAAGGTTGCAAGCACACCAATGGAAACACATAAACCACTACTTGCAGATCTTGAGGGGGAGTGTGTTGATGAACACCTCTATAGATCCATGATAGGTTCACTGATGTATCTTACATCCAGTAGACCAGACATCATGTTTGCAGTATGTGTGTGTGCAAGGTTTCAAGCTAATCCTAAGTTGTCTCATCTTCATGCTATAAAGAGAATTTTTAAATACCTAAAGGGTCAATCTAAATTGGGCCTATGGTATCCAAAGAATTCTTCTTTCAACTTGGTAGCATATTCTGACAGTGATTATGGAGGTAACAATATGGATAGAAAGTCAACTTCAGGAGGATGTCAGTTCTTGGGAGATAGGTTAGTATCTTGGCAATGTAAGAAGCAAACTACAGTGTCTA
The DNA here is from genome assembly GCA_963422505.1 of Pseudognaphalium luteoalbum. Lineage (NCBI taxonomy): Eukaryota > Viridiplantae > Streptophyta > Magnoliopsida > Asterales > Asteraceae > Pseudognaphalium > Pseudognaphalium luteoalbum. The sequence goes on from OY730196.1 coordinate 56,658,474, forward strand.
CATCAACAGCAGAAGCAGAATATGTTGTTGCATCAAGCTGCTGTGCTCAAATCCTATGGATTCAAAATCAGATGCTAGACTATGGTTTGACTTTTCTAAATACTCCCATGTATATTGACAATAATGCTGCTATATGTATCATTAATAACCCTGTAAAGCATTCTAAAACAAAGCATATTGAAATTAGATATCACTTCATTAGGGATTGTAATGAGAAAAGATTAATTCAGATTTTCAAAGTACATACTGATAATCAACTTGCAGACCTGTTCACAAAGGCTTTTGATGTTGGAAGGTTTAAATTTTTGGTTACTGGTATAGGAATGATAAACAGCTCATTATAATCATTATCTAATTTCAAAATGTTTTTAAAAGGGGTTAAGTTTGATACATTAGTTTGTTATAGCAGAAATTATAAGGATTTCAATATCTATACTCTCATTATTTAGTTCTGTTAATATAGAGATTGGTTACCTTATTTTGTTCTGCTAGTACAAACTATTTCTGCTAGTTCAACCGTATTTTTGAACTAACATGTTGCAGGATTAAAAGATCAAAGTTGTTAGTTCTGCTAACTCTATTTTCAAAAGTATTAATTCTGCTAGCACAAGTTAGTTATGCTGGCTCTATTAATAAATAAGTGATGTGGCATTGCCCAAGTGTGAAGAAAGGTTGAAATTAGTTCTGTCAGCTTTAATATGAAAAACTTAATTCTGTCAGTACCTTTTTCAAACTTTAATTCTGCTAGTGTTGTTTTAGGGCTTGAAAGTACTGTTCACCTTTTTAATGGTATTTAACCTGCCAAACACTACACTTTTTCAATTCACTTGCACTTTTTCTTGAAAATTGAAATCCGATTAAAAAATCTCTCAAAACCTCTCAAACCTACTTGCAATTTTAATATTTAACAATGGCATCATCTTCTTCTTCTAAGCAACTCGACATTGGTGACCAACATAACGTCTGTGGGTATCTACTCAAATCACAGGGGTCAGATGGTTACCTTGAAATTATAGACTTCTTGAAGTGTACATCCATCAGGTTTGCACTTATTGTTAATCCCATGATTTACATTTCACATATTAATGACTTCTGGACATCTGCCGTGGTGTCAGAAGAAGATGGGGTTAAAACAATAATAACAACAGTAAATGAGAAGCGTATTTCTGTAACTGAAGCATCCATACGTGCTCATCTTTTACTAGATGATGCAGATGGTATGGAATGCTATGCTACTTCTCAAATACATGATCAACTTGTGTTGTACGGGTATGAGGGGGAGAGAACAGAAAAATTAACTTATTACAAACAAATGTTCTCTCAACAATGGAAATTTTTAATTCATAACATACAACACTGTATTTCACAAAAGAAAACTTCTTGGGAACAATTTAGCAGCAACATTGCTTCTGCTTTAATCTGTCTTGCAAACAATGAGAAGTTTAATTTTTCAAAGTTGATTTTCAATGGGATGGTAAATAATCTTGAGAAACCAAAAGATAAATTTTTAATGTATCCAAAATTTTTACAACACATCATTGATCAAGAAATTCAAGATCTACCCAGGGAAGGTGGTAGATTAATCCTCTCTAATTTATCCAAAAAGACTTTTGCAAATATGAGGAGAAAGGGGATGGTTAAAGGGAAAGAATTTTCTGGGAAGGTGACCAATCTAACTGATCACATGTTGAACATGCCTTCCACTATGCCACAGGAAGTAGAAACTCCCACTACTTCTCAACCAAGTGGTGTAGGTTCAAAAGGAAAAACAAAAAGAACAAGGGACCCACAGCCTGCCAAATCTAAAGCCAAAAAGGCTAGAAAACAGGCAAATGAGGCTCCTCTTCCTCATTTGTCTCAGTCCACAAACAAAAATGAAAATGAGGTGGTCACTGAGGAGCAGAGAGACCATATAGAAAGGGCTACCACTACTGTTGCTACCTCACTAGGAGAACAGAACAGTGGTACTGGAACTAGGACCCAATCCATGGAAACACAGGATACTGAGATGCCATTGGACTCCTCTATTGCTGAGGATCCAGTGGATATCAATGTATCCAGTGGTCTCAGGTGCCAAGAAACCACATTGGGGGCTAATGATGCTCAAAATAGGTCTGAGACATTGGCTAAAACTTCCAATGATCCATTAAAAGAGGGTAACACTTCTGGCAATGGTGAGGATAGCTTAACTTTAAAGGAATTGATGGCTATCTGTACCAAGTTGTCAAAGAAGGTGGAGGATCAAAGGGGGGAGATTGCCCAGTTAAAGGAAAAGGTGGATTTACTAATGAAGGAGATGGAGGAATATAAAAGTAAGGCTAAGAGTAAGTCTGCTAGACTGAAAAGATTACAAAGTGATGAGAACACAAGTAATGAGGAAATTGCAAATCAGTTTGAATTCACTGGTGCAGGGGGAGCAGGAAAGGTAGGATTGACTAAGGAGCAGGCTGATCTAATTCTGGCTGAGGAAGAGCAGAAGAAACAATATGAAAAGGATTTTGATGATCTAGAAAAGCCTGCAGATGATGTGATGGAAGTGGCTGGAAATATACATGATGATGTAAGTGCTGAGCAGCTTGGGAATGTGGTTGGAAGCTTAATTTTGGAAGTATTAGATGAAGACATATCAGATGCTGCAAAGACAAGTGCTAAGGATATGTTGGATAGTGCTGCTGGTATTACTCCTGCTGGATTGAATGCTGCAGTTAGTTCTGCTAGTGGGATGGCAGATGCAGGAATTAGTACTGCTGGTGCAAATGATAGTTCTGCTAGTACTCTAGTTAGTTCTGCTGGGGTAAATGAGCCAGAAATGGTTAAGTCTGTCAGTTCAAAGGAAAAGATTAGCTCTGCTATGACTGATAGTGAGCAGATTGCTGCAGATTGCTGCAGATACACTACTAAAAGTGGCCAAGAGTCCAGTAGAGAAGGAAAAGAGCACAGAACAAGGAAGGAGCTCTACTGGAATCACAATCAAAGAAATTTCCTTTTCACATGTTAGGCCTGAAGTAGTTAATGAAGCCATAAAGCAAAAGGAGATTGGTTTGGTTAAGGCTAAAGGAAAAGAGAAAATGGTTGAGCCTGTAAAACCATTAAAGAAAAAGTAGCTAGAAGCTGTGAGTGAGAGAGTAACTAGAGATCTACAATCTCAATTCAATTATGAGGGCAGGAGCAGATTTATTGAGGTCGACATGGGGGATGATGTGAAAGTATTGATGACCCCAGAAGAGAAAATTTTCTTTGATCACTTATTGGCTGATGGGACTCACAAAGCTCAAATGGAAGGGTTCACCCCTGATCAAAGATTGATATGGTATCTTGATATTCTTGAGCAAAGAAGAAAGCATGATGCTCAGAAGAAGATGGAGGAGAAAAGAAAAAGATCTCCTACTCAAAGGCAACTTAAAGATCAATATGCCAGAGTGGTCAAGAATAACACCGGGAGAACACTGAAAGAGCTTATGACAATGGACTTCTATGATATTGAAAGAATCTATCTGAAAATTCAAAGGGATATTGAAGAAAGTACCAAAAGATCATTAGAAGAAGAAGCCAAGAGTGCAACTGCTGCCAAAGTGAAAGTTTTAACAGCTGCAGAGAAAGAAAAACAGCAGAGAATGGCAGAAATAGAAAGAGCAAAAACTGAGATGGAAAAGAAAGAAAAAGATGATCTTGATGCTTTGAAAAAGAAAATTCCAAAAGAAACCCTTCAACTCAGAAGAAGAAAAAGAATGGCTGTGAGAAATGATCATGATGACATGGCAAAGGATGCAAGTGAAACAGAAGTACCTACTGGGGTGCCTTCTACATCTGAGCCTGCACAGTCTGTTGAAGAAGAAGTGGTTGATTGGAACAAAATCAGATCAATGGTGGAAGTTGAAAGTCCTAGAGTGCCAATTGTTGTACATTTTCCTGTGCTTGATTGGTTGTGGGAATCTGATGAAAAGATGAGGAAATGGCTTAAGATTGTGAGAGCTGGGAACTCAGAGGAAAAGTTTCTATCCTTCTACAGCTGCATTAAGAAACTATCCAGGGATGATTTGGATGACATGTGGAGGATTGCAATGAGAAAGTATCAGAATGCAAAGAAGCATAGTGATGAACACATTGTCTACAACTATCTTTCAATCCTGAATGAAATGGATGCTGAGAATGAATTCTATAAGGATAGAACTCTTGCTACAACATGGCACTGCTACTCTCACAATGGAGTACATATGGTACAGCTTAAGAGCAGTGTATGTGGATACTTCTTCATTGGCACAGAGTATCCATGGAATGTATATCAATTAGAATCTATGCTGAAACTAAATATCAACTGTGATGATATGGATACAGCTGCCTCTTTGGTTCATGAAGTTCAGCAATTTTACAAAAGGGCTCTTGAAAGACATGCTGTTAAAAATGAAGAAATCAGAAAGGAAAGAGAAGCTGAAATCAAAAGAAAAATTCAGAAGGGTTTGAAGAAGAAAACTTGAATCTGTTCATAGAAAGATCAAGTTTAGGGGGAGATTGTTGGGCTAAAATATGTTGAAGATCAAATGAATAAATATTCTAAGTGTTTAGCTCTGTTGAAGTTAATTCCGTTAGTTATTAAAGACTTAGTTCTGCTGGTAGAGTTAACTCTGTTCATTTATTGAAGACAAAGTTTTTCAGAGTTAGTTCTGCTAGTCTTTTCTGCATTAGTTCTGCCAAGTCATTCTGCTGTTAGTTCTGCCAGACTGAAAGAATTCCAAGATTAGTTCTGCCAGTTGTTTTTATTAGTGCTGCTCATCATTTCTGATAGTTCTGCTCAGTGGATCTACTTTCTACCAACCCTACAGTACAAGTACACCTACTGCAAGCAGGCTTTTGAGGAACAGTGCACGCAGTAGACAAGGAATGGTAATGCATTTAATGCTAGCGTGTTTCCTAGAAAGACTTGTTCAAGTAAAGTAGATTTTGTATAGATTTTATACAAGTTGTTTTTTACTTGTTTTATATATAAGTAAGGCTAATGGTTCACTGTTGTACCTAAGTCTTTAGTCAGTTGTAACTTAGCTTCAAGGTGCTTGTAACCCTGATACAACAAGTGTAATTGAAGCTTTTGACTATTGAAACAATTGTGTTCTTGTTATACTTTCAAATCTGTTACAATCATACTACAAGTAATACATCTAATCTTCCTAACTTAACAAGTGTTATTCCGCAAACTTCTTGTTAAGAATTCATTGCTTGTGTTAATACATTTGTGTGAACAAGTGTAATTGTGGGACTTCACAATTGGAAGATTGCTAGGTATTTTGATTGGGGAAAATACCAATGGGATAAAAACAAACCTGATCACTTTTGAGGAATTCATTTGAGAAATCGAATGATTTATTCTCGTTATTTAATTTCATCCATTCTAGGTTTAAGCTATCAGTTCAAGAGGTTCAAATTTAAAAGTTCATGTCTAAAAGCCCGAAGAGATTCAAGTTTGAATGTTCACAACGTTCAAGATGACGTCTTTCAACTGGATATTTGTAGCGGTTCTTGACTTAATTGTGTCTAGTAATTCAATAAGTAACGATCAAAGTGTGTTTGTAAAGTCAATTATGTACACAATCATATGTCATACATGGTCAAATTTCAAATGTTATGGTTGTATCCTTGGATTATAAAGATGTCTAACCAATCATACATATAGCACAAAATTCCAATTTTATATATTTGTGAATAAATGATATGCCCAATCATTATTATATATACTATGGAGTAATATACATAAAGCATAAAGATGTTTTATATATGGAAAGTTTTACTCCATCCGTTCCATCTTAAGTGACTCGTAGTGATATAACACTCAGTTTTAGAAAGGTACAAAAGATTCCTTGTAAACCAAAAGGATTCCACCATTTATTTTTTATATGCTTTTTGTATGCTTGAAAATGAAAGTAGACATTTGAATTGTAACAAACAAAAATAGTAATGTAGACAATTAAAATGAGACGGAGTGAGTAAGATTTAAGACTTAACATTACTATATTAATTTATGTTATACTCGTATTATAAACTTATCATTTTCATTTTTTCCACTTTTAACTAATGCATCCCGAATTTGAGAAAACTATCATTATATTGAGTCACAATCATGAGTAATCAGTATATAAAATAACAAATATATTATACATCGAGTCACTATGTATAACAAAACGCCATATAACACTACATAGCGCAGGTAGTACGTTATTATTTTTTCTATATGGCTTTTGAGTTACTAGTAAAAACCAAATTCGTTTGTTGGCATTGAGAAATCGTTCAAGAATTCGATATAGCAATTATGCCAAAAAGACTCGAACAACAAAGTTTGTTTGGTCTTTACTGAAAACTTAATGGGCTAGCCCACAGTATATGGTTTACAGGACTAATGAGCTCTATATGAAAGCTAAATCTACAATATATGGATGGATTTCACATGTAAACATCTTATCTTCAAATTCATTGTCTAGAAACTTAGTTTAGATAGTAATAATTAGTATAATCCTTGGTATTATACTTTTCATTACAGATTAATAATGATCCAAATGTCGTGAAGAGATCGAATTTTTCAGCAGCTAAAATATACACTTTGGCAGAAAAATGATAAAACTGGATGCTTTTAACTCCAAGTCATACAAAGATGAAACAAAGCCAATATCTTTTCGATGAACAAACATGAATCTAGACGAGTATATATTTTTTAACTTAATATGATAAACATGAAAATTAAATGCCAAGCTAAATAGCTAATTAACATGTGCTTAGAGTACTTATCCTTTTAAGACTTGTTTGCTTACAAATAGATCTTCTTGACTTAATTGTAGCATTCTCCCTGAAGCAAGTAATCCAATCTTGACTTGGATTTGTTGTTTTATGTAACATGTAAATAACTTATATAATATAATTCATTAACAGTATCAAAATACAGTTTCTTTATAAGTTTACTAATATGCACATATAACATAAAAACAAAAGAAGCAACACCGTGACAATGAACAGAAACTTTTCACCATTTATTAGAAAATTCATGGCTTTTTTATAAGACAAAATTATACTTAATTAACATTGAGTAAAGTTTTCACACCTTTACAAAGCCTAATCACCTAACTTACATTCCACAAGAGAGCCTCTTTTGAAGACTTGCTTCATTGCCATGTTACATAAGGTGACCAAGATTAAAAAAAAAAAAAAAACATGAAAAAGAACGGAAAAAAATCAAAAAATGGGCAACCCATTTGTTTTTTCATGTCACATGTCGTCGGGTTTTTAGTGCCTTGAGTATTCACATACATGACCTCCATATCCTTCCTTCAAGTGAAATGACAATAATTGAAACATCATCATGGTAACGCCTTCGATCCCCTTGTGGTATTTCAAGCAACTCATGAAAATCAATTCCTATAAGTACAAAGTAATTTAATATCAGAAACATTTTGTAGAAACTTCTGATAGCAAGATAAGGCAAATGGGCGGGTTGCTCAGGTCGGATTACTAGTCAAAAGGTGTTTGGTACAACTTGAATAGGTCAGACCCTGTTGACCAGTTGACCCAAAACACTTGATGTCGATAATTGCTAACTTGTACGTATACTCATTTTATAAAAGTTAGAATTTTTCTGATTTGATCGTAAGTCAAATAAAATGTACTGTGGTTTTATGCATCAAACATACGCATTAAGCTTCTAATTTTATTTTTCATGATACTTTTTTGACCAGTTAAATATAAGGCATAGCCGAAATCGACCCGTTCTTTAGTAAATCAGTCTAAAGTGCCACCTCTAGTTTAACTCTCCTACAAGTCAAGATTGGAGTAAATACCAGCTTTCTTGGCTGCACGAAACAGAACTTCTTCTATTAGATGCTGAGCTGGGTCACCTTCTGGTGACCATTGAATAAAGAGCTCAACTTCAGAAACAGCCTCTTCATTTGTGAAGTACTGATAAAGCCCGTCTGAAGATAATATCAAGAACCTATCTCTCGGCCCTAATCTGTGATGGTAAAGACTCGGAAGACAGTTTATGTATGGAGAATTTCCCACATAATCGATCCTAAACATCTCTAACAGCGCATCATTCCATTTAGGCTGCCGAATATAAAGGAACAAGTTATAATCAGTTGCTATTAAAGAACAAAAGTCAAGGAAAATTCGAGCCATCTTTATTCTCCTTCTTTATTGATGAGGAGTACTTTTCATGGTCACTATGATATTGACAACCAACAGAGAAATACAATAAAAGTTATGCAAGATTTAATCTTGATGGAATATTCAAACCCCCCATCTTCCCATTTTTGGTTTCTTGATCCAAAAAGCATTATTGCCACAGTTTATGCGGATATGACTTTTTTTGGCACCCATAAGAAATCGAATCAGCATCACTTTTATACTAGATTTATAGCAAGTTGAATAGAATCGAATAATCTAATAGATAATGGTCAATTACCTGTTTGAGAAAGCCAGCACCAAAAGCTCGGGTGACCTTAAGTGAGCCTTTAACGCGATCATTCATCAACGCACAAGAATCATCAGGGTGTTCACCCTTAATTCGTTTTACTTCCTGCAAAAGGTCAAACTATTAAAAACAATGAACTTAAGGTTAGAAGAACAATAAATTAAGACTTAGATTGATTCATACCTCCTCAATGGAGGTACTATGATCCATTGTAAGCTGACAAGCAGTTAATGCTGGATTTGTACCAGCAACATCAGCATCAAAATCCTCAAGATCATATAATGTTTCCTCTTTAATTCTCTCTAGATCTTGGCTCCAAAGATTGGGCTCAGGCTTTTGTGCTAAAACTGCTCTACTATCTCCAACATTCATGATATAAACATCTTCTTCTTTCATCAACATAACAAGAACACATGAACCCATCAAAGCAAGTTCTGGATTCTCATTAAGCATTTGATCCGCGACACCAAAATAAGCTTCTTCTGTTTTCTTCAACCCTTGGGATAAAGCTTTCAAAACATCCAAATGATTAATCGAATTTGACCCATTTGAAGTCAACTGTTCCTTTAATCTCCTATCCAATTCCAATCTCTCTCGATCAAATTCACACTTCCATCTCCTATGATTATCCTCCCATTTCTTTGATGCCCCTCGACTCCTACCTCTCGAATTCTTACTAGTTTTTCTATTTGAATTGGTTTCAAAATCCTCAATTTCACTAGGATATCTCTCTTGCTGATCGATATACCTTCGATTCTCATTTCGTTGAGGTTGATCATCAATACTCGATTCAATGACATCCAACCGTTTCACCAAAGAACTTGAATTTGTTGTATTAAGTTCTTGATCATCCCACAGCAAACCTTTTAATTCTTTGTGAACATTTGGATATAAATTTGATAACAAATAATCAGGCGCATCAGGACCATTAAATCCATCATAAATTCCAACAAAGACCCATCCATGTTCCTCGGAAACAACGACGTGTACTCGATCTTCACCAGCTTTCCCTTGAGCCCATTGAAGATTCTGACTTTGAGTCAAACACTCATCATCATCAAGAAAACTATTTTCACTACTCAAATTAACACTACTAATTGTCAATTCATTTATTTTCTCAGCTGACCCAGCACCCCAATCTGGATCTTTTAAAGAACCCATATTTTTAATTGGGGCAACAACCGAGTTTTGCCCACGGGTCACAAAAGTTCTTGAAATTGCTCTTTGTATGACCCGAATCAATGATCTCTTTCTTGATCTACGTTTATACCCAAAACCCACATGAGAATAGCTTCTTTGGAACTGATCTTGATTACCCTTTTCAATAGGACCCGAAAAAATAGGACCCGATTGAAACCCACGCTCAATCGGGCCAGAGAGAAACCCTCTTTCAATAGGACCCGAATAAGGAACTTGACCCGATTGTAATAAAGGACCCGAATTTATTGAATTTCGAGGCAGAGGTTGAAGTGGGATTGAAGCAAATGATGTTGTACTTTCAAAAGCCGAAGCTTTATCGATTGAATTATACGAATAAAGATCGATTAAAGATGTTGATAGTGGTGTCGATGTGTTTGCAGATACCGATGCGCCGGAAATCGACCTGAACGTCGTCGTTTCCTCTGAACAATATACTTTAGACGATGATAACTGATTCGGGTCGGGTCGTACATAGCAAAAAGAATGACCCAAATCATCTAACGGGTCGGAAACCACCGCCGCCGTGTCTTTCCGGCGGTGAACGATATGATCCCCGCTGAAACAAACGGTGAACTTTCCAACTCCGTTACCCATGAAAATTACTCTTTGTTATTTTTTGTTGTTGAAACAAGAATTAATTCATCATCAAACCCATAAAAAAGATTTGATTTTTATCTGAATCCTGTGAAAAAGTCAACAGATTGAGGAAGATGGAATCTTGGTTTGAAGATATTGAAGAAGAAGAAAGTAGAAATGAAGAAGGTGGATGGATTAATGATGGAGAGAAGGCGTTGACTTTAGTGCGAAGATTTTGAAATCATAAAAACAAAATTAAATTCTGTCAACTTTTTCATTCACTACTCAAATGAAATGAAATATTAATGTGTGTGTGTACGAGAGAGCGTTGACTATAGCTCTTAGATGTGAATGGGTGTGAGACTGTGAGTTTTCAAGTATACTGAAAGTGGGTTAAAGGTCTTTAACTCTAGTATTTAAATCCCACTTGCAAACAAGGAGCGTGTACCTCACTTTCCGTTTACTAGTTTTAGATTCTTCATTTTTTCAAATTAAAATAGTCCACTAAATAAAATGCATACTCAATTACTTCATCCGTTCTAAAATAATTGTCCACCGACAAAAAACACGCAGTTTAATAAAATTATAATTACTGCTGTTTTCTTTTTTTTACTTTTTGCAGAATAACAGTTTTACCCTTAAACAATTAATTGCTACTCTTTTAAAGTTTGTAATAATAATTCAAAGTAAGGTTAATATGGTAATTATGACCAAAATTTCATTTCTATTTTTGAAAATGGACAATTAATTTGGGACGTCCAAAAATTGAAACGTGAACTATATTTTTGGGACAAAGGGAGTACTAAACGTTTTGAAAAATCCTGATAATTTTAACCTTCAATATTTTTTATTTTTTTTAAAGCTATAATATATTATAAAGGTCTATTTAGCAAGACGCTAGATAAACAAGTAAGTACAAACACCAATAAAAACACCAATACGATACCCCAGGATTTGGATATGACTAGCACTAAATCCGAACTGAAAGGAATCTAAAATGGATGAAAAAAACCTGAAATAATCAGGAAAAAATCCCCGATAATAGGGGCCGCGCCACCGGTTTTCACCTTAAATCGTTTTTGATGGATACCCGTGAGAATTTAGAACTAGACAATATCCGAAAAATGCCAGATCGATGCTAGATGTTTAAAGCTATTACATCATTACAATAAGATCAACTAATCACCAAAAACAAATTCGACCCAATTTCTTTCGATCTCTAGTTTTGCAGGAGCTCTATTCTTGATCCAAAGAAGACTAAACGCTTTCACATCTCTCACCATTTCTTCAACCGAGACTCTCCGTTTGTTAAAAACAAGTGAATTCCGCGATTTCCATATAACCCAACAAGAGATCAACATTATTGCTTGTACTATTATTTTCTTGTTCTTAGACCCCTGTATCACTTCATGAAATCTTAATAAGTCGCCAACCGAGAATGCATACACTGGTGGAATATTACACCATTTTGCAATCTTCATCCACAAAGTATTTACAACTACACAACCAATAAAAATATGAAACGCATCTTCTTCCGCATCTTCGCACCAAACACAACGATTATTATCCAAAGTGATGTTACGGTTTTCTAATGTTTTTTTGGTAGGTAATCTGTCCAACCAAAGTCTCCATCCAAACACATTCACTTTCTTTGGGACCAATTTGTTCCAATCATATACATGTTCCAGTGCACTATGATCATGCTTTAGCCATAACCTTCTAACCGACTTGACCATAAACTTGCCGAGCGGATTAGGTACCCAAGCCCATTTGTTGCCACTACCTTCTGTTGTTTTTAACTTTATGAGCTCTTTAATTGCAAAACCTTTCTTAATAAATTCTTTGTCAAGCTCACATATTGATTTTCAAACACCGGTTGCGTTAGATTTTTTTGGTATGAATTGAGCATGCCTTCCATTGTGTAAAGCCAACAGTGTCTCTCTTCAAAGTCTTCCTTCTTCATTTTTAAATCTCCATTGCCATTTAGCAAGTAAGCTTAAATTTAAAGCATGAAGAGAAGTAAGACCCAACCCCCCTTATCCTTAGGTTTTGTAAGTTTTTATTACAATCTTTTCCCTTTTTGTGACATATGTTTTATAGTTTTTGTAGGTGTTATTCCATGTTGGTGTATTTGTTTTCGTTAGTTTAGTGAATCTCTTTACTATCAAATAGGCATTTTGAATTTTTTACATATACTTTATTATTCTATAAAGTATAAGAAACACTTACTGTGTTGATTAATCTCGGATCATCACAAAGGTAAGTTAAAAGGTGAATTTCGTGTTTTGCAAATCTCGTGTTGGTCTAATTGGATATCTAAACCAACTCAGTTATTCTCAATGTAAATTAATTCGCTAGTTTGGTTCTTTTGGTTGTCGGCCTGTTCATTTGAGTTTTTGTCTTCCTCTTTTCCTTTTTTTGTAACGGTTCTCTCATACATTTTTGTTAAGGATATGTAAAAGTATAATAAAAGGACTATACTTATCACCCATTCCTATTTAAAGTACATAACTTAAAAATTTTACAATTTAAGGTATCTAACTTTCAATTTGTAATCAAGTTAGGGACGCGAATTTCACAAATGACGAGTTGTCACCGAATTTCTTTTTTATAAGTAACATATCTGTTTAATAAATTAATATTCCCCGATCAATTTTAATAAATATTGAGTGGGCAGAAAAAATTTAACAAAAACTCATTACCACTTTCAACTTAATATTTTTTAAAATTGATCGACGAATATTAATTTATTAAATAGATATGTTACTTATAAAAAAGAAATTTGATGACAACTCGTCATTTGTGAAATTCACGTCCCTAACTTGATTACAAATTGAAAGTTAGATACCTTAAATTGGAAAATTTAAAATTGTGTACCTTAAATATGAATGAGTGATAAGTATAGTCGTTTTATTCTACTTTTCTCTTAAGGATAAACTTTCTCATTAAAAAAAAAATGGTGAATCTCGTATTTTTCTTGAAATTCCACATTCAAAGAAAGTCCCATCATATCATCGTGTGGTGATGGATGATCTAATAAGTAGGAGATCGAATTTAGCGATGCTGTTATACAAAAATTAAAATTATGATTATCGATACAAATTGACAAAGCTTATTAACTTTCTTTTTATGTTATTGATCTCTGTCTACGGCGTACAACATATAAAACAAATTTAATTGTCTATATGGTTTCTCTTATTCATATTAACATCTTCACATGTTGTGTTTTTTTTTTCCTATTGTTCTATCTCATTCTAGCTTGACGCATTTATAAGAATTTAGACCCAACCATTATAGTATATATATACTATGTAACTAAATAACTAAGGAAAATTATTGATATACTCAAATTTGTATGATTACATATAGATTTAAAGATGTAATTGATAGATTTAATAAATTAATTGAATTACATTAAGAAAAAAATTAATCAATCAGAAAATTAGATTTACCTTTAGATCGAATAGATCTATTTAGCATTATACGGGAAAGTATAAGAAACAATTGACTGAATTGTTATGCGTCTAATCTGTTGACGCAGGATAGCGATTTTGTATAGCGCATTAGCGCGTGAATGGGGAAGTTTTGGAAGGAAAATGTATAGTTTCTGGTTTTTGCATCAAAATGTCAAATATACAAATTTATTTACTTCATTCATAATCAAAATTATTACAGTTTATTTAATTAGCGTAAGAAACACGTACCATAACAATCATAGAGGCCGTAGTCAACTAATACGTGTGACTCTCCCCTATTACTTCCTTCCTATTTTTCGTATTATAATAAATCAAATTTAATATATATATATATATATATATATATATATATATATATATATAGGTGGGCTAAAATGAGAAGGTTAATTTTCGTGAGAACGTGAGAACGTGAGAAGTACTTCAAAACTACTTTTTAACTATTCGAAACATTTTTCCTATAAAACTTTTTCAATGATTATTATTAAAATAACTTTTAGAAGTTATGATATAAATATAAATAAAAAATATCAACTTTTGTTTTGAACTTATTTTACAGTCGTTACTGTTGTGATTATTGAAGATAATCACAAAATATAACATGATAATCACATGTGATTATTCTCTAATATAATGTGATTATCATGTGTTCGAGATAATCACAAATTATGGCATGATAATCATATATTATTCATGTGATTATCAAGTTATAAAATGTGATTATTATGAATAAAAAATTTAATTAAATATAATTAAAAAAATAATAAAACGTCGAAATTTTTTTTGTTTGAAAAATAACTTCTAAAAGTTATTTAAAAAAGAAGCTACGAAGAAAATTTTGTAAAATAACCTGTTTTGCATAGTTAAAAATTGATTTTAAAATATTTCTCACATTCTCAGGAAAATTAACCTTCTCATTTGAACCTACGAATATATATATATATATATATATATATATATATATATATATTAATTTAATTTTAATTAAACTTAATTCAATTTGATGATTTATGCTCTAGAACATGACCATGCATTTCCTTCAAGATTTTATTAACTTCTAAACAAAACTACATTTAAACGACTTTGACTAATAAATAAAAATCATATGAATTATGACATTTAATTGACAGCACAGTGTTTCGGGTTTAAACCCGAACATCTTCAATTCTCCATGGCCATAATTATTAAGTAAGTTAGATATATCTCCCATGTTATGAATAGTTAATCGATTATAATATATATATATATATATATATATATATATATATATATATATATATATATAATAGATAACTAAATTAAAACAAAGAATATATATTACTCCCTCCGTGCATTTTACCTGGGTAGCAACTTATAAAATTCTCCACTAACTATGCTTTTCACCAATTAAATTATCATATTTACCAATTAAAGTTTTTTTATTGGTTAAAAATAAAAGTGGACACTTATAATGAGACAACCAAAATTGTAAAGTGGACACCTTAAGTGGGACGGACGAAGTATTAAATAAGGGAAAATAGCCCAAAAATGTAATATAAAGTCATAATTTTTCCAATCAATGGAATATCACTTTGTGCATTACCTATAAAGGATCCATATCTTTAATTGTTGCCATAATATGATGGTTTTTGCCAAAAATCTAAAATTAGAAGGAATATCACCCGATGAAAAATTGTTTTTATACAAAATTGAGTCTTGAAACGTCTTGCTAGGGTTCCTATGTGTACAAAGGGTTCACATTCTTGCATTACTAACACACAAGCAAGTAAGTAACCTTCAATTTTGTGATCCACCATCTTTTAGATACGAATTTGTCACTTCAATTTAGAACCCTAAAAGTTTGTGTTCATGGTTCCAAATGTTTTAAACCTTAATATGTAGTATAAAGTGTTTATAAATTATGTGCATCATCTTTACCCGGACTTAATTTTGTAATAAAATAAATTGATCAAATTGTATACCTCTTAAATTATTTTTTTTTATAAAAACAATTATTTTCTTACAAGTAATATATTGGTTTTGAATAATATTCTACCATATCCTCTCCTTATTTATCTCTTTATTTGTGGCATTGATATTGTCATATAGTTTCTATGTTTTACGTTTCTGCATTCTATTTATTGGAGACCCATTCTCCTTGGAATATATACAAAATAGATGATCAATAAAATAACAACCCTCTGAATTTATAATGGTATCAGAAAAGTGATCCACTATTCCGACTAAACCCATGGCAGGAGATAAAACCAATGATACTGAATCAAGCGACAACAATGCCATTGATTATAACTCTCCATATTATCTTTAGCCGTCCGATTACCCTAGACAAATGCAAGTTAACGACGCTGTAACACCCCCCAAATTTAATGATTCGCGGAAGCATACTTTGGGTGTTACTAATCAATAATCAAAGCACACAGATATATAGCAAACGACTCTATATGCGCCGTTTTAACATAATATATTAATATTAAAAGGTTTACAACAGTTTGAATTCATACATAGCTCGTGTTCGTATTATGAGAGATTTAAGTACATAATTAGTTATACAAAATCTAATAATGCAATGAAATCTCTGAAGTTTGCATGAAGACTCGAGCTAAGATGCATCCTGATGGGCAGTCCAAATCTACTGCTGAGTACCTGTGATACATGCTAAAATGGGTCAGCTAACGCTGGTGAGCTCACAGGTTTGAGTATCAAATAATATTCTATGAACCGCAAGATTTAAGTATTGAGTTGCATCCAGCAAATAAAGTTACAGATAATGTATACAACCATGAGCGCATAGTCTGAGCTTAACTTGTAACACCCGTCAAATTAGGACTATACTTAGTGCCTAATCATATGTGTAAATACATGTAATTAGGAATAATTATATGTATCATTATGTGTATTAATATATTCTAATATATGTACACACGTACGCGATTTGATTAAATCGTGCAATTTACATTATCGGATGGATCCGACACATCCCAATACGGGCGTTGGTGAATAAGTTATTAAATAATATGAAATTGTTTAATTAACTCATTTTATTATATATTAATTTGGATAATATATAACAAACGTATTGCGTATCATCTAAAACTAACCGTACGCAACAGAAACGCGCGGAATGCGCCTGATAAACGAAATAAACCCGAAGTATATTTCTAAAATTCATTATTAAGTATTTTGATAAAATACTTCAGGTAAAAATATTGAGATTTAAATCATTAATCAAACGCACGTATTAAAACGTATAACGATGATTAAACGTCAAAACTGAACGGGTAAACGAACACAGTGCGTAACAAAGCTTTGAGAGATGATTTAAACACTCACCTAGTGAGTGGGACCTACTAAAATCTGCAGAAAATGAGGCCATGCCTCCATTTCCTTTGCCTCTTTGACTCTATGGTCATCAAACACCACCATACCTTTTCTTTTCAACTCACACTCCACCTCTATCCCCATTTTTTACTCAACCTATTCCCTCCCACTCCTTCACCCACGAAAATTCTGCTCTCTCCACAGCCCCAAATCACCACCATCCAACCACCACAAGACCATCATCATCCACCATCAAGTTCTTGGAGAAAATCGAAGGAAAGGCTCGGTTATCGCATCAATTTTGCATTTCGACTCTAGATCTTTGATCCTCTTGTAAGAATTCTTAATATTCTACTAGCTTTATTTTAAATATACTTGTATACATGTTTGGTTTCTCATTTAACTAGAAAATGTCCAAAACATAAGTCGAATCGCATTTTAGAACTTGAAATCGTGAGTTTTGTTTTCTGCCCAGATTTCTGTTCTCACTTCAACAAATTATATAAAAATCATTAAAACATGAAATTGAACGTTTCTTGAGCCTAAAATCAAGTTTAAGAAGTCTACTTTTCAAATCCGTAAGCCTCATAAAAATATAAGCTCATTTGCTATTTTTAGTTACTGAAATAAAAGTACATAGCAGATCTGATGAATCTGACCAGAACCTTGACCAAATCAAAATGAGTAGATCTTGGGCTATGGAACGAATTAGAACTTTAGACCAATGGGAAAATATTAAAAATTTTGTTAGCTTTCCAAATCATACTGGAACGTTTTGTGAAGTTTTGTAAAACTTGAGATATGACCAGATTGGTACACATATGTCAACTAGAAGAGCTGTTGGACCACTTTCACTTTGTAAAATTATATCTCGAGTTGTGCTTAGTTAAAATCGATGCAAAAATACGTTTTGGAAAGCTAAGACATAGGGGAATCTTGTGTAAAAATTTCAGAACGATTTGTTAAGTTTTACTTAACCAAATTAATGTCTTTAACACGGGTAAAAATCTAAGTCCGACAATAGTAAAATAATCCGACAATGACTCCGACAATTTGACCTTTTGACTCACGGATTGACTTTGACTGTCGGATTGACTCTCGAAAAACTGCACTTTTGGACCCTAAGTTTCAAAATTTACACTTTCGGACCATAACTTTAGTGATACATAACATATATACTTTGTAACTCAATGCCGCATAACTTAATGTCGCACTACTCACTGTCACAATCCGTGAATAACAATCCATGAATAACAATCCATGAATAACAATCTATAAATAACAATCCGTAAATAACATTCCATGAATAACTAATCTATTGACGCATGAGTAATAATCCGAGAATACATATTGACGCACGAGTAGAAATCCGTGAATAACCATTCACGCATAAACAAAAACCCGTGAGTTATTTAGTCCGTCAATCCTCATTATTATCATATGAAATCTTAAGTCCGTGAATAATCATTCACGCATAACAAATCCGTGAATAATCATTAACACTTAACCAAGTCCGTGAATCCCGTTATCCGACAATGCCATTGTCGGATAATGCCTTCCGTGAATCTCAAGCCATGAACTTCGACATTGTCGCATAAGTAAAATCCGACAATCCTCATTGACGGATAAACAGTACCAACCCGTGGATATGTTATTGTCGGACCAAAGGAAAACTTAATAAAACCTCATTATCGCATAGGCATTGTCGGACCAACAATATCGGATGACCCGACCCCTTTTATATTGTCGGATAAATAAACATTTAAATAAAACTCCTACTGTCGGACAAACATTCACGGATATATATAACCAAGTATTTTTCACAATTGTCGCATGAATTTCTTTTATTTCCGAAAATCCTTACACATTGGTACAACAATTGGTCAATCAAAAACAAATCCGTTGATAAGTATACATCACAGCCAAAAACAAATAATAATAATAATGTTTGAATTATTATTACACCTCCGTCACCAACGGGCCGTACATATTTTCAAAACTCAAACTAATCAATCAAACACAAACCAAATGTATTTGGACATAACTAGTGGGATGAACACTAGCATGGATGGTCTTACGGGACATCTACTTATATAACCTTATATGTCTAGGACATTAGAAGGTTACGGGTTCGGAGAACCTACCAGCTGTTTAGCACTCGACTCACATTTATTGACATAAACGCAAAGACTCAGGTGAGTCTCATAGCCCCTCATTTTTACTGTTTTCAACCCAGGGGTGGGAATACATGCTCAGATTTGTTTTACATATGAACACAAGTACGAAACATCGATATATTGATTGCATGAGTTTGTTTTATCTAATCATGAAGTCCCTCACAACATAGTTTGTTTATATTGCGATAGCGTGAATGTTAGTGTATGGTACCATATGGGATTGACAATCCCCGTCCGGGGTAGTCGCGCTACCACGACTGCGGTCGAACGGACGCATTTTCATTTGTTCATACATGTGTAGATTAGGCACATGCCGGGGGCAAACTCGATCAGGTCCTTGAATGTGGATCCTGGCACACTCAGTTAAGCTCAAACTATGTGCTCATGGCAATAATATACACTTATATTTTATTTGCATGTTTGCAAATCACTAAACTAAAACTTGTGGTTCATAACATGGATTTCATCAACTTACACCTGTGAGCTCACCAGCTTTTTAGCTGACCTTTTAGCATGTATTCTCAGGTACCCAGCAGTAGTAGATCTGCTCAGGATATATTAGCTCGAGTCGCATTCAGATTACAGAAGATTCACATGCATTTCTACATTTTGTAAAAGTAGATATGCCTTAGAATCTTTTACATTTAGCTGCAAGCTTTTGTAACAAGAACAACAATGTAAAACCTTTATATTATTTATGTAATGTTTAAAACGACGCATTTAGAGTCGTTCACTTTATCTTATGTGCTTTGTTATTGATTAGTAACACCCAAATCTTGCTTCCGCTAAACCATAAATTTGGGGGTGTTACATAACTCGAGGGTCGGGTCCCATACAGAGAATTCCGAGCGAGGTGCCTCCACGAGTGCCTAATCTACACTCGTCTTCCCAAATATTAGTACGTCCGTTTACCCGGTTAGTGCTTGCTAACCCGGACGAGGAGGGTCAATCCTATATGGTACCATATACTAATATTCACGCTACTTACGTATTACCAAACTATACTGACGGAGGACTTTGGTTTGATTAGTTGAAAACAACTCATGTAGTATATTGAAATATGTACTCGCGTTCATGTGTTAAAAACAGAGCAATGTATCACACCCCTAGTAAAACAGTAAAAAGAGGGGCCATGAGACTCACCTGAGCCTGGAGAGTTTATCTTAATAAACTTAGATTGATTTAGCCAAGAATCGAAGTCCAACGACTTGTAACCTGAGGGTGTCCACGACACGCGATGGTTATGACATGATTGAGTATCTCAAAGATCACCCTTGTAGTTGTTTGTTCATCTAGAATGTCTAAATTACCATGATTTGGTTGTTTGTTTAAGTGTTTGAAAATGTGTACGGCCCGTTGGTGATTGTTTGTAATAATAATCTCGCATTATTATTTTGATGATTTTGAAGTGTTATACCTAAAAGTAAGTTCCAATGTGTTTTAGAAGTTGTGTCACATTCGTGTTTGATGTTATACAAGTTTAACACTTTGTGTGAAAGTTTAGATGTAACACCGTTACTCGTGAACCTAGGGTAAGGGCGAAGCCCGTTAATGACGGGGGTCCGGGGGTAGCACCCCTGGTAGCGGGGTCCAAGGGGCAGAGCCCCTGGCTGGGGTCGAGCTGCCAGGTCAGCTTGGAAAATTTTTATTTCTACTATATTGCTTTGGTGAAAAACGCATCTGGACTTGAATTTGGGTGAAATGGGGCGTCAAATTTGGGCCTCAAAACTTGGTGTAAAATTAGTTTAAAACCTTCTGTTTTATGCGTCACTTATAGCGTTACTTAGAGGCTTCGGCGACACTTGGGAAGTGTCGCTAAAGATAGTAAATCTGAGCATGTGCGTCACTTAGGGGAAGTGACGCATGGTAGGGCGTCACTAAGGTAAGTGTCGGTATAAGTGTCGGGTATGGGTCTAGGCGTCACTTAAGAAGTGTCGCTAGAAGTGTCGGTTAAAGTTGTTGTGCGTCACTAGTCAAGTGACGGTAGAAGTGTCGGGAAAAGAGGGTTTTATGCGGCACTTAAGCAAGTGACAGGAAATTAGGGTTTTATGCGTCACTCTATGCGTCACTTAAGTGACGCACGAAGTGACGCATAGCTGCTGCTGTCTATGCGACACTTAAGTCTGATGATGGATTTTTGAGCCAAAAATGAGTTTTTCGGTTTCCGTTTGGTCTGATCCTTTTACCCAACCCTTATATGGACATTTTAAGCTTGAAGAAACAACTAAAGCTTGAAAACACTAAAAATCGAGGAGTTGCGGGTTTTGTCGGAAACTTACAACTTAACGCGGGGAGAATCCGGAAAGATGAAAATGTAGATCGTTGCGAGGTGGTTCTTTTCTTCCAAATGAGCGATGAAAACCGAGGTCGTTTGGTGTTGTAATTTTGTGATTTAGAGGTGGTGGTGGTGATGGAGTTTGTAGAGAGAAAAGAAGAAAGGGAGAGAAAAGTGGATAGTGGGAATGAGAAGAAAGGAGGGAAGAGAAGAGAGAAAAGAGAGGGGAGGGGGGGGGGCGGCTGGTGGGGTCCACCGAGTGTGGACTTCACCAGTTTTTCATTCTCCCGCGTACGCGCTCCATGCAGTGTTCATTTTCTAGATCGTTTGAATGTTTAAATATTTATTTCGCGCGTCATACACACATTTTAAGATACGAATAACTTCCCGATATTTTAATTAAAATATTTCACCAATTACTTTAATAATTGAGTTATAAAATATAACTTAACTTGTTTCATTTTGTTTGTGTGTTTGTTATTTTTAACCGCGAAATCCTTATTTGCACGATACGCAATAAATATGAAATATTATTAACATAATATTTTGGATATAATAGTTGTATTAAATAATATTATATTGTTTAATAAAAATGTTCACCAACGTCCGTATAAATTGAATCGAATTACATTCGATTTGGGATTGCGTACGATTTAATCAAATCGCATGTTCGTATATATTCATCAATATATATTGAGATACATTAATTATCCTAATCTAAGGACTAATTACATGTATTAACAACTGATTAGGTACTAATCACTAGTCCTAATTTGACGGGTGTTACAGACGCTTTGTCAGACAAAAACTATTCCGATTGGGTGCAGGAAATGGAGAACTTTCTATTCGCAAAGAACAAAATCGGTTTTATTGATGGATCCATCAAGAAACCCGAAAAGACATCCAAGGAGTATATGCCATGGATGAGAGTAGATGCAATGATTAAAGGATGGCTCACTACCGCTATGGAAAAGGAAATAAGAGGAAGTGTTAAGTATGCCAACACCGCTGCGGAGATGTGGTCAGATTTAAGCGAAAGGTTCGGTAAAGAAAGTGCACCAAGAGGATATGAGTTGAAGAACAAAATTGCTGTAATGCGTCAAGATGGAGTCACTGTTTCAACCTACTTCACAAAGCTTCGATCGCTATGGGATGAAATTCAGTCGGTTCTTCCCACTCCACGATGTACTTGCAACAAATGTACATATGACATTGGTAAGCGACTTGTTTGAACATCAGGAGAAGGAGCGGTTGTACGAGTTTCTCATGGGTCTTGACAACGAATTCGGAGTCATCAAAACTCAAATCCTTGCCACTACACCGATTCCTAGTCTCGCAACAGCCTACCATCTGGTGGCAGAATATGAACGCCAAAAACTCATCACTGAGGAGAAGAAACCTGTTGTGGAAGCCGCTGCTTTTAAGGCTTCTGTTTCTCAAAAGCGGAGCACTTCGTCTTCTTCTCAATAGAATTTTAAAACCTATTCAAAACCAGAAAAACAAGAGGAAGAGACACCACATTATTCCTACTGTGATAAAGATGGACATGTTCGAGAAAGTTGCTTTGAGCGTATTGGATATCCTGACTGGTGGCCGGGAAAAGTCAAAGGAAACAAGCCAAAACCAAAAGCTTCTTATGTTGAAGGTACTTCGAGCCCAATTCCTGGACTCACCATGGAACAATATCACACTTTCTTGAAACAATTTGGAGATCAAAGCATCACAGGTGATGAGGAAAACAAACGAATGGCTAACATGACAGGGAAGTTTAATGATGATCATGAATGGATTGTTGATTCGAGTGCCACCGAGCACACTACCTATTTAAGTAGTGTTCTTGTTAATAAAAGAAAGGACTAGATTGAAATGCCTGTGGTCATTCCTAATGGTGACACCGTCCCGGTTGAGGGAAAAGGTGATTATACTCTTCCGGGAGGAACCAAGATTGAGGGCATATTGCACGTACCACAGTTTACTTGTAATTTACTTTCGGTGAGAAGATTGACAAAAAGTTTGCAATGCTCAGTAACATTCTTTCCTGATTTTTGTGTCATGCAGGGTCTCCGTTCGAGGAACTTGATTGGTGCGGGTGAGTGCAAAACTGGTTTATACCGAATGGGGATGTTTGCAAAGGAAAGAAAAGTTATGGCAGTGAGTGTTGAAAGATGGCATAAGAGATTGGGTCACACATCTCAAGAGAAACTAGTTAAGGTTGATTTTTTGAAAGATATTTCTTTTAATATTAGGAGTGATATTTGTGATTCTTGTTCCAAGGCTAAACATACTAGATCTCCTTTTCCATTAAGTGAAATTAAAACCAAAGAATTCTTTGAGTTGTTACATTGTGATGTTTGGGGCAAGTATCGGGTTTCATCTTTTTCGGGGGTGAACTATTTTTAACAATCGTTGATGATTTTAGTAGGAATGTTTGGATTTTCCTCATTAAATATAAAAGTGATTCTAGTACGTGTTTAATGAACTTTTGCAAAATGGTTGAGACACAATTTAATAAGATTGTCAAAAGAATAAGATGTGACAATGGTGGAGAATTTACATCTAATTTGATGTTAAATTTCTATACTAAACGAGGGATTTTGCTAGAAACCACTTGCCCTCACACTCCTCAACAAAATGAGGTTGCTGAGCGCAAGCATAGGCACTTGCTAGACACGGCTCGGGCCTTAAGATTTAAAGCTAGTTTACCAAAATGTTTTTGGGGTGAGTGTATTTTAACTGCTTCCCACATTATTAATCGGTTGCCCTCTAAAAATCTCGGTGACAAGACTCTACTCGGAATTTTATACAACCAAAAACCCGAGTATGACCATATGAGGGTGTTTGGTTGTCTCGTCTATTTTTGGAGTATTGGAACAAAAGGTGATAAGTTCGAAGTGAGGGGGAGACCAGGTATATTTCTAGGATATCCTCAAGGTGTTAAAGGATACAAATTTTTTGATATAGAAGAAAAGAAAATTGTGGTGTCACGAGATGTGAAGTTTCATGAAAATACTTTCACATTTCCTACTCAAACTCAAGTGCAGAATGAATTTGACATTTTTATTCCAATGGAAACCTAACATATTGAGAGCCCAAATTGTGAAAATTCTAATCCTAGTGACATTGAAGATGATGGACTTAATTTTGGCCTAGAAAACAGTGACAACAACAATATTGATGAAAGTCTAGATCCTATTGTTGAAAATGTAATTGAGGATCCTACTGAACGGCCAAGGAGAAGTCATGCACCACCTAAGCATCTAAACGATTTTGTTGTCAATCTTCCCCCCTCGGTTGATCACGCACATACCGCATCAACTCAAGCTTCTTCCACGGTACATCCCTCTTCCAATTACATTTCTTATGATAACTTCTCTAATGATCACACACTTTTCTTGGCGGCCATCACCACCACTGATGAGCCGAAAACCTTTAAGCAAGCTAGTCAAAATCCAAAATGGATTGAAGCAATGCAGAAAGAGATCCAAGCACTTCAACAGAACAATACATGGACCATTGAGCCTTTACCAAATGGGAAAAAGGCAATTGATTCTAAATGGGTTTATAAGACTAAATATAAGCCTAATGGAGATATCGAAAGATACAAAGCGCGGCTAGTCGCAAAGGGTTTCACACAGGTTGAAGGAGAAGATTTCCATGATACTTTTGCTCCGGTAGCTAAATTGGTGACTGTTCGAACATCATTAGCAGTGGCCACTAAAAAGGATTGGTTTATTTACCAACTCGACGTCAACAACGCCTTCCTCCATGGTGACCTTAATGAGGAGGTGTATATGAAATTACCGCAGGGTTTTTCCACAACAAAAGAAGGATGTGTTTTTCGTCTACGAAAGTCACTTTACGGGCTTAAACAAGCATCTCGAAATTGGTATCAAAAGTTTACTTCTGCACTTCTTGATCTCGGTTTTTTGTCTTCCAAAGCAGACCACTCTCTTTTCTTTTATAAAAGGAATGACATCTTCATCTCCATTCTCATATATGTTGATGATGTTATTGTAGTTGGGAATGATCTTGCCAAGATACATGAGTTCAAAACGTGTTTACATGACAAATTTAGCATAAGAGACCTTGGGCAACTCAAGTATTTTCTGGGCATTGAAGTTGCTAGAACCTCTGATGGTCTCGTTTTGAGTCAACGGATGTATACTCTTGACATATTGGAAGATAGCAGAATGGAAGGATGCCGCCCGAGTTTGTTTCCTATGGAACAAAACATGAAATTTGTTACTGATGAAAAGGACCCCAAGGTTGATGCCGGTGTTTATCGTCGTCTCATAGGGCGACTTCTTTTTCTTCAAGCTACTCGACCGGATATCGCCTACTCGGTCAATATTCTTAGCCAATTTGTTTTGGATCCTTGTCAAAGCCATATGGATGCCGTTACAAGGGTTCTTCGATATTTTAAAACCACTCCGGGCCAGGGCATAATTTTACCAAAAGCAGGAGGTACAAACTTGGTTGGATATTCTGATTCGGATTGGCTGGGTTGTCCTTTAACTCGGCGCTCTCGCACAAGCTACATTATCCTTCTTGGTGGAGCTCCTATTTTATGGAAAACTAAGAAGTTTTGTTTCCCGTTCTTCTGCTGAAGCCGAGTATCGTGCCATGGCTACAACCGTTAGTGAGCTCATTTGGATGCGATGGTTATTACAAGAGCTGTGTGTTTCGCAACTCAGCTCCACTACTCTTTTCTGTGACAATCAAGCAGCAAGACACATTGCTAATAATCCCGTTTTTCACGAACGCACAAAACATGTTGAAATGGACTGTTATTTTTTTCATGAACGTGTTGAATCTAATGAAATTTGTCCTATACCTATTGACTCCAGCTCGCTGATCTTCTCACCAAGGGTCTTGGTGCTGCTCAACTCAAGTTCTTACTTGACAAGCTGGGTGTTGTCAATTTACACACTCCAACTTGAGGGGGAGTAATGGTTTTGAATAATATTCTACCATATCCTCTCCTTATTTATCTCTTTATTTGTGGCATTGATATTGTCATATAGTTTTTATGTTTTACGTCTCTGCATTCTATTTATTGGAGACTCATTCTTCTTGGAATATATACAAAATAGATGATCAATAAAATAACAACCCTCTGAATTTATAAAAATAATATATGGGTCATTTTTTGACGATGAAAAAAGTAATATTCCCTGAAAATTTATTTACTTTTCATCACATTTTTGGACTATTTATATCCAGTAACGATTAATGGGACCGAATCTGATTGTTTGATTTTGTAATATGTTTAATTTAATGGAATGGTTAATCGTCACAATAGTAGCTAATTTGAATTAACAAAATAAAATGTAAATTAAACATACAAATAATCTCAGCTTGATCATCTAGAACATTATCGAGCACACGTTACGTTTGTTACACAAATTAACTTTCTGATCTGGCTGATGTACTTTTATAGTAGTTTATACATACTAGTTACAAAAAATGAATAAACTTTTGTAACATTTGTGTATTAAATAGTGATTCAAAAAACTTCACAATTACTTATAGATTCTAAAATTGAATGTTTTTTTTTAAAGACAAGTATCACACACAAATTATACACGTTACTCTGTGAATCTATACAATGATCTAAGACGTTCATTCCCCAACCTTATAGCTAAAACAGTCGCCTCAATACCGATAGATGATGACCCTTTGGTTAAAATTGCATGTTCTAAAGGTATAATAAATTTTGTGAACTTAGAATTAACAAGAGGTCTAATTATCTCACATACAATAAATAACAATATTGTCACTGCTTAAATATTGTTTAGACAACCTTAATTAACTAATTAGTTAGTTCTGTAAATATTAATAAATTGTGTGAAAATGAAACTTAATTAACTAATTTTGTAGGTCAATGAATATAGAGTGTTTCCTATTATTTTCAATATTTGTAACTGTAGAAAAATTGAAATGATTATTTAATTAGTTGAGGTGGGGTGGTTGCAGTTTGCCAAATTATATATAAAAATAAATACCATTTAATACATCTTGAGTGTTTTAGGTAGCTTTAACATTATATGCATGTCTTCATATTTGACTTTTTTTTATTTATCAATTTTTAGTTTATTTAATCTACAATATTTGAATTGCTGAAATCTGGACTATTTCCACCATGGAATTTGTGGCACCATTTTCCTTCTAACATTCTTCACGCATACCCATTTTTTGTTTGATTATGTATATTCAATTTTCATCTATTTTTTTATAAAAAGAAAATCTTGGAAATGATTGTTATAGTGTTTAAAAAATATATTTGACAATCAATTAAAATTTATAATGATCTTTTAGATATAAAATATACTTAGTATCTTTGATTAAATTATTTGACAACGCGTGATTTCTAGAAGTAAGCTTTGACATTTATATGTCAAATCATAGAATTAAGACATGCGTATAATTTAAATTGCCTCCTCTAATCTTTCTTCATCAATTGAAAGCAAGTGCTATAATTTTATATTTTTTATGTTATATTAAAATACTAAAACATTGCAAGTCCAGTGCATACATTTGGAGAAAAAATAAATTAATAATATTAGCATGACATGAAAATAAGTAATATTTGTATATTTTCTTGACAAAAAGAAGTTGAGTATAAGAAGTAACTAATAATAGATACTCCATTGTCCCAAAATAAGTATCTTATATTGATTTTTAATAATCTTTATTTTTCAACTTTAACTTTAAATATATATTTATTTGTGTTACATAATATTTGATAAAAATTATACCAATAAAAATACATTTAAAACTCAATTTATTCATAAATTTTGCTTCAAGTATTATATTGCACAATCAAAAATATTTAAGGTCAAAGTAGAAAAATAATGACTTAAAAGTCAAAATGAGACACTTAATTTTGGGACGCTTGATTTCTTTTATTGACGGGAAAATTACTAAATTATACTCTTTATATTTTTCAGATTTATTACTTTTTTCATCCCTTTGATAACTTTTACTGATTTTTTCAATAAAGGATAAAAGGCAGTCTTCTATTGGAGAGAAAGGAGAGCTCTAGGCCACCTGCGAGACAAGCCCTTATGTCGCTAAACCCCCACTTATGTCGCATATAGCGACACAAGTGACTATGTCGCAAACCCTTCGAATGTCGCATTTAGTGACACAAAACACTATGTCGCAAAAACCTATTTCCGTCGCATATAGCGACACAACATTTTATGTCGCATAAATTGCGGATGTCGCACCTAGCGACACAATCCCTTATGTCGCAGATATGATCTGCGACACAAAAGACTATGTCGCATCTAGTGACACAAGCCTTATGTCGCACACTGTGTCGCATGAAACAGAACCAAGAAAACACAGATTTCACTAAGTGTCGAGACTAAAATTTTATCACTTGATTTCACCTAAATTCAAGTCCAGGTGCGTTTTTCACCAAAGCAATATAGTAGAAATAAAAAAAAATTTCGAGCTGACTTGACATCTCGACCCCAACCAGGGGCCAGCCCCTTGGACCCCGCCAGGGGTTGCCACCCCTGGGACCCCGCTAACCAGGGGCGCTGCCCCAGGACCCCCCGTCACCTAAAGTTTATAAATACTTTTAAGTATAACACCTTTCGAAAATCAAAATAACAATGTGGGATTATTATTACAAACAAATCACCAACGGGCCGTACACATTTTTTCAAAACTCAAGATTAATCAACCAAATCGTAGTCATTTGGACATTCTAGTTGAAAGAACAACTACAAAGGTAGTCTTTATAGATACCTTCTCACATTTATAACCATCGCGTGTCGTGGACACCCTCAGGTTACAAGTCTTCGGACATCGATTCTCGGCTAATCAACTCAAGTTTAATTAGTTAAACTCTCCAGACTCAGGTGAGTCTCATAGCCCCTATTTTACTGTTTTACTCAGGGGTGTGATATCATTGCTTGTTTTATTTAAACTATATGAACGCAAGTACGAAAACAAACAATTACTACATGAGTTATCTCACTAATCTTTCAAGCCCTCCTCAACATAGTTTGGTATACGTTGTAGCGTGAATATTAGTATATGGTACCATATAGGATTGACCCTCCTCGTCCGGGTTAGCATGCACTAACTGGGTAAACGGACGTACTAATATTTGTTCAAACGAGTGTAGATTAGGTACTCGTGGGAGGCACCTCGATCAGGATTCCTTAAATGTGGACCTGACACCTCGAGTTAAGCTCAGACTATGCGCTCATGGCTGTAAAACTTTTATTTTGCTTAATTGCATTTTAAATTCGACTAAATCTTGCGGTTCATACGATATATGTGTTGACATACAAACCTGTGAGCTCACCAGCGTTTCGCTGATCCATTTTAGCATGTATCACAGGTACTCAGCAGTAGGTTGGACTGCCATTCAGGATATCATTAGCTCGAGTCATCATGCAAAACATTCAGAGATTTAGCTGCATTATTGTATTTTGTATAGATTAATTATGTATGTAAATCTCTCAATTCAGGAACTGAGCTAATGTAAACTAATTTTTAATTTAAACTTTGATTTTATTAATACAAGTTGTAAAATGACGCATATAGAGTCGTTCATTATATCTTTGAGCTGTGATTATTGATTAGTCGCGCCCCGACCCAATTCGCTTCCGCAACCCGAATTTGGGGGTGCGACATAAAACATATCCGATTCAGTGACACCATACCCGACTGGGTGAATTTACCCGATTGGGTGAGTTGCATACCCGATTGGGTGAAGACCTTACCCGATTGGGTGAAGCTTAAAAGTTAAGAAACAATACCCAATCATGTATTTTAGTTCGAATTTGTTACAGAGGTACGATTCAATGTACACAAAAGTTATTTCAAAAGTTAACTTTGTACATGTATATATATACTTACGGATAATGATTTCATTACATAATACGAATAATGAATATACGGAAAATACTTTACAAGTATACAACCAAACACATAATAATACTTGAATTATTATCATAAACCGTCACCAACGGGCTGTACTTTTTTATAAAAAACATACAATTGAAAATTCAAAAACATACAATCAGAAAATATCAGACGTTTATCAGTTGAGTGGACATATATCGGGAATGATCTAATTAGACATTCACTCATATGTATAACCTTATATGCTTAAGGCATTAGAAGGTTTCGGGGTTGTCCATTCCATATCGGATATATAGTTGCTCGATGACTCAGATGAGTCTCACAGTCCCATTTTTTTATTTTTACTATTTTACTGTTGTAAACTTCGAGGTGAGATGCAACACTAACTTGTTTTCGTGATCACAAGTATTTGGTTAGTTAAATTTTGTTATTTACTTCGGTTATTACATGAGTTGTTTTATAATCCGGTAAAAGTTCTTGTTGAGTCACTGATCTGCAAACTCAAGATGGTCACTGATCTCAATGATTAAGGGGGAGACTGAGACAATGTCTATAAGCAGATTGTTGAAGTCAGTAGTCGCTGATAAGCGAAGTCACTGATGATGTCTTATTGTCTCATGTCTCTGACCCACTTAATGAAGATCTCTCAAAGAAGAAATGATTCAAGTCAAGCTCCTGTTGCTGATATTTTATGTTTGCTGATCTTCTCTCACTCTGAGTTACTGAAGGAGAATTATGCTCAACTCTGTGTGTCGCTGATCATTGTCAGCGAGAGTATTACTCTCTGTAGATGAAGAATGATTCAAGTTGAAGATAGTGTTGCTGAAGGTTTTCTTGTCGCTGATTGTATCTTAGACCAGTAGAGGAAGAATTTATAAAGATCAAAGACTCAACTATGTGTGTCGCTGATACTCATCTATCAGCGAGAGTCTCCAAGTCTTATTGAGTTCTCTCATCTGCTGAATAAAAGAAGTCGCTGAAGATTAGCTGTTCAAGTCATTCTTTAGAGCATGTTAGCTCGCATCGAGAATGAGGAGAATTGTTATATCTATCAGTGACTGCAGCATTAAATGCCGCATTAAATAAGAAGTCAACATTCGGCGTTACTACGGCGCAACACGTGTTCCTCAAAACTTGAAAAGAGTAACGTGGAAGCTTTTGATTGGTCTATAGTACAAGGTGATATTTCCCAAGATAGAATGTCGTGCCATGATATATCACATCTCAACTACCTCTCCAATCAAGCAGCAACACGTGTCCATCAGATCCGGAAATCAAGGATTTCAGCGTCTATAAATAGCGTAGTATGTTGTACTTCATTTTGTGTCGATTACTTGTATTGTCACTTGTTTGTCAGTGACTAGTTTGTCTAAGATACAATTAACACCAGTGAGTAAACTAGTAGCGTGTTTGTCCACTACTAGCTTATCTCAGCGAGAGAGCAGTTAGCGTGTTTGTCCACTACTGCTCATCTCCTTTGTAATAGCTGTATTGTTTGATTTAGATTAGCTTTGGCTAATCTATTCCGCAATCAACAAGAGATAAATTTTATCAATAAAAGAATTTATCTTTTCAGCTACATTTGTATCAGCAACTGAACTGTTTATCTTATATGCATACTTGTGTTCATATTGTTGTTACTTTAATACGGTTAAAAACTTGCTAAACAAAGATGAAACTATAACAAAGAAAAGAAAAGTTTTTAATTGTATTCAACCCCCCCTTCTACAATTAACTCACTGTTAACGATTCACAATCACTAAAACAATAGTGATTAGGGACTCACAATTGGTATCAGAGCAGAGTTGGTTTAAAATATAATTTAACCAGATCTGCAATGGAATCCGTTATATACAGTTGTGTTGATTCTGAGTACCAGAAGGGAAATGGCTCCACTACAAAACCTCCAGCTTTTGACCCATCAAGAATTGAAACCTGGATGTCCAGGATGATGATGTTCTTAGACCTTGTTGATGACCGTCTTTGTTC
Organism: Pseudognaphalium luteoalbum; assembly: GCA_963422505.1. NCBI lineage: Eukaryota > Viridiplantae > Streptophyta > Magnoliopsida > Asterales > Asteraceae > Pseudognaphalium > Pseudognaphalium luteoalbum. The sequence goes on from OY730196.1 coordinate 56,690,817, forward strand.
TATAATAACTGACGGTCCTCACACTCCTACTGTCATTATTCCTGCTGTTGCAGCCACTGCAACCACTCCTGCACTACCAGAAATGGTTATGCCAAAAAGGGAGGAACAATGGACAGATGAGGACAGACGCATGGTTAGACTGGATAAACAAGCTAAAATATACATAAGCATGTCACTTCCTGATGAAGTGTTTGAGTCCATTAGATTGTGCAGTACAGCGAAACACATGTGGAACACTCTTAGAAATATCTATATTGGAACCCCCGACATAATTCGCTGTAGAGAAGTAAATCTGACTCGTCAGTATGAACTGTTTGCCATGGAACCCAATGAGTCACTGGCCTCTACCTATACTAGATATCAAGCTTTAATAAATAAAATGGAAAAGGCTAATATAGGAAAAGACCAAAGATTTGTTGTTGAAAAATTTCTAGAACTGCTGCCTAGAAAAGTTTGGGGAACCATTGCAACATGTACTCGACAACGTAATGATTATACTTCTCTCAATCTAACTCAAATTTATGGTATATTGTTAAACTGGGAATAATCTGAAAAACAGGCTGATCAAAGTGAGCACATTCGTGCTGCACTAGGCAGTCAAAAGATTTCTAATGCCCTTGTAGCTGAGCTAGAAGAGATTGACCAAAAGCAGAAAGTTAAGATCACCCAGTTGAGTTCAAAGTCACTGATTGCAGATGAGGAAGGTTGTGCTGCTGACAGTCAGTCTGAAGTCAGCTATGAAGAAGGACTAGAGAAGCTGGAAAGAGATATGGCCATGATGGTTGCAAATTTCAGAAAGAACACAAGGTTCAACAAATTTGCTGGTGCAACATCAAGTGACATCTCAAAGTCAAAAGGTGACTGCTACAAATGTGGCAAACCTGGTCACTTTGCAACTGACTGTAGATCCAAAGCTGTCAATCCTCTCCTTGAACAAAGGCCCAGCTTCAGAAATGACAAGTATAACAAATACAAGTCAAAATACAAGAAGCTGAAAGCTATGTCCAAAATTGGCAAAAAGAAGGGAAAAGGATTCGTCGCTGAAGAAGGATCCTTCAGTGACTCTGACTCAACCTCATCATCTGATGAAGAAGAAGCTATGATTTGTTTAGATAGAGACTACTGCATGATGGCTGATGATGCTGACTTCCATGAAAACATCAAAGAAGTAGCTAAGAAATGTTCAGCATCCGGATGGGATCCAGAGACTCTCTACAAGGTACATTGTTTTAAATCAGCTTCAGTGACTGAAAAGGAGAATATCTTTGAGACTTTGATAGTTGATCTATCAAATGCCCATGATATTCAGAAAAGGCAAGAATGCATGATCAATGACTTAACATCTAAACTTAAACTTCAAGAAGAAAATTTGTTGAAAATGAAAGATCTAAAACTTGAACTTGATGCACAAATACATGCAAATCAAATGTGCATTCAAGAGAAAATAAGTTTTGAAACCAAATTTTCTCAACTCAATGAAGTTATGAAGTCATGGTGCAAATCTGCATTAAATGTAAATCAGTGTGTCAATAATCAAATTCCAAAACAAGTAAAAGCTATTCTGGGAGGTGATTATGACACAGCTGCTTCTCTGGCTGATGCCACAAGCATTGATCAAATATTCAAGCCTGATCAATCCTTTTCAAACTTTGTTTTTGAACCAATGACAGTCTTCAGCGAGCCTAAACCAAATCACTTTGTTAAAAGCTCGCTGGTCACTGACAACTGTGATATAACTACAAGTATTGATGAACTAAAAGACTTGAGCATAAATGAGTCAACAATTAATCCAGTTCCCATCAGTACTACTGATCAAAAGTTGTTCAGCAACCTCAGTTCTGACACTCCAGTGACTGATGATCTTATCATCAGTGACTTGGAGTCAAAGAAACAAACTGAGACAGTAAGTCTGAACTCCTTCAAATCTCAATCAAATAAGCATGTTGAGCAAAAGAAATCTAAAGCCACAAATAAAAAATGCTATAAGTGTGGAAATAGACAACATGTGTCAACAGATTGTTCATCAGTACAAGCTTGTGTCCAACCAACCACCAGCAGTGAGTCAAATGTCTTGCTGGTCAGTGGAAGCCAAGTTAAAGGCTTGTCCACCATTAACCCATCTCAGGATGGGTTCATAAATTGAACTAATAGTTTATTCCTGATGTAGGGCATTCTTAGAGAAACAATCTGGTATCTGGACAGTGGGTGTTCCAGACATATAACCGGATGTAAGTCCCTGCTCAGCAACTACCAGGATGAAAGAGGTCCTGATGTAGTTTTTGGTGATAACAACATTGGTAAGACCAGAGGGTATGGGGTCTTGACCAATGGTAATGTGATGTTTAAGAGGGTGGCATATGTTGAAGGACTGAAGCATAACTTATTAAGCATCAGTCAGTTCTGCGATGCCAAGAATAAAGTGCTATTTGATCATGAAGCTGGAGTTGTTTACAACAAAAATGGAAGTGCTGTCCTGGGTGCTCAAAGGAAAGGAAATACATATGTAGTCAATATGGACTCAGCACAATCAGGAACATGTTTTTATTCCAGAACCGTTTCAGAAGAAAAATGGTTATGGCATAAGCGACTTTCTCACCTGAACTTCAAAGCCATCAGCAAGCTCAGCAAGCATAGCTTGGTAAATGGTCTTCCAAAGCTCACCTTTGACAAAGACAAGCTTTGCTCAGCGTGTGAGAAGGGAAAGCATCACAGCTCTTCTTTTAAAAGCAAACAAATATCTTCAGTGACAGAATGTTTTCAACTGATGCATATGGATCTATTTGGTCCAGTGAGTTCTCCTAGTCTTGGTGGTAAAAGGTATTGCTTGGTAATTGTGGATGAATATTCCAGATATACTTGGGTATTTTTCCTCAAAGCCAAAAGTGATGCAACACAGGAAATTATATCCTTTATCAAAAAGATGGAAAACTTAAATGATTGTTCAGTTAAACATTTAAGAAGTGATAATGGCACTGAATTCAGAAATATTGACCTTGAAAGTTTCTGTGATTCAAAAGGTATTTCTCAAAACTTCTCTGCACCAAGAACACCTCAACAAAATGGTGTTGCAGAGAGGAGAAATAGAACCTTGATTGAATCAGCAAGGTCAATGCTCATAGATGCTGGTCTTAAGACCCACTTCTGGGCTGAAGTAGTTAACACTGCCTGCTACACTCAGAATAGGTCTCTGATTGTCAAGAGACATGATAAGACAGCCTATGAGGTGTTAAGGGGGAGAAAACCTGACATAAGTTTTCTTCATGTTTTTGGCAGTACCTGCTATGTCTTAAACAAAAGAGATCACTTAGGAAAGTTTGATTCCAAAGCTGATGAAGGTATATTTGTTGGTTACTCAATCATTTCAAAAGCTTTCAGAGTTTACAATAAAAGAAGGGAATGTATTGAAGAATCAATGGATGTTACCTTTGATGAATCTTATGATGAATCACTCACTGATCCAAAAGATTACGAAAACCTTATTTTTAACTCAATCAGTGATGACAAGCATGAGATTCATCCATCAGATTCAGAAAGGGAAGATGATGTCCCTGAAGATACTTCTGGCTCTACTCTAGCTCAGAATAATTCAGAAACTTCATCTTTGCCTGTTAATACCCCATCATCATCTCATCATTTGCATCAAAATAATAACACTCATTTTCAAAACCAAAGATTAAGCATTGCTTCTAATGCTGATGTGTCTGGTGGATCACCTCTGAATAATCAAGTCACTGCTGAACCTCAGCGAGTGACTAAATGGACTAGACATATTGATAATCAATTGATTATTGGTGATCCTCAATCCAAGGTCCAGACCAGACCAGCATCTGCTAACTTTTGTTTGTTTGTAAGCTTTGTGTCACTAATTGAACCCAAGAAGATTGATGAGGCACTCACTGATCATCACTGGATAGCTGCCATGCAAGATGAGCTATCTCAATTTGAAAGGAATAAGGTGTGGAAGTTAGTACCTCAAGTAGCTGGGAAATCTGTGATTGGAACAAGATGGGTGTTCAGAAACAAGATGGATGCTGATGGTGTTGTAATAAGGAATAAGGCTAGACTGGTTGCACAAGGTTACTGTCAGCAAGAAGGAATAGATTATGATGAAACTTTTGCACCAGTTGCTAGGCTTGAAGCAATCAGGTTATTCTTAGCATATGCAGCTCACAAGAAGTTCAAGGTATATCAAATGGATGTGAAAAGTGCCTTCTTGAATGGCAAGCTGCAGGAAGAAGTGTATGTAAAGCAACCACCTGGATTCACTGATCCCAAGCATCCAGGTTATGTATATAAACTGGATAAAGCTTTATATGGACTCAAACAAGCTCCCAGAGCTTGGTATGACACACTCTCTGTCTTCTTGATTAAATGTGGTTATGTCAGAGGTAAAATTGACAGCACACTATTTATCAAAAAGGATAAAAGAGATGTCATACTGGTCCAAATATATGTTGATGATATTATTTTTGGGTCTACTAACAATGACATGTGCAAGGAATTCAGTAACCTCATGACTAAAAGTTATGAAATGAGCATGATGGGTGAACTAACATTTTTCCTTGGTCTGCAAATTAAGCAAACCAAAACTGGTATTTTTATAAACCAAGGAAAATATGTTAAAGATTTGTTAAAGAAATTTGAATTCACCAACTGCTCATCCCTTGCTACACCAATGTCATCTGCAGTAAAATTACATGCTGATCCTGATGGTAAATCTGTAAACATCACTGCTTACAGAGGAATGATCGGGTCACTGCTGTATTTAACTGCTAGTAGACCAGACATTATGTTTTCCACTTGTCTATGTGCTAGATATCAAGCTGATCCAAAGGAATCCCATTTGCTCGTTGTCAAAAGAATATTCAGATATCTGAAGGGTACACCAAATCTTGGTCTCTGGTACCCATCTGGTTCAGATTTCTCACTGAAGGGATATTCAGATTCTGATCATGCTGGATGCAAAATGGACAGAAAGAGTACCTCTGGCAGCTGTCAGTTTCTTGGAGAAAAGCTTGTAAGCTGGTCAAGCAAGAAACAAAATTCTGTCTCAACTTCTACTGCTGAGGCTGAATATGTCGCTGCTGGAGCCTGCACTGCTCAAATTCTGTGGATGAGGAATCAGCTCGCTGACTATGGTTTTGACTTTGGCAATGTTCCAATCTATTATGACAGTCAAAGTGCCATTGCCATAGCAAATAATCCTGTGATGCACTCAAGGACAAAGCATATTGATGTCAGATATCACTTCATCAGGGACCACGTCATGAAAGGTGACATTGAATTGCATTTCATTCCAACTGATTACCAACTCGCTGACATTTTTACAAAACCTTTAGATGAGAAAGATTCACCTTTCTCATCAGTGAGTTGGGCATGCTGAACCTAAATGATTAAAACCTGTTTGCTTAATAAACGGTAGTTACAAAATAAATAGTTTTCTTTTAACACGCTGACCTATCATTCTCACTGAGATAATCAGCAAGAACAATAAGTTAGCATTGTTATAATCAATAAATTATATACTTTGTAACTGCACATGAAAAATTCCTTATATCATATAAATAAAATATATCTTATGCTTCACATACTTGACTAGCTGATTGGATTAGTATTCTAAGTTGTAATTTGATCAGCAACATCAAATGTGAAACATAATATTTATTTTATTTTAAGATATAATTTATTTTTCATCTCGCTGAGACATAATGCATCAGTGAAAGTTCTGTTATTATTTAATACTGCATTTATTTCGACATATATTCCTTACAATTAATACATTTTGTATTTAATTTTAACGATTTATATTCCTAATAAATACTTTATTAAAATATCTTATGGGAACTTGAAAAGGTACACTTTTTCTGACACCTCGTATACCTTTTCCGGCGCACCACTCCCATCACCATTTAATGTTACCACTTATCACCATCATCACCCTACTCCACTACCGCCAACCACTTTTATTTTATTTTTTTTAAACCTTTTTGACCACGTACATACTCGTTATGACCACACATTCTCCACATCAGTAACCGTATATAAGCAGCGAAACCCCTACCTTTTCATTCTTTACGCTTTCTAACTTTTAAAAATTCATCTTCTTCACTTTTTCTCTGCAAATATTCAACTTTTCAAATTTCTACTTTCTTTTCAAAAATGGCAAGGACAAAATTTTTCAATAATGCTTATACTCCGACCCCAGAGATTAAAGCTCTTCGAGCCTCTGCGGTCAGCGAGACCCTTGTCATTACAGTTCCCAAATCTAACTATTTGGGAAATGTAACCTGTACAAAACCTGAGTATGCAGAGGTAATTAACTTTCTGAAAAACCATTTTATCCTCCCTGCTCTTACCTTGTCTCCTGGGGAAATGAACCCAGAATGGCTCAGTGAGTTCTGGTATACCTGCACTCACTCCGTCGTCTCTGGTGTTTCCCAACTCCAGGGTTTTATCGATAATGGTACCCAACCTATAATAATAACAACTGCTAGCACCATTCGCTCTATTTTACAACTGCCGACCTCTGAGTCATACGAGTCGCTGCCAGAGAGCGACGTTGCCAAACAAGGCCTCGTCGAGCTCACTGAGATTGAGTGTAAATACTCAGTCGATGGCAGTGGCAACCGTAAATACTCTACGGTCCACAAAACGAAAATGGATGGTGTTTGGAATGCCCTTTTTACAAATTTCATTCAATCTTTGGGCACAAAATCAGGGAGCTACGATCAATTCAGCTCCCTGGAAGCACAGATCAGTTGGTCACTGGTCAACTCTCTACGAGTTGACTATGCAAGTGTGATCTTCAATGAACTGATCACCAAAGTCGCTGAGCCTGCCAGGGCAAAATATGTACCTTACCCTAGGTATCTCTCACTGATCTTTAGGGATCAGTTTGCTGCCTATGATAGGGTATCATTTCAGGGATTTGAGCCCACTCTGGTAGGATCTCAAATTTTTGCTAAACCAGCGACTGTGGTTTTACCTGCTTTTATGAAGCATCCGGGGATCCTTGCACCCCAGCCTGTAACTACTGTACAAATGTCAGTTGTTGCCCCCCATCGACCACGTCACTGACCACACCCCCAGTGACTACTGTTGGTCAACCACCAATCAAGAAACCACCAACTGCTCCCAAGAAAAAATCCAAATTAGGGTCCCTGACATTAAAGGATCAGGGACATAGCAAAAAGAAGACATCTACGGATGCCAGTGGTGAATCAGTGACTGTACGTTCAGTTACTGAGGGCACCACTGCTGAACCCTTAACCTTATCTGCTTCACTGGACTCCCGAAAGTTCAGTGACTCTACAAAGGGAACACTACAGACAGCTGCAGTGGATCAAACCACTGTTAGCAGTGATTCGGGTGCACCCCACACCCTCAGATCGAGTCAACCCAGCCACTTGTCATCCTCACAAAAGGGTGACATTTCACTAAAAGGGCAAGTGACATCAGTGGGTGATAACACACTCATAGCTGATGTCACACCACTGGCTACAGACCCGGGCCATCTCTCATCTATCACTGCACCGACTGTCAATGTCTCACCACTGATCCATGGTGAGATACAGGTCGCTACTTCTATTTCCAATGAACCACCAGCTCAATCACAAGCTGATGATGAGGAAATCATGCCAATGGACACCTCTGAGGACACCCAACCCATTCCTCCACCCACATCCAACTCTCCCATCAGAGAGCTCACCCCCACCTCCTTCTCCAGTGATAACATCCAAGTCACTGCTGATCAGATCACACCCCCTGATCAGGTAGCCCAATCTACACCTACCCCCATTATTGTTACCCAAACTACTCCCCCAAACACCTCCACTCACTCCACATCTGATCAGCTACTGATGGAGTACATTGCCCAATCCCAAACCCAAATTAAGATGCTCACTGAAGACCGTGAGGCACTTATTGGCAATGTCTCTGTCCTTCAGAAAGCTGTTGCTGCTCTCACTGATGTATACAACTTCATTGAACCATGGAGCACATCTGTTAGTGAGAGGGTACAAACAGTAGCTGATGCTAGTGCTGCAATAAACCATGCAGTCACTGAGCTAGCCTCCACCTCCAACACCAACTTCACAAATCATGCTGCTGCCATTGCTCAGCTCACCACAAACCAAAATGATTTAGCCATTTCTGTATCTAACTACCTGTATAACACTGACAAAGTTATTAAGGTGCTTCCACAGGTTGTCTCACAGCTCACAAAGACAAGAGCTGAGGTCGCTGCCCTGCGTGAGGAAAACGCAGACTTCACTGATCAGATACTTAGGGCAGTTGATCAGTTTGAGCGAACCAGTCAGGGGGAGAGTGAAGAAGAGGACTTTGTCTCTGATCCAGAGATGCCCCGAAAGATGACTGATCCGCTATCAAACAAGGCTCACAGGGACATTGTGCTCACTACCTATGCACTTCGTCCTATTGCTGAGCAACCTGAACTGGAGGCCCTTGCAGTTGCTGAACTGCATTGGGTAGATATGGAGATAGCCACTGACATGGTGGATGTCACTGAGAGCTTTCCTGAGTTCAGTGCTGAAGAGCTCAGGAACTACAATGGGCTGATACAGCAATGGGTAGAGGATGATACTGCCAGGATTGAGGGTACCTCAGTGAGCTACGAATTGGCTCGCTGGGAGTGGATGAATAGGGATGTAGTAGCTGATGCATCTGATGATGAGGAGGATGATACCATCATGCATGATGCTGATGATAATGATGATGATAATAATGATGATGGCCAGGGAGGTGGTCATGGAAATGGTCAGGGATCAGATGATGAAGATGATGTGAATATGGAGGATCAACAACCCATATAATCTGTCATAAAAAGGAAAAGGACCAGTGACACCTCTCCTGCATCTACTCCTCCATCAAAGAAACAACAGGTCAGTAACCCTCAATTACACATTGTCATATCTGAGGTAGCTGCACCTTCATCTCCACCTGCAACCCTAAACCTACCCTCACCTACAGCAACTACAACCACAGCAACCCAAACAATCCAAACAACCATACCTACCCCAGCAACTATAACTCCAATCTCCACAGCAACTCCTTCCAACACTACCACATCAGATACCTCCCCTACAGCATGCCTTTCCTCTGACTCAGCCTCAGATACCCCTTGTCCTGATGAAACAAAAGATCAGAGAATTGACAGAAAGATAAAGGCAAGACAGGATAGGGAGCAAGAGATGATATTACAAATAACCTTTCAGGCTGAGTTGAGAGAAGAACAAGAAAGGAAAAGGTTGCTGAAAGAGCAATCAGATGCTGACAGAGCATACCTACTGGAATTGAGCTCCAAAGATGCCAATGAAAGGGCCAGACTTCTTAAGCAAAAGAAAGATCAAGAAGAGTCTGATGCTGCAATTGCCAGGGTACTTGCTGAGATAGAAGAGAGTGAGCTAGAGCAACAGAAACTGAAAAGGTCAGCTAGCAAGAGCTCTAAAAAGAAAGGGGGAGCTGTCAAAACAGCAGTGGATAGGAAGTGAGATGAAATTGATAGAAAGAGATTTGCTGCCAGAATGACAGGGAGATCAAACCCTGCACCTATTACCAAGGTCAAACTGAAAAAGTCAAGGAACCAATCTCAACCTCAGCTACTTATACAAAGAGGTTAAGAGACTCAATCAATGCTACTTGATCAAGTATGCAAGCTGCACAGAGAAGAATGGAATTAGATAAGGCTTGCTATCAGCCACTCTACGAGTGCAGCTAAGGTTGATGTCATGAAGGAGATTGATAGACTCTATCAGAAAATGGTGTCGCTGCAACTCCTCAGACCAGAAGATACTGTCATACATGGTGAGGAAATTGTTCAGCCACCTAGTCCAAGGTATAGATCAGGTACCAGCAGCATCTATCGAATCCCCAACACTTCAAGGCTTAATTTATCTATCCCTGCTGGTGTGCCAAAGCTTGAAGGTCATGAGGTCACTGAAAGGGAGAAGGGTCTGGTATACAGGGACCTAAATGGTACCCTTAGGTTTCAGAGAGAAGCTGAACTTGAGAAAGTTGATCAAGAACAACTCATACACCTAATCAGGTCAGCTAGCATGCTTCCAACAGATTCAAAGATCAGAAAAGCTATTCTCGATGAAGCTTTGGCCAGAAAGTTCAGATACCTGCCCTCCAAAGACAAATATGAACTTGAAGCTGAGCTTGGCATAGTGAAAGAAGAGGAGATGTGGAGAGATAAATAATTTAGACATTTTGTAATAGTTAGCTTCTGTAAATATTTATTCTATGATATATATGAGGCTTGAAATAAGAAAATCTACAAGTACAAGTCACTGGGCAACCTACCAACTATCAGAGACTGAAAACTTTTCAACTACAAAAATTTTACAAGGACAAGTCTCTGAGCAACCAACTTATCATCAAAGAAGGGGAGATTATTGAATCTAAAACTTCCTGCAACTAGTTTGTCTAGGGAGCTTTGACTTAAACCATTTAGGAGGAGATTGTTGAGTCACTGATCTGCAAACTCAAGATGGTCACTGATCTCAATGATTAAGGGGGAGACTGAGACAATGTCTATAAGCAGATTGTTGAAGTCAGTAGTCGCTGATAAGCGAAGTCACTGATGATGTCTTATTGTCTCATGTCTCTGACCCACTTAATGAAGATCTCTCTAAGAAGAAATGATTCAAGTCAAACTCCTGTTGCTGATATTTTAGTATCGCTGATCTTTTCTCACTCTGAGTTACTGAAGGAGAATTATGCTCAACTCTGTGTGTCGTTGATCATTGTCAGCGAGAGTATTACTCTCTGTACATGAAGAATGATTCAAGTTGAAGATAGTGTTGCTGAAGGTTTTCTTGTCGCTGATTGTATCTTAGACCAGTAGAGGAAGAATTTATAAAGATCAAAGACTCAACTATGTGTGTCGCTGATACTCATCTATCAGCGAGAGTCTCCAAGTCTTATTGAGTTCTCTCATCTGCTGAATAAAAGAAGTCGCTGAAGATTAGCTGTTCAAGTCATTCTTTAGAGCATGTTAGCTCGCATCGAGAATGAGGAGAATTGTTATATCTATCAGTGACTGCAACATTAAATGCCGCATTAAATAAGAAGTCAACATTCGGCGTTACTACGGCGCAGCACGTGTTCCTCAAAACTTGAAAAGAGTAACGTGGAAGCTTTTGATTGGTCTATAGTACAAGGTGATATTTCCCAAGACAGAATGTCGTGCCATGATATATCACATCTCAACTACCTCTCCAATCAAGCAGCGACACGTGTCCATCAGATCCGGAAATAAAGGATTTCAGCATCTATAAATAGCGTAGTATGTTGTACTTCATTTTGTGTCGATTACTTGTATTGTCACTTGTTTGTCAGTGACTAGTTTGTCTAAGATACAAGTAACACCAGTGAGTAAACTAGTAGCGTGTTTGTCCACTACTAGCTTATCTCAGCGAGAGAGCAGTTAGCGTGTTTGTCCACTACTGCTCATCTCCTTTGTAATAGCTGTATTGTTTGATTTAGATTAGCTTTGGCTAATCTATTCCGCAATCAACAAGAGATAAATTTTATCAATAAAAGAATTTATCTTTCAGCTACATTTGTATCAGCAACTGAACTGTTTATCTTATATACATACTTGTGTTCATATTGTTGTTACTTTAATACGGTTAAAAACTTGCTAAACAAAGATGACACTATAACAAAGAAAAGAAAAGTTTTTAATTGTATTCAACCCCCCCTTCTACAATTAACTCACTGTTAACGATTCACAATCACTAACACAATAGTGATTAGGGACTCACAGTTCTCATCACACATGGTTCGTTAACTTCAATGGCGCGATTACTAAAGGATAGATCTATCATGGGAGTGACGTCCCCGTCCGAGTTGCTAGCTACAACCATGTCAAATGGGCACTTTAGTAGTTGTTTAAAGGTGTTTCAGATTAGGTACCTTCGAGAGGCAATATTCGGGTTAGACATCGAACCACGGGCTCATGTCAGATAGTGGATCATGTCGGTTATGTTGGTATATATTAAAATCGGAAACCTTAATTGGTTTATTTATATACTAGGTTATAAATCATCGGATAAATCTTGTGTATCACATCATGATTTGTTTCAAACCTGTGAGATTCACCAGCTTTTTAGCTGACCCTTTTAGTGTTGTATTCTCGGGTGTTCAACAATAGTAGGATTGCCCGCAGGTTATGCTAGTTAGTACAAGTCGCATGCGTTATACACTTATGAAGATTTTCTTACATTATCTTTTGGTAAATTCGGTTATGTATTAGAATCTTCAGGAAATTTGGATTGCGAACTCATTAGTGTTGTAAACTTATGACTTAAACAGTGTAATTACTTTTGTAATATATAAACGTCTCATGTAGAGTCGTTTGCTTGTACCTTTGTGCTTGATTATTGATTAGTCGCATCCAATGATTGTTTCTGCTAAACAGTGAAATCGGGGGGTGTGACATATTGGTATCAAAGCCTAAGGTTATAGCGAACTAGGTTGCATTTAGTGGGCCTAGACTATGACCGTTATGCAGTATTCCCTATTAGGTATAACTATTTCAGGGATTACATCATACGAATTTAATTTAACATAGTGTGATCAACTATATACAATTAAATAAAGATGATGTAAGATCTGAAATAGGTTATGTTGAACATGAATACACTAATTGACTCTGACCACAAGAGAACCGGGACTCATACTTATTTGTGCTAGACACAACTAGGCGGATATATATGTATATATATATATATATGGTATATACATATATGAATAGGCTATTATATACTTACTATATATGAGTATGCCTCACGTACGCGGTACAATTTAGGCTATTATAGGCCTCATTCGCTTGTTACACTCGGGTCATCGAAAATGACAACACGTTCCGCTGTACCAACACGAACTCACGGGGTAGATGTCGCTTTGCATTCTTCCTACCATTCTCATTTTCGGATCGCATTCGAGACGAACTACAGGGAGAACTGCTAGGTCTCCACAAGCTAAGCCTTATCCTACGCACACTGTTGATAATATCACACTTAGGACACGCCGGAGGGCCATCACCCGTGTATACAGCCGACATAGACAAGTCTACCACCTAGACTTGGAATCCGTTTGGATGTAACAAATTTTAGGAATCTATTATAAACTTTAACTCTTGTAATCTCTTGAACTCGCATGTTAAGAATTACGGTCTTGTTAGCTACTACTACAAATCGATACATTACATCTCGATATTCTCTCCATGTTCATACTGTAACACCCACCAAATTAGGACTAGTAATTAGTTCCTAATTAACAGTTAATACATGTAATTAGTTATGTATTAGGCTAATTAATGTATCGAAATATATATTGTCGAATATATATACAAATATGCGATTTGATTAAATCGCACGCGTTTCTAAATCGAATGTAACACGACTCACTTAAAATACGGACGTTGGTGAACAATTTTATTGAATAAGAAAACATTATTTAATGACGACCTTATATCCAATATATTATTCTGATAATATTTCATATTCATTTCGTATAATTGACAACTTACGCGATTCAAATGTAAACGCGCAAACAAAACAAAATAAATTAAAGTCATGATTTATAATCCAAGTATTAAGTATTTTGATAAAATACTTCAACATAAATATCGAGTAATTAATTGCTCTTTAAAAATGTACAATTAAATATTTTAGATAATTATTTAAAGTTTAAACGAACGAGAAAACGAACACCGCCCGAAACGCGAATGCACGGAGTTAAAAAGTGGGGACCCACACCCGGTGGGCCCCCACCGAATCTGCCCAAAAAGGGGGGGAAACCCCTCCCCACGCTCATTCTCATCCATCACACTCTCTCTCTACTCCTTTTCTTCCTTTTTCTCTCCAACCAAACCACCACCACCACTTCACTAAAATCACCAAAAAGCACCATTAAACGTCCTCAAAATTGAAGGCTCATTTGAAGAAAAACGTTCACCTCATCACGATCTACAACGCTATCTTTTCGGAATCTTGATTCACCACTTTGTAAGTTTCCGACAAAATCTCGAAACCTTTCGATTTCAAGTGTTTTTTAGTTTTAGTTGTTTCTTTAAGCTTAGAATGTCCTTATAAGGGTTGGGTAAAAGAATCAGACCAAACGGAAACCCGAAAACTTGTTTTTGGCTCAAAAATTCGTTAACAGCCTTAAGTGTCGCAACAAAGGTGCAGTATAGCGTCACTTCATGCGTCACTTAAGGGACGCATTGAGTGTCGCTAAAAGCCCTAATCATGCGTCACTTGCATAAGTGCCACATAAAACCCCTTTTTCCCGACACTTACATCCGTCACTTGTTTATTGATGCTTAGAAGCCTTAACCAACACTTCTTAAGTGACGCTTAGACCCATACCCGACACTTATACCGACACTTACCTTAGTGACGCCCTACCATGCGTCACTTCCCCTAAGTGACGCACATGCTCAGATTTACTATTTTTAGCGACACTTCCCAAGTGTCGCCCAAGCCCTAAGTGACGCATAAACAGAAGGTTTCAAACTAATTTTACACTAAGTGTCGAGACCTAAAATTTTATCACTCGATTTCACCCAAATTCAAGTCCAGGTGCGTTTTTCACCAAAGCAATATAGTAGAAATAAAAAAAAAATTCGAGCTGACTTGACATCTCGACCCCAACCAGGGGCCAGCCCCTTGGACCCCGCCAATTTTTTTGAGCTATTTTGAGTCTGTTTTCAACTAATCAAATCAAAGTCCTCCGTCAGTATAGTCTGGTAATACGAAAGTAGCGTGAATATTAGTATATGGTACCATATAGGATTGACCCTCCTCGTCCGGGTTAGCAAGCACTAACCGGGTAAACGGACGTACTAATATTTGGGAAGACGAGTGTAGATTAGGCACTCGTGGAGGCACCTCGCTCGGAATTCTCTATATGGGACCCGACCCTCGAGTTAAGCTCAGACTATGCGCTCATGGTTGTATACATTATCTATAACTTTATTTGCTGGATGCAAATCAATACTTAAATCTTGGGGTTCATAGAATATTATTTGATACTCAAACCTGTGAGCTCACCAGCGTTAGCTGACCCATTTTAGCATGTATCACAGGTACTCAGCAGTAGATTTGGACTACCCATCAGGATGCATCTTAGCTCGAGTCTTCATGCAAACTTCAGAGATTTCATTGCATTATTAGATTTTGTATAACTAATTATGTACTTAAATCTTTCATATTATGAACACGAGCTATGTATGAGTTCAAACTGTTGTAAACCTTTTAATATTAATACATTTTGTTAAAACGACGCATATAGAGTCGTTTGCTATACATCTGTGTGCTTTGATTATTGATTAGTAACACCCAAAGTATGTTTCCGTGAATCATTAAATTTGGGGGTGTTACAGATTGGTATCAGAGCCTAAGGTTATAGTGAACTAGGTTGCATTTAGTGGGCGTAGACTATGACCGTTAGGCAGTATTCCTTATTAAGTATGATTAGGTTCAGTGACTACATGGTATTGGTTTAATTTAACATAGCCTGATTAACTATGTATAATTAAAAGAATATGATGTGGAATCTGAAAGGAATTATGACTGAACAGGATACACTAGTTGACTCTGACCACGAGAGAAACCGGGACCCAAACATGTCTGTGTTAGACACCTTAGGCTATTATGTAATATATATGTATATACATAGATAGGCCTCACTCTTTTAACGCTTTGTCTCAGAATGGCAGACACACCACCCAATTCGTCACACTCTCAATCCGGGTCGCAGAACCCGAGGGTAGCTAGGAGGAACGCCAGGTTGCCTCGAGCTGGCCCGTACCCCACTCACTTCACTCTGCCGGCCTTGGCCGCTAGGCTGGACCGTCACGAGCAATGACTTCGCACCATGGATGTCGCTTTGCAAGAAACCAATGAAAATTGGAGACTCACAGCGCTTGAGCGTATCAACCAAGTCTCCGAGGACCACGAAAACACCGTTAGCAACATGAACATACTCCACGACAGAGTGGTGGAATCAGGAATAGAAGTCGAACTTTTACGACTCAGGTTGGAACAATGCGAGCAGCGCCTGCAAGAGACTGAAGAATACTCAAGAATGCTGGTACAACGACTAGCATTGGCAGAAGACAACGCCCGACAAACCAGCAGACTCGCAGTCACCGTGGATCGACTCGTCACACTAATGGAAAGGATCAACTTGCATTAGAACTAGTGTGGCTGTTATCTTGTAATCTATATCTATCTATGTAGGACTTCTACTATTCTAACCGGATGTAACAATTCCCGGTACCTTTTGTACTCCCCGTATTATGTAATCTTTTGAAAACTCGTGTCATGTACCAAAATTGGTTATTTAAATGAAATATATAAATCACTTTATATCGTATATTCCATCATATACACATGTGATACATCAGAATTTCACACAAGAATCTCATTGTCTTTTCTTGATCTTGTTCAGCAAGATGCCACCGAAGCGATTCACCTTCAGCGAAACTGAAATCGCCCAACTCATAGGCCAAAGCATGGCTCAAGCTATGGCTACGCGACAACCCAGTTCGGGCAGCGAAGACACAGCTGCCAACGGGCCTCAATCCACGCCTTGTTCATACAAGGACTTCCTGAGCTGCAAACCCTTGAACTTCAAGGGAACTGAAGGAGCCATCGGACTGATCAGGTGGTTCGAGAAAATGGAGTTCGTCTTCCACATCAGCAAGTGTGCGGAAGAGGACAGAGTCAAATACTCCACCTGCACCCTCGAAGATGGTGCTCTCTCATGGTGGAATTCATATGCCCAGTCTGTGGGTCTCGATACCGCCTACCTACTCCCTTGGGAGGAACTGAAGACAATGCTTACTGCTAAGTATTGCCCCATCGAACAACTCCAAAAGCTAGAGGAAGAGTTCTGGCACCTAAAGGTGCAGGGAACTAACATTGACGGATATACCGTCAGATTCCAACAGCTTGCCATCCTTCGTCCAGCAATGGTGAGCACCGAACCCGATAAGATCCGAAGGTACATCCGCGGTCTTCCGGAACCTGTCTGGGGGAACGTCGCCTCTTCAAACCAGACCACCATTGATGGTGCTATCCGATTGGCTCATGAACTCATGGCCATGAACGAGGACTCGGAAACACCCACTTCTTCCTCCAACCACCTCAAAAGGAAGTGGTCTGACAACCACAGCAACAACCAAAACAAGAAACCCGCCACCATCAAAGCCTACAACTCAACCACCGAACCCAGGCGTGGTTACACCGGGAACAAGCCCTACTGTTCCAAGTGCAACCGCCACCATGAAGGTCCTTGCGGTCCTTATTGCAACAACTGCAAGAGGTACGGACACCTCACCAGGGACTGTAGATCCCCCACCAACAACAACAACTCCAACTACAACCCCAAGGCACCCAAGACATGTTTCGGGTGTGGAAACACCGGGCACTTCAAGAATGATTTCCCAAACCTGAAGAAAAAGGGCAACAACAGCAACAACAACAACAACGCAAAAGGTAGAGCGTTCGTACTCAACTCTGGGGACGCCCGACAGGACCCAAATGTAGTCTCGGGTATGTTCCTCCTCAACAACTTAACTGCTTTTGTTCTATTTGATACTGTTGCCGATAGGAGCTTTATTTCTGATGAGTTTTACCCCTTATTTGACATCACTCCTGTTGCCTTAGATGTTAAGTACACTGTAGAGCTAGCAAACGGTAAACTCCTAGAAACCAATAGTGTGATACCTAATTGCACTTTAAACCTAGCCGATGAAACCTTTTCGATCGACCTTATGCCTGTTGAAATTGGGAGTTTCGACGTCATCATTGGAATGGACTGGTTGTCCAAACATCAAGCCGAAATCGTCTGCTACGATAAAATCGTCCGCATCCCTCTCGCCGTCGGTAGAACCTTGATCATACAGGGGGAGACTGGCAGGACGAGACTAAACATCATCTCTTGTTTGAAAACCCAAAAATTTCTAAGAAAGGGTTATCCAGCAATCCTCGCGCACATCACGGAGAAAAAGTCGGAGGAGAAGCGACTTGAGGATGTGCCAATCGTTAGAGACTTTCCCGAAGTCTTTCTGGAAGAACTACCTGGCTTACCTCCACATAGACAGGTTGAGTTCTCAATCGATCTCGTGCCGGGTGCCGCACCGGTAGCCCGAGCACCATACCGCCTAGCCCCCATCCAAACTTCAGGAGTTGTCCACCCAGTTACAGGAACTCCTGGACAGAGGATTTATTAGACCGAGTTCTTCACCATGGGGAGCTCCGGTCTTATTCGTGAAAAAGAAAGACGGTTCTTTCCGAATGTGTATCGACTATCGAGAGTTGAACAAGTTGACCGTCAAGAAGCGGTATCCACTTCCTCGCATCGATGACCTGTTTGACCAACTACAAGGGTCGAGTATTTATTCAAAGATCGATCTTCAGTCAGGTTATCATCAACTTCGAGTTCGCGATGCCGACATTCCGAAAACTGCTTTTCGAACTCGTTACGGGCATTATGAATTTCAGGTGATGCCCTTCGGTTTAACAAACGCACCGGCTGTATTCATGGACCTTATGAATCGGGTGTGCAAACCTTATCTCGACAAGTTTGTCATTGTCTTTATCGATGACATCCTCATCTATTCGCGCAACGAACGAGAACACACACAACACCTCAAAACCAATCTAGAGCTACTTAAGCACGAGGAGTTATATGCCAAATTCTCCAAGTGTGAGTTCTGGATACAATCCGTTCAGTTCCTTGGACATGTTGTTAATAGTAAAGGAATTCACGTCGACCCATCGAAAATCGAGACTATCAAAGACTGGCAAGCGCCAACTACTCCGACCGAGGTACGCCAATTTCTAGGGTTGGCCGGTTATTATTGTCGTTGCATCGAAAATTTCTCCAAAATAGCTCAACCACTCACGACACTGACTTAAAAGGAAAAGAAATTCAATTGGACTGATAAACAAGAGTCAGCGTTCCAGCTATTAAAACTCAAGCTTTGCAGTGCTCCTATTCTATCTTTACCCGAAGGCACCGACGACTTCGTGGTATACTGCGATGCTTCCCATCAAGGTCTCGGTTGCGTGTTGATGCAACGAGATAAGGTCATTGCTTACGCTGCCTGACAACTCAAAGTTCATGAGAAGAACTACATTACTCATGACCTCGAGCTAGGGGCCGTGGTGTTCGCTCTCAAGATCTGGAGACACTACGTCTATGGTACCCGAAGTACCGTGTTCACTGATCACAAAAGTCTCCAACACATCTTCGACCAAAAAGACCTAAATATGCGACAACGTCGTTGGGTCGAATTGCTCACCGATTATGACTGCGAGATCAAATACCACCCAGGCAAGGCAAATATTGTTGCCGATGCCCTCAGTCGAAAGGAACGGCCGAAACCACTTCGAGTTCGAGCCCTCAGTATGACCATTCATAATGATCTCACCATTCAGATTCATACCGCTCAACTCGAAGCTTTGAAACCCGAAAATGTCAAAAGCGAAGCCTTACGAGGCATCGATAAGCAATTCGAAATCAAGCCTAATGGTGTTAGGTACTTCTCAAATCGAATGTGGTTGCCTAGTTTTGGGAACCTGCGAGACTTAGTGATGGATGAAGCTCACAAGTCTAAATATTCTATCCATCCTGGAACTGACAAAATGTATCACGGCATCAAGGAATTCTATTGGTGGCCGAACATGAAAGCCGAAATCGCCACATATGTCAGCAAGTGCCTTACTTGCTCGAAAGTCAAAACCGAACATCAAAAACCTTCTGGTTTACTCCAACAACCCAACATTCCGGAATGGAAATGGGAACAAATCGCCATGGATTTCATAACCAAACTACCCAAGTCTTCGAGCAGTTGCGATACCATTTGGGTGATCGTTGACCGACTCACCAAATCTGCTCATTTCCTGGCGATCAAGGAAACCGATAAAATGGAACTCCTCTCACAAATCTACATCAAAGAAATTGTTTCTCGACATGGTGTTCCAACCTCGATTATCTCTGACAGAGACGCTCGTTTCACATCTCACTTTTGGCAATCACTCCAAAAATCATTAGGTACCCGACTTGATATGAGTACCGCATACCATCCTCAAACCGATGGCCAAAGTGAACGAACCATTCAGACACTGGAAGACATGCTACGAGCTTGCGTAGTTGACTTCGGTGCAAACTGGGAAAGACACCTGCCGTTGTGCGAGTTTTCCTACAATAACAGTTATCATATCAGCATTAAGGCTGCACCATTCGAGGCACTGTACGGTCGTAAGTGCCGATCACCTATCTGTTGGACCGAAGTGGGAGACAGTCAACTCACTGGTCCTGAACTCATACACGAAACCACCGAGAAAATCTGTGAAATCCAAAACAGACTCAAAGCCACACGTGATCGTTAGAAAAGTTATGCTGATGTGAGACGCAAACCACTCGAGTTCCAAGTCGGGGATCGAGTGCTCCTGAAAGTATCGCCTTGGAAAGGCGTAATCCGATCCGGAAAACGCGGGAAGTTAAATCCCAGATACATTGGGCCTTTTGAGATCCTCGAAAGGATTGGCCTTGTGGCATATCGACTGCAGCTGCCAGCTGAGCTCAGCAGCGTGCACTCTACTTTTCACATCTCTAACCTAAAGAGATGCCTGTCTGACGAGACACTCATCATTTCGCTCGACGAGATTCGTGTCGATAACAAGCTTCATTTTGTTGAAGAACCCACAGAAATCATGGACCGTGAGGTCAAACAACTTAAACAAAGTCGTATTCCCATCGTTAAGGTCAAGTGGAATTCGCGACGCGGTCCGGAGTTCACTTGGGAACGGGAAGACCAAATGCGACTCAAGTACCCTCAGTTATTCACTGACTATACATCAAACGCTACATCGAGCTAAATTTCGGGATGAAATTCTTCTAACAGGGGGAGAATGTAACACCCGCCAAATTAGGACTAGTAATTAGTTCCTAATTAACAGTTAATACATGTAATTAGTTATGTATTAGGCTAATTAATGTATCGAAATATATATTGTCGAATATATATACGAATATGCGATTTAATTAAATCGCACGTGTTTCTAAATCGAATGTAACACGACTCACTTAAAATACGGACGTTGGTGAACAATTTTATTGAATAAGAAAACATTATTTAATGATGACCTTATATCCAAAATATTATTCTGATAATATTTCATATTCATTTCGTATAATTGACAAGTTACGCGATTAAAACGTAAACGCGCAAACAAAACAAAATAAATTAAAGTCATGATTTATAATCCAAGTATTAAGTATTTTGATAAAATACTTCAACATAAATATCGAGTAATTAATTGCTCTTTAAAAATGTACAATTAAATATTTTAGATAATTATTTAAAGTTTAAACGAACGAGAAAACGAACACCGCCCGAAACGCGAATGCACGGAGTTAAAAAGTGGGGACCCACACCCGGTGGGCCCCCACCGAATCTGCCCAAAAAGGGGGGGAAACCCCTCCCCACGCTCATTCTCATCCATCACACTCTCTCTCTACTCCTTTTCTTCCTTTTTCTCTCCAACCAAACCACCACCACCACTTCACTAAAATCACCAAAAAGCACCATTAAACGTCCTCAAAATTGAAGGCTCATTTGAAGAAAAACGTTCACCTCATCACGATCTACAACGCTATCTTTTCGGAATCTTGATTCACCACTTTGTAAGTTTCCGACAAAATCTCGAAACCTTTCGATTTCAAGTGTTTTTTAGTTTTAGTTGTTTCTTTAAGCTTAGAATGTCCTTATAAGGGTTGGGTAAAAGAATCAGACCAAACGGAAACCCGAAAACTCATTTTTGGCTCAAAAATTCGTTAACAGCCTTAAGTGTCGCAACGAAGGTGCAATATAGCATCACTTCATGCGTCACTTAAGTGACGCATTGAGTGTCGCTAAAAGCTCTAATCATGCGTCACTTTCATAAGTGCCGCATAAAACCCCTTTTCCCCGACACTTACATCCGTCACTTGTTTAGTGACGCCTAGAAGCCTTAGCCGACACTTCTTAAGTGACGCTTAGACCCATACCCGACACTTATACCGACATTTACCTTAGTGACGCCCTACCATGCGTCACTTCCCCTAAGTGACGCACATGCTCAGATTTACTATTTTTAGCGACACTTCCCAAGTGTCGCCCAAGCCCCTAAGTGACGCATAAACAGAAGGTTTCAAACTAATTTTACACTAAGTGTCGAGACCTAAAATTTTATCACTCGATTTCACCCAAATTCAAGTCCAGATGCGTTTTTCACCAAAGCAATTTAGTAGAAATAAATTTTTTTTTCGAGCTGACTTGACATCTCGACCCCAACCAGGGGCCAGCCCCTTGGACCCCGCCAATTTTTTCGAGCTATTTTGAGTCTGTTTTCAACTAATCAAATCAAAGTCCTCTGTCAGTATAGTCTGGTAATACGAAAGTAGCGTGAATATTAGTATATGGTACCATATAGGATTGACCCTCCTCGTCCGGGTTAGCAAGCACTAACCGGGTAAACGGACGTACTAATATTTGGGAAGACGAGTGTCAATTAGGCACTCGTGGAGGCACCTCGCTCGGAATTCTCTATATGGGACCCGACCCTCGAGTTAAGCTCAGACTATGCGCTCATGGTTGTATACATTATCTATAACTTTATTTGCTGTATGCAAATCAATACTTAAATCTTGGGGTTCAGAGAATATTATTTGATACTCAAACCTGTGAGCTCACCAGCGTTAGCTGACCCATTTTAGCATGTATCACAGGTACTCAGCAGTAGATTTGGACTACCCATCAGGATGCATCTTAGCTCGAGTCTTCATGCAAACTTCAGAGATTTCATTGCATTATTAGATTTTGTATAACTAATTATGTACTTAAATCTCTCATATTACGAACACGAGCTATGTATGAGTTCAAACTGTTGTAAACCTTTTAATATTAATACATTTTGTTAAAACGACGCATATAGAGTCGTTTGCTATACATCTGTGTGCTTTGATTATTGATTAGTAACACCCAAAGTATGCTTCCGCGAATCATTAAATTTGGGGGTGTTACACATACCATGATGATAATTATATTTTTTCGTTCAAACTCTCACATGTCCTTTATCTTGTTAATAAAGGAACATGCCTCCAAGATGACAATCATACAGCCATGCTAAAATTGCCCAACTGATCTCCCAAGGAGTGGCTGATGCTTTAGCCAGACAACAACCACATTCCGGCAGTGAGAACACAACGAACAATACTCCTCCGACAAAACCGTGTATCTACAAGGAGTTCCTCAACTGAAAACCTCTCAACTTTAAGGGTACGGAAGGAGCCATCAACATACTCCAATGGATTGAGAAAATGGAGTCCGTCTTCTGCATTTGCGACTGTCCGGATGACTGCAAGGTCAAATACGCTATTTGCACCCTTATGGAAGGTGCACTCACTTGGTGGAATACCCATTCCCAGACTGTGGGTATCGATGTTGCTTAA
Organism: Pseudognaphalium luteoalbum; assembly: GCA_963422505.1. Taxonomy (NCBI): domain Eukaryota; kingdom Viridiplantae; phylum Streptophyta; class Magnoliopsida; order Asterales; family Asteraceae; genus Pseudognaphalium; species Pseudognaphalium luteoalbum. The sequence continues at coordinate 56,714,355 of OY730196.1, forward strand.
AAATTAACCTGGGATGAAAAGAAAAGATGATGACTGAAGAGTATTGCCCTAAGGAGTAAATACAACAGCTAGAAGTCGAATTCTGGAATCACGAAATCAAAGGCGATGACATAGCTGGATACACTACCCGTTTCACCAACTAGCCCTCTTGTGTCCAACCATGGTAGAACCTGAATTCAAAAGGGTAGAAAGGTATATCTGGGGACTTCCTACAAATATTAGAGGAATAGTTACTGCCTCCAAACCAGGAACCATTCAAAGTGTTGTTCGTATGGCCCACAACCTAATGGCGCAGATTGTCCGCCATGGGAAGGATAACAAAAGAAAATCTGACAGAAACCCCAATGATCAAAACTAAACCAACAAAAGTCCAACACCTATTAAGGCTTACGCTTCTGGATCTGGAGATAGGAAACAATACACTGGAGCCAAACATTTCTGCTCAAACTGTAACCGCCACCATGATGGGCCTTGTGGCACACCATGCGACAAGTGCAAACATTATGGTCACCTTGCTAGAGATTGTCGGATGAAATCCTGCTATGAGTGTGGCCACACGGGACATTTCCGGAGTGATTGTCCTAAGCTGAAGAGAAAAAACAATGCTCGAGGTAGAGCCTATGTGTTGAGCACTGGAAATACTGGTCAAGATCCTGATATGGATATGGGTACGTTCATTCTTAAACGACTTAACCACTTCGATATTCTTTGCTTTAGCGAACTTCATTTACTACTTGACGCTTTCCCCATTTTCGTAGACATTAAGGATATGATAGAATTAATGAATGACAAATTACTTGAGACCGATAGTGTAATACATAATTGCACTTTAAATCTAGCGAACGAACTCTTTCTCATTTATCTCACACTTTTTAAGATCGGGAAACCGGATATCCGCATTGATATGTATTGACGACTCAAGCATCATGTTGAAATCATATATTCTGAGAGACCATTCGTCTTCCTACCCTTTCGGATAGTACCGTAATCGTGCGTGATATAGTATCGGTAATCAAGCGTTAATATTTGTGATAAACATAATTTGGTTCATATAACGGAAATCTATACATGCCATTACAAAATAACCATGGTATCCGTGAAACATTATTTAATAGCTACATCTATATCGTAGGAAATGATAAATCATCACAATGACAACCGCATATTGTATGACGATCAACTTAACGAGGAACAAATGACGTTTCCTTACCTACTCACCCTAGATAGCGATACGAAACTATTGAAGGAGGAATCAGTTGAAGAACTGACACACGAGGAGGAATCTGAGAAACACCCTCCTGAACCTGTGGTAGCACGTGTACTACATACTACCAAAGGAACAACCAAAATGACTCGAGCAAATTCTGCTCTTAACCTCACCACTACTGACTTTACCAGCACTACTACTACCATTACTTCATCCACTGCTTATACACCTATTACAAACAACACTGGAAATACCCACCAATCGGATGAAACCCTTAACACTCTATGCAATCAACTAGCGGATGCACAAAAGGAAATCGCTGATCTCCGTCACTATGTTGAACAAAGTCAAGTTCGACTTCTCGATCACGGAATACACATGATGTCAATGGAAACCAACATAAGGTAATTGATGCTACTTCACCCGATACCACAAACAACCCAACATAGTATTTTTACTGAAGAGAACGCCGGAATTAAATTGGCGAACCCTAAGAGGAAGTTGGGAAAAAATCCTAACAACTCTACTCAGCCCCTAGCTAAAAGGGCAAAAACCGTCAAGGCTGACATTACTAGGCCTAAAGGGGAACACGATTATGCAGGAAATAAACCCTACTGTCCTACCTATAATCATCATCACAATGGTCCCTGCATTAGACCCTGTGAGAGGTGTCAGCTATTCGGACACAAAACTAAAAACTGTATTTCACGTTATAGGCGCCAACTCTAACGCCTCAAAAGTTTGCTTCAAATGTGGAAACACTGGACATATTAGGAATGGGTGTCCGCAACGGAAGATGAAGAACAACGACCCATACGGCACTACGGGTACGTCCTACACAACGACTCAAAATTTCATACGATGTCGGTTGAGTTTAGTTCACGTTATAATATCCCTAATTATTCTAAACTCTATGAACACTATAGGACATATAAAATTTGGTGGATTACTAATCCTATTCATTGACATAATTGGTAACTTATGGACCGACCTTGTCCTATAGACATAATGGTTGACAAAATCGGAATCCTCCCTAACTTTTCCTTTAAGTTTCCGGTAGGGCGTTAGCCTAAGAAAGGGAGAAATACGGACCAAAATCGGATGTCATGTTCACTTGACTCATGTCACGGTCAACCTTAGTAACACATTGATGGGTGTCCGACCGTCACAAACGCGAGTGATCACAACGCCTATCGATGGATGTTTTAAATTTGTAAATCCTGGGGTCTAAGTGTGACTTATTACTACTGAACTAAATGCTAGTAGATGGTAAGTATGACCTAGAGTCATTCTTAAAGAGAAACTGAATTGAAATGGAGGTGATCCAATCAATCGTTACTTTCCAGTATAGGTTTTTATAAAAGTGCGTTGGGGGTTTTGGTTCAGTTAACTAAATAGACTAAATAAAGCGAACAAAAGATAATAATAAATCAGATGATGTAAAGTAGTATTTGTTGTGATTTCATTAGCTCATAATATGGGATGATGACTTTTCAGAAAAAACGTTTATCTAAATCGGGAATGTTTACTAGATTTGATAGCTTATGGTATAACCCATAAATTCCTTATCAGTCGGTTATCAACTGATATGTCACGAGGAACTAGGGTATCATGATTCTGATCAGACAGACAGTGCTCAACTCTCCACACTCTCCTGCGAGGGAGTCAGTGGCCCTTGTTATTAAACGCGTTCGTTCATGGGCGAAGGAAAAGAGTAGCAAGTCCATAATAAGTCTAACCGTTCTTAATACCACAAGGACTACAAACCAGGCAAACAACTAACTTAGAAAATATGTTCGAACTTATTTGATTAATTCCTATTAGTGAAACTCAAGCATGGTAAGCGAGGGAAAGTGTTTAGGTTTCTTGCGTACCTTACTTCAGGTTTCACGGTTTAAAGAAATATATCATTATAAATTGGATTTTAAACATGCCTTTCTTAATACAGTTAACAAATCCCTAGGTTTTTGTAAATGGTTATTTAGCCTATAGCCTACCTACTCTAATCTAATCTAAACTAATCTAATTAAAATGCTGGCGGCTTTTGCATAAAGTTAAACCCAGACCATATCGAAAAATACTACAGGAGTTCACAACGTATTTAATCGTTTACCGATGTTTTTTTTGTGAATTTAATTGCTTCACAATGTTTTCATGATAAGTACATTGTGATTGGAGGTGTACTATACTCATGGCAATTCCACGTAATCACATTGCATTTTATGATGATTGTTTGACGTTACAATTAAACCGTAGTTTTGACACAGATAATTATTGACCGAGTATTAAGTTTCGCGACTCCTCTTTACAAGGTTACAATCACGTTTGTTAATCGAAAGGAGAATATAAGTTTTATGTTTAAAATCACAAGATAAGTCCGTTCATAAAGTTTCCATTTTTATAATGTCGATCCATATACAACTATCTTCGGTCGTTTACCGACTTCTATACATTTGTACTCCGCTTAACAGCGTTTCCAGTACTATATCAGGTAAACAGTCAAATAGGGGTCGTCATATTACTTCAAGACATATTTAATATCATCCCATAATTATTTATGCTAATTACATCACAACAAATACAATAGTAATCTACCCGCTAATCATGACACAAACTATCTCTAGCAGAATTAATGTATACATATTTAATTAAGATAGATAAGGATAGAAATAACCGATATAAATGCACGAGAAGGAATATACTTGAATTAATAAGAATAACTCTAAGCTTACACCAAAGATTAAAAACTCGTTCCTTGATTTCGTTCTATTCTAAACAAGTTTCCTAAACTATCCCAATAGAATGAGAAAGTAAATCTAACAAATTATGAAATAAATAACAAAGTGAGAAAGATATAAGAGTGTGTAATGTGTATGAAAAAGGTGTGTGATGGTGTAACACCCCACAATTTAAACATAGTTATAAACGTTAATTGCACGCATTTTAGGCTAATTCCCTAACTTAGGGTGAATTCACAATACATTTTAGAGATAAGTCTAGCAAAGCCCAACTAGTTAATACGCATAGTATTGCATAATACTTAACTTGTATAATTACGTACAAAACAATTGGAACAACGCGACAAAAATATACGACTGTTGGTGAATAAAATTAATTAATAATATGAAATTATTAGTTAATATTAACGTCTATTAAATATTATTTTGATAATACTTAACAAGTATTTCGTAAACTGAAACAAATTCGAGACATTTTGGTAATAAAACAAAGTTATAATTTTACAACTTAGTTAAATTACTTTTATAAGGATATCTCAACTAAAATATATTCTAAAAATGTATTTAAAAAGTTACCAATTTAAAATAAACTAATGTCTAACGATCGGGTAAATAAACACGGGTAAAATACCACAATTTGGGACTAAAATCCCCTCCCTTTGGCCCCAAAAATCTGCCAACACCACACCACCCCACCCTCATTTTCACCTCATTTTCATTTCACTCTCTCTCACTTCACCCCCATTCTCTCTCAATTCTCTCTCTAAAAACTCACCAAAAATCACCAAATCACCACCATTTCTTTGTATTTTTGGAACAACAACAACAACAAAACTCATCATCAACTTCATCTTCAAAATCCAAGCTCAAGATCCACCATTTTCATCACCATCTTCATCACTCACCTAATTTTCGGATTTCACTCAATTTGGTATGAAAAATCACTCTTCTTTCACTTTTCCTTTGTTATTATAGTGTACAATCATGTTACAAATCATTATAGTAAAGATCTAAACGTTTTTGGGTTGAAAAATTAAGATTTTCGTCGAACAGCTCGTTATGTCGCACATGATCGAAAATAGTAATGCGACATAACATCTTATGTCGCAGACCACTTCTACGTCGCACTATGCGACATAACGTCTTATGTCGCAGTACCATTTCTACGTCGCACTATGCGACATAACGTCTTATATCGCACAATTCACCCTACGTCGCATACTTGCAACACAACTACTTATGTCGCAGCATTTGCGACACAAATGCTTACGTCGCATTAAATTGCGGATGTCGCATAAAACAGAAACTTTACAAATGATTTTGCACTAAGTGTCAAACTTAACCGGGAACGTATACTTACATATGATATGGAATGCGAACTATACAAACATTTCAAACGCACTTGTTTTAATGAAATTGTGATTTCGAACTATTACCAACGAGTCGTATACATTTTCAAAACTTCAAACATAAACATCGAACAAACACTTGGACATAACTTTGGTTGTACGAACACTAGCATGGATGGTAAACTTAGACCTCCACGTACTCATTAAATCTCATACGTTTAGGGCATTAGGAGATTTCGACTAGACTTCTTGGGCTTTAGGCTTTGCTAGCACTCGAACATACTCAACTCAACAAGTGAGTTCACAGCCCCACTTTTAACTGTTTTACCGCTTTCAACTTGCGGTGAGAAACATAGTCAACTACTTTATTGATTGCCATAACTGCTTTTGCTTACATGATTGTTTATCATACTTGTTTACTCGTACGATTTGAGTACTTTGAACTGTTGAACCCTTACAACAAAACTGGTATTTATGAAACTACATTTCATACTAGAAACATGATAAAACTTGGTTGGTAAACCGGAGAATGACCGTTACTTTTTATGTAAATGCTGAAGAACGACCAACAACGTATTTTAGTGCCAGAGAACGGCTGGCCAAGTGGACGGGAGAACGACCCGTGCGTCTTTTGACCGGAGAACGACCGGTACTGTGTTTCGCTGGAGAATGACCAACAATATTTATTGCCAGAGAACGACTGGCCGAGTTGGACGGGAGAACAACCCGTGCGTATTTAAACCGGAGAACGACCGGTATTGTTTTGGAAACGCTGGAGAACGACCAGCAATGTATTGCAAACTGTATTTTTGGGTAACATCCCACGTAAACGGTATTTTGGGTAACATCCCATGCAAACTGTATTTTGGGCAACATCCCAACCGGACTATATTTGGATAACATTCCACAAAACGTTTACTTAACTATTATGGCAATAACTATTTGTGAACGTATTTGTTTTAACAACTGTCCTTACAAACTTAATTCAACTATTGCAAACATAAAAACTGTGAATTCACTCAACCTCGTTGTTGACTTTTACTATGTTTTTCAGGGAATTAGCTGCGCACGTAAGAACCGCCTGCACATACCGAACTAGGGTGACCCGCGAAGCTTTAGGATGCCAACTTTTAAAACTTTTGGATTTCTTTTGTATAACTAAAGTGATTTTAGTCATATTTACGAAATCTACTTTTGTAAACTTAATAACTTTTTCATTTGTACGATTTGACGAATCATAAACTTTGTAACTATTAAATTTGGCATATTAATATATTATGTTTTGTTGTAATCATAAGCTCTGATACGTATGCATGTATTGTGTATTGTGGCAGTCCCCATACTTAACTAAATGCTTCCGCTAAACTCAATCAACGAATTTTGGGGGTGTTACAGATGGTGTGTCTTCTAATGAACCATGGGCTCCCTATTTATAGGGGAAAATTGGTGCATTCTAGAAACTTGAGGCACATGTTAGAAAAAGGTGGTAAAGTTGTTAGCACATGTACCATAAAGCATAAAGGTCTAGCACGTGTACCCTAGAGTCGCGGAAAAGGCCTAGCACATGTACCCTGCGAGTACGGGCGAGGATGAAAAAGCACACGGGAGATAGGGGGAGGCCATCCAGCGCCACCACCATGGTGGCCGGCGGTGGTGTGGTGGTGGCCGGCGGCGGCTGCCCCTCCCCCGCCCCGGTTCACCGTCTTTCGCCTTGTTTCTTGATTCGTGCGTATCTCCTTCGTTATGCATCCGTTTGTGTTGATTCTTTCTGCGTTGGATTCTTTTTTCAAAAACGAAGACTTTGATGAAAAGAAATCCCAAAAATATGTCTTTGATCTTTGGATGTCTCGTACGAATCGTTTGAATCTTTCGGCGTACGTAGAATCTTCATTCTCCTCCGTTTTTGTTGATTCTTCTTCTGTTAGATTCTTATTTTGAAAACGAATATCTTGGATAATAGAAATCTCAGTGATGGGCACTTTTGCCTTTAAATCTTGTCTTGATGTCTTGAATCTTCAAACGTGTGTGGAATCTTTGTTTTTCGTCCGTTTTGCTTGATTTTTCTCGTGCAACTCTATTTTGACCTTCTTGGCAAAGTTTCATTGATTTGAACATTATTTGAGTTTATTTGCCAAGTATTGTTCCAGAATGAGAGAGATATCGGTAGTAAAAACGTGACTTTTTACGCGATACCAAGTATCTCACACTTATAACTTTGTTTGTCCTCAAGCAAACTCGAATTTCAAGCATTGTTCGAAATAAGTAGATCATGAAATATTTTGAGGCGGAACTTTTACTATGCGGGTTTTGGAAAAATAAAATATTTGTGCTTTTACTATGGGCATACTTTTGATCTTTGATCTTGGATACATGACTAGGCGATCCTCTCACGGTGGTCATTTCAATCACTCAAAGTGTTTAGGGTTTCCTATCCTAATTTTATCAATCACTCAGAACGCCAGTCATGTATCGTTTATCGTCATAGGCTTAATCGAGAATCAAATTGTTACCTTTTTAAGTGAGCGCGAAGTCGATCTAGCCACAATCATTCTAGGAGAAGTGGTCTAGGGTTTTTGGAGTGGAGTGTTGGTGGTATGAGAGGGGGGTTGTGTAGGTTTTTCATAGGTTTATATATAAATTTTTTTTGTGATGAGGAAAGCTGGAAATTTTGGAAGGATTGGCGCTCTTTTCTCATGATTTTTGGTAGGAGTCTTTTTCTCCATTTGACTTTCTTTTCTTCGAATTCTTTTCTTTTATTATTTTTTTGATGTCATATCCTTGTAGCTTCTGTTCTTTCATCTTTGGAACTTTTTATGAAGTTTGAGGGATATTTTTGAGAGAGTAGGGATAACGTATTTTCATTTGTTGGGTGTATGGATGGGTTCAAGAATGATGTGATTCGATCTCCTTTTCATTCACCAATTAGAATTCGAAATGCATAACAGGAGCAAGTTCTGATTCTAAACGCATACATCGGCACAATCAAGAATCGAAAAAGTGAAGCATTAAAAATGAATGCTTTATATGGCTCAAGATACCTCACAAATCGAAAGTTGGTTTGTTGTGTGCATAGTCATGTGATGCTCTTTATGGGATTACTGAACTATTTTTTCAAAGGAATTCATATTTTATTTATCCTTCTCCCCCAAAGTAAATCATTCTTTGTCAAAAAAATTTCTTTTTCAACATATTTTTAACTCAATTTTGAAAGATTTTGTTTACTCATTGGAGAAGGATGGTCTAAAGAGCAACGAGCTTAGAATCAAGCATATTCCATTATCCATTTTACAGTAGTATAACTACTGCTATTCCACACTTAAAGGAACATCGTCCTCGATGTTATTCTAAGCTCTGTCTGGGTTGAAATCCCACACTTAAGAATTGAAACATCTAAGACGTATTCTTTTAGCGGTGTGTGTTGGGTTTGAATCCCACACTTAGTGATAAGCATAGTGGATATGGTATATTTGTAACGAAGGAATAAGATTGGTAAAGAGGTACTCCCCAGTGGATGCAGTTTTCCTTGGTACGTGTGTGCCGAACTTTGTCTTGCTGGGTTCATTCTTGATCAAGTCTTCTTGTGATTGGTCTCGTAGGTGTGAACACGTCGGATATAAGATATGTTGAATGCTGCTACTTCCTTGAAGGAGGAGGTATTCTTTGCATATCCGAGTGTGAAAGATAGTCGGAGATTTCATCACTTCTTGGAAAGTAAAATTTGCATAAATGTAAAATACGGGTTGCCTCCCGAGAAGCGCTCTTTTAAAGTCGAGAACTCGACATAGTCCTTTTCTTCAGATGATGATGTTGGAAGCGTCCCAGGTGCTGGAGTTGTTACCGTGGCTTCTAGGTAAGCTGTAACATGGAGGAAAGTACTGAAGGAATTGCTCTATCATGTCAACAATTAGGGTTGGTGGATTGGTGGATCCCATCCTGAAGCTTTTGAAGTGATCAGTGGCTAATCGATCGAGGATTGCCATCCCATAGCTGATGTATCTAACTGACCGTGTGACTGGTTCATTATGGTCAACTCTTGTGCATGTGTGAGTTTGAACAATCTCACGCTGGGGGTGGTTTCGGCCTATTGATACGATTAGGGCCATGAACTAAGTTTTCACTTCTTCAAAATCACTAGCCAAAGGGTATCCTCCAAAGGATCCGTGAAAATATAGATTAGCTTGCTGAATATTTCATTGTACCCGTTGCGATAGACATCAAGCTCCACATCTTCTTCAGTATACATTCCGCGTAGTCGAGTCGTCACATATGTTGCTAAGTTGATTTGTGACAAGTGCGGAATGAATCTTGGTACTTCACGAATTTCTTCTTCATATACCGAATCATTTAGTTCATCAATTATTAGCTTAACATGATGACCAATAGTGGAATGAATGACGATTCTAAAATTTTCTGAAGCTGTGAGGTGTTCTCCGGTTTCGATGAGATCTAGAAGGGTTCTAAGATCTCCCACCATTCAGAGATCGACATAATTCCGCGGGTTTCCAGTAGCTCTTTCCAGATGGTTCTCATTGATGCTAGTGTAGCCTTATGTCTCGATGAGTAGGGGAAAGCTGATCCGGCTAGGGCACAATATACTTTTTGGTATATTTGCCTCTGGTTGCTGCAGAACTCGATTTCGCCCATCAGGTAGTGGGGTCTTTCTGGCTGTTGAGATTCTCTTGTGAGTTGAGCTTGAAGGGAATCTGATAGTTCTTGGATATATCTGCGTAGAGCGCGAGGTTCTTGCGATCCATAATTGGCAAGGTATGAATCGTATTCTCGTTCAATTTCCCTTATCAGGTGCCTTTTGTGCGGTGGTGTAGTCATTGGTTGATTCTCTGATAGCTTCTACGATGATGCGAACATCGTCGTTTTCATCAATCAAGTCAAACATCTATTGGTGTGTATCTAAGAGGGGGATTTCCAATATATCGGTTGTGGAGATAGGAGAATTTGCTGGAGCAGGGGGAATAGAATGTTCGTCGAGAGTGACGTTGATACAATCATCGTCATACTCGATTTCTTCTTCAGAATCTTCATCACAGGAATCTAGAAATTGGTGGAATTCTTCATCTGAGGGTGCGTTCTTGAAAGGTTTGGAACTATCGACTTCAATGGTTCTGACTTCCGTGGCTGAATCTTGAAGGTTTTCTTCCATAAAGCCATTCGTTTGACTTGCCTTATATGCAGCGATTCTTTGTAAGAGCTTGTCATATATTTCCGATTGGCTTGAGGATCGGAACTCTTCTTCAATTGTATCTATATCTCAGAGTCAGGTTCGGGTGAATGGTTTTGAAGGGTCGAGATGAGAGTCGAGCATGGTTTCCATTCTCTTGAGATGAGTGGATCTGAAGTATTGACCAACAGATTCATAATCAACAGATTCTTCTTCAGATTCCACGTCTTCCTCTGCAGGTTGATACTCCTCTTCCTCTTCTAGGTCAGTTTCAGTGTCAGAGATGAAGGCTGACGATCGGGTGAAAGGTTGTTCTTCTTCGGGCTCTGATTCATCATTATAGGTAATTCTGCCTGTTGATATAGCATAACATTCTTCTTGTTCTGGAGTGCTTTTTGGTTGGTCGACTTGTAAGTGATGCTTTCGCCATGCGAGCATAGGACAATCGTGTGGTTATACACATCAATCACTACTCGGGATGTATTCATGAATGGTCTTCCAAGGATAATCGGGATGTTTATGTCCTCGTGGATGTCCATTACCACGAAATCCATAGGAAACAAGAATTTGTTAACTTGAACTAAGACATTTTCAGCTATTCCCTTTGGGTATCTAATGGATTGGTCAGCTAGCTGGACAGTCATCTTAGTGGGTTTCAAATTTTCATGTTCTAGCCTCTTAAACAGGGAGTAGGGCATGAGGTTAATGCTAGCTCGTAGGTCGGCTAAGGCGCTTATATCTCCGGATTGGTAAATAGAACAAGGGAGTGTAAATCTACCGGTGTCTCCTAGTTTTTCAGGAAGGCTATTTTTAAGTAGGGTTGAGCTTTCAGGACTAAGAGGAATGTTGTTTACTTCGGGCAGTTTATCCTTAGTGGATAGCAATTTTCTAATGTATTTATTACGACCGGGAACTCTAAACATAGTATTGAGGAATTTTCCATCTAACTTAAAGGATGATAATTTCTTAGGTTGGACCTTAAGTCTAGCGGGGTAAGGGATTCTAACCTCTTTGTTCATGGTCGGGGTGGTTTCCACAGCTGGTATCTTGATCTCTAGTTCTTTCTTGACTGGGACAGCAGCAGGGGGTGGTGTGGCTGCTTCCATGGTGGTGGTAACTTGCTTTGCCTCCTCAACATGTGGGTTGTGAACCGTGTTGCTAGGTAAACTTCTTCTGGGTCTATTCTCAAGACGTTGTGCCAATTGTCCAATTTGAGCTTCCAAGTTCTTCAGTACGGCCAATTGATTTCTCATGAAGAGATCGGCTTGATCTTGCCTAGCGGATGTCTTTTGGTTGAGTATGTGTTGGCCTTGCATGAATTGGGTGAAGGCGTCTTCTGAACTTGAAGCTGGGGCATTTGTCTTGTTTGGTTGCTCAGTGGTTTGGTTTGTGTCAGAAGTGGGTCCAGGAAGTGCGAGGGGTTGGTTGTAGGCAAGTTGTTGTTGTTGTGGGTAAGGTGGGTATCGGGGTTGGAAAGGTTGGTTGTTTCTTTGTGGGAATGGAGGTCCTCTAGGTTGGTTGTTGTTTTGGTTGAAACCGGGTGGAAAATTCTGTGGTCGAGCGGGATATTGAGCATAGTAGACGGTGTCATCTGTCTCTTTATATTTAACTTGATACTCACCGGGTGGTTGCGAGTTGGTGCAGTTTTGACAGACTTGCACTTGGTGTACTTGGTGTTGTTGCTTCTTGAGTTCTCCGAACTGTTTGACAAGTGTGTCCATCTTCTCCATTAATACCTTAATTGCTTCGACTGGAATTGGATTCGATGCAGCGAGAGGTGCTAAAGATGTTGAGTGATCTCCAGAGTTCCAATCGTGGTGATGCATAGTCATGTTTTCTATAAGGTTCCATCCTTCTTCGTCCGTCTTCGTCATAAAGCTTCCTTGTGCGGCAGCGTCGAGGGTGGTTCGGTGGTTAGGGTCTAAACCATTATAGAAGGTACACAATTGTGTAGATTTGTCGATTCGGTGATTGGGGCATTTCTTCAGCGCACCTTTGAATCGTTCCCATGGGGTGTACAATGACTCATCAAAAGCTTGGTGAAAGTTCATGATGTCATTTCAGAGTTTGTCTTGTTTAGAGGGCGGAAAGTACTTGGTTAGAAACTTTGTCGCCATCACCGTCCATGAAGGGATAGAGCCGGTTTCTAAACCTTCAAACCATGTTTGCGCATGATGTGTGAGCGAATAAGGGAAGAGATACAAGCGGATTGTATCTTGGCTAACTCCATTTTGTTTGTATGAGTTCGAAAGAGATATGAACTTGTCGAGGTGAGAGTTTGGATCATCACTTGGTAATCCATGGAATTGACAGTGGTTTTGGATTAGTTGGATGATGTGGTGTTTAAGCTTGAATGTGTCCTGGGGTTTCTGGGTAAAGAATTGGGCCTCCTCTTCCTTCAATAGAGGGCTTACTATTGTCAGCAAGAGTGATGCGATCAGCCATTGCTTGTCTAAATGCAGATTGCTTCTTTTCTCGTTGAATAGTGCGTATTATAAGTTCTGGATCTGGAAAGTTAAAAAGTGGTGCAGATCTAGCGGAACAGATCATACACTAAAGAAAAACAGACAATAAAGAAAATGTTTTTTTATAAGGTTTTATCCTAAGGGTATACTAGAAAACAGGATTGGTTGGGCCTCTATATCGGACAGTTAGTCTCCCCGGCAGCGGCGTCAAAAACTTAATGGGTGTCCGACCGTCACAAACGCGAGTGATCACAACGCCTATCGATGTGTGTTTTAAATTTGTAAATTCCGGGGTCTAAGTTTGACTTATTACTACTGAACCAAAGGCTAGTAGATGGTAAGTATGACCTAGAGTCGTTCTTAAAGAGAAACTGAATTGAAACGGAGGTGATCCAATCAATTGTTACTTTCTAGTATAGGTTTTTATAAAAGTGCGTTGGGGGTTTTGGTTCAGTTAACTAAATAGACTAAATAAAGCGAATAAAAGATAATAATAAATCAGATGATGGAAAGTAGTATTTGTTGTGATTTCATTAGCTCATAATATGGGATGATGACTTTTCAGAGAAAACGTTTATCTAAATTGGAAATGTTTACTGGATTTGATAGCTTATGGTATAACTCGTCGATTCCTTATCAGTCGGTTATCAACTGATATGTTACGAGGAACTAGGGTATCATAATTCTGATCAGACAAACAATGCTCAACTCTCCACACTCTCCTGCGAGGGAGTCAGTGGCCCTTGTTATTGAACGCGTTCGTTCATGGGCGAAGGAAAAGAGTAGCAAGTCCATAACAAGTCTAACCGTTCTTAATACCACAAGGACTACAAATCCGGCAAACAACTAACTTAGAAAATATGTTTGGACTTATTTGATTAATTCCTATTAGTGAAACTCAAGCATGGTTACCGAGGGAAAGTGTTTAGGTTTCTTGTGTACCTTACTTCAGGTTTCACGGTTTAAAGAAATATATCATTTTAAATTGGATTTTAAACATGCCTTTCTTAATACAGTTAACAAATCCCTAGGTTTTTGTAAATGGTTATTTAGCCTATAGCCTACCTACTCTAATCTAATCTAAACTAATCTAATTAAAATGCTAGCGGCTTTTGCATAAAGTTAAACCCAGACCATATCGGAAAATACTACGGGAGTTCACAACGTATTTAATCGTTTACCGATGTTTTCTTTGTGAATTTAATTGCTTCACAATGTTTTCATGATAAGTACATTGTGATTGGAGGTGTACTATACTCATGGCAATTCCACGTAATCACATTGCATTTTATGATGATTGCATGACGTTACAATTAAACCGTAGTTTTGACACATATAATTATTGACCGAGTATTAAGGTTTGCGACTCCTCTTTACAAGGTTACAATCACGTTTGTTAATCGAAAGGAGAATATAAGTTTTATGTTTAAAATCACAAGATAAGTCCGTTCATAAAGTTTCCATTTTTATAATTTCGATCCATAATACAACTACCTTCGGTCGTTTACCGACTTCTATACATTTGTACTCCGCTTAACAGCGTTTCCAGTACTATATCAGGTAAACAGTCGAATAGGGGCCGTCATATTACTTCACGACATATTTAATATCATCCCATAATTATTTATGCTAATTACATCACAACAAATACAATAGTAATCTACTCGCTAATCATGGCACAAACTATCTCTAGCATAATTAAACTAGCCCAATAGAATGAGAAAGTAAATCAAACAAATTATGAAAGAAATAACAAAGTGAGAAAGATATAAGAGTGTGTAATGTGTATGAAAAAGGTGTGTGATGGTGTGTCTTCAAATGAACCATGGGCTCCCTATTTATAGGGGAAAATTGGTGCATTCTAGCAACTTGGTGCACATGTTAGCAAAAGGTGGGAAAGTTGCTAGCACATGTACCCTAAAATGCGTAAAGGTCTAGCACGTGTAACTTAGAGTCGTGGAAAAGTCCTAGCACATGTACCCTGCGAGTACGGGAGAGTATTAAAAAGCGCACGGGAGATAGGGGGAGGCCATCCGGCACCGCCACCATGGTGGCCAGCGGCAGTGGGGTGGTGGCCGGTGGCGGCTGCCCCTCCCCCACCCCGGTTCGCTGTCTTTCGCTTCGTTTCATGATTCGTGCGTATCTCCTTCGTTATGCGTCCGTTTGCGTTGATTCTTTTTGCGTTGGATTCATTTTTCAAAAACGAAGACTATAATGAAAATTAATCCCAAAATATGTCAAGATTTTTGGATGTATCGTACGAATCGTTTGAATCTTCCGGCGTACGTAGAATCTTCATTCTTCCTCCGTTTTTATTGATTCTTCTTCTGTTAGATTCGTATTTTGAAAACGAATATCTTGGATAAGAGAAATCTCAGTGATGAGCACTTTTGCCTTTAAATCTTGTCTTGATGTCTTGAATCTTCAAACGTGTGTGGAATCTTCGTTTGTTGTCCGTTTTGCTTGATTTTTCTTGAGCAACTCTATTTTGACCTTCTTGGCAAAGTTTCATTGATTTTAACATTATTTGAGTTTATTTGACAAGTATTGTTCCAAAATGAGAGAGATATCGGTAGTAAAAACGTGACTTTTTACGCGATATCACACATGGACCTCTACTTCGGATAAATTTCCGGATGAAATTCTCCTAACAAGAGGAGAATGTGACACCCGATAAAATAGGGCAATATTCGTGCCTAACTTAAACATTAATTTCACGTACTTAGTTACGCAATAATGTTAAGTACTAAAAAATTATATATATAGTTATATATATAAACATAAATGATTATTTAGAATCACATATATATGAAACGGAAAGAACTCGAAAGTACAAACATAGACGTTGGTGACACAACTTTTCTGAATAAACATTTTTACTCGTATAATATTAAATCATTTGGAAATATATTTCATTTTTAAAAACGTATCATGCGCGACGAAACCACACGATGAAAAGTTATATATTTTATAACTCGAATAAAGTATTTTGATAAAATACTTGTATTTTGATAAAATACTTTGACTCAAAAATATTTCGAATATACATTAACATATTTATAATTTAAAAATATTACATTATTATACCATCGGGTAAATAAACACGGGCTTTAACACTACAACTTTGGAGACAACTTATCACCAAACCGTACCTATTTGTTTGAGTATACTGGCCCAACCTTTTCCTCAATTCGTGGATCTGGTTTGTTGTTATTGACTTCAAAATCCACCACACCTTTATGTTTCCATTTCCCCATTTCATCTTCTTTTTTCCATCTATCTTTTTCTTCCTCTCGGTTTGCATACAAACCCGCCATCATCATCATCATCATCTTTTTGTAAATCATCACCATCATCTTCAAGAGGAGGAAGCAAGGAGATAGAGCATCATCATCATCATCATCATCATTATCATCATCATCATCATCATCATCATCATCATCATCATCATCATCATCATCATTGTGTATCATCATCTTCATCCCCGTCATCTACACCTTCGGTCATCATTTTCACTCGTAAGGAACCTTCCCCTTTTCCTTGATTTTTCATGTTAGAAAGCTTGTATTATCATGTTTTAGTGTACACACAACCGATTATGTCCAAAAATTTGTACAACAAACTTGTTTACACCAAAACCAACCTGTGCAAAGTCCACACCCGATTGGGTGAAGGCCTTACCCGATAGGGTGAGTTTGCATACCCGATTGGGTAAAGACCAAAAATGGTAAAACATACCCGATTGGATGAGTTGCATTCCCGATTAGGTGAAGACCTTACCCGATTGGGTGAAGCTTAAAAGTTAAGAAACAATACCCGATCGCGTATTTTAGTTCGAATTTATTATAGAGGTACGATTCAATGTACACAAAAGTTATTTCAAAAGTTAACTTTGTACATGTATATATATACTTACGGATAATGATTTCATCACATAATACGGATAATGAATATACGGAATATACTTTACAAGTATACAACCAAACACATAATAATACTTGATTTATTATCATGAACCGTCACCAATGGGCTGTACATTTTTTAAAAACATACAATTGGAAATTTAAAAACATACAATCGGACAATATCGGACGCATATTAGTTGAGTGAAAACATATCGGGAATGATCTAATTAGACATTCACTCATATGTATAACCTTATATGCTTAGGGCATTGGAAGGTTTCGGGGTTGTCCTTTCCATATCGGATATACAATTACTCGGTGACTCAGGTGAGTCTCACCACCCTATATTTTTATACTATGTTACTGTTTTAAACATCAGGGTGAGATGCAACACTTGTTTGTTTTCGTGATCACAAGTATTCGGTTAGTTAAATTCGGTTATTACATGAGTTGTTTCATAATCCGGTAAAAGTCCTCATGTAACACCCCCAAATTTCAGGTTGCGGAAGCGGTCGGGTCGGGGCGTTACCAAATCAAATATCACAAGCACAAAGGTACATAATGAATGACTCTAAATGAGACGTTTGAAAATTGTAATACATCTCCAAAATAAATTGTATACAAGTTGCGATTTCGTAAAAATAATTTCAATACATAATTTGTAATACAAAAGTTATGCAGAGAAATCCAGATGTTTGAAAACATGCGACTCGAGCTAGCATATCTTGTAGCAATCCTAATCCTGCTGGGCACCTGAGAACACATGCTAAAACGAGTCAGCTATAAAGCTGGTGAGTTCATAGGGTTGTTAGTTGAAAACATAAAGTATAAACCATGTATGTTTTGGAAAATAACTCAAAATCCACGATTTTGATTGGTATTGTTATAGTATTGTAAAATCCGTGTGTAATACACCTATTGAGGTATCTCGTACCTAAGTGATTTAGTAGTGTACATAAGTACATCGAGGAAAACGGCAATCCATACCTTGTTACCTATCAGGTAATGGTATGTCTATGATGATGTTAGGCAATCCATGCCTAGATGCTAACATGTGTGTGTATGACATAGTCATATCGAGGGTGTGGCAATCTATGCCTAAGTACAATTTGAGTATGTGTATGACCACGTCACATGGTAACAAGTATTAATATTACTTATTCAGTAGTAAGGTGTTAGTGTTCCCCCTGACATATTGTGTTGCCTCCAGCAACATGAAATTGTAGTCCCGCAGAACTATGATTAAGTATTTAAATAAAATACTGAGTTAACGACCTCGCGTGAAAGCTCACTGATCTGTTAACTAATGCGAATCTCGAGTGTAAGATCGCCGATCCGTGAATGAGTGCGGATCACGAGCATAAGCCTGCCCATCCTTGTGTTTGTGATTTGTATCGCTTTACCGCGATATCATTTTATGCCCACTCTAACCGTGGCATCGTTTTGTGCCCACTTGGCATCGACTTGATTGCTCGCAAGTAATGTATGAGAGTCAGCAGTACCACGACATGCCCGACTTGATTAATTAAGAGCCGACAGTACTACAACATATCCGACTAGGGTAATTGAGTTTGTGTAAGTTTATGTATACCAATATACATATATAGGTTGTAGGTAGCACCAAGTGCTCGAGATAGAGTACGAGTATGTGTGTGTGTGTGTGTGTATATATATATATATATATATATATATATAGATAAGTCAATCCACAAACACAAGTAATAGAGTATCAGGCATCGCATTAAAGTAATTTATTGTATCTAAATATGTATACACAATACTGAGATATAAGGTGTAGCACAGTAAGCCTAGGTATGAATAACTCATCACCTAGTTGTTTCATATTAGTATGAGAAGTCTATTCTAATGTGTGTTACTAACGTATACTACTAGCCTCAGCCTAGCAAGTATATTGAGGTCTCGGGGAAATGTTAACTTAAGTACAATTTTCATTCTAATACTCATAGAGTGGATTGGCAGTCTTAGTTCCTAAAACGAAGACTAATACTGTAAAAGTATAGCTGTCATCCTGTGTAAATAGAACTAATCAGTTCTAGTTTATTCTATAAGGTTGTCCCGCAACAATACGGTCAAAATGTTATGATAACCTAATCAGGTTATAAAATGGTAGTAATTGTTTAAGATCTAGTGAAGTACAATTGTAACCTATCTAGTGAAGTACAATTGTAACCTATCTATTGGAAATTTTTTATTTCTACGATATTGTTTTAGTGAAAATGCATTCGAAATCCCAATTCGGAGTAAAATCGAGTGATAAAATCTTAGTTTCGACACTTAGTGGAAAACATGTGTTTTTAAGGTTCTGAGTTTTGCGACATAAGGAATCTGTCGCTAAAGGGTTCTGCAACACAAGGGTTTGTGTCGCCATGTGCGACATCCGCAATTTAATGCGACATAGTGTGTTGTGTCGCTATATGTGACGTTTGGATTTGCTGCGACATAAAGGCTTGTGTCGCACCATGTGACATAACTAATTATTGCGACATAACCTGCAACATTGGTTATGTCGTAGCACTGTTTTTGGTCCTCTACGACACAAGGATCCGTTTGACGATTTTTCCCTCAAAATCAAGATCTAACCTATTTTCGGGCCAAATCTTGTTGATATAATGTTAAAACATGATATATTAAGTATTTCTAACTCAAAATATCAAGAAAAGGGTGTAGTTTCTTACGATTTGAGAGATCGAGTGAGGAGGATGATGATGAACTTGATGAAGAAGATGAAGATGAAAATGATGATGTTGATGATGATCTTGTTGTTGCTGCTGATTTGTTATTGTTGTTGTTGTTGGTGATTTAGAGAGAAACCGAGAGAGAGAGAGAGAGAGATAGATGGGTATAGATGTTTATGTGTGTTTTTGTTTGATAAAAATGTGAAAATGAAATGAGGAGGAGGGGGTTGGAGGCCAGCTTTTGTGTTTGGTGGGAGGACACTGTCTCCCAAGTTGCATTACAAAATACCCGTGTTTGTTCCCCCGATCGTATAAAATGTATTATTTCCAATTCCGAAATCTTTATAATATTCTTTGGAAATGTTTTCGAGTGACAATATTTTATCAAAATACTATTTTGGAATTAAAATTTAATAGTTTGTTTTCGCGCGGTTTCAGATAACTAGAATGCGATTTTAATTAAAACGACTTAAATTTCCGAACATTCAATATTTTTCCTCAAATGTATAATGTTAAATCTATATAATAAAATATTATTTATAAAATTTTGTCACTAAAATTCGGACGTGATATTCTGTCTTCTTTCGGATCCTTTCAAATGTGATTATTAAATAATCGTTGTGTATTATATATCTAATTATATATATAAATTTTCGAATACTTTGTTATAACTGCCTACTAAGTACGATTATTTGAAGTTTAAATTGGGCGCGAAAATTGTACTTTTGACCGGTTGTTAAATTCTCCGTCTGTTAAGAAAATTTCGTCCCGAAATTTCAAGTGAAGTAGAGTGGGATCCGGGGAGAAGTGTATGTATGAGAAGTTCATCGATTAGATTGTAGACATACAATGTCTATGTTAGGTTTGAAAGCAGTTAATCCATGACTGTGTCGTGGTTTAACATAGGAGTCAGATCACCGACTATTTCGTTCCTTCCAGTTTTTGTTATATCATGGTTACAGGGTAACCATTTACAATATAGTCCATTCGGGACTAGATAGTTGTCATACAGTGACCATTTAGTAAGTAGTCCTATTAGGACTAAGTTATTGGTAAACGTTCAGTTTGCTGAAAGCAAACTTTGAGTTTTACGTGGGCCTAGGTTAACTAGCCCTATGATGCACTCGGCATTAAGTCGATCAAAGTGATATCGAGGAGTAAAAAGTACACGCTTAGCATAACTCAAAATCGAAGGGTTATGTTTTCAAAGAAGGATGTACCTATATCATAGTCGGATATTAGTTTGGTTCATTCAGAGCCAATCAGGTAAATTTTCGTTTCCTTTTTGGGCAATCCTTCTTGTAATGTCCAGGTTCACCATATTTGAAGCATATCCTTTGTGAGTCGGGATTCGCGGGAACTCTGCAATCCCAGATTTTGTGTCCATATCGTTGGCATCTTTCACAGGGTAAACCACATGAACCATCATGATGACGTTTACACCCATGACAAAATGGTTTGTTTCCTGCATAGCCTCGTTTTTCCTTGGGTTTGGTAGCGTAGGACCTCAAGGGTTCGGGTTGATTTGTTGGATTATGACTAGTGCTGGAATTTCCATTCCATTTTCCTTGATGGTTTTCAGTTGTAGATGTTCCGTTTCAAACCACCTGTGCCATTGGTTTGTGGGCCATGCGAACAACATCGTGAATAGTGGCGGGTTTGGAGGCTGTGACCATTCCCTCAATTTGCACCGGGAGTCCTCCGATGTATCTTTCGATTCGTTTGTATTCAGGGTTCACCATGGTTGGGCAGAGAAGTGCCAGTTGGTGAAAGCGATTGGTGTATGTCATGATGTCATTATCTTTTACGGTGAGGTGCCAAAGTTCATCCCCGAGTTGTTGTAGTTCCTCACTGGAACAATACTCGTCCCTCATTAATTGTTTAAGTTCCTCCCAAGGGAGTTGGTGAGCGGTATCAATCCCTACAGTTTGAGCATAGGAATTCCACCAGGTGAGGCATTATCTTGGAGGGTGTAGGTGGAGTACTTAACTTTGTAATCATCATGGCAGTTGCTAACATGGAACACTGATTCCATCCTCTCGATCCATCATATTAAACTGACAGCCCCTTCAGTACCAACAAAGTTTGGCAGGTTACATTTCAGGAAGTCACTATAGGTGCAGGGTCGTGCTCGGTTTCGAGTAGCTAAGGCATCAACCACTCTTTGTTCAACAATTTGGTCAAGCTCAGCTTGAGTGTACAATCGTCGTCTAGGCACCATGATTCTTAACTAAGAATGAAACAACAAACGATAAGTATGAGATCTTTTATTCAAAGATTATGATTATCACAGTGGCATACATAGGAGAGTGTTACAAAATTGTGCAAGGTGACCATCAATGGTGTACAATGATGGGATTCGGGAACTCCTTAAGGTATGTGTTCGAAAGTCCTCGGAATTTTTGCATTTTTCATGATGTGAATGGTTCACGTGAGTTTTCAATGTAGTCAACTAAGACTAGGTTATTATAAGTAGTCCAACGGACATTAATGCAGTACTAGCGTACTGTGAGTGTAGTTCTAACGAGTCAAAATGTAGCACCCAAAGTACTGAAGTGCAGTGCTAGTAGCACCGTAACGTAGTATTAATGTATCATGAATGTAGTACCTAAGTACTGATGAAATGCAGTAACAACGTACTGTAATGCAGTGCTAAAAGCACAGTAATGTAATACTATTGTATTATGAATGTAGTACCGAAGTACTATGAAATGCAGCACCACGTGCCGTAATTTAGTGCCCGAGGCACTAAAGTGCAGTACCACGTACTGTGAGCATAGCACTAATGTGCCAAATTGCAGTATCAACATACTGTGTAATGCAGCACCACATGCGATGTGTTGTTCCCGAAGCACGATGTAACCAGAGGTGTTGGTATGTAGGACACCCATAGTGTCTCGTGTAGTGCCAAAGCAGAGTTGTGCCTAAAGCACGACGTAGCACCACGTGCCATATGTTGTTTGAGTGTAGCCCTAAGGCCAAAGACAGGTTGTAGTTAAGTAGTTTCCCAATTGTAGCATAAAGGCTAAAAATGTAAGTGCCAGGGTAACAAATCGGGTAGGCACTGAAGTACTGAATCGTGTGAGTACCGAGGTACTGTGATGATCAAAATGATCGGAATGTGATTGAGATGATTTTTGTGGACTTAGTCATTACGAGTGTCACTCGCAGTACTAACCCAGTGGTGAACAGCATGGTCACATTTGTAATCGAGGCACGCGTAAGTCGTTGAGGTTCGGTTTATTTGTTGGAAGAGCATTCCAAGTTACGAGTGTAGTGATTGACCAATTCAATTGGTGATCGCCTGCCCGACGATGAGAGCGAGTGAAAATTTGTATGAGGGGAGTAGGTGTGACGCGCCTTGGTAATGATTTCTCATAAGACGAGAAATTAGTTGGTTTGTCCTTAGACGTAAACTCCTCAAGTAGGTCTCTTTCGAATAAATTGTTTGTATTAACGTTGTTGTTTGTTTTAATTTTGGGCACGATTAGCATATGTGGGTTTCTATCCCAATAGATAACGTTTATGCCTCCTTCCCGACGTTCAGTGATAAGTATAATATTCTCCTATGCATTCATACAGAGAAAGTGTTAAGTCGTGATGGTGAGGAAGATGACGATGTGCCTCTTCGCGAGTATATGATAGTACAACGGAATGTGTTATTATTTGTCAAGCGTGTATAAATAGATAGGCGGTAGCGGATGAGAACAAGACATGTTCTTCATATCCAATGATGTTATATTAGCTATACTTGGAATTTTTGATGGTGTGAGTGTTTAGCGAGAATATTATCGAGTGAGAGTGTTATATTTATCCAATATATATAGGTACGTAAAAAGTAGTACACAAGTAAGGCCTATTTATATATACCTACAGTACATATAATAGCCTAAAGTGTCTAGCACAAAATAATCAGAATCAACTAGTGCATTCCTGATCCAGTATAACCCCTTTCAGATATCACATCATCTTTATTTAATTGTACATAGTTAGCTACGCTATGTTAAATTAAACTCGTATAATGTAATCCCTGAACCAGTTATACCTAATTAGGAATATTGCCTAACGGTCATAGTCTAGGCCCACTAAATGCAACCTAGTTCACTATAACCTTAGGCTCTGATACCAATCTGTAACACCCCTAAATTTTGGATTGCGGAAGCGGTCGGGTCGGGGCGTTACCAAATCAAATATCACAAGCACAAAGGTACATAATGAACGACTCTAAATGAGACGTTTGAATATTGTTATACATTTCCAAAATAAATTGTATACAAGTTGCGATTTCATAAAAATAATTTCAATACATAATTTGTAATACAAAAGTTATGCAGAGAAATCCAGATGTTTGAAAACATGCGACTCGAGCTAGCATATCTTGTAGCAATCCTAATCCTGCTGGGCACCTGAGAACACATGCTAAAACGAGTCAGCTATAAAGCTGGTGAGTTCATAGGGTTATTAGTTGAAAACATAAAGTATAAACCTTGTATGTTTTGGAAAATAACTCAAAATCCACGATTTTGATTGGTATTGTTATAGTATTGTAAAATCCGTGTGTGATACACCTATTGAGGTATCTCGTACCTAAGTGATTTAGTAGTGCACATAAGTACATCGAGGAAAACGGCAATCCATACCTTGTTACCTATCATGTAATGGTATGTCTATGATGATGTTAGGTAATCCATGCCTAGATGCTAACAAGTGTGTGTATGACATAGTCATATCGAGGGTGTGGCAATCCATGCCTAAGTACAATTTGAGTATGTGTATGACCACGTCACATGGTAACAAGTATTAATATTACTTATTCAGTAGTAAGGTGTTAGTGTGCCCCCTGGCATATTGTGTTGCCTCCAGCAACATGAAATTGTAGTCCCGCAGAACTATGATTAAGTATTTAAATCAAATATTGAGTTAACGACCTCGCGTGAAAGCTCACTGATCCGTTAACTAATGCGAATCTCGAGTGTAAGCTTGCCGATCTGTGAATGAGTGCGGATCACGAGCATAAGCCTGCCCATCCGTGTGTTTGTGATTTGTATCGCTTTACCGAGATATCATTTTGTGCCCACTCTAACCGTGGCATCATTTTGTGCCCACTTTACCGTGGAATCGTTTTGTGCCCACTTGGCATCGACTTGATTGCTCGTAAGCAATGTATGAGAGTCAGCAGTGCAGTACCATGACATGCTCGACTTGAGTAATTGAGAGCCGACAGTACTACGACATGTCCGACTAGGGTAGTTGAGTTTGTGTAAGTGTACATATACCAATATACATATATAGATTGTAGGTAGCACCAAGTGCTCGAGATAGAGTACGAGTATGTGTGTGTGTATATATATATATATATATATATATATATATATAAGTCAATCCACAAACACAAGTAACAGAGTATCAGGCATCGCATGAAAGTAATTTATTGTATCTAAATATGTATACACAATACTTAGATATAAGGTGTAGCACAGTAAGCCTAGGTATGAATAACTCATCACCTAGTTGTTTTATATTAGTATGAGAAGACTATACTAATGTGTGTTACTAACGTATACTTCTAGCCTCAGCCTAGCAAGTATATTGAGGTCTCGGGGAAATGTTCACTTAAGTACAATTTCCATTCTAATACTCATAGAGTTTATTGGCAGTCTTAGTTCCTAAAAGGAAGACTAAACCGGTAAAAGTCTAGCTGTCATCCAGTGTAGGTAGAACTAATCAGTTCTAGTTTATTCTATAAGGTTGTCTCACAACAATACGGTGAAAGTGTAGTGATAACCTAATCAGGTTATAAAATGGTAGTCAATGTTTAAGATCTAGTGAAGTACTATTGTAACCTACCTAGGTTAAGTGGTGATATTGTTCTACAACAATATGTTGGGTGTAATTCCTAAGTATTACACATTTTGTATTACATAACAGTAATATAGTTGAGTGTGATTTATAAAGGTTTTATCATTATAATTCGAAAACAGTAATTGTGCATGCGTCTCACCCCGAAAACAGTAAAACAGTTTAAAGAATGGGGCTATGAACTGACCTGTAGGAGCAAGCGTTCCTAAGATACGCATGTCGTGCCAATAGTAACCTCCTGGTGTCCTAAACACGCGAGGTTATTTAAGTAAGAGACAAATTAGTTTATCTAAGCGAGTTGTGTAAATATTCATTTGTCGTTCAGGTTTGGAACCTTGTACGGGGGTCCAGGGGCAGCGCCCCTGGTAGCGGGGTCCAAGGGGTGGCAACCCCTGGTGGGGTCCAAGGAGAAGAGCCCCTGGCTGTAAAATCTACGATATTTCTTTTTACGATATTGCATTTAAGGTTCTGTGTTTTGCGACATAAGGAATGTGTAGCTACGGTACTTAGGCTGGGGTCGAGCTGTAAGGTCGATCTGGGGTCAAGCCTTTCTACGATATTGCTTTAGTGAAAATGCATTCGAAATCCCAATTCAGAGTAAAATCGAGTGGTAAAATCTTAGTTTCGACACTTAGTGAAAAACATGTGTTTTTAAGGTTATGAGTTTTGCGACATAAGGAATGTGTCGCTAAAGGGTTCTGCTACACAAGGGTTTTTGTCGCCATGTGCGACATCCGCAATTTAATGCGACATAGTGTGTTGTGTCGCTATATGCGACGTTTGGATTTGCTGTGACATAAAGGCTTGTGTCGCACCATGCGACATAAGTAATTATTGCGACATAACCTGCGACATTAGTTATGTCGCAACACTATTTTTGGTCCTCTGCTACACAACGATCTGTTCGACGATTTTTCCCCCAAAATCAAGATCTAACCTATGTTCGGGCCAAATCTTGTTGATATAATGTTAAAACATGATATATTAAGTATTTCTAACTCGAAATATCAAGAAAAGGGAGTAGTTTCTTACGATTTGAGAGATCGAGTGAGGAGGATGATGATGAACTTGATAAAGAAGATGAAGATGAAAATGGTGATGTTGATGATGATCTTGTTGTTTCTGCTGATTTGTTGTGTGTTGTTGTTGTTGATGATTTAGAGAGAAACCGAGAAAGAGAGAGATAGATGGGTATAGATGTGTGTGTGTTTTTTTTGATAAAAATGTGGAAATGAAATGAGGAGTGATGCGTCACAAGCGATCGGTAAGGATTTTACCCTTGTCGTTGCACCGGCTACTGGCGACGGCGATCAGTGGGTGTTTTAAATTTGTAATTGCGGGGCCTAAATTTTCCCTAACAATGCTAATCCTAAGGGTGAGCAAGTGGTAGGTATAACCTGGAGTCGTTCTTCAAACCGACTGAATTGAAACTAAGGTATGGTAGATGAGGGCTTTCAAACTAGTGAAAGGTTTATAAAATAGTGGGTGAGTTTTGGTTTTTATATTAACTAACTTAGACAAGTAAATAAATAAAAGCGAAATAAAAATAAAATGTAAAGCAGATAAAATAAAGATAGTGTTTGTTGAGATTTCGTTAATTAAGTTATGGGATGATGTTTGGAGAAACTGTTTTGAAAGACATTTGTTAATTATCTTTCTTGAATACTTGTGATGTAAACACTAGATTCCCTACTAATTAAAATTCCATGAGAATGTCACACCGGGAGCTAGATTATGGTAACATTACAAAGTATTTAGAATAATAAGCAAAATCTTAATTATGGTTTAATAATACTTTCATATGAACGAGAATAACATCTAAAGGTACTAGACAAAACTGAATCATATAACGATTCCTTGTCATCCTAACAGATTCGTATATTTAAAAAGTTCATTTATGACTTTAAACTAGCCCTTGCTTAAGACTACCCAATAAATCCCCTAATCATCCACAACGTTCCTCACTTAAAGTGGTTCCGCCACTTCAAACCTTGGCCATGTCTTGTCCTACGATAATCCCCCATGCAGCCTTGCGGTTCTATAGTTTCATACATTTGACAAATTATATTGACACAGATGACTGACTACCTTTTAATTGGACGTCGTTAAAAAGGTGTTGTAATCAAGTTTATTGGTGAAAAGGCAATCAGATTAATTTGAAGTTTAAAAGTCTATTTAGAAAGGTTAATTAAACCAGGTTTCTCATTTTATATATTAGTCCGTAATATAACAACCTTCGGTTGTTACTCGACTTCCATAAATTTGTACTCCACCTTGAAGTGTTTCCAGTACTATATCGAGTAACAGTTGAATAGGGGCCATCATATTACTTCCTAATATCGTACCGTTTCGTAATATGACTAGCTTCGGTCGTTCCTCGACTTCAATACATGTGTACTCCACCTTGAAGTGTTTCCAGTACTATATCGAATAACAGTTGAATAGGGCCCGTCATATTATTTTACGATAATTAAGACCGTTTATATTTTACCACTATGATGATCCTAAGACAACAATCAAACAAGAACATGCAATAAGACGATCAAAGCAATACTACCGATCTTTAATATTTAATTATAAATCATCCCATAATTTACTAATTACATCGCAAGCAAACACAACAAGTATACTACTCTCTAATCATGGCAATAACTAAATCTAGCATAATCAATATAAACGTAATTAATTAAGATAGATAAGGATAGAAAGAACCAGGATTAAATGCGAGAGAGAATAGACTTGAATTAATTGACACAATTCCGAGCATACACCGAAGATTACATTGATAACCACACTTTCTTTCTAATCCTAATTAAACTTCTAAACTTGTTTAAATACTAGTTAAAGCTAATCTAGAGAAAGAATGTAGAGTGAGAAAGTTGGAGCTTATTTCTAGAGTGAGAGAAAATAGGCTAGGAAGGTGTGTAAGAGTGTGAAAGGTGTGTCTTGAAATGAACCATGGAGCCTCCTATTTATAGTAGAAAATTGGTTCATTTTAGCAACTTGGGGCATATGTTAGCAAAAGGTGGAAAAGTTGCTAGCACATGTACCCTAAAGCGCGTAAAGGTCTACCACGTGTACCCTAGAGTTGCGGAAAAGGCCTAGCACGTGTACCCTGCGAGTACGAGCAAGGATGGAAAAGCGGACGGGGGGCAGGTAGCCGGTGCCGCCACCATGGCAGCCGGCGGCGGCTGGCAGCCTGCCGCCCCGGTTCGCCGTCTTTCGCTTCGCTTCTCAATTTGTGCGTATCTTCTTCGTTATGCGTCCGTTTTCGTCGATTCTTTTTGCTTTGGATTCTTTTTTCAAAAACGGAGACTTTGATGAAAAGAAATCCCAAAAATATGTATATGATCTTTGGATGTCTCGTACGAATTGTTTGAATCTTCCGGCGTACATAGAATCTTCATTTTTCATCCGTTTTAGTTGATTCTTCTTTTGTTAGATTCGTATTTTGAAAACGAATATCATGGATAAGAGAAATCTCAGTGATGGGTACTTTATCTCTAAATATTGTCTTGATGTCTTGAATCTTCAAACGTGTGTGAAATCTTCGTTTTTCATCCGTTTTGCTTGATTTTTCTTGTGCAACTCTATTTTGACCTTCTTGGCAAAGTTTCATTGATTTGAACATTATCTGAGTTTATTTGCCAAGTATTGTTCCAGAATTAGAGATATATCGGTAGTAAAAACATGACTTTTTACGCGATATCAAGGAGGAGTGGGTTGGAGGCCGGCTTTTGTGTTTGGTGGGAGGACACTGTCTCCCAAGTTGCAGTACAATATACCCGTGTTTGTTCCCCCGATAGTATCAAAATTTATTATTTCCGATTCCGAAAATTTTATAATTCTTTCGAAATATTTTCGAGTGAAAATATTTTATCAAAATACTATTTTGGAATTAAATTTCAATAGTTTGTTTTCGTGCAGTTTCGGATAACTAGAATGCGTTTTTAATTAAAACGACTTACATTTTTGAACATTCAATATTTTTCCTCAAATGTATAATGTTAAATCTATATAATAAAACTTTATTTATAAAATATTGTCACCGAAATTCGAACGCGATATTCTGTCTTCTTTCGGATCCTTTCAAATGTGATTATTAGATAATCATTGTGTATTATATATATATAATTATATATAAAAGTCTTCTAATACTTTGTTATAACTGCGTACTAAGTACAATTATTTGAAGTTTAAATTGGGCGCGGAAATTGTACTTTTGACCGGGTGTTACACCTCATCACACATGGTTCGTTAACTTCAATGGCACAATTACTAAAGGATAGATTTATCATGGGAGTGACGTCCCCGTCTGGGTTGCTAGCTACAACCATGTCAAACGGGCACTTTAGTAGTTGTTTAAAGATGTTTTGGATTAGGCACATCTAGGAGGCAACATTCGAGTTAGGCTTCGAACCATGGGCTCATGTCAGATAGTGGATCATGTCGGTTATGTTGGTATATATTAAAATCAGAAACCTTTATTGGTTTATTTATATACTCGGTTATAAATTATCGGATAAATCTTGTGTATCACATCATGATTTGTTTCAAACATGTGAGATTCACCATCTTTTTACCTGACCCTTTTAGTGTTGTATTCTCAGGTGCTCAGCAACAGTAGGATTGCCCGCAGGTTATGCTAGCTAGTACAAGTCGCATGCATTATAAAATTATGAAGATTTTATTAAATTATTTTTTGGTAGATTCGGTTATGTATTGGTATCTTCAGGAAATTCGGATTGCGAACTCATTAATGTTGTAAACTTATGACTTAAATGGTGTAATTACCTTTGTAATATGTATAAACGTCTCATGTAGAGTCGTTTGCTTGTACCTTTGTTCTTATTTATTGATTAGTCGCACCCAATGATTGCTTTCGCTAAACAGTGAAATCGGGGGGTGTGACATATACTATAAAGTAGTACATACACTATATACAATGAAGAAATAAAGAAGATGTAGATCGCTGAAGATGATGTTAAAGATCATATTAACTTTTGTAAATGTGAATGATAATTTCACAAACACTGTATATGGCGAAGATTATTTTGATTTAAACTTGTATAGATCAAACTTAGTATCATCCATTTTGTATATTTTTGTTTTAATATATAACGTAATTTTAGCAATTATACATATGTATATTGATGTGTATCAAAAAGTCACTTTTTTACATGCATTATTTATCCCATAATTAGCTCTTTTCTAACAAATACATCTTCAAATCATCATTATTAATCAACATTTGTTAGGAAGGTATAATCTTGTTGGTCCTTTAAAAATCATGCAAAAAAGGCAAAAAAAAAAAATGACCTAAATAGGCACCATTTTGAGCCTAACCCTAATTCTACTGTAAACTCCATACCAGGGTCTTAGAACAGTCTTATTTTTAGCCATATAAAATATAAGAATGTAGATATAAGGATTGCTGAGATTGGATCAAGGATAAAAGAGATACGCAACAAACAGCACAACCGAAGACTACGAGAACGCCCGGGCTCCACACCTCCAATTCCTACCAAATTGGCATCATTAGAAGCGTAATGGAATTACGAGATCGTAGGCGAAAGAATCAAGTCACGAATGTGAAACGAAGAAGATACCTTCCGAAGCAACCGCGAAAAGTCAAAAACAGCACACAGGGCAACATACGGCCTGCCTACAGCCGTGTACGGCCTATAGGAGGCCATGTACGGCCTGGTTATAGTCGTGTACGGCTTGACCATGTCCGTGTATGGCCTGGTACCCCCTGTGAGTTCTCGTTTTTCTTCATTTTCTTGTACGTGCGTGCTTGTTGACTTGTACTCTTGATTCCATGGCTTGCCTATGAAGAGAGGACCTCGTTACATCATTTCACACACCTCACACCTTCATTCACATATTTTCTCTCTTTTACTTTCTCTCTCTAACTAGTCTCTCTCTAGATTAGTTTAGGTTAATTAGTCTCTAGTTTCTCTCTCTGGAGAACTAGAGAGATGTAGGTACGGTTCGAGTGGGGAAGATAGCTGTAGCTTGGGAATTTTATTGTATTGAAGTTTTAAAGATTCTGACTTGTACTACTCAGTGTTATGCTGCTTAAATATTGGTTCTTACTTATTCCTTTTGATATCGCGTAAAAAGTCACAATTTTACTACCGATATATCTCTCATTTTGGAACAATTCTTGGTAAATAAACTCAAATAATGTTCAAATCAATGAAACTTTGTCAAGAAGGTCAAAATAGAGTTGCACGAGAAAAATCAAGCAAAACGGACGAAAAACGAAGATTCCACACACGTTTGAAGATTCAAGACACCGAGACAAGATTTAAAGGCAAAAGTTCCCATCATTGAGATTTCTCTTATCCAAGATGTTCATTTTCAAAATATGAATCTAACAGAAGAAGAATCAACAAAAACGGATGAAGAATGTAGATTCTACGTACGCCGAAAGATTCAAATGATTCGTACAAAACATCCAAAGATCAGAGACAAACTTTTGGGATTTCTTTTCATCAAAGTCTTCTTTTTTGAAAAACGAATCCATCAAAAAAAGAATAAACACAAACGGACGCATAACGAAGGAGATACGCACGAATCAAGAAACGAGATGAAAGACGACGAACCGGGGCGGGGGAGAGGCCGCCGCCGCCGGCCACCAGGGTGGCGGCACCGGCTGGCCTGTCCCCATCTCCCCTGTGCTTTTTTATCCTCGCCCGTACTCACAGGGTACACGTGCTAGACCTTTTCCGCAACTTTAGGGTACACGTGCTAGACCTTTACGCACTTTAGGGTACATGTGCTAGCAACTTTCCCACCTTTTGCTAACATGTGCCCTGTTGTGCCCGCAATCATCGGTTCAGTGTCGTTGCGGTTCCTGATGGTGATGCGGGCACAACAGGGGTTTTAAAATTTATATTTAGCTGGGCTTAAATTATACGTACTACCTACTCTGTTTAGTAAGCGGTAAGTATGACCTAAGATCGTTCTATGAATCCAAATGTGTGGGCGATTAAAGATGGTGCTTTCGGTAGGAGATATTTAGGATGGAACAAAGTAGGTAGGTTTGGGGGTTTTAAACTAATGACAGGTAATTAAAATATAGAAAAGTAAATTGCAGGAAAACAGATAAAGATAAACATGTGATTGTTCAGATTTCGATAATTAATGTTTCAGGATGACAGATTAAACAGGGACAATACTAAATGTAATGGTTTAAACTATCAGGTGTAAACTCTAGAACCCTACCAACTAAATTTCCCATTGGCATGTCACTAGGAACTAGGTTATCATGATTCTGATCGGAGCAATACGCAAACTTCCATTACTTATCTAGTTGAAAGATAAGCAACCTATTTTGGCTTAACGCCGAGGTGCATGAATCAGTAGCGTATCGTCTCATAGGTTCGACCTTTCTTAACCCCTAAAATAGTTTAGTATTTTATTAGCATGCAGATTAATAACTTTGTATGTTTTGACCGCTGAATGTGTAAGACTTTGTGTTTTAAGGTATTTAGATCACTAGGATGTTATCCTTATCCTAAGTCTTGTTTCGTGCATTAAGGCTTGGTTACTTCAACTTATGACTTGAGTCCTCCTTTTCAAACAGTTATACATCCCTAGATTATTCGCAGTTTATAAAAACGTGTTTCATATGCAGGCCATGCCTTTCAGTAATCGGACAGTGTACTTTACATGGTAGTTCGACTGCTTCTTACATCAGACATGCGGTCAGGAGTAATTGACGGTGAATGTGACACTCTAAACTAACTAATTGTAAAGCGATGCAGAAATTTAAACCTAATATGTACAACGAGTGGGTTCACTGTGTCTTACTTGTTGCATGTCATGGGCACAAATAACTACTTACCATAATTAAGGTTGATCAAGTCCTAATTACTAGGTTGCAGTCACGTGGATAACCGGAAAGGGTTCTCCATAACTTAAACTCAAGTTCATAAAGTCTTAACGATACAAAGGTCATTAATTCCTATTTTATCTGAACGCGTTTTCGAACATCATTTCATTGTGCATTGACTTTCGTAGGATATACCAGTTAGTTGTGAAATTGTATTATCCTTTTGGAATAATAAACTACTCGCAATTCATGGCAATAGACAAATCACATACAAGGCAATAATACATAATTAAAGTATGAAGCAAAGCAAGTATGATAAAGGTTTCGATATCACCCGGAAATAAATGCGCAGCAGCGTATTATTATGATTGACAACTCGTTCACACGTACAAAGATGAATCTCCAAACTCCTAACGTTCGCTCTAACCTCTATGTTAATCCGTAGATTAATTACAATAACCCTAGACTAAAATATAAGAGATTTTTAGAGTGAGAAAGTGAAAATGGAAGAATGAGAGTATAAGTATGAGTGTGAATATGAGAGTGTGTTGAAATGAGAGCTAGGGGCTGCTATTTATAGAAGAAATTTGGCTCAATTTAGCATCCCAAAGCTCACGATAGCCGGCGGCGGCTGTATGGCTGCCGGCTGCGGCTGGCACCACCCCGCACCGGTTCGCTGCCCGTTGCTTCGTTTCTCGATTCGTGCGTGTTTTTTTCGTTATGCGTCCGTTTGCGTTGATTCTTTTTGCATTGGATTTGTAATTCAAAAACAAAGCTTTTGATGAAAATAAATCCCAAAAATATATCTCTGAACTTTAGTTGTGTCGTACGAATCATTTGGATCTTCCGGCGTACGCAGAACCTTCATTCTTCGTCCGTTTTTGTTGATTCTTCTTCTGTTGGATTCGTAATTTGAAAACGAATATCTTAGGTCAGATAGATGTTGGTGATGGGCTCTTTGGTCTAGAAATATCGTTTTGATGTCTGGAATCTTCAAACGTGCATGGAATCTTCGTTTTCTGTCCGTTTTGCTTGATTTTCATCATGCAACCTTGTTTTTACCATCTTAACATAATATTACAGATTTGTAATGTTTTTGAGTTAAAGTGCCAAGAATTGTTCCAGAATGAGAGAGATATCGATAGTAAAAACGTGACTTTTTACGCGATATCAAGTAACCCACACTTAGAACTTTGCTTGTCCTTAAGCAAACTCATTCTTAAAAGCTTCTGGAATGATTCTAATTGCATCAGTTTTTAGAGATACCTTTTTCCAAAGAATATAAAGTTACAGTTATGAAAAAGTTTTTACCGGAAACTAAGGGTTTACTGAATTCGATACCTTCTTCGAGCAACATGATGATCATGACTAGGCAATCCTCACAAGTGGGTCACTCAAACTACTCAAGTGTTTAGGGTTTCCTACTTACTAGTGTCAATCACTTAGATAGCCAGTCATGCAACATTCTCGTCATAGGCTTGATCGAGAATCAAATCTCCATCACTTTTGATGAGGACGGTACTAACCTTTCGAGATATCTTGGAAGGAATCGGGTGTTTTTGGTGTGAAGAAGGTGTGAGGGTTTTCCTTGTATTTTCTCGAAACTTTTCTTGAGAAAGTTTCTCTGGAATTTCTCAGATTTTGAAAAGGACTACATAGCCTTTTTCTTTGGAATTTTCCTTTTCTTGGCCCTTTTTCTTGATCCTTGGGCTTTTTTTTTTAAGCAGCTTCTACTGAATTTCTTTTTCTTGGAGCTACTTTTACGGATGATGCTCATCCTTTGGGGAACGCCCCGATATATAAGCTTTTCGCTGAATTTCTTTTCTTGGAGCTCCTTTTACGGACGATGCTCATCCTTTGGGGAACGCTCCGATGGCTTTCTGTTAGGCTGCAGAAGTCTTGGAAAAACAAGAGTATCTTTGAGAATTCGTTGGAAAATGAAACTTCTGTAGGTTCGGGATGAATGTTAGGAGGTTTTGATTGGGCGTGAAGAGTGAGTGTTGAGTGGGTGGATGTTTGATGGTGGAAGGGTGTTTGGAATCCTTAGAAGTTATCAAGATGGGTTGTACCTATGCCACGTATGGTACTCATCGGTGTGATCTCGAAATGTATTACAAGAGCAAGTTCTAATTCAAATGCATACATCGGCGCCTAGCCATGTGTTGCCCTTTACGTCCGTATCTTATTCTAAAACAGTTTTGTTTCATTGTCAAAACTCGTTCCTTGCTGTAATTTATAATTTTGAAAGATAGGATTTCTAAAGAACGATGTTTTTGAATCTGAAAATTTTGAAATTTATCCAATTTTAGTCTTTTAATAAAAATGTTGTTTGACTTACGGACAAGAGGTAAAAACTTGTGGTTGAAGGCCGCATATCCCACACTTAGAGGAACATTGTCCCTAATGTTCGAATCTATTCGTTGTGTACCTCTTGTTGAAGTATCCCACACTTAGATATTCTACTTATTATTGGATTGTTTCGCAAGTGTAGTGTGGTTTTTATTATCCCACACTTAGTGTTTGGAATATCGGATGAGATAATCAAAACGGTTAGAGGGTTTTGGAATGGTGTACCGCTTTTATTGTGCACGTTGTTGGCTCCTCGTTAGAAGTTTGCTGGTCCGTGGCTGGCATTCTTCATTGTGTGGTCCACAGTTCTCCCTTGCTTAGGTCTTCTATAGTTTTCAAACAAACCACTTAATTCAATCAAGTAATAGCTGCTGATAAGAAAAGTAAAGTAATAGCTTAATAAAATAACTGGATAGATGTGAGGTCTATGCATCCACAGTACATCAAATACACATAATAATAATAAAGTCTTGGTAGAAAATAGAAAAAAGTAAGAAGGCAGAGCAATCTATTGCTCGGCTGGTGGTGGTACTGCAGTCGAAGATGCTATGGGAGATGTCTCATCTAATGAAGAGTCATCGTGCTGATAGTGGGTGCCCTTATCTGATGCATCCCTATCATCCTCTGCGTCTGGTGTACCCATGGTGAATATCCCGTCATGTATCAACTGATCAACAAACTCCCCTGCGGGCATGTCAAAGCTATAGAGTGGAATCTCATGTATCCCCTGCTGAGAGCGCTCTCTGAATAGATCGGTCTGTCTGTGAGAAGATACTGGAGCAACCGGTGCAGCTGCAGGGCTGGTGCTCCTGAGAATCCTATGACTCTGAACAAAAGTGGCTCGAGTAGGGGCTCTGGATATCCTACTGCTACTCAAAACCTGTCCTCTAGCTGAGCCGACAACTGAGGGAACCTGCTGTCTCTGAAGGGGAATCTGTGCTCGCGGTGCCTATGGCCTGAGTGGAACTGTCCGAAGTGGTAAACCATGGCCTTGGACTCGATGTCAGCGAGGGGCTGGAGTAGGAGCTGCAGGGGGATATAAATGTGGTGGGGCTCGGCCCATTCCGCACGGTATGTCCGTAGTGGGCTCACTGGTATCCCTGCGATCTGTTGTCTTATAGCTCTATAGCATCTGACTTGCATCTGCATTAGCCAGTACCAGTAATCGGGTCCTGGGGGTGTCCCGTAAAGGTATATGTAAGGTGGTATCTGAGCTCTAGGAGCCGGGACAGAAGGTCCTGGCCTAGTAGGCTGTGGCGGTGCAACTGGGACATCAGAATCTTGTGCATCCTCATCTGAATCGGAGTCTGAATTGTGGGGCTCTCTCGGTTGCTTCCTCTTCCTGGATTCTCTGGGTAGGACTAGACCTGCTACCAGTGTATCAATACTCTCA
The DNA here is from genome assembly GCA_963422505.1 of Pseudognaphalium luteoalbum. Classification (NCBI taxonomy): domain Eukaryota; kingdom Viridiplantae; phylum Streptophyta; class Magnoliopsida; order Asterales; family Asteraceae; genus Pseudognaphalium; species Pseudognaphalium luteoalbum. Next base: position 56,751,335 of record OY730196.1, read on the forward strand.
GGGTCTGATGATCGTGCCCTGATGTAAACGGTGCCATCCTTCAGAATCCTAAGTATATCCATGCTCCTTAGAAAATTATAGTCTATTGGTTGGGCACTCCATTCTAGCAGGCTCTTAAATTTCACTATCTCTGTTGTCCTAATCAATCCCATTTTCCGAATCAACCTGGTAATTACTGGGCCCATGAATGATCTTCTTGCACCAAACTCTTTTTCTTCCAAAATCCGCTGTGCAACTAGATGGGCAACCTGAATGTTCCTCCTCTCGAGGATACATGCCATCATGATAACATCAAACTCAGAGACTCGACCATTAGACGTATGCTTCCCGTCAAGCGAACAAGCCAGTAGTTTGTGCAGAATCTGCATAACTGGGTCTGTGAGCTAGGTAGCTTTAATACCCGAGAAATACGGCTTAGGTGACCAATGACTCCATGCCTCTGCGGTAGTAGTCGTGAGATAAATCGTGGTGGCTCCATTAGTAAACAGGGGTGAATCTATCTCTTCTGGAGTATAGAGATCTAGGTGACGTGTAAACTGAGCCAATGACAAGGTGAATAGGCTCCCCATATATCTAAACGTGATCACCCCGTCTCCAACTCTACTCCCTGGCTCAAATGTATAGGTGGTCATGAACTCGGTGATCATCTCCATATACACCGGTTCATCAATACTGAACAATTTTTTGAAAGACTCAAATTGCTGACCCTCTATTGAGTAACTGAGTAGACTCTCTAATCTCTGCCTGAATCCCAATGTCTGTAGCTTTTCCCAATCTACATATCTAAAACGGCCAAAAGGTTTATCTCTCCATATTCGTGCCATCTGGTCGTATGCTGGTGTTGCACTAAGGTATGCAAGAGATCCTGTAAGTGGGCGTGCTGGTTTTAGCTTTTTCTTCTTCGGCGACATAGTACCTGAGAACATGAGAAATTTAAAGTAATAGGTCTTAAGAAAGGTGGAATTTAAAGCGCTCCCCGAATTTTCTAATGGAAAATTCGAAATGAGGGCTTTAAATTCTTGACAGTCCAAAGTTTACAGTAAATATCAAATGCCCCCAAGTAACAATAGTAAGGCAATCATCAATATGTGAAAACATACAGTCATGGGATGGCGGTAACTTAACTTGTGAAGTAATGTCGTTTACAAAGTCTGGTGTTTAGCCAAATTTGAAACGTCATTATTTCATAGTTTATAGTCTCATTGTAGGTTTTTGACTTTTAAAAGTTCAAATTGAAGTAAGGTTTTTGAATAAAAATCGCAATTAATTTGGTTTTAAAAATGCAATACTTCAAGTTGACTTTTAGGTCAAAACTTACTTCGGACGATAATTCCAATCTGTCCGCATACCAAAATTATAACCTAAACATGTAAACATTATTTTTAGACATTTTCCTACTAGATAAACAAGCTAGGTCATGCACAAAAATTTATGTCATCCATGTGTTTGGTTTTATTCAAGACTTTTGTTTCTAGTAACATTGCCTATTTTGACCAGTCAAGCAAGTACAAGTGTCCTAGTAAGCAAGAGTGCTTTTAATTTTATATCCTAATCATGCATGCTAGTTAACTTTTTTTGTTGACTTTCAAAAGTCAAATTTGCTAATCCTATTTTATCCGCATTATGCAATTAACATAGGGCAATCATTTAAAACACCACAATTACTAAAATATCTAACAACTAGCACTTAATCAAGTAAAATTCTAGACTTAATTACTAGGTTAAGGTACATCTTTTTGAAAGAGCCAAACTAGTGTGAATTAGTATGGGTAAGTGGTAGTAGCATGTAGTTTCTAAGCATTCAACCAAGATGAATACCAATTCCTAGTTACTAACTTAGCTAACTTCATAAAATAAGATATTTTAAGTTCAAAGTAGGTTTTTCATGATCATACCTTGTTTTAGTGCGTTATGCTTCAAAACGAATGTACAATCGAGAATATTATGCAATGAGGAGTTCAAAAGGACATGAAATTAGAGAGGTTGGTGAAGATTGGATGGTGATCCATGGAATTGACGAGGGTGGCCGGTTTTTAGGGGAGGGAGGAAGGAGAAGAAAGGTTTTTGTGTTATTTTTGAATTATGGGATCAAATGGAAGGCTTGTGGTCCATGATAATATTTGTCATGCTCCCATGTACCATATTCCTTACATGATCCCCTATGTACATCTAGTACTATCCTAGATTAATTTCTAATGTCCTACTAATAATGATTACGAATTCCTAAAATGTATTTATTGTAACTAGTTACTTGTTAGTCTTTCGTTACGTTATAAACAATTTAAGAAGCGCGTAAATTTTTGTGGAACAATTAAAAAGCAATCCTGAGATATTAAACTTAAATTATTTTTGGTTGTTTTAAATTATTTGTCTGATGTGGACTTGTTGAATGTACATGTTTCGGCTAAAAGCTTAACGTTGTACGTTCTTGTTGTCGCGCACGTGTTTTCAGGCAAAAATTTAAAAACGCTTTTTTTCTTCAAAGGAAACTTTAAAATTTTTATTATATTACTATATTTATACTAAAATATGCTCATTTAAAGTCGCTAGCTTCGACCTTTTTTGGAAGGAATTGTTTTAAGATTCGTTCCGATCCCTCCATAGGGAAAGGGTCGAGATTTGCTCCCTTAAGCGAACGTTTTTCAGCACAAAACATTTTGAAAGTTCCAAAATGGTGTTATAAACTAAATAGTAATGACGATTCTCTAATCCTAGGACTTCTCGTTCTTCGTATCCTAAATTGACAAGATCACCAGTTAACTTATTGTACGCTTTCCTTATCTTTTTAGGGTTTGACAAACCGACGCGTGGCCCTTGATCTTTGTAATTAAGATCGTGAGTGAGTTTATTCATGACTTCCAGAAATGCGTTCTCTTCCTGTGAATCAGGGTCTCCGGTTGTAGACTTAACTATCCTACAGAGTTCACCGATTGTGGATTTTTCTACGGAAGTGAAAGGGTATTTGGTAAACGCAAAGATTCGAGTAAGCTTAACGTGAAGGTCTTTTCTTTTTGCGAAGAAAACTATGTCGATTCTTTCCTTGGTGGAATCAGGAAAAACGTCTCGTAATTTTGAGATCAGGTAGGAGGCGGGGTCAACAAAGAAAGGAATTTTACCAGGAATGACGATAGAAATCATCGGATCTTGTTCTTCCCAGAACTCAAGTTTGTTGATCATTGCGGTGACACTGTGATTGATTAACATCATAGATTGTAACACCTGGTCAAAAAGTCAATTTTCGCGCCAAATTTAAACTTCAAATAATTATATTTTTTTATATGCAATTATAACAAAGTGTTCAAAAACGTAAGTCGTTTTAATTTAAAACGCATTCTAATTATCTGAGACCACTCGAAAACAAGTATAAATTTTAATTCCAAAATAGTATTTTTATAAAATACTTTCACTAGAAAAAATGTCGAAAGAATATAAATAAATTTGTAGAATTTAAAATATTATATTTTTATACGATCGGATACGCAAACACGGGCATTTAACGCAACAATTGGAGACAACCAAACCCACCAAAAATGATGGGTCGGCCATTCCTTTTCCGCCTCCCCATTTTTGTGTTTCACAAAAATCATAAAACACACACATCTATATCTCCATCTCTCTCTTTTCTCTCATTCACCACCAACAACAACAATAATCAAAAACATCATCATCATCATCATTTCGGAATCATCATCATCATCATCAGGAACAACAACAACAGCTGCATCATCATCATCTTCTCCATCTTCATCATCTCCATTTTTACTTCCAAAGTAAGACTTCTCACTTTCTCTCACTACAAACCATTTCCCTCACTAGAAATTAGTTAGATTTAATGTTTATACATGTTTGAAGCTTTCTATAACATCAAAACGCCCAAAAATCGAGCCAAAACTCGATTTGGATCTTGAAATCGTCGAACAGATCGTTGTGTCGCAAGGACCAAAAACAGTACTGCGACACAACCTATGTCGCAGGTTATTGTCGCAAGCCTTTATGTCGCAGAAAATCCAAACGTCGCATATAGCGACACAACACACTATGTCGCATTAAATTGCGGATGTCTCACATAGCGACATAACCCTTATGTCGCATAACCATTTAGCGACATAACCCTTATGTCGCAAAACACAGGAGCTTAAAAACCTATGATTTTCACTAAGTGTCGAAACCCAAATTTTTACCGCCTAATATTACTCCGAAATGAAATTTCAGAGCGTTTTCACTAAAGCAATATAGTAGAAATAAAAATTTTCAGAGTGTTTTCACTAAAGCTCGACCCTAGCCAGGGGCTCTGCCCCTTGGACCCCGCCAGGGGTTGCCACCCCTTGGACCCCGCTATCAGGGGCGCTGCCCTCGAACCCCCGTACATGGTTTCCAAACCTGAACAACAAATAAATAATTATACAACTCGCTTAGACAAACTGATTTGTCTCATACTCATATGACCTCACGTGTTTATGACACTAGGAGGTTAACTATCGGACGACGCGCGTATCGTAGGATCGCTAACAACTCACAGGTGAGTTTCATAGCCCCACTCTTTCAATTATTTTACTATTTTCGGGGTGAAACACATGCTCAATAACTGTTTTCGAAATATATTAATATTCCTTTACAATTCACACTTACTTATATTACTGTATGTAATACAAATGCGTAATACTTAGGAATTACACCCAACACATTATTTTGGGACAATATCAATACCTGAACTAGATAGGTTAAAAATCGTACACTGTTGGATTGTTGGAAAACAATTACCAATACATAACTTGATTAAGTTATCACTAACCATTGGCCATGTTGTCGCTGGACGATATCATCGAATACATTAGAACTCGTTAGTTCTACCTACATGGGACAACATCTATACTTTTACAGGATTAGTTTCCCTTTTAGGAACTAATACTGCACATACAAATCAGGACCCCAATATACTTGCTAGGCTTAAGGCTAGGAGTATACAATAGTATCATACGTTAGTATAGACTCCTTATACTAATACAACACAACTAGGTGATGAGTATTCATACCTAGGCTCTTTGTACTACTTAAATCTAAGTATTATTTATTCATATTTAGGTACAACAAATCATTTACATGCGTGGCATGACACATTACAACTTGTGATTGTTGTTTGGTATTTATATATATCCACATACTTGTACATCATCTTGAGCACCTGGTGCTATCTACGTTATTACACATGTATATCAGTATACATACAATTATATCAACATGAATACTCAAGTCGGACTCGTCGTAGTACGGTCGGCTCAATTATCTCAAGTCGAGCATGTCGAAGTACTGCCAGCTCAATTACATACGTTGCTTGCGAGCAATGCGGTCGATGCCTGATTAGGCACAAAACGATGCCACAGTAAAGTGGGCACAAAACGATGCCACGGTATTGCAGTGGGCACAAGTTCGATATCGCGGTAAAGCGATACAATCGATGGATGGGTGAGCTTGTGCTTGTGATCCACACATATTAGTTAACGGGTCGGTGAGTTTTCACGCGAGGCCATTAACTCATTACTTGACTAAGTACTCGATTATAGTTCTGCGGGACTACACATTCATGATACTGGATACTATACGCTGTGCCAGGTAGGCATACCAGTACATCACTCGATATCATATGACGCGGTCATACAATTACTCGGAATATACTCAGGCAAGTTTCACCTCACAATTAATTGATTTACTCATACCTGATAGGTATCAAGGCATGGATTGCCACACCTTCGATATGACATAGTCACACGCTCACTCGATAGTACTTAGGCACGTAGTGCCTTGTGCTTACAGATTTACTTAATACCTGATAGGTATCCAGGCTCGGAATGCCTCAATCATTATGTACTTTGGTACATACCACTATTGCTTAGGTATTAGATACCTTGATTATCGTATACACATTGGTATTACAACTTCAACTTAATACATATCAGAATCGTAGATTCTAAACCACTTTTCAAAACATAAAAGGTTTTATACTTTATGTTTTAACTAACAAACCTATGAACTCACCAGCTTTATAGCTGACCCGTTTTAGCATGTGTTCTCAGGTGCCCAGCAGAATTAGGATTGCTACAAGATAAGCTAGCTCGAGTCGCATATTTTCAAACAGTGGGGACCACTCTGCATTTACTTTGTATTTTCAAATTATGTAATAGAAACTTCTATTAACCTCAAAATGTTGTAAACATTCTACTTTGGAAAATGTATAATTATTTTCAAACACTCATTTAGAGTCGTTCATTATGTATCTTATGCTGTGATATTTGATTTGGTAACACCCGACCCGACCGCTTCCGCAAATCTGAAATTTGAGGGTGTTACATAGATGTTGGAAGAAAATCCATGTCGGCGAGTAATTCAAAAAGTAGATCTAAATCTGCTATAAACTTTACTTCTTGGTCTCTGAAATTTGTGGAAATGCTTTCGCTTTCACGACTTGACAGGCGAAGAAGGAATTTTAGTTGTTTTTCTAAGCTGGCGATCGTTTCTCGTTGCTCGTTGGAATACGGGAGATTGGCATAGGTTAACTGCCTGACGAATGCTTTATAGACATCTACCCTACGGGGAGGATTGAAAGAAGCACCGAGGTGGCGTTCTTCAAAACAAGGTTGTTCCGGTTCGACTGATGGAACCTTATCCACCACTCGGTAAATGGTGTATTGGTGTTTGTGTGAAATGAATGGAAAGATGCCGTTATTCTGAGGATCGGGCATGGTTTGGGTATACACCGATGTTTCAGGAATGAGGGTGATTAAGTCACAAGACTTCGGAGGTTTTTCTTCAGAATTATCTTCGGAAATAATCGAAGTGGGAAGAATTTGGTAAATCAGGTAGGTGTAAAGTTGGCGAGTGATCTTCTGAAGATGATGCAAGGTCAGGTAACTGGTCCGTGTCATCAAAATCCAGGCAATATTTTGGAATTGAAAGTAAGGTCCTATATTCTTCTTGGGTTTCGGAGGTTTCCTTAGTTTTAGAGGAAGAAGGTGAAAAGAAATCAGATCCTGACTCTTTTTCTAAGTAATCAAAGAATTCCGTATCATCCATTGAAATGAGGCAAGAAGTAGGTTTTCGAGTTATCATTTTTAAAGTTATCCTAACTAATTAATACTTAATTAATACTAATTACTTAAATTAACTTTCGAAAGATTTCTAAGAAGATTTCGATTGGAAGGGTCTCCTAAATATTACTACTTAAGGCGGCTTTGAATCGTACGTTTGTGATTCCCCGGCAACGGCGCCAAAAACTTGTTGTGCCCGCAACCGTCGATTCAGTGTCATTGCGGTTCCTGATGGTGATGCGGGCACAACAGGGGTTTTAAAATTTATATTTAGCTGGGCTTAAATTATACGTACTACCTACTCTGGTTAGTAAGCGGTAAGTATGACCTAAGATCGTTCTATGAATCCAAACGTGTGAGCGATTAAAGCTTGTGCTTTCGGTAGGAGATATTTAGGATGGAAGAAAGTAGGTAGGTTTGGGGGTTTTAAACTAAAGACAGGTAATTAAAATGCAGAAAAGTAAATTGCGGGAAAACAGATAAAGATAAACATGTGATTGTTGAGATTTTGATAATTAATGTTTCAGGATGACAGATTAAACAGGGACAATACTAAATGTAATGGTTTAAACTATCAGGTGTAAACTCTAGAACCCTACCAACTAAATTTCCCATTGGCATGTCACTAGGAACTAGGTTATCATGATTCTGATCGGAGCAATACGCAAACTTCCAATACTTATCTAGTTGAAAGATAAACAACCTATTTTGGCTTAACGCCGAGGTGCATGAATTAGTAGCGTATCGTCTCATAGGTCCGACCTTTCTTAACCCCTAAAATAGTTTAATATTTTATTAGCATGCAGATTAATAACTTGGAATGTTTTGACCGCTGAATGTGTAAGACTTAGTGTTTTAAGGTATTTAGATCACTAGAATGTTATCCTTATTCCTAAGTATTGTTTCATGCATTAAGTCTTGGTTACTTCAACTTATGACTTGAGTCCTCCTTTTCAAACAGTTATACATCCCTAGATTATTCGCAGTTTATAAAAACGTGTTTCATATGCAGGCCATGCCTTTCAGTAATCGGACAGTGTACTTTACATGGTAGTTCGACTACTTCTTACATCAGACATGCGGTCAGGAGTAATTGACGGTGAATGTGACACTCTAAACTAACTAATTGTAAAGCGATGCAGAAATTTAAACCTAATATGTACAACGAGTGGGTTCACTGTGTCTTACTTGTTGCATGTCATGGGCACAAATAACTACTTACCATAATTAAGGTTGATCAAGTCCTAATTACTAGGTTGCAGTCACGTGGATAACCGGAAAGGGTACTCCATAAATTAAACTCAATTTCATAAAGTCTTAACGATACAAAGGTCATTAATTCCTATTTTATCTGAACGCGTTTTCGAACATCATTTCATTGTGCATTGACTTTCGTAGGATATACCAGTTAGTTGTGAAGTTGTATTATCCTTTCGGAATTCCAACTGTTAAACCAGAGCTGATTCCAGTGATGTAACTACCTTCGGTCGTTTATCGACTTCCATACATTTGTACTCCGTGTAAAACGTTTCTAGTACTATATCAGATAAACTGTCGAATAGGGGCCGTTACATCACTTTTACAATTGTCGTACACTTAATTGTATAATGTCATCCTTACTTATAATTATCTACATCATCAACAATCACAATAATAAACTACTCGCAATTCATGGCAATAGACAAATCACATACAAGGCAATAATACATAATTAAAGTATGAAGCAAAGCAAGTATGATAAAGGTTTCGATATCACCCGGAAATAAATGCGCAACAACGTATTATTATGATTGACAACTCGTTCACACATACAAAGATGAGTCTCCAAACTCCTAACGTTCGCTCTAACCTCTATGTTAATCCGTAGATTAATTACAATAACCCTAGACTAAAGTATAAGAGATTTTTAGAGTGAGAAAGTGAAAATGGAAGAATGAGAGTATAAGTATGAGTGTGAATATGAGAGTGTGTTGAAATGAGAGCTAGGGGCTGCTATTTATAGAAGAAATTTGGCTCAAGTTAGCATCCCAAAGCTCACGATAGCAAAAGGTGGAAAAGGTAGTGGCACCAGGTACGAAAAGGTGAAAAAGGTAGTGGCACCTTGTACGAAAAGCATGTAAAGGTCTAGCACCGGGTATGAAAAAGGACAAAAAAGCGCAATCCGTGCGGGAGGGTGGTGGCCGGCGGCGGCCTAGTAGCAGCCGGTGGTGGCTGTGTGGCTGCCGGCGGCGGCTGGCACCACCCCGCACCGGTTCGCTGCCCGTTGCTTCGTTTCTCGATTTGTGCGTGTTTTCTTCGTTATGCGTCCGTTTGCGTTGATTCTTTTTGCGTTGGATTCGTAATTCAAAAACGAAGCTTTTGATGAAAAGAAATCCCCAAAATATATCTGAACTTTAGATGTGTTGTAAGAATCGTTTGGATCTTCCGGCGTACGCAGAACCTTCATTCTTCGTCTGTTTTTGTAGATTTTTCTTCTGTTGGATTCGTAATTTGAAAATGAACATCTTAGGTCAGATAGATGTTGGTGATGGGCTCTTTGGTCTTGAAATCTCGTTTTGATATCTGGAATCTTCAAACGTGCGTGGAATCTTCGTTTTCTGTCCGTTTTGCTTGATTTTCATCACGCAACCTTGTTTTTACCATCTTAACATAATATTACAGATTTGTAATGATTTTGAGTTAAAGTGCCAAGAATTATTCCAGAATGAGAGAGATATCGATAGTAAAAACGTGATTTTTTACGCGATATCATGCCCCAAGTTGGAATGCACCAATTTTCCCCTATAAATAAGGAGCCCTTGGTTCATTTGAAGACACACCTACACACCTTTACACCTTTCCTACACCATCACACACCTTTCTTAAATACTTTCTCACTTTGTTATTTCTTTCATAATTTGTTAGATTTACTTTCTCATTCTATTGGGCTAGTTTAGGAAACTTGTTTAGAATAGAACGAAAGCAAGGAACGTGCTTGTAATCTTTGTTGTAAGCTTGGAGTCATTCTTATTAATTCAAGTCTATTCCTTCTCGCGCATTTATATCGATTATTTCTATCCTCATCTATCTTAATTAAATATGTATACTTTAATTATGCTAGAGATAGTTTGTGCCATGATTAGCGAGTAGATTACTATTGTATTTGTTGTGATGTAATTAGAATAAATAATTATGGGATGATCTTAAATATGTCGTGAAGTAATATGCGGCCCCTATTCGACTGTTAACCTGATATAGTACTGGAAACGCTGTTAAGCGGAGTACAAATATATGGAAGTCGGTAAACAACCGAAGGTAGTTGTATTATAGATCGACGTTATAAAAACGGAAACTTTATGAATGGACTTATCTTGTGATTTGAAACATAAAACTTATATTCGCCTTTCGATTAACAACCGTGATTGTAACCTTGTAAAGAGGTGTTGGTGCATTTTGTGTGTCAGTCAGTTGGTCAAACGTTTGTAATTGTGAAAGTCAATTAGTCTGCGTATGTATAGTGTTTAGTGTGTATATGCGAGCTTGTAAACGAATAGTGAAATAGAAAATATACACAAATTAGTGTTTAGACGACACTAAGCTAGTGTCACATATAGCGAAACTTGGCTAGTGTCGCTATAGGGTTTGGACAGCCTATAAATAGGCATGTTAGGGTTCATTTGTAGGGTGATCAAACCCTAGAGAGTGAGAGAACCGTGGCTAGAGAGAGAGACAGAGTTTGTAATCTTGTTCATCAATTGTTAATACATACAACAGATTATAGATATCGTGTTTGTTAATTGATTAAACGTTCAATACTTGATTGTTTGTATTCCGCACATTTAATTGAGTTATACGATCTGATTAGGTCCGTACCGGGAACCTACAAGTTGTATCAGAGCCGTGAATCAAGGATTCGACGGTTTCGGATCGTGTTTAGAACGTTTTCGGTTGATTCGCAAAGGTATTAATCGATTATAATTAGTTTCTGGGTTATTTGTGTTAATTCTATCGATTTTTGGGTTGGTTTTTGGTGCTTGTTCATCTGCTGTTCGTCAATATTTGTTAGGGTTTCAAAAATTTCGATTTTTAGGGTTTTTTGGGGTTCACAGCCATTTTTGCATCACTCGATGCGTCACTTGATAGCGACACTTAAAGCGTCACTAAGAACGTCACTTGATAGTGACAGTTAGAGCGTCACTTCCGTGAGTCACTTCTTAGCATCACTTCGTGCGATATCGTCACTTGATAGCAACACTTAAAGCGTCACTAAGAACGTCACTTGATAGCGACACTTAGAGTGTCACTTCCGTGAGTCACTTCTTAGCGTCACTCCTTAGCATCACTTCGTGAGATAGCGTCACTTCCGTGCGTCACTTAATAGCGACACTTGGCTTTCAGCGACACTAATCTAGTGTCGCTCTAGATTCGGAAAAAAAAAAAGTGTTCAAAATTTTTTCGGGAAACTCCGAAATTTTTTTGCGTTTCCAAAAATTTTCCATAGGCTTAAAAGTGTTCAATTTTAGCCTGGAAAAAGTTTCATTTTACCCGGTCATTTTTTGACGTTTTCGGATGAAATTTTGGCGGGAAAAACGCGAAAATTTTGGTAATTTTAAATTTTGTTTTTAAGCTTTAAAGAGCTTAATTTTACTGTCGGGAAAGTTTCGCCATAGTCGGAAAAGTATCGCCATACTCGGAAAGTCGTTGAAATTTTCGAATTCAATTTTTGAGAAAATGGCTATGGGTACGAAAATGCCTCCTTCTACATCCTTGTTCTATAGTGATTTTGCTAATTGGAAGATTCAGCTATGCAACTTCATTGAACACAAAGATCCAAAGTTGTGGAACTGGTTTAACGCTATTGATCGATATGAGCAACCAAGACTCGATGGGGTCCTTAAGTCAAGAGCGCAAATGTCAGTCAATGAACGGGAAGAGTTTGACAAAGTAAATAGAGCATATGAGATGATTACCATGTGCTTGCCAGAAGTTGTGGTAAATAAATTCACAAATCAAGCAACTTCTACAGAGTTATGGGACGCTCTTATAGAGGCTTATGGTCAAAAGAAAATAGTGGTAAATAAAGAAGAGGATCAACATACTGCAATGGTGGCTTAAATAAAAGACGTCGATTCTAATAAACCTAAGGTACACATTGAACCTGAAGCACCTTTAAGCTGTATCTCATGCATTAAATTGACTTACGGGAAAAAGTTGAGAAACTTACCGAGTCTAATAAGTTTTTAAAAGCGAGTGAACGTCTTTACGAAAAACATATTGAGGCTCATAAGTTAGATACTCAAACATATAAAGCGAAAGTTTTTAGTCAACAAGACGCTATTAACAGTTAGCATACTGAAATTGAGTTGTTGAATAAAGAACTTTCTGATTTTAAAATTGCGTATGATAACTATAAGAACAAAATTTTAGGCTCTTCTTCAGCAACAGTTGTCTTTGATGAAGTTGTTAATAAGCAAAGGACAGGCGGTAAAAAGAAGGCAGGACTTGGTTATACTCAAGTCCCACCACCTTCTCATGCCGAATATTGTCCTATGCCTGTTAAGGAAGGCACTGAAGAGATTCCAGTCGATTATGCATTGCTTTATGGTATTAAATCAAAAGAAGCTAAGGAAAACAAACAGGCAAATGAGAAAACCAAGAGACCAGAGTATCCCTTGCCTAAGTTTGTTAAGCCAGAAAGTTCACCTTCCGTTAGTGTTGAAGAGGTAGAAGATATACCTGAAGTGTCTACCATTAAGGTTGAGAAAATAACTGTCAAACCTGACTGTTTTAGACGCAAAGGCAAAGCTAAAGTTGATAATGAATCTTTCAAAGTTAAAAATGTTAAAAGGGATTCTAAATCTACAAACTCAACCTCGGGAACATCTACTTCAACATGTACACCTAAGAGTGCATGTTCAACAAATGTTTCTGCTAATAGACCTTCTGTGTACTGTCCTCCACCGAAACGATTTGAGGAAACTCATTGGAATCGATCTTATGTTGAGAGATGTTCTTGTTTTCGTTGTGGTCAACAAGGCCATATTATTAGGGATTGTAAGTTATTATCCCTAGATAGGTTTGGTAGAGGGATGCCAAGAACTTCTGACGCGCCCCCAACGGTCGATCGGGTTTTCACCCTGTCGTCGGACCGTCCGTCAGCGGCAGCGTCAGTGGAGTTGTTTTAAAATTTTGTTTTATGCTGGGCCTAAGTATACTAAAGCTATGGATAAGTATAGCGATAGGTATAACCTAGGGTCGTTCTTCAAACTACAACGGGCATAGGATCTAGGACCTTAGTTATCTATGGAAATTTAGCTGGGGTTTTAAAAGAGATTTTGGTTTGTTTTGGTTTTAACTAACTAATAATTATCTAAAATTAAAATAAATTAAAGTAAAATGAAGTGGAGGTGGCAACGAGAACTTATAGGTGAAGCGAGTGTTTACTATGATAATTACTCATGCTATTTAGGGGTAGTTAATGAGATAAAGCCTTAGTTAAGATGACATTAATATTTCCTAATGAGCCATAACTACTAGCCTATTATCTATCTAACGTAGAGTTGTCCGCAATCAGATAAATAATATGTCACATGGATAACAGTTATGGAATGTAAACTACACCGGAAGTTGTCCCAAATGTAGCAACCAATTTAAACAACAACCATCCTCGAGTCTTGTCCCCCAATCTCGGACATTTGAGATATCCGAATCATGGCATGAATTGTTGAATAAACAAAAACATGAACAGGGGTTTCCTACCGGGACAAGTTGGGATGGCCTGGTCTAACGGCTGATTAAATTGTTCATCATTATTCCATATAAATCATTTTAACTATTCTATGCATGTTAAACTGGCATATGCAATTGATAAATATTCGAAAACCTAATCATGTAACTAATCAGCATAACAGATACTAGCATGCAAACCCTAAGCAACAATCAAACAAGAACATGCAGAAAGGCAGCATAGCAGGGATCAATTTATGCAGAGTGACGGGGTACATGGTTAAGTCACAAGTGTCCCGAAAGTTCTCTCTAAGACACTTGTTAAATGGCCTGAATCTAATCTATCTCTAATCCTACGCTCCGTGTCTCCCTCCGGTAATATTTCAACCAGGAGAACACCGGCCATGTCGAGTTCAACGATCATCAGACACTGAATAATTAGTGGCATACAACTAGCAATTGGCCAAGCCTAGAAGGATGTTACTAACCACAACATAAGTTGGATAGATAAGCATTTGAGATTCAATTCATAGATTCAAATATAATTCAACAGCATACAAACAGAGTAACAGCATGATTTAAGTATAACTACCCTAGCATGGCAAATATCATAGCAAACACAGATTTGTCTAGCTAAGCATGGCAATAATCCTAGCAAGTAATTCTAAACAAGTATAGCAATAGCACAACATTATTTAAAATAATAAGATAGAGATTATAATAAAACCTGACAAAGCGTTATTACAAATCGTGCGACACCGCAGTCTCGGAGCACTTCCGTTACAATTAAGCTACTAATCTACTAGCTTAACTAATCTAATTAACTAACTAACTAATTTAGAGAGAGAGTAGTGAGAGAAAGTGTGTGTAGAAATGTGAAAAAAATGAGAAGGTGTGAGATGTGTTTGAAATGATGAAATGAGGCTTGTATTTATAGAGATCGCACAACCGTATCCGTAGACCGTATCCAAACCTCCAAATGCACAACCGTATCACAAAGGCGAATAAAAATCACATTTTTATCACCCAAACGCACGATACGGCTGAGCTGGACCGTATACGGCTGAACTGGACCGTATACGGTTGTGCATAGGGTGAATACGGCTGAACTGGACCGTATACGGCTGTGCATGGGCCGTATACGGCCTGCACAGACCGTATACGGTCTAGGTCCAGCCGTATACGGCCTGGACCAGCCGTATACGGCCTGGTTCAGCCGTATGCTGGTTCCTCGGTTCTTCGTTTCTTCGTTCGGGCGTAATTTCTTCGTCGTTTATCCGTTTTGAGCGTTCTTTATATCCACGCGTTCGTATTTTCCTAACAAAGAAAATGACATAAGTTAGAGGTCATAATTCTTTGTGTATCTCAAAAAGTGCTAGAACGAGTGAACGAGAATGCTCATGATCGTATTCGTTAGATTTATCGTGTTTTTCAACCATTTTAGATGACTTTTGAAACATTGTCTATATTTTGGCCCATGTGACGAGTTTTAATGATAAAGTATCTATTTTGATTAGTTTCGTCACATATTGGGCTAAAAAGGTGAGATTAATGCACGTAAAAACATGACTTTTTGCGTGTTATCAAATATCCCACACTTAGACATTTGCTTGTCCTCAAGTAAACTTACCCTCTTAGAATTTGCCATAAAAACAGTTTTTGATTTCTACCCACAATGAAGAATTCATATAGATTGGAAATAAGTATTTGCCTGTTAGATAAATAATAGGCATTCACATGACGTATCTAAGAGTTGTTCAAGATGATTCACTTAGGCAAACTTTCAATTCTCAAATTTGTGGAATATACATGACTGGGCGATCTCACTGGTGGTCACTCAATTCACTCAAAGTGTATCGGGGTTCCTATTATCCTAAGCCAAATGAAAAATTGTTCAAATACCAGTCGTGCAGCACTCGTCATCATAGGCTTGCCCGAGGATCAAATCTTCATCACTTAGACAGGGACGGTACTGATTATCCTAGGACATTCAAATGGGCTGTAATGTTTGGTGTGGGTTTAAAAGGGTATGGATAGATTTGGGGGTATCTAGGTTTCTAAGGGTGTTTGCTTATCTTGGGACTTTCGAAAAAAAGTTTTTATCTAGATATCCTTTTTAATGAAAAAGGAAACGGATAACACTTTTGGGGGATAAGATAGCTATTTTGACTTCTATCTTTAAAAACACATAGAATGATATTTCTTTTGAAGAGTTGAGTTTTCGAGAGAGTCGAAGCACTTAGCTTTATTTCAGCTATTTTCTTTTATTTTTCTTTTCTTTTCTATTTCTATTTCTATTTTTGGGCTTAGATTTTTCTTGCCAAGAAATTTCTAAGGTATTTTCTTTTATTTCCCTTCTTGAGATCCCTTCTTATTTTCATTTCTCAATCCTTTGATGATTTTTGAGTTTACTTTGGTGCCAATTTTTCGCACCACATGACTCTCGATTTTTTCTATATAGATCAATAAAACGCACACGAGAAGTTTTAGTAAACATTATTTATGATTTTTGGAGTGAAAGCAAAAAGGAGTATCCAAATATCTCTTTTTTCAAAAATACTAAGATAAGTTTTCTGGTGGGTAGGGGAATAAGGGGTTTAAAAAAATTTGGGTGAATGAAAGAAAGATAGGCTAAGGCTCAACAGGATTTTCTAAGCGGATCATCAACACTAAAATTGAGTGTTGGAAGGGTTTTTGGCTTGAAAAGATATGTAAAAAGGGGTTTAAATCCTAAGGAAAGTCAAGGTCCTCTAATCGTACCTATGTCACGTATGACACCTGTCAATGTGATCTCGAAATGTATACCTGGGGCAAGTTCTAATTCAGAAATGCGTGCACCGGTCACACACAACAAATGAACAGTGAAGCATTTAAAATAAATGCTTATAAGGCTCAAATTCCTCACCGCAAAAATGGGTTATATGTGTCCAGTCGTGCGATGCCCCTCTTAGATCCTCATCTTAAATTGTTTAGAATTTGACATGATTTCGACCTTATATTTACCAACTTTTGAAATACTTGTAAAAAAAATCTGTATTCATTCTTGAAAAACTCATTGGTCAACTGAATGAGTGACAATTTCACTGTCGAAGTAAAACTGTTTAGGTTTTACTGAATGAGTGACAATTTCACTGTCAAAGTTTTAACCAATTTGCTTTTATTGTGACTAGAAAGAGTTTAAAATTTTTGAAAATTTTGGCAGAATAAGGGTTTGAAAATTTATTTTGAGGACTAACATGTTTCTAGATCAACTTAAACAGATATTTTGACAGACGAGAGATATACCGCTATCCCACACTTAGAAATAAACATTGTCCCCAATGTTTCTACACTAAGTAGGGAGAAAATCCCACACTTAGGGTTTTCGTTTAGGAAAAATGTGAATTTAAAAGTTATAAGCGAGGGGGATCCCACACTTAGAGATTTAAGTGGTCAATAGGCATATCGAAGTTGTATTAAAGTAGGAAGAACGGGTTTAGGAGAGAAATTTCCCTACGGACAGTGGGCACTGGATGTAGGACCATATTCGTGTAGGGTTGGTGTAAATAATTTGCTGGATTGTAAGGACCAGACTCTTTTCAAAGCTCATCCAATTCCTACGAAGATAAGGTCTGCAATGTCATAAAATACCATCATAATCATCAGTTCAACAACATAATAGGTCTAATGAAAAATAAAGATAACTAAAGATAAAATAAGCTGGAAATCGTCTAGTAAATCATCCATGTCCGGATCAAATGCTGCAAGTGCGTCAGGATCTGGATCTGAAGTGAGTGATAAGGCAGCAGTGTGATCAGACATCATGGGTGCATCAGTGGGATTCTGAGGTGGCTTAGAATGAGCAACAGCAGTGGGAGGAACAGTCTGTGGTGGGGCAGCTGGGAAGAAGGACAACGGTGTGAGAGCTGGCCTGGGACCCTGACCAAGCTGATACGGCTGGTCGGAGAGTTTCGGCAGTCCCATCGCTTCTCTGATCTCAGACTGAGAGCTACGCTGAATCGAAAGCTCACTGAGCATTGCCCAAGTCACTATCAGATCTGAAGTGGTAACTCCGAAATCAAAAAGTGGGGCAGATACAGGAGCAGCCTGAGCATGCTCATCAGTCGTGGTGGTCGTCTTCTTTCTTTTTCCTCCGCGGGTCCTCTTCTTTTGCTGTTTCTGAATAGCTTGTCCTGAGGTCTCAGCTGAAGCATCCATCCTGAAACATAAAGATAAACAGGTAATGCTATAGTTTTAAAATGGGTATACAAATGCAAAATAATCAGATGACTTCGAGAAATGTTTGTTTAGATGTTAAAGCTTTACGAGGTCATCTGTTCATTCGCGTTTGTATACTATGAATAAAACTTATCTGATGTATATGTAGGAGTGTAGCATTGTCAGATACTTGGGTTATCCTGCATCGTTAGTTTAGGAATGATAATACTAAAGCAAAAATAACTAAGAAATAAAATAAGATAAGCAATGGGGTGCCTCCCAAGAGCGCTTGTTTTAGAGAGTCTCTAGCTTGACTCCTTGTACCTACTAGTCGGCTCAAGGTGGTTCAAAGATATAGACTTCCTCACCAGGGGGGAAATCTTCGATGTAGTGCTTTAAGCGATGGCCATTGACTTTAAAATTACCGTCCGGGGCTTCTAGTTCGACTTCTCCGAAGGTAAAGACTTTTGATATAACAAATGGTCCGCTCCACCTTGATTTGAATTTGCCGGAGAATTTCTTGAAGCGCGAATTGAAGAGAAGAACTTTGTCTCCGGGCTTGAACTTAGAATATTTGAGTTTTGCATCATGAGTATTCTTTGTTCGTTCTTTGAAGTGCAGAGAGCTATCATATGCTTGGTCTCTTAATTCGGCTAGTTCATTCAGTTGCATTTTCCGATGTGATCCAATTGCAGAAGGGTCTAAATTACAACCTCTTAGCGCCCAGTGAGCTTTATACTCCAACTCTATCGGCAGATGACACGCTTTTCTTTAGACTAGTCTATAGGGCGTGGTTCCTAGTGGTGATCATCTGCGGTTCTGAATGCCTACAGAGCATCGTCTAATTTTTCAGCCCATCTTTCCCTATGATTAACCACGGTTCGTTCTAAAATTCTCTTGAGCGCTCGATTCATCACTTCGGCTTGCCCATTCGTCTGCGGGTGGTAAGCCGTAGAGGTCTTATGGGTGACACCATAATATTGTAATGTCCTCATAAACTGAGCATTACAGAAGTGCGTGCCTCGATCACTAATGATCGCTTTTGGAGTACCGAAATGTGAGAAGAGCTGCTTTAAGAATTTTACTACTACTCGGGAATCATTTGTAGTAAATGCTTGGGCTTCGGCCCATCTGGAGACGTAGTCGACAGCAACCAGAATATACTCTTTCCCATATAATTTTGGGAATGGTCCCATAAAATCCAACCCCCATATATCAAAGATCTCGCAAGCTTGAATGTTAGTAAGTGGCATTTCACTTCTCGATGAAATACTTCCAAACCTTTGGCAAGCATCGTAGCGTTTCACCAAGTCGTGAGCGTCTCTGAATATAGTAGGCCAGTAGAAGCCAGAGACATATACCTTTCTTGCAGTCATATTTGCTCCGTGATGTCCTCCAGTTGGTCCGTGATGACTTTGGTGAAGAATGTTCCTTGCCTCCTTCTCGTCTGCGCATCTTCTGATAATTTGGTCCGGGCATACTTTGAATAAGTATGGATCGTCCCAATAGTAGTTCTTTACGTCTCTAAAGAATTTGCGCTTTCTAGAAGTGGGCAATCCTTTTGGCACAATTCCTCCAACCAGATAATTTGCGTAGTCTGCATACCAAGGGTTGTAAGTGAATTGAGATCCCTTTTGGTATCCTCCGATATTCATGAGTTGTTCTTCAGGAAACTGGTCTTGAATCTCTCTCTCATCAAGCTTCTCCATCGACGGATTTTCCAGTCGACTAAGATGATCTGCTGCGACATTCTCGGCTCCCTTTTTATCCTTGATTTCTATGTCAAATTCTTGGAGGAGGAGAATCCATCTAAGCAGTCTTGGCTTAGCGTCTTGCTTTTTGAAGAGATACTTCAAGGCTGAGTGATCTGTATAGACAATAGTTTTGGACAATATTAAATAAGAACGAAATTTATCAAAAGCGAATACTACCGCAAGAAGCTCTTTCTCTGTTGTGGTGTAATTCTCTTGTGCATCAGTGAGTGTCTTGCTGGCGTAGTAGATTGGCTGAAACTGCTTCTCCTTCCTTTGCCCTAAGACAACTCCAACAGCGAAGTCACTAGCATCGCACATGATTTCAAACGGAAGACTCCAATCGGGGGCGACCATGATCGGTGCATGTGTGAGCTGATCCATTAAAATGTTGAAAGCTCTAAGACAGTCATCTGAAAAGACAAACGGAGTGTCCTTCTCGAGAAGGTGCGTCATAGGTCGAGAGATCTTAGAGAAATCCTTGATAAAGCGACGGTAGAATCCGGCGTGACCTAGAAAACTGCGAATGGCTTTAACAGAAGTAGGTGGCGGAAGTTTGGCAATAGTCTCAACGTTGGCTTTGTCAACTTCGATTCCAGATTTTGATATTCGATGTCCTAAAACTATTCCTTCTTTCACCATAAAGTGTCACTTTTCCTAGTTTAAGACAAGATTTGATTCTTCGCATCGGGTTAGCATCCTTTCAAGGTTGGAAAGACAAGATGTGAAGGAATCACCGAAGACTGAGAAGTCATCCATGAATACCTCCATACACTGTTCAATCATGTCATGGAATATTGCCACCATACACCTTTGGAATGTTGCAGGCGCATTGCATAAACCGAATGGCATGCGGCGGTAGGCAAATGTACCATATGGGCATGTGAATGTCGTCTTTTCCTGGTCCTTTGGATCGAGAGGAATTTGAAAATAGCCGGAAAAACCATTGAGGAAGCAGTAATATTCATTCCCCGATAATCTTTCCAACATCTGATCGATGAACGGAAGAGGGAAGTGATCTTTCCGAGTGGCTTCATTTAATTTCCGGTAGTCGATACACACCCTCCAGCCGGTGACGGTTCGTGTAGGGATCAATTCATTATTTTCGTTAGCGATAACCGTCATTCCTCCTTTCTTTGGGACAACCTGAACTGGGCTAACCCATGGGGAATCTGAGATAAGATAGATCAAACCAGCATCCAAGAGTTTGATAACCTCTTTCTTGACCACGTCTTGAATCTTCGGGTTTACTCTCCTCTGTCTCTGTATAGAAGGTTTGAAGTCGTTTTCCATGAGAATCTTGTGCGTGCAGTAATTTGGACTGATCCCTTGTATATCAGAAATCTTCCATGCAATCGCCTTCTTATGTGACTTCAAGACCTGGATAAGTCTTGCTTTCTCTTTTGGTGAAAGACCTTTGGCAATTATGACGGGTAGGTGTGAGGTTCCTTCGAGAAAAGCATATTCCAAGTGAGAGGGTAATTCCTTCAGCTCCAATTCTGGTGGTTCTTCGATAGAGGGTTTCATTCGAGCGATCTCGTCTCTTTGTAACTTGTCATACTCCTTTTGGAACTCTAATTCTTCTGGAGATGAGTCGGCTGTAGTGGCTGATGCTATTTCTACTAGTTCTGTCTCATTGGAAAGCACGTTCTTGGTGATTTCTGGATTTACTTTTGCACAACCTTCAGATAGTTGTGGCAAGGTACCGGAATCCGACTCCTCGAAAGATTTGAGGATTTCAGCTACAGACGGAGACGATTCGGGTATCGGAAAAAACTGATTTCTTCTTAAAAGTGGGATAGGGATGCCTTCGCCTAAAGGAACAGCAACAACAGAGTTGTTCGTGGAAGAGTAGTTAGGCAGTGCTAAGGATTCTTCATTTCAGGTAAAGGAAATAGCAGCTCTCCGGAAGGTGCTGATTTGTCGGAGATAGCCGAGCAGAGTCCGATGTTGTCCGGGCAAAGTCTTCTTTTGGTAATGACAGTGCTGGAGAAAGGTTCGTAACTGCTGATTGCTAGAGTCTCCTCCAAATGCTCGTCATATATTTCCTGCATGGCATCCACAAAACCAAGATCTTCTCCCATAGGGTGCTTCATTAACTTATCGATATTAAAGGTGATTTCCTTCGCTCCGACCCTCAGTTTAAAATACTTTTCGTTTACGTCAATCACAGCCTTGGCAGTGTTTAGGAAAGGTCTACCAAGGATGAGGGGAACGTGGGCATCTTCCTCAATATCCATAATGACAAAGTCAACCGGGAAGATAAATTTACCGACTCGGACCATTATATCTTCAGCAATTCCTCGGGGGAGTTTAACTGATCTATCAGCTAATTGGATGGTCATTTGAGTTGGTAGCAGTTCACCTAATCCTAGTTTCCTATAGAGAGAGTAAGGCATAAGATTGACACTAGCTCCTAGGTCAGCTAAGGCGTTACTAACTTGGATATTTTGAAGAAAACAGGGAATAGTGAAATGGCCAGTATCTCCTAGTTTGGGTGGAAGGCCATGTAACATGATTGCTGAGCATTCAGCATCTAAGGGTAAACTAACTATTTGTCTTAATTTTTCCTTATTTGAAATGAGTTCTTTGAAAAACTTAGCACAGCTAGGCATCTCTACTAAAGCATCTAATAGTCTAACGTTTAAGTGCAGGCTTTTAAACATTTCCATATATTTCCCAAATTGTGCTTCCTGTTTCTCTTTCTTAAGCCTACCAGGGAAGGGTATCCTTGTTCGTGGAATGATTTCTGGGGCTTTAGGTGATACTGGATCTGGTGCAATGACAGGGGTGTCACTAGGCACTGGATCAGTGGTCGGTTCAGAGATAGGAAGTTGATTTGAAGAATTATCTGAAGACTTCTCATTTCTGGTTTCTTTACCTCCTCTAGTGATGACCATGATTCCTCCTTGATTCTCAACTTTTAAAAACAGTTGTTTAAGACTGACTTCCAGGTTTTTGATCAAATCTTCTGATATTTTAAGTAAAGCATCAA
This sequence comes from Pseudognaphalium luteoalbum, assembly GCA_963422505.1. Lineage (NCBI taxonomy): Eukaryota > Viridiplantae > Streptophyta > Magnoliopsida > Asterales > Asteraceae > Pseudognaphalium > Pseudognaphalium luteoalbum. Next base: position 56,774,065 of record OY730196.1, read on the forward strand.
TTTTATCTTGAAAATCATTTACTTGTTTGTTTATGTTCATTTGATCAACCATAAAATTAGTCAAAGTTTCATTATAGTGTTGTTGAGAATTTATGGTGGAATCTGACATATTAGAGGATAAAGGTTGCAGAAACTGAGTATGTGGGTTATTGGTTGGCCGCTGAATGAAAGGTTTAGAATGAAAGTTCGATTCAGGGTTTTTAACAGTAGTGACAAGAATTTCTTCCGTACCTTTACAAGGTTGAGGTGTAGAAGATTGAAGATCCTTGAAAACTCTGGAGAGATTGTCTATTTGAGCTTGCAGAGCTTCAAAGGATAGGCTTGAAGTACTAGTTACTTCCTTAGCCGGTTCACCAAACTCCTAGTCATGTTGATGCATTGCTATCGTCTCAACTAGCTCCCAGGCTTCTTCAGAAGTATGTGACATGAAATTTCCTTGAGAAGCAGTATCGAGGGTTGACTTGTGCTGAGGAGTCAGACCATTGTAGAATATGCAGATTAGGTTCGTCTTACCCATTTGATGATTCGGACATCTGTTAAGCATCTTCTTAAATCGTTCCCATGCTAGATAGAATGATTCATTGGTTTCTTGTTGGAAACTGACGATATCATCCTTGAGCTTGGTTTGCTTGGAAAGAGGGAAAAACTTCGCCATAAACTTAGTAGCCAACTCTTCCCAAGTATGAATCGAATTGGGTTCGAGTTCATCAAACCAGGTTTTAGCACGCGAAGATAAAGAATAGGGAAAAAGATATAGTCGGGAGACTTCTCTCGAAATCCCTGATTGCTCACAGGAATCAGAAAGATTGATGAATCTAACCAAATGTGAATTTGGATCATCGAGCGGAAAACCGTGAAATTGGCAGAAGGTTTTGAGTAACTTGAAAACGCTAGGATTAATTTTGAAGTTTTCGTCGGGTAGCACGATAGGTCCTCCTCTTCCCTCCAGTAGTGGCACACAGGTTGAGGCGAGAGTAATACTATTCGTCATAGCTGATGAAGTTCGGGTTTGGTAGAAAAGAGAGTTTTGGAAAGGAAAGAACAGAAAAGGAACTTTCGGATGATATTGATCTTCCGAAAGGATCGCTAAATAACTAAGACAACTAAATTCCTAAATCGGTCGTTGTAGTCCCCGGCAACGGCGCCAAAAGCTTGACGCGCCCCCAACGGTCGATCGGGTTTTCACCCTGTCGTTGGACCGTCCGTCAGCGGCGGTGTCAGTGGAGTTGTTTTAAAATTTTGTTTTATGCTGGGCCTAAGTATACTAAAGCTATGGATAAGTATAGCGATAGGTATGACCTAGGGTCATTCTTCAAACTACAACGGGCATGGGATCTAGGACCTTAGTTATCTATGGAAATTTAGCTGGGGTTTTAAAAGAGATTTTGGTTTATTTTGGTTTTAACTAACTACTAATTATCTAAAATTAAACTAAATTAAAGTAAAATGGAGTGGAGGTGGCAACGAGAACTTATAGGTGAAGCGAGTGTTTACTATGATAATTACTCATGCTATTTAGGGGTAGTTAATGAGATAATGCCTTAGTTAAGATGACATTAATATTTCCTAATGAGCCATAACTACTAGCCTATTATCTATCTAACGTAGAGTTGTCCGCAATCAGATAAATAATATGTCACATGGATGACAGTTATGGAATGTAAACTACACCAGAAGTTGTCCCAAATGTAGCAACCAATTTAAACAACAACCATCCTCGAGTCTTGTCCCCCAATCTCGGACATTTGAGATATCCGAATCATGGCATGAATTGTTGAATAAACAAAAACATGAACAGGTGTTTCCTACCGGGACAAGTTGGGATGGCCTGGTCTAACGGCTGATTAAATTGTTCATCATTATTCCATATAAATCATTTTAACTATTCTATGCATGTTAAACTGGCATATGCAATTGATAAATATTCGAAAACCTAATCATGTAACTAATCAGCATAACAGATACTAGCATGCAAACCCTAAGCAACAATCAAACAAGAACATGCAGAAAGGCAGCATAGCAGGGATCAATTTATGCAGAGTGACAGGGTACATGGTTAAGTCACAAGTGTCCCGAAAGTTCTCTCTAAGACACTTGTTAAATGGCCTGAATCTAATCTATCTCTAATCCTACGCTCTGTGTCTCCCTCCGGTAATATTTCAACTAGGAGAACACCGGCCATGTCGAGTTCAACGATCATCAGATACAGAATAATTAGTGGCATACAACTAGCAATTGGCCAAGCCTAGAAGGATGTTACTAACCACAGCATAAGTTGGATAGATAAGCATTTGAGATTCAATTCATAGATTCAAATATAATTCAACAGCATACAAACAGAGTAACAACATGATTTAAGTATAACTACCCTAGCATGGCAAATATCATAGCAAACACAGATTTGTCTAGCTAAGCATGGCAATAATCCTAGCAAGTAATTCTAAACAAGTATAGCAATAGCACAACATTATTTAAAATAACAAGATAGAGATTATAATAAAACCTGACAAAGCGTTATTACAAATCGATCGACACCGCAGTCTCGAAGCACCTCCGTTACAATTAAGCTACTAATCTACTAGCTTAACTAATCTAATTAACTAACTAACTAATTTAGAGAGAGAGTAGTGAGAGAAAGTGTGTGTAGAAATGTGAAAAAAATGAGAAGGTGTGAGATGTGTTTGAAATGATGAAATGAGGCTTGTATTTATAGAGATCGCACAACCGTATCCGTAGACCGTATCCAAACCTCCAAATGCACAACCGTATCGCAAAGGCGAATAAAAATCACATTTTTATCACCCAAACGCACGATACGGCTGAGCTGGACCGTATACGGTTGTGCATAGGGTGAATACGGCTGAACTGGACCGTATACGGCTGTGCATGGGCCGTATACGACCTGCACAGACCGTATAAGGTCTAGGTCCAGCCGTATACGGCCTGGACCAGCCGTATACGGCCTGGTTCAGCCGTATGCTGGTTCCTCGGTTCTTCGTTTCTTCGTTCGGGCGTAACTTCTTCGTCGTTTATCCGTTTTGAGCGTTCTTTATATCCACGCGTTAGTATTTTCCTAACGAAGAAAATGACATAAGTTAGAGGTCATTATTCTTTGTGTAGCTCAAAAAGTGCTAGAACGAGTGAACGAGAATGCTCATGATCGTATTCGTTAGATTTATCGTGTTTTTCGACCATTTTAGATGATTTTTGAAACATTGTCTATATTTTGGCCCATGTGACGAGTTTTAATGATAAAGTATCTATTTTGATTAGTTTCGTCACATATTAGGCTAAAAAGGTGAGATTAATGCACGCAAAAACATGACTTTTTGCGTGTTATCAACTTCCTCTTTCAGGAATTCTTTTTCAAAAACTTTTTCAAGGCGTTGTTCGTATTCGCCTGTATCTAGTTGTGCATCAAACTCTCCAAAACCTATGGCAAGAGTAAACAAAGTTGTGCCTAGTAGACCTCAAGTTCAACAGCACAACATTGTTGAAAACAAATCATCTGAACCTAAATAGGTTTGGAAACCCAAATCCACAAACAACGCATCAATGAAATCTTCTGAGTTTTTAAAACATCATAAACTCATTGATGTGATGATTATGGATGATCATGGACAACCCAAGTCAATCAAGGCTTGGGTGTCCCATAAGTACTAACGTTTGATTGTTTGTGGTGATGCAGTCAGTTTCTTGTAAAGTAATATTTTTAGTGACTGCATGGATGTGGATATTGTTGGAAGAATGTTATGATGATTTCTGAAGTTTCTGAAGTTTCGTGGTGGTAAAAGTGCTAAAAGGCATTTGATTTGACTTGATATGTGATTTTGATATTTTTTTTTAAAATTTTATTATCTTTGCAACAACCATTCTTTGTACTTTTTAGTATCAAAGAAAAGCAAATGTTGCGAAATATCTTAAATCAAAAATTACAAAAATATGTTTAATGTTTAAGGGGAGTACCTTTGAATTGGATTTTTGAAAAGAATTTGCTGTTCAGGGGGAGTAATTAAAATTCTGATTATTTGGATCAAAAATGTGAAAAGCAAGATTCTTATTACTCAAAAAGATATTGGATTGTGTCTGTAAACAACATGGTAAATAATTGTACATCAGATGACATGCACAAAATGGAAATTTTAAGGTTTATCTTTGATGTGTCAGTAGGTTTATCTGGCATGTTTAAAATAGCTTTTATAAACATTAGCTTCATCATATGATGTACTGGTAGACATGATACACACCATTTTTTGGGTTCTTAAGAAGTAATTCTAATATGTGTCTATGATCTTGTGGTAAACACCATATGATGTACGACTAAATGTCTTAATTCCTTAACATAGTATGACATATTTCTATACCTGAGGTTTATCTGAAATCATTTTGGGGTCTATACTGATTGTTTCCTCTGTTGTACGTAATTAGTATATGCTCAAAGTTAAGCAAACGCAAGTTAATGAACTTGAAAAAGTCTTAAATCATAAGATACCTAACAAGGTCACCAAAATGGTTTGACCAAGTCTGGTTTTGCTTACACCTGAATCAAGTTATGTCGCTTTGTTGTACGTTTGTACAGACATGTCACCGCTGATTTGATTCTTAAAAATGATACTCTTATATTCTCTCTGGATTTGGAAGCTATGCTCATGTCTGGGTTACAGGGGTATGTCATAGGTGGGAACCACAGAGAAATATTCATACTAACAATAAAAGGTTAACTCACAGACCCGGATGTAACATGTTTAAGTGGACAAACAATACCGGTAATCGTCTTGAAATAATTTTTATAAAAGGTGCTTTAAGTATGCTAAGTAAATTTAAAGTGGACAAATATAATGATAATCGAAATAACACTTACTATTTCCTAATATTTGCATGTTGGCCTGATATGATCTCTAAGAAGACGTAAAACAATCCTATCCCCAAATTTATTTTAATCTTTGTTCTTTACTTTTCTTTTATAAAGAAAATACAAAAAGATTTTATTTCTATATTATTTTCTTCAAACATCACATATCTTGTTAAAGTCAAATACTGAAGATGTAAAGGATGTCGGTTATTCTCCAAAGACTGTGAAGATAATTTCTATTGGAGAAGCAGTTGATGATTGAGAGATGGTCACTGAATTTGAAGATCTTATTGTATGATGAATTTGTGTCAGTCACATGAATTTGGACATCAAGATTTCTTTGAAGACCATGCTATCTCAATGGGGGAGATTCTTATTGTTAAAAACATGAAAGAGATTCTGATTGTTGAAGACATGAAAGATTTTGTTGATGAAGACTAATTGAAGACTTATTTGACCAAGCTGCTGACATGGGGGAGTTTGTTGGTGCATTTTGTGTGTCAGTCAGTTGGTCAAACGTTTGTAATTGTCAAAGTCAATTAGTCTGCGTATGTATAGTGTTTAGTGTGTATATGCGAGCTTGTAAATGAATAGTGAAATAGAAAATATACACAAATTAGTGTTTAGGCGACACTATGCTAGTGTCGCATATAGCGACACTTGGCTAGTGTCGCTATAGGGTTTGGATAGCCTATAAATAGGCATGTTAGGGTTCATTTGTAGGGTGATCAAACCCTAGAGAGTGAGAGAAGCGTGGCTAGAGAGAGAGACAGAGTTTGTAATCTTGTTCATCAATTGTTAATACATACAACAGATTATAGATATCGTGTTTGTTAATTGATTAAATGTTGAATACTTGATTGTTTGTATTCCGCACATTCAATTGAGTTATACGATCTGATTAGGTCCATACCGGGAACCTACAAGAGGAGTCGCGAACCTTAATACTCGGTGAATAATTACCTGTGTCAAAACTACCGCTTAATTGTAACGTCATGCAATCATCATAAAATGCAATGTGACTACGTGGAATTGCCATGAGTATAGTACACCTCCAATCACAATGTACTTATCATGAAAACATTGCGAAGCAATTAAATTCACAACGGAAACATCGGTAAACGATTAAATACGTTGTGAACTACTGTAGTATTTTCCGATATGGTCTGGGTTTAACTTTATGCAAAAGCCATCAGCATTTTAATTAGATTAGTTTAGATTAGATTAGAGTAGGTAGGCTATAGTCTAAATAATCATTCACGAAAACCTAGGGATTTGTTATTTGTATTAAGAAAGACAAGTTTAAAATCCAATTTAAAATGATATATTTCTTTAAACCGTGAAACCTAAAATATGGTACGCAAGAAACCTAAACGCTTTCCCTCATTTACCATGCTTGAGTTTCACTAATAGGAATCAATCAAATAAGTCCGAACATATTTTCTAAGTTAGTTGTTTGCCGGATTTGTAGTTCTTTTAGTATTAAGAACCGTTAGACTTGTTATGGACTTGCTAATCTTTTCCTTCGCCCATGAGCAAATGCGTTCAATAACACGGGCCACTGACTCCCTCGCAGGAGAGTGTGGAGAGTTGAGCATTGTCTATCTGATGCATGATAAGTTTAGACATAACTAGGTGTCTGTCAGTTGGTCTATCGAGTTGTAATAAGTGTCGTTAGTTACTTAATAGAAATATAGTTTTTATTATGTGCGACACTCGTGTTTTAGGTTAGGCGTCACTTGCCTTAGTGACGCATAGCGTCACTTAGGTAAGTGACGCATGAAGGCGGCCACATGCGATACTTCCACAAGTGACGCATGTCGGCTGACTTTTTAGTATAAATAGAAACCTACGGGTTTTCGGCTAGGGTTGACGAAACCCTAGCACCATTTGTCGACTAAACCTTATTGTAATCGTTCCCAAACAGTTATACAAGCTAATATACACGTTTACATTGTTAAACTTCTTGTGTTCGGTTTGTGATTTGTTAGCCATACAAGCAATTGTTTGATTCCGCCTTACGATTGCTGTCAATTGACATCTAGGTCCACGACAAGGGGCACTCTCAACTGGTATCAGAGCATCTAGGTGAATACATTGACGTTTAGATTCGATTTTGGGTTGATTTCGACTTTGTTCGAATAATTAATTGAGATTACATACGGTTTTGAGTAGCTAAGGTGATTTACAGTCAAGATTCTTCATAATCTACAGGTTTCGTCCATTAGGGTTCAAGGAATTTTCGTTTGGTTTACGAAAATTCGACATTTTTAGGGTTTTGGGATTTTTCAGCCGTTTTGCGACACTCGATCCGTCACTTGGACGCGTCACTTAAAGCGGCACTAGCTAATCCCAAAATTAGGGTTTTACCGTCACTTAGACGCGTCACTTGAAGCGTCAGTTGAGATTATACGACACTTAACTTAAGTGTCGTCTACCCTAATACACCGTCACTCAAGTGCGTCACTGTTGCACGTCACTTGATCCTTAAGCGTCACTTCTGTTAGTGACGCCTGTTTGATTTATAGCGTCACTTTTACTAGTGATGCCTATTAGATTTAGCACGACACTCAAGTACGACACTTGAGTGCGTCACTTGCTTAACTGACCGACACTTACTGATAGTGTCATCCGTCACTTTGTACGTCACTCGATAGCGTCACTTTCCTAGTGTCGCTATTCGCTGCGACATTTGAGTGCGTCACTTACCAAGTGACGCCTTTGGTACTAATTAGTTTGCAAGTTCTTGTTTTTGCGTACCATTTCAGGTAGATCTTCAATGGCTTCTATTGCTGATAAAGACGATATTAGAGGACTAAGAGATATGTTAAAACAGAATCATGATGTTGGCTCTAATAACAAACCTCCTCTGTTTACAGCCGATATGGATTACGTATATTGGCGTGCTCGATTTGAACAATACATCAACTTTCACTGTCCGGAGCTCTGGGGTCCACTCACCGAGAAATATGTAGCTCCTCTAGCTGAAGGAGTTTTTCCTACTATGAATATGCCTCCGAAAAAGTTGTACAGGTCCATGACTCCAAAGGAAAAGAAAGATTACGATATGGAGAAAAAGGCACATGCGGCTATTTGTATGTGCCTATCTAAAGTTAACACGGGTAAAACGTATGGGGGAATGGCTTTTGTTTCTTCTACAAGCTCTCCACTTCAGACTCCTTTGTACTCTACTGGTGTTTCTCATCCAGTATATTCTTCTGGACCCTCTCAGGGTCAAAACAGCAGGTCCCCGTCGCTCCTGCAATTCAAGAGCAGGCTGCTATCTATACAGCCTTTATAAGTTCTTACAAGGATTTGGTCTCACAACCAAATGCCACTTTGGAATTGGCCAAGGAAGACTATGCTCAACTTGATGATGATGATCTTGAGCAGATGGATCTTAACTGGAACATTGCTATGATATCCAGGTATGTTCAGAAATTCTTGCAACGAACTGGTCGCAAGAGTTTTGAGGGAGATGGCAAAACCAGCTTCGGTTTTGATAAAAGCAAAGTGAAATGTTACAATTGTCAGAATTTGGGACACTTTGCAAGAGAATGTGAGAAGCCTAAGGTTCCTCCGTCTGGTTTCACTAAGCCTGATGCTCCTAGAACTCCGGAGAAGGATCAAATAAAGCAAGCAACAGCAGATGCACTAGTGGTTTTTGAGCCAACCAATACGGATTGGAGTATATATGCTGAGAACTATCAGCAGTGTCTTATGGCTCACATCTCGAATGAGGTATGTAATGAAACTGAAGAACCCTTAAACTGTGTATCATGCATTAAGTTAACCGAATCCTTGAGGTGCTTTCAGGTAGACAATGTAGACTTAAGACGAAAGGTCGAAAAACTTAATGACTCAAACAAATACCTAAAAGCAAATGAACAATTGTATGATAAGAAAATAGAGGCTTATCAACAGGACACACTTAGGTATAAGTCAAAAGTTTTCAGTCAACAGGATGCTATTGATAGCTATCTTGCAAAAATTGACCGTCTAAACAAGGAACTTTCTAATCTTAAAGTAGAATATGACAACTATAAGAGTAAGATTTTAAGTTCCTCCTCGTCTACTGTTGCCTTTAATGATATACTTACTAAGCAAAGGACAGATCACAAAACAAAGACGGGACTAGGCTATAGTGTAGTCCCGCCTCCTACTGAATACTGTCCTATGCCGGTTAAGGAAGGCACCGAAGAGATTCCGGTTGATTATGCATTGTTATACGGTGTCAAATCTAAGGTTGATAAGGTTAACAAACAGGTGAAGGAGAAAACTAAACGGTCAGAGTACCCTTCACCTCAGTTTGTTAAATCAAAGTGTGAATCTCCTGTTATTGTTGAGGAGATAGTTGAGATTGAGGATATTACCGATGAGGAGTATCCCGAGTTTAAAAAGGTTGAGGTAAAATGTGAAAAAGTGTTAAAGGTTGAACCTACAATTAAAGTTCAATCTAACAAAGAAAAGAATAAGGTTTTAAGTACAAAATCTAAAACTTTACAGTCACCTGTAAAGATTTTGCAAAACAAATCTAAATCTGCAAATGATGTTTGTAAAAAACCTTCTACATCAACCACTCAACCGAAACAAGAACATTCTAAGACATGCACGAAATGTGCATGTTCTAGAAATGTTTCTTCAATTCCGGCGGTAAAACCTCAGTTTCAACCAGTTGTTGAAAATCGATCATGCTTTTACTGCAAGAGACAGGGACATCTAATTCGTGATTGTCCCAAACTGTCTCATCAGAATTACGGGAGGGAAATGCCTAGGATTTCTGTTTATCGCAATTCTCTTTCAAGACCTCCTCCTAGGCGTTACTCTGTCTCACCCAAACCTGCTACTAAAACAAGTAATGTTGGACAAAAACCTTTGCCAAAACAAGAGCCCAACATTACTCCAAAGCAAATTTCCAAACCATCTACTGTTTGGAAAATAAAGGAGTCTACTGCAGACTCTAATGTCATCAATAATAACACATCAGATGCAAAATCTGATCTGTTTAAAAATAAAGTTTTGTCTGATCTGTTTAAAAATTCGTTTTCTAACCCTTCTGTGTTCGGGCTAATTTTCTAACGCTTTCGGTTATTTTTTCTTTGTATTTTAGCTTACAGATGGTTGAGTTACAGAACTATTACCGCCGCACGAACACACGTCACAATATCACGGCGTTTCTGGAATCCACGCATGCGAATTCGGTGCCCTTTAGGCCGATGATCGACTTTCTTCGCCGATCAAGGATTTATTACGCCATCACCGCATCGACTCCGGTTTATATGAACCAAATAGAGGAATTCTATGATCATGCCGTGATCAGGGTTCAGGGTGACGTTCCTCGAATCGTTTCGAATATGTTTGGGGAGGAAATCGAGATAACCGAGAACTCGATTAGGCGGGTCTTACAGTTCCCCTACAACGATACGATGCCCACTATCTTCCCCACGACGTTTATCTATGGGGGACTTCAACGAATGGGGTATCCGGCAAATCAACTCTCGGACTTCAGGAAACAGTACCTCTGCAGGGTCTGGAGGTATTTGTGTCACATTATCATTGTATGTTTATCGCCGAGGAAAGGGGGGTATGATGCGGCAAGTCATTTGACTTTATCGCTTATGTTAGCCCTAGTGTATAATAAGCCCTATAACTTTAGGAATATGGTGGAAAACATCAGGGATGGGAAGGACGTCAGGGCTGGGAAGGACAAATGGTTACAGTATCCTCGTTTCTTCCAATTATTGTTAAATGATCTGAACTTGGATATCGCACCTGACCAGCGTTCTCTTTTGGTGCCCACACCAATGCTTTTACGAGTCTTTAATGACTGTAAGCTGGCACCAAAAGGTGAACAAATTTTGGCCGACCGAGAGTTATTCGGGCACATAGTCAATGAGAACTATGTTGCGCCGATTGATCATGGTTTTGCAGATAATGTCATTCCTCCGGTCAATGAGGATGACTTGGTCGACACTGACATTGCTCAGGATCTCGATGATATTGATCGTGTCGACCGGGTCGATGATGATTCCGATGATGGTGGGCCCACTCCTCCTGATTCTGAGGGTGATGTGCCACCACAATCTGCTTTTGAGGGGATTCAACTAGCTGATCCTCAACGCTTTAATCGTATTCTGCGCCGGATTTCTGCTGGTCGGGTTCATATCCCGCGGAATCCTGGCAAGCGTCCTGCTGGGTCGTCGCCTTCTTATGCCGATTTACCTTTACGTCGACGCCAGCGGACTTCGATTGTCCTTGAGGAGCCAACTCATCAGACTTCTCCTCAGCCTGCAACTGCTTCTATTCAGCATGTTTTAGCTCAACTGGAGCTTTTATCCAAGCATTTTGATGATCAACAGGCGATCATTGCAGCTCAAGCTTCACAGATTAAGGACTTAGAGATTAAAGCTGCCACAGTGGACTCTCTCCAGCAACAGATAACGACTATGTCTTCTAGGTTGTTAGAATTGGAGTCAGTCACACTTGTTTCGGGGGAGGATAATCCTAGGGAAATAGAAACAAATGTAACTCCTTCCCCTGAACCTGAAAATGTACAACCTTCAGATACTATAAATGAAAATATCAGTTTGGATTATTTTGTTGAGGTTCAAGGTCAGGCAAGACCTATTGCGGTTGATTATTCATTCGTAGATCTCACATACTTGCAAAACTTGATGAATGATAATAACGCGATGCCTGAGGAAGAGGTAATGAATGATCCTGTAGCAGAGGATTATTTCTTTGAAGAAAATGACGAAGTTGAGGTTGAGGGGGAGCAATTGCACAGTGATGAATGTTATGATGATGCTCCCATTATAGAATCGGATTCGTCTGAAGATGAATCGGAAAAAGAAACGAACGAGCCATCAACTTCTACAACAAAACCGGATATTGTGCTTAAACCGATTATCGAGGTACCGGTTACGTGTAAATGCTACAAAGTTAGATCTGATTACACGGGGTTGATTAAGAGTTGGAAATTTGATGAGAACAACTCTGTTTTTATGATAAAGAGAAGTGATGGCATTCAGTACTTCAATATGAAGTTTTATAAAATAAGTACTTTGCCGAAGTGTGAGCTTCAAAGGTTAACTCAGATACCCTTGATCAACCGATCACGAGATTCAAGAGCAGATTTCTTTCAGGTGATCATACGTCGTGAGATGAATAGTAAAAAGTATAACTTGATAAAGCCGACGTTGGGTATGAGGTATAAATTTAAGAAGAAGCTAGATCCGGTTACCCGACAACCTATTGTGAAGATGATCTATCCACCAGCAAAGTGTCTACAGAAGATACCTTTGGAGATCATACCACTAGATTTTTTGAATAGGTTGGTTTATTGGGAATATGATGATGTTACGGGTGAAGCTGTGATTGTATTCATTCCAAATTCTGAATCAGCTACAGACCCGGAGTCTTCTATTGCAGATACAGGAAATAACGAGATAACAGCTTGGGATGCTGTTGAACCTACTAAGAGGTCGTTATGGGGTCTCAAGAGGAAAATGTTTTGTGTTTTTGACCCATTAAGTTTGATCAATCTTTCTGCTCAAGATATGAAAAGATTACATGAAAATAGAATTGAGTTCAAGACGAAAGATAGAGCTGAAGCGTTAAAATTTCAGAAGATCGTGGATATCTGCGTTGCCAATGGAGTACACGCTGGTGGTGTATTTCCAGCTGGCTGGAAGTGAAGACTTGAAGATTTTTGAAGACCAAGCTGAAGACACGGGGGAGTTTGTTGATACATATTAGGTGTTTGTCAGTTGGTCTATCGAGTTGTAATAAGTGTCGTTAGTTACTTAATAGAAATATAGTTTTTATTATGTGCGACACTCGTGTTTTAGGTTAGGCGTCACTTGCCTTAGTGACGCATAGCGTCACTTAGGTAAGTGACGCATGAAGGCGGCCACATGCGACACTTCCACAAGTGACGCATGTCGGCTGACTTTTTAGTATAAATAGAAACCTACGGGTTTTCGGCTAGGGTTGACGAAACCCTAGCACCATTTGTCGACTAAACCTTATTGTAATCGTTCCCAAACAGTTATACAAGCTAATATACACGTTTACATTGTTAAACTTCTTGTGTTCGGTTTGTGATTTGTTAGCCATACAAGCAATTGTTTGATTCCGCCTTACGATTGCTGTCAATTGACATCTAGGTCCACGACAAGGGGCACTCTCAACTGGTATCAGAGCATCTAGGTGAATACATTGACGTTTAGATTCGATTTTGGGTTGATTTCGACTTTGTTCGAATGATTAATTGAGATTACATACGGTTTTGGAGTAGCTAAGGTGATTTACAGTCAAGATTCTTCATAATCTACAGGTTTCGTCCATTAGGGTTCAAGGAATTTTCATTTGGTTTACGAAAATTCGACATTTTTAGGGTTTTGGGATTTTTCAGCCGTTTTGCGACACTCGATCCGTCACTTGGACGCGTCACTTAAAGCGGCACTAGCTAATCCCAAAATTAGGGTTTTACCGTCACTTAGACGCGTCACTTGAAGCGTCAGTTGAGATTATACAACACTTAACTTAAGTGTCGTCTACCCTAATACACCGTCACTCAAGTGCGTCACTGTTGCACGTCACTTGATCCTTAAGCGTCACTTCTGTTAGTGACGCCTGTTTGATTTATAGCGTCACTTTTACTAGTGATGCCTATTTGATTTAGAACGACACTCAAGTACGACACTTGAGTGCGTCACTTGCTTAACTGACCGACACTTACTGATAGTGTCATCCGTCACTTTGTACGTCACTCGATAGCGTCACTTTCCTAGTGTCGCTATTCGCTGCGACACTTGAGTGCGTCACTTACCAAGTGACGCCTTTGGTACTAATTAGTTTGCAAGTTCTTGTTTTTGCGTACCATTTCAGATAGATCTTCAATGGCTTCTATTGCTGATAAAGACGATATTAGAGGACTAAGAGATATGTTAAAACAGAATCATGATGTTGGCTCTAATAACAAACCTCCTCTATTTACAGCCGATATGGATTACGTATATTGGCGTGCTCGATTTGAACAATACATCAACTTTTACTGTCCGGAGCTATGGGGTCCACTCACCGAGAAATATGTAGCTCCTCTAGCTGAAGGAGTTTTTCCTACTATGAATATGCCTCTGAAAAAGTTGTACAGGTCCATGACTCCAGAGGAAAAGAAAGATTACGATATGGAGAAAAAGGCACATGCGGCTATTTGTATGTGCCTATCTAAAGATGTATTGCGAATGTTCAAATCACATGAAACCACATATGAGCTGTGGAATGCAATAGAAACTAGATGTGGTGGAAATCAAAGGTACAAAGCAGCCAAGTTGGAACTCATTAAGAAACAGTACGATCTGTTTGATTCTTTGCCAAATGAGACGACTGCAGGAGTTTTTACCAGATACTCACAACTGGTGAGTGAGTTAACGGAGGGAGGTTACGATTTTCCTCCACTTGAAGTAAACAAGAAATTACTGGATGTTTTGCCTAGCTCTTGGGATGTTAAAGTACAACTTCTCAAGGAAAGTCATGAATTAGCTACCATGAAATTGGATGAGCTAATTGGCATTCTTCAAGCTCATGCAATGGAGATGAAGAAGAAAGAATGCAAGACAGGTGGTTTTGTTCAAGATCCATCCCTGTATGGAGGACAAGTTAACACGGGTAAAACGTATGGGGGAATGGCTTTTGTTTCTTCTACAAGCTCTCCACTTCAGACTCCTTTGTACTCTACTGGTGTTTCTCATCCAGTATATTCTTCTGGACCCTCTCAGGGTCAAAACAGCAGGTCCCCGTCGCTCCTGCAATTCAAGAGCAGGCTGCTATCTATACAGCCTTTCTAAGTTCTTACAAGGATTTGGTCTCACAACCAAATGCCACTTTGGAATTGGCCAAGGAAGACTATGCTCAACTTGATGATGATGATCTTGAGCAGATGGATCTTAACTGGAACATTGCTATGATATCCAGGTATGTTCAGAAATTCTTGCAACGAACTGGTCGCAAGAGTTTTGAGGGAGATGGCAAAACCAGCTTCGGTTTTGATAAAAGCAAAGTGAAATGTTACAATTGTCAGAATTTGGGACACTTTGCAAGAGAATGTGAGAAGCCTAAGGTTCCTCCGTCTGGTTTCACTAAGCCTGATGCTCCTAGAACTCCGGAGAAGGATCAAATAAAGCAAGCAACAGCAGATGCACTAGTGGTTTTTGAGCCAACCAATACGGATTGGAGTATATATGCTGAGAACTATCAGCAGTGTCTTATGGCTCACATCTCGAATGAGGTATGTAATGAAACTGAAGAACCCTTAAACTGTGTATCATGCATTAAGTTAACCGAATCCTTGAGGTGCTTTCAGGTAGACAATGTAGACTTAAGACGAAAGGTCGAAAAACTTAATGACTCAAACAAATACCTAAAAGCAAATGAACAATTGTATGATAAGAAAATAGAGGCTTATCAACAGGACACACTTAGGTATAAGTCAAAAGTTTTCAGTCAACAGGATGCTATTGATAGCTATCTTGCAAAAATTGACCGTCTAAACAAGGAACTTTCTAATCTTAAAGTAGAATATGACAACTATAAGAGTAAGATTTTAAGTTCCTCCTCGTCTACTGTTGCCTTTAATGATATACTTACTAAGCAAAGGACAGATCACAAAACAAAGACGGGACTAGGCTATAGTGTAGTCCCGCCTCCTACTGAATACTGTCCTATGCCGGTTAAGGAAGGCACCGAAGAGATTCCGGTTGATTATGCATTGTTATACGGTGTCAAATCTAAGGTTGATAAGGTTAACAAACAGGTGAAGGAGAAAACTAAACGGTCAGAGTACCCTTCACCTCAGTTTGTTAAATCAAAGTGTGAATCTCCTGTTATTGTTGAGGAGATAGTTGAGATTGAGGATATTACCGATGAGGAGTATCCCGAGTTTAAAAAGGTTGAGGTAAAATGTGAAAAAGTGTTAAAGGTTGAACCTACAATTAAAGTTCAATCTAACAAAGAAAAGAATAAGGTTTTAAGTACAAAATCTAAAACTTTACAGTCACCTGTAAAGATTTTGCAAAACAAATCTAAATCTGCAAATGATGTTTGTAAAAAACCTTCTACATCAACCACTCAACCGAAACAAGAACATTCTAAGACATGCACGAAATGTGCATGTTCTAGAAATGTTTCTTCAATTCCGGCGGTAAAACCTCAGTTTCAACCAGTTGTTGAAAATCGATCATGCTTTTACTGCAAGAGACAGGGACATCTAATTCGTGATTGTCCCAAACTGTCTCATCAGAATTACGGGAGGGAAATGCCTAGGATTTCTGTTTATCGCAATTCTCTTTCAAGACCTCCTCCTAGGCGTTACTCTGTCTCACCCAAACCTGCTACTAAAACAAGTAATGTTGGACAAAAACCTTTGCCAAAACAAGAGCCCAACATTACTCCAAAGCAAATTTCCAAACCATCTACTGTTTGGAAAATAAAGGAGTCTACTGCAGACTCTAATGTCATCAATAATAACACATCAGATGCAAAATCTGATCTGTTTAAAAATAAAGTTTTGTCTGATGTGATTATTGTTGATGACTGTGGTCGACCCAAGTCTGTAAAGGCTTGGGTCACCGTTTCTCACTAATCTCATACTTTTGTGTTGCAGCAGTCAGATCGCGTTAAAGACAGCGAGTGGTTTGTCGATAGTGGCTGTTCGCGACACATGACAGGCGATGTGTCCCTTTTGACGGATGTTAAACCACATTCTGGAGGACATGTTGCATTTGCTGGAGATACAGGAGGAACCATTTCTGGGAAAGGTACGCTAACTAACGGGAAAGTTAGCTTCGAAAATGTGAACTACGTGGCTCAATTGACTCACAACTTGCTGAGTGTATCACAAGTCTGTGATAAGGATTATACAACAGCGTTCACAAAGACAGAGTGTGTGATTTTGAAGCCGGGTTTCGTTATCCCTGAGGAATGGGTGCTTTTAAGGGCACCTAGGAGAAATGATACCTACATCATGAATATGCGTACTGTTGAGACTAAGGATGAATATACATGTCTCCTATCTAAGGCTTCAGAAAAGGAATCACTATTGTGGCATCGACGAATGGGACACATCAATTTTCGTAAGATGAACTTCTTGATAAACAATGACTTGGTAAATGGAGTCCCTAAACAGTCATTTGCGCTAAAAGATGACTGCGTCGCCTGCCATAAAGGGAAACTTCATAAGAAACCCCACAAACCAAAATTAGTGAATTCCATTGCGGCACCATTGGAGTTATTGCATATGGACCTATTTGGTCCTATTTCTACCAAGAGCATCGGTGGAAGATCTTATTGCTTAGTAGTCACCGACGACCACTCGAGATTTTCATGGGTGTACTTTCTGGGTGCGAAGAGTGAAACACCAGACATTCTGGTGTATCTGTTAGATAAGTTGGCAAACTTATGCAACTTAAAGGTGAAAAGACTGCGAAGTGATAACGGGACTGAATTCAAGAACTCTACTCTTGAGTTATACTGTGCCTCAAAAGGCATTGATCATCAGTTCAGTGCCCCTCGAACTCCTGAACAGAATGGAGTTGCTGAGCGTAAAAATAGGACTATTATCGAGACAGCTCGGACTATGCTGGCCGATTCTAAGCTTCCTATAATCTTTTGGGCAGAAGCAGTCAGTACTGCTTGCTATGTGTTGAACCGAGTGCTCACGGTTAAGAAGAAAAATAAGACATGTTATGAACTCTTTAATAACCGTAAGCCCACCTTGCAGTTTCTGGAACCTTTCGGGTGTCCATGTCTGATTATGGTCTCTAAAGACAAAGTCTCGAAGTTTGGAGCTAAAGCAGTTGAAGGAATTTTTCTTGGTTATTCTGTCAACTCTCCAAATAAACGAGTCTACATCAAGTCGACTCATCAAGTGGAAGAGCACTTTGAGGTGAAATGCTTACGATACACGGATCCTCCTCAAGGAACGGGTCCGGATTGGCTATTCAATTACAAGGATGTGTTCAACTCATTCGACATACCAGAAGGAACTTCTGATGAGGACGAAATTGTCACTCTACTTCATGGTATTAGTTTGTGTCAGGACAATTCTACCTTGACACCGGCATCCCCACCTACAGCAACACCCATACCGTCACCTCCACCACCTACTACTACACCACTATCTACCACATCCACACCTTTGCCTACGGTTCCACCTTCGGATGTTCCTTCGACTTCAGGAACATCTAAAACAACAGAATATCCCGATGACCCCAACATGCCACCATTGGACAAGGACGAGGATGATGACATGGTCCACTCTCATCTTTTCTCTAATGAAGATGATACGGAAACTCCAGTGCAACCAGAAAGTACTACCGTTCCTGCATCTAACACTGTTCCCATCACTGAAGGGGACATGAATAATTTGGAGTTAGTACTTGCACCCGATCGAATCCCAGTCACACGTGTACACAGGGATCACCCTATTGATAACATTATCGGTGATCCTGAAGCTGTTGTTCGAACAAGGCATCAAGTGCAGCAAAATCCAAATCAGGAAATGTTGAATTTGATCGCCCGGATAAATTCCTGTCATTTATCCCAAATTGAACCGAAGAAAGTTGATCAAGCCTTGAAAGATCCATCTTGGGTCGAGGCTATGCAAGAAGAGTTGCAGCAGTTCAACAAGCTGCACGTGTGGGATATTGTTCCATTACCCAAAGGTGCTCATTTAACTGGCACTCGATGGGTGTTTCGTAATAAGATGGATGATAGGGGTATTGTCATTCGGAATAAAGCCCGACTGGTAGTTCAAGGATTTAGTCAAATTGAGGGCTTGGATTATGATGAAGTCTTTGCTCCTGTGGCAAGACTTGAGTCCATTCGGATCTTTCTCTCATTTGCGTCTTACAAAGAGTTTCGCGTTCACCAACTCGATGTCAAGAGTGCATTTTTATATGGGAAAGTGGACACTGATGTCTACGTGAAACAGCCTCCTGGCTTTGAAGACCCTGAGCATCCAGAATACGTCTGCAAGTTGAACAAGGCGTTATATGGTCTTCATCAAGCCCCACGATTATGGTACGAGAGGTTATCTAATCATTTAGTCAAGCATGGATTTGTTCGTGGAAATATTGATAGTACTTTGTTCATTCGAAAAGAACGGTTTGGCGATCGAGAGGATATGCTACTTGTGCAAGTGTATGTGGACGACATTATTTTTGGCTCTACCAATGAAGCAATGTGTAAGCATTTTGAGGAAATCATGAAAGCTGAGTTTGAGATGAGTGCGATGGGGGAGCTAAAATTCTTTTTAGGTGTGCAAGTTGAGCAGTCTTCAAAAGGTATTTATATTCATCAGTCAAAGTATGTCAAAGACATGTTGACTCGATACGATCTGCTCAATTGTAAAACCTATGGGACTCCCATCGAGCTTAATCACAATCTCCGATTTGCTGAGGATGAAGAAGATTGCAAAGAAAAGGACTATCGATCAATGATAGGTTCTTTGATGTACTTGACAGCTTCTCGATCGGATATTGTCTTTGCGGTATCCGTATGCTCTCGCTTTCAAGCCAAACCAAAGGTGTCTCATATGAGGGCAGTAAAGCGAATCTTTGGTTATCTCAAACATAGACCCAATCTTGGTCTATGGTATTCAAATGAGAAATCCTTCGCTCTCTCTGCCTACTCAGATTCAGATCATGGCGGCTGCAGCATAGATAAGAAGTCAACCACCGGTGGATGTCAATTCCTAGGAACTCGCCTAGTGTCATGGCAGTGCAAGAAACAGACTACAGTTTCTCTTTCAACTGCGGAAGCTGAGTACGTTGCTGCTGCAAGTTGCTGCTCTCAGGTTCTATGGATACAACATCAACTGCGTGATTACGGGTTACTTCTTTCTATGACTCCTATTCATATTGATAATACTGCTGCTATATCTATCACGCGCAATCCCGTACAGCACTCTAAAACTAAACACATTGAACTTAGGTTCCACTTTATACGGGATTGCTATGAAAAACACCTAATTGAGCTTATCCAGATAGATACCTTAAAGCAGAATGCCGACCTTTTCACTAAAGCCTTTACGCGTACTCGATTTGACGAACTAATCAACATGATTGGTTTAAGATTCTTTCTTGCTAAAAAGTAATTCGTGACTTGGATTGTTTTTATAGTAATGTTAAAAAAAAAAAAAAAAATGCAACCTACGCAACTGCCACTCATTATACTTTCTAGTATTAATGAAAAGCAAGGTTGCTACATTTTAAAATAGACGTTGAAGTTGTGTCTGTAAACAACTTGGGATATGATAGTACATTGGGTGACATGCATAAAAATGGAACTTTAAGGCTTATCTTGGATGTGTCAGTAGATTTATCTGACGTATTGAAAACAGTTTTTATAAACATTGTCTTCATCATACGATGTATTAGTAGGCATGGTATACAAAACTCTTAGAGAAGTTTTAAGAAGCTTAATCATTAATTGTCTATTTCAAGTGGTAAAACACCATTAGATGTATGACAAAAGTCTTAATTTCTTACTTATACGAGATATGCTTTCGTGAAAGATGTTTATTTGATATCATTTGGGGGTATATATTGATAGTTTCCTCTGTTATACGTAAGTATAGACCTGGCTTCTATTAATATATATTTTACACTTAAGCAAACTCAAGTCAAAGAACTTGCAATGTCTTTAAATAATAAAGATACCTTACAAGGTCGCCAAAATGGTTTGACCAAGTCTGGTTTTTGCTTAAACCTGAATCAAGCTATGTTGCTCTGTTGTACGTAAGTACAGACCTGTCACCGCTGACTTGATTCTTAAAATTGATTTTCTTATATTCTATCTGTAAATGGAAGCATGGTCTTTGTCTTAAGTTAAGATGTATATCTATGGTGGGAACTACAGCGAAAAGCACATACCAATAATAATAAAATACTTCCTAGATATGAGTATAACATGTTTCAGTGGATAAACATACTAATAATCGTTTTGAAATAATTTTTATAAAAAGGGCTTTTAGTATGTCAAGTAAATTTAAAGAGGACAAATATACTGATGATCGAAATAACACTTATTGTTCCTAATAAATGCATGTTATTCCAATATGATCCCTAACCAGACTTTATCAACTCCGTCACCAAAAAGAATGTGTTAATTCTCTAGTTGTCAATTTACATTTTTTGTATAAGTTTTATTTTATCTAAGTTCGTGTAATTTTAGTTATTATCCAAGTTACAGTTACATTTTCTAAATTTGAGTACCAAAATCATAACGCAAAAACATCGAAGAAATCGAAATTTTTCACTAAAAGTGAACTGTGCGTCACTTTCATAAGTGACGCTACCAGTGACGCATACGATATTGCGTCACTCACTTAAGTGACGCAGTAAGTGCCGGGATAAGCTTCGCTATAAGTGCCGGGTTGAGTGACGCATACTAGGGTCGGTGTATAAATACCCCTTCCCCACGACACTCAACCTCACCACATTTCAAATTACTATAGCGTCACTTTCACTGACACACCGACACTTGTACTGTCTCTGCGTCACTTCCCTCTGTGCGCTCGTTTCGATCGATTCGTGCTTTCTGCGGCTTTCTCGTGCACTTCTGTGATTTCTCTCTTGTTCCTCTCATACACACGAACCTTTTGGTACTTCTTTTAACCATTATACTTCGATATATATGCTGTTATTTGATTTAGGGTTACGGGTTTGGGTTTAAGTTTGAAATCGTTTGATTGAACCTTTGATTTGTTAATGTTTTTGTGTAATAAAGGGTGTGTAATACTCGTTTTTACCATGCGCACACCCTGGTAACTTCGATTTCGAAAACCCCTAAATTTGAATTCTGGGCATGAACAGTGCCACGATGATCTTCATCGTTGTGTCACTTCGTGCGTCACTTCTCTCAAGTGACGCTACTTGGTAATTTTGAAACCCCTACCGTCACTTCATAAGTGACGCTTGATTTTGCGTCACTTCTTAAGTGACTCGTGTAGTGACGCATATAATTGCTTTATTTGTTCAGACCGTCACTCCTCTCAGTGACGCTTTTACATGCGTCACTACACCAAGTGACTGTCTAAGTGACGCTTATTTCTAAACGTCACTTATACCGTCACTTCTTAAGTGACTGTCTTAGGATAACGTCACTACGGTAAATGTCGCATGTTCTTCACCCGTCACTTTGCAAGTGTCGTATACATTAAATCACAAAATACAAACGTCACTTACATCAGTGACGCATGATAGCGTCACTTCCAACAAGTGACGCTATAATTGAATTTTAATTTTAATTACTGTGCAATACGACACTCCTGAGTGACGGTAGTGGCCATGCGTCACTTACCATAAGTGACGCCTAAGATCAAAATTCGTTTTCTAACCCTTCTGTGTTCGGGCTAATTTTTTAACGCTTTCGGTTATTTTTTCTTTGTATTTTAGCTTACAGATGGCTGAGTTACAGAACTATTACCGCCGCACGAACACACGTCACAATATCACGGCGTTTCTGGAATCCACGCATGCGAATTCGGTGCCCTTTAGGCCGATGATCGACTTTCTTCGCCGATCAAGGATTTATTACGCCATCACCGCATCGACTCCGGTTTATATGAACCAAATAGAGGAATTCTATGATCATGCCGTGATCAGGGTTCAGGGTGACGTTCCTCGAATCGTTTCGAATATGTTTGGGGAGGAAATCGAGATAACCGAGAACTCGATTAGGCGGGTCTTACAGTTCCCCGACAACGATACGATGCCCACTATCTTCCCCACGACGTTTATCTATGGGGGACTTCAACGAATGGGGTATCCGGCAAATCAACTCTCGGACTTCAGGAAACAGTACCTCTGCAGGGTCTGAAGGTATTTGTGTCACATTATCATTGTATGTTTATCGCCGAGGAAGGGGGGTATGATGCGGCAAGTCATTTGACTTTATCGCTTATGTTAGCCCTAGTGTATAATAAGCCCTATAACTTTAGCGGCTATATTTTTGGGAATATGGTGGAAAACATCAGGGCTGGGAAGGACAAATGGTTACAGTATCCTCGTTTCTTCCAATTATTGTTAAATGATCTGAACTTGGATATCGCACCTGACCAGCGTTCTCTTTTGGTGCCCACACCAATGCTTTTACGAGTCTTTAATGACTGTAAGCTGGCACCAAAAAGTGAACAAATTTTGGCCGACCGAGAGTTATTCGGGCACATAGTCAATGAGAACTATGTTGCGCCGATTGATCATGGTTTTGCAGATAATGTCATTCCTCCGGTCAATGAGGATGACTTGGTCGACACTGACATTGCTCAGGATCTCGATGATATTGATCGTGTCGACCGGGTCGATGATGATTCCGATGATGGTGGGCCCACTCCTCCTGATTCTGAGGGTGATGTGCCACCACAATCTGCTTTTGAGGGGATTCAACTAGCTGATCCTCAACGCTTTAAGCGTATTCTGCGCCGGATTTCTGCTGGTCGGGTTCATATCCCGCGGAATCCTGGCAAGCGTCCTGCTGGGTCGTCGCCTTCTTATGCCGATTTACCTTTACGTCGACGCCAGCGGACTTCGATTGTCCTTGAGGAGCCAACTCATCAGACTTCTTCTCAGCCTGCAACTGCTTCTATTCAGCAGGTTTTAGCTCAACTGGAGCTTTTATCCAAGCGTTTTGATGATCAACAGGCGATCATTGCAGCTCAAGCTTCACAGATTAAGGACTTAGAGATTAAAGCTGCCACAGTGGACTCTCTCCAGCAACAGATAACGACTATGTCTTCTAGGTTGTTAGAATTGGAGTCAGTCACACTTGTTTCGGGGGAGGATAATCCTAGGGAAATAGAAACAAATGTAACTCCTTCCCCTGAACCTGAAAATGTACAACCTTCAGATACTATAAATGAAAATATCAGTTTGGATTATTTTGTTGAGGTTCAAGGTCAGGCAAGACCTATTGCGGTTGATTATTCATTCGTAGATCTCACATACTTGCAAAACTTGATGAATGATAATAACGCGATGCCTGAGGAAGAGGTAATGAATGATCCTGTAGCAGAGGATTATTTCTTTGAAGAAAATGACGAAGTTGAGGTTGAGGGGGAGCAATTGCACAGTGATGAATGTTATGATGATGCTCCCATTATAGAATCGGATTCGTCTGAAGATGAATCGGAAAAAGAAACGAACGAGCCATCAACTTCTACAACAAAACCGGATATTGTGCTTAAACCGATTATCGAGGTACCGGTTACGTGTAAATGCTACAAAGTTAGATCTGATTACACGGGGTTGATTAAGAGTTGGAAATTTGATGAGAACAACTCTGTTTTTATGATAAAGAGAAGTGACGGCATTCAGTACTTCAATATGAAGTTTTATAAAATAAGTACTTTGCCGAAGTGTGAGCTTCAAAGGTTAACTCAGATACCCTTGATCAACCGATCACGAGATTCAAGAGCAGATTTCTTTCAGGTGATCATACGTCGTGAGATGAATAGTAAAAAGTATAACTTGATAAAGCCGACGTTGGGTATGAGGTATAAATTTAAGAAGAAGCTAGATCCGGTTACCCGACAACCTATTGTGAAGATGATCTATCCACCAGCAAAGTGTCTACAGAAGATACCTTTGGAGATCATACCACTAGATTTTTTGAATAGGTTGGTTTATTGGGAATATGATGATGTTACGGGTGAAGCTGTGATTGTATTCATTCCAAATTCTGAATCAGCTACAGACCCGGAGTCTTCTATTGCAGATACAGGAAATAACGAGATAACAGCTTGGGATGCTGTTGAACCTACTAAGAGGTCGTTATGGGGTCTCAAGAGGAAAATGTTTTGTGTTTTTGACCCATTAAGTTTGATCAATCTTTCTGCTCAAGATATGAAAAGATTACATGAAAATAGAATTGAGTTCAAGACGAAAGATAGAGCTGAAGCGTTAAAATTTCAGAAGATCG
Organism: Pseudognaphalium luteoalbum; assembly: GCA_963422505.1. Lineage (NCBI taxonomy): Eukaryota > Viridiplantae > Streptophyta > Magnoliopsida > Asterales > Asteraceae > Pseudognaphalium > Pseudognaphalium luteoalbum. Next base: position 56,798,897 of record OY730196.1, read on the forward strand.
TGGATATCTGCGTTGCCAATGGAGTACACGCTGGTGGTGTATTTCCAGCTGGCTGGAAGTGAAGACTTGAAGATTTTTGAAGACCAAGCTGAAGACACGGGGGAGTTTGTTGATACATATTAGGTGTCTGTCAGTTGGTCTATCGAGTTGTAATAAGTGTCGTTAGTTACTTAATAGAAATATAGTTTTTATTATGTGCGACACTCGTGTTTTAGGTTAGGCGTCACTTGCCTTAGTGACGCATAGCGTCACTTAGGTAAGTGACGCATGAAGGCGGCCACATGCGACACTTCCACAAGTGACGCATGTCGGCTGACTTTTTAGTATAAATAGAAACCTACGGGTTTTCGGCTAGGGTTGACGAAACCCTAGCACCATTTGTCGACTAAACCTTATTGTAATCGTTCCCAAACAGTTATACAAGCTAATATACACGTTTACATTGTTAAACTTCTTGTGTTCGGTTTGTGATTTGTTAGCCATACAAGCAATTGTTTGATTCCGCCTTACGATTGCTGTCAATTGACATCTAGGTCCACGACAAGGGGCACTCTCAATAACAATTCCCAATTATATAGATTAAAGATTAATTCAACATCATCCCTACTTCTAACTATCTACATTTCAACAACCGCAACAGCATACTTACTCAATAAACATGGCAATAATAGTAACATACATCATACAAACAGGCAGAAATAATTCGGACATAGTATAAGTATGAAAAGAGAGATATCACCAGTAAAATTGAGCAGAGTAACAGCTGAAAATTAAAGGCCGAGTCTTGCACCAAGAATGCTTCTTATTACACCGTGATTACAATACCAGCTTTCTCTCTCTCTCTACTGCTAACCAACTAACTATCTAACTCTCTCTCTAGAGAGAGAAACTCTAGAGAGAGAGAAACTATCTAAACTATTCTAGAGAGAGAGTAAAAATATAAAAATATAAGAAAACGAAGATTTGAAGTGTGAAATGTGTGTGTTGAATGAGAGATGTCTTGGAATGATGAAATGAGGCTTGTATTTATAGAGAACACACAACCGTATCCGTAGACCGTATCCAAACCGCAAAATGCACAACCGTATCGCAAAGGCGAATAACAATCAGATTTTTATCACCCAAACGCACGATACGGCTGCGCTGGACCGTATACGGGTGAACTGGACCGTATACGGCTGTGCATAGGGTGAATACGGCTGAACTGGACCATATACGGCTGTGCATAGGCCGTATACGGCCTGCACAGACCGTATACGGTCTAGGTCCAGCCGTTTACGGCCTGGACCAGCCGTATACGGCATGGTTCAGCCGTATGCTGGCCCCTCGATTCTTCGTTTCTTCATTCGGGCGTAACTTCTTCGTCGTTTATCCGTTTTGAGCGTTCTTTATACCCACGCGTTCGTATTTTCCTAACGAAGAGAATGACATAAGTTAGAGGTCATAACTCGGAGTGTAGCTTAAAGTGAATTGAAATGAGTGAACGGTGGTGTGATAAAGCAGTTTTGCCCGGTTTCTTACGTTTTTCATGCCATTTTTAGTGATTTTTCAAACATCGACTCCGTTTTGACTTAGTTAACAAAACTTTATGAATAATGTCCTTTTAAGTATGTTTTTGTTAACTTTGTGCCTAAAATGTGGAAGATAACGTACATAAAAACATGACTTTTTACGTGTTATCAATCTCTGACACTGAAACAGACCCAGGAGAGGAAGAGGAGTATCAACCTGCAAAGGAAGACGTGGAATCTGAAGAAGAAGAAGAAGAAGAAGAAGAACCTGAAGAAGAAGAAGAGGAAGAACCCACTGAGGAAGAAGAGGAAACTGAAGAGGAAAAAGAAGAAATGGACGAAGAGACCGAAGAAGAAGAAGAAAGATATGAAGAAATGGAGGAAGATGAAGATCAAATTGATTCACCCCAAATGGCTGAAGTCAACAGGATACAATGCTCCGAAGAAAATAATTCGTCAGATGAATCCGTTGATTACGAATCCGTCGGTCAATACTTCAGATCCACTCATCTCAAGAGAATGGAAACCATGCTCGAGTCTCATCTCGACCCTTCGAAACCATTCACCCGAACCTGACTCCGAGATATAGATACAATAGAAGAAGAGTTCCGATCCTCAAGCCAATCGGAATATATGACAAGCTCTTACAAAGAATCGTTGCGTATAAGGCAAGTCAAATGAATGGCTTTGTGGAAGAAAACCTTCAAGATTTAGCCACAGAAGTCAGGACCATTGAAATCGATTGCTCCCAACCTTTCAATAACGCACCCTCAGATGAAGAATTCCACCAATTTCCGGATTCTCGTGATGAAGATTCTGAAGAAGAATTCGAGTATGACAACGATTGTATCGACGTCACTCTCGATGAACACTCTATTCCCTCTGCTCCAACAAATTCTCCTATCTCCACAACCGAGATATTGGAAATCCCTCTCTTAAATACCCACCAAGAGATGATTGACTTGATTGATGAAAATGACGATGTTCGCATCATCGTAGAAGCTATCAGAGAATCAACCAATGACTACACCACCGCTAAAAGGCACCTGATAAGGGAAATCGAACGAGAATACGATTCATACCTTGTCATTTATGGATCGCAAGAACCTCGCGCTCTACGCAGATATATCCAAGAACTATCAAATTCCCTTCAATCTCAACTCACAAGAGAAGCTCAACAGCCAGAAAGACCCGACTACCCGATGGGAGAAATCGAGTTCTGCAGCAACCAGAGGCAAATATACCAAAAAGTATATTGTGCCCTAGCCGGATCAGCTTTCCCCTACTCATCAAGTCAGAAGGCTACACTAGCATCAATGAGAACCCATCTGGAAAGAGCTACTGGAAACCCGCGGAATTATGCCGATCTCAGAATGGTGGGAGATCTTGGAACCCTTCTAGATCTCATCGAAACCGGAGAACACCTCACAGCTTCAGAGAATTTCAGAATCGTTATACATTCCACTATTGGTCATCATGTTGAGCTAATAATTGATGAACTAAATGACTCAGTATATGAAGAAGAAGTTCGTGAAGTACCAAGATTCATTCCGCACTTGTCACAAATCAACTTAGCAACATATGTGACAACTCGATTACGCGGAATGTATACTGAAGAAGATGTAGAGTTTGATGTATATCGCAACGGATACACTGAAATATTCAACAAGCTAATCTATGTCTTCACGGACTCAGATTTTCCCTTCAACCGTGAGCAACATCAACTCATCAGACAAGTATGCCAAGCAACCAGATCCTTTAGAGGAGACCCTTTGGCTAGTGACTCCGACTATCTTCCACACTCGGATATGCAAAAAATACCTCCTTTTTCAAGGAAATAGCGGCATCCAACATATCTTATATCTGACGTGTTCACACATACGAGACAAATCACAAGAAGACTTGATCAAGAATGACACCAGCAAGATAAAGTTCGGCACACACGTACCAAGGAAAAATGCATCCACTAGGGAGTACCTCTCTACCAATCTTTTTCCTCCGTTATAAATATACCATATCCATTATGCTTATCACTAAGTGTGGGATTCAAACCCAACACACACCGCTAAAAGAATACGTCTCAGATGTTTCAATTCATAAGTATGGGATTTTACCCCAACAAGAGCTTAAAATAACATCGAGGATGATATTCCTTTAAGTGTGGGATAGCAGTAGTTACACTACTGTAAAATGGATAATGGTATATGCTTGATTCTAAGCTCGTTCCTCTTTAGACCATCCTTCTCCAATAAGTAAACAAAATTTTGCAAAATTGAGTTAAAAATATGTTGAAAATGAAAATTTTTAGACAAAGAATGATTTACTTTGGGGAAGAAGATTAAAAAAAATATGAATTCCTTTAAAAAATTAGTTTAGTAATCCCATAAAGAGCATCGCATGACTAGGCAGACAACAAACCAACTTTCGATTCGTGAGGTATCTTGAGCCATTTAAAAGCATTCAATTTTAATGCTTCACTTTTTCGATTCTTGAGTGTGCCGATGTACGCGTTTAGAATCAGAACTTGCTCCTGTTATGCATTTCGAATCCGAATTGGTGAATGAAAAGGAGATCGAATCACATCATTCTTGAACCCATCCATACACCCAACAAATGAAAATACGTTATCCCTACTCTCTCAAAACATCCCTCAAAGAAGAGAAGCTACAAGGATATGACGTCGAAAAAAAGGGATTCAAAGAAAAGAAAGTCAAATGGAGAAAAAGACTCCTACCTAAAATCATAAGAAAAGGGCGTCAATCCTCTCAAAAAATTCCATCTTTCCTTTTCACATGAAAAAATATATATAAACCAATGAAAAATCAACACAACCCTGTCTCATATCACCAACACTCCACTCCAAAAACCCTACACCACTTCTCCTAGAATGATTTTTGCTAGATCGACTTCGCGCTCACTTAAAAGGTAACGATTTAATTCTCGATCAAGCCTATGATGATAAACGATACATGACTGGCGTTCTGAGTGATTGATAAAATTAGAATAGGAAACCCTAATCACTTTGAGTGATTGGTGTGACCACCGTGAGAGGATCGCCTAGTCATGTATCCAAGATCAAATATCAAAAGTATGCTCCCAAAGATTACAACGCCACTTTTTCAAAAGCACAAATATTTTATTTTTCCAAAACCCCCATAGTAGAGAGTTCCGCTCGAAATATTTCATTATCTACTTATTTCTAACCATGCTTGAAATACGAGTTTGCTTGAGGACAAGCAAAGTTCTAAGTGTGGGATACATGATATCGCGTAAAAAGTTACATTTTTACTACCGATATCTCTCTCATTCTGGAACAATACTTGGCAAATAAACTCAAATAATATTAAATTCAATGAAAATTTGTCAAGAAGGTCAAAATAGAGTTGCACGAGAAAAATCAAGCAAAACGGATGAAAAATGAAGATTCCAACACGTTTGAAGATTCAAGATATCGAGACAAGATTTAAAGGAAAAATTTCCCATCACTGAGATTTCTCTTATCCAAGATATTCGTTTTCAAAATACGAATCTAACAGATGAAGAATCAACAGAAACGGATGAAGAATGAAGATTCTATTTTTGGGATTTCTTTTTATCAAAGTCTTCGTTTTTGAAAAACGAATCCAACGCAAAAAGAATCAACACAAACGGACGCATAATGAAGGAGATACACACGAATCAAGATACGAGACGAAAGACGGTGAATCGGGGCGAGGGAGAGGCAGCCGCTGCCGGCCACCACCCCATCGCCGCCAGCCACCAGGGTGGCGCCGCCGGCTGGTCTGTCCCTATCTCCCGTGCGCTTTTTCGTCCTTGCCCGTTCTCACACCCGGTCAAAAAGGGCCAAAAATTAGCCCCTAATTTAAACCTAAATCATTCGTACTCAATACGTGATTAAACAAAAAAAATTTCGGATATTATATATATAAATATATATATAACATTAAAATGATTATTTAATAATCACATACCATCAAATCTGAAAGAACACGCAATCTCAAATACGGACGTTGGTTCAAAGCATTTTTAAATAATGTATTATTAATGAGAATAATAATTATTTACTCGATTGAGAATTTAAACGCATTTTATACACTGAAAACTATCCGTCAAACCAAAGAGAAACAAAGATATAATTTTATATCTCATTAAAAGGAATTTTATAAAATACTTCGATTAAAAATCTATACGATTTCATATTTAAAATTTTATCATTTGAAAACATTACACTATTTTACGATCGGGTACACAAACACGGATACCCTAAACAAATTATTGGAGTCGGTTATATCAACCAACTCCAATAATTCATTTACACACACACAAACATATCTATCTATCTCTTATCCCCTGCTCTCTCTTTTCTCTTCCAAGAACAACAACAACATCAAAAATCTACAATAACATCAATGCAAATATCATCATCATCATCATAATCGAGTTCATCGTCTCCACCCTCACGGCTCCAAATTTTAATTCGTAAGGAAACTCAAACTTTGCTTTAATTTCGCGTTTATAATACTTATATTATCATATAATAGTGTTTTATATATGAGGATTTGGTTAAAAATGAAGTTAAAAAACTGGGTGGGGGATGAACTGCATGAACAAACTTGCAACTGGTACCTGAGCCGAATGGCTGGATTTCATCAGCCGAACGGCTGGGTTTCATCATCCGAACGGCTGGGTTTCCATAGCCGAATGGCTGGACTTCCATAGCCGAACGGCTAGGCCCTCCATAGCCGAATGGCTAGACCTTTATAGCCGATCGGCTAGATTACTCAAACAGAACAATTTTTGTAAAAATGCCGAAGAATTTCACAAGTGTTTTCAGGGTAGCTTCTCGATGAAAAATTATTATAATGAATTGGGCTAAAAGTCACACTATCACTCAAAAACGGCCCAATGATCAAGGCTATGTGCCATAGCCTAGGCGGTTTTACGCCTTTCGGGGTCGTCTAGGGGTCGAAAATGACATATTTCAGTTTTTGGACCTCGTACCAAATTTCGTAACTTATGAAATAAAATATAACGAATATAAGGATAATTGTAAACAATACGATACATCCGTGCACGAATTATATAAATGCAAAAACACATGTTATATATCTTTAGAATATAATTTCAATCCGTCACCAACGGGCCATACATTTTATAAACTTTAATCGGAAGTACAAATATAATCACTTGGACATAATCAAAATGGATAAACATTAATACGGAGAAATATTAGATAACCAAATGCTCATTAGAATCTCGCGTGTTTAGGACACTAGGAGATTCGGGGATTGTCTATTCCACGTCGGACATATTCATTGCTCGGATAGACTCAGGTGAGTCTCACAGCCTCACTTTTACTGTTTTTAAACTTGTGGTGAGATACAATGCTTACTTGTTTTCGTGATCACTGTTATTCGGTTAGTTAATTTAATTATTAAATCTTTTAAACATGTTGGTTATCATTGTCGGTCTTGATTTTCATTGTTCGAGTATTGCATGAGTGTTTTAATACGGGAAAGTCCTCATCATTGCATGGTTCGCTAAATTAATAAGGCACGATTACTAAAAGATAGATCTATCATGGGAGTGACATCCCCATCCAGGTTGCTAGCTACAACCATGTTATGGGTGTTGACACCGTTCGGGAGGCACAAATCGGGTTAGGCCTCGAACCATGGCTTAATGCAATACAAATGTCATTGTCGGTAAATCTAGTCGGTAACCTTAATTGGTTAATCATAGTTCGGTAACCTTGATGGTTTAATCATTGTTCGGAAACCTTAATTGGTTTATCATTATTCGGTTGTATTATTTAATCTTTATCGGTATTAAATCGTCGGATAATCATGTTGATCACATAAATGTTTATGTTAAACCTGTGAGATTCACCAGCTTTATAGATGACCTTTTAGTGTTGTATTCTCAGGTGATCAGTAATAGTAGGATGACCCTTAGGATAAGCTATCTACTTACGAGTCGCATGCATCTATTTGGACATGAAGATTTTCTTGCATCACGTTTTGTATTAATGGTTATGTATTAAAATCTTCAAAATCAAATGTGAACTCGCTGTTATTGTAAACTTATAACTTATGACTTAAAACTTCGTACTACTTTTGTAATATATTTATAAACGTCTCATGTAGAGTCGTTTTCTTAATCTTTGTGCTTGATATTTGATTAGTCACACCCAAAAATCGCCGCTTCCGCAAATCATGAAATCGGGGGTGTGACACCCGTACTCGCAGGGTACACGTGCTAGACCTTTTCCGCAACTTTAGGGTACACGTGCTAGACCTTTACGCGCTTTAGGGTACATGTGCTAGCAACTTTCCCACCTTTTGCTAACATGTGCCCCAAGTCGCTAGAATGCACCAATTTTGCCCTATAAAGAGGGAGCCCTTGGTTCATTTGAAGACACACCTACACACCTTTACACCTTTCCTACACCATCACATATCTTTCTTAAATACTTTCTCACTTTGTTATTTCTTTCATAATTTGTTAGATTTACTTACTCATTCTATTGGGCTAGTTTAGGAAACTTGTTTAGAATAAAACGAAAGCAAGGAACGTGCTTGTAATCTTTGGTGTAAGCTTGAAGTTATTCTTATTTATTTAAGTCTATTCCTTCTCGCGCATTTATATCGGTTATTTCTATCCTCATCTATCTTAATTAAATATGTATACTTTAATTATGCTAGAGATAGTTTGTACCATGATTAGCGAGTAGATTACTATTGTATTTGTTGTGATGTAATTAGCATAAATAATTAAGGGATGATCTTAAATATGTCGTGAAGTAATATGACGACCCCTATTCGATTGTTTACCTGATATAGTACTGGAAACATTGTTAAGCGGAGTACAAATGTATGGAAGTCGGTAAACGACCGAAGGTAGTTGTATTATGGATCGACATTATAAAAATGGAAACTTTATGAACGGACTTATCTTGTGATTTTAAACATAAAACTTATATTCGCGTTTCATTTAACAACTGTGATTATAACCTTGTAAAGAGGAGTCGCGAACCTTAATACTCGGTCAATAGTTATCTGTGTGAAAACTACGGCTTAATTGTAACGTCATGCAATCATCATAAAATGCAATGTGATTACGTGGAATTGCCATGAGTATAGTACACCTCCAATCACAATGTACTTATCATGAAAACATTGTGAAGCAATTAAATTCACAACGGAAATATCGGTAAACGATTAAATACGTTGTGAACTACTGTAGTATTTTCCGTATGGTCTGGGTTTAACTTTATGCAAAAGCTGTCAGCATTTTTATTAGATTAGTTTAGATTAGATTAGAGTAGGTAGGCTATAGGCTAAATAATCATTCACGAAAACCTAGGAATTTGTTAATTGTATTAAGAAAGGCAAGTTTAAAATCCAATTTAAAATGATATATTTCTTTAAACCGTGAAACCTAAAGTAAGGTACGCAAGAAACCTAAACGCTTTCCCTCGTTTACCATTCTTGAGTTTCACTAATAGGAATCAATCAAATAAGTTCGAACATATTTTGTAAGTTAGTTGTTTGCCGGATTTATAGTTCTTTTGGTATTAAGAACGGTTAGATTTTTTATGGACTTGCTAATCTTTTCCTTCGCCCATGAGCAAATGCGTTCAATAACAAGGGCCACTGACTCCCTCGCAGGAGAGTGTGGAGAGTTGAGCATTGTCTGTCTGATCAGAATCATGATACCCTAGTTCCTCGTGACATATCAGTTGATAACCGACTGATAAGGAATCTATGGGTTATACCATAAGCTATCGAATCCAGTAAACATTCTCAATTTAGATAAATGTTTCCTCTAAGAACTCATCATCCCATATTATGAGCTAATGAAATCACAACAAATACTACTTTCCATAATCTGATTTATTATTACCTTTTATTCGCTTTATTTAGTTTATTAGTTAACTGAACCAAAACCCCCAACGCACTTTTATAAAAATCTATACTAGAAAGTAACGATTGATTGGATCACCTCCGTTTCAATTCAGTTTCTTCTTAAGAACGACTCTAGGTCATACTTACCATCTACTAGCCTTTGGTTCAGTAGTAATAAGTCACACTTAGACCCCAACATTTACAAATTTAAAACACCTACCGATAGGCTTTGTGATCACTCGCGTTTGTGACGGTCGGACACCCATCTTTATTATGTCTTGTTTGCATGATATCTTTGTTTGTGCTGTGAATATTGCGATGCTATTTACGTGGTTTAATACTGTGATTGTTGAAATGTAGATATTAGGATTATGAATGATATTTAATATGCTATGATTTGTGATTGTATTGCTATATATCTGGTTGAGTTTTACATGAATATAGAATTAATTAAGTTTCCACCCTTTCTAGTCTTTCACGTGACTATTGCCTTAGGATAGGATCTGATCAACCCTAATACTACGTAGATATAGTTATCTCATATTACCCTATGAAGTTATGAATATTCCATAAAACGTTTATATAGCGTTGGAAACACCTCGTGTGGAGTACGAATATGTGGAAGCCAAGGAACTGCCGTCGGTCTATCTCATCGTGAAATACCTAGGAGCCACCCTTCTAGAGTATGGGTCTAGGAACAATAAATCTGTGGAAATGCTCACTGCACCGTGCACCGTTAGTACACCAAGGTTAAATATAACTGTGGAAATGCTCGCTGCACCGTACACCGTTAGTACTCCAAGGTTCATATATAGTTGTGGAACTACTTAAATGTACAGAACACCGTGAATATTCCTTGAGTCTGGAATACTATGGATGTGCCAAATGCACTGTACACCGTGAGTATTCCTAGGGATGAACGCTTGATAGAAAAGGAGGGTCTAATTCATGATGGAGTTAATTATGCTTAAACCTGATATAAATGAGTTCTGAAAAAATTCAACTGTAATGCAAGATGCTTAAACCGCTTAACTCAACATACCTGATAGCTCAACATATGTAGCATACAATTAGTACATACCTAGATAAACTCAGATAGACTTAGGTGTTAAGAAAGGTCATATATTAATTGTAGTTTGTTACCTTATGCCTACACCCAGGATACACCACCCGTTGAGGTCGCTTAAGTTCTTATAGGACAAGTGAGGGGCGTTTAAAAAACTTGTTTCCGATCAGAATCACGATAACCTAGGATTAAGTGACATATGCTTTTAGGCTTTTAGACTAAAGCGTAGGATCCTAGTGTTTACACCGACTGTCCGTCTGATGATTTGCCCAAGGTAGTCTCCAATCATCTCTGTAATGAATATTATACAGAAACCCTAATTGTCGAAGTTTCAGCAATCACGCTTTACCTGTTGCCTACTCTCTGTTTATTTTCTTGTTTTATTTTTAATATTATCTTAGATAATCAACCAAAACCTACCTACTTTTATAAACCCATCCTATCTGGAAGCTCATTTACGGTAAGACCCTTTTAGTTCCATTCGCTCCGATTTAAGGACGATACACGAGTTATACTTACTGCTTACTCGCTAAAGTAGGTAGTAGTTATAGTTTGAGCCCCAACTCATATAAATTTAAAACATGATGCGTTGTTGCTTGCAGGACCGTTGTGCTCCACCTTGACGACCGCAGCAGACTCAGCACTCTGGCGGCGCAACATGTTTTTGGTGCTGATGTCGGGGATTGGTTGAGTTTAGTGAACTTTAAGTTACCATAGATAGTTGACTTTTAGGAGACCCTTCCTTAAGATTTTCATTACTTTAGGAATTTAATTGCTTTAGTAGTTAATTTAGTTATTTAGAAAATACAAATAATTGAAAACCCTAATTCTCCTTCCAATCTTATTTCTCCCATGGATGAGATAATGATTACGGACGATGCGGAAATCTTTTTTTCTTCCTACAAAGTGGTCAGTGTTAACCGGGAAGTTGAGAGTAACAAAAATCCATCCTTAGATCTAGGTTTTGATAATTCTCAGCAGAAGATTTCACCTTCTGTTACTATTAAATTAAGTGGTAAACCCACACTTGCCCCTGAGATTCTATCTATCTTATCTGAGTACTTAGGTCGCAAAGGATTGCGAAGCGAGATGAGATCCGAACTCGCAGAGCCAAACTCAATAGGTGACAAACGAGTTGAGTTGAGCATGGGCTTGGGCTGCATAGCGAGTTGAGTCAACTCGCAGGCCCAAAGGCTGCGACTTGAGATGACATATTTATATGTTTTCATTCGTGAAAAATTTAACAACTTTTGATTAGAACTTTTGCTATCACAATCATAACCTGCGAATTCAATTTCCAGAGAAAAGAGAATAAACCTAACGACTAGGTTTTGACAATTATTTGTTTAAAACAAAGTGATTAGTTAACCGAAACGCGAATATATTCATTGTTAGTAAGATAACATCGTATTAAGGAATTCCGCACCTTAATACTACAGATAACGAAGTTATCGATCCTAGAACTAGGGACTTATAATTGGTATCAGAGCTTTCGGGCTAGATAATGAAGGTAAATCGAAGTTTTTGGGTTAATCGCGTGAGATTTAGGATTGTTTTGACGTGCATTAATGTGTAAAAACGATTAAAATCATTCTCTGGACGATTTAGGGTTTGTTTACGGTCGAAATTTCCTGTTTCAATCGTAAAAATACCAGAAATTTTTGGTTTTCGCGTTTTTCAGCCGTTTTGCGAGTCGAGATTAGGGTTTCAGATAAGTCTGCGAACCGAGTTGAACTTGCGAGTCGACATTTTGCGAGTCGAACTAAGTTGCGAGTTGAAGTACTCTGCGAACCGAGATCTCCTACGAAACGAGATCACTTGCGAGTTGACATCACTGCGATCCGAACTGAGACTTGCGAACCGAGATTCTGCTAGTCGAGCTGAGATTGCGAGTTGAACTGAGTTCTTGCGAGTCGAGATTTTTTTTTGTTTCTGAATTCGCGAATACATTTTAACTTTAAGCTTTACGATGTCTGACCTTAATAAAATGATTGAGATGGACCACGGGATTGGAAAATCTAATGTTCCACCAAAATTGTTAAGAGTTGAGGATTATTATAGCTGGAGGGATAGGTTTGAATCTTACTGTAGATTTCATGATCCGTCTATCTGGATGTGTATCAAGAAAGGATACACGGCACCTACATAATCTGTTGAAAATGCTATTGTGGTTCTCACTTATCAACAGATGAGTGAAGCACAAAAGAAGGAATTTGAGGTTGAAAACAAGGCTCATTCTTCTATTAAGATGAGTCTTCCTAAGGAACTTAATCATCAACTGAAGTCCTTCCATACTGCTAGAACTTTGTGGACAACTCTTGAGAAAAGGTGTGAAGGTAGTCCACAAGTTAAAGCAGGTAAGAGGAATCTCCTGAAAAAGCAGTTTACTGTGTTCAAAGCTTTGAAAGGAGAAGATCTTGATGCTTATACCACAAGATACTACCATTTGTTGAGTGAGCTAGATGACCATGAGATTGTGACTACCGAGACTGAGAAAACCGACAAGTTTATTGTGGCATAATGCTTAAAGACAATGATGAGAGGTATGCAACCATGACCTTAGAGCAGGCAATTGATAAGCTCAGAGGTTATGATTTCACCAAGAAGACTAGAGATACTGATTCTGATCAGGCTCAGGATCCGGGACTATATCATGGAAAATCTACTATCTCTACTGCTTCCTCGAGCTCGACCACTGCTTTATTTGTTGGTAATGCTGATGGAAAGGGTGAAATGATTACTGATGATCTGTGTCTTGTTACCTCATCTGGTAGTGATGCAAAGGGTAAACCAACTGAGAAGTCACCTCAAGAACATCAAAAGATGCCTATGAGTGTGAAATCTGTAGAACAACAATTATCTGTACTTGCTTCCTTTGTAGCTTTGTATGAGAACTACATTCAGGGTAAACTCAATGATCCAATTTTATTTGAAGAGGATTATGATCAGATAGACCCTGAATATCTTGAAGAAATAGAACTTCAGGATCAACTTGCAATGTTGTCTAGAAGAGTAAAGAATTTCTTAAAGAAAACTAGTAGAAAGGTAGTTGGCAATCGATCAGGGTTGGATAAGACCAAGATCAAGTGTTATAACTGTCAGGGTTACGAACACTTTGCTCGAGAATGCCAACGACCTAAAGTAGAAGCTGGCAATGGAAAACAAGGTTCGGGAAGCACTCTTGCTTCCAAAGCCTTGGTTGTAAAACAGTTGGATGGCTCATATGAATGGAAAGCTCGTTCTGAGGAAGCTTTCATGGCTGAAATTGATGAGTCAACATCCTGCATGCCTACAGATATAGAGTGTGATGTAAAGGTGCCCGAGGTTGAAATGAAAGCAAGTGATGAAGACGTGTTGTACATGGAGTCAACTGAAAATATGAATCCTGAAGACTTTGTAGCACGCATGGCTGAAATTCAAATAGACAAGAAAAGGGTATGTATTGATATTCTTACTCTTGCTGATGTCTGTTATTTGGTTACTGATTTACAGTCACAGGTTAGTGTTTTAACTGTTTCAAACAAAAACATGTCTTCTCAAGTTAACATATTGATTGAATCTAATAAGACTGTTAGATCTGAACTTGAACTAGCTAAGATTGATGTGCGTAGGTTAAGTGATGATAAACAGGACTTAAAAGATAAAATTAAGTCTAATGCTTCTGATAGGAGTGCACTTAAAGATACCATTAATGAAAAAGCTATCATCATAGATGGTCTCTATATGAATCTAAAAGTCTTAAATCTGACAATTGCTTATAAAGAGAAAGAGTTAGCTGACTGTAAGTTGAAGTTAGTTGAGCAAAATCGAAAAATAGAAAATTATAGAAACAATGAGATGGACAAGATGCTAGATGCTCAACGAAGTGTAAAGGATAAGTCAGGACTAGGTTATAATGAGACACCTCCTCCTTTCAATTCGAATTACACTAGACTTCCAGAAGATACTGAAATGACTGAAGTATGTTCTGAAAAACCAGTAGCTAAACCTGATCAGTCAGAGGCACAAAAGAGTGTTATTAAGAACCCTTCATCTGATGATAGTAAGAAAATTCCTCACACCAAAGTACATTTTGTACCGGGTGGAGTAATTAATGATACTAAGACTGATGAAGTGGTTAATAAAGAACATGTGATTGAATCTTTATTGCCTAAGATTCCAATAGCGGATGCAAAAGTTAGTAAGTCACGAAAACAGATGTCTTGCTTCAAGTGTCACCAAAAAGGACACGTAGCTTCCTGTTGCCCAAATAAGAAGTTGGAAGCATCACATAAGTTAGTGAATACTGAAAAGACACCGACCACTTCTAGTTCGATTGTAGATAGCTTAGGCTCCAAACCGGGATTAGGAAGCAAACCTGTAAACATTCTGAAAAGAGATGGTAATCATAGTGTCTCTCCACCTAAACCTAAAAGGGCTTATACTCTAAACGAAAATACTTTCAATAAGCCAAGAGATAAGACACCTTCGAGGTTTAGGACCCCAAGTAGAAACCATAGTCAATTTGAGAATGGCTCTACTTCGAGTGCACAGGGATCTAAGTATGTGCCTAGGAGGTTTTCTACTCACTCTCCTCATAGGCCTAAGACTACAGATCATCAACAGTCTCAAACTCCTGTGAAGGTTACCAAGACTCCCGATGGGAATAGTTATGGTTACTTTAAGGAGGTTCAGATTGTAGATGATCAGGGACAAACCAAGACCGTAATGGCTTGGGTCCCTCTTGATAACTAACTGTGTATAACTTGTTATGTGTAGGAGCAGACTGTGAACAAGGACAGCTGGTGGTATGTAGACAGTGGATGCTCAAGACACATGACAGGTGAACGAAGTCTACTGAAGGACTTCAGAGAAGGTTTCAAGCAAAAAGTAAATTTTGTAGGAGACAAAGGAGGAGTAATTACTGGGAAAGGAAAAGTTTCAAATGGAACTTTGACTCTAGAGGATGTGAATTATGTTGAAGAACTAACTCATAACCTAGTGAGTGTTTCCCAAGTCTGCGATAAAGGCCATCCAGTTCATTTCAATGAAAAGGAAGCTTTAGTCCTGAAGCCAGGTTTCACAATTCCTGAAGAATGGATTTTGATGAGGGCACCAAGGAAGAAGGACATCTATGCTATAAACATGGGTGTTTCTAATTCTTCAATGGTGTCGACATGTTTATTATCCAAGGCTTCAGAAGCAGACGCACTTTTATGGCACAGGAGAATGGCACATCTGAACTTTCGAAAAATGAATTTTATAACCAAGAATGGTTTAGTTCTAGGTGTACCACAGAAACGTTTCGAGTCTGAAGACAAGTGTGTTCCTTGCCTAAAAGGAAAGCAGTACAAGAAACCACACAGGTCTAAGACTGAAAACACAATCTCCTCGCCATTTGAACTACTACACATGGATCTCTTTGGCCCAATAAGCAAGAGAAGTCTAGGTGGAAAGTGGTATTGTTTAGTTATCACAGATGATTACTCTAGATTCTCATGGGTATTCTTTTTGGGATCTAAGGATGAAACTCCGGGAATTTTAATGGAGTTCTTTGATCTAGTAGAGAATATCTGTAAAACAAGAGTTAAGTGTATTCGTAGTGATAATGGAACGGAATTTAAGAACTCAACGTTGAATATCTATTGCTTAAGCAAAGGGATACAACATCAATTTAGTGCACCATATGAACCTCAACAGAATGGTGTTGCTGAAATGAAAAATCGAACGTTGATTGAAGCTGCTAGAACAATGCTTGCAGATTCAAAGCTTCCGGTCATCTTTTGGGCAGAAGCAGTAAATACAGCATGTCATGTTCTGAATAGAGTTCTTACGGTGAAAAAGCATAACAAAACTTGTTATGAACTTTTGAACAATAAGAAACCAAACTTAAAAGGATTTGAACCCTTTGGAGTTGCTTGTACAATATTGAAAACAGGAAATCAAGCTAAATTTGGTGAAAAGGCTGACGAAGGATTTTTCCTAGGTTATGTGCCCAACTCACCAAATAAAAGAGTTTTCAATAAAGTCATAGGTTGACTGGAAATCGTTCATAACATTGAAGTTACGAGCTATGTACCTGCTGTGCATAAGGGATTAGATTGGCAATTTGACTATTCAGATCTCTTTCAGTCATTTAAAGTTTCCATAAGTGACTTTGTCAGTGATTCAGAGATCTCACAGCACTTATTGAATGGAAACTTGGACAATGGTTCATCTTCAACATCGAGTGTTCCGAAATCTTGAATCCGGACAACAGATGACTCAAATGAAGCTTCTTCAAGTGAGTCTCAACACTTTTCAAAGGATAAGTATCAAGAAATAGAAGATTCTGAAGAGGATCTTCAAACAACGTTTAATGATGTACTTACTTCTTTGAACCATTTAAAGATCTCTTCAGCAAGTTCAGAAGAAATGCCTTCATTAGAAGAGATTGGTACTAACTTAGGAGATGAGTTAATAGTTGACCCTATACCGATTACAAGAATGAGTAAGAATCATCCCGTTGAAAATATCATCGGTGATATTAATACTCCTGTTCAAACTAGGACTGAATCTAAAGCTAGTACAACTGAAAATTTAGAAAGCTTGTATACTGCTATGAAAGAGACAGGGATTCTTAATCAATGTCTATATTCATGTTTTATCTCACAAGTTGAGCCTAAAAATGTGCAAATGGCTCTCAAAGAAAGTTCATGGGTTGAAGCTATGCAAGAAGAACTGCAACAGTTCTCAAAATTATAAGTATGAGAGTTGGTTGACCTTCCAAAGGGAGAATATCCAATTGGAACTAGATGGGTATTTAAGTGTAAGAGAGATGACCGGGGAGTCATTACTCGCAATAAAGCTCGTCTAGTGGTTCAAGGGTTTAATCAACAAGAAGGGATAGATTACAACGAAGTGTTTGCACCAGTTGCTAGGCTAGAAGCAATTAGAGTATTCTTAGCATTTGCCTCTTTTAAAGGTATCAAAGTTTATCAGTTGGATGTTAAGAGTGCCTTTTTGTATGGCAAAGTTAAAGAATTGGTGTATGTTTCACAACCGCCAGGGTTTACTGATTCTGACTATCCAGATAGAGTATATCGTTTGAATAAAGCTCTATATGGATTACATCAGGCACCTAGGGCATGGTATGGAACGCTATCAACTTATCTACTTGAGAATGGATTTACAAGAGGATCAATTGATAGTACACTTTTTGTAAAATGGAACAAGAATGACTTTCTATTAGTACAAGTATATGTTGATGATATTATCTTTGGATCTTCTGATGAAAAGATGTGTCAAGAATTTGAGAAAGTCATGAGAAAAAGGTTTGAGATGTCTGCAATGGGAGAGTTAAATTTCTTCTTAGGATTACAAGTTGATCAAAAGAAGGATGGATTCTTTATTCATCAATCTAAATATACATATGAGCTATTTGAACGCTTTAAGATGGATGAAAGTAAGTTCTACAATACTCCAATTCCAGTCAATCACAACCTTGGACCAAATACATCGAGTGATAGCGATGTGGATCCCAACTCTTTATAGAGCCATGATCGGATCACTAATGTATTTAACTGCATCTAGGCCTGACATTATGTTTGCTGTTTGTATATGCGCAAGATATCAGGCAAATCCGAAAGAGTCACATATGCAAGCTGTGAAAAGGATCTTTCGTTACCTCAAAGGGAAACCGAAGCTGGGACTTTGGTATCCGATTGATGGAGACTTAGATCTTCTAGCTTATACTGATTCGGATTATGGAGGATGCAATCAGAATAGGAAATCTACAACTAGAGGATGTCAATTCTTAGGAGGTAGATTAGTTTCTTGGCAGTGCAAGAAGCAAAGCTCAGTAGCCATTTCTACATGTGAAGCTGAGTATGTTGCAGCTGACAGCTGTTGTTCTCAAGTTCTTTGGATTCAACAGCAACTGCGAGATTACGGGTTAAATATAACCAATACTCCTATGATGATTGATAATGAATCGACAATGTCGATCACCAACAATCCGGTGAAGCACAGTAAAACTAAGCACATTGATATTCGACATCATTTTATTAGAGACTGTGCTGTGAAGAATTTGTTAAAGTTAGTTAAGGTTCCATCTTTGGATAACTTAGCAGACTTATACACCAAGGCATTCGACAGAGCTCGATTTGAAACGTTGGTTCAACTTAACAGAATGAGAAATCCAGAGTGATTAGTCTTTCCAAGGGTATTTTTTTAATAGTTAGTAGTCAGTTTTATGTTTATTTAAAAAAAAAAGGGGGGGGGGGGCGTATTGCATTCATTTGCTTGTTACCTGAGGGGAATCGCCTCCAATAAAAGAACAAAAGAAGTTCTTTTAGAAAAAGCTTTAAGTTCTTAGCTGTAAAAACTTGGGAGATGATAGTACATTAGGAGAATAAGCCTAAGAATAATAACCTTAAGTATTAAGTACAATGTGTTAGCAGATTCTTATAAGTTGCACTAGAATAACGGTTTTTAACTAGGATTACACTTATTTTTATCTTATTATACACCTATATACACTGACTATAACTTGTCCTTTTACTTAACAAGTGATAAGAATAACTTAAGTTTAGTCAGCTTCATCATACGATTTATTGGTAGGCAGGTTATGCTAAGATTTCCAAACAGTTAAGAAGTATAAATTTCATGTGTCTTATCTAATGTGATCTGCTATATAATGTATGACATATGTCTTAATTATTGAATGATAGTACTGCCATGCACTGTGATCTAACATAAAAAAAATAAATTTAAAATGATACAAAGTATCATAATGTCAAAAGGTGAGTTATATATTTCTAAAGAGCATCATTTAGTAACCTCTACCTTACATATGAAAGATACAAAGTATCTAGTGTCAAGTGTATGTTATATGCTTCTAAAGAACATCATTTAGTAATCTCTACCTTGTTAATACAAGATACAGTGTTATGTGTTGTACTTGAATTCTTTAGTATGTTGTATAGTAGAAAATACTAGATATTGTGCACATTAACAATAAAAGTTTTGCCCAGAAATCTGTGTGTAATTTGTTTATGTGGATCATAATATCGGTAATCGTCTTGAACTGACTATGATATTCGAACATTCACCTTTGTGAATAAAAAGAAATAATAAGTTCTTTTTCAAAGAAGTGTTCTATCATGTGGATAAAGGTAAATAAGATATAATTTTATAAATATAAGTTTATTAATGATTAAAGTTGTGATTTTATTGTGCTTATATGAATTTCATGAGGTATGTATATTAACAATTGTCTTATGCTTATTATAATCTAATTAGTATAGCTTATTCTTCATAATATGATTCCAAAGCAGTTAAGATTTTAAGCATGATATTTTTTTAAAGTTGTTTGCTTTCATAGATGTTAGTATTCTTAAATTTTTATTTCTTAATTTGTATTTATGTTTAATGATTAATAGAAAGTTTCCTTTTATTTTATTCAATGTGTTACCCTTTGGAATTGAATTATACTGGCTATTTATTTTATGTTGAACAAATGTGTGTTGCCAATTGAAAAATAATATATATATAGGTTACGAGGAATATTAATCGAAAGTCTTCCGACTCACATGAAGTCGAGAAGCGTGTCCCGATTTTATATCGGCGGTTAATTTTTCTATTACAACTTATATAGATATATTTTAGACTTGTCTTTATACTTAAGATCATAAAGGTATATAAGTACATAATTTTAGCTCTAGATTTTTCTTTATACTAGATTAACTGTATCACGGGTTTAGTCGGTTAATATATGTAAGAAGATTATCATTGAGGAAAAATTAAGCGAAAACATTTTCTTTAAAATGTTTAGGCTACATAGTTACAGAGTTAACTATTAATTGTGAATGGGGTTATAATTATACTTTGTATTTAATTTGCATTTTTATTCAAAACTTGCGAGTTTGACTGGTCAAAGCTGCGAAGCGAGTCCAATCTTGCGAGTTGAAATTAACCTTGCGAATCGAGTAACAGTATAAGAGGTGCGAGGTCAAACGAGTCAAAGCCACCGAACCCATTTCACATTTGTGAGTTCACTTCACCTTGCGAATCCAGATAGTGCGAAACGAGACGAAATACATTTTTCGTTTGATTTCGATCCTGCTAATCACAAGGAAGAGTTATTGATCTGTAGATTTTATACACTTTTGTATTGCGAACATTTTGAGGTATAAAACAACGGATTTCACCGTTTAAATTACACGAAATCGATGGGTAAATTGACTTAGGGTTTCACTTTAAATTTTAAACGGTTTTCGTAGATTAAAGGTGTTATTTGACAAGAATCTTGTGGATTAATGTTAAACGCACCTTACTGAACGTAAACCAATTGATAGATCTTCATATAATTGAGAGTTTAATCGATTTTTGTTTCGACTCGCAACCACAGTTCATGTTGCGAGTTGACCACAATTTCGATTCGCAGATTTTTCTTTGCGAATTGAACGCAGACTCAACTCGTAGATTTACTTTAGCGAGTTGAGATTCTGACTTGTAGACTTGCGGACCGAGTTGAATAGCGAATCGACTTGCTAGTGGAGTTGCGACTTGACTTGGTTAGCGAGTTGACTTTGTTGCGAGCTGAGTGGCGACCCGAGTTGAACTCGATTCGCACATGATGCTTCTGCGAGTCTAGTATTTAGAAAATTTTAAAATTTTAAAAAATTATATATGTTTTAGACTTGTAGTAGTAAGTTATATATGTTAGCAATATATCATGGACTTGTATCAAAATTATATATGTTTATATCGAAAGTCTACCAATTCAAGAGGTAATTGAGTGGCGTGTTCTAATTTTATATTAGCGGTATAACTTATATTTCTTAAAAAATGTTAACGACTTGAGAATTTCAAATTAACAAGTAATTAATGAGACATACATATTGAACTTATGACTTATTAGTAATAAGTTATATATGTTAGCAATAATTATATACGACTTGAGATTTTAATGTAACAAGTTATATATAATTTTAAAAACTAAGATGTTTGATGAATTGTTATTCATAATACGTTATAATTTACAATTGATTAACGTGCGTTAATTGTTTTTGTCATTTGTATTTTTATAGATATGGCGAGACAATTTGATAAAGGTCACAATATTCTTGTCGATCTGGATCTTTCAGCACGTGGAGCACATCAAGTTGCTCAAGTGTTGTCATTCTTTGCACGTTCACGCATTCGGTATGCGATTACCGAGTCTCCTCAGATCTCTCAGACGATACTGAATGATTTTTGGACGAATATTCAGTATGATCAGACCGTCAATCCACCGGTGATATGTACTACGGTTAATCAAAGACCGGTTGTTTTCTCTGCTTTTGATCTATGTCAGATTTTATAATTGGGGACAGTAGACCAAGAAGATGGTCCGACTGAGTACCCTAGTGATTTTATTGAGGGAGCTATAGGCCGTATGGGCTATACGGGAGATAGAAGAGGAAGACAGTTCCAAAAACCTCTGATTATTGGACAGTGGAGGTTTTTGTGGCATGTTATTGTCACGGTTTTTGCACCAAAGAAGGGAGGTTTCGATGAATTGAGCCCTGCCCTTGTATCAGCTACACTGTCATTGGTTTATAATAAACCATACAGTTTTTGTGATTATATTTTTGGAGAGCTGGTTAGACAGATTTCGAGTTCTGTTAGATCACAGTTTCTGGTTTATCCACGTTTTTGTATGCTGATTATTCGCGCTCGTCTGCCAGAGCTTGTTATTCCTGGGCCATTTTTACGTGTAGATACTATTGGGCTCAGAGGCTACAATGCGATGTTTCTGCAGACAGTGAGGAAGGAAGGGGTAGTAAAGCCTGAGGAGCGAGAGCTTTTTGGTTTTATTGTTGATCCTGCCTATGTGACGCCACCGAACAATGGTTGGTTGGATGTTGGTGCTGATGTTGCTGTTCCGGACCCGAGAGCTGATGTGGTTCCTTCTGAAGATCGACAAGAGATCAT
Organism: Pseudognaphalium luteoalbum; assembly: GCA_963422505.1. Lineage (NCBI taxonomy): Eukaryota > Viridiplantae > Streptophyta > Magnoliopsida > Asterales > Asteraceae > Pseudognaphalium > Pseudognaphalium luteoalbum. Next base: position 56,821,318 of record OY730196.1, read on the forward strand.
TGAGGATGTGTTGGAACAACTTACACATGCTGGGGAACAGGTGCACCTAGATGTTGCTGCTCAGGTGATACAGGAGGTGCTGGTAGAGCATGATGATGCTACTGATATCTTGCTACGGGATATTGATAGTTATGTTGCTTCACCTGAGGTAATTTTATAATTATATAGTAATATAGGTATTTAGTTGTTATATTATTATCAAATTATTATTATATAATACAAAGGTTATAGATATTTAGTTAATTAGATAATATTTCTGATTATAAAATATAAATATCATTATGATCAGGGAGCTGAGACTGCAGACCCAGAGGTCACTCGACCTAAGGGTGAGCAGGGACAGCTAGATGGATCTGAGGGTTTACCTTCTAAGGTATTTATCAGATTAATCATAACTATATAGAACTTGTATGATAGAGCTTTTAGCTAATCATAAATGTTTAATATATTTAATATTTAGGATTCTGATGTTGGTCCATCTGGAGGCCGTGATGGTGTATCGGCTTCGGATGATGATGATAGTACTCCTTCTCCACCTCCAGATGCTGGTTATCTTAGATACCGATCTAGGATGATTCTAGATCCAGCACTGAAGTAAAAGAGAAAGGCTAAGGAAGTTGATCCAGACTTCAGTATTATTGATGAGGGTCCTGAGGAAGAGGATATTTCTCTTATTTCTCAACGCCGTAAGCGTTCCAGGACTTTGATCATTTAGGATGGTATGTTTTATTTAAAGTTAGATAATTTTAACTTGTTGTTTATCAGGAGTTAAACTGAGACAGTTAATTCTGTGACAGTTGCTCAAGATACATCCCAGGTGGAGATGATGATACCGGTGGTTACTGAACCAGTATCTGTACCATCTGAGATATGAGATAAACGTTTAGTACTACGAGTATTATAAATATTTAATTAGAGATTGAGACAGAGTTATCTGTAACAATTACTTATTTAATTATATCTAACTTTATAGGCTGAGAAACTGCTTGAGTCAGTGGAACCAGAAATGGTCTCCAAGACTATTGAGGAGGGAGTTGCTTAACTGGTGCATGATGCTCAGTTTCTGACCAATAAAGCTAGTAGATTTGCAGCTAGTCTTCTCAAAGAACCGTTATCTCAAGCCATTCCATTACTCACACGTGAATCATACATTGCTTCAGTGACACCGCCTGGACCATCAACAATTTCTGTTATTCCGAAGACTGATGCTGAAAGGATTACATCCTTATAGTCAAGAGTTAAGGAATTAGAACAGAGTACATCCAGGATTCCGGGGTTGTTAGCTGAGAATGTTTCTCTTGCTCAGCAGATGGTTCATATCAGTGAATCACATTTGACACTGCTGAAGACTCATGATACTTTGCTTGCTGATTTTACTGCCCAGCGACTGAAGCTTGAACACTTAGAACGTTTAGTGTTGAGAGTGCATTCAGGACAGTCAGCTCAGGGGGAGATAATGATATATCATGAAACTTGCAAAGAGGATGAGTTAGCAAAGAAGAGAAGAGATGATGAAGATGATGATCCCGATGCTCAGAAAGATGGTGAGCCGACTGGTCCTTCAAAGACTGGTGAGCAAGCTATTATTCAGGGGGAGTCTACGAGTGTTGGAGCTGGTGGTGATGGTGCTGGTACAAGTACTGCGGGTACAAGTGAAGCTGGTAAGACAGCTTAGACTTGTGTAGATATTTGTACTTAGAATTTAGTTGAATTATAATTGTAATTTATAATTGTAACTGAATAATTGTAACTTAATAGTTTTTGTAATATATTCGGCTTGAGATTATTATTATTACAAGTAAAATATATTATAAATTGTTTAAGTTATTTGATTTTAAAAAGGTTAACTTAATTAGTGATCGAAAGTCTTCCGACTCATTGAGAAGTCGAGCAGCGTGTTCTGATTTATTTCAGCGGTCAAAGTTTATTTTAACTTAGACATTTTAGACTTGAGAGTTTTTATAACTGACAAGTTAAATTTGTATGATTTTTAACTAGACAAATGATATATAATTTAAAGATATAATTGAAAGTTAAGTTTTATTATATAACAGTTTAATAAAGTCTTGGAAATTATATAAGTTAATTAATTGTAAACTTAAATGTTTGGTGATTATTCACAGTACATTAGAGTTTAAATTTAATTAATGTTTGTTAAGTGTTTGATATAAGACTTAGGAAATCTTAGATTGATTCAGGGAAATCAATAAAAGATTTATAAGTTATATATATATTTCGCGTTTATATTAATTACACAAAAGGATTAGTATTGGAATTCTTAGATTGATTCAGGGAAATCAATAAGAGAATTTAAATCATTAATACATTTGTGTTTGTTTGTTTTCTTTAGGAATGGAAAGTCTAGATCTATCAGATTCAGAAAATGATATTTTGGATGAGATAGATGAAGAGATTGATTATGATCTTGAAGAGGGAGAATTTCACCCACCTGAGGATTGGACTGCTGTTACTGAGAATGAGCAAGACATGGGTGTAGATCCAGATGCTAATGTTGATGAACACCATGTGAGCCCATCTAGGACAGAAGTTATTATTGAAAATGATCAAGGTCCAACAGTTGTCAATGTAGATGAAGAAATCGATGACTCAACTGATTCTGAAAATGATGAAATCTTGATTCCAAGAATCCAGCAGAAAAAGAAGGTTGGAGTTTCTGAAGTTGATATAACTGGGAAACGGGAACCTAAAAGAGGGATTATTGGTTGGTACTTTGATTTTGAGCTGAAGCTATTTGCAATTAAAAGGTTTGACGGAGTTCAATATTTTGAGCGAAAGCTTGCAGTGTTTAGTTCTTTGCCTAGATTTGAGATTCGAGATTTGGCTCGATTACCTTTGAATAACCCAAGTGATGATTTTGTTGGAAGATATGTTGAACACATAATCAAGACTGAGGTTAGAGCTAATAAGTTTGAAAAGATTAAGTCAAGAAAGGGAAAGACTATCAAGTTGGCAGAACGAAGTCAAAGGACAGGAAGAAGAAGAAGAAAGAAGATTTATCCATCTGTCAAATGTGTACAGCAAATTCCTTTGAAGACAATGCCACAAGATATTTTGGAAAATATGAAATATTGGTATGTGGATTCGGAAACAGGAGAAGCTGTCATGGTTGAAGCAGATGATGAGGTTGAGAGTGATGAGCGTGAGATTCTTAAAGTTTATGACCATCGACACCTAATGAATATGTCGAAGAAAGACTTGATAAAGTTACATGAAAATAGAATCTTGACGACAGAAGCATGGGGTGATTTAGCACGAGATTATCAGATGATGGTTAAGACTTGTATCAAGATGAAGATGTACGCAGGAAGTAAAATTTACAAATGAAGACTAAAGACAAGCGTGAAGATAAAGATGCTAGAGCTATTGTCAAGGGGGAGTATGTTGAGACATAGAATGTGACAACAGATCTAGCTTGAAATAGGACTAGTGTAATTATTATTATGTTTGTGTATTGGTTTAGATTTGTAAATGAATATTTTGTTTTTAATGATAGACGAAATATTGTATTTTAATAATTACGTTTGTTGCAAGTCGAGATCTCAGGTCTCAAAGGATTGCGAAGCGAGATGAGATCTGAACTTGCAGAGCCAAACTCAATAGGTGACAAACGAGTTGAGTTGAGCATGGGCTGGGCTGCGTAGCGAGTTGAGTCAACTCGCAGGCCCAAAGGCTGCGACTTGAGATGACATACTTATATGTTTTCATTCGTGAAAAATATAACAACTTTTGATTAGAACTTTTGCTATCACAATCATAACCTGCGAATTCAATTTCCAGAGAAAAGAGAATAAACCTAACGACTAGGTTTTGACAATTATTTGTTTAAAACAAAGTGATTAGTTAACCGAAACGCAAATATATTCGTTTTTAGTAAAATAACATCGTATTAAGGAATTCCGCACCTTAATACTATAGATAACGAAGTTATCGATCCTAGAACTAGGGACTTACACTAGCAAACCACCGGAATTTCGTGGGAGTACAAATCCTTCAGTGACCTTAAATTGGTTGAGGGATACGGAGAGGAAATTTGATGTGACCTGTTGTGAGAAGAATTGAAGGTTAATTATGCAGTACAATGTCTAAAGGATGAAGCTATGGTGTGGTGGGATTCTATCACTGGCCATTTAAACCAACAACAGAAAGAGTCAATCAGGTGGAATGATTTTCGCAATGCTATGTGTAATCAATATTGTTCAGATTTTGATATGGCACGTATCAGAAGAGAGTTTGTGAGTTTGCAGTTAACGGAGAATATGACGATTGATGAGTTGATATCACAGTTTTCAGATAAATTGCGATTTGTTCAACAGTGGGTACCAGATGAAAAGACTAAAGTTGAACAGTTTGTTGAAACCTTGCCACCGAATTACCGTACTACCGTGAGGTTAGCGGGTTCTTTGTCACAAGCTTTTACGCTTGCTAGATCGGTTGACAGTGACATGAGAGCTCAGAATCTTCATGTGAAGGGTATATTATCTTCTAGAGATAAAGGTGATTCTTCAAGCAAGGGAAAGTCGAGATGGCAACAAAACCGATAGAGTAAGAAAAGTGGAAACAAAAGTGGATTTTCTGGTGTGTCTGTTAATTCTAACTGGTGCAGTTCTTGCAAGTCAAAGCACACCGGTCTGTGTACTCCTCAAACGAACAAGTGTCTTAAATGTGGTGAACTAGGGCATGAAATCAAGAGTTGTAAGTATCCAAATTTTGTTTTTTGGACATGTAAAAAGGAGGGACATCGGGTTGGTAATTGTCCCGAGGCAGGAAGACAGGGTTCATCTTCGGTCGGAGGTTCGTCATCTTCCGGTCAGAAATGAAAGAATCCACCACCAGCAACAAGTAGGGCATTCCAGATGACAGTCGATGAGGCTGTGCACACGGAAGATGTTATTACGGGTACTTTCCTTATAAACTCTGTACCCGCATGTGTTCTATTTGATTCAGGAGCAAATTGTTCCTTTATATCTGTGTGCTTTTGTGATAAACTGAATTTGAGCCCTACTTTGATTACTAAGCCCGTAGAAGCAGAGATTGTTAGTGGAAAATTAGTTCCTGTTACCACCTCGGTGACTGGAGCCAATATTGTAATTGATGACCAAATTTTCCCAATCTCGTTTCTGTTGATGTTAATTCCAAGTTTCGATGTAATTATCGGTATGGATTGGTAGAGTCACCATAAAGCCAGTATAGATTGTCATCTGAAGTTGATAAGGATCCCAATCTCTGAAAAGTCATACGTTGTGGCTCAAGGAGAACGGGATAGAGGGCATATTCCTTTGATTAGCATGATGAAAGCTAGGAAATCGTTGTCTAAAGGTTGTTAATCTTATCTAGCTTATGTGATAGATGCTAAACTGGAAAAGAAAGCTATTTCCGACGTCCGGATAGTTTCTGAATATCTAGAGGTATTTCCCGATGAATTGCTAGGCTTGCCACCTATTAGGGAAGTTGAATTTCAAATTGACCTTATCCCTGATTCGATGCCTATAGCAAAAGCTCCTTATTGATTAGCTCCATCTGAGATGAGAGAAATGATGAGTCAGATACAAGAGTTGTTAGATAAAGGATTCGTTAGACCTAGTTCTTCACCGTGGGGTGCACCTGTGTTGTTTGTGAAAAAGAAAGATGGGTCTTTCCGAATGTGCATTGATTATAGGGATTTGAACAAGAGGACGATAAAGAATAAATAACCTTTACCTCGAATAGATGATTTGTTTGATCAGTTGCAAGGGTCATCGGTTTATTCTAAAATTGATTTAAGATCAGGTTATCATCAAGTTCGGGTTCGCGAACAAGATATCCCAAAGACTGCTTTTCGGACTAGGTATGGTCATTATGAATTCTTGGTCATGCCTTTTGGTTTAACTAATGCTCCAGCAGTTTTTATGGATTTGATGAATCGTGTATGTCAACCATTCTTGGATAAATTTGTGATTGTTTTCATTGATGATATTTTGGTATATTCTAAATCAGAATCAGAACATGAAACACATTTGAGATTAGTGTTGGAAACTTTAAGAAGAGAGCAATTATATGCTAAATTTTCTAAATGTGAGTTTTGGATTCGAGAAGTGCAATTTCTGGGTCATGTAATCTGTAAAGATGGTGTTAAAGTTGATTCCTCTGAAATTGAAGTTGTGATGAATTGGAAAGCTCCAAAGATAGCATCTGAAATAAAGAGTTTCTTGGGATTAGTGGGTTATTATAGGAAATTCATTAAAGATTTTTCAAAACTTGCAAGTCCGTTGACTAAGTTGACCCGTAAAGATGAAAAGTTTGTTTGAAGTGATCAACAAGAGCATGCCTTTCAAACTTTAAAGCAATTGTTGTGTCAGGCACCAGTGTTAGCATTACCGAATGGATCTGATGATTTTGTAGTCTATTGTGATGCGTCGTATGCTGGATTGGGTGGTGTTCTTATGCAACGGGATAGAGTTATTGCCTATGTTTCTCGTCAATTGAAACCTCATGAAAAGAACTATCCCATTCATGATTTAGAGTTGGCAGCTGTTGTGTTTGCATTGAAAATCTGGAGACATTACTTATATGGTACAAAATGTGTTATCTATACAGATCATAAGAGTCTTCAGTATGTGTTTTCTCAGAAAGAGTTGAATATGCGACAAAGGAGATGGTTGGAGTTAATCAAAGATTATGATTGTGAGATTCGATACCATCCAGGTAAAGCCAATGTGGTTGCAGATGCCTTGAGTAGAAAAGTTACTTCTATTAAATTTTATTTTCTGCGAGTTGATATTTCTTCTGAGTTAGTGGATAAAATTAAAGTTGCACGAATAGAGGCTTTGTTGGATTGTAATTTGAAATCAGAAATCATGTTGAAAAGAAAAGATGACTTGGTTGATGATTCTAGAGGATTGAAAACTTTTCAGTCTCGAGTTTAGATTCCCCTTGTTAGTGGTGTAAGGGATATAATCTTAACTGAAGCTCATAAATCAAAATTAACTGTTCATCCCGGAAGTACCAAGATGTATAATGATTTGAAACCTTTCTATTGGTGGCCTACGATGAAAACCGATGTAGCACAGTTTGTTGGTTCTTGTCATATTTGTGCTCAGTTTAAAGCTGAACATCAGAAACCATACAGATCACTTAAACAGTTAGAGATTCCGGAATGGAAGTGGGAACATTTGACTATGGATTTTGTAACTAAACTTCCTAGAACGCCACGTGAAAATGATATGATTTGGGTTATCGTTGACCGTTTGACCAAAAGTGCATATTTTCTTGCTACTAGTGAAACCACTTCTTTAAGTAAACTTGCGCAGTTGTATGTCAACAAAATTTTATCGAGACATGGAGTTCCATTATCGATTGTTTCAGATAGAGATTCTCGGTTTATTTCACATTTCTGGCAGAGTTTACAAAATGAGTTAGGCACACGTGTGAATTTAAGTACGGCATATCATCCTCAAACTGATGGTCAGTCAGAAAGAACGATTCAGAAACTCGAGGATATGTTGCGTGCTTGTGTAATGGAGTATGGTGGTTCTTGGGATTCCCATTTACCAGTAGTGGAATTCGCCTATTATAATTCTTATCATTCCAGTATCGGTATGCCGCCGTATGAAATGTTATATGGGCGTCGTTGTAGAACGCCTACTTATTGGTTAGAGGCAGGAGAGAAACAGTTTGCTGGACCCGACATTGTTTAGATGACGGCAGATAAAGTAGCCATAGCACGTGAGAAATTGAAAGTTGCGCGTGACCGACAGAAGCAATATGCAGACCCGAGAAGAAGACCAGTGTCATTTTCTGAGGGTGAAATGGTTTATCTCAAAGTTTCCCCTTGGAAAGGTGTGATCAGATTTGGAAAGCGGGGAAAGCTTGGTCCTAGATATATTGGTCCATTTCGAGTTAGACAAGTAGTAAACGATCAAAAAGTTTCCTTAGATCTCCCTATTAAATTGTCTGGTATTCACGACACCTTTAATATTTGTTACCTAAGAAAATGTAATGTGTAGGATCAATCCCAAATCCTTCCATTGCAAGACCTTCATGTCGACCAGAGTCAAAAACTTGTTGAAGAGCCCGTTGAACTTTTAGATCGTATGGTTACTAAACTTAGAAAGAAACAAATTCCCATGGTGTTAGTAAAGTGGAAACATAGTTTAGGTACAAACCTTACTTGGGAATCAGAGGAGAGTATGAAGTCCAGATTTCCTGGATTGTTTGACCGTGATGAGATTTCGAGGACGAAATCCTCTTAAGGAGGAGAGAGTTGTAACATCCTCAAAACCGGTCTGGTAATTTCTTTACCTTTTAATTATTATTTAATAAGTTATAAGTAAATTTAATATTATTTGCTTATGTGTAATTTATTGTGAATAATGAAATATTATTTGTTTTAAATAATTATTGGTGACAGTACAATAAAATAATTATTTTAGCATTTGGTTTTTAGGTTCCTGACTATAGATTTAGAACGGGTATTAAAAATACCCAATTTGGAGTCGGTCATTAGGTAGACCGACCTCCTTTCTTTGTGATTATCCCCAATTTCCAGCTACCTTCAAGAAACTTAAAGAACACACACACATATATCAAATTCTTGCTAGATTAAGTTGAAAGGAAGTTAAATTCCTTAAGTTCTTCATCATCATCATCATCTTAATCCTCAACTTTGTAAGTATTTGATTTGAATTTCATTAACTTGATTATATTGAAACTAGTAGTAAATTGATGCTAGGGTTGTTCATACATAATGATATGTGGTGTAATGATGTATTTATACACTTAGAAACTGAGTTGATAATGATTGATGATTGATAATTTGAGTTTGATTACCTTTGAAATGGGTTTTGAATTTGAAACCTAGAAATTAAGAAATTTATATCTTTGAAGTTATATGAGATTGTTTGATGCTAATAGAAGTAAAGTAATGTTTGTAGATGTTAAAAACATGTTATTATCGATTTTGTATTTTGAAAAGTGGTGTTTATTAAGTTTGGTTCGAGCTGAGTTTTTGCAGAAAAGTTGCAGGTCATTTTCTTCTTGCTCACGCGATCCCAACTTTAGTTTCTGGATCGCATAAGCTAGTTAAAAATCATCCAAAATGTCAAAGTTTGCCTTGGATACGCGATCCCACAAAATTTTCTGGATCGCGTATGTTAGTGCAAATTGGTTACAGAAGAAAATGAACTAGGATACGCGATGCTGTAAATGGTTCTTGGATCGCGTAAGTTAGTGTAATTTGGTATCAGAAATTTTATAGCTAAGCTATGCGATCCGGCTAGGAATTTCTGGATCGCGTATGCAAGAGTAAATTTGAAGGTTTGGTTAAAATCTAATATTTTGACTTAGTTGATTGTGATTATGAATATAAGTTGTTTATTTGTTTAATTACTCAGTATTGAGTTTATAATTAATAAAAGAAGCAAGTTATTAATTTGTTGACTTTGTATTCTCAGATAAATAGAAGACTCAGTGATATAGACATCCTGAGTGTATTTATAACTCACTTGTTGATTTAGTTGTAATTACTTTGATTACAACAAGTGATAGTTGATATGTTGATAGAGTTATTTAAATTTGTGTTATTGATTGAATCTTATATGCTAGTTGCATTGTGATTACAAGTTGTTTTGAGGTCAACACGTTGGTTGGGTTAGTTGGTTATTGTGTGAATTACACATAGTCTTACTTTATTTGTTGTGTGTAAGACTTGTGTTTGAGTATAATAAACACTAGCTATCGATCTATTCCGTATTGGCCATATGGATTGTTGGACAAGTGTTCTTGAGAGCCGCCGCGGCAGTAGTGTTTCTCAAGGACCACCGATCCTCATAGTTGAATTGTTGATTGTTGATATTGATATATAACATTGTTTGGTGTAAATAAGGGATTATACTAAGTTGATTAGTGAGTGTTGAATTCATTCACTTAGCTTCGTGCTAATTTCTCCATTTACTTCTTGCAGGTGTTATTTTGTTATGTGGGTTGCAAGAAGGGACGAAGAATATTTGATATTTAGCAACTCTGATATAGTTTTCTGAAAACTATGTTTTGTACAATATAATACCCCATTTATATGATGTAAATGATGGTTTTTGTAAATATTGACTTATGGTGTATGTTAATATTTTAAGTTTATAAAATAATGTTTTGGTTTAAACGCTTCCGTAGTTGAAAATAGTAAAATAATATCTTAAGAAAGAGGGGTGTTATATATGTTTTTAGGCTTTTAGACTAAAACGTAGGATCTTAGTGTTTACACTGACTGTCCGTCTGATTATTTGCCCAAGGTAGTCTCCAATCATCTCTATAATGAATATTATCCAGAAACCCTAATTGTCGAAGTTTCAGCAATCATGATTTACCTGTTGCCTACTCTCTGTTTATTTTCTTGTTTTATTTTTAATATTAGCTTAGATAATCAACCAAAACCTACCTACTTTTATTGACCCGTCCTATCTGGAAGCTCATTTACGGTAAGCCCCTTTTAGCTCCATTCATTCCGATTTAAGGAAGACACTTGAGTTATACTTACTGCTTACTCGCCAAAGTAGGGAGTACTTATAGTTTGAGCCCCAGCTAATATAATTTTAAAACACGTTGTTGCTTGCAGGACTGCTGTGCTCCACCTTGACGACCGCAGCAGAGTCAGCACTCTGACGGCGCAACAGGTTTTTGGCACCGCTGTCGGGGATCGGTTGAGCGTAGTGAACTTTAAGCTACCATAGATAGTTGATGCTTGTGAAATCATCTAGTTTTATCATTTATAAACTACAAGATATACCAATCACTACTATCACACAACCAGGCAAGAATACCCGATCGGAATAGTATAGCTATGGTAAGTCCAAGTCGAACAAAGGAACACAGGAACGATGTTATTCAATTAAATTGGAATTACTAATAAAGCAGTAAAATAGGGGTTACGTTTTAGATCCGTATGAACGTTCAATATGAACTAAATAACTAAACCAAACAACAGAAAACAAGATAAGAGGAACAGATAAACAATTGGAGATAGACATGTAATTGCTTATGTTCTTCCGCTCAGATTCATATTATCAGGTTCATGTGTTTTGATTGCCTGATTGTGATTTCTTTTATATTAACTTAGTTACTAATTGAAGAGTCCAAGTTAAATGTCAATTAGTCTCTGGTTATGGTTAACTAATATCTACAACCTAGGGTCCCACATTAAACATCGATCCGACATCGCAAGAATGTTGCTCTATTGTGTGCTTTTCCATAGATTTCGCATTAAGTGTTCACGACTTCTTACGACTCATCCTCGCGGTATGACTCAAAAATACCTTCTAATAATCTCATTCAAGTCTTATTAGCTCATTCATTTTAGATTAGTTAATTACTATGCTCTTAACCTATCAAACTCAATCTATTTAGCAATAATTATAATCCTAAGTCTATAATCATCAATAATCAACAATGTCAAAGAAACTCAATCTGGACAACACTATTGACCACGTTAAGTAGCAATTAATAATCACCAGCAAATAAGGTTCTATGAATAACGTAACAATCTTCAATCAGACAACTTATTCAAAAAACAATTATAACCTTCAAACAATCATAATCCAAGGTTTTTAAACTAAACAATATACATAAAGTCTAATTCATGATTCAATTGTACAAATCAGATTCATAATCTCAAAACAAAACACATAAACATATTTAAATTGAAATCGAAAGATGATACGTAAACCGAATCGTGAACGACGCGAAGTAGGATCAATTGGCATCAGTCCTAACCTTCTTGTGCCTCCAAGTCATCATCAAAAAGCCTCTGGATAATGCTTTAGTCTGTTGTGGTGAAGTGGTGAAAAGTTAGGGTTAAAATGAGGAAAACAGGGATTTAAGGGTTTTCTGCCTTTCCATCTGCCAAATGGATGAGTTTTCCCTAAAAATCCAGCCCGCGTACTTTGCAGCCCAACATTTCAATCCATCCGTCGGATTGATGAAAAAGTGGTGCCAACAAAAGATGTAGTCCAACCTGTTAGCTAAATTCTCCAACTTGAATCAACCAAATTGGAGTTCGTATGAAGAAGCTAAATTCTCCAACTTGAATCAACCAAATTGAAGTTATGCCAACAAAAACTCAGCTTTTACACTTTTCTTCATTTTCAGCTCATCTTTCGTTCTCTTTCCGATTCAAGCTTTATATACAACTATTCCAATCCAATCTTTCCTATCTTCATTCTCTTAGCTTCTTTTCTTCACGATTAGCTCGTTCTCTATTTCTTTTCAGTCTAAGCTCCGATTAAACTCCTAAATGCAAATATGAACGAAATGAGTATCTTATTCAACTAAAATGTATTAGAAATCTATCACACACGGGGTGAATTAGTACTACAATATAGTACATTTTGGAGTTTATCAAACTGTAACACCCCCAAATTTATTGTTTAGCGGAAGCAGGATATGGGTGTTACTAATCAATAATCAAAGCACAGAGATTAATAATGAACGACCACTACATGCGTCGTTTTACATTGATATTGATAAAATAAAAGTTTACATCAAAATATTGTTTACATTAGCTCCTTTTGAAATTTAGAGATTTAAATACATAATTAAACTATACAAAATGTAATAATGCAGCTAAATCTCTGATTGTTTGCATGCTGACTCGAGCTAATGGATCTTGATTTAGCAGTCCAACCTACTGCTGGTCACCTGTGATACATGCTAAAATGGGTCAGCGAAACGCTGGTGAGCTCACAGGTTTGTATATCAACATATATTTGTATGAACCGCAAGATTTTATAATTGAATTTAAAATGCAATTAAGCAAAATAAAAGTTATACAGCCATGAGCACATAGTCTGAGCTTAACTTGAGTTGTCAGGCCCACTTAAGGAAACCTAACTTGAAATGCCTCCTACGAGTGCCTAATCCACACTCGTCTTCCCAAATGCTAATACGTCCGTTTGACCAGTTAGTGCGTGCTAACCCGGACGAGGATTGTCAATCCTATATGATATCATATACTAACATTCACGCTACAGATGTATTACCAGACTATGCTATGGAGGGCTTTAGTGATTAGTTGAAAACAACTCATGTAGTATTTGATTGATTGGTACTTGCGTTCAACTTGTAAAATAAAACAAGCAATAATATCACACCCCTGATTGAAAAACAGTAAAATAGGGGCCATGAGACTCACCTGAGCCTTGAGCGATTAAATTAATAAACTTGAATTGATTAGCGGTGGATTGATGTCCGAAGACTTGTAACCTGAGGGTGTCCAAGACACACAATGGTTATAACATGAGTAGGCATCTCGAAAGACTGCCCTTGTAATTGTTCGTCCAACTTAGAATGTCCAAATTACTACGATTTGGTTAATTGAATTATCCAAATTACTACGATTTGGTTGTTTGACTTGTGTTTTGAAAACGTGTACGGCCCGTTGGTGATTTATTTGTAATGAAAATCCCATATCATTATTTTGATGATTTTGAAGCATTATACTAAAAATAAATTCCATTGTGTTCTAGAAGTTGTATCACATTCGTGTTTGATGTTATACAAGTTTAACACTTGGTGTGAAAGTTTATATGTAACACCGTTACTTGTGAACCTAGGGCAAGGGCGAAGCCCATTAATGACGGGGGTCCGGGGGCAGCGCCCCTGGTAGCGGGGTCCAAGGGGCAGAGCCCCTGGCTGGGGACGAGCTGCCAGGTCAGCTTGGAAAATTTTTATTTCAACTAAATTGCTTTGGTGAAAAACGCATCTGGACTTGAATTTCGGTGAAATTGAGTGTCAAATTTTGAGTCTCAAAACTTAGTGAAAAATGAGTTTTAAACTCTCTGTTTTTAGCGACACAGCATGCGACACAATGGTCATGTATGCGACACAAGGGTTGTGTCGCATAAGAATGCGACACAAGAGCTTAGCGACACAAGGGTTGTGTCGCATAAGTGTACGATGCTGATTTAACAGCGACATAGTGATTGTGTCGCATGGGATTTGCGACATAAGGTACGACACAATATTGTGTCGCAAAAGGTACGACACAAGTGGGTTTCTACGACACAAGATACGACATAAAGGATCTTATGCGACACAAGGCTTGTGTCGCAAAGATGAACACTCAGACAGTCCCCAGCGACTGTCGTGGTTTTCAAACCCAAAACCCAAATCTAACTCGTTTTTAGGCTATAAAATCATGTTTTCCTCATACATTTGGACAATACTAAGTTGTGTAAACATTATAACACCGAAATAATACACCAAAATGAGTAGATCTAAATATTTAGAGAATTTCTTACAATTTCAAATCGAAGCTAGAGGAGGCCGAAAATGATGATGATGCTTTTGTAAATCTTGTTCCTTGCTTGATGGTGATTCCGAAAATGTGAGTTTTGTGGTCGGATTTGATAAATCCGAAAATTTGGTGGTGATGGGTTTGAGAGTGTTTAGTGGTGTGTGTGTGTTTTTGATGAATGCAAATGAAAGAAAGAGGGAAAGGGGAGGTGGGGTGTAGGTGAAAGCCTCACGTTTTACAGTCCCCGCAATCGCGCTCCGTGCGGTGTTCGTTCTCCCGTTCGTTTAAACGTTAAATGTTTATTTTATACGTTTAAATACACGTTTTAAATACGAATAATTACCCAATATTTTGATGAAGTATTTTACCAAATACTTAATGGTTGCGTTATAAGGTATAACTTTAACTTGTTTCGATTTGTTTGCGCGTTTAATAATCTAATCGTGTAGTCCTTGTTTGTACGATACGAATTTGAATTGAAATATTATCTAAATAATATTTTGGATATAATTGCGTTATTAAATAATATTACATTATTTAATAAAATTTTCACCAACGTCCGTATTAATTGAATCGAATTGCATTCGATTTGAAACTCGTACGATTTAATCAAATCGCATACTTGTATATATATATACTCATCAATATATATGTTGATACATTAATTAGCCTAACACAGAGCTAATTACATGTATTAAAACTTGATTAGGCACTAACTACTAGTCCTAAATTGACGGGTGTCACATTCTCCCCCTGTTAGAAGAATTTCGTCCCGAAATTTAAGTTGAAGTCGTGTTTGAAGTAGCTTCAGTGAATAACTGAGGGTACTTGAGTCGCATTTGGTCTTCCCGTTCCCAGGTGAATTCCGGCCCACGTCGCGAATTCCACCTGACTTTGACAATGGGAATACGACTTTGTTTGAGTTGTTTGACCTCACGGTCCATGATTTCGGCGGGTTCTTCAACAAAATGAAGCTTGTCGTCATTACGAATTTCATCGAGTGGAATGATAAGTGTCTCATCAGACAGACACTTTTTTAAATTTGAAATGTGAAAAGTGGGATGCACACTGCTGAGCTCGGATGGCAGCTGCAATCGATATGCCACTGGACCTACCCTCTCGAGGATCTCGAATGGTCCAATGTATCTGGGATTTAATTTCCCGCGTTTACCGAATCGGATAACACCTTTCCAAGGTGAAACCTTGAGTAGTACTCGATCCCCAACCTGGAATTCGAGTGGTTTGCGTCTCACGTCAGCATAACTTTTCTGACGATCACGTGCGTCTTTGAGTTTGTTTTGAATCTCGAAGATTTTCTCGGTTGTTTCGTGAATGATCTCAGGACCAGTGAGTTGACTGTCTCCCACTTCGGTCCAACAGATAGGTGATCGGCACTTACGACCGTAGAGTGCCTCAAAAGGTGCAGCCTTAATGCTGGTGTGATAGCTGTTGTTGTACGAAAACTCGCACAATGGTAGATGTTTTTCCCAATTTACACCGAAATCAACTACGCAGGCTCGTAGCATGTCTTCCAGTGTTTGAATTGTTCGTTCACTTTGGCCGTCAGTTTGTGGATGGTATGCGGTACTCATATCAAGACGGGTACCCAATGATTTTTGAAGTGATTGCCAAAAGTGAGATGTGAAGCGACTATCCCTATCGGAGATAATTGAGATTGGAACACCGTGTCGAGAAACAACCTCTTTGATGTAGATTTGTGAGAGGCGTTCCATTTTGTCGGCTTCCTTAATTGCCAGAAAATGTGCAGATTTTGTGAGACGATCGACGATCACCCAAATGGTATCGCAACCGCTCAATGACTTTGGTAGTTTAGTTATGAAATCCATGGCAATTTGTTCCCATTTCCATTCAGGAATGCTGGGTTGTTGGAGTAAACCAGAAGGTTTTTGGTATTTGGCTTTGACTTTCGAGCAAGTAAGACACTTGCTGACGTATGTAGCGATTTCAGCTTTCATATTCGGCCACCAATAAAATTCCTTGATGCCGTGATACATTTTGTCAGATCCAGGATGGATAGAATATTTGGACTTGTGAGCTTCATCCATCACCAAGTCTCGCAGGTTTCCAAAACTGGGTAACCAGATTCGGTTTGAGAAATACCTAATCCCGTTAGGTTTGGTTTCGAATTGTTTGTCCATGCCTCGCAAGGCTTCGTTTTCGATATTATCGGGTTTCAGAGCTTCGAGTTGAGCAGTGAGAATCTGAGTGTTTAGATCATTGTGAATGGTTATACTGAGGGCTCGGACTCGAAGTGGTTTCGTTCGTTCCTTTTGACTGAGGGCATCGGCAACAACGTTTGCCTTGCCTGGGTGGTATTTGATTTCGCAGTCATAATCGGTGAGCAACTCGACCCAACGGCGTTGTCGCATATTAAGGTCTTTTTGGTCAAAGATGTGCTGGAGACTTTTATGATCGGTGAATATGGTACTTCGGGTACCATAAAGGTAGTGTCTCCAGATTTTGAGGGCGAACACCACGGCCCCTAGCTCGAGGTCGTGGGTCGTGTAGTTCTTCTCATGAACTTTGAGTTGTCGGGAAGCGTAAGCAATGACCTTATCTCGTTGCATCAACACGCAACCGAGACCTTGGTGGGAAGCATCGCAGTATACCACGAAGTCGTCGGTGCCTTCGGGTAAGGATAGAATAGGAGCACTGCAAAGCTTGAGTTTTAATAGCTGAAATGCCGACTCTTGTTTATCAGTCCAATCGAACTTCTTGTCTTTCTGAGTCAAGGTTGTGAGTGGTTGAGCAATTTTTGAGAAATTTTCAATGAATCGCCGATAGTATCCGGCAAGACCCAGGAATTGACGTACTTCAGTTGGAGATGTTGGTGCTTGCCAGTACTTGATGGCTTCGATTTTTGATGGATCGACATGGATTCCTTGACTATTAACAACATGTCCAAGGAATTGAACGGATTGTATCCAGAACTCACACTTGGAGAATTTGGCGTAAAGCTCTTCGTGTTTAAGTAGTTCTAGAATGATTTTGAGGTGTTGCACGTGTTCTTGTTCATTTTGTGAGTATATGAGAATGTCATCAATGAAGACAATGACAAACTTGTCGAGATACGGTTTGCACACCCGATTCATAAGATCCATGAATACAGCCGGTGCGTTGGTTAGGCCGAATGGCATTACTTGAAATTCATAATGCCCGTAACGAGTTCGGAAGGCAGTTTTCGGAATATCGGTGTCACGAACTCGAAGTTGATGATAACCTGACCGAAGATCGATCTTTGAATAAATACTTGACCCTTGGAGTTGGTCAAACAGGTCATCAATGCGAGGAAGTGGATAACGGTTCTTGACGGTTAGTTTGTTCAACTCACGATAATCGATGCACATTCGGAAAGAACCGTCTTTCTTTTTGACAAATAGGACCGGAGCTCCCCAAGGTGAAGAACTCGGTCGAATGAATCCTCTATCCAGGAGTTCCTGTAATTGGGTGGACAGTTCCTGAAGTTCGGATGGGGCTAATCGGTATGGTGCTCGGGCCACGGGTGTAGCACCTGGCACGAGATCGATCGAGAACTCAACCTGTCTTGGCGGTGGCAGACCAGGCAGTTCTTCGGGAAAGACTTCTGGGAAGTCTCGAACGATGGGTACATCCTCAAGTCGCTTCTCCTCCGACTTTTTCTCCATGATGTGTGCGAGGATTGCTGGATAACCTTTTCTCAGGAATTTCCGAGTTTTTAAGCAAGATATGACGTTTAGTCTCGTCCCACCGGTCTCCCCCTGTATGACCAAGGTTCTACCGACGGCGAGAGGAATACGAACGAGTTTATCATAACAAATGATTTCAGCGCGATGTTTGGACAACCAGTCCATTCCAATGATGACGTCGAAACTTCCAATTTCAACAGGCATAAGATCGATTGAAAAGATTTCGTTGGCTAGGTTTAAAGTGCAATTAGGTATCACACTATTGGTTTCTATGAGCTTACCATTTGCAAGTTCTACGGTGTACTTAACATCTAAGGCAATTGGGGTGATGTCAAGTAGTGGGCAAAACTCATCAGAAATAAAGCTTCTATCGGCACCAGTATCAAATAGAACAGAAGCAGTTAAGTTGTTGAGGAGGAACATACCCGTGACCACATTCGGGTCCTGACGGGCATCCCCAGAATTGAGTACAAACGCTCTTCCCCTCGCGTTGTTGTTGTTGTTGTTGTTGCCCTTGTTCTTGTTTTTAGGACATTCGTTCTTGAAGTGTCCTGTTTCTCCACACCCAAAGCAGGATTTGGGTTGGTAGGAATTGTTGCGAGAGGTGTTGTTGTTGGATTTGGGGGCTTGGCAATCTCGGGTCAAGTGACCATACCTCCTGCAGTTGTTGCAGGGAGTACTGCATGGACCGTCGTGGTGGTAGTTGCACTTGGAACAATATGGTCTGTCCCCAGTGTAAGCGCGTTTGGGTTCAGAGTTGGTGTTGTAAACTTGGATGGTGTTGACTTTCTTGTTCTGGTTGTTTTGGTGTTCGGAAGATTTGCGTTTGTTGTTGTTGGAGGAGGATGTATTGGATTTCTCACGGCTGATAACCATTGCCATGAGTTCATGTGCTAGCCGGATAGCACTTTCGGTAGTGGTTGGCTTGGATGAAGCGACGTTCCCTTGGATATTTTCCGGGAGGCCGCGGATGTATCTTTTGATGCTCTTCTCCTCCGGATCAACCAAACCCGGGCATAACAGTGCAAATTGCTGGAATTTGGTGGTATATCCAGCAATGTCAGTTCCCTGCACAGTCAGGTGCCAGAACTCTTCCTCCAACCGATGCAGTTCTTCTTCGGGGCAGTATTTTTCTCTTACCTTTTTCTTCAATTCAGCCCAGGGGAGTTGGTTTGCTATTTCGATGCCTACAGAGTTTGCGTGGGTGTTCCACCACGTGAGTGCACCTTCTTGAAAGGTGTAAGCAGAGAATTTGACCTTGTTTTCCTCAGCACAGTTGCAGAGGTTGAAGACGGATTCCATACGTTCAATCCATCGGATCAGACCAATGGCACCTTCCGTGCCTTTGAAGTAAAGTGGTTTACAGCTGAGAAAATCCTTGTAGGAACAAGGCTTGATGACAGGGGTAATGACTGGGGTTTCGTCATTACTTTGGGAGTTTCGAGGTGAATCCCGAGCAGCCAAAGCATCGGCCACTGCTCGAGATACGATAGCAGCAAGTTCGGCATCACTGTAACTTTTCTTCTTTGGCGGCATGATTCTTCAAGAAAGAAACAAGAGGTACATGAGAAGTTGTACCGGAATGATAATTCAATGGATGTATATATATTTAAGCGGTAATATACAACATCACATAGTGAAAATTAACAATGTAAGATAGTCGAGAGGAATTACTGATTGATATTACGATATTTAATGATTACAGACGGTTCTAAATCACGAGTTTCAAAAGCTACAGACTTAGAAGTTTTACAAAAGTTCCGGGAATTGTTACATCCGGTCGAATTACATAGGTCCTATGAAAACATAATAGAGTACAGGTTCAGCCTAAGCTAATCCTGACGTAGATTGAGTTGTGGAAGTAGTGTGGTGAGATGGTCCACAGATTCTGCAAGTCTGCTAAACATTCGGAGGGCGTCCTCGGTTTCCCTTAGACGTGTCTCGCATTGGTTTAGCCTTGATTGTAGGACGGAAATTTCATTCCGGTTGCCAATCACTTGGTTGTGGACAACCTCCATGGTTTCGACGGTTTCACCCAGACGATTGTCAAGGGTGTTCACGTGGTTGATTGTATGTTCATGATCCTCGGAGACTTGATTGATGCGTTCAAGTGATGTGAGTCTCCAGTTTTCGTTGGTTTCTTGGAGTTCGATATCCATAGTATCAAGTCGTTGTTCGTGTCGGTGTAGCCTAGTGGCTAAATCCGGCAAAGTGAAATGAATGGGGTATGGGTCAGCTCGAGGCAACCTAGGGTTCCTCCTAGCTACCCTTGGATTACGCGATCCATACGGATGAGAGCGTGATGAATTGGGAGGTGTGTTTGCCATTCTGAGACAAAGCGTTAGAAAAAGTGAGGCCTATATTCATATAATACATATATAATATAGCCTAAGATATTGAGTGAGAACGAGGCTTATCTATGTATATATATATATATCACATAATAGCCTAGAGTGTCTAACACAGACAAGTTTGAGTCCTGGTTTCTCTCGTGGTTAGAGTCAACTAGTGTATCCTGTTCAGTCATGACTCCTTTCAGATTCCACATTATATTCTTTTAATTGTACATAGTTGATCAGGCTATGTTAAATTAAACTAATACAATGCAGTCACTGAACCTAATCATACTTAATGAGGAATACTGCCTAACGGTCATAGTCTAGGCCCACTAAATGCAACCTAGTTCACTATAACCTTAGGCTCTGATACCAATCTGTAACACCCCCAAATTTATTGTTTAGCGGAAGCAGGATATGGATGTTACTAATCAATAATCAAAGCACAGAGATTAATAATGAACGACCACTACATGCGTCGTTTTACATTGATATTGATAAAATAAAAGTTTACATCAAAATATTGTTTACATTAGCTCCTTTTGAAATTTAGAGATTTAAATACATAATTAAACTATACAAAATGTAATAATGCAGCTAAATCTCTGATTGTTTGCATGCTGACTCGAGCTAATGGATCTTGATTTAGCAGTCCAACCTACTGCTGGTCACCTGTGATACATGCTAAAATGGGTCAGCGAAACGCTGGTGATCTCACAGGTTTGTATATCAACATATATTTGTATGAACCGCAAGATTTTATAATTGAATTTAAAATGCAATTAAGCAAAATAAAAGTTATACAGCCATGAGCACATAGTCTGAGCTTAACTTGAGTTGTCAGGCCCACTTAAGGAAACCTAACTTGAAATGCCTCCTACGAGTGCCTAATCCACACTCGTCTTCCCAAATGCTAATACGTCCGTTTGACCAGTTAGTGCGTGCTAACCCGGACGAGGATTGTCAATCCTATATGATATCATATACTAACATTCACGCTACAGATGTATTACCAGACTATGCTATGGAGGGCTTTAGTGATTAGTTGAAAACAACTCATGTAGTATTTGATTGATTGGTACTTGCGTTCAACTTGTAAAATAAAACAAGCAATAATATCACACCCCTGATTGAAAAACAGTAAAATAGGGGCCATGAGACTCACCTGAGCCTTGAGCGATTAAATTAATAAACTTGAATTGATTAGCGGTGGATTGATGTCCGAAGACTTGTAACCTGAGGGTGTCCAAGACACACAATGGTTATAACATGAGTAGGCATCTCGAAAGACTGCCCTTGTAATTGTTCGTCCAACTTAGAATGTCCAAATTACTACGATTTGGTTAATTGAATTATCCAAATTACTACGATTTGGTTGTTTGACTTGTGTTTTGAAAACGTGTACGGCCCGTTGGTGATTTATTTGTAATGAAAATCCCATATCATTATTTTGATGATTTTGAAGCATTATACTAAAAATAAATTCCATTGTGTTCTAGAAGTTGTATCGCATTTGTGTTTGATGTTATACAAGTTTAACACTTGGTGTGAAAGTTTATATGTAACACCGTTACTTGTGAACCTAGGGCAAGGGCGAAGCCCGTTAATGATGGGGGTCCGGGGGCAGCGCCCCTGGTAGCGGGGTCCAAGGGGCAGAGCCCCTGGCTGGGGTCGAGCTGCCAGGTCAGCTTGGAAAATTTTTATTTCAACTAAATTGCTTTGGTGAAAAACGCATCTGGACTTGAATTTCGGTGAAATTGAGTGTCAAATTTTGAGTCTCAAAACTTAGTGAAAAATGAGTTTTAAACTCTCTGTTTTTAGCGACACAGCATGCGACACAATGGTCATGTATGCGACACAAGGGTTGTGTCGCATAAGAATGCGACACAAGAGCTTAGCGACACAAGGGTTGTGTCGCATAAGTGTACGATGCTGATTTAACAGCGACATAGTGATTGTGTCGCATGGGATTTGCGACATAAGGTACGACACAATATTGTGTCGCAAAAGGTACGACACAAGTGGGTTTCTACGACACAAGATACGACATAAAGGATCTTATGCGACACAAGGCTTGTGTCGCAAAGATGAACACTCAGACAGTCCCCAGCGACTGTCGTGGTTTTCAAACCCAAAACCCAAATCTAACTCGTTTTTAGGCTATAAAATCATGTTTTCCTCATACATTTGGACAATACTAAGTTGTGTAAACATTATAACACCGAAATAATACACCAAAATGAGTAGATCTAAATATTTAGAGAATTTCTTACAATTTCAAATCGAAGCTAGAGGAGGCCGAAAATGATGATGATGCTTTTGTAAATCTTGTTCCTTGCTTGATGGTGATTCCGAAAATGTGAGTTTTGTGGTCGGATTTGATAAATCCGAAAATTTGGTGGTGATGGGTTTGAGAGTGTTTAGTGGTGTGTGTGTGTTTTTGATGAATGCAAATGAAAGAAAGAGGGAAAGGGGAGGTGGGGTGTAGGTGAAAGCCTCACGTTTTACAGTCCCCGCAATCGCGCTCCGTGCGGTGTTCGTTCTCCCGTTCGTTTAAACGTTAAATGTTTATTTTATACGTTTAAATACACGTTTTAAATACGAATAATTACCCAATATTTTGATGAAGTATTTTACCAAATACTTAATGGTTGCGTTATAAGGTATAACTTTAACTTGTTTCGATTTGTTTGCGCGTTTAATAATCTAATCGTGTAGTCCTTGTTTGTACGATACGAATTTGAATTGAAATATTATCTAAATAATATTTTGGATATAATTGCGTTATTAAATAATATTACATTATTTAATAAAATTTTCACCAACGTCCGTATTAATTGAATCGAATTGCATTCGATTTGAAACTCGTACGATTTAATCAAATCGCATACTTGTATATATATATACTCATCAATATATATGTTGATACATTAATTAGCCTAACACAGAGCTAATTACATGTATTAAAACTTGATTAGGCACTAACTACTAGTCCTAAATTGACGGGTGTCACACAAACATCCCCCACTTGAATCCTATTTGTCCTCATGTAGACTATCGATTTAAAACTTCGAAACGTCAAAATTTCTAAAATAGTAGGCAAACAAGGGTGCGTTGGGACTTACATACAAGCTAGCATTTCGCAACTCGAATTTTTAGCTTAAATATAATTCAACTTAAGATTTAGCTAAATTGGCTCACAATGATTACCGATATTGTGTCCACCTAAACAATCTATACTTAGGTAATTGAGCTTGACTTATCATTATTCTAGCAGCTTTACCCTTGATTTACAATAGCAAAATACCCTCATACATATAACGTGCTAATATTAGACATATTATGGATATCCAATTAAAATAATCAATTTTCAAGTCAAGACATAGGTGACAGGTCTGTGCCTCAACACAACAAAATGACATAACTTGACTTTGGTTTAGCACAATAACTTTTAGTCAAACCATTGGTGGCAGGTTTGTACCTTAGTACAACAAAGCGACATAATTTAACTACATCTTTAAAATCGGGAGTTCTTTTAAACTCTTTTTGCTCTTTTTCATTAAATATATTGTCGGAGACCAGGTTTGTACTTACGTACAACAGAGGAAACAACACCAGTATATCCCCAAATGATATTAATTGAATTCCAAAATTATGGCATATCACACACTATCATATATAAGAATTAAGACTAAAGTCATAAATTGCTAAAGTTCCTCTCGGAATATCGCATACTTCTTATATTAATTTTATTTAATAGCTCAACAACTTATATATAGATTGCCTATCGATACATCACATGTTGAACTATCTTTTCTAATCTTAAAGAGAATACATTTTTAAAAGAAAAATTTGAGCTGAAAAATGACTAACATAGAATGCCTTCTAGCTATGTTCTCTACAAATGCCTTAAAAATAAAGTTCTAAAGTCTACCGATATTTATCAATTATAACTTTAAACAAACACACTTCTTTTCCCCCAACCCCCACTTAAAATAAAGCAATGTCCTCATTGCAAAACAAGGAACTGTAAAAGAGGAAATAGAAAAGAAGTGAACAGAAAACTCCCCTGATCTTGAAGAAAAAACTTTCTTGATCATATTCTGAAAATATACAACAACACACTTCCATAGGCATCACGATTGCATTTAGTGTATACAATAAGCCTTTAAACACCTCGGTATCCCAAGTGGACGAGTTATAGTCTCGTGATGGTTTCCAGGGAACACACCCACAAAGTTCAAAACAGAAAACTGCAATAATAATTAGTACATAATATATATGACAAATAGAGCAGAAAACAAATTTTATTGCAAAAACGACCTTCTAACCTCTGGCTAGTGCACTCAACCGTCGGTTGAACGTCTATGCAAACAAAAATTAAAAACTTCGCGCTAGTAAAAATTAAACTATATAACATGCATATACATATATTTAACAAATAAACAATTATATACGGCAAATTTACATAATTAAACATCACAACTTCTAGAAAAGACAAAAATAATTGTTTAGCAATCCAGCCTATAAAATTGTGCGTGATCAACGAAAAACCTTTTTTATATATATTTTCCGACTTAATCGAATAAGCAACCGCTCCCCGGTAGAACAATAGTCCAACCGGTTAAGCGTTCCCCAGCAGCGGCACCAAAAACTTAATGCGTGTAAAAGCGTCTAGGTTTATTATTTATAAAGTACAGGATATACCAATCACTACTATCACACAACCAGGAAAGAATACCCGATCGGAATAGTATAGCTATGGTAAGTCCAGGTCGAACACAAGAACACAGGAACAATGTTATTCAATTAAATTAGAATTATTAATAAAGCAGTAAAATAGGGGTTACATTTTAGTTCCGTACGAACGTTCAATATGAACTAAATAACTAAACCGAATAACATAAAACAAGATAAGAGAAACAGATAAACAATTAGAGATAGACATGTATTTGCTTAGGTTCTTCCACTCAGATTCATATTATTTGGTTCATGTGTTTTGATTGTTTGATTGTCTGATTGTGATTTCTTTTATATTAACTTAGTTACTAATCAAAGAGTCCAAGTTAAATGTCAATTAGTCTCCGGTTCTGGTTAACTAATATCTACAACCTAGGGTCCCACATTAAACATCGATCCGACATCGCAAGAATGTTGCTCTATTGTGTGCTTTTCCCTAGATTTCGCATTAAGTGTTCACGACTTCTTACGACTCATCCTCGCGGTATGACTCAAAAATACCTTCTAATAATCTCATTCAAGTCTTATTAGCTCATTCATTTTAGATTAGTTAATTACTATGCTCTTAACCTATCAAACTCAATCTATTTAGCAATAATTATAATCCTAAGTCTATAATCATCAATAATCAACAATGTCAAAGAAACTCAATCTGGACAACACTATTGACCACGTTAAGTAGCAATTAATAATCACCAGCAAATAAGGTTCTATGAATAACGTAACAATCTTCAATCAGACAACTTATTCAAAAAACAATTATAACCTTCAAACAATCATAATCCAAGGTTTTTAAACTAAACAATATACATAAAGTCGAATTCATGATTCAATTGTACAAAATCAGATTTATAATCTCAAAACAAAACACATAGACATGTTTAAATTGAAATCGGAAGATGATACGCAAACCGAATCGTGAACCACACGAAGTAGGATCAATTGGCATTAATCCTAACCTTCTTGTGCCTCCAAATCATCTTCAAAAAGCATATGGAACATGCTTTAGTCGATTGTGGTGAAGTGGTGAAAAGTTAGGGTTAAAATGATGAAAATAGGAATTTAAGGGTTTTCT
Source organism: Pseudognaphalium luteoalbum (assembly GCA_963422505.1). Classification (NCBI taxonomy): domain Eukaryota; kingdom Viridiplantae; phylum Streptophyta; class Magnoliopsida; order Asterales; family Asteraceae; genus Pseudognaphalium; species Pseudognaphalium luteoalbum. The sequence continues at coordinate 56,847,436 of OY730196.1, forward strand.
GTCGATTCAATCCATCTGCCGGATGGAATTTCCTTCCGCCGGATGGATGAGTTTTCCCTAAAAATCCAGCCCGCGTACTTTGCAGTCCAACATTTCAATCCATCCGCCGGATGGAATTTCCATCCTCCATATGGATGAAAAAGTTGTCCCAACGAAAGTTGTAGCCCATCCTGTTAGCTAAATTCTCCAACTTGAATCAACCCAATTGGAGTTCGTATGAAGAAGTTATGGACAAAATACTAACGCATAGCCGAAAACTCAGCTTTTACACTTTTCTTCATTTTCAGCTCATCTTTCGTTCTCTTTCCGATTCAAGCTTCATATACACCTATTCCAATCCAATCTTGCCTATCTTCATTCTCTTAGCTTCTTTTCTTCACGATTAGCTTCTTCTCTGTTTCTTTTCAATCCAAGCTCCGATTAAACTCCAAAATGCAAATATGAATGAAATGAGTATCTTATTCAACTAAAATGCATTAGAAATCTATCACACACGGGGTGAATTAGTACTACAATATAGTACATTTTGGCATTTATCAATAGTTGGCTTTCAAGAGATCCTTCTTTAAGATTTTCATTACTTTAGGAAGTTAATTACTTTAGTAGTTAATATAGTTATTTAAAAAATACAGATAATTGAAAACCCTAATTCTCCTTCCAATCTTATTTCTCCCATGGATGAGATAATGATTAAGGACGATGCAAAAATCTTTGTTTCTTCCGACAAAGAGGTCTGTGTTAACCGGGAAGTTGAGAGTAACAAAAATTCTTCCTTAGATCTATGTTTAGATAAATCTTAGCAGAAGATTTCACCTTATGGTAGTATTAAATTAAGTGGTCAACCGATACTTTACCCTGAGATTCTATCTATCTTATTTGAGTACCCTCATTATGCTAGACCTGCCACCCTACCTGAAGACATTCCTTTTGGCATTGAAGTGTCCTTCTATCCACCTACGCCTTGGATGGATTTGAATGAATGACTTCATTGTTTAGATGAATACTTATTGTATAATCTTCCAGATATATTGCGAGCCTACCCCACTATCCTTATCCAAAGTGTAAGAGTTGATGAGCGTCTCTAGTATCCGGAGGATCCTGAACAAGAAACACCAACCCTGACCAACACTGAATCAAGTAATAACCCATCGGAATTAAGTACTAAATATCACTTGGGAAACTTTCATAAGCCTAGTAGGAGAATAGATATTTGTGTTGATTTTCTAAGAAACGTTAAGATATCTAATTTCCCCTTTTCGACTAAGTAGAGAAAAACCTTTCTAGAAATTGATAGGAAAGATAGATGCCTACGTGCTATTTATGATGAAAAAGACGAGTTATCACTGAAATTAGAGTTAGACCTACTAATGGATCTAATAGCTAGAACCGAGTATCTATCTATTCCACGGATTAGGAATAATCGTTATGTTGTTGCCCTGATGGAGGAGCTCGAATTTGGGGTTGAAAGAGCCCCTATCACACAAACTTTGATTCCTGGCGTTATGTAACACCTCGAAAATTTAGAACCAAATTTTCTTTTTTCTTTCTCTTTTAACTACATTTATTTAGGTCCCAATCATCTTAATTTACTTCAGTATTTAAATCATATACATCTCACATTCAACTTTAGACTTGAAACTAATTTTCTGATTTTTAACATGTATACGCGATCCAGGTTTGAAGCTAGGATCGCGTACCAAAGAACAAAACACATTGATCACAAATTTCACTGACATACGCGATCCTAGAACTTGGTTGGGTTCGCGTAAGCATGAACAAAACATTCTTTGACCAAGTTACACGTTCTTACATGATCCGGGATATTGAGTGGGATCACGTATATAAGAAAAAATTATCTGTAACTGAAAACCATAGACTTACGCGATCCAGCTTCCTAGCTGGGATCGTGTATTATGACCAAAAACCCAACTTCCACACTGTATAACTTTTAATCTACTAATCATTCAAATGCCAAATTTTTCAGGCGTGTTTCTAATAAGATTATAGACATTTCCTAATTAACAGTTTTCTTCAATTTGCATTTTATAAAGATTTAGACCTTTAACTCAATTATAGCCATTTCTCCACATTTTTATGTCATACTAAATTTCTAACGATTTCATTTCTAGCTTTCATACTTTACTAACATTTTCAACAATTCAAAACAAAACTATTTCAACACTTAGACTTAACACATGGTCACTTTAACTAAATTTGACTCTTTAATCATTAGGTGAGCCATTTGGGCACCAACAACCCATTTGGGTTTATGACCCATTTTAACCCATCACATAATCAATTCTTTCACATATGACTTAAAAAGTCAAACTTAACCATTTTGATCTCCAAAACTTCATGACTACATTTTCATTATAAACTTACACCTTACACTATAAAGGTTATGATTTAACATCTTTACAAACTTCTAAAACTACTAACTAACTACTTCTTTAACACTTTAACCAAAATTTTAACATTAATACACATGTGAGATTAAAGTGTCAAACATGTCTCCCAAGATTTTACGAAAGCTTACAAAATGGGGTGATATGATATAGAGCATAATTTATAGAGAATTAATCTTGTTACCGAATAGCAACAAGCTCCACCATTAGCTTCCCATGGGCTTCTTGCCCAAATCTTCCTTCGTACCACTTGAACCACCTACAATATATAAACTTAATACAATAAGCATATTGCTTAGTAAGTAATGGACACTTAACAAAATCTTTAACACTTTAACATATTAAAGATCCTTAATCACTTAAACATGTTAATCACAAAGGATTAACCACTTTTACAAGTGACACCAATGTCATTACTTGGCTAGCATCAAGCTAATGACATTGTAATCACTTACTTTAACAAATCCCATTACTTACCTTTATTAAGATTATGAGAATAACTTGAATTAACTTGAGCACCTTGACCACTTAGCACATAATCACATATACACATATAAATAACTTAACCGCTTAACTTGAATCTTAATCCCAACTTAGGTGTTAACATAGTAACACCTCTTTCTTAGTTCATATGATTTATAAGCTTCTATTTTATATTATATAATTCATGTACCATGTGTGTTTGATTATAATTTCGTTAAACTTCTTAATTTAAGCATTAGTATCTTATAATTAACCAATACCCGTGTACATAATTATTTAAGAATATGTTAACCCTAGAAAGCTTATAAATTGAACAATAACACACATAAAATCTTATAACACTAATTAAATCACTAATTGTGGTTTTCTTCAACTTAGGGTTTATATCAATTAAAGCCTAACATCAAATTAACACCTTAGAAAGGTTAGAAATACCTTATACTTGAAGAATTGAAGGTTACTAACTTCAATTACACCTACCCTAGCTTGAATTTGTGAAATCTTTTTCTTGTTCCTACTCCCAAATTGTGACAAACACACAGAGAGTATGCACTCTTGTTTCTGCCCTTTTTAGAATGCAGTAGAATAATACAGAACTATATTTATACTAAGATTTTCATTCTTAACCCTCAACTAAGTCAACTAATCAATTTATACCCCTCTTCTAATAATCTCAATAATTGACATGTCCTTTTAACTAAAATACCATACATAATTAGTCCTATGGGTTATTCTTTTACATACAATAATTATTAATATATTGCGCATTTAATATACTTATTATTCATAGCTTAGACAAATAAAATATATAATATAAAATTAATAATTAATAATTTAGGGGCGTTACAACTCTCCCCCACTTATTCATGATTGTGTCCTCTCAATCCATTCTTGATGTAAAGTCGGATAGTACTTAATCATTTCCTCCTCCAACTCCCATATAAACTCTGAATCTTTCCTATGCTTCCATTGGACTTTAAGCAATTTGATTTCTTTGTTTCTTAGGTTCTTAATCTTTTCATCTAGAATTGAAATCGGTTGTTCAACATAATTCAATTGGTCATTGACTTCAATTTCTTTCAAAGGCACATATGCCGCTTCATAAACCAAACATTTTCTTAAATATGACACATGAAAAGTATCATGTATTCCTACAAGTTCATTAGGTAGCTCAAGACGATAAGCTACCTTTCCAACTCTTGCAACGATCTTGAAATGACCAATAAATCGAGGACTCAACTTTCCACGATTTCTGAAACGAATTATTCCTTTCCAAGGAGACACTTTCAACATAACCATATCCCTTTCCTGGAACTCTATCGGACATCTTCTTTTATCGGCATAAGACTTTTGCCTGTCTTGTGCCATTTTTAATCTTTCTCTGATTTGATTGATCTTTTCCATTGTCTTTTGGACAATATCAGTACTTCCCAATTCTCTTTGCCCGATTTCTCCCCAACATAATGGAGTTCTACACTTCCTCCCATACAACATTTCATAAGGCGCCATTTTAATACTTGCGTGGTAACTGTTATTATAAGAAAACTCTGCAAGGGGCAAATGAGTAATCTAGCTACCACCAAAGTCAATGGCACTTGATCTTAACATATCATCTAAAGTTTAAATTGTTTTTTCGCTTTGACCATCCATTTGAGGATGATAAGATGTGCTCAAATTGACACGTGTGCCCATATCTTCTTGAAATTTGGTCCAAAACCGGGAAGTAAATCTACTATCTCTATCAGAGACAATAGATATAGGCATGCCATGTCGGGTAACAACTTGCTTCACATATAGCTCAGCAAGTGCCTCAAATGAATAAGTTTCTTTGATTGGCAAAAACAAGGCACTCTTAGTCTGACGATCTACAATCACCCAAATTGCATCATGATGACGTTGAGTTTTAGGCAATTTGGTGATAGATCCATTGTAATGTGTTCCCACTTCCAAACAGGTATATCCAATGACTGCATTTTACCATATGGGTTTTGATGTTCTGCCTTAACCTATGAGCAAGTTAAACATTGTTCCACATACTTCACAATTTCACGCTTCATACCTGCCACCAGTAATCGGATTTCAAATCATGGTACATTTTGGTTGCACCAGGATGAATGGAATATCTGGACTTATGAGCTTTATCAAGTATTAACCTTTTTAGCTCTGGAGAGTTCGGAATCCAGATTCTCTCATATCGAGTTTTTAATCCACGTGAATCCTCAACAAAGTCATGAACTTGACCTTTTATGCGTTCTGCTTTTATGTCATTATCTTGCCAGGCTTTGACTTGTACTTCTTTAATTTGGTCAAGTAGATTCGGAAGAATTGTGATTCATAGTGATTTGACAGTTAGTGAGTGATGCATAGCTTTTCTGCTATAGGCATCAGCTACCACATTAGCCTTTCTAGGATAATATAAAATTTCACAATCGTAGTCCTTTACCAAGTCTAGCCAATGCCTTTGTCTATGTTAAGATCACGCTAACTGAAAAAGTATTTGAGGCTCTTGTGATCAGTGTATATGGTACACTTAATGCCATAAAGATAATGTCTCCAGATTTTTAAGGCAAAAACGACTGCTGCTGTGACACTCCCCCAAAATAGGTATAAACTTATACCTAATCTCATGCATTTCTTACGCTGATTCCCTACTTAACTTTAAACTAAACTAATTGATGTGAGATAAGCCTAGCAGAGCCCAAAACTTTTGGACCAAAACTATTACGAAATTTATAATTATAAATTAATGAGAAAATTGCATGGATCGTCCCTGTGGTTTGCCCTAAATTGCACGCCACGTCCCTGTGCTTTTTTTTACCTAGCTCATCCCTGTACTTTCATTTTGTTGCATGGATCATCGCTGTACTTGCATTTTTTTGACATGGATCATCCCTGCGTTCATAAGGCAGAAGGACGACCCGCGCAACAAAATGATAGTACAAGGATGAGCTAGGTCAAAAAAAAGCACAGGGACGCGGCATGCAATTTAGGGCAAACCACAGGGACGATCCATGCAATTTTCTCTAAATTAATTATACAAAACATTATCGGAAGAAACCCGACAAAATAAATACGATAGTTGGTAAAACAAGTTTAGAGAAAACGCGAAAGTATTTTTGAATAATTATTTATTTAAAAATGTTATGCGAACAGTCTGAAGTAATTATAAAACATAAATTATTATACGTTTTATACAAAATGTCCCATACGCGACAAGAACCTACAAAACAAATCCGACAACCAAAATAATAAAAATTATTTTTATTACATCAACTAAGTATTTGGAAATATACTATTAAATAAATTTTATGAATAATTGAGTGGAACACGAGGTACAAATAATTGAACCCGTACCCGAAATTAACAGGTTAAAAACCCAAACAATTAACACAAACCAAAATATCTTTTGACAATACACTGCTTATACCATACTTTCCTTTTGAAATTAAGCCCGTATCACATTTTTATATACTCCCTCCAACAACTCAGATACACACATACTCTTACAATCACCAAACTCTAATAATTGAACACACCAACTTTCTTCTTCTTCCCGTGGAGCAAACAGACAGAGACAAAGCAAAGGCAACCAAATACTACAACATCAAAAATCATCAACTATCACCGCCATCTTCATTTTTTGTTCTTCATTAACATCACCGTATCATTATCATCATCATCATCTCGGATCATCATCACCATACTTATATCATTGTGAGAAATCTTTTTCTTTTATTTTTAATCTCATAAATTGTTGTTATAATATTTATATACTCGGTAATTGTGATAGATTGAGAACTGGAAACTAAGTAAAATGAAATTATTGGTGATGATGATTTTAGGATAAAAACGTTTAGTCTGTACAAAATTTGAGTATGTATACTAGCATATCAAATGTATATAATCACTTGGTAAAAGTTGTGTCATATCATCTACAACTTTGGTGTAAAATATAAAGCTCGAATTATAGCAAAAACTTGAGTGGATTTTAAGCTAAAAGCAGAGAATGGAACCGAGAACTGGACAGAAGAACACACCTGAATGGGTAAGAGACCCTACCCAATTGGGTGAACAAAGATACCCATTCGGGTAACTTTTGTTACCCGATCCGGTTAAACCCATGAAAACTTGAAAAGTGAAAGTACCCGCCGGGTACCTAGTTATCTGCCGGGTAAACTAAAAAATAACCCATACCTGGCCGGGTAAATGTTGATACCCGACTTGGTGAAGAATGTTACCCGATCGGGTAAAAATGGGTACCCGGTTGGGTGAGGCCTAACATACGCGATCGCGTATTTTTACCTAATCACGTACTTTAGTTCAAAAGTGACACAACAGTCCAACTCAGTGCACATTAAAAATTTCATCAAAATGTTAACTTCGTGGGACTAAGTAAATGACCCATGAAAACTTGAAAAGTGAAAGTACCCGCCGGGTACCTAGTTATCCACCGGGTAAACTAAAAAATAACCCATACCTGGCCGGGTAAATGTTGATACCCGACTTGGTGAAGAATGTTACCCGATCGGGTAAAAATGGATACCCGGTTGGGTGAGGCCTAACATACGCAATCGCGTATTTTTACCCAATCACGTACTTTAGTTCAAAAGTGACACAACAGTCCAACTCAGTGCACATTAAAAATTTCTTCAAAATGTTAACTTCGTGGGACTAAGTAAATAGATACGAATAAAATGAAGACAATATGAAATAATTGTAAACACGAAAATGTTACCGATATATATATATATATATATATATATATATATATATATATATATATATATATACTTTTATATCTCTATATATATACGCACAACAACAATTAATACGGGTATATAATATATACATACTTAGGAATATACGACGAATTAATTATATATATATATATATATATATCTATCGGTGTGGTCCAGAACTCACCTGGGAACGGGAAGACCAAATGCGAATCAAATACCCACAACTTTTCACAGACTCTCCTCACACGACAACTCAGAGCTAAATAAAAACGATGTTATATGTGTATATATATACCAAAACGAATTATATATATGTGTATGTATGTGTTTATTCATATATATATATATATATAAATATATAGATATATATATGCATAACAAATTGCACAACTCTAGAAATACAAATGAATTTCAGACTATCATCACCAACGAAGTGCACACTTTTCAAAACTCAAACGATGTTTCATCACGAACAAACTATTAACATAATTTGACAAACAATCAAAGTACTCATGTTAATACATATTTTGCGTATAGGTTGACTTACCTTGGGCAACATTCCTCTCATTTGCTAGCTATCACATCACTATTATACCGTGAGTTCACAACCCCTTTTCACTGTTTTGATGTTTTTAAAACATGGGATGAAAAACATAGCAAATGTTTTGCTACAGCATGCAATAACTGTTTATAAATACTGCATGTATGTACTCGAACTGATTATAAATGCTTCTATGCTTTATACAAACTATTTATGAAATGCTACTTTCATAATATCTTTGGGAAATAGACAACGAATCCTAGTACGGACCCAGACTTACAATGTAGTGCATAAAAGTCCTTATGGCTGCAGACTATAACCATTAGCTAGGTGCCTCTAGCAACTGAGTATACGGATAGTACTATCTCCGTGATGACCCTCCCACAGTTTTGGAGTGTATACTTATACGTCCTATTTGGCAAACAACTGTTGTTAGTCGTGGTTTTGTTATAGGGTTATGTCACGTTCCTTTAACTCGTCAGGTTTAGCTCACATTTCAAGGGATCACAGTCTAAGTCTTCCCACAAAACTTTTTAGGAAGTACTTTTCCTATAAACTGCTACTTTGAAAATGTTGATCCTTAGTTGGATTGACCTGTGTTTCCTAATAGCACTTGTTTAGGAAATGTTATTATTAATTGATTAACCTGTGTTTCCTACAAACTATTATTTTGGGAAATGTTACTCTTAATTGATTAACATGTGTTTCCTACAAACTATTACTTTAGGAAATTTTTCTCTTAATTGATAAACCTGTATTTCCTACAAAACAAACAACTATTATTATTAGGAAATGTTTTCCCTTAATGGCGATAAACTTGTGTTTTGTACACTACAACTATTTAACGGTGTATAAACAACTCGGTTTATTACACTACATACAAATATGTGAATTCACTCAACAATCATGTTGACGTTTTCTCTATGTTTTTCAGGGAATTAGTAGCGTAAGTAAGATCTGCATGCATTCAGGACGGACAACCCTTGAAGTCTTTGGATGACACTTATTTTGGGACACATAGGATTTCCTTTATATAACCACAAGTCATTGTGGTTATATTTACGAAATCTACTTTTGAATTATATATTTATATAACATAATGTTTCAAACTCTACTACTACTGTTACAACTTTTCTAAGTTGTAACCTTTTGTAAACTTATAAACTATTGGCATCTTAATATATTCCGTTCTGCTATAACCGTATGCTCTGATGAATGAATGTGTAATTGTTTGGTTGAAACTGCTCGCAACCCCGCCACATCACTAGCTTCCGCAATTACTCAAACTAATTGTAGATTAGCATTTGGCGGGGTGTGACAGCTGCTAATTCAAGATCATGAGTTGGGTACATCTTTTCATGTTCCTTCAATTGTCTAGATGCATAGGTAATGACTTTTCCACGTTGCATCAGTTCATAACCCAGACCATTATACGAAGCATAACAGAAAACAACCATATCTTCAGTACCATTAGGAAGTACCAAGATAGGTGCTTGACTAAGCTTTTGCTCATGGATTCAAAAAGCTTGTTCCGATTGTTCATTCCACTCAAAATTAATATTCTTTCGGGTGAGTTTAGGGAGTGGAGTAGCAATCTTTGAAAATTCTTGGATAAATCGTCTATAATAACCGGCTAATCCCAGAAAACTTCTAACTTCTGTTGGATTTGTTGGAGGCTCCCATTTCATCACTTCTTCAATTTTAGCAGGATCAACTTTTATACCTTGATCATTTACCACATGACCCAAGAATTGAACCTCGCGTAGCCAAAATTCACATTTCGAAAATTTTGCATAAAGCTTTTCATTTCTCAACGTTTGTAGCACTTGCCTCAAATGAACTTCGTGATCACCAGCAGATTTAGAGTAAATAAGAATATCATCTATGAACACAATCATGAATTTATCGAGCATAGGGCTGTATACTCGATTCATAAGATCCATGAATGCAGCTGGTGCATTTGTTAAACCAAAAGGCATAACCACAAATTCATAGTGGCCATACCTTGTTTTGAAAGTAGTTTTGGAAACTTTTTCTTCCCAAACTTTCAATTGATGATAGCCAGAATGCAGATCAATCTTAGAAAAGAAACTTGCACCCTGAAGTTGATCATACAAATCATCAATCCTAGGTAAAGGGTACCTATTCTTGATGGTTACCTTATTTAACTCCCTATATTCGATACACAGACGCATAGTGCCATCTTTCTTCTTAACAAAAAGTACCAGAGCTCCCCATGGTGAACTACTATGACAAATGAAGCCCTTGTGAAGTAATTCTTGCAATTGTTTCATTAATTCTTGCATTTCCGATGGGGAAAGTCCATAGGGAGTTTTAGCAATAGGTGTGGCTCCAGGCATGATATCGCGTAAAAAGTCACGTTTTTACCATCGATATCTCTCTTATTCTGGAAAAATACTTGGCATTTGGACTCAAACAACGCACAAATCATTGATAATATGCTATGAAGATCAAAAGAAGGTTGCACGAGCAAAATCAAGCAAAACTGCCAGAAAATGAAGATTCCACGCACGTTTGAAGATTCAAGTCATCAAAATGAGATTTCAAGGCAAAAGAGCCCATCACCAACATCCATCTCATCCAAGATGTTCATTTTCAAATTACGAATCCAACAGAAGAAGAATCAACAAAAATGGACGAAGAATGAAGATTCTACGTACGCTGGAAGATCCAAACGATTCGTACGACACATCCAAAGTTCAGAGACATATTTTTGGGATTTCTTTTCATCAAAAGCTTCTTTTTTGAATTACGAATCCAACGCAAAAAGAATCAACGCAAACGGACGCATAACGAAGAAAACACGCACGAATCGAGAAACGAGGCAACAGGCGACGAACCGGTGTGGGGGGTGCCAGCCGCCGCCGGCAAGCCACCCCACCGCTGCCGGCTAGCACATGGCCACCGCCGGCCGCCACTCTCCCGCACGGATCATGCTTTTTTTTTTCTTTCGTGTACCCGGTGCTAGACCTTTACATGCTTTTCGTACCTGGTGCCACCACCTTTTCCACCTTTTGCTATTGTGAGCTTCCACTTGCTAAAATGCACCGAAACTCCCCAATAAATAGGAGGCATGAGGCTCATTTTCAAAAAACACACCTAAGGATACCAACACACCAAAACACCTACACATTCTACATTTCTTTATTGTAATATTAGTAGTAATTCTTCCTAGTTAATTAGACTAGCTAATTAACTAATCAAGGATGATTTGTACGGAGGTGCTCCGGGATGCATATTTTAGCTACGAGTTATTGTACTTCTTTCCAGGTGTTAATCTATCTTTCATATTTAATATGCTTGTCTTTTCTTTAGTAAATTTAAATATGCATGATAGAACAACCATGATTAGCTAAATAACTCAATTGTCTGCTATGATAGTCGTTTAGAAAGTATTAAATATGTGACTATGTGGTATGTTATGAGATTGCGGATGGTTTACTTTACAAATGGATATAGGAATTAAATCTTTATCGTTTATCTGCCCAACTCATGTTATGACTAAAACTTTATCCAAAAATAAACGTAGCTAACTCATAGGATACAGGTCACTTAGTTATACTATGTTAGATTGAATCATTGAGCTTGGCATGGCCGGTGTTCTCTAGACCAAAATAGGATCCAAGAGACACGGAACATGGGAGTAGAGGTAGATTAAGATTAAATTCATATAGATGATATTTTTGAGACAACTTTCGGAATATCATCAACTTAGATAATACTTTTGTATGCTTAAATTGAACTGTTGCTTTGATCGTCTTATTGCATGTTCTTGTTTGATTGTTGCCTTAGGATCATCATGATAGTAAAATTTAAACGACATTAATCATCGTGAAATAATATGACGGCCCCTATTCGACTGTTCTTTAATATAGTACTGGAAACGCTTACGGCGGAGTACAAATGTATGGAAGTCAAGAACGACCGAAGGTATTTGTATTATGAATCGAATAACAAACGTATTACTTAGGTTTCTATTTGTGGCGTAAATCATCCCTATTTTGTTGCATCCCTGAGTAATGATAATAACTTGTATGAATAAGTGATGACATGTTATCCGGCCGTCTAGACCAGTTAGCCCAACCTATTCCGGTGAGGATAACCCTCATTCATAAGATTGTTTATTCAACAAACTATGCCATGATTCGGGCATCTATGACGACCGAGATTGGGGAATAGGATTCGAGGTTAACTGGCGGATAATGTGGGTGTACATTTGAGAGAACTTTCGGTGTACACTTTAATATATTTTGCAATCCACGTGACATTCTATTTTCCCGATTGTGGACACCTCCGCGTTAGCCCGATAGAAGGATTGTAGTAATAGCTCACATCAACTTACGAATTTATCTTCATTAGAACTCTCCATATTTAACAACCTTTAAACCACGTTATAGTAGACAATCGCTTTAATTGCTGAACGCCCGAAGTAACCTCCACTTTTTAATTCAATCTAGTTTAATTTACTTCGAAAAACCCAAAACCAAAACCAACTCTTTCAACTCCAGCTAAATGCATAAAAGCTTCTAAACCACCTAGTTTCAATTTGTCATGCTTTGAAAAATGATCCTAGTTTATACTTGTCCTTTGCTATCCCTTTGATTAGCATAATAAGTAACCCTAGGTCCCAGCCTTACAAATTAAAAACCCACTGCTGTGTCACGTCACCATTAGAAATCCCAACGATCGGTGCCTGTCGCAACAAGTTTTTGGCGCCGCTGCCGGGGATGCATCGGCAACCGATTTTAGGATTTAGTAACTTTAATATTTAGCGATCCTTTTGAAAGATTAACATCAATCAAAAGTTACATTTCTTGCCTTTAGGATTAGATTAGATTAGTCTTACCAACTATGTCAACACCTTATCCTGATTGGACCCAACTTTTGGATAATTCTTCCCCCACAAGTTACTCATTTTCCTCAAAATCACTTTTGCCACTTTTTATGCTTGAACAAGACCGTATAAACAAAAGAGTAATCGGATTTCAAGATAACATTGACGCCATGATAAAAATTTCAGAAAAATTAATCTCTAACATGGAATCCATTTTGAAAAACTTAAGTTTTATTGAGGAAAACACTAACCCACCAAGTGACGATGTGTTAATCGTAACAAGAGGAGGTAAAGTAACCAAAGTTGATCCACCGCCACCAGATAACACTCCCGAAAACACTTCTTTGCCCACACCTACACCTAGTGAAAATGTGTCAGTTGACATCCCTGTCACAATACCTGACCCATCACCAGCCAAAACTCCAGATAATGTACCTCGAACGAGAATACCTTATCCTGGTAGACTTAAAAAGGAAAAACAAGAAGCCCAATTCGGTAAATATATGGAAATATTTAAAAGCCTACACTTAAACGTTAGATTATTAGATGCTTTAGTAGAAATGCCCTCGTGTGCTAAATTCTTTAAAGAACTCCTTTCAAACAAAGAAAAACTTAGGCAAATAGTTAGTTTACCCTTGAATGCTGAATGTTCATCAATTGTACAACGTGGTCTCCCACCTAAATTAGGCGATACTGGACGTTTTACTATACCCTGTTTTCTCCAAGGAATTCAAATTAGTAACGCCTTAGCAGACCTAGGTGCTAGTGTTAATCTTATGCCTTATTCCCTCTACAAGAAATTAGGATTAGATGACCTATTACCTACTCGTATGACTATCCAATTAGCTGACAGATAAGTTAAACTCCCTCGAGGAATTGCTGAAGATGTCATGGTCAAAGTAGATAAGTTCGTTTTTCCAGTGGACTTTATTGTCATGGACATAGAGGAAGACACTCATATCCCGCTCATCCTAGGCAGACCATTCCTAAATACTGCTGTCGCACCCCCAAATTTACTGTGCGGAAGCGAATCGGGTCGGGGCGCGACTAATCAAATATCACAAGCACATAAGATAAAGTGAACGACTCTATATGCGTCGTTTACTGCTTACATTGACATAATAAAAGTTTACAATGTAATAATGTTTACAAAAGCTCGTAATTAATGTCTAGAGATTCTAAGGCATATCTAGTTTTACAAAATGTAGAAATGCAGGGGAATCTCCTGGTGTCTGTATGCGACTCGAGCTAATAATCCTGAGCAGATTTACTACTGCTGAGTACCTGAGAATACATACTAAAAAGTCAGCTAAAAGCTGGTGAGCTCACAGGTTTGTATAGATAAACATGATGTGCGAACCATGAGATTTAATATAATGATTTGCAATCAAGCAAATAAAATAGATGTATATCACTGCCATGAGCCCATAGTTTGAGCTTAACTGAGGTGTCAGGATCACAACCAAGTGCCTGAGCGAGGGTGCCTCCCTGCGAGTGCCTAATCTACACTCGTATGAACAAATGCTAATGCGTCCGTTTGACCAGTTAGTGCGTGCTAACCCGGACGGGGATTGTCAATCCCATATGGTACCATACACTAACAATCGCGCTAAATCCATATAAACAAACTATGTAGTGGAGGGCTTTAAAATGATTAGCAAAACAACTCATGCAGTATATATCGAGGTTTAGTACTCATGTCCACATGTAAAACAAAACGAGTATGTATTCCCACCCCTGGGTTAAAAACAGTAAAATGAGGGGCTATGAGACTCACCTGAGTCTGGTGTGTTGCTATCAAGCAAGTATGATGTTGCACAAGGTGATGTTGTCCGAAGACTGTAACCTGTCTGGCGTTCAAAACGTGCAAGGTTATAAGTATATGTAGACGTCTCAAAAGACCGTCCATGCTAGCTGTTCATCCAACTAGTAGTGTCCAAATAATTTGGTTGTTTGATTGATTAGTTTGAGTTTTGAAAATATGTACGGCCCGTTGGTGATGGTTTACAAAATATGTTTCGCAAATATCATTTTAGTTGTCTTATGTCAAGTTGATTCATAATACTCTTGTAATATTATTGTTTTCGGCGTTTAAGCTTTAGGGTTTACTAAGGTATATGTATATACATATATATGTGTGACAATTTTATGGTCTGAAAGTGTAGAGTCTCGAAACTTAGAATTATAAAAGTGAAATTTTTCAAAAGTGAGTCCGATAGTCCAAAGGATCCGACAATACATTAGGTCCGTGAGTCAAAGAAAGTCAAGGCCACAATTAATCTGACAATAGGGTACTGCGTCAATAGGATTCTCAGACATTGTTCATGCGACAATGGTAATTCACGGACATTGTTCATGCGACAATAGTAATTCACGGACTTTGTTTAAGCGTTAATGATATTCACGGATTTTGTTTATGCATTAATGATATTCATGGAGTAATTTATGCGTTAATGATATTCACGGATGAATTTATGCGTTAATGATATTCACGGATTAATTTATGCGTTAATGATATTCACGGATTAATTTATCCGACAATAGGGATTGTCGGATTTTGTGAAGTGGCAAAAACAGTCCCTACACTTTGGTTTTCTAGATCTTAACTCGACAAGTCTCTCGATTTAACCAACTTCTAAATCGAATCAAGCCTAACTAAAAATCATACATGTTCTCCTATATGCCTAGTGTAAAACTGCACTTTATGGTGTTTTTATATACTCATTTACTATTTTTAACAAAAATACTTTGAATGGTGGTCAGATTTGGTCTAAAACAAATATTCATTCAAAGAGTGATTTATACATCAAAATACGGACATTTCTGGAAATGGTCCAAGAAGAACTTTTTAAAGTTAACAAATTATGTGAGGTTTTGGCACTGGTCTCATATGTTTTAGTGGTTTAGAATTCAAGATATGGTCTCGAGAAGGAGGTAGATATTTCTGTCCGCCGAAACAGTAATGCGCACCTTAACAGGAATATTATTTAAAAATAGTAAACGAAATCGATATGTTACGAAGTTGGTGTCGTTGGAAAGCTAACATCACAGGCTACATTTTAGGCTTAAGAAACATTCATTTTAGTTAAGATATGAATTTTATAAAAATCGTGGAAATTGACCAACTTTCTGGACAGAAAGCAGTGTGAATATAAGTTCATGAAAAATGAGTTTTAGCTTATACTTTGGACATAATCTTGTTAAACGAACAACTAAACATATATATAAGTATATTTAAAGTAAAACTAGTAGAATATTAAGAGTTCTTACAAGAGGATCAAAGATCTAGAGTCGAAATGCAAAATGATGCGACAACCGAGCCTTTCCTTCGATTTTCTTCAAGAACTTGATGGTGGATGATGATGGTCTTGTGGTGGTTGGATGGTGGTGATTTGGGGCTGTGGTGTTGGCAGGGATTTCGTCGATGAGGGAGTAGGAGAGAAGGAATTTAGTGGAAATGAGAGAAGTGGTATGGTGTGAGTTGAAAAGTGAGGTATGGTGGTGTGTGATGATTTTCACAAGTAAGGGGAAGGAGGGCATGGGGGCATGGCCTCATTTTTCTGCAGAATTTCGTGGGCTCCCACTCCATGTGGATGCCTAAATTGTTTACTCAAAGTTGTACTCCGTGCGGTGTTCGTTTACCCATTCGTTTAGATGTTTATTTTAGGCGTTAAACGTTTGACACTTGTGTTTATCTAACGGTTTAAATCTCGATACTTCAAATAAATACTTACCATCCGAAATGATATATTTTAATTTATAAAATATATTTTGACGTTTATTTGATTATCGGGCGCGTTTTGCGCGTTTTTGGTCGTTTCTGTGCATTATATACAATACGAAATGCTTATGAAATATTATCGCAATAATATTTGGAAATAAGTATGTTTATCAAATAATCTCATATTATTTAACAAATTGAGTTCACCAACGTCCGTATTAATGTATCGGGATCCGCCCGATATGAAAATGCACGATTGACATAATCGCGTACGTGTATATATATTCCAATATATATATATATATATTGATACATACAATTAGCCTAATCTAGCCCTAATTACATGTATTAGCAGATGATTAGGAACTAATAACTAGCCCTAATTTGTCGGTTGTCACAACTGCCAAGGATGTAATTGATGTTAACGAAAAATCTTTAAAATTGAGAGTTGGGAAAGAGGAGGTCACCTTTAATGTCGATCGATTAATGAAGCAACCTCTGGAAGAGGACCTTGGTTTGTGTGATACCATGCAGGGTATTTTTGATGAGCATCACCACGAAGTACTAGCACTATCCAGCCAGGATCCGATACCCAACACCATAATCACCGTTCGAAAGCTGTGTAATGAGGACCCTGGGCTGTACTCCGCAATCGCTTCGCCAACAACATCCAACGAACTACTATTTCCGCTGTTTGAAAAGAAGTCCCCTCACATCGATGGTAAAACAGTTGTTGTTCCATTAGGGTGCGGTACACCGATACCTTGGCTAAAGAGAGATAAACCCATATTCAATGAACCAAACCCATTTCCCTCAATTAGAGAGATCTTGGATTCATTCAAAGGAATGAGTGTTGAGCCACCATCGTTTGAACTACAATTAACCAATCAACCCGAACCACTGCCGTTTTCAAACCATGAAATCACCATAAACCAATCTTCATCCGCTCAATTTCAAGAATTCCAATTCACTAACGACGGAGAGATCATCATCACCAGAAATGATGAAGTTTCCTCATCATCAGTCAACAAGTACGAGCTAAAGACAGACGAATTCTCAAATAAAACCGAGTGGGTTAAAATAGCATCAATCTCCACATCTGAGCCCGAGACGGACGAAGCACCATTCCAAGCTGAATACGAAAAGCTGAATAGAGACGAGACAACTAGAATGAAGCCGTCTATCGAGGAGCCACCAAACTTGGAATTAAAAGAACTACCACCTCACCTTGAGTACGCTTACCTCCATGGAACATCACAACTCCCGGTGATAATATCAAAAGAGTTAAAACCCGAGGAAAAAGCTAAACTCATTGATGTTCTGAAATCGCACAAGAAGGCAATTGCATGGAAAATTTCCGATATACAAGGAATCAGTCCAAACTACTGCACACACAAGATCCACATGGAAAACGATTTCAAACCATCCGTACAAAGGCAAAGAAGGGTAAATCCTAAGATTCAGGACGTGGTCAGAGGTTATCAAACTCTTAGATGCTGGATTGATCTACCCAATATCCGACTCACCTTGGGTTAGCCCTGTTCAAGTCGTACCAAAAAAGGGAGGAATGACGGTCATTACAAACGAAGAAAATGAGCTTATACCAACTCGGACGGTTACCGGTTGGAGGGTTTGCATCGATTATCGAAAGTTAAACGAAGCAACTCGCAAAGATCACTTCCCGCTTCCATTTATTGACCAAATTCTCGAAAGGTTATCAGGAAATGAATTCTACTGTTTCCTTGATGGTTTTTCCGGGTATTTCCAAATCCCGCTCGATCCGAAGGGCCAAGAGAAGACAACGTTCACGTGTCCCCATGGAACATTCGCATACCGACGAATGACGTTTGGATTATGCAACGCACCTGCAACATTTCAAAGATGCATGGTTGCAATTTTCCATGACATGATTGAACAATGCATGGAAGTCTTTATGGACGATTTCTCTGTCTTTGGAGACTCTTTCGCATCATGTCTATCCAACCTCGATAGAATGCTCGCCAAGTGTGAAGAATCAAACCTCGTGTTAAATTGGGAAAAGTGTCACTTTATGGTGAAGGAAGGAATAGTTTTAGGACATCGAATATCCATGTCCGGAATTGAAGTAGACAAAGCAAAGGTCGAAACCATCGCCAAACTTCCACCACCAACCAACGTCAAGGCCATTAGAAGCTTTCTAGGACATGCTGGGTTCTACCGCCGTTTTATCAAGGACTTCTCCAAGATTTCTCGACCTATCACCTACCTTCTAGGAAAAGACATCAAGTTTGTGTTTGATGAGAACTGCATGAAGGCTTTCAATTACCTGAAGAAGGAGCTTACAAATGCACCAATCATGGTCGCTCTAGATTGGAACCTACCATTCGAAATCATGTGCGATGCTAGTGACTTCGCTGTTGGGGCAGTTCTAGGTCAAAGGAAGGATAATCACTTTTGACCAATCTATTACGCTAGTAAAACACTTACAGATGCTCAAGAGAACTATACAACTACAGAAAAAGAGCTGCTAGCCGTGGTATTTGCCTTTGACAAATTTAGATCCTACCTGATATTATCCAAAACAATAGTATATACGGATCACTCAGCTCTAAAATACCTCTTCAAAAAGCAAGACGCAAAGCCTAGATTGTTACGATGGATTCTACTCCTACAAGAATTCGACATCGAGATAAAAGATAAGAAAGGAGCAGAAAATGTCGCCGCAGATCATTTAAGTCGACTTGAAAATCCGTCAATGGAACAACTTGCAGAAAGAGATATTAAAGATCGATTTCCAGAAGAGCAGTTAATGAGTTTAGGAGAACAAGGCTCGCAATTCACTGACGATCCTTGGTTTGCAGACATTGCCAATTTTGTAGTTGGAGGGATCACAAGAAAAGGGATGATCTCATCGCGAAGACAAAAGTTCTTCCGCGACGTCAAATATTACTTTTGGGATGATCCATGTTTGTTCAAAGTCTGTCCCGACCAAATAGTAAGAAGATGTGTCGATGGGAAAGAAGCCGAACATATACTCCACCAAAGCCATCACGGACCCACCGGAGGACATCATGCAGCTAATCTGACAGCAAAGAAAGTCTACGACTCAGGATTCTACTAGCCCACCATTTTCAGAGATGCACAAGACTTGGTGAAATGGTGTGATATTTGCCAAAGGTTTGGAAATATCACAACGCGTAACGAAATGCCGTTGACGAATATCCAAGCATGTGAAATATTTGACATATGGGGTTTAGACTTCATGGGACCATTTCCGAAATCTTACGGAAAAGAATACATTCTAGTAGCTGTCGATTACGTATCAAGATGGGCCGAAGCCCAAGCCTTTCCAACAAATGATTCAAGAGTCGTAACCAAGTTCTTAAAACATCTATTCTGTCGGTTTGGAACACCTCGAGCAATCATCAGCGATCGAGGCACGCACTTTTGCAATACTCAGTTTATTAATATGGTGTTACCCACAAAACCTCTACGGCCTATCACCCGCAGACGAATGGACAAGCAGAGATTACAAAACGTGCACTAAAAAGGATCTTGGAATGAACAGTTGGTCAACACAAGGAAAGATGGGTAGACAAGCTAGATGATGCTTTATGGGCATTTCGAACAGCTTATAAAACGCCATTAGGAACAACCCCCTATAGGCTCGTTTATGGAAAGGCATGTCACCTCCCGATTGAACTAGAATACAAAGCTTACTGGGCACTGAAGAACTGTAGTTTAGATCCTACGATAACAGGAACGCACCGGAGAATGCAGCTAAATGAACTAGCGGAGTTGAGGGATCAAGCTTATGAAAGTTCCTAGAAATTTAAGGAAAGAACCAAGTTGCTCCACGATTCAAAGCTCCGCCCCACACGCTTCAATCCAGGTGATAAAGTTCTACTCTTTAACTCCCAATTTAAGAAATTTTCTGGTAAGTTCAAAACATGATGGAGTGGTCCTTTCACAATCTCTAAAGTATTTCCCTATGGTGCCATCGAACTCGAAGATCCAGAAGGAAATTTCAAAGTAAACGGTCACCGATTAAAACACTACGTAGAAGACTTCCCCTTAAATGAGGAAGTCTATAACTACGAACCACCCTAATAGAAAAATGGGTATAAAAGAGTCAAGCTACGAGACTCGATAAACAAAGCGCTCTTGGGAGGCATCCCAAGACTACCTTACATTTTCAACATTAATTTTCCTTTACTGTTATGTTTGAACTAATCCAATTTTTATGCAGTACCTCGCCTTACAAAAGACTAATGATTTTAGACCATTAACCTTTTGTATTTTGCAGGATGAGTTCGCAGTCAGACAGAGCACGAGCCCCCAGTCAGAGACGCTCGCGTGCCATACACCACTCCCGGAGTTCATCACCGGGTAGTAGCATGAGGACTGTCAGGGGTTCCCAGTCACCACCTACTAGTTTGGATGAGATTTCGGCAGACTCGGTGGAGGTGTACGTTCAGGAGTCATTCCTGTTATGTCCCATCCATTCCAGGTTACCTTCATCTCACCGACCAGCGGGACAGACTGTAGGGACCTCCAGAGTACCCACCTTTGAGCATGGGGTTACTACTGCGGACCCTGCTGTCACTTGGTCTATACTGAGAGCCCTTGAGGTCCAGCACACCACCATCTCTGAGATCCACATTGCTCTAGGCCTTCCCTCCACACCTGTATGCCCCTTTCAGATGGGAGCTGATCCCGCTCCGCACATTCCACCTTGGGACTTATTCCCACCTTGGAGCTTGACTGCGCAGGACCACCCCACTTTCATGGACTCACTAGAGGAGGAGACTGCTGCCCTGGACGCTTGGATTCAAGATCCGGAGAATGGCACTGCATCTCCTGTCAATACCATCGAGGAGTCAACATCTCCTACATCGATCGTGGATAACACGATCTTTATGGATGATGACTTCACCGATTGGGAGGCACTCTATGCTGACATGGATTAGCTTTTATTAGTTATTTTTTGTTTAATATTAACTTATATTGACACTTGTGTTTTCTGAAGGATGTGTACTATGCAGAATTCAAAGTAGAATTTGTGGAACAAGTTCATTTTTAATGAGCCTGGTCCATTTTAGCAAATTCACACACTTGAATCTGGTCCATAAAATCC
Source organism: Pseudognaphalium luteoalbum (assembly GCA_963422505.1). Lineage (NCBI taxonomy): Eukaryota > Viridiplantae > Streptophyta > Magnoliopsida > Asterales > Asteraceae > Pseudognaphalium > Pseudognaphalium luteoalbum. Next base: position 56,869,296 of record OY730196.1, read on the forward strand.
AATGGCAACGCACGCAGCACAAGGAAGTATCTCTTCTAACCTTATTTTGCTTGATTTAATACGCTAAAATTCTTAGTAAAACTCTAAGTGTGGGATTACAACTCGCAAATAATGACTTCAAAAATATTGACCCTTATTCAAAAATCTAAGTGTGGGATTGACCTAACTTAGAATTAGAACATTAGGAACAATGTTCTTTTAAGTATGGGATAGCAGTAGGATTGACTACTGTATTGCAACATAAACTTTTCATCAAACTTTTTAGCAAAACTCAGATTTTCAACAAAATTTTCAAATTTTTTTGAATCAAAGTCAAAAAGGGTATTTCTGGTCAACAAAAGTTCAAAAGGTTTGGCAAAATGACTATGACGAGCAAAACTCTTTGATAACTTTCAAACCAAGTTTCAAAACAAGCGATCGCATGACTAGGCACAAAACCACCCAAAATGAGTGAGGAATCTTGAGCCATATAAAAGCATCCATCTTTAATGCTTCACTTTTCAATTGTGAGTGTGCCGATGTATGCTCTCTAGAATCAGAACTTGTTCAAGGAATACATTTCGAGATTACAAAAATGGGCGTCATACGTGACGAAGGTGCAATTAGAAGACCTCGACATTCCCTAGGATAAGAACCCTCTCATAAAACCCCTGCTTTCAAACCCAACCAATGCTCACCTTCAGCATTAAAGATCAGTGGAAAACATGCTGAGCCTTAGCCTTCATTTCAAAAACTCGCTTCAAAAGCCAATCCCTTATTTCATCTTTTGGCCATAGCCTAAGTTTCTATTCTGTCAGAAGAATTATTATAAGAAGTACGGAGCGTTCCCCAAAGGATGATCATCATCTGTAAAAGGAGCTCCGAGAAAAAGAAATTCAACAAAAGCAAAGCTGTCAGAAGGAACCTAAAAGCCCAAGGATCATTTAAAGCCAAGGGAAAGGTTCATCAAAAGAAAACTTGAAAGAAAAGGCTGCAAAAGAAGGCTCAAAGAGAGAAAAATCCAAAAAGAAGCACTACTAAGCACCAAAGATAAGTCATCACAGACAACTCTTAGGCTATATTAAACCCTCAAATAAACCACCTACAAAACCCTTCATCCATATACACTACTTCCACCCTCTTGCGAATGTCTAGGGATAATTAGCATCGTCCTCATTTAAGTATTGTAGATTTGATTCTCGATCAAGCCTATGATAACGGAAGAGCTACATGACTGGCCCCTGAGTGAATTAGAAGATAGGAAACCCGATACACTTGAGTGAATTGAGTGACCTCCTGTGAGGGCCTCAGTCATGTATATCTTACATTATGAAGATTGAAAAGAGAGCTTGTTAGAACCTAAGGTTTGGGGAAACATCAAAGGATGGAACCTCGTCCGAAGTCTTTTTACTAAACCTACAGGAATCAAAGTTCTCCGGAATATGAAGACACCCTTCCAACCTTTCATCACAATTTTACGAAGGTTTGCTTGAGGACAAGCAAAGCTCTAAGTGTGGGATACTTGATATCGCGTAAAAAGTTACGTTTTTACCATCGATATCTCTCTCATTCTGGAGAAATACTTGGCATTTGGACTCAAACAATGCACAAATCATTGAAAATATGCTAAGAAGATCAAAACAAGGTTGCACGAGCAAAATCAAGCAACACGGCCGAAAAATGAAGATTCTACGTACGCCGGAAGATCCAAATGATTCGTACGACACATCCAAAGTTCAGAGACATATTTTTGGGATTTCTTTTCATCAAAAGCTTCGTTTTTGAATTACGAATCCATGCAAAAAGAATCAACGCAAATGGACGCATAACAAAGAAAACACGCACGAATCGAGAAACGAGGCAACAGGCGACGAACCGGTGTGGGGGGTGCCAGCCGCCGCTGGCCAGCCACCCCACCACCGCCGGCTGGCACATGGCCACTGCCGGCCGCCACTCACCCGCACGGACTGCGCTTTTTTGTCCTTTTGTGTACCCGGTGCTAGACCTTTACGTGCTTTTCGTACCTGGTGCCACCACCTTTTTCACCTTTTCGTACCTGGTGCCACCACCTTTTCCACCTTTTGCTATTGTGAGCTTCCACTTGCTAAAATGCACCAAAACTCCCCTATATATAGGAGGCTTGAGGCTCATTTGCAAAAAACACACCTAAGGATACCAACACACCAAAACACCTACACATTCTACATTTCTTTATTGTAATATTAGTAGTAATTCTTCCTAGTTTCTAGCTAGTTAACTAATCAAGGAAGATTTGTACGGAGGTGCTCCGCGATGCATATTTTAGCTACGAGTTATTTTACTTCTTTCCAGGTGTTAATCTATCTTTCATATTTAATATGCTTGTCCTTTATTTAATAAATTTAAATATGCATGATAGAACTACCATGATTAGCTAAATAACTCAATTGTCTGCTATGATAGTCATTTAGAAAGTATTAAATATGTGACTATGTGGTATGTAATGAGATTGTGGATGGTTTACTTTACAAATGGATATAGGAATTAAATCTTTATCATTCATCTGCCCAACTCATGTTATAACTAAAACTTTATCCAAAAATGAACGTAGCTAACTCATAGGATACATGTCACTTAGTTTTACTATGTTAGATTGAATCATTGAGCTCGGCATGGCCGGTGTTCTCTAGACCAAAATAGGATCCAAGAGACACGGAACATGGGAGTAGAGGTAGATTAAGAATAAATTCATATAGATGATATTTTTGAGACAACTTTCGGAATATCATCAACTTAGATAATACTTTTGTATGCTTAAATTGAACTATTTCTTTGATTGTCTTATTGCATGTTCTTGTTTGATTGTTACCTTAGGATCATCATGATAGTAAAATTTAAACGGCATTAATCATCGTGAAATAATATGACGGCCCCTATTCGACTGTTCTTTGATATAGTACTGGAAACGCTTACGGCGGAGTACAAATGTATGGAAGTCAAGAACGACCGAAGGTATTTGTATTATGAATCGAATAACAAACGTATTACTTAGGTTTCTATTTGTGGCATAAATCATCCCTATTTTGTTGCATCCCTGAGTAATGATGATAACTCGTACGAATAAGTGATGACATGTTATCCGGCCGTCTAGACCAGTTAGCCCAACCTATTCCGGTGAGGATAACCCTCGTTCATAAGATTGTTTATTCAACAAACTATGCCATGATTCGGGCATCTATGAAGACCGAGATTGGGGAATAGGATTCGAGGTTAACTGTCGGATAATGTGGGTGTACATTTGAGAGAACTTTCGGTGTACACTTTAATATATTTTGCAATCCACGTGACATTCTATTTTCCCGATTGTGGACACCTCCGCGTTAGCCCGATAGAAGGATTGTAGTAATAGCTCACATCAACTTATGAATTTATCTTCATTAGAACTCTCCATATTTAACAACCTTTAAACCACGTTATAGTAGACAATCGCTTTAATTGTTGAACGCCCGAAGTAACCTCCACTTTTTAATTCAGTCTAGTTTAATTTAGATCGAAAAACCCAAAACCAAAACCAACTCTTTCAACTCCAGCTAAATGCATAAAAGCTTCTAAACCACCTAGTTTCGATTTGTCGCGCTTTGAAGAACGATCCTAGGTCATACTTGTCCTTTGCTAGCCCTTTGATTAGCATAATAAGTAACCCTAGGCCCCAGCCTTACAAATTAAAAACCACTGCTGTGTCACATCACCATTAGAAATCCCAACGACCGGTGCGTGTCGCAACAAGGCACAAGTTCAATACGAAACTCAACTTGTCTTTCGGGTGGAACTCCTCAAGAAATACATCAGGAAAATCTTTTACTACCAGAATTTCATCAATTTTAGGAGAAGACTTTTGAGTATCTACCACATGTGCCAAAAAGGCTAGGCAATCTTGTAGTAAATGTCGTTTGGCACGAGCGAGTGTACAAATAGATAATGGAGACTTTCTCTTTTCCCCGTATATATCAATGACTCCCCCACTAGGTGATGTAACCCGAATTATTTTTATTTCTCACTGGATAATAACATTATGTTTATCTAACTAATCGATGCCTATCATAGCGTCGAATTCACCCATTTTCATTGGGATAAGATTTATGATAAAGATTTCATTGTCAATTTCTAATTGACAACCACGGTACACGTTAGTCACATAAATAATCCTATCATCAGCAACTTCAACATCTAATGGAGTGTCTAATGCAGATAAGGGAATTGAAAAATCAGAACAAAACCTTTCAGATACAAATGATCTCGAGGCACCCGAATCAAATAACATGTATGCAGGTTTTTGATTTATAAAGAAGGTACCTGTCAATACGTCTGTGGCCCTTTTAGCTTCTTCAGCAGTGATTTGAAAAGACCGACTCTTGGCCTTTGGTGGTTCATCAACTTTTCTTACATTATAACGAAGAGGTGGAAGTGGAGCAGGGGCCCTCAAGTCAGGACATTCAGCTTTGATGTGTCCCGACTTATAACAATTATAACATACCCTAATTGGGTTAGGGCAATCACGAGAAAAATGACCCACTCTCCTACATTGATTACAAGCGCTGGATCCAAATCGACATTCCCTGAAGTGCTTTTTATGAAAAGTCTTGTACTCGGGAATATCTTACTTTTCTCCTCTCCTTTCTTCCTTCTTAGAACCTTCACCAGATTTGAATTTCTTTGAGGAGTATGAAAATGATTCAACTTTTCATTTTGAAGTATTCCGTGCCAACTCAAGCTCTTGAAACCGAGCTTCATCTATCATTTCTTCAAGACTTTGACAACGTTTTAAACTTACTAATTGTCGAATTTCGGGCTTTAAGATTTAATGGAAATGATCAATGAGTATCCTGGGATTTTCCATGTATTCAGCACAAAAGTTATCTCGATCCAAAAACAATCCAACTAGCTCATTAATTGACTCCGTCGTTTGTTCCATGGATATGAACTCACAATGAATCTTCTTCAAATCGGCTTCTTGTGAGTAAGCATGATTAAACATCTCCTTAAATTCATCCCAAGTAAGATTTTTAATTGCTTCAGCGCCCTTGGTGCGGCACTGAACTTCCCACCAACACTTAGCTCGGGATTTAAGAAGATTAGCTGCATACTGTACCTATAATCTGTCGGGACATTCAGTAGTGGTGAATGCCCCTTCAACTTCTGAAATCTACCTTTGAGCTTTAATAGGATCCATATCCCCATTGTAAAATGGTGGATTACAAGCAGAGAAATCCTTATAACTAAACTTTTGTTTTTCTTCAGGAATTTGTGCCACAGGTAGATCAACACATGGCACATTACCGAAAATATTTGCTTCTTCTTCCCGTATATAGAATTCATCAGTAATAGTCTCTGTAATTCTACCAAGCAAAAAAGGAAGAGATGCCTCCTGGGCACGAGCAACTTCTTGTGGAATTAAAGTACTTAATTCAGGTAAGGATAACCTAGCTTCATGTGCAGGAGACCTTGGTCTTTTACCATTGCCTCCTGCTTCTCTATTAAGGGCTCTACCTTGTGGATCGAGCCCAAGATTCAAGTCAATCTTTCTTTCGTTCATCTTAACTGAAAGTAGACACAACAATTTAATACATATACTTTATCGATTAATATCTCTACTTACTCTTAATTTACTGTGACATCCGTCACCAAAAATGTAATTTGAAAATCTCAATTTAAAATCATTTCTTATTTATATTCAAGTTCGTTAATGATAACTTATATATTCGCTTTGGGCATGAAAATATTTCCTTAATTATTTATGAAAGTTATACGATTATATAAATATACGCGAATATGAAAACAATTAAATTGTGAGTATTAAATCTTAAAATATCACGGGCCAACTTAGTTCATAATTTGTCAATTTTGGCCCAAAGAAAATTATCCAACTCCCAAAATCCCAAACCTAACCCAACCCACACAATCTAGAACTATAAAAGGCATCCTAAAATACAACCCTAACATTTTTTTATCACAATAATCGTCCATGATGCTGTCCCAAAATTTCAGTCACGAACAGAGGCCGATTTGACCCATTTACGTTCGTTTTCAGGCTTCGGTCAAAACTAGAAAGTTGTAGATCCCGATGTTTTAAGTAATTTCTTCATGTTTCGGCCTCTGAAACGCAAAAGATTATTTTATAAAAATTATTTCGTAAACTGCTACTGTGGGTGATGAATTTTCAGAAACTTTGGTAAGTTTTCGATCCTATAACTCTTGTATACGTTTGATCAATCTACAAAAAACGAATTCTAAAAGTGTATATCCTCATTATTCACACATTCTAAGAAGGATTCTCACGTATTCGATCGTTAGTTGGTGTAATCTCTATCCGAATCATTCGTTTAACGTATTTCGATTATTACGTTATTGTCGGTTTTCTTTAAGTTCATCCATTGTATTCCTAGTGAATGAAATCATTAGGATATATGTTAAATCAGTATATAAGTTTGTTGAGAGAGAAATATTCGATTGATTAAGCGTTTGGATTGATTAGTATAGAGATTTAGGTTTAAACTCATAAACCCTAATCTGATCAGATTTGATTCTCGGATTGAAAAGCATGTAACTAGGTCATTTTATGATGATTTTTAATGAATCTTGAGTCTAAACATAAGTATTAAGAGTCTAATTTCAAATGGTGTTGGTTTCATGTCCAAATGTTGAGTATAAGTTAGTCAAAATGATTTTATAAATTTGAATGTCATTTCTGAGTTTTTTGGTTCGTGATTTCGGTTAATTTGTCGATTTTTGATACATATCTTAAACTACGATTTTGGTCTTAAAATTTTTACTGGAATAACTTCAAAGTGGTAAAAATTTTCTATAAAAATATTATAACCTTTTTAAGTGTTAAAGTATTTTAAGTAAACTGTAACTTTTGTGTAATCAGAAATGATTGCTGTTTCTAAGCAGATTATTTTGGTAAAATTTTAAAAATAGTTAAATATTAAAATAAGTTCTGGAAAAATTTAAGGATGTTCTTAACACAAGGAAGTGTCACTGGAAAAATTTGTAGAGTCAAATTATTTCATTAAGGCATGTTTAAAAATTAGTGAAGTGGTACAAAATTATTTTCTTATGATGTGAAACCTATCTGATTTCTATTGGACATTATGATTGAACTATGTGACATTCTGATTGTTGTGGACGGAATGCTTATTGGACGAATTGGTCAGATGAGTCTTGTGTCCTTGGGACCATGACAAAAATCCATATTACTTGTTGGTCGGATGAGTCTTGTGTCTTTGGGACCATGAAAAAACTCCATATTGCTTACTTATACATGCGATTATTGATACTACTATCGGACGACGGTCCCGCTCTTGAGATAGATGCGTTATCCTTGAGTGAATAGCATAAATTGAACGGATTGCTTATTGTGGACGAAACGAATTGTCTTATGTGCATATTTCATATCATATGTCCTACTTACTTATCTATTTACACAGCAAACTGATTTTTATGTGTGTCCTATTAAACCTACGAACTAACCAACCATTGTGTTGATGTTTTCGAGCATTTCTTTTCAGGTTATCTTAGCACAAAGAGACAGGGCTAGAGAACTTAGTGGACTGCTAGGTTGCATTGAGTGATATAGTTGAGGTGCTATTCATGGACGGCATGTTGAACACATTTATTGATTATTTGTAAAACTTCGATTCATTGTTGGAATGTATGCTTGGCATGAAGCGTTATTCGTTTTAATGATATTACAACACATTGATCTTTAATTGCATTTAGAGTTCTATATATTGATGTGTTGTGATCCTATCATGGTAGCATTCTGTTGTTTCCGCTTTAGACGGGGTGTTACAGATTGCTATCAGAGCTGAAAACGTGTTCTCATTCATATGAACTTACTTGCTACATAGACAACGTGTTCTCATTCATGTTTCGATTCTACCAAGCAAAAGAGGAAGAGATGCCTCCTGGGCATGAGCAACTTCAAGTTCGTTAATGATAACTTATATATTCGCTTTGGGCATGAAAATATTTCCTTAATTATTTATGAAAGTTATATGATTATATAAATATACGCGAATATGAAAACAATTAAATTGTGAGTATTAAATCTTAAAATATCACGGGCAAACTTAGTTCATGATTTGTCAACTTTGGCCCAAAGAAAATGATCCAAATCCCAAAAGCCCAAACCTAACCCAACCCACACAACTATAGAACTATAAAAGGCATCCTAAAATACAACCCTAACATTTTTTTATCACAAAATTGTTCATGCTGCTGTCCCAAAATTTCAGTCACGAACAGAGGCCGATTTGACCCATTTACATTCGTTTTCAGGCTTCGGTCAAAACTAGAAAGTTGTAGATCTCGATGTTTTAATTATTTGTACGAGGTTTCGGCCTCTGAAACGAAAAAGATTATTTTATAAAAATTATTTCGTAAACTGCTGTTGTGGGTGATGAATTTTCGGAAACTTTGGTACGTTTTCGATCCTATAACTCTTGTATACGTTTGATCAATCTACAAAAAACAAATTCTAAAAGTGCATATCCTCATTATTCACATATTCTTAGAAGGATTCTCACGTATTCGATCGTTAGTTGTTATATCTCTATCCGAATCATTCGTTTAAACGTATTTCGATTATTTCGTTATTGTCGGTTTTTCTTTCGGTTCATCCATTGTATTCCTAGTGAATGAAATCATTAGGACATATGTTAAATCAGTATATAAGTTTGTTGAGAGCGAAATATTCGATTGATTAAGCGTTTGGATTGATTAGTATAGAGATTTAGGTTTAAACTCATAAACCCTAATCTGATCAGATTTGATTCTCGGATTGAAAAGCATGTAACTAGGTCATTTTATGATGATTTTTAATGAATCTTGAGTCTAAACATAAGTATTAAGAGTCTAATTTCAAATGGTATTGGTTTCATGTCCAAATGTTGAGTATAAGTTAGTCAAAATGATTTTATAAATTTGAATGTCATTTCTGAGTTTTTTGGTTCGTTATTTCGGTTAATTTGTCGATTTTTGATACATATCTTAAACTACGATTTTGGTCTTAAAATTTTTACTGGAATAACTTCAAAGTGGTAAAAATTTTCTATAAAAATATTATAACCTTTTTAAGTGTTAAAGTATTTTAAGTAAACTGTAACTTTTGTGTAATCAGAAATGATTGCTGTTTCTAAGCAGATTATTTTGGTAAAATTTTAAAAATAGTTAAATATTAAAATAAGTTCTGGAAAAATTTAAGGATGTTCTTAACACAAGGAAGTGTCACTGGAAAAATTTGTAGAGTCAAATTATTTCATTAAGGCATGTTTAAAAATTAGTGAAGTGGTACAAAATTATTTTCTTATGATGTGAAACCTATCTGATTTCTATTGGACATTATGATTGAACTATGTGACATTCTGATTGTTGTGGACGGAATGCTTATTGGACGAATTGGTCGGATGAGTCTTGTGTCCTTAGGACCATGACAAAAATCCGTATTACTTATTGGTCGGATGAGTCTTGTGTCTTTGGGACCATGAAAAAACTCCATATTGCTTACTTATACATGCGATTATTGATACTACTATCGGACGACGGTCCCGCTCTTGAGATAGATGCGTTATCCTTGAGTGAATAGCATAAACTGAACCGATTTCTTATTGTGGATAAAACGGATTGTCTTATGCGCATATTTCATATCATATGTCCTACTTACTTATCTATTTACACAGCAAACTGATTTTAATGTGTGTCCTATTAAACCTACGAACTCACCAACCATTGTGTTGACGTTTTTGAGCATTTCTTTTTAGGTTATCTTAGCACAAAGAGACAGGGCTAGAGAACTTAGTGGACTGCTAGGTTGCATTGAGTGATATATTTGAGGTGCTATTCATGGAAGGCGTGTTTTGCCTTAACTATGTTGAACACATTTATTGATTATTTGTAAAACTTCGATTCATTGTTGGAATGTCTACTTGGCAAGAACCGCTATTCTTGTTAATGACATTACAACACATTGATCTTTAATTGCATTTAGAGTTCTATATATTGATGTGTTGTGATCCTATCATGGTTGCATTCCGTTGTTTCCGCTTTAGACGGGGTGTGACATTTACTTCCACATAATAATTAATAACCACTAAAAAATCATTCTCTTGACATAAAATGCTTTCTATAGCCCCATACTAAGTCATATGATAGTTATTGTGTTGGCCATGCACTCTAATTATCATATCACTACATACGTCTCCATGGTCCTCACACGACGTCATGATTCAGAAATCATAGAAATTTTTTGACTAATCAAATAATATCACATAACAATAAATATCATGCCCATACAAAAAATTAAAAATGGTTTAAGTCCAAGTACCCACTAATGGTGGATACCCGAATCCTTTAAACCAAGCTCTGATAGCAATTTGTAACACCCTGAAAATTTAGAACCAAAATTTTCTTTTACTTTTTTATTATCGTTACATTTATTTAGGTCCCAATCATCTTAATTTACTTCATTATTTAAATCATATACTTCTCACATTCAACTTTGGATTTGAAACTAATTTTCTGATTTTTAACATGTATACGCGATCTAGGTTTGAAGTTGGGATCGCGTACCAAAGAACAAAACACACTGATCACAAATTTCACTGACATACGCGATCCTAGAACTTGGGTGGGATCGCGTAAGCATAAACAAAATGTTATGTGACCAATTTACACGTACATACGCGATCCGCGATATTGAGTGGGATCGCGTATATAAGAAAAAAATTATCTGTGACTGAAAACCATACACTTACGCGATCCAGCTTCCTAGCTGGGATCGTGTATCACTGCGAATTCCAGACCTGCAAATTTTATGACCAAAAACCCAACTTTCACACCGCATAACTTTTAATCTACTAATCATTCAAATGCCAAATTTTGCAGGCATGTTTTCTAAAAGGATTATAGACATATTCTAATTAACACTTTTCTTCAATTTGCATTTTATAAAGATTTAGACCTTTAACTTAATTATAGCCATTTCTCCACATTTTTATGCCATACTATATTTCTAACCATTTCATTTCTAGCTTTCATACTTTACTAACATTTTCAACAATTCAAAACAAAACTATTTCAACACTTAGACTTAACACATGGTCACTTTAACTAAATTTGACTCTTTAATCATTAGGTGACCCATTTGGGAACCAACAACCCATTTGGATTTATGACCCACTTTAACCCATCACATAATCAATTCTTTCACATCTGACTTTACAAAGTCAAACTTAACCATTTTGATTACCAAAACTTCATGACTACATTTTCATTATAAACTTACACCTTACACTATAAAGGTTATGATTTATTATCCTTACAAACTTCTAATCCTACTAACTAACTACTTCTTTGACACTTTAACCAAAACATTAACATTAATACACATGTGAGATTAAAGTGTCAAACATGTCTCCCAAGATTTTACGAAAGTTTACAACATAGGGTGATATGATATAGAGCATGATTTATAGAAAATTAATCTTGTTACCGAATAGCAACAAGCTCCACCATTAGCTTTCCATGGGATTCTTGCCCAAATCTTCCTTCTTACCACTTGAACCACCTACAATATATAAACTTAACACAATAAGCATATTGCTTAGTAAGTAATGGACACTTAACAAAATCTTTAACACTTTAACATATCAAGGATCCTAATCACTTAAACATGATAATCACAAAGGATTAACCACTTCCACAAGTGACACCAATGTCATACTTGGCTAGCATCAAGCTAATGACATGGTAATCACTTACTTTAACAAATCCCATTACTTCCCTTGATTAAGATTATGAGAATAACTTGAGCACCTTGACCACCTATCACATAATCACATATACACATATAAATAACTTAACCACTTAACTTGAATATTAATCCCGACTTAGATGTTAACATAGTAACACCTCTTTCATAGTTCATATGATTTATAAGCTTCCATTATATATATATATATATATATATATATAATTCATATACCATGGGTGTTTGATTATATTTTCTTAAAACTTCATAATTCAGGCATTAGTATCTTATAATTAACCAACACCCATGTACATAATTATTTAAGACTATCTTAACCCTAGAAAGCTTAAAAATTGAATCAATAACACATATAAAATCTTATAACACTAATTAAATCACTAATTGTGGTTTTCTTCAACTTAGGGTTTATATCAATTAAACCCTAACATCAAATTGATACCTTAGAAAGGTTAGAAATGCCTTATACTTGAAGAATTGAAGGTTACTAACTTCAATTACACCAACCCTAGCTTGAATTTGTGAAATATTTCTCTTGTTCCTACTCCCAAATTGTTACAAACACACACACATAGTACACACTCTTGTTTCTTCCCTTTTTAGAATGCAATAGAATAATATAGAACTATGTTTATACTGAGATTTTCATTCTTAACTATCAACTAAGTCAACTCATCAATTTATACCCCTCTTCTAATAATCTCATTAATTGACATGTCCTTTTAACTAAAATACCTTACATAATTAGTCCTATGGGTTATTCTTTAACATACAATAATTATTAATATATTGCGCATTTAATAACTTATTATTCATAGCTTAGAAAAATAAAATATATAATATAAAATTTAAACTTACAAATTTAGGGGCGTTACACATTAATATTTTCTTTGTTAATCCTACTGCTTATCTGATTAATGAATTGAGATCAATTTTCCCTGATTCTACTGAGGAAGCCATGGATTCTGCTTTCTTTCAAAAGAGAAAAGAAATCCATGTTAGGCTTACTCTTTTGATGATTATTTGCTTATGATGAACTTTTCGGTGATTTGTTTGCACTTCAAATGAATAATTTACATAAGTAATTAATTATTGAGGTTTAGAGGATTAATTAATTGCATGTTTATGAATTAAAGTAAGGCTTTTTATGCAAGACTATTTAAAAACCATCACTTTAATTAAAATCATTATATTTTAAATGGTATTTATTTGAACTTGGTATAATTAGCTTCATGAAAATGCAATTAAAAATATTTGAAGTAGCATTACTTTAATTAAGTTAGTGAATATGACCTTATCCAATTATTTTTAGATGACTTGATTCCTTATTTTTCTTAAACAGATGGATCCAATTCCACCCATGCTTACTTATTTGGCCACGACTACACCGCGCAAGGCTTTGATCCGGAAATTGTTAAAGCGGGCGTTTGGGGTGTAATAGATACATAGTTTTGGAAGACATGGAGAAACTGAGGATTGAGGATAGGTTGAGGAGATTGATTGGATATGAGGTACAGGGACAAGAGTTCGGTGCCTGGATTCAGCTTTTTAGCATTCGTGAGCCCATATATCCTAAGGTTGTTACTGATTTCCTGATGACATTTGAGCTTGACCCAGAGTTAGAGATTGGTGATGACAAGAACATACCATTTAGATACCAAAGGAAGAGCCAGAGTGTATCCATTTCAGACTTAGGTTAACACTTAGGATTATATTCAGCGGAGCATATCAGCTCATATTTGTTTCTACATGGTCATCAGATGATTCCTCATCACCCCGAGAGGAACCATAGGATCATTTGGAGTGAGTTGACTGGCACCCACTATACTTGTGGTGCCAAGTCCTCGGCTCTGGTTATGCCTCAGTTACGTCTCCTACACAAGCTTATTGTGACGTCTATTATGGGAAAGAAGGAGACCGGGCCAATAAATGGGGATGAGTTATATATCATTGATGCTATCATGAGCCGCCAGAATATCAACGTGGCTTGCATTGTTGCTGAGAGGATGAAGAAGGAGAAGAACTTGTACCTAACGAAGCATGTGTTTACGGGATCCTGCATTACCAGATTGTTGAGAGGGATGCGACTCTTGAAAAAGAGTCATGTGGCCGAGTATAGAGTGTCTTCCACTTCATTACCTTGTGACTTGGATTAATGAAAGCAGATCCAGCTGATTACTGAGGATTCCGAGAGGCAGTGTTACTGGAAGGACACTGATGAGTTTATCCCAGGAGGTTTCATGACCAGGAAGAGGGACAGAGAGGAGGACGTGGAGACTCCGGTTGTTGAAAGAGTAGACAGAGTTCCGGTTGTGCCTAGGAGTACCAGGACGCCAGTCAGGGATGCTGGGGTTGGGACATCAGGTCCCCGAGCTCAGATACGACATATAGATCCAGTCACTCCCATGACTCAGTACTTTACATTGCATGCGTTGGCTGTCAACAACGTGCATCAGGCACTTATAGCTAGGGCTTTATGTATTCCAGCTCCCGAGTCACTCCTATACAAGTGTGTACCCATACCACCATCCACTACCATTCCACCTACCACTACCCACATACCACCATCTACTATCATTCCACCACCTACCACTACCCACATACCACCATTCACCACCATTATTCCACCCACACTATCGGTTGAGCATTGTTTATCGGTTGATGCTGCATTACCACGTCCCACTATATCATCCCGTAGAGCCCGTTCTTCTCAGCAATTCGCAGGAGGAGAGGCTGTTGGTTCCTACCGACCAGATGTAGTTCATTTAGGCACTGATCCATTCACATTATCAGAGTTTGAGGGATTGATGGCGTTAGACCCTACACCATCTGATGAGCTTCCTACAGAGGAGATACTTACGCATATTTACAGGACCAAGATGGAGAATGAGGGGATGAATTTTGAGGACTTACGACAATTAGCTTTAAATGATCCGATGAAGCTCCCTGCCTGCTCCCTTAGAGATGTATTGATGCAGTATAGGCAGGTGAGGTCAGAGGAGCAGAGAGTCTCCAATGGTCAGCAGTAGTTGCCGGACTTTCCTTAGTTCCTCCACCAGTCCAGCCATCTGTTCAGGACTTTGATCGGGGCTCACCAGCACCCTAGATCTGTGCACCTATATTTACATTACTACTTATTTCCTCATTTCCATACTTTTGACATTATGTTGTGGTTTTGGAGTTTATTTTGTTATATTTTTGGGACATGAGCTGACTAGACATAGTCTGATTGGTCTCTTTATTATATATTAGTTTTCAGTTATTTAGTTTGCTTATTATGTTTAATTTCTGTTTTAGCTAGAATAAGTGAAATTGTGATTGTGCGAACCAGTATTGAGGAAAAAAGACTCCCCATCTCTAACGTGCGGAAGTTCCTTTCTTTTCCATTATGATTTTCCAACACCATATACCCTAATATGCCTAAATTCTAAGTGTGGGATTCCATTCCACCAAATGTTTCGAAACACATAAATTTGTTCCACTGTTTCAAACCCTAAGTGTGGAATTTTTTCCGAAGAAAATCTTACGTCTTAGCAATGAACATTGAGGTTGATGTTGTTTTAAGTGTGGGATACACGGTATATAAATACCGCAAGTTTATATTTTCCTATCTAAAGTATTACCTCTATTTTTATTCAACTTTTTTCAAAAAATTTTTGCAAAACCAACCTAAAAGGTTGAGATTTTAATAACCAAAACATTCGGAAACCCAACCTCGACGGTGTCCGACATCCTTTCGGTTGATTTCGAATATTTTCCAAAAGGTTTTAGGCTTGGAAGAATTTTTTTTAAAGAAATGAACTTTCTGTCATAATAAATAATTTGCTTTGAAAATTAAGATAAGGCAAAAATAAGAATGTATCTTAAACTGAAAATGAGAAATCCTCTAGGCATCGCATGACTTGGTGCATATAACCCCATTTGTTGTGAGGCACTTGATCCCATTATAATCATTCATTTTTAATGTTTCACTTTTATTTCAGAGTGTGCGCCGATGCATGTGTCTTTGAATTAGAACTTGCTCATGTAATGTGTATCGAGACCATACCAATGAGTGTCGTACGTGGTATAGGTGCAATTAGAGGATCTTGGCATTTATTAAGATTAACCCCTTTCTTTCATATCTTTTCAAGCCAACCATTCCAACTTTCTTTTAAGATTGTTGATGATCTGATTAGAAAACCTTTTGCGCCTTAGCCAAATTCGTTTCTAAAACCTCAAAACCCAAAAACTTCCCCACAACAAAAACACTTTCCCACAAATACATTTTAACTCATGAACTTTATAGGTTATAATAAAAGGATTGCTTAAAGATATCTTTCTATTGGTGTCTCATCTTCAAACATCTCTCCGTACTTTTCAAAAGCTCAAAGAAAAAAAATCAAAAAGAAGAAACGGTTCAAAAGCGAAGTTAATACCCATCATGAAGAAATTACCCGGAAAAAGGACAGTACGAAAAATTGGTACTTGTCAAAAGAGAAGTCAAAGATTTCTCACTACATGAAGGATCTCTAAGGTCATAAAAAAGAAAAAAAGAAAAATAAAAAGAAGACCTTAGAGAACTCCTAGAAGACCTCAAATAAGAAGACAAATCTCCAAGAAAGAAAAATCCGTCAGATCTCAAAAGAAATATCATATTCAGCAGAGATTATTCCTCTTGGAAATAAGTCTACTCTAGTGGTTATCTTAAAGTAAAACTTTCTTTGATCCTTGAAATTCCAGGTCTGAAATACCATTGACCAACCCACCCTTATCCATACCCACCTTACCCTTATTCACACAACCTGATTAATATGCCTTGGGATAATTAGCACCGTTCTCAAAGGAGTGGTGGAGATTCGATTCTCAACCAAGCCTACGAAGATAAGCACTGCATGACTGGCATTGAGCAATTTCGTTTCTATAGATTATAGGTAACCGGATTGATATCGCATAAAAAGTCATGTTTTTACTACCGATATCCCTCACATTCTAGAGCAATACTTGGCATTTGGACTCTAAAGATGCTCAAATCAAATAAACTTTGCCAAGAAGATCAAAATATAATTGCACGAGAAAAATCAAGCAAAACGAACGAAAAACAAAGATTCCACACACGTTTGAAGATTCATGACATCAAGACAATATTTAAAGAAAAAAGTCCCCATCACTGAGATTTCTATTATCCAAAATATTCATTTTCAAGACATGAATCTAACAGAAGAAGAATCAACAAAAACGGATGAAGAATGAAGATTCTACGTACACCGGAAGATTCAAACGATTCGTACGAGACAACCAAAGATCAGAGACACATTTTTGGGATTTCTTTTCATCAAAGTCTTCGTTTTTGAAAAATGAATGCAACACAAAAAGAATCGATGAAAACGGACGCATAACGAAGAAGATACACACGAATCGAGTAATGAAGCGAAAGACGGCGAACCGGGGCGGCAGGCTGCCAACAGCCGCCGGCCACCAGCCAGCCGCCGCAGGCTGCCAGGGAGGCGGTTGTGACACCCGGCAATTTAGGTTGACTTTTAAAATTAACCGAAACCCTAATTACGTGTATTTATATGTGATTTAGGCTAAATACTTGTAACTATTTGTATATTCATGAGAATATACGCCTACGTAATTGTTTTATATTACGCTTACGTGATTTGCTGAAATTACGCGAAACAATCGGACGGAGTCCGACAAACTATATGACGTTGGTGAAGATCTTTCTATAAATAACTTAAATATATTTTTAGAAGTTATTTATCATTATTTATTATTTTGTTAAAACAATACACGAAAAACCTAGACGTTTCGATTAAAACGTCTCAAACGCAACGATAACACGCGAACTTTATTCGGCAGCCAAATAAACGTCAATAATTAATTTGACAACTCAAATTAAGTATTTTAAATAATACTTCAATAAAAATTTATCCAAATTATATCGTTAATTTAAACAACTCAAAATAACATTGGGCGATTTAACGTTTAAACCCGAATAACGAACAAACAACCACAGTTCGCGAATACAGTGTAAATTTTAAATTAAAACATTTCAGCCCTTGAAGGGGCCCCCCCTAAAATCTGCCATCCCACCACCACCCTCACTCTCCAATCACCTTCAAACCTCCTTTTCTTTTCTTACACAACCACTCACATTCCATGCAATCTTCATTTCTCATTTGCACACACTTCCCACACCTCTCTCTACTCCAAATTCTCTCTCAAAAACTGATGGAAAATCAGTTTTAAAACCACCACAAGAACACCTCTATCTTGAAGATAAATCAAAAACAAAAGAAGAAGCAAAACACAAGATCAACACCATTATCATCCTCTCTTCTTCATCTCTATCATTTCTTTGTAAGATTCACTAAAACCCTCACTTATTTTGATTGCATGTTACTGATTTAGATGTTATAAAGCTCATCCAACAAGATTATGTCCAAAATAATTGTTAAAATACGTTTTTATAATTTATTCATGAAAGATACATAATCTGTCTATAAAAACTCAGTTTAGTAAAAACGTCATATCTTGAGTTCTATGAGGAGTTAGACGATGTATTTTTTTTTTAAATTTGCGTATTGAAAAGATCTACAACTTTCATGTTTTACGTTTTTACCAGATCCGTACACGTTTTTCTCTATAATCTGATTTGTGGGACTGATCTGCATGAAATCAGAATCTGAGATTAAGAACTTTTGTGCATTTTATTTACCCACTTAGATGACCCTTGTAAAGGTTATAAAAAAAATTATTTTAGACACTAGAAACATAGAGGATTAATGGATAATTCTTGTGAGAACTGATTTTGACCAGAAAGTGTAGAAAATAATTGGTGAAACAAACCGACAAAACCGAAACAACCCTCTTTTTGGACTGATTTTGTACCAAGTGTAAAAACGACACTTCGGACCGACTAAAAAGTGTACCAACAGTTTTCTAAGGCTTAATAAACTATTTTAAGACTTGGGTAAAAATTTCGGGTCAAACCGAGAAGGTTTGACCAAGTCAACAAAAACAGGGCTCGATTTCTAAAAACCGACAAACTTACTATTTTTGGAAAGTGGTAACAAAAATGGGCTTGGGGTGACTAAATAAATGAATTTGACCAACTTTGACTCAGTTTGACCAACTTTGACCAGTTTGACTAGCTTTGACCAGTTTGACCAACTTTGACCAGTTTGACCAGTTTGACCAGTTTGACCAGCTTTGACCCAGTTTGACCAACTTTGACTAGTTTGACCAGGCTTGACCAGATTTGACCAACTTTGACCAGGTTTGACCAACTTTGACTAGCTTGACCATCTTTGACCAACGAGTTGACCAACTTTGACCTACGGTTTGAGGATGTTACGAACTAAATAATTTGTTAGCAACACACGATATATACTAATGAATAATGTACAACGAAACAAACTTGATAATGATGTCTAAATGAATTATTATTACAAAACTTTTACCAAAGGGTCGTACGCGTCCTTGAAAAACGAACTTGAATAACTTATTTGGACATAACTAGTTGAATAAGCTAACTATAGGTGGACATTAACCCTCCACTTACATAGATGGTCTTTTGAGACATCTACTTACCTACAACCTTATACGTTTAGGGCGTTAGAAGGCTGCACTTGGACACGCTTACTTGCTTGCTATTAGATATATTGCTTGGTACTTGCTAACTCAGGTGAGTTTCATAGCCCCACTTTTTATTGCTTTTTACTTTGGGGTGAGAATACATGCTCTGTTTTATAAACTGTTTTACATATGAACGCAAGTAACGAAAACTCTTATACTGATTGCATGAGTAACTAAACCAAACTACGATGGCCCCCTAACAAATATCATAGTACGTTAATACTAAGCGCGAACATTATGGATAGATCTATCAGGACCTGACAATCCGCCATCCGGGTTAGTCGCTCTAACCACTATACGGATGCATAATATTTCGTACAGCCGAGTGTACTGGTTACACACTCACTGGGGGTAAACAACTACGGTTAAGCTTCGGACTATGAGCTCATGGCAATAGTATACTACGATTTACTTTGGAATTCGTGCTACTTTGATAACTATGAAATCTTATGTTCATACTATGATTTTAACTGCGTAAACCTATGAACTCACCAACTTTGTGTTGACCTTTTAGCATGTATTTCTCAGGTTCACAGATGCAGTAGGACTACCCACAGGAAACAAGGCAGTAGGATGCTTTTGGAAAGCATTAGCTCGAGTCGCATCTTTTCACAAACAACAAGAGATTAGATTGCATTACGATATTTTGTATCAACATTTATGTATTAGAAATCTCTACACTTTTAATGCGAACTCCAATGTTTTGATATAACGTTTGTAATCGTTTTATTTAAGAAATGTAACTTTTTTCAAACGTCTCATATAGAGGTCGTTTGCTTTAATCTTGGTGTTATGATATTTGATTGGTCGGCGCCCCCATGACACCTCCTACTTCCGCTGCCACGTGTTTTGGGGGTGCGACAGATTGGTATCAGAGCCTAAGGTTATAGCGAACTAGGATTGCATTAGTGACCTAGACTATAACCATTAGGTTTGTATTCCTCATTTGATATGACTGGTTCAGCAATTGCATCATTCAAACTTAATTTAACATAGCCTGATCAACTATGTACAATTAAAGGAGATTCGATGCAAGACCTGAAATGGTTATAGTGAATAGGAATACATTAGAAGACTTTGACCAAGGTTAGAAACGGGACCAACCTTTATATGTGCTTATGTGCAAGGCTTTTTGTGTATATATATGTATAACCTTACATACACTAAACTTACTTGCCACCCTTCACGGCAACCACTCCCACAACTACGTCACCCAACTCTGAAGACGAGGCTCTAGCCTTTCTCACTACTGTGGATATTTCCATGGTACCCGCTCGCCCAACCGAATCGGGCAACGATATAATCGAATAGGACTCACTTGAGGAGAATCCACCAAAGGATTCACTACCCCAAATAAGTGACGCCTACTTCACCCTTTTCTTTCCGCTCGTAACCAAATCACTCAGGAATACGTATAGAACTTAAAACGTACGATACTTCGACACCTAGATGAACTACACCTCCTCCCGTCACTTCGCACTCTTCGTTCTCACTTGTATCATAGACCCATGGAGCGCGCATGCTACACACGACTAGAAGAACAGACACACCACCTCGAACTAGAACTTGTCCTATTCATACCACTACTACTGATACTCCACCCACTAGGACCCATCGTAGGGCAGATGTCCGCCAATGGAATTGGTTGCCTGCAACACTTGAGACTTGGAGAACTGAAGAAGGAATATAGATTCCTACAGTGGACGAAGAAGCTATCGACATGCGAACCTCTCTATACGCACATGAACCCACTTACCATACCGTTCTGGTACTAGCTGCTAGGCTGCGCCTCCACGAAAATAGAATAGACACTATGGAGTTAGAACAACACGAAATCCGTTTAGGTTGGATGCACCTGGCATAGGGCCGAGTTGCACAAATCCTTAAGGATCGACAGAATCTTAGCGAAACCATAGAAACTATCCATCTTCAGGTGATGGAGACTAGAGACGAAGTCGCTGCCTTGCGATTAAGACTAGTGTGCAAAACAGAACTCTCTTAGGACTAGTAGAAATTCCACTAAACATGTACAGTGTGTAGAAAACAATTTTCAAATAAATCTTTCGTCAGACATTCTCCACGAATTATTCACAAACATAAATCTTCCAACAGATTTTTGACAAACAGAATTCAACACTTTTCAATGACCAGAGTTTTCAACGTATTTTCATCTATTTGAGCCTTTACCAAATTTTCATCAAACGGTTACTCGAAACTTCCCACAACTTCAATTTTTCAATGAATTTTTCTTGCAATCTTTCCAATGACATCCTTCTCAATTTCAAAGTGGGAATCCTACCTCCTCTAAGTTTACACACCAGATCATTTTTCAATTCAGTTTTGGTTGGTTTCTTTGCTCTCCTCCTAGCAGCTTCTTTTTCCAATTTATCCTTCTTCTCTCTTTCAATTTTCTTCTTTAAAGCCATCTGCAGAGGATTACCCTTTTTCTTTTCTTCATAAGCTTGATACACAGTATCATCATTTAACCCCTTTGCTTTCATATCTGCATACACTCTGCTGGCTTCTTTGGTCATCTTCACAATTTGACCATTTTCAAGTATAACATCCACTTCATCAATTTCAGATGTATGCACTGACCTGTGTACCTTAGGTGCTCTCTTTTCTATTCTTACCCTCTCCTGCTCATCCAATTCTTCTTGTAACCTTAATGCATATTCATCATCATGCTCAATGCTCCTTTGTACCAATTTGACCTTTGATTTTGGCTTTTCTACCAATTTGCCCTTACCTTTTTCATTTGGATCAATCTTTGGAAGCTTAGACTCAGGTTTGTCCACTCTAGTTGATTCTCTAATGACAAATGGTACTTCTAAAGTTCTAGCAGTGGTTGATGTTCTAGCAATGGTTGGTGGGTTTGTAGTAGTTGTAGCAGTGGGTTGTTGAGTTATGGTAGCAGTGGTAGCAGTGGTAGCAGTGGTAGTGTTGGTAGCAGTGGTAGTGTTAGCAGTAGCAGTGGTAGCCACTTTAGCACTGGGACTACTTGACTTGGCTTTTTTAATCTCTTCCATCTTTTTAGCTTTTATACTGAACAACGGTACTGATTTCTTCCTGCCATATGTAAGTTTAGGATATGATCTTGGCTTTGACTCCCCCTCTGCCTCTGCATCATCACCATCACCTTCCATCTGTTCAGTTTCCATACTCACCAAATCATCAACTGGTTGTACCACTTCTTCACCATCTTCTACATCAATAATCACCTTTGTTTCACCATCAACCCTCTCCACAGTCTTTTGCATAACACTTTCAACAATTTCAGTCTGCATATCATCTTCCAATACTTCAGTGTTAGCATTAGACATAGCATCTGTTTCACCCACAACCTCTTCTTCATTATCATACAGAAAAACATTATCATTTAACTCTTCCTCTGCATTATTCTCCCCCTTGTTGGAAGTGTTCTTCACCAATAAAGCTTCTAACACAGCAAGCCTTTCTTTTAATTCATCAATTGCTTTCTCCTGCTCAACAATCTTAGCAGCCTGCTCTGCAATTTTAGCATCTTGAGCTTTATTCACCTTCTTCTCCTTCATCAATCTGTCCCAAATTTTATCCACAACCATTGTCGATTGTACATTCGTCAATTCAATGTAAGTACTAGCCTCCTCATCATCAGAGTGTGACCTCCTAGATGAATCATTGAAAAAATCATCTTCTGCCTCATGCCTAGCATGGTCAACAGAAGTTCCCTTTTTCTTGGTACTGGGACCTTCACCTGCTTCATTACCCGTAGGTTCAGCATTAGAAGTTTCCTCTGGTTGGGTCTTATTTTCTTTTTTTTTTTTATGATGCATCGAATGCTTCCTCTGCTTTCAGTAAAAATCCCAAATATTCTCGAGGCACTCTTTCTCTTACTCTTATAGCGCTCTTTCCTTCGAGCTAGCCGGAAGAAATCCATTTCTTTTGTCTGTAAGAGAAAAGGCGCTTATTCCATCCTCTGTCAGTGGACTAGTATGAGTAGTGGCAGCCCTTCCAGAATGACCACCCATCTCCTGTGGGGTCACTTGCTGTGGTAAAATTGATGGCTGAGACAAGTGAGCAGCAGAAACCTCACTTGCCTGTTTTTGTTTCTTTTTCTTGGGTTGTAAGTGGGTAGGTTGTTTGTTCCCTTGTTTTCTTTTTGTACCCCCAATAGGTGTGTGTTCAGACTTAGTTGGTACTACTGGCCTGTCACCAATTGGTTCAGATGTAGTTGGTGGTACTACATCTGTGGTGGAAGGAGCAGGAAGCATTGTAGAAAACAATGTTGTTTCCTTCCTAGAAAACTTCTTATTGGTATTCTTACTCATTTCTTTAAATGTTCTAGCAGGAAGAGTACTAACACCAATAATAAGTTCTTGTGCAACTAAACCAGAAATTTGTTTGTTTAAAACAAGTTGCACAAATCTAGGGTACATAATAAACATATCCTTTTTCCCTTTTGTAATATTTCTTATCATGCCTTCAAGTATGTATTTTGAAAAATTAAATTTTTGACCCTTAGCCAAACACACAAGTGCATAGGCTATTTGGGTGCCAAATTCATTGAAAGCAGTTCGTTTTGATGACAAGCAGTGGAGAAGTGTATATATTAAAAACTTCCATTGAGGACTAAAGAGTGATTTAAAAAAGGTAAAACGTGTGTAATCACCCTCATACCCCATTAATCTAAGATTAGCATACAAATCTCTGTCATCAATAGAGGATATACCTGTAGCATCATCAAGAAGAAGTACTTCTCGGAGAGAATCCTTAGATATCACCACTTGGTTCCTTAAACCATGAACACCACTTGATTGTTGCCCTCAATCACTTCTAATCTAGCATTCTTCCAGAATTCGTTCATATGACCCCTTGAAACCCTTGGAGATACAGTAAGCGCATGAAAGATATAACTCGAACAAAGAAAATCCACAATTTGTGTGAAATTTTGCGCCGATGAGGGTTTCATTAGAAAGGCGATCATATTGTGTTTTTCGTAAACACTTAATGTAAGATCAGTTGAAGAAGAAGCCATTATTGTGAAATTGATTGTAGTCGAAGTGAGTGTTGGAATTGGAGTTTAATCGCAGTGGTTATGTGTGAAAATAAGAAAGCGTAATGAAAAATTAAAGTGTTCAAAGTTTATATACTGTTAGTCATAAGAATAGAGTCAAGCCCTAGAAAAATAACTAGCAGTGGCATTGCCCAACATAACTAACAGTAGAAAGGTATGATAAAATACCTTAACAGTGGCAAACATTCAATTTTTCAAACACTCAAAGTACTTAAAAAGCTAACAGCACCTAGTAGCACTAGCAGTGGAAACCGACCAAGGTAACCAAAGCTTAGTACTAGCAGTGCCAAGCACTTAGCTTTATAAGCAGATTTTTTTATTTATTTTTTTATTATTTTTTTTATCAAAGCTAAATAAAACAAAACAAATAAAATAAATTGTTAGTTCCAACAGTAGCAATGTCTTCTGACAGTAGCTAGGAATATGCACAATGGTTATCTAGAAAACAAAACAGTGGCAGTAATATACACAAGTTTACAAGCAGTGGCAACTTTATAAGGAGCAGTGGCTAGAATGTTCTAACAGTGGTACCAACTGAAAGCAACTGAAGGCTAGCAGTGGTAAACACTTGAAACATAAAGCACTGTTCTTTATAAAGTACCACTGTTAGTATCTATTCTAATACCAAACATAGTTTAAGTTAGATTGATCATTCCAATACTGGTGATCAAAAATGTAAACCTTCCCACATCGAAAGCCTTTGTGAAAAGATCTGCATATTGATTATCAGTATGAATTTTAAAGATTTGGATCAATCTCTTTTCATTGCAATCTCTTTTCATTGAAATCTCTTATGAAATGATATCGAATTTCAATATGTTTGGTCTTAGAATGCTTAACAGGATTGTTAATGATACTAATTGCAGAGTTATTATCAATATAAATAGGAGTATTTAGAAAAGTCAGACCATAATCCCGCATTTGATTCTGAATCCAAAGCACTTGTGTACAGCAGCTTGATGCAACAACATACTCTACTTCTGCTGTTGAAGTGGATACAGTGGTCTGATTCTTGCATTGCCATGACACCAATCTTTCTCCTAGAAATTGACAACCCCCTGATGTAGACTTCCTGTCCAGATTCTCACCACCATAGTCACTATCTGTAAACTCCATGAGCTCAAAGGAAGAACTCTTGGGATACGAAAGGCCAAATTGTGGTTGACCCTTTAAATATCTAAAGATCCTTTTTACTGCATACAAATGTGATTGCTTGGGATTTTCTTGATATCTAGCACATACACACAGAGCAAACATAATGTCTGGTCTAGATGAGGTGAGATACATGAGGGAGCCAATCATAGATCTGTAAAGATGCACATCTACATCCTCCCCCTCAAGATCTGCATGTAATGCCTTGTGTGTCTCCATTGGTGTGCTAGCTACTTTAGTATCTGTGTAACCAAATCTGTCCAGAATGTCTTTAACATACTTGCTTTGATTGATGAAAATGCCATCAGTCCTCTGCTTGACTTGAAGTCCCAAAAAGAAAGTAAGTTCCCCCATAGAAATCATCTTGAACTTCTGATGCATTAACTTCTCAAACTCCTTGCACAATATATCATTAGTAGAACCAAAAATGATATCATCAACATACACTTGTACCAACAAGATATCATTGTGAACCTTCTTGGTGAACAGTGTTTTGTCAATGGTACCTCTTTTAAAACCATTCTCCAATAAGTAAACAGAAAGAGTTTCATACCAGGCTCTAGGTGCTTGATGCAAGCCATATAGAGCCTTATCCAATCTGCATACTCTATCTGGATACTTGGGGTCTTCAAATCCAGGTGGTTGACAAACATAAACTTCATCATCAATTGCCCCATACAGAAATGCACTCTTGACATACATTTGATAAACTTTAAATCCATGATATGAAGTATATGCCAAGAATAATTTGATTGCTTCTATTCTTGCAACAGGAGCAAACACATCATCATAATCAATACCTTCTTCCTGTGTATACCCCTGTGCCACCAACCTTGCCTTGTTCTTGATTACAATACCCCTTTCATCCTTTTTGTTCTTAAAGATCCATTTTGTGCCTATAGCTCTTTTTCCCTTTGGTAGATCAACTAAGGTCCACACATTCTGTATCTTAAACTGTAGCAATTCCTCCAGCATTGCTTCAATCCAACTGGGATCTTTTAGAGCTTCCACTGCCTTTTTTGGCTCAGTTTGGGATAAGAAACATACATATAAAGAGGTATGGAGTTCCTCTTCATTGATCCTGGTCTGCTGTCTAGTTTGCACAGTAGAACCAACATCACCAATTACTTGTTCAAGAGGGTGATCTCTATGAACAGTGTATTTGGATGTAGGTGTTTCATGTATCTCAGTTTCCAAATTGGTATAATTACCATCTTGACCAGACCTTTCACTTGATGCCTCTCTTGAGATCCTTTTTGACAAAGGAGTAGAACTCATATAATTCAGATAATCGATCTTCTCCTTCTCCTTATCAAGTTGTTATGTTGGACTCATCTCACTTTCTTCTTCACTATCTTCCATGCTTTGTCTGTCAGATTTAACAATCTTAATGGATGGTTCATCTGATTCTTCTGATTCTAATCTCTATGTTGACTTTGACTGATCAGTTTCAAACACTTCTAGGGGATCAGGAGACCATATTGGAAATACAATGTATTCCACTGAATCTTTCTTCTTTCCAGAGGACATTCCTGATTCAGATGTACCACATTCATCAATTATTCCTGCATTTGTACCTGCACTTGTACCTGCACTAGAGTCTACAGTTGTATATCTAAAAGCAAAATTAAGTGCATCAATATCAAACAAAGACTTTGGACCTTTTCCATCTGGATTAGTGATATTTTCATTAAAAGTGATGTTCATTGATTCTTCTATCACCCTGGTCCTTTGATTGAATACCCTATAAGCCTTACTTTGAATGGAGTAACCAACAATAACACCCTCATCTACCTTGCTTTCAAACTTTCCTAAGTGATCTTTGGTATTTAAAATGGTACAAGGACATCCAAAAGATTTTAAGAAACTAACCAATGGTTTGTTCTTAAACAGCAGTTCATATGGTGTTTTGTTATGAGGCTTAACAACTAGTACCCTATTCTGAACATAGCAAGCTGTGCTAACTGCCTCTGCCCAAAAGGACATAGGCAATTTTGCATCAGATAACATAGTTCTAGCAGCCTCAATTAATGTCCTATTTCTTCTTTCTGCTACTCCATTTTGTTGAGGATTTTTAGGTGCACTAAACTCTCTCTTAATACCTTTAACTTCACAGAATTTATCCATCTCATGATTTTTAAACTCTGTTCCATTATCACTCCTGATGATTTTAACCTTTTTATCCAATTGATTTTCCATCTTAGTTATAAATGATCTAAGTATTTCACCTGTCTCATCTTTTGTTCTAAGAAAGAAAACCCATGTAAATCTAGTGTAATCATCAATAATGACAAGGCAGTAAGACCTTTTCCCCATACTACTTATATTGATTGGTCCAAATAAGTCCATATGCAATAAGTGTAAGGGTGTGCAGTTGGTATTCACAGCTTTGGACTTAAAAGAAGTTTTGTGTTGCTTTCCCTTTAGGCAAGAAACACAATGATCATCACATGAATATACCTTTTCAGGCAAACCTCTAACAAGCTTATTTTTGACAAGTTTATTAATGGTTTTATAATTCATGTGACACATCCTTCTATGCCACAACTCAGATTCATTCAGACTTGCTTTTGAAATAAGAAAGTTTAAATCAGATTGAGGTGACATGTTTGCTAAGTCACACTTATATACATTATCTTTCCTTGGAATTCTCATTAAAATCATGTTTTCTGGTATCTTAAATTCCTTGGACAAGATAAGGCATTCAGTGTCAGTAAAATAGACTGGATTCTTTTTATCTGTGATTTGACTCACACTTAGCAAATTGTACCTCAATTGTTCCACAAAGTACACATCATGAAAACTTATCTTATCACTTTGCACTGTTCCTTTGCCCGTAATTTTCCCACCTTTGGGATTACTTCCAAATGCTACATACCCTCCATCAAATGATTTGAAATCCTATAGCTTTCCTTTATCTCCAGTCATGTGCCTTGAGCAGCCACTATCAACATGCCATAAGCTCTTTGGCTTGCCCTGCACAAACATCAAAAAGAGAATTAGTTTCTCTTGGGAACCAAAACCAATTTGGTCTTGGGTTTCCCATGTGCATCATTAAAATCAACTCTCTTAAAGACAATTGATTTTGATGCACTGTTAGATTTGGAAACTTTAGATGTAACAGCGTTCTTTGGTTTCCAAATCCAACTGATTTCAGACTTAACAGTGGGAGTTGGCCTAACAGTGGTAACCCTTAGGCTTGTGTTAATTATTCTAGCAGTGGTAGCCATACTTGGTGTAAACATTCTTTTGGAATTTTTAACACTAGCAGTGGCTGCATGCTTAACAGTGGTAACACTTCCCACTGTATTAGTCTTCTTACCTCTGTTGGCTTTGTTTGATGGTATCACTGCAGCATTAGTAGCAGTGGTTGCAGTTGAACCACTATTAGCCGTATTCTTCATCCTCTTGACAGTGGCAACATGATTAACTTTTGATTTAAAATTTTGTTTATTAATCATGTTTGCTGCTGTCCATAATGGTTTCACAACCCTAGTGAAATTCTTAGGATTGTAATAACAATCATGTTGAAGGTGATTGGTTTTTCCACAGATATAACAAGATTTTTCTTTTACCAATTGAAAATTTTGCCCCAATCTTTGTGAAACCATTTGGTTTCAATTTCTTTGATTGCCTCTTGGTGCAGTTTTATTAAAAGATTTTGGTGAAGAAAATCTTGTTTTGCAATCACAGTTAATACACTTATCATTCAAATTTGTCACAGATTTTGACTCATGCTTTACTGTTTTACCAACAAATCCTAGACCCTTTCTAGACTTATTAGTATTGATCACTTGTTCTATCTATTGTTTGGCCTTTTCCTGAAATAATCTGTTACCCTCTTCTAGTTTATCAACATTTAGTTCAGAAACTAGACCAGTTACTCTTTTACTACTTTCAGATGATGAATGAGATGATTTATTTGTTGAGCAACTCTCACTTTCAGATATATCACTATTCTCATCATCTTCTTCACTCCAATCACTAATTTCAACTTTATCAAAATTCAAATCTTCTTCTAAACTCTTAACTGGATCAGCCTTTTTAACATCATCATTCATTCCTTCTTTAAGAGAATTGATATCAATATCAGTTTTAGAAGGAAAGTAGTTGTTTTATAAAGAGGAGGTACATTACTGTATCCTAACCCAGTCTTAAGCTTATCATGAATCTGTGAATTGATAAGTTTATTGACACTTTTGGATGCATTTTCTAAGTTACTTACATTAAGTCTTATGCTATCTCTCTCACATGTGACTTCAGCAAGTTTCTTAGTTAACAAATATACCTTATCTTTAAAAGTATCTCTTTCCCACCAAGCATATGTAATGTCATATTTAAGCTGTGTTTCATTGACTTCATATGCATTTATCTGTTTTTCAAGATTTTCAATTGCTGCTATGGTGTGTTTACTTTTGATTTCCCATTGTTTTAGTTCATCACACACTTTTTGATTATGATCCTTGTAATGTTTAACAGTTTGTTTACAAACAGCAGAACATAATTTGTTTTGTACCTCATAAGGAATTTCTGACTTCTTGTCAGACTCAGCAATGGCCATGAAGCACTGATTCATTACTTCATGCTCTTCTTGATCACTCCAGTCCCATCCACATCCATCCACAGAAACAAAAGCATTTGATGAAGCATTTTGGATTGGTACATTCTTTGTTTGAACCACATTGCTTCTAGTTCTTTGTCCATTGCCACTACTATTCTGTTCATTCTTTGGACTTCTGCATTCCCTTGCAAAGTGTCCCATCTTATGACAGTTGAAGCATTCAATCTTACTCTTATAAAACCAACTAGCATCATTCCTTTTATATGCAAAGTTGTTTCTCCCAGTTCTCTGCATAAATCATTTTGCCCTCTGAGTGATTAAAGCAATTTGCAATTTGATATCCATCTCTTCAAGATCATCTCCATCAAATTGTTCTAAGTCTTCATTAGTAAGTGAAGAGTTCACATTACTAGCAAAAAAAGATTCCAATATCTGATCATTCGAGCAGTTTGATAATGATCCATATCCTCCTGAAACATAAGTAGAGCCTTTGTGACTTGACTCTGCTTTAGTTCCATCCATAGACATGAAAGCTGCATTGTTGTTGATGTTTCCAGAACCCTGCTTCTTGCTTTCCACTTCAGTTTCAAAGTTCCTGAGATCATTATAGATATCTTCAAGCTCTTTTGACTCTAAATCTGCACTTTGTCTTAACCCAACTGTGTAGATTGTCCATTCCTCACCCAATGACCTCAAAAACTTTCTATTTAAATCATCCTTATCAATTTTCACTTGATGATTCTCTAGATCTCCTACTAACTTTGAAAACCTGTCAAAGGTTTGAGTCAAAGTTTCTGATATTGCAGAGTTAAAGTTCTCATATTGCTGTTTTAAAAGAGATCTTTTATTCTTTTTGGTACTATCATTACCACCAAATCTCTTTTCAATACTTTCCATAAGGACTTTAGCATCCTGACATGCTTCAAATCTTCTCTGGTATTCATTAGGAATAGATAATAACAGAGTACTTAATGCTTTATACTCTATTGATCTAACTTTTCTCTCTGCTTCCGAAGTAGGTGGTGGTCTTACTTGTGCAACACCATCACTATCAAGTGTTACTGAAGGACCATTAACAAGTACTTCCCACATCTGATAATCTGTGAGAAGCATGTATTGTCTGATCCCGTTCTTCCACAGATAAAACTCGTCAAGCCTAAGCATGAGAATCTTAGTAACCTGGATTCCTTCATTACCTTCTGCTGCCATTGATTCAAAAAATAGATCTTAAAATTTTAGAAAATCAATCAAACAGTAATCCAAGATCTTCATGTATTCAAAGCTTAACTAAAGCTTTAATACCACTTGTTAAACCCAGAATAATCTAATAAACAATTCAATAAGCCTTGAATTATTATTGAGAAGTTGCGGAATCACACTCAATAATACTAAGAAGATCAAGAATTATAACAATATATAATACACAATTGATTATCAAAAGCTTCAATCTTATTAATGATATAAGATGAATACACTTAAGTATTAGGGTTACAGAAAACCTTGAAGCTGCGTAAAACTTTCTTAACCTAATCTAGGTCTAAGGATCTCTATTTATAATGCATAGAGTCCTACACAATCTCTAGTTATTATGGTATTCGAATCTATCCCATAAATAACTCTAACCGACTTATACATTTACACAAACAGTGGGAGTAACTTACTTTACACAAACAGTGGGAGTAACTTACTTTACACCAACAGTGGTAGTAAGTTCTCATTACAGACACCAAGTATAATTACATTAACAGTGGCACTGCTGCTACAAATACACTAGCAGTGGCTAGTTCTTCAATCCTTCTAGCAGTGGCTATCATTAAAGCGAAGAGTGGCAAGACTTCAACACTTGATCAATTCTGCTCAGATCCCAACACATTTTTTATTTTATTTTAGTTTAATTCAGAATGGAAAACCCAAAACCAAAACCAACTCTTTTATCCTTAGCTAAATACATAAAAGTTTCTAAATCCCCTAGTTTCAATTTTCCGCGCTTGGAAGAACGATCCTTGTTCATACTTATCCTATGATAGCCTCTTTGATTAGCATAATAGTAAACCTAGGCCCCAACCTTTACAAATTAAAAACCCACTGTTGTCTCGCATCACCATTAGAAATTTCAACAACCGGTGTGCAGC
Source organism: Pseudognaphalium luteoalbum (assembly GCA_963422505.1). Classification (NCBI taxonomy): domain Eukaryota; kingdom Viridiplantae; phylum Streptophyta; class Magnoliopsida; order Asterales; family Asteraceae; genus Pseudognaphalium; species Pseudognaphalium luteoalbum. The sequence continues at coordinate 56,901,605 of OY730196.1, forward strand.
ACAACAAGTTTTTGGTGCCGCTGTCGGGGAGCGTCAGCAACCAATTTTAGGAATTTAGCAACTTTAGTATTTAACGATCCTTTTGAGAGATCAACATCGACCAAAAGTTACCTTTTTACCTTTAGAATTAGTTTAGTTTTAGTTTAAGCACTTTTGACCAGTCATGTCAACACCTTATTTTGAATCGACTATCCCCACACCAAATGAATCTTTAACCCAACTTTTGGCCATTTCCTCACGTACAAACAACCTATCTTCCTCGACACAATCTTTATAAGATTTTATGTTCGAACAAAATGTTATAAATAAAAGAGTAACCGGATTTCAAGATAACATTGACGCCATGATAAAAATTTCGGAAAAATTAATCTCTAACATGGAATCTATTTTGAAAAACTTAAATTTTAGTGAGGAAAGTACGCCGGCAATCACTAATCACACCACCCATCCACCAAGTGATGATGTGTTAATCGTGACTAGAGGAGGAAAAGTAACCAAAGTTGATCCACCACCACCCGATAACACCCCCGAAAATACTTCTTTGCCCACACCTACACCTAGTGAAAATGTGTCAATAGACATCCCTGTTACAACACCTGACCCATCCAAAACTCCAGATAATGTACCTCACACGAGAATACCTTATCCTGGTAGACTAAAGAAGGAAAAGCAAGAAGCCCAATTCGGTAAATTCTTTAAAGAACTCCTTTCAAACAAAGAAAAACTTAGGCAAATAGTTAGTTTATCCTTGAATGTTGAATGTTCTTTAATTGTACAACATGGTTTCCCACCTAAATTAGGCGATACTGGATGCCTTACTATACCCTGTTTTCTTCAAGGAATTCAAATTAGTAACGCCTTAGCAGACCTAGGTGCTAGTGTTAATCTTATGCCTTATTCCCTCTATAAGAAATTAGGACTAGATGACCTATTGCCTACTCGTATGACCATCCAATTAGCTGACAAATCAGTTAAGCTCCCTCGAGGAATTGCTGAAGATGTCATGGACAAAGTCGATAAGTTCGTTTTTCCAGTAGACTTTATTGTCATGGACATAGAGGAAGACACTGATATCGCGTAAAAGGTCACGTTTTTACCACCAATATCTCTCTCATTCTGGAGTGATACTTAGCATTTGGACTCAAATAACGCAAAAATCATTGATAAAATGCTGAGAAGATCAAAACAAGGTTGCACGAGCAAAATCAGGCAAAAAGGCCGAAAAACGAAGATTTCACGCGCGTTTGAAGATTCAAGACATCAAAATGAGGATTCAAGAAAAAAGAGCCCATCACCAACATCTATTTGACCCAAGATGTTTGTTTTTAAATTACGAATCCAACAGAAGAAGAATCAACTAAAACGGACGAAGAACGAAGATTCTACGCACTCCGGAAGATCCAAACGATTCGTACGACACATCTAAAGTTCAGAGACATATTTTTGGGATTTCTTTTCATCAAAATCTTCGTTTTTGAATTACGAATCCAACGCAAAAAGAATCAACGCAAACGGACGCATAACGAAGAAAACACGCACAAATCGAGAAACGAAGCAACCGGCAGCAGGTTGGTGCAGCTGGCAGCCAGCCGCCGCCGGTAGCCACCCAGCCGCCGCCGGTAGCCACCCAGCCGCCGCCGGCTGGCATCCAGCTGCCGGCTGCTGCCCGCCACCCTTCACGGATTACACTTTTTCGTCCTTTTTCGTACCCGGTGCTAGACCTTTTCCTACTTTTCGTACCTGGTGCCACTACCTTTTTCGCCTTTTATATCTGGTGCCACTACCTTTTCCACCTTTTACTAATGTGTGCTTCCTTTGGCTAAAATGCACCAAAGCTCCTCTATAAATAGAGGCATGGGCTCATTTGAAAAAAGACACCAAGAAACACCTTAAAACTCCAACACACCTAGATACACCAACACATTTGGTTACTTGTATTTTCTTTTCTTTTATTCTTCCTAGTTAATTAGGCTAGCTAATTAACTAGCCAAGGAAGATTTGCACGGAGGTGCTCTGGGATGCATATTTTAGCTACGAGTTATTGTACTTCTTTCCAGGTGTCAATCTATATTTCATATTTAATATGTTTGTCCTTTCTTTAATAAATTTAAATATGTACGTTAGAATTGCCATGATTAGCTAAATAACTCAACTGTCTGCTATGATGGTCGTTTAGAAAAGTATTAAATATGTGATTATGTGGTATGTTTTGAGATTGCGGATGGTTTATATTACAAATGGATATAGGAATTAAATCTTGATCGTTTATCTGCCCAACTCATGTTATGACTAAAACTTTATCCAAAAATGAACGTAGCTAACTCATAGGATATAGGTCACTTAGTTATACTATGTTAGATTGAATCATTGAGCTCGGCATGGCCGGTGTTCTCTAGACCAAAATAGGATCGAAGAGACACGGAACATGGGAGTAGAGGTAGATTAAGATTAAATTCATATGGATTATATTTTTGAGACAACTTTCGGAATACCCTCAACTTAGATAATACTTTTGTATGCTTAAATTAAACTGTCGCCTTGATCGTCTTATTGCATGTTCTAGTTTGATTGATGCCTTAGGATCATCATAATAGTAAAATTTAAACGGCATTAATCATCGTGAAGTAATATGACGGCCCTATTCGACTGTTTTTTGATATAGTACTGGAAACGCTTACGGCGGAGTACAAATGTATGGAAATCAGAACGACCGAAGGTAGTTGTATTATGAATCGAATAGCAAACGTATTACCTAGGTCTCCATTTGTAAGACAAATCATCCCTATCTTGTAACATCCCCAAGTAATGATGATAATTCGTAAGAATAAGTGATGACATATTATCCGACCGCTTAGACCAGTTTGCCCAACCTATTCCGGTGAGAATAACCCTCGTTCATAAGATTGTTTATTCAACAGACTATGCCATGATTCGGGCATCTCTGACGATCGAGATTGGGGAATAGGATTAGAGGTTAACTATTGGATAGTGTGGGTGTACATTTGAGAGAACTTTCGGTGCACACTTTAATATATTGTGCAATCCCCGTGACATTCTATTTTCCTGATTATGGACACCTCCGCGTCAGCCCGATAGAAGGATTGTAGAATAGCTCACATCAACTTACGAACTTATCCTCATTAGAACTCTCCATATTTAACCACTTCTAAACCACATTATAGTAGACAATCGCTTTAATTGCTAAACGCCCGAAGTAACCTCCACCCTTTTAATTCAGTCTAGTTTAAATTAGGATAAGAAAACCCAAAACCAAAACCAACTCTTTCAACCCCAGCTGAACACATAAAAGCCTCTAAACCCCCTAGTTTCAATTTGTTGCTATTTGAAGAACGATCTTAGGTCATACTTATCTTGTGCTAGCATAATAAGTAACCCTAGGCCCCAGCCTTATAAATTAAAAACCCACTGTTGTGCTGCGTCGCCATTAGAAATTCCAACGACCGGTGTGCAGCGCAACAAGTTTTTGGCGCCGCTGCCGGGGAGCGTCGGCAACCGATTTTAGGATTTAGTAACTTTAGTGTTTAAGTGATCCTTTTGAAAGATTAACATCAATCAAAAGTTACCTTTTTGCCCTTAGGATTAGTTTAGTTTTAGTAACCGCTTTTTAATCAATTATGACAACACATCTTGATTGGACCAACCTCACACCAAATGAGTCTTTGGCCCAACTTTTAGCTGTTTCCTCACCTACAAACCACTTACCTTCCTCAAAACAATCTTTGTCAGAATTTATGTTTGAACAAAACGTTATAAACAAAAGAGTGACTGGATTTCAAGATAACATTGATGCCATGATAAAAATTTCAGAAAAGTTAATCTCTAACATGAAATCCATTTTGAAAAACTTAAGTTTTATTGAGGAAAGTACGTCGATAATCACTGGTGACACCACTCATCCACCAAGCGATGATTTGTTAATCGTGACTAGAGGAGGAAAAGTGACCAAAGTTGATCCACCGCCACCAGATAACACTCCCGAAAACACTTCTTTGCCCACAGCTACACCTAGTGAAAATGTGTCAATTGACATCCCTGTCACAATACCTGACCCATCACCAGCCAAAACTACAGATAATGTACCTCGAACGAGAATACCTTATCCTGGCAGACTTAAAAAGGAAAAGCAAGAAGCCCAATTCAGTAAGTATATGGAAATATTTAAAAGCCTACACTTAAATGTTAGATTGTTAGATGCTTTAGTAGAAATGCCCTCGTGTGCTAAATTCTTTAAAGAACTCCTTTCAAACAAAGAAAAACTTAGGCAAATAGTTAGTTTACCCTTGAATGCTGAATGTTCATTAATTGTACAACACGGTCTCCCACCTAAATTAGGCGATACTGGCGTTTTACTATACCCTGTTTTCTCCAAGGAATTCAAATTAGTAACGCCTTAGCAGACCTAGGTGCTAGTGTTAATCTTATGCCTTATTCCATTTACAAGAAATTAGGATTAGATGACCTATTACCTACTCGTATGACTATCCAATTAGCTGACAGGTCGGTAAAACTCCCTCGAGGAATTGCTGAAGATGTCATGGTCAAAATCGACAATTTCGTTTTTCCAGTGGACTTTATTGTCATGGACATAGAAGAAGACGCACATATCCCACTCATCCTAGGCAGACCATTCCTAAATACTGCCAAGGCTGTAATTGATGTTAACGAAAAATCTTTAAAATTAAGAGTTGGGAAAGAGGAAGTCACCTTTAATGTCGATCGATTAATGAAACAACCTCTGGAAGAGGACCTTGGTTTGTGTGATACCATGCAGGATATTTTTGATGAGCATCTCCACGAAGTACTAGCACTATCCAGCCAGGATCCGGTACCCAACACCATAATCACCGTTCGAAAATTGTGTAATGAGGACCCTGGGTTGCACTGCGTAATCGCTTCGCCAACAACATCCAACGAACTACTATTCCCGCTGTTTGAAAAGAAGTCTCCTTACATCGATGGCAAAACAATCGTTGTTCCACTAGGATGCGGTACACCGCTACCTTGGCTAAAGAGAGATAAACCCATGTTCAATGAACCAAACCCATTTCCCTCAATCAGAGAGATCTTGGATTCATTCAAAGAAATGAGTGTTGAGTCACCATCTTTTGAACTACAATTAGCCAATCAACCCGAACCACTGCCATTTTCAAACCCTGAAGTCACCATAAACCAATCTTCATTCGCCCAATTTCAAGAATTCCAATTCACTAACGACGGAGAGATCATCCTCACCAGAAATGATGAAGTTTCCTCATCATCAGTCAACAAATACGAGCTAAAGACAGACGAATTCTCAAATAAAACTGAGTGGGTTGAAATAGCATCAATCTCCACATCTGAGCCCGAGACGGACTAAGCACCATTCCAAGCTGAATATGAAAAGCTGAATAGAGACGAGATAGTTAGAATGAAGCCGTCTATCGAAGAACCACCAAACCTAGAATTAGAAGAACTACCACCTCACCTTGAGTACGCTTACCTCCATGGAACATCACAACTCCCGGTGATAATATCAAAAGAGTTAAAACCCGAGGAGAAAGCTCAACTCATTGATGTTCTGAAATCGCACAAGAAGGCAATTGCATGGAAGATTTCCGACATACAAGGAATCAGTCCCAACTATTGCACACACAAGATCCTCATGGAAAACGATTTCAAACCATCCGTACAAACGCAGAGAAGGGTAAACCCTAAGATCCAGGACGTGGTCAAACAAGAGGTTATCAAACTCTTAGATGCTGGATTGATCTACCCAATATCCGACTCACCTTGGGTTAGCCCTATTCAAGTAGTACCAAAGAAGGGAGGAATGACGGTGATTACAAACGAAGAAAATGAGCTTATACCAACTCGGACGGTTACCGGTTGGAGAGTCTGCATCCATTATCGGAAGTTAAACGAAGCAACTCACAAAGATCACTTCCCGCTTCCGTTTATTGACCAAATGCTCGAAAGGCTATCAGGAAACGAATTCTACTGTTTCCTCGATGGTTTTTCCGGGTATTTCCAAATCCCGCTCGATCCAAAGGACCAAGAGAAGATGACATTCACATGTCCCTACGGAACCTTCGCATACTGACGAATGCCGTTTGGATTATGCAACACACCTGCAACATTTCAGAGATGCATGGTTGCAATTTTCCACGACATGATTGAACAATGCATGGAAGTCTTTACGGATGATTTCTCTATCTTTGGAGACTCCTTCGCATCATGTCTATCCAACCTCGATAGAATGCTCACCAAGTGTGAAGAATCAAACCTCGTGTTAAATTGGGAAAAGTGTCACTTTATGGTGAAGGAAGGAATAGTTTTAGGACATCGAATATCCAAGTCCGGAATTGAAGTAGACAAAGCAAAGGTCGAAACCATCGCCAAACTTCCACCACCAACCAACGTCAAGGTCATTAGAAGCTTTCTAGGACATGTTGGGTTCTACCGCCGTTTTATCAAGGACTTCTCCAAGATTTCTCGACCTATCACCCACCTTCTAGGAAAAGACATCAAGTTTGTGTTTGACGAGAACTGCATGAAGGCTTTCAATTACCTGAAGAAGGAGCTTACAAATGCACCAATCATGGTCGCTCTAGATTGGAACCTACCATTCGAAATCATGTGCGATGCTAGTGACTTCGCAGTTGGGGCAGTTCTAGGCCAAAGGAAGGATAATCACTTCCGACCAATCTATTACGCTAGCAAAACACTTACAGATGCTCAAGAAAACTATACAACTACAGAAAAAGAGCTGCTAGCCGTAGTATTTGCCTTCGAAAAATTCAGATCCTACCTAATATTGTCCAAAACAATAGTATATACGGATCACTCAGCTCTAAAATACCACTTCAAAAAGCAAGACGCAAAGCCTAGATTGTTACGATGGATTTTACTCCTACAAGAATTCGACATAGAAATAAAGGATAATAAAGGAGCAGAAAACGTCGCCGCAGATCATTTAGGTCAACTTGAAAATCCGTCAATGGAACAACTTGCAGAAAGAGATATTAAAGATCGATTTCCAGAAGAGCAGTTAATGAGTTTAGGAGAACAAGGTTCGTAATTCACTAACGATCCTTGGTTCGCAGACATTGCCAACTTTGTAGTTGGAGGGATCGCAAGAAAAGGCATGATCTCATCGCGGAGGCAAAAGTTCTTTCGCGATGTTAAATATAACTTTTGGGACGATCCATATTTGTTCAAGGTCTGTCCCAACCAAATAGTAAGAAGATGTGTCGATGGGAAAGAAGCCGAACATATACTCCACCAAAGCCATCACGGACCCACAGGAGGACATCATGCAGCTAATCTTACAGCAAAGAACGTCTACGACTCAGGATTCTACTGGCCTAACATTTTCAGAGACGCACAAGACTTGGTGAAACGCTGCGATATTTGCCAAAGGTTTGGAAATATCACAACGCGTAACGAAATGCCGTTAAGGAATATCCAAGCATGTGAAATATTTGACATATGGGGATTAGACTTCATGGGGCCATTTCCGAAATCTTACGGAAAAGAATACATTCTAGTAGCTGTCGATTAGGTATCAAGATGGGCCGAAGCCCAAGCCTTTCCAAAAAATGATTCAAGGGTCGTAACCAAGTTCTTAAAACAGTTATTCTGTCGGTTTAGAACACCTCGAGCAATCATCAGCGATAGAGGCACGTACTTTTGCAATACTCAGTTTATGAAACTATTGCAACAATATGGGGTTACACACAAAACCTCTACGGCCTATCACCCGCAGACAAATGGACAAGCAGAGATTACAAACCGTGCACTAAAAAGGATCTTGGAACGGACAATTGGTCAACACAAGGAATGATGGGTAGACAAGCTAGACGATGCTTTATGGGCATTTCGGACAGCTTATAAAACGCCATTAGGAACAACTCCCTATAGGCTCGTTTATGGAAAGGCTTGTCATCTCCCGATTGAACTAGAATACAAAGCTTACTGGGTACTGAAGAACTGTAGTTTAGATCCTTCGATAACAGGAACTCACCGGAGAATGCAGCTAAATGAACTAGCAGAGTTGAGGGATCAAGCTTACGAAAGTTCCTACAAATTTAAGGAAAGAACCAAGTTACTCCATGATTCAAAGCTCCGCCCCACACGCTTCAATCCAGGTGATAAAGTTCTACTCTTTAACTCCCGATTTAAGAAATTTTCTGGTAAATTCAAAACACGATGGAGCGGCCCCTTCACAATCTCTAAAGTATTTCCCTATGGTGCCATCGAACTCGAATCTCCAGATGAAAATTTCAAGGTAAATGGTCACCAATTGAAACACTACGTAGAAGACTTTCCCTCAAATGAGGAAGTCTATAGCTACGAACCACCCTAATAGAAAAATGGGTATAAAAGAGTCAAGCTACGAGACTCGATAAACAAAGCTCTCTTGGGAGGCACCCCAAGACTATCTTACGTTTTCAACATTAATTTTCCTTTACTGTTATGTTTAAACTAATCCAATTTTTATGTAGTACCTCACCTTACAAAAGACTAATAATCATAGACCATTAACCTTTTGTATTTTGCAGGATGAGTTCGCAGTCAGACAGAGCACGAGCCCCCAGTCAGAGACGCTCGCGTGCCATACACCACTCCCGGAGTTCATCACCGGGTAGTAGCATGAGGACTGTCAGAGGATCCCAGTCACCACCTCCTAGGTTGGATGAGATATCGGCAGACTCGGTGGAGGTGTACATTCAGGAGTCATTCCTGTTACGTCCCATCCATTCTAGGTTACCTTCATCTCACCGACCAGCGGGACAGACAGCAGGAACCTCCAGAGTACCCACCTTTGAGCATGGGGTTACTACTCTGGATCCTGCTGTCACTTGGTCTATACTGAGAGCCCTCGAGGTCCAGCACACCGCCATCTTTGAGATCCACACTGCTCTGGGCCTTACCTCCACACCTGTGTGCCCCTTTCAGATGGGACCTGATCCCGCTCCGCACATTCCATCGTGGGACTTATTCCCACCTTGGAGCTTGACTGCGCAGGACCACCCCACTTTCATGGACTCAATGGAGGAGGAGACTGCTGCCCTATACGCTTGGATTCAGGATCCAGAGGATGGCACGGCATCTCCTGTCTATACCATCGAGGAGTCAGCATCTCCTACATCGATCGTGGAAAACACGATCTTTATGGACGATGACTTCACCGATTGGGAGTCACTCTATCCTGACATGGATTAGCTTTTATTAGTTATTTTATGTTTAATATTAACTTATATTAACACTTGTGTTTTCTGAAGGATGTGTACTATGCAGAATTGAAAGTAGAATTTGTGGAACAAGTTCATTTTTAATGAGCCTGGTCCATTTCCAGCAAATTCACACACTTGAGCTGTGTCCATAAAATCAAATGGCAACTCACGCAGCACAAGGAAGTATCTCTTCTAACCTTATTTTGCTTAATTTAACACGCTAAAATTCTAAGTAAAACTCTAAGTGTGGGATTACAACTCGCAAATAGAGAATGACTTCGAAAATATTAATCCTTATTCAAAAATCTAAGTGTGGGATAACAGTAGTATTGACTACTGTATTGCAACTTAAACTTTTGATCAAATTTTTAGCAAAACTCAGATTTTCAGCAAAAATTTCAAAATTTTTGAATCAAAATCAAACAGGGTAGGTATTTCTAATCAACAAAATTTCAAAAGGTTTGGTAAAACGAATATGACAAGCAAAACTCTTTGATAAACTTTCAAACCAAGTTTCAAAATAAGCGATCGCATGACTAGGCACAAAACTACCCAAAATGAGTGAGGACTCTTGAGCCATATAAAAGCATTCATATTTAATGCTTCACTTTTCAATTGTGAGTGTGCCAATGTATGCTCTCTAGAATCAGAACTTGTTCAAGGAATATATTTCGAGATTACAAAAATGGGCGTCATACGTGATAAAGGTGCAATCACAAAACCTCAACATTCCCTAGGATAAGAACCCTCTCATAAAACCCTCACTTTCGAACCTAACCAGTGCTCACCTTCAGCGAAAAACATGCAGAGCCTTAGCCTTTCAAAAAAAAAAAACTTCAATCCCTTCTTTCATCTTTTGGCCATAGCCTAAGTTTCTGTGCTGACAGAAGAATTACTATCAAAAGTATGGAGCGTTCCCCAAAGGATGAACACCATCCGTAAAAGGAGCTCCAAGAAAAAGAAATCCAGCTAAGAAGTATGGAGCATTCCCCAAAGGATGAACATCATCCGTAAAAGGAGCTCCAAGAAAAAGAAATCCAGCAAAGAAGTACGGAGCGTTCCCCAAAGGATGAACACCATCCGTAAAAGGAGCTCCAAGAAAAAGAAAATTCAGCAAAGCTGTCAGAAGGAACCTAAAAGCCCAAGGATCATTTAAAGCCAAGATAAAGGTTCGTCAAAAGAAAACTTGAAAGGAAAAGACGCAAAAGAAGGCTCTCAAGGAGAAAAATCCAGAAAGAAGCACTACTAAGCACCAAAGATAAGTCATCATAAACAACTCTTAGGCTATACTAAACCCCCAATTAAACCACCTACAAAACCCTTCATCTATATACACCACTTCCACCATCTTACGAACGTCTAGGGATGATTAGTACCGTCCCCATTTAAGTATTGTAGATTTGATTCTCGATCAAGCTTATGACAACAGAAGAGCTACATGACTGGCCCTTGAGTGAATTAGAAATTAGGAAACCCAATACACTTGAGTGAATTGAGTGACCACCTGTGAGGGCCCCGGTCATGTATATCTTACATTATGAAGATTAAAAAGAAAGCTTGTTAGAATCAAAGGTTTGGAAAACCATCAAAGGATGGAACCTCGTCCGAAATCTTTTTACAAAACTTGCAGGAATCAAAGTTCTCCGGAATACAAAACACCTCTCACCACAATTTTATGAAGATTTGCTTGAGGACAAGCAAAACTCTAAGTGTGGGATACTTGATATCAAGTAAAAAGTCACGTTTTTACCACCGATATCTCTCTCATTCTGGAGCGATACTTAGAATTTGGACTCAAATAAGGCAAAAATCATTGATAAAATGCTGAGAAGATGAAAACAAGGTTGCACGAGCAAAATCAGGCAAAAAGGCCGAAAAACGAAGATTTCACGCGCGTTTGAAGATTCAAGACATCAAAATGAGGATTCAAGAAAAAAGATCCCATCACCAACATCTATTTGACCCAAGATGTTTGTTTTTAAATTACGAATCCAACAGAAGAAGAATCAACTAAAACGGACGAAGAACGAAGATTCTACGCACTCCGGAAGATCCAAATGATTCGTACGACACATCTAAAGTTTGGAGACATATTTTTTGGATTTCTTTTCATCAAAAGCTTCGTTTTTGAATTACGAATTCAACGCAAAAAGAATCAATGCAAACAGACGCATAACGAAGAAAACACGCACAAATCGAGAAACGAAGCAACCGGAAGCAGACTGGTGCAGCTGGCAGCCAACCGCCACCGGTAGCCACCCAGCCGCCGCCGGCTGGCAGCCAGCCGCCGGCTGCTGCCCGCCACCCGCACGGATTGCACTTTTTCGTCCTTTTTCATACCCGGTGCTAGACCTTTTCCTACTTTTCGTACCTGGTGCCACTACCTTTTTCGCCTTTTGTACCTGGTGCCACTACCTTTTCCACCTTTTGCTAATGTGTGCTTCCTTTGGCTAAAATGCACCAAAGCTCCTCTATAAATAGAGGCATGGGCTCATTTGAAAAAAGACACCAAGAAACACCTTAAAACTCCAACACACCTAGATACACCAACACATTTGGTTACTTGTATTTTCTTTTCTTTTATTCTTCCTAGTTAATTAGGCTAGCTAATTAACTAGCCAAGGAAGATTTGTACGGAGGTGCTCCAGGACACATATTTTAGCTACGAGTTATTGTACTTCTTTCCAGGTGTCAATCTATCTTTCATATTTAATATGTTTGTCCTTTCTTTAATAAATTTAAATATGTACGTTAGAATTGCCATGATTAGCTAAATAACTCAACTGTCTCCTATGATGGTCGTTTAGAAAAGTATTAAATATGTGATTATGTGGTATATTTTGAGATTGCGGATGGTTTATATTACAAATGGATATAGGAATTAAATCTTGATCGTTTATCTGCCCAACTTATGTTATGACTAAAACTTTATCCAAAAATGAACGTAGCTAACTCATAGGATATAGGTCACTTAGTTATACTATGTTAGATTGAATCATTGAGCTCGGCATGGCCGGTGTTCTCTAGACCAAAATAGGATCCAAGAGACACGGAACATGGGAGTAGAGGTAGATTAAGATTAAATTCATATAGATGATATTTTTGAGATAACTTTCGGAATACCCTCAACTTAGATAATACTTTTGTATGCTTAAATTAAACTGTCGCCTTGATCGTCTTATTGCATGTTCTTGTTTGATTGTTGCCTTAGGATCATCATAATAGTAAAATTTAAACGGCATTAATCATCGTGAAGTAATATGACGGCCCCTATTCGACTGTTCTTTGATATAGTACTGGAAACGCTTACGGCGGAGTACAAATGTATGGAAGTCAGAATGACCGAAGGTTGTATTATGAATCGAATAGCAAACGTATTACCTAGGTCTCCATTTGTAACACAAATCATCCCTGTCTTGTAACATCCCCAAGTAATGATGATAATTCGTACGAATAAGTGATGACATATTATCCGACCGCTTAGACCAGTTAGCCCAACCTATTTCGGTGAGGATAACCCTCGTTCATAAGATTGTTTATTCAACAAACTATGCCATGATTCGGGCATCTCTGACGACCGAGATTGGGGAATAGGATTAGAGGTTAACTGTTGGATAGTGTGGGTGTACATTTGAGAGAACTTTCGGTGCACACTTTAATATATTGTGCAATCCCCGTGACATTCTATTTGCCTGATTGTGGACACCTCCGCGTCAGCCCGATAGAAGGATTGTAGAATAGCTCACATCAACTTACGAACTTATCCTCATTAGAACTCTCCATATTTAACCACTTCTAAACCACATTATAGTAGACAATCGCTTTAATTGCTAAACGCCCGAAGTAACCTCCACCCTTTTAATTCAGTCTAGTTTAAATTAGGATAAGAAAACCCAAAACAAAAACCAACTCTTTCAACCCGAGCTGAACACATAAAAGCCTCTAAACCCCCTAGTTTCAATTTGTCGCGCTTTGAAGAACGATCCTAGGTCATACTTATCTTGTGCTAGCATAATAAGTAACCCTAGGCCCCAGCCTTATAAATTAAAAACCCACTGTTGTGATGCGTCGCCATTAGAAATTCCAACGACCGGTGTGTAGCGCAACAACACCTATATCCCGCTCATCCTAGGCAGACCATTTCTAAATACTGCCACAAGGCCGTAATAAACGTTAATGAAAAATCTTTAAAACTAAGAGTTGGGAAAGAGGAAGTCACCTTTAATGTCGATCGATTAATAAAGCAACCTCTAGAAGAGGACCTTGGTTTGTGTGATACCATGCAGGATATTTTTGATGAACATCTCCACGAAGTACTAGCACTATCTAGCCAGGATCCGATACCCAACACCATAATCACTGTTCGGAAGCTATATAACGAGGACCCTGGGCTGCAATCCACAATCACTTCGCCAACAACATCCGACGAACTACTATTTCCCCTCTTTTAAAAGAAGTCTCCTAGCACCGATGGTAAAACAATCGTTGTTCCATTAGGATGCAGTACACCGATACCTTGGCTAAAAAGAGATAAACCCATATTCAACGGACCAAACCCATTTTCTTCAATTGAAGAAATCCTAGATCCATTCAATGGAATGAGTGTTGAACCACCGCCATTTGAGCCACAATTAACCAACCAAACCACTACTGTTTCCAAACCCTGAAATCACCCAAATCAAATCCTCATCCACTCAATTTCAAGAATTTCAATTCACCAATGACGGAGAGATCATCCTCACCAGAAATGATGAAGTTTCCTCATCATTAGTCAACAAATACGAGCTAAAGACGGAAGAATTCTCAAATAAAACCGAGTGGGTTGAAATAGCATCAATCTCCACATCTGAACTCAAGATAGACGATACGCCATTCTAAGCCGAATATGAGAAACTAAATAGAAACGAGATAGCTAGAATGAAGCTGTCTATTGAAGAACCACCAAACATCGAATTAAAAGAATTACCACCCCACCTTGAGTACTCTTACCTCCATGGAACATCACAACTCCCGGTGATAATATCAAAAGAGTTAAAACCCGAGGAGAAAGCTCAACTCATCAAAGTTCTGAAATCGCACAAAAAGGCAATCGCATGGAAAATTTCTGATATACAAGGAATCAGTCCCAACTATTGCACACACAAGATACTCATGGAAAACGATTTCAAACCATCCGTACAAAGGCGGAGAATGGTAAATCCTAAGATTCAGGACGTGGTTAAGCAAGAGGTTATCAAACTCTTAGATGCTGGATTGATTTACCCAATCTCCGACTCACCATGGGTTAGCCCTGTTCAAGTCGTCCCAAAGAAGGGAGGAATGACGGACATTACAAACGAGGAAAATGAACTTATAACAACACGGAAAGTTACCGGTTGGAGGGTTTGCATCAATTACCGGAAGTTAAACGAAGCAACTCATAAGGATCACTTCCCGCTTCCATTTATTGACCAAATGTTCGAAAGGCTATCAGGAAACGAATTCTACTATTTCTTTGATGGTTTCTCCGGGTATTTTAAAATCCCGCTCGATCTGAAGGACCACAAGAAGACAATGTTCACATGCCTATACGGAACATTTGCATACCGACGAATGCCGTTTGGATTATGCAACGCACCTGCAACATTTCAGAGATGCATGGTTGCAATTTTTCACGACATGATTGAACAATGCATGGAAGTCTTTATGGATGATTTTTTGGTCTTTGGAGACTCTTTCGCATCATGTCTATCCAACCTCGATAGAATGCTCGCTAAGTGTGAAGAATCAAATCTCATCTTGAATTGGGAGAAATGTCACTTTATGGTGAAAGAAGGAATAGTTTTAGGACATCGAATATCAAGGTCAGGAATCGAAGTAGACAAAGCCAAAGTCGAAACCATTGCCAAACTACCACCACCAACCAACGTTAAGGCCATTCGAAGCTTTCTAGGATACGCTGGGTTCTACCGCCGTTTTATCAAGGATTTCTCCAAGATTTCTCGACCTATCACCTACCTTCTAGGAAAAGATATCAAGTTTGTGTTTGATGAGAACTGCATGAAGGCTTTCAACTACCTGAAAAAAGAGCTAACCAATGCACCAATCATGGTCTCTCGAGATTGGATTCTACCAGTTGAGATCATGTGCGACGCTAGTGATTTCGCAGTTGGGGCAGTTCTAGGGCAAAGGAAGGACAATCACTTTCGACCAATCTACTACGCCAGCAGAACACTCACAGACGCTCAAGAAAATTACACAATGACCGAGAAGGAGCTGCTAGCTGTAGTGTTTGCCTTTGACAAATTCAGATCCTACCTGATACTATCCAAAATGATAGTATACATGGATCACTCAGCCCTAAAATACCTCTTCAAAAAGCAAGACGCAAAGCCCAAATTGTTACGATGGATTCTACTCCTACAAGAACTCGACATCGAGATAAAAGATAAGAAAGGAGCAGAAAATGTCGTCGTAGATCATTTAAGTCGACTAGAAAATCCATCAATGGAACAACTCGCCAAACGAGATATTAAAGATCGATTTCCAGAGGAGCAGTTAATGAGTTTAGGAGAACAAATGCAAGGTTCGCAATTCACTGACGATCCTTGGTTTGCAGACATTGCCAATTTCATAGTTGGAGGGATCACAAGAAAGGGGATGATATCATTGCGAAGACAAAAATTCTTCCGCGACGTGAAACCCTATTTTTGGGATGATCCATATTTGTTCAAAGTCTGTCCCAACCAGATTGTGAGAAGATGTGTTGATGGGAAAGAAGCCGAACACATTGTTGAGTCATATTAGTGTGTCTGTCAGTTGGTCTTGAGTCTGTAATAGCTTAGATTAGAAAATAGATAATTTTCTATTTTGAGTGACACTTACATAGTGTCGCATTCAGGCGACACTTAGTAAGTGTCGCACTAGGGTTATGATCTGCGACACTTATCAAGTGTCGCAGAATTGTTCTGTTTGTATATAAAGAGCCATCACGGCTCATTGCAAAGGTTGGACAAAACCTGAGCATAATTTGTCGACTAAACACTCTGTAAACAAGCTAGTAAGCGTTTGATATTGCAATACAAATCGTTATTACTCAATTCCTTATTGTTTCGATTTGTGTTTCATATTAGTTACTTCAATTGTGTGATTCCACCATACGATTGTTTGATTAAGTCTGTTCTAGATCCTAGGTAAAGGGACAACAAAGTGGTATCAGAGCCGTTGGGCTGTTTGTGACAGATTCAATCAAGTTTTTGAGAGTGTTTCGGTTAAAATTGGGAAGAATCTAGCTTACTTTCATTGATTAGAGAGTTTTTGGTCTTCAATTTCTGGTTATTAACTTGTTTTTGCAGGTATTGTTCGACTGGGAAGGAGAATTTTCGATTAGGTTTTACGAAAATTTGATTTTTAGGGTTTTTGGGCTGCTGCTGCGCGTTTCTGCGACACTCTACGCGACACTTATAGCGACACTTACCTCAGTGTCGCCTCTAGGGTTCAACAACATAATCTAGCGACACTTGAAACGACACTTACCTCAGTGTCACCTTAAGGATTTAGTGACACTCACTGTGACAGTAATTCCTATCTTGCTAGAGACACTTTATAGCGACACTTCACTGCGACACTTGCATCTAGTGTCGCCTGTTGTTTAATTTTACACTTTCTGCGACACTTGTCTCAGTGTCGCTTGTCAGTCTGTGACACTTCCTTAGTGTCGCTTAAAAATATTAAAATCAGTCGCTCTTTTTAGTTTAATTTACAATGTCGATGCAAGCTTTTGCTCAAATGATTAAAACCAGTAATGAAGCTGGTAGTACAAATAAGGCTCCAATTTTTACAGCTAATACAAATTATGTTGAATGGAGACAAAAATTTGAAGCTTTTATTTCTTATAATGAACCGGATATGATGATTCCTTTGCTTGAAAGGTATGAACATCCAAAGCAGGATGGGGTATTTGAGGGAATCGCTCCTCCCAAATCTATTCGGGCATTAAATGCAGATGAAAAGAAAGCTTGGGACATGGAAAGAAAAGTTCATTCAGCTCTTGTTATGAGCTTATCTTCTGAGGTTCTTAAAATGTTTAAACATCACGACATCGCATTTGACATGTGGAAAGCCCTTGAAAGACGATGCGGTGGTAGTGATAAATATAAGAAGAGTAGACTGGAGTTGATCAAACGAAAATATGAATTGTTTGATATGTTAGAAAATGAGTCTCTTAATGGTTTGTTTGTTCGTTACTCACATCTTGTGAGTGAGCTTTCTGATGGTGGTGTGATTATGCAAGCTGTAGACATTAACAAGAAATTGTTAAGTGCTCTACCTAAGAAATGGGATCATCGAGTGATGATGATGGAAGAAGACGAAGGTGTAATGTCTTTATCTCTAGATGATTTCATTGGTCAACTAGAAGCATATGCACTAGATATGCAACGTAAAGAAACTAAATCTAGTGCCCATGTTCAAGATCCGAGCATCTATGGGAGTAAATTTTCTGCTTCCGGAGTTGCTCTTTTGTCTGGAGGAGGTATGTCATCCGCTACCAAAACGTCAACCGCTAATAGTGGTGGTGTTTCTAGTGGATCATATTCTTTTTGTGGTAGATCGCCTTCATCTTCCGGGGGATCCAAGGGTAATCCAGCTTCTCCAGCTACTGAGGAGAATGCTGCTGTGTTCCAAGCATTTTTGAGTGCTTATGATAGTTTTCTATCAAAGAAAACTAGTTCCATTGATTTGACAGATGAGGATTTTGACCAAATCAATCCTGATGATCTTGAACGAATGGATATCAGATGGAATTTTGCTATGTTAACAAGGAGAACAAAGAGATATTTGCGAAAAACTGGAAGAAAGAACCTGGATGATGACAGTGATTCGGGTTTGGGCTTTGATAAGAGTAAGGTTAAATGTTACAAATGTCACAATCTGGGACATTTTGCAAGAGAGTGTGAGAAATCTAAACAACCTCCTTCTGGTTTTTCAAAGTCATCTGTCTCAAAGAAGTCAACTGCTAAGGATGCTGATAAGCTTGAGGAATCCTTAAATGAAGCTCTTCTCCTTACTAATGATGAATTTTACAACTGGAGTGATACAGAGGAGAACATTCATAACACAGCTCTTATGGCAGAAATTACAGATGAGGTACCAATTGATGAACCTCTTTCTTGTGTTAGTTGTATCAAATTAACTGGTAAAATTAACAGATACTCTGAGGATAATGCTCACTTGTATTCTGATTTAGATAAACTTAGACAGGCGAACCAATTGCTAAAAGAAAATGAAAAGATTTTTGACAAAAAGATTAATGCCACTATGACTGAAAGAAAAGATCTAAAGGCTAAGATTTATCGTCAACAAGATGCTATTGACAGTTATCTTAAGAAAATTGTCGATTTACAAAAAGCTCTTGACGAATCTAAAACTAATATTATTGATCTTAATCGAAAACTTTCAAATTTTAGTACCTCCTCCGTTGTTTTTGATGAGATCCTTCAAGTGCAAAGGATCAATACAAAAAGTAAGTCAGGGATAGGATATCAAGCGGTACCTCCCCCAGCTAACTATGAACCTATGCCATTGAAGGATGACATTAAAAACTTTGTGCCTTCAACTGACAAAGAAGGCAAGTCATCTGTTAAAGAACCAGTTATTTTGGTTTCATCTGAGAAGGGAGATAAACCTATCTCCCAAAAGAAAGCAAAATCATTACCTGTACTTCCTACTATTGAGGAGGAAGTAATTGAAATTGAGGATGTAACTGATGAGATTGATACAAAGGTTCGTAAAATGGATGTAAAGCCTGAAAATTTTGTAATTACAAATGAACTGTGTAGTGAAATCCCTTCACTAAAGGTTAAATCTAAGGCTATTCCTAAGGTTAAGAAGGAACACAATTTTGCTAATAACAAATCAGTTTCTTCTAAACCAATCAAAAATAATTCCAAAAGTAAATCAACATCTTTTTCACGTGTAAATTCATCTTGCACATTTCAATGTGCCTGTTCAGTAAATAGAAATATCAAATCCTCATCAGATTTGCAACCTCACTTTCAATCGGTTATTGAGAGAAGATCCTGTTTCTACTGCAAAAAACAGGGTCATTTGATAAGTGTTTGTCCGTTGCTTTCTAGACAACGGTTTGGGAAGACAGCGCCTAGAGCTTCCGTTTACAGAAATTTTTCAAAACCTCAACCTAGGCACAATTCCTCACCTCCCAAACCTGTCTAGAAAACTGACAGGAAAGATCCGGTTACACCTACTTGTAATCAGCAAGTTCCTCTTAAAAAGCAACCATCCAAACCTCTTCAGGTTTGGAAAGTCAAAGAGTCCAAAGTAGACTCTTTATCACCAAATAACCCATCAGTAGATGTGCCCGAAATCATAAAAAATCATGCACTCACTGATGTAGTTATTATGGATGATTTTGGTAGACCCAAGTCCATTAAGGCTTGGGTCTCACAATCAAACTAATTTCTCTATTTTTTGTGTGCCTACAGCCATCTGAAGAAATTATCAAGAGCAAATGGTATGTAGACAGTGGCTGTTCAAGGCATATGACCGGTAACATTTCTCTTCTCTCTGATGTTCAACCTGTAAAAGGGGGATATGTTGCATTTGCTGGTGATAAGGGTGGAGAAATTACTGGTAGGGGAACTCTCACTAATGGATCAGTGAGTTTTGATAATGTGAACTACGTGGAACAACTAAACTACAATCTTCTCAGCGTATCACAAGTGTGTGATAAAAAGTTCACAACCATGTTTACAGATATGGAGTGCCTAATACTCAAACCAGGCTATAAAGTGCCTGAGGAATGGGTGCTTATTCGAGCACCAAGGACAAAGGACACGTACATACTTGACATGAGTACTGTATCAACTACTACATCTGAACATACATGTCTGTTGTCCAAGGCTACTCCAAAGGATTCCCTTCTATGGCACAGGCGAATGGGACACTTAAACTTTCGCAAGATGAACTATCTTGTAAAAAATGAGCTTGTTACTGGTGTGCCTAAATTCACATTCAGTTTGGATGATAACTGTGTTTCCTGTCTCAAAGGAAAACAACACAAGCAGTCCCATAAGTCGAAGAAGGTGAACTCCAATGCTTCGCCCCTAGAACTTTTACACATGGATCTATTTGGGCCGGTTAATAAGAGGAGTATGGGAGGCAGTACTTACTGCTTGGTAGTCACCGATGACTACTCTCGTTTTTCTTGGGTTTACTTCATTTCTACAAAAGATGAAGTTCCTGAGATCCTAATATATCTGTTTGACAAGTTAGAAAACTTGTGTGGAAAGAGGATCAAGAGAATTAGAAGTGATAATGGAACGGAATTCAAGAACAAAACAATTGAGATGTACTGTTTAAGGAAGGGTATTCATCATCAGTTCAGCTCTGCGTATACACCTCAACAGAACGGTGTCGCTGAATGCAAGAACAGGACTCTCATTGAAGCTGCACGCACTATGTTATCCGACTCTAAGCTTCCAATCACTTTTTGGGCAGAGGCGGTAAATACTGCATGTTTTGTTTTAAATAGGGTTTTGACGGTTAAAAAGGAAAACAAAACATGCTATGAGCTGTTTAACAACCGTAAACCAAACTTACAATTTCTGGAGCCCTTTGGATGTCCTTGCACCATTATGTCTCGATCTCAAAAGGACAAGTTTGGTGAAAAATCAATGGATGGAATATTCTTGGGATATTCTGTAAATTCTCCTAACAAGAGAGTTTACAATTTATCTACAAAGCGTATTGAGGAGCATTATGAAGTCAAGTGTTTACGCTATACAGCTCCTCCTGAAGGCAAAGGACCAGAAAATCTGTTTTAGTACGATAGTTTCTTTGACTCATTCAATATTCCAACACCTGAGAATGTTGATGATGAAAAAACTATTGTCACTCTTCTACATGGTTTGGACATTAATGTAGATCACACTCCAACTGCATCATCTGTCCAACCTAATACATCTTCGACCTCAGCATCAACACCATCAGTTGATGCATCAATTCCAACAACAGATTCTCCATCTCCTCAACCGTTAGATATGGCTAGTCCCTCAGAAGACAATGTTGAAGCCAACGATCCTCCATCCAAGTCAAATGCTTCTGAAGGAGATCTTAATAATTTGGAATTAGTTATTGCGCCTAACCCAATTCCACAGACTCGGATTCATAAAACTCACCCCACTGATAATATCATTGGTGAGTTAAGTAAAGGAGTTCAAACTAGACATCAATTGGCTGTGACCGACATGTCTGCTTCAACCTCTGAAGTACCTCCTACAGCCTCCTTGGAATGTCTCATCACTGAGATGGAAGAATGTTTTCTATCTCAAGTTGAACCTAAGAAAACAGCTGATGCATTAAAGGACCCACATTGGGTCGAAGCGATGCAAGAAGAACTGCATCAATTTGAGAAGCTGAAAGTTTGGGAATTAGTCCCTCTACCCAAGGGTGTCCATGCAATTGGAACTCGTTGGGTGTATCGTGTGAAGAAGGATGATCGCGGTGTTGTGGTCCAGAATAAGGCTCGATTAGTAGTTCAAGGATTTACACAAATTGAAGGATTGGACTACGATGAAGTATTCGCCCCTGTTGCTAGACTGGAATCTATTCGTATATTTTTGGCTTATGCTTCATTTAAAGGTATTCGGGTTTATCAACTAGACGTAAAGAGTGCATTTCTTTATGGACAAGTTGTGGAGGAAGTCTATGTCAGGCAACCTCCTGGATTTGAAGACTCGGTACATCCAGATTATGTCTGCAAGTTAGACAAGGCTTTGTATGGTCTTCATCAAGCACCAAGAGCCTGGTACGAGAGGCTGTCTACACATCTACTCAAGCATGGATTCTCAAGAGGACAGATTGACAGCACTCTTTTTACAAAAAGGTCCAAAAACGATTTGTTACTTGTGCAGGTATATGTAGATGACATCATCTTTGGCTCTACAAGTAATGCTCTCTGCAAGGAATTTGAGCAACTTATGAAGTCTGAGTTTGAGATGAGTGCAATGGGAGAACTTACATTCTTTTTAGGTGTCCAAGTTGAACAATCTGACAAAGGCATTTATATCCATCAGTCAAAATATGTCAATGACATGTTGACTAGGTATAATTTGCATGATTGTAAGACTTATGGCACCCCCATTGAGGTATCTCACAAACTTGGACCAGCTGAGGAAGATGATGATTGTAACGAGAAGGACTATCGTTCAATGATAGGTTCTCTTATGTATCTTACTGCTTCAAGACCAGACATTGTTTTTGCTGTCTCTTTGTGTTCCAGGTACCAAGCTCACCCGAAGGTTTCTCATATGAAGGCAGTTCAGTGGATTTTTGGGTATCTCAAATATAGACCCACTCTAGGTCTATGGTACTCAAATGAAGACGACTTCACTTTGACTGCTTATTCAGATTCAGATTATGGCGGATGCAACAAGGATAAGAAGTCCACATCTGGTGAATGTCAGTTTCTTGGACCGCGCTTAGTGTCATGGCAGTGTAAAAAGCAGACAACCGTTTCAACCTCCACAGCCGAGGCTGAATATATTGCTGCTGCCAGCTGTTGTTCACAAGTTCTGTGGATTCAGCATCAACTTCGCGATTATGGTTTCATCTTAACTCTTACTCCTATACATATAGATAACGCTACAGCCATATCTATCACACGCAATCCCGTACAGCACTCTAAAACAAAACATATAGAGATTAGATTTCACTTTATCCGGGATTGCTATGAGAAACACCTTATTGACCTTATCCAAATAGAAACACTTAAGCAAAAGGCTAACTTGTTTACTAAGGCCTTTTCCCGTTCTCGTTTTGATGAATTAGTTTCTATGATTGGCTTACGATTTTTTAAATCGTTACAGTGACATTGATTATTTAATAAAAAAAAAAAAAAAAACTTGCAAGGGCCACACTTTATACTTCTTAGTATTAAAGTAATGCACTATTGCTACATCTATAAAACGACGGTGGGTTGTGTCTGTAAACAACTTGGGATATGATAGTACAATAAGCATCATTCACGAAATGCAAATGTTAAATGTTATCTCTGATGTATCAGTAGGTTTAGTAATGTAATTATCATAAATTTCTTAACATACAGCTTCATCATATGATATGTTCATAGGCAACTCTCTATTTGTTCTCAGAGATATTAAAAAGTAATTCAAACTACTTGTTAATTTTATGTAGTAAACATCATATGACGTACGACGATGTGTCTTAATTCCTATATTTAATATGGACAATTTTTATATTCTGAAATTTTATATCAACTTATTTGGGGGATATAGTATTGGTTTCCTCTGTTGTACGTCGGTACAGACCTGGTCTCTGGTACTATATCTTAAAAATTAAACAGCTGTGAGTTAATCAAACTTGCAAAATCTTAGAGTTTCAAATAAAAATACATACTTAAGTCAAGTTAAGTCGCTTTGTTGTACGGAAGTACAGACCTGTCACCAATGACTTGACAAAAATTGATTTTGTTTAAACCTGAATCAAGATAAGTTGCTATGTTGTACGTAAGTACAGACCTGTCACCAATGTCTTGATTCTTAAAAATAAGTTTCATATAATTTTTCTTAATATAAAGTGTTGGTGCATTTTGTGTGTCAGTCAGTTGGTCAAACGTTTGTAATTGTCAAAGTCAATTAGTCTGCGTATGTATAATGTTTAGTGTGTATATGCGAGTCTGTAAACGAATAGTGAAATAGAAAATATACACAAATTAGTGTTTATGCGACACTAAGCAAGTGTCGCATATAGCGACACTTGGCTAGTGTCGCTATAGGGTGTGGACTGCCTATAAATAGAGATTTATGTTTCAGTTTTAGTGTTGGGTCGTTGGTCAATAGAGAGAGACAAGAGTGAGGCGTTTTTGTGTGAGAGAGAGAGAAAGGAGAAAAGCTTGTAACGTTTATACTCAATTGTGAATACAAAGAAAACGTTATAGAAATCGTGTGTTTGTTTATTCGTTCAATAATCGCTAACCAAACGGATTCCGCACATTTGGTTGATTAAGACGATCCGATAGATCAGAGGTACTGGAACTTTCAAATGGTATCAGAGCCGTGAATCAAGGATTCGACGGTTTCGGATCGTGTTTTGAACGTTTTCGGTTGATTCGCGAAGGTATTAATCGATTATTATCAGTTTCTAGGTTAGTTGTGTTGATTATATTGAGTTTTGGGTTGATTTTTGGTACAAATTCATTCGCCGTTCGTCAATTTTCGTTAGGGTTTCGAAAATTTCGATTTTTAGGGTTTTTGGAGCTGACAGCCGCGTTTTTGCGACACTCGATCCGTCACTTGATAGCGTCACTTACCTTCAAGCGTCACTTCGAGCGTCACTCAAGTGCGTCACTTCGTAAGTTCCAACTAGGGTTTTACCGACACTTAAGTGCGTCACTTAGTGCGTCACTTACCCTCTAAGCGTCACTCCTTAGCGTCACTTGCCCTCTAGCGTCACTTACCAGTGCGTCACTTACCTCATTTTGTTGTGCGTCACTTTATAGCGTCACTTGTGAATTTTAGCGACACTTACCTAGTGTCGCTCTAAATTCGAAAAAAAAAAAAAAAAAAAAAAAAAAAAAAAAAAAATTTCGTTTTCAAAATTTTGCGTTTTCAAAAAAATTTTGCGTTTTCAAAATTTTTCTGTAGGCTTAAAAGTGTTCAATTTTAGCCTGAAAAAAGTTTCATTTTACCCGGTCATTTTTGGACGTTTTCGGTTGAATTTTTGGCGGGAAATTCGCGAAAAATTTGTAGTACCAAAATTTTGTTTTTGAGCTTAAAAGTTCATAATTTTAGCTTGGGAAAAGTTTAGTTGTGCTCGCTCAATTTTCAATATTTTCAAATCAAATTTTGGTGGGAGAATCTGGTTGTCTGGGTTTTGCTAAAGTTCTTGTTTAAAAGATGTCACGCTTGCATAGTGTTGGCAACAACCTTCCGATGTTAACTCCAAACACATACTACTCAAGTTGGAGGAGAGCTGTTGAGGACTATATCTCTTTTAATGATCCAGACATGTGGATTACATTGACTGAGAAATATGAAATACCAGTCATGGAAGGAACAAAAATTGCAAAATCATATATATCAATGACTCTCGAAGAACGCAAAGCATGGGATAATGAAAAGAAGACTTTCAACGCAATTAAAGGATCTTTATCTACGGAGGTCTTAAAGTTGTTTAAGAATTACGAAAATGCGTATGATCTCTGGGATGCCATTGAAAAGCGTTGTGGTGGCTATAAAAAGGAAGAACAACCTCAACATAGTGCAATGGTGGATTCGAACAAAAACATTGATTCTAATGCACCTGAGGTACAAAGTGAACCAATTGGGCCTTTTAATTGTGCTACCTGTATTCAATTGACTGAATCTCTTGAGATCTATCAAAAAGACAACTTAAACTTGCGGGAAAAGGTTGTTAAACTTACAGAATCTAATAAGTTTTTGCTAGAAAATGAAAAGCTTTATGAAAAACATATTGAGGCTCACAAGTTAGATACTCAAACTTTTAAAGCAAAGGTCTTTAGTCAGCAAGATGCAATTAAAAGTTATCTTACTGAAATAGAACTGTTAAGAAAGGAGCTTTCTGATTTAAAAAATGAGTACGATAACTATAAAAGCAAAATTTTAGGTTCTTCTTCAGCAACTGTTGTCTTTAATGAAATCGTTAACAAGCAAGGGACAGGAGGTAAAAAGAAGGCAGGACTTGGTTATAACCAAGTACCACCACCTTCCCATGCCGAATACTGTCCTATGCCTGTTAAGGAAGACACTGAAGAGATTCCAGTCGATTATGCATTGCTTTATGGTATTAAATCAAAAGAAGCAAAGGAAAACAAACAGGCAAAGGAGAAAACCAAAAGGCCAGAGTATCCCCTGCCTAAGTTTGTTAAACCTGAAAGTCAATCTCAAGTTTGTGTTGAGGAGATTGTTGAAGTAGAAGATATACCAGAAGAGTCTACCATTAAGGTTGAGAAAATAGCTGTCAAACCTGATTGTTTTAAATGCAAAGGAAAAGCTAAAGTTAAAAATGAATCTTTCAAAGTTAAAGATGTTAAAAGGGATTCAAAATCTACTAACTCAACCTCAGGAACATCTACTTCAACATGTACACCTAAGAGTGCATGTTCAAGAAATGTTCCTGCTAATAGACCTTCTGTGTATTGTCCTCCACCGAAACGCTTTGAGGGAACTCATTGGAATACATCTTTTGTGGAGCGTCGTTCTTGTTATCGTTGTGGTCAACAGGGCCATCTTATTAGGGATTGTAGGTTATTATCCCTAGATAGGTTTGGTAGAGGGATGCCAAGAACTTTCTTTTTCAGGAATTCTTTTTCAAAACCTTTTTCAAGGCGTTATTTGCATTCGCCTGTATCTAGTTGTGCATCAAATTCTCCAAAACCTATGGCAAGAGTAAACAAAGTTGTGTCTAGTAAACCTCAAGTTCAACAGCATAACATTGTTGAAAACAAATCATCTGAACCTAAACAGGTTTGGAAACCCAAATCCACAAACAACGCATCAATGAAATCTTCTGAGTTTTTAAAATATCATAAACTCGTTGATGTGATGATTATGGATGATCATGGACAACCCAAGTCTATCAAGGCTTGGGTGTCCCTTAAGTACTAATGTTTAAATTGTTTGTGGTGATGCAGTCAGTTTCTTGTAAAGTTATATTTTTAGTGACTGCATGGATGTGGATATAGTTGGTCGAATGTTATGATGATTTTTGAAGTTTCGTTGTGGTAAAAATGCTAAACGGCATTTGACTTGACTTGATATGTGATTTTGATATTTTTCTTTTATATTTTATCATTATTGCAACAGCCATTCTTTGTACTTGTTAGTATCAAAGAAATGCAATGTTGCGAAATATGTTCAATGTTTAAGGGGAGTACATTTAAAATGAATTTCTGAAAAGAATTTGTTGTTCAGGGGGAGCAATTAAAATTCTGATTATTTGGATCAGAAATGTGAACAACAAGATTCTTATTCATCAAAAAGATATCGGATTGTGTCTGTAAACAACATGGGAAATGATTGTACATCAGATGACATGCATAAAATGGAAATTTTAAGGTTTATGTTTGATGTGTCAGTAGGTTTATCTGGCATATTTTAAAATAGCTTTTATAAACATTAGCTTCATCATATGATGTACTGGTAGACATGTTACACACCGGTTTCTGGGTTCTTAAGAAGTAATTCTAATACGTGTCTATGATCTTGTGGTAAACACCATATGATGTACGACTAAATGTCTTAATTCCTTAACATAGCATGACATATTTCTATACCTGAAGTTTATTTGAAATCATTTGGGGGTCTATACTGATTGTTTCCTCTGTTGTACGTAAGTACAGACCTGGTCTCAATTAGTATATGCTTAAAAGTTAAGCAAACGCAAGTCAATGAACTTGAAAAAGTCTTAAATCATAAGATACCTAACAAGGTCACCAAAATGGTTTGACCAAGTTTGGTTTTGCTTAAACCTGAATCAAGTTATGTCGCTCTGTTGTACGTAAGTACAGACCTGTCACCGCTGACTTGATTCTTAAAAATGATATTCTTATATTCTATCTGGATTTGGAAGTTTTGCTCATGTCTGGGTTACAGGGGTATGTCATAGGTGGGGACCATGGAGAAATATTCATACTAACAATAAAAGGTTAACTCACAGACCCGGATGTAACATGTTTAAGTGGACAAACAATACCAGTAATCATCTTGAAATAATTTTTATAAAAGGTGCTTTAAATATGCTAAGTAAATTTAAAGAGGACAAATATAATGATAATCGAGATAACACTTACTATTTCCTAATAATTGTATGTTGGCCTGATATGATCTCAAAGCAGACGTAAAACAATCCTATCCTCAAATTTCTTTTAATCTTTGTTCTTTCTTTTCCTTTATAAAGAAAATACAAAAAGATTTTATTTCTATATTATTTTCTTCAAACATCACATATCTTGTTAAAGTCAAATATTGAAGATGTAAAGGATGTCAGTTATTCTTCAAAGACTGTGAAGATAAATTCTATTGGAGAAGCTGCTGATGATTGAGAGATGGTCACATAGTTTGAAGATCTTACTGTATGATGAATTTGTGTTAGTCACATGAATTTGGACATCAAGAGTTCTTTGAAGACCATGCTATCTCAATGGGGGAGATTCTTATTGTTAAAGACATGAAAGAGTTTCTGATTGTTGCTGACATGAAAGAGTTTGTTGATGAAGACTAATTGAAGACTTATTTGACCAAGCTGCTGACATGGGGGAGTTTGTTGGTGCATTTTGTGTGTCAGTCAGTTGGTCAAACGTTTGTAATTGTCAAAGTCAATTAGTCTGCGTATGTATAATGTTTAGTGTGTATATGCGAGTCTGTAAACGAATAGTGAAATAGAAAATATACACAAATTAGTGTTTATGCGACACTAAGCAAGTGTCGCATATAGCGACACTTGGCTAGTGTCGCTATAGGGTGTGGACTGCCTATAAATAGAGATTTATGTTTCAGTTTTAGTGTTGGGTCGTTGGTCAATAGAGAGAGACAAGAGTGAGGCGTTTTTGTGTGAGAGAGAGAGAAAGGAGAAAAGCTTGTAACGTTTATACTCAATTGTGAATACAAAGAAAACGTTATAGAAATCGTGTGTTTGTTTATTCGTTCAATAATCGCTAACCAAACGGATTCCGCACATTTGGTTGATTAAGACGATCCGATAGATCAGAGGTACTGGAACTTTCATAAAGATTAACCATATGTAGATGTTAGGGGTATGTCATATGTGTGAACTGCAAAAGATTGAACATATTAACAATAAAAGGTTATCTCTGATGAATGAAGGTTAGTTGTTTAAGCGGATAATGATATGAACAATTGTCTTGAACTGTGTGTCATTAAATTTATTTTAAATATCTTATGTAAATTTAAAGAGGACAAGTATACTGATAATTGGAATAACAGCAAACATATGTAAAGTAATGTATGACGACTTAATATGATCCCTAACCAGACCCAAAACAACCCCGTCACCAAAAATAGTGTACTTGTTTTGAATTCTTAGTTAAGTTATAATTATTCTAATATTTTTGTCTTACTTCAAGTCAAATGTCACTAAATAGCCAAAACCGACTCGCGAAAGAATTTGAAAATTTTTAGAAATTTTTCAAAATTTTGAATCTGTGACACTCACTAAGTGTCGCATAGAGTGTCGCCTGCGAGTGTCGCCTATAGTATGGAGTATATAAATGTCTCCCTGCGGCATTTATTCTCACACTTACTTAGCAACACTCACTCAAAACCTGCGACACTCGCTCTTGATCTAGCGACACTCACTCTGTCACACGATTGCTTGCTGTTTTCGCATCCTTCTTTGATTTCTTCCCTAGATTCTTGTTCTACTAGACCGTACGCATCAAAAGGTATAAGTTTTTCCTTGTATCATTACGTTTTTAGTTCGTTTTAATCTAGGGCTCGTATGGTTAGTTTAGGTTTTTGAAGTTTTTGTGATTTAGGCTAAATACATGTTAATTAGATGTTTCTATTACGCTCTTTATAGTCGATATACATATATATGTCAAGCTTTTCACCTAATTCGACCTAGATTTGAAGTTTGTGTAAATTTTGAATTCTGGGTTTATGGTTTCTGGGTTCGTGTTCATCTTTGCGACACTCGCAGCGACACTCGCTCTGAGTGTCGCATCTTGGTAATTCAAACACCAACTGCGACAGTCAACTTGAGTGTCGCCTAGCTGTCACGCGACACTTGAACAAATGTCGCCTTACTGCAATGCGACACTTGATTAAGTGTCGCTATTAAATGAATATCAATTGGTTGCGACACTTGATTAAGTGTCGCCTTGTCTTTTGCGACACTTAGCTTGAGTGTCACCTATAGTTCTCCTTAAGTGTCGCCTCTTGATTTGCAATACTGCGACACTTACCTTAAGTGTCGCATAGTGAATTTTTAGACTACTGAGCGACACTTACTCAAGTGTCGCTACTTCATTTAGCGACACTACTTAAGTGTCG
Organism: Pseudognaphalium luteoalbum; assembly: GCA_963422505.1. Classification (NCBI taxonomy): domain Eukaryota; kingdom Viridiplantae; phylum Streptophyta; class Magnoliopsida; order Asterales; family Asteraceae; genus Pseudognaphalium; species Pseudognaphalium luteoalbum. The sequence goes on from OY730196.1 coordinate 56,931,891, forward strand.
CCTAAAGGTAATTTTGAAAGATAAGTTTATATTTTATGTGTTCTAATGGTATAACTCTTCTTTGTGTATTATCTATGTCTTATCTTTGTGCAGATGGCAAACTTAGCTATTTACGCTCGCCGCACACAGCCACGACATAATGTGGTGGCTTTTCTCGATGATACGCACGCCAATTCAATTCCGTTTCATCCGATGATCCAGTTTCTACGTCGCTCGAGGATTCACCATGCTATAACAGCTTCGTGTCCAATCTACCTGAATCAGATCGAGGAATTTTATGCGAATGCTGTGATTAACACAGAAGGAGATTATCGAAGGATTTTATCAACTGTTTTCGGTCATCGTATTGAAATTACAGAGGATACGATACGATAAGTTCTGGGTTTTGATGACAATTCTGAGTTTCCAACTCAGTTTGAGAATAGTTTTATCGCTGGAGGTCTTCAGCGTATGGGCTATCCGGCTATTCCTCCAGATCAATATAGGAAACAACATTTGAGCAGAATCTGGAGGTACTTGGCACATATTATCATTGTGTGCCTCTCGCCAAGGAAGGCGGGATTTGATGGGATGAGTTACGGAACAATCTCCCTGATGCTGGGATTGGTTTACAACAAACCTTTCAACTACTCTGGTTATATCTTTGGGCATCTAGTGGATAATCTACGAGCCGGCGATCACATGTGGTTTATGTATCCACGATTTTTGCAGCTGATCCTGAATTCCCTGAATCTAGGGATTCAGCCTGACCCAAGGTCAATTCTGACCTTGACTCCGATGTTGGTCAGGGTATTTGGGGATTGTGCAACACCCCCAAAAGGTCAGGCAGCTCTGCCTGATGTTCCGTTATTCGGCCACGTGATTGATGAACAATATGTGGCTCCGCCGGATAATGGATTTATTGATGTTGCAGCTCCACCACCGCAAGTTGATGAAGCGGTTTTGGAAGAAGTTCTGGTTGATATTGAAAATTTTCCAACTTCTACACCTGCTGCTGCTGCTACAACCTCCGCTACTGATAAGGGCAAGCGGGTTCGAGATTCTTCGGACACAGAATCTGATGACGTTCCTCTACAGCGTCGTCAACGAACCTCGACTCCTGCTTCTGATGATATTCAGCCCCAACCGGAATTTTTGAAGAAATTAATGGAGGATATGGCGCAAATGAACCAGATGCTTCAAGATTAACGAGCTCTTATACAGGTTCAAGCGTCAAGACTTTTGGAGCTAGAGGCCACGGCTACTCGTGTACCGGATCTTGAGCGTCGTGTGTTAGAATTAGAAACTATGGGTGTGGTTCCGGGGGAGTTAGAACCGGAAACCACAGGCCAAGAAAATGTAAATGTAATTAATGATTCTGATGTAAATGAAAATATCAGTTTGGATTACTTTGCGTCTTCTTCTCATATTCCTGGTCAACCAATGCCACTAAATGTTGATTACTCACATGCAAATCTAGAATATCTACAAAATCTAGTATTTGGGGCATCTGCTGAGGATAGAGGTCCGAGCATATTTGATGATGAAATGGAATTTGAACCTGATGTAGTCTCTGATGAAGATGTGTTCGAAGAAAATCCATATGAGGAGGTAGAATCAGATGATGATACCGTTCCTGCTGCTTCTTCTGCAGCCTCTGCCGAACCTTCTTCGCATTCTGCTGGTACCTCAACGTCCACCGCTCAACCTAAAAGGTATCCAGAATGGATTTTGCCTCCAACGCCCGAGCTAAAAAGATGCCGAGCATATTCTGTTCGCGGTGATTTATCTGGGCTGATAAAATCTTGGAAGTTTGATGCTGATTTCAGATTGTTTGTCATCAAAAGGCAAGATGGCATTCAATATTTTAAGGCAAGGCTAGATCATTTGACTACATTACCGAAGGTTGATCTAAATCGACTAGCTCAGTTGAATATGATCAATCCCACTGACAATCGCGAAGCTGAATTCTTTCAGAACATCCTGCGTCGAGAAATCAACTCAAAGAAATTTAAGTGGATTCGACCAGTGATGGGGATTCTATTTTCTAACAAAAAGAAGCTGGACCCGAGGACGCGCCAACCCATATATGGTTATCATTATCCTCCAACCAAGAATCTTACCCAAGTGCCATTTGAAAAGTTACCATTTGATGTGCTGGGAAATTTTAGGTTCTGGTGGTATGACACGGTTACTGGAGAGGCGGTTATTGAATATTTTTCTCAAAAGGGACCGGGACGTGATGCTAAAGAATGGAAACATGTTACTAGCTACACTCTTAGAGTTTTTGATCCTCTTAGCCTGATTAACATGTCAAAAGATGATCTTCAAGCTCTTCACAGTAACAGATTGCAATTTGATATGATTGATCAAGAAGATGCTATGAGATTTCAGAGAGTTGTGGATCTCTGTATTGCTAAGGGAATTCATGCTGGTGGGAATCTCCGGACAGACTGGATCTGATAGTGAAGATATTTTTTAAAGACCAAGCTGAAAACACGGGGGAGTTTGTTGAGTCATATTAGTGTGTCTGTCAGTTGGTCTTGAGTCTGTAATAGCTTAGATTAGAAAATAGATAATTTTCTATTTTGAGTGACACTTACATAGTGTCGCATTCAGGCGACACTTAGTAAGTGTCGCACTAGGGTTATGATATGCGACACTTAGCAAGTGTCGCAGAATTGTTCTGTTTGTATATAAAGAGCCATCACGGCTCATTGCAAAGGTTGGACAAAACCTGAGCATAATTTGTCGACTAAACACTCTGTAAACAAGCTAGTAAGCGTTTGATATTGCAATACAAATCGTTATTACTCAATTCCTTATTGTTTCAATTTGTGTTTCATATTAGTTACTTCAATTGTGTGATTCCGCCATACGATTGTTTGATTAAGTCTGTTCTAGATCCTAGGTAAAGGGACAACACACATACTCCACCAAAGCCATCACGGACCTACCAGAGGACATCACGCAGCCAATTTGACAGCAAAGAAAGTTTACGACTCAGGATTCTATTGGCCTACTATTTTCAGAGATGCACAAGACTTGGTGAAACGTTGCGATATTTGCCAAAGGTTTGGAAATATCACAATGCGTAACGAGATGCCGTTGACGAATATCCAAGCATGTGAAATATGTGACATATGGGGATTAGATTTCATGGGACCATTTCCAAAATCATACGGAAAAGAATACATTCTAGTAGCCGTCGACTACGTATCCAGATGAGCCGAAGCTCAAGCCTTTCCAACAAATGACTCAAGGGTCGTAACCAAGTTCTTAAAACAGCTATTCTGCCGATTTGGAACCCCTCGGGCGATCATCAGCGATCGAGGCATGCACTTTTGCAATACTTAGTTTATGAAACTATTGCAACAATACGGTGTTACCCACAAGACATCTGCAGCCTACCACCCACAGACAAATGGGCAAGCAGAAATTACAAACCGGGTACTAAAAAGGATCTTGGAATGAACAGTTGGTTAGCACAAGGAGAGATGGGTAGATAAGCTAGACGATGTTTTATAAGCATTCCTAACAGCTTATAAAACGCCATTAGGAACAACCTCCTATAGGATCGTTTATGGAAAAGCATGTCATCTCCTGATTGAACTCGAATACAAAGCTTACTAAGCGCTAAAGAACTGTAGCTTAGATCCTATGATAACGAGAACGCACCGGAAAATGCAACTGAATGAGCTAGCAGAGTTAAGAGATCAATCTTATGAAAGCTCCTACAAATTTAAAGAAAGAACCAAGTTGCTCCACGATTCAAAGCTTCACCCTACACGCTTCAATCCAGGTGATAAAGTTCTACTCTTTAACTCACAATTTAAAAAGTTTTCTTGTAAATTCAAAACACGGTGGATCGGTACATTCACAATCACTAAAGTATTTCCTTATGGTGCCATAGAACTCGAGGCCCTAGACGGGAATTTCAAAGTAAACGGCCACCGATTAAAACACCATTTAAAACCTTTTGTAATTTGCAGGATGAGTTCGCAGCTAGCTAGAGCATGAGCCCCCAGTCAGAGACGCTCACGTGCCATGTATCACTCCCGGAATTCATCACCGGGTAGTAGCATGAGGACCATCAAGGGATCGCAATCACCGCCCCCTCGATTGGACGAGACCTTGGTAGAATTGGTGGAGGTGAACGTTCAAGAGACATTCCTTTTATGTTTCATCCATGCCAGGTTACCTTCATCTCGCTGATCAGAGGGACAGACCGCAGGGACCTCCAGAGTACCCACCTTTCATCATGGGGTCACTTGGTCGATACTGAGAGCCCTCGAGGTCCAACACACTACCATCACTGAGATCCACACTGCTTTGGGCCTTCCTTCCACACCTGTGTGCCCTTTTCAGATGGGACCTGATCCCGCTTTGCACATTCCACCATGGGACCTATTCCCACCTTGGAACCTGACTGCACAGGACCACCCCACTATTACGGACCCACTAGAGGAGGAGATCGCTGTAGTAGATGCTTGAATTCAGGATCCAGAGGATGGCACTGCATCTCCAGTCTATACCATCGTGGAGTCAGCATCTCCTACATCGGTCGTTGAAAACACGGTCTTTATGGATGATGACTTCACCGATTGGGAGGCGCTCTACGCTGACATGGATTAGCTATTATTAGTTATTTTATTTCTGTTTAGTATTAACGTGTATTGACATTTGTGTTTTCTGAAGGATATTTATTATGCAGAACTCGACGTGGAAATTATGGAACACGTTCATTTTTAATGAGCCTGGTCCATTTCCAGCTAATTCACACACTTGAATCTGGTCCATAAAATCCAGTGGCAACGCACGCAACATAAGGAAGTATCTCTTCTAACCTTACTTTGCTTGATTAAACACACTAAAACTCTAAGTAAAACTTTAAGTGTTGGATTATGACCCGCAAACAGAGAATGACTTCGAAAATATTGACCCTTATTCAAAAATCTAAGTGTGGGATTAACCTAACTTCGAAATGGAACATTAGGGACAATGTTCTTTTAAGTGTCGGATACAGTAGTATTTACTACTGAAGTGCAACATAAAATTTTGATAAATCTTTTAAGCAAACTCAGATTTTCAGCAAAAATTTTCAGCAAAATTTTCAAATTTTTGAAAGTCTAAAAAGGGTATTTCCGGTCAACGAAAATCCAAAAGTTTGGGAAATTGACAATAATGGGTAAAACTCTTTGAAAAATTTTCAAACTAAGTTTCAAAACAAGCAACCGCATAACTAGGCATTAAACCACCAAAACAAGTGAGGAATCTTGAGCCATACAAAAGCATTTATCTTTAATGTTTCAGTTTTCGATTGAGAGTGTGCCGATGTATGCCTTTTAAAGTTAAAACTTGCTCAAGCAATACATTTCGAAACTACAAAGATGGGCGTCATACGTGACGAAGGTGCAATTAGAGGATCTTGACATTTCCTAGGATAAAACTCTGTCATAAAAACACCTATTTTCAAGCCTAACCAAACCAATGCTTACTTTCAGCATTGAAGATCAAGTAGAAAACCTGTTGAGCCCTAGCCTTTTCATTTCAAAAACTCACTTCAAGAAACCAACCCTTCCTTTACATCTCTTGGCCATAGCCTAAATTTTTGTTCTGTCAAAGAAGAATTATTGCAATAAACACATTGAAACCCCCGAAGGATAAAAATACCATCCAAAAAGAGAAGGGGAACTCCAAAGAAACGCATAATTCAGCAAAAACAAAGCTGCCAGGAGGAACCACGGAACTAAAAGACCCAAGGATCATTTATGCCAAGGGAAAGTTTCCTCAAATTGAAAATGTGGAAAGAAGGCTCTCAATGAGAGAAATCCAAAAAGAGGTATCACTAAAACGTCAAAGATAATTCATCACAGACAAACTCTTAGGCTATATCAAAACCCCACTAAACCACCTACAAAACCCCTCTTCCATATCCATCTTTACCCTCTTACAAATGTCTAGGGATAATTAGCATCGTCCCCATTTGAGTAGTGCAGATTTGATGCTCGACCAAGCTTATGACGACAAAAGAGCTACATGACTGGCCCCTGAGTGAATTAGAAATTAGGAAACCCGATACACTTGAGTGAATTGAGTGACCACCTGTGAGAGCCCCAGTCATGTATATCTTACATCACGAAGATTGAAAAGAGAGCTTGTTAGAACCAGTAGTTTGGGAAAGCATCAAGGGTTAAAGCCCCGTCTGAAATTTTTTCACCCAGCCTGCAGGAATCACAGTTTTCCAGAATACGAAGACACCCTTCCGGACTTTCGAAGCAGTTTTTCTGAAAATTTGTTGAGGACAAGCAAAACTATAACTGTGGGATACTTTATATCGCGTAAAAAGTCATGTTTTTACTAACGATATCCCTCTCATTCTAGAGCAATACTTGGCATGTGGACTCAAAAGATGCTCAAATCAAAGAAACTTTGCCAAGAAGATCAAAATAAAGTTGCACGAGAAAAATCAAGCAAAACGAACGAAAAACAAATATTCCACACACGTTTGAAGATTCAAGACATCAAGACATATTTAAAGAAAAAAGTCCCCATCGCTGAGATTTCTCTTATCCAAGATATTCGTTTTCAAAATACTATTCTAGCAGAAGAAGAATCAACAAAAACGGATGAAGAATGAAGATTCTACGTACACTGAAAGATTCAAACGATTCGTACAAGACATCCAAAGATCAGAGACACCTTTTTGGGATTTCTTTTCATCAAAGTCTTCATTTTTGAAAAATGAATCCAACGCAAAAAGAATCGACGAAAACGGACGCATAAGTAAGAAGATACGCACGAATCGAGTAACGAAGCGAAACACGGCGTATCGGGGCGGCAGGCTGCCTGCCGCCACCAGCCACCAGCCAGCCGCCGCCGGCTGCCTGTCCCCCGTCCGCTTTTTTGTCCTTGATCATACTTGCAGGGTACACGTGCTAGGCCTTTACGCGCTTTAGGGTACATGGCCTTTACGCACCTGATTTCCCCTATAAATAAGAGGCCCATGGTTAATTTGAAGATATACCTTTGATACACCACACACCATACACTTTCTACATTCTTATTGTTGTAAAATTAGTAACTCTTCCCTTAGGATAGTTTAATTAATTAGAATAGCTAGTTAATTAACTAAGGAAGATTTGTACGGAGGTGCTCCGGGACACATTGTAGCTACGAGTTATTTGTAAACCTTTCCAGGTTTTAATCTATCTTCCATATTTAAATATGTTTATTTTATAAATTTAAATATGCATGCTAGAATTGTCATGGTTAACTAGATAACTCAATTGTCTGCTATGATAGTTGTTTAGAGAGTTTTAAATATGTAATTGTGTTGTATATTATGAGATTGTGGATGGTTTATATTATAAATAGATGTAGAAATTAAATCTTTATCGTTTATTTGCCCAACTCATGTTGTGACTAAAACCTTATCCAAAAATGAATGTAGTTAACTCATAGGGTATAGGTCACTTAGTTATACTATGTTAGATTGAATCATTGAGCTCGGCATGGCCGATGTTCTCTAGACCAAAATAGGATCTAAGAGACACTATATATGAGAATAGAGGTAGATTAAGATTAAATTCATATAGACGATATTTTTGAGACAACTTTCGGAATACCCTCGACTTAGATAATACCTTTGCATGCTTATATCGAACTGTTGCTTTGATCGTCTTATTGCATGTTCTTGTTTGATTGTTGCCTTAGGATTACCATAACAGTAAAATACAAACGGCATTAAATATCGTGCAGTAATATGACGGCCCCTATTTGACTGTTCTTTGATATAGTACTGGAAATGCCTACAGCGGAGTACAAATGTATGGAAGTCAAGAACGACCGAAGGTAGTCATATTATGAATCGAATAACAAACGTATTACTTAAGTTTCCATTTATAGTACAAACCATCCTTGTATTCTTGCATACCTGAGTAATGATGATAAATAATATAAATAAGTGATGACATATTATCCGGCCGCCTAGACCAGTTAGTCCAACCTGTTCCGGTGAGGGTAAACCTCATTCATAAGATTGTTTATTCAACAAACTATGCCATGATTCGGACATCTCTGACGACCGAGATTGGGGAATAGGATTCGAAATTTACCGCTAGATAATATGGGTATACGTTTTAGAGAACTTTCGGTGTATGCTTTAATATATTCTGCAACCCACGTGACATTCTATTTGCCTGATTGTGGACACCTCCGCGTTACCCCAATAGAAGGATTGCAGTAATAGCTCACATTAACTTACGAACTTATCCCCATGATAACTCTCCATTTTTAAAAACTCCTAAACCACTTAATAGTAGACAATCGCTTTAATTGCTGAACGCCCGAAGTAACCTCCACTTTTTAATTTATTTTAGTTAATTTAGAATAGAAAACCAAAATCAGCTCTCTTATCCCTAGCTAAATACATAAAATTTTCTAAATGCCCTAGTTTTAATTTTCCGCGATTTGAAGAACTATCCTAGGTCATACTTGTCCTATGCTAGCCCATTTGATTAGCATAATAGTAACCCTAGGCCCCAGCCTTTACAAATTAAAAACCCATTGTTGTCTTGCATCACCATTAGAAATTCCAACGACTGGTGTGCAGCACAATACCGATACACTTTGAGTGAATTAAGTGACCCACTTGTGAGAATCGCTCAGTCATGTACATCTATGTCTCGAGGGTTGCAAAGTATGCCGACCAGGTTTGATCAGTTTTATGTTTAAAAATAGTTAATTTTTTTCGATGCTTACTTTCTGAAAAGATTTATCTAATTTGAAGAAAGTGACTTTCTGCAAGAGATACTCTAAAGCATCCAAAACAATTTTTCAAAAGGTTTTAAGTCAACGATCGCCAACGTATTCTCCTTTTTTTTCCTAGATCACCAATCAACCGGTTTTATTAATATGATCACCAATGAACTTTCAAATTTCGTGTCGAAGTCACCAATCTACTTTTACCTACGGGTTGGAGATCGCCAACATACTTTTAATATGGAGTTAAGATCGCCAATAAAAATTACAAAGAAATTTCTTTTTTGAAAGTTCATTGGTGATCATGGTAATAAAACCGGATGATTGGTGATCTCGGTACAAAAAGGAAAGTACGTTGGTGATCGTTGACTTAAACCCTTTTCAAAAAGTATTTTCCAAATTAAGTTTGCTTAAGGACAAGCAAAAGCTTAAGTGTGTGATATTTGATGTGTAGCAAAAAGTCACGTTTTTTCATGCATTATTTATCCCATAATTAGCTCTTTTCTAACAAATATATCTTAAAATCATCATTATTAACCAACATTTGTTAGGAAGGTATAATCTTGTTGGTCCTTTGAAAATCATGCACAAAGGGCGGAAAAATGACCTAAATAGGCACCATATTGAGCCTAACCCTAATTCTAATATAAACTCCATGCCAGGGCCTCACAATAGTCTTATTTTGTAGCCATGGAAATTACAAGAACGCGGATATAAGGATTGCTCATATTGGATCAAGGATGAAAGAGATACCCAACAAACAACACAACCGAAGACTATGAGACATATTATGTACATGCCCGGGCTTCACACCTCCAATTCCTACCAAATTGGCATCATTAGAAGCTTAACGGAATTATGAGATTGTATGTGACACCCGCCAAATTAGGACTAGTGATTAGTACCTAATCAGTTATAATACATGTAATTAGTTCTGTGTTAGGCTAATGAATGTATCAAGTAATATATATTGTTGAATATATACAATCATGCGATTTGATTAAATCGTACAAGTTTCACATCGAATGTAATTCGGTTCAATTAATACGGACGTTGGTGAACAATTTTATTAAATAATATAATATTATTTAATAACGCAATTATATCCAAAATATTATTGAGATAATATTTCAATTCAAATTCGTATCGTACAAACAAGGACTACACGATTAGATTATTAAACGCGCAAACAAATCGGAACAAGTTAAAGTTATATTTTATAACGCAACCATTAAGTATTTGGTAAAATAATTCAACAAAAATATTGGGTAAGTATTCGTATTTTAAAACGTATATTTAAACGTATAAAATAAACATTTAACGTTTAAACGAACGGAAGAACGAACACCGCACGGAGCGCGATTGCGAGGACTGAAAAAGGTGAGGCTTTCACCTACACCCCACCTCTATTTCCCTCTATCTTTCATTTTCATTTCAACAAAAACACACATACACCACTAAACACTCTCAAACCCATCACCACCAAATTTTCGGATCTAGCATAACCGACAACAAAAGTTACATTTTCGGAATCACCATCAAGAGAGGAACAAGATTAACAAAGGCACCACCCTCGTTTTCTTCCTCGTTTTGTCTCGATTTGCAATTGTAAGAAATTCTCTAAATATTTAGATCTACTCATTTTGGTGTATTATTTCGGTGTTATAATGTTTACACAACTTAGTATTGTCCAAATGTATGAGGAAAACACGATTTTGCAGCCTAAAAATGAGTTAGATTTGGGTTTTGGGTTGAAAAATCACGACAGCCGCTGGGTTCTGGGCTGGTGTTCATCTTTGCGACACAAGCCTTGTGTTGCGGAACACAAGCACTGTGTCGCATAACATAAGACACAAGCACTGTGTCACACTTAGTGTCGCATAACATAAGACACAAGCATTGTGTCGCATTTAGTGTCGCAAAACATAAGACACAAGCACTGTGTCGCATTTAGTGTCGCAAAACATAAGACACAAGCATTGTGTCGTATTTAGTGTCGCAAAAACCCAAAAACAGAAGACAAAAACATTCTAAGTGTTTAAAAATCACTTTTCATTAACCAAACCAAATATGATACGATTAATACGCAAAAATGGATAAATCAAAGTATAATAATAATGGTTAAGGTTATTATTATAAATCTATCACCAACGGGCCGTACACGTTTTCAAAACACAAACCAAATAATCAACCAAATCGTAGTAATTTGGACATATATAGTTGTGTAACAACTACAAAAGTAGTCCTTTGAGATACCGACTCACGTTTATAACCATCGCGTGTCGTGGACACCCTCAGGTTACAAGTCTTCGGACACCGATACTCGGCTAATCAATCAAAGTTTATTTAGATAAACTTCTCAGGCTCATGTGAGTCTCATGGCCCCTATTTTACTGTTTTTCAATCAGGGGTGTGATATTATTGCTCGTTTTGTTTTACATGTTGAACGCAAGTACAAATCAAAATCAAATACTACATGAGTTACTTCAACTAATCAATTTAAAGCCCTCCATAGCATAGTCTGGTAATACGTAGTAGCGTGAATGTTAGTATATGATATCATATAGGATTGACAATCCTCGTCCGGGTTAGCACGCACTAACTGGTCAAACGGACGTATTAGCATTTGGGAAGACGAGTGTGGATTAGGCACTCGTAGGAGGCATTCAAGTTGGGTTTCCTTAATTGGACCTGACACTCAAGTTAAGCTCAGACTATGTGCTCATGGCTGTATAACTTTTATTTTGCTTAATTGCTTTATAAATTCAATTATAAATCTTGCGGTTCATATAATTATGTGTTGACATACAAACCTGTGAGCTCACCAGCGTTTCGCTGACCCATTTTAGCATGTATCACAGGTGACCAGCAGTAGGTTGGATTGCACAATCAAGATCAATTAGCTCGAGTCAGCATGCAAACAATCAGAGATTTAGCTGCATTATTATATTTTGTATAGATTAATTATGTACTTAAATCTCTCAATTTCCACCGAGCTAATGTAACTCTATTTTTGATGCAAACTTTGGTTTTTTTTATTAATACAAATGTAAAACGACGCATATAGTGGTCGTTCATTATATCTTTGTGCTTGTGATATTTGATTAGTAACACCCAATGTATGCTTCCGCTAAACAGTAAATTTGGGGGTGTTACAGATTGGTATTAGAGCCTAAGGTTATAGTGAACTAGGTTGCATTTAGTGGGCCTAGACTATGACCGTTAGGCTGTATTCCTTACTAAGTATGATTAGGTTCAGTGACTACATTGTATTGGTTTAATTTAACATAGCCTGATCAACTATGTACAATTAAAAGAATATGACGTGAGATCTGAAAGGAGTCATGACTGAACATGATACACTAGTTGACTCTAACCTCGAGAGAACCGGGACTCAAACATGTATGTGTTAGACACTTTAGGCTATTATTATATATATATATATATATATATATATATACACACACATAGATAGGCCTCTCTCACGCTCAATATCTTAGGCTATATTATATATGTATTATATGAATATAGGCCTCATACTTTCTAACGCTTTGTCGCAGAATGGCAAACACACCACCCAATTCATCACGCTCTCATCCGTATGGATCACGAAACCCAAGAGTGGCTAGGAGGGACCCCAGGTCGCCTCGGGCTAGCCCATATCCTGCTCACCTTACTCTACCGAATTTAGCCGCTAGAGTACACCACCACGAGCAACGACTTAACGCTATGGATATCGAACTCCAAGAAACCAACGAAAACTGGAGACTCACTTCACTCGAACGAATCAACCAAGTCTCCGAGGATCACGAAAATACCATCAACCACATGGACACCCTTGACAACCGTCTGGGTGAAACCATCGAAACTATGGAGGTTGTCCACAACCAAGTGATTGGCAACCGAAATGAATTCTCCGTCCTACAGTCAAGGCTGAATCAGTGCGAGACACGTCTAAGGGAAACCGAAGACACCCTCCGAATGGTTAGCAGACTTGCAGAATCTGTAGACCATCTCACCGCACAGCTGCCACAACTCAATCTACGACAGGATTAGCTAGGGCTAAATCTGTACTTTATCATGCTTTACTAGGACCTATGTAATTCGACCGGATGTAACAATTCCCGGCACTTTTGAAAACCTTCTAAGTTAGTAACTTTTGAAACTCATAACTCGAAATTGTCTGTAATCGTTTAACATCGTAATATCAATCGACAATTTCTCTTGACTATCTTACATTGTTAATCTTCTCTTTGTGATGTTGTATATTACCGCGTTAATATATATATATACATCTGTCGAATTATCATTCTGGAACAACTTCTCATGTGCCTCTTGTTTCTTTTTTGAAGAATCATGCCACCAAAGAGGAAAAGTTACAGTGACGCTGAACTCGCTGCTGTCGTATCTCGAGCAGTGGCTGATGCTTTGGCTGCTCGGGATTCACCACGAAACTCCCGAAGTACTGGTGAGACCCCAGTCAATACCCCTGTTATCAAGCCTTGCTCTTACAAGGATTTTCTCAGCTGCAAACCACTCTACTTCAAGGGCACGGAAGGTGCTATTGGTCTAATCAGATGGATTGAACGTATGGAATCCGTCTTCAACCTCTGTAACTGTACAGAGGATAACAAAGTCAAGTTCGCTGCATACACCTTTCAGGAAGGTGCTCTTACGTGGTGGAACACCCACGCCAACTCTGTGGGCATCGAAATAGCAAACCGACTCCCTTGGGCTGAATTCAAGAAGAAGCTAACGGAGAAGTACTGTCCCGAAGAAGCCCTACACCGTCTGACGGTGCAGGGTACCGATATTGAGAGTTATACCACCAGGTTCCAACAGTTTGCCTTACTATGTCCGGGATTGGCTGAACCGGAGACAAAAGGCATCAAAAGGTACATCCGCGGCCTTCCTGAGAGCATTCAAGGAAATGTCGCTTCAGCCAAACCAACCACTACCGAAAGTGCTATCCGGCTAGCGCATGAACTCATGGCACTAGTTGTCAACCGTGAGAAATCCAACAACAACAAACGCAAATCCTCTGAACCTCACAACAGCCAAAGCAAAAAGCCCAATACCATCCAAGTTTATAACACCAATTCTGAGCCCAAACGTAGCTACACTGGGGACAGGCCATACTGTTCCAAGTGTAACTATCATCACCATGGTCCATGCAAGTCTCCCTGCAACAACTGCAGGAAGTACGGGCATTCATCTAAGGATTGCCGAGCCCCTAAATCCAACAACAGCAACAACCAACAACCCAAATCCTGTTATGGATGTGGAGAGGCTGGACATTACAGGAATGAGTGTCCTAAACGAAGTAGCAACAACAACAACAACGCTAAGGGAAGAGCATTCGTACTCAACTCCGGGGATGCCCGTCAGGACCCGAATGTGGTCACGGGTATGTTCCTCCTCAACAACTTAACTGCTTCTGTTCTATTTGATACTGGTGCCGATAGGAGCTTTATTTCTGATGAATTTTACCCACTACTTGACATCACCCCCGTGGCCTTAGATGTTAAGTACACCGTAGAGCTAGCAAATGGCAAACTAATAGAAACCGATAGTGTGATACCTAATTGCACTTTAAAACTAGCCAACGAAACATTTTCAATCGATCTTATGCCTGTTGAAATTGGAAGTTTCGACGTTATCATTGGTATGGACTGGTTGTCCAAACATCGGGCTGAAATTATCTATCATGACAAAGTCGTTCGCATACCCCTCACCGCCGGTGGAACTTTAATCATACAGGGGGAGACCGGCGGAACGAGACTCAATATTATATCTCGTTTGAAAACCTTGAAATTTCTGAGAAAGGTTTATCCAGCAATCCTCGCACACATCATGGAGAAAAAGTCGGAGGAGAAGCGACTTGAAGATGTGCCCATCGTTCGAGACTATCCAGAAGTCTTTCCCGAAGAACTACCTGGTCTACCACCACCAAGATAGGTTGAGTTCTCAATCGACCTTGTGCCAGGTGCCGCACCTGTGGCCCGAGCACCATACCGCTTAGCCCCATCCGAACTTCAGGAGTTGTCCAACCAATTACAGGAACTCCTGGAGAGAGGATTCATTAGGCCGAGTTCTTCACCTTGGGGAGCTCCAGTCTTATTTGTGAAAAAGAAAGACGGTTCGTTCAGAATGTGTATTGACTACCGAGAGTTGAACAAGTTAACCGTCAAGAATAGATATCCACTTCCTCGTATTGATGACCTGTTTGACCAACTACAAGGGTCGAGTTTTTATTCAAAGATCGATCTCCGGTCAGGTTATCATCAACTACGTGTTCGTGACACCGATATCCCGAAAACTGCTTTCAGAACCCGTTATGGGCATTACGAATTTCAAGTAATGCCATTCGGTCTAACCAACGCACCGGTCGTGTTCATGGATCTTATGAACCGGGTGTGCAAGCCATACCTCGACAAGTTTGTCATTGTCTTTATTGATGACATCCTCATTTACTCACGAAAGGAACAGGAACATGCGCAACACCTCAAAACCATCCTAGAGCTACTTAAACACGAAGAGCTTTACGCCAAATTCTCCAAGTGTGAGTTCTGAATAAAATCCGTTCAATTCCTTGGACATGTTGTGAATAGTCAAGGAATCCATGTCGATCCATCAAAAATCGAGGCCATCAAATGCTGGCAAGCACCAACATCTCCAACCGAAGTACGTCAATTCTTGAGTCTTGCCGGATACTATCGGCGATTTATTGAAGATTTCTCAAAAATAGCCCAGCCACTCACAACCCTGACTTAGAAAGACAAAAAGTTCGATTGGACTAATAAACAAGAGTCAGCATTTCAACTTCTGAAACAAAAGCTTTGCAGTGCTCCGATTCTATCCTTACCCGAAGGCACCGATGACTTCGTGGTATACTGCGATGCTTCTCATCAAGGTCTCGGTTGCGTGCTGATGCAACGAGACAAAGTTATTGCTTATGCTTCACTACAGCTCAAAATTCATGAAAAGAACTACATCACCCACGATCTCGAGCTAGGAGCTGTCGTCTTTGCCCTCAAAATCTGGAGACATTACCTCTATGGCACTAAGTGCTCAATCTTTACCGACCACAAAAGTCTCCAACACATATTCGATCAGAAGGATCTCAACATGAGACAACGCCGGTGGGTCGAGTTGCTTACCGATTACGATTGTGAGATCAAATACCATCCGGGCAAAGCGAATGTTGTTGCCGATGCCCTCAGTCGAAAAGAACGAACGAAACCACTTCGAGTTCGAGCCCTCAGTATGACCATTCACAATGATCTAAACATTCATATTCTCACTGCTCAACTCGAAGCTCTGAAACCCGATAACATCAAAACCGAAGCCTTGCGAGGCATGGATAAACAATTTGATATCAAACCTAACGGAGTTAGGTACTTCTCTAACCGAATTTGGTTGCCTAGTTCTGGGAACCTACGAGACTTAGTGATGGATGAAGCTCACAAGTCCAAATATTCTATCCATCCTGGATCCGACAAAATGTATCACGGCATCAAGGAATTTTATTGGTGGCCGGATATGAAAGCTGAAATCGCTACATACGTCAGCAAGTGTCTTACTTGCTCGAAAGTCAAAGCTGAATACCAAAAACCTTCTGGTTTACTCCAACAACCCAACATTCCTGAATGGAAATGGGAGCAAATTGCCATGGATTTCATAACCAAACTACCAAAGTCATCGAGCGGTTGCGATACCATTTGGGTGATCGTCGATCGTCTCACAAAATCCGCTCATTTTCTGGCAATCAAGGAAACCGACAAAATGGAATGCCTCACACAAATCTACATCAAAGAGGTTGTTTCTCGACACGGTGTTCCAATCTTAATTATCTCCGATAGGGATAGTGGTTTCATAACCAAACTACCAAAGTCATCGAGCGGTTGCGATACCATTTGGGTGATCGTCGATCGTCTCACAAAATCCGCTCATTTTCTGGCAATCAAGGAAACCGACAAAATGGAATGCCTCACACAAATCTACATCAAAGAGGTTGTTTCTCGACACGGTGTTCCAATCTTAATTATCTCCGATAGGGATAGTCGTTTCACGTCTCACTTTTGGCAATCACTTCAAAAATCATTGGGTACCCGTCTTGATATGAGTACCGCATACCATCCTCAAACCGATGGCCAAAGTGAACGAACGATTCAAATACTGGAAGACATGCTACGAGCTTGCGTAGTTGACTTCGGTGTAAACTGAGAAAAACATCTACCGTTGTGCGAGTTTTCGTACAACAACAACTATCACACCAGCATCAAGGCTGCTCCTTTCGAGCCACTGTACGGTCGTAAGTGCCAATCACCTATCTGTTGGACCGAAGTGGGAGACAGTCAACTCACTGGTCCTGAGATCATTCATGAAACAACTGAAAAGATATTCGAGATCCAAAACAAACTCAAAGCCGCACGTGATCGTCAAAAAAGTTATGCTGACGTGAGACGCAAACCACTCGAGTTCCAGGTTGGGGATCGAGTGCTACTCAAAGTTTCACCTTGGAAAGGTGTTATCCGATTCGGTAAACGCGGGAAGTTGAATCCCAGATACATTGGACCATTCGAGATCCTCGAGAGGATAGGTCCAGTGGCATATCAATTGCAGCTGCCATCCGAGCTCAGCAGCGTGCACCCCACTTTTCACATTTCAAACCTGAAAAAGTGCCTGTCTGATGAGACACTCATCATTCCACTCGATGAAATTCGTATTGACGACAAGCTTCACTTTGTTGAAGAACCCGCAGAAATCATGGACTGTGAGGTCAAACAACTCAAACAAAGTCGTATTCCCATTGTCAAGATCAGGTGGAATTCGCGACGTGGACCGGAATTCACCTAGGAACGGGAAGACCAAATGCGACTCAAGTACCCTCAGTTATTCACTGAAGCTACTTCAAACACGACTATGAACTAAATTTCGGGACGAAATTCTTCTAACAGGGGGAGAATGTGACACCCGCCAAATTAGGACTAGTGATTAGTACCTATTCAGTTATAATACATGTAATTAGTTCTATGTTAGGCTAATGAATGTATCAAGTAATATATATTGTTGAATATATACAATCATGCGATTTGATTAAATCGTACAAGTTTCACATCGAATGTAATTCGGTTCAATTAATACGGACGTTGGTGAACAATTTTATTAAATAATATAATATTATTTAATAACGCAATTATATCCAAAATATTATTGAGATAATATTTCAATTCAAATTCTTATCGTACAAACAAGGACTACACGATTAGATTATTAAACGTGCAAACAAATCGGAACAAGTTAAAGTTATATTTTATAACACAACCATTAAGTATTTGGTAAAATACTTCAACAAAAATATTGGGTAAGTATTCGTATTTTAAAACGTATATTTAAACGTATAAAATAAACATTTAACGTTTAAACGAACGGAAGAATGAACACCGCACGGAGCGCGATTGCAGGGACTGAAAAAGGTGAGGCTTTCACCTACACCCCACCTCTCTTTCCCTCTTTCTTTCATTTTCATTTCAACAAAAACACACATACACCACTAAACACTCTCAAACCGATCACCACCAAATTTTCGGATCTAGCATAACCGACAACAAAAGTTACATTTTCGGAATCACCATCAAGAGAGGAACAAGATTAACAAAGGCACCACCCTCGGTTTCTTCCTCGTTTTGTCTCGATTTGCAATTGTAAGAAATTCTCTAAATATTTATATCTACTAATTTTGGTGTATTATTTCGGTGTTATAATGTTTACACAACTTAGTATTGTCCAAATGTATGAGGAAAACACGATTTTGTAGCCTAAAAATGAGTTAGATTTGGGTTTTGGGTTGAAAAATCGTGACAGCCGCTGGGTTCTGGGCTGGTGTTCATCTTTGCGACACAAGCCTTGTGTTGCGGAACACAAGCACTGTGTCGCATAACATAAGACACAAGCACTGTGTCGCACTTAGTGTCGCATAACATAAGACACAAGCATTGTGTCGCATTTAGTGTCGCAAAACATAAGACACAAGCACTGTGTCGCATTTAGTGTCGCAAAACATAAGACACAAGCATTGTGTCGCATTTAGTGTCGCAAAAAGCCAAAAACAGAAGCCAAAAACATTCTAAGTGTTTAAAAATCACTTTTCATTAACCAAACCAAATATGATATGATTAATACGCAAAAATGGATAAATCAAAGTATAATAATAATGGTTAAGGTTATTATTATAAATCTATCACCAACGGGCCGTACACGTTTTCAAAACACAAACCAAATAATCAACCAAATCGTAGTAATTTGGACATATATAGTTGTGTAACAACTACAAAAGTAGTCCTTTGAGATACCGACTCACGTTTATAACCATCGCGTGTCGTGGACACCCTCAGGTTACAAGTCTTCGGACACCGATACTCGGCTAATCAATCAAAGTTTATTTAGATAAACTTCTCAGGCTCAGGTGAGTCTCATGGCCCCTATTTTACTGTTTTTCAATCAGGGGTGTGATATTATTGCTCGTTTTGTTTTACATGTTGAACGCAAGTACAAATCAAAATCAAATACTACATGAGTTACTTCAACTAATCAATTTAAAGCCCTCCATAGCATAGTCTGGTAATACGTAGTAGCGTGAATGTTAGTATATGATATCATATAGGATTGACAATCCTCGTCCGGGTTAGCATGCACTAACTGGTCAAACGGACGTATTAGCATTTGGGAAGACGAGTGTGGATTAGGCACTCGTAGGAGGCATTCAAGTTGGGTTTCCTTAATTGGACCTGACACTCAAGTTAAGCTCAGACTATGTGCTCATGGCTGTATAACTTTTATTTTGCTTAATTGCTTTATAAATTCAATTATAAATCTTGCGGTTCATACAATTATGTGTTGACATACAAACCTGTGAGCTCACCAGCATTTCGCTGACCCATTTTAGCATGTATCACAGGTGACCAGCAGTAGGTTGGATTGCACAATCAAGATCAATTAGCTCAAGTCAGCATGCAAACAATCAGAGATTTAGCTGCATTATTATATTTTGTATAGATTAATTATGTACTTAAATCTCTCAATTTCCACCGAGCTAATGTAACTCTATTTTTGATGCAAACTTTAGTTTTTTTTATTAATACAAATGTAAAACGACGCATATAGTGGTCGTTCATTATATCTTTGTGCTTGTGATATTTGATTAGTAACACCCAATGTATGCTTCCGCTAAACAGTAAATTTGGGGGTGTTACATTGTAGGCAAAAGAATCAAGTCAAACGGATGTGAAACGAAGAAGATACGGCCTTTCGAAGCAACGTGAAAAGTCAAAAACAGCTTACGGGGCAGCACACGGCCTGCCTACAGCCGTGTACAACCTATAGGAGGCCATGTAAGCCCTGTTTATATCCGTGTACGGCTTGATCATGTCCGTGTACTGCCTGGTACCCCCTGTGTGTTCTCATTTTGCTTTGTTTGCTTGTACGTGCGTGCTTATGGACTTGTACTCTTGATTCCATGGCTTTCCTATAAATAGAGGACCTCATTTCACACACCTCACACCTTCATTCACACATTTTCCCTCTTTTAATTTCTCTCTCTAAGCAGTCTCTCTCTCTATATTTGTTTAGGTTAGTTCTCTCTCTACTTTCTCTCTCTAGAGAACTACAGAGATGTAGGCACGATTTGAGTGCGTAAGATAGCTGTAGCTTAGGAATTTTATTGTATTGAAGTTTTCAAGATTTTGGCTTGTACTACTCAGTGTTACGCTGCTTAAATACTGGTTCTTACTTATTCCTTTACTTACATTTATTATGTCTTGTTTGCATGATATCTTTGTTTATGCTGCGAATATTGCCATGCTATTTACTTAGTTTGATACTGTGATTGTTGAAATGTAGATATTAGGATTATGGATGATATTTAATTCATATTTAATATGCTTAGATTGGTGATTGTATTGTTGTATATCTGGTTGAGTTTTACATGAATATAGACTTAATCAAGTTTTCACCCTTTCCAGTCTTTCACATGACAATTGTCTTAGGATAGGATCTGATCAACCCTAATTCTACGTCGATATAGTTATCTCATATTACCGTATGAAGCTATGAATATTCCATAAAACGGCATAGTACTTTATATAGCGTTGAAAACACCTCATGTGGAGTACAAATACATGGAAGCCAAGGAACTACCGTCGGTCTATCTCATCGTGAAATACCTAGGAGCCACCCTTCTAGAGTATGGGTCTAGGAACAATAAAGCTGCGGAAATGCTCGCTGTACCATATACCGTTAGTACACCAAGGTTAAATATAACTATAAAAATTCTCATTGCACCCTACACCGTTAGTACACCAAGGTTCATATACAGCCGTGGAACTACTTAAACGTACAATACACCATGAATATACCTTGAGTCTGGAACACTGTGGATGTGCCAAATGCACTGTACATCGTGCGTATACCTTGAGTCTGGAACACTGTGGATATGCCAAATGCACTGTACACTGTTAGTATTCCTAGGGATGAATGCCTGATAGCAAAGGAGGGTCTAATTCATGATGGAGTTAATTATGCTTAAACCTGGTGTAAATGAGTTTTGAAAAGAAAGCAAGTATTCGGTTGTAATACCAGATGCTTAAAGCGCTTAACTCAATATAACCGACAGCTCAACATATATAGCATACAATTAGTACATACCTAGATAAACTCAGATAGACTTAGGTGTTAAAAAAGGTCAGATATTAATTGCAGTTTGTTACCTTATGTCTACACCCATGATACACCATCCATAGAGGTTGCTTAAGTTCTTATAGAACAAGTGAAGGGGTTTAAACATCCTATTTCTGATCATAATCACAATAACTTAGGATTCAGTGACATATGCTTTTAGGCTTTTAGACTACAATGTAGGATCCTGTGTTTACACTCACTGTCCGTCTGATGATTTGCCCAATGTAGTCTCTAATCATCTCTATAATGAATATTATCCAGAAACCCTAATTGTCGAAGTTTCAGCAATCACGCTTTACCTGTTGCCTACTCTCTATTTATTTTCTTGTTTTATTTTTAATATTATCTTAGATAATCAACCAAAACCTACCCTTTTTAGTTCCATTCGCTCTGATTTAAGGACGACACTCGAGTTATACTTACTGCTTACTCGCCAAAGTAGGTAGTACTTATAGTTTGAGCCCCAGCTCATATAAATTTAAAACACGTTGCATCGTTTCTTGCAGGACTGCTGTGCCCCACCTTGACGACCGCATCAGAGTCAGCACTCTGGCGGCGCAACATATATACTTTTGTATGTGTGTGGATATTTGAAAACCAAACCGCTCCATCTAAATTCTAATTTAGATGGATTAATTCGGTTTAAGAATTTGTTTGGACGGATCAAATTTATATTTATGAAACAAAAAATCTAATTGGATTGATGCATATAGATCAGTTTAGAACAATCCATTCATTTGAACACCCAAAAATGTAAATAGATTGATCTTTAAGGGAGTTTAAGTGATATTTATATTACTGATATGGGTATCATTCTTTTCCAATTTATCACAAAAAAGAAATTAATTTAAGTGGTAAGTCACACTCTTATTCTCTCATATTAAACTCACACACACATTTCGGCAAGCAAATCCGGTCAAACCTACATGTTTTCAGCAAATGGAGCACCGACTAACAACCTTCGCCATTGTCGATTCTACATCAATTAACACATCCACCTGATCTACCGTCAAATCAAACATTACGTCTGGCGTTGACCTCTATGGAGACCTCAACCATCCAAATATTTTGTTACTACATTTTTTTTCCATTCATGTTTAGTAGTGGATGTTTATTATTACTGCATTTTATAGGTTTGGTTCATATTATGTTATGTTGTTATCGTTACTGCAGTTTAAGTTTTAAAGGCTACATAATTTTTTCTGTTTTTTAAGGCAATTCAGAGGGTACCCTTGACCCCCGTACCATACTTTAATGGTACGCATACGCCCCACCCATAAGAAACATCAACACCGGGCAAATTAACTATCCACAACGTAAAAGTCACGTTTTAAGAAACAAGCAGGTGCTAGAAAAGATGTTGACTGGACTTTTGGTGTCCTCCACGACCGTTGGCATATACTACAACAAACAACTGGCAAGAGCTTATAGCTTAAACAACAATCATGTATTCTCGTATCGTATTTCATAGTACGATTACCGAAGATAAATGGTTTAATATTGCCAATAATGAAAAGTATTATGAATCTATTGAGAATATACAAGGTACATGGATCGAGAGGTGTGAAACATGCAAGTGGAACACTAAGGAATTACGTGATAGGGACATGCATGATGGACTTCGATGCAAACTTGTCGAAAATCTTTAAAGTATTCATCAAGTGTAGTTTGTTATTATATATGCTTTGAGTTGTTTGTCTTTAAATTATTTATTGTTCACTTTTAGGACTTGTAGTAATTTTTGCTATTTTAATTAATGTTTTATTTATTTTTTTTATCTTTTTCAGCTTATAGATTTTTTGAATTTCTAAAATCATATATATATATATATATATATATATATATATATATATATATATATATTGAAATGCCCATAATTTTTTTTTAAAAAACCTTATTAAGTATACTCATTCATGCGGAAATATGAAGTTCTAATACTTAAAGATGAAACAGATAATTAACGGGGTCGTACGAAAATAAGTTTTGAACATCTAGACTTCGCACACGACCATATTCCCGTCGTTGTGCGACCATTTCACACAGCCCATCGCCATGCGATGAAATTTCCGTCGTTGTGCGACCACCTGCATTTTTCAAACCACAACTCCAAATTCGGACGCGCATAACTTTTGACTCAAATATTATTAAGACCTGAAAATTTGTACCCACGTTCACTATAACATTATCTAACTTTGACTTTAGACACTTTTTCAATTTTCTCAAAAACAACAATTATAGACGTGTGAGTTGATTTCGACCATTTTGACCTCTTCCACTTTACATGCCAAAACACAAACCACACCAAATATGATCATGGCATTTTGCACACTTATTTAACACGTCAAAACAAACTTAAAGGGAATGAAAACCAACCCATAGTACCACCATACATTAAATTCATCATATGACTTCTTTCGACCCATTTTGACACTATTATGACCCGTTCAACATTCTAGCCACAATTTAACCCAAACAACTATTTATTTACACATATTAGACTATTTCAAACATATTTGACTATATGTCAACCCTCACTTTGACCAACCAATCACACGAAACTTTGCCTCATTTTATCCACATAAGCACACTAGATAATTTACATTCATTATAACTTCAAAGTTTACTTCAACAACACACACACTACTACCATTTACAGTTAACTTTCAAAGTCAACATACTCCAAGACCAAAACCAAAAGCATAGTGTTTGACTACTTAAAGACTTTATAAATTGGGCGTATTACACAAGCTATACACATCAAAACGATAATTTAAGGGAAGAGCTTGCACTCACAACACACTAGCAATCCACGTCAATCCCTTTTACTTGCCTTGCCCTCCCTTTTCCTAAGATCATCTAAAAATATAAAACACTAAACGAATAAGCACTCTTGCTTAGTGAGCACATAGGCTAATCAATTAAATAATACTCCACGTTAAACTACAATCACTAATTCACACTATTCAACATATACTATTAAATAAATAATCACTGAAACATCATAAATAAATCAATACTCCGCATAATCACTATCACTGTCACTGTCACTAACTTCGTACTCTTCTTAGTAGCATATCACGAAAATATGCATACCAAGTTCAACAACACTATATTCACTGTTATATGATTATGCAGACCTCTTGCTCGGAAGAAATCCGGTACATACACAACCATATTCTCTTTAACATTCATCATTCACATAACAACATAATTAAATAATAATTAACAACCAACACATCATTGTGCAAACATCTTGCTCGGAAGCAATCCAGTACATACACAACCGTCATTATTTAATCAATCCCTATACTACTCACTTTGGCTTTCGGTCGATGATTGACAAGAAACAACAACTGATGAAATGCCCAACTCTTTAACAGCTAATCATACAACACATACAACACATTTAAGTCTTTAAACTTCATTACTCAAACTAATAACCTCTATATGATAACTCCCCCACTTTGATTCAACTCATTCCATTTACTAATCACTAACATATTCATAATTCCACTAACTTACTCATTTGGCCTATCATAATATTCATTATCATAATCATCTCTTATTTACATAACCATGATCATAATCATAATCACTTAATTTTCACTTTACTAACATTTTACACTTGAATTCTTATATAAACTTGTTACTTACCCTATATCAACATCACTTATAACATAATTAAGCTCATTAACATCACAACACAAGATTTAGCAAAACCCTAGAATTTCATTCAAGAACATTATCATTAAATTCATCAATTTTAATTTCCTATGTAATTACATATGAGCTTCATAACACCGATAAACAACCATTCTATCAATTATAAAACCTAATTTCGTATTTGATTTCACTAATTTCACTAAACCCACTAAAACCCCATATTTAGGTTAAAAAGGATGAAAATTCACCTACAATTGATTGAGAGATGGAAGAAGATGATAATTAGAGGTTGATTCTTCAAAGATTAAGAATAAATTTGATGATTTGTGGATATTATTTTGATTTCACGATTCTTGGTTCCTTCAGAGGTGTGTTTGGGAAGCTTTAGGATTTTGTCTGGAATAAAAAGGTGACTACACGCATATATATGTATTTATTTTAAATTCTTTTTATTTTACGGACTGGTAATCTGTTTTACTTTTTTCACTATATCTTATTATTTAACCAATATTTCTTCGTAATAAAATTATTTCCGCGTACGAAATTAAATTCTTGAAATTTAAAATGTTACAACTCTCCCCAACTTAAACTGTTTGTGTCCTCACGAACCTCCCTTACTACACTAAAATCACTATAAAGATCACATATTTAAATAACGTAGCATTTGGTTATATATGACAAGAAAGAATACCAGAGATTTAACGGCTCAAGAGTCGGAAAAATGTGAGCAGGTTTATGAATAAGGTACTTGACGCCACATCATGTGACTCTCTCGCCTCTCCAACTCTTATTTGAAAGGCACGTCGCCTAGACCTCACACCGGTTGACCTCATCCTATCTTCTACTTCTTTTCGCCTCTCTCTCAATCTATCAGGACATACAATCAACCTGTAAATGGTCATCTTTAAAACATTGGTAACATAAACGATTAAGACTTCGGCAATTTAATGCCATATGACCGGGCCTTCCACACTTGAAACACTTGCACTCTCCAACATGTTTTCTTCCACACTTATCACAAGGAGGTAATTCTTTTATTTGGTTCTAGGGACGATATTGGTGTATTGGTTGTGGTTGTGGTACAGTTTCCTCAAATCGTAACTTCTTAAATGACAAAGGCTGCGAAGTGGTGGTGTGTTTGATGACACGCAAAAAGTCATGTTTTTGTATGTCATTATCTCACCTTTTTAGCACAAATATTGATGAAAACATTTGAAATATATAAATATCTATCACATTTCATCATGATGGCTAAAATATAGATGATGTTTCAAGAATCGGCAAAAACAACCTAAAAATGAGCAAAACAAAGCACAAATGATCAATGAATCTTCCGTTCACTCATTTCATTGCTTCTTGAGCTACGCTCCGAGTTATGACCTCTAACTTATGTCATTTTCTTCGTTAGGAAATTACGAACGCGTGGACGTAAGAATTGCTCAAAACGGATAAACGACGAAGAAGATACAACCGAACGAAGAAACGAATAACCGAAGGGCCAGGATACGGCTGGACACAGACCGTATACAGCCTGCACAGACCGTATACGGCTTGTGCCTAGCCGTATATGGCCCAGGACAGTCGTATACGGTTGGTGTTCACCCGTATTTGCTCCAGGACAGCCGTATACAGTCCAGGACAGCCGCATTGGTGCATTTGGATGATAAAAATCAGATTTTTATACGGTTGTGCGATACAGCTGTGCATTTGCGATTCAGGATACGGTCTACGGATACGGTTGTGCGTTTCCTATAAATACAAGGCTTCACCTCCCATTTTCATCATCCATTCTCATTCACACTTCACTCTCTAACTACTCTCTCTCTAGAATTAGGTTTTATTTTTAGTTTTAGTTTCTCTTTCTAGGTTCTCTCTCTAGTCTCTCTCTCTAGTTTCTCTCTCTAGAAACTAATGGGAAGATTAGGGGGAGAATCCGTTGCTTTTAGAGGAGTTATGTAATATAGTTCATAGAAGCTAGCATCTGTATTACCTGGGATATTATTCGGTGCAATATAAGTGTTATTCTGCTCGCATTTATTTACCGGTAATATATATCCTTTCTTATATTAATTTGTCATAATGTTCTTGTTTGATATTTGTGATTTATTAATTGTAGAAATGTTTATTGCCATGCTTTGTGAGTAGTTGCTTGTATGTTTTCCATGATTTAGATAGTTGTAATTTGGTATGATTAATGGAATTGTTAAACCTTGTATCTGTCTCAATTTATCATGCATCTAGACTTAGCTATGGATCACCATTTCCAGTCCTTCACGTGATTATCACCTTACCTATAGTCCTTAAGTTATGGTAGATATTTATCTGTATTATAGTACGAAGCCGTGTTTGTCACTGTAATTCGGCTGAAATATTGGGTATAAGCCCCGGAAAGAGTTGTCTGTCTCAACACTGTAGACTACCTAGAAACCCTAGAATATGGTCTAGGAACCGTAAAGCTGTGGAAATGTTATAGTACATCATATGTCTACCTCTGGTTACAAAGCTGTGGAAATACCTTCACCCAAATACACCGTAAACGTACCTAGGGTTAGCAAGCTGTGGAAAAATGCACTATACACCGCTAGTGTACCTAGGGATGAATGATTGATCGCAAAGGAGAGTCTAGATCATGACAGAAGTACTTGTGCTATTAAAACCTGCTATAATGAGTCTAGATATGAAAGTCAAGCCCAACAGTGGTTCAAGATTCTTAAACCCCTAGACTCTACATAACTGATAGTTTAGAATACAAAGTTAATAATCAGTACACAATTAGATAATAACATTTAGACTTAGGTGTTAAGAAAGGTCAGAATAACCTGAGGGCAGTCTGTTACCTTATTCCTGCACCTTCAATGGGTCACTAGTCCTAACCGGACAGTGTGGGGGGTTGAGTAGCCTGTTCTGATCAGAATCACGATAGCCTAGGTACTCAGTGACATACTAACTATTAATGTGGATGAATATGAAGTTGTAATCACGTGTTAAATAACATATACCATGAATAAATAATCGTGAACAAATTTTATTTTTTTATCAAAAATCACATGTGATTATATTGTAAAATCCGGTAAAAAACAAAGAAAAAAAATTCATCGAAAGTATAGCTTATGACATCTCTAATTGAAGAGAAAAATACGTTGGTTCTGAATATGTAATTTTTATAATTTATGGATTTACGATTTGTGAGATAATTAACCATGAGGGTAAGAATTAAAGTGGGTTTTGTAGAGAAATGGAGCAATCCTATGTGTTCTCCCATTCTCTACTTTTTTTACATTCTTAAAAGAACTCACCTCTTCATGTTGATTTGTAATTATATTATGCAGATAAGCCTTAAAAATAGTTTCATACTCTTCTAAATTCTTTTTAAATATTCTATTCAATTTCTTATATTCTAAATCAATCTCTATATGTTTTATTAAATAGAGAAAATGTAGAGAAAGGGTTTATTAGTGCGTGTTACATCATTTCGTATCGATTATTCTTAAATGTATAGATACAATATTTTTAATTACACTATTTCTTATATCTTCTAATACATACGGAGTATAATGTGTTAAACTTTTAGCCATATATCGGACGGGTATAAAAAAACTTTTAGCCATATATCGGACGGGTATAAAAACTAGTAGAAAGAATAGTAAAAATATGGAACCACGGCTAGCATATTAACTTACGAATCATGAAGTTAATAGCAAGCAAACAAAAAGTAATACTATTCTTAAGTCAATTCATTATTAATAATAGTTATCTTTTTAATTGTGTTTAGTAAGAAAAGTTTCTAGGTGGCATAGATTAGGTTTGAGATATTAATAGAGAGCCCGACATTACTCCAAAGCAAATTTCCAAACCATCTACTGTTTGGAAAATAAAGGAGTCTACTGCAGACTCCAATGTCATCAATAATAACACATCAGATACAAAATCTGATCTGTTTAAAAATAAAGTCTTGTCTGATGTGATTATTGTTGATGACTGTGGTCGACCTAAGTCTGTAAAGGCTTGGGTCACCGTTTCTCACTAATCTCCTACTTTATGTGTTGCAGCAGTCAGAACGCGTTAAAGACAGCGAGTGGTTTGTGGATAGTGGCTGTTCGCGACACATGACGGGCGATGTGTCCCTTTTGACGGATGTTAAACCACATTCTGGAGGGCATGTTGCATTTGCTGGAGATACAGGAGGAACTATTTCTGGAAGAGGTACGCTAACTAACGGGAAAGTTAGCTTCGAAAATGTGAACTACGTGGCTCAATTGACTCACAACTTGCTGAGTGTATCACAAGTATGTGATAAGGATTACACAACAGCGTTCACAAAGACGGAGTGTGTGATTTTGAAGCCGGGTTTTGTTATCCCCGAGGAATGGGTGCTTTTAAGGGCACCAAGGAGAAATGACACCTACATCATGAATATGCGAACTGTGGAGACTAAAGATGAATATACATGTCTCCTTTCAAAGGCTTCAGAAAAGGAATCATTATTGTGGCATCGACGAATGGGACACATCCATTTTCGAAAGATGAATTTCTTGATAAATAATGATTTGGTAAATGGAGTCCCTAAACAGTCATTTGCTCTAAAAGATGACTGTGTCGCCTGCCATAAAGGGAAACTTCATAAGAAACCTCACAAGCCTAAGTTAGTGAATTCCATTGCGGCACCATTGGAATTATTGCATATGGACCTATTCGGTCCTATTTCAACCAAGAGTATTGGTGGAAGATCGTACTGCTTAGTAGTCACCGATGACTACTCACGATTTTCATGGGTGTATTTTCTGGGGGCGAAGAGTGAAACACCAGATATTCTGGTATATCTGTTAGATAAGTTGGCAATTTTATGCAACTTAAAGGTTAAAAGACAGTGAAGTGATAACGGGACTGAATTCAAGAACTCTACTCTTGAGTTATACTGTGCCACAAAAGGCATTGATCATCAGTTCAGTGCCCCTCGAACTCCCCAACAGAACGGAGTCGCTGAGCATAAAAATAGGACTATTATCGAGACAGCTCGGACTATGCTGGCCGATTCTAAGCTTCCTATAATCTTTTGGGTAGAAGCAGTTAGTACTGCTTGCTATGTTTTGAATCGCGTGCTCACGGTTAAGAAGAAGAATAAGACATGCTATGAACTCTTCAACAACCGTAAGCCCACTTTGCAGTTTCTGGAACCTTTCGGGTGTCCGTGCTTGATTATGATCTCCAACGATAAAGTCTCGAAGTTTGGAGCTAAAGCAGTTGAAGGGATATTCCTTGGATATTCCGTTAACTCTCCAAATAAACGAGTCTACATCAAGTCGACTCATCAGGTGGAAGAGCATTTTGAGGTGAAATGCTTACGATACACGGATCCTCCTCAAGGAACGGGTCCGGATTGGCTATTCAATTACAAGGATGTGTTCAACTCATTCGACATACCAGAAGGAACTTCTGATGAGGAAGAAATTGTCACTCTACTTCATGGTATTAGTTTGTGTCAGGACACTTCTACCTTAACACCGGCATCCCCACCTACGGCAACACCCACACCGTCACCTTCACCACCTACTACTACACCAACAGCAATATCTACCACATCCACACCTTTGCCTACGGTTCCACCTTCGGATGTTCCTTCGACTTCAGGAACAACTAATGCGACAGAACATCCAGATGATCCCAACATGCCACCATTAGAGGAAGACGAGGAAGAAGAAGAAATGGTCCATTCTCATCTTTTCTCTAATGAAGATGATACGGAATCTCCTGTGCAACCGGAAAGTTCTACTACTCCTGCAACTAACACTGTTCCTGTCACTGAAGGGGACATGAACAATTTGGAGTTAGTACTTGCATCCGATCGTATCCCTATCACACGTGTACACAGGGATCACCCCATTGATAACATTATAGGTGATCCTGAAGCTGCTGTTCGAACAAGGCATCAAATGCAGCAAAATCCAAATCAGGAAATGTTGAATTTGATCGCCCGGATAAATTCCTGTCATTTATCCCAAATTGAACGGAAGAAAGTTGATGAAGCCTTAAAAGATCCATCTTGGGTCGAGGCTATGCAAGAAGAGTTGCAGCAGTTCAACAAGCTACACGTGTGGGATATAGTTCCATTACCCAAAGGTGCTCATTTAACTGGCACTCGATGGGTGTTTCGCAATAAGATGGATGATAGGGGTATTGTAATTCGGAATAAAGCCCGATTGGTCGTTCAAGGATTTAGTCAGATTGAGGGCTTGGATTATGATGAAGACTTCGCTCCTGTGGCAAGACTTGAGTCCATTCGGATCTTTCTCTCATTTGCATCTTACAAAGAGTTTCGCGTTCACCAACTTGATGTCAAGAGCGCATTTTTATATGGGAAAGTGGACACTGATGTCTACGTGAAACAGCCTCCTGGCTTTGAAGACCCTGAGCATCCAGAATACGTCTGCAAGTTAAACAAGACGTTATATGGTCTTCATCAAGCCCCGCGATTATGGTACGAGAGGCTAACTACTCATTTAGTTAAGCATGGATTTGTTTGTGGAAATATCGATAGTACTCTGTTCATTCGCAAAGAACGGACTGGCGATCGAGAGGATATGCTACTCGTGCAGGTGTATGTGGACGACATTATTTTTGGCTCTACAAATGAAGCGATGTGCAAGCACTTTGAGGAAATCATGAAATCTGAGTTTGAGATGAGTGCGATGGGGGAGCTCAAATTCTTTTTAGGTGTACAAGTTGAGCAGTCTCCAAAAGGTATTTATATTCATCAGTCAAAGTATGTCAAAGACATGTTGACTCGATATGATCTGCTCAATTGTAAAACCTATGGGACTCCCATCGAGCTTAATCACAATCTTCGACTTGCTGAGGATGAAGAAGATTGCAAAGAAAAGGACTATCGATCAATGATAGGTTCTTTGATGTACTTGACTGCTTCTCGACCGGATATTGTCTTTGCGGTATCCGTATGCTCTCGCTTTCAAGCCAAACCAAAGGTGTCTCATATGACGGCTGTAAAGCGAATCTTTGGTTATCTCAAACATAGACCCAATCTTGGTCTATGGTATTCAAATGAGAAATCATTCGCTCTTTCTGCTTATTCGGATTCAGATCATGGCGACTGCAGCATCGACAAGAAGTCAACCACTGGTGGATGTCAATTCCTAGGATCTCGACTAGTTTCGTGGCAGTGTAAGAAACAGACTACAGTTTCTCTCTCCACTGCGGAAGCTGAGTACGTTGCTGCTGCAAGTTGCTGCTCTCAGGTTCTATGGATACAGCATCAATTGCGTGATTACGGGTTACTTCTTTCTATGACTCCTATTCACATCGATAATACTGCTGCTATATCTATCACGCGCAATCCCGTACAGCACTCTAAGACTAAACACATTGAACTTAGGTTCCACTTTATACGGGATTGCTATGAAAAACACTTGATAGACCTAGTTCAAATAGACACCTTAAAGCAGAATGTCGACCTTTTCACTAAAGCCTTTACGCGTACTCGATTTGACGAACTAATCAACATGATTGGTTTAAGATTCTTTCTTGCTAAAAAGTAATTCGTGAGTTGGATTGTTTTTACAGTAATGTTTAAAAAAAATAAAATAAAAATAAAAATAAATGCAACCTATGCAACTGCCACTCTTTATACTTTCTAGTATTAAAGAAATGCAAGGTTGCTACATTTTAAAATAGACGTTGAAGTTGTGTCTGTAAACAACTTGGGATATGATAGTACATTGGGTGACATGCATAAAAATGGAAATTTAAGGTTTATCTTGGATGTGTCAGTAGATTTATCTGACGTATTGAAAACAGTTTTTATAAACATTGTCTTCATCATACGATATATTAGTAGGCATGGTATGCAAAACTCTTTGAGAAGTCTTAAGAAGCTTAATCAATAACTGTCTATTTCAAGTGGTACACCGTCGTTAGATGTATGACAATAGTCTTAATTTCTTACTTATACTAGACATGCTTTCGTGAAAGATGTTTATTTGATATCATTTGGGGGTATATATTGATAGTTTCCTCTGTTATACGTAAGTATAGACCTGGCTTCTATTAATATATACTTTAAACTTAAGCAAACACAAGTCAAAGTACTTGCAAAGTCTTTCAAAATAAGATACCTTACAAGGTCGCCAAAATGGTTTGACCAAGTCTGGTTTTGCTTAAACCTGAATCAAGCTATGTCGCTCTGTTGTACGTAAGTACAGACCTGTCACCGCTGACTTGATTCTTAAAATTGATTTTCTTATATTTCATCTGTAAATGGAAACTTGGTCTATGTCTTAAGTTAAGATGTATATCTATGGTGGGAACTACAGCGAAATGCACATACCTATAATAATAAAATACCTCCTAGATGTGAGTATAACATGTTTAAGTGGATAAACATACTAATAATCATTTTGACATAATTTTTATAAAAAGTGCTTTTAATATGTCAAGTAAATTTAAAGAGGACACATATACTGATGATCGAAATAACACTTACTGTTCCTAATAAATGCATGTTATTCCGATATGATCACTAACCAGACTATATCAACTCCGTCACCAAAAAGAATGTGTTAATTTTTCCAGTTATAAATTTACATTCTTATTTTCTCTAAGTTAGTGTAATTTTAGTTATTATCCAAGTTACAGTTACATTTTCAAATTTGAGTACCGAAATCACAACGCGAAAAATCGATGAAATCGCAATTTTTTCACTAAAAGTGAACTGCGCGTCACTTTCATAAGTGACGCTGCCAGTGACGCATACGATATTGCGTCACTCACTTTAGTGACGCAGTAAGTGACGGGGTAAGCTTCGCTATAAGTGCCGGGTTGAGTGACGCATACTAGGGTCGGTGTATAAATACCCCTTCCCCACGACACTCAACCTCACCACTTTTCAAATTACTATAGCGTCACTTGCTCTGAAACACCGACACTTATACTGTCTCTGCGTCACTTCCCTCTGTGCGTTTTCTTCGATCGATTCGTGCTTTCTGCGGCTTTCTCGTGCATTCCTGTGGTTTTCTCTTGTTCCTCTCATTCAAACGAACCTAGTGGTACTTATTTTAACCTTTTTACTTTGATATTCATGCTGTAAATTTAAATTAGGGTTACGGTTTGGTTTTAACTTTGAAATCGTACGATTAAACATTTGATTTGATAATGTTTTTGTGTAATAAAGGGTGTGTAATCCTCGTTTTTACCATGCGCACACCCTGGTAACTTTGATTTCAAAAACCCCCAAATTTGAAATCTGGGTATGAACAGTGACACGATGATCTTCATCGTTGCGTCACTTCGTGCATCACTTACCTCAAGTGACGCTGTTTGGTAATTTTGAAAGTTTAAACCGTCACTTAATAAGTGACGCTTGTTTTTGCGTCTCTTCTTAAGTGACTCGTGTAGTGACGCATAAACTTATTTTAACTGTTAACACCGTCACTACTTCCAGTGACGCCTCTTATATGCGTCACTACCCCAAGTGACTGTCTAAGTGACGCTTATTCCTATACGTCACTTTAACCGTCACTTCTTAAGTGACTCTTTTAGGATACCGTCACTATGATAACTGTCGCATGTTCTTCACCCGTCACTTCGCAAGTGTCGTATAATTTAAATCACCAAATACAAACGTCACTTACATCAGTGACGCTTGATAGCGTCACTTCCAATAAGTGACGCTATACTTTGATTTTTATTTTAATTACTGTACAATACGACACTCACTAAGTGACGGTAGTGGCCATGCGTCACTTACCATAAGTGACGCCTAAAGTCAAAATTCGTTTTCTAACCCTTCTGTGTTCGGGCTAACTTTATAATGATTTCGTTTATTTTTATTTGTATTTTTAGCTTATAGATGGCTGAACTTCAGAATTATTACCGCCGCACAAATACCAGACACAACATCACGGCTTTTCTCGAATCTACGCATGCCAATTCAGCGCCGTTCAGGCCAATGATTGAATTTCTACGCAGATCGAGGATTTATTATGCGATTACGGCAACGACTCCGGTATACATGAACCAAATAGAGGAGTTCTATGATCATGCCGTGATCAGGGTTCAGGGTGATGTTCCCCGGATTGTTTCGACTATGTTTGGGGAGGAAATCGAGATCACCGATAACTCGATTAGACGGGTTTTACAGTTCAATGATAACTCAACGATGCCCACCATCTTCCCAACTACATTTATCTATGGAGGACTTCAAAGGATGGGTTATCCGGCAAACCAACTTTCCGATTTCAGGAAACAGTACCTCTGCAGGGTATGGAGGTATCTGTGTCATATTGTGATAGTTTGTTTATCTCCGAGGAAGGGGGGATACGATGCTGCCAGTCACTTGACACTTTCTCTCATGTTGGCCCTGATTTACAACAAACCGTACAACTTTAGCGGTTACATTTTCGGCAACATGGTGGAGAATATCCGCGCTGGTAAGGATAAATGGCTGCAGTATCCAAGGTTCGTGCAGCTATTGTTGAATGATTTGAACCTAGAGATTGCACTGGATCAGCGATCTCTCTTGGTGCCGACACCTATGTTATTGAGAGTCTTCAATGACTGCAAGCTCGCGCCAAAGGGCGAGCAAATTTTGGTAGATCGCGATCTCTTCGGGCACATAGTGAACGAAAACTATGTTGCGCCGCGCGCTGATAGTTTTTTGGATGATGTCGTTCCTCCGGTCAACGAGGACGACTTAGTTGATACCGATATCGCTCACGATTTGGATGAAATTGAGCAATTTTGACCGCGTTGAGCATGATGATGGTGGGCCCACTCCTTCTGATTCTGAGGGTGACGTGCCACCACAATCTGCTTTGGATGGGATTCAATTAGCTGATCCCCAACGCTTTAAGCGTATTTTGCGCCGGATTTCTGCTGGTCGGGTTCATATCCCGACAAATCCTGGCAAGCGTCCTGCTGGGTCTTCGCCCTCTTACGCCGATTTACCTCTACGTCGACGCCAGCGGACTTCGATTGTTCTTGAGGAGCCTAATCAACAAACTTCTCCTCAGCCTGCCACTGCTTCTATTCAGCAGGTTTTAGCTCAACTGGAGCTTTTATCGAAGCGTTTTGATGATCAACAGGCGATCATTGCAGCTCAAGCTTCACAGATCAAAGATTTAGAGATTAAAGCTGCTGAAGTGGACTCTCTCCAGCAACAGATAACGACTATGTCTTCTAGGTTGTTAGAATTGGAGTCAGTCACACTTGTTTCGGGGGAGGATAATCCCAGGGAAATAGAAACAAATGTAACTCCTCCCCCTGAACCTGAAAATGTACAACCGTCTTCTACTATGAATGAAAATATCTGTTTGGATTATTTTGTTGAGGTTCAAGGTCAGGCAAGACCTATAGTTGTTGATTATTTATTTGTAGATCTCACATATCTTCAAAACTTGATGAATGATAATCCGATGTCTGAGGAAGAGGTGATGGATGATCCTGTAGCAGAGGATTATTTTTTTGAGGAAAATGAGGATATTGAAGTTGAGGGGGAGCAATTGCACAGCGATGAATGTTATGATGATGCTCCCATTATAGAATCAGACTCGTCTGAAGATGAATCGGAAAAAGAGACAAACGAGTCATCAACTTCTACAACAAAGCCAGATATTGTGCTTAAACCGATTATCGAGGTACCGGTTACGTGTAAATGCTACAAGGTTAGAACTGATTACACGGGATTGATTAAGAGTTGGAAATTCGATGAGAACAACTCAGTGTTTATGATAAAAGAGGAGTGACGACATTCAGTACTTCAATATGAAGTTTTACAAAATAAGTACTTTGCCGAAGTGTGAGCTTCAAAGGTTAGCTCAGATACCCTTGATCAACCGGTCACGAGATTCAAGAGCAGACTTCTTTCAGGTGATTATACGTCGTGAGATTAATAGTAAAAAGTACAACTTGATAAAGCCGACGTTGGGTATGAGGTACAAGTTTAAAAAGAAGCTAGATCCGATTACCCGACAACCTATTGTGAAGATGATCTATCCACCAGCAAAGTGTCTACAGAAGATACCTTTGGAGATCATTCCGTTAGATTTTTTGAATAGGTTGGTGTATTGGGAATATGATGATGTTACGGGTGAAGCTGTGATAGTATTTATTCCAAATTCAGAACCAGCTACAGACTCGGAGTCTTCTAATGCAGATACGGGAAATAACGAGAAAACAGCTTGGGACGCTGTTCAGCCTAAGAAGAGGTCATTATGGGGTCTTAAGAGGAAAATGTTTTGTATTTTTGACCCATTAAGTTTGATCAATCTTTCTGCTCAAGATATGAAAAGATTACATGAAAACAGAATTGAGTTCAAGACGAAAGATAGAGCTGAAGCGTTAAAATTTCAGAAGATCGTGGATATCTGCGTCGCCAATGGCGTACACGCTGGTGGTGTATTTCCAACTGGCTGGAAGTGAAGACTTGAAGATTTTTGAAGACCAAGCTGAAGACACGGGGGAGTTTGTTGATGCATCTTTGAATGTCTGTCAGTTGGTCTATCGAGTTGTAATAAGTGTCGTTTAGTTGAATAGTGAAATATATAGATTTTGTATTATGCGACACTTAAATTTTAGTTTAGGCGTCACTTGCCTTAGTGACGCATAGCGACACTTAGGTAAGTGACGCATGAAGGCGGCCACATGCGACACTTCCACAAGTGACGCATGTCGGCTGACTTTTTAGTATAAATACAAACCTACGGGTTTTCGGCTAGGGTTGACGAAACCCTAGCACCATTTGTCGACTAAGCAACTTTGTAATCATTCCCAAACAGTTATACAAGCTGGTATATACGGTTTCATTGTTGAAATACTTTTGTTCGGTTTGTGTTTGTTAGCCATACATGCAATTGATTGATTCCGCCTTTCAATTGTAGTAAATAGTCATCTAGATCCACGTCCAAGGGAACTCTCAATTTTATGTTTAATATTAACTTGTATTAACACTTGTGTTTTCCTGAAGGATGTGTACTATGCAGAATTCAAAGTAGAATTTGTGGAACAAGTTCATTTTTAATGAGCCTGGTCCATTTCCAGCAAATTCACACACTTGAGCCTAGTCCATAAAATCAAATGGCAACTCACGCAGCACAATGAAGTATCTCTTCTAACCTTATTTTGCTCAATCTAAACACGCTAAAATTCTAAGTAAAACTCTAAGTGTGGGATTACCACTCGCAAATAGAGAATGACTTCGAAAATATTGACCCGTATTCAAAAATCTAAGTGTGAGATTAACCTAACTTAGAAATAGAACATTAGGGACAATGTTCCTTTAAGTGTGGGATAGCAGTAGTATGGACTACTGTATTGCAACATAAACTTTTGATCAAACTTTTTAGCAAAACTCAGATTTTCAGCAAAATTTTCAAAATTTTTGAATAAAAATCAGAATGGGTATTTCTGGTCAACAAAAGTTCAAAAGGTTTGGTAAAATAACTGTGACAAGAAAAACTCTTTGATAAACTTTCAAACCAAGTTTCAAAACAAGCAATCGCATGACTAGGCACAAAACCACCCAAAAATGAGTGAGGAATCTTGAGCCCTATAAAAGCATTCATCTTCAATGCTTCACTTTTCAATTGTGAGCGTGCCGATGTATGCTCTTTAGAATCAGAACTTGTTCAAGGAATACATTTCGAGATTACAAAAATGGGCGTCATACGTGACGAAGGTGCAATCAGAAAACCTTGACATTCCCTAGGATAAGAACCCTCTCATAAAACCCTCACTTTCGAACCTAACCAGTGCTCACCTTCAACGGAAAACATGTTGAGCCCTAGCCTTTTCAAAAAAACTTCACTCCCTTCTTTCATCTTTTGGCCATAGCCTAAGTTTCTGTGCTGACAGAAGAATTATTATCAAAAGTATGGAGCGTTCCCCAAAGGATGAACACCATCCGTAAAAGGAGCTCCAAGAAAAAGAAATCCAGCAAAGAAGTACGGAGCGTTCCCGAAAGGATGAATACCATCCGTAAAAGGAGCTCCAAGAAAAAGAAAATTCAGCAAAAAAGCAAAGCTGTCAGAAGGAACCTAAAAGCCCAAGGATCATTTAAAGCCAAGGGAATGGTGAATCGAAAGAAAACTCGAAAGGAAAAGATGCAAAAAAAGGCTCTCAAAGAGAGAAATCCAAAAAGAAGCACTACTAAGCGCCAAAGATAAGTCATCATAAACAACTCTTAGGCTATATTAAACCCCCAAATAAACCACCTACAAAGCCCTTCATCCATATACCCCACTTCCACCATCTTGCGAATGTCTAGGGATAATTAGCACCGTCCCCATTTAAGTATTGTAGATTTGATTCTCGATCAAGCTTATGACAACGGAAGAGCTACATGACTGGCCCCTGAGTGAATTAGAAATTAGGAAACCCGATACTCTTGAGTGAATTGAGTGACCACCTGTGAGGGTCCCAGTCATGTATATCTTACATTATGAAGATTGAAAAGAAAGCTTGTTAGAACCAAAGGCTTTGGAAACCATCAAAGGATGGAACCTCGTCCGAAATCTTTTTACCAAACTTGCAGGAATCGAAGTTCTCCGAAATATAAGACACCTTTCATCACAATTTTATGAAGATTTGCTTGAGGACAAGCAAACCTCTAAGTGTGGGATACTTGATATCGCGTAAAAAGTCACGTTTTTACCACCGATATCTTTCTCATTCTGGAGCCATATTTAGTATTTGGACTCAAATAATGCAAAAATATTGAAAAAATGCTAAGAAGATCAAAACAAGGTTGCACGAGCAAAATCAAGCAAAACAGCCAAAAAACGAAGATTCTACGCACATTTGAAGATTCCAGACATTAAAACGAGATTTCAAGATAAAAGAGCCCATCACCAACATCTATTTGACCCAAGATGTTCATTTTCAAATTACGAATCCAACAAAAGAAGAATCAACTAAAACGGACGAAGAACGAAGATTCTACGCACTCCGGAAGATCCAAATAATTCATACGACACATCTAAAGTTCAGAGACATATTTTTGGGATTTCTTTTCATCCAAAGCTTCATTTTTGAATTACGAATCCAACACAAAAAGAAACAACACAAACAAACGCGTAACGAAGAAAACACGTACGAATCGAGAAACGAAGCAACCGGCAGCAGGCTAGTGCAGCTGGCAGCCAGCCGCTGCCGGCAGCCACCCAGCTGCCGCCGGCTGGCAGCCAGCCACCGGCTGCTGCCCGCCACCCGCACGGATTGCACTTTTTTGTCCTTTTTCGTACCCGGTGCTAGACCTTTTCGTACCTGGTGCCACTACCTTTTTCGCCTTTTGTACCTGGTGCCACTACCTTTCCCACCTTTTGCTAATGATTGCTTCCTTTGGCTAAAATGCACCAAAACTCCTCTATAAATAGGAGGCATGGGCTCATTTGAACAACACACCTTAGAACTTCAACACACCTAGATACACCAACACACCTCAACACATTTGGTTACTTGTATTTTCTTTTATTCTTCCTAGTTAATTAGACTAGCTAATTAACTAACTAAGGAAGATTTGTATGGAGGTGCTTTGGGACGCATATTTTAGCTATGATTTATTGTACTTCTTTCCAGGTGTCAATCTATCTTTCATATTTAATATGCTTGTCCTTTCTTTAATAAAATTAAATATGTATGCTAGAATTGCCATGATTAGCTAAATAACTCAATTGTCTGCTATGATAGTCATTTAGAAAGTATTAAATATGTGACTAAGTGGTATGTTGTGAGATTGTGGA
Source organism: Pseudognaphalium luteoalbum (assembly GCA_963422505.1). NCBI lineage: Eukaryota > Viridiplantae > Streptophyta > Magnoliopsida > Asterales > Asteraceae > Pseudognaphalium > Pseudognaphalium luteoalbum. Next base: position 56,972,780 of record OY730196.1, read on the forward strand.
TGGTTTATATTACAATTGGATGTAGGAATTAAATCTTTATCGTTTATCTGCCCAACTCATGTTATGAATAAAACTTTATCCATAAATGAACGTAGCTAACTCATAGGATACAGGTCACTTAGTTATACTATGTTAGATTGAATCATTGAGCTCGGCATGGCCGGTGTTCTCTAGACCAAAATAGGATCCAAGAGATACGGAATATGGGAGTAGAGGTAGATTAAGACTAAATTCATATAGACGATATTTTTGAGACAACTTTCGGAATATCCTCAACTTAGATAATACTTTTGTATGCCTAAATTAAACTGTCGCCTTGATCGTCTTATTGCACGTTCTTATTTGATTGTTGCCTTGGGATAATCATAATAGTAAAATTTAAACGGCATTAATCATCGTGAAATAATATGACTATGCAGTACAATCAGATAGGAAACGCTTACGGCGCAGTACAAATGTATGGAAGTCAGAACGACCGAAGGTAGTTGTATTATGAATCGAATAGCAAACGTATTACCTAGGTCTCCATTTGTAACACAAACCACCCCTGTCTTGTAGCATCCCCAAGTAATGATGATAACTCGTACGAATAAGTGATGATATATTATCCGACCGTTTAGACCAGTTAGCCCAACCTATTCCGGTGAGGATAACCCTCGTTCATAAGATTGTTTATTCAACAAACTATGCCATGATTCGGACATCTCTGACGACCGAGATTGGGGAATAGGATTCGAGGTTAACTGTTGGATAGTGTGGGTGTACATGTGAGAGAACTTTCGGTGTACACTATAATATATTGTGCAATCCCCGTGACATTCTATTTGTCTGATTGTGGACACCTCCGCGTCAGCCCGATAGAAGGATTGTAGAATAGCTCACATCAACTTACGAACTAATCCTCATTAGAACTTTCCATATTTAACCACTTCTAAACCACATTATAGTAGACAATCACTTAAATTGCTGAACGTTCGAAGTAACCTCCACTTTTTATTTTTAGTCTAGTTTAAATTAGGATAAGAAAACCCAAAACCAAAACCAATTCTTTCAATCCCAGCTGAACACATAAAAGCTTCTAAACCCCCTAGTTTTAATTTGTCGCGCTTTGAAGACGATCCTAGGTGATACTTATCCTGTGCTAGCCCTTTTGATTAGCATAATAAGTAACCCTAGGCCCTGGCCTTATAAATTAAAAACCCACTGTTGTGCTGCGTCACCATTAGAAATCTCAACGACCGGTACGAACACAACAGTGACCCACTGTGAGGATTGCCTAGTCATGATTATCATCTAAGTTGCTCGAAGAAGGTATCAAATTCTATAGACCTTTAGTTTCCCGTAAGAACTCTTTCATAACTGTAACTTTATATTCATTAGAAATAGTCTTTCTAAAAATAAGTGCAATTAGAATCATTCCAAAAGCGTTTCATAAATGAGTTTGCTTGAGGACAAGCAAAGTTCTAAGTGTGGGATACTTGATATCGCGTAAAAAGTCATGTTTTACTACCGATATCTCTCTCATTCTGGAATGATTCTTGGCATTTTAAACTCAAAAAACAGTACAAATCAATGATATTATGCCAAGATGGTCAAAACAAGGTTGCACGATAAAAATCAAGCAAAACGGATGAAAAACGAAAATTCAATGCACAATTGAAGATTCAAGGCATCAAAAGAGATTTCAAGACAAAATTTCCCATCACCAACATCCATCTCATCCAAGATGTTCGTTTTCAAATTACAAATCCAACAGAAGAAGAATCAACAAAAACGGACGAAGAATGAAGATTCTACGTACGCCGGAAGATCCAAACGATTCGTACAAAACATCCAAAGATGAGAGAAATATTTATGGGATATCTTTACATCAAAGTCTTCGTTTCTGAATTACAAATCCAACGCAAAAAGAATCAACGCAAATGGATGCATAACGAAGAAGATACACGTGTATTAAGAAACGCAGCGAAAGACGGCGAACCGGGGCGGGTGGCAGCCAGACGCCGCCGGCCAACCACCAGCCGCCGCCGGCCAACCACCAGCCACCACCGGCCTACAGGTGGGCGGCTCTGGCCTCCCCTCCCCCATCTTGTTTCCGCTTTTTGGTCCTTGCGCGTACCTGGTGCACCACCTTTCCATGCTTTTTCGTACCCGGTGCACCACCTTTCCATGCTTTTTCGTACCCGGTGCACCACTTTTCCACCCTTTTCTAATGTGAGCCTCTAGTTGCTAACTTGAGATAAAATTCAAGTATAAATAGGTGCCTTGGGTTCACATTTTAGCCAACCCTTATCTTTCTTTCTACACACCTTCCTACATTCTCTAAAATCATTAAATATGTAATAGTTAGTAGTAGCTAGCTTAGCAATGTAACACATTGGAATATTCGGAAGTAATATAAGCCTCGTTTTGCTCACAATAATTATGGGTAATATCTATCTTTTCTTTTATTAATTATTTGCAATGTTCTTGTTTGATGTTTACAATTTATTAACATTAGAAATGTTTATTGCCATGATATGCGAGTAGTTGCTTATATGTTTTTATTTAGATAGTTATAATGGGATGGTATTAAATATTGTGAAGTAATGTGATGGCCCCTATTCGACTGTTCTTGGATATAGTGCTGGAAACGCTTTAAGCGGAGTACAAATGTACGGAAGTCCGAGAACGACCAAAGGTAGTTATATTACGGATCAATACTATAAATGTGCTAAATAAATTTCTGTTTATAGTTTAATTATAATATTATGAATGAATGATGGCATGTTTGGCCAACCGCTTATGACCAGACTACCCCAACTTATTCCGGTAGTGTAAAACCTGTTTATGCGACTATTTATTCAATAGACCATGCCATGATACGGACATCTCCGACGACCGAGATTGGGGAATAGGATTCGAGGGTAGTCGTTGGCCGATGTGTTCAGTACATTTGGGAGAACTTCCGGTGTATTGTAATTTTTTGTGTTTACTATCCATGTGACATATCTTCCATCTAATTGCGGAAAACTCTACGTTAGTTAGTTGATAGGATCGTAATAATAACTCATTCCAACATAGTTTAAATTTATAAAAAGAAACTTATATGAATTGGAATTATTATACTTTGTTATTTTTTAAATATATGACACAAGGCCTAATTTATGGAGCACCCTTTCTAGTTATCCACGTGACTACAACTTAGATATTACGGAGTCATGAACCTTAATTATGGTGAGTAGTTATCTGTACCCATGACGTGCAATAAGTAAGACACAGTGAAACCATTCATTGTACATATTAGATTTACATTTCTGCACTGCTTTTTATTTAATTAGTTTAGAATGCCACTTTGACTATCAATCACTCCTGACCGCACGTTAGACGTAAGAGGCCATGGAATTACTCTGTAAAATACACTGTTTATAACTGAAAGGTATGGTCTGTGTAACACCCGCCAAATTAGGACTAATGATTAGTGCCTAATCAGTTGTTAATACATGTAATTAGTTGGTTTTAGGCTAATTAATGTATCAAATTTTATATATTGTTGAATATATACGAATATGCGATTTGAGTAAATTGTACAAGTTTCAAATCGAATGTGATTCGGTTCAAATAAATACGGACGTTGGTGGCCAAGTTTATTAAATATAAAAGTATTTAATAACGACATAGTACCCAAAAATATTACTTTGATAATATTCTAGACCCTTCTGTATTGTATGAATAGACGCTTACGCGATTAAATACTAAACGCGCAAACAACCGGAATAAAGTTGAATTGTATTTTATGAAACTATTATTAAGTGTTATCGATAAAACATCCGTATTTTAAAAAACCCACAATTTGACGTGTATTAAATTATTTAAAAATTTTAAACAATTGGATAAACGAACACCGCACGGAGCGCGACTACAGGAGCTGAGAAAGTGAGGCTTTCATCAAAACCCCACTCTCTCCTTTTCTTCCTCCTCATTTCTCACATTCTTCTCCCTCCTCTTTTCCCTTTTCTCTCATTTTACCACCAAACCACCATCAACATAATCTACAAAATAACACCACTAAACCACCTCGGATCATCTCATTCGTTTGGAAGAAAAGAACCACCGCGTCACGATCTACACTCCTACCTTTCCGGAATCTTGATTCATCAACTTGTAAGTTTCCGACGAAAACTCGAAACCTCTCGATTTTAAGTGTTTTTAAGTTTTAGTTGTTTCTTTAAGCTTAGAATGTCCTTATAAGGGTTGGGTAAAAGAATCAGACCAAACGGAAACCCGAAAACTCATTTTTGGCTAAAATTTTCGTCAACAGCTTTAAGTGTCGCAACGAAGGTGCAATATAGCGTCACTTCATGCGTCACTTAAGTGACGCATTGAGTGTCGCTAAAAGCCCTAATCATGCATCACTTGCATAAGTTCCGCATAAAACCTCTTTTTCCCGACACTTACCTCTGTCACATGTTTAGTGACGCCTAGAAGCCTTAACCGACACTTATAATGGAGTGACGCCACCTTATGTGTCACTTACCTAAGTGACGCCCTAACTCAGAATTTCCAATTTTATGAGACACTTCCTAAGTGTCGCCCAAGCCACTAAGTGACGCCTCACTATGCGTCACTTCCATAAGTGACGCCATAAGTGACGCCCTACTCAGATTCTGCCATTTCATGCATCACTTCCTAAGTGACGCCTAAGCCCCTAAGTGACGCTATAAGTGACGCATAAAACAGAAGGTTTCAAACTAATTTTACACTAAGTATTGAGGCCCAAATTTGACGACCCATTTCACCCAAATTCAAGTCCAGATGCGTTTTTCCCCAAAGCAATATAGTAGAAATAAAAATTTTCCAAGCTGACCTGGCAGCTCGACCCCAGCCAGGGGCTGCCGCCCCTTGGACCCCGCTACCAGGGGCGCTGCCCCCGGACCCCCGTCTTTTTACTGTTTTACTGTTCAGGCTCAGGTGAGTCTCATGGCCCCTCTTTTTACTGTTTTACTATGGGTGTGATACATTTCTCTATTTTTAAGTGATCTTTGAGATACTCAATCATGTCATAACCATCGCGTGTCGTGGACACCCTCAGGTTACAAGTCGTTGGACTTCGATTCTTGGCTAATCAATCTAAGTTTATTAAGATAAACTCTTCAGGCTCAGGTGAGTCTCATGGCCCCTCTTTTTACTGTTTTACTAGGGGTGTGATACATTGCTCTATTTTTAACATATGAACGCGAGTAAATATTTCAATATACTACATGAGTTGTTTTCAACTAATCAAACCAAAGCCCTCCGTCAGTATAGTCTGGTAATACGAAAGTAGCGTGAATATTAGTATATGGTACTATATAGGATTGACCCTCCTCGTCCGGGTTAGCAAGCACTAACCGGGTAAACGGACGTACTAATATTTGGGAAGACGAGTGTAGATTAGGCACTCGTGGAGGCACCTCGCTCGGAATTCTCTACATGGGACCCGTTTTGACAAACTACGAATAAAACACGTTTTGACAAACTGCGAATAATTTGGGGGTGTTACAGTCTGCATATGAAACACGTTTTGACAAACTGCGAATAATCCAGGGATGTATAATTGTTTGAAAAGGAGAGGTCTAGGTCAATAATCAAAGTAATTAGAGCTTAAGAGATGTATTAACAAGGTCTAGAAAGGAAAGTCTTAGAGACTTAGATACATGAACCCCCTAGATCTTACATATTTGGTTCTTTAAACATAGCAAGTTAATAATTAGATACACATTTAGAAGAACGCGAGAGAAGCTTAGGTGCTAAGAACGATCGGACCTATGAGACAATACGCTGCTTTATTCATGTACCTCGGTTTTTCACCAAGATAGGTTGCTTATCTTTCAACTAGGTAAGTATTGGGAGTTTAGCGTACTGCTCCGATCAGAATCACGATAACCTAGTTCCTAGTGACATGCCAACGGGAAATTAATTGGTAGGGTTCTAGTGATTGCACCAAAGTCTGTTAAACTATTAATCTGAAAGTGTCCCCATCATAAACACCATCCCGGTATTATACTATCCCAAGTCATGGTGAACCACGTCTTCCCTATCCTTCGTTGTTCCATACGTACTAGCTAGCTTATTTTTTAATTTCATTGTTAGTAGTTTAAATTAGATAAAAACAAAACAAAACCAACTATATGAACCCCATCTTGAAGACTGAATTATTCAAATGAGCTCCGTTTCAAATTCGACCGTCTGGAGACGACCTTGATCATCCTTACCACGTACTAGTATCAGGTACTTGTACCTAGTACCAGTAGGTAGTTTGGAGGGTTATGCCCCGAGCAAAATAAATTTTAAAACACCCTGATCGCCCCTCAGTTGTTACAACAACAGCAACGACACTGACGGCTGGGAGCGCATCAAGTTTTTGGCGCCGCTACCGGGGACGGTAGTACGATTTGGAGCCTGTTTAGATAAGTTAGTTTTGAAGAGATCCTTTTGACTGGGAATCACCATCCTTATCAGAAGTTACTTTTTTCACGTAGTTAGGATTACCTTAGTATTAGTTTAGATTAAGTTCCCTTCTCATCCCCGACTTTAATTCTGAAACCTTCTCCTTATGCCGTCTTTTCTGCTCTCATGAGAAATGTTAACTCAAGGATGACAATTAGATCAAATGCAAAGTCTTATTAATTCAATTGAAAATAGATGTAGGATGTGCGGTAATACCCACTTAGATGGAGAATGCGAAAGCCAAAGTATTATGTTTTCGGATACCGTAGGGTACTTAGATCCTCAAACATAATATCAATATGACCCCAATGCTGTCCAACCACATCCATACCAACCTTTTTATCCCCCAACAATTCGAAATCTATCCACACTCACCTTACCCTGTATGTGAACCACAACCTTACAAGCTTCCTAACTTGAGAGATACGCCCTTAGCCTGTCTCAGCAGTAATGCTGCTTTCTCACATCCTTCCGACCCACTTGAAGAAATGATTAAAGAACAAGAAGACATACTTAGGAGTTTTACTTATAATGTGTCTAAAATCTTTACTAAACTATCAATACACGCCCAAGAGAGTAGTGAGGAGAGTAGGAATCAAGCTAGAGCCAATTCTAGGATACAGAAAGTTGAGAGACACACACACTCCACATCTATTACACCTGACACAGACTTATATTCTCATAAGTTCGGTTGCAATATCCATTTAACTCCCACACAAACCCAATCTTCTAAACCTTCAATTTCACCTATTCCTAACCTATCAACGTCAAAGATTGACGGAGGGTTTGTTCTAGAAGAACTTTCCGAACCACTACAACTTGAAACTTCCGGCCGGAGTGACGAGGATGATGAAGTAGACGAAGAGATCGAGATGGAAAGCCCGAATTTGGAGATTTACATAGAAGACTCAGCTTCACATGGACTGGAGGAATACATACCGACTCTGAGTAGTGAACACATTCAAACTAATATGGTTGAACACGTCCCATAACCAGTTGTGGTTGACTGTATCCCAAAAATCCCTTTGATTGATTCACTTCCTGATCTAATTGACTTTACTAGTGCCTTAGAGGAGACAGACACCCAAGTATTTGATGATAATGTTGCTATGAGATTGGAGATGCTAATGGACATTTTCCCATCTCCATGCCCAGAGTACAACTTTCTCATCGGACCAAAGACTTTAGGAAGCAACGTGGGTTTTGCGTCAAGAGCACCTTACAAACCATCTCTCCATTACATAATGACGTACACGTCGTGGAGTGATAAGGACCTCTTTGACGAACCTAAACAACCCAAAACGCAAGAGATAGAAAAAGTCAAGAGCTTTGTTTTGCCTCAAGTAAAACAAATCACTCACTTTTCCATGCCATCTTACCTTATTGGACATACCTTGACCATAATCTGCTTTACTCCCTTAGGTATGTACCATTACTTCCGCTTATGTCTAATGATGGATGCAAAGGAGCCCCCTAGATTTCCCAAGAAATAGGTTTGGATTCAAGCTAGTGACTCGAACAAAAACAAGCGCTTCTCGGGAGGTAACCCGTGTCTAACATAGGATTATCAGTAGTAGTTAAAGTAGTTTAAGTAGTGAACTAACCCAATAAGTAGAAATGAAACCCTAAAATGAATGTTCCAAGTTTTCTATCTTTATGAACAAAAATGGATGGTTTGCGAAATTACTTCGTTAAATGTCAAATTTTGGTCAAACCTTAATATTTCCTACTCCCAGTCCTTTGGAATTTATTGCAACATCTATTTTCACCATTTTCTAAAGTTCTTGTTATCCCTTTCACTCATAAAAATGGAAACCTGGTAGGAGTTAGGAGCCTTAGTCATTCTAAACATCCACTGACATGTTTCGAGCATTTGAGGTACTTACATATATTATTGTGAACATACATAAGATATTAATGCTGAATCTGATTTGTATTATGCTCGAACTCGTTTAAAAATATGTGCTTTGGATATCTTTATACTTGGCTACCCGATTCAACTGATAATACTGGTATTTCCATGTCTGCTATTTGTGTTGCGGTGAAATTATAGGCAACTAACACTTTTTGTGTGAGATTAAACTCAAAGTCGTACACATGTTTGTTTCATTTACAAAGCACTCACTTTGATAGGTTCTTCGCAAACCAGTGAATCTATGATTTGGAGAATAATCACTTGTTTGTTAGATCATATTTATTTGACCTACTTGTAACAGACAGGGACGACGCCTATGGATAAAGAATCTTTAAGGATAATGGAAAGATGACAAGAGGAGCTTACAGTTCATTGAGTATGGGAATCTTTGGAGCATTGCTTTGCAGGGGACAAGAGATGAGACTCTTGGATACGAAGATGATTTCTAGTTGTCTATCACTAGTTCATCAAGTTGATCAGGTAAATACTCATCATATGTGCCAACAAATTCCAAGTCCTATAGCTAAACCTTGCCACATAATGGAACCCTAAACCATCATCACCATATCCACCCAACCATCCACCACTTCACACATACAACCATCACCCTTAGGGACTATTGATTTGACGCAAAAATTCACGTTTTTGTACACCTTTTCAAGCCCATTTTGGTTCAAATCTTTTAATAAACATCAAATAATTAATGTTTTATGCTAAAAATGTAAAATGAACCAAAACTTAGACTTCCTTTCGTATAATCACAATGCTCAAATAACAAACAAATCAGAGCTAAAATTATCCACTTGCGATTCTGACGTATAATTAAGCTTAACTGGCCTAATTTATGTCATATTGATCTTCAGGAAAATACGAAACCATGGGAGTGAGAATCGTTCGAATATGACAAGTAACGAAGAAGTTAGAGCCAACCGAAGATCACAAGAACTACGACCAGTGCACAAGACTTACGATCCAGCACACAAGAACAAGACCCAGGGTACACCTGTCGCACCCCCAAAACACGTGGCAGCGGAAGTAGGAGGTGTCATGGGGGCGCCGACCAATCAAATATCATAACACCAAGATTAAAGCAAACGACCTCTATATGAGACGTTTGAAAATAGTTACATTTCTTAAATAAAACGATTACAAACGTTATATCAAAACATTGGAGTTCGCATTAAAAGTGTAGAGATTTCTAATACGTAAATGTTGATACAAAATATCGTAATGCAATCTAATCTCTTGTTGTTTGTGAAAAGATGCGACTCGAGCTAATGCTTTCCAAAAGCATCCTACTGCCTTGTTTCTTGTGGGTAGTCCTACTGCATCTGTGAACCTGAGAAATACATGCTAAAAGGTCAACATAAAGTTGGTGAGTTCATAGGTTTACGCAGTTAAAATCATAGTATTAACCACAAGATTTCATAGTTATCAAAGTAGCACGAATGCCAAAGTAAAAAGTAGTATACTATTGCCATGAGCTCATAGTCCGAAGCTTAACCGTAGTTGTTTACCCCCAGTGAGTGTGTAACCAGTACACTCGGCTGTACGAAATATTATGCATCCGTATAGTGGTTAGAGCGACTAACCCGGATGGCGGATTGTCAGGTCCCGATAGATCTATCCATAATGTTCGCGCTTAGTATTAACGTACTATGATATTTGTTAGGGGCCATCGTAGTTTGGTTTAGTTACTCATGCAATCAGTATAAGTGTTTTTGTTACTGGCGTTCATATGTAAAACAGTTTATAAAACAGAGCATGTATTCTCACCCCAAAGTAAAAAGCAGTAAAAAGTGGGGCTATGAAACTCACCTGAGTTAGCAAGTACCAAGCAATATATCTAATAGCAAGCAAGTAAGCGTGTCCAAGTGCAGCCTTCTAACGCCCTAAACGTATAAGGTTGTAGGTAAGTAGATGTCTCAAAAGACCATCTATGTAAGTGGAGGGTTAATGTCCACCTATTTGCTAGTTCACTCAACTAGTATGTCCAAGTATGTTTGTTCAATTATGTTTATCAAAAATAAGTACGACCCGTTGGTGAAAGTTTGTGTTAATAATCCGTTTAGACATTATTATTAAGTTTGTTACGTTGTACATTATATATCGTATGTTGCTAACAAATTATTTAGTTCTTAAAAACCTCAAAGGTCAAAGTTGGTTAACTCGTTGGTCAAAGCTGGTCAACCTAGTCAAAGTTGGTCAAACTGGTCAAAGGTGGTCAAACCTAGTCAAAGTTGGTCAAACTGGTCAAAGGTGGTCAAACTTGGTCAAACTGGTCAAAGGTGGTCAAACCTAGTCAAAGTTGGTCAAACTGGTCAAAGGTGGTCAAACCTAGTCAAAGTTGGTCAAACTGGTCAAAGTTGGTCAAACTTGGTCAAAGTTGGTCAAAGGTGGTCAAACTGGTCAAAGGTGGTCAAACCTAGTCAAAGTTACCAACTAAGTCACCCAAACCCATTTTTGTTACCATTTTCCAAAATAGTAAGTTTGTCGGTTTTTAGAAATCGAGCCCTGTTTTTGTTGACTTGGTCAAACTTGACCCGAAAACTTTTACCCGAACCTTATATGTGTTTATGGACCATAAAAAGTTAGTTTGTCCATTTATAGCAAGCCTGCAAGTGTCGGTTTTTAAAGTGTTACCAAAATCAGTCCACTATCTCATTTTTCAGAAAATACACTTGTTTGTCGAATTTTTAATAAATTGTAAATTCCGATTTAACTCCCAAGAAAATTACCAGTTATTCCTCTACATGTTAACCACTTCCAGTAAATTTTCTATGAATTTTAGGGTAGCCTAAGTATTTATCAAAATTGCATGTGTCCTCTGAGGTCCAACAGTTGACCAATCTGGATACATGCATGAAGATTGAGTTTTTGGGAAAAATCTACAACTTTTCAAGAAATAGCTATCAGTGCAACTTTTGTAGCTAACAAAATTCTTAAGATTTTGGCGGTGGTTTCAAGTCATTTGGAGTTGTTTAGATCAAGATATGGTCAAAACCATATGAACAAAGTTTCTGACTTTTCAGAGCAGATTGTATATGTGTTTTTATATAAATTATTTAAAATATTATTCGAGCTCAAAAAGATATGAGGTTTGTGGATTTTGAAAGCTAACATCTTGAACTTGATTTTAGACTATAAAAATTTCCAATTTCATGAAGAAATGATTTTTATAAAAATCGTGGAAGTGGACCAAACTTTCTGGACAGAAAGTATATCTCACTTTTGATAAATTTCAAGTTAATAAAAATGGTTTTTGAGCATGGTTCCTTACACAACTTGTTGAGTGAACTTTAGATACATGTTAATCAAGTAAAATAAGAGTGTTTAAGTGTTCTTATAATTGAGTTTTGAAGAAGAAATGCAGAGATGGATTGAGGAAGTCTTGAGCTTTAATTCCTTGCAAGAATCTTGAAAAATGGTGATGTATTGTGGTGGTGGTTAGTGGTGGCCTTGTGGTAGTTTATGGTGGTGAAGATGGTGGTTTGAGGACTGAGTTTATCTCAGATTTTTAGTGAGAGAGAGAGAGAGAGTTGTAGAGAGAAGGTGGAGAAAAGGTGTGAGTGTGTGAAAGAGTGAAATGAGTAAATGCATGAAATGTTTGTGGTCTTGTAAGAGAATCACAATGATTCATTTTTGCATGAATTTTTAGTGGTGGAGAGAGAGGTGGCTGGTCCCCCATGGGCCCCCATCTGATTTCTTGTGTGATTTAATTAAATTCCAGACTGTGTTTGCGTATTTTGGTCGTTTACTCGTTATTTCGTTAAATCGTTAAATCGCGTAACGTTTTCTTTCGTCGTTTAAATTAACGATATAAATTTGGATTATTTTTCATTAAAGTACTATTAAAATACTTATTTTTAGTTGTCAAAATATTTATTGACTTTAGTTTGGTTACTGGATTCGCTTCGCGCGTTTTTACTACGTTTGTCACATTTTAATTAAAACGTCTAGGTTTTTCGTGTATTATTATATAAAAATAATAATATATGATAAATAACTTCTAAAAATAAATTTAAGTTATTTATAGAAATATTTTCACCAACGTCGTATATTTTGTCGGACTCCGTCCGGTTGTTTCGCATAATTTCAGCAAATCACGTAAGCGTAATATAAAACAATTACGTAAGCATATATTCACATAAATATACAAATAGTTACAAGTAATTACAAGTATTTTGCCTAAATCACATTTAAATACACATACTTAGGGTTTCGGTTAATTTTTAAAAGTTAACCTAAATTGTCGGGTGTTACAACACCACCCCCTTAGGGGCCGTATACCACCCCTAGAGGGCTGTATACACCCCCTTTAGGGCCGTATACCCCCTTTAAGGTGTGGTATACCCCCCTTTTTAGTTGGTATACCCCCTCTTTGGTGTTGGATACACCCTGTTTGCTACTGAATACGCCCTATTTGCTACCGAATACGCCCTATTTGGTGTCGAATTTCATAGCTCGAGGGTGTATTTCAGTGTAAAATACGGGTGAGGGGTGCTGTATGTAAATTTAGTTCTTGAAGTCTATAAATAGAGGCTTAACCTCCTCATTTCCATATCCCTCATCCCTCATCCATCACAACACACACATTACACACTCTAAATAGTAGTAGCTTTCTCTCTCTAACACTTCTCTAAGGAGTTAGAGGAGAAATAGTAGGAGTAGAGTAGCAAGCTTACGAGCTTTGTACGGAGTCGCTCCGAGACTACGATTGTCTAGATTTGTTGTAACGCCTAACAGGTTCTATTATATTATCCTTTCTTGTTATTTTTAAATATGTTGTGCTATTGTCATGATTATTTAAGAATGCATGCTATGATAATTGCTATGTTAGGCTAGACAAATCTGTGTTTGCTATGATAAAAGTTATGCTAGGGTAGTTATGCTTTAATCCATGTTGTTACTCTGCCTGTATGAAATTAGGATACGTTTGAATTTATGAATTAATTCTCTATTATTTATTTATCCAACTTATGTTGTGGTTTGAAACCTATTGATATAATCCGGCCAATTGTAGAAATAGGTCCCTCAACTATTCGGTGTCTGAATGATTCGATGAACTCGGCATGGCCGCTGTTCTCCAGAATGAAATAAATTATAGGAGACACGGAGCATAGGATTAGAGTTAAATTAGAATTAATCCCATATGTCGGATGCTTTTGAGAGAACTTTCGGAGCATCCGTGACTTAAACATTTATCCAGAAACTCTGCCTGAAACAAACTGATACATTTTCTATTATTTTAGTTTAAAGTAGAATAGAAAACAAAACCCCTCAAAAAAGTTTTAAATCTCAGCTAAATTACCAAAGATAATTAATCCTCCTAAGATCCCATGCCCGTTGTGGTTTAAGAACGACACCTGCGTCATACCTACCGCTTATACAAGTAGTAGTGTAGCTTAGGCTTTTCCGCAAAATATAAATTTTTAAAACCCTCTGATCTGCAACCCGACTGGATAGTCAGCAACGACAAGGAAGCAATTCCTTGACCGACCGTTGGGAGGCGATCAGGTTTTTGGCACCACTGTCGGGGAGTACAACGACCGATTTTAGGAATTTAGTTATCTTAGTTATTTAGCGATCCTTTCGAAAGATCAATATCATTCGAAAGTTCCTTTTCTATCCTTAGGTTAATTTTACTTTTTCCGTATTTAGATTAGTTTAAACCCTTCCTTTCCAAAACCCTACTTTCTACCAACAATCTATGTCAACCGTATCACTCTCGCCTCATCAATTAAGCCACTGCTAGAGGGACGAGGATGACCGATCGTAGCACCAACCGACGAAACCCTTGAAATTAAGCCTCACTACATTAAAATGCTAAAATATGAGTGTCAGTTTCATGGTCTTTCGATTGAAAATCTGAATGCCCATCTCAATAAATTCAACAATCTTTCTGACTCTTTCACACAAATAGGAACCAATAGAGACCTTCTACGCCTCCATTTGTTTCCCTATTCTTTATCCTCTCGATCTTTAACATATTTTTATGAATTTGAACCCAATTCGATTCATACATGGGAGGAGATGGCTACTAAGTTTCAAGCTAAGTACTTCCCTCCTTCCTTGCAAACCAAGCTTAAAAACGATATCACTAACTTTCATCAAGAAGTTAATGAATCATTAGGCACAGCTTGGGAACGATACAAGAAGATAATTGGAAGATGTCAGAACCATCAGTTGGATGAAACGAATCTGGTCTGTACATTCTACAATAGTTTGAATCCTCAACACAAACAAACCCTCGACGCTGCTTTATCCGGAAATTTCATGCTACATACCTCTGACGAAGCTTGGAAATTGATCGAGACGATTGCGACACATCGACTTAACTTGGAGTCAGATGAATCTAATTCAGAAGGAAGGAATACTTCTAACCAAACCTTAGACAAATTAGGATCTCAACTCGATTCCATCACTCAAATTGTCAAGGATTTGCAAGAATCTTCAAACCCTAAGCTAAAGAAGATACCTCAAAAGTTCTTCTCAAGACAAAGGGCCAACGAAGAAATTCTTACAACCGGTGGAAACCCTAATCACTCTCTTCATTCAAAATTCTTACAACCGGTGGAAATTCCTATGAGCATGATGACATCCTCGTGGTCACTAGAGGAAGAAAAGAGACTAAAAATGGGAAATCCATAGATATTTCTACAACTGAACCTTCTACTTCTCTGCCTACTGATTCATTTCAAGTTGACACCCCCGTCACTTCTCCTGAACTAGAACCTTCTAAAGCCCCAGAAGATATTAGACCTACGCGTATACCTTTCCCTGGTAGGCTTAAGAAAGAGAAACAAGAAGCTCAATTTGGAAAATATCTAGAAATGTTCAAAAGCTTACACTTAAATGTTAAACTTTTTGATGCTTTAGTTGAAATGCCTAGTTGTGCCAAATTCTTTAAGGAACTCTTATCCAACAAAGAAAAACTTAGACAAATAGTTAACTTACCCTTAGATGCAGAATGTTCATTAATTATGCAACAAGGACTACCCCCAAAGCTAGGAGACACTGGCCGTTTCACTATTCCTTGTTATCTTCAGGATGTTCAAATAAGTAACGCCTTAGCTGACTTAGTAGCTAGTGTAAACCTTATGCCATACTCTCTTTTTAGGAAAATAGGATTAAGCGAACTATTACCAACTCAAATGACCATCCAGTTAGCCGATAGATCAGTTAAACTCCCTCGAGGAATTGCTGAAGATATTATGGTTCGTGTTGATAAATTCATCTTTCCTGTTATTTTTTTTGTTATGGATATTGAAGAAGGCGCCCATGTTCCACTCATCCTTGGCAGACCTTTCCTAAACACTGCCAAGGCCGTCATTGACGTTAATGAAAAATCTTTAAAACTTCGAGTTGGAACTGAGGAAGTCACCTTCAATGTTGATAAACTAATGAAACATCCTATGGGAGAAGATCTTGGTCTTGTAGATTCATTGCAGGAAATAATTGAAGAACATTTGGAGGAAATTCTCACGGTAAGCAACATCAACTCCAACACCATCATCACAACAAGGAAACTGTGTGAAGAAGGCACGGGATTATGCTCTGCTCTCTCAGAATCTTCCACCGCATCAAGAGAAGTTCTATGTCCTTTAAAGAATTCTAGCCCGCAGTTCAAAACTATTATGACTGCTCCGCTTGGGCAAGGCACACCAGTCACTCTTCTAAGAAGGAACCCGACTCCTGAAGTATATGATTCATCTTTCTCAAGGGAAGAAGTTCGAGGGATGCTCAAGGAAATGGAATCAATGTTTTCACCACCTGAACCACAAAGATCAAATCCAGAAATCACCATAAGCAATTCTTCATCAGCTCAATCTCAGAAGTTTGCACTCACTGAAGACAACGATATCATCATCACTGGAGAAAATGCAACTTCCACATCATCAACTATCAAATACGAGATGAGGAAGGACACATTCTCTGATAAAATAGAATGGGTTGAAATAGCTTCAGCCAACACATCAGATTCACCTCTTGAAGAATCAGACTTCCAAACAGAGTTTTATGAACTTAAGAGAGATGAAATTGCAAGAATGAAGCCTTCCACTGAAGAACCGCCATAAATTGGAACTAAAGGAACTACCCTCTCATCTGGAATATGCTTTTCTCGAAGGAACTTCACACTTACTAGTTATCATATCCAATGATCTGAAGCCTGAGGAAAAAGCCAAGCTCATCCAAGTGCTTAAGTCACATAAAAAGGCAATTGCTTGGAAAATCTCTGACATACAAGGGATCAGTCCAAACTACTGCACACACAAGATTTTAATGGAAAACAACTTTAAGCCATCAGTTCAGAGGCAGAGGAGAGTCAACCCGAAGATTCAAGACATGGTCAAAAAGGAGGTTATCAAACTTCTTGATGCTGGCCTGATATACCCTATTTCTGATTCCCCATGGGTCAGCCCCGTACAGGTTGTTCCGAAGAAAGGAGGTATGACGGTGATTACTAACGAACATAATGAACTTATCACAACAAGGACCTTCACCGGTTGGAGGGTCTGCATTGACTATCGCAAACTAAACAAAGCCACCCGCAAAGATCATTTCCCTCTTCCGTTTTTTGATCAGATGCTTGAGAGATTGTCAGGAAATGAGTTCTATTGTTTCCTCGGTGGATTCTCTGGCTATTTTCAAATACCTCTCGATCTGAAGGACCAAGAAAAGACAACATTCACATGTCCCTATGGAACATTCGCCTACCGACGTATGCCTTTTGGCTATGCAATGCACCTCCGACGATTTCTCGGTGTTTGGAGACTCCTTCACATCTTGTCTTTCCAACCTAGACAGGATGCTAGCTAGATGCAAAGAATCAAACCTCGTTCTGAATTTGGAAAAATGTCACTTCATGGTGAAGGAAGGAATAGTATTAGGACATCGGATATCTAAAGCAGTAATTGAAGTCGATAAAGCTAAAGTTGATACTATCTCGAAACTTCCAACACCTACTTCTGTGAAAGCCATCCGAAGTTTTCTAGGTGACGCCGGATTCTACCGTCACTTTATTCAGGATTTCTCTAAGATTTCTCGACCTATGACTCATCTTCTCGAAAAAGATACTCCGTTTGACTTTACAGATGATTGCCTTAAAGCTTTTAACTACTTGAAGGAACAGCTCATGCATGCACCGATCATGGTTGCCCCCGATTGGAGTTTGCCATTTGAAATCATGTGCGACGCCAGTGACTTCGCAGTTGGAGCTGTACTAGGACAACGGAAGGAGAGACACTTTCAACCAATTTACTACGCCAGCAAAACCCTCACAGATGCTCAAGAAAACTATACAACCACTGAAAAGGAGCTGCTAGCGGTAGTATTTGCTTTTGATAAATTTCGTTCCTATCTTATTTTGTCCAAAACTATTGTCTATACAGATCATTAGACTCTTAAGTATCTCTTCAAAAAGAAAGACGCTAAGCCAAGACTGATGCGCTGGATTCTGCTTCTACAAGAATTTGACATAGAAATCAGAGATAAAAAGGGAGCAGAAAACGTTGCAGTAGATCACCTCAGCCGATTATAAAATCCATCATTGGAGAAACTTGAAGAAAGAGATATTCAAGACCAGTTTCCAGATGAACAACTCATGAACATCGGAAAGCACCACTAGGGACCTCGATCATCATACGATCCCTGGTATGCTGATATTGCCAACTTCCTGGTGTGAGGAATTGTCCAGAAAGGAATGTCAACTTCTCGAAGATGAAAGTTCTTCCGCGACTCAAAGAATTATTTTTGGGACGATCCTTTCCTCTTTAAGGTCTGTCCCGATCACATCATCAGAAGATGCGTCGACGGGAGAGAAGCTGAACATATCCTCTACCAGAGCCACCATGGACCAACTGGAGGCCACTATGGAGCTAACAAGACTGCACGGAAAGTGTACGATGCTGGATTTTATTGGCCAACCATTTTTCAAGATTCTTACAACTTGGTGAGATGCTGCGATGCTTGCCAACGATTTGGTAACGTGTCCGCACGCAATGAAATGCCACTTACCAACATCCAAGCTTGTGAAGTCTTCGACATTTGGGGATTAGATTTTATGGGACCCTTCCCTAAATCTAACGGTAAAGAATACATTCTGGTTGCTGTTGATTACGTTTCCAGGTGGGCCGAAGCGCAAGCTCTCCCAACAAACGATGCCAAGGTTGTCACTAAGTTTCTCAAACAACTATTTTTTTCGATTTGGAGCTCCAAGAGCCATATTTAGTGATCGCGGCACACATTTTTGCAATATTCACCTAATGAAAACATTGCAACAGTACAACGTCACTCACAAAACTTCAACAGCTTATCACCCACAAACCAATGGGCAAGCTGAAGTGACAAATAGGGCTTTGAAACGAATCTTAGAACGAACGGTGCTTAATCATGGAGAAAAATGGTCCGATAAATTAGATGATGTGTTGTGGGCATTCAGAACAACATATAAAACACCATTAGGAACCACACCATATCGTCTGGTTTATGGTAAAGCATGTCATCTACTGATAGAGTTGGAATATAAAGCATATTGGGCGCTGAAGAAATGTAATTTGGACATTCCCACCATAAGATCCCATAGCAGAATGCAGCTTAATGAACTAGCTGAGTTAAGAGATAAGGCGTACGATAGCTCCCTGAAATACAAAGAAAGAACCAAGATGTTCCATGATGCAAGACTCAAGCTAACAAAGTTTAAACCATGGGATAAAGTACGTCTCTTTAACTCACGCTTCAGGAAATTCTCTGGAAAATTCAAAGTCAGGTGGAGCGGACCATTTATAGTCTCAAAGGTATTTTCCTTCGGAGCAGTTGAACTCGAAGCCCCGGAAGGTAACTTTAAAGTTAATGGACAACGCTTGAATCATTACATTAAGGACTTCCCCATTAATGAGGAAGTCTACATTTTCGAGCCACCTTGAATTATTCCCAGGTATCAAGAGTCAAGCTAGTGACTCTCTCTTAAACAAGCGCTCTTGGGAGGCACCCCAAGCTTATCTTAGAATAACTTTTTCTTTCTTTTATTTTTGATTTCTTTTATCTAATCTAGTATTATCATTCCTAACTAAATAATGCAGGATAGCTACTTATCTGACAGCCTTTGAAATTTACAAATCTGAGATAAGTCTTCATTATTATTATGCAAATGCAGAAGTCCTGATGACACTTACAAATTAAAATCTCTTACAATCATCAGTCCTTTTCGCATTTGTATATTCTTATAAACTTGAATGTTACCTGTTTTGTTTATGTTTTTCAGATGAATCCAGCAGAAACCATTAAAGAGAGCAAGAAGCGAAAGAAAACCCGTAGAGGCAAGAAGAAGAAGAAGAGTGCTATTCAGGATGAGAGTATGATTGATGTACTGACTACTCCGGGGGAGCATTTGAGTCCTGTTGCACCACAGTCTGCTCCATCATCTGGGACGATCCCAACCTTGGATTATCGGATCACTACTATTGACCCAGCAACTGCTTGGGCGCTCTTTCAGACAATGTCCATTCATCATGATTCAATGGCTGAGATCCGTGAGGCAGTCGGTCTACCGAGACTTCAGGACATCCCTTACAGGCTAGGGTCTGGTCCGAGAGCTTCTCGTCCACCATGGTCATTCCACCCTCCTGCACCTAGCACTACTGATGCTCCAGCTCAGGATTCGGGTCCTTCGAGTTCACACGTTTATCCTGCTGAGATGCTCGCAGCTGCTAGCAGACTTGATATACCATCACCTTCTTCTGTCCTCCAGGATGCTGCCCTTGCTGCCCTTTACCATGTTGCTGAGTTTGATCCTGATATGGATGATCTTCTATATGATTAGTTTATCTTTACTATAGCTTATCTACTTTAATTATGTCTATCATACTACTATTCTGTGAGACCTGGTGATTATGACTCTATTTATGGCTATTTGCAGAACTCGGTATTCGTAGGAATGGATGATCTTAAAAGAAGTCTGGTCCAACCAAACTCCAGCAAATCACCTGCACCACTCTTTCACGAATCTGGTCCTACATCCAGTACCCATCAATCGTAGGGAAGTACCTGTCTAGTTCTTATGATCTTTATTATGATAATTTATGCTCAAGCCTACTTAAAACCCTAAGTGTGAGATTAACCCCCCATAATTATAAAACTTGAAATTTATAATTGACTTAATGCAAAACCCTAAGTGTGGGATTCTCCCTACTTAGTGTAGAAACATTGAGGACAATGTTTATTTTTAAGTGTGGGATAGCAGTATATTCTTCGCTCACTTGTTTAGATCAAAAATTTTCGAAAATAGTCCTCAGTGAATAAATAGACCCTTACTTTGTCCAAAAATTTTAAAAATTTTTCGATATAAAAACATTCTTTCTTCGATAGTAGTCGAACTACTCATTCAGCAGGATGAGTTTTTCAAAGGTTTTTGAGTTAATAAGTTAAGAAAGAAGTACAGATTGTTTACAAGTATTCAAAAGTCGGTAAAAAGAGATCGGAACATGTCAGACTCTAACTAATTCTAAAATGAAAGTCTAAGAGCGGCATCGCGTGACTGGGCACATACAACCTATATTTGCGGTGAGGTAACTTGAGCCTAATATAAGTATTCATTTTTAATGCTTCACTTTCATTCGTTGTGTGTGACCGGTGCATGCATTCGGAATTAGAACTTGCTCCTGGTATGCATTTCGAGACCACATTGACAGGTGCCATATGTGGCATAGGTGCAATTAAATGACGCAGACATTTACTTAGGAAAAAACTCAATTTTATCATACCTCTTCAAGCCTAACCCTGCCGATACTCATTTTAAGTATCGATGATCCGCCTAGAAAACTGATATCGTGTAAAAAGTCATGTTTTTACTACCGATATCTCTCTCATTCTAGAATGATTCTTGGCATTTTAACTCAAATATAGCACAAATCAATGATATTATGCCAAGATGGTCAAAACAAGGTTACACGATAAAAATCAAGCAAAACGGATGAAAAACAAAAATTTCACACACGTTTGAAGATTCAAGGCATCAAAATGAGATTTCAAGACAAAAGTGCCCATCACCAACATCCACCTGCTCCAAAATGTTCGTTTTCGAAATACGAATCCAACAGACGAAGAATCAACAAAAACGGATAAAGAATGAAGATTTTACGCTCGCCGAAAGATTCAAATGATCCGTACGCAATATCTGGAGATAGGAGACATATTTTTGGGATTACTTTTCATCAATATCTTCGTTTTTGAATTACGAATCCAACGCAATAAGAATCAACGCAAACGGACGCAGAACAAAGAAGATACGCGCGAATCGAGCAACGCAGCGAAAGACGGCGTAGCGGGGCGGGTGGCAGCCAGCCGCCACCTGCTGCATGGTGGGCGGCGCCGGCCACCACCTCCCGTCTCTTTTCCGCTTTTTCATGCTTTCGCATAACCGGTGCACCACCTTTCGCTACTTTTTCGTACCTGGTGCACCACCTTTCGCTACTTTTTCGTACCCGATGCACCACCTTTCACACCTTTTTCTAATGTGAGCCTAAGGATGCTAATGTGAGCCATATTTGGCCTATAAATACAGCCCCTTAGCCTCCATTTTGAGATGTCCCATATGTCTCAATATTTCTACATGTATTAGACATATTTCTCTTTACTTTATCATTTTATTTTCTTACTTTAAAATTAGTGTTAGGCTAATTGTTTAGAGTAGAACGAAAGCAATGATCATATTGTAATCTTTGGTGTACGCTTGGAGTTATGCTTATTAATTCAAGTCTATTCCTTCTCGCATTTTAATCCGGGTTCTTTCTATCTTATTCTATCTTAATTAAATATGTATACTTTAATTATGCTAGAATTAGTTTGTGCCATGATTAGCGAGTAGATTACTATTGTATTTGTTGTGATGTATTAGCATATATAATTGTGGGATGACTTTGAATATGTCGTGAAATAATATGACGGCCCCTATTCGACTGTTTACTTGGTATAGTGTTGGAAATGCTCTCGAGGAAAGTACAAATGCATGGAAGCCGGTAACGAACGAAGGTAGTTGTATTATGGATCAACATTATAAAATGGATACTTTATGAACGGACTTATCTTACAATTTTAAACCTAAAACTTATATTCGCCTTTCGATTAACAAACGTGATTGTAACCTTGTAAAGAGGGGTCGCGAACCTTGATACTTGGTCAATAGTTATCTATGTAAAAACTATGTTTTTAATTGTAACGTCATGCAAACATCATAAAATGCAACGTGATTATGTGGACTTGCCAAGAGTATTGTACACTTCCGATCACAATGTAATTATCATGTGAACATTGCGAAGCAATTAAATTCCCAATGGAACCATCGGTAAACGATTAAATACACTGTGAATCAACATAGTATTTTCTGACATGGTCTGGGTTTAACTTCATGCAAAAAGCCGTCAGCATTTTAATTAGTGTTTTAATTAGATTAGTTTAGATTAGAGTAGAGTAGGTAGGATACAGGCTAAATGACCATTTACGAAAACCTAGGGATTTGTTAATTGTATTGAGAAAGACAAGTTTGAAATCTAAGATACACTGTTGTTCTCTCTTTTAATCATGAAACCAAAAGTATGATACGTAAGAAACCTAAACGTTTTCCCCTGCTTATCAATCTTAAGTTTCATTAATAAGAATTGGTTAATAAGTCCGAACATATATTCTAAGTTAGTTGTTTAATGGATTTGAAATCTTTATGGTATTAAGAACGGTTAGACTTGCTAATGACCTGCTACTCTATTCCTTCACCCATGAGCAATTACGTTCAATAATACGGGTCACTGACTCCCTCACAGGAGAGTGTAAAGAGTTGAGCATCGTCTATCTAATCAGAATCATGACACCTTAGTTCCTCGTGACATATTAGTTGATAACCGACTAATAGGGAACTTATTGGTTATACCATTAGGCATTGAATCAACTAGACATATCCAATTTAGATAATCGTTTTCCCCATAAAAGTCATCATCCCACATTATTAGCTAACGAACTAACAAAAAATACTACTTTTATTATCTGATTTATCATTACATTTTATTCGCTTTATTTATTTTACTTAGTTAACTGAACCAAAACCCCCAACGCACTCTTTTAAAACCTTTACTAGAAAAGAAAGATTGATTAGATCTCCTCTGTTTCAATTCAGTTTCTCTTTAAGAACGACTCTAGGTCATACATACCATCTACTAGCCTTTGGTTCAGTATTAGTAAGTTATACTTAGACCCCAACAAATATAAATTTAAAACAAACCGATTGCGGTTCGAGCACCATCTTCACACGACGCTTGGGCAAGCACATCAAAAACCCTGTTGAGCCTTAACCTTTTCATTTCTTATAAACCCAAATTTTTAAACCCACTTACTTCCATACCCACCAAAACCTTATCTACTCTATTTAGATATTCTTTTTGCTTTCCCTCAACTTTCACAAAATTCGTGTTTACTTAGAACTTCTCGTGTGCGTTCTATAATCAATATTCAAAAATCGAGAGTCGTATGGTGCGAAAAATTGGCACCAAGTAAATTCGAAATTGTCAAAAGGATTGAAAAATGAAAGGATTGAAAAATGGGTAGAGAAAATATAAAAATCTCTTAGAAATTCCTTGGCAAAAAAATTCTAAGTAAAAAAAAAAAAATGTGTATGAGAAATAAAGCTAAGTGCTTCAAATCTCTCAAAAACTCCGATTCCTAAAAATATAAATCTGCATTGTGTTCTTGAGGATAGAAGTCCATATAGCTATCTTTTTCCCTATTGATTATCCGTTTCCATTTTCATTAAAAAGTGTATCCAAATAAAAATTTTCAAAAAGTTTAAAGACCATAAGATAAACAAAACCCTTTAAAAACCTACTTTCCATACCCTTTCAACCCTGACGCGCCCCCAACGGTCGATCGGGTTTTCACCCTGTCGTCGGACCGTCCGTCAGCGGCGGCGTCAGTGGAGTTGTTTTAAAATTTTGTTTTATGCTGGGCCTAGGTATACTAAAGCTATGGATAAGTATAGCGATAGGTATGACCTAGGGTCGTTCTTCAACCTACAACGGGCATGGGATCTAGGACCTTAGTTATCTATGGAAATTTAGCTGTGGTTTTAAAAGAGATTTTGGTTTGTTTTGGTTTTAACTAACTACTAATTATCTAAAATTAAACTAAATTAAAGTAAAATGGAGTGGAGGTGGCAACGAGAACTTATAGGTGAAGCGAGTGTTTACTATGATAATTACTCATGCTATTTAGGGGTAGTTAATGAGATAAAGCCTTAGTTAAGATGACATTAATATTTCCTAATGAGCCATAACTACTAGCCTATTATCTATCTAACGTAGAGTTGTCCGCAATCAGATAAATAATATGTCACATGGATAACAGTTATGGAATGTAAACTACACCGGAAGTTGTCCCAAATGTAGCAACCAATTTAAACAACAACCATCCTCGAGTCTTGTCCCCCAATCTCGGACATTTGAGATATCCGAATCATGGCATGAATTGTTGAATAAACAAAAACATGAACAGGGGTTTCCTACCGGGACAAGTTGGGATGGACTGGTCTAACGACTGCTTAAATTGTTCATCATTATTCCATATAAATCATTTTAACTATTCTATGCATGTTAAACTGGCATATGCAATTGATAAATATTCGAAAACCTAATCATGTAACTAATCAGCATAACAGATACTCGCATGCAAACCTTAAGCAATAATCAAACAAGAACATGCAGAAAGGCAGCATAGCAGGGATCAATTTATGCAGAGTGACGGGGTACATGGTTAAGTCACAAGTGTCCCGAAAGTTCTCTCTAAGACACTTGTTAAATGGCCTGAATCTAATCTATCTCTAATCCTACGCTCCGTGTCTCCCTCCGGTAATATTTCAACCAGGAGAACACCGGGCATGTCGAGTTCAATGATCATCAGACACAGAATAATTAGTGGCATACAACTAGCAATTGGCCAAGCCTAGAAGGATGTTACTAACCACAGCATAAGTTGGATAGATAAGCATTTGAGATTCAATTCATAGATTCAAATATAATTCAACAACATACAAACAGAGTAACAGCATGATTTAAGTATAACTACCCTAGCATGGCAACTATCATAGCAAACACAGATTTGTCTAGCTAAGCATGGCAATAATCCTAGCAAGTAATTCTAAACAAGTATAGAAATAGCACAACATTATTTAAAATAACAAGATAGAGATTATAATAAAACCTGACAAAGCGTTATTACAAATCGTGCGACACCGCAGTCTCGGAGCACCTACGTTACAATTAAGCTACTAATCTACTAGCTTAACTAATCTAATTAACTAACTAACTAATTTAGAGAGAGAGTAGTGAGAGAAAGTGTGTGTAGAAATGTGAAAAAATGAGAAGGTGTGAGATGTGTTGAAATGATGAAATGAGGCTTGTATTTATAGAGATCGCCCAACCGTATCCGTAGACCGTATCCAAACCTCCAAATGCACAACCGTATCGCAAAGGTGAATAAAAATCACATTTTTATCACTCAAACGCACGATACGGCTGAGCTGGACCGTATACGGCTGAACTGGACCGTATACGGTTGTGCATAAGGTGAATACGGCTGAACTGGACCATATACGGCTGTGCATGGGCCATATACGGCCTGCACAGACCGTATACGGTCTAGGTCCATCCGTATACGGCCTGGACCAGCCGTATACGGCCTGGTTCAGCCGTATGCTGGTTCCTCGGTTCTTCGTTTCTTCGTTCGGGCGTAACTTCTTCGTCGTTTATCCGTTTTGAGCGTTCTTTATATCCACGCGTTCGTATTTTCCTAACGAAGAAAATGACATAAGTTAGAGGTCATAATTCTTTGTGTAGCTCAAAAAGTGCTAGAACGAGTGAACAAGAATCCTCATGATCGTATTCGTTAGATTTATCGTGTTTTTCGACCATTTTAGATGACTTTTGAAACATTGTCTATATTTTGGCCCATATGATGAGTTTTAATGATAAAGTATCTATTTTGATTAGTTTCGTCACATATTGGGCTAAAAAGGTGAGATTAATGCACGCAAAAATATGACTTTTTGGGTGTTATCAAACCCCCACTTCACAACCCTCTCAAATGTCTGGTGATAATTATAGTCGTCCCTGTCTAAGTGGTGGAGATTTGTTTCTCGATCAAGCCTATGACGATGAATGTTGCATGACTGGTATATGAGCGATTTCGTTTGTTTAGAATGATAGGAAGCCCGATACACTTTGAGTGAATGGAGTGACCACCTGGTGAGATCGTCCAGTCATGTATATTCCAAGATCGCGAGAATTGAAAGCATGCCTAAGATAATCATTTAATAAATTCTTTAGACACGACATGGGAACATCTCTCTTTTCTGTGCCGGAACAATATTTGTTTCAAATCCGTGCCATTTTCTTTTCTTAAAGACTCACCCATAAAATGATTTTTTCTCAAAAATTAAAGTTTTTGGCAAATGACGGTTTGGAGTTTGCTTGAGGACAAGCAAAAGTCTAAGTGTGGGATACTTTATTTGACGCAAAAAGTCACGTTTTGTGCACCTTTTCAAGCCCATTTTGGTTCAAATCTTTTAATAAACATCAAATAATTAATGTTTTATGCTAAAAATGTAAAATGAATCAAAACTTAGACTTCTTTTCGAAAAATCACTTAAAATGCTCAAATAACGAATAAATCAGAGCTAATATGATCCACTTGCGATTATGACGTATAATTAGACTAAACTGGCCTAATTTGTGTCATATTGATCTTCAGGAAATACAAAACCATGGGCGCGAGAATCGTTCGAACCTGACAAGTAATGAAGAAGTTAGAGCCAACCGAAGATCACAAGAACTACGACCAGTGCACAAGACTTACGATCCAGCACACAAGAACAAGACCCAGGGTACACCACCCCCTTAGGGGCCGTATACCCCCCCTAGAGGGCCGTATATGCCCCCTTTAGGGTCGTATACCCCCTTTAAGGGGTGGTATACTGTAACACCCCAGTTTTTAAGGTATTATTTTAGTATACAATAATATATACATCTTTTTTTAATTATAGATAATTTAATAATAAGATATAGTAGAAAACGTAAACAGATGTTCAGTTCAAGACTGTATAGTATAGGAAATTAAAAGAATATAGACACAAATACGTGCCTTCTTCCTGTATCTTCAAAACAATTTCCAGAAAACCCCAAATAAGCATAGAAAAATCGCAGGAGCTAAACCAAATCAAGAATTCAGTGTTTGATCTTCAATTCAAGCTACAAATCATCAAAATCATTACCTTCTATCATCCTCCAATCTTTGTAAGTGTTCTAATTTCTTCAAGAACCCTAGAAATTGGGTTTTTAAGGGTATTAGCTAAATTGTATAAATTAATCCGAAATTAGGGTTTATAAATGAGTAGTTAGTGTTAGTTAGGTTATGAATGATGATTAGAAGCTCAATTTCATGATTTAAAAGATAGAAGTAGTAATTAGGGTTCATGGGGTTTTCATGAACTTGGTAAATTAGCTTAATTCATAATTGTAGAGTGTTAGTAGATGCTAGTAATAACAAGAAAGTAGCTTAATTATATTTAAAATTTTGGTTATGATCATGAGAATGAAATTAGTTAGTTAGTTAAACTAAAGTTAGTATAAAACTAGTGGGGGAGAAAGAATTAGATGATTAGTAGTTGAAAGTATGATTAATTATTGATATATGTGTTATATGTATGTTTATTAGGTGTACAAGAAGATTTGTTATCAATTGAACGTTTTGTTTCAAGTTGTTTAACTAATCAAGGTGAGTATATGGAATGATTAGTTGTTATTAGAATTTGAATATGATGAATGCATATGATTAGAATGGTTAATGATTATTAGCCATAAAGTGATTAAAATAACTAACCAAGGTTAGTTATGTTCTTGATTAGTAGCTAGCTATGCTAGCTAATGATATGAGTAGATTAGCTAATCAAGGTTAGCTAAATGAAAGGTTTGAAATGTGCACATTTGATTAGAATTTGGGAATAGAGAATTGAAAGAGAAAAAGGGAAGTAATCTAATTTCCTTACTTCTTATATGTTTTAACGCATATTTTGATTAGTTATACTTATACTCACTAAGCAAAGTACTTAATTAGTTTAGCTTATGTTGTAGGTGTATGCGGAAGTGGTAAAGGAAAAGAAGTAAACAAAGACTAGAAGTGAAGTTGCTAGCTTGTCGTAAGTTACACTAGCTCATCTCTTTAAATTATCGTTTTGCATCCCTTGAAAGCCCAATCTATTAAAGTTTTGACATGGTTCGAATATGAAATTAAAGACTAGAAGTAATATGGTGTAATAGTAGTATTTTGTGTATGATTAGCAAACAAGTTGTAATAGTGTTATAGTGCAAGTCATAATATACTTGTCTTTTTTATTATAAGTGAAGTGTTGGAATGTAGTCAAACATCTATTGGTCAACCATGATTGGTGATTGACTATTGAATGGGTCAAAAATTGCCCTTTAAAGTCAGCGGGTCAAAAGGGTCAAATTGGGTCTTTATAAGCACACACGGTTCAAATGAGTTAGAGGATGGTTAAGAGTGTGGTAAATATCTTCACAACTTTGTTTTAGTACATGTGTTATGAGGTCAAAAGCTCAATGTTTCAGAAATCAGGATTTGGGAATTGGTATGTTGAGATTTTTGGTCTAATTTAGCCGAAAAACCGTCTACGGGTCAAATCTTAGAAAAATGCAAAACTTGAAAAAGTGGAATTTAGAAAAGGTTTAGATGGTTATATTGAAGGTGTGTGCAAAATTTCAGGTCCTAATTCATAACGAGTAAAAGTTATGCGCGTTTGAAATTGGCTAAAAAGTTGACTTTTGTTGACTTTCAAAATTAGGCATAGCCACGCGATCCCAGAAAATTTTCTGGATCGCGTGAGTCAGTGCAATTTGTGAACAGAAAGTTTTGTGCTTAGATACGCGATCCCAGCTCAAAAATTTGGATCGCGTGAGTATGTACAAAATCAGAAAATCAGTTTTTAGTCCAAAATTTAATATGGGATAAATATAAAATGATTTCTAAGGTAATTTAGGATTGAGGAGTCCTAATTGAAGTTAAAAAAAAAATAAAAAAAATTCAGATTTTCAGGATGTTTCAAGTTGGTATCAGAGCGATGGTTTAAGAGATTTAAGCAATCCACAGTAGGAATGCCTAAACTTAAACCACTTATAAACGTTTAGTAGCAAGTTATAGTTGTGTTTTAGTAGTATTATTAATATGTGATTAGTATATTGTGATTATAGTAATGATTTTTGCCTTGATTTGAAATGTGTTTAAGAACTTTGAATAGAAATGTGTAATTAGCTTAATGTAAATACGTCTGGCCAACGGGGTTACATTACATTAGTACACATGGGAGATTCAGAGTTTCTAAGCATGTGAGAAAAGAAAAGATAATCGTTGTGCTAGTTAGTTTATAAAGTTTTAGATGATTATGCATTTTAATATTTACTAAAGTACTAATTAGATTATTTATTTTGCTTTAGTAAATGACTACCCCACCGAATAGAGAAGCTGAGGGTTCAAATGTTCGTTCTCCCACTCAAGAGGAGAACATTTCAAATAGAAGTCTAGATCCAGAAGACAGGTTGTTATTAAAAGATGTTATTAGCCAATCTTTACAAGAATTTGCTCCTTCGGTATATGAACGTATGGAGCAAATAATCACTACTCGATTAGTAGAATTTGAACAGAAACATCCTATCTTAACGAACCCTCAGCCGAATAGTGAAGTTTTAAATGCTCAACGTCAAATGAATAGAGAAAAAGAAAAGTTTGAGTATAAGAATTTTGCTAATTGTAGTCCTCCAGAGTTTAAGGGAGAAAGAGATCCGATTATCAGTAACAGATGGGTAAGCAAGATGGAAAAAACCTTTATGCTTTGTGAGTGTCCGGAAAGATTGCGAGTGTTATTTGCAGCTCATCAGTTAAAAGGAAGTGCTCAGGATTGGTGGAATACTCAAATCAAAACTCTTGGTGCAGAGGGAGCTGCCAGGCTTCCTTGGAATACGTTTACAGAAAGACTCATAGCAGAATTTGCATCAATGGCAGAAGTAGAAAGGTTGAAGGGAGAGTTTTTATCAATAGATCAGGGAAAGATGTCGGTGACCGACTATACGAATTTGTTTTATGATAAATCTCAGTTCTGTCAAGAGTATACTTCAAATCCGAATTTAATGAAAGATCATTATCACCGACATTTAAATGTTGAGATTAGAGAATCCGTTGACCCGACTATTTATGATTCTATTCCAAAGATGATGAATAAAGGGTTAACACGAGAGAAAGAATTGCAAGCTAAAGCTGCTGATGCTAGTAGTAAACGAAAAGTTGAACAGTCTACTTCTCAATCTCAACCTTTTAAGAAGTTTAAATCTTTTGGGAGGCCACAACAAAGATCTCAACCACAACCATCAACCCGTCAATCTCAGACTCCAACGCGGGAATTTCCTAAATGTAATAATTGTGGTAGAAAGCATCCTGGGGAATGTCAATTAGGGTGCACCGCGTGTTACAAATGTCATAAGCCGGGGCACATTGCATCAAATTGTCCTAATCCTTATCGTATGTGTTTTTATTGTTACAAGGATGACCATCTATAGGCTATTTGCCCCGTTAGACTGGAAGATATGAAAAGAAATGAGCAAAAGAAGGAAGTCGAAAAGAAACGAGAGATAGGGGGACAAAGAGCAAAAGGTCGTTCTTTTCAGATCACTGCAAAAGAGGCAAAAGAGTAACATGACGTGGTGATAGGTAACTTTATAATTAATACTATACCTGCCCCCCATGTTTTATTCGACTCTGGAGCCACAAAATCTTTTGTGTCCCTTTTATTTTGTGAAAAGTTGAAAACTCCTATAGCTAGATTAGAACACCCTTTAGAAGTTGAAATTGCAGATAGTAAACTACTGATTGTTAGTGATGTTTTATAGAGGGTGTACTATTGAGATAGGAGGCGAAATATTCAAAATAGATTTAATTCCCATGCAAATGGGAGAATTTCATGTTGTAATAGGAATGGATTGGATGGGAAAGAATAGAGGTATGATTAACTGTCATGAAAAGATGGTTCTTTTTAAAGCACCTAGTGGAAAAGAAGTTACTGTTTATGGTGAACGTTCGAAACAATCTATTCCTGTTTGTACCTTTGCTCGAGCTAAAAGATTGTTGTCACACGGGTGTCGAGCCTTTTTGGCACACGTAGTTGATAACTCTAAATCTGTGCCAGAACTTTCTAGTATTCCAATTGTGAAAGAATTTCCTCAGGTATTTCCTGATGAACTTCCAGGTATCCCACCTGACAGACAAGTAGAATTTCGAATTGATCTTGTTCCTGGAGCCACTCCCATTGCTAAAACTCCTTATCGATTGGCTCCAACTGAGATGCAAGAAATGATGAAACAGCTGCAAGAGCTTTTAGATAAAGGTTTTATCCGTCCTAGTAGTTCGCCCTGGGGAGCTCCAGTCTTGTTTGTTAAAAAGAAAGACGGCTCCTTAAGGATGTGTATTGATTACAGAAAACTAAATAAAGTGACCATTAAAAACCGATGTCCTTTACCTCGAATAGATGATTTATTTAACCAGTTACAGGGTTCCAGTTTCTTTTCAAAGATTGATCTTCGTTCTGGCTACCATCAGTTAAAGGTTCGGGAAGAAGATATTTCGAAAACAGCTTTTCGTACTCGAAATGGTCACTTTGAATTTACAGTCATGCCATTTGGCTTAACAAATGCTCCAGCTGCTTTCATGGACCTGATGAATTGAGTTTGTCAGCCCATGCTTGATATCTTTGTTATAGTTTTCATTGACGATATTCTCATTTATTCTAAAAGTGAGAGTGATCATGCGGTACATCTTAGGCAGGTTCTAGAGACACTTCAGCGTGAAAGATTATATGCTAAATTCTCTAAATGTGAATTTTGGCTACGGGAAGTCCAATTTCTTGGACACGTGATCAATATTCACGGTATTCAAGTTGATCCTTCCAAGATATCAGCAGTAGTGAAGTGGGAACCACCTTCGAGCCCCACTGAAGTTAGAAGTTTTCTTGGTTTAGCTGGCTATTATCGTCCTTTCATTCAAGATTTTTCAAAGATTGCTACTCCTTTGACTCAGTTGACTAGAAAAAGTGTTCATTGGAAGTGGGGAGATGAGCAATCAAATGCATTTCAGATGTTGAAAGAAAAGCTTAGTCAAGCTTCTATCCTTGTTTTACCCAAGGGTAATGAGAACATGGTAGTTTACTGTGATGCATTAAAACTTGGATTAGGCTGTGTTCTTATGCAGCGTGGGAAGGTCATTGCTTATGCTTCACGTCAGTTAAAATCACATGAGCAAAACTATCCCACTAATGATCTTGAATTAGTAGCTGTGGTCTTTGCTCTTAAAATTTGGCGCCATTACCTTTATGGTGTTAAATTTACCATTTACACCGACTACAAAAGTCTCAAATATTTCTTTGACCAGCGTGATTTGAACAAACGGCAGAGAAGGTGGCTAGATTTAGTAAAAGATTATGACTGCGACATACTTTACCATCCTGGTAAAGCTAATGTGGTAGCCGATGCTCTTAGTCGAAAAGCTAGTCATTATCTTCTTTCTGTAAAATCTCTTCAAATGACTGCACTTCCTTAGTTGTTTGATTTTATTAAAGCTACTCAGGCTGAAGTCTTAGCATCAAATGACCCAAATAAACAACGATTAGCGAGTCAACTCTCAGAATTAGTAGATGATTCTAGAGGTTTGAAGATGCGTTATGGTAGAATCTGGATACCACGAACAAGTGAAGTAAAGAAAATATTATTACATGAAGCTCATAAATCCAGATATTCTATTCATCCTGATGCTACCAAGATGTATCGTGATTTGAAACGTGACTATTGGTGGCCAGGTATGAAACGCGATATAGTTAAACATGTTCAGAACTGTCTTGCTTGTCTGCAAGTTAAAGCTGAGCATCAACAACTATACGGTAAACTTCAACCCTTAAATATACCGGTATGGAAATGGGAACACATCACCATGGATTTTGTTACGAAATTGCCAAGGACACCAAGGCAACATGATATTATTTGGGCGATTGTGGACCGTTTGACAAAAAGTTCTATTTTCTTGCCCATTCAAGAAGCTTCTTCTTCAGAGAAGTTAGCTGATCTTTATGTTAAAGAAGTAGTTGCTAGACATGGAGTTCCACTTTCTATAGTTTCAGATCGAGATACTCGCTTTACTTCTCGATTTTGGAATAAATTTCAAGAAGATTTGGGAACTCGATTGCATATCAGTACAGCTTTTCATCCTCAAACTGATGGTCAGAGCGAACGTACCATTCAGACCCTTGAGGATATGCTCAGAGCTTGTGCCATAGATTTCGGTGGTAGTTGGGATATTCATCTACCTTTAGTAGAATTTTCATATAATCATAGTTATCATTCTTCGATTAAAATGCCACCATATAAGATGCTATATGGTAGAAAATGCCGAACTCCAATTTGTTGGGGTGAGGTTGGTCAAAGAGAACTTGGTAGTACAGATATTGTGCAGATGACTACAGAAAAGATTGATCAGATTAGAGAAAGAATGAAGATGGCACAAGATCGACAAAAGTCATATGCAGACAAGCGTAGAAGATCTATTGAATTTCAAATAAGTGATAAGGTGATGCTTAAGGTTTCACCTTGGAAAGGAATTATTCGGTTCAGAAAGCGTGGAAAGTTAAGTCCAAGATATATTGGACCATTCGAAATTACAGATAGAGTTGGAAAGGTTGCTTATCGATTACAGTTACCAGAAGAACTTGCTAGTATTCATGACACATTCCATGTGTCTCAGCTCAGAAAGTGTTTAATCGATGAAGCTTCTTATGTGCCACTAACAGAGATAGAAGTAAATGACAAGTTGAGTTATGTAGAAGAACCAGTTAGAATCTTTGATCAGAAAGTGAAACAGCTCAGAAATAAATCAATCTCGATAGTTAAAGTTCAGTGGCGTCATAGGAAGGGTTCAGAATTTACTTGGGAACCGGAGGAGTGGGTGATGATATACTACCCCACGGTATACCAAGAATGGTTCATGAGGACACGAACATAATAAGTGGGGGAGAGTTGTAACACCCCAGTTTTTAAGGTATTATTTTAGTGTACAATAATATATACATCTTTTTTTAATTATAGATAATTTAATAATAAGATATAGTAGAAAACGTAAACAGATGTTCAGTTCCAGACTGTGTAGTATAGGAAATTAAAAGAATATAGACACAAATACGTGCCTTCTTCCTGTATCTTCAAAACAATTTCCAGAAAACCCCAAATAAGCATAGAAAAATCGCAGGAGCTAAACCAAATCAAGAATTCAGTGTTTGATCTTCAATTCAAGCTACAAATCATCAAAATCATTACCTTCTATCATCCTCCAATCTTTGTAAGTGTTCTAATTTCTTCAAGAACCCTAGAAATTGGGTTTTTAAGGGTATTAGCTAAATTGTATAAATTAATCTGAAATTAGGTTTTATAAATGAGTAGTTAGTGTTAGTTAGTTTATGAATGATGATTAGAAGCTCAATTTCATGATTTAAAAGATAGAAGTAGTAATTAGGGTTCATGGGGTTTTCATGAACTTAGTAAATTAGCTTAATTCATAATTGTAGAGTGTTAGTAGATGCTAGTAATAACAAGAAAGTACTTAATTATATTTTAAAATTTTGGTTATGATCATGAGAATGAAATTAGTTAGTTAGTTAAACTAAAGTTAGTATAAAACTAGTGGGGGAGAAAGAATTAGATGATTAGTAGTTGAAAGTATGATTAATTATTGATATATGTGTTATATGTATGTTTATTAGGTGTACAAGAAGATTTGTTATCAATTGAACGTTTTGTTTCAAGTTGTTTAACTAATCAAGGTGAGTATATGGAATGATTAGTTGTTATTAGAATTTGAATATGATGAATGCATATGATTAGAATGGTTAATGATTATTAGCCATAAAGTGATTAAAATAACTAACCAAGGTTAGTTATGTTCTTGATTAGTAGCTAGCTATGCTAGCTAATGATATGAGTAGATTAGCTAATCAAGGTTAGCTAAATGAAAGGTTTGAAATGTGCACATTTGATTAGAATTTGGGAATAGAGAATTGAAAGAGAAAAAGGGAAGTAATCTAATTTCCTTACTTCTTATATGTTTTAACGCATATTTTGATTAGTTATACTTATACTCACTAAGCAAAGTGCTTAATTAGTTTAGCTTATGTTGTAGGTGTATGCGGAAGTGGTAAAGGAAAAGAAGTAAACAAAGACTAGAAGTGAAGTTGCTAGCTTGTCCTAAGTTACACTAGCTCATCTCTTTAAATTATCGTTTTGCAGCCCTTGAAAGCCCAATCTATTAAAGTTTTGACATGGTTCGAATATGAAATTAAAGACTAGAAATAATATGGTGTAATAGTAGTATTTTGTGTATGATTAGCAAACAAGTTGTAATAGTGTTATAGTGCAAGTCATAATATACTTGTCTTTTTTATTATATGTGAAGTGTTGGAATGTAGTCAAACATCTATTGGTCAACCATGATTGGTGATTGACTATTGAATGGGTCAAAAATCGCCCTTTAAAGTCAGCGGGTCAAAAGGGTCAAATTGGATCTTTATAAGCACACACGGTTCAAATGGGTTAGAGGAAGGTTAAGAGTGTGGTAAATATCTTCACAACTTTGTTTTAGTACATGTGTTATGAGGTCAAAAGCTCAATGTGAGAGTGCCCTCGACGTTGGATCTAGATGACAATTGACTACAATTGAAATGCGGAATCAATCAATTGCACGTATTGCTAACAAACACAAACCGAAACAAATGTATTTGAACAAAGTAAACGTGTATATAAGCTTGTATAACGAATTGGGAACGATTACAAGGTGGTTTTGTCGTCAAATTGTGATAGGGTTTCGTCAACCCTAGCCTGAAACCCGTAGGTTTGTATTTATACTAAAAATCTGCCGACATGCGTCACTTGTGGAAGTGTCGCATATGGCCGCCTTCATGCGTCACTTACCTAAGTGACGCTATGCGTCACTAAGGTAAGTGACGCCTAACCTAAAACATAAGTGTCGCATATAACAAAAACTATATTTTCACTATACGACTAACGACACTTATTACAACTCGATAGACCAACTGACAGACAACCTAATATGCATCAACAAACTCCCACGTGTCTTCAGCTTGGTCTTCAAAAATCTTCAAAATCTTCAAGTTTAGCGTTTAGCACCAACCTTCTGGGAATGTACCTCCAGCGTGTATTCCCACCTTCAAACATATCTCGACCACCCTTGTGAACTTTGAAGCCTCTTCTAAATCAGCTTGATTGTACCGAAGTTTATTCTTGTAGAGAGCTTTCAAGTCTTTCTTCGTTAAGTTTATTAGGTTGATCGGATCGAAAACACGAATTGACTTTCCCACATATTCCTTAATCGGCCATTCTCCCCAAACCTGTGCTTGTATCACAGCTGTCTTTGTAGAATATTCGATTACAGCTTCTTGAGTTACAGAGTCAAACCACCAATACTTAAGATCGCGTAAGAAATCCAGTGGCAACTCTTGTAAGGGAACAGTCTTAAGACTAGCAGCTGGTGGATAATGACATTTCACGATCGGTTGTTGAGTTCTCAAATCAATCTTCTTCTTGTATGAGTATCGAACTCCCAGCTCTGGTCTAATCCACAAATATTTCCTGCTATAAATCTCTTTTCTCAAAATTCTCTGAAAAAGAACTCCTCGAGTATCTTCAGAGTGATTAACGATGTTCAGCTGAGCAAGACGATTCAATTCAACCTTCGGCAAAGTGCTAATATGGTTAAATCTCGGTTTGAAGTATTGCACGCCGTCACTTCTCTTTATCAGAATCAAAAAATTATCAACATCGAACTTCCAACTTCTGATCAACCCAGTCAATTCACCTCTAACCAGATAAGTTTTACACGTTTTCAATTCAGGTGCAATTGACTTATAAACCACTTGCGGTTTCGAAATTCCAGAAGATGTAGATGCGGAAACTGATTCAGCAGTAGATTGTCCCATTGGAGGTTCTGCCTCATCCTCGGAAGAATCTGTTTCGATAACCGGAGCATCAAAATCAAATGCTTGAGCAGGTTGCCTTAACATTGGCTCCGGTTCACGTTCAGGTGCCGGTTCTTGATTAGGATTATCCATGTATTCCTCATCCGACCCTGGAACCTCTGCATCCATCTCAATATTATCAGGATCAAAAGATCTATCAACTTCATCAAATCTATTAACCAAACTCTGCAGATATGTCAGATTGACATTTGAATAGTCGGCTGCAATCGAAGTCGGTTGTCCCGGAACATCAACAAAATAATCTAAAGCGATATTTTCATTAATTCAGAAGATTGTACATTTTCTGGTTCAGGGGGAGGCGTTACATTTGTTTCAAAGGCACGCTGACCTTCCTCCCCCGAAACAATAGTAACAGACTCCAACTCTAACAACCTAGAATCTAACTCGGAGACCTGTAGCTTTAACTCATCCACCTGTGCAGCTTTAAGCTCTAACTCTTTGATTTGAGACGCCTGAGCTGCAATGATTGCGTTCTGATCATCAAAACGTTTCTGCAAAAGCTCCATCTGAGCCAAAATCATCTGAAGTGATGGCATGTCAGACGGTGGTGGTGGTTGTTGTCTCTGAGTAGTCGGTTCCTCGATAACCACCGAAGTCCGCTGGCATCTTCGATGAGGTAAATCCGCATACGAAGGCAAAGACCCAGCCGGACGTTTGCCTGGATTCCTCAGGACGTGGACCCTACCAGCAGAAATCCGTCTCAATATACGCTTAAAGCGTCGAGGATCGGCAAGTTGAATAATATCAAGAGCGGTTGGTGGGGGCACGTCACCCTCAGAATCGGGTGGAGTGGGCCCACCATCATCAGAATCATCATCAACCCGGTCAACACGCTCAATATCATCTAAATCCTGAGCGACTTCGGTGTCAACCAGGTCATCCTCATTAACCGGAGGAATCACATCATCCTCAAAACCATCATCGATTGGCGCAACATAGTTCTCGTTGACTATGTGCCCAAAAAGCTCACGGTCTGCCAAAATTTGCTCACCCTTTGGCGCGAGCTTGCAGTCGTTGAATACTCGCAGTAGCATAGGTGTCGGAACCAGAAGAGATCGTTGATCAGGTGCAATCTCGAGGTTCAAGTCGTTCAACAAAAGCTGCACAAAACGAGGATACTGCAGCCATTTATCTTTACCTGCTCGAATATTCTCGACCATGTTGCCGAAAACATAACCGCTGAAGTTATACGGTTTGTTGTATACCAAGGCCAGCATGAGAGAAAGTGTCAAGTGGCTAGCAGCATCGTATCCCCC
The DNA here is from genome assembly GCA_963422505.1 of Pseudognaphalium luteoalbum. Taxonomy (NCBI): domain Eukaryota; kingdom Viridiplantae; phylum Streptophyta; class Magnoliopsida; order Asterales; family Asteraceae; genus Pseudognaphalium; species Pseudognaphalium luteoalbum. Next base: position 57,011,604 of record OY730196.1, read on the forward strand.
TTTCCTCGGAGATAAGCATACGATAACAATATGGCACAAGTACCTCCAGACCCTGCAGAGATACTGTTTCCGAAAATCCGATAGCTAGTTCGTTGGATAACCCATCCTCTGAAGTCCCCCATATATAAACGTGGTTGGGAACTTGGTGCGCATTGTGGAGTCATCGGGAAACTGAAGAACCCGTCGGATAGAATTCTCAGTAATTTCTATCTCCTCCCCGAACATCGTAGAGACAATTCTCGGGATGTCGCCCTGAGTCCGGATCACCGCATGATCATAAAACTCCTCAATTTGGTTCATATAAACCGGAGTCGATGCGGTAATAGCGTAATGAATCCTGGATCGGCGAAGAAAATCAATCATCGGCCTGAAAGGCACCGAATTGGCATGTGTAGATTCCAGAAACGCCGTGATATTGTGTCGGGTGTTGGTACGACGATAATAGTTCTGTAGGTCAGCCATCTGTAAGCTAAAATAAAAACCAAAAATAACCGAAATCGTTATAGAGTTAGCCCGAACACAGATAGGTTAAAAAAACAAAATTTGACTTTAGGCGTCACTTATGGTAAGTGACGCATGGCCACTACCGACACTTAGGAAGTGTCGCAAAATACAGTGCTCAAAATTAAGATTAAAGTATAGCGTCACTTATGGTAAGTGACGCTATCAAGCGTCACTGATGTAAGTGACGTTTGTATTTCGTGAGTCAATGTATACGACACTTAAGAAGTGACGGGTGAAGAACATGCGACATTTAACATAGTGACGGTATCCTAAGGGAGTCACTTAAGAAGTGACGGTATAAGTGACGTATAGACATAGGCGTCACTTAGACAGTCACTTAAGGGAGTGACGCATTATGGGGCGTCACTAGGATGAGTGACGGTCTTAACATATAATTCAAGTATATGCGTCACTACAAGAGTCACTTAAGAAGTGACGCAACAATAAGCGTCACTTGTCGAGTGACGGTATGGGCGTTCAAAATTACCAAGTAGCGTCACTTGAGGTAAGTGACGCAACGATGAAGATCATCGTGTCACTGTTCATACCCAGATTTCAAAATTGGGGTTTTTCAAAATCGAAGTTACCAAGTTGTGCGCATGTGAAAAACGATTACTACACACCCTTTATTACACTAAAACATCATCTAATCATGCACCAATTCGTACAATTTCAAGTTATATTAAAACCCGTAACCCTAAATCAAGATTAAAGCATGAATAATAAACAAAAAAGGTTAAGGTTAGTACCAAATAGGTCGTGTGAATGAGGGGAACAAAGATAAAGCACTGGAATGCATGAATAAGCCGTAGAATGCACAAATAAATCGAAGAAAATCGCACAGGTCGAAGTGACGCAGAGACAGTTGGAGTGTCGGTATGTCAGAGCAAGTGACGCTATAGTAGTTTGAAAAGTGGTGAGGTTGAGTGTCGTGGGGAAGAGTATTTATACACAAACCCTAGTATGCGTCACTCAACCCGGCACTTATAGCGTAGCTTTACCCGACACTTACAGCGTCACTAGAGTAAGTGACGCAATATCGTATGCATCACTGGCAGCGTCACTTATGAAAGTGACGTGCAGTTCACTTTTAGTGAGAAAATTGCGATTTTATCGATTTTCACGTTGTGATTTCGGTACTCAAATTTGAAAATGTAACTGTAACTTGGAGAAAATCTAAAATTAAACTAACGTAGATAAAACTCACACAAGAATGTAAATTTACAATTAGAAAATTAACACATTCTTTTTGGTGACGGAGTTGATATAGTCTGGTTAGGGATCATATCGGAATAACATGCATTTATTAGGAACGGTAAGTGTTATTTCGATCATCAGTATATTTGTCCTCTTTAAATTTACTTGACATACTAAAAACACTTTTTATAAAAATTATTTCATAACGATTATTAGGATATCTGTCCACTTAAACATGATACACTTACATCTAGGAGATATTTTATTATTATTGGTATGTTCATTTCGCTGTGGTTCCCACCATAGATATACATCTTAACTTAAGACATAGACCATGTTTCCAGTTACAGATAGAATATAAGAAAATCAATTTTAAGAATCAAGTCAGCGGTGACAGGTCTGTACTTACGTACAACAGAGCGACATAGCTTGATTCAGGTATAAGCAAAACCAGACTTGGTCAAACCAATTTGGCGACCTTGTAAGGTATCTTAATTGTAAAGACTTTGCAAGTACTTTGACTTGTGTTTGCTTAATTTTAAAGTATATATTAATAGAAGCCAGGTCTATACTTACGTATAACAGAGGAAACTGTCAATATATACCCCCAAATGATATCAAATAAACATCTTTCATGAAAGCATGTCTAGTATAAGTAAGAAATTAAGACTTTTGTCATACATCTAATGATGGTGTACCACTTGAAATAGACAATTAATGATTAAGCTTCTTAAGACTTCTCAAAGAGTTTTGCATAACATGCCTACTAATATATCGTATGATGAAGACAATGTTTATAAAAACTCTTTTCAATACGTCAGATAAATCTACTGACACATCCAAGATAAACCTTAAATTTCCATTTTTATGCATGTCACCCGATGTACTATCATATCCCAAGTTGTTTACAGACCCAACTTCAACGTCTATTTTTAAAATGTAGCAACCTTGCATTTCTTTAATACTAGAAAGTATAAAGAGTGGTAGTTGCTTTGTAGCCCCCTTTTTTTTTAACACACAAAAATAAATAACGTTCCAAGTTACAAATTACTTTTTAGCGATAAAGAATCTTAAACCAATCATGTTGATTAGTTCGTCAAATCGAGTACGCGTAAAGGCTTTAGTGAAAAGGTCGGCATTCTGCTTTAAGGTGTCTATTTGGACTAGGTCTATCAGGTGTTTTTCATAGCAATCCCGTATAAAGTGGAACCTAAGTTCAATGTGTTTAGTCTTAAAGTGCTGTACGGGATTGCGTGTGATAGATATAGCAGCAGTATTATCTATGTGAATAGGAGTCATAGAAAGAAGTAACCCGTAATCACGCAGTTGATGCTGTATCCATAGAACCTGAGAGCAGCAACTCGCAGCAGCAATGTACTCAGCTTCTGCAGTGGAAAGAGAAACTGTAGTCTGTTTCTTGCACTGCCACGATACCAGTCGGGTTCCTAGGAATTGGCATCCACCAGTGGTTGACTTCTTGTCTATGCTGCAGCCGCCATGATCTGAATCCGAATAGGCAGAAAGAGCGAAGGATTTCTCATTTGAATACCATAGACTAAGATTGGGTCTATGTTTGAGATAACCAAAGATTCACTTTACTGCCCTCATATGAGACACCTTTGGTTTGGCTTGAAAGCGAGAGCATACGGATACCGCAAACACAATATCCGTTCGAGAGGCAGTCAAGTACATCAAAGAACCTATCATTGATCGATAGTCCTTTTCTTTGCAATCTTCTTCATCGTCAGCAAGTCTGAGATTGTGATTAAGCTCGATGGGAGTCCCATAGGTTTTACAATTGAGCAGATCATATCGAGTCAACATGTCTTTGACATACTTTGACTGATGAATATAAATACCTTTTGGAGACTGCTCAACTCGTACATCTAAAAAGAATTTGAGCTCCCCCATCGCACACATCTCAAACTCAGATTTCATGATCTCCTCAAAGTGCTTGCACATCGCTTCATTTGTAGAGCCAAAAATAATGTCGTCCACATACACCTGCACGAGTAGCATATCCTCTCGATCGCCAATCCGTTCTTTGCGGATGAACAGAGTACTGTCGATATTCCCACAAACAAATCCATGCTTAACTAAATGGGTAGTAAGCCTCTCATACCATAATCGCGGGGCTTGATGAAGACCATATAACGCCTTGTTTAACTTGCAGACGTATTCTGGATGCTCAGGGTCTTCAAAGCCAGGAGGCTGTTTCACGTAGACATCAGTGTCCACTTTTCCATATAAAAATGCGCTCTTAACATCGAGTTGGTGAACGCGAAACTCTTTGTAAGACGCAAATGCAAGGAAGATCCGAATGGACTCAAGTCTTGCCACAGGAGCGAAGACTTCATCATAATCCAAGCCCTCGATCTGACTGAATCCTTGAACGACCAATCGGGCTTTATTCCGAATTACAATACCCCTATCATCCATCTTATTGCGAAACACCCATCGAGTGCCAGTTAAATGAGCACCTTTGGGTAATGGAACTATATCCCACACGTGCAGCTTGTTGAACTGCTGCAACTCTTCTTGCATAGCCTCGACCCAAGATGGATCTTTTAAGGCCTCATCAACCTTCTTTGGTTCAATTTGGGATAAATGACAGGAATTTATCCGGGCAACCAAATTCAACATTTCTTGATTCAGATTTTGCTGCACTTGGTGCCTTGTTTGAACAGCAACATCAGGATCACCGATAATGTTATTGATGGGGTGATCCCTGTGTACACATGTGACTGGGATTCGATCGGGTGCAAGTACTAACTCCAAATTATTCATGTCCCCTTCAGTGATGGGAACAGTGTTAGTCGCAGGAGCAGTAGGACTTTCAGGTTGCACAGGAGGTTCCGTATCATCTTCATTAAAGAAAAGGTGAGAATGGACCATTTCTTCTTCTTCCTCGTCTTCCTCTAACGGTGGCATGTTGGGATCATCTGGATGTTCTGTTGCATTAGTCATTCCTGAAGTAGAAGGAACATCCGAAAGTGGGACAGTAGACGATGGTGTGGATGTAGTAGGTAGTGGTGTGGGTGTTGGAGTAGGTGTTGGAGGTGATGGAGTGGGTGTTGGTGTAGGTGGAGATGCCGGTTTTAAAGTAGAAGTGTCTTGACACAAACTTATACCATGAAGCAAAGTAACTATCTCATCCTCGTCATCATGTCCTTCGGGTATGTCGAACGAATTAAACATGTCCTTGTAATTAAATAACCATTCAGGACCCGTTCCTTGAGGAGGATCCGTGTATCGCAAGCATTTCACCTCAAAATGCTCTTCCACCTGGTGAGTTGATTTGATGTAGACTCGTTTATTTGGAGAGTTGATTGAATATCAAAGGAAGATTCCTTCAACGGCTTTAGCTCCAAACTTCGAGACTTTGTCTTTGGAGACCATAATCAAACACGGACACCCGAAAGGTTCCAGAAACTGCAAAGTGGGCTTATGGTTGTTGAAGAGTTCATAACATGTCTTATTCTTCTTCTTAACCGTGAGCACAAGGTTCAAAACATAGCAAGCAGTACTGACTGCTTCTGCCCAAAAGATTATAGGAAGCTTAGAATCGGCCAGCATAGTCCGAGTTGTCTCGATAATAGTCCTATTTTTACGCTCAGCAACTCCGTTCTGTTGAGGAGTTCGAGGGGCACTGAACTGATGGTCAATGCCTTTCGTGGCACAATATAACTCAAGAGTAGAGTTCTTGAATTCAGTCCCGTTGTCACTTCGCAGTCTTTTCACCTTTAAGTTGCATAAGTTTGCCAATCTATCTAACAGATACACCGGAATGTCTGGTGTTTCACTCTTCGCACCCAGAAAGTACACCCATGAAAATCTCGAGTAGTCGTCGGTGACTACTAAGCAATAAGATCTTCCACCGATGCTCTTGGTAGAAATAGGACCGAATAGGTCCATGTGCAATAACTCCAATGGTGCCGCAATGGAATTCACTAATTTTGGCTTGTGGGGTTTCTTATGAAGTTTCCCTTTATGGCAGTGACACAGTCATCTTTTAGCGTGAATGACTATTTAGGAACTCCATTTACCAAGTCATTGTTTATCAAGAAGTTCATCTTACGAAAGTGGATGTGTCCCATTCGTCGATGCCACAATAGTGATTCCTTTTCTGAAGCCTTCGAAAGGAGACATGTATACTCATCTTTAGTCTCCACGGTTCACATATTCATAACGTAGGTGTCGTTTCTCCGTGGCGCCCTTAAAAGCACCCATTCCTCAGGGATAACGAAACCCGGCTTCAAGATCACACATTCCGTTTTTGTGAACGATGTGGTATAGTCCTTATCACATACTTGTGAAACGCTCAGCAAGTTGTGAGTCAGTTGAGCCACATAGTTCACATTCTCGAAGCTAACTTTCCCATTCGTTAGCGTTCCTCTACCCGAAATGGTTCCCCCTGTATCTCCAGCAAATGCAACGTGTCCTCCAGAATGTGGTTTAACATTCGTCAAAAGGGACACATCGCCCGTCATATGTCGCGAACAACCACTGTCCATAAACCATTCACTGTCTTTAACGCGTTCTGACTGCTGCAACACATAAAGTAGGAGATTAGTGAGAAACAGTGACCCAAGCCTTTACAGACTTAGGTCGACCACAGTCATCAACAATAATCACATCAGATAAGACTTTATTTTTAAACAAATCAAATTTTGTATCTGATGTGTTATTATTGATGACACTAGAGTCCGCAGTAGACTCTTTTCTTTTCCAAACCTTGGATGGTTCGGAATTTGGCTTTGAAGTAATGTCAGACTCTTGTTTTAGCAAAGGTTTTTGCCCAACATTACTCGGTTTTACTGCAGGTTTGGGAGAGATAGAGTAACGCCTAGGAGGAGATCTTGTAAATGAATTTCGGAAAACAGATGTCCTAGGCATTTCTCTCCCGCAGTTCTGATGAGACAATTTGGGACATTCATGAATTAGATGTCCTTGTCTCTATGACGCGCCCCCAACGGTCGATCGGGTTTTCACCCTGTCGTCGGACCGTCCGTCAGCGGCGGCGTTAGTGGAGTTGTTTTAAAATTTTGTTTTATGCTGGGCCTAAGTATACTAAAGCTATGGATAAGTATAGCGATAGGTATGACCTAGTGTCGTTCTTCAAACTACAACGGGCATGGGATCTAGGACCTTAGTTATCTATGGAAATTTAGCTGGGGTTTTAAAAGAGATTTTGGTTTGTTTTGCTTTTAACTAACTACTAATTATCTAAAATTAAACTAAATTAAAGTAAAATGGAGTGGAGGTCGCAACGAGAACTTATAGGTGAAGCGAGTGTTTACTATGATAATTACTCATGCTATTTAGGGGTAGTTAATGAGATAAAGCCTTAGTTAAGATGACATTAATATTTCCTAATGAGCCATAACTAATAGCCTATTATCTATCTAACGTAGAGTTGTCCGCAATCAGATAAATAATATGTCACATGGATAACAGTTATGGAATGTAAACTACACCGGAAGTTGTCCCAAATGTAGCAACCAATTTAAACAACAACCATCCTCGAGTCTTGTCCCCCAATCTCGGACATTTGAGATATCCGAATCATGGCATGAATTGTTGAATAAACTAAAACATGAACAGGGGTTTCCTACTGGGACAAGTTGGGATGGCCTGGTCTAACGGGTGATTAAATTGTTCATCATTATTCCATATAAATCATTTTAACTATTCTATGCATGTTAAACTGGCATATGCAATTGATAAATATTCGAAAACCTAATCATGTAACTAATCAGCATAACAGATACTAGCATGCAAACCCTAAGCAACAATCAAACAAGAACATGCAGAAAGGCAGCATAGCAGGGATCAATTTATGCAGAGTGACGGGGTACATGGTTAAGTCACAAGTGTCTCGAAAGTTCTTTCTAAGACACTTGTTAAATGGCCTGAATCTATTCTATCTCTAATCCTACGCTCCGTGTCTCCCTCCGGTAATATTTCAACCAGGAGAACACCGGCCATGTCGAGTTCAACGATCATAAGACACAGAATAATTAGTGGACAACTAGAAATTGGCCAAGCCTAGAAGGATGTTACTAACCACAGCATAAGTTGGATAGATAAGCATTTGAGATTCAATTCATAGATTCAAATATAATTCAACAGCATACAAACAGAGTAACAGCATGATTTAAGAGTAACTACCCTAGCATGGCAACTATCATAGCAAACACAGATTTGTCTAGCTAAGCATGGCAATAATCCTAGCAAGTAATTCTAAACAAGTATAGCAATAGCACAACATTATTTAAAATAACAACATAGAGATTATAATAAAACCTGACAAAGCGTTATTACAAATCGTGCGACACCGCAGTCTCGGAGCACCTCCGTTACAATTAAGCTACTAATCTACTAGCTTAACTAATCTAATTAACTAACTAACTAATTTAGAGAGAGAGTAGTGAGAGAAAGTGTGTGTAGAAATGTGAAAAAATGAGAAGGTGTGAGATGTGTGTTGAAATGATGAAATGAGGCTTGTATTTATAGAGCTCGCACAACCGTATCCGTAGACCGTATCCAAACCTCCAAATACACAACCGTATCGCAAAGGCGAATAAAAATCACATTTTTATCACCCAAACGCACGATACGGCTGAGCTGGACCGTATACGGCTGAACTGGACCGTATACGGCTGTGCATAGGGTGAATACGGCTGAACTGGACCATATACGGCTGTGCATGGGCCGTATACGGCCTGCACAGACCGTATACGGTCTAGGTCCAGCCGTATACGGCCTGGACCAGCCGTATACGGCCTGGTTTAGCCGTATGCTGGTTCCTCGGTTCTTCATTTCTTCGTTCGGGCGTAACTTCTTCGTCGTTTATCCGTTTTGAGCGTTCTTTATATCCACACGTTCGTATTTTCCTAACGAAGAAAATGACATAAGTTAGAGGTCATAGTTCTTTTTGTAGCTCAAAAAGTGCTAGAACGAGTGAACGAGAATGCTCATGATCGTATTCGTTAGATTTATCGTGTTTTTCGACCATTTTAGATGACTTTTGAAACATTGTCTATATTTTGGCCCATGTGACGAGTTTTAATGATATAGTATCTATATTGATTAGTTTCGTCACATATTGGGCTAAAAAGGTGATATTAATGCACGCAAAAACATGACTTTTTGCGTGTTATCAAATATCCCACACTTAGACATTTGCTTGTCCTCAAGCAAACTTACCCTCTTAGAATTTGCCATAAAAACAGTTTTTGATTTCTACCCACAATGAAGAATTCATATAGATTGGAAACAAGTATTTGCCTGTTAGATAAATAATAGGCGTTCACATGACGTATCTAAGAGTTGTTCAAATATGATTCACTTAGGCAAACTTTCAATTCTCAAATTTGTAGAATATACACGACTGGGCGATCTCACTGGTGGTCACTCAATTCACTCAAAGTGTATCGGGGTTCCTATTATCCTAAGCCAAATGAAAAATCGCTCAAATACCAGTCGTGCAACACTCGTCGTCATAGGCTTGCCCGAGGATCAAATCTTCATCACTTAGACAGGGACGGTACTGATTATCCCAGGACATTCAAATGGGCTGTAATGTTTGGTGTGGGTTTAAAAGGGTATGGATAGATTTGGGGGTATCTAGGTTTCTAAGGGTGTTTGCTTATCTTGGGACTTTCGAAAAAAAGTTTTTATCTAGATATCCTTTTTAATGAAAACGGAAACGGATAACACTTTTGGGGGATAAGATAGCTATTTTGACTTCTATCTTTAAAAACACATAGAATGATATTTCTTTTGAAGAGTCGAGTTTTCGAGAGAGTCGAAGCACTTAGCTTTATTTCAGCTATTTTCTTTTCTTTTCTATTTTTATTTCTATTTTTGGGCTTAGATTTTTCTTGCCAAGAAATTTCTAAGGGATTTTCTTTTATTTCCCTTCTTGAGATCCCTTCTTATTTTCATTTCTCAATCCTTTGATGATTTTTGAGTTTACTTTGGTGCCAATTTTTCGCACCACATGACTCTCGATTTTTTCTATATAGATCAATTAAACGCACACGAGAAGTTTTAGTAAACATTATTTATGATTTTTGGAGTGAAAGCAAAAAGGAGTATCCAAATATCTCTTTTTTTTCAAAAATACTAAGATAAGTTTTCTGGTGGGTAGGGGAATAAGGGGTTTTAAAAAATTTGGGTGAATGAAAGAAAGATAGGCTAAGGCTCAACAGGGTTTTCTAAGCGGATCATCAACACTAAAATTGAGTGTTGGAAGGGTTTTTGGTTTGAAAAGATATGTAAAAAAAGGGGTTTAAATCCTAAGGAATGTCAAGGTCTTCTAATCGTACCTATGTCACGTATGACACCTGTCAATGTGATCTCGAAATGTATACCTGGGGCAAGTTCTAATTCAGAATTGCGTGCACCGGTCACACACAACAAATGAACAGTGAAGCATTTAAAATGAATGCTTATAAGGCTCAAATTCCTCACCGCAAAAATGGGTTATATGTGTCCAGTCGTGCGATGCCCCTCTTAGATCCTCATCTTAAATTGTTTAGAATCCGACATGATTTCGACCTTATATTTACCAACTTTTGAAATACTTGTAAAAAAAATCTGTATTCATTCTTGAAAAACTCACTGGTCAACTGAATGAGTGACAATTTCACTGTCGAAGTAAAATTGTTTAGGTTTTACTGAATGAGTGACAATTTCACTGTCGAAGTTTTAACCAATTTGCTTTTATTGTGACTAGAAAGGGTTTAAAATTTTTGAAAATTTTGGCAGAATAAGGGTTTGAAAATTTATTTTGAGGACTAGTATGTTTCTAGATCAACTTAAATAGATATTTTGACAGACGAGAGATATACCGCTATCCCACACTTAGAAATAAACATTGTCCCCAATGTTTCTACACTAAGTAGGAAGAAAATCCCACACTTAGGGTTTTGGTTTAGGAAAAATGTGAATTTAAAAGTTGTAAGCGAGGGGGATCCCACACTTAGAGATTTAAGTGGTAAATAGGCATATCGAAGTTGTATTAATGTAGGAAGAACGGGTTTAGGAGAGAAACTTCCCTACGGATAGTGGGCACTGGATGTAGGACCATATTCGTGTAGGGTTGGTGTAAATAATTTGCTGGATTGTGAGGACCAGATTCTTTTCAAAGCTCATCCAATTCCTACGAAGATAAGGTCTGCAATGTCATAAAATACCATCATAATCATCAGTTCAACAACATAATAGGTCTAATGAAAAATAAAGATAACTAAAGATAAAATAAGCTAGAAATCGTCTAGTAAATCATCCATGTCTGGATCAAATGCTGCAAGTGCGTCAGCATCTGGATCTGAAGTGCGTGATAAGGCAGCAGTGTGATCAGACACCATGGGTGCATCAGTGGGATTCTGAGGTGGCTTAGAATGAGCAACAGCAGTGGGAGGAACAGTCTGTGGTGGGGCAGCTGGGAAGAAGGACAACGGTGTGAGAGCTGGCCTGGGACCCTGACCAAGCTGATACGGCTGGTCGGAGAGTTTCGGCAGTCCCATCGCCTCTCTGATCTCGGACTGAGAGCTATGCTGAATCGAAAGCTCACTGAGCATCGCCCAAGTCACTATCGGATCTGAAGTGGTAACTCCGAAATCAAAAAGTGGGGCAGATACAGGAGCAGCCTGAGCATGCTCATCAGTCGTGGTGGTCGTCTTCTTTCTTTTTCCTCGGCGGGTCCTTTTCTTTTGCTGTTTCTGAATAGCTTGTCCTGAGGTCTCAGCTGAAGCGTCCATCCTGAAACATAAAGATAAACAGGTAATGCTATAGTTTTAAAATGGGTATACAAATGCAAAATAATCAGATGACTTCGAGAAATGTTTGTTTAGATGTTAAAGCTTTGCGAGGTCATCTGTTCATTCGCGTTTGTATACTATGAATAAAACTTATCTGATGTATATGTAGGAGTGTAGCATTGTCAGATACTTGGGTTATCCTGCATCGTTAGTTTAGGGATGATAATACTAAAGCAAAATTAACTAACAAATAAAATAAGATAAGCAATGTGGTGCCTCCCAAGAGCGCTTGTTTAGAGAGTCTCTAGCTTGACTCCTTGTACCTACTAGTCGGCTCAAGGTGGTTCAAAGATATAGACTTCCTCACCAGGGGGGAAATCTTCGATGTAGTGCTTTAAGCGATGGCCATTGACTTTAAAATTACCGTCCGGGGCTTCTAGTTCGACTGCTCCGAAGGTAAAGACTTTTGATATAACAAATGGTCCGCTCCACCTTGATCTGAATTTGCCGGAGAATTTCTTGAAGCGCGAATTGAAGAGAAGAACTTTGTCTCCGGGCTTGAACTTAGAATATTTGAGTTTTGCATCATGAGTATTCTTTGTTCGTTCTTTGAAGTGCAGAGAGCTATCATATGCTTGGTCTCTTAATTCGGCTAGTTCATTCAGTTGCATTTTCCGATGTGATCTAATTGCAGAAGGGTCTAAATTACAACCTTTTAACGCCCAGTGAGCTTTATACTCCAACTCTATCGGCAGATGACACGCTTTTCCGTAGACTAGTCTGTAGGGCGTGGTTCCTAGTGGTGATTTATATGCGGTTCTGAACGCCCACAAAGCATCGTCTAATTTTTCAGCCCATCTTTCCCTATGATTAACCACGGTTCGTTCTAAAATTCTCTTGAGCGCTCGATTCGTCACTTCGGCTTGCCCATTCGTCTGCGGGTGGTAAGCTGTAGAGGTCTTATGGGTGACACCATAATATTGTAATGTCCTCATAAACTGAGCATTACAGAAGTGCGTGCCTCGATCACTAATGATCGCTTTTGGAGTACCGAAACGTGAGAAGAGCTGCTTTAAGAATTTTACTACTACTCGGGAATCATTTGAAGTAAATGCTTGGGCTTCGGCCCATCTAGAGACGTAGTCGACAGCAACCAGAATATACTCTTTCCCATATGATTTTGGGAATGGTCCCATAAAATCCAACCCCCATATATCAAAGATCTCGCAAGCTTGGATGTTAGTAAATGGCATTTCACTTCTCGATGAAATACTTCCAAACCTTTGGCAAGAATCGCAGTGTTTCACCAAGTCATGAGCGTCTCTGAATATAGTAGGCCAGTAGAAGCCAGAGTCATATACCTTTCTTGCAGTCATATTTGCTCCGTGATGTCCTCCAGTTGGTCCGTGATGACTTTGGTGAAGAATGTTCCTTGCCTCCTTCTCGTCTGCGCATCTTCTGATAATTTGGTCCGGGCATACTTTGAATAAGTATGGATCGTCCCAATAGTAGTTCTTTACGTCTCTAAAGAATTTGCGCGTTCTAGAAGTGGGCAATCCTTTTGGCACAATTCCTCCAACCAGATAATTTGCGTAGTCTGCATACCAAGGGTTGTAAGTGAATTGAGATCCCTTTTGGTATCCTCCGATATTCATGAGTTGTTCTTCAGGAAACTGGTCTTGAATTTCTCTCTCATTAAGCTTTTCCATTGATGGATTTTCCAGTCGACTAAGATGACCTGCTACGACATTCTCGGCTCCCTTTTTATCCTTGATTTCTATGTCAAATTCTTGGAGGAGGAGAATCCATCTAAGCAGTCTTGTCTTAGCGTCTTGCTTTTTGAAGAGATACTTCAAGGCTGAGTGATCTGTATAGACAATAGTTTTGGACAATATTAAATAAGAACGAAATTTATCAAAAGCGAATACTACCGCAAGAAGCTCTTTCTCTGTCGTGGTGTAATTCTCTTGTGCATCAGTGAGTGTCTTGCTGGCGTAGTAGATTGGCTGAAACTGCTTCTCCTTCCTTTGCCCTAAGACAGGTCCAACAGTGAAGTCACTAGCATCGCACATGATTTCAAATGGAAGACTCCAATCGGGGGCGACCATGATCGGTGCATGTGTGAGCTGATCCTTTAAAATGTTGAAAGCTTTAAGACAGTCATCTGAAAAGACAAACGGAGTGTCCTTCTCGAGAAGGTGCATCATAGGTCGAGAGATCTTAGAGAAATCCTTGATAAAGAGACGGTAGAATCCAGCGTGACCTAGAAAACTGCGAATGGCTTTAACAAAAGTAGGTGGCGGAAGTTTGGCAATAGTCTCAACTTTGGCTTTGTCAACTTCGATTCCAGATTTTGATATTTGATGTCCTAAAACTATTCCTTCTTTCACCATAAAGTGGCACTTTTCCCAGTTTAAGACAAGATTTGATTCTTCGCATCGGGTTAGCATCCTTTCAAGGTTGGAAAGACAAGATGTGAAGGAATCACCGAAGACTGAGAAGTCGTCCATGAATACCTGCATACACTGTTCAATCATGTCATGGAATATTGCCACCATACACCTTTGAAATGTTGCAGGCGCATTGCATAAACCGAATGGCATGCGGCGGTAGGCAAATGTACCATATGGGCATGTGAATGTCGTCTTTTCCTGGTCCTTTAGATCGAGAGGAATTTGAAAATAGCCGGAAAAACCATCGAGGAAGCAGTAATATTCATTCCCCGATAATCTTTCCAACATCTGATCGATGAACGGCAGAGGGAAGTGATCTTTCCGAGTGGCTTCATTTAATTTCCGGTAGTCGATACACACCCTCCAGCCGGTGACGGTTCGTGTAGGAATCAATTCATTATTTTCATTAGCGATAACCTTCATTCCTCCTTTCTTTGGGACAACCTGAACTGGGCTGACCCATGGGGAATCTGAGATAGGATAGATCAAACCAGCATCCAAGAGTTTGATAACCTCTTTCTTGACCACGTCTTGAATCTTCGGGTTTACTCTCCTCTGTCTCTGTATAGAAGGTTTGAAGTCGTTTTCCATGAGTATCTTGTGCGTGCAGTAATTTGGACTGATCCCTTGTATATCAGAAATCTTCCATGCAATCACCTTCTTATGTGACTTCAAGACCTGGATAAGTCTTGCTTTCTCTTTTGGTGAAAGACCTTTGGCAATTATGATGGGTAGGTGTGAGGTTCCTTCGAGAAAAGCATATTCCAAGTGAGAGGGTAATTCCTTCAGCTCCAATTCTGGTGGTTCTTTCGATAGAGGGTTTCATTCGAGCGATCCCGTCTCTTTGTAACTCGTCATACTCCTTTTGGAACTCTAATTCTTCTGGAGATGAGTCGGTTGTAGTGGTTGATGCTATTTCTACTAGTTCTGTCTCATTGGAAAGCACGTTCTTGGTGATTTCTTGATTTACTTTTGCACAACCTTCAGATAGTTGTGGCAAGGTACCGGAATCCATCTCCTCGAAAGATTTGAGGATTTCAGCTACAGACGGAGATGATTCGGGTATCGGAAAAAACTGATTTCTTCTTTAAAGTGGGATAGGGATGCCTTCGCCTAAAGGAACAGCAACAACAGAGTTGTTCGTGGAAGAGTAGTTAGGCGGTGCTAAAGGATTCTTCATTTCAGGTAAGGGAAATAGCAGCTCTCCGGAAGGTGCTGATTTGTCGGAGATAGCCGAGCAGAGTCAGATTTCGTTGGGGCAAAGTCTTCTTTTGGTGATGACAGTGCTGGAGAAAGGTTCGTAACTGCTGACTGCTAGAATCTCCTCCAAATGCTCCTCATATATTTCCTGCATGGCATCCACAAGACCAAGATCTTCTCCCATAGGGTGCTTCATCAACTTATCGATATTAAAGGTGACTTCCTCCGCTCCGACCCTCAGTTTTAAAGATTTTTCGTTTACATCAATCACAACCTTGGCAGTGTTTAGGAAAGGTCTACCAAGGATGAGGGGAACGTGGGCATCTTCCTCAATATCCATAATGACAAAGTCAACCGGGAAGATAAATTTACCGACTCGGACCATTATATCTTCAGCAATTCCTCGAGGGAGTTTAACTGATCTATCAGCTAATTGGATGGTCATTTGAGTTGGTAGCAGTTGACCTAATCCTAGTTTCTTATAGAGAGAGTAAGGAATAATATTGACACTAGCTCCTAGGTCAGCTAAGGCGTTACTAACTTGGATATTTTGAAGAAAACAGGGAATAGTGAAACGGCCAGTATCTCCTAGTTTGGGTGGAAGGCCATGTAACATGATTGCTGACCATTCAGCATCTAAGGGTAAACTAACTATTTGTCTTAATTTTTCCTTATTTGAAATGAGTTCTTTGAAAAACTTAGCACAGCTAGGCATCTCTACTAAAGCGTCTAATAGTCTAACGTTTAAGTGCATGCTTTTAAACATTTCTAGATATTTCCCAAATTGTGCTTCCTGTTTCTCTTTCTTAAGCCTACCAGGGAAGGGTATCCTAGTTCGTGGAATGATTTCTGGGGCTTTAGGTGATACTGGATCTGGTGCAGTGACAGGGGTGTCACTAGGCACTGGATCAGTGGTCGGTTCAGAGATAGGAAGTTGATTTGAAGAATTATCTGAAGACTTCTCATTTCTGGTTTCTTTACCTCCTCTAGTGATGACCATGATTCCTCCTTGATTCTCAACTTTTAAAAATAGTTGTTTAAGACTGACTTCCAGGTTTTTGATCAAATCTTCTGATATTTTAAGTAAAGCATCAATTTTATCTTGAAAATCTATTACTTGTTTGTTTATGTTCATTTGATCAACCATAAAATTAGTCAAAGTTTCATTATAGTGTTGTTGAGAATTTAAGGTGGAATCTGACATATTAGAGAATACAGGTTGCAGAAACTGAGTATGTGGGTTATTGGTTGGCCGCTGAATGAAAGGTTTAGAATGAAAGTTTGATTCAGGGTTTTTAACAGTAGTGACAAGAATTTCTTCCGTACCTTTACAAGGTTGAGGTGTAGAAGAATGAAAGGTTAAGACTCTGGAGAGATTGTCCACTTGAGCTTGCAGAGCTTCAAAGGATAGGCTTGAAGTACTAGTTACTTCCTTAGCCGGTTCACCAAACTCCCAGTCATGTTGATGCATTGCTATCGTCTCAACTAGCTCCCAGGCTTCTTCAGAAGTATGTGACATGAAATTTCCTTGAGAAGCAGTATCGAGGGTTGACTTGTGCTGAGGAGTCAGACCATTGTAGAATATGCAGATTAGGTTCGTCTTACCCATTTGATGATTCGGACATCTGTTAAGCATCTTCTTAAATCGTTCCCATGCTAGATAGAATGACTCATTGGTTTCTTGTTGGAAAATGACGATATCACCCTTGAGCTTGGTTTGCTTGGAAAGAGGGAAAAACTTCGCCATAAACTTAGTAGCCAACTCTTCCCAAGTATGAATCGAATTGGGTTCGAGTTCATCAAACCAGGTTTTAGCACGCGAAGATAAAGAATAGGGAAAAAGATATAGTCGAGAGACTTCTCTCGAAATCCCTGATTGCTCACAGGAATCAGAAAGATTGATGAATCTAACCAAATGTGAATTTGGATCATCGAGCGGAAAACCGTGAAATTGGCAGAAGGTTTTGAGTAACTTGAAAACGCTAGGCTTAATTTTGAAGTTTTCGTCGGGTAGCACGATAGGTCCTCCTCTTCCCTCCAGTAGTGGCACACAGGTTGAGGCGAGAGTAATACGATTCGTCATAGCTGATGAAGTTCGGGTTTGGTAGAAAAGAGAGTTTTGGAAAGGAAAGAACAGAAAAGGAACTTTCGGATGATATTGATATTCCGAAAGGATCGCTAGATAACTAAGACAACTAAATTCCTAAATCGGTCGTTGTAGTCCCCGGCAGCGGCGCCAAAAACTTGACGTGCCCCCAACGGTCGATCGGTTTTTCACCCTGTCGTCGGACCGTCTGTCAGCGGCGGCGTTAGTGGAGTTGTTTTAAAATTTTATTTTATGCTGGGCCTAAGTATACTAAAGCTATGGATAAGTATAGCGATAGGTATGACCTAGGGTCGTTCTTCAAACTACAATGGGCATGGGATCTAGGACCTTAGTTATCTATGGAAATTTCGCTGGGGTTTTAAAAGAGATTTTGGTTTGTTTTGGTTTTAACTAACTACTAATTATCTAAAATTAAACTAAATTAAAGTAAAATGGAGTGGAGGTGGCAACGAGAACTTATAGGTGAAGCGAGTGTTTACTATGATAATTACTCATGCTATTTAGGGGTAGTTAATGAGATAAAACCTTAGTTAAGATGACATTAATATTTCCTAATGAGCCATAACTACTAGCCTATTATCTATCTAACGTAGAGTTGTCCGCAATCAGATAAATAATATGTCACATGGATAACAGTTATGGAATGTAAACTACACCGGAAGTTGTCCCAAATGTAGCAACCAATTTAAACAACAACCATCCTCGAGTCTTGTCCCCCAATCTCGGACATTTGAGATATCCGAATCATGGCATGAATTGTTGAATAAACAAAAACATGAACAGGGGTGTCCTACCGGGACAAGTTGGGATGGCCTGGTCTAACGGGTGATTAAATTGTTCATCATTATTCCATATAAATCATTTTAACTATTCTATGCATGTTAAACTGGCATATGCAATTGATAAATATTCGAAAACCTAATCATGTAACTAATCAGCATAACAGATACTAGCATGCAAACCCTAAGCAACAATCAAACAATAACATGCAGAAAGGCAGCATAGCAGGGATCAATTTATGCAGAGTGACGGGGTACATGGTTAAGTCACAAGTGTCTCGAAAGTTCTTTCTAAGACACTTGTTAAATGGCCTGAATCTAATCTATCTCTAATCCTACGCTCCGTGTCTCCCTCCGGTAATATTTCAACCAGGAGAACACCGGCCATGTCGAGTTCAATGATCATCAGACACAGAATAATTAGTGGACAACTAGCAATTGGCCAAGCCTAGAAGGATGTTACTAACCACAACATAAGTTGGATAGATAAGCATTTGAGATTCAATTCATAGATTCAAATATAATTCAACAGCATACAAACAGAGTAACAG
The DNA here is from genome assembly GCA_963422505.1 of Pseudognaphalium luteoalbum. NCBI lineage: Eukaryota > Viridiplantae > Streptophyta > Magnoliopsida > Asterales > Asteraceae > Pseudognaphalium > Pseudognaphalium luteoalbum. The sequence goes on from OY730196.1 coordinate 57,030,165, forward strand.
CATGATTTAAGTATAACTACCCTAGCATGGCAAATATCATAGCAAACACATATTTGTCTAGCTAAGCATGGCAATAATCCTAGCAAGTAATTCTAAACAAGTATAGCAATAGCACAACATTATTTAAAATAACAACATAGAGATTATAATAAAACCTGACAAAGCGTTATTACAAATCGTGCGACACCGCAGTCTCGGAGCACCTCCGTTACAATTAAGCTACTAATCTACTAGCTTAACTAATCTAATTAACTAACTAACTAATTTAGAGAGAGAGTAGTGAGAGAAAGTGTGTGTAGAAATGTGAAAAAATGAGAAGGTGTGAGATGTGTGTTGAAATGATGAAATGAGGCTTGTATTTATAGAGCTCGCACAACCGTATCCGTAGACCGTATCCAAACCTCCAAATGCACAACCGTATCGCAAAGGCGAATAAAAATCACATTTTTATCACCCAAACGCACGATACGGCTGAGCTGGACCGTATACGGCTGAACTGGACCGTATACGGCTGTGCATAGGGTGAATACGGCTGAACTGGACTGTATACGGCTGTGCATGGGCCGTATACGGCCTGCACAGACCATATACGGTCTAGGTCCAGCCGTATACGGCCTGGACCAGCCGTATACGGCGTGGTTCAGCCGTATGCTGGTTCCTCGGTTCTTCGTTTCTTCGTTCGCGCATAACTTCTTTGTCGTTAATCCGTTTTGAGCGTTCTTTATATCCACGCGTTCGTATTTTCCTAACAAAGAAAATGACATAAGTTAGAGGTCATAATTCTTTGTGTAGCTCAAAAAATGCTAGAACGAGTGAACGAGAATGCTCATGATCGTATTCGTTAGATTTATCGTGTTTTTCAACCATTTTAGATGACTTTTGAAACATTGTCTATATTTTGGCCCATGTGACGAGTTTTAATGATAAAGTATCTATTTTGATTAGTTTCGTCACATATTGGGCTAAAAAGGTGAGATTAATGCACGCAAAAACATGACTTTTTGCGTGTTATCACTCTTGCAGTAAAAACATGCTCTAGTCTCAACAGCTGGTTGAGGCTGAGGATTTACCACCGGAGTAGAAGAAATATTTCTAGAACATGCACATTTCATGCATGTCTTAGAAGATTCTTGTTTAGGTTGAGAGGTTGAAGTAGGAGGTTTATGTTGCAAAATCTTTACAGGTGACTGTAAAGTTTGAGATTTTGATTTTAAAACCTTATTCTTTTCTTTGTTAGGTTGAACCTTAATTGTAGGTTCAACCTTTAACACTTTTTCAGCCTTTTCTTCAACATTCTATTTAAACTCAGGATACTCCTCATCGGTAATATCCTCAATCTCAACAATCTCCTCATTACTAATTGGAGATTCACATTCCAATTTAACAAACTGAGGCGAAGGATACTCTGTCCGTTTAGTTTTCTCCTTCGCCTGTTTGTTAACCTTATTAACCTTAGATTTGACCCCGTATAACAATGCATAGTCAAGCGGAATCTCTTTGGTGCCTTCCTTAACAGGCATAGGACAGTATTCAGTAGGAGGCGGGACTACATTATAACCTAGTCCCGTCTTCGTTTTGTGATCTGTCCTTTGCTTGTTAAGAATTTCATTAAAGGCAACAGTAGACGAGGAGGAACCTAGAATCTTACTCTTATATTTGTCATATTCATCTTTAAGATCAGAATGTTCCTTTTTCAAACGGTCTATTTCAGCAAGATAACTATCAATAGCATCCTATTGACTAAAAACTTTAGACTTATACCTAAGCGTGTCCTGTTGATAATCCTCTATTTTCTTATCATACAATTGTTCATTTGCTTTTAGGTATTTGTTTGATTCACCAAGTTTTTCGACCTTTTTCCTTAAGTCTACGTTGTCTACTTGAAAGCACCTTAAGGATTCAGTTACCTTAATGCATGAGATACAGTTCAAAGGTTCTTCAGGTTCATTGCGTACCTCATTTGAAATGTGAGCCATGAGACACTGCTGATAATTCTCAGCATACATACTCCAATCTATGTTGGTTGGCTCAAAAACGACAAGTGCGTCAGCTGTTGCTTGCTTCACTTGATCCTTCTCAGAAGTTCTGGGAGCATCAGGCTTTGTGAAACCTGACAGAGGAACCTTTGGCTTCTCACACTCTCTTGCAAAGTGTCCCAGATTTTGACAATTGTAACAGCGCACCTTGCTTTTATCAAAACCGAAACTGGTTTTGCCATCTCCCTCCAAACTCTTGTGACCAGTTCGTTGCAAGAATTTCTGAACATGCCTTGATATCATGGCAATGTTCCAGTTCAAGTCCATCTGCTCAAGATCATCATCATCAAGTTGAGCATAATCCTCTTTAGCCAGTTCCAAAGTAGCATTTGGTTGTGAAACCAAATCCTTATAAGAGCTTAGAAAGGCTGTATAGATAGCAGCCTGCTCTTGAATAGCAGGAGAGACAGAAACCTGCTGTTGTGACCCCTGTGAAGGTCCAGAAGCATATACTGGATGAGGAGCACCAGTAGAATAAAATGGAGCTTGAAGTGGAGAGCTTGTAGAAGAAACAAAATCCATTCCACCATAAGTCTTGCCGGTGCTGACTTTTCCTCCATATAAGGATGGGTCTTGAACAAAACCGCCCGACTTGCATTCTCTCTTCTTCATCTCCATCGCATAAGCTTGAAGAATACCAATTAGCTCATCCAATTTCATGGTAGCTAATTCTTGACTTTCCTTGAGAAGCTGTACTTTAACATCCCAAGAACTAGGCAAGACATCCAGCAGCTTCTTATTCACTTCAAGTGGAGGAAAATTATAACCTCCCTCAGTCAACTCACTCACTAACTGTGAGTATCTAGTAAAAATTCCTGAAGTTGTTTCATTTGGCAGAGAATCAAATAGATCATACTGCTTCTTGATCAGTTCTAACTTAGCTTCTTTATACCTTTTATTTCCACCACATCTTGTTTCGATAGCTTTCCAAAGTTCGTATGTGGTTTCATGTGATTTGAACAGTCTTAACACGTCTTTGGTTAGGCACATAAAAATAGCCGCATGTGCCTTTTTCTCAATATCATAGTCTTTCTTTTCCTCCGGAGTCATGGACCTGTAGACCTTGACTGGAGCAATACCAGGGAAGATTCCTTCAGCTAAGGGAGCTACATATTTTTCCCTGAGTGGACCCCATAGCTCTGGACAGTGGAAGTTTATGTACTGTTAAAATCGATCACGCCAATATGCGTAATCCATGTCAACCGAAAACAGAGGAGGTTTATTATTAGAACCAACATCGTGATTCTGTTTTAACATATCCCTGATTCCTCTGATATCTTCTTTATCAGCAACAACAGCCATTGAAGATATACCTAAAATTTTACTCAAAAACAAAAGCTCGAAAACTTATTAGCAGCGAAGGCGTCACTTAGTAAGTGACGCACTCAAGTGTCGCAACGACTAGCGGCACTTGGTAAGTGACGCTATCGAGTGACGGATGAAGTGACTGATGACAATGTAAGTAAGTGTCGCTCAATCAGACAAGTGACGCACTCAAGTGTCGTACTTGAGTGACGTACTAAAACAAATAGGCGTCACTAGTAAAAGTGACGCAATAAACCAAAAGGCGTCACTAAAGGAAGTGACGCAATAAATCAAACAGGCATCACTAACAGAAGTGACGCTTGATACTCGAGTGACGTGCAACAGTGACGCACGTAAGTGACGGTGGATTAGAGTGAACGACACTTAAGTTAAGTGTCGTATAAACCTCAAATGACGCTTCAAGTGACGCGTTCAAGTGACGGTAAAACCCTAATTTGGGATTAGGTAGAGCCGCTGTAAATGACGCGTCCAACTGACAGATCGAGTGTCGCAAAACGGCTGCAAAATCCAAAACCCTAAAAAACTCGAACTTTCATAAACCTAACGAAAATTCCTTGAACCCTAATGGACGAAACCTGTAAATGATGAAGAATATCGACTATATTTCACCTTAGCAACTCAAAATCCGTATGTAATCTTGATTCTAGATTCAAACAAAACCGAAATGAACCCAAAACACCTACTAAACGTCAATGTTATCACCTAAAGTCTCTGATACCAGTTGAGAGTGCCCTCGATGTTGGATCTAGATGACAATTGACTACAATTGAAATGCGGAATCAATCAATTGCACGTATTGATAACAAACACAAACCGAAACAAATGTATTTGAACAAAGTAAACGTGTATATCAGCTTGTATAACGAATTGGGAATGATTACAAGGTGGTTTTGTCGTCAAATTGTGCTAGGGTTTCGTCAACCCTAGCCTGAAACCCATAGGTTTGTATTTATACTAAAAATCTGCCGACATGCATCACTTGTGGAAGTGTCGCATGTGGCCGCCTTCATGCGTCACTTACCTAAGTGACGCTATGCGTCACTAAGGCAAGTGACGCCTAACCTAAAACATAAGTGTCGCATATAACAAAAACTATATTTTCACTATACGACTAACGACACTTATTACAACTCGATAGACCAACTGACAGACAACCTAATATGCATCAACACAATGTTTCAGAAATCAGGATTTGGGAATTGGTATGTTGAGATTTTTGGTCTAATTTAGCCGAAAAACCGTCTACGGGTCAAATCTTAGAAAAATGCAAAACTTGAAAAGGTGGAATTTAGAAAAGGTTTAGATGGTTATATTGAAGGTGTGTGCAAAATTTCAGGTCCTAATTCATAACGAGTAAAAGTTATGCGCGTTTGAAATTGGCTAAAAAGTTGACTTTTGCTGACTTTCAAAATTAGGCATAGCCACGCGATTCCAGAAAATTTTCTGGATCGCGTGAGTCAGTGCAATTTGTGAACATAAAGTTTTGTGCTTAGATACGTGATCCCCGCTCAAAAATTTTGATCGCGTGAGTATGTACAAAATCAGAAAATCAGTTTTTAGTCCAAAATTTAATATGGGATAAATAAAAAATGATTTCTAAGGTAATTTAGGATTGAGGAGTCCTAATTGAAGTTAAAAAAAAAAATAAAAAAAATTCAGATTTTCAGGATGTTTCAAGTTGGTATCAGAGTGATGGTTTAAGAGATTTAAGCAATCCACAGTAGGAATGCCTAAACTTAAACCACTTATAAACGTTTAGTAGCAAGTTATAGTTGTGTTTTAGTAGTATTATTAATATGTGATTAGTAGATTGTGATTATAGTAATGATTTTTGCCTTGATTTGAAATGTGTTTAAGAACTTTGAATAGAAATGTGTAATTAGCTTAATGTAACTACGTCTGGCCAACGGGGTTACATTACATTAGTACACATGGGAGATTCAGAGTTTCTAAGCATGTGAGAAAAGAAAAGATAATCGTTGTGCTAGTTAGTTTATAAAGTTTTAGATGATTATGCATTTTAATATTTACTAAAGTACTAATTAGATTATTTATTTTTCTTTAGTAAATGACTACCCCTCCGAATAGAGAAGCAGAGGGTTCAAATGTTCGTTCTCCCACTCAAGAGGAGAACATTTCAAATAGAAGTCTAGATCCAGAAGACAGGTTGTTATTAAAAGATGTTATTAGCCAATCTTTACAAGAATTTGCTCCTTCGGTATATGAACGTATGGAGCAAATAATCACTACTCGATTAGTAGAATTTGAACAGAAACATCCTATCTTAACGAACCCTCAGCCGAATAGTGAAGATTTAAATGCTCAACGTCAAATGAATAGATAAAAAGAAAAGTTTGAGTATAAGAATTTTGCTAATTGTAGTCCTCCAGAGTTTAAGGGAGAAAGAGATCCGATTATCAGTAACAGATGGGTAAGCAAGATGGAAAAAACCTTTATGCTTTGTGAGTGTCCGGAAAGATTGCGAGTGTTATTTGCAGCTCATCAGTTAAAAGGAAGTGCTCAGGATTGGTGGAATACTCAAATCAAAACTCTTGGTGCAGAGGGAGCTGCCAGGCTTCCTTGGAATACGTTTACAGAAAGACTCATAGCAGAATTTGCACCAATGGCAGAAGTAGAAAGGTTGAAGGGAGAGTTTTTATCAATAGATCAGGGAAAGATGTCGGTGACCGAGTATACGAATTTGTTTTATGATAAATGTCAGTTCTGTCCAGAGTATACTTCAAATCCGAATTTAATGAAAGATCATTATCACCGACATATAAATGTTGAGATTAGAGAATTCGTTGACCCGACTATTTATGATTCTATTCCAAAGATGATGAATAAAGGGTTAACACGAGAGAAAGAATTGCAAGCTAAAGCTGCTGATGCTAGTAGTAAACGAAAAGTTGAACAGTCTACTTCTCAATCTCAACCTTTTAAGAAGTTTAAATCTTTTGGGAGGCCACAACAAAGATCTCAACCACAACCATCAACCCGTCAATCTCAGACTCCAACGCGGGAATTCCCTAAATGTAATAATTGTGGTAGAAAGCATCCTGGGAATGTCAATTAGGGAGCACCGCGTGTTACAAATGTCATAAGCCGGGGCACATTGCATCAAATTGTCCTAATCTTTATCGTATGTGTTTTTATTGTTACAAGGATGACCATCTACAGGCTAATTGCTCTGTTAGATAGGAAGATATGAAAAGAAATGAGCAAAAGAAGGAATCCGAAAAGAAACGAGAGACAGGGGGACAAAGAGCAAAAGTTCGTTCTTTTCAGATCACTGTAGAAGAGGTAAAAGAGTCACATGACGTGGTGACAGGTACCTTTATAATTAATACTATACCTTCCTATGTTTTATTCGACTCTGGAGCCACAAAATCTTTTATGTCCCTTTTATTTTGTGAAAAGTTGAAAACTCCTATAGCTAGATTAGAACACCCTTTAGAAGTTGAAATTGCAGATAGTAAACTAGTGATTGTTAGTGATGTTTATAGAGGGTGTACTATTGAGATAGGAGGCGAAATATTCAAAATAGATTTAATTCCCATGCAAATGGGAGAATTTCATGTTGTAATAGGAATGGATTGGATGGGAAAGAATAGAGGTATGATTAACTGTCACGAAAAGATAGTTCTTCTTAAAGCACCTAGTGGAAAAGAAGTTACTATTTATGGTGAACGTTCGAAACAATCTATTCCTGTTTGTACCTTTGCTCGAGCTAAAAGATTGTTGTCACACGGGTGTCGAGCCTTTTTGGCACACGTAGTTGATAACTCTAAATCTGTGCCAGAACTTTCTAGTATTCCAATTGTGAAAGAATTTCCTCAGGTACTTCCTGATGATCTCACAGGTATCCCACCTGACAGACAAGTAGAATTTCGAATTGATCTTGTTCCTGGAGCCGCTCCCATTGCTAAAACTCCTTATCGATTGGCTCCAACTGTGATGCAAGACATGATGAAACAACTGCAAGAGCTTTTCGATAAAGGTTTTATCCGTCCTAGTAGTTCGCCTTGGGGAGCTCCAGTCTTGTTTGTTAACAAGAAAGATGGCTCCTTAAGGATGTGTATTGTTTACAGAGAACTAAATAAAGTGACCATTAAAAACCGATATCCTTTACCTCGAATAGATGATTTATTTGACCAGTTACAGGGTTCCAGTTTCTTTTCAAATATTGATCTTCGTTCTGGCTACCATCAGTTAAAGGTTCGGGAAGAAGATATTTCGAAAATAGCTTTTCGTACTCGATATGGTCACTTTGAATTTACAGTCATGCCATTTGGCTTAACAAATGCTCCAGCTGCTTTCATGGACCTGATGAATCGAGTTTGTCGGCCCATGCTTGATATCTTTGTTATAGTTTTCATTGACGATATTCTCATTTATTCTAAAAGTGAGAGTGATCATGTGGTACATCTTAGGCAGGTTCTAGAGACACTTCAGCGTGAAAGATTATATGCTAAATTCTCTAAATGTGAATTTTGGCTACGGGAAGTCCAATTTCTTGGACACGTGATCAATATTCACGGTATTCAAGTTGATCCTTCCAAGATATCAGCAGTAGTGAAGTGGGAACCACCTTCGAGCCCCACTGAAGTTAGAAGTTTTCTTGGTTTAGCTGGCTATTATCGTCATTTCCTTCAAGATTTTTCAAAGATTGCTACTCCTTTGACTCAGTTGACTAGAAAAAGTGTTCATTGGAAGTGGGGAGATGACCAATCAAATGCATTTCAGATGTTGAAAGAAAAGCTTAGTCAAGCTCCTATCCTTATTTTACCCGAGGGTAATGAGGATATGGTAGTTTACTGTGATGCCTCAAAACTTAGATTAGGCTGTGTTCTTATGCAGCGTGGGAAGGTCATTGCTTATGCTTCACGTCAGTTAAAATCACATGAGCAAAACTATCCCACTCATGATCTTGAATTAGCAGCTGTGGTCTTTGCTCCTAAAATTTGGCGCCATTACCTTTATGGTGTTAAATTTACCATTTACACCGACCACAAAAGTCTCAAATATTTCTTTGACCAGCGTGATTTGAACAACCGGTAGAGAAGGTGGCTAGATTTAGTAAAAGATTATGACTGCGACATACTTTACCATCCTGGTAAACCTAATGTGGTAGCCGATGCTCTTAGTCGAAAAGCTAGTCATTATGTTCTTTCTGTAAAATCTCTTTAAATGATTGTACTTCCTCAGTTGTTTGATTTTATTAAAGTTGCTCAGGATGAAGTCTTAGCATCTAATGACCCAAATAAACAACGATTAGCGATCAACTCTCAGAATTAGTAGATGATTCTAGAGGTTTGAAGATGCGTTATGGTAGAATCTGGATACCACGAACAAGTGAAGTAAGGAAAATATTATTAGATAAAGCTCATAAATCCAGATATTTTATTCATCCTGATGATACCAAGATGTATCGTGATTTGAAACATGAATATTGGTGGCCAGGTATGAAACGCGATATAGTTAAACATGTTCAGAACCGTCTTACTTGTCTGCAAGTTAAAGCTGAGCATCAACAACCATACGGTAAACTTCAACCCTTAAATATACCGGTATGGAAATGGGAACACATCACCATGGATTTTATTACGAAATTGCCAAGGACACTGTTGTGTTGTGCACCGGTCGTTGAGATTTCTAATGGTGACGTGACATAGCAGTGGGTTTTTAATTTATAAGGTTGGGGCCTAGGGTTACTTATTATGCTAGCACAGGACAAGTATGACCTAGGATTGTTCTTCAAAGCGCGACAAATTGAAACTAGGGGGTTTAGAAGCTTTTATGTGTTTATCTGGGGTTGAAAGAGTTGGTTTTGGTTTTGGGTTTTTTTATCCTAATTTAAACTAGACTGAATTAAAAAGTGGAGGTTACTTCGGGCGTTCAGCAATTAAAGTGATTGTCTACTATAACGTGGTTTAGAAGTGGTTAAATATGGAAAGTTCTAATGAGGATAAGTTCGTAAGTTGATGTGAGCTATTCTACAATCCTTCTATCGGGCTAACACGGAGGTGTCCACAATCAGGCAAATAGAATGTCACGTGGATTGCACAATATATTAAAGTGTACACCGAAAGTTCTCTCAAATGTACACCCACACTATCCAACAGTTAACCTCGAATCCTATTCCCCAATCTCGGTCATCAAAGATGCCTGAATCATGGCATAGTTTGTTGAATAAACAATCTTATGAACGAGGGTTATCCTCACCGGAATAGGTTGGGCTAACTGATCTAGACGGTCGGATAACATGTCATCACTTATTCGTACGAGTTATCATCATTACTTGGGGATGCTACAAGACATGGATGATTTGTGTTACAAATGGAGACCTAGGTAATACGTTTGCTATTCAATTCATAATACAACTACCTTCGGTTGTTCTGACTTCCATACATTCGTACTCCGCCGTAAGCGTTTCCAGTACTATATCAAAGAACAGTCGACTAGGGGCCGTCATATTATTTCACGATGATTAATGCTGTTTAAATTTTACTATTATGATGATCCTAAGGTAACAATCAAACAAAAACATGCAATAAGACGATCAAAGCGACAGTTTTATTTAAGCATACAAAAGTATTATCTAAGTTGAGGATATTCCGAAAGTTGTCTCAAAAATATCGTCTATATGAATTTAATCTTAATCTACCTCTATTCCCATGTTCCGTGTCTCTTGGATCCTGTTTTGGTCTTGAGAACACCGGCTATGCCGAGCTCAATGATTCAATCTAACATAGTATAACTAAGTGACCTGTATCCTATGAGTTAGCTACGTTCATTTTTGGATAAAGTTTTAGTCATAACATGAGTTTGGCAGATAAACGATAAAGATTTAATTCCTATTTCCATTTGTAATATAAACCATCCGCAATCTCACAACAAACCACTTAGTCACATATTTGATACTTTCTAAACGACTATCATAGTAGACAATTGAGTTATTTAGCTAATAATGGCAATTCTAGCATACATATTTACATTTATTAAAGAAAGGACAAACATATTAAATATGAAAGATAGATTAACACCTGGAGAAAAGTACAATAACTCGTAGCTAAAATATGCGTCCCGGAGCACCTCCGTATAAATCTTCCTTGGCTAGCTAATTAGCTAGTCTATTAACTAGGAAGAATAAAAAAGAAAATACAAGTATTGTAGGTGTAACCAAGTGTGTTGGTATTCTTAGGTGTGTTGAGGTGTATCTTTCAAATGAGTCTCATGCCTCCTATTTATAGAGGAGTTTTGGTGCATTTTAGCAAGTGGAAGCACACATTAGCAAAAGGTGGAAAAGGTAATGGCACCAAGTACGAAAAGGTGAAAAAGGCAGTGGCACCAGGTATGAAAAGCAAGAAAAGGTCTAGCACTGGGTACGAAAAAGGACAAAAAAATGCAATCCATGCGGGTGACAGGTGGTCGGCGGTGGCCATGTGGTGGCCGGAGGTGGTGGGGTGGTGGCCGGCGGCGGCTGGCACCCCCCACACCGGTTCACTGCCCGTTGCTTCGTTTCTCGATTCGTGCGTGTTTTCTTCGTTTTGCGCCCGTTTGCGTTGATTCTTTTTGCGTTGGATTCGTAAATCAAAATCGAAGCTTTTGATGAAAAGAAATCCCAAAATATGTCTCTGAGCTCTAGATGTGCCGTACGAATCGTTTGGATCTTCCGGTGTACGTAGAATCTTCATTCTTCGTCCGTTTTTGTTGATTCTTCTTCTGTTGGATTCATAATTTGAAAATGAACATCTTGGGTCAAATAGATGTTGGTGATGGGCTCTTTTATCTTGAAATCTCATTTTGATGTCTGGAATCTTCAAATGTGCGTGGAATCTTCGTTTTTCAGCCATTTTGCTTGATTTTGCTCGTGCAACCTTGTTTTGATCTTCTTAGCATTTTATCAATGATTTTTGCGTTATTTGAGTCCAAATGCTAAGTATTGCTCCAGAATGAGAGAGATATCGGTGGTAAAAACGTGACTTTCTACACGATATCAAGTATCCCACACTTAGAGCTTTGCTTGTCCTCAATCAAATCTTCATAAAATTGTGATGAAAGGTAGGAAGGGTGTCTTGTATTCCGGAGAACTTTGATTCCTGCAAGTTTGGTTAAAAGATTTCGGACGAGGTTCCATCCTTTGATGTTTCCCCAAACCTTTTGGTTCTAACAAGCTTTCTTTTCAATCTTCATAATGTAAGATATACATGATTGGGGACCTCACAGGTGGTCACTCAATTCACTCAAGTGTATCGGGTTTCCTAACTTCTAATTCACTCAGGGGCCAGTCATGTAGCTCTTCCGTTGTCATAAGCTTGATCGAGAATAAAATCTACAATACTTAAATGAGAATGGTGCTAATTATCCCTAGACATTCGCAAGATGGTGGAAGTGGTGTATATGGATGAAGGGTTTTGTAGGTGGTTTATTTGGGGGTTTAATATAGCCTAAGAGTTGTTTATGATGACTTATCTTTGGTGCTTAGTAGTGCTTCTTTCTGGATTTCTTTGAGAGCCTTCTTTTGCATCTTTTCCTTTCAAGTTTTCTTTTGATGAACCTTTCCCTTGGATTTAAATAATCCTTGGGCTTTTAGGTTCCTTCTGACAGCTTTGCTTTTGCTAAATTTTCTTTTTCTTGGAGCTCCTTTTACAGATGATGATTATCCTTTGGGGAACGCTCCGTACTTCTTTGCTAGATTTCTTTTTCTTGGAGCTCCTTTTACGGATGGTGTTCATCCTTTGGGGAACGCTCCGTACTTCTTGATAATAATTCTTCTGTCAGCACAGAAACTTAGGCTATGGCCAAAAGATGAAAGAAGGGAGTGAGTTTTTGAAAAGGCTAAGGCTTAGCATGTTTTCCACTGAAGGTGAGCACTGGTTAGGTTTGAAAGCGAGGGTTTTATGAGAAGGTTCTTATCCTAGGGAATATCGAGGTTTTCTGATTGCACCTTCATCATGTATGACGCCCATTTTTGTAATCTCGAAATGTCTTCCTTGAACAAGTTCTGATCCTAGAGAGCAAACATCGGCACGCTCACAATTGAAAAGTGAGGCATTAAAGATGAATGCTTTTATATGGCTCAAGATTCCTCACTCATTTTGGGTGGTTTTGTGCCTAGTCATGCGATCGCTTGTTTTGAAACTTGGTTTGAAAGTTTATCAAAGAGTTTTGCTTGTCATAGTCGTTTTACCAAACCTTTTGAACTTTTGTTGACCAGAAATACCCTTTTTGACTTTGATTCAAAAATTTTGAAAATTTTGCTGAAAATCTGAGTTTTGCTAAAAAGTTTGATCAAAAGTTTATGTTGCAATACAGTAGTCAATACTGGATTGACTACTGCTATCCCACACTTAAAAGAACATTGTCCCTAATGTTCTACTTCTAAGTTAAGTCAATTCCACACTTAGATTTTTGAATACTGGTCAATATTTTCGAAGTCATTCTCTATTTGCGAGTTATAATCCCACACTTAGAGTTTTACTTAGAATTTTAGCGTGTTAAATCAAGCAAAATAAGGTTAGAAGAGATACTTCCTTGTGCTGCGTGAGTTGCCATTGTATTTTATGGACCAGGCTCAAGTGTGTGAATTTGCTGGAAATGGACCAGGCTCATTAAAAATGAACTTGTTCCACAAATTCTACTTTGAATTCTGCATAGTACACATCCTTCAGAAAACACAAGTGTTAATACAAGTTAATATTAAGCATAAAATAACTAATAAAAGCTAATCCATGTCAGGATAGAGCGCCTCCCAATCGATGAAGTCATCATCCATAAAGATCGTGTTTTCCACGATCGATTTAAGAGATGCTGACTCCTCGATGGTATAGACAGGAGATGCCGTGCCATCCTCTGGATCCTGAATCCAAGTGTCTAGGGCAGCAGTCTCCTCCTCCAGTGAGTCCATGAAAGTGGGGTGGTCCTGCGCAGTCAAGCTCCAAGGTGGGAATAAGTCCCACGATGGAATGTGCGGAGCGGGATCAGGTCCCATCTGAAAGGGGCACACAGGTGTGGAGGTAAGGCCCAGAGCAGTGTGGATCTCAAAGATGGCGGTGTGCTGGACCTCGAGGGCTCTCAGTATAGACCAAGTGACAGCAGGGTCCGCAGTAGTAACCCCATGCTCAAAGGTAAGTACTCTGGAGGTCCCTGCGGTCTGTCCCGTTGGTCGGTGAGATGAAGGTAACCTGGAATGGATGGGACGTAACAGGAATGACTCCTGAATGTACACCTCCACCGAGTCTGCCGAAATCTCATCCAACCTAGGAGGTGGTGACTGGGATCCCCTGACAGTCCTCATGCTACTACCCGGTGATGAACTCCGGGAGTGATGCATGGCACGCGAGCGTCTCTGACTGGGGGCTCGTGCTCTGTCTGACTGCGAACTCATCCTGCAAAATACAAAAGGTTAATGGTCTAAGATTATTAGTCTTTTGTAAGGCGAGGTACTGCATAAAAATTGGATTAGTTTAAACATAATAGTAAAGGAAAATTAATGCTGAAAATGTAAGATAGGCTTGGGATGCCTCCTAAGAGGGCTTTGTTTATCGAGTCTCGTAGCTTGACTCTTTTATACCCATTTTTCTATTAGGGTGATTCGTAGTTATAGACTTCCTCATTTGAGGGAAAGTCTTCTACGTAGTATTTTAATCGGTGACCGTTTACTTTGAAATTTCTGTCTGGAGCTTCGAGTTCGATGGCACCAGAGAGAAATACTTTAGAGATTGTGAAGGGGCCGCTCCATCGTGTTTTGAATTTACCAGAAAACTTCTTAAATCGGGAGTTAAAGAGTAAAACTTTATCACCTAGATTGAAGCGTGTCGGGCGGAGCTTTGAATCGTGGAGTAACTTGGTTCTTTCCTTAAATTTGTAGGAACTTTCGTAAGCTTGATCCCTCAACTCTGCTAGTTCATTTAGCTGCATTCTCCAGTGAGTTCCTGTTATCATAGGATCTAAACTACAGTTCTTCAGTGCCCAGTAAGCATTGTATTCTAGTTCAATCGGGAGATGACATGCCTTTCCATAAACAAGCCTATAGGGAGTTGTTCCTAATGGCGTTTTATAAGCTGTCCGAAATGCCCACAATGCATCGTCTATCTTGTCTACCCATCTTTCCTTGTGTTGACCAATTGTTCGTTCCAAGATCCTTTTTAGTGCACGGTTTGTAATCTGCTTGTCCATTCGTCTGCGGGTGATAGGCCGTAGTGGTTTTGTGGGTAACACCATATTGTTGCAATAGTTTCATAAACTGAGTATTGCAAAAGTGTGTGCCTCTATCGCTGCTGATTGCTTGAGGTGTTCCAAACCGACAGAACAGCTGCTTTAAGAACTTGGTTACGACCCTTGAATCATTTGTTGGAAAGGCTTGGGCTTCGGCCCATCTTGATACGTAATCAATAGCTACTAGAATGTATTCTTTTCCGTAAGATTTCGGAAATGGTCCCATGAAGTCTAATCCCCATATGTCAAATATTTCACATGCTTGGATATTCGTTAACGGCATTTCATTACGCGTTGTGATATTTCCAAACCTTTGGCAAATATCGTAGTGTTTCACCAAGTCTTGTGCGTCTCTGAAAATGGTGGGCCAGTAGAATCCTGAGTCGTAGACTTTCTTTGCTGTCAGATTAGCTGCATGATGTCCTCCGGTGGATCTATGATGGCTTTGGTGGAGTATATGTTCGGCTTCTTTCCCATCGACGCATCTTCTTACTATTTGGTCGGGATAGACCTTGAACAAATATGGATCTTCCCAAAAGTAATATTTGACGTCGTGAAAGAACTTTTGTCTTCGCGATGAGATCATTCCTTTTCTTGCGATCCCTCCAACTACAAAATTGGCAATGTCTGCAAACCAAGGATCGTCAGTGAATTGCGAGACTTGTTCTCCTAAACTCATTAACTGCTCTTCTGGAAATCGATCTTTAATATCTCTTTCTGCAAGTTGTTCCATTGACGGATTTTCAAGTCGAATTAAATGATCTGCAGCGACGTTTTCTGCTCCTTTCTTATCCTTTATTTCTATGTCGAATTCTTGTAGGAGTAAAATCCATCGTAACAATCTAGGCTTTGCATCTTGCTTTTTGAAGAGGTATTTTAGAGCTGAGTGATTCGTATATACTATTGTTTTGGACAATATTAGGTAGGATCTGAATTTGTCGAAGGCAAATAGTATGGCTAGCAACTCTTTTTCTGTAGTTGTATAGTTTTCTTGAGCATCTGTAAGTGTTTTGCTAGCGTAATAGATTGGTCGAAAGTGATTATCCTTCCTTTGACCCAGAACTGCCCCAACTGCGAAGTCACTAGCATCACACATGATTTCAAATGGTAGGTTCCAATCTGGAGCGACCATGATTGGTGCATTTGTAAGCTCTTTCTTCAGGTAGTTGAAAGCCTTCATTGTGTTCTCGTCAAACACAAACTTGATGTCTTTTCCTAGTAGGTGGGTGATAGGTCGAGAAATCTTGGAGAAGTCCTTGATAAAACGGCGGTAGAACCCAGCATGTCTTATAAAACGGCGATAAAATGGCCTTGACGTTGGTTGGTGGTGGAAGTTTGGCAATGGTTTCGACCTTTGCTTTGTCTACTTCAATTCCGGACTTGGATATTCGATGTCCTAAAACTATTCCTTCCTTCACCATAAAGTGACACTTTTCTCAATTTAACACGAGGTTTGATTCTTCACACTTGGTGAGTATTCTATCGAGGTTGGATAGACATGATGCGAAGGAGTCTCCAAAGACAGAGAAATCGTCCATAAAGACTTCCATGCATTGTTCAATCATGTCGTGGAAGCTTGCAACCATGCATCTCTGAAATATTGCAGGTGCGTTGCATAATCCAAACGGCATTCGTCGGTATGCGAATGTTCCGTAGGGACATGTGAATGTTGTCTTCTCTTGGTCCTTCGAATCGAGCGGGATTTGGAAATACTCGGAAAAACCATCGAGGAAACAGTAGAATTCGTTTCCTGATAACCTTTCGAGCATTTGGTCAATAAACAGAAGCGGGAAGTGATCTTTGCGAGTTTCTTCATTTAACTTCCGATAATCGATGCAGACTCTCCAACCGGTAACCGTCCGAGTTGGTATAAGCTCATTTTCTTCGTTTGTAATGACCGTCATTCCTCCCTTTTTTGGTACGACTTGAACAGGGCTAACCCAAGGTGAGTCGGATATTGGGTAGATCAATCCCACATCTAAGAGTTTGATAACCTCTTGTTTGACCACGTCCTGAATCTTAGGATTTACCCTTCTTTGCCTTTGTACGGATGGTTTGAAATCGTTTTCCATGTGGATCTTGTGCGTGCAGTAGTTTGGACTGATTCCTTGTATGTCGGAAATTTTCCATGCAATTTCCTTCTTGTGCGATTTCAGAACATCAATGAGTTTAGCTTTTTCCTCGGGTTTTAACTCTTTTGATATTATCACCGGGAGTTGTGATGTTCCATGGAGGTAAGCGTACTCAAGGTGAGGTGGTAGTTCTTTTAATTCCAAGTTTGGTGGCTCCTCGATAGACGGCTTCATTCTAGTTGTCTCGTCTCTATTCAGCTTTTCGTATTCAGCTTGGAATGGTGCTTCGTCCGTCTCGGGCTCAGATGTGGAGATTGATGCTATTTTAACCCACTCGGTTTTATTTGAGAATTCGTCTGTCTTTAGCTCGTACTTGTTGACTGACGATGAGGAAACTTCATTGTTTCTGGTGATGATGATCTCTCCGTCGTTAGTGAAATGGAATTCTTGAAATTGAGCGGATGAAGATTGGTTTATGGTGATTTCAGGGTTTGAAAACGGCGGTGATTCGGGTTGATTGGCTAATTGTAGTTCAAACGATGGTGGCTCAACACTCATTCCTTTGAATGAATCCAAGATCTCTCTAATTGAGGGAAATGGGTTTGGTTCATTGAATATGGGTTTATCTCTTTTCAGCCAAGGTATCGGTGTATCGCATCCTAATGGAACAGCGACTGTTTTGCCATCGATGTAAGGAGACTTCTTTTCAAACAGCGGAAATAGTAGTTCGTTGGATGTTGTTGGCGAAGCGATTGCGGAGTGCAGCCCAGGGTCCTCATTACACAGCTTTCGAACGGTGATTATGGTGTTGGGTACCGGATCCCGGCTGGATAGTGCAAGTACTTCGTGGAGATGCTCATCAAAAATATCCTGCATGGTATCACACAAACCAAGGTCCTCTTTCAGAGGTTGCTTCATTAATCGATCAACATTAAAGGTGACTTCCTCTTTCCCAACTCTTAATTTTAAAGATTTTTCGTTAACATCAATTACAGCCTTGGCAGTATTTAGGGATGGTCTGCCTAGGATGAGCGGGATATGTGTGTCTTCTACTATGTGCATGACAATAAAGTCCACCGGAAAAACGAACTTATCGACTTTGACCATGACATCTTCAGCAATTCCTCGAGGGAGTTTAACTGATCTGTCAGCTAATTGGATAGTCATACGAGTAGGTAATAGGTCATCTAATCCTAATTTCTTGTAAAGGGAAGAAGGCATAAGATTAACACTAGCACCTAGGTCTGCTAAGGCGTTACTAATTTGAATTCCTTGAAGAAAACATGGTATAGTAAAACGTCCAGTATCGCCTAATTTAGGTGGGAGACCACGTTGTACAATTAATGAACATTCAGCATTCAAGGGTAAACTAACTATTTGCCTAAGTTTTTCTTTGTTTGAAAGGAGTTCTTTAAAGAATTTAGCACACGAGGGCATTTCTACTAAAGCATCTAATAATCTAACGTTTAAGTGTAGACTTTTAAATATATCCATATCTTTATCGAATTGGGCTTCTTGCTTTTCCTTTTTAAGTCTGCCAGGATAAGGTATTCTCATTCGAGGTACATTATCTGGAGTTTTGGCTGGTAATGGGTCAGGTACTGTGACAGGGATGCCAATTGACACATTTTCACTAGGTGTAGGTGTGGGCAAAGAAGTGTTTTCGGGGGTGTTATCTGGTGGCGGCGGATTAACTTTGGTCACTTTTCCTCCTCTAGTCATGATTAACAGATCATCACTTGTTGGATGAGTGGTGTCACCATTGATTACCGACGTACTCTGCTCAATAAAACTTAAGTTTTTCAAAATGGATTTCATGTTAGAGATCAATTGTCTGAAATTTTTATCATGGCGTCAATGTTATCTTGAAATCCGGTCACTCTTTTGTTTACAACGTTTTGTTCAAGCATAAATTCTGACAAAGATTGTTTTGAGGAAGGTAAGTGGTTTGTAGGTGAGGAAGTAGCTAAAAGTTGGGTCAAAGACTCATTTGGTGTGGGGTTGGTCCAATCAAAGTGTGTTGTCATAATTGATTAAAAAGTGGTTACTAAAACTAAACTAATCATAAGGGCAAAAAGGTAACTTTTGATTGATGTTAATCTTTCAAAAGGATCGATTAAACACTAAAGTTACTAAATCCTAAAATCGGTTGCCGACGCTCCCCGACAGCGGCGCCAAAAACTTGTTGTGTTGCGCACCGGTCGTTGAGATTTCTAATGGTGACGTGACACAGCAGTGGGTTTTTAATTTATAAGGCTGGTGCCTAGAGTTACTTATTATGCTAGCACAGGACAAGTATGACCTAGGATCGTTCTTCAAAGCGAGACAAATTGAAACTAGGGGGCCTAGAAGCTTTTATGTGTTTAGCTGGGGTTGAAAGAGTTGGTTTTGGTTTTGGGTTTTCTTATCCTAATTTAAACTAGACTGAATTAAAAAGTGGAGGTTACTTCGGGCGTTCAGCAATTAAAGCGATTGTCTACTATAACGTGGTTTAGAAGTGGTTAAATATGGAAAGTTCTAATGAGGATAAGTTCGTAAGTTGATGTGAGCTATTCTACAATTCTTCTATCGGGCTAACGCGGAGGTGTCCACAATTAGGCAAATAGAATGTCACGTGGATTGCACAATATATTAAAGTGTACACCGAAAGTTCTCTCAAATGTACACCCACACTATCCAACAGTTAACCTCGAATCCTATTCCCCAATCTCGGTTGTCAGAGATGCCCGAATCATGGCATAGTTTGTTGAATAAACAATCTTATGAACGAGAGTTATCCTCACCGGAATAGGTTGGGCTAACTGGTCTAGACGGTCGGATAACATGTCATCACTTATTCGTATGAGTTATCATCATTACTTGGGGATTCTACAAGACAGGGATGATTTGTGTTACAAATGGAAACCTAGGTAATACGTTTTCTATTCGATTCATAATACAACTACCTTTGGTTGTTCTGACTTCCATACATTTGTACTCCGCCGTAAGCGTTTCCAGTACTATATCAAAGAACAGTTGAATAGGGGCCGTCATATTATTTCACAATGATTAATGCCGTTTAAATTTTACTATTATGATGATCCTAAGGCAACAATCAAACAAGAACATGCAATAAGACGATCAAAGCGACAGTTTAATTTAAGCATACAAAAGTATTATCTAAGTTGAGGATATTCCGAAAGTTGTCTCAAAAATATCGTCTATATGAATTTAATCTTAATCTACCTCTACTCCCATGTTCCGTGTCTCTTGGATCCTATTTTGGTCTAGAGAACACCGGCCATGCCGAGCTCAATGATTCAATCTAACATAGTATAACTAAGTGACCTGTATCCTATGAGTTAGCTACGTTCATTTTTGGATAAAGTTTTAGTCATAACATGAGTTTGGCAGATAAACGATAAAGATTTAATTCCTATATCCATTTGTAATATAAACCATCCGCAATCTCACAACATACCACTTAGTCACATATTTGATACTTTCTAAACGACTATCATAGCAGACAATTGATTATTTAGCTAATCATGGCAATTCTAGCATACACATTTAAATTTATCAAAGAAAGGATAAACATATTTAATATGAAAGATAGATTAACACCTGGAAAGAAGTACAATAACTCGTAGCTAAAATATGCGTCCCGGAGCAACTCCGTACAAATCTTCCTTGGCTAGCTAATTAGCTAGTCTATTAACTAGGAAGAATAAAAAAGAAAATACAAGTATTGTAGGTGTAACCAAGTGTGTTGGTATTCTTAGGTGTGTTGAGGTGTGTCTTTCAAATGAGCCTCATGCCTCCTATTTATAGAGGAGTTTTGGTGCATTTTAGCAAGTGCAAGCACACATTAGCAAAAGGTGGAAAAGGTAGTGGCACCAAGTACGAAAAGGTGAAAAAGGCGGTGGCACCCGGTACGAAAAGCAAGAAAAGGTCTAGCACCGGGTACGAAAAAGGACAAAAAAGCGCCATCCGTGCGGGTGACAGGTGGCCAGCAGCGGCCATGTGGTGGCCGGCGGCAGTGGGGTGGTGGTCGGCGGCGGCTGGCACCCCCCGCACCGGTTCGCTGCCCGCTGCTTCGTTTTGCGCCCGTTTGCGTTGATTCTTTTTGCATTGGATTCGTATATCAAAAAGGAAGCTTTTGATGAAAATAAATCCCAAAAATATGTCTCTGAGCTCTAGATGTGCCGTACGAATCATTTAAATCTTCTAGTGTACGTAGAATCTTCATTCTTCGTCCGTTTTTGTTGATTCTTCTTCTGTTGGATTCGTAATTTGAAAACGAACATGTTGGGTCAAATAGATGTTGGTGATGAGCTTTTTTATCTTGTAATCTGGTTTTGATGTCTGGAATCTTCAAACGTGCGTGGAATCTTCATTTTTCGGCCGTTTTGCTTGATTTTGCTTGTGCAACCTTGTTTTGATCTTCTTAGCATTTTATCAATGATTTTTGCGTTATTTGAGTCCAAATGCTTAGTATTTCTCCAGAATGAGAGAGATATCGGTGGTAAAAACGTGACTTTCTACGCGATATCAGACACCAAGGCAACATGATACTATTTGGGTGATTGTGGACCGTTTGACAAAAAGTTCTATTTTCTTGCCCATTCAAGAAGCTTCTTCTTCAGTGAAGTTAGCTGGTATTTATGTTAAAGAAGTAGTTGCTAGACATGGAGTTCCACTTTCTATAGTTTCAGATCGAGATACTCGCTTTACTTCTCGATTTTGGAATAAATTTCAAGAAGATTTGGGAACTCGATTGCATCTCAGTACAGCTTTTCATCCTCAAACTGATGGTCAGAGCGAACGTACCATTCAGACCCTTGAGGATATGCTTAGAGCTTGTGCCATAGATTTCGGTGGTAGTTGGGATATTCATCTTCCTTTAGTAGAATTTTCATATAATAATAGTTATCATCCTTCGATAAAAATGCCACCATATGAGATGCTATATGGTAGAAAATGCCGAACTCCAATTTGTTAGGGTGAGGTTGGTCAAAGAAAACTTGGTAGTACATATATTGTGAAGATGACTACAGAAAAGATTGATCAGAGTAGAGAAAGAATGAAGATGGCACAAGATCGACAAAATTCATATGCAGACAAGCGTAGAAGATCTATTGAATTTCAAATAGGTGATAAGGTGATGCTTAAGGTTTCACCTTGGAAAGGAATTATTCGGTTCAGAAAGCGTGGAAAGTTAAGTCCAAGATATATTGGACCATTCGAAATTACAGATAGAGTTGGAAAGGTTGCTTATCGATTAAAGTTACCAGAAGAACTTGCTAGTATTCATGACACATTCCATGTGTCTCAGCTCAGAAAGTGTTTAATCGATGAAGCTTCTTATGTGCCACTGACAGAGATAGAAGTAAATGACAAGTTGAGTTATGTAGAAGAACCAGTTAGAATCCTTGATTAGAAAGTGAAACAGCTCAGAAATAAATCAATCTCGATAGTTAAAGTTCAGTGGCGTCATAGGAAGGGTTCAGAATTTACTTGGGAACCGGAGGAGTGGGTGATGATATACTACCCCGCGGTATACCAAGAATGGTTCATGAGGACACGAACAGAATAAGTGGGGGAGAGTTGTAACACCCCAGTTTTTAAGGTATTATTTTAGTGTACAATAATATATACATCTTTTTTTAATTATAGATAATTTAATAATAAGATATAGTAGAAAACGTAAACAGATGTTCAGTTCCAGACTGTGTAGTATAGAATTAAAAGAATATAGACACAAATACGTGCCTTCTTCCTGTATCTTCAAAACAATTTCCAGAAAACCCCAAATAAGCATAGAAAAATCGCAGGAGCTAAACCAAATCAAGAATTCAGTGTTTGATCTTCAATTCAAGCTACAAATCATCAAAATCATTACCTTCTATCATCCTCCAATCTTTGTAAGTGTTCTAATTTCTTCAAGAACCCTAGAAATTGGGTTTTTAAGGGTATTAGCTAAATTGTATAAATTAATCCGAAATTAGGGTTTATAAATGAGTAGTTAGTGTTAGTTAGTTTATGAATGATGATTAGAAGCTCAATTTCATGATTTAAAAGATAGAAGTAGTAATTAGGGTTCATGGGGTTTTCATGAACTTGGTAAATTAGCTTAATTCATAATTGTAGAGTGTTAGTAGATGCTAGTAATAACAAGAAAGTACTTAATTACATCTTAAAATTTTGGTTATGATCATGAGAATGAAATTAGTTAGTTAGTTAAACTAAAGTTAGTATAAAACTAGTGGGGGAGAAAGAATTAGATGATTAGTAGCTGAAAGTATGATTAATTATTGATATATGTGTTATATGTATGTTTATTAGGCGTACAAGAAGATTTGTTATCAATTGAACATTTTATTTCAAGTTGTTTAACTAATCAAGGTGAGTATATGGAATAATTAGTTGTTATTAGAATTTGAATATGATGAATGCATATGATTAGAATGGTTAATGATTATTAGCCATAAAGTGATTAAAATAACTAAACAAGGTTAGTTATGTTCTTGATTAGTAGCTAGCTATGCTAGCTAATGATATGAGTAGATTAGCTGATCAAGGTTAGCTAAATGAAAGGTTTGAAATGTGCACATTTGATTAGAATTTGGGAATAGAGAATTAAAAGACAAAAAGGGAAGTAATCTAATTTCCTTACTTCTTATATGTTTTAACGCATATTTTGATTAGTTATACTTATACTCACTAAGCAAAGTGCTTAATTAGTTTAGCTTATGTTGTAGGTGTATGCGGAAGTGGTAAAGGAAAAGAAGTAAACAAAGACTAGAAGTGAAGTTGCTAGCTTGTCGTAAGTTACACTAGCTCATCTCTTTAAATTATCGTTTTGCAGCCCTTGAAAGCCCAATTTATTAAAGTTTTGACATGGTTCGAATATGAAATTAAAGACTAGAAATAATATGGTGTAATAGTAGTATTTTGTGTATGATTAGCAAACAAGTTGTAATAGTGTTATAGTGCAAGTCATAATATACTTGTCTTTTTTATTATATGTGAAGTGTTGGAATGTAGTCAAACATCAATTGGTCAACCATGATTGGTGATTGACTATTGAATGGGTCAAAAATCGCCCTATAAAGTCAGCGGGTCAAAAGGGTTAATTTGGGTCTTTATAAGCACACACGGTTCAAATGAGTTAGAGGAAGGTTAAGAGTGTGGTAAATATCTTCACAACTTTGTTTTAGTACATGTGTTATGAGGTCAAAAGCTTAATGTTTCAGAAATCAGGATTTGGGAATTGGTATGTTGAGATTTTTGGTCTAATTTAGCCGAAAAACCATCTAGGGGTCAAATCTAAGAAAAATGCAAAACTTAAAAAAGTGTAATTTAGAAAAAATTTATATGGTTATAGTGAAGGTGTGTGCAAAATTTCAAGTCCTAATTCATAATGAGTAAAAAGTTATGCGAGTTTGAAATTGGCTAAAAAGTTGACTTTTGCTGACTTTCAAAATTAGGCATAGCCACGCGATCCCAGAAAATTTTCCGGATCGCGTGAGTCAATGCAATTTATGAACAGAAAGTTTTGTGCTTAGATACGCGATCCCAGCTCAAAAATTTGGATCGCGTGAGTATGTACAAAATCAGAAAATCAGTTTTTATTACAAAATTTATTATGGGATAAATATAAAATGATTTCTAAGGTAATTTAGGATAGAGGAATCCTAATTGAAGTTAAAAAAAAAAAATCAGATTTTCAGGGTGTTTCATATACCCCCCCTTTTTGGGTGGTATACCCCCTCTTTGATGTTGGATACGCCCTGTTTGCTACCGAATATGCCCTATTTGGTGTCGAATACGCCCCTGTAGGTGTCGAATTTCATAGCTCGAGGGTGTATTTTAGTGTAAAATACGGGTGAGGGGTGCTGTATGTAAATTTAGTTCTTGAAGTCTATAAATAGAGGCTTAACCTCCTCATTTCCATTTCCCTCATCCCTCATTCATCACAACATACACATTACACACTCTAAATATTAGTAGCTTTCTCTCTCTAACACTTCTCTAAGGAGTTAGAGGAGAAATAGTAGGAGTAGAGTAGCAAGCTTACGAGCTTTGTACGGAGTCGCTCCGAGACTACGATTGTGTAGATTTGTTGTAACGCCTAACAGGTTCTATTATATTATCCTTTCTTGTTATTTTTAAATATGTTGTGCTATTGTCATGATTATTTAAGATTGCATGCTATGATAATTGCTATGTTAGGCTAGACAAATCTGTGTTTGCTATGATAAAAGTTATGCTAGGGTAGTTATGCTTTAATCCATGCTGTTACTCTGCCTGTATGAAATTAGGATATGTTTGAATTTATGAATTAATTCTCTATTGTTTATTTATCAAACTTATGCTGTGGTTTGAAACCTATTGATATAATCCGGCCAATTGTAGAAATAGGTCCCTCAACTATTCTGTGTCTGAATGATTCGATGAACTCGGCATGGCCGTTGTTCTCCAGATTGAAATAAATTATAGGAGACACGGAGCATAGGATTAGAGTTAAATTAGAATTAATCCCATATATCGGATGCTTTTGAGAGAACTTTCGGAGCATCCGTGACTTAAACATTTATCCAGAGACTCTGCCTGAAACAAACTGATATTTATCCATGTTACACTACTGCATGTTCTTGTTTGATTGTTGCTCTAGGGTTTACATGCTAGTATCTGTTTGTCTATTGCGGTTGTTCGGTTTATGATTAGGTTTTCAAACATAGAATAATTACATACAACAGTTTAACATGCTAGAATAATTACAATGATCTGTATGAAATAATGTCGAACAATTTAACCGATCGTTAGACAGACTTTCCCAACTTATTCCGCGAGGTCATTCCTGTTTACTTTATTGTTTATTCAACAATTCGTGCCACGATACGGACGTAGCTTACACTGGGGAATAGGATTCGAGGTTAGTTGTCGGTTAAATTGGTACTACATTTGGGAGAACTTAAGGTGTAGCTTACACTCCATATTTGTTATCCATGTGACATGTTATTTATTTGATTGTGGACAACTCTACGTTAGATAAGTAATAGGATAGAAGTTAAGGCCCATTAGGAAATATACAGTAATGATACAGGATCTCTGGGCGAGGCTTCGGAAATACCGTAAAACGGCTCAGTACTTGGTATAGCGCTGGAACCACCTCTGGTGAAGTACAAATGCGTGGAAGCCACAAAAAGGCCGTAGGTACAGTACTATGTTGAACATCGTTCAGAAACCCCAAATCATCACTGCTAGGATTCATTATAATTAGATCCTTAAACCTCATAACTACCCCTAAATAGCATATACTGACATCATAGCAAACACTCACGTAATCGATAGATCTCTCAGAAACTACACTACTTTTCTATTATTTTAGTTTAAAGTAGAATAGAAAACAAAACCCCTCAAAAAAGTTTTAAATCTCAGCTAAATTAACAAAGATAATTAATCCTCCTAAGATCCCATGCCCGTTGTGGTTTAAGAACGACACCTGAGTCATTCCTACCACTTATACAAGTAGTAGTGTAGCTTAGGCTTTCCTGCAAAATATAAATTTTTAAAACCCTCTGATCTGCAACCTGACTGGACAGATGCAACGACAAGGAAGCAATTCCTTGACCGACCATTGGGAGGCGATCAACTAGTCATACAAAGGAATAGATACGGGAACAATTTGGAAACTGGAGATATCAGTCGCTAAAAGAAAAACATCAGATTCATTACATCAGTTGTCAGCAAAAGATCTCGGGGCAACATCACTTCATTTTCTGCAATCTATCCTTTAGCTCTTAGTTATTTTCGTGAGGAAACTGGTTGAGTGATTGAAGAAAGGTTATACTGATGGAGCTCAAGTTCAATACATGAAGGCTGATGCCAACGAAGTTCAGAATCCATTGGAGATGACACAGTCAACCACTCAGATCCTCAGCTCACAGTCGTATAAACGATAAGGGAGTTCTGCGTTCCTTTCTCAAGTTTATTTATCCGTTTTTGCAAGATTATATCGACCTATATCCCATTCCAAACACTAAGTGTGGGATCCTTGGACTCCACAAAATACTAAGAGATATTTTCCATAATTAGTAGAAATTCTAAGTGTAGGATACTTCGACAAGAGGTACTCAATGCATAGATTCGAACATTAGGGACAATGTTCCTCTAAGTGTGGGATGTACGGTCTGCAACCGCAAGTTTAACCTCTTGTCCGTAAGTCAAACAATATTTTCATTAAAAGGCTAAAAATAGAGAAATTTTCAAAAATTTTGGGATTCAAAAGCAACACTTTAGAACCTCTATTTTCCAAAAATGTAAATTACAACAAGAAACGAGTTTTAACAAAGAAACAAAACTGTTTACTTAGAATAAGATACAGACGAAAAGGGAAACACATGGCTAGGCATTGACCAAAACATTCGATTCGTGAGGTTTGAGCCCGTGACTAGCATTCATCATTTAAAATGCTTCACTTTTCGTTTCATGTGTGTGCCGATGTATGCATTTGAATTAGAACTTGCTCTTGCAATACATTTTGAGATCACACCAATGAGTGCCATACGTGGAATAGGTACAATCTATCTTGATAACTTCTAAGGAATCTCAACACCCTCTCACCACCAAACATCCACTCACTCAACATCCACTTTCCACCCAATCAAAACCTCCTTTTATTCATTCCGAACCCACAGAAGTAACATCTTCCAAAAATTTTCAGAGACACTCTCGATTTCCCTAGACTTTTGCAAGAAAAGCCATCACAACCCAATACCATAAGAAACCTTTCGGGCTATAAAATATATCCATCGGTGAGGTCGGCATGATAAAAAGAAAAGAAAAATAGAAAAGGAAGAAAACAAGAACCATATATCCCGGCACTACCAAGAAAAGGTCCAGAAGAGGAAATTAAAAATCCAAAAAGGGTTACGCTACCAAGTCTTTTCAAAATCTGAGAAATTTCAAAAGAGACTCTCTTAAGAAAAGAACCCCAGTTTGAGAAAATACAAGGAAAACCCATCACACCCCTCATCACATACCTTCTTTAAAACCAAACACTCAATTCCTTTCTAAGATGTCTTGAAAGATTAGTACCGTTCTCATCAAGCTTATGACGAGAATGCTGCATGACTGGCTATCTGAGTGATTGACACTAGCAAGTAGGAAACCCTAAACACCTGAGTGATTTGAGTGACCCACTGTGAGGATTGCCTAGTCATGATTATCATCTAAGTTGCTCGAAGAAGGTATCAAATTCTATAAACCTTTAGTTTCCCGTAAAAACTCTTTCATAACTGTAACTTTATATTCTTTAGAAATAGTCTTTCTAAAAATAAGTGCAATTAGAATCATTCCAAAAGCCTTTCATGAATGAGTTTGCTTGAGGACAAGCAAAGTTCTAAGTGTGGGATACTTGATATCGCGTAAAAAGTCATGTTCTTACTACCGATATCTCTCTCATTCTAGAACGATTCTTGACATTTTAAACTCAAAAAATAGTACAAATCAATGATATTATGCCAAGATGGTCAAAACAAGGTTGCACGGTAAAAATCAAGCAAAACGGATTAAAAATGAAGATTCCACGCACAATTGAAGATTCAAGGCATCAAAACGAGATTTCAAAACAAAATTTTGCATCACCAACATCCATCTCATCCAAGATGTTTGTTTTCAAATTACAAATCCAACAGAAGAAGAATCAACAAAAATGGACAAAGAATGAAGATTCTACGTACGCCGGAAGATCCAAATGATTCGTACAAAACATCCAAAGATGAGAGACATATTTATGTGATATCTTTTCATCAAAGTCTTTATTTTTGAATTACGAATTCAACGCAAAAAGAATCAACGCAAATGGACGCATAACGAAGAAGATACGTGCGAATTAAGAAACGCAGCGAAAGACGGCGAACCGGGATGGGTGGCAGCCAGCCGCCACCGGCCAACCACCAGCCGCCGCCGGCCTACAGGTGGGCGGCTCCGGCCTCCCCTCACCCATCTCTTTTCCGCTTTTTGGTCCTTGCGCGTACCTGGTGCACCACCTTTCCATGCTTTGTCGTACCCGGTGCACCACCTTTCCATGCTTTTTCGTACTCGGTACACCACTTTTCCACCTTTTTCTAATGTGAGCCTCTAGTTGCTAACTTGAGCCAAAATTCAAGTATAAATAGGTGCCTTGGGTTCACATTTTAGCCAACCCTTATCTTTTCCTACATTCTCTAAAATCATTAATTATGTAATAGTTAGTAGTAGCTAGCTTAGCAATGTAACGCATTGGAATATTCGGAAGTAATATAAGCATCGTTTTGCTCGCAATACTTATGGGTAATATCTATCCTTTCTTTTATTAATTATTTGTAATGTTCTTTGTAAGTCCCTAGTTCTAGGATCGATAACTTCATTATCTGTAGTATTAAGGTGCGAAATTCCTTAATACGATGTTATCTTACTAACAACGAATATATTCACATTTCGGTTAACTAATCACTTTGTTTTAAACAAATAATTGTCAAAACCTAGTCGTTAGGTTTATTCTCTTTTCTCTGGAAATTGAATTCGCAGGTTATGATTGTGATAGCAAAAGTTCTAATCAAAAGTTGTTATATTTTTCACGAATGAAAACATATAAATATGTCGTCTCAAGTCGCAGCCTTTGGGCCTACGAGTTGACTCAACTCGCTACGCAGCCCAAGCCCATGCTCAACTCAACTCGTTTGTCACCTATTGAGTTTGGCTCTGCGAGTTCAGATCTCATCTCGCTTCGCAATCCTTTGCGACCTGAGATCTCGACTCGCAGCAAACGTAATTATTAAAATACAATATTTCTTCTATCATTAAAAACAAAATATTCATTTACAAATCTAAACCAGTACACAAACATAATAATAATTACACTAGTCCTATTTTAAGCTAGATCTGTTGTCACATTCTATGTCTCAACAGACTCCCCCTTGACAATAGCTCTAGCGTCTTTATCTTCACGCTTGTCTTTAGTCTTCATTTGTAAATTTTACTTCCTGCGTACATCTTCATCTTGATACAAGTCTTAACCATCATCTGATAATCTCGTGCTAAATCACCCCATGCTTCTGTCGTCAAGATTCTATTTTCATGTAACTTTATCAAGTCTTTCTTCGACATATTCATTAGGTGTCGATGGTCATAAACTTTAAGGATCTCACGCTCACCACTCTCAACCTCATCATCTGCTTCAACCATGACAGCTTCTCCTGTTTCCGAATCCACATACCAATATTTTATATTTTCCAAACTATCTTGTGGCATTGTCTTCAAAGGAATTTGCTGTACACATTTGACAGATGGATAAATCTTCTTTCTTCTTCTTCTTCCTGTACTTTGACTTCGTTCTGCCAACTTGATAGTCTTTCCCTTTCTTGGCTTAATCTTTTCAAACTTATTAGCTCTAACCTCAGTCTTGATTATGTGTTCAACTTATCTTCCAACAAAATCATCACTTGGGTTATTCAAAGGTAATCGAGCCAAATCTCGAATCTCAAATCTAGGCAAAGAACTAAACACTGCAAGCTTTCGCTCAAAATATTGAACTCCGTCAAACCTTTTAATTGCAAATAGCTTCAGCTCAAAATCAAAGTACCAACCAATAATCCCTCTTTTAGGTTCCCGTTTCCCAGTTATATCAACTTCAGAAACTCCAACCTTCTTTTTCTGTTTTGGATGTTTTCTAAGAAAAACTGCTGGATTCTTGGTAGGAATCAAGATTTCATTATTTTCAGAATCAGTTGAGTCATCGATTTCTTCATCTACATTGACAACTGTTGGACCTTGATCATTTTCAATAATAACTTCTGTCCTAGATGGGCTCACATGGTATTCATCAACATTAGCATCTGGATCTACACCCATGTCTTGCTCATTCTCAGTAACAGCAGTCCAATCCTCAGGTGGGTGAAATTCCCCCTCTTCAAGATCATAATCAATCTCTTCATCTATCTCATCCAAAATATCATTTTCTGAATCTGATAGATCTAGACTTTCCATTTCTAGAGAAAACAAACAAACACAAATGTATTAATGATTTAAATTCTCTTATTGATTTCCCTGAATCAATCTAAGAATTCCAATACTAATCCTTTTGTGTAATTAATATAAACGCGAAATATATATATAACTTATAAATCTTTTATTGATATCCCTGAATCAATCTAAGATTTCCTAAGTCTTATATCAAACACTTAACAAACATTAATTAAATTTAAACTCTAATGTACTGTGAATAATCACCAAACATTTATGTTTACAATTAATTAACTTATATAATTTCCAAGACTTAATTAAACTGTTATATAATAAAACTTAACTTTCAATTATATCTTTAAATTATATATCATTTGTCTAGTTAAAAATCATACAAATTTAACTTGTCAGTTATAAAAACTCTCAAGTCTAAAATGTCTAAGTTAAAATAAACTTTGACCGCTGAAATAAATCAAAACACGCTGCTCGACTTCTCAATGAGTCAGAAGACTTTCGATCACTAATTTAGTTAACCTTTTTAAAATCAAATAACTTAAACAATTTATAATATATTTTACTTGTAATAATAATAATCTCAAGCCGAATATATTACAAAAACTATTAAGTTACAATTATTCAGTTACAATTATACATTACAATTATAATTCAACTAAATTCTAAGTACAAATATCTACACAAGTCTAAGCTGTCTTACCAGCTTCACATGTACCCGCAGTACTTGTACCATCACCATCACCACCAGCTCCAACACTCGTAGACTCCCCCTGAATAATAGCTTGCTCACCGGTCTTTGAAGGACCAGTCGGCTCACCATCTTTCTGAGCATCGGGATCATCATCTTCATCATCTCTTCTCTTCTTTGCTAACTCATCCTCTTTGCAAGCTTCATGATATATCATTATCTCCCCCTGAGCTGACTGTCCTGAATGCACTCTCAACACTAAACGTTCTAAGTGTTCAAGCTTCAGTCGCTGGGCAGTAAAATCAGCAAGCAAAGTATCATGAGTCTTCAGCAGTGTCAAATGTGATTCACTGATATGAACCATCTGCTGAGCAAGAGAAACATTCTCAGCTAACAACCCCGGAATCCTGGATGTACTCTATTCTAATTCCTTAACTCTTGACTCTAAGGATGTAATCCTTTCAACACTAGTCTTCGGAATAACAGAAATTGTTGATGGTCCAGGCGGCGTCACTGAAGCAATGTATGATTCATGTGTGAGTGATGGAATGGCTTGAGATAACGCTTCTTTGAGAAGAAGCTGCAAATCTACTAGCTTTATTAGTCGGAAACTGAGCATCATGCACCAGTTCTGCAACTCCCTCTTCAATAGTCTTGGAGACCATTTTTGGTTCCATTGACTCAAGCAGTTTCTTAGCCTATAAAGTTAGATATAATTAAATAAGTAATTGTTACAGATAACTCTATCTCAATCTCTAATTAAATATTTATAATACTCGTAGTACTAAACCTTTATCTCATACCTCAGATGGTACAGATACTGGTTCAGTAACCACCGGTATCATCATCTCCACCTGGGATGTATCTTGAGCAACTGTCACAGAATTAACTGTCTCAGTTTAACTCCTGATAAACAACAAGTTAAGATTATCTAACTTTAAATAAAACATACCATCCTAAATGATCAAAGTCCTGGAACGCTTACGGCGTTGAGAAATAAGAGAAATATCCTCTTCCTCAGGACCCTCATCAATAATACTGAAGTCTGGATCGACTTCCTTAGCCTTTCTCTTTTCCTTCAGTGCTGGATCTAGAATCATCCTAGATCGGTATCTAAGATAACCAGCATCTGGAGGTGGAGAAGGAGTACTATCATCATCATCCGAAGCCGATACACCATCACGGCCTCCAGATGGACCAACATTAGAATCCTAAATATTAAATATATTAAACATTTATGATTAGCTAAAAGCTCTATCATACAAGTTCTATATAGTTATGATTAATCTGATAAATACCTTAGAAGGTAAACCCTCAGATCCATCTAGCTGTCCCTGCTCACCCTCAGGTCGAGTGACCTCTGGGTCTGCAGTCTCAGCTCCCTGATCATAATGATATTTATATTTTATAATCAGAAATATTATCTAATTAACTAAATATCTATAACCTTTGTATTATATAATAATAATTTGATAATAATATAACAACTAAATACCTATATTACTATATAATTATAAAATTACCTCAGGTGAAGCAACATAACTATCAATATCCCGTAGCAAGATATCAGTAGCATCATCATGCTCTACCAGCACCTCCTGTATCACCTGAGTAGCAACATCTGGGTTCACCTGTTCCCCAGCATGTGTAGGTTATTCCAACACATCCTCAATGAGCTCTTGTGGATCTTCAGAAGGAACCACATCAGCTCTCGGGTCCGGAACAGCAACATCAGCACCAACATCCAACCAACCATTGTTCGGTAGCGTCACATAGGCAGGATCAATAATAAAACCAAAAAGCTCTCGCTCCTCAGGGTTTATTACCCCTTCCTTCCTCACTGTCTGCAGAAATATCGCATTGTAGCCTCTGAGCCCAATAGTATCTACACGTAAAAATGGCCCAGGAATAACAAGCTCTGGCAGACGAGCGCGAATAATCAGCATACAAAAACGTGGATAAACCAGAAACCGTGATCTAACAGAACCCGAAATCTGTCTAACCAGCTCTCCAAAAATATAATCACAAAAACTGTATGGTTTATTATAAACCAGTGACAGTGCAGCTGATACAAGGGCAGGGCTCAATTCATCGAAACCTCCCTTCTTTGGTGCAAAAACCATGACAATAACATGCCACGAAAACCTCCACTGTCAAATAACCAGAGGTTTTTGGAACTGTCTTCCTCTTCTATCTCCCGTATAGCCCATACGGCCTATAGCTCCCTCAATAAAATCACTAGGGTACTCAGTCGGACCATCTTCTTGGTCTACTGTCCCCAATTGTAAAATCTGACGTAAATCAGAAGCAGAGAAAACAGCAGGTCTCTGATTAACCGTAGTACGTATCACTGGTGGATTGACGGTCTGATCATACTGAATATTCATCCAAAAATCATTCAGTATCGTCTGAGAGATATGAGGAGACTCGGTAATCGCATACCGAATGCGTGAACGTGCAAAGAATGACAACACTTGAGCAACTTGATGTGCTCCACGTGCTGAAAGATCCAGATCGACAAGAATATTGTGACCTTTATCAAATTGTCTCTCCATATCTATAAAAATACAAATGACAAAAACAATTAACGCACGTTAATCAATTGTAAATTATAACGTATTATGAATAACAATTCATCAAACATCTTAGTTTTTAAAATTATATATAACTTGTTACATTAAAATCTCAAGTCGTATATAATTATTGCTAACATATATAACTTATTACTGATAAGTCATAAGTTCAATATGTATGTCTCATTAATTATTTGTTAATTTGAAATTCTCAAGTCGTTAACATTTCTTAAGAAATATAAGTTATACCGCTAATATAAATATAGAACACGCCACTCAATTACCTCTTGAATTGGTAGACTTTCGATATAAACATATATAATTTTGATACAAGTCCATGATATAAAAGTGATTACTGAAAAAGTCTTAACATTTATATAAATTTCTTTTAAAATTTTAAAATTTTCTAAATACTGGACTCGCAGAAGCATCATGTGCGAATCGAGTTCAACTCGGGTCGCCACTCAGCTCGCAACAAAGTCAACTCGCTAACCAAGTCAAGTCGCAACTCGACTAGCAAGTCGATTCGCTATTCAACTCGGTCCGCAAGTCTACAAGTCAGAATCTCAACTCGCTAAAGTAAATCTGCGAGTTGAGTCTGCGTTCAATTCGCAAAGAAAAATCTGCGAATCGAAATTATGGTCAACTCGCAACATGAACTGTGGTTGCGAGTCGAAACAAAAATCGATTAAACTCTCAATTATATGAAGATCTATCGATTAGTTTACGTTCAGTAAGGTGCGTTTAACATTAATCCACAAGATTCTTGTCAAATAACACCTTTAATCTACGAAAACCGTTTAAAATTTAAAGCGAAACCCTAAGTCAATAAAACCATCGATTTCGTGTAATTTAAATGGTGAAATCCGTTGGTTTATACCTCAAAATGTTCGCAATACAAAAGTGTATAAAATCTACGAATCAAAAACTCTTCCTTGTGATTAGCAGGATCGAAATCAAATGAAAAATGTATTTCGTCTCGTTTCGCACTATCTGGATTCGCAAGGTGAAGTGAACTCGCAAATGTGAAATGGGTTCAGTGGCTTTGACTCGTTTGACCTCGCACCTCTTATACTGTTACTCAATTCGCAAGGTTAATTTCAACTCGCAAGATTGGACTCGCTTCGCAGCTTTGACCAGTCAAACTCGCAAATTTTGAATAAAAATGCAAATTAAATACAAAGTATAATTATAACCCCATTCACAATTAATAGTTAACTCTGTAACTATGTAGCCTAAACATTTTAAAGAAAATGTTTTCGCTTAATTTTTCCTCAATGATAATCTTCTTACATATATTAACCGACTAAACCCGTGATACAGTTAATCTTGTATAAAGAAAAATCTAGAGCTAAAATTATGTACTTATATACCTTTATGGTCTTAAGTATAAAGACAAGTCTAAAATATATCTATATAAGTTAATAGAAAAATTAACCGCCGATATAAAATCAGGACACGCTTCTCGACTTTGTGACACCCGACGATTTAGGGTTACTGATTAACCCTCTAGAAACCCTAATTACGTGTGTTTAGTTTTGTAT
This sequence comes from Pseudognaphalium luteoalbum, assembly GCA_963422505.1. Classification (NCBI taxonomy): domain Eukaryota; kingdom Viridiplantae; phylum Streptophyta; class Magnoliopsida; order Asterales; family Asteraceae; genus Pseudognaphalium; species Pseudognaphalium luteoalbum. Next base: position 57,065,628 of record OY730196.1, read on the forward strand.
TAGGCTAAATGCTTGTAATTACTTGAAACTATTTGTATATTTATGTGAATATACACTTCCGTAATTGATTTATATTACGCTACGTAATTCGTTGTAATTACGCTTACGCAATTCGGTGAAATTGTGCAAAACAACCGGACGGAGTCCGACAGTATATACGACGTTGGTGAAAACTTTTCTATAAATAACTTAAATCTATTTTTAGAAGTTATTTATCATATATTATTATTTTAATATAATAATACCCGAGAAACCTAGACGTTTTGGTTAAAACGTCTCAAACGCAACGAAAACGCGCAGAACGCGCCCGACAATCGAACGAAATTCAAAATATATTTTTGAATCTAAAATAAAACTAATTAGTGAAAAGCTATTAGTTAATATATCGTGTCTTTAAACGATAACGAAAAACGTCCAAATAAAACGTCACGCGATTTAAAATTCGTACAACGAACGCGCAAATCGAGATCGATAAATTAACGAAACATTTTTATAAATGTTTTTCAAGTATTTAGACCAAACACTTCAAATAAAAATATTGAAACTTAAATCGTTACTTAAAAACGCATATTAAACGTTTAACACCAAACCGAACGAGTAAACGAACCTAAAACGCAACAAATAAAGCTAGGAATGGAAAATGACCAAAATACCCTTGGTGGGCCCCCCTTGGCCGGCCCCCTCTCCAGCTCATGGCTGCCCATTCCACTTCCCCCACTCACTTTCCATGCAAATGTCATGATTTCACTTTAATCCCTTACACCACTCAAACTACATGCATTCTTACACACTCCTCATTTCACTCCACCTCCTTTTCTCTCAAACTCTCTCAATCCTCTCTCTAAAAATCTGATACTCCAGCCCCAAAATCATCTACTAACCACTCTTACACCACCATCAATCATCATCTTCATCAAGAAATCACAAGGAAGAAGCTTGGATCATCACCATCATCATCCACTCTTGTTCTTCTACATCATTCTTTGTGAGAATCACTAATCCTTTCACTTATTTTACTTTAATACTACTGATTTCAATATTATAAAGCTCATCTATCATGATTATGTCCAAATGTAAGCTCAAAATACGTTTTTATGATTTATACACATGAACACATAATCTGTCTCAGAAAAGTCAGTTTACTAAAACACTCATAACTTGAGTTCTACAAAGAATTAGAAGATGCATTTTTTTTTAAAAGTTGCGTATTGAGAAGATATACAAAAAGTTCTTCTATGACTCCTTCCAGAAACCTACGGATTTTCTTAGAAATATGAATCTAGGCGACTGACCTGCATGAAATTGAAAACTGTGTATGGATTCATCCATAAATTTTATGCCTAACAAGATGGACACCATAATTAATGGAAAAATTAAGTTAACCTCTAGACATATGGTAGAACAGCTGGTAAAAATCTTGGACTCTAACTCGGAATATAGCTAGTTAAGAAAAATAGAGAAAGTAAACCGACAAACCGAGAAACATGAACATGGACTGTTTTTGGACTTTTATAAAAACCGAGACTCTTGGTGAACTCCGGCATGAACCGACAACATATTTGGACCTTATAAACTGATATTTGGGTTGGGTGAAAGTTTCGGGTCAAACCGAGTAAGTTTGACCAAGTCAACAAAAGTGGCTCGTTTTCGAAAAACTTACTATTTTTGGAAAGTGGTAGCAAAAATGGGTTTGGGTGACTTAATTAGAAATTTGGACCAAAAACTAATTTTAGAAAGTTTCCCGAACGAAAACCGACACTTGAGAACACTTGGACAAAAATTGAATTTTTGGTCAGACCCTTAGTGTCGCATGACCATGCGACACTAACCTAAATGTCGCATAACCTGCGACACTACCCCTAGTGTCGCATAACAAACAGTGGAAACTACAAAATACGCTAACAGTGGTAACTATGCGACACTACCTGCGACACTTGCCTAAGTGTCGCATAACCAACAGTGGAAACTAAAAATACACTAACAGTGGTAACTATGCGACACTACCTGCGACACTTGCCTAAGTGTCGCATAACAAACAGTGGTAACACTTGCGACACTAACAGTGGAAACCTTGCGACACTCACTGCGACACTTACCCTAGTGTCGCATGACATGCGACACTGACACTAGTGTCGCAAAAGACAGAATGTTTTAAATTATTCTCACTAAGTATCGAACATGAGTAACAACTTATAACCACACAATATACATACTGTAACAAGTATACGATGACACAAACTTGATAATAATGTCTTAAAGAATTATTATTACAAACTTTCACCAACGGGTCGTACACGTTTTTGATAAACGAACTTGAACTACTATTTGGACATACTAGTTGATGAACTAGCTTTAGGTGGACATAAAACCCCCACCTACCCGATTGGCTTAAGTGGACATTAACCCCCACTTATACAATCGCTATAGATGGTCTTTTGAGACATCTACTTATACAACCTCATACGTCTAGGGCGTTAGGAGGTTGCACACGGGAACGAGAACACCCACTGCTTGCTACTTGATTATTGCTTGCTATCTGCTAAACCTTGGTGAGTTTCATAGCCCCTTTTTACTGTTTTCACTGGGGTGAGAATACATACAACTGTTTTTAAACTGCTTTATGATCACAAGTACTGGAAACAACTTTCGATACGCATTGCATGAGACCTGAATAATCCACTAAAGTCCTCTACTTATCATAGTCATTAAAATTTGTGCGTGAGTATTATTGGGTGGTACCATCAGGGTTTGACAAACCTCGTCCGGGCTAGTCGCGCTAGCCAACCCACGGGCGCAGTATTACTTGTGAATTAGAAGTGTATCGGATTAGTACACTTACCGGAGGCAAACAACGTTAAGCTTGACTATGAGACTCATGGCAATGGTATACCTATATTGCAGGAAGCAATACGTTTACTTATCGTTTGATAACGATACTTTTTACTTATCATTGGTGAATGATACATACTTATGAAATCTTGTGGATCATTTTAGCAACTGATTACTTATCAAACCTATGAACTCACCAACTTTATGTTGACCCTTTTAGTATGTATTTCTCAGGTAACCCGCCGCAGTAGGAAGCTTTTGGAAAGCTTAGCTCGAGTCGCATTGTTTTCAAAACATCAAGAGATTAGACTGCATGTAGCTGTATTTTGTAAATTCAGTATTGTATTAGAAATCTCTAATCGGTTTATGCGAACTCAAGAATCATTTTTGTAAACATTTGAATTATGGTAAATGTAACATTTTCAAACGTCTCATATAGAGGTCGTTTGCTTGATCTTTGTGTTGATGATATTGGATTTGGTCGGCGCCCCCGTGACACCTCCCACTTCCGCTGCCACGTGTCTTGGGGGTGTGACAGATTGGTATCAGAGCCAAAGGTTATAGCGAACTAGGATTGCATTAGTGACCTAGACTATAACCGTTAGGTTAGTTTTCCTTGTTTGGTATGACTGGTTCAGCAATTGCATCATTTGAATTTAATTTAACATAGCCTGATCAACTATGTACAATTAAAGGAGAATTGATGCAAGACCTGAAATAGTTATAGTGAATGGGAATGCATTAGAAGACTTTGACCGAGGATAGAAACGGGACCAACCCTATACGTGCTTATGTGCTAGGTTATTATATTCTATATATGACCTTAACCTCTCGTATACTAAACTCCTTGCCACAGAAATGGCAGACTCTTCTAACGTATCGTCAACCGGCTTGAACAACGAAACTCAAACGCGGTCCACTACTAGGGATACCACTCCCTTACCTATTCCTACGACACCGAACTCTCCCGAACCTCTTTACTACATGACCGGCGAAGCCCGGGTAGTACGAAGACGTCGAGGGAATGTCGGATCATCCCGAGCAAACCCTTACTCAAACTCTAATGCCAACGCCTCAACTAATAACCGCCGTTTGGCATACGCCCGTAGGTGGGACTGGCTCCCTACAACCCTAAACACATGGAGGTCTGAGGAAGCAATACAGATTCCTGCTGACCCCATGGACATTTCCCCGTACACACAAGAACCAATACACCATACTGTACCGGTGTTAGTAGCCCGACTGCATCGTCACGAAGAAAGGCTCGAAATCCTAGAACGAGATCATTATATAGTAGAAAATTACCTATTGTACCGAAACGATGATCGCATAACACAACTCCTTCAAGAACAGGAAAGCATGAACCATACTCTGGAAATGATTCATCAACAAGTTATAGATGACAGGAGTGCTACCGACCTCCTACAAGCAAGGTTGGAAGAAAGTGAACAACGTTCACGGGAAGCCGAGGAGTATGCTCGTGCACTCGAGCAGCGACTAACCTTAGCTGAAGAAGGTGCCAGGCAAACAAGCAGACTTGCGGATACTATAAATCGCCTCGTCACTCTAATGTCACGAGTAAACCTGCGTCAGGACTAGATCTACTTCTCCTATTGTAACCTATTGAGGCAGGATGTGCTCAAACTTATTATCCATTATTATGTTTTGTAAACTTTCGAATTCCTACCGGATGTAACATCCCCGGTACCTTTTGTAATCCTTGTGATTGTTGTCTTTTGAAACTCGTACTCTGTATTCAACTTTTCTGTCTAATGAAATACAGTTATCATTCTGAGTTGTTGTATGTTATTTCATTATATATACACATTTGATAAATCATAACCTCGCGCAAACCTCTTATATGTCTCATTTCATTGTTGTTCAGCATCATGCCTCCGAGACGACATACTTACACCGACACCGAAATCGCTCAAGTCATTGCACAGAGCGTAGCTCAAGTCCTTGTTGCCCAACAAAACCCGGGCGGCGGAGGCGCACCTGCTAACACAACTACTCAAAAACCCTGCACCTATAAGGACTTCTTGAACTGTAAACCCTTGTACTTCAAGGGATCTGAAGGAGCTATCGGTCTAATACGTTGGATCGAAAAGACCGAATCTGTTTTCCGAATCTGCAACTGTGCGGAGGAGGACAAAGTCAAATTCTCTACCTGCACCTTATCTGAAGGCGCACTCACCTGGTGGAACTCTTACTCCCAGACTCAGGGACTTGATGTCGCCTATCAACTTCCCTGGGAAGACCTCAAAGCAATGCTCAGGGAAGAGTACTGTCCCCGTGAGCAACTGCAACAACTTGAGGAAGAATTCTGGAAACTCTCTGTTCAGGGAAACGACATCACCACCTACACCACTCGATTCCACCAGCTATCTGTCTTATGCCCATCCATGGTGGACCCCGAATACAAACGTATCGAGAAATACATTTGGGGGCTACCAGAATCAATCCAAGGGAACGTCATCTCATCCAGACCCGGGACCATCCAAAGTGCTGTCCGCATGGCACATGAACTCATGGCCCAGATTGTCCGTCGAGGGTCAACCACTGAGAAAGCCATCGGGGACAACAAAAGGAAATGGTCTGGCAACAACCACAACCAACATCAACTGCAACCAAATAAAAAGGCCGAGACTGTTAAGGCCTACTCCTCTGGTTCAGGGACGGGGGAACGAAAGGGGTACGTTGGGAACAAACCTTACTGTTCCAAATGTACACGACACCATGATGGCCCTTGTACCTGTACTAAGTGCAAACGACAGGGACACCTAGCCAAAGATTGCAGAACCCCCAACCCAAACACCAACCCTAACACACCAAAGGCTTGTTTCGAGTGCGGCGACACTAGCCACTTCAGAAACAACTGCCCGAAACGCAACAACAACAACAACAGGAACAACAATAACAACAACAACCCTCGCGGTCGAGCTTTTGTACTCAATGCTGGAGAAGCTCGTCAAGACCCCAACGTTGTCACTGGTACGTTTCTCCTCAACGATTTAACCACTTCTGTATTATTCGATACCGGTGCTGATAAAAGTTTCATATCCGATAAATTCTGTCCACTACTAAACATCACACCCACTGCCTTAGATGCTAAGTTCACCATAGAATTAGCGAATGGCAAACTGATCGCAGCCAATAGTATAATACCTAATTGCACTTTAAACCTTGCCAACGAACTATTCCCTATAGACCTCATCCCCGTGGAAATCGGAAGCTTCGATATCATTGTAGGCATGGACTGGTTGTCCAAACATCGTGCCGAAATCGTTTGTTTCGAGAAAATCGTTCGTATTCCCCTCGTCGCCGGTAGAACCTTGATCATACAAGGGGAGACCGGTAAACCAACTTTGAACATCATTTCTTGTATGAAAACTCAAAAGTACCTGAGGAAAGGGTACTCGGCAATCCTCGCACATGTAACCGAAGAGAGGTTGGCTGAAAAGCGACTTGAGGATGTGCCCATCGTCCGAGACTATCCAGAAGTCTTTCCCGAAGACTTTCCAGGCCTACCCCCGCCTAGACAAGTCGAATTCCAGATTGACCTTGTGCCCAGAGCTGCACCCGTGGCGCGAGCCCCATACAGATTAGCCCCATCCGAGTTGCAGGAGTTATCCACTCAATTACAGGAACTCCTGGACAAGGGATTCATCCGACCAAGTTCCTCACCTTGGGGAGCTCCGGTCCTATTCGTTAAAAAGAAGGACGGATCCTTCAGAATGTGTATCGACTACCGCGAACTGAACAAACTTACCGTTAAGAACCGATACCCACTTCCAAGAATTGATGACCTGTTTGACCAACTTCAAGGTTCGAGCTTCTACTCGAAAATCGACCTACGGTCGGGTTATCATCAACTTCGAGTCCGAGACTCCGACATCCCAAAAACAGCTTTCAGAACCCGCTATGGGCATTACGAATTTCAAGTGATGCCTTTTGGCTTAACCAACGCACCGGCTGTATTCATGGACCTTATGAATCGGGTGTGTAAACCCTATCTAGATAAGTTTGTCATCGTGTTCATTGACGACATCTTGATCTACTCTCGCAACGAAACCGAACATGGCCAACACCTGAAAACCATCTTGGAATTACTCAGACACGAGGAGTTATACGCCAAGTTCTCCAAGTGTGAGTTCTGGATGCGAACCGTACAATTCCTAGGGCATGTCGTTGACAGTCAAGGGATACGTGTTGATCCAGCCAAGATCGAGGCCATTAAGTGCTGGGAAGCACCAACCACACCAACTGAGGTACGACAATTCTTAGGTCTCGCCGGATATTATCGACGATTCATTGAGAATTTCTCCAAAATAGCCTTGCCTTTAACCTCACTAACTCAGAAAGATAAGAAATTTGACTGGACCGATAAACAGGAGTCCGCCTTCCAACTTCTGAAACAGAAACTCTGCAGTGCACCAATCCTGTCCTTACCCGAAGGCACCGACGATTTCGTAGTTTACTGCGATGCCTCACGCCAAGGACTAGGTTGTGTGTTAATGCAACGTGAAAAAGTCATTGCCTACGCCTCTCGACAGCTCAAAATCCACGAAAAGAATTATACCACTCATGACCTTGAACTCGGAGCCGTCGTATTTGCTCTCAAAATCTGGAGGCATTACCTTTATGGCACTAAGTGCACCATCTTTACAGATCATAAAAGTCTCCAACACATATTTGATCAAAAAGATCTCAACATGAGGCAACGTCGCTGGGTCGAGTTGCTTACCGATTATGACTGCGAAATTAAATACCATCCTGGCAAAGCAAACGTTGTTGCTGATGCCCTCAGCCGAAAAGAACGTTCAAAACCCCTTCGTGTTCGAGCCCTTGGTGTAACCATTCACAATGATCTCACCACTTAAATCCACACCGCTCAACTTGAAGCACTCAAAAGTGAGAACATCAAAAACGAAGCCTTGCGAGGCATGGAAAAACAACTTGAAATCAAACCCGACGGAACCCGATACTTCTCCAACCGAATCTGGTTACCAAACTTTGGAAACCTGCGAAATTTGGTGATGGATGAAGCTCACAAATCTCGATACTCTATACATCCTGGTTCTGACAAGATGTATCACGACATTAAACAACTGTATTGGTGGCCCAACATGAAAGCTGACATAGCCACCTATGTTAGCAGATGTTTAACCTGTTCCAAGGTTAAGGCCGAATACCAGAAACCCTCCGGGTTACTACAACAACCCGAGATACCTCAATGGAAATGGGAAAACATAACCATGGACTTCATCACGAAACTACCGAAAACACCGAGCGGTTGCGATACCATTTGGGTGATCGTCGATCGTCTCACGAAATCCGCCCATTTCCTAGCCATCAAAGAAAACGACAAGATGGAGCGTCTGGCTCGCATCTACATCAAAGAGGTTGTGGCACGACATGGTATTCCCATATCAATCATCTCAGATAGAGATAGCCGCTTCACCTCTCGATTCTGGCAAACACTTCAACGAGCCCTCGGTACTCGCCTCGATTTGAGTACTGCTTATCATCCACAAACCGATGGTCAGAGTGAACGGACCATTCAAACCTTAGAAGACATGCTACGAGCTTGCGTAGTTGACTTCGGAAACACTTGGGAAAACCACCTACCCTTGTGTGAATTTTCCTACAACAACAGTTATCACACCAGCATTGATGCTGCACCATTCGAGGCACTTTATGGGAGAAAGTGTCGATCACCCATTTGTTGGACCGAAATCGGTGAAAGCCAACTCACTGGTCCTGAAATCATTCATGAAACAACCGAGAAAATCATGACTATTCAAAACCGGCTGAAAGCCGCACGTGATCGTCAGAAAAGCTATGCTGACGTGAGACGCAAACCACTCGAGTTCCAGGTTGGGGATCGAGTACTGTTAAAAGTATCACCTTGGAAGGGTGTTATTCGTTTTGGAAAACGCGGCAAACTAAACCCCAGGTACATCGGACCTTTTGAGATTCTTGAAAGAATTGGTCCGGTGGCATATCGACTGCAGCTACCACCACAACTTAGTAGCGTGCACAACACGTTCCACATTTCTAATCTAAAGAAATGTTTGTCTGATGAGACACTTGTAATTCCGCTCGATGAAATCCACATTGATGACAAACTCCATTTCGTCGAGGAACCTATTGAAATCATGGACCGTGAGGTCAAACATTTGAAACAGAGTCGTATTCCCATCGTTAAAGTCCGGTGGAATTCTAGGCGCGGTCCTGAATTCACTTGGGAACGGGAAGACCAAATGCGACTGAAACATCCACATCTATTCTTAGATACCTCACAGACCACAACAGCAAGCTAATTTCGGGACGAAATTCTCCTAACAGGGGGAGAATGTGACACCCGACGATTTAGGGTTACTGATTAACCCTCTAGAAACCCTAATTACGTGTGTTTAGTTTTGTATTAGGCTAAATGCTTGTAATTACTTGAAACTATTTGTATATTTATGTGAATATACACTTCCGTAATTGATTTATATTACGCTACGTAATTCGTTGTAATTACGCTTACGCAATTCGGTGAAATTGTGCAAAACAACCGGACGGAGTCCGACAGTATATACGACGTTGGTGAAAACTTTTCTATAAATAACTTAAATCTATTTTTAGAAGTTATTTATCATATATTATTATTTTAATATAATAATACCCGAGAAACCTAGACGTTTTGGTTAAAACGTCTCAAACGCAACGAAAACGCGCAGAACGCGCCCGACAATCGAACGAAATTCAAAATATATTTTTGAATCTAAAATAAAACTAATTAGTGAAAAGCTATTAGTTAATATATCGTGTCTTTAAACGATAACGAAAAACGTCCAAATAAAACGTCACGCGATTTAAAATTCGTACAACGAACGCGCAAATCGAGATCGATAAATTAACGAAACATTTTTATAAATGTTTTTCAAGTATTTAGACCAAACACTTCAAATAAAAATATTGAAACTTAAATCGTTACTTAAAAACGCATATTAAACGTTTAACACCAAACCGAACGAGTAAACGAACCTAAAACGCAACAAATAAAGCTAGGAATGGAAAATGACCAAAATACCCTTGGTGGGCCCCCCTTGGCCGGCCCCCTCTCCAGCTCATGGCTGCCCATTCCACTTCCCCCACTCACTTTCCATGCAAATGTCATGATTTCACTTTAATCCCTTACACCACTCAAACTACATGCATTCTTACACACTCCTCATTTCACTCCACCTCCTTTTCTCTCAAACTCTCTCAATCCTCTCTCTAAAAATCTGATACTCCAGCCCCAAAATCATCTACTAACCACTCTTACACCACCATCAATCATCATCTTCATCAAGAAATCACAAGGAAGAAGCTTGGATCATCACCATCATCATCCACTCTTGTTCTTCTACATCATTCTTTGTGAGAATCACTAATCCTTTCACTTATTTTACTTTAATACTACTGATTTCAATATTATAAAGCTCATCTATCATGATTATGTCCAAATGTAAGCTCAAAATACGTTTTTATGATTTATACACATGAACACATAATCTGTCTCAGAAAAGTCAGTTTACTAAAACACTCATAACTTGAGTTCTACAAAGAATTAGAAGATGCATTTTTTTTTAAAAGTTGCGTATTGAGAAGATATACAAAAAGTTCTTCTATGACTCCTTCCAGAAACCTACGGATTTTCTTAGAAATATGAATCTAGGCGACTGACCTGCATGAAATTGAAAACTGTGTATGGATTCATCCATAAATTTTATGCCTAACAAGATGGACACCATAATTAATGGAAAAATTAAGTTAACCTCTAGACATATGGTAGAACAGCTGGTAAAAATCTTGGACTCTAACTCGGAATATAGCTAGTTAAGAAAAATAGAGAAAGTAAACCGACAAACCGAGAAACATGAACATGGACTGTTTTTGGACTTTTATAAAAACCGAGACTCTTGGTGAACTCCGGCATGAACCGACAACATATTTGGACCTTATAAACTGATATTTGGGTTGGGTGAAAGTTTCGGGTCAAACCGAGTAAGTTTGACCAAGTCAACAAAAGTGGCTCGTTTTCGAAAAACTTACTATTTTTGGAAAGTGGTAACAAAAATGGGTTTGGGTGACTTAATTAGAAATTTGGACCAAAAACTAATTTTAGAAAGTTTCCCGAACGAAAACCGACACTTGAGAACACTTGGACAAAAATTGAATTTTTGGTCAGACCCTTAGTGTCGCATGACCATGCGACACTAACCTAAATGTCGCATAACCTGCGACACTACCCCTAGTGTCGCATAACAAACAGTGGAAACTACAAAATACGCTAACAGTGGTAACTATGCGACACTACCTGCGACACTTGCCTAAGTGTCGCATAACCAACAGTGGAAACTAAAAATACACTAACAGTGGTAACTATGCGACACTACCTGCGACACTTGCCTAAGTGTCGCATAACAAACAGTGGTAACACTTGCGACACTAACAGTGGAAACCTTGCGACACTCACTGCGACACTTACCCTAGTGTCGCATGACATGCGACACTGACACTAGTGTCGCAAAAGACAGAATGTTTTAAATTATTCTCACTAAGTATCGAACATGAGTAACAACTTATAACCACACATGATACATACTGTAACAAGTATACGATGACACAAACTTGATAATAATGTCTTAAAGAATTATTATTACAAACTTTCACCAACGGGTCGTACACGTTTTTGATAAACGAACTTGAACTACTATTTGGACATACTAGTTGATGAACTAGCTTTAGGTGGACATAAAACCCCCACCTACCCGATTGGCTTAAGTGGACATTAACCCCCACTTATACAATCGCTATAGATGGTCTTTTGAGACATCTACTTATACAACCTCATACGTCTAGGGCGTTAGGAGGTTGCACACGGGAACGAGAACACCCACTGCTTGCTACTTGATTATTGCTTGCTATCTGCTAAACCTTGGTGAGTTTCATAGCCCCTTTTTACTGTTTTCACTGGGGTGAGAATACATACAACTGTTTTTAAACTGCTTTATGATCACAAGTACTGGAAACAACTTTCGATACGCATTGCATGAGACCTGAATAATCCACTAAAGTCCTCTACTTATCATAGTCATTAAAATTTGTGCGTGAGTATTATTGGGTGGTACCATCAGGGTTTGACAAACCTCGTCCGGGCTAGTCGCGCTAGCCAACCCACGGGCGCAGTATTACTTGTGAATTAGAAGTGTATCGGATTAGTACACTTACCGGAGGCAAACAACGTTAAGCTTGACTATGAGACTCATGGCAATGGTATACCTATATTGCAGGAAGCAATACGTTTACTTATCGTTTGATAACGATACTTTTTACTTATCATTGGTGAATGATACATACTTATGAAATCTTGTGGATCATTTTAGCAACTGATTACTTATCAAACCTATGAACTCACCAACTTTATGTTGACCCTTTTAGTATGTATTTCTCAGGTAACCCGCCGCAGTAGGAAGCTTTTGGAAAGCTTAGCTCGAGTCGCATTGTTTTCAAAACATCAAGAGATTAGACTGCATGTAGCTGTATTTTGTAAATTCAGTATTGTATTAGAAATCTCTAATCGGTTTATGCGAACTCAAGAATCATTTTTGTAAACATTTGAATTATGGTAAATGTAACATTTTCAAACGTCTCATATAGAGGTCGTTTGCTTGATCTTTGTGTTGATGATATTGGATTTGGTCGGCGCCCCCGTGACACCTCCCACTTCCGCTGCCACGTGTCTTGGGGGTGTGACAGACTTCATGTGAGTCGGAAGACTTTCGATTAATATTCCTCGTAACCTATATATATATTATTTTTCAATTGGCAACACACATTTGTTCAACATAAAATAAATAGCCAGTATAATTCAATTCAAAATAAAAGGAAACTTTCTATTAATCATTAAACATAAATACAAATTAAGAAATAAAAATTTAAGAATACTAACATCTATGAAAGCAAACAACTTTAAAAAAATATCATGCTTAAAATCTTAACTGCTTTGGAATCATATTATGAAGAATAAGCTATACTAATTAGATTATAATAAGCATAAGACAATTGTTAGTATACATACCTCATAAAAAATAAATATAAGCACAATAAAATCACAACTTTAATCAGTAATAAACTTATATTTATAAAATTATATCTTATTTACCTTTATCCACATGATATAACACTTCTTTGAAAAAGAACTTATTATTTCTTATTATTCACAAAGGTGAATATTCAAATATCATAGTCAGTTCAAGACGATTACCGATATTATGATCCACATAAACAAATTACACACAGATTTCTGAGCAAAACTTTTATTGTTAATGTGCACAATATCTAGTATTTTCTACTATACAACATACTAAAGAATTCAAGTATAACACATAACACTGTATCTTGTATTAACAAGGTAGAGATTACTAAATGATGTTCTTTAGAAGCATATAACATACACTTGACACTAGATACTTTGTATCTTTCATATGTAAGGTAGAGGTTACTAAATGATGCTCTTTAGAAACATATAACTCACCTTTTGACATTATGATACTTTGTATCATTTTAAATTTATTTTTTTATTTTAGATCACAGTGCATGGCAGTACTATCATTCAATAATTAAGACATATGTCATACATTATATAGCAGATCACATTAGATAGACACATGAAATTTATACTTCTTAACTGCTCGGAAATCTTAGCATAACCTGCCTACCAATAAATCGTATGATGAACCTGACTAGACTTAAGTTATTCTTATCACTTGTTAAGTAAAAGGACAAGTTATAGTCAGTGGATATAGGTGTATAATAAGATAAATATAAGTGTAATCCTAGTTAAAAACCGTTATTCTAGTGCAATTTATAAGAATCTACTAACACATTGTACTTAATACTTAAGGTTATTATTCTTAGGCTTAATCTCCTAATGTACTATCATCTCCCAAGTTTTTACATCTAAGAACTTAAAGCTTTTTCTAAAAGAACTTCTTTTGTTCTTTTATTGGAGGTGATTCCCCTCAGGTAACAAGCAAATGAATGCTATACGCCCCCTTTTTTTTAAAAAAATAAAAAATAAACATAAAACTGACTACTAACTATTACAAAAATACCCTTGGAAGACTAATCAATCTGGATTTCTCATTCCGTTAAGTTGAACCAACGTTTCAAATCGAGCTCTGTCGAATGCCTTGGTGTATAAGTCTGCTAAGTTATCCAACGATGGAACCTTAACTAACTTTATCAAATTCTTCTCAGCACAGTCTCTAATAAAATGATTTCGAATATCAATGTGCTTAGTTTTACTGTGCTTCACCGGATTGTTGGTGATCGACATTGTCGATTCATTATCAATCATCATAGGAGTATTGGTTATATTTAACCCGTAATCCCGCAGTTGTTATTGAATCCAAAGAACTTGAGAACAACAGCTGCCAGCTGCAACATACTCAGCTTCACATGTAGAAATGGCTACTGAGCTTTGCTTCTTGCACTGCCAAGAAACTAATCTACCTCCTAAGAATTGACATCCTCCAGTTGTAGATTTCCTATTCTGATTGCATCCTCCATAATCCGAATCAGTATAAGCTAGAAGATCTAAGTCTCCATCAATCGGATACCAAAGTCCCAGCTTCGGTTTCCCTTTGAGGTAACGAAAGATCCTTTTCACAGCTTGCATATGTGACTCTTTCGGATTTGCCTGATATCTTGTGCAAATATAAATAGCAAACATAATGTCAGGCCTAGATGCAGTTAAATACATTAGTGATCCGATCATGGCTCTATAAAGAGTTAGATCCACATCGCTATCACTCGATGTATTTGGTCCAAGGTTGTGATTGACTGGAATTGGAGTATTATAGACCTTACTTTCATCCATCTTAAAGCGTTCCAATAGCTCATATGTATATTTAGATTGATGAATAAAGAATCCATCCTTCTTTTGATCAACTTGTAATCCTAAGAAGAAATTTAACTCTCCCATTGCAGACATCTCAAACCTTTTTCTCATGACTTTCTCAAATTCTTGACACATCTTTTCATCAGAAGATCCAAAGATAATATCATCAACATATACTTGTACTAATAGAAAGTCATTCTTGTTCCATTTTACAAAAAGTGTACTATCAATTGATCCTCTTGTAAATCCATTCTCAAGTAGATAAGTTGATAGCGTTCCATACCATGCCCTAGGTGCCTGATGTAATCCATATAGAGCCTTATTCAAACGATATACTCTATCTGGATAGTCAGAATCAGTAAACCCTGGCGGATGTGAAACATACACCAATTCTTCAACTTTTTCATACAAAAAGGCACTCTTAACATCCAACTGATAAACTTTGATACCTTTAAAAGAGGCAAATGCTAAGAATACTCTAATTGCTTCTAGCCTAGCAACTGGTGCAAACACTTCGTTGTAATCTATCCCTTCTTGTTGATTAAACCCTTGAACCACTAGACGAGCTTTATTGCGAGTAATGACTCCCCGGTCATCTCTCTTACACTTAAATACCCATCTAGTTCCAATTGGATATTCTCCCTTTGGAAGGTCAACCAACTCCCATACTTGTAATTTTGAGAACTGTTGCAGTTCTTCTTGCATAGCTTCAACCCACGAACTTTCTTTGAGAGCCATTTGCACATTTTTAGGCTCAACTTGTGAGATAAAGCATGAATATAGACATTGATTAGGAATCCCTGTCTCTTTCATAGCAGTATACAAGCTTTCTAAATTTTCAATTGTACTAGCTTTAGATTGAGTCCTAGTTTGAACGGGAGTATTAATATCACCGATGATATTTTCAACGGGATGATTCTTACTCATTCTTGTAATCGGTATAGGGTCAACTATTAACTCATCTCCTAAGTTAGTACCAATCTCTTCTAATGAAGGCATTTCTTCTGAACTTGCTGAAGAGATCTTTAAATGGTTCAAAGAAGTAAGTACATCATTAAACGTTGTTTGAAGATCCTCTTCAGAATCTTCTGTTTCTTGATACTTATCCTTTGAAAATTGTTGAGACTCACTTGAAGAAGCTTCATTTGAGTCATCTGTTGTCCGGATTCCAGATTTCGGAACACTTGATGTTGAAGATGAACCATTGTCCAAGTCTCCATTCAATAAGTGCTGTGAAATCTTTGAATCACTGACAAAGTCACTTATGGGAACTTTAAATGACTGAAAGAGATCTGAATAGTCAAATTGTCAATCTAATCCCTTATGCACAGCATGTACATAGCTCGTAACTTCAATGTTATAAACGATTTCCAGTCGTCCCGTGACTTTATTGAAAACTCTTTTATTTGGTGAGTTGGGCACATAACCTAGGAAAAATCCTTCGTCAGCCTTTTCAACAAATTTAGCTTGATTTCCTGTTTTCAATATTGTACAAGCAACTCCAAAGGGTTCAAATCCTTCCAGTATGTTGCAGCTGGTTTCTTATTGTTCAAAAGTTCATAACAAGTCTTGTTTTGCTTTTTCACCGTAAGAACTCTATTCAGAACATGACATGCTGTATTCACTGCTTCTGCCCAAAAGATGACCGGAAGCTTTGAATCTGCAAGAATTGTTCTAGCAGCTTCAATCAACGTTCGATTTTTCCTTTCAGCAACACCATTCTGTTGAGGTTCATATGGTGCACTGAATTGATGTTGTATCGCTTTTCTTAAGCAATAGATATTCAATGTTGAGTTCTTAAATTCCGTTCCATTATCACTACGAATACGCTTAACTCTTGTTTTATAGATATTCTCTATAAGATCAAAAAACTCCATTAAAATTCCTGGAGTTTCATCCTTAGATCCCAAAAAGAATACCCATGAGAATCTAGAGTAATCATCTGTGATAACTAAACAATACCACTTTCCACCTAGACTTCTCTTGCTTATTGGGCCAAAGAGATCCATGTGTAATTGTTCAAATGGCGAGGAGATTGTGTTTTCAGTCTTAGACCTGTGTGGTTTCTTGTGCTGCTTTACTTTTAGGCAAGGAACACACTTGTCTTCAGACTCGAAATGTTTCTGTGGTACACCTAGAACTAAACCATTCTTGGTTATAAAATTCATTTTTCGAAAGTTCAGATGTGCCATTCTCCTGTGCCATAAAAGTGCGTCTGCTTCTGAAGCCTTGGATAATAAACATGTCGACACCATTGAAAAATTAGAAACACCCATGTTTATAGCATAGATGTCCTTCTTCCTTGGTGCCCTCATCAAAATCCATTCTTCAGGAATTGTGAAACTTGGCTTCAGGACTAAAGCTTCCTTTTCATTGAAATGAACTGGATGGCCTTTATCGCAGACTTGGGAAACACTCACTAGGTTATGAGTTAGTTCTTCAACATAATTCACATCCTCTAGAGTCAAAGTTCCATTTGAAATTTTTTCTTTCCTAGTAATTACTCCTCCTTTGTCTCCTGCAAAATTTACTTTTTGCTTGAAACCTTCTCTGAAGTCCTTCAGTAGACTTCGTTCACCTGTCATGTGTCTTGAACATCCACCGTCTACATACCACCAGCTGTCCTTGTTCACAGTCTGCTCCTACACATAACAAGTTGTACACAGTTAGTTATCAAGAGGGACCCAAGCCATTACGGTCTTGGTTTGTCCCTGATCATCTACAATCTGAACCTCCTTAAAGTAACCATAACTGTTCCCATCGGGAGTCTTGGTAACCTTCACAGTAGTTTGAGACTGTTGATGATCTGTAGTCTTAGGCCTATGAGGAGAGTGAGTAGAAAACCTCCTAGGCACATACTTAGATCCCTGTGCACTCGAAGTAGAGCCATTCTCAAATTGACTATGGTTTCTACTTGGGGTCCTAAACCTCAAACGTGTCTTATCTCTTGGCTTATTGAAAGTATTTTCGTTTAGAGTATAAGCCCTTTTAGGTTTAGGTGGAGAGACACTATGATTACCATCTCTTTTCAGAATGTTTACAGGTTTGCTTCCTAATCCCGGTTTGGAGCCTAACCTATCTACAATCGAACTAGAAGTGATCGGTGTCTTTTCAATATTCACTAACTTATGTGATGCTTCCAACTTCTTATTTGGGCAACAGAAAGCTACGTGTCCTTTTTGGTGACACTTGAAGCAAGACATCTGTTTTCGTGACTTACTAACTTTTGCATCCGCTATCGGAGTCTTAGGCACTAAAGATTCAATCACATGTTCTTTATTAACCAGTTCATCAGTCTTAGTATCATTAATTACTCCACCCGGTACAAAATGTACTTTGGTGTGAGGAATTTTCTTACTATCATCAGATGAAGGGTTCTTAATAACACTCTTCTGTGCCTCTGACTGATCAGGTTTAGCTACTGATTTTTCAGAACATACTTCAGTCATTTCAGTATCTTCTGGAAGTCTAGTGTAATTCGAATTGAAAGGAGGAGGTGTCTCATTATAACCTAGTCCTGACTTATCCTTTACACTTTGTTGAGCATCTAGCATCTTGTCCATCTCAGTGGTTCTATTATTTTCTATTTTTCGATTTTGCTCAACTATCTTCAACTTACAGTCAGCTAACTCTTTCTCTTTATTAGCAATTGTCTGATTTAAGTCTTTTAGATTCATATAGAGATCATCTATGATGACAGCTTTTTCATTAATGGTATCTCTAAGTGCACTCCTATCATAAGCATTAGACTTAATTTTATCTTTTAAGTCCTGTTTATCATCACTTAACCTACGCACATCAATCTTAGCTAGTTCAAGTTCAGATCTAACAGTCTTATTAGATTCAGTCAATATGTTAACTTGAGAAGATAGTTTTTGTTTGAAACAGTTAAAACACTAACCTGTGACTGTAAATCAGTAACCAAATAACAGACATCAGCAAGAGTAAGAATATCAATACATACCCTTTTCTTGTCTGTTTGAATTTCAGCCATGCGTGCTACAAAGTCTTCAGGATTCATATTTTCAGTTGACTCCATGTACAACACGTCTTCATCACTTGCTTTCATTTCAACCTCAGGCACCTTTACATCACACTCTATATCTGTAGGCATGTAGGATGTTGACTCATCAATTTCAGCCATGAAAGCTTCATCAGACTAAGCTTTCCATTCATATGAGCCATCCAACTATTTTACAACCAAGGCTTTGGAAGCAAGAGTGCTTCCCGAACCCTGTTTTCCATTGCCAGCTTCTACTTTAGGTCGTTGGCATTCTCGAGCAAAGTGTCCGTAACCCTGATAGTTATAACACTTGATCTTGGTCTTATCAAACCCTGATCGATTGCCAACTACCTTTCTACCAGTTTTCTTTAAGAAATTCTTTACTCTTCTAGACAACATTGCAAGTTGATCCTGAAGTTCTATTTCTTCAAGATATTCAGGGTCTATCTGATCATAATCCTCTTCAAACAAAATTGGATCATTGAGTTTACCCTGAATGTAGTTCTCATACGAAGCTACAAAGGAAGCAAGAACAGATAATTGTTGTTCTGTAGATTTCACACTCATAGGCATCTTTTGATATTCTTGAGGTGACTTCTGAGTTGGTTTACCCTTTGCTTCACTACCAGATGAGGTAACAAGACACAGATCATCAGTAATCATTTCACCCTTTCCATCAGCATTACCAACAAATAAAGCAGTGGTCGAGCTCGAGGAAGCAGTAGAGATAGTATATTTTCCATGATATAGTCCCGGATCCTGAGCCTGATCAGAATCAGTATCTCTAGTCTCTTGGTGAAATCATAACCTCTGAGCTTATCAATTGCCTGCTCTAAGGTCATGGTTGCATACCTCTCATCATTGTCTTTAATCATTATGCCATGCATTTCCCACTTAGACGGTAAACCCTTAATAAACTTGTCGGTTTTCTCAGTCTCGGTAGTCACAATCTCATGGTCATCTAGCTCACTCAACAAATGGTAGTATCTTGTGGTATAAGCATCAAGATCTTCTCATTTCAAAGCTTTGAACACAGTAAACTGCTTTTTCTGGAGATTCCTCTTGCCTGCTTTAACTTGTGGACTACCTTCACACCTTTTCTCAAGAGCTGTCCACAAAGTTCTAGCAGTATGGAAGGACTTCAGTTGATGATTAAGTTCCTTAGGAAGACTCATCTTAATAGAAGAATGAGCCTTGTTTTCAACCTCAAATTCCTTCTTTTGTGCTTCACTCATCTGTTGATAAGTGAGAACCACAATAGCATTTTCAACAGATTGTGTAGGTGCCGTGTATCCATTCGTGATACACATCCAGATAGATAGATCATGAAATCTACAGTAAGATTCAAACCTATCCCTCCAGCTATAATAATCCTCAACTCTCAACAATTTTGGTGGAACATTAGATTTTCCAATCTCGTGGTCCATCTCAATCATTTTGCTAAGGTCAGACATCGTAAAGCTTAAAGTTAAAATGTATTCGCGAATTCAGAAAACAAAAAAAATCTCGACTCGCAAGAACTCAGTTCAACTCGCAATCTCAGCTCGACTCGCAGAATCTCGGTTCGCAAGTCTCAGTTTGGATCGCAGTGATGTCAACTCGCAAGTGATCTCGTTTCACAGGAGATCTCGGTTCGCAGAGTATTTCAACTCGCAACTTAGTTTGACTCGCAAAATGTCGACTCGCAAGTATGTCGACTCGCAAGTTCAACTCGGTTCGCAGACTTATCTGAAACCATAATCTCGACTCGCAAAACGGCTGAAAAATGCGAAAACCAAAAATTTCTAGTATTTTTACGATTGAGACAGGAAATTTCGACCGTAAACAAGCCCTAAATCGTCCAGAGAATGATTTTAATCGTTTTTACACACTAATGCACGTCAAAACAATCCTAAATCTCACGTGATTAACCCGAAAACTTCGAATTACCTTCGTTATCTTGCCCGAAAGCTCTGATACCAATTGTAAGTCCCTAGTTCTAGGGTCGATAACTTCGTTATCTGTAGTATTAAGGTGCGGAATTGCTTAATAGGATGTTATCTTACTAACAACGAATATATTCGCGTTTCGGTTAACTAATCACTTTGTTTTAAACAAATAATTGTCAAAATCTAGTCGTTAGGTTTATTCTCTTTTCTCTTGAAATTGAATTCGCAGGTTATGATTGTGATAGCAAAAGTTCTAATCAAAAGTTGTTATATTTTTCACGAATGAAAACATATAAATATGTCGTCTCAAGTTGCAGCCTTTGGGCCTGCGAGTTGACTCAACTCGCTACGCAGCCCAAGCCCATGCTCAACTCAACTCGTTTGTCACCTATTGAGTTTGGCTCTGTGAGTTCATATCTCATCTCGCTTCGCAATCCTTTGCGACCTGAGATCTCGACTCGCAGCAAACGTAATTATTAAAATACAATATTTTGTCTATCATTAAAAACAAAATATTCATTTACAAATCTAAACCAATACACAAACATAATAATAATTACACTAGTCCTATTTCAAGCTAGATCTGTTACCACATTCTATGTCTCAACATTCTTGTTTGATGTTTACAATTTATTAACATTAGAAATGTTTATTGCCATGATATGCGAGTAGTTGCTTATATCTTTGCCATGTTTTAGATAGTTATAATGGGATGGTATTAAATATTGTGAAGTAATGTGACGGCCCCTATTCGACTGTTCTCGGATATAGTGCTGGAAATGCTTTAAGTGGAGTACAAATGTACGGAAGTCCGAGAACGACCAAAGGTAGTTATATTACGGATCAATACTATAAATGTGCTAAATAAATTTCTGTTTATAGTTTAATTATAATATTATGAACGAATGATGGAACGTTTGGCCAACCACTTATGACCAGACTGCCCCAACTTATTCCGGTAGGGTAAAACCTGTTTATGCGACTATTTATTCAATAGACCATGCCATGATACGGACGTCTCCGATGATCGAGATTGGGGAATAGGATTCGAGGGTAGTCATTGGCCGATGTGTTCAGTACATTTGGGAGAACTTCCAGTGTATTGTAATTGTTTGTGTTTACTATCCATGTGACATATCTTCTAACTGATTGCGGACAACTCTACGTTAGTTAGTTGATAGGATCGTAAAAACAACTCATTCCAACATAGTTTAAATTTATAAAAAGAAACTTATATGAATGGGAATTATTATACTTTGTTATTGTTTAAATATATGACACTATACCTAATTTATGGAGCACCCGTTCTAGTAATCCACATGACTGCAACTTAGATAGTAGGGAGTCATGAACCTTAATTATGGTGAGTAGTTATCTGTACCCATGATGTGGAATAAGTAAGACACAGTGAAACCATTCGTTGTACATATTAGATTTACATTTCTGCACTGCTTTTTATTTAATTAGTTTAGAATGCCACTTTCACTGTCAATTACTCCTGACCGCACGTTAGACGTAAGAGGCCGTGGAATTACTCTGTAAAATACACTGTTTATTACTGAAAGGTATGGTCTGCATATGAAACACCTTTTGACAAACTGCGAATAATCCAGGGATGTATAACTGTTTGAAAAAGAGAGGTCTAGGTCATAAATCAAAGTAATTAGAGCTTAAGAAAAGTATTAACAAGGTCTAGAAAGGAAAGTCTTAGTGACTTAGATACATGAACCCCCTAGATCTTACATATTTGGTTCTTTAAACATAGCAAGTTAATAATTAGATACACATTTAGAAGAACGCGAGATAAGCTTATGTGTTAAGAACGGTCGGACCTATGAGACAATACGCTGCTTTATTCATGTACCTCGGTTTTTCACCAAGATAGGTTGCTTATCTTTCAACTAGGTAAGTATTGGGAGTTTAGCGTACTGCTCCGATCAGAATCACGATAAACTAGTTCCTAGTGACATGCCAATGGGAATTTAATTGGTAGGGTTCTAGTGTTTACACCAAAGTCTATTAAACTATTAATCTGAAAGTGTCCCCATCATAAACACCATCCCGGTATTATATTATCCCAAGTCATGGTGAACCACGTCTTCCCTATCCTTGGTTGTTCCATACGTACTAGCTAGCTTATTTTTAATTTCATTGTTAGTAGTTTAAATTAGATAAAAACAAAACAAAACCACCTATCTGAACCCCATCTTGAAGACTAAATTATTCAAATGAGCTCCGTTTCAAATTCGACCGTCTGGAGACGACCCTGATCATCCTTACCACGTATTAGTATCAGGTACTTGTACCTAGTACCAGTAGGTAGTTTGGAGGTTTAGGCCCTGAGCAAAATAAATTTTAAAACACCCTGATCACCCCTCAGTCGTTACAAAAACACCAACGGCACTGATGGCTGGGAGCGCATCACATGGGTACTGCATTACGGTGCTTCGGGCACTGCACTACGGCACGTGGTGCTGCATTTCATGGTACTTCGGTACTACATTCATAATACATTAGTATTACATTACTGTGCTTTTAGCTCTGCATTTTAGTACTTAGGGTACTACACTTTGACACCTCAGGGCTACACACAGTACGGGGATACTGTTTCATTGTCCATTAGTCTACTACAATGGCGTAGTCTTGGGTGATTACTGGACGCACTACTCAGTCATTATTTTGACTACACATTAAGACTGGCAGCTTAACTAACCACAAAACTTGAGACGTGGTAAAAAACGAGAACATAATAGAGGATCGACCCGACAGGTTTACATCCACACACAACACCGAAGATTTCGACTCCATTAGGGATAGAATCATTCCGCCTCGTGGTTCATCCTGGTTATGACAACTTCAAACATCTTTCGTAAACATTGAAGCCTGAAATCTTGCTACTCATGCTTTAAATAGTTCCTGATCTTTAATGTCGCACATAATCAAACCAATGTACAGTTGTACGTTGCTTCTTGTATGAACATTATGATAATCCTAACCTTGATGTAAAACCTCACGTATCATTTAATCCTTGTCATTAAAGCTTCTATCATGACGCAAAGACGACAACACTTCAGTCAAACCAAGCATGACCAATACTTTGCTTAACGGGTGACTACTGTTTTAACTACTTGAGACTTGTAAACATTCGGCGAGGAGACACCGCACAACATGCCTCCAGTCCGACCGTGTACGTACAAGGATTTTCTGAAGTATAAACCTCTAAACTTCGAAGGCACGAAAGGTGCCATTAGCCTGTTACACCTCCCAATTCAATCATTTGGCACTGCTGTGCCCATCCATAGTTGATCCGGAATACAAAAAGATCAAACACCATGTATAGGGACTTCCCCCGCATATTCAGAGTATGGTTACTGCCTCCAACTCTACAACCACTCTAGGTGCCGTTTGTATGGCACATAATCTTTTGGTACAAGTGGTTCACCAAGGAACACTTGCTGCCAAAGACACTTCAAAACCATCTAGAGATAACCAGTGTAAATGGATTGAAAACCCCAACCATTCAACCAACAAAAAACTTGCTGCTCCTGAGCCCTATACTGTTGACTCTAACGATTTAAAGTCAAACAAGGGGAGCAACTCTCCTGCTTCCGTGCTACATGCTTTGATAAATCTTTTCTTACTACTCGGAATTTCATTCGTTTCCTTAGATCCTAAATATACGATAGAGTTAAGAAATGACAGATCTTTTTCATCCGTCAATGTAACCCCTGATTTCACTTTAGAACTCCCTCCCTTTGTCTCGTACTATTGAGACCGGAGGCATCGTAACACACCATTAATATGCAACAACTACTCTAACACCGTACCATTATCCCTTATTCTGAGGAACCATATACCTCCGTACCGTATTTTAGTAATGACCGTTGTACAGATTTGTGATGAGTACAACCTGTTTCGTGCATCAAACTTTTACATGTCTTTAAATTGACAGCGTCTATCACGAAAACCTGTCTTAACATGAAACAATCATTTCATAGGAAACGACCAACCATTCCATCAACAATCTCACATCGGACAACGATCAACCCCGTGAGGAACAGACGATGTTTTCTTATCTCCTCACTTTGGAAAACGACACTGAATCCTTGAAAGACGAACCAATAAACAAAATGACAACACATGCACTGCCTACCATTGAGGGAACTGCTGAATCAACTCAAGCAAGTTCCACTCCCAACCTCACCACTACTGGACTTGATACTACCACTTTTGCCACCCATTCACTCACAAAGGGTGCACTTGCTACTAATAACACCAACATCGAAAATACCCAACGTACTGACATAACTCTTGACACTCTACGCAAACAACTAGCGGAGGCACAAGAGGAAATTGCTGACCTCCGTGAATACATTGAACAAAACAATGTACACCTTCTCAACCATGGCACTCGCCTGGTTTCAGTGGAGAAGACCCTAGGGAAAACTACTGCTACTACAACCAATAATTCAAAACACAAATCTTATGGTTGACAACACGACAACACAGACTACCCGACCTAGTGCCCCCACTGAAAAGGGCACTGTTACTTAAGTTCCCAAATCCAAAAAGGGATCAGAGAGAGAATCCCAACATTTGCCTTACTCAACCCGAAGCCAAAAGGGCGAAAACTGTTCAAGCCAACATTGTTCAAATCGAACCGAGGAATTACAAAGGATGCAAACCCTTTTGTTCACTATGCAATGGACACCATGATGGACCATGCGTACCGCCCTATAAACGATGCAGAAGTTATGGGCACCAATTTCAGGAATGCAAATTCCCCCTAAAGGTATAAACTCTAGGAGATCAGAAATTTGCTTCAAATGTGAAAACACTGGGCACATCAAGAGTAACTGCCCGCCACTGACTATCAAGAGTAACAACGATAAAGAGAGGAACATTCATGTTGAAACCTTCACAGACAACGCCTCCGAGACCAACTTTGACCCGAACACCACTGCGGGTACGTCTCTACACGATAACGCAATTGTTATACGATACTAATAGAGTTTGGTTACTCTACAACCATGCCGATCATCACAGACTTTGTGAACATTATAGGCTTCTCTAGGCTACTAGTACACCAAGTAGCTACTCTACGGTCACCGACTGACCAACTATCTGACCTTGTCCTTTGGACATCATGGTCAACCACGCCTAAACCTTCCCATATCTTTTCCCTAGTGTACAACTGGGCCTTCGCCTAACAAGGGGAGGAAGGCCACGTGACTTATACGTTACATCACATGATACGATCATGCAAACTACCACTTCGAACAATTTCGGGACGGAATTCTCTTAACAAGGGGAGAATGAGACACCCGCCAAATTAAGACTAGTTAATAGGTCCTAATCATTTCATAATACATATTATTAGTGCCGAGTTAGGCTAAGTGTGTGTTTCATTACGTGTATAATTATATACACACGCATTTACACGATTGGATTTAATCACGTCATTTATTATCGGCCGAATTCCGATACAAATTTATACGGACGTTGGTGAAAATTTTATTAAATAATATGGAATTATTTAATAACATTAATTATTACTTTATATTATAGTTATAATATAACAAACATATGCGTTTTGTTTAAAACGTAACCGAATGCGATGAAAATGCGTGGAACACGCCCAAAAAATGAAACTTATAAAAAATATATTTTTATAACTCATTTCTAAGTATATTGATAAAATACTTCAATTGGAATTAACACGATTTCACGCAATCAATTATAACGTTTAAAAACGTTACATAATACAAACGAACGTATGATTCGTAACCGACGACCAAACTAAATCCAAATATTATTTTGGTAACTTAAAATATATCATTTGGTGTAAGATACTCATTTAAAAATATCGAGTTTTAAACCGTTGCCTAATTATATTATATATAACGTATAACGTACGAATTAACGTTTAAACGACCGGAGAAACGAACACCGCACAGAGTGTAAATTAGGGGAACAAAAATTTGACCAACCACACCCCATTGGGGCCCTTAATAAGCCATTTCCAACCTCCCTTAATTTAGGGATCTTGTTTTCTTATTTCTTTGACTTAAAGCCCACAAACATGCACCCTTGTTCCCTCACTTTTCCATCTACCTTTCTCACTCCACTCTCATCTCTCTCTACTCCTCTTCCCCTCCTCCCCCACGAAATTCCTGATTCCACCATCATCCACCGTCATCACAATCATCAACCATCATCATTCTTTGAGGAGAAACACAAGAAACGGAGCTAGGAACACAAACCGAGCACTTTCCACTCATTTTCGGCTTAGATAATCTAATTCCTTGTAAGAACCATCAAACTCTTGCTAGAATTACTTTCTTTTCATAGATCTACATGCTAATACGTTTGTTCAACCATAAAATGTCCAAATCTATAGCATAAACACGTTTTTATGAAACATATATAAAAGTGTATAATCTGCCTAGAATTTTCATCTCACCAAATAGAGTATATCTCGAGTTATAAATCGAATTAGGACATGTATCATATATCAAGATCTTCTTCTTGAAGTCCTCTACAAAAAGTCCTTCTATGTCCCAACTTGAAAACCCACGGATTTTGATGGAGAGCCTGATTTGTGAGAGATAGACATTTTTAGCCGAATCTGGACACTTTTTGTTCTTGATTTTTATCAGCCCTCTAGATGAACACTATAATTCTTGGAAAAATTATGTTAAGTACTAGAAACCTAGATGTTCACCTGTGATTGTTGGTAGAACTTGATTCGGAGTAGAAGTTAGAGAAAATGAGAGATTTGTCAAGTTAAAATCTGGAAAACAAAAGTGTAAGGGCTGTTTTTGTAATTTTGAGAAAGTGACACTTCGAGGGACCCACGAAACATAAAGACAATTTTCTAAAGATTATTTAACATATTTAAGACTTACCTAAAAGTTTCGGGTCAAACCAAGCTCATTTGACCACATTCACAAAAATTAAACCACACCAGACCTTAGTGTCGCTATGGACCAAAATCCGATAGCGACACTAGCCCAATGTCGCCAAATTCGATTTGGTGTCGCCATAGAGACACTCAATCTTGAGTCGCTAAAATCAATTATGTCACATATAGAGACACTGACCTTGTGTCGCTACCTTATCGAATGTCGCCTATAGCGACACTAATCCTTGTGTCGCCAAAATTAATTTAATGTCGCATATAGCGACACTGACCATAGTGTCGCCATAATTGCCTAGTGTCGCCAAACTAGCGAAACTCAATCTAGTGTCGCCATTTACAGAAACTTCAAAATATTTTTACACTAAGTGTCGAACACAATATACATATGCTTTGATACTCGTACTCGTACACAATATACATATGCTTTGATAAGTATACAATACAATGAAACATATAATAACACTTTGAAATTGTTATTACAAACCGTCACCAACGGACCGTACATATTTTCGAAACTCAAACCTAAACAATTAAACCAAATCATTTGGACATTTCTAGTTGAATGAACAACTAGCATAGATGGTCTGTTGAGACGTCTACACATATTTATAACCTTGCGCGTTTTGAACGCCTAACATGTTACAGTCTTCGGACAACATCACACAGTACTACATCACATTTGCTTCACTGCAAATCATCAGAGGTGAGTTTCATAGCCCCTCATTTTCTGTTTTCAACCCAAGGGTGGGAATACATGCTCCGTTTTACTTTTTCATGTGAACACAAGTATGAAACATCGATACATTGACTGCATGAATTTGTTTTACCTAATCATCAAGCCCTCCACTACATGTTTGCTAGTATTGCTATAGCGTGAATGTTAGTGTATGGTACCATATGGGATTGACAATCCCCGTTCGGGATAGTCGCGCTACCACGACTGCGGTCGAATGGACGCATTATCATTTGTTCATATGTGTGTAGATTAGGCACATGTAGGAGGCAACCTCGCTCAGGTCCTTGAATGTGGATCCTTACACCCTCAGTTAAGCTCAAACTATGGCCTCATGACAGTAATATACAATCATTATTTTATTTGCTTGATTGCAAATCATCATACTTAAATCTTGTGGTTCATAACTCATATTTCATCATTATACAAACCTGTGAGCTCACCAGCTTTTAGCTGACCCTTTTAGCATGTATTCTCAGGTACACAACAGTAGGACTGCTCAGGACATTTATAGCTCGAGTCGCATGCAAATACAGACATCAAAAGATTTTCTTGCATTATTTTATTTTGTATAAATGGTAATGTTTTAAGATCTTTCAAATCAAGAAATCGAGCTATGTAATCAATATGACTATTGTAAACTTTATTACAAACAATGTATTTTGTAAAATGACGCATGTAGTGGTCGTTCACTTTATCTTATGTGTTGTCATTATTGATTAGTAGCACCCCAAAGCATCGCTTTCGCAAATCATTAAAATTGGGGGTGTTACAACATTTGCCTTACCCGGATGGTATTTGATCTTGCAATCGTAGTCGGTAAGCAACTCGACTCACCGACGTTGCCTCATGTTGAGATCCTTCTGATCGAATATGTGTTGGAGACTTTTGTGATCGGTAAATATGGTACTTCGAGTACCATATAGATAATGTCTCCAGATTTTGAGAGCGAACACCACGACCCTCAGCTCGAGGTCGTGAGTCATGTAGTTTTTCTCATGAACTTTAAGTTGTCAGGAAGCGTAGGCAATGACCTTGTCTCGTTGCATCAATATGCAACCGAGACCTTGGTAAGAAGCATCACAGTATACCACAAAGTCATCGTTGCCTTCGGGTAATGATAGAATAGGTGCACTACAAAGTTTAAGTTTCAGTAGCCGGAATGCTGACTCTTGCTTATCAGTCCAATCGAACTTCTTTTCCTTCTGAGTCAGTGTCGTGAGAGGTTGGGCTATTTTGGAGAAATTTTCGATGAACCGAAGATAATACCCCGCCAATCCCAAGAATTGACGTACCTTAGTTAGAGTGGTTGGTGCTTGCCATTTTTTGATAGCCTCGATTTTTGATGGATCAACATGAATTCCCTTACTGTCGATAACATGACCAAGGAATTGAACGGTTTCCATCCAGAACTTACACTTAGAGAATTTAGCATATAACTCCTCGTGTCTGAGTAGCTCTAGGATGGTTCTAAGATATTGCGCATGATCTTGTTCGTTGCGCGAATAGATGAGAATGTCATCGATAAAAACAATGAAAAACTTATCAAGATATGGTTTGCACACTCGATTCATAAGGTCCATGAATACAGCCGGTGCGTTGGTTACACCGAAGGGCATAACTTGAAACTCATAATGCCCATAGCGAGTTCGAAAAGTTGTTTTTGGAATATCATTGTCGCGAACTCGTAACTGATGATAACCTGATCGTAGATCAATCTTTGAATAAAAACTTGATCCCTGGAGTTGGTCGAACAGGTCATCAATGCGTGGAAGTGGATAACGGTTCTTTAAAGTTAACTTATTCAGTTCCCTGTAATCGATGCACATGCGAAAAGAACCATCCTTCTTTTTGACAAATAGAACCATGGCTTCCCAAGGCGAGGAACTCGGTCGAATGAATCCCTTATCCATGAGTTCTTGTAACTGAGTGGACAACTCCTGAAGTTCGGAAGGGGCTAAGCGGTATGGTACTCGTGCCACCAGTGTAGCACCTAGTACGAGTTTGATTGAGAACTCAACCTGCCTAGGCGGTGGAAGGCCAGGTAGTTCCTCGGGAAAGACTTCTGGAAAGTCTCAGACGATGGGCACATCCTCAAGTCGCTTCTCCTCCAACTTTTTCTCTGTAACGTGTGCGAGGATTGCCTGATAACCCTTTCTCAAGTATTTTCATGCAGGATATGATATTAAATCTCGACACACCGGTCTCCCCTTGTATGATCAGTGTACCATCGGTGGCGAGAGTTAAATGAATGATCTTGTCATAGCAGACGATTTCAGCTCGATGCTTGGATTACCAGTCCATGCCAACAATGATGTCGAAACTTCCGATTTCGACGGGTATGAGGTTGATAGGAAAGAGTTCGTTCGAGAGGTTTAAAGTGCAATCAGGTAACACACTATCGGCCTCGATTAGTTTTCCATTAGCTAACTCTATAGTGTATAAAGTATCTAATGCAACAGGGGTAATATCAAGTAGTGAGCTGAACTCATGTGATACAAAACTTTTATCAGTACCGGTATCAAACAGAACAGAAGCAATTAAATTGTTGATAAGGAACATACCCGTGACCACATTAGGGTCTTTACGGGCATCCTTAGAGTTGAGAATGAAAGCTCTACCTCTGGCGGTATTGTTGTTGTTGCCCTTGTTCTTCATCTTCGGACATTCTTTCTTGAAATTCCCGGTGTTCCCACATTCATAGCAGGCTTTGGATGGTTGGGTGTTGGTGTTGTTGTTGGTGGTGGGGGATCTACAGTCCTTGGTGAGGTGTCCGTACCTCTTGCAATTGTTGCAAACGGTACCACAAGGACCTTCATGGTGGCGATTGCACTTGAAACAATAAGGTTTGCTCCCGGTGTAACCCCGTCTGGTTTCGGTGGTTGAGTTGTAGGCTTTGATGGTGTCGGGTTTCTTTTTCTGGTTGTTGGAATTGTCGGACCATTTCCTTTTGTTGGAAGATGGAGTGGGTGTTTCCTGGCTATCACTCACAGCTATGAGTTCATGGGCCAACCGGATGGCACCATGAAGAGTGGTTTGGTTTGAAGAGGCGACGTTTCCCTGGACAGGTTCCGGAAGACCGCGAATATACTTCTTGATTCGCTCAGGTTCTGTACTTACCATGGCTGGGAGAAGAAGACCAAGTTGTTGGAACCTGCTGGTGTATCCAACAATATCGGTTCCCTGAACCTTTAAGTGCCAGAATTCTTCATCCAGCTTCTGTACTCATTCATGAGCTTCTTCTATAGATCCTCCCAAGGGAGTAGATAGGCGGTGTCAATACCCACGGACTGGACATATGAATTCCACCATGTGAGGGCACCGTCTGTGAAGGTGCAAGTAGAGAATTAGACTTTGTCATCCTCCGCACATTTGCTGATGCGGAAAACAGATTCCATTTTCTCGAACCATCTGATCAGACCGATGGCTCCTTCAATACGCTTGAAGTTCAAGGGTTTGCAGTTTAAGAAGTCCTTGTAGGAGCAAAGCTTGGTGACAGGAGTAGTTTCAGCAGTGTCATTACTCCTCCTGGACTTTTGTGGAGAATCCCGAGCCAAGGCCTCAGCCACTGCTTGGGAGATAAGGGATGCAAGCTGGGCATCGGTATAAGGTCTTGTCTTTAGCTGCATGATTCTTCAAAAGAAATGAAGATATATGAGATTTTGCAGAAGGATGGTGATTATCACAGATGTTCATATTTAAAGGTGATAATATAAAACATCACAACATGACAATCAATAGTATAAGATAAACAGGGAATTAAGGATAGATAACATGAGTCCAAAAGGTTACAACCATAGATGTTTTACAAAAGATGTCGGGGATGGTACCACCGGCCGAATTACAAAAGTCCTACGATAGCATAATAGATTACAAATAGACATTATACTAATCCTGATGTAGGTTTAGTTTGGATATCGCTGTAACAAGATGGGTAACGGTTTCAGCAAGTCTGCTGGTTTGTCGAGTGCCATCTTCAGCCAAAGTTAACCGTTGCTCCAGTACACGAG
The DNA here is from genome assembly GCA_963422505.1 of Pseudognaphalium luteoalbum. Lineage (NCBI taxonomy): Eukaryota > Viridiplantae > Streptophyta > Magnoliopsida > Asterales > Asteraceae > Pseudognaphalium > Pseudognaphalium luteoalbum. The sequence goes on from OY730196.1 coordinate 57,097,997, forward strand.
TGTACTCTTCAGCCTCCCGTGAACGTTGTTCACATTCTTCTAATCTGGCTTGCAAGAGATCAGATGCGCCTCTGTCGTCGATCACTTGTTGATGAACCATGTCTAGAGTATGGTTCATTTCTTCACATTCCCGTTGAAATTGTGCCATACGATCATGGGCTTGACGTAATAGGTAAGTTGTCATCATGTGTCATCATGCATACTCCTTCCACAGTGTACTAACCTAGGAACCGTTCACGATGTACAACAGTTAGACAGTTCCACAGATTCGTGTAACAAAGGATGTACTTGCGGTGTACTATGATGTTTTCACAGCTTTTCATCCCTAGGTACATATACGGTGTACAATATCGAAGTGTTTCCATAGCTTCAGTTACAGGGGTAGCCAGACAGTGTACTGTGCATTTCCACAGCTATATTGGTTTCTAGGCCATATTCTAGGGTCTCTAGGTAATCCACAGTGTAGGCACAGACGGCTCTTTTCGGGGCGTTTGCCCAGTATTACAGCCGGTTTACAGTGACATACACGACTTCTTTACTATAACACAGATAACTTCCTACTGTACCTAGAGTTGATCAGGTTCTAAGCCTAAAGTAGTAGTCACGCGAAGGACTGGAAAGGGTGATCCATAGCTAAGTCTAGATGCATGATAAGTTTAGACATAGCAAATATAACAATCCCCAATTATATAGATATAAAGATTAATTCAACATCATCCCTACTTCTAACTATCTACATTTCAACAACCGCAACAGCATACTTACTCAATAAACATGGCAATAACAGTAACATACATTATACAAACAGGCAGAAATAATTCGGACATAGTATAAGTATGAAAAGAAAGATATCACCAGTAAAATTGAGCAGAGTAACAGCTGAAAAGCAAAGGCAGAGTCTTGCACCAAGAATGCTTCTTATTACACTGTGATTACAATACCAGCTTTCCTTCTCTCTCTACTGCTAACCAACTAACTATCTAACTCTCTCTCTAGAGAGAGAAACTCTAGAGAGAGAAACTATCTAAACTATTCTAGGGAGAGGTAAAAATATAAAAATATAAGAAAACGAAGATTTGAAGTGTGAAATGTGTGTGTTGAATGAGAGATGTCTTCAAATGATGAAATGAGGCTCCTATATATAGAGATCGCACAACCGTATCCGTAGACCGTATCCAAACCTCAAAACGCACAACCGTATCGCAAAGGCAAATAAAAATCAGATTTTTATCACCCAAACGCAGGATACGGCTGAGCTAGGGTGAATACGGGTGAACTGGACCATATACGACTGTGCATAGGGTGAATACGGCTGAGCTGGCCCATATACGGTTGAGCACAGGCCGTATACGGTCTGTGTCTAGCCATATATGGTCTGGCTCAGCCGTATACGGCTGTGTTCAGCCGTATCCTGTCCCTCCGGTTCTTCGTTTCTTCGTTCGGGTGTAAGTTCTTCGTCGTTTATCCGTTTTGAGCGTTCTTTATACCCACGCGTTCGTATTTTCCTAACGAAGAGAATGAAATAAGTTAGAGGTCATAACTCAGAGGGTAGCTTAAAGTGCATTGAAATGAGTGAACGGTGGTGCGATAAAGCAGTTTTGCCCGGTTTCTTACGTTTTTATGCCATTTATAGTGATTTTTCAAACATCGACTCCGTTTTGACTTAGTTAACAAAACTTTATGAATAATGTCCTTTTAAGTATGTTTTTGTTAACTTTGTGCCTAAAATGTGGAAGATAACGTACGTAAAAACATGACTTTTTACGTGTTATCAAATATCCCACACTTAGACTTTTGTTTGTCCTCAAGCAAACTTTAAAATTCTCACTTGCTATAAAGGTTTTTAAAAAAATCGGTTTTTAGGTTTTGACAAGGAATAACCTGAGATTTTTACTTAGTTAGATACCAAGAAAACCTTTTAAGAAAGCAAGCATCATTAAGATAACCCTCCCTTAATCCTGAAATGTCAACCTTGGCATACTTTCACAATTCTTGATGGATATTGTACATGACTAGGCGATCTCACAAAGGTAGTCACTCAATTCACTCAGAGTGTATCGGGTTTTCTATCATTCTAATCAAATGAAATCGCTCATAAAGTCAGTCATGCATTGCTTCTCATCATAGGATTGATCAAGAATCGGATCTCCACCACTTCAATGAGGATGGTGCTAATCATCCCAGGACATTCGAAACGGGTTGTAATGGTTGGTGAGGGTTTAGTGGTATGGATAAGTGGGAATTTTTTGTTTAAAATAGGGAGTTTGCTTATCTTTAAGAACTTTAAACTTTTTTGGGAAAACATTACTTTAAACACCTTTTTAATGAAAACGGAAACGGATAAATGGCAAGGGAAAAAGATAGCTATTTTGACTTCTATCTTTTTGAAAATACTCGGGGGAGTTTATATCTTTTATAAGAACAGGAATTTTTTGAGAGATTCGAAGCACTTAGCTTTATTCTATTTTCTTTTCTTTTCTTTTGCTTCTATTTTTGGACTTTTCTAGGGATTTTTATTTTGTCTCTTTCTTTTGCCCTTTTTGAAATCCTTTTCTTTCTTTCATCTTTTTCATCCTTCTAATGACTTTGCATTTACTTGGTGTCAATTTTTAACACCATAAACTTTTTCAACTTTTGATTTTTATCATGGGAACGCACACGAGAAAGTTTTGAGAAAACACCAGTATTTGTGATTTGGAGTGAAAGCAAAAAGGATAATTCAAATAACATTTCCCATAAGTTTAAAATTTCTAAGATAAGATTTTTGGTGGGTGTGGAATAAGTGGGTTAAATTTTTTTTTTTTTTTTGGGTTTTGAAAGAAACGAATAGGCTAAGGCTCAACAGGGTTTTCTAGGCGGATCATCAACACTAAAAGTAAGTGTTGGAAGGGTTTTGGGGCTTGAAAAGATATGAAAGAAAGGGGTTTATATCCTAAGGAATGTCAAGGTCCTTTGACTGCACCTTCACCGCGTACGGTGCCCATTGGTGTGGTCTCGAAGCGTATACCAAGAGCAAGTTCTAACTTAAAGCACATGCATCGGCACACACATCAAATGAAAAAGTGAAGCATTAACGATGAATGCTTTTATTAGGCTCAAATACCTCATTGCAATAGGGTTGTATGTGCCTAGCCGTGCGATGCTCTTAGATTAACATTTCTTTTTTTAAGGAGATCGTATCTTAACTTATTTTACTTTCCAAAGTTTAATTAGTTTCTGAAAAATTTATTTTTCTCAAGATTATTAGAGTCAGAAAATTTTAAAAATTTTAACAAAAATGAGTTTTTATGAAAATTAAGCCAATTGAATGAGTGGGATCTCCACTGTCGAAGTTAAGCTTATGGTTTTGAAAAACGTTTTCTAAAATTTTAGCAAGAATGAGGTTTTTAGGAAAATTTTTAAGCTAACTCAATGAGTGGCATCTCCACTGTCGAAGTTAAGCTTATTTTTAGAAAGTTATACTTTGGACTAGCAATCAAAGTCAAAAAATACGGTATAACATAACGTGTATCCCACACTTAGAGGAACATTGTCTGAAGCAATCCCACACTTGTGAAGGAAGGAATGAGTGGCATCTCCCTAATGTTCTCAAACTAAGTTTAAAATTCTTGTGAAGGAATCCCACACTTAAAGTTTGAAAATATTTTGGAACCCTATTTCTATGTTGATTTGATTTGTGTGGGATTTAGAATCCCACACTTAGAATTTAAGCATGATGGCATAACGGCGAGTTATAGATGATGAAAGAAAATCACTAAGGAATGGAAAAAAAAACTCCCCTAGAAAGGACTGAGATGTGTGAATGAAGATTCTGATCCGGATGTGTAGGTCGATCAGTTTGTGTCAGGATCTTTGCGTGATTCGTGCGTCATCTCGGTTTCTTCTCGTGGAACTTTCATATTATTTACTGCTCTCTTTTATTGCAAGTAATCTAAAAATTAACTAAGAAAAGCATAAAATAAGTAAATGATAGATAAACGATAAGATAAGATAGATAGATGGGTCCAACCAGATTACAGTTGGAACCCAAATAGTTCATGCAGCAACAGTCAAATACAGTAGTCCCAAATATTAGTAATAATAATAATAAGTGATACAGTTATCCAACACAAATGAAAATAAAATCTGATAAGATCAAGGGTGAGAAGGATCCTGGTCGGATGGTGGTCCGTGAGCTGGAGGTGGCATGGAGTTGTAAGGTGCATGACGGGAGGCAGAGTGCTGTCCACTGGATAACCTGCGGGAGACTAATGCTGAAGATGAACTGCGCTGCCTGCCGGATGTTGGTGGCTGGATCGGGTACAAATGGAAGTTGGGATCTAGTCCCATCTCTGCAACCTGATATGATCCTAAGGAAGCACCATGCATCGGGTACGGTGGAAGCTCAGCGGAAGGCACTGGGTTGCTCTGAAGCATCCCTGTAAATCCTGAAAAAGTAGGCACAACAGTAGCAGTAGTCATATCAGGCAGATAATCAGTCTGCACCGGTACCTGGTCATCAACCTGCATGTCATGTCTGAACCCTGACTGAGGTGAGTATGTCTCTAAGGATGTGTCTGATGTGGCTGACTCAGCTGGTCTCGGACGGGTCATGGTACGGGAAGATGGCTGTCCAATATGTGGGATATGCGGCTCATGTGGTGTCGCAGTGTGCACAGAGAAAACCGACTCAGCCGCAGGAGTAGTCCTGGTACGGCGGGCTCGAGGAATCTCCATGGGCACAGTGTGAGTGGAGGATGTGGGTGGTATGGAGGTGTAGGGAATGGTGGTAGTGGGTGGCATCATGGCAAATAGTGGCATGGTGTGGTAGTTGGGTGGTCTTGGGCCGCATACCCATGTAGGGCGTGTAGGTTGTGGGAATCCAAACTCAGTAGCTAAATATGTGTCCTGTGTGTAATGTGAGTTAAGCATACCCAATATACCGTACATGAGCTCGGATGAAACCGGATCTCCACAACCAAACTCTTGAACAGGCGGTATTAGTGGACTTTGTGCCTCAGCAGCGGTTGTCTCTCCTTCCTCTCGCTCATGAGCAACAGTGGTCCTAGGCTGTCGGTGGATCGTGATGTCATCGAACTCAAACCTAACACTCTTGCTCCTCGGGGGTCTCATTCGAACTCCCGGAATGATATCACCATCCTTCCATCTTATCTGCCCATCAGCATCTTTCTCTAGCAACAAAACCTTAACCATATAGTTAATGTCATATGGCTTAGATACCCTGTTTGCCACTGGTGTCAGGTTACCAATCACCTCCTCAGTCAACAGCCCCATTCTCCTAACTAACTTAGTGATTATTGCTCCCATATATGCAAACTCTGACTCGGTGTACCCCGACTCAGTAAGGATTCTATCAGCAACCAAATAGGCAACATTAACATGTTCCTGCTCTATAATGCTCTTGATGATCTGCAAGTCCTTTACCCCAACAACTCCTTTAGTCTTTCTCTTTCCTCGAATGCTGCAAGCGATGAGGTTGTGGAGAACTTGGTAGTGCTTATCAAGAAAAGAAGTGGCCTTGACATTGGACTGGAACTGATTTCCAGTCAATTCTTGCCAAATAGCAGTGTGGTCTCGCTGCTTTACCTCGGTGTTTGCCTTCAGAAAGAAAGGAGTGGTAACTTGATACTCAGTGTATAATTCAAGATGTCTGGCGAAGGTTGCTAATGACATGTGGTGAGGATTTCCCATGAAGTTGAATCTAATCATTCGGTCATCATTTAGCTTATCAATCGTTTTGTCGAACTGGAAGGATACCATAAACTCAGCAACTAACTCTTGATAAACATTTTTCTTAATCTCAAATAGATTCCTCCATGCGCACAGATGTCGCTTCCCTTCCTTAAATACTATCAAATTTTCAAACCCTTCCTTTAAATCGATTTGCTCCAAATCCTCCCATACTAGGTACCTATTTTCTCCCAAGTGATGTGTTAGCCATGTCTGATACCTTTCCCGTTTCTCTGGGTCCTTGATGGATTTTCTGATGTACCGGGGAATATCAGTCATCTGAAAAATAAGAGAAAACAAGAACATAGTGAATTACCAGGAATAATTACAAGTTATTTGACTAAATCACATTCCCAATTTTGAATAAAATTTTGAAATGTGGGCTTTAGAATATGAGCAGTCCCAAAAACCTGTAATAGCTAATAATACCACCAAACTCAATTTTCAATCACCACAAGAAACTTTGGTTTACAATAATAGGTTATTAGGTCTTAATGATTTCTACAAGAAAAGTCAAAGACTTATTCAACCATAACAAGCATGTATGATAAAGAGTTAAATCTTAATCATGTAATTACCTTATCATGGCAAGTATAACCTATTACCGCATGCAAACAAACCATGATATTTAAACAAGTATATAGCAAATTTGACCATATCATGCAAGTATCTTAACAAAGCTTCATTAGTTGACAAATGTGTTTCTTGATTGTATCTTTTAGGTAATTATGGTATTCTTATAAGTAGATACTATTTTAAAATTTAAAAGTAGTTAATTAAGGAAAATGTAGTATCCATTTAAGATTTACCATAACACTTTCAAAGATACAATTTTAAAACACCACCATGACTTTTTAACTAGAATGGTTACCAGTATTACTAAAAATTAAGCATTTTGACTTTTAAAGTCAACATTACCAAAGTAAGGTTTCCTTTTTGTCACTTGCCAAATCTATCATAACACTAACTTGCATTAGCAAATCAAAGCAAGGCATTAGCATCCACTTAAATTAAAACATCATTTTATTAAAGGTTTTGTTTCAAAATGGTGACGTTTCAACAAAAGTCACTTTCCATGCTTACTTTAATTTGCCAACTTGACCATATTACGCATTTAACCACAAATGAAGCAAATGAATAAGCTATACTAATCATATTTAGTATTAATCAATCAACAAACAACTTATCATAAGCAATTTAATCATTAATTTGCCAAAATGGGTTTACTAGTCACAAAAGTCAAATATAGTCAACTTTCCAAAGTCAAACATCAAATTGCTTCAATCTAAGAAGTAATGCTAGTTCCTACATCATCCTATATCATCACTAAGCAAGAATCAAAGCTCAATTTCGCAATGTAAAGCACAAATCATCAAAAACTAACTTAAAACCCTAGGTTAATAAAGTTAGAGAATTTTGGTATTTTAAGCTTGGATCATACCTTAATGAAGATGCAATGATGTTAGGGGACATAAAAATGACCTATAGATGAAAGTTTGAAGCTTGGTTTGGTTAAAAATGGTGGAAAATGGTGGGTTTGGGGTGGGGTGATGGAGGCCGGCGCAAGGAGGGAGAAGGAGGGGGAGAAAAATGATTTTTTTTTTGTTTTGACTTTGGTTGACTCCTTTTTACCCCTTTTATTTACTCCTCCTTTTTACCATTGTGCTTAAATAACATTTTAAGTGTAATTACTAGGTATTTTGGGTAATTAAAAACCTTAGCCAAATATTTTAGCAAAAGTTTAAAATTTGTTATTTGACTGTGCGCAACAAAAGATTGTTTTATTAAAACGCAAGGAGAACTAATTAACTAGATAAAAATAAACAATATTTTTTGTTTAAAATTTTGACTCTTTAAAATCTAAGAAATTTAAAACTTTATAAGATATTTTGATTTAAGATTTTCAAGTTTTCAGAAACTGTGCAGATTTTGCGGAGACAAAGATTTTAAAAGGGTTTTCTTTTTCTTTTTCTAAAACAAATTAAACTATCAACTAAACTAATTATTTTTAACCTATGAAAATTATTATAAAGACCTAATTAAAAATTTGGGTTGCCTCCCAAAAAGCGCTTGTTTCAAGTGTGTAGCTCGACTATTGTTCCAAATCTATTTAAAGGGGATTGCTCGAAAGCAATCTTGAAGTATAGCGAGGAATAAAATCACAGTTTAGAATGTTAAGGACATAATCAACTAGCTTGGCAGGGTGTAATGAAAAATTTTCGAATTCGCTAAGAATCCTACATTCTTTCTGGCCTAATTCTAGCAGATTGTTAACAAACTTATTAAATTCCTTTCTAACTTTCTTTTTACTTGAAATTCCTATTCACGTACCGCGGTCTATATTATTAAGATCGTGAAGAAGATTTCCTAAAATTCTCTGAAACCTAAGTTCCTCTTTTGAGTCGGGATCTCCATTTGTAGTTTGCACTGCAATGGTGATATCCCAAATTAAAGATCTTTGAGAAACGGTAAAAGGGAATTTGGATTGATCGAACAACGAAGCGAGTTTAACGTGAATATCTTTTCTTTCGGCAAAGAAAGCGGCTTTTATCTTGTCGTCGTTAGCTCCAGGAAATATTTCTTGCAACTTGGCGATAATATAAGCGGCGGGATCTACGAAAAATGAAATTTTTCCAGAAATGACGAGAGTGATCGTAGGATCTTTAGAAGTTAATAGCTCAAGCTCTTTTATCATTGCTGCAACATAACGATTAATCATGGTTTGTGAAACTGATGGATAATCGGTGCAAGCAAATAGATCCATGAGGCGATCTATTTCTGATAATAGCTTCCGCTCTTGCTCTCGATATCTACCATCTTCCTTTTGGATCGGAAGATAGTGGAGAACACTTACGAGTATGTCAATCCTTAAGATGGTTTTTCTTTGCTCGACTGAGTACGGAAAATCAGACATATTTAAGTGTAAGGCAAATGCCTTACATACACCTAACCTCCTGTCAGGGTCAAAAGAATAACCAACGTATCGGATTTCATAACTATCTGAATCTTTCGGTATCTCCTTATCAACAACATGATAGATGGTGTACGAAGGTTCTGGTACGAGGTGGACAAAAATTGGTGATTTTGGAAGATGTTCATGAATATCCTCATTCCTTATGGGGATTCGTTCTTCATTAGATGAGGAATGAAAGGATTGAGTGTTTTCAGGAATATTATCGACAAAATCAGGGAGTCTAGGGATATTTTCTAAGAAATATTTAATCTCAGGCGCAGGTAAAACCTGATAGCTTGGAATGCTAGAAGCAGAAGTTGAGATCTTCTGTTGAGATTTATGGGTTCCTAAGTCAAGATCTAAGAATTTCCCTAAGGTTCTAGAATCGTCGTCTGGGCTAGCGGAGGCTTCTTCCAGTGATGAGTGAAAGTCAGATTTCAACTCTGGTTCCAAGTGGTCGAAGAACTCAACGTCGTCCATAGCCATCATTTCTTCAGTCGTCTTGGAGACGGACTGAGAAATGGGACAGGAAGGCGGCGAATCGTAGAAAGATATTTTTGGATTCTTCATTTTATTTTAGACTAAGTTAATTTATTCTAAGAAAAGTAACGTTTGAATAGGTTAAGGACAATCTATATGAAAAGGATCTCCTAATTGCTTATTCTATCTAAGGCGGCTTCAGAATCGTAACGCTCTACGATCCCCGGCAGCGGCGCCAAAAACTTGACGGTGCCCAAACGGTCAGGTTTTCTAAAGCTCTCTCCTCGTGAGGGGCGAGAGCCCGTCCCCATCGTCAAGGGACTTGACCGGACAGTACCGAGCGCGCGTCGGTGGGTAAGTTTTAAATTTATAAAGAGCTGGGGACTCAATTTATAAGTACTACCTATCACACAGGGTGAGCAAGCAGTAAGTATAACTCGAGGTCATTCTTAAATCGGAGCGAATTGAAACGAAGTGATGCCAAAGATAGAGTTTTGCTTTTAGGATGGGTTTTGTGCAGATAGGAAGGTTTTGGGGCTTTTCTAACTTAATTAATTAATTAACTAAAGACAGGAAAAGTAAATAAGATAGAGAAGAATCGGTAGCTAGGTAGACAGATAGAGAATTGCGGCGATTGAAACCTCAATAATTAGTTGCGGGGATGATGCTTATTATAAAGACAATTGGGGACATTTTCAGTTAATAAACAGATGCATTATGGGTGTAAACACTAGGACCCTACTTATTCTTGTTATGTACCAGAATTAGTATGTCACGAGACCTAGGCTATCGTGATTCTGATCAGAACAGGCTGCTCAACCCCCCACACTGTCTTTGTGGACAAGTGACCCTTGAAGGGTGCAGGAATAAGGTAACAGACTGCCACGCGGGTAATTCCGACCATTCTGAACACCTAAATGTAAATGCCATTTCCTAAACATGTTCAGATCATTAACTTGCTATTCTAAACTATCAGTTTTGTAGAGTCTAGGGGTTTTAAGAATCCTGAACCACTGTTGGGCTTGACTTTCATCTCCAGACTCATTCCTTACGTTTGATTAGTTCAACTACTTCTGTCATGATCTAGCCTCTCCTTTGCAATCAGTCATTCAGCCCTAGGAACACCATCGGTGTACAATGCATACTCAATCCACAGTGTACTAACCTAGGAACCGTTCATGATGTACAACACTTAGACAGTTCCACAGATTCGTGTGACCAAGGATGTACTTGCGGTGTACTATGATGTTTCCACAGCTTTTCATCCCTAGGTACATATACGGTGTACAATATCGAAGTGTTTCCATAGCTTCAGTTACAGGGGTAGCCAGACGATGTACTGTGTATTTCCACAGCTATATTGGTTTCTAGGCCATATTCTAGGGTCTCTAGGTAAACCACAGTGTAGGCACAGACGGCTCTTTCCGGGCGTTTGCCTAGTATTACAGCCGGTTTACAGTGACATACACGACTTCTTTACTATAACACAGATAACTTCCTACTGTACCTAGAGTTGATCAGGTTCTAAGCCTAAAATAGTAGTCACGCGAAGGACTGGAAAGGGTGATCCATAGCTAAGTCTAGATGCATGATAAGTTTAGACATAACAAATATAACAATCCCCAATTATATAGATTTAAAGATTAATTCAACATCATCCCTACTTCTAACTATCTACATTTCAACAACCGCAACAACATACTTACTCAATAAACATGGCAATAACAGTAACATACATTATACAAACAGGCAGAAATAATTCGGACATAGTATAAGTATGAAAAGAAAGATATCACCAGTAAAATTGAGCAGAGTAACAGCTGAAAAGAAAAGGCAGAGTGTTGCACCAAGAATGCTTCTTATTACACCGTGATTACAATACCAGCTTTCCTTCTCTCTCTACTGCTAACCAACTAACTATCTAACTCTCTCTCTAGAGAGAGAAACTCTAGACAGAGAAATTATCTAAACTATTCTAGAGAGAGAGTAAAAATATAAAAATATAAGAAAACGAAGATTTGAAGTGTGAAATGTATGTGTTGAATGAGAGATGTCTTCAAATGATGAAATGAGGCTCTTATATATAGAGATCGCACAACCGTATCCGTAGACCGTATCCAAACCTCAAAACGCACAACCGTATCGCAAAGGCGAATAAAAATCAGATTTTTTTCACCCAAACGCACGATACGGCTGAGCTAGGGTGAATACGGGTGAACTGGACCGTATACGGCAGTGCATAAGGTGAATACGGCTGAGCTGGCCCGTATACGGCTGAGCACAGGCCGTATACGGTCTACACAGGCCGTATACGGTCTGTGTCCAGCCGTATACGGTCTGGCTCAGCCGTATACGGCTGTGTTCAGCCGTATCCTGGCCCTTCGGTTCTTCATTTCTTCGTTCGAGCGTAACTTCTTCGTCGTTTATCCGTTTTGAGCGTTCTTTATACCCACGCGTTTGTATTTTCCTAACGAAGAGAATGACATAAGTTAGAGGTCATAACTCGGAGCGTAGCTTAAAGTGCATTGAAATGAGTGAACAGTGGTGCGATAAAGCAGTTTTGCCCGATTTCTTACGTTTTTTATGCCATTTTTAGTGATTTTTCAAACATCGACTCCGTTTTGACTTAGTTAACAAAACTTTATGAATAATGTCCTTTTAAGTATGTTTTTGTTAACTTTGTGCCTAAAATGTGGAAGATAACGTACGTAAAAACATGACTTTTTACGTGTTATCAAACACCCCCAAATTTATTGTTTTACGGAAGCATAATTTGGGTGTTACTAATCAATACTCAAAGCACACATATATATAGCGAATGAATTAAACGATACACCAGAGGTTTGGCACCACATATCAGAGGCATGGTGATGTCCTCCAAACCGACTACTTTTAGAAGCGCAGTGGATCTGGCTCAAAGCTTGACTGATGACGCGGTCCTAATTGGAACCTTGAAAGTTGCTTCAGGGAAATGTGAACCCAACCGTGCTGATGTGGGTGACTCTAGAAATAACAAACGAAAATGGAACAGTGAGAGTAATGACCGTCAGGGTCAACAAAACAGGATTGTGGGAAACACCAGAGCATATGCCGCAATCACCAACCCTGAACCGAAACCTTACCTAGGCAAGAGGCCTAAATTTGGAAAATGCGAAAGGCATCACGAGGGTGAATATTCCCTTTGTGGCAAATGCAGCAAATGGGGACACCGAGCCCACGCATGTAGAAACAACCCTCCCATTCAAGCAAACCCTGGGAGACAAAACTGGTTGTTTTGAGTGTGATGAACTAGGGCACTACCAAAATCAGTGCCCACAGCTCAACAACGCCAACAACAATCAGAACAACAACAACTGCATCGCCAACAACGAACCCTCTTGCGGACGCACATATGTCATTTGTGCACGGGATGCACCAGAGGATCCCTACGCTAACATTGGTACGTTTTAGCAACCTATTATTTCGCTTTAACGTTATGCTACTCGAATGTCATTTAGAACCTAAAACTTGGTAAACTTTACCCGCTTTCGAACACACAACTTATCAAGCTATACATTGAGTATACAAAAACTATTTTGAGTTACGTGGTAACTCACGATGTCACAAATAGTGACAACACATCTTTTCGAAAACACATACATCTGACGTAACGACTTGGATTAAATCTCGGGATGAGATTTCGCTAACAAGGGGAGAATGTAACACCCCGCAATTTCGACATAATTATAAACATTAATTGAATGCAATTTTAGTCTAATTCCCTAACTTAGAGTGAATTCACACCCTGTTTTAGAGATAAGCCTAGCAAAGCCCAACTAGTTCATACACGATACATTACGTTTTGAAATTTGTTGTAAATACGTACTAAGCAATTGGAACAAACGAGACAAAAATATACGACTTTGGTGAACAAAATTATTTAATAAAATGAAATTATTAAATAACATTAACGCTTATTAAATATTATGTTGATAATATTTACAAAGTATTTTGTAACGTGAAACATTTATTACGTAAACTGAAACAACTCGAAACACATCCGGAAAACTAAAATAAAACAAGTTATAATCTTATAATTCAACTAAATTACTTCTATAAAATATCTCAACTAAAAATATATTTGAATACGTATTTAAAATTTACTAATTAAAAATATGTAAACATTTAACGATCGGGTAAACGAACACGGGCTAAATACCACAAAATTTGGGACAAAAACTCTCCTCCTTTTGATGACCAAAAATTGGCCGATACCCCCACCCAACCCATTTCATTTCATTTTCATTTTTACCAAAAAATACACATTCTATCTCTCTCTCTCTCTCTTTCAAAACCCACCACCACCATCACCAACACCACCACCACAAACCACCCAAAAACTACCATTAAAACACCTCGAATCACCTAGCTTCTTTAGAGAAAAATGATCACGACAACGAGAGCTACACTTCTATCTTTCCGGATTTTCTTATCGACAACCTTGTAAGATCCTGACATTTCCGAAATTTTTTAGATTTAGCTATTTATTTTGATATTCCATGTTTATAATGTGTAATACATCATGTTTTAGTGTTTTTATTAACTGATTATTTCCAAAAATCGAACCAAAACTCGTTTTTCCAAACCGATCTTCGAACAGTTGGAAGTGACGCATTGATATCGCGTAAAAAGTCACATTTTTACTACCGAGATCTCTCTCATTCTGGAACAATACTTGACAAATAGACTTAGATAGCGTTCAAATCAATGGAACTTTGCCAAGAAGGTCAAAATAGAGTTGCACGAGAAAAATCAAGCAAAACGGACCAAAAATGAAGATTCCAAACACGTTTGAAGATTCAAAACATCGAGACAAGATTTAAAGGTAAAAGTTCCAATCACTGAGATTTATCTTATCCGAGAAATTCGTTTTCAAAATACGAATCTAACAGAAGAACAATCAACAAAAACGGATGAAGAATGAAGATTATACATACGCCGGAAGATTCAAATGATTCGTACGAGACATCCAAAGATTAGAGACATATTTTTGGGATTTCTTTAAATCAAAGTCTTCGTTTTTGAAAAATGTATCCAACGCAAAATGAATCAACGAAAACGGACGCAAAACAAAATAGATACGTGCTATTTAAGAACGGAGCAAAAGATGGTGAACCGGGGCGGGAAGATGGCAGCCGCCGCCGGCCACAATGGTGGCGGCTCCGGCCACCAGTCCCCCGTCCTCTTTTTCGTCCTCGCCCGTACTCACAGGGTACACGTGCTAGACCTTTTCTGCAACTTTAGGGTACACGTGCTAGAACTTTACGCGCTTTAGGGTAGATGTGCTAGCAACTTTTCCACCTTTTGCTAACATGTGCCCCAAGTTGCTAAGATGCACACATTTTCACCTATAAATAGGAGGCTCCATGGTTCATTTCAACACACACTCTTACACACTCATACACACCCCTCACACCTCATATCTCACAAATCTCATTCCAAATTCTCTTGTATTTAATAGTTTTTCTCATTCTAGAATTATTGTAATTAATCTACGGATTAATATAGGAGCTAGAACGAATGACAGAGATTCGGAGATAACCCTTTGTACGTTTGAAAGAGTTGTCAATCATAATAATACGCTGCTACGCATTTATTTCCGGGTGATATTTAAACCTTTATCATACTTGTTTTATTTCGTATTTTATATATGTATTATTACTTGGTATGTGATTTACTTGTTGCCATGAATTGTGAGTAGTTTATTATTGTGATTGTTGATGATGTAGATAATTATAAGTAGGGATGACATTATATAATTAGTGCACGATAATCGTAAAGTGATATGATGGCCCCTATTCGACTGTTTATTCGATATAATACTGGAAATGCTTTCGAGCAAAGTACAAATGTATGGTTGTCATAAACGACCGAAGGTAGTCATCTCACTAGAATCACCTCTTGTTTAACAGTTGGAATTCCGAAAGGATAATACAACTTCGTGACTAATTGGTATATCCTACGAAAGTCAATACACTGTAAAGTAATGTTCATAAAATACGTTCAGACAAAATAGGAATTAGTAACCCTTGTACTGTTAAGACTTTATGAACTTAAGTTTAATCTATGGAGTACCCTTTCTGGTTATCCACGTGACTGCAACCTAGTAATTAAGACCTGATCACCTTAATTATGGTAAGTAGTTGTCTGTGCCCATGACATGAAATAAGTAAGACATAGTGAAACCACTCGTTGTATATATTAGGTTTACTTTTCCGCAATGCTTTACATTTAATTAGTTTAGAGTGTCATTTTCACTATCAATTACTCTAGACAGCATGTTGGATGTAGGAAGCCGTAGAACTACCATGTAAAGTACACGGTTTAATTACTAAAAGGCATGGTCTGCATATGAAACACGTTTTAACAAACTTCGAATAATCCAGGGATGTATAACTGTTTGAAAAGGAGAGATTTAAGTCATAAGTCGAAGAAACCGGAATCTAACTAATTATAAATAAGAGTTAGGAATGAAAGTTAAAGTCCAAGTGACTTAGGATACTTAAACCTCTAGGTCTTATAAATCGGCGGTCTAAACATACAAAGTTATTAATCTGCATGCTAATAGAACAGTAAACTATCTTACGGAGTTAAGAACGGTCGGACCAATGAGATGATACGCCATTGATTCATGCTCCTCGGTATAAAACCAAAATAGGTTGCTTATCTCTTAACCAAATAGGTATTGGAAGTTCGCGTATTGCTCCGATCAGAATCATGATAACCTAGTTCCTAGTGACACGCTAACGGGAAATTTAGTTGGTAGGGTTCTAGAGTTTACACCTAATTTTTTACTTATTATATTAAGTTTTGTCCCTATTTAATCTGTCATCCTGAAACATTAATTATCGAAATCTCAGCAATCACATATTTATCTTTATCTACTTTCCTGTATTTAATTTTCTGCAATTTACTTCCCTGCACTTCAATTATTTGTCTTTAGTTTAAAATCCCCAAACCTACCTACTTTGTTCCATCCTAAATACTTCCCTACCAAAAGCACGAACTTTAATCACCCACACGTTTCGATTCATAGAACGATCTTAGGTTATACTTACCGCTTACTAACAAGAGTAGGTAGTACTTATAATTTAATCCCCGCAATTTATAAATTTTAAAACCCCTGTTGGCGCCCGATTAGTTACCATCAACGACATCGACGCTTCGGGTGCCATCAAGTTTTTGGTACCGCTGCCGGGGAATCGCAAACGTACGATTCAAAGAAGTATTAGTATTTAGGAGATCCTTCCAATCGAAATCTTCTCAGAAATCCTTCGAAAGTTAATTTATGTAACTATGTATTAGTTAATTAGGATAATATTAGTTTAAAAATGACAACTCGAAAACCCACTTCTTGCCACATTTCAAGGGATGAATTAAAGGCAATGGATGATGCGGAATTCTTTTACTACTTAGAAAAAGAGATACGATATGATTTCTTTTCACCTTCTTCCTCTAAAGCTAAGGAAAATTCTGAAACCCAAGAAGAATTTAGGCCCCCACTTTCTATTCCAAAACATTTCCTGGATTTTGATGACACCGATCAGTTACCTGACCTTGCATCATCTCAAGAAGATCGCTTTCCAACTTTTCATTTACCCAATTTACCAAATTCTGTCCACTTCAATTATCTCCCCGAAGATAACTATGAAGTAAAGCCTCCAAAATCATGTGACTTAATCACCCTCATTCCTGAAACACCAGTGTATGCCCAAACTCTTTCCGATTCTTGTAATGACAACATCTCTCCATTCCTTTCACATGAACTCCAATACACCATTTATCGAGTGGTGGATAAGGTTCCATCAATCGAGACAGAACAACCTTGTTTTGAAGAACGCCACCTCGGTGCTTCTTTCCATCCTTCCCATAGGGTAGATGTCTACAAAGCATTAGTTAGCCAATTAAAATATGCCGACCTCCCATTTTCATACGAACAACGAGAGACGATTGACAATTTAGAAAAACAAGTAGAATTCCTTCTTCGCCTGTCAAGCAATGAATGCGAGATAAGTTTCACAAATTTCCGAGACCAAGAACTAAAGTTCAAGGCAGATTTAGATCTACTTTTTTGAATCATTTGCCGACATGGATTTCCTACTAGTATCTATGATATTAATTAATCATAATGTCGCTGCAATGATCAACAAACTTGAGTTCTGGATAGAACGAGACTCGATGATTCCCATCATCATTCCTGGTAAAGTTCCATTCTTTGTTGACCCCGCCTCTTACTTGATCTCAAAATTGCGAGATGTTTTTCCTGATTCCACGAAGGAAAGAATCGACATAGCACTCTTCCCTAAAAGAAAAGACCTTCACATTAAGCTTGTTCGAATCTTTGCCTTCACCAAATACCTCTTCACTTCCACATAAAAATCCATAATCAGTAAACTCCTTAGGATAGTTGAATCTACAACCGGAGAACCTGATTCACGGGAAGAGAAAGCATTTCTGGATGTCATGAATGAACTCACTCATAATCTGAATTATAACGACCAAGGACCACGCAACGGCTTGTCAAACCCTAAAAAGATAAGGAAGGTATACAATCAGTTCATTAGCGATCTTGTTAATTTAGGATACGAGGAACGAAAAGCCCTAGGTAAAATAGAGAATAGTCATTATTATTTATTTTACAACATCATTTGAGAACTTTCAAAAAGTTTTATACCTAAAAATGTTCACTTAAGAGTGCAAATCTCAACCCTTTCCCTATATAGGGATCAGAACGAATCATAAAACAATTCTCTCCGAAAAGGTCGAGGCTCGCGACTTTAAAAGAGCGTATTTTAGTATACATATATTAGTAAATAAATTGTTGAAAGTGATCTTTAAGAAAACATTTTTAATTATTGTCTGAAAAACACGCGCATGTCGAAAGGAATACGCAATTTCAAGCTTTTAGCCAAAACATATACATTCCATAGACCCGCGTCAGACAGAAATTTTAAAACACCTAAAAATACACTAAGTTTGATACCTTAGATTGATTATAATTGTACCTCAAAAATTTGCGCGTTTCTTAAATTATTTATAACGTAACAAGGAACCAACAAGTAACTAGTTACGATAAGTATAATTAAGATTCGTACTCACGATTAATAGGACATTAGGAATTAATCTAGAAGCATTAGGCTTAATCCTAGAGTACACTAGGGATAATGTGTAAGGAATATGGTACTTATGAACATGAAACATATTC
Organism: Pseudognaphalium luteoalbum; assembly: GCA_963422505.1. Taxonomy (NCBI): domain Eukaryota; kingdom Viridiplantae; phylum Streptophyta; class Magnoliopsida; order Asterales; family Asteraceae; genus Pseudognaphalium; species Pseudognaphalium luteoalbum. Next base: position 57,116,404 of record OY730196.1, read on the forward strand.
CTAGGGACCACTAAACCTTCCATATATCCCTATAATTCAAAAGTAAGAAGAAAACTTCTTCCTCCTCCCTCCCCACTCCCACAAATTGGCCATCCCATCTCCACCGTGAAGCCACCATCAAAACTCCACCAAAAATTGTAATCTTGTATCTTTTGAACTCCTCTTTGCATGCCCTTCACGGTTGTACGATTATTTTCAAGTTTTATCCATAGAAACTAAGGTATGATCATCAAAACCCACCATAAGCTTCAAATTGCGTGTTTAGATGCTTAGAGCAATTACATGATACTACCATGCTAGTATCTAGATATTTAAGTTTAATTGTGATGCTTTGAATGATTATTACATGATAATTGTACCATGTGGTTAGTTTATGGTTGTAAATTGAAAGTTTGACTCCTAAAGTCAACAAAAAGTTAACTAGCTAGCATTAATAGAATAATGGATTAAAATTGCTTGACCATTCTTGCTTACTAGGATGTTTGTACTTGCTTGACTAGTCAAAATATGCAATATAACTAGAGAATCATCATTTTGAAAATAGAAGTCTTGAATTGAACCAAATACATGAGCATGATGACTTTTTGTGCATAACCTAGATGATTAGCAAAATACTTAAAATAGTTTAGATCATGTATACATGAATTGGTTATAATTTTGGTATGCGAGTACTCGAACATATCATTTAAGGAAAAGTTTTGACCTGAAAAGTCAACTTGAAGTATTTGATTTCACTTTACAAATCAATTTTTATTCAAAAACCTTACTTCAACTTGAACTCCTAAAAAGTCAAACCTTACTAATAACGATATGATCAAGAATTGTGAAATCTTGATATTTCAAAATCGGGTAATGCCAAATTTATAAATGACAATGTTTCATAATATCGCAATCACCCTTTCTTGACTTTACATTTTCATATATTTATTACCAACCACAATACATGTCACCTTAGTATGAAATTTGAAACTAATTATCTGTTGCTTGGGAACATTTGATATTTGATGTAATCTTTGGACTATTACAAATTTAAAACCTCATTTCGAATTTTCTTTAAGAAATTTCGAAAATGCTTTAAATTTTATTTGAGAATCCATTACTTTAAAGTTCTCATGTTCTCAGGTACCATGAAGAAATCAAAGCTAAACCCAGCACGACCACTTGCAGGATCTCTTGCCTACCTCAGTGCCACACCCGAGTACGACCGGATGGCACGAATATGGAGGGATAAATCATTTGGCCGTTTCAGATATGTAGATTGGGATAAGCTGCAGATATTGGGGTATAAACAAAGATTAGAAAGTCTGCTCAGTTACTCAGTAGAGGGTCAGCAATTTGAGCCGCTCAAAAGACTGTTCAGCATTGATGAGCCGGTATACATGGAAATGATTACCGAGTTCATGACCACGTATACATTTAAGCCAGGGAGCAGAGTTGGTAGTGGTTCGATTACCTTTCGTTATATGGGTAGTTTGTTCACCTTGTCACTAGCTCAGTTTGCTCAACACTTAGCTCTCTACACTCCAGAAGAGATACGATCCCCTATGTTCACTAGTGGAGCTACCACAGTTTCCCTCACGACTACAGCCGCAGAGGCATGGAGTCATTGGTCTCCAATGAAGTTCTTCTCGGGTATTAAGGCTACCCAACTCAGAGACCCAGTCCTACAGATTCTACACAAGCTATTAGCTTGTTCGATAGATGGGAAACATACGACTAATAGTCGAGTTGCCGAGTTTGATGTTGCTTTGATGGCATCTATCCTCAGCAGGAGGAACATTCAGGTTGCCCACATAGTTGCTCAGCGAATTCTGGAAGAGCAAAGTTATGAGTCGAAAAGGTCATTCATGGGCCCAGTGGTTACGAGGTTGATTAGAAACATGGGACTGCTCAGAACAGCAGAAGTGGAGAAATTCAAGAGCCTACCCAATTGGAGTGCCCAACCGATAGACTACGATTTTCTGAGATCGATGAGGATAATCAAGATATTGAGAGATTGCATGGTTTATATTAGAGCACGACCAGCATATCCCGATAGTTTTGACACCCTGGTGCCAAATTTAGTTATACTAAGAGAGACGAAAAAGAGGAAGCGATCAGGAGAGCCCAGAGATTCAGAGTCAGATGAGGATGAGGATGAAGATGATCCTGTAGACCCAGTTGCACCACCACCAGTAGTACCACCGCCTGTCAGGGCAGGACCTTCTATCCCGGCCCCCAGAGTACAGATTCCCAGATACATCTATCACTACGGAACACCTCCAGGGGCAGACTATTGGTATTGGCTCATGCAGATGTAGGTCAGATGTTACAGGGCTATGAGACAGCAGATTGCAGGGATACCAGTTGACCCACTTCCAGATATACCATGCGGGTTAGGCCGAGCACCACCACACATATATCCCCTATAGTTCCTGCTCAGACACCTCACCCATACCTAGGCCTTGGTCATGGCTTACCTCCTCGAACAATTCCACCTAGACCACAGCCACCTCCAGCACGGGTTCCTAGTACGAGAGAGCCTGTCCCCTCAGTATTTGGTTCAGTTAGGGGACAACCTTCGAATGATAATGGCAGATACAAAGTTTCTAGGCGAGTTGCCACTGCACAGAGCTGCAAGATTCTCAGACAACCCGATCCCACTATCGTATTAAAGGCCCCAGTGTCCTCCCACTGACAGACAGACTTATTTAGGGGACACACTCAGCAGGGATCGCCTGTTATGCTACTTGACAGTTTTGGTATGCCTGCAGGACAATTTGTTGACCAGTTGATACACGATGGAGTTTTTATAGATGAAGGAGCAACATCAGATGCATCAGATGAATCTAGAAGATGACTCCTCATCAGATGAGACCTCCTATGCACCTATCAGATCTTCATCAGCAGTATTACGAGCACCACCAGCCGAGCAATAGATTGCTCCGCTTTTTGACTTCTCACTATTTTCTACCAGACATTATTATTATTTATATTTGATGTACTGTGGATCCCTAGACATCACCTCTATCCAGTTATTACTTTATTATGCTATCACTTTACTTTTCTTTTTAGCAGCTATTACTTGATTATTGACTGGAATGTTTGTTTGAATCCAAACACTATTTATTGAAGATCATAACGGAAAAAGCTATCGACCACGCCATGAAGGATGCCGGAAGCCAAAAACTCCAACCTAACAATCTTCTACAAGTAGCCGAAAGTACACACAACGTATCACGAAGCGGTAACCCGTTCCAACTTTCTATCCGTTTAAATCCTTGATTATCTCATCCGATATTCCAAAAAATAAGTGTGGGATCTCCAAACCACTCTACACTTACGTAACAATCCAAAAATAAGTATAATCTCTAAGTGTGGGATACTTTGACAAGAGGTGTTCAATACATAGATTCGAACAATAGGGACAATGTTCCTTTAAGTGTGGGATATTCGGTCTGCAACCGAAAGTTTAACCTCTTGTCCGTAATATAGACAATATTTTCATTAAAAAGGCTCAAAATAGAGAAAATTTCAAAAAATTTGGATTCAAAAGCAACATTCTTTAAGAACCTCTATTTTTCAAAAATATAAATTACAGCAAGAAACGAGTTTTTAAATAAACAAACCGGTTTTCTTAGAATAAGATATGGACAAAAAGGGCAACACATGGCTAGGCACACATTGACCAAAACATTCAATTTGTGAGGTTTGAGCCCTTATTAGCATTCATCTTTAAAATGCTTCACTTTTCATTTCATGTGTGTGCCGATGTATGCATTTGAATTAGAACTTGCTCTTGTAATGCATTTCGAGATCACACCAATGAGTGCCATTCGTGGCATAGGTACAACCTATCTCGATACTTTATAAGGAATCTCAACACCTACTTACCACCAAACATCCACTCACTACTCACTCTTCACACACAAACAAAAACTTCCCTTTATATCTTCCTCCCGAACCTAAGGAAGCCACGTCTTCCAATATTTTCAAAAACACTCTCAAATTCCCCAAATTTCCCACAAGAAAAGTGCATACAACCTCACAACCCAATACCATACGGAACCTTTCGGACAAAATATCCATCGATATGGATGACATGATAAAAAGAAAGAAAAGAAAAATGGGAAAAAGAAAGAAAAGAAGAAACATACATGCCGGCACTACCCAAAAATGTCCAGAAAAAGGAAAAATTCAAATCCGAAAAAGGGTTGCATTATTAAGTCTTTTCAAGTCCGAGAAATTCCAAAAGAGACTTTCTCGAAAAAACACCCAAGTTTCAAGAAAGATACAAGGAAAGAAAAAAACCCATAATCTTCTCTTTCACACACCTTCTTCAACTCCCCCAAATCCAAAAACCCGATTCCTTTCTAAGAAATCTTGAAAGATTAGTATCATTCTCAACCAAAGTGATGGAGATTTGATTCTTGATCAAGCCTATGACGAGAATGCTGCATGACTGGCTATCTGAGTGATTGACACTAGCAAGTAGGAACCCTAAACACCTGAGTGATTTGAGTGACCCACTGCGAGGATTGCCTAGTCATGATTACCATTTAAGTTGCTTGAAGAAAGTATCAACTTCTATAAACCCTTAGTTTCTCAGAAAAACTTTTTCATAACTGGAACTTTATGTCTTTGGAAATGGTACTTCTAAAAGATACGTGTAACTAGAATCTTCCTAAAGGCCTTTTATGAATGAGTTTGCTTGAGGACAAGCAAAGTTCTAAATGTGAGATACTTGATATTGCGTAAAAAGTCACATTTTTACTACAGATCTCTCTCTCATTCTGGAACAATACTTGGCAAATAGACCAAGATAACGTTCAAATCAATGAAACTTTTCCAAGAAGGATAAAATAGAGTTGCGTGAGAAAAATCAAACAAAACGGACCAAAAACGAAGATTCTACACACGTTTGAAGATTCAAGACATCGAGACAAGATTTAAATGAAAAAGTTCCCATCACTGAGATTTCTCTTATCCAAGATATTCGTTTTCAAAATACGAATCTAACAGAAGAATAATCAACAAAAACGGATGAAGAATGAAGATTCTACATACGCCGGAAGATTCAAATGATTCGTATGAGACATCCAAAGATCAAAGACATATTTTAAGGATTTCTTTTCATCAAAGTATTCGTTTTTGAAAAAAGAATCCAACGCAAAAAGAATCGAAGAAAACGGACGCAAAATAAAGATACGCGCGATTTAAGAAACGGAGCGAAAGACGACGAACAGGGGCGGGAGGATGGCAGCCGCCGCCGACCACCATGCTGCCGCCGACGGCCACCAGTCCCCCATCCCCAGTCCGCTTTTTCGTCCTCGCACGTACTCACAGGGTACTCGTGCTAGACCTTTTCCGCAACTTTAGGGTACACGTGCTAGACCTTTACGCGCTTTAGGGTAGATGTGCTAGCAACTTTTCCACCTTTTGCTAACATGTGCCCCAAGTTGCTAAGATGCACCCATGTTCACCTATAAATAGGAGGCTCCATGGTTCATTTCAACACACACTCTTACACACTCATATACACCCCTCACACCTCATATCTCACAAATCTCATTCCAAATTCTCTTATATTTTATAGTTTTTCTTATTCTAGAATTATTGTAATTAATCTACGGATTAATATAGGAGCTAGAATGAATGATAGAGATTCGGAGATAAACCTTTGTACGTGTGAAAGAGTTATCAATCATAATAATACGCTGCTACGCATTTATTTTCGGGTGATATCTAAACCTTTATCATACTTATTTTATTTCGTATTTTATATATGTATTATTACTTGGTATGTGATTTACTTGTTGCCATGAATTGCGAGTAGTTTATTATTGTGATTGTTGATGATGTAGATAATTATAAGTAGGGATGACATTATATAATTAGTGCACGATAATCATAAAGTGATATGATGGCTCCTATTCGACTATTTATTCGATATAGTACTGGAAATGCTTTCGAACAAAGTACAAACCTATGGAAGTCATAAACGACCGAAGGTAGTCATATCTCTGGAATCACCTCTTGTTTAACAGTTGGAATTCCGAAAGGATAATACAACTTCGCGACTAACTGGTATATCCTACAAAAGTCATTACACTATAAAGTAATGTACATAAAATACGTTCAGACAAAATAGGAATTAGTAACCCTTGTACTATTAAGACTTTATGAACTTAAGTTTAATCTATGGAGTACCCTTTCTGGTTATCCACGTGTCTGCAACCTAGTAATTAGGACCTGATCAACCTTAATTATGGTAAGTAGTTGTCTGTGCCCATGACATGCAATAAGTAAGACATAGTGAAACCACTCGTTGTATATATTAGGTTTACTTTTCCGCACTGCTTTACATTTAATTAGTTTAGAGTGTCATTTTCACTATCAATTACTCTAGACCGCATGTTGGACGTAAGAAGCGTGGAACTACCATGTAAAGTACACGGTTTAATTACTGAAAGGTATGGTCTGCATATGAAACACGCTTTAACAAACTGCGAATAATCCAGGGATGTATAACTGTTTGAAAAGGAGAGATTTAAGTCATAAGTCGAAGAAACTAGAATCTAACTAATTATAAAGAAGACTTAGGAATGAAAGTAAAAGTCCAAGTGACTTAGGATACTTAAACCTCTAGGTCTTATAAAATCGGCGGTCTAAACATACAAAGTTATTAATCTGCATGCTAATAGAACAGTAAACTATCTTAGGGGTTAAGAACGGTTGGACCTATGAGATGATACGTCACTGATTCATGCACCTCGGTGTAAAACCAAAATAGGTTGCTTATTTCTTAACCAGATAGGTATTGGAAGTTGGCGTATTGCTCCGATCAGAATCATGATAACCTAGTTCCTAGTGACATGCCAATGGAAAATTTAGTTAATAGGGTTCTAGAGTTTACACCTAATAGTTTACTTATTATAATAAGTTTTGTCCCTATTTAGTCTGTCATCTCGAAACATTAATTATCGAAATCTCAGCAATCACATATTTTTCCTGTTTTTAATTTACTTCCCTGCACTTCAATTATTTGTCTTTAGTTTAAAAATCCCCAAACCTACCTACTTTGCTCCATCCTAAATACTTCCCTACTGAAAGCACCAGCTTTAATCACCCACACGTCTCGATTCATAAATGATCTTAGGTTATACTTACCGCTTACTAACCAGACTAGGTAGTACATATAATTTAAGCCCCGCTATTTATAAATTTTAAAAACCCCGTTGGCGCCCGATTAGTTACCATCAACGACACTGACGCTTCGGGTACCATCACGCATCAGGCCCAAAAATAGTGTAGTGACACTTAAGTGTCGCATTAAGTGTCGCATAAAACCCTCTTTTTGCGTCACTTGCTCGAGTGCCGCATAAAACCCTCTTTTTGTCACACTTCGTTAAGTATCGGTAACCAAGCCTTACCCGACACTCCATGCGTCACTCACTCAAGTGTCACCCTCTACCCTGAGCATCACTCAATGCGACACTAACCTTAGTGACGCTACCTCAAGCCAAGTGACGCCTCAAGTGTCGCTAAAACCCGAAGGTTTATAACATCTTTTTCACCAAGTGTTGGACTTAACCGATAATGAATACTTGCATACGATACGATACACAAACTTTATAAACATTACAAACTCTCTTATATTATCGAAATGTTGATTTCAAACCAACACCAACGAGTCATATACATTTTCACAACTACGAAATACAAACATACATATTTAACAAACGCTTTGGACATAAATTGGTTGTACAAACACTAGCATGGATGGTCAGCTTAGACATCCACCTACTTATTAAATCTCATACGTTTAGGATGTTAGGAAGTTTCAGACTAGACTTGGGTTTTAGGCTTTGCTAGCACTCGCACTTTACTTAGCTCAACAGGTGAGTTCACAGCCCCTACTTTTACTGCTTAACTACTTTTGAACAGGGATGGAAAACATAGTACGAATTTTACTGTTGCCATAACTTACTTTGTTTCAGTGGTTGCTAACTTCTTGATTACTTCCAACTATCAATTATTAATGATGATTTCATGTTTTAATTGATAACTAGAGTGTTTTGGAAACGAAACTTATACATTTTATGAATGATTTCATACGTGCAAATTAATTATAAAGCATCATGAGCTTTCATACAAACAGACTTTTATGAAACAATATTTTCATAAACATACAGAAAGTCCCTACGTCTTGGGCAAATATACAGAAAGTCCCTACGTCTTGGGCAAACATACAGAAAGTCCCTACGCCTTGGGCAAACATATAGAAAGTCCCTACTTCTTGGGCGAGGTTCCATCCTATATCTTGGGTGAAGGCTCAACTTCTTAAGCAGTGGGTCCTACGTCTTAGATGCCAGTCCTACTTCTTTGACACAACCTGAAAAGTCCCTACTTCTTGGGCAGATATTGTTAAGTCCTACTTCTTGGACAGACGTTTTAGTCCCTACTTCTTGGGCAACCATTGAAAGGTCCCACTTCTTGTACAAACTATTAAAACTGTACTTTTGGGAGACATCCCAACAACACTTCATATTTGATGAACATTACTAAAATTGTTATGGAAAAAGTTACAAACAATTTGGTTACAAACAATATGGTTGATCAAACTTATACTTAAATATAAAACCTGTGAATTCACTCAACCTCGTAGTTGACTTTTACTATGTTTTTCAGGGAATTAGCTGCACGTAAGAACCACCCGCACTTATGGAACTCTAGGCAACCCGCAAAGCGTTTGAAACCGATGGATTTGTTTTATATAACTAATATGTTTTAGTCATATTTACGAAATCTACTTTTGTAAACTTAACAACTTTTACACTTGTATGATTCGATGAATCGTAAACTTTGTAACTATTACTCTTGGCATCTTAATAAATATGTTCTGTTGTAATCATATGCTTTGATATGTATGCATGCACTTTGTATACGTCGACACCACCACCCGATCCAATTCTTCCGCAAACTTCTGATAAACTTAATAAACGGTCTTGGGGGAGTGACAAGTTACATTTTGCATCCTCAAGTTTAGCTAAGTTTAAGTTTTCTTGAACATCTTTGCAACCACGCTGCCAAACATTGATATTGAGTTTGTCAAATGTGACACCACCCAAATTAGGATAATTATTTGTACCTAACTACGAAATAATTACAAGTATTTAGTTTTATATTAGATTAAATAACCACAAGTTTATATACATATATATACATATATATATAAGATTATATATATATATATATATACAAGTACGTAATTAGTTAGAATTACGCAAATTATCGAATGGATTTCGACACAATATACCAGATGTTGGTGAAACAATTAATTAATAATATGAAATTTTTAATTAAGAATATTATTTAATTTATATTATTTTTATAATATAAAACTTATACGTTTTAGGGATAAACGTACCAAACACTCGAACTGTACCCGACAAACATTTTAAATAATGTTACAAAATATATTAATTAATACTTCAATAAATATTTCTAGAATATAACGTTTAAAACTAATTATAAAACGAACGAATAATTGAGTGGGACACATGCTTTAATACCACAAACCAATTATTGGAATAGGTTATATCAACCAACTCCAATAATTCATTCTCATCATTTATCATCATCTCAACACCCTCATCTCATCTCTCGGCTCACTCACACAAACCACACCACCACCATCATCATTTTCTTTGGAGTAAAGGAAGCAGGAGGAAGAACTTCATTATCACCATCTTCACGGCATCATCATCACCAACGTGTATCATCTTCTTCTTTGTTGAGACATAGTTTGTGACAACAGATCTAGCTTGAAAATAGGACTGGTGTAATTGTTATCATATTTGTACATTGGTTTAGATTTGTAAATAAATGATATTAGTTTTGTTATTAATATTCGTTAAATATGTTAATTATGTTAAAGTGTTAGACGAATATCTAAAACGAAATAAATAGGTTGTGCGATTCGAGATCTCAAGTCGCAAGACTTGGTCTTGCGAGATGAGAACTGAACTCGCAGAGGTTAGCAGCGAACCGAAGTCAATTGGGCTTGGGCTGCAAATCGAAATGGACTCGCAGGCCCAGTGGCTGCGAGTTGACCAAAGTATATATGTTCGATTTGGTTTAACCTAATGAGAACTTTTGCCATTCGAATTTTCATCTTCTGCGAATTGATCCAGAGAAAACAAACAATACTAAAGGCTAGGTTTTGATCGTTTATTGATTAAAGCAAAGCATATTAGTTATTAATCGTATTATAAACGCGGATCTATTCGTTATATTAAGACAACGCATATTAAGGAATTTCGCACCTTAATATTATAGATAACGAAGTTATCGATCCTAGAACACGGGACTTACAATTGGTATCAGAGATTTTGGGCTAAATACGAGTAAGTTCGAGTTATTCGGGTTAATAACGTGTGATTTAGGATTGTTTTGACGTGCATTAGTGTGTAAAAACAATCAAAATCACTCTCTGGACACTTTTAGGATAGTTTACAGTCGAAATTTACTGATTTTAACATAAAAAATACCTAAAATTTTTGTTTTCGGGTTTTTCAGCTGTTGGGACATGTATGTGTGACAACAGATCTAGCTTATAATAGTACTAGTGATTATCGTAATCAAGTTTGTACAATTGATTTGGATTTGTAAATGATATTAGTTTGGTATTAATATTCGTTAAATATATTAGTATGATAAAGTGTTAGACGAATATCGAATACGATGTTACAAACTAAAGTCTGTGAGATAAGATCTCAAGTCGCAGAACTTAGTCTTGCGAGATGAGATCTGGACTCGCAGAGCTGCGAACCGAGTCGAGATGGGCTTGGTTGTGGGCTGCGAGTTGAACTCAACTCGCAGAGTCCATCGACCTGCGAATCGAGTTTGATTAAAACCTATACATACACAATTAGGTTTAATTGGTAAAGGACTTTTGGCCATTCGTTTTCCAGAGAACAAAAACGCTATTCTAAGCAATCATAAGGTTAGGTATTGATCGATTAACGTTAATTAATCGATACAAAACGTGGTTGATAAATCAATTCGCTATTATCTTTCGAAACAAATTGTTCACTTATTGTGAACCAAGTATTGAGGAATTCCGCACCTTAATACCTAAGATAACCTCGTTATCGATCCACATACTAGGGACTTACAATTGGTATCAGAGCTTTCGGGCTAAATACTTAGTTAGTTCGAGGTTATTTGGATAATAACGATAGATTTAGGGTTGTTGTTACGATTAATCTTCGTAAAAACGATCAAAATCAGTCTCTGGAAGTGTTTAGTTTCGTAATTGACCGAAATCTTAGGGTTTAATCGATTAGAAAACTAAGATTTTCGTTTTAGGGTTTTTCAGCCGATTCTGCGAACTGAGTTCCCCCTGTGAACCGAGTTCTTCTGCGAACTGAGTTCCCCTCTGCGAACTGAGTTCCCTCTGCGAACCGAGTTCTTCTACGAACTGAGTTCCCCTCTGCGAACTGAGTTCACCCTGCGAACTGAGTTCCTGTCCTGCGAATCGAGTTTCTGCGAAGTGAACTTTCTGATTTTTCTGATTGTTAATTCCCGAAACTCTTAAAAAAATGTCTGACATTAGCAAAATGATTGAGATGGAGCACGAGGTTGGAAAATCTAATACTTCACCTAAGTTGTTACGTGTTGAAGATTATTACAATTGGAGAGATAGGTTTGAATCTTACTGTAGATTCCATAATCTCTCAATCTGGATGTGTATCAAAGGAGGATACACGGCACCCACCCAAACTGTTCAAAATGCTGTTGTTGTGGTATCCTATAATCTGATGAGTGAACAACAAAAGAAAGACTATGAGAATGAAAATAAAGCTCATTCTTGTATCAAGATGTGTTTATCCAAGGAAATTAATCATCAGTTAAAATCTTTTCATACTACTAAAGCACTCTGGGAAGCGCTTGAGAAAAGATGTGAGGGAAGTCCACAAGTACAAGCAAGCAAGAAGAAGCTTCTGAAAAAGCAGTTTACTCTGTTTAAAGCTTTTAAAGGAGAAACTCTTGATGCTTATGTTACTCGTTTCAACCATTTGTTATCTGAGATTGAAAACCATGAAATCACTATTGAGGAGGTAGAGAAAACCGACAAGTTTCTTGAGGGTTTACCTTCTAAATGGGAGATGTATGGTGTGATGATTACAGACAATGAAACCAGATATGCAAACATGACACTTGAGCAGGTTATTGACAAGCTCAAAGGATATGATTTCACTAAGAAGTCGAAAGATACTGATTCTGATCATGTTCAGGATCCAGGATTGTATCATGGAAAAACTTCTATCTCGACTGCTTCATCCAGCTCGACCACTACTTTGTTTGTTGGTAATGCTGATGGAAAGGGTGAAATGATAACTGATGAACTGTGTTTCATTACATCATCCGGAAATGAAGCTAAAGGGAAACCTTCTGAGAAGTCACCTCAAGAACATCAAAAGATGCCTATGAGTGTGAAATCTGCTGAGCAGCAATTGTCTGTTCTTGCTTCATTTGTAGCTTCATATGAGAATTATATTGATTGTAAGATCAATGATCCAATTCTTTTTTATGAAGACTATGATCAGATAGATCCTGATTATCTTGAAGAAATAGATCTCCAGGACCAACTTGCTTTGTTGTCAAGGAGAGTTAAAAATTTCTTAAAGAAAAATGGAAGAAAGGTTGTTGGCAACAGATCAGGGTTTGATAAAACCAAGGTCAAGTGTTATAACTGTAAAAGTTAAGGACATTTTGCTAGAGAATGCCAAAGACCTAAGGTAGAGACTGGTGAAGGGAAACAAGGCTCGGGAAATACTTTGCATTCCAAAGCCTTAGTAGTGAAACAGCTAGATGGGTCTTATGATTGGAAAACTCAGTCAGAGGAAGCTTTGATGGCTGAGATTGACGATCAAGAGATTGAAGCTGAGTCATTATCCTATATGCCCACTGATCCAGCTTTTGATGTAAAGTTGCCTGAGACTCCTGATAAAGCTAATGTTGATGATGTATTAGACTTGGGTTTAACTGAAGATTTGGATCCCGTAGATTTTGTAGCTAAGATGGCTGAACTGCAAACTGATAAAAAACGGGTATGCCTAGATCTTGTTTCTCTTGTTGATCTGTGTCAGTTAATTTCCAGTTTACAATCACAAGTTAGTGCTTATGCAAATTCCTATAAGACTTTGACTGAAACTAATAATACCCTGTCATCTCAACTTAGCACACTTAGTAAATCCAGTGAGGCTGTTAGATCTGAACTTGACCTAGCTAAGTTAGATATATGTAGGTTAAGTGATGATAAACAAGCCTTAAAGGATAAGATTAAGGCAGATGCGGCTGACAAGACAGCTTTTAGAGATACTGTGAATGAGAAATTAATTATCATAGACGGTCTCTATATGAACATAAATGATTTGAATCTGTCCATTGCTAATAAGGATAAGGAGTTAGCTGATTGCAAAACAAAACTTGTAGCTCAGAACCGTAAGCTTGAGAGCTATAGAACATCTGAAATGGATAAAATGTTAGGTGCTCAGCGTAGTGTGAAGGATATGTCTGGTTTAGGATATAATGATATGCCTCACCCATTCAATTCAAATTACACTAAAACTCCTGTAGATATTGAAATGGCAGATGTTAACCCTGAAACGAAAGAAACTAATAAACCGGATAAGTTAGAGGCACGGAAGAGTGTTATTAAGAACCCTTCATTAGATGATAGTAAGAAAATTCCTCACACCAAAGTACATTTTGTACCGGGTGGAGTAATTAATGATACTAAGATCAATGAAGTGGTTAATAAAGAACATGTCATTGAACCTTTAGTGCCTAAAACTCCGGTAGCGGATGCAAAAGCTAGTAAGTCACGTAAACAGATGTCTTGCTTCAAGTGTCACCAAAAAGGACACGTAGCTTCTTGTTGCCCAAATAAGAAGTAGGAAGCTTCACATAAGTTAGTGAATACTGAAAAGACACCAACTATTTCTAGTTCGATTGTAGATAGGTTAGGCTCCAAACCGGGATTAGGAAGCAAACCTGTAAACATTCTGAAAAGAGATGGTAATCATAGTGTCTCTCCACCTAAACCTAAAAGGGCTTATACTCTAAACGAAAATACTTTCAATAAGCCAAGAGATAAGACACCTTTGAGGTTTAGGACCCCAAGTAGAAACCATAGTCAATTTGAGAATGGTTCTACTTCGAGTGCACAGGGAACTAAGTTTGTGCCTAAGAGGTTTTCTACTCACTCTCCTCATAGGCCTAAGACTACAGATCATCAACAATCTCAAACTCCTGTGAAGGTTACCAAGACTCCTGATGGGAATAGTTATGGTTACTTTAAGGAGGTTCAGATTGTAGATGACCAGGGACAAACCAAGACCGTAATGGCTTGGGTCCCTCTTGATAACTAATTGTGTACAACTTGTGATGTGTAGGAGCAGACTGTGAACAAGGACAGCTGGTGGTATGTAGACAGTGGATGCTCAAGACACATGACAGGTGAAAGAAGTCTCCTGAAGGACTTCAGAGAAGGTTTCAAGCAAAAAGTAAATTTTGCAGGAGACAAAGGAGGAGTAATTACTGGGAAAGGAAAAGTTTCAAATGGAACTTTAACTCTAGAGGATGTAAATTATGTTGAAGAACTAACTCATAACCTAGTGAGTGTTTCCCAAGTCTGCGATAAAGGCTATCCAGTTCATTTTAATGAAAAGGAGGCTTTAGTCCTGAAGTCAGGCTTCACAATTCCTGAAGAATGGATATTGATGAGGGCACCAAGGAAGAAGGACATCTATGCGATAAACATGGGTGTTCCTAATTCTTCAATGGTATCTACATGTTTATTATCCAAGGCTTCGGAAGCAGACGCGCTACTATGGCATAGGAGAATGGCACACCTAAACTGGAGAAAAATGAACTACATAACAAAAAATGGTTTAGTTTTGGGTATACCGCAAAAACGTTTCGAGTCTGAGGATAAGTGTGTTCCTTGTATGAAAGGAAAGCAGCATAAGAAACCACACCGATCTAAGACTGAAAACTCAATCTCCTCTCCATTTGATTTGCTACATATGGATCTCTTCGGCCCAATAAGCAAAAGAAGCATAGGTGGCAAATGGTATTGTCTAGTTGTCACAGATGACTACTCTAGATTCTCGTGGGTATTTTTCTTAAGATCTAAGGATGAAACTCCAGGTATTCTAATTGAGTTTTTAGATCAAATTGAAAATGTATACAAAACGAGAGTTAAGCGTATTCGTAGTGATAACGGAACAGAGTTCAAGAATTCGACGTTAGATATCTATTGCTTAAGCAAAGGGATAATTCATCAATTCAGTGCACCATATGAACCTCAACAGAATGGTGAGTCTAAAAGGAAGAACAGAACGTTGATTGAAGCTGCTAGAACAATGCTTGCAGATTCAAAGTTTCCGGTCATCTTTTGGGCAGAAGCAGTGAATACAGCATGTCATGTTCTGAATAGAGTTCTTGCGGTTAAAAAGCATAATAAAACTTGTTATGAGCTTTTGAACAATAAGAAACCAAACTTAAAAGGATTTGAACCCTTTGGAGTTGCTTGTACAATATTGAAAACTGAGAATCAAGCTAAATTTGTTGAGAAGGCTAACGAAGGATTTTTCTTGGGTTATATGCCTAATTCTCCAAATAAAAGGGTTTTCAATAAGGTCACTAGTTGTCTGGAGATAGTTTATAACATTGAAGTTACGAGCTATGTACCTGCTGTGCATAAGGGATTAGATTGGCAATTTGACTACTCAGATCTCTTTCAGTCATTTAAGGTTCCCATAAATGACTTTGTCAGTGATTCAGAGATTTCTCAGCACTTATTGAATGAAGAATTGGACAATGGTGTAACACCCGCCAATTTAGGACTACAATTAGTATCGAAACTACTTAAAATTTCGGGTATTTAGTTTTATAATACCCTGAATAAAGGTAACATTATGGTGTGAATACGGGCACGCTTACGTGATCTAATTTAAAATCGTACACTTATGAACCGGACAATGTCCGACATTAATAAATGGACGTTGGTGACAAAACTTTATAACAAGGTGGACTTATCCAAACAAACGTGATTTTTCAATAATGTGTTGCGAGAATATATTCCAAGTATTTCTCATTGATAAAAACACCCTGTACACGACAAACACGCACGAAGCACGTGAGTCAAGCGAAAACAATTCAAATTATAAATTTAATAACTCATTAATTAGTGTTTTAATAAAGCATTTCTATTAAAATATTTTGGATATACTTAAACACGAAACATGGAACGACATTTAAACAATCGCGGAATGTAACATAAAAATCGGAGCAACGAGTTCACGAGATCGAGACCCAAATGGGTTAGCCCGAACCCGCGGATCGAAGCCCCAACCCGACCCATGACCCACTTTCTTTTAAACCCCTCTTTTCTTCCATTTCATCCACAAACACACACACACACACAATTACATCTCCAAACCCTCTCTTTTCTTTCCCCCTTCTTCTTCCACCGAAACAACAGCAAAAGCAACGCCACCGTCGCCAAAAATCGTTCATCATCATCAACAAGGGAAAGCACAAGGACCGCCATCATCTTCTGCCTCACCTTCATCACCTCCATTTTTCGAATTCGTGGTATGAAACGCCTTAAAACTCGATGTAATTACTTGTAAAGCTTTTATTTACATGCTAGAATGCTTACTCAACAAAGATTTGCCCAAAAATCGACTTAAAAATGCATTTTTATGAAAAAGTGTTCGAACAGCTCGTTCTGCGAACCGAGATCTGTTCGTCCTGCGAGGCGAACCCAACAGCGAACCGAACCCACCTGCGAGATGACTTGCGAGTCGACCTGCGAGTTGACTTGCGAGTCGACCTACGAGATGACTTGCGAGTCGACCTGCGAGTTGACTTGCGAGTCGACTTGCGAACCGAACCTTGTGTTGCGAACTGAGTTCAGTTCGCAGCCTACTGCCTTGCGAGCCAAACTCGGCTCGCACCGCGAACTCAATTCGCACCACTATTTCAGTCCATAACCCGACTTGACCAATTATCCGAATTTAAATCCTAGATACGATTTTTAATAAAACGATATACATAATAATACCACTCTCGGATTATTTTTACAAACCGTCACCAATGGGCCATACTTGTTTTCAAAATACAAACGGTTTACTAAACAAACACTTGGACACGTCCTAGTTGAGTGGACAGCTAGCATGGGTGATCTTTTAAGACACCAACTCGTGTCCTAGTTTACTTACAACCTTGTGCGTTACGGACGCCAGAAGGTTGTAGGATTCCGAGAATCGATACACAGACTTAAAACCGCTTTACCTGGTTGATTACACATACGTATTTACTGGACTCAGGTGAGTCTCATAGCCTCACTTTTACTGTTTTACTGTTTTACTTATGGGGTGAGATGCATAGCTTATTTTTTCGAACACGAGTACTGATTTACATGTTTACCAAACGGAATTGCATGAGTTTTCTCACCATTTATTTGGGGAAGCCTCCTCATCATATATCGTTAGTTATGTACTTAAGCGCGAACACTAGTTAATGGATCCACTAGGGAAATGACCCTCCCCGCCCGGGGTAGTAGCGATACCACGAACCGATCTGTATAAACGGGTGACTATTATTCGTTACTGATGCTTGCTCAATTTCCGAGCATGTCACGGGAGCAAATTTATTATTTACGGGTTAAGCTTCGATTATGAGCCTCATGGCAATGGTATAACTTACTTACTTTATATTGCGAGTTTTGCAAATAACTGATTTACGCCTGCGGGCCCTATTAATGAAATCTTGTGTTCAAACTCTTACTTTATTTACAAACCTGTGAGATTCACCAACATTCGTGTTGATCTTTTTAGCTTTGTATCTCAGGTACACATACGGAGTAGAATTTCCCTCAGGATACTAGCTAGAGTCGCATGATTTCTACCTTGCATATAACGGAGATTCTTAGCATTATCTTTTGTATTTATTATGATTATGTAATAGAATCTCCTGCCTTTTTACGCGGACTCTAGGGAACTCCATTTTGTAACCGGAAACGTTATGTTTCAAACATTTTTATGTATGAAAATGTAATTATTTTTACGAACGTTGCATATAGACGTCGTTTGCTTTACTTTGGTGCTGTGATATTTGATTAGTAGCACCCCAAAGCTTGCTTCCGCTAAACTGTGATTTTGGGGGTGTTACAGATTGGTATCAGAGCCTAAGGTTATAGCGAACTAGGTTGCATTTAGTGGGCCTAGACTATGACCATTAGGCAGTATTTCCTCACTAGGTATGACTGGTTCGGGAATTGCATCATACGACGTTAATTTAAGATAGCCTGATCAACTATGTACAATTAAGGAAGGGTGATGTGAAACCTGAAAGGGGTTATATTGAACAGGAATACACTAGTTAACTCTGCCCATGAGAGGAACGAGACCGAATACTACTCGCTACGTGTTAGATTATTATAGGTACTGTGTATATAAGTGAATAGGCTTCACGCCTATACTAACTCTTCGACTGTAAGAAGCACAATAGGACACCCACAGTATTGACACGCCCATGCGTTTATAGCAACGGCGACCCAACCAATTCCACGAAATCTCTCCAAATATCTTAGGATAAAGCTACTAGTGCTAGCCAGGACTATAACCACTGAGACATTCTTTGTCCTCTTTGCGCTTTATAGGATCCCTCCAGCAATAGGCCAAGCGCAGCTATGGAGGAATACCCGTCTGACTCGGACCAGATTCAGGAGGAACAAGTACAATACACCTACCTCGACGGAGAATATGCACCAGTAGAGGAATTCGGGGTCGAGGAGGACGAGAATCAAAACTTTGGAATAATCGACTTAGAGGCGTATGAACGGGTCATGGAGCAGACAATTGAACTGAATAATCATACGTGGGAGCTGAAGTACAAGTGTCAGGACTATGAGAAGGAGCTGAGGATCATGAAGAGGTCCGTCGCTCGAAAGGTTAAGGACAAATTGCACCACTGGAAGAGGGTGGCCGCAAACTTCACTAGGAAGACGAAGAAGTGGGTCAAACGACTGGGAGGAAGGCAGGTGGAAGAAGATACACTTTACCGAACGCTACCAAGACCTACTCGCCGAACGCTATTACCCACGTGACATGTACCTGGAATGAAGTTCCAAGTGATCACAAGCCTACTTAGGACTAGCTAGATAGCAACTATAACCATTTTGCCAAATCTGCGTAAAGCAGGGTTGTAGGAGCCACAAACGTATTGAATACTTATGACTAGATGACTGTATTATTACACTATGTATAATGTTATGGCATCCGTTCGGGTGTAGTACTGCCCGACAAATTTTGTAAATGAACAATCGGATGGAATGACTACGAATCAACTAGATTCTTAGATTTATTATCTGTGCAAAATCCTTTGACGTGTACAACATTAAGACACCCTGACCTCAAGAGGTATACAGAATCCCCGCCCCACCCAGCATGAGGTTTTTGGAAATTGTGTGAATGTTAACAAACTCTCGATACCCTCTTAAAAACTTCAAAACTCGAGAATCTTCAAACTCATGACCTTGAGCACCCTTGACCTTCTCGCACCACGGTACGACCATCACTTAGTACTACTACAGATTGCCTCACTCTTCACACCTGTGTGACACACCACAACCTCTTACAACCCACCCGCTTATCTCTCTTCTCTGAACTGTTCAAGTATTATGCATGCCCGACAACATACTTACAACGATATTACTGGATATACTACTAGGATTCCAACATTCCGCCCTTCTCCGCCCTACTATGGTAGACCCAGAACACTAACATATCTAGGAGTACATTCATGGACCCCCCGAGGACATCCGGAAAACGTCGTCTCCCCCAAACCTACAGACATACAGTGAGCTAACTGTATGGCACACGTACTCCCGGTTATGACCGTACGCCGCAAATCACTAACCCCTACCCCTTTAGATCGAACTCGGCTGAAGCCGTGACTACTAAGACCTATGCTCCAAGAACAAAGAACAACAACAACCATGCACGGGGCAGAGCTTATACCCTTAATGCCAGGGGACAATCATCGAGACCTAAACCTAGAAACAATTTCGGTTCACACCTAATCAACCTGATTACCCTATATTATATGACTGATAAATCTTGCTGGCTACTTAATGATCCACTGTTATAGATCATAGGCACGACCTAGGGTAAGCAAACCCCGGATAGGATGACAGATGTAACACTCCGGTACATCGGGAACGTAACAAATAGACTTTTTTTTTTCCAAAATATTTCACGCCGGTTGAGACCGGGACCCACTAGACTGCCATCATTATGTGTCGTCTGTCCAAAGACTGCACCACAGGTCGTCTGTTCGGAGGAAATCATTTGTTCTTTTATTGTTTTCACTAAATTACAGATTATGATCGCGACACCATACTTGCTATTATACCATACATTATGCCAACGTCAAAACTTTGTGTTGATAAACCCCCCCCCCCCCCCCATTTCGTAGGAAATGACAGATTACTCCGCTGGTAGCCACATGTCCGATGATGACCAACACGGCGAGGACCGGACCATGTTCCTTTACCTACTTACTCTCGAAGGCGACATCGAGCCAGTGGGTGAAGAACCGTTGGAAGAAACGGCACACCCGACAGGACTCCGAGACTTTCCATCTCAGACCATAGTCGCAGAAGTTACCCAACTAACCCGAGCAGACTCCCTTTCAAACCCTACTACTGATAACCATATCACAACCACTACCATCACCACTCCTCCTACGGTTACCGCTCCGATCATTGTCAATGTAAACACTGACCATTCTAAGCATACTGATGAAACGATGAAGGCATTACGCAACCAACTAACTACTGTCCAGGAGGAAATCACGGGTCTACGCCTACTCACCCACGAGCAAGGACTGCGTCTGCGAACCTTAGAATTCTATTGGGAACAATTAAGATACTTGTGCCCAACGCTGGGAGATATGCTCCAGTTAGTTTCTGACTCATTATCACAAAAAGCCCAAGCTAGCGTCCCTGTGGAAAAGGACACCGAAGCTCAACTGGTAACCCTCAAAAAGAACCCGGGAGAAAGCTCCAACACAGACATTACTCAGCCCCGGACTAAAAGGGCAAGGATAACTCAAACCCCCACTACCGAATCTAAGGGGAAAGCTTATAAGGGAAATCTACCCTACTGCTCCCGATGCAAACACCATCATAAGGGACAATGCCTCCCTCCTTACGGCAGATGCAACGCGTATGGACACCAGGTCCAGAATTGCAAATTCCCCCGAAGGGACGCAAGCTCGGAAGCATTGGGGTTGTGCTTCAAGTGTGGAAATGCGGGGCATAAAAAGATAAATTGTCCATTACCAACTACTACAGACGGCATCCCTAAGGCCAAGCATGACACGAACGCTACCACAGGTACGTTATACCTATAGAAATAATTTCATCTCCGACATTACAGACTATCATCACTATCACGAATGCGGTATAAATCACTAGTTACTATAGACTACTAGTACAAATTGTAACTATACCCCACTGATTTCCCGACCGACCCCGTTCATAGGACGTGACAGTTTACACACGTTAATCTCTCTCTCTCTCTCTCTCTCTCTCTCTCTCTCTCTCTCTTTCACCTATTCTAACAAGGGGGGGGGAACCGGAGACTTTTATGACAACACTAAGGATACTTCAACACTTTCTTAGGAAACGTACGTACTACTTCCTCGAATATATTACAGATATATCGTGCCATATAACGCGAAATGACATTTAAGCAACTACGGGATTTAACCGACAACGACCCGTGAACGTGTAACTACAACTAGGCAAACTAGGAATTGAGCCTTATTTGATTGTTAGCTGCCTTGTTAATGATAGAACGAAACCTGGCTAAAGAATTGGTCCAATGACTTATCGACTGCAGCTACCTCCCGAACCCAGTAGCGTACATCCCGTTTTTCCCCATTTCTAACTTAAAGAAATGCCGGTCTGTTGAGACACGGACCTTACCGCTCGACGAAACACAAATTGATGACAATCCTCATTCTGTCTAGGAACCTATGGAAATCATAAAACCGCGAGGTCACGGAACTGAAATGAAGTCGCATTCCCATTACTACAGTCAGGTTGAAGTTGAGGCGTGTTCCTGGATTCACCTGGGAACAAGAAAACCAAATGAGACTGAGAAACTCACATTTGTTCATGAACTATACTCCTACTGACACCACGACTACAAGCTAATTTCGGGACTACTTGAAATTTCGGGTATTTAGTTTTATAATACCCTGAATAAAGGTAACATTATGGTGTGAATACGGGCACGCTTACGTGATCTAATTTAAAATCGTACACTTATGAACCGGACAATGTCCGACATTAATAAATGGACGTTGGTGACAAAACTTTATAACAAGGTGGACTTATCCAAACAAACGTGATTTTTCAATAATGTGTTGCGAGAATATATTCCAAGTATTTCTCATTGATAAAAACACCCTGTACATGACAAACACGCACGAAGCACGTGAGTCAAGCGAAAACAATTCAAATTATAAATTTAATAACTCATTAATTGTGTTTTGATAAAGCATTTCTATTAAAATATTTTGGATATACTTAAACACGAAACACGGAACGACATTTAAACAATCGCGGAATGTAACATAAAAATCGGAGCAACGAGTTCACGAGATCGAGACCCAAATGGGTTAGCCCGAACCCGCGGATCGAAGCCCCAACCCGACCCATGACCCACTTTCTTTTAAACCCCTCTTTTCTTCCATTTCATCCACAAACACACACACACACACACAATTACATCTCCAAACCCTCTCTTTTCTTTCCCCCTTCTTCTTCCACCGAAACAGCAGCAAAAGCAACGCCACCGTCGCCAAAAATCGTTCATCATCATCAACAAGGGAAAGCATAAGGACCGCCATCATCTTCTACCTCACCTTCATCACCTCCATTTTTCGAATTCGTGGTATGAAACGCCTTAAAACTCGATGTAATTACTTGTAAAGCTTTTATTTACATGCTAGAACGCTTACTCAACAAAGATTTGCCCAAAAATCGACTTAAAAATGCATTTTTATGAAAAAGTGTTCGAACAGCTCGTTCTGCGAACCGAGATCTATTCGTCCTGCTAGGCGAACCCAACAGCGAACCGAACCCATCTGCGAGATGACTTGCGAGTCGACCTGCGAGTTGACTTGCGAGTTGACCTGCGAGATGACTTGCGAGTCGACCTGCAAGTTGACTTGCGAGTCGACTTGCGAACCGAACCATGTGTTGCGAACTGAGTTCAGTTCGCAGCCTACTGCCTTCCGAGCCGAACTCGGCTCGCACCGCGAACTCAATTCGCACCACTATTTCAGTCCATAACCCGACTTGACCAATTATCCGAATTTAAATCCTAGATACGATTTTTAATAAAACGATATACATAATAATACCACTCTCGGATTATTTTTACAAACCGTCACCAACGGGCCATACTTGTTTTCAAAATACAAACGGTTTACTAAACAAACACTTGGACACGTCCTAGTTGAGTGGACAGCTAGCATGGGTGATCTTTTAAGACACCAACTCGTGTCCTAGTTTACTTACAACCTTGTGCGTTACAGACGCCAGAAGGTTGCAGGATTCCGAGAATCGATACACAGACTTACAACCGCTTTACCTGGTTGATTACACATACGTATTTACTGGACTCAGGTGAGTCTCATAGCCCCACTTTTACTGTTTTACTATTTTACTTATGGGGTGAGATGCATAGCTTATTTTTACGAACACGAGTACTGATTTACATGTTTACCAAACGGAATTGCATGAGTTTTCTCACCATTTATTTGGGGAAGGCTCCTCATCATATATCGTTAGTTATGTACTTAAGCGCGAACACTAATTAATGGATCCATTAGGGAAATGACCCTCCCCGCCCGGGGTAGTAGCGATACCACAAACCGATCTGTATAAACGGGTGACTATTATTCGTTACTGATGCTTGCTCAATTTCCGAGCATGTCACGGGAGCAAATTTATTATTTACGGGTTAAGCTTCGATTATGAGCCTCATGGCAATGGTATAACTTACTTACTTTATATTGCGAGTTTTGCAAATAACTGATTTACGCCTGCGGGCCCTATTAATGAAATCTTGTGTTCAAACTCTTACTTTATTTACAAACCTGTGAGATTCACCAACATTCGTGTTGACCTTTTTAGCTTTGTATCTCAGGTACACATACGGAGTAGAATTTCCCTCAGGATAGTAGCTAGAGTCGCATGATTTCTACCTTGCATATAACGGAGATTCTTAGCATTATCTTTTGTATTTATTATGATTATGTAATAGAATCTCCCGACTTTTTACGCGGACTCTAGGGAACTCCATTTTGTAACCGGAAACGTTATGTTTCAAACATTTTTATGTATGAAAATGTAACTATTTTTACGAACGTTGCATATAGACGTCGTTTGCTTTACTTTGGTGCTGTGATATTTGATTAGTAGCACCCCAAAGCTTGCTTCCGCTAAACTGTGATTTTGGGGGTGTTACAAATGGTCCGACAATTTTCAGGACATCAGATGACTCAAATGAAGCTTCTTCAAGTCGGTCTCGACAATTTTCAAAGGATAAGTATCAAGAAACAGAAGATTCTGAAAAGGATCTTCAAACAACGTTTAATGATGTACTTACTTCTTTAAACCAATTAAAGATCTCTTCAGAAAATTCAGAAGAAATTCCTTCATTAGAAGAGATTGGTACTAACTTAGGAGATGAGTTAATAGTTGATCCTATACCGGTTACAAGAATGAGTAAGAATCATCCCGTTGAAAACATCATCGGTGATATTAATACTCCTGTTCAGACTAGGACTCAATCTAAAGCTAGTACTTCTGAAGATTTAGAAAGCTTGTATACTGCTATGAAAGAGACAGGGATTTCTAATCAATGTCTATATTCATGCTTTATCTCACAAGTTGAGCCTAAAAATGTGCAAATGGCTCTCAAAGAAAGCTCATGGGTTGAAGCTATGCAGGAAGAACTGCAACAGTTCTCAAAATTACAAGTTTGGGAGTTGGTTGACCTACCAAAGGGAGAATATCCAATTGGAACTAGATGGGTATTTAAGTGTAAGAGAGATGACCAGGGAGTCATTACTCGCAATAAAGCACGTCTAGTGGTTCAAGGTTTTAATCAACAAGAAGGCATAGATTACAATGAAGTGTTTGCACCAGTTGCTAGGCTAGAAGCAATTAGAGTATTTTTAGCATTCGCGTCATTTTATGATATCAAAGTTTATCAGTTGGATGTTAAGAGTGCCTTTTTGTATGGCAAAGTAGAAGAATTGGTGTATGTTGCTCAACCTCCAGGGTTTGCTGATCATAGGTATCCAGATAGAGTATATCGTTTGAATAAGGCTCTATATGAATTACATCAAGCACCAAGGATGTGGTATGCAACACTATCAATGTATCTACTTGATAATGGATTTACAAGAGGAGCAATTGATAGTACACTGTTTGTAAAATGGAACAATAAAGACTTTCTATTAGTACAAGTTTACGTTGATGACATTATCTTTGGATCTTCTGATGAAAAGATGTGTCAAGAATTTG
This sequence comes from Pseudognaphalium luteoalbum, assembly GCA_963422505.1. Taxonomy (NCBI): domain Eukaryota; kingdom Viridiplantae; phylum Streptophyta; class Magnoliopsida; order Asterales; family Asteraceae; genus Pseudognaphalium; species Pseudognaphalium luteoalbum. The sequence continues at coordinate 57,142,076 of OY730196.1, forward strand.
AGAAAGTCACGAGAAAAAGGTTTGAGATCTCTGCAATGGGAGAGTTGAAGTTCTTCTTAGGGTTACAAGTTGACCAAAAGAAGGATGGCTTCTTTATTCATCAATCTAAATATGTTTATGAGTTATTAGAAAGATTTAAGATGGATGACAGTAAAGTCTACAATACTCCGATTCCAGTTAATCACAAACTAGGTCCGGATACATTGAGTGATCAGGATGTGGATCCTACTTTATATAGGGCCATGATTGGATCACTAATGTATTTGACTGCCTCTAGACTTGACATTATGTTTGTTGTTTGTTTATGTGCAAGATATCAGGCTAATCCGAAAGAGTCACATATGCAGGCTGTTAAACGGATCTTCCGTTACCTCAAAGGGTAACCGAAGCTGGGACTTTGGTATCCAATTGATGGAGACTTAGATCTAGTAGCATATACTGATTCGGATTATGGAGGATGCAATCAAAATAGGAAATCTACGACCGGAGGATGTCAATTCTTAGGAGGTAGATTAGTATCTTGGCAGTGCAAGAAGCAAAGCTCAGTAGCCATTTCTACATGTGAAGCTGAGTATGTTGCAGCTGGCAGCTATTGCTCTCAAGTTCTTTGGATACAACAGCAACTGCGGGATTACGGGTTAAATATAACCAATACTCCTATGATGATTGACAACGAATCTACTATGTCGATCACTAACAATCCTGTGAAGCACAGTAAAACTAAGCACATTGATATTCGACATCATTTTATTAGAGATTGTGTTGAAAAGAAAATGATAAGGTTAGTTAAGGTTCCGACTGCGGATAACTTAGCAGACCTATATACGAAGGCGTTCGACAGAGCAAGATTTGAGACATTGGTTCAACTGAATGGAATGAGAAATCTAGAGTGATTAGTCTTCCAAGGGTATTTTAGTAATAGTTAGTAGTTATTTTAGTTATTATTAAAAAAAAAAAAAAAGCTTTAAGTTTTGGCTGTAAAAACTTGAGAAATGATAGTACATTAGGAGAATAAGTCTCAGAATAATAACCTTAAGTATTAAGTATGATGTGTTAGTAGATTCTAATAAGTTGCATTAGAATAACGATTTTTATCTAGGATTACACTTATATTTATCTTATTATACACCTTTATCCACTGATTATAACTTGTCCTTTTATTTAACAAGTGATAAGAATAACTTAAGTCTAGTCAGGTTCATCATACGATTTATTGGTAGGCAGGTTATGCTAAGATTTCCGAGCAGTTAAGAAGTATAACTTTAATGTGTAATATCTTATGTGCTCTGTTATATAACGTATGACATATGTCTTAATTGTTGAATGATAGTACTACCGTGCACTGTGATCTAAAATATAAAAAAAAATTGAAATGGTACAAAGTATCATAATGTCAAAAGGTGAGTTACATGTTTCGAAAGGGCATCATTTAGTAAGCTCTACCTTAAATATGAAAGATACAAAGTATCTCGTATCAAGTGTATGTTATATGCATCTAAAGAACATCATTTAGTAATCTCTACCTTGCTAATACAAGATACAGTGTTATGTGTTGTACTTGAATTCTTCAGTATGTTGTATAGTAGAACTCACTAGATATTGTGCACATTAACAATAAAAGTTTGGCTCAGAAATCTGTGTGTAATCTGTTTATGTGGCTCATAATATCGGTAATCGTCTTGAACTGTCTATGATATTCGAACATTCACTTTTGTGAATAATAATAAATCATAAGTTATATTTCAATGAAGTGTTATATCATGTGGATAAAGGTCAATAAGATATAATTTTATAAATATAAGTTTATTACTAATTAAAGTTGTGATTTTATTGTGCTTATATGAATTTCATGAGGTATGTATACTAACAATCGTCTTAGGCTTATTACAATCTATTAAGTACAGCTTATTCTTTCTAATATGATCCCTAAGCAGTTAAAACTTTAAGTGTTTATTATTAAGTTAATTTGTTAGAATGTTAGTAGTTTTATTATTTTACCTTTTGTAATTATTTCCTCGAATCAATAAATTTTTTAATTATTCTTCTTGTTTACCTTTTGGAATTAAATTTAACTAGCTATCTTATATCCGTGTTGAATAAATGTGACAAATACAAGTGAAAAATAATTTTTATTTTAGACTTGTACGGTATGTATGGGTTTCACTTTATACTAAGTGCTAAAATCGCGTTTTTGTGAAAACTTGCGATTTTGACTAGTCAACGCTGCGAAGCGAGACTAGTGCTGCGAAGCGAGTACATAGTATAAATGGGGCAAGTCCAACGAGTCCAACCCACACTTGCCATTTACTCTGCGAACCGAACCCACACACCTCTGCGACTTGAAATTTGGCGAAACGAATCGAAAATACATTTCGATTGATTTTCTGATTTTTAGTACAAGGAAGGATTTTTTGATCCGTGGAACTCTTACAATTTTTGATTACGGATCTTTAGAAGTAAGTTTCATGAGATTTCACCGTGTCATTTGTGAGATATCGAAGGGTTTACGTTTTTGAATGTGTCGGTTTAGTTTATCATGGATTTTATACAAATTAGTGATTTAGAAAACCTAACACATGTTTATAATGCTTAATCGATGGTTAATAAACATGTTATAATCGATTAATTGCTTTGAAACACATCTGATTAGTGATTGATGTTTTGAATTCGTTGAGCAGATGATCCTGCGAACCGAGATCTATCTCGCTACGCAGCCCGCTCCAAGGAATCGAGATAAGTTGCGAGACGAGTTTCAACTCGTTTGACTTCAGTTGACCGAAGCGAGACGAGTTTCAACTCGTTTGACTTCTGTTGACCGAAGCGAGACGAGTTCCACTTGTTTGACTTGGGTTGACCGAAGCGACTCGACTTCAACTCGCAGGGTTTCTGCGAACCGAATTGAAAAATTAAATCAAATTTATAATTTTTCAAATTATAACTTGTTATCGATTTGAGAATTGTTTATTTACAAATAATTAACAAGTTACTTGTTTCTACACATATAGACTTAAGAATGTTTGTTTATAAGTTTAAATATGTGTAATATCTTAACAATTTAAGTTATTTCATATCGAAAGTCTTCCGACTCATAGCGTAGTCGTGCAGCGTGTCCCGATATTTATCGGCAGTATGATAACTCAAATTGTTATCCTTAGCTAATGAGCTTTATATATAATTTATAGAATATAATTGAACTTGTTAATTCAATTAAGTTTCAGTGAATTATGTTATTTTTTAATAGTATATTTAGACGTTTGATGATCTTTTTGATCATAATACGTTAAAGTGTAAATTATCTAATGCTCGTTAACTTAACATTTTTGCTATTTGTGTAATTTTATTACAGATATGGCTAACCGATCTTTTGAGAAGGGTCACAACATCTTGGTGAATCTAGATGTCAACGAGTGTGGTGCTGAGCGCTTTGAGCAGATTTTGACATATTTAGCACGTTTGAGATACGGTTGTGCGTTTGAAGGTTTGGATACGGTCTACGGATACGGCTATGCGATCTCTATAAATACAAGCCTCATTTCATCATTTTATCATTTCAATACACACTCTACACCTCACCCCTACACCTTCACACTTTCTCTCACTACTCTCTCTCTAAATTAGTTAGTTAGTTAATTAGATTAGTTAAGCTAGTAGATTAGTAGCTTAATTGTAACGGAGGTGCTCCGAGACTGCGGTGTCGCACGATTTGTAATAACGCTTTGTCAGATTCTATTATAATCTCTATCTTGTTATTTTAAATAATGTTGTGTTGTTGCTATACTTGTTTAGAATTACTTGCTAGGATTATTGCCATGCTTAGCTAGACAAATCTGTGTTTGCTATGATAGTTGCCATGCTAGGGTAGTTATACTTAAATCATGCTGTTACTCTGTCTGTATGTTGTTGAATTATATTTGAATCTATGAATTGAATCTCAAATGTTTATCTATCCAACTTATGTTGTGGTTAGTAACATCCTTCTAGGCTTGGCCAATTGCTAGTTGTATGCCGCTAATTATTCTGTGTCTGATGATCGTTGAACTCGACATGGCCGGTGTTCTCCTGGTTGAAATATTACCGGAGGGAGACACGGAGCATAGGATTAGAGATAGATTAGATTCAGGCCATTTAACAGGTGTCTTAGAGAGAACTTTTGGGACACTTGTGACTTAACCATGTACCCCGTCACTCTGCATAATTGATCTCTGCTATGCTGCCTTTCTGCATGTTCTTGTTTGATTGTTGCTTAGGGTTTGCATGCTAGTATCTGTTATGTTGATTAGTTACATGATTAGGTTTTCGAATATTTATCAATTGCATATACCAGTTTAACATGCATAGAATAGTTAAAATGATTTATATGAAATAATGATGAACAATTTAATCAGCCGTTAGACCAGACCATCCCAACTTGTCCCGGTTGGAAACCCCTGTTCATGTTTTTGTTTATTCAAGAATTCATGCCATGATTCGGATATCTCAAATGTCCGAGATTGGGGGATAAGACTCGAGGATGGTTGTTGTTTAAATTGTTTGCTACATTTGGGACAACTTCCGGTGTAGTTTACATTCCATAACTGTTATTCATGTGACATATTATTTATCTGATTGCGGACAACTCTACGTTAGATAGATAATAGGCTAGGAGTTATGGCTCATTAGGAAATATTAATGTCATCTTAACTAAGGCTTTATCCCATTAACTACCCCTAAATAGCATGAGTAATTATCATAGTAAACACTCGCTTCACCTATAAGTTCTCGTTGCCACCTCCCCTCCACTTTACTTTATTTTAGTTTTAGATAATTAGTAGTTAGTTAAAACCAAAACAAACCAAAACCTCTTTTAAACCCTAGCTAAATTCCCGTAGATAACTAAAGTCCTAGATCCCATGCCCGTTGTAGTTTGAAGAACGACCCTAGGTCATACCTATCGCTGTACTCACCCATAGCTTTAGTATACTTAGGCCCCGCAAAAAACAAATTTTAAAAACTTCACTGACGCCGCCGCTGACGGACGGTCCGACGACAGGGTGAAAACCCGATCGACCGTTGGTGGCGCGTCACCGACCTCCCATTTTCATACGAACAACGAGAGAAGATTGCCAATTTAGAAAAACAAGTAAAATTCCTTCTTAGACTGTCCAGTAATGAATGCGAGATAATTTTCACAAATTTCCGAGACCAAGAACTAAAGTTCAAAGCAGATTTAGATCTACTTTTTGAATCATTTACTGACATGAATTTCCTTCCAATATCTATGATATTAATTAATCACAATGTCACTGCAATGGTCGACAAACTTGAGTTCTATATAGAATAAGACCCGATGATTCCCATCATCATTCCTGGTAAAATTCCATTCTTTGTTGACCCCGCCTCTTACTTGATCTCAAAATTGCGAGATGTTTTTCCTGATTGTTGGAACATGTATGTGTGACAACAGATCTAGCTTGTAATAGTACAAGTGATTATTGTAATCAAGTTTGTACAATTGATTTGGATTTGTAAATGATATTAGTTTGGTATTAATATTCGTTAAATATATTAGTATGATAAAGTGTTAGACGAATATCGAATACGATGTTACAAACTAAAGTCTGTGAGATGAGATCTCAAGTCGCAGAATTTAGTCAAGCGAGATGAGATCTGGGCTCGCAGAGTTGCGAACCCAGTCGAGATGGGCTTGGTCGTGGGCTGCGAGTTGAACTCGACTCGCAGAGCCCATCGACCTGCGAATCGAGTTTGACTAAAACCTATAAATACTCAATTAGGTTTAATCTGTAAGTGACTTTTGTCAATTCGTTTTTCCAGAGAAATAAAACGATTCTAAGCATTCATAAGGTTAGATATTGATAGATTAACATTAATTAATCGATACATAACCTTATTGATTAACCAATTCACTATTATCTTGCGAAAAAAATTGTTCACATATTGTGAACCAAGTATTGAGGAATTCCGCACCTTAATACCTAAGATAACCTCGTTATCAATCCACATACTAGGGACTTACAATTGGTATCAGAGCTTTCGGGCTAAATACTTAGTTAGTTCGAGGTTATTTGGATAATAACGATAGATTTAGGGTTGTTGTTACGTTTAATCTTTGTAAAAACGACCAAAATCGGTCTCTGGAAGTTTTTAGTTTCGTAATGGACCGAAATCTTAGGGTTTAATCGATTAGAAAACTAAAATTTTCGTTTTAGGGTTTTTCAGCCGATTCTGCGAAGCGAATTCCCCTGCGAACTGAGTTCCCCCTGCGAACCGAGTTCCCCTGCGAACTGAGTTCCCCCTGCGAACCGAGTTCCCCTGCGAACTGAGTTCCCCTCTGCGAACTGAGTTCCCCTTGCGAACCGAGTTCCTGTCCTGCGAGTTGAGTTTCTGCGAAGTGAACTTTCTGATTTTTCTGATTGTTAATTCCCGAAACTCTTAAAATGTCTGACATTAGCAAAATGATTGAGATGGAGCACGAGGTTGGAAAATCTAATACTCCACCTAAGTTGTTACGTGTTGAAGACTATTACAGTTGGATAGATAGGTTTGAATCTTACTGTAGATTCCATAATCTCTCAATCTGGATGTGTATCAAAGGAGGATACACGACACCCACCCAAACTGTTCAAAATGCTGTTGTTGTGGTATCCTATAATCTGATGAGTGAACAACAAAAGAAAGACTATGAGAATGAGAATAAAGCTCATTCTTGTATCAAGATGTGCTTATCTAAGGAAATTAATCATCAGTTAAAATCTTTTCATACTGCTAAAGCACTCTGGGATGCGCTTGAGAAAAGATGTGAGGGAAGTCCACAAGTGCAAGCAAGCAAGAAGAAGCTTCTGAAAAAGCAGTTTATTTTGTTTAAAGCTTTTAAAGGAGAAACTCTTGATGCTTATGTTACTCGTTTCTACCATTTGTTATCTGAGATTGAAAACCATGAAATCAGAGGTAGAGAAAACCGACAAGTTTCTTAAGGGTTTACCTTCTAAATGGGAGATGTATGGTGTGATGATTACAGACAATGAAACCAGATATGCAACCATGACTCTTTAGCAGGTCATTGACAAGCTCAAAGGATATGATTTCACTAAGAAGTCGAAAGATACTGATTCTGATCATGTTCAGGATCCAGGACTGTATCATGGAAAAACTACTATCTCGACTGCTTCATCAAGTTCAACCACTACTTTGTTTGTTGGTAATGCTGATGGAAAGGGTGAAATGATAACTGATGAACTGTGTTTCATTACATCATCTGGAAATGAAGCTAAAGGGAAACCTTCTGAGAAGTCACCTCAAGAACATCAAAAGATGCCTATGAGTGTGAAATCTGCTGAGCAGCAACTGTCTGTTCTTGCTTCATTTGTAGCTTCATATGAGAATTATATTGATTGTAAGATTAATGATCCAATTCATTTTTATGAAGACTATGATCAGATAGATCCCGATTATCTTGAAGAAATAGATCTCCAGGACCAACTTGCTTTGTTGTCAAGGAGAGTTAAAAATTTCTTAAAGAAAAATGGAAGAAAGGTTGTTGGCAACAGATCAGGGTTTGATAAAACCAAGGTCAAGTGTTATCACTGTAAAAGTTACGGACACTTTGCTAGAGAATGCCAAAGACCTAAAGTAGAGACTGGTGACGGGAAACAAGGCTCGGGAAATACTTTGCATTCCAAAGCCTTAGTAGTGAAACTGCTAGATGGGTCTTATGATTGGAAAACTCAGTCAGAGGAAGCTTTGATGGCTGAGATTGACGATCAAGAGATTGTAGTTGAGTCATTATCCTATATGCCCACTGATCCAGCTTTTGAAATAAAGGTTCCTGAGACTCCTGTTAAAGCTAATGTTGATGATGTGTTAGACTTGGGTTCAACTGAAGATTTGGATCCTGTAGATTTTGTAGCTAAGATGGCTGAACTGCAAACTGATAAAAAATGGGTATGCCTAGATCTTGTCTCTCTTGTTGATCTTTGTCAGTTAGTTTCTAGTTTAGAGTCCCAAGTTAGTGCTTATGCTGATTCCTATAAGACTTTGACTGAAACTAATAATACCCTGTCATCTCAACTTAGCACACTTAGTAAATCCAGTGAGGCTGTAAGATCTGAACTTGACCTAGCTAAGTTAGATATATGTAGGTTAAGTGATGATAAACAAGCCTTAAAAGATAAGTTGAGATGACAGGGTATTATTAGTTTCAGTCAAAGTCTTAAGTTAGATTAAGGCAGATGCGGCTGACAAGACAGCTTTTAGAGATACAGTGAATGAGAAATTAATTATAATAGACGGTCTCTATATGAACATAAATGACTTGAATTTGTCCATTGCTAATAAGGATAAGGAGTTAGCTGATTGCAAAACAAAACTTGTAGCTCAGAATCGTAAGCTTGAGAGCTATAGAACATCTGAAATGGATAAAATGTTAGGTGCTCAGCGTAGTGTGAAGGATATGTCTGGTTTAGGTTATAATGATATGCCTCACCCATTCAATTCAAATTACACTAAAACTCCTGTAGATATTGAGATGGCGGATGTTAACCCTGAGATGTAAGAAACTAATAAACCGGAAAAGTTAGAAGCACAGAAGAGTGTTATTAAGAACCCTTCATCTGATAACAGTAAGAAAATTCCTCACACCAAAGTACATTTTGTACCGGGTGGAGTAATTAATGATACTAAGACTGATGAAGTGGTTAATAAAGAACAGGTTATTGAACCTTTAGTGCCTAAAACTCCGGTAGCGGATGCAAAAGTTAGTAAGTCACGTAAACAGATGTCTTGCTTCAAGTGTCACCAAAAAGGACACGTAGCTTCTTGTTGCCCAAATAAGAAGTTGGAAGCATCACATAAGTTAGTGAATACTGAAAAGACACCGACTATTTCTAGTTCGATTGTAGATAGGTTAGGCTCCAAACCGGGATTAGGAAGCAAACCTGTAAACATTCTAAAAAGAGATAGTAATCATAGTGTCTCTCCACCTAAACCTAAAAGGGCTTATACTCTAAACGAAAATACTTTCAATAAGCCAAGAGATAAGACACCTTCGAGGTTTAGGACCCCAAGTAGAAACCATAGTCAATTTGAGAATGGTTCTACTTCGAGTGCACAGGGAACTAAATATGTGCCTAGGAGGTTTTCTACTCACTCTCCTCATAGGCCTAAGACTACAGATCATCAACAATCTCAATCTCCTGTGAAGGTTACCAAGACTCCTTATGGGAATAGTTATGGTTACTTTAAGGAGGTTCAGATTGTAGATGATCAGGGACAATCCAAGATCGTAATGGCTTGGGTCCCTCTTGATAACTAATTGTGTACCATTTGTTATGTGTAGGAGCAGACTGTGAACAAGGACAGCTGGTGGTATGTAGACAGTGGATGCTCAAGACATATGACAGGTGAAAGAAGTCTACTGAAGGACTTCAGAGAAGGTTTCAAGCAAAAAGTAAATCTTGCAGGAGACAAAGGAGGAGTAATTACTGGGAAAGGAAAAGTTTCAAATGGAACTTTGACTCTAGAGGATGTGAGTTATGTTGAAGAACTAACTCATAACCTAGTGAGTGTTTCCCAAGTCTGCGATAAAGGTCATCCAGTTCATTTTAATGAAAAGGAGGCTTTAGTCCTGAAGCCAGGCTTCACAATCCCTGAAGAATGGATATTGATGAGGGCACCAAGGAAGAAGGACATCTATGCGACAAACATGGGTGTTCCTAATTCTTCAATGGTATCTACATGTTTATTATCCAAGGCTTCGAAAGCAGAAGCGCTACTATGGCATAGGAGAATGGCACAACTAAACTGGAGAAAAATGAACTACATAACCAAAAATGGTTTAGTTTTGGGTGTACCGCAAAAACGTTTCGAGTCTGAGGATAAGTGTGTTCCTTGTATGAAAGGAAAGAAGCATAAGAAACCACATAGATCTAAGACTGAGAACTCAATCTCCTCTCCATTTGATTTGCTACATATGGATCTCTTCGGCCCAATAAGCAAAAGAAGCATAGGTGGCAAATGGTACTGTCTAGTTGTCACAGACGACTACTCTAGATTCTCGTGGGTATTTTTCTTAGGATCTAAGGATGAAACTCTAGGTATTCTAATTGAGTTTTTGGATCAAATTGAAAATGTATACAAAACGAGAGTTAAGCGTATTCGTAGTGATAACGGAACAGAGTTCAAGAATTCGACGTTCGATATCTATTGCTTAAGCAAAGGGTTAATTCATCAATTCAGTGCACCATATGAACCTTAACAGAATGGTGTGGCTGAAAGGAAGAACAGAACGTTGATTGAAGCTGCTAGAACAATGCTTGCAGATTCAAAGCTTCCGGTCATCTTTTGGGGAGAAGCAGTGAATACAGCATGTCATGTTCTGAATAGAGTTCTTACGGTGAAAAAGCATAACAAGACTTGTTATGAGCTTTTGAACAATAAAAGGGTTTTTCTTGGGTTATATGCCTAATTCTCCAAATAAAAGGGTTTTCAATAAGGTCACTAGTCATCTGGAGATAGTTTATAACATTGAAGTTACAAGCTATACACCGGATGTGCATAAGGGATTAGATTGGCAATTTGACTATTTCGATCTCTTTCAATCATTTAAAGTTCCCATAAGTGACGTTGTCAGTGATTCAGAGATTTCACAACATTTATTGACTGGAGACTTGGACAATGGTTCATCTTCAACATCGAGTGTTCCGAATTCTGGAATCAGGACAACAGATGACTCAAATGAAGCTTCTTCAAGTGGGTCTCAACAATTTTCAAAGGATAAGTATCAAGAAACAGAAGATTCTGAAAAGGATCTTCAAACGACGTTTGATGATGTGCTTACTTCTTTGAACCATTTAAAGATCTCTTCAGCAAGTTCAGAAGAAATGCCTTCATTAGAAGAGATTGGTACTAACTTAGGAGATGAGTTAATAGTTGACCCTATACCGGTTACAAGAATGAGTAAGAATTATCCTGTTGAAAACATCATCGATGATATTAATACTCCTGTTCAAACTAGGACTCAATCTAAAGCTAGTACTTCTGAAAATTTAGAAAGCTTGTATACTGATATGAAAGAGACAGGGATTCCTAATCAATGTCTATATTCATGCTTTATCTCACAAGTTGAGCCTAAAAATGTACAAATGGCTCTCAAAGAAAGCTCGTGGGTTGAAGCTATGCAAGAAGAACTGCAACAGTTCTCAAAATTACAAGTTTGGAAGTTGGTTGACCTACCAAAGGGAGAATATCCAATTGGAACTAGATGGGTATTTAAGTGTAAGAGAGATAACCAGGGAGTCTTTACTCGCAATAAAGCACGTCTAGTGGTTCAAGGTTTTAATCAACAAGAAGGCATAGATTACAATGAAGTGTTTGCACCAGTTGCTAGGCTAGAAGCAATCAGAGTATTCTTAGCATTTGCATCATTTTATGATATCAAGGTTTATCAGTTGGATGTTAAGAGTGCCTTTTTGTATGGCAAAGTGGAAGAATTGGTGTATGTTGCTCAACCTCTAGGGTTTGCTGATCATGAGTATCCAGATAGAGTATATCGTTTGAATAAGGCTCTATATGGATTACATCAAGCACCGAGGATGTGGTATGCAACACTATCAACGTATCTACTTGATAATGGATTTACAAAAGGAGCAATTGATAGTACATTGTTTGTAAAATGGAACAAGAAAGACTTTCTATTAGTACAAGTTTATGTTGATGACATTATCTTTGGATCTTCTGATGAAAAGATGTGTCAAGAATTTGAGAAAGTCATGAGAAAAAGGTTTGAGATGTCTACAATGGGAGAGTTGAAATTCTTCTTAGGGTTACAAGTTGACCCAAAGAAGGATGGATTCTTTATTCATCAATCTAAATATGTTTATGAGTTATTAGAACGCATTAAGATGGATGACAGTAAAGCCTACAATACTCCGATTCCAGTTAATCACAAACTAGGTCCGGATACATCGAGTGATCAGGATGTGGATCCTACTCTATATAGGGCCATGATTGGATCACTAATGTATTTGACTGCCTCTAGACCAGAAATTATGTTTGTTGTTTGTCTATGCGCAAGATATCAGGCCAATCCGAAAGAGTCACATATGCAGGCTGTTAAACGGATCTTTTGTTACCTCAAAGGGCATCCGAAGCTGGGACTTTGGTATCCAATTGATGGAGACTTAGATCTAGTAGCATATACTGATTCGGATTATGGAGGATGCAATCAAAATAGGAAATCTACGACCGGAGGATGTCAATTCTTAGGAGGTAGATTAGTATCTTGGCAGTGCAAGAAGCAAAGCTCAGTAGCCATTTCTACATGTGAAGTTGAGTATGTTGCAGCTGGCAGCTATTGCTCTCAAGTTCTTTGGATACAACAGCAACTGCGGGATTACGGGTTAAATATAACCAATACTCCTATGATGATTGACAACGAATCTACTATGTCGATCACTAACAATCCTGTGAAGCACAGTAAAACTAAGCACATTGATATTCGACATCATTTTATTAGAGATTGTGCTGAAAAGAAAATGATAAGGTTAGTTAAGGTTCCGACTGCGGATAACTTAGCAGACCTATATACGAAGGCGTTCGACAGAGCAAGATTTGAGACATTGGTTCAACTGAATGGAATGAGAAATCTAGAGTGATTAGTCTTCCAAGGGTATTTTAGTAATAGTTAGTAGTTATTTTAGTTATTATTAAAAAAAAAAAAAAAAAAGCTTTAAGTTTTGGCTGTAAAAACTTGGGAAATGATAGTACATTAGGAGAATAAGTCTCAGAATAATAACCTTAAGTATTAAGTATGATGTGTTAGTAGATTCTTATAAGTTGCATTAGAATAACGATTTTTATCTAGGATTACACTTATATTTATCTTATTATACACCTATATCCACTGATTATAACTTGTCCTTTTATTTAACAAGTGATAAGAATAACTTAAGTCTAGTCAGGTTCATCATACGATTTATTGGTAGGCAGGTTATGCTAAGATTTCCGAGCAGTTAAGAAGTATAACTTTAATGTGTAATATCTTATGTGCTCTGTTATATAACGTATGACATATGTCTTAATTGTTGAATGATAGTACTACCGTGCACTGTGATCTAAAATATAAAAAAAAATTGAAATGGTACAAAGTATCATAATGTCAAAAGGTGAGTTACATGTTTCGAAAGGGCATCATTTAGTAAGCTCTACCTTACATATGAAAGATACAAAGTATCTCGTATCAAGTGTATGTTATATGCATCTAAAGAACATCATTTAGTAATCTCTACCTTGCTAATACAAGATACAGTGTTATGTGTTGTACTTGAATTCTTCAGTGTGTTGTATAGTAGAACTCACTAGATATTGTGCACATTAACAATAAAAGTTTGGCTCAGAAATCTGTGTGTAATCTGTTTATGTGGCTCATAATATCGGTAATCGTCTTGAACTGTCTATGATATTCGAACATTCACTTTTGTGAATAATAAGAAATCATAAGTTATATTTCAATGAAGTGTTATATCATGTGGATAAAGGTCAATAAGATATAATTTTATAAATATAAGTTTATTACTGATTAAAGTTGTGATTTTATTGTGCTTATATGAATTTCATGAGGTATGTATACTAACAATCGTCTTAGGCTTATTACAATCTATTAAGTACAGCTTATTCTTTCTAATATGATCCCTAAGCAGTTAAAACTTTAAGTGTTTATTATTAAGTTAATTTGTTAGAATGTTAGTAGTTTTATTATTTTACCTTTTGTAATTATTTCCTCGAATCAATAAATTTTTTAATTATTCTTCTTGTTTACCTTTTGGAATTAAATTTAACTAGCTATCTTATATCCGTGTTGAATAAATGTGACAAATACAAGTGAAAAATAATTTTTATTTTAGACTTGTAAGGTATGTATGGGTTTCACTTTATACTAAGTGCTAAAATCGCGTTTTTGTGAAAACTTGCGATTTTGACTAGTCAACGCTGCGAAGCGAGACTAGTGCTGCGAAGCGAGTACATAGTATAAATGGGGCAAGTCCAACGAGTCCAACCCACACTTGCCATTTACTCTGCGAACCGAACCCACACACCTCTGCGACTTGAAATTTGGCGAAACGAATCGAAAATACATTTCGATTGATTTTCTGATTTTTAGTACAAGGAAGGATTTTTTGATCCGTGGAACTCTTACAACTTTTGATTACGCATCTTTAGAAGTAAGTTTCATGAGATTTCACCGTGTCATATGTGAGATATCGAAGGGTTTACGTTTTTGAATGTGTCGGTTTAGTTTATCTAGGATTTTATACAAATTAGTAATTTAGAAAACCTAACACATGTTTATAATGCTTAATCGATGGTGAATAAACATGTTATAATCGATTAATTGCTTTGAAACACATCTGATTAGTGATTGATGTTTTAAATTCGTTGAGCAGATGATCCTGCGAACCGAGATCTATCTCGCTTCGCAGCCCGCTCCAAGGAATCGAGATAAGTTGCGAGACGAGTTTCAACTCGTTTGACTTCAGTTGACCGAAGCGAGACGAGTTTCAACTCGTTTGACTTCTGTTGACCGAAGCGAGACGAGTTCCACTTGTTTGACTTGGGTTGACCGAAGCGACTCGACTTCAACTCGCAGGGTTTCTGCGAACCGAATTGAAAAATTAAATCAAATTTATAATTTTTCAAATTATAACTTGTTATCGATTTGAGAATTGTTTATTTACAAATAATTAACAAGTTACTTGTTTCTACACATATAGACTTAAGAATGTTTGTTTATAAGTTTAAATATGTGTAATATCTTAACAATTTAAGTTATTTCATATCGAAAGTCTTCCGACTCATAGCGTAGTCGTGCAGCGTGTCCTGATATTTATCTGCGGTATGATAACTCAAATTGTTATCCTTAGCTAACGAGCTTTATATATAATTTATAGAATATAATTGAACTTGTTAATTCAATTAAGTTTCAGTGAATTATGTTATTTGTTAATAGTATATTTAGACGTTTGATGATCTTTTTGATCATAATACGTTAAAGTGTAAATTATCTAATGCCCGTTAACTTAACATTTTTGCTATTTGTGTAATTTTATTACAGATATGGCTAACCGATCTTTTGAGAAGGGTCACAACATCTTGGTGAATCTAGATGTCAACGAGTGTGGTGCTGAGCGCTTTGAGCAGATTTTGACATATTTAGCACGTTTGAGAATTCGATTTGCTATCACTGAGTGACCTCCACTGAACAAAGACCTTCTTACGCAGTTTTGGATGAACATTGTATATGATGGTGCTGCTAACCCGCCTACTATACGTACGACGGTGAATCAGCATCCGATTTCTTTTACTGCTGATGACTTACGACAGCTATTGCAGCTAGGAACTTCTGAACAAGAAGCGGGTCCATCTGCTTTTTCAGCTGATTTTATAGAAGGAGCTCTAGGTCGTACAGGTTACTCAGGACCTAGGAGAGGATGCCAGTTTGTCAAGGCTTTTGTACTAGGACAGTGGAGATTACTTTTTACTGTTATAGTATCTATTTTTGGATGAGCTTAGTCCTGAGTTGATGTCAGCTGTACTGTCACTGGTTTACAATAAACCATACAGTTTTTGACAGATCACCGGAGCTGCTAGGACTTTGTTTATTCTTTATCCTAGATTCTGCATGCTCCTGATTCGAGCTCAAGTTCCAAACTTGCCATCTTATGCAGCTGATTTTCAAGTTGAGACAATCGGACTGCGAGGTTACAACGCTTGCTTTTTGCTATCCAAGTGTAAAGATGAGATTAAGCCTGAGGCTGCTGATCATTTTGGGCATCTTCTTGATGCTGATTATGTTGCTCCACCAAACAATGGTTGGATGGATGCTGGAGCTCACGGTCAAGCTCAAGCTCAACAACAACAACAAGCTTCACCTCAACCTCAACCAGCAGCAGAGTCACGGGAGCTCATTGAGGATGTTTTACATCAGGTTGAACATGAAGGTCAACAAGTTGTACCTGAGCTAGCTGCTGAGGTTCTACATGAGGTTTTGATACAGATTGACGATGATACCGATCCCTTGTTACGGGATATTGATAGTTATGTTGAACAATCTAAGGTAATTTTATAATTATATAATAATGTATGTATTTCATTGTTATATTATTATCACTTTATTATATAATGATTAAGTTATAGATATTTAGTTAATTAGATATTATTTCTGATTATAAAATATAAATATTATTATGATCAGGGAGCTGAGACTACAGACCCAGAGGTTACTCGACCTGAGGGTGAGTAGGGACAGCTTGATAGATCTGAGGGTTTACCTTCTAAGGTATTTATCAGACTAATCATAAATATATAGAACTTGTATGATAGAGCTTTTAGCTAATCATAAATGTTTAATATATTTAATATTTAGGATTCTGATGTTGGTCCATCTGGAGGCCGTGATGGTCAATCGGCTTCAGATGATGATGATAGTAATCCTTCTCCACCTTCAGATGCTGGTTATATTAGATATCGATCTCGGATGATTCCAGATCCAGCACTGAAGGAAAAGAGAAAGGCTAAGGAAGTCGATCCGGACTTCAGTATTATTGACGAAGGTCCTGAGGAAGAGGATCTACCTCTTATTCCTCAACGCCGTAAGCGTTCCAGGACTTTGATCATTCAAGATGGTATGTTTTATTTAAAGTTAGATAATCTTAACTTGTTGTTTATCAAGAGTTAAACTGAGACAGTTAATTCTGTGACAGTTGCTCAAGATACATCCCAGGTAGAGATGATGATACCGGTGGTTACTGAACCAGTATCTGTACCATCTGAGGTATGTGATAAACGTTTAGTACTACGAGTATTATAGATATTTAATTAGAGATTGAGACAGAGTTATCTGTAACAATTAATTATTTAATTATATCTAACTTTATAGGCTGAGAAACTGCTTGAGTCAGTGGAATCAGAAATGGTCTCCAAGACTGTTGAGGAGGGAGTTGCAAAACGGGTGCATGATGCTCAGTTTCCGACTAATAAAGCTAGTAGATTTGCAGCTGGTCTTCTCAAAGAAGCGTTATCTCAAGCTATTCCACCACCCACACGATAATCATACATTGCTTCAGTGACACCGCCTGGACCATCAACAATATCTGTTATTCCGACGACTGATGCTGAAAGGATTACATCCTTAGAGTCAAGAGTTAAGGAATTGGAACAGAGTACTTCTAGGATTCCAGGGTTGTTAGCTGAGAATGTTTCTCTTGCTCAGCAGATAGTTCATATCAGTGAATCACATTTGACACTGCTGAAGACTCATGATACTTTGCTTGCTGATTTTACTGCCCAGCGACTGAAGCTTGAACACTTAGAACGTTTGGTGTTGAGAGTGAATTCAGGACAGTCTGCTCAGGGGGAGATAATGATATATCATGAAGCTTGCAAAGAGGATGAGTTAGCTAAGAAGAGAAGAGATGATAAAGATGATGATCCCGATGCTCAGAAAGATGGTGAGCCGACTGGTCCTTCAAAGACTGGTGAGCAAGCTATTATTCAGGGGGAGTCTGCATGTGTTGGTGTTAGTGGTGATGGTGCTGGTACAAGTGCTACGGGTACAAGTGAAGCTGGTAAGACAACTTAGACTTGTGTAGATATTTGTACTTAGTATTTTAGTTGAATTATAATTGTAATTTATAATTGTAACTTAATAGTTTTTGTAATATATATTTGGCTTGAGATTTTTATTACAAGATTAAATATATTAGAAATTGTTTAAGTTATTTGATTTTGAAAAGTTAAATAAATTAGTGATCGAAAGTTTTCCGACTCATTGAGAAGTCGAGCGGCGTGTTCTGATTTATTTCAGCGGTCAAAGTTTATTTTAACTTAGACATTTTAGACTTGAGAGTTTTTATAACTGACAAGTTAAATATGTATGATTTTTAACTAGACAAATGATATATAATTTAAAGATATAATTGAAAGTTAAGTTCTTGTGATATAACAGTTCAATTAAGTTTTGAAAATTATATAAGGTAATTAACAGTAAATTTAAATGCTTGGTGATTATTCACAATGCATTAGAATTTAAAGTTAATTAATATTTGTTAAGTGTTTATAAGACTTAAGATTTCTTTGATTGATTCAGAGAAATCAATAAAAGAATTATAAGTTATATAGATTGGTTATATTAACACAATTGAAATGAATAATGAAATTTTTAGATTGATTCAGAGAAATCAATAAACGAATTTATATTATTAATTTAATTTGTGTAGATATGGAAATGCTAGAATTGAGTGACTCTGGAAGTGATATTCTTGATGAAATCGATGAAGAAATTGATTTTGATCTTGAAGAAGGAGAATTTTTACTACCTGAGGATTGGACTGCTGTCTATGAGAATGAGCTAGACATTGGTGTAGATCCAGATGCAAATATAGATGAACACCATGTGAGCCCATCCAGGACAGTAGTTATTATTGAAAATACTCAAGGTCCAACAGTTGTCGATGTAGATGAAGAAATCGATGACTCAACCGATTCTGAAAATGATGAAATCTTAATTCCTACCAAGAATCCAGCAGTTTTTCTTAGAAAACTTCCTAAACAGAAAAAGAAGGTTGGAGTTTCTGAAGTTGATATAACTGGGAAACGGGAACCTAAAAGAGGGATTATTGGTTGGTACTTTGACTCTGAGCTGAAGCTATTTGCTATTAAGAGGTTTGACGGAGTTCAATATCTTGAGCGAAAGCTTGTAGTATTTAGTTCTTTGCCTAGATTTGAGATTCGAGATTTGGCTCGATTACCTTTGAATAACCCAAGTGATGATTTTGTTGGAAAATATGTTGAACACATAATCAAGACTGAGGTTAGAGCAAATAAATTTGAAAAGATTAAGCCAAGAAAAGGAAAGACTATTAAACTGGCAGAGAGAAGTCAAAGGACAGGACGAAGAAGAAGAAAGAAGATTTATCCATCTGTTAAGTGTTTACAGCAGATTCCATTGAAGACAATGCCACAAGATATTTTGGGAAATATGAAGAGTTGGCATGTGGATTCAGAGACTGGAGAAGCTGTAATGGTTGAATCTGATGATGAGGTTGAAGGTGGTGAAAGAGAAATCTTCAGAGTTTATGACCATCGACACCTAATGAACATGTCGAAGAAAGATTTGATAAAATTGAATGAAAATAGAATCTTGACGACAGTAGCATGGGGTGACTTAGCACGTGATTATCAAATGATGGTTAAGACTTGTATTAAGTTGAAGATTTATGCTTGTAGTAAGATTTATAAGTAAAAATCAAAGACAACTTGAAGACATAATAGCATAGATGCTAGAGCTATTGTCAAGGGGGAGTCTGTTGGGACATGTATGTGTGACAACAGATCTAGCTTGTAATAGTACTAGTGATTATCGTAATCAAGTTTGTACAATTGATTTGGATTTGTAAATGATATTAGTTTGGTATTAATATTCGTTAAATATATTAGTATGATAAAGTGTTAGACGAATATCGAATACGATGTTACAAACTAAAGTCTGTGAGATAAGATCTCAAGTCGCAGAAGTTAGTCTTGCGAGATGAGATCTGGACTCGCAGAGCTGCGAACCGAGTCGAGATGGGCTTGGTTGTGGGCTGCGAGTTGAACTCAACTCGCAGAGTCCATCGACCTGTGAATCGAGTTTGATTAAAACCTATAAATACTCAATTAGGTTTAATTGGTAAAGGACTTTTGGCCATTCGTTTTCCAGAGAACAAAAACGCTATTCTAAGCAATCATAAGGTTAGGTATTGATCGATTAACGTTAATTAATCGATACAAAACCTGGTTGATAAATCAATTCGCTATTATCTTGCGAAACAAATTGTTCACTTATTGTGAACCAAGTATTGAGGAATTTCGCACCTTAATACCTAAGATAACCTCTTTATCGATCCACATACTAGGGACTTACATCAGCCGTTTCACGAATTGAGATTAGGGTTTCAGCGCTGTCTGCCAACCGAGTTGAACTTGCGAACCAAGTTGAAGTTCTACGAGTCGAACTGAGATCTCTTGCGAACCGAGATCACTTGCGAACTGACATCTTCTGCAATCCGAACTGAGATTGGCGAACTGAGTTTTGCGAATCGAGCTGAGATTGTGAGTTGAACTGAGTTTTGCGAATTGAAATTTTTTTTAATTTGCTAGACTATTTGACTTATCACGATGTCTGACATTAGCAGAATGATCGAGATGGAACACGAGGTTGGAAAATCTAATGTTCCACCTAAATTGTTAAGAATTGAAGAATACTATAGCTGGAGGGATAGGTTTGAATCTTACTGTAGATTTCATGATCTGTCTATCTGGATGTGTATCAAAAATGGATACACCGCACCTACTGCCACCATTGAAAATGCAGTTGTGGTTGTTGCCTACCACCAAATGAATGATGCAAAAGAAAGCCTTTGAGATTGAAAATAAGGCTCATTTTTCAATCAAGATGAGTTTACCAAAGGAGCTCAATCATCAGCTGAAATCTTTTCATACTGCAAGAGCGCTCTGGGCAGCACTTGAGAAAAGATGTGAAGGCAGTCCACAAGTGAAAGCTGGCAAGAAGAATCTTCTCAAAAAGCAGTTTACTATGTTTAAAGCTTTGAAGGGAGAAGATATTGATGCATATACTACCAGATTCTACCATTTACTGAGTGAGCTAGATGACTATGAGATTGTCACTACGGAGATAGAGAAAACCAACAAGTTTATTGAAGGTTTACCGTCTAAGTCGGAAATGCATGGCGTGATGATTAAGAACAATGATGAGAGGTATGCATCTATGACCTTAGAGTAGGCTATTAATAAGCTCAGAGGTTATGATTTTACCAAGAAGACTAGAGATACTGATTCTGATCAGGTTCAGGATACGGGACTATACCATGGAAAATCAACTATCTCTACTTCTTCATCAAATTCGACCACTGCTTTGTTAGTCGGTATTGCTGATGGAAAGGGTGAAATGATTAATGATTAATTATGTCTCCTTACATCATCTGGTAGTGAAATAAAGGGAAAATCATCTGAGAAGTCACCTCAGGAGCATCAAAAGATGCCTATGAGAGTGAAATCTGCCGAACAGCAACTGTCTATTCTTGCTTCCTTTGTTGCTTCATACGAAAACTACATTGATGGTAAAATCAATGATCTGTCTATGTTTGATGAAGACTATGATCAGATACACCCTGATTATCTTGAAGAAATAGAACTCCAGGATCAACTTGCTATGTTGTCTAGGAGAGTTAAAAGTTTCTTGAAGAAAACTGGTAGAAAGGTAATTTGCAATCGATCAGGGTTTGATAAGACCAAGATCAAGTGTTTTAACTATCAAGGTTATGTACACTTCGCTCGTGAATGTCAAAGACCTAAGGTTGAAACTAGTAATGGGAAACAAGGCTCGAGAAATTCTCTAGCTTCTAAAGCCTTAGTGGTAAAGCAGTTAGACGGATCTTATGATTGGAAGGCTCAGTCAGAGGAAGCTTTCATGGCTGAGATCGATGATCAAGATAAAACTGCTAAGTCCACATCGTGTATGCCTACTGCTGCTGATTTTCAAGTAGAGGTGCCGGAACTTCAAGTGATGAAGACGTGTTGTACATGGATTCAACTGTAGACATGAGTCCAGAAGACTTTGTAGCACGCATGGCTGAAATTCAAATAGAGAAGAAAAGGGTATGTATTGATATTCTTACTCTTGCTGATGTCTGTTACTTAGTTACTGATTTGCAGTCACAGGTTAGTGTTTTAACTAAAGCAACCAAAAACTTGTCTTCTTAAGTTAACATATTGACTGAATCTAGTAAGACTGTAGTATCTGACCTTGAACTTGCTAAGATGGATGTACGTAGGTTAGGGGAGGATAAACAGGCCTTAAAAGATAAGATTAAGTCTGATATTTCTGATAAAACTGCACTTAGAGATACCATTAATGAAAAATCTATAATCATAGATGGTCTCTATTTGAATCTAAAGGACTTAAATCACACAATTGCTAATAAAGATAAGGAGTTAGCTGAGTATAAGTTAAAACTAGTTGAGCAAAATCATAAAATAGAAAACTATCGAATATTTAAGACGGACAAAATGCTTGATACTCAACATAGTGTAAAGGATAAGACTGGTTTAGGTTACAATGATGTACCTCCTTCATTCAATTCAAATTACACTAAGACACCTGTAGATATTGAGATGACTGAAGCAAATCCTAAAATGAAGGTAACTAATAAGTCTGAACAATCAGAGGTACAAAAGGATGTTATTAAGAATTCTACATCTGATGATGGTAAGAAGATTCAATTCACTAAAGTACATTTTGTATCAAGTGGAATGATGAATGATACCAAGACAAATGCTAAGATTAATAAGGAACAATCTAGTGATCCTTTAGTGCCTAAGACTACGACTCCGAAAGCAAAAGTTGGTAAACCACGGAAATAGATTTCCTGCTTCAAATGTCACCAAAAGGGACATGTGGCTTCTTGTTGTCCAAATAAGAAGTTGGAAGCATCACATAAGTTTCTGAATACTG
This sequence comes from Pseudognaphalium luteoalbum, assembly GCA_963422505.1. NCBI lineage: Eukaryota > Viridiplantae > Streptophyta > Magnoliopsida > Asterales > Asteraceae > Pseudognaphalium > Pseudognaphalium luteoalbum. The sequence goes on from OY730196.1 coordinate 57,164,637, forward strand.
AAAAGACACCGACCAGTTCTAGTTCAATTGTAGAGAGGTTAGGCTCTAAACCAGGATTAGGGAGCAAACCTATAAACATTCAGAAGAGAGATGGTAATCATAGTGTCTCCCCACCTAAACCTAAAAGGTCTTATATTCTGAATGAAAATACTGTCAATAAGCCTATAGTTTAGATACCTTCGAGGTTTAGGACCCCCAATAGAAACCATAGTCAATTTGAAAGTGGTTCTACTTCAGGTACACAAGGATCTAAGTATGTGCCTAGGAGGTTTTCTACTCACTCTCCTCATAGGCCTATGACTACAGATCATCAACAATATTAAACTCCTTTGAAAGTTACCAAGACTCCCGATGGGAATGGTTATGGTTACTTTAAAGATGTTCAGGGACAAACCAAGATCGTAATGGCTTGGGTCCCTTTTGAAAACTAATTGTGTACAACTTGTTATGTGTAGGAGCAAACTGTGAACAAGAATAGCTGGTGGTATGTAGATAGTGGATGCTCAAGGCACATCAAAGATGGTCTCAAGCAAAAAGTAAACTTTGCAGGAGATAAAGGAGGAGTAATTACAAGAAAAGGAAAAGTTTCAAATGGAACTTTGACTCTAGAGGATGTGAGTTACGTTGAAGAACTGACTCACAACCTAGTGAGTGTTTCCCAAGTCTGCGATAAAGGTCATCCAGTTCATTTCAATGAAAAGGAGGCTTAAGTTCTGAAGCCAGGCTTCACAATTCCTGAAGAATGGATATTGATGAGGGCACCAAGGAAAAAGGACATCTATGCTATCAACATGGGTGTTCCTAACTCTTCAATGGTGTCTACATGTTAGTTATCCAAGGCTTCTGAAGCAGACGCCTTATTATGGCATAAGAGAATGGCTCACCTGAACTTTAGAAAGATGAATTATATAACCAAAAATGGATTAGTTCTGGGTGTACCACAAAAACATTTCGAGACTGAAGATAAGTGTCCTTGCATGAAAGGAAAGCAGCACAAGAAATCACACAGATCTAAGACTGAAAACTCAATTTCTACGCCATTTGAATTGCTACAAATGGACCTCTTCGGCCCTATAAGCAAGAGAGGTCTAGGTGGTAAATGGTTGAAAGTCCTTTCCTTGGATCTTGAATCAAGTTATACGAATCAATTGGTTGCGGAAACACCAATTGATCAATCACACAATCAATCAAACAAATACAAAGCAAGTAAACCAATATAAACGTTTGTTTATTGATTACAATCGACTGGATTACAGATAATTTCGACAAGTTGCGCTTAGGGTTTTTCTAATCGTTTATCTCTATTTCGTCAACCCTAAAACTGATTACATAAAGTGTTTTTATACTAAACACTCGATCCTGCGATGTTACACTTAACGTCGCAGGTCCAAGCCCATGCGACATAGACAACGTCGCAGGCCCAAAACCTGATGTCGCACCTGCGACATTGAGCATAATGTCGCAGGAATCAGGAAATCTAAATCTAAATACAAACTCTAACTAGACCAACTGACAGACACTCTAACATGTATCAACAAACTCCCCCGTGTCTTCAGCTTGGTCTTCAAAAGAATCTTCAATTAAGCCCAGTTTGCAGGAAATTTTCCATCAGCATGAATCCCATTATAAACACAAACTTCAACAACTTTCTGATATTGTTGTGCAAGCTTCTTGTTGAATTCATTACTGTCATTCACTCGAATCCTATTATCAAAGAGTTTTCTCAAATCTTTTTCGTGAAGATTTATCAAACTCATAGGATCAAAAACCCGAAATGAAACTTTCTTCAAGTTCCAAATACCTCCAAATTCTAGTTGCGGCTCTGATTCAGGAACAAAAACAATCACAGCCTCACCAGTGTGTGGATCAAGTTCCCAATACACAAATCTTCGTAGAAAATCATAAGGAACCTGCTCCAGAGGAATTTCAGTCAGACAGTCAGCCGGTGGATAATGAACTTTAACCATAGGGCGACCTGTCGTGGGATCCAACTTTTTCTTATATGTATATTTCGTTCCCAGCGTCGGTTTCAGCTTGTTATATCTTTTTGTTCTAACCTCTTGACGCAAAGTCCTCTGAACATAGTTAGCATAATCATCATTTTCAGGATTAATCAAATTCAATTGTGCTAACCTATTGATCTCCCCTTTTGGTAAAGTACTCAATTGATTAAATCTCAATTTGAAATATTGAATACCATCTAATCTCTTAATCATGATCATTCTTTGGCGAACCTTCCAACTCTTAATCACGCCGATATAATCTCCACGAACTTTATAAATTTTGCATGTTACAGGCACTGGTTCTGCAGATCTACCTTGAGGCCACCACTGCTTATTTCTTTCCATTCTTTCTTCAGTAGTCAAACTTTCAGATGCCTCTTGAGTTGGTTGTGCAGATGCAGAATCTTGTTGAGTAGGCACTGCCTGAGTTGAACTAGATTCTCCATGAGAAGTTCTGGCAGGCCCTTCATCATCAAATGAATCAGTTTCAATAACCGGTGCATCATCATAATATTCATCTGATCCCAAATGCTCATCATCAACCGATACATCATCATCCATATCAAATACATACCCTTGATCATTACCCATATCATCCCCATTAACCATTCTCTGAATAAATGTCAAATCAGCAAAAGAATAATCAACCGCTAGTGGTCTCGGCTGACCGGGGATGTCATCAACACAAATATAATCCAAACGCTGAACATTTTCATTGATAACGTTTTCAATTACAAGAGGGTTTACAGACTCTGGTCCTAGTGACTCTACATTGGGACCCTCAGACCCTAACTCCCCCGAGGCACTAGACCTAGCCTCCAAAACGTTAACCCTGGCCTGCAGCTCTGAAATCTGCTTTGACTGAACCTCGATGATCGCAGCCTGAGATTCATTCCTGTCAGCTTGTTCTCGTAGCTGTTGCTGCATTTGACGCATGTCGTCCATCATCTTTTGTAGAAATGCCGGAGTCGGCTCAATAGCGAGTGCCTGAGATGGAGGTGGCAGAACAGTAGACTGTCGACGTACACGACGAGAAGATGGTACAAACTCAGTGTCATCGTCGGTACGAGGACGTTTTCCAGTATAACGTTTGCCCTGACGAATACGGCGTTGGATTCTCAAATAACGAGCCGATTCGTGTACCCTAATTCGTTCCATTTGCGATGGGTGGGGCACTTCTCCATCAGAATCCGTAGGGGTCTCACCGCCATCCTGCGGTCGTACAAAGTCCGAATCCGAATCAGAGGAAGAGGATTCGTCGGTGACTCTGTGCGGTGAGTCCTGTTGCTGAACAACCCCAAATTGCTCTATCTGAGCCAAATCATCCTCAATCTCCCCCGCAGCCTGAACAGGGATATCAACAAACAGTTGTTGCGGTTGCTGAGGCGGTTGAACATCCATGTATTGAGGATCTGGAGGTGGCACATATTGTTCATCAATGATCGCACCAAATAAAGGAGTATCTGGTGGTGCCTGAACCCCCCGTTCCTGAGCTGAGCAAACAGCGAAAATCCTGCTCATCATCGGTGCAATCTTGAGGACATTGTCCATATCGCCTTGCTGCTGAAGTTCCGGATGATGGAGGTTGATAAAAAGTTGGACAAAACGAGGATACAGACCCCATTTATGAGCTCCAGCATTGGCATTATCTACCATCGCCTTGAATATGAGCCCTGAGTAGTTATAGGGCTTGTTGTAGACCAACGCGAGCATAGCGGAGGCCAAAAGATGGCTGATACCATCAGTTCCTGCTTTCCTGTTACCCAAGCACACAATAAATATGTGCATCAAGTATCTCCAAACCCGCGTAAGGTTCGACTTGCGATACTGATCAGTCGGAACCCCCGGGTAACCCATCCTATGCATCCCGCTAGTGATAAATGAATTATCAAAGAGAACTGGCATATCAGGTCGGTCATTGAGTTGAAGCAGATCACGAATACCCTGCTCGGTTATGACAATCTGAGTTCCAGAAACCGTAGAAATCAGTCTCGGAATATCATCCTGAGTGGCGACCGTGACATTCCTCCAGAACGGACCCACCAGGTTCTTATACACCACTGTCGAATCAGAAATCGCATGAAAGATTCGTAAACGTCTGAGAAAAGTAATCATTTCCCGAAAAGGAGCCGCGTTCTTATGAGTATCGTCCAAAAAGGCCACCGTGTTGTGGCGAGGTTCATAAGCTAATGTCATATCTGTAAACAGTGCACAATATAGATTCGAAAGTTGTTAGAATATGCGACAAATAAATGTAATTAGGTTATATGAAACCTTCTGTTTTCTGCGACGTTGCACATGACGTCGCACTTAAAAGTGCAAAATTACAAGGTCGTCGCAGAAATTAGCTCAAATTGCTTTGCAACGTAGAGCTTAACGTCGCAGAACAAAGGAGCGACGTTAAGGGGGACGTCGCATTTTGCAATTTATTGTGAATTTAATCACTTGGTAGCAGAATGCGACGTAGTACACGTCGTCGCTTATGAGGTCGCATAAATTTGCGAAATAACAAAGGACGTCGCAAAAATGCGACGTAGCATGATGACGTCGCAGATAAATTGGAAATCAACCAATTTATGCGACGTCGACTAAGACGTCGCAGACGACGTCGCAACTATGAACATCAACCCAACCCAGAAAACCCTAACACCAAAGATAAGGATTTTGACAAAACTATCTATTCTAACACGTGCGGCATAGCAAATTTAGCAATAAGACTTAGGTATCCTATCAGTTTCACAATAAACAATTCCCTAAACTAAGATCCCTAAAAACCGCAATACATAATCAATTAATACACATAAATTATGCGATGAAAAGAGATAAAACTGGTACCTAATGATCGAGTAAATGAAGAGGAACTAGAAATCATGAATGAATAGAAAAGAAACACGTCCGATAATCACAATTGAGTAAACAGTACGCAACGTCGCAATCGTCAGACAAAGGTCGCAAGCTACGTCGCAGGAAGATTTGAATAGTGTAGTTATAACGTCGCAGGTTGAACTATTTATAGAAAAACCCTAAGTGCGACGTAGCGAGCAACGTCGCATGCGACGTTGACAATGACGTCGCATGGCAGAAATTTTGAATTCAATTTGAAGTTCAAATTTTCGACGCGCGATTTGAAAAACTAAATTGTAACTTGGAGAAATAAATAACTAAGTAACAAAAAGCAGAAATACATAAATATAAAGTTAGTGCAAATTTACAAATATAGAATAAACACATTCGTTTTGGTGACGGAGTTGAATTAATCTGGTTAGGGATCATATCGGAATAACATGCAATTATTAGGAACAGTAAGTGTTATTTCGATCATCAGTATCTTTGTCCTCTTTAAATTTACTTGACATACTGAAAACACCGTTTATAAAAATTATTTCAAAACGATTATTAGTATATTTGTCCACTTAAACATGTTATACGTACAACTAAGAGGTATTTTATTATTATTGGTATGTTTATTTCGCTGTGGTTCCCATCATAGATATACATCTTAACTTAAAACATAAACCATGTTTCCATTTACAGATAGAATATAAGAAAATCAATTTTAAGAATCAAGTCAGCGGTGACAGGTCTGTACTTACGTACAACAGAGCGACATAGTTTGATTCAGGTTTAAGCAAAACCAGACTTGGTCAAACCATTTTGGCGACCTTGTAAGGTATCTAATTTTGAAAGACTTTGCAAGTGCTTTGACTTGTGTTTGCTTAAGTTTAAAATATATATTAATAGAAGCCAGGTCTATACTTACGTATAACAGAGGAAACTATCAATATATACCCCCAAATGATATCAAATAAACATCTTTCACGAAAGCATGTCTAGTATAAGTAAGAAATTAAGACTTTTGTCATACATCTAATGGTGTTATACCACTTGAAATAGACAGTGAATTATTAGGCTTCTTAAGACTTCTCAAAGAGTTTTGCATAACATGCCTACTAATATATTGTATGATGAAGACAATGTTTACAAAAACTGTTTTCAATACGTCAGATAAATCTACTGACACATCCAAGATAAACCTTAAATTTCCATTTTTATGCATGTCACCCAATGTACTATCATATCCCAAGTTGTTTACAGACACAACTTCAACGTCTATTTTATAATGTAGCAACCTTGCTTTTCATTAATACTAGAAAGTATAATGAGTGGCAGTTCCGTAGGTTGCAAAAATTTTCTACCTTTTTTTTTTTAATAAAACATTACTTTAAAAAACTAATCCAAGTCACAAATTACTTTTTCGTGGTAAAGAACCTTAGACCGATCATGTTGACTAATTCATCAAATCGGGCTCTAGAGAAAGCCTTAGTGAATAAGTCAGCATTTTGTTTCAGGGTGTCAATATGGACAAGGTCGATAAGGTGTTTCTCATAGCAATCCCGTATAAAGTGAAACCTAATTTCTATGTGTTTGGTTTTAGAATGTTGTACGGGATTGCGTGTGATTGATATGGCAGCAGTATTATCAATATGTATAGGAGTTAAAGTTAAGAGTAACCCGTAGTCACGCAATTGGTGCTGAATCCAAAGAACTTAAGAACAGCAGCTTGCAGCAGCAATGTACTCGGCCTCCGCTGTTGAAGTAGAAACCGTAGTCTGCTTTTTGCATTGCCATGACACCAAGCGGGTTCCAAGGAACTGACATCCTCCTGTTGTAGACTTCTTATTGATGTTGCAGCCACCATAATCTGAATCGGAATAAGCAGAGAGCGTGAAGTTCTTCTCATTGGAGTACCATAGACCAAGTGTAGGTCTATATTTGAGATAACCAAAAATCCGCTTCACTGCCTTCATATGAGAAACCTTGGGACGTGCCTGATATCTTGAACAAAGGGAAACAGCAAAGACGATATCAGGTCTTGAGGCAGTGAGGTACATAAGAGAACCGATCATCGAACGATAATCCTTTTCTTTGCAGTCCTCATCATCATCAGCAGGTCCAAGATTATGATTGAGTTCAATAGGAGTTCCATAAGGCTTACAAGTGAGCATGTCATACCGTGTCAACATGTCATTGACATATTTCGACTGATGAATATACATCCCTTTGGATGATTGTTCAACTTGCACTCCTAGGAAGAAAGTTAGATCTCCCATTGCACTCATCTCGAAAGCTGACTTCATGACCTCTTCAAATTCTTTGCATAAAGCCTCATTCAATGATCCAAAAATGATATCATCGACGTATACTTGAACGAGTAACAAATCATCCCCTTTTCCTTTTGTGAAAAGGGTACTGTCGATGGTGCCCCGTGAAAAACCGTTGCCTACCAGATGAGTAGCAAGCCTCTCATACCATAGTCGAGGAGATTGGTGAAGTCCATACAATGCCTTATTTAGCTTGTAGACATAATTTGGATGCACCGAATCTTCAAAACCTGGAGGCTGTTGAACATAAACCTCCGTATCAATCTTACCATAAAGGAATGCACTCTTAACGTCAAGTTGCTTGACACGAATCCCTTTAAAAGAAGCAACAGCTAAGAAAATACGGACAGACTCCAATCTGGCGACAGGGGCAAAAACCTCGTCATAATCCAGTCCTTCAACCTGAGTATACCCTTGAACAACTAGTCGAGCTTTGTTTCTTGTAACAACCCCTCGATCATCCTTCTTTACTCGATATACCCATCTAGTACCTTTTGGATCGGCACCCTTGGGTAATGGAACTAGTGTCCACACTTACAGCTTGTGAAATTGCTGCAGTTCATCTTGCATTGCCTCGACCCAGGATGGATCTTGCAAGGCCTCCGAAACTTTCTTCGGTTCAGTTTGGGAAAGATGGCAAGAATTAACAGTCGCCATAAATCCCAAAATCTGATCAGCTGAAGTATCCTTATCTTCAGCAGATTGCTTCGCCTGATGTCTCGTTTGAACAGAAGAATGGGGATCACCAATTATGTTTTCAACGGGGTGATTCCTATGTATCCGAATAACTGGAATAGCATCTGGCACAAGATTTAATTCCAAGTTATTCAAATCCCCTTCAGTGGAAGAAGCATCTTCGTTCTCTTCATTAGTGAGGAAACGAGAATAGTTCATGTCTTCTTCATCCTCTAAGAGAGGCATATCAGGATCATCCGGAAGATCCGTGGCATTAACAGTGTTTGATGAAGACGGAATGGTTGTAGTTGCTGGTGTGGGTGTAGGTACAGATGCAGAAGAAGTAGTGGATGTAGGTGCAGGCATTTGTTGTGTTGGAGTAGGTGATGGAGTGGATGTCGTATCGGGAATTGGATTGGGTGTTGTAGGAAGAGAATCGGATGTTTGTTGAAAAACATCAAGTCCATGAAGCATTGTGATTAACTCTTCAGTGTCGTCGTCCTCCGGTACATTGAAGGAACTGAAGAGTTTCCCATAATTAAAGAACCAATCCGGACCCGTTCCTTGAGGTGGTTCTGTATACCGTAAGCATTTTAAGCATCTTTGATGGTTCGGGATTTGGCTTGGAAATAATGTTGGGCTTTGGTTTTAACAAAGGATTTTGCCCAACACAAACGACTTTCTTAGCAGGCCCGGGAGAGTTAGAGTGATGCCTAGGAGGTGATTTTGAAAAGGAATTTTTGTAGAATAATGTCCTAAGCATATGTCTCCCATAATGCTGATAAGAGAGTTTGGGACAATCGCGGATCAAATGTCCTTGTTTCTTGCAGTAGAAACAAGAACGAGTCTCTTGAAACTGTTGAAACGGAGGATTTACCGCAGTAAATGATGAAGCATTTTTAGAACATGAACATTTTGTACACGTTTTAGAGAATGCTTGTGTTGGTTTAGAAGTTGAGGCAGAAGTTTTATCAAACAAAACTCTTTCTTTTGTCACCTTTTGTTGTAAAACTTTTGTAAATGACTGATTAGTTTGAGATTTCACATTCAAAACTTTATTTTCCTTTTTAGTTTGAACCTTTGGCATAGGTTCAAATTTCAAAATAACCTTTTTAGGTCTAACCTCAACCTTCTTAAACTCAGGATATTCCTGATCAGTAATATCCTCTATTTCTACAATCTCATCAGTATAAACTGGAGACTTACTTTCAGCTTTTACAAACTGAGGCAATGGATACTCTTGTCTCTTGGTTTTCTCCATTGTCAGTTTGTTTAGCTTGGCTTCTTTGGCCTTAATACCATATAGTTTGGTATAATCAACTGAAATCTCCTCAAGGCCTTGTTTAGCAATCGGGGGACAGTATTCAGCATTAGAAGGTGATGGTACTTGGTTATAGCCAAGACCTTCCTTCTTTTTGCCACTTGCTCCCTGCTTGCTAACAATCTCATTAAAGACTTGAGTGGCGGATGTTGAACCTAAGATTTTGCTTTTATGATTCTCAAACTCATTTTTCAAATCAGATAATTCTTTAGTCAACAATTCAATTTCAGTAAGATAACTTTTAATTGCATCTTGCTGGCTAAAAACCTTTGCCTTAAAGGTTTCGGTATCTAATTTATGAGCTTCAAGGTGTTGTTCATAAAGTTTTTCATTATCTAGCAAAAAGTTATTAGATTCATTAAGTTTAACTATCTGGTCCCGCATATTTTGATTGTCTTTCTGATAGGCCTTAAGGGATTCAGTCAAATTAATACACGAAACACAATTAAATGGCTCATTTGGTTCATTTGGTACCTCAGGAGTAATGTGAGCCATCAGGCATTGAAATTGTGCAGCTTGAGCACTCCAATCAAAAGCAGTTGGCTCAAAAACAATCAAAGCGTTATCGACAGCCAACGATTTAGCTTCTTCTTTTTCATTTGCCTTGGGTGGGTCCGGCTTAGTAAGACCCGACGATGGCATCCTGGGTTTCTCACATTCCCTTGCGAAGTGACCAAGGTTCTGACAGTTGTAACATCGAACCTTGCTTTTGTCGAACCCAAATCCGGTCTTCCCATTACCTTCCAAGCTCTTTCGTCCCGTTCTTTGCATAAATTTCTGAACCCTTCTGGAAATCATAGCTATATTCCAGTTTAAATCCATCTGCTCCAAGTCATCGTCATCCAGCTGAGCATAATCTTCTTTGGTCATTTCCAAAGTAGTATTTGGTTGAGTAACCAAATCTTTGTAAGAACTGAGGAAAGCTGTATAGATCGCAGCTTGCTCTTGAATAGCTGGTGAAGATGAAACATGTTGTTGTGATCCTTGAGTAATGGAGGGTGTGCCAGAGACATAGGCAGCATGTGATGCTCCAGCGGAATAAGATGGAGAATTGGTATCCGAGATGAATGCCATTCCTCCATAACTCTTACCAGAGTTAACTTGGCCTCCATAAAGTGAAGGATTTTGTGCAAAACCAGTTGACTTGCACTCTTTCTTCTTTAACTCCATAGCGTGTGCTTGAAGAACTCCTATCAGCTTATCCAATGTCATACCATCCAATCCTTCACTCTCCTTCAAGAATTGGACTTTTACATCCCATGCACTTGGTAGAACATCTAGCAGTTTCTTATTTATCTCAAGTGCTGTGAGATTATATCCACCCTCCGTTAACTCACTTACCAATTGTGAGTACCGGGTAAACAATCCAGAGGTTGTCTCATTAGGTAAGGAGTCAAACAGATCGTACTGTTTCTTTATCAATTCCAGCTTAGCCTCCTTGTATTTCGCATTTCCCCCACACCTCGTTTCTATAGCCTTCCATAAATCATAGGTTGTGTCATGATGTTTAAACAGTCTCATGACATCCTTTGTTAAGCACATACAAATAGCTGAGTGTGCTTTTCTTTCTATCTGATAGTCTTTCTTTTCTTGAGGTGTCATTGCAATAAAAGATTTTGGTGGAGGAACCGTCCGATAATCTCCTTCAGCCACTGGAGCCTCATATCTTTGTTTTAATGGGCCCCATAATTCCGGACAATGAAAGTCAACAAACTGTTCAAATCTATCCCTCCAATAAGCATAGTCCATGTCTGCAGTGAACAGTGGGGGTTTATTATTGGAACCAATATCATTTCCCTGCTTTAGCATCTCCCTAATACCTCTAATATCTTCCTTGTCAGCGGCCATTTATAATCGTTGACTTAATTGTAAACTGAAACTTGCGACAGTATGGGTAACGTCGCAAAAAGTCTAAGCGACGTAGTACGTAATGTCGCAAAGCGGATATTGGTTCAATTAACAATCAAAAATGCGACGTAGAGTATAACGTCGCTAATGCCTTCGCAGAATAACACAATGTCGCAAAAGTACGACGTAGAGAGTAACGTCGCAAAAATGCACGAGGTCGCAACAGTACGTCGCCCAAACCAAAGTAGGTCAAAATTGTGATGTCGCAGGCGACGTCGTAGTTAATGTCGCAAAAATCACGCGACGTCGCAAAGTCGCAAACAGCTGCGTCCCAAAAACCCTAATTCGTAAAAAATCAAAACCTTATTGATTTTTACGAATAACAAACGAACAAAACCTTCAAAATATCCCAGAAAACGCAATTTTTAACCTGTAATCAAGAAAACACGAAAAACCACACGAAAAATAAGATATTAATCGTTAGTTTAAATCAAAAACTTGATCCTATGCTTCAAAAACGAGCCCCCGTGGCTCTGATACCAGTTGAAAGTCCTTTCCTTGGATCTTGAATCAAGTTATACGAATCAATTGGTTGCGGAAACACCAATTGATCAATCACACAATCAATCAAACAAATACAAAGCATGTAAACCAATATAAACGTTTGTTTATTGATTACAATCGACTGGATTACAGATAATTTCGACAAGTTGCGTTTAGGGTTTTTCTAATCGTTTATCTCTATTTCGTCAACCCTAAAACTGATTACATAAAGTGTTTTTATACTAAACACTCGATCCTGCGACGTTACACTTAACGTCGCAGGTCCAAGCCCATGCGACATAGACAACGTCGCAGGCCCAAAACCTGATGTCGCACCTGCGACATTGAGCATAATGTCGCAGGAATCAGGAAATCTAAATCTAAATACAAACTCTAACTAGACTAACTGACAGACACTCTAACATGTATCAACAATGGTACTATTTAGTTGTTACAGATGACTACTGTAAATTCTCTTGGGTATTTTTTTTGGGATCTAAGGATGAGAGTCCATGAATTCTTATGGAGTTATTAGATTTAATAGAGAATGTCTATAGAACACAAGTTAAGAGAATTCGTCGTGAAAACGGAACAAAATTCAAGAATTCAATGTTAAGTATCTATTGTTTAAGCAAAGGGATACAACATCAATTCAGTGCACAGTATGAACCTCAACAGAATGGTGTTGCTGAAAGGAAAAATCGAAGGTTGATTGAAGCTGCTAGAACAATGCTTGCAGATTCAAAGCTTCCGGTCATTTTTTGGGCAGAAGCAGTGAATACAGCATGTCTTGTTCTAAATCGAGTTATGAGCTTTTGAACAATAAGAAACCTAACTTGAAAGGTTTTGAGCCTTTTGGAGTTTCATGCACAATATTGAAGACTGGTCATCAAGCTAAATTTGGTGAAAAGGATGACGAAGGATTTTTCTTAGGTTATATGCCCAATTCGCCAAACAAAAGAGTCTTTAATAAAGTCACCAGACGTTTGGAAGTAGTTTATAACATTGAAGTTACGAGCTACTCACCTGATGTTCGCAAGGGAGTTGATTGGCAATTAGATTATTCTGATCTTTTTGCATCATTCAAGGTTCCTATTAGTGACTATGTTAGTGATTCAGAGATACCTGAACACTTATTGTATGGAGATGAGGATATTGGTCCTGCCTCGACATCGAGTGTTCTAAATTCTGAAGTCAAGACAACTGTTGATCCAAATGAAGCCTCCTCAAGTGGATCACAAAAATCATCTATGGAAACAACTTAAGAAGAAGATAGTCCAGAGCTTATAATGAAAAAATTGTTTGATGATATTGTAACTCCCTTGCGAGAGTTAAGGATATCTTCTGATAAATTTCTACAGGAAATTGAGAATGAGGAGATTGGTACTAATCTGGATGATGATATACAGGTTGAACAGGTAATGGTAACTCGGACAAGTAAGAATCATCCAGTTGAGAACATCATAGGTGATCCGAAAATACCTATGCTAACCAGAAGTCAAGCTAAGGCTAGTACCTCAACATACCCTACTATATCTACTAGTCTAAATATTTCTCCTGATGATTTAGAGTACCCAAGCTTGTATTCTGAAATGAAAGAGACATGGATACCCAATCAATGTCTTTATTCATGCTTTATCTCACAAGTTGAGCCTAAAAATGTTCAAATGGCTCTAAAGGAAAGTTCGTGGGAGGAAGCGATACAAGAAGAACTATCTCAGTTCTAAAAACTACAAGTATGGGAGTTGGTTGACCTTCCAAAGGGAAATATCCAATTGGAACTAGATGGGTAATTAAGAGTAAGAGAGATGACCGGGGAGTCATTACTCGCAGTAAAGCTCGTCTAGTGGTTCAAGGGTTTAATCAACAAAAGGGTATAGATTACAATGAAGTGTTTGCACTAGTTGCTAGGCTTGAAGAAATTAGGGTATTCTTAGCATTTGCCTCATTCAAAGAGATAAATTTTTATCAGTTGGATTGATATCGCATAAAAAGTCACGTTTTTACTACCGATATCTCTCTCATTCCGGAACAATACTTGGAAAATAAGCTCAGATAATGTTCAAATCAATGAAACTTTGCCAAAAAGGTCAAAACAAAGTTGCATGAGAAAAATCAAGCAAAACGGACGAAAAATGAAGATTCCATACACGTTTAAAGATTCAAGACATCGAGACAAGATTTAAAGGGAAAAGTACCCATCATTGATATTTTTCTTATCCAAGATATTCGTTTTCAAAATACGAATCTAACAGAAGAAGAATCAACAAAAATGGATGAAGAATGAAGATTCTACGTACGCCGGAAGATTCAAATGATTCGTACAAGACATCCAAAGATCAGAGACATATTTTTGGGATTTCTTTTCATCAATGTCTTCCTTTTTGAAAAACGAATCCAACGCAAAAAGAATTAACGCAAACAGACGTATAACGAAGGAGATACACACAAATCAAGTAACAAGGCAAAAGACGGCGAACCGGGACGGGCAGGTGGCAGCGTCCGCTGGCCACCATGGTGGCGGCGTCGGCTAGCCACCCCCCATCCCCAGTGCGCTTTTCAATCCTCGCCCGTACTCCAGGGTACACATGCTACACCTTTTCCGCAACTTCAGGGTACACGTGCTAGACCTGTACGCGCTTTAGGGTACATGTGCTAGCAACTTTTCCACCTTTTGCTAACATGTGCCCCAAATTGCTAAGATGCACCCATTTTCTCCTATAAATAGGAACCTCCATGATTCATTTGAAGACACACTCACACACACTCTTACACTCTCATATACACTCCTCACAAATCTCAATTCTCTTGTATTTTATAGTATTTCTCATTCTAGAATTATTGTAATTAATCTAACGATTAATATAGGAGCTAGAACAAATGATAGGGATTCGGAGATAAACCTTTGTACGTGTGAAAGAGTTGTCAATCATAATAATACGCTTCTACGCATTTATTTCCGGGTAATAGCTAAACCTTTATCATACTTGTTTTATTTCGTATTTTAAATATGTATTATTACTTGGTATGTGATTTATTTGTTGCCATGAATTACGAGTAGTTTATTATTGTGAGTGTTGATGATGTAGATAATTATAAGTAGGGATGACATTATAGTGCACGGAAATCGTAAAGTGATATGATGGCCTCTATTCAACTGTTTATTCGATATAGTACTGGAAATGCTTTCGAGCAAAGTACAAATGTATGGAAGTCATAAACGACCGAAGGTAGTCATATCACTGGAATCACCTCTGGTTTGACAGTTGAAATTCTAAAAGGATAATACAACTTCACAACTAACTGGTATATCCTACAAAAGTCAATACACTATAAAGTAATGTTCGTAAAATACGTTTAGACAAAATCGGAATTAATAACTCTTGTACTGTTAAGACCTTATGAACTTACGTTTAATCTAGGAGTACCATTTTTGGTTATCCACGTGACTGCAACCTAGTAATTAGGACCTGATCAACCTTAATTATGGTAAGTAGTTATCTGTGCCCATGACATGCAATAAGTAAGACACAGTGAAACCACTCGTTGTATATATTAGGTTTACATTTCCGCACTGCTTTACTTTTAATTAGTTTAGAGTGTCATTTTCACTGTCAATTACTCTTGACCGCATGTTGGACGTAAGAAGCCGTGGAACTACCATGTAAAGTACATGGTCTAATTACTAAAAGGCATGGTCTGCATATGAAACACGTTTGAAAAGGAGAGATTTAAGTCATAAGTCGAAGAAACCGGAATCTATTTAATTATAAATAAGACTTAGGAATGAAAGTGAAAGTCCAAGTGACCTAGGATTCTTAAACCTCTAAGTCTTATAAAATCGCCGGTCTAAACATACAAAATTATTAATCTGCATGCTAATAGAACAGTGAACTATCTTAGGGGTTAAGAACGGTCGGACCTATGAGACGATACGCCACTGATTCATGCATCTCGGTATAAAACCAAAATAGGTTGCTCATCTCTTAACTAGATAGGTATTGGAAGTTGGCGTATCGCTATGAACAGAATCATGATAACCTAGTTCCCAGTGACATACCAATGGGAAATTTAGTTGGTAGGGTTCTAGAGTTTACACCTAATAGTTTACTTATTATATTAAGTTTTGTCCCTATTTAGTCTGTCATCCCGAAACATTAATTATCGAAATCTCAGCAATCACATATTTATCTTTATCTGCTTTCCTGTATTTTAATTTCCTATAATTTACTTTCCTGCACTTTAATTATTTGTCTTTAGTTCAAAAACCCCCCAAACCTACCTACTTTGTTCCATCCTAAAAACTTCCCTACCGAAAGCATCAGCTTTAATCACCCAAACGTTTCGATTCATAGAACGATCTTAGGTTATACTTACCGCTTACTAACAGTAGTACATATAATTTAAGCCCCGCTATTTATAAATTTTAAAACCCCTGTTGGCGCCCGATTAGTTACCATCAACGACACCGACGCTTTGGGCGGCATCAAGTTTTTGGCGCCGCCGCCGGGGAATCGCAAACGTACGATTCAAAGCCGCCTTAAGTAGTAGTATTTAGGAGATCCTTTCGATCGAAATCTTCTCAGAAATCCTTCGAAAGTTAATATAAGTAATTAAGTAGTAATTAAGTAGTAATTAAGTATTAGTTTAAATATGACAACTCGAAAACCCACATCTTGCCTCATTTCAAAGGATGAATTAAAGACAATGGATGATGCGGAATTCTTTAACTACTTAGAAAAAGAGATAGGATCTGATTTCTTTTCACCTTCTTCCTCTAAAGCTAAGGAAACTTCCGACACCCAAGAAGAATTTAGGCCCCCACTTTCTATTTAAAAACATTGCCTGGATTTAGATGACACGGATCAGCTACCTGACCTTGCATCATCTCCAGAAGATCGCTTTTTAACTTTTCATTCACCTAATTTACCAAATTTTGTCCACTTCAATTATCTCCCCGAAGATAAGTATGAAGTAAAGCCTCTGAAATCATGTGACTTACTCACCCTCATTCCTGAAACGTTAGTGTATGCCCAAACTCTTTCCGATTCTTGTAATGACGGCATCTCTCCATTCCTTTCACATAAACAACAATACACCACTTATCGAGTGGTGGATAAGGTTCCATCAGTCGAGACAGAACAACCTTCTTTTGAAGAACGCCACCTCGGTGCTTCTTTCCATCCTTCCCGTAGGGTAGATGTCTACAAAGCATTCGTTAGGCAATTAAAATATGCCGACTGATAACACGCAAAAAGTCATGTTTTTACGTGCATTAATCTCACCTTTTTAGCCCAATATGTGACGAAACTAATCAAAATAGATACTTTATCATTAAAACTCATCACATGGGCCAAAATATAGACAATGTTTCAAAAGTCAACTAAAATGGTCGAAAAACACGATAAATCTAACGAATACGATCATAAGCATTCTCGTTCACTCGTTCTAGCACTTTTTGAGCTACACAAAGAATTATGACCTCTAACTTATGTCATTTTCTCCGTTAGGAAAGTATGAACGCGTGGATATAAAGAACGCTCAAAACGGATAAACGACGAAGAAGTTACGCCCGAACGAAGAAACGAAGAACCGAGGAACCAACATACGGCTGAACCAGGCCGTATACGGCTGGTCCAGGCCGTATACGGCTGGACCTGGACCGTATACGGTATATGCAGGCCGTATACGGCCTGTGCTCAGCCGTATACGGCCCAGTTCAGCCGTATTCACCCTATGCTCAGCCGTATACGGTCCAGTTCTGCCGTATACGGTCCAGCTCAGCCGTATCGTGCGTTTGGGTGATAAAAATCTTATTTGTATTCGCCTTTGCAATACAGTTGTGCGTTTGAAGGTTTGGATACGGTCTACGGATACGGTTGTGCGATCTCTATAAATACAAGCCTCATTTCATCATTTTATCATTTCAATACACACTCTACACCTCACTTCTACACCTTCACACTTTCTCTCACTACTCTCTCTAAATTAGTTAGTTAGTTAATTAGATTAGTTAAGCTAGTAGATTAGTAGCTTAATTGTAACGGAGGTGCTTCGAGACTGCGGTGTCGCACGATTTGTAGTAACGCTTTGTCAGGTTCTATTATAATCTCTATCTTGTTATTTTAAATAATGTTGTGTTGTTGCTATACTTGTTTAGAATTACTTGCTAGGATTATTACCATGCTTAGCTAGACAAATCTGTGTTTGCTATGATAGTTGCCATGCTAGGGTAGTTATACTTAAATCATGCTGTTACTCTGTCTGTATGTTGTTGAATTATATTTGAATCTATGAATTGAATCTCAAATGTTTATCTATCCAACTTATGTTGTGGTTAGTAACATCCTTCTAGGCTTGGCCAATTGCTAGTTGTATGCTGCTAATTATTCTGTGTCTGATGATCGTTGAACTCGACATGGCCGGTGTTCTCCTGGTTGAAATATTACTGGAGAGAGACATGGAGCGTAGGATTAGAGACATATTAGATTCAGGCCATTTAACAAGTGTCTTAGAGAGAACTTTCTGGACACTTGTGACTTAACCATGTACCCCGTCACTCTGCATAATTGATCCCTGCTATGCTGCCTTTCTGCATGTTCTTGTTTGATTGTTGCTTAGGGTTTGCATGCTAGTATCTGTTATGTTGATTAGTTATATGATTAGGTTTTTGAATATTTATCAATTGCTAATACCAGTTTAACATGCATAGAATAGTTAAAATGATTTATATGAAATAATGATGAACAATTTAATCAGCCGTTAGACCAGACCATCCCAACTTGTCCCGGTGGGAAACCCCTGTTCATGTTTTTGTTTTTCAAGAATTCATGCCATGATTCGGATATCTCAAATGTCCGAGATTGGGGGATAAGACTCGAGGATGGTTGTTGTTTAAATTGGTTGCTACATTTGGGACAACTTCCGGTGTAGTTTACATTCCATAACTGTTATTCACGTGACATATTATTTATCTGATTGCGGACAACTCTACGTTAGATAGATAATAGGCTAGGAGTTATGGCTCATTAGGAAATATTAATGTCATCTTAACTAAGGATTTATCCCATTAACTACCCTTAAATAGCATGAGTAATTATCATAGTAAACACTCGCTTCACCTATAAGTTCTCGTTGCCACCTCCCCTCCACTTTACTTTATATTAATTTTAGATAATTAGTAGTTAGTTAAAACCAAAACAAACCAAAACCTCTTTTAAACCCTAGCTAAATTCCCATAGATAACTAAAGTCCTAGATCCCATGCCCGTTGTAGTTTGAAGAATGACCGTAGGTCATACCTATCGCTGTACTCACCCATAGCTTTAGTATACTTAGGCCCCGCAAAAAACAAATTTTAAAAACTTCACTGACGCCGCCGCTGACGGACGGTCCTACGACAGGGTGAAAACCCGATCGACCGTTGGTGGCGCGTCAAGTTTTTGGCGCTGCTGCCGGTGACTACAACGACCGATTTAGGAATTTAGTTGTCTTAGTTATTTAGCGATCCTTTCGGAAGATCAATATCATCCGAAAGTTCCTTTTCTGTTCTTTCCTTTCCAAAACTCTCTTTTCTACCAAACCCGAACTTCATCAGCTATGACGAATCGTATTACTCTCGCCTCAACCTGTGCACCACTACTGGAGGGAAGAGGAGGACCTATCGTGCTGCCCGATGAAAACTTTGAAATTAAGCCTAGCGTTTTCAAGTTACTCAAAACCTTCTGCCAATTTCACGGTTTTCCGCTCGATGATCCAAATTCACATTTGGATAGATTCATCATTCTTTCTGATTCCTGTGAGCAATCAAGGATTTCAAGAGAAGTCTCCCGACTATATCTTTTTCCCTATTCTTTATCTTCGCGTGCTCAAACCTGGTTTGATGAACTCGAACCCAATTCGATTCATACTTGTTTAGAGTTGGCTACTAAATTTATGGCTAAGTTTTTCCCTCTTTCCAAGCAAACCAAGCTCAAGGATGATATCGTCAGTTTCCGACAAGAAACCAATGAGTCATTCTATCTAGCATGGGAACGATTTAAGAAGATGCTTAACAGATGTCCGAATCATCAAATGAGTAAGACGAACCTAATTTGCATATTCTACCATGGTCTGACTCCTCAGCACAAGTCAACCCTTGATGCTGCTTCTCAAGGAAATTTCATGTCACACACTTCTGAAGAAGCCTGGGGGCTAGTTGAGACGATAGCAATGCATCAACATGACTGGGAGTTTGGCGAAATGGCTAAGGAAGTAACTAGTACTTCAAGCCTATCCTTTGAAGCTCTGTAAGCTCAAGTGGACAATCTCTCCAGAGTCTTCAAGGATCTTCAATCTTCTACACCTCAACCTTGTAAAGGTACAGAAGAAATTCTTGTCACTACTGTTAAAAACCCTGAATCGAACTTTCATTCTAAACCTTTCATTCAGCGGCCAACCAATAACCCACCTACTCAGTTTCTGCAACCTTTATCCTCTAATATGTCAGATTCCCACGTAAATTCTCAACAACACTATAATGAAACTTTGACTAATTTCATGGTTGATCAAATGAACATAAACAAACAAGTAATAGATTTTCAAGATAAAATTGATGCTTTACTTAAAATATCAAAAGATTTGATCAAAAACCTGGAAGTTAGTCTTAAACAACTGTTTTTAAAAGTTGAGAACCAAGGAGGAATCATGGTCATCACTAGAGGAAGTAAAGAAACCAGAAATGAGAAGTCCTCAGATAATTCTTCAAATCAACTTCCTATCTCTGAACCAACCACTGATCCAGTGCCTAGTGACACCCCTGTCACTGCACCAGATCCAGTATCACCTAAAGCCCCAGAAATCATTCCACGAACTAGGATACCCTTCCCTGGTAGGCTTAAGAAAGAGAAACAGGAAGCACAATTTGGGAAATATCTAGAAATGTTTAAAAGCCTGCACTTAAACGTTAGACTATTAGACGCTTTAGTAGAGATGCCTAGCTGTGCTAAGTTTTTCAAAGAACTCATTTCAAATAAGGAAAAATTGAGATAAATAGTTAGTTTACCCTTAGGTGCTGAATGCTCAGCAATCATGTTACATGGCCTTCCACCCAAACTAGGAGATACTGGCCGTTTCACTATTCCCTGTTTTCTTCAAAACATCCAAGTTAGTAACGCCTTAGCTGACCTAGGAGCTAGTGTCAATCTTATGCCTTACTCTCTTTATAAGAAACTAGGATTAGGTGAACTGCTAACCACTCAAATGACCATCTAATTAGCTGATAGATCAGTTAAACTCCCCCGAGGAATTGCTGAAGATATAATGGTCCGAGTCGGTAAATTTATCTTCCCGGTTGACTTTGTCATTATGGATATTGAGGAAGATGCCCACGTTCCCCTCATCCTTGGTAGACCTTTCCTAAACACTGCCAAGGCTGTGATAGATGTAAATGGAAAATCTTTAAAACTAAGGGTCGGAGCGGAGGAAGTCACCTTTAATGTCGATAAGTTGATGAAGCACCCTATGGGAGAAGATCTTGGTCTTGTGGATGCCATGTAGGAAATATATGACGAGCATTTAGAGGAGATTCTAGCAGTCAGTAGTAACGAACCTTTCTCCAGCACTGTCATCACCAAAAGAAGACTTTGCCCAAACAACATCAGACTCTGCTCAGCTATCTCCGACCAATCAGCATCTTCCGGAGAGCTGCTATTTCCCTTACCTGAAATGAAGAATCCTTTAGCACCGCCTAACTACTCTTCCACGAACAACTCTGTTGTTGCTGTTCCTTTAGGCGAAGGCATCCCTATCCCACTTTTAAGAAGAAATCAGTTTTTTCCGATACCCGAATCATCTCCGTCTGTAGCTGAGATTCTCAAATCTTTCGAGAAGATGAATTCCGGTACTTTGCCACAACTATCTGAAGGTTGTGAGAAATCAAATCCAGAAATCACCATAAGTACTTCTTCTAAAGCTCAATTTCAAAAGTTCGCACTCACCAATGATGTCATCATCACTGAGGATAATGCAACCTCTTCATCATCTACCTGCAAATACGAGTTAAAGAAGAACGCGCTTTCCAATGAGACAAAACTAGTAGAAATAGCATCAGCCACTATAGCCGACTCATCTCCAGAAGAATAAGAGTTCCAAAAGGAGTATGACGAGTTACAAAGAGACGAGATCGCTCGAATGAAACCCTCTATCGAAGAACCGCCGGAATTGGAGCTGAAGGAATTACCCTCTCACTTGGAATATGCTTTTCTCGAAGGAACCTCACACCTACCCGTCATAATTGCCAAAGGTCTTTCACCAAAAGAGAAAGCAAGACTTATCCAGGTCTTGAAGTCACATAAGAAGGCGATTGCATGGAAGATTTCTGATATACAAGGGATCAGTCCAAATTACTGCACGCACAAGATACTCATGGAAAACGACTTCAAACCTTCCATACAGAGACAGAGGAGAGTAAACCCGAAGATTCAAGACGTGGTCAAGAAAGAGGTTATCAAACTCTTGGATGCTGGTTTGATCTATCCTATCTCAGATTCCCCATGGGTCAGCCCAGTTCAGGTTGTCCCGAAGAAAGGAGGAATGACGGTTATCGCTAATGAAGATAATGAATTGATTCCTACACGAACCGTCACCGGCTGGAGGGTGTGTATCGACTACCGAAAATTAAATGAAGCCACCTGGAAAGATCACTTCCCTCTACCGTTCATCGATCAGATGTTGGAAAGATTATCGGGGAATGAATATTACTGCTTCCTCGATGGTTTCTCCGGCTATTTTCAAATTCCTCTCGATCCAAAGGACCAGGAAAAGACGAAATTCACATGCCCATATGGTATATTTGCCTACCGCCGCATGCCAATCGGTTTATGCAATGCGCCTACAACATTTCAAAGGTGTATGGTGGCAATATTCCATGACATGATTGAACAGTGTATGGAGGTATTCATGGACGACTTCTCAGTCTTCGGTGATTCCTTCACATCTTGTCTTTCCAACCTTGAAAGGATGCTAACCCGATGCGAAGAATCAAATCTTGTCTTAACTTGGGAAAAGTGCCACTTTATGGTGAAAAAAGGAATAGTTTTAGGACATCGAATATCAAAATCTGGAATCGAAGTTGACAAAGCCAAAGTTGAGACTATTGCCAAACTTCCGCCACCTACTTCTGTTAAAGCCATTCGCAGTTTTCTAGGTCACGCCGGATTCTACCGTCGTTTTATCAAGGATTTCTCTAAGATATCCCGACCTATGACGCACCTTCTTGAGAAGGACACTCCGTTTGTCTTTTCAGATGACTGTCTTAAAGCTTTTAACATTTTAAAGGATCAGCTCACACATGCACCGATCATGGTCGCCCCCGATTGGAGTCTTCCGTTCGAAATCATGTGCGATGCTAGTGACTTCGCTGTTGGAGCTGTCTTAGGGCAAAGGAAGGAGAAGCAGTTTCAGCCAATCTACTACGCCAGCAAGACACTCACTGATGCACAAGATAATTACACCACAACAGAGAAAGAGCTTCTTGCGGTAGTATTCGCTTTTGATAAATTTCGTTCTTATTTAATATTGTCCAAAACTATTGTCTATACAGATCACTCAGCCTTGAAGTATCTCTTCAAACAGCAAGACGCAAAGCCAATACTGCTTAGATAGATTCTCCTCCTGCAAGAATTTGACATAGAAATCAAGGATAAAAAGGGAGCCGAGAATGTCGCAGCAGATCATCTTAGTCGACTGGAAAATCCGTCGATGGAGAAGCTTGATGAGAAAGAGATTCAAGACCAGTTTCCTGAAGAACAACTCATGAATATCGGAGGATACCAAAAGGGATCTCAATTCACTTACAACCCTTGGTATGCAGACTACGCAAATTATCTGGTTGGAGGAATTGTGCCAAAAGGAATGCCCACCTCTAGAAAGCGCAAATTCTTTAGAGACATAAAGAACTACTATTGGGATGATCCATACTTATTCAAAGTATGCCCGGACCAAATCATCAGAAGATGCGCAGACGAGAGGGAGGCAAGGAACATTCTTCACCAAAGTCATCACGGATCAACTGGAGGATATCACGGAGCAAATATGACTGCAAGAAAGGTATATGACTGTGGCTTCTACTGGCCTACTATATTCAGAGACGCTCACGACTTGGTGAAACGCTGGGATGCTTGCCAAAGGTTTGGAAGTATTTCATCGAGAAGTGAAATGCCACTTACTAACATCCAAGCTTGCGAGATCTTTGATATATGGGGGTTGGATTTTCTGGGACCATTCCCAAAATCATATGGGAAAGAGTATATTCTGGTTGCTGTCGACTACGTCTCCAGATTGGCCAAAGCCCAAGCATTTACTACAAATGATTCCCGAGTAGTAGTAAAATTCTTAAAGCAGCTCTTCTCACGTTTCGGTACTCCAAAAGCGATCATTAGTGATCAAGGCACGCACTTCTGTAATGCTCAGTTTATGAGGACATTACAATATTATGGTGTCACCCATAAGACCTCTACGGCTTACCACCTGCAGACGAATGGGCAAGCCGAAGTGACGAATCGAGCGCTCAAGAGAATTTTAGAACGAACCGTGGTTAATCATAGGGAAAGATGGGCTAAAAAGTTAGACGATGCTCTGTGGGAATTCAGAACCGCATATAAATCGCCACTAGGAACCACGCCCTACAGAATAGTCTACGGAAAAGCGTGTCATCTACCGATAGAGTTGGAGTATAAAGCTCACTGGGCGCTAAGAGGTTGTAATTTAGACCCTTCTGCAATTGGATCACATCGGAAAATGCAACTGAATGAACTAGCTGAATTAAGAGACCAAGCATATGAAAGCTCTCTGCACTTCAAAGAACGAACAAAGAATACTCATGATGCTAAACTCAAATATTCTAAGTTCAAGCCCGGAGACAAAGTTCTTCTCTTCAATTCGCGATTCAAGAAATTCTCCGGCAAATTCAGATCAAGGTGGAGCGGACCATTTGTTATATCAAAAGTCTTTACCTTCGGAGCGGTCGAACTAGAAGCCCCGGACGGTAATTTTAAAGTTAATGGCCATCACTTAAAGCACTACATCGAAGATTTCCCCTCTGGTGAGGAAGTCTATATCTTTGAACCACCTTGAGCAGATTAGTAGGTATAAGGAGTCAAGCTAGAGACTCTCTAAACAAGCGCTCTTGGGAGGCACCCCATTGCTTATCTTATTTTGTTTATTTCTTAGTTATTTTTGCTTTAGTATTATCATCCCTAAACTAACGATGCAGGATAACCCAAGTATCTGACAATGCTACACTCCTACATATACATCAGATAAGTTTTATTCATAGTATACAAATGCGAATGAACAGATGACCTCGCAAAGCTTTAACATTTAAACAAACATTTCTCGAAGTCATCTGATTATTTTGCATTTGTATACCCATTTAAAACTATAGCATTACATGTTTATCTTTATGTTTCAGGATGGACGCTTCAGCTAAGACCTCAGGACAAGCTACTCATAAACAACAGAAGAAAAGGACCCGCAGAGGAAAAAGAAAGAAGACGACCACCACTACTGATGAGCATGCTCAGACTGCTCCTGTATCTGCCCCACTTTTTGATTTCGGAGTTACCACTTCAGATCCGATAGTGACTTGGGCGATGCTCAGTGAGCTTTCGATTCAACGTAGCTCTCAGTCCAAAATCAGAGAAGCGATGGGACTGCCGAAACTCGCCGACCAACCATATCAGCTTGGTCAGGGTTCCAGGCTAGCTCTCACACCTTTGTCCTTCTTCCCAGCTGCCCCACCACAGACTGTTCCTCCCACTGCTAGTGCTTCTTCTAGGCCACCTCAGAATCCCACTGATGCACCCATGGTTTCTGATCACACTGCTGCCTTATCACTCACTTCAGATCCAGATCCTGACGCATTTGCAGCATTTGATCCAGACATGGATGATTTACTAGACGATTTCTAGCTTATTTTATCTTTAGTTATCTTTATTTATCATTAGACCTATTATGTTGTTGAACTGATGATTATGATGGTATTTTATGACATTGCAGACCTTATCTTCGTAGGAATTGGATGAGATTTGAAAAGAGTCTGGTCCTCACAATTCAGCAAATTATTTACACCAACCCTACACGAATATGGTCCTACATCCAGTGCCCACTGTCCGTAGGGAAGTATCTCTCCTAAACCCGTTCTTCCTAGTTTAATATAACTTCGATATGCCTATTGACCACTTAAATCTCTAAGTGTGGGATCCCCCTCGCTTACAACTTTTAAATTCACATTTTTCCTAAACCAAAACCCTAAGTGTGGGATTTTCGCCCTACTTAGTGTAGAAACATTGGGGACAATGTTTATTTCTAAGTGTGGGATAGCGGTATATCTCTCGTCTGTCAAAATATCTGTTTAAGTTGATCTAGAAAAATGCTAGTCCTCAAAATAAATTTTCAAACCCTTATTTTGCCAAAATTTTCAAAAAATTTAAACTCTTTTTAGTCACAATAAAAGCAAATTGGTTAAAAACTTCGACAGTGAAATTGTCACTCATTCAGTAAAACCTAAACATTTTTACTTCGACAGTGAAATTGTCACTCATTCAGTTGACCAATGAGTTTTTCAAGAATGAATACAGATATTTTTTTACAAGTATTTCAAAAGTTGGTAAATATAAGGTCGAAATCATGTCGGATTATAAACAATTTAAGATGAGGATCTAAGAGGGGCATCACACGACTGGACACATATAACCAATTTTTACGGTGAGGAATTTGAGCCTTATAAGTATTCATTTTAAATGCTTCACTGTTTATTTGTTGTGTGTGACCGGTGCACGTATTTCTGAATTAGAACTTGCCCCAGGTATACATTTCGAGATCACATTGACAGGTGTCATACGTGACATAGGTACGATTAGAGGACATTGACATTCCTTAGGATTTAAACCCCTTTTCACATATCTTTTCAAGCCAAAAACCCGTCCAACACTCAATTTTAGTGTTGATGATCCGCTTAGAAAACCCTGTTGAGCCTTAGCCTATTTTTCTTTCATTCACCCAAAATTTTTAAACCCCTTATTCCCCTACCCACCAGAAACTTATCTTAGTATTTTTGAAAAATAAAATGAGATATTTGGATACTCCTTTTTGCTTTCACTCCAAAAATCATAAATAATGTTTACTCATACTTCTCGTGTGTGTTTTATTGATCTATATAGAAAAAAAAATCGAGAGTCATGTGGTGCGAAAAATTGGCACCAAAGTAAACTCAAAAATCATCAAAGGATTGAGAAATGAAAATAAGAAGGGATCTCAAGAAGGGAAATAAAAGAAAATCCCTTAGAAATTTCTTGGCAAGAAAAATCTAAGCCCAAAAAATAGAAATAGAAATATAAATAGGAAAAAAATAGCTGAAATAAAGCTAAGTGCTTCGACTCTCTCGAAAACTCGACTCTTCAAAAGAAATATCATTATGT
The DNA here is from genome assembly GCA_963422505.1 of Pseudognaphalium luteoalbum. Taxonomy (NCBI): domain Eukaryota; kingdom Viridiplantae; phylum Streptophyta; class Magnoliopsida; order Asterales; family Asteraceae; genus Pseudognaphalium; species Pseudognaphalium luteoalbum. Next base: position 57,191,646 of record OY730196.1, read on the forward strand.
GTGTTTTCAAAATATAGAAGTCAAAATAGCTATCTTATCCCCCAAAAGTGTTATCCGTTTCCGTTTTCATTAAAAAGGATATCTAGATAGAGTTTTTTTCGAAAGTCCCAAGATAAGCAAACACCATTAGAAACCCAGATACCCCCAATCTATCCATACCCTTTTAAACCCACACCAAACATTACAACCCATTTGAATGTCCTGGGATAATCAGTACTGTTCCTGTCTAAGTGATGAAGATTTGATCCTCGGGCAAGCCTATGACGACGAGTGCTGCACGACTGGTATTTGAGCGATTTTTCATTTGGCTTAGGATAATAGGAACCCTGATACACTTTGAGTGAATTGAGTGACCACCAGTGAGATCGCCCAGTCGTGTATATTCCACAAATTTGAGAATTGAAAGTTTGCCTAAGTGAATCATCTTGAACAACTTTTAGATACGTCATGTGAACGCCTCTTATTTATCTAACGGACAAATACTTGTTTTCAATATGTGTGAATTCTTCTTTATGGGTAGAAATCAAAAACTTTTTTTTTGGTAAATTCTAAGAGGGTAAGTTTGCTTGAGGACAAGCAAATGTCTAAGTGTGGGATATTTGATAACACGCAAAAAGTCATATTTTTGCGTGCATTAATCTCACCTTTTTAGCTCAATATGTGACGAAACTAATCAAAATAGATACTTTATCATTAAAACTCGTCACATGGGCCAAAATATAGACAATGTTTCAAAAGTCAACTAAAATGGTCGAAAAACACGATAAATCTAAAGAATACGATCATAAGCATTCTCGTTCACTCGTTCTAGCACTTTTTGAGCTACACAAAGAATTATGATTTCTAACTTATGTCATTTTCTCTGTTAGGAAAATACGAACGCGTGGATATAAAGAACGCTCAAAACGGATAAACGACGAAGAAGTTACGCCCGAACGAAGAAATGAAGAACCGAGGAACCAACATACGGTTGAACCAGGCCGTATACGGATGGTCCAGGCCGTATACGGCTGGACCTGGACCGTATACGGTCTGTACAGGCCGTATACGGCCTGTGCTCAGCCGTATACGGCCCAGTTCAACCGTATTCACCCTATGCTCAGCCGTATATGGTCCAGTTCAGCCGTATATGGTCCAGCTCAGCCGTATCGTGCGTTTAGGTGATAAAAATCTGATTTCTATTCGCCTTTGCGATACGGTTGTGCGTTTGAAGGTTTGGATACGGTCTACGGATATGGCTGTGCGATCTCTATAAATACAAGCCTCATTTCATCATTTTATCATTTCAACACACACTCTACACCTCACTTCTACACCTTCACACTTTCTCTCACTACTCTCTCTCTAAATTAGTTAGTTAGTTAGTTAATTAGATTAGTTAAGCTAGTAGATTAGTAGCTTAATTGTAACGGAGGTGCTCCGAGACTGCGGTGTCGCACGATTTGTAATAACGCTTTGTCAGATTCTATTATAATCTCTATCTTGTTATTTTAAATAATGTTGTGTTGTTGCTATACTTATTTAGAATTACTTGCTAGGATTATTGCCATGCTTAGCTAGACAAATCTGTGTTTGCTATGATAGTTGCCATGCTAGGGTAGTTATACTTAAATCATGTTGTTACTCTGTCTGTATGTTGTTGAATTATATTTGAATCTATGAATTCAATCTCAAATGTTTATCTATCGAACTTATGTTGTGGTTAGTAACATCCTTCTAGGCTTGGTCAATTGCTAGTTGTATGTCGCTAATTATTCTGTGTCTGATGATCGTTGAACTCGACATGGCCGGTGTTCTCCTGGTTGAAATATTACCGGAGGGAGACACAGAGCATAGGATTAGAGATAGATTAGATTCAGGCCATTTAACAAGTGTCTTAGAGAGAACTCTCGGGACACTTGTGACTTAACCATGTACCCCGTCACTCTGCATAATTGATCCCTGCTATGCTGCCTTTCTGCCTGTTCTTGTTTGATTGTTGCTTAGTGTTTGCATGCTAGTATCTGTTATGTTGATTAGTTACATGATTAGGTTTTCGAATATTTATCAATTGCATATACCAGTTTAACATGCATAGAATAGTTAAAATGATTTATATGAAATAATGATGAACAATTTAATCAGCCGTTAGACCAGACCATCCCAACTTGTCCCGGTTGGAAACCCCTGTTCATGTTTTTGTTTATTCAAGAATTCATGCCATGATTCGGATATCTCAAATGTCTCGAGATTGGGGGATAAGACTCGAGGATGGTTGTTGCTTAAATTGGTTGCTACATTTGGGACAACTTCCGGTGTAGTTTACATTCCATAACTGTTATTCACGTGACATATTATTTATCTGATTGCGGACAACTCTACGTTAGATAGATAATAGGCTAGGAGTTATGGCTCATTAGGAAATATTAATGTCATCTTAACTAAGGCTTTATCCCATTAACTACCCCTAAATAGCATGAGTAATTATCATAGTAAACACTCGCTTCACCTATAAGTTCTCGTTGCCACCTCCCCTCCACTTTACTTTATTTTAGTTTTAGATAATTAGTAGTTAGTTAAAACCAAAACAAACCAAAACCTCTTTTAAACCCTAGCTAAATTCCCGTAGATAACTAAAGTCCTAGATCCCATGCTCGTTGTAGTTTGAAGAACGACCCTAGGTCATACCTATCGCTGTACTCACCCATAGCTTTAGTATACTTAGGCCCCGCAAAAAACAAATTTTAAAAACTTCACTGACGCCGCCGCTGACGGACGGTCCGACGACAGGGTGAAAACCCGATCGACCGTTGGTGGCGCGTCACCGACCTCCCATTTTCATACGAACAGCGAGAGAAGATTGCCAATTTAGAAAAACAAGTAAAATTCCTTCTTAGACTGTCCAGTAATGAATGCGAGATAATTTTCACAAATTTCCGAGACCAAGAACTAAAGTTCAAAGCAGATTTAGATCTACTTTTTGAATCATTTACTGACATGGATTTCCTTCCAATATCTATGATATTAATTAATCACAATGTCACTGCAATGGTCGACAAACTTGAGTTCTATATAGAATAAGACCCGATGATTCCCATCATCATTCCTGGTAAAATTCCATTCTTTGTTGACCCTGCCTCTTACTTGATCTCAAAATTGCGAGATGTTTTTCCTGATTGTTGGAACATGTATGTGTGACAACAGATCTAGCTTGTAATAGTACTAGTGATTATTGTAATCAAGTTTGTACAATTGATTTAGATTTGTAAATGATATTAGTTTGGTATTAATATTCGTTAAATATATTAGTATGATAAAGTGTTAGACGAATATCGAATACGATGTTACAAACTAAAGTCTGTGAGATGAGATCTCAAGTCGCAGAATTTAGTCATGCGAGATGAGATCTGGGCTCGCAGAGCTGCGAACCGAGTCGAGATGGGCTTGGTCGTGGGCTGCGAGTTGAACTCGACTCGCTGAGCCCATCGACCTGCGAATCGAGTTTGACTAAAACCTATAAATACTCAATTAGGTTTAATCTGTAAGTGACTTTTGTCAATTCGTTTTTCCAGAGAAATAAAACGATTCTAAGCATTCATAAGGTTAGGTATTGATAGATTAACATTAATTAATTGATACAAAACCTTATTGATTAACCAATTCACTATTATCTTGCGAAAAAAATTGTTCACATATTGTGAACCAAGTATTGAGGAATTCCGCACCTTAATACCTAAGATAACCTCGTTATCAATCCACATACTAGGGACTTACAATTGGTATCAGAGCTTTCGGGCTAAATACTTAGTTAGTTCGAGGTTATTTGGATAATAACGATAGATTTAGGGTTGTTGTTATGTTTAATCTTTGAAAAAATGACCAAAATCGGTCTCTGGAAGTTTTTAGTTTCGTAATGGACCAAAATCTTAGGGTTTAATCGATTAGAAAACTAAAATTTTCGTTTTAGGGTTTTTCAGCCGATTCTGCGAACCGAGTTCCCCTGCGAACTGAGTTCCCCCTGCGAACCGAGTTCCCCTGCGAACTGAGTTCCCCTCTGCGAACTGAGTTCCCCCTGCGAACCGAGTTCCTGTCCTGCGAGTTGAGTTTCTGCGAAGTGAACTTTCTGATTTTTCTGATTGTTAATTCCCGAAACTCTTAAAATGTCTGACATTAGCAAAATGATTGAGATGGAGCACGAGGTTGGAAAATCTAATACTCCACCTAAGTTGTTACGTGTTGAAGACTATTACAGTTGGATAGATAGGTTTGAATCTTACTGTAGATTCCATAATCTCTCAATCTGGATGTGTATCAAAGGAGGATACACGACACCCACCCAAACTGTTCAAAATGCTGTTGTTGTGGTATCCTATAATCTGATGAGTGAACAACAAAAGAAAGACTATGAGAATGAGAATAAAGCTCATCATTGTATCAAGATGTGCTTATCTAAGGAAATTAATCATCAGTTAAAATCTTTTCATACTGCTAAAGCACTCTGGGATGCGCTTGAGAAAAGATGTGAGGGAAGTCCACAAGTGCAAGCAAGCAAGAAGAAGCTTCTGAAAAAGCAGTTTACTTTGTTTAAAGCTTTTAAAGGAGAAACTCTTGATGCTTATGTTACTCGTTTCTACCATTTGTTATCTGAGATTGAAAACCATGAAATCAGAGGTAGAGAAAACCGACAAGTTTCTTGAGGGTTTACCTTCTAAATGGGAGATGTATGGTGTGATGATTACAGACAATGAAACCAGATATGCAACCATGACTCTTTAGCAGGTCATTGACAAGCTCAAAGGATATGATTTCACTAAGAAGTCGAAAGATACTGATTCTGATCATGTTCAGGATCCAGGACTGTATCATGGAAAAACTACTATCTCGACTGCTTCATCAAGTTCGACCACTACTTTGTTTGTTGGTAATGCTGATGGAAAGGGTGAAATGATAACTGATGAACTGTGTTTCATTACATCATCTGGAAATGAAGCTAAAGGGAAACCTTCTGAGAAGTCACCTCAAGAACATCAAAAGATGCCTATGAGTGTGAAATCTGCTGAGCAGCAACTGTCTGTTCTTGCTTCATTTGTAGCTTCATATGAGAATTATATTGATAGTAAGATTAATGATCCAATTCATTTTTATGAAGACTATGATCAGATAGATCCCGATTATCTTGAAGAAATAGATCTCCAGGACCAACTTGCTTTGTTGTCAAGGAGAGTTAAAAATTTCTTAAAGAAAAATGGAAGAAAGGTTGTTGGCAACAGATCGGGGTTTGATAAAACCAAGGTGAAGTGTTATAACTGTAAAAATTACGGACACTTTGCTAGAGAATGCCAAAGACCTAAAGTAGAGACTGGTGACGGGAAACAAGGCTCGGGAAATACTTTGCATTCCAAAGCCTTAGTAGTGAAACTGCTAGATGGGTCTTATGATTGGAAAACTCAGTCAGAGGAAGCTTTGATGGCTGAGATTGACGATCAAGAGATTGTAGTTGAGTCATTATCCTATATGCCCACTGATCCAGCTTTTGAAATAAAGGTTCCTGAGACTCCTGTTAAAGCTAATGTTGATGATGTGTTAGACTTGGGTTCAACTGAAGATTTGGATCCTGTAGATTTTGTAGCTAAGATGGCTGAACTGCAAACTGATAAAAAATGGGTATGCCTAGATCTTGTCTCTCTTGTTGATCTTTGTCAGTTAGTTTCTAGTTTAGAGTCCCAAGTTAGTGCTTATGCTGATTCCTATAAGACTTTGACTGAAACTAATAATACCCTGTCATCTCAACTTAGCACACTTAGTAAATCCAGTGAGGCTGTAAGATCTGAACTTGACCTAGCTAAGTTAGATATATGTAGGATAAGTGATGATAAACAAGCCTTAAAGGATAAGTTGAGATGACAGGGTATTATTAGTTTCAGTCAAAGTCTTAAGTTAGATTAAGGCAGATGCGGCTGACAAGACAGCTTTTAGAGATACAGTGAATGAGAAATTAATTATCATAGACGGTCTCTATATGAACATAAATGACTTGAATTTGTCCATTGCTAATAAGGATAAGGAGTTAGCTGATTGCAAAACAAAACTTGTAGCTCAGAATCATAAGCTTGAGAGCTATAGAACATCTGAAATGGATAAAATGTTAGGTGCTCAGCGTAGTGTGAAGGATATGTCTGGTTTAGGTTATAATGATATGCCTCACCCATTCAATTCAAATTACACTAAAACTCCTGTAGATATTGAGATGGCGGATGTTAACCCTGAGACGTAAGAAACTAATAAACCAGAAAAGTTAGAAGCACAGAAGAGTGTTATTAAGAACCCTTCATCTGATGACAGTAAGAAAATTCCTCACACCAAAGTACATTTTGTACCGGGTGGAGTAATTAATGATACTAAGACTGATGAAGTGGTTAATAAAGAACAGGTTATTGAACCTTTAGTGCCTAAAACTCCGGTAGCGGATGCAAAAGTTAGTAAGTCACGTAAACAGATGTCTTGCTTCAAGTGTCACCAAAAAGGACACGTAGCTTCTTGTTGCCCAAATAAGAAGTTGGAAGCATCACATAAGTTAGTGAATACTGAAAAGACACCGACTATTTCTAGTTCGATTGTAGATAGGTTAGGCTCCAAACCGGGATTAGGAAGCAAACCTGTAAACATTCTAAAAAGAGATAGTAATCATAGTGTCTCTCCACCTAAACCTAAAAGGGCTTATACTCTAAACGAAAATACTTTCAATAAGCCAAGAGATAAGACACCTTCGAGGTTTAGGACCCCAAGTAGAAACCATAGTTAATTTGAGAATGGTTCTACTTCGAGTGCACAGGGAACTAAATATGTGCCTAGGAGGTTTTCTACTCACTCTCCTCATAGGCCTAAGACTACAGATCATCAACAATCTCAATCTCCTGTGAAGGTTACCAAGACTCCTTATGGGAATAGTTATGGTTACTTTAAGGAGGTTCAGATTGTAGATGATCAGGGACAATCCAAGACCGTAATGGCTTGGGTCCCTCTTGATAACTAATTGTGTACCATTTGTTATGTGTAGGAGCAGACTGTGAACAAGGACAGCTGGTGGTATGTAGACAGAGGATGCTCAAGACACATGACAGGTGAAAGAAGTCTACTGAAGGACTTCAGAGAAGGTTTCAAGCAAAAAGTAAATCTTGCAGGAGACAAAGGAGGAGTAATTACTGGGAAAGGAAAAGTTTCAAATGGAACTTTGATTCTAGAGGATGTGAGTTATGTTGAAGAACTAACTCATAACCTAGTGAGTGTTTCCCAAGTCTGCGATAAAGGTCATCCAGTTCATTTTAATGAAAAGGAGGCTTTAGTCCTGAAGCCAGGCTTCACAATCCCTGAAGAATGGATATTGATGAGGGCACCAAGGAAGAAGGACATCTATGCGACAAACATGGGTGTTCCTAATTCTTCAATGGTATCTACATGTTTATTATCCAAGGCTTCGAAATCAGACGCGCTACTATGGCATAGGAGAATGGCACACCTAAACTGGAGAAAAATGAACTACATAACCAAAAATGGTTTAGTTTTGGGTGTACCGCAAAAACGTTTCGAGTCTGAGGATAAGTGTGTTCCTTGTATGAAAGGAAAGCAGCATAAGAAACCACATAGATCTAAGACTGAGAACTCAATCTCCTCTCCATTTGATTTGCTACATATGGATCTCTTCGGCCCAATAAGCAAAAGAAGCATAGGTGGCAAATGGTACTGTCTAGTTGTCACAGATGACTACTCTAGATTCTCGTGGGTATTTTTCTTAGGATCTAAGGATGAAACTCCAGGTATTCTAATTGAGTTTTTGGATCAAATTGAAAATGTATACAAAACGAGATTTAAGCGTATTCGTAGTGATAACGGAACAGAGTTCAAGAATTCGACGTTCGATATCTATTGCTTAAGCAAAGGGTTAATTCATCAATTCAGTGCACCATATGAACCTTAACAGGATGGTGTGGCTGAAAGGAAGAACAGAACGTTGATTGAAGCTGCTAGAACAATGCTTGCAGATTCAAAGCTTCCGGTCATCTTTTGGGCAGAAGCAGTGAATACAGCATGTCATGTTCTGAATAGAGTTCTTACGGTGAAAAAGCATAACAAGAGTTGTTATGAGCTTTTGAACAATAAGAAACCATACTTAAAAGGATTTGAACCCTTTGGAGTTGCTTGTACAATATTGAAAACCGGGAATCAAGCTAAATTTGGTGAGAAGGCTGACGAAGGATTTTTCTTGGGTTATATGCCTAATTCTCCAAATAAAAGGGTTTTCAATAAGGTCACTAGTCATCTGGAGATTAGATTGGCAATTTGACTATTTCGATCTCTTTCAATCATTTAAAGTTCCCATAAGTGACTTTGTCAGTGATTCAGAGATTTCACAACATTTATTGACTGGAGACTTGGACAATGGTTCATCTTCAACATCGAGTGTTCCGAATTCTGGAATCAGGACAACAGATGACTCAAATGAAGCTTCTTCAAGTGGGTCTCAACAATTTTCAAAGGATAAGTATCAAGAAACAGAAGATTCTGAAAAGGATCTTCAAACGACGTTTGATGATGTGCTTACTTCTTTGAACCATTTAAAGATCTCTTCAGCAAGTTCAGAAGAAATGCCTTCATTAGAAGAGATTGGTACTAACTTAGGAGATGAGTTAATAGTTGACCCTATACCGGTTACAAGAATGAGTAAGAATTATCCTGTTGAAAACATCATCGGTGATATTAATACTCCTGTTCAAACTAGGACTCAATCTAAAGCTAGTACTTCTGAAAATTTAGAAAGCTTGTATACTGATATGAAAGAGACAGGGATTCCTAATCAATGTCTATATTCATGCTTTATCTCACAAGTTGAGCCTAAAAATGTACAAATGGCTCTCAAAGAAAGCTCGTGGGTTGAAGCTATGCAAGAAGAACTGCAACAGTTCTCAAAATTACAAGTTTGGGAGTTGGTTGACCTTCCAAAGGGAGAATATCCAATTGGAACTAGATGGGTATTTAAGTGTAAGAGAGATAACCAGGGAGTCTTTACTCGCAATAAAGCACGTCTAGTGGTTCAAGGTTTTAATCAACAAGAAGGCATAGATTACAACGAAGTGTTTGCACCAGTTGCTAGGCTAGAAGCAATCAGAGTATTCTTAGCATTTGCATCATTTTATGATATCAAGGTTTATCAGTTGGATGTTAAGAGTGCCTTTTTGTATGGCAAAGTGGAAGAATTGGTGTATGTTGCTCAACCTCCAGGGTTTGCTGATCATGAGTATCCAGATAGAGTATATCGTTTGAATAAGGCTCTATATGGATTACATCAAGCACCGAGGATGTGGTATGCAACACTATCAACGTATCTACTTGATAATGGATTTACAAGAGGAGCAATTGATAGTACATTGTTTGTAAAATGGAACAAGAAAGACTTTCTATTAGTACAAGTTTATGTTGATGACATTATCTTTGGATCTTCTGATGAAAAGATGTGTCAAGAATTTGAGAAAGTCATGAGAAAAAGGTTTGAGATGTCTGCAATGGGAGAGTTGAAATTCTTCTTAGGGTTACAAGTTGACCAAAAGAAGGATGGATTCTTTATTCATCAATCTAAATATGTTTATGAGTTATTAGAACGCTTTAAGATGGATGACAGTAAAGCCTACAATACTCCGATTCCAGTTAATCACAAACTAGGTCCGGATACATCGAGTGATCAGGATGTGGATCCTACTCTATATAGGGCCATGATTGGATCACTAATGTATTTGACTACCTCTAGACCTGACATTATGTTTGCTGTTTGTCTATGCGCAAGATATCAGGCCAATCCGAAAGAGTCACATATGCAGGCTGTTAAACGGATCTTTCGTTACCTCAAAGGGCATCCGAAGCTGGGACTTTGGTATCCAATTGATGGAGACTTAGATCTAGTAGCATATACTGATTCGGATTATGGTGGATGCAATCAAAATAGGAAATCTACGATCAGAGAATGTCAATTCTTAGGAGGTAGATTAGTATCTTGGCAGTGCAAGAAGCAAAGCTCAGTAGCCATCTCTACATGTGAAGCTGAGTATGTTGCAGCTGGCAGCTGTTGTTCTCAAGTTCTTTGGATACAACAGCAACTGCGGGATTACGGGTTAAATATAACCAATACTCCTATGATGATTGACAACGAATCTACTATGTCGATCACCAACAATCCTGTGAAGCACGGTAAAACTAAGCATATTGATATTCGACATCATTTTATTAGAGACTGTGCTGAAAAGAAAATGATAAGGTTAGTTAAGGTTACGACTGCGGATAACTTAGCAGACCTCTACACAAAGGCGTTCGACAGAGCAAGATTTGAGACATTGGTTCAACTGAATGGAATGAGAAATCCAGAGTGATTAGTCTTCCAAGGGTATTTTAGTAATAGTTAGCTGTTATTTTTAGTACTTATTAAAAAAGGGGGGGGGGGCGTATAGCATTCAATTGCTTGTTACCTGCGAGGAATCGCCTCCAATAAAAGAACAAAAGAAGTTCTTTTAGAAAAAGCTTTAAGTTGTTAGCTATAAAAACTTGGGAAATGATAGTACATTAGGAGAATAAGTCTAACAATAATAACTTTAAGTATTAAGTATGATATGTTAGTAGATTCTTATAAGTTGCACTAGAATAACGATTTTTAACTAGGATTACACTTATATTTATCTTATTATACACCTATATCCACTGATTATAACTTGTCCTTTTACTTAACAAGTGATAAGAATAACTTAAGTCTAGTCAGCTTCATCATACGATTTATTGGTAGGCAGGTTATGCTAAGATTTCCGAGCAGTTAAGAAGTATAAATTTCATGTGTTGTATCTTATGTGATCTGCTATATAACGTATGACATATGTCTTAATTGTTGAATGATAGTACTGCCGTGCACTGTGATCTAAAATAAAAAAATTGAAATGATACAAAGTATCATAATGTCAAAAGGTGAGTTATATGTTTCGAAAGAGCATCATTTAGTAACCTCTACCTTACAGATGAAAGATACAAAGTATCTCGTATCAAGTGTATGTTATATGCTTCTAAAGAACATCATTTAGTAATCTTTACCTTGCTAATACAAGATACAGTGTTATGTGTTGTACTTGAATTCTTCAGTATGTTGTATAGTATAAAACACTAGATATTGTGCACATTAACAATAAAAGTTTGGCTCAGAAATCTGTGTGTAATCTGTTTATGTGGATCATAATATCGGTAATCGTCTTGAACTGTCTATGATGTTCGAACATTCACCTGTGTGAATAATAAAAATAATAAGTTATTTTTCAATGAAGTGTTATATCATGTGGATAAAGGTACATAAGATATAATTTTATAAATATAAGTTTATTACTGATTAAAGTTGTGATTTTATTGTGCTTATATGAATTTCATGAGTTATGTATACTAACAATTGTCTTATGCTTATTACAATCTAATAAGTACAGCTTATTCTTTCTAATATGATCCCTAAGCAGTTAAAACTTTAAGTGTTTATTATTAAGTTAATTTATTAGAATGTTAGTAGTTTTATTATTTTAACTTTTGTAATTATTTCTTCGAATTAATAAAACTTTTAATTATTCTTCTTGTTTACCCTTTGGAATTAAATTAAACTAGTTATCTTATATCCGTGTTGAATAAATGTAACAAATACAAGTGAAAAATAATTTTTATTTTAGACTTGTACGGTATATATGGGTTTCAATTTATACTAAGTGCTAAAATCGCGTTTTTGTGAAAACTTGTGAATTTGACTAGTCAACGCTGCGAAGCGAGACTAGTGCTGCGAAGCGAGTACATAGTATAAATGGGGCAAGTCCAACGAGTCCAACCCACACTTGTCATTTACTCTGCGAACCGAACTCACAACTCCTCTGCGACTCGAAATTTAGCGAAACGAATCGAATATATTTTTCGATTGATTTTCTGATTTTTAGTACAAGGAAGGAATTTTCGATCCGTGAACCTTTTACAACTTTTCATTACGCATCTATTGAAGTAAGATTCTTGACATTTCACCGTGTAATTTGTGAGATATCGACTGGTTTATGTTTTTGAATGTGTCGGTTTAGTTTATCACGGATTTTATACAAATTAGTGATTTAGAAAACCTAACACATGTTTATAATGCTTAATCGATGATTAATAAACATGTTATAATCGATTAATTGCTTAGAAACACATTTGATTGGTGATTGGTGTTTTGATCTCGTTAAACAGTTGGTTCTGCGAAGTGAGATCTATCTCGCTTCGCAGCCCGCTCCAACGAACCGAGATGAGTAATCTTGACCGAGACGAGTTCACCTCGTTTGACTTGAGTTGACCGAAGCGAGACGAGTTCACCTCGTTTGACTTGAGTTGATCGAAGCGAGACGAGTTCACCTCGTTTGACTTGAGTTGACCGAAGCGAGACGAGTTCCACTTGTTTGACTTGGGTTGACCGAAGCGACTCGAATTCAACTCGCAGGGTTTCTGCGAAGCGAGTTGAAAAATTTAATTAATTTTATTTTTTAAAATTGACTTAATTTGACTTAGAGAACTGAATTAACCTTGTTGATTCCAGTTGAGTATGTAAAATTAAGTAAATTTTAAAAAATTTCAATTATAACTTGTTTTCGATTTGAGAATCGTTTGGTTACAAATAATTAACAAGTTATCCGTTTTTATACATATAGACTTAAGAACTTTTGTTTATAAGTTAAAATATGTGTAATGTCTTAACAATTTAAGTTATTTCATATCGAAAGTCTTCCGACTCATAGCGTAGTCGTGCAGCGTGTCCTGATATTTATCGGCGGTATGATAACTCGAATTGTTTGTCATAGCTAATGAACTTTATATATAATTTATAGAATATATTGAAAAGATAATTCAATTAAGTTTCAGTGAATTACGTTATTAGTTGATAGTATACTTAGACGTTTGATGATCTTTTTGATCATATTACGTTAAAGTGTCAATTATCTAATGCTCGTTAACTTAACCTTTTTGCTATTTGTGTAATTTTGAATTACAGATATGGCTAACAGATCTTTTGAGAAGGGTCACAACATCTTGGTGAATTTAGATGTCAATGAGCGTGGTGCTGAGCGCTTTGAGCAGATTTTGACATATTTAGCACGTTCGAGAATTCGATTTGCTATCACTGAGTCACCTCCACTGAACAAAGACCTTCTTACGCAGTTTTGGATGAATATTTTATATGATGGTGCTGCTAACACGCCTACAATATGTACGACGGTAAATCAGTATCCGATTTCTTTTACTGCTGATGATTTACGACAGCTACTGCAGCTAGGAACTTCTGAGCAAGAAGCTGGTCCGGCTGCTTATTCAACTGATTTTATAGAAGGATCTCTAGGTCGTACAGGTTATTCAGGGCCTAGGAGAGGACGCCAGTTTGTCAAGGCATTCGTACTAGGACAGTGGAGATTTCTCTTTACTGTTATAGTATCTATTTTTGGAAACAAGAAGTCAGGATTAGACGAGCTTAGTCCTGAGTTGATGTCAGCTGTACTGTCACTGGTTTATAATAAACCATACAGTTTTTCTTCTTATATTTTTCAGTCCTTCAGAGGACAGATCACCGGAGCTGCTAGGACGTTGTTTATTCTTTATCCTAGATTCTGCATGCTCCTGATTCAAGCTCAAGTTCCAAACTTGCCAGCTTATGCAGCTGATTTTCAAGTTGAGACCATCGGATTGCGTGGTTACAACGCTTGCTTTTTGATATCCAAGCGTAAAGATGAGATTAAGCCTGAGGCTGCTGGTCTTTTTGGGCATCTTCTTGATGCTGATTATGTTGCTCCACCAAATAATGGTTGGATGGATGTCGGAGCTCACATTCAAGCTCAAGCTCAACAACAACAACAAGCTTCACCTCAACCTCAACCAGCAGCAGAGTCACAGGAGCTCATTGAGGATGTTTTACATCAGGCTGAACATCACGGTCAGCAAGTTGTGCCTGAGCTAGCTGCTGAGGTTCTTCATGAGGTTTTGGTACAGATTGATGATGATACAGATCCCTTGTTACGGGATATTGATAGTTATGTTGAACAACCTGAGGTAATTTTATAATTATATAGTAATATTAATACTTCGTTGTTATATTATTATCACATTATTATTATATAATGCATATGTTATAGATATTTCGTTAATTAGATATTATTTCTGATTATAAAATATAAATATCATTATCATCAGGGAGCTGAGACTGCAGACCCAGAGGTCACTCGACCTGAGGGTGAGCAGGGACAGCTTGATAGATCTGAGGGTTTACCTTCTCAGGTATTTATCAGATTAATCATAAATATATAGAAATGGTATGATAGAGCTTTTAGCTAATCATAACTGTTGAATATATTTACTGTTTAGGAATCTGATGTTGGTCCATCTGGAGGCCGTGATGGTCAATCGGTTTCAGATGATGATGATAGTACTCCTTCTCCACCTCCAGATGCTGGTTATATTAGATACCGATCTCGGATGTTTCCAGATCCAGCACTGAAGGAAAAGAGAAAGGCTAAGGAAGTCGACCCAGACTTCAGTATTATTGAAGAAAGTCCTGAGGAAGAGGATCTACCTCTTATTCCTCAACGCCGTAAGCGTTCCAGGACATTGATCATTCAGGATGGTATGTTTTATTTAGAGTTAGATAATCTTCACTTGTTGTTTATCAGGAGTTAAACTAAGACAGTTAATTCTGTGACAGTTGCTCAAGATACATCCCAGGTAGAGACGATGATACCGGTGGTTACTAAACCAGTATCTGTACCATCTGAGGTATGAGATACACGTTTAGTACTACAAGTATTATAGATATTTAATTAGAGATTGAGACAGTGTTATCTGTAACAATTACTTATTTAATTATATCTAACTTTATAGGCTGAGAAACTGCTTGAGTCAGTGGAACCAGAAATGGTCTCCAAGACTGTTGAGGAGGGAGTTGCAAAACTGGTGCATGATGCTCAATTTCCAACCAATAAAGCTAGTAGATTTGCAGCTAGTCTTCTCAAGGAAGCGTTATCTCAAGCCATTCCACCACTCACACGTGAATCATACATTGCTTCAGTGACACCGCCTGGACCATCAACAATATCTGTCATTCCGACGACTGATGCTGAAAGGATTACATCCTTAGAGTCAAGAGTTAAGGAATTGGAACAGAGTACTTCTAGGATTCCAGGGTTGTTAGTTGAGAATGTTTCTCTTGCTCAGCAGATGGTTCATATCAGTGAATCACATTTGACACTGATGAAGACTCATGATACTTTGCTTGCTGATTTTACTACCCAGCGACTGAAACTTGAACACTTAGAACGTTTGGTGTTGAGAGTGCATTCAGGAAAGTCTGCTCAGGGGGAGATAATGATATATCATGAAGCTTGCAAAGAGGATGAGTTAGCTAAGAAGAGAAGAGATGATAAAGATGATGATCCCGATGCTCAGAAAGATGGTGAGCCGACTGGTCCTTCAAAGACTGGTGAGCAAGCTATTATTCAGGGGGAGTCTGCATGTGTTGGTGTTAGTGGTGATGGTGCTGGTACAAGTGCTGCGGGTACAAGTGAAGCTGGTAAGACAGCTTAGACTTGTGTAGATATTTGTACTTAGAATTTTAGTTGAATTATAATTGTAATTTATAAGTGTAATTGAATAATTGTAACTTAATAATTTTTGTAATATATTCGGCTTGAGATTATTATTACAAGTTAAATATATTAGAAATTGTTTAAGTTATTTGATTCTAAAAGTTAAATAAATTAGTGATCGAAAGTCTTCCGACTCATTGAGAAGTCGAGCGGCGTGTTCTGATTTATTTCAGCGGTCAAAGTTTATTTTAACTTAGACATTTTAGACTTGAAGGTTTTTATAACAGACAAGTTAAATATGTATGATTTTTAAACTAGACAAATGATATATAATTTAAAGATATATTTAAAAGTTAAGTTGTTGCGATATAACAGTTTAATTAAGTCTTAGAAATTATATAAGGTAATTAACAGTGAATTTAAATGCTTGGTGATTATTCACAATGCATTAGAATTTAAAGTTAATTAATATTTGTTAAGTGTTTATAAGACTTAAGAATTCTTTGATTGATTCAAGGTAATTAATAAAAGAATTATAAGTTATATAGATTGGTTATATTAACACAATTGAAATGAATAATGAAATTTTTAGATTGATTCAGAGAAATCAATAAAAGAATTTATATTATTAATTTGATTTGTGTAGATATGGAAATGTTAGAATTGAGTGACTCTGGAAGTGATATGCTTGATGAAATCGATGAAGAAATTGATTTTGATCTTGAAGAAGGAGAATTTTTACTACCTGAAGATTGGATTGCTGTACCTGAGAATGTACAAGACATTGGTGTAGATCAAGATGCAAATATTGATGAACACCATGTGAGTCCATCTAGGACAGAAGTTATTATTGAAAATAATCAAGGTCCAACAGTTGTCGATGTAGATGAAGAAATCGATGACTCAACCGATTCTGAAAATGATGAAATCTTGATTCCTACCAAGAATCCAGCAGTTTTTCTTAGAAAACTTCCTAAACAGAAAAAGAAGGTTGGAGTTTCTGAAGTTGATATAACTGGGAAACGAGAAACTAAAAGAGGGATTATTGGTTGGTACTTTGACTCTGAGCTGAAGCTGTTTGCTATTAAAAGGTTTGACGGAGTTCAATATTTTGAGCGAAAGCTTGCAGTATTTAGTTCTTTGCCTAGATTTGAGATTCGAGATTTGGCTCGATTACCTTTGAATAACCCAAGTGATGATTTTGTTGGAAGATATGTTGAACACATAATCAAGACTGAGGTTAGAGCTAATAAATTTGAAAAGATTAAGCCAAGAAAAGGAAAGACTATTAAACTGGCAGAGAGAAGTCAAAGGACAGGACGAAGAAGAAGAAAGAAGATTTATCCATCTGTTAAGTGTCTACAGCAGATTCCATTGAAGACAATGCCACAAGATATTTTGGAAAATATGAAGAGTTGGCATGTGGATTCAGAGACTGGAGAAGCTGTCATGGTTGAATCTGATGATGAGGTTGAAGGTGGTGAAAGAGAAATCTTCAGAGTTTATGACCATCGACACCTAATGAATATGTCGAAGAAAGATTTGATAAAATTGAATGAAAATAGAATCTTGACGACAGTAGCATGGGGTGATTTAGCACGTGATTATCAAATGATGGTTAAGACTTGTATTAAACTGAAGATTTATGCTGGCAGTAAAATTTATAAGTAAAAATCAAAGACAACTTAAAGACATAATAGCATATATGCTAGAGCTATTGTCAAGGGGAGTCTGTTGGAACATGTATGTGTGACAACAGATCTAGCTTGTAATAGTACTAGTGATTATTGTAATCAAGTTTGTACAATTGATTTGGATTTGTAAATGATATTAGTTTGGTATTAATATTCGTTAAATATATTAGTATGATAAAGTGTTAGACGAATATCGAATACGATGTTACAAACTAAAGTCTGTGAGATGAGATCTCAAGTCGCAGAATTTAGTCATGCGAGATGAGATCTGGGCTCGCAGAGCTGCGAACCGAGTCGAGATGGGCTTGGTCGTGGGCTGCGAGTTGAACTCGACTCGCAGAGCCCATCGACCTGCGAATCGAGTTTGACTAAAACCTATAAATACTCAATTAGGTTTAATCCGTAGGTGACTTTTGTCAATTCGTTTTTCCAGAGAACTAAAACGATTCTAGGCATTCATAAGGTTAGGTATTGATCGAGTAACATTAATTAATCGATACAAAACCTTGTTGATCAATCAATTCTCTATTATCTTGTGAAACAAACCGTTCACATACCGTGAACCAAGTATTGAGGAATTCCGCACCTTAATACCTAAGATAACCTCGTTATCGATCCACGTACTAGGGACTTACACTGCATGACTGGCTATCTCAGTGATTGACACTAGCAAGTAGGAACCCTAAACACCTGAGTGATTTGAGTGACCCACTGCAAGGATTGCCTAGTCATGATTACCATTTAAGTTGCTTGAAGATAATATCAACTTCTATAAACCCTTAGTTTCTCAGAAAAACTTTTTCATAACTGGAACTTTATGTCTTGGGAAATGGTACTTCTAAAAGATACGTGTAACTAGAATCTTCCTAAAGGCCTTTTATGAATGAGTTTGCTTGAGGACAAGCAAATGTCTAAGTGTGGGATACTTGATATCGCGTAAAAAGTCACGTTTTTACTACCGATATCTCTCTCATTCCGGAACAATACTTGGCAAATAAGCTTAGATAATGTTCAAATTAATGAAACTTTGCCAAAAAGGTCAAAACAAATTTGCACGAGAAAAATCAAACAAAACGGACGAAAAATGAAAGTTCCACACACGTTTAAAGATTCAAGACATCGAGACAAGATTTAAAGGAAAAAGTACCCATCATTGAGATTTCTCTTATCCAAGATATTCGTTTACAAAATACAAATCTAACAAAAGAAGAATCAACAAAAACGGATGAAGAATGAAGATTCTACGTACGCCGAAAGATTCAAACGATTCGTACAAGACATCCAAAGATTAGAGACATATTTTTGGGATTTCTTTTCAACAATGTCTTCGTTTTTGAAAAAAGAATCCAACATAAAAAGAATCGACGCAAACGGACGCATAACGAAGGAGATACACACGAATCAAGTAACGAGGCGAAAGACGGCGAACCGGGGCGGGCAGGTGGCAGCCGCCGCTGGCCACCATGGTGGCGACGTCGGCTAGCCACCCCCATCCCCCGTGTGCTTTTCTATCCTCGCCCGTACTAGTAGGGTACATGTAATAGATCTTTTCCGCAACTTCAGGGTACATGTGCTAGCAACTTTTCCACATTTTGCTAACATGTGCCCCAAATTGCTAAGATGCACCCATTTTCTCCTATAAATAGGAACCTCCGTGATTCATTTGAAGACACACTCTTACACTCTCATATACACTCCTCACAAATCTCAATTCTCTTGTATTTTATAGTATTTCTCATTCTAGAATTATTGTAATTAATCTACGGATTAATATAGGAGCTAGAACGAACGATAGGGATTCGGAGATAAACCTTTGTACGTGTGAAAGAGTTGTCAATCATAATAATATGCTACTACGCATTTATTTCCGGGTGATATCTAAACCTTTATCATACTTGTTTTATTTCGTATTTTAAATATGTATTATTACTTGGTATGTGATTTATTTGTTGCCATGAATTGCGAATAGTTTATTATTGTGAGTTTTGATGATGTAGATAATTATAAGTAGGGATGACATTATAGTGCACGGAAATCGTAAAGTGATATGATGGCCTCTATTCAACTATTTATTCGATATAGTACTGGAAATGCTTTCGAGCAAAGTACAAATGTATGGAAGTCATAAACGACCGAAGGTAGTCATATCACTGGAATCACCTCTGGTTTAACAGTTGGAATTCCAAAAGGATAATACAACTTCACAACTAACTGGTATATCCTACGAAAGTCAATACATTATAAAGTAATGTTCGTAAAATACGTTCAGAAAAAATAGGAATTAATAACTCTTGTACTGTTAAGACCTTATGAACTTAAGTGTAATTTATGGAGTACCCTTTCTGGTTATCCACGTGACTGCAACCTAGTAATTAGGACCTAATCAACCTTAATTATGGTAAGTAGTTATCTGTGCCCATGACATATAATAAGTAAGTCACAGTGAAACCACTCGTTGTATATATTAGGTTTACATTTCCGCACTGCTTTACTTCTAATTAGTTTAGAGTGTCATTTTCACTGTCAATTACTCTTGACCACAAATTCGACGTAAGAAGCCGTGGAACTACCATGTAAAGTACACGGTCTAATTACTGAAAGGCATGGTCTGCATATGAAACACGTTTTAAATAAACTGCGAATAATCCAGAGATGTATAACTGTTTGAAAAGGAGAGATTTAAGTCATAAGTCAAAGAAACCGGAATCTAATTAATTATAAATAAGACTTAGGAATGAAAGTGAAAGTCCAAGTGACTTAGGATACTTAAACCTCTAGGTCTTATAAAATCGGCGGTCTAAACATACAAAGTTATTAATTTGCATGCTAATAGAACAGTGAACTATCTTAGGGGTTAAGAACGGTCGGACCTATGAGATGATACACCACTGATTCATGCACCTCGGTATAAAACCAATATAGGTTGCTTATCTCTTAACCAGATAGGTATTGGAAGTTGGCGTATCGCTCCGATCAGAATCATGATAACCTAGTTCCTAGTGACATACCAATGGGAAATTTAGTTGGTAGGGTTCTAGAGTTTACACCTAATAGTTTACTTATTAATTTTAGTTGGTCTGTCATCCCGAAACATTAATTATCGAAATCTCAGCAATCACATATTTATCTTTTTCTGCTTTCCTGTATTTTAATTTCCTGCAATTTACTTTCCTGCACTTAATTATTTATCTTTAGTTTAAAAACCTCCAAACCTACCTACTTTGTTCTATCCTAAATACTTCCCTACCGAAAGCACCAGCTTTAATCACCCAAACTTTTCGATTCATAGAACGATCTTAGGTTATATTTACCGCTTACTAACCAGAGTAGGTAGTACATATAATTTAAGCCCTACTATTTATAAATTTAAAAATCCCTGTTGGCACCCGATTAGTTACCATCAATGACACCGATGCTTTGGGCGGCATCATGGATGTTAAGAGTGCCTTCTTGTATGGCAAAGTAGAAGAATTGGTGTATGTTTCACAACTGCAAGGGTTTGCTGATCCTGATCATCCAGATAGAATATATCACTTGAATAAGGCTCTATATGGATTACATCAAGCACCTAGGTCATGGTATGGAACACTATCAACGTATCTACTTGAGAATGGATTTACAAGAGGATCAATTGATAGTACACTTTTTGTAAAATGGAAGAAGAAAAACTTCCTTCTTGTTCAAGTATATGTTGATGACATTATCTTTGGGTCATCTGACGAAAAGATGTGTCAAGAATTAGAACAAGTAATGAGGAAAAAGCTCGAGATGTCTGCAATGGGATAGTTGAATTTCTTCTTAGGATTACAAGTTGATCAAAAGAAGGATGGTTTTCTTATTCATCAATCTAAATACACTGCTGAATTATTAGAGCGATTTAAGATGGATGAAGGTAAAATCTATCATACTCCTATTCCAGTAAATCATAGACTTGGTCCTGATACATCGAGTGATCAGGATGTGGATTCTACTCTTTTATAGGGCCATGATTGGATCACTAATGTATCTCACTGCCTCTCGGCCTGATATTATGTTTGTTGTTTGTATTTGCTCATGATATTAAGCAAATCTGAAAGAGTCACATATGCAAGCTGTTAAACGAATCTTTTGTTACCTCAAAGGGAAACCTAAGCTGGGACTTTGGTATCCGACTGATGGAGACTTAGATTTAATAGCTTATACTGTTTTGGATTATGGAGGATGCAATCAAAATAGGAAATCTACAACCGGAGGATGTCAATTCTTAGGAGGTAGATTAGTATCTTGGCAATGCAAGAAGAAAAGCTCAGTAGCCATTTCTACATGTGAAGCTGAGTATGTTGCAGCTGGCAGCTGTTGCTCTCAAGTACTTTGGATTCAACAGCAACTGCAAGATTATGGGTTGAATATAACCAATACTCCTATGATGATTGATAACGAATCAACAATGTCGATCACCAACAATCCGGTGAAGCATGACAAAACTAAGCACATTGATATTCGACATCAATTTATTAGAGATGTGCTGAGAAGAATTTGATTAAGTTAGTTAAGGTTCCATCTCTTGATAACTTAGCAGACTTATACACAAAGGCATTCAACAGAGCTCGATTTGAGACGTTGGTTCAACTTAACGGAATGAGAAATCCAGAGTGATTAGTCTTCCAAGGGTTTTTATGTAATAGTTAGTAGCTTTTCATATTAAAAAAAAAGGGAGAGCGTATGGCATTCATTTACTTGTTACCTAAAGGGAATCGCCTTCTTTAAAGAATATACAAATAATATTCTTTAAAAATGTTTAAGTTTTTGTCTGCAAAAACTAAGAGAAATGATAGTACATTAGGAAAATAAGCTTATTAACAATAACCTTAAGTCCTAAATATGATGTGTTAGTAGATTCTCATAAGCATCATTCACATTACGATTCCTTTGCCAGGTATGTACCTATATTTTTATTATTATACACCTCTTTCCACAAGTAATAATTTGCTATTTTTATTGATATATAGATAGCTTCATCATATGATATATTGGTAGGCAAATTATGCAACAATTTCTAAAGCATTTAAGAAGTAATAATATGCTTGAGTGTTAATCTATGTGCCTCTTATGTGATATATGACATAAGTCTTAAATGTTGAAGGATGGTATTTTCATACACTATTAATATGTAGCAAAAATGACAAATGGTATGAAATTTATATGGTTATTAACTTAGCTAATGATTTATCTGTTGTACGTGAGTACAGACATGAAGCTATTAGCTAGGTCAATAATCTCAAACTTATAGTGTTCATACTAAGAGATCCTCTGTTGTATGTCAGTTAAGACCTGGAACCACTAGTATCTTCACTATAAGTTTGATATTTGTCTAATTTTAAAATAACATAAGTGTACTTTATTTACCTTAGTTATAAATTCAGTGTTATGTGTTTTACTTGATGTTACAGTATATCATGTTATGGGAAACTTAAGCTAATACTCATACTAACAATAAAATGTTTGCTTGGAAATTTGAGTATAATTTGTTTATGTGGATCATAATATCGGTAATCATCTTGAAATGTCTATGTAAAAGTTTCACTTTTGTGACTATTTTTTATATAATTATGCTATGTGGATAAAGGTCAATAAAGTTTTAATTTTATAAATATAAGTTAATATATGGTGAAGTGAGTAATAGTGTGTATGCCACTTATTAGAATTTCAAGAGGTATGTATACTAACAATCTGTTTAGACTTTTAATAAAATCTAAGAGATCTTATTCTTCCTAATATGATCCCTTAGCAGATAGATTCTTATTCAGTTCATTTATTTTATTTGTTTATGTACTTTATTTTATTTAAAAGTGTTTAATAAAATGGTACTTGATACCACATTTTCTTATATGTGTTGTGTTTTATTTTATGTTTCTCTAAAGTTATTTTATTTTATTTTAATAAGTATTACCCTTTGGAATTAAAATTATATTGAATATTCTTATCTATGTTGAACAATCATAACAAATACAAGTCAAAAATAATTTATTTATTTTAGACTTGTGTTTAGATATAATACCATAAGGTATATGAGTAAATAATTTTAGCTTGAGATTTTCTTTATACAAGATTAACTGTATCACGGGCTTAGTCAGTTAATATGTAAGAAGATTATTATTGAGGAAAAATTAGACAAAAACAATTTAATTAAAATGTTTAGGCTACACAGTTATAGAGATAACTGTATAAACGTAAATGGGTTTTTAATTTATACTTTGCAATAAATTTGTATATAAATTACATCTTGCGAGTTTGACCAAATCAAACCTACGGATCGAGTTTAAATTCTGCGAATCGAGTATATAGTATAAAAGACCGGGTCAAACCCACACCGAACCCACTTCATTTGAGAGTTCACGTGCGAGATGAGTGAGTGGGAACTGAAGCGAAACAGAGTTTTCATTTGATTTTGATTTCTCGAGTACGAGGAAGAGTTTTTGAATCCGTAGGTTATATACAACTTTAGATTGTGATCATTTTAAGGTATATTACAAACGTTTTCATTGTATAATTAACTCAAAATTAAGGTTTTTATAAACTTAGGGTTTCGGTTAATATTCACATCGATTTATGTAGATTCAAGGTGTTATTTAACAAGAATCACTAGGGTTAATGTTAAACGAACCTATATAAACGTAAATCCATTGATAGATTGCTTTAAAATTAGTAAATTAATCGATTTGAAGTTCAACCCGCAGCAGCAGTTCATCCAGCGAGTTGAGTTGTAAACTCAATTCGCAGATCCAGCATTGCGGGTTGAAATTCAATTCGTTTGACTTATTGACTTGCGGATCGAGTAGGTTTGCGGATCGACTTGCGAGTCGACTTGCGGATTGACTTGGTTAGCGAGTTGAATAGTTTGCGAACCGAGTTGACTTGCAAATTGACTTGGTACGAGTTGATTTGTGAACCGAGTTGAACCAGTACTTAGAAAAAAAAAATTTTAAAAAAAAAGTATTATATATAAACGTTAAGCCTTTCAAGTAATAACCTTTATATAATGGACTTGTATTGAATTATATATTTATATTGAAAGTCTACCTATTCAAAAAGTAATCGAGTGGCGTGTTCTAATATTAAGTTAGCGGTATAATATATATATTCTTACAACGTGAACGACTTGAGAATTTGAAATTAACAAGTAACTAATGGGAATTAATTGTTAATAAGC
Source organism: Pseudognaphalium luteoalbum (assembly GCA_963422505.1). Lineage (NCBI taxonomy): Eukaryota > Viridiplantae > Streptophyta > Magnoliopsida > Asterales > Asteraceae > Pseudognaphalium > Pseudognaphalium luteoalbum. Next base: position 57,216,158 of record OY730196.1, read on the forward strand.
TTCGAACTAAGATGTAGATGATAGTTTCGATTCATAATCATTATAGTTTATGATTTATTAACATTTATTAATTGTCTGTGTCATTCGTGTTTTTCTACCGATATGGCTAGACAGTTCGATAAAGGTCACAATATTCTTGTTGATCTTGATCTTTCGGCACGCAGAGCTAGCAAAGTAGCTCAGGTGCTGACGTTCTTTGCACGTTCTCACATTCGATATGCGATTACGAAGTCTCCGCCTATATCTCAGGATATATTGACTGATTTTTGGACTGGGATCCAGTATGATGAGACCGTGAATCCTCCAGTTATCCGTACAATGGTCAACAATCGACAGGTTGTGTTTGCAGCTTCTGACTTACGTCAGATTCTACAGTTGGGTACTGTAGAACAGGAGGATGGACCCACGGAATACCAAATGGACTTCATTGAGGGTGCTCTTGGACGTATGGGTTATACGGGCGAATGACGAGGACGGCAGTTTCTCAAGGCCCTTGTTATTGGGCAATGGAGATTTTTGTGGCACGCTATAGTCACTATTTTTGGACCGAAGAAGGGCGGTTTTGATGAGTTAAACCCTGCTCTTATATCGTCACTGGCTTATAATAAACCATACAGTTTTTGTGATTATATTTTTGGAGATTTATTACGCCAGATATCGGGGACTGTGAGATCTCGATTTTTGATCTACCCGAGGTTCTGCATGCTGATCATCTATTCTCGGATTGTTGATCTTGTTATCCCTGAGATGGATCTACGTGTCGATACAATAGCGCTCAGAGGATACAACGCGATGTTTCAGCAGACTATTCATCGTGAAGAATATGTCAAGCCTGAGATTCGTGATCTTTTTGGATATATTCTTGATGCGGCTTATGTGACGCCACTGGATGTCGATGTTGCTGCTGCTATTGTTCCTGAGCCTGTAGCTGATGTGGTTCAATATGAAGATCCACAAGAGCTCATCGAGGAAGTTTTGGAACAGGCTGGACAGGAGGGGCAACAGGTGAATGCTGAGGTAGCTGCACAAGTGGTGCAAGATGTGCTTGTACAGAATGATGATGCTCATGATCCGCTTCTTCAAGCGATTGATCAATATATTGATGTTACATCTGCACAGGTATGTATTCTTTATAGTTAATAAACTAATGATATGGAAACTCAGATGATAGAGCTTTAAGCTAAACATAAAGTTTTAATATTATTGTAATTAGGAACTGATGGATACAGAACCAGAGGTTGGTAGACCTACAGGTTCTACGTCTGTGGCCCTATCTTCTAAAGTATTATATGTTATTGACATATAGAATGTGTATGATAGAGCGTTATGCTAATCATTAATGTTTAATATGTTTAATATATAGGATACTGAGGCTGGTCCGTCAGGTGGACGTGATGGTGAAACTACATCATATTCTAATTCTGATGATGTTTGACCTATTTCGCCGCCTGATGGTACGATTCCTTATAGATCTGGACATATAAAGGATCCAAGTTTAAAAGGAAAACGCACAGCCGATGATTTAGATCCTGATTTTAATGTGTTAGATGAGGATCTTGATGAGGAAGAAGAGTTTTTGGAAACTCGGAGCCGTAAAAGGGCTAGAGCTTCTACTAGACAATTGACTATTGGTCTAGGTTAGTTTATAAATAGTTAGACATTAATTATCTTGTTAGTTAATCAAGAGTTATAAACTAAGACAAATTTATCTGTGATAGTTGCTCGGGATAGACAACAGGTTGAGCAGGTGTTACAACCGGTGGTTGCTGAATCGATATTTGTACCTACTAAGGTAAGGGATATAAGTTTAGTTCTACATGTGTTATATATGTGATTAGAGATTGAGGCAGAGTAATCTGTAACAATTACTTATTTAATTTTATATAACTTGACAGGCTGAGATTGTAGATTTAGTACCTATGGTACAGTTTTCGACTACTAAAGCAAGTAGATTTGCTGCTAGTCTGCTCACAGCAGCTTTATCTCAACCTACTCCACCACTTACCACTGCATCTCATATTTCTTCACTTACACCACCTGGACCATCAACTATCTCTGTTACTCCTACAACTGATGCTGAAAGGATTACATCCTTAGAGTTGCGAGTTAAGGAGTTAGAGAAGCTTACTTCAAATATTCCAGAGTTGGTAGCTCAGAACCTTCTTTTTGCACAGCAGATTACTCAACAGAGTACATCTTACAAGGCACTGCTGGAGACTCATACCACTTTGCTTCAAGATTTTATTACCCAGCGACTGAAGCTTGATTCCTTAGAACGTTTAGTATTGAGAGTAAATTCAGGACAGTCAGCTCAGGGGGAGATATTGGTATATTTAGAGTCTTGCAAACAAGATGAGTTAAGGAAGAAAAGAGATGATGACAAAGACGATCATCCCATTACACCGAAAGATGGTGAGCTAACTTGTCCTTCAAAGACTAGTGAGCAAACTATGATTCAGGGGGAGTTTGCGGGTGCAAGTGGTGATGGTGCTGGTACAAGTGTTGCGGGTACAATGAAGCTGGTAAGACAGCTTAGACTTGTGTAGTTATTTGTACTTAGGATTTAGTTGAATTGTGATTGTAAATTATAATTGTAACTTAATAATTGTAACTTAATATTTTTTGGTAATATATTCGGCTTGAGATTATTATTACAAGATAAATATATTAGGAATTATTTGAGTTATATATGTTAAGTAGAATTGTGATCGAAAGTCTTCCGACTCATTGAGAAGTCGAGCGGCGTGTCCCAATTAGTTTTGGAGGTCAAATTTCTATGATAACATACATATTTTAGACTTGAGAGTTTGTTATAACTGACAAGTTTAATATGAAAATTCTTTAACTAGACAAAGATATATAATTTAAAGATATAATTGAAAGTTAAGTTTTTGGAAAAATAACAGTTCAATTAAGTCTTGGAGTTATATAAGTTAATTAATTGTAAACTTAAATGTTTGGTGATTATTCACAATATATTAGAGTTTAAGTTTAATTAATATTTGTTAAGTGTTTTATAAAAGACTTAAGAAATTTTAGATTGATTCAGGGTAATCAATAAAAGATTTATAAGTTAATTATTGCATTTATATTATGGACCAATTACACGAAAGGATTAATAAAGAAATTCTTAGATTGATTCAGAGAAATCAATGAAGGAATTTAGATTATTAATATTTATATGTGTTTGTGTTTTTCAAGGGATTGAAATGCTTGATCTATCAGATTCAGAAGATGATTTTCTTGATGAGATAGATGAAGACATTAATTATGATTTGGAGGAAGGAGAGTTTCAACCACCTGAAGATTGAACTGCTATTTCGGAGATAGAGCTAGACATGGGTGTAGATCTAGATGCAAAAATAGATGAACACCATGTGAGCCCATCTAGAACAGAGATTGTATTTGAAGATGAAGAAGGTCCTAAAGTTGTTGATGTAGATGAAGATATCGATGACTCAACCGATTACGAAGAAGAGATTCCTGATAAGCATAAAGACAATCTGATGTTTAGACCTTTAGAGAAAAAGAAGAAGAAAAGGGTTGGAGTTTCGGAAGTTGATATCACAGGAAAATGTGAAGCGCGTAGAGGAATTATTGGTTGGTATTTTGATTCTGACCTGAAGCTTTTCGCGATTAAAAGGTTTGACAGAGTTCAATATTTTGAGCGAAAGCTTGCAGTGTTCAGTTCTCTACCTAAATAAGAGATTCGAGACTTGGCTCGATTACCTTTGAAGAATCCAGATAATGATTTTGTTGGTGGATAAGTAGAACATGTAATCAAGACTAAGGTTCGATAAGGGAAGTTTGAGAAGATTAAGCTAAGGAATGGAAAAACGATAAAGTTAAAGGAGAGAAGTCAAAGGACTGGAAGAAGAAGGAGAAAGAAAGTGTATCCAGGTGTCAAGTGTGTTCAGCAGATTCCACTGAAAACAATGCCACAGGATATTCTAGGAAATATGAAAAGTTGGCATGTGGATTCAGATACTGAAGAGGTTGTCATGGTTGAAGCTGATGATGAAGTTGAAGGTGGTGAACGTGAGATCTTCAAAGTTTATGACCATCGTCACCTTATGAATATGTCAAAGAAAGATCTATTGAAATCGAATGAGAATAGAATCTTTTGTACTGAAGGATGGGGTGATTTAGCACGAGATTATCAAATGATGGTTAAAAATTATATCAAAATGAAGATATATGCAGGAAGCAAAATTTACAAATGAAGACTAAAGACATGCGTGAAGATAAAGACACTAGAGCTATTGTCAAGGGGGAGTCTGTTGAGACATAGTTTATGACAACAGATCTAGCTTAAAAATAGGACTGGTGTAATTGTTATCATGTTTGTATATTGGTTTAGATTTGTAAATAAATGATATTAGTTTTGTTATTAATATTCGTTAAATATGTTAATTATGTTAAAGTGTTAGATGAATATCGAAAACGAAATAAATAGGTTGTGCGAGTCGAGATCTCAAGTCACAAGACTTGGTCTTGCGAGATGAGAACTGAACTCGCAGAGGTTAGCAGCGAACCGAAGTCAATTGGGCTTGGGCTGCGAATCGAACTGGACTCGCAGGTCAAGTGGTTGCGAGTTGACCAAAGTATATATGTTCGATTTGGTTTAACCTAATGAGAACTTTTGCCATTTGAATTTTCATCTTCTGTGAATTGATCCAGAGAAACCAAACAATACTAAAGGCTAGATTTTGATCGATTATTGATTAAAGCAAAGCATATTAGTTATTAATCGTATTATAAACGCGAATTTATTCGTTATAGTAAGATAACGCATATTAAGGAATTCCGCACCTTAATATTATAGATAACGAAGTTATCGATCCTAGAACACAGGACTTACATTCTTCACCGACATCATCATCATCAGTCACCATTTTTCATCCGTGAGCAACTACTCTTGTTTCTCTTAATTTCGAGTTTGTAATGTGTATATCATCATGTGTTAGTATTCTATCGACTAGATTATACCCGAAAACCGAATCGAAACTGGTTTTGCGGACTGACTGCACGAACAGCCACACACACCTGAACGGGTGGCTTAAGAGACCGAACGGGTTATAACACCCCATATTTTATAAACATATTTTATTATTTTTACCAACACTGGAAGCGCATGTCCCGATATATATATACAAAATCTATACACTTCCCCAAAACCTATTAGTTATAAATATTTAATTACAAAATAAAGTACTATCGGTTGGGTGTTATATGAGTTTCCCAAAACAATGATTTCCAAAATTATCAGAGTAGTCGCAGTAGTAGTCAAACATTCCATCCAGAATCCCAAAGCCCATTCTATAACCCAAACACAATCTGCAAAATGTTAAATATCGAGGGATTAGCTCACAGCTAAGTGAATGGAACTGTAACCGACAGTTCAATCCAGAAATAACAAATCTTACAACAAATAAACACATAATGACATAATACTAGAGAGGACCGGCGATTCTTGGTATGCCATCACAAGAACACTTTAAACCACTGATATGCCATCACAGTGATTTACCGATAGTTTGAAGTTATCTTCAATGACTAGGGTTCATCCCTCAACGATGTGTATCGAAAACCCCGCCAGCCAAACAATATCAACAAACCCAACCAATTTTGACCTCCCATTAATACACATATGCCCAGCGGCCAAGAATTACATAATGCATATTAGTCATGTCATTACGGAATATAAACAACCAATCAACAATAACAATAACCCGGAAGATTAAACAGTCAATAACCCATAACCAAGTATGTTCACCCATTGTAACCAAACCTGTCACGACTGGGTTGAACCGAGGATTACAATCCCACTCACCGATATTCCCAGTTTCCACTCAGTTGTCTAATATCACTAAGTGTCCTTCTGCTAAATCTGGAATTACAACAAAAGGATAAGTTAGTACTTATTCCATAATCAAGAACTTATATTATTATATAACATATTTCAAGATATAACATAAAGCTATTATCATAACATATTCCAGATCTTCATTTTTATTTACAACTTATCTCTAAAACATGACATCAATTAACAACAATGTCCTATTGTAAGTATTAGTCAAATTACTTTACAATCCCTCATTTTAACCAACTCACAAATATCACATGTTTAGTCTTTAACATTATCATTACAAGTCAAAGACAATATTACAAGTATTATTATTCTATCACCTAGTTCCAAATGATCATTAAAATATGTTATCATATACGAATTATAATCTAATTTAGATAACATACAATAGCATACATGATTAAACAAGAGAACAGTAACTAGACTGTTAAACCCACAATCGCGTCATGATAGGGATGGAATCGCATCGCGAAACACTCCAAATCGCATTGTAACACCCACCAAATTAGGACTAGTGATTAGTGCCTAATCAACTGTTAATACATGTAATTTGTTCTGTGTTAGGCTAATTAATGTATCGGATTTTATATTGATGAATATATACAATTTTGCGATTTGATTAAATCGTACGAAATTTAAATCGAATGTAATTCGATTCAATTTTATACGGACGTTGGTGAACAAAATTATTAAATAAGATAACATTATTTAATAATGCTATTATATCTAAAATAGTATTTTGATGATAATTCATACATGTTTCGTATCGTACAATTAAAAGCCTACGCGATTAGAATGTTAAACGCGCAAACAATGTTAAGTTATACTTTATAACTCAATTATTAAAGTAATTGGTGAAATATTTTAAGTAAAAATATTGGGTAATTATTCGTGCCTTAAAACGGGTGTATAACGCGCGAAATAATTATCTAACGTTTAAACAATCGGGAAAACGAACACCGCACGGAGCGCAAACGCGAGGAACAAGTTTGGGACACACCCACATGGGGTGGGCCCCATGAAAAATCTGCCAAAAGGGGTGAGGTCACCACCTCCCCACCCCATTTTCACTTTACTCTTCTCTCTCTCCTCCTCTCTTTTCTCTCTAAATCACAAACCACCACCACCTCACTAAATCCTAAAATAACACCTCCAAACGACCTCGAATCTTCACACTCGTTTGGAAGAAAATAACCACGAAGCAACGATCTACCCTTCCATCTTTTCGGAATTTTCATCCGACAAATTGTAAGTTTCCGACAAATCCTGAAACCTTTAGATTTCGAGTGCTTTTAGCAAATAGTTGTTTCTTTAAGCTTAAAATGTCCAAATATGGGTTGGGTAAAAGTTTCAGGCCAAACTGTGGCCGGAAAACTCGTTTTGGCTCAAAAATCCGTCAAACAGACCTAAGTGTCGCAAAGACGACCAGTATAGCGTCACTTCGTGCGTCACTTAAGTGACGCATTGAGTGTCGCATGAAACCCTAATTTTGCCTAAGTGCCGCATAAAACCCCTTTTTCTCGACACTCCTACCGTCACTTGACTAGTGACGCACAACAACTTTAACCAACAATTCTAGCGACACTTCCTAAGTGACGCCTAGACCCATACCCGACACTTATAGCGACACTTACCTTAGTGACGCCCTACCATGCGTCACTTCCCTTAAGTGACGCACATGCTCAGATTTACCATTTTTAGCGACATTTCCCAAGTGTCGCCCAAGCCTCTAAGTGACGCTATAAGTGACGCATAAAACAGAAGGTTTTAAACTAATTTTACACTAAGTTTTGAGACCCAAATTTGACGCCCCATTTCACCCAAATTCAAGTCCAGCTCGACCCCAGCCAGGGGCTCTGCCCCTTGGACCCCGCCAGGGGCTGCCGCCCCTTGGACCCCGCTACCAGGGGCGCTGCCCCCGGACCCCCGTCATTAACGGGCTTCGCCCTTACCCTAGGTTCACGAGTAACGGTGTTACATCTAAACTTTCGCACAAAGTGTTAAACTTGTACAACATCAAACACGAATGCGACACAACTACTAAAACACATTGGAACTTACTTTTAGGTATAACACTTCAAAATCATCAAAATAATAATGTGGGATTATTATTACAAACAATCACCAACGGGCCGTACACATTTTCAATACTTAAACAAACAACCAAATCATGGTAATTTGGACATTCTAGTTGAACAAACAACTACAAGGGTGATCTTTGAGATACTCAATCATGTCATAACCATCGCGTGTCGTTTACACCCTCAGGTTACAAGTCTTTGGATTTCAATTCTTGGCTAATCAACTTCAGTTTATTAAGATAAACTCTCAAGACTCAGGTGAGTCTCATGGCCCCTCTTTTTACTGTTTTACTAGGGGTGTGATACATTGCTCTGTTTTTAACACATGAACGCGAGTACATATTTCAATATACTACATGAGTTGTTTTCAACTAATCAAACCAAAGTCCTCCGTCAGTATAGTCTGGTAATACGAAAGTAGCGTGAATATTAGTATATGGTACCATATAGGATTGACCCTCCTCGTCCGGGTTAGCAACCACTAACCGGGTAAATGGACGTACTAATATTTGGGAAGACGAGTGTAGATTAGGCACTCGTGGAGGCACCTCGCTCGGAATTCTCTATATGGGACCCGACCCTCGAGTTAAGCTCAGACTATGCGCTCATGGTTGTATACATTATCCATAACTTTATTTGCTGGATGCAAAGCAATACTTAAATCTTGCGGTTCATAGAATATTATTTGATACTCAAACCTGTGAGCTCACCAGCGTTACCTGACCCATTTTAGCATGTATCACAGGTACTCAGCAGTAGATTTGGACTGCCCATCAGGATGCATCTTAGCTCGAGTCTTCATGCAAACTTCAGAGATTTCATTGCATTATTAGATTTTGTATAACTAATTATGTACTTAAATCTCTCATATTACGAACACGAGCTATGTATGAGTTCAAACTATTGTAAACCTTTTAATATTAATATATTTTGTTAAAACGACGCATATAGAGTCGTTTGCTATATATCTGTGTGCTTTGATTATTGATTAGTAACACCCAAAAATATGCTTCCGCGATTCATTAAATTTGGGGGTGTTACAGATTGGTATCAGAGCCTAAGGTTATAGTGAACTAGGTTGCATTTAGTGGGCCTAGACTATGACCGTTAGGCAGTATTCCTTATTAAGTATGATTAGGTTCAGTGACTACATGGTATTGGTTTAATTTAACATAGCCTGATCAACTATGTACAATTAAAAGGATATGATGTAGGACCCGAAAGGAATCATGACTGAACAGGATACACTAGTTGACTCTGACCACGAGAGAAACCGGGACCCAAACATGTATGTGTTAGACACCTTAGGCTATTATGTAATATACATAGATAGGCCTCATTCTTTTAACGCTTTGTCTCAGAATGGCAGACACACCACCCAATTCGTCACACTCTCAATCCGGGTCGCAGAACCCGAGGGTAGCTAGGAGGAACGCCAGGTTGCCTCGAGCTGGCCCGTACCCCACTCACTTCACTCTGCCGGCCTTGGCCGCTAGGCTGGACCGTCACGAGCAACGACTTCTCACCATGGATGTCGCTTTGCAAGAAACTAATGAAAATTGGAGACTCACAGCGCTTGAGCCTATCAACCAAGTCTCCGAGGACCACGAAAACACCGTTAGCAACATGAACATACTCCACGACCGAGTGGTGGAATCAGGAATAGAAGTTGAACTTTTGCGACTCAGGTTGGAACAATGCGAGCAGCGCCTGCAAGAGGCTGAAGAATACTCAAGAATGCTGGTACAACGACTAGCATTGGCAGAAGACAACGCTCGACAAACCAGCAGACTCGCAGTCACCGTGGATCGACTCGTCACCCTAATGGAAAGGATCAACTTGCATTAGAACTAGTGTGGCTGTCATCTTGTAATCTATATCTATCTATGTAGGACTTTTACTATTCTAACCGGATGTAACAATTCCCGATACCTTTTGTACTCCCCGTATTATGTAATCTTTTGAAAACTCGTGTCATGTACCAGACTTGGTTATTTAAATGAAATATAATTATCACTTTATATCGTATATTCCATCATATACACATGTGATACATCAGAATTTCACACAAGAATCTCATTGTCTTTTCTTGATCTTGTTCAGCAAGATGCCACCGAAGCGATTCACCTTCAGCGAAACTGAAATCGCCCAACTCATAGCCCAAAGCGTCGCTCAAGCTATGGCTACCCGACAACCCAGTTCGGGCAGCGAAGACACAGCTGCCAACGGGCCTCAATCCAAGCCTTGTTCATACAAGGACTTCCTGAGCTGCAAACCCTTGAACTTCAAGGGAACTGAAGGAGCCATCGGACTGATCAGATGGTTCGAGAAAATGGAGTCCGTCTTCCACATCAGCAAGTGTGCGGAAGAGGACAGAGTCAAGTACTCCACCTGCACCCTCAAGGAAGGTGCACTCTCATGGTGGAATTCATATGCCCAGTCTGTGGGTATTGATACCGCCTACCTACTCCCTTGGGAGGAACTGAAGACAATGCTTACTGCTAAGTATTGCCCCATAGAACAACTCCAAAAGCTGGAGGAAGAGTTCTGGCACCTAAAGGTGCAGGGAACTGACATTGACGGATATACCGTCAGATTCCAACAGCTTGCCATCCTTCGCCCAGCAATGGTGAGCACCGAACCCGATAAGATCCGAAGGTACATCCGCGGTCTTCCGGAACCTGTCCGGGGGAACGTCGCCTCCTCAAATCAAACCACCATTGATGGTGCTATCCGATTGGCCCATGAACTCATGGCCATGAACGAGGACTCAGAACCACCCACTTCTTCCTCCAACCACCTCAAAAGGAAGTGGTCTGACAACCACAGCAACAACCAAAACAAGAAACCCGACACCATCAAAGCCTACAACTCAACAACCGAACCCAGGCGTGGTTACACCGGGAACAAGCCCTACTGTTCCAAGTGCAACCGCCACCATGAAGGTCCTTGCGGTCCTTATTGCAACAACTGCAAGAGGTACGGACACCTCGCCAAGGACTGTAGATCCCTCACCAATAACAACAACTCCAACTACAACCCCAAGGCACCCTAGACATGTTTCGGGTGTGGAAACACCGGGTACTTCAAGAATGATTGCCCAAACCAGAAGAAGAAAGGCAACAACAGCAACAACAACAACAACAATAACGCAAAAGGTAGAGCGTTCGTACTCAACTCTGGGGACGCCTGGCAGGACCCGAATGTGGTCTCGGGTATGTACCTCCTCAACAACTTAACTGCTTTTGTTCTATTTGATACTGGTGCCGATAGGAGCTTTATTTCTGATGAGTTTTACCCCTTACTGGACATCACTCCTGTTGCCTTAGATGTTAAGTACACTGTAGAGCTAGCAAACGGTAAACTCATAGAAACCAATAGTGTGATACCTAATTGCACTTTAAACCTAGCCGATGAAACCTTTTTGATCGATCTTATGCCTGTTGAAATTGGGATTTTCGACGTCATCATTGGAATGGACTGGTTGTCCAAACATCGAGCCGAAATCGTCTGTTATGACAAAATCGTCCGCATCCCTCTCGCCGTCGGTAGAACCTTGATCATACAGGGGGAGACTGGCAGGACGAGACTAAACATCATCTCTTGTATGAAAACCTGTAAATTTCTGAGAAAGGGTTATCCAGCAATCCTCGCGCACCTCACAGAGAAAAAGTCGGAGGAGAAGCGACTTGAAGATGTGCCCATCGTTAGAGACTTTCCCAAAGTCTTTCCGGAAGAACTACCTGGCTTACCTCCACATAGACAGGTTGAATTCTTGATCGATCTCGTGCCGGGTGCCACACCAGTAGCCCAAGCACCATATCGCCTAGCCCTATCCGAACTTCAGGAGCTGTCCACCCAGTTACAGGAACTCCTGGACATAGGATTTATTAGACCAAGTTCTTCACCATGGGGAGCTCCGGTCTTATTCGTGAAAAAGAAAGACGGTTCTTTCCGAATGTGTATCGACTATCGAGAGTTGAACAAGTTGACCGTCAAGAACCGGTATCCACTTCCTCGTATCGATGACCTGTTTGACCAACTACAAGGGCCGAATATTTATTCAAAGATCGATCTTCGGTCAGGTTATCATCAACTTCGAGTTCGCGACACCGACATTCCGAAAACTGCTTTCCGAACTCGTTATGGGCATTATGAATTTCAGGTGATGCCCTTCGGTTTAACAAACGCACCGGCTGTATTCATGGACCTTATGAATCGGGTGTGCAAACCTTATCTCGACAAGTTTGTCATTGTCTTTATCGATGACATTCTCATCTATTCGCGCAACGAACGAGAACACGCACAACACCTCAAAACCATTCTAGAGCTACTTAAACACGAGGAGTTATATGCCAAATTCTCCAAGTGTGTGTTCTGGATACAATCCGTTCAATTCCTTGGACATGTTGTTAATAGTCAAGGAATCCATGTCGATCCATCAAAAATCGAAGCTATCAAAAACTGGCAAGCGCCAACTACTCCAACCGAAGTACGCCAATTTTTGGGATTGGCCGGGTATTATCGTCGTTTCATCGAAAATTTCTCCAAAATAGCTCAACCACTCACGACACTGACTCAGAAGGAAAAGAAGTTCGATTGGACTGATAAACAAGAGTCAGCATTTCAGCTATTAAAACTCAAGCTTTGCAGTGCTCCTATTCTATCCTTACCCGAAGGCACCGACGACTTCGTGGTATACTGCGATGCTTCCCACCAAGGTCTCGGTTGCGTGTTGATGCAACGAGATAAGGTCATTGCTTACGCTTCCCGACAACTCAAAGTTCATGAGAAGAACTACACGACTCACGACCTCGAGCTAGGGGCCGTGGTGTTCGCCCTCAAAATCTGGAGACACTACCTTTATGGTACCCGAAGTACGGTATTCACCGATCATAAAAGTCTCCAGCACATATTCGACCAAAAAGACCTTAAAATGCGACAACGTCGTTGGGTCGAGTTGCTCACCGATTATGACTGCGAAATCAAATACCACCCAGGCAAGGCAAATGTTGTTGCCGATGCCCTCAGTCGAAAGGAACGGGTGAAACCACTTCGAGTCCGAGCCCTCAGTATGACCATTCACAATGATCTAAACATTCAGATTCTCACCGCTCAACTCGAAGCTCTGAAACCCGATAACATCAAGAACGAAGCCTTGCGAGGCATGGACAAACAACTCGAAATCAAACCTAATGGCATTAGGTACTTCTCAAATCGAATCTGGTTGCCTAACTTTGGGAACCTGCGAGACTTGGTGATGGATGAAGCTCACAAGTCTAAATATTCTATCCATCCGGGATCCGACAAAATGTATTACGGCATCAAAGAATTCTATTGGTGGCCGAATATGAAAGCCGAAATCGCCACATATGTCAGCAAGTGCCTTACTTGCTCGAGAGTCAAAACCGAACATCAAAAACCTTCTGGTTTACTTCAACAACCCAACATTCCTGAATGGAAATGGGAACAAATCGCCATGGATTTCATAACCAAACTACCCAAGTCATCGAGCGGTTGCGATACCATTTGGGTGATCGTCGATCGTCTCACCAAATCTGCTCATTTCCTGGCGATCAAGGAAACCGATAAAATGGAACGCCTCTCACAAATCTACATCAAAGAAATTGTTTCTCGACATGGTGTTCCAACCTCAATTATCTCTGACAGAGACGCTCGTTTCACATCTCACTTTTGGCAATCACTCCAAAAATCATTAGGTACCCGACTTGATATGAGTACCGCATACCATCCTCAAACCGATGGCCAAAGTGAACGAACCATTCAGACACTGGAAGACATGCTACGAGCTTGCGTAGTTGACTTCGGTGCAAACTGGGAAAGACACCTACCATTGTGCGAGTTTCCTACAATAACAGTTATCATACCAGCATTAAGCCTGCACCCTTCGAGGCACTGTACGGTCGTAAGTGCCGATCACCGATCCGTTGGACCGAAGTGGGAGACAGCCAACTCACTGGTCCTGAACTCATACACGAAACCACTGAGAAAATTGTCAAGATCCAAAACCGACTTAAAGCCGCACGTGATCATCAGAAAAGTTATGCTGACGTGAGACGCAAACCACTCGAGTTCCAAGTTGGGGATCGAGTACTCCTTAAAGTATCACCTTGGAAAGGCGTAATCCGATTCGGCAAACGCGGGAAGTTAAACCCCAGGTACATTGGGCCCTTTGAGATCCTTGAGAGGATTGGCCCCGTGGCATATCGATTGCAGCTGCCAGCCGAACTCAGCAGTGTGCACCCCACCTTTCACATTTCTAAACTAAAGAGATGCCTGTCTAACGAGACACTTATCATCCCACTCGACGGAATTCGCATTGATAACAAACTTCATTTTATCGAGGAACCTGCGGAAATCATGGACCGTGAGGTCAAACAACTCAAGCAAATTCGTATCCCCATCGTTAAGGTCAGGTGGAATTCGCGGCGTGGTCCGGAATTCACTTGGGAACGGGAAGACCAAATGCGACTCAAGTATCCTCAGCTATTCCCTGACTCTACATCAAACATGACCACGAGCTAAATTTCGGGACGAAATTCTCCTAACAGGGGGAGAATGTAACACCCGCCAAATTAGGACTAGTGATTAGTGCCTAATCAACTGTTAATACATGTAATTTGTTCTGTGTTAGGCTAATTAATGTATCGGATTTTATATTGATGAATATATACAATTTTACGATTTGATTAAATCGTACGAAATTTAAATCGAATGTAATTCGATTCAATTTTATACGGACGTTGGTGAACAAAATTATTAAATAAGATAACATTATTTAATAATGCTATTATATCTAAAATAGTATTTTGATGATAATTCATACATGTTTCGTATCGTACAATTAAAAGCCTACGCGATTAGAATGTTAAACGCGCAAACAATGTTAAGTTATACTTTATAACTCAATTATTAAAGTAATTGGTGAAATATTTTAAGTAAAAATATTGGGTAATTATTCGTGCCTTAAAACGGGTGTATAACGCGCGAAATAATTATCTAACGTTTAAACAATCGGGAAAACGAACACCGCACGGAGCGCAAACGCGAGGAACAAGTTTGGGACACACCCACATGGGGTGGGCCCCATGAAAAATCTGCCAAAAGGGGTGAGGTCACCACCTCCCCACCCCATTTTCACTTTACTCTTCTCTCTCTCCTCCTCTCTTTTCTCTCTAAATCACAAACCACCACCACCTCACTAAATCCTAAAATAACACCTCCAAACGACCTCGAATCTTCACACTCGTTTGGAAGAAAATAACCACGAAGCAACGATCTACCCTTCCATCTTTTCGGAATTTTCATCCGACAAATTGTAAGTTTCCGACAAATCCTGAAACCTTTAGATTTCGAGTGCTTTTAGCAAATAGTTGTTTCTTTAAGCTTAAAATGTCCAAATATGGGTTGGGTAAAAGTTTCAGGCCAAACTGTGGCCGGAAAACTCGTTTTGGCTCAAAAATCCGTCAAACAGACCTAAGTGTCGCAAAGACGACCAGTATAGCGTCACTTCGTGCGTCACTTAAGTGACGCATTGAGTGTCGCATGAAACCCTAATTTTGCCTAAGTGCCGCATAAAACCCCTTTTTCTCGACACTCCTACCGTCACTTGACTAGTGACGCACAACAACTTTAACCAACAATTCTAGCGACACTTCCTAAGTGACGCCTAGACCCATACCCGACACTTATAGCGACACTTACCTTAGTGACGCCCTACCATGCGTCACTTCCCTTAAGTGACGCACATGCTCAGATTTACCATTTTTAGCGACATTTCCCAAGTGTCGCCCAAGCCTCTAAGTGACGCTATAAGTGACGCATAAAACAGAAGGTTTTAAACTAATTTTACACTAAGTTTTGAGACCCAAATTTGACGCCCCATTTCACCCAAATTCAAGTCCAGCTCGACCCCAGCTAGGGGCTCTGCCCCTTGGACCCCGCCAGGGGCTGCCGCCCCTTGGACCCCGCTACCAGGGGCGCTGCCCCCGGACCCCCGTCATTAACGGGCTTCGCCCTTACCCTAGGTTCACGAGTAACGGTGTTACATCTAAACTTTCGCACAAAGTGTTAAACTTGTACAACATCAAACACGAATGCGACACAACTACTAAAACACATTGGAACTTACTTTTAGGTATAACACTTCAAAATCATCAAAATAATAATGTGGGATTATTATTACAAACAATCACCAACGGGCCGTACACATTTTCAATACTTAAACAAACAACCAAATCATGGTAATTTGGACATTCTAGTTGAACAAACAACTACAAGGGTGATCTTTGAGATACTCAATCATGTCATAACCATCGCGTGTCGTTTACACCCTCAGGTTACAAGTCTTTGGATTTCAATTCTTGGCTAATCAACTTCAGTTTATTAAGATAAACTCTCAAGACTCAGGTGAGTCTCATGGCCCCTCTTTTTACTGTTTTACTAGGGGTGTGATACATTGCTCTGTTTTTAACACATGAACGCGAGTACATATTTCAATATACTACATGAGTTGTTTTCAACTAATCAAACCAAAGTCCTCCGTCAGTATAGTCTGGTAATACGAAAGTAGCGTGAATATTAGTATATGGTACCATATAGGATTGACCCTCCTCGTCCGGGTTAGCAACCACTAACCGGGTAAATGGACGTACTAATATTTGGGAAGACGAGTGTAGATTAGGCACTCGTGGAGGCACCTCGCTCGGAATTCTCTATATGGGACCCGACCCTCGAGTTAAGCTCAGACTATGCGCTCATGGTTGTATACATTATCCATAACTTTATTTGCTGGATGCAAAGCAATACTTAAATCTTGCGGTTCATAGAATATTATTTGATACTCAAACCTGTGAGCTCACCAGCGTTACCTGACCCATTTTAGCATGTATCACAGGTACTCAGCAGTAGATTTGGACTGCCCATCAGGATGCATCTTAGCTCGAGTCTTCATGCAAACTTCAGAGATTTCATTGCATTATTAGATTTTGTATAACTAATTATGTACTTAAATCTCTCATATTACGAACACGAGCTATGTATGAGTTCAAACTATTGTAAACCTTTTAATATTAATATATTTTGTTAAAACGACGCATATAGAGTCGTTTGCTATATATCTGTGTGCTTTGATTATTGATTAGTAACACCCAAAAATATGCTTCCGCGATTCATTAAATTTGGGGGTGTTACACGCATCGCCATGTTTACTTAATCGTGTCGCGATTCTGCTTGTTACAGCAGACCTGCACTTAAAGGTTTCCTTCTACAGCATGAAGTATTTCACAAAATCATCACAAATACATGTCTCTAATCAGTCTAACACCATAAATAACATCTCATAATATCACATAAACATCATATAATATCATTTCAAGCTTCAATTCCATACTTCTATCATTAACCCTAATATATTCAACTCTATCTGATTAACTCAATTTAAAGAATCAATCAGGCTAATATTGTTTACTAACATCAAGTAACATCAATATCCTTAATCTACTTCAACTAACATACTAACTCATATTTATATGTTTCCACAACAAGAACACCAATTTATTAAAACTAATATATAACTTACATAGTGGAGAAGAAGATGACAGAAGATGACGATGAAGAAATCTAATGATGAATCACAAAGCAATCTTTCTTTCTAATTCCCCTTTTAATTTTCAAGTTAAGTGTGTGTATTGCATCAAATGAGGTAGTAGAAGAAATTGGAAAAGGTAGGTAAAATGAGTCGGTCTCATCTACCATCTCCATATTTAAAACAGTGTAAATTTGATCCCCTTTCTAACCCATTGTCTGGAACCTAAAAATATTCGCGAAACTAAATATTTTATTATACCGTCATCTCAATTAATTTAAAACAAGTACTATTTTACTAGTCACAATAAGTCCTTGACTCTTTTACCTATTTATTTTCCAAGTAACTCAATTAGAATCATTTCCCATTTCATTAAATAATTATTTTAAAACTTAATAATATACCATTTATTTCTAGACGCGAAAACAGGATGTTACACAGGTGACTCAAGTGACCCGAACGGGTGGCTCAAGAGACCCAAACGGGTGAAGTTCCATACTCGAACGGGTGGGTTACCATACCCGAACGGGTGGAGTCCCCATACCCGAATGTGTATCACTTTTATACCCGATCGCGTACGTAGCTTCACCCGACCGCGTGTTAACTTCAAACGGGCACAGTTTTTATTAAGTGTCAGAACTAAGGTTTTGCCACCTAAATTTAATCCGAATTCAAATTTCAGATGCGTTTTCACTAAAACAATGTAGTAGAATTAAAAACTTTACAAGCTGACCTGGCAGCTCGACCCCAGCCAGGGGTTGCCACCCCTTGGACCCCGCTACCAGGGGTGCTGCCCCCGGACCCCGTACATAATTTCATATTTTATGAAACACAATGAAACGAATATTATAATAATATTTTCGGACATTATTATAACAAACCGTCACCAACGTGCCTGATGCGTGTGAAAGCGTCTAGTTTTATTATTTATAAAGTGCAGGATATACCAATCACTACTATCACACAACCAGACAAGAATACCCGATCGGAATAGAATAGCTATGGTAAGTCCAGGTCGAACACAGGAACACATGAACGATGTTATTCAGTTAAATTAGAATTATTGATAAAGCAGTAAAATAGGGGTTACGTTTTAGTTCCGTACGAACGTTCAAGATGAACTAAATAACCAAACCAACAACATAAAACAAGATAAAAGTAACATATAAACAATCGGAGATAGACATGTAATTGCATAGAGTCTTCCACTCAGATTCATATTATCCAGTTCATGTGTTTTGATTGTCTGATTGTGATTTCTTTTATATTAACTTAGTTACTAATCAAAGAATCCAAGTTAAATGTATATTAGTCTCCGGTTCTGGTTAACTAATATCTACAATGTAGAGTCTCACATTAAACATCGATCTGACGTCGCAAGAATGTTGCTCTATTGCGTGTGTTTCCCTAGATTGTGCATTAAGTATTCACGACTTATTACGATTAATCTTCGCGGTATGACTCAACAATACCTACTAATAATTTCTTATTAGCTCATTCATTTTAGATTAATTAATTACTATGCTCTTAACCTATCAAACTCAATATATTTAACAATGATCATAAACCTAAATTCATAATTATCAATAATCAATAGTATCAAAGGAACTCAATCTCAATAATCCTATTGACCACGTTAAGTAGCAATTAATTATCACCAATAAACAAGGTTCTACAGACAACGTAACAATATTCAATCAGACAATTGATCCAAAACACAATTATAACTCAGATCGCCACGCAATGGCTTCTGGTCGCTGCACGATCTTCACAATTCCAGAAACTTATCATCATTTACCCCGATCCAATCTTCTCTTGTCCATTGTTTTATTCACTTAGCAACTTTTCTTCGCAATAAGCTCGTTTTCTGTTTCTTTTCGATCCAAGCTCCATTTGAAATCCTAAATGCAAATATGAACGAGATGAGTATCTTATTCACATAAAATGCATTAGAAATCTCTCAAACAAAGGGGTAATTAGTACTATAATCTAGTACATTTTGGCGTTTATTAGTGCCGTACATAAGTTCTAAACTTAAACAACAAGTGAATACTTGTACAACTAACTTAGCCAGACTAATTTGTGAGTCTCTCACTTATATATAACCTTGCATGTTTAGGACACTGGGAGGTTACTATTTGGATCACACGTACGTTTAGCAATGCTAGCACCCACAGGTGAGTTCATAGCGCCTTTTTACTTTTTTTGAACTGTTTTGGGGTGAGATACATGCTCTGTTTTATGAAACTCCCTATGCTCTGTTTTATGAACTACTTATGAACTGTTTTGCGAACTACACTGAAACTACTTATGAACTGCTTTGCGAACTACTCTGAAACTACTTGAACTCTGATTCATGAACTACTTGAACTCCGGTTTGTGAACTATTTTGTACTATACTGTGAACTATTTTTGTGAAAATACTTTTGCGTATTGTAAAATACGACTATGAAACAACTATGATAACAACTATAGGGGAACTACGATAACAACTACGAGCCCCACTACGATAACCACTATGGGGGAACTACGATAATAACTACGAGCCCCACTACGATAACAACTACAAGCCCCACAATGATAACAACTATGGGGGAACTAGGATAACAACTACGAGCCCCACTACAATAATAACTATGGGGGAACTACGATAACAACTACAAGCCCCACTACGATAACAACTATGGGGGAACTACGATAACAACTACGAGCCCCACTACGATAACAACTATGGGGGAACTACAATAACAACTACGAGCCCAATACGATAACGACTATGGGGGAACTACGATAACAACTACGAGCCCCATTACGATGATAACTACGGGATGACTACGATAACAACTATGAGTCCCACTATGATAACAACTAAGATTCCAACTACGATTACATTTGTGAACTGTGATTTAACTTTGGAAAACTTTGGGAACTTTGGAAGCTTTGACAACTTTGAAAACTTGAGACTTGTACTCCGATTTTAGAACTATGCTTTGAACTATGATCTCAACTTTGACCTTTTCTTTGATTTCAACTACGATTCTTACTACGTTCTCAACTATGGATTCTAAAATATGGTTTAGACTACGATTTAATATATGATCTTTACTACGATTTAATATATGATCTTTACTACGATTATAACTATGATTCTTATACTATGTTTTCAACTATGATTATAACTGCGAAAACCTATGAGCTCACCAACATTATTATTGACCCTTTTTAGCATGTATTATTAGGTACATAAGAATAATAGGATTGGCCCAACAGGATCCTAGGTTGATTCATATGCTTTCAACACATGGGATTTTCATTGCATTGCTTTTGTATTACTAGATATGTAATGAAATCATTTTGCGAACTCGCAACTTTGTAAACACTTTATTTTGGTTATGTAACAACTATTTTCAAACGTCTCATTTAGAGGTCGTTTGCTTATGATTATGTGCAGTGATTACCCGATTAGTCACGCCCTGACCCGAACTGCTTCCGCACAGTAAATTTGAGGGTATGACACCAAACATTGATATTGTGACTGAAAAAGATTGGTATTTATACGCCATCTCATACCACTTACCGGATTCAAATTTTGAGCATATTAGTGGGAAAAAATGAATATGTTTGGAAATAATTTGATGTAAGTTTGATTCGCTGGCAATATATGATGATAAATCATTCCAAAATAATCTATTTTCCAAAACGCGTATAAACAAATTTATTCTGAGATTTTGTTATAAAAAAATATAAATAGATTTTTTTTCAATTATTTCTAAAGTTAGTATTTGATTTTTTTTCTTTTTATTAATAAATAGATTCGCAAAATCAAATTCAGATCCAAAGACATTAATTAAAGAATTGAAAAAAAATATATTATACCTTGGATGATTTAAAATCAATTTAAGCACTGCTGAAACCGTTTTTTATGCTCCAATAGAGGGTTTCCAGGAGATATAAACACCGTTGTAGATGAATTCGAAGTTGAATTGCTATTAATCTGATCCTTATATGTTAGAAGATGCGCAGGTTGTTGAAGAAGACGACTCAGCGTGTTGGTTCTGAGTGTGATGTATTGAGGTTTTCTTTGACACGGGCTGACCAAAAAAATTGCTTTTAGATATTGGGCTTATAATTTGTAATTGCATTCCTAAGCACATTAAAAAAGGTTGTAAAGACAACGTAGCTGTAATAATCTTTAAATTATTTAATTATAGTAATTATTAGCATTTAATTTATTTAAATTTTAAATTACTAATATAGAAAATTATTATTTGTTACTAGTAAACTTGGCATGTGCGATGCACGGGTGTTCATAACTTAACATTAATACACTCACATTATGATTGATTTGGTGGATTTTTTTGTGTTCTAGTTATAGGTAGTATTCTTGATAATAACTTCTCTTCTATTTGCTCGAAGTTTTAAATTTTGTATTATTTTTCTCATTGTTAGTTCATAAATGTATTGATTTCTCTTGCGTGAAGGATATGTTTAATCCTCTTGTATTTAAGAATATTTCCATTTGATTTATATGTACTCCTATCTGTATTGTTTTTTAATTACAAGTTAGAATTATACATTTTATATATCAATTCCATGTTATTGTCGCAAGTAAACTCTCCCTACAACCACTTAATAGTAGAGAAAGTATCTAAACGTATCATTATTTGAAGAAATCGAATAGGTTCCTTTTATTGATTTATATAATAAAAAAATAACAGTATTTTTTTATTTAAACAAAAGGTCGAAGCCTTGAATTTTAGTAATAATCGTAATCACTCCTCAAAACTAAGGTAATTTCAAACATATAAATCCACGGATTACAATAATAGTAACAACTCTAGATTCGTCATAAAAGAGTAACATACAAAATGTATAAAATTAACTCAAATTGTAGTCGAGAAGTTGATATCAAATCCGAAGAATTCCAAGGAGAAAAGACTCTTGTGCAAATGTGGCATGACTCTACCAAAAGAAGAACAATTACGCACCAATACATCACCTTAATAATGCGGGGGGATTCACATAAGTGAATCGTGCAACTGTTAAACTTTGTTGTCAAATAGGGTTTGACGATGCCATTGAAGATAATAAACAAACCACATCCTTTTCTTCTTAAATATCCGGATATGGTTGCAAGAGATCCTTGAGAAAAACAGGGAGATCTTATAAAGGTACCTCATATGAATGATTCAAGGATCGGATCCCAAACTTTGAACTTGTAACTAATCGTTTCAATCGGTTTACAGGAAACAAAATTCAACAAGTTTTCAAAAGAGAGAAGTGTACTCACAAAGGAGATGAGAACCATGGATGTGGTAATTGATCTCCAACATAAAAGGAGAAATAGAAGATCACAGCGAAGACGGTAATAAAATTAGGACTTTTTGAGCCATCATAGTGTGATGGGGAGACTCTCATAGGAAAATCCTGGAGAGAGAATTTAAAATAACAACATTCGTTTATGTAATCAGGAAACAATCACCGGATTCTCTAGTTCGAGTGTGTATACATCTAAATAAAAATACTTGTTCCTTTCGAATAACCTGAAAAGGAAAAAAAACTTTCTCTATTTTACCCATTTTATTTGTTTATGTAAGCGCTAATATGCATAATAAGGTTATTATCACAAATTAAATGTATTTGTGTCGACATGTAACGGTTCAAATTGACTTTTGTAGAGTTAAGTGTATAATTCGTACCCATGATTTACACACAATTGCATTGCTAGTTTCTATACTTTACATTTTGCACCGGCAATCTAAAAATGTAAACGTTCTCTTCCAACTAAAATGACTACATGCCCTTAATTCCTATTTTTTCTAATAATATGGCATTAAGGGTAGGTTCGACAAAAATGTATTGAGATGGTTACATAATAGCAATAACGCTCTTTTAAGTACGTTAAGTTGCATGTCTTCATCTTCGGATGTTTATCATCAATTCAAATTCGACGCCTCAACATGGCAACATAGTATGATAATAATGTAACTTGCCTCTTTTAAATTCTATCATCTAAAACAACAGAAGCATCCTAACGATGCGTCTTCTTCATTCCGAGATGTTTAACAATTTGTGTAATCGAATTTCCTTATTTGACAGAGTTTGATTGTCTTCATTTACCTGTCAAGAAAAACACAAACAATAACTACCATATTTTATTTAGTTACTATTCTTTCCCGTCTCACATACGTTCGGTGCATTGAATTTGCAACATGGTTTTCTTATTTTTTTTAATTGGTTTGGAGGTTGTGAAACAAAAATAGTAACAAAAGATGATTTTGTTTGTTGGTATGTTAATAACCGATTACGCCTTAAGGATCCAATTTGGTTTGGGATTTAAATGTGTATGTTTAATTTGTGTGTTTTCAGGAAAGAGGCGATGGTTATTGGGGACTAAATTATTTGTACGACCTTTATATCTACTTTACAAAAACGGTTCCATTCGATGTGTATGGATAGTGGGGGAGCTAAAAAGCTTACGTAGAGGCTAATAAGCTTGCCATTTGATGGATAATATGTATGTTGTAACTTCATGGATGAATGATGAATGAATGAAATAAAGAACGACCATAAGTATATAATTAAAAACTATAGCCAAAATTAATTTAAAGGACTTGAACTTGTACAATTATGTTTCGAACACACTTACTGTTGTGCACTTTACTACCATGTATCTACTTAGCCTACGATTCAGTAGTAATTATACTTTGATTCTGAGTTAACTATGTTATGATTCAACATTAATGTATACTATGATTCAGCATTACCAGACCATGTTTGAACAGGCTCATCATTTTTCCATCTAGTCTAAAAAAATGATTGCAAATCTGTTCTTGTGCAACTGAACTTCTAAACCAAACTACTATTATGCACATCTACTAGTTTAACACATTTTATTTAGTTTATACACATTATAATAACAACTACTGGCTTAGTAATACTTACCAACTTCTCATGTAAATTTTCATAATAATACTCAACCACGTCACCAGTCCACAAATCGTCCAGTACAAAGATTATGCCCGAAATCGAGGCTTAAGACAAGACACCTAAAATGTGCCCTTAGTCACTAACCAGTGATTCAAAATTCTCATGACATACCACTACCAAAAAATCAATCGTACTTACAAAGACATTATAAAAGCACAGTAATCTAAACACATAACTTAAATCAAATGTTTAACTACAAATTTACGTCCTGCATATTGCATTCATTTTCCAAACACCGCCAATCTTTCTTTTCTTATCTTGTTTGCTCTCTCTTCTACCATTATCTTCCACTCCATGGGAAGTTTATCATGATCCTTTGCTTCAAAGTCGACTTTAAAAGCCCTCGTGTTCAACCCGGAAAACAATATCTTCGATGCGTATTTCCTCTGAAGGTCATCTAGTTGCACCTGCTGCATGTTATTCTCAGCTCTAAGCCCCGCATCAAAGTTGCTTGCTCCCTTGAACATCTCCATGTGATGCATTAAAAATACGCCACAGTCTATCCCATTGAAAGATAAGTTCTAACCATAGGGTGCCACATGGTTTCTAAGTAGTCACAAAATCGATCCCGCTGCAATTTTAGATTCACAAAAAAAAATTAATTAAATAAAAAACGCCAACGTTTCTAGCTGAAATAACTATGCTTCAGATGCATCATACATTCAGTCAGTTACTATGACTCATCAGTAATTAGCCTATGATTCAGCAGTAGTTCTCCTTTGATTCAGTGTTAGTTATACTATGATTCAACATTATTTAATTCTATTACTCAGCATTTATCAGTCCGTGTTTGAATATTTTCAACCTTTTATGCATCTGATCTAAAATCTTTTTTGCAAAACTTTTGCCGGGCAACCAACCTTCTAAACCAAAGTACTGTTATGCACATAAAGTAGCTTACCACATTTTATATTGTTTATACACATTACACTAACAACAAATGGCTTATTAAGTCTTACCAAATTCTCATGTACTTTTTCATAATAATAGGTAGCCGCGTCACCATTCGCCAAATTGTCAAGTACAAAAATAGGCCCGGAATTGAGGCTGAACACAAGACACCAAAAATGCGCCCGATTCAACAACGGGAAGAACACTTACACCGCAAGCAACCCACTTTGTAAAAAATGAAACAGAAATGTAAATAATCACTTCAATATGTATTTAACTATTAATTACCAATCCGTAGTTGTTAATATCACCAATGTTGTATCGTGCAAGACAGTCATTCAAATTCTCAGAAAACTCCTTTAGCCGCTCCTCAACCGGCCTACCAACAGCCATACAAACTTTCGACTACAAAATTGAAACTGAAGTAGCTTAGTCGCTTATGATTTGGCATATACTCAACACTCCATCAAAAAAACATAGAATTATGATTCATATTCTATTATTTAGTATTAATCATAACCTGATTAAGCAGTAAGTATATTATGATTAAGCAGTAAATGTACTATGCTTATCGATTAACAGCTAACAGCTAAAGACTAATAATGAACGCTATTAATCAGTAGATTAATAGATTTGTGTTAATAAAGTGACATTCTTATTTTGATTCAGCATCACACAACTTAATGCAACAAACTCACACAAGAAAACACATTTGCTAATGATTCACAGTCCTAAAAAAGCCACAACCATTGAATCATTAATGTGCATAATTGATACACTTAATCAAAAAACTTAGGTATTACATCTATAAAAAAATAATGAATCGATAGTTTATAGATTCAATTTTTATCACACATTAGAATCTACCTAACAGCTTAAGACTAGTAATGAACGCTATTAATCAGTAGATTAACAGATTTGTATTAATAAAGTGACATTCTTATTGTGATTCAGCATCACACAACTTAATGCAACAAACTCATACAAGAAAACACATTTGCTAATGACTCACAGTCCTAAAAAAGCCATAACCAATTAACCCAAAACATGCAATCCA
Organism: Pseudognaphalium luteoalbum; assembly: GCA_963422505.1. Taxonomy (NCBI): domain Eukaryota; kingdom Viridiplantae; phylum Streptophyta; class Magnoliopsida; order Asterales; family Asteraceae; genus Pseudognaphalium; species Pseudognaphalium luteoalbum. The sequence continues at coordinate 57,242,653 of OY730196.1, forward strand.
ACCGACATTACCCTATTCGATAACTTATACTAATGATTCACTAGTTAATGTGGAAAAACCCCTGCACCAAACCTGTTAATTACGCTCAGCCCACTGGTTCCACCTAATTTTTGCGAAACGAAAAAACTAAATGTTGTTTCAATATACATAAACCAAAATAGATAGATTACCTTTGATGTTCGATTTTCTCAGTTTTTTCGTTGTACCCATTGATTCTAATAACAAAAATGTCTTCGGCCTCCAACTAACCCTCACGATTCAGTGGAGAAGGATGCGGGTTCAGTAAAATCGATATATTAGGGTATATCGTTTGGGCAGGATCAATTATGAAATCAAAATTAGGGTTTTGATGATGGATTGGTGCCGATGGAGATGGAAGAGGAAGCGTCGAATTCGGTTTTGCTCTGCATGCTTATCGATCGGTTTTTGATTCTACATTAAATATGATTTGTTTCCTTTTTTATGCATGTGGACATAAGTAATAGACCAGAATGCCTCTCACGCCTCTAATTTCCAAAGGAAATCCATTGACCCATCTCAACCATTGAATCATTAATCTGATGGTCAAGATTGCTTCTCCATCTAAAAACCCTTCTCCCTTGATCCCAATCCATTAGTCATTCCATTAAGCAACCTACCTACTTATGATGTCATTAAGATAATTGATGGTGAGATTAGGTAAGTTCCTAATTAATCTAAGGGTCATTGTTATTTCATGGTTTTTCTTTTACGTTATAACGTAGATAAGGGGTTTCTAGAAGATTTAAACAATGGTGTAGACAAATTCCTGTATGAAGTTGGATCGCCATTAATTTGATCCTAATCTGTTGAAGATGTGCAGGTTGTTGAAGAAGAAGATTGAGCATGTTGGTTCCAAGTGTGGTGTATTGAGGTTTTCTTTGACACGGGCCAATCTAAAAAATTGCTCTTAGATATTGAGCTTATAATTTGTGATTGCATTCATAAGGCCATTTAAAAGGGTTGTAAAAACAACGTAATCTTCTAATTATTTAATTATTGTAATTATTAGTATTTAATTTATTTAAATTTTAAATTATTAATATAGATAATTATTAATTATTATGTTTGATTAATTAGTAATTATTAATTAATTCATTAAGGGTAGATTAGTCATTCTATTAAGCAACATACCCACTTATGAAATGGTGAGATTAGGCAAGTTCCTGATTAATCCAAGGGTCACTGTTACTTTATGGTTTTCTTTTAAGTTATAAGATAGATAGATAGATTATGGTTTTCTTTTAAGTTATAAGATAGATAGATTATAAAATTGTGTATTGTACTCGTGGGGTTATGCAGCGGCTTGTTACTAGTTGTTTTATTAAATAAAATTCTCTCTACCATTAAAAAAAATGATAGATTATAAAATGACAGTTTGTTATGTTATTAACATTAATGAGGAAACGGTCATAATAATAACTTATACTTTAATGATTAATGATATTAAATTTTATAATCATATCTCTTCATTTATTTGATTGATTCAAGTTAATATATTGATTCCTTTAATTTGAAAAGATGACATCATTAGGCGCAAATTCGTATTTCTATCTGTTTGGAAGGATGATATCATGTGTCGTTTTCTATGACTCACAGTTCTTACTCCTTCCATTAAATTTCAAATGTTTTGGTTATTACTTTGGGTTATCTCAAATAAGTGTTTACTTTCATGGAACCATCAAGAAACTTTAGTTGGTAAATATATTATTTTATTAATGAAAAATGTAGTTAATAAAGATGTTATAAAAGAGGGTATTTCGATTGAGACGGAAGGAGAAATTTATTATCACGACGAACATAACCCAACCACATGGATTGGGCTTATAGTGGGCTCCATAGTTGATGAGTTATAGAACTATATATTGGACATGTGAAAAATGAGCCCTCTATAAAAGTTGGGACATTGGCACCTAGGCTAGCATGCACGTGTTTACCACACCCAAAAAACCCATCACATGGCACAATATAATCACACTAAAAATCACATTTGACTAATGAAGCCTAAAAGAAAAAACCTCATGGCCTACTTAAATATATGTTATTTGAAAGTCTAACAACATAGGGTGTGATGTTGGTGTTCTGGGACAGTGTTCTGGAGAATATTGAAAGTGAGGATTTTATGGTGTGGTGAAACTGAATTCTCAATGTTCTAGACAGTATTCTAGAGTTTTTTATTATTTATTTTATTTGATTTTTTAATAAAGATAATTGTATAAATTAATATATAAAAAAAAAAAAATTAAATAAATAACATTTTTTTATTCTAGCTCGTGACCAGGAAGAAAAAACAAAAAAAAAATGTCAGAACATTGAATGGTTACAACGTCTCGCTCCGAACGCTGGAACAAAAAGTTGATGAGAACACTGGCGAGAAATCTGGTGCGGGGTGCCAGAACACCGTCGCTCGGTGTTCTTGATGGAGAACGGTGATGCCACGTATATGCACACCGTGTGCTCTAACCTTTTTACTCAACATACACACTTAAGTTATCATTATAATTTTTAATTTATTACTCTCCATGCATATATAACAACTATACTTTATTTATATAAAATCAATTCTTCAAGTGAATTGGCAATTTTTCATGAGATTTTAAAGAGTTTTGTCCCCACGTTTTTTCTATTTTTTACTTTGCAAAGTTTTCTTTTTCTCTCTCTATACTTCAATGATTATAAATATTGCTGTACTTATTATGTAGCAATGTTTATAAACATATTGCATCGCAATTACTTTATGTAAGTATAACTAAATGAAACTTTAAGGTCAAACACATCAACAAACATATAATTGAAGTATTCTTAAATGTTTTTTTCTATCAACTTAATGATTACATACAATAACGACATGTGATATTGATAAAATTTTCATCACTAAAAAAGATTTACACACACATATATTTCAAGTAGCGAAAAGCATATACAAGACCAATATATGGATTAATATAACATCATTATACGTGTGTAAAATTTGAATGATATTTCTGTTAGTAAATGAGTCTCGTAAGTGTGGTTTATTGAAGATAAGATGATATCTCGTAATATGGTAGTAGATGTGGTTGAGATCTTATATTTTCTTATTTTATTATCATGCTTTTATTAGAGAGTTTCCATGTAATATTTTTGTCTATTAAAAGGCTTCATTCTAATGGAAAAGACACATAAGAAAGTTACCCACATTTATTCTGAAGATGGTATCAGAGATAAGCTTTAATCCCAAAGCAACATCCCAAACCAATTTGAAAACCTTTAATAAAAAAGCAACGATGGTCGGTGAAGACACCACCAAAAGCCAAATCCCAAACCAATTTGAAACACCGAATTCCAATAACCAAAATAACCTTCCTTTTGGATTTAAGTTAAACGACAAAAATTACAAAATATGGGCTAGAATGATTAAAGTCCATGTTGTCGGGTTAAACAAACTTGGTTATTTAGATGGTAAAACACCTAAAGTGGACGAGAAAAACTCGGGCTACTCAACATGGTGCACAGAATATGCTATTGTACGAGGATGGTTATTAAAAACCATGGAACCAGAGCTTCTTGGCTTGTTTATCGATCTCCCATCAGCCAAGGACATATGGGATAGTGTTTCTCAAACTTTCTACGATGGTGATGATGAATCGAAATTTTACGAGCTACGTTGTGAGGCCATCAGGACAAATCAGGATGGTCGACCGGTCAACCTTTACTACACCGAACTTAATAGTATTTGGCAAGAAATTGACAAGCGACGCCCGATCAGAATGGTATGTTCTAATGATCTCCAAACTAGAAAGGGTGAAATACAAAAAGATCGTGCGTATGATTTTCTTGCAGGTTTAGACGATGCATTCGACTCTGTTCGAAGTGATCTTCTTCGAACGAAACCAGTTCCGGGTATTGAGGAATGCTTTAATGTTGTTGGAAGAGAGGCTCAATGTCAAGTCACGATGCTGAAAAAATGAGATATCAGGGAGAGTTCTTCGGTGGCGATGGTTACTAAAACCACCCAGAATTACCCTTGAAACCTTCGAGCCTTAGAAGAAGCAGAAAAAGATAAACTTAAGTGCAGCCATTGTAACGGGACTCGACATACGAAAGACACGTGCTTTGAGATTCTTGGATATCCTGACTGGTTTATGGAGAAAGGGAAACAAAAAAAAGCACGAGATAAAAAGCGTTCATCACTTGGAATATCAAATATTGCTAATCAAGCTCATGGAATGGCAGCTATGACAATAAGCGGGAATGAAACTCCTGAAAAAGTTCCTCCTGGTGAATCGTTTCCTTTTGTCAGCCATGTATCACTAAATGATCGTACCACAGGTAACAATAATTCTATTATTTCCGCCTCTTCAACTAATAATGCTGATTGGATTATAGACTCCGGTGCCACAGATTATATGACTTATGACAAGACTTTTCTTCAAAATGTCATTTCACCTCCAAAGGATAAAGTCACGACTGCTAACGGAGAGTCTACACGAGTAACAGGAGCGGGATTTGTTAATCTTACACCTACTTTGACACTACACAATTGTTTACTAGTGCCCGCTCTATCAACACATTTACTATCAGTTAGTCAAGTTACATAACAGTTAGATTGTGTGGTTCTAATGTTTCTTGCATTTTGTTTACTCCGGGATATTCGGACTCGGAAGATCATTGGGCGTGGTACTAAGAGAAGGGGGCTGTATTATGTTGATGATGTATCTTCTGGGTGTGTGAATCAAGTTCAAAGTCACGGTGATGGTAATCTTAGAAATATATGGCTATGGCATCATCGACTTGGACATGTATCATTTTCTTATCTTAAAAAATTGTTTCCTTCGTTATTTAGTGGTATTTCTGAGTCATCTCTTAAATATAATGTTTGCATTTTGGCTAAAAGTCATCGTGTTCCATATCCTTTGAGTCTTAATAAAAGAACAAATCCTTTTGAATTGATTCATTCTGATGTGTGAGGACCAGCCCCAGTTACTCCTCACTCTGGAATTCGATGGTTTTTTACTTTTGTGGATGATTGTACAAGAATGACTTGGTTGTATAGTTGATAAGCATCAAATAGATAGTATATTTTATAGTAATTTATCCTTATATTTATACATTTTATGCATTTATATGATTTTAAGATACTTATTTTATTAATATTTGCAGAAATGTATTTTAATTGAAGATTGGAGGAAATGAACGAAAATAAGACCGAAACTGAAGAAATTAAAGCGATTGAAGAAAAGAAGACTTAAACCTTAAAGAAATGAAGACTAAAATGATAATATTAAAGATTTGGGCCAAGAAAACAAGTGAATCCGTTTAAAGAAGAAAGAAAAACCCACATTGAAGCCCAAACCGTTTTTGGAATATTCTGGAATTACAATCCAACCGGCGGTTGGGGTTAAGGGGTTCAAGGCGGTGGAAAAGCGCAGAGTTGGAGTGGGATTCAATTAACTCCAACCGGCGGTTGAAAGTCCCAACCGGCGGTTGGAGGGTCGGCCAGAAATATTATAAATAGAGGCTTAGTTTTAGCTAAACCATATACGATTCTTAGAATACAAAGTCGAATATTAAGGCTTAAGGTCGACTTTAGGTGCGAATTTGGAGGCTAAGGAGCTAGGGTTTGAAGATTTTCAACCCTAGAAAAAGCTAGTTCGTCAATTGGTTCGGTTTCTTTATCCTTGTAGCTTCACTAACCTTTTGGGTTAATATGGATATTGTTTATTTGAATTAATTACTTGTTAGATTTTCGTTATGAATGTTTAAATGTATGTTTATTAGGTTTATTATATGAATTATATGTTTATGTTGGAACTATATTATTGAATATTATTATGCAAGAATTATGTGTTATATTATGTTAATGCTCATAATTAACTGATTTATAGATAAACTCACTAACCTTTTGGGTTTTTAAATTAAGTGATTATGTTTCATTAGATGTTAAGTAGTATTATAATTCAACCGACCCTGGAATTGCATCAATAATATGTTGATAGATCTTAATAAATAGTGATACTTTACATAACCTTTGACTGTATTGCTATATGAGAATTGTCATAACCTTTGAGGTTTTCTACATTAGTAAATCACAATAATAATAGCCAACATGCAAATAGACATAAGTTGATATAATAAGTTTAATAAATAATAGTTTAAAAAGTCATAATCTTCTATCCAATTGAGTATTCTTAAAGTTGTTCCTTTAAACTTATCTATTAAAGAATTGGTATCAAGTATAAATATGTTCGATCGGAACTAAAACGTCCCCCCTATCTTATATATTATTGTTAAATTGTATATTAATTATAATAATTGTAATTAGGATAAATAAATAGTTAGTTATAGATTAAATCACGTTCCCTGTGTTCGAATCTGGACTTACTTATAAAATTATATTCTATGATCAGGATAACACTTGCCTGAATTGTGTGATAGTATTATTTAGTATTTCCTTAATTAAAACTTGTGATTATAATTGCCTATAATTAGCACACATCAAGTTTTTGACGCCGCTGTCGGGGAGCGGTGTATTTTAATTTAAACTAACTATTTTCCCTGTAAAATAATTTTTATTTCTAATGCTTTGCAAAATCAATACGAAATATCAGCTCACCCATTGAGAGTACTAACAAAAACAAGGGTATAAGGAGAGTTCAGCCATACCTCGTTGATTTATCATATAAGAGGTAAGGTGCTTCTCGAAAGAAATAGGTTTTTAATATGCTTCGCGCTGACCTGTATCTCCGCTTTTGTGTACAATCAATGGAGCTACCGAGATCTATTGACTAGCTTGGTATAAGATTTATAACAAACTAATTTTAACTTTAATTAACAACTAACTTGCATTACTAACAAATAGGAAAAGTTGGGTTGGGAAGATCTTTTCGAATATTTAATTTTGAATGTGTTTTATTATTAATTTTCGGAATTCATATACATCAACCTGATTATTTCTAAAATATTACTAACATTTACTTTTGAATTTATGGTGCTACTAAAATTCTGTTCTTCTTTACAGATTGATGTATGACCCAGACACTTCATCCAGATCCTCTCAGTCCATTTGACGAACCAGAACGAGAATTTCATCCTAGAAAGAGATTATCATATGCACCACCAAATTCACCAGAACACGAACTTTCACCAGAAGAAGACAATTTAGTTTTTCATAACAATTTAGCCAAAACGGCTGAATACGGTTATTATTCCGATCTAGAGTCGGGTGAGGATAAAATACCTTTTAGGCAACCTACGATATATCAAAGTGATTCATAACTAGAGCACGAAATACAACCAATTATGGCAGACATAGCTGACATGACGCTTGAAGATTACACGATTCAAACTCGTGGAGATCCGAGACCGGGAGTGGTTAGGCCTGCCATAGCCAGAGAAGTAGAATTTGAGTTAAAGGGGCAATTTTTGAAAGAATTACGTGAAAATCCTTTCAAAGGAGAAGATAAAAAAGATGCAAATGAGCATGTTGAGAAAATTTTGGAGATTGCAGATATGTTTCATATTCCCAATGTTACAAGAGATCAGGTTATGTTACGAGTATTTCCTTTAACACTAAAAGATGGAGCTAAGAGATGGATCAATAACGAGCCAGCCGGATCCACTACTACTTGGGAAGATCTTCGCACAAAATTTCTAAAAATGTACTGTACACCTTCCAAGACCTCAAAGATGATTGATGAGATTAGGAATTTCAAACAGAAATCCGATGAATCTCTGTATCAAACTTGGGAAAGATATAAGGAAATGTTACACAAATGTCCACAACATGATTTGAATGTCCAACAAGAGATAACAGTATTCTATAAAGGAGTTGATCGGACAACACGTCAACAGTTGGATGCACAAGGTCCAGTACCTAAGAAAACTCCAGCAGTGGCAAGAGCAGGAATTGAAGAATTAGCTAAACATTCTAAGTTATGGGATGATGGTTCATCTGGAAGAAAAAGGATATCTGAAGATAATGATGGTCTAGCAGCTATAACAGCGAAATTGGAAAGTATGGGAAGAGATATTAAAAAAGTAAATGAACAAGTTCATGCAATCAGGATTGGGTGTGAAATATGTGGAGGAAGTCATCTAAAAGAAGAATGTCCTAAAACTGACAGCAAAATAAGTAATGAGGAAGTTATGTATGGGGATTTTCAAGGAAATCCAAATTATCGTCAAGTTTCTAATTTTAGAAGAGTTAATCAACCAGGCCAACAGTATCAACAAGGAGCACCAGGATATTATGTCAAAACAGGACAAACTTCCTATAATGACAGAATGACGGTGATAGAGAATGCATTGGGAAAAATGGCTGAAGCAAGTAATAAAAGAGATGAAGAAAACGATGCCAGAATGCGTAATCACGAAGCCTCAATCAAACAAATTGAGAGCTCAGTTCATCAAATTGCTAAAGCACTGCAGGAGAGATTTCCAGGATTTACTGAAACAAATCCAAAGGAACAAGCTAACACAGTAATTACCAGAAGTGGTAAGAATGTTGACTCTCCTATTATAGCTAATAAAATTGTTGAATCTAAGCAGGTTGAAAAGGAAACAATTGATGAAGACATACAAGCAAACAAAAAAGAGAATGGAGAAAATAAAGTTAAAGAAGTCATCAAAGACTATACACCCCCACCTCCATATCCAGCTGCTCTTAGGAAAGACAAAGAAGATGAACAATACCATAAATTTCTGAAAAACCTTAAACAACTTCATATTAACATTCCTTTTGTTGATGCTATAGCTCAGATGCCAAAATATGCAAAATATCTTAAGGAGCTGCTGACAAACAAAAATAAACTGGATAATGTGACGAAGGTGACAATGAATGCAAGATGCTCAGCAATAATGCAGAATAAATTACCTCCGAAAGTCAAAGATCCAGGGAGTATTACTATACCTTGCAAAATTTGTGAAATGACTATTGAAAATGCATTGGCATATTTAGGAGCTAGTATTTCATTAATGCCATATACACTTTTTATGCGATTAGGATTAGGAGAACCAAAACCTATTCGTATGTGTATCGAATTAGCTGACCGATCTATTCAATATCCTAGGGGAATAATTGAAAATATTTTGATTAAAGTTGATAAATTTGTTTTTCCATGTGATTTTGTAATTTTAGATATGGTAGAAGACCCTAAAGTCCCTATTATATTAGGAAGACCATTTTTAGCAACAACACATGCCCTAATAGACGTTTTTGATAGAAAGATTACCATGAGATTAGGGGATGATAAAATTTTATTTGATGTTAATAAATCTATGAAATTTCCTGATTATGTTGATGATTCTTGTTATTATTTGAATGCTCATGAGTATCTAGATAACCCTTCTTTTCAAGATTTTATAGGAAAAGATCAAACAGATACTGGAATTCTTACAGAATGGACTGAAGAATTTGACACTGAGAAAGATTTGGCAGAATTTGACAAACTATTAGAGGAAGATGAAGACTCAGAAGTGACTGTTGTTCTTCAACAACATCCTAAAGCCGAATCATCACAGCCAGTTGCTAAAATTCTAAATCAAGAATTATTACCAAATTCTGTCAACAATATCCCGTATTTGAAGGAAGAGATCTTCGAGTTCAAAACATCTATTGAAGAACCACCACAATTGGAACTTAAAGAGCTACCAACGCATTTAGAATATGCTTATTTACAAGGTACATCAGATTTGCCAGTTATAATATCTTCTAAACTATTAACTGCAGAAAAAGATCCCATAGTGCATGTTCTTAAACAACATAAAAAGGCAATAGCATTGAAGATCACGGATATCAAGGGAATCAGTCCTACTTACTGCACTCATAAAATCTTAATGGAAACAGATTTTAAGCCAGTTGTACAACCATTAAGAAGATTGAATCCGAATGTGAAGGACGTTGTCAGGAAAGAAATCATTAAACTATTGGATTCAGGATTAATCTATCCTATTTCAGACAGTCCATGGGTAAGTCCAATACATGTCGTACCAAAGAAAGGTGGAATGACAGTGGTACCTAATGAGAAGAACGAATTAATACCCACAAGGACGGTAGCAGGGTGGAGAGTTTGTATTGATTACCGGAAATTGAATGATGCTACCAGAAAAGATCATTTTCCATTACCATTTATTGATCAAATGATAGAAAGGTTAGCAGGAAAAGAATTCTATTGTTTTCTGGATGGATTTTCAGGATATTTTCAAATACCAATTGCAGCTGAAGATCAAGATAAGACAACATTCACTTGTCCGTTTGGTACGTTTGCTTATAGAAGAATGCCGTTTGGTTTATGTAATGCACCAGCTACATTTCAATGTTGCATGATCGCGATATTTCATGATATGGTGGAAGATTTCATGGAAGTATTCATGGATGATTTCTCGGTATTTGGGGATTCATTTGATGTTTGTTTAGAAAATTTAAAAAGGATGTTGCAAAGATGTGAGGGTGCGAATCTAGTTCTTAATTGGGAAAAATGTCATTTTATGGTTCGAGAAGGGATTGTTTTAGGACATAAAATATCAAAGATAGGAATTGAGGTGGATAAAGCAAAGATTGAGGTTATTTCAAAATTACCTTATCCTACTAATGTAAAGGGAATAAGGAGTTTCCTAGGCCATGCCGGATTTTATAGAAGATTTATAAAAGATTTTTTCAAAGATTGCGATACCATTGAATCATTTGCTGGAAAAAGATGCTAAGTTCGAGTTTACAGATGAATGCAAACAGTCGTTTGATGCCTTAAAGGAAAAGTTGATATCTGCTCCGGTAATGATTAGTCCAGACTGGAATTTACCTTTTGAATTAATGTGTGATGCTAGTGATTATGCAGTAGGAGCTGTTTTGGGACAGAAAATTGATAACAAGTTTAAGCCAATCTATTATGCCAGTAAGACATTAACAGATGCTCAGGAAAATTATACAACTACGGAAAAGGAACTTTTGGCAGTAGTTTTTGCATTCGATAAGTTTCGTTCTTATCTTGTCTTAACTAAAACTGTGGTTTATACTGACCATTCTGCATTGAAGTATTTGTTTAATAAGCAGGATGCGCGCCCTCGTTTATTGCGATGGATTCTTTTATTGCAGGAATTCGATATTGAAATTAAAGACAAGAAAGGAGCTGAAAATGTCGCAGCTGATCATTTCTCAAGGTTGGAAAATCCGGAATTAGAAATATTGGATGAAGAGGAAATTCAAGATACATTTCCTGATGAGAAGTTGATGACTGCACAAGAAATAATGAATATACCTTGGTTTGCAAATTATGCCAATTATTTGGTTACTAAGATTTTACCAAGGATGGATTATCAAAAGAGAAAAAAATTCTTTTCTGATTTAAAGTATTATTTTTGGGAAGACCCATTTCTTTTCAGGTATTGTGCAGATGGTATAATTAGACGTTGTGTACATGGTGAAGAGGCTCAGCAAATTATAAAGCATTGTCATGAAGGACCAGTTGGAGGTCATAATGGACCAAGTTACGCGGCAAGAAAATATTTGATGCAGGATTTTATTGGCCGACGATTTTTACAGATACATATGCTTTTGTTAGGAATTGTGATTCATGTTAGAGAGCTGGAAATATTTCTAAAAAGGATGAGATACCACAGACTAATATACAGGTTTGTGAAATATTTGATATCTGAGGTATTGATTTCATGGGACCATTTCCTACAAGTCATGGTAATAAGTATATATTAGTTGCTGTGGATTATGTTTCTAAGTGGGTGGAGGCGAAGGCATTACCTACAAATGATGCAAGAGTTGTGGTAAAATTTCTTAAACAGTTATTTGCAAGATTTGGAACTCCTAAGGCATTGATTAGTGATCGGGGTACTCATTTTTGCAATACTGAATTGGAGAAAGTATTAAAGAGATATGGAGTTAGTCATAGGATTGCTACACCTTATCATCCACAGACAAGTGGACAAGTTGAAAATACAAATCGAGCAATAAAACGTATTTTGGAACATTCTGTTGGATCAAACAGAAAAGAGTGGTCAGAGAAATTAGACGACGCACTTTGGGCATATAGGACTGCATTTAAAACACCTACAGGTTGTACTCCTTATAGGTTAATTTATGGGAAAGCTTGTCATTTACCAGTGGAAATAGAACACAAAGCATATAGGGCACTTCAGGAATGCAACATGGATACCGATGAGGTTGGTAGGCATCGCTTTTTACAGTTACATGAGTTAGATGAGCATCGTTGGAATGCTTATGAAAATTCAAGGCTTTATAAAGAAAGGACGAAGAAATGGCATGATGCGCGACTTTGGGGAAATAAAGACTTTGTTGCTGGAGAACGTGTGCTTTTATATAATTCCCGTATTCGTTTATTTCCAGGTAAATTACGATCAAGATGGAGCAGACCATATGTGATTCACCAAGTTCATGCTAATGGAAGTGTGGATTTAGTAGCACTCGATGGAAGTATTTTTAAGGTTAATGGACATCGTTTAAAGAAATATTATCAAGGAACTGTGGAGCATTTTTCAGATATATCTTTGGAAGTATAGGTTACAGGATTTGGTCGAACTTACCGACATTTAAACAAAAGTGCTTCTCAGGAGACAACCTGTGTTTATTTTTATATGTTATGATTTTTATTTTATTTTCAGGAATGAACTTTGTGGGTGTGTTCACTGGAAACCCTCACGAGACTATAACTCATCCACTCGGGATACCGAGGGGTTTAAAGGCTTATTGCATATGCTAAATGCAATCGTGATTAACTACGAAAGTGTGGATGTTATATATTATTTTTCAAGAGATCAAGGAATCAACCAAGCAGAATTTTTCTTAGCCAATGATGAATTTTGAAAATTCAGTCAGGGGAGTTTTTCTGTTCTATTTTTCTTTCCCTTACTCACTTTTGTTTATCATTTTTATACAATGAGGGCATTGTATAATTTAAGTGTGGGGATAGGGTTAGTAAGAAAAAGAATTTCTTCAATTAATTAATTATTTAAGTTTCTATTGTTCTTAATTTTTACTAAAATTTAAAATTTTAAGTGTATAACTGAGTATTTATTAGTTAGAATACTTTTGTTAAAAGTTTGTTTTGTATTTAAAAGTTTAGACTTTGATATGGATTAACTATTTTGTATATATAATGTAAGTTATTTAATAAATAAATGATATATAGTTAGATGATATGATGTACTAATAGGCAATCTATATGAAGATTTCTGAATTTTAAAAAATTAATATAAATAACTTGTTTATTATTTTATGGTACATAATATGATGTATGACATAAAAGTCTTAATTCTTAGATTTATCATGCGATAATTTTATATATCTTCATATTTATATAAAAATATTTGGGAGTCTACTAATTGTTTTCTCTGTTGTACGTAAGTACAGACCTGGTTTTCAAATAGTATTCTTAAATAAAGTAGAAGAAAGAAGAAATTCTTGATAAAAAAATGAATAAAAATAAAAATCAAACTATGTCGCTTTGTTGTACGGCTGTACAGACCTGTCACCGCTGGTTTGATTTAAAAAGTTACTTTACCTGAATCAAGTTATGTCGCTTTATTGCATGTAAATGCAGACCTGTCACCAATGTCTTGATTCTTAAAAATGGATTTTATATACTTATTTGGAATATAAAAGTAAATTACGTGATTAAGTTTAAGAGTATATCATATATGGAAATCATAAGTAATATACATAATAATAATAAAGATGTATTCAGAAGTATAAATTTAGATTGTTTAAAGTGGATAAATATATTAGTAATCATTCATGAGCTATATATTGCGCGGATAATAATAAATTTTATTTATACATTATAGTTATCCATGTTAATTAAATTGTTTAAATTTTTAAATTTATAAAACAGGTTTTTAGTTTTGGTACTCTGATGATTAAATATTAAGTTGATGCTTATTTTTGAATTTTATTCAGTATTCTACTTGAGGACAAACAGAACTTAAGTGTGGGGATATTTGATAAGCATCAAATAGATAGTATATTTTATAGTAATTTATCCCTATATTTATACATTTTTATGCATTTATATGATTTTAAGATACTTATTTTATTAATATTTGCAGAAATGTATTTTAATTGAAGATTGGAGGAAATGAACGAAAATAAGACCGAAACTGAAGAAATTAAAGCGATTGAAGAAAAGAAGACTTAAACCTTAAAGAAATGAAGACTAAAATGATAATATTAAAGATTTGGGCCAAGAAAACAAGTGAATCCGTTTAAAGAAGAAAGAAAAGCCCACATTGAAACCCAAACCGTTTTTGGAATATTCTGGAATTACAATCCAACCGGCGGTTGGATTAACCAACCGGCGGTTGGGGTTAAGGGGTTCAAGGCGATGGAAAAGCGCAGAGTTGGAGTGGGATTCAATTAACTCCAACCAGCGGTTGGAAGTCCGAACCGGCGGTTGGAGGGTCGGCCAGAAATATTATAAATAGAGGCTTAGTTTTAGCTAAACCATATACGATTCTTAGAATACAAAGTCAAATATTAAGGTTTAAGGTCGACTTTAGGTGCGAATTTGGAGGCTAAGGAGCTAGGGTTTGAAGATTTTTAACCCTAGGAAAAGCTAGTTCGTCAATTGGTTCGGTTTCTTTATCCTTGTAGCTTCACTAACCTTTTGGGTTACTATGGATATTGTTTATTTGAGTTAATTACTTGTTAGATTTTCGTTATGAATGTTTAAATGTATGTTTATTAGGTTTATTATATGAATTATATGTTTATGTTGGAACTATATTATTGAATATTATTATGCAAGAATTATGTGTTATATTATGTTAATGCTCATAATTAACTGATTTATAGATAAACTCACTAACCTTTTGGGTTTTTAAATTAAGTGATTATGTTTCATTAGATGTTAAGTAGTATTATAATTCAACCGACCCTGGAATTGCATCAATAATATGTTGATAAATCTTAATAAATAGTGATACTTTACATAACCTTTGACTGTATTGCTATATGAGAATTGTCATAACCTTTGAGGTTTTCTACATTAGTAAATCACAATAATAATAGCCAACATGCAAATAGACATAAGTTGATATAATAAGTTTAATAAATAATAGTTTAAAAAGTCATAATCTTCTATCCAATTGAGTATTCTTAAAGTTGTTCCTTTAAACTTATCTATTAAAGAATTGGTATCAAATATAAATATGTTCGATCGGAACTAAAACGTCCCCCCTATCTTATATATTATTGTATATTATTGTTAAATTGTATATTAATTGTAATAATTGTAATTAGGATAAATAAATAGTTAGTTATAGATTAAATCACGTTCCCTATATTCAAATCTGGACTTACTTATAAAACTATATTCTATGATCAGGATAACACTTGCCTGAATTGTGTGATAGTATTATTTAGTATTTCCTTAATTAAAACTTGTGATTATAATTGCCTATACTTAGTACACATCAATACTATGCGAAAAAAGAGTGATGTAAGAAATATCATTCCTAATTTTTGTCAAATGATTCAAACGCAATACTCACTTGCTGTTAAAATAATTCATTCTGATAATGGTAGAGAATACCTTAACTCGGAGCTTTCGACATTTTTTCAAAAAATTGGTATTCTCCATGAGACGACTTGTCCACAAACTCCGCAATAGAATGGAGTTGCGAAACGTAAAAATAGACACATTTTAGAAACTACTAGAGCTCTTCTCATTGGTGCTAGTGTTCCTCAAAAATATTGGGCTGATGCAATAACATATGCTGTCTATCTCATGAACCGAATGCCATCACAAGTCTTTTCATTTCAAACCCCATTACAAGTTCTTTCTTAACACGTTTCCATTCCATCCATACTTGTCGCACCCCTAATTTCGGGTTGCGGAAGCGAATCAGGTCGGGGCGCGACTAATCAATAATCACAGCACAAAGATATAATGAACGACTCTATATGCGTCATTTTACAACTTGTATTGATAAAACTAAAGTTTACATCAAAATATAGTTTACATTAGCTCAGTTTGAAATTCAGAGATTTACATACATAATTAATTTATACAAAATATAATAATGCAGCTAAGACTCTGAATGTTTGTATGCTGACACGAGCTAATGAATCCTGATTGGGCAGTCCAACCTACTGCTGAGTACCTGTGATACATGCTAAAATGGGTCAGCGAAACGCTGGTGAGCTCACAGGTTTTTATGTCAAAACATATTGTATGAACCGCAAGATTTAATTGAATCTAAAGTGCAATTAAGCAAATTAAAGTTATACAGCCATGAGCACATAGTCTGAGCTTAAATCGAGTTGTCAGGTCCACATTTAAGGTATCCTGATCGAGGTGCCTCCCACGAGTGCCTAATCTACACTCGTCTGAACAGATACTAATACATCTGTTTAACCAGTTAGTGCGTGCTAACCCGGACGATGATGATCAATCCTATATGGTACCATATACTAATATTCACACTACAACGTATTACCAAACTATGCTGAGGAGGGATTTGAAAAGATTAGTGAGATAACTCATGTAGTATTTGTTTGATTTCGTACTTGCGTTCATATTGTAAAAATGAAACGAGCATATCACACCCCTGAGTAAAACAGTAAAATAGGGGCTATGAGACTCACCTGAGTCTTGTGAGTTTAACTTAATAAACTTGAGTTGATTAGCTGAGTAGTGATGTCTGAAGACTTGTAACCTGAGGATGTCCATGACACGCGATGGTTATAAATGTGAGTAGGTATCTATAAAGACTACCTCTGTAGTTGTTCGTCCAACTAGAATGTCCAAATTACTACGAGTTGGTTGATTAACTTGTCCAAATTACTACGACTTGGTTGATTTGATTATGTTTTGAAAACGTGTACGGCTCGTTGGTGATTGTTTGTAATAATGATCTCAACATTATCATTATGGTTTTGAAGTGTTATACTTAAAAGTATGTCCCAATGTGTTTTAGAAGTCGTATCGTATATGTGTTTGAGATTATACAAGTTTGACACTTAGTATGAAAATAGTTTGTAAACATTCTGTTTTTAGCGTCACTTATAGCGACACTTAGGGGTTTAGGCGACACTCAGGAAGTGTCGCATAAAATGGTAAATTCTGAATTAGTGGCGTCACTTGTGGAACTGACGCATAGAGGGCGACACTTAAGGAAGTGTCGGGTGTAAGTGTCGGTATCAGGGTCATGCATCATTAGGGCTAGTGTCGGATGAAATCAGATTTTAATTATAGGCGACACTTAGACAAGTGTCGCTAGAAGTGTCGGTTAGGAGTGTCGGGTATTGAATTTGCGACACTTAGGCAAGTGTCGGGAAAAAGGGGTTTTATGCGGCACTTAGATAAGTGACGGAAGATTAGGGTTTTAAGCGACACTTAATGCGCCACTTAAGGATTGTATTGCTGGCCTAACATGAAAGCTGACATAGCCGTGTACGTCAGTAAATGCCTAACTTGTTCAAAGGTCAAGGCCGAACACCAAAGACCTCCGGGATTGCTCCAACAACCTGAAATTCCTCAATGGAAATGGGAGCAACTTTCCATGGACTTTATTACCAAACTACCGAAAACTTCAAACGGTTGCGATACAATTTGGGTAATTGTAGATCGTCTCACGAAATCTGCCAATTTCCTGGCCATCAAGGAAACTGACAAGATGGAGCGATTGGCTCGCATCTACATCAAAGAAATTGTTTCACGGCACGGCGTACCTATCTCGATCATCTCGGATAGGGACAGTCGTTTTACTTCTAACTTTTGGCAGTCACTACAAAAATCTCTCGGTACCCGTTTGAATATGAGTACGGCATATCATCCGCAAACTGACGGCCAAAGCAAGCGAACTATTCAAACACTGGAGGACATGCTACGCGCCTGCGTGGTTGACTTCGGTAAAAACTGGGAAGATCACTTGCCTTTGTGTGAATTCTCTTACAACAACAGTTACCATGCTAGCATCAAGACCGCACCTTTCGGGGCACTCTACGGACGCAAGTGCCGATCGCCTATCTGCTGGACTGAGGTGGGGGATACCCAACTCACTGGTCCAGAAATCATTCACGAAACCACCGGGAAAATCGTTAGTATCCAAAACCGACTGAAGGCCGCCCGTGATCGTCAGAAAAGTTACGCCGACGTGAGACGCAAACACCTTGAGTTCCAGGTTGGGGATAAGGTACTCCTTAAGGTGGCACCATGGAAAGGTGTTATTCGATTTGGAAAACGAGGGAAACTGAACCCTAGGTACATTGGACCGTTTGAAATTCTCGAGAGGATTGGTCCAGTGGCGTATCGACTACAGCTACCTACCGAACTTAGTAGCGTACACCCTACCTTTCACATTTCTAACTTAAAGAAATGTCTGTCTGACGAGACACTGATTGTACCACTCGACGAAATACAAATCGATGATAGACTTCACTTTGTCGAGGAACCCGCGGAAATAATGGACCGTGAGGTCAAGCGTTTAAAACAGAGTCGTATTCCCATTGTCAAGGTCAGGTGGAATTCGAGGCGCGGTCCTGAATTCACTTGGGAATGGGAAGACCAAATGCGACTGAAATATCCACACTTGTTCACAGACCCTGCTCATACGACTTGAGCTCAATTTCGGGACGAAATTCTCCTAACAAGGGGAGAATGTAACAACCGCCAATTTATGACTTTGGATTAGGGCCTAAACTACTTGTAATTTCATGTATTTAGTTTTGTATTAATCGAAATATACGAGACTTTTGTGAGATTACCTACGCGCGCACGTAATTCGTTTAAATCATACACTTACCAAACGGACGAGATCCTATAAAAATCTAGATTGGACGTTGGTGACAAAAACTTTTAAATAATTTGGAATTAACCAAACAAAACTTACTTGCTTTAATATATTGTGTAAATATACTACACGTATCTAGTATCGTTTAAAAACATGCCGAACGCGACGAGATCACACGAAACATGCCTAACAATGGGAAGTAATTCAAGTTATATTTTTATAACTCATTATTAAGTATTATGATAAAATACTTCGGATACACTTTAACAAATAGCGGGAAACAACATTTAAACAATTACGGGATTTAACCGACAATGACCCGCGATATAAAAACTTGAAAACACCAACCCGCGAGCCGAGACCCAAGTGGGTCGGCTCAGACCCGCGGACCCAACCCAAACTGACCCATGACCCATCCCTTTTAAAACCCTTTTGTCCCCTTCTTTCTTCATTTCACCATAAATACACATACACACACTCTTTCTCTCCTTCTCACTCTCAATTTACAGCCCCAAACCACCTCCAAACGTCACCCAAAACTCATCATCTTGCGGAGTTGATTCAAGAAGAAACGATCACCATCTCGAGCTCTCCATCTTCGTCTCCTCCATTCGCGATTTCGTGGTAAGGAACTTCAAAACTCTTTTAAATTAATTAGGAAACTTTTATTTACATGCTAGAACGTTTACTCAACAAAGATTTGCCCAAAAATCGACTTAAACATGCGTTTTTATGAAAAAGTGTTCGAACAGCTCGTTCTGCGAACCGAGATCTGTTCGTCCTGCGAGGCGAACCTAATTGCGAACCGAAGATTGAACTCGGAAACCCAACGGCGAACTGAACCCACCTGCGAGATGACTTGCGAGTCGACCTGCGAGTTGACTTGCGAGTCGACCTGCGAGATGACTTGCGAGTCGACCTGCGAGTTGACTTGCGAGTCGACTTGCGAACCGAACCTTGTGTTGCGAACTAAGTTCAGTTCGCAGCCTACTGCCTTGCGAGCCGAACTCGGCTCGCACCGCGAACTCAATTCGCACCACTATTTCAGTCCATAACCCGACTTGACCAATTATCCGAATTTAAATCCTAGATACGATTTTTAATAAAACGATATACATAATAATACCACTCTCGGATTATTTTTACAAACCGTCACCAACGGGCCATACTTGTTTTCAAAATACAAACGGTTTACTAAACAAACACTTGGACACGTCCTAGTTGAGTGGACAGCTAGCATGGGTGATCTTTTAAGACACCAACTCGTTTACTAGTTTACTTACAACCTTGTGCGTTACGGACGCCAGAAGGTTGCAGGATTCCGAGAATCGATACACAGACTTACAACCGCTTTACCTGGTTGATTACACATACGTATTTACTGGACTTAGGTGAGTCTCATAGCCCCACTTTTACTGTTTTACTGTTTTACTTACGGGGTGAGATGCATAGCTTATTTTTACGAACACGAGTACTGATTTACATGTTTACCAAACGGAATTGCATGAGTTTTCTCACCATTTATTTGGGGAAGCCTCCTCATCATATATCGTTAGTTATGTACTTAAGCGCGAACACTAGTTAATGGATCCATTAGGGAAATGACCCTCCCCGCCCGGGGTAGTAGCGATACCACGAACCGATCTGTATAAACGGGCGACTATTATTCGTTACTGATGCTTGCTCAATTTCCGAGCATGTCACGGGAGCAAATTTATTATTTACGGGTTAAGCTTCGATTATGAGCCTCATGGCAATGGTATAACTTACTTACTTTATATTGCGAGTTTTGCAAATAACTGATTTATGCCTGCGGGCCCTATTAATGAAATCTTGTGTTCAAACTCTTTCTTTATTTACAAACCTGTGAGATTCATCAACATTCGTGTTGACCTTTTTAGCTTTGTATCTCAGGTACACATACGGAGTAGAATTTCCCTCAGGATACTAGCTAGAGTCGCATGATTTCTACCTTGCATATAACAGAGATTCTTAGCATTATCATTTGTATTTATTATGATTATGTAATAGAATCTCTCGCCTTTTTATGCGGACTCTAGAGAACTCCATTTTGTAACCAGAAACGTTATGTTTCAAACATTTTTATGTTTGAAAATGTAACTATTTTTACGAACGTTGCATATAGACGTCGTTTGCTTTACTTTGGTGCTGTGATATTTGATTAGTAGCACCCCAAAGCTTGCTTCCGCTAAACTGTGATTTTGGGGGTGTTACAACATTTTTCTCCAAAGGTGCTTGGTGATTCGAGGCCGTTTTGTGGTGTTATTTGGTGATTGAAGGTGTTGATGGTGTGGTGATGGTGTTGAAAGAAAGAAGAAAGAGAGAGAGAGAAAGTGGGTGTGTTTGGAAGAGTTTGAAAAGAAATGAGGTGAGGGCTTGGCCTCCCCTCACCTTGGGCTGGTTTCTGGTGGGGTCCACAGGGGTGGGCTTCACCAATTTTTACTTCTCTGTATTTGCGCTCCGTGCGGTGTTCGTTTCCCCGATCGTTTAAACGTTAATTTAATTATTTTATACGTTTAAATATACGTTTTAAAATATGAATGTTTAATCAATATTTTTGTTGAAGTATTTTACCAAATACTTGTAGTTGAGTTGTAAAATATATCTTAAATTATTTCGTTTGTTTGCGCGTTTAACATTTTAATCGCGTAGACGTTTATTTATACGATACGAAATAATTATGAAATATTATCAAAATAATATTTTGGATATAATGGTTGTATTAAATAATATTATATTATTTAATAAAATTGTTCACCAACGTCCATATTAATTGAACCGAATTCCATTCGATTTAAGAGTATGATTTAATCAAATTGCATAATTGTATATATTCATCAATATATATTTCGATACATTAATTAGCCTAACACAGAACTAATTATGTAAGTCCCTAGTTCTAGGATCGATAACTTCGTTATCTGTAGTATTTAGGTGCGGAATTCCTTAATACGGTGTTATCTTACTAATAACGAATAAGTTCGCGTTTAGGTAATCTAATACTTTGCTTTAAATGAATAAACGTCAAAGCCTAGCCGTTAGGTTTTATTTTCTCTGGATATTGAATTCGCGGGAATGGAAAAAGTTCTTAACAAAAGTTATTTTGTTTTTACAAAGAAAAACATATAAATAGGTTATCTCAACTCGCAGCCGTTGGGCCTGCGAGTTGACTCAACTTGCTATGCAGCCCAAGCCCATAATGAACTCGGCTCGCTAAGAGTATGCTCTGCTCTGCGAGTTCAGTTCTCACTTCGCAACTAACTTGCTGCGACTTGAGATCTCGACTCGCAACAAACGTAAATGTTAATTACAAAATACGTCTATCATTAACAATAAAATATTCATTTACAAATCTAAACCAATACACAAACATAATAATAATTACACCAGTCCTATTTCAAGCTAGATCTGTTGTCACAAACTATGTCTCAACAGACTCCCCCTGACAATAGCTCCAGCGTCTTTATCTCCACGCTTGTCTTTAGTCTTCATTTATAAATTTTACTTCCTGCGTATATCTTCATTTTAATACAAGTCTTAACCATCATTTAATAATCTCTCGCTAAATCACCCCATGCTTCTGTCGTCAAGATTCTATTTTCATGTAGCTTTAACAAATCTTTATTCGACATATTCATTAGGTGTCGATGGTCATAAACTTTAAAGATCTCATGCTCACCACTTTCAACCTCATCATCTGCTTCAACCATAACAGCTTCTCCAGTTTCAGAATCCACATACCGACATTTCATATTTCCCAAAATATCCTGTGGCATTGTCTTCTATGGAATCTGCTGTACAAACTTGACAGATGGATAAACCTTCTTTCTTCTTCTTCTTCTTCTTCATGTCCTTTGACTTCTCTCTGCCAACTTGATAGTCTTTCCTTTTCTTGGCTTAATCTTTTCAAACTTATTAGCTCTAACCTTAGTCTTGATTATATGTTCAACATATCTCCCAACAAAATCATCACTTGGGTTCTTCAAAGGTAATCGAGCCAAATCTCAAATTTCAAATCTAGGCAAAGAACTAAACACTGCAAGCTTTCGCTCAAAATATTGAACTCCGTCAAATCTTTTAATAGCAAAAAGCTTCAGCTCTGAGTCAAAGTACCAACCAATAATCCATCTGCGTGGTTCTCGCTTTCCTGTAATATCCACTTCAGAAACTCTAATCTTCTTCTTTTGTTTCGGAAGTTTCCTATACTTCACAGCAGGATTATTCGTATGAATAAGAACTTCAGTTTCAGACTCGGTTGAATCATAGATATCTTCATCTATATCGACAACTGTTGGACCTTCATCATTATCAATAACAACCTCTGTCCTAGATGGGCTCACATGATGTTCATCTATATGTTCATCTAGATCTACACTCATGCCTTGCACAATCTCAGAAACAGCAGTCTGATGCATCACCAGCGGTCGGTAAGGATTTCAACCCTTGTCGTTGCACCGGCTACCGGCGGCGGGCATCAGTGGAGTGTTTTAAATTTGTAATTGCGGGGCCTAAGTTTTCCCTAACAATGCTAATCCTAAGGGTGAGCAAGTGGTAGGTATGACCTAGAGTCGTTCTTCAAACCGACTGAATTGAAACTAAGGCGTGGCAGATGAGGGCTTGCAAACTAGTGAAGGTTTTATAAAATAGTGAGGGAGTTTTGGTTTTTATATTAACTAACTTAGGCAAGTAAATAAATAAAAGCGAAACAAAAATAAAAGATAAAGCAGATAAAATAAAGATAGTGTTTGCTGAGATTTCGTTAATTAAGTTATGGGATGATGTTTGGAGAAACTGTATTGAAAGATATTTGTTAATTATTAATCTTGAATACTCGTGATGTAAACACTAGATTCCCTACTAATTAAAATCATTAGCATGTCACACCGGGAGCTAGGTTATGGTAACATCACAAAGTATTTAGAATAATAAGCAAAATCTTAATTATGGTTTAATAATACTTTCATATGAACGGAAGCGAAATCTTAAGGTACTAGACATAACTGAATCATATAAACGATTCCTCGTCATCCTAACAGATTCGTATATTTAAAAAGTTCATTAATGACTTTAAACCAGCCCTTGCTTAAGACTACCCAATAAATCCCCTAATTATCCACAACGTTCCTCACTTAAAGTGGTTCCGCCGCTTCAAACCTTGGCCATGTCTTGTCCTATGATAATCCCCCATGTAGCCTTGCGGTTCCATAGTTTCATACCTTTGACAAATTATATTGACACAGATGATTGACTACCTTTCAATTGGACGTCGTTAAAAAGGTGTTGTAATCACGTTTATTGGTGGAAAGGCGATTAGATTAATTTGAAGTTTAAAAGTCTATTTAGAAAGATTAATTAAACTAGGTTTCTCATTTTTATATATTAGTCCGTAATATAACTACCTTCAGTCGTTACTCAACTTCCATACATTTGTACTCCACCTTGAAGTGTTTCCAGTACTATATCGAATAACAGTCGAATAAGGGCCGTTATATTACTTCGTAATATTGTACCGTTTCGTAATATGACTACCTTCGGTCGTTCCTCGACTTCCATACATTTGTACTCCACCTTGAAGTGTTTCCAGTACTATATCGAGTAACAGTCGAATAGGGGCCATCATATTACTTTACGATAATTAAGACCGTTTATATTTTTACCACTATGATGATCCTAAGGCAACAATCAAACAAGAACATGCAATAAGACGATCAAAGCGATACTACCGATCTTTATTTATTTAATTATATGTCATCCCATAATTAATTAACTACATCGCAAACAAACACAAGTATACTACTCTCTAATCATGGCAATAACTAAATCTAGCATAATCAATATAAACGTAATTAATTAAGATAGATAAGGATTAGAAAGCACCAGGATTAAATGCGAGAGAAAGTAGACTTGAATTAAGTGACACAATTCCAAGCTTACACCGAAGATTTACAATGCGTTCCGTACTTTCCTTCTATTCTAAACAAGCTCCTAAACTAGCCTAAAACTAAGTTTTAGTAAGAAAATAGAAAGAAAGTAGAAGCAATATCTTAAGAGAAGTATATTGTTCTAAGAATGGTGTGTGTGAAAATGAAGCCTTAGGGGCTGCTATTTATAGGCAAAAACTGACAATCCCCTCCCGGGGTAGTAGCACCACCACGAACCGTACCGTAGAAACGGGCGTTTCTTACTCGTTACACCTGAGTGTTTTTGGATTAACACTCATAGGGGCACTTACCTGGTACTTAATTGTACCTCACCGACTGGTTAAGCTTCGACTATGATGCTCATGGCAATGTATATCAACCCGATTGCATTCGTGCAATCATTACTCACTACTTGGTTAAAACTGTACAAATACTTTCACTACTTGATGTGTCCGAACTTATTACTTACTATAAACCTGTAAGATTCACCAACCTTTGGTTGACCTTTTAGTGATGCATTCTCAGCTACACAGCTATTGTAGGGTCGTCCAGCAGGATTTGCTTACTAGCTAGAGTTGCACGATTTTCCACACTGCATCTAACGTAGATTCATAGCATTATCTTTTGTATGTTGTGATTATGTAATAGAATCTCCTGCTACATGCGTGGACTCTAGGGAACTACATTTTGTAACCGAAAACACTATGTTTTCGAACTCTGTATCTACGAATTGTAACTATTTTTAAAACGTTGCATATTGATGTCATTTGCTTTATCTTTGTGCTGTTTATATTTGATTAGTAGCATCCCAAAGCTTGCTTCCGCTAAACATATAATTTGGGGGTGTTACAGATTGGTATCAGAGCCTAAGGTTATAGCAAACTAGGTTGCATTTAGTGGGCCTAGACTATGACCGTTAGGCAGTATTTCCTTATTAGGTATGACTGGTTCGGGAATTGCATCATACAACGTTAATTTAACATAGCCTGATCAACTATGTACAATTAAGGAAAGATGATGTGAAGCCTGAAAGGGGTTATATTGAATGGGAATACGCTAGTAAACTCTGACCACGAGAGAAATAGGACCAAATGCTACTTGCTATGCTGTTAGACTATTATACGTACTGTGTATATAAATAAATAGGCCTCACACATGTACTATCTCCTCGACTGTAATAAGCATAATATGACCTACGACCATAGAAATGGGAAATAAACGTCCTGTTAAAATGACTCACTATTTCGGCAGCAAAATCTAACACTTACCGACAACAGTAGTGGCACGCACAGTATTAACATGTCCATGCGTTTATAGCAACGACGACCCAACCGATTCCATGAAATCTCTCCAATATCTTAGAATAAAACTTCGTCATTCACATGAACGGAACACCTAGTGCCAGCCAGGAATATAACCACTGAGACATTCTTTATCCTCTTTGCGCTTTATAGGATCTCTTCAGCAAGAGGTCAAGCACAGCCATGGAAGATTACCCGTCTGACTCAGACCAGATTCAGGAGGAACAAGTACAATACACCTACCTCGATGGAGAGTACACACATTAGAGGAATTCGAGTACGAGGAAAACGAGGACCAAAACTTCGGGATAATCAACGTAGAGGCTTATGAACGAGTCATGGAGCAGACAATCGAACTGAACAATCGTACGTGGGAGCTGAAATACAAGTGTCAAGACTATGAGAAGGAGCTGAGGATCATGAAAAGATCCGTCACTCAAAAGGTTAAGGACAAATTACACCACTGGAAGAGAGTGGCCGCAAACTTCACTAGGAAAACGAAAAAGTTGGTCAAACGGCTGGGAGGAAAGCCGGTGGAAGAGGATGCACTCTACCGTGCACCGCCGCGTTACCAGGACCTGCTCACCGAACGCTATTACCCACGCGACATGTACGTGGAATGAAATTCCAAGTAATCGGAAGCCTACTTAGGACTAGCTAGATAATGACTACCACCATTTTGCCAAGTCTGCGTAAAGCAGGGTTGTAGGAACCACTGTCACACCCCCAATTTCATGCTTTGCAGAAGCGATTGTTTTTGGGCGTGACTAATCAATTATCAAGCACAAAGATTAAGCAAACGACTCTACATGAGACGTTTTAGAAAATATATTACATTACAAAAGTAGTACAAAGTTCTAAGTCATAAGTGTACATCATTAGCGAGTTCGCAAAATGATTCAGAAGATTTTAAATACATAATCAAAGTACAAAAGATAATGCGAGTAAAATCTTCATAAGTGTGTATGCATGCGACTCGTACTAGCTTAGCATAATGGTAAATCCTGCTGGGCCATCCTACTGTGGCTGCGTACCTGAGAATGCATTACTAAAACGCGTCAACCAAAAGGTTGGTGAATCTCACAGGTTTGTAGTAAATAGTAGTAGCAAGTTTAGTACAGCATCAGTAAGTAAGTAATGAGTTCAACAAGAAATTCGAAAAGGTAGGTATTAATTACATACAAGTAATTAAGTAATAAGTATCAATTACACCCAGGTAATTTAGTAAGTAATTCCAATTACACATCGGTAATTAAGTAAGTAATTCCAATTACGCACAGGTAATTAAGTAAGTATTTCCAATTACACATCGGTAATTAAGTAAGTAATTCCAATTACGCACAGGTAATTAAGTAAGTAAGGTCGGTGTATCTTGCCATGAGCCATCATAGTCGAAGCTTAACCGCAATTTTGCCCCTCGTGAGTGCAACCCAAAATCACTCATATGTAACGAGTAGAAAACACCTGTTTATACGAGTAACGGTTCGTGGTGGCGCTACCACCCCAGGTGGGGATTGTCAGTCCCATATGGATCCATATACTAAAACTCGCGCTTATCCGATAACTAACTACTATGATTTCAGAGGCCTTCATTGGATTAAACGGAAACTCATGCAATTTGATATACCGGTAAGTAGTAATTCAGTATCGTAGAAGAACAACAAGTTCGTAAGTTCGTACAGTAGCAAAGTAGTAAATCAGTAACGTAGTAAAACAGTAGGTCATTAAGTTTGTACAGTAGTAAAGTAGTTCATCGGTAAAGTAGTAAGTTCATGGAGTAGTAACTCCGTAAAGTAATAAACCCCAAAGGTCGTAAAGTCGTAATCAGTAAGTTTGTAAACCAGTAAAGTATTTTTGTTTGTAAGTTTGTAACACGGTAAGTACAAGTAAGTAATCAATACATTTATACATGTATTCAAGTAAAACAAGTAACGCATCTCCCCCAAAACAGTAAAACGGTAAAAAGGGGCTGCGAGACTCACCTGAAGAGCAAGCAATCCTAAAGTACGTGAGTTGTTCTAATGGTAATCTCCTAATGTCCTAAACATGTGAGATTATAACGAGTAAGTGGATGTTTAACTAAACCATCCGTATAAGTGTTTGTGAAAAGGTATACGGCTCGTTTGTGACGGTTTGTAATAATAATTCCAAACTATTATTATTATACATGATTTGTTGTACTTATAAAAGTAGATGTGTTTCGTGTGTTAGTCGTATCGTATAAGTTTAGTTGTTACTCAAGTTCATCCTATCCGTTACATTTTATTTCATGAGTTACGAAATTTGGTACAGGTCCGAAAACTGAAATATGCCGTTTTCGACCCCTAGACGACCCCGAAAGGCCTAAAACCGCCTAGGCTATGGTACATAGTCTTGATCATTGGGCCGTTTTCGAGTGACCGTGTGACTTTTAGCCCAAAACGTTTATGATAAATTTTTCATCGAGAAGCTACCCTAAAAACACTGTTCCGTTCGAGTATTCCAGCCGTTCGGCTGTGAAGGTCCAGCCGTTCGGCTATGAAAGACCTAGCCGTTCGGCTGATAAGTCCTAGCCGTTCGGCTGAGAAGTCCTAACCGTTCGGCTCAACAACAACTAGCCGTTCGGCTCAGTTGTGTGAGCCGTTCGGCTCATGAAGTCCAGCCGTTCGGCTGATGACTTCCAGCCGTTCGGCTCAGGTACTAGTTGCAGGTCCGTTTGTGCAGTTCATCCCCAACCCAGTTTTAAATTCGTTTTCACATACAATCAACTTAATATAATGATAATACATAGCTATATACATCTTGTAAACACGAACTTTAAGGGAAAACGGAAAGGTTTCTTACGATTTTGAAAATGAAACGTATGGCGATGATGAGGATCACGATGACGATGATGATGATCAAGGAGCTAGATGATGATGATGATGATGTTTAAGTTGCTGTTGTTGTTGTGGATTGATGAGGATGATGATGAGCCGAAGAAGCGAGAGATCGAGAGAGAAAAAGAGGAGCCGTGGATGTGTGTTGTGTGTGGGAAATAATTGAGGTCGGTTGTATATACCGGCCTCAATTATTGAGGTAGTTGGGTATTTTCCGACCCGTGTTCGCGTACCCGATCGTAAAGCAGTATAATCTTTTGAAATGATAATTTTCTAAAAATAGATTCGTATAAGTTTTTAATTGAAATATTTTATAAAAATGTTTTTACGGAGTTATACAATTGTATCTTTGTTTTACTTAAAATACACGGATAGTTTTACGTGTCCAAAACGTATTTAAATTTTTAACGGAGTACATAATTATAATTCTCAATTATAATACTTTATTTGAAAATATTTTTCACCAATATCCGTATTTAAGATTATGCGTTCTTTCATATTTGTTTGTACGTGATTAAATAATCATTGTGTTATATATATATAAATACATATAAAATATCCAATACTTTCGTATTATCTTGTACTAAGTACTAAGGTTTAAAGTTTAAATTGGCCGCAAATTTTGGCCCTTTTTAACCGGGTGTCACAACCACAAAATGTATTGAAAACTTATAACTAGATGATCGTACTATCACGTTCTGTAAAATGTAATGGCATTCGTTTGGGTATAGTATTGCTCGACAAATTTTGTAAACGAACGATCGGATATAATGACTACGAACCACCCTGATTGTAAGATTTACTATCTGTACTAAAACACCTGCCATGTGCGACACTAAAACACCCTGACCTCAATTGGTAAACAGGATCCCCATCCCGTCCGGCGTAAAGCTTTTGGAAATTGTTCGAGTGTTAACGAACTCTCGATACCCTCCTAAACTTCAAAATTCGAGGACCTTCGAACTCATGCCCTTAAGAGCTCTTGAATTTATCGTTCCACAATATGACCATCACTTGGTGCTGTCGCAGGCTACCTCATTATATACACATACGTAATGCACCGTAACCTCTTACAAACCATTCACTTATCTCGCTTATCAAATCATTCAAGCACGACGCTTCCACAATGACACACTCACTGTAACACCCCCAAATTCGTTGATTTTGTTTAGCGGAAGCATTTAGTTAAGTATGGGGAATGCCACAATTCACGGTACATGCGTACGTATCAGAGCTTATGATTACAACTGAACATAATATATATTAAGATGCCAAAAGTAATAGTTACAAAGTTTACGATTCACCGAATCGTATAAGTCGAAAAGTATTAAGTTACAAAAGTAGATTTCGTAAATTTGACTAAACAACTTAGTTATATAAAAGAAATCCAGTTGTTAAAAGTTGGCATCCTATTCCTTCGGGGGTCGCCTACGTTCCATGCGTGTAGGATGTCTTACATGCAGCTAATTCACTGAAAAACCTAGTAAAAGTCAACAACGAGGTTGAGTGAATTCACAGGTTTTATGTTTGCAATAGTTGAATCAAGTTCGTAAGCACAGTTGTTAAAATCAATACGTTCACAAATAGTTATTGCCATAATAGTTAAGTAAACGTTTTGTGGAATGTTATCCAAGTATAGCTCGGTTGGGATGTCACCCAAAATACAGTTTACATGGGATGTTACCCAAAATACAGGTTGCAATACGTTGCTGGTCGTTCTCCAGCGTTTTCATAAAAAGTACCGGTCGTTCTCCGGTCAAAGACGCACGGGTCATTCTCCCGTCCAAACTCGGCCAGTCGTTCTCTGGCAATAAATACTGCTGGTCGTTTTCCAGCGAAACACAGTACCGGTCGTTCTCCGGTCTAAAGACGCATGGGTCGTTCTCCCACCCAAATACGCACGGGTCGTTCTCCCGTCCACTTGGCCAGTCGTTCTCTGGCACTAAAATACGTTGCTGGTCGTTCTCCAGCGAAACACAGTACCGGTCATTCTCCGGTTTACTAACAAAGTTTAACAAGTTTATAGTATGAAAATGTTGTTTCATAAATACCAGTTTTTGTGCAAGAGTTCAATATTTCACAAGACTCTAATCGTTCGAGTAAAACAAGTATACAATCATGTAAGTAAAAGCAGTTATGGCAATCATTAAAGCAGTTGACTATGTTTCTCACCCCAAGTTGAAAGTAGTAAATCAGTTAAAAGTGGGGCTGTGAACTCACCTGTTGAGTTAAGAAATATGCGAGTGCTAGCAAAGCGTAGTCCGGGTAAAGTCCCTAATGTCCTAAACGTAGGAAATAGTCGTATAAGTGATTGGATAACAACCAGACCATGTCACTCGTTCATCCATGAAAGATCATCATTTACTTGTAAATTCGTACGACTCATTGGTGGCGGTTTCGTAAAAGTATTTCAAAGTAGTGTTGGCAGTTTCGTTGTGATTTCATAAAAATGGAAATTTTTGTACGGGGGTCCGGGGGCAGCGCCCCTGGTAGCGGGGTCCAAGGGGTGGCAACCCCTGGCGGGGTCCAAGGGGCAGAGCCCCTGGCTGGGGTCGAGCTGGAAAATTTTTATTTCTACTATGTTGCTGTAGTGAAAACGCATTCGAATTTCAAATTCGGAGTAAAATCAAGTGGTAAAATCTGGTTCCGACACTTAGTGAAAAACATGTGTTTTTAAGGTTCTGAGTTCTGCGACACAAGTATTGTGTCGCTAAAAGGTTCTGCGACACAAGGGTTTGTGTCGCAATCCTGCGACATTCGCAAATAAATGCGACATAGGCATTTGTGTCGCAAATGCTGCGACATAGTAGTTGTATCGCAAGTATGCGACATAGGATAATTTATGCGACACAAGGCGTTGTATCGCATAATGCAACGTAAGAATGGTACTGCGACACAAAAGGTTGTGTCGCACTACTGTTTTCGGTCCCATGCGACACAACGCACTGTTCGACGAAAAACTTAATTTTCAACCTAAAAACGTTTAGATCTTTCATAATATGACTTGTAACATGTTTGTATACTATAATAACAAAGGAAAAGTGAAAGAAAAGTGATTTTTCATACCAAATCGAGTGAAATCCGAAAGTTAGGTGAGTGGATGAAGATGGTGATGAAAATGGTGTTCTTGAGAGCTTGAATCTTGAAGATAAAATTGATGATAAGTTTTGTTGTTGTTGTTGGTCCGAAAATCCAAAGAAAATGGTGGTGATTTGATGATTCTTGGTGGTTGATTTTGAGAGGAAATGAGATGGTGTTTGTGTGTGTTTTGTGTTAGAAGGAAGTGAAATGAAAATAAGGTTGGGTGGGGGGTTTGGGGGTGTTTGGGTCAGCTGACCAAAGGGAAAGGGGAGGGGAAGTTTTGTCCCAATTTTGTGGTATTAAACCCGTGTTCGTTTACCCGATCGTTAAATGTTAGAATGTTTTAAATTGGTAAGTTTTTAAATACGTATTCGAATATATTTTTACTCTAGACATTTTATAGGAATAATTTAGTTGAGTTATAATATTATAACCTGTTTTATTTTAGTTTTACAAATGGGTTTCGAGTTGTTTCAGTTATACGAAATAAATGTTATTTGCAACCAAATGCATTGTAAATATTATCAACATAATATTTAATAAATAAATAATGTCATTTAATAATTTCATATTATCAAATAATTTGTTCGCCAACGATCGTATATTTTGTAGTGTTTGTTCTGAATGTTTTGTACGCAATTATACTAATTACGAAATATGTAATACTACGTGTATTAACTAGTTGAGCTTTGCTAGACTTACCTCTAAAAGTAGTTGTGAATTCACTCAAGTAGGGAATTAGCCTAGATGTGCGTGCTAATTACGTTTTTAATTATGTCAAAATTGCGGGGTGTCACACTCACCACGATGCCGCTGGATACACCACTAGGTTTCAACAATTTGCCTATCTTCGCGCTGCTATGGTAAGACCCAGGACACAAAAATATCTAGGAATACATTCGTGGACTCCCCGAGAATATCCCGGAAAAACGTCATCTCATCCAAACCCACAAACATCCATAGTGCTACCCGTATGGCACACGTACTCCTGGTTATGATCGTTTGCCGCGAGACACCAGCCCCATCTCTTAGTAACAATAATAAAAGAAAATCTCAAGGAAACCCTAACCTCCAGATCCAATTCGGCAAAAGCCGCGACTACTAAGACCTATGCTCCAAAACCCTGACGACTCGAAGGTGTACAAGGGGAACAGGCCATACTACTCTAAATGTAATCTTTTTTTTCGTGATGGTTCATGTCCTACAGTAAACGCAAACGATTTGGACATCTAGCCAAGGATTTCTAAAACAGTCGCTACTGGTACCAACGTTAGTGCACCCAAAACCTGCTACGAGTGCAACGGTACCGGGCAATTCAGGAAAGCCTGCCCAAAACCGAAGAACCAAAACAACAATGCACGGGGCAGAGCTTATACCCTCAACGCTGGAAACAATCGTCAATGCCCAAACCGAGATGCGATCCCGGTTCACTCCTAATCAACCTGATTACTCTCCACTACTTGACTGATAAATCTTGCCGACCGCTTAATGATCCACTATTATAGATCTTAGGCACTACCTAGAATAAGCAAACCCCAGATAGGCTGACAGGTGTAATACTTCAGTACATTATAAACGTAACAAACAGACCCTTTCCCATATATCTCACACTGGTTGAGGCCGGGACCCATGGAACTATTACCTTTATGTGTTGACTGTCCGAACTCTGAGCCACGAATCGTCTGTTCGGAGAAAACCATTTGTACTTTTATTGGCTTCGCTAGATTTCGATTTTTTTTATACTCGCAACCCCATAATTTCTATTATACGATGCTTAATGCCCATATCAAAACATTTTGATGAAACACCCATTTCGTAGGAAATGACAGGCTACTCCACTGGCAGCCACATGTCGAATGACGACCAACACGGTGAGGATCAGTCAATGTTTCCTTACCTACTTACTCTCGAAGGCGACACCGAGCCAGTGAGTGAAGAACCGTTGGAAGAAATGGCACACCCAGGAGGACTCCGAGACTTTCCACCTCAAACAGTAGTTACAGAAGCTACCCAAATAACCCGAGCAGATTCCCTTTCAAATCCTGCTACTGATAACCATATCACGACCACTACTATCACCACTCCTCCTACTGTTACCACTCTGATCATTGTCAATGTAAACACTGACAACTCTAAGCATACCGACGAAACAATGAAGGCATTATGCAATCAACTAGCTACCATTCAGAAGGAAATCACCGATCTACGCCGACTCACCCGCGAGCAGGGATTGCGCCTGCGAACTTTAGAATTCTATTGGGAACAATTAAGACACATGTGCCTAACTCTGGGAGATGTACTTCAGTTAGTTTCTAACTCAGTATCACGAAAAGCTCAAGCTAATGTCCCTATGGAAAAGGATACCGAATCTCAACTGACAAACCTCAAAGGGAACCCGGGAGGGAGCTCCAACACAGACTTTACCCAGCCCCGAAAAAAAAGGGCAAAAATAACTCAAACTCCCACTACTGAATCTAAGGGGAGAACGTATAAGGGAAATCTACCCTACTGCACCTTATGCAAACACCACCACAAGGGACAATGCATCCCTCCTTGCAGCAGATGCAACACATTTGGACACCAGGTCCAGAATTGCAAATTCCCTCAAAAGGACACAAACTCGGAAGCATTGAGATTATGCTTCAAGTGCGGAGATGCTGGGCATAAGAAGATAAATTGTCCACTACTTACCACTACAGACGGCATCTATGAGGCCAAGCATGACACGAACACTACTACGGGTACGTTATACCTTTAGAAATAACTCACTCTCTGACGCTACAGACTGTCACCACTGTTACGAACGTAGTATAAGTTACAAGCCACTTTAGGCTACTAGCACAAATTGTAGATATACCCCACTGATTTACCGAAGTCCATTGGATGTAACGGTCAGCACATATTAGTAGCTCTCTCTCTCCTACTCTAACATGGGGGAGGAAGGCAACCGGAGATATTTATGACAACATTTAGTATGCGTCAAGGCCTTCTTAGAAAACGTACATACTACTACCTCGAACAAATTTCGGGATGAAATTCTCCCAACAGGGGGAGAATGTAACACCTGGCATTTTAGGCTATCATTACTGTGCCTAATCGCGAGATTTTTACGTGTATTTAGACACGTTGGGCTAAACGTACATGGGACTTAGTGAAAATTCATACGCGCATACACGATTTTCCAAACAAACATGGTTTACTATAATATATTACGCAATATCATATTGTTTAAAACATATCCTACGCGATGAAACCGCACGAAACGCACCCCTACGAGATATTAGTAACAAAAATTTAGTTTTTATAATCTTACAACTTGAAATAATGTATGTTGATAATATACTTCGGTTAAATAAATATTGCGGGTATACTTGACATATTTACAAATCTTACTAAGACGTCGCAATTTAATAACTACGGAGCATAACACGACATTCGGAAACATATAAGTGAAACCGAGACCCAAATGGGTCTGCCCAAACCCGCGAACCCAACCCATCAATCCAAAACCCAACCCTTTTTAATTCCTTTCCCCTCCCCACTACACCACTCTTTACACACACTTTGTGACACCCGTCAATTTAGGGCTAGTAATTAGTGCCTAATCAATTATTAATACATGTAATTAGTTCTGTGTTAGGCTAATTAATGTACCGATATATATATATATTATTGAATATATACAATTATGCGATTCGATTAAATCGTACAAGTTTCAATTCGAATGTATTTCGGTTCAAATAAATACGGACGTTGGTGAAACAATTTTATTAAATAATATAACATTATTTAATGACAATATCCTTCCCAAAATATTATCTTGATAATAATACTTTGTAATTAATTCGTATCGTACAAACAACGGTTACGCGATTTAGAATCCGTACAACGAACGCGTAAATCGAGATCACTAAAATTAACGAATCATTCTTATAATATTTTTCAAGTATATAGAATGAAAACTTCAAATGAAAATATTGAAATTTAAATCGTTACTTAAAAACGCGTAATAAACGTTTAAACACCAAACCGAACGAGAAAAAGAACACCGCACGAAGCACAAATCGGATAAATGAGAAAATGACCAAAATACCCCTGAGTGGGCCCCCTTAGGCCGGCCCCCTCATCCCCCATGTGCACCCATGTGCCACCTCTTTTCCCTCCTCTAATCTTTCATGCACTCCACTAACTTATACTTCCATACATTCAACATGCAAGATCATTTCCACTACCACTTTTTCTCACATTTTCTCTACCTTCTCTCTATCACTTCTCTCTCTAAAACTCCAGAGAATTTCAGTTCATATCCCATCACAACCACCACCATAATCCACCATAGCACCACCACTTTAAAAGTTAACATTTAGCAAGGATTTTTGGGCTCAAGAACACAAGCATTATAACCTCATCTCATCTTCACCAAAATCTTTGTAAGGAAACTATTTCTTACTTCCATATTGTTTAATTATATGTTATAAGGCTCAACTAACAAGATTATGTCCAAATATAAACTTAAAATACGTTTTTATGAATTTTTCACAAAGAATATACAATCTGTCCAGAAAAACACAGATTACTAAAAATGTCATAACTTGAGTTCTAGGAAGAGTTAGAAGATGCGTTTTTTTTTTAAATTTGCGTATTGAAAAGATCTACAACTTTCATGTTTTACGTTTTTACCAGATCCGAATTTAGTTTTGGCTATAAGACGATTTGTGGGACTGGTCTGGGTGAAATCAGAAACTGAACTATGTATTACTATCTATTTTGTTTCACTATGAAGAGGAGACTTAAAACTCTTAGAAAACATATGTTAGACACTAAACACATAGAAGATCAGTTGGTATAATTTTTGAGACTTGGTTTGGACCATAAGTTAATAGGACCCATGGCGAAACAAACCGACAAAAGTCGAAAATATGAAATCTAGTAGTTTTGGGACTTTTATAAAAACCGACACTTTTGGTGAACTCCGACATGAACCGACAATTTATTTGGGCTCTATAAACTGATATATGGGTTGGGTGAAAGTTTCGGGTCAAACCGAGTAAGTTTGACCAAGTCAACAAAAGTGGCTCGATTTCGAAAAACTTACTATATTTGGAAAATGGTAACAAAAATGAGTTTGGGTGACTTAGTATTAAACTTGGACCAAAAACTAATTTTGGAAAGTTTCCCGAATAAAAAACCGACACTTGGATACATTTGGGCTAAAAATGGAAATTTGACTAGACGCTAGTGTCGCATGGCCTGCAACACTACCTGCGACATTACCAGCGACACTACCATAGTGTCGCTACTTATTGAGAATTTGATTGAACCTGCGAAACTGAACCTAATGTCGCATAACCTCACTACGACATTAACCTTAATGCGACACTGACCCTAGTGTTGCATAAACTCACTGTGATATTGACCTTAGAGTCGCATGACCTGCAACACTCGCATACACTACGACACTTACCCTAGTGTCGCATGACTTGCGACACTGACACTAGTGTCGCTACTAGTGTCGCTAAAAACAGAATTTATGGGAC
The DNA here is from genome assembly GCA_963422505.1 of Pseudognaphalium luteoalbum. NCBI lineage: Eukaryota > Viridiplantae > Streptophyta > Magnoliopsida > Asterales > Asteraceae > Pseudognaphalium > Pseudognaphalium luteoalbum. The sequence goes on from OY730196.1 coordinate 57,280,128, forward strand.
TTGTTTTCACTAAGTATTGAACATGGATAACAACTTATAAACACACATGATACATACTGTAACTATATATATGAGGACACAAACTTAATAATAATGTTTTAAGGAATTATTATTACAAACTTTCACCAACGGGTCGTACACGTTTTTGATAAACAAAGTTGAACAATCAAACATTTGGACATAACTAATTGTTGGACAACAAACATAGATGGTCTGTTGAGACATCTACTCACTCATATAACATTGCGCGTTTTAAACGCCCGACAGGTTACAAGTCTTCGGACATCAATTCACAGCTAATCAATTCAAGTTTATTTTAATAAACGCTCAAGGCTCAGGTGAGTCTCATGGCCCCTATTTTACTGTTTTCATTAAGGGGTGTGATATTATTGCTCGTTTTATTTTACAAGTTGAACGCAAGTACCAATCAATCAAATACTACATGAGTTGTTTTCAACTAATCACTAAAGCCCTCCATAGCATAGTCTGGTAATACATCTGTAGCGCGAATGTTAGTATATGATATCATATAGGATTGACAATCCTCGTCCGGGTTAGCACGCACTAACTGGTCAAACGGACGTATTAGCATTTGGGAAGACGAGTGTAGATTAGGCACTCGTAGGAGGTAACTCAGTTGAGTTTCCTTAATTGGACCTGACACTCAAGTTAAGCTCAGACTATGTGCTCATGGTTGTATAACTTTTATTTTGCTTAATTGCATTTTAAATTCAATTATAAAATCTTGCGGTTCATACAAATATGTGTTGACATACAAACCTGTGAGCTCACCAGTGTTTCGCTGACCCATTTTAGCATGTATCACAGGTGACCAGCAGTAGGTTGGACTGCTCAATCAAGATCTATTAGCTCGAGTCAGCATGCAAACAATCAGAGATTTTAGCTGCATTATTATATTTTGTATAGATTAATTATGTACTTAAATCTCTCAATTTTAAACTGAGCTAATGTAAACAATATTTTGATGTAAACTTTTATTTTATCAATATCAATGTAAAACGACGCATGTAGTGGTCGTTCATTATATCCTTTGTGCTATGTATATTGATTAGTCGCGCCCCGACCCGATTCGCTTCCGCAACCCGAATTTGGGGGTGCGACAGATTGGTATCAGAGACTAAGGTTATAGTGAACTAGGTTGCATTTAGTGGGCCTAGACTATGACCGTTAGGCAGTATTCCTTATTAAGTATGATTAGGTTCAGTGACTGCATTGTATTGGTTTAATTTAACATAGCCTGATCAACTATGTACAATTAAAAGAATATGATGTGAGATCTGAAAGGAGTCATGACTGAACAGGATACACTAGTTGACTCTGACCTCGAGAGAACCGGGACTCAAATATGTCTGTGTTAGACACTTTAGGCTATTATGTGATATATATATATATATATATATATATATATATATATATATATATACACACACATAAATAGGCCTCTCTCATGCTCGATATCTTAGGCTATATTATATATGTATTATATCAATATAGGCCTCATTCTTTCTAACGTTTTGTCTCAGAATGGCAAACACACCACCCAATTCATCACGCTCTTATCCGTATGGATCGCGTAATCCAAGGGTAGCTAGGAGGAACACCAAGTTGCCCCGAACTGACCCATACCCCATTCACTTCACTTTGTCGGACTTAGCCACTAGGCTGCACCGGCACGAACAACGACTTGATACTATGGATATCGAACTCCAAGAAACCAACGAAAACTGGAGACTCACATCACTTGAACGCATCAATCAAGTCTCCGAGGATCATGAACATACAATCAACCACGTGAACACCCTTGACAATCGTCCGGGTGAAACCGTCGAAACCATGGAGGTTGTCCACAACCAAGTGATTGGCAACCGAAACGAAATTTCTGTCCTACAATCAAGGCTGAACCAGTGCAAGACACGTCTAAGGGAAACCGAGGACGCCCTCCGCATGGTTAGCAGACTTGCAGAATCTGTGGACCGTCTCACCACACTACTGCCACAACTCAATCTACGTCAGGATTAGCTTAGGCTGAACCTGTACTTTATTATGCTTTCATAGGACCTATGTATTTGAACCGGATGTAATAATTCCCGGTACTTTTGTAAAACTTCTAAGTCTGTAACTTTTGAAACCCCTAGCTAGAAATTGTCTGTAATCGTTTGACTTCGTATTATGAATTGACAATTTCTTTCGTTATTTCTACAATATGATTGTTACTCTGTGATGTTGTATATTACCATTCTTACATATATACATCTATCGTAATTATCATCCTGGTGCAATTTCTTATGTACCTCTCATTCTTTCTTGAAGAATCATGCCGCCAAAGAGGAAAAGTTACAGTGATGCCGAACTTGCTGCTGTCGTATCTCGAGCAGTGGCCGATGCTTTAGCTGCTCGGGATTCACCCCGAAACTCACGAAACAATGACGAAACTCCAGTCAATACTCCTGTTCTCAAGCCTTGTTCCTACAAGGATTTTCTCAGCTGCAAACCACTCTAATTCAAGGGCACAGAAGGTGCCATTGGTCTGATTAGGTGGATTGAACGTATGGAATCCGTATTCAATCTATGCAGCTGTGCTGAGGAAAACAAGGTCAAATTCTCTGCTTACACCTTTCAAGAAGGTGCACTCACATGGTGGAACACCCACGCCAACTCTGTAGGCATCGAAATAGCAAACCAACTCCCCTGGGCTGAATTGAAGAAAAAGCTAAGGGAAAAATACTGCCCTGAAGAAGAATTACATCGGTTGGAAGAAGAGTTCTGGCACCTGACTGTGCAGGGAACTGACATCGCTGGATATACCACCAAATTCCAGCAATTTGCACAGTTATGCCCGGGTTTGGTTGATCCGGAGGAGAAGAGCATCAAAAGATACATCCTCGGCCTCCCGGAAAATGTCCAAGGGAACGTCGCTTCATCCAAGCCAACCACTACTGAAAGTGCTATCCGGATAGCACATGAACTCATGGCAATGGTTATCAGCCGTGAGAAATCCAATACATCCTCCTCCAACAACAACAAACGCAAATCTTCCGAACACCAAAACAACCAGAACAAGAAATCCAACACCATCCAAGTTTACAACACCAACTCTGAACCCAAACGTGCTTACACTGGGGACAGGCCATATTGTTCCAAGTGCAACTACCACCACGACGGTCCATGCAGTACTCCCTGCAACAACTGCAGGAAGTACGGGCACTTGACCCGGGATTGCCGAGCCCCCAAATCCAATAACAACACCTCTCGCAACAATTCTAACCAACCCAAATCATGCTTTGGGTGTGGAGAAACAGGACGCTTCAAGAACGAATGTCCTAAAAACAAGAACAAGGGCAACAACAACAACAACAACGCAAGGGGAAGAGCGTTCGTACTCAATTCCGGGGATGCCCGTCAGGACCCAAATGTGGTCACGGGTATGTTCCTCCTCAACAACTTATCTGCTTCTATTCTGTTTGATACTGGTGCCGATAGAAGCTTTATTTCTGATGAGTTCTGCCCTTTACTTGATATTGCACCTATTACTCTAGATGTTAAGTACACCGTAGAACTTGCAAATGGTAAACTCATAGAAACTGATACTGTGATACCTAATTGCACTTTAAACCTAGCCAACGAAATCTTTTCAATCGATATTATGCCTGTTGAAATTGGAAGTTTCGACATCATCATTGGTATGGACTGGTTGTCCAAACATCGCGCTGAAATCATTTGTTATGATAAACTCATTCGTATTCCACTCGCCGCTGGTAGAACCTTGGTCATACAGGGGGAGACCGGTGGGACGAGACTAAACATCATATCTTGCTTGAAAACTCGTAAATTCCTGAGAAAAGGTTATCCAGCAATCCTCGCACACATCATGGAGAAAAAGTTGGAGGAGAAGCGACTTGAGGATGTGCCCATCGTTCGAGACTTTCCAGAAATCTTTCCCGAAGAACTACCTGGTCTACCACCATCCAGACAAGTTGAATTCTCAATCGACCTTGTGCCAGGTGCTGAGCCTGTGGCCCGAGCACCATACCGATTAGCCCCATCCGAACTTCAGGAACTGTCCACCCAGTTACAGGAACTCCTGGATAGAGGATTCATTCGACCGAGTTCTTCACCTTGGGGAGCTCCGGTCTTATTCGTGAAAAAGAAAGACGGTACTTTCCGAATGTGCATCGACTACCGAGAGTTGAACAAATTGACCGTCAAGAACCGATATCCACTTCCTCGCATCGATGACCTGTTTGACCAACTACATGGGTCAAGTATTTATTCAAAAATCGATCTTCGGTCAGGTTATCATCAACTTCGAGTTCGTGACACCGATATCCCAAAAACTGCTTTCCGAACTCGTTATGGGCATTATGAATTTCAGGTGATGCCCTTCGGGTTAACAAATGCACCAGCTGTATTCATGGACCTTATGAATCGGGTGTGCAAACCTTACCTCGATAAGTTTGTCATTGTCTTCGTTGACGACATTCTCATATACTCGCGAAACGAACAAGAACACGCGCAACACCTCAAAACCATCCTAGAGCTACTCAAACACGAAGAGCTTTATGCCAAATTCTCCAAGTGTGAGTTCTGGATACAATCCGTTCAATTCCTTGGACATGTTGTGAATAGTCAAGGAATCCATGTCGATCCATCGAAAATCGAAACCATCAAGTGCCGGCAAGCACCAACATCTCCAACCGAAGTGCGTCAATTCTTGGGTCTTGCCGGATACTATCGGCGATTCATTGAAAATTTCTCAAAGATAGCTCAACCACTCACAACCCTGACTCAGAAAGACAAAAAGTTCGATTGGACTAATAAACAAGAGTCAGCATTTCAACTTCTGAAACAAAAGCTTTGCAGTGCTCTGATTCTATCCCTACCCGAAGGCACCGATGACTTCGTGGTATACTGCGATGCTTCTCACCAAGGTCTCGGTTGCGTGTTGATGCAACGGGACTACGTTATTGCTTATGCTTCGCGACAGCTCAAAATTCATGAAAAGAACTACACCACCCACGATCTCGAGCTAGGAGCTGTCGTCTTTGCCCTCAAAATCTGGAGACATTACCTCTATGGCACTAAGTGCACAATCTTTACCGACCACAAAAGTCTCCAACACATATTCGATCAGAAGGATCTCAACATGAGACAACGTCGGTGGGTCGAGTTGCTCACCGACTATGATTGTGAAATCAAATACCATCCGGGCAAAGCAAATGTTGTTGCCGATGCCCTCAGTCGAAAAGAACGAACGAAACCACTTCGAGTCCGAGCGCTCAGCATGACTATTCACAATGATCTAAACATTCAGATTCTCACTACTCAACTCGAAGCTCTGAAACCCGATAATATCAAAAACGAAGCCTTGCGAGGCATGGACAAACAATTTGAAACCAAGCCTAACGGGATTAGGTATTTCTCAAACCGAATCTGGTTACCCAGTTTTGGAAACCTACGAGACTTGGTGATGGATGAAGCTCACAAGCCCAAATATTCTATCCATCCTGGATCCGACAAAATGTATCACGGCATCAAGGAATTTTATTGGTGGCCGAATATGAAAGCTGAAATCGCTACATACGTCAGCAAGTGTCTTACTTGCTCGAAAGTCAATGCTGAATACCAAAAACCTTCTGGTTTACTCCAACAACCCAGCATTCCTGAATGGAAATGGGAACAAATTGCCATGGATTTCATAACCAAACTACCAAAGTCATCGAGCGGTTGCGATACCATTTGGGTGATCGTTGATCGTCTCACAAAATCTGCTTATTTTCTGGCAATCAAGGAAACCGACAAGATGGAACGCCTCACACAAATCTACATCAAAGAGGTTGTTTCTCGACACGGTGTTCCAATCTCGATTATCTCAGATAGGGATAGTCGTTTCACGTCTCACTTTTGGCAATCACTTCAAAAATCATTGGGTACCCGTCTGGATATGAGTACCGCATACCATCCTCAAACCGATAGCCAAAGTGAACGAACGATTCAAACACTGGAAGACATGCTACGAGTTTGCGTAGTTGACTTCGGTGTAAACTGGGAAAAACATCTACCATTGTGCGAGTTTTCATACAACAACAGCTATCACACTAGCATTAAGGCTGCACCTTTCGAGGCACTGTACGGTCGTAAGTGTCGATCGCCTATCTGTTGGACCGAAGTGGGAGACAGTCAACTCACTGGTCCCGAACTCATTCACGAAACAACCGAGAAAATCTTCGAGATTCAAAACAAACTCAAAGCCGCACGTGATCGTCAGAAAAGTTATGCTGACGTGAGACGCAAACCACTCGAATTCCAGGTTGGGGATCGAGTGCTACTCAAAGTTTCACCTTGGAAAGGTGTCATTCGTTTCGGCAAACGCAGGAAGTTGAATCCCAGGTACATTGGACCATTTGAGATCCTCGAGAGGATAGGTCCAGTGGCATATCGACTGCAACTACCATCCGAGCTCAGCAGTGTGCATCCCACTTTTCACATTTCATATTTAAAGAAGTGTCTGTCTGATGATACACTTATCATTCCACTCGATGAAATTCGTATTGACGACAAGCTTTATTTTGTTGAAGAACACGCCGAAATCATGGACCGTGAGGTCAAACAACTCAAACAAAGTCGTATTCCCATTGTCAAAGTCAGGTGGAATTCGCGACGTGGGCCAGAATTTACCTAGGAACGGGAGGACCAGATGCGACTCAAGTATCCTCAGTTATTTGCTGACGCTACTTCAAGCACGACTTCAAACCAAATTTCGGGACGAAATTCTCCTAACAGGGGGAGAATGTGACACCCGTCAATTTAGGGCTAGTAATTAGTGCCTAATCAATTATTAATACATGTAATTAGTTCTGTGTTAGGCTAATTAATGTACCGATATATATATATATTATTGAATATATACAATTATGCGATTCGATTAAATCGTACAAGTTTCAATTCGAATGTATTTCGGTTCAAATAAATACGGACGTTGGTGAAACAATTTTATTAAATAATATAACATTATTTAATGACAATATCCTTCCCAAAATATTATCTTGATAATAATACTTTGTAATTAATTCGTATCGTACAAACAACGGTTACGCGATTTAGAATCCGTACAACGAACGCGTAAATCGAGATCACTAAAATTAACGAATCATTCTTATAATATTTTTCAAGTATATAGAATGAAAACTTCAAATGAAAATATTGAAATTTAAATCGTTACTTAAAAACGCGTAATAAACGTTTAAACACCAAACCGAACGAGAAAAAGAACACCGCACGAAGCACAAATCGGATAAATGAGAAAATGACCAAAATACCCCTGAGTGGGCCCCCTTAGGCCGGCCCCCTCATCCCCCATGTGCACCCATGTGCCACCTCTTTTCCCTCCTCTAATCTTTCATGCACTCCACTAACTTATACTTCCATACATTCAACATGCAAGATCATTTCCACTACCACTTTTTCTCACATTTCTCTACCTTCTCTCTATCACTTCTCTCTCTAAAACTCCAGAGAATTTCAGTTCATATCCCACCACAACCACCACCATAATCCACCATAGCACCACCACTTTAAAAGTTAACATTTAGCAAGGATTTTTGGGCTCAAGAACACAAGCATTATAACCTCATCTCATCTTCACCAAAATCTTTGTAAGGAAACTATTTCTTACTTCCATATTGTTTAATTATATGTTATAAGGCTCAACTAACAAGATTATGTCCAAATATAAACTTAAAATACGTTTTTATGAATTTTTCACAAAGAATATACAATCTGTCCAGAAAAACACAGATTACTAAAAATGTCATAACTTGAGTTCTAGGAAGAGTTAGAAGATGCGTTTTTTTTTAAAATTTGCGTATTGAAAAGATCTACAACTTTCATGTTTTACGTTTTTACCAGATCCGAATTTAGTTTTGGCTATAAGACGATTTGTGGGACTGGTCTGGGTGAAATCAGAAACTGAACTATGTATTACTATCTATTTTGTTTCACTATGAAGAGGAGACTTAAAACTCTTAGAAAACATATGTTAGACACTAAACACATAGAAGATCAGTTGGTATAATTTTTGAGACTTGGTTTGGACCATAAGTTAATAGGACCCATGGCGAAACAAACCGACAAAAGTCGAAAATATGAAATCTAGTAGTTTTGGGACTTTTATAAAAACCGACACTTTTGGTGAACTCCGACATGAACCGACGATTTATTTGGGCTCTATAAACTGATATATGGGTTGGGTGAAAGTTTCGGGTCAAACCGAGTAAGTTTGACCAAGTCAACAAAAGTGGCTCGATTTCGAAAAACTTACTATATTTGGAAAATGGTAACAAAAATGAGTTTGGGTGACTTAGTATTAAACTTGGACCAAAAACTAATTTTGGAAAGTTTCCCGAATGAAAAACCGACACTTGGATACATTTGGGCTAAAAATGGAAATTTGACTAGACGCTAGTGTCGCATGGCCTGCAACACTACCTGCGACATTACCAGCGACACTACCATAGTGTCGCTACTTATTGAGAATTTGATTGAACCTGCGACACTGACCCTAATGTCGCATAACCTCACTACGACATTAACCTTAATGCGACACTGACCCTAGTGTCGCATAAACTCACTGTGATATTGACCTTAGAGTCGCATGACCTGCAACACTCGCATACACTACGACACTTACCCTAGTGTCGCATGACTTGCGACACTGACACTAGTGTCGCTACTAGTGTCGCTAAAAACAGAATTTATGGGACTTGTTTTCACTAAGTATTGAACATGGATAACAACTTATAAACACACATGATACATACTGTAACTATATATATGAGGACACAAACTTAATAATAATGTCTTAAGTAATTATTATTACAAACTTTCACCAACGGGTCGTACACGTTTTTGATAAACAAAGTTGAACAATCAAACATTTGGACATAACTAATTGTTGGACAACAAACATAGATGGTCTGTTGAGACATCTACTCACTCATATAACATTGCGCGTTTTAAACGCCCGACAGGTTACAAGTCTTCGGACATCAATTCACAGCTAATCAATTCAAGTTTATTTTAATAAACGCTCAAGGCTCAGGTGAGTCTCATGGCCCCTATTTTACTGTTTTCATTAAGGGGTGTGATATTATTGCTCGTTTTATTTTACAAGTTGAACGCAAGTACCAATCAATCAAATACTACATGAGTTGTTTTCAACTAATCACTAAAGCCCTCCATAGCATAGTCTGGTAATACATCTGTAGCGTGAATGTTAGTATATGATATCATATAGGATTGACAATCCTCGTCCGGGTTAGCACGCACTAACTGGTCAAACGGACGTATTAGCATTTGGGAAGATGAGTGTAGATTAGGCACTCGTAGGAGGCAACTCAGTTGAGTTTCCTTAATTGGACCTGACACTCAAGTTAAGCTCAGACTATGTGCTCATGGTTGTATAACTTTTATTTTGCTTAATTGCATTTTAAATTCAATTATAAAATCTTGCGGTTAATACAAATATGCGTTGACATACAAACCTGTGAGCTCACCAGCGTTTCGCTGACCCATTTTAGCATGTATCACAGGTGACCAGCAGTAGGTTGGACTGCTCAATCAAGATCTATTAGCTCGAGTCAGCATGCAAACAATCAAAGATTTTAGCTGCATTATTATATTTTGTATAGATTAATTATGTACTTAAATCTCTCAATTTTAAACTGAGCTAATGTAAACAATATTTTGATGTAAACTTTTATTTTATCAATATCAATGTAAAACGACGCATGTAGTGGTCGTTCATTATATCCTTTGTGCTATGTATATTGATTAGTCGCGCCCCGACCCGATTCGCTTCTGCAACCCGAATTTGGGGGTGCGACACACTTACACTCAAATCTCTCTTTCTCCTCTCAAAACCGCAGCCCCCAAACCACCAAAAACATCCCCAAAATGCGCTCATCATCATCATCGGGAGCAAGCACAAGGATCAGCATCACGAGCTCTACCTCTCCATTTTCTTCGTTTTTCATCTGGTGGTATGGAAACTTAAAACTCTTTTAAACTACTTGCAAAGCTTAGATTCTCATGCTAGAACATTTACCCAACAAGATTATGTCCAAAAATCAAGTCGATATGCGTTTTAAAAACCGATTGGAAATTTCAGCAGCGTCTGCGAATTGAGATGCGTCTCAGCTCGCAGATCGAGCTGCGAACCGAGATTGAACTCGCCAACCCAAATTGCGAACCGAACTGACTTGCGAGTCGACCTGCGAGCTGACCTGCGAGTCGACGTTTGCGAACCGAACCTTATGCTGCGATCGAACTCAGTTCGCAGCCTATTGCCTTGCGAGCCGAACTCAACTCGCATCGCTAACTCAGTTCGTAGTTCGCTGCCCTGCGAGCCGAACTCAGCTCGCATCGCGAACTCAGTTCGTAACCCAATCTCAGTCCGCAGCCAGACTAGGTCAACTTTCCCCCGATTATTAAATTACAAATGCGATTTCTAATAAGACGATGTAGTAAGTGACAGTGTTGTCTTAACTCACATTTGATATTACTATCATGTCGCGATATGAATGACCGACTTATAAATACACTTTACAAAGAAACGACTTAACGAGATGCAAAACAATGATAATACTTGAATTATTGATTACAAACCGTCACCAACGGGCCATAATAGATTTCAACCTCACACGATTACAAACATACAAACAACCGCTTGGACATTCTCTATTTGAATGGGCAACTAGCATGGGTGATCTTTCAGGACACCAACTAAATTAATTATTTATTTACTTACAACCTTGTGCGTTTCAGACGCCAGAAGATTACAGGGTACTGAGAACCGATACATGGACTTACAACTGCGTTACCTACTTTATTTCGCTTACATACTTGCTTGACACAGGTGAGTCTCATAGCCCCATTTTTACTGTTTTTACTCTGGGGTGAGATGCATTACTTGTTTTACTTGGACATTGTCGCACCCCCAAATTATGATGCGGAAGCGGGTCGGTTCGGGGCGCGACTAATCAAATATCAAGCACACAAGGCATACAATGAACGACTCTATATGCGTCGTTTTACAAAATACTTTGATATTATAAAAAGTTTTACACTGTTATAATATAGTTTACAAAAGCTCTTGAGCCAAATGGTAGAGATTCTATGGCATAACTAAATTATACAAAATATAGTAATGCATGACAATCTCTTGATGTCTGAATGCGACTCGAGCTAATGGGCATCCTGAGTGAGCAGACCTAATGCTGCTGTGAACCTGAGAATACACGCTAAAATGGTCAGCTAAAAGCTGGTGAGCTCACAGGTTTAATGATAAAGTGTAATGTATGAACCGCAAGATTTAAGTATGAATATTTGTAATTAAACAAATAAGTAATTGATAAATGATGTATATATTGCCATGAGCACATAGTCTGAGCTTAACTGAGGTGTCAGGATCACAATTAAGTGCCTGAGCGAGGGTGCCTCTATGCGTGTGCCTAATCAACACACGTATGAACAAATGATAATGCGTCCGTTTGACCAGTTAGTGCTTGCTAACCCGGACGGGGATTGTCAGTCCCATATGGTACCATACACTAACATTCACGCTACAAAGTATTACCAAACTATGCTTGGAGGACTTAAAAGATTAGATGATAAACTCATGCAGAATATAGCGATATTTGATACTTGTGTTCACATGTAAAACAAAACAAGCTTGTATTCTCACCCCTAGAGTAAAAACGGTAAAATAGGGGCTATGAGACTCACCTGAGTCTAATGAGATGCTATCAAGCACAAATGATGGTTTACAAGAGAATGATGTTGTCTCCAACGACTGAAACCCGCCGAGCGTCCTAAACGCGCAAGGTTTTAATGATTAGATGTTGAAACCTGCCGGGCGTATTAAACGCGCAAGGTTTAATTGGTTAGATGTCTCAACAGACCATCTATGCTAGTTGTTCTATTAACTAGTTATGTCCAAATCATTTGGTTAATGTTTATGTTTGAAGTTGAGAAAGCGTATACAGCTCATTGGTGACGGTTTGTAATAATAATTTCAAACTATTATTATTATACATGATTTGTTGTACTTAGAAAAGTATATGTGTTTCGTGTGTAAGTCGTATCGTATAAGTTTAGTTGTTACTCAAGTTTGTTATATCCGTTACATTATATTTCATAGGTTACAAAATTTGGTACGGGTCCTAAAACTGAAATATGCCATTTTCGACCCCTAGACGACCCCGAAAGGCCTAAAACCGCCTAGGCTATGGTACATAGCTTTGATCATTGGGCCGTTTTCGAGTGACCATGTGATTTTTAGCCCAATCCGTTACAATAAATTTTTCATCGAGAAGCTACCCTGAAAACACTTTTACAAAAATTGTTCCGTTTTAGAAATCTAGCCATTCGGCTATAAAGCTCTAGCCGTTCGGCTATGGAGCACCTAGCCGTTTGGCTATGGGAGTCCAGCCGTTCGGCTATGGAGCACCTAGCCGTTCGGCTAAGGGAAGCCTAGCCGTTCGGCTGATCTAATCCAGCCGTTCGGCTCATCTAGTCCAGCCGTTCGGCTCATCAATCCAGTTTCAGTCTGTTCGCGAAATCAGTTGGGAAAACGAGTATAGGTTCGATTTTTGGACATAAACTACTTGATAGAACACTAATACATGATGATATATGTTATTTAAACACGAAATTTAAAAGAAAAAGTAAAAGATTTCTTACGGGTAAAAATGAGGAACGGATGATGATGATGATGCCGAAGAAGATGAAGGAGATGATGAAGATGGAGATGGTGATGATGCTTATCGCTGCTGCTGATCTTGCTATTGTTAATATTGTTGTTGTTGTTTTGATTTCGAAGGAGGTCGAGAGAGAGCAGAGATAGATTGATGATGAAGATGAAATGAAGGGGAAGAAGAAGTATAGGCCGGCCAACTCCAATTATTGGAGTTGGTTGGCTCCTACGCGTAGTACAAAATACCCGTATTTTTGTACCCGATCGTAAAAGTGGTATAATATTTTCAAATGATAAATTTCTAAAAATGATATCGTATATTCTTTTATTCGAAGTATTTTATAAAAATACTTTTAGTGAGATATAAAAATATATCTTTGTTTTCAGTTTGAATGACGGATATGGTTCGAATGGTTTCGTCGCGTTTGAGTAAGATTGAATAAAACTATTATGTTTTATTTTTGTCTAATGTAAATTGTAATTATTATTTTCAATAATAATACATTATTTATAAGTTTTGTCGCGAATGTTTTTACTTTGTACGATACAAATACTTTATATATTATCGAATTAATATATAATAGATACTGAGTATATTAAATAATAGTTTCATATTACTTAATATTTGTTTTCACCAATGCCCGTGTAAATGAATCGGATTTTGACCGATTTGAAAATGCACGATTTAATTTAATCGCGTACTGATATATATTCAACAATATATATATTGATACATACAATTAGCCTAATACATAGCTAATTACATGTGTTTCTAAATGATTAGGAACTAATAACTAGTCCTAATTTGACGGGTGTCACATTTTGATGGATCCATATGGGACTGACAATCCCTACCCGGGGTGGTAGCGCCACCACGAACCGTACCGTAGAAACGGTCATTTCTTACTCGTTACACCTGAGTGTTTTTGGATTAACACTCATAGGGGCACTTACCTGGTACTTAATTGTACCTCACCGACTAGTTAAGCTTCGACTATGATGCTCATGGCAATGTATATCAACCTGATTGCATTCGTGCAATCATTACTCACTACTTGGTTAAAACTATACAAATACTTTCAATACTTGATGTGTCCGAACTTATTACTTACTATAAACCTGTGAGATTCACCAACCTTTGGTTGACCTTTTAGTGATGCATTCTCAGGTACACAGCTATTGTAGGGTCGCCCAGCAGGATTTGCTTACTAGCTAGAGTTGCACGATTTTCCACACTGCATCTAACGTAGATTCATAGCATTATCTTTTGTATGTTGTGATTATGTAATAGAATCTCCCGCTACATGCGTGGACTCTAAGGAACTACATTTTGTAACCGAAAACACTATGTTTTCGAACTCTGTATCTACGAATTGCAACTATTTTTAAAATGTTGCATATTGATGTCGTTCGCTTTATCTTTGTGTTGTTGATATTTGATTAGTAGCACCCCAAAGCTTGCTTCCGCTAAACATATAATTTGGGGGTGTTACATGAAGTCTGTTGTTACTGTTTAAAATTATACCCAGGATCTTAGATAGGTTCAGGATCATAGATTTACTCAGGATCTTACATATGTTTAGGATCATGAATGGTCAGGATCCCGGATATGTTAAGTATCTCGGGATCAGATGTTACTAATATTTATTTGTCAGTTTATGTTCAGGATCTTGGATATTTAGGATCCCGGGCGATCAGGATCCAGGATATATTTGGAATCCCGAGTAAAATGCCACTAATCTTTTTTTGACCGTTGTGTATATTGACCAAGTCTACCAGGAGTTAAACGTGGGTCAATCATGCCTATATTTAAGGATCGAGGCTTGGAAGAGGTCAGAAAATGTGTAGAATAACAAGTCAAGCTAGAAGACTGGAAGATCCCGAATATCTCGGGAGGATCCCTGATTTTTAGGAAAGTTAGTTCTATTGTATTTATTATAAATAAGAGGCATGTGATCGATAGGAGATACTCTGGGCTCACTCATAACACTTCACACACTCACCAAACACGATCAAAGACACCTGCACTTCATCTTTTTCATCCCGTACATCACAAAAATACTTAGTTCGATCATCATTGTGCTCTTTCTTTGTAATTATCCTGCTTTTACCTAATAAAATCAACAAAGGCAAGGATAGATTGATCCTTCCCGAGGTTTTATACCGGCGATCAACCTTGATCAAGGGCTTTCCTCGTACATCCTTGTGTCGATCACATTTATTTTATATTTTCGTTGTTTAATTTGCATCCCATTGATCTTTTGATCATAAATTATGCATTATCCTGATTTTATCTTACATTTATCATAAGTATACGTATTCATCTTGCTTGTGATCACATTTTTATTCTAAAGTTTGTATTATCAATCTGTTTCATGCATATTTATTGATCACAATCATGTTTTTATTGCATAACTTGCATTATCCTGAAAATACTTTGCATTTTACTTAAACTTTTGAAATAATCTTATTTACAAACACTTGTTTTCATTATTAATCATCTCTTTAACAAGGATCAATGGTTATATAGATATAAACCACATTTTTCATTCAAAATTATTATTTACTCATATAGATAATCGTGTTTCTACGTAATTATCTTGGAAATAACTACAAGCACCAATACCTCACTTTACAAATTTGATCACTTAATTGCCTAGGGTAATTTTTGACCAAAACACCTATACTAACCAGAAGTCAAGCTAAGGCTAGTACCTCAACATACCCTACTATATCTACTAGTCTGAATAATTCTCCTGATGATTTAGAGTACCCAAGCTTGTATTCTGAAATGAAAGAGACAGGGATACCAAATCAATGTCTTTATTCATGCTTTATCTCACAAGTTGAGCCTAAAAATGTTCAAATGGCTCTAAAGGAAAGTTTGTGGGTGGAAGCGATGCAAGAAGAACTATCTCAGTCCTCAAAACTACAAGTATGTGAGTTGGTTGACCTTCCAAAGGGAGAATATCCAATTGGAACTAGATGGGTATTTAAGTGTGAGAGAGATGACCGAGGAGTCATTACTCGCAATAAAGCCCGTCTAGTGGTTCAAGGGTTTAATCAACAAGAGGGTATAGATTACAATGAAGTGTTTGCACCAGTTGCTAGGTTTGAAGCAATTAGGGTATTCTTAGCATTTGCCTCATTCAAAGAGATAAAAGTTTATCAGTTGGATGTTAAGAGTGCTTTCTTGTATGGCAAAGTAGAAGAATTGGTGTATGTTTCACAACCGCTAAGGTTTGCTGGTCCTGATTATCCAGATAGAGTATATCACTTGAATAAGGCTCTATATGGATTACATCAAGCACCTAGGGCATGGTATGGAACACTATCAACATATCTACTTGAGAATGGATTTACAAGAGGATCAGTTGATAGTACACTTTTTTTAAAATGGAAGAAGAAAAACTTTCTTCTTGTTCAAGTATATGCTGATGACATTATCTTTGGGTCATCTGACGAAAAGATGTGTCAAGAATTTGAACAAGTAATGAGGAAAAAGTTCGAGATGTCTGCAATGGATGAGTTGAATTTCTTCTTAGGATTACAAGTTGATCAAAAGAAGGATGGATTTATTATTCATCAATCTAAATACACTTCTGAATTATTAGAGCGATTTAAGATGGATGAAAGTAAAATCTATCATACTCCTATTCCAGTAAATCATGGACTTGGTCCTGATACATCGAGTGATCAGGATGTGGATCCTTCTCTTTATAGGGCCATGATTAGATCACTAATGTATCTTACTGCCTTTCAGCCTGATATTATGTTTGCTGTTTGTATTTGCTCAAGATATCAAGCAAATCCGAAAGAGTCACATATGCAAGCTGTTAAACGAATCTTTCGTTACCTTAAAGGGAAACCTAAGCTGGGTTTTCTTATCCGACTGATGGAGACTTAGATTTAATAGCTTATACTGATTTGAATTATGGAGGATGCAATCAAAATAGGAAATCTACAACCGGAGGATGTCAATTCTTAGGAGGTAGATTAGTATCTTGGCAGTGCAAGAAGCAAAGCTCAGTAGCCATTTCTACATGTGAAGTTGAGTATGTTGTAGCTGACAGCTGTTGCTCTCAAGTACTTTGGATTCAACATCAACTGCGAGATTATGGGTTGAATATAACCAATACTCCTATGATGATTGATAGCGAATCAACAATGTCGATCACCAACAATCCGGTGAAGCACAGCAAAACAAAGCATATTGATATTCGACATCATTTTATTAGAGACTGTGCTGAGAAGAATTTGATAAAGTTAGTTAAGGTTCCATCACTTGATAACTTAGCAGACTTATTGATAAGCATCAAATATATATTATATTTTATAGTAATTTATCCCTATATTTATATATATTTTATGCATTTATATGATTTTAGATACTTATTTTGTTAATATTTGCAGAAATATATTTCAATTGAAGATTGAAGAAAAATGAACGAAAATAAGACCGAAACTGAAGAAATTAAAGCAATTGAAGAAAAGAAGATCTAAACCTTGAAGAAATGAAGACTAAAAAGATAATATTAAAGATTTGGGTCAAGAAAATAAGTGAATCCGTTTAAAGAAGGAAGAGAAGACCAATTTGAAGCCCAAGCTGATTTTGGAATATTTTGGAGTTTAAGTCCAACCGGCGGTTGGATTGTCCAACCGGCGGTTGGGGCTAAACGTTCAAGTCGGTGGAAAAGCGCAGAAGTTGGAGTGGGATTCAATTAACTCCAACCGGCGGTTGGAGGTCCCAACCGACGGTTGGAGGTCCCAACCGACGGTTGGAGGGTCAGCCAGAAAAACTATAAATAAAGGCTTGATTTAAGCGAAACCATATACGATTCTTAGAATACAAAGTCGAATATTAAGGTTTAAGGTCGACTAAAGGTGCGAATTTGGAGGCTAAGGAGCTAGGGTTTGAAGGTTTTCAACCCTAGGAAAAGCTAGTTCGTCAAATTGGTTCGGTTTCTTTATCCTTGTAGCTTCACTAACCTTTTGGGTTACTATGGATATTGTTTATTTGAATTAATTGCTTATTAGATTTTCATTATGAATGTTTAAATGTATGTTTATTATGTTTATTATATGAATTAAATGTTTATGTTGGAACTATATTATTGAATATTATTATGCAAGAATTATGTGTTATATTATGTTAATAATCATAATTAACATATTTATAGATAAACTGCAATAACCTTTTGGGTTTTTAAATTAAGTGATTATGTTTTATTAAAAGTTAAATAGCATTATGATTCATCCGACCCTGGAATTGCATGAATAATATGTTGATAGATCTTAATAAATAGTGATACTTACATAACCTTTGATGGTATTGCTATATGAGAATTGTCATAACCTTTGAGATTTTCTACATTAGTAAATCACAATAATAATAGCCAACATGCAAATAGACATAAGTTGATATAATAAGTGTAATAAATAATAGTTTAAATAGTCATAATCTTCTATCCAATTGACTATTCTTAAGTTGTTTCTTTAAACTTATCTATTAAAGAATTGGTATCAAATATATATATATGTTCATTCGGAACTAAAACGTCCCCCCTATCTTATATATTATTGTATATTATTGTTTATAATTGTGAATTTGTATATTAATTGTAATAATTGTAATTAGAATAAATAAATAGTTAGTTAAAGATTAAATCACGTTCCCTGTGTTCGAATCTGGACTTACTTATAAAACTATATTCTATGATCAAGATAACACTTGCCTGAATTGTGTGATAGTATTATTTAGTATTTTCCTTAATTAAACTTGTGATTATAATTGCCTATACTTAGCACACATCAAGTTTTTGGCGCCGCTGCCGGGGAGCGGTGTATTTTAATTTAAACTAACTATTTTCCCTGTAAAATAAATTTTATTTCTAATGCTTTGCAAAATCAATACGAAATATCGGCTCACCCATTGAAAGTACTGACAAAAATAAAGGTATAAGGAGAGTTCAGCCCTACCTCATTGATTTATGATATAAGAGGTAAGGTGCTTCTCAAAAGAAATAGGTTTTTAATATGCTTCACGCTGACCTGTTTCTCCGCTTTTGTGTACAATCAATGGAGCTACCGAGATCTATTGACTAGCTTGGTATAAGAAATTTAACAAATTAATTTTAACTTTAAATACTAACTTGCATTACTAACAAATAGGAAAAGTTGGGTTGGGAATATCTTTTCGAATATTTAATTTTGAATGTGTTTTATTATTAATTTTCGAAATTCATATACATCAACCTGATTATTTCTATAAATAAATTACTAACGTTTACTTTTGAATTTATGGTGCTACTAAAATTATGTTCTTCGTTACAGATTGATGTATGACCAGGACACTTCATCCAGATCCTCTCAGTCCATTTGACGAACCAGAACGAGAATTTCATTCGAGAAAAAGATTATCATACGCACCACCAAATTCACCAGAACACGAACTTTTACCAGAAAAAGACGATTTATTTTTTCATAAAAATTTAGCCAAAACGGCTGAATTTGGTTATTATTCCGATCCAGAATCGGGTGAGGATAAAATACCTTCTAGGCAGTCGACGATATATCTAAGTGATTCTGAACCAGAGTATGAAATACAACCAATGATGGCAGACATAGCTGACATGACACTTGAAGATTACACGATTCAAACTCGTGGAGATCCGAGACCGGGAGTGGTTAGGCCTGCCATAGCCAGAGAAGTAGAATTTGAGTTAAAGGGGCAATTTTTGAAGGAATTACGTGAAAATCCTTTCAGAGGAGAAGATAAAGAAGATGCAAACGAGCATGTTGAGAAAATTTTGGAGATTGCAGATATGTTTCATATTCCCAATGTTACAAGAGATCAGGTTATGCTGCGAGTATTTCCTTTAACACTAAAGGATGGAGCTAAGAGATGGATTAATAATGAGCCAGCCGGATCTATTACTACTTGGGAAGATCTTTGAACAAGATTTCTAAAAATGTACTGTACACCTTCCAAGACCTCAAAGATGATTGATGAGATTAGGAATTTCAAACAGATGTCTGATGAATCTCTGTATCAAACTTGGGAAAGATATAAGGAAATGTTACACAAATGTCCACAACATGATTTGAATGTCCAACAAGAAATAACAGTATTCTATAAAGGAGTTGATCGAGCGACACGTCAACAGTTGGATGCACAAGGTCCAGTACCTAAGAAAACTCCAGCAGTGGCAAGAGCCGGTATTGAGGAATTAACTAAACATTCTCAGTTATGGGATGATGGTTCATCTGGAAGAAAAAGGATATCTGAAGAGAATGATGGTCTAGCAGCTATAACAGCAAAATTGAAAAGTATGGGAAGAGATATTAAGAAAGTAAATGAACAAGTTCATGCAATCAGGATTGGGTGTGAAATATGTGGAGGAAGTCATCTAAAAGAAGAATATCCTAATACTGATAGCAAAATATGTAATGAGGAAGTTATGTATGGGGATTTTCAAGGAAATCCATATTATCGTCAAGTTTCTAATTTTAGAAGAGTTAATCAACCTGGCCAACAGTATCAACAAGGAGCACCAGGATATTATGTCAAAACAGGACAAACTTCCTATAATGACAGAATGACGGTGATAGAAAATGCATTGGGAAAAATGGCTGAAGCAAGTAATAAAAGAAATTAAGAAGACGATGCCAGAATGCGCAATCACGAAGCCTCAATCAAACAAATTGAGAGCTCAGTTCATCATATTGCTAAAGCATTGCAGGAGAGATTTCCAGGAACATTGCCAGGATTTACTGAAACAAATCCAAAGGATCAAGCTAACGCAGTAATTACCAGAAGTGGTAAGAATGTTGACTCTCCTATTATAGCTAATAAAATTGTTGAATCTAAGCAAGTTGAAAAGGAAACAATTGATGAAGACATACAAGCAAACAAGAAGGAGAATGGAGAAAATAAAGTTAAAGAAGTCATCAAAGACTATACACCCCCACCTCCATATCCAGCTGCTCTTAGGAAAGACAAAGAAGATGAACAATACCACAAGTTTCTGGAAAACCTGAAACAACTTTATATTAACATTCCTTTTGTTGAAGCTATAGCTCAAATGCCAAAATATGCAAAGTATCTTAAGGAGCTGCTGACAAACAAAAATAAACTGGATAATGTGACGAAGGTGACAATGAATGCAAGATGCTCAGCAATAATGCAAAATAAATTACTTCCGAAAGTCAAAGATCCAGGGAGTATTACTATACCTTGCAAAATTGGTGAAATAACTATTGAAAATGCATTGGCAGATTTAGGAGCTAGTATTTCATTAATGCCATATACACTTTTTATACGATTAGGATTAGGAGAACCGAAACCTATTCGCATTTGTATCGAATTAGCTGACCGATCTGTTCAATATCCTAGGGGAATAATTGAAAATATTTTGATTAAAGTTGATAAATTTGTTTTTCCATGTGATTTTGTCATTTTAGATATGGTAGAAGACCCTAAAGTCCCTATTATATTAGGAAGACCATTTTTCGCAACCACACATGCCCTAATAGACGTTTTTGATAGAAAGATTACCATGAGATTAGGAGATGATAAAATCATTTTTGATGTTAATAAATCTATGAAATTTCCTGATTATGTTGATGATTCTTGTTATTATTTGAATACTTATGAGTATCTAGATAACCCTTCTTTTCAGAATTTTAGAGAAAAAGATCAAACAGATACTGGAATTTTTACAGAATGGACTGAAGAATTTGACACTGAGAAAGATTTAGCAGAATTTGACAAACTATTAGAAGAAGATGAAGATTTGGAAGTAACTGTTGTTCTTCAACAACATACTAAAGTTGAATCATCACAACCAGTGCTAACCAAGAATTATTACTAAATTCTATCGACAAGATTTCGTATTTGAAAGAAAAGATCTTTGAGTTCAAAACATCTATTGAAGAACCACTACAATTGGAACTTAAAGAGCTACCAGCGCATCTAGAATATGCTTATTTACAAGGTACATCAGATTTGCCAGTTATCATATCTTCTAAATTATCAACTGCCGAAAAAGATCGCTTAGTGCAGGTTCTTAAACAACATAAAAAGGCAATAGCATGGAAGATCACGGATATCAAGGGAATCAGTCCTACTTACTGCACTCATAAAATCTTAATGGAAACGGATTTTAAGCCAGTTGTACAACCATTAAGAAGATTGAATCCAAATGTGAAAGACGTTGTCAGGAAATAAGTCATTAAACTATTGGATTCAGGATTAATCTACCCTATTTCAGACAGTCCATGGGTAAGTCCAATACATGTCGTACCAAAGAAATGTGGAATGACAGTGGTACCTAATGAGAAGAACGAATTAATACCCACAAGGACGGTAACAGGGTGGAGAGTTTGTATTGATTATCGGAAATTAAATGATGCTACTAGAAAAGATCATTTTCCATTACCATTTATTGATCAAATGATAGAAAGGTTAGCAGGAAAAGAATTCTATTGTTTTCTGGATGGATTCTCAGGATATTTTCAAATACCCATTGCAGCTGAAGATCAAGATAAGACAACATTCACTTGTCCGTTTGGTACTTTTGCTTACAGAAGAATGCCGTTTGGGTTGTGTAATGCACCAGCCACATTTCAACGTTGCATGATCGCGATATTTCATGATATGGTGGAAGATTTCATGGAAATATTTATGGATGATTTCTCGGTATTTGGGGATTCATTTGATGCTTGTTTAGAAAATTTAAAGAGGATGTTGCAAAGATGTGAAGGTGCGAATCTAGTTTTTAATTGGGAAAAATGCCATTTTATGGTTCGAGAAGGAATTGTTTTAGGACATAAAATATCAAAGATAGGAATTGAGGTGGATAAAGCAAAGATTGAGGTTATTTCAAAATTACCTTATCCTACTAATGTGAAGGGAATAAGGAGTTTCCTAGGCCATGCCGGATTTTATAGAAGATTTATAAAAGATTTTTCAAAGATTGCGATACCATTGAATCATTTGCTGGAAAAGGATGCAAAGTTTGAGTTTACAGATGAATGCAAACAGTCGTTTGATGCCTTAAAGGAAAAGTTGATATCTGCTCCGGTAATGATTAGTCCAGACTGGAATTTACCTTTTGAATTAATGTGTGATGCTAGTGATTATGCAGTAGGAGCTGTTTTGGGATAGAAAATTGATAACAAGTTTAAGCCAATCTATTATGCCAGTAAGACATTAACGGATGCTCAGGAAAATTATACAACTACGGAAGAGGAACTTTTGGCAGTAGTTTTTGCTTTCGATAAGTTTCGTTCTTATCTTGTTTTAACTAAAACTGTGGTTTATACTGACCATTCTGCATTGAAATATTTGTTTAATAAGCAGGATGCGCGCCCTCGTTTATTGCGATGGATTCTTTTATTGTAAGAATTTGATATTGAGATTAAAGACAAGAAAGGAGCTGAAAATGTCGCAGCTGATCATTTGTCAAGGTTGGAAAATCCGGAATTAGAAATATTAGACGAAGAGGAAATTCAAGATACATTTCCTGATGAGAAGTTGATGACGGCACAAGAAATCATGAATATACCTTGGTTTGCAAATTATTTGGTTACTAAGATTTTACCAAGGATGGATTACCAAAAGAGGAAAAAATTCTTTTCTGATTTAAAGTATTATTTTTGGGAAGACCCATTTCTTTTTAGGTATTGTGCAGATGGGATAATTAGACGCTGTATACATGGTGAAGAAGCTCAGCAAATTATAAAGCATTGTCATGAAGGACCAGTTGGAGGTCATAATGGACCAAGTTACACAGCAAAGAAAATATTTGATGCAGGATTTTATTGGCCAACGATTTTTAAAGATACGTATGCTTTTGTTAGGAATTGTGATTCATATCAGAGAGCTGGAAATATTTCTTAAAAAGATGAGATGCCACAGACTAATATTCAGGTTTGTGAGATATTTGATATCTGGGGTATTGATTTCATGGGACCATTTCCTACAAGTCACGGTAATAATTATATATTAGTTGCTGTGGATTATGTTTCCAAGTGGGTAGAAGCGAAGGCATTACCTACCAATGATGGAAGAGTTGTGGTAAAATTTCTTAAACAGTTGTTTGCAAGATTTGGAACTCCTAAAGCCTTAATTAGTGATAGGGGTACTCATTTTTGTAATACTCAATTGGAAAAAGTATTAAAGAGATATGGAGTTAGTCACAAGATTGCTACACCTTATCATCCACAGACAAGTGGACAGGTTGAAAATACAAATCGAGCAATAAAACGTATTTTGGAACGTTCTGTTGGTTTAAACAGAAAAGAGTGGTCAGAGAAATTAGATGATGCACTTTGGGAATATAGGACCGCATTTAAAACACCTACAGGTTGTACTCCTTATAGGTTAATTTATGGGAAAGCTTGTCATTTACCAGTGGAAATAGAACACAGAGCATATTGGGTACTTAGGGAATGCAATATGGATACCGATGAAGTTGGTAGGCATCGCTTTTTACAGATACATGAGTTAGATGAGCTTCGTTCGAATGCTTATGAAAATTCAAGGCTTTATAAAGAAAGAACGAAGAAATGGCATGATGCGCGACTTCGGGGAAATAAAGACTTTGTTGCTGGAGAACATGTGCTTTTATATAATTCTCGTATTCGTTTATTTCCATGAAAATTAAGATCAAGATGGAGTGGACCATATGTGATTCACCAAGTTCATGCTAATGGAAGTGTGGATTTAATAGCATTCGATGGAAATATTTTTAAGGTCAATGGACATCGATTTAAGAAATATTATAAAGGAAATGTGGAACATTTTTCAGATTTTTCTTTGGAAGAATAGGTTACAAGATTTGGTCGAACTTACCGACATTTAAACAAAAGTACTTCTCAGGAGACAACCTGTGTTTATTTTTATATATGTTATGATTTTTTTTATTTTTATTTCAGGAATGAACTTTGTGGGTGTGTTCACTGGAAACCCTCACGAGACTATAACTCGTCCACTTGGGATACCGAGGGGTTTAAAGGCTTATTGCATATGCTAAATGCAATCGTGATTAACTGCGAAAGTGTGGATGTTGTATAATATTTTTCAAGAGATCAAGAAATCAACCAATCAGAATTATTTAGCCGATGATGAATTTTGAATATTCAGTCAGGGAAGTTTTTCTATTCTATTTTTCTTTCCCTTACTCACTTTTGTTTATCATTTTTATACAATGAGGGCATTGTATAATTTAAGTGTGGGGATAAGGTTCGTAAGAAGAAGAATTTCTTTAATGATTTAAGTTTCTATTGTTCTTAATTTTTAATAAAATTTGAGATTTTAAGTGTATAACTGAGTATTTATTAGTTATAATACTTTTGTTAAAGAGTTGTTTGGTATTTAAAAGTTTAGACTTTAATGTGGATTAACTGTTTTGTATATATAATGTAAGCTATTTAATAATAAGTGATATATAGTTACATGATATGATGTACTAATAGGCAATCTATATAAAGATTTCTGAATTTTAATAAATTAATATAAATAACTTGTTTATTATTTTATGGTACATAATATGATGTATGACATAAAAGTCTTAATTCTTAGATTTATCATGCGATAATTTTATATATCTTTCTATTTATATAAAAACATTTGGGAGTCTACTAACTGTTTCCTCTGTTGTACGTAAGTACAGACCTGGTTTCTAATTAGTATTCTTAAATAAAGTAGAAGAAAGAGAAGTTCTTTCAAAAGAAAAAATATATAAATAAAAATCAAACTATGTCGCTTTGTTGTACGGCTGTACAGACCTGTCACCGCTGGTTTGATTTAAAAATTTACTTTACCTGAATCAAGTTATGTCGCTCTGTTGCATGTAAATGCAGACCTGTCACCAATGTCTTGATTCTTAAAAATGGCTTTTATATATATATTTGGAATATAAAAGTAAATTGCATGATTAAGTTTAAGAGTATATCATATATGGAAATCATAAGTAATATACATAATAATAATAAAGATGTATTCAAAAGTATAAATATAGATTGTTTAAAGTGGACAAATATATATTAGTAATCATTTATGAGCTATATATTGCACGAATAATAATAATTTTTATTTATACATTATAGTTATCCATGTTAATTAAATTGTTAAAAATTTTAAATTATAAAACAGGTTTTTAGTTTTGGTATTTTGATTATTAAATATCAAGTTGATGCTTATTTTTGAATTTTATTCAGTATTCTACTTGAGGACAAGCAGAACTTAAGTGTGGGGATATTTGATAAGCATCAAATATATAGTGTATTTTATAGTAATTTATCCCTATATTTATATATATTTTATGCATTTATATGATTTTAAATACTTATTTTGTTAATATTTGCAGAAATATATTTTAGTTGAAGATTGAAGAAAAAGGAACGAAAATAAGACCGAAACTGAAGAAATTAAAGCAATTGAAGAAAAGAAGATCTAAACATTGAAGAAATGAAGACTAAAAAGATAATATTAAAGATTTGGGCCAAGAAAATAAGTGAATACGTTTAAAGAAGGAAGAGAAGCCCAATTTGCAGCCCAAGCTGATTTTGGAATGTTCTGGAGTTTAAGTCCAACCGGCGGTTGGGGCTAAAGGTTCAAGTCGGTGGAAAAGCGCAGAAGTTGGAGTGGGATTCAATTAACTCCAACCGGTGGTTGGAGGTCCCAACCGGCGGTTGGAGGGTCGGCCAGAAAAACTATAAATAGAGGCTTGATTTAAGCGAAACCATATACAATTCTTAGAATACACAGTCGAATATTAAGGTTTAAGGTCGACTAAAGGTGCGAATTTGGAGGCTAAGGAGCTAGGGTTTGAAGGTTTTCAACCCTAGGAAAAGCTAGTTCGTCAAATTGGTTCGGTTTCTTTATCCTTGTAGCTTCACTAACCTTTTGGGTTACTATAGATATTGTTTATTTGAATTAATTGCTTATTAGATTTTCATTATGAATGTTTAAATGTATGTTTATTATGTTTATTATATGAATTATATGTTTATGTTGGAACTATATTATTGAATATTATTATGCAAGAATTATGTGTTATATTATGTTAATAATCATAATTAACATATTTATAGATAAACTGCAATAACCTTTTGGGTTTTTAAATTAAGTGATTATGTTTTATTAGATGTTAAATAGCATTATGATTCAACCGACCCTGGAATTGCATGAATAATATGTTGATAGATCTTAATAAATAGTGATACTTACATAACCTTTGATGGTATTGCTATATGAGAATTGTCATAACCTTTGAGATTTTCTACATTAGTAAATCACAATAATAATAGCCAACATGCAAATAGACATAAGTTGATATAATAAGTGTAATAAATAATAGTTTAAATAGTCATAATCTTCTATCCAATTGACTATTCTTAAGTTGTTTCTTTAAACTTATCTATTAAAGAATTGGTATCAAATATATATATATATATGTTCATTCGGAACTAAAACGTCCCCCCTATCTTATATATTATTGTATATTATTGTTTATAATTGTGAATTTGTATATTAATTGTAATAATTGTAATTAGAATAAATAAATAGTTAGTTAAAGATTAAATCACGTTCCCTGTATTCGAATCTGGACTTACTTATAAAACTATATTCTATGATCAGGATAACACTTGCCTGAATTGTGTGATAGTATTATTTAGAATTTCCTTAATTAAACTTGTGATTATAATTGCCTATACTTAGCACACATCACTTATACATGAAGGCGTTCAACAGAGCATGATTTGAGACGTTGGTTCAACTTAACGGAATGAGAAATCCAGAGTGATTAGTCTTCTAAGGTTATAATTGTAATAGTTAGGTATTATATATATATATATATATATATATATATATATATATATATATATATATAAAATAATAAAGGAGTGGGCGTATGACATTCATTTGCTAGTTACCTATGGGGAATCGCCTTCTTTAATGAATATACAAATAATATTCTGTAAAACTGTTTAAGTTTTTATCTGCAAAAACTAAGGGAAATGATAGTACATTAGGAAAATAAGTTTATTAACAATAACCTTAAGTCCTAAATATGATGTGATAGTAGATTCTCATAAGCATCATTCACATTATGATTCCTTTGTCAGGTATGTACCTATATTTATATTATTATACACCTCTTTCCACAAGTAATAATTTACTATTTTTATTGATGTATAGATAAATTCATTATACGATATACTGGTAGGAAAATTATGCAACAATTTTTAAAGCATTTAAGAAGTAATAATATGCTTGAGTGTTAATCTATGTGCCTATTATCTGATATATGACATAAGTCCTAAATGTTGAAGGACGCTATTTCCATACACTGTTAATATGTAGCAAAAATGAAAAATGGTATGAAACTTATATGGTTATTAACTTAGCTAATGATTTCTCTGTTCTACGTGAGTACAGACCTGAAGCTATTAGCTAGGTCAATATCTCAAGCCTATAGTGTTCATACTAAGGGATCCTCTGTTGTATGTCAGTATAGACCTGGAACCACTAGTATCTTCACTATAAGTTTGATATTTGTCTAAATTAAAAATAACATAAGTGTACTTTATGTACCTTAGTTATAAATTCAGTGTTATGTGTTCTACTTGATTTCACAGTATATCATGTTATGGGAAACATAAATGAATACTCATACTAACAATAAAATGTTTGCTTAGAAATTTGAGTATAATTTGTTTATGTGGATCATAATATCAGTAATCATCTTGAAATAACTATGTAAAAGTTGCACTTTTGTGACTAATTATTAAATAATTATGCTTTGTGGATAAAGGTTGATGAAGTTATAATTTAATAAATATAAGTTAATAAATGGTAAAGTGAGTAATAGTGTGTCTGCCACTTATTAGAATTTCATAAGGTATGTATACTAACAATCTGTTTAGACTTTTAATAAAATCTAAGAGATCTTATTCCTCCTAATATGATTCCTTAGCAGATAAATTCTTATTCAGTTCAATACTTTATCTGTTTATTTATGTACTTTATTTTATTTAAAGTGTTTAATAAAATGGTACCTGATATCACTGTTTGTTTATATGTGTTGGGTTTTATTTTATGTTTATCTAAATTTATTTTATTTTATTTTATTTTAATAAGTATTACCCTTTGGAATTAAATTATACTGAATATTCTCATCTATGTTGAACGATCGTAACAAATACAAGTGAAAAATAATTCATTTATTTTAGACTTGTGCATAGACATAAGACCGTAAGGTATATAAGTAAATAATTTTAGCTACAGATTTTATTTATGCAAGATTAACTGTATCACGGGTTTAGTCAATTAATATGTAAGAAGATTATCGTTGAGGAAAAATTAAGCACAAACATTTTATTTAATATGTAGGCTAAATAGTTACAGAGATAACTATAAACGTAAATGTTTTTTTTTTTAAATTTATACTTAGTATTAAATTTGCATTTTAATTAATAATGTGAGTTTGACTAGTCAAACCTGCGGATCGAGTTCAAAACTTGCGGATCGAGTTCAAAACTTGTGAATCGAGTAAAAGTATAAAGGGTGGGAAGTCAAACGAGTCCAAACCACCGAACCCACTTATACTTGCGAGTTCACTTCATCTCTGCAAATCGACGATTGGCGAAACAAGACGAAAAAGCATTTTCGTTTTATTTTGATTTCACAAGTTACGGTACAAGTTATTCAATCCGTAGATTTTATACACTTCTAGATTGCGATCATCTTGAGGTAAATATTAACGGATTTCACCATGTATTTAACTCGAAATCAAAGAATTTTTTCAATTAGGGTTTCGGTTAACAATTCAAACAAGTTACGTCGATTTAAGGGGTTATTAAACAAGAATCGTTAGGATTAATGTTAAACGAACCTCAATGAAAGTAAATACATCAATCGATCATGTTATAATTAACAAATTGATCGATTTTGTTTCAACTCATTGTTGCTGGTGTCTAGCGAGTTGAGTTTTAAACTCAACTCGCACGATCAAAGTAACGAGTTGAGCTATAACCTGTGATTCGACTTCATTCGTTGACTTATTGACTTGCGGACTGAGTAGGTCTGCAAATCAACTTGCGAGTCGACTTGCGGATTGACTTGGTTAGCGAGTTGAATAGTTTGCGAACCGAGTTGACTTGCGAGTTGACTTGGTAGGCGAACTGAATAAGTTACGAGTTGATTTGCGAACCGAGTTGAACTCGATTCGCATATGGATGCGAGTCCTGCACTTAGAATTTTTTTTAAAAGTATTATATATAAATGTTAAGGCTTTCAAGTTATAACCTTTATATAATGGACATGTATTGAATTATATATTTATATCGAAAGTCTACCGTTTCAAAAAGTAATCAAGTGGCGTGTCCTAATTTTAAGTTAACGGTATAATATATATATATATATATATATATATATATATATATATATATATATATATATTCTTGTTACAACGTTAACGACTTGGGAATTTGAAATTAACAACTAACTAACGGGAATTACATATTGAACTTATGACTTCTGAGTTATAAGAGATATATATATTCATATTGCAATATATAGTTACTGATTATAATTGTTAATTTAGTTTAATTACTTAATATTTCAATTATATTGTGTAGGCTATATATGGTTAATAAGCTTCGAACTAAGATGTTAGATGATCATTTTGATTCATAAACATTATAGTTTATAAATTATTAACGTGTATTAATTGTTTGTGTCATTTGTGTTTTTCTACAGATATGGCTAGACAATTCGAGAAAGGTCACAATGTTCTTGTTGATCTAGATTTATCGGCAAAGGGAGCCATCAAGGTAGCTGATATGCTGGCGTTCTTTGCACATTCACGTATTAGGCATGTTATTACAGCATCTCCACCTCTATCACGAACAATCCTGAATGATTTTTGGGATAGTATACAGTACAACAAGGTAGTTAATCCTCTAGTTATTCGAGCAACGGTGAATCAGCATCCGATTGTATTTTCTGCTGGTCAACTACATGAGATTCTGCAGCTGGAATTGTAGAACAGGAGGATGGTCCGACCGAGTACCCAATGGATTTCATAGAGTGCGCTCTAGTTCGTATGGGATATACTGGTGAAAGACGAGGTCGTCAATTTTTGAAGCCTCTTGTCATAGGCCAATGGAGATTTCAATGGCATGTTATTGTCATGATTTTTGGACTGAGGAGTCGGGATTCGATGAGCTGAGTCCTGCACTTATATCGGTGGTTCTGTCTCTGGCTTATAATAAGCCATACAGCTTTTGTGACTTCATTTTTGGTGATCTGGTACGCCAGATCTCGGGAGCAGTCCGTAATAGATTTTTAATTTATCCGCGGTTTTGCGTGATGATCATTCGTCATCATATTCCTGACTTGGTAGTAGATGAGCCTGATCTTCATGTAGATACTATTAGGCTCAGAGGATACAATGCTATGTTCCAGCAGACCGTACGAAGGGAAGAGTTTGTGAAACCAGAGGAGAGAGATCTTTTTTGTTTTGTCATTGATCCCAATTATGTGGCACCGCCAAATGATGGCTGGTTAGATGTTGGTGTTGCTGCTGCTGTTGTTCCTGAGCCTATAGCTGATGTGGTTCAACCTGAAGACCTACAAGAGCTCATCGAGGAGGTTTTGGAATAGGCTGGACAGGAGGGGCAGCAAGTGAATGCTGAGGTAGCTGCACAAGTGTTGCAAGATGTGCTTGTACAGAATGATGATGCTCATGATCCGCTTCTTCAAGCGATTGATTAATATATTGATGTTACATCTACTCAGGTATGTATTCTTTACAGTTAATAAACTAATGATATAGAAACTTAGATGATAGAGCTTTAAGCTAATCATAAAGTTTTAATATTATTGTAATTAGGAACCGATAGATACAGAAACAGAGGTTGATAGACCTACAGGTTCTACGTCTGCGGTCATACCTTCTAAGGTATTATATATTATTGACATATAAAACGTGTATGATAGAGCGTTATGCTAATCATTAATGTTTAATATGTTTAATATATAGGATACTGAGGCTGGTCCATCAGGTGGACATGATGGTGAAACTACATCAAATTCTGATTCTGATGATGTTCGACCTATTTCACCGTCTGCTGGTATGATTCCTTATAGATCTGGACATATAAAGGATCCAAGTTTAAAAGGAAAACGCACAGCTGATGATTTAGATCCTGATTTTAACGTGTTAGATGAGGATCTTGATGAGGATGAAGAGTTTTTGGAAACTCGGAGCCGTAAAAGGGCTAGAGCTTCTATTAGAAAATTGACTATTGGTCTAGGTTAGTTTATAAATAGTTGGACATTAATTATCTTGTTAGTTAATCAAGAGTTATAAACTAAGACAGATTTATCTGTGATAGTTGCTCGGGATAGACCACGAGATGAGCAGGTGTTACAATCGGTGGTTACTGAACCGATATCTGTGCCTACTAAGGTAAGGGATATAAGTTTAGTTCTACACGTGTTATATAATTGATTAGAGATTGAGACAGAGTAATCTGTAACAATTACTTATTTAAATTTAGATAACTTGACAGGCTGAGATTGTAGAATTAGTACGTATGGTACAGTTTGACTACTAAAGCAAGCAGATTTGCTGCTAGTCTGCGCATGACAGCTTTATCTCAACCTACTCCACCACTTACCACTGCATCTCATATTTCTTCACTCACACCACCTGGACCATCAACTATCTCTGGTACTCCTACAACTGATGCTGAAAGGATTACATCCTTAGAGTTGCGAGTTAAGGAGTTAGAGAAGCTTACTTCAAATATTCCAGAGTTGGTAGCACAGAACCTTCTTTTTGCACAGCAGATTACTCAACAAAATCTTACAAGACACTGCTGGAGACTCATACCACTTTGCTTCAAGATTTTACTACTCAGCGACTGAAGCTTGCTTCCTTAGAACGTTTAGTGTTGAGAGTGAATTCAGGACAGTAAGCTCAGGGGGAGATATTGGTATATTTAAAGTCTTGCAAACAAGATAAGTTAAGGAAGAAAAGAGATGATGACAAAGACGATGATCCCAGTGCACTGAAAGATGGTGAGCTAACTGGTCCTTCAAAGACTAGAGAGCAAACTATGATTTAGGGGGAGTCTGCGGGTGCAAGTGGTAATGGTGCTGGTACAAGTGCTGCGAGTACAAGTGAAGCTGGTAAGACAGCTTAGACTTGTGTAGTTATTTGTACTTAGGATTTAGTTAAATTATGATTGTAAATTATAATTGTAACTAAATAATTGTAACTTAATATTTTTTGGTAATATATTCAGCTTGAGATTTTTATTACAAGTTAAATATATTAGAAATTATTTGAGTTATATATGTTAAGTAGAATTGTGATCGAAAGTCTTCTGACTCATTGAGTAGTCGAGCGGCGTATCCCAATTAGTTTTGGTGGTCAAATTTCTATGATAAAATACATATTTTAGACTTGAGAGTTTGTTATAACTGACAAGTTTAATATGTAAAATCTTTAACTAGACAAAGATATATAATT
The DNA here is from genome assembly GCA_963422505.1 of Pseudognaphalium luteoalbum. NCBI lineage: Eukaryota > Viridiplantae > Streptophyta > Magnoliopsida > Asterales > Asteraceae > Pseudognaphalium > Pseudognaphalium luteoalbum. Next base: position 57,313,452 of record OY730196.1, read on the forward strand.
TAAAGATATAATTGAAAGTTAAGTTTTTGAAAAATAACAATTCAATTAAGTCTTGGAGTTATATAAGTTAATTAATTATAAACTTAAATATTTGGTGATTATTCACAATAAATTAGAGTTTATATTTAATTAATATTTGTTAAGTGTTTTATAAAAGACTTAAGAAATTTTAGATTGATTCAGGGTAATCAATAAAATATTTAAAAGTTAATTATTGCGTTTATATTATGGACTAATTACACAAAAGGATTAATAAAGAAATTCTTAGAGTGATTCAGAGAAATCAATGAAGGAATTTAGATTATCAATATTTATTTGGGTTTGTGTTTTTCTAGGGATTGAAATGCTTGATCTATCAGATTCAGAAGATGATTATAGATGAAGACATTAATTATGATTTGGAAGAAGGAGAGTTTCAACCACCTGAAGATTGGACTGCTGTTTCGGAGATAGAGCTAGACATGGGTGTAGATCCAGAAGCAAATATAGATGTACACCATGTGAGCCCATCTAGAAAAGAGATTGTATTTGAAGATGAAGAAGGTCCTAAAGTTGTTGATGTAGATGAAGATATTGATGACTCAACCGATTATAAAGAAGAGATTTCTGACAAGCATAAAGACAATCCGATGTTCAGACCTTTAGAGAAAAAGAAGAAGAAAAGGGTTGGAGTCTCGGAGGTTGATATTACAGGAAAACGCGAAGCGCGTAGAGAGATTATCGGTTGGTATTTTGATTCTGATCTGAAGCTTTTCGCGATTAAAAGGTTCGACGGAGTTCAATATTTTGAGCGAAAGCTTGCAGTGTTTAGTTCTCTACCTAAATATGAGATTCGAGACTTGGCTAGATTATCTTTGAAGAATCCAGATAATGATTTTTTTGGTAGATATGTAGAACATGTAATCAAGACTAAGGTTCGATCAGGGAAGTTTGATAAGATTAAGCCAAGAACGGAAAAACGATAAAGTTAAAGGAGGGAAGTTAAAGGACTAGAACAAGAAGAAAAAAAGAAAGTGTATCCAGCTGTCAAGTGTGTTCAGCAGATTCCACTGAAAACAATGCACGGGATATTCTGGGAAATATGAAAAGTTGGCATGTGGATTCAAAAACTGGAGAGGCTGTCATGGTTGAAGCTGATGATGAAGTTGAAGGTGGTGAATGTGAGATTTTCAAAGTTTATGACCATCGTCACCTTATGAATATGTCAAAGAAAGATTTATTGAAATTGAATGAGAATAGAATCTTTTGTACTGAAGGATGGGGTCATTTAGCACGAGATTATCAAATGATGGTTAAAGCTTGTATCAAAATTTACAAATGAAGACTAAAGACAAGAGTGAAAATAAAGACGCTAGAGCTATTGTCAAGGGGGAGTTTGTTGAGACATAGTTTGTGACAACAGATCTAGATTGAAAATAGGACTGGTGTAATTATAATCATGTTTGTACATCAGTTTAGATTTATAAATAAAAGATATTAGTTTATTATTAATATTTGTTAAATATATTAATGTTGTTAAAGTGTTAGATAAATATCAAAACAAACTAAAGTCTGACATGCGAGTCGAGATCTCAAATCGCAAGGCTTGGAAATGCGAGATGAGATCTGAGTTCGCAAGTCTGCCAGCGAGCCGAGTCAAGTTGGGCTTGGGCTTGGTTGCGGGATGAGTCAACTCGCAGGCCCATGAGCTGCGAGTTGAACCGAAGTATATATATTTATGATTTCGGTGAAATTCATAACTTGAACAAACGAGAATTTTTGCATTCAATACTAAAACCTGCGAATTCAATCCAGAGAGAAAAGCCTGAAGACTAACGGCTAGGCTTTGATGATTGATCGTTTAAATCAAAGTATATTAGTTAATATAAACGTGAACTTATTCGTTATAGTAAGATAACGCGTATTGAGGAATTCCGCACCTTAATACTACAAATAACGAAGTTATCGATCCTAGAACTAGGGACTTACAGTTTTCTAAGTTTATGGTAAATGCAAGGTTTTAATTAAAGTAAGGTAATTACAAGGTTTCTTTAAAACCTTAATGCTTACTTGGTAAATTTCTAATGCAAATGTATGTTTAAAGTCATTTCTAGGAATTATTTACAAAGTAAGATCATTTGCCCTAGAAAAGTACTTGTGACATCTACCATAGCTTAAGAAACTTATTGGTGTAAACATTGAGGTTTGATGATTGCGGTTTGGTTAAATATGTATATTTCTAGGTTATGGATTATTTGATTTTAAAGCCTACATTTCGAATTTTTGTTAAAACTTTGGGATGACTTAATGAGTTCATATACCTATGATAATGATACCCACTAATTACCTTTTTATCTTGACAGATGAAGTCTGATGTAACACCCCTCAATTTACATCATTTAAATATAATAAATCCGAAAGCGTTAGTCCAATTTTCAATAATACCAAATTTACATTACAAATTCAACTTAATTTAAATCATAGTTTATCAACATGGGTGTTAATTAAAAACCACAAAATAACATTAATTTGTATAATCGAATATCAGAGTAACGCCCAGATGTCAAACATTCCTTTCAGTCCAACTTCTTGCCCACCCGATAAAATCTATAACCTGCAAGAAGTGTTAATATGGGGGGTTAGCATAACGCTAAGTGAGTAGATAGTTAATCAACAGTCTAACTTAGCATAACAACTTTGTGTACAACAACTAATCTTAAACATTTCAGTACACAATACAACTTGTCAACAATGCAACAATTCAACAACATCACATCTCAACAATGAGGATCGGTGGTTCTTGAGAAACCCTTCTGCCGCGGTGGCACTCAAAGAACACTTACCCACCATATCCGTATGGCCATACGGACGAGACCGATAGCTAATTATTATCATCCACCAACACAGGAGATGTGTTAAATCTTGGATAATAATTAGCCCAACCAACAGTTCATCAACTCGTTGACCTCATTAACAACTGATGCCCGAAGGCCAAATATGTCACGTGATCACATATCCACATATTCAAATAGGTCAACATATCAGACTAAACAGTCTATCAACATTATTATTACTAACAACCATAATCATCATGATAAACTAGAACAGTAATAATAAGTTACTTGTTGTAACCAAACCTGTTACAACTAAACCACACTGAGGATTAAAGATCCACTCACCGAATACCTCAGTCGTCCACTCAGTAGCCTAATGTCACTGAGTCTTTTCCACATCTGAGAATACAATATAAATAACGAGTTAGTAACTCATCCATAATAATCAACTCATGTTAAATTCGTACAACATGATTCATAATCTCCATTTCAATGAGTTATTACTCAATTCATTACTCACTTAAAATGTATCATTTCAAGATTATGAATAATCACCTTAACATCATTAATTTACAATCACTTAATTAACTTTAATTATCACATTTTAACATAGTTAGACCTTTAACAAGGTCATTAACCTCAAATATCAAGAATTCATCAAAACCACAATACTAGGTTTTATGACTTCTTAAACAACCATGTTCTAACTTAACTCTTTGATTATCAATTAAGTGTTCTAAATCATAAACAATATTAATTTATCATATATCCCATGATAATCATCATAATCCATGTAATTCTCAATAATACTTAATCATGATTATAACTTTTAGCTTGAACAATGTTAGTCATCATCATTAATCACCCATATTATGATTCTTAACCATACTTATCAATCATACATCACTAACTTAAGCTTAAAAGCTTTAATTCATGAATAATCAATGAAACCCATCACTTTCTTCATCTATACTTTAAGTTCATCATTTCTAACTTAGGGTTTCAATTAAGATCATGAATTAACTATCAACTAACAACTATTTGATCATTACAAGCTTCAATTTCATATTAACCATCCTAATTTCATCATTTACACAAAAACCCATTTCTAGGTTTATAAAAAATCAAGAAATCAAGACTTACAAAGTGATTAGAAGGATGAAAGGATGACTAATTCATGTTTTGGAAGCTTAAATCGAACTTCCCTAAGCTTAATTTGATCTTAGACCTTGTTTTGCAAAACTTGCAATCGTCCCTGCAACACAAGGTGTTGTCACTAGTCATCTGTTCAACAACATCAATACAATATTATTTGCAATCAACTGACCTCTACTTTGCTTAAATCATCTGTTTATTATCACCAGTTGCAATTAACCATATACACATCACTTGTACCATAGGTACCACATTAACAACAATTTATGGTTTACTATTCTTTCACTTCAGTCAATCATTGACTATTTTTGTTTTTCAACTACAGGTCAGCATATCTCACTTGTTATTTCAAAATCACTTTAAGTTCTCTGGTACTTGGTAACCTCAATAATTTCATGTAAAATGGCATAATATAAATACGTTGGCCAGACGTCGTCATATTATGTCAGGTACACTTTATTTTCAGGTTACTTCATACCATCAATCTCCAAAGTGGTTAACTTTTACTTTCTCATATCTCACAAGGTGATATTAATAATTATCACACATATAAGAACACTTTGTAGCAGTTATATGACCACTTATTAACTTGATACCAATTTCATTTATCACTTTGAATGAATAACTAATCACATAATCAGGTAGATATAATTCTTTTTTTTTTTTTTACTATTTCATTATCACAGATGTAATATCCAACACAATTACATCAATCAATCTCTTTATTACGTGATTCAATGTCAATTACTGGTATGACAATTAATACTTATAGTACCGATAGTACTAAACAATTGGTCAATACTATGTGTAATATCCAACACATATTCATCAATCTACACACCTTTAGTTGAATCACAATTGAGCATTTCATGTTTAATGATCACATAGCTATAAGCTCATGTACTTAACTTATAAATTCTTAAAATGCTCAATTCAATTAATTTTAATGTTTTACATGATTCAAGTACTTTATCATATTTCAATTAATTCACACATATGTTCCACATAATTTCTTACTCAATGTTTACTAACCCTAGTTAGTAACAATCAACAATACCATTTACTGGTATATTTCGGCAGTTAATTAAACCATCTGAAAACAACTCATATATAATAACATATATGGACCTCTTAAAACAAGTTTTTATATTGTATTTAGTCATAGGAATGATTCTTGGGCTAAAAGAAACAAAAGCCCAATACAAAACGTAAACTAAAAGTCCGAAATAAGGTCCGAAAAACAATAAAATGCCATTTTCGGGCCACAAACGACCCCGAACTGCCTAAAACTGCCAGGGCTCATAGCAAAGCTAAGAGCTTTGACCGTTGGACCATTTCCGAGTGGATATGTAAATTTCGTCTTAATCTGACATCAAAATTTTATAACGTAATTTCTACGTCAGACGTTACGTCGAACGTCGAAAAACTAAAAAATTTATTTTTTTATTTATTTATTTTTTTTTTTTTTTTTTTTGGAATCAGCCGGGTCAAAGGCCTGACCCGCCGGCTGATAGGGACAACCAGCCGGGTTCTCAAAAGGAGCAGCCGGGTTCTTGGTCCAACAGCCGGGTGATTTAAGTTTTGGGGTAACAGAAACTTTTTGCAGTATTTGGGCTGGAGGAGCAGCCGGGTTTAAGATGTACCAGCCGGGTCACCATCACTACCCGCCGGGTTCCCTTTGGACCCGCCGGGTCCCATGCCTGTACAGCAGACCCTGCACCAGCAAACCTTAATGCAAATTTCTGAAATTCAAACGCGCATATCTCACAAACCGTAAAGAGTTAGGTCCTGAAATTTTGCAGGCACCTTTATATAGTCAAAATGCAACTTTTCATTTTTCCACTTTTTCAATTAACACATTTTACGAGAAAACGGACGTATTACTCATTTTGGACCATTTTTAACCATTTTGGTTGACACGCCATATTCCAAATTGCTTAGTTTCTGACTTTAACCTTTTAACCACATGTTTATACATATCATTATGACGTGTGGGCATATTCATCACCCCCACATACCCATTCGATCATGTTTTAACTCGTTGACCCGTTTAGGGGTCCAATTGGGCATTTTAACCAAATTCAACCATTTTGACTACCATAACATTTTCAACACACATTCCCACTATATGTAGGACTTAAGGTCACTTTGACATTGGTTATAACCAAACCAATACTTATTTTAACCGTTTAACCATCAAGTGACCCATTTGGGCACTTTAACAACCCATTTGGGTTTCAACCCATATAATCACTATTCTAACACCCATTTCACATTACTTTGACTATTTTAAGTCAAACCAAACTGTTTTCACTATTGGCATTGTACTATAGCTCTAAAACACCAATTCACATTAAAATCATTATGTTTAACCCAATCACAACAATTTTCAACTTTGATTTCTTTCAAACTCGTCAACAATTATAAAAGTTGGTCGACTACTTTGACTTTCTTACTACACCACTTTTAGTAAATAGATCATAATTTAACCACAATCATGATCAATATTATACACATACACATCTTACCACATTTATCACTTAATAACATAGTCAATACACAATTTGACTCTACCAATTTCAACCTTGACTTTTTCCAGTCAAAGATACACATTTCAATCAATGAACACTTTCTAATTTACACAACAACAAGACTCCAAACTTATTAATTGAGATTACCAACATCTCATTAAATTTACTATATGGAGTCATATCAACTTTGTTTTTCCAAGATTTATTACTACACTTAATCCAATTGCTCCCGAAGTCATTATTTCACAAAAGCAAATAATTCCACACACATAATTCATAGTATCACATTAACATATATTGATTACCAAAGACTCACAACTGGGAATTCATATCAGTCTGACTCAATTTACTTTACTACCAATCATATCATAGCAAAGTAAACAATTCAAGTTTATTGAAATACACCAAGCTTATCGAAAAGTACCTGATATACATAGGCCCACGAAGGTTGAGGAATCATTGAGAATACCAGACGGTTCCTCATGTTCCTCCGTCTCTGCAACCAAAATAACACTTTTGCAACTTGTTATAGGTTAGTACACATTTAGTTACCACTTTCTCATACCACCACTAATCCCCACACCCCGGAATGTTTGACTTGACACAATTCTAAGTTTGGGATTGAACATCTTTAAATATCCAATTCACCCAAACTCATGCTCTGATACCAACTTGTAACACCCCTCAATTTACATCATTTAAATATAATAAATCCGAAAGCGTTAGTCCAATTTTCAATAATACCAAATTTACATTACAAATTCAACTTAATTTAAATCATAGTTTATCAACATGGGTGTTATTTAAAAACCACAAAATAACATTAATTTGTATAATCGAATATCAGAGTAACGCCCAGATGTCAAACATTCCTTTCAGTCCAACTTCTTGCCCACCCGATAAAATCTATAACCTGCAAGAAGTGTTAATGTGGGGGGTTAGCATAACTCTAAGTGAGTAGATAGTTAATCAACAGTCTAACTTAGCATAACAACTTTGTGTACAACAACTAATCTTAAACATTTCAGTACACAATACAACTTGTCAACAATGCAACAATTCAACAACATCACATCTCAACAATGAGGATCGGTGGTTCTTGAGAAACCCTTCTGCCGCGGTGGCACTCAAAGAACACTTACCCACCATATCCGTATGGCCATACGGACGAGACCGATAGCTAATTATTATCATCCACCAACACAGGAGATGTGTTAAATCTTGGATAATAATTAGCCCAACCAACAGTTCATCAACTCGTTGACCTCATTAACAACTGATGCCCGAAGGCCAAATATGTCACGTGATCACATATCCACATATTCAAATAGGTCAACATATCAGACTAAACAGTCTATCAACATTATTATTACTAACAACCATAATCATCATGATAAACTAGAACAGTAATAATAAGTTACTTGTTGTAACCAAACCTGTTACAACTAAACCACACTGAGGATTAAAGATCCACTCACCGAATACCTCAGTCGTCCACTCAGTAGCCTAATGTCACTGAGTCTTTTCCACATCTGAGAATACAATATAAATAACGAGTTAGTAACTCATCCATAATAATCAACTCATGTTAAATTCGTACAACATGATTCATAATCTCCATTTCAATGAGTTATTACTCAATTCATTACTCACTTAAAATGTATCATTTCAAGATTATGAATAATCACCTTAACATCATTAATTTACAATCACTTAATTAACTTTAATTATCACATTTTAACATAGTTAGACCTTTAACAAGGTCATTAACCTCAAATATCAAGAATTCATCAAAACCACAATACTAGGTTTTATGACTTCTTAAACAACCATGTTCTAACTTAACTCTTTGATTATCAATTAAGTGTTCTAAATCATAAACAATATTAATTTATCATATATCCCATGATAATCATCATAATCCATGTAATTCTCAATAATACTTAATCATGATTATAACTTTTAGCTTGAACAATGTTAGTCATCATCATTAATCACCCATATTATGATTCTTAACCATACTTATCAATCATACATCACTAACTTAAGCTTAAAAGCTTTAATTCATGAATAATCAATGAAACCCATCACTTTCTTCATCTATACTTTAAGTTCATCATTTCTAACTTAGGGTTTCAATTAAGATCATGAATTAACTATCAACTAACAACTATTTGATCATTACAAGCTTCAATTTCATATTAACCATCCTAATTTCATCATTTACACAAAAACCCATTTCTAGGTTTATAAAGAATCAAGAAATCAAGACTTACAAAGTGATTAGAAGGATGAAAGGATGACTAATTCATGTTTTGGAAGCTTAAATCGAACTTCCCTAAGCTTAATTTGATCTTAGACCTTGTTTTGCAAAACTTGCAATCGTCCCTGTGCGTGGTTCATACGGCCAGACCAAAATCAAGAGATATAGATGATAATTTTTGAAAGAATTAAATGATTAGGGTTTGTGTTTAGGGTTCTGAATCTTTCTCTCGCTCTCTATCGATCTCTCTGGAATACTAGTGAAGTTACATACGTATTTACACATATATTATATAATATGTGTACTAGTTTTGTCCCCTTTTAGATCTATTGTCTAGAACTTAAAAACCATTTGCGGGGAAATATTATTTTATTTTACCGTCAACTGAGTTAATTTAAAATAATCAATAATTTATTAGTCACAATAGATTATTCAACTATTTTCACCTTTTATTTTAAATTAACACAACACACTTATTTTCTGACACATTAAATAATCGTTCACTATCAGAAAATATTAAAATACTTCTAGACCCGAGGAGTGGATGTTACATCTGACTCTACAGCTATCCATCCTACTTTGGAATACTTGGCCACTTCCGCCAAAAAGAAGAAGTTGATTAAGGATTGGATGAACCGGCCATTTGGAAAAAATAGATTTATCATTTGGAGAGATGTAAAGGCAATTGGCTATAAGAGTGAGTTGAGGAAGTTAGTGAAGTTTAAGATCAATGATGAGAAAATGGTTGCTTGGTACAAAATGTTCTCTCTTAATGAACACATTTACCGAGAGTTGGTTACTGAGTTCATGTTGACCTATGAGTTCAACCTTTGCATTAACAATGTTACATATAAGCGAATGATTAGCTTTAAATACAGAGGGGTGAAGCAGCATGTGTCATTAGCTAAACTAGCGGTATATCTTGGTTTTTACACAGAGGAGCAGACACATTCTCAGTTATTCTTTAACAGCTCGCGTAGTGTTTCATATAATGAAGACCATGGGCTTATTTGGGATAATCTGACTGGCACTAGTTTTTCTTGTAATCAGAGAGCTTCAGCATTCTTCAAAGTGGAGCATCGACTTTTGCATAAGCTGCTTGCTATATCACTTCATGGCAAGAAAGAAACCAAAGGAGCTGTAGGAGCTGATGACCTTTATGTGATGAATGCTATGATTAAGAAAAAGAATGTGAATGTTTCTTACTTGGTAGCTGAGAGGATTCAAAAGGAGACGAAGTTTAAGATGCCAAAGTATATTTACATTGGAGCTTTCATCACTAGGATTTGTAGCTATATGGGTTTGCTCACGGAGGATCACATGAGTGAGTACACCAGCTCACCTCATGTTAATTCCCTGTCGTTCGACTTGGATTACTTTTGTACTATTTGGTTGATCACTACTGATTCGAGCAGGCAGGCATTCTGGAGAGCCACCAAACAGCCCATTCCTGGTTGTGTTCTGAAGAGGAAGGGAAATAAGAGAGACATGGATGTAGAGGATGATGATCCGTTAGATATAGACATACAAGATGATGACACAGATGTTAGAACGCCGCAGGTTGATACTAAGGAATCTGGATCTACATCTAGGGTTCAGAGTGTTGTTGACTGAACTACACCAGTGACTCCACTTTCTCAGTATTGGAATTTTCATGCACTTCAGGTTAGAAATTCTCATGATATCAATGTAGCATGCAAGTTTGGATTGCCGATACCAGAGCCACTAATCTATAGATATGAGACACCACCAGCTGTCTTTCCAGTTCCACCAGTCACCACCACTGTTCCACCATACACCATACCCACCACATCTTGCTATGAGCCAGTATACTCTGTACACACCATAGCTGCTCCTACTTCACATCACCCATCCACATCCTTACATGCCTTATCTCTGGTTCATGAGATCCCGAGACCTGATGATCCACATATTTATCGCCCAGCCATGACCACTGCTAGTGCTGAGGGCATCACACTCTCAGGACTCTCGGGGATGCTCAACCTCGAACCTATCCCTGATTCTGAGCTTCCACATGAGAATGACATTAGGAGAGGATACCAGATATTACTTAAGGAGACACACATGAACAACAGTGTTTACAGGACTGGGGATTTGAGACTACTGAGAACTTGCCTATCAGCGTTATGAGAGACATCCTCAGATAGCAGAGAGTTATTGTATCAGAGTTTGTATCTGGGAGAGCTGCTAGCGGGGAGCATTCAGCTGCTGGCACAAATCCGTCCAAATCTGCTGTTGAGCCTCGTGTGACTGATCAGGGGTCCCCTCGTCCTTAGACTTTTTCATCATCTGTACTATTATTATTATTATTATTATTATTATTATTATTATTATTATTATTATTATTATTATTATTATTATTATTATTATTATTATTATTATTATTATTATTATTATTATTATTATTATTATTATTATTATTATTATTATTATTATTATTATTATTATTATTATTATTATTGGTCTGTATGAACACTAACTATTATGGTGGGATGATTTGTGATCATGTTTGATCTTTTGGAACTTTTTACCCAGCTTACCACTTAGCTGGATGATCTATCTTTATTATTATACTTACGTTCTCTTTGTTTATTTTAGTAGAATAAAATGTGGTTGAATTGATTGTTGAGAATGATGGGAACGACTCACAACTAGATGACGCGAACTAAAACGAAAAGTTGTTCTTAGATGAAAGTAAGCTGGAATCTCTAACAAGCCAAATCATCTTCTTCAACCAAATCATTTTCATCTCGTGAATCCATGAGGGGAGTTTTTCATTCTTTCTCGTTATCTTCTCAAAATATTCATATCGTATCCTTTATGCCTAATCTTTAAGTGTGGGATTTTAATTCCACCATCTTAAAATCACAAAAAGTGAGCATATCCTATAATCAAACTCTAAGTGTGGGATCCTTTAAAGATCTACGCCTTAGTAGTGAACATTAGGGACAATGTTCCTTTAAGTGTGGGATACACGGTATGTCATACCGTAAAGTTCTTGACCTCTTGTCCTCCAAAGTAAATTCTTAAACTCATTTCTTGCTCAAAATTTTCAAATTTTTTTTTTACAAAAACTTAACTGATTTATCAGTCAACTTTTGTAAATTCTTAGATCTTTTGGTATGAAAAATACTTTTTAAGGATAATCACTTTTTAAGAATAAATAAATTACTTTGGAAGGTATGATAAGGCAGAATAAGGATCCCTTAAAAATGAAATGGTCATCTTCGAAGCATCGCATGACTTGGCGCATACACCCTATATTGTTGTGTGAGGAACTTGAACATTTAATAAGCATTCTTTTTAATGCTTCACCATTCAGATCTGTGTGTGTGCCGATGCATGTGTCTTAGAATTAGAACTTGTTCCTGGTATACGCTTCGAGACCATACCAAAGAGTACCGTACGCACTATAGGTGCAATTAGAGGATCTTGGCATTTATTAGGATTAAACCCATTTTTATCATATATCTATAAGCCTAACCCTGCCGATACTCAATTTTAGTATCAATGATCCACTTAGTAAACCCTGTTAAGCTGATTGAGCCCCATCGGTCGGTTCAGGAATCGCTTCCTGTCATTGCGGACCTTCCCGTCGGGACCGAGATTGGAGGGGTGGTTTTAAATTTATAATAGTCGGGGGGAGCCAAAACCTTCCGAACTACCTACTATTAGTGGGTACGAATACCTAATATTAGTATGTGGTAAGGATGATCCAGGGTCATTCCTCTCGACGGTAGAATTGAAACGGAACTCAATCATATAACTTAGTAATTAAGCTAGGGTTTTGATGGATTTGAAGGGTAATTGTTTTTGGGTTTTATATATATTTAAACTACTATAAACTAAGAAAGCATAAAAGTAAATGGGACACATTTAGCTAACAAACAAATAAACTTAGGTGTAAACACTAGGATCCAACTTATTTAGTTCCGGTTCTAAATTAGTATGTCACTGAGTACCTAGGCTATAATTTTGATCAGATCGGGTTGCTCAACCCCCAATGTCCGATAAGGACAAGTGACCCTTCTTGGAGATATCTCTTGGGTGCATGAATAAGGTAGCAAACCACCATTACAGGATATTATGACCGTTCTTAACACCTATGTCTAAATGTTATTACCTGATTGTGTACTGGTTGTTTACTTTGTTATTCTAAACCTATGGTTATGTGAGGTTAAGCATGTCTAAACATTTTGGACTATAGCTAAGTCCTCGCTTTCTTTCAAAACTCCTTTTTACTTATTTTAAGCTCAAGTACTTTTGTCAAGAAATAGACCCTCCTTTACAATCAGATGTTCATCCCTAGGTATCTTACGGTGTATAATGCATTCAGTTATTTCCACACCTTGTATAAATCTAAGTATACTTACGGTGTATAATACTGTTAAGGTTTATCATTTCCATAGCTTTATGTGTCCTAGTCCATGTTCAGGAAGGGTAACTTCCAGGTAATCCACGGTGTCATATGCCTACGACCGGTCCATAGCTTCCATGCATTTATACTTCACCAGTGGTGGTTCCAGCGCTATACTAAGTACTGGGCCATTTTACAGCATGTCCACAGCTTCATACAAAAACACAGATAACCATATCTACGTAGTATTCGGGTTTCCAAAGTCCTATCCTAAGGGAAATAGTCACGTGAAAGCCTGGAAAGGGTGAATGATAAGGTCTATTTATGCAAAGTTTAGACTGATAACAAAGTATAACAACTCTCATTTATACAGATATAGAATTAATGTAACATCATTCCTAACTATCTAAATCATGACAAACATACAAGCACTAATCACAAGGCATATCAATAAACATTTTTTACATTAATAAATCACAAACTTCCAACAAGAACATTATGATAAATTAATACTAGAAAGGATAGATAATACCGATACATGTTGCGAACAGAATAACAGCTTGTATTTCTTCGATTAATATCCAAGCATTACAACTGCTAGCCTCTACTAATTATATTACATAACTATTCTAAGAAGAAAGGATTCTCTCCTAATCATCTCACTAGTCCCCTAGAGAGAGAAGCTAGAGAGAGACTAGAGAGAGAAAGTAAGAGAGAGAAACTAGATGTGTGTGTGAATTGTGTGTGTTGGAGGTGTGGGATGTGAAATGAGGAGGTTAGGCCTTGTATTTATAGGCAAAGGCTTCCAATACTAGCTCCCACAACTCGATACCTTATTCTTTCGATTTTCACTGAAAATACCACCCCTAGCTCTAAAATTCGGCACCATAAGGGTAGTATCGGACACCATAAAGGGGGTATTAGACACCCATGGGGTAGTATTCAACACCAACAAGGGGGGTATACTCCCTCAAAGGGGTAGTATACCACCCTTAAGGGGTAGTATACGCCCCCATAGGGGTGGTATACGACCCTTAAGGGGTAGTATACGCCCCCTACAGGGGTGGTATGGCTTGGCTCTTTTGCTTGTGCACTGGATCGTAAGTCTTGGTCGCTTAGTCGGCTAGTCGTAGTTCGTTTGGCCCTAATTTCTTCATTCTTGGTCCGTTTTCAGCGTTCTTTATATCCACATTCTCGTAATCCCCTAAGGATCATAATGAAATAAACTAAGAACAATTTCAAGGTAATATGCTAAAATGTGTCCGTAGAACATGAGTGTATTGTTTATGCTTTATTTCGTACGTTTTTTTGACCATTTTAGTTGATTTTTAAAGCAACGTCTCATTTTTAGCCTTGATGACGATTTATGATGAAAAATTATTAATAGCAAGTTTTTTCATCAATTTTTCTGCTAAAAAGGTGGGAAATGTGTACGCAAAAACGTGACTTTTTACGTTAAATCAAATATTCCACACTTAGACGTTGCTTGTCCTCAAGCAACACTTCAACTATCCTGACTTAAAAAGAAGTTTTAAGGCCCAATTTTTGCAAATAATGATGTTTCTAATAGTAACCATTTCTTCATACAAGTAACCTATTTCAGAAGATAAGGTTAAATAAGATGATCATTCCAGAAATAAGAAATAGTTATCTTTGGGCATGCTTCTGATTCTCGTGATCTTTGGCATACATATGACTAGGCGATCTCACCAGGTGGTCACGCAATTCACTCAAAAGTGTCTCGGGTTTCCTATCTTTCTAATCAAAATAAATCGCTCAATAGCCAGTCATACAACATCCATCATCATAGGCTTACTCGAGAATCGTATCTCCACCTCTTAGGTGAGGACGATGCTAATTATCCCAAGACATTCATCGAGTTTTTGTGTGAGGGCTAAAGGGGTATGGATAGTGAATGTTTTTAGGGTTGAAGGGTTTTGCTTATCTTAGGACCTTTAAACTTATGAAAAATTTATTTAGATATACTTTTTAATGAAAACAGAAATGGATAATGATAAGGGAGTAAGATAGCTACTACGACTTCTATCTTTTTGAAAACACATGAAAGATTTATACATTTCAGGGATAGGAGTTTTCAGGAGATTTGAAGCACTTATCTTTATTTAAGATGACATATTTTTCATTTCATTTTTCTATATTTTTGGCTTAGAAGTTCTTTGCCAAAGAATTTGTAAGGAATTTTTATTTTCATACTGCCCTTTTGAGATCCTTTCTTACTTTCATTTTTCAATCTTTTGACATTCCGAATTTCACGTGGTGCAAATTTTTCACACCATAAGATTCTCGATCTTTTTGAGATTTTGATTATGGAAACGAACACGAGAAGTTTTCGAGTAAAACACGAAATTTATGAGTTTTGACTAAAAGCAAAAAGAATTTCTAAATATCATTTTTCAAAAATTTAAAACTCCCAAGATAAAATTTTGGTGGGTATGGAGGTGAATGGGTTTAAAACTTGGGTTTTCAAGAAACGAAAAGGTTAAGGCTCAACAGGGTTCACTAAGCGGATCATCGATACAAAAAATGAGTATCGGTAGGGTTAGGCTTGAAGAGATATGAGAAAATGGGTTTGTTTTCTAGGGAATGTCACATCTAATTGCACCTATACCGCGTACGTTACTCACCAATATGGTCTCGAAATACATACCAAGAGCAAGTTATAATTCAGAAATGCATGCATCGGCTCACACAACAAATGAATAGTGAAGTATTTAAAATGAATACTTTATAAAGGCTCAAGGTACCTCACTACAATTAATATGGGTTGTATGTGCTTAATCATGCGATGCCCCTAAGATTATTATTTCTTAATTTGAGAAATTTCTACCTTATTTACACTATTTTACAAAATAACTTACTCGTATTAAAAATGGTTCCTCTTAAAAATATCAAAATACAAAATAGCAGAGCAAACTGAATGAGTAGCGTAACTACTGTCGAAGTTAAGCTCATACTTTTCTTTGTTTTATGCAAAAATTTTAAACAATTTTTAAAGTGAGGAACATTTTCTGAGTTGCTATTTGGTATTAAAATTCTATCTATGGTATTCTATACCGCTATCCCACACTTAGAGGAACATTGTCCCTAATGTTCTCTTTAGTAGAGATTATACTGGAAGTATATTCCCACACTTTGAGTTTAAACATGTAATAAAATGTTTCTCAAGTGTTTGTTTTAGGTTGGAATCCCAACTTAGTGATAAGTTTAGGATATGGTATAGATTACTTTCATTAATTAACAGTACTTAAGTAAAGCAAAAAGATAAAAACGGAGAAAGGATGAAGAAACTCCCCAGATAGCTAAAGCTGAAGGACTAATATGTGCCGAGAAAGAAGAATTATTGAACTTGAAATCTTCGTTTTGCAGCAGCTCCATGAGGATTATTCATCTTTTAGGGGGCCTTGCCTTTAAATACGAAGATTGCCTCCCATTTCAACCAACATTTGTGAATCCATCTCTTAAGTGTGAACACGTTGGGTATGCATTATGCCAACTCTTTGTTTTATAGCTTTTATAAAAAGATAGTGTTCACTGCCCCAGAATATGAAAAGATATTTTCTACTACAAATCATTTGTTAATACACGTGTTTTTATGCTCGAAACACATGATTTAAAAGTTTTGAAAATGTTTCCTATTTTTCTAGGGACAAGTGTTGTAAAAAGCTAACAGTGTAAAATGAGTTTGGGGTTTTGAAAGCATTTTTGAGTTTAAATTTGCATACCCAATTGTGAATGATAGTCAGAGACTTTTCACTTATTCACACACATTTCTCTACTCAAAAGGATATTTAAAAGGATAGAATGTGTAGCATGAAGTGACGTCGTACTCAGGATGCATGTAGAATCAGTCACGATACACCAAATATTGGATAGAGATAATGGATAAGGATCCTAATCATCAAGAGATATTGTTATAACTCAATGACTCGTGATGATTTGAAAATCTTGAACCCAAGACCATAAATCTCTATCTCCCGAGATCTTTTTATGATGAACTGATGAATCTAAGGTTGTTCTTGTCAGCAGAGATCTCCAATTCCTTGATAATCCTATGTCTATTTCCTCATGTCCACTCCTTGATCAGCTTCTAATCTTAAGATATGACAGTGACATCTCTATAGCGAATGAATGGAGCCTGATGGTAGTAGTGGAAAGGTGGGTGGATGGATGGTTGAATGTGGGTGGATATGGTTGTGGTGATAATGGGTGGTAGTGATGATTTTGGGTTCCATGTAACGCCATGATGGCAACCAAGGATGTGGTAAAGTATAGATTTAGGATTTGGAAACATGAGAACCTATGGTGAACTTGAGGTGATCTAGCCGATGAGCTTTTCCCGGATAACCAGGATGTGATCATTTTTGTATCCTAAAGAACTATATCTCCCATGCAAAGCAATTCTCAAATGATTCCCAATTTAATGAACTATAGTGCTCCCCTTGTTATCTTTCCATTATACTACAAGATTCTTCATCCAAAGGCACCAGTCCCTGTTTGCTAGGCATTTGTACAGATAGAATAGACAAACGTGATCTAACAAACAAGTGATTATTCTCCAAATCATTAACTCACTGGTTTGCGAAAAAATTGTCAAAAAGAGAGTTTGAAAATGAAACAAACCAGTGTATGACATAGAGGCTACTTTTACACTGAAAGTGTTAGTTGCCTAATAATTTCATCGCAGCACAAACATCAGATTTGGAAATACTAGTTGAATCAGGTGAATTAGGCAGCCAAGTATAAATATTTTCGAAACACATATTTTTCAACAAGTTTAAGCATAGTACACATATTGACATACAAATCATGTAATTAAGATAAATCATTTAAAGATCTTGTGTATGTTCACAGAAATATATGTAAGTACCTCAAATGCTCAAAATATATGAGTGGGGATGTAAGATAACTAGGGCTCCTAAATTTCATGATTTCTAGTAGGTTTCTATGTTTGTGAGTGAATGGACATTGAGAACTTGAGATGTTTAAATAATGGTGAAAGATGGATGTTGCAATAAGGTCCAAACAAGTGGGAGTAGGAAGTTTTAAGGTTTTGACAAAAAATTTGATGAAGTAATTTCGCAAACCATCCTTTTTGTTCACTTAAATTTGGAAAAATGTTGATTATGCCTTTTAGGGTTTCATTTTCTTCTTATTTGGGTTAGTTGACTACTTATCCTACTAATACTATTAAAGCTACGTTAGACACGGGTTACCTCCTAAAAAGCGCTTGTTTTTGTTCGAGTCTCTAGCTTGACTCTAGCACTACTTATAAGGAAATCCTAGCGGCTCCCTTGCATCCATCAGTAGACATAAGGGGTAGTATTGGTACATACCTAAAAGTTTAAAGAAAGTAAAGGCTAGGGTATGTCCAATATAAGGAGATGGTTCAAAGTGAGGGAATTGTTCTACTGTAGGTATAACAGTTCTCTCAACTTCTAATAACTTCTTTGGTTGGATTGACAGAATGGGTTGGTCAAAGGAATCCTCACCTCTCCATGATGTATAAGACATTATATGGTGGAGAGATAGTTTGTAGGGAAACCATGACGCAGAACCCACCTTGCTTCCTATGGTCTTATGGTCAATGATTATGTTGTACTATGGGCATGGAGGTGGGACAATATCTGTTATTGTCTCCAATCTTGTAGCAACATTCTCATCGACTTCTTGGGTGACTGGATGGTCTAAGGCAATTAAGGGTTCAACCAGATCAAGGGGTGAAAAGATATGTGGGACATCTTTAAACACAACTTGTTGCGGGATGTTGTTAACCACGTCGGTTTGAGTTGGCATGAAATCACTTCTCAGAGATGGTGCGCATTCCTCCAGTCCTTCTGAAGTTGGGTCTTCTGTGTAATTCTCCACCTCCAGGATATCTATCTCTATCTCTTCGTCTACCTCATCATACTCGTCACTCCGGCCGGAAGTTTCAAGTTGCAATGGTTTGGAAAGTTCCTCTAGAATGAACTCCTCGTTGGTCTCAGATGTAGATAGGTTAAGAATGGGTGGAAGTGTGGATTTAGAAGACTGGGTAGATGTAGGGGTGGAAGGAATTTTGCAACTAGACTCATGAGAATGAAAGTCTGTATAAAATGATGTAGATGTGGTTTGCCTTTCATCTTCCTGTAGCCTATAATCAGTTGTAACTTGACTCCTAGTTTCCTTACTTCTCACTTGGACTAGTGCATCTATTTCAGACAGCTTATCAGAACATTTTTAAGCATGTCATATTGTTCTTTTATTAATTGTTCAAATGGGGTTTGAGAGGGTGAAGGAGTAGCATAACTGCTGAGATAAGCTATGGGTGTATCTCTCAAGTCAGAACTTTCATACGGTAGTGGTTCATGTACAGGGCAAGATGAGTGTGGATAGATATTGAATGGTTCATGATAGTAAGGCCGGTATTGATGTGTTTGGAAAGCATAAGGGTCATAATGATATTGTAATTGAGGATCTAAGTACCTTATGTTATCCTAGTAAATCATACTATTCCTTTGACATTCGTTATCTAAGTGGGCATCACTCCTACGTTTATCTCGGATTGATTTAGCAAGACTATCAATTTGATCTTTTAGTTATTTTTGAGTTGCCATTTCCCAAGTTATCAGAAAAGACATCACACGAAGAAGGTTTAAGAATTAAAGTTGGGTTGAGAAAGGAAGTTTAATCTAAGCTAAGCTAAGGTAATCTAATCTAATCTATTCAAACTACGCTAATCTACGGCAGAAATAACTTCTGACATAGATGGTGAATCCAAGTCAAAAGGATCGCTTAAAAACTACTTTATCTAAACAAGCTCCAAATTGTACTACCGTCCCCGGCAGCGGCGCCAAAAACCTGATCGAGCCCCAGCGGTCGGTTCAGGGATCGCTTCCTGTCGTTGCGTGCCTTCCCTTTGGGACCGTGATCGGAGGGGTGGTTTTAAATTTATAATAGTCGGGGGGAGCCAAAACCTTCTGAACTACCTACTATTACTGGGTACGAATACCTGATATTAGTATGCGGTAAGGATGATCCAGGGTCGTTCCTCTCGATGGTAGAATTGAAACGGAACTCATTCAGATAACTTAGTAATTAAGCTAGGGTTTTGATGGATTTCAAGGGTAATTGTTTTTGGGTTTTATATATATTTAAACTACTGTAAACTAAGAAAGCATAAAAGTAAATGGAGGCTAGAAGATATGCATTAAATAAGGATAACAAAGACGTGGTTCACCATGATTTAGGATAACGTTTTGTTGGAATGATGATTATTGGGAACACATTTAGCTAACAAACAAATAAACTTAGGTGTAAACACTAGGACCTTACTTATTTAGTTCCCGTTCTAAATGAGTATGTCACTGAGTACCTAGGCTATCATGATTCTGATTAGATCAGGTTGCTGAACCCCCAATGTCCGATAAGGACAAGTGACCCTTCTTGGAGATATCTCCTGGGTGCATGAATAAGGTAGCAAACTGCCATTATAGGATATTCTGATCGTTCTTAGCACCTATGTTTAAATGTTATAACCTAATAGTGTACTGGTTGTTTACTTTGTTATTCTAAACCTACGGTTATGTGAGGTTAAGCATGTTTAAACATTTTGGACTATATTTAAGTCCTCGCTTTCTTTCAAAACTCCCTTTTTACTTATTTAAGCTCAAGTACTTCCGTCATGAAATAGACCCTCCCTTACAATCAGACGTTCATCCCTAGGTATCTTACGGTGTATAATGCATTCAGTTATTTCCACACCTTGTATGAATCTAAGTATACTTACGGTGTATAATACTGTTAAGGTTTAGCATTTCCACAACTTCCAGGTAATCCACGGTGTCATATGCCTACGACCGGTCCGTATTTTTCAAGCATTTGTACTTCACCGGTGGTGGTTCCAGCGCTATACTAAGTACTGGGCCGTTTTACAGCATGTCCACAGCTTCATACAAAAGCATAGATAACCATATCTACGTAGTATTCGGGTTTGCAAAGTCCTATCCTAAGGGAAATAGTCACGTGAAAGCCTGGAAAGGGTGAATGATAAGGTCTATTTATGCAAAGTTTAGACTGATAACAAAGTATAACAACTCCCATTTGTACAGATATAGAATTAATGTAACATCATTCCTAACTATCTAAATCATGGTAATCATACAAGCAACTAATCACAAGGCATATCAATAAACATTTTTTACATTAATAAATCACAAACACCAAACAAGAACTTTATGATAAATTAATACTAGAAAGGATAGGTAATACCGATACATGTTGCGAACAGAATAACAGCTTGTATTTCTTTGATTAATATCCAAGCATTACAACCGCTAGCCTCTACTAATTATATTACATAACTATTCTAAGAAGAAAGGATTCTATCCTAATCTTCTCACTAGTCCCCTAGAGAGAGAAACTAGAGAGAGACTAGAGAGAGAACCTAGAGAGAGAAACTAGATGTGTGTGTGAATTGTGTGTGTTGGAGGTGTGGGATGTGAAATGAGGAGGTTAGGCCTTGTATTTATAGGCAAAGTCTTCCAATACTAGCTCCCACAACTCGACAACATATTCTTTCGATTTGCACTGAAATACCACCCCTAGCTCAAAAATTAAGCACCATAAGGGTAGTATCGGACACCATAAAGGGGGTATTAGACACCCACGGGGTAGTATTCAGCACCAAAAAGGGGGGTATACACCCTCAAAGGGGTAGTATACCACCCTTAAGGGGTAGTATACGCCCCCATAGGGGTGGTATACGGCCCTTAAGGGGTAGTATATGCCCCCTACAGGGGTGGTATACGAATAACAGCTCCCATTTATATAGATATAGAATTAATGTAACATCATTCCTAACTATCTAAATCATGGCAAACATACAAGCAACTAATCACAAGGCATATCAATAAACATTTTTTACATTAATAAATCACAAACATCAAACAAGAACTTTATGATAAATTAATACTGGAAAGGATAGGTAATACCGATACATGTTGCGAACAGAATAACAGCTTGTATTTCTTCGATTAATATCCAAGCATTACAACCGCTAGCCTCTACTAATTATATTACATAACTATTCTAAGAAGAAAGGATTCTCTCCTAATCTTCTCACTAGTCCCCTAGAGAGAGAAACTAGAGAGAGACTAGAGAGAGAACCTAGAGAGAGAAACTATATGTGTGTGTGAATTGTGTGTGTTGGAGGTGTGGGATGTGAAATGAGGAGGTTAGGCCTTGTATTTATAGGCAAAGGCTTCCAATACTAGATCCCATAACTCGACACCTTATTCTTTCGATTTGCACTGAATTACCACCCCTAGCTCAAAAATTAATCACCATAAGGGTAGTATCGGACACCATAAAGGGGGTATTAGACACCCACGGGGTAGTATTCAGCACAAAAAAGGGGGGTATACACCCTCAAACGGGTAGTATACCACCCTTAAGGGGTAGTATACGCCCCCATAGGGGTGGTATACGGCCCTTAAGGGGTAGTTTATGCCCCCTAAAGGGGTCGTATGGCTTGGCTCTTTTGCTTGTGCACTGGATCGTAAGTCTTGGTCGCTTAGTCGGCTAGTCGTAGTTCGTTTGGCCCTAACTTCTTCATTCTTTGTCCGTTTTCAGCGTTCTTTATATCCACATTCTCGTAATCACCTGAGGATCATAATGAAATAAACTAAGAACAATTTCAAGGTAATATGCTAAAATGTGTCCGTAGAACACGACAGTATCGTTTATGCTTTATTTCATACGTTATTTGACCATTTTAGTTGATTTTTAAAGCAATGCCTCATTTTTAGCCTTGATGACGATTTATGATGAAAAATATTAATATCAAGTGTTTTCATCAAGTTTGGTGCAAAAAAGTGGGAAATGTGTACGTAAAAACATGACTTTTTACGTCACATCTTGAGACTTAACATTTTCATTTCTTAAGAACCCAAATATTTTAAAACCCATTCCTTTCCATACCCACCAAAACCTTATCTTAGAATTTTTAAATTTTTGAAAAATGCTATTTAGATATTCTTTTTGCTTTCACTCCAAAAATCACAAATTTCGTGTTTTACTAAAAACTTCTCGTGTGCGTTCCCAAAATCAAATCTCAAAAGATCGAGTATCTTGCGGTGCGAAAAATTGGCACTAAGTAAAATTCGAAATATATATATATCATCTAAATGAAGCTAAGTGCTTCAAAATCTCCTGAAAACTCCGATCTCTTAAAAATATCAAACTTCCATGTGTTTTCAAAAAGATATAAGTCAAAATAGCTATCTTCCTCCCTTTCCGTTATCCGTTTCCGTTTTCATTAAAAAGCATATCTAGATAAGGTTTTTTATAAGCTTAAAAATTTCTAAGATTAGCATACCCTTTAAACCTCAAAACTACCCTTTTTCCATACCCATTAACCCTTACCCAAAAATTACAACCCAACAAAAATGCCTTGGGATAATTATCACCATCCTTATTTGGAGTGGTGGAGATGCGATTCTCGACCAAGCCTATGACGATAAGCGTTGCATGACTGGCTATGACCGATTTCATTTCTTAATAGAATAGGAAACCCGATACACTTTCTGAGTGAATTGAGTGACCACCTGTGAGGATCGCCCAGTCATGTACTTCTACATCTCGAGAGTTGCAAAGTATGCTAAATGGACAACTAGTTCAGTTTTAAGATTTCTTATTCTACTGATGCTTACTTTTTGAAATAATTTACTTATTTTGAGGAAGTGATGTCCTTGGAAAATATCTTTTCTCATCAAACGTTCCATTTTCTCAAAACCTAGAGCGAAATGAGATACGGGTTGCTTGAGGACAAGCAAAAGTCAAAATGTGGGATATTTGATTTGACGTAAAAAGTCATGTTCTACGCACATCTTTTACTTCATATTCAGCACTTAATTGACAAAAACATGCAAATAAAGCTCACATTTACCACATTTTGTTAAAAAGGCCAAAACTTTAAGTATTTCGAAAACAACGGTAAATGGACGAAAAACACACTTAAATAGGCATAATTCGTTCGACATGCTATTTTATCTTAAAACTCCGATCTGGGACTTAATAGTTATTTTAAAATGTAGGTCTGGAGATTACGAACGTGTGGATATAAAGAACGTTGAAAACGGATCAAGAACGAAGAAACTAGATCCAAACGAACTACGACCAAGCAACCGAGACTTACGATCCAGTGCACAAGACCACGACCAGGGAGTACACCACCCCACAGGGGCCGTATACCCCCCACTAGGGGCCGTATACCACCCCTAAGGGGCCGTATACGCCCCTATAAGGGCTGTAAACCCCCCTAAAAGGGTGGTATACCCCCCCTAGGTGGTGGTATACCCCTTCTACAATGCCGGATACGCCCCTTTGGGTAACAAATACTACCCTTTTGGTGTCGAATACCACCCCAAAGCTATCCAATACTACCCCTTTGGTGTCCAATACTACCCTTTTGTTGCCGAATTTCTAAGTTAGGGGTGGTATTTCAGTGCAAATTGGAAAAATCGGGTGTCGAATTGTGGAGCTTGCTTAGTGATCCATTTTCCTATAAATACAAAACCAACCTCCTCATTCAACATACCTTCAATTTCCATTCTTCATTCAACAATTTACTCTTTCACATATTTTCTTTCTTAGTTAGTTAGTTTCTCTCTCTAACTTCTCTCTCTAGAGGGTTAGAGAATAATTAGTGGGTAGCTAGTAGATTAGAGTAGAGATTTGCTTTGTAATCAAGGAGTATTGGTGTTCAAAATTTTATTCAAGGATTACAAGTTCTTTTCTCTTGTTACGCTGCCCTATTATCTGGTGATATCTATTCTCTCATACTGTTATTATGTGATTTATCCATGCATAGTATTATGGTATGTGCTTTATTTATTGTCATGTTTATTGAGTAGTGTAATATTGTGATTGTTGAAATGTAGATGTTTAGGAGTAGGGATGATGTTAAATTAATCTTTAATTAAATATGTGATTGGAAATTGCTATGTTATGTATCGGGTTAAATTTCTCAAGATGTAGATCTAAACCACCCATTTCACCCTTTCCAAGCTTTCACGTGACAAATACTTTAGAATTAGGACTTGATCAACCCTAGTATCGGTAGATAGTTATCTGCTTTTTTGTATGAAACTGTGGACATGCTGTAAAACGGCCCAGTACTTAGTATAGCGCTGAAAACACCTCTGGTGGAGTACAAATGCGTGGAAGCTACGGACCGGTCGTAAGCAAATGACATCGTGGATACCTGGAAGTTACCCTTCCTGAACATGGTCTAGGTATATATTAAAGCTGTGAAATTACTGAAAAACATAGTATACACCGTGAAACAAACCTAGGGATAAATGTTTGATCGCAAAGGAGGGTCTACCCCTTGACAGAAGTATTTGTGCTCCTCAATTAAATTTAAGGGATCTTGAAAAGAAAGAGAACATTCAGCTGTAGTGTAGGATGCTTAAACCCCTTGATCCAATATAACTGATAGTTTAACATACATTAGCAAGCAATTAGTATGAGCCCTAATAGAATCAGTTAGAATTAGGTGTTAAGAAAGGTCAAAAATTAAATATCGGTCTGTTGCCTTATTCATGCACCCAGGAGCTAACTCCAAGAAGGGTCACTTGTCCTTATCGGACAATTGGGGGCTGAGCAACCTGATCTGATCAGACTCATGATAACCTAGTTATTCAGTGACATACGACTTAGGGTTTCCACTTAAATCGTAGGGTGCTAGTGTCTACACCAAACCTCTGATGATTTTACTAAGGCAAGTCTCCAATCACCTTTTATAATGAACATCATCCCAAATCTGAATATTAAAACTTCAACAATCACAATCTCTATCTATCTGCTTACCCTATCCGTAGTTTAGAATTTACTTTCCTACATTTTAGTTAAATTAGAAAATATCAAAAACAAACCCTACCTGCTGTATTAAAACCATCCAATTAGCTTTTATTATTCTGAGGTATTCACTTCATTTCGATTCGCTCTGATTTTAAGAACAACACCTGAGTCAGACTTACCGCTTACTACCCTAATACCCTTAGAGCAGTAGGTAGTAATAAAGCTTAGGCTTCCCAGCAAAATATAAATTTAAAACACACATTGATTCGCAGCCGGAAGGTTGGACCAACGACCGGGGTAAAACCCGACCGACCGTTCGGAGGCGATCACCGACGTTGCAGAACACCTTCTTGTTGGTTAGAAGCAGGAGAGAAACTGTTTGCAGGTCCTGATATTGTTCAGATTACTGCTGATAAAGTGGCAATTGCTCGTGAAAAATTGAAAGCAGCCAGAGATAGACATAAATAGTATGCAGATCCACGCAGGCGACCTGTTTCTTTAGTTGAGGGTGAGTTAGTTTATTTGAAAGTTTCTCCTTGGAAGGGTGTGATTCAGTTTGGAAAAAGAGGAAAACTTGCTCCCAGGTACATTGGTCCCTTCAGGATTCGTCAGGTTGTTAATGATCAGATAGTGGCACTTGATCTTCCTTTTGAACTCATTGGTATTCATGATACATTTAATGTTTGTTATTTGAGAAAATGCAATGTTGAAGATCAATCACAAGTTCTTCCGTTACAAGACTTGCGAGTTGATCAGAGTCAGAAACTGGTAGAGGAACCAGTTGAGTTGTTAGATAGAAAGGTTACTAAACTTCGTAAGAAACAGATTCCTATGGTGTTAGTAAAGATGGAAACATAGTTTGGGTTCGAACCTTACGTGGGAAGCCGAGGTTAGAATGAGGTCTCCTTATCCTAGTTTGTTTGATCGTGGTGAGATTTCGGGGATGAAATCTCCTTAAGGTAGGGTGATTTGTAACACCCACCTTAGAGGCCTAGTAATATTCGGTAGGGTGGGCAATATACGATTTGAAACCGTTTAAACCGAGAAACCGAACCGAATAAAACTGATTTTAGACCGAACCGAATTAAATAGGTTTTAACCGAAACCGAATTCATTAAACGGTTTACGGTTCGGTTAATGGTTTCAAAAAGATTTTAAACGCTTAAACCGAACACCGAATTCAAACATACTATATATTTATATTATTTTAAATATATGTATAATTAGTAATAATAATAATTTTTATATTATATTTAGTATGTTACATACATTCAAACCCAACCCATACATAAACTAAACTAAAAAGCCCAACTAGTACATTATTTAGTTACTTTGTTTGACGTAAATACATTTAACCCGTAGATATATTTTGTTTAACTGTGTTAGTTTAATGTTATAATTCTACAGCTTGTAACTTACTATTGTATTGTAGACTTGGGGACTTAACATTCTAAATTCTACAAGTGAATTGTCATTTTAAAATTATGTACAATAATGGAAACTGCAAAATTTAAGCACAAGAAACAACGATTCGGTTTTTGGTTTAAAACCGGTTTCAAACCGAAACCGAACCGTATTCCAATTCGGTTTACGGTTCGGTTAAATACATCAAATTCGGTTTACAGTTCGGTTTACGGTTTGCTTCCTAAAAATTTCCAAACCGAAGAAACCAAACCGAATTCAAACCATAAACCGTAGACCGCACCGATGAACACCCTTAATATTCGGTAAATTCCTGACTCTAAATTAATTGTTTAATGTGTTAGGAATTTTAATTGTTCATTTCGTTATGTTTATTATAAATAACTAGCTAAAAAGTCGCATGCTTTATTGTGACTAATGAATTATTACTTATTTTAACTTTTTATAGTTAACGGTAAAATAAAATTGTTAGAATCGTAAATGGTTTTCACGTTCTAGATAATAGGTTGAGAAGGGGACTAATTTTAAATAGATATGGGGTCGGTTGGAATGTTAGCCGACCTATTTATCACTTTCCTAAATAGGAAAGTTTACTTAAATGTTCACAAACCCACATCCACACAAACACTTAAAAACCAAGAAGGGTTAAGTATCTGGAAATGCATCAAACTTGTCTTGAATGTCTATTGTATGTATCATACTTATGGGAGGTGTATTTAATGCATCAAACTTTCAAAAACGGTTTATTGTATGTATTTTGATGATGTGTCATCTTCTAAGGACGCCATGTGGCATCTTAAACGGACGACACATCATCAAAATACATACAATAAACTGTTTTTGTAAGTTGGATGCATTAAATACACCTCCCATAAGTATGATACATACAATAGACATTATAAGCAACTTGTAAGTTTAAATTTGGACAAGTTGGATGCATTTCCAGATACTTAACCCAACCAAGAAACCAAAACTTGCAAACAAAATTTGGAGTTATGATTTTGGTTTAAGCTTCATCACCATCATCTTAAGCAACTTGTAAGTTTAAATTCTTGAATTTATATTCATAAATTTCTTTGATTTAATTTGATAGATAAATAAGTTTAGATGATGTTGAAGTTGATATATAATGTTATTGATGCTATATGATTGTTGTTATTATTGTTATTTGTTGTTAGAAAATGAGTTAAAGGTTTTGGTTCAAGAATTCGGGTTTGGGTTTTTGGCCTGCTAAAAATCGCTGGAGGGTGAGTGGAACCCGGCGGGTAGACCCGTTATCAGGCAGGTAGTATGACAAAAGGGGGAACCCGGCTGGTAACACGGGAACCCGACTGCTCCTCTAGGCTATAAAATGAGGTTTTGTTCTGTTACCACAAAAGTTAAAGTACCCGGATGTTTTGCCGGTTACCCGGCTGATTCCCTTTCTACCTGGCGGGTAGTAATGGAACACGGCGGGTACTCTGTGCTTTCAGAAATTTGAATTTTTAACTCTTAAATTGTAATAATTCTTGTTCTAGCTTAAATATTGATGTATTGTATATATAACTAAAATAAATTATACATGTTGTGGAATAAGTTACTAACTTATATTCCATTTTGTTCTCAGATACGGAGAAGACTCGGTAACATAAGAATTCTGAGTTAACAGCTCAGACTATCAAGTGAGTGGATCTGTAACTCTTAGTATACTTTAGTTGTAACAAGTTTGGTTACAACGGGTAAACGTAGTACTACTACTTGATCGGCTGTTTAGTCTGATATGATAATTATATTGATTATGTGCTAATTGGCCATTGGGAATTATTTGCATTATTCGGAGGTCAACACTGGTTGGGCTTAGTTGTTATTGTTGGACACGTCAGGGGTTCCTTGTAGACATAGTTAATAGTGACATGTGGCGTGTGAAGATAACAACAAGCTATCGGTTAATTATTGTATTGGCCTGCAGTTGATTTTAAGTGTTCTTTGGAGGATACTTCAAGAACCACCGATCCTCTTGGGGTTATGTGTTTACGATTATTGCTGTAAACAGGGTTGTTATGCTGAGTTAGACTGTCAGTTATACATTCACTCGCTTAGCCTTGTGCTAATCCCATCACCCTACTTCTTGCAGATTATGTTTTGATATGACTGATAGGGGCAAGAAGCTTTGTATTATGGAATGTTTGATAATCGGTTACTCTGATAATGTTTTGGGAAACTTAATGTTGTGTTTATATTATATAACACCCAGATTTATGTATTTTGTTTATGAATAGTATAACTGTGATGTATTATGAGTAATGTAAATTATCAATATATGTTTTGACCAAACGCTTCCGAATATCATAAAAAAATTTGGTTCTGAAATAAGGGGTGTTATAATATATATATATATATATATAACGAATATGTCATATATATATACACACGCAAACAACTACTTAATATATGTATATAATATTATCACAAACGCAAATCGTAACATAGATATATTTATTCTGAGAAATACTATTATTCAAAAACATCACTGATATCGCGTAAAAGGTCATATTTTAACCTCTGATATCTCTCTCATTCTGGAACAATACTTGGCTTTCGGACTCAAATAATACACAAATTAATGAAACTTTACCAAGAAGGTCTAAATAAAGTTGCACGAGAAAAATCAAGCAAAACGGACAAAAAATGAAGATTCCACATGCAGTTGAAGATTCAAGGCATCCGAGATAAGATTTTAGATAAAGTAACCATCACTGAGATTTCTCTTACCCAAGATCTTCGTTTTCAAATTACAAATCTAACAGAAGAAAAATCAACAAAAACGGATGAAGAACGAAGATTCTACGTATACCGGAAGATTCAAACGATTCGCACGAGACATCTAAAGACCAAGGAAACATTTCAGAGATTTCTTTTCATCAAAGTCTTCATTTTTGAAAAACAAATCCAAAAAAGAATCGACGAAAATGGACGCATAACGAAGAAGATACACGCGAATCAAGAAACAAGCAAAAGACGGCGAACCGGGGCGGCAGCATGCCCGCTGCCGCCGGCCACCATAGTGGCGGCACTGGCTGCCCTGCTCCCGTCCCCCTGCCGCTTTTTCTTCCTTGCTCGTAATCGCCTGGTACACGTGCTAGACCTTTTTATGCAACTTTAGGGTACATGTGCTAGACCTCTCCACGCTTTAGGGTACATGTGCTAGCTACTTTACCACCTTTTGTAACATAGGCTTCAAGATGCTAACATGCTCCCATCTTCAATTATAAATAGGAACCTCATGGTTCATTTCAAGACACACCTCACACACTCTTGGAATCACAAAATTCCACTTTCTCACTCTAGAAATTCCGGGTAATATCTAAACTTTTATCATACTTGTTTTATTTTATATTTTAAATATGCATTATTAATTGGTATGTGATCTATTTGTTGCCATGAATTGCGAGTAGTTTATTATTGTGATTGTTGATGATGTAGATAATTATAAGTAGGGATGAAATTATATAATTAGTGTACGACAATCGTAAAGTGATATGACGGCCCCTATTCGACTGTATATTCGATATAGTACTGGAAATGCTTTCAAGCAGAATACAAATGTATGGAAGTCATAAACGACCGAAGGAAGTCATATCACTGGAATTAGCTCTGGTTTAACAATTGGAATTCAGAAAGGATAATACAACTTGACAACTAACTGGTATATCCTACGAAAGTCAACACACTATAAAGTAATGTTCGAAAAAACGTTCAGATAAAAGAGGAATTAGTAACCCTTGTACTGTTGAGACTATATGAACTTAAGTTAAATTTATGGAGTACCCTTTCTGGATATCCACGTGACTGCAACCTAGTAATAAGGACCTGATCAACCTTATTTATGGTAAGTAGTTATCTGTACCCATGACATGCAATAAGTAAGACACAGTGAAATCACTCGTTGTATATATTAGGTTTACATTTCTGCACTGCTTTACATTTAGTTAGTTTAGGGTGTCATTCTCACTGTTAATTACTCTTGACCGCGTGTTGGATGTAAGAAGCCATTGAACTACCATGTAAAGTACATTCTCTAATTACTGAAAGACATGGTCTGCATATGAAACATGTTAACTGCGAATAATCCAGGGATGTATAACTGTTTGAAAAGGAGAGACTTATGTCGTAAGTCGAAGTAACCAAGCTTTAGTAATTAACAACAAGGCTTAGAAATAGAGTAAAGTTCTAGCGACCTAGAATCCTTAAAACACTAAGTCTTACAAAATCGGCGGTTTAAACATACAAAGTTATTAATCTGCATGCTAATAAAATAGTAAACTATCTTAGGGGTTAAGAACGGTCGGACCTATGAGACGATACGCTGCTGATTCATGCACCTCGGTATAAAACCAAGATAGGTTGCTTGTCTTTCAACCAGATAAGTATTGGAAGTTTGCGTATTGCTCCGATTAGAATCATGATAACCTAGTTCCTAGTGACATGCCAATGGGAAAATTAGTTGGTAGGGCTCTGGAGTTTATACCTAATAGATTACTTATTATGTTAAGTACTGTCCCTATTTAATCAGTCATCCCGAAATATTAATTATCAAAGTCTCAACAACCACATATTTATCTTTATCTGCTTTCCTGTATTTTAATTTCCTGCAATTTACTTTCCTGCACATTAATTATTTATCTTTAGTTTTAAAACCCTCAAACCTACCTACTTTGTTCCATCCTAAATACTTCCCTACCGAAAGCACCAGCTTTAGTCACCCACACGTTTCGATTCATAGAACGATCTTAGGTTATACTTACCGCGTACTAACCAGAGTAAGTAGTACATATAATTTAAGTCCCGCTATTTATAAATATTAAAACCCCTGTTGGCTCTCGATTAGTTACCATCAACGACACCGACGCTTTCGGGTGCCATCAAGCTTTTGGCGCCGCTGCCGGGGAGGTCGTAAACGTACGATTCAAAGCCGCCTTAAGTAGTAGTATTTAGGAGATCCTTTCGATCGAAATCTTCTCAAAAATCCTTCGAAAGTTAATTTAAGTAATTATGTATTAATTAAGTATTAGTTAATTAGGATAAGTATTAGTTTAAAAATGACAACTCGAGAACCCACTTCTTGCCTCATTTCAAAGGATGAATTGAAGGCAATAGATGATGCGGAATTCTTTAAGTACTTAGAAAAAGAGATAGGATCTGATTTCTTTTCACCTTCTTTCTCTAAAGCTAAGGAAACCTCCGAAATCCAAGAAGAATTTAGGACACCACTTTTCATTCAAAAACATTGTCTGGACTTTGATAACACGGATCAGTTACCTGACCTTTTAAAATCTCCTTAAGATCACTCTCCAACTTTTCATTCACCTAATTTACCAAATTCTGTCCACTTCAATTATCTCTCCGAAGATGATTATGAAGTCAAACCTCCGAAATTACGTGACTTAATCACCCTCATTCCTGAAATATCAGTATATTCCCAAACCCTGTCCGATTCTTGTAATGACGGCATCTTTCCATTCCTTTCTCATAAACACAAATACACCATTTATCAAGTGGAGGATAAAGTTCCATCAGTCGAGTTAGAATAACCTTGTTTTGAAGAACGCCACCTCAGTGCTTCAATCAATTCTTCCCGTAGGGAAGATGTCTATAAAGCATTCGTTAGGCAATTAAAATATGTCGACATCCCATTTTCCTATGAACAACGAGAGACGATTGTCTAAGTGTCGCCTATAATTAAATTCTGATTTCATCCGACACTAACCTTAGTGACGCATGACCCTGATACCGACACTTGGACCCGACACTTGCTTAAGTTTCGCCCCTTATGCGTCACTTCCTCAAGTGACGCTATAAGTGTCGCATGAAACAGAACCCAGATTTTTACTAAGCGTCGAGACCTAAAATTTTATCACTTGATTTCACCCAAATTCAAATTTTAGATACGCTTTTCATTAAAGCAATATAGTAGACATACAAATTTTCCAAGCTGACCTGGCAGCTCGACCCCAAATTCAAATAAAAATTTTGGACATAAAAATTTTATCACTTGATTTCACCCAAATTCAAATGTTGGACATTACTAGTTGGATGAACAACTAGCATAGGTTATCTTTAAAGATACCTACTTATTTTATTTAAACTTGCGCGTTATAAATGCCCGGCATGTTACAGTCTTCGGACACCCCATTTTACTTCACCACATTTGCTTCATTGCAACTCTTCAGGCTCAGGTGAGTCTCATAGCCCTGACTTTTTACTGTTTTTACTCCCGAGGTGTGAATACATGCTCTAACTGTTTTATACGTGAACACGAGTACAAAACTCGCTATATTCTGCATGAGCTGTTTTCTAATCACTTATAAGTCCTCTACGATCATAGTTCTGGTAATA
The DNA here is from genome assembly GCA_963422505.1 of Pseudognaphalium luteoalbum. Taxonomy (NCBI): domain Eukaryota; kingdom Viridiplantae; phylum Streptophyta; class Magnoliopsida; order Asterales; family Asteraceae; genus Pseudognaphalium; species Pseudognaphalium luteoalbum. The sequence continues at coordinate 57,347,250 of OY730196.1, forward strand.
CTTTATGTAGCACGAATGTTAGTGTATGGTACCATATAGGACTGACCATCCTCGTCCGGGTCAGCAAGCACTGACTGGTTAAACTGACGCATTAAATTTTGTTCATACGAGTGTAGATTAGACACTCGGCCGGAGGCACCCACGATCAGGCACTTTATTGTGATCCTGACACTAACGTTAAGCGCAGATTATGACCTCATGGCAGATATATACATCATTTGATTCATTTCAAACGGTTATCATTAAATGTTGCGGTTCACACTTACATATTTATTATGCAAACCTGTGAGCTCACCAGCGTTAGCTGACCTTTTTAGGATGTGTTCTCAGGTACCCAACAGCAGTAGGACCTGTTCACTCAGGATGCCCATAGCTCGAGTCAGCATACACATCAGGAGATTATTTTGCATTCTTACATTTTGTAACTAAGTTATGCCGATTAATCTCTAAGCATTATAATTATTGGGCTTTTGTAAACATTTATACATTGTAAAACTTTATATTATCAATGTATCTGTAAAACAACGCATATAGAGTCGTTTATTATATGCCCTGTGTGTTTTGATTATTCATTAGTAGCACCCCAAAGCTTGCTTCCGCTAAACAGTAAATTTGGGGGTGTTACAGATTGGTATCAGAGCCTAAGGTTATAGTAAACTAGGTTGATTTAGTGGGCCTAGACTATGACCGTTAGGCAGTATTCCTTATTAAATATGATTAGGTTCAGTGATTGTATTGTATTGGTTTAATTTAACATAGCCTGATCAACTATGTACAATTAAAAGAATATGATGTGAGATCTGAAAGGAGTCATGACTGAACAGGATACACTAGTTGACTCTGACCACGAGAGAAACCGGGACTCAAACATGTCTGTGTTAGAAACTTTAGGCTATTATATGATATATATATATATATATATATATATATGTATGTATGTTGCGATGCACACCGGTCATTGAAATTTCTAATGGAGATGCAGCACAACAGTGGGTTTTAAATTTGTAAGGCTGGGGCCTAGGGTTACTACTATTGCTAATCTAAGGGCTAGCAAAGGATAAGTATGACCTAGAGTCGTTCTTCAAAACGTGACGAATTGAAACTAGGAGGATTTAGGAACTTTTATGGACTTAGCTGGGGTTCAGAAAGATAGTTTTGGTTTTGGGTTTTTCTAAATTAAAGTTAAAATAAACTAAAAGGGTGGAAGTTACTTCGGGCGTTTAACAATTAATGCGATTGTCTACTATTAAGTGGTTTAGGTGAAGTTAGATAAGAGGAGTTCTAACGAGGATAAATTTGTAGGTTAATGTGAGCTATTCTACAGTCCTTCTACTGGTCTAACGCGAATGTGTCCACAATCAGGCAAATAGAATGTCACATGGGTTGCAGAATATATTAAAACATACACCGAAAGTTCTCTCAAATGCATATCCATATTATCCAACAGTTAATCTCAATTCCTATTCCCCAATCTCGGTCATCAGAGACGTCCAAATCATGGCACAGTTTGTTGAATAAACAATCTTGTAAACGGGTTTTACCCTCGCCGGAATAGGTTGGAATAACCGGTCTAGACGGTTGGATAACATGTCATCACTTATTCATACAAATTATCAACATTACTCAAGTATGTAAGAAAACAGGGATGATTTATACTAAGAATAGAAACCTAAGTAACGCGTTTGTCAATCGATTCATAATATGACTACCTTCGGTCGTTCTCGACTTCCATACATTTGTACTCAGCCATAGGCATTTCCAGTACTATATCAAAGAACTGTCGAATAGGGGCCGTCACATTAACTCATGATGATTAAGGCTAAATATATTTCACTATCATGATAATCCTAAGGCAACAATCAAACAAGAACATGCAATAAGACAATCAAGGTAATAGTTCAATTTGAGCATACAAAGGTGTTATCTAAGTCGAGGATATTCCAAAAGTTGTCTCAAAAATATCGTCTGTTTGAATTAAGTCTTAATCTACCTCTATCCCCATGTTCCGTGTCTCTTAGATCCGAATGTTGTCCAGAGAACACCGGCCATGCCGAGCTCAATGATTCAATCTGACATAGTATAACTAAGTGACCTATACCCTATGAGTTAGCTACGTTCATTTTTGGATAAGGTTTTAGTCACAACATGAGTTAGGCAGATAAACGATAAAGATTCAATCCCTACATCTATTTATAATATAAAGCATCCGCAATCTCATAACATACCATACAATCACATATTTAAACTTTCCCTAAATGACTATCATAGCAGACAATTGAGTTATTTAGTTAATCATGGTAATTCTAGCATGCTTATTTAAATTTATTGAAGAAAGAACGAACATATTAAATATGGAAGATAGATTAACACCTGGAGAGAAGTACAATAACTCGTAGCTAAAATATGAATCCCGGAGCACCTCCATACAAATCTGCCTTTCTTAGTTAATTAGCTAGCCTAATTAACTAGGAAGAATTAAAAAGAAAATACAAGTATTTAAGAGAATGTGTGAAGGTAATAAAGGATGATATTCAAGATTGAGGTGTTGTGTAAAATGAGGTCTAGGGGCTGCTATTTATAGGCAAAATATGGCTCACATTAGCATCCCTAGGCTCACGTTAGAAAAAGTAGCGAAAGGTGGTGCACCAGGTACGAAAAAGTAGCGAAAAGTGGTGCACCAGGTACGGAAAAGTAGCGAAAGGTGGTGCACCAGGTATGAGCAAGGACGAAAAAGCGCAAAAGAGACGGGGTGGTGGAGGCCAGAGCCGCCCACCAGCAGGCCGGCGGCGGCTGGCTGCTGGCCGGCGGCAGCTGACTGCCACCCGCCCCGGTCCGTCGTCTTTCGCTGTGTTGCTCGATTCGTGCGTATCTTCGTTGTTATGCGTCCGTTTATATTGATTCTTTTTGCGTTGGATTCGTATTTCAAAAACGAAAGACTTTGATGTAAAGATATCCCAAAAATATGCTTCCTATCTCCAGATATTATGTACGAATCATTTGGATCTTCCGGTGGGCGTAGAATCTTCATTCTTTATCCGCTTTTGTTGATTCTTCTTCTGTTGGATTCGTAATTTGAAAACGAACATCTTGGGTGAGATGGATGTTGATGATGGGCAATTTTGTCTTGAAATCTCATTTTGATGCCTTGAATCTTCAAACGTGTTGGAATCTTCGTTTTTCATCCGTTTTGCTTGGTTTTTATCATGCAACCTGGTTTTGACCATCTTGGCATAATATCATTGATTTGTGTTGGTTTTAAGTATAAAATGCCAAGAATCGTTCCAGAATGAGAGAGATATCGGTAGTAAAAACATGACTTTTTACGCGATATCAATATACATAGATAGACCTCTTTATAAACTTTAGGCTATATTATATACGATACGAATATAAGCCTCATTCTTTCTAACGCTTTGTCTCAGAAATGGCAAACACACCACCAAACTCGTCACACTCTCACCCGTACGAATCACAAAACTCAAGGGTAGCTAGGAGGAACACTGGGTTGCCTCGAGCTAGCCCATACCATGTTCAAAACCAACTCAATAACCAGTCCCAAAGGCAAACAACAACTAGCCAGTGGCGATGGTTATCAAACCGACTTAAAACCAGGAGGGATGAGGAAGGAATCCAACTCCCCGACACCGAACGGAGGACTTTCCAACATGGACGTCTCTCCCTATACTCAAGAACCTGCTCACTCACTGTACCTGTCCTGGCTGCCAGAGTACACCGTCACGAGCAACAACTACGCGATATGGACATCGAACTCCAAGAAACTCGCGAACACTAGAGACTCACAGCAATGGAACGTATCAATAATGTTGCTGAAGACCATGAGAACACTGTTAACAACATGGACGTGTGTTACAACAAAGTGATAGATTTAGCCGTGGAATCCGCACTTTTACGGCACAGAATGGAAGAATGTGAGCAACGCTTGCGGGATACTGAAGAGTATGCCCGTGGTCTAGTGCAACGGCTAGTCTTGGCAGAAGACAACGCCCGACAGGCCAGCAGCCTTGCAAACACCGTGGATCATCTTGTCGCATTAATGGAACAAATTAAGCTGCATCAAGATTAGTGTAGCCTTATCTTATAACTTTTCTAGTATCTATGTAAAATCGTTGTAATTCGACCGGATGTAACAATTCCCGGCATCTTTTGTAACCTTTATGTTCTGTATCTTTTGGAACTCGCGCCTTGTATCCAACTTAATTATCTAAATGGATTATGATTATCATATTGTGTTATCATTGTATATTTCACCACATATACAACTGTGATACATCATTATGTCCTACAAAAATCTCACTTGTTCTTTTTCCTAATTCAGCAATATGCCTCCGAGACGATACACATTCAACGATACCGTATTCGCCCAGCTCATCGCCCAGAGTGTGGCTCAAGCCATGGCTACCCGAATGACAATTCTGGTAGCAAAGACACGGCTGCTAATGGGTAATAACCTAGGCCCTGTTCATACAAAGATTTTCAGAACTGCAAGCCACTGAACTTCAAAGGCACCGAGGGTGCCATCGGATTATTAAGCTGGTGGGAGAAAGTCAAGTCAGTCTTCCGCTTATGCAACTGCCCAGAGGACTGCAAGATCAAATATTCCACCTGCATCTTTATAGATGGTGCTCTGACTTGGTGGAATACCTATGCTCAGACTGTGGGCATCGATACTGCTTATCTGACTCCGTGGGAAGAGTTGAAACAGATGCTGAAGGACGAGTACTGTCCTAGAGATGAGATTCAGCAACTAGAGAACGAGTTCTGGCACCTCACCACCCAAGGCAATGACATTGCCGGATACACTACCAGGTTTAACCAACTGGCACTGTTGTGCCCATCTCTTGTTGATCCGGAATACAAGCGGATCGAGCGTTACATCTGGGGACTTCTCCCATGCATACAGGGTTGGTCACTGCTTCCAACCCCGCCACTATCCAAGCTGCCGTCCGAATGGCACATAACCTCATGGCATAGGTGGTCCGTCGAGGAACATCTGCCGCCAACAATCCGAACCAGTCAGGGGATAACAAACGCAAATGGTCTGGAAACAACAACGAGAACACCTCATCATCCAAGACACCTGAAACCATCAAGGCCTACTCTTCTGGGTCTGAACCAAAAAGGGGCTACTCTGGAAACAAGCCCTTCTGCTCTAAATGCCGCCGTCACCATGATGGTCCTTGTAGTACCCAATGCTCAAACTGTCAGAGATTTGGGCACATGGCCAAGGACTGCAAATCTACCACCAACTCCAACAATAGTCAACCCAGATCCTGCTTCGAGTGTGGTAATCTAGGGCATTTCAGGAATGAATGTCCCAAACTGAAGAACAAGAGCAACAACACCGCTAAAGATAGAGCTTTTGTTCTGAACTCAAAGGATACCCACCAAGACCCGAATGTGGTCTCGGGTATGTTCCTCATCAACAACTTATCTGCTTCTATTCTATTTTATACTGGTGCTGATAGAAGTTTTATATCTGATGAATTCTGTCCACTACTTGACATCACACCTGTTGCATTAGATTCTAAATACGTCGTAGAGTTAGCTAACGACAAACTCATTGAGACCGATAGTGTGATACCCAATTGCACTTTAAACCTCACCGACGAATTGTTTTCAATCGATCTTATACCCGTCGAGATCGGAAGCTTTGATATCATCATCGGCATGGACTAGTTGTCCAAGCATCGCGCCGAAATCGTGTGTTATGATAAAATTGTCCCCATACCCCTCGCCTCTGGTGGTACTCTAACCATACAAGGGGAGACCGGTGGAACGAGGTTAAACATCATTTCATGTATGAAGACCCGTAAATATCTGAGAAAGGGTTATCCGGCAATCCTCGCTCACATTATGGAGAAAAAGTTAGAGGAGAAGAGGCTTGAGGATGTGCCAATCGTTCGGGACTTCCCAGAAGTCTTTCCTGAGGAATTACCTGGCCTTCCACCATTTAGGCAGGTAGAGTTCTCCATCGATCTTTTTCCCGGAGCAGCACCCGTGGCACGAGCACCGTACCGTTTAGCTCCATCCGAACTTCAAGAGTTATCCTCTTAGTTACAGGAACTCCTAGACAAAGGATTCATCCGACCAAGCTCTTCACCTTGGGGAGCTCCTGTCTTGTTTGACAAAAAAAAAAGACGGTTCTTTCCACATGTGCATCGACTATAGAGAACTGAAAAAGTTAACCATCAAGAACCGTTATCCACTACCACGCATCGATGATCTATTCGACCAACTTCAAGGGTCAAATTTCTATTCCAAAATTGATTTACGATCCGGCCACCACCAGTTACGAGTTCGCGATATTGACATTCCAAAAACTGCCTTCTGAACTCGTTATGGGCACTATGAGTTTTCACTCATGCCCTTCGGTTTGACAAACGCATCGGCTGTATTCATGGACCTCATGAACCGAGTGTGTAAACCATATCTCGACAAGTTTGTCATAGTATTCATTGATGACATTTTAATCTATTCGCGCAACAAAAAAGAATACGCGCAACATCTTAAGATCATTCTAGAACTTCTCAAACACGAAGAGTTATACGCCAAATTCTCTAAGTGTGAATTCTGGATATGAACCGTTCAATTCCTTGGACACGTTGTAGATAGTCAAGGAATTCATGTTGATCCATCAAAGATCGAGACTATCAAATGTTGGCAAGCGCCGACAACTCCGACCGAGGTACGTCAATTCTAGGGTCTCGCTGGTTATTATCGACGTTTCATCGAAAGCTTTTCAAAGATAGCCCAGCCTCTCACGATACTCACTCAAAAAGAAAAGAAATTCGATTGGACTGACAGACAAGAGTCAGCTTTCCAACTCCTGAAACAAAATTTATGTAGCGCACCTATTCTATCTCTACTCGAAGGCACCGACGACTTCGTGGTATATTGTGATGCTTCTCATCAAGGTCTCGGTTGCGTGCTTATGCAACGAGACAACGTCATCGCCTACGCCTCCTGACAACTCAAAATCCATGAAAAGAATTACACCACTCATGACCTTGAACTAGGAGCCGTAGTGTTTGCACTCAAAATCTGGAGACACTACCTCTATGGCACTAAGTGCACGATCTTTACCGACCACAAAAGTCTCCAACAAATTCTCGATCAGAAAGATCTCAACATGAGGCAACGTCGCTGGGTCGAGTTGCTTACCGATTACGACTGTGAGATCAAATATCACCCTAGCAAGGCAAATGTTGTTGTCGACGCCCTCAACCGAAAGGAACGATCGAAACCACTTCGGGTCCGAGCCCTCAGCATTACAATCCACAACGATCTTATCACTCATATCCTCACCGCTCAACTCGAAGCCTTAAAACCTGAAAATATCAAAAACGAAGCTTTGTGAAACATAGAGAAACAATTCGAAACCAAACCCAACAGGGTTAAATATTTCACAAACCGAATCTGGTTACCGTGTTTCGGGAATCTCCGAGACTTAGTAATAGACGAAGCCCACAAATCCAAATACTCCATACATCCTGGATCCGACAAGATGTATCATGGCATCAAGGAATTATACTGGTGGCCAAACATGAAAGTCGAGATCGCCACCTATGTCATTAAATGCCTCACGTGCTCAAAAGTCAAAATCGGACACCAGAAACCTTCCGGCTTACTTCAACAACCGGACATACACCAATGGAAATGGGAACAGATTACCATGGACTTCATCACCAAGCTCCCGAAAATGTCAAGCGGTTGCGATAGCATTTGGGTAATCGTTGATCGTCTAACCAAATCTGCCCATTTTCTCACCATCAAGGAAAACGATAGAATGGAAAGCCTCACCCGAATCTACCTGAAAGAAATCATATCCCGACATGGCGTTCCTATCTCGATTATCTCTGACAGGGATAGTCGTTTCACCTCAAACTTTTGGCAATCATTACAGAAATCTTTGGGTACTCGCCTCGATATGAGTACCGCTTATCATCCACAAACCGACGGCCAAAGTGAACAAACCATTCAAACACTGGAAGACATGCTACGAGCCTGCGTAGTTGATTTCGGTGCAAATTGGGAACACCACTTACCCTTGTGTGAATTCTCATACAACAACAACTAACATACCAGTATCGGAGCTGCACCATTTGAGGCACTTTACGGTCGTAAGTGTCGATCGCCCATCTGTTGGACCGAAGTGGGAGACAGCCAACTCACCGGTCCTGAAATCATTAATGAAACCACCGAGAAAATCATTGGTATCCAACAACGGCTGAAAGCCGCACGTGATCGTCAGAAAAGTTATGCTGACGTGAGACGCAAACAACTCGAGTTCCAGGTTGGAGACCGAGTACTACTCAAGGTATCGCCTTAGAAAGGAGTCATCCATTTCGGTAAGCGAGGGAAACTAAACCCCAGATACATAGGACCTTTTGAAATCCTGGAAAGGATTGGTCCAGTCGCCTATCGATTGCAACTACCTGATGAGCTCAGTAGTGTGCATCCTACCTTCCACATTTCTAACTTAAAGAAATGCCTATCCGACGAAACACTCATCATTCCCCTCGCGGAAATCCAAATCAACGATAAACTTCATTTCGTTGAAACACCAGTGGAGATCATGGATCGCGAAATCAAACAGCTTAAACAAAGTCGTATCCCTATCGTCAAAGTTCGGTGGAATTCACGGCATGGTCGGAATTCACCTGGGAGCGAGAGGATCAGATGCGACTCAAATATCCACAACTTTTCTCCGACTCCACTCACACGACTACTCAGACTTCAATTTCGGGACGAAATTCTCCTAACAAGAGGAGAATGTAACACCCGCCAAATTAGGGCTAGTCATTAGGTCCTAATCATTTTGTAATACATATAATTAGTGCGGTATTAGGCTAATTGTATGTATCATTCGTGTATTAATATATATATATATATATATATATATATATATATATATATACGCATCTCGCGATTGAGTTAAATCGTGCATTTTATTATATCAGTCGAATTCTGATACACTCATACGGACGTTGGTGAACATCATATTATTAAATAATATTAAATTATTTGATAAGCCTAATTATTTCCAAGCATTATTTCAATAATATTCTATAAGTATCTTGTATCACATTAAAAATCCCTACGCGACCGAAACGCGCGAACTGCGCCCGACAACCGAATAAAGATCAAAATATATTTTACAAGTTTAAAAAATATCATTTTGTGTGAGGACATTATTTAATTTGTATTTTTTTAAATTAATAACTAAAACGTTTTATAAAAACGTCACATCTTATTTATAAGCGAAACCCGAACCGGTGAACATGACCAACACATTTTCAAATCATTTTAATAAATGTTTTCGAGTATTAACAATTAAGATTTCAAATTTAAAAAAAATGAAGAGTTAGTTTTTATTTAAAAACATATGTAAAATAATTAATTAACATCACAAATAAGCGTTTAAATGACCGGAGAAACGAACACCGCACGGAGCACGGAGACGGGGACTGAAAAGTGGAGGCCTTCACCAAAACCCCCACCTTTCCCTTTTCTCCCTCATTTCATTTCTTCCTTTTCTTTTCTTTCTCTCTCTTTTTCTCTCATCCAGATCCACCACCATACCACCACCACACTTCCACCACCAAAATCCACCATCAAACGACCTCGAATCATCTTGCCTCTTTGAAGAAAAATGTTCACCTCGCGACGATCTACCTTCTTATCTTTTCGAAATCTTCACGCGTTAACTTGTAAGTTTCCGACAAAATCTCGAAACTCCTCGAATTTAAGTGTTTTTGACATGTTGTTGTTTATTTAAGCTTGAAATATCCAAATATGGGTTGGATAACAGTTTCGGGCCAAACGGAAACCGGAAAACATGTTTTCAACTCAAAATCCGGCCATCAGACGTAAGTGTCGCATAGGCCACAACAGCGTAGCGTCACTTAATGCGTCACTAAAGTGTCGCATAAAATCCTAATCTTGCGTCACTTACTTAAGTTCCGTATAAAACCCCTTTTTCCCGACAATCTGTAAGTGTCGCAAATTCAATACCCGACTCTCCTAACCGACACTTCTAGCGACACTTGTCTAAGTGTCGCCTATAATTAAATTCTGATTTCATCCGACACTAACCCTAGTGACGCATGACCCTGATATCGACACTTGGACCCGACACTTGCTTAAGTGTCGTCCCTTATGCGTCACTTCCTCAAGTGACGCTATAAGTGTCGCATGAAATAGAACCCAGATTTTTACTAAGCGTCGAGACCTAAAATTTTATCACTTGATTTCACCCAAATTCAAATTTTAGATACGCTTTTCATTAAAGCAATATAGTAGACAAAAAAAAAATTTCAAGCTGACCTGGCAGCTCGACCCCAAATTCAAATAAAAATTTTGGACATAAAAATTTTAGTAGACATAAAAATTTTATCACTTGATTTCACCCAAATTCAAATTTTGGACATTACTAGTTGGATGAACAACTAGCATAGGTTATCTTTTAAGATACCTACTTATTTATTTAAACTTGCGCGTTATAAATGCCCGGCATGTTACAGTCTTCGGACACCCCATTTTACTTCACCACATTTGCTTCATTGCAACTCTTCAGGCTCAGGTGAGTCTCATAGCCCCAACTTTTTACTGTTTTTACTCCCGAAGTGTGAATACATGCTCTAACTGTTTTATACGTGAACACGAGTACAAAACTCGCTATATTCTGCATGAGCTGTTTTCTAATCACTTTTAAGTCCTCTACGATCATAGTTCTGGTAATACTTTATGTAGCACGAATGTTAGTGCATGGTACCATATAGGACTGACCATCCTCGTCCGGGTCAGCAAGCACAGACTGGTTAAACGGACGCATTAAATTTTGTTCATACGAGTGTAGATTAGACACTCGCCCGGAGGCACCCACGATCAGGCACTTTATTGTGATCCTGACACCCACGTTAAGCGCAGACTATGACCTCATGGCAGACATATACATCATTTGATTCATTTCAAACGGTTATCATTAAATCTTGTGGTTCACACTTACATATTTATTATGCAAACCTGTGAGCTCACCAGCGTTAGCTAACCTTTTAAGCATGTGTTTTCAGGTACCCAACAGCAGTAGGACCTGTTCACTCAGGATGCTCATAGCTCGAGTCAGCATACACATCAGGAGATTATTTTGCATTACTACATTTTGTAATTAAGTTATGCCGATTAATCTCTAAACATTGTAATTATTGGGCTTTTGTAAACATTTATACATTATAAAACTTTATATTATCAATGTATCTGTAAAACGACGCATATAGAGTCGTTCATTATATGCCCTGTGTGTTTTGTTATTGATTAGTAGCACCCCAAAGCTTGTTTCCGCTTAATAGTAAATTTGGGGGTGTTACACTGACGATCTAAATTATAAAGACCAAGGACCACGCGTCGGTTTGTCAAACCCTAAAAAGATAAGGAAGGTGTACAATAAGTTCATTAGCGATCTTGTCGATTTAGGATACGAGGAACGAAAATTCCTAGGGGGAGTAGAGGATAGTCATTACTATTTAGTTTATAATGTCATTCGGGATCTTTCAAAAAATTTTGTACCTAAAAACATTCGCTTAAGGGAGCAAATCTCAACCCGTTCCCTATATAGGGATCGGAACGAACCGTAAAACAATTCTCTCTGAAAAGGTCGAGGCTCGCGACTTTAAAAGAGCATATTTTAATATACATATAGTAATAAATAAATTATTTAAAGCGACCTTTAAGAAAATGTTTTTTAAATTGTTGCCTGAAAACACGCGCATGTCAAAAGGAATATACAATTTTAAGCTTTTAGCCTAAACGTGTACATTCTATAGACCCGCGTCATACAAATATTTTAAAACACCCAAAAATACACTAAGTTTAATATCTTAGAATGATTATAATTGTCCTGCAAGATTTTGCGCATTTCTGAAATTATTTATAACGTAACAAGGAACCAACAAGTAACTAGTTACAATAAGTATACTTAAGATTAGTAGCTACGATTAATAGGACATTAGGAATTAATCTAGAGCATTAGGCTTAATCTTGAAGTACAATAGGGACCATGTGTAAGGAATATGGTACTTAAGGATATGACACATATTCCTAGGGACCACTAAACCTTCCATACATCTCCATAATTCAAAAATAAGAAGAAAACATCTTCTTCCTCCCCTCTCCTCTCCAAATCCGGCCACCCCTCACCACCATGAAACGAACATCAAATCTCCACCAAAACTTGTGATCTTGTGTCCTTTGACCCCCTCTTTGCATGTTCTTCACAGTTGTACACATTTTAAGGTTTTGTTCACTAAAATAAACGTATGATCATCAAAACCCACATTAAATTTAAAAGAGATTATTTCGTGGAGTTAGCTAAGTTAGTAACTAGGAACTAGAACTTTTCTTGATTAGATGCTTAGGAACTATATGCTACTATCACTTTCCCATGCTAATTCACACATGTTTTGACTCTTTCAAAAGGATATACTTTGACCAATTGATTAAGTCTAGAATTTTCTTGATTAAGTGTTAGTCTCTAAGTGTTTAAGTAATTATGGTGTTTTGGATGATCACTCTATGTTAAGTGCACAATGCAGATAAATTGTAATTAGCAAGTTTGACTTTTAAAAGTCAACAAAAAGTTAACTAGCTTGCATGAATAGAATAGTGATTAAAATTGTTTGACCGTTCTTGCTTACTAGGATGCTTGTACTTGCTTGACTAGTCAAAGTAGGCAATGTAACTAGAGAATCATCATTTTGAAAGTAAAAGTCTCGAATCAAACTAAACACATGGGTATGATAACTTTTTGTGCATAACCTAGCTTGTTTACCAATTAAGAAATGCTTAAAATAGTTTAGATCATGTATACATGAATAGGTTATAATCTTGGCATGCGGATACTTGAAAATATCATTTGAAGAAAGCTTTGACCTGAAAAGTCAACTTGAAGTATTGAATTTTTTTACAAATCATTTTTATTCAAAAACCTTACTTCAACTTGAACCCCTAAAAAGTCAAACCCTACTGATAACGATATGACCACGAATTGTGAAATCTTGACATTTCAAACTTGGGTAACGCCAAACTTTGTAAATGACAATATTTCACGATAAAGCTATTGCCATTTCATGACTATATATTTTCATACATTGGTGTTGCATTAAAACTGATTATTTGTTACTTGGGAATGTTGGATGTTTAATGTAAGATGTGGACTATCAAAAATTTAAAGCCCTAACTTCGAATTCTCAATAAGAGGCTTCAAAAGTGCTTTAAATTTTCTCTTTCTTGAGAATCCATTACTTTAAATTTCTCATGTTCTCAGGTACCATGTCGCCAAAGAAGAAATCAAAGCTAAACCCAGCACGACCACTTAAAGGATCTCTTGCCTACCTCAGTGCCACACCTAAGTACGACCGGATGGCACATATATGGAGGGACAAATCATTAGGTCATTTCAGATATATAGATTGGGATAAATTGCAAACATTGGGACTTAAACAGTGATTAGAGAGTCTGCTCAGTTACTCAGTAGAGGGTCAGCAGTTTGAGTCTTTCAAAAGACTGTTCAGCATTGATGAGCCGGTATACATGGAGATGATTACCGAGCTCATGTCCACTTATACATTTGAGCCAGGGAGTAGAATTGGTAATGGTTTGATTACATTTCAATATATAGGAAGCTTGTTCACCTTGTCACTATCTCAGTTCGCACAGCACCTAGATCTTTATACTCCAGAAGAGGTACGATCCCCTCTGTTCACTAATGGAGCCACCACAGATTCCCTCACGACTACGCCCGCAGAGGCATGGAGTCATTGGTCGCCAATGCAGTTTTTCTTGGGTATTAAAGCTACCCAACTCAGAGACCCAGTTCTACAGATTCTAAACAAGCTTTTGGCTTGTTCGATTGATGGGAAGCATACGACTAATGGTCGAGTTGCCGAGTTTGATGTTGCTTTGATGGCATCTATCCTCAGCAGGAGGAACATTCAAGTTGCCCACTTAGTTGTTCGAAGAATTCTAGAGGAAAAGAGTTATGATTTGAAAAGGTCATTCATGGGTCATGTGGTTACAAGGTTGATTAGAAAAATGGGACTGCTCAGAACAGCAGAAGTGGAGAAGTTCAAGAGTCTACCTAATTGGAGTGCCCAACCAATAGACTATGAGTTTCTGAGGATGATGGGGATAATCAAGATTTTGAGAGATGGCACAGTCTATATTAGTGCATGATCAGCAGATCCCGATAGTGTTGACACCCTGGTGCCAGATTTAGTTCTACCTAGAGGGACGACAAAGAGAAAGCGGCCAGGAGAGCCCAGAGATTCGGATTCAGATGAGGATGAGGATGATCATGTAGACCCAGTTACACCAACACCAGTAGTAGCACCACCGGTTAGGGCGGGACCTTCTACCCCTACCCCCAGAGTACAAGTTCCCAGATATATCTATCACTATGGGACTCCTCCAAGGCCAGACTATTGGTACTGGCTTATGCAGATGCAGGTCAAATGTTACAGGGCTATGAGACAGCAGATTGCAGGGATACCGGTGAGCCCACTTCCAGACATACCATGCAGGTTGGGCCGAGAACCACCACACATATATCCCCTACAGTTCCTGCTCAGACAACTCACCCATATCCAGGTTGTGGCCATGGCTTACCTCCTCGGACAGTTCCACCTAGACCACAACCACCTCTAGCACATGTTTCTATTATGAGAGAGCATGTCCCCTCAGTAGTTGGTTCAGTCAGGGGATAGACTTCGAGAGATAACGGCAGATCCAGAGTTTCTAGGCGAGTTGCCACTGCACAGAGCCGCAGGAGTCTCAAACACTCCGATCCCACCATTGTATTACAGGCTCCAGTGTCCTCCCACAGATAGACAAACTTATTCAGGGGACACACTCAACAAGGATTGCCTGTTATCCCACTTGACAGCTTTGATATGCCTGCATGGCCATTTGTTAACCAGTTGATACAAGATGGAGTTTTTACAACAGACACACGAGCTGATCAGGATGCATCAGATGAAGGCACCCAACATCAGCATAATCTAGAAGATGACTCCTCATCAGATGAGACTTCCTATGCACCTATCGGATCTTCATCAGCAGTATCACGAGCACCACCAGCCGAGCAATAGATTGCTCCGCTTTCTGACTTCTTACTATTTTCTACCAGACTTTTTTATTACTATATGTATTTGATGTACTGTGGATGCATAGACATCACCTCTATCCAATTATTACTTTATTATGCTATCACTTTACTTTTCTTATTAGCAGCTATTACTTGATTATTGAGTGGTGTGTTTGTTTGAATCCAAACACTATTTATCGAAGACCATAACGGAGGAAGCTGTAGACCACACCACGAAGGATGCTGGAAGCCGCAAACTGCTAACCAGCAATCTTCTGACAAGTAGCCGACAGTACGCATAACGTATCATGAAGCGGTAACCCGTTCCAAACTTTCTATCCGTTTAATGCCTTGATTATCTCATCCGATATTCCAAAACTAAGTGTGGGATTTCCAAAACCACACTACACTTACGTAACAATCCAGAAATAAGTAGAATCTCTAAGTGTGGGATACTTCGACAAGAGGTGTTCAATACATAGATTCGAATATTTGGGACAATGTTCCTCTAAGTGTGGGATATACGGTCTACAACTGATAGTTTAACCTCTTGTCCGTAACATAAACAATATTTTCATTAAAAGGCTAAAAATAGAGAAATTTTCAAAAATTTTGGATTCAAAAGTAACATTATTTAAGAACCTCTATTTTTCAAAAATATAACTTACAACAAGAAACGAGTTTTTAAAGAAACAAACCAGTTTTCTTAGAATAAGATACGGACGAAAAGGGCAACACATGGCTAGACACACGTTGACCAAAACATTCGATTCGTGAGGTTTGAGCCCATAATTAGCATTTATCCTTAAAATGCTTTACTTTTCATTTCATGTGTGTGCCGATGTATGCATTTGAACTAGAACTTGCTCTTGCAATACATTTCGAGATCACACCAATGAGTGCCATACGTGGCATAGGTACAACCTATCTCGATACTTTCTAAGGGATCCCAACACCCACTTACCACCAAACATCCACTCACTCTTCACACCCACTATCCAAACAAAACTTCCCTTTATATCTTCATCCTGAACCTACGGAAGCCACGTCTTCTATAACTTTCAGAGACACTCTCAATTTCCCAAATTTCCATAAGGAAAGCCAACACAATCTCACAACCTAATACCATACGAAACCTTTTGGACAAAAAAATATCCATCGGTAAGGCTGACATAATAAAAAGAAAGAAAAGAAAAATGAGAAAAAGAAAGAAAACAAGAAATATACATGCCGACACTACCCAGAAAAGTCCAGAAAAGGAAAATTTAAATCCGCAAAAAGGGTTGCACTATTAAGTCTTTTCAAGTCTGAGAAATTCCAAAAGAGACTTTCTCAGAAAAACACCCAAGTTTCAAGAAAGATACGAGGAAAGAAAAAACCCATAATCTTCCTTTTCACACACCTTCTTCAATTCTCTCAAAAATCTCGATTCCTTTCTAAGATATCTTGAAAGATTAGTACCGTTCTCATCCAAAGTGGTTGAGATTTGATTCTTGATCAAGCCTATGAGGAGAATTCTGCAAGACTGGTTATCTGAGTGATTGACACTAGCAAATAGGAACCCTAAACACCTGAGTGATTTGAGTGACCCACTGCCAGGATTGCCTAGTCATGATTACCTTCTAAGTTGCTTGAAGAAAGTATCAAATTCTATAAACCCTTAGTTTCTTATAAGAATTCTTTCATAACTGGAGCTTTATATTCTTTGGAAATAGTATTTCTAAAAGATATGTGTAAATAGAATCTATCTAAAGGTCTTTTATGAATGAGTTTGCTTGAGGACAAGCAAAAGTCTAAGTGTGGGATACTTGATATCGTGTAAAAAGTTATGTTTTTACCTCCGATATCTCTCTCATTCTGGAACAATACTTGGCATTTGGACTCAAATAATGCACAAATCAATGAAACTTTGCCAAGAAGGTCAAAATAAAGTTGCACGAGAAAAATCAAGCAAAATAGACGAAAAATGAAGATTCCACATGTAGTTGAAGATTCAAGGCATCCGAGACAAGATTTTAGATAAAGTACCCATCACTGAGATTTCTCTTACCCAAGATCTTCATTTTCAAATTATGAATCTAACAGAAGAAGAATCAACCAAAACGGATAACGAATGAAAATTCTACGTATACCGGAAGATTCAAACGATTCGCACGAGACATCTAAAGACCAGAGAAACATTTCAGAGATTTCTTTTCATCAAAGTCTTCGTTTTTGAAAAAAAATCCAACGCAAAAAGAATCGACGAAAACGGACGCATAACAAAGAAGATACGCGTGAATCAAGAAACGAGCAAAAGAGGGCGAACCGGGGCGGCAGCATGCCGGCCGCCGCCGGCCACCAAGGTGGCGGTGCCAGCTTCCCTGCCCCCGTCCCGGGCCACTTTTTCTTCCTTGCTCGTACTCGCCTGGTACACGTGCTAGACCTTTCTGCAACTTTATGGTACATGTGCTAGACCTTTTCACGCTTTAGGGTACATGTGCTAGCTATTTTACCACCTTTTGCTAACATAGGCTTCAAGATGCTAACATGCACCCATCTTCAACTATAAATAGGAGCCTCATGGTTCATTTTAAGACACACCTCACACACTCTTGGAATCACAAAATTCCACTTTCTCACTCTAGAAATTCTCTTGTATTTTATAGTTTTTCTCATTCTAGGATTATTGTAATTAATCTACGGATTAATATAGAGACTAGAACGAATGCTAGGGATTTGGAGATAAATCTTTGTACGTGTGAAAGAGTTGTCAATCATAATAATACGCTGCTACGCATTTATTTCCGGGTGATATCTAAACCTTTATCATACTTGTTTTATTTTGTATTTTAAATATGCATTATTACTTGGTATGTGATCTATTTGTTGCCATGAATTGTGAGTAGTTTATTATTGTGATTGTTGATGATGTAGATAATTATAAGTAGGGATGACATTATATAATTAGTGTACGACAACCGTAAAGTGATATGACGGCCCCTATTCGACTGTTTATTCGATATAGTACTGGAAATGCTTTCAAGCAGAGTACAAATGTATGGAAGTCATAAACGACCGAAGGTAGTCATATCACTGGAATCAGCTCTGATTTAACAATTGGAATTCCGAAAGGATAATACAACTTGACAACTAACTGGTATATCCTACGAAAGTCAACACACTGTAAAGTAATGTTCGTAAAACACGTTCAGATAAAATAGGAATTAGTAACCCTTGTACTGTTGAGACTTTATAAACTTAAGTTTAATTTATGGAGTACCCTTTCTGGTTATCCACGTGACTGCAACCTAGTAATTAGGACCTGATCAACCTTAATTATGGTAAGTAGTTATCTGTGCCCATGACATGCAATAAGTAAGACACAGTGAAACCAGTCGTTGTATATATTAGGTTTACATTTCTGCACTGCTTTACATTTAGTTAGTTTAGAGTGTCATTCTCACTGTCAATTACTCTTGACCGCCTGTTGGATGTAAGAAGCCGTGGAACTACCATATAAAGTACACTGTCTAATTACTGAAAGGCATGGTCTGCATATGAAACACGTTTTGATAAACTGTGAATAATCCAGGGATGTATAACTGTTTGAAAAGGAGAGAATTAAGTCGTAAGTCGAAGTAACCAAACTTTAGTAATTAACAACAAGGCTTAGAAATAAGAGTAAAGTCCTAGTGACCTAGAATCCTTAAAACAATAAGTCTTACAAAATCGGCGGTCTAAATATACAAAGTTATTAATCTGAATGCTAATAGAATAGTAAACTATCTTAGGGGTTAAGAACGATCGGACCTATGAGACGATACGCTGCTGATTCATGCACCTTGGTATAAAACCAAGATAGGTTTCTTGTCTTTCAACCAGATAAGTATTGGAAGTTTGCGTATTGCTCCAATCAGAATCATGATAACCTAGTTCCTAGTGACATGCCAATGGAAAAATTAGTTGGTAGGGTTCTGGAGTTTACACCTAATAGTTTACTTATCATGTTAAGTATTGTCCCTATTTAATCTGTCATCCTGAAACATTAATTATCAAAGTCTCAGCAATCACATATTTATCTTTATCTGTTTTCCTGTATTTTAATTTCCTGCAATTTACTTTCCTGCACTTTAATTATTTATCTTTAGTTTAAAAACCCCCAAACCTACCTACTTTCTTCCATCCTAAATACTTCCCTACCGAAAGCACCAGCTTTAATCACCCACACGTTTCAATTTATAGAACAATCTTAGCTTATACTTATCGCTTACTAACCAGAGTAGATAGTATAAATAATTTAAGTCCCGCTATTTATAAATTTAAAAACCCGTTTTGGCTCCCGATTAGTTACTATCAACGACACCGACGCTTTCGGGTGCCATCAATCACCAATGAATCGTACACATTTTTAAACAAACATCTTTCAACGAGTGAATGATTAACATAGTTTGGCAGTTGGCCGAGTACTTACACATTATCTCTTATGCATAGGACGTTAAGGGACTTTCTGGGAAACCACTTTGCTAGCACTCAAACTTTATCTCACGAGGTGAGTTCACAGCCCCTACTTTTACTGTTTTATTGCTTTCAACTTATGGGTGAAAAACATAGCAACTGTTTTGCTACCACATGCAACAACTATTTATAAATGCTTTTAGGCTTTTATACAAATTGTTTATGAATACGTTCATACTACTAGAAACTGTTTGTTTATGAAACATGGTTTCATACTATTACTTGAATTGTTTATGAAATAACCTTTCATACTATTTTAGGAACATGATAATGAATCTTGGTACCGACCTAGGTTTGCGTGAGGTAGTTGTAGTGCACTGAAGTTCCGGTGCTTGCAACCTATAACCATTAGCTAGGTGACTCTAGCCACTGAATATACGGATAGTACTATTGAAGTTGACAGCCCTCCCACTATTATAACTTGTTTGTCGCGCCAACCGCATTACGACAGTCGTAACGAGGAGCGTATATGTAAAATGCTACAGAGGAAAAAACGAAACACAAGTCGTGGATTGTTATAGCTCTAGGGTTTGTTACCTTACTCTTAAGGTTTAGCTCACCTTTTGAGGGATCATCGTCTATGTCTTCCCACTATTACTTACATTTTGGAAATAACATTTTCCTATGATTGATTATATAGGAATGCGTTCCTCCTATTTATATAGGAAATAACATCGTCTATGTCTTCCCAAACGTATACTATTGGATGTGTTTACATCACGACAACGAAACTATACTTTTGGTTAACATCCCAATGAAACCGTATTTTGGGTAAAATCCCAACGAAATCGTATTTTGGGTAACATCCCAACAAAACCGTATTTTGGGTAACATCCCAACGAAACTGTATTTTAGGTAACATCCCAATGAAACTGTATTTTGGATAACATTCCAACGAAAACGAAACTTATTTGACTTATATGTCAACGAAAACAAAAACTATAACTGATCATTAGTTTGATCACCTTTTTGGCTTTTATGTCAACAATTTACGAAAGAACTTGGTATAACAAACCACACTTATAAAACCTGTGAATTCACTCAACAATCTTTGTTGACTTTTTACTATGTTTTTTAGGGAATTAGCAACTCAAGTAGGTGTGCATGCATTTGTAACGACGACACCAAAAACATATTAGGATGCCAATTTTTGAAAACGAGTAGGTGTTCTTTCGTATAACTAATATAATTTAGTCATACTTATGAAATCCCCTTTTGATATTATATTTACATAAATGTTTGTATTTTATCAACTATTCTACTTTTACGACTTTGACAAGTCGCAACTTCTGTAATACCTATTTATTAATGGCATCTTAATTACTTATTGTGCAATAATCATACGCTCTGATGCATAAATGTTCAATGTTAACGTCAGCACCCTCGCTTACTCTAATGCTTCCGCTAAACACATTCTAACCGCGAATTACCGTTTTGGGGGTGTGACACCATGGATGATAAATTATCATCCACATCCTGTCCATTAATCATCTGCATCCATATCCATATCCACTATTCATCCATCTAGATCGTCTTATCCATCATCAATTGGATGGATCAGGTGGATATCCACTTGATCGGATGATTATTTTCATCTCGAGATGGGACCGTTTTTAATTTGTTTATTATTGTGTATATGAGGTTTCAATGTTTCACTTTATAATTAATTGGTAATAGAGAAAGTTGTTAATTATTGTCCTTTGTATTTCAATGTACTAGGGGTGTTCAATATTTGGTTGAAAGTATTTAGTTTGAATATTAAACCATATTTAAATTTTGTTTTTGGGGCGGTTTTCGGTTTTGAATATTTTAAAATCGGTTAAACCGAAAATCAAATTCAAATTCAGTTTTTGGTTTTGATTTTTTTTTAATTCGGTTAAACCGAATTCGATTTATTAAATAATCATATTTTACATAATAATATATACATATGCGATTTTTTGAATTTGGCTGAAGACTTGAAGAAAGCAGCAGGGTTGGATTAATAGCTGAGTCCCTTACCTCTATAAAAGTGGTAAGGGGTTCGAATCCTATCCCCTGCAAAAGGCCGGAGGTCCATTCTACCTTAGGTAGAACTCTAACGACCCATGCTACCTTAGGGTAGGGGTAAGGTTGTCTACATCGATACCTCCCCCATACACTGTCCTAGACGGTATTGGGCCTTAACCCGCGGAAGGCGGTATAAGATGTTACTTACTTACTTGAATTGTTTAACATTTTGAAAACTTAAATTTGTTAAGCTATCATTTGTTCATGATGAATAAATGTTTTGTTTGGACATTGTAATTCATGTATATAGACAATTTTATGCTTTCTAAACTCAAATTTGGCTAACAAGTAACATATATTAATAGTTAGATTTATATAATTTGTATCATATATCATGCATATTTCATAGCTTTGTATGTTGAAAGATGCTTGAAAAATGGTTTTTTTCAGTTTTAACCGAAAACCGAGTTGAATTCGAATTCGGTTTCCGGTTCGATTTCGGTTCGTTTTAGACATGTGAATTTGATTTTGCTCTCAAAAATTTTAAAACCGAATAAACCTCACAGATTAACTTAGAAAAAAATTGAAAACTGAATCAACGAACACCGTTGGTATGTATGATATGAATTTGTACCGAACATAGTGTACATAGGTAGGGGTGTAATCGAGTCGAGTCGACACAGTGCCAAGCTCGAGCTCGACTCGATTAGAAAACTCGAAACTCGACTCGAGCTTGATCGAGTTTGTATTTTCAAGTTCGAACTCGACTCGACTAATGTATCGATACTTTCGAGTTCGGCTCGGTTACCAATATTAAAATATTAATATTAAATAATTTAGAATTAATATTAGTCAAGTCGATAGTTTTAAGCTTGACTCGACTCGACTCGACTCGATACTCGCATGCTCGACTCGACTCGAAGTTTATTATATAACATGGTAAATATGTTAATATACATATACATGGAGGGTAAAATTGTATAATTGTGGAAGCTCGATTAGGCGAGCGAGCCTCTCGAGTCGAGTATTTTGATACTCGAGCTCGACTCGAAACTCTAATCGAGTAGCTCGAGCTCGAGCTCGACTCGACTTGTACCGAGTCGATTTCGAATATATCTCGAGTCGATCTCGGGTAGCTCACGAGTTGTCTCGTCTCATTTACACCCCTATACATAGGGTATGTTTGGCAAAACTAGTCGGAGATGTAGCTGGAGCTGAAATTGAAGATAGAGATGGAGATGAAAGCTAGAAGCTGGAGCTATAACTTTTATTTGAAGTTGAAGATTGAGCTTTTATTTTTTAATAAATGTTTGGCAAAGCAGATGAAGTTGGAGCTTATTACATAAAATGACAAAAAATAACATGATATTTTACAACACCAAATTTTGTAAGAATTATAAAAATGGTAGTATAGTAATTTAATAATAAGAGGATGGAGATTATCTAATAAGCTAATTTGAGGAGATGTTACTTGAAGGAATTATGATTTTATTTTATCATCTATACCAAACAAGAATTGTTATTTTATCAATCTTTTAGAAACCCCAATAGTCCTTTAGAATGGGGTCCACAAACACACCTCTAATATTACGGAGATTATCAATATTTTGGAATCAAACAAATGAAGGATGGTCGGAGTCGGAGTAATAATTGTCTGTAACTTGTGTAGAGTTGTAGGACCACCAATACTAATAATATTTCCATTTTATGTGATGTCGATATCCAAGACACGTCGGTGAATTCAAAAACAAAACGTTTTCGATTCTCGTGTTCTTTTCTTTTTCTTCTGCTTTAATGGAAATATCAAATATGCATGTCTACCGTATATATGTGTCAATAAATACAGTGTATATATTCATTTTTGGACCTATATATTTTGACATTTTGTATGCATATAGTCTATCTATATTGATATTCATTTAGAGTTATTAAATTTCATATTGTATCAATATTTCTTTTGATTTATGTCTAAACATAGACAATTAAAATGACTAATGAACTTAACTATATAAACCTAAAATCACACCTAAAAATTTAATTGTTATACTTGTCAAAATGATTGGTAAATATAGAGAGAATAAGTGGATTACATGCATGTGTCGGAAATTTCATGGTTAGACCCAAATTTATGTCTTTCTAATTAGACCTTAGCATTACTCCTAAACAGACAAATTAGACAACGTAACAAATTTTTTTCCCCTCAGAGTACAAGCTCAAGTGTCTCAAATCAACATTGTTTCAACTTTTACCAAAAAATAATCAAAATGTACACTTTTAGTTTTCATATACTCCATAAATCTTTCACTAACTATATTTTTCATCAATAAAATATAATCTTACCTAACAAATCTCATAAATCTTTTAATTGGATAAATAATAAAAATGGATACTCATTTTAAAGCAAACAAAAACAGAAATGTTAACATTTGTAGTAGTGTATTTTTTAAATAAATAATCTTTGAATCAATAGTAAAATGGTGCATGTCAGAGAGTACAACCAACTAAGATATTCTTATTTAATTTAATTTAATAGTCGTATTTAAATAGAAGATTTGCATAGGACGACAAACTAATTAGATCCATTAATATCACAATACCAAATGCATAACACAAACACCAACAACAATAAACTAGTAAATTAAATAAAAAACACGTCTACTCAAAACACTTCAAACCCTGCTTAGTTAAATTAAACTACTTTATTAATTTAAATCCTAATTTCCATAATCAACCCTAATTAGTCACTAAAACCTACGGATGGCAGAAAATAACTTTAAGCTCCTTCGGCGACGAACACTCATGCGTTAGCGACGGACTATCATGAGCAAAAGCAAACGTCGTTGGACACGCGCTCTTAAAAAAATTAGACCATTTCGAAGCCTTGCAAGTATTTGCATTATTAAAGTGTCCCCTGCAGCAAAACTCATCAGTGTTAAACGCTTCACACCCACTTTTACACGCGACCACGCGCCCATTGGCGTGTTTCTGTAGGGACCACGGACACTTGGCAAGGAGATCTGCTTTACACCCAACAACCGGGCACGTGCCTTTTCCCTCGTGTGGTGTGACCGTCATGGGAACATTGAAGCCGTCGACAAGGCTAACGGCGTACGATGATTGGTCGGTGTGGGAATGGTGGAGGCTGAACTGAGCTAAAGTTGCGGGGGTGGCACCACCGAGACCGTTGCATTCTAGTTTCCCGCCGCAGTCGCCGGTGATGCAGGAGAAATGGCCGTTGGTGTGGGTGCAACCTGTTCGGGCCCAGATGCGGCCCGACCAGTGGGCGTCCGGGGCTGGGAAGGAGCGGTGGGTGTTGGTGTTGAGGTAGAACCCACCGCGCTCGAGGACGGGGTGGCCCGCGTTAGGTTGGATCGCGGGCCAGATGGGATACGGGCAGTGGTTTACGACGGTGAGAATCATGGAGGCATGGGAAAGAGGGAGGAGGATGAGGAGGATTGAGAGTGAGTAAAATGAAGACATGATGATGGTTGTTTGTGGTGGGATGTAGAGACTAGAGACAGAGGGGTGTATAAATAGACATGATTACGATGAAAATATGAAATGTTTGCGACTACGGTGTCTAGTGTAATTGTTATGGGCCTTGTGGGCTTTGTTGTATTCTATTCTTTATTCACATTTAGGCATTTAGCTAGACGTGAAAAAAAAAACCTGAACCCGAATAAAAACTTTAAACCGGGTTTTACAAAAACCGTTTTTTGAACCCGGTTCGGGTTTTGAGAATAACCGGCGGGTAGGGACCCGGGTTGGGCTTTTAACCTCTGAAATCGGGTCAGGTTGAAAAACCCGGTTGAATTATTAAAAAAAACCTAGTAATTATATAAAAAGTCGGTTTCAAAACGGGTTTCCAACCCGATGAAATGAACCTAGCCTATACTAGACCCATATCAAGCAATAAGTCCAATAGTAAAACTCACTCCCAAAAGCTAGTTTGAAAGAGGAGGGGACACTTAGACTTATAAGTTATCAATCATTTCCATACATGGCCAATGTGGGATCATAACACCCGAACCGGTTCTAAACCGGTACAAACTGGGTATCATCGGGTTGGGTTTTTTACACTGTGAAATCGGGCCGGGTTGGTCAAAACCCCGATTTTCCTTCATTGACTAAATCCCGATTCGGGTTTTCGGGTCGGGTTGAGCTAAACCCGATTTTTGTTCACGGCTACTTTTAGAAAGAAAATAATAATAATAATAATAATAATAATAAATACCTAGAAAACTGATTGACTTGTGTAGATATGTAAACCTAAAACTTGATTGTTTAATTGAATGAACAAATATTAATATAAAATTCGAGTCTAGTAAAAGCTGTTATAATATTATCTTCAAATGTTTGTTTGATTATGTTCATTTTGTTTTGTTTATGATTTTAATAAACACACAATGAATCTGTGGTCTTTACTTCCTAAATATAGCATTTTCTCATTTGGTTTGACGTTTTTAATATTCCAACCTTCAAAATTCAAATTCTATATTATATGTGCATGTGTTCCATTTTACAAGTATTAGATTATATAGTTTTCCATGTTCATGAACAAACATGAACAATTTACAATCTAGCCTTTTTAAATACCTATGTAGCCCTTGTAATTCACGACCACGAATACAGTTCTTTTGTTCGGCTACTCATTTACGAACTATTCGAATATTCGTTGTACGATAAAAGTTAAAACAAACGAATAGAAACAAGATTTCAGCATGTAGCCTAATTGGTTCCGAAGATGGAGGCATTTGGAAAGCACCCAAATTCAATCCTCACGAATTAATAAGTAAGAACCTAGTATATTAGAAAAATTCATTGATGTTAAGTTGTGGTTTGTTTGGTCTATATCTGAGTTGGGCGCTAAATCAGCTTGATTTACCTCTCACGTGATGGGCCTAAGGCGATCTGACGTGTGCTGGTTGGGTTTGCCGAAATTTCAATCCGTTTATAGGCCTAGTTTAATGTCTCTAATAATCCAGCAAAAACATGTAAATATTTTGCGCAATCGGTATTCTTGCAATATATAAAACAGCTAGTTTGTTTTAATGTTTTCCCTTAAATCGGATCCCTTATTTTGCTTAACCTAGTTTTGCTTATCACTACAAGTTTCACCAAGATACCATACCTGATGAAAGGCATAAACTGGCTTAGCCATCAGAGGTGGTTTTTTTAGTTGTGGTATGAGATAACTACAAATCATAAAAATACTCCGTCTCCGTAACAAAAAGGTCACCAACCTCTGATCAGGATATCATTTTTAATTATATATCAAATTTGGTGTAGGCGTAATTTACTATACGCATGCAAGACTACTTTGTCCCAATCGTTAAGACAAACAAACCCCATCGAAAATGCACATAACCGAGATCGATTATGTAGTGTACCAAATAGGGTCCGTGATACGATATAGCATCTACAAAATATGGTTTTTAGTCTCGTAGGCTCGGATCCACTAGGGTCCATGATACGATATAGCATCTACAAAATATGGTTTTTAGTCTAGTAGGCTCGGATCCACTTTTGTATCTGTTTAATCCGGTCTCATTTAGGGACGGAGCTAGAATTTTTTACAAAAAGGTGCAAAGTTAAAATTATTTTGAATTTTTTAAAGTTTTGAGAGGGGAAATTTTGAATTTGTCACTGATACCTTAAAAATATTTATTTTTTTACGTAATTTCATAAATTTAGGGCAGTTGCCCCATTCTAACTACTCCGCCCCGATCTAATTTTACAGCTTCTTTTTGTGTGTGGTCGTACTATTGCAATGCGGTCTCGGTTTAAAAACATCCCCATGAACGAAAGCTATTAATTTTTTTTTATAAGCCACATTATTTTTCTATAAAAAAATGCTTATACCGTGTAAATTTATCTGAAATTCTAAAAGGGTAAAGTGAGGCTTCTTTTGGTGGTGGAGTGCTGCCTGTATCACGTGATTGTCTACGGGAATCTCAATCTGGATCCATCATCATCGTCAGTGATTCGTGTGTAAGTAATCGTGTCTTATGCGTGTTCTGCGGTTCCTTCTTTTTTGCTTTTCACCAAGTTTGCAAACCGATATATACTTATACTCACAAACACTATTTTATTTCATATTCATATATTTATCGAATATATATATTTTTCACTAATTTATGTAGTTCTTAGATTTGTTGTCTTTTGCGACGAAGGAGCATACAGGTGACGAGCTTATACACTTATACTATACGAGTTTAAACTCATCTATTTAATAATCTCAAAGTATTAGTATTGAGTTATGGAAAAAATAAAGTGTACAAAAATATGTTACGTAAAGTAGCTTTTAACTTATGAAAATATGAAATTACTTAATTAAAATCCCTTTAACTATTATTTTACATGTTATTTGTGTCCCATTTTAAATTCACATCTATCGGTTTTTAGCTCAACCTACTTGACCAAATACTTACGAAATGAATTAATCTTTAACTTCCATCTAATAAAATAAGCTTCATTTATTAGCTTCCAATAAGTTTAGACAAACATATACACCCAAAACATAAAATTAAGCCCCAAGTAGATACCATTAAACTGACCGAAAAAGTTTTACATTCAATTCATCTCATTAATATGCAAGTAAAGAGGCACTTAGAATGATTCTATTAGTTGGATTTAAGATATTATAAATTTACCCGGCACCAACCATACCCCGTTAAACACTCACAAAATGCTAAACTCACAAACTAGATGTTACCAACTAGGTGGATCTATTAAAATTGTTTTTTAACTCTCTCTTATTTAGAACATCCACAATCAGGGGTGGAGCTAGGATATTTCATATAGTGGTAATTTTTTTTTTCCCACTTTTCTATTATTTTGAAGGGCAAAACTCTAAAACTATCACTAATAACCTTAAAACCCTTTTTTCACAATTCTAGACTTTTAGGGGGACGACTGCCCCCCATACCCTCCTTTAACTCCGCCCCTGTCCACAATGATAATCACAACCCCTTTATGACACATTGGTACCATATCAGCTTTTCACTAACTTTTCATTTAAACTACTTAATTTCTACCCCATTTTCACCCCAACGGAACCCTTTTAGCCCATTTCTTTTTTATTTATTTTTTTGGAATTTGAGCAAAGCTACCTAAAATAATAACCAAATTTTCATGTGGTTCTCAAACTCACGATGACCCCAACTCAACCCCTCCCGACCCGACTAAGCTGGACATTGAACCCCAAGCAACTCCAAACCCCAATGCGTATACTTCTATCTCTCATCAAGTGATTGGTACATATTATCATGTAAATATAATTTTGTTAAATAGTTCATGTGAGCCTAACATATTTCTTTCTCTTCAACGTTCATCTAATATTTAAGTTGCTACTAAACTATAAATGTTAAAATTACTAGAAGTATAATCCATGATTCATTTGGTATGTCATTAAACAAGATATCAAAAGAGTAGCTATAAAATGTTAAGATACCTTTAGAAGGTATGTGACCTCTAAGTCAAATTTCAAACAAAAATGTTTTTGTTTAAAGAATATATTCAAACATAAATTCTCATTCTCATGTAAGATGTTTCAGGTTAAAGGAGGGTACTTTTATAAAGTGAAGCATGCCAAATTTCTATATATGCTATAGAGGTGACATGTTACCATAAATTGAATAGGTAAAAAAATTGTGAATAACTGGTGCATTTAATATGAAACAATCGTTCAAGGAAACAACATTGATTCTATGCGATTTTTATTTTCTTTAAAAGACAAGTCCATGCTAAAGTGACTTTTAAAGTTGATACAATTTTCTAACATGTTTCTATTCTAATACCGTTTTTTAGGGTGTAGGTGGTCCATCACCCCTTATCTTTAAATAATATACAAGGGCATATCCAAAATGTGTCTTTCGTATCTATGTGCATATATGTAGGTGTGTTTAAATGGATGGATCGGTTCAAAATTGATCCGTATACATGAAACCAAATGGATTATGGTTTCGAAAATATGAATTCGATCTGTCCAAACAAATTCAAAAACCGAATCAATCCATCTGAATTACTATTTGGATGGATCGGTTTGGTTTTTGGATATCCATACACATATATCGATATTTATTATATCTACTAAAAATATGTTAGATATTATAATAAACTTATACAGAATGGATGATTCCCATTTGAACCTCCCAGTATATATACATTTGCGTGTAATATAATAGTAAAACGCAGAATGAGACTATAAATTACTTATATATAAGTAAACAATTATGTAAACTATAAACTAACTATTATATTTGGATACATATAGAATATTAATAAGTTAGTAAACTATTTTGTATATGCATGTATATATATACTGAATGAAAAATAAGTTTTTATTTGTTATTTGGTTTGTAGGGATAATCCGGTTTGTAATTTACCAACCAAAACCAATCCGTGATCCAAAATAATAAGTTTGGTTTTGATCCGAACTGATCCAAAAATCCAATTATCCAAACCATATAGTTCAATCTGAATTATCCGATTGGATAATCCGGTTTTATCCGAACTGTGAACAACCCTATATATATGTGTGTTCAGTTGTTGTTGTTAGTATTAAAATTAAGATACACTTTAGTTATATGTTGAAAATTAGCATTATAAAATTTATTACATAGTACTATTTCTTCCATCTAGTTAAAATATCTATTTTAACTATACATATAGTTTTAGTCTTAAGATACTACGCTAAGTCACTAAGTACACTTTTTATTAATTAAATAATATATATACCTATTATAATTTTTTTTGATTGATTATAATATTAACATAGACATATTTAGAACAAACTAAATACTAATGTGCGGGAAGGGAGACAGTAGTGTTTTGTTGATTTTGATGAAAATGGAAAGTATTAAAATTTAAAATGAATGTATATGTTAAACACGTTTCCTATGAGATAAGGCCAATCACTGTAACGTTACATAAGCTATGTTTGACATGCTCATTTTTTGAGTTTATGGGAGCTTTAGCTTGTAGCTTATGATTTTCATAAGCTCCGTTTGGCTAATAAAATTTAAGTAGCTTATGATTTTCATAAGCTACAAAACCATAAGCTACTTGAAGTAGCTTATGGAAGTAGCTTGTAGCTTATGGAAGATGAAATTATATAAATACCCTTCAAATAATTATATTCATCTATTAAAACTAATATATTTATCCTTTTATGTCATTTTACATTCATAAGCTACAAGCTCCAGCTACAAGTTACCAACTACAAGCTACCAGCTACAAGCTACCAACTTCAGCTACAAGCTACCAGCTCTAGCTAGTTGTGCCAAACATACCCATAATCCAAGAACTCTCGTTTGTAGTTAGTTATTTATTGAAGTGTCTTTCCACAACCACGAATTATTTTATTAATAAGCCCCGTTCTCCCACACCGTTCAAACCACGAAAACGTCAGCGGTCGGCGTTCGGCATACCTCACCGTCATCAGGGCCGGCCCTGGGCACGGGCTGCATGGGCGACGGCCCAGGGCATCACACGAGGAGGGGGCAGCAAGTTTTCGATTATACTCTGTATTATTTTTCTAGAATTTTAAATTGAAAGATATAGCTAGATGAGTTTCTTACGATTTAATACATTTAAGGAATAGTTAAAGATGAAGAAAATGTGATTTATAAAATTTAATGGAAGAAAGAGCTTGATCTGTATTTTAATGGAGTCGACATTTGATGTGTTCTTGTTTTGGGGAAGACGTTCCAAGGCACAAAGTTCCAGATGCTTTTTAACCTTTTAGACTTTTAGTTGATCTTTTTATTTTACCACCCCTATTGATATGGCAATTCACAAATTGGTCCCTGTAATTATTTTTCATCAATTAAAACCAATTTTACTGTTCTTAGGGTAAGGTTCCAATGAAAACACTTCAAAAATAAGAACGGTAAGAACACTTTATAAATGCACAGTTAGCCAACAAAATCATTAGATTCACACTTATACATCTCAAATATGTGTAGAAAAATTGATTAAAATAGATATGAACTTTCGGAAATACACAAAAATCGAAAAAACGATTGATGCACAGGTGATAAGGTGATGTCACAAAGTCAAAAGCTAGCTAGCTATTTGATCAGAAGTATCTAATTTTTTTTTAAATAACGACCACGGTTTTCATTAATTAATCGTGGTCATAATGCAAAATCGTTGTGATATTTCATATTTGCATATATGATGTTTCAATATTATGCACCAGGGATCAAAATATACAGAGTATATAATATAATGCACATTTTTGGTTTCATATAAACACAGACCAAGCTATATATATATATATATATATATATATATATATATATATATAGAGAGAGAGAGAGAGAGAGAGTAGAAAAGATTACAACAGAAATATGAACACATCATTTTGTTCAATATTTTTCTCGAAATGAGTCTTCATTTCTTCACATTTTTTTTCTCTTCCTGGTAAAAAAGAAGATTATTTTGAAGTTGTGAAAGGTACTCTATCTCACTTTCGGAAATGTCCCCTTCATGCTGATGTTCGTGTTTATCAACTAGTAGGGAAATGTCTCTGCTTAAAATACGAATTGCTTTATTCAAATTCGGGAGGTTTTCATCAAGAGCTTTAACCATCTTTTCATCAACGCCTGTTAAAAAACTCACTCTTTGGATGAAAACATACTTTTCTGCATCGGTCGCCATTTTGTGAATTAATATAATTGTGGATTGTGTGGTAATATAACTAGGGTGACGAATGAGGATCCTATCTACCAAAATTGTGTTGTTGCAAAGTTGTGTTGTTGCAACATGTACGTATGCTTTATCAACTCCATATATTTTAATGCAATAAAGTGTTTAACCTTCCAAATCCCAAGTTCCAACATCCAATTTAATGCACATCAAATCACATACATACTACAATACGGTTGTGCATATGCATAGCCCCCAAGATTCATTACTTGTTTCATTTCAACATTTAAGATGAAAATAATGATACTAGGAGATGGTGGTATGAAAAAATATTTAGATGAGTATATATAAATGGTACGATGAGTATATATAGATGATGTCAAGTTTTTCATAGTAATTAATTACTACGGAGTACGTCTTAAATGGTGGTATGAAAAAGTTTTCCTGCTTGCAGACGTAAAATCATATCTGAAAAGGTGAAAAGGTAAAAAACTCTGAAACGTCATAAGTCAGAAAACTTTCTTTTAGTCCTTGACCTTTTCAACCACCTAGTAGCTATCCAAAGATAGTACAATACCACGGTTTTGTTGTAACAAACGTGGTCATCAGGGACAACCCTTTTTGATTTAGATATATTTGAGTTTAAATATTTTAAGATAATAATATTAAAAAGATATATAATAATAATAATAATAATAATAATAATAATAATAATAATAATAATAATAATAATAATAATAACAATAATAATAGTAATAACAATAATAAGGGAAATAAATAATACAATAAGTATCAACATAACAAAGGAAAGGTAATATCACGGTTTTGTTCGTGACAACCGTGATGCTGGTGACAATACCAGATGTTGTACATTACAATACCGGATGTTGTACAGTACAATACCACGGTTATGTTGTGACAACCGTGGTCATCAAGGACTGCCCTTTTGATTTAGATATATTTGAGTTTAAAGGTTTTTAGATAATATGAAAAAGGTATAATAATAATATAATAATAACAATAATAAGAGAAATAAATAATTTAAAAAGTATCAACATAACAAAGGAAAGTTAAAAATAAGATAAGTTGAGATAAGGATTCGAACATCAACGCACTCGCTTGTGCTATACAAACATTGACTCGTAGAGCACCAAGATACAGAACAATTAATTATTAAATTTAGTAAAGTAATTATATACATTAAATAGTCAATATTTTTCTTGTACTATCCATTTAAAAACTTTAATCAACAGTGTATGAACAATTAATTATTAATAATATCACTTATATAGGTTTTTCAAGTCTAATAATATAATCAGAGTATATTTATATAAAATAATGAATATGTTTTTGTAAAGATCATTTGTATTAACTTTTTGTAAGTATTTGGTCTAGTTATAGTGTCTCCAACATCTACATAGTGCATATTTTATGGAAATTAATTATTGTATATTTGCATTCACTTTCTGCATATATTTGGTCTAATTGTACAATCTCTAATTCAATTTTGTTAATACTTATAAATATAGATATATAGATAATATTGTATATATTATGTGACACCCGGTCAAAAAGGGCCAAAATTAGCCCCTAATTTAAACCTAAATCATTCGTACTCAATACGTGATTAAACAAAAATTTTCGGATATTATATATATAAATATATATATATAACATTAAAAGGAATAATTAATAATCACATACCATCAAATCTGAAAGAACACGCAATCTCAAATACGGACGTTGGTGCAAAATATTTTTAAATAATGTATTATTAATGAGAATAATAATTATTTACTCGATTGAGAATTTAAACGCATTTTGTACACTGAAAACTATCCGTCAAACCAAAGAGAAACAAAGATATAATTTTATATCTCATTAAAAGTATTTTTATAAAATACTTCGAATAAAAATATATACAGTTTTATATTTAGAAAATTATCATTTGAAAACATTATACTACTTTACGATCGGGTACAAAAACACAGACGTTTTGTACTACGAATGGAGCCAACCAACTCCAATAATTGGAGTTGGCCGGCTACTCCTCCTCCTTCTTCTTCCATTTTCCTCCATCTCTTTCTCTATCTCTCGGCTCTCTCTCTCTCTCGGGTATCATCAACAACAACAACATCAGTAACAATCATCATCATCATCACATTCATCTTCATCTTCTTTGATCATCATCACCATCCGGATCATCATCCTCCTCCTCACGGGTTCAAATTTTAATTTGTAAGGAAACTCAAACTTTACTTTAATTTCGCGTTTATAATACTTATATTATCATTTACTAGTGTTTTATATATGAGAATTTGGTTAAAAATGAAGTTAAAAACTGGGTTGGGGATGAACTGCACGAACAGAACTGGAAATAGACTATGAGCCGAACGGCTGGACTCGATGAGCCGAACGGCTAGGACTTCCATAGCCGAACGGCTAGGTCTTCCTTAGCCGAACGACTAGGTCTTCACAGCCGAACGGCTGGAATACTCAAACAGAACTGTTTTTGTAAAAATGTTGAAGAATTTCACAAGTGTTTTCAGGGTAGCTTCTCGATGAAAAATTTATTATAACGGTTTGGGCTAAAAGTCACACGGTCACTCGAAAACGGCCCAATGATCAAGGATATGTACCATCGCGTATTCGGTTTTAGGCCTTTCGGGGTCGTCTAGGGGTCGAAAATGACATATTTCAGTTTTTGGACCTCATACCATATTTCGTAACTTATGAAATAAAATATAACGAATATAAGGATAATTGTAAACAATACGATACATCCATGAACGAGTTATATAAATGCAAAAACACACGTTATATATCTTTAGAATATAATTTCAATCCGTCACCAACGGGCCGTACATTTTATAAACTTTAATCGGAAGTACACATATAATCACTTGGACATAATCAAAATGGATAAACATTAATACGGAGAAATATTAGATAATCAAATGCTTATTAGAATCTCGCGTGTTTAGGACACTAGGAGATTCGGGGATTGTCTATTCCACGTCGGACATATTCATTGCTCGGATAGACTCAAGTGAGTCTCACAGCCCCACTTTTACTGTTTTAAACTTGGGGTGAGATACAATGCTTACTTGTTTTCGTGATCACTGTTATTCGGTTAGTTAATTTAATTATTAACTATGTTAAACATGTTGGTTATCATTGTCGGTCTTGATTTTCATTGTTCGGGTATTGCATGAGTGTTTTAATACGGGAAAGTCCTCATCATTGCATGGTTCGTTAACTTAATAAGGCGCGATTACTAAAAGATAGATCTATCATGGGAGTGACGTCCCCGTCCGGGTTGCTAGCTACAACCATGTACAAACGGGCATTTTAGTAATTGTTATGGGTGTTGATACCGTTCGGGAGGCACAAATCGGGTTAGGCCTCGAACCATGGCTTAATGCAATACAAATGTCATTGTCGGTAAATCTAGTCGGTAACCTTAATTGGTTAATCATAGTTCGATAACCTTAATGGTTTAATCATTGTTCGGAAACCTTAATTGGTTTATCATTGTTCGGTTGTATTATTTAATATTTATCGGTATTAAATCGTCGGATAATCATGTTGATCACATCAATGTTTATGTTAAACCTGTGAGATTCACCAGCTTTATAGCTGACCTTTTAGTGTTGTATTCTCAGGTGATCAGTAATAGTAGGATGGCCCTCAGGATAAGCTATCTACTTACGAGTCGCATGCATCTATATGAACATGAAGATTTTCTTGCATTATGTTTTGTATTAATGGTTATGTATTATAATCTTCAAAATCAAATGTGAACTCGCTGTTATTGTAAACTTATAACTTATGACTTAAAACTTTTTACTACTTTTGTAATATATTTATAAACGTCTCTCATAGAGTCGTTTGCTTGTAACCTCTGTGGTTGATTATTGATTATTCACGCCCAAAAACAATCGCTTCCGCAAAGCATGAAATTAGGGGTGTGACATATTATTACGTAAATAGATAGATCTAATGAAGTTAAGAGTTTTAATACATCCTTTCAAATGCTAACTAATAATCTAACACCATTGTACTTCTTCGTGGTCTGTCCTTATGTATGTAGTATCATCATTAGCAACATTTAAGGGTTCAATGCCGATAGAAAATGGTGGAAGCTCATCAAACTGGTTATATTCTTCCTCGTCAACGACATTTTCAACTCCATGTATATGACGTTTACCATGCAAAACAATATGCCAATTTGAATCTTCCGGGTCTTCAACAAAGAAAACCTGGTTTGCTTGATTAGCTAAAATAAATGGTTCATCTTTATAACCGTTTGTTGAAATATTGACGAGGGTGAAACCATCTTTATCGACTTTTACTCCTTTTCCATTGTCAACCCATTTACACCTGAAAAACGGTATGGTTAACACCCCATATTCAAGTTCCCAAATTTCTTGAATTACACCATATTATGATTCTTTTGCAATGGTTTCTCTTCTTTGATAGCCGTTCTCTGTAGAATCATCGGTTGTTGCAGCTACTAGTGTTACACCACTGTTTTGTAGTGTAGTTTTCCAGTCTTGTTTGTTGGAGTAAAATGTGTATTCGTTAATATCGTATGCCTGATATGTTGCAACAACACATCGCGGACCCATCCCCAACTGTTGCACCTCATCATCAAGTTGTTCACAAAGTACCTTTGCTCTCAACCAACTTGCAAACTGTTTTTTGTGCTCAGAAGCTAGCCAGTTAGTCTTAGTAACCTTCCCCCGCTCTTTCCTAAGCCTTAATATTTCCTTGTGCTCATTTACGTAACGATCAATCGATATCATGTGTTGCAGAACAAAAAAATGTGCGTTTCGAAGATCAGATTGGTCATCTGGTACACACATATTCGGTCCCGTTGTGTCTTTCCCTCCAAGTCTACCTTCGTGCCGAGATCTAGGAAGACCTACATGTCGTACGCCTGCCAAGTAATCCGTACAAAAATCAATAAACTCCTCACAACAATACCCTTCAATCATACTACCCTCCAGTCGATTTCGGTTTCTCATGTAGCCTTTCAAAAACCCCATATATCTTTCAAATGGATACATATACTGCAAGAAAATGGGCCCGCAAGCCTTAATTTCTCCCACAATATGAGATAGAGGTGCACCATGACATTAAAAAAAGAAGGTGCGAAGTACATCTCTAACTGACATAACGTGAGGATAAGCTCAGCTTGCAAAGCATCCAAACCCTCGGGATCAATTACCTTTGAATGAATCATGCTAAAAAACACACAAAGCTTTGTTATTGTGTGTCGAATGCGGTCCGGAAGTATTCCACGAATTGCTATTGGAATCATTTATGTCATTAACACATGAAAATTGTGGGATTTCATACCGAGCAATTTCAAATCTTTCATGGACACTAACCTCCTAATGTTGGCAGAATAACCAGAAGGAACCTTAACTCGAGACAAATTTTGGCAAAATGAATTTTTTTCGACCCTTGACATCGTGTAGCAAGCTGCCGGTAGATACGTACGTTTTCCTTCACTTTCTTTAGGATGCAACTCCTTTCGAATTTTCATATCCTTCATATCCCTTCGAACTTTAATTCCATCTTTTGTTTTCCCGGGGATGTTCAACAATAGACCTATCAAGCTATCACATACATTTTTTTCGATATGCATAACATCAAGAGAGTGTCGAACGTCCAGTTGGCTCCAATATGGCAAATCAAAGAAAATAGACCTTTTTTCCAAATATTTTTTGGAGGTCTCGGAGACATTTTACCGAACACAATAAGAGGATCCAAACGATCAAGTTTTGCAAGAACAACTTTTCCATCCAATTGTGGCTGCATCACTCTGGGCTCAACTCTACCATCAAACAGTTTTGGTTTTCTGCGGTATGCATGCGACTTTGGTAGCGATCTACGATGACCCATGAAAACCATTTTTCTACAGTTTATTAACCATTTAGAACATGTATCCTATTCACAAACAGGACAAGCTTTTGCTCCTTTCGTATCGTACCCAGACAAATTACCGTACGCTCGAAAATCACTTATAGTGCAGTAAATCATGGCTTGCATCTTGAAAAGCTCACGCTTATACGCATCATAGACTTCGACACCGTCACTCCATAATTAAGGTCATCAATTAATGGATCCAAATAAACATCAATGTCGTTACCAGGTTGTTTTGGTCCTTGTATCAACAGTGACATCATTATATACTTCCTTTTCATGCATAACCAAGGTGGCAAGTTATAGACGCATAAGAGAACAGGCCACGTGCTGTAACTACTACTCATACTACCGAAAGATTAAATCCGTCAGAACTTAAACCAAATCGTATGTTTCTAATCTCCCATCCAAATTCAGGGTATGTGGAATTGATATTCCGCCATTGAGGAGAACCGGCTACATGTCTTAATTTACCATCTTTCTTACGTTCATCGGCATGCCAACGTAACAATTTTGCATCATTGGGGTTTGCAAATAATAGTTTAAGTCTTGGTATGATAGGAAAATACCACAATACTTTAGCCGTCGGAGGGGTTTTACCCTCGAGTTCATCATTTTCTTCCTCATCATCATATGTATCTCTCCGTTTATATCTCAACGTAGCACATGTATTACACGCTTGTAGGTCTTTAAACTCGTTCCGATACAACATGCAATCATTTGGACATGCAGATATTCTTTCTACTTTCAATCCCATTGGACACATTAGTTTTTTCGCTTGATAAATGTTAACTGGTAACTCATTATCTTCCGGGAGCATGTCATGCAAAATCTCCAACAAACTGGTAAAACTTGTATCACTCCAACTATTGTTTGATTTTATATTAAACAACTTTAACACGGCAGAAAGTTTCGTATATTTAATACACCCATCATACAATGGTTTTTCAGACTCAGTAAATAATTGTTGAAATTTGTCAAGGTTATTCACCTGAATGTCATCCCCTAGGTCATGCAACATTTGTTCAATAACATCCTCATCATCGACCTTGTCATGATCACTTATAAACACATCATGATCCCCTAGAACTCTTTCACCATGATTAATCCAAGTTAAATAATTCGGAACAATGCCACGCCTAAGAAGATGTTCTTTAATCACTTCAGAATCAGCATAGCGCTGATAGTTATTACACTCTATACAAGGACACCAAATATCTTTTTTTATTATCTTTCGGTGTTCCTCAGCAACTCTCGTGAAATGATACACATTGGTAAGAAACTCAACGCTAACACGAGGTATATTGTACATCCACATATTACGATCCATCTAAAATAAGAAGAAAAAAATGAATAATTATTAATTACTATTTATATATATGTTAAAAAAAATTCATGAGAGGGATCGGCAACGCCTTTATTTATATTCTATATACGATCTAAATTAAATGTAGATGAAATCATTAAATTAAAGTATGTAAACACATGCTATAATAGTCGATTGAGGATTTATACCTGAAATAAATGTTGATTGGAAGATGATCCGATCGAGATGGTTTTTGCCTTTTTGGTAGGGGAGTGTAGGTTGCTAACGGAGTTTAATTTTGACCATCTGATATCAAGAATAAAATATGACCACGGTTTGTTTCATTAAACCATGGACAATGTTACGTTGAAATGTTTTAATTCCCTCCAAAAACTTTCGGAGCACGGTTAATTTTCGGACCGTGGTCACATAATTAACATTCGATCTCCTACTTTGCAATATGTATGGTTTCTGGAGTACTCTAGCTAATTTCAAACTGTTGGTACATTTAGTGTGTTAGTCAGTTGGTCAATTGAGTTGTAAGTGTCGTTGATTAATTGTAATAGAAAAGTCATTTTTGTGTTAGCGACACTTAGTTTGGTCTAGGCGACACTTGCCTTAGTGTCGCATAGCGACACTTAGGTAGTGTCGCAAGAAGGCGGCCACATACGTCACTTAGGGAGTGTCGCATGTCTGCCGATTAGTATAAATATAAACCTACGGGTTTCAGGCTAGGGTTGATGAAACCCTAGCACCATTTGTCGAAATTGCAAGTCTGTAAACAAGCTAATAGGTTACGATTATCAATACAAAGTTGTTCTTGATTCATTTATTCGATTTCAGTTTGCGATTATATTTTTTTATTGTGATTGTTTGTTTCCGCCATTCAATCGCTGTCATCAATCACTTAGATCCACAGCAAGGGGCACTCACAACTGGTATCAGAGCCTCAAAGTGGTTTGATTTAAGTATTGATCACGTAATCGCTTATTTTCGATTTGCATTGTGAAGAGAATCAAGAACAATCGAGTTATTTGGATCAACTGGGTGCTATTCAGACGATTTGAATCAACATTTACAGGTTTCGTTCGATTGGGATTGAAGAATTTTCGTTACGTCTACGAAAATTCGAATTTTAGAGTTTTTGGAACATCACAGCCGTTTTTGCGTCACTCGTTGCGACACTAGATAGCGACACTTCGTGCGACACTCTGTAAGTTCCAATTAGGGTTTTACCGACACTCTGGTGCGTCACTTTGTGCGTCACTAAGAGCGTCATTTGTGAGTAATACGACACTTGCCTCTAGTGTCGTCTGCTTTAATCTAGCGACACTCACGTGCGTCACTTCCACTAGTGACGCTTATTTGATTTACTGCGTCACTCAAGTACAACACTTGGGTGCATCACTTGCTTGATTGAGCGACACTTGCTTCTAGTATCATCAGTCACTTTATACGTCACTCGATAGCGACACTTATTTAAGTGTCGCTAGTCGTTGCGACACTTCAGTGCGTCACTTTCCAAGTGACGCCTTTGTTACTAATCAGTTTTCTAGTTTTTGTTTTTGAGCTATTTTTCAGGATTTTCTTTAATGGTTGCTGCTGATAAAGAAGATATTAGGGGAATTAGAGAAATGATCAAACAAAATCATGATGTTGGTTCTAACAGTAAACCTCCTTTGTTTACTGTGGATATGGATTATGCTTATTGGCGTGACCGATTTAAACAATATGTAGATTTCTATTGTCCAGAGCTTTGGGGTCCACTTAGAGAAAGATATGAGGCTCCAGTAGCTGAAGGAAATTATTGTGGTATCCCTCCGGCCAAGACGTATAAAGCTATGACTCCTGAAGAGAAAAAGGAGTATGACATCGAGAGAAAGGCTCATTCTGCTATCTGTATGTGCCTAACTAAGGATGTTTTATGAATTTTCAAAACTCATGACATCACCTACCATCTGTGGAAGGCCATTGAATCACGATGTGGAGGAAACGAAAAGTATAAGGAGGCTAAACTATAACTAATCAAGAAACAATATGATCTGTTTGATATTCTTCCTAATGAAACTGCATCAGGATTATTCACAAGGTACTCACAGTTGGTTAGTGAGTTAACTGAGGGAGGTTACAATTTCCCTCAGATTGAGGTGAATAAGAAGCTGTTAGATGTTCTGCCTAGTACTTGGGATGTAAAACTGCAATTTCTAAAGGAGAATCAAGAGTTAGCAAGAATGAACTTGGATGAGTTGATTGGTGTTCTTCAAGCTCACGCAATGGAGTTGAAGAAAAAGGAGTGTAAGTCGGGTGGGTTTGTTCAAGACCCGACATATATGGAGGAAAGATAAACACCGTGAAGACATATGGTGGAATGGCCTTCATTTCTGATACTAGTTCACCATTGCAGTCTACTGGTGCTCATCATCCAGTCTATGCTTCTGGACCTTCACTAGGTTCACAACAGCAAGTTACGATTTCTCCAGCTATTGAAGAACAAGCTGCCATCTATACAGCTTTTCTGAGCTCCTACAAGGATTTGGTTTCACAACCAAATACTACACTAGAACTTGCTAAAGAAGACTATGCTCAACTGGATGATGATGATCTTGAGAAAATGGATTTAAACTGGAATATTGCCAAGATCTCAAGAAGAGTTCAAAAATTCTTGCAAAGGACTGGACGCAAGAGTTTGGAAGGAAACAGCAAAACCAGCTTTGGTTTTGACAAGAGCAAGGTCCGCTGCTATAACTGTCAAAATTTGGGACATTTCACAAGGGAATGCGAGAAATCCAAAGTTCCTCCATCGGGTTTTACGAAGCCTGATGCTCCTAATGCTCAAGAGAAGGATGAAGTGAAATAAGCGACAGCTGATGCTTTAGTTGTCTTCGAGCCTACAAACACAGACTAGAGTATGTTCGCTGAAAAGTACCAACAGTGTCTTATGGCTCACATTACTAATGAGGTACGCAATGAACCTGATGAGCCTTTGAACTGTATTTCATGCATTAAGTTAACTGAATCTTTAAAGTGCTTTCAAGAAGAAAACGTAGAATTAAGAGAAAAGGTTGCAAAACTTAATGAGTCCAATAAATACCTAAAAGCTAATGAAAAACTTTACGATAAGAAGATTGAGGCTTATAAGCAAGACACTCAAAAGTACAAATCAAAGGTTTTTAGTCAACAAGACTCTATTAACAGCTATCTTGCTGAAATTGAATTGTTGAATAAGGAACTCTCTGATTTAAAAATTGAGTATGATAATTATAAGAACAAGATTCTAGGTTCCTTTTCCTCTACAGTTGCCTTCAATGAAATCCTTAATAAGCAGAGGACAGATAACAAAACTAAGGCAGGACTAGGCTATGCTGAAGTCCCGCCTCCCACTGAATACTGTCCTATGCCTATTAAGGAAGGCACTAAAGAGATTCCTGTTGACTATGCATTGTTATATGGTATCAAGTCAAAAGCAACCAAGCAAAACAAACAGGCAAAGGAGAAAACCAAGCGGCCAGAGTATCCTTCGCCTAAGTTTGTTAAGTCTGAAGCTATATCTCCAGTTAGTGTTAAGGATATAGTTGAGATTGAGGATATTACCGATAAGGAGTATCCTAAGGTTGAGAAGCTTGAGGTCAAATCAGAAAAGGTGATTTTGACGAATGAACCTGTCCTTAAAGTACAAAATGATAAGGGTAAGAAAAAGGTTTTAAATGAGAAAACTTAAACTTTACAGACACCTGTAAAGATTTTGAAAGATAACTTAAATGTGAACAATGAAAGAATTTCATGTAAAAAAACCTTTACCCTCAAACAATCAACCGAGGTAAACATTTTCTCAAACTTGCACACACTGTGCTTGTTCTAAAAATGCCTCACCATCTACTCCAGTAAATCCTCAGCCTCAATCGATTGTTGAGAATCGTTCCTGTTTCTACAGCAAGAAACAGAGACATTTAATTCGTGATTGTCCCAAGCTTTCTCATCAGCGCTATGGGAGAGATATGCCTAGAACTTCTTTTTATAGAAATTCATTTTCACCACCTAGGCGTTATTCTAACTCTCCCAAGCCTGTTGAAAAGCAAAGTAATGTTGGGAAAAAACCTTTGCCAAAACAAAAGCCCGACATTGCTCCCAAACCAACTTCCGAACAATCTAAAGTTTGGAAAAGAAAGGAGTCTGCTAGTGACTCTTCCGTCATCAACAATAACACATTAGATGAAAATTCTGATTTATTAAAAAATAAGGTTCTATCTGATGTGATTATTGTTGATGACCTTGGTAGACCTAAGTCTGTAAAGGCTTGGGTCACTGTTTCTCACTAATCTCCTTACTTTTATATGTTGCAGAAGTCAGAACATGTTAAATATAGTGAATGGTATATGGACAGTGGCTGCTCGCGACACATGACTGGCGATGTGTCTCTTCTGACGGATGTTAAATCACACACCGGAGGACATGTTGCATTTGCTGGAGATACTGGAGGAATGATTACTGGAAAGGGAATGCTAACTAATGGGAGAGTTAGCTTTGAGAATGTGAATTATGTGGTTCAACTCACTCACAACTTGCTGAGCGTTTCACAAGTCTGTGATAAGGATTATACCACAGCATTCACAAAAAAAGAATGTGTGATCTTGAAGTCGGGTTTTGTTATCCCTGAAGAATGGGTGCTTATGCGGGCGCCACGGAGAAACGATACCTATGTG
This sequence comes from Pseudognaphalium luteoalbum, assembly GCA_963422505.1. Classification (NCBI taxonomy): domain Eukaryota; kingdom Viridiplantae; phylum Streptophyta; class Magnoliopsida; order Asterales; family Asteraceae; genus Pseudognaphalium; species Pseudognaphalium luteoalbum. The sequence continues at coordinate 57,391,489 of OY730196.1, forward strand.
ATGAACATGCGAACTGTGGAGACTACAAATGAGTACACTTGTCTCCTGTCAAAAGCTTCGGAAAAGGAATCACTACTTTGGCATCGACGGATGGGACATATTCATTTTCGCAAAATGAATTTTCTTAAAAAGAATGATTTGGTAAACGGAGTTCCAAAACAGTCCTTTGCTCTAAAAGATGACTATATTTCATGCCACAAGGGCAAACTTCACAAAAAGTCCCATAAGTCCAAGGTAGTGAATTCTATTGCTGCACCACTGGAGCTCTTCATATGAATTTGTTTGGTCCTATTTCTACTAAGAGCATTGGTGGCCGATCCTACTGCTTAGTAGTCACCGATGACTACTCCAGATTTTCGTGGGTATACTTTCTTTCCGCAAAGAGTGAAATAGCAGATATTTTGGTATACTTGATTGATAAGTTGGCAAATCTGTGCAACTTAAAGGTGAAGAGACTGCGCAGTGACAATAGAACTGAATTCAAGAACTCAACTCTCGAGTTATATTGTGCTTCGAAAGGCATTGATCATCAGTTCAGTGCCCCACGAACTCCTCAACAGAATAGAGTTGCAGAACGTAAGAATAGGACCATTATCGAGACAACTCGGACTATGCTAGCTGATTCTAAGCTACCTATAATATTCTGGGCTGAGGCAGTCAGCACTGCTTGTTACGTTCTGAATCGAGTGCTCACGGTTAAGAAAAAGAACAAGACATGTTATGAACTTTTCAATAACCGTAACCCAAATCTGCAGTTTCTAGAGCCGTTTGGGTGTCCGTGTCTGATTATGATCCCAAAAGAAAAAGTCTCAAAGTTTAGAGATAAAGCCATTGAAGGGTTTTTTCTTGGTTATTCAGTTAATTCTCCAAACAAAAAAGTTTACATCAAATCAACACACCAGGTGGAGGAGCATTTTGAGGTAAAATGCTTGCGTTACACGGATCCTCCTCAAAAAACGGGTCCGGATTGGCTGTTCAACTATAAGGATGTTTTTAACTCTTTCAACATGCCCGAAGAAGATGAAGAGGAAGAGTTAGTCACCCTACTTCATGGAATCAGTCTATGTCAAGACACATCTGATGCAACACCCACTCCCACAGCTACACCATCATCTACTACAACCGAACCATCTCCTATTACCCCATCATCGAATGCTCCTTCGACTTCAGGAACGATTAATGCAAAAGATCTTCCTGATGATCCTAATATGCCTCCTTTAGAGGAAGCCGAAGAAGAAGAAACGGTCTTCACCCATTTTAACGCTCATGATGAAGAAGATGAGGAACCATAACAACCCGCGCAACCTGAAGGTTCTACTGCTCCTGAGTCTACAACTGTTCCTGCCACTGAAGGGGATATGAACAATTTGGAGTTAGTACTTGCGCCGGTATTAATCCTAATGACACGTGTACACAAGAATTACCCCATCGATAATATTATTGGTGATCCTAATGTTGCGGTTCAAACAAGACAACAAGTGAAACAAAATCCAAATCAGCAAATGTTGACTCTGTTTGCTCAGATAAATTCATGCCATTTATCTCAAATTGAACCCAAGAAGGTTGATGAGGCCTTAAAAGATCCATCCTGGATTGAGGCCATGCAAGAAGAATTACAGCAGTTCAACAAGCTACACGTTTGGGATGTAGTTCCGTTACCCAAAGGTGCTCACTTAACTGGCACTCGATGGGTATTTCGAAATAAGATGGACGATCGGGGCATAGTGATTCGTAACAAAGCACGGTTGGTTGTTCAAGGTTTTAGTCAAATCGAGGGTTTGGACTATGATGAAGTATTTACTCATGTGGCAAGATTGGAGTCAATTCGTATCTTCCTAGCATATGCTTCTTTCAAGGAGTTTCGTGTTAACCAACTCGATGTTAAAAGCGCCTTCCTGTATGGAAAAGTGGATACGGATGTGTACGTTAAACAACCTCCAGGTTTTGAAGACCCTGAGCATCCATAATATGTTTGCAAATTGAACAAGGCATTATATGGTCTTCATCAAGCTCCGAGGCTTTGGTACGAGAGGCTCACTACTCATCTAATCAAGCATGGATTTGTTCGAGGGAACATTGACAGTACTCTGTTCATCTGTAAAGAACAAACTGGGGATCGAGAAGATATGTTACTTGTGCAGGTTTACATGGACGATATTATCTTTGGCTCTACAAATGAGGCAATGTGCAAAAACTTTGAGGAAACCATGAAGTCCGAGTTTGAGATGAGTGCGATGGGGGAGCTCAAATTCTTTTTAGGTGTACAAGTTGAGCAGTCAGCAAAAGGTATTTATAACACCCATCTTTCTAATACAACAATATTATATTATTTTAATAGGAAGCGTATATTACAAAATACATTTCTTTACTTTATATTAAATAATGTACATAAACAGTTTACGTATTCAGATCACACCAAATTAAAATTGTTTAACAAATACTTAAAACGGGGTATTATATTTTACAAAACAAGGTTTATACAAAACCATATGAGAGTCGCAAGTCGTCAAATTTTCCCTGCCGAAGCATCCACTTCCAGACTACCCACATAGTAAACAAAATCTGCAGGAAGTAATATGAGGGATTAGCACGAAGCTAAGTGAATAGATTTATCACACACAATTCAACTTAGCTTAACTATGAGTTTACACCAAATAATCGTAAACACACATATTTCAATGAGGATCGGTGGCTCTTGGGATATCATAATACCCGGGGATTCCCAAAGAACACTTAACGTCAATCTGTATGGCCAATACAGAATAGACCGATAACTATTGGTTATTAAACTCATACACAGGTCTTAAACACAACAAATGAATCAAAACCTGTGTAATTCACATAATAACCAAAAGTCCAACTACACGTTGACCTCAATAATCTGATACACATATATTCATATATCACGTAGGTTCATAGTCAATAATCAAGACTAAACAGTCTAACACATATCTACGTTTACTTGTTGCAACCAAATAGTTACAACTAAATCAAATGGTGAGTTCTAAATCCACTCACCGATACCTCTGACGTCTCCACACTCAGGATTCTTATATCACTGAGTCTTAGGTTGATCTGAAACAGAAATTCAAATATAAGTTAGAAATTCGTTCTATAATCATCATCAGAGCATATTTATCAAATCAGGTAATCCCTGGAGTCTAGTCAAACAAAAGTTCATTCAAAATGAAATTAGAAAATCCCGAAATGACGTTTAAAAACTGAAAAATGCCATTTTCGGGCCCTAGATGACCCCAAATGGCCAAAAACTGCCTAGACTCTTAGAATAGAGCCGGGATCATTAGGTCGTTTCTGAGTGACCATGCGAATTTCAATCCAATCCGAGTTAGTGAAATTGTCACATGTCCGTTACCCCGAAAAGACTTACGCATTTTCAAAATTTGCGAAATAAAAAGTATTAAAAAAACTCGGTTCGTAGTTATCTCAACTCTCAAAGTCAACTCGCTTCGCAGAAACTCGGTTCGCACCGCAGTTTCAACTCGCATTGCTAATTATCTCAGTTCGCAGGCAATTCAACTCGCTTCGCAAAACTCGGTTCGCAAAGCAAAACTCAACTCGCTTCGCAACAAGAACTCAGTTCGCAGGACGAACTGGGTTCTTCGAGTTTCATTGTTCTTACGAGATTTTTGAACCAAAACTTACCAAAACTTCAAAAAAACTCAATTCTATGGTTTCTAATACTTCCCTAACATCATTCAAAACCCATTTCCTATAAATCAAAATTAACTCACTTTTGAAAATGGAAATGAAGGTGATATGATGAAGATGATGATGTTGCTATTTCGAAATTGAAATCACAGAACCTAGCTTAATTCTAATTTGGTTAGTGAGCTTGAGAGTTTTCAAAGGTGAAAATGTGTTAAAACTTGAGAACATATGGGTTGTACAGTCGGTTTACAAACCGACTCACATATTTAAATGGTATAATTTTATACCCGTCCTAAATCTATTGTTTGGAACCTAAAAACCATTTGCGAAATTATTATTTTATTTTACCGTCATCTATAATAATTTAAAACAACTAATAGTTTACTATTCACAATAAGTCCTAAGACTTATTTACTTAAGTTTCACAAGTAAAATAATTAATATCAAATAATTCCTAAAAACAATTAAATAACTAATTTAAATAAAGGAATTACCAGACCAGGAAAGAGGGTGTTACAGTATTTATATTCATCAGTCAAAATATGTCAATGACATGTTGACTAGATATGACCTGCTCAATTGTAAAACCTATGGGACTCCTATCGAACTTAATTACAACCTTAGACTTGCTGAGGATTAAGAAGATTGCAAAGAAAAGGACTATCGTTCAATGATAGGTTCTCTCATGTATTTGACTGCCTCTCGACCGGATATTGTGTACGCGGTATCCGTTTGTTCACGCTTTCAAGCCAAACCCAAGGTGTCTCATATGAAGTCGGTAAAGTGAATCTTTGGTTATCTCAAGCATAGACCCAATCTTGGTCTATGGTATTCAAATGAGAAATCATTCGCTCTTAATGCCTATTCGGATTCTGATCATGGCGGCTGCAGCATAGACAAGAAGTCCACCACTGGTGGATGCCAATTTCTCGGACATCGCTTGGTTTCGTGGCAGTGTAAGAAACAGACTACAGTTTCTCTTTCAACCGCAGAAGCTGAGTACATTGCTGCTGCCAGTTGCTGCTCTCAAGTTCTATGGATTCAGCATCAACTGCGTGATTACGGGTTACTTCTTTCTATGACTCCTATTCACATAGATAACACTGTTGCCATATCTATCACACGCAATCCCGTACAACACTCTAAGACTAAACACATAGAACTTAGGTTCCACTTTATACGGGATTGCTATGAAAAACACCTGATAGACCTTGTCCACATAGACACCCTAAAGCAGAATACCAACCTTTTCACCAAAGCTTTTTCGCGTACTCGATTTGATGAACTAATAAATATGATTGGTTTAAGGTTCTTTGTGACCAAAAAGTAATTTGTAACTTGGAATGTAAATTTACTTGCTTTTATGTGTGTTAAAAAAATAGGGCAACCACTCTTTATACTCTTTAGTATCAAAGAAATGCACAGTTGCTACATTTTGGAAAAGACGTTGAGTTGTGTCTGTAAATAACTTGGGATATGATAGTACATCGGGTGACATGCACAAAATGTAATTTTAAGGTTTATCTTGGATGTGTCAGTAGATTTATCTGACCTGTTTAAAACAGTTTTTATAAACATTGTCTTCATCATACGATATATTAGTAGGCAGGTTACACAAAACTTTTTGAGACCTCTTAAGAAGCCTAATATACAGTTGTTTATTTCAAGTGGTATAACAACGTTAGATGTATGACAAAAGTCTTAATATCTTACTTATGCTAGACATGTTTTCGTGGAAGAAGCTTATTTGATATCATTTGGGGGTATATATTGACAGTTTCCTTTGTTATACGTAAGTATAGACCTGATTTCTGTTAATATATATACTTAAAAATTAAGCAAACACAAGTCAAAGTACTTGCAAAGTCTTTAAAAATTAAGATACCTAACGAGGTCGCCAAAATGGTTTGACCAAGTCTGGTTTTGCTTAAAACCTGAATCAAGTTATGTCGCTCTGTTGTACGTAAGTACAGACCTGTCACCGCTGACTTGATTCTTAAAATTGATTTTCTTATATTCTTTCTGTAAATGGAAGCATGGTCTATGTCTTAAGTTAAGATGTATATCTATGGTGGGGACCACAGCGAAATATACATACGAATAATAATAAAATTAGCTCCTAGATGTGAATGTAACATGTTTAAGAGGACAAATATACTAATAATCGTTTTGAAATAACTTTTGTAAAAAGTGATTTTTAGCATGCCAAGTAAATTTAAAGTGGACAAATATACTGATGATCGAAATAACACTTACTATTTCCTAATAAATGCATGTTATTCCGATATGATCCCTAACCAGATTGCATCAACTCCGTCACCAAAAAAATGTGTTAATTTTGTATTTGTAATTTTGCGTTAATTATATGTTACTTTATTTTATTTTACTTTATTTAGTAATTATGACCAAGTTATAGTTACCTTCAAATTTGAGTACCAAAATCAAAACACACAAAATCGACAAAGTCTCAAAATTTTCAAAATTTTTCACTAAGTGACTTTATGCGTCACTCACTAAGTGACGCCCTTAGTGATGCTACAAGTGTCGGGTTGAGTGATGCTACAAGTGTCGGGTTGAGTGACGCATATTAGGGCTTTGGTATAAATACCCTTTCAAACGACACTCAACTCCATCACTTTCACCATTCAATTAGCGTCACTTACTCTGACATAGCGTCACTTCTGTGCGTGCATGCGTCACTTCGACTGTCGATTTGTTTGAGGATTTTCAAGCTTTGTACGTGCAATCCGCTGCTTTTTTCTTGTTCATCTTGCTTCTACGCTTCCTTTGGGACTAATCTTAACACCTTAATTACAATTTTTTGCTTTAATCGTTAATTAGGGTTACGGTTTTTAGGGTTCGTAGAAATCACACGAATTGGGGTTCGATTTGTTAATGTTTTCTGTTAATAATTGGTGCATTTTACTCGTTTCTATCATGCGCACATTGTGGTAACTACGGTTTTAAAAAACCCCATTTTTGTTCTTCGTGATTTCTGGGCATGAACAGTGCCGCAATGATCTTCATCGTTGCGTCACTTCATGCGTCACTTCCTTTACGTGACGCTATTTGGCAATTTAGAACCCTTACCGTCACTTCTTCAGTGACGCTCTTTATTGCGTCACTTCATTAAGTGACTCCCTTAGTGACGCATATGCTTGTATCATTAATTAGACCGTCACTCGTCTGAGTGACACCCATCTATGCGTCACTTCCTTAAGTGACTCCCTTAGTGACGCTCTTGTCTATAACGACACTTATACCTAGGCTACTGTCACTATGCTAAATGACGCATACTTTTGTACCGACACTTCCTAAGTGTCGTATTTAATGACGCATAATTTGGCCACGTCACTTACACCAGTGACGCCTGATAGCGTCACTTACCCTAAGTGACGCTATACTTGATTTCTGATTTTTAAACACTGTTTAATGCGACACTTCCTAAGTGTCGGTAGTGTTTATTCGTCACTTCCTAAGTGACGCCTGAATCAGAATTTAGTTTAATATGTGTGAATTTTTATGCTAATTCTATAACGCTGTTTCTGGTTATTTTTCGGTCTTTTAGCTTACAGATGGCAGCTCTGCAAAACTATTATCGCCACACCAACACACGCCACAACATCGTTGCATTCCTGGAGTCCACGCATGCAAATTCAATCCCATTCCGACCAATGATTGAGATTTTACGCCGATCGAGGATTCACTACGCTATCACCGCATCCACTCCAGTGTACATGAATCAGATCGAGGAATTCTGTGATCACGCCTTTATCAGAACATAGGGTGATGTGCCAAGGATTGTTTCCACTATGTTTGGCGAGGAGATTGAGATTACTGAGAATTCTGTTCGCCGAGTTCTCCAATTCAACGATACACATGCGATGCCAACTATGTTTGAGACAACCTTTATTTATGGTGGCCTTCAGTGGATGGGTTATCCTGCAAATCAGCTCTTCGACTTTAGAAAACAATATCTGTGCAGGGTTTGGAGATATCTATGCCATATTGTTATTGTTTGCTGATCTCCAAGGAAAGGTGGATACGATGCTGCGAGTCATTTGACTCTATCTTTGATGTTGGCACTAGTCTACAACAAGTCCTACAATTTCAGCGGATATATCTTCGGTAATATGGTTGAGAACATCCGAGCTAGGAAAGATAAGTGGCTGCGGTATCCGAGGTTTATGCAGCTACTGTTAAATGATTTTAATCTGGATATTGCTCCAGATCAGCGCTCGCTATTGGTTCCGACACCAATGCTCTTAGGAGTCTTCAATGACTGTAAGTTAGCGCCAAAAGGTGAACAAGTTTTGGCCGATCGGGAGCTATTTGGGCACATAGTAAACGAAAACTATGTTGCGCCACCAAATGATGGGTTTGAGGATGTCAAGATCCCTCAGGTGAATGAGGATGATTTGGTCGATACAGAGGTAGCTTAGGATTTAGATGACATTGATCAGGTTGAGCATGTTGATGCGTGTGAAAGCGCGTCTTGTTTTAAAAGTTATAAATGGAAATACCTAATTAATACTTTTCACACAACCAGGCAAGAATACCTGATCGAATGTAAGTATAGAATCGGTAAGACCGAGTCGATCTAAGGAACGGTGGTTGTTTATAAAAATAAAAACTACTAACTAACTAGAAAACAGTAAACGGGGGGGGGGGGGGGGGGGGGGGTTTAGTTCCGTATGAACATAAGATTGATAAAATAATAACTTGAAATAAATAAAACAATTTAAATAAATAATAACTAATAACAGATAAGAAGGAATAAGTAATTGTATAATTAACGTCACTCAGATTCAAATATCCCGATTCATTACGTATTGATTATCTAATTGTGATTCTTTTATATCAATTTAATACCAAATTCTTCAATGATATCAAATTGAATGTGAACTAGCCAACTTTCCGGGTCTAACTAATTCCTACAACTTAACTTTCCGGGTCTAACTAATTCCTACAACTTAGGGTCCAACATAAAACATCAGTTCAATGTCACAAGATGATCAGTCAATTGTGTGCTTTTCCCTAAATTGAGCATTAAACATTCACAACTTATTATAATTAACTCTAGTGGTATGATTCAATAATACCCAATAATTACTTATTGTCTGGTTCATTTTAAAGTAGATAATTATCATTTACTCAACCTATCAGACTCAACATATTTAGCAATAGTCACAAATCCTAAGATTATAACCATCAATAATTAATAACATTAAAGGAACTCAATCTTATCAATCTTATTAACCACGTTGAACAATAATGACTACTAATTACCAACAAACAAGGATCTACAAGCAATATAATAGTTTTCAATTAAATAACCTAGTCAATACGCAATAATAATCGTTCAATAATCATAATCCGAGTTCAATCAACTACATAATCACTTTGAATATTCAACTCATCATTTAAAACAGAAAACTCAGATTATTCAAAATCAAATTCTTCAATGAAATCGAAATAAAAGAAGTTATACCGAATTATAAAGACGAATCACGAAGAATCAACATGAACTAGCCTCAATCTTGACTCCACGTGCCTCCAAAATGCTAAATTAATTCGTAAATAAACCCTAAACTACGAAAATAATCGAATGTAAACAAACCCTAGCCGAACTCCCTTTTTCTGGGGTTAAAATCGCGTTTTATACTTCCTGTGTAAACCATCCATACGGCGTATGGATGAAAAACAAGCCCAGCCCAAGTCCGCGTGACCTGGGCTTCCACCGCTTCAATCCATACGGCGTATGGATAATCTATACGGCGTATGGATTGACTTTTCACCCGAATTTCAATATTTTCTTCTTTTAATCTTTTCTTCACTTCGGCTTCACTTTATTCTTCAAATATGCATCATTTAACTCGATTATTGACTGTTTTCCGTTCCTTTCTTCGTAACGCTCCATTTCCACATCTAATTGCAAATATGAACGAAATCAATATCTATTCTTAAATAAATGCAATAGAAACAACCAAGAATAGGGGTAAAATACTACTAAAATATAGTACTTTTGAGCGTTTATCAAACATCCCCCACTTAAATCCTACTTGTCCTCAAGTAGACAATCGATTCAAAAATCAAATTCTCAAGAAAACAGTCATCTCCATTAATCTAAATAACTAACAAAGGAATTTACACAGCATTACCTTTCTTCAACTCAAACATTTAAATTTAAAAATTTGTTAATTCTAAAAACAATTATTAAGAAACTACGAGATTTACAAAAATAATCTACACATAATGTTATTCTTCTTGAAAATACAAATAGTTCACAATGATTACTGATATTGTTATCCACTTAAACAATCTATATTTAAATAATTGAGCTTAACTTATTAGTATTCACGTAGATATTCCTTCAAATTCCCAATAATCATATACTCTCATACTCCTAACGTGCTAATATTACATATTTTTAAATTCCAATCAGAATATCATTTTTCAAATCAAGACATAGGTGACAGGTCTGTGCCTCAACAAAATAGAGCGACATAACTTGATTTTGGTTTAGCAATATAAAATTTTTAGTCAAACCATTGGTGGAAGGTCTGTACCTTAGTACAACAAAGCGACTTAATTTGACTACATTTTAAAATTTTGAGTGGTTAAACTCTTTTGCTCTTTTTCATTAGATATACTGACGGAGACCAGGTCTGTACTTTCGTACAACAGAGGAAACAACGCCCAGTATATCCCCAAATGATGTTAATTAAAATTCAAAAATATGACATATTGCACGCTAATAATATGAAAATTAAGACATACGTCATACATAACTAAAGTTCATCTAAAAGTACATCCACTCCCTTATTTTCATTTCTTAAAAGCTCAAGAATTCTCACATAGATCGCCTATCCATACATCATGTACTGAAACTAAATAACATTTTCCACCATTTAATATTTAATTAAAAGTGTAGAAAATTTTTAAATTAACCTACATTGTTACAAAATAATTATCTCTAAAAAAACAAAAATTTAAAATTTAAAATTTGGTTGAAGAATGAGCAACTTATAACCTCCAAGTTACGTATCTTAAGGAGATAACTATTGAACCGAATTACAACATTCTCTACTTACTTAACAGGACAAAAATGTGGAAAATCAACTCTTTTCTCTCCCATCCTCCACTTAAAGCTGTACAATGCCCTCATTGTACAAATAATGAATTGCTAAAATGAGAAAAAGAGAAAAGAAATAAGACAGAAAAACTCCCCTGGAAAAATGTGCCTAACGGTCCTGACAAGGATGATATGAAATTCCCACATCCTCTCGGATCAATTTCTTGCGCTAAACTTACTGCCAGCATAACACGTACTCACACATAATTCTGAAGGATTAATCAACACACAAGATTAAACAATACCAAATATAAGCATCCTAAATAAAAATAAAAAACAACCAAACCTAAGACTACAAATCCAACATAATTAAAAATCCTACAAATAAAATCAGTCACAATAATAAAAATAGAAATAGTGTCTGGAATCATAAACCACATAGGATGAACAACATCCTAATCGCTGTCATACTCCTCGTACATACTCCGATAGTGATGAGAAGGTCCTGGCTGCTCTGCCGGTGGTGGTGGTGGCATGAACTCCTGGGGCATCTGATACTGGAATGGCTGGTATGGCAAATGGCTAAAATCAAACAGCTGCGAGAAAAGGCCATCCTGATAGTCCAAATGAGTACTAGTCTGATGAAAATGCTGTCTCTGCATACTCTCAATCTGATCAAACCTCTGAGTGTGCTGGATGCTCATCTGATCTAGATGCTGCGATAATCGCTCAAAGTCCCCAGCATATCCTCTACTACGGCCTCGTGCCGCTCCTCTACCTGCAGCTGCAGCCCTAACCTGTCTAGGCTATAAAACCTGCCCAACTGCAGTAGTCGCCACCCAATAGTACATCTCCGGATCACCACCATATATGCTGCATGGCTCAATAATATCCAAAGCCTCTAGTCTCCGTGTAGTCAACCAATCCATACCAGGCTGCACAACAGTACACGAACCTATCTCAGCCGGAGTCTCCAACCCAAAGTGCCTAGCCAATCGCGTAACGAAATGACCACCACATAAACTACTCAAACTCCTAGTACGAGTGGCTCTCTTAGACATCCACCTAGCTAATCTCCACGGCACATTAACCAACCTTTTCCTCAAAATCGCACTAAGTTAGAAGAGATCAGGTTTAGAGACCTTTTCTGGTCCCTCTGGACGACCAACGATAGTGAATGTCAATAACCGGTGAATCAAATGGTGGCGAGGATCTCGAATAGCTCGATAAGAAGGGGCTGAATCACCATAACTAACCTGAGCAATAGACTGCCACTCCTCCGCAATCTCCAGATCAGTAAGCTTCGACACTGTACCCGCTGAAATATGATCCAGAAAATTTGGGTTGTGGATCTCATTAGGCTCATATAATCCAAGTCCAAGAGCAAACTCAACAAGAGACATATATCTCGGCTATCCCCCAAGCTGGAATGAAATAGTCTCAGCAGTCCACTCGGTCGACCTGTGATCAAACCGAAATGTACTATAAAACTCCACCACCAACTCTCTATATATTTGTTCCCGAATGCTGAACATCTTGTACCAGGCATAAGAAACAAACCCAATGTTACCATCCTGTAGTCTATATGGGGCAGAAAGTAAGTTCCTAATCATCTCATGCCCAGTGGCAAACCCATCTCTCTCAATCACATGCTCGAGGGCATGCCAATCCACAGCATGAAAAACCTCAATTGGCTGGTCAATATTCTCAGCCAAACGCTCCCTGAACTCATATCTCATAGTCTCCGAATACGAATCATGGAAAGTAAGATATCCGTGGGCTCTGATCAGAGGATTACCTAATGCCTGACCGCCTTTGGTTCTCCTGGTAGTGATTTAACTGCTAAGAAAAGCAATCATTAACAAGACAAGAAATGCAAATAAGGTTTCAAAAGAAATTTTGACAGCATTTCGGCTTAATATAGGATAATCCACCATCAAGGTTTAGCCTAAACTACCGCAACAAACACAATTTCAACTACCTTATTGCATTATGAACCAATATTCACTCAAATTGCTCAATTGTATATACTTGTTAAATTTTATGACAAATTGTTAGATTAAATGTAATATAATAACTTGGTACCACTATAAACATACGAACGTGTATAATTACTAAACTCGAGCAATAGCAACTAACAATCATTCATACAATCTCATAATGAATTATTATAAAATACATTCAACATAAATAACAATGTATCACATAACCGTAATCACAAATACTTGAGTACCAATCAAATAATTGCATTAATCATCATGTGGTCATAAAACCAACAAGCTTGAACCAAAAACCATAGCAATTAAGTAAACATTATAAACGCATTATACGTATATTAACGAATAAACCATGATAAGCAATACGTCATAAAAACAAGCAGGGCATTGCACCACATTATTCAAACTATGCATAAGTCAACCAATACATGCCTAAAACATACTCAAATTCTAAATACCCACATCGCAATCACAAACCCTAACTTTCAAACAAATGATTTATCCAACGAAAATTAAAATCGGAAGCTAAACCTTGTAGAGGAGATTGCGTAGTACAAGAAAATAAGAAGATGGGGTAGAATGCGTGGCCGAAAAGTGGTGGGTGGATGTTGGCAGCCGCAGCAGTGGTGGTGGTGGTAGGTTTTGGTTTCAAAAATGAAGAAGAAGAGGGGCTGCAGCCAGGTTGTTCATTTTTGATCCATACGGCGTATGGATTTTTCATACGGCGTATGGATTAAACAGGCCCAGGTCAACCAATTTAACCCAGTCAACACCGGCCCAGTGGCCCAATTCAATCCATACGGCTTATGGATTTTCCATACGGCGTATGGATTGAAAAACAGAAAATTTATCAAAATCGTATTCCACCACTTGCTACTAACTCGTCAACATTTTAAACAATTAAGACGTACCTGGAGGGGTACAATAACTTCATAGCTTCTGAATTCCAAACTATAAAAATAAACAAATAAAATTAAAAATTTCAAAAACAATTAACTAACAAGATTAAATAAAAATTAACCACTTATTCAATCACACCAAAAATAGAAATTGTTCAACATTCAAGCACACAAACAAATAAATACAACCAAACATAAAAGTTATTAGTAGGTCCGACAAAAAATGGAAAAGTATGAATCACGAAAGTCAACGCAGGGGATAAAGAGATAAGAATCGCTCTGTTATTTTTGCAATAACATTATCCACTCCATGTCCAAAAGTAGCAAAATTCACCAAATGAGCACTCACCGCCGATTGAAGATTTATTAGCCACCAACAGATATCTCTAACAGTCTTGTTCACAGGACCATTGAGTGCCAACACAACCTTATCATTCTCATCCAAAGTTATCTCACAATCCGGGCTAGCCTCTTCCAATTCACTCATAAACTCATAAATTGCTTCATTAACACTCGCGTGTTTAGACATCATCGGACTTCGCTTTAGATCTCTTATCCTTCTTTCGATCTTCTTAATTGCCACCTCTTGATGATTAGTAAATCCCAAATCAGACTCCTTTAATATTCCTACCAACTTTGTGTATATCTCTACCAACCCAAAATGGAAATGCTCACGTGGGGTGAGCACCTTATCCAAAACTACCAACGAATCCAAATTGACTACTAGAAAGATAGCTGAATCAATAGTGACATCAGGGTGAATGAAACTAGGGTTAGGCCTCTTTCCTTCTTCCTTAGCCAATAATTCCAATTTCTGTATCATATTCTTTAAGTAGTAAGGAATGGTATTATGCACTATAACTCTATGAGGAGTAGGGTCTCTTAAATGATCTTCAAGTTGCAACAACTGCACCAAGTCTCTCAAACTAGTAACAATTTCTTTATCCGCCTCAAAATTAGGATTCCCAGTTGCCAAATACAACGCTTTCAACATCCTATGAAGACATGCCGCCTGATTAGAAGAATAGGGAAAAGAAGACTGCACCAATGCCTCGTAAATCTCTGTGTACCGCTTCTTTTGTGCAGTGAAAAATACTTTTTCTTCTTCAATCCTTGAATCCAAAGATGCCTCAAAATCAATTAGAGCCTCAATAAAATGTTGTTCATACCCAAACTGTCTCTCTATATCCGCAGTATCTAACACATTTTGAATCAGAACCAATTGACTCTCAGTAAAATAAATAGAAGATCTTCTTATCAGTTCAGCTGTGAAAGGATTGTCCCATCTGACTTTCTCAATAGCATTTAACAACTCATGACAGGATGATGTGATTGGTACTTCCCTACGTCCTAAACGCGTAAAAGATGGCACTGTGTTATCAGAACTCGAACCAAAACTATCAGGGTTTCTCCTAACCATGTGTTTATTGTTCGCATCGCTCTCGTAACTCCTTGCCATTGAATCAAAAACCTAAATAACAATTAAATCTGAAACAAAAGCACTATGAACGAAAAACAAGTTAGTTTACACAAAATAAATAAATATTAATAACACAAAACTTAACCAAAAGAAATCCAATCGGCGGATGGAAAATCCATCCGCCGGTTGAAACTATTTACTTAAAAATTCAACCAAATAAAAAGTAAATTGTTTCAACCAACTTTATTAACAGAAACTTATTAATACACTTTAAAAAAACTAATTGAACAACTTTACACAAAATCTAATTAACAATTTTTTTTATTAAATATAAAACTATTACAATAAATAATTTCTATTTAAATTAGCAAAACGCAACCGTTCCCTGGCAGCAGCGCCAAAAACTTGATGCGTGTGAAAGCGCGTCTTGTTTTAAAAGTTATAAATGAAAATACCTAATTAATACTTTTCACACAACCAGGCAAGAATACCTGATCGAATGTAAGTATAGAATCGGTAAGACCGAGTCGATCTCAGGAACGGTGGTTGTTTATAAAAATAAAAACTACTAATTAACTAGAAAACAGTAAACGGGGGGGGGGGGGGGGTGTTTAGTTCCGTATGAACATAAGATTGATAAAATAATAACTTGAAATAAATAAAACAATTTAAATAAATAATAACTAATAACAGATAAGAAGGAATAAGTAATTGTATAATTAACGTCACTCAGATTCAAATATCCCGATTCATTACGTATTGATTATCTAATTGTGATTCTTTTATATCAATTTAATACCAAATTCTTCAATGATATCAAATTGAATGTGAACTAGCCAACTTTCCGGGTCTAACTAATTCCTACAACTTAACTTTCCGGGTCTAACTAATTCCTACAACTTAGGGTCCAACATAAAACATCAGTTCAATGTCACAAGATGATCAGTCAATTGTGTGCTTTTCCCTAAATTGAGCATTAAACATTCACAACTTATTATAATTAACTCTAGTGGTATGATTCAATAATATCCAATAATTACTTATTGTCTGGTTCATTTTAAAGTAGATAATTATCATTTACTCAACCTATCAGACTCAACATATTTAGCAATAGTCACAAATCCTAAGATTATAACCATCAATAATTAATAACATTAAAGGAACTCAATCTTATCAATCTTATTAACCACGTTGAACAATAATGACTACTAATTACCAACAAACAAGGATCTACAAGCAATATAATAGTTTTCAATTAAATAACCTAGTCAATACGCAATAATAATCGTTCAATAATCATAATCCGAGTTCAATCAACTACACAATCACTTTGAATATTCAACTCATCATTTAAAACAGAAAACTCAGATTATTCAAAATCAAATTCTTCAATGAAATCGAAATAAAAGAAGTTATACCGAATTATAAAGACGAATCACGAAGAATCAACATGAACTAGCCTCAATCTTGACTCCACGTGCCTCCAAAATGCTAAATTAATTCGTAAATAAACCCTAAACTACGAAAATAATCGAATGTAAACAAACCCTAGCCGAACTCCCTTTTTCTGGGGTTAAAATCGCGTTTTATACTTCCTGTGTAAACCATCCATACGGCGTATGGAAATTCCATACGGCGTATGGATGAAAAATAAGCCCAGCCCAAGTCCGCGTGACCTGGGCTTCCACCGCTTCAATCCATACGGCGTATGGATAATCTATACGGCGTATGGATTGACTTTTCACCCGAATTTCAAAATTTTCTTCTTTTAATCTTTTCTTCACTTCGGCTTCACTTTATTCTTCAAATATGCATCATTTAACTCGATTATTGACTGTTTTCCATTCCTTTCTTCGTAACGCTCCATTTCCACATCTAATTGCAAATATGAACGAAATCAATATCAATTCTTAAATAAATGCAATAGAAACATCCAAGAATAGGGGTAAAATACTACTAAAATATAGTACTTTTGAGCATTTATCACATGTTGATGCCGATGATGATGATGATGGTGGACCCACCCCACCCGATTCTGATGGGGATGTGCCTCCTCAAGAGGCTTTAGATGCAATCCACATGGTTGATCCGAAACGCTTTAAGCGTATTTTAAGATGCATCTCTGAGGGCAGGGTTCACGTCCCGAGAAATCCAGGTAAGCGACCAGCTGGGTACGCTCCCTCTTACGCTGACTTGCCCCACAAACGGCGTCAACGCACATGGGTGGTGATTCAGGAACCGGGTCAGCGAACAACTCAGCAACAACAGCGTCCTCCACAACAACCACCATCTCAGCCGCAACTTCCTTCTATTCAAAAACTTTTTGCTCAGATCGAACAGATGAACAAACGTTTTGAAGATCAATCTGCGATTATTCAAGTTCAGGCTGCAGAGATCAAGGAATTAAAGTCCAAGGCTGGTGAGGTTGATGACTTAAAGCTTCAAGTGACAGATCTACAGTCTAGGTTGTTAGAGTTGGAGTCTGTTATGATTGTTTCGGGGGAGGCTGGTCCCAGGACCTTGGAAACAAATGTAACACCTCCCCCAAAACCAGAAAATGTACAAGCTTCTTCGATCAATGAAAATGTATCTTTGGATTACTTTGTTGAGGTTCAAGGTCAACCGAGACCAATTGCGGTTGACTATTCATATGTAGATCTTACATTTCTTCAATGTATGATGAATGAAAATACGTCAATACCTGAGGAAGAAGTGATAAATCATCCAATGACAGAGGATTGGTATTTTGAAGGGAACGATGACATTGAAGTTGATGGGGAGGAACTCCAGAGTGATGAATATTATGATGATGCTCCCATTATTGAATCTGATTCTTCAGAGGATGAAGCAGAAGCAGAAACCACTAAGCCTTCAGTCTCCACTGCAGAACAATCAACATCAAAACCTCAGTTAGTGTTTAAACCTAGAGTTGAGGTACCCGTTACTTGTCAATTTTACAAAGTCAGAACTGACTATACGGGTTTGATCAAAGCTGGAAGTTCGATGAAAATAATTCAGTATTCATGATCAAAAGGAGTGATGGCATTCAGTACTTCAACTTGAAGTTTTATCGAATAAGTACTCTACCAAAATGTGAACTTCAAAGATTATCTCAGATACCCTTGATTAACCGCGCTCGAGATTCACGAGCAGATTTCTTCCAAGTTATTATTCGTCGGGAAATCAACAGCAAGAAGTACAATATGATTAAACCGACGTTGGGTATGAGATATAAGTTTAAAAAGAAGTTGGATCCAGTTACACGACAACCGATTGTAAGGATGATCTACCCACCAGCAAAATGCTTACAGAAGATACCTCTAGAGATCATTCCTTTGGATTTTTTGAATAGGTTGCTATATTAGGAATATGATGATATTACAGGAGAAGTTGTGATCGTTTTTGTTCCTAATTCTGAACCGACTACGGATCCAGAGTCTTCAACAGATGCAGATTTGAGGGCTGAAAAGAAAACAGCATGGGATGTTGTACAGCCTAGGAAGAGGTCTATATGGGGTCTGAAGAGAAACAGATTTTGTGTATTTGACCCTTTGAGTTTGATCAATCTTTCTGCACAAGATATGAAGAAATTACATCAGAACAAGATTCAGTTCAAAGCAAAGGATAGAACTGAAGCCATTAAGTTTCAGAAGATTGTTGATATCTGCGTAGCCAATGGGATACACGCTGGTGATGTATTCCCAGCTGGCTGGAAATAGTTTGAAGATTTGAAGAGTTTTTGAAGACCAAGCTGCTGACAAGGGGGAGTTTGTTGGTACATTTAGTGTGTCAGTCAGTTGGTCAATTGAGTTGTAAGTGTCGTTGATTAATTGTATTAGAAAAGTCATTTGTATGTTAGCGACACTTAGTTTGGTCTAGGCGACACTTGCCTTAGTGTCGCATAGCGACACTTAGGTAATGTCGCATGAAGGCGGCCACATGTGTCACTTAGGGAGTGTTGCAGTCTGCCGATTAGTATATATATAAACCTACGGGTTTCAGGCTAGGGTTGACGAAACCCTAGCATCATTTGTCGAAATTGCAAGTCTGTAAACAAGCTAATAGGTTACGATTATCAATACAAAGTTGATCTTGATTCGTTTATTCGATTTTGGTTTGCGATTATATTTGTTTATTGTGATTATTTGTTTCCGCCATTCAATCGCTGTCATCAATCACTTAGATCCACAGCAAGGGGCACTCACAAAAACCCTAAATCATTTTTATTGGAAAAAAAAGCCTAAACCATTTTTCGGACCGTGGAAATTATTTATTTTACCGATGGCTGGACTGACCTTTTTAGAGATGCCAGCTTTTCTTTTGGAGACCTTTTATTTTGTCTACTTGATGATTTAAACGTACACCTTTAAGATGTTCTTTAATGGTCATGATGGGTGTTTAAGGACCTTGCCCCAAAATCATTAAGAACAATTCGAAGTAATTTACCTTTTCTTTTTACCTAATTAGATTAATAACCCCAAAAAATCAAACGCCCCATCTCTTTTTATCTAATTAAATTATTTGAACACCTAATTAAATTGTTTTGTCTACTTGAATAATCCGACCCGAACTACCCGAAACACGAACAGTTTATCCGAACAACACTTTAACCTTACAATTAATATAATTACTTCAAAAGAAACATTACAATCATTCCGATAAGCACACATATGAAACAAATGTAAACATGATTTCTTGACTTTAACATCTTGACTTCTTCTTCCAATTTCAGCACCAACTGACGATATTCCATACCTTCATTCTTCAATTCCACAAGTTTTGTTTTGTACAGCTCGATATTCGGATCAGGATCCCACCAATGAAAAAAACCACACTTCTTTCGTCCCTTGTAGTTTGGGCAGCCTATAAATCTTCGACATGGGTTGCTTTCAGTCCAAGATGTTCACAAACCACTCACATCTACACACTCGCACAATACATGAACTCGGTTTATCAAATCTTTACTTTCCCATGCTGAATTTGTTCTATTTCTTGATACCCCGATTGAAGAACTCGAGGTATTACCGTTTACCATTGTCATAAAATATATGTGATATTTTAGGCTTTTAATATTAATTGGGATGTATATATAGATCTTTCAAAGGACCACGGTTCTAATGAAGAACCGTGACCACGGATCAGATAGTATGACAGAAACCACGTGCCTTTAGTTTTGCCTAGTTTTAAGACGTTGAACCATATACTACTATACGTATTTCATTAATTATATTTTACTAGTTTAAATGTTTACTTTAACACAAATTAAAAAAAATATATGAGCTGTTAGTAAGTATGAAAACAAAATCACATCACAATTTTCGATAATGATAATATATATAAGCATAAAAGGAAATAATTAATAAAGTTATATATATATATATATATATGTATGTATTTGTGTGTGTGTGTGTGTTAGAGATATATCGAACTAATTAATACAAAGAAATAAACAAATACGAATACGAAACGGAAGCTATCAAAATTCATATTGCAAATCAAATTCAAACAAACTAGCTAGCGAATCAAATTCGAAGGTACAAAATTAATTTTCATCGTCTCCTTTTAGCATAATCTCTTTCCAATCCTTATGAATTTTATCATGATCTTTGAAACGTGATTTCAGACACTGGATCAATACTTTCCGGGCTGTGTAGAATTCAAGATCATGATCTTCACATTTTTCAAATAAATTCGATCTCAGGTTTGGAAAGTTCACTATTAAATTCATCACGTTTAGCTTTTAGTTCTTTGATCCATTTATCGATCTTCCGAGTTTCTTCATTCAAGTTCTTGAGAGTTTCTTCAAGTGACTCGAGAATGTTTTTGTCAATCTTGATCAGTAGGTCAAATTTCTTGCCCAACACATATTGTTCAACTTCAGTTGCCATTTTTTTTCTTTTTATGTATAGAAAAGAGATATATATTGTACTTGTGTAAATTTTGTAAATATAATAAAAGAGCATCGAGTTATATAGAATGAGAATACTATTAGCAATAAATTTGCAATAAATTTCTCCCGTTGATTTTCAAATTAAATACAACTTTCAAACTATCCAAGATCAAAAAATAATTAACGGTCACCTACATGGCTACATCCAAAAGGACCACGGTTCACACAACCAACACGCGGTTGTATTAGAAAGTTATTCAATATACGGTACGTACGTATTGATCCAAACAACTTACATCTAGGCCCAAAGGCCACGGCCCACATGGAAATACATTTTATAGTACAATTGGGTCATTAATTTGTTTCGAAAGAACCACGGTTTGAGATTAAAATCCGTAGTCCGATTAAGTTAACTTCGCTTTGTAGTTAGGAACCGTGGTCCTTATCAAAAACATAGACCACCCCTCGTCGAATGTAACCGTGGTTTGTGTATTCAGGGATTTTGACCGCGGCTTTGAATACAGGTCCGTGTCCCGCTAACTCTTTGAGCCGTGCTCAATGGAAAGAAAAGTAAAAACGCACGACGTTTTGTAAACGGATCACGGGTTTGAAGTTATTTTTACCATTTCCGTGGTCTATTAGGGGTGGACTATAGTGGATTGTGTAGTAGTGCTTATATTATATACTTTCCCCGTCTTAAATTAAATGCATTTTTATATAAACAACTAAATTTGAAACACCGAAAACTTTTGGAACGAATGAATGATTGATGATATCATCACTGTTAGATATGAATTTGTGATGGTATAAGCTTGCTTTTCGTATGTCATTTAGTGCATTTTAGAAGTAATTACTAAAATTGAAATGAAGAAATTACATACATATGACTAGAGTTAGAGGTGCATTTCTCAATTGAAAATGATTCATAACACAATATTTTCTTTCAATCTTAATACTTCATTCGTCCCAAATCTATTGTCCCTTGTTGACTTTGGAGTATTTCTCTTTCAACTTTGACCTTCAATATTTTTATTTGTGTTATATAATACTTGATGCAAATTATACCAATGAAAATACATCTAAAATATAATCAATTCATATATTTTGCATCACATATTATATAACACAAACAAAAATATTGAAGGTCAAAGTAGAAAGAGAAAGACTCCAAAATCAACAAGAGGACAAGAGATTTGGGACGAATGGAGTATTAAATAACAATTTGCCTCATAAAACTATCACTTAATCCTTTCATACCTTATGTTGTTACGTTTCACATATCGAAAGTTCGAGGTCTTAGTTTCAATGTGGCTCCACCTCAACAAACGGAGGGGACTGTTCCCTCCGAAAACCTAAACACATATCTTTTGATAATTAATGTGATGATTACATATTCAAAAGACATGTGCAATTACAAAATGGATATTTTAAATGCAGCTAAAGGAATACTTTTTTAATTCCCATAAGGCAAGTTAATTTGAATTATACTACCTAATAAAAGTGTCTACATTTCGAATATCCCCGAAATGAATGTCTAACTTACTATCTAAACTAATTATTATAATAGCTTTTTTAATATAAATGATAGGTAGTTGATGAAGAATATAGTCAAATGACATTCACAAAATTACTTGTTTCTTTCAAAATACTTTTTAATTGAAACGGAGAAAGTATGTATGAACTAGTTAAGCAAATCCTCCTTTCTTTCCTCTATCTGTAAAACTTTTGGCAACCCAAGATCTAAAAGCTCACTTGCTGCCTCCGGCCGCCGACTCTTCGATGGAGGTTCGAAGGGCCCCCCACGACCCTAGCTTCTTCCAATCAAACACATTTTAGTTCTTTTCATTTTTCCTAAAGACTTATGACGTTTTCGGTTTTTATTCTCCAATTGCAAGTGATTTCTTCACAACACAACTTCACATCTCAATCCACCACCTTTTCGGTTTGCGTCGTCGTCGTCACCTGCTGGTTCTCGGCTACTTCGGCATTCGACCTTGGTTCTCATGTTTACTCTTGTTAATGTCGTCTTGTTGATCTATTTGAGTGTTCCTCTTTGACGACTTTATATCTCTGGTAACCTTTGTGTCCTTGAGGTCATAATCGACTTCTTGAGGTTTTATGTGGTTTTAGTTTTTGACGCGTTAGGTTTACTCCATTTTGACCATAAGAGTTCTTGGTTCCTAAATTTGGTAGTTTCCATGTCTTTCAGTTGAGGTGTTCGCCCATATTTGTGGTTAAGTGGTACGTGATGAAATTTGAGTGGAGGGTATTTCAGTGTGTTCATCGATTGTGTGCCGTCAATTGCAAGCCTGTCAACACAAGTGATGAAGTCTGTCTCGTTTTGTTAAGGGTATTTCAGTGTGTTCATCGATTGTATTGGCGAAGGTGTTGTCAGGTTTTTATGTAGTTTATGTTTCAAGTATGTTTAGTTTAGTTTGATATGGTTAGAATTGTTCAATCACTCAATATTGTACTCGTTCACTATGTAACTTAATCATATATTTCTTGATTCTATGTGATAAAATAACAAAGTAAGTTTTCAATCTTGGTTGTGTTATGTTAAATATTAACTTGGTTTATTTGTATAAAGTGTAGTTTAATTGTTGTTGTTTGTTAGTCATTTCTGGAACATGAAGGACTAGAAGTGTCAAAGTTCAAAGTGTGGAAAACTTATATGATGTGATAAGGAGTTTGGTGTTTTAAATGACAAGAAGAATACCTTGAGGGGCTAAAGTGAAAAATGTCTCTTTTTCATTAGTATAAAATCCTTGTAATCGATTTATTAAATGATTGTTTTTTGGTATTATTTTTTCTCTTTGATTTTCTTCTTCTACAAAAATTAGGGTTCCTAGTATTTTGTATATTCATCATATTGATGAGTCTGTAATCGGTTTTATAATAAAAGGTTTTATTCTTTCTCTCAGTTATTTTTAATATCTTTGTGTTTGTTAAAACAATCATCGATTAATCGATATAGATAGTGAAAAGTTTTCACTATGTAATCTAATTATGAAAAGTACAACATAAGCCAAATTAAAATAGGAGATTCGAGTTTTTTTTGCAAGCTATAGGAGATCCTTTTATTTATTTAATAATGTCTTGTTCGAAGAAGATAATTCTTTTCTAAACTCATAAAAATTATAAACTCAATCTACTAAATTCTTTATAAACACGTTATCAATTACACCTTAAGTAAACCTTAATTAAGTTAAACTAGCTTCTTTTAAACCTTTTTATATTCACTTAATTATGACTTACCAACTTAACAAACATATGTCGCAAATCTTAAACCACGTCACGACTTAGAATATCAAGCTCACTGACTCTGGCTTGGATGATTACAACACAAAACTAAACCTCGTACCTACTAAATACAAAATGCCAATTTTCATTACAAAGAAACAGTACAACACTTCCTCAAAAGAGGTATATATAGTAACCAAACATAAAATATTTACATTGATACAACATAGAATTAATAATTATAGATTTATTGAAGTTTATTTATAACATATAAAAACATACAACTTAACCCATGGTCACAAACAAAATGGGTTATATACATATATAT
This sequence comes from Pseudognaphalium luteoalbum, assembly GCA_963422505.1. Lineage (NCBI taxonomy): Eukaryota > Viridiplantae > Streptophyta > Magnoliopsida > Asterales > Asteraceae > Pseudognaphalium > Pseudognaphalium luteoalbum. The sequence continues at coordinate 57,416,010 of OY730196.1, forward strand.
GAACCATGCACCATTTGATTATTTAATAGGCTGCTTCACATAGCTTCCCATCCTCACCACAATCCCATCAATATCACGCACATAACCAACTTTCTGCCCCCACTCTTTTTCCTCCGGTTTGCGCACCCCTACCGCCCCATTCTCCACCGCCCTCTACATGCAATTCCACATCAAGGAACACAATCATATATAAATAGATAAAACCAAAACGGTGACAGCCATTATGGCTTCCAATAGTATTATCATTGACAATTCGAGGGTAACACCATAAATGTTTGAAGGTTTAAGCCAATTCTTAGTGATAGTACCAAGGGATATCATTAAAAAGTAACCGAAAAGAAACGAAAAAATAAAGCAACATTGTCCCCCATGACACCGAATTAAAATCCTCTCAAGCTACGTTTCTTCTCAACGTGTCTCAAGTTGATAACATGTGAATAAAAATAGACAGTGGACGCTTTCTTCTGGTTAGTAGTGAATTTTAATGTTGTTCAATTGGATACAACCGACTAACTTGAGGGTTTGAGGATTTGTAATGTAAGAGAATTCTAATTCCAAAAAACCCTTTAAGTAAAATCTTTTCGAGGAAATTATAATGATAGATAACATAAAAATATCATGTTTGACAACACAAAACATGTACAATTTTGTGCGTACACAAAGGCGTAACTTCAATTTTCATATTTAAGAAAACAATAAAAAACAACGATGCCAACAAAAAAAAAATTAAATAAATAAATACAACAAACTAACTTAGTTTGTCATTTTCGACTATATAAAATATGTAAAACTTCATATCCAATTTTCATGTTCGATCAGTGTAGGAAATTGATTTATACAATTTTTCATAATTTTTACGGATCCCACATTATCAAAATTGGTATTTATAATGCAATTTTCAGAATCTTATATTAGATAATTTATTTAACATAAAGAATACGGATTTATTAAACAAACACCTGGTAAGCAACATCAACGTCCTCATAAGCAAAGCAAACCTCGAGTTGATTCCTTCGATCTTTCGATCGCTGCTCTTGAACCTCACCTGTTATATCGTCGGTCTCGTGTTGATGTACCGGCGTAAATGCTATTGTTGTTTGTCCACTTTCTAGTTCGCCCCATCTAAAACAAATTATCATTTGAAAACAATTATAAATTACTTCGTGCATTGATGTACTTTATTCGTTTTCAACTTTTGACTTTGCCATTATACCTAAAAAATTATCGAATAAGCTAGAACAACTGTCTCTACGTTTTTGAAGGCCATATACGAAAAGAAAATGTAATCGTTAAAAGAAGCCCTATAATGCAAAGTTAACATATATATAGTCACACACCATGAATCTTTTGACTTGATTATCTTAGACATAATCAAGTTCATATTCTTATTCATTGATTATATACACATACACGCACATTTATGAAGACCCAATAAATCAGAAGCACTAATCACTTTGCATCACCAACTCTCAAAGACGTCCTTAGAATATCAATGCATACGCCAATAACACACGACACAACCGTACATAACGTAGAAAAAACTAATTTTAAAAACTACATAAAATAACAAAATTTGTCAAAATTAAAAATAAATAATGTAAATTAACCCTACAAAATTATCTCAAGTAATGCCAAATGTTATATAAAAATATTCAAATTCCGTCACTACATAGATAAAAATTGATTGATTGATTTACCTGTGAGAGTCGTCTAATCGACGAACAGAGGCACCAAATGCCTTACCATAAAACTCGACCGATTTCGCAACATCTTTTACGTAAATCACCGTGTATGCAAACGCCGGGTTTAATTTGGACGCCATTTTGATGGTATTTGGAGCTTTTCTGTTTTTGTTTCTTATTTAATTTAATTACAATCTGGTTTTGGAGAACGATTTAGAAAATGAGAGGTGGGGATTAATGAAGAACGATAGGCATTGATCAGGAGGTGCTGGAGGGACACGTGGCGGACTTGTAGGCTTGTTGCTTGCACAGGTGGCAGCTTCTTACGTGATGTTTGGATTAAGGTGTCCCTTTTACTGGGCTGGTATAGGATTGTAATATGGGTCACGAGCTGGGCTCGATGCTATATTGGGCCGTATCCAGTATTTACTTAATTTGGGAAAAAAAATTCCTTCAATTTATAAATTAATTTGTTAAAAAGTTTAAGCAAAATTTTTTGAGTAACCTTTTGATTTATATATATACTAAAAAAATGCGTGTCCTTGCAGATAATTTATACGGAGTATTTCATAGTTACCATCTACAAACTTAATAATCAAGGTGATTATAAGATTTGATCAAGACCATGTCTAAATACACCAACTTTCTATAAGCGTGTGGTTATTGGTTAATATACATATATAAATATATAATTTGGCGTGTACGCGGGAAACTGAAATGGAAAAATGATTTGTAGGTATAAAACGGGAACACCAAACATGAGACGAACAACAAAGAGAGAGGATTCGGATACAAAATATATATGGTTTGTGTTGATCTTTTGAATAGGTCATACGATTTACATGTTCGTGGGTTGAAACTTAGACTCATAATACTCATATAGTTGTGAGGTCTCAAAGAATAGGATCGAGCACTTATGTTTTTGTATGGTTATTAACGATGACTATCAAATTAGATACATACAATTCTAGTAAACTTTGATTGGCCGGGATTGGCATTTTTAACAATATATATTATATATCTAACTTTTGACCTAATTCTCTTTACTTTGATGCACCCATAGTACGATGTTTATCTCGTGTGTTTTGATTCGAAGATGAAACAATTAATAATGGTGAACCACCAAAAAGTATGTAAATAAAATAGATGAGGATCACGACCGAATTGAAAGAGATCGAGATGAGGATAACTAGATGAGGTTGAAACTAAAACGTTTGCTTAATTAGACGGCGAAACCATCAAATCGTGATCATTACGTACGTACTCATTATTAAACAACAAATCATCATTAGTCAACATACGCTTAAATGATTATAGCCGTGGTCGAACACTCGAAGTTATAATAAGTCACGTCTAATAATAAAAGTATATAGTACTATATACTTTTATGTTGGATCACTTCTCTTGATTTAGTTTATATTCCTTTTTCACAATATAATGTGTAATATATGACCCAGGGTATGCTAAAATTGAACTTGAGATTATATTAATAAACTAGATTCGTATTTTGTTGCATTGCATGGTTTTAGTTTTTTAGTTTAATATTGATGATTCCAATTGAAATTATATTAATGTTGTAGTGTTGTACTAATAAGTTTTAAGTTTTTATCCCATCTCGATTTAGAAGTCCAAAACTATATATGACGTTTGGAATAATCGAATTATAATACTACATATGTATGGTTTCTTAGAAACATCAAGGACATCATTTTATTTTTGTTTATATATAAAGACTCTATCTAGTTGCAAGTGCGTGTAAATATATATGCTTTACCGGACTTGAGCATACAAATTGACTTGTCATGCTTCATAATCCATCCACCAACAATATTTAAAATAAAACTTTCCCACTCATGATGATATGATCATGCATTAACGTTTTTTCATAGACGTGGAGAATTGTTTGCGACCTTTCAAATCCTCAATAGATGTTAACAACTTTTTATCATTTTTACTGTACAACATACTTTTGTTCGTAAAAGTTATAAGTACGGTGGATAATTCCTAATCATTTACCTTTTGAAGAGTTTCAATTACATATTAGGTCATTGTCGATTATTTTTTTTTGAAGTAATAAACATAAAAAAGTTGAGTGTCTAAACTATGATTCTAATTATGACTTTGTTACATGAAACAAATTTAATACATTTTAAAATTTTAAATGATATAGAATATGTGAGTATTTTGATGGTAATACATGATTTTACAAAGAAAAAAAATTAAATATGTTAGACTGAATAATGAAATTGGCGAAATTAACCAATTCATCCATGGATGATCAAGACAAAAAACAAGGATAAATTGAAGTCGATAAAAATGGTCAACGACTAGAATAAAAACGCATATGCTCTTTCTATTATTTGAGTTCAAAACCTTCCGAATGAAGAAAAAAAAATAGGGTGAATGATGTGAATATGTGTTTGAGCTATTTCAAAATTTTATTCTACGCATCCAACTAATTTTAATAATATTTAAGTATAGTCATTAACACTAATGACATTTGACCGGTCATAAATTCCACACGTGGCATGAGTATTTGACGTGTCAATGCCAAATTAATAGCATTTCACTCTAATATTCGATACATTTCATCAACTTCATCATCTTCATTTTTTCGACAACACCACTACAACCAATTTACACATCCCTAACCACCAACCCCTATTGTCTCCCCATCATGCACCATCATCATCATCATCATTATCATCATCATCATCTTGTTGCGAAAAGTAAAAATAGATATAAAATTTTACTTAAAAGTGTGTTCTCCGTTAATAAATAATTAATTTTGGACGGACATGAGTCTAAAATTCACATAATCTTACCAGGCCATAAGCTTTGATTAAAGTTATATTTGCTATAACTTTTTCATGTACATTTAAAAAAATTGAAAAGGTTTACGTTTTTGTCAACTCAAATTTATCGACAAAATATGTTTTAGTTAAAAATTTGTGCATATATCGAGAAGAAACGAAGAAAATGGATTCATCCTTTCTTTTAGGGTTAATTGTTTGGTTATGTATCTAACTTAAACTTTCAAAACATATATTGTATGCAATAAATTTGTAAAAATCTCTATTGTATGTCACAACCTTTAAAAACATCTATTGTATGCAATGAACCTGTAAAAAGTTTCTATTGTATGTTGCGGGTTACCATGTGTACATGCCAAACTAATAATGGCTCTTTAACATTGATTTGTGGCGGGACGAGCTGTCGCACCCCTAAATTCGGATTGCGGAAGCGAATCGGGTTGGGGCGCGACTAATCAATATACACAGCACATAAGATATAATGAACGACCACTAATTGCGTCGTTTTACATTGTATTGATAAAAACCAAAGTTTACATCAAAATACTGTTTACATTAGCTCAGTTACTTGAAATTGAGATATTTACATTACATAATTAATAGTTGATTAGGCACTAATCACTAGTCCTAATTTGGCGGGTGTCACATTCTCCCCCTGTTAGAAGAATTTCATCCCGAAATTTAGTTCGTAGTCGCGTTTGATGTAGAGTCAGTGAATAACTGAGGATACTTGAGTCGCATTTGGTCTTCCCGTTCCCAAGTGAATTCCGGACCACGCCGCGAATTCCACCTGACCTTAACGATGGGAATACGACTTTGTTTAAGTTGTTTGACCTCACGGTCCATGATTTCAGCGGGTTCTTCAACGAAGTGAAGTTTGTCATCGACGCGAATCTTGTCGAGTGGAATAATGAGTGTCTCATCCGACAAGCATTTCTTCAAGTTAGAAATGTGAAAGGTGGGATGCACGTTGCTGAGTTCGGGTGGCAGCTGCAATCGATATGCCACTGAACCAATCCTCTCGAGGATCTCGAATGGTCCAATGTATCTGGGATTTAACTTCTCGCGTTTACCGAATCGGATAACACCTTTCCAAGGTGAAACTTTTAGTAGTACTCGATCCCCAACCTGGAACTCGAGTGGTTTGCGTCTCACGTCAGCATAACTTTTCTGACGATCACGTGCGGCCTTGAGTTTGTTTTGAATCTCGAAGATTTTCTCGGTTGTTTCGTATATGAGTTCGGGACTAATGAGTTGGCTATCTCCCACTTTGGTCCAACAAATTGGTGATCGAAACTTACGACCATACAATGCCTCGAAAGGTGCAGCCTTGATGCTGGTGTGATAGCTATTGTTGTACGAGAATTCGCACAACAGTAGGTGTTTTTCCCAGTTTACACGGAAGTCAACTACGTAAGCTCGTAGCATGTCTTCCAGTGTTTGAATTGTTCGTTCACTTTGGCCATCGGTTTGAAGATGGTATGCGGTACTCATATCAAGACGGGTACCCAATGATTTTTGAAGTGATTGCCAAAAGTGAGATGTGAAACGACTATCCCTATCGGAGATAATCGAGATTGGAACACCATGTAGAGAAACAACCTCTTTGATGTAGATTCTTGTGAGGCGTTCCATTTTATCGGGTTCCTTGATTGCCAAGAAGTAAGCAGATTTTGTGAGACGATCGAAGATCACCCAAATGGTATCGCAACCGCTCGATGACTTGGGTAGTTTGGTTATGAAATCCATGGAATTTGTTCCCATTTCCATTCAGGAATGCTGGGTTGTTGGAGTAAACCAGAAGGTTTTTGATACTCGGCTTTGACTTTTGAGCAAGTAAGGCACTTGCTGACGTATGTAGCGATTTCAGCTTTCATATTCGGCCACCAATAAATTTCCTTGATGTCGTGATACATTTTGTTGGATCCAGGATGGATAGAATATTTGGACTTGTGAGCTTCATCCATCACCAAGTCTAGCAGGTTTCCAAAACTGGGCAACCAGATTCGGTTTGAGAAATACCTAACTCCGTTAGGTTTAATTTCGAATTGTTTATCCATGCCTCGCAAGGCTTCGTTTTTTATGTTATCGGGTTTCAGAGCTTCGAGTTGAGCAGTGAGAATCTGAATGTTTAGATCGTTGTGAATAGTCATATTGAGGGCTCGGACTCGAAGTGGTTTCGATCGTTCCTTTCGACTCAAGGCGTCGGCAACAACATTTGCCTTACCCGGATGGTATTTGATTTCGCAATCGTAATCGGTGAGCAACTCGACCCACCGACATTGTCTCATGTTGAGATCCTTCTGATCGAATATATGTTGGAGACTTTTGTTGTCGGTAAAGATTGTGCACTTAGTGCCGTAGAGATAATGTCTCCAGATTTTGAGAGCAAAAACGACAGCTCCTAGCTCGAGATCGTGGGTGGTGTAGTTCTTTTCATGGATTTTTAGTTGTCGCGAAGCGTAAGCAATTACTTTGTCCCGTTGCATCAACACGCAACCGAGACCTTGGTGAGAAGCATCGCAGTATACCACGAAGTCATCAGTGCCTTCGGGTAAGGATAGAATTGGAGCACTGCAAATTTTTTGTTTTAGGAGTTGAAATGTTGACTCTTGTTTATCAGTCCAATCGAACTTTTCATCTTTCTAAGTCAGTACCGTGAGTGGTTGAGCTATTTTTGAGAAACCTTCGATGAAGCGCCGATAGTACCCAGCCAATCCCAAGAATTGGCGTACCTCGGTCGGAGTGGTTGGCGACTGCCAGTCTTTGATAACTTCGATTTTTGATGGATCGATATGGATTCCTTGACTATCGATAACATGTCCAAGGAATTGAACGGTTTGCATCCAGAACTCACACTTAGAGAATTTAGCGTAAAGCTCCTCGTGCTTAAGTAGTTCTATGATGGTTCTGAGGTGTTGCGCATGTTCCTGTTCGTTGCGCGAGTAAATGAGAATGTTGTCAATGAAGACAATGACAAACTTGTCGAGATATGGCTTGCACACCCAATTCATAAGATCCATGAATACAGCCGGTGCGTTGGTTAGACCGAATGGCATCACCTGGAATTCGTAATGCCCATAACGGGTTCTGAAAGCAGATTTTGGGATGTCGGTGTTGCGAACACATAATTGGTGATAACCTGACCGGAGACCGATCTTTGAATAAAAACTCGACCCCTGTAGTTAGTCAAACAGGTCATCGATTCGAGGAAGTGGGTATCTGTTCTTGACAGTTAGCTTGTTCAACTCTCGATAGTCGATACACATTCGATAAGAACCGTCTTTCTTTTTGACAAACAGGACCGGAGCTCCACAAGGTGAAGAACTCGGCCTAATGAATCCTCCTTCTAGGAGTTCCTGTAATTGATTGGACAACTCCTGAAGTTCGGATAGGGCTAAACGGTATGGTGCTCGGGCCACAGGTGTGGCACCTGGCATGAGGTCGATTGAGAACTCAACCTGTCTTGGTGGTGGTAGACCAGGTAGTTCTTCGGGGAAGACTTCTGGAAAGTCTTGAACGATGGGCACATCCTCAAGTCGCTTCTTCTCCGACTTTTTCTTCATGATATGCGCGAGGATTGCTGGATAACCCTTTCTCAGAAATTTCCGAGTTTTCAAGCAAGATATGATGTTGAGTCTCGTCCCACCGGTCTCCCCCTGTATGACCAAGGTTCTACCGATGGCGAGAGGAATACGAACGATCTTATCGTAACAAATGATTTCGGCACGATGTTTGGACAACCAGTCCGTACCAATGATGATGTCGAAACTTCCAATTTCAACAGGCATAAGATCGATTGAGAAGGTCTCGTTGGCTAGGTTTAAAGTGCAATTAGGTATCACACTATCATTTTCTATGAGTCTACCATTTGCAAGTTCTACGGTATACTTAACATCTAGAGCAATAGGTGCGATATCAAGTAAGGGGCAAAACTCATCAGAAATAAAGCTTCTATCGGCACCAGTATCAAACAGAATAGAAGCAGATAAGTTATTGAGAAGGGACATACCCGTGACCACATTCGGGTCCTGACGGGCATCCCCGGAGTTGAGTACGAACGCTCTTCCCCTTGCGTTGTTGTTGTTCTTGTTCTTGTTTTAGGGCATTCATTTCTGAAGTGTCCCATTTCCCCACACCCAAAGCAGGATTTGGGTTGGTTGGAATTGTTGTGAGAGGTGTTGTTATTGGATTTGGGGGCTCGACAATCTTTGGTCAAGTTCCCGTACCTCCTGCAATTGTTGCAGAGAGTACTGCATGGACCATCGTGGTAATAGTTACACTTGGAGCAGTATGGCCTGTCCCCAGTGTATCCACGCTTGGGTTCAGAATTTGTGTTGTAAACTTGGATGGCATTGGATTTCTTGTTGTGGTTGTTGTGGTGTTCAGATGATTTGCGTTTGTTGTTGTTGGAAGAGGATGTGTTGGATGTCTTACAGCTGACAACCATGGCCATGAGTTCATGTGCCAACTGAATGGCACTGTCAACAGTGGTTGGTTTAGATGAGGCGACATTCCCCTGGATATTCTCCTGGAGGCCGCGGATATATCTCTTGATGCACTTCTCCTCCGGATCAACTAAACCTAGGCATAACAAAGCGAATTGCTGGAATTTGGTGGTATATCCAGCAATGTTGTTTCCCTGCACTGTCAAGTGCCAGAATTCTTCCTCTAGACAGTATTTTCCCCTAAGCTTTTTCTTCAGTTCAGCCCAAGAAAGTCGGTTTGCTATTTCAATGCCCACAGAGTTTGCGTGGGTGTTCCACCATGTAAGGGCACCTTCCTGAAAGGTGTAGGCCGCAAACTTGACCTTGTTATCCTCCGTACAGTTACAGAGATTGAAGACGGATTGCATACGTTCAATCCATTTGATTAGGCCAATGGCACCTTTCGTGCCTTTGAAGTAGAGTGCTTTGCAGCTAAGGAAATCCTTGTGAGAGCAAGGTTTGATAACAGGAGTATTGACTGGGGTTTCGTCATTGCTTCGAGAGTTACGGGGTGAATCCCGAGCAGCCAAAGCATCAGCCACTGCTCGAGATACGACAGCAGCAAATTCGGCATCACTGTAACTTTTCTTCTTTGGCGGCATGATTCTTCAAGAGGGAAATAAAAGGTACATGAGAGGTGGTACCAAAATAATAAGTACGATAGATGTATATATATAAAAGTGGTAATATACAACATCACAGGGTAAAATCACAATGTAGAAATAACAGGAGAATCTGTCAATTCATATTACGAAGTTAAATGGTTACAGACAATTTCTAGTTAGGAGTTTCAAAAGTCACAGACTTAGAAGTTTTACAAAAGTGTCGGGAATTATTACATCTAGTCGAATTACATAGGTCCTACGAAAGCATGATAAAGTACTGATTTAGCCTAAGCTAATCCTGACGTAGATTAAGTTGTGGTAGTAGTGTGGTGATGGTCCACAGATTCTGCAAGTCTGCTAACCATTCGGAGGGCGTCCTCGGTTTCCCTTAGATGTGTCTCGCACTGTTTCAGCCTTGATTGTATGACGGAAATTTCATTTCGGTTGCCAATCACTTGGTTGTGGACAACCTCCATAGTTTCGATGGTTTCACCCAGATGGTTGTCAAGGGTGTCCATGTGGTTGACGGTATTTTCATGATCTTCGGAGACTTGATTGATATGTTCGAGCGATGTGAGTCTCCAATTTTCGTTGGTTTCTTGTAGTTCGATATCCATTGTATCAAGTCGTTGCTCGTGTCGGTGTAGCCTAGTGGCTAAGTCTGACAAAGCGAAGTGAATGGGGTATGGGTCAGCTCAAGGCAACATGGTGTTCCTCCTAGCCACCCTTGGGTTTCGCGATCCATACGATGAGAGCGTGACGAATTGGGTGGTGTGTTTGCCATTCTGAGACAAAGCGTTAGAAAGAATGAGGCCTATATTCATATAATACATATATAATATAGCCTAAGATATTGAGCGAGAGCGAGGCTTATCTATGTATATATACATATCACATAATAGCCTAAAGTGTCTAACACAGACATGTTTGAGTCCCGGTTTCTCTCGTGGTCAGAGTCAACTAGTGTATCATGTTCAGTCATGACTCCTTTCAGATCTCACATCATATTCTTTCAATTGTACATAGTTGATCAGGCTATGTTAAATTAAACCAATATCATGTAGTCACTAAACCTAATCATACTTAATAAGGAATACTGTCTAACAGTCATAGTCTAGGCCCACTAAATGCAACCTAGTTCATTATAACCTTAGGCTCTGATACCAATCCGTCGCACCCCCAAATTCGGGTTGCGGAAACGAATCGGGTCGGGGCGCGACTAATCAATATACACAGCATATAAGATATAATGAACGACCACTAATTGCGTCGTTTTACATTGTATTGATAAAAACCAAAGTTTACATCAAAATACTGTTTACATTAGCTCAGTTACTTGAAATTGAGAGATTTACATTACATAATTAATAGTTGATTAGGCACTAATCACTAGTCCTAATTTGGCGGGTCTCACACGAGCAAACTCTAGCAGATCATTAACTACCGCACCATACGATAACGATTTTTTACAAGTTTATTGCATACAATAGATGTTTTGAAAGTTTGTTACATACAATAGTATTTTTTACAAGTTTATTACATACAATAGATGTTTTGAAATTTTGTTACATATAATAGTAAAAAGGGCAAAGTTAGATACATAACCAAACATTTAACCCTTTAAGAAAAAGGAAAACATGAACAAAAATTAAAAGAAATATTGATTGACAACAACGGTGTAGAGATGTAAGGTTAATGGTGCATATATAGCCATAGCTAAATTAAAGATTCAACAAATTAAAGATAATCACTCAAAGCCTCAAATAAATGAATACCTAGAGATGGCAACGGGGCTGGGGAGTACCGGGGACCTCAATTCCCATCCCCATCCCCGGATTTTAATTCAAGTCCCCATCCCCATCCTCATCCCCATCGAGAAGATGATTTAAGCCCCATCCCCAACCCGAATGGGGATCGGGGATCTCCAACGGGGAATCGAGGATTTACCCATAATGAATGTGACTTATAGTTTAGCCCATAATGATCGTATCTTATGTATTTGCCTAATGTATTTGTCCACATTGTGTACATAATGAAGAATTAGAATGGGTATATCAGGTAAAACATGATTACTTAATCTTTAAGAAAATCATAATTTTTAATTTTTTATAATACATATATCACATGTTACATACAAAATAAGTATACATATATAATATACCGGGTATGGGTACGGGTCCCTGGTAAATTCCCAATCGGGTACGGGTTAGGGTACGGGTATGGGGACCCGCATAGTATTCCCATCCCCGGCCCCATACCCGATTTTTAGTTTTGAGGATTCCCCACCCCCGTCCCCATCCCCGGTCAACTCGGGGATTCCCCGATCAAATCGGGTTTGGGTATCGGGTTCCCCATCGGGTGTGGGTTTTTTTGCCATCTCTATGAATACCTATATGTTTTAGCGTTCATAGTCTTTATATTCTTAGATACATATGACTAACAACCGGTCAAAAAGTCAAATTTTCGCACCAAATTTAAACTTTAAATAATTGTATTATTATATGCAAATACAACCAAGTGATCGAAAACTTTATAGATTTTTATATAATAGACAAGGATTATTTAATAATAATCACAATTGAAACGAACTGAGACCAAATTACATTTTTGTAATTCAAGTGAAATATTTTTATTTAAAATATTTACGAAATAGTTTAAACAAAATTATAAATTTAACATATTAAATTTGTATAATAATCGAGTATGAATACACGGGTATTTTGTACTGCGATTTGGGAGACAGTGTCCCCCAAACCAAACATAAGCCAATCCAACCACCTCCACCCTCATTTCATCTTCTTTTTCTTCTTTTCTTCTCATCTCTTTTTCTCTCTATTTCACCCCCAACAACAACAACAAATAATAACAACAACAACATCATCATCATCACTATTATTTTCGGAATCATCATCAACAAGAGCAACAACAAGCATCCATCATCATCATCTTCATCTTCTTCATCTTCAAGATTCACCATCTTCATCCTCAAACCCTCGATCTTCAAATCATAAGGATTTCTTCACTTTTTCTTAAGATTTCTTGATAAAAACACTTAATATATCATGTATTAACTTTATAACAACAAGATTCGGCCTAAAAATGGGTTAGATTGCGTTTTTGGGTGAAAACCCGTCGAACAGTTACAAGTGTCGCCCACAGACCTGCAGTATGGAGTCACTTACCTAAGTGACACATGTAAGTGACGCATCCTAAGTGACGCATGTAAGTGATGCATCCTAGTGACGCCTCTAAGTGTCGCCCTTAGTGACGCCCGTAGCGTCACTTCCCCAGTGACGCCCTTAGTGACGCCTGTAGCGTCACTTCCCAAGTGACGCCAATCTTGAATGTCGCCTATAGCGACACTTGCCTAGTGTCGCCTAAAACAGAAAATACACATTTTTCACTAAGTGTCGGAACTCAAATTTTACCGCCTAATATTACTCCGAAATGAAATTTTGGAGCGTTTTCACTAAATCAATATAGTAGAAATAAAAATTTTCCAAGCTGACCTGGCAGCTCGACCCCAGCTAGGGGCTCTGCCCCTTAGACCCCGCCAGGGGTTGCCACCCCTTGGACCCCGCTATCAGGGGCGCTGCCCCCGATGCCCCGTACACAGTTTCCAAACCTGAACGACAAATAAATAATTACACAACTCGCTTAGACAAACTGATTTGTCTCATACTCATATGACCTCACGTGTTTAGGACACTAGGAGGTTAACTATCGGACGACGCGCGTATCGTAGGATCGCTAACAACTCACAGGTGAGTTTCATAACCCCACTCTTTCAATTGTTTTACTATTTTCGGGGTGAAACACATGCTCAATAACTGTTTTCGAATTATATTAATATTCCTTTATAATTCACACTTACTTATATTACTGTATGTAATACAAATGCGTAATACTTAGGAATTACACCCAACACATTATTTTGGGACAATATCGATACCTGACCTAGATAGGTTAAAATCGTACACTGTTGGATTGTTGGAAAACAATTACCAATACATAACTTGATTAAGTTATAACTAACCATTGGCCATATTGTCGCGGGACGATATCATCGAATACATTAGAACTAGTTAGTTCTACCTACACTGGACAACATCTATACTTTTACAGGGTTAGTTTCCCTTTTAGGAACTAATACTGCACATACAAATCAGGACCCCAATATACTTGCTAGACTTAAGGCTAGGAGTATACAATAGTATCATACGTTAGTATAGACTCCTGATACTAATACAACACTACTAGGTGATGAGAATTCATACCTAAGCTTTTCGTACTACTTAAATCTAAGTATTATTTATACATATTTAGGCACAATAAATCATTTACATGCGTGGCATGACACATTACAACTTGTGATTGTTGTTTGGTATTTATATATATCTACATACTTGTACATCACCTTGAGCACCTGGGGCTACCTACGTTATTACATATGTATATCAATATACATACAATTATACAAACATGAATACTCAAGTCGGACTCGTCGTAGTACAGTCGGCTCAATTATCTCAAGTCGGGCATGTCGTAGTACTGCCGGCTCAATTACATACGTTGCTTGCGAGCAATGCGGTCGATGCCTGATTAGGCACAAAATGATGCCACGGTAAAGTGGGCACAAAACGATGCCACGGTATTGCAGTGGGCACAAGTTCGATATCGCGGTAAAGAGATACAATCGATGGATGGGCGAGCTTGTGCTCGTGATCCACACACATTAGTTAACGGGTCGGTGAGTTTTCACGCGAGGCCATTAACTCAGTACTTGACTAAGTACTCGATTATAGTTCTGCGGGACTACACATTCATGATACGGGATACTATACGTTGTGCCAGGTAGGCATACCAGTACATCACTCGATATCATATGACGCGGTCATACAATTACTCGGAATATACTCAGGCAAGTTTCACCTCACAATTAATTGATTTACTCATACCCGATAGGTATCAAGGCATGGATTGCCACACCTTCGATATGACATAGTCACACGCTCACTCGATAGTACTTAGGCACGTAGTGCCTTGTGCTTACAGATTTACTTAATACCTGATAGGTATCCAGGCTCGGAATGCCTCAATCATTATGTACTTTGGTACATACCACTATTGCTTAGGTATTAGATACCTCGATTATCGTATACACATTGGTATTACAACTTCAACTTAATACATATCAGAATCGCAGATTCTGAACTACTTTTCAAAACAAAAAAGGGTTTTATACTCTATGTTTTAACTAACAAACCTATGAATTCACCAGCTTTATAGCTGACCCGTTTTAGCATGTGTTCTCAGGTGCCCAACAGGATTATGATTGCTACAAGATAAGCTAGCTCGAGTCGCATATTTTCAATCAATGGGGACCACTCTGCATTTACTTTTGTATTTTCAAATTATGTAATTGAAACTTCTATTAAACTCGCAACATTGTAAACGTTCTACTTTGGAAAATGTATAATTATTTTCAAACGTCTCATTTAGAGTCGTTCATTATGTATCTTATGCTGTGATATTTGATTTGGTAACACCCGACCCGACCGCTTCCGCAACCCGAAAATTGAGGGTGTTACAATATGACTAGGAATAAACAAAATCGGGTATTCGCCCAACCCGAACCGACCCGAAACTCAAATTGGGTTTTGACCAACTCGAACCGGGTTCAAACCGGGTTTTAGCCGGTGTTTTTGACCCGGTTCAAATCGGGTTTTCGGGGTTTTTTTTGGTTTTTGATCGGGTTTTCAACCCGACCCTATTTCAACCCTGGTTCAACCTGATTTCGAATTCAAAAAACCATACCCGATTTGGTACCCGTCGGGTACTAAGAAAACCCGAACCGGATAGGATCGGGTTTAAAACCGGATAGAGTATAGAACCCGGTTTTTTTGTTCAAGCCTACATATGACATTAGATACCATATGACATCTAGATTAGTTATCAAATCGTTTTATTGCATAGATCAAATAATTAATAAATTAATTATAGAGCTTTTTCCTTACCTAACAAAATTAAAAGGGTGATGGAGCTAGAAATAGAATGTGAGTGATACGTGCGTGCGTTCCACTTGGATTAAATTATATAATAATTACATCCACGTCAAGCTTCACACTAAGCTTGTCTATATGGTACCAAAAGTAGCTACTTGTTTTCATTCAATTACGACTGTCTTCCAATAGTTACCAAAAGTTTATATTTTCACCTTTTATTTTATTAATAAATAAATGTATATGTTTTAATAAGCGTAGAGCATATGCTTAATTTTAGCATGGGATTTTAGACTAATGGGTACGCTAGTTATCTCGAAATAATAAATGTGGATACACTTGATCCGGACTTTAACCATTGGTTTTATTTTGTTTTGGCTAGCTTGTGTTGAGACATAGTTTGTGATAAAAGATCTAGGTTGAAAATAGGACTGGTGTAATTATAATCATGTTCGTACATTGGTTTAGATTTGTAAATAAAAGATATTAGTTTGTTATTAATATTTGTTAAATATATTAATGTTGTTAAAGTGTTAGATAAATATCGAAACAAACTAAAGTCTGACATGCGAGTCGAGATCTCAAGTCGCAAGGCTTGGCAATGCGAGATGAGATCTGAACTCGTAATAAGGACTGCGAAACTAATTGAGCTAGGCTTGGGCTTGGTTGCAAGATGAGTCAACTCGCAGGCCAATGAGCTTCGAGTTGAATCGAAGTATATATATTTATGATTTCGGTGAAATTCAAAACTTGAAAAAAAAGAACTTTTGCTATTGATTCTAAAACCTGCGAATTCAATCCAGAGAAAAAAACAAAGACTAACGGCTAGGCTTTAACGATGATCGTTTAGAGCAAAGTATACTAGTTAATCTAAACGTGAACTTATTCGTTATAGTAAGATAATGCGTATTGAGGAATTCCGCACCTTAATACTACAGATAACGAAGTTATTGATCCTAGAACTAGGGACTTACAATTGGTATCAGAGCTTTCGGGCTAAATACGAATAAGTTCGAGTTATTCGGGTTAATAACGTGTGATTTAGGATTGTTTTGACATGCATTAGTGTGTAAAAACAATCAAAATCATACTCTGCCACTTTTAGGATAGTTTACGGTCGAAATCTACTGATTTTAACGTAAAAAATACCTAAAATTTTCGTTTTCGGGTTTTTCAGCCGTTTCGCGAATTGAGATTAGGGTTTCAACGTTGTATGCGAACCGAGTTGAACTTGCGAACCGAACTGAGTTCTGCGAGTCGAACTGAGATCTCTTGCGAACCGAGATCACTTGCGAATTGACATCTTCTGCGATCCGAACTGAGATTGGCGAACTGAGTTTTGCGAATCGAGCTGAGATTGCGAGTTGAACTGAGTTTTACAAATCGAGGTTTTTTTTTAATTTGCTAGACTATTTGAATTTTAACGATGTCTGACATGTTCCACCTAAATTGTTAAGAACTGAAGAATACTATAGCTTGAGGGATAGGTTTGAATCTTACTGTAGATTTCATGATCTGTCTATCTGGATGTGTATAAAAAATGGATACACCGCACCTACTGCCACTATTGAAAATGCAGTTGTGGTTGTTGCATATCATCAAATGAATGATGAGCAAAAGAAAGCCTTTGAGATTGAAAATAAGGCTCATTCTTCAATCAAGATGAGTTTACCAAAGGAGCTCAATCATTAGCTGAAATCTTTTCATACTGCAAGAGCGCTCTGGGCAGCACTTGAGAAAAGATGTGAAGGCAGTCCACAAGTGAAGGCTGGCAAGAAGAATCTTCTCAAAAAACAGTTTACTGTGTTTAAGGCTTTGAAGGGAGAAGATCTTGATGCATATACTACCAGATTCTACCATTTACTAAGTGAGCTAGATGACTATGAGATCGTCACTACTGAGATAGAGAAAACTGACAAGTTTATTGAAGGTTTACCGTTTAAGTGGGAAATGCATGGCGTGATGATTAAGGACAATGATGAGAGGTATGCATCTATGACCTTAGACCAGGCTATTGTTAAGCTCAGAGGTTATGATTTCACTAAGAAGACTAGAGATACTGATTCTGATCAGGTTCAGGATCCTGGACTATACCATGGAAAAGCTACTATCTCTACTTCTTCATCAAATTCGACCAATGCTTTGTTAGTCAGTATTGGTGATGGAAAGGGTGAAATGATTAATGATGAAGTGTGTCTCCTTACATCATTTGGTACTGAAGCAAAGGGGAAATCATCTGAGAAGTCACCTCAGGAGCATCAAAAGATGTCTATGAGTGTGAAATCTGTTGAACATCAACTGTTTGTTCTTGCTTCCTTTGTTGCTTCATACGAAAACTACATTGAGGGTAAAATCAATGATCCGATTATGTTTGATGAAGACTATGATCAGATAGACCCTGATTATCTTGAAGAAATAGAGCTCCAGAATCAACTTGCTATGTTGTCTAGGAGAGTTAAAAGTTTCTTGAAGAAAACTGGTAGAAAGGTAATTGGCAATCGATCAGGGTTTGATAAGACCAAGATCAAGTGTTTTAACTGCCAAGGTTATGGACACTTCGCTCGTGAATGTCAAAGACCTAAGTGTCACACCCCCTAATTCGGGTTGCGGAAGCGAATCGGGTCGGGGCGTGACTAATCAATAACCAAAGCACAAGATATATAGTAAACGACTCTAAGTGAGACGTTTTAGAAAATACATTACAATACAGTGCATTACATGAGTTTTCAAAAGTAATAAGTCATATAGATACATCATTAGTGAGTTCGCAAATTGATTCTAAAGATTTTAGTTACATAATCATAGTACAAAAGATAATGCCAGTAAAATCCTCGTAAGTGTATGCATGCGACTCGTACTAGCTTAGCATATAAGTAGATCCTGCTGGGCATCCCTACTCAAGCTGCGTACCTGAGAATGCATCACTAAAAAGGTCAACCAAAAGGTTGCTGAATCTCACAGGTTTATAGTAAGTTACAGTTTTGAACACATCAAGTAGTAAAATTAAGTAATGATTGCACGTATGCAATAGTTTCGATATACATTACCATGAGCACCATAGTTGAAGCTTAACAGTGTAGTGTGAATAGTACATTCAAGTACAATATCACGTACCCCCGTGAGTGCTATCCGAACACTCATATGTAACAAATACTAATATGCCTGTTTCTACGGTGAAATCCGTGGTAGCGCTACTACCCCAGGCAGGGATTGTCAGTCCCAAATGGATCCATCTACTAGTAATCGCGCTTAAGTCCATAACTAACAACTTATGATAGGAGGCTTTCAGTGGATAAAAGTAAAACCCATGCAATCGATATACCAGTAATTCAGTAAGTAAATCAAGTAAGTAATTTCATGTGTTCGAGTAAAACAAGAAATGCATCTCCCCCAAAATAGTAAAACAGTAAAAAGGGGCCGTGAGACTCACCTGAGTCTAGTAGTATCAAGCAGTACATCAAGCAATGAGGTTCTCCGAACCAATAACCTCTAGCGTCCTAAACGCGTAAGGTTAAGTAAGTAAGTGGATATCATTAAGATTATCCATGCTAGTTGTTCACTCAACTAGTTAATGTCCATTAGTCTGTTATTTGTAATTGTTCGTATTTGTAGTCTGTCGTTGTGTAAATATGGCCCGTTTTTGTTTAAGTGTTAGTTTTTGTTGACTAGGTCAAACGTGTTCAGTTTGACCTGAAACTTTTAGGGAAGTCTTAAATATGTTAAATAAACTTTATAAAATTGTCGTTACATTTTATGGTTGACCCGAAGTGTCGGTTTTGTAAAATGACTAAAACAGTCCCTAAGTTTAATAGTTCCAGATTTTTACTCAGTTTCGACTCGCGATTTCACCCGTTTCTATTCCGATTCAAGCCTAACCAAAAATCACACATGTTATCCTATATGTCTAGTTTATTTCTACACTTTATGGTACTTTTATATGTTTGTTTACTATTTTAAACAAAAATGGAAATGAAAAGTGCTCAGGTTGAGTCTAAGAACGAGCTCAGTTCATAGATCGGTTCCTACACAAAATTACGTGGGGATCTGGTCAAAGTGGTAAATATAAAAGTTGTAGCCAACATCTTAACGGTCATTTTTCGTTTATACTTCGTAAGTTGATTCTTCCTAGAACTCAAGATATGGTCTCGAGAAGGAGATGGAATTTACTGTTTTCCGGAACAGTAACGCGCACTTTAACGGAAATATTATTTTAAAGTACCAAACGAAGTTGAAATGTTACGAATTTGGTGTCGTTGGAAAGCTAACACCTTTTACTTCATTTTAGGCTTAAGAAACGCTCTATTTTGTGGAGAAATTATTTCTAAATTTTCAGTTGAATTCGTGTGTATATTCTGCCCAGAAAACTGTGGTAACTTAAGTGTTACAAAAATGATTTTCGATTTACTTTTTGGACATGAACTTGTTAAGTGGATACTAGAACATGAAAATATATGTTTTAAAAGAATAATACAAGAGAGGTGAAAATTATTACCAAGAAAATGATGAAGAGAGGAAGAGGTGAAGTCGAATGCTCGTTTTGATGCGTTTTCTTGAATTTCCGACTTGGCGGTTGATGGTGGCTCTATGGTGGATTATGGTGGGGATATGATGGTGTCTTGGGGCTGTGTTGGTGGTGGGAATTTTGTGAGAAAGGAGAGAGGAGAGACTAGAGAGATTGTAGAGAGAGAAGGGATGGTGATGAATGAGGAAACAAGGATGCATGTTTTGTGGTTTTAAGTCAAAAAGAAAGAAAAGCAAGATCCACATTTTTAGGGGGTGGGTTTATTGCTGATTTTCAGCTGATCACAGGTGGGTCCCACCCTCATGTGATGTTTAAATCTTGTTCCCAAAGTTACGTTCTGTGCGGTGTTCGTTTCCCCGATCGTTTCGACGTATTTTTAACCGTACAACGTTTGATATAACACGTTTCATTCTCGGTTTGAAACACGATATTTTTAGTAAAGGTTTTACTCAAGTAACCTCTTTTAAGTTACTAAAATAATATTCGAGTTTTCGTTTGGTCGTCGGTTGCGAATCGTGTGTTTATTCGAATTGTGTAACGTTTTTAAACGTTATGATTATATGCGTGTAATCGCGTTATTTTTACTTGAAGTATTTTATCAAAATACTTAATAATAAGTTATAAAAATATAACTTTGATTTATTTCATCGGTTGGGCGTGTTTCGCACGTTTTCATAGCGTTCGGTTACGTTTTAAGCAAAACGTACGTGTTCGTTATATTATAAACATAATATAAAGTAATTATCAATGTTATTAAATAATTTCATATTATTTAATAATAGTTTCACCAACGTCCGTATTTGAATTCCTGTGTGATTTGTTTATACGCGATTTTTGAATAATTGTTTTGTGTTATATATACATATAATCATATATATAATACTTGTACGCTTTGGTATTTTAAGTATATAATACTTGAAATAAAAGTTTAAATTTGGACCAAATTTTGGGTCATTTTTGACCGGGTGTCACACTAAGGTTGAAACTCGCAATGGGAAATAAGGCTCGGGAAGTTCTCTAGCTTCTAAAGCCTTAGTGGTAAAGCAGTTAGATAGATCTTATGATTGGAAGGCTTAGTCAGAGGAAGCTTTCATAATTGAGATCGATGATCAAGAGAAAACTGCAGAGTCCACATCCTATATGCCTAGATTATATGCCCAATTCGGCAAATAAAAGAGTCTTTAATAAAGTCACGAGACGTTTGAAAGTAGTTTATAACATTGAAGTTACGAGCTACTCACCTGATATTCACAAGGGAGTTGATTGGCAATTTGATTATTCTGATCTTTTTGCATCATTCAAGGTTCCTATCAGTGACTATGTCAGTGATTCAGAGATACCTGAACATTTATTGTCTGGAGATAAGGATATTGGTCCTGCCTCGACATCGAGTGTTCAAAATTCTGGAGTCAAGATAAATGTTGATCCAAATGAAGCCTCCTCAAATGGATCACAAAAATCATCTATGGAAACAATTCAAGAAGAAGATAGTCCAGAGCTTATAACGAAAAGATTGCTTGATGATATTATTACTCCCTTGCGAGAGTTAAGGATATCTTCTGATAAGTTTCTACAGGAAATTGAGAATGAGGAGATTGGTACTAATCTGGATGATGATATACAGGTTGAACCGGTAACGGTAACTCGGACAAGTAAGAATCATCCAGTTGAGAACCTCATAGGTGATCCGGAAATACCTATGCTAACCAGAAGTCAAGCTAAGGCTAGTACCTCAACATACCCTACAATATCTACTAGTCTGAATGACTCTCCTGATGATTTAGAGTACCCAAGCTTGTATTCTGAAATGAAAGAGATAGGGATACCCAATCAATATCTTTATTCATGCTTTATCTCACAAGTTGAGCTTAAAAATGTTCAAATGGTTCTAAAGGAAAGTTCATGGGTGGAAGCGATGCAAGAAGAACTATCTCAGTTCTCAAAACTACAAGTATGGGAGTTGGTTGACCTTCCAAAGGGAAAGTATCCAATTGGAACTAGATGGGTATTTAAGTGTAAGAGAGATGACCGGGGAGTTATTACTCACAATAAAGCCCATCTAGTGGTTCAAGGGTTAAATCAACAAGAGGGTATAGATTACAATGAAGTGTTTGCACCAGTTGCTAGGATGGAAGCAATTAGGGTATTCTTAGCATTTGCCTCATTCAAAGAGATAAAAGTTTATCGGTTGGATTTAAGAGTGCCTTCCTGTATGGCAAAGTAGAAGAATTGGTGTATGTTTCACCACCGTCAGGGTTTGTTGATCCTGATTATCCAGATAGAGTATATCGCTTGAATAAGGCTCTATATGGATTACATCAAGCACCTAGGGCATGGTATGGAACACTATCAACGTATCTACTTGAGAATGGATTTACAAGAGGATCAATTGATAGTACACTTTTTATAAAATGGAAGAAGAAAAACTTTCTTCTTGTTCAAGTTTATGTTGATGACATTATCTTTGGGTCATTTGACGAAAAGATGTGTCAAGAAT
This sequence comes from Pseudognaphalium luteoalbum, assembly GCA_963422505.1. Lineage (NCBI taxonomy): Eukaryota > Viridiplantae > Streptophyta > Magnoliopsida > Asterales > Asteraceae > Pseudognaphalium > Pseudognaphalium luteoalbum. Next base: position 57,438,618 of record OY730196.1, read on the forward strand.
TTGAACAAGTAATGAGGAAAAAGTTCGAGATGTCTGCAATGGGAGAGCTGAATTTCTTCTTAGGATTACAAGTTGATCAAAAGAAGGATGGATTTTTTATTCATCAATCTAAATACACTGCTGAATTATTAGAGCGATTTAAGATGGATGAAAGTAAAATCTATCATACTCCTATTCCATTAAATCATGGACTTGGTCCTGATACATCGAGCGATCAGGATGTGGATCCTACTCTTTATAGGGCCATGATTGGATCACTAGTGTATCTTACTGCCTCTTGGCCTGATATTATATTTGTTGTTTGTATTTGCTCAAGATATCAAGCAAATCCAAAAGAGTCACATATGCAAGCTGTTAAACGAATCTTTCGTTACCTCAAAGGGAAACCTAAGCTGGGACTTTGGTATCCGACTGATGGAGACTTAGATTTAATAGCTTATACTGATTCGGATTATGGAGGATGCAATCAAAATAGGAAATCTACAACCGGAGGATGTCAATTCTTAGGAGGTAGATTAGTATCTTGACAGTGCAAGAAGCAAAGCTCAGTAGCCATTTCTACATGTGAAGCTGAGTATGTTGCAGCTGGCAGCTGTTGGTCTCAAGTACTTTGGATTCAACAGCAAATGCGAGATTATGGGTTGAATATAACCAATACTCCTATGATGATTGATAACGAATCAACAATGTCGATCACCAACAATCCGATGAAGCACAGCAAAACTAAGCACATTGATATTCGACATTATTTTATTAGAGACTGTGCTGAGAAGAATTTGATTAAGTTAGTTAAGGTTCCATCTCTGAATAACTTAGCAGACTTATACACGAAGGCATTCGACACGGCTCGATTTGAGACATTGGTTTAACTTAACGGAATGAGAAATCCAGAGTGATTGGTCTTCCAAGGGTTTTTATGTAATAGTTAGTAGCTTTTCATATTAAAAGAATAATAAAAAAATAAAAAAAGGGGGCGTATGGCATTCATTTGCTTGTTACCTGAGGGGAATCACCTTCTTTAAAGAATATACAAATAATATTCTTTAAAACTGTTTAGGTTTTTGTCTGCAAAAACTAAGGGAAATGATAGTACATTAGGAAAATAAGTTTATTAACGATAACTTTAAGTTCTAAATATGATGTGTTAGTAGATTCTCATAAGCATCATTCACATTATGATTCCTTTGCCAGGTATGTACTTATATTTATATTATTATACACCTCTTTTCACAAGTAATAATTTGCTTTTTTTATTTATGTATAGATAATTTCATTATATGATATACTGGTAGGCAAATTATGCAACAATTTCTAAAGCATTTTAGAAATAATAATATGTTTGAGTGTTGATTTATGTAACTATAATGTGATTTATGACATAAGTCTTAAATATTGAAGGATAGTATTTCCATACACTGTTAATATATAGAAAAATGACAAATGGTATGAAACTTATATGCTTATTAACTTAGCTAATGATTTCTCTGTTGTACATGATTACAGACCTGAAGCTATTAGCTAGGTCAATAATCTCAAGCCTATAGTGTTCATATTAAGAGATCCTCTGTTGTATGTAAGTACAGACCTGGAACCACTAGTATCTTCACTATAAGTTTGATATTTGTCTAAATTTAAAATAACATAAGTGTACTTTGTGTACCTTAGTTATAAATTCATTGTTATGTGTTTTACTTGATTTCACAGTATATCATGTTATGGGAAACATAAGTTAATACTCATACTAACAATAAATTGTTTGCTTAGAAATTTGAGTATAATTTGTTTATGTGGATCATAATATCAGTAATCATCTTGAAATATCTATGTAAAAGCTTCACTTTTGTGACTAATTTTTAAATAATTATGCTTTGTAGATAAAGGTCGATAAAATTATAATTTTATAATAAATATAAGTTAATAAATGGTAAAGTGAGTAATAGTGTGTCTGCCACATATTAAAATTTCATGAGTTATGTATACTAACAATCTGTTTAGACTATTAATAATAACTAAGAGATCTTATTCTTCCTAATATGATTACTTAGCAGATAAATTCTTATTCAGTTCATTAACTTATTTGTTTATTTTTGTACTTTATTTTATTTCAAGTGTTTAATCAAAGGGTACTTGATACCACTGTTTGTTTATTTAATTGTATTCTTTACTTCATTATACTTTATTTTATTATTACCTTTATGTTTTAAATAAGGTTTTTATTTACATAAGTTATTACTCTTTGGAATTAAATTATACTGAATATTCTCATCTATGTTGAACAATCGTAACAAATACAAGTGAAAAATAATTCATTTATTTTAGACTTGTGTATAGATTTAAGACCGTAAGGTATATAAGTAAATAATTTTAGCTCCAAATTTTCTTTATACAAGATTAACTGTATCACGGGTTTAGTAGGTTAATATATGTAAGAGGATTATCATTGAGGAAAAATTAAGCAAAAACATTTTATTTAAAATGTATAGGCTAAATAGTTACAGAGATAACTATAAACGTAAATGGATTTTTAATTTATACTTTGCATTAAATTTGTATTTAAATTAAATCTTACGAGTTTGACCAAGTCAAACCTACGGATCGAGTTTAAATTCTGCGAATCGAGTATATAGTATAAAAGACCAGGTCAAACGAGTCCAAACCACCGAACCCACTTATACTTGTGAGTTCACTTCATCTATGCGAATCTAGTGAGTGAGAAACGAGACGAAACTTGTTTTTCGTTTGATTTTGATTTCACGAGTACGGGAACGAGTTTTTGAATCTGTAGATTTTATACATCTCTATATTGCGAACATATTGAGGTAAAAGTGAACGGATTTCACCGTATAAATCGATCGAAATCGAAATTGTTATATTATTAGGGTTTCAATTGAAATTTTGAATGATTGATATAGATTTAGGGCATTATTTGACAAGAATCTTAAAGGTTAATGTTAAACGAACTTAAATGAATGTGAATCCCTCGATAGATTGTGTTTAATGAACAAATTAATCGATTTAAGTTTCAAACTGCAGCGTCAGTTCATGCTACGAGTTGAGTTTCACTTCAACTCGCAGATTTGAATTTAGCGAGTTGAGACTAGTTTCGATTCGCAGATCTAGCTTTGCGAATTGAAACCTTAGTTTGTTTGACTTATTGACTTGCAGACTGAGTAGGTCTGCGAGTCGACTTGCAGATTGACTTGGTTAGCAAGTTGAATAGTTTGTGAACCGAGTTGACTTGGTAGGCGAACTGAATAAGTTATGAGTTGATTTGCAAATCGAGTTGAACTCGATTCGCATATGGCTGCGAGTCCAGCACTTAGAAAAGTTTTTGTTTTAAAAAGTATTATATATAAATGTTAAGGCTTTCAAGTAATAACCTTTATATAATGGACTTGTATTGAATTATATATTCATATCGAAAGTCTACTGATTCAAAAAGTAATCGAGTGGCGTGTCCTAATTTTAAGTTAGCGGTATAATATATATATATATATATATATATATATATATATATATATATATATATATATATTCTTGTTACAACGTTAATGACTTGAGAATTTGAAATTAACAAGTAACTAACGGGAATTACATATTGAACTTAGGACCTATGAGTTATAAGTTATGTATGTATTCGTATTGTAATATATAGTTACTCATTATAATTGTAAATTTGGTTTAATTACTTAATTTTTCAGTTATATTGTGTAGGCTATATATATGGTTAATAAGCTTCGAACTAAGATGTTAGATAATCGTTTCGATTCACAAACGTTATAGTTTATAATTTATTAACGTGTATTAATTGTTTGTGTCATTTGTGTTTTTCTACAGATATGGCTAGACAATTCGAGAAAGGTCACAATGTTCTTGTTGATCTAGATTTATCGGCAAAGGGAGCCATCAAGGTGGCTGATATGCTGACATTCTTTGCACGTTCACACATTAGGCATGCTATTACAGCATCTCCACCTCTATCACGGAAAATCCTGAATGATTTTTGGGATGGCATACAGTACGACGAGGTAGTCAATCCTCCGATTATTCGAGCAACGGTGAATCAGCAGTCGATTGTATTTTCTGCTGGTCATCTACGTGAGATTCTGCAGCTGGGTACTGTAGAACAGGAGGATAGTCCGACCGAGTACCAAATGGATTTAATAGAGGGTGCTCTAGGTCGTATGGGATATACTGGTGAGAGATGAGGTCGTCAATTTTTGAAGCCTCTTGTCATAGGTCAATGGAGATTTCTATGGCATGTTATTGTCATGATTTTTGGACCGAGGAAGTCGGGATTCGATGAGCTGAGTCCTGCACTTATATCGACGATTCTCTCTCTGGCTTATAATAAGCCTACAACTTTTATGACTTCATTTTTGGTGATCTGGTACGCCAGATCTCGGGAGTAGTTCGTAATAGATTTTTAATCTATCCGCGGTTCTGCATGATGATCATTCGTCATCATATTCCTGAACTGGTAGTAGCTGAGCCTGATCTTCGTGTAGATACTATTAGGCTCAAAGGATACAATGCTATGTTCCAGCATACCGTACAAAGGGAAGATTTTGTGAAACCAGAGGAGAGAGATCTTTTTGGTTTTGTCATAGATCCCAACTATGTGGCACCGCCAAACGATGGCTGGTTAGATGTTGGTGATGCTGCTGCTGTTGTTCCTGAGCCTGTAGCTGATGTGGTTCAACCGGAAGATCCACAAGAGCTCATCGAGGAGGTTTTGGAACAGGCTGGACAGGAGGGGCAACAGGTGAATGCTGAAGTAGCTGCACAAGTGGTGCAAGATGTGCTTGTACAGAATGATGATGCTCATGATCTGCTTCTTCAAGCGATTGATCAATATATTGATGTTACATCTGCACAGTATGAATTCTTTATAGTTAATAAACTAATGATATAGAAACTTACATGATAGATCCTTAAGCTAATCATATAACTTTAATATTAGGAACTAATGGATATAGAACCAGAGGTTGATAGACCTACAGGTTCTACGTCTGTGGTCATACCTTCTAAGGTATTATATATTATTGACATATAGAACGTGTATGATAGAGCATTCTGCTAATCATTAATGTTTAATATGTTTAATATATAGGATGTTGTGGCAGGTCTGTCAGGTGGACGTGATGGTGAAACTACATCAGATTCTGATTCTGATGATGTTCGACCTATTTCACCGCCTGCTGGTATGATTCCTTATAGATCTGGACATATAAAGGATCCAAGTTTAAAAGGAAAACGCACAACTGACGATTTAGATCTTGATTTTAACGTGTTAGATGAGGATCTTGATGAGGAAGAAGAGTTTTTGGAAACTCGAAGCTGTAAAAGGCCTAGAGCTTCTACTAGACAATTGACTTATGGTCTAGGTTAGTTTATTAATAGTTAGACATTAATTATCTTGTTAGTTAATCAAGAGTTATAAACTAAAATAGATTTATCTGTAATAGTTGCTCGGGATAGACCACAGGATGAGCAGGTGTCACAACAGGTGGTTACTGGACCGATATATGTAGCTACTAAGGTAAGGGTTATAATTTTAGTTCTACATATGTTATATAATTGATTAGAGATTGAGACAGTAATCTGTAACAATTACTTATTTAAGTTTATATAACTTGACAGGCTGAGATTGTTGATTTAGTACGTACGGTACAGTTTCCGACTACTAAAGCAAGCAGATTTGCTGCTAGCTTATCACAGCAGCGTTATCTCAACCTACTCCACCACTTACCACTGCATCTCATATTTCTTCACTCACACCACCTGGACCATCAAATATCTCTGTTACTCCTACAACTGATGCTGAAAGGATTACATCCTTAGAGTTGCGAGTTAAGGAGTTGGAGAAAGTTACTTCAAATATTCCAGAGTTGGTGGCACAAAATCTTCTTTTTGCACAGCAGATTACTCAACAGAGTACATCTTACAAGATACTGCTGGTGACTCATACCACTTTGCTTCAAGATTTTACTACCCAACGAATGAAGCTTGATTCCTTAGAACGCTTAGTGTTGAGTGTGAATTCAGGACAGTCAGCTCAGGGGGAGATATTGGTATATTTAGAGTCTTGCAAACAGGATGAGTTAAGGAAGAAAAGAGATGAAGACAAAGACGATGATCCCAGTGCACTGAAAGATGGTGAGCTAACTGGTCCTTCAAAGACTAGTGAGCAAACTATGATTCAGGGGGAGTCTGCGGGTGCAAGTGGTGATGGTGCTGGTACAAGTGCTATGGGTACAAGTGAAGCTGGTAAGACAGCTTAGACTTGTGTAGTTATTTGTATTTAGGATTTAGTTGAATTATGATTGTAAATAATAATTGTAACTTAATATTTTTTGGTAATATATTCGGCTTGAGATTATTATTACAAGTTAAATATATTAGAAATTATTTGAGTTATATATGTTAAGTAGAATAGTGATCGAAAGTCTTCCGACTCATTGAGTAGTCGAGCGGCGTATCCCAATTAGTTTTGGCGGTCAAATTTCTATGATAACATACATATTTTAGACTTGGGAGTTTGTTATAACTGACAAGTTTAATATGTAATATCTTTAACTAGACAAAAATATATAATTTAAAGATATAATTGAAAGTTAAGTTTTTAAAAAATAACAGTTCAATTAAGTCTTGGAGTTATATAAGTTAATTAATTGTAACCTTAAATGTTGGTGATCATTCACAATATATTAGAGTTTAATTTAATTAATATTTGTTAAGTGTTTTATAAAAGACTTAAGAAATTTTAGATAGATTCAGGGTAGTCAATAAAATATTTATATGTTAATTATTGCGTTTATATTATGGACTAATTACACAAAAGGATTAATAAAGAAATTCTTAGATTGATTCAGAGAAATCAATGAAGGAATTTAGATTATTAATATTTATTTGTGTTTGTGTTTTCTAGAGATTGAAATGATTGATCTATCAGATTCAGAAGATGATTTTCTTGATGAGATATATGAAGATATTAATTATGATTTGGAAGAAGGAGAGTTTCAACCACTTGAAGATTGGACTGGTGTTTTAGAGATAGAGCTAGACATGAGTGTAGATCTAGATGCAAATATAGATGAACATCATGTGAGCCCATCTAGAACAGAGATTGTATTTGAAGATGAAGAAGGTCCTAAAGTTGTTGATGTAGATGAAGATATTGATGACTCAACCGATTATGAAGAAGAGATTCCTGATTAGCATAAAGACAATCTGATGTTTAGACCTTTAGAGAAAAAGAAGAAGAAAAGGGTTGGAGTTTCGGAGATTGATATTACAGGAAAACGCGAAGCGCGTAGAGGGATTATCGGTTGGTACTTTGACTCTGACTTGAAACTGTTTGCTATCAAAAGGTTTGATGGAGTTCAATATTTTGAGCGAAAGCTTGCAGTGTTCAGTTCTATACCTAAATATGAGATTCGAGACTTGGCTAGATTATCTTTGAAGAATCCAGATAATGATTTTGTTGGTGAATATGTAGAACATGTAATCAAGACTGAGGTTCGATCAGGGAAGTTTGAGAAGATTAAGCTAAGAAATGGAAAAACGATAAAGTTAAAGGAGAGAAGTCAAAGGACTGGAAGGAGAAGGAGAAAGAAAGTGCATCCAGCTGTCAAGTGTGTTCAGCAGATTCCATTGAAGACAATGCTACAGGATATTCTGGAAAATATGAAAAGTTGGCATGTGGATTCAGAGACTAGAGAGGTTGTCATGGTTGAAGCTGATGATAAAGTTGAAGGTGGTGAACCTGAGATTTTCAAAGTTTATGACTATCGTCACCTTATGAATATGTCAAAGAAAGATTTATTGAAGTTGAATGAGAATAGAATCTTTTGTACTGAAGGATGGGGTGATTTAGCACGAGATTATCAAATGATGGTTAAGACTTGCATCAAAATGAAGATATATGCAGGAAGCAAAATTTACAAATGAAGACTAAAGACAAGCGTGCAGATAAAGACGCTAGAGCTATTGTCAAGGGGGAGTCTGTTGAGACATAGTTTGTGACAACAAATCTAGCTTGAAAATAGGACTGGTCTAATTATAATCATGTTCGTACATTGGTTTAGATTTGTAAATAAAAGATATTGGTTTGTTATTAATATTTGTTAAATATATTAATGTTGTTAAAGTGTTAGATAAATATCGAAACAAACTAAAGTCTGACCTGCGAGTCGAGATCTTAAGTCGCAAGGCTTGGCAATGCGAGATGAGATCTGAACTCGTAATAAGGACTGCGAAACGAATCGAGTTGGGCGTGGGCTTGGTTGCGAGATGAGTCAAATCGCAGGCCCATGAGCTGCGAGTTGAATCGAAGTATATATATTTATGATTTCGGTGAAATTCATAACTTGAAAAAATGAGAACTTTTGCTATTGATTCTAAAACCTGCGAATTCAATTCAGAGAGAAAAACTTAAAGACTAACGGCCAGGCTTTGACGATTGATCGTTTAAAGCAAAGTATATTAGTTAATCTAAACGTGAACTTATTCGTTATAGTAAGATAACGCGTATTGAGGAATTCCGCACCTTAATGCTACAGATAACTAAGTTATCGATCCTAGAACTAGGAACTTATAGCTAGAGAAGTATGCAACTCGGTGTTAGAGAATCAAACCCGTGAGTCTTTTGTGTATTATTGACAAACTATATAACGATTACAAATGTAACCTGCTAAAACCCTAAACTCATTTACGATCGGTCGGGCTCCTATATACTATAAATAACATAATACTCTCTCTAATACTTGGAACATTGGCTTCAAAATGATTTGAAAATTTCTTTCGAAATATTAAGAGGATGAATTAATGAGTATTTTCTAGAAATTAGATTTTTTTTTTTGTTTCTGTGATTGTTTATTAATGGTAAATTAATTGAAATGCCATTTTTTCCGGAAAGATATATTGTTATGTCCTCGATTGTTTTTTGATAATATGCCCCTTCCAATCGCAAATCGCAAATTTGATTTTGCGACCCGTGCACGTGACCGAGTCGGTGACGGCGTTTTGAGGCCTTCGCAAATCGCAAATTTGCGATTTGCCATTTGCTTTTGCCATGACCGATTCGTTTTTTTGCTTGTGTCCGAGATGACCAAGTCGCAAATTTGGATAAGGAAAAGTGGCAAAAGCAAATGGGAAATCGAAAATCGCAAATTTGCGATTTGCGAAGGCCTCAAAACGCCGTCAGCGACTCGGTCATGTGCACGGGTCGCAAAAGCAAATGCACAGGTCGCAAAAGAAAATGCACGGGTCGCAAAAGAAAATGCACGGGTCGCAAAAGCAAATTTGCGATTTGCGATTGGAAGGAGCGTATCGTCAATTTTTTTTCCGAGGGCAAACGATATATCTTTCTTAAAAAAAAGAGGCATTTCGATTAATTTCCCTTTATTGATAGCTAACCAACTTGGAATATGGGTTTATCATCATTGTACTCTTAGTACCTTCAATAAGTTTCAATTGGACTCCCTTTATTTGATCGCATGAATTGCATGTCAAATTGGAACACATGCATTATTAAGACTATATGCTTTTAGTAAAGTTGGTGTCATGTGTATCTTCAATAAATCCAAGCTTCTTTTTCATATTATTATTATTATTATTATTATTATTATTATTATTATTATTATTATTATTATTATTATTATTATTATTATTATCAAAACTCAAACCTTATATTTATAATAATAATAATGTAACTTGTCTGTATTACTAAAATCATGGCTAGAGTATCTAATAAATTATATATATATGAAATTTAACAAATTATATGCCTCCAAACACCACTCAAACATATATGGTTTGAAAACATCTTAGACAAAATTCTAGTTCTGTGACAGGGAATATGTTTTTGCTTATTCAAAGCATCTTTAATTAATTCATCAATCTTTATTATTACTTTATTAATTCGCTTGGATCTGTCTGGAAAAAGAAATTGGGTTTAAATCAAAGAATTTGACATTTGACTTGGTTAAGGTTAATATACAATAACCGTAAATTATTAATAGTTTATTCTAACAATCATCAAACACTGTTGTGAAAAGGATGAGCGCCTAAGGAGAGAGTCTTTGCAGGCACACTCAGCCGAGGAGCCGAGTGACGTGCCAACACTACTAATTGAGTGTCAGCACGTAGTTGTGCTGTTAGTATAAAGGTAGTCGCTAGTCGGTACCTTTTGATGTAGGGTGAAATTAAGATAATAGATTAAACTTGTTGATTCCTATGAATACCAGGAAAAATCTCTTCTAAAAGCACGTTGATTCACTAAAGAATACCGTGAAATGAGAAATGATTCACAAATCGAAAGTGAAATCAAATTCTTGAAATTGAAAAACTGAGTTCCTTACAATGAAGAAGAAAGCATAAATAACAAGCAGAAATTTAAACGGACCCTTAAAACATAAGGGCCAAATATACAATCCAAAACAAAAGCCCAAAATGCAGAGAAAAAACATATAATGGGCCATATCTTTCAAACGGAGCCGTCTTTGGGCTTCGAGCATGGGCCTAACCACCTACGGGCCTCGAACCGAGCTTCGATTCGCCTGCTCACGGGCCTGAAACGGAGCCCTGCAGCCCAAGTTAGGCCCTTTTCCGTGCATCCCCTTTTATTTGACGATTATAGGCCTCCATACATGTGGGCCCGATCTTCAATATTTGAGCCTCCATCACCTTTTGAGCGGCAAGTACTCATATAGTATTGCTGGGTCGGGCTTCATCCATGGTCCAAAATTTTCCAGTGTTGCCCCCGTGGAACTGTGGAAGTCTGGGCCGTGTCTTAGTCTCATCATGGCTAATCATCTAAAAAGACTAGTTAAACATCATTGGCTCGGTCACCCTTTAGTAACCAAATATTTAAAAAGTAAAAAGTACGTACTTACTATCAACTGTCTAAATTTAGTATGCTGTTTTGTAGTCTTTATATGACTAGTTTATAGACACCAAGTCGTTTTGCTGCATAAATTTGAGCTAGAGGCCAAGAATCGACGATTGGCTTAACAGAAATTTTTGATTTTGACCTTTTTTTTTTCACCACAAACCAACTTTTATTACAGTACAATTACTCAAAATATCAGACAAATGATGAAACTATTCTAATTATTCTTTCTAAAATTATTATTTTGATCGAATGTAATTTCACTACACTTGCTTTTAAAGTGACAATTATATACTCATCGGTTAAGTATGGATCAAATTGGTTAATATTTAAGAGGGGATGAGTTTTATGGGTCTCCTCCTCATTTTTTGGATATGTCTAAATAAGTTTTTCAATATAACCTCCAATTGTGTAACAATTAGCCAACGGGTCTAGACAGATCTAGCGGGTAATTTTTTTTTTCCACCCCATTTCATTTTTTTCATTCTTCATGCAAATAAAAAAAAACTTTTGGTGAAAGCTCAATGGGTCGACCCAGCCCGAGACCAATTTGACCCGGACCCATTTAGACCCATCCTTCTAAATGACCCACAAAGACCCGTGACCCAACCCATTTATTTCGCCACTTATAGTTCCTTTGTTATAAAATATTTCGTCACCACTAAACTAAAGAGAGAAAAATAAGAGTCGGAACTAAGTGATGTTGACAATCAAACTCTTTTTGTATATATTTATTTGTAACCGTAACATTGCTCGACGAATTATAGATTCATTGTTTAAATTATAAGGTTTCATACTTCCTTTGGACTATGTTATTGTTGTACATATAGTGTTCTGTTTTGAGCAATAGAATAATCAAGAGTATATATAACATTGAAGATCTGTGTTGTCCTAATCGTATCATTTCATTTCATATTAGTGAAGTTCTATAAATTTTCCAATTAATTTCTCTATTTTGCGGCATTTTTTTGTCAAAGAAAATTTTGCTAAAATTAAAATCAAAAGAAACGTAGGAAAAAACTCACTAAAATCCGAACCCAAATCTTTCTTTTCAATTTTGGTATTAGCATGATTCAGTGATCAATGAGTTGTCTGCGTAAATGGTTTCTGAATTATTCCAATCACCTACCGATTAAACATTGGTTTCTTACTTCTCTACTCTTTTAGTTATCTAATTTTAATTTGTAGAATGTATGTAGGGTCGAAGCTACATTAAATGTAAGGGTAGTTATGGGTACAGTCCATTCGCCATACGAAATATAAGTTTAAGTTTCTTATAAAAAAATTATATCATTTGTTTGTGCTGCAAGACTACAAAAATTGAGACACCGGTGCCCCGATTCACACCAGAATTCTGAATGTTCCACTTAATCGGTAGTTGTAACGTACGTATATGGATCTTGATGCATTGGCCGGTATCGAAAATGTATTATGAGTTGATAAAACATAAGAAACTTCAACATATGTGAGATAGCTATGCCACATTAGAATCAAGTACACATACGAAATTATTTAATTTTTCAACGTGTAAAAGAAAGTCAAATATGAACAAAGTTGAATCCCAAAAAACACGAAAATAAAAATATGTCGGAGATACAAATAGTGAGAGGTGGCTTTCGGCGTATGTTCTACACAAATACAACTTTTGACTGCGATCCCACCTTCTACGGTCACCGCCGCCGTCTCCTCTTCTATATTGCTTTGACACACTACTCAATTTCAATACTTTATTTTATTTCAGAAGGTAACGATTCGTAAAACGTTAAAAATTTGTATCCACACCACTATCATAATTTGAGGTATTGTATTGTAAAACGTCGTAAAATACAATTAGTGGTGTATACATAATTTTTGGTAGTGCACGAAACACCCCATTTCATAAGCAATACGGAGTTACTAATATCTATTACATACACATTATACAAAAACTAGTCGGTAACCCGCGCAATGCGGCGGTAGTGACATAAAATATAATGGTGGTCAGCAATAATGGTTGACGTAACAATAATAATTATATCAGCATATGTTACTACTCCATTTTTCTTTCTTTTAGCCTATATTTCAATTTATACCTTGTAGAATCATCAGATTTATTACTCCTTCCGTCCCATATCTATTGTCCAGTATTCTTTTTTAGGATGTCCCAATTTAATTGTCCACTTTCATAAATAGAAAAGAATAATGAGATAAAGTTCAATTTTGTCCATAATTTATATATGTAAGACAAAAAGGTAGGTAAAAAGTAAATGGTAAAATTGTCTTGTTACCAAAAAGTAAGAGAGATGATGATGTTTTTCTTAAACTGCGTGTTTTTTATCGGGTGACAATAAAATTGGGACGGAGGGAGTATATGAATATTATTCACAATAATAGTGATGGGAAAATAATTTTTATTATTTAAATTAAGTTTTTACTAAATGTACAAACAATTCAAAATTATATTACACATCGAAATCTGATTGAACACATTTAATCAAATTGATGACTTTATTTTATTAACTGAAGAAAGTAGGTGTAAATTGATTAAGTTATGTTAGCTTCTATATTTATCCAATTAGTTAGAGGGTATAAATGTAATTTTCGATATCCCCATTTTAAACATTAAGCCAAAATGACTAAATACATAATAAGGGTTTAAGATTTGTATAAATTACGTTTTTTATTTGAATTATTTATTACGTACTCAACATCCTAATCTATTTGTTTAGTCTTAAGTTAACGTTTTTCACTTTTACCTTCTATTTGTTAAACTTAACTAATAATGACTTATTTATTTTATAAATAGTAGTGTAAGATATGCACCGTCTTTCAATTAGTGTACATGTACATGTATATATGAATGATTTCATCACTTTGCTGGAAACTGATAACATGATAAAAGCATATGTGTGGTTACATGAGTCAACATTATTTTTTTCATCAACACTCATTTTGTTGAGTCATAATTATCTACGCTATGCAAAACACCCTTCCATATAATTAAATTGGACGAATCTCATTATAATTTTTCAAAAGAGGGAATAATATTTTTGATATTTGTAAGGTCTCAACTCGAGAGCTCGTTGAACCTAAGTCCGCACCAATTGACCTAAATACAAAGATCGACACCGAGATATTAACAATTTAGATTTTCGATTTACATATATGAAATGGTGACATCATAGTTTGTCCCCCAATTGACCTTTGTGTATCCTCAAAGATCACATGATGCATAAGCAAGTGAAAAGGAAGGCAATGGAATTGAAATGAAAGCAATGTGTGGTTTGGTAATGTAGGGTATAGTATGGTTATGGTGGAGATCTAGTAGGGATCACTAATTACCGTAATTTTTTTTATTTTTTTTTTTAATTGGTGTTTGCATATTCTCCCCCACTATACAGGAGAAATTAACATTCGTCTTTTTCTATATGACCTAATTTTTTTGTCCTCCACCAACCTCATTCTCAGTTTTTAATTTCCTCATTTTGAATAGTCCAAATTAGTAGTTTTATACATGGAAAATGGTCTTTTTGAATGTAATCTAGCTAGATTTTGTTGATGTTTTCGTTCATTTGATGCACGTCCAAGTATATACTCAAAGCAAGCTGATTAAAAATGATACGTGTTTTGGGAATTTTCTTAGTAGTTAGAGGTAAATCATGTGTTACATATAATTAAGAAGCTAGATGCATGATAATATAATGAGTTCTCACTAACTTTTTGTGATGGCTAGCTTATAGGAACGGTCATGGTTGATATTGATGACTATAGAACTTTTTAATTGTGGATAAATTGCACATAAACCGTCTTGGTTTTATCCCACTTACTTGTTGGTAAAGCCAACTTTCCAAAGTAATTACCAATATAAGGATAAATTGTTTGCAAAAACGTTATGGATCATGTAAAGAATATAATTTACCATATCCAATCCAATTGGTATAGTATATATAGAAGACTTTACCATAAAATAAAAAATTACGACCTCCTTATGATGGATATGATACTAATGTTGCCAATAATAAGCCTAGGCTAAAAGTTCACGATCAAAAAGGATCAAACTTTTTGTCATGCATAAGCTTTTTGTTGATAGGAATTATGTTCGATATATGAACGTATATGCACGGGTGATCAGAAAGAGAATGAATTAACCGGAAACAAGAGAAAAGTAAATACGCTTTCGAAAGTTTCTACTTTTGGATAGCTATTCCCTTAGCGGATGTACTAACCTAAAAGTTATTTAGCCACGGGCCATGGATCGAAAAAAGTAGCATTGATATTCGAAAGAGCCTAATGCTATAGTTACGACTTATGACATTATGTGACCCGGCATGGAAAAATTTGATTTTTTGGTTATGAGGTTTAATTAATTTTTTTTTTTTTTTTTTTTTTTGTCATGTAAATACACAATAAGCTTATAATTATAAAAGGCATACTATTATATAAAAATTAATTAACTTAAACCAAAATTACTACTACCACTAAAAGACCAACTACACACAAAATGATTATCATATTAAGTGCTATAAAAGTTCATTAACGTGTATGAGTAGTGATATATAGTTCGATAAATTGAAAGCTACAAATGAGTGAATTAACATCTATCGTTGCCATGAGAATAAATTAACCTCTTTTATTAATATCATATATTCAATTTAATATGAGCCAGTAGTTTTTTAAGTTAAAAATTAATTAAAGCTACCATATATAATAATACGGCATATATATTATCCACGAACACCTTACAAAACTAACATTAATTGGTGGTATTATATTCTCAGCATCATATCTCACTAATTGTCATTGTTATGATATCATTAAGGAATCTTATTACTTGCTCTTTTATCTGGTTAGAAAACATGTTTCGTTTCGATTTTGCTCGTACAACGTGTGGTGTACGTGTTCCTAATTAAATTAAGGTGTGGTTAGAAAATATGTACTCATTTGAATAATACCCATACAACACCGGTACAAAACGCATGTGTCTCTTGGTTAATTAGATCCAAGTACAGTTGATACTTGTTTATTATATTATAGGGTGTGTTTGGCAACAACGGACTGGAGCTTGTGGCTGAATCTGGGGCTGGAGCTGGAGCTTGGAGCTGGAGCTGGGGCTTGGGCTTTTATTCACAAACCACTTCAAAAAACTTCTTAATTATGTTTGGATGACGGGCTTATAGGGACTTTTGGGGGCTTGAGCTTCTATTTTCTATAAGCTCCAGCTATAAGCCTTGTTTGACAACATAAGAAAAGTAGGGCTTCTTGAAAAAATAAGCTTCTAGAAGCCCCTAAACAAGAAGCTTTTTGAAGTGGCTTGTGAAAAGAAGCTCAAGCCTCGGCTCCAGCCCCAAGCTCCAACTTCAGCCCCATCTCCAGCCACAAGCTCCAGCCCATTGTTACCAAACACACCCCTTGTTTAGGAGCTTCTGAGGGCTTATTTTTTCAAGAAGCCCCACTTTTTTTATGTTGCCAAACAAAGTTTATAGCTGGAGCTTATAAAAAATAGAAGCTCAAGCCCCTAAAAGCCCTTGGAAGCCCGTCATCCAAACATACCCTATATATAGGTACATCTAAGGGTGTGTTTGGTAACAACGGGCTGGAGCTTGTGGCTGGAGCTGGAGCTTGGGGTTGGGGCTGGGGCTTGGGCTTCTATTCAGAAGCCACATCAAAAAGCTTCTTGTTTAGAGGCTTCTGGGAGCTTATTTTTTCAAGAAGTCCCATTTTTTTATGTTGTCAAACAAAGCTTAATAGCTGGGTCTTATAAAAATAGAAGCTCAAGTCCCTAGAAGCCCCTCATCCAAACATACCTTTAATATGATGATCGAGAGAGTAAATGTATGTACTTGTGTGTACCAAAAGTTATGTATTTTTGGTACTATAAATTTTGCACTTGTGCAAACCAACAAAGAAACTAGTTTGTGTAGAAACTTAATTAATTGCTTAATTGGTTATTGCATGCTTCTTTTACTAAATTTTTGCATGGATAAGTTTTTATTGCCTTTTAGGGTAATCGACTGATCACTGAATATTAATTACTACATTCTTTTCAAAATTATTGTCCAGTTTTGACTTTCCGAAGTCTTTCTTTTTCAACTTTGACCTTAACTATATAATACTTAATGAAAAGAATATGAATAGATTAGGTTTTAAATGTATTTTCATCTATATAACTTTCATTATGTGTTATATAGTACAAACAAAATTATTTAAGGTCAAAGTTGAAAAAGAATAACTTTATAAAGTCAAAATTTGACAAAAGTTTTGGGACGTAAGTAGTATGATATATATAAAAAATATAACATATGAGCGGTGCCAATGGTAACCGGTTTGGCCAACCGGTTACCAAGTGGTTAAATCACTTGCTGCCAACGCAAATCACTTCCTAACCAGTTTTGAATCACTTGTGATTCAAACCGGATATCCGGTTTCAACCAGTTGATAATGAGTTGTATATTAATGGGCCTTGCATGCTTTTTGTGAGAGAGTAATTTATATTTAAATAATTAAGATGAAAATAAAGTGGTTTGGAAGTGCTTAAACTGTTGGCAGGGATGAATCAGTTGGTGGAAAGCTGATGTGGCGGAAGTGGTTTGGAAGTGGTTCAACTACGGTTGGGAAGGCTTAATACATCAAATTCATCATTTATGTCATTCATAATGCTAAGAGCAAAGGGATTGAAGGCCAACAACTTTACTGTTCATAGTGGTGAACGTCGGAGCTCGCCGTTCACCACTCCCCTTCATCATTTATCACCAGCGTTCATCGTCAGTGTTGAAATTTGCACGGTGAAGCAAGCGATGTTCAATTTATTTTTTTTCTTTTTCTTAATCCATTTTCCTTTTATTTGATTTGTTAAACACATTTTTTGTGAACTCATTTGAACACCGAGCTGAACATTGAACCACTCCTTTAAAAATCGTTCTCGAATTAAGTTTCAATATTCAATTGAACACTGAGCTGAACACCGAACACAATGTCAACCACTCCTTGTGCTGTAAGAGATGTAATCATCATCATTTCCTCTTTTACGTTATATTTATATATAAAAAAAATAAATTCGATGAAAATGGATTAACCGTACGTCAATAGTTCATATTAACGTTCTTGTGGGTCCACAAATCCGTATTTTAAAATTTGTTAATTACGTAGAAACACGATTATCTATATTAGTAAACGGTAATCTTGAATGAAAATTAAGCTTTGAATACGTTGATCCTTGTTGAATATATGTTTTATGAAATAACTCAAAAACGGGTTGAGGATAATGCAATTTACAAGTATATAATGTGAATCAAACTAAATAAAAGTAAAGTCGACACAATGATATACGAAGAAAGCCCTTGATCAAGGTTGATCGCCGGTACAAAACTTCGGGAAGGATCAAATGATCATTGCCTTTGTTAATCTTATTAATATGAAAATAATGGATTACAAACTAAGAACGCAAGGATGATCGGCTAAATGATTATGTGTGTGTGAATCTATCTAAGTGTTAATGAAAATTATACGAACGAGAGCTAGAACAGAGTGTTTATGTGTTTTTGCAGGTGAAAATAGTGAGTGTGCGTTTTTCTAATTGATCATCCATGCCTCAATTATATACTAAGAGCGTATAACAAATAATACGAGTATCTTGGGATCCTCCGATGAAAGGTGAAGACTTCCAACGTTCCTCTTGACTTCGTTTAACACGTGCATTAGACTTCGTCTTCGTTGAATCATATCAAAGCCTCGCCATGTAATCCGGAGTATATCTCATTAACGCGTTCCATCTATGACCTGGTCAAGCTTTAAGAAAAATAAATACGTTATACAGCGCATGATCCTGAACTAATATAGGTCCAGGATCCTGAACTATGCGCACTCGAGAATAAACATAGAATCCTTACTTAATAATCTCCCTTATCCAGTATCTCGCATAATTATGTTAGATGTATATATCTCGAATAGGATCCTGCGAGATAAAGATATTTTCAGGATCCTTAACTATAACTGTGATCCTGAAATCAAACTTACAAACTATTATTATCATGCTATATGAATATAAATCATAAATGTTTTTCATACCTGTGAGACGAGACTATGATGTTAATAATGATCCTGCAATGTTAGATAAAAATCTACCCACAACAAGTAGTATGATATATATATAAAATATAACATATTAATACATCAAATTCATCATTTATGTCATTCATAACGCTAAGAGCAAAGGGAATGGATGCCATCAACTTCACCGTTCATAGTGGTGAACGCCGGAGCTCGCCGTTCACCACTCCCTTCCGGCGTTCATCACCGGCATTCGTCGTCAGCGTTGGAATTTACATGGTGAAGCAAATGATGTTCAAGTTTTTTTTTGTTTTTCTTATTTTCCTTTTTCTTTTATTTGATTGAGTAAACATATTTTCTGTGGACCCATTTGAATACCGAGTTGTACATTGAGCCACTCCCTTAAAAATCGTTCTAGAATTAAGTTTCAATATTCAATTAAACACTGAGCTGAACATCAAACACAATGTCAACCACTCCTTGTACCGTAAGAAATGTAATCATCATTATTTCCTCTTTTACGTTATATTTATATATATATAAAAGTAAATTCGATGAAAATGGATTAACCGTACGTCAATAGTTCATATTAACATTCTTGTGGGTCCACAAATCCGTATTTTAAAATTTGTTAATTAATCCCACTATATTTATCTATCACTTGATAGGCCTCACCCATTAAGCGTCATGTATATATTCGTAACTACACCTTCACTTCCAACACATTTCTCATTCATTTCTTTCTTACATTGCACTACTAATTAACCATCATCCTGATTAAATAGCACCAGTAATATAAGTATATAACAATGCCAACATTTACCTCCCCATTTAACCTTAAACCCATATGGCTCTCTTGTCTCTCTGCCGCCTTCCGCACCGCCACCGCCTGTGCCATCGTAGCCGCCGCCACCCTTTTCGGCCCCGCTTCCCTCCGCCACCAAATCGCATTCCCCGCCTTTTCATACGTCACGGTTATTCTCATAATAACCGGTGCTTCCTTAGGTGACACGATCCGCGGCTGCTGGGCCGCGATTTGTGCCACCTTTTTAACAGTTATTCCCGCAATATTAGGGTTGTGGACGATAGGTCCCGCGAGGTTAACCACGGCGGTTACTTCGGTGCTGGTTGGTATGGCGGCGTTTGTTGTAATGTTGCCGGATGATAAAACTTGTTTGGTGTCGAAAAGAATAGCGTTAGGACAAATAGTGATAATATATGTGGTGGCGTATGATATGGGTGGCAACACTGATCCAGTCATGCATCCTGTACACGTGGCAGCTAGCACTGCTATTGGGGTTTTGGCTTGTGTTCTTGCTTTGCTGCTTCCGTTTCCTGGTCTTGCTACGTGTCAGGTATATATATACGTGGATGGACCCTACACAAAAATTAGAAAAACTCAACTATATTATTATTACCTATCGGGTCATAACGAGTAATAATGATATACTTAACATTTTTTTAATTACCTAAATAGACTCATCTATAAAAATTAAAAAAATTTAACTAGATTCATGAGTCTTAAATTGCCACCTCATTATATAGATACTAGTACTTTGTTTTATGATTTCCTTTAAAAGTAAAACCAAATTATTTTCATGAACTAGATTATTAATACTGTATCATTTAATGGCGTCATTAAAGAGTTATGCTACATGTTTGTTTGTACTAATAACATTTTCATGCAGATTATAACGACTACTTCATATAAGTTCGATCCATGCATCTTTTAGTAATTATTATAGTGAACTACATAAGTTTGTTGATGAGTCGAACTCATGCATGTTGTGGGATGCTATATTTGAAGCTTTTTGTGCGATTTCGAAATTTCTTTCATCAACTTTGTAATTATTATGAATAAGAGTTTCAAGCTTAAACATAAAATAGTAGTAACATAAATAATAAATATACTGTACGTCTATATGTTGCAAACCGGTTTTATGAGTGCGTGCTTAGTGTGCATTTTTTTTTGGCGTGGAGTGGATACATATAGTCAAGTTGCGTACGTACGTACGTAGTTATGCTTATTTTCAAGAATAAAAATTTGATATGTCCATTCC
This sequence comes from Pseudognaphalium luteoalbum, assembly GCA_963422505.1. NCBI lineage: Eukaryota > Viridiplantae > Streptophyta > Magnoliopsida > Asterales > Asteraceae > Pseudognaphalium > Pseudognaphalium luteoalbum. The sequence continues at coordinate 57,459,597 of OY730196.1, forward strand.
CAACAAAATATAGTGATCTCACGTATGAAGTATGCATATGGTTAAAAGTATATTAAATTGTACGGATATATAACCCCCAAAAAATACGTATTATTCATTAATTAAGTACGTTGGTTACATCAAATACGTATAAAATCATGCAAAACAACAAATTTATAATATAGTGTGTTAATGTTTTTTTGTTTTATATATGTTTAGGTGAAAAAGAAGTGCAAGGTTTATGCAGATAATGCTTCACAAAGGGTGAAACTGTGTGTACAGGCGTTTTGTGCAGAAGACAACACAAGTGCACAAGCATTTGTCTCACAAACCAAGTCCCTAACTATTAATGGACCAAAACTTTTAAATTCTATCAAGTCCAAGAAAGTAAGCATCAACATAGACTACTTTAAACAAGAACTTTATCAGGCTGCATTAATGATAATCACGATATTGTACGCTTACGATTTTTTTTTTGTTATACAGGAAAGCATGAAATGGGAGACACTTCCAATAGAGTTCTTGAAACCATACTGCTTGAATACAGCAGAAAAGTTGCAAGATTTAGAGCTGCCAATACAAGGGCTGCAAATTGCTTTAAACAATTTTCATTCATTTCCACCACAAATTCTTGATCATGATCTACGAAATAACCTTCATAAGCTTCAAGAAAGCATAACCATAACCTTTGACCAACTAAAGTCTTGCATGCCTTTTGATTTAGCAACTTTTCCTGAATCAAATCTTGAAAAAGTACAGCTTTCCCTCCATTCTTTCCCTCAAACCCATAAAGATTTGTCCTCTTTTTTCTTCTTATTTTGTTCCAAGTTACTTCAAAGAGATATGACAGAGAACTCGTCACCAAATCCTACGTCGTCTAGCGATGAACAAAATGGAAAGAAACCACAAATGAATCTTTTTAAATGGATTAACAGTTTTGTGAGGCAGAGAAGGTTCATTTTAGCATTAAAATGTTCATTATCGGTAGGTTTTGCTGTTCTGTTTGGACTAATATACAGCAAACAAAATGGGATATGGTCTGGACTTCCAGTCGCAATAAGTTTTGCAGTTTCGAGAGAAGCTACATTCAGGGTTTCGAATCTCAAAGCTCAAGGCACTGTGTTAGGAACTGTATATGGAGTATTGGGCTGCTTTGTTCTTGAGAAGTATGTTAAAGAAAGGTTCTTGATTCTTCTTCCATGGTTCATATTCTGCAGCCTGATTAGGCGAAGCCGTATGTATGGGCCAGCTGGCGGGGTGTCAGCCGTAATTGGGGCTGTTTTAGTTCTTGGTAGGGAGAAATATGGGTCACCAACAGAATTCGCTATTATCAGAATAGTCGAAGCGTTCATAGGATTATCGTGTGCAATCATCGTAGAACTCATGTTTCAACCTACAAGAGCTTCAACACTAGCCAAGATCCAACTTGCTAAGAGCCTCCAAGTCTTGCATGACTGTGTCTGCGTGGTTAGTTTTGCGGGTAAGGACTGTATTAAAGATGGACAAAAGAAGCTTAAAGCTAATGTGAATGAGTTAAGAAAGTTCATTGAGGAGGCTGAAATGGAACCCAACTTTTGGTTTTTGCCATTTCATGGTGGTTGTTACAATAAGCTCTTGAAGACTTTGTCAAATATGGAGAGTCTTTTTGTCTTTATGAACCATGCAAATGTGTCTTTACAACAAGAAAACTTGAGTTTAAATAAACTTCAAGGAGAAGTTGAACTATTTAAGGAAATGATTCAACCTTCAATAAAATGTTTTGAGAAGGTTGTTTTAGTCAAATCACTAAGCAAACTTGAGAAGGAGCTCCAAAAGAGTAATGCTTGTGAGAAATTTAGTGATGTTGAATTGGGAAAATTACCAATTTGCCCTCAAAAGTTATATATGCATGGAGCAAATGGTGAGGATGAGATGGATAATATGGTAAAATCATATCTAGAAAGATCAAGTGAGCTTGTTTTTGGTGAAGGGTGTGAGGAGGTAATAGGAAATGAGGTGGTATTGAGTTTAAGTGCTTATGCATTTTGCTTGAGAGGTTTGGTAAGGGAGACAAGAGAGATTGAAAAAGGGGTTATGGAACTTCTGCAATGGGAGAATCCTTTAAGTCACGTAAATTTGTATGAAATTTCTTGTAAGATAGATGCTTTATGCAATAATAACTGATTCTAATTGTTTGAAAATAAATCAAAAGATTGAAAACATTTACTTTTTTGTAGTTTTATTCGCGTGTTACGTTGTCTCTACTTTTCTTTGTGTGTGATTTAAAACTAAAAGATGTACTCATCATTTCGTTTCACTAGAAGGGTTCACATTATTATTTTGAATTATTTTAATTAAGTGTCCATATCTATATTATAACCAATAAAAAAGATTTTAGTTGGTAGATAGTGTATAGTGGAAAGTACATGGTAGTTAATAAAGAATTCTAAAATTATATACACAGTCAATGTGATCATTTTGATGACAACGGATGGACTATCTTTGTAAAGACGCTTTTCAGTTTCTTGTTGTAAAACAATATGACGTTTGACTAACCATATATCTTTGGTGAACTATTAGTACAATTATAAACTAACCAAATTATTGTTAGACTAATCTTGCTCAAAGGAAAGTACAAGGATCATATATGTATTATTATTATAAGATAGATATGGTTATGAATATTACCAACGGATGAAGCAATGCAACGGTTCACAGAAACAACACAACCGGTGAAAACAAAATAAATAGAGGCAACGTTTCATTGAAGCATCGCAATGGTTGGGAAATAACCGCACCAAAGCAATAGTATAAATAGGCATTCTATTTCATTTTTTATGCAGAAAAAAATTGTACAGATTATCATATTTCTTTGATTCAATAAAACATAAAGTTTGAATCATATTACTTTTGTTATTACCTGATTCTTGTTTGATTGAAACCCCGCTGGGTAACAAATTGGTATCAGAGCCTGGGGCTTCGATTCGGCGCTCCAAGATCGGAAGAAGACAGAGCAAATTCACTGGAAACAATCGAAGGAATTTAGGGGTTGTTTTTCTGCATCAGGATTTGGAACCATAACACAAATTGGGTGTTGATTGTTGGTTCGGACAGAAACGAAGAACAAGGAGTTCTTTGGACAAACAGAACAGGGGCGAAAAGGAAGAATACGTTTTTTTAGTGTTCTTGTTGGTTCGAGAAAAGGAAAGGGAGAATACCAGGGGTGTATTCGATTTGTACAAGAAAAGAAGACATCTGTGGTTTTTTTTTTTGTGTTGGTTCAGAAAAAAGGAGGAAGAAGAACGCTGTGTATTCTTGTTGGTTATCGAAAACAAAAAAAAAAGGGGAACAAATATTGTTGTTGACAATCAAAAGTTTGAAACCCCAGATTTTGTGGTTTTCCTCGAAGACTACCAAACACAAAGAATAAAAAAGTCAAAAGTTTTGATCCTTTAAACTAACAAAATATTTATTTTGTTAATTATTAAGTAAAATACAAAAAATTTATATTTTAGGAAAGTTTATACAAGATCAAAAATTTGGGTGGTGCGCTTTAGTTTGTATTAGCATTTGAATACCAAATAGATTCGGTATTCGGGGGCGAGATCGTTTTCAAGGAGAAAAGAAACCATCGAAGGAGTTTCGTGTTTAAAAAAAAAACAAAGGAAGGTTTTGGGAATCGTATTTCTCAAGGAGTAGAAGTAAAAAAGAGAGAAGGAAAAGCATTTGTCTAAGGACCGATTCAAGGAAGGAAAACATATCTCATCAAAGGAATCATCAAAATTCGGGTTTTTCGTTCTGACTAAATCTGAATTTATTTATTTTAGTCTTATACATAGATAAGGTTAGAAATTGTTTTGATTCCTAATTGAACTTATAAATTCCATAGATTCCTATTTAAGTCAAACTTAGAATTGGGAATAGTTTTTTTATACGATGGCTGAAGAAAAAACCAAGGAAATTATAGTTCATAAAGAGGCTATGTCATTTTCTCAATTTCAGTGCCCCGTTTTACAACCTACAAATTATACAGTATGGGCTCTTCGTATAAAGACCATACTAAAGGCAAATGGGCTTTGGAAAACGATAGAACCTGGGACTAATACAAAACTAGATGTAAAGAAAGATATGACAACAACTACATATGTTTACCAGGCATTACCAGAAGATATGATTTTACAAGTTGCTAGTTGCAAAAGTGCAAAAGAAATTTGGGAAGCAATGCAAACTAGGTACATAGGTGTAGATAGAGTGCAAAAGGCACGACTACAAACTCTCAAAACAGAATTTGAGATGTTAAGGATGAAAGAAGATGACAATATTGATGTTTTCTCAACGAAACTAAATAGGATTGTCACAAGGGCAAGTGGCTTAGGATCAACATTTGATCAGCAAACTCTAGTACGAAAACTTCTAAGTTCCGTACCGAAGAGATTTATACAGATTGTAGCAACCATAGAACAATTCACTGATTTAGAGAATACAACCTTAGATGAGACAATTGGTAGGTTGAAAGCCTTTGAGGAAAGGATGAATTTGTTAAATGGAAGCTCGACTGACAATCAGGATAAACTCTTGTTCACAAACCATGACAACAATTCAAGTCATGAGAGACGCTTTAACAGTGAACAAGAGAAGTTTAGGTCATCTCAGGATTACAAGCAAGAAGGAAAAACCAAACAATTTAACAAGGGAAAGAAATCCTCGCATAAGTTTAAGAAGAATAACTTCCAGAAAGGTGCAAAGGATTCAAGTAAGGTTAAATGTTACAAATGTAACAAGTTTGGACACGTCAGGAGAAACTGCAAAATAAAGGATAGTGGACAAGAGAAATCAAATTTGGTTCAGAAAGATATGGAACCAACACTCTTGATGGATGTTCAAGGAAAATGATAAGGTTGAGGAAATCTTCTTAAATGAAAAGGAGATTGAACCTAAGAAGTACATAAGCACAGATGAAAGCTTATGGTACTTGGATAATGAAGCTAGTAACCATATGACTGGAGTTAGGACACACTTTAAGGAGATAGACGAAAAGATCTCGGGAAGAGTCCATTTTGGTGATGGGTCATATGTGGAGATTAAGGGTAGAGGCTCTATATTACTCGAATGTAAAAACAAGGAACAAAGAGTAATTCCTAATGTTTACTACATTCCAAGTCTGAAAAGTAATATTTTGAGCCTAGGACAATTAACAGAGAATGGATGTAAGATCGTTATGCAAAACAACATATTATTGCTATACGGTCAGGATCAAAAACTTCTTATGAGAGTTGAGAGATCAAGGAACCTGATCAAAAACTTCTTATGAGAGTTAAGAGATCAAGGAACCGACTTTACAAGATTAACTTGAAAGTAGGCACGCCTATCTGTTTATTGACTAATTTGGAAGACCAAGCATGGCTTTGGCATGCTAGGTTGGGTCATTTGAATTTCAATTCAATTAAACAAATGACTCAGAAGAAATTAGTGGAAGGGATACCCAGTAGAAGACATAAGAGTCAAGTGTGCGATGCCTGTTTACTAGGAAAGCACAGTAGAGCTCCGTTTCTAAACCAGACAAACACTAAGTCAATAGAACCTTTGAATTTAGTGTTTGGTGATTTATGTGGACCTATTTCCCCAGCAACAAAGTCAGGAAAGAAGTATATGTTTTTGCTAGTAGACGAGTGTACTAGGAACATGTGGGTATATTTTTTGAATTCAAAAGATGAAGCATTTGAGACTTTCAAGGAATTCAAGTTGAAGGTGGAAAATGAGGTCGGGAAAAAGTTAAAGACTTTTAGGACAGATAGAGGTGGTGAATTTACATTAAGGGAATTCACACAGTACTATAAGGAGAATGACATACTTAGACAACTTACAACACCATACTCTCCACAGCAGAATGGCATAGTAGAGAGAAGGAATAGGTCTGTAATGGGCACAACAAGGAGTACATTAAAGGCTATGCATATGCCACAAAAATTTTGGGCTGAAGCTATTAGACATGCGGTATATGTCTTAAATAGAGTACCTACAAAAGCTCTAAAGGATTCTACACCTTATGAAGCGTTAAAGGGTAGAAAACCGAATATGAGACACCTTAGAGTTTTTGGATGCAAAGCCTATGCAAAGGTAACCAAGCCACATCTAAAGAAGTTAGATGATAGGAGCACAGAATTGGTTTACCTAGGAACTGAACTAGGATCAAAAGCTTATCGTTTATTAGATCCTGTAACAAATGATATTCATGTTAATAGAGATCTAAAATTCAAGGAAGATGTAGGATGGGACTGGAAAGGTTACTTGGATAACATTGATCCAAGGGAATCGGAATGGAACGACTTTATTATAAATGATAGCCGAAGATCAAGTGTAAGGATCATTAATGAAGTTAGCACTCAAGATTTGGAGAGAAACGATGAAGAGAGTACACCAAGTCCCATGCACAACAATGTTCAAGATGATATGTCTGATGATGAGATTGTACAACCTGTAGACAATCCATCAACACCTTCACCATATATCTACGAGCCTAACTCAGAAGAATCTACTGGATATACATCATCAATAGCAAGTTCATCGAGACCATATGATCATACCCCAGTTCGAGGGCTCAGAAGTTTATCAGAAGTCTATGATCGAGCACCAGAAGTGCAAAATGATGAATTGTTACTACTAGAGGAAGAGCCTAGAAATTACAAATAGGCCGTACGAGATAAGAAGTGGATTCAGGCAATGCAGACAGAAATTGACTCAATCAACAAAAACAAAACATGGAAGCTAGCCACCCTACCAGACAATCAGAAGGTTATTGGTCTGAAATGGGTATTTAAGACTAAACGAGATGCAGATGGGAAGATAACAAAACACAAGGCTCGCTTAGTTGCTAAGGGATACGTACAAGAGCATGGAATAGACTATGACGAAGTCTTTGCTCCTGTAGCAAGAATGGAGATAGTTAGATTAATTCTTGCATTGGCAGCTTATCATGGATGGGAAGTTCACCATTTAGATGTCAAATCAGCATTTTTACATGGTGAAGTTAAGAAAGAAGTATATGTTACACAACCAGAAGGTTTTATGAGACCAGAGAATGAAAATAAAGTGTACAAACTTGTTAAAGCATTTTATGGGTTGAAGCAAGCTCCACGTGCATGGAACATGAAGTTAGATCAAACTTTGAAATCACTGGATTTCAAGAAATGCACATTAAAACAGGCAGTCTATACCAGGATAAGTAAAGACTCTATGTTGCTTGTTGGAGTTTATGTGGACGATTTAATAGTTACTGGAAGCAGTAAGGAAGACCTTCAGAAGTTTAAGTCACAAATGGAAGATAAGTTCGAGATTAGTGACTTAGGTTTATTAGCTTACTACTTGGGTATAGAGGTTACCCAAACAGGGGGTGGAATTTCAATAAAGCAATCAGGATATGCCAGCAAGATTCTTAAGGAAGCAATAATGTTAGATTGCAACGAAACCAAGATTCCCATGGATCCAGGAACAAAGCAAATAAAGACAGAGGGAGGAGAACTAGTTAATGCCACGGAGTACAGAAGTCTAATTGGATGTTTAAGATATTTACTTCATACAAGACCGGATCTCAGTTATTCAGTTGGTTTGTTAAGCCGGTTCATGCAAGAACCAAGGGAACAACATATGAAGGGAATTAGACAGGTGTTACGTTATATCAAAGGGACATTAAATTTTGGTATAACCTACTACAAGAAAAACGGATGCAAGTTACTTGGATATAGTGACAGCAGTTATGGCATCAACATAGAAGAAGGCAAAGGAACGACAGGGATTGTAATTTACCTTGGGAACTCACCAATAAGCTGGAGTTCTCATAAACAACCTACTGTTGCACTATCATCATGTGAATCAGACTTTATGGCGGCAACAGCAGCAGCTTGTCAGGCACTATGTCTACAAAGACTATTGAATGCATTAACAGGCTGGAAGGAAGAAAGGGTTACAATCAGAGTCGACAACAAATCGGCGATAGCACTTATGAAGAACCCTGTGTTTCATGGAAGAAGCAAACACATTGATATACGTTATCACTTTATCAGAGTATGTGTTGAAAAGAATCAGATCGAAGTCGAGCACATAAGTGGAGACTTACAACGGGCGGACATACTTACTAAAGCCTTAGAAAGGATCAAGTTCGCGAAAATGAGAGAGTTGCTTGGCGTGAAAGATCTACAAGCGTAGGAACGAGATTAGGGGGTGAATGTTAGACTAATCTCGCTCAAAGGAAAGTACAAGGACCATATATGTATTATTATATAAGATAGATATGGTTATGAATATTAACAACGGATGAAGCAATGCAACGGTTCACAGAAACAACACAACCGGTGGAAATAAAATAAACAGAGGCAACGTTTCATTAAAGCATCGCAATGGTTAGGAAATAACCGCACCAAATCAATAGTATAAATAGGCATTCTATTTCGTTTTTTATGCAGAACAAAATTGTACAAATTATCATATTTCATTGATTCAATAAAACATAAAGTTTGAATCATATTACTTCTATTATTACCTGATTCTTGTTTGATTGAAACCCCACTGGGCAACAATTATACGTTACACTAATCATTTCAAAGGAGTTGTTTAATGACTTGAAAATATTAATGAAAGTAATTATAATTACTCAACCTTTTTTCTCATCCGTATAATTTACTAGTAATAACATTCATATGTTGTATTGGTGAGTGACCCAAATACCCATTCTCTATTGATATTGTTAGATTAGCTAAAGTTTGAGATAATTGCATGTGGAATTGTGGATTAACATGTATAAAGAAAAATCATAACCGAAGACTTTAGTCCATGAAAATGGAAATTATGGCCCAATATATCTTGTTTGGTCCAGTCCAGATGATATATGTGGGCAACATATGCCCGACATATTACAGAGAGCAATTTGGTTTTGGTTCGTTAGTTCAATTCACAGTTTCACACAAAAACTTCATAAAGTATCACAGGAAGGTCAATTTTTTAGAAAAGTAACAAAATTGTCATTAAAAGCTTGATTTTGTAAGGTATATTAACGCCCCCCATTTTCATATGTGACTGTTTTTGTAGTTACTTTTAATTATTTTTGCAAAAAAATTCAAGAAATATAATCAATGAATTCGTTGGTACAATGATAAACTTATCTCGACTATTTGATCGTAAACTTAACCTCCAGAGCGTTTGGCTTATCTCGACTATCTGATCTTAAGCTTAACCTCGAGATCGTTTGAGTCAAACCAAAATTGAGCTTGAAACATATAATAATCTGTTGAGATGGTGCTTGCTCGATTCATTCCTACAGTAGTGACATTGTACGTACATGTATTTAGGTCCTAAATTGCAAGAAAGATATAACTTTTATATAATTCATATAGATTTTGAATCAAACTTGCTTATTCAAGAACACATTTAACGCATTACGCATACCATGGGCGGAGTTAGGATTTAGAAGTAGGGGGCAATTTTTTTTTTTTTTTTAAATTATTTGTTCATATTTTTGGGGGGCAAAACTTATGAAATATCGCAAATACCTTTAAAAAAATTTCTTTTTTACATGATTTGAGAATTCTAAGGGGCAGCTGCCCCATGCCCCCCTCTACCTCCGCCCCTGACGCATACTATATAAGCTTTCGAATCGCACTCAAATCTTCCAAGGCTCGTTGATCAATCAAATCGAGCTCAACTCCAAACGAACAACAAATAACAAAATAACAGAACACTAACAAAACGAAATACATCTATCCAATTATCATTTAACCGAATCCAAAAAAACATACAACCTATCTAACTACACCAAATCAAACTACAAACACACAAACCAAACACTCGAACCACTATCAGAACTCAATTGAAACACATCGAGTCGCTTCAACCAGATTTAATTCTAACACTACATCTAATCTTATTGTATTTTTCTTAAAACGACAAGTACTCCGATCCGTTACATATAGTCATCTACCATACAAACACAAACCTCCCTCTACTACCACCATGTATAAACCTACCCGCCAAAACTACTCCGGCCGCCTTTCGGCACCGTGACAATTAACTTCCTCCCTACAACAACCGCACTTGCCAATTCCGGTCTCGTAATCTCCGGAAGCCTAAACCTCCACGCATCAACCTTCAACTTTTCCAACAACAAATCCACATCTCCACCGTGATTAACAACAACTTTCGTCACACCAGGATGAATCTTCACGGCATGAACCTTAACTTTTCCGGAAAATTGATGATCCTCAACGTTTGCTACGAATCGAATGCAATCAAATCGTTCTTCGATGAAAACATCGGCGTGTGATCGGAGAGGAAGCTCGAGAACCTGGCTGAATACGTGGGGGAGTCTAAGAAGCTTTTTGTGTAGATTTGTTGGCATTGGAAATGAAATTGATGTTGAATTTGAATTGTGATGATTAATTTGAAGAGATGATGTTGATGATGATTGTGATTGCGAGAATAATCGTAGGAGTAGATTGAGGAGAATTGATACCGTGAAAACGGTGGGTCGATTGCTAAAGGAAATTGGAATCATTGAATCACATCAGTTCAACTCAATTTCATTCAAAGATTCTGTCAAATCCTAGCCCTATGTTTGGAGTTTGTGACCGTACAAACAAAAAAATAAACAGATAATACGTAATCTCTCTTAATTATTATAAGACGTATTGATTAGCATAATCATTTTTAAAATACCTTTTGATGTTTATCACTAACCCCACTATGATTATCAAATAAATCATTAGGTTTATTACTTAATTACCTTCTTGTCCAGTAATCATTTTCAACTCAAATTCCCGCTCCATAATATGCTGTAGATTTTGAAATTGAAAATTCAAACTTGAAACTTTTTTTGGTAAGTATTGATGATGAAAATTAAAAATTATTAAAATACATAATACAACAATAAGGAGAGTTGACGTTATTGAGTTTGAAAATTTATTTCAAGAGGGGAGGATTTACTTTTTAACAAGATTTCAAATTTCTCATTTTGATGGCGCTCAGTATATTGTTAACGAACCATTTAAAATTTACATAACTCGTCGAACATGTGTCACACTAGCCTTTTTTTGGTCGGAGTATGGTTTCAGTTTTACAGCCTTTGATGATATTCTAGCGCACAATGTTGACAGGGATTCTACAATTGGTAATATTGTTAATTATATATATATATATATATATATATATATATATATATATATATGGGATAATATGTTTACTTCATATTGGTATTTTTTTTAGATGAGATTGGCCATATAAACCGGTTATCTATTGAAGAATCGGTTAAGAATGGAAAAGAAACTAAACTTGTCGAAGTGGACATCTCAAACAAGTTGTATGTTTATGTTATCATACACTTATGATGTCATTTTTTTTGTCAATTTGTTGTTCTATTACTTATTCTACACAAAAATTCTATTAGTGGGGAAGAACTCAAATGTATCTTGTGGGGTGAATACGAACACCAATTTGAAAAATACGTCTAAGAACCAATCCAACAAAACGGCCTGATTATAGTTATTCCAGTATACTAGAGTTATCATACGACAAGGTGCGTATGTTTTTTTTAAAAAATTGTTGAACGAAATTTTATACTTTATTGATTACCATATGATGATTTTCATCTTTATATGGTTTATATGGTGTAGTTGTTGAGTTGTTCTTATATGAATATATACAGGTGCGGAGTTGTGTAGTTGCAAGAGGTAGCAAGTGCTACACATGAATATTTCCGGTGAAGTATAATTTTTTCGTGAAATTTAACAATGATTTAACTATGAAACCCCTCGATTAATGTTGTTTACTTGTGCCATTCAACCTTTACATATATAAATTAACTTTTTTACATATATATATATTTTAAAGTTAGATATATTCATATTAGCCCTTCAAGTTTACTATTTCTTCTTGTAACACCCGCTAATTTAGGACTTTAATTAGTGTCTAACTACTTGTAATTACATGTATTTAGTATTATATTAATCTAAATATATGTAACTTTCTGTGTAATTACATACATGTTATATGATTTGTCTAAATCATACACACTTGAACCGGACGAGGTCCGACACTATTTACTATGGACGTTGGTGACAAACTGTTAAAAATAATGTGGATTTATCCAAACAAACATTATTTACTTTAATATATTTACTTTAATATATTACACGATTATACGTTTTATTAAAACGTAACTTTACGCAACGAAAATGCGTGAAACGCGCCCGACGGACGAAATAAAGTCAAAGTATATCTTATATCACATTATTAAGTAATTTAATAAAATACTTCAAGTAAAAATATCGTGTTTTAAATCGTTATCAAAACGTATTAAATAAAACGTCATACGATTAATTAAAACGTAAAAACGATCGGGTAAACGAACGCCACACGGGACACGACTTTGAGGAAAGAATGTACACACCCATGGGTGGGCCCCCACCCACAAAAATCTGCAGCAAACATGGGAGATCATCCCTTTCTTTCCCTTCTTGGTGACTTACACACTCCAAACACACTCCCCATACCCCCATCACTTCCCTCACTCACCATTTCACTCATTTCTCTCCTCCTTCTCTCTTCCCTCTCTCTCTAGAACGACCAGAGGTCAGTACTACCACCACCACAGACCACCGTCATCCACCATTGACCACCACCTCACTCTTGAAGGAAAAACGAAGCCGAAGACACCAAAACGATCACCTACACGTGTACATCACTCCTACCGTCTCCGTTTCTTCATACACCATTGTGAGAACTTTTCTACTCTTCTAAAATACTTGTTTTAAGTTTATAATCATGTTTTAGTGGCCACTCAACCATTATATGTCCAAAAGATAAGTCGAAATACAAATTAAAACTCGAAAACAGGAAGTTAACCTTCCTGTCCAGATTCAGTTTCCACTTCCACGAATTTTATAAAAATAATTACCACACCAAAATGGACTTTTCTTAAGCCTAAAATGTATTTCAAGAAGTTATATTTCCAACAAAATTAGTCTCGTGACTTTTTGACTCCGTTTGCTACTCGAAAACATTTTTCTCCGGTAACATAGGTTTACTGTTCCGACGGGCAGTAAAAACAGCCTACTTCTCGAGACCATATCTCGAGTTATAGACCTCAAAAACGTATGAGACCACTTGGGAAATCTTGGTAATTTTGTTATATACAAAAAGTTCTTCTTTGGCTCGTTCCATAAATACACCCATTTCTCCAGAAAATTAGATTAGTGAGAATTGTTCTAATCTCCGATTAAACTGAACCCTGACACTTAGTGAATTTTTATAAAATATCAAACGACCTCCAAAAGTCATAAAAAAATTACAGGAAGTACATAACATATGTGGTAACGTCGTGTAAAAATTTTAGAATGATTCGATAACGTTTACTATTTTAGATAAAAATCACAAAGAATCCATGAATCACATTGTCGGATGAACAGTACTCCGTGAATCACATTGTCGGATGAACAGTAACTTCGTGAATCTATTGACGGATGAACAGTAAAAATTGACTTTCATTGACTGTCGGACTGAGGGTTGACTCTCGGACTTTAGGGTGAGACTCGGATGCATAGTTTCAGACTTAATAACACTCGAAATCAAACCAAACCCGTTCGACCTAGTAAACGAAAACGAATACTTAAACGAAATTGGAAAAACTTCAAACCTACGACAATACCATCATCATTGTCGCATGAATAGTACTCCGTGAATGCTATTGTCGTATGAATAAAACTTCGTGAATCTATTGTCGTATGAACAGTGGTCCGAGAATGCGATTGTCGCATGAACAGTGTCCGTGAATGTCATTGTTGGGATACATATTATCACACGAAATGGAAACTTTAAAATACTTTTTATACTAAGTATTGAATACATACAACACTACACTTACATGATATATATATACTTTGGAAGTATACGCTACAACTTAAACGCATACGAGCTTACACTCGAATCAATAACTATACTTACGAGATTACACTCGCACCCATTTATTACTTATACATATAAGTATGAAGATATAAGATTACACATACACCTAGATGGGATTACACCCACTCTACCACGAGCTTACACTCGAACCAATTGTTTATAAGACGAGCTTACACTCGCACGGACTTACATCCGAACGACGGTTACACGTCACATTACAAATAACCAACTATTGTATATGCTTTACAAGATATACAAGCACAATGAATTACATAATAATAATAATATTTGAATTATTATTACACCTCCGTCACCAACGGGCCACACTTATATACAAAATAATTACAAAAGTACAAACAAATACTTGGACATTTCCTAGTTGAGTGGACAACTAGCATGGGTGATCCTTCATGACACCAACTTACTTACTTACTTATGACCTTGTGCGTTTCGGACGCCAGAAGGTTGCAGGGTTCGGAGAACCACACTACGGAATTACATCCGACGCATACTTACGGACTTACATCCGCTATACTTGTTTGCTAGACTCAGGTGAGTCTTACAGCCCCGTTTTTACTATTTTCTACTTGGGGTGAGATATTTGCTACCGTTTTACGTATGAACACAAGTACTAGACTGCTACACACTACTTTTACATACATTACATGAGTTACTTTTTATCCACTGAAATCCTCCTATCATAAGTTGTTAGTTATGGACTTAAGCGCGATTACTAGTAAATGGATCAATTTGGGACTGACAATCCCTGCCTGGGGTAGTAGCACTACCACAGATTACACCGTAGAAACAGGCATATTAGTACTTGTTACATATGAGTGTCCGAATAGCACTCACGGGGGTACGTGATGCTGTACTTGACTGTACCATTCACACTACACTGTTAAGCTTCAGCTTGTGAGCTCATGGTAATTGTGTTGACCTACTGATTTACTAAGTTACTGATTTACTTTCTATGCTCGAAGGCATTACTGGTACTTTACTTGTGGTTCATAAAGGATTACTATACTAAACCTGTGAGATTCACCAACCTTTTTGGTTGACACTTTTTAACATTTATCTCAGGTACATTACAGCAGTAGGACTGCACCACACTCAGGACTGACAGCTCGAGTCGCATGCATACAAACTTGTGGAGATTCTTTTGCATTACTTTTTGTATATCAGTTATGTATTAGAATCTCTAGGAAATCATTTTCGAACTCGGAGCTTGTTATTATGACTCAAAAATGTAATACTTTTGTACGACGTTGCATATAGATGTCGTTTGCTTTACTTTGGTGCTTGATTATTGATTAGTAACACCCAAAGCTTGCTTCCGCGCAACAGTAAATTTGGGGGTGTTACACTTCTATTTTAAGTTAGTATTCATTCACATTGTTTCAAAATTTAAGAAAACAACACAAAGACCCTTATATATTTAATAGTGCTAACAATAATTTTTGTTTCTTAACAATGTGCATATCGATTGCTATTATATGATCTTATTAAGATATAAATTGCCAATGAATTTACATGTGTACTATATACGTGTTATTTTCAACTAACTGAAAATAATTCATTATATAAAATATCAAAACTAATTGTAAGAATTAATAAATATAAAAAACTTTTACAAACTTTTATGTCAGAGGTCTATATATATTTTGCCCAAACCATCATTAATGAGATGAAAAATCAACTCTTAAAACAATCATATAACGGAACGAAGTGCACCGGGAAAAAAAGTTTGCTACCCCTAGAAAAAATTTCTAGATCCGCCACTGAATATACATATAATAGTAACACTATTTTTAATCTTAATACAGGGTCACCTATTATATCAAGATGTTTATTAATCCAGATATTCCTGAAGTAAATTCTTATGGGATAAGGTATCGATCGTGATCTATCAATTAAATCATATCCCGTTCAATACTATTTATTTTGTTTTATTTTTCAATTCTTCAATTCTAGGGACATTGCTCTTGTAACGGATGAGAGTGAAGACATGGAGTTTGACAACTAAATTTCATGAATTTTGCATTTATATATTCAATTCATTAGAATATCCATTTCAACTATTTTAAAATATGGGATGTGCTAACCCGTACTCGGGTGTGTTATCTCTAATGATTCAAATGGGTTATACAAGAATACTTCATTAAAACGGAATTGGGTCGAATAGTGTGAAAGATGTGAAATGTAGGATATGCTTTAACCTGACAAGAATTTATGGATAAATTTATATATGTTAGGATGCGTATTTTTGGACTTTTTGTATCTTTTAGCAATATTAAGTTCGTTCTTTCAACTTGGTTGATGAGAGTTTCTTGTGGGTCTGATTTATATAATTGATATCTCAATATGCACTAGGTTTATCAGAATAAAGAATAAATATACTAAGTCAAAACTTTGTATTTCATCATATCTATATATATAAAAATATATCATTTTATCCATCATACATGGATGACTTCAAGTTTTTGTATATAAAAAGCCATCATGGTGCTTAGCTGCCATGGATGACTTCAACTTTTTTCCCCTTGTGACAGATTTTTGTATCTTGATGTCAACAAAAGCGTATTCATAACCTTCAACGAGGCAACCATGATGCACATTATCTTTTTGATATTTTACTGCATTTTATTTATACACTTTGATCTAATATACATTTTAAGTTATACATAATCTATTGTACTGCATTTTGTTAAAAGTACACTGCATTTTGTTATTATTACTGCGTTTTACATATATTTACTTTTACATATTTTTACTGCATTTTATATTATACATATCATCCATTTTACTGCATTTTATATAAAAATGTTGCATTTTGTTATTATTACTGCATTTTGCATATATATGATTGATTTATCATATATATGTAGGTCCCCTTAATCGATGAGTCAAGTTCAATTCAGTTATGCTAGAATTTAACAACTTCAAGATACATCCCATGTTAGAATAGGTGAATATACTTCAGAAAATGTTGTTTAATCTGTTACGAGTTGAAGGGGAACTAATGAATGGAAGATTCAAATAGTAGATATGTTGAAGATTGTGGACTTGATTCGATTATAAAAAGCAGAGAAGAATTGGGCGGGCATAATCTTGAGAAACAGGGGAAGAAATTGGTTGCTAAGTTTTTTTCTTTTTGGTGCCATTTAAGAATAAAAATTCAGGTCTCAAAAATATGGCGGCATACAGGTTTTAGTTTTGGGAGCGAAGAAGATCACCTCTGCATCCAAGGGTGGAGCCATGTAGAAGGTAAAGGTAACAGTCGTTACGGGTTCATTTACTATATACTGTGTAAATTTCTTATATAAATTGCATTTTTGGCCACATTTCTTATTTGTGCAACGGGTTCACAAAAATTGATATGCCACTCCTATGGGTCATCCAATTCCTGAATGCGCCACTGTCTGCATCTAAATCAAAATCAAAACAATTAGGTACAAGTGTTGTCCTATTTACAATAACTTGGTTTCTATCTCTTTGCATTTAGTATTAGTATCTTTTGTCCATAAATGCATCAATTGATGGTTCTTTTACAGTATCGTTTGGTAACTCTATCTTATAAATTATACTAGATTATAACCCGCGAATTCGCGGGATAACATATGATTATAATACTTAGTTTATATTTTTTATTTACTACGTAATATTTAAGTTTGCGTATTTGTGTAGTTGACATTGCAGAACTTTTTTTGAATTTTGAAAGAGAAATGTATATGTCGCACCCCCTAATTCGGGTTGCGGAAGCGAATCGGGTCGGGGCGCGACTAATCAATAATCACAAGCACATAAGATATATAATGAACGACTCTATATGCGTCGTTTACAAAATACATTGATATAACATAAGAGTTTACAAACTGTTTACATTATATTGAGTTCACATGATTACCCTGAGAGATTCTAGTACATTTCCAATTATACAAAATATAGATATGCAAGGAAATCTCTTGATGTCTAATGATTGCATGCGACTCGAGCTAAAGTATCCTGATGGGCAGTCCAACCTACTGCTGAGTACCTGAGATAACATGCTAAAAGGTCAGTTAAAAAGCTGGTGAGCTCACAGGTGTATATGAGTAAATGAGATTTATGAACCACAAGATTTATATAATGATTTGTAATCAAACAAATAATGAATGTACATGCAGCCATGAGTTCATAGTTTGAGCTTAATTGAGGGGTCAGGATCCACATTCAAGGACCTGAGCGAGGTGCCTCCCTATGAGTGCCTAATCAACACTCATACTGAACAAATGATAATGCGTCCGTTTGACAGGTTAGTGCTTGCTAACTCGGATGGGGATTGTTAATCCCATATGGTACCATACACTAACATTCACGCTAAATCATATTAACAAACTATGTGATGAAGGACTTTAAATTGATTAGATGAAATTAACTCATGTAGCATATAACGATGTTTTGATACTTGTGTTCACATGTAAAACAAAATGAGCATGTATCTCACCCCTAGGTAAAAGCATTTAAAAAGGGGCTATGAAACTCACCTGAGTCTGATGACTTGCTAAACAAGTAGTAATGATGATACACAAGGTAATGATGTCATTCTATGACTGTAACCTACCGGGCGTCCTAAACGCGCAAGGTTATAATAATGATTAGATGTCTTATCAGACTGTCTATGCTAGTTGCTCATTCAACTAGTAATGTCCAAATGATTAGTTTTTGGATTGTTTATATTTTGTAAATATGTACGGCCCGTTGGTGGGTTTTTGTAATAATAGTTTCAAGTATTATTATTGTGCGTTTCATCATTTTGTATACTTATAAAAGTATATACATATGCATTTCCGAAAGTGAGTACTTTTATATATATCCGAAAGTGTGTATATATATATATATATATATATATATATATATATGTCCGAATGTTTGTAGTCCGAAGATGTCTAGGTCCGAAAGTGTATATCCGATTGTGTTTAAGTCCGAATGTGTATGTGTGTCCGAATGTAGGTTTTAGTCCGAAAGTCAAGGGTCCGAGAGTCTAAGTTCGGATCAGAATTAATTCGTATGCCATGAGTTCAAGTTCGGGAAAGTGGTAAAACGACCACCGTTTGACCCGAAACTTTTACACAAATCCTAATATGTCAAAATAAGTTTATAAAAGTTGTCGTTACGTTTCGTGGGTCTCTCGAAGTGCCATTTTCACAAAATGACTAAAACAGTCCTTATGTTTACATTTTCCAGATTTTGGACTCGATATACCACTCGGTTTCACCACTTTTCAAGTCGATCTAGGTCTCAACAAAAATCATGCATGTTCACCTATGAACCTAGTCCATTTCTGAACTTTATGGTTATTTTATATGTTCATTTACTATTTTTAACAAAAATAAACATGAGATGTGGTCAGATTGTGTCTGGAGATGAGTTCAGTCCAAAGATCCATGTTTTTCACCATGATCCGAGAGGATCTGGTCCGAGAGTCAAAAATGAAAGTTGTATCCAGTATCTTAATGAACATTTTTCATTTAGATGTCAAGAGTTGGTTCTTTCTAGTTTTCAAGATATAGATGATTTCGTGAGGGCTATTTTCTGGTCAGATTTTAAGGTTTAATGTTTGCGTTCTTAAAATTAATTTCAAGCTTATATTTGAACATAATATAGTCACATGAGCTACTAGACATGTTAATATATGTAAATCATGAAAATATAGAGAGAGAAGTTAGGGTTTTATACCAATAATCGGGATCTAGAGAGAGAAATGAGTGAGACGATGCTAGCTTTTGTTCCTTGCTTCTCCTCCTTTGTTTCTCTCCAAGTAAATGATGGTGGATGGTGGTGGTAGCCGTGAGTGAGGGAGAGGGAGGGAGAGATTGGTGGGTGTTTTTAGTGTGAGAAATTAGAGAGAGAGAGTGAGGTGAATGAAATGAGGAAATTATGGACCATTATTTGTGGTCTTATGGTCAAGAAAGAAACATAGATCCATAAATCATGGAGAGATGTTTGGGGGCTGATATTTTCAGCCCATGGGACCCACAATGGTGTGCTTTGGTTAATTTTTTGTTCCCCCAAAGTTACGTAGTGCGCGGTGTTCGTTTGCCCGATCGTTTCGTCGTCCGATTAAACTTAAAACGTATTATATGCGAGTTTTCGTAAACGATTTAAAATTTGATATTTTTAACTTGAAGTAATACTTAGTATTACTTGGAAATACTTATTAAGATGTTTGGTATCGTGACGGTATTGATTTGCGTGATCATTTAACGATTATCTAAATTGCGTGACGTTATCAAACGTTATATTTGATTGCGCGTGATCGCGAGAATTTTTATTGAAGTATTTTATCAAAATACTTGGAAATGAATTATAAAAATATAATTCTTATAAATTTCGTTTGTTGGGTGCGTTTTGCGCGTTTCGGTCGCGTATAACTTAATCGGTACGATACGAAATACTTATGAAATATTATCGAAATAATATTTAGAAAATCACTATGTTTATTAAATAATTTCATATTATTTAACATTTTGAGTTCACCAACGTCCGTATTAATGTATTAGAATTCGACCGATATAATAACATGCACGATTAAATCTAATCGCGTAAATGCGTATATTTATAAAATACGCGTAATGATACATACAATTAGCCTAAAATAGAACTAATTACATGTATTACAAAATGATTAGGCGCAAATTCCTAGCCCTAATTAGTCGGGTGTCACGGTATATTTCTTAAATTTGTCAAGTATAATGAAATCAGAGTAATCAAAACATATCTTTTTTTGTTAATAGTAGTACCTCACACATTGCAATGGTAAAGACGGTGAAATAATTGATAGTTACGTATTTTTGATGTATTTATTTGAAAACTGTTTGTTTACTTTGAAATATATGATTGGAGAACTAAGGTACCTTTAGGAGTCGAAGGCAAAGGGGATTCGAAAACAACAAACGTCACTGATTTACTTCACACAAACGCATTTAACTTCATACAAACGCATGATCTACCCCTTAAGAGATCAAAAAAAGTACCACATCTTTAACTTGTATGTATCAAAACAAAAACTCAATATGAAGACCTTAGATGGCACACAAGAATATGATAAAAATGTGGATGAAAGCCTATCTTCAATGGAGAAAAAATAATAAAAATAAAACTTAATAATAACTTTAGAAATTTCAGTTGAAATTTATCATAAAAATCAAAGCTTATATGAATGAATGTTCCACAAAATCCTATTTCTTTAGCCACTATGATCTCCAAAATCATACAGTGTGCCAAAATATAGCCCGTTAAATCCACAAATAAGGTTCACTCATTAAGACAAAAAACAATAACTTACATTAATATTTAATATCATTTGTAATAACTAAAAACCAAATTTTAATTAATAAACAAAAACACTGTTGAACTCATACCCCTTAATCAAATCAGTTCATCGTATGTAATTTGGCTTCCGTAATTCATGAAAAAACGCAAGAAAAAGAAGTTTATAATTTTTATAAAAATTCGGAGTAAATCATACTGAAAGTGATCAAGTCTTGAGCTGGTTATAAACATGTCAATTGAATGATTAAAATAGGCGATAAATCAAATTACGACCCATTGCACTTGTAGCCATGAGATTTTCTCGGCTCGTTGGGAGTTTGAAAGGTTGATGGCTGATTGGACAATGGATGCTAGAAGATGATGATACCCAAATCCAGCTTACTTAGGCAACTCAGAACAATGGTTTGCTAATATCTATGTAGCTGTAACAACAACACTACTTATTCTTGAATATAGCAAGCGGTTGGCTGCTGTTGCACTATTAGTAGTAGTAATGGAACCGAGATCAGTGGCTAGCCCTGCTACGCATAGGGCAGTTCAAAGTATGATCTGCTTGGACTTTGTCTTTCTTTCTCATACAACTACTATTAATTTCCTACGTTTGATGGAGCCATTTCTTGATTGGGACCCCTAGACCGTTTGATATGTTCATAACTGAAACCTCTAATCGTTCCAGCTCGTACGAGTTTGTAAAGGCCTTTAGGATCTCTTCCTTCACACACTTCAAGAGGCATGTTCATAAAATCTGTAAGCACATCAATAGATTATATATATATATATATATATATATATATTAATTTTTCCTATAAACACGCTCGTTTACAAAAACACACACAGAAAGAGCTATTACCTCAATGAAGTTTGCATTTGTTAAAATTGCACAATATGCATCATGATCATTTCTATAAGGAGATACCAGGCTAGCTATACAGATAAAGTCAGCATTTGTAAACAGCTTTGCTACTTCTCCTATTATGATTATAAAGGACTCCTTGTCATATCAATGACAGTCTTTACACGTAAGGCCAATAACCGCAAATCTAAACTTTTATAATGAACAAAGACAAAAAAAAGGAGCCAAAGTTGTCTATATAATGCAGATCAGATAGATGAATTGATTTAAAACTGAACCAGAATGGAATATGTGAGAATATTGGAATCAAGGGCGGCTATGTATACAGTACTTAGAAAGGAAATGAGGGCTTAGAAACACATACCTCAACACGAACTGTGCTGATAGCTTAGAATAAACTGGTCCAAACATATTAGATATTAAAGATATCTTGTGCTTTTTCTTCTATGTATCCCAAAAACATTCTCAATATCCTTTATTCATTACCGTATCCCTGTATCTGTCACGTCACTGGTTGATTGTAAAAGACATCAGGAAACACGGTGTTGAGACATAGTTTGTGACAACAGATCTAGCTTGAAATAGGACTGGTGTAATTATTATCATGTTTGTACATTGGTTTAGATTTGTAAATAAATATTTGTTTTGTTATTAATATTCATTAAATATATTAGTATATTAAAGTGTTAGACGAATATCGGAAACGAAATAAATATGTATAGCGAGTCGAGATCTCAAGTTCCAAGGCATTGCGATGCGAGATGAGATCTGAACTCGTAATGTATAGCGAACCGAAGCCAAGCTGGGCTTGGGCTGCGAGTTAAGTTGGACTCGCAGGCCCATGACCTGCGAGTTGATCAAAGTATATATGTTTGATTCGGTTCGACTTAAAGAGGAATTTTGCCATTCGAATTTTACACCTGCGAATTGAATAATCCAGAGAAAAACGTTCTAAAGACTAGGCTTTGACGTTTTATCGTTTAAAGATAAGTATTAGTAAATACAAAATGCAAACTTATTCGTTATAGTAAGATAACGACGTATTAAGGGATTCCGCACCTTAATACTACAGATAACGGTTATCGATCCTAGAACTAGGAACTTGCATCTGGTATCAGAGCTTTCGGGCTAAATACGAGTAAGTTTGGAGTTTTTGTGATCATTGCGTTTGATTTCGGGTTGTTTTTACGTGCATTAGTACATATTAACGATCAAAATCATTTTCTGGACAATTTAGGGTTTGTTTACGAACGAAATTTTTAGTTTCAATCGTAAAAATACCAAAAAATTTCGTTTTCGGGGTTTTTCAGCCGTTTCGCGAGTTGAGATTAGGGTTTCAGCTACGTCTGCGAATCGAGTTAAACTTGCGAACTGAACTCAGTTGTGCGAGTCGAACCAAGCTGCGAGTCGAGACCACTTGCGAACCGAGATCACTTGCGAGTTGACATCTGTTGCGATCCGAACTGAGATTGGCGAACTGAAGTTTGCGAGTCGAGCTGAGTTGCGAATCAAGTTTAATCTGAATTCGCAGAATAGTCTGAATTTTTGAAGATGTCTGATTTAAGTAAAATGATTGAGATGGAACACGAGGTTGGAAAATCTAATGTTCCACCTAAATTGTTAAGACTTGAAGATTACTACAGTTAGAGAGATAGATTTGAATCTTACTGTAGATTCCATGATCTCTCAATCTGGATGTGTATCAAAACTGGATACACTGCACCTACTAAATCTGTTCAAAATGCCACTGTGGTAATTACTTATCAGAATATGACTGATCAACAAAAGGAGGACTATAAAGCAGAGAACAAAGCTCATTCTTGTATTAAGATGTGTCTTCCTAAAGAGATCAATCATCAACTGAAATCTTTTCATACTGCTAAAGAGCTCTGGGAAGCTCTTGAGAAAAGAGGTGAAGGTAGTCCACAAGTAAAAGCTGGCAAGAAGAATCTTCTCAAGAAGCAGTTTACAGTGTTTAAAGCTTTGAAGGGAGAAGATCTTGATGCCTATGTTACCCGTTTCTACCATCTACTGAGTGAGCTAGAAAACCATGAGATTACTGTAGCAGAAGTAGAGAAAACTGACAAATTTATTGAGGGTTTGCCTTCTAAGTGGGAAATGCATGGTGTTATGCTCAAGGATAATGAAACAAGATAAGCTACCATGACCTTAGAGCAGGCTATTGACAAGCTTAAAGGTTATGATTTCACCAAAAATTTAAGAGATACTGATTCTGATCAGGTTCAGAACCCTGGGTTATATCATGGTAAGACAAATCTTTCGACTGCGTCCTCCAGTTCGACCACTGCATTGTTAGTTGGTGATACTAGTGATATGGTGAAATGATAACTGAGGATATGTGTTTTCTTTCCTCATCTGGTAGTGAAGCAAAAGGAAAAGGCACTGAGAAGTCACCTCAAGAGCATCAGAAGAGGCCTATGAGTGTGAAATCTGCTGAACAGCAACTGTCTGTTCTTGCTTCCTTTGTTGCTTCGTATGAGAATTATATTGATTGTAAAATCAACGATCCGATTATCTTTGATGAAGATTATGATCAGGTAGATCCTGATTATCTTGAAGAAATAGATCTCCAGGATCAACTTGCTTTGTTATCAAGGAGAGTGATGCGTGTGAAATCGCGTCTTGTTTTATTATTTATAAAGTATAGGAAATACCGATCACTACTATCACACAACCAGGCAAGAATACCCGATCAGAATAGTATAGCTATGATAAGTCTAGGTCGATCACAGGAACACAGGAACAGTGGTTTATTTATAAAAATGGAAAATACTAATTATCCTAGAAAACAGTAAACAAAAGGGGGACGTTTTAGTTCCGTGCGAACATTTAATATTGAAATGATAATAAAACAATTAAAATACTTAAATTAAAATAATAAATAAGAAACAATAGGAAGAAATAGTAATTGTATAATTAACTTCACTCAGATTCATATATCTCGATTTATTGCATATTGATTATTTAATTTTGATTTCTTTTAGATCAACTTAGTCACTAATCAAAGATTCTAAATTGAATGTGAACTAGCCAACGGTTCGGGTCTAACTAATTCCTACAATTTAAGGGTCCACATTAAACATCGATCCAATGTCACAAGATTATTAGTCTATTGTGTGCTTTACCCTAAATTGTGCATTAAACATTCACAACTGATTATAATTAACTCTAATGGTATGAATCAACAATACCCAATAATTTCTTATTGTCTTGTTCACTTTAAAGTGCATAGATCTTATTATCTTAACCTATCAGATTCAACATATTTAGCAATGGTTAAAAATCCTAATATTAATAACCATCAATAATCAATAATATCAAAGGAAATCAATCTCTTCAATATCATTAATCACGTTAAGAAATAATTAATAGCAATCACCAATAAACAAGGTTCTTCGAATAATATAACAGTTTTCAATCAAATAACTTATTCAATATGCAAATATTAATCGTTCAATAATCATAATCCAAGTTTAATCAATTACACAATCACATAAAATATTCAATTCATCATATGATATATAAAACTCAGATTATCAAATACCAAAATCATCAATGATATTAAATAAACGAAAGTAATAACAAACCGAACCATGAATCACGCAAAGATCAATTGAAATGGATTCAACCTTCACTTTTTGTGCTTCCCAAACGCTCTTTAAACTCGAAATAATAAACCCTAACCTAATTATTTCGTAACCCTAAAAATAAATATATACAAAAAGTAAGAAAAAGTGTTTTAAAAAGTAAACAGCAGGCCGCTATTTATATTTGTTGGAGCTAAAATCCATACGCCGTATGAATAAATCATACGCCGTATGATTGAAACTTTCGTGTTCCGTACTCCAGCTAGCTCCACCGCCTCTTCATCATGTCTCACGCGTCTTTCCAAATGAAAATGATGTTAACTTGCTTTGTTTTGACTAGGTGTGAGCCCCAGGTTGACTAGCCTCATTTCCTGTTCCTTCCACCTCCACATGACTTCCTGTAGAAAGAAGGATCAACATTTATTTACTATTTTTATTATATTATGATTATTATTATAATTTATTCACTAACTATATATTTATGATTATTACTAACATTAGCTATTATTAGTATACCAGTACTACGTACGTTAGTATTTATATTATTATTATTATTAACTTAATTATTTACTACTAATATTTAGCCTAACTAATTAATTGGTCCAACTCATAAACTCCAATCTAACTATTTTTGCTCAACTCATTTGACTTTTCGAACTCAAATATTTACGAACTTTATTTATTTTTATCACTCTTTTAACCACTTTGTCCCTATCATATTTAAATACAATTAACTTTTATACAAAAATTACTTTATTTACTCTATTTTAACTCATTTTCGTTCCTTTTCTAATTTAAGCTCCATTTCTACCTATTTTGTAAATATGAACGAAATACATATATTTTATTAAATAATTGTACCAAAAGTATACAGAAACTAGGGAATATTGGTATATAAATATAGTAATATTTGATGTTATCAGAGAGTTAAGAATTTCTTTAAGAGGACAGGAAGAAAGGTTGTTGGCAACAGATCAGGGTTTGATAAAACCAAGATCAAGTGTTTTAACTATCAAGGTTATGGACACTTTGCTCGTGAATGCCAAAGACCTAAGGTAGAAACTGGAAATGAAAAACAAGGTTCGGGGAGTACTCTTGCTTCTAAAGCCTTGGTTGTAAAGCAGTTAGATGGCTCTTATGATTGGAAAGCTCAGTCTGAAGAAGCTTTGATGGCTGAGATTGATGATCAAGAGAGAACTGTTGATACAATGTCCTACATGCCTACTGATGTAGAACAACAAGTAGAGGTGCCTGCGTCTGAAGTGAAAGCAAGTGATGATTATGTGCTATATATGGATTCAACTCAAGAAATGAGTCCAGAAGAGTTTGTGGCACACATGGCTGAAGTTCAAACATATAAGAAAAGGGTATGTCTTGATATTCTTACTCTTGCTGATATATCTTATTTAGTTACTGATTTACAATCTCAGATTAGTGTGTTAACTGTCTCAAATAGCAATTTGTTATCCCAATTGAATGTGGATAGAGAATCTTATAAGACTGTTACATCTGAACTTGACATGCCCATATGGATGTGCGTAGATTAAGTGATGATAAACAGGCCTTAAAAGATAAGATTAAGTCTGATACTTCTGATAGAACAGCTCTTAGAGATACCATAAATGAAAAGTCAGTTATCATAGATGGTCTCTACATGAACATTAAAGACTTAAATGAAAAAATTGCTAGTAAGGATCAGGAAATAGCAATTCTTAATTTGAAGTTTGTTGAGCTAAACCGTAAGCTTGAATCTTATAGAACTATTGAAATGGATAAAATGCTTGATGATCAACGTAGTGTAAAGGACAAGACTGGGATAGGATATAATGATGTAGCCCCTCCTTTTAATGCCAATTACACTCCTATTCCTGAAGATTCTGAAATGGTTGATGCTAATTCTGAGGTTATAGTAACTAATATGTTTGATAAATCTGCGGCACAGAAGAATGTTGTTAAGAATCTGTCATCAGATAATAGTAAGATTTCACCTCTCACCAAAATACAATTTGTATCGGGTGGAGTGATTAATGATACTAAGACTGATGATAAGGTTAAAAAGGAACAAACACCTGAATCTTTAGTGCCTAAGACTCCGAATGAGAAAGCAAAAGTTAATAAATCACAAAAGTAGATGTCATGTTTCAAGTGTCACCAAAAGGGACACGTAGCTTCTTGTTGTCCAAATAAGAAACTGGAAGCATCGCATAAGCTTGTGATTGATGAAAAGACACCGACTGACTCTAGGTTGAATGTGGATAGGTTAGATACAAAACCTAAGTTAGGTAATAAACATGTTAACATTCTTAAAAGAGATGGTAATCACAGTGTCTCCCCACCTAAACCTAAACGGCCATATACTCTAAGTGACAATTCTTCTAATAAGCCTAGGGATATGACACCGTCAAGGTTTAGAACTCAAAGTAGAAATCACGGTCATTATGAGAGTGGTTCTACTTCACGAACACATGAGTTTAATTATAATAATAGAACTCTTAATTCAGTGCCTAGGAGGTTCTCCTCAAATTCACCTCTTAAGGCTGATCGTCTACAAGCTCAAGCATCTTCGAAAGTAACCAAAGCTCCCGATGGGAATAATGGTTATTCTAAAGAGCTTCAGTTTGTTGATGATAAGGGACAAACCAAGACCGTAATGGCTTGGGTCCCTCTTGACAACTGATTGTGTTTTGTGTTGTGTGCAGGAGCCTACTGTGAACAAGGATAGCTGGTGGTATGTAGACAGTGGATGCTCAAGGCACATGACTGAAGAACGAAGTCTACTAAAGGACTTCAAAGAAGGTTTCAAGCAAAAAGTTAATTTTTCAAGAGACAAAGGAGGAGTTATTACGAGAAAAGGAAAAGTTTCAAATGGAACTTTGACTCTAGAGGATGTGAATTATGTTGAAGAACTAACACACAACCTAGTGAGTGTTTCCCAAGTCTGCGATAAAGGTCATCCAGTTCATTTTAATGAAAAGGAGGCTTTAGTTCTGAAGCCAGGCTTCACAATTCCTGAAGAGTGGATATTGATGAGGGCACCAAGGAAGAAGGACATCTATGCTATAAACATGGGTATTTCTAACTCTTCAATGGTGTCTACATGTTTATTATCCAAGGCCTCAGAAGCAGACGCATTATTATGGTATAGTAGAATGGCACATCTGAACTGGAGAAAGATGAATTTTATAACCAAAAATGGGTTAGTTCTAGGTGTACCATAAAAACGTTTCAAGTCTGAAGATAAGTGTGTTTCTTGCATGAAAGGAAAGCAGCACAAAAAACCACACAGATCTAAGACTGAAAACTCTATCTCCTCACCATTTGAGTTGCTACATATGGACCTCTTCGGCCCTATAAGCAAGAGAAGTCTAGGTGGCAAATGGTACTGTTTGGTTGTCACAGACGATTACTCTAGATTCTCATGGGTGTTCTTTTTGGGATCTAAGGATGAAACTCCTGAAATTCTAATTGAGTTCTTTGATCTAGTAGAGAATGTCTACAAAACGAGAGTGAAGCGTATTCGTAGTGACAACGGAACAGAATTCAAAAAATCAATGTTAAATATCTATTGCTTAAGCAAAGGAATTATTCATCAATTCAGTGCACCTTATGAACCTCAACGGAATGGTGTAGCTGAAAGGAAGAATAGAACGTTGATAGAAGCTGCTAGAACAATACTTGCTAATTCAAAGCTTCCTGTCATCTTTTGGGCAGAAGCAGTGAATACAGCATGTTATGTTCTAAATAGAGTTCTTACGGTCAAAAAGCAGAACAAGACTTGTTATGAGCTTTTGAACAATAAGAAACCAAACTTAAAAGGATTTGAACCCTTTGGAGTTTCTTGCACTATATTCAAAACTGGTCATCAAGCTAAATTTGGTGAGAAGGCCGACGAAGGATTCTTCCCAGGTTATATGCCTAATTCGCCAAACAAGAGTTTTTTAATAAAGTCACAGGACGGTTGGAGGTACTGTATAACATTGAAGTTACAAGCTACACACCAGATGTACATAAGGGCTTAAATTGGCAATTTGATTATTCTGATCTTTTTGCATCTTTTAAAGTGCCTGTAAGTGATTTTGTCAGTGATTCAGAGATTTCTGAACATTTGTTGTCTGGAAATGAGGATATTGGCCACACTCCAACATCGAATGCTCAATCTTCTGCAATCAAGACATATGCTGATCCAAATCAACCATCTACTAGTGGATCTCAAAGATCCAAAGTAAATACACCTCTAGATAAGGAAGAGCTGCTGCAAGACTTAGTGGATGATATCATTACTCCACTTAGAGAATTAAGAATATCTTCTGATATTGATAATTCACAGCCATCCAGTGAGGAGGTACCAGACTTGGAAGACACACCTGAACCTCATAGTACTCATGAAATAGGTACTAATTTGGAGGATGAAATACCAGTTGAATTGGTAACGGTTACTCGGACTAGCAAGAATCATCCACCTGAGAATATGATAGGTGATTCTCAAATACCTATGTTAACTAGATGACAAATTAAAGCTAGTATTTCTGACAACCAAGTTCACCCAAGCTTGTATTCTGAAATGAAAAAAACAGGGATTTCTAATCAATGTTTATATTCATGCTTTATCTCATAAGTTGAGCCTAAAAATGTTCAAATGGCTCTAAAGGAAAGTTTGTGGGTGGAAGCAATGCAAGAAGAACTATCTCAGTTCTCTAAATTACAAGTATGAGAGATGATCGGGGTGTCATTACTCGCAATAAAGCACGTCTAGTTGTTCAAGGGTTTAATCAACAAGAAGAAATAGATTACAATGAAGTGTTTGCACTAATTACTACGCTAGAAGCAATTAGAGTATTCTTAGCATTAGCCTCATTTAAAGGTATAAAAGTTTATCAGTTGGATGTTAAGAGTGCCTTTTTGTATGGCAAAGTTGAAGAATTGGTGTATGTTTCACAACCACCAGGGTTTACTGATCTTGACTATCCAGATAGAGTATATCGATTGAATAAGGCTCTATATGAATTACATCAAGCACCTCGGATGTGGTATGGAACACTATCAACGTATCTACTTGAGAATGGATTCACAAGAGGATCAATTGATAGTAGACTTTTTGTAAAGTGGAAGAAGAAAGACTTTCTACTTGTGCAAGTGTATGTTGATGACATTATATTTGGATCTTCTGATGAAAAATGTGTCAAAAATTTGAGAAAGCCATGAGAAAAAGGTTTGAAATGTCTGCAATGGGAGAGTTGAATTTCTTCTTAGGATTGCAAGTTGATCAAAAGAAGGATGGATTCTTTATTCATCAATCTAAATATACATATGAGCTATTGGAACACTTTAAGATGGATGAAAGTAAGGTCTACAATACTCCAATTCTAGTAAATCATAACCTTAGACCAGATACATTGAGTGATAGCGATGTGGATCCAACTCTTTATAGAGCCATGATCGGATCACTAATGTATCTAACTGCCTCTCGGCCTGACATTATGTTTGCTGTTTGTATATGCGCAAGATATCAGGCTAATCCGAAAGAGTCACATATGCAAGCTGTGAAACGGATCTTTCGTTACCTCAAAGGGAAACCGAAGCTGGGACTTTGGTATCCGACTGATGGAGACTTAGATCTCATAGCTTACACTGATTCGGATTATGGAGGATGCAATCAGAATAGGAAATCTACAACCGGAGGATGTCAATTCTTAGGAGGTAGATTAGTATCCTGGCAGTGCAAGAAGTAAAGCTCGGTAGCCATTTCTACATGTGAAGCTGAGTATGTTGCAGCTGGCAGCTATTGTTCTCAAGTACTTTCGATCCAACAGCAACTGCGGGATTATGGGTTAAACATAACTAATACTCCTATGATGATTGATAATGCGTCAACAATGTTGATCACCAACAATCCGGTGAAGCACAGTAAAACTAAGTACATTGATATTCGACATCATTTTATTAGAGAATGTGCTGAGAAGAATTTGATAAAGTTAGTTAAGGTTCCGTCATTGGATAACTTAGCAGACTTATACATAAAGGCATTCGATAGAGCAAGATTTGAGACGTTGGTTCAACTAAATGGAATGAGAAATCCAGAATAATTAGTCTTCCAAGGGTATTTTTGTAATAGTTAGTAGTACTTTTTATGTTCTTATTAAATAAAAGAGGGGGGGGGGGGGGCGTATGGCAGTCATTTGCTTGTTACCTGAGGGGAATCACCTCCAATAAAAGAACAACAATAGTTCTTTTAGAAAAATGTTTAAGTTTTTATCTGCAAAAACTATGGGAGATGATAATACATTAGGAGAATAAGCTTCACAATAATAAGTTTAAGTCTTAAGTATGATGTGTTAGTAGGTTCAATTAAAATTACATTAGAACTACAGCGGTTCTATCAGGTATGTATTTATATTTATTTGATTATACACCTATATCCACAAGGTATAATTTGCATGTTTTAAATGTCTAGATAGCTTCATTATATGATATACTGGTATGCAAATTATATAGACATATCTAAGCATTTAAGAAGTCTTAATATACTTGATTGTTATCTAGTGTTTATATTATATTGTGTATGACATAAGTCTTAATTGTTGACTGATAGCATTCACATGCACTGTAATTATAAAGCTATAAAATGACAAATAGTAACAATATGGGTATTAACTTAATTACTGGTTACTTTGTTGTATTGAGTACAGACCTGAAGCCTTTAATTAAATTGATATTCTCAAATGTATATTGAATCATGCTAAAAGGGATCCTCTGTTGTACTAAGTACAGACCTGGAAAACATAGCATCTTCAAAGTATGTTTGATATTTGTCTAAATTCTAAATTCAAGTGTAAGTTCGATAAACCTCTACCTTGAATCTAAAGAAATCAGTGTTATATGTGTTGCTTGAATTCTTCAGTATGTCATATCTTAGAAAACACTTGGTAATATTCATACTCACAATAATGGTGTTGCTTAGATATGTGAGTATAATTTGTTTATGTAGGTCATAATATTGGTAATCATCTTGAACTGTCTATAAGAAAATATTCACTTAAAGTGAATAATATGTTATTATTAATTATGCTATGTGGATAAAGGTACCTAAGATATAATTTTATAAATATAAATGAATAGATGATAAAATTAATTGTAATTCTTTTGCAATTTATTTGAATTTCACGAGGTATGTATATTAACAATCTACTTAGACTTTTTAATAAATTTAAATAGTTTGTTCTTTCTAATATGATCCGTAAGCAGATAAATTTTTATTCAGTTTATTTATGTACTTTAGTTTTCCATGTGATTAATAAAATGGTACTTGATACCACTGTTAGTTTATACGTTTCGTGCTTTACTTTATTTTTAGTCTTATTGTATATAACGTTGATTTATTTTTCTTTTTAATAAATATTACCCTTTGGAATTAAATTAAACTAGTTATCTCATATCCGTGTTGAAAAAATCGTAACAAATACAAGTGAAAAATAATTTTTATATTAGACTTGTACGAATAATAGGTTTACATTTATACTTAGTATTAAATTCGCGTTTTAATTTACTTCTGCGAGTTTGACTAGTCAAACCTGCAGATCGAGTTCAAACCTGCGAATCAAGTACAGGGTATAAAAGGGATGTGGTCAAACGAGTCAAACCACCGAACCCACTTGTATTTACGAGCTCACTTGATCTCTGCGAACCGACTGAGTGTGAAACGAGACGAAAACTATTTTTCGTTTGATTTCGATTTTACGAGTACGGGAAAGAGTTTTTCAATCCGTAGATTATATACATCTTCACATTGCGAACACATTGAGGTATAAACCAACGGATTTTACCGTATATATAACTCGAAATTGAAGTTTTTATAAAACTAAGGTTTTGGTTTAAAGTTTAAACGATTAACGTAGATTAAAGGTGTTATTTGAGAAGAATCTTATAGATTAATGTTAATTGAACCTTAATGAACGTCAACAAATCGATAGATCTTGATAAAATTGACAGATTAATCAATTTTATGTTTCACTTCGCGACGGCAGTTCATGCTGCGAGTTGAAATCTATCTCACTTCGCATTGTCGATTGTTGCGAGTTGAAACTCATTTCTCTTGACTTGTTGACTTGCGGATCGAATAGGTCTGTGGATCGACTTGCGAGTCGAGCTACGGATTGACTTGGTTAGCGAGTTGACTGGTATGCGAATTGAGTTGCGAGTTGACTAGGTTGCGAGTTCAGTTGCGAGTTGACATTGATTTTAGCGAGTTGAAATAAACTTTTAAAAAAATAATAAAACGTCACTTGTAACTTAAACGTTTAATGTAATAAGCTATATTTTATATATCTTGTGACTTCAATAGTTAATATATGTTTTGACGTAGAAATTATATATTAATACGTAATTTTATATATATATATATATATATATATATATATACGACTTTAGATTCGATATTATATGTTTTATATATATATATATATATAACATTAACTTACGACCATAAAGTAATAAGTTAAATATCATTTATATAAGACTTGAGACAATTATGTAACGAGTTATATATTCTAAATTTAGACCTAAGATGTTTGATGAATTTTGATTCATAATACATTATAGTTTAAAACTTAGTTAATGTTGTTAACGTGCATTGATTGTTTTGTCATTTGTGTTTTATACAGATATGGCTAGACAATTCGATAAAGGTCACAATATTCTTGTTGACTTAGATCTTTCAGCACGTGGAGCTAGCAAAGTAGCTCAAGTACTTACATTTTTCTCACGTTCACGCATTCGTTATGCGCTGACGGAGTCTCCACTGATCTCTCAAGGAATACTGAATGGTTTTTGGACACATATTCAGTATGACGAGACGGTCAATCCACCGGTCATTCGCGCAACGGTTAATCAGCAACCGATTGTGTTTTCTGCATCTGACCTTCGTCAGATTTTACAACTGGGAACAGTAGACCAAGAAGATGGTCCGACTGAGTACCCAAGTGATTTTGTTGAGGGTGCGTTAGGTCGTATGGGGTATACAGGTGAGCGGAGAGGACATCAGTTCCTTAAAGCTCTTGTTATTGGACAATGGAGATTCTTATGGCATGTTATAGTCACAGTTTTTGGACCGAAGAAGGGCGGTTTTGACGAGTTGAGTTCTGCTCTTGTATCGGCCGTACTGTCACTGGTTTATAATAAACCATACAGTTTTTGTGATTATATTTTTGGTGAGCTGGTACGCCAGATATCGGGAACTGTTAGATCGAGAATTTTGATCTACCTGAGGTTCTGCATGCTGATCATCCGTTCTCGGATTGCTGATCTTGTTATTCCTGAGCCGCACTTATGTGTCGATACAATTGCACTCAGAGGATACAATGCGATGTTTCAGCAGACTATTCATCGTGAAGAATATGTCAAGCCTGAGATTCGTGATCTTTTTGGCTATAGTCTTGATGCGGCTTACGTTACACAACCAAACAATGGTTGGTTGGATGTTGATGCTGCAGCTGTTATTGTTCCTGAGCCTGCTGTGAATGTGGTTCCACAACCTGAGCCACATGAGCTGCTTGAGGATGTTCTTATTCAGGCTGATCAACTAGAACAGCAGGTTGATGCACAGGTTGCTGCACAGCTAGTGCAAGAGGTGTTAGGGCAAAATGATGATGCCAATGATCCGCTTCTTCAAGCGATTGATTAGTATATTAATGTTGCACCTGCACAGGTATAATTTCAATTATATAATAATATAGATACTTAATTGATAGATTTTATTATTAATCATAGATGTATAATATAATTATATAATGATAATGATATAGATATTTAGATGATTAGGCAATATATCTAATTATACAATATGAATGTCATTATGCACAGGAAGCTGAAACTGCAGACCCAGAGCTTATAAGACCTGAGGGTGAGCAGGGACAACGAGATCGATCTGAGGTTTTACCTCTGAAGGTAATATATCAGATTAATCTTACATATATATCGAACTTGTATGATAAAGCTTTTATGCTAATCATAAATGTTTAATATATTTATTATTCAGGATACTGTTATTGGTGAGATTGCATCAGATTCCTCTACAGATTCTGATGATGTCAGACCCATTTCACCTCCAGCTGGACAGATTTTTTATGGTTCACGTTTGGTACTTGATCCGGCCTTGAAGGCAAAGCGTAAGGCTAAGGAAGTCAATCCTGACTTCAGTATTCTTGATGAAGGTCCTGAGGTGGCTGAGACCCCTCTAATTACTCAACTCAGAATGCGTTCTAGGACCTTGACTATTCGAGATGGTAAGTTTTATTTAGAGTTAGATAATATTAACTTGTTGTTTATCAGGAGTTCAACTGAGATAGTTAATGCTGTGACAGTTTCTCGAGATACACCGCAGGTGGAGACTATGACACCGGTGGTTACTGAACCAGTATCTGTACCATCTGAGGTAGGAGATACACGTTAAGTACTACAAGTGTTATATAATTAATTAGAGATTGAGACAGAGTTATCTGTAACAATTACTTCTTTATTTGTATCTAATTTTACAGGCTGAGAAAATGCTAGAGTCAACGGAACCAGAGATGGTTTCCCAGACTATTGAGAAGGGACTTGCTGAATTAGTGCGTGATGCTCAATTTCCAACTGCCAAAGCAAGTAGATTTGCAGCTATCCTTCTGACGAAAGCTTTATCTCAAGTCATTCCACCACTTACACATGAGTCTCATATTTCTTCGCTTACACCACCTGGACCATCTACTATCTCTGTTACTCCTACGACTGATGCTGAAAGGATTACATCCTTAGAGTCTAGGGTTAAGGAGTTAGAGAAGCTTACATTGAAGATTCCAGAGTTGGTTTCTCAAAATCTTCTTTTTGCACAACAGATTACTTAACAGAGTACATCTTACAAGACACTGATGGAGACTCATACCACATTGTTAGAAGATTTTACTTCTCAACGACTGAAGCTTGATTCCTTAGAACGCTTAGTGTTTAGAGTGAATTCAGGACAGTCAGCTCAGGGGGAGATAATGGTATATTTAGAGTCTTGCAAAGAAGATGAGCTGAGAAGGAAAAGAGATCAAGACAAAGATGATGATCCCAGTGCACCAAAAGATAGTGAGCCGACTGGTCCTTCAAAGACTAGTGAGCAAGCTAATGTTCAGGGGGAGTCTGGTATTGATAAGAGTGGTGATGGTGCTGGTACAAGTACTGCGGGTACAAGTGAAGCTGGTAAGACAGCTTAGACTTGTGTAGTTATTTGTATTTAGATTTAGTTGAATTATGATTGTAAATTATAATTGTAACTGAATAATTGTAACTTAATATTTTTGGTAATATATTCGGCTTGAGATTATATTTACAAGTTAAATATATTAGAAATTATTTAAGTTATATACGATATATAGAATTGTGATCGAAAGTCTTCCGACTCATTGAGTAGTTGAGCGGCGAGTTCCAATTAGTTTTGGCGGTCAAATTTCTATGGTAACTTACATATTTTAGACTTGAGAGTTGGTTATAACTAACAAGTTTAATATATAAAATCTTTAACTAGACAAAGATATATAATTTAAAGATATAATTGAAAGTTAAGTTTTTGGAAAGATAACAGTTCAATTAAGTCTTGGAATTATATAAGTTAATTAATTGTAAACTTAAATGTTTGGTGTTTATTCACAAAATATTAGAATTTAAGTTTAATTAATATTTGTTAAATGTTTTATAAAAGACTTAAGAAATCTTAGATTGATTCAAGGTAATCAATAAAAGATTTATAAGTTATTAATTGTGTTTATAATTACACAAAAGGATTAATAAAGAAATTCTTAGATTGATTCAGGAAAATCAATGAAGGAATTTAGATTGTTAATAGTTATTTGTGTTTGTGTTTTCTAGGGATTGAAATGCTTGATCTATCAGATTGAGAAGATGATTTTCTTGATGAGATAGATGAAGACATAAATTATGATTTGGAAGAAAGAGAATTTCAACCACCTGAAGATTGGACTGCTGTTTCAGAGATTGAGCTAGACATGGGTGTAGATTTAGATGCAAATATAGATGAACATCATGTGAGCCCATCTAGAACAGAGATTGCGATTAAAGATGAAGAAAGTCCTAAAGTTGTTGATGTAGATGAAGATATCGATGACTCAACCGATTATGAAGAAGAGATTCCTGATAAGCATAAAGACAATCCAATATTCAGACCTTTAGAGAAAATAAAGAAGAAAAAGGTTGGAGTTTTGGAGGTTGATATCACAGGAAAACGCGAAGCGCGTAGAGGGATTATCGGTTGGTATTTTGACTCTGACCTGAAGCTTTTCGCAATTAAAAGGTTTGACGGAGTTCAATATTTTGAGCGAAAGCTTGCAGTGTTCAGTTCTCTACCTAAGTATGAGATTCGAGACTTGGATAGATTATCTTTGAAGAATCCAGATAATGATTTTGTTGGTCGATATGTAGAACATATAATCAAGATTGAGGTTCGTTCGGGGAAGTTTGAAAAGATTAAGCCAAGGAATGGAAAAACGATAAAGTTACAGGAGAGAAGTCAAAGGACTGGAAGGAGAAGGAGAAAGAAAGTGTATCCAGCTGTCAAGTGTGTTCAACAAATTCCACTGAAAATAATGCCACATGATATTTTGGGAAATATGAAAAGTTGGCATGTGGATTCAGAAACTGGAGAGGCTGTCATGGTTGAAGCTGATGATGAAGTTGAGGGTGGTGAACGTGAAATTTTCAGAGTTTATGACCATCGACACCTAATGAATATGTCAAAGAAAGATTTGTTGAAGTTAAATGAGAATAGGATCTTGATGACTGAAGCATGGGGTGATTTAGCACGAGATTATCAAATGATGGTTAAGACTTGTATTAGAATGAAAATATATGCAGGAAGTAAAATTTACAAATGAAGACTAAAGACAAGCGTAAAGATAAAGACGCTAGAGCTATTGTCAAGGGGGAGTCTGTTGAGACATAGTTTGTGACTACAGATCTAGCTTGAAATAGGACTGGTGTAATTATTATCATGTTTGTACATTGGTTTAGATTTGTAAATAAATATTTATTTTGTTATTAATATTCGTTAAATATATTAGTATATTAAAGTGTTAGACGAATATCGGAAACGAAATAAATATGTATAGCGAGTCGAGATCTCAAGTCGCAAGGCATTGCGATGCGAGATGAGATCTGAACTCGCAATGTATAGCGAACCGAAGCCAAGCTGGGCTTGGGCTGTGAGTTAAGTTAGACTCGCAGGCCCATGACCTGCGA
This sequence comes from Pseudognaphalium luteoalbum, assembly GCA_963422505.1. Taxonomy (NCBI): domain Eukaryota; kingdom Viridiplantae; phylum Streptophyta; class Magnoliopsida; order Asterales; family Asteraceae; genus Pseudognaphalium; species Pseudognaphalium luteoalbum. Next base: position 57,498,543 of record OY730196.1, read on the forward strand.
GTTGATCAAAGTATATATGTTTGATTCGGTTCGACTTAAAGAGGACTTTTGCCATTCGAATTGTACACCTGCGAATTGAATAATCCAGAGAAAAATGTTCTAAAGACTAGGCTTTGACGATTTATCATTTTAAGCTAAGTATTAGTAAATACAAAACGCAAACTTATTCGTTATAGTAAGATAACGATGTATTAAGGGATTCCGCACCTTAATACTACAGATAACGAATTTATCCATCCTAGAACTAGGGACTTACACACGGAACGAAAATTAAGTGCTAGTAAAGAGGCAAGATGATACATAATTAGCCTGATCATTAAATTGGCATTAGTATTGGTCCCAATTACCATGGCAATAACTATCTTTATCATAAAAATGTCCAAAATCCAATGGACCCATTAACTCTCATTCATCTGTGAACAATGGACCCATTTATAAAATTTCGTTGATGATGTTAAATCTTCAATGATACAAAATTACAAATTCAAAGGTGCTCACGGACCAGCTTTAAAATTAGAAGAAAAAATTTTCGGAATATAAAATCAGTAATCATAAACCCATCAAGTATTACAACTACAAAGTAAAAACATAAACCCGATCAAGTTAAGCTTGAGTAAGCTTCTTACGAGTGCAACCTTTCATGATAGCTCTCTTCAATTCAGTGGGTACCTTCTCATATGTTCATAAATTTTGACCAGCAATTTAACAATTGGATTACTCGTTCGCTTTATGAGATTTGAAAGCCAATATTCTTATTCCACTTTAAGCTTGACAAAATTTATCTCCATTTTTGTTTTGAGTAATTCAACACATGATCATTCACAAATTTATTCAAAACTTTCAAACTAACTCACTATGGGTAAGCTTCTAAGTTAATCAGCTTTTCAGGTCTCACATCAAATAATTATAAGTCAAAAAGCCAAAGTTACTCACAACTCGGCGAACATGCCATCAAGTTTTTAGAAATTTGGTTACCTTGTTGTGTAGTCTCTTTATTGAAGATATGTACTTGACCCATAATTACATTGTAACATTTCTCATAAACTTGATATGAGAGAAAAACACTACTATAGATTATGCAATTTAAAGTAACTCACAAAAATAGTGTGTCATAGAGACCATTAAAAAGCCCAGGACCTCTAAGAACTGCTGATATCTTCCTATTATTTCCATGGGCTTGTGTATCCACTAAAACACATTTTTTGAATGTCCCAACAACATGCATCACCTGAATCCTTTAATATAAGAAAAATAACTGAAACATACCATCAATATCTTTAAATGAGCCACATTATCATTCAGTAGTATATGGGACGTAATTTCTATAATCTTATTTTGTTTCATGGGTACCTAATACAATTGCTTAAAGGCTCACTCTTTATAAACATCTTGGGTTGACTTGTATTTCAAACATGTCAAATGGGCCATATAAAAAGGACTTGACTGAAAAATAAGTTGGTCAAACTAATTGAAAGTGAACCAAAATCGTTGTTATTTCATACAACCTCTTAACTCATTCATTCATTGATTGTAATACAGGTTATTGTAATCAAGATTAACACATCAATTAGTTATTTTTTGAAAAACTGACAATATTTGCAAGAAAACCCAACCCGGCCCAAGCCATTCCCACCGATACCAATGTTTACCCATTACAACCCGACCCTTTTGGATGTATTAAATCACATGAACCGTATGACCCTCTGGCCGATTAACTTCAGTAACTCGGGAATCAGATGCTATTTATTTTTTAATTTGTATTAGCAAAAGGAAACTAATCGAGCACCGACCTTTCAAAAGATAAAAGAAAAGAGGCACTTTCCATCAATTTCACTAGCATATCAAAATGATGAACACTGGCCATGATCCTTTTTCTTCAGCTCACCGAAGATATCGGCATTGACATGCAACCTATGTGTACACGTCTAGTAACTAATGATGTCTAAAATAAGCTATCAGAGTTAACATAATGATATAAGACAAAATACTTACCAATTCAATCATTGAATCAGGTTAGCCACCGATGACTTTCGTATAACCACTTTTGTACAATAAGGTGTATCTCCACCTTCTGACCACTCTTTCTTCTTTAAAACATGGGAGAAGTTTCTGGTTATAATTTACTCAGCATCGATGTCACCAATTGACTTTGTGTTTCTTGAAGATAATTTTTCCAGCTTCAAACTTTAATGCAGAAATTACTAATGAAACAAAATACATGTTTTGCATTGTTTAAATTACCTGTCAACCTGGTTTATTTTCAATGTGAGCTTAGAGCCTCATATGTGCCCTTTCAGTCACTCAGAATCCTCTACACAGATTAAAAAAAGTGTGAGTGGGTTCACAATACTCAATATGCTTATATTATTGCGTCTTAGAAGAGTTAGCTATCATTCCCAAGGTACATCCCTTATTCTACACATAATGATTTTTCAAATTTTGCACTATGAAAATGTAATAAAGGATACCCAAAAATACACCAAGTGACAAAGTTCACATGCTACAATTGAGGCTAGAGAAGGACAACAGGTTCAACTATTAAATTATTGATCAAATTTATAAAATTTCAATAGAACGATGATTAAATTCATAGAACCATGACCAAAGCTTTAAAGGCATTATACCAAACACCTGGTGTGACTAAAAATGGCTTTATCGAAGTATTATTGATACAACATGTGCAGTGGCTACTCGTCTCATTGCAATAATATTGAAAATTTTGATCCTTCTAAGATTATACGTCTAGGTCAAGATTGATCTATTTTCACATAAGCTTACTCTTTACAATCAAATCAAAGTTAATGTTTGTAAAAAGCGATTATGAGACCTATCTACAAACAATCGTGAACTAATTTACCCACAAGTCTACTGTATGAATCAACTTCTTGTCTTAACCAACATTTAAGAACATAAACATCCACACATCTACCCCAAAATAATTATATGGATAAATTATCATCCCTAAATCAACAATTACAAACAAAAGCATGCACACAATTAAAACCAATTAACCATATAGAGTATTACAATGATTCGGAATCAAAGAATAAAGAAAGTCATGTGTTCAATCACAATCATTATAAAAATCCACTATATGAACCCTAATTTTAGATCAAATTGAAATAAACCAAAATTACAATACCTTTTTATGGTCAACAAATCAAAATTGATGATAGCAACAAATCAAAATATGCAATATTGAAGTCACCCCATTCGTTGAAATCTTCCCCAATTGTTGAAATCTTTCCCAATCGTTGAAATCTTCGTTGAAATCCTCCCCAATCGACTGTCATTAGTTGAAATCTTCCCCAATCATTGAACTCCCGATCAGTGTATTCTATTGGTTCTTCTATTGGTTTGCTTGGATGTGTAGTTTAGGGATTGGCCGTTTGATTTAAAAAAACAAGGGCTGATGTTTTGAAACAAAGGGGAATATAAGGATACTATATTTTGGGAACAAAATAGATTATGATTAATTAATTGCCCATATATATGGTTGTCGGTGGGTTGAAAAGGTGGTTTTGGGTTGACTTTTATTTTCATCCGTAGGATTCGACGAACTTTTGATCCTGACCATTACAATTTGGAATTGTTGGTTACTTGCAGTCGGTTTTATTACGGTGGTTTTCTCCTCCGGATGCTACATAAATTTGCCAAATCTATGGCTAGGAAGAGTTAACCGCTTTTTAGTAGTTACAAATTTGATTGACTTTCAATTTCGTACGTAGGATTCATTGACTTTGCATCACAGCCATCTTTTATTCCATATTTTCAGTTAATTTGGCCAAACCAGTTTTCCTGAGGATTCTACAACCGTTCCCACGTTCGTCTAACCCTCCGCTTTTCCTGGCTACCATTCCCTCCTATCAATTGCTTAATGCTAAATCCATTACTCTCTTTTCTCTCTTAAATTTTGGGTACGTGCTTTCACCCCCAACGATCTACATCACTAAAAGAATAATCGAACTTTTATGGTAATTTTGATTTTATTCTTAATATTTTCTTATGCAAAATTTTGATTTTTGATTTTAGTGTTTGAAGCTGTTGACGGGAATGGTGTTATAATTAATGTTTCTCAATTCATACATTCTTAGGTATAATTTAAGCATTCTTAGGAGGAAGGTTGCTGAAAGATGTTGGATAAATCTTCAGGTTTGTTTTGCACACTAAGTGTTTGTGTTTATGCCTCACTAATTTTTTTTCGATTCTTTAATTTTGATTGTTTTTCTTTTTTCTTTTGGGTGTACAAATCAAAGAAGAGTGAAATTGAAATACGTGTTCCTAAAGCTTACTGATTGTTTCAGGTACAAGAAGGTATGTGATTGTTACTTTTTTACAAAGTATTAATGTTAATATAATTTGCATTACAAAGTATTGGTTGTCCGTTTCTTTCCATTGTTTTCCTTATTGTATCTCTATTCATAAAAGGAGGTAAATTACTCTATGTTTTTTTTTATATTGAGATGCTTTTTATTAAATGGGGTGCTTACTTAAGGCATGGTTGTTGTATCACTATATGTGAAACTAATGGAGTTTAATGCCTTTTTTCAAGAATTATATGGTTTTATTTTGATATCAACTGATATAATTTTAATTTGGAAGGGATATATGACTGGATGAGATTCTTGAAGACAGTGGCCGGTTTAGACAAATGACCAAGCAGTTTAAACATGTTGAAGGGCTGCTATGAATTTTCTGTTAAAATTTGCTTTTGCATTCAGGTAATATTATATATTTTTGGTTTTTGTTTAGTTGATTTCATAAATGAGAGATGAACTTCATGATTTGAAGTAAGGTTTGTGGTTATGGTTGTTATGAATATCTCATTTTGTTAGAAGCTCTTTTGTAATTGCTGGGTTTATATGGTGTTTAAAGGTTTCAGCAATGGTTTGTAACAACAATCTCATGCTCCAATCAATTTTATTGATTTTTCACCAGGACAATTGGATTTATACAACTGCAGCCATTTCGATTTTTGGTGTTTTCCATAAAGGATATCAAATGATGATGATATTACAGGTCTGATTTATGTATAATCAGGTGAGTATTTAATTTAAGTGATTATTAGGGTTTCTTTTGATGGTTGAATTGCTTGATCGTTCTCTATGGTGAGTGTTATTTTAGAAGATTTCAATTTGTATCTCTATCCTCTAATTGGTGGTTCATGATGGTTAAACTTGAAATTATAATTTTTTTTATTAAACTTGTAAGAAGGTTTAGTTATATTGTTTTATGTGTGGAGATTTAGTTTTGAAGGTTTTTCAGGTCAAGTAGCATATTGGTTGCATGGCCCATGCTAATGTGGGTTGTAAACTGCTTAAGTAGAAGTAACCGATATTTGGTTGACTATCATGCAATTATTTCTTACTGTGATAACATATGCTTCTCCGTGTATCACTGCTTATTGTTGTTTGATTGTGCTAAAGGGAATGAGTAAGAGACGACCAGTGTAACGACATTCAAAAGAGGCATATGAATAAACCAACTACGTCAGTAGCAATGGAAACGGTTGAGTATTATGAAACAGAAGGATGTAATTGGGTAGTTGCAGGGTAGATTCTGGATCAGCTGTGATGGAATCTGCTATGGACATTAATGGGTGAGTAGCAATTTAATCTTACTTATATCATTATGTGTTTTGGTTCAATGGGTTTGGATACTAGCCTAAATTGACATTTTAATTTTTAATTTTGTTGTTTACTTTGTTCAGATGTGGACAATGATAAGGATAATGCATGTTTGAAGATGTTAACCTGCTTGGTAATTACAATACACAATCAACGTTTGTAAAGTATTTTTGTTAGTTTATATCCCAAGATTTTAACTAAAATTCGTTATTTAAATGTTTTCGATCATAGCATGCCTGCATTGGGTATTATATTTGAAACCACTTAATTGGGTCATATGTTCATCTGTTTTTTTTTATTTGTATTGATTTCTTGTCTTTTTTTACCAGATCGGTATACTTTTAGTCAAGTCTGTTTACCCGTTTCTATCGCTCTTCTTATTCTGCTTATAATCGACAATTAATATGTTTTAAGTTTGTAACATTATACATAATTTTACCCTTGGGTCTAAAACAATATTGGTTTGGAACTGACCCTTTCAATATGAGCTTTGGAGGTTTAGCTTTAGAATAGGTATTATGTGGTATAATACAAGTTCAAGGTCGACCTAAGACGTACTAAATTCTGCCTTTAGCCATCTTCAAAAAGGGAGGAAGAGAAATATGCTGATGATCACCCGTTAAGGGTTTATTTAGCCTTTTTTCACATATTCATGTATGCATTTGTGTGTGAGAATTTGATGTAATTTAAATTTTATTCTGTTTTGATGTGGGTTTGGTGTTTTATGCAGGCTGCTGTTGTTGTCCGGACAATCCCGTGTTATTACTGTAGATTTTGACTGTTAGTTGAATTAGAGGTATTGCTTTTGATCTAGAGTATTATTTGTTGCTTTTGGTGTTTCCGCTTTCTTATATCAGATATTTGATTTAAATTATCTTTTATTAGAATTGCATTTATGGCTTTTAAATTACGGAGTAATGTCTTATCAAATGTTGGCTTTCATATTTTGATCTAAAGCGTCTTTAGGTGAGTTGATCTACAGAATGCTCAATTGAGACTTACCTAAATGTTTTTCTTTTTTTTTTAAACTTGCAATGTGATGGGTCAAGACTTACATAGCTTGACCTTGACACGGTCTCTAATCTGCTTAAGAGATGTTACATTCATAGTTTCGAAAAGGCATTGGCAAAAATTATAGATTGTTTTTATGTTATAAAAATTGCTAAAAGTTTTTATCAAATACTGGTGGTTTATGCTGCTAAAGTTATTAGGTATTAATATCCTTAGTTTGACCATTTTTCTTTTTCAAACTTAATAGCATTTGCAATAGATTTTTTTATCTTAACAAATAAAATCGTTTGAAAAGCTGACTATTCTTGTGCTCTATTTGTTCTATTTCCATTAGTATATAAGAAAATTAGTTTCTTTTGGGAATATGATATTTTAATAAGATTGAAAATGGTGCTTTATTATTATTGGACATATTTTTTCTGTTAAATGGATAAAGATGGTGGGTGTAAATGTGATAAGCTTCTCATCCACCCAAGTAAGACGAAGATGTATTCTATATAGTAGCATCTGTTGTTTTACTTATTAAAAATATGAAAGAGCGAAAACTTCAAATGAACTGTTTATTTCTGGATTTTTACTTTCAGCTGCTTTTAGTAGTGATTCCATTATGTATATTGGAGGTGGTAAACTGGCAGTAATAGGATATGGTAATAGGGGCAGGTTGTACCGGGTAATTGGGTAATGGGTCAAAGCATGTTCGTGTTCAAATGTCATCAATTCTTTAATTTTATTGTTTTCGATAAACAGTTAATGAATAGGTACTTAAGCCTCAAGCTTTTTGGTTAAGGTTTGCTAGCTTCTTTATTCTATTTTTGTAATATATCTTTTTCGTAGCACATGTTTGTATGTTGAAGATTAACTGTTTAAGATATTTGACTGAATTTCCGGAGTCTGTGTTTGTGTGTTCCATGATATCTACTGTTGATATTAAAAAAGATCACTCATTTATTTAACTCTTTTCTTCATAGATTCTTATTTTCAGTTAAAAACTGCATATGATAGATTTTACGTAGTTTGGCTACTATTATTCTCATTGGGGAAATGATTTGGATGCAATGATGAGGTTGAGAATGTTGACGTTAGATAACAGTCGGAATAGGTCAATGCTACTTAAGGATTGTTTGTTTTTTTCTTTTCTCAAGTGTTAACTAATATAAGTATATTTTTTGTGATCGGGGGTTTTGATTCTATTAGGCTAGATTCGAGGATTAGAACCAACAACACAAGATATTTATCATACTAAATTTGGTTAACCAAACTGGTGCATGGTCTACACAATTTGCTAGAACAGAATGGCTGATGCCAGCACCCAAACCCACACATGCCATAGCTGCAGAGATATGAGAGTGAAGAATCGAAAGTGATACGGATGGCAATGTGTGGGCATGACCATTTTGGTCTTCCTGCTTACGAGAAATACTTGCAGGGTGGCTTGATAAATTTGTCTTTCTTAGAGGACATGATACGAGTCTCTTGCCAATATTCCACAATTTGTTTAAAAGGTCACACTTTTTGTCTTTTCGACTTCATGTACTCAATTTACAGCTAATAAAATCATTGGATAACAGTTGACAACTAATGGTTGTGATAGCACCTTTTTATTTCATACAGTTGAGTCATGTATCCTAAATTATGCGCATTAGACACATAGTTCTCTCTAGTCTCCACTCATGCAATGGGTCTTTTATTAGAGCTAAATTTGGAAAAGTGGGTGCATCAGGTAACGTGTAGTATATGTATATTTTATATTGGTAGGTAGTGTTTAGTAGATGTATTTTTTATTTCGGTAGGGTCTGGCCTTTTTGTCCAAGACTTTAATAGGTTTTAGAACTAATTAGTGTATATGCATTAAATAGCTTAGGAGCTGTATGCATAAAACTTTGAATTACTTTTGACCCATTTGACCCGTTCCACCTGTTTTCTGTTTAGCTTAACTTTTGATAGTGCAAGAAATGTTGACCTCTGGTTTACAATGTCGACTGTGGCAAGTGAAGGCGGTTGACCTGAAAATTCAACAAGGAGACTAACAACAGAGATTAATAAATGTTGACCTGTTTTTTTTTTGTTTTGTTTTATGCTTTTGTATCTTTTTATGAATAAATGTACTGGTAAAGAGCAATTTTAGCTTGCAAGCTTGAAGGTTAAAGATATGCAGTGTTAACTTGATGTATTATGAAGTTATCTTTCTTAAATCACTCACTCCTTGCTATGATGTATTTGAGTAGGTAACCAATTCTTTGGAGACTTACGAGGGCGAAACCATTGATTTCTATGATGTGGTAATTTTTAAACCCATTATCAGATTATTTTTTTTCTTTTTCATTTTTGCAATTATTGAATGCAGTTTTGTTTATCGCTTCTTGGACCATTGGTATGTGTCGGATTATTGTTTTTGGTAGGGGATTCACGATGGTTGACAATTCTTTTCCTTTTTTTCACACACCTGTAAATCCGTTATTGAAAAGGATTGTGATTTTTTTTTTTTTTTAAATTCACGCTTAATGCATATGCCTAAGCTAGAATGGTTTTATTGTGCATCTTTGAAACTTGAAGAAGTCTAATATTCTTTTTGCTGTTATTTTAAGCTCTATCTAATATTCAATTGCTTGTAATGTAATTTGGTTTTGGAAGTGTCTGCTTTTTATATGTTTTTAACCTTTGCACTTTGTAATCTTTGATTAACTATATATATCGGCTAATATTTTGCTAATAATCTATAGCCATGTTTACTTTTTATATCTTACTCATAACTCATGTACGCATGATTTAGATGTGACTAGGAGCATACTATAAATCACATCATTTGCTACATTTTCCTAATGTCAATCTGTATAAGTAATTTTCATATATGTTCAACTATATATCTCATTCTCAATTGGTCTTATACAAGTAAACATGAGTCATGACTACACTCAACTATTTATGTATTATTCTCTTTGGTATTTCATTATATGTAATAATCTTATATTTGTTTCATCGACTCTATAATTTTACAAATAAAATTTAGTACCTTATTGTTATATACTACGTATTATGTTAGGGAAATTACATAAACTTTATGATAATAGTGTTTTTTTTGTCAACAATTTAGCCGGGCAACGCCCGGGTTAAATACTAGTTATATTATTAATGATGATCAAGGGTTGTAGTTTATGGTTCTAAAGCAATGAATGGGAGGGATTAAATTTCAAAAGGTAATTAAGGAGATGATTAATTAATAAACTCTCTCTTTAAATAGATAAGAGAGATATAGGAAACATCTTGATGATGTCATCAATTATACATTTTCAATTAGTCAATAACGCCCTTAATTTTACACAATTTTAAAAATAAAACCTCTTAAAATTTTCAATTAGACCCCCTTTACTTTAAATAGTTTTAAAAAGAAAACATCTTAAAATTACATCAAAATTCAAAACAAACAAAAACATAAAAAAGGACATAGAATTTGATACAAATTATATTTTAATGGTTTGAACATAAGTTTGATTCTAGTTTTTACGAGTAATGATTAAATAAAAAGATTAATAATCGTCTTCTAATAAGTAAGTTTAATAAGTATATTATTATAAATATATTCCATCATATATATTTTTCTAACAAAGTATATTATTATAAATATATTCCATCATATATATTTTTCTAACATAGTATACAATTATTCAATATAAATCTTAACATTTTTATTTTTTATTGAATTTAATTATTCTAAATTTGTAGATGTACTTATTAATGAACCTACTTTTTGTTACTGATTATATTTATAGGTCGTATTTAAATTACAACATATATTATATTACTATCTTCAAGTTGGCTTTATGATTTAAGAGCGATATGATCGAGCCTATAAAGATTATATATGAGTACATGACAATATATCGGGTCATTCAACATCTTTAAGAAATTCAAGTTCAAGAATGTATCAACTTATTTATTATTTGAATTTTCTTTCGTTAGTTCTCCCTTGCCCTCTAACAGGTTAAACAACCCTTTCTGACGAATATTGATCGACTAAAACATGAGTATATGAGCTTGTTAAAATGTGGCATATATTATTATCTTGAAGTTGGCTCATGATTTAAGAGCCTATAAAGATTATATATGACAATTGGTTCATTCAAGATTTGTTCTTATTAATGCCAAGTTCATCGTTGTGCAACTAATTTAACCATATCTTGGATAATAAATCCGATTGAATTATCATATATATGTAGGTTCCCGTAATCGATAAAGTCCACTTCAGTTGGATTATGCTAGAATATAACAACTTCAAGATACGTCCCATGTTTGATTAGATGAATATACTTCAGAAGATGCTGTTTAATCTATTAGGGGTTGAGGGGGAACTAATGAATGGAAGATTTAAATGGCCGATATGTTGAATATTGTGGAATTGATTCGATCAAGAAAAGCAGAGGAGAATTGGGAGGGCACAATCTTGAGAAACAGGGGAAGAAAGTGGTTGCTAAGTTTCGTCTTTTTCAACCCGGTTAAGAATCAACGTTCAGTTCTCAAAAATATGGCAGCATATGGGATTAAGTTTGGGAAGCAAATGAGATCATCTCTGCATCTAAATCAAAATCAAAACAATTGGGTTCAACTCTTGTGTGATTTAAAGTAACTTGGTATCTATCTGTTTACATTTAGTATCAGTGTGTATCTTTTGTCCATACTTGCATCAATTGATGGTTCTCTTACGGTATCATTAGGTGACTGTAATGCTATATAGGCAAAGGTGCTGATCTATTTTGAAACAGAATTCGTTATATGCAACTTAGATTACCAAGTATACCGCCAACTGGTGCTGATCAGCATATATGCTTGTCTATTTGCTGCTTTCACTTGAGTACGTATGTGTTGTGAATCAGCCTTCCTTAGACCCCGATAAACACACTCATAGAAATTACCAGAAATCGACTCTCATGTGTATTGGGTGTTCAATGTATATTACTTTCAAATATGGAAAACTGATTACATATTACAATAGAAACCTACCCTATTTATAAGCTAAAACTAAACAGATAGAAGCAAAGAATACGTGGGTGTATAGTGTCCTACATGTACTACATGATCTCCATAATAGTGTCCTACATGTACTACATGATCTCCATAATACGTGACCCATCTTTTCGTCAGAAGACCCAAAAATAATGTCATCAATGCATACTTGAACAAGCAGAAAGTCATTCTTTTTACACTTTACGAAAAGTGTACTATCAATTGAACCTGTTATAAATCCATTCTCAAGTAGGTACTTTGATAGCATCTCATACCATGCCCTAGGTGTTTGATGTAATCCATATAGAGCCTTATTTAAACGATATACTCTATCTGGATAATCTGGATCAACAAATCCTGGTGGTTGAGAGACATACACCAATTCTTGTACTTTGCCATACAAAAAAGCACTCTTAACATCCAACTGATACAATTTAATTTCTTTGTAAGTTGCAAATGCTAAGAATAACCTTATTGTTTCAAGCCTAGCAACTGGTGCAAACACTTCGTTATAGTCTATCCCCTCTTCTTAATTAAAACCTTGAACCACTAGACGAGCTTTATTGCGAGTTATGATTCCCCGATCGTCTTTCTTGCACTTAAAAACCCATCTAGTTCCTATTGGATATTCTCCCTTAGGTAGGTCAATCAACTCCCATACTTGTAATTTAGAGAACTGTGAAAGTTCTTCTTGCATATCTTCGACCCACGAGCTTTCTTTTAGCACCATTTGCATATTTTTATGCTCAGTTAGTGAGATAAAGCATGAACATAGACATTGATTATGAATCCCTGTCTCTTTCATAGTAGTATACAAGCTTTCTAATTCTTCAGATGTACTAGCTTTCAATTGAGTCCTAGTTTGAATATCACCAATGATGTTTTCTACAGGATGATTCTTACTTGTTCTAGTAACCGGTATAGGGTCAACTATTAACTCATCTCCTAAGTTAGTACCAATCTCTTCTAATGGAGGTATATCTTCTGAATGAGCTGAAGATATCCTTAAATGTTTCAAAGGAGTAAGAATATCATCAAACTTTGTTTGAAGATCATCTTCTGTATCTTCTGTTTCCTGAGACTTATCCCTTGAAGTTTGTTGTGAACCACTAGAAGAAGCTTTACTTGAGTCAACAACTGTTCTGATTCCAGAATTCGGAACACTCGATGTTGGATTAGTGGCATTATCCACGTCTCCAGACAATAAATGTTCATTTATCTCCGAATCACCAACATAGTAACTAATAGGGACTTTAAATGATGCAAAAAGATCAGAATAATCAAATTGCCAATCTAAGCCCTTATGGATATCAGGTATGTAACTCGTAACTTCAATGTTATAAACTACTTCCAACCGTCCAGTGACTTTATTGAAAACTCTTTTGTGTGGTGAATTTGGCATATAACCTAGGAAGAATCCTTCTCACCAAATTTAGCTTGATTTCCAGTTTTCAATATTGTGCATGAAACACCAAAAGGCTCAAAGCCTTTCAAGTTAGGTTTCTTATTGTTCAAAAGCTCATAACAAGTCTTGTTATGCTTTTTAACCGTAAGAACTCTATTAAGAACATGACATGTTGTATTCACTGCTTCTGCCCAAAAGATGACCGGAAGTTTTGAATCTGCAAACATTGTTCTAGCAGCTTCAATCAACGTTCGATTTTTCCTTTCAGCAACACCGTTCTGTTGAGGTTCATAAAGTGCACTGAGTTGATGTTGTATCACTTTGCTTAGGCAATAGATATTTAACATTGAGTACTTAAATTATGTTTCGTTATCACTATGAATACACTTTACTCTCATTTTGTAGACATTCTCTACTAGATCTAGAAACTCCAGCAAAATGCTAGGAGTTTCATCCTTAGATCCCAAAAAGAATACCCACGAGAATCTAGAATAGTCATATGTGACAACTAAACAATACCATTTGCTACCTAGACTTCTCTTGCTTATTGGGCCAAAGAGATCCATGTGTAGCAACTCAAATGGCGAGGAAATTGAGTTTTCAAACTTAGATCTGTGTGGCTTCTTATGCTGCTTTCCTTTCATGCAAGGAACACACTTATCTTCAGACTCAAAATGTTTCTGTGGTACACCCAGAACTAACCCATTTTTGGTTATGTAATTTATCTTACGAAAGTTCAGATGTGCCATTTTCCTATGCCATAATAAAGCGTCTGCTTCAGAAGCCTTGGATAATAAGCATGTAGACACCATTGAAGAATTAGGAACACCCACGTTGATAGCATAGATGTCCTTCTTCCTTGGTGCCCTCATCAATATCCATTCTTCGGGAATCATAAATCTCGGCTTCAGATTTAAAGCCTCCTTTTCATTAAAATGAACTGGATGACCTCTATCACAGACTTGGGAAACACTCACTAGGTTGTGAGTTAGTTCTTCAACATAATTCACATCCTCTACAGTCAAAGTTCCATTTGAAACTTTTCCTTTTCCCGTAATTACTCCTCCTTTATCTCCTGCAAAATTAACTTTTTGCTTGAGACCTTCCTTGAAGTCCTTCAGTAGACTCCGTTCTCCTGTCATGTGTCTTGAGCATCCACTGTCTACATACGGCCAACTATCCTTGTTCACAGTCTGCTCCTGCACATGACAATTTGTACACAATTAGTTTTCAAGAGGGACCCAAGCCATTACGGTCTTGGTTTGTCCCTTATCATCAACAATCTGAACTTCCTTAAAGTAACCATAACTATTCCCATCGGGAGTCTTGGTAACTTTCACAGGAGTTTGAGGCTGTTGATGATCATTAGTCTTAGGCCTTTGAGGAGAGTGAGTTGAAAACCTCCTAGGCACATAACTTGATCCTTGTGCACGTGAGGTGGAACCACTTTCAAATTGATTGTGGTTTCTGTTGGGAGTCCTAAACCTCGAAGGTGTCTTATCTCTAGGCTTATAGACAGAATTATCATTTTGAGAATAAGGCCTTTTAGGTTTAGGTGGAGAGACACTATGAGTATCATCTCTTTTCAGAATGTTTACAGGTTAACTACCTAATCCCGGTTTGGAGCCTAACCTGTCGACAATTAAACTAGACTTGATCGGTGTCTTCTCATTATTCACTAACTTATGTGATGCTTCCAACTTCTTGTTAGGATAACATGAAGCTACTTGTCCCTTTTGGTGACATTTGAAGCAAGACATCTGTTTTCATGATTTACCAACTTTTGCATTCTCAGTCTTCGTCTCAGGCACTAAAAGATCATGAGTTTGTTCCTTATTAATTTCAGCATCTGTCTTGATATCATTCATCATTTCACTCAATAAAAATTGTACTTTAGTGAAAGGAATTTTCTTACCATTATCAGATGAAGAATTCTTAATAACATCTTTATGTACCTCTGACTGTTCAGACTTATTAGTTACCTTAGTCTTAGGATTTACTTCAGTCATCTCAATGTCTACAAGAGTTTTAGTGTAATTTGAATTGAATGGAGGAGGTACATCATTTGTGACACCCGACAAATTCGGACTGGTAATTAGCGCCAAATCATTGTATTAATACATGTAATTAATTATGTTTAGGGCTAATTATGTGTATCATTTTTTATATTGTTATATATACACGCGTACGCGATTTACATAAATTGTGCGTTTCATTATCAGATGGAATCCAACACAATCACAATACGGATGTTAGTGAACAATTTATTAAATAATGTGAAATTATTTAATTAACTCATTTTATTATATATTAATTGGATAATATATACAAATGTATTTCGTATCATCTAACACTAACCGTACGCGACAAAAATGAGCGAAATGCGCCTGACAAACGAAATAAACCCTAATTATATTTTATAATTCATTATTAAGCATTTTGATAAAATACTTCGAGTAAGAATATTACGATTATACGCGCACGAATAAAACGTTTAAAAACGTTATACGAGTTCAATAAACATACAATTACGCAACGAACGCGCAAACGGAGACCCGACAATATTTTAATAACTTGAAATAGAGTATTTAGAATAATACTTTTAATGAAAACAACGCGATTTAAATTGTTAACAAAACACACGTATTAAAACGTATAACGATAATTAAACATTTAAACGATCGGGTAAACGAACACCGCACGGAGCGCAAATGCAGGGAACGAAAAATTGGAGACTTCCCCTCCCTTGTGGGCCCCATTTGGCCGGGCCCCCTTCCCCTCCGTTCCTTTTCCCTCCCTTCCTCTTTAACTTACCAAACCCACACACACACTTCATTCACCACTTTACTCTTTCATCACCAACACTCCACCTTCTCTATTCCTTTCCCCTCTCTCTCTAAATCAGCCGCCAAACACCACCAAAAAATACCATTTAAACACCTTAAATCACCTCACTCATTTGGAGAAAAAGAATCACGAGAACAAGAGTTACGCAACCATCTTTTCGGATATCTCTCGCGCTAAATTGTAAGAATCACGACACTTTCGAAAACTCTTGCATTTCGATTTTTCTTGCTTGATTGTTGTTCATCTTGCTTTGTAATGTCTAAATATATGTTTAAAAGTTGATTTCGAATCGTTTTCGAAAATGTCGGTTTTGCCCATTTTATAGATCCGACACTTCGGGTTACCCCCGACACAAACCAATAATTTCTGCAAACTCTATAAACTCATCTAAGACTTGTGTAAAAGTTTCGGGCCAAACTGAGGTCGTTTGACCACAAACCCGACACTCGAAAACCCAAACAGCCTGTTATGTCGCAGAAGGGCTGGACCTTCTGTGACACAAGCCTTTATGTCGCTAAGAATAGGTTATGTCGCACATAGCGACACAAGTCACTATGTCGCCAAAATTGAATATGTCGCACATAGCGACACAAGCCATTATGTCGCACCAAATTGCGAAGGTCGCAGTAGCGACACAACACCTTATGTCCCATTAAATTGCGGATCTCGCACATAGCGACACAAAGACCTATGTTGCAGTGATGACCTGCGACACAACACCCTATGTCGCACTAGAACTACAATGTCGCATATAGCGACACAAAGCCTTATGTCATACCCAATGTCGCACAAATCAGAACCTTGAAAACACAGATTTTTACTAAGTGTCAAGACTTGAAATGTTATCACCTGCGTTACCCAAATTCAGATTTTAAGTGCGTTTGTCACTAAAGTAATATAGTATAAATAAATTTTTTTACCCAAATTCGACCCCAGCCAAGGGCTCTGCCCCTTCGAAACTGCCAGGGGTTGCCACCTCTGGAACCCCGCTAACCAGGGGCGCTGCCCCCGGACCCCCGTCATTTAAAGTTTGGAAATACTTTATACACTGCGTGTTAAACATTTACAACCTTTGAACCACATACGATGTACTCGTACATGATACATATATACTTCTAACACTTATATGATACAACACACGAAACATATACTTTAATAGTATACAATGAAACAACACATAATAGTAATAATATGATGTAAGATTATTATTACAAACCGTCACCAACGGGCCGTACATATTTTCAAAACACAAACAAACAATCAAACGAACCAATGTATTTGGACGTAACTAGTTGGATGAACAACTAGCATAGGTGATCTTTTGAGATACCTACTCACGTATTAACCAACGCGCGTCTTGGACGCCCTCAGGTTACAGTCTTCGGACATCATTGCTTGGTTTAGCAATGCACGTTTATTGAGATAAACGCATCAGACTCAGGTGAGTCTCATAGCCCCGCATTTTACTGTTTTTACTCCCGGGGTGGGAATACATGCTCAGATTTGTTTTACATGTGAACACAAGTACAAAACATGATATATTGACTACATGAGTTTGTTTTCACTAATCATAAAGTCCTCCACCACATAGTTTGTTAATATGGATTTAGCGTGATTGTTAGTGTATGGTACCATATGGGATTGACAATCCCTGTCCGGGGTAGTCTCGCTACCATGACTGTGATGTCAAACGGGCACATTATCATTTGTTCACACGAGTGTAGATTAGGCACTCGCTCGGAGGCACCTCACTCAGGTCCTTAAAGGCGGATCCTGACCCCTCAGTTAAGCTCAAACTATGGATTCATGGCAGTAATATACATAATTATTTGATTAAATTCAAACATATCATTAAATCTTGTGGTTCATACATTGTGGTTTATCATTTACACCTGTGAGCTCACCAGCTTTTAGCTGACCTTTGAGCATGTATTCTCAGGTACACAGCAGTAGTAGGACTGCTCAGGATATTACTTAGCTTGAGTCGCATGCAAACACGACCATCAAGAGATTTTTCCGCATTATTATATTTTGTATAAGTAGTAATGCTATAGAATCTTTCAGATCAGGGTACCGAGCTTATGTAATCATTATAACTATTGTAATCTTTTATTACAATCAATGTATTTTGTTAAAACGACGCTTATAGAGTTGTTCATTATATCTTGGTGCTGTGATTATTGATTAGTAGCACCCCAAGTATGCTTCCGCCAAACAATAAAATTTGGGGGTGTTACAGATTGGTATCAGAGCCTAAGGGTATAGTGAACTAGGTTGCATTTAGTGGGCCTAGACTATGACCGTTAGGCAGTATTCCCTTATTAGGTATGACTGGTTTAAGAATTACATCATACGACTTTAATTTAAGATAGCCTGATCAACTATGTATAATTAAGGAAAGATGATGTGAGGTCTAAAACGGTTATGTTGAACATGAATACACTAGTTGACTCAGACCACGAGAGAAACGGGTCCATTACTTGTCTGTGCTAGACACTCTAGGCTATATTATATGATTTTATATATATCGGCCTCACTTTCTAAACGTTCTTGTCTCAGAAATGGCAAACACATCTACTGAAACACCACCTATTTTGTCACGTCCTCATCAACTGAGATCTCAAAACCCACGGATTTCTAGGAGAACCACTATGTCACCTCGAACTAATTCCTATTCTGTACCAGCTTTAGCCGCTAGACTAAACCACCATGAGCGACGATTTCACGAAATGGACATAGAGCTGCAGGAGACTCGTGAGAACTTGAGACTCACAGCCCTTGAACGTATCAACCAAGTCTCCGAAGATCACGAGAACACTATGGATAACATGGACACACTTCACGACCAGCTGGGAGAAACTATCAAAACCATGAGAACTGTTCACAACCATGTGATCAACAACCGAAATGAAATCTCTGTTCTGCAATCAAGGTTGCATCAGTGCGAAACACGCCTGCGGGAAACCGAGGAGGCGCTCAGGATGGTTAGCTGGCTTGCAGAGTCCGTTGACCACCTCACTTCTCTATTGCCACAACTCAATTTGCGTCAAGACTAGTGTAGTCTCTATCTTGTAATCCGTTAGTTACCTATGTAGAAATCTATGTAATTCGACCGGATGTAAAAATTCTCAGCATCTTTTGTAACTTTAGGTTCTGTAACCTTTTGTAAACTCTGAATCCTGTAATCATTTGAACTTTAAATCGTGAAATGATTACTAACCCTAATGTATTATCTTACTCTGTTGATTTTCCTGTTGTATATTACCTTATTATATACATATGTGTTATATCAAAATCATGCGCAAACGTTTCACTCATCCATTTCCTTGTTTACTCTGCACCATGCCTCCAAGAAGACACACATACGACGATGTTGAATTCATTCAACTCATTGCCCAGAGTGTGACTCAAGCCTTAGCTACCCGACAACCAAGTTCTGGCAGCGAAGACACACTGAATACCAACCCAGCAGCCAAACCCTGTTCCTACAAAGACTTCCTCAACTGCAAACCCTTGTACTTCAAGGGCACCGAAGGGGCCATCAGACTGATAAGATGGTTCGAAAGGATGGAATCTGTCTTCCGTATCAGCAATTGTACGGAGGATACCAAAGTTAAATTCTCCACCTGCACCTTTCAGGAAGGTGCTCTCACTTGGTGGAATTCATATGCCAATTCTGTAGGCATCGACACTGCTTATCTACTGCCCTGGGAGGATCTGAAAAAGATGCTCACGGAGGAGTACTATCCCAACGAAAAACTCCAGAAATTGGAGGAGTTCTGGCGCTTATCGGTTCAGGGAACCGACATCATTGGTTATACCACCAGATTTCAACAACTTGCTCTGCTCTACCCATCCATGGTAGACCCCGAGCACAAACGCATCCAGAGGTACATCCGCAGTCTCCCAAAAAATATCCAGGGGAATGTTCCCTCATCCCGACCAGCAACCATCCAGAGTGCCATCAGCCTGGCACATGAACTCATGGCGATGATTGTCAGTCGTTAACCACCCACTCCATCTGCTAGTAACAACAACAAAAGAAAATGGACTGACAACCACAACAACCAGAAAAAGAAACCCAACACCATCAAAGCCTACACTTCAAACACTGAACCCAAGCGGGGTTACACGGGGACAAAGCCCTTTTGTTCCAAGTGCAAGCGCCATCATGACGGTCCTTGTGGTACTCCCTGCAACAACTGCAAGTGGTACGGGCATCTTGCCAAGGACTGCAGATCCCCTAAGACCAACAACAACAATCCCAACAACAACACCAACACCAATCAACCCCGAGCATGTTACGAATGTGGAGACACCGGACACTTCAGGAATGATTGTCCGAAACGCAAGAACAAGGGCAACCACAACAATGCACGAGGTAGAGCTTTCGTACTTAACTCTAAGGACGCCCGTCAGACCCTAATGTGGTCACGGGTATGTTACTTATCAACAATTTATCTGCTTCTGTTCTGTTTGATACTGGTGCTGACAAGAGTTTCATATCGAACGAGTTCAGCCCACTACTTGATATTACACTGTTGCATTAGATACTTTATATACTATAGAGCTAGCTAATGGCAAACTAATCGAGGCCGATAGTGTATTACCTGATTGCACTTTAACCCTCGCAAATGAACTTTTACCCATTAACCTCATACCCATCGAGATCGGAAGTTTCGACATCATTATTGGCATGGACTGGTTGTCCAAGCATCGAGCCGAAATCGTTTGTTATGACAAAATCATTCGTATCCCTCTCACCACCTGTAGTACTTTAATTATACAAGGGGAGACCGGTGGGATGAGATTAAATATCATCTCATGCATGAAAACTCGTAAGTACTTGAGAAAGGGTTATCAGGTAATCCTCGCACACATCATGGAGAAAAAGTCAGAGGAGAAGCAACTTGAGGATGTGCCAGTTGTTTGAGACTTTCCAGAAGTCTTTCCTGAAGAATTACCTGGCCTTCTACCGCCTAGGCAGGTTGAGTTCTCCATCGATCTTGTACCCGGTGCAGCACCCGTGGCACGAGCACCTTACCGCTTAGCTCCATCCGAACTTCAGGAGTTGTCTACACAACTACAAGAGCTCCTGGACAAAGGATTAATTCGACCGAGTTCCTCGCCTTGGGGAGCCCCGATTCTATTTGTGAAAAAGAAAGATGGTTCTTTCAGAATGTGTATCGACTATCGTGAACTCAACAAACTCACCGTAAAGAACCGTTATCCACTCCCTCGTATTGATGACCTGTTTAACCAACTCCAGGGATTAAGTTTTTATTCAAAAATTGATCTACGGTCAGGTTATCATCAACTTCGAGTTCGTGACTTTGATATTCCGTAAACTACTTTCTGAACTCGCTACGGGCATTACGAGTTTCAAGTGATGCCATTCGGTTTAACGAATGCACCGGCTGTATTCATGGACCTTATGAACCGAGTGTGCAAACCATATCTTGACAAGTTTGTCATTGTCTTCATCGATGACATCCTCATTTACTCGCGCAACAAACAGGAACATGTGCAACATCTCAAAACCATCGTAGAAATGCTCAGACACGAGGAGTTATACGCCAAATTCTCTAAGTTTGAGGTCTGGATGCAAACCGTTCAATTCCTTGGACACGTTGTTGACAGTCAAGGAATTCATGTTGATCCTTCAAAAATCGAGGCTATCAAGTGTTGGCAAGCACCTACTATGCCAACCGAAGTACGCCAATTCTTGGGTCTTGCTGGGTACTATCGGCGTTTCATTGAGAATTTTTCAAAAATAGCCCAACCTCTCACTACACTGACTCAAAAAGACAAGAAGTTCGACTGGACAGATAAACAAGAGTCAGCTTTCCAACTTTTAAAACAAAAGCTTTGCAGTGCTCCTATTATATCATTACCCGAAGGCACCGATGACTTCGTGGTATACTGTGATGCTTCTCATCAAGGTCTTGGTTGCGTGTTGATGCAACGAGAATAAGTCATTGCCTACGCCTCCCGACAGCTCAAAATTCACGAAAAGAACTACACCACTCATGACCTCGAATTGGGAGCCGTAGTGTTTGCACTCAAAATCTGGAGACACTATCTATACGGCACGAAATGTACAATCTTCACAGACCACAAAAGTTTCCAGCACATATTCGATCAGAAAGATCTCAACATGAGGCAACGTCGATGGGTTGAGTTGCTCACCGTTTACGATTGCGAAATCAAATACCATCCAGGGAAGGAAAATGTTGTTGCTGATACCCTCAGTCGAAAAAAACGATCAAAACCACTTCGAGTCCAAGCCCTCAGTATGACTTTTTATAACGACCTAAACATTCAAATTTTCACCACTCAACTCGAAGCCTTAAAACCTGAAAACATCAAAATCGAAGCTTTGCGAGGCATGGATAAACAGTTTGACATCAAACCTAACAGAGTTAGGTACTTCTCTGACCGAATCTGGTTACCTAGTTTTGGAAACCTTTGGGACTTGGTGATGGACGAAGCTCAGAAGTCCAAATATTCTATACATCCTGGATCCGATAAGATGTATCATGGCATCAAGGAACTACACTGGTGGCCTAACATGAAAGCTGTCATCGCCACTGATATCGCGTAAAAAGTCACGTTTTTACTACCAATATCTCTCTCATTCTGGAACGATTCTTGGCATTTGAACTCAAATAACACTCAAATCAATGAGAATCTGCCAAGAAGGTCAAAACAAGGTTGCACGATAAAAATCAAGCAAAACGGATGAAAAACGAAGATTCCACGCACGTTTGAAGATTCAAGGCATCAAAACAAGATTTAAAGACTAAAGTGCCCATCATCAACATCCATCTTATCCAAGATGTTCATTTTCAAAATATGAGTCTAACAGAAGAAGAATCAACAAAAACGGATAAAGAATGAAGATTCTGCGCCCGTCGGAAGATTCAAATGATTCGTACAGAATATCTGGAGATAGGAAACTCATTTTTTGGATTACTTTTCATCAAAGTCTTCGTTTTTGAAAAAAGAATCCAACGAAAAAAGAATCAACGAAAACGGACGAATAACAAAGAAAACACGCGCGAATTAAGAAACGCAGCGAAAGATGACGGACCGGGGCGGGTGGCAGCCATCCGCCGTAGGCTAGCCACCAGCCGCCGCCGGCCACCTGGAGGGTGGCGCCGGCCTCTCCTCCCCCATCTCATTTCCGCTTTTTGGTCCTCTCATGTTCCCGGTGCCACACCTTTACGCGATTGTACGTGCCCGGTGCCACACCTTTGCGCGATTGTACGTACCTGGTGCACCACGTTTTCCACCTTTTGCTTAGGTGCTCGTCAAGATGCTAACATGAGCCGAATTTCCCCTATAAATAGGAGGGCTTTGGTTCATTTGAAACACACACTCTTTCAACACAACTTACAAGTCTCACACACTTTTTTTAGAAAATCTCTTGTATTCTTTAGTCTTTCTCATTCTAGAATTATTGTAGTTAATCTACGGATTAATATAGAAGCTAGGGCGAACGCTAGGGATTCGGAGATCAATCTTTGTACGTGCAAAAGAGTTTTCAATCATAATAATACACTGCTACGCATTTATTTCCGGGTGATATCTAAACTCTTATTTTACTTGTCTTATTTCATATTTTAATATGTGTTATTGCCTGGTATGTGATTTATTTGTTGCCATGAATTGCGAGTAGTTTATTATTGTGATTGTTGATGATGTAGATAATTATAAGTAGGGATGACATTATATAATTAATGCACGACAATCGTAAAGTGATATGATGACCCCTATTCGACTGTTTATTCGATATAGTACTGGAAATACTTTCGAGCAAAGTACAAATGTATGGAAGTCATAAACGACCGAAGGTAGTCATTTCGCTGGAATCAGCTCCAGTTTAACAATTGGAATTCCAAAAGGATAATACAACTTCACAACTAACTGGTGTATCCTACGAAAGTGAATGCATTACAAAGTAATGTTCGTAAAATACGTTCAGACAAAATAGGAATTAATAACCCATGTACTGTTGAGACCTTATGAACTTAAGTTTAATCTATGGAGTACCCTTTCTGGTTATCCACGTGACTACAACCTAGTAATTAGGACTTGATCAACCTTAATTATGGTAAGTAGTTATCTGTGCCCATGACATGCAATAAGTAAGACACAGTGAAACCACTCGTTGTATATATTAGGTTTACATTTTCGCACTGCTTTACTTTTAATTATTTTAGAGTGTCACTTTCACTGTCAATTACTCTTGACCGCATGTTGGACGTAAGAAGCCGTGGAATTACCATGTAAAGTACACATTCTAATTACTGAAAGGCATGGTCTGCATATGAAACACGTTTTTAACAAACTGCGAATAATCCAGGGATGTATAACTGTTTGAAAATGAGAGATTTAAGTCATAAGTCGAAGAAACCGGAATCTAATCAATTATAAATAAGACTTAGGAATGAAAGTGAAAGTCCAAGTGACTTAGGATACTTAAACCTCTAGGTCTTATAAAAT
Source organism: Pseudognaphalium luteoalbum (assembly GCA_963422505.1). Lineage (NCBI taxonomy): Eukaryota > Viridiplantae > Streptophyta > Magnoliopsida > Asterales > Asteraceae > Pseudognaphalium > Pseudognaphalium luteoalbum. The sequence continues at coordinate 57,522,939 of OY730196.1, forward strand.
CGGCGGTCTAAACATACAAAGTTATTAATCTGCATGCTAATAGAACAGTAAACTATCTTAGGGGTTAAGAACGGTCGGACCTATGAGACGATACGTCACTGATTCATGCACCTCGGTATAAAACCAAAATAGGTTGCTTATCTCTCAACCAAATAGGTATTGGAAGTTGGTGTATTGCTTCGATCAGAATCATGATAACCTAGTTCCTAGTGACATGCCAATGGGAAATTTAGTTGGTAGGGTTCTAGAGTTTACACCTAATAGTTTATTTATTATATTATGTTTCACCCCTATTTAGTCTGTCATCCCGAAACATTAATTATCGAAATCTCAGCAATCACATCTCTATCTTTATGTGCTTTCCTGTACTTTAATTTCCTTCAATTTACTTTCCTGCATTTTAATTACTTGTCTTTAGTTTAAAAACCCCAAAACCTACCTACTTTGTCCCATGCTAAATACTTTCCTACCAAATGTGCTACCTTTAATCACCACACGTTTGGATTAATAGAACGATCTTAGGTTATACTTACCGCTTACTAACCAGAGTAGGTAGTACATATAATTTAAGCCCCGCTATTTATAAATTTTAAAACCCCTGTTGGCACCCGATTAGTTATCATCAATGACACCGACGCTTTCGGGTGCCATCAGCCACGTATGTCGGCAAATATCTTGTTCCAAAGTCAAAGCCGAATACCAAAAACCTTCCGGCTTGCTACAACAACCCGACAAATTTGGACTGGTAATTAGTGCCAAATCATTGTATTAATACATGTAATTAATTATGCTTAGGGCTAATTATGTGTATCATTTTGTATATTTTTATATATACACGCGTACGCGATTTACTTAAATTGTGCATTTCATTATCAAATGGAATCCGACACAATCACAATACGGACGTTGGTGAACAATTTATTAAATAATGTGAAATTATTTAATTAACTCATTTTATTATATATTAATTGGATAATATATACAAATGTATTTCGAATCGTCTAAAACTAACCATACGCGACAGATTCGCGCGAAATGCGCTTGACAAACGAAATAAACCCAAATTATATTTTTATAATTCATTATTAAGTATTTTGATTAAATACTGTGAGTAAGAAAATTACGATTATACGGGCACGAATAAAACGTTTAAAAACATTACACGAGTTAAATAAACATACAATTACGCAACGAACGCGCAAACTGTGACCCGACAACATTTTAATAACTTGAAATAGAGTATTTAGAATAATACTTTCAATGAAAACAATGAGATTTAAATTGTTAACAAAACACACGTATTAAAACGTATAACGATAATTAAACGTTTAAACGATCGGGTAAACGAACACCGCACGGAGTGCAAACGCAGAGAACGAAAAATTGGAGACTTCCCCTCCCTTGTGGGCCCCCTTTGGCCTGGCCCCCCTTCCCCTCCTTTCCTTTTCCCTCCCTTCCTCTTTGACTTACCAAACCCACCCACACACACACACACTCCATTCACCACTTTACTCTTTCATCACCAACACTCCACCTTCTCTCTTCGTTTCCCCTCTCTCTCTAAATCAGCCGCCAAACACCACCAAAAAATACCATTTAAACACCTTAAATCACCTTACTCATTTGGAGAAAAAGAATCACGAGAACAAGAGTTACGCAACCATCTTTTCGGATTTCTCTCGCGCTAAGTTGTAAGAATCACGACACTTTCGAAAACTCTTGCATTTTGATTTTTCTTGCTTGATTGTTGTTCATCTTGCTTTGTAATGTCTAAATATATGTTTAAAAGTTGATTTCGAATCGTTTTCAGAAAATGTCGATTTTGCCCATTTTATAGATCCGACACTTCGGGTTACCCCCGACACAAACCAATAATTTCTGCAAACTCTATAAACTCATCTAAGACTTGTGTAAAAGTTTCGGGCCAAACCGAGGTCGTTTGACCACAAACCCGACACTCGAAAACCCAAACAGCCTGTTATGTCGCAGAAGGGCTGGACCTTCTACGACACAAGCCTTTATGTCGCTAAGAATAGGTTATGTCGCACATAGCGACACAAGTCACTATGTCGCCAAAATTGAATATGTTGCACAATGCGACACAAGCCATTATGTCGCACCGAATTGCGAATGTCGCAGTAGCGACACAACACCTTATGTCCCTTTAAATTGCGGATGTCGCACATAGCGACACAAAGACCTATGTCGCAGTCATGACCTGCGACACAACAGCCTATGTCGCACTAGAACTACAATGTCGCATATAGCGACACAAAGCCTTATGTCACACCCAGTGTCGCACAAATCAGAACCTTGAAAACACAGATATTTACTAAGTGTCAAGACTTGAAATGTTATCACCTGCGTTACCCAAATTCAGATTTTAAGTGCGTTTTTCACTAAAGCAATATAGTATAAATAAATTTTTTTACCCAAATTCGACCCTAGCGAAAGGCTCTGCCCCTTGGAAACCGCCAGGGGTTGCCACCTCTGGAACCCCGCTAACCAGGGGCGCTGCCCCCGGACCCCCGTCATTTAAAGTTTGGAAATACTTTATACACTGCGTGTTAAACATTTACAACCTTTGAACCACATACGATGTACTCGTACATGATACATATATACTTCAACACTTATATGATACAACACACGAAACATATACTTTAATAGTATACAATGAAACAACACATAATAATAATAATGATGTAAGATTATTATTATAAACCGTCACCAACGGGCCGTACATGTTTTCAAAACACAAACAAACAATCAAATGAACCAATGTATTTGGACGTAACTAGTTGGATGAACAACTAGCATAGGTAATCTTTTGAGATACCTACTCACGTATTAACCAACACGCGTCTTGGATACCCTCAGGTTACAGTCTTTTGACATCATTACTTGGTTTAACAACGCATGTTTATTGAGATAAACGCATCAGACTCAGGAGAGTCTCATAGCCCCGCATTTTACTGTTTTTTCTCCCGGGGTGGGAATACATGCTCAGATTTGTTTTACATGTGAACACAAGTACAAAACACGATATATTGACTACATGAGTTTTTTTTTACTAATCATAAAGTCCTCCACCACATAGTTTGTTAATATGGATTTAGCGTGAATGTTAGTGTATGGTACCATATGGGATTGACAATCCCTTTCCGGGGTAGTCTCGCTACCATGACTGTGATGTCAAATGGGTACATTATCATTTGTTCACACGAGTGTAGATTAGGCAATCGCTCGGAGGCACCTCACTCAGGTCCTTAAAGGCGGATCCTGACCCCTTAGTTAAGCTCAAACTATGGATTCATGGCAGTAATATACATAATTATTTGATTAAATTCAAACATATCATTAAATCTTATGGTTCATACATTGTGGTTTATCATTTACACCTGTGAGCTCACCAGCTTTTAGCTGACCTTTGAGCATGTATTCTCAGGTACACATCAATAGTAGGACTGCTCAGGATATTACTTAGCTCGAGTAGCATGCAAACACGAACATTAAGAGATTTTTCCACATTATTATATTTTGTATAAGTAGTAATGCTATAGAATCTTTCAGATCAGGGTACCGAGCTTATGTAATCATTATAACTATTGTAATCTTTTATTACAATCAATGTATTTTGTTAAAACGATGCATATAGAGTCGTTCATTATATCTTTGTGCTGTGATTATTGATTAGTAGCACCCCAAGTATGCTTCCGCCAAACAATAAAATTTGGGGGTGTTACATCATTGTAACCTAGACCAGTCTTATCCTTTACACTACGTTGAGCATCAAGCATTTTGTCCATCTCAAAATGTTCTATAGTTTTCTATCTTACGATTTTGCTCAACTAGTTTTAACTTATACTCAACTAACTTCTTATCTTTATTAGCAATTGTTTGATTTAAGTCCTTCAGATTCAAATAAAGACCATCTATGATTATAGATTTCTCATTAATGGTATCTCTAAGTGCAGTTTTATCAGAATTGTCAGACTAAATCTTATCTTTCGAGGCCTGTTTATCCTCACCTAACCTACGCACATCAAGCTTAGCCAGTTCAAGATCGGATACTACAGTCTTACTAGATTCAGTCAGCATGCTAACTTGAGAAGACAGGTTTTTATTTGCTACAGTTAAAACACTAACCTGTGATTGTAAATCAGTGACTAAATAATAGACATCAACAAGAGTAAGAATATCAATACATACCCTTTTCCTGTCTGTTTGAACTTCAGCCATGCGTGCTACAAAGTCATATGGACTCATGTCTTAAGTTGAATCCATGTACAGCACGTCTTCATCACTTGCTTTCACTTGAAGTTCTGGCACCTCTACTTCAGCATCAGTAGGCATATAGGATACGGAATCATCAGTTTTCTCTTGATCATCAATTTCAGCCATGAGAGCTTCCTCTGACTGATCCTTCCAATCATAAGACCCATCTAACTGCTTTACCACTAAGGATTTGGAATCTAGAGAATTTCCCGAGCCTTGTTTCCCATTGCCAGTTTCAACCTTAGGTCTTTGACACTAACGAGCGAAATGTCCATAACCTTGACAGTTGAAACACTTGATATTGGTCTTATCAAACCCTGATCGGTTCCCAACTACCTTTCTACCAGTCCTCTTCAAGAAATTCTTAACTCTCCTAGACAACATAGCAAGTTGATCCTGGAGATCTATTTCTTCAAGATAATCAGGGTCTATCTGATCATAGTTGTCATCAAATAAGATGGGATCATTGATTTTACCCTGAATATAGTTCTCATAAGAAGCAACAAAGGAAGCAAGAACAGACAGTTGCTGTTCAACAGATTTTACACTCATAGGCATCTTCTGATGCTCTTGAGGTAACTTCTCAGATGATTTTCCTTTTGCTTCACTACCAGATGATGTAAGATAACACATGTCCTCAGTTACCATTTCACCTGCCATACTAGTATCAGCAACTAATAAAGCTGAGGTCGAACTGGATGATGTAGTCGAGAGACTTGATTTTCCATGATTTAACTCAGGATTCTGAACCTAATCAGAATTTGTATCTCTCGATTTCTTGGTGAAATCATACCCTCTGAGCTTGTCAATTACCTGCTCTAAGGTCATTTTTGCATATCTTTCCTCATTATCTTTTAGCATAACACCATGAATTTCCCATTTAGAAGGCAAACCCTCAATGAACTTGTCGGTTTTCTCATCTTCAGTAATAATAATCTCATGGCTCTCAAGTTCACTTAGTAGATGGTAGTAACGTGTGACATAGGCATCAAGATCTTCTCCCTTTAAAGCTTTAAACACAGTAAATTGCTTTTTGAGAAGATTCTTCTTTCCGGCTCTCATCCGTGGACTGCCTTCACATCTTTTCTCAAGTGCTTCCCAGAGCGCTTTAGCAGTATAAAAGATTTCAGCTGATGATTGATCTCCTTAGAAAGACTCATTTTGATTAAAGAATAAGCTTTATTTTCAATCTCAAAGTTTTTCTTTTTCTGATCATTCATTTGATGATAGGCAAAAACCACAACAACATTTTCAATAGTGGCAATAGGTGTAGTGTATCCATTTTGATACACATCTTGATAGACAGATCATGGAATCTACAGTAAGATTCGAACCTATCCCTCCAGCTATAGTATTCTTCAAGTCTTAACAATTTAGGTGGAGCATTAGATTTTCTATCGCACCCAAAATTCGGGTTTCAGGGCTTCGAGTTGAGCAGTGAGGATCTGAATGTTTAGATCATTGTGAATTATCAAACCGAGGGCTCGGACTCGAAGTGGTTTCTTTCGTTCTTTTCGACTGAGGGCATCGGCAACAACATTTGCCTTACCCGGATGGTATTTGATCTCGCAATCGTAGTCGGTAAGCAACTCGACCCACTGATGTTTCCTCATGTTGAGATCCTTCTGATCGAATATGTGTTGGAGACTTTTGTGGTCGGTAAAGATTGTACACTTAGTGCCATAAAGGTATGTCTCCAGATTTTGAGAGCAAAGACAACAGCTCCAAGCTCAAGGTTGTGGGTGGTGTAGTTCTTTTCATGAATTTTGAGTTGTCGTAATGCGTAAGCAATGACTTTGTCTCGTTGCATCAACACGCAACCGAGACCTTGGTGGGAAGCGTCGCAGTATACCACGAAGTCATCGGTACCTTCAGGTAGAGATAGGATCGGTGCACTGCAAAGCTTTTGTTTCAAAAGTTGAAAGGCTGACTCTTGTTTATCAGTCCAATCAAACTTTTTATCTTTCTGAGTCAGAGTCGTGAGTGGTTGGGCTATTTTTGAAAAATTTTCAATGAATCGCCGATAGTACCCAGCAAGACCTAGGAATTGTCGTACTTCGGTTGGAGTTGTTGGTGCTTGCCAGCACTTGATAGCCTCGATTTTTGATGGATCAACATGGATTCTTTGACTATTAACAACATGTCCAAGGAGTTGAACGAATTGTATCCAGAACTCACACTTAGAGAATTTGACATATAACTCCTCATGTCTGAGTAGCTCTAGGATGGTTTTGAGGTGTTACGTGTGTTCTTGTTCGTTTCGTGAATATATGAGAATGTCGTCGATGAAGATAATGACAAACTTATCGAGGTAAGGTTTGCACACCCGATTCATGAGGTCCATGAATACAGCCGGTGCGTTTGTTAAACCGAAGGGCATTACCTGGAATTCATAGTGCACGTAGCGAGTTCGGAAGGCAATTTTTGGGATATCGGTGTCACAAACACGAAGTTGATGATAACCTGACCGAATATCGATTTTTGAATAAATACTCAACCCATGGAGTAGGTCAAACAGGTCATTGATATGAGGGAGTGGATATCGGTTCTTGACGGTCAACTTGTTCAACTCTCGATAGTCGATGCACATTCTGAAAGAACCGTCTTTCTTTTTCACGAATAAGACCGTAGCTCCTCAAGGTAAAGAACTCGGTCTAATGAATCCTCTATCCAAGAGTTCGTGTAACTGGGTGGATAGCTCCTGAAGTTCGGATGGGGCTAATCGGTATGGTGCTCGAGCCACGGGTGCAACACCTGGCACAAGATCGATTGAGAACTCACCCTGTCTTGGCGGTGGTAGACCAGGCAGTTCTTCTGGAAAGACTTCTGGAAAGTCTCGAACAATGGGCATATCCCCAAGTCGCTTTTCCTCTGACTTTTTCTCCATGATGTGTGCAAGGATTTCCGGATACCCTCTTCTCAGAAATTTTCGGGTTTTTAGACAAGAGATTATGTTTAGTTTCATCCTACCGTTCTCCCCCTGTATGATCAAAGTTCTACCAGCGGCGAGAGGGATGTGAATGATCTTATCGTAACAAACGATTTCGGCTCGGTGTCTGGACAACCAGTCCATCCCTATGATGACGTTGAAACTTCCGATTTCAATGGGCATAAGATAGATTGAAAAGGTTTCATTGGCTAGCTTTAAAGTGCAATTAGGTATCACACTATCGGTCTCTATGAGTTTACCGTTCTCTAGTTCTACAGTGTACTTAGCATCTAGAGCAACATGGTTGATGTCAAGCAATGGATAAATTCATCAGAAATAAAACTTTTGTCGGCACCAGTATCAAATAGAACAGAAGCAGTTAAGTTGTTGAGGAGGAACATACCCGAGACCACATTAGGGTCTTCGCGGGCGTCCCCAGAGTTGAGTACGAAGGCTTTATCTCTCACGTTGTTGTTGTTGTTGTTGTTCTAGTTCTTCAGCTTTGGACCCTCATTCCTGAAATGCCCAGCATCCCCACATTCATAACAGGCCCTGGGTTGTTTGGCGTTGTTGCTGGAGGCGTTGTTGTTGGATTTGGGAGCTTGGCAATCTTTGGTCGAATGCCCGTACCTCCTGTAGTTGTTGCAAGGGGTATTGCATTGACCCTCGTGGGGGCGGTTACACTTGGAACAATAGGGTTTGTTCCCAGTATACCCACGTTTGGGTTCAGTGTTGGAGGTGTAAGCTTGGATGGCATTGGGTTTCCTGTTTGGTTGGTCGTGGTGTTAGTAGATTTGCGTTTGTTGGAAGGGGTGGTGGATGCTTCACGGCTGACAATCATCGCCATGAGTTCATGTGCAAGCCGGATAGCACTTTGGATGGTGGTTGGTCTAGACGAGGCGACATTTCCCTGGATGTTCTCCGGGAGGTCGCGGATGTATCTCTTGATGCATTTTTCGTCCGTGTCTACCAAACCCGGACATAAGAGGGCGAGTTGCTGGAATTTGGTGGTGTAACCAGCGATATCATTGCCTTGAACAGTCAAGTGCCAGAATTCTTCCTCCAATCGATGGAGTTCTTCGATCGGGCAATACTCATCCTTCAACATTTTCTTCAGATCTGCCCAGGGCAATCGATTAGCGATCTCGATTCCCTCGGCACTAGTATAGGTGTTCCACCAAGTAAGGACTCCTTCCTGAAATGTGTAGGCAACAAACTTGACTTTGCTGTCTTCATCGCAATTGCATAGGCTAAAGAAACATTCCATACGTTCCATCCACCGGATCAAACCAATGGCACCTTCCGTGCCCTTGAAATACAATGGTTTGCAACTGAGAAAATCCTTGTAAGAACAAGGCTTGGTGACAGAAGCAGTGTCAGAGGTGTCATCACTTCTGCTAGAGGTTCGGGGTGATTCGCGAGTCGCCAGAGCTTCGACCACTGCTCGGGAAACGAGAGCAGCGATTTCAGCATCGTTGTAACTTTTCTTCTTTGGTGGCATGATTCTTCAAGAAAGAAACAAGAGGTACATGAGTGATTGCACCAGAATGATAATTGGGGTAGATGTATAAATAAAAGTGGTAATATACACATCACAATGTAATGACCAATGAGGTCGAATCATAGAGAGAAATTGTCAATTAATATTACAGAGTTAAATGATTACAGACAATTTCGAATTATGAGTTTCTGAAGTTACAGACTTAGGTAGTCTGCAAAAGATGCCGGAAATTGTTACATCCGGTCGAATTACATAGATCCTACAGAAGTACAATAGATTACTAGATAGTTACTACACTAGTCTCGGTGTAGATTGAGTTGTGGAATCAGTGAGGTGAGATGGTTCACAGACTCTGCAAGTCTGCTAACAATTCTGAGGGCATCCTCGGTTTCCCGCAGGCGCATCTCATATTGCTGCAACCTCGATTGTAAAACGGAGATCTCATTTCGGTTACCGATTACTTGGTTATTGATATCGCGTAAAAAGTCACGTTTTTACTACCGATATCTCTCTCATTCTGGAATGATTCTTGGCATTTGAACTCAAATAACACTCAAATCAATGAGAATCTACCAAGAAGGTCAAAATAAGGTTGCATGATAAAAATCAAGCAAAACGGATGAAAAACAAAGATTCCACGCACGTTTGAAGATTTAAGGCATCAAAACAAGATTTAAAGATTAAAGTGCCCATCATCAACATCCATCTTATCCAAGATATTCATTTTCAAAATACGAGTCTAACAGAAGAAGAATCAACAAAAACGGATAGAGAATGAAGATTCTACGCCCGCTGGAAGATTCAAATTATTCGTACGCAATATCTGGAGATAGGAAACTCATCTCGGGGATTTATTTATATTAATATCTTCATTTTTGAATTACGAATCCAACGCAAAAAGAATCAACGTAAACGGACGCATAACGAAGAAAATACACACGAATTAAGAAACGCAGCAAAAGACGGCGAACCGGGGCGGGTGGCAGCCAGCCGCCGCCGGCCACTACCACACTGCTGCCAGCCACCATGGTGGTGGCACCGTCCACCTCCCCCTGTCCCATTTCCGCTTTTTGGTCCTAGCGTGTACCCGGTGTCACACCTTTACGCGATTGTACGTACCTGGTGCACCACCTTTTCCACCTTTTGCTAAAGTGTTCCTCAAGTTGCTAACTGATGCGTCACCAGCGGTCAGTAAGGATTTTACCCTTGTCGTTGCACTGGCTACGGGCATCAGTGTGTGTTTTAAATTTGTAATTGCGGGGCCTAAGTTTTCCCTAACAATGCTAATCCTAAGGGTGAGCAAGTGGTAGGTATGACCTAGAGTCGTTCTTCAAACCGACTGAATTGAAACTAAGGCGTGGCAGATGAGGGCTTTCAAACTAGTGAAGGGTTTATAAAATAGCGGGGGAGTTTTGGTTTTTCTATTAACTAACTTAGGCAAGTAAATAAATAAAAGCGAAATAAAAGTAAAAGCTAAAGCAGATAAATAAAGATAGTATTTGCTAAGACTTCGTTAATTAAGTTATGGTATGATGTTTGGAGAAACTATTTTGAAAAATATTAGTTAATTATTATTCTTGTATGTAAACACTAGATTCCCTGCTAATTAAAATTCCATTAGCATGTCACACCGGGAGTTAGGTTAAGGTAACATTACAAAGTATTTAAAATAATAAGCAAAATCTTAATTATGGTTTAATAATATTTTCATATGAACGGGAACAAAATCTTAAGGTACTAGACATAACTGAATTATATAACGATTCCTCGTCATCCTAACAGATTTACAATGCGTTTCGTACTTTCCTTCTATTCTAAACAAGCTCCAAAACTAGCTCAAAACTAATTTTTAGTAAGAAAGTAGAAAGAAAGTAGAAGCAATATCTTAAGAGTATATTGTTCTAAGAATGGTGTGTGTTGAAATGAAGCCTCATGCCTCCTATTTATAAGTAAAATTCAGCTCAAAACTTGAGGAGCACTTTAACAAAAGGTGGTAAAGGTGTGGCACCAGGTACGTACAATCGCGCAAAGGAGTGGCACCGGGTACACGCAAGGACCAAAATGCGGAATTGGGATGGGGGGCAGGTGGCCGGCCCTGCCACCCTGCTGGCCGGCGGCGGCTGGCTGGTGGTCGGCGGCGGCTGGCAGCCTGCCGCCCCGGTTCGCCGTCTTTTGCTCCGTTTCTTGGTTCGTGCGTGTTTTCTTTGTTATGCGTCCGTTTGCATCGATTCTTTTTTTGTTGGATTTGTTTTTCAAAAACGAAGACTTTGGTGAAAAGAAATCCCAAAAATATGTCTCTGAACTTTAGATGTGTCGTACGAATCGTTTGAATTTTCCGGCGTGCATAGAATCTTCATTCTTCATCCGTTTTTGCCGATTCATCTCATGTTGGATTCGTATTTTGAAAACGAACATCTTGGATAAGAGAAATCTCAGTGGTGGGCACTTTCTCTCTAAATCTTGTTTTGATGCCTTGAATCTTCAATTGTGCGTGGAATCTTCATTTTTCATCCGTTTTGCTTGATTTTTATCGTGCAACCTTGTTTTGACCATCTCAGCATAATATCACTGATTTGAACCGTATTTAAGTTCAATATGCCAAGAATCGTTCCAGAATGAAAGAGATATCGGTAGTTAAAATGTGACTTTTTACGCGATATCACTAACGTGAGCTGAATTTCACCTATAAATAGGATGCATGAGGCTTCATTTCAACACACACCATTCTTAGAACAATATACTTCTCTTAAGATATTGCTTCTACTTTCTTTCTATTTTCTTACTAAAAATTAGTTTTAGGCTAGTTTAGGAGCTTGTTTAGAATAGAAGGAAAGTACGGAACGCATTGTAATCTTCGGGTGTAAGCTTGGAATTGTGTCAATTAATTCAAGTCTACTTTCTCCCGCATTTAATCCTGGTGCTTTCTAATCCTTATGTATCTTAATTAATTACGTTTATATTGATTATGCTAGATTTAATTATTGACATGATTAGAGAGTAGTATCCTTGTTGTGTTTGCTTGCGATGTAGTTAATTAATTATGGGATGATTTATAATTAAATATTAAAGATCGGTAGTATTGCTTTGATCGTCTTATTGCATGTTCTTGTTTGATTGTTGCCTTAGGATCATCATAGTGGTAAAATATAAACGGTCTTAATTTTCGTAAAGTAATATGATGGCCCCTATTCGACTGTTACTCGATATAGTACTGGAAATACTTCAAGGTGGAGTACAAATGTATGGAAGTCGAGTAATGACCGAAGGTAGTAATATTACGGACTAACATATTAAAAGAGAAACCTAGTTTAATTAACCTTTCTAAATAGACTTTTAAACTTCAAATTAATCTAATCGCCTTTCCACCAATAAACGTGATTACAACACCTTTTTAACGACGTCTAATTGAAAGGTAGTCAGTCATCTATGTCAATATAATTTGTCAAAGGTATGAAACTATGGAACCGCAAGGCTACATGGGGGATTATCGTAGAACAAGACATGGCCAAGGTTTGAAGCGGCGGAACCACTTTAAGTGAGGAACGCTGTGGATAATTAGGGGATTTATTGGGTAGTCTTAAGCAAGGGCTAGTTTAAAGCCATAAATGAACTTTTTTAAATATACGAATCTATTAGGATGACGAGGAATCTTTATATTATTCATTTATGTCTAGTACCTTAAGATTTTGTTCCCGTTCATATGAAAGTATTATTAAACCATAATTAAGATTTTGCTTATTATTCTAAATACTTTGTAATGTTACCTTAACCTAGCTCCCGGTGTGACATGCTAATGGAATTTTAATTAGTAGGGAATCTAGTGTTTACATACAAGTATTCAAGAATGATAATTAACTAATATCTTTCAACACAGTTTCTCCAAACATCATCCCATAACTTAATTAACGAAGTCTCAGCAAACACTATCTTTATTTATCTGCTTTGTCTTATATTTTCGCTTTTATTTATTTACTTGCCTAAGTTAGTTAATAGAGAAACCAAAACTCCCCACTGTATCATAAACCCTTTACTAGTTTGAAAGCCCTTATTTGCCACACCTTAGTTTCAATTCAGTCGGTTTGAAGAACGACTCTAGGTCATACCTACCACTTGCTCACCCTTAGGATTAGCATTGTTAGGGGTAAACTTAGGCACCGCAATTACAAATTTAAAACACCCACTGATGCCCGTCGCCAGTAGCCGGTGCAACGACAAGGCTAAAATCCTTACCGACCGCTGGTGACGCATCAAGTTTTTGGCGCCGCTGCCGGGGAACCAACTGTACGATCCTTAGGCGTTAAGACGAACTTACTTTTAGCATTTTTAGACCCCTACGTCTTTCTTTATTTTTCCTTCCTTTTACCACTTTTAGAAATGACCACCCCTATCCATTCAACTAGTCAACCACCTGCCAACGAGACTATGTCAGCTGCACGTATCACTCTCGTTGAAGACTCTAAACCTTTGATTGAAGGTCTAGGAGGACCAATTGTCTATCCGGAAATTGTAGAGGATCATTTGAATTAAAGCACCATATTGTTCAGTTAGTCCAAAACCTCTGTCAATTCCATGGCCTACCAAATGATGATCCCAACTCACACCTTGACAAATTCATATCCTTATCCAACTCCTTTAAGCTGATTGGGGTTAATCAGGACATAGTCTATCTATACTTATTTCCCTATTCACTCACTCTCAATGCAAAAACCTGGTTTGAGGAACTAGAAATCAACTCTATAATCTCTTGGGTAGAATTAGCAACCAAATTTTTGGCCAAATATTTCCCCTCATCAAAACAAGCCACGTTTAGGTCCAACATCATAAACTTCCGTCAAGTACATGATGAATTAATCTATGATGCATAGGAACGCTTTAAGGGATTGCTTAAGAAATGTCCAAATTATCGATTTGAGCGCTCAGACCAGTTGCGCATTTTCTACAATGGTCTCTTCCCACATCATCGTCCTTTACTTGATACCGCCTCTCAAGGCAGTTTTATGAACTGTACGGCCGATGACGCTTGGAGCCTTATTGAGAAAATGATAATACACAACCATGACTGGAATAGTGAAAATCACCCCTCACTAGTGAATTCACCTACTACACTCGGAAATGAAGCTATCAAAACTCTCACTCAGCAAGTGGCAGACCTAACCAAGAAGATTAAGGAATTGAAAAGTCAACAACCACAAATCTGTCAAGTTCAAACCTGCCTTAATTGTGCTAATATGAACCACTCAGCCCAAATTCCTCAGTCTCATCTAACTTCACCCAATACTAACCATTCTCTTAACCTACCTAGGAATAGCCCACCAGCTTACCAATTCCAACCTTCCGAACTCTCTTCCTCACAAACCTCTAGTTTTGACGACACCCTGATACAAGTCATTCAAGGAATCTCAGCTAGACAAGACCAAGCTGATCTCATCTTAAGAGATCAACAGACTTTGTTAAAGGCTTTCGAATCCCAATTAGGACAATTAGCACAACGTATTAACGCTAAACCTCAGGATAGTCCAACTAGTTGCCATAATGAGGGTTCTCATATTCTAGACTCTCAGGTAGCATATAGCCCACCCTCGACTTCTTCTCCAGTGAAGGAACCACCTATTGTCCCATTGACAATGGATTTAGAGTCTACACCAAATAGGAAAGTGAGCATTCCATTTCCGGCCCGTCTTAAACAACGACCTGACAAGCTTAAGTCTTTTAAGCTTGATAGGAAATTCCTAGATACCGTATCTGAAGTTCCTTCCAAAAAGTACTTTAGAAGACTTCTTACAACCAAGGATAAGGTACCCAAAGTACCCAATGTCCCGCTGAATGAGGAATGTTCAGCTATTTTGAAAAATACCATTCCAGAAAAACTCGGAGACACCAGAAGTTTTACTCTCCCCTGTTCTATTTACAATTCAGGCATCATCCGTTCTCTTGCCAATTTAGGATCTTGTGTTAACCTTATGCCATACTCGCTTTTCAAGAGGCTTGAGTTAGAAAATCTTCGACCTACCAAAATGACCATACAGCTTGCTGACCACTCGGTCAAATACCCAAAGGGAATAGCTGAAAATGTTTTAGTAAGGATTGACAAATTTCTTTACCCAGCAAGTTTTGTAGTAATGGATATGCAGGAAGACGTACACATCCCAATCATACTAGGAAGACCTTTCATGAATACGGCCAAGGCAATCATCAACGTCTTCGCACAAACCATCAGCTTGCAGTCTCAGGGAGAAACCATCACCTTCCATATCGACAATCCTAATGCTAGAGAGCAAGCTGATATGTACGTGATCTCCATGAACAAGACCACAGAGGACAAAGAAACTGCAAGGTCAACAAGTGAAAGTAAATCTAGTAAGGAAATGGAAATCATGCCATATTTCCCGATTGACCTCCGACGAATAGGACAAGAGATGAAAAAAGCATCTCCATCAAACAAACCAACGATGGAAGAAATAATCAAAAAGAGAAATATGGAAGAAGAAAACAAAAGAAGCATACCGCCAACCAATCTATTTACCCCTGAAGAAATGGCGGGAAGTAACCACGACCATCCTACGAGAAGAGAAACACTAGAGGAATATTCCAAACACACAAGATACCAACCGAAAACCATCATAGATCACAAAGTGCACGAAGAATTGATCCAAAGATTTGACAAAGTAGTAGGAGGAATAAGCGGCGTAGTCAACATGCTGGCTCTTTCCCCTGCTGAACTGCAATTCTGTCAACAATAGAAATGGACTTACGCTAGGATCTACAATGCCCTTAAAATATCTAACATCCCATTCAACTCAACGCAATGGGAGATGTTAGGATCCATTAGAGCGCATATGAAAGAGACTACTGGACATCCGAGCAGTTGTGCCAACATCTTGACAACGAATGACCTCACATCATTGTTTGACTTGCTAAATAGAGAAGATCACCCTAGTTCCAAAGAAAGTGGATATATGGTTATCAACTCCACTATTGAAAAAAAAGTTGAGTTATTGATTGAAGAACTTAGTGATCTTGTTTGGGAGGAGTCAAGGCGCGAAAAACCTTTTAGGGCTACATATAAATCACCACTTGATATCGCTACTTTTGTTACGATCCATCTACTGGAGATTCAACAACGGAAAAGTAACTCTAGAACGAACTTCATATTCCACTCAGGATGCAAGGAGATACTTCGTCAGCTTGTTCTAGTTTTCTCAGAATCCAACTTTCCATTCAACAACCATCAGCACCGGCAAATAGAGGACCTGTGCACGTCCATTAGAAGATTCAACGGAGACCCCAAGACCGAGTATTATGAAGACATAAAACTGCAATTCTTGGCATTTGTATGCTCTCTTTGAAAAAACCCACCGCCAAGAGAGGTTGTTAAGACCGACACAACCACCATGACCGACCCTAGTGGGATTGTCACTAAAGCAGTCGATTACATCACCTGCGGACTTCACGGACTTGCAAGGACAACTTCAGAGAACCTTCTGAACTACAAGGAAACATCGAGAGATAGTCCACTTGAATTGATTACAACAATAGTCAATCATTTCATAAGACTCTATCCACCTCGATATACTCTTCCGCAACCTAGGGCCCACAACATCAACGGGAATCCCATGGATGCATCCATCTCCATCTAGCTAGGAGAGAAGAAGTTGAGCTCTTGACTTTAAAATAGCGCTTCTAGGGAGGCAACCCGTGTTTACATTTCTGCAATTTTACATTCCAAGAAGTGATGAAGTCTCCGACTATCTTTCACACTTGGATATACGAAGAAGACCGACACATCAAGTTTTTGGCGCCGCATCAAACATCAAGTTTTTGGCACCGGAATTAAGAAAAGAAAAGTATATCCAACGTGTTCACACCTACGAGACAAATCACAAAAGGCTTGAAGAAATCGGAGCACACAACAACAACGAAGGGACTCTATGGAAAAGTCGACAATCATGTGCTTCGGAGCACTCCTCATCATCACCAACAAGCCACGTATATAAATGGGGAGTACTTATGTTCTAAGCTCTTTTTCGTTATAAATATACCCTATCCATAATGCTTATCACTAAGTGTGGGATTCAAACCCGACAAACACATCTAAAGGATACATTTTAGATAGTTCAAACACTAAGTGTGGGATTTCACCCTGGTAAAATCTTAGAAGAACATCGAGGATGATGTTCCTTTAAGTGTGGGATAGCAGTAGTGTACACTACTGTAAAATGGATAATGGTATATGCTTGATTCTAAAATCGTTGCTCCTTAGACCCTGCTTCTCCAAAAAGTAACTCGAATTTTTTTTTAAAAAAATTCAAAATTAAGTTAAAAATATGTTGAAAATGAAAATTTTAGACGAAGAATGATTTACTTTGGGGAAGAAGGAAAAATAAAATACAAATTCTTTTGAAAAATTAGTTTAGTAATCCCATAAAGAGCACCGCATGACTAGGCACACAACAAACCAACTTTCGATTCGTGAGGTATCTTGAGCCATATAAAGCATTCATTTTTAATGATTCACTTTTTCGATTCTTGAGTGTGCCGATGTATGCGTTTAGAATCAGAACTTGCTCATGTTATGCATTTCGAATCCGAATTGGTGAGTGAAAAGGAGAACGAATCACTTCATTCTTAAACCCATCCATATACCCATAAATAAACACGTTATCCCTACCTTCTCGAAAGCATCCCTTAAACTTCATAGTAAGTCCCAAAGATGAAAGAAAAGAAGCTACAAGGATATGACGTCAAAGAAGAAAACCCAAGAAAGAAAATTCAAAGAAAAGAAAATCAATTGGAGAAAAAGACTCCTTCTGCAAACACCTAAAGAAAAGGGCGTCAATCCTCCCAAAAATTCCAACTTCACCAAAAAGAAACCAATGAAAAACCAACAAAACCCCCTCTCACATCACCAACACTTCACCCCAGAAACCCTACATCATCTCCCTTAGAATGATTGTGGCTAGATCAACTTCGCGCTCACCAAAAAGGTAACGATTTGATCCTCGATCAACCCTATGACGATAAACGATACATGACTGGCATTCAGAGTTATTGATAATACTAGAATTGGAAACCCTAAACACTTTGAGTGATTGGAGTGACCACCTTGAGAGGATCGCCTAGTCATGTATCCAAGATCAAAGATCAAAAGCATGCTCCTAAAGATTACAACCTTGTTTTCAAAGAACAAATATTTCATATTTTCCAAAAACCCCTTTAGTAAAAAGTTCCGCCTCAAAATACTTCATTATCTGCTTATCTTTAACCATGTTGTAATTCGAGTTTGCTTGAGGGCAAGCAAAGTTCTAAGTGTGGGATACTTGATATCGCATAAAAAGTCACATGTTTACTACCGATATCTCTCTCATTCTGGAACAATACTTGGCAGTTGTGGAATTAGTGAGGTGAGATGGTCCACAGATTCTGCAAGTCTGCTAATAATTCTGAGCGCATCCTCGGTTTCCCGCAGGCGCATCTCACATTCCTGCAACCTCGATTGTAAAATGGAGATCTCGTTTTGGTTACTGATTACTTGGTTATTGATATCGCGTAAAAAGTCACGTTTTTACTACCGATATCTCTCTCATTCTGGAACGATTCTTGGCATTTGAACTAAAAAAACACTCAAATTAATGAGAATCTGCCAAGAAGGTCAAAATAAGGTTGCACGATAAAAATCAAGCAAAACGGATGAAAAACAAAGATTCCACGCACGTTTGAAGATTCAAGGCATCAAAATAAGATTTAAAGACTAAAGTGCACATCATCAACATCCATCTTATCCAAGATATATGTTTTCAAAATACGAGTCAAACAAAAGAAGAATAAACAAAAACGGATAAAGAATGAAGATTCTACGCCCGTCGGAAGATTCAAATGATTCGCACGCAATATCTGGAGATAGGAAACTCATCTCAGGGATTTCTTTATATCAATATCTTTGTTTTTGAATTACGAATCCAACGCAAAAAGAATCAACGTAAATGGACGCATAACGAAGAAAATACGCACGAATTAAGAAACGCAACAAAAGACGGTGAACCGGGGCGGGTGGCAGCCAGCCGCCGCCGGCCACTACCACACTGCTGCCGGCAACCATGGTGGCGGTGCCTGCCACCTCCCCCCTATCCCATTTCCTCTTTTTGGTTCTTGCGTGTACCCGGTGCTACACCTTTACGCGATTGTACGTACCCGGTGCCACACCTTTACGCGATTGTACGTACCTGGTGCACCACCTTTTCCACCTTTTGCTAAAGTGTTCCTCAAGTTGCTAACGTGAGCCGAATTTCACCTATAAATAGGAGGCATGAGGCTTCATTTTAACACACACCATTCTTAGAACAATATACTAAAAATTAGTTTTTGGCTAGTTTAGGAGCTTGTTTAGAATAGAAGGAAAGTATGGAATTCATTGTAATCTTTGGGTGTAAGCTTGGAATTGTGTCAATTAATTCAAGTCTACTTTCTCCCGCATTTAATCATGGTGCTTTCTAATCCTTATCTATCTTAATTAATTACGTTTATATTGATTATGCTAGATTTAATTATTGCCATGATTAGAGAGTAGTATACTTATTGTGTTTGCTTGCGATGTAGTTAATTAATTATGGGATGATTTATAATCAAATATTAAAGATTGTTAGTATTGCTTTGATCGTCTTATTGCATGTTCTTATGTGATTGTTGCCTTAGCATCATCATAGTGGTAAAATATAAACGGTCTTAATTTTCGTGAAGTAATATAATGGCCCCTATTCGACTGTTAGTCGATATAGTACTGGAAACACTTCAAGGTGGAGTACAAATGTATGGAAGTAGAGTAACGACCGAAGGTAGTTATATTACGGACTAACATATAAAATGAGAAACCTAGTTTAATTAACCTTTCTAAATAGACTTTTAAACTTCAAATTAATCTAATCGCCTTTCCACCAATAAACGTGATTATAACACCTTTTAAACGACGTCCAATTGAAAGGTAGTCAGTCATCTATGTCAATATAATTTGTCAAAGGTATGAAACTATGGAACTGCAAGGCTACAATGGGGATTATCGTAGGACAAGACATGGCCAAGGTTTGAAGCGGCGGAACCACTTTAAGTGAGGAATGCTATGGATAATTAGGGGATTTATTGGGTAGTCTTAAGCAAGGGCTAGTTTAAAGTCATAAATGAACTTTTTAAATATACGAATCTGTTAGGATGATGAGGAATCGTTATATAATTCAGTTATGTCTAGTACCTTAAGATTTTGTTCCCGTTCATATGAAAGTATTATTAAACCATAATTAAGATTTTGCTTATTATTGTAAATACTTTTTAATGTTACCTTAACCTAGCTCCTGGTGTAACATGCTAATGGAATTTTAATTAGTAGGGAATCTAGTGTTTACATACAAGTATTCAAGAATGATAATTAACTAATATATTTCAAAACAGTTTCTCCAAACATCATCCCATAACTTAATTAACGAAGTCTCGGCAAACACTATCTTTATTTATCTGCTTTATCTTTTATTTTCGCTTTTATTTATTTACTTGCCTAAGTTAGTTAATAGAAAAACCGAAACTCCCCCACAATTTCATAAACCCTTCACTAGTTTGAAAGCCCTCATCTGCCACGCCTTAGTTTCAATTCAGTCGGTTTGAAGAACGACTGTAGGTCATACCTACTACTTGCTCACCCTTTGGATTAGGATTGTTAGGGAAAACTTAGGCCCCGCAATTACAAATTTAAAACACCCATTGATGCCCGTCGCCAGTAGCCGGTGCAACGACAAGGGTAAAATCCTTAGCGACCGCTGGTGACGCATAAGTTATGAACGATCTCCATGGTTTGTGTGGTATCTTCCTTTTGGTCGTGAGTTCGGGTCAAGGTTTCAGAGATGTCCGCTTGACCTATGTATAACTGGGCGATACCGCCCTGAGTTTGCTCCATCCAGTTAGAGCGAATATTGCGTTGTTCGATTTCCATGTTGCGTAGCCTGCTTTCGTGGCGGTGCACTCGAGCAGCTAACACGGGAACAGTGAAGTGAGTAGGTTCTTAGGTATAAGGAGAGGCCTCCATCCTGGAAAAACCTCCATTAGTTGCGGGGTGTTGGATTCCTTCCTCGTCCCTCTAGGTGTTGAGTCGTTCTGATAACCATCGCCATTGGCTCGTTGTTGTTTGCCTTTAGGGCTGGGCATTGAGTCGGTTTTGAGTGGAATATGGGCTAGCTCGAGGCAACCCAGTGTTCCTCCTAGCTACCCTCGAGTTTCGTGATCCATATGGATGAGAGGGAGACAAATTGGGTGGTGTGTTTGCAAATTCTTAGACAAAGCGTAGAAAGAATGAGGCCTTGATGGCACCCAAAAGCGTCGGTGTCGTTGATGGTAACTAATTGGGCACCAACAGGGGTTTTAAAATTTATAAATAGCGGGGCTTAAATTATATGTACTACCTACTCTGGTTAGTAAGCGGTAAGTATAACCTAAGATCGTTCTATGAATCCAACCGTGTGGTGATTAAAGTTAGCACTTTTGGTAGGGAAGTATTTGGGATGGAACAAAGTAGGTAGGTTTGGGGTTTTTTAAACTAAAGACAAGTAATTAAAATGCGGGAAAGTAAATTGCAGGAAATTAAAGTACAGGAAAGTAGATAAAGATAAAGATGTGATTGCTGAGATTTCGATAATTAATGTTTCGTGATGACAGACTAAATAGGGGTGAAACTTAATATAATAAGTAAACTATTAGGTGTAAACTCTAGAATCCTACCAACTAAATTTCCCACTGGCATGTCACTAGGAACTAGGTTATCATGATTCTGATCGGAGCAACACGCCAACTTCCAATACCTATCTATATGAGAGATAAGCAACCTATTTTGGTTTTATACCGAGGTGCATGAATCAGTGGCGTATCGTCTCATAGGTCCGACCGTTCTTAACCCCTAAGATAGTTTACTGTTCTATTAGCATGCAGATTAATAACTTTGTATGTTTAGACTGCCTATTTTATAAGACCTAGAGGTTTGAATATCCTAAGTCACTTGGACTTTCACTTTCATTCCTAAGTCTTATTTATAACTGATTAGATTCCGGTTTCTTTGACTTATGACTTAAATCTCTCCTTTTCAAACAGTTATACATCCCTGGATTATTCGCAGTTGTTAAAAACGTGTTTCATATGCAGACCATGCCTTTCAGTAATTAGACTGTGTACTTTACATGGTAATTCCATGGCTTCTTACGTCCAACATGCGGTCAAGATTAATTGACAGTGAAAGTGACACTCTAAACTAATTAAAAGTAAAGCAGTGCGGAAATGTAAACCTAATATATACGACGAGTGGTTTCACTGTGTCTTACTTATTGCATGTCATGGGCACAGATAACTACTTACCATAATTAAGGTTGATCAGGTCCTAATTACTAGGTTGCAGTCACGTGGAAAACCAGAAAGGGTACTCCATAGATTAAACTTAAGTTCATAAGGTTTTAACAGTACATGAGTTATTATTTCCTATTTTGTCTGAACGTATTTTACGAACATTACTTTGTAATGCATTGACTTTCATAGGATACACCCGTTAGTTGTGAAGTTGTATTATCCTTTTGAAATTCCAACTGTTAAACCAGAGATGATTCCAGTGATATGACTACCTTCGGTCTTTTATGACTTCCATACATTTGTACTTTTCTCGAAAGCATTTCCAGTACTATATCGAATAAACAGTCGAATAGGGGCCATCATATCACTTTACGATTGTCGTGCATTAATTATATAATGTGATCCCTACTTATAATTATCTACATCATCAACAATCACAATAATAAAGTACTCGCAATTCATGGCAACAAATAAATCACATACCAGGCAATAACACATATTAAAATATGAAATGAGACAGGTAAAATAAGAGTTTAGATATCACACAAAATGCGTAGCAGTGTATTATTATGATTGACAACTCTTTTGCACGTACAAAGATTGATCTCCGAATCCCTAGCGTTCGCCCTAGCTTCTATATTAATCCGTAGATTAATTACAATAATCCTAGAATGAGAAAGACTAAACAATACAAGAGATTTCCTAAAGAAAGTGTGTAATACTTGTAGTTTGTGTTGAAAGAGTGTGTGTTTCAACTAAACCAAAGCCCTCCTATTTATAGGGGAATTTTGGCTCATGTTAGCATGATGAGGAGCACTTTAGCAAAAGGTGGAAAAGGTGGTGCACCAAGTACGTACAATCGCGGAAAGGTGTGGCACCGGGTACGAACAATCGCGTAAAGGTGTGGCACCGAGTACACGAAAGGACCAAAAAGCAGAAACGAGATGGGGAGGGGTGGCCGGTGCCGCCACCATGGTGGCCGGCGGCGGCTGGTGGCTGGCCGGCGGCGGCTAGCTGCCATTCGCCCTGGTCCGTCGTCTTTCGCTACGTTTCTTAATTCGCGCGTGTTTTCTTTGTTATGCGTCCGTTTTTATCGATTCTTTTTTCGTTGGATTCTTATATCAAAAACGAAGATTTTTATATAAAGAAATCCCAAATTTGATCTTTCTATCTCCAGATGTTGCGTACGAATCATTTGAATTTTCCGGCGGGCGTAGAATCTTCATTCTTTATCCGTTTTTGTTGATTCTTCTTCTGTTAGACTCGTATTTTGAAAACGAACATCTTGGATAAGATGGATGTTGATGATGGGCACTTTAGTCTTTAAATCTTTTTTTGATGCCTTGAATCTTCAAACGTGCGTGGAATCTTCGTTTTTCATCCGTTTTGCTTGATTTTTATCGTGCAACCTTATTTTTACCTTCTTGGCAGATTCTCATTGATTTGAGTGTTATTTGAGTTCAAATTCCAAGAATCATTCCAGAATGAGAGAGATATTGGTAGTAATAACGTGACTATCTACGCGATATCAAGTATCCCACACTTAGAACTTTGCTTATCCTCAAGCAAACTCATCCAGAAAGCCTTTTAGTAGGATTCTAATTTGCAATTTTTCTTAGGAATGCCATTTCCAGAGAATAAAATATTCCAGTTATGAGGGAGCTTTTCATGAGAAACTAATAGTTTAGAATTTGATACCTTCTTTGAGCAACTCAGATGGTGATCATGACTAGCCAATCCTTACAGTGGGTCACTCAAATCACTCAAGTGTTTAGGGTTTCCTACTTGCTAGTGTCAATCACTCAGATAGCCAGTTATGCAGCATTCTCGTCATAGGCTTGATCAAGAATCAAATCTCCATCACTTTGGATGAGAACGACAGTAATCTTTCAAGATATCTTAGAAGGAATCGGGTTTTTGGTTTTGAGGAAGTTGTGAAGGGGAGTGTGATGGTTTTTTCTTATATTTTCTCGAAGCTAAAGTGCTTTCTTTTAGGAGGTCTCTTTTTGAAATCTCAGACTTTTAAAAAGACTTCATAGTGCAACCCTTTTTGGATATTAGTTTCCTTTTTCTGGCCTTTTTCTTGGTAGTGCCGGCATAATGGTTCTTTGTTTTCTTTCTTTTTCTCATTTTTCTTTCTACTATGTCGGACTTACCAATGAATATGTGTTATTTTAGCCCGAAAGATTTCTTTGAGTGTTGGGTTATGAGGTTATGTTGTCTTTTCTTTGAAGAAATTTGAGAAATCGAGAGTGTCTCTGAGAAATCTTGAAAGATGTGACTTTCATAGGTTCGGGATAAATAAAGGGAGGTTTTGGTTGGGTGCGAAGACTGAGTGGATATTTGGTGTTTGGAAGGTGTAAAGAAGGTTTTGGTTGAAGAGTGGATGTTTGGTGTTTGGAAGGTGTGTAGATTCCTAAGAAAGTATCAAGACAGATTGTTCCTATGCCACATATGGCACTCATTGGTGTGATCTCGAAATGTATTGCAAGAGCAAGTTCTAATTCAAATGCATACATCAGCACACACATGAAACAAAAAGTGAAGCATTTTTAAGATGAATGCTACTTATGGGCTCAAACCTCATGAATTGAATGTTTTGGTCAATGTGTGCCTAGTCATGTGTTGCCCTTTTTGTCCTTGAGAACTCGTTTCTTACTGTATTTTATATTTTCGGGAAATAGAAGTTCTAAAAATGTTGCTTTTGAATCTGAAAGAAAAATTTAAAATTTCTCTATTTTTAGCCTTTTAATGAAAATATTGTTTGTTTTACGGACAAGAGGTCAAACTTGCGGTTGCTACCGTATATCCCACACTTAGAGGAACATTGTCCCTGATGTTCGAATCTTATTTATTGAGTACCTCTTGTCGAAGTATCCCACACTTAGAGATTCTACTTATTTCCGGATTGTTATGTAAGTGTTATGTGGTTTTGGGGATCCCACACTTAGTTTTGGAGATACCGGATTAGATAATCGAAGCTTTAAATAGATGGAGAGTTTTTGGACGGGTTACCGATTTTTTTGCGCGTACTATCAGTGTCCTTCATGGAAAGGTCCACGGCTTCCTTTAATCTTCGATAAATAGTGGTTGGTTCAAATAAACATTCCACTCAACAATCAAATAATAGCTGCTAATAAGAAAAGTAAAGTTTTAGCATAATAAAGTAATAAATAGATAGAGGTGATGTCTATGCATCCATAATACATCAATACCACTAATGGTAATATAGTCTGCTAGAAAGTAGAAAGAAGTCAGAAAGTGGAGCAATCTAGTGCTCTACTGGTGGTGAAGCTGCTGCGGTAGACTTGATAGGTCCAAGAGAGGTCTCGTCTGATGAAGAGTCGTCATACTGACAGTGAGTGCCTTTGTCTGAGGCATCATGGTCAACTCCTGCTTCTGGTGTACCGATCGTCAGAACTCCATTTTGTATCAGCTGATCTACAAAAGGTCCTGCAGGCATGTCGAAATTGTTAAGTGGGTACATAGGTGATTCCTGTTGGGTGTGCCCTTTGAATATGTCTGTCTGCCTGTGAGAAGATACTGGATTAGGCAAAACAACTGTATGGGTGGTATGTCTGGCAATCCTGTGACTTTGAACAGTGATGGTTCGAGCGGAGACTCTGGATATCCTGCTGCCTCTGTGAACCCTGACTGACCCAACGACTGATGGGACAGGCTGTCTCGTGATGGGAGCCTGTGCTGGAGGTGGCTATGGTCTAGGAGGCATAGTTCGAGGGGGTAGATTACGACCACGGGCTGGATATGGGTGAGGTGCTGGAGTAGGAACTGCAGGGGGATATATGTGTGGTGGTGCTCAGCCCAATCCATATGGTAAGTCAGGAAGTGGGCTCACGGGTATCCCTACTGTCTGCTGTCTTATTTCCTTATAACAATATACCTGCATTAGCATCAGCCAGTACCAATAGTCTGAACCCGGGGGAGTCCCATAGTGATAGATGTATGCTGGTGTCTGAATTCTGGGGGCAGGGGTGGAAGGTCCTGCCTTAACAGGCGGTGGTACTGCTAGTGGTGGTGGTGGGAGGTCATCATCATCATTATCATTACTCTCATCTCCATCCTTGTCGGTATCTGAATCACTAGGCTCTCTTTGCTGTTTCCTTTTCTTTGCCTCTCTTTGTAGAAATAGTCCTGGTATCAATGTGTCAATACTCTCATGATCCAAAAGTCGTGCCCTAATGTAGACAGTGCCATCTCTCATAATCCGGAGTATGTCCATACTCCTCAGAAAATAGTAATCCACTGGCTGGGCACTCCATCCTGGCATGCTCTTAAATCTTTCTACCTCTGCTGTCCTAAGCAATCTCATTCGTCGGATAAGTCTTGTGATCACTAGGCCCATGTAAGATCTCTTTGCACCAAAATCTTTCTCCTCTAGGATCTGCTGGTCGACTAAATGTGCAACCTGAATGTTCTTTCTCTCGAGGATACTTGCCATTAAGGCAACATCAAATGCTGCAACTCGACCGCTTGTCGTGTGTTTTCCATTAAGTGAACAAGCTATTAGTTTGTGCAAGATTTGCAGGACTGGGTCTCTGAGTTGTGTAGCCTTGATACCCGAGAAATATGGTTTTGGTGACCAATGGCTCCATGCCTAGGCGTGTGTGGTCATGATGGAAATCGAGGTGGCTCCACCAGTGAATAGAGGGGAATGTATCTCCTCCGGGGTGTACAGATCCTAGTGCTGGGAAAATTGGGCTAGTGTCAAGGTGAATAAACTGCCCATGTACCGAAATGTGATCAAACCATCTCCAACTCTACTCCTTGTCTCAAATGTGTAAGTGGTCATGATCTCTGTAACCATCTCCATATATACTCGTTCATCAATACTGAATAGCCTCTTGAAGGACTCGAACTGCTGATCCCCAACTGGATAACTGAGTAGGCTTTCAAGTCTCTGTCCGAATCCTAATACCTGTAACTTGTCCCAGTCAACATATCTTAAACGACCGAACTTCTTGTCTCTCCAGATGTGTGCCATCTGGTCGTAGTGAGGCGTGGCACTAAGATAGGTGAGAGGTCCTGTAAGAGGTCGTGTTTGGCTTAGCTTCTTCTTTGGTGACATGGTATCTGAGAACATTTAAAAAATAATGGATCTTTTAAGGAAGAGAAATTCAAAGCACGTTTTGAAGTTTCTTATTGAAATTTCGAAGTGAGGGCTTTTAAATTTTTGACAATTCCAAGATTTCATTAAGCATTCAATGTTCCCAAGCAATGAATAATCAATATTATTAATACTAAGGTAATATCGACATTAGAAAAATATATGGTCTCGAGATGGCAATTTTATTGTGAAATATTGTCATTTCCAAAGTTTGGTGCTACCCAAGTTTGAAATGTCAAGATTTCACAACTTATAGTTATATCATTTAGTAAGGTTTGACTTTTAGGAGTCCAATTTGAAGTAAGGTTTTTGAATAAAAATTTTGAAAATAATTTGCTTAAAAGATTTAATACTTCAATTTGACTTTTTAGGTCTTTCCTCAAACGATATTTTCAAGTTTTCGCATGCCATCATTTTAACCTATGCATACATGATTCAAACTATTCAAGCATTTCCTAATTGGTGAACAGGCTAGGTTATGCACAAAAAGTCATCATATCCATGTGTTTGGTTTAGTTCAAGACTTTTATTTAAAATAATGATACTCTAGTTATATTGCCTAGTTTGACTAGTCAAGCAAGTACAAGCATCCTAGTAAGCAAGAATGGTCAAGTGATCTTGGTCTACTATTCTATTCATGCAAGCTAGTTAACTTTTTCTTTATTTTTTTTTTTAAAAAAAATCAACCTTGCAAGTCCTAATTTATCCGTATTATGCAATTAACATAGATCAAAACACCCTAATTACTTAAGTACTTAGATACTAACACTTAATCAAGCAAAATTTTAGACTTAATCAATTGGTCAAAGTTCATTCTTTTGATAAAGTCAAACATGTGTTAGTGGTAGTAGCATGTAGTTCCTAAGCATCTAACCAAGGAAAGCACTAATTTCTAACTTCAAGAAATAAGCTCTTTCAAGATTAAGATGGGTTTTATGATCATACCTTAGGTTTGATGGATAAAACTTGAAAATAATCGTACAACCATGAAGAGCATGCAAATATGAGTTCAAAATATACAAGATCACAAGTTTTGGTGGAGTTTTGATGGTGGTTTCATGGTGGTCATGGGGTTGGCCGGTTTTGGAGAAGAGAGGGGAAGAAGAAGAAATTTTCTTCTTATTTTTGAATCATGAGGAATGTATGGTGTGACACCCGACCAATTAGGATTTGTGTTAGTGCCTAATCATTGTACTTATACATGTAATGAGTTATATTTAGGGCTAATTATGTGTATCACTATGTGTATTGATATATGTTTATATATATATACACACGTATGCGATTTGTTTAAATCGTACATTTCACTATCGGATGAATTCCGATACATTATAAATGCGGACGTTGGTGAACAAAATGCTAAATAGTGTGAAATTATTTAATAAACTCAAAAATCTCTAAATATTATGTTGATAATATTTAACATGTAAAACGTAACGTATAAAGTATCATAAACGCGACGAAAATGCGCGGAACGCACCCGACAACCAAATGAAAGCCAAAATATATTTTATAAGTTTAAAATATATCATTCGAGTAAAACTTTCATTTAAAATATTGTATTTTAAATCGATAACGAAAAACGGATAATTAAAACGTTACGCGATTTAACCTCCGTAAAATGTGCACGTAAATCGAGGCCAATAAATTAACGGAACATTTTTATAAATGTTTTTAAGTATTTTAATGAATACTTCAATCAATAATATCGAGATTTTAATCGTTATCTAAAATACGAGTATTAAACGTTTAACGTCTAAATAAACGTCGAAACGAACGGGTAAACGGGCACCACGCGTAACGCGGTTTGGGGAATCAAATTAACACAATGACTTGGGGTGGGGCCCATGAAAAATCAGCAAATTTTTCCCACCCACAAGCACCCCATGTGCCATTGCTTCTTTGACCATCTCAAACCCCCACACTTCAATCTCATTTGCACTCAAACAATCACATATACTCCTCTCCCTACTCCCTCTCTCCCATCGATTTTCACCACCATCACACTCACAAAAATCAGTTTAATCATCACCCATATTCATCATCATTCACCAAATATAACAAGAATCAAGAACAAGGAGGAGGAAGAAACAAGAATCAAGCTTCTTTTCATCACCACCATCTTCTCTTCATCATCTTTGTTACAGTCTGCGGACACTCATTTACATTTAAACGCAAGTACAAAACACGATATATTGACTGCATGAGTTTGCTCTACTAATCATAAAGTCCTCTACCACATAGTTTGTTAATATGGATTTAGCGTGAATGTTAGTGTATGGTACCATATGGGATTGACAATCCCCGTCCGAGGTAGTCGCGCTACCACGACTGCGGTCGAACGGACGCATTATCATTTGTACATACGAGTGTAGATTAGGCACTCGCAGGGAGGCATGCACGATCGGGCACTTAATTGTGATTCCTGACACCTCAGTTAAGCTCGAACTATGGGCTCATGGCAGTAATATACACATTTTATGATTGATTTCATACATAACTATATCTTGCGGTTCATACAGTATTTTTACTATCAAACATGTGAGCTCACCAGCTTTTAGCTGACCTTTTAGCATGTATTCTTAGGTATTCAACAGCTGTAGGCTTGCACTCAGGAATTAGCTTAGCTCGAGTCAGCATGCAAACATCAGAGATTTTATTGCATTAATATTTTTTGTATAAGTATTTATGCTAGGAAATCTCTCCTATTCAGAACACGAGCTAATGTATTTGGTACAACTGATGTAAACTTTTATGGAATTAATGTATTTTGTTAAAACGACACATATAGAGTCGTTCATTATATATCTTTGTGCTTGATTACCTTGATTAGTCGCACCCAAAGTATGCTTCCGCTAATCACGAATTTAGGGGTGCGACATATTGAAGGTTTTAGTGGTCCCTAGGAATATGTGTCATGTCCTTAAGTACCATATTCCTTACACATGGTCCCCATTGTACTCTAAGATTAAGCCTAATGCTCTAGATCAATTCCTAATGTCCTATTAATTGTAAGTACGAATCTTAAGTATACTTATTGTAACTAGTTACTTGTTGGTTCCTTGTTACGTTATAAATAATTTAAGAAACGCGTAAATTACTGTGGGATAATTATAATTAATCTAAGATATTAAACTTAGTATGTTTTTGGGTGTTTTAAAATCTTTGTCTGATGATGGTTTGTAGAATGTACAAATGTTTCGGCTAATCGCTTTTAAAAGGTGTGCATTCTTTTAGACGCGCGCATGTTTTCAGACAACATTTAAAAACGTTTTCTAATTTTAAAGGAAACTTTCAAGAATTGATTATATTAATATATGTATTAAAATATGCTCATTTAAAGTCGCGAGCTTCGACCACTTCGGATAGAATTGTTTTACGATTTGTTCCGATCCCTCCA
The DNA here is from genome assembly GCA_963422505.1 of Pseudognaphalium luteoalbum. NCBI lineage: Eukaryota > Viridiplantae > Streptophyta > Magnoliopsida > Asterales > Asteraceae > Pseudognaphalium > Pseudognaphalium luteoalbum. The sequence continues at coordinate 57,553,540 of OY730196.1, forward strand.
TAGGGAAAGGTTCGAGATTCGCTCCCTCAAGTGAACGTTTTTAAGTACAAAACATTTTGAAATTTCTGAGATGACGTTATAAACTAAATAGTAATGACTATTCTCTAGTTTCCCTAGGACTTCTCGTTCTTCGTATCCCAAATTGACAAGATCGCTGATTAACCTATTATATGCCTTTCTTATCTTTTTAGGGTTTGACAAACCGTCGCATCTCCCTTGGTCTTTATAATTTAGATCATGAGTGAGTTTATCTAAGACTTCCAGAAATGTTTTCTCTTCCCGCGAATCAGGTTCTCCGGTTGTAGAATTGACTATCCTAACGAGTTTACTGAATTGTGCTTTTTGTGTGGAAGTGAAAGGGTATTTGGTAAAGGCGAAGATTCGAACAAGCTTAATGTGAAGGTCTTTTCTTTTAGTGAAGAGGGCTGTATCGATTCTTTCCTTGGCGGAATCAGGAAAAACGTCTCGCAATTTTGAGATCAAGTAAGAGGCGGGGTCAACAAAGAATGGAATTTTACCAGGGATGATGATAGGAATCATCGGGTCCCATTCTATCCAGAACTCAAGTTCATTGATCATTGTAACGACATTGTGATGGATTAATATCATAGATATTGGGAGGAAATCCATGTCGGCAAGTGATTCAAAAAGTGGATCTAAATCTGCTATGAACTTTAGTTCTTGATCTCTGAAATTAGAGGAAGTTCTTTCGCAGTTGCTATGAACTTTAGTTCATGAATTTTACTTGTTCTTCAAGATTGGTAATCTTTTCTCGTTGTTCGTACGAAAGAGGAAGGTCAGAGGAGTTTAATTTCCTAAGGAATGTCCTATAGACGTCTATTCTACGAAAAGGATTGAAAGATGCGCCTAAGGGGCATTCTTTAAAAACTTGATGGCACGTGAAAGCGTCAGTGTTGTTGATGGTAACTAATCGGGCGCCAACAGGGGTTTTTTTGGCTCGACTGAGGGAACCTTATCCACCACTCGATAGATGGTGTATTGGTGTTCATTTGAAAAGAATGAAAAGATACCGTCATTACGAGAATTTGACAGAGTTTTGTCATACACTGAAGTTTCGGGAATGAGGGTAATTAGGTCACATAATTTCGGAGGTTTTACTTCATAATCTTCTTCGGGAAAGTATTTGAAGTGGACAAAATTTGGTAATTGAGGCAATTGCAAAGTTGGAGAGTGATCTTCTGGGGATGATGCTAGGTCAGGCAACTGATCCGTGTTATCCAAGTCCAGACAATGTTATGGAATAGAAAGTAAGGTCCTAAATTCTTCTAGGGTTTCAGAAGTTTCTTTAGCTTTAGAGGGTGAAAAGAAATCAGATCCTATTTCTCCTACTAAGTAGTCAAAGAATTTCATGTCGTCCATTGCCATCAGTTCATCCTTCGAAATGAGGCAAGAAGTGGGTTTTTGAGTTGTCATTTTTGAACTAATATTATCCTAGTTAACTAATACTAAATTAACACTAAATTACTTAAATTAACTTTCGAAAGATTTCTGAGAAGTATTCGATCAGAAGGATCTTCTAAATACTACTACTTAAGGTGGCTTTAAATCGTACGTTTATGATTCCCCAGCAGCGACGCCAAAAACTTGATGGCACCCGAAAGTGTCAGTGTCATTGATGGTAACTAATCGGGCGCCAACAGGGGTTTAAAAAATTATAAATAGGTGGGCTTAAATCATATGTACTACCTACTCTGGTTAGTAAGCAGTAAGTATAATCTAAGATCGTTCTATGAATCCAACCGTGTGGTGATTATAGTTAGCACTTTTGGTACGGAAGTATTTGGGATGGAACAAAGTAGGTAGGTTTGGGGGTTTTTTAAACTAAAGACAAGTAATTAAAATGCAGGAAAGTAAATTGCAGGAAATTAAAGTACAGGAAAGCAGATAAAGATAAAGATGTGATTGCTGAGATTTCGATAATTAATGTTTCGGGATGACAGACTAAATAGGGGTGAAACTTAATATAATAAGTAAACTATTAGGTGTAAACTCTAGAATCCTACCAACTAAATTTCCCATTGGCATGTCACTAGGAACTAGGTTATCATGATTCTGATCGGAGCAACACGCCAACTTCCAATACCTATCTGTATGAGAGATAAGCAACCTATTTTGGTTTTATACCGAGGTGCATGAATCAGTGGCGCATCGTCTCATAGGTCCGACCGTTCTTAACCCCTAAGATAGTTTACTGTTCTATTAGCATGCAGATTAATAACTTTGTATGTTTAGACCGCCGATTTTATAAGACCTGGAAGTTTAAATGTGACACCCGTCAAATTAGGACTAGTAATTAGTGCCTAATCAAGCGTAATACATGTAATTAGTTATGTGTTAGGCTAATTAATGTATCAATATATATATTGTTTAATATATATACAATTATGCGATTTGATTAAATCGTGCAATTTCAAATCGAATGTAATTCGGTTCAATTAATATGGACGTTGGTGAACAATTTTATTAAATAATATAATATTATTTAATACAACCATTATACCCAAGATATTATTTTAATAATATTTTGTAGTAAATTCGTATCGTACAAACAAACGTCTACGCAATTAAAACATTAAACGCGCAAACAAATAGAAACAAGTTAAAGTTATATTTTATAACGCAACCATTAGGTATTTAGTAAAATACTTCAACAAAAATATTGGGTAATTATTCGTATATTTAAAAGTATAAAATAAACATTTAACGTTTAAACGAGCGGGAGAACGAACATCGCACGGAGCGCGATTGCGGGGACTGAAAAAGGTGAGGCTTTCACCTACACCCCACCTCCACTTTCCCTCTTTCTTTCATTTACATTCATCAAAAACACACACACACCACTAAACACTCTCTAACCCATCACCACCATACTTTCGGATTTATCAAATCCGACCACAAAACTTACATTTTCGGAATCACCATCAAGCAAGGAACAAGATTTACAAAAGCATCATCATCATTTTCGGCCTCCTCTAGCTCCGATTTGAAATTGTAAGAAATTCTCTAAATATTTAGATCTACTCATTTTGGTGTAATATTTCGGTGTTATAATGTTTACACAACTTAGTATTGTCCAAATGTATGAGGAAAACATGATTTTATAGCCTAAAAACGAGTTAGATTTGGGTTTTGGGTTTGAAAACCACGACAGTCGCTGGGGACTGTCTGAGTGTTCATCTTTGCGACACAAGCCTTGTGTCGCATAAGATCCTTTATGTCGTACCTTGTGTCGTAGAAACCTAGTTGTGTCGGACCTTTTGCGACACAATATTGTGTCGTACCTTATGTCGCAAATCCCATGCGACACAATCACTATGTCGCTGTTAAATCAGCATCGTACACTTATGCGACACAACCCTTGTGTCGCTAAGCTCTTGTGTCGCATTCTTATGCGACACAACCCTTGTGTCGCATACATGACCATTGTGTCGCATGCTGTGTCGCTAAAAACAGAGAGTTTAAAACTCATTTTTCACTAAGTTTTGAGACTCAAAATTTGACACTCAATTTCACCGAAATTCAAGTCCAGATGCGTTTTTCACCAAAGCTCGACCCCAGCCAGGGGCTCTGCCCCTTGGACCCCGCCAGGGGCTGCCGCCCCTTGGACCCCGCTACCAGGGGCGCTGCCCCCGGACCCCCGTCATTAACGGGCTTCGCCCTCACCCTAGGGTCACGAGTAACAGTGTTACATCTAAACTTTCACACCAAGTGTAAAACTTGTATAACATCAAACACGAATACGATACAACTTCTATAACACAATGGAATTTATTTTTAGTATAATGCTTCAAAATCATCAAAATAATGATATGGGATTACCATTACAAACAAATCACCAACGGGCCATACACATTTTCAAAACACAAGTCAAACAACCAAATCGTAGTAATTTGGATAATTCAATTAACCAAATCGTAGTAATTTGGACATTCTAAGTTGGACGAACAATTACAAGGGCAGTCTTTCGAGATGCCTACTCATGTTATAACCATTGTGTGTCTTGGACACTCTCAGGCTACAAGTCTTCGGACATCAATCCACCGCTAATCAATTCAAGTTTATTAATTTAATCGCTCAAGGCTCAGGTGAGTCTCATAGCCCCTATTTTACTGTTTTTCATTAAGGGGTGTGATATTATTGCTCGTTTTGTTTTACAAGTAGAACGCAAGTACAATTCAATCAAATACTACATGAGTTGTTTTCAACTAATCAATAAAGCCCTCCATAGCATAGTCTGGTAATACATCTGTAGCGTGAATGTTAGTATATAATATCATATAGGATTGACAATCCTCGTCCGGGTTAGCACACACTAACTGGTCAAACGGACGTATTAGCATTTGGGAAGACGAGTGTGGATTAGGCACTCGTAGGAGGCAACTCAGTTAGGTTTCCTTAATTGGACCTGACACTCAAGTTAAGCTCAGACTATGTGCTCATGGCTGTATAACTTTTATTTTGCTTAATTGCATTTTAAATTCAATTATAAAATCTTGCGGTTCATACAAATATATGTTGATATACAAACCTGTGAGCTCACCAGCGTTTCGCTGACCCATTTTAGCATGTATCACAGGTGACCAGCAGTAGGTTGGACTGCTTAATCAAGATCCATTAGCTCGAGTCAGCATGCAAACAATCAGAGATTTAGCTGCATTATTACATTTTGTATAGTTTAATTATGTACTTAAATCTCTCAATTTCAAAAGGAGCTAATGTAAACAATATTTTGATGTAAAGTTTTATTTTATCAATATCAATGTAAAACGACGCATGTAGTGGTCGTTCATTATTAATCTCTGTGCTTTGATTATTGATTAGTAACACCCAAATCCTGCTTCCGCTAAACAATAAATTTGGGGGTGTTACATTAAATATCCTAAGTCACTTGGAATTTCACTTTCATTCCTAAGTATTATTTATAATTGATAAACGCGCATAAGTACTATATTTAAGTAGTATTTTACCCTTATTCTTGTATGTTTTAATTGCAATTATTTGAGTTTAGGTACTGATTTCGTTCATATTTGCAATTAGATGTGGAAATGAAGTGTTTTTGGAGAAAGGAACAGAAAACGATCGATAAACGAGTTAAATGATGTATTTTTGAAGAATAAATCGAAGTTGGAAGATCAAAGAGAGAAAATGCAAGAAGCGACTGGAAATTCATTCCATACGCCGTATGGAATATCCATACGCCGTATGGGATGAGGCGGTGGAGGCCTAGAGCATGCGAATTTGGGCTGGGCTTATTTCAAATCCATATGCCGTATGGAAATCCATACGCCGTATGGATGGTTTTTCCAGAATAGTATAAAACGCGTTTTAAACCCTAAAAATAGAGGAGATCGACTAGGGTTTATTTCTTACGACTGGTTTCGAACCCAGAAGGTAAATTACGGCTTTTAGGAGTATTTTGGAGGCACGAAGGATCATTATTGAAGTATATTCATTCTAGTTCTTCGTGAGTCGTCTTTTGGTTTGTAACTACTCTTATTATTTCGATATCATTGCTGAATTTGTTATTGATTTATCTGAGTTTTATTATTCTTATGATGAATTGAACGATTTAATTAGTTTTGTATGTAATGAAGCTTGGATTATGATTATTTAACGATTATTATTGCATATTGAATAAGTTATTTGATTGAAGACTATTATATTGCTCATAGAACCTTAATTATTTGTGGTTGAAATTCATTATTTCTTAGCGTGATTAATATTATTAATGAGATTAAGTTCCTTTAGTATTATTGATTATTGATGGTTAGTAAAACTAGGTTTTTAACCAATGCTTAACATATTGAGTTTGAGAGGTTAAGAAAATAAGAATTATACAACCTAAGGTGAATAAGACAATAAGAATTTATTGGGTTTTGTTCATTCATGCCAAAAGGGTTAATTATAGTTAGTCGTGAATACGTAATGCTCAATTTAGGGAAAAGCACACAATAGACTAATAATCTTGTGACAACGGACCGTTGTTTAATGTGGATCCTTAAATTGTAGGAATTAGTTAGCCTGAACCGGAGACTAGTTCACATTCAACTGTAGATCTTTGATTAGTGATTAAGTTGATATAAAATAAATCACAATTAAATAATCATTATGCAAAAGGAATCGGAATATATGAATCTGAGTGATGTTATTTATACAGTTAATTGTTCCTTCCTATTATTTCCTATCTGTCATTTAGTTTAAAGTATTTTATTATTTTCTATTTATATAAATAAACCACCATTCCTGAGACCGACTCGGACTTACCAAGTCTATACTATCGTTCGATCGGGTATTCTTGCCTGGTTTGTGTGAAAAGTATAAATAAGGTATTTCCATTTATAAATAATAAAACTAGAGTCCTCACATGAGACATCAAGTTTTTGGCGCCGCTGCCGGGGAACGGTTGCGTTTTGTTTATTTAAATAGGAATTAATAATTGTAAAATTTTATATTATAATTTTTGTTAATTAAAATTTTGTAAACGTTGTCAAATTAATTTAATTAATTATTATAGCAAGTTTTGTTTGATAATTGGTTGAATCAAGGTACGCTTATTTGGTTAAGTCTTTGTGGAATTTGTTTCAACCGGCGGTTAGTAACACTAACCGCCGGTTGGTCTTCTGTAATTTATTTATGTATATGTTAGTCATTTTAGTATAAGTTTTTTTTAATTGTTATTTTTCGTCTAACTTGTTTTTCGTTAGTTGTGTTGTGCATTCCAGATAATTGTTATTTAGGTTTTGATCCAATGGCAAGGAGTTACGAGAGCTTGCGAACGATAACAACATTGTTAGGAGAAACCCTGATAGTTCTAGTTCGAGTTCTGATAACACAGTGCCATCTTTTACGCATTTAGGTCGTAGAGAAGTGCCCATCACATCATCCTGTCATGATTTGTTAAATGCTATTGAGAAATTCAGATGGGACATTCCTTTCACAGCTGAACTGATAAGAAGATCTTCCATTTATTTTACTGAGAGTCAACTAGTTCTGATCCAGAATGTGTTAGATACTGCGGATATAGAGAGACAGTTTGGGTATGAACAACATTTTATTGAGGCTCTTATTGATTTTGAGGCCTCTTTGGATTTGATGCGCACCGAGGTGTCCGTGTGAAGACGGCGCTCGGACCGTGATCGTGGGTGTTTTAAATTTGTATTTGCTGGGGTCTAAGTGTGACTTACTGATACTGAACCAAAAGGCTAGTAGATGGTAAGTATGACCTAGAGTCGTTCTTAAAGAGAAACTGAATTGAAACAGAGGGAATCCAATCAATCTTTCTTTTCTAGTAAATATTAAAAGAGTGCGTTGGGGGTTTTTGGTTCAGTTAATTAATTAAACTAATTAAAGCGAATAAAAGATAATTGTAAATCAGATAATAAAAGGAGTATTTGTTGTGAGTTCGTTAACTTATAATATGGGACGATGACTTATAGGGGAAACGTTTACTAAATTTGGTGTGCTCACTAGACCTTGTAGTTTATGGTATAACCAATGGGTTCCCTATTATTCGGGTATCAACTAATATGTCACGAGGAGCCATGGTGTCATGATTCTGATCAGACAGACAATGCTCAACCCCCCACACTCTCCTATGAGGGAGTCAATGGCCCTTATTATTGAGCATATTTTGCTCGTGGGCAAAGGAATAGAGTAGCAAGTCTACAACAAGTCTAACCGTTCTTAATACCATAAGGACTATGAAGTTAGCAAACTATTAACTTAGCAAATATGTTCGGACTTAGTTGATCAATTCCTATTAATGAATTTTAAGCGTGGTAAGCAAAGGAAAGTGTTGAGGTTTCTTGCGTACCTTACTTTATATTTCATAGGTTAAGGAAAAGTATCGATTTAAATTGGATTTTTAAACTTGCCTTTCTCAATACAATTAACAAATCCCTAGGTTTTCGTAAATGGTTATTTAGCATATAGCCTACCTAATCTAACCTAAACTAATCTAATCTAATTAAAGCAATAATTAAAATGCTGACGGCTTTTTGCATAGAGTTAAACCCAGACCATGTCAGAAAATGCTATGGTAGTCCCCAATGTATTTAATCGTTTACCGATGTTTCCATTGTGGATTCAATTGCTTCACGATGTTTACATGATAAGTACATTGTGATTCTAAGTGTACAATACTCATGGCACTTCCACGTAATCACATTGCATTTTATGATGCTCGCATAATATTACAATCGAAACCATAGTTTTACACAGATAACTATTGACCAAGTAGTGAGGTTTGCGACTCCTCTTTACAAGGTTATAATCACGTTTGTTAATCGAAAGGCGAATGTAAGTTTTAGGTTTAAAATCATAAGATAAGTCCGTTCATAAAGTTTCCATTTTATAATGTCGATCCATAATATAACTACCTTCGGTCGTTACCGGCTTCCATACGTATGTACTTTGCTTAAAAGTATTTCCAGCACTATACCAAGTAACAGTCGAATAGGGGCCGTCATATTATTTCACGACATATTTAAAGTCATCCCACAATCATATATACTAACTACATCACAACAAATACAATAGTAATCTACTCGCTAATCATGGTATAAACTATCTCTAGCATAATTAAAGTATACATATTTAATCAAGATAGATAAGGATAGAAATAACCGAGATTAATATGCGAGAAGGAGTAGACTTGAATTAAGAAGGGTTGCTCCAAGCGTACACCAACGATTACAATTGCGTTCCTCACCAAGGATTACAAACACATTCCTTGCTACTAGCCTAATACTAATTTAAAACAAAGAAAGAAAGAAAAGCTAGAAGAAAGTGTGAGTAGGTGTAAGTGTTTCTTCCAAGGTGTGTAGTGTGTGTTTCAAATGAACCCATGCCTCCTATTTATAGAGGAGTTTTGGTGCATTTTAGCCAAAGGAAGCACACATTAGCAAAAGGTGGAAAAGGTAGTAGGACCAGGTACAAAAGGCGAAAAAGGTAGTGGCACCAGGTACGAAAAGTAGGAAAAGGTCTAGTACCGGGTACGAAAAAGGATGAAAAAGCGCAATCCGTGTGGGTGGCGGGCAGCCGGCAGCGGCTGGCTGCCAGCAGCCGGCGGCTGGCTGGCTGGCGGCGGCGGCTAGCTGCCAGTGGCACCAGTCCGCTGCCGGTTGCTGCGTTTCTCGATTCGTGCGTGTTTTCTTCGTTACGCGTCCGTTTGCGTTGATTCTTTTTGCGTTGGATTCGTAATTCAAAAACGAAGATTTTGGTGAAAAGAAATCCCAAAAATATATCTCTGAACTTTAGATGTGTCGTACGAATCTTTTGGATCTTCCGGAGTGCGTAGAATCTTCGTTCTTCGTCCGTTTTAGTTGATTCTTCTTCTGTTGGATTCGTAATTTGAAAACGAACATCTTGGGTCAAATAGATGTTGGTGATGGGCTCTTTTGTCTTGAAACCTCGTTCCGGTGTCTGGAATCTTCAAACGTGCGTGGAATCTTCGTTTTTCATCCGTTTTGCTTGATTTTTATCGTGCGACCTTGTTTTGACTATCTTGGCATAATACTATTGATTTGTAATGTTTTTGAATTAAAATGCCAAGAATAATTCCAGAATGAGAGAGATATCGGTAGTAAAAACGTGACTTTTTACGCGATATCAAGTATCCCACACTTAGAACTTTTCTTGTCCTCAAGCAAACTCGATTTTCAACATGTTAAAAAATAAAATAATTTTAAGGTGGAATTTGTTTTACTAAGGGGTTTTGGGAAAGTAAAATACTTCTTCTTGGAAAAGGAAGGATTGTAATCTTTAGGAGCATGCTTGTGATCTTTGATCTTGGATACATGACTAGGCGATCCTCTCAAGGTGGTCACTCAAATCACTCAAAGTGTTTAGGGTTTCCTATTCTAATATTATCAATCACTCAGAACGCCAGTCATGTATCGTTTATCGTCATAGGCTTGATCGAGAATCAAATCGTTACCTTTTTGGCGAGTGTGAAGTCGATCTAGCCATCATCATTCAAGGAGAGGGGGTGTAAGGTTTTTGGAGTGAAAGGTTGGTGGTATGAGAGGAGGTTTGGGTTTTTGATTTTCTTTTTATCGAAGTTGGGATTTTTGGGAGATTGACGCCTTTGGATATTTGCGGAAGGAGTCTTTTTCTCCTATTGATTTCCTTTTTCTTCGGATTTTTTTTTTCGGCGTCAACCCCTTGCGATTTCTCTTCGATCATCTCTGAAACTTTTTATAAAGCTTGAAGGATTCTTTTGAGTAGGTGAGGGGTAACGTATCTATTTTTCTTTTGGGAGTATGGTTGTACGGCTGGGTTTTAGAATGATGTGATTCGATCTCCTTTTCACTGATCAATCTGGATTCGAAATGTATAACAGGAGCAAGTTCTGATTCTAAACGCATACATCGACACACTCAAGAATCGAAAAAATGAAGCATTAAAAGTGAATGCTTTTTTCTATGGCTCAAGATACCTCACGAATCGAAAGTTGGGTTGTTGTGTGCCTAGTCATGCGATGCTCTTTATGGGATTACAAAACTGATTTTTCAAAAGAGTTTGTATTTTAATTATCCTTTTTCCCAAAGTAAATCATTCTTTGCCTAAAAATTTTCATTTTCAACATATTTTTGAAAATTTTGTTTACTTTTTAGAGAAGGATGGTCTAAAGAGCAACGATTTTAGAATCAAGCGTATACCATTATCCATTTTACAGTAGTGCAACTACTGCTATCCCACACTTAAAGAAACATCGTCCTCGATGTTATACTAAGCTTTTTAACTGGGTAAAATCCCACACTTAGGGTTTCAAACATATAAGGCGCATTCTTTTAGTGTGTGTTGGGTTTGAATCCCACACTTAGTGATAAGCATATTGGATATGGTATATTTAAAACGAATGAAAAAGACGGTATAGAAGTACTCCCCGGTGGTTGCAGTGTTCCTTTGGTGCATGTGCCGGGTTTCGTCTTCCTTGTTGCAGTCTTGATCAAGTCTTCTTGTGATTGGTCTCGTAGGTGTGAACACGTCGGATATACTTTTCTTCTGGCGTTGATGCTTCCTTGCAGGCTGGAGTATGCTTTGTATGATCCGGGTGTGAAAGATAGTCGGAGATTTCATCACTTCTTGGAAAGTAAAATTGCAGAAACGTAAAAACACGGGTTGCCTCCCGAGAAGCGCTCTTTTAAATTCGAGAGCTTGACTTAGTGCTTTCTTCTTCAGATGATGCTGGATGTGTCCGTGGTGCTAGAGTGATCACTGTGGTTCCTAGGTAAGCTGTAGCGTGGGGGAAAGTATCGCAGGAATTGCTCTATCATGTCGGCAATGAGAGTTGGCGGATTGGTGGATTCCATCCTGAAGCTCTTGAAGTGGTCAGTGGCTAGTCTGTCGAGGATTGCCATCCCATAGCTGATGTATCGAACTGCCCTTGTGACTGGTCCATTAGGGTCAATTCGATGCAGGTGTGAGTTCGAACAATCTCACGCTGGGGGTGGTTTCTTCCTATTGAGGTGATCAAAGCCATGAACTGAGTTTTTACTTCTTGAAAGTTTTCAGCTAAAGGGTCTCCTCCAAAAGATCGGGTTGCTTGGCATACTTGTCTGATGAGTTGATATTGCTCATGGTCGAAGGGAAAATCTGAGTCCGTGAAGATGTAGATTAACTTGATGAATATTTCGCAATATCCGTTGCGGTAAGCGTCAATTTCTATGTCGTCTTCCTCGTACATTCCACGCAGTCGATCTATTACATAGGATGCTAAGTTGACTGGTGACATGTTCCAATATCGTGCTGGAATGTCACGAGTGTTTTCTTTAAATGCTGCCTGATTTAGCTCATCCACTATTAGTTCGACGTGATGACCAATGGTGGAGTGAATGACGATCCTGAAATTTTCTGGAGTTGTAAGATGTTCTCCAGTTTCGATGAGGTCTAGAAGGGTTCTAAGATCTCCCACAATTCTTATGTCAGCATAGTTCTGTGGATTTCCAATACCTCTCTCAAGATGGGTCCTCATTGATGCTAGTGTAGCCTTTTGACTTGATGAGTAGGGAAAGGCTGATCCGGCCAAGGCACAATATACTTTTTGGTATATTTGCCTTTGGTTGTTGCAGAACTCGATTTCTCCCATTGGGTAGTCTGGTCTTTCTGGCTGTTGAGCTTCTCTGGTGACTTGTTCTTGAAGGGAATCGGAGAATTCTTGGATATGTCTGAGCAAAGTCTGGAGTACTGGTTCTCCATAGTTGGCGAGATATGAATCGTATTCTTGTTCAATCTGCCTTATCAGGTGTCTCTGAGCGGTGTTGTATTCATTGGTTGACTCTTTGATAGCCTCCACAATGATGCGTACATCGTCATTTTCATCAATCAGATCAATCATTTCCTCGTGAGTGTCGATGAGGGGAATCTCTAATCTCTCAGTTGTGATGACGGGTGAATTTGGTGGAGCAAGAGGAGTTTTTAGAATAGAGCGTTCATCGACAGTGACGTCAACAAAATCACCGTCAAATTCGACACTCTGGTAGTCGGAATCTTCGTCTCGTGAATCTGGGAATTGGTGGAACTCTTTATCTGAGGGTGCGTTGTTGAAAGGTTGGGTGTTGTCGACCTTGACGGTTCTGACTTCCGTGATGGTGTTTTGAAGGTTTTCCTCAACAAAGCTTCCTGGTTGTCTTGCCTTATATGCAGAAATTCTCTGTAGGAGTTTAGCATATAAGTCAGGGTGCTGTGATGTTCGGAGTTCTTCTTCGAAAGTGTCTATGTCTCGGAGTCGGGTTCTGGTGAAGGGTTTTGATGGATCGAGATAAGAGTCGAGAATGTTTCCCATTCTTTTGAGATGAGTGGATCTAAGCTCTTGGTGGATGGCTCCGTAATCAAAGGATTCTTCCGATGAAGTGTAGTCTTTGCAGTCTTGTATCCTCTTGACTTCAGCCATCTGCGGTGAATCAGTTTGGTATTCATCTTCCTACATTTCTTCCTCTTCCTCAGGTTCTTCTTCCATTTCTTCCATTCTTTCATCTTCCTCTGCGGGTTCTTCCTCTTCTTCCTCAGGTTCTGATTTTTCCTCCTCAGATTCTTCTTCTTCCTCAGCTTCCTGATACTCCTCGTCCTCGTCTCTGTCTGTCTCAGTATCGTAGATCAAGGTTGTTGGGCGAGTGAAGCATCGTTCTTCTTCGGGGTCTGATTCGTCATCGGAACATATTCTGCCTGTTGATATAGCGTGGCATTCTTCTTGCTCTGGTGTATAGTCCGGTTGGTCGATCTTGTAAGTGATGCTTTCACCATGCGCTCGTAGAACAATCGTATGGTTATACACATCAATTACTGCTCTGGCTGTGTTCATAAATGGTCTTCCAAGGATAATCGGGATGTTTATGTCCTCGTGGATATCCATTACCATGAAATCAGTCGGAAAGAAGAATTTGTTAACTTGAACTAAGACGTTCTCAGCTATTTCTTTTGGGTATCTAACAGATTGGTCAGCTAGCTGGACAGTCATCTTAGTGGGTTTCAAATTTTCAAGTTCTAGCCTTTTGAACAGGGAGTAGGGCATAAGGTTAATGCTGGCTCCTAGGTCGGCTAAGGCGCTGATGTCTCCGGATTGGTAAATAGAACAAGGGAGTGTGAATCTCCCGGTATCTCCTAGTTTTTCTGGAAGGCTATTCTTAAGTAGGGTTGATGTTTCAGAACTAAGGGGAATGTTGTTTACTTCGGGCAGTTTATCCTTAGTGGATAGCAATTTCCTCATATATTTATTTCGACCAGGAATTCTAGACATGGTATCGAGAAATTTTCCGTCTAGCTTAAAGGATGATAATTTCTTAGGTTGGGCTTTAAGTCTAGCGGGATAAGGGATCCTGACCTCTTTGTTCATGGTCGGAGTGGTTTCCACAGCTGGTATCTTGATCTTTGGTTCTTCTTTTATGGGTATAGCAGCAGGAGGTGGAGTGGCTGCCTCATTTGCGGTAGTGAGTTGTTTTGCTTCCTCAACATGTGGGTTGTGAACCGTGTTGCTAGGCAAACTTCCTCTGGGTCTGTTATCAAGACGTTGTGCCAATTGTCCAATTTGGGCTTCCAAATTCTTCAGCACGGCCAATTGGTTTCTCATGAAGAGGTCGGCTTGATCTTGTCTAGGGGACGTCTTTTGGTTGAGTAGGTGTTGACCTTGCATGAATTGGGTGAAGGCGTCATCTGAACTTGAAGCTGGGGCATTTGTCTTTACAGGTTGTTCAGTGGCTTGGCTTGTATCGGAAGTGGGTGCAGGAAGTGCGAGGGGTTGGTTATAAGAGGGTTGTGATTGTTGTGGGTAAGGTGGGTATCTAGGTGGGTATCGGAGTTGGTATGGTTGGTTAGTTCTCTGTGGGAATGGAGGTCCTCTAGGTTGGTTATTGTTTTGGTTGAAACCGGGTGGAAAATTTTGTGGTCGAGCGGGAAACTGAGCATAGTAGACTGTGCCGTCTGCTTCTTCGTACTCCACTTGGTATTCACCAGATGGTTGCGGATTGGTGCAATGTTGACAGACTTGCACTTGGTGTACTTGGTGTTGTTGTTTCTTAAGTTCTCCAACTTGTTTGACAAGTGAGTCCATTTTCTCCGTTAATACTTTAAGTGCTTCAACTGGAACTGGATTTGATGCATCGATAGGTGCAGAAGATGTAGAGTGATCTCCAGAGTTCCAATCATGGTGATGCATAGTCATGTTCTCTATCAGGTTCCATCCTTCTTCGTCGGTTTTTGCCATGAAGCTTCCTTGTGCAGCAGCATCAAGGGTGGTTTGGTGGTTGGGGTCTAAACCATTGTAGAAGGTACACAATTGTGCGGATTTGTCGAGACGGTGATTGGAGCACTTCTTCAAGGCTCCTTTAAATCGTTCCCATGCGGTGTATAATGATTCATCAAAAGCTTGTCGGAAATTCATGATGTCATTTCGAAGTTTGGTTTGTTTAGAAGGCGGAAAGTGCTTGATTAGAAACTTTGTTGCCATTACCGTCCATGAAGGGATAGAGCCGATCTCTAAACCTTCTAACCATGTTTGCGCATGATGAGTGAGCGAATAAGCTAAAAGATACAAGTGAATCGTGTCTTGGCTAATTCCGTTTTGTTTGTAGGAATTTGAAAGAGATATGAACTTGTCGAGGTGAGAGTTGGGATCATCACTTGGCAATCCATGAAATTGAAAGTGGTTTTGGATTAGTTGGATGATGTGATGTTTGAGCTCGAAAGATTGACCAGGGGTTTCAGGGTAGAGAATTGGTCCTCCTCTTCCTTCGATAGAGGGTTTACTATTGTCAGCGAGAGTGATGCGTTCAGCCATTGCTTGTTCAAGCGAGGATTGCTTCTTTTCTCGTCGAATGGTACGTATTATAAGTTCTGGATCAGGGAAATTAAACAGTGGTGCAGATCTAGGGGAACAGGTCATACACTTAAAGAGAAACAGTAAATAGAGAAGAACTAGAAATAAGGAAAGTATAAAATTAAGAAAAGTTTTTTTTTTGAGGGTTTTATCCTAAGGGTTTACTAGAGTTGGGATTGGTTGGGCCTCTGTATCGGACAGTTAGTCTCCCCGGCAGTGGCGCCAAAAACTTTATGCGCACCGAGGCGTCCGTGTGAAGACGGCGCTCGGACCGCGATCGTGGGTGTTTTAAATTTGTATTTGCTGAGGTCTAAGTGTGACTTACTGATACTGAACCAAAAGGCTAGTAGATGGTAAGTATGACCTAGAGTCGTTCTTAAAGAGAAACTGAATTGAAACAGAGGGAATCCAATCAATCTTTCTTTTCTAGTAAATATTAAAAGAGTGCGTTAAGGGTTTTTGGTTCAGTTAATTAATTAAACTAATTAAAGCGAATAAAAGATAATTGTAAATCAGATTATAAAAGGAGTATTTGTTGTGAGTTCGTTAGCTTATAATGTGGGACGATGACTTATAGGGGAAACGTTTACTAAATTTGGTGTGCTCACTAGACCTTGTAGTTTATGGTATAACCAATGGGTTCCCTATTAGTCGGGTATCAACTAATATGTCACGAGGAGCCATGGTGTCATGATTCTGATCAGACAGACAATGCTCAACCCCCCACACTCTCCTATGAGGGAGTCAGTGGCCCTTATTATTGAGCATATTTTGCTCATGGGCAAAGGAATAGAGTAGCAAGTCTACAACAAGTCTAACCGTTCTTAATACCATAAGGACTATAAATTTAGCAAACTATTAACTTAGCAAATATGTTCGGACTTAGTTGATCAATTCCTATTAATGAATTTTAAGCGTGGTAAGCAAAGGAAAGTGTTGAGGTTTCTTGCGTACCTTACTTTATATTTCATAGGTTAAGGAAAAGTATCGATTTAAATTGGATTTTTAAACTTGCCTTTCTCAATACAATTAACAAATCCCTAGGTTTTCGTAAATGGTTATTTAGCCTATAGCCTACCTAATCTAATCTAAACTAATCTAATCTAATTAAAGCAATAATTAAAATGCTGACGGCTTTTTGCATAGAGTTAAACCCAGACCATGTCAGAAAATGCTATGGTAGTCCCCAATGTATTTAATCGTTTACCGATGTTTCCATTGTGGATTCAATTGCTTCACGATGTTTACATGATAAGTACATTGTGATTCTAAGTGTACATTACTCATGGCACTTCCACGTAATCACATTGCATTTTATGATGCTCGCATAATGTTACAATCGAAACCATAGTTTTACACAGATAACTATTGACCAAGTAGTGAGGTTCGCCACTCCTCTTTACAAGGTTATAATCACGTTTGTTAATCGAAAGGAGAATGTAAGTTTTAGGTTTAAAATCATAAGATAAGTCCGTTCATAAAGTTTCCATTTTATAATGTTGATCCATAATATAACTACCTTCGGTCGTTACCGGCTTCCATACGTATGTACTTTGCTTAAAAGCATTTCCAGCACTATACCAAGTAACAGTCGAATAGGGACCGTCATATTATTTCACGATATATTTAAAGTCATCTCACAATCATATATACTAACTACAGCACAACAAATACAATAGTAATCTACTCGCTAATCATGGCATAAACTATCTCTAGCATAATTAAAGTATACATATTTAATCAAGATAGATAAGGATAGAAATAACCGAGATTAATATACGAGAAGGAGTAGACTTGAATTAATAAGGGTTGCTCTAAGCGTACACCAACGATTACAATTGCGTTCCTCACCAAGGATTACAAACACATTCCTTGCTACTTGCCTAATACTAATTTAAAACAAAGAAAGAAAGAAAATCTAGAAGAAAGTGTGTGTAGGTGTAAGTGTTTCTTCCAATGTGTGTGGTGTGTGTTTCAAATGAACTCATGCCTCCTATTTATAGAGGAGTTTTGGTGCATTTTAGTCAAAGGAAGCATACATTAGCAAAAGGTGGAAAAGGTAGTAGCACCAGGTACAAAAGGCGAAAAAGGTAGTGGCACCAGGTACGAAAAGTAGGAAAAGGTCTAGCACCGGGTACGAAAAAGGACGAAAAAGCGCAATCCGTGCGGGTGGCGGGCAGCCGGCGGCGGCTGGCTGCCAGCAGCCGGCGGTTGGCTGACTGGCGGCGGCGGCTGGCTGCCAGTGGCACCAGTCCGCTGCCGGTTGCTGCGTTTCTCGATTCGTGCATGTTTTCTTCGTTACGCGTCCATTTGTGTTGGATTCGTAATTCAAAAACGAAGCTTTTGATGAAAAGAAATCTCAAAAATATGTCTTTGAAATTTTGATGTGTCGTACGAATCGTTTGGATCTTCCGGAGTGCGTAGAATCTTCGTTCTTCGTCCGTTTTAGTTGATTCTTCTTCTGTTGGATTCGTAATTTGAAAACGAACATCTTGGGTCAAATAGATGTTGGTGATGGGCTCTTTTGTCTTGAAACCTCGTTCCGGTGTCTGGAATCTTCAAACGTGCGTGGAATCTTCGTTTTTCATCCGTTTTGCTTGATTTTTATCTTGCGACCTTGTTTTGACTATCTTGGCATAATACTATTGATTTGTAATGTTTTTGAATTAAAATGCCAAGAATCATTCCAGAATGAGAGAGATATCGGTAGTAAAAACGTGACTTTTTACGCGATATCAGGATTCAAGGATTGAAGAAGAAAAGGTGTTTTTCACTGCACAAAAGAAGCGGTACACAGAGATTTATGAGGCATTGGTGCAGTCTTCTTTTCCCTATTCCTCTAATCAGGCGGCATATGTTCATAGGATGCTGAAAGCGTTGTACTCGGCGACTGGAAACCCTAATTCTGAAGTGGATCAAGAAATTGTTGCTAGTTTAAGAGATTTGGTGCAGTTGCTGTGATAAAACGTATGATCGTTTAAGCTCTAGACTTTTTAGGTCTTGATCTAGGATATAATGATAACAATGATAAATTATGCAGCGGAATATAAATATGAACATCAATGTTATCTCAATAAGCCCCAATATTATTTGATCAGAATAACACGGTTATACAAATATAACAGGATCAAGATACCTTGATCTTGAGGCTAAACAAAAACCCTAGACGTCTACATTATGTGTGCACACCTAAACCCTATGCCTATATCCCTTTATATAATAGAGATATTAGGGTTACAAAGAAATCATAATTGTATAAGGAAACTAATTAAAACAATCGTTACTTTTAGTCCCTCATCTTTAATTATTTTGTATCATCAAATCAATAATTCCCTACAATCTTCCCCTATTTGATGATGACAAAATATCCATCTTCTTGCACAAACTTCCCCTTAATTCTTGATTTCTTTTAAACCATGCCATGCATAATAACCAGATGCAAATCTTGATCTTCAATTCTTCTTCCCCTTTTTGTCATAATCCAATAGGGATCTTCTTGAAGATAAGCAACTTGAATCTTTACAACCGCACAATATATATCACACTACTAATCCAACCTTCTAATGACTCAAATTACCCTCCATGACGCATAATAAGAATAATGAATTTGAGCATTAGAAACTTACACTAGTAGTTGTACTATACAACTAGCAGTAGTAATAAAACCTTTATCCCAAATAATTATGCATGAACATCATCCGATGGTTAAACACTTTTTCCATAAGCTTCCCCTCAAATCAATACTTTAACCATCTCTTGAATCTCGAACTTTGTAGGCTCTATGTAATGATCACCGATGAAGAAAATAAAATATAACAAACTTAATAAAGAAATTAAGTCTTCCAAACTTGTACCTTATATCTTGTACTATTCACGACGTCGAACTTATAATCTTATGTATAAGTAGATCACAATCTCCCCTTAAGATCTCTTTGACAAAAACCCTTATTCTCCACAATAAGTCACCGAGCCCACCATAACTCTTTCAAGTGATAGCAAATGTGAGCATTGAGCATCCTAAGTTTAATCTCACACGTTTGCTAGATTTTGTCAAGTCTTCGTCGTCACCATACAAACCAAACAAGTTATCTTCAAAGCTCTTCATCCTCCACTTTGAGATATGATAAGATACAAATCTGTCAAACTCAATTACAATATCAAATAAGCTATAATCAATCTTCTTCGTAATCACATCTTCAAGAACAAGCCATTAAATCAATACAGTTTCATTTGAGATCCAAACTATCAGTTGAACCAACAGTTGTAAGTAACACGAACAGTGGAAACTATTTTGTACTAACAGTGGCAATCTCTTTTCCACTAACAGTGCCAATCTTCAAAATTCATCAACAGTGGCAATCTTTAAATATTCACTAACAGTGGAAAGCTTTTAAAATCCACTAACAGTGGCAAGCTTTCAAAAATCCACTAACAGTGGTAAGCACTTTGCATTAACAGTGGTAAGCTTCAAGCAGTGGTAAGGTTGTACTAACAATGGTAAGATTGCACTAACAGTGGTACAAACCTTTTAGCAGTGGTAAGCTTGACGAGCAGTGGCTACTTCGTACTAACAGTGGTAAGGATGTGCTAACAGTGGTAATCTTGTTCTACCAGCGAGAAGTTTGTACTAACAGTGGGAAGAACCTTCTAGCAATGGCAACGTTTGTACAAACAGTGGCTAGCACATCTAACGAGCAGTGGCAGGTAACTTCAGAATTACATATCTCACTGATTACGAATCTGATCATGCTCAAGTTTTTACACGAAGTCCATCAATGTTTCATTAACCACATATCCAAAAATCAAGTAGATCCAACGGTTAACGAATCTACAGTAATTATTTGACTTCAGCTGCACAAAAGAAACCATAAACTTACTGCAGCAGATTCGAATTTCAATATCTCTCTGTATATACATCCGATCATGATGAAATTTTTACACACTGTAGAAATATATGTCTTCTATAACATATCCAAAAATCATAAACTTTCGTTGGATAACGAAGACACAGTGACCGTTTTACTTCTGCCATTCTGAAAAACCCTAAACTTTCAGCAACCAATTTCGACAATGAATATCTCTCAATCAAAAGCTCAGATCAAAAATTCCTCCAGTCAGAATATGCGCCTGTATGTTAGGAAGCTACAGTTCAAATTTCATGACGATCTAACGGTTAACGAAGGAGATCCGAATTTTTTACCATGGCTGTGCAGAAAGTGACGAATTATGAGTTTTTCTTGCAATCTTCTAGGGTTTCTTCGATATGGCTTCTCTTGCTTGTAAAACTTGTAGATCCTAGATAACGAGCCACCTTGCTCTGATACCAATTGATAAAACGTATGATCGTTTAAGCTCTAGACTTTTTAGGTCTTGATCTAGGATATAATGATAACAATGATAAATTATGCAGCGGAATATAAATATGAACATCAATGTTATCTCAATAAGCCCCAATATTATTTGATCAGAATAACACGGTTATACAAATATAACAGGATCAAGATACCTTGATCTTGAGGCTAAACAAAAACCCTAGACGTCTACATTATGTGTGCACACCTAAACCCTATGCCTATATCCCTTTATATAATAGAGATATTAGGGTTACAAAGAAATCATAATTGTATAAGGAAACTAATTAAAACAATCGTTACTTTTAGTCCCTCATCTTTAATTATTTTGTATCATCAAATCAATAATTCCCTACATGCTGCAACTAGAATATCATTTGAGAGACCCTACTCCTCATAGAGTTATAGTGCATAATACCATTCCTTACTACTTAAAGAATATGATACAAAAGTTGGAATTATTGGCTAAGGAAGAAGGAAAGAGGCCTAATCCTAGCTTCATTCACCCTGATATCACTATTGATTTAGCTATCTTTCTGGTAGTCAATCTGGATTCTTTGGTAGTTTTAGATAAGGTGCTCACACCATGTGAGCATTTCCATTTTGGGTTAGTAGAGGTATACACAAAATTGGTAGGAATATTCAAGGAGTCTGATTTGGAATTTACTAATCATCAAGAGGCGGCAATTAAGAAGATCGAAAGAAGGATAAGAGATCTAAAGCGGAGTCCGGTGATGTCTAAACATGAGAGTGTTAATGAAGCAATTTATGAGTTCATGAGTGAATTGGAAGAGGCTAGCCCGGATCGTGAGATAACTTTGGATGAGAATGATAAGGTTGTGTTGGCACTCAATGGTCCTGTGAACAAGACTGTTCGAGATATCAGTTGGTGGCTAGTAAATCTTCAACCGGCGGTGAGTGTTCATTTGGTGAATTTTGCTACTTTTAGACATGGAGTGGATAATGTTATTGCAAAAATAACAGAGCTTTTCTTATCTCTTTATCCCATGCGTTGACTTTCGTGATTCATACTTTTCCATTTTCATTGGACCTAATAATAACTTTTGTTTTTGGTTGTATTTATTTATTTGCGTGCTTGAATGTTGAACAATTTTTATTTTAGGTGTGATTGAATAAGTGGTTAATTTTTATTTAATCTTGTTAGTTAATTATTTTTGAAATTCTTAATGTTATTTGTTTAGTTTGGAATTGAGAAGCTTTGAAGTCATTGTATTCCTCCAGGTATGTATTTAGTTTATAAATTTTTGGAGTATTAGTGGTGCAAATGGTGGAAATCGAAATTTTAAGGTTTCTGTTTTAACAATCCATACGCCGTATGGAAAAACCATACGTCGTATGGATAGAATTGGGCCAACGGGCTATGTTGACTGGGTTAAAAACGGTTTGACCTGGGCCTTTTTAATCCATACGCCGTATGGAATGTCCATACGCCGTATGGATCAAAAAGGCATAAAACGTATGCAGCCTTCATCTTTTTCATTTTGAAACCACAAAACCACCACCACCACTCACGGCTGCCGTCTGCCACCACCAACCCACCAATTCCGGCCGTGCATTCTACTCCATTTTCTTATTTTCTTAAACTACGAGCTCTCCTCTACAAGGTATAACTTCCGATTTTAATTTTGGTTGGTTAAATTATGTGTTTGAAGGTTAGGGTTTGTTTATGCAATTTGGGGTATTTCGAATTTGAGTATGATTTTGGGCATATATTGATTGAATTATGTTTTCTATGAAATATATTATGCAATGCCATGCTCATTTTTATAATGTTTTATATATATATCGTGCTATTCGAATTATCCGTTAATATTTATGTAATGTGGATGTTATATTTACTCAAATGCTATGGTTGGTTTAAGCTTGTTAGTTTTATGGTCACATAATGATTAATGCGAATATTTGTTTGGTACACAAGTGTTTGTGATTACGGTTGTGTGATAAATTGTCATTTCTCGTTAAGATGCATTTTATAATAATTCATTGTGAGATTGTATGGATAATTGTTATTTACTAATGCTCGAATTTAGTAATTGTGAGAAGTTAATTATTCGTATATCCATAGTGGTACCAAATTGTTATGACTGCATTTAACTTGACAATTGTCATGAATATTAATTAAGTGCATATATAGATTGTTAGCAATTTGAGTAATCTTTGTTTTATAATGCAAGTTTAGGGATTTGAAATTGTGTTTGATTGTGGTAGTTTTAGGTTTACCCAATATGGGGATTATTTCACAATAAGCCAAAATGCTGCCGTAATTTTATTGGAACCTTATGTGCATTTCCTGTATTACTAATAATTGTTATTCTTAGCAGTTAAATGGCTAGCAGGAGAACCAGGGTAGGCCAAGCTTTAGGAAACCCACTGATAAGGGGCCACAGATATTTCACATTCCATGAGTCTTATTTGGAAACTACTAGATACCAATTCAGTGAGCGTTTGGAAAAAAATATTGACCAACCGATCGAAGTCTTCGATGCAGTAAACTGGAATGTTCTAGACCGTATAGTTGAGAGAGACGGATTCTCTACCGGGCATGAGACTTTGAGGAATTTGCTCGCTACACCATATACACTTCGGGATGGAAATGTCGGATTTGTTTCGTAGGCTTGGTACAGGATGTTCAACATTAGGGAGCACATTTACAGAGAGTTGGTTGTTGAGTTCTTCAGTACTTTCTAATTTGACCACATATTGACTGATTGGACTACTGAGACCATTAGCTTCCAGTTGGGTGGTCAGCCGAGGTGGATGTCGTTGGTAGAGTTTGCTATTGGGGTTGGGTTATATTAACCCAATGAGATTCATAACCAAATTTTATGAGACATCTGTCAGCAGGCGTGGTTAAGAAGCTGACATCTCTGGAGATTGAGTAGGAGTGGCAGCACATTGCCCAGGGTAGCTATGGTTCTCATGCCCCTTCTTATAGGAGTTTCCGAGACCCTCGTCATCATCTCATTCAAAGATTGTTGACATTCACTAATGTTGGCCGACGCGAGGGACCTGAAAGGTTTCCTAGCCTGACTTATTTTATCTCCGCTCAATTATTAGGAAGAGGTTAGTGAATGTACCTTGGAGATTGGCGAAGTGGATGTCTAAGAGAGCTACTGGTACGAGGAGTTCGAGTAGTTTGTGTGGTGGTCAGCTGTTACTAGACTGGCTAGGCATTTTGGCTTGGAGACTGCGGATGAGATGGGTACTTGCACAGTTGTTCAGCCGGGTATGGAGTGGTTGACTGCACGGAGGTTAGAGGCTATGGATATTATCGAGCCGTGCAGTATTTATGGTGGTGATCCCGAGATGTTTTATTGGGTGGCTACCACTTGGATTGGGCAGACTTTACAGTCTAGACAGGTTAGGACTGCTGCAGCGAGAGGAGGTAGTAGCAGTGATGCTGGTAGAGGTACGGCACGTGGCCGTAACAGAGGATATGCTGCAGAGTTCGATCAGCTGTCACAACAGCTACACCAGATGGATCTCCGCCAGACTCAGCGGTTCGACCAGATTGATCTTATGCAGAGGCAGCACTTCCATCAGACGAGTACCCATCTAGATTATCAAGATAGTTTGTTTGCTCAGCTGTTCAGCTTCCACTAGATGTCGTACGAGCCATTTCATTATCAGATACCCCAGGAGTTCATGCCACCACCATCACCAGCAGAGCAACCAGGACCATCTCACCATTATCGGAGCATGGACGAGGAGGAGGACATTGATTAGGATGATGTGCATCCTATTGGGTTATTGACTTCAGACATTATTATTAGTTTTATTATTATTTATGTTTGTTGGATATTTTTATTTGTGTTGGGATTGCTAGTTATTAGTATTGTTTATGTTTGTTTTATTAGGATGACTATGTGGTATTATTAATCTTGTTTGTTGATGGTCTCTCAGAATTATTGTGTGAATACGTGCTATGCTGGCAGTAAGTTCACCGAATTACGTTCAGAGAGTGTGAGATTATCATATCAACCCTGTTTCGGCAGTTAAACACATCATTCCAGGGGAGTTTTTCTATTCATAATCTTTTCTCTTTTTCCCAAAATCCTTTTTCCAATTTTCTGTACAATGAGGGCATTGTACATCTTTAAGTGGGGGATGGGAGAGAAAAGAGTGAAGTTTTTACATACTTGTCCTGTTCATAAGTAGATAATTCTTTATTTAGATTAATTATTATTTCATTAAAATACGTAACTAGGAGGTTATAAGTGTTGCCCATTTTTCAATAAAAATTTTAAAATTTAATGTTTCTGTTTTTCTAGAAATGATGTATTTTGTGACTATGTAGGTTAGTTTAGAATTTTTCTACACTATTAAAGGATGTTAAATTGTGAATAATATTCTTTAGTCTCATTATATGATGTACTGATAGACAATTTATATAAGAATTTTTGAGCTCTTAAGAAATGAAAATTAAGGTGTAGATGTTGTTTTTAGATGGAATTTAGTTGTGTATGATGTTTGTCTTAATTTTCATATTAATAATGTGCAATATGCAATAATTTTGGAATTTAATTAATGTCATTTGGGGATATACTAGGTGTTGTTTCCTCTGTTGTACGTAAGTACAGACCTGGTCTCCGTCAGTATATCTAATGAAAAAGAGCAAACAGAGTTCAAAAGAACTCATGAACATGTAGTCAAATTAAGTCGCTTTGTTATGCGGAAGCACAGACCTGTCACCAATTGTTTGACTAAAAATATTTTTTGCTAAACAAAAATCAAGTTATGTTGCTTTGTTGTATTGAGGCACAGACCTGTCACCTATGTCTTGATTTGAAAAATAATTTTCGGTTAAATTCTATAATATTTCATATTGGCATGTTATGAGTATGAAAGTACATAGCTATTGAAAGTCTGAGGGAGCATTTATATGAATAATAATAAATTGAACTCAATTATTTAAATATAGATTGTTAAGTGGATAACAATATCAGTAATCATAGTGAACTATTTAATGTTTTAAGAATAATAAGTTTGTATGTAGGTTATTTTTACATCTTCATAGTTTCTTAATAATCGTTTTGACAGTTAACAGAATTTTTAAATATAAAAATTTGAATTGAAAATTGGGTAATGATGTGTAATTCCTTCGTTAGTTATTTAGGTTAATGATGATGATCGTTTATCTTAAGAATTTTTTATTTTTAAATTGATAGTCTACTTGAGGACAAGTAGGATTCAAGTGGGAGATGTTTGATAAACGCGCATAAGTACTATATTTAAGTAGTATTTTACCCCTATTCTTGTATGTTTTAATTGCAATTATTTGAGTTTAGGTACTGATTTCGTTCATATTTGCAATTAGATGTGGAAATGAAGTGTTTTTGAAGAAAGGAACAGAAAACGATCGATAAACGAGTTAAATGATGTATTTTTGAAGAATAAATCGAAGTCGGAAGATCAAAGAGAGAAAAATGCAAGAATCGACTGGAAATTCATTCCATACGCCGAATGGAATATCCATACGCCGTGAAAAACGTATCTAAAATTTTTATTTCTACTATATTGCTTTAGTGAAAAACATATCTAAAATTTGAATTTGGGTGATATCAAGTGATAAACTTTTAGGTCTCGACACTTAGTAAAATCTATGTTTTCTAGGTTCTGTTTCATGCGACACTTATAGCGTCACTTGAGGAAGTGACCCATAAGGGGAGACACTTAAGCAAGTGTCGAGTACAAGTGTCGGTATCAGGGTCATGCGTCACTAAGGTTAATGTCGGATGAAATCAGAATTCAATTATAGGAGATACTTAGACAAGTGTCGCTAGAAGTGTCGGTTAGGAGTGTCGGGTATTGAATTTGTGACACTTAGGAAAGTGTCGGGAAAAAGGGGTTTTATGCGGCACTTAGGCTAGTGACGCAAGATTAGGGTTTTAAGGGACACTTAATGCATCACTTAAGGAAGTGACGCACCACTACACTGGCGTGTGCGACACTTACATCTGTTGGCCGGATTTTGGGCCGAAATCGTGTTTTCCGGTTTCCGTTTAACTTGAAACTTTTACCCAACCCATATTTGGACATTTCAAGCTTAAATAACCAACTTTTAAGTAAAATAACAAAGATTTAAGAGATTTCGAGAATTTTCAGAAACTTACGAGTTAACGTGAGGAGAATCCGAAAAGATAATGTAGATCGTGACTCCGTGAAAAGGTTTCTTCCAAACGAGTATAATCATTCGGGTGAGTTTGGTGGTGCTTTTTGATGATTTAAGATAGTGGTGGTGTGGTGTTTGTTTAGAGAGAAAAGAAGAAAGAGAGAGAAAATGAGATGGTGAAATGAGGAAGGAAGAAGGAGGTGGGGGTTTTAACCTCCACTTTTTCGTTCCTTGATATTTTGCTCCGTGTGGTGTTCGTTTCCCCGATCATTTAAACGTTAAATAATTATTTTATACGTTTAAATATACATTTTAAAATATGAATGTTTATTCAATATTTTTGTTGAAATATGTTACCAAATACTTCATAACTGAGTTACAAAATATAAATTAAATGATTTCGTTTATTTGTGTGTTTAACATTTTAATCGCGTGGACGTTTATTTGTACGATACGAACTAATTACGAAATATTATCAAAATAATATTTTGGATATAATGGTTATACTTAATAATATTACATTATTTAATAAAATTGTTCACCAACGTCCGTATAAATTGAATCGAATTACATTCGATTTGAATTGCGTACGACTTAATCAAATCGCATAATTGTATATATTCAACAATATATATTTCGATACATTAATTAGCCTAACACAGAATTAATTACATGTATTATCAGTTGATTTAGCACTAATCACTAATACTAATTTTGGCGCGTGTCACATGTTCCAACCTCGTGTTCCATCTCGATCATTTTACTTAAATCAGACATCGTAACAGTTGAAAAATCAGACTGTTTTTTGCGAGTTCACTTCTCAGTTCGCAAGATTCAACTCTCTTAGCGTATCTCAGCTCGATTCGCAAAATTCAATTTGCCAATCTCAGTTCGGATCGCAGTAGATGTCAGTTCGCAAGTGATCTCGGTTCACAAGAGGTCTCAGTTCGCAGCTCTGTTCGACTCGCAGAACTCAGTTCGGTTCGCAAGTTCAACTCGGTTCGTAGATGTAGCCGAAAATCTAATCTCAGTTTGCAAAACGGTTGAAAAACCCCCCAAAACGAAAATTTTAGGTATTTTTACTATTGAAACTGGAAATTTCGACCGTAAACCAACCCAAAAACGTCCAGAGAGTGATTTTGATTGTAAATATGTACTCAATGCACACAAAAACAATCCGAAATCAATCATTATTATCACAAAAACCTCGAACTTACTCGTATTTAGCCTGAAAGCTCTGATACCAATTGTAAATCTCTAGTTCTAGGATCGATAACTTTGTTATCTATAGTATTAAGGTGCGGAATTCCTCAATACACGTTATCTTACTATTATAACGAATAAATTCGCGTTTATAATACTATTAACAACTAATATGATTTGCTTTAATCAATAAACAATCAAAACCTAGCCTTTAGAATTGTTTGTTTTCTCTGGATCAATTCGCAGAAGTCAGAAGTTCGAATTGCAAAAGTTATGATTTTCTTAAACGAAAATCATTTAAATATTTTGGTCAACTCGCAACCTATGGGCCTGCGAGTTCAGTTCAACTCGCAGCCCAAGTCAACCCATTGACTTGTCTCGGCTCGTAACTCGTCTCGACTCGTTGAGTTCATTGCGAGCTCCGATCTCATCTCCCAAGACCAAGTCTTGCGACTTGAGATCTCGACTCGCTATTTAGATTTAATTTCGTATTCGATATTCGTCTAACACTTTAACACACTAATATCTTTAACGAATATTGATAACAAAATACATATTTACAAATCTAAACCAATGTACAAACATGATAACAATTACGCCAGTCCTATTTTCAAGCTAGATCTGTTGTCACATACTATATCTCAACAGTTGCAATCGGCCCTCTCTTTCTTAGGAAAACCTCCGTTCTCGTTTACCTTTTATGGTCTTACTTGGTCTTTGGTCTATTTGAAACTTTAGTATAAGTTTCTTTCTCAGGCAACCAGCTCATCACGGTTGTCTTCTTCGGTCCCGGTCTAAACTTTCTCGGTCTGGTAACCGCTGGTCTTTTGAGGCTTGTCGGTCTTCTTTCTCTCTCCCACCGGAATTCTCTTTCCGATAGCGGTCACGGTCTTCTTCTTTCTGTCGCCAGCGAGTTTTGGTCAATTTGTGTTTAAAATTAAACTAAACATATTTATTATGTAAATTGTAATTATAGATTATTTGAAGGATTAGATGTTAATTGATTAAACTTAAGAGGTGCAATGGTTGATCAAGTGATACAACCATCAGCCACCATATGAAGGGTGGCGGTTACCACCAAACACCACCATTGAAACAATGCAATGGTTCACTCACAACCATTCAATTAGTATATATAGGTTTATATATTGTAAACAAATGTAACAACAACAACAATTCATTTGCTTAATTTATAACCTCCATTTATATTTTTGTTCTTGATCCTACTAGGACCAACAGTGGTATCAGAGCACAAAATCGTGATTTAGATTCAACCCTAAATCACCAGTTTATTTTGTTTTACAAAATCAGATTACATACCTTACTATCGAGTACCTTCTAACTCAATTGCCATTTTTTGATTGCCAATACAATTGCCATTTTCAGTTTTCGATTGCCGTTTCTCAATCGCCGTTCGTAAAAAGTCTTCCAAAATTAGTTTTGTTCGCCATTACCGAACAACAGACCAGCGAATTTTTGATCAGTATACCAAAAAATTGAAACCTTGTTTTCAATCAGAACAACGGAAAAACAGAATGAGGACGTACCGTTTAACAGAGAAGTTGAAAGCATCAAAGGGATTCCAACTGTTCAAGAACAGAACCACCACAGCCGTCACCGGAAGAAAAAACAAGAATCATAACCACCATCGATTGCAACAGGAAAAAGGGTATTGATTTTAACCCTAATTTTTGATAAGGAAGAAGGAAAAGGAACCACCATCGATTGCTAAACAAGAAGAAGGGAATTGATTTTAAGCCTAATTTTGGATAAGTAAGAACCCGTGTTGTTCTTTTGTGTTGGGGCTGAGAACTCACAAAAAAAGGGCACTGCAAAGGATTAAAATATATAGGTTTAATACTTCTTTAATACCTTTATATTAATTTTATTTTTCTATATTAGAAGACTAGATTGAAAATTTGAATAGTTTGAGAATTAAGATTGGTTAGACACTTTCAAAAATGACTGTGGGAAAAGAAGAAGAACAGAGTGATAGTTTGAACAACAATATGATTAAGGGGATGGATCGACACCCTATTTCCAATGCCTTTTGTTGAATGCAACAAATTATATGATATGGTCTATAAGAATAAAGATCATTTTACAAGTAAACGGATTGTGGGATATGATTGAGCGTACACTTGGAACTCAAATCGATAAAAAGCGAGACCAGACTGCAATTGCATATCTATTTCAAGGACTATCCGAAGATATGACATTGCAAGTGGGAAATAGCAAAAGTGCAAAAGAAGTTTGGGATACATTAAAGACTAGAAATGTTGGAGTGGATCAAGTACAAAAGGCAAAACTACAAACTCTCAAATCCAAATTGGAGAGGTTGCAAATGGAGGAAAATGACAACATTGATTCATTAATCGCGAACATGATAAGTATTACTTCAAAGATGATTTAACACCCCCAAATTTAATGTTTTGTGGAAGCATAATTCGGGTGTTACTAATCAATAATCAAAGCACACAGATATATAGCAAACGACTCTATATGCGTCATTTTAACAAAATATATTAATATTAAAAGGTTTACAACAGTTTGAACTCATACATAGCTCATGTTCGTAATATAAGAGATTTAAGTACAAAATTAGTTATACAAAATCTAATAATACAATGAAATCTCTGAGGTTTGCGTGGAAACTCGAGCTAATATGCATCCTGATGGGCAGTCCAAATCTACTGCTGAATACCTGTGATACATGCTAAAATGGGTCAGCTAACATTGGCGAGCTCACAAGTTTAGATATCAAATAATAATGTGTGAACCGCAAGATTTAAATGTTGATTTGCATCCAACAAATGATAATAATAGTGTATACAACCATGAGCGCATAGTCTGAGGTTAACTCGAGGGTCGGGTCCCATATAGAGAATTCCAAGCGAGGTGCCTCCACGAGTGCCTAATTTACACTCGTCTTCCCAAATATTAGTACGTCCGTTGCAGAGGTTAGCGCGACTAACCCGGACGAGGTGGGTCAATCCTATATGGTATCATATACTAATATTCACGCTACTTTCGTATTACCAGACTATACTGACGGAGGACTTTGATTTGATTAGTTGAAAACAACTCATGTAGTATATTGAAATATGTACTCGCGTTCATGTGTTAAAAACAGAGCAATGTATCGCACCCCTAGTAAAACAGTAAAAAGAGGGGCCATGAGACTCACCTGGGCCTGAAGAGTTTATCTTAATAAACTGAAATCGATTAGCCAAGAATTGCAGTCCAAAGACTTGTAACCTGAGGGTGTCCATGACACGCGATGGTTATAAACATGAGAAGGTATCTAATAAGACTACCTTGTAGTTGTTTGTCCAACTAGAATGTCTAAATGATTACAATTTGGTTGATTGTCTAAGTGTTTGAAAATGTGTATGGCCCGTTGGTGATTTGTTTGCAATAATAATCTCACATTATTATTTTGATTTTAGAAAGGTGTTATACTTAAAAAGTATTTGTAAACTTTAAGTGACGGGGGTCCGGGGGCAGCGCCCCTGGTTAGCGGGGTCCCAGGGGTGGCCACTCGTGGTGGGGTCCAAGGGGCTGGCCCCTGGTTGGGTCGAGATGCCAAGTCAGCTCGAAAATTTTTTATTTCTACTAAATTGCTTTGGTGAAAAATGCATTTGGAGTTGAATTTGGGTGAAATCGAGTGATAAAATTTTAGGTCTCGACACTTAGTAAAATTTGTGTTTTCTTGGTTCTGTTTCATGCGACATAGCGTGCGACATACGACTTTGTGTCGCCAAGTGCGACATAGTTTGTTGTGCTGCAGATCATGTCTGCGACATAAGAGCTTGTGTCGCTAAGTGTGACATCCGCAATTTAATGCGACGTAATGCGTTGTGTCGCTATATGCGACGGGAATGAGTTTTGCGACATAGTCTTTTGTGTCGCTATATGCGACGTCCGTAATTTCTGCGACATAACCATTTGTGTCGCTGTATGCGACATCCGTGATTAGTGCGACATAGTGGCTTATGTCGCTATATGCGACATAAGACCTGATTTAGCGACATAAAAGCTTATGTCGCAGGTGGCCTGGAGCCTCTGCGACATAACGCACTGTTGGCCGAAAATGAGCCGAAAAAGTGTTTTCCGGCCTCCGTTTGACTTGAAACTTTTACCCAACCCATATTTGGACATTTTAAGCTTAAATAACCCATAAACAAGTGAAAATAAGTGAAATCGGATTGTCTCGGGTTTAGTCGGAAACTTACAAACTTAACGTCGGAAGAAACCGAAAAGGTAGAAACGTAGATCGTGACTCCACGAATCT
Source organism: Pseudognaphalium luteoalbum (assembly GCA_963422505.1). Lineage (NCBI taxonomy): Eukaryota > Viridiplantae > Streptophyta > Magnoliopsida > Asterales > Asteraceae > Pseudognaphalium > Pseudognaphalium luteoalbum. The sequence goes on from OY730196.1 coordinate 57,585,855, forward strand.
TTTCTTCCAAACGAGCGTGATGATTTAAGGTGGTTTTGATGGTTATTTTGGTGGTGGAAGTAGTGATGGTGTGGTGGTGGAGATGAGAGGAAAAGAGAAGTAGTGAGAGAAAGAGATGGTGATAATGAGGAGTGGGGAGGGGGTTTTCCCCCATTTTGGGCAGATTTTCGGTGGGGCCCACTGAACTGTGGGTCTCCACTTTTACTCCCGTGCATTTGCGCTTCGTGCGGTGTTCGTTTTCCCGGTTGTTTAAACATTTGAATAATTTTATTTATGTTTAATCAAAAGTTTTAGAATACAAATATATAGTCAATAATTTACTTGGAGTATTTTATCTAATACTTAATAATTGAGTTATAGAGTAAAATATAACTTTAACTTGTTTCGTTTTGTTTGCGCCCTTGATATTTTAACCGTGTGGACCTTGTTCGTATAATAAGAAATTGAATTTGAAATATTATTAAAGTGATAATTGGATGTAATAATGTTATTAAATAATGTTATATTATTTAATTAAATTGATCACGAACGTCCGTATTTACTTGAACCGAATTACATTCGATTTGAAACTTGTACGATTTAATCAAATCGCATACTTGTATATATTCAACAATATATATATTTCGATACATAATTAGCCTAAACCCAACTAATTACATGTATTAACAGATAGTTAGGCATTAATTACTAGTCCTAATTTGGCGGGTGTTACATTCTCCCCCTGTTAGGAGAATTTTGTCTCGAAATTTTAGCTCGATGTAGTGTTTGTTGTAGAGTCAGTGAATAACTGAGGATACTTGAGTCGCATTTGGTCTTCCCGTTCCCAAGTGAATTCCGGACCACGCCGCGAATTCCACCTGACCTTAACGATAGGAATACGACTTTGTTTGAGTTGTTTGACCTCACGGTCTACGATTTCAGTGGGCTCTTCAACAAAATGAAGTTTGTTATCGATACGAATCTCGTCGAGTGGGATGATGAGTGTCTCATCAGACAGGCATTTCTTTAGGTTAGAAATGTGAAAAGCAGGGTGCACGCTGTTGAGCTCAGCTGGCAGCTGCAGTCGATATGCCACGGGGCCAATCCTTTCGAGGATCTCAAAAGGCCCAATGTATCTGGGATTTAACTTCCTGCGTTTGCCGATTCGGATTATGCCTTTCCAAGGCCATACTTTAAGGAGTACTCGATCCCCAACTTGGAACTCGAGTGGTTTGCGTCTCACGTCAGCATAACTTTTCTGACGATCCCGTGCGGCTTTAAGTCGGTTTTGGATTTCGAAAATTTTCTCAGTGGTTTCGTGTATGAGTTCAGGACCAGTGAGTTGGTTGTCTCCCACTTCGGTCTAACAAATCAGTGATCGGCACTTACGACCGTACAGTGCCTCGAATGGTGCAGCCTTAATGCTGGCATGGTAACTATTATTGTTGGAAAACTCGCACAATGGCAGGTGTCTTTCCCAGTTTGCACCGAAGTCAACTACGCAAGCTCGTAGCATGTCTTCCAGTGTCTGAATAGTTCATTCACTTTGGCCATCGGTTTGAGAATGGTATGCAGTACTCATATCAAGTCGGGTACCCAACGATTTTTGGAGTGATTGCCAAAAGTGAGATGTTAAACGAGCGTCTCTGTCCGAGATAATCGAGGTTGGGACACCGTGTCGAGAAACAATTTCTTTGACGTAGACTTGTGAGAGACGTTCCATTTTATCGGTTTCCTTGATCACCGGGAAATGAGCAGATTTGGTGAGTCGATCAACGATCACCCAAATGGTATCACAACCGCTCAATGATTTGGGCAGTTTGGTTATGAAATCCATGGCGATTTGTTCCCATTTCCATTCAGGAATGTTGGGTTTTTGAAGTAAACCAGAAGGTTTTTGATGTTCGGTTTTGACTTTCGAGCAAGTAAGGCACTTGCTGACATATGTGGCAATTTCGGCTTTCATGTTCGGCCACCAATAGAATTTCTTGATGCCGTGATACATTTTGTCGGCTCCAGGATGGATAGAATATTTGAACTTGTGAGCTTCATCCATCACCAAGTCTCGCAGGTTCCCAAAACTAGGCAACCAGATTCGATTTGAGAAGTACCTAACGCCATTAGGTTTGATTTCGAATTGTTTATCGATGTCTCGTAAGGCTTTGCTTTTGACATTTTAGGGTTTCAAAGCTTCGAGTTGAGCGGCGTGAATCTGAATGGTGAGGTCATTGTGAATGGTCATACTGAGGGCTCGAACTCGAAGTGGTTTCGGCCATTCCTTTCGACTGAGGGCATCGGCACCCACATTTGCCTTGCCTGGGTGGTATTTGATTTCACAATCATAATCGGTTAGCAACTCAACCCAACGACTTTGTCGCATATTAAGGTCTTTTTGGTCGAAGATGTGTTGGAGACTTTTATGATCGGTGAACATGGTACTTCAGGTACCATAGAGATAGTGTCTCCAGATTTTGAGGGCGAACACCACGGCCGCTAGCTCGAGGTCGTGAGTCGTGTAGTTCTTCTCATGAACTTTGAGTTGTCGGGAAGCGTAAGCAATGACCTTGTCTCGTTGCATCAACACGCAACCGAGACCTTGATGGGAAGCATCGCAGTATACCACGAAGTTGTCAATGCCTTCGGGTATAGATAGAATAGGAGCACTGCAAAGCTTGAGTTTTAATAGCTGGAATGCTGACTCTTGTTTATCAGTCTAATTGAATTTCTTTTCCTTTTGAGTCAGTGTTGTGAGTGGTTGAGCTATTTTGGAGAAATTTTCGATGAAAGGACGATAATACCCGGCGAATCCCAAAAATTGGCGTACTTCGGTTGGAGTGGTTGGCGCTTGCCAGTCTTTGATAGCCTCGATTTTCGATGGATCGACGTGAATTCCTTGACTATTAACAACATGTCCAAGGAATTGAACGGATTGTATCCAGAACTCACACTTGGAGAATTTGGCATATAATTCCTCGTGTTTGAGTAGTTCTAAGATGGTTTTGAGGTGTTGCGCGTGTTCTTGTTCGCTGCGCGAATAGATGAGGATGTCATCGATAAAGACAATGACAAACTTGTCGAGGTAAGGTTTGTACACCCGATTCATAAGGTCCATGAATACAGCCGGTGCGTTTGTTAACCCGAAGGGCATCACCTGAAATTCATAATGCCCGTAACGAGTTCGGAAAGCAGTTTTCGGGATGTCAGTGTCGCGAACTCGAAGTTGATGATAACCTGACCGAAGATCGATCTTTGAGTAAATACTCGACCCTTGTAGTTGGTCAAACAGGTCATCGATGCGAGGAAGTGGGTACCGGTTCTTAACGGTCAACTTGTTCAACTCTCGATAGTCGATACACATTCGGAAGGACCCGTATTTCTTTTTCACGAATAAGACCGGAGCTCCCCAAGGTGAAGAACTTGGTCTAATGAATCCTCTATCTAGGAGTTCCTGTAACTGGGTGGACAAGTCCTGAAGTTCGGATGGGGCTAGGCGGTATGGTGCTCGGGCTACCGGTGCGGCACCCGGTACGAGATCGATCGAGAACTCAACCTGTCTAGGTGGAGGTAAACCAGGTAGTTCTTCCGGAAAGACTTCTGGAAAGTCTCTAACGATTGGCACATCCTCAAGTCGCTTCTCTTCTGACTTTTTCTCCGTGATGTACACGAGGATTGCTAGATAACCCTTTCTGAGACACTTTCGGGTTTTCAGACAAGATATGATATTTAGTCTCGTCCCACCGGTCTCCCCTTGTATGATCAAGGTTCTACCGACGGCGAGAGGGATGCGGATGATTTTGTCATAACAAACGATATCGGCTCGGTGTTTGTACAACCAGTCCATACCAATGATGACGTTGAAACTTACAATTTCAACGGGCATAAGATCTATAGAAAAGGTTTCGTTGGCTAAGTTTAAAGTGCAATTAGGTATCACACTATCAGTTTCTATGAGTTTACCCCGTTCACTAGTTCTACAGTGTACTTAACATCTAGAGCAATAGGGGTGATGTCAAGTGGGGGTAAAAATCATCGGATATAAAGCTCTTATCGGCACCAGTATCAAATAGAACAGAAGCAGTTAAGTTGTTGAGGAGGAACATACCTGTGACCACATTCGGGTCCTGGCGGGCGTCCCCAGAATTGAGTACGAAGGCTCTACCCTTAGCATTGTTGTTGTTGTTGGCCTTGTTCTTCCGTTTCGGGCAATCATTCCTAAAGTGCCCAGGGTTTCCGCATTCATAGCATGCTCGGTGTGGTCTGGTGTTGTTGTTGGTATTGTTGTTGTAGGCGGGGGATCTGCAGTCCTTGGTGAGGTGGTCGTACCTCTTGCAGTTGCTGCAATAGGGACCGCAAGGACTTTCATGGTGGCGGTTGCACTTGGAACAGTAAGGCTTGTTCCCTGTGTAACCCCGTCTGGTGTCGGTGGTTAAGTTGTAGGCCTTGATGGTGTCGGGTTTCTTATTTTGGGAGTTGTTGTAGTTGTCGGACCATTTTCTTTTGAGATGGTTGAAGGAAGAAGTGGGTGGTTCTGGGTCCTCGTTCATGGCCATGAGTTCATGGGCCAATCGGATGGCACCATCAATGGTGGTCTGGTTTGAGGAGGCGACGTTCCCCCGGACGGGTTCCGGAAGACCGCGGATGTACTTTCAGATGTTTTCGGGTTCGGTGCTCACCATTGTTGGGCGAAGGATGGCCAGCTGTTGGAACCTGACGGTGTATCCATCAATGTCAGTTCCCTGCACCTTTAGGTGCCAGAATTCTTCCTCCAGCTTTTGGAGTTGTTTGATGGGACAATACTTAGCAGTAAGCATTTGCTTTAGTTCCTCCCAAGGGAGTAGGTAGGCGGTATCAATACCCACTGACTGGGCGTATGAATTCCACCATGAGAGGGCACCATCTTCGAGGGTGCAGGTGGAGTATTTGACTCTGTCCTCTTCCGCACACTTGCTGATGTGGAAGACGGACTCCATTTTCTCGAACCATCTGATCAGTCCGATGGCTCCTTCGGTTCCCTTGAAGCTCAAGGGTTTGCAGCTCAGGAAGTCCTTGTATGAACAAGGTTTGGATTGAGGCCCGTTGGCAGTTGTATCTTCGCTGCCCGAACTGGGTTGTCGGGTAGCCATAGCTTGAGCCATGCTTTGGGCTATGAGTTGGGCGATTTCAGTTTCGCTGAAGGTGAATCGCTTCGGTGGCATCTTGCTGAACAAGATCAAGAAAAGACAATGAGATTCTTGTGTGAAATTCTGATATATCACAGGTGCATATGATGGAATATACGATATAAAGTAATAATTATATTTCATTTAAATAACCAAGTTTGGTACATGATACGAGTTTTCAAAAGATTACATAATACCAGGAGTACAAAAGGTACCGGGAATTGTTACATCCGGTTCAAATAGTAAGAGTCCTACATAGATAGATATAGATTACAAGATGACAGTCACACTAGTTCTAATGCAAGTTGATCCTTTCCATTAGTGTGACAAGTCGATCCACGGTGACTGCGAGTCTGCTGGTTTGTCGGGCGTTATCTTCTGCCAATGCTAGTCGTTGTACCATCATCCTTAGTATTCTTCGGCCTCTTGCAAGCACTGCTCGCATTGTTCCAACCTGAGTCGTAAAAGCTCGACTTCTACTCCTGATTCCAATACTTGGTCGTGAAGTATGTTCATGTTGCTAACGGTGTTTTCGTGATCCTCGGAGACTTGGTTGATACGCTCAAGCGCTGTGAGTCTCAAATTTTCATTTGTTTCTTGCAAAGCGACATCCATGGTGCGGAGTCGTTGCTCATGACAGTCCAGCCTAGCGGCCAAGGCCGGCAGAGTGAAGTGGGCGGGATACGGGCCAACTCGAGGCAACCTGGTGTTCCTCCTAGCTACCCTCGGGTTCTGCAACCCGGATTGAGAGTGTGACGAATTGGGTGGTGTGTTTGCCATTCTGAGACAAAGCGTTAGAAAGAGTGAGGCCTATCCTCATATAATACATATATAATATAGCCTAAGATATTGAGTGAGAGCGAGGCCTATCTATGTATATATATATATATATATATATATCACATAATAGCCTAAGGTGTCTAACACAAACAAGTTTCAGTCCCGGTTTCTCTCGTAGTCAGAGTCAAATAGTGTATCCTGTTAAGTCATGATTCCTTTCGGATCCTACATCATATTCTTTTAATTGTACATAGTTGATCAGGCTATGTTAAATTAAACCAATACTATGTAGTCACTGAACCTAATCATACTTAATAAGGAATACTGTCTAACGGTCATAGTCTAGGCCCACTAAATGCAACCTAGTTCACTATAACCTTAGGCTCTGATACCTATCTGTAACACCCCCAAATTTAATGTTTTGCGGAAGCATAATTCGGGTGTTACTAATCAATAATCAAAGCACACATATATATAGCAAACGACTCTATATGCGTCGTTTTAACAAAATATATTAATATTAAAAGGTTTACAACATTTTGAACTCATACATAGCTCGTGTTCGTAATATGAAAGATTTATGTACATAATTAATTATACAAAATCTAATAATGCAATGAAATCTCTGAGGTTTGCATGGAGACTCGAGCTAATATGCATCCTGATGGGCAGTCCAAATCTACTGTTGAGTACCTGTGATACATGCTAAAATGGGTCAGCTAACGCTGGTGAGCTCACAGGTTTAGATATCAAATAATAATGTGTGAACCGCAAGATTTAAATGTTCATTTGCATCTAGCAAATGATAATAATAGTGTATACAACCATGAGGGCATAGTCTGAGCTTAACTCGAGGGTCGGGTCCCATATAGAGAATTTTGAGCGAGGTGCCTCCACGAGTGCCTAATCTACACTCGTCTTCCCAAATATTAGTACGTCCATTGCAGAGGTTAGCGTGACTAACACGGACGAGGTGGGTCAATCCTATATGGTACCATATACTAATATTCACGCTACTTTCGTATTACCAGACTATACTGACGGAGGACTTTGATTTGATTAGTTGAAAACAACTCATGTAGTATATTGAAATATGTACTCGCGTTCATGTGTTAAAAACAGAGCAATGTATCATACCCCTAGTAAAACAGTAAAAAGAGGGGCCATGAGACTCACCTGAGCCTGAAGAGTTTATCTTAATAAACTGAAATCGATTAGCCAAGAATTGAATTCCAAAGACTTGTAACCTGAGGGTGTCCATGACACGCGATGGTTATAAACATGAGAAGGTATCTAATAATGATTACAATTTGGTTGATTGTCTAAGTGTTTGAAAATGTGTACGGCCCGTTGGTGATTTGTTTGCAATAATAATCTCACATTATTATTTTGATTTTAGAAAGGTGTTATACTTAAAAAGTATTTGTAAACTTTAAGTGACGGGGGTTCAGGGGCAGCGCCCCTGGTTAGCGGGGTCCCAGGGGTGGCCACCCGTGGCGGGGTCCAAGGGGCTGGCCCCTGGTTGGGTCGAGATGCCAAGTCAGCTCGAAAAATTTTTATTTCTACTAAATTTCTTTGGTGAAAAATGCATTTGGACTTGAATTTGGGTGAAATCGAGTGATAAAATTTTAGGTCTCGACACTTAGTAAAATTTGTGTTTTCTTGGTTCTGTTTCATGCGACATAGCGTGCGACATACGACTTTGTGTCGCCAAGTGCGACATAGTTTGTTGTGCCGCAGATCATGTCTGCGACATAAGGGCTTGTGTCGCTAAGTGTGACATCCGCAATTTAATGCGACGTAATGCGTTGTGTCGCTATATGCGACGGGAATGAGTTTTGCGACATAGTCTTTTGTGTCGCTATATGCGACGTCCGTAATTTCTGCGACATAACCATTTGTGTCGTTGTATGCGACATCCGTGATTAGTGCGACATAGTGGCTTATGTCGCTATATGCGTCATAAGACCTGATTTAGCGACATAATAGCTTATGTCGCAGGTAGCCTGGAGCCTCTGCGACATAACGCACTGTTGGCCGAAAATGAGCCGAAAAGGTGTTTTCCGGCCTCCGTTTGACTTGAAACTTTTACCCAACCCATATTTGGACATTTTAAGCTTAAATAACCCATAAACAAGTGAAAATAAGTGAAATCGGATTGTCTCGGGTTTAGTCGGAAACTTACAAACTTAACGCCGGAAGAAACCGAAAAGGTAGAAACGTAGATCGTGACTCCATGAATCTTTTCTTCCAAACGAGCGTGATGATTTAAGGTGGTTTTGATGGTTATTTTGGTGGTGGAAGTAGTGATGGTGTGGTGGTGGAGATGAGAGGAAAAGAGAAGTAGTGAGAGAAAGAGATGGTGATAATGAGGAGTGGGGAAGGGGTTTTCCCCCATTTTGGGCAGATTTTTGGTGGGGCCCACCGAAGTGTGGGTCTCCACTTTTACTCCCGTGTATTTGAGCTCCGTGCGGTGTTCGTTTTCCCGGTTGTTTAAACATTTGTATAATTTTTTTACGTTTAATCAAAAGTTTTAGAATACAAATATATAGTCAATAATTTACTTGAAGTATTTTATCTAATACTTAATAATTGAGTTATAGAGTAAAATATAACTTTAACTTGTTTCGTTTTGTTTGCGCCCTTGATATTTTAACCGAGTGGACCTTGTTCGTATGATACGAAATTGAATTTGAAATATTATTAAAGTGATAATTGGATGCAATAACGTTATTAAATAATGTTATATTATTTAATTAAATTGATCACCAACGTCCGTATTTACTTGAACCGAATTACATTCGATTTGAAACTTGTATGATTTAATCAAATCGCATACTTGTATATATTCAACGATATATATATATTTCGATACATAATTAGCCTAAACCCAACTAATTACATGTATTAACAGATAGTTAGGCATTAATTACTAGTCCTAATTTGGTGGGTGTTACAGATGACAAGTCTTGGATCAACACTTGATAAATCAACCTGTGTACGAAAACTGCTAAATTCTATGCCCCAAAGGTTTATTCAAATAGTCGCATCCATAGAGCAATACTCCGATCTAGATAACATGACTCTAGACGAAGCTAATGGTAGATTGAAAACCTTCGAAGAAAGAGTAAAGGTTAATAAGGGAAAAGACTTCGAATATCAAGATAAGTTACTATTGGCAAGGCACTATAATAATGCTCGAGGACATTACTATGATAACCAAGGAACAGGAAAATATGTTCCGCCACATAATCGAGGTCGTGACAATACTAGACAACATGATAGAGACATGTATCATTTGAAAGATACATTTTAACAGCTACAATGAAGAAAGGAAATTCCCTTGAGATGAAGAAGAAGTTACAAGGAATGTAAGTGAAGTAAGATGTTTTAATTGCAATAAACTTGGACACTATGCCTCACATTGTCGACAAAGATCTCGAAGACATCAAAGAAAAGAAGCATCGAACCTTGTGGAAGATGATTTGGAACCAACACTATTGATGGCATCTGCAAGCTTCAACAAGATACAAACAAAACTTAGCAAGGATACTCCAACAAATGAAAGCAAATCGTTTGCAAAATTTTATGATGATGAAGACACAAAGTTTAGAAAACTTATGCTAGAAGAAGATGAAGGAAGATATGATCAAGAAGAAAAAGAAGACTATGATGAACCAAGTATGGAAGATGAACAAATCAAAGAGAATGACGTTTATGAGAAATGAAGAAACAAAAAGTCAAGACATACTTTTGGAGCACTATTATTTCAAAGGCACTTCAAAAGATCAAACATAAGATGAAGGGAAATCTAAAGCCCAAATGAAGGATTGAAGACCTCATTTAACTATGTTTAGTTTTTATGGGGAGAATGCTGAAAATTAAACTAAACATATTTATTATATAAATAATAATTATAGATTAGTTTAAGGATTAGATGTTAATAGATTAAACTTAAGAGGTGCAATGGTTGATCAAGTGATACAACCATCGGCCACCATATGAAGGGTGGCGGTTACCACCAAACACCACCATCGAAATAATGCAATGGTTCACTCGCAACCATTCAATTAGTATATATAGGTTTATGTATTGTAAACAAATGTAACAACAACAACAACAATTCATTTGTTTAATTTATAACCTTCGTTTATATTTTTGTTCTTGATCCTACTGGGACCAACATATTTCTCTCCGTTCTTCCTTCTTCACGCCGGTGCTAAACTTTTCCGGCTACGGTCTTTCTTTCTTCTCGGTCTTGGTCCAGTATGACCCCCTTAGGCTCTGATACCACATGTTGAGAATCAGCCTTCCTAAGACCCCGATAAACACATTCATTGAAATTACCAGAAATTGACTCTCATATGTATTGGGTATTCAATGTATATTACTTTCAAATATGGAAAACTGATTACATATTACAATAGAAACCTACCCTATTTATAAGTTAAACTAAACAGATAGAAGCAAAGAATACGTGGGTGTATAGTGTCCTACATGTACTACATGGTCTCTATAATACCCACGTTCCATTTTCACGCATATTGGTCAAACACTCTTACTTACTTCCATGATACAAGGTCAAACAAGCTACCAAGTCACTAACCAACATGCTGATCCATGAACCATAACCCAGTCAAACTGTGGACTACCCACTGAACCGTGACCCACTGAACCGAAACATGACTTGACCCATCAAGATTATCCAACAGTATGATCGATGTAATAGCATGCTGTTTCATTTCTCTATTGCATATGTGACAACTATTCAATAAGTTTTAATATTGATTTCATCTTTTCTTGAGGACAGGGGTTGTTGGGTAATCTTGATGGGTCAAGTCGGGTTATGGGTTATAGGTCACGGGTTGGTTTTAGTTGTGTTTGTTTTGTTTTGTTGACTAAATCAAGGCCATGTTGCCACGTTTATTTTGGTTCCAATGTCTTCGCATGCATGAGAATAGTAGAGAGTTTGCATGGGAATAGTGGGAGTAGTGGGAGTAGTTTGTTGTTTTCTGAGTGTGTAAGTCTATATATAGACTTTTAATATATGAATGATAGTGCAGTGTGTTTTTTCTTCTTCTGCTTGTTTTCATTTACAAACACATACGTAAAACATATTAGCAAGGGGCTTGTGATATCCTACACTTGGTATTAGAGCCTAGGGCTCGTGAAGAAATAGAAGTCCGGTTTGAGAGTCGGTTTCAAGAAACGATGTAGCCCGTTGCTGCGGGGCAGACGCGGCAGGAACCGGATGTGTCTTGATGGATGGAGCTGTGATGTTTTAGTCATGGAGTAAAGTCTTGAAGGCATGTTCATGTGAGTTGCAGTAATAAGATTAAAGACCGAAAAAAACCGACGTCGTCGAGAAGACCGTGAGACCGAGAAAGCTCCAGCGTGAGACCAAAGACCGAGAAGACCGCTGAGCTATAGACCGACATGGGTGAGCAAAGACCGTTGACTCACTTAAGGAAGAAAGAAGAAGACTATGACCACCGCCGGAAAGAGAATTCCGGTGGGAGACCGAGTAAGACCAAAGAAGGTTGTGACCCTTGCCGGAAAGTGAATTCGGGCAAGAGACCGAGAAGAACGACAAAAGGTCGCAAAAGACTGGCAGTATCTAGACCGAGGAAGTACAGACCGAGACCGAAGGAGACGACCATGACTGGCGAGTTAAGATCATCAAGATTACGGGGGTGAATGTTGGGTAATCTTGATTGGTCAAGTCGGGTTATGGGTTATGGGTTATGGGTTATGGGTCACGGGTTGGTTTTAGTTGTGTTTGTTTTGTTTTGTTGACTAAATCAAGGCCATGTTGGCCACGTTTATTTTGGTTCTAAAGTCTTCGCATGCATGGGAATAGTAGAGAGTTTGCATGGGAATAGTGGGAGTAGTGGGAGTAGTGGGAGTAGTTTGTTGTTTTCTGAGTGTGTAAGTCTATATATAGACTATTAATATATGAATGATAGTGGAGTGTGTTTTTTCTTCTTCTGCTTGTTTTCATTTACAAACACATACGTAAAAAATATTAGCAAGGGGCTTGTGATATCCTACAGGGGTCATGTTTCTCAAGGAACTGTTAGAATTGGCATGGAATGTGGTCATACCTACAAAGAATCTTGACATCAAGGGCTAGCGCTATCCGTCACAAAAGGAGATACTGGTTCGTTTATGGGACAATAATTTCTAAGCATAAAAGAACCAATAACCTAGTGAATTGGTTCAACTACCTACTCCACGGGTCAATGCAAAAGAGTGCTCGTGTCTTAAAATGTGCAGAAAAATGCTTATAAAAATAATGCTACTGTTGACTATTTTATTGACTATTATATACAGATGCAAATAATTAGATTCTAGTATTATATTATTGTTTCCAGCGTGAAGATAAATTTATGGTAGGTTAGCAGGTTTGTGGAGGGAAGATTGTTGTTCTGGGTGATGAAGTTTGGAGTCTGAATGATTGATAGTAACAGGAAGTTGGTTTGGTTTAAATTCTAATCCGTCTTCTTTTGAATCTATAGTTTGGATTCGTCACACAATTTGTTTGTGAATTGTAACGTAGAAGCAAGGTCGGGTACGATATTCATTGTGTTTTTTCCCCTTTAATTGGTTGTCGATATTCTGTGCTTTTTTTTTACCTTCAGTTGAGTTATATCATAATAATATAATATGTAATATGATATACCTTATAGATTAAATCCCTTATAAAGTGTTAATGAGACACTCAATCTTTCATTAGTAATTAATGAGACGGGCAGTTAAAATCCATCACACATATATGATCAAGTTCACCAGTTGTATAAGTTGATTGATACCAAATATAAATTAAAGTATAAATCAATTGATTGTGTATTCTCATCAGCATCTGTCATACTTAGTGCTCTCCTTGCAATCATCTTAACTTTCATTGGCTTAATATGATGAAGTATTATCATCTCACTCGTTAGAATCAGCAATTAAAGTCTACATTTTTTTTTAATTAGCTTTCATTGTTTTACACTTTGCAGCTTTGGAATAAGCATGCATCAACTTATGTTGACGGTCTTCTTTGAATCACAATATAATGGCATAGTGTCCAAATATGACAAATTAACTAGTTACCAAATACGGCAAATAAAATACAATATGTTGGAAAATGACTTAAATTTTTGGGATTAGGGTCTGGAAATGTATCAAACTTTAACCAAATATCAATTGTGTGTATCCAACTTACATTTGCTATTTTTAATGCATCAAACTTTTAAAAAGGGTATTTTGATGTACTCTGATGACGTGGCGAGCGCATAATGTGCCACATGGCGTTAGGAGAGAGTGACACATCATCGCCACATCATCAAAGTACATTCAAACACCATTTTTGAAAGTTGGATGCATTAAAAATAACAAATGTAAGTTGGGTACATACAATTGATATTTGGTCAAAGTTTGGTATATTTCCAGACCCTAAACTCAAAATTTTACGGTTTGTTTCGTAAATTTGGTTTTGGTATATGAGTCGGTTCAAAACTTTTTAAACTAGTTTGGTATTTTCTGTTTGAGTCGAATTAGCATTAGTAATAGGTTTTTTTGTAAAGTTATTCTATAAATAGACATTAATAACTTTGAGACTCGTTTCCGCTTTGTACTAGTCTTTCTTTCCACTACTACGAAAACAGGCAACCGCGACGAAATTTTGCGACATAGACCAATTTGTGGCAAATTTGTTACGCATTTACCACAGTTTTGCGACAATGTCAAGCAAGAAAAAAGGTCAAACATTTGACTAACTTTTGTGACAGATTAATGTCCGATTGCGACGGTTATGAAAAAGTCAAAAGTTTGACTAACTTTTGTAGCGGATTAGTGACTAATTTGTGACGTCATGTATTTCAAAATATTAATATAAAAATGTATATAGCAAATCTGTCGCTAAGTTAAAGTAAAACAATTAAATCAATAAAAAGTCAAACGTTTGACTAACTTTTGGGACGTATTAATTTCAAATTTGCGACAACTTGTATATGAAAATAAAAATATAAAAATATCCATAGCAAGTCCGTCGCCAAGATTTAGCAAAACAATAAAAAAAAAATTAAAATAAATAGTCATCGCAAATAAGTCGCAAGCGATTTTCATAACTCTAACGCCTAATTCCTTAATGATGTGGCAAATGCGTCTCAAAATAGTAAAATTGCTACATATTTTCTACATAATGTTTCCCGTTTTTATATTTTCTTGACAACACAAGAACAAATAAAAACATGCGAACATCAACAATGAGTTTTTATAAGTGTAGAATTTTGAAAGATACAATATAAATATTAAATTATGTTTCTTGCTATATTTGTATAACTAGGAACATACATGCCTTACGTATTTGCGTTGATATAGGTGACATATAGATCTATTAACCCGTTTAATATATGTTAGGTACTATTTTTTACATTTAGTACCACTAATGAAGATATGCGTGTGCATTTTGTTAGAAATAAGTTTCTAATAAATTAAAATAAAATAATATGTAGCAAATCTGTCACAAATACGTGTAAAATTGTCACCAATTTGCTACGAAGTTTTTGCGTTTTTGCTTTTTCTTATTCATAAAACCACAAATACACAATGCGACCATCAATTATGTATTGTGTGAGTATAACGTATGAAAACTACGATATTTATGCGTTTTAATATATTCATTGGTATGTATGCCCTTACTACTAACAAATATGTATATCATTCTTATACATCGACGTTAATTAGCTGTCATGACATATATACAGATATATGTGTTTTCATTGACTCTATTTTTTCATACTTATTTAAGGATAGAGTAATATGAATGAAAGTGTGTGTGCATATTTTGTTAGAAATGATATTTTAAAATTTTAAACAAAATTAGCTGTAGCAAATCTGTCGCACCCCCAAATTATGATGCGGAAGCGGGTCGGTTCGAGGTGCGACTAATCAAATATCAAGCACACAAGGTATGCAATGAACGACTCTATATGCGTCGTTTTACAAATACATTGATATTATAAAAGTTTTACACTGTTATAATACAAAAGCTCTTGAGCCAAATGGTAGAGATTCTATGGCATAACTAAATTATACAAAATATAGTAATGCATGACAATCTCTTGATGTCTGAATGCAACTCGAGCTAATGGGCATCCTGAGTGAGCAGACCTACTGCTGCTGCGAACCTGAGAATACACGCTAAAATGATCAGCTAAAAGCTGGTGAGCTCACAGGTTTAATGATAAGGTGTAATGTATGAACCGCAAGATTTAAGTATGAATATTTGTAATTAAACAAATAAATAAATGATAAATGATGTATATATTGTCATGAGCACATAGTCTGAGCTTAATTGAGGTGTCAGGATCACAATTAAGTGCCTGAGCGAGGGTGCCTCTATGCGTGTGCCTAATCAACACACGTATGAACAAATAATAATGCGTCTGTTTAACCAGTCAGTGCGTGCTGACCCGGACGGGGATTGTCAGTCCCATATGGTACCATACACTAGCATTCACGCTACAAATTATTACCAAACTATGCTATTGAGGACTTATGATGATTAGATGAATAACTCATGCAGAATATAGCGATGTTTGATACTTGCGTTCACATGTAAAACAAAACAGGCATGTATTCTCACCCCTAGGTTTAAAACAGTAAAACAGGGGCTATGAGACTCACCTGAGTCTAATGAGATGCTATCAAGCATAAATGATGGTTTACAAGAGGATTGATGTCGTCTCCAACGACTGAAACCTGCTGGGCGTCCTAAACGTGGAAGGTTTTAATGATTAGATGTGGAAACCTGCTGGGCGTGTTAAACGCGCAAGGTTTTAAATGATTAGAGGTCTCAACAGACCATCTATGATAGTTGTTCTGTTAACTAGTTATGTCCAAATTGATTTGGTTAATGTTTATATTTGAGTTTGTGAAAAGGTATACGGCTCGTTGGTGACGGTTTGTAATAATAATTTCAAACTATTATTATTATACATGATTTGTTGTACTTATAAAAGTATATATGTTTAGTGTGTAAGTCGTATCGTATAAGTTTAGTTGTTACTCAAGTTCGTTATATCCATTACATTTTATTTCATAAGTTACGAAATTTGGTACGGGTCCGAAAACTGAAATATGCCATTTTCGACCCCTAGACGACCCCGAAAGGCCTAAAACCGCCAAGGCTATGGCCTTGATCATTGGGCCGTTTTCGAGTGACCGTATGACTTTTAGCCCAATCCGTTATAATAAATTTTTCATCGAGAAGCTACCCTAAATTGTTCCGTTTGAGTAATCTAGTCGTTCGGCTATAAAGGTCTAGCCGTTCGGCTATGAAGGACCTAGCCGTTCGGCTATGAAAGTCCAGCCATTCGCCTATGGTAGCTTAGCCGTTCGGCTAAGGAAACCTAGCCGTTCGGCTGATGAAATCCAGCCGTTCGGCTGATGATTTCCAGCCGTTCGGCTCAGGGATCAATTTCAGGTGTGTTCGCGAAATCAGTTGGGAAAACGAGTATAGGTTCGATTTTTAAACATAATCTACTTGATAGAACAATAATACATGATGATATATGTTATTTAAACACGAAATTTTAAAGAAAATTAGTAAGTGTTCTTACATATGAAATTTTGAAATTGAAAATGGAGATGAAGCTTGGTGATGATGATGAAGAAGATGATGATGATGATGATCCACAGTTAGTGCTGCTGCTTCGTTGTTGATTGTGGTTGATGTTGTTGTTTTTGATTTGGGTTTTTGATGGTGTCGAGAGAGAGCAGAGATGGACCGATGATGAAGATGAAATGAAGGGGAAGAAGAAGAACTAGGCCGACCAACTTCAATTATTGGAGTTGGTTGGCTCCTACGCGTAGCACAAAATACCCGTATTTTTGTACCCGATCGTAAAAGTAGTATAATGTTTTTAATTGATAATTTTCTAAAAATGATATCGTATATACTTTTATTCGAAGTATTTTATAATAATACTTTTAGTGAGATATAAAAATATATCTTTGTTTTAAGTTTGAATGACGGATATAGTTCAAATGGTTTCGTCGCGTTTGAGTAAGATTTCATAAAACGAATATTTTTATTTTTGTCTAATGTAAGGTAATAATTATTATTTCCAATAATAATACATTATTTATAAGTTTTGTCGCGAATGTTTTTACTTTGTACGATACGAATACTTTATATATTATCGAATTAATATATAATAAATACTGAGTATATTAAATAATAGTTTCATATTACTTAATATTTGTTTTCACCAACGCCCGTGTAAATGAATCGGAATTTGACCGATTTGAAAATGCACGATTAAATTTAATTTAATCGCATACTGATATATATTCAACAATATATATATTGATACATACAATTAGCCTAATACATAGTACTAATTACATGTATTTCTAAATGATTAGGAACTAATAACTAGTCCTAATTTGACGGGTGTCACAAAATCCGTTATGAAAAAAATTGCAACCAATTTGCTACATAATTTTTTGCGTTTTTGCTATTCCTTGATCGTAAAAGCACAAATAGACATAAGGACCATCAATTAAATAGACATAAGGACCATCGTAAAAGCACTAAAATTAGAATTAAATTAATTATTAATATTAATAATTTATAATAATAATAATAATAATAATAATAATAATAATAATAATAATAATCTTTATATATATATATATATATATATATATATATATATATATATATATATATATATAACAGAATACCATGGAGTAATCTGAGCCCTTCAATGGGTTCCTTCAATACGATCTAATGGTATATATTTAATCTTCATAGTTACACTTCCCTCCCCACATGTTATTTTATTATATTAATTAAATATCAATATAGTAAATACTAAATATTATTATTAATAATTAATTACTATTTTAATAAACCACATTTTTTTTAGGGGAAAAAACGACCCAAAAAAATGGAGCAATCCTTCGGCAGTTTCCTGCATATATGATTATTTATAAATATTAAATTAAATATTAATAATATTAATATAGTAAATACTTAATATTATTATTAATAAATCTTTCTTTTATATATTAGTGTAAATAATGGTTTAATCATCAAAGTTTCACCTTTTTATCGTAATGATTTAACTCTTTAAGTTTGCATTGAATTCTTAGTTTAACCCTTGGAGGGTTAAACCATCAAATTTTTGAAAGTTAGATTTATTAAACTAAAAAAAGTTAAAATGGCAAAATCATTAATCACATATTATTTTGTTATATTAAATAGAATATTAATTAAATATCAATATAGTAAATACTAGATATTATTATTAATGATTAATTATTATTTAATAAACCACAATTTCTTTAGAAGGAAAAACGACCCAAAAAAATGGAGCAATCCTTCGGCAGTTTCCTATCCCACATATATGATTATTTATAATTATTAATAATACTAATATAGTAAATACTTATTATTAATAATAATAAATCTTTCTTTTATATATTAGGGTTAATAATGGTTTAATCATCAAAGTTTCACTTTTTAACGTAATGATTTAACTCTTTAAGTTTGCATTGAATTCTTAGTTTAACCCTTGGAGGGTTAAACCATCAAATTTTTGAAAGTTAGATTTATTAAACTAAAAAAAGTTAATAGGGCAAAATCATTAAAAAAGATAAACTTTAGAGATTAAATCACAAGCTTTTGTTACGATCATAATTGTTCTCATCCTTTTAATTATAGATCAAAAACATGATAATTCAGAAGATCATAACACCCTTGATTAAATTATATTTTTCACTTTAAATTGAAGATCGTTTATATTTGTAACAAATTATTTGTAGACGATTTTGTTCCACAAACTTTTGTTACCATAATGATTGTTCCCATCTTCTTTATTTCTAGATCAAAAAGATGATGATTTAGAAGATGACACCATCACCTACAATTTAGAAGGTATAATGACATCCTTAATTAAAATTATTGTTCCCTATAAATTGAAGATCCTTCATATTTATTACACGTTATTTGTAGACAATTTCGTTTAAGAAGCATTTGTTGATTGGATTAAATTCAACGTCTCTAAAGACAATGATGGTGAAGAAACTGTTAAAAATGTCATGGGAAAGCTACTAAAGACGGATCAACTAATCAAAGAACTTCGCTTGACGATTATATGGTGGATCTCAACTTCTTTAATATCAAATAGAGTTTACAAATACTATGTGAATTGCATTATGTTTTTACTTTTTTGTTCAAACAGATTTAAGAATTATATTCCCATTGTTAGTTAATAAAATTTATGCTTTTTATCATCCAGAATTTAACACTTATATTTTCACATTCATTAATATTATTATTTATATTGATTTATTTAGCCCAACACATTTTTGAGGTCTGGATTAAATTTTATCATATTAACCAATATGGGTCAAAATACACAATACCGCCGCTCGCGCGGGTGCTTCACTCTAAGGCGGAACGCTCCCCTACCGATGTATTTTTACATCCCACAGCTTCGGCAGATCGCTTAGCATGGATTTTCCTTCCTTTTGCCGCATTTCGCTTATTAATCTCATGAATAAGCCCAAAAAAGGAAAATACATATAACAAAATTGTAGACATAGTGAGAGATAACCGAAGATTATTAATTTTAAAGTGTTTTTAAGTTAACAACAAAATAAAATTTTAAATTTAACTTTACAAAATCTTTCTTTGGATTGCGTTAAGATTATTAATGTTTAAGGGTTTTTAAGTTAAAAACAAAATAAAGATTAAACTGATCCCAATAAACCTATGTTTAAAATCTAAAATTAAAAATCTGAAAAACTACAAATTTGTAAAAGCCCGCATTGTCGCGGGGTCTTCACCTAGTAATAATAATAATGATAATGATAATGATAATGATAATGATAATGATAATGATAATGATGACGATGACGATGACGATGACGATGACGATGACGATGACGATGACGACAACGACAACGACAACGACAACGACAACGACAACGACAACGACTACGACAACAAAAACAACAACAACAACAACAACAACAACATAAGGGAGGATATACAATTCTGACGGGAACATCCATTTTTATGTAGATTGGGATAACAATCAATAGATAATAACTTAACACTTTTATTAAAAAAGATATTGATTCGTGTTTAATCTGATAAAAATTTCATAAAGGAGTTGAAACTAAAGTAGTAAAAGCCCACCAAAATAGTCCCAATTGATTTAAACTCCCCCAAAATATTTTACTTTTCATCTATTTGCCGCCTCCATCCCCAATTTTACTTTGAAAGTTTGGGGCTTAGGGCTCCAAACTGAAACCAAATTATCTATCTGTCTTAGCGTCGCATACCATCTTCACCCTCGGGCCGCATCTCCGTTGTTACTACAATACTGCTATCGGAACACCCATTAGCATCAACTTCGTGTTATGGTCATGATGTTTAGGGGGTTAAAATTCAGCATCAATATTTGTCTCGGTTTAAGCTTTAATAAGTATGTAAGTTTCTTTGTGTATCATTTGGGTATTATCTGATTTGGGAGAAATTATTGATTGAAGTATTGAACTACAAAAGTAAAAAGAAAAAAAGGAAAACTTGGTAAAATTAAACAAGTAAAAAAGAAATACTCAATTTGTGTATTTAATCATTTATACATGATAACATCAAATAATACTATATTTATATACTAATAATCCTTACATTTTATATGTCTTTTATTGCATTTATATTGATTTAGATACTTAATTTGTTCATATTTGCAATATAGGAATAAATATATTTAAATGAAGAAAGAATGAGAAAAGAGCTGTAAAATATGAAAATGAAGAAAAAGATTGAAGATTGAAGACATTTGGACCAGAGTTGAAGATTAAACCCAAGACTAAAGTTAATTGGGCTTTGTAAATGAAGAAAAAATGGATTAAAAAGATTAATAGCCCAAAAGGTAAGCATAGCCTGAAGTCGGAAGATTCTGGAATGAAGACCCAACCGGCGGTTGAATAGCCCAACCGGCGGTTGAATATATATATTATAAAGGCGGTGGATCGTAGAGGTTGACTTTAAGAACAAGTACTCCAACCGGCGGTTGGAGGTCCCAACTGGCGGTTGGACTGGCGGTTCAGAAAAACTGTAAATAGAGGCCACATTCAAACTAAACGATATACAAATTTTAGAGGTAAAAGTCGATTATAAGGGTTAATATATGACTTAAGGTCGAATTTGGAGGCTAGGGATTGAGGACTTGCAACCCTAACGAAGAATAATTCAGTTTTCTTGGTTCGATTCTAGATCTTTTACTTATGTTTAGATCTTGATTTCTTATTGAATATTGATTGTTCTTTAACATATTTGTCTAAATGAATAATGTTTATATGATGATTTGATTATATGTTTACGTTGATTGATTTTATAAATGTCGTTAAGGTTTATCTATATTGATTATATGATTATTATGTTCATGACGAAGGACTTGTCGCATGATATTGATTAATAGTTTTTTGTTTATGTTTTGATTATAACTTAAATACCCTGACTGCGTGATAAGTTATAATAATTACTGGATTAAACTATATTTGATTAGATAATAACATTCGAGACCCCGTAGTTAGTTAACCTTAATATACGTTGAAGAGCTTCATAAACGATACTTGAACCCGACCATAAGAGGCTATCCAGGATACTTGAACCCGACCATAGGAGGCTATCCACTTTTATATTTCAACATAGAATCAATTGGCTAACAAAAGTAAACATATAGGAGAGTTAGAATATAACATAGCTAGTTTAGATAAAATATATCTTTGATCTACATAATTTACCTTAGTTGTTTATTAATTATTTTAATTGCCTTGTATATCCTAGTTCTGTATCAAAATAAATATAAGTTCACACGGAACTAAAATATAACCCCCTTTTATTTGTAACATTAATTGTGAATATTGTACAATTAGATTAGGGATTACTTTAAAGATTCCACTTCCCTATGTTTGATACATGGACTTACTTATAGAGCTATATTATACGAACGGGTTATTCTTTCCTGTATTGTTTGATAGTATTATTTAGTATTTCCTTTATTTAAAACTTGTTATTTTAATTGACTATACTTAGCACACATCAAGTTTTTGGCGCCGCTGCCGGGGAAAGTGGTAATTTTAAAAGTTTTCCCCTGTAAAAATATAAAATTTTGTATATTCAAAGTCAATTGAAAAATCAGCTCACCCATTGAAAGTACTAACAAAAACAAAGGTATAAGGAGAGTAATCCCTACTTCCATTAAGAAGTAAGGTGCTTCTCGAAAGAGGTAGGTTTTTAATACGCTTCGCGCTGACCTACTTCTCCGCTTTTGTGTACAATCAGTGGAGCAACCTAGAACTTTTGACTAACCTTGTAAACTAACCTACTATTGTAAATCTTTAACTTAACATAATTACTTGTATATGTAATAACTAACTAACTAACATTATTAATTAATATATGGTTCGCGATTTTTAGGTTGGGAATTTGTTATTCATTATTCAATTTTGAATGTGTTTTATTATTGAATTATGCTATTGGTCTGCAACAGCCTAAGCATGAATTGTATTTACATCTAAAATTTTATGTCTAATTTTAATTCTACTAGTATTACTGAATTTGGTTTTTGTTCGCAGATGATTGTATGACCCGGACACTTCACCCGGATCCACTCAGTCCATTTGACGAACCAGAACGGGAATTTCATCCAAGAAAATGTTTAACTTACGCACCACCAAATTCACCAGAACAAGTAGTATCATCTGACGAAGATTACGAGTTGTTTCCTAATACACTCATCAATACAGCAGAATACGGGTATTAGTACGGATTGGAGTTTGGCGAGGATAAACCACCTTCCAGAGCACCCACTTTATACCCGAGTGACTCGGAACAAGAACTTGTTGCAGCAGAAACAAAAATGGTAGACATAGCTAACATGACTGTAATATCCTGTTTTCGGGTCTAGAAATAAATAGTATTTTATTAAGTCTTAAATGATTATTTTAAGTAATGGGAAATAATTTTTATTGGTTTACTTGGAAATAAATAAGTAAAAGAGTCACATGATTTATTGTGACTAATAAAATAGTACATGTTTTAAATTAATAAAGCTGACGGTAAAATAAAATATTTTGTCTCGCGAGTATTTTCGGGTTCCAGGCAATAGGTTTAATAGGGGATAAAATATACACAGATATATTAAGGTCGGTCTAAGAGGTGACCGACTCATTTTTCACCTAACTATTGGGATTCCTTTCTTACAAGTCATTCATTCCATTTCTTTGAAAAGATTAGCATCAAGAAATCAAAAAGAATCAAACAACTAACTTGGTTTGAGATTATAATTGTTTTAACGAAGATTATACTCATCGTCATAAATTCTTTCAAGGGTAAGTATTCATATTTTGTTCATGAGCATAATTGATTAAATATTGATTGGTTATGAGATTGATACTTGATGATTATATGCTTATAACTACTGATTTTATAGTGTTAATGATTTACTTGTTTGATTGTTCTTCAAGAATAAATTGGGGTAAAAGTGGATTTGAATGATTATGGTAAAAATTAGATAGGTTAATGATATATGTGATAAATTGAAGTTGGAATACATGTTCTATGGTGTTTGTTGTTAAAGTGGATGTTAGTTTGTGATATAAATCGTTTATGTAATTGGGTTTGTGAATTGGGGTTACGAAATTCGGAGTTATGTTGAGCAATAGCAGCGCGACTCGACCATTGGGTTTCGCGACATGATTTACCGAGTTTCATGACGCGATTCTTAGCCTATTGCGACGCGATTTAGCCAAAGGTCAAGCAGCCCAGTTTCTAGTTCTTCTTTGATTTTGTATATTATTATATGTTATCAAACTCAGCATAATAGATTATGTTGATGGTTAGTGTATATATGTATATACCTAATAATGACTTATCATGTATAATGTGAGCATTGAATTTTGTTTGGTAATGAGTAAACGGGTATCGGTATATGATTGATGGGCGCCTAGAGGTCGGTTGCGATCTAACTCGCATCGTTGCGGGCCTTCCTCCGGGCGCGACCACCAATGGGTTTTAAAATTGTTTTTTTTTTGTTGGGCCTAAGTATACTAAAGCTATAGGTGAGTACAGCGATAAGTATGACCTAGGGTCGTTCTTCAAACTACAACAGGCATGGGATCTAGGTTTTCAATTATCTTTCGTAATTTAGCTGGGTTTTATCAAGAGTTGATAGGGGTTTTGTTTTGTTTTCTAATTAACTACCTAATTTAAAACTAAAATACTAAACTAAGATAAGGGAGGTGTGGTGAGGTGGCTACGAGAACTACAGGTTAAACGCGTGTGTTTACTATGATAGTCATGTATGCTATTTAGGGGTAGTTATTTTGATTAGGGCCTTCGTTATGATGACAGGTGCAGGATTTAGCAGACGTACTCGGAACAATCAATGAGATACAAAGTAATCTACCTACAACCTTTCCATGACTTCCACGTGTTTGTACTACACCAGAGGTGTTTCCAACGCTATACCAGGTATTGGGCTGTTTTACGGTATTTCCGTTGATTCAATTGAAAGGTCCTTGTTGTTTATCCTGGACGGATTATACTTCCTAATGAGCCACAGCTCCTAGCCTATTATCTATCTAACATAGAGTTGTCCGCAATCAGATAAATAACATGTCACGAAGATAACAGCTATGGAATGTAAACTACACTGGAAGTTGTCCCAAATGTAGAAACCAATTTAACCAGCAACCATCCTCGAGTCTTGTTCCCCAATCTCGGACTTTTGAGATATCCGAATCATGGCATGAATTGTTGAGTAAACAAAAACATGAACAGCGGTTTCCCACCGGAACAAGTTGGGATGGCCGGGTCTAACGGCTAATTAAATTGTTCATTATTATTTCATATAAATCATCATAACTATTCTATGCATGTTAAACTGGTGTATGCAATCAACATATATCTGAAAACCTAATCATATATCCAATAGCACAAGTGATACTAGCATGCAAACCCTAAAGCAACAATCAAACAAGAACATGCAGCAGAGTAGCATACAGGGATCAACTTATTTCATGCAGAGTATCTGGATAAACGTTTAAGTTACAAATGTTTCGAAAGTTCTCTCAAAAACATTTGTTATATGAAATGGATCTAATCTATCTCTAATCCTATGCTCCGTGTCTCCCTCCGATCTTATTTCAACCAGGAGAACACTGGTCATGTCGAGTTCAATGATCATCAGACACAAAATAATTAGCGGCGTACCATTAGAAGTTGGCCAAGTTCTTAGTAGTAAGTTACTAACCACAACATAAGTTGGATAGATAAACATTGGAGATTCATTTCATAGATTCAAATATATTTCAATAGCATACAGACAGAGTAACGACATGATTAAAGCATAACTACCCTAGCATAATGACTATCATAGCAAACACAGATCTGTTCAGCTCAGCATGGCAATAATTCTAGCAAGCATTTCTAAATAAGCATAACAACAGCACAACATATTTAAAAATAACAAGATAGACATTTAAAATAAAACCTGACAGAGCGTTATTATAAATCTGGCGTAACCGCAGTCTCGGAGCACCTCCGTTACAAGTAAGCTACTAATCTACTAGCTTAACTAACCTAATTAACTAAATAATTATTTCTAGAGAGAGTAGAGAGAGAAAGAGAGAAAACAAGTTGAGAGATTGTTTCAAATGGTGAGGAGGTGGTTGTATTTATAGGCATCGCACAACCGTATTCTTCAACCGTATTCCAACCCTCAAATGCACAACTGTATCGCACAACCATATAAAAATCTGATTTTTATTGCCTGAACACGGAATACGGTTGGTTTTGGCCATATACGGGTGGACTGGAGCAAATACGGGTGGGCACCAACCATATACGGCTGGACTGGGCTGTATACGGCTAGGCACAGGCCGTATACGGTCTACACAGGCCGTATACGGTCTACACAGGCCGTATACGGTCTGTTTCCAGCCGTATATGGTCTGGTCCAGCCGTATACGGTCTGGGACAGCCGTATACGGTCTGGGACAGCCGTATTCGGTCCTCTCGGTTCTTCGTTTCTTCGATTTAGCGTAACTTCTTCGTTGTTTATCCTTTTTGAGCGATCTTTATATCCACGCTTTTGTATTTTCCTAACGAAGAAAATGACATAAGTTAGAGGTCATAATTCTTTGTGTAGCTCAAAAAGTGCTAGAACGAGTGAACGAGAATGCTCATGATCATATTCGTTAGATTTATCGTGTTTTTCGATCATTTTAGTTGATTTTTTAAAACGTTGTCTATATTTTGGCCTATATTATGAGTTTTAACAATATATTGCTTATTTTGGATAACTTCATCATAATTTGGGCCAAAAAGGTGAGATAATGACACTTAAAAACTTTACTTTTTGCGTGTCATCAATGATGTATTAAGAGACATATGTGACTTATTAGAATATAAGTAACAGTGTTCTAAGTGTGATATTGATATGTTATGAGTTCTTAATATGGTTTAAAGTTTGTATATGATGTGACGATAAAATGGAATTAAATGATTAAGTTTTGGAAATATGGTCCGGTTTAGTTGATATAATTGATATTATGGTTTGGAACAGGTTATGATGTTAACTTACGGGCTAGTATGCTCTATGTGGTAACTTGTTAATGTTGTACATTTATTTTACATCTTGGAATATGTTATGGAATAAGTACTAATTTATCCTTTTGTTGTAATTCCAGATTTGACAGAAAGAGACTCAGTGATATTAGACAACTGAGTGTAGATTGGGAATATCGGTTAGTGGTAACTGTATTCTTCAGTTCAATCCAGTTGTAACAAGTTTGGTTACAACGGGTGAGCATATATTGTTATTGGTATTGACTGTTTAGTCATTTGGGTTAATGATATTGTTCATTTATTGTTTATATTTTGTAATGGCATGATTATTGTGCAATATGTGATTCTTGGCCGCTGGACATATGTGTATTAATGAGAGGTCAACACTGGTTGGGTTTGTTGCTATTGTTTGGCTGGCGGGGTTTCCGATACACATCATTGATGGATGAACCCTAGTCATTGAAGATAGCTTCAAACTATCGGTAAATCACTGTGATGGCATACCAGTGATTTAAGGTGTTCCTGTGAAGGCTTACTCAAGAACCGCCAGTCCTCTTTGACATTGTGTGCTTATGTGTTTATTTGTTGTAAAATTTATTATTTCTGGATTGAACTGTCGTTTACAGTTCCATTCACTTAGCTGTGAGCTAGCCCCTCGATTTTTAACATTTTGCAGATTATGTATGGGATATGGAATGGGCTTTGGGATTCTCGATAGAATGTTTGACTACTGCTGCGGCTACACTATGATATTTTTGGAAAATTATTTGTTTTGGGAAATTCATATAACACCCAACCGATAGTACTTTATTTTGTAATTAAATATTTATAATTGTTATGTTTTTGGGGAACTGTAAAGATTTTGTAAATATGTCGGGACATGCGCTTCCAGTGATAGTAAATATCTTAAAATATGTTGTTAAAATAATGGGGTGTTATAATGACGCTTGAGGATTACACGATTCAAACCCGTGGAGATCCTAGACCGGGAGTGGTTCATCCTGCCATAGCTAGAGAGGTGGAATTTGAATTAAAAGTCTAGTTTCTAAAAGAACTTAGAGAAAATCCTTTTCGTGGAGAAGATAAGGAAGATGCTAATGAACATGTGGAGAAAATTCTGGAAATCGCAGATATGTTCCATATCCCTAATGTAACTAGAGGTCAAGTTATGCTAAGAGTGTTTCCCTTAAAACTCAAGGATGGGCAGAAAGATGGATTAACAATGAACCAACCGGATCAATTACTACGTGGGAGGATCTGAGAACTAAATTTTTGAAGATGTATTGTACTCCTTCAAAGACATCAAAAATGATTGATGAAATAAGGAACTTTAAACAGAATTATGATGAATCTTTATATCAAGCTTGGGAGAGATATAAAGAAATGTTGCATAAGTGTCTGCATCATGATTTGAATGTGCAACAGGAAATCACTATTTTCTATAAAGGAGTTGACCGGGCTACACGTCAACAATTGGACGTACAAGGACCAGTACCTAAAAAGACTCCCGTGGCAGCACGAGCTGGAATAGAAGAATTAGCAAAACATTCACAACTATGGGATGATGGATCGACAGAGAGGAAGAAATCTTTAGAAGATAGTGAAGGACTTGCAACTATCACAGCAAAATTGGAAAGTGATCGAGCCCAAACGGTCGGTCAGTTTTTACACCGGTCGTTGGTCCAGCCATCGAGGCGCGGATCAGGAAGTTTTAAATTTATAATAGTCGGGGGAGCCTAAACCTTCCGAATTACTTACTATTACTGGATACGAATACCCGATATTAGTACGTGGTAAGGATGATCCAGGGTCGTTCCTCTCGACGGTAGAATTGAAACAGAGCTAGTTCTGATAAACTAATATTTAAGCTAGGATTTTATCTATTAAACGGATAGGTGGTTGTTTTTGGGTTTTTATCTATTAAACTATTAAAACTAATGAAATATAAAAGTAAAGGGGAGACTAGCATATATAACACCTAAATGATAACGAAGACGTGGTTCACCATGATTTAGGGTAGTGTATGATTGGGATGATGTTTATTTGGGGACACTTTTAGTTAATAAACAGATGCATTATGGGTGTAAACACTAGGACCCTACTCTTTCTAGTTAAGTACCAGAATTAGTATGTCACGAGACCTAGGCTATCGTGATTCTGATCAGAACAGGCTGCTCAACCCCCCACACTGTCTTTATGGACAAGTGACCCTTGAAGGGTGCAGGAATAAGGTAACAGACTGCCACACAGGTAATTTTGACCGTTCTTAACACCTATATGTAAATGTCATTTCCTAAACATGTTCAGATTATTAACTTGCTATTCTAAACTATCAGTTTTATAGAGTCTAGGGGTTTTAAGAATCCTGAACCACTGCTGGGCTTGACTTTCATCTCCAGACTCATTCCTTACGTTTGATTAGTTCAACTACTTCTGTCATGATCTAGCCTCTCCTTTGCAATCAATCATTCAGCCCTAGGAACACCAGCGGTGTACAATGCATACTCCTTCCACATCGTACTAACCTAGGAACCGTTCACGATGTACTGCACTTAAACAGTTCCACAGATTTATGTAACCAAGGATGTACATGCGGTGTACTATGATGTTTCCACAGCTTTTCATCCCTAGGTACAGATACGGTGTACAATATCGAAGTGTTTCCATAGCTTCAGTTACAGGGGTAGATAGACGGTGTACTGTAACATTTCTATAGCTATATTGGTTTCTAGGCCATATTCTAGGGTCTCTAGGTAATCCACAGTCGGCACATACGGCTCTTTCCGGGGCATTTGCCCAGTACTACAGCCGGATTACAGTGACATACACGGCTTCTTTACTATAACACAGATAACTTCCTACTGTACCTAGAGTTGATAAGGTTCTAAGCCTAAAGTAGTAGTCACGCGAAGGACTGGAAAGGGTGATCCATAGCTAAGTCTAGATGCATGATAAGTTTAGATATGACAAATATAACAATCCCCAATTATATAGATAACGAATTAATGTAACATCATCTATAACTATCTAAATCATGGCAATCATACAAGCAACTACTCACAAAGCATAGCAGTAATCATTTCTAACATTAATAAACCACATACATCAAACAAGAACAATATGACAAATTTATATTAGAAATAATAGATAATACCAATACGAAATGCGAGCAGAATAACACTTGTATTTCTTCATAATATCCGAGCATTACATAAGCTAGCCTCTACGAACGTACATACATAGCTATTCTAACAGCGGCGGATTCTCCCCCTAATCTTCCAACTAGTTTCTAAAGAGAGAAACTAGAGAGAGAGACTAGAGAGAGAACCTAGAGAAAGAAACTAAACTAACTAACTAAAAGAACGAAAACGTAAAGAAAATGTGAAGTGTAGAAGTGTGGAGGATTGTTGGTGTCTTGAAATGATGAAATGAGGCTTGTATTTATAGAGATCGCACAACCGTATCCATAGACCGTATCCAAACCTTCAAACGCACAACCGTATCGCAAAGGCGAATAAAAATCAGATTTTTATCACCCAAACGCACAATACGGCTGAGCTGGACCGTATACGGCTGAACTGGACCGTATACGGCTGAGCATAGGGTGAATACGGCTGAACTGGGCCGTATACGGCTGAGCACAGGCCGTATACGGTCTGCACAGGCCGTATACGGTCTGTGTCCAGCCGTATACGGTCTGGTTCAGCCGTATCCTGGCCCTTCGCTTCTTCGTTTCTTCGTTCGGGCGTAACTTCTTCGTCGTTTATCCATTTTGAGCGTTCTTTATATCCACGCGTTCGTATTTTCCTAACGAAGAAAATGACATAAGTTAGAGGTCATAATTCTTTATGTAGCTCAAAAAGTGCTAAAATACGTGAACAGAAGATTCAATGATCGTTTGTGCTCTGTTTTGCTCATTTTTAGGTTGTTTTTGTCGATTCTTGAAACATCGTCTATATTTTAGCTCTCATGATGAAATGTGATAGTTAAATGCATATTTCAAGTGTTTTCATTATTAATTGGGCTAAAATGGTGAGATAATGGCACACAAAAACATGACTTTTTGCGTGTCATCAGAAAGCTTGGGAAGAGATATCTAGAAAGTTAATGAACAAGTTCATGCTATCAGAATTCGATGTGAAATTTGTGGAGGAAATCATTTGAAAACTGAATGTCCAAATAAGGATGTTGAATCCACTGAAGAGGTAATGTATGGAGCTTACCAAGGAAATCCCAATATAGACAAGTGACGAATTTTAAAAGAAATAATCAAGGTACAACTCAGCAATATCAACAAGGAGGACCAGGATTTTATGTTAAAATAGGACTAAATCCATCTATGGGTGAGAGATTAGGATCTTTGGAAAATAATATAGTGAAATTGTTTGAAGATAGTAAGAAGAGGATGGATGATTCTGATGCAAAAATGCGTCTGGAAGCATCAATGAAGTAAATTGAGGGTTCTGTTCATCAAATTGCTAATGTTCTGCAAGAAAGATTTCCAGGAACATTACTAGGATTTACGGAAACAAATCCAAGAGAACACGCCAAAGCAATAGTCAATAGAAGCGGTAAAAATTCTAACCTTCCTATTATTCCTAACAGAACTATTGAATCTGAGCAGGTAAAAATACTAACCTAATGGTTATAGTCTAGGTCACTAATGCAATCCTAGTTCGCTATAACCTTTGGCTCTGATACCAATCTGTCGCACCCCCAAAACACGTGGCAGCGGAAGTAGGAGGTGTCACGGCGGCGCCGACCAAATCAAATATCATCACACAAAGATTACATTGAACGACCTCTAAATGAGACGTTTTAATAAAAGTTACATTTCCATAATTAAAATGTATACATAAGTTTTACCATTCCCATGGAGTTCGCATCCGATATGTAGAATTACATAACTATCATTTCAAGATATAGTAAATGCAATCTAATCCTTGGTTGTTTCAAAATATGCGACTCGAACTAAGCTATCCAAAAGCATCCTACTGCCTGTGGGTAGTCCTATTGCGTCTGTAAACCTGAGAATACATACTAAAAGGTTCAACATAAAGTTAGTGAGTTCATAGGTTTAAACAGCTGAAAACATAAGTATGAAACACACGATTTCTTTTGCATTGCACGAATGCGAAAACAGTTGTAAAAAAAGTATCATGTTATCCTTTGTTAACCTTTGTTATCCTTTGTTTTCATTTGTTATCCTTTGCGTCATGAGCTCATAGTTCGAAGCTTAACCCTTGTTGTTGCCTCAACAAGTGTCTAATCCAGAAAACTCATTTAAACAAATAATACTGCGTCCGTTTGACCAGTTAGAGCAACCTAACCCGGATGGAGGTGTCAATCCCCGATAGATCTATCCAATAATATTCACGCTTCAAAATAAACGAACTACGATGTGCGAGGACTTTGTTGGATTATGGTCTCACTCATGCGCTATCCTTGTTTCCTTTGTTTTCCTTTGTTTCCTTTGTTATCCATTGTTTATAAACAGTTGTATAAAAATAGTTGCACAACAACAGTTGTATAAAGCATGTATAAAGACAGTTGTATAAAACATGTGTGTATGTATTCTCACCCCAAAATAGTTAAATCAAGTAAAAAGGGGCTATGAAACTCACATTAGGTTAGCAAGTAGCAAGCAATAATCAAATAGCAAGCAAAGTCCAAAGCGCGACCTTCTAACATCCTAAACGTATAAGGTTGGGTAAGTAGATGTCTCAAAAGATCATATATAGCGATTGTATAAGTGGGGGTTTATGCACTTAAGCCAATCGGATAGGTGGGGGGTTTATGTCCACCTAAAGCTAGTTCACTCAACTAGTATGTCCAAGTAAGTTGTTCAAGTTTGTTTATTAAATACGTGTACGACCCGTTGGTGAAAGTTTGTAATAATAATTCATTTAGACATTATTATTAAGTTTGTTTTGTTGTATATTATTTATTAGTACATATCGTATGTTGCAAACAGATTATTTAGTTCGTAACAACCTTAAATCGTAGGTCAAAGTTGGTCGACTCGTTGGTCAAAGCTGGTCAAAGTTGGTCAAACCTGGTCAAACTTGGTCAAAGTTGGTCAAAGTCATTAATTAACTCACCCAACCATATTTTGTTACCATTTTGCCAAAAATAGTAAATTTGTCATTTTTAGGAACCGAGTCCCATTTTTGTTGACTTGGTCAAACCTATTCGGTTTGACCCGAAACTTTTACCCAACTCTTAATTATGTTCATAGATCACAAAAAGTTAGTCTTTCTCTTTATAGTAGGTCCATAGGTGTCGGTTTTTAAAAGCTATCAAAATCAGTCCACTTTTTACCATTTCCAGAAAATACATCTCATTATTGTATTTATTAAAAATACTTCTATTCCGAAATTATATTCAAGAATAATTCCGGTTATTCCCCCACATGTTAACCACTTTCAGTAATTTTTCTATAAATTTTAAAGTAGTCTAAGTATTTATCAAAATTGCATGTGTCCTCTGAGGTCCAACAGTTGACCAATCTGGACACATGCATGAAGATCGAGTTTTTGAGAAAAATCTACAACTTTTCAAGAAAACTCTATTAGTAAAAATTTTGTAGCTAACCGAAATTTTAAGATTTTGGTGGTGGTTTCAAGTCATTTGGAGTTGTGTATTTCAAGATATGGTCAAAACCATATGAACAAAGTTTCTGACTTTTCAAGACAGTTTGTATATGTGTTTTTATATAAATTATTAAAAATAGTAAATGAGCTCAAAACGATATGAAGTTTGTGGAGTTTGAAAGCTAACATCTTGAACTTAAGTTTTGACTATGAAAACGTCCATTTTTATGGAGAGATTAATTTTATAAAATTCGTAGAATTAGATGAAACTTTATGGACAGAAACTAAAGTTGCATTTTTGTGACATTCTTTGTTAGTAAAAGTGGGTTTTAAGTAAGATTTTATTATAATACTTTCTGAATGAACTTTATATCATGTTATGAGAGTAATATGAAGCATGAAAAAGAGTCCTCACAATGGGAATGAGATGAGAAGGGCAAAGATGAAGTCTTGAACTTGATTCCTTGTAAAAAGATGAAGATTTGAAGTGGTGGTTGTTGGTGGTTGTATGATGGTCAAAGGTGGTGATATGGTAGTCAATGGTGGTTGAAGGTGGTGTGAGGGTGGTTATTCTCTAGATTTATAGAGATAGAGATGAAGATTAGAGAGAATGGAGAGGAAAGTTGTAGGTGAAATGATGTAAAATGTGAAAAATGAAAGTGTTGCATGGGTTTCTAGTGGAAGTAGTGTAAGAGTGATGATTGATTCTTTTGCATGAATTTTTAGTGGGCAAGAGTGGAGGTGGTCAGCCCCCCATGGGCCCCCACTGAATTTTTGTGATTAATTTTTCAGTCTCAGTCTGTGTTTACGTATTTTGGTCGTTTACTCGTTATTTTCGTTATTTTCGTTAATACGTTAAATCGCGTAACATTTTCTTTTGTCGTTTAAATTCATGATATGTTTGGGACTATTATTCATTGAAGTATTATTAAAATACTTTATTTTAAGTTGTCAAAATATAAATTAGGGTTTCGTTTGGTTGTCGGGTTCAGTTTGCGCGTTTCCACCGCGTTTTTTTTAAACAAACGTCGAGGTTTTCATGTATTATTATATAAGAATAATAATATATGATAAGTAACTTCTAAAAATAGATTTAAGTTATTTATAGAAAGATTTTCACCAACGTCTTATAGGTTGTCGGACTCCGTCAGGTTGTTTCACGTAGTTACAACTAATTGCGTAAGCGTAATATAAATCAATTTCGGGAGTGTATATTCTCATAAATAAACAAGTAGTTACAAGTAATTGTAAGTATTTAGCCTAATACTAAACTAAACACACGTAATTAGGGTTTTCAGCAGGAAATCAGTAACCCTAAATTGGCGGGTGTCACATCTATGAAATTTTCAGACTACGTTGATGATACATGTTGTTATTTAAATTCTTTCGAATATGTGGATAATACAGTTTTACAGGATTTCTTGGAAGATGACCATTTAGAGACAGGTACTTTGAAAGGAAGTACAGGAGAATTAAAGACAATTACAACTATCGAAGAATTTGATACAATGATCCAGGAAGGAGATGAGATGTTCCAACCAAAAGATACTACGGCAATAATTTGTCAACAAAAGCAAGCGGATACGGAATTGATTCAGTCAATGGCTGAAATTACAAATACGGAACTTCTTCCATTCTCTAAACATGGATCCCTTGTTTACAATCTGAAGTTTTTCAGATTAAGACATCTTATGAATAACCACCTCAATTGGAATTAAAGGAATTATCATCTCATCTAAAGTATGCATTCTTACACGGAACGTCTGAATTACCAGTCATTATTTCCTCTAAATTATCAAAAGAAGAAAAGCAGCTTTTGATACAAATTTTGAAAGAACATAAAAGAACTATTGCCTGGAAGATTACAGATATATGAGGAATTAGTCCATCTTATTGCACTCACAAAATATTAATGGAATCTGATTTTAAACTTGAGGTTCAGCCATTACGAAGATTAAATCCTAAAGTGAAAGATGTTGTGAGAAAGGAAATTATCAAGCTATTAGATTCAGGACTAATTTATCCAATATCAAATAGTCCGTGGGTAAGTCCCATTCATGTATTACCTAAGAAAGGTGGAATGACAGTTGTAGCCAATGAGAAGAATGAGTTAATACCAATGAGAACGACAACGGGATGGAGAGTTTGTATTGATTACCAGAAATTAGATGATGCTATTAGAAAGGATCATTTTCCACTACCATTCATTGATCAAATGATAGAAAGACTAGCAGGTAAAGAATTTTATTGTTTTCTAGATGGATTTTCAGGATATTTCCACATTCCGATTACAGCAGAAGATCAAGATAAAACTACGTTTACTTGTCCATTTGGAACTTTCGCATACAGAAGAATGTCATTTGGGCTATGTAACGCGCCAGCAACCTTTCAACGTTGTATGATGGAAATCTTCCATGATATGGTAGAAGATTTTATGGAAATATTCATGGATGATTTTTCAGTATTTGGTGATTCATTTGAAGAATGCTTGGTAAATCTTAAGAAGATGTTGGAAAGATGTGAAATATCGAATTTAGTTTTGAACTGGGAACAATGTCATTTTATGGTTCGAGAAGGAATAGTCTTATGACATAAAATTTCTAAGGAAGGAATAGAGGTAGATCAAGCTAAGATAGAAGCAATTTCAAAGTTACCTCCTCCTATGAATGTTAAAGGTGTCAGAAGTTTCTTAGGTCATGCTGGATTTTATAGACGTTTTATCAAGGATTTTTCCAAAATTGCAAGACCGATGAATAAGCTATTAGGGAAGGATGCAAAATTTGTTTTTTGATAATGCTTGCTTAAAAGCATTTGAACTCTTGAAATAAAAACTGGTCTCCTCCCTGATTATGATGGGACCAGATTGGAATTTACCTTTTGAACTAATGTGTGATGCGAGTGACTATGCAGTTGGAGCTGTCTTAGGACAAAGGATAGAGAAAAAGTTTAAACCAATTTATTATGCCAGCAAAATGTTAACATATGCTCAAGAAAACTATACAACAACAGAGAAGGAATTATTAGCAGTAGTTTTTGCATTTGATAAATTTCGTTCTTCTCTCGTATTATCTAAAACTGTTGTTTTTACTGACCATTTTGCTTTGAAGTATTTATTCATTAAACAGGATGCGCGCCCTCGTTTATTACGATGGATTCTTTTATTGCAAGAATTTGATATAGAGATAAGAGATAAGAAAGGAGCTGAGAATTTAGCGGCAGATCATTTGTCACGATTAGAGAATCCAGAATTAGAAGCATTAGATAAGTCTGAAATTCAAGATACATTTCCAGATGAGAAATTAATGGCAGTTGAAGAACTCTCTGAGATCCCATGGTTTGCTAATTATGCTAATTATCTAGTAACTAAAATTTTTCCTGCAGGAATGGATTACCAACAAAAGAAGAGATTCTTTGCTGATTTAAAACATTATTTCTGGGAAGATCCGTTTTTATTTAAATCATGTGCCGATGGTATTATTAGAAGATGCGTTCATGGAAAAGAAAGTAGTGAAATTTTGACACAATGTCACGAGGGACCAGTTGGAGGACATCATGGAGCAAATTACACAGCTAAAAAGATTTTTGATGCAGGTTTTTATTGGCCTATGATTTTTAAAGAGGCTCAGGAATTCGTCAAGAATTGTGATGCTTGTCAGAGATCGAGAAATATTTCAAAACGAGATGAAATGCTACAGCACTATATTCAAGTTTGTGAAATTTTTTGATATATAGGGCATTGATTTTATGGGGCCATTTTCGTCAAGTAAGGGAAATAAATATATTTGAGTAGCGGTGGATTACGTTTCTAAATGAGCAGAAGCAAAGGCTTTACCTACGATTGATGCCAGGGTGGTTGTTAAGTTCTTAAAGCCATTATTTACAAGATTCGGAACACCGAAGGCACTAATCAGTGATCGTGGAACTCATTTTTGCAACTCTCAACTTGATAAAGTGCTATCAAGATATGGAGTATGGCACCGGTTTGCTACACCTTATCATCCGCAAACAAGTGGACAAGTTGAAAATACCAATAGAGCTTTAAAACGTATTTTAGAACGTTCTGTGGGAGCTAATCAGAAGGATTGGGCTAACAAGTTAGATGATGCATTATGGGCATTCAGAACGGAATATAAGACTCCATTAGGTTGTACTCCTTTTCATCTAAATTATGGAAAAGCTTGTCATTTGCCAATTGAGATTGAACATCGAGCTTATTGGGCTTTAAAGAATATTAATATGGATTTAGAAGAGGCGGGAAAACATAGGTTTTTACAACTACATGAGTTAGATGAGTTGAGATGGAATGCATATGAAAATTCACGAATTTATAAGGAAAGAACAAAGAAATGGCATGATGCAAGGATTAAGTCCAATAAGAATATTTTTGAAGGAGATAAAGTACTTTTATATCATTCACGACTAAGACTGTTTCTGGGAAAATTAAAAACTAGATGGACATGACCATTTATAGTTAACAAAATATTTCCATATGGGACTATTGAGTTATTAAATTCTGATGGAAATACTTTTAAGGTGAATGGCCATCGAGTTAAAAGATATTATGAAAACCAGATATGGGATTCGAGTCAGGAATCTTTTGTTAAACTGTCTTGATCCATCCATGTACGATAGTCGAGCTTAACAACTCAATCATAAAAGGCGCTTCTCGAGAGACAACCCATGTTTTAATGATTTTATATGTTATCTTTTACTTTGTTTTACAGCATTATGAACTTTGAGGGTGTGTTCTCTGGAAACCCTCACGAGACTATAACTCGTCCACTTGGGATACCGAGGGGTTTAAAGGCTTATTGCATATGCTAAATGCAATCGTGATTAACTACGAAAGTGTGGATGTTGTATATTACTTGAGGATCGAATATGACGACCAAGATAATTTATTCTAGCCGATGATGAATCATACAAATTCAGTCAGGGGAGTTTTTTGTTCTAATTTCTTTTCTTCCATTTTCACTTTATTTTTATATGTTTATATACAATGAGGACATTGTATAAGTTAAGTATGAGGATGGGAACGGTAGAAAAAAAATTCATTTAAATTATCACTTAAATGTTTACTTGTCCTTTTATTATAATTTTTTATAAATTTTCATCATTTTTTTTTAGTTAATAACTAAGTATTTATTAGTTAAAATATTTTTATTATAAATTTTGTTTTATATTTAAAAGTTTAGACTTATATGGATTAACTGTTTTGTATATATAACGTAAGCAACTTAATAAGTGATATATAGTTACATGAGATGATGTACTAATAGGCAATCTATATAAAGATTTCTGAATTTTAAGAAATTAATAAAATAACTTGTATATTATTTTATGATACACAATGTGATGTATGACATAAAAAGTCTTAATTCTTAGATTTATTATGCAATAATTTTATATGTTTTAATACTTATATAAAAATATTTGGGGGATTACTAATTGATTCCTCTGTTGTACTAAGTACAGACCTGGTTTCTAATTAGTATTCTTAAAATTAAAGCGAAAGAAAGATAAATCTTTCAAATTAAAAATTAAAAAATAATCAAACTATGTATCTTTGTTATACTAAGGTATAGACCTGTCACCTCTTGTTTGAATTAAAAACTGCTCTAACTAAATCAAGTTATGTCGCTTTGTTGCATGGAAATGCAGACCTGTCACCAATGTCTTGATTCTTAAAAATGGGTTTTATAGGGAAGAAGTGCTTAAGGACATTGGTGACAGGTCTGCATTTCCATTCAATAAAACTCATATGTAGAAAGACTTACTGCTTCAGATTGTAGGGAAGAAGTGTTGAGGTTCATTAGGTATCTACCCCCATTTACCAACAGTCCAACTAGGTTTCATATGAATGCATTTTGGAGTTACTTCTTTGGTGTGATCATTAGTTGTATGGGTCATAAGGTAGGGAGTAAAAATCAGTGTAATGACTATGAACTGCAGATAGGTCATGCTCTTATTTTTGGAAGAAACATTGATTATGCTGAGTTGTTATATACTCATTGGAGGATGATGATTGAGAAGACAAAGAGAGAAATGAATGTTCCATTTCCTAGATTTCTAAGTATGATTTTGGAGGAGATGTTAGCAGATGATTATGTTAATCATGGTGTTAATGATGAAGAAGATATTTTTCTAGGAGAGAAAATATTTCACAAGAAGATAGAAAAACCCCATCAAGGTCTGTCACCTGCTATGCTGGCCTTGATTCCTGATGAACTGGAGTTGGATTCTGACCCAGATGTATCCATTGACTCTGAAGCAACTGAATCATCTGGTGATGTTGATGAAGGGCTAGACCAACCTCCAGTTCAACAAGCTCAAAGGATCAAATCCAAAGCCCAACCAGCACAGAAGAAGTCTGGTGACCAACCAGCTCAGAAGAAGAAGGATGCCAAACAATTGAAGTCCAGCAAGAAGACTTCAGGTATGGATTCTAATCTACTTTTTTCCTCCCAAGTTTCTAAAGAGGATGCCAAGAAGAGTAAACCCACCTCTTCTGACCCAACATCCACCTCATTTTCAAAACATCACTCTGAAACCAACCTGAGCTGACAGAACAGCTAGCTCAGGTGTCAAAATCAAAACCAGAAATATTTGAGAAGCGCTCAAAAAGGAAAGCTGACATCAAGCAATCCAGGGTAAAGGCACAATAAGCCATGCCCAAAGTGCTCAAGGCTGGGTTGTCTTCTATTCATGAGAAGTCAACTCCTACTCCTGCACAACCCCAGCCAGCTCAGATACATCTTCTCAAAAAGATGTATCCAAGAAAAGAGATAAGCCGCAATCTGATCTATTCTCTCGAAAGGAGAAAGTCATTGAAAGATAGAGGAACATCTCACCTCATACTGAGTCAGTGAGTCAACCCAATCAACCTGAACATTTGTTATCATCCCGAAATGATAACATCTTAGAAGAGGCAACCACATCTACCAATGCTGACTCTTCGGAGTTAAGTGTTGACAACCCATCCCAGGTTGGAATGAGTCTCACAGATCCACATACCCCAACAATATCTCTTACACTTTATGAGTCTGCACTAACTATCAATGAGCCAGCAGAGAAACAACTGGTCTCACAGGCATCAACTTCTGTTTCCAATGAAGAGGTGATTAGATAACAAATCATCTCAGAGGAACCAACATCATTAACCACACAACTTGTTTACTCTTGTGCTCAACAGTTTCAAATCATTTCTCCCGAGGCAGCAGCTATACTTCAAAGATCCACTTATAGAGCCATTAATATGCTGGCTTCTGCTGCTACACTTGTTGAACAACCTTTAGCTCTCACCTGTTATCCAAGGTTGAGCTTAGAAGATGTTGATAAGGTTGTGTCAATAATGGAGGATGATGCTGACATTCAGGATTTGCTACCTGTTGAAGAAGAGGATGAACTGCATGATGATGTGGTTAGTGATCTGGAGGACCAGGGTGGTGTCTGTGTGTATGAAGTGAATGAAAGTGTTGATATGGAGGTTGATGCTTTTGCTGGTGATAGAAGCATAGGAGAAAATGTTGATACTGGTGATGATGCTGCTAAGCATGTGGAGGCAGCTCCGAAGTCAAAGAATGATGAATACATTCACCTGCAACCCAGCAATGGTGAATCTTTTACTCCACCATCAGATCATGATTCTGATCATGACTCTGATCAACAGCAGCAGCAGCAACAACAACAACAACAGCAAAATGAAGTCTTTTCTCTGCATGATGTCATCTCCAATGTTCTTGAAGCACTCTCTCCAGTGCTTAAGGACCAGCTCAAGCCCATTCTTGACTCTATGGGTGATGTTGAGCAGTTGGTCAAAGATTATGTCAAAGCCATCCAGGAGTTCACTGAATGTTTTAATCTCATTATTGCTGGTGATGAACAAGCTCATGGCAAGTTTGCCAAAGTTTTGGAGGCTATGGAGTCAGCAGTTATGTCTGCTGAAGAAAAGAAGAAATTGTTTGCACTCATTGATTCTGTAACACCCCCAATTTTACTGTTTAGCGGAAGCAAGCTTTGGGGTGCTACTAATCAATAATCAAAACACACAAGGTATATGGAACGACTCTATATGCGTCGTTTTAAACATTACATTGATAATTCAAAAGTTTTACAATGTTATAATAGTTACAAAAGCTCGTGAGCCAAAATGTAAGAGATTCTAAGGCATATCTATTTTACAAAATGTAGAAATGCATATGAATCTCCTGAGATCTGCATGCGACTCGAGCTAGCTAATCCTGAGCAGTCCTACTACTGCTGTGTACCTGAGAATGCATACTAAAAAGTCAACTAAAAGCTGGTGAGCTCACAGGTTTGCGTAGTAATAAAGTAAGTGTGAACACAAGATTTAGTAATGATTGTTTGAAATGAATCAAATAATGTATACATCTGCCATGAGGTCATAGTCTGCGCTTAACATGGGTGTCAGGATCACACTAAAGTGCCTGATCGTGGGTGCCTCCGAGCGAGTGTCTAATCCACACTCGTATGAACAAAAGTTAATGCGTCCATTTAACCATTCAGTGCTTGCTGACCCGGATGAGGATGGTCAGTCCTATATGGTACCATACACTAACATTCACGCTACATAAAGTATTACCAGAACTATGATCGTAGAGGACTTAAAATGATTAGAAAACAGCTCATGCAGGATATAGCGAGTTTTGTACTCGTGTTCACGTGTAAAACATTTAGAGCATGTATTCCCACCCCGAGAGTAAAAATAGTAAAAAGTCAGGGCTATGAGACTCACCTGAGCCTGAAGAGTTGCAATGAAGCAAAGGTGGTGAAGTAAAATGGCATGTCCGAAGACTGTAACCTGCCGGGCGTTTATAACGCGCAAGGTTGAATAGAATAAGTAGCTATCTTAAAAGATAACCTATGATAGTTTTTCATCCAACTAGTAATGTCCAATGATTTGATTTGATTGGTAAGTTTGAGTTTTGAAAACGTGTACGGCCCGTTGGTGATTATTTGCGATAATATTATTATTATGTCGAAGTGTTATACTTAAAAAGTATTTACAAACTTTAGGTGACGGGGGTCCGGGGGCAGCGCCCCTGGTTAGCAGGGTCCCAGGGGTGGCAACCCCTGGCGGGGTCTAAGGGGCTGGCCCCTGGCTGGGGTTGAGATGCCAGGTCAGCTCGAAAATTTTTTATTTCCACCATATTGTTATAGAGAAAAACGCATCTAAGATTTGAATTTGGGTAAAATCAAGTGATAAAATTTTAGGTCTCGACACTTAGTAAAAATCGGGGTTCTGTTTCATGCGACACTTATAGCGACACTTAGGGTCTTAGGCGTCACTTAGGAAGTGACGCATGAAATAGTAGAGTCTGGGTAAAGGCGTCACTTATGGCGTCACTTATGGCGTCACTTATGGAAGTGACGCATAGTGA
The DNA here is from genome assembly GCA_963422505.1 of Pseudognaphalium luteoalbum. NCBI lineage: Eukaryota > Viridiplantae > Streptophyta > Magnoliopsida > Asterales > Asteraceae > Pseudognaphalium > Pseudognaphalium luteoalbum. The sequence continues at coordinate 57,628,411 of OY730196.1, forward strand.
GGCGTCACTTAGTGGCTTGGGTGACACTTAGGAAGTGTCGCATAAAATTGGAAATTCTGAGTTTAGGGCGTCACTTAGGTAAGTGACGCATAAGGTGGCGGCACTCCATTAGTGTCGGGTATAAGTGTCGGTTAAGGCTTCTAGGCGTCACTAAACAAGTGACGGGGGTAAGTGTCAGGAAAAAGGGGTTTTATGCGGCACTTATGCAAGTGACGCATGATTAGGGCTTTTAGCGACACTCAATGCGTCATTTAAGTGACGCATGAAGTGACGCTATACTGCACCTTCGTTGCGACACTTAAGGCTGTTGATGAATTTTTGAGCCAAAAATGAGTTTTCTGGTTTCCGTTTGGTCTGATTCTTTTACCCAACCCTTATAGGGACATTCTAAGCTTAAAGGAACAACTAGAACCTAAAAATACTCGAAATCGAAAGGTTTCGGGTTTTGTTGGAAACTTAGAAATCGTTGCACGGAGGATTCGGAAAGATAGAAATGTAGATCGTTGCGAGGCGGTTCTTTTTCTCCAAACGGGTGGTGAAGATCGAGGTCGTTTGGTGGTGTTTTTAGTGAGATTAAGGTGATGGTGGTGGATGATGATTTAGAGAGAAAAAGAAGGAACAGGAGGGAAAAAGAGGGGGAAGGGAGAGGGGCCGGCTAGGTGGGGTCCACGGAGGTGGACTTCACCCATTTTCATTCCCGTGCAGTTGCGTTCCGTGCAGTGTTGGTTTTCTCGATCGTTTAAACATTTAATAATTATTTAAAACATTTAATTGTATATTTTTAAAGAGAAATTAATTACTCGATATTTATGTTGAAGTATTTTTATCAAAATACTTAATACTTGGATTATAAATCATAACTTTAATTTATTTGGTTTTGTTTGCGCGTTTACGTTTTAATCGCGTAAGTTGTTAATTATACGAAATGAATATGAAATATTATCAAAATAATATTTGGGATATAGTCGCGTTATTATAAAATTTTATATTATTTAATAAAATTGATCATTAACGTCCGTATTTACTTGAACCGAATTACCTTCGATTTGAAACGTGCTCGATTTAACCAAATCGCGCAATTGTATATATTCAACAATATATTATTTGATACACAAATTAGCCTAACACAGTACTAATTACATGTATTACAAAAACGATTAGGACCTAATGACTAGCCCTAATTTGGCAGGTGTTACAGATTCTGTCAGTTCAGAGCTTAAAGCTCTTCATCAATCCATGGAAACCAATCAACAACAACTTATCATTCATCAGAAGGAGCGGGAATTAAGGGTTGAGATGGCTGCTTTGAGACAAGAAAATGAAAGACTTGGAGCTGAGAATGAAGCCTTTCAAGCCAATGCTATTTCACCTGAGGAGAAGTCTACATTATTTTCTGAGCTGGCCAACTTAAGAAAAGCTCTAGCTGATTCAACCAAAGAATTCAGTGAATTCAGAAACAAGTTGGGATCCATTGCATTCTTTAAAGATAATCAGACCAACAAGCTTGATAATCTTCAAAAGAAGATGGATGGTATTCTGGCCTTTTATGCTACTCCTCTACAAACTTATAACCCTGATGATGACAAAAAAGGGGAGAAGAAAAGAAAGTATCAATCTGAGGGGGAGCATGATGATAAAAAGTTAAAGAAGAGAAGGAAAGATGATGATAGTGATGACAGAGAAGGTAAATCTGATGATGATGATAACAGACCTGACTCTGGTGCTGGTGGTAGTGCAAGTTCAAAACATCCAGAAGTATCAAAGACCATTGAAGCCAGCATTCAGAAGAAGAGGAAGAGGTTTGCTGAAAAACAAGCTGCCAGAGAGGCTAAATTTAATGCTGAGTTGGAACAGTCAAAGAAAAGAAGGTATGAAAAGAGGGAAGAAAGGATCATAAGTCTGTCTGAGAAGGAATCAAGTTCATCTGCTAAGGGGGAGCATAAAGAAGAAGTCCATGAAGAACCAACTCAAACTGTTCAGGATGGTGATCAGCCAGCACAGACAGAAACCACTTCAGTTTCCCCTGTTCCCACTAAGCCAAGATCCAAAGGAGTCAAGACTATTGCCACAAAAGCCAAGCTAAAGTATGTTGCTGATGATAGTGATGATGAGATTGTAGTTGGCAGTGGTGGCAAGAAAGCAAGTTAACTGGATAAGCTAAAAGAAGGAAGTTCAAGTTCTGCACCTCAAGCAGAACCAGCTCAAACAACAATTGATACACCAGTCAGTACTGAACCTGAACCTGTTTCAACTACAGATGTTCAGATGCCTTCTTCTCAACAATCTGGGCAAGATGATCAAGAGAAAAGAAAAGCTAAAGGCAAAGCCATTGTTGAAGAGGAAGATGCTCCAAAGAAATTGAAGAAGAGCAATGTGTTTGAGTATCCAGAAGGAATAACTGATGAGCAAAGACCCTTTGTTAGGGAATCATTCATGAGAGGCATTCCTGTTGAGATGGTTATGGCAGAGTATCAAGAAAAGGAAAGGATGGCCATTCTCAATATTAAATCATCAGTTGAACAAAAATTTCAGCAAGCTGCTATCAATGCATTCAAGTGTGGGATGACACTTGAGAAATATCTGGAGCTCACTGCAAATGATGAGCAACCAGCTCAGAAGTCAGATGCAGAAAGAATGATAGAAGAAGCTCAGAAGCTTGGTTTTAAATATGTGGAAGACTATGAAGATGCACTTGCTGCTCAAAAGAGTGTTGATGAAGATCAAGCCCTGACAATCAAAGTAGCAGAAGAAGAAGAAAAGATTGATGCTACCAAAGATGAAAAGAGCAATAATTTTTTTTCTAAAGTTATGACTCCACAAGAATTCCAATCCATTGCCCTAAGCAGACTAACTGGTGATTCTAGTGAAAAGAAGGAGAAAGAGATTGAACATGATGTCCAAAGCATTCAACCTACCACCCCTGCCAGTCCAAGAATAGCAGAGAAGATGTATGTGTTCTTTGCCAAGAAGGAAGCTGAAAGATACAAGGACTGTTTGCACAGAAGAAAGCATGTTTCCAAGATTGTGAAAGTGGTGAAGGTTGTTGGTGCTCAAGATGTGATAAATATTACAAGGGAAGATAACCACTCAGAAAATATGAGGTTGGTTAATCTGTTCAATCTAGGCTTCAATGAATGGGAAGAGCTTCAAAGTTATTACATCAAAAGGAAGGGAGAAATGAGGGACATGGTAATGGTTAGGCTTCAGGAAGTGTTTGACAAGGCATCAAAGGTTACAGGTGCTCCTAAGAGGAATCTTTACCTTTCTCCTTAGATGCCCAGGTAGCTTGGAATTCAAGGAAGAAATCCTGCTGTCCAACTACCAAGGCAATTAAGGCAACCAGCTAAGAAGCTTACCATTGATCAACAGTTGATCCCTCATGCAGAGCAAGGTCTACCCAGTATCACCTATCCAATCCGTGGTGATTCATCTTTACCAATTGGAGTTCAATGAAGGCATGGAATGCACATAGAATTTCCAGTGGATGGCATCTACTACTTGGATGGTGATCATCTCAGATTTTAGAGAACTGATGACTTGGAGAAAGAATTTATTGAACATCTGATCAACCTTAGAGCAATGGCTCTAATGAGCAAGCAGTCAGGAGAATACTCTGCTAACATAGGCAGTGAGATGAGAAGGAGAGGGTATGATCCTAACTCCCAAGAGATGTTAAAGCCCTTCAAAGGAGAAGACTTCTAGCAAATTACTGATGTTGTGCTTTCAGTAGTTATAGAATAGAATTCTCTTTGAACTATCAATTTATGTAACCTTGTTTAAAGTTTATCATTGTAATATCATAACATTTCATCATATGTTAATGATAAGCTAGTACTTCCACAAGTTATGTATTGTTATATCTAAGGCATTGATAAACTGAAAAAATCCTGATAACACACAAAAAGTCAAGTTTTTGTGTGCTATTATCTCACCTTTTTAGCCCAATTATGAATGAAAACATTTGAAATATACATTTTTATACTAAATTTTATAATGATGGCTAAAATATAGATGATGCTTCAAGAATCAACGAAAAGGCCTAAAAACGAGTAAAATAGAGCATAAACGATCAACGGATCTTCTGTTCACGCATTTGAGCACAATTTAAGCTATACTTGGAATTATGACCTCTAACTTATGTCATTTTCTTCGTTAGGAAAATATGAACGCGTGGATATAAAGATCGCTCAAAACGGATAAACGACGAAGAAGTTACGCCAAATCAAAGAAACGAAGACCCGAAAGGACTGAACACGGCTGTCCCAGACCGTATACGGCTGGACCAGACTGTATACGGCTGGACACAGACCGTATACAGCCTGTGTAGACCGTATACGGCCTGTGCCCAGCCGTATATGGCCCAGTCCAGCCGTATATGGTCGGTGCCCACACGTATTTGCTCCAGTCCAACCGTATACGGCCAAAACCAACTGTATTCCGTATTCAGGCAATAAAAATTAGATTTTTATATGGCTATGCGATACGGTTGTGCATTTGGGGGTTGGAATACAGTTGAAGAATACGGCTGCGCGTTTCCTATAAATACAAGGCTTCACCTCAACATTTCAAATATACACTACACACCCACACCTCAAAACACACTCTCTCACTACTCTCTAGATTTAGGTTTTTATTTTAGTAGTTAGCGGCTAGTTAGTCACGGTATTAACCGGACGAATAGAGGGGTAATATTGTAATATCGCTTGGAGGATACTCAAAGTTCTGCTTGTATTCTTTCACGCTGTATTCAGCTACACTCTTATTATGGTTATATCTATCCTTTATCTATTGTTATTATGATGATTGTTATTACTGTTATCATGCTAGATTTAGGATTGATTACCATGATTAGCGAGTAGTTATATTGCGTGTTTGCTATGACGTAGTTAGTCGTATTAATTGAGATGATGTCATTATGAGACAACGGAGGTAACGTTATATGGCTTTCATTTGTATAGCACCGAAAACATCACGACTGTGTGGAGTATGGAACGTGGAAGCTATGAAAGTCGTGGGCTCAATCCGTTGTTGATTAATGTTAAACTATAGTGCGTTGATCTACTTTCTATCTATGATTATAAACCTCATTTAAACCAAACGCGTTGATCCACTTTCTATCTATGATTATAAACGCCTTAAACGTGATTATGGCCTTAATGATAGGACGTCGCGAACCCTATCTAAAGGGACTTAGTTATCTATGTCTAAACGAACATGGTCTGATTTATAAACAACGTAAGCATTGCTTTCTCAAAAGAACACAAAGTATATCGTCGCCTTGGAAATAATTTTATCTAAATCGAACGTAAAGTACAATGCGGCTATGGAATAATGTTTTCTAAATATGAACATAAAGTACACCGGAACTGTGGAAATATTGTTTTCTTATCTTGAACGCAGAGTACACCGTGACTGTGGAAATACTATTGTCTAAATGAACACAAATATTACTTTGTTAATAAATTAGGGATTTATTGGGACTTTAAAGTAAGGGCTGGTTTATATCATAGATGGATAACTACTGCGCTTAAATACAAACTTAGTTCCTTTGCGAAGCAACGTAGGTACCGGCTAAGTACTTGGAAAAGCGGTGGAAACACTTCTAGTGGAGTACAACGTAATACCACAGAAATGTCATCATTACTTCACGGTGTGGACCAACGGGGTTACTGTATAAAGCAAAGTGAGTACCGTCAGTCGGCTAAGTACTTGGTTAATTCACGGGAAGAGCCGCAATTACTTGTTTTGTACATATTCAGTAATTACATTCATCCTAGACTTTACAAACCCATCGATAGAAAGTGATCAATGCATTCATCAAACATGGTTTTGAACTTAAATATTTTGTTTAGACTAGAGTATTTTAGTGGGGTTAAGAAAGGTCGAACATCGAGTTGGTTTGTCGCCTTATTCATGCACCCAGGATTAAACTCCATATAAGGGTCACTATACCTTCACCGGTTAGTGTTGTGGGCTGGATAAACTACTCCGATCAGAATCACGATAGCCTAGTTACTCAGTGACATACTGATCGAGAAATCTATCAGTAGGGAACTAGTGCTTACTCCACTAATACTTGAAATGAACGAAATACAAATCCTTTAAGACCAGTTTATAACTCACACATCATCCTAGTTAAGAAGGCTACCGAAGTCATATCAAACACCTCCTCTAGATTATCTGCTAACTACCTATATTTTATTTTCGCTTTATTTAAATTTTCTGCCTAAGTATAACAAAAACCAAACAAAACCTCCAACTATCTTTTAAAACCATTACTAGTTTGATAGATCGTCTCCTTCGTCCAAGATCCATAATACACTGATTCAGAGAACGACCCTAGGTCATACTTATCACTGTATACCCATAGTGATTGAGTATACTTAGGCCCCGCAAATACAAATTTTAAAACCCTCTGGTGGTCGCGCCCGGAGGAAGGCCAGCAACGACGCGAGTCACATCGCAACCGACCTCTCAGCGCCCATCAAGTTTTTGGTGCCGCTGTCGGGGAATCAGCCGTAAGATCTGAAGACGTTCTATATGAACTTTTCTCTCTAGTAAATATCCGTAGTTTAGTTTTATTTTCCTTGTTCAGATGAAAATTCCTCACCACAACACACAACGATATTCGACCAGATCATCCGGATCTGAACCTCTCATTTTCGTACCCGATCCTGAGTCAATTATCCGAACTGCTCTCAAAGAAAAACGCACTCGACAACCGATGGTTGCACGTGTCATGCTCGCCGATAGAACCAAACCATCAATCGTAGGACGAGGTGGACCCATCAACTATCCAGTTATCAACAGCGCGTCTTTCGAACTTAAACATCACATCGTTCAGCTAATCAAGGAATTCTGCCAATTCCATGGTCTGCCCAATGATGATCCCAACGCCCACATAAACCGATTCATCCAAACCACCAACTCTTACAAGCAGAATGAGGTTGATCAGGACATAGTCCGCCTATACCTATTCCCCTATTCGCTTACTCACCATGCTTTGACTTGGTTTGAGGGATTAGAGACCGGCTCTATCTCCTCTTGGACGGAAATGCTACAAGGTTCCTAACTAAGTACTTTCCTCCGGCCAAACAAACCAAATGCAAGAATGACATCATGAACTTCCACCAAGCTCATGATGAATCTATCTATACGGCATGGGAGAGATATAAGAGTCTCCTAAACAAATGTCCTAACCACTTGATAGAGAAAACCAGCTAGATGTGCACGTTTTACAACGGTCTTGCTCCAAACCATCGCATCACCCTCGACGCTGCTGCTCAAGGTAACTTCATGCAGTTAACTGATGAAGAGGCGTGAAACCTGATCGAGAATATGATGATGCACCATCACGATTGGAACTCTGGTGAGCATTCCTCATCATCGGCACCGCTTGCCACTCCAAACCCGTTCCAGGATGAAGCTATCAAATCCCTTACGGAGAAGATCGAAACCCTGACGAAGCAGATCGGCGAAATGAAGAAACCATCCCAGCACGTCCATCAAGTTCAGGAATGCCAGAACTGTGCCAACCTTCCTACTGCTGCTTATCAGGTTGAGTACGAGGATCCTGCTGATGGTATAGTTTATTATGCTCAATTTCCAGCTCGCCCTCAAAACTCGTCTGGTTTCGCTCGAACCTCTCCCCCTAGGACTAGAAACACCCAACACCCACCTAGAAACCAACCACCCTTCCAACCTAACTACCAACCAAGGTACCCACAACAACCCCAACTCACCTATAATCAACCACTGTCATTGATTGCACCTGATGCAACTCAATCGACTGAACCGACTAAAACCCTTGTGCCCATTACTAGAACAGATGACACCCTCACTAAGTTCATCCAAGGCCAACACCAAATCTACCAAAAGACTAGTGCTAGGCAGGACCAAACTGACCTATACCTTAGGAACCAATTGGACGTTCTCAAAAATCTTGAGGCCCAAATTGGACAACTAGCCCAACGTCTCGACCCTAGGCCTCTGGGTAATCTTCCTAGTAACACGGTACAAAACCCCACGTAGAAGAGGCTAAACAGATGAGTACTACAGACAAGAAGGAGGCACCGGGATAACCTTCCACTACTTCTCCTGTCCCACCGACAGTCGAGACCATGTCTGTCCCTACACCTCAAAGGGAAGTACGAATCCCGTTTCCAGGCCGTCTTAGGAAAACCTACAAGGATAACACCTTCCGAATTGATGGAAAGTTCTTGGACACCGTGTCCAGAACCCCTTCCATTTCAAAATACATCCTAAAACTCATGTCGACCAAGGACAAGGTACCCGAAGTACCCACTGAACGCGGAATGTTCAGCAATCATTAAGAATTCCTTACCTGAGAAATTAGGAGATACCGGACATTTCACCCTTCTTTGTTCGATCTATCACTCGGGCATGATACACTCTCTAGCCGACCTAGGGGCCAGTATCAACCTTATGCCTTATTTGCTTTACACTAGACTGGAATTAGGACCCCTTAAGCCTACCAAAATAAGCGTCCAGCTAGCTGACCAATCCATTAGATATCCTAAAGGAATAGCTGAGAATATCATGGTTAAGGTTGATAAGTTCCTATATCCCACGGACTTTGTAGTTATGGACATTCAGGAGGATGTGCATATCCCTAACATCTTAGGAAGACCATTCTTGAACACCGCGCGTACTATCATTGATGTTTATTCACAGACTATCAGTCTTAGATCTCTTGGAGAGACTATCACCTTCATGATTGATCAGACTGACCAGGATTTGATTGAGCATGCAGAGATATGTATAATTTCTACAGGCAGAGTTACTTCAGATGATGATTCTGAACCAGACACACGGATGTCTGACGAGCCCATCACAATTACTTCCGACACTGAGGAAGAAGAAATGGAAGAAGAGCAAGAGACCGAAGAAGATGAAATAGAAGAAGAAGAGGAGGACGAGATAGAAGAAGATCAGTTTACACCAACTTACCTTCCTGATTCACACCCTCCGACAGCCGAGATAATGCAGATAGACTACACTCAAAGCTTTATCTCCCTGCCAGAGAGTGACTCAGAAGGAGAAGAACCAATGATTGATTATTCTTATGATGCTGAACACGCCCTCACTATAAGGAAACTCATCACATCAGAAATCTATCCTATCGAACCACTCACTTTTCCTACACTTCGCACTTAAATCAAGCTAGGAGGTACTTCTTGTTCTAGTCACGATTCCGATTCTCCGGATGAAAAGGAAATTGAGATGATCTTTTCTCAGCCGATATCTCAGATCACCGATGAGTCTCAGTCACCACCTACAACTATCGAGTTCCCTGATTCAATAGAGGTTGACCTCACAGTGACAGATAGTGACGAGGATGATGTCATATTCATAGATGTTCCGATTGATATCCGCTCTATTCACCTTCGTCTACCTTCCACCATTCTAGATTCTCCTCTCGGAATTAACCAGGTACCGATCGTCTCTACTCACGAAGAGATGATCAGTGCTATTGAGCAAAATGAGGATGACTTTCGTACCTTGATGGCGATTATCAGAGATTCTACTATTGAGTATACGCCACATCTGAGAGACTTGATCGAAGAGATCGAAGCAGAATATGATGTCTATCATGTCACCAACTCTCGAAGTCCTCAACATCTACAGAACCACATCCATGCCTTCGCCGAGGATCTCACTACTCAGCTTCTGCCAGAACCTCAGGACAGTGATGAGCCATCTGCTGACGATCTGGAGTTCTTTGAAAACCAGAAAATCATATATGGCAAGGTATACGAAGCACTAATCAAGTCCGCATTTCCATACTCACCCAGGCAAATGGAGTTTCTACACTCTCACAGGTACAATATGGACTATGCTACTGGGAACCCTGATGACGAAGTCGACAAACAGATGATGAGTGATCTTAGGGGATTGATGAACTCTATGGCTAATAACGATCATATCGACGATTCTTCACCACACAGGTTTTACATCAACTGCACCATAGAATTTCACGCTCACAAGATTATCGACAGGCTGGAGTATGTGAGTTCCAATGAAAGGACGCGTAACATCCCTTCATCCATCCCTGATGATTTGATGGTTAACACCACAAACTTCATCACATAACAGCTTAGAGATATCTTTGGTACTGTTTTCACAGTGGAGCCCAGACAATTATTCCATGATGGACTGCATGAGGTTTACAATAGAATGATTAACATCTTTTGCAAACCAAACCTTACGTATTCCGATCATCAGAATTAGCTTATCCAAGGCATCCTCGAGTCCATTGATGAGTTAGGAAGAAGCACCAGCATTAGCACTCATGAAGACATCCATTTACGCTTCTTCGGATTCATGGATTCGTTAAGGCAGGAACGACCTGAGCGTGAGAGACTTGAGTACAACGGAACCTATTTCATCGATTCCGATGGGCCTATCTCCAAGGCAGTCTATGATACCACCTGGGACCTCTTATACTTACAGAGGGTGGCTGAGGAACACTTTGACAGTTTCCCTCTCTTTGTGACAAGAATCCCGAACATCACCCAAGTCATCACTCGCCATTATCTCAAGTTCTATCCCCAGAACTCCAGGGCCCTACTATCCAGCACCTCTAGCCCTGGAGGTTCCTCTTCCGGCTGATCCAGGAGGAACAAAAGTCGAGCCCTCGACTCTAAATAGAAGCGCTTCTCGGGAGGCAACCTGTGAAATAAAATATCCTTTAGTATTAGTAGTATTTTGTTTTTAGTTTTCAAGAAGTGAAATATCTCCTACTATCTTTCACACTTGGATATACAAAAACTTTCAAAACACCACTTCATTTTTACACTAACAGCTTTTACCTCATTACTAATCCCAGAATATAGCAAACATTTTCAAAATATTAATTCATGTGTTTCGAGCATTTGAGGTACTTGCGCGCTACTTTCACGCATTATGCTCGAACTCGTTTAAAAACACATGTTTTAAAAATGATTTGTAGTAGAAAACATCTTTTCACATTCTAGGATAGTGATGCTCTTCAGGTAAAAAGCTATAAAAAGAAGCTGGTTAACAAGTATATCCAGCGTGTTTACACTTAAGAGATATTTTCACAAGAGAGAAAGTAGTAGAGGTGATGAATAAAGCCACAAAGTGTGCTTCCCAAAAGATGAATGAACTTCATGGAGCTATCGCAAGGAGGATATCTGGCAAGTACTCTTCTTCAAAAGCAGCATATCTTCAGACTTTCAGCTTCCATCCATCATGTTGATAGGGGAGTTCTATCGTTCTTATCCTTGTTTTGATTTGATTATTTTGTTCTATTTTATCAGTAGTCTATGCCATGTCCTAAGCTTATCACTAAGTGTGGGATTCCAGCCCAAAATAAACACCTGAGCAACATTTTCCGATATGTTCAAACTCTAAGTGTGGGATTTTACTTTCAGTAAAATCTCAACTCAAGAGAACATTAGGGATAATGTTCCTCTAAGTGTGGAAAAGTGGTATAGAATACCTTAGGTCAGATTCTTATTTCCAAAAGCAAACTCAAAAAATATTTCTCAAAATCATAAGCTTAACTTCGACAGTGGATATGCCACTCATTCAGTTGGCTTAATTTTCATAAAACCTCACTTTTGCTTAAAATTTTTCAAAATTTTTGAATCAAAATGTCTTGAGGGGAATCATTTTCATATATGAGTAGTTTATTTTGGAAAATAAGATTAAATAAGTTAGAAATTTCTTGAGCTGAAATGATGATCTAAGAGGGGCATCGCATGGCTAGGCACATACAACCCATACTTGCAGTGAGGTATCTTGAGCCTAAGAAAAGCATCCATTTTAAATGCTTCACAATTGGTCTGATGAGTGTGTGCCGATGCATGCATCCGGAATTAGAACTTGCTCCTGGTATGCACTTCGAGACCACATTGGTAGAGTACCGTACGTGGTATAGGTGCAATTAGAGGACCTTGACATTCCTTAGGATTTAACCCCCTTTTTACATATCTTTTCAAGCCCAAAACCCTTCCAACACTCATTTTCAGTGTTGATGATCCGCCTAAAAAACCATGTTGAGCCTTAGCCTTTTCATTTATTTAAAACCCAAATTTTAAACCCATTCACTTCCACACCCACCAAAACCTTATCTTAGAATTTTTAAAGTTTTGAAAAAAGCTATTTAGATATTCTCTTTGCTTTCACTCCAAAAATCATAAATTTCGTGTTTACTCAAAACTCCTCGCGTGCGTTCTCCATGATCAATATTCAAAGATCGAGAGTCTTGTGGTGCGAAAAAACTCTGCACTAAGTAAATTCGAAGTTGTTCAAGAGATTGAAAAAAAATGAAAGAAATAAAGGATCTCAAAAGGGCGATAAAATAAAAATGCCTTAGAAGTTCCTTGGCAAAGAAGTTCTAAGCCGAAAATATAGAAAAAATAGATGAAAAGAAAAGAATATATATATATATATATATATATATATATATATATGTCATAAGAAATAAAGCTAAGTGCTTCAAATCCCCCGAAAACTATGATCCCTAAAAGTATAAATCCTCCATGTGTTTTCAAAAAGGTAGAAGTCAAAATAGCTATCTTCTTCCCTTACTATTATCTGTTTCCGTTTTCATTAAAATGTTTGTCTAAATAAAATTTTTCTTATGTTTAAAGGTCCTAAGATAAGCAAAACCCTTGAACCAAAATTCCCACTTATCCATACCCTTTTAACCTTCACCAAACATTACAACCCACTTGAATGTCCTGGGATAATTAGCACCGTCCTCACCTAAGTGGTGTAGATATGATTCTTGAGCAAGCCTATGATGATGGATGTTGCATGACCGGCATTTGAGCGATTTCGTTTGTTTAGAATGATAGGTAACCCGAAACACTTCTGAGTGAATTGAGTGACCACCTGGTGAGAACGTCTAGTCATGTACATTCCAAGATCGCGAGAATTGAAAGCATGCCTAAGAGAGTCATTTTATGCTCCTGAAACGAATACCTTATTTTCTCTTAGTTTCCAGGATATGTTACTTATTTATGGGAATGTTGCTCTTGATATGTTTTGATTCACCCAAAATGCAGTGACACTTTCAAATATTTTCATTGGAAAGCAAGTGAGAAATTTGATAACACGCAAAGTCAAGTTTTTGTGTGCTATTATCTCACCCTTTTAGCCCAATTATGGATGAAAACATTTGAAATATACATTTTTATACTAAATTTTGTAATGATGGCTAAAATATAGACGATGCTTCAAGAATCAACCAAAAAGGCCTAAAAACGAGTAAAATAGAGCATAAATGATCAACGGATCTTCCATTCATGCATTTGAGCACAATTTAAGCTATACTTGGAATTATGACCTCTAACTTATGTCATTTACTTCGTTAGGAAAATACGAATACGTGGATATAAAGATCACTCAAAACGGATAAACGACAAAAAAGTTATGCCAAATCGAAGAAACGAAGAACCGAAAGGACCGAATACGGCTGTCCCAGACCGTATACGGCTGGACCAGACCGTATACGGCTGGACCAGACCGTATACGGCTGGACACAGACTGTATACATCCTGTGTAGACCGTATATGGCCTGTTCCTAGCCATATACGGCCCAGTCCAGCCGTATACGGTTGCTGCCCACCCGTATTTGCTCCAGTCCACCCGTATACTGCCAAAACCAACCGTATTCCGTGTTCAGAGAATAAAAATCAGATTTTTATACGGCTACGCGATACGTTGTGCATTTGGGGGTTGGAATACGGTTGAAGAATATGACTTCGCGTTTCCTATAAATACAAGGCTTCACCTCAACATTTCAAATATACACTACACACTCCACACCTCAAAACACACTCTCTCACTACTCTTTAGATTTAGGTTTTTATTTTAGTAGTTAGCGGCTAGTTAGTCACGGTATTAACCGGACGAATAGAGGGGTAATATTGTAATATCACTTAGAGGATACTCAAAGTTCTGCTTGTATTCTTTCACGCTGTATTCAGCTACACTCTTATTACAGTTATATCTATCCTTTATCTATTGTTATTATGATGATTGTTATTACTGTTATCATGCTAGATTTAGGATTGATTACCATGATTAGCGAGTAGTTATATTGCGTGTTTGCTATGACGTAGTTCGTCGTATTAATTGGGATGATGTCATTATGAGACAACGGAGGTAACGTTATACGGCTTTCATTTGTATAGCGCTGAAAACATCACGAATGTGTGGAGTACGGAATGTAAACGTGATGATGGCCTTAATGATAGGACGTCGCGAACCCTATCCAAAGGTACTTAGTTATATGTGTCTAAACGAACATGGTCTGATTTATAAACAACGTAAGCATTGCTTTCTGAAAAGAACACAAAGTATATCGTCGCCTTGGAAGTAATATTTTCTAAATCGAACGTAAAGTACAATGCGGCTATGGAATAATATTTTCTAAATATGAACATAAAGTACACCGGAACTGTGGAAATACTGTTTTCTTATTTTGAACGCAGAGTACACCGTGACTGTGGAAATACTATTTTCTAAATGAAAGCAAATATTACTTTGTTAATAAATTAGGGATTTATTGGGAATTTAAAGTAAGGGTTGGTTTATATCATAGATGGATAACTACTGCGCTTAAATACAAACTTAGTTAATAAGTCTAGGGTTCCTTTGCGAAGCAACGTAGGTAACGGCTAAGTACTTGGAAAAGCGGTGGAAACACTTCTAGTGGAGTACAACGTAATACCACGGAAATGTCGTCGTTACTTCACGGTGTGGACCAACGGGGTTACTGTATAATGCAAAGTGAGTACCGTCAGTCGGCTAAGTACTTGGTTAACCCACGGAAAGAGCCGCAGTTACTTGTTTTGTACATATTCAGTAATTACATTACTCCTAGACTTTACAAACCCATCGATAGAAAGTGATCAATGCATTCATCAAACATGGTTTTGAACTTAAATGTTTTGTTTAGACTAGAGTATTTTAGTGGGGTTATGAAAGGTCGAACATCGAGTTGGTTTGTCGCCTTATTCATGCACCCAGGATTAAACTCCATATAAGGGTCACTATACCTTAACCGGTTAGTGTTGTGGGCTGGATAAACTACTCCGATCAGAATCACGATAGCCTAGTTACTCAGTGACATACTGATCGAGAAATCTATCAGTAGGGAACTAGTGCTTACTCCACTAATACTTGAAATGAACGAAATACAAATCCTTTAAGACCAGTTTATAACTCACACATCATCCCAGTTAAGAAGGCTACCGAAGTCATATCAAACACCTCCTCTAGATTATCTGCTAACTACCTATATTTTATTTTCGATTTATTTAAATTTTCTGCCTAAGTATAACAAAAACCAAACAAAACCTCCAACTATCTTTTAAAACCATTACTAGTTTGATAGATCGTCTCCTTCGTCCAAGATCCATAATACACTGATTCAGAGAACGACCCTAGGTCATACTTATCACTGTACACCCATAGTGATTGAGTATACTTAGGCCCCGCAAATACAAATTTTAAAACCCTCTGGTGGTCGCGCCCAGAGGAAGGCCAACAACGACGCGAGTCACATCGCAACCGACCTCTCGGCGCCCATCTAGTTTTTGGTGCCGCTGTCGGGGAATCAGCCGTAAGATCTGAAGACGTTCTAGATGAACTTTTCTCTCTAGTAAATATCCGTAGTTTAGTTTTATTTTCCTTGTTTAGACGAAAATTCCTCACCACAACACACAACGATATTCGACCAGATCATCCAAATCTGCACCTCTCATTTTCGTACCCGATCCTAAGTCGATTATCCGAACTGCTCGCAAAGAAAAATGTACTCGACAACCGATGGCTGCGATAAGTGTTAAAGTTTTGTCATCATCAATTGGGGGGAGATTGTTGAGGCATGATCCCTTATAATTAATTTTATGATGACAACAACTTGAAAATAACACTAGGTATGAATCATGAACAGCCAGCATAGAATTTTATCTCAATAGTTCAAATAGCGCATAAGTTAGTCTGTGTGTTCGGTTCAAAAGAATGTCTTTGTGCTGGCTATGCTCAACCAGCACAGAGAATTCTGTTTGATCAACTTTCATATAATGAAGGTTGTTTCCTGAGCTGACTGCTCATGTTTTGCTTTCAACAAGTCGAAGACAAGTTGAAGATAGATTCTGAAGACCCAGCGGTGCGAATGAAGAATGCTTGCAGCCAGCTCGGAGACTGAAGAATGTCAAGATTGTACAGATTCAATCTTAACATTTATGCAAACACTTGGGTGCAACATATGTGTGTCCAGACAACTCTTAAGATAGTGTACAAAGAATTACAGCTATCAATTGTTGACGTTTGTGGCACGGTGTATCCCCTGCTATTCTTAGCCAATACGACGGTGCGTGTAGTGCACGCTTGACAAGCTCTGCACAGTGCAGAATGTGTTTGCAGTACAATTCTGTTTGTTATTGGGCACGTCCGACATTCGCCCATGGAGCTGAAGACGCGTCAAGTGTTCTAATTGGTTGAAGAACTACTCAATGTGTTCAAGCTCTCCTATAAATAGAAGACTTAGCAGAATTGGCTAAGTGTGAATTTCGATCTATTAATTTGATATAGGCAGAGTAATAGAATAGTGTTTAGCCAGCTTTTAGTATTGTTCTAAAGTTGTAGCAGTGAAAGTGTAATCTGTTCAACAAGTTAACTATGCCGCTTTAAGTTAATTTTGTAATTCTTTGATTCTATTGAAATAAAATAATTAAGTTGAAAATTACATCTTTGTGTTACTGTTTCATTTACTAGTGTTTTGGTTTGATCAAAAGAAGTTGTATTCAACCCCCCCCCCCCCTCCCCTCTACAACACATTCATATATTTCGGGACCTACATCTAGTATCAGAGTAGATTAAGATTGTTCTAATCTTTGATCTGTTATGATGGCTGCATATAGTTCAAACTCTGCTTATCTAGAAAATGGCTCAGCATCTAGACCTCCTAAGTTTGATTCTAAAGAGTTTCAAACATGGAAGTCCAGGATGATGCTTCACTTTGAGTTCATTGATCCATTGATTCTAGGTATTGTTCAAAATGGACCTTTTGTTCCTACTACTTCAGTCACTGTTCCTGCCTCTGGTAGTACTCCTGCATCTACCAGAGAAGTTCCAAAAACTCCAAGTCGGTATACTGATGAAGAGAAAAGAAAAATTGGACTTGATGCAAAAGCAAGAACTCATATTGCTATTTCACTCCCAAATTCTGTGTATAACTCTATATGCAGATTATCTTCTGCCAAGAAAATATGGGATGCTCTTGATGTTGCTTATGAAGGAAAAGAAGAAGTGAAACAGAACAATATCATAGCTCTTAAAAGAGAATATGATATGTTCTTCAGTTATAAAGGTGAATCTCTGCTAGACACGTACACCAGATTCATTGGTTTGTTGAATGATCTTGAAGCCATGGATGTTACTTATGATAACTTTTCTGTTATCATTAAGTTCATTGATTCATTACCACCTTCATGGGAACTAGCTACTACATCTCTCATAATTACTCATACTCTCAAGAATTTTGACTTGGCCTCACTTTATGGTGCTCTAATGAACCATGAAAAGTCAAAAGCCATGTTAGAGAAGAATCTGAAAGAAAATTGGAAGTTGCCAGAAAAGTCAAATTCTGCACTTGTTGTTGATGAAGCTAAGAAGAAGCAGTCCAGAGCCATGCTTGTGAAAAAGGTTAGAGCTGGTCAGGAAGAGTCGGGACCAAGTAAAGAAGAAGTTTTGACTGAAGAAGAGTATAGTGATGAAAGTTGTGATGAAGATGATGTTGAAAGTTTTGCCAATGGAATGGCTATGCTGGCTCAGAAGTTCAGAAAATTCAACAGAAGAAAAGGAAAATCAAGTTTCAACTTTAGCAAGAGAGGCAGCACGGGAAATTCTAACAAGTCAAGAATGTTTTCCGAAGCTGAATGTTATAACTATGGAAAAGTTGGTCATTATGCTGCTGATTGTGAATCAAAGAAAGTCACATCACATGCTGACTCCTTTTCAAAAGCTGCTAAGTACAAGGCTAAGTACAAGGCAATGAAAGCTGAAGTCAAAGATGGGTCCAAAGACAAGAACAAGTCTGAAGTAAAAGGGTTGATTGCTGAATCACATGATTGGGATGATAGTGGTTCATCATTCTCATCATCATCAAGTGAAAGTGATAGTGATGATCAAGTGATTAGAAAGTATGGCAAGTGTATGATGGCCAAAGAAGAAGCTGTAGAGGATATGATTGATAGCACATTTCTGACTGATATGAGGGAAGCAGACAACAAAATGCAATCTGGAGACTAGAAGCCCACTATGCTGTATAAGGTTGAAAACTTTCGCTCATATACTGATGATGAGAAAGTAGAAATGTTTGATTATCTCAGAATTGACTTAGAAATGGCAAGCAAAAGAGAAGATGATTTTAAGATAACTATTGAATAGTTAAAATCTCAGATAAATGTTTTGGAAAATGAAAACAAGTTTCTTAAATCAGAAAAACTTGAACTTCAATCAAAAGTTCATGCTTCTCAAACCTTTTTACAAGAAACAACTGACACTAAATATCAATTAGTCACTCTAAAGAAGGTTGTTAAATCTTGGTGTCATTCTGCTCAAAGAACAACCAAATGTGTTCAAGAGCAAGTGCCACATCAAGCGAAAGAAATCTTAGGAGGAGATTATGAAGCAGTTGTTGCCATAGCTGAAGTCACCATGATGGATCCAATTGAAAATAGTGAACCAATTCTACCAGAAACATTTGCAAAAGTTGTTGCTGGTAAAAAGGTCATAACAAACAAATTTGTAAGACTTGCTGTTCAAGTTGAATCCATGATGAAAATCATAGTGGACATAAAGGCTGAAGAAACAAGTAGTTCAAATAATGAATCAATTGCTTCTCCATCTAAGAAATGTATGACTGAAAATGTGTCAAAATCTAAGGTCACCCAGCCTAAGATTCTGAAAGCTGGTAATACTGGAAAACCCAAAGCTGGGTCAACTAGCATAAATAGATGTGAAACATCTAATGATGGCTCTACTAGAGGTAAACCAGCATTGACTCCCAGGAAGAAAATTGAACTAAATTCAATCCCTAAGAGTCAACCAGCTCAGGATAAAGGTAAAATGTTTGTTGATCCTTCTGAAATCCAAGTCTTATCTAAGAAGTTGGATCAGCTTACAATTCAAGTTCAACAGTTGATTACTCATAGTAACCAGCAGTTAAACAAGAATATAACCTCTACACCTATTGTCAAATCCCCCAAGGTCAATAACAGAAAATGTTATAATTGTGGTGGGAGATATCATATGTCCCATCAGTGTAAGGCAGATTATTGCATGATTCCAAGACTTGTGTTAACTCAACTGTCTGCCCAACTAGCTCAAAAACCAAAACCAAGATCAAATGCTCCCACCAAACCAAGGAATGCTAGGACTCATAAGAACAACGTTGTTCCTCCTGAACCCATCTTAGGATGGGTTCCCAAAAGAAATTAATCTCTTTGTGTATGTGCAAGGCAATCAAAACAAGCAAATCTGGTACCTGGACAGTGGATGTTCTAGGCATATGACTGGGTGTAAGTCCCTGCTGCTGGACTACAAGGAGAAAGATGGTCCAGTTGTAACATTTGGAGATAATTCTAAAGGGTATACCAAGGGTTCTGGAATTTTGAGTAATGGGAATGTAACCTTCAAGAATGTAGCTTATGTTATTGGTTTAAAGCACAATTTAATCAGCATCAGTCAGCTTACAAACAAAAGAAAGGTTGTACAGTTCAGGAAGAAATATGGAATTGTATTTGATCTCATGGGAAAACCATTGCTGATTGCTAAGAGACATGATAACATGTATCAAATTGACATGAACACTGCTGTCACTACAACTGATACTTGTTTTTATTCTCAGTCAGCAGACAATCTTAAATGGTTGTGGCATAAGAGGCTCTCACACCTCAACTTTAAGGATATTCATAAGCTAGCAAGTAAAGGCTTAGTGTCAGGTTTACTATGTATGACATATATCAAGGATAGACTATGTCCTGGATGTGAAAAAGGAAAGCATCATAGAGCTTCATTCAAGTCAAAGCAGATATCATCTATTGATAAGCCTTTTCATCTACTTCAGATGGATCTATTTGGTCATGTGAGTACACCCAACATGGGAGGAAAAAGGTATACTCTTGTAATTGTTGATGAATTTTCAAGATACACCTGGGTATTCTTTCTGAGGCAAAAGAGTGATGCTACTGAAGAAATCATTGACTTTATCAAGAAGATGGAGGTTTTGAATGGAAGCTTGGTGAGACAGCTTAGGAGTGATCATGGAACTGAATTTAGAAATCAAGTGCTGGAAGCTTTTTGTGCTGACAAAGGCATTTCACAAAACTTTTATGCTGTGAGAACACCTCAACAAAATGGTGTTGCAAAAAGAAGAAATAGAACATTGATTGAAGCAGCAAGATTAATGATTGCTAAATCTGGTTTAAAGAATCATTTCTAGGCTGAGGCTGTTAACACAACATGTTTCACTCAGAACAGATCATTGATTGTTAAGAGACATCAAATGACTGCTTATCAAGTGTTGAAAGGAAGGAAGCCGTGATTAGCTTTTTCCATGTGTTTGGAAGTCCTTGTTATATTCTCAACAATAGAGATCAACTTTGAAAGTTTGATGCTAAAGCTGATGATGGAATTTTCGTTGGCTACTCAACAGTGTCTAAGGCAATTAGAGTATTCAATAAAAGGAGGGGTTGCATGGAAGAATCAATTCATGTTACTTTTGATGAAAATCTACCTCCAAACTTCTCTGTTCCTGTTGAAGAAAATGAAGATCCATTGGATTATGAAGAACTAGCTCATACTGAATCTGTTTCAGTTGATCCTTGTGCTGGTTACTCTGATCAACATATGAATTCACCTATATCCAATGGAGAACCATCTATCACATCTGCCAAGACTCCAATGTTAGAAGTAGTATTAAACATTGAGCCTTTATCATCTTTGGTTGAAGAATCAGAAGAAGATACATCTCCTTGTGATACTGCTAGTGAAGGCAGCTTAGAAGATGAAGAAGATATTCTTTTTCCTGCTCAACCAGCTCAAGAGGCAGATGATGCTTTAGAAATATAACCTGATGATAGTGCATCAGATCCACCTATCTACGCTAGAAAATGGACAAAAGCTCAACCCATTGAGCACATTATTGGTGATCCAGATGCTGGTGTAAAGACAAGAAGACAAGCAACAAGCAATTTTTATCTTCATGTGAACTTTGTTTCTAAAGCAGAGCCTTCAAAGTTGAAGAGGCTATCAAAGATCCAAGCTGGGTTGGTGCAATGCAAGAAGAATTGTCCCAGTTTGAAAGAAAAAAAGTGTGGAATCTTGTTCATGTGCCTGACAAGAAAACAATCATTGGCACAAAATGGATTTTCATAAACAAGATGGATGAAAATGGAATTGTGGTCAGAAACAAGGCTAGGTTGGTTGCTCAAGGTTTCAGAAAAGAAGAAGGACTTGATTATGGTGAAACTTTTGCCCCTGTTGCAAGAATGGAAGCAATCAGAATATTCTTAGCATTTGCAGCATACAAGAACTTTAAAGTGTTTCAGATGGATGTGAAGGCTGCTTTTCTTAATGGGAAGCTGCAAGAGGAAGTCTATGTCAAGCAGCCTCCGGGTTTTGAAAGTAGTAAATTTCCAAACCATGTCTACAAGTTAGACAAAGCTCTATATGGCCTTAAACAGGCACCAAGAGCTTGGTATGATACTCTTCACAAATTTCTAACTGAATGCAACTTTAAAGTTGGCAAAATAGATACCACACTTTTCATAAAGGAAATTAATGGTGATATAATGCTTGTGCAAATATATGTGGATGATATTATTTTTGGGTCAACTAATGAAAAACATTGTCAAGAATTTTCCAACCTTATGTCAGATAAGTATGAAATGAGTCTAATGGGAGAATTAAATTTCTTTCTTGGTTTGCAAATCAAACAACTTGATGATGGTATTTTCATAAGTCAATGCAAGTATATCACAGATCTACTTAAGAAATTTGCCTTAACTGATTGTAAGCCAATTGGTACTCCAATGCAGCCTACCATCAAAATTAATGCTAACTCAACTGGTAAAACAGTTGATGTCACTGCTTATAGAGGAATGATTGGGTCCCTTTTGTACCTTACAGCCAGCAGACCTGATATAATGTTCTCCACATGTCTTTGTGCCAGATATCAGGTTGATCCTAAAGAGTCTCATTTGCAAGTTGTGAAAAGAATTTTTAAATACCTTAAAGGTACACCAAACCTTGGTCTTTGGTACCCCAAAGACTCTGGTTTTGAACTAATTGGTTATTTAGATGCAGACTTTGTAAGGTGTAAGATTGATAAGAAAAGTACCACTGGTGGTTGTCAACTATTAGGTAGTAAGTTGGTGAGTTGGACAAGCAAGAAACAAAATTCTGTATCTACTTCTACTGCAGAGGCAGAATATGTGTCTGTTGGTAGTTGTTGTGCACAAATTTTATGGATGCAGAACCTGCTCAAAGACTATATATGGCATGCACTTCAGCAAAACTCCAATCTATTGTGACAACACAAGTGCCATTGCCATAACCAACAATCCTGTCATGCACTCTAGGACCAAGCACATTGATATCAGATACCACTTCATCAGAGATCATGTGATGAAAGAAGATGTTGAATTACATTTTATCTAAACTGACCAATAATTGGCAGATTTGTTTACCAAACCCTTAGATGAAAAATGTTTTAACTATTTCATCTCTGAGCTTGGTATGCTTGAGCTTGAGTTTTCTCAAAACTAAAACTGACTGTGAAGTTTTTGCAATGTCTGAACTGGGTGTGCTGTGTAAAGGCTAACCAGCATACAGACCAACCAGCACAGACATTTCCTTCACAACCAGCTCAAGCAGGTCATTTAGGTTAAAACATAATTTTTCAAAAAATTTATCTCATTAAATGAAATATTTGAAATTAAATTCTTTTTAATGTTATATTAAAAACATATTTAATGTGTCGAACGTGATATAATCATTATAAGTTGCTGTTACGATTTTTGCGGCTACACAAGTTGCTCACCCACTGTTACTATAGCATCCCATCACTGTAACTGTAAAAGTAACTGTCACTGTTCACCTGTCCCTGTTCAACATCTACAGCGCGTGGTCTGCTATTTCCTAAAATATCAAAACATATTCTTGGCGCTCAGACAACATATACGTTTCCTTTTCCTTAAGTAACTACCCCAAGCACGATCAATTTGTCTATAAATACCACACTCTGTTTTCCCCTAAATTCACAATCTCACAAATTCATCTCAAAATTCTCTAAGGCATAACCATTGCATATCAATTTCAAGCAACTGATCAGATGATTAAAGCCCCAAATGCGTCAAATGCGGAAGAGATCACCTTCAACAAAAAAGATTGTGTTAGAAACCTTATTATTCCACGAAATTATCAAAACGCGGGTTACAGAAACATCGTTGCCTTTCTCAAACACTCACCTATTGTTTATGCCCTAACAAACACACCTTCTTGCACCATTACTGCTACACTAGCAGAATTTTGGTATACTTGTCATATAGTTGTCAACAATCAAGGTAATTCCTTTATCGCTGCCTCTGTTGGAAATGGTAGAAAGGTACATATCACCAAGCACCACATTCATAGATACATTAAGTTTCCCCCTGCTACAAAACAAAACCCATATGTAGAAAGACCTACTGCTTCAGATTGTAGGGAAGAAGTGTTGAGGTTCATTAGGTATCCACCCCCATTTACCAATAGTCCAACTAGGTTTCAGATGAATGCATTTTGGAGTTACTTCTTTGGTGTGATCATTAGTTGTATGGGTCATAAGGTAGGGAGTAAAAATCAGTGTAATGACTATGAACTGCAGATAGGTCATGCTCTTGTTTTTGGAAGAAACATTGATTATGTTGAGTTGTTATATACTCATTGGAGGATGATGATTGAGAAGGCAAAGAGAGAAAGGAATGTGCCATTTCCTAGATTTCTGAGTATGATTTTGGAGGAGATGTTAGCAGATGATTATGTTAATCTTGGTGATAATGATGAAGGAGATATTTTTCTAGGAGAGAAAATATTTCACAAGAAGATAGAAAAACCCCATCAAGGTCTGTCACCTGCTATGCTGACCTTGATTCCTAATGAACTGGAGTTGGATTCTGACCCAGATGTATCCATTGACTCTGAAGCAACTGAATCATCTGGTGATGATGATGAAGGGCCAGACCAACCTCCAGTTCAACAACCTCAAAGGATCGAATCCAAAGCCCAGCCAGCACAGAAGAAGTCTGGTGACCAACCAGCACAGAAAAAGTCTGCGACATAAGAGCTTATCCTGCAAAAAAAATGTGTTTTCCGGTTTCCGTTTGACTTGAAACTTTTACCCAACCCATATTTGGACATTTTAAGCTTAAATAAACAACAACATGTCAAAAACACTTGAAATCGAGGAGTTTCGAGATTTTGTCAAAAACTTACAAGTTATCGCGTGAAGATTTCAAAAAGATAGGAAGGTAGATCGTCGCGAGGTGAACGTTTTTCTTCAAAGAGACAAGATGATCCGGGGTCGTTTGATGGTGGATTTTGGTGGTGGAATTGTGGTGGTGGTATGGTGGTGGATGTGGATGAGAGAAAAAGAGAGAGAGGAAGAAAAGAAAAGGGAAAGATGAAATGGGAGGGAAAAGGGAAAGGTGGGGGTTTTGGGGAAAACCTCCCCTTTTCAGTCCCCGTCCTCGTGCTCCGTGCGGTGTTCGTTTCCCCGGTCGCTTTACGTTTATTTGTGATGTTAATTAATTATTTTACATACGTTTTTAAATAAAAACTAACTCTTCAATATTTTTAAATTTAAAATCTTAGTTGTTAATACTCGAAAACATTTATTAAAATAATTTGAAAATGTGTTGGTCATGTTCACCAGTTCGGGTTTCGATTATAAATAAGATGTGACGTTTTTATAAAACGTTTTAGTTATTAATTTAAAATACTGCAATTTAAATAATGTCCTCACATAAAATGATATATTTTAGATTGGTAAAATATATTTTGATCTTTATTCGGTTGTCGGGCGCGGTTCGCGCATTTCGGTCGCATATGGCTTTTTAATGTGATACATGATACTTATAGAATATTATTGAAATAATGCTTGAAAATAATTAGGCTTATCAAATAATTTAATATTACTTAATAAAATGATGTTCACCAACGTCCGTATGAGTGTATCGGAATTCGACCGATATAATAAAATGCACGATTTAACTCAATCGCGTAGATGCGTATATATATTAATACACGTAATGATACATACAATTAGCCTAATACCGCACTAATCACACATATTACAAAATGATTAGGACCTAATGACTATCCCTAACTTGGCGGGTGTTACAGATGATGATGATAGCAGACCTGACTCTGGTGCTAGTGGTAGTGCAAGTTCAAAACATCCAGAAGTATCAAAGACCATTGAAGTCAGCATTCAGAAGAAGAGGAAGAGGTTTGCTGAAAAACAAGCTGCTAGAGAGGCTAAATTTAATGCTGAGTTGGAACAGTCAAAGAAAAGAAGGTATGAAAAGAGGAAAGAAAAGATCAGAAGTCTGTCTGAGAAGGAATCAAGTTCATCTACTGAGGGGGAGCATAAAGAAGAAGTCCATGAAGAACCAGCTCAAACTGTTCAAGATGATGATCAGCCAGAACAGACAGAAACCACTTCAGTTTCCCCTATTCCCACTAAGCCAAGATCCAAAGGAGTCAAGACTATTGCCACAAAAGCCAAGCCAAAGTATGTTGCTGATGATAGTGATGATGAGATTGTAGTTGGCATTGGTGGAAAGAAAGCAAGTCAACTGGCTAAGCTAAAAGAAGGAAGTTCAAGTTCTGCACCTCAAGCAGAACCAGCTCAAGCAACAATTGATACACCAGTCAATACTGAACCTGAACCTGTTTCAACTACAGATGTTCAGATGCCTTCTTCTAAACAATCTGGGCAAGATGATCAAGAGAAAAGAAAAGCTAAAGGCAAAGCCATTGTTGAAGAGGAAGATGCTCCAAAGAAAGTGAAGAAGAACAATGTGTTTGAGTATCCAGAAGGAATAACTGATGAGCAAAGACCCTTTGTTATGGAATCATTCATGAGAGGCATTTCTGTTGAGATGGTTATGGCAGAGCATCAAGAAAAGGAAAGGATGGCCATTCTCAATATTGAATCATCAGTTGAACCAAAATTTTAGCAAGCTGCTATCAATGCATTCAAGTGTGGAATGACACTTGAGAAATATCTGGAGCTCACTGCAAATGATGAGCAACCAGCTCAGAAGTCGGATGCAGAAAGAATGATAGAAGAAGCTCAGAAGCTTGGTTTTAAATCTATGGAAGACTATGAAGATGCACTTGCTGCTCAAAAGAGTGTTGATGAAGATCAAGCCCTGGGAATCAAAGTAGCAGAAGAAGAAGAAAAGATTGATGCTACCAAAGATGAAAAGAGGAATAATTTTTTTTGTAAAGTTATGACTCCACAAGAATTCCAATCCATTGCCCTAAGCAGACTAACTGGTGATTCTAGTGAAAAGAAGGAGAAAGAGATTGAACATGATGTCCAAAGCATTCAACCTACCACCCCTGCTAGTCCAAGAATAGCTAGAGAAGATGGATGTGTTCTTTGCCAAGAAGGAAGCTGAAAGATACAAGGACTGTTTGCACAGAAGAAAGCATGTTTCCAAGATTGTGAAAGTGGTGAAGGTTGTTGGTGCTCAAGATGTGATAAATATTACAAGGGAAGATAACCACTCAGAAAATATGAGGTTGGTTAATCTGTTCAATCTAGGCTTCAGTGAATGGGAAGAGCTTCAAAGTTATTACATTACAAGGAAGGGAGAAATGAGAGACATGGTAATGGTTAGGCTTCAGGAAGTGTTTGACAAGGCATCAAAGGTTATAGGTGCTCCTAAGAGGAATGTTTACCTTTCTCCTCAGATGCCCAGGTAGCTTGGAATTCAAGGAAGAAATCCTGATGTCCAACAACCAAGGCAATTAAGGCAACCAGCTAAGAAGCTTACCATTGATCAACAGTTGATCCCTCATGCAGAGCAAGGTCTACCCAGTATCACCTATCCAATCCGTGGTGATTCATCTTTACCAATTGGAGTTCAAGGAAGGCATGGAATGCACATTGAATTTCCAGTGGATGGCATCTACTACTTGGATGGTGATCATCTCAGATTTCAGAGAACTGATGACTTGGAGAAAGAATGTATTGAACATCTGATCAACCTTAGAGCAATGACTCTAATGAACAAGCAATCAGGAGAATACTCTGCTATCATAGGCAGTGAGATGAGAAGGAGAGGGTATGATACAAATTCCCAAGATATGTTGAAGCCCTTCAAAGGAGAAGACTTCTAGCAAATTACTGATGATGTGCTCTTAGTAGTTATAGAATTGAATTCTCTTTGAACTATCAGTTTATGTAACCTTGTTTAAAGTTTATCATTGTAATATCTTAACATTTCATCATATGTTAATGATAAGCTAGTATTTTCACAAGTTATGTATTGTTATATCTAAGGCATTGATAAACTAAAAAGATCCCTAAAAAAAAGGAAGTTATCACATGGGGACAAAGTTAGAATTTTTAAATATGTATACTCTTATGATGTGATAAGTTTTAAAGTTTTGTCATCATCAAATAGGAGGAGATTGTTGAGGCATGATCCCTTATAATTAATTTTATGATGACAACAACTTGAAAATAACATTAGGTACGAATCATGAACAGCCAGCATAGAATTTCATCTCAATAGTTCAAACAGCGCATAAGTTAGTCTGTGTGCTAGGTTCAAAAGAATGTCTGTGTGCTGGCTATGCTCAACCAGCACA
This sequence comes from Pseudognaphalium luteoalbum, assembly GCA_963422505.1. Taxonomy (NCBI): domain Eukaryota; kingdom Viridiplantae; phylum Streptophyta; class Magnoliopsida; order Asterales; family Asteraceae; genus Pseudognaphalium; species Pseudognaphalium luteoalbum. Next base: position 57,656,344 of record OY730196.1, read on the forward strand.
GAGAATTCTGTTTGATCAACTTTCATATAATGAAGGTTGTTTCCTGAGCTGACTACTCATGTTTTGCTTTCAACAAGTCGAAGACAAGTTGAAGATAGATTCTGAAGACCCAGCGGTGCGAATGAAGAATGCTTACAGCCAGCTCGGAGGCTGAAGAATGTCAAGATTGTACAGATTCAATCTTAACATTTATGCAAACACTTGGGTGCAACATATGTGTGTCCAGACAAATCTTAAGATAGTGTACAAAGAATTACAACTATCAATTGTTGACGTTTGTGGCACGGTGTATCCCCTGCTATTCTTAGCCAATACGATGGCGCGTGTAGTGCACGCTTGACAAGCTCTGCACAGTGCAGAATGTGTTTGCAGTACAATTCTGTTTGTTATTGGGCACGTCCGACTTTCGCCCATGGAGCAGAAGACGCGTCAAGTGTTCTAATTGGTTGAAGAACTACTCAATGTGTTCAACCTCGCCTACAAATAGAAGACTTAGCAGAATTGGCTAAGTGTGAATTTCGATCAATCAATTAGATATAGGCAGAGTAATAGAACAGTGTTTAGCCAGCTCTTAGTGTGTTCTACAGTTGTAGCAGTGAAAGTGTAATCCGTTCAACAAGTTAACTATTCCGCTTTAAGTTAACTTTGTAATTCTTTGATTCTATTGAAATAAAAGAATTAAGTTGAAAATTACATCTTTGTGTTACTGTTTCATTTACTAGTGTTTGGGTTTGATCAAAAGAAGTTGTATTCACCCCCCCCCCTCTACAAGACATTCATATATTGTGGGACCTACATGTTTAGATCTTGATTTCTTATTGAATATTGATTGTTCTTTAACATATTTGTCTAAATGAATAATGTTTATATAATGATTTGATTATATGTTTACGTTGATTGATTTTATGAATGTTGTGAAGGTTATATCTATATTGATTATATGAGTATTATGTTCATGATGAAGGACTTGTCGCATGATATTGATTAATAATTTTTGTTTATGTTTTGATTATCACTTAAATACCCTGTCTGCGTGATAGGTTATAATTATTACTGGATTAAACTATAATTGATTAGATAATAACATTCGAGACCCTGTAGTTAGTTAACCTTAATATATGTTGAAGAGCTTCATAAAGGATATTTGAACCCGACCATAGGAGGCTATCCACTTTTATATTTCACACATAGAATCAATTGGCTAACAAAAGTAAACATATAGGAGAGTTTGAATATAACATAACTAGTTTAGATAAAATATATCTTTGATCTACCTAATTTACCTTAGTTGTTTATTAATTACTTTAATTGCCTTGTATATCCTAGTTCTGTATCAAAATAAATATAAGTTCACACGGAACTAAAACGTAACCCCCTTTTATTTGTTACATTAATTGTGAATATTGTACAATTAGATTAAAGACTACTTTCAAGATTCCACTCCCCTGTGTTTGATACCTGGACTTACTTATAAAGCTATATTATACGAACGGGTTATTTTTGTCTGTATTGTGTGATAGTATTATTGAGTATTTCCTTTTATTTAAAACTTTTTATTTTAATTGACTATACTTAGCACACATCAGTACAATATATTTGTATTATTAGTATTTTGTTCACATGTTTCCGTTACTACGGAGTATGTTTGTAACCTGACAAAATTTAATGTTAGTAGCATGGATGTTCAACAATCGCAAGTCTTTTGTTGCAGATATGGGAAGATGTGAGGGAGCCAAACTGTAAGCTGTTCTTGAATGTTTCAAGGTAACACACGGATTTACTATTTTCAAAATTCATATGACATGTTATCATCCATAGTTCTCTGGTTATAACGTGAAGTACTATGATTTCAACAACGGTTTTGGTATGGAGCTATTATACATGATGAAAAATTTATTTGCGTTTACGTTTTTGGTTGAATGAATTAAGTTATTTGACTAGTAGTTAACCTAATTAAGCTCTATTTGATTACATCTTTTATCTGTTGGTGTTGACTAAGGTCATCGTTTCAATTGGTGAATTGAAGGATTGTAGGTTAATTGGCATGATTGTTGGAGTTGCCATTCATCATGTAAGCTTCTTAAAATTTTATCTCCCGACTTAGTTCATGGCTATACTGCAAAGTGGTGCTACTTTGTCTTAGAGGTGCCAACACTGGCCATGTGTATGTACTTTATGTCAAAACAACTACAAGCACCATAGACCACAGTATAACTTTAATGCTTCAAATATGTATATAAGTACATGATATTCCCTAGATGATATAAACAACCATACTTACATTATGAAGGAAAGGGCTATTATTATTATTATGATTATATTAGTATTATGATCATCATTATTGTCTTTGAGTTGATTCCATTTGTATAGCTAATAATTACTTGGATCAGACAGTGTTGGTGCTTTTGGCATGGTTGAACCATTTACGGTTAAATAGGACACCTTTCCTTTAGTCTTTTACTTGCTTTGTTTCATGTATATGAATTCGTTGTATAATAATTAGGTATGTGTTAGTAGTTCGGTATTGATGTAGTGCAAAACCTACTAAAGATTGATGGTTGGGAATACAGGGAGAACGTTTCAATCCACTCATATCACGGTTGAGAGCTATGGGTTAAGTGACACAAAGATCCTGTATTTATGCTCACACGGGTACTTTTGAATTCGGACACTAATAGTTCAAAATACTCACACCCAACATCGAATAAGGTTAGTCTATTTATATATTCATGTGCATATGTCATTGTTTGTATATGACTTTGTGTAATAAGTGTCTGCTTTAGATTTGAATACAATGAAGTGCATGGTTACTATGAGGGTGTATGTTTGAAAACTGTTGGTATGTATGTGTTTATGTATGAGTGTCATGTTTGTAATTATAGAATGAAGTTCTAATACATATAGTCAATATTGAATACACATAATTAATTGAATGTGTATATGATGTATAGGTTGAACAATTGACGAAGACGGTGGAGGAGGCTATGCTAGAAAGAGATAGAGAAATGGCAATATAGATAAAGGATAGCTAAAGAATTGACCGACTACCAAAAAGAAACGAATGTGAAGCTTGCTCAATCGTTTTCATGATTCGAGCAAGGCCCCCCTTGTTTTTCAAGCTTTTCTAACCTTTACACACTTGTAATATGTTAGAATTCAAATGTATCGTGTTGGTACACATGGTTTGGAATTTTATAGTGTTCTACAATAACCTTTGTTGGGTTTTCTTTTTTAATTTGAAACTCACTAACTTTAGTAGTTTATATATATTTTGGGATTCAATTTAGGTTTTGGAATTATGATATTTTGGTAACTGAAAAGCAGGAAAATTACAAAAATAGCCACATTATGATTTTATTTATATAGAACTTTGAAGTATTCTGCGATTCTTTCGCAAATCCATCAGGTCTGTCACAAATAAACCATCATAAAGTTCAATAAATCTGTCGCTAATAAGGCAGTCGCAAATGCGTCATTGTATATTGTGTCAATCTATCATCGCAAATTTACAGTAGCAATTTCGTCACTAAATTTTAACTTTTGTATGTTTATTAAACTTATTTTTTGACAGGTTTGCGACAGCAATCATCAGACACAAATGTCTTTATCCGTAGCAATTTTCGTCACAAAAGACATTTGCCACACACGTTATACTCTCGGACAATTTCTATCGCAATACCCGTCGCAATAGACCTACAGCGACCAATTTGCGACCAATTTGTCTGTCGCCATTGGTCTTTCCTGTTGTAGTGTTCGTTCTTTCTATTCGTTCAATATCTCTATCACTATCAAACACAATAAAGTTTATAGGATAAATCATAAACCAAAAACTAACCCTTTTCTATTCTTTAGATGAAATGTTGAGATTCTCTTGGATCGGGTATTTTTATTTGTAAGTAAGCTCACTGAATACACTATTTGCATCTTAGTCTACTACTATTATTGTATATAAGTATAATATAATAATTATAAATACATTGTGTGCAACCATAAAGGTATAGAATATATTCTAAGTAGCTAGTCGTGTTATGAATGACTATATGTAAACGACTCAGCAGAATGGATATTACAACTATTATAACCTTAACAGGTCTTTACTGTATAAAGTCAACAAATAGATCAAATCAAATCAACTACATAAACTCACAACTCAAACTTCAACTTTCGTTATCATACCACATACTATACTCTTCCATTATGGCCGGAAACTTCAACTTTTTGCCGGTTCTTTTCTTAGCTCTATCGACATCAGTCTACGTTACCGGCCAGCACTGTAAGCATTTCATACTCATCCAATTACTACATCATAGAGTTCAACATGTTTGATACATAATTCATATTACGTAACCAATTAGTTGTGTTCATCTATTCAATGAGTTTTAACATGTATGTGTACGTACGTTGATGATAAATTGTGCTTTTCTAAATGAATTTTAATTGTGACTATAGTGATTGCTAGCATAGATTGTGGTGGGACAACGACCGTGACAGATGTCTACACGATAACTTGGACTCCAGATACGATCTCTAATGGGGTTGATCGAACGGTCAACCCAAGTTACTCGCTAACTTCGGTGCTGGACACCCTTAGGGTTTTCACTAGTCGAAAAAAGAACTGTTATACTATCAAGGTTACACAAGGCGTGAAAATTCTGGCTCGAGCGACTTTCAACTATGGAAATTATGACGGATTATCAAATCCTCCATTCTTTGCTCTCTTCTTTGATGCAACCTATTGGACCACCGTCGAAACCTCGCTAGATGGGCCAGTATATTATGAAGCCATTTTTGTTGCAAAAGGAGATAACGTTAGTGTGTGCTTGGCTCAAACAATACCTAACCAATTCCCATTTATTTCGTCTCTCGAAATACGTAGTATTGACCAGCATGTTTATAGTGAAGTCGATGATAATCGAGCAATTTATTTGGATGCTAGATGGGCTTATGGTGCATCTTATAGCATAAGGTAATTTAATTTCTTTCTTTCTAAACTAGCCAGAAGACGTACAGAAACTATTGTCAAATATTATTTAGTCAAATTTCTCAACGTACGTATGTACGTGCAGATATCCGGATGATATTTATGACCGAATATGGCAATCCTCGTCAGCTATTGGAAGTCTCGAGAATGTCAAAAACGATGCAACTTATATTGATGCGACTGCACCGGATAAACCACCTGAAGGAATTTTTGAAAATGCAATTACGGTAAGCGCAAGCCAAGGTATTAGGGTTGTCAGAATTGAATCGTATGATTCTCCTAAGTACATTAATATGTACTTCTCAGAAGTTACCAACCTCGATTCTCTTCTAACAAGATCATTCAGTATATATGAGAATAGTCTTACGGTGCAATCCCCAATTACACCACCTTACGGAACCGTGATCGAACGCTCCATTTATAATATTAAAGTCACTACTACAACGAATATTAGTTTGTTTGCTACGTCTAGTTCTGATCTCCCCCCAATCATAAACGCCTTGGAGAAGTTTACCATTAGTGATCTTTTAACTGATGGTACTGATAGCAACGATGGTAGGTATATCTTTCCTTCTTTTACTTGACTATTCATATGAATCGCGTTTTGACACATTCGTTGTTTCTGATTAAACAGTCAAAGCTTTACGTTTGCTACAAAGCACATTCTCCGTGTTAAATGAATGGAGTGGCGACCCGTGCCTTCCTGCACCATACTCGTGGGACTGGCTTGATTGCAGTAACAACGCTACACCTCGCGTAACTTCATTGTAAATGATTTCAAAATCTCGTCTGGCAATCAATAATGATTAAAAAAAAAAAAAAAAATCCATTAGTTAATCTTTAGGGATTATATATCCATCCCTTTTAAGACATTATGAGACTCTATATTAAAGCTTTAAATTTGCAGGTATCTTGATAGCTTTGATCTTTCGGGTTCACTTCCAGACATCAGCTCCATGGATGCTCTAGAGATCATGTGAGTTTACAGATATATATAGCTTACTTTTTTAGTTCCGATCGACGTTCAAAAATTATTATATATATATATATATATATATATATATATATTGAAATGAGTTCTGGTGAAAACAAGGAGATAAAAAAAACAGTGAAAACACATCTCCACCCTCCATCTAATATATATATATATATATATATATATATATATAAGAGGTGGGAAAAAAAACCGGTAAAAATACTTTTTGATTCACAATTTTTTAAGTTGAGAACTTTCATTTTTTTTTGCTTCACATATGATTTTTTTTGTAAACCCTTATATTTTTTTGTTTCACATAAATTTTCATGATGAACTTTTATTTATTTTTTTTACTTCACACAAAGTTTTTAACATTTTCAATTGTGAACCTTATTTTTTTCACATAACTTTTTTTTTTCACGAAAATTTTTAAAAAACTTTAATATTTTTTTTTTGAGTTACGAAAAGTTTTTAACTTTTCAATTGTGAATCTTAAATTTTTTTTGAGTTCACGGAAAGTTTAACTTTTTCAATTGTGAATCTTTTTTTCAGCTGTAAACCTTAATTTTTTTTAAGTTCACGGAAAGTTTTAAAAAATTTCAGTTGTGAACTTTTATTTCCAACTGTGAATCTTAATTTTTTTTTGAGTTCACAGAAAGTTTTTTACTTTTTCGTTTGTAAACCTTAATTTTTTTGGTTCACGAAATTTTTTTTACTTTTTTAATTGTAACCTTAATTTTTTTTGTTCATGAAAAGTTTTTAACTTTTTTAATTGTGAACATTTTTTTTTCAACTGTGAACCTTAATTTGTTTTAGATTTACACCAAGTTTTTAACTTTTTCAATTGTGAATTTTATTTTTTTGTTTTGGGTTCACAGAAAGTTTTAAGCTTTTTAATTGTGAACCTTAATTTTTTTGTTTTGATTTTAGAATTTGACTTTATTTTATATTTTTTACAAAAAATATTTTTTTGTGTGAATCTTATTTTTTTGGTTTACTTCAAAAAAAAAAAAAAAAAAGGTTCACACTTTAAAAAAATTATGAAGGAAAAAGTGTTTTCATCGGGTTTTTTTATCTCCACCCCTTATATATATATAAGTTAGATTAGATGGAGGATGTAGATTTGTTTTCCCTGTTTTTTTTTTATCTACTTGTTTTCACAGGATCTCATTCCTATATATATATATAAAAGATCTAGGGAGAAGGTTTTTCAGAGAAAGAAGAGGGTAAAGGATTTTTTGTTACTATGATTCAGTATATTTATTCTAAGAATTAGTATTTTTTTTCTTCTAACATTTAAATTTCTATTACTATAACTTTGAATCATAGCAATAAAAGACTAGATCTGATTAATAAAGTATTGAACCAACGCAATAAAATGTAGACTTATATTAATAAAAAAATGAATTTTAGTAATAAAATATTGAAGCATAGTAACAAAAAATTCTTTTCCCTCTTTTCTCCATTTTCTTCTTTTTCGATCTCGTTTATATATATATATATATATATATATATATATATAAGGTTGGATTCTGGTGAGAACAAAGTGATTCCGTGAGAACAAATCATAGCCATCCATTTAAAATGAATGATCCAAAATGGAGATGATATTTTATTAATTATTAAAAAGTCTGAAAAAGGGTGGTGACATTTTGATAAATAAGTGGTACATCATTTTTCATTCACGATTTATCTTTACAATGAATCATAAAATAATTTTGGCTTACTACAATGTTGAAATTTTGAATTTTTTTTAATGTTCACAAAACTTTATTAAAATGATAAAGCAATTTTCTTAACCTTCACATTTAATATACCTTGTGTTGATCAAAATAAAAAAAGCTTCATATTATACAAACTTTTGTTAAGCAATAAAAGATAAATTTTATCAATACAAAATAAAGCTTCACATTATATAAAACTTGAAGCAATAAAAAATACATTCCTTCGATATAAAAAAAAAGCTTCACATTATCCAAAACTTTTGTGTAGCAATAAAAGATAAATTACATCAATACAAAACAAAATTTCACATTATACAAAATTTATATGAAGTAATAAAAGATACATTCCTTCGATACAAAAAAAACCATCACATTATCCAAAACTTTTGTGAAGCAATAAAAGATACATTTCATCAATACAAAACAAAACTTCACATTATACATAATTTATATGAAGCAATAAAAGATACATTTCATCAATACAAAATAAAGCTTCACATTATACAAAACTTATGTGAAGCAATAAAAGATAAATTACATCAATACAAAATAAAGTTTCACATTATACAAAACTTATGTGAAGTAATAAAAAATACATTCCATCAATACAAAACATAGCTTCACATTATAAAAACTTATGTGAAGCAATAAAAGATACATTCCATCGATATAAAGCAAAGCTTCTCATTATACAAACTTGTGTCAAGCAATAAAAAATACATTCCATCAATACAATACAAAGCTTCACATTATACAAATTTATGTGAAGCAATATAACATACATTCCATCAAAACAAAATAAAACTTCACATTATACAAAACTTATGAGAAGCAAATCTAGAATTGATATGAATCGAATTAGTAGAAAATAGACAATCATTTTTCATTCACACGTCGAAGACCAAACACAACTACGTATATCAAGTTTAGGTTCATTAATTTATATTATTATTATTATTATTATTATTATTATATACTAATGTAAATATACTAATGATAAAAAAAATTCACACATGTAAACCTTGTGAATGAAAAACAAAATAAAAATAATAATAATAAAAGTTAATTGTGAAGGTTAATCAAAGTTTATAATAATTATAAAAATGTCATTATGGCAGAAGTTCAAAATATTTAAAAAAATGTCACCTTCAAAAGCAGGTTTTTTGATTAATGGAAAAAATGGAGGGATCTGATGTGTTCTCACGGAATCATCTTGTTCTCACAAGATCCCAAATCCACACACATATATATGTGTGTATATATATATATATATAGGGTGTGGTTATTGTAAAAAGATATTTAAAGTAAAAAGGGTAGAAAAAAATGTTAGATTTCATATTTGCTTTAAAGAAAATGGTTCATGTGGATCAATACAAAGTGAAGAAACATATATTAAACTTGTACAAGCATATTTCGCCAAGTTGATACAATTTTATTTAAAGAATGATACATATTCTCGATATACCTTAAAAAATGATACATATTCGATTGTAGTTAGATACATTGTGATTTTGATACATAGTGGTTTTATAACACCCCTCATTCAGTATATGAATATTATACAATTTAACTTGGAAACGTTGACTTAAAACTTAGTTTATTAATATACATCATAAAAAGTGTATAATATTTTTCAAACTAGATACACAATAGTTTAAAACTATTGAAACCATATTACACAAACGGGGTATTATATTTTACAAAACGAGGTTTATACAAAACCATATCAGAGTCGCAAGTCGTCAAACATTCCCTGCCGAAGCATCCACTTCCTGACTACCCACATAATAAACAAAATCTGCAGAAAGTATTATGAGGGATTAGCACAAAGCTAAGTGAATAGATTTATCACACACAATTCAACTTAGCTTAACTATGAGTTTACACCAAATAATCGTAAACACGCATATTTCAATGAGGATCGGTGGCTCTTGGGATATCATAATACCCGGGGATTCCCAAAGAACACTTAACGTCAATCTGTATGGCCAATACAGAATAGACCGATAACTATGGGTTATTAAACTCATACACAGGTTTCAAACACAACAAATGAATCAAAACCTATATAATTCACATAATAACCAAAAGTCCAACTACACGTTGACCTCAATAATCTGATACACATATATTCACATATCACGTAGATTCATAGTCAATAATCAAGACTAAGCAGTCTAGCACATATCTACGTTTACTTGTTGCAACCAAACAGTTACAACTAAATCAAATGGTGAGTTCTAAATCCACTCACCGATACCTCTGACGTCTCCACACTCAGGATTCTTATATCACTGAGTCTTAGGTTGATCTGAAACAGAAAATCAAATATAAGTTAGAAATTCGTTCCATAATCATCATCAGAGCATATTTATCAAATCAGGTAATCCCTGAAGTCTAGTCAAACAAAAGTTCATTCAAAATGAAATTAGAAAATCCCGAAATGACGTTTAAAAACTGAAAAATGCCATTTTCGGGCCCTAGATGACCCCGAATGGCCAAAAACTCCCTAGACTCTTAGAATAGAGCCGGGATCATTAGGTCGTTTCCGAGTGACCATGAGAATTTCAACCCAATCCGAGTTAATGAAATTGTCATCTGTCCGTTACCCCAAAAAGACTTTACGCATTTTCAAAATTTGCGAAATAAAAATCCTTAAAAATTCTCGGTTCGCAGGAAACTGGGTTCGCAGAGCCAACTGAGTTCGCAGAAACTCAGTTCGCTTCGCAGAACAACTCGGTTCGCAATGCATCAGGTCAATTCGCACATCGAAACTCAACTCGCTTCGCAGCGACTCGGTTCGCAAAGCAAAACTCAACTCGCAGCATCTCAGTTCGCTTCACAACATGAGCTCGGTTCGCAGGACGAACTGAGAACTGCGAATTCCGCTGTTCTTACGAGTTTTTCATATTAAAACTCACCAAAACTTCAAGGAACTCAATTCTATGGTTTCTAATACATCTACTAACATCATATACCACCTAATAACACCAAATAGCAACATAACAATCTTTAATTTGGTTTAATCACTCAAAACCCCAATTTATAAAACTCAAAATTGAACTCACTTCTTGGTGAAGATGAAGATGATATGATGTAGATGACGATGTTGCTGTTTGAAATCGAAATCACAGAAACCTAGCTTAATTCTAATTTGGTTAGTGAGCTTGAGAGTTGTCAAAGGTGCAATTGTGTTAAATCTTTAGAACATATGGATTGTACAGTCGGTTTACAAACCGACTCACACATTTAAATGGAATAATTTTATATCCGTCCTAAATCTATTGTCTGGAACCTAAAAAACCATTTGCGAGAATATTAATTTTATTTTACCGTCATCTGTAATAATTTAAAACAACTAATAGTTTACTATCCATAATAAGTTCTGGAACTTATTTATCTAAGTTTCACAATATAATAATAATATCAAGTAATTCCTAAAACAATTAAATAATCAAATTAAATTAAGAAATTACCAGACTAGTGGAGAGGATGTTACAGGTTTGATACATGATTATATCTTCATTTAATATAATTGAATGCTATTTGTAAGGGACATGTGTCACTATATCATGTTTTCTTACCCTTTTTACTTTAAGCTTCTTTTTATTTGAACCAAAACCTATATATATATAGGGTTGGGTTCTGGTGATAACAAGAGGATTCCGTGAGAACCGTAAGAACACATCTTAGGCTTTCATTTTTTTGATCAAAAAACTGATTTTGTAGATGACACTTTTGTAAATAATTTGAAGTTTAATTTTGGAGGGTTCACATCATTTTGCTCACCTGAAGCTTTTTTTTTAGCTTCATATCATTTTGCTTATGTAAAGCTTTTGTTTTAAGCTTCACATCATTTTGCTCATGTGAAACTTTTTTTGTAGCTTCACATCATTTTGGTGAGGTTAAGTTTACTATTTTTTTCTTAACATAAGATTATGATGCTATAACTTTTTACTTTTATAGGTTCACGTAGTTTTAATGAGATTAAGTAAATACTTTTTTTGTTAACATTAATTTTTGAAGAAATTAATGTTTATACATATCAATTCACTACTTAAAACATTGTTGTTAATAAAGTTTAAATAAAACTTCACAATGTTAAAACTATTGTGAAGAAAAAAAATCAAACTTCACCTAGCAATCCTTATGTGAACTCTCCAAAATCAAACTTCAAAGTATTTACAAAAGTGACACCTTCAAAATCTGGTTTTTTGATCAAAAAATAGATGGCTAAGATATGTTCGCACCGTTCTCACAGAATTTCATTATTCTCACATGATCCCAAGTCTCTCTCTCTCTCTCTCTCTCTCTCTCTCTATATATATATATATATATATATATATATGTATGTATGTATATATATGTATGTATGTATGTATGTATGTATGTATGTATGTATATCTTGTGTAGTTTTCGAATTCATAATCTTTATAGTTAGAAAATGTGGTTCGATTCAGATTAATTCGGAACTTTAGATTCAACTATACAATGAAACATGTGTTGTAGTAATAGATATAAAACCAAAGACCTACACACCTTTTATTCAATAGAAAGTGCCTTTGTAAATAGGCTACAAAAGGAAACAGAAAAGACCTTAAAACAGCTAACTTTATTTTCCTAATTATACTAGTTTATTATGCTAATAATGCTCCAATAATAGCTCCAATTATTACTTGACAGTTACGAACTCGTGACTTTATTGCCCATATTTGTAGTCGTTTGAATTACCTGCTTCGACGCCTCCCCTTAATTCAGACTTACCAACTCCAAGTCGTGTCCTGAGATAGCAGAATTGTCCATTTCTTAACGCCTTAGTAAAGATGTCGGCTATCTGCTCTTGAGTGTGACAGAAATGCAGCTCCACTTCTTTATTTTCAACTAAACTTCGTATGTAGTGATATTTTATGTCGATGTTCTTACTTCTACTATGATATGCTTGATTTTTGCTTAAGAAGATGGCCGAGTTATTATCATAGTATAGTTAAGTAGCTTCCACTTGCTCATGAAGTAATTCTTTTTATAATTTCCTAAGCCAAACTACCTGACACGCAGCCGTTGTTGCTACAACGTATTACGCCTCCGTAATAGATAAAGCTACAACAGATTGTTTCTTTGAGCTCCATGAAATATCTCCCGAGCCAATAGAAAACACATTGCCTGAAATACTTTTCCCGTCATCATGAGAGCTTGCCCAATCACTGTCTGCGTAACCTATGATCTTGATTTTCGATTTCTTATACCAAAGAACATACTCAACAGTCCCTGCGATGTAACGAAGAATCCTTTTTTCTGCTCCAAAGTGGAGTGTTGATGGATATTACATGAATCTAGAGATTAAGCCTACAACAAAGGCAATATTCGGTCTTGTGTGAGTGAGATAGATTAACCCACCTACTAAGCTTATGAATTTCTCCGAATCTGCTCAAGCTTCACCATCATTTGATTGCAGCATTTCATTTGAATTCATAGGAGTATCTGATGCTTTAGAGTTCAACATTCCAAATTTTTCCAACAAATTTGAAGCGTACTTCTTTTGACATATGAACATACCTTCATTAGTTTGTTGAACTTCTAACCCAAGAAAATAGTGAAGAGTCCCCATATCTGACATCTCGAATTCATTCATCATCTTCTCTTTAAAGTCAAAATGAGCTTGTGTAGATTATATCATCAACATACAAACATATGATGATTAAATCTTTGGAGCCTTCTTTCTTAACATATAGAGTAGGTTCACTATCACTCCTTACGTATCCATGCTGTTGAAAGTAGCCATCAATTCTGCTATACCATGCTCTCGGTGCTTGTTTCAGACCATATAGAGCCTTATGCAACTTGTACACTTTATATTCTTCTCCTTCAAGCTCAAAACTAGGTGGTTGCAATACATACACATCCGACCACTGAGAAACGAAGACTTTACATCGAATTGATATACATGCCACCCTTTTTGAGCTTCTAAGGACAGAACAATCCGTATTGTTTCAAACCTTACAATCGGGGAAAAAGATTCTTCAAAGTCAACTCTATATTTTTGTGTGTACCCCTTTGCCACAAGCCTGGCTTTGTATTTTTGAACAATACCATCAGCTTTCAGGTTCGTTTTGAACACCCACTTTAAAGCTATTGCCTTTTTACCATCTGGTAGATTCCTTAGTGAGCAAGTTCCATTCTCTTCTAAAGCTTCCAACTCTTCCTCCGTTGCTTTTCTCTATTCCGTACTTTTTGCCGCTTCTTCATAACTGTTAGGCTCTACTATTGATGGTGCAAACTGACATGTATCTTCGTGAACCTCATTTACTGATCTAAACTTTATTGGTGGTTTTCCAAACCCACTCGACCCATCTTCTGAATCGCTTGAGTTTTCTTTTGAAGTTGAGGCTGAATTTAGTGATGTGTTGGATAAAGGACTTGAAGGATTCAATGAAACTTCAACATCTTGATCTTCATTTGAATTTCCATCATCAATTGGTGCAACCTGCATACTCCCAATTTCACCCGTTTCATATGGCTTCTGGTTGCACAATGACTCGTATGGGGTCATGTCTTTCACAGCCATAGTCGGAGACAAATTCAACAGGTATACAGAAGTTGCTACAAGTTCTACCTAAAACTGATTTGGAAGATTTTTCCTTGCAACATGCTTCTAGCCATCTATACTATGGTTCTATTTTTTCTTTCTGCAACTCCGTTCTGTTCTGGAGTATAAGGTGCTGTTAACTTACGATGAACTCCATTTTCACTACAACATTCATTGAATTCCTTTAAGCAAAATTCGCCTCCTTTATCAATTCTAAGAGTATTTATGAAATTTCCAGATTGCTTTTCTACTTTTGCTTTGAAGTGTCTAAACTTGATAAAACTTTCTTATTTTTTCTCCCAAAAATACACCCAACTCATTCTACTAAAGTCATCCGTAAATAATAAAAAACAATTGTTACCTTCCAAGGACTTTGTTTGCATGGGCCCACAAAGATTAGTGTAAACTAATTTGAGGAATTGTGATGCTCTCCATGCGTGATGAGGGAATGATCTTCTCGTCTGTTTCCCATATATGCAGCCCTCACATAATGAAATTCAATCAATTCTTGGCAAACCAACTGCCATATTCTTGTCATGTAACAACTTCAGCCCTCTATCATGCAAATGACCATACCTAAAATGCCATAAGTCAGCATCTTCCAGTTCTGCTGCAACAAGCACCTTACCATGATCTTTCTCCACATTGAGCGGAAAGATCTTATTGCGGGACATCATAACTCTAAATATAGGTTGAGTTGATCCTTTTTGTTTGATAGTGCAAATGCCATCATCAAACAAAATAGAGTAACCTGATGTCATCAGTTGGCCAACACTCAATAGATTGTACTCGAGCTCAGGTGCAAACTGTACATCAGAAAGTATTTTATACTTTCCATTTGGGAGTGCTAGCTCTATGCTTCCCTTTCCTTCAACTTGAATTTCTTTTCCATTTCCCAATAGAACCTTTACCTTCTTTGTTTCATAAAGATCCTTGAAAACAGATCTTTTTTCCGGTCAGGTGGTTGGAGAACCCGCTGTCAACAAACCACAAACTACTTGACTTTGGACTTCCTTGTTCGTAGGCCATATATAGCCTAAGATCTTCCTTTTCTCCCTCAACAGTCTGTTACATTTGCTCGTTGATCATACCAACAATCTGCTTTCACATGTCCAAAACAATTACAATTGTAGTATTGGATACCATTCCTTCCTCCGCCTCTTCCACTGGAACGTCCTTGGCCTCGTCCCCTACCACGAACAAAGCCCCTTCCTCGGCCTCTGAATTGTGGGGGGAAATCTTCCTCTCATGCTTGAAACGCCTTTTCTTCCTCATTTTTCAAGCCACGATTTACCCTTGACTCATGAGATTGCAATGACCCCATAAGTTGATCAAATGAGAGAGTGGCTAAATCTTTGGATTCTTCAATTGCTGTAACAATGTGGTCCCATCTCGGAGGTAGGCTTCTCAAAACTTTCTCCACTACTTTCTGGTCAATGATCTCTTCACCATAGGCTCGTTTTTTGTTGACAACGCCCATTACACGGGATAGAAAGTCAGCCACTGATTCATCATTTTTCATTGCAAGAGTCTCAAACTCCCTTCTCAATGTTTGTAACTTTACCGTCATGACTTTCGAGTCTCCTTGATACACTGTTCGTAATAAGTTCCATGCATTCCTTGCTGATGTAGCTGCTGCTATTCGAGAAAATACATTGTCATGAACAGCTTTTTGGATAATCGTCGTTGCTTTTGCATCCTTCTTCATGTTCTCTCTCAGTCTTGCTTGATCTTCATCTTGCTCATCATAGCCCAGTTCCACAAAATCCCACAGATCTGGAACGTAGAAGAGTCTTCACTCTAATGCTCCAAAAATTGTATCCTTCACCTTTGAATACGGGAGTGAGGGGTTGTGCAACTGATGGAGGCCCAAGTGTGGAAGATCAAGCCGTTATGTTCCTAGAGGCTCAAGACTACGTAACAAAATGGGCTGCATGGAAAAGGGCATAACTTGAGCTACCGGGCTCTGTTTGAGGCCCATGAGCAGGCGATTCAAAGCTTGAAGTGAGGCACATCAATTCGCTAACAACCAGAGGTGGTTAGGCCCACCCTCGAAGCCCAAAAACGCCTACATTTGAAAGATATGGGCCATTTTATGCATTTTCTTTTCAATTTAGACTTTTATTTTGGGTTTATGGTTTGGCCCGTTATGTTTAGTTGGCTCATTTAAATTTATGGTTCTTTATTAGGGTTCATTTGAAATTGTTATGAAGTTAGTTTTTAATTTGAAGAATTTTGACTTTACTCTCAATTTTGTGAATCATACCCATTCTACGGTATTCTTTTGTGAATCAACGTGCATTTGGAAGAGATTTTTCATGGTATTCATAGGAATCAACATGGCTTAATCTATTATCTTATTTATACACTATATCAGCAACCCCTGATGCATTACTTGTGCTTCCATTAGCCATCACTCTCTTACTAAGACCTAGATGCTCTGATACCACAATGTTAGAGTAATAGATATAAAACCAAAGATCTACACACCTTTTATTTAATAGAAAGTGCCTCTTTAAATAAGCTACAAAAGAAAACAGAAAACACCTTGAAACAGCTAACTTTATTCTCCTAATAATACTAGTTTATTATGCTAATAATTCTCCAATAATAGCTCCAATAATAACCTGACAGTTACGAACTCGTGACTTTATTAGTCAAATTTGTAGTCGTTTGAATTACCTGCTTCAACAGCATGCATATTTAAAATCAGTTGAACACAATTGGAAGAATGAAGATCAGACTAGCTTCTGAATCTTCGAGTTGGGTTTTGATCATCGAGAAAATGGAATGTAACAGATCGAGAGAGGATCAGATGAACAATTTCGAAACTCTGACTGGTTTTTGTTTACTAGCTTGCAGATTTGGATTCGTTAATACCTTGTTAAAAGTTAAACCGAATATAAGTCAAGTGCATAGTAGTCAGCTTAGTGAAGACCTTAATTTAAACGGATTAATTATAATTTATTTCGGCCAAAATAATATTCCATCCGTCCCAAATTTATAGTCTAGTACTCCATTTTTTGGCTGTCCCAAATTAATTGTCCATTTTCATAAATAGATAAAATTCTTTTGTCTCCCTAATTTATATATGTAAGACAAAAATCAGGTAAAAATTAAAGGGTATAATAGTTATCTTATCAAAAAGTAAGAAAGAAGTTGATGTTATTTTAAACTGCGTGTTTTTTATCAGGAGACAATTAAATTGAGACGGAGGGAGTATATTTGTTTGTTATCTTAGTTCTTGGCTAATCAGCTAACTTTTCTTGAGAGTTGATGGGTACAGCTCCACTAAACTATGATAAACTATACAACGTTAACGTTGAACAAACGTTTTTTTACAAGAAGAAAAAATTATATTTCTAATCGTTTCATTTGACTTCAGTGACTTCCACAATAACAGCTTGAGTGGCACAATTCCAGGTTTCCTTGGCACCATGGCTAATCTCCAACAGTTGTAAGTATATAATTTTACCTGCAACAAATCCTCAATATAATTTAAACTTTAATAGGTTTATATCCAATTTTTATGGAGGGTTAAGTATTTTAAAGTGTAAGTAACTATTCGTTAGGTTGATTAATTATATGGTGTGTTAGTTTTTAGCAAAATTGACTTTCACGAAAATGTAACTTTTGATCCTACTGTCTAATGTAATTTAGGTGGCGTGGCATCTATATCAATCATAATGTGACGTCCATACAAATTTTTACGTCAAATTATTGAATACAAATAACAACAATCAAAAGTTGGATACGCGTACACGATGAAAGTTAATTTTGTTAATTAATTACACGTAATATGTAATTCTACTCACAATTACTTAAATTTTAAAACAATTAATCCTATATCTATTACAGATTCTACTCTAATGGATTGATTCCCTCATTTCTAATATCTTTTGTATACTCATTTACACCCATCCCTAACAAAGGTCACAGACTCACAGTACGTATAGTGCTGTAAGGATGGACAATTTGATTTGTTTTAATTATAACGATGTTTATGGATCATGATTATTGATTTTTATAACCTTTGTAGGAATTTGGCGGATAACAATTTTAGTGGATCCATACCCACTTCCTTATCAAACAACAAGAAATTGAAATTAACGTAAGTTGAATGAACATATAGTACTACTTAATTTTAATTTTAGTGTTAAACGACAAATTAATGAGACTTTCAAAAAATAATTTTAATTACTAATTTTTTAATTCTATTCAAATTATGAATAGTGTTACCGGAAATCCTTCTTTGTGTACATCTGGCACGTCTTGTTCAAGTTCTCCGGGAACAAGTAATCCATCTCCGAGTGGCCCCACTCGAGCTACGGAGAAGAAAAGCAACATGCTACCTATGATAATCGCCATTTCAGTTGGAGTAATCGTACTCATTGTTATTGGGGTTGCCATTGCAGTTATTATCATATTATGTAGGAAGCCAAAGAATCGTGACAACGCCAATATGCCAGTTATTCCTCCAGGTTTGTTCTAGTTATAATTTGTCACACTTTAACTTCTTCTTACTAAAATTGTAAAGTTATATATCACGATCTATATATTTGACAATTACGGTCGCATTTGGGGTATTATAGTTGATAATGCAGGTGGGAGAGCAAACACGAACTTTGGTGTAGAAACACATGTGAATCCGGACGTCCTGCCTAGAGTTGGTGGAGAAACGTTAAACATGCACGAGGTCAAAGGATATGCAGTGCGTCATCAAGCTTTTAGATCACCTTCTGCACCACAATATGGTACTCCTGTTCAAACCAGCAATTTATATGAACAAACAGGAGTACAATATCGCTAATATGTTGTTGATCTGATCTTGTCATATTTAAACTTTAATGTTTTTGACCACGGCTAAAGCTCGATCTATTTTGTTTGTTTGGGAGGTGGCCGGGTAAATGTACGCATGCATGACATACTTGTGTTGTTGGATAATGAAGTAATGTGCATTTGAGCAATTCTTTGATGTACGTTGTAATGTTATATGATGAATTGAAATTATTGATTTTTTTGAGGTCATGTCTTGCAGTATTAGATATTTAATAACAATGATATGATACACTTATATTGGGAAAACATGAGTGTGAATGAGGATGTTGGTGTACGAACTGGTGTTATTTTACAAAAATAATATCGACACGTGCATTGATAAGCAGGGGCGAAGACAAGTTAGGGGGACTGAGTGCTCGACATCCGTCAACAGTTCAAATAACTTAAATAATGTTATTTTAGTACATTATGCGTCTTTTTATAAAGTATTAATCATTTAATCTCTCTTAGTATTCTCCTTCAGTGGTACTAGAGTTTCTCAAGGATGCATTCCGCATACCCCACCTGGTTGATGTAGATAACGGTCGGGCAGATAATGGTCAACCACTTTGATTGGTGTTTCTATTTTGTTGAATCCTTTACAAATATTGTTTTCGTTTTACCATTTGTTATTCAACTTCTGAAGCCATTGTCCATATAGAAACTGATTGAAAAAAATACTAACAAAATAGTTTTAACAAAAACATGCAATAAATGTTAATTTTGTGCTTACTTGGGCAACTTGAAGTTGTCAATAAAATATGTAGGGTGTTAAAGTAGTTTAACACAGTGGTTGTGATCCTATATAGTAACATGAAGCTAGAACAAAGTTAGGACTTCCCCTAGTGCTTGTTTCCATCCACATAGCACCTTTAAGCGCCTTCATGTAATTTAATTAATTGATTTATTAATATGTATTTGCTTATGCTTATTGAAACCAACAAAACTAAATATACGTAAACATACACTTTAAGAAAACTCTAGCTAGATTTTTAACTCAAAAATAAGAACAAATTAGAGCAAATAAATTTTTATATCATCTAACACTCACTACCGCGTTCACAAGATCATGAACATCAACTAAATTTTCATATTTGTAATAACAGGAGCTTAACAAATAAATGTAGCTTAACGAATAACATACACAAACATGTACAAATCAAATGAACAAATCACACAACAAAATGAGCATAATCAGACAACACAACAGTCATCATAATGCAAATTAAACCAACCGTATAGTTAAACCACACAAAGAAGGTACCGAGCAAAGTGTAGTGAGGTATTACTCTTCAATAATATAATCAAAATTCTTAACTATAAAAGTTAAAGTAAAATAAAAACTATACAAATAAGAAGATATAAAAAGGCATATTAGTTCAAATAATTATAATATAAATGAACTGCATATATACCATATATTATAAATCATATATAGGCCAAGCGTGAGTAGAACGTCTTCAAAGAAAGTGCAGAGCAGAGTGTGATGAGATATCTCTGCCAACGAACCACTTCATCATGGAAAGGGTATACGTGACACCCCGCAAAATTGGATACAATTATGTACACTAATACTTGCATGTCTTAAGCTAATTCCCTACTTAGTGAATTCACAAAATATTTTTATGAGATAAGTCTAGCAAAGCTCAGCAAATTAATATGTGAGGTAATACAAAGTTAGTAATTATTAGTGACTACGCGCGAAACAATTGGAACGAGTTCGACGAAATAAATATGTATGTTGGTGATACAAAATTTTAAATGACATAAAACTACTTTTATAGTTGTTACTTTGAAATTTTATTCTAAACATAAAAGCATAACGACAAAACATTAACGATTATACGTTTGTTTAAAAACGCAACGAATGCGACAAAAAACATAAAATGAACCCGGCAACTAAACTAATCAAAAATAATATTTTTGAAACTCACTATTAAGTATTTGATATAATACTTCGAAATATTCTAACTCGAAAATAACGTTAATGAACTAACCGAAGAAAATACGAATTTACGTATAATGATCGGGTAAACGAACACGGAACTGAACTTAAATAATTTAGTTGACAAAAAGGCAAGAGGGCCATGCCTCTTTGACCCTCAATCAGCCAAAGACCATACCAAACACAACCATCCCTTTTTGTTTATTATTTGCACACAAACACACCTCACATCCAATCCATTTCTTCACCCACTTTCTATCTTGTTCTTTATTTTTTCCATACTTTCTCCACGACAAGAACCAACAGCCAAATCATCATCATCATCATTTACCAAAATCATCTTCAAAGTTTTCAAAGGAAGGAGCCAAAAACAAGCTACAAAGAACACCACCTCCAACTCTTTTGTTTCTCCATTTCAAAGCTTTGTAAGATCCACTTTTCTTCCTCTAATCTTGCTTTGTTTCTAACTCATAAACATGTTATATGTTCATTACTTGAAAGATCATAATCAAAAACCTAACCTAACCAAAACTAAACAAAACATACTTTGGAGAATATAGTATTCTGGACAAATTTTTAAGGCTTGGTATAAAAATCATATAAAATGTAGGAGTAAAATAAATGCATGAAACCACTGCCAAAATCTTCGTACATTTGTTAGCTACAACTTTCGTGTAGAAAGTATCACCTAGAATTACACCGATTTTGTGTTATGAGCCGGTTTGTAGAGAATGGTTCTGAAAAATTTGTTTTTGGAAAACACTTGGATCACAATTTTATTTTGTGAGTTGTGGTCATCTAAAATTCATGAAAAATACACCGGAAGTAGCCGATATAGGTGGGAACATTGTGTAAAGCAATTATAAGCAGTTGTAATAGTATGAACACAATCATAACAATTTGTATAAAAGCGTGAAAGCAATTATATACTAGTTGCATATGTAGCAAAAGAGTTGGCTATGTTTTTCACTCCTATTTGAAAAGCAGTAAAAACAGTAAAAAAGTAGGGGCTGTGAACTCACTCGTGAGCTCGGTATGTGAGTGCTAGCAAAGCTTAAGCCCAAGGTAAGTCTCTAACGTTCTAAACGTAAGAGATAAGTATGTAAATAGTTGGCACAATGCCAAAACATGCTAATCGTTCGCTCGTTGAAAGATCGTTGTTTGTTTAAAGTTAGTACGTTTCCGTTGGTGATGATTTAGTAATAAAAATATGATATTATTATTAAGTTTCGTTGCATTGTAAGTATTCAATACTTATTGTCGTTTCATATATTGTTTGTTGTGTGTGTGTGTGTGTATATATATATATATACGTTTCACTCATTATTTTGTCATGGATTTATTTATTCGAAAGTATATATTTATATATAATATGTAAGGTGTCATTTTCTTTATTCGTGTATATATAAGTTTCGTTTTCATTAAAAATGTCGTTTTAGTTCGGGTATGACTATATAATATTTATAACTCGTTTTGACAAAAAAACACAATATATTTAGTTGATCACACGTTTCACGTTATGAGTGTCGGTTTTGTTGACTTTGGGCAAACTTTCTCGGTTTGACCCGAAACTTTTAGGGAGGTCTTAAATATGTTTTTAGAGCTCGGAAAACTTATCGTTGCATTTCGTGGTTAACCCGAAAGTGTTGTTATTTAGATTGTCCAAAATCAGTCCCTGTTTTCAGTTTTCCAGATTTTCGATTTCTTTCGAGCTCGTTCTCGGGGGTGAAAACTTATCGAAAAATTCCGAAAATTTTACGCGATCTTCTACCATATCTTAACTACTTTCAATAATTTTTTCATGAAGCTTAGATAAACACAACTCCCAATATAAATTCGTGATCAAAGGTGATTACCAGAATACGTTTTTCAGTCCCTTTACTTACAAATCGGCTCCTATCATAAAATCGGTGTATTTCTAGTGAAAGTGTTCTACACGAAAGTTGTTCCTAACGAAATTACAAATATTTTCAATGTGGTCTCATCCATTTATTCCACTCCTACGATTTTATATAATTTTTCTTCCAAGGTTAAAATTCTAGACAGATTTATGTTATTCACCAAAAAATTGTTTTGTTAGATTTTAATGTGTTTTTGCTTAAGATCTTTCATGATGTAAACTAACAACATGTTAGAGATGAAGGATTGAAGAGGATGATGAGAGTGATCTTTGAAGCTAGCTCTTAATCTTCTCCTTTGTAACCTGAGCAAGATGACTATGTTGGTATTTTGTTGATGGTTGATGGGTGGGTTTCGGCTGGAAAGGAACCAAGAGAGGGAGAGTATCGTATCTTTTAACATGGTTGATAAGCATCAAATAGATAGTATATTTTATAGTAATTTATCCCTATATCTATATACATTTTAGTGCATTTATATGATTTTAGATACTTATTTTGTTAATATTTGCATAGATGTATTTTAAAGTGGAGATTGAATAAAAGGAACGAAAACAAGGCAAAGATTGAAGAAAAAGAAGATTAAATGAAGACTCGAAGAAAATGTAGCTTAAACCTTGAAGAAATGAAGAAGATAGCTCAAAAGTGGAGTGATAACATCAATTAAGTGTTTTAAATAAAGCTTGGATGAAAGAAGCGGAAATTAGATCAAAAGCTGAAGAAAAGTATAAATGCTGAATTTTCTGCGCGCTGTTAGTATTTTGACCATAACTCTCTCATACGGAGTCCAAATGAGTTGATTCAAGCGGACAAATTTAGCTAACACATAGGGATACAACATATCAAAAATTCAGATTATTTGGATAAAAACTCAACCGCCGGTTGGGCCTTTCAACCGGCGGTTGGAACTGAAAATTCTAGAATCTGGTGGAAACGAAGAGTTTGACTTGGAGACAAAGTAACCAACCGCCGGTAGGACCTTCCAACCGCCGGTTGGACCTTCCAACTGCCGGTTGGGACAAATTTTCAGCTATTATAAATAGAAAACATCTTTCAGCTTCGAAATATATCCCAATAACCTTAATAATTCGTATATTACGAATTATTAACCCCAAATTCGACTAGAAACACTTTCTAGGGGTTTTAGGAGCAATTTAGAGTCGCGGGTTCGCAAGGGTTTGTCTATGATCAAGCGTACGGAGCGTGGTTCACGGTTTTGGTTTGCGTATCTTATTCTTTATTTAATTTTGAATGTGTTTTATTATTGAATATTGATTATGATTATGTTTAAGTTAATTATGAACTAATATTTATTGTATTTTCTTAGATATTATTGTTGGAACTATATTATTGAATATTATTATGCAAGAATTATGTGTTATATTATGTTAATGATCATAATTAACTGATTTATAGATAAACTTCACTAATCTTTTGGGTTTTTAAATTAAGTGATTATGTTTCATTAGATGTTAAGTAGCATTATAATTCAACCGACCCTGGAATTGCATCAATAATATGTTGATAGATCTTAATAAATAGTGATACTTTACATAACCTTTGACTGTATTGCTATATGAGAATCGTCATAACCTTTGAGGTTTTCTACATTAGTAAATCACAATAATAATAACCAACAATAAATAATCTAAGTAAATACATATTTATCTCTAATTGTTTACTATCCTTAGTTAATTGTTTTCTATTGAATTGGTTATAATTTAGTATTCTTAAATACGTTCATACGGAACTAAAACGTATCCCCCTTAGCTGTATATTGTATATTTCAATTGAATTATAAATTCTATTTTATTTATAACCACCATTTTCAGTGTTCGACTCGGACTTACTTTAAAAGCTATATTATACGAACGGGTTATTCTTGCCTGGCTTGTGTGATATTATTATTTAAGTATTTCCATTTATTAAAACTTGTTATTTTAAACTCTAATCACACGGCATCAAGTTTTTGGCGTCACTGCCAGGGAATGGTTGCGTTTATTTAATTTGGAATTTATAGTTTTTCTTTCTTTTATTTTTATCTTGTAAAAATTTCTGTACATTGCAAAACCAATAGAAATATCGGCTCACCCATTGAGAATACTGACAAAAACAAAGGTATAAGGAGAGTAAAGCCCTACCTCATTGATTTATCATATAACAGGTAAGGTGCTTCTCGAAAGAGATAGGTTTTTAATACGCTTCGCGCTGACCTATTTCTCCGCTTTTGTGTACAATTAATGGAGCTACCGAGATCTGTTGACTAGCTTTGTAAAAGAATTTTTATTGGAATATTTTTTTAGTTAGATTTTATTTTATTTTCTACTCTTTTTCTTTTTCTTTTATTTTGACAGGTATGTACCACCGTAGGAATAATATTCCTGTGATTTATCAAAATGCGAGAAACTATCATATAAATGAAGATATGATGACTATTGATGAAGAGGAGGATATGCATCGAGCTTTTGATAGGATATAGGCATTAATTTCGAAAGCTATTCCAGATATTGAAATTTCAATGAAGCGTAAGGAAGAATTTTGGAATAAAAATCCAATTGTGAAGGATATGGAAAGCGACAAGGTGGAAAATTTTGACAAATCCGGAGATGAAGGATGTGAACCTAATGTAAATTTGGAAGAGATAATGAGTCGGATGTCGACTACAAATATGCGAATGGAAAAAAACGAAGCAATTCTAGAAAGTCAAAGTGATTCCATTCAACGAATTGCGAAATTGTTAAAAGAAATGGAAAGCACACTTGAAGAGAATCTTAGCAAAATCGAGATTGAAGGACATGAGACAAATGAAAAACCAAATTTCAACAATTATACGCCTTCACCTTCTTACCCACAAGCCTTAACGGAAGAAATTATTAAAAAATACACACCTCCGCCTCCTTATCCAGCTGCTTTGAATAGAGATTATAATGAAGTACAAGGATCAATTTTTCCAAAGCTTAAGAAAGGTAAAGCTAAAAGTTTATCTCGACCAGTGATTGTGAACGCTACGCAATCTATGGAGACCTCAAGTGAAAAAGTGGAAGATACCGAAACTATTGGCTACGGTCAAGGAGATTTCATTCAACAACTTGAGGGGATGGACAATCAAATCGATAAGTACTCTCAATCCTCTGAATCCTTATTTTCTAATGAAATTTTTAGTGAAATTAAACATGAAGAAGATATGGAGGTAGATTGGTTGCCTTTTCTAAGATTTGACCATTATGATTCTGATGAGGAATCATTTTCATTACTTAATTGTAATGAAGAGGATAACCTTGATTTAGAAAACCAAGATGGGGTTATGACAGAAGAAGAATTAATAGTCGCTATGGATCCAGCTATTGATGAAACTTCATCATTACATCCAGAGGTTGAACAATTAGAGGAAAATGATCAAGCAATGGTAAGGACTGGAGAAGAAACAGAAAACAAAACTTGCGGTAATCAGATAGCAACCGAACCAGTTGAAACTCAAATGGTGGTTGAGTTGATGCGACCAACGGTTGAAGTATCTATAAGCACAGGTACATTGTTTTACCAATATGAAGATCCTTTTTGGCAATTCGATCGGAAAGCAAGTTTCTCACAATTTTTGGAAAATCATGGAGCATCTCTGAAAGGATATTTACCTGCCATAAATGATAAGTATCTCAGTACTTTACTTTTATTAAACTTACATTTATTACATATTTATAGATATCACCATCCATGCTTACTTTTAAGTGTGGGGAAAGTCACTAGATTTTTAGGTAAGTAAGGTTGGAGTCAAGCTAGTGACTCGAACAAAAACAAGCGCTTCTCGGGAGGCAACCCGTGCTTGTATATTATGTTGTATAGTTAATAGGTAGATTTAGATTTAGTTTTAGTATTAGTAGATTTTACTTTATCTTTAGTTTGTACTTTTAGTTTGTTATTAACGATAGGTTGAAGGAACCATAATCATTAGAAAACGTTGCTACGGAAATTAAATTAAATAGGGCTACTTAAATAAATTATGATAAAGGTCGTTATATTCAAAAAAAATTGCTGCTAGCAACCAACCGACGGCTGAAATATTTAATCGGCGGTTGGACACTTTTTCGGTTAAACACCCAGCAGCAGTTATAATTACCACACTTTTTCACAAAAAAAAAACAAAGAACACTATTCAATTATTCTTAAAGTAAAGTGTTGTAATATTGGTTAAGGTTTTATATTTTGGGAATATCTAATTATGAAATTGTCATATTTAGTTTCTGAGAAATTTGTTATTTAGGGTTCACTCTAGTAAAATAATTTCTTTTAAAATTGATTCTAATATTTTCAATTCTTGTTTAGAGATTCAGATTAGGTGATAAGTGTAAAACTTTGGGGTTTAACTTAAAACTTATTAATGTTAATATGAATGGTTTATAATATATTTTAGTTTTCATAATAAGTTAAGATTTTCAATTTAATGAACTCCAGTAGAAAGTTGCTATGAGTGTAATGATTTAGTAAGTTTAAGTTCAGATTTTCAATTGAGAAATTAGAGCTATATTGCATGTACTTTTATCTAAGACTCCTGCCAGTAATTGAATTAGGAAATCGATGGTTGTAGGTACCCAACTAGAGGTTGAATACTTTTTGGCTTTATTTGGAGGAAATCTGAATAGCAGTAATTTCATAAGTTTTTATCACACAATAAGCCCATAGAAAATAAAAAATAAAATAAAAATAAAAATTCGTAGCATGTGTTTATATGTTTCTGGACTATCTTTAATTTGTATTTTTCATTTTAATTTTACTTTTTATTTTTATATTTGGTACGTTTAATTTGTTTGCCTGTTTATTTTTAGAATATTTTTGCCACTTTTTGAAGTTGGCGTATGATATAGTACAGCTGAACAATGCATTGAAATTTTTGGAAATTTAATAAGTTTATCTTATTAATTATGAACTTTGTGGGTGTGTTCCCTGGAAACCCTCACGAGACTATAACTCGTCCACTTGGGATACCGAGAGGTTTAAAGGCTTATTGCATACGCCAAATGCAATCGTGATTAACTACGAAAGTGTGGATGTTGTATATTTTTTAAAGATCGCGGAAACTAATACGTTGAACTACAAATAGAAAAGATGAACTATTAAGCCGATTCAGATAACGATAATTGCTTCTAAGTCAGGGGAGTTTTTCTGTTCTACTTTTTCTTTCCCTTACTCACTTTTGTTTATCAATTTTTTATACAATGAGGGCATTGTATAATTTAAGTGTGGGGATAGGTTCGTAAGACAAAGAAATTTCTTTAATTAACATTTAAGTTTCTATTTGTTCTTAAATTTTATCAAAATTTAAAATTTAAAAGTGAATAACTAAATATTTATTAGTTAGAATACTTTTGTTAAAAGTTTTGTTTTGTATTTAGAAGTTTAGACTTTAATGTGGATTAACTGTTTTGTATATATAACGTAAGCTACTTAATAATAAGTGATATATAGTTACATGATATGATGTACTAATAGGCAATCTATATGAAGATTTCTGGATTTTAAGAAATTAATAAAAATAATTGTATATTATTTTATGGTACATAATATGATGTATGACATAAAAGTCTTAATTCTTAGATTTATCATGCGATAATTTTATATATCTTTAAACTTATATGAAGATATTTGGGGGTTTACTAATTATTTCCTCTGTTGTACGTAAGTACAGACCTGGTCTCTAATTAGTATTCTTAAAATAAAGCAAAAGGAAGAACAAGTTCTTTCAAAATATAAATAAATAAAAATCAAACTAAGTCGCTTTGTTGTACGGCTGTACAGACCTGTCACCGCTGGTTTGATTTAAAAATTGCTTTACCTGAATCAAGTTATGTCGCTTTGTTGCATGAAAATGCAGACCTGTCACCAATGTCTTGATTCTTAAAAATGGATTTCATATATTTATGAGGAATATAAAAGAAAATTGCATGATTAAGTTTAAGAGTATATCATATATGGAAATCATAAGTAATATACATATGAATAATAAAAATGTATTCAGGAATATGAGTATAGATTGTTTAAAATGGACAAATATATTAGTAATCGTTCATGAACTATATATCGCGCGAATAATAATAATTTTTATTTGTACATTATTGTTATCCATGTTAGTTAAATTGTTTAAAGTTTTAAAGTATGAAACAGATTTTTAAGTTAAGTATTTTGAGTATTAAATATTAGTTTGATGCTTATTTTAAATTTTATTCAGTATTCTACTTGAGGACAAGCAGAACTTAAGTGTGGGGATATTTGATAAGCATCAAATAGATAGTATATTTTATAGTAATTTATCCCTATATTTATATACATTTTAGTGCATTTATATGATTTTAGATACTTATTTTGTTAATATTTGCATAGATGTATTTTGAAGTGGAGATTGAAGAAAAGGAACGAAAACAAGGCAAAGATTGAAGAAAAAGAAGATTAGATGAAGACTCGAAGAAAATGTAGCTTAAACCTTGAAGAAATGAAGAAGATGTCTCAAAAGTGGAGTGATAACATCAATTAAGTGTTTTAAATAAAGCTTGGATGAAAGAAGCGGAAATTAGATCAAAAGCTGAAGAAAAGTATAAATGCTGAATTTTCTGCGCGCTGTTAGTATTTTGACCATAACTCTCTCATACGGAGTCCAAATGAGTTGATTCAAGCGGCCAAATTTAGCTAACACATAGGGCTACAATATATCAAAAGTTAAGATTATTTGGATAAAAACTCAATCGCCGGTTGGGCCTTTCAACCGGAGGTTGGAACTGAAAATTCTAGAATCTGGTGGAAACGAAGAGTTTGACTTGGAGACAAAGTAACCAACCGCCGATTGGACCTTCCAACTGCCGGTTGGGACCAATTTTTAGCTATTATAAATAGAAAACATCTTTCAGCTTCGAAATATATCCCAATAACCTTAATAATTCGTATATTACGAATTATTAACCCCAAATTCGACTAGAAACACTTTCTAGGGATTTTAGGAGCAATTTGAAGTCGCGGGTTCGCAAGGGTTTGTCTATGATCAAGCGTACGGAGCGTGGTTCACGGTTTTGATTTGCGTATCTTATTCTTTATTTAATTTTGAATGTGTTTTATTATTGAATATTGATTATGATTATGTTTAACTTAATTATGAACTAATATTTATTGTATTTGCTTAGATATTGTTGTTGGAACTATATTATTGAATATTATTATGCAAGAATTATGTGTTATATTATGTTAATGATCATAATTAACTGATTTATAGATAAACTTCACTAATCTTTTGGGTTTTTAAATTAAGTGATTATGTTTCATTAGATGTTAAGTAGCATTATAATTCAACCGACCCTGGAATTGCATCAATAATATGTTGATAGATCTTAATAAATAGTGATACTTTACATAACCTTTGACTGTATTGCTATATGAGAATCGTCATAACCTTTGAGGTTTTCTACATTAGTAAATCACAATAATAATAACCAACAATAAATAATCTAAGTAAATACATATTTATCTCTAATTGTTTACTATCCTTAGTTAATTATTTTCTATTGAATTGGTTATAATTTAGTATTCTTAAATACGTTCATACGGAACTAAAACGTATCCCCCTTATCTGTATATTGTATATTTCAATTGAATTATAAATTCTATTTTATTTATAACCACCATTTTCAGTGTTCGACTCGGACTTACTTTAAAAGCTATATTATACGAACGGGTTATTCTTGCCTGGCTTGTGTGATATTATTATTTAAGTATTTCCATTTATTAAAACTTGTTATTTTAAACTTTAATCACACGACATCAGTGGTCTTATCTGTTGTGTCAGACTTAATCTTAGCTTTTAGAGCTAGTTTGTCCTCATTAAGTATTCGAACAACACCTTTTAATGTGTCTATTTCAGATTTCATAGTCAAATTGGATTCTGAAAATACATTAACCTAAGACTGCAAATTAGTGACTAAATAACAAACATTAGCAAGAGTAAGAATATCAAGACATACCCTCTTTTTATCAGTATTGATTTCAGCCATTTGAGCAACAAAGTCTTCTGGACTCAAATGCTCAGTTCAATCCATGTAAAGCACACTATCTTCAATAGTCTTCTCTTGCATGTCTGGTACTTGGAATTTAGAATCTTCAGCTTCAGGCATATAAGATGTCGATTCAACAGTCTTTTCTTCATCCATAATCTCAGCCATTAGAGCTTCTTTAGAAATAGCTCTCCAATCATAAGAGCCATCCAACTGTTGAACTACCAAAGCCTTATAAGCTAGAGTCTTACCCGAGCTTTGATTATTCCCATTATTTTGGTCAACTTTTTATCTTTGACATTCCCTGGAAAAATGTCCATAACTTTCACAGTTAAAACATTTCACTTTAGACTTATCAAACCTAACTTTATTACCAACCAACTTTCTTCCAGTACGCTTCAAGAAATTATTAACTCTCCTTGACACCATAGCAAGTTGCCACTGGAGATCCAATTCTTCTAAGTTGTCAGGATCAACTTGATCATAATCCTCATCAAATGTAGTTGGATCATTAATCTTTCCCTGGATGTAATTCTTGTATGAAGCATCAAACGAAGCAAGAACATACAATTATTGTTCAGCAGATTTCATACTCATAGGCATCTTATGATTCTCTTGAGTGGACTTCTCATTTGATTTGCTTTGTTTTTCACTTCCAGCTGCAATATAGCACAAATCTTCATAGACAAGTTCAGCATTGTTTTCAGTAACATCACCAAATAACAATGCAGTAGTAGAACTTGTAGGTGCATCAAAGGGACTAGCCTTACAAAAGTATAGCTTAGGATCTTGAACCTGATCATTATCAGAATCCCTTGTTTTCTTAGTGAATGCATAACCTCCGAGTTTGTCAATTGCATCTTCCAGAATCATAGATGCATACCGATCTTCATTATCTTTAATCATCACTCCATGCATTTCCTATCTTTGTGGTAAAACTTCAAGAAACTTGTTAATTTTCTCTTGATCATTTACCACAATTTTATGGTTATCGAGCTCACTAAGAAGATGATAAAATCTGGTGATATAAGCATCAAGTTCCTCTCCTTTGAAAGCTTTAATAACAACAAATTGTTTCTTCAAAAGATCTCTTTTGCCTTCTTTCATCTGAGGACTTCCATCACACCTTTTCTCTAGAGCTAACCATAACTCTTTACAGTGTGAAAGAATTTAAACAGATGATTGACTTCCTTGGGAAGACACATTTTAATGCAAGAATGTGCCCGGTTTTCATTTTTATAACTTTCTTTTTGTTCTTCATGCATACGATTATATTAAAGAACCACTTGTTTGGAAGTTCCCTGTACCTGAGTAGTTGGAGCAGTATATCCATGAGTGATACATTCCCATATCATAAGATCATGGAAATGACAGTAGGACTGGAAACGGTCTCTTCACCCATAATAGTCATCGAGGGTGAGTAACTTAGGTGGAACATTTGACTTTCCCACCTCATGGTCCATCTCTATCATTCGGCTAAGATTAGACATCTTAAATTTGTTTAAAAACACCAAAAATCAGTCAAAATTGCGAACTCAGAAATTTCAGTTCGCAAACCTCGGTTCACTTCGCAGGTCTAACTCAGTTCGCAACTCCAATTCAGTTCGCAATGTCAGCTCACTTCGCAAATCGTAGTTCGCAAAGTTCAGTTCGGCTCACAACTTCAATTCAGTTCGCAAGCACAACTCACTTCGCAAATCTCAGTTCGCAAAGTTCAGTTTGGCTCGCAACGTACCTCTTAGTTCGCAAATACGGCTGTTAACCCTAAAAACGAAAATTCTAAGTGTTTTAATGTTTAAACCCGAAGATTTCGAACTTAAATCAACATAAAAACGTTCAGAAACAACTATTGGTCGTAAAACTTATGTAAAACAACCCAAAATTGTTTGTTATTTAATTCCAATAACCTCGAACCACAACATATTAAGCCCGAAAGCTCTGATACCAATTGTAAGTCCCTAGTTCAATGAATCGATAACAAGGTTATCTTAATATTGAGGTGCGGAATCCTTCAATATACTGGTTATACGAATATAACTTTGGTATCATGATATATTCTTGATTAGGAATACTAACAAGCTTTAATCTTGAATGTCAAAAGTATTAACCGATCAAGAACGAAGCTTAATACACTTAGAAATTCGTAGGGTAAAACTCAGAAGCTAAAACTCGTAGATTTTAAAAATTGTTAGGTTTTTCTAAACCGAAAACCTTAATATATTTGGTTCTGTTCACAAGCCATGGGCTCTGCGAACTTACTCAGTTCGTAGCCCATGAGTCTTGCGAACTGACTCGTTTCAGTTTCCATCTTACGAACTGAACTCAGTTCGCATCTCTTCATTGAGTTCGCAATTCATATATTTATCGTATACTTATATATAAAAAATATATTAACCACAATACTAATATCGTTTATCATGTTAGCTTAATCCTATATTTGTCTAACACTTTAATCACAATAATATGTTTAACAAATATTAATATCAAACTTATATATATTTCATATCAAAAGTAAAGTCAATATACAAAACTTGATTACAAACTAAACACTATTACAAGCTAAAATTGTTGTCACACAAACATGTCCCAACAAGGTGGATGGTCTCGTGGTCAACTAAAGTTGCATTGCCTCTAAGCTTTCGGATTGACTCGTGAATACCCTGAAGGAGTTGTATCTGATAGTCGGAGAAAGTGAGGTCAGAGTTTCGGAAGATAATCTTGACTATGTCATATACTTTACGCAATCCAAAGTGAAACTATTGCCCATGCTCTTCCGGGTGAGTCTCAGCAAAGACTTCCTTAATCCGGTTTGTGAGGAAGTTCGCATTGTCAACCATCATTCCATTGTTTAAGGATGGAGGGATGGTGCGCGTCCTTTCGTTAAAACTCACATACTCGAGATTTTGGGCAATCTTGTGAGCATGGAACTCAATAGTGTAGTCTATGTAGAACCTGTGTGGAGAAGTCTCGTCGATGTGATCATTCCTGGCCATAGAGTTCAGTAATCCCTGAAGTTCATTCATTAGTCGAACGTCTGCATCTGCATCAGGATTCCCTATAACACTATACATATTCCCGAGAAATGAATGTGGAAAGCTGCTTTGCTCGGTAGAATATGGAAAGGCGGATCTGAC
This sequence comes from Pseudognaphalium luteoalbum, assembly GCA_963422505.1. NCBI lineage: Eukaryota > Viridiplantae > Streptophyta > Magnoliopsida > Asterales > Asteraceae > Pseudognaphalium > Pseudognaphalium luteoalbum. Next base: position 57,690,430 of record OY730196.1, read on the forward strand.
CAGTGCATCATAAATCTTCCTGTAAATCTGCGCTGGTCTTCAAAGAACTCCAGCTCTTCTAGTGTAGGTTCAACATTCTAGTGTTCTTGCAAGAGCTGAGCAGCGAGATCTTCTGCGAAGGCATTGAGATGGTTCTGGAAGAGTTGTGGATCTTGGGCAACTCCTTGGTAGACTTCACTTTCGGCTTCGATTTCTTCAATTAGGTCCCTTTGTCATAGAGTGTATTCATTAGTGGAGTTAATGATAATGCTCATCATGGTAGGTATGTGACTTCCGAATTCTTCGATGGCACTTATCATCTCCTCATGGTTGGTGATAATCGGAATTTCTGGAGAAGGTGGAACAACGGGAGGTATAGGAAGCGGGATAGACCGGATATCTACTGGAATGTCAGTGTATGTGACATCATCCTTATCACTGTCTGTAGATGGAGTATCCCTAGCCTAGGAATTAGGGGTACCTCCAGTTTTAAACAAGGTTCGAGGTGCAGATGCATCGAAGGGTTGAATCCTTCAGGGCAGCTCTAGTGAATAAAGTTCCGGGAATCGGGTGGCTTTGTAGGCTGAGATCTTCTTCAGGAGTTTGTCTCTGAGCTCTGGGTGTTGTTTTGCTAGTGCAAGTGTCTTTTCTATGTTCTGCAGAGCATTGAGTCGAGGCAAGATGAGAGGCTTAGAGGGATCTAGGATAGAAGCTATAAACTTTTCCATAGTCAATCCATATTCAGCATCGTATGTTTCAGTAGATGGATCATCCTCTGATTCATCATCCGACCGAGGTATAATTGTGTTCTCGATCTGCATGATTTCTGCTATTTGGATGAAAGAATCAGGTAAGTTGATGCGGTGGTGTGGATTGGTGCCATTCCTCGTCTTCTTCCTCCATTTCTTCTTCTATCTTTTCTTCAGATTCTTCCATTTCTTCTTCCTCTTCTTCTTCTTCTTCCATTTCTTCCGGTTCTGACTCATCTGGCTCGGATTCTTCCATCTCCTCTTCTGACTCAGACTATTCTGTAGATGAAATGAGACAGGTGTGTTCATCTGGTACATAAGTGTGCGATGGTCCAGAAATGTCATCATCCGAAGTGATTCTGCCCATTGAGATTACATATATTTCTGCTTTCTCAGCAAGTGACTCGTCAGCCTGGTCGATCCTAAATGCAATAGTTTGTCCATGTGCTCTGAGGCTGGTAGTCTGCAAGTAAACATCAATAATAGCATGAGCAGTATTCATAAAAGGCCTTCCTAGGATAATGGGTATATTGATGTCTTCCTGTATATCCATCACTACAAATTCAGTGGGGAACCAAAACCTATCAACTTTTACCATGACGTTCTCAGCTATATCTCTGGGATATCAGATAGTTTGGTCGGCAAGCTGAACACTCATCTTAGTGGGTTGGAGAGGTCCTAGTTCAAGTCTTGAATAGAGCGAGTAAGGCATGAGATTGATGCTAGCTCCGAGATCGACCAAGGAGCGAATCGTGCCTGAGTGATAGATGGAACGGGACAAGGTGAAACGGCCTGTATCTCCTAGTTTTTTTGAAATGTAGTTTTGAATGATGGTGGAACATTCGGCATTGAGAGAGATTTTAGGTACTTTGGGTACCTTCTCCTTAGTAGCCAGCATGCGTCGAATGAATTTCTTTCCGGAAGGGATTCTAGACACGGTGTCTAAGAATTTTCCATCAAGTTTGAAGGTTTTGGCATTAAACCTTTTGTTTAGGCAATTAGGGAAGGGGACTCGAACTTCTTGAGTGGGAGTAGGCACGGATTTAGTCTCGACTGTCGGATGGACAGGAGAAAGGTTCTTCACCAAAGAAGAAGCTTCAGAATGGCTCTGTATCTTCTGAGTATCCGTGAAGTTCTGAGTCTTAGCCTCCTCAACATGTGGGTCGTGAATGGTGTTGCTTGGTAACGATCCTTGGGGTCTAGTGTCGAGACAATGCGCCAACTGACCAATTTGATTCTCGAGGCTCTTTAGTACTAAGAGTTGGTTCCTGAGGAATAGGTCAGTCTGATCTTGCCTGGCGGTCGTCTTATGGTTAAATGCGTTCTGGCCTTGTATGAATTTGTTCAGGTTGTCATCAGTACTTGTGACTGGTATAATCGTCTTCACAGATTCAGCAGGCGGAGTATCCTCAATGGCGGGTAATGGAAGCGGTTGGTTATATGGAAGTTGCGATTATTGTGGATACGTCGGATATCGCGGCTGAAACATGGGTTGGAAAGGCGGTTGGTTGTTTCGTGGGGGATACTGGTTTCCTCGGGTTCTGGGAGGAGAAGTTCTAATGAAACCAGGTGGATTCTGAGATCGGGTCAGAAACTGGGCGTAGTAGACAGTACCATCATTAGGGTCTTCATACTCCACTGCATATTCCTCGGTAGGATGGTGGATATAGTTCTGGCAAGCCTGGACTTGATGAACCTGCTGTGGATGTTTCTTCAGCTTTCCAATCTGTTTTGTTGGAGTCTCTATTTGTTCGCTTAAGGATTTGATTGCTTCAACTTGAGCGGTGGTCTGAACAGGGTTTGATGAAGATGAGGGTTGCTCATCAGATTTTCAGTCGTGGTGATGCATCGTCATATCCTCGATCAGGGCCCATGCTTCATCGTTAGTGAGTTTCATAAAGTTTCCTTGAGCAGCTGCGTCGAGAGTTATGCGATGGAAAGGGTTCAGACCGTTATAGAAGGTGTAGAGTTTGTCGGTTTTAGTCAATTGATAGCCGGGACATCGCCTCACCAAACTCTTGAATCGCTCCCATGCTGAGTAGATAGATTCATCGTGAGCTTGTGAAAAGTTCACGATGTCATTCTTGGCCTTGGTTAGTTTTTACGGAGGGAAGTATTTTGTTAGGAATTTGTTTCCTATGTCATCCCATGAGGTGATTGAGCCGGTTTCAAGCACCTCGAACCAAGATAAAGCATGTAAAGCGAGAGAAAAGGGGAACAAGTGCAAGTGGATCACATCCTGCTCAACCCCATTCTGCTTATATGAGTTTGAGATTTGAATGAATTTGTTGATGTGGGCATTCGGATCCTCATGGGGTAGTCCATGGAATTGACAGTTCTCCTTGATAAGTTGAACGATGTGGTATTTGAGTTCGAAAGAGGCTCATTCGATCACAAGATAACTGATCGGTCCTCCTCGTCCAGCGATAGATGGTTTGGTGATGTCGGCAAGAGTAACACAAGCGGCCATTGGTGAAAAACGAGAACGTCTTTCTTCCCGGATGGTGCAGATAAACGATTCAGGATCGGGTACGAAAATGAGAAGTGCAGATCCGGATGATCTGGTCAAATTCGTTGTGTGTCGTGGGAAGATATTTTCGAATGGAATAAGTAAACTAAACTACGTGAATCTAAACTACGGGTATCAGTAAATATAAGAGTTCATCGGGACGCCTTAGTGTCTTACGGTAGCTTCCCCGGCAGCGGCACCAAAAGCTTGTCATGTTTCCACCGCAACGGTCGTTGTCGAGGTGATAGAGAGCACAATGAGGGCTTTAAATTTATAGAATGATGGGGACCTAAGTTCTACTAAAGCGAGGGCAGTAGTATGACCTAAGGTCATTCTTAAGAGCTAACGTATTGTGAAACCAGTTGTCGGGACGAATAGTTGAATCTAGTGATGGTTTAAAATCTTTTGAGGGGTTTTGTTTTTACTTAGGTCCTAATTAATATCAAACTAAATAAGCAGTAAATAAAATAACTGTTTACATCAGGATGGAGAGAAGTGCTTGTTATGACTTCGTTAGCTTATACATGGGGTGATGTTATAATTTAGGGCTTTTCGATTTGAAAATGTCTTTTTTAAGATTTGTGTCTTGCGTTCACGTAGATTCCTTGTAGTATAAACACTAGCACCCTACAGATCGGGGTTAACCTATAAGTATGTCAATGAGTGCTAGGCTATCAAGATTCTGATCAGATTGGATTGCCTTGAAACCCTCCTCACCGTCTCTTAATGAGACCAAGTGACCCTCAAATTGGGGTGCACGAATAGGGTGACCATCCACAATTTATCCACTGACCTTTCTTTAACATGTACAAGATATCTAAGCTAGACAAGGCATTTTAAGACAAAGATGATGTGTAACTGTTTAAAGTATACATTGATGGCAGTAGTTGAGTTCAACGTTATTTGGCTGTAACACAGTCTTCAACCCACATGTTTCCCACTGTTGTTACGTGTTTGTAATCCACCAAAGGTGTTTCCAATATCGTACAGTGTCATCACCTGATCTAGGGTTTTCCCTGGATCACCGACTCTACCAGGATGTGGTGTAGTATTCTAGCCTACGGCCTTTCCTTGGCTTCCACGTGTTTGTACTACACCAACTGGTGGTTCCAACGCTATACCGGATACTAGAACGTTTTAGGGGTTTTTCCTATAGAACATACTATTGGCAATCTAAACTCAATTTATCAAAGTTTGTGTCACATCACAACCATCTATGATAGTGAAACAACCCGTTCACTTAAATAATTCCAACCCGATAAATCCCCGATTTATTCACGGTGTACTATACGATAGGTTTAAGCAGTATTTCCACAGTTTCAAAATCGGACCATGTTAAATTAAGAAAACATAGATAGATAGTGACCGTTTGAAAAAGGTTCGTGAGAAACACCAAAATGTACTATATTTTAGTACTAATTTACCCCGTGTTTGATAGATTTCTTATGCATTTTATGTGAATAAGATACTCATTTCATTCATATTTGCATTTAGGAGTTTAAATGGAGCTTGGATTGAAAAGAAACAGAAAATGAGCTAATCGTGAAGAAAATAAGTTAAGAGAGTGAAGATAGGAAAGATTGGATTGGAATAGGTGTATATGAAGCTTGAATCGGAAAGAAAACGAAAGATGAGCTGAAAATGAAGAAAAGTGTAAAAGCTGAGTTTTCGGCTACGCGTTAATATTTTGGCCATAACTTCCTCATACGAACTCCGATTGGGGTAATTCAAGTTGGAGAATTTAGCTAACAGATAGGGCTACAACATATCAAAAAATCAGATCATTTGGATAGAGGGAAGATTGCGACGCGATCCTACAAGGTAGCGGCACGATCCTATGTCGGCCAGAGGGTTTTAAATCCGATTTTTCTTATTTCAAACCCTTACTTTCTCATAACCCTAAACCTACAACCAGAGGCGACCAGAGGGGTTTTTCTCCCCTTTTGGAAGCGATTCGATGGCGATTCGGAGGCGTAAAAGGCTAGGATCGATTCCTATTGATTCTACTTCTTTCGGTTTATGATTCGGTTTGCATATCTCTTTCCGATTTCAATTCGAACATCGTCTATGTGTTTTATTTGAGATCTTGAAACTGATTTTGTATAATTGAATGATGAATTAGATTATGTATATTGTTTAGTTTAATAATCTTGGATTATGATTATTGGAAGTTTATAATTGTATTTTGGATCAATTCTTCGATTGAATATTGTTATGTTATCAGTGAATCCTTATTTATTGGTGATTGTTAGTCATTATTTCTTAACATGGTTGATAATATTGATGAGATTGAGTTCCTTTAATATTATTGATAGTTATTAATTTTAGAGTTTTTGACCATTGCTAAATATATTGATTTTGATAGGTTAAGAAAATAAGAACTAGACAATCTAAAATGAATAAGAATAAGAAATTATTGGGTATTGTTGAGTCATACCATTAGGGTTAATCATAATAAGTTGCGAATACTTAATGCACAATCTAGGGAAACACACGCAATAGAGCAACATTCTTGCGATATCGGATCGATGTTTAATGTAGGACTCTAGGTTGTAGAAATTAGTTGGACCCGGAAAGTTGGCTAATATACATTTAACTTGGATTCCTTGATTAGTATTTAAGTTAATATGAAAGAAATCACAATCAGACAATCAAAACACATGAACCGGATAATATGAATCTAAGTGTGAAGACTCTAATCAATTACATGTCTATCTCCAATTGTTTATCTGTTCCTCTTATCTTGTTTTATGTTGTTTGGTTTAGTTATTTAGTTCATCTTGAATGTTCGTATGGAACTAAAACGTAACCCCTATTTTACCACTTTATTAATAATTCTAATTTAACTGAATAACATCGTTCATGTGTTCCTATGTTCGACCTGGACTTACCATAGTTCGGATAACTTAGTAATTAAGCTGAATTTTGAATAGTTGGATAGGTTTGTATTTGGTTTTCTAATTTATCAAATTACTAAAGCATAAAATAAAAGGGAAGCTAGCATATATGTAACACTTAAGGACGACGGAGACGTGGTTCACCATGATTTGGGGATAGTGTATTACTGTGATAATGTTCATTATGGGACAAATTTAGGTAACAGACAAATAAACTATAGGTGTAAACACTAGGACCCTACTTCTTTAGATAGATTCTAAATTAGTATTTCACTGAGTACCTAGGCTATCGTGATTCTGTTCAGAATAGGCTGCTCAACCCCCTACACTGTCCGGTTAGGACTAGTGACCCATGAAGGGTGCAGGAATAAGGTAGCAGACTTCCCTCGGGTTATTCTGACCTTTCTTAACACCTAAGTCTAAATGTTTATTATCTAATCGTGTACTAATTATTTAACTTTTTACTCCAAACTATCAGTTTTGTTGAGTCTAGGGGTTTTAAGAATCCTGAACCACTGTTGGGCTTGACTTTCATCTCTAGACTCATTCTGTTAGGTTTTATTGGCATAATTACTTCTGTCATGATCTAGAACTCTCCTTTGCGATCAGTCATTCATCCCTAGGTACACTAGCGATGTACAATGCATTGTTTCCACAGCTTGCCAACCCTAGGTACTTATGGTGTACAATACTCTAACCATTTTCCACAGTTTCTTATAGCCAGAGGTTTATTCACCGTGTACTCAAGCTTGTCCATAGCCAACTAACCTTAGGCACAACCACGGTGTACAATGCTTGAAGCATTTCCACAGCGTTCGTAACCAGAGGTAAGTTTACCATGTACTATTGCTTTTCCACATGTTTACTAACCCTTGGTACAGCTACGGTGTACTTTGGTTAATGTATTTCTACAGATGTTTAACCAAAGGCAGACCTACAGTGTACTTAGCATTTTCACAGCTTTACGGTTCCTAGACCATATTCTAGGGTTTCTAGGTAGGTCACAATGTCGGTATAGGCGGATTTTCATGAGCTTCCACGGTCGTACTCCACCTGTGGTGTTTCCATCGCTATACCCAGTACTTTAGCCGAGTAACAAACATTGATTCATACGATAACACAGATAACTATCTACCATAACTTAGGCCTACAGCTAAGGTGATAGTCACGTGAAGGACTGGAAAGGGTGATCTGTAAACTAAGTCTAGATGCATGATAAGTGTAGACAGCTACAAGGTATAACAATTCCATTAATCATGCCTAATTACAACTATCTAAATCATGGCAAACATACAAGCAACTACTCACAAAGCATGGCAATAAATATTTTCAACATTAATAAATCACAAACATCAAACAAGAACATTATGACAAATTAATATAAGAAAGGATAGATATTACCCGTAAATAATTGCAAGCAGAATAACACTTGTATTTCGCCGAATAATATCCCAAGTATTACAAATGCTAGCTTCTACGAACTAAATTAAATAACTATTCTAAAAGCGACGGATTCTCCCCCTAATCTTCCTACTAGTTTCTAGAGAGAGAAACTAGAGAGAGAAACTAAAACTAAAAAGCAAAAACATAAATAAAATGTGAAGTGAGTTGTGTTGTTGGATGAATGAATATGGATGAAATGAGGAGGTGGTGGTGAGTATTTATAGAGTTGGCTCAACCGTATTCCTCAACCATATTCCCACCTTCAAAATTTCAGCCGTATTTCCCAACCGTATAAAAATCCTTCCTTGTACGGGCAAGACATCGAATACGGGACGTCCAACAGTATTTCGGGTGGGATTTAGTTGATACGGGAAAGACTTGGGACGATATGGGAGAGACATGCCATATACAGGAGGGCATAGGCCGTATACAGGAGGGCACATATACGGTCATGCCAGGCCGTATACGGTCATGGCTAGGCAGTATACGGCTTGTGCTTTCCCGTATACGGCTTGGCTCTCCCGTATCGGTGGTCTTCGCTTTCCTTGATTCTTCGATTGGGCGTAACTTCTTCGTCGTTTATCCGTTTTCAGCGTTCTTTATATCCACACGTTCGTAATTTCCTAATGAAGAAAATGACATAGGTTAGAGGTCATAATTCTAAGTATAAGTCAAAAAGTTCTAAAAGCGTGAACGAGAATGCTTATGATTGTTTGTGCTCTATTTTACTCGTTTTTAAGCCTTTTTGGTTGATTATTGAAGAACTGTCTATATTTTAGCCATCATTATGTAATTTAGTATAAAAATATATATTTCAAATGTTTTCATCCATAATTGGGCTAAAAAGGTGAGATAATAGCACACAAAAACTTGACTTTTTGCGTGTTATCAAATATCCCACACTTGCTTTTTAATGAACATATTTGAAAATTTCAATGCGTTTTTGCGAATCAAAACATTTTGAGAACAAACAATCCCAAATATGAGTAAAATATCTTGTAAAATAAGAGATAGTAAGGTATTTGTTTTGGAAATATTAAATGATTCTCTGGGGCATGCTTTTTAGAATACATGACTAGGCGATCTCACCAGGTGGTCACTCAATTCACTCAGAAGTGTTTTGGGTTACCTATCAATCTAAGCAAACGAAATCGCTCATAAGTCAGTCATGCATCATCCATCGTCATAGGCTTGCTCGAGGATCATATCTCCAACACTTAGGTGAGGATGGTGCTAATTATCACATGACATTCAAATGAGTTGTAATGTTTGGTGAGGGTTTAAAGGGTATGGATAAGTGGGAATTTTTAGGTTTAAGGGTTCTGCTTATCTTAGGACCTTCAAACTTTTGAAAATTTTTATTTAGACATGTTTTTTAACGAAAACGAAAACGGATAACGATAAGGGAGGAATTTAGCTATTTTAACTTCTATCTTTTGAAAACACACGGAGGTTTATACTTTAAAAGGATCATAGTTTTCGGGAGAGTCGAAGCACTTAGCTTTATTTCACGAATTTTTCACTTTTCTTTTCACTTTTCTTTTATCTTTCTTTTATTTCTATTTTTGGCTTAGAACTACTTTGCCAAGGAACTTCTAAGTTATTTTTATACTTTCTTGTTTTTCATTCCTTCAATCTTTTGACAACTTCCGAATTTACTTGGTGTCAATTTTTCGCACCATAAGATTCTCGATCTTTGAATATTAACTATGGAAACGCACACAAGAAGTTTTAGGTAAACATGAATTTTGTGGTTTGGAGTGAAGACAAAAAGGACATCTAAATAGCGTTTTTCAAAAGTTCAAAAATTCTAAGACAAGATTTTGGGAGGTATGGAAGTTAGTGGGTTTAAAATGTGGGTTTTCAAGAAACGAAAAGGCTAAGGCGCAACAGGGTTGTCTAAGCGGATCATCAACACTAAAGATAAGTCCTAAGGAATGTCAAGGTCCTCTAATTGTACATATACTTCGTACGGTACTCTACCAATGTGGTCTTGAAGTGTATACCAGGAGCAAGTTCTAATTCTGGATGCATACATCAGCACACACTCAACAAATGAATAGTGAAGCATTTAAAATGAATGCTTTTAATGGGCTCAAGATACCTCACTGCAAGTTTGGGTTGTATGTACCTAGCCATGCCATGCCCCTCTTAGATTATTATTTCAGCTCAAGAAATTCCTAAATTATTTAATCTTATTTTCCAAAATACCTTACTCATATATGAAAATGATTCCTCTCAAGACATTTTGATTCAAAAAAGTTTTAAAAAATTTAAGCAAAAGTGAGTTTTTATGAAAATTAAGTCAATTGAATGAGTGGCGTATCCACTGTCGAAGTTAGACTTATGAATATGAGAAACATTTTTTGAGTTTACTTTTGGAAATAAGAATCTAACCTAAGGTATTCTATACTGCTATCCCACACTTAGAGGAGCATTGTCCCTAATGTTCTCTTGAGTTGAGATTTTACCGAAAGCAAAATCCCACACTTAGAGTTTAAACATATCGGAAAATGTTTCTCAAGTGTTTGAATTTGGGCTGGAATCCCATACTTAGTGATAAGCTTAGGATATGGTAAATATTATTAAACGGTAAAAGTAAAACATATACGATCATAACAAAACAGAGATAAGAATGAGGAAACTCCCCTATACAGCTGTGAGCTGAGGATCTGAAAGGTAGACTGCGTCGGCACCAGTGTATGCTGGCTTAGACTCCATCTTCATGAAGTGTACTCAAGCTCATGCGGTATATTTTTCATTTCAACCATCCTCCAACTTCTCTCAAAAAGAACTCTAAACAAAAGGATAGATTGTAGAAAATAAAGTGATAACATCATCAGGTTGCAGGCAGAATCGACCAAGATACACCAAATATTGGATAGAGATAACGAACAAGGATCCTAATCATCGTGAGCCACTGATGTACTTTAATGGCACATGATGATTTGAAGTGTTGAATCCGATGACCATAATCTTCTATCACCCAAGATCTTCTCCGACGAACTGATGGAATGAATGTAATGTATTTCTTGTCATAAGAGATCTCCAGCTTCCATTTTAATCCCTACTTCAATACCTTAATGTCTATTCCTTGATCAGCTTATATTCTTACGGTTTAGCAATGAATACTTATAAGCCAGAAAAACTGCTAGCGTTGCAATGATTCATAGTCCCCAATGGTGGTAATGGTAAGTGTGAAGGGTGGATGGGTGGGTGATGTGGTTATGGTGATGAAGGTTTCAGGTTCCATGAAGCGCTCAGCTAGCAACCAACGATGTGGTAAGGTATGGTTAGATTATGGAATATGTGGGAATATATGGTGAATGTCGAGGTTATCTGCTCGATGAATAATTCTGAGAGAGCTAGAATGTGATCATCTTTTGTATCCCAAAGATACATCAAATCCCTTCATCAGCAATGCTCCAAAGTTTCATAATGAACAGTAGTGCTCCCCTTGCCGTTTCTCCATTATACTTAAGGATTCTCCATCCATAGGCGTTAGTGCCTGTCTGTTAGGCATTTGTACAAACAAGAGAGCATACAAATGTAATCTAATAGACATGTGATTATTCTCTAAGTCATAGACTTACTGGTTTTTGAAAAGATTTTTAAAAGTGAAGGTTTTTAAAAAACAAACCAGTGTGTGACTTAGAGTCTAATCACACACTTTTTTGTGTTGGTCGCCTATAATTTCAAATATCAAATATGCAAATACTAGCAAATTCAAGTAAACCAGGCAGCCAAGTATAAAGATTTCCAAAGCACATATTTTTAAACAAGTTCGAGCATAATACACATATTGACATACAAATCATGTTATAAGGCATTGAAAGATCTTATGTATGTTGACAGAGATATATGTAAGTACCTCAAATGCTCGAAATATGTGGGTGGTGTGTATGATGACTAAGACACCTAGATAACAAGACTTCTAGCATGGTTCCATGTTTGCGAATGAAAGGATGTTGAGAACATGAGATATTAGATAATGGTGAATAGATATAGCAATAAAGTCCAAACAAGTGGGAGAAGGAAGTTTCGGGTTTTTAGCAAAAGATTGACTTTAAAGTTCAAAAACCATGACTTCAATGAATATGAAAGATATGTTTCAAGTCATTTTTTAAAATCATTCACTCTTTTTGTTCACTTAATATTGAAGGAAACATAAAACATTCTTTTTAGGGTATTATTTTCTACTTATTAGGGTTTGTTAACTACTACTCATACTACGTTAAACACGGGTTGCCTCCTGAGAAGCGCTTGTTTTTGTTCGAGTCTCGAGCCTAAATCTAGCTCTATTTCTCAGAAAATCCTACCTCACTTGCATCCATCAGTAGACACAAGTGGTAGTATTGGCACATACCAAGATAGATAAAGCATGTCATTCCAAGGGTATGTCCAATTAGATGAGAAGGTGCGTCGAAGTGAGTGATTTGTTTTACTTGAGGTATAATAAATCTCTCAAGTTCTTCTACTTTCTCAGTTTGGATGGGCGGAATGGGTTGGTCAAAGAGATCTTTATCACTCCATGATGTATACTTCATTATGTAGTGGAGAGATGGTTTGTAGCGCAACCTTGACACAGACCCTACCTTACTTCCTATGGTCTTTTGGTTGATGATAATGTTGTACTCTGGGCATGGAGGTGGGACAAAGTCCATTGACGTCTCCAATCTTGTTGCAACATTCTCATCAACTACTTGGGTAACTGAGTTATCTAAGGCAATAGAAGGTTTAACTAGAACAAGGGGTGATTCATCCATAAAGATATGTGGGATATCATCAACCACAACTAGTTGTGGAATAGTATCAACCACGTCGGTTAGAGTAGGGATGAGATCACTTCTCAGAGTCGGCGTACATTCCTCCCGTCCTTCTGAAGCTGAGTCTTCCGTGTAAACCACCATCTTCGGGTTCTCCATTTCTAACTCTTCATCTACCTCATCGTACTCGTCACCCTGGCCAGTAGTTTTGAGTTGCAGTGGTTCGGAAAGGTCCTCTAGAATGAACTCTTCGTCAGTCTCGGACCTTGATAGGTTAAGAATGGGTGGAAGTGAAGATTTAGAAGATTGGGTAGGTGTAGGATTAGAAGAAAGTTTGCAACCAGACCCATGAGAATGAAAGTCTGCGTCGAGTGAAGTAGATGTGGTCTGTGTGTTGCTATCATCTTCCCGTAGCCTAAAGTTGGTTCTATCTTGATCCTCATTTCCCTTACTACTTACTTGTTTTTGTAATTTAGATAGCTTATCAGAACTTCTTCTAAGCATGTCCTCTCGTTCTTTTAGTAATTGTTCAAGTGAGTTGGAAGAGGGCGAGAAAACAGCATTACTGCTGAGAAAAGACGTATCTCTCAAGTAAGAACTTTCGTACGGTTGTGGTTCAGATACAGGGTATGATGAGTATGGGTAGACATCGAATGGTTTAGGATAATAGGGTTGGTATTGATGTTGGAAAGCGTGGGGATCATATTGATATTGTATTTGAGGATCTAGGTACCAAACATTATCCAAATAACTCCTACTATATACCTTTGACATTTGTTATATAACTGGGAATCACTTCTACATCTATCTTGAACAAGAATATCAAATTGATCTATTAGTTGTTGTACATTTGCCATTTTCCCAAGTTTTTAGAAAAGACGATACTTGATTGGACGTAAAAAGTCATGTTTTTACGTACGTAATTCCCATCTTTTTAGCATCAAACTTGATGAAAGCACTTGATATCAATACTTTTTCATCCTAAATCATCATCAAGGCTAAAAATAAGGCGTTGCTTTAAAAATCAATTAAAATGGCTAAATAACGTACAAAATAGAGCATAAACGATACAGTCACGTTCTACGAGCACTTTTAAGCATATTACCTTGAAATTATTCTTTGATTATCTCATTGTGATCTTCAGGTAATTACGAACACGTGGATATAAAGAACGCTGAAAACGAACAAAGAATGAAGAAGTTATGGCCAAACGAATCACGACTAGGCGACCAAAACTTACCATCCAGTGCACAAGACCACGATCCAAGCCATACCACCCCTGCAGGGGCCGTATACCCCCCTTTAGAAGCTGTATACCACCCCTTTAGGGCCGTATACGCCCCTCTAGAGGCCGTATACTACCCATTAAGGGTGGTATACTACCCCTTTGAGGTGGTATACCCCCTTTTGGTGTTGGATACTACCCCTTGGGTGTGGGATACCCGCTTTTTGGTGTCCAGTTTCCCCTATTTGGTGCCGAATTTCATAGCTAGGGGTGGTATTTCAGTGCAAATCGAAAGAATTGGGTGTCGAATTGTGGTAGCTAGCTTGGTGACTCTTTGCCTATAAATACAAGGCTCAACATCCTCATTTCACATCCCACACCTCCAACACACAAAATTCACACACACATCTAGTTTCTCTCTCTAGGTTCTCTCTCTAGTCTCTCTCTAGTTTCTCTCTCTAGGATACTAGTGAGAAGATTAGGAGAGAATCCTTTCTTCTTAGAATAGTTATGTAATATAATTAGTGAAGGCTAGCGGTTGTAATGCTTGGATATTAATCGAAGAAATACAAGCTGTTATTCTGTTCGCAACACGTATCGGTATTATCTATCATTTCTAGTATTAATTTATCATAAATTTCTTGTGTGATGTTTGTGATTTATTAATGTTAGAAATGTTTATTGGTATGCCTTGTGATTAGTTGCTTGTATGTTTGCCATGATTTAGATAGTTAGGAATGATGTTACATTAATTCTCTATCTGTATAAATGGGAGTTGTTATACTTTGTTATCAGTCTAAACTTTGCATAAATAGACCTTATCATTCACTTTTTCCAGGATTTCACGTGACTATTGCCCTTAGGATAGGAATTTGCAAACCCGAATACTACGTAGATATAGTTATCTGTGTTTTTGTATGAAGTTGTGGACATGCTGTAAGATAGCCCAGTACTTAGTATAGCGCTGGAAACACCTCAGGTGAAGTACAAATGCGTGGAAGCTACGGACCGGTCGTAGGCATATGACACCGTGGATACCTGGAAGTTACCCTTCATGAACATGATCTAGGACACATACAACTGTGGAAATGCTAAACCTTAACAATATTATACATCGTAAGTATACTTAGATTTATATAAGTTGTGGAAATAACTGAATGCATTATGCCCCGTAAGATACCTAGGGATGAACGTCTGATTGTAAAGGAGGGTCTATTTCATGACGGAAGTACCTGAGCTTAAAATAAGTAAAAAGGGAGTTTTGAAAGAAAGCGAGGACTTAGCTATAGTCCAAAATGCTTAAACATGCTTAACCTCACATAACCGTAGGTTTAGAATAACAAAGTAAACAACCATTACATAATTAGGTAATAACATTTAGACATAGGTGTTAAGAACGGTCAGAATATCCTGTAATGGTGGTCTGTTGCCTTATTCATGCACCCAAGGGTTATGTCGCACCCCCAAAACACGTGGCAGCGGAAGTAGAAGGTGTCATGGGGGCGCTGACCAAATCAAATATCACAACATAAGGATTAAAGCAAACGACCTCTATATGAGACGTTTGAAAAAATAGTTACATTACAATAATTCAAATGTTTACAAAAGTTATAGGAGTTCGCACAACAAAAGTAGAGTTACATAACTATAACTACAAAATATAGTAATGCAATCTAGTTTATTGATAATTTGAAAACCATGCGACTCGAGCTAAGCTTATCCTTATGCTTCCTACTGCGGTGGGTTACCTAAGAAATACATACTAAAAGGTCAACATAAAGTTGGTGAGTTCATAGGTTTGTTAAGTAATCAGTTGCTAATATGATCCACAAGATTTCACAAGTTTGCATCATTCATCAATGATAAGTAAAAGTATCATTAGCCAATGAAAAGTAAAATTATTGTATATCGCAATATAAGTATACCATTTGCATGAGTCTCATAGTTCGAACTTAACGTTGTTTTCCTCCGGTAAGTGTACTAATCCGATACACTTCTAATTCACAAATAATATTGTGCCCGTGGGTTAGCTAGCGCGACTAGCCCGAACAAGGTTTGTCAAACCTTGATAGTACTATCCAATAATATTCACGTATATATTAACGAACTATGATGGGTAGAGGACTTTAGTGGATTATCATAAGGTCTCATGCAATCCATACGAAAAGTTGTTATCAGTACTTGTGATCATATAAGCAGTTCTAAAACAGTTGTATGTATTCTCACCCAAAAGTGAAAAACAGTAAAAATGGGCTATGAAACTCACCAGGGTTTAGCAGGTAGCAAGCAATAATCAAATAGCAAGTAGTGGGTGTTCTCGACCCGTGTGCAACCTCCTAACGCCCTAAACATATGAGGTTGTAAGTAGATGTCTCAAAAGACCATCTATAGAGATTGTATAAGTGGGGGTTAATATCCATTTAAGCCAATCGGGTAGGTGGGGGGTTTATGTCCACCTAAAGCTAGTTCATCAACTAGTATGTCCAAGTAAGTTGTTTTATCACAAAACGTGTACGACCCGTTGGTGAAAGTTTGTAATAATAATTCTTAAAAAGACATTATTATTAAGTTTGTGTCATTGTATACATTGTTATAGTATGTATCATGTGTGGTTATAAGTTGTTACCCAAGTTCAATACTTAGTGAAAAACAAGTTTCATGTTTTCTGTCTTTAGCGACACTAGTAGCGACACTAGGGTCAGTGTCGCAGGTTTAGCGACATTAGGATAAGTGTCGCAGTGTATGCGACATTGGGTTTAGTGTCACAGGTAAGTGTCGCAAGATAGAGACACTGAGCCTTGTGTCGCAGGTTCAAATCAATTTCAATTAAGTAGCGACATAGTTAGCGACACTTAGGTAGTGTCGCAGGTAGTGTCGCAGGTCATGCGACACTAAGGGTCTGGTCAGCTTTTAAATTTTTAATCCAAATGTTCTAAGTGTCGGTTTTTCATTCGGGAAACTTTCTAAGTTTAGTTTTTGGTCCAAGTTACTAATTAAGTCACCCAAACCCATTTTTTTGTTACCTTTTTCCAAATATAGTAAGTTTTTAGAAACCAAGCCGTTTTTGTTGACTTGGTCAAACCTACTCGGTTTGACCCGAAACTTTTATCCAATCCATATATCAGTTCATAGAGTCCATAGAATTTTTCAGTTTATTTCGGAGTTCACCAAAAGTGTCGGTTTTGCAAAAGTTCCAAAACAGCCCCTAAGTTATGTTTTCGGTTTTTGTCGGGTTTTTTTTTGCCATAGGATCTCTACCCTTTCTAGTCCACATCAAGTCTCAAAAATTTTATCAACTGATCATCATGGTTTCTATTCTAACATATAAGTTTTACAGCAACTATAGTTTCCATTTACATAGGTAATTAATTTTGCTAAGGAACCGAACTCGGTTTTCGAATAAGTGCATATCAGACCCAAAGATCAGTTCGTAGTCAAAAATACGTACAGATCTGGAAAAAATGTAAATCACTAAAGTTGTAGCTCTTTTCAATACGCAAAGTTTAAAAAAAAAACTTCGTTGTCTAACTCTTCCTAGAACTCAAGTTATGACCATTTTAGTGGACTGTTTTTCTGGACAGATTTATGCATGTTGGTGTTTGCTTTATAAAAATGATTTTTAGCAAGAGTTTTGGACATATTCAAGTTAGATGAGCTAGATAATACATAAATAAATATCATGTAAGTAAATTTTTAGAGAGAGAAAGTGGGTTTCCTCACAATGAGATGATGAAATGAAGAAGGAAAAGATGATGGTGATGATGATCTTGGTGCTAGCTTCCCTTTCTTGCTTGATCAACGGTTGTGTCTAAGGGTGGTTTGAGGTGGAGAATTGTGGTTGTGGGGCTGAGTTAATCTCATATAATAGAGAGAGTGTTGAGAGGTTTTTGGTGGAGTGAAATGAGGTTAAGTGTTCAAAGTGAAGTCATGCATGAAATGCAAGTGAGTTTGTTAGAAGAATCTCATCATGACATTGCATGGAAGAAGAGAGGGGAGGAGGGGAGGTGGCACATGGGGTGGCCAGCCCCCATGTGGTCCCACCAAGGGTATTTTGGTCATTTTCTTTTTCCTCTGATTTGTACTTCGTGCGGTGTTCGTTTCCTTGTTTATTTCGGTGTTTATATATACGTTAATCGTTTTTAGCACGCGTTTTTAATAAAATTTTAATCTTGATAATTTCACTTGAGATATTTATTCTAAATGCTTGAAAATTATTTATAAAAATGTTCCGTTAGGTTGTCGGCCTCGATTTGCGTGAGCATTTTACGGATTCTAAATCGCGTGACCTTTTATTTGGACGTTTTTCGTTATTGTTTAAAGACGTGATATTTTTAATTGATAGTTTTATACTAAATGATATATTTTAAATTCTTAAAATATATTTTGGTTTTCATTCAATTGTCGGGCGCGTTCTGCGCATTTTCGTCGTGTTTTTGTTACTTTATGCGATATAATTAACGTGTTAAATATTATCAACATAATATTTACGAGTTTTTGAGTTTATTAAATAATTTCATATTATTTAATATTTTGTTCACCAACGTCCGTATTTATACTGTGTCGGACTCCGTCAGGTTGTTTCGCACAATTTCACCAAATTGCGTAAGCATAATTACAACTAATTATGTAGCGTAATATAAATCAATTACGGGAGTGTATATTCACATAAATATACAAATAGTTACAAGTAATTACAAGTAGCCTAATACTAAACTAAACACACGTAATTTGGGTTTCTAGCAGGTTAATCAGTAACCCTAAATTGTCGGGTGTCACATTCTTCCCCTCTTAGGAGAATTTCACCCCGAAATTAGTTTGTTGCCGCAGTCTGTGGGGTATCTAAGAATAGATGTGGGTGTTTCAGTTGCATTTGGTTTTCCCATTCCCAAGTTAATTCAGGACCGTGCCTAGAATTTCACCGGACTTTAACGATGGGAATACGACTCTGTTTCAAGCGTTTGACCTCACGGTCCATGATTTCTATTGGAGTTTATCATCTACGTGGATTTCGTCGAGCGGGACTACAAGTGTCTCATCAGACAGACATTTCTTCAGGTTAGAAATGTGGAATGTGTTGTGCACGCTACTGAGTTGTGGTGGTAGCTGCAGTCGATATGCCACCGGACCAATTCTTTCAAAAATCTCAAAAGGTCCGATGTACCTAGGGTTCAGTTTGCCGCGTTTGCCAAAACGAATAACACCTTTCCAAGGTGACACTTTTAAGAGTACTCGGTCCCCAACCTGGAACTCGAGTGGTTTGCGTCTCACGTCAGCATAGCTTTTCTGACGATCACGTGCGGCTTTCAGCCGGTTTTGAATGGTCACGATTTTCTCGATTGTTTCATGGATGATTTCTGGACCAGTGAGTTGGCTATCGCCGATTTCAGTCTAACAAATAGGTGATCGGCACTTACTCCTATAAAGTGCCTCAAACGGTGCATCATCAATGCTGGTGTGGTAACTGTTGTTGTAGGAAAACTTACACAGGGGTAGGTGGTTTTTCCATGTGTTTCCGAAGTCAACTACACAAGCTCGTAGCATGTCTTCTAAGGTTTGAATGGTCCGTTCACTCTGACCATCGGTTTGTGGGTGATAAGCAGTACTCATATCCAGATGAGTACCGAGGGCTTTTTGAAGTGTTTGCTATAATTGAGAGGTGAAGCGGCTATTTCTATCAGATATGATTGAGATGGGTATGCCATGTCATGCTACGACCTCTTTGATGTAGATGCGAGCCAAACGCTCCATCTTGTCGGTTTCTTTGATAGCTAGGAAATGGGCAGATTTCGTGAGACAATCAATGATCACCCAAATGACATCGCAACCGCTCAGTGCTTTTGGTAGTTTCGTGATAAAGTCCATGGTTATATTTTCCCATTTCCGTTGAGGTATTTCAGGCTGTTGCAGCAACCCGGAGGGTTTCTGGTATTCGGCCTTAACCTTAGCGTAGGTTAAACATTTGCTAACATATGTGGCGATGTCAACTTTCATGTTGGGCCACCAATAAAATTGTTTGATGTCGTGATGCATCTTGTCGGATCAGGATGTATGGAGTATCGAGATTTGTGAGCTTCGTCCATCACCAAATATCGTAGGTTCCCAAAGCATGGTAACCAGATTCGGTTGGAGAAGTATCAGGTTCCATCGGTTTTGATTACGAATTGTTTATCCATGCCTCTCAAGGCCTCGTTTCTGATGTTTTCATTTTTGAGTGCTTCGAGTTGGGCGGTGAGGATTTGAGTGGTAAGGTCATTGTGAATGGTTAAACCAAGTGCTCGACCGTAGAGGGGTTTCACTCATTCTTTCCGGCTAAGGGCATTGGCAACAACGTTAGCCTTGCCCGAATGGTATTT
Source organism: Pseudognaphalium luteoalbum (assembly GCA_963422505.1). Taxonomy (NCBI): domain Eukaryota; kingdom Viridiplantae; phylum Streptophyta; class Magnoliopsida; order Asterales; family Asteraceae; genus Pseudognaphalium; species Pseudognaphalium luteoalbum. The sequence continues at coordinate 57,710,351 of OY730196.1, forward strand.
GATTTCGCAGTCGTAATCGGTAAGTAACTCGACCCAACGACGTTGTCTCATGTTTAGATCTTTTTGATCGAATATGTGTTGGAGACTTTTGTGATCGGTAAAGATGGTGCACTTAGTGCCATAAAGGTAATGTCTCCAGATTTTGAGAGCAAATATGACAGCTGCGAGTTCAAGGTCATGAGTTGTATAATTCTTTTCGTGGATTTTGAGCTGTCGAGAGGCGTAAGAAATGACTTTATCACGTTGCATTAACACACAACCTAGTCCCTATTAGTCCCTTGAACGTGGATCTCAACGGAACGAGTCAATCCAATTGTTTGCGGAATCAACAATTAGATAAAGAACACAACCAAACAAATAATCAAATGCAATATGAATCAAACCTAACGTTATATTATTGATTATAATCGATCAGTTTACAGAGGATTTCGACTAATTGCGTTTAGGATTTTTCATCAACCCTAAAACTGAATACATAAAACGTATTTATACAAAACTGCTGGTTCCTGCGACATTATACACAATGTCGCAGGCCCAGGGCCATGCGACATAGACAATGTATCAAACTAACTACAAACTCTAACTAGACCAACTGACAGGCACACCAAAATGCATCAACAAACTCCCCCGTGTCTTCAGCTTGATCTTAACAAAATTTATTCAGTTAAGCCCAACCTGCTGGAAACTTTCCATCCGCATGAATACCATGTGTCACACAAACTCTTACCACATTCTGAAATTGATCTGCATGTTTCTTGTTGAATTCATTGTTTGCATTAACCCGAATCCTATTATCGAAGAGTTTTCTTAAATCCTTTTCATGAAGATTTATCAAACTCATAGGATCAAAAACTCTGAACGTAGCCTTTCTCAAATTCCAGATACCTCCGAATTCTGGCTGCGGTTCTGAATCAGGAACAAAAATAATTACCGCTTCACCAGTATGTGGATCAAGTTCCCAGTGTACAAATCTTCTAAGAAAGTTATAAGGAACTGACTCCAAAGGTATTTCAGTCAGACAGTCAGCTGGTGGATAATGAACTCTAACCATAGGGCAACCTGTCGTAGTATCCAACTTCTTCTTGTAAGTATACTGCGTACCGAGTATAGGATTTATCTTGGTATACCTTTTGCTTCGAACCTCTTGATGCAGAGTTCTCTGAATATAATCTTCATAATCATCTTTCAAAGGATTAATCAAATTTAACTGAGCCAATCGATTGATCTCTCCTTTAGGCAACGTACTTAATTGTTTAAACCGAAGCTTGAAGTACTGAATGTCATCCATTCTCTTAATCAAAAACATTCTTTTGTAAACTTTCTAGCTCTTAATAATTTCCGTATAATCTCCATGAACCTTATAAGATTTACTGTTGATGCATATTAGGTTGTCTATCAGTTGGTCTATCGAGTTGTAATAAGTGTCTTTAGTCGTATAGTGAAAATATAGTTTTTGTTATATGCGACACTTACGTTTTAGGTTAGGCGTCACTTGCCTTAGTGACGTATAGCGTCACTTAGGTAAGTGACGCATGAAGACGACCACATGCGACACTTCCACAAGTGACGCATGTTGGCAGACTTTTAGTATAAATACAAACCTACAGGTTTCAGGCTAGGGTTGACGAAACCCTAGCACCATTTGACGACTAAACCACTTTGTAATCGTTCCCAATTCGTTATACAAGCTGATATACATGTTTACTTTGTTCAAATACATTTGTTTCGGTCCGTGTTTGTTAGCAATACGTGCAATTGATTGATTCCGCATTTCAATTGTAGTCAATTGTCATCTAGATCCAACGTCAGGGGCACTCTCAACTGGTATCAGAGCCTTTATGTGATAACATTGACGTTTAGAAGTCGTTTTGGGTTCATTTCGGTTTTGTTTGAATCAAGAATCGAGATTACATACGGATTTTGAGTTGCTAAGGTGAAATACAGTCGATATTCTTCATCATTTACAGGTTTCGTCCATTAGGGTTCAAGGAATTTTCGTTAGGTTTACGAAAGTTCGAGTTTTTTAGGGTTTTGGGATTTTGCAGCTGTTTTGTGACACTCGATCCGTCACTTGGATGCGTCACTTACAGCGGCACTACCTAATTCCAAATTAGGGTTTTACCGTCACTTGAACGCGTCACTTGGAGCGTCATTTGAGGTTTATACGACACTTTAAGTGTCGTTTACTCTAATCCACCGTCACTCACGTGCGTCACTGTTGCACGTCACTTGAGTGTCAAGCGTCACTTCTGTTAGTGACGCCCGTATGATTTATTGCGTCACTTCCTTTACTGACGCCTTTTGATTTATTGCGTCACTTTTACTAGTGACGCCTATTTGTTTTACTACGTCACTCAAGTCCGACACTTGAGTGCGTCACTTGCTTGATTGAGCGACACTTACTTACAGTGTCATCAGTCACTTCATCCGTCACTCGATAGCGTCACTTGCCAAGTGCCGCTAGTCGTTGCGACACTTGAGTGCGTCACTTACTAAGTGACGCCTTTTGGTACTAACAAGTTTTCAAGCTTTTGTTTTTGAGTAAAGTTTCAGGTATATCTTCAATGGCTGCTGTTGCTAATAAAGAAGATATTAGAGGAATCAGGGATATGTTAAAACAGAATCACGATGTTGGTTCTAATAATAAACCTCCTTTGTTTACGGCTGACATGGATTACGCATATTGGCGTGATCGATTTGAACAGTACATAAACTTTCACTGTCCAGAGATATGGGGTCCACTCAGGGAAAGATATGTAGCTCCCTTAGCCGAAGGAATCTTCCCTGGTATTGCTCCGGTCAAGGTCTACAGGTCCATGACTCCGGAGGAAAAGAAAGACTATGATATTGAGAAAAAGGCACATGCGGCTATCTGTATGTGCCTAACCAAAGACATGTTAAGACTGTTCAAATCACACGAAACCACATACGAACTTTGGAAAGCTATCGAAACTAGATGTGGTGGAAATCAAAGGTATAAAGAAGCTAAGTTAGAACTGATAAAGAAACAGTATGATCTGTTTGATTCTCTACCCAATGAAACGGCTTCTGGAGTTTTTACTAGATACTCACAGTTAGTGAGTGAGTTGACGGAGGGAGGTTATAATTTTCCTCCACTTGAAGTGAATAAGAAGCTTCTGGATGTCTTGCCTAGTTCTTGGGATGTTAAAGTACAACTTCTCAAGGGAAGTCAAGAATTAGCTACCATGAAATTGGATGAGCTAATTGGTATTCTTCAAGCTCATGCGATGGAGATGAAGAAGAGAGAATGCAAGTTGGGCGGTTTTGTTCAAGACCCGTCCTTATATGGAGGAAAAGTCAGCACCGGCAAGACTTATGGTGGAATGGCTTTTGTTTCTTCTACGAGCTCTCCACTTCAAGCTCCATTGTATTCTACTGGTGCTCCTCATCCAGTATATGCTTCTGGACCCTCACAGGGGTCACAATAGCAGGTTTCTGTCTCTCCTGCTATTCAAGAGCAGGCTGCTATCTATACAGCCTTTCTAAGCTCTTATAAGGATTTGGTTTCACAACCAAATGCTACTTTGGAACTGGCCAAAGAGGATTATTCTCAACTTGATGATGATGATCTTGAGCAGATGGACTTGAACTGGAACATTTCCATGATATCAAGGCGTGTTCAGAAATTCTTGCAACGAACTGGTCGCAAAAGTTTGGAGGGAGATGGCAAAACCAGTTTCGGTTTTGATAAAAGCAAGGTGCGCTGTTACAATTGTCAAAATCTGGGACACTTTGCAAGAGAGTGTGAGAAGCCAAAGGTTCCTCCGTCAGGTTTCACAAAGCCTGATGCTCCCAGAACTTCTGAGAAGGATCAAGTGAAGCAAGCAACAGCTGACGCACTTGTCGTTTTTGAGCCAACCAACACAGATTGGAGTATGTATGCTGAGAATTATCAGCAGTGTCTTATGGCTCACATTTCAAATGAGGTACGCAATGAACCTGAAGAACCTTTGAACTGTATCTCATGCATTAAGTTAACTGAATCCTTAAGGTGCTTTCAAGTAGACAACATAGACTTAAGGAAAAAGGTCGAAAAACTTAGTGAATCAAACAAATACCTAAAAGCAAATTAACAATTGTATGATAAGAAAATAAAGGCTTATCAACAGGACACACTTAGGTATAAGTCTAAAGTTTTTAGTCAACAGGATGCTATTGATAGTTATCTTGCTGAAATAGACCGTTTGAAAAAGGAACATTCTGATCTTAAAGATGAATATGACAAATATAAGAGTAAGATTCTAGGTTCCTCCTCGTCTACTGTTGCCTTTAATGAAATTCTTAACAAGCAAAGGACAGATCACAAAACGAAGACGGGACTAGGTTATAATGTAGTCTCGCCTCCTACTGAATACTGTCCTATGCCTGTTAAGGAAGGCACCGAAGAGATTCCGGTTGACTATGCATTGTTATATGGGGTCAAATCTAAGGTTAATAAGGTTAACAAACAGGCGAAGGAGAAAACTAAACGGACAGAGTATCCTTCACCTCAGTTTGTTAAATCGGAATGTGAATCTCCAGTTAGTAATGAGGAGATTGTTGAGATTGAGGATATTACCGATGAGGAGTATCCAGAGTTTAAAAAGAATGTTGAAGTAAAAGCTGAAAAAGTGTTAAAGGTTGAACCTACAATTAAGGTTCAACCTAACAAAGAAAAGAATAAGGTTTTAAAATCAAAATCTCAAACTTTACAGTCACCTGTAAAGATTTTGCAACATAAACCTTCTACTTCAACCTCTCAACCTAAATAGGAAACTTCTAAGACGTGCACGAAATGTGCATGTTCTAGAAATGTTTCTTCTACTCCGGTGATAAATCCTCAGCCTCAACCAGCTGTTGAGACTAGAGCATGTTTTTACTGCAAGAGACAAGGACATCTAATTCGTGAATGTCCCAAATTGTCTCATCAGAACTACGGGAGAGAAATGCCTAGGACATCTGTTTTTCGAAATTCATTTTCAAGATCTCCTCCTAGGCGTTACTCTGTCTCTCCCAAACCTGCTGTAAAACCGAGTAATGTTGGGCAAAAACCTTTGCCAAAACAAGAGCTTGACATTACTCCAAAGCCAAATTCCGAACCATCCAAGGTTTGGAAAAGAAAAGAGTCTACTGCGGACTTTAGTGTCATCAATAATAACACATCAGATACAAAATCTGATTTGTTTAAAAATAAAGTATTATCTGATGTGATTATTGTTGATGACTGTGGTCGACCTAAGTCTGTAAAGGCTTGGGTCACCATTTCTCACTAATCTCCTACTTTATGTGTTGCAGCAGTCAGAACGCGTTAAAGACGGTGAATGGTTTATGGACAGTGGCTATTCACGACACATGACGGGCGATGTGTCCCTTTTGACGGATGTTAAACCACATTCTGGAGGACACGTTGCATTTGCTGGAGATACAGGGGGAACCATTTCGGGTAGAGGAACGCTAACTAACGGGAAAGTTAGCTTCGAGAATGTGAACTATGTGGCTCAACTGACTCACAACTTGTTGAGCGTTTCACAAGTATGTGATAAGGACTATACCACAGCGTTCACAAAGACGGAATGTGTGATCTTGAAGCCGGGTTTCGTTATCCCCGAGGAATGGGTGCTTTTAAGGGTGCCACGGAGAAACGACACCTACGTTATGAATATGCGAACCGTGGAGACTAAAGATGAGTATACATGTCTCCTTTCGAAGGCTTCAGAAAAGGAATCACTATTGTGGCATCGACGAATGGGACACATCCATTTTCGTAAGATGAACTTCTTGATAAACAATGACTTGGTAAATGGAGTCCCTAAACAGTCATTCGCGCTAAAAGATGACTGCATCGCCTGCCATAAAGGGAAACTTCATAAGAAACCCCACAAGCCAAAATTAGTGAATTCCATTGCGGCACCATTGGAGTTATTGCACATGGACCTATTCGGTCCTATTTCTACCAAGAGCATCGATGGAAGATCTTATTGCTTAGTAGTCACCGACGACTACTCGAGATTTTCATGGGTGTACTTTCTGGGTGCGAAGAGTGAAACACCAGACATTCTGGTGTATCTGTTAGATAAGTTGGCAAACTTATGCAACTTAAAGGTGAAAAGACTGCGAAGTGACAACGGGACTGAATTCAAGAACTCTACTCTTGAGTTATACTGTGCCACGAAAGGCATTGACCATCAGTTCAGTGCCCCTCGAACTCCTCAATAGAACGGAGTTGCTGAGCGTAAAAATAGGACTATTATCGAGACAGCTCGGACTATGCTGGCCGATTTTAAGCTTCCTATAATCTTTTGGGCAGAAGCAGTCAGTACTGCTTGCTATGTTTTGAACCGCGTGCTCACGGTTAAGAAGAAGAATAAGACATGTTATGAACTCTTCAACAACCGTAAGCCCACTTTGCAGTTTCTGGAACCTTTCGGGTTTCCGTGTTTGATTATGGTCTCCAAAGACAAGGTCTCGAAGTTTGGAGCTAAAGCCGTTGAAGGAATCTTCCTTGGATATTCAGTCAACTCTCTGAATAAACGAGTCTACATCAAATCAACTCACCAGGTTGAAGAGCATTTTGAGGTGAAATGCTTACGATACACGGATCCTCCTCAAGGAACGGGTCCTAAATGGTTATTTAATTACAAGGACGTGTTCAATTCGTTCGACATACCCGAAGAACATGATGACGAGGATGAGATAGTTACTTTGCTTCATGGTATAAGTTTGTGTCAAGACACTTCTACTTTAAAATCGGCATCTCCACCTACATCAACACCCACTCCATCACCTCCAACACCTACTACAACACCCACACCACCACCTACTACTACGCCTCCTCCACCATCTACCAACATCCCTTCCTCTTCAAATACTATCAATGCCGCAGATCTTCCCGATGATCCTGACATGCCTCTGTTAGAGGAAGATGAGGAAGAAGAGGAACTGATCAATTCTCACCTCTTCTCGAATGAAGATGATGTGCAACCTGAAAGTCCTACTGCTACTGCAACTAACACTGTTCCCGTCACTGAAGGGGACATGAATAATTTGGAGTTAGTACTTGCACCCGATCGAATCCCAGTCACACGTGTACACAGGGATCACCCCATCAATAACATTATCGGTGATCCTGATGCTGCTGTTCAAACAAGGCACCAAGTGCAGCAAAATCCGAATCAAGAAATGTTGAATTTGGTTGCCCGGATAAATTCCTGTCATTTATCCCAAATTAAACCGAAGAAGGTTGATGAGGCCTTAAAAGATCCATCTTGGGTCGAGGCTATGCAAGAAGAGTTGCAGCAGTTCAACAAGCTGCACGTGTGGGATATAGTTCCATTACCCAAAGGTGCTCATTTAACTGGCACTCGATGGGTGTTTCGCAATAAGATGGATGATAGGGGTATTGTAATTCGGAATAAAGCCCGATTGGTCGTTCAAGGATTCAGTCAGATCGAGGGCTTGGATTATGATGAAGTCTTCGCTTCTGTGGCAAGACTTGAGTCCATTCGGATCTTCCTTGCATTTGCGTCTTACAAAGAGTTTCGCGTTCACCAACTCGATGTTAAGAGCGCATTTTTATATGGAAAAGTGGACACTGATGTCTACGTGAAACAGCCTCCTGGCTTTGAAGACCCTGAGCATCCAGAATACGTCTGCAAGTTAAACAAGGCGTTATATGGTCTTCATCAAGCCCCGCGATTATGGTATGAGAGGCTTACTACCCATTTAGTTAAGCATGGATTTGTTCGTGGGAATATCGACAGTACTCTGTTCATCCGCAAAGAACGGACTGGCGATCGAGAGGATATGCTACTCGTGCAGGTGTATGGGGACGACATTATTTTTGGCTCTACAAATGAAGCGATGTGCAAGCACTTTGAGGAGATCATGAAATCTGAGTTTGAGATGAGTGCGATGGGGGATTTAACTCTTGAAGATGTGAACTATGTTGAAGAACTAACTCACAACTTAGTGAGTGTTTCCCAAGTCTGCGATAAAGGTCATCCAGTTCATTTTAATGAAAATGAAGCCTTAGTCCTGAAGCCGGGATTTGTTATTCCCGAAGATTGGATATTAATGAGGGCACCAAGGAAGAAGGACATCTATGCTATCAACATGGGTGCTCCGGTTACTTCAATGGAGACTACATGTCTATTATCCAAGGCTTCAGAAGCTGATTCTATTCTATGGCATAGGAGAATGGCACTCTTGAACTTTCGGAAAATGAATTACATAACCAAAAATGGTTTAGTTCTGGGTGTGCCACATAAACGTTTTGAGTTTGAAGACAGGTGTGTTTCTTGCTTGAAAGGAAAACAACATAAGAAACCACACAAGTCTAAAACTGAAAACTCAATATCCTCACCATTTGAATTGCTACATATGGATCTCTTTAGCCCAATAAGCAAGAGAAACATAGGTGGCAAATGGTACTGTCTGGTTGTTACAGATGATTTCTCTAGATTCTCATGGGTATTCTTTTTGAAATCTAAGGATGAAACTCCAGGAATGCTTATGGAGTTCTTAGATTTAGTAGAGAATGTCTATAAAATGAGAGTTAAGAGAATTCGTAGTGACAATGGTACAGAGTTCAGAGTTCAAAAATTCTACGTTGAATGTTTATTGCTTAAGTAAAGGAATTCAACATCAATTCAGTGCACCATATGAGCCACAGCAAAATGGTGTTGCTGAAAGGAAGAATAGAACTCTAATTGAGGCAGCGAGAACCATGCTTGCTGATTCAGGGCTTCTGGTCATCTTTTGGGCAGAAGCGGTGAATTCAGCATGTCATGTTCTGAATAGGGTCTTAACTGTTAAGAAGCATAACAAGACTTTTTATGAAATTCTGAACAAAAAGAAACCTAATTTGAAGGGATTTGAGCCCTTTGGTGTATCATGCACCTTATTGAAGACTAGCAATCAACCTAAGTTTGGGGAAAAGGCCGACGAAGGATATTTCCTAGGTTATATTCCTAATTCACCAAACAAGAAGGTTTTCTATAAAGTCACTGGCCATGTGGAAACTGTCTATAACATTGAAGTTACCAGTCATACTCATGACAAACACAAGGGATTAGATTGGCAATTTGATTATTCAGAGTTGTTTAAGTCATTTAAAGTCCCTATAAGTGACTATGTGGTTAATTCGGAAATCCCGGAACATTTATTGTACGGTGACAGGGACACTGGCCCTACACATACATCGAATGCTTCTTCATATGGGACGTCTGCAAATAATCCATCTACTAGTGCTTCAAAAGAGCCCTCAGTGGAAAAACCTCAAGAGCAAGACAAGTTGTCGGAAGTTACTCAAAGGGTATTAGATAATATCTTTACCCCTACAAGGGAATTGAGAGAAAGAATAACTTCTGATGAGATGTACAGTACTGATGAGGATATGCTACCACTGGAAGAGATTGGCACCAATTTGAATGATGAGATACTTGTTGAACCAGTAACTGTGACTCGAACAAGTAAGAATCATCCTGTGGAAAATATCATTGGTGATCAAGACATTCCAATGTCAACCAGGAGTCAAGCTAAAGCTAGTACTTCTGAATACACCAGCTTATACTTGTCAATTAAAGAAACTGGGATCAATAATAAATGTCTTTATGCATGCTATATCTCACAAGTTGAACCTAAAAATGTTCAACTGGCACTAAGGGAAAGCTCGTGGGTAGAATCTATGCAAGAAGAATTGACTCAATTTAAAAAGCTGAACGTTTGGGAGTTGGTTGATTTACCTTCTGGTGAATATCCAATTGGAACTAAATGGGTCTTTAAGTGCAAGAGAGACGATAGGGGTATTATTACTCGCAATAAAGCTCGTTTAGTGGTTTGGGGTTTCAATCAAGAAGAAGGGATAGATTATAACGAAGTGTTTGCACCAGTTGCTAGGCTTGAAGCAATAAGGGTATTCTTATCATTTGCAACTTACAAAGAAATTAAAGTGTATCAGTTGGATGTTAAGAGTGCCTTTTTGTATGACAAAGTACAAGAATTGGTGTATGTCTCTCAACCACCAGGATTTGTTGATCCAGATTATCCAGATAGAGTATATCGGTTAAATAAGGCTCTATATGGATTACATCAAGCACCTAGGGCATGGTATGAGACACTATCAAAATACCTACTTGAGAATGGATTTACAAGAGGTTCAATTGATAGTACACTTTTCGTTAAATGGAATAAGAATGACTTTCTGCTTGTTCAAGTATATGTTGATGACATCATTTTTGGGTCTTCTGACAAAAAGATGTGTCAAGAATTTGAGAAAGTCATGCCAAAAAGGTTCGAGATGTCTGCTATAGGAGAGTTGAATTTCTTCTTAGGATTACAAGTTGATCAAAAAGAAGATGATATGTTCATTCATCAAACAAAGTACACTTATGAACTGTTAGAACGATTTAAGATGGATGAAACATGTGTATATCATACTCCTATTCCAAAAAATTATGGACTTGGTCTGGATACATCGAGTGACAAAGATGTGGATCCTACTCTTTATAGGGCAATGATTGGATCACTAATGTATCTCACTGCATCTAGGCCTGATATAATGTTTGCAGTATGTATCTGCGCAAGATATCAAGCCTCTCCTAAAGAGTCTCATATGCAAGTAGTTAAACGAATCTTTCATTACCTCAGAGGGAAATCGAAGCTGGGACTTTGGTATCCGACTGGAGGAGACTTAGATTTTATTGCTTACACTGATTCTGATTATGGAGGATGCAATCTGAATAGAAAGTCCACAACTGGTGGATGTCAGTTTCGAGGAGGAAGACTAGTGTCTTGGCAGTACAAGAAGCAAACCTCAGTAGCTATTTCTACGTGTGAAGCTGAGTATGTTGTTGAAGGCAGTTGTTGCTCTCAAGTGTTGTGGATTCAACAAAAAATGAGAGATTATGGATTAAACATGACCAACACTCCGATGATGATTGACAATGAATCCACCATTTCAATAACCAATAATCCTGTAAAGCACAGCAAGACGAAGCACATTGATATTCGTCATCATTTCATAAGAGACTGTGATGAAAAGAAGCTTATTAAGTTAGTCAAGGTTCCATCGTTGGACAACTTGGCAGACTTGTACACTAAGGCTTTTGACAGGAATCGTTTTGAGACATTGGTTCAACTGAACGGAATGAGGAATCCTGAATAACTAGTCTTCCAAAGGATATGTAATAGTTAGCTGTAAGTTTATTTATGTCTTATATTAAAAAAGGGGGGGGGCGTATGGCATTCATTTGCTTGTTACCTTAGGGGAATCGCCTCCGCTAAAAGAACAACAGTAGTTCTTTTAGAAATTGTTTAAGTTTTTATTTGCAAAAACTTGGGAGATGATAGTACATTAGGAGAATAAGCTTAAGAATAATTACATTAAGTATTAAGTATGATGTGTTAGTAGATTCCTATAAGTCACTCTAAGATAACAATTTTAACTAGGACTCGACTTATATTTATCTTTTTATACACCTATATCCACTGCTTATAACTTGTCTTTTTACTTAACAAGTGATAAGAATAACTTAAGTCTAGTCAGCTTCATCATACGATTTATTGGTAAACAGATTATGCTAAGATTTCAGAGTAGTTAAGAAATGCTAATTTCATGTGTCTTATCTTTTGTGAAATTGCTATATGATGTATGACTTATGTCTTAATTGTTGAATGGTAGTACTTCCATGCACTGTTATCTAAAACAAAAACAAAAAGATACAAAGTATCAAAGGATTAAAAGGGAGTTATATGTTTCTAAAGAGCATCACTTAGTAACCTCAACCTTACATAATGAAAGATACAAAGTATCCAATGTCAAGTGTATGTTATATGCTTCTAAAGGACATTATTTAGTAAGTCCTACCTTAAAAATCAAAGATACAGTGTTATGTGTTATACTTGATTTCTTCAGTATGTTGTATAGTGGGAAACACTAGATATTGTTCACATTAACAATAAAAGGTTTGCTCAAAAATCTGTGTATGATTTGTTTATGTGGATCATAATATCGGTAATCGTATTGAACTGTCTATGACAAATGATAAGTTATTTTTCAATAATGTGTTATATCGTGTAGATAAAGGTAACCAAGATATAATTTTATAAATATAAGTTTACTACTGGTTAAAGTTTTGATTTTAATTTGCTTATATGAATTTCATGAGGTATGTATATTAACAATCATCTTAGACTTATTAAAAATCAAATAAGTTTAGCTTATTCTTTCTAATATGATCCCTAAGCAGATAAACTCTTAATCATTTAAGCATATGATTTATTTTTATTTTTGTTTAGTAAGTATATTTACATTTTTATTTTGTAAAAGTTTACGTTATTATAATTAAATAAAGTTTTGTTTTAATTTATTTATTGTGTTATCCTTTGGAATTAAGTTAAACTGCAATGTATTATTCCGTGTTGAATAAATGTGAGAAAAACGCATTGGAAAGTTAACAATTTTGACTTGAAAAATTAATTACAAGCTCAATTTATATTTAAAGCTAAATTTGCATTTTTGGTCAAACTTGCGAAGTTGACCAGTCAAACCTGCGAATCGAGCTTGGGGTATAAAAGAGCCAAGTCAAACGAGTCCACCCTCACTTTCCACTCACCTCTGCGAAGCGAACCCAAACACCCTGCGATTTGAGATTTGGCGACGCGAACTGACCACAGTTTTTGATTTATTTACGACTTTCTAGAACGAGGAAGGGATTTTCACTCCGTAGATATTATTCCACTTTTGATTACGCATCTTTTGAAGTAAGTTTCACACTATTTACTTGATTATTTAGTGGTTAATTGCTCGTTTTACGTTTTCGAATGTTTCGGTTTACTTTATCACGGATTTACATTAAATTAGTGAATTAGAAAACCTAAAACTAGTTTCTAATGCTTAATCGATGCTTTATGAACACGTTTTAATAGTTTAATTGCTTCAAAACATGATTGATCATTGTTTTGATGTTGAAAACTCAAATCAGATGCGTTTGCGAAGCGAGATTCAATCTCACTTCACAGCCCGCTCCTGCAAAGCGAGGTCAAATTTTTGATCTCAGATCGCAGCCCGCTCCCGCGAAGCGAACTCAATCCTTTGAACTCAGTTCGCAGCTCATAATAGCGAAGCGAGTTCATCGATTGAACTTGGATCGCAGGATCATATCTGCGAAGTCAAAGAACAGGAAGACGACTGCGTAAAAAGATATATCCATCAGTTAAATGTGTACAGCAGATACCGTTAAAGCTTATGCCTTAGGATATTCTGGGAAATATGAAGAGATGGCATGTAGAAGTTGGAACTGGTGAAGCTGTGATGTTTGAAGCTGATGATGAAGTGGAAGATGGTGAGAGAGAACTTTTGAGAGTATATGATCATCGACACTTAGTGAATCTTTCCAAGAGTGATTTGTTGATGTTATACAAGAACAGGATCACTGCTACTGGAGGATGGGGAGATTTAGGAAGAGATTATCAGCTAATGGTTAAGACTTGCATTAAACTGAAGATGTATGATGCAAGTAAAATTTACAAGTGATTATCAAAGACAACTTGAAGACATAGATGCTAGAGCTATTGTCAAGGGGGAGTCTGTTGGGACATGTTATAGTGACAACAGATCTAGCTTGTAATAGTACTAGGGATTATTGTAATCAAGTTTGTAAATTGGTTTTGAACTGTAATGAAAAATATTGGTTGGTAAACATATTAGAATTAAATATTAAATGTTGAAATATGTTGACCAAGTTGTGCGATGTGAACTGAGTGAGTTTGCAGGGCACTGTAGCGAGCCGAATCGAGTCGGTTCGCTAGGCCATGCTGGGCTGCGAACCGAGTCGGTCCGCAGAGCCCAGAACCTGCGAACCGAGATGAGTATTTAAACAAATTAGGTTTTAAACCTAATGAACTTTTGCCATTTGATTAATCCGAACGAATTCTTATTTCCAGAGCTTTCAACATACTCTAAAGGCTAAGTATTGATCGATTAACATCTGTTATAATCAATAAAAAGCATATTAGATAATTGATTTCACTAATAATTGTGAATTAACCCGTTTACAATCCGTAAACTTAATATTAAGGGATTCCGCACCTTAATACCTTAAGATAACCTCGTTATCGATCCTAATACATACGGACTTACATATTCAACGCTTGTACCTTATGCAGTCTCAATGATACTATAATGTTTTTTGCTTTTTGCCGTAACATTGCTTACCGTTGGCATTAATTTTTATATTTTTTTGAAAACCAAAATTATCTTATTTTCAATAAAATCTGGATACTTATTGAGAAGATTAATAACAAAACTGAACGATTTATACGTATATAAATCAGTCCATTACTATTTTTACTATATTTAACATTTGCTTTTCAATAGGTTATTCAACAAAAAAATTAAAACATTTATCCAAATCATCTAATCTGTAATCACCAAATCAATATATGCGTCCGCAATATATTAAAACAAATCAAAATATGAATAAGAAAATAAATAGAAAAATCATAAACCATCCTAAACCAAATCAATATATGCTGCCGCTAATAACATGCCAGGAGGCCGAACGGCTCACTCACGATTTAAAATTCCTATCGTTCTACAAAATAACTCTCTCTGTAACATTAGCAAACAAAGCGGCCTTGCTCAACTACTGAAGTCTGCAAAATTAATCATATGGGATGAAGCATCGATGGCTAAAAGACAGGCAGTGGAAGCAGTAGGTCAAACGATGCAAGACATAACTGGTGTTAGACTCCCTTTCGGTGGCAAGATAATGGTATTGGGGGGAGACTTTAGACAAGTTCTACCAGTCGTGAGAAGAGGAACGCGCGCACAGAATCTTGACTCTAGCATACGAATGTCGCCTCTATGGACAGTAATTAAAAAGATGAGTTTGATGATAAATATGAGAGCGCGGTCAGATCCATGGTTTTTCGAATTCTATTGCGAGTCGGTGATGGAAAAGAAGAATCGATCGACGAAAGCTTTATTCGCGTACCTGATGACATGGTTATCCCGTACACCGAAAAAGAAAAATCGAAAGATGCGTTGATTGATTCAATCTTTCCTTCTTTTCGATACGGAGGGTCTTCGGGCAATATAACTTCTAGGGTGATATTTTCAACGAAGAATGAAAGTGTTGACGCGATTAACGAGAAGTTGATTGACAGATTTTGTGGATAAGAAGTAGTTTATTACAGCTTTGATGAAGCAATGGACGATAAGAATGGTTTCTATCCACCCGAATTACTAAACTCACTAAATGTTAGCGGTTTGCCCCCTCATTACCTCCGACTGAAGACAGGATGCCCCATTATACTATTACGGAATATCGATCCGTCAGATGGATTGTGTAATGGCACAAGAATGACATGCAAACGTTTTCAACCATCTGCCATTGATGCGGAGATAGCTGTTGGTCAACACACTGGAAAAGAGTATTTTTGCCAAGGATACCTATGTGTCCATTTGAAGATGATATGTTCCCATTCAAATTGAAGAGAAAGCAGTTTCCCGTTAGACTTAGTTTCGCGATGACAATCAATAAAGCTCAAGGTCAAACGATTCCAAACGTTGGTGTGTATCTTCCGGAATCGGTATTCTAACATGGGCAACTATATGTGGCACTCTCTACAGGGATATCACGTTCTACTACGAAGGTGTTGGTCGAGCCCGTAAAAAAAATTAAACAACCTGGAGTATACACCGGAAAAGTGGGTTATCAAGAAGTTTTACGGGATGTATAAAGTATATTTGTAAGTGATTGTACATTCCTTTCTATTAAAGAACATATTTTTAAATTCATTTGTATAATAGATCAACGATATCATAATTTCCGACTGCAATATCTGTAGACCACCACTAAATTTTACGTATAAAGCTGTAACGTGCCGGTATAATGTAGCCGCCGCAACGCGCGGGTATACAACTAGTACGCTACTACGCATTTATTTCTGGGTGATATCTAAACCTTTATCATACTTGTCTTATTTCGTATTTCAATATGCATTATTACTTGGTATGTGATTTATTTATTGCCATGAATTGCGAGTAGTTTATTATTGTGATTGTTGATGATGTAGATAATTATAAGTAGGGATGACATTATATAATTAGTGTACGACAATCGTAAAGTAATATGACGGCCCCTATTCGACTGTTTACTCGATATAGTACTGGAAACGCTTTTAAGCGGAGTACAAATGTATGGAAGTCGATAAACGACAGAAGGTAGTTATATTACTGGAATCAGCTCTGGTTTAACAGTTAGAATTCCAAAAGGATAATATAACTTCACAACTAACTGGTATATCCTACGAAAGTCAACGCACTATAAAGTAATGTTCATAAAACACGTTCAGATAAAATATGAATTAGTAACCCTTGTACTGTTAGGACTTTATGAACTTAAGTTTAATCTATGGAGTACCCTTTCTGGTTATCCACGTGACTGCAACCTAGTAATTAGGACCTGATCAACCTTAATTATGGTAAGTAGTTATCTGTGCCCATGACATGCAATAAGTAAGACACAATGAAACCACTCGTTGTATATATTAGGTTTGCATTTCTGCACTGCTTTACATTTAATTAGTTTAGAGTGTCACTTTCACCGTCAATTACTCTTGACCGCATGTTGGATGTAAGAAGCCGTGGAACTACCATGTAAAGTACATTGTCTATTACTGAAAGACATGGTCTGCATATGAAACACGTTTTAACAAACTGCGAATAATCTGGGGATGTATAACTGTTTGAAAAGGAGAGGCTTAAGTCATAAGTCGAAGTAACTAGAGCTTTAATAACTAACAACAAGGCTTAGAAATAAGAAAAAAGTCCTAGCGACCTAGAATCCTTAAATCACTATGTCTTACTAAATCAGCGATCTAAACATACAAAGTTATTAATCTGTATGCTAATAGAGTAGTAAACTATCTTAGGGGTTAAGAACGGTCGGACCTATGAGACGATACGCTGCTGATTCATGCACCTCGGTATAACCAAAATAGGTTGTTTGTCTTTCCACTAGATAAGTATTAGAAGTTTGTGTATTGCTCCAATCAGAATCACGATAACCTAGTTCGTAGTGACATGCCAATGCGAAAATTAGTTGGTAGGGTTCTAGAATTTACACCTAATAGTTTAATTACAATATTCTGCATCACCCCTATTTAGTCTGTCATCCCGCAACATTAATTATCGAAATCTCAGCAATCACATATTTATCTTTATCTGCTTTCTTGTACTTTAATTTCCTGCAATTTACTTTCCTGCACTTTAAGTACTTTTCTTTAGTTTAAAACCCCCCAAACCTACCTACTTCGTTACATCCTAACTACTTCCCTACCGAAAGCATCAACTTTAATCACCCACACGTTTCGATTCATAGAACGATCTTAGGATATAGTTACCGCTTACTAACCAGAGTAGGTAGTACATATAATTTAAGCCCCGCTATATATAAATTTAAAACACCTGTTGTGCCCGGATAGTTACCACCAACGACATCGACACTTTCAGACCACAACAGGTAGAGTGATGCAATTGTTTAAATCTTGTGATTTATATATGCAATTTTGCTGTAGTGAGATACAACTATTTAAACCTTGTGATTTACTTTAACAATATTGTGGTGGAGCAATACTTTAAATCTTGTGATTTACAATATCGATATTATGATTAAACGATAAACTACTTAAACCTACGAACTCACTAACAATTATGTTGACCCTTTTTAGCATGTATTCTCAGGTTTACTGTAGTATGATGCTTTGGAAGTATTACCTTGAGTCACATGTTTTACAACTACAAGAGATTTTCTTGCATTACTATTGTTGTAATAGTAGTTATGTACTAGAATCTTTAGGATTAATTGAGAACTCGCATATTTATGTAAACATTATTTTGAGATTAATGTAATTTGAAATGTATTTTCAAAATGACGCATATAGATGTCGTTCGATATAATCTTGTGTAATGATATTGATTTGTCACGCCCCGACCCGACTTCGGCTGCACATTGAATTTGGGGGTGTGACAAAAACAACAATCGAACACGATCATCTACTCCATTACCGCCGCAAAAAATCTCCACCATAACGTAACCAGCCTCCCATCGTGTCGTCACGTCATAACTCACCAGACAAAACCCTAATTGGTTCAATCCGAAAAACTAACTCGTCGAATTCGTCACGATCTAACACATAAAGGAGTTTATCGATCTCAATCACATTTGCAAACAAATCCTAAAACCATGTCGTTCCAATCGTTTCTCCCCGATCATTATTTTCAACAGAATCTAGATCCACTATGCTTATTTGGCCATAATAGCTCCAGCTCTCCATCTTACAATAAAACCCTAACCATCAACAAACAATCTTGATCATGCTCTCATCCGTCATTGTTCTCAATCTCTCAACCTAGAGCTCTGACACCACTTGCTAGGAATTTGCAGCTGAAACAACATCCAACTAACAACAACTAGTTGCTAGCAAAAATTCAAACCCAAATAACGCTCGTGTAATCGCGTTACACCCACAAATAATAAATGGGTAGAAAAATCGCTCACTAAGCAATTAACAAAGCAAACAAGATCATAAACGATAACAAGAACGTAAACGACACAAAGATTTAACGTAGTTATGTCCAATCTCCAACTTGGAGATTGGTTAAGTCCACGGGGCCAAACCGAGAGTTTTTTCTTTATAATTTTTGTACCAAAGGGTTACAATAACATAGGGTTTGCTTAAATATGGAAACACAAACTTGATGAACAAGAAACCAAATTTCTGACCGACTCCAGGATAGAGTCGCGATCTTATACAATTGAGTCGCGATGATCATCAAAAAACTCCTATCTGGTACAATCAAGTCTCTATCTCAACAGCAAATCCAATTCGTTTTCTTTTGTTAAGAAATTCCTAACATACTATAGTTTACGAAAATGTTCTTCTGGGTCCTTTACTTTAAAAATGTTTAATTGAGTTATCGTACTTGTAAAATAGTTTAATTAGGTTTCCAAACTTTAGACATAGTTGCTATATCCAAGATGATACCGTTGACTAAACTTAAAAATGTTCAGTTGTATGTTTTTACCGAATTTAAGCAAAATAGGTTGGATGATATCAATCAACAAGTATAGTGATTCAAATGAATATTTTTAAAGTTTAATAAACAGAATAAATATTTTCGTAAAGTGTAATGACCTATGTTTAATTATCCCACCTACTAACCCAACTCATTTTGACTTGGTCAAATGTAAGTATGTGACTTATTTTTGTTAAATGATTGACGGAATAGATGTTAGAAAAGGTTAATCAGAAGTCACCTTAAACCTTCCTCACGTCAAACTAGAGGAGACACTTAATCTAGAGAAGCCGTGACACGGAGATTCTAAATATTTTTAAAAGAATCTGTTTTGTGAATTGCAATTTTTTTTATGAACTACGCATTATCTCAGGGTCAACCATAGAGCATGTATAATCACATTCACCAAAACAGGGGTATTTTTGCATACGGAGTAACATATTATGATTATAACGAAAATATCTTTCATTCAATCACTTACGGTGCGTTTTCATAAAAAATTTCTTTGAAAACAAGAATATTAGAAAATATGTTTAAATTCGAGTTTTCTGAAAAATATTTCTAGTAAAAAGAAAATTATCGTTTTCCTTTTTATAACTACAAAGTTAAAAACTACTTTTAATGATTTCTAGTAAAAAGAAAATTCTCGTTTTCCATCTCCACTCTTCCTTAAAGATAAAAACTCCATCTCTTGAAACTACACACATATTTTATATTTTTCATACATTTCTAAAGAAGCAAAACACTTCTAGTTCTTAGAAAAGAAAAAAAGAAAAATAAAGAAATTGTTCTGTTACAAAACTTCACCAATTTCTCAACTAACGTAGCTTAGATAGAAGAAACCAATGCTATATGAATGGAATTGGAGAGGCGTCGACTTCCGTAAATCTGACTCATAAAAGTAAACGTTGACTCAGCCGCTAAAAGTCAACATTATTGATTGACTACAAGATTATATGTCTCTCGAGAACCAATCACATCTGTAGACGAGTTATTATTATAGTACACGAAGAAATCGTCAAATAAGGAATAATCTCATATGTCATCGAACAGCAAATAAGACAACTAATGAACTAAAATCAATTAAATTAATAGTCATAATTTAAGGGTTGGCACACATCAACTTGTTCGAAACGAATTATCATTAACATTAACAATTCGAAATTCTAAGTCGATATGAGTATATATATCTATCTATGTTTATTGATTCCTCTTTGAGACATAAAGATGCACACAATTATAAGAATTTTCACTAGTTTTTTAACAATTAAATAATAACATTTTTACTTATTAAAGTTAATTTTAATTAACTTTAACATAAAAGTAAATATTTACTTGAGACATTTCAAATAAATAAATAAATTCACCGCCACCTTTGCATGTTTTTGAAAGAAAAAAAATCAAGCAGTTGATTCTTCCCGATCGAATCCAGTTTTGGATTTTTTGACATGTACTAGCTATTTAATTGCAACTTAAATAAATAGTACAATACTTGAGTTATTGCAACGATAAGATGCAAAGTGATAGATTTAAGACTTTAGGTGATTTGTTTAAGTTTTTGTAACCTCATAAACAATACAATGATCACAATCTTTCTATATAAGATATATACATTTCGTTTGGAAAATAAACATGTACGTAATGGGAACTACCCATACCTTCATGGTATCTCTACCCCGAATATTGTTATACTTCAAATATTCCAAGATATGCATTCAGATATTTTTTTCCTTCTCTATTAAATAAAAAAAAAAGGCATGTATTCAAATTTCTAAAGTCATCAATGGCAAACCCCCCACCCCCCAAAAGAAAATACATGTTCTAGAGTCATCAAAAAGGTTAAATTAATTGCATGAATGGTCAGAGTGATTTATACAAATTTTGACTCTTAATTCGTGTACTTTGTTTGTTACATGAACAATTCAAAACTCAAATTAAAGTTGTTGTACGTTTAGTCGCCATCTATCTAAAATGATTAAAATACCTTCTCTCGCCAACAAAATAGATTTACAGAGCACACATTAGTCATTTAAAATAGAGCAATAACAAAGCGTAGAACAAATTTTGAGTTTTTACTATCCATGCCGCAGCAATAGGATATAGATTAACTGCGAGAATGTGTAAACCACGTGAAGCAATCTAGTCGTCAAAATAAGACGTTATAATCATCAAAATTGAGTTTGTTATCTTAAAAAACTCAGTTACGTACTCCTCAGATGGATTAGTATTGACAAATAAGTCGTCCGTTTCACATGGTTTTAGCCTAGTGACTATATATTATATTTGTATGTATTTGTATATGACAACTATAACCTTTAAAAAGTCTTCTCATTTTAAAGTCAACGAATAAAATTAAATTGAAATATCGAGCATATAAACCTCATTAATCAACCTTCAACTCTCATCGATCATCACTTCTTACTATCCCCATGGCCGTGCAGTTGCTGCTGGTTCTTCTCTTAGCTATATTTTCATCCTCCGTTTCCGGCCAAAGTAAGTAATTGTACTTGATTAAGTACTTATGTTTGCAATGTTTGATGTTCAGTTTGTTAATGACGTTCATGCATGTACTATAAAATGGTATAACTTAGGAATAATGTTAACAGAGTTTTACTATAGTCTTTTAGCTAGATTATATTCATTAACCATATATCCGAGTCGAGTCTATAGTAGCATGAAATTATGACACTACTAGGGCTCAATTTGAGTTTGAACATATTCTGATAATTTTGTTCGAGATTTAGTTAGAATAGTTTTTGATCATTGTCCAAGTTCGAGCTCATTTTGAATTTGAATAAATTTTAAAAGTTATGTTCGAGCTCATTTTGAATTTGAATAAATTTTAGAAGTTATGTTCGAGCTTTAATTCGTTTGAATAGTTTGTTATAGTATGTCCAGTTCAAGCTAGGAGTTTGTTTAGTTGCTTGAAATTTAATATACAATGAATTGAACAACTTTTTAAGCTTTGAGTTGCTCATATTAAAGCTTGAGCTCGAGCTAGCTGATCGAGAAACTCGTGAATTGTTAACACTTGCTTTTCTGAGTAAGTTTCAATCTGATTTTAGTACTTGCGAGCATAAGTTGTGGGGCAACGGATACTGAAGTTGATACAAACGGCATAATTTGGAGCCCAGATGCTACTTTGATCTCAAATGGGGTTGCTCGTGTGGTTAAACCTAGTAACTCGATATCTCTGATTATGGACACCATAAGGGTTTTCACTAGTAGAAAAAAGAATTGTTATTCTGTTCCCGTTCCACAGGGTACAAAAGTCCTAGTTCGGGCGATTTTTAACTACGGAAACTACGACGGATTGTCAGCACCTCCAACGTTCGATCTCCAGTTTGATGGGAACTATTGGACAACCGTTCAGACTTTACTTACCGGGTTAACAATGCAAGAAGTCACTTATGTTACAAAAGGAGAAGCTGTTAGCGTGTGCTTGGCTCAAACAAAGACCGGTCAGTTCCCATTAATATCGACTCTTGAAGTCAGTAGTCTCGATTCAGAAGTTTATAGTGAACTCGACGACAATCGGGCAATGCTCTTAGTTGGTAGGTTTTCTTATGGTGCAAGCCAACCCTTAAGGTATGCTATTCAACTCTCACCTAGACATGAACTCACAAATTTTGATATACTGTATAATACCTAGCCTTTTAGTTTAGATATTTAACTTCTAATCTCTAACAGTGTTGGTTATCATCGATCTCAGGTTCCCGAGCGATCCTTATGATCGAATATGGATGGCCACATCTGCTGGAACCGGGAAGGTCACAAATGATGCAATTTTTGTCGATCCAACTGGACCTAATAACCCTCCTTCAGGAATTTTCCAAAACGCAATCACAGTTGCAAGCACAACCGATAGCTTATTCGTGGCATCAGTTACTCCACCGAGTCTTCCCTTCTACCTAAATATGTACTTCTCAGAAGTTACAAGCCTCGATTCTACCAAAACAAGATCATTTGATGTTCACGAGACATCGAGCTCCGCAAATACTGTATTGCCGGACACGATTTCACCACCTTATGGGAGCATAGTTGTAAGCTCAATATATAATCTCACAGTGGATTCTGCAACAAACATTTCTTTAGTTGCAACTGATACATCTGATTATCCTCCTCTCATAAACGCCATCGAGGGGTTTTACATTACCGACGTTTTGACCGATGGTACTGATAGCAATGATGGTATGTAGTTGTTATCGAATTATTTCGAAAGTCGTTTATGCATATTCAGTTTTATATTATATATTAACTTCTTTTAAACGACAAACGTACAGTTGCAGCTTTAACTTTGCTACAAAGCACATTCGTCGTGTTAGGAGAATGGAAAGGCGACCCATGTCTCCCAGCGCCATACTCATGGGACTGGCTCAACTGCAGCAACGATGCTACGCCTCGTGTAACCGCATTGTAAATGATCTCAACTATTCATTCGTGATTATTATTTTCTTGCAATTTTTCATATTTGTGACTGATTATATGGAAATTTAAATTTGCAGGTATCTGGATAGCTTTGGTCTTTCGGGTTTATTTCCGGACATCAGCTCCATGGATGCTCTAGAAACAATGTGAGTTTAGCTAATCACAATTGCTAGTTTTGAACATATTTTGAATATAATTATGCGCTTTTCAAATTATTGTCGACGTCACAACCTAATGAGCAAGTTTAAAATAATACTCCGTATCATTTTAAAATTAAAGTTGACCATTTCTAATAAAAATGCATCGAGAATATAAATATAAATATAGATAAGATGAGATTATCTTACTCTTGTTTTAACCAATTCTTTTGTTTTATTACAGTGATTTGCACAATAATAGTTTGATTGGAACAATTCCTAGTTCCCTTGGCACCTTGCCTAATCTCAAACAACTGTAAGTTAATATTTTGCGGGAAAAAAACCATGAAAATAATATAAATGATATTACAATTTAAATGATTAGAAGTATATTATAATTAAAATTAAATGTCTACTAATATAATTTAACGTTGATATTCCTATTTTATATTGTAGCAATTTAGCAGATAACAAATTTAGTGGAGCCGTACCCAGTTCATTATCAAAGAACAACAAACTGAAATTAACGTAAGCAGGTTTACATTTAATTAAATTTTTTTCAAAGTGTATATATATATATATATATATATATGAAGTTAGAAAGTTAATAAAACATAGAGAATTATTTCTCATTGCTTTCTTCTATGTTGTGAGAATAGTGTTACTGGAAATCCGGGTTTGTGTACATCCGGTAAGTCCTGTTCGAGTTCTCCGGGGACCATCGATTCATCTCCGGGGACTATCAGCTCATCCCCCGGTAGCACCACCGCTGTTAAGAGCAAGAAAAAAAGCAAGTTACCAGTTGTACTAGGAACCACAATCCCCACCATTTTTCTTACATGGATTGTGGCTGCAGTTTTTATCGTTTTACGTAGGAAAAGGAAAGCGTCGAACGTCAATTTGCCAATCGCTACAGGTCAGATTTCATTTGTGGCTAAGTTGTAAACATTTGTAAAACAACCAAATATATTTAACAGAGCATTAGGATTTTTTTGAGTTTGTGTTTGCAAATGCATTTAACTTAATTTAAGTGTGTTATTTTTAATGCATCAAACTTTCAAAATGTGTGTTTTAGTGTATTTTGGTGACGTTTTAATGATGTGTCAAATTTTCTAGATGTCACATGACACCTTAAACGAATGACACATAACTAAAATAATTAAAACACCGTTTTTGAAAGTGTGATGCATTAAAAATAACAAATGTAAGTAAGGTATTACATTGGACACAAGTTAGATCAATTCTAGATTATTTTTATTTTTTTTAGTTATTCAATAAAAGTTTATTGTTAATCATCATATCATGCAGGCGGCGGAGCAAATGGGCATGCCGGTGGAGGATCGCATGGGAACAATGGACATGGTGGTGGAGGATCAAATGGGAACGTTGAGGGCTCACCAAATTTCGGAGAAGACATGATGAACAAGGTTATCGAAGATGGTGTACAACAAACTTTCGGATCGCCTTCACCTTTACTTAATAATTCGGGTGTCGCTAGCGATTTATATGGACAAACAGGGGAACAAAATCCATGATTTATCGTTGATCATAACGTATTCTTTATTTTTGTAATAGAGCGGAAAAGAAATCCTTATGTATATTGTTTATGTTTCAAGAGACTAAGTACACCGGCGGATCTTGAAGATATTTTTTGTGATGGACAAAATCGGTTCCATAACGTATTTAAACATAAAATATTTATTTGGTTATGCTAAACTAGTATATAACCATACTTAATCTTTATGATATATACTTCTATGAGTATTTATCAACAAACTTGTTACTATTATTTACGATTGTCACAATCATAGGTCACAATCATAGGTCAATTCGTGACTTGAAATCATAAATTTTTAGTTAGTGCTGCGACTAGTAAGAGTCATAATAATTAAAAGTATATAAAATCAGGAGGATGGAAGATCAATATTTAAAGAAAAAGCAATAAATATAAACGTATAAAATCTATTTATCTTATATATTAAGAGAAAAATTTTAAAAGAATAATGATCATTTGATGGAGACTAACAATTAATATCTAGCCATTCATTTATTTAATGACATCATTAATCCCATTTTTACGTGACTAAAATAGTAATATACCTTTCCGTATTTACAATATACACCCTTCATATTTACAATATAAAATCTCTATTTTTTCTTTAATCGTACATAACCCTCCAAATATTTTATGGAGATTTTAGTTTAATAACTACTTTATTATTTCTTTCATAATTCAAACTCTTCCTATAATCTTCTTTATTTATTTATTTTTTAGGAAAAAGCCCCAATAAGTTATGTTCATTTCAGAAATATAAAGATTTAATTTCATCGGCCAGTGATTTAAATTCTTATATGGCCACCTTTTTTTAAATTTTTTTATCAATTTTTAATTTACGATTCTTGGATTATGGATGTCAACGGGTCGGGTTCCGATGGGTTTTATTGTATCTGTACTCATATCACTTTAAAATATTTGTACCCGTACACAGCCCAATACTCTTTGGGTACCTAATTATTATTAACTATTAACCATTGGTTATTCATATTTATTCGCAGGTTTCGGTTATCCACATGTATGTAACTTTGGCCAAACAAAAAAAATAGTTATTCTTATTGAAAATACGATGCAAATTCAAAACACGAAAAAAACAATACCGAATTATAAGATTTGAAATCTTAAAGCTAACAATTTAATTTTTTAATTAATTAATTCAAAGTTTCAGTACATAATATAGTATTAGTATTATAGAACAATACAAATACAAAAAAAGAAGGGATATCATATACAATATTATCAATAATTGATTAATTAATTTACTCTTTTGCCACTAATTTTTCTATATCTCGATTTACATCCCTAAAATAATTTACCATTTAATCTTCTAAGGTTGTGTTAATGTCATTCGGGTCAGTAAAGCCTTCATTTGAGTTGTCATATTTTATCAACACCCGTCAAAGTTAAAAAGACAAAGTAATGCATTATAGGTTGTTGATTTAAATTACAGAGAGTAACTTGGATGGACGAAAACCACCAATGCACTAAAGAGCGTTATTTTTTAAATACAAAATAATATTTACCTGTTGAACCGGTAAATTCGCTTATTTGAAAAAACATATGAGAGTCCCGAATTCACTATCGATTAGTGAAATGGAATCGCAATAAGTAAAGTTTAATTGTAGAAGGGAGGTTGAATACAATTAAAAACTTTTCTCTGATTTTAATCAAGTTACTTAGACAGTTTTTAATTGTTTAAGAATAACAGAGTATGTAAAAGATAGATATGACAATATCAAAGCAAGTAATGAATAGTAGCTGAGAATATAATTTTATTGATCATAAACTCACTAAGTGTTGATTGCGGAATGAACTAGTCAAGGCTAATCCAAATCAAACACTTGTGCTAAACTATTACAATTTGAGCTATACAGTAGTGGATAAACACGCTAACTGTTTACTCACTGCTCGAAGGTACGTACTTAGACAAGCTGTATTCACTGACAAACAAGTGAATAATACGTATCAACGGCAAACTTCTAAGTGCAAAGTACTGCTCTATTTATAGTGCAAATGTCTTGTGGAAAATCATGATCTTGGAATGACACGTGTCGCTGTTTGATTGGTTTGATCTCTGATCCTTGATTATTCTTTTGTCCCAAATTATGTTACCTCGAATATCACATCTTCCTTAAAACCAATCATTCACTGCCACGTGATCCTTCAAACATTCTTCAAGTACGAAGAACACTTGCTGACATATAAGAGTAGAGCACTTCGTACTTTATTGAATAGTCACTGAAGAAGCAGTAACTCTCCTCACTCACTGCGAGCTAACATGCTCTTGTAGAATGACTTGAAATATTGTTCTTCAATGACTAGTTGTTATTTGGGCAGTAACTTTTGCCTTATTCAATGTGAATATATAAAACTCTCGATGCTTGTATCAGCGACACACAAAGTTGAGTTTTAATCTTCCTCAGTATGTTAAATCCAGGAGTAGAATGAATGGTGATCATCAATTGTTAACTTCAGCAAAAGCAGCTTTGACACAAATCATTTCTTCATCAAGTTGTGTTTTATTGAGTTGGTCAGCAACTGATGACTTATCAGCGACCAGTAACTCAACAATCTCCCCCTAAATGATTGTGATCAAAGCTCCCTAGACAAACTTGTTGTTGATGAAGTTTAGAGTGATCAGAGACCAGCGAGTAATAACTTTAGCAACAACAGCTTTGATTTAATCATTTTCTTCAATGAGTTAGTCATCATTTGATCAGCAATCAATGACTCAACAATCTCCCCCTAAATGATTGTAATCGAAGCTCCCTAGACAGACTTGTTGCTTTAGAAATTTACAGTCAGTGCTTAAGAATTAAAGCATTCAGTGACTTATACTTGTGATCCATTCATTTTTCTTTTTGGATTCTTTTAACAAGATCTGAGTTTTGCACTTTGGTTTTCTCAAAAGATCAGATATTATTGATATTGTAAATGAAAGATATTACAAGTAAGATCAGTTTATAATTCATCTAATCTATTACAAACTATATATTTTTCCATATCTCTTCTTCCTTCACAATACCAAGCTCATCAGCTAGCTCGTATTTCTCTGTAGAGGGCAGAAATCTGAACTGTCTTGCTAATCCTTCTTCCAGAATAGCTTTTCTCATCACTGAATCCTTTGGAAGCATACTAACAGATCTGATCAAGTGCACAAGTTTCTCATGATCTATCTTTTCAAGCTCTGACTCTCTTTGAAATCTTAATACACCATTTAAGTCTCTATAGACGAGTCCCTTCACAACTTCAGTTACTTCAGTACTCTCAATTCTTAGCACACCATCAGGGATAGAAAGATCTAATCTTGAAGTGTTTGGAATTCTGTATATGCTGCTGGTACCTGATCTATACCTTGGGCTAGGTGGCTGCACTATGTCTTCACCATGTATGACAGTATCTTCTGGTCTGAGCAGCTGCAAATCCACCATCTTTTGAAATAATCGATCAATCTCATTTAGCACTTCTTTCTTGGCTGCACTTGATGAGTGACTCACAGCACGTCTGATCTCATTCCATTCCTCTCTGTGCATTTTGCAGACTTGATCCAGTGATATTGCTTGAGTCTCTGTGCCTCTGTGGATAAGTAGATGTGCATGAGATTTGTTCTTTGGTTTCTTCAGATGGACTTTGGTAATAGGAGCAGGATTTAATCTACCAGTCATTCTAGCTGCACACTTCTTTCTGTCTATTTCGTTCCATAGCTTATTCACTGATGGATTTACTCCCCCTTTCTTTTTCGACCCTTTTACCCTTTTCTCAGCATCAAGTTCTCTTTGTAGCTCAGATTTTTCAACATCCTCAAGAAACTTGGTCATTTTAAATCGAAATCTTCTTGCTGCTTTTTCAAAAACATTCCTCTTTCTCTTTCCACGGCCTCATCTCCACTTAATTTCAACAGATAAGCACGATCAGAATCAGATTGTTCTTTCAACCTTCTTTTTCTTTCTTCTTCTTCTTTGGCCTCTGCCTCAACATTTATTCTCAGAATCATTTGTCGCTCCATCTCTTGTCTCTCTCTGATCTTTCTAGCAATACGTTCTTCTTTGGTTTCTTCAGGATGGAGACTATCTGATGTGGATTTAGAAGATAATAAAAGAGCTGGAGCAAAGGACTCTGATATAGTGATCTCTGGTGATTGAGTAGCTACTGGTAGGGAAGATAAAAAGGTGGTAACTATAGTTGCTTCTGTTGGTTGTGTTGTTGATGTTATTGGTAATGTGATTTGTGGAGTTGCTGTTGTTATTGGTGTTGCTATTGTTGTTGTGGTTGTTGTGGTTTCCTCAGATATGACAATATCCAATTGAGGCTCTGGTGAAGGTTCAGGGTTTTCCAGAATTGTTTATAGCTGATGCATGGTTGTTATTGGGTTGATCTCTATGACATTTTTTATTTGAGCTGTTGTGGGTGAATCAGGCTTATCAAGTATGGTTTGAAGATGAGACATAGTTGTTGTTATATCCTCCTCACTGATGATTAGCTTTCTGTGCTTGGAGGAGGTGGACCCTGATGTAGACGTTTTGCTGGTCCTTTTTCTTTTGATTAAGATAGAAGAGATGTGTAGCTGATCCTCCATGTGTTCATCAGTATCATCTTCTTGGTTATCAGCATCTTCATCTTTCTTATCATTATTGTCATCATCTCCATCATTTCCATCATCATTATCATCTCCATCATTCATGATAACATCATCATCAGCATCTCTATTCATCCATTGCCAGCGAGCTAGTTTGTAGCTCACCGACTCCCCCTCAATCCTTGCTGCCTCATCAGCAGCCCACTCCTTGATCTTTTCATCATACATCCTGAGTTCATCTGGATGAAACTCAGGAAAATTAATTTCATCAAACTCATACTCCTCCTCATCATCTTCTTCCATTTCAACCCAAAGTAGCTCAACTTGTAGCTCAGCTTCCAGTTCTGACTTTTCAGCGATAGGGCGAAGAGAGAAAGATTCCAACGGAATATTTATGTGGTCAGCATCTTCATTGATGAAAGCAGTATTATCAGCAACCAAACTCTCCCCCTTTTCATCATAGAAAGATGCCACACACTCCTTGATCCAGCGATACAACTTTTTGTTATCAATCCGGAGAGCAGCAACTTCAACTTTAGTAGCATGATGGTGTGCGATTATGGAAGAAACAATTTTATCAGTGGCCTCAATATACTTTGAAACAGAAGCTGTCATTTCCTTTTGTTGAGCATAGAGAACTTTGATGGTTTCATCATGTATGTTGAAATTCATGTTTGTCATGGCAATGGCATCAGAGAGAGCCTTGGACTGAGTATTCAGTAACTGAGAATGAGAGACGTCAGCATTTGTTAAAATGTTTATCTTGTTACTAACCTCTGAGCTCCAGGTAGGAATAGGTTCATAGATATTTGTTAGAGCTTTGACAGCAGAGGTGAGATCAGCAACTTGGCCTTTGAGAGATTCCCTGTCTTCAGTGAGAATCTTGATTTGTTGCTAAGATGATGCAATATAATCCATCAGCAGCTTCTCAGAAGTGGAGGGAGTGGATGATGGAGCTTTATCATCAGCTTTAGGAGATGGAGGTGGATGTGATATTTGGTGAATTGGTGATTGTGGTGGTGTAGGTAAGGGTTTGGATTGTGCTCCTTGATCCCCTACACCCATGGTAGTTTCAATAAGGGGATCATCACCAACTATTTGAGATATGTTATCACTGGAGAGAGACATTTCGTCTAGCTCCTGGATTGGTGAAGAAACAATAGTAGATGGTGGAGCAGGAGGGAGTGATGTGGATGCAGCAGCAGTAAGTGATGGTTGAGGTGCTTCATCTTCAGAGGTGGAGGTATCCATTGGTTGGGTTTCCTCGTCATCACCATCTTGTGCTCTAGCTAATGGATCATCGAAAACAGAAGGTTCAACCTGTGTCTCTCCCTGTGACTAGAGAGAGACATTGGCAGCTGGTGTAGTGATAGATGAGAGGTGGCTCGAGTCTGTAGCCGATGGTGTGACATCAACATTGAGTGTGTTATCACCCGCTGATGCCACTAGCCCTTTATCTGAAATGTCATCCTTTTGTGAGGATGACAAGTAGCTGGTGGGATGACTCGATAAGGGGGTGTGGGTTGCACCCGAATCACTGCTAACAATGGGTTGAGCCATTGAAGCTGTTTGTAGGTTTCCCTTTTTAGAATCACTGGACTTTCGGGAGTCCAGCGAAGCAGTTGAAGGCTTGGGTTTATCAGGAGTGCCTGCAGGGACTGAACGTTCAGTCTCTGCTTCACCCTTGGCGTCTTTAGACGAATTACTTTTGCTATGTCCCTGCTCCTTTAATGTCAGGGACCCTAATTTGGATTTTTTCTTGGGAACAGTGGATGTTTTATTGATTGGTGGTTTAACCACAGTAGTTACTGGGGGTTTTGTCTGTGACGTGGTCAATGGGGGACAGAAGATGACGTATGTACAGTTTGTAAAGGCTGAGGTGCAAGTATCCCCTTTGATTTCATGAATTCAAGGAGAGACACATTCGCTGGTTTAGAAAATATTTGAGAGCCAACCAGAGTAGGTTCGAATCCTTTGAATCGGACTCTTTCATACTCAGGAAATTGATCTTTCAAGATCAGTGAGAGGAACCTACAGTATGGAACATACTTGCTTCTGGTGTTCTCAGCGACTCTATGAACCAACTCGTTAAAGATCACACTTGCATAATCAACTCTTAGAGAGTTGATCAGTGACCAGCTGATTTGTGCCTCTAGGGTGCTGAATTGATCATAGCTCCCCATTTTTGTGCCCAAACATTGAATAAAGTTTGAAAATAGGGCATTCCACACACCATCCATTTTGGTTTTATATACCTGGATATTCCTCTTCTCGAGGATGCATGTCATCATGGCGATATCAAATCTAGAGACTCGTCCGCTCGTCGTGTACTTCCCATCAAATGAACAAGCTATAAGCTTGTGTAGGATCTGTAGGACAAAGGGGGTCGTATCTCCTCTGGAGTGTAAAGATCCAGGTGCTGAGCAAACTGGGCTAGTGACAAAGTGAGTAGGCTGCCCATGTATCTAAATGTGAGCAAACTACTGTCAACTCTACTCCCTGGCTCGAATGTGTATGTGGTCATAAACTCGGTGATCATTTCCATATACACTGGCTCGTCTATGCTGAATAGTCTTTTTAAAGACTCAAATTATTGGCCATCAATCGGATAACTAGTCAAACTTTCCAATCTCTGTCTAAAACTCAATGTCTGTAGTTTGTCCCAATCTATGTATCTGAAATGGCCATATGATTTATCCCTCCATACTCGTGCCATATGGTCGTACTCTGGTGTGGCACTAAGGTAGGCAAGAGATCCTGCAAGTGGCCGTGCTGGGTTTAGTTTTGACTTCTTCATGGTACCTGAGAAATATGAGAGATTTAAAGTAATAGATTCTCAAGAAGGATAAAATCTAAAGCACTTATTTAAATTTCCTATGGAAAATTTTAAATGAGGGCTTTAAATTTTAACAGTCTAAAGATTACAGTAAATATCAAATGTCCCCAAGTGATCAATAATTAGTTTAAACAAGTACTAAGGAAATCATTAATATGTGAAAAATATATAGTCATGAAGTGGCAATAGCTTTATTGTGAAGTAATGTAATTTACAAAGTTTGGCGTTACCCAAATTTGAAATATCATTATCTCACATTTCATAATCATCGGTAAGTTTTGACCTTTAAAAGTTGAAGTAAGATTTTTGAATAAAATTGATTTTGTAAAAAGAGATCAATACTTCAAGTTGACTTTTCAGGTCAAATTTTCCGTGAAATGATAATTTACAACACTCGTATGCCAAAATTATATCCTATAACCTAAATATGACCTAGACCATTTCTAGCATCTCCTAATTGGTAACCAAGCTTAGGTCATGCAACGGGGGTTATGTCATCCATGGGTAGGATTTATTTCAAGACTTTTGTTTTTCTAAATAATGATTTTCTATATATTTTGTTTACTTTGACTAGTCATGCAAGTACAAGATTCTAGCAAGAATTTCCAAGTGACTTTTATTCACTATTCTATTTAGGCCAACTAGCTAATCTTTTGTTTGACTTTCAAAAGTCATACTTGCTAATCCTAATTCATTCACATTGTGCAATTAACATAGAGTAATCATTCAAATTACCATGAATATTTAAATACCTAACAACTACACTTACTTAAGCAAGATTATAGACTTAATTAATTTTCATTATCTTAATAAAGTCAAACATGTATGATTTAGCATAGGTAAGTGGTAGTAATATGCAATTCCTAAGCATGTAACTAAGGGAAGTGGTAATTCCTAGTTACTAACTTAGCTAATTTCATAAAGTATGATATTCAAAGTTCAAAGTAAGTTCCTTATGATCATACCTTTGTTGTAGTGCTTAAAGCTTCAAAATGATTGTACAACCGAGAACAATGTGTAACAAGGAGCTCAAAAGGACACAAGATTGTAGAGTTTAATGGGATTTTAATGGTGGTTCATGGGTGCATGGTGGTGGCCGGCCATGGGGTTTCAAAGGGAGGAAGGAGATGTTTTTTATTCTTTGATTTTGAATAATGAGGGTGCATGGAAGCTTTGATGGTCCCCTAGGAATATATGTCCTAGTTCTAAGTACCATATTCCTTACATGGTCCCTAATGTACTTCAATCATTAAAACTTAATAATCTAGATTAATTTCTAATGCCCTACTAACAATGATTACGAATCTTAAGAATATTTATTGTAACTCGTTACTTGTTAGTTTCTTGTTACGTTATAAATAATTTAAGAGACGCGCAAATTTTTGCGGGACGATTATAATTAATGTAAAACATTAAACTTATGATTATTATATTTTTCAAATTGTTTGACTAGCGTTGACTTGTTGAATGTACATGTTTTGGCTAAAGGCTTAACTTTGCACATTCTTTTGTCGCACGCATATTTTTAGGCAAAAATTTTAAAAAGTTTTTTTTAAAAAAAAAAAAAAAAAAAAAAAACTTCCAAAAATTTATTATATATATTAAATATTAAAAAAAATTATGTTCGTTTAAAGTTGCGAGCCTCGACCTCTCAGGAGAGAATTGTTTCAAGATTTGTCCCGATCTCTCCATAGGGAAAGAGTTGAGATTTGTTCCCTTAAACGAACGTTTTTAGGTACAAAACATTTTGAAAGTTCCCAGATGACGTTATAAATTAAATAATGACTGCTCTCTATGGCCCCCAGGGCTTCTCGTTCTTCATATCCTAAATCGACAAGATCACTAATTAACTTATTATATGCCTTTCTCATTTTCTTAGGGTTTGACAATCCGTCACGAGTTCCTTGGCCTTTATAATTTAGGTCGTGATTGAGTTTATCCATGATCTCCAGAAATGCTTTCTCTTCCTGTGAATCAGGTTCTCCGGTTGTAGAATTGACCATTCTATAGAGTTCACTAATTAGGGCTTTTTGTGTGGAAGTGAAAGGGTATTTGGTGAAAGCGAAGATTTTAACAAGCTTAACGTGAAGGTTTTTCCGTTTAGCGAAGAAAGCGATGTCAGGTCTTTTTGCGGTATCAGGAAAAACATCTCGCAATTTTGAGATCAAGTAAGAGGCGGGATCAACGAAGAATGGAATTTTACCAGGGATGATGATAGGAATCATCGGGTTCTGTTCTACCCAGAATTCAAGTTCATTGATTATTGCAACAACATTATGATTTATTAATATCATGGATATTGGATGGAAATCCATGTTGACAAGCGATTCAAGAAGTAGATCTAAATCTGCAATAAACTTGAGTTCCTGGTCTCTGAAATTGGTGGAAGTGCTTTCGCATTCATGATTTAACAGGCGAGATAAGAATTTGAGTTGTTCGTCAAGATTGGTAATCTTTTCTTGTTGGTCATATGAAAAAGGAAGGTTGGAGGAGTCTAATTTCCTAACGAATGCCGTATAGACATCTATTCTGCGAGAAGGATTAAAGGATGCGCCGAGGTGGCGTTCTTCAGAACAAGGTTTTTCTGGCTCGACTGATGGAACTTTATCCACCACTCGATAGATGGTGTATTTGTGTTCTTGTGAAAGGAATGGAAAAATACCGTCATTATGAGAATTTGACAGAGTGTTGTCATACACTGATGTTTTAGGAATGAGGGTGATTAAGTCACATAATTTCGGAGGTTTTTCTTCATAATCTTCTTTGGGAGGAGTATTGAAGTGGATAGAATTTGGCATTTGAGGCGAATGCAAAGTTTCAAAGTGATCTTCTGGAGATGATGCCAGGTCAGGCAACTGATCCGTGTCATCAAGGTCCAGGCAATGTTTTGGAATAGAAAGTGAGGTCCTAAATTCTTCTAGGGTTTCGGAGGTTTCTTTAGCTTGAGAGGAAGAGGGTGAAAAGAAATCAGATCCTATTTCTTCTACTAGGTAGTTAAAGAATTCCGTATCGTCCATTGCTGTCAGTTCGTCTTTTGAAATGAGGTAAGAAGTGGGTTTTCGATTTGTCATTTTAAACTAATACTATCCTAATTAACTAATATTGAATTAATACTAAATTACTCAAATTAACTTTCAAAGGATACCTGGAAAGGTTTCGTTCGGAAGGATCTCCTAAATACTACTACTTAAGGTGGCTTTAAATTGTACACTTGTGATTCCCCGGCAGCGGCGCCAAAAACTTGTTGCACCCGCAATCGGTCGTTGTGGTTTCTGATGGTGATGCGGGCACAGCAGGGGTTTTAAATTTGTATTTAGCGGGGCTTAAATTATATGTACTACCTACTCTGGTTAGTAAGCGATAAGTATAACCTAAGATCGTTCTATGAATCCACACGTGTGGGCAATTTAAGTTAGCACTTTCGGTAGGGAAATATTTAGGATAGAACAAAGTAGGTAGGTTTTGGGGGTTTTAAACTAAAGACAAGTAATTAAAATGCAGGAAATTAAAGTACAGGAAAGCAGATAAAGATAAATATGTGATTGTTGAGATTTCGATAATTAATATTTCAGGATGACAGAATAAATAGGGATGATACTAATGTGGCAACTAAACTATTAGGCGTAAACTCTAGAACCCTACCAACTCAATTTCCCATTGGCATGTCACTAGGAACTAGCTTATCATGATTCTGATCGGAGCAATACGCAAACTTCCAATACTTATCTAGTTGAAAGATAAACAATCTATTTTGGTTTTATACCGAGGTGCATGAATCAGTAGCGTATCGTCTCATAGGTCCGACCTTTCTTAACTCCTAAAAATAGTTTAATATTCGATTAGCACATATTTAATAATTTTGTAAGTCTAGACCGCATATTTTGTAAGATTTGGTGTTTTAAGAATCCTAGGTCATTACGACGTTATTCTTATTTCAAAGTCTAATTATCATTCAATTAAGTTCTAGTTACTTCGACTTATGATTCAAATCTCTCCTTTTCAAACAGTTATACATCCCCGGATTATTCGCAGTTTGTTAAAACGTGTTTCATATGCGGACCATGCCTTTCAATGATAGACAGTGTACTTTACATAGTAGTTCCACGGTTTCTCATATCAACATGCGGTCAAGAGTAATTGACAGTGAAAGTGACACTCTAGCTAATTAAATGTAAAGCAGTGCAGAAATGTAAACCTAATATATACAATGAGTGGTTTCAATGTGTCTTACTTATTGCATGTCATGGGCATAGATAACTACTTACCATATTTAAGGTTGATCAGGTCCTAATTACTAGGTTGCAGTCACGTGGATAACCAGAAAGGGTACTCCATAAATTAAACTTGAGTTCATAAAGTCTTGACGTTACAAGGGTTAATAATTCCTATTTTATCTGAACGTGTTTTACGAACATCATTTTATAGTGTTTTGACTCTCGTAGGATATACCAGTTAGTTATGAAGTTGTATTATCCTCTTGGAATTCCAACTATTAAACCAGAGCTGATTCCAGAGATATAACTACCTTCGGTCGTTTACCGACTTCCATACATTTGTACTTCGCCTTAAAGTGTTTCCAGTACTATATCGGATAAACAGTCGAATAGGGGTCGTCATATCTCTTTACGATTGTCGTGCATTAATTATATAATGTCATCCTTACTTATAATAATCTATATCATCAACAATCACAATAATAAACTACTCGCAATTCATGGCGACAAATATATCACATACCAAGCAATAACACATGATTAAAATATGAATAAAGCAAGTATGATAAAGGTTTAGATATCACCCGAAAATAAATGCGCAGCAGCGTATTATTATGATTGACAATTCGTTTACACGTACAAAGATGAATCTTCAAAAACAACCTCCTAATGTTCGTTCTAGCCTCTATACTAATCCGTAGATTAATTACAATAATCATAGACTAAAGAATAAGAGAATTTCTAGAGTGAGAAAGTGGAAATGGAGAGAATATGCATAAGGATGCAATATATTTTTGAGTGTGAGAGTGTATATGAGTGTGTGTTCAAATGAGACGTAGGGGCTACTATTTATAGGCCAAATATGGCTCACATTAGCATCCTTAGGCTCACATTAGAAAAAGGTGTGAAAGGTGGTGCACCGGGTACGAAAAAGTAGCGAAAGGTGGTGCACTGGGTACGCGAAAGTATGAAAAAGCGGAAAAGAGACGGGTGGTGGAGGCCGGTGCCGCCCACCATGCAGACGGCGGCGGCTGGTGGTTGGCCGGCGGCGGCTGGCTGCCACCCGCCCCGTTGCGCCGTCTTTTGCTGCGTTGCTCGATTCGCGCGTATCTTCTTCGTTCGGTGTCCGTTTGTGTCGATTCTTTTTTTGTTGGATTCGTAATTCAAAAACGAAGACTTTGATGAAAAGTACCTCCAAAAATATATCTCCTATCTCCAGATATTGCGTACGGATCATTTGAATCTTCCAGCGGGCGTAGAATCTTCATTCTTCATCCGTTTTTGTTGATTCTTCTTCTGTTGGATTCGTATTTTGAAAACGAACATCTTGGAGCAGATGGATGTTGGTGATGGGTACTTTTGTCTTGAAATCTCGTTTTGATGCGTGGAATCTTCGTTTTTCATCCGTTTAGCTTGATTTTTGTCGTGCAACCTTGTTTTGACCATCTTGGCACAATATCACTGATTTGTATTGTTTTTGAGTTTAAAATGCCAAGAATCATTCCAGAATGAGAGAGATATCGGTAGTAAAAACATAACTTTTTACGCGATATCAGTTGTATAATCATTCCTCTGTCTGGTGCAAGTTGCAATGGTTCCCCAGAATTTCCTTGGCAGCAACTCCAGAAACTTCTCAACAACAAATCTCTGGTCCTTACCTATACCAGCCTTCTCCATCTTGTTCATTAGTGACTGGTATTCGGTATAAGTAGAGGATAGAGACTCATTGGGCTCCATGGCAAACAACTCGTACTGGCGAGTGAGATTCACTTCCCTGCATCGAATAATATCAGGAGTTCCAATATAGATATTTCTCAGGGTATCCCACATGTCTTTAACAGTTTTACAAAGTCTAACAGATTCAAACACTTCATCAGGGAGTGCCATGACTATGTAGATTTTAGCTTGTTTATCCAGTCTAACCAATCGTCTATCCTCATCTGACCATTGTTCCTCTCTATTGGGCACAACCATTTCTGGTATAGCAGGAGTAGTAGCTGTAGCAATGACAGCAGGAACAATTGTGGTTGGAATCTGGGGACCATTGGTTATTGTATTGCAAAGACGATCATCAACGAGGTCCAAAAACATCATCATCCGGGACATCCAGGTTTCAATCCTAGAGGGATCAAACGCTGGAGGTTTGGTAGTAGAACCATTTCCCTTTTGATACTCAGAGTCAACACAACTGTACTTTACTGATTCCATTGCAGATCTGGTTAATTGATTTAAACCAACTTTGCTCTGATACCAATTGAGAGTCCCGAATTCACTATCGATTAGTGCAATGGAATCGCAATAAGTAAAGTTTAATTGTAGAAAGGGGGTTGAATACAATTAAAAACTTTTCTTTGATTTTAATCAAGTTACTTAGACAATTTTTAATTGTTTAAGAATAGCAGAGTATGTAAAAGATAGATATGACAATATCAAAGCAAGTAATAGATAGTAGCTGAGAATATAATTTTATTGATCATAAACTCACTAAGTGTTAATTGCGGAATAAACTAGCCAAGGCTAATCCAAATCAAACACTTGTGCTAAACTATTACAATTTGAGCTAAACAGTAGTGGATAAACACGCTAACTGTTTACTCACTGCTCGAAGGTACGTAGTTAGACAAACTGTATTCACTGAGAAACAAGTGAATAATACGTATCAACGGTAAACTTCTAAGTACAAAGTACTGCTCTATTTATAGTGCAAATGTCTTGTGGAAAATCATGATCTTGGAATGACACGTGTCGCTGTTTGATTGGTTTGATCTCTGATCTTTGATTATTCAGTGGTCCCAAATTATGTTATCTCGAATATCACGTCTTCCTTAAAACCAATCATTCACTACCAAGTGATCCTTCAAACATTCTTCAAGTACGAAGAACACTTGCTAACATATAAGAGTAGAGCACTTCGTACTTTATTGAATAGTCACTGAAGAAGGAGTAACTCTCCTCACTCACTATGAGCTAACATGCTCTTGTAGAATGACTTGAAATATTGTTCTTCAATGACTAGCTATTATTTGGGCAGTGACTTTTGCCTTATTCAATGTGAATATATAAAACTCTCGCTGCTTGTATCAACGACACACAAAGTTGAGTTTTAATCTTCCTCAGTATGTTAAATCCAGGAGTAGAATGAATGGTGATCATCAATTGTTAACTTCAGCAACAGCAGCTTTGACACAAATCATTTCTTCATCAAGTTGTGTTTTATTGAGTTGGTCAGCAACTGATGACTTATCAGCGACCAGTAACTTAACAACATACCTGTACAATTTTAAATAATTTATTATTATTAAATATTAATACAAATAATAAAGCAATATCATACACAATATTGTCCCTATTAATTAATTAATTAATTTGAACTTATCAATCCAAAATCTATCACAATTCAAATGCTTAATACATTTTTCATTTAAAAATAAAACAATACAAACTGGTGTACTATACACCAACACCAAAACGCTTATTAAATTCATATAACACATCCATATAAGACATATCATAAAGTTAACCTGCAAATTTTGCGGGTCTTAAACTAGTATATATATATAATCGAAAGAAAAAAATTTGAAAAGTAGCTAGCTGTTATAAAACATTTTTCCTATAATCTCGCAGAAAGTCAACAACCATACTCTCACATTAGCAATATTTTGGAAACCGGTTCAACAGTTCCGGTTCGATCGGTCGGACCAGAAAAATATAGATTTTCAGCTCCAAAAGAACCGGTTTTTACCCATGTTTGACCAGTCAACGAGCCGTCTAGTTTTCCAGCTGGACCCGGTTGGACCGGTAACCGGAACCGGAATTAAATCAGGTTTAACTTTTTTTTTAGCATACCAAAAAGGTTGAAATCAATACCAAAAAAGCTTCTTATTTCTTTTACATTTTTATGGTGTTAAAAATAAAATTATGGAGTATAACTCTTTCCGTCTCAAAATAAGTATTGACTTTCAATTATTTTGGAGTTTAAGAAATTACATTATCTACTAATGAATATGAAATTTTTATCTTTGCTTTTTGTATAGATTCCCATTTATCAGTTTTGAGAAAATGTATACTAATGGTAAAATGGTAAAGTTAATATACTATTTTTAAAAGTTGATATTTATTTTGGTACAAATTAAAATGGAAAGTTGTATACTTATTTTAAGACGGGGCAAGTATATTATTTTAGTTAATTATAATATAACTAATTACACTCCCTCCATCCCACCTCAAATATTCACAATACTATTTCCGGTTGTCCAAATAAGTGTTTTTTGCATTTTCAACCAATCGAAAGAAATTTTAGTGAAAAGGTATATTATTTGATTAGTTAAAAGTGTAGTTATTGGACAATCGTATAACTGTGTGTAAGTTAAAGTGTACACTTTAAATGAGACGGATGGAGTACTATTTATTAGTAAGTTTTAATTTAATATAAACTCAATAATGAAAATTTGCGTCGTTGGGTGATTACATGTGGAGTTAAATAGTTAGTAATGATAAAAAAAGTTTAATGATTTAACTTAAATATAACACAAAATAGTTTTTAAAATTTCTGTGTAAACATACTTAATTGTAAAAGAATAAATACATTAAACTAATACGGAGTATTTGTTATAAAATAATACGGAGTATATGATATTATATGATGCATAGTATAGGATTATAATCAAGCATGAGGGTTAAATCAAGGTTTTCAGGATTGGGATCCTACGTATGATCTTTTTGTCTTTGCAAGATCGGAGATCCTATCAAAATATCATTTTTTAAACAAAGATATATAAATTTTTGTAGAAAACTAATATTAGTGAAATTAATCTAACATCCAAACTTTCATATTACAAAGGTGATGCAATTTGTCAACATATATTTCTCGAACGATAAACGTACTAAAACAAAAGATAGCGGCATAGTACAATTGCACCAAAGTTTGAGAGTAATGCTGGCAAATTCTGCTCATATTATAACTTACGTGAATCGTTATATATATTACGGTAAATCGTTATATATTATAACTTACGTGAATCGTTATATATATTACGGTATTATAACTTACGTGAATCGTTATATATATTATAAACCTAACATCTCACAAACAATATAAAACCTATGAATTCACTCAACAATTTTGTTGACTTTTTACCATATTTTTCAGGGAATTAGCTACACAAGTAAGAATGCATACATATGGAGTTAGACGACCCACGAAGAATTAGGATGCCATCTTTTGAAAAAATCAGGATTTCCTTTGTATAACTAATTTACATTATTCATACCTATGAAATCTTCTTTTGAATTATGTTTTCACAACTGGTTGTATTTTACAATACTATTCCTACGACTTTGACGAGTCGTAGCTTTTTGTAACAAACGATTTACTTAAATGGCATTTTAATTTATTTGTTCAGCAATAATCATCCGCTCTAATGCATGAATATCCAATGTTAACGTTAGCACCCCCGCTTACTCTAATACTTCTGCTAATCACGATTAACGAATTTAGAGGTGTGACACAACCTACCGGACCAGTACATTCGAGCACCTCTTATTTGTGGTCCCAGGGGTAATAAGAACAAAATAAAACTAGGATAAATTAATAACTGAATTGTTGTTACACACATAATTTGTCCTACGGATACATATATATACATAACGAATGGTTGCGAGTGAACCATTGCAATGTTTGGTGGTGTCGTTTGGTGGTAACTGCCACCCTTCAATGGTTGTCAACGGTTGTACCTTTTTGATCAACCATTGCACTGCTTCACTTTAATCTATTTAACCATCTAATCCCTAAACTAATTTGTAATTACAATTTACATACTAAATATGTTTAGTTTAATTTCCAACATTCTCCCCCTTAAACTAAACATAGTTTAAGTGAGGTCTTCAATTCTTCATTTGAGCATTTGATTTTCCTTCATCTTATGTTTGATCTTTTGAAGTGCCTTTGAAACAATAGTGCTCCAAAATGTCTTGACTTTAGGCTTTCTTCCTTTCTCATAAACTTCATTCTCTTTGACTTGTTCATCTACCATACTTGGTTCATCATTGTCGTCTTTTTCTTCTTGATCATATCTTCCTTCATCTTCATCTAGTAATATTTTTCCAAACTTCGTGTCTTCATCACCATAAATTTTTGCAAACAATTTGCTTTCATTTGTTGGCGTATCCTTGCTAAGCTTTCTTTGTATCTTATTGAAACTCATGGATGTCTTCGAGATCTTTGTCGGCATAGTGTCCAAGTTTGTTGCAATTATAACATCTCAATTCACTTGCATTCCTTGTAAATTCTTCTTCATCTTGAGGGAATTCCCTTTCTTCATTGTAGCTCTTAAATGTATCTTTCAAATGATTCTCGTCTCTTTCATGTTCTCTAGTATTGTCACGACCTCGATTATGTGGTGGAACATATTTTCCTCTTCCTTGATTATCATAGTAATGTCCTCGACCATTATTGTTGTAGTGCCTTGCCAATAGTAGCTTATCTTGATGTTCGAAGTCTTTTCCCTTCTTAACCTTTACTCTTTCTTCAAAGGTTTTCAATCTACCAATAGCTTCATCCAGAGTCATGTTATATGGATCGGAGTATTGCTCTATGGATGCGACTATTTGAATAAACCTCTCGGGCACAGAATTTAGCAGTTTTCGTACATGGGTTGATTCATCAAGCGTTGATCCAAGGCTTGTCATCTTTGAAGTAATACTTGTCATCTTTGCGGTGAATGAATCAATGTTGTCATCTTCCTTCATTTGCAACCTCTCAAATTCGGACTTAAGGGTTTGTAGCTTTGCTTTTTGTACTCGATCCACTCCAACATTTCTAGTCTTCAATGTATCCCAAACTTCTTTTGCACTTTTGCTATTTGTCACTTGCAATGTCATATCTTCGGATAGTCCTTGAAATAGATATGCAATTGTAGTCTTGTCTCGCTTTTCATCGATTTGAGTCCCAAGTGTAGGCTCAATCATATCCCATAATCCATTTGCTTGTAAAATAATCTTCATTCTTATCGACCATATCGTATAATTTGTTGCATTCAACAACGGGCATTGAAAATAGGGTGTCGATCCCATCCCCTTAATCATATTGTTATTTGAGATATCACCTTGTTCTCCTTCTTTTCCCACAGTCATTTTAAAAGGTTTCTAAGCAATCTTAATTCCAAACTATATTCTCCTTTAATTATCTTTCTAGTATAATAAGTAATATATTTACTAGATTATTATTATACTATATCAATTAAAATAATAGAAACGTTGAAATAAAAATTTATTTCCTAACTTAATAAAAGTGGAGGGTTTTTTTTTTAATTTGTGGAACCTGGTTCTTTTGAGTTTTGACCCGTCCCTTTCCTGCGAGACCTTTATTCTTCTTTTTCACGTTCCTTTATCTTCTTCTTTACTTGCGACTGTCGGCGCTTCTTTCCTTTTTCCGGTTAATCGGCGGCGTAACCAACCCTATTCTCTCTTCTCTCTTTCAATAACTTCAAATACTAACTTCTGATTTTCTGTTGTTTGGAAACGGCAAACAATTTCTGGAACAGTCTTTTTCAAACGGCGATTGGAAACGGCAATCGTATAACGGCGATTGTAAAAAGCAATTGTAAACGGCAATCGTATGAACACTGAAATGGCGATTGTAAACGGAAATCAGTATGTATCTTAATCTGTGCTCTGATACCACTGTTGTCCCAGGGGTAATCAAGAACAAAATAAAACTAGGATAAATTAATAACTGAATTGTTGTTACACACATAGTTTGTCCTACGGATACATATATATACATAACGAATGGTTGCGAGTGAACCATTGCAATGTTTGGTGGTGTAGTTTGGTGGTAACCGCCACCCTTCAATGGTTGTCAACGGTTGTACCTTTTTGATCAACCATTGCACTGCTTCACTTGAATCTATTTAACCATCTAATCCCTAAACTAATTTGTAATTACAATTTACATACTAAATATGTTTAGTTTAATTTCCAACATTATTCACACCATTAATTCAAATCTTGAATCTTCTATTGCAGGATTGAAATTATTGCCAAACCATGGTTTGACCCATTGAAGAACCTTAAAAAAGGCCACAGAAGGATACAGAATGACA
Source organism: Pseudognaphalium luteoalbum (assembly GCA_963422505.1). NCBI lineage: Eukaryota > Viridiplantae > Streptophyta > Magnoliopsida > Asterales > Asteraceae > Pseudognaphalium > Pseudognaphalium luteoalbum. Next base: position 57,755,283 of record OY730196.1, read on the forward strand.
CATGTAGACTAGCCCATAAGATACATGGATGACACATGCAGACTTATCAAGTTTTTGTATAATGGGGTAATAATCACGAGCAAATGGTATCATTTTTGTTTACACATTTTAGTATACTTTAATGCAGTTCATTCAATGAGTGGTCCAAAAAATGAAGTAACTATGGTGGTTGTCGTTGAATATATTACGTTTTGAACTTTGTACATCATGTTTCAATTTATCTTCCATCAAGTAGAAGACTCATAAGCACATCTTGATTATAATTGAAGAAACATAGTTACTTGATATGATATATAAACAAGAGGGGACAACTTGGACACGTTTATTTGCATACGGGTCAGTTGGGTCCAAGTTTACCTTTTTAAGCGTTGATTTGGATATGTTTTTATCTCTAAGGATAAACTGAGAGGGGAATATATATAGTAGCAAATCGGAAGTGCATTATAGGACAGAAGTTGCCCTATATATTAAAACATGAAAACTAATTTACTAAAAAATATATTTATTGAGTACTTATGTTTTTGTAATCGTATATGACACACTATCTATAGAATAAGATAACATGTAGATAGAAGGTATGTCAAGCCAGTCTGACTTGAACGGTACCCAAAAAAAAAACATCATCATCCTTTTACACATTAAAATATTACATAACATGCTCATTTCGTCATAGTAAATCTAAACGAATTAAACCCAATATAAACTCATGCTGACATCTTTTCTTTGTTAGTACATGACAGGTTCGAGATATTAGAAAGGAAGCAAGTAGTTTTATATAAGAAATTTTGATAAATAATCTGTATAGAACTACAAGTTTCATCTTATAAATGGATACTCAAAGCTCATAAATTACAATCCTACTGTAACAGAAAGATAAAGATTTGAGCATCACAAGGGTTTGCTAAGAAGCCCGTGCATCATTCAACCTCCCTATGATCCTCAAACCCTTACTTAATCTTCGATTATAAGTACGATATCTACAATTTTAATACATGAGTTTTCTGGTGGATAATGGTAGGTTGTTTAATTTTCATAGTTGTTTGTCCATTTTGCTTAAAGAGAGTCTTCATTGATGCAGATTATTTAGCATAGATTAGGTGTATGGTGCTATTGTACCATGCGGTGGCTTGTGTCCAGGGCTAAATACAGAGATCCGAGATGTAAGTCCCCTCTTCTCTTTTGTAACATCAGCCCTTTGATAAGCGTCTCCTTTTATAGGCTTTGGTAGAACTGACAAGATTGGTTGGTTGGGTAGTTGTTCAAACTGGAATTATGGTTGAACAAGTAATATTTTAGTACTGGTCAAAATGGGTTGGGTTTGACCCGTATACAATTTCAATATTTCTATACAATTTGTAATAATAATTACAAACACACTATTATTTACATTAAAGATTTAAGTATTTCTAATGTGTTTGTTGACCCGTTTAATACTTTCTTTATAGCATGGTAGGTCAAATAAACTCATAAATGCAGTCCAAGCAGATATCCATACTACAATAAGGTGGATTCTATTGCGATCTATGCCAGATGAAGAGGAAGAATTTGACGTACTGCTTCAACAAGCTGTAGCCTCGGGTCTATTTTGTGAAGCCTGCAACTCTGCAAGCATCGGAAGATATGGAAGCGCTTTAAGTTGTCCCAGTAATAGGTGAAGAAACAGTTGACCCATATGTCCCACTGGTCACGTTAGGAACAAAAAACATAGACGAAATACTAGAAGACCACAAATTTAACGAGGTGAGGTCTTTATTGATTCAATTATTATGATAATATCTAATCATGAGCTGGAAATTTATAATTTCCATTCATGTTATTTGATTTTTTTTATCTCGGTGAGTGTCAATGCACGTCTGCAAAGGATCTAATGGCTTACTTGATGAAGTTGCAGTCCAATATTAATGAAGTTAGTAACTGGGTGCATTTGACTCATGTTTTTTGCTAATTTTGTTTTACGAAGCCTCATAGGTTGATAATAATCATAGATGATCCATTCAAGTAATTGGGTTGAAATTGCCACTTCCTACATGGTTATTTGGTCTACTGATGGAATAAGGGTTGAACAGAGAGAGTCCCAGAGGTTTCATAGAAATTTTCGTTCCTCTTCATATTAACATGTTTATAAAGAAGTATTCTTTCAATTAAAATGCTTGCTTCATGGTGAAGTATAATTTTGTTTTTAAAGCTTTTGGTAATGCAGAAGTTGTAGGAACAAGTCAAGGTGGGATTCACTTTCTTTTGCTATTTCTTATTGGAACATATTTGCTGCAAAGCTCTCGTGTTTGTCAACTATCAGATCCTCCTTAGAGGAATTATGATTGTTTCTTCATGATTTGTGTCACACCACCGGAGGTAACGGGGGTGACCCATTTCATCAGATATATTTTTTAATGTGTATTTGTTTACTTATTTCACATGTTTGGCCAATTTCACCAGATTTCTTCATTAAATGTCAATAGTAATTGGCATTAAGAAGTCCGCGGCAAGGTTCAAGTGTAATCGAGTACAGAGATTACCTCTAATCAAATGAAGTACTAATGTCCCAATATGAACCTCTTGATTTGTCTACTGTTTTCGGGCTTATTAATTGATTCATATGATGAAGACTGTATATCATGAACATTCCGATCTCAATTTAACCAATCATGCATGAAGGTCTCGGTTTTAAACTCATAATATCAAATGGAAACCTCAAGATGCTAATAGGAGTTTTTTTTTTTTTTAGGTGACTAACTTTGGTAATTGGTGCAGCTATGGAGATAGTGCCTTATTATAAAAAGATCAATGTTTGTATAAGCCTAGATTTTCCAACAAAACTTTTCCATGCAAAATTTTTAAAAAACCAAAAATGTGAATTTGAGTTCAAGCTAATGATTTTGTTTAGATTTTATTGAACTTTGTTTCGTATGGGTTTCTTTTGTCAATGATGTAGAGTACAAATTGCAAGGAATAGATTTTAATAACACAGTGAAGGTAGAATCACAACGGTTATTATAGGGGTGGAGACTAGGCGTGAACAAATTCCGGGTATGGACCGACCCGACCCGACCTGGAAAATCGAACCGGGTATTGGTCAACGGTCAAAAAACCGGTTCCTGAAGAACCTGACCCGAACCCAACTCGGTTTTGGGTGAGGGAAAACCCAACCCTATAGTACCCGGTTTGTACTGGGTAGGAACCGGTTCGGGTCCAATACCCGATTCCAAACCGGATACGTTGTACCCGCCGGGTATAAGGTGTTTCAGCCGGGTACAAATGGCATCCCAAATTCTGTTTCAAATTTCCATAGAGTACCCGCCGGGTATCCCTAGTACCAGCCGGGTACAAGTGCCATGATCCATCATTTTGACCATTTCACACCAAAATTTACCTAAATCCAAACATCATCCCTAGTCAAGCATTTCAAAATATCCAAACATACCCAAACATCATCCCTAGTCAAGCATTTCAAAATATTCAAACATAAAATTAAAAGTACTTAGATAAACCGTTATTAATTTGTCTAAAAAAGTGTCTGAATCACATGAGGCACGCAAGCACTCAAAATGGGGAATAGTCATAGGGGAATCCACGCTCCTATTGCTCTCTCTCCTGCTGCCTTCGATACTCTTCCTGCAGCTCTGCCAAGGCGGCACCCTCGTCATAAACCGGTGGTGGATAGCTTACTCCAGGCTGACCCCACATGGGTGGGTAGTTGTAGGCTGTAGGCCGGTAGTTGGGCACCACTTCAGAAAGTCTTTGTGTGTTGTGTGCCGACCAAGCGTTGTGGTAGCGCTGTGCTCCAAACTCATACCTGACATCCTGCGAAAAATCATTATGGCTAACCTGAAGGCCCTGAATACCCTGCATAAGATCAAGCACGGATGGTTGTGCTGCGCCCTGCTGCTGGAAACCTCCCTGCTCGTATGCAGCTTCTTCCTTTTGATGTTGTTCATGTTCCACTTGCTAATGTCTTCTTCTTCTGGGTGGCTGAGCCAATTGCTCCTCTGGTGATTCCTGATAGGGCACGAAATTATTATTGACAACTGAAATAGCCTGTGTCCCCTGAAACTGAACTAACCCTACTGTTTTCTACCTAGCCGTCACTCGCTCTAAATTTGCAAAACTGATGTTGAAGGACTTGGCAATCCTAGTCACAAATTGTCCCCCATAGATAGGGGATAACCCTCTAATCCCACTGGCATTATGATGTAAATACCAGGCAACAGCATATGGCACATTGATATTCTCCTCCGCTACGAACTTCCTCAAATACCATAAGTCGGCGAAGCCGACTCTCTCTGTGTTCTCCCTTCTATGCGAAATGGTGTGCGCAAGACATCATTGGATTACCCGCAACTGCATGTTATCCATATCTTTGTATGAACTTCCACCTCTAGCATATGGTTTTGATGAAAATTCGTGCCACACATCCTTGGGATAAAATTCCGTCTCGATCATCTCACTAGCCATCAAGTAATCCGCAAAATGAGCTGCATCTAGCTGTTCTCAAGAATAAATGCCTAGACAGGCAGCAAGCTCCATCATACTCATTTTCCTTGGTTGACCTCCCAGTCGGAAAGTCATGAAATTTTTATCAGTCGCCGTCTCAACATCCTCTTTCATTTCATATGTGCAGTGGAATTCCACACATAGCTCCTTGTATACCTGCTCTCTAATTTGAAATATTCTTTCCCATTCTTCATATTCAAATGCTATGTGATCCACAAAATAACATTGCTTAATGATATCCTTAATTCCGTTGGCTACTCCTGCTTGTTCTAGTGGTTCCCAATCGACCACCCTAGATAAATCATATTCTTTCCCCCTCAACAAGTTCAGTTTTTGATAGTATGTATTAACTTTGTTAGCTTGTTACTAAATCTGAGCCATGGGTGAATTGTCTCGGGAACAAGTAGAGCATCAATGCTCATCGGTTGAGGGCGGTCACCCTCTTCATCGTTAGCAGTCCCAGAGGTGGTGCCTTTTTATCTCTTGCTTCTTCCCTACAAAACACAAATGAGAGAATTACTATGAACAATCCAAATGAGAGAATTACCATGAACAATCCAAATGAGAGAATTGCCATGAACAATTCATACAAAACACTTGTTTTCCCCAAAATGTGTTTCAAGAACCCTAAATTTATCCAAAGCCATGAACAATTCATCCATTACAAGTGACAAATGAGCTTAACAATCATGAGTATTATTTAATGGATTACAATTCTAAGCATATCATGAGTATTCTTGAAATTTTCCTCAAAATGTGTTTCAAGAACCCTAAATTTGCAATTTTCATAATTATGTAAACTAAACACGAATTCATGCTATCAGAACGTGTGACTACATATAGCACACAATATAATCAGAAATATAAACAACTAAAATTTTCCCACATTCAATTTCAAGAAAACCTAAATTTGAAAGCTTCAATCAATCCATGAAAATTAAGAGCATTGAATGAAAAAGTTGTTAATCATACCTTAAACATGTTGTAGAAGTGTTATGCCGGTTTAATTCACTAGTTTTTGCTTGAAAAATGGTTGATTTGAGGGTTTGGTGGTGTTACTCACGATTTTTGGAGAGAGCTGTGAGAATAAGGTTTGAAGAAAAATGCTTGGGAGGCGCCTAATATTGACCTGGCAAAACAGAGTACCCGGCTGGTACTAGTGTACACGGCAGGTACTCTTGTTTGGTTCCCAGACAAGTATGAACTACCCGGAGTGAACTCACACGGGTAAACAACTTGTACTCGGCGGGTACTCTTGTACACGGCGGGTACTTCATGCCACTTGGTTTCTGTTGCCGGATTAAGCATGAGTACCCGGTGGGTACTCTTGTACACGGCGGGTACTGAATGTCATCCAGGTTTGTTAAAGGCGAAATTCCGACGCGCATAACTTTTTACTCGTAAATACTTAAGACATGAAATTTTGCAAGCACCTCCACTATAACATAATAAAACTTTCCATTTTGATACTTTTTCAAATTTCACGTTAACGAAAAATTCAGACATGTGACTAATTTTTGAACCATTTGGACACCTTTTGACCCGTTTACCATAACAACACTTCGACTTATTTCTACATAACTTGACAACTATTTAAAACAAAGTCTTCTAAATCATCATAACGATATTCTTGAAACAAATAAGTCTTTATAATTCTTCAAAATCTTCAAGGTTTATTAATATCTTCGAATGTGTAGTCTTCATTCTTCAAAGGTCGAAATCTTCATCGGTGATGATCTCCCGTGAAGCTTCATCGAGAGCAATTTCTTCATCAGAAAGCGGGGAGTTGGAAGAACGTGGAAGACGGTTCGTAAATCGCTGAAACCACCCAGAGCAAATTAACTGAAATTATTGAATAAAGAAGGGTTGGGATTTAAAGTTAGAGCAATCCAAGGGTGTGAGATCGCAAGTCAACGAAAAAAGTAACTTCCACGGAGCAGTTGACTACCCGGGAGCCATATATATGTTGACGAACCAATAAAATCGTTAGTTGAGGAACTTTGAGTTGCCATTTTGAGAGCGTTTTTAGAGGATGAGAGTAATGTTTTGAGAGTTTCGTATGTAAATCGTAAGCATTTTGAGTGTTTTTTCACTAGAATGAGTGAGTTTGAGTGTTGTAACTAACCCAAACCCAAGGTATCTATTTTTACTAGTTTTAGGATGGCAAAATGGTAAAAAAAACAAAAAAAACGGATATAAAACGGCTAGGAGGGTCAAACACAACGGCTAGTGAAAATACCGGGTTCAAACCGGGTTTAAAAAACGGTTTTTGGAACCGGTTCGGGTACAACCCGATTTTCCGTGTCTGGGGCCGTACCCGGTTGGGTACCCGTCGGGTACTAGTAAAACCCGAACCGGGTACTGCCAACCCGGGTATATATCGGGTCGGGTTTCCGGGTACTCACCAGTTCGGTTACCCAACCCAGTTTTTTTGACCACCCCTAGTGGAGACTAACTTCTACTGGCTTTCTCCACCTTTTTTCTGCCAATCAGAATATGTATGCTGATTGTTTTGGTGCTTAACATATAATATGTGGTTCCATTTCTAAAAATAGTAATTGAAACAATATTGGTTTAATCGTCTATTTACTTTATGCCCCTATAATAACTAGTAGTTAACCCTGGTGTTGTCCAGCTTATTTGCTGCCATAAAGAAAACATTATAATAGTATAGTTTTGTTATGGGTTTTTTGCCGAAAAATGAATTAATAGTTTCATTTTTTACATTTTCGGGCATCAACTAATTTTTTTGCCGAAAAATGAACCACTAATTTAAAATCGATCATTTTTGTGTATATGCTAACATTTGAAACGGTCACCGAGGATTATATAGCAATTCAAACGCTTATGATCGATTCAAAATACATCTTTAAGAAAAAATCCTCAGTTGTATAATCCTCGGCGACCGTTTCAAATGTTAGCATATACACGAAAATGATCGATTTTAAATTAGTGGTTCATTTTTAAAGAAAAAAATTAGTTGATACCTGAAAATGCAAAAAACTGAACTATTGATTCATTTTTCGGCAAAAAACCCTTTTATTATTTTCCATAACATAATAGTATATAAGAATAAGTTAGTTAAATAAGTTATAGACATGTCATTCATCATGTATATACTTATATAAAGTTAGAGTGAAAAATTATACTGTATAGTGGAGAGATTCTGAATAATACAAATGTTTCAATGTAGTCATGTTTAATTGTATACGACCAATTGAGAATGAAAGATATATAATTTTACATATAATTGGGACTTGCCTAGTTCAGTTGGCAAATTTATATGTAAAATTAACGATGGTGTTGCCCATTGAAGTTATAGATAAAAATAACAATTTCTACGGAAGGAAGATGAAGAATACCATTAAAACGACCCACAGTAAGACCAGTAAGCAACCCGATAAGCGAAGGTCAATTATTAATGAAGATATTTTAGCCCAAGTTTCCATTTTATCTCTTTTATGGCCTTATGGGTAACAACCAGAAGTACAAAGGTTAAATGGTTAATGTTCGTATTTGGCGTTGCAACCCACATGGAGCTTGTCCAATTACTTGTGTACTTATTTAAATCATTAACGTGATAGTTACATATAGCTTCTTATATCTTCAGTAGCGAGATCTCAAAGCAATGTCTCAATTAGCACCCAGGTCCAATATCACTTTAGCACCCATGTACACTTCAAAATCTAAGAACTAACAGATGTGATTTATAAGTCTATCTTTGTATTCATGTACACCAACCATTAATGGCCATTATTCTAAACTCTAAAATAAGAGAAACATGTATGAGGTATCTTGATTTGTGGCATATTTAACAAGTCATATAAAAAAGATTTTAGAGAAGAATTAGGTACAACAAAACCATCTAAGAGTTCAAAAATAATAAAGTCGGGAGAGCACATCTAACAATTCTGCTAGGTTGTCGCCTTTCGGTCGATTTATGATCATCAAGATACACCATATTATTCTATTAAGCAACCCCATAAGTTTGTGCCTTGGATACGCACTGTCCAAAAGAAGAGATGTAGCAAGCTTCAAAATATACACATAAATCAATCTTCCCAAAGTTGGTAACTCAGATTCAAAGTTTTTAGGACCCTAAAAGCCATACCACTGAGACTGAGTTTCCCATTTAGTGCTAGTAATACCTTCCTTGCATCCTGAAATTTTAAACAATAAGTTGGGGAGTACTAAAATTAGTAAAAACTCCTAGAAAATAAGAAGTATATACCCATCATGAATATATGTTTTTAAGCATTTAAAAACACTTTGGGGTGACCTGTTAAAAACTGAATTTCCGATGTTTGCAATAGATAGATATAAATACAAACCCATCAAAATTTAGACATGTATCAAGGTCAACTGTTTAGACTCAAACTCAATTTGACCCGTCCATTTTTCTACCTCTACTACATGATTACACAAGTCATTAAGAGAAAACTTTAAGCATCTTTCCATATGCTTGGTGTGCCCTCAAACAGACTTCGCAAGCTTTCAGGGGCAATAATAAAGATATTAGCCATGCCGAAGAATTACGGGTTAGATTAGTATTTACGGGTCAGCCCGACTTGTGCCCTTTGGAACCAAAAAATTACATGTTGGCCAGTTGCATGATCTTTCCAACCTCATGTCGCCACTGCTAATCATTGGTTAGTTGTTCAGAAATGCCAAATAGTTTACCAACATTATATAAGCTAAAGATCTTAGTTCATTGTGAGAACATACTATGTAGAGTTGCCTATTCCTACAAAAAATCAACGTTATCAAGGGATCGATTTGCAGTCATAGGTGTACTTAAAGCCAAGACTGTGCTTGCTTGGTTCATAACTCCACTTTTTACAAGTATGTAAGCTTGGTCTATGCTTGTCTAAGACCAAGCCACTGGATTGGCTAATGTAAGCACAGTTTCTACGGCTTCATTTAAGGTCTAACTTGAAATCTGCTTATAGATGTTTGATTCGTATGGGATAATATACACTACAAAATTGGCTCAAACCATAGTGGCTCATACAATCGAAAACAGACCTTTCAAATAGCTTTTTATGAATGTTAAAAGCACAAACTATTAAGAAAGTAAGCAATCAAAATCATCAAACACTATTTAACTGATACAACTCATATAATTAACAATAAATATAGTTAGCATCATTTACAACTACTATCTATAAACCTTAAAAAATATAATATCAACCATACTCGTGATACAAATTTGTCTTCAATTTATATTATCTTATTATATATTATATTATGAAAAATGTGATTAGGACTAACCTGAAAATTTGCATATGTACTTTTTGGGTGGGGAGAAGCTTTGCCGTAAGGAGGCCCCACAAAGAAGAAAGTCAGAACTTACATAGAGTAACACTGCTTATACTAAAATTGTGACCGGCAGCATCAAAAGTTGGAGAACCAACTATTCCAAAATCCTGTGCACATATATAGTTCATACAAACTGACATCAGTTGTCTTACCCATTTGGATTTTAATGCGTGAATTCGGGACAACCTGTAGAGACAAAATCAATTTGGTTTCATTAAAATGCTTGCGACATAAAAACAAACAACAAACATTAGGTTTCACTAATATAAAATAAAATCAGAAAGCTAAATTTGGCCCGTCTGTCTCACTAGTATTTAAAAAGAAGGAAGTCTTGACAACCCATCTTGCACCTCTAGATAAACAGTAAAGTCTAATTAGAATTATAAAGTGTCTTACTTGAATCCAATTATCTTGTTCTCGGGTACTTCCTTGATTCGTGTGTATAAGAAAATGAAGATATGAAGAATAAATAAAAGGCATTTACGTATAGCCATGTCAAGGCAGAGATAATACCTTTACAGATTGGTTTCAAGCCATACTTAGCTGCTCATGCTCCTAATCCTGCTCATTCCCATAAGAGTAACACTCCTCTCAATGTCCCAGATTATGGCATGAGCCATGATCTATGCTTCGTTTTCCCTTTCTTGAGCCCAGGTCTTTGCAATCTTTTCTCTTTCTCCAGCCAGGGTATATGCTTAATAATGAAATTAAAAGTATGATTATTGCATATAAAACACAGTGTTAAGATAACTAAATAATTTCCGTATAAGATAATAAAACTTCAACACATACATATGCACAACCACTACACAAATATTCAAGGTCCACAAAAAAAAATTCATATCAAATGAGACATATTAACTACAAAATAGAACTCAAAGATCAATACATTACCATTTCAATTTGTATACATTATACACCAGACACTTTGTCATCCAAAAATCATTTTTGGGTCCATGAAAAGTAGCCAACCTACAATAAACACTCACATATCAGTGAACAACAAAAAGCATGATCTCATAGACAATGCATAAAGGCTGATTTCAATAGACAATGCATAAAGGCTGATTTCAAACATGAGGTACACGTAAAAAAGCAATTTCTACGATTTAAACACAGTAGACAATTGCTAGTTATTGGCCCTATTGATTTTACTCCACAAGGCTCCATTTTCGTCATCATTGGAAGACATATAAGTCCCATAGATAAGCATAAAACAATTTTATAAAATCACATAGATGGTAAAGCATAGAAAACATAAACTACTAAATAAGTATGTCTTGAAAAACCTTTCCTGAACTAACTGTAAGCACATTTGGCACAATTTTTGCAGCATTTGAGTATGCTTCTTGATCACCTACGACATGACAAACACACACACACACACAAAATTGATTTAGAACAAAGTTATTTCATATATAGTCTCTTGCGCACCAAGACTATGACGTGCCGGATTGGGTCAAGACACCAATATCTTTTGTCAACAACAGCTACAGGGTGGTTTTAGTCAAACAAATGCTTAATGATGCATTTGCTTGTTCTCATCCACCAAACCACCACCCTATCCCAAATGTTCGTTCATGACACCTAAACCCCACCAGCAAACCCATTAAAATGGAGACCCCATATTAAAACGAAAATTACCCAGTCAACCTCTTGTAAACGTAAATCAACATAGCCAAATATTAAAGATTAAAGATCAAACAATAAAATACTATCTAATACCTCCTTTTATGCACTCATCTACCTGACTTGTCTTCAAGTAACACAACCGCAATTAAGAGAGCAGGCCAAAAGAGTTCTTCCTTTATTGATGTTCCTAAAGACAATAAACTGAGCACATATACTGAACAGAATGTAAAATTCTCGATTGTACAAGAATCTTGAAATCATAAAAAAAGTAAAAAGCAGGTCTATTATTCAAGTAAAAAGCTTCAAAATCGATAGGCTAAAGTGAAATGAAACATGAGCTGATATTCATGGTTATGGACATGTCCTGCCTCCATTCTTTTGTTGTATTTATTGATGGATACCCAGAACAACAGATATAAAAGCTAATATGTAAATTATTGATTCAAACCATAACACATTATTGATTAGAAACATAGCATACCATTATATAATCAAAACCATATTATCTATAATTATGAATGCGGATAAATATATATATTTTAAAAACAATTGATCATACCTGAGTTGTCTTTTAATGTATCGTCTGTAAGTAAACCACACAGACATCAAACCAAAGTTCTCATCAACTAAAAAAATGCATAAATAAAGACAGCCTAAAGTACACAGACCTTGGAATGGGGAACACGACGAATTCACATATATGTTGATCATAAATTAATTGAAATCGCAAGTTCTAAACGCATAAATATAGCATCGCCTAATCTTAAATCGCAGATGGTTTAAGCAGCTTCAAACCCTAAAATCAAATATCAAATATCAAAACTTTGACTAAGATAAAGTTGTGCATAAATTCGAAATTACCATAAAAAGTTTGGATAGTGATCAATTTGTTGTTGATTTTTCCAGGGATAAAGGGGCGTTCTGGTAAAATAGTGTAATAGATTTAGCAATCGATAGGAATATATAATGAATTTAATCAGATTGGATTCCTGAAAAAGCGGGGAGTTGGAAGAACGTGGAAGACGGTTCGTAAATCGCTGAAACCACCCAGAGCAAATTAACTGAAATTATTGAATAAAGAAGGGTTGGGATTTAAAGTTAGAGCAATCCAAGGGTGTGAGATCGCAAGTCAACGAGAAAAGTAACTTCCACGGAGCAGTTGACTACCCGGGAGCCATATATATATATATGGCAAATGTTTGAACTTGAACGCTTGTTTTTACAGTTTTCTTGCAATAATAAGCAACCGTTTCAGCAACGTATCATCATCATGCCATTGTCAGGTAACTATTTTGCAATTTATTGAACATGTGATTGAGGATGGGGATGATGAAAGGTGGGACAGGACAATCTTACTGTAACTAGAGGTCACATGTTGGGCTGCTTCATATGCTTCTGATCCACTTTGAGTGTGTAAATGTTCGGATGAGTGATTACGTTCATGATTACCTGAAGTCGTCAATGTGGAATTCTGTAGTTAAGTAATCAACTGTATTTTTTTTCTAATTCCGTTTTAAAACTACACATGGGTTTATGGATAATGCTTTTCAAGACAGTAACAGTTGTTATCTTAATCATTTTAGATTTAGATTTATGTTTTTTTAAATGAATATCTAAGTTAGTACCAATGTTTTAAAAACCGGTTGAACCGGTCCGGTTCGATCGGCTCCGGAAATTATCCCGATTCATTCCTGACTGGTTCTTGACTATTTATTGAGCCGGTTCAAATCGTTGACTTTTCTGGTTGGACCGAAAAACCGGCGAACCGGAACCGGCTACAAAATCGTTTTGTCTTGTTAGATCGATCTATAAACGGTTTGTATGCCAAAATTCAGATATTATCAGGGAAAAAGAGACGGGAACAAGATAAGCTACGATAACCGTTTATCTAATGATACTTTATCCGGCCAATTCGCCGGAGAAATTGAAAGGGACCATGGTGGTCGTAGTGGCGGCAACAAGCATGGTGGTGGAGCGGCGGAGGGTATGGTGGTGGTGGTGGAGGTGGCAGCGACGACGAGTATGTTGGTGGCAACGTCGGCGTTATTTTCCGACCATCTCGTCGGAACATCTGAGGCAATGGCGGTGGTTTCTCTAATTAGTAATTACTAGATAGGAAGAATAAAACTGAAAAAATGAACTAATAAAAAAGTACGGAAGAATGAAAGAAAGGTAGATGCAAGATGTCTTGAAAATGAAAAAGGAGGAAGATGATAGAGGGTAGGTGTAGTACAAAAGCATATAAAAAGAAGATATGAAAACGTGTATTGAAGAAAGAAAAAGGAGGAAAGTGTCAGGATAATTATATGTAGTAATAAAAGTGACTAACTAGCTATTTTATCTCTTTGTTTGACATTAGATATGCACAAAAACCGGTTTGACCAAAAAACCCGACCCGACCCGACCCGAAACCGGATTTGGTCAACTTTGATCAAAACCGGGTTGGTCAAAACCGGTTCGGGTTAAACCCGATTTTGACACCCTCAAAACCCAACCCAACCCAAACCGGTTTGGGTAGGGTCCAAACCGGTTCGGGTTATAACCCGGTTTTAAACCGGTTTTTTTTTTAAAATTGTATTTTCGTTCGTATGCGAGGCGTTTTAAGGAAAATGAATGTTTTCACCAAATTTTTTTCATTCAATTCGTAAAACATTAATAATGGAAACACAATTAATAAATAACTAAACCAAAAGGCTTTTAAAAAAAGTATTGGATCGAAAAACTCTATATAATTCAATATTCGTTGAAACGTTAAGCGTTTTAAGTAAAAACAACGTTTGAGGTAAAAATATTTCATTGAGTTCGTAGAACATTAGTATTGGAAACCCAATTGATCAATAAGCTAACCAAAAGTCTTCTAAGTTTTCTTAAAAAAATTATTGAATTCAAAAAGTCTATATAATTCATACACATTCGAGCGTTAAGGTTTTTAAGGAAAAACAACGTTTGGGTTAAAAAAATTTCATTGAATTGGTAGAACATTAGTAATGGAAACACAATTGATCAATAACCTAACCAAAAGTCTTCTAAGTTTTCTTTAAAAAATTATTGAATCTAAAAAAGTCTATAAAATTCAAAGTAAGCTGATACATTCAAGGAAATTTTTACTAAATGCAAGGAAACATGTGCATAAAAAGTGGTACTGTAAGCATAAAGAGTTGTACTTTTCCGTGTATCTAGTAAAAACTTCCTTGCATTTATCAACTACCAAAACAAAGTGGTTCGAGCGTTAGGCTTTTTAAGGAAAAACAATGTTTGGAGCAAAAAAATTTTATTGAAGTCGAAGAACATTAGTAATACAAACATAATTCAACAATAACTTAAACAATAGTCTTCTAAGTCTTCTTGAAAATATTATCGAATAGCGAAAAGTATTCATAATTATAGTAATCTTCAAAGTTGTGTTAATCTTCAAGCCTTCAAAGTTCTTCAAAGTCTTCAAACATTTTCAAGTCTTCAAACATCTTCAATGTCTTCAAAAGTCAAAATCTTCTTCGGATGTAGCCTCGCGCGAAGCGTGATCAAGAGCTATTTCTTCGTCGGAAAGTGATATTGTCAAACCTTCCTCCACCTCCATATTGTGTATATCTTCTTCATATTCCATTTCACCTTCAAGACTAGAAACATTTTGTATACGTTCCGCGGCGTCTAAGTGATCCTTCAAGCAAATGCACATCTCTAAGGAGGCCGGTGTGAGTCTTGTTCTTCGTATGGATAATACCCTACCACTAAGAGAAAATGCGGATTCCGAAGCTACCGTAGAAGCTTGGACGGTTAGTAAATCTCGGGCCAT
The DNA here is from genome assembly GCA_963422505.1 of Pseudognaphalium luteoalbum. NCBI lineage: Eukaryota > Viridiplantae > Streptophyta > Magnoliopsida > Asterales > Asteraceae > Pseudognaphalium > Pseudognaphalium luteoalbum. Next base: position 57,770,518 of record OY730196.1, read on the forward strand.
GATGGTTAGAACGGGAAATTGAGATTCCCTCTCTTTCCACCAAGCCAAAATATCAAATTGTTCGAACTCATTGGGTAGAATAGTGGACAAAAAATCCGTTCCGGTATATCTCCCATATTCGCTAAAGGTGTTTTGGTTACCTTCACCCCTTGCTCGTTTATTGTTTTCTTGCCTTAAACTATTATATAAGTTTAGCATCGCATTGGAGGAAGAAGATTGAGAAAATATTGTGTTAACCGAGTTTGATTGCACATTTGATGTTGAACCATATTTTTGAAAATAAACACCAAATAAATCTTGTAAACTTTTATTAAAAGACATTTTTGCATTTTCCGAAAACATTGGGTCTACCTCATTCAAATCCAAATTGTGACAAATGTTATCGATAAGTATTTCCACCCCGGTTGTGTTAAAACATGGGTTCATTGCGGCGGAACAAGTAATTACCGGTGGCATTTCTTGAAAATATTTTCTTAGTTTTTCTTTCATGGGAGCCACCATTTGTTCAAATAAAGGACCTTCATATAGGTAATCATTTAATTTTGTAGTCATTAACCAAATTTGATTAAGCACCAAATGACTAGTTGGATAATAAACATCCGATAATAAAGTAGTCGCGGTTTTGAAAAGTTTGAGCAATCCAACTATCTTTTTGATAATCTCCCAATATGCGATTGGAAAAGGTGTTGCAAGACCTTTTTGAACAAGAAGATCATGAAAAACTTGTAGACAATCTTGTTGGCGTAAACCACATACAAACATATGGTAAGTTGAATTCCATCTAACGGGAATGTCCCAATTAGGGGTTAAAAAAATAGAATTCGTTTCCTTACACAATTTCATATAAGATTTGTATCTAGCTTTGCCCTTTTGAAAAATGTCTTGCAACATAGATTTATAAGCCGTTTTTATTTCGTCTACTTCTTCAACCGCTAGTCCGGCTTGCACAACCAAGTTAATGATGTGTGCAACGCATCGACTATGATAAAAAATGCCCTTCAATGGTGGTGCGTATTTTAGTATTAATTTTGAAACGGCGAGTGTATTATTACTCGCATTGTCAAAAGAGATTGAGAAAACCTTTTCTTCCAATTTGAAAGTTTTAATCACACTTCGTAACATGTAAAATAAGTTTTGACCCGTGTGAGGATACTCAAAGTCTTCAAAAGCAATGGTACGTTTCATCATTTGCCAAGTTGTGGGCAACCCAATGTACGGTAACACAAAGGTACGAACCGGGCAAACCATGAGGAGCCGACCAAACATCGGTTGTTAATGATACATTTGTATTTAAGTTTTCAAAACCGATTTTTAGTTGTTTTTTAGCTTCTTTCCACAATTTAAGGGCATCACGTTTAAGAGTAGTACGACTTACATTATTATACCGCGGTTGAAGTGTATTTTGAACCACCCTAGTAAACCGAGGGTTATCAAAGTGGTTGAACGGCAAAGCTTCTTGAATTACAAAACCCGCAAAAGCTTCTCGACATCGTTCCGCATCATATGTAAAAATCGTTCCATCTCGTGCCATTGAAGCTTGACCACTTGCTTCCGGATTACCTTTGAGTCCCGAACAATGCTTCTCACTATGATTTTTCAACGTTGTGTTGGATTCGGATTTTAAGAATTTCCCACAACGTTTACAATGGGCTTTAATCGTACCATCCGACATCAACACTTTGTCGTACATTCCCCACACCTCTTGATTTCTTTTGTTAGGCAATTGTCGAACAATCGTTGGTGCATTTGAAGAACCAACATTGTGAGAAGTGGAAGAACATTGAGTCGACATTTTTGAAACGAAAAGTTTGTATGTTTTTTGAGAGCGTTTTATGTGTTTTTGAGTAATGTATGAGTGTAAGAATTATGTGCTTGAACCTAAACTAAAGGGATATATTTATAGTGAATTTGGGATGGCAAATTGGTAAATTTTTGGGCAAAAAAACGGTCAAAAACAGCCCCAAACGGTCAAAAAAACGGTCAAATAACGTGCAGCTCGAAAAACCGGTTAAAAACCGGTTTATAAACCGGTTTTTCAACCCGGTTTTAAAAAAACCGGTCCTAACCCGGTTTTCTAACGGGAATATCCAAACCGGTTTAAACCCAGTGGTTTTTATTAAACCCGAACCGGTTTATGGAAAAACCGGTTTTTGACCGGGTCGGTTTTCGGGTTTGACCGGGTTGGGTTTTGGTTTTCGGTTTTTCTGTGCACGCCTATTTGACATTGTGAGGGTAAGAAAAGTTGATGGAGTCTACTTTCACGTTAAGATTCAACAAACGGTCTAACCGGCCGGTTGAACCGGCTGAACCGGTTCAACCGGAATCGGCTAACTTTCCGATTCACTCAAAAAACCGAGTTTTAAAACATTGGTTAGTACTTTTGATTATGATTTTTTCCAATTTCTATCTTTGACAATAATAAGGTCATCTGTATGTAGTAAGAATTAGCGCTTTGCACAATTTTAAAGTGGCTGCAAGTCTCTGTCTTATGTATTATTGGTGTTAAATAGTTGGTTATTTAGTAGAAAACGTACATTATATAATACAACTTTTGTATTAAAATTCTAAAGTGGCCCACGAATTTCGCGGGTTATGATTTAGTTATTATTATTAGGTGAGGATTAATGTGTATACAATTTGACTTTAACATATCTAAGATAATACAGTCCCTTAATTGATTTAGTAAAACTAATCTAGGCCACTAATTTAAATTACCAGAATTGTTTACGCATTATGGGTATGTTTGGCAAAACTAACTGTAGGTTGTAGTTGTAGCTGTAAGCTGTAGCTGTTGGTTGTAGCTGTAGGCTGCAACTGTAAGTTCAAGCTGTAGGCTGTAACTTTGTTGCTGTAAAATTGTTTGGCAAACTAACTGTAGCTATAACTTTGAAGTATAAAATGACTTAAAAGGAATTTTTCATTGAAATTAAAAACTACGGCTACTACAAACCAGTTTTTCAGTTTAGAGCTTTTATTTATATTAAAAGCTACAGCTATTACATATCAAACAAGACTTTTATTATTTTTGAAGCTTTTATTTTTAAAATTAAAAGTTAAAGCTCCTAAAAGCTCTTAAAAGCTCATCACCAAACAAACCCTATATCTATTATTGATTAACAAAAAGACTAAATTACCCCCTTACTAATCATTAATTAATTGCAAGAAAATAAAGCCATAATTTAAAAAGTCAAAAGTCAAATGCCTATCCCACATAAATCGGCTCGTGATTTATTTTTTCCAATTTAATATATAAACTAGATCATAACCCGCAAATTTGCGGGCTATTGTAATAAATTTAATATAAATTCGAATACATATAGTGGGATTCACATAGTGGGTTTTTTGATAATCTTTGATAATAAAAGATGAAAATACATCAATTATATATGTTCCAATTCATTGGAGGGTAGATAGTTTGGGCCTGAAGTTACGCTTGTGTTTTGAATTCCAACTATTGTTCAATGGCCATAGCTCAAGTTGAAGGGAAGTAGATCTCACTTCCTGATACCAAAGTCATATAGTAACATTAATTGATCAATATACTTTTATCAATATCAGACTCATACACAATTAAGAAAGTTACACTGTTATTAATAACAATAAAATAGTTTCTCTTTCATCAAATGAAGGCTAAAGATATTACTATACGGCTTTCTGATGTATCTCAAGGAATACTTGCAGACCCAGTCTACCTGGTATGGAATAATTGAAACCCATAATTTAACCTTCGATTAGTTGATGATCACGACATAAAGCAGCCCACTATTCTCCACTATATGCATAGCCATCTCCGTCGTACTCGATGTAGTTCAATACATAAACCCCATGGTTTGTGATGATAACTATGAGATTATAAACATTGTGGTCTACAACTGGAAGAACATTGGCGGAGCCCCTACGTAAAATTTAAACGATGTTGTTTACTATATCGTTCAATTAGAGCAGGGTACACATATTTCAAATGTAGCTACCATAAAGAAATTAAAAATATTATACAAGGTGAGGATGAGCCGGTCCTTCATATATCACCAAAAACCTTGGTAAAGATACACTTTGGGAAACTTTCAACCCATAACGATTCAACTCTTTTAACCCATTAGAACAAAGTATAACACATATTAACCCATTTGTAAATTAATGGGTCGATATTACAGCCTATAAAACAGACAAAAATGAGCATGAGTTTACATTTTACAACAACAAACACTACCCAATCCCGCCGGGGGCGGGGTATGTGGGAGGTAAGATGTAGGCACCCTAACTCCTACCCAAGGATAGAGAGACTGCTTCCCGCATGAGTTTATAAATGAGTGAAACGGCTAATCACAAACCATAGATAGACCATTTCAATAAAAAAATATAAGGGAGGTGATAACATCACATGCAAAAATGATGGAGACAGAGACAAATTAGTATAATTGTAAGTGTAAAGTTGTGAAATTCCTGTGTACCTAGTAAAACTCCCATCAGCCAAAATATAAACCGCAAAACCTTGGCTAACAATGGTAAACCAAAGCATATGTAATGAATGTGTGAACTATCAGATACGATTAAGAAACATATAAATATATATCACCTTATAGAAAGTTGATCACAAACAGGTCCGCCAATATGAACAAAAGAAACTATTGCACAGAATGACCATTATTAACATTTCTTTAAAATCCCCTCATAGGCTGATATATAAATCTATCCCGGTTATCCAATCCATGTTTGTATTGTATGTGTAAACTAAAAGGTTCGATTAAGAAAGGATTAACCAGAGTTGATGCAATCAGTTTTCACCCTAATAACAAACCCCGATTATAAACGGATTATCATAATATCATCCTCACCTTCAGGTACTTGTAATGTGATATGTCAAGTAAGAACTATAATGATAATAAAACTAATAGAGAGGCAACTGAAATATAAGTCATGAAACTTATGACAAAAATAATGAACATCACTCATAGAAGACATAACAAAGGAATACACCTCGTGAAACAGGTGGGTCAGCCTCAAAATCGTTATTTATATTTTTAATGTTCAATATTATTTCATGAATAAAACATTATTATAAAAGGGTACGTAGTTTTAGTAAACTAATATTGACGAAACTTAGAGAGCTAGAGATCATGAGAGTCTTACCATATTTTTTGCATCACTAAAGATATACAAAGCTCATGTGGTGTTTAAATATCAAAGAAATTATATAGTACATTAGAGTAAAAAATTATGAAATCCTAGCACAGATCAACCAATTTATGGGTAAATGGGTTGAGTTAGCCACTACCACATTATTGCACCGTATATGCGGCTATCGTGAGCTTTCCTCAATTCTAAGACTTAGTTGTAAGAACGTTGAAGAAAAGATAATATTTATCATAGTGGATCTTCAAAAAAAGAAAAAAGAGTATTGGCAAATAAACTCATTTCTACTCATGGTTTATAGGAATAAGAAGTTTCTTTAGATGCAATGTAAAGCTGACTACCAAGAATGTCTTTTAGGGATACTGAAATAATAATTTTTGAAACGTGTCAGATGTCATGGCAACAACACTGATTCCAGAGATTACATGTAAACCAAACTAAAGAGTACCAAAAAGATGACATGTATGAACCAAACATGTTTCGCAACTAAACCGTCTATTTTGTCAGCTTTAATAACATTCATCTTGTAGAGAAAGATATGAAAATCTGAACTAACATGTTACATTTGTACTTGTTTAACCGTTAAGTACGTGAATTATAATTACAAATTCTAAACTACCAAATGTTTCAATGTTTCTCAAATTCCAATAGATAGATACAATCACAAGTAATTTGTAATTCAACCCAATTAGTCACCTTTGAAATTCATAAATTAAAAAATTGTTTCTATACTCTATTAACCGTGAAAACAAAATTAAAATAGTGAAGTTGAAAATGCAAATTAGAAAGTATACTATAATAACTTAGCACATGTTTCACCATACCAAACAAAACTAACCTGCCTCTTTAGAGAATTCTGATAAACAAAATAGCTGACAAAATAATTAAAACTGACCAGGGGTATAAAAATTGGTGGTGACTTGTTTGGAGTCTATTGAGAGTCTGGAATTTGAAACTGCCACTTCATCATCATGTGCATAACCATTGTAGTTTGGGTAGCCAGAGGTTAATGGGTAACTCATCTTCATTTTTCTTTGTCAACTATGGTTTTGTAGAAAGATAGACCCACCTGCAACTTAACATTACTAAAACAACAATTTTTGTATAATGATAATATTAAGAGATCGATAAAGGAGTAAGTGAGCAATCCGTCATACTGGGATGAGATTGCACATTTTACTACTAATTATCAACATGTAGTGATGGTAAAATGGGCAGTTCATGAGGTGGATTGATTACGGGTCATACATGAACTTACTACACGTTTCAGCATATCAAACAAAACCAACCCGTCCATTTTCCCACCCTGATTCGGATTACCTTAGAGAATTCTGACAAATAACATGATAGACAAAGAAAATAAAAACTGACCAGGGGCGTCAAGAACTTGTGCTGACTTGTTAAGAGTCTATTGAGTGTAAAGAATTTGAAAACACCACTTGATCATCATGTGCACAACCATCACAGTTTGGGTAGCCAGAGGTTAATGGGTAACTCATCCTCATGTTTCTTCGGCTAATATGGTTCCGTAGAAAGATTAATTAAATAATTCCCACTTTTATAAGTAAAGAAAGATTTTGATTTGTGCATAGGATGACCATTCTTAACGTTTCTTAGACGTCCCTTAATACATACATGATATATCAATCTTTCCCTGTTATCCAATAAATGAGTGAAACGGCTAATCACAAACCATAGATAGACCATTTCAATTAAAAATATAAGGGAGGTGATAACATCACATGCAAAAATGATGGAGACAGAGACAAATTAGTATAATTGTAAGTGTAAAGTTGTGAAATTCCTGTGTACCTAGTAAAACTCCCATCAGCCAAAATATAAACCGCAAAACCTTGGCTAACAATGGTAAACCAAAGCATATGTAATGAATGTGTGAACTATCAGATACGATTAAGAAACATATAAATATATATCACCTTATAGAAAGTTGATCACAAACAGGTCCGCCAATATGAACAAAAGAAACTATTGCACAGAATGACCATTATTAACATTTCTTTAAAATCCCCTCATAGGCTGATATATAAATCTATCCCGGTTATCCAATCCATGTTTGTATTGTATGTGTAAACTAAAAGGTTCGATTAAGAAAGGATTAACCAGAGTTGATGCAATCAGTTTTCACCCTAATAACAAACCCCGATTATAAACGGATTATCATAATATCATCCTCACCTTCAGGTACTTGTAATGTGATATGTCAAGTAAGAACTATAATGATAATAAAACTAATAGAGAGGCAACTGAAATATAAATCATGAAACTTATGACAAAAATAATGAACATCACTCATAGAAGACATAACAAAGGAATACACCTCGTGAAACAGGTGGGTCAGCCTCAAAATCGTTATTTATATTTTTAATGTTCAATATTATTTCATGAATAAAACATTATTATAAAAGGGTACGTAGTTTTAGTAAACTAATATTGACGAAACTTAGAGAGCTAGAGATCATGAGAGTCTTACCATATTTTTTGCATCACTAAAGATATACAAAGCTCATGTGGTGTTTAAATATCAAAGAAATTATATAGTACATTAGAGTAAAAAATTATGAAATCCTAGCACAGATCAACCAATTTATGGGTAAATGGGTTGAGTTAGCCACTACCACATTATTGCACCGTATATGCGGCTATCGTGAGCTTTCCTCAATTCTAAGACTTAGTTGTAAGAACGTTGAAGAAAAGATAATATTTATCATAGTGGATCTTCAAAAAAAGAAAAAAGAGTATTGGCAAATAAACTCATTTCTACTCATGGTTTATAGGAATAAGAAGTTTCTTTAGATGCAATGTAAAGCTGACTACCAAGAATGTCTTTTAGGGATACTGAAATAATAATTTTTGAAACGTGTCAGATGTCATGGCAACAACACTGATTCCAGAGATTACATGTAAACCAAACTAAAGAGTACCAAAAAGATGACATGTATGAACCAAACATGTTTCGCAACTAAACCGTCTATTTTGTCAGCTTTAATAACATTCATCTTGTAGAGAAAGATATGAAAATCTGAACTAACATGTTACATTTGTACTTGTTTAACCGTTAAGTACGTGAATTATAATTACAAATTCTAAACTACCAAATGTTTCAATGTTTCTCAAATTCCAATAGATAGATACAATCACAAGTAATTTGTAATTCAACCCAATTAGTCACCTTTGAAATTCATAAATTAAAAAATTGTTTCTATACTCTATTAACCGTGAAAACAAAATTAAAATAGTGAAGTTGAAAATGCAAATTAGAAAGTATACTATAATAACTTAGCACATGTTTCACCATACCAAACAAAACTAACCTGCCTCTTTAGAGAATTCTGATAAACAAAATAGCTGACAAAATAATTAAAACTGACCAGGGGTATAAAAATTGGTGGTGACTTGTTTGGAGTCTATTGAGAGTCTGGAATTTGAAACTGCCACTTCATCATCATGTGCATAACCATTGTAGTTTGGGTAGCCAGAGGTTAATGGGTAACTCATCTTCATTTTTCTTTGTCAACTATGGTTTTGTAGAAAGATAGACCCACCTGCAACTTAACATTACTAAAACAACAATTTTTGTATAATGATAATATTAAGAGATCGATAAAGGAGTAAGTGAGCAATCCGTCATACTGGGATGAGATTGCACATTTTACTACTAATTATCAACATGTAGTGATGGTAAAATGGGCAGTTCATGAGGTGGATTGATTACGGGTCATACATGAACTTACTACACGTTTCAGCATATCAAACAAAACCAACCCGTCCATTTTCCCACCCTGATTCGGATTACCTTAGAGAATTCTGACAAATAACATGATAGACAAAGAAAATAAAAACTGACCAGGGGCGTCAAGAACTTGTGCTGACTTGTTAAGAGTCTATTGAGTGTAAAGAATTTGAAAACACCACTTGATCATCATGTGCACAACCATCACAGTTTGGGTAGCCAGAGGTTAATGGGTAACTCATCCTCATGTTTCTTCGGCTAATATGGTTCCGTAGAAAGATTAATTAAATAATTCCCACTTTTATAAGTAAAGAAAGATTTTGATTTGTGCATAGGATGACCATTCTTAACGTTTCTTAGACGTCCCTTAATACATACATGATATATCAATCTTTCCCTGTTATCCAATAAATGAGTGAAACGGCTAATCACAAACCATAGATAGACCATTTCAATTAAAAATATAAGGGAGGTGATAACATCACATGCAAAAATGATGGAGACAGAGACAAATTAGTATAATTGTAAGTGTAAAGTTGTGAAATTCCTGTGTACCTAGTAAAACTCCCATCAGCCAAAATATAAACCGCAAAACCTTGGCTAACAATGGTAAACCAAAGCATATGTAATGAATGTGTGAACTATCAGATACGATTAAGAAACATATAAATATATATCACCTTATAGAAAGTTGATCACAAACAGGTCCGCCAATATGAACAAAAGAAACTATTGCACAGAATGACCATTATTAACATTTCTTTAAAATCCCCTCATAGGCTGATATATAAATCTATCCCGGTTATCCAATCCATGTTTGTATTGTATGTGTAAACTAAAAGGTTCGATTAAGAAAGGATTAACCAGAGTTGATGCAATCAGTTTTCACCCTAATAACAAACCCCGATTATAAACGGATTGAAAACAACTTATGTGCCAATTGAGTAGGTAATTTTACCTGCTGATCCATGAGGATCATATGCATGGACGCGATTTGATTCGGAGTGTGCTTGTAGCTTTCTTTCCATAGCAGCAGAACTTTGACTCGGATCCTCCAGTCGTCACTTTCATTTGTGAAAAGATTCAACGGAGTGAATACATTATCGGTAGCCATTGATTCCCATTTTATATGAACGGTTTCTAAAGAATGGTTCGAATCCTGAGATCTGCGAGTATAATGTGAGATTAGATGAAATAGAATAAATCGTTTATATACTGTGAATATCAATACGTTTATTTACGCAATAGATTGCAGAAATCACACGATTAGGGAGAGTTGTGTTTAGAGGAGTGAAGATCTGTCATTCATTGTGATTATTCTGATTAAATCAAATACAACCAGATGGCAAAGTCATAAAACGCAGGACTCAATCTTCTTTGCTGTATATGGGATTGTTTATGTTACCTAATTTAATAGACTTGATTGTGTTTTAATTTTAGTAAATATATAAATAATAATCAAATATATAAACGTATGTACATACGTTTTGGTTTATTTGTGGCTAGGTCAACAATTCAAATCAATCTCTTAGCATTTGATTTGATTTATTATAGCAATAAGTAGCATTCATTGCATATATTTAATTTTAATTTTTTAATTTAATTTTCAAGTAATTAGTTAGTTAGGTAATTGAAAGGTTAAGGGTATGTTAGTAATTAAGTAATAAAGGTGCTTAATTATTGGCAAATCTCATAACTAATCAATGATCAATGGACATAATTCATTTGACTTTGCCATCTAACGGCCCAGATTAGGTCATAGAAATTGATTAGGATTTGGATTAGGCTAATCAAGCCCTAATTTAATAGTAAAGAATGATAATATGAAAATAAATTAAAAATATTAAAATACAACATTCAATTAGGAAAAAAATACAACTCATGCTAACAAACTTGAGCGCAAATCACCCTCCAATTTAAGTTTTAACTTTCAAATTTTTGCTATCTAAAAGCTTTCCATCTATTTCAACTTTCATATTGACGAAAACCTCATTGGTCTTCTTTCGAAGCGATCATGTATACTTGTATGTTGTGTTCCTAAATTGTTTTTTTAGGTTCAACTGTCGGAGGATTTATTTGAGTGGAAAATACACTAGAGCAGTTCTATCAAATGCACAAAGTGCAGCTCAAAATGGGCTATCAAAACACAAGGATGATATTGTTGTAGTTGTACGTGAGCAAATGGAGGGAAATTGTAATGAATTTAATTTAAATTGAACTTTTATTTAATACGGAGTATTAATTTTGGATATAAGAAGTGATTGCCAATGATTTTCAACCACATGAAACGAGCTATGCAGTTCTTAAATCTTAATGATGGTCGAAAACTTTTGCCTAGAGTTCCTTAACTCCTCGTTTGGTTATACAACTATACAAGCAAAAGTCAACCATGCACTATATTTTGACATACAAACATTCTATGAAAGTTTACATATGAAGGTGGAACAGAAAATTGATTTGCTTTAGGTGTAGAGACCGGGGCGGATGTAAAGGGGGCACGGGGGTAACTGCCCCCTAAGATTTTGAAATCATATAAAAAAAGAAAAATTTAAGGATATTTATGATGTTTTTTAAGTTTTGCCCTTCATAATTGAACAAATAAACAAAAAAAAAATCCTCCCAATTATTAAATCCTACGTCTGCCCCCTTATGTGTAGAGACAAGCACTTAAAGGATGCCATGATTAGAGTGAGAAATGTAAGATTTTTTTTTTCTTTTGACATCTAAGATGTATTATATTGTATAATTTCAATTGCATGTCTCAATTGATGTTTCAATTGATGTTACATACTAGTATATAATATCATCTACGTACTTAAGGGTAGTTTCAATTGATGCTATAATTATAATAATGATAATGATTAAACAAGTGACAAGATAAAATAAATGACCAAAAATTGTATCTCATATACGTACATCACACTTTTTTAGTGGAATATAATAACATCTATAATTTAGTCATAATCTCATAATTATCTTAAATAGACATTTCGAGCGTATATGTTTATTTGAAGTTTAACCTCATACATCATCGAAAATTGCAAAACATGTAGTAATACACTCACATTTGTAGGATTTGCAATTAGTAAATGTAGCTTTCTCATCCTTATTCAATTTCAAAAAATCGAAAATAAATAAAACAATTTATCAATGATGAAAACAATAAATAATTAAAATAGCATTTCACCAAAGCAAGGTTCTATCCGTTTCGTCAACGGTGTCGTTTTCTGCCGCCATCACTTCATCACTATGAATCTTTATAACCGTGACTGTCGGTGTAATACATCTCCGTACATTTCAATTTTGTCTAATTTCATCATTTATTTGGTAATTGCTAAAATCAGGAATTAGGTCAGGCAATTTCTTTCCGATTTCGAAATCAATTACAACTATAATGTAATTCAAACAATTATTATTAGACCTACGCTAGGGTTAACAATCATCTTGACGATTTGAATTTTAATTTGATCGAGTTTGATTCTCGATTCAAACAATTATTAGACCTACGCTAGGGTTAACAATCATCTTGACGATTTGGATTTTAATTTAATCGAGTTTGATTCTCAATTTTCAGTTTTGTAATCTAATGCTCGGATCAGAAGAATGTCGCCAACATTTGCCGTAACGCCAAAAAGCTCTGCTTACTTCTCCGCCCTAACACAAGAGATCGATAAAAAGCTTCATAAGGTTTGTGAATTCATATCAATTTCTATTTTATTTTATCTTATCTTTTAGATATTCGTTGATCTGTTTGTATGTATTCCAATCTGTGAATTGCGCGTTTTATTTTATTTTATTTTACTTTTTGTATGTATGTATGAATTTTTACAGGCAATAGCTTCACCGAATCAGAGACGCGATTTATTACAAGCGCTATTTGCCGATATAGCTTTAGAAGTTGATGATCGAGCCAGAGGTACTGAAATTATAATTATAAAATATATAATTTCTGATAATTCATTAAAAATTGATACATGCAAGACAGCAAGAGGTAAAGGATTATTATAAGCTTGTCATTTATCGTTGCAGTTATTGTAAATTATTCAAAAGAGCTCATTGCTGTTTGTCAACCTACTTTCATGTTTTAAACTATTAATAATAATTAATAAATAATAAGCCTATAACATAAAATTGCTGTTGGAAAACGGGAGTCTGTTACCTAACAACTAGAAAATGGTAGGTAATTGTTTGGCTTGCATGATGGAACTTAACTTGTATAACATTTGCTTATGGCAGCCAGTACCATCGTATTACGTTTTCACAAAATCATTCAGTGCAGATTTCTGTTTTTCTATCGAATTTCCTATTAATGTGTCTGAAATAGGATGCCGTAATAAGTTATAAATAGTGATAATGGAAAACTCTTGTATACAAATCATGATATGACTTCATATGATCATCTGACAGTATATGAATTTACATCACTATCCATTATCCAATCTTGTTAGGACCATCATAGTAAATTTAAGTAGATGTCAAGCACGTTACGAAAAATATTACATATATCTCTATAATGGATTTTCTTGTTACGTCTTTCCATTAGTAATGATTGGTGTTTGTTTTGACTTATGACATTGTGAATGTGATATATATAATAATATTATAGAACACATACTCTTTCCTTAGACGCTCCTTATCATGCTTTTATATCGTTCAATACTGGAACCTTTCATTATTAAGGTGCTAATATTAAGTTATATACACATTTGAAAAGAGAAGAAAACTTGAGGGTGCAATAGTGCAACGTCTAAACGGTCATCTATGGACGTGATGCCATTTCATTGTTAGCCTAGCCAAGATTTTATTTTGTTCTTAGATGTCTCTAATTTCTATGCAATGGACTTGGAACAGATATAATTCTTGGCAGAGAAGATGATGCAGATTCATGGATAGAAGTTAAGGTTCCCATATGCTTTTACGATGTGCTTGCCGATCATTTCTCCTTGGAACCTGAAAATGGAAAACCAATTCTTGTTTTGATTGTTCAACTATGGAGCCAGCCATTTGCATCTCATATTTTTGCCCTTCTCTTCCATAAATGGGTAGGTCACTTATGCGTACCGCTGGTCCACTGCTTTGTTTCACAATCTATTGTGTAGAACATCACTGGATACCGAGGAATAAGTATATTACAAGTCATTAATGATGTTGCGATAAGACTATTCGTTATAATATTCGGTTTATTGGACACTTTTTTGTGTAGACTGTAAACTTTATCCAGTCAGAGGACTAATCAAATACAAGTATTTTAATCATCACTAACTCGTGAAAGGCTTAATGGTAATTGTTATTCAGACTGTCCTTTTAAATGCCGCATCAAATCTTTCAATTCATTACAGTGTTTGATTCTTACAGGACTAAATCATAGTGCTTTATCCGACAAACCCTTTGTTGAATTACCATGTAATTTTATCTTAGTCACTGTCATTATTGATATACTACCAAAAAGCTAGGAATTGTTCATTTGTTCTCAACCATTGATTGTTTGAAGCAGATTTTCACAATATTTTGGAATTAAACTAGAAGAAAATATTCTATCTAGGAGACGTCTATTACTTCCATCCTTATGGCTATATTCATCATTATGGATGTTCCTATGTGACATTTCGGTGTCTAAATTTACCAATTTACGCTAATCTTGCAGTTATTTGAAGTTGAACTTGATAGCGCGGATGTCCTCCTTCGTTACTCATCAGCTCTTGTGCAAGGTGCTACAAACGTATTTTGGTATGTTGTTTGCATGATCATCTCTCATTAGGTTTGCTAAATATTACCTATATATAGAAAAAGTCGGATAATAAGATAATACTTATTTATTTCTGTCACCTATGTATTATTATTTGTAGGATTGATGTCCAGACAAATACAAAACACTTCCAGAGTCTTTTCTCGGTGTGAGGGCTTCTGGTTTATACTATTTTTATGACTTGCCTTAATCAGACCTCTTCACTGACACATCTTTTATTTGGTTTCAGTATCTTCTTGTGGATGTTGCATTGGTACCCGAGAGGTTGAAAAAAATCCCTTTGCAGGTAAGAATTTTTCCTAATTATAATTTTAAAAGGTAGTTGGGGTGGGGGCGTTTGAAAGTGCACGTTTGACATGTTTCTGCTGTTTGAGGTTGTAATAACAAATAGCCAGATGTTTAAATGTTTGGCAAGTTCTTAATTTATTATATTACATCTTTGTGAAATATAGTTGAAAATAGAAACAGTTCGTGAAGTAAAAGTCTCTCAAATTAGGTTAAAAGTCGGATAATTAAGTAAATATATGTAATCTTAAATTATGATATACTTTGAAGCCAAACCTATTAATCGAAACATTAAAAACTAATAAGTGAGACTTCAAATTGCAATCTAATATAATCAGTGCCAAAACGCAAATTCAAAGATGCCCTTTGTACGTACAGAAATTTTTATGATTTAGAGTATCTTACAGTTAAGAATGCATTGTATTTTGACAAAAATAATTTTATATGCATGGTTTGCAGGCACAGCGAGACCTCTTTAATCTCCTGTCAAGATTCATATTCCTTTATAATTTAGGTTTCTTTTTAACTGTACATCTACAGATTCCCTTTGTTATGAACTGAGATTGTGCATCAAAATGTATTGTATCTGATCTCAATGCTTCTTACAGTTGACAAAATCGAAAGCTTTTTAAAGAATTTTCCGGTGTTTCCAAATGCTTTCTTAGTAGGGGGTCCTGCAGACATTTTTGTTATAGAACTAGCTGATCAGGTACCACCAAGAAACTACCTATTTCATGAATATATTATGTTTGATGAAGTGGAGTTTAAATATGTTATATATGAAATTGGTCATTGTGCAGCTTCAAAAGTTGAAAGTGGAACCCGTGTTGTTACATTATCTATCCCACATTAAAGTTCTCCAAGGTCTGGAATTGAGAATGACTACAAGCACCAGACTTAAGACATGCTTGTACAGCTTCACTTCTCCTGGTGGTCCAATGTATCCAACAAGAGCTGTTCGTCACGCAGCCTGGGATGCTCTGGATTTTCTTTTCCCGGTTAGTAGAGTTGATCTGATAACTATAGTTTACAGCATATGATAATGAAGTAGAATTAGCATATGCAATTGAATCTGTTAGTTTAATTTTTTTCCGTAAGATTTTTTAATGTTCGGATACGTTCCTAGGAGCAACTGGATTCTACTTAAAGCTGTTGAGTTATGATAATAGTATAGCACCAAATGGCTAGCTTTCTTGTTTCGCTTAAGAATTTATTGTTTTGAAACACCCACCCTTTATACCGTGTTCTGGAGTTAATATATGAGAGAATAGAAGTGAGAAAGGAAAGGAACTATAAATGACATGAAGATCTTTTTAAAGAAGGAAAAGAGAATGAAAGATAAGCGAAGATTTAATATACTCCTCTTTCAAAATCTTCCTCTCAAGGATGGGATGATTTGAAAAGGATTTCTTCACCTCTTTTCTTTTCCTTTCAGCTCAAAAACACACCTTATCATTATCCTTCATATTTTATTCTTTCTTCATGTCTCTTCCTTTTAGCCATTTAGAAATTTGGTGAGTTGGAGAAGAATGCCAAAAATGTATATAAGAGGATTTATCATTCACCTCAACTGGTAGTTGGAAACTTTCTTTGTGAACATGAATAGGAACATACAAGATGAGCTAAATGTAAGCGTTCGATTTTTTGGTTAAGAGTCAAATATACAAGATGAACTAGATATAATTATTACTTTGATTATGATTAGATAATGAGGTTAAACTTACAACCCTCCCATCATTAGAAGCTCAGCAGGAAGAAATTCATAGGTTTGTAGGTAGTGTCTTGAACTTAATCATTGACATTTAGTATTGAAGATGACGTAATACTGTTTCACTCACCATCATATCGTTTCACCACATTCCGAAATCTTTGTCCCATAACGTGCTATTATTAGCGTATGTGGGGAACCCACATTTGGGGGTCGTTGTATAGTAAGCTGTGCAACTTCTCACCTGACTCGCAACTGGAAGTCAATGGAACAAAAGAAAAACACTGCACATTTGAATTTCATATTAGACCCACTAGCAAAGGGCTTGGCTCTCTTGTGTGGATACAGCCTTGTCATCCCAAGCCACATGTTTCTCATCATCCTGTACCACCTCTTGCAGCACCTCCTTTTGAACCTGAAACTCTTAAATCAATGAAGTAATACTTTCAGCTGCAGTATAAAATCCAATTCCTTCAACCAAATGTCCGAACAATCTTTCAGTTCAGCTGACGCAAAGAGAGTTTCTGATCAGAAGACCAAAAATATGTAACCCTTCGTCTTCAAGGAGTAATAATTTATAAAAACAAAAGCATTTGAGGTAGCCGAATGCAGTTTTAGTATCATGACTAAAAATACGTAGATTGGTTCTGGGATTCTTTGACCAGTTCTATACATGCTTTGGTCATTGATCAGTGCTTCAAAAGAACTGTATGTATCTCTTCTCCTCTTTTCCTTTATTGAGGAACATAGTATTTAGCTAACTAGGCTAGGACATCAGTGACCAGTACTCCTCTCCATGGTCTTGAATGAAACATCTTGCATAAGCAAATATGTTGTTACTAAACTTACTAGGTTAGTTTAAAACCCTCACATTTTCATGCAGATCTATCCATAACAGTGAAAAAAAAGAAAAGCTTCAGGTTATGTAGAAGAACTGATTATTGAATGAGATCAACCCTAAGCATGTCATTAGGGGTAGGGTGGAACTACTATAGTTCCATTAGTATGAGGGGACACCACATGTTTTACGGATTGCTATTATATATATAGTAATAAGATAAGATAAAATAAGATAGAATTTACATCTACAAAATGCATATTTCGAACTGTGAATATTAAAATGGACTCATACTGGGTTTGGTTAACTAGCTAACACATGTTAACAACATATGGTGGCGTAGGGTTCAGTTTCTGTGCAGGTATATTTGTTTTCTTCATTATATTTAGAACAAAGTGTAGAAATAGGTACTCTATTTTTCACAAATTCTATATAAGGTACACAACATTTTTTTTACAATATAAGGTATCGAACTAGCAATCTGTCATCAATTAAGGACTGTAAAGGTCACCAACAAGTCAGCCTAAAATTGCACCTTATGGTTTACTAAATTAATATACCTTGATGGTGATACAAAATTTCATTTTATATATAAATGACTTAATGATTGATTTAAACTTTAAATTCCCCTTTTCACTCGGTTTTTTCAAACTTGTTTGAGGAATATTAATCAATTAAGCTTATATGTAATTTGTAGGCAAGATATTTGTCTAAAATAAGGTTGGTAGAGATGACAAGTCAAAATGTTCCTAATTTGATGTCGATATCTTAAGTCACAAACCAAATAATCTTGTACCTCAAATAGATATATGTGCTAACGAGAGTACCTTTAATTTCATTTTGCCCTTATATCTAAGGGTTATTAATAGTTTAATCATCTTAGTTTCACTTTTTTGGTGTTTTAAACCTTCTAAGTTTTTTCCCTTGTGATTTAATTCTTCAAGTTTCAAATCTTGGTGGTTCTACCCTTAAAGGAGATATCCTATCTTCAACTCCAAAATTTGATGGATCAATCCCTAAAGTTCATCTTTTACAATGATTTTGCCCTTTCAAGGTTATTTAGTGTAATCATCTAACTTTTAAAAGTTTGGCGATTAACTGTTTAAAGAGTTAATCCAGTAAGTCAACGGAAACTTTAGGGATTAATTCATGAGAAAAAAAACTTACTGTTAAAATTTAAAAAAGCCTAAACTTATTTGATTAAACCATTATTAGACCTGTATCTAACAGACATTTTTGCAATTGTAACTTTAAATTTAATATCCTTAATTGTTCTTAGCTTAAACCTAAAATATCTTCAGAAATTGTCCCCTCTCCCATGAATATTCGCCTATTCTTATTAGTATTAAGTAATTCACTATTTTTTACGATTGTATTGATTGATGATGTATAATTGGGTTACCATTTTTTACGGAGAAAGTTGATAATATAATGATTAAATATTGATGCTAGCTTGTTCGTAATCTAAAACATCATTCCGTTAAACAAAAAAAATAATAAAAAAACTCATGAAACCTTATTATTTTGTTTTTCTACCTTACAATGATGCTAATGGGCAATTGATAAAACGGGTAAACACAGGAGGTTTTCCTGTTCAGGTTACCCGGGGAGGGCGGGCATTTTTGCTCAGATGTACGTGGTCTAACCGGGCTATCCCGTAACCGTTTCCGACCTTTTCCCTGGCCACCCCAAGATATGTTTCTAGTGAGGTTTGAACCTGAGACCTCGTGTGAGGATATCATGACGCCAACCACTAGGCTATCTTGTGATGGTTCTAAAGGGCAAATGATGTATGTTATATTTCTAGCAAATCTCAGATATCAGTTTATACTTAATTTTAGACGATTAGTTGATGACTTTTTGTATGTCTTGGAATATTGCATTAAGTTTTTTGTATGGCCTCATCCAATGTTTTAAAATTGGGGTCATCAATCTGAATATGGAATCTATTCTGCTTCTTCTTTACTAGCTGGACAATATAATCATCTTTTAATGACATATTACTTGTACTTTGAATCAGGTGGGACGATATCCTCGACACATCATTAGTCTCTTTTTCCGGTTAATGTATCCATGGTATTGGCCATCTTCATGTTGGAACTTCGTCTTGTCATGCATACAAGCAATATTTTATTCCATCTTGAGGCTCATCTTTCCCCGCCATAAGTTAAGAGACCCCCATCAGTCCTAGTCACGACAAGCTGATATACAACAATATGTGAAGCTCAATACATCCAGCTAACTTGTATTTATTTATTAACTGGAATCATGCACGCCTTTTTGGTTGTCGTGCGCCAATGTTGGGTTGTTGTAATTTATGGTAGTTATCATCTGTAAATGAGAAGGGTTTATATGCCTTTAAGTTCTTTGCAGTACTCCTGTTTAATTTTAGTCTTGGAGCTTTTGAGTTACTAACAGTTACTACTCCAGAGTGGCTTCAAAGCAACCTGGTGTTGTATCACCGTTTTTCAGTATTCAGCAGTGCTGTTGTAATCAATGACATCTATATCTATAATCTATAATAATATATTTAAATTAAGACAATATATATATACAAGTACCATAAAGCTTGGAACCAAACTTCCAATAACATTTTGTTATAAATAGTAAGTTGTTAATGTCTTCGGTTGATTAGTAGTTCTAAATCTTTTATATCTGCGTTTATGTTTTAAGCTTGTGAATTGAAGTGCTTGATTGCTTAGCATTTACATGTATGTTACCAGATCTGCAGAACTTATGAAACATTGGGTATATGCTCAACATACGAAATGGATACCTGTGATTAGAGTTGCACACAACCCGGTTTTGAGAGAACCCGACCCGACCCGACCTGAAACCGGTTTTGGTCAAACTTGGTCAAAACCGGTTTGGCCCAAAACCGGTTCGGGTCCAACCCGGTTTTGGCCACCCAAACCCCAACCCGATCTAACCCGATTTGTATAGGGTCGAACCCGAACCGGTTCCAAAACCGGTTTCAAACCGGTTTTTATATAATTCCGTTTTTCGCGAGCGTTTCAAGGAAAACGAATGTTTGGGTCAAAACTTTTTCATTGAGTTCGTAGAACATAAGTATTGGAAACATAATTGATCGATAACTAAACCAAAACGCCTCTAAATCTTGTTAAAAAAAAGTATACAATCGAAAAAGTCTATATAATTCATTTTTCGTTCGATCGTTAAGCGTTTTTGGGAAAACCAACGTTAGTACATGAGTAATGGAAACATAATTGATTGGAATGTTAGTACATGAGTAATGGAAACATAATTGATCAAGAACTACTCCAAATGTCTTACCAATCTTCCTAAAAAAAATGTTTGGTCAGAAAAGTCTATAATAGAATTTACCGAAATAGCGTAAGGCGTTTTTGGGAAAACCAACGTTTGGGCCAAATCTTTTTGATTGGAATGTTAGTACATGAGTAATGGAAACATAATTGATTAAGAACTACTCCAAATGTCTTACCAATCTTCCTAAAAAAAATGTTTGGTCAGAAAAGTCTATAATAGAATTTACCGAAATAGCGTAAGGCGTTTTTGGGAAAACCAACGTTTGGGCCAAATCTTTTTGATTGGAATGTTAGTACATGAGTAATGGAAACATAATTGATCAAGAACTACTCCAAATGTCTTACCAATCTTCCTAAAAAAAATGTTTGGTCAGAAAAGTCTATAATAGAATTTACCGAAATAGCATAAGGCGTTTTTGGGAAAACCAACGTTTGGGCCAAATCTTTTTGATTGGAATGTTAGTACATGAGTAATGGAAACATAATTGATTAAGAACTACTCCAAATGTCTTACCAATCTTCCTAAAAAAAATGTTTGGTCAGAAAAGTCTATAATAGAATTTACCGAAATAGCGTAAGGCGTTTTTGGGAAAACCAACGTTTGGGCCAAATCTTTTTGATTGGAATATTAGTACATGAGTAATGGAAACATAATTGATTAAGAACTACTCCAAATGTCTTACCAATCTTCCTAAAAAAAATGTTTGGTCAGAAAAGTCTATAATAGAATTTACCGAAATAGCGTAAGGCGTTTTTAAGGAAAATCAATGTTTGAGTCTAATTTTTTTATTGAATTCGTAGAACATTGGTAAGGGAAACATAATTGAACAATAACTTAAACAAAAGTCTTCTAAGTTTTCTTAAAAATATTCGAATAGAAAAAAGTCTTCATAATCTTTATAATCTTCAAGTTGTATTAATCTTCAAATCTTCAAGTCTTCAAACATCTTCAAAGTCTTCAAACATCTTCAAAGTCTTCAAAAGTCGAAATCTTCTTCGGAGGTAGCCTCGCGCGAAGCTTGATCAAGAGCAATTTCTTCGTCGGAAAGTGATATTGTTACACCTTCTTCCACCTCGATATTGTGTATGTCTCCTTCGTATTCCATTTCACCTAGACTTGAAACATTTTGTATACGTTCCGCGGCATCCAAGTGATCCTTCAAGCAAATGCACATCTCTAAGGAGGCCGGTGTGAGTCTTGTTCTTCGTATAGATAATACCCTGCCACTAAGAGAAAAAGCGGATTCCGAAGCTACCGTAGAAGCTTGGACGGTTAGTAAATCTCGGGCCATGATGGCTAGAACGGGAAATTGAGATTCCCTCTCTTTCCACCAAGCCAAAATATCAAATTGTTCGAACTCATTGGGTAGAATAGTGGCCAAAAAATCCGTTCCGGTATATCTCCCATATTCGCTAGTGGGATTTTGGTTACCATCACCCCTTGCCCGTTTATGGTTTTCTTGTCTTAAAGTATTATAAAAGTTTAGCATTGGATTGCTAGAAGAAGATGAAGAAAACATTAGGTTAGCCGAACTACCGGACACTTGTGCGGTTGAACTATATTTTTGAAAATATACGCCAAATAAATCTCCCAAATTTTGTTTAAAATCCGTTTTTGCATTATGTGAAAACAATGGGTTGGCCTCATTCAAATCCAAATTGTGACAAATGTTATCGATAAGCAAGTCCACCCCGCTAACGTTCAAACAAGGGTTCATTGCGGCGCAACAAGTAATTACCGGTGGCATTTCTTGAAAATATTTTCTTAGTTTTTCTTTCATGGGAGCCACCATTTGTTCAAATATTAGACCTTCAAACATGTAGTCGTTTAACTTTGTAGTTATTAACCAAATTTGATTAAGCACCAAATGACCAGTTGGATAATAAACACCCGATAATAAAGTAGTCGCGGTTTTGAAAATTTTGAGCAACTCGACCATCTTTTCAATATAATCCCAATATATGATTGGAAATGGTGTTGCAAGACGTTTTGTAACAAGATGATCATGAAAAACTTGTAAAGTATTTCTTTGGCGTAAACCACATACAAGCATATGGTAGGTCGAATTCCATCTAACGGGCATGTCCCAATTAGGGGTTAAAAAAATAGAATTCGTTTCCTTGCACAATTTCATATAAGATTTGTATCTAGCTTTACCCTTTTGAAAAATGTCTTGCAACATAGATTTAAACCTAGTTTTTATTTCGTCTACATCATCAACCGCTAGTCCCGCTTGCACAACCAAGTTAATGATGTGTGCAACACATCGACTATGATAAAAAATGCCCTTCAATGGTGGTGCGTATTTTAGTATTAATTTTGAAACGGCAAGTGTATTATTACTAGCATTGTCAAAAGAGATTGAAAAAACCTTTTGTTCCAATTTAAACGTTTTAATTACATATCGTAACATGTTAAATAAGTTTTGCCCCGTGTGAGGATACTCAAAGTCTTCAAAAGCAATGGTACGTTTCATCATTTGCCAAGTTGCGGGATCAACCCAATGTGCGGTAACACAAAGGTACGAACCGGGCAAACCATGAGGAGCCGACCAAACATCGGTTGTTAATGATACATTTGTATTTAAATTTTCAAAACCGATTTTTAGTTGTATTTTAGCTTCTTTCCACAATTTAAGGGCATCGCGTTTAAGAGTAGTACGACTTACATTGTTATATCGCGGTTGAAGAGTAGTTTGAATCACCCTAGTAAGCCGAGGGTTGTCGAAGTGGTTGAAAGGCAAAGCTTCTTGAATCACATAACCCGCAAAAGCTTGTCGACACCGTTCCACATCGTATGTAAATATAGAACCATCTCGTGCAATCGAAGATTGACCACTTGCTTCCGGATTACCTTTGAGTCCCACACAATGCTTCTCGGTATGATTTTTCAACGTGGTGTTGGAGTCGGGTTTGAAGAACATCTTACAACGTTTACAATGCGCTTTAATCGAACCATCCGACAACAACACTTTGTCGTAACCACCCCAAATCTCCGGATTTCTTTTGTTGGGTAAATTTTTCACAATCATTGGTGCATTTGAAGAACCAATACCATGAGAAGCGGAAGAAGATTGAGTTGCCATTTTTGAAACGAGAATATATATGCGTTTTTGAGTATTTGTATATAAATATGAGTGTGTAAATGTGTGTTTTGGTTCCTAAATGATATGATATATATATACTTGAATCATAATGGCAAAAACGTAATTATATGGCAAAAAAAACGGCTAGATCCAACCCCAACGGATACATTAACGTTCAAAAAAAAAAAACCGGTTTCAAACCGGTTTTCAAACCGGTTTTCAAACCGGTTCCAAGTCAAACCGGTTCCAACCCGGTTTCAACGGTCCAAACATCAAACCGGTTTCAAACCGGCGGTTTTAACCCAACCCGAACCGGTTTTGGTCAAACCCGGTTTTGACCGGTTTCAAATCGGTTTCAAATCGGGTCGGGTTCTTGAACCCGGTTTCGATGTGCATCTCTACTTGTGATAACCCTTTCTACACTTTGCACATCGGTTGCTTGGTTTCAATTTGTTGATCAAAGCGTGGATGAACCACCTCTAATGCCCCTTTTAGCTCACCTTTCTTGATGATGAAACTTACTTCATTGATGATGAAACCTTAGGAGTCACTTATATGCACATTTTCCAAGAGTTTAATTACAATTATTCAACTTACAAAGTTATGTAAGTAAACAAAAAGTAGTTTAGTGACATTTCCCCTTATCATCAATTTAACCTTATAAATAGTAACTTGTGAAATTTTTTCATTTTTAACCCCTAAAGTTTTAGCACTTTTAAATTTACTACCCTTTATATTTTAGTAAATATTTAATTTATACCTTTTAACTTTTAGTATTTTTCCATTTTTACCCTCTAATTTTAAAAATTCCACCCCTTAACTTTTAGTGATTTTTCACTTTTCCCCCTTTAAATTTTAACTACTTTCCATTTTCTTCGTCTGAACTTTTATCACTTCTTCATTCTATACCCTTTAGGTTTTAATATTTCCAATTTTCCCTCTTTACATTTTAGATTTAACCCACTGCTGCCACAACGCACTGCTGCCACAACTCAATCTATGCCGGAATTAGCTTAGGCTGAATCTGTACTCTATTATGCTTTCGTAGGACCTATGTAATTCGACCGGATGAAACAATTCCCCGCATCTTTTGTACTCATCATATTATGTAACCCTCTAGAACTCATGCCTTGTATCTAATCTAATTATCTAATGAAATATGGAAATATGGTTATCACGTCGCTCTGTTCTCGTATATTCCATCATATACACATGAGATATATATTATAAATTCGTACCAATCTCTTATTTCTCTTTTTCTTGCTCTCCTTGTTCCAGCATCATGCCTCCCCGACGCCAGGTCACCCTCAGCGAAACTGAAATAGCGGATCTAATTGCCCGCAGTGTGGCCCAAGCCTTGGCTACCCGGACACCTATTCCTAGTAGTGAAGATACAGCTACCAATGGGCCACAACCCAAACCCTGCTCTTACAAAGACTTTCAGAACTGCAAACCCTTGAACTTTGCAGGTACCGAAGGAGCAATCGGTCTAGTATGCTGGATCGAGAAAATCGAATCTGTATTCCTCATTTTCAACTGCACAGAGGGAGACAAGGTCAAGTTCTCCACCAGTACATTTTCTGACACCGCTCTCACCTGGTGGAACACCTATGCCCAGACTGTGGGTATTGCAAATGCTTACAAACTCTCATGGGATGAGTTAAAGCAGATGTTGAGGGGCGAATACTGCCCCAGAGATGAATTGAAACAGCTGGAGGTAGAGTTCTGGAACCACAAAATGCAGGGTGATGACATCACGGGTTACACCAACTGTTTTCACCAACTGGCACTTCTGTGCCCTTCCATGGTCGATCCCAAGTATAAGAGGATCGAGAAATACATGTTTGGACTCCCCGACAAAGTTCAAGACCTGGTGACTTCATCCAAACCGGGTACTATTCAGAGCGCCATTCGTATGGCTCACGAACTAACGGCTAACTCTGTCCGCCGTGGCACAACTTCAACCCCAACAACAAACAACAAGCGTAAGTGGGAAGGAAGTCCCAATTCCTCCAACCAAACCTTCAACAAAAAGCCTGAGTCTATTAAGGCTTATTCCTCGGGATCTACAGAGAGGAAAGGGTACATCGGGAACAAACCTTACTGTTCCAAATGCAGCCGCCATCATGACGGTTCCTGCCCTTGTACTAATTGCAAAAGGTTCGGGCACTTAGCCAAGGATTGTCGAGCCAACATCCCTACCCCTAACACTAACGCGCCGAAGACTTGCTTTGGGTGCGGAAATCCAGGGCATTTCAAGAGCGACTGCCCCAAACTGAAAAACAACAACAACAAGAACAACAACAACGCTCGAGGAAGAGCTTTTGTGCTGAAATCAGGGGAAGCCCGTCAAGACCCTAATGTGGTCATGGGTACGTTCCTTCTCAACAACTTAACTGCCACTGTTCTATTTGATACTGATGCTGATAAGAGCTTTATGTCTGATAAATTTTATCCACTACTTGACACTGCACCTATAGCCTTAGATTCTAAGTACACAGTAGAATTGGCAAACGGAAAACTTATTGAGGCTGACAGTGTGATACCTAATTGAACTTTAAACTTATCTAACGATCTCTTTTCCATTGATTTGATACCCATCGAGATTGGCAGCTTTGACATCATCGTCGGTATGGATTGGTTATCCAAGCACCGAGCCGAAATAGTTTGTTTTGAGAAAATCGTCCGCATCCCTCTCGTCACCGGTGGAACTGTAGTCATACAAGGGGAGATCGGCGGGACGAGCCTAAACATCATTTCTTGCATGAAAACCCAAAAATACTTGAGAAAAGGGTACCAAGCAATCCTCGCCCATGTTATGGAGAAAAAGTCGAAGGAGAAGCGACTTGAGGAGGTGCCTATTGTTCGAGATTTCCCAGAAGTCTTTCCTGAAGACTTGCCGGGCCTCCCGCCACCTAGACAAGTCGAATTTTCTATTGATCTTATGCCCGGTGCAACACCTGTGGCACGAGCACCTTACCGACTAGCCCCATCCGAACTTCAGGAGTTGTCTACTCAGTTACAGGAACTCCTGGACAAGGGGTTTATTCGACCAAGTTCCTCGCCTTGGGGAGCTCCGGTCTTATTTGTGAAAAAGAAAGACGTTTCTTTCCGCATGTGCATCGACTATCATGAACTTAACAAGTTAACTGTCAAAAACCGTTACCCACTTCCTTGCATTGATGACCTGTTTGACCAACTTCAGGGGTCGAGTTTTTATTATAAGATCGATCTACGGTCGGGTTATCACCAACTTCGAGTTCGAGATTCCGACATCCCAAAAACAGCTTTCAGAACCCGCTATGGACATTACGAATTCCAAGTGATGCCTTTTGGCTTAACCAACGCACCGGCTGTATTCATGGACCTTATGAATCGGGTGTGCAAACCCTATCTAGATAAGTTTGTCATCGTGTTCATTGACGACATCTTGATCTACTCTCGCAACGAAACCGAACATGGCCAACACCTGAAAACCATCTTGGAATTACTCAGACACGAAGAGTTATACGCCAAGTTCTCCAAGTGTGAGTTCTGGATGCGAACCGTACAATTCCTAGGGCATGTCGTTGACAGTCAGGGGATACGTGTTGATCCAGCCAAGATCGAGGCCATTAAGTGCTGGGAAGCGCCAACCACACCAACTGAGGTACGACAATTCTTAGGTCTCGCCGGATATTATCGACGATTCATTGAGAATTTCTCCAAAATAGCCTTACCCTTAACCTCACTGACTCAGAAAGACAAGAAATTCGATTGGACCGACAAACAAGAGTCAGCCTTCCAATTACAGAAACACAAACTCTGCAGTGCACCAATCTTGTCCCTACCCGAAGGCACCGATGACTTCGTGGTTTACTGCGACGCCTCACACCAAGGACTTGGTTGCGTGTTAATGCAACGGGAGAAAGTCATTGCCTATGCCTCACGACAACTGAAAATTCATGAGAAAAACTATACGACACACGACCTAGAATTAGGTGCCGTGGTATTCGCGCTAAAAATCTGGAGACATTTCCTTTACGGTACGAAAAGTACTATCTTTACCGATCACAAAAGCCTCCAACACATATTCGATCAAAAAGATCTAAACATGAGGCAACGTCGTTGGGTCGAGTTACTTAGTGACTACGACTGCGAAATCAAATACCACCCAGGCAAGGCGAACGTAGTTGCCGATGCCTTAAGCCGAATGGAACGAGTGAAACCCCTTCGAG
Organism: Pseudognaphalium luteoalbum; assembly: GCA_963422505.1. Lineage (NCBI taxonomy): Eukaryota > Viridiplantae > Streptophyta > Magnoliopsida > Asterales > Asteraceae > Pseudognaphalium > Pseudognaphalium luteoalbum. The sequence goes on from OY730196.1 coordinate 57,798,569, forward strand.
TCCGAGCCCTCAGTATTACCATCCGCAACGATCTCATCTGTAACACCCCCAAAATCACAGTTTAGCGGAAGCAAGCTTTGGGGTGCTACTAATCAAATATCACAGCACAAAAGTAAAGCAAACGACATCTATATGCAACGTTTGTAAAATAGTTACATTTCCATACATAAAATGTTTGAAACATAACGGTTCCGGTTACAAAATGAAGTTCCCTAGAGTCCGCGTATAAAGCGGGAGATTCTATTACATAATCATAATAAATACAAAAGATAATGCCAAGAATCTCCGTTAAATGCAAGGTCGAAATCATGCGACTCTAGCTAGGTCTTGAGGGAATCCTACTCCGTATGTGTACCTGAGATACAAAGCTAAAAAGGGTCAACACGAATGTTGGTGAATCTCACAGGTTTGTAAATAAAGTAAGAGTTTGAACACAAGATTTCATTAATAAGGCCCGCAGGGCGTAAATCAGTTATTTGCAAAACTCGCAATATAAAGTAAGTAAGTTATACCATTGCCATGAGGCTCATAATCGAAGCTTAACTCGTAAATAATAAATTTGCTCCCGTGACATGCTCGGAAATTGAGCAAGCATCAGTAACGAATAATAGTCACCCGTTTATACAGATCAGTTCGTGGTATCGCTACTACCCCGGGCGGGGAGGGTCATTTCCCTAATGGATCCATTAACTAGTGTTCGCGCTTAAGTACATAACTAACGATATATGATGAGGAGGCTTCCCCAAATAAATGGTGAGAAAACTCATGCAATTCCGTTTGGTAAACATGTAAATCAGTACTCGTGTTCGTAAAAATAAGCTATGCATCTCACCCCGTAAGTAAAACAGTAAAACAGTAAAAGTGGGGCTATGAGACTCACCTGAGTCCAGTAAATACGTATGTGTAATCAACCAGGTAAAGCGGTTGTAAGTCTTGTATCGATTCTCGGAATCCTGCAACCTTCTGGCGTCCGTAACGCACAAGGTTGTAAGTAAACTAGTAAACGAGTTGGTGTCTTAAAAGATCACCCATGCTAGCTGTCCACTCAACTAGGACGTGTCCAAGTGTTTGTTTAGTAAACCGTTTGTATTTTGAAAACAAGTATGGCCCGTTGGTGACGGTTTGTAAAAATAATCCGAGAGTGGTATTATTATGTATATCGTTTTATTAAAAATCGTATCTAGGATTTAAATTCGGATAATTGGTCAAGTCGGGTTATGGACTGAAATAGTGGTGCGAATTGAGTTCGCGGTGCGAGCCGAGTTCGACTCGCAAGGCAGTAGGCTGCGAACTGAACTCAGTTCGCAACACAAGGTTCGGTTCGCAAGTCGACTCGCAAGTCAACTTGCAGGTCGACTCGCAAGTCATCTCGCAGGTCGACTCGCAAGTCAACTCGCAGGTTCGCCGTTGGGTTCGCGAGTTCAATCTTCGGTTCGCAATTGGGTTCGCCTCGCAGGACGAACAGATCTCGGTTCACAGAACGAGCTGTTCGAACACTTTTTCATAAAAACGCATTTTAAGTCGATTTTTGGGCAAATCTTTGTTGAGTAACCGTTCTAGCATGTAAATAAAAGTTTCCTAAGTAATTTAAAAGAGTTTTGAAGTTCCTTACCACGAAATCGCGAATGGAGGAGATGAAGATGGAGAGCTCGAGATGGTGATCGTTTCTTCTTGAATCAACTCCGCAAGATGATGAGTTTTGGGTGACGTTTGGAGGTGGTTTGGGGCTGTAAATTGAGAGTGAGAAGGAGAGAAAGAGTGTGTGTATGTGTGTTTATGGTGAGATGAAGAAAGAAGGGGACAAAAGGGTTTTAAAATGGATGGGTCATGGGTCGGTTTGGGTTGGGTCCGCGGGTCTGAGCCGACCCTCTTGGGTCTCGGCTCGCGGGTTGGTGTTTCCGAGTTTTTATATCGCGGGTCATTGTCGGTTAAATCCCGTAATTGTTTAAATGTTGTTTTACGCTATTTGTTAAAGTGTATCCGAAGTATTTTTATCATAATACTTAATAATGAGTTATAAAAATATAACTTGAATTACTTCCCATTGTTAGGCGCGTTTCGTGTGATCTCGTCGCGTTCGGCATGTTTTTAAACGATACTAGATACGTGTAGTATATTTACACAATATATTAAAGCAAGTAAGGTTTGTTTGGTTAATTCTAAATTATTTAAAAGTTTTTGTCACCAACGTCCAATCTAGATTTTTATAGGATCTCGTCCGTTTGGTAAGTGTATGATTTAAACGAATTACGTACGCGCGTAGGTAATCTCACAAAAGTCTCGTATATTTCGATTAATACAAAACTAAATACATGAAATTACAAGTAGTTTAGGCCCTAATCCAAAGTCATAAATTGGCGGTTGTTACATTCTCCCCTTGTTAGGAGAATTTCGTCCCGAAATTGAGCTCAAGTCGTATGAGCAGGGTCTGTGAACAAGTGTGGATATTTCAGTCGCATTTGGTCTTCCCGTTCCCAAGTGAATTCAGGACCACGCCTCGAATTCCACCTGACCTTGACAATGGGAATACGACTCTGTTTTAAACGCTTGACCTCACGGTTCATTATTTCCGCGGGTTCCTCGACAAAGTGAAGTCTATCATCGATTTGTATTTCGTCGAGTGGTACAATCAGTGTCTTGTCAGATAGACATTTCTTTAAGTTAGAAATGTGAAAGGTAGGGTGTACGCTACTAAGTTCGGTAGGTAGATGTAGTCGATACGCCACTGGACCAATCCTCTCGAGAATTTCAAACGCTCCAATGTACCTAGGGTTCAGTTTCCCTCGTTTTCCAAATCGAATAACACCTTTCCATGGTGCCACCTTAAGGAGTACCTTATCCCCAACCTGGAACTCAAGGTGTTTGCGTCTCACGTCGGCGTAACTTTTCTGACGATCACGGGCGGCCTTCAGTCGGTTTTGGATACTAACGATTTTCTCGGTGGTTTCGTGAATGATTTCTGGACCAGTGAGTTGGGTATCCCCCACCTCAGTCCAGCAGATAGGCGATCGGCACTTGCGTCCGTAGAGTGCCTCGAAAGGTGCGGTCTTGATGCTAGCATGGTAACTGTTGTTGTAAGAGAATTCACACAAAGGCAAGTGATCTTTCCAGTTTTTACCGAAGTCAACCACGCAGGCGCGTAGCATGTCCTCCAGTGTTTGAATAGTTCGCTCGCTTTGGCCGTCAGTTTGCGGATGATATGCCGTACTCATATCCAAACGAGTACCGAGAGATTTTTGTAGTGACTGCCAAAAGTTAGAAGTAAAACGACTGTCCCTATCCGAGATGATCGAGATAGGTACGCCGTGCCGTGAAACAATTTCTTTGATGTAGATGCGAGCCAATCGCTCCATCTTGTCAGTTTCCTTGATGGCCAGGAAATTGGCAGATTTCGTGAGACGATCTACAATTACCCAAATTGTATCGCAACCGTTTGAAGTTTTCGGTAGTTTGGTAATAAAGTCCATAGAAAGTTGCTCCCATTTCCATTGAGGAATTTCAGGTTGTTGGAGCAATCCCGAAGGTCTTTGGTGTTCGGCCTTGACCTTTGAACAAGTTAGGCATTTACTGACGTACACGGCTATGTCAGCTTTCATGTTAGTCCACCAATACAATCCTTTGATGTCATGATACATCTTTTCAGAACCAGGGTGTATAGAATATCGAGATTTGTGAGCTTCAGTCATCACCAAATCTCGTAAGTTTCCAAATTTGGGTACCCATACCCGGTTAGAGAAGTACCGAGCTCCATCAGGTCTGGTTTCAAATTGTTTATCCATGCCTCGCAGGGCTTCATCGGTGACATTTTCAGGTTTGAGTGCTTCGAGTTGAGCGGCAAGAACCTGGGTGACAAGATCGCTGTGGATGGTAATACTGAGGGCTCGGACTCGAAGGGGTCTCACGCGTTCTTTTCGGCTCAAGGCATCGGCGACTACGTTCGCCTTGCCTGGATGGTATTTGATTTCGCAGTCGTAGTCACTAAGTAACTCGACCCAACGACGTTGCCTCATGTTTAGATCCTTTTGATCGAATATGTGTTGGAGGCTTTTGTGATCGGTAAAGATGGTACTTTTCGTGCCGTAAAGGTAATGTCTCCAGATTTTTAGCGCGAAAACCACGGCACCTAATTCCAGGTCGTGTGTCGTATAGTTTTTCTCATGAACCTTCAGTTGTCGTGAGGCATAGGCAATGACTTTCTCCCGTTGCATTAACACGCACCCAAGTCCTCAGTGTGAGGCATCGCAGTAAACCACGAAGTCATCGGTGCCTTCAGGTAGGGACAAGATCGGCGCACTGCAAAGTTTGTGTTTCAGCAATTGGAAGGCTGACTCTTGTTTGTCGGTCCAATCGAATTTCTTGTCTTTCTGAGTCAGTGAGGTTAAGGGTAAGGCTAATCTGGAGAAATTCTCAATGAATCGTTGATAGTATCCAGCGAGACCTAAGAATTGTCGTACCTCGGTTGGTGTGGTTGGCGCTTCCCAGCCCTTAATGGCCTCGATCTTAGCTGGATCAACACATATCCCTTGACTGTCAACGACATGCCCTAGGAATTGTACTGTTCGCATCCAGAACTCACACTTGGAGAACTTGGCGTATAACTCCTCGTGTCTGAGTAATTCCAAGATGGTTTTCAGGTGTTGGCCATGTTCGGTTTCGTTGTGCGAGTAGATTAAGATGTCGTCAATGAACACGATGACAAACTTATCTAGATATGGTTTACACACCCGGTTCATAAGGTCCATGAATATAGCTGGCGTGTTAGTTAAGCCAAAAGGCATGACTTGAAATTCGTAATGACCATAGCAGGTTCTGAAAGCTGTTTTTGGGATGTCGGAGTCTCGAACTCGAAGTTGGTGGTAACCCGACCGGAGGTCGATCTTAGAATAGAAACTCGACCCCTGAAGCTGGTCAAACAGGTCATCAATGCGAGGGAGTGGGTAACGGTTCTTGACAGTTAACTTGTTAAGTTCACGATAGTCGATGCACATGCGGAAAGAGCCGTCTTTCTTTTTCACGAATAAGACCGGAGCTCCCCAAGGTGAGGAACTTGGTCGAATGAATCCCTTATCTAGGAGTTCCTGTAACTGAGTAGACAACTCCTGAAGCTCGGATGGGGCTAGTCGGTAAGGTGCTCGTGCCACCGGTGTTCCACCGGGCACAAGATCAATAGAAAATTCGACTTGTCTCGGTGGTGGAAGGCCAGGCAAGTCTTCAGGAAAGACTTCTGGATAATCCCGAACAATAGGCACATCCTCCAGTCGCTTCTCCTCCGACTTTTTCTCCATAACATGTGCAAGGATCGCTTGGTATCCTTTTCTTAGGTATTTTCGGGTTTTCATGCAAGAAATGATGTTTAGGCTCGTCCCGCCGGTCTCCCCTTGTATGACTAAAGTTCCACCGGCGACGAGAGGGATTCGGACGATTTTCTCGAAACAAACTATTTCGGCTCGGTGCTTGGATAACCAATCCATACCTACTATGATGTCAAAGCTGCCGATCTCGATGGGTATCAAATCAATGGAGAAGAGTTCATTAGCTAGATTTAAAGTGCAATTTGGTATCACACTGTTGGCCTCAATAAGTTCTCCGTTTGCCAATTCTACTGTGTACTTAGAATCTAAGGCTATGGGTGTAGTGTCAAGTAGTGGATAGAATTTATCAGACATAAAACTCTTATCAGCACCAGTATCAAATAGGACAGTAGCAGTTAAATTGTTGAGAAGAAACGTACCCGTGACCACATTGGGGTCTTGACGGGCTTCCCCTGATTTCAGCGCAAAAGCTCTTCCTCAAGCGTTGTTGTTGTTCTTGTTGTTGTTGTTTTTCAGCTTGGGGCAGTCGCTCTTGAAATGTCCTGGATTTCCGCACCCAAAGCAAGTCTTCGGCGTGTTAGGGTTGGGGGTAGGGGTGTTGGTTCGGCAATCCTTGGCCAAGTGCCCGAACTTTTTGCAATTAGTACAAGGGCAGGAACCGTCATGATGGCGGGTGCATTTGGAACAATAAGGCTTGTTCCCTACATACCCTTTCCTCTCAGTAGATCCCGAGGAATAAGCCTTTACAGTTTCAGGCTTTTTGTTGAAGGTTTGGTTGGAGGAATTGGGGTTTCCTTCCCACTTGTTTGTTGTTGGGGTTGAGGTTGTGCCACGGCGGACAGAGTTGGCCGTTAGTTCATGAGCCATACGAATGGCGCTTTGTACAGTACCTGGTTTAGATGAAGTCACCAGGTCTTTAAGTTTGTCGGGGAGTCCATCTATGTACTTCTCGATCCTCTTGTACTCGGGATCGACCATGGATGGGCACAGAAGTGCCAGTTGGTGAAAATGGTTGGTGTAACCCGTGATGTCATCACCCTGCATTTTGTGGTTCCAGAACTCTACTTCCAGCTGCTTCAATTCATCTCGGGGGCAGTACTTGCCCCTCAACAGCTGCTTTAACTCATCCCATGAGAGTTTGTAAGAATTTGCAATACCCACAGTCTGGGCATAGGTGTTCCACCAGGTAAGGGCGGTGTCAGAAAATGTACTGGCGGAGAACTTGACCTTGTCTCCTACTGTGCAATACCCACAGTCTGGGCATAGGTGTTCCACCGATTCGATTTTCTCAATCCAGCATACTAGACCGATTGCTCCTTCGGTACCTACAAAACTCAGGGGTTTGCAGTTCTAAAAGTCTTTGTAAGAGCAGGGTTTGGGTTGGGGCCCATTGGTAGCTGTATCTTCGCTACTAGGAATAGGTGTCCGGGTAGCCAAGGCTTGGGCCACACTGCGGGCAATTAGATCCGCTATTTCCGTTTCGCTGAGGGTAACCTGGCGTCGGGGAGGCATGATGCTGAACAAGGAGAACAAGAAAGGGAAAATAAGAGATTTGTACGAATGTATGATACATCTCACGTATATATGATGGAATATACGAGAACAGAGTGACGTGATAACCATATTCCCATATTTCATTAGATAATTAGATTAGATACAAGACATGAGTTCTAGAGGGTTACACAATATAGTAAATACAAAAGATGCCGGGAATTGTTTCATCCGGTCAAATTACATAGGTCCTACGAAAGCATAATAGAATACAGATTCAGCCTAAGCTAATTCCGACGTAGGTTGAGCTGTGGCAGCAGTGCGTTGAGGCGGTCCACAGATTCGGCGAGTCTGTTGGCCGTTCGGAGGGCATCCTCGGTTTCCCTTAGACGTGTCTCGCACTGATGGAGTCTTGATTGAAGGACAGAGATCTCATTCCGGTTGCCAATCACTTGGTTGTGGACAACCTCCATCGTTTCGACTGTGTCCCCCACCTGATTCTGAAGAGTGTTCATGGTGGTAATAGTGTGATTGTGATCTTCAGAGACCTGTTCGATTCGCTCCATTGCTGTGAGTCTCCAGTTCTCGCGAATTTCTTGGAGTTCGATATCCATTTCATGGAGTCGTTGGTCGTGATGGTACACCCTAGCGGCTAAGTCCGGTAGAGTGAGGTGAGTAGGATATGGGCTGGTTCGAGGCGAACGGGCGTCCCTCCTAGTCGTCCTTGGGTTTCGTGTTCCTTGCGGATAAGAGCGTGACAAACTTGGTGGTGTGTTTGCCATTCTGAGACAAAGTGTTAGAAAGAATGAGGCCTACTTATACATATATAGCATATAACATAGCCTAGTGTGTCTAGCACAGCCAAGTATCGGTTCTATTTCTCTCGTGGTCAGAGTCAACTAGTGTATTCCTGTTCAATATAACCCCTTTCAGGTTTCACATCACCCTACCTTAATTGTACATAGTTGATCAGGCTATGTTAAATTAACGTCGTATGATGCAATTCCCGAACCAGTCATACCTAATGAGGAAATACTGCCTAATGGTCATAGTCTAGGCCCACTAAATGCAACCTAGTTCGCTATAACCTTAGGCTCTGATACCAATCTGTAACACCCCCAAAATCACAGTTTAGCGGAAGCAAGCTTTGGGGTGCTACTAATCAAATATCACAGCACAAAAGTAAAGCAAACGACATCTATATGCAACGTTTGTAAAATAGTTACATTTCCATACATAAAATGTTTGAAACATAATGGTTCCGGTTACAAAATGAAGTTCCCTAGAGTCCGCGTATAAGGCGGGAGATTCTATTACATAATCATAATAAATACAAAAGATAATGCCAAGAATCTCCGTTAAATGCAAGGTCGAAATCATGCGACTCTAGCTAGGTCCTGAGGGAATCCTACTCCGTATGTGTACCTGAGATACAAAGCTAAAAAGGGTCAACACAAATGTTGGTGAATCTCACAGGTTTGTAAATAAAGTAAGAGTTTGAACACAAGATTTCATTAATAAGGCCCGCAGGCGTAAATCAGTTATTTGCAAAACTTGCAATATAAAGTAAGTAAGTTATACCATTGCCATGAGGCTCATAATCGAAGCTTAACCTGTAAATAATAAATTTGCTCCCGTGACATGCTCGGAAATTGAGCAAGCATCAGTAACGAATAATAGTCACCCGTTTATACAGATCAGTTCGTGGTATCGCTACTACCCCGGGCGGGGAGGGTCATTTCCCTAATGGATCCATTAACTAGTGTTCGCGCTTAAGTACATAACTAACGATATATGATGAGGAGGCTTCCCCAAATAAATGGTGAGAAAACTCATGCAATTCCGTTTGGTAAACATGTAAATCAGTACTCGTGTTCGTAAAAATAAGCTATGCATCTCACCCCGTAAGTAAAACAGTAAAACAGTAAAAGTGGGGCTATGAGACTCACCTGAGTCCAGTAAATACGTATGTGTAATCAACCAGGTAAAGCGGTTGTAAGTCTTGTATCGATTCTCGGAATCCTGCAACCTTCTGGCGTCCGTAATGCACAAGGTTGTAAGTAAACTAGTAAACGAGTTGGTGTCTTAAAAGATCACCCATGCTAGCTGTCCACTCAACTAGGACGTGTCCAAGTGTTTGTTTAGTAAACCGTTTGTATTTTGAAAACAAGTATGGCCCGTTGGTGACGGTTTGTAAAAATAATCCGAGAGTGGTATTATTATGTATATCGTTTTATTAAAAATCGTATCTAGGATTTAAATTCGGATAATTGGTCAAGTCGGGTTATGGACTGAAATAGTGGTGCGAATTGAGTTCGCGGTGCGAGCCGAGTTCGACTCGCAAGGCAGTAGGCTGCGAACTGAACTCAGTTCGCAACACAAGGTTCGGTTCGCAAGTCGACTCGCAAGTCAACTCGCAGGTCGACTCGCAAGTCATCTCGCAGGTCGACTCGCAAGTCAACTTGCAGGTTCGCCGTTGGGTTCGCGAGTTCAATCTTCGGTTCGCAATTGGGTTCGCCTCGCAGGACGAACAGATCTCGGTTCGCAGAACGAGCTGTTCGAACACTTTTTCATAAAAACGCATTTTTAAGTCGATTTTTGGGCAAATCTTTGTTGAGTAACCGTTCTAGCATGTAAATAAAAGTTTCCTAAGTAATTTAAAAGAGTTTTGAAGTTCCTTACCACGAAATCGCGAATGGAGGAGATGAAGATGGAGAGCTCGAGATGGTGATCGTTTCTTCTTGAATCAACTCCGCAAGATGATGAGTTTTGGGTGACGTTTGGAGGTGGTTTGGGGCTGTAAATTGAGAGTGAGAAGGAGAGAAAGAGTGTGTGTATGTGTGTTTATGGTGAGATGAAGAAAGAAGGGGACAAAAGGGTTTTAAAAGGGATGGGTCATGGGTCAGTTTGGGTTGGGTCCGCGGGTCTGAGCCGACCCTCTTGGGTCTCGGCTCGCGGGTTGGTGTTTCTGAGTTTTTATATCGCGGGTCATTGTCGGTTAAATCCCGTAATTGTTTAAATGTTGTTTCGCGCTATTTGTTAAAGTGTATCCGAAGTATTTTATCATAATACTTAATAATGAGTTATAAAAATATAACTTGAATTACTTCCCATTGTTAGGCGCGTTTCGTGTGATCTCGTCGCGTTCGGCATGTTTTTAAACGATACTAGATACGTGTAGTATATTTACACAATATATTAAAGCAAGTAAGGTTTGTTTGGTTAATTCCAAATTATTTAAAAGTTTTTGTCACCAACGTCCAATCTAGATTTTTATAGGATCTCGTCCGTTTGGTAAGTGTATGATTTAAACGAATTACGTACGCGCGTAGGTAATCTCACAAAAGTCTCGTATATTTCGATTAATACGAAACTAAATACATGAAATTACAAGTAGTTTAGGCCCTAATCCAAAGTCATAAATTGGCGGTTGTTACATCATCACCCAAGTTCTTGCCGCTCAACTCGAAGCACTCAAACCCAAAAACGTCATCGATGAAGCCCTGTGAGGCATGGATAAACAATTTGAAATCAATCCTGATGGAACTCGGTACTTCTCTAACCGGGTATGGTTACCCAAATTCGGAAACTTGCGAGATTTGGTGATGGCTGAAGCTCACAAATCTCGATATTCTATACATCCTGGTTCTGAAAAGATGTATCACGACATCAAAGGATTGTATTGGTGGCCTAACATGAAAGCTGACATCGCCGTATACGTCAGTAAATGCTTAACTTGTTCCAATGTCAAGGCCGAACACCAAAGACCCTCAGGATTGCTCCAACAACCTGAAATCCCTCAATGGAAATGGGAGCAACTTTCCATGGAATTTATTACCAAACTACCGAAAACTTCGAGCGGTTGCGATACCATTTGGGTGATTGTAGACCGTCTCACGAAATCTGCCAATTTTCTAGCCATCAAGGAAACTGACAAGATGGAGCGTTTGGCTCGCATCTACATCAAAGAAATTGTTTCACGACACGGTGTACCTATCTCGATCATCTCGGATAGGGACAGTCATTTTACTTCTAACTTTTGGCAATCACTACAAAAATCTCTCGGTACTCGTTTGGATATGAGTACTGCTTATCACCCGCAAACTGATGGCCAAAGCGAACGAACTATTCAAACACTGGAGGATATGCTACGCGCCTGCGTAGTTGACTTCGGTAAGAACTGGGAAAATCACTTGCCTTTGTGCGAATTCTCATACAACAACAGTTACCATACTAGCATCAAGGCCGCACCTTTTGAGGCACTCTACGGACGGAAGTGCCGATCACCTATCTGCTGGACTGAGGTGGAGGATACCCAACTCACTGGTCCAGAAATCATTCACGAAACCACCGAGAAGATCGTTAGTATCCAAAACCGGCTGAAAGCCGCATGTGATCGTCAGAAAAGTTACGCTGACGTGAGACGCAAACACCTCGAGTTCCGGGTTAGGGACAAGGTACTTCTTAAGGTGGCACCATGGAAAGGTGTCATTCGATTCGGAAAACGAGGAAAATTGAACCCTAGGTACATTAGACCATTTGAAATTCTCGAGAGAATTGGTCCAGTGGCGTATCGACTACAGCTACCCACCGAACTTAGTAGCGTGCATCCTACCTTTCACATTTCTAACTTGAAGAAATGTCTGTCTGATGAGACACTGATTGTACCACTCGACGAAATACAAATCGATGATAAACTTCACTTTGTCGAGGAACCCGCGGAAATAATGGACCGAGAGATCAAACGTTTAAAACAAAGTCGTATTCCCATTGTTAAGGTCAGGTGGAATTCGAAGCGCGGCCCTGAATTCACTTGGGAACGGGAAGACCAGATGCAACTGAAATACCCACACCTGTTCACAGACTCTACTCATACGACTTGAGCTCAATTTCGGGATGAAATTATCTTAACAAGGGGAGAATGTAACACCCGCCAAATTAGGACTTTTGATTAGTACCTAAATTACTTGTACTTCATGTATTTAGTTTTGTATTAATCTAAATATATGAGACTTTTGTGAAATCATTTACACGCGTACGCGATTAGTCTAAATCGAACACTTTCCAAATGGACGAGGTCCGATACAATTTAGATTGGACGTTGGTGACAAAAACTTTTAAATAATATGGAATTAACTAAACAAACATTATTTTCTTTAATATATTGTAAAAATATATTACACGTATCTAGTATCGTTTGAAACACACCGAACGCGACGAAAGCACACGAAACGCGCCCAACAACAGGAAGAAATTCAAGTTATATTTTTATAACTCAGTATTAAGCATTTTAATAAAATACTTCGGCTAGAAATATTTCGAATACACTTTAACATATAACGCTATACAACATTTAAACAACTACGGGATTTGACCGACAACCACTCGTGATATAAAAATTTAGGAACACGAACCCAGCCCCCAACCGACCCATGACCCACCCCTTTTAGCTCCATTCTTTCCCCACTTCCACCCCATTTACACCAAACACACACTTACACCTATTTTTCTTTCACCTCTCCCTACCAAATCTCTATATCTCTTTCTAAAAACTGAGGTAACAAGAACATCATCACCATAATCGTTCATCATCATCATCAAGACACTAGCAAGGGGATCATCATCATCATCATCATCACCTCCTTTGATTTTCGAATTGTTGGTAAGAAGCTTTAAAAACTCTTTTAAATTACTTAGAAAGCTTTTATTTACATGCTAGAACGTTTACTCAACGAAGATTTGCCCAAAAACCGACTTGAAAATGCATTTTTAAAGATAAGTGTTCGAGCAGCTCGTTCTGCGAACCGAGATCTGTTCGTCCTGCGAGACGAACCCAAACTGCGAATCGAAAACTGAACTCGCGAACCCAAACTACGAACCGAACCCACTTGCGAGTTGACTTGCGAGTCGACCTGCGAGTTGACCTGCGAGTTGACCTGCGAGTTAACCTACGAGTTGACCTGCGAGTTGACCTGCGAGTCGACCTGCGAGCTGAACCTTGTGTTGCGAACCGAATTCAGTTCGCAGCCTACCACTTGCGAACCCACTTTGCCTTGCGAACCCAAATCGGTTCATAGCCTACTGCCTTGCGAGCCAAACTCGGCTCGCACCGCGAACTCAGTTCGCACCACTATTTCAATCCGCAACCAAACTTGACCAATTTTCTGAATTTAAATCCCAGATACGGTTTTCAATAAAACAATGCATATAATAATAATACTTCTGGATTATTATTACGAACCGTCACCAACGGGCCATACTTGTTCTCAAAATACAAACGGATTACTAAACAAACACTTGGACATGTCCTTGTTGAGTGGACAACTAGCATGGGTGATCTTTTAAGACACCAACTCGTTTACTTGTTTACTTACAACCTTGTGCGTTTCGGATGCCAGAAGGTTGCAGGGTTCTGAGAATCGATACACAGACTTACAACCGCTTTACCTGGTTGATTTCACATACGTATTTACTAGGCTCAGGTGAGTCTTACAGCCCCACTTTTACTGTTTTACTTATGGGGTGAGATACATTGCTTATTTTTCTTGAACACAAGTACGAACTACTCATTTTACTAGTACGGGATTGCATGAGTTAATTACTTTTACGGAAGTCTCTCTATCATATATCATTAGTTATGTACTTAAGCGCGAACACTAGTTAATGGATCCATTAGGGAAATGACCCTCCCCGCCCGGGGTAGTAGCGCTACCATGAACCGTTCTGTATAAACGGGCGACTACCATTCGTTACTTATGCTTGCTCAATTACGAGCATGTCACGGGAGCAATTTATTATTTACGGGTTAAGCTTCGATTATGACCTCATGGCAATGGTATAACTTACTTACTTTACAATTGCGAGATTACAAATACCTGATTTACGCCTGCGGGCATTACTGATGAAATCTTGCATATAGATGTCGTTTGTTTTACTTTTGTGCTGTGATATTTGATTAGTAACACCCCAAAGCTTGCTTCCGCTAAACAGTGATTTTGAGGGTGTTACAGTTTTATTCTAATTTTAATTTTATGTGATCTAATAAATTACTAATTAAGTGAAATATAAACAACAAAGTTATTTTAGAGTAGTGGTAAATAGGTGGGTTCCAATCATGATTTATGTGCTTGACCCAAGTTCAAAACATAGTGAATGTTAGTTATTTTTTCTTTTTTTTTACCCTCTATCTATGATCACTTTAATATATTTTATCTTTTCTAAACTATATTCTACTAGCTAAAAAAATGTTAGACAATTGTTATAAATAATTGCCATACCAAAAAAATTATGTATAACAAATTATACTTTTACATATAAATTTTGATTTTTATGATATTTAAATGATATGTTTATGAAGTAGATTTAGTTGTATATCACTAAATGATATTTTAAATTGTACAACTTAAAATATAAAAATTATATGTTTTACAATATAAGTAGACAACCGTGATTAAAAGTCTACGTTATAAGATAAGTTTTTTCCCTCAAAAACACCAACAATTTCAATTCACTTTGTTTTCTCTTTCTTTAGCATTTTTCAGTTCTCTATTTCAACAACAAATCAATTGTAAATGATCGTAACTAAAAGATGAACTCATTGAAACAATTAACGGATAAATAAAATACAAAATAAATACGATGAATCAAATTATATGTTCTCATCGCAAAGCGTGGGCATAATGAACCTTGTTCATATCAATAAACTCTTTGCTACCCCATTAGAACTTGTTATATATAAAAGAGTTAATTAATAATAAGCGAATCATTAAATTTTCAACTTTTCTTAATTTTAGCCCTTCAACTTTTTAAATATTTTAATCCCCTAACTTTAAATAACCGGTTAGAAGAATAAATATTACAAATTAATAGACTAAAGTTCAAATTAGTACAACATTTTTGATTGAGAATAGAGGAACCAATAGAAATGTGTTATGTATTACTAATCTCACTTTCCCTGCATTTTTAAAAATTAAATATCTCTCAAACGGTAAATCGAAAAATCACAAAATTGCACCATAATAATCAGTGTTTAATTTTCTTCGATTAGAGATGTGACAATGTATACTTTCGACGAACTTTTATTTTCATTTTTCGGTGGGTTTTGAAAACGAATAACACATGTGATGTGGTACCCGTCGGTGTGATACCGACAGGTAATACATGTGGTACCGGCTAGTAACACATGTGGTACCGGCTAGTACAACATGTTGTACTAATTTTGTACAATATGTAAAACCCAAAAACAAAAAATTCGTTGAAATTATACCTTGTCACATCTCTAATAGAATAGAATTAAACGCCGATTATTATGATGCAAATTTTATAGTTTTTCGACTTACCGTTTGTAAGATATTATATTTTTAAAATTATAGGGAAAATAGGTATTATCACACATGTTACATTACTATTGATCCCCTATTCTCATTAAAAATTCTGTTCTCATTTTAACTTAACTCGAGGTTAAAATCTTAAATCTTTCTCAAAATTCAAATTAATCCGTATAGCGGTAGATAATTAATGAATTGTTAAACCAAGATCGATCTAATAAACTTATTAGATTAACATAAGCTTTAAATTATTACTGAGAAGTTGCGGAATAACACTCAGTAATATTATGAAGATCAATAATAAAACAATGAACACCAAAATTACTATCAAAAGCTTCAATCTTATTAATAATATAAGACGAATACACTGAATTGTATTAGGGTTACAAAACCTTGAAGCTGCGTGAAAACTAAGTTAACCTAATCTAGGTTTAGGATCTCTATTTATATCTCATAGAGTCCTGCTAAACAATCTCCTATAATCATGGAAACAGTTACATTCCATAATTATTCAAACTTCATTTTTCCGCCTATTCTATACATAAACAGTGTTAACTACCACAACTATACAAACAGTGGTAATTCCTATAGAACAATGTTAACACTTGTACACTTTACTAGACTTACCAACTAACAGTGATAACTATCATAAACAGTGTTAACTGTTGTAAAACAAACTAACAGTTCTAACACTCTAACAGTTGAAACTATTACTAACAGTTGTACCTCTTGTCTTCACTTCAATATTCAATAACAGTTGTAATCTTCTGATAACAGTGGTAACCATCACTAACAGTGATAATCTTTGAAGACTTGAACTAACAGTTGTAACTTGTGAAGACAGTGGTAACCCTTAACACTAACAGTGTTAATACCAATAGTAACATTAACACTAACAGTGTTAATGCCTTGTGCATTCTTCAATCAACAGTAGTAACAGTAGAAAAATCAATATCAATTCCCAACAATCTCCCCCTAAACTTAATCTGTCCCCAACAGTATTAAGTTTCTCTATATTCTTCATGTTGACCTCTTTCAAATTCTTTCAAACAAACAATCACTGATCTCTATGCCTTCTCTCATACTCTTCTTTCTTGTGAATCTGATTCAATATCATATATACCAAATTCTCTGCCAAATCATTGTTGAATGAGACAAATAACTTGGCATGCTTTAAGCTCCTCAACAAACTCAGACTCATGTCATATTCTCTGTCTGTTAACATCCAAAGCATAGTGGCATCATCCAAAATCACTTGATGAACATCTGGATTGCTGTGATATATCCATTGTCTTACAGTCTGAAAAGTGTTGAACTCAAATGAAAATCTATCTGGTTCAAACATCATTGAAATCCATGACCAAGTACACAACTCATATACACTATCAAACTTCTTGGTACTTAATCCTTTCTCAGACCCAATCTCATACATTTTAACCAAATCTTCCCTTGTAAGCACCTTGATCAATTCCTTAAAAGACCTCCAAAATGATACAGAAGTATCTGCTCTTTCAACTCTGATTTTCTCACACTTAATAGGAATTGAAAATTGTCCAATAGACCAATCAATTATTCCAGGCAAGTTATCAGGTGGAAGTTGTACCTGAAGAGGTTGCACCACAATCACATCATTCAAATCAACTTTATTTCTTGGTAGATCAGGAATTGATGCATATTCCTGCCTTAATTGCTCTTTAAGCCCAGCACTCAGTCTTTCCCATTCCTTTTCTCTTTCAATTTCTTTCTCAATTCTTTCTTTTTGTTTCTTTTCTCTATCTGCCTTCTTCTTAACTTTCTGTTCTTCCTCTGCTCTCTTTGCTGCCTCAGGATTCAAAAATGTGTCTCTGTCTCATATCCTCTGCAGACTTTCAAGTGACATAGCATTCAATCTAGAAGTTGGAATATTCCCTCCTCTTAACTTCACAATTAAATTTCTCCTCTGTTGGGCTCTTGTTGGAGGTCTATTCCTTTTCTTAGCAGCTTTTTCATCTCTAATCTTTCTCATCTCAGCAGCTTTCTTTCTCTTAATCTGCTCTACCAAAAACTCAATATCATCAAATTTCTGCTCTTTCAGCTGAGCTTCATCCCATTCATCTACCTGAGCTTTGGTCATCTTAACAAACTGACCTGGTTCAACTTCTACATCAATCAATTCCTCCTGAAGAACATCAGCATTAATTTCTGCATGTAATCTCTGTGCATATTCATCATCATTAACTGTAGCTTCCTGGGGCATTGATCTCTGCTTTTTCTTTTTAGACCCTTCTTCCAAAATACCCTTACCCTTATCCTTTGGATCAATTTTGGGTAAATTTTGAGCAGGAGCAGTAGCTGCAGTAGGTTCTCTAATCAGTACAGGTGGTAAAGTTGTCCTTGTAGGGACATTTTCTGGCACTTTCTCAGCTGTAGCTTCATCATTATTCACATCATCATCATTCTCATTCCCACCAGCATTCTCATTCTCATTCTCATTAATATTTTCCATCTCAATATCCTCATCCATCTGTTCAGGAACATTATCACCATCCAAATCATCAGTATGAACATTCCTTTTATCACCCTTATTAGTCTAAAATTTCTCCCCCTTTTTGAAAGCATCCTTTGGAGAATCACCTTCAACCAACACATACTCCTTGCCCTCTTTCAAAACTTTAATCACAAGTTTTTCCAACTCAGTAAGCCTATGCTCTAAATCTGCTATCCTTTCATCTTTTTCTCTGTTCCTCCTTCTTTCCACCTTAAATTTCTCCCAAACATAATCAGTCATTTTCGTTAATTCCAGGTTAGTTCTAGCCTCATCACCATCAGAATGTGACTCCCTAGGTGAATCATTGACATGGACATCAAAATCTTCCTCATACCTGGTATGATCAGAAAATTCCCCTGTTTTCTTGGTACTGGGACCACCACCTGTTTTCTTGGTACTGGGACCACCAAAATCATCTACATGAGTAGAATCATCTTCTGGTGTTGCCTCTGCTTGGGTCTTATTAATGTTACTTCTATCCTGTTCTGTCTGTGGACTAGAAGCAGTAGAAGCAGCCCTTGCAGAATGGTCACCCCACTCCTTATGGACCACATGCTGTTCATGACCACTATCATTGGACTGAGATGACTGAGCAGCATGAGCCTCAGACACCTGATGTGTAGCCCTTTTGGCTTTTCTGGTGTAGGTTGTGGTAAACTTGTTCCCTTGTTGTTGTACATTACCCCCAATTGCTGTGGGTTGAGAAGGAATGGGTTGTTCCATCCTCTCAGCAATTGGTTCAGCTTCTGTTGGTGGTACAGAGGCTGTGGTGGAGGGTGCAGGAAGCATTGTTGGAAACAATGATGTTACCCTCCCAGAAAACATAACACCTTTAATAGAGGTATCTCTTTTCATATTTGAAAATACTTTTGGTTTGAAAGAAGAGATACCTATAATCTTATCCAAAGCAGGCAAATCAGATATTTATTCAGTTAAAAGAATTTGCACAAACCTTGGATACATTAAAAATTTCAGTTTAGGTTGATTGATGTTTCTTAGCATACCAGCAAAAATAAAGTTGGAAAAAATAAAACTTTGACCAGTAGCTAAGCATACCAAGGCATATGCTACATTACTGCTGAATTGTTCAAAAGATGAACGTTTTGATGATAAGCAGTGCAGTAATGTATGAATTAGAAATCTCCATTGGTATGAAAACATTGTTTTCTGAAAAACATACCCACCCAAGTTACCCTCATATCCCATTCGTTGTAAATTAGAGTATAAATTTTCATCAGAAATTGAAGTTATACCTTCTTCATCCTGAAGATGAAGAGAAGAACGAATGGATGCTTCAGTAATCACCACTTGGAGCCCAACAACGGTGGAAACAATCTGTGGAACACCTGCTTCTTCCTCAATCTTGGCTTTAACCCAGAACTCATTGATATGATCATGTGAAATTCTGGGTGCTACGGTTAGCGCATAGTGAATGGTAGAGTTACGCATAAAATCAATGATTTCAACGTAATCATCGGCGATGGAAGGTTTTACCAGATAGGCAATCATGTTATGAACTTTGCCTAATGCAAGTTGAGGTGTGGTTGATGAAGAAGAAGCCATGAAGAATTTGTGTAAGATTTGCGAGAGCAGTGATTACAGGGTTTATGAAAGCAATGTTTATGAAAGAGTAAAGAATATGTACAAGTGTTGGGAGTATTTATACTGTTAGTTTCAATGACCTAATTTTGAAATTAAAATCCCAATTTTAACACTAACAGTGGAAACAATTTTAAAACAGTGGAAACTGTTTTAAAATAGTGGAAACAAAAAGAACTAACAGTATTATACATTTATGATAATAATACTAACAGTGTTACACCTAGGAGATTGTTAACCGTCACTGGAGGATACAGTAATGTACCTCCTCCTTACAACAACAACTACTTTCCTTCTAAAACTGATATTAATATCAATTCACTTAAAGAAGAAATGAATGTTGATGTTAAAAAGGCTGACCCTGTTAAGAGTTTAGAAGAAGATGTGAATTTTGATAAAGTTGAAATTAGGGATTGGAGTAAAGAAGATGATGAGGAAAATGATAATTCTGAAAGTGAGGACACTGTGACAAATCATTCATATAAGTCAACAAGTGAAAGCAGCAAAAGCATTACTGATCTAGTTTTAGAACTTAAGGTTAATAAACTAGAAGAGGGTAAGAAAATGTTTGTAGAGAAGGATAAACATCAGGTAGAACATGTGAGAGACACACCTAACACACCTAGGAAGTTTCAAAGGAATGTTAGGAATGCAGTGAAATCATCTGTATCTGCATGTACTACATCTAAATTGAATAAATGTGATAATTGCAAATGTAAGGATAACTCCTCTAAATCACAAAATATTCAAAAACATATTCCCAGAGGTAATCAAAGAAATTGGAATCAAATGGTAACTCAAAAACTGGGAAATAATGTAACAGTGATTAGAGAAAAGTGATGTCTTATATGTGGCAGGAATAATCATCTTCAACATGACTGTTTTCATAATCCAAAATCTGTTCAAAAGAATGTGAAACAGCCATGGACATCAGTTAATATGATCAACAAACAAAATTTTAAATCCGAAGTTAATCATATTGCTGCCGTCAGAAAGATGAATTATATGGCAAATCAAACTACAGCTACTGCAAAGGTTTCCACTGCAGGAACAAAAGTTACAAATTTAGCCAACAGTAATAAGGCTAAAACAGTGGCAAAAGAGTATAATGTAAACATTGGTAAATCTTTTAAAACTGTTAGACCTGTTAATTCAACAGTTACCACTGGTAGAGTAAATAACACTGTAAGGAATACTAACAGTGTTAATTATTTTACCACTGCTAGACATAACAACAGTTATAATAAGTTTAACACTGTTAGGCATTATAACTATGGTCCTTCAATTAACACTGTTAGACCAAAATCCACTGTTAAGTCTAAAATTAGTTGGATTTGGACACCTTTTCAATCTAATTTACCCAGAGGTCCAAAATCCAACAATGTATCAAAATCAATGATCTTCAAGAAAGTTGATTACTTTAATACATATGGGAAACCCAAAGCCAAATTGGTTTGGGTTTCCAAGAGAAATTAATTTTTCTTTTTGTTTAAATGTGTGCAGGGCAAGCCAAGAAGCTTATGGCCTATTGATAGTGGCTGCTCAAGGCACATGACTGGAGATAAGGAAAAGCTACAGAACTTCAAATCATTTGATGGTGGATATGTAGCATTTGGAAGCAATCCCAAAGGAGGAAAAATTACTGGCAAAGGAACAGTTCAGAGTACCAAGCTAAGTTTTGAAAATGTTTATTTTGTGGAACAATTGAGGTATAATTTGCTAAGTGTAAGTTAAATTACAGATAAAAAGAATCCAGTTCATTTTACTGACACTGAATGCCTTATTTTGTCAAAGGAATTCAAAATTCCAGAAAACATGATTTTAATGAGAATTCCTAGGCAAGATAATGTATATAAGAGTGACTTAGCAAATATGGCACATCAACCTGATTTAAACTGTTTGATTTCAAAAGCAAATCTGAATGAATCTAATTTGTGGCATAGAAGGATGTGTCATATGAATTATAAAACCATTAATAAACTTGTCAAAAACAAGCTTGTTAGAGGTTTACCTGAAAAGGTATATTCATGTGATGATCACTGTGTTTCTTGTCTTAAGGGAAAGCAACACAAAACTTCTTTTAAGTCCAAATCTGTGAATACAAACTGTACTCCTTTACACTTGTTACATATGGACTTGTTTGGACCAACAAGTATAAGGAGTATGGGAAAGAGATCTTACTGTCTTGTAGTAATTGATGATTATACTAGATTTACATGGGTTTTCTTTCTTAGAACAAAGGATGAGACAGGTGAAATACTTAGATCATTTATAACTAAGATGGAAAATCAATTAGATAAAAAGGTTAAAATCATCAGGAGTGATAATGGAACAGAGTTTAAAAATCATGAGATGGATAAATTATGTGATGAAAAAGGCATTAAGAGAGAATTTAGTGCTCCTAGAACTCCTCAACAGAATGGAGTAGCTGAAAGAAGGAATAGGACATTAATTGAGGCTGCTAGAACTATGTTAGCTGATGCAAAATTACCTATGTCTTTCTGGGCAGAAGCAGTTAGCACAGCTTGCTATGTTCAGAATAGGGTAACAGTTGTTAAGCCTCATTTCAAAACCCCTTATGAATTGCTGTTTAAAAACAAACAATTGGTTAGTTTCTTAAAATCATTTGGATGTCCATGTACCATTCTGAATACCAAGGATCACTTAGGAAAGTTTGAAAGCAAGGTAGCTGAGGGTATTTTTGTAGGGTATTCCATCCAAAGTAAGGCATATAGGGTTTTCAATCAAAGGACCAGGGTAATAGAAGAATCAATGAACATCACTTTTAATGAGAATACCATTAATCCTGATGGGATAGGTCCAAAGTCATTGTTTGATATTGATGCTCTTAATTCTGCTTTTAGATATGCAACTGTAAATTCTAGTGCAGGTACAAGTTCAGGTACCAATACAGGGACATCAGATGAAGCAAGTAAGGAAGTATCAGGAATGTCCACAAAAAAGAATAAAGATTCATTGGAATACATTGTATTTCCAATATGGACTCCTGATCCACCAGAGGTGTTTTCCTCTGATCAACCACAGTCCACTCAGAGAACTGAGACAGAAGATTCTACTGATATATCATCTAGTGAGAGTTCTGGACAAGAAGGCAACCTTACCAACATAGAAGCCAACATTCCAGAGACATCAACATCTACTTATCATGTTCACAAAGATCACCCTCTAGAACAGGTAATTGGGAATGTTGACTCTGCTGTTCAAACTAGACAGCAGTCTACTGTCAATGAAGAAGAGATACATACCTCTTTATATGTATGTTTTCTTTCTCAAGTTGAACCTAAGAAGGCAGTAGAAGCTCTTAAACACCCTAGTTGGATCGAGGCAATGCAGGAAGAATTGTTGCAATTCAAAATACAGAATGTGTGGACTTTAGTTGATTTACCAAAAGGGAAAAGGGCTATTGGTACTAAATGGATATTCAAGAACAAGAAGGATGAGAGGGGAATTGTCATTAAGAATAAAGCCAGGCTAGTGGCACAGGGATATACTCAGGAAGAAGGTATTGATTATGATGATGTGTTTGCTCCTGTTGCAAGGATAGAAGCTATAAGATTATTCTTGGCATATGCTTCATACAAAGGTTTCACAGTATATCAAATGGATGTCAAGAGTGCCTTTCTGTATGGCACAATTGATGATGAAGTGTATGTTTATCAACCACCTGGATTTGAAGATCCTACATATCCAGATAGAGTCTGCAGATTGGATAAGGCATTGTATGGCCTGCACCAAGCACCCAGAGCTTGGTATGAGACTCTATCTATTTATCTTTTGGAGAATGGTTTTAAAAGAGGTACCATTGACAAGACATTATTCATCAAAAGGGATCACAATGATATTTTATTGGTACAAGTGTATGTTGATGACATCATTTTTGGATCTACAAATGATGGGTTATGCAAGGAATTTGAGAAGTTGATGCATCAGAAGTTTCAAATGAGTTCTATGGGGGAACTTAATTTCTTTTGGGGGCTTCAAGTCAAACAAAGCTCAGATGGCATTTTTATTCATCAGAGTAAGTATGTTAAAGACATACTCACCAAATTTGGCTACACTGAAACTAAAGTGGCTAGTACACCTATGGAAACACATAAGCCATTAACTACAGATCCTGAGGGGGAGGAAGTAGACATACATCTGTACAGGTCTATGATAGGGTCATTGATGTATCTAACTTCCTCCAGGCCAGATATTATGTTTGTTGTATGTATCTGTGCCAGATTTCAGACTTGTCCAAAGCAATCACATCTGTATGCTGTAAACAGAATTTTTAGATACTTAAAGGGACAACCTGATATAGGCCTTTGGTATCCAAAAGATTCTTCCTTTGACTGAATAGCATATTCAGATAGTGATTATGGGGGAGCTAGCATGGACAGGAAGTCCACATCAGGAGGTTGTCAATTTCTAGGAGAGATGTTAATTTCATGGCAATGTAAGAAACAGACAACTGTATCAACATCTACTGCTGAAGCTGAGTATGTAGCTGCTGCAAATTGCTGTGCTCAGGTTTTATGGATTCAGAATCAAATGCTTGATTATGGTTTAACTTTCTTAAACACTCCTATTTTTATTGACAATACTTCTGCTATCAGCATCATCAATAATCTTGTTAAACATTCTAAAACTAAGCATATAGAGATTAGGTATCATTTTATTAGAGATTGTAATGAAAAACGACTTATTCAGATTATAAAAGTCCATACTGACAATCAACTTGCAGATTTGTTCACCAAAGCCTTTGATGTGGGCAAATTTACATTTCTGATTACAAGTATTGGTCTGATTAAATCTCCTTAAATTGTTTCTCCATAAATATTTTGTAAAACATCTCTATAATGCTTAAGGATTAGATGCTGGTAGATGTAATTGATACTAACAGTGATAATAGTCTTAGTTACAACTGCTTTGCTTTACCAATTATCACTGTTATTATTCAATTACCACTGTATATGTATTTTGTTTTGTTTTCACTGTTAGTTTTACTGTTATCACTGTTTTTGTTAAACCAACTCTTTGTAGGTTATCACTGTCAGTGAAGCAACTATCACTGTTAGTGTAAACAGTTTCCACTGTTTTCACTATTCAGTTATAACTGTTAGTGTAGACAGTTTCCACTGTTTTAAACTTAGTGTAAACAGTTTCCACTGTTTTCACTATTCAGTTATAACTGTTTTTCACACTGTTAGTGTAACTTTTAACACTGTTAGTATATCAGTTACCACTGTTTATACTATCAAGTTGAAATTTCACTATCATTGTTTATCTTTCAGTTTTCTTTTTGCAGGTACAACATAAAAAAAAAAAAAAAGGTATTACTGTTAGTATACTAATGCAGTCACTAGTGTTGAGTTATAATTCCTTTGGTCAGGGGTTATTTCCATCCACTAGGTGTAACACTGTTAGTATTATTATCATAAATGTATAATACTGTTAGTTCTTTTTGTTTCCACTGTTTTAAGACAGTTTCCACTGTTTTAAAATTGTTTCCACTGTTAGTGTTAAAATTGGGATTTTTATTTCAAAATTAGGTCATTGAAACTAACAGTATAAATACTCCCAACACTTGTACATATTCTTTACTCTTTCATAAACACTGCTTTCATAAACCCTGTAATCACTGCTCTCGCAAATCTTACACAAATTCTTCTTGGCTTCTTCTTCATCAACCACACCTCAACTTGCATTAGGCAAAGATCATAACATGATTGCCTATCTGGTAAAACCTTCCATCGCTGATGATTACGTTGAAATCATTGATTTTATGCGTAACTCTACCATTCACTATGCGCTAACCGTAGCACCCAGAATTTCACATGATCATATCAATGAGTTCTGGGTTAAAGCCAAGATTGAGGAAGAAGCAGGTGTTCCACAGATTGTTTCCACCGTTACTGGGCACCAAGTGGTGATTATTGAAGCATCCATTCGTTCTTCTCTTCATCTTCAGGATGAAGAAGGTATAACTTCAATTTCTGATGAAAATTTATACTCTAATTTACAACGAATGGGATATGAGGGTAACTTGGGTGGGTATGTTTTTCAGAAAACAATGTTTTCATACCAATGGAGATTTCTAATTCATACATTACTACACTGCTTATCATCAAAACGTTCATCTTTTGAACAATTCAGCAGTAATGTAGCATATGCCTTGGTATGCTTAGCTACTGGTCAAAGTTTTAATTTTTCCAACTTTATTTTTGCTGGTATGCTAAGAAACATCAATCAACCTAAACTGAAAATTTTAATATATCCAAGGTTTGTGCAAATTCTTTTAACTGAACAAATATCTGATTTGCCTGCTTTGGATAAGATTATAGGTATCTCTTCTTTCAAACCAAAAGTATTTTCAAATATGAAAAGAGATACCTCTATTAAAGGTGTTATGTTGTTGGGAATTGATATTGATGTTTCTACTGTTACTACTGTTGATTGAAGAATGCACAAGGCATTAACACTGTTAGTGTTAATGTTACTACTGGTAGTTAACACTGTTTATGTATAGAATAGGCGGAAAAATGAAGTTTGAATAATTATGGAATGTAACCGTTTCCATGATTATAGGAGATTGTTTAGCAGGACTCTCTGATACCACTTGTTAAACCAAGATCGATCTAATAAACTTATTAGATTAACACAAGCTTTGAATTATTACTGAGAAGTTGCGGAATAACACTCAGTAATATTATGAAGATTAATAATAAAACAATGAACACCAAAATTACTATCAAAAGCTTCAATCTTATTAATAATATAAGACGAATACACTGAATTGTATTAGGGTTACAAAACCTTGAAGCTGCGTGAAAACTAAGTTAACCTAATCTAGGTTTAGAATCTCTATTTATATCTCATAGAGTCCTACTAAACAATCTCCTATAATCATGGAAACAGTTACATTCCATAATTATTCAAACTTCATTTTTCCGCCTATTCTATACATAAACAGTGTTAACTACCACAACTATACAAACAGTGGTAATTCCTATAGAACAGTGTTAACACTTGTACACTTTACCAGACTTACCAACTAACAGTATAACACCCTCAAATTTCATCACATATTTTTTTTTTTTTTATTTCGGAAGCATTATCCCATTCCATAAAGTTTAAACATTTATATAAACTTTAAACCATTACCAAGTATTATACTAATACAAACTTAAGCATATATAGTTACAAAACAGTTTTCTTCTAATTGGGTATTACTTCTAAAACATTTTAATCATCACATTGATCAGAGTTTCTGCTGTCAAACATTTCTTCAAACGATCACTAATAGCCCAAATATCCCAAAAGTTAACCTGCAAATATATTGTGGGGGATTAGTACGAAGCTAAGTGAATAAACTAAGTCTTACAATCTAACTTAGTATAACAATCAATTCACAACAATTAACTTTAAGAAACAATCAAATAGAGGATCGGTGGTTCTTGAGGTATCCTCAGCCCGCGGTGATCCTCCAAGAACACTTAATAATCAACTGCAGGCCAATACAGAGATTTTATCGATAGTCTATTGCTATCTTTAATCATTATGGACTAATTCACAACAAATGTTCATCCGGTCCATAAGATTAACCTATAGCAACTAAACCCAATGTAATTGACCTCTATCATTCCAAACTATCATGGAATTAATCACTAGCAATCAAGTAATCCATCAATAAAGCAATCAATAATATAAACTTAAAATTGATGTAACTAACTGTTAACACCAAAATCAAATTGTGAGAATTAGTCCACTCACCGATACCTCAGCAGTTACAACACTCAGTTTCTTATCACTAAGTCTTGGTTTTTATCTGAAATATCACATAATAACAAATTAGTAACTTGTCATTAATAAAATTGTATTTACAATATTGATAAATCTTACACATAAGTAACCATATAATACATATGTATATGGTATATATTTAAGTTCACAGTTTAACTTAATCATCAAAATACAACAGACAAACGCGATCCGGGTCAAATTTGGTGGGATCGCGTTCCTCTTAAGAAAAGTTTCTGTTACCAAATTACACTAAGCAACGCGATCATGAACAAGAGGTTGGATCGCGTTCATCCTTTGAAAAATTTCTGTGAGTGATTTGCACTCGGCAACGCGATCCAGGAAATTGCTTGGGATCGCGTTCCCAAGAGTAAAATCCGTCATAAATCATTTATAACTAGTGAACGCGATCCTAGCTAGGGTTTGGGGATCGCGTTGAGCTGTTCTTCAGCTCAAGAACAGACATGTTATTGTCCAGCTCGAACCAAAACTCAAACAATCCTCAAAATGACATCAAATTCGAATTTAAAAGTTATCAAAGGCTCAAATAACTTCAAGTAACATCATATACTATCTCTTATCCTAATTCAAACTTCTACTTCGCATAACTATCAACAAATACATTATTAAGGTTAAAACCCATTTTTTTACAAACAAGAACACTTACATAATCAATTCAAAGCTAAGATTTACTGATGATGATGATGGCAATGAAGTAATCACAACTCCAGATTAGATTATTTGAATATGATCTTGATTTTAACTCTTGAATATGGTTTGGAAAAGTAGTTGGGGGTTCTTGAACTTACTGTAAGTTTTAGAAGTAAAGAAAAGAGGAGGTCGGCCTCTTTACTTAACCGACCCAATTATACGGGTATTTCATATCCGTCTTAAATATATTGTCTGGAACCTAAATTTTACATACGAGAAAATTATTTTATTTTTCCGTCACCTAAATTTATTTAAAGTAAACAATATTTCATTAGTCACAACATTACCTGAAACTTATTTTCCTATTAAATTTACAATCAAACACATATAATAATATATATTACTTATAAAAGCTAAAGAAAATACCTGTTTCTCCTAGGCCCGATTTGAGGATGTTACAAATCACCCCTCCTTAAGAAGATTTCGTCCCCGAAATCTAACTAGAAACAAACAGACTAGGGTATCTAGCCCGCATACTTTCCTCCGTTTCCCAAGTGAGATCCGCACCCAAACTATGTTTCCATTTAACTAATACCATAGGAATTTCTTTCTTTCTTAATGTAGTAACTTTTCTATCTAAAAGCTCGACAGGTTCTTCCACCAATTTCTTGCTTGAATCAACACGAAGATCTTGCAAAGGAAGGATTTGGGCTTGATCCTCCACATTACATTTTCTTAAATAACAAACATTAAATGTATCGTGAATACCAGCTAATTCAGGTGGAAGATCTAAAGAAACCGATTGGTCATTTATTACTTGTCGGATCTTAAATGGGCCAATATATCGGGGAGCTAACTTCCCACGTTTACCAAATCTAATAACACCCTTCCATGGAGAAACTTTTAGATAAACAAGTTCACCAACAGAAAAGAAACTGGTCGTCTACGTGGATCAGCATATTGTTTTTGTCTGTCTCGAGCCGCTTTTAACCTCTCACGAGCAATTGTAACCTTATCAGCAGTCATCTGAACGATATCGGGGCCCGCAAACTGTTTTTCTCCCGCTTCTAACCAACACGTAGGTGTTCGACAACAACGTCCATATAACATCTCATAATGTGGCATACCAATACTAGAATGATATGAATTATTATATGCAAATTCTATTAACGGCAAGTGAAAATCCCAAGAACCGCCATACTCCAATACACATGCCCGTAACATATCCTCAAGAGTTTGAATGGTACGTTCTGACTGTCCATCAGTCTGAGGATGATACGCTGTACTGAGATTAATTCTGGTACCCAACTCTCGTTGCAAACTCTGCCAAAACCCGGAAACAAACCTGGAATCCCTATCTGACACAATCGATAATGGAATCCCATGCCTCGAAACAATCTCATGAATATACAATTGAGCAAGTCTAGTCAACGATGCTGTCTCACTAGTGGCTAAGAAATGAGCACTTTTCGTCAGTCTGTCAACAATCACCCAAATCATATCATTACCTTTCTGCGTTCTAGGAAGTTTGGTGACAAAATCCATGGTAATATGTTCCCATTTCCACTCTGGTATCTCAAGTTGTTTTAAAGAACCATACGGTTTCTGATGTTTAGCTTTTACTTGAGAGCATATGTGACATGTTTCAACAATTCGAGCAACATCCAATTTCATTGTCGGCCACCAATACAATTGTTTCAAATCGTTATACATCTTTGTACTACCGGGATGAACAGATAATCTAGATTTGTGTGCCTCAGTCAAAATCAAATCACGAAGTCCCCCAATCAACGGTACCCACACTCGAGACTGAAAAGTTTTTAATCCACGAGAATCATCAACCAATAAATTCTTTCGTTTCAATAAAATCTCAGATTTTAAATTATGATCCAACAAACCCTCTGACTGCGCCACTTTCAATTGAGAAATCAATTCACAAGAAATTTCCAAACGCATAAAGTAAATTCGATCGAGAGATACTTTTCGGCTTAAAGCATCGGCGACCACATTAGCTTTACCCGGATGGTAACGGATTTCACAATCATAATCTTTAATTAACTCTAACCATCGACGCTGTCTCATATTAAGTTCTTTTTGAGAAAACATATACTGGAGACTTTTATGATCTGTACATACAATACATTTAGTACCATATAGATAATGTCTCCAAATTTTCAAAGCAAACACCACCGCTGCAAGCTCTAAATCGTGAGTAGGGTAATTTCGCTCATGTATTTTAAGTTGGCGAGAAGCATAAGCAATAACCCGATCACGTTGCATTAAAACTGCACCCAACCCAGCACGAGAAGCATCACAATAAACCACAAAATCATCAGAACCGTCAGGTAGGGCTAATACTGGAGCCTGACACAACAACTGTTTAAGAGTTTGAAAAGATAACTCTTGTTGATCACCCCACTCAAATTTAATATCTTTCCTAGTTAACTTAGTTAACGGGCCAGCGATTTTGGAAAAGTCTTTAATAAATTTACGATAATACCCCGCTAAACCAAGAAAACTTTTAATCTCAGACGGAGACTTAGGAGCATTCCAATTCATAACTGCTTCTACTTTAGAAGGATCTACTTTGACACCATCCTTGCAAATAATATGACCAAGAAACTGTACCTCACGAAGCCAAAATTCACACTTAGAAAATTTAGCATAAAGATGTTCTCTTTTCAAAATCTCAAGAATCAATCTCAAATGATGTTCATGTTCAGATTCAGACTTAGAATAAATCAAAATATCGTCAATAAATACAATCACAAACTTGTCTAGAAAAGGTCGACATATTCAATTCATTAAGTCCATAAAAACAGCAGGAGCATTAGTCAATCCGAAAGGCATAACTAAAAATTCATAATGACCGTACCGGGTACGAAAAGCAGTTTTAGAAACATCTTCTTCACGAACTCTCACCTGATGATAACCGGATCTCAAGTCAATCTTAGAAAAATAAGATGATCCCTGCAACTGATCAAATAACTCATCGATTCTGGGTAATGGATATTTATTTTTCACTGTTCTCTTATTAAGCTCTCTATAATCAATACACATTCGAAGAGTACCATCCTTTTTCTTAACAAACAAAACCGGAGCACCCCACGGGGAAGAACTAGGTCTTATAAACCCTTTATCTAACAGTTCCTGAATTTGACCCATCATCTCACGGATTTCAGAAGGAGCTAATCTATAAGGAGACTTAGCTACAGGAGTCGAACCAGGAATTAAATCTATTTGATATTCAACTTCCCTTACAGGAGGCAACCCAGGTAATTCATCAGGAAAAACTTCCGGGTAATTAGAAACCACCGGAATATCAGACATAGTTTTCTTTTCTAACTGGCTATCTATCACATAGGCCAAATAAGAATCACATCCCTTAGATAGAGATTTCCTAGCTTTCAACAAAGAAATCAACGGTAAACTACCCCTTTCACGTTCTCCTCGTGCCATGATGTATGACCCGTTAGAAATCGGAATTCTTATAATCTTTTTGTAACAATCAATATTGGCTTTATTCAAACTTAACCAATCCATACCAATAACTACATCGAAACTAGGAATTGGCATTAACAAAAAGGAAACTAGAAAGTTATGACCCTCAATAAGTATACTAGCTCCAGCTACCGAGGTGGTAACACTAACTAATTTACCATCGGCAATCTCAACTTCTAAAGGTTTAACAATCAAAGAGGGAATCAATTTCAATCTATCACAAAATTTCGCAGATATAAATGAATAGTTGGCACCAGAATCAAACAATACACGAGCTGGTACAGAATTAATGAGAAAAGTACCCGTAATAACATCTTCAGTGACGACAGCTTCATCAACTGTCATTTGAAAAGCTCGGCTAGCAGCTACTGGTGGATTCTTCCTCTTTTGACCAGAGGATGACGAACCTTTACCCACACCCATACTCTGTCTTTTCGCCTCTAAACAATCCCCCGCACGATGACCCTCTTTATGACAATTCCAACACACACTATTAGGGTAAGTACAATCTTTTGCAGCATGTCCAAAAATTCCACACTTAACACACCTAGATGTCTGAGGAGTACAAGGACCATTATGCCTAGCTCGACAACTATTACAATAATTACTACCCGTTGAAATACCAGAGTTCAATCTCCTATTTTGTTGACTACCTTGCCCTTTCTGCTTAGCGGAAGAATCTGCTTTATTTCTTTGTGAATACCTCTCTTTATTCAAAACTCTTTTAGCTAAAATATCACCATCGACTGAACGAGCTAAATCATAAGCTTGAGTAAGTGAACCTGCTAACCTAACTGAGGTACGGTAATCAGGGGGTAAAGTTTTCACAAAATGATCAATCTTAGTCCGATCAGTCGGAACCCACTGTTGTACAAATCGCAATTTATCAGAAAACTGCTTAATTAACTCATCAATTGTCATCTGATCAGTCTTTTGTAAGTCAAGAAATTCTTGTCTAATACGAGAAAGATTATACTCAGAACAGAATTGCTTACAAACCTCGGCATGAAAATCCGGCCATCTAATAGCACTCAACTGTTGTGAAGATAATGGTGCTGTAACCGAATCCCACCAGGACATAGCTTGACCTTTTAACAATTGTATCGCATAAGGTACTTTGTCCTCCTCCTCACAATGACATACATTCAATTTTCTCTCGACATCACGTAACCAGTCTAAAGTAACTGTAGGATCATTACTTCCAGAATATACGGAAGGATTGCAAGACATAAAGGTTTTAAGAGAACAACCTTTCCTTGACGACTGAAATGATGAAACAACAGGTACTTGATTACCAGAGAAACCAGACGAAGAAAAAGGACCTGAAGTCTGATAAGTATAACCCTGTTGGTGCTGCTGCGAAGCAAAAGGTATAGATACCGGAATCCGTGTAGAAGATACAATAGGAGGAACATTAGTCTCAATCGACGGGTGAGTATAAATAGGTTGTTGAGAAGACCCAGCTTGCTCTCTCTGAAGTTCCAAGACCCGATTCTCCAATCTCATAATATACTCATGATCCGTTTCAGTTTCCCCACCAGCTAAATTAGATGTACCACTATGACCATGATTCTCTGGTGGTGCATTTGTTTGCGAAGTATTGTTAAGAGTATGGGAAGGTAGCTCATTATCCGCCATATCTGAAATAACATCACATCTCAATATTCGTTAATTGTTAGTACTGGCAACTAACCGCATATCCTATCATAACTAATTCCCCATCACAAGAAATGTTTGACCCACATAACTAAGTTTAGGATTGAACACTTTAAAATGCTCAATTCACCTAAACCACGCTCTGATACCAACTTATAACACCCTCAAATTTCATCACATATTTTTTTTTTTATTTCGGAAGCATTATCCCATTCCATAAAGTTTAAACATTTATATAAACTTTAAACCATTACCAAGTATTATACTAATACAAACTTAAGCATATATAGTTACAAAACAGTTTTCTTCTATTTGGGTATTACTTCTAAAACATTTTAATCATCACATTGATCAGAGTTTCTGCTGTCAAACATTTCTTCAAACGATCACTAATAGCCCAAATATCCCAAAAGTTAACCTGCAAATATATTGTGGGGGATTAGCACGAAGCTAAGTGAATAAACTAAGTCTTACAATCTAACTTAGTATAACAATCAATTCACAACAATTAACTTTAAGAAACAATCAAATAGAGGATCGGTGGTTCTTGAGGTATCCTCAGTCCGCGGTGATCCTCCAAGAACACTTAATAATCAACTGCAGGCCAATACAGAGATTTTACCGATAGTCTATTGTTATCTTTAATCATTATGGACTAATTCACAACAAATGTTCATCCGGTCCATAAGATTAACCTATAGCAACTAAACCCAATGTAATTGACCTCTATCATTCCAAACTATCATGGAATTAATCACTAGCAATCAAGTAATCCATCAATAAAGCAATCAATAATATAAACTTAAAATTGATGTAACTAACTGTTAACACCAAAATCAAATTGTGAGAATTAGTCCACTCACCGATACCTCAGCAGTTACAACACTCAGTTTCTTATCACTGAGTCTTGGTTTTTATCTGAAATATCACATAATAACAAATTAGTAACTTGTCATTAATAAAATAGTATTTACAATATTGATAAATCTTACACATAAGTAACCATATAATACATATGTATATGGTATATATTTAAGTTCACAGTTTAACTTAATCATCAAAATACAACAGACAAACGCGATCCGGGTCAGATTTGGTGGGATCGTGTTCCTCTTAAGAAAAGTTTCTGTTACCAAATTACACTAAGCAACGCGATCATGAACAAGAGGTTGGATCGCGTTCATCCTTTGAAAAATTTCTGTGAGTGATTTGCACTCGGCAACGCGATCCAGGAAATTGCTTGGGATCGCGTTCCCAAGAGTAAAATCCGTCATAAATCATTTATAACTAGTGAACGCGATCCTAGCTAGGGTTTGGGGATTGCGTTGAGCTGTTCTTCAGCTCAAGAACAGACATGTTATTGTCCAGCTCGAACCAAAACTCAAACAATCCTCAAAATGACATCAAATTCGAATTTAAAAGTTATCAAAGGCTCAAATAACTTCAAGTAACATCATATACTATCTCTTATCCTAATTCAAACTTCTACTTCGCATAACTATCAACAAATACATTATTAAGGTTAAAACCCATTTTTTTACAAACAAGAACACTTACATAATCAATTCAAAGCTAAGATTTACTGATGATGATGATGGCAATGAAGTAATCACAACTCCAGATTAGATTATTTGAATATGATCTTGATTTTAACTCTTGAATATGGTTTGGAAAAGTAGTTTGGGGTTCTTGAACTTACTGTAAGTTTTAGAAGTAAAGAAAAGAGGAGGTCGGCCTCTTTACTTAACCGACCCAATTATACGGGTATTTCATATCCGTCTTAAATATATTATCTGGAACCTAAATTTTACATACGAGAAAATTATTTTATTTTACCGTCACCTAAATTTATTTAAAGTAAACAATATTTCATTAGTCACAACATTACGTGAAACTTATTTTCCTATTAAATTTACAATCAAACACATATAATAATATATATTACTTATAAAAGCTAAAGAAAATACCTGTTTCTCCTAGGCCCGATTTGAGGATGTTACAAATCACCCCTCCTTAAGAAGATTTCGTCCCCGAAATCTAACTAGAAACAAACAGACTAGGGTATCTAGCCCGCATACTTTCCTCCGTTTCCCAAGTGAGATCCGCACCCAAACTATGTTTCCATTTAACTAATACCATAGGAATTTCTTTCTTTCTTAATGTAGTAACTTTTCTATCTAAAAGCTCGACAGGTTCTTCCACCAATTTCTTGCTTGAATCAACACGAAGATCTTGCAAAGGAAGGATTTGGGCTTGATCCTCCACATTACATTTTCTTAAATAACAAACATTAAATGTATCGTGAATACCAGCTAATTCAGGTGGAAGATCTAAAGAAACCGATTGGTCATTTATTACTTGTCGGATCTTAAATGGGCCAATATATCGGGGAGCTAACTTCCCACGTTTACCAAATCTAATAACACCCTTCCATGGAGAAACTTTTAGATAAACAAGTTCACCAACAGAAAAGAAACTGGTCGTCTACGTGGATCAGCATATTGTTTTTGTCTGTCTCGAGCCGCTTTTAACCTCTCACG
Organism: Pseudognaphalium luteoalbum; assembly: GCA_963422505.1. NCBI lineage: Eukaryota > Viridiplantae > Streptophyta > Magnoliopsida > Asterales > Asteraceae > Pseudognaphalium > Pseudognaphalium luteoalbum. The sequence continues at coordinate 57,833,976 of OY730196.1, forward strand.
AGCAATTGTAACCTTATCAGCAGTCATCTGAACGATATCGGGGCCCGCAAACTGTTTTTCTCCCGCTTCTAACCAACACGTAGGTGTTCGACAACAACGTCCATATAACATCTCATAATGTGGCATACCAATACTAGAATGATATGAATTATTATATGCAAATTCTATTAACGGCAAGTGAAAATCCCAAGAACCGCCATACTCCAATACACATGCCCGTAACATATCCTCAAGAGTTTGAATGGTACGTTCTGACTGTCCATCAGTCTGAGGATGATACGCTGTACTGAGATTAATTCTGGTACCCAACTCTCGTTGCAAACTCTGCCAAAACCCGGAAACAAACCTGGAATCCCTATCTGACACAATCGATAATGGAATCCCATGCCTCGAAACAATCTCATGAATATACAATTGAGCAAGTCTAGTCAACGATCTTGTCTCACTAGTGGCTAAGAAATGAGCACTTTTCGTCAGTCTGTCAACAATCACCCAAATCATATCATTACCTTTCTGCGTTCTAGGAAGTTTGGTGACAAAATCCATGGTAATATGTTCCCATTTCCACTCTGGTATCTCAAGTTGTTTTAAAGAACCATACGGTTTCTGATGTTTAGCTTTTACTTGAGAGCATATGTGACATGTTTCAACAATTCGAGCAACATCCAATTTCATTGTCGGCCACCAATACAATTGTTTCAAATCGTTATACATCTTTGTACTACCGGGATGAACAGATAATCTAGATTTGTGTGCCTCAGTCAAAATCAAATCACGAAGTCCCCCAATCAACGGTACCCACACTCGAGACTGAAAAGTTTTTAATCCACGAGAATCATCAACCAATAAATTCTTTCGTTTCAATAAAATCTCAGATTTTAAATTATGATCCAACAAACCCTCTGACTGCGCCACTTTCAATTGAGAAATCAATTCACAAGAAATTCCAAACGCATAAAGTAAATTCGATCGAGAGATACTTTTCGGCTTAAAGCATCGGCGACCACATTAGCTTTACCCGGATGGTAACGGATTTCACAATCATAATCTTTAATTAACTCTAACCATCGACGCTGTCTCATATTAAGTTCTTTTTGAGAAAACATATACTGGAGACTTTTATGATCTGTACATACAATACATTTAGTACCATATAGATAATGTCTCCAAATTTTCAAAGCAAACACCACCGCTGCAAGCTCTAAATCGTGAGTAGGGTAATTTCGCTCATGTATTTTAAGTTGGCGAGAAGCATAAGCAATAACCCGATCACGTTGCATTAAAACTGCACCCAACCCAGCACGAGAAGCATCACAATAAACCACAAAATCATCAGAACCGTCAGGTAGGGCTAATACTGGAGCCTGACACAACAACTGTTTAAGAGTTTGAAAAGATAACTCTTGTTGATCACCCCACTCAAATTTAATATCTTTCCTAGTTAACTTAGTTAACGGGCCAGCGATTTTGGAAAAGTCTTTAATAATCAACTGCAGGCCAATACAGAGATTTTACCGATAGTCTATTGTTATCTTTAATCATTATGGACTAATTCACAACAAATGTTCATCCGGTCCATAAGATTAACCTATAGCAACTAAACCCAATGTAATTGACCTCTATCATTCCAAACTATCATGGAATTAATCACTAGCAATCAAGTAATCCATCAATAAAGCAATCAATAATATAAACTTAAAATTGATGTAACTAACTGTTAACACCAAAATCAAATTGTGAGAATTAGTCCACTCACCGATACCTCAGCAGTTACAACACTCAGTTTCTTATCACTGAGTCTTGGTTTTTATCTGAAATATCACATAATAACAAATTAGTAACTTGTCATTAATAAAATAGTATTTACAATATTGATAAATCTTACACATAAGTAACCATATAATACATATGTATATGGTATATATTTAAGTTCACAGTTTAACTTAATCATCAAAATACAACAGACAAACGCGATCCGGGTCAGATTTGGTGGGATCGCGTTCCTCTTAAGAAAAGTTTCTGTTACCAAATTACACTAAGCAACGCGATCATGAACAAGAGGTTGGATCGCGTTCATCCTTTGAAAAATTTCTGTGAGTGATTTGCACTCGGCAACGCGATCCAGGAAATTACTTGGGATCGCGTTCCCAAGAGTAAAATCCGTCATAAATCATTTATAACTAGTGAACGCGATCCTAGCTAGGGTTTGGGGATCGCGTTGAGCTGTTCTTCAGCTCAAGAACAGACATGTTATTGTCCAGCTTGAACCAAAACTCAAACAATCCTCAAAATGACATCAAATTCGAATTTAAAAGTTATCAAAGGCTCAAATAACTTCAAGGAACATCATATACTATCTCTTATCCTAATTCAAACTTCTACTTCGCATAACTATCAACAAATACATTATTAAGGTTAAAACCCATTTTTTTACAAACAAGAACACTTACATAATCAATTCAAAGCTAAGATTTACTGATGATGATGATGGCAATGAAGTAATCACAACTCCAGATTAGATTATTTGAATATGATCTTGATTTTAACTCTTGAATATGGTTTGGAAAAGTAGTTGGGGGTTCTTGAACTTACTGTAAGTTTTAGAAGTAAAGAAAAGAGGAGGTCGGCCTCTTTACTTAACCGACCCAATTATACGGGTATTTCATATCCGTCTTAAATATATTGTCTGGAACCTAAATTTTACATACGAGAAAATTATTTTATTTTACCGTCACCTAAATTTATTTAAAGTAAACAATATTTCATTAGTCACAACATTACTTGAAACTTATTTTCCTATTAAATTTACAATCAAACACATATAATAATATATATTACTTATAAAAGCTAAAGAAAATACCTGTTTCTCCTATGCCCGATTTGAGGATGTTACAAACAGTGGTAACTATCATAAACAGTGTTAACTGTTGTAAAACAAACTAACAGTTCTAACACTTTAACAGTTGAAACTATTACTAACAGTTGTACCTCTTGTCTTCACTTCAATCTTCAATAACAGTTGTAATCTTCTGATAACAGTGGTAACCATCACTAACAGTGATAATCTTTGAAGACTTGAACTAACAGTTGTAACTTGTGAAGACAGTGGTAACCCTTAACACTAACAGTGTTAATACCAGTAGTAACATTAACACTAACAGTGTTAATGCCTTGTGCATTCTTCAATCAAGTAGTAACAGTAGAAACATCAATATCAATTCCCAACATGAATAACCCACTCTTTATGTATTTTGAACCAAGTTATTGTAATATTAATTACACATTCGTATTTAATTATAAATAATTATTATATCACTTATTAAAAATAACTATCTTTAAACATTTTATATAATATAATAACAACATAACTTCCTTATAGATAACGTTTCATAAAACTAGAAGTATTAGACGTGACAAAATTATTAAAATGCACTTCTGTAAAATAAGACATTATATAAATATAAATATTAATATATATATAAAAAAACAAATAGTTATGACAATTAGACTTGATGCATAAGCTTATACTATATATACTTAAAAATTCAAAAATGTATGATGCAACATTATATATATACAATATCATTATTTATAATGAAATATATATTATTTGTTTTGATTAAAATGTATAGACAATACAACTACTCCCTCCGTCCCATATCTATTGTCCAGTATTCCTTTTTAGGATATCCCAATTTAATTGTCCACTTCCATAAATAGAAAAGAATAATGAGATAAAGTTCAATTTTGTCCCTAATTTATATATGTAAGACAAAAAGGTAGGTAAAAAGTAAAGGGTAAACTTGTCTTGTTATCAAAAAATAAGAGAGATGGTAATATTTTTCTTAAACTGCATGTTTTTTTGTCGGGGGACAATAAAATTGGGAGGGGGGAGTATTTTGTAAGGGCATTACCTTTGTTAAAATGATAAAACAATAACACTTACATAACAAACTCGTTAATGGTTTGTTTTTAATGTAAATAGTTAAATGGTAAATTATGAGAAGAAAAAGTTGAAAAGTTTTATAAAAAATTTAGTGAAAGTTTAAGGATTAAATAATAATTAAATTTATGTTTATATCTACATGACTACATCACAAATGATATTATCAACCTACAAGTTAAGATCTTAAACTAACTTTAAAAAAAATGAACAGGTAAAATGAGAAAAGGACAAAATTTTGGTGAATAAACCATGAGTTACCCGTATTTAAATAATTCGTTTAGAGTAAAATTATATGTACATTCATTGGTAAGGCAATTTATTAGTGTTTTAAGGCTAAGATAATTAAATATCTTTGTATCTATTGTCAAGCATGTCAACCCCCTTAATTGTTCATTGCGCACGATTATAAAACGCTCAAAGGTATGTACATTACGAATTTAAAATTTTACTGCTAATAAATGTTTTTTTAATTCAATTAATGGAAATCTAAAAGGATAAAACTAGGGCGGTAAATGAGGTGAGCTCGCTCGTGAGCTTCTTGAAATTTGTAGCGTTTAAGAATTTCCGAATTTACTAATGAACTAATAAATCATTATTGAAGGCAAAATAACGAGTTATAATCAATAATTAAGTGTGATGACTTATTTATGTATAATAACTAGGATGACAAATGCATAGAAAATGTAAATTGGTAGTAGTATGCAAAGATAGGAAAGTACGGGGGCTAAAGTAGCAAAATAGAAAACCAATTAAGCTTAATTAAAACAAAATTAGAGCACTACTCAAAATCTCCGGAGGAAATACGATCAAAAGAGAAAGGATAAAAGGGGTGAATTCTAGGGTTTCGATCAAAGAAGCAATCGTTGTTCGGTTCAACACGGAAATTGTTAAGAATCGTGAGGTAATCTTTATCTTTATTATAAATTAAAATAAAAACTATAAATTAGAGATGACCATTGGATTAACTATAAGATTGATAATCTCACCATTGAAGAGCTTAATGACATCATAAGTCATTATTTGGAAACTATTAAATACATTAAACACTAATTAACTAATAACTAATAAGTAATTATGAATTTAATTTATTTCATATCTAAGTATTCGTGTATATGGTTTTAAACTTTTTTTTTTTTGCTACCGTCCATCAATGCATGATTGATATATATTATATATTATGTGCATTAAAACACAAATTTATATTCTATATTATAAATTAAAAGAAAAACTATGAATTAGAGATGACCCTTGGATTAATTAGATGATTGATAATCTCACCATTGAAGAGCTTAATGACATCATAAGTCATTATTTTGAAACTATTAAATACACTAAATACGTTAATCACCAATTAACTAATAACTAATAAGTAATTATGTATTTAATTTATTTCATATCTAAGTATTCATGTATATGGTTTTAAACTTCTTCTTTTTTTGGCTACCGTCCATCAATGCATGATTGATATATATTATATATTATGTGCATTAAAACACAAATTTATATTCTATTTTTTATAAATTAAAAGAAAAACTATGAATTAGAGATGGCCTTTGGATTAATTAGATGATTGATAATCTCACCATTGAAGAGCTTAATCACATCATAAGTCATTATTTGGAAACTATTAAATACATTAAATACATTAAACACTAATTAACTAATAAATAATAAGTATTTATGTATTTAATTTATTTAATATCTAAGTATTCATGTATATGGTTTAAATTTTTTTATTTTTTTGGGCTACCGCTATCAATGCATGATTTATATATATTATATATTATGTCCATTAAAACACAAATTTATATTTTATATTATAAATTAAAAGAAAAACTATGAATTAGAGATGACACTTGAATTAATTAGAAGATTGATAATCTCACCATTGAAAAGCTTAATGACATCATAAGTCATTATTTGAAAACTATTAAATACATTAAACACTAATTAACAAATAACTAATTATGTATTTAATTTATTTAATATCTAAGTATTCATGTATATGGTTTTAAACTTATTTTTGGGTTACCGTTTATCAAAAAAATTTTCATTTACTCTTCATGTGATGTACTTAAGATGCATTAAGTATTCTCGAAAAAAAAATCCATACAATGAAAAACTTTTGTACCTTAATTTTCTTTACTGTATTTATAATCAAACAAATTTACAACTTAATAGCTTACTAAAAAGTCTTTTGCATTACATTTTTAGTTATTTGAGATTTGTAGCAGAATATTCACGCTGGTTAGATGATCAGGCAAAACATATTACCACAATAAAAACTGCACTTCAGTCAAATGCTACATGCGTCGATCTACGTAATATAGTGCAAAATGAAGCATTACATTTCAATGACATTCGCAAGATAAAGAGAATTGTTGTGACACCCGACAATTTAGGCTTACTGATTAACCTGCTAGAAACCTTAATTACGTGTTTTTAATTTAGTATTAGGCTAAATACTTGTAATTACTTGTAACTAAATTGGATATTTGTGTGAATATACACTCCCGTAATTCGTTTATATTACGCTTACGTAATTAGTTGTAATTACGCGAAACAACCGGACGGAGTCCGACACTACATACGACGTTGGTGAAAACCTTTCTATAAATAACTTGAATCTATTTTTAGAAGTTATTTATCATATATTATTATTTTGAAATAATAATACACGAAAAACCTAAACGTTTAGTTTAAAACGTGACAAATACATTTCTTACCGCTTAATATAACTCACCTAGAATTATTTTTTACTGCCTACAGATTTTGTTAATAAACACTTATGTGGCAATCAAATTTAATAATTTCTTAGTCATTTATTTTATCATTATAGCTACATACAATTGAGCATACCTACGTTGTCATATCTCAGGCTGATGACTTGCGGAAAAAAATAATGCAACAAATCCATGCAACACTTATGACTACACAATCTACGCATGCAATCATTGCAATACATAACTAATCATAGGTTACGTGCGCTTAGCACACTTTGGGTTGCTCGTCACCATAATCAGTTCTTCTAAACGTTCTAGCATATATAATTTGAAGTACATATTCAAGTCTAAAAAACACTTTCCAATCCCGATATAGAATTTTTCAGTACAATTCACAATATTTTTTTCTTATCTGTGTTCATTTCAGCTTCAATTAATATATATTTATTTATTTTTAAAATCTGCGAATCCACTGGTCTTAATCTAGTAAATATACTAAAAGGAAGGGAATCAAAAGATGGTTCTAAGATCATTGATAAAATATATAAATCTCTATTAAATCGTTTTTAAGGGTTTGTGTTTACTGATGATGAATTCAACGAATTTTGAGTTGCTTATACGATTAGGTGTTATTCCAGAATTCAGTTGTGTTTCAATAATCATATTAAATAGAAATTATGTCCGACTAATCTGAAATTTGGGTACCAGGTGAACTCGACATCCTCTACAACTTTGAAGTTTTAACCTTTTCCTAATTCCGAATATAAATGGGTCAAACGAGTCGATTTCTAAAACTGAGCAGTTTGGGCATGAATCTGTACTACGTTTTAACAAAAAAAATCATATAAAATTGGGTTTAACTCCAAATGTTATGAGTTTTGTACAAAGACACACTAATATGATCACTAAATGTATGTGAAAGGATTTAACAATTTAAGAATTAAAAGTGTGTCAATTGTATGTATCTCTAGAGGTAATTGTCTAGCTAATTGGATTTGATTTAATATACGAGAATTAGTAATCAAATGATTTAAAAGAGATCTTTAGTCAAATGAGAGCATCTCTACTCCTTGGAGTTCAATATATGGTTGTCATTACTCCCAATTAAGGAGTAATGCTAGTTTACTTCATCACAACACAAATAACTAACGACCGAAATAAGATAGAAATTGTATCTAATCATATATTATGCTTCTTTGATATAATATTTAGGTTACAAGAGCAATTAAAGATATTTTAGCATGCATTGGAGAGTTTACACTCAAGGATTCACTCATGAACTAACGGTCCTATACATGTGAAAGATAAAGATAAAGAAAGAATAAGATAAATAAAGAAAGAAAAATCAAGTAATGCTAAAGATTAGAGATATCTTGAATGTCACCTGAAAGGGTAGTGACTTCCCATGAGGGTTTCACCCAGACTTCGTGCACATGATACTCTAGACCCTTTCATGTCACACCAGATAAAGAATAGGTGTAAGTAGGGTGACTTAGTTACTTCTGCCCACCTGAGCGATCCGTGGCATTGCCGCATCTAACACCCCTCAATTTACAATCATTATAATATATAATATACTTACAACAATTCGGAAGTGCGGGTCAAGTCATACATTATCAATTTACATTATATATTATGTAAACAAAATCATACTATTTCAAAACAATAGTATTTCAAGATGGGTGTTATATGATTCATAGTACTACGTGGACTCATTTCAAAACAAATATCAAAGTAGACGTCTGGTCAAACATTCCATCCAAATCAAGCTTCTTGTCCATCCCGTTATATCCAAACCGTAACCAGCAAGAAGTGGGGTGGTGGGGTTAGCTCAAAGCTAAGTGAGTGATTAAATAACCAACAGTCCAACTTAGCATAACAACCATGTTTACAGCAAAGCATAGTAAACACATATCAACCATGTTTTCAGTAAAAGCATCGTAAACACATAATTTCCATGTTTACAACCCAAAGCATCGTAAACACGGAAATTTCAACCCAAGGAGGATCGGTGGTTCTTGGGGAAACCCCCATCCAAGAACACTTAAAATCAACTACAGGCCAATACAATGATTAACCGATAGTTTGTTACTATCTTCACTGGACACAGGTTCCTATTAACTATGTGTATAAGGAACCCATGAACCAGCTCAACAATAGCAGCAAAGCCCAACCAGAGTTGACCTCCAAATCACATAGTGCCCAATGGCTATATGTCACATAATCACATAATCCATAATCGTCATGGCATCATGTCAGACTAAACAGTCTATCAACAGTAAAATATCATGGTAGACTAAACAGTCTATAAATGATAACAATACATTTACCTGTTGTAACCAAACTTGTTACAACTAAATTACACTGAAGATTACAGATCTACTTACCGTTACTTCAGCCGTAAGCTCAGAAGTCTAATATTACCGAGCTTTCTCTGTATCTGAGAATACAATGAAATAATGAGTTAGTAACTCGTCCCATAATATATAACTCATTTCAAACTTATAACATCAAACCTCACAATCATTAAGTTATAATATCAATTATAACTATTCGATTGTATTTAAAATCAATCATATCAATATATGACATTAACCTAACAAATAATCATCGAATTGTAAGTATTCATTTATATTGGGTTACCATATAATCAATAACTCTATTTTATAAGTATATAACATATTTCAAAAGTATAGTATCAACTAATAAACGATACATGGTCAAATCATACCATTCTTGCATTTTAGCTAAGTCTTTAGCTAATCAACATTTCAAATAAAATCCGTGATCTAAGTATTCATTCATACTACTTAGCAATAATTTCACTAGTTACCTATACCAATGTATAACTCATAGTAGCCCAATTAAGTATACAATTCATCTTAACACATAGCCAACATAATGTGTTATAATCAACTACATAATCAATCAATGATTAGAAACAACATAATCTGATCTATACATAACATCAATAATTTGCTAGTAACAATTTCATCTACGTGAACACATTCCCACTCTAGTTACATTTTTAAACATTTGAGTTCAAACATCAACCACTTAATCGTACTCTAAAATTTAATAGCTAAGAACACTTAAATGATTTATCACTTAAGTTCTTAGACAAGGTTTCATCCTATATCATATATGTAATACTATACTGCTCTTGTATATATATTAGGATCAATAACATTATCCGATTGATATAGAAACAGGGTTCTGGGCTCAAAAGACAATCGCGTCGCGTTTTACCCTAGATCGCGTCGTGAGGACTAGTAAATCGCGTCGTGAAAGTTAGTAAATCGCGTCGCCATTTACTCCTAATCGCGTTGCGATTTAGTGTTTTCGAGCAACCTGCATTTTTCCTGTGTAAACATGGCTAACATGGTTTCTTTGACAAACAAGCCGGTACCAGAATTTAATTTCTTAACAATAAGCTATTTAGCATCAACTAACAACTTTCAAGGTCCAATTTCATACACATCTCATTAACCTATATAATTTATGTGACACCCGTCAAATTAGGACTAGTAATTAGTGCCTAATCATCTGTTAATACATGTAATTAGTTCCGTGTTAGGCTAATTTGTGTATCGAAATATATATTGATGAATATATACAATTATACGATTTGATTAAATCGTACTCATTATAAATCAAATGGAATTCGGTTCAATTAATACGGACGTTGATGAACAATTTTATTAAATAATACAATATTATTTAATACAACCATTATATTCAAAATATTATTTTGATAATATTTCGTAATTATTTCGTATTGTACAAACAAGCATCTATGCGATTAAAATATTAAGCGCACAAACAATCAAAACAAAGTTAAGTTATATTTTATAACTCAATTATTAAGCATTTGGTAAAGTACTTTAACAAAAATATTAAATGAATATTCGTATTTTAAAACCCATAATAAAACGCGCATAAAATAATTTAAACGTTTAAACGACTAGGGAAACAAACACCCCACGGAGCGCGTTTTTAGGGGATGAAGGGTGAGGCTTTCACCAACACCCCCCCCCCCCTCTTTTCTTCCTCCTTTCACCATTCTTCTCTCTCTTTATACTCTTTCTTTCTCTCTTTTTCTCTCAAAAACTACCCACCACCACCGCCACCTATCACCACCAAAAACCACCGTCAAACGGCCTCGAATCACCAAGCACCTTTGGAGAAAAACGTTCACTGCATCACGATCTACATTTCTACCTTTTCGGTTTCTCCCGGCGTTAACTTGTAAGATTCCCGACAAATCCCGGAAACTCTTAGATTTTATTTGTTTTACTTGAAAGTTGTTTATTTAAGCTTGAAATGTCCAAATATGGGTTGGGTAAAAGTTTCGGGTCGAACGGAAACCGAAAAACACGTTTTCAACACAAATTTCGTCCATCAGATGTAAGTGTAGCTAGGACCAAAAACAGTGCAGCATCACTTCATGCGTCACTTAAGTGTCACATTAAGTGTCACTTAAAAACCTAATCTTGCGTCACTTGCCTAAGTGCTGCATAAAACTCCTTTTTCCCGACACTTGCCTGAGTGTCGCAAATTCAATACCCGACACTCCTAACCGACACTTCTAGCGACACGTGCCTAAGTGTCGCCTATAATAGAAATCTGATTTCATCCGACACTAACCCTAGTGACGCAAGACCCTGAATACCGACACTTGTACCCGACACTTCCTTAAGTGTCGCCCCTTATGCGACACTTCCCTAAGTGACGCTAATAACTAAGAATTTCCCATTTGATGCGGCACTTCCTGAGTGTCGCATAAACCCCTAAGTGTCGCTATAAGTGACGCTAAAAACAGAATGTTTACAATCTATTTTCATACTAAGTGTCAAGCTCGTATAACTTCAAACACTTGTACGATACCACTTCTAAAACACATTGGGACACGTTTTTCATAATAATAACAGAGAGATTATTATTACAACCAATCACCAACGGGCCGTATACGTTTTCGAAACATAATCAAATCAACCAAGTCGTAGTAACTTTGACAAGTTAACCAACCAAATCGTAGTAATTTGGACATTCTAGTTGGACGAACAACTACAAAGGTAGACTTTATGGATACCTACTCACATTTATAACCATCGCGTGTCGTGGACACCCTCAGGTTACAAGTCTTCGGACATCACTACTCAGCTAATCTACTCAAGTTTATTAAGTTAAACTTTCAAGACTCGGGTGAGTCTCATAGCCCCTATTTTACTGTTTTACTCAGGGGTGTGATATCATTGCTCATTTTATTTTATTATATGAACGCAAGTACGAAATCAAACAAATACTACATGAGTTGTAGCGTGAATATTAGTATATGGTACCATATAGGACTGACCATCCTCATCCGGGTTAGCAAGCACTAACTGGTTAAACGGATGTATTAATATTTGTTTAGACGAGTGTAGATTAGGCACTCGTGGGAGGCACCTCAATCAGGATACCTTAAATGTGGACCTGACACCTCGAGTTAAGCTCTGACTATGTGCTCATGGTTGTATAACTTTTAATTTGCTTAATTGCACTTTAAATTCAATCAAATCTTGCGGTTCATACAATATGTTTTGACATACAAACCTGTGTGCTCACCAGCGTTTCGATGACCCATTTTAGCATGTATCACAGGTACTCAGCAGTAGGTTGGACTGCCCAAATCAGGATTCATTAGCTCGTGTCAGCATACAAACATTCAGAGATTTAGCTGCATTTTTATATTTTGTATAAATTAATTATGTATGTAAATCTCTCAATTTCAAATTGAGCTAATGTAAACTATATTTTAATGTAAACCTTGGTTTTATCAATACAAGTTGTAAAACGACGCATATAGAGTCGTTCATTATATCTTTGTGCTGTGATTATTGATTTTGCGCCCCGACCTTATTCGCTTCCGCAACCCGAAATTGGGGGTGCGGCAGATTGGTATCAGAGCCTAAGGTTATAGTGAACTAGGTTGCATTTAGTGGGCCTAGACTATGACCGTTAGGCAGTATTTCCTTATTAGGTATAATTGGTTCAGGGATTACATCATACGAGTTTAATTTAACATAGCCTGATCAACTATGTACAATTAAATGAATATGATGTGAGACCTGAAACGGTTATGTTGAACAGGGATACACTAGTTGACTCTAACCTCGAGAGAACCGGGACCCAAAACATATCTATGCTAGACACTCAATAGGCTATTATGTGATATACATATATATACATAGATAGACCTCTCTACAAATCCTAAGCTATATAATATACGAATATAGGCCTCATTCTTTCTAACGCTTTGTCTCAAAACTGGCAAACACACCACCCAATTACTCATGCTCTCATCCGCATGGATCACGAAACTCAAGGGTAGCTAGGAGGAACACTGGGTTGCCTCGAGCTAGCCCATATTCCACTCAAAACCAACTCAATAACCAGCCCTAAAGGCAAACGACAACGAGCCAATGGTGATGGTTATCTGATCGACTCAACACCTGGAGGGACGAGGAAGGAATCCAACTCCCCACACCAAATGGAGGATTTTCCAGCATGGAATTCTCTCCCTATACCCAAGAACCCGCTCACTTCACTGTCCCTATGTTAACTGCTCGAGTGCACCATCACGAAAGCAGGCTACACGACATGGAAATCGAACAACATAACATTCCCTCTAACTGGATGGAGCAAACTTAAGACGGTATCGCCCAGTTATACATTGGTCAGGCGGACATCTCTGAAACCTTGACTCGAACTCACGACCAAGTGGAAGATACCACACAAACCATGGAGATTGTTCATAACCAAGTAATCAGTAACTGAAACGAGATCTTCGTCTTACAATCAAGGCTGCAAGAATGTTAGACGCGCCTGAGGGAAACTGAGGATGCTCTCATAATGGTTAGCAAACTTGCAGAGTCTGTGGACCATCTCACCTCACTGCTCCCACAACTCAATCTACACCGAGATTAGTGGAGTAACTATCTAGTAATCTATTGTACTTCCGTAGCATCTATGTAATTCGACCGGATGTAACAATTCCCAACATCTTTTGCAAACTACCTAAGTTTGTAACTTTGAAGCTCGTAACTAGAAATTGTCTGTAATCATTTAACTTTGTAATATCAATTGACAATTTCTCTCCATTACTCGACATTATTGGTCTTTACATTGTGATATGTATATTACCACTTTTATATATACATCTACCTCAATTATCATTCTGGTACAATCTCTCATGTACCTCTTGTTTCTTTCTTGAAGAATCATGCCGCCAAAGAAGAAAAGTTACAGCAATGCTGAAATTGATGCCTTCATTTCCCGAGCTGTTGCCGAAGCCCTGGATACTCGGGAATCACCCCGAACCTCTAGGAGAAGTGATGACACCACTGACACTACTCCTATCATCAAACCTTGCTCTTACAAGGATTTTCTAAGCTGCAAGCCGCTAAATTTCAAGGGCACGGAAGGTGCCATCGGTCTAATCAGGTGGATTGAAAGGATCGAATCTGTCTTCAGTTTGTGAAACTTCACGGAGGACAGCAAGGTCAAATTCGCTGCTTACCCCTTTCAGGAAGGTGCACTCACATGGTGGAATACTCATGCCAGTTCTGTGGGCATTGATGTAGCAAACCAACTCCCCTGGGCAGACCTGAAGAAAATGCTAAGGGATGAATATTGCCCCACCGAGGAACTCCACCGGTTGGAGGAAGAATTCTGGCATTTAACTGGTCAAGGCAATGATATCGCTGGTTACACCACCAAATTCCAGCAACTCGCCCTTTTATGTCTAGGTTTGGTAGACACGGACGAAAAACGCATCAAGAAATACATCTGCGGCCTCTCAGAGAACATCCAGGGAAATGTCGCCTCATCCAAGCCAACCACCATCCAAAGTGCTATCCGGCTTGCACATGAACTCATGGCGATGATTGTCAGCCGTGAGGCATCCACCACCTCTTCCAACAACAAATGCAAATTTACTGAACACCACGACCAACCAAACAAGAAACACAATGCCATCCAAGCTTACACCTCCAACAATGAACCCAAACGTGGGTATACTGGGAACAAACCCTATTGTTCCAAGTGTAACCGCTACCATGATGGTCCTTGTAGTACTCCTTGCAATAACTGTAAGAGGTACGAACATTCGACCAAAGATTGCAGAGCCCCCAAATCCAACAACAACACCTCCAACAACAACAACAAACAGCCCAAATCTTGCTACGAGTGTGGAGACACCGGACACTTCAGAAATGAATGTCCAAAATTGAAGAACAAGGGCAACAACAATAACAACGCAAGAGGTAGAGCCTTCGTTCTCAACTCTTGGGATGCCCGTCAAGACCCGAATGTGGTCTCGGGTATGTTCCTCCTCAACAACTTATATGCTTCTGTTCTGTTTGATACTGGTGCCGATAGAAGCTTTATCTCTGATGAATTTTATCCATTACTTGACATCACCCCCATTGCTCTAGATGTTAAGTACTCTGTAGAACTAGCGAACGGTAAACTCATGGAGACCGATAGTGTGATACCTAATTGCACTTTAAACCTAGCCAACAAAACCTTTTCAATCGATCTTATGCCTGTTGAAATTGGAAGTTTGGACGTCATCATTGGTATGGACTGGTTGTCCAGACACCGAGCCGAAATCATTTGTTATGATAAGGTCGTTCGCATCCCTCTCGCCGCCGGTAGAACTTTGATCATACAGGGGGAGACCGGTGGGATGAGACTAAACATCATCTCTTGTTTGAAAACCTGAAAATTTCTGAGAAAAGGTTATCCGGCAATCCTCGCCCATATCATGGAGAAAAAGTCAGAGGAGAAGCGACTTGAGGACGTGCCCATCGTTCGAGACTTTCCAGAAGTTTTTCCCGAAGAATTGTCTGGTCTACCACCACCAAGATAGGTTGAGTTCTCAATCGATCTCATTCCAGGTGTTGCACCTGTGGCCCGAGCACCATACCGCTTAGCCCCATCCGAACTTCAAGAGTTGTCCACCCAATTACAAGAACTCCTGGATAGAGGATTCATTAGACCGAGTTCTTCACCTTAGGGAGCTCCGGTCTTATTCGTGAAAAAGAAAGACGGTTCTTTCAGAATGTGCATCGACTACCGAGAGTTGAACAAGTTGACTGTCAAGAACTGATACCCACTCCCTCGTATTGATGACCTATTTAACCAACTTCAAGGGTCGAGTTTTTATTCAAAAATCGATCTACGGTCGGGCTATCATCAACTCCGAGTTCACGACATCGATATTCCGAAAACTGCTTTTCGAACTCGTTACGGGCATTATAAATTTCAAGTGATGTCATTTGGCTTAACCAACGCACCGGCGGTATTCACAGACCTTATGAATCGGGTGTGCAAACCTTATCTTGACAAATTCGTCATTGTCTTCATCGACGACATTCTCATATACTCGCGAAATGAACATGAACATGCGCGACACTTCAAAACCATCCTAGAACTGCTTAAACACGAAGAATTTTATGCCAAATTCTCCAAGTGTGAGTTCTGGATGCAAATCGTTCAATTCCTTGGGCATGTCATCGATAGTCAAGGAATTCATTTTGACCCTTCAAAAAATCGAGGCTATCAAGTGTTGGCAAGCACCAACAACTCCAACCGAAGTACGCCAATTCTTGGGTCTTACTAGGTACTATCGGCGATTCATTAAAAACTTCTCGAAAATAGCTCAACCACTCACAACACTGACTCAGAAAGACAAAAAGTTGAATTGGACTGATAAACAAGAGTCATCATTTCAAAACATAAGCTTTGCAGTGCTCCTATTCTATCATTACCCAAAGGCACCGATGAATTTGTAGTATACTGCGATGCTTCTTATCAAGGTCTCGATTGCGTGCTGATGCAACGAGACAAGGTCATTGCCTACGCCTCACGACAACTCAAAATCCATGAAAAGAACTACACAACTCATGATCTCGAAATTGGAGCTGTCATTCTTGCTCTCAAAATCTGGAGACATTACCTCTACGACACTACGTGCACAATCTTTACTGACCACAAAAGTCTCCAACACATATTCGATCAAAAGGATCTCAACATGAGGCAACATCGATGGGTCGAGTTGCTTACCGATTACGATTGTGAAATCAAATACCATCTGGGTAAGGCAAATGTTATTGCCGATGCCCTCAGTCAAAAGGAACGATCAAAACCACTTCGAGTCTGAGCCCTCAGTATGACCATTCATAATGATCTAAACATTCAGATCCTCATTGCTCAACTCGAAGCTCTGAAACGCGATAACATCAAAAAACGAAGCCTTACGAGGCATGGATAAACATTTTGAAATCAAATCTAACGAAGTTAGGTACCTCTCTAACCGAATTTGGTTGCCTAGTTTTGGGAACCTGCGAGACTTGATGATGGATGAAGCTCACAAGTCCAAATACTCTATCCATCCAGGATCTGACAAAATGTATCACGACATCAAGGAATTCTACTGGTGGTCGAATATGAAAGCTGAAATCGCCACATACATCAGCAAGTTCCTTACTTGCTCAAAAGTCAAAGCCGGGTATCAGAAACCTTCCAGCTTACTCCAACAACCTGAAATCCCTGAGTGGAAATGGGAACAAATAACCAAACTTCCAAAGTCTTCAAGCGGTTACGATACCATTTGGGTGATTGATATCGCGTAAAAAGTCATGTTTTTACCACCGATATCTCTCTCATTCTTGAACAATACATGGCATGTGGACTCAAATAATGCATAAATCAATGAAACTTTGCCAAGAAGGTCAAAATGAAGTTGCACGAGAAAAATCAAGCAAAGTGGATGAAAAACAAAGATTTCACGCACAGTTGAAGATTCAAGGCATCCGAAACAAGATTTAGAGACAAAGTGCCCATCATTAAGGTTTATCTTATCCGAGATCTTCGTTTTAAAAATACGAATCTAACAGAAGAAGAATCAACAAAAACGGATGAAGAATGAAGATTCTACATACGCCGGAAGATTCAAATGATTCGCATGAGACATATAAATATAAGAGACACATCTCAAGGATTAATTTTCAACAAAGTCTTCATTTTTGAAAAACGAATCCAGCACAAAAAGAATCAACGAAAACGGACGCATAACGAAGAAGATACGCATGAATTAAGAAACGAAGTAAAAGACGGCGAACCGGGGCGGGTGCATAGCAGCCGCCGCCGGCCACCATGCAGCTGCCTGATCGGGTCCCAGACGGTTAGTTAAGTAATCGCTTCCTTATCGTTGTTGACCTCCCAGTCAGGACCGCACGATCGAACGGGTGGTTTTATATTTATAGAGCTGGGGACCTAAGTTTTACTATAGCTAAGGGTAGTTAGCGACAAGTAATGACTCAGGGTCGTTCTTAAGATCAACCGTATTGTGAAAGCAAGCAGTCAAGATGATCGATTCAATTTAGCAGGGTTTGTAAACAAGAGATTTGATTTTGGGTTTATTACTTAGGTCCTAAATTAAACTAAATAAACAACAAAGTAAAATAACAAGTGATAATCAGTATGGAGAAGAGTGTTTGTTGTGACTTCATTAGCCTAAAGGAGAGATCATGTTTGGGTTTGATATTTTGAAAACGTTCTTTTTAAGTATTTGTGTTCTACTATTTTAGGTACTTTATGGTGTCAACTCTAGCACCCTACTATCTGATTCCTCAGATAGCGTGTCATTGAGTACTAGGTTATCATGATTCTGATCAGATCAGGCTGCTTTACCCTCAACACTGTATGTGAAGACTAGTGACCCTTCTTGGAGTTAACTCTTGGGCACATGAATAAGGTAAACGACCGATATTTAATCTCTGACCGTTCTTTGATACCATAAAGTATTCTAATTTAAAATAGAGCATTTAAGAACTAATTCAGAAAGCGTATGTTAACTTTTCATCGATGGTTTGTTAGGTTCAGAGCTGGCGGGTGACCCAGTGCTGCTTAGAATGTATACACCGACGTCTGTTCCATAGCTTGGGTGTATGGGAACCGTTCCCAAAGGATGGTTCCGACACTTACACGAGGTACTAGGATGTTTTACGGCATTCCATGCCTTGCGCACTAATGCAAGTTAGGGTGTATACACCGACGACCGTTCCGTAGCTTCCATGCGTTTGTACTACACCAGAGGTAGTTCCAGCACTATATTAAGTAATAGGTCATTTTACGGTATTCCACACATGTTGCATATTTTGAGGCACTCTGAACCCTTTTATAACTCAGTTTGTATTAAAGCGTACCCATCTATGATATAAACCCGGCCCTCACTTAATATTACCCAATAAATCCCTGATTTATTCACGTTGTACTATACATTTGGTTTAGCGATATGTCCAAAGCTTCGAAATCAGACCATGCATAGATAGCACAGATAATTAATTACCCTCGGAACAAGGTTCGCGACTCCTTGTCTTTTAGGATTTTAACCACGTTTATTGGAGGAAAGGTGATAGTTTGATGAAAAGCTTATAATCATAAATGAAAAGTTAAACAGGCATAGTTTTCAGTTATATATTTAAATTAACATCATCTCCCATTATAGCGGCTAACTACATCACAACAAACACACAAGCTAACTACTCACTAATCATGACAACGAATCCTATATCTAGCATAATAGCAATAGCATGCATTATAACAGATAAGGAAAGAGATAACTGTGATATATGCGTAGTTGAATATAAGCTGAAAGATTACAACGAGCAGAGCCTCGAATATTACAAAAGCACCCCTTCAAGTATCTCCAACAAATATTACAAAATAGCCCCTTCGTTAGTCCCGTTAAATATTAACGAGAAACTAACTACTAACTAACCTAAACTAGAGAGAAAATATGTGTGTATGAAAGTGGTGAATGGATTGATGTGTGGTGAGTTGTTGAAATGAGGAGGTGAGAGCCTCTATTTATAGGCTTACAAGTTACAGTTTTACACTCAACACCCTCGCTCTCAATTTAACACTGAAATACACCCCCGAGCTATGAAATTTGACACCAAAAGGGGCGTATTCGACACCAAATAGGGCGTATTCGGTAACAAATAGGGCGTATTCGGTAGCAAACGGGGCGTATCCGGCACCGTAGAGGGGGTATAACACCCCTATAGGGGGTATACGGCCCCAAAGATGGGGTATACGGCCCCATAAGGGGAGTATACGGCCCTCTAGGGGGCGTATACGGCCCCTGTGGGGTGGTATCCCCTAGGTCCGTGGTCTTGTGTGCTGGATCGTAAGTCTTGTGCACTGGTCGAACTTCGTTTGGCCATAACTTCTTCATTCTTGATCCGTTTTTAGCGTTCTTTATATCCACGTGATCGTAATTACCTGAAGATCATAATAAACTAATCAAGGAATAATTTCAAGGTAATATGCTAAAAAGTGCTCGTAGAACGTGATCGTATCGTTTATGCTTTGTTTTGTACGTTATTTAGCCATTTTACTTGATTTTTGAAGCAATGCCTTATTTTTAGCCTTAATAATGAATTATGGTGAAAAAGTATTGATATTGAATGATTTCATACATTTTGGGGCTTAAAAAGGTGAGAATTATGTACGCAAAAACGTGACTTTTTACGTCAAATCAAATATCCCAGACTTAGACATTGCTTGTCCTCAAGCAATACTTCAACTATCCTCACTTTAAAAAGATGTTTTAGGTCTGATTTTTGCGAATTAAAATATTTCTTAGAACAACCATTCCTCATATGGGTAATCTATTTCAGAAAATTGTGATAAATAAGATAATTGTTCCAGAAATAAGAAAGGAATATCTTTGGGCATGCTTCTGATTCTCGTGATCTTTGGCATACACATGACTTAGGCAATCTCACCGGTGGTCACTCAATTCACTCAAAAAGTGTATCGGGTTTTCTATCATTCTAAACAAACGAAATCGCTCAAAAGCCAGTCATGTAGCATTCGTCGTCATAGGCTTGATCGAGAATCAAATCTCCACCACTTAGGTGAGGACGGCGCTAATTATCCAAAGACATTCATTGGGTTGTAGTGTGAAGTGAGGGTTAAGGGTATGGATAGTGGGATGTTTTTAGGTTTAAAGGGGTATGCTTATCTTAGGACTTTTAATCTTATGAAAAATTTTATTTAGATACGCTTTTTAATGAAAACGGAAACGGATAACGGTAAGGAAGAAAAGATAGCTATTTTGACTTCTATCAACACATGGAAGATATGTATTTTTTTTAAAGAGATTTGAAGCACTTAGCTTTATTTCTATGACATATTTTTGGCTTAGAATTTCTTTGCCAAGGAATTTCTAAGGGATTTTTAGTTTTCTTTCTGCCTTTTGAGATCCTTTCTTACTTTCATTTTTCAATCTTTTGACATTTCGAATTTTACTTGGTGTCAATTTTTCACACCTTCAGACTTTCTCGATTTTTTTTTGAGATTTTGATTATTGAAACGCACATGAGAAACTTTGAGTAAAACACAAGATTTATGATTTTTGAGTGAAAGCAAAAAGAGTATCTAAATAGCATTTTTCAAATATTTAAAAATTCCAAGATAATATTTTGGTGGGTATGGAGGTGGATGGGGTTTTAATAAAGGGTTTTCAAGAAATGAAAAGGTTAAGGCTCAACAGGGTTTACTAAGCGGATCATCGATACTAAAAATGAGTATCGGCAGGGTTAGGCTTGAAGAGATATGAGAAAATCGGTTTATTTCCAAGGAAATGTCAAGGTCATCTAATTGCACCTATACCGCATACGGTACTCTACCAATGTGGTCTCGAAATGCATACCAGGGGCAAGTTCTAATTCAGAAATGCATACATCGGCACACACAACAAATGAATAGTGAAGCATTTAAAATGAATGCTTATATAGGCTCAAGATACCTCACTGCAATTAATATGGGTTGTATGTGCTTCGTCATGCGTTGCCCCTAAGATTATCATTTCTTAATTTGAGAAATTTTTACCTTATTTACACTACTTTCCAAAATAACTTACTCATATTTAAAATAGCTCCTCTTAGAAATATTAAAATTCAAAGAAATGGCATAGCTAATTGAATGAGTAGCTATCTACTGTCGAAGTTAAGCTCATGTTTTTCTTTGTTTTACGCAAAAAATTTAAAATTTTTGATCAATTTTTAAAGTGAGGAACAATATCCAGAGTTGCTATTTGGACACAAAAATCTATCTAAGTTAATTTATACCGCTATCCCACACTTAGAGGAACATTGTCCCTACTGTTCTCTTTAGTGGAGATTTTATTGGAAGTAAAATCTCACACTTAGAGTTTAAACATATAAGAAAATATTTCTCAAGTGTTAATTTTGGGTTGGAATCCCACACTTAGTGATAAGCTTAGGATATGGTATAGATTACTTTTATTAATTAACTGTACTCAATAAAGTAAAGAGATAAGAACAGAGAAAGGATGAAAAACTCCCTAGATAGCTAAAAGCTAAAGATCTGAATATGTGCTGATAAGTAGAAAAGTCTTTCTTTTGTAGCAGCTCCATGAGGATTATTCAGCTTTTAGGGGGATTGCCTTTAAATGAGAACCTTGCCTTCCATTTCAACCATCATTTGTGAATCAATCTCTTAAGTGTGAACACGTTGGATATAGCTTTTAACTCTCAACTTCATATTTTTGCAATAAAAGAGAATCACTGTCTCAGAATGAAAAGATATTTTCTTTTACAAATCATTTTGTAGAACATATGTTTTTAAACGAATTCGAGCATAATGCATAAAAGTAGTATGCAAGTACCTCAAATGCTTGAAACACATGAACTAATTGTCTGAAAAGTGTTTCCTGTTTATCTAAGACAAGTGATTTTGCAAAAGATGAGTGGTGACTTTGAAATATTTTTGAGGTATATCCAAGTGTGAAGGATATTCAGATATTTTCTTCACTTATTAACACACAATAAACACACGTTTTATTACACGGGTTACCTCCCGAGAAGCGCTGCTTTTAGAGTCGAGAACTCGACTTTCCTTCCTTCCGAATCAGTGGGTGGTGGAACTTCCAGGGCCAATGGTGCTGGAAGGTGGGACCCTGGAATAGAATCTCAAGAAGTGGCGGGTGATAACCTGAGTGATGTTTGGGATCCTTTTCACATGGAGAGGGAAGCTGTCAAAGTGTTTTTCAGCCACCCTTTGCAAGTGAAGAAGATCCCAGGTGATATCATCGACTGACTTTGAGATGACTCCGTTGGGATCAAAGATGAGGGTCCCATTGGATCTGACAACCTCACGCTCAGGACGTTCTCTCCATAAAGAATCCATGGAACCGAAGAAGCGTAGATGTATGTCTTCATGATTATCTGGGTTTCTTCTTAGTGTATGGATGGATTCTTGAATACCCTGGAGAAGCTAGTTTTGGTGACTGGAGTACGTGAGGTCAGAGTTCCTAAAGATGTTTAAGATTGTGTAGTAGACTTCACGTAGACCGCATAGCACCCTCAAACGGACGGCCAAAGTGAACGAACGATTCCAACACTTGAAGACATGCTACGAGCCTGCGTAGTTGACTTCGGTGTAAACTGGGAAAAACATCTACCGTTGTGCGAATTTTCATATAACAACAGTTATCACTCCAGCATCAAGGTTGCACCCTTCGAGGCACTATACGGTCGTAAGTGTCAATCACCAATTTGTTGGACCGAAGTGGGGGACAGTCAGCTCACTGGTCCCGAACTCATTCATGAAACAACCGAGAAGATTTTCGAGATTCAAAACAAACTCAAAGCCGCCCGTGATTGTCAGAAAAGTTATGCTGACGTGAGACGCAAACCACTCGAGTTCCAAGTTGGGGATCGAGTACTACTTAAAGTTTCACCTTGGAAAGGTGTTATTCGATTCGGCAAACATGGAAAACTAAACCCGAGATACATTGGACCATTTGAGATCCTCGAGAGGATAGGTCCAGTGGCATATCGATTGCAGTTGCCGCCCGAGCTCAGCAGAGTGCACCCCACTTTTCACATTTCCAACTTGAAGAAATGATCGTCTGATGAGACACTTATTATTCCACTCGACGAAATTCGTATTGATGACAAGCTTCATTTTCTTGAAGAACCCGCCGAAATCATGGACCGTGAGGTCAAACAACTCAAACAAAGTCGCATTCACATCGTCAAGGTCAGGTGGAATTCACGGTGTGGGCCGGAATTCACTTGGGAACGGGAAGACCAAATGCGACTCAATTATTCTCAGTTATTCACTGACGCTACTCCAATCTCGACTTCGAACTAAATTTCAGGATGAAATTCTTCTAACGGGGGAGAATGTAACACCCGTCAAATTAGGACTAGTAATTAGTGCCTAATCATCTATTAATATATGTAATTAGTTCTGTGTTAGGCTAATTTGTGTATCGAAATATATATTGATGAATATATACGATTATACGATTTGATTAAATCGTACTCATTATAAATCGAATGGAATTCGGTTCAATTAATACGGACGTTGGTGAACAATTTTATTAAATAATACAATATTATTTAATACAACCATTATATTCAAAATATTATTTTGATAATATTTCGTAAATATT
This sequence comes from Pseudognaphalium luteoalbum, assembly GCA_963422505.1. NCBI lineage: Eukaryota > Viridiplantae > Streptophyta > Magnoliopsida > Asterales > Asteraceae > Pseudognaphalium > Pseudognaphalium luteoalbum. The sequence goes on from OY730196.1 coordinate 57,858,187, forward strand.
TCGTATTGTACAAACAAGCGTCTACGCGATTAAAATATTAAGCGCACAAACAATCAAAACAAAGTTAAGTTATATTTTATAACTCAAGTATTAAGCATTTGGTAAAGTACTTTAACAAAAATATTAAATGATTATTAGTATTTTAAAACCCATAATTAAACGCGCATAAAATAATTTAAACGTTTAAACAACTGGGGAAACAAACACCCCACGGGGATGAAGGGTGAGGCTTTCACCAACACCCCACCTCCCCCCTCTTTTCTTCCTCATTTCACCATTCTTCACTCTCTATGTACTCTTTCTTTCTCTTTTTTTCTCTCAAAAACTACCCACCACCACAGCCACCTATCACCACCAAAAATCACCGTCAAACGGCCTCGAATCACCAAGCACCTTTGGAGAAAAACGTTCACCGCATCACGATCTACATTTCTACCTTTTCGGTTTCTCGCGGCGTTAACTTGTAAGATTCCCGACAAATCCCAAAAACTCTTAGATTTCATTTGTTTTACTTGAAAGTTGTTTATTTAAGCTTGAAATGTCCAAATATGGGTTGGGTAAAAGTTACGGGCCGAACAGAAACCGGAAAACACGTTTTCAACACAAATTCCATCCGTCAGATGTAAGTGTCGCTAGGACCAAAAACAGTGCACCGTCACTTCATGGGTCACTTAAGTGTCGCATTAAGTGTCGCTTAAAACCCTAATCTTGCATCACTTGTCTAAGTTCCGCATAAAACCCTTTTTTCCCGAAAATTGCCTAGAGTGTCGCAAATTCAATACCGACACTCCTAACCGACACTTCTAGCGACAGTTGCCTAAGTGTCGCCTATAATTGAAATCCGATTTCATCCGACACTAACCCTAGTGACGCAAGACCCTGAATACCGACACTTGTACCCGACACATCCTTAAGTGTCGCCCTTACACGACACTTCCCTAAGTGACGCTAATAACTAAGAATTTACCATTTGATGCGGCACTTCCTGAGTGTCGCATAAACCCCTAAATGTCACTATAAGTGACGCTAAAAACGGAATGTTTACAACCTATTTTCATACTAAGTGTCAAGCTCGTATAACTTCAAACACTTGTACGATACCACTTCTAAAACACATTGGGACACGTTTTTCATAATAATAACAGAGAGATTATTATTACAACCAATCACCAACGGGTCGTACACATTTTCGAAACATAATCAAATCAACCAAGTCGTAGTAACTTGGACAAGTTAACCAACCAAATCGTAGTAATTTGGACATTCTAGTTGGACGAACAACTACAAAGGTAGACTTTATAGATACCTACTCACATTTATAACCATCGCGTGTCATGGACACCCTCAGGTTACAAGTCTTCGGACATCACTACTCAGCTAATCTACTCAAGTTTATTAAGTTAAACTCTCAACACTCAGGTGAGTCTCATAACCCTTATTTTACTGTTTTACTCAGGGGTGTGATATCATTGCTCATTTTATTTTATTATATGAACGCAAGTACGAAATCAAACAAATACTACATGAGTTATCTCACTAATATTTTCAAAGCCCTCCTCAGCATAGTTTGGTAATACATTGTAGCGTGAATATTAGTATATGGTACCATATAGGACTAACCATCCTCATCCGGGTTAGCACGCACTAACTGGTTAAACGGATGTATTAATATTTGTTCAGACGAGTGTAGATTAGGCACTCGTGGGAAGCACCTCGATCAGGATACCTTAAATGTGGACTTGACACCTCGAGTTAAACTAAAATATTTGCATATTTATAATGAGGAAATATGCAACAGTACGAAGCGATAATCATAATTCGTTAGATAATAAAATTTGATTACAAGGTACGAGTTTCAAAGGATTACAGAATACGAGTTCAACCGGTTACAAACTTCGGAGTTTACAAAAGGTGTCGGGAATATTACATCCGGTCAGGTTACAAGTGTTTACATAGCTAGCAAATAGGTTAAATGATAACCAATGCACTAGTCTTGATGTAGGTTGAGTTGTGACAATAGAGAAGTGAGATGGTTAACAGATTCTGCAAGCCTGCTGACAGGTTTAGTATAGTAATCCTTTAAGAACCACAAGTAAAGTACCAGTAATGCCTTCGAGCATAAAAAGTAAATCAGTAACTCAGTAAATCAGTAGGTCAACACAATTACCATGAGCTCACAAGCTAAAGCTTAACAGTGTAGTGTACATGGTACAGTCAAGTACAGCATCACGTACCCCCGTGAGTGCTATCCGGACACTCATATGTATATATTACTAATATGCCTGTTTCTACGGTATAATCCGTGGTAGCGCTACTACCCCAGGCAGGGATTGTCAGTCCCAAATGGATCCATTTACTAGCAATCGCGCTTAAGTCCATAACTAACAACTTATGATAGGAGGATTTCAGTGGATAAAAAGTAACTCATGTAATGTATGTAAAAGTAGTGTGTAGCAGTTCAGTACTTGTGTTCATACATAAAACGGTAGCAAATATCTCACCCCAAGTAGAAAACAGTAAAAATGGGGCTGTAAGACTCACCTGAGTCTAGCAAACAAGTATTGCGGATGTAAGTCCGTAAGTATGTGTCAGATGTAATTCCGTAGTATGGTTCTCCGAACCCTGCAACCTTCTGGCGTCCAAAACGCACAAGGTCGTAAGCAAGTAAGTAAGTTGGTGTCACGAAGGATCACCCATGCTAGTTGTCCACTCAACTAGGAAATGTCCAAGTATTTGTTTGTACTTTTGTAATTATTTTGTAAATAAGTGTGGCCCGTTGGTGACGGAGGTATAATAATAATTCAAATGTTATTATTATGTAATTCATCGTATTGTACACTTTGTAAGTATATACATAAGTTGTTTATTTGTAATGCGACGTGTAATCGCTGTTCGGATATAAGTCTGTTCGAGTGTAAACTCGTGCGAGTGTAAGCTCGTCTTTTTAAGTCAAGAGATTTGAGTGTAATCTCGTGTATGTATGAGTGTAATCTCATAATAAAGTGAGTGTAAACTCCTCCGTATTTATAAGTTGTGTCGTATACTTTCCATAGTATAGTAGTTTTCATGTACTAATTGTGTCGAGTAAGGTGGTTTCATATATACTTCCCAAAGAATATGTATATCATGTAAGTGTATTGTCATATACGGTATAGCTGTTGTATGTATTCAATACTTAGTGTAAAAAGTATTTTAAAGTTTCCATTTCGTGCGATAATATGTATCCCGATAATGACATTCACGCACACTGTTCATGCGACAATCGCATTCTCGGACCACTGTTCATACGACAATAGATTCACGGAGTTTTGTTCATACGACAATAGCATTCGCGGAGTACTATTCATGCGACAATGATGATGGTATTGTCGCAGGTCTGAAGTTTTTCCGATTTCGTTTAAGTATTCATTTTCGTTTAATAGGTCAAACGGGTTTGGTTTGATTTCGAGTGTTATCAAGTCCGAAACTATGCATCCGAGTCTCACCCTAAAGTCCGAGAGTCAACCCTCAGTCCGACAGTCAACGAAAGTCAATTTTTACTGTTCATCCGTCAATATATTCACGGAGTTTTGTTCATACGACAATAGCATTCGCGGAGTACTATTCATGCGACAATGATGATGGTATTGTCGCAGGTCTGAAGTTTTTCCGATTTCGTTTAAGTATTCGTTTTCGTTTAATAGGTCAAACGGGTTTGGTTTGATTTCGAGTGTTATCAAGTCCGAAACTATGCATCCGAGGCTCACCCTAAAGTCCGAGAGTCAACCCTCAGTCCGAAAGTCAACGAAAGTCAATTTTTACTATTCATCCGTCAATATATTCACGGAGTTACTGTTCATCCGTCAATATATTCACGGAGTTACTGTTCATCTGACATTGTGATTTTTATTTAAAATAGTAAACTCTATCGAATCGTTCTGAAATATTTACAAGACGTTCCCACATATGTTATGTACTTCCTATAATTTTTTTATGACTTTTGAAGGTCGTTTGTTATTTTATAAAAATTCACAAAGTGTCAAGGTTCAGTTTAATCCGAGATTAGACCACTTCTCACAAATCTAATTTTTTGGAGAAATGGGTGTATTTATGGAACGAGCCAAAGAAGAACTTTTTCTATATAACAAAATTAACAAGATTTCCCAAGAAGTCTCATACGTTTTTGAGGTCTATAACTCGAGATATGGTCTCGAGAAGTAGGCGGTTTTTACTGCTCGTCGGAATAGTAAACCTATGTTACCGGAGAAAAATGTTTTCGAGTAGCAAACGGAGTCAAAAAGTAAAGAGACTAATTTTGTTGGAAAGATAACTTCTTGTACTACATTTTAGGCTTAAGAAACGTCCATTTTGGTGTTGTAATGAGTTTTATAAAATTCGTGGAAGTGAGTACAAAATCTGGACAGGAAACATAAACTCATAGTTTCGAGATTTAAATTGCGTTTTGATTACTTATTTGGACATTAACAAGTTGAATAAGCAACATAACATGATAATAAACATAATGTAAGTAAAGTTTAAGAGTTATGAAGCCTCACAATGGTGTTTAAAGAAACGGAAAAGATAGGAACGAAGCTCGTGTTCTCGTGGTCGTTTTCTTCCAAACGAGTGTTGTGATCCAAGGTGTTTTTAGGTAGCTTTTGGTGGTGAATTGGTGGTGGTTTGGGCTGTGGAAATCAGAAGAGATAGAGAGAGAGAGAAGAGTAGAGAGAGGTTAGAGGGTTGAGGTGAATGAAAGAGTGTGGAGTGAGTGAAGTAGGTGGTGGTGATGATGATCATTTTAGTCAACAACAAGGCATGGGGGGTTAATCTTGGCTGATTTTTCAGCTGATAAGGTGGTGGGTCCCACCCCATGTGGTGCTTAAATTGTTTCCCCAAAGTTACATTAAGCCTCGTGTTCGTTTACCCGATCGTTTTGCGTTTTAATTAATCGTATAACGTTTTATTTAATACGTTTTGATAACGATTTAAAATACAATATTTTTAGTAAAAATTTTACTCAAATAATATATTCTAAGTTATTAAAATAATATTCGAGTTTTCGTTTGATCCTCGGTCGCAAATCGTGTGTTTTCGTCGCGTACGGAGTGTTTTGTACGATATTTAATATGTGTAATATATTCTCACAATATATTAAGGTAAATATTGTTTGTTTGGATAATTCCACATTATTTTAACAGTTTGTCACCAACGTCCATATTTTCATTGTCGGATATCCATCTGGTTCATAAGTGTACAATTTAAACAAATCGTATAAACGTGTATGTAATTACACAAAAGGTTACGTATATTTAGATTAACATAAACTAAATACACGTAATTATAAGTAGTTTAGGCACTAATTATCATCCTAAATTAGCGGGTGTCACATTCTCTCCTTGTTAGGAGAATTTCGTCCCGAAATTAGCTCGTAGTCGTGGTGTGAGTAGGGTCTGTAAACAAGTGTGGATATTTCTCTCGCATTTGGTCTTCCCGTTCCCAAGTGAATTCAGGGCCACGCCTCGAATTCCACCTGACTTTAACAATGGGAATACGACTCTGTTTTAAGCGTTTGACCTCACAGTCTATAATTTCCACGGGTTCCTCGACAAAGTGTAGTTTGTCGTCAATGTGTATCTTATCAAGAGGTATGATCAGTGTCTCATCAGACAGACATTTCTTCAAGTTAGAAATCTGAAAGGTAGGGTGCACGCTACTGAGTTCAGGAGGTAGCTGCAGTCTGTATGCCACTGGACCAATCCTTTCAAGGATTTTGAATGGTCTAATGTACCTGGGATTCAGTTTCCCACGTTTGCCAAAATGAATAACGCCTTTCCAAGGCGAGACTTTCAGAAGTACTCGATCTCCAACCTGGAATTCGAGGTGTTTGTGTCTCACGTCAGCATAGCTTTTCTGACGATCACGCGCAGCTTTCAGTCGGTTTCATATGCCGACGATCTTTTCAGTTGTTTCATGTATGATTTCCGGACCGGTGAGTTGTGTATCCCCCACCTCAGTCCAACAGATAGGCGACCAGCACTTACGACCGTACAGTGCCTCGAAGGGTGCAGCTTTGATGCTGGTGTGGTAGCTGTTGTTGTATGAAAACTCACATAAAGGTAAGTGATTTTCCCAGTTTTTACCGAAGTCAACTACGCAGGCTCGTAGCATATCCTCCAGTGTTTGTATGGTTCGTTCACTCTAGCCGTCAGTTTGAGGATGGTAAGCAGTACTCATGTCCAAACGAGTACCAAGAGATTTTTGTAGTGATCGCCAAAAGTGAGAAGTAAATCGAGCATCTCGGTCAGAGATAATCGAGATGGGCACGCCGTGTCTTGACACGATCTCTTTCAGGTAGATCCGTGTCAAATGTTCCATCTTGTCAGTTTCCTTGATGGCTAGGAAATGCGCAGATTTAGTAAGTCGGTCTACGATCACCCAAATGGTATCGCAACCGCTAGAGGTTTTCGGGAGTTTGGTAATGAAATCCATAGTAATCTGCTCCCATTTCCATTCAGGGATTTCCGGTTGGTGTAGCAAACCGGAAGGTTTCTGGTGTTCGGCTTTAACCTTTAAACAAGTAAGACACTTGCCAACGTAGGTAGCAATGTCGGCCTATATGTTGGGCCACCAGTACAACTCCTTGATGCCATGGTACATTTTGTCGGCACCAGGGTGTATAGAGTACTTAGACTTGTGTGCCTCGTTCATCACCAAGTCTCGTAAGTTCCCGTAGTTGGGTAACCAGAGTCGGTCAGATAAGTACTTGGCCCCGTCTGGTTTGGTTTCCAGTTGTTTGTCCATGCCTTGCAAGGCCTCGTGTTTCATATTTTCAGCTTTGAGTGCTTCGAGTTGAGCGGTAAGAATTTGGGTTATCAGGTCGTTGTGTATAGTCATACTAAGTGCTCGGACTCCAAGGGGTTTCACTCGTTCCTTACGACTTAAGGCATCAGCAACAATGTTTGCCTTGCCTGGATGGTAGCGAATTTCACAGTCGTAATCAGTAAGTAGTTCGACCCAACGGCGTTGTCTCATGTTTAGGTCTTTCTGGTCGAAGATGTTCTGGAGACTTTTATGGTCGGTAAAGATTGTACACTTGGTACCGTATAAGTAGTGTCTCCAAATTTTGAGAGCAAATACAACTGCCCCCAACTCTAGGTCATGAGTGGTGTAATTCTTTTCGTGGACCTTGAGTTGTCGAGAGGCGTAAGCAATGACTTTGTCTCGTTGCATCAGTACCCAACCGAGACCTTGGTGTGAAGCATCACAGTATACCACGAAGTCCTCGTTGCCTTCGGGTAATGAAAGAATAGGTGCACTACAGAGTTTCTTTTTGAGCAGTTGGAAAGCTGACTCTTGTTTGTCAGTCCAATCGAATTTCTTTTCCTTTTGGGTCAGTGCAGTGAGGGGTTGAGCTATTTTTGAAAAGTTCTCAATGAATCGCCTATAGTATCCGGCGAGTCCTAAGAATTGTCGTATCTCGGTGGGTGTAGTAGGTGCTTGCCAACCCTTGATGGCTTCGATTTTTGAAGGATCAACACGAATTCCTTGACTGTCAATCACGTGTCCAAGGAATTGTACAGTTTGCATCCAGAACTCACACTTGGAGAATTTGGCATATAGCTCCTCGTGCTTGAGTAGTTCTAGGACAGTTTTCAGGTGTTGCGCGTGTTCTTGTTCATTGCGCGAGTAAATCAGAATATCGTCAATAAAGACGATGACAAACTTGTCGAGGTAAGGCTTACACACCCGATTCATAAGGTCCATGAATACTACCAGTGCGTTGGTCAAGCCGAATGGCATCACTTGGAATTCGTAATGCCCGTAGCGAGTTCGGAAAGCTGTTTTAGGAATGTCGGTGTCACGAACTCGTAGTTGGTGATAACCTGACCGTAGATCAATCTTTGAGTAAACACTCGACCCTTGGAGTTGGTCAAACAGGTTATCAATGCGTGGTAGTGGATAACGGTTCTTGACGGTTAGTTTGTTGAGTTCACGGTAGTCGATGCACATGCGGAAAGAACCGTCTTTCTTTTTCACAAACAAGACCGGGGCTCCCCAAGGCGAGGAACTCGGTCGAATCGATCCTTTATCCAGGAGTTCTTGCAGTTGAGTAGACAACTCCTGAAGTTCAGACGGGGCTCAACGGTACGGTGCTCGTGCCACGGGTGTTGCGCCGGGCACAAGGTCAATAGAAAATTCGACTTGTCTAGTTGGCGGTAGGCCAGGAAAGTCTTCAGGAAAGACTTCTGGGAAGTCTCGAACAATAGGCACATCCTCAAGTCGCTTCTCCTCTGACTGTTTCTCTATAACGTGTGCGAGAATTGCCTGGTACCCTTTTCTCAAGTATTTCCGGGTTTTCATGTAAGAAATAATGTTAAGTCTCGTCCCACCGGTCTCCCCTTGTACGATTAAAGTTCCACAGGTGACAAGAGGAATACGGACGATTTTCTCGTAACAAATAATCTCAGCGCGGTGTTTGGATAACTAATCCATACCGACAATTATGTCAAAACTGCCGATCTCGACAGGTATAAGATCAATAGAGAATAGCTCATCAGCTAAGTTCAACGTGCAATTAGGTATCATACTATTGGCCTCAATGAGTTTGCCGTTTGCCAATTCTACTGTGTACTTAGAATCTAAGGCAACAGGTGTAGTATCAAGTAGTGAACAAAACTCATCAGATATGAAGCTCCTATCAGCACCAGTATCAAATAACAGAGAAGCAGTCAAATTGTTGAGAAGGAACATACCCGTGACCACATTCGGGTCCTGGCGAGCATCCCCAGCGTTGAGTACAAAAGCTCTGCCCCGAGCATTGTTGTTGTTGTTGTTGTTCTCTTTCTTGTTTTTCAATTTGGGGCAATCATTTCTGAAATGCCCTGTAACTCCACATTCATAACAGGTTCTAGGAGTGTTGGGTTTGGGGTTAGCAGTGTTGGTCCTGCAGTCCTTAGTAAGGTGCCCGAATCGCTTTCACTTGCTACAGGGGCAAGAACCATTATGATGGAGTTGACACCTAGAACAGTAAGGTTTGTCCCCTTTGTAGTCCTTTCTGTTGTCAGAACTAGAGGTGTAAGCTTTGATGGTTTCCAGCTTCTTAGGTGGTTGCTGGTTTTGGTTCTGGTTGTTAGAATTTCCAGACCACTTTCTCTTGTTGTTGCCAGAGGACGAGATAGGTGTTTCACGGCTAACAATAATAGCCATAAGTTCATGAGCCATACGAATGGCACTCTGAATGTCAGCGGGTTTGGATGAGGCCACGTTCCCCTGGATGTTCTCCGGGAGTCCGCGTATGTACCTCTGAATGCGCTTGCGCTCAGGATCAACCATGGAAGGACAGAGGAGCGCAAGTTGTTGAAATCTAGTAGTATAGCTGGTGATATCGGTACCTTGAACAGATAAATTCCAGAACTCTTCTTCCAGTCGTTGGAGTTCTTCATTTGGACAGTACTCATCAGTGAGCTTTCTCTTCAAATCCTCCCAAGGAATTTGATATGCAATGTCAACACCCACGGCATTGGCATAAGTGTTCCACCAAGTCAGGGCACCTTCAAGGAAAGTGCAGGTGGCGTACTTAACCTTGCAGTCCTCGGGATAGTTGCAAATCCGGAAGACTGATTCCATTTTCTCGGCCCATCGAATTAATCCTATGGCCCCTTCAGTACCCTTAAAGTTCAAGGGTTTCCAATTCAAGAAATCTTTGTAAGAACAGGGCCTAGGTTGGGGCCCGTTTGTAGCTGTATCATCACTGCCAAAACTCGGCTGTCGAATAGCCATGGCTTGAGCCACACTTTGGGCAATGAGTTGAGCGATCTCGGCATCGCTGTACGTGTGTCTCTTTGGAGGCATGGTGCTAAATAACAAGGAAATGAGGGATGTCAGATATTTGCACCAAATTATGATATATCTCATATGCATATTTATAATGAGGAAATATGCAACAGTACGAAGCGATAATCATAATTCGTTAGATAATAAAATTTGATTACAAGGTACGAGTTTCAAAGGATTACAGAATACGAGTTCAACCGGTTACAAACTTCAGAGTTTACAAAAGGTGCCGGGAATATTACATCCGGTCAGGTTACAAGTGTTTACATAGCTAGCAAATAGGTTAAATGATAACCAATGCACTAATCTTGATGTAGGTTGATTTGTGACAATAGAGAAGTGAGATGGTTAACAGATTCTGCAAGCCTGCTGACCATTCTAAGAGCATCCTCGGTTTCCCGTAGACGCGTCTCATATTCTTGCAGCCTTGATTGCAGAACAGAGATTTCATTTTGGTTACTGATCACTTGGTTGTGAATAGTTCCCATGGTTTCAATAGTTTCTCCCAGATGGTCGTGAAGTGTGTCCATGTTATCCACAGTGTTCTGTGATCTTCGGATACTTGGTTGATACATTCAAGGGCTGTAAGTCTCCAATTCTCACGAGTCTCCTGCAGCTCTATGTCCATTTCGCGAAATCGTCGCTCATGGTGGTTTAGCCTGGCGGCTAAAGCTGGTACGGAATAGGGGTTAGTTCGAGGTGACATAGTGGTCCTCCTAGAAATCCGTGGGTTTTGTGATCCATACGGATGAGAGCGTGACGAATTGGGTGGTGTGTTTTTCATTCTGAGACATAGCGTTAGAAAGAATGAGGCCTATATTCATATAATACATATATAATATAGCCTAAGATATTGAGAGTGAGGCCTATCTATGTATACATGTATATATATCACATAATAGCCTAAAGTGTCTAATCACATATATGTTTGAGTCCCGGTCTCTCTCGTGGTCAGAGTTAACTAGTGTATATTGTTCAGTCATGACTCCTTCCAGATCTCACATCATATTCATTTAATTGTACATAGTTGATCATGCTATGTTAAATTAAACCAATACAATGTAGTCACTGAACCTAATCATACTTATGAAGGAATACTGCCTAACGGTCATAGTCTAGGTCCACTAAATGCAACCTAGTTCGCTATAACCTTAGGCTCTGATACCAATCTGTAACACCCCCAAATTTAATATTGCGCGGAAGCAAGCTTTGGGTGTTACTAATCAATAATCAAGCACCAAAGTAAAGCAAACGACATCTATATGCAACGTCGTACAATAGTACAAAAGTATTACATTGTTGAATCATAATAACAAGCTTCGAGTTCGAAAATGATTTCCTAGAGATTCTAATACATAACTGATATACAAAAAGTAATGCAAAAGAATCTCCACAAGTTCGTATGCATGCGACTCGAGCTATCAGTCCTGACTGTGGTGCAGTCCTACTGCTGTAATGTACCTGAGATAAATGCTAAAAAGTGTCAACCAAAAAGGTTAGTGAATCTCACAGGTTTAGTATAGTAATCCTTTATGAACCACAAGTAAAGTACCAGTAATGCCTTCGAGCATAAAAAGTAAATCAGTAACTCAGTAAATCAGTAGGTCAACACAATTACCATGAGCTCACAAGCTAAAGCTTAACAGTGTAGTGTAAATGGTACAGTCAAGTACAGCATCACGTACCCCCGTGAGTGCTATCCGGACACTCATATGTAACAAGTACTAATATGCCTGTTTCTACGGTGTAATCCGTGGTAGCGCTACTACCCCAGGCAGAGATTGTCAGTCCCAAATGGATCCATTTACTAGTAATCGCGCTTAAATCCATAACTAACAACTTATGATAGGAGGATTTCAGTGGATAAAAAGTAACTCATGTAATGTATGTAAAAGTAGTGTGTAGCAGTTCAGTACTTGTGTTCATATGTAAAATGGTAGCAAATATCTCACCCCAAGTAGAAAACAGTAAAAATGGGGTTGTAAGACTCACCTGAGTCTAGCAAACAAGTATAGCGGATGTAAGTCCGTAAGTATGTGTCGGATGTAATTCCGTAGTGTGGTTCTCCGAACCCTGCAACCTTCTGGCGTCCGAAACGCACAAGGTCGTAAGCAATTAAGTAAGTTGGTGTCACGAAGGATCACCCATGCTAGTTGTCCACTCAACTAGGAAATGTCCAAGTATTTGTTTGTACTTTTGTAATTATTTTGTAAATAAGTGTGGCCCGTTGGTGACGGAGGTATAATAATAATTCAAATGTTATTATTATGTAATTCATCGTGTTGTACACTTTGTAAGTATATACATAAGTTGTTTATTTGTAATGCGACGTGTAATCGTTGTTCGGATATAAGTCTGTTCGAGTGTAAACTCGTGCGAGTGTAAGCTCGTCTTTTTAAGTCAAGAGATTTGAGTGTAATCTCGTGTATGTATGAGTGTAATCTCGTAATAAAGTGAGTGTAAACTCCTCCGTATTTATAAGTTGTGTCGTATACTTTCCATAGTATAGTAGTTTTCATGTACTAATTGTGTCGAGTAAGGTGGTTTCATATATACTTCCCAAAGAATATGTATATCATGTAAGTGTATTGTCGTATACGGTATAGCTGTTGTATGTATTCAATACTTAGTGTAAAAAGTATTTTAAAGTTTCCATTTCGTGCGACAATATGTATCCCGACAATGACATTCACGCACACTGTTCATGCGACAATCGCATTCTCGGACCACTGTTCATACGACAATAGATTCACGGAGTTTTGTTCATACGACAATAGCATTCGCGGAGTACTATTCATGCGACAATGATGATGGTATTGTCGCAAGTCTGAAGTTTTTTCGATTTCGTTTAAGTATTCGTTTTCGTTTAATAGGTCAAACGGGTTTGGTTTGATTTTGAGTGTTATCAAGTCCGAAACTATGCATCCGAGTCTCACCCTAAAGTCCGAGAGTCAACCATCAGTACGACAGTCAATGAATGTCATTTTTTACTATTCATCCGTCAATATATTCACGGAGTTACTGTTCATCCGTCAATATATTCACGGAGTTACTGTTCATCCGACATTGTGATTTTTATTTAAAATAGTAAACTTTATCGACTCGTTCTGAAATTTTTACACGACATTCCCACATATGTTATGTACTTACTATATTTTGTTTATGACTTTTAGAGGTGGTTTGTTATTTTATAAAAATTCACAAAGTGTCAGGGTTCAGTTTAATCCGAGATTAGACCACTTCTCACAAATCTAATTTTCTGGAGAAATGGGTGTATTTATGGAATGAGCCAAAGAAGAACTTTTTCTATATAACAAAATTAACAAGATTTTTCAAGTAGTCTCATACGTTTTTGAGGTCTATAACTCGAGATATGGTCTCGAGAAGTAGGCGGTTTTTACTGCTCGTCGGAACAGTAAACCTATGTTACCGGAGAAAAATGTTTTCGAGTAGCAAACGGAGTCAAAAAGTAAAGAGACTAATTTTGTTGGAAAGATAACTTCTTGTACTACATTTTAGGCTTAAGAAACGTCCATTTTGGTGTTGTAATGAGTTTTATAAAATTCGTGGAAGTGAGTACAAAATCTGGACAGGAAACATAAACTCATAGTTTCGAGATTTAAATTGCGTTTTGATTACTTATTTGGACATTAACAAGTTGAATAAGCAACATAACATGATAATAAACATAATGTAAGTAAAGTTTAAGAGTTATGAAGCCTCACAATGGTGTTTGAAGAAACGGAAAAGATAGGAACGAAGCTCGTGTTCTCGTGGTCGTTTTCTTCCAAACGAGTGTTGCGATCCAAGGTGTTTTTAGGTAGCTTTTGGTGGTGAATTGGTGGTGGTTTGGGCTGTGGAAATCAGAAGAGATAGAGAGAGAGAGAAGAGTAGAGAGAGGTTAGAGGGTTGAGGTGAATGAAAGAGTGTGGAGTGAGTGAAGTAAGTGGTGGTGATGATGATCATTTTAGTCAACAACAAGGCATGGGGGGATTAATCTTGGCTGATTTTTCAGCTGATAAGGGGGTGGGTCCCACCCCATGTGGTGCTTAAATTGTTTCCTCAAAGTTACGTTAAGCCTCGTGTTCGTTTACCCGATCGTTTTGCGTTTTAATTAATCGTATAACGTTTTATTTAATATGTTTTGATAACGATTTAAAATACAATATTTTTAGTAAAAATTTTACTCAAATAATATATTCTAAGTTATTAAAATAATATTCGAGTTTTCGTTTGATCCTCGGTCGCAAATCGTGTGTTTTCGTCGCGTACGGAGTGTTTTGTACGATATTTAATATGTGTAATATATTCTCACAATATATTGGGGTAAATAATGTTTGTTTGGATAATTCCACATTATTTTAACAGTTTGTCACCAACGTCCATATTTTCATTGTCGGATATCCATCCGGTTCATAAGTGTACGATTTAAACAAATCGTATAAACGTGTATGTAATTACACAAAAGGTTACATATATTTAGATTAACATAAACTAAATACACGTAATTACAAGTAGTTTAGGCACTAATTATCGTTCTAAATTAGCGGGTGTCACATGTAACACCTGACATTTTACACAACGTATATTTATAATAAACATGGAAGCGCGTTCCCAAAACATATTTGCCGAGTTTATATATGTAACACCCGCCAAATTAGGACTAGCAATTAATGCCTAATTCTCTGTTAATACATGTAATTAGTTCTGTGTTAGGCTAATTAATGTACTAATATATATATTGTTGAATATATACGAATATGCGATTTGATTGAATCGTACAAGTTTCAAACCGAATGTAATTCGGTTCAGGTAAATATGGACGTTGGTGAATTTTTTTTTTATTTATTTTATTTATTAAATAGTATAACATTATTTAATAATGCTACTATATCTAAAATATTATTTTGATAATATTTCAATTACATCTTTGTATCGTATAATAAACGTCTACACGACTTATACATTTAACACACAGACAAACGAAACCATTTAAGTTATTAAGTATTGGGTAAAATCCTTCAACAAAAATATTAAATAAACAATTGTATTTTAAAACTTATAATTAAACGTATAAGATAGTTATTTAACGTTTAAACGATCGGGGAAAACGAACACCGCACGGAGCGCTAACGCGGGGACTAAAAGTTGGGAGAAAACCCTTCCCCCTCTCCCCCAAAAATCTGCCCAAATTCCCTTCCCCCTCCTCATTCTCCTCACTTCCCTTCTCTCTCTCCATTTCTTTCATTCCTTTTCTCTCAAACAAAACCAAAAACACCATCACCTTAAATCTAATAAAATCACCACCAAACTTGCTCCAATCGACTTACTCATTTGGAAGAAAAGAATCACCGCGTCACGATCTACACTCCTACCTTCCCGGAATCTTGATTCATTAACTTGTAAGTTTCCGACGAAAACTCGAAACCTCTCGATTTTATGTGTTTTTAAGTTTTAGTTGTTTCTTTAAGCTTAGAATGTCCTTATAAGGGTTGGGTAAAAGAATCAGACCAAACGGAAACCCGAAAACTCATTTTTGGCTCAAAAATTCGTTTACAGCCTTAAGTGTCGCAACGAAGGTGCAGTATAGCGTCACTTCATGCGTCACTTAAGTGACGCATTGAGTGTCGCTAAAAGCCCTAATCATGCGTCACTTGCATAAGTGCCGCATAAAACCCCTTTTTCCCGACACTTACCTCCGTCACTTGTTTAGTGACGCCTAGAAGCCTTAACTGACACTCATACCCGACACTAATAGAGTGACGCCACCTTATGCGTCACTTACCTAAGTGACGCCCTAAACTCAGAATTTCCAATCTTATGCAACACTTCCTAAGTGTCGCCCAAGCTACCTTAGTGACGCCTCAGTATGCGTCACTTCCGTTAGTGACGCCCTCACTCAGATTCTGCCTTTTCATGCGTCACTTCATAAGTGACGCCTAAGCCCTCTATTGACGCTATAAGTGTCGCATGAAACAGAACCCAGATTTTCACTAAGGGTCGAGACCTGAAATTTTGTCACTTGATCTTACCCAAATTCAAATCTTAGATGCGTTTTTCCCTATAACGATATAGTAGAAATAAAAATTTTCCAAGCTGACCTGGCAGCTCGACCCCAACCAGGGGCTCTGCCCCTTGGACCCCGCTACCAGGGGTGCTGCCCCCGGACCCCCGTCATTAACGGGCTTCGCCCTTACCCTAGGTGCACGAGTAACGGTGTTACATCTAAACTTTCACACAAAGTGTTAAACTTGTATAACATCAAACACGAATGCGACACAACTTCTAAAACACAATGGAACTTACTTTTAGGTATAACACTTCAAAATCATCAAAATAATAATGTGGGATTATTGTTACAAACAATCACCAACGGGCCGTACACATTTTCAAACACTTAAACAAACAACCAAATCGTGGTAATTTGGACATTCTAGTTGAACAAACAACTACAAGGGTGATCTTTGAGATACTCAATCATTTCATAACCATCGCGTGTCGTGGACACCCTCAGGTTACAAGTCGTTGGACTTCGATTCTTGGCTAATCAATCTAAGTTTATTAAGATAAACTCTTCAGGCTCAGGTGTGTCTCATGGCCCCTCTTTTTACTGTTTTACTAGGGGTGTGATACATTGCTCTGTTTTTAACACATGAACGCGAGTACATATTTCAATATACTACATGAGTTATTTTCAACTAATCAAACCAAAGTCCTCCGTCAGTATAGTCTGGTAATACGAAAGTAGCGTGAATATTAGTATATGGTACCATATAGGATTGACCCACATCGTCCGGGTTAGTCGCGCTAACCTCTGCAACGGACGTACTAATATTTGGGAAGACGAGAGTAGATTAGGCTCTCGTGGAGGCACCTCGCTCGGAATTCTCTATATGGGACCTGACCCCTCGAGTTAAGCTCAGACTATGCGCTCATGGCTGTATACATAACTATTATCATTTGCTGGATGCAAATCAACGGTTAAATGTTACGGTTCACACTAAATTTATTTGATATCTAAACCTGTGAGCTCACCAGCGTTAGCTGACCCATTTTAGCATGTATCACAGGTACACAGCAGTAGAACTGGACTGCCCAACAGGATGCATATTAGCTCGAGTCTTCATGCAAGCATTCAAGATATTTTACTTCATTATTAGATTTTGTACAACTAATTATGTATTCAAATCTCTTCATACTACGAACACGAGCTATGTGTAGGATGATTATTGTAAACATTTTAATATTAATATATTTTGTCAAAACGACGCATATAGAGTCGTTTACTATTAATCTGTGTGCTTTGTTATTGATTAGTAACACCCAAATCTTGCTTCCGCAAAACATTAAATTTGGGGGTGTTACAATATAAACCATACAACTATATATTAAAGAAACTAATTGTTCTATCGCTACTTAATTTACAATCCATAATAATTACTTAACCATATTAATCTAAAACGGGTGTTATATAAAACTTTTCCAAATATAAATTTATTAAAAGATCAGAGTGCATCAAGTCAAACATCCCGTCAATCACCCACGACCCGAACCATAACTAACCAAAATCTGCAAAAAGATAATCAATGAGGGATTAGCTCACGCTAAGTGAATGGAACTGTAACCGACAGTTCAACCCACAAGCAACAAGTCTTACAACTAATAAACTGCAACAAGTAAACACATAAGCAAGTATCGTCAAGAGGATCGGAGGTTCCTGGTATACCATTACAGAAACCTACTGATAGCTTGAGTACTACCTTCACTGACATAAGTACATCCTCAACTATGTGTATCGGAAGATCCAGACAGCTACACAGTAGTACACAAGCCCAACCAACCAACGTTGACCTCTGAATCAACCACATAGTCAACCAACCAAACAACCAACAATCAATAACCAATAACAATCAACAACTACAAATCAACTAATCAATATCACAATATAAACCAAACAACAATAACATAATATATCCATAACTATCATGGTTTACCCGTTGTAACCGAACCCGTTACAACTGAGTTGAACCGAGGATTACAGTAACCACTCACCAAGATGACCAATCCTTCAACCCAGTGGTCTTATATTACTGAGTTGTCACCTGCTTATTAGAGAACACAATAATAACAAATTAGTATCTTGTTCCAAAACTTATTCCATCACATAAATAATAACATTCTTCAAAACATGTATTCTTAAGATCAACATCATATATACTAATCATATTATACCTGTAATATACTATCAATTATCACAAGTATAAGTACTCAAAATAAATAAATTAAAATTCTGTCAAACAGGGGAATCCGTCGGATTCACCATGAATCCTCCGGATTCAACAAGTTTTCAAGCCCAGAAATTGACCAGAAAATTATTAAAGAATCCGCCCCATGAATCCGCCGGATTTATCCTGAATCCGGTATCCAAAACTGACCGGAATCCGTCGGATTCCCTTGAATCCGCCGGATTCCCTTGGTCGTCCAGACCTGCACAATTCTGCAACTAAATACTACGAACCAAAAACCCAATCTTCATGAAACCAGTTTATAAACACGAAATTATAAATAAAAAAACCACAAACATCAAACACTAACATAATATAACAATAAACAAACTATCTATTTTCAATCTCAAGCATGCATCATCATCAAATCTACAAATTCATCAAACCCTAACTTTAACATTCAAACTTGAAAAACACTAACTAATTCTAACAATATATCTTCATGAAATCATCACATATCATTGAATAATTATCATATAATCAACAAACCATGATTTCAAAGCTTTAATTCATACAAAACACATATATTCATCATTTACCTAATTTCTATAAAATAGATTCAAGAACCCTAAAATACTTACAATCAAGTGATGAGCAAGATGATGATGATAGAGATAATCTGATTTCCTTAGCAAGATTTAATCACTATTTGTTCTTCTTGATTTTACTTTGAAATGCTTAAGTATTTGAGAGAGATTTAGAACAAATGAAGAAATGGATGTTAGGTGAAGAAATGAGTCGGCCTAATCCCCACCGCCCTCAATTTTATCTGTTTTTATTTTATCCCCTTCTAAGCCTATTGTCTGGAACCTGAAAATACCCGCGAAACAAAATATTTTTATTTTACCGTCAAGTGTAACAATTTAAAACAAGTCATATTTTATTAATCACAATAAATTTGGTGACTCTTTTAGTCATTTATTTTCAACTAGACCAAATAAAATATTTCTCATTATTAAAATAACCGCTTATTTCCAGGCCCAGAAACCGGGTGTTACAAGACTCACTCCCGAATACTTGGTTGGCTAGTGGATTAACCCTACATGAATTAACGGATAAACATGAATGATTAAAAAATGATAAAGGTCAAAAGAAGAATCAAAGATTATAGATTACCCGATAAATATTAGGCACGACTTTAGGACTATTACATGAGTTCTTGCCTTATTGTTAGTTGCTATTCAATGATATATATTGTTTATATTGCATGACTGAGTTGAATGATAAAGATTAAAGATTTTCTTTATTGATAAAGATTTTAAATTGCGTTTTTATAATATAGAACCCATTATCCTTACCCAGCTTAATAAGCTGACACTTTCTTTCTACTTGCCCAATTGTGTATATCGTGTAGGTTAGGAAGCTAAAGACTTAGACTATGATTGTGAGTGAGCTGGGTAAAAGATTAAGGAATTTATGTTTCATGTCTTAGCTTATTTAGTAGACTGAGTATGTAGTCAAAGACTTATATTTAAGTTGGGTTTTCTTACAATATAGATTATGTAACGTTGACATTTTACCAACATTGTTGGTTACATTTTTAAAATAATGGGACGTTTTCTGCACTACTATATTTACTTAAAGAAATTTTTGTAAAATCGTATTTTGGAAATTATGGTGTTACAAAATTGACTCGTTAAAAACTCGATTCGAACCGAACTTAAACGAGCTTGAGCTTGAACGTATATTAAAGCTCTTTTAAAAAACGAGTTCAAGCTTCTAACATGGATCTTAAACATTCTCGCAAGCCTTATCGGACCTATCACTTATATACAATAATAAGTTTTATATTATATAATTACATATTATATATACTATAGAAAGTTAAGTCATTTAAAATAGAAAATTATATTATATATATAAATAATTAATAATAATTCTATGATAAACAAGTCATCAGTTTGAACTTGTAAATATGAAAGAAGTCGAGTCGAGTCGAGCTCGAATTTTATATAATAAAGATTGCGACATGTCAACCTCGAGCCCTTTGAATTCTAAACGAGTCAAAAATAGTTAAGCTCGACCTGACTTATTTACACTCCAGCTAAAAGTAATTAAATAAGCAAATATACGGGGTGTTTGGATTAGCTTATTTATAAGCACTTATGTGCTTAAAAATAAGTATGTCACCCCCTACTTATTTTTAAGTGCTTATTACTAGATAAGCAGTTTTCAGAATAGTTTTTGGATGTACTTATCTGCTAACAAAATAAGCAAATAAGCATATAAGTACTTATTTAAGCTAATCCAAACAGCCGCTACTTCAAGTACCGTTATTGTAATTGTAAAATCATGTAAATACATCCATCTCCCTTCATCAGTTGTTCAAACTCCCCTCATCGCCGCTGCATTTTAACCCAAAATGAAAAACCTCCATCGCCACCGTCACTTCCGGCCACTTCCCCGCGGTAGTCAACCCACCGCATCTCCGTCGTACCACCACCACATCAACAACGAAGAAACCCTAATTTCTACTCTCACCAGCATTCTCCACAATCAAAAATCCTGGAATTCATCATTTAACAACAACGCATTCATCACAAACAACTTGAAACCTCACCACATCGAACAGGTACTTCTCAAAACCCTAGATGATCCAAAACTATCTTTACGTTTCTTCAATTTCTTAGGTCTGCATAAGAACTTCTATCACTCAACGACGTCGTTTTGCATATTAATTCACTCGCTAGTTCAGTTCAATTACGTATGGCCTGCTTCTTCGTTAATTCAAACATTATTGTTACGAACGTCTAATCCGCGTGTATTGTTTGATTTCTATTATAATACTTATGTGAATTTGAATTTTGATAAGAGCTTAGGGTTTGATTTGTTAATTAATGCGTATGTGCAAAGCAAAAGAGTATTGGATTCTTTTGTGGTTCTGAATTTGATGAAGGAGAGGAGTTTAATGCCGGAAATCAGGACTGTGAGTGATGTGTTTAATGGATTGATACGAATTCGGCGGTTTGATTTAGTGTTGAGGTTTTTCGATGAGATGACGGAAATTGGTGTTAGAGGGAATGCTTATGTGCATACTGCAGTGATTAGATGTTTGTGTGAGGTGAAGAAGTTCGACAAAGCGAAAGAATTGATAGAGTCTAATGGGAGTGAGCTTAATATTGTTATGTATAATGTGTTGATTCATGGACTTTGTAAAGGTCAAAGGATGGAAGAAGCGATGGAGATTAAGGGATTGTTGGGTTTGCAGGGATTGAAGGCTGATGTGGTGACTTATTGTAGTTTAGTTATGGGATTTTGTAGGTTACAACAATTTGAGAAGGGTAGGACTTTAGTGAGTGAGATGGTGGAGATGGGATTGGTACCAAGTGAGGCAGTTGTATCGGGTTTAGTTGATGGGTTAAGAAGAAGTGGGGATGTTATTAGTGCTTATATTATGATACAAGATTTGGGGAGCATTGGAGCGGTGCCAAATTTATTTGTGTATAATGCGTTGATTAATTCTTTATGTAGAGAGGGAAATGTGGTTGAAGCGCATATGCTTTTTAGAAACATGGGTTCTAATGGTTTAAAAGCTAATGATATTACTTACTCAATTGTAATTGATTCGTTGTGCAAAAGAGGGAAACTTGATGATGCACGTGTTTTTCTTGATGAGATGAATAACGCAGGTATACGAGCATCTATTTATCCGTACAATTCTATGATATGTGGATACTGTAGGTTAGGAAAGCTAAGAATTGCAGAGTCTCTTTTTGAGGAAATGGTTTGTGTAGGTTTAAGTCCAAGTGTTGTAACATATACTACTTTAATAGACGGTTATTGCAAACACAAAGATGTGCCTAAAGCATTGAGGGTCTATCATGAAATGACGGGGAAAATGATACTTCCAAACACGTATACCTTTACTGCTCTGATTTCTGGACTTTGTCTTGAAAATATGATGGCAGAAGCAAGTGCTTTGTTTCATGAAATGGTGGAAAAGAATGTTATCCCTAATGAGATAACTTACAATGTGATGATCGAGGGGTATTGTCGCGAAGGTAACACAGATAAAGCCTTTGAATTGCTTGAAGACATGGTGGAGAAGGGTCTTAAACCAGATACATATACCTTCAGATCTCTAATAAGTGGCCTTTGTTTGCTTAATAGAGTTTCTGAAGCTAAAGAATTTGTAAATAACCTCAATCAGCAGCATCACAAGCTAAATGAGATGTGTTATAGTGCTCTTTTGCAAGGTTACTACCAAAATGGATGTCTCGGTGATGCATATAATGCCTGCAACGAGATGGTGAAGAATGGAATCAACATAGACCTCGTTTGTTATTCTGTGCTTATAAATGGAACCGCTAAACAAGGTGATGCTGTTAAATTAGTCCATTTTTTGAAAGAAATGCATGATCGAGGAATGAAGCCTGATAATGTTATATATACTATTTTGATTGATGCTTTTGGAAAAGCAGGAAATCTTGAGAAATCAATGGGGTATTGGGACATAATGATCGGTGAAGGGTGCAACCCTAATGTTGTGACATACACTGTAATAATAGATTGTTTATGTAAATTAGGATTTGTAGATAAAGCTGAGATATTGTGCAAAGAGATGCTTGTTAATGGCATCATTCCAAATCATGTTACATATGGTTGCTTCCTTGACTGCCTTACTAATGAAGGGCATATGCAAAAAGCATTACTCCTTCATAATGTAATGCTTAAAGGGTCGTTAGCGAACACCATAACATACAATATATTAATCCGAGGTTTCTGTAAAATGGGTAAAATTCAAGAAGCTATCGGAGCTTTGTTTGAGATGCACAATAATGGCATCTTACCTGACCTAATAAGTTATTCAACCATTATTATTGAATATTGTAAAATTGGTGATCTACATGAAGCTATAAAGTTATGGGACTCCATGATCGATAGTGGTTTGAAACCTGATATAGTGGCCTACAATTCTATAATAGAAGGTTGTTGTGTTGCTGGAGAATTAATCAAGGCCACTGAATTTCGTGATGACATGATAAAAAGAGGGTTGCAGCCAAGTCAAACTCAACAGCTGTTGTGATTCAGTTTGGGCTGCTACGTTCATTAAATGATCAATGTAAGAATTTTTGTGTCACAAGAAGTAGAACTTTAATTTATTTAATTACCAAATGGAACAATTATGTTTGACATAGAACTTGTTTTTGTAGCTTCCCTTCTCCTGGTGGTCCAATATCACCATCAAGAGCCGCTTACCATGCAGCGTGGGGGTGCCTCTCTTGGTGACGTTCGTCTGATTATTGCAGTTAACAACACTTTACAAAGTTGAATGTATGGATATATCCTCATTCTGGTCTATTTACCATCAGTGACTAAAAGAGTTTTCTTACCCCTTTATGAAATTCATCGTCTACATATATCGGTTCTTGTGCACATTTGCAGATATATACGAGCTTACACTTGGTATGTCTGGGGGTATTGTAGGTTTTAAAAGGTATAGCCACCCCTAAGCTTTCTTTTCCGGTAATAACAGAAGTTGAGAAGCGGGCTAAATTCGTAATGTGTTTTCTGTCGACTTCTTGAGATTCTTATATCCCATCGTCCATTAAAAAGGAAAATGCGCTTGTGACGGTATGTTTATTGATAGATTAAGTCATTCAGTTTTATGCTAATCTAAGTTATATATATTTTTTAACCATTATGTCTTCATATCAGCATGGCGAGTTATCACGATCTTTAAGACTTTTTTGTGGTTCAAAAAGTCTTTATAGAAGAATAAAGCATTGAAACACAGTTGATCTTTTGACAGAAGGTAGGATCCAAGAAACTCGTGTTTTCAAGACTTCGTACTCTAATTTATTATTGGGTTAGCTTTCACACATGCATAAAAGATTTGTACCTATATCAATATTCAGGGGTCAAAGTAAATTCAAGGGGAGACAAAAAGTTTGTTATGGTTATAGTACAATATTTAATGCATGTTTGAAGGTCTTAACGAAAGCCCTAAGGGCTTCCGTTATCAAAACCCTTTATGGGTTTTCTTAGAAAGGTAGATACTCACACACACCCTACCACGAATATATACATCAATCCCAAATATATACATTGTCCATCCTAGGACTTTATGCTCTGATTTTTGAGGTTGATAGTTTGACATGCTTTATACAAATTAACCACTCACTAGCTTTATAAATTAGCAGTGGTACGAGTACTTAGACCTTTTACTTGCATCACAATAAAGTTTTTAGTAGAGGTGGAATATGTGGGCTAGGTAATTTGTCATATTTGGTTCGGATTATAACAAATAAGGCTGGGTTTACCCGTCAACACTTCTTGTCTCTTGTTTAAATATAATTAATAGTTATCGTATTACTAGTTTTAAATATAAAAACTGGGTTACTACAATAATACATAAAATCAATTGAACGAATAGGAATTTAGAAGCATATAATACACTTTGGACGAATTTCTACTTCATAGACAGGTTTTCTTTGTAGCTCTTTCATTTACTATATACTCACTTGACCCGTTACAAATATTATACAACCCGAATGTAAATATATTGGTTGGAATCATTATCTCTAGTTTTTAGAGTAATAATCCTCTGGTATTACACTTGAAGAAACAGTTGGAACCTAGTTTAGATTAAAAGTTAAGTAATTAATCATATGCATCGGTGCTTATTTTGAGCCTTATGTGTTTACTCAAGAAAAATTGTGTTAACTAATATGAAACCAAACAAGTGGAATTGTGGTTTTTTGGATTCATATGCAACTGGAACTTAATTTCAATAATGCTTCTAGTGTCTGATTGTGCGGAATTATTTAGTTATTAACTCTGGTTCTTTAATTTATTATATATTACATCAGGTGCCTCTGAATTCTCATCTCGAACTGCAACAACGGTTTCATCTCATCAACACCGCATGAATTTGTGTTTGATTTTGGCTTCAAGTGGACTTCATTAGCAGCATGCTCACTACTCTCAAAATGTTGATTTAATTGGTTACTTCACATTGCATGAGTTGATAAGGACCTGAAGTTTGTGGCGGATGAGCAAGTCTTGATGGTCTTTGCCTTCAGTTTGGTGGATTGGATTAGAGGCTAAACAATGAATGCAAAATTGTTTGATCCAGCCTTATTGGTTGAACTCTTTCCAGCTTAGAAAGGTAGCTGCCTTGTTGCAGCTGACTCTGAAAGACCCTATTTTAGAGAATTTGGTTACATCTTATAAACCAATATTTGATCGTTTAACCTGATGTCCAAAAGAGTCATATAGCAATATCCCCATCAACCACAAATGTATGCCATTTGTTTATTCTTATTCTTTTGAATGTTTTTTATTTAAGAACCCACACTTTGTTTAAAATGGCTGTCTTCTATATATGTTTTGTGTATTAAGATCCGATGGTGATAATGTCCCAGGTTCCTTCCTCTTGGTGCCTTGTTAGTTAAAAAAATAAAAAAGGGTATGATAGTGATGTTAATATTGGTCTCACTTGGATGACAAGGATGTGATGGCTACAAATTTGGTGAGAAGATGTTAAAAATTTTAGACCAGGCGCTTTATCACCATACAATGGTAACAGGAAACAGTATATGTGACACATATACTGTTTTCTCACAGTATATGTGAGAAGACACATATTATGTGTCTTCTCTCTCACAGACCAAGTAGCATAATGGATCATTTACTTGCATTATGTTCATTGCAACTTCTGAGGCGGTCATAATGCACTTATAATGGCAATGAAACAACCAGTTACATGAAATAAGTTCACTTACTCAGTTTGCATCGATTCCGTATGAATATATGGTACATCTTATAGTACAGAAAACTTTGACTACTTTGGTTATATGTGATTGTGGACTAGGTTACCAAATAAAAGGTACGCGTATATGTTATTTTAAACGGAAGATGTTTGGAAGAACGCGTTCATAAATAAAGCAATGAGTAGAAAAATAAACAACGGGGAAGACAAATTTATTGGTATTTATTTGTTAACAATCGTTTTACAGTATTCAAAGTAAACATTTAAAAGCAAAAGGTTTCGTGGTGTAGTTGGTTATCACGTCAGTCTAACACACTGAAGGTCTCCAGTTCGAACCCGGGCGAAGCCAATTTTTTATATAAAAAAAAATATTAATCTGAGTATTCGAAAACATTATATAGAATACTGGGCGCTGGCAGGTATCATTTTCTGTTTTATTTCTTTTTCTTTTGCCACATATTTGTACCCAAGTACATTAAGGTAAGAGCAGGATTCACAACTGATCATCAGTCTGCACATTTCAATAACAAAGTTGCATTGTAGCTTTTAGTAACCGACGCACTCGTGTTTATTACGGAGTATATCTTTAGTAATGGAAAATAGCAAGTGGTGCATCCTTTATAGTTCGGTGACTTACAGATTTCATCCATCTGGTTATATATCTGATCAGAATATTACAGATAAAGGTTCAAAACGCATAACTGTAGTCTTATTTTAGTTGCTCATAAGGTTATGCATTTCGATATTTGCGGCAAATGTGACGGTACCTCAATGCAGCCTCATATATGTCTTATCTCCATTGCTAGATCCCATTCAGTAAACTCTCATCGGCACAAATATGCTTCTCTGCTACACTCATCTTCACTGCGGTAGATTCTCTTGTCCGGTCATCTCTAACAGCTTTTTAATTTGAGTTGGTCCTGTAGTCCTTATTTCAGTTGTTTGCATAACGTGAAACCGTGAGATTGTGTTTAATGAGTTTGTATGAGTTATTTATATCTGGTTGTATCACCTTTTCAGAACATGCATCTGAAATCTCGATATTGAAGATAATAAGTCAATTGTAATCTATGTAAATGTTGCTAATCTACTTTTTGGCAGTGGGAGAGTGTCTACGGTGGTGTTAAATGTACAATTGTGTGCCGTTTGATCCTTGAAAACTAAACTTAACTTTTAAATGAATGAGTTAATCACTGATTTACTTCTTTCGTGGCACCACTGGAGTTCATCATGTTATGGGTCATTTCACATAGGAATTAATTATTTTCCTAAGACTAACTAATGTTAAGTTGATGTAATACTTGAAGTCTTGAACTTAAGTGTAAATTTTGACTCTCTTTGGATTCATAGAGAATCTACCCAAGTGTGTCATTCCAAATCCATAGGTCTGAATTGTAACACTGTTTCATTTTTGGTAGCAGATTTGGGGTCCAAGTTCATCATAGTCAAGTGTTGCTGATGAGTTTTGTTGCAGCTCATTCAAGTTGCAATTGGTAATGGTTCAGCTGGAGCTGTAATTCACAATAGATCACATAGCAATTTCAATTGACTTGATATGCCTAGTACTTAGACACATTACCTGCCTCACATTAAAGTATTTAGTAGAGGTCGATAATGTAGGCTACGTAATTTGTCATATTTGGTTCTGATCATAACAAATAAGGTTGGTTGACCCGTAAACACTTTTGTCCTTTTTTGAATATTATAAATATATATGATGTACTACTAGTTCTAATAAAAAACTAACAATAATAACTGTTATATTACGATTATCATAAAATCATATGAACGAATAGGACTTTAAAAGCATCCAATACACTTTGGACGAATTTTGACCCCTTAGACAAGTTTTCCTTGTAGCTATTTATGCTATTAATACTCACTTCACCCATTGACAATACTATACACCCTGAATGTGTGTGTATATATATATATATAGTAGGGGGATCCGTAGAGAAGGAAAATATGCTTTCTAGTGTCTGATTGAGCGCATCTATTTAGTTTATAACTCTGGTTCCATCATTTATTATATGCTACATCACGTGCCTGCAAATGCTCATCTCGAACTACACCAACGGTTTCATCTCATCAACACCACATATATTTGTTTTTGATTTTGGCTTCAAGTGGGCTTTACTAGCAGTACGCTTTCTATTTAATCTTGAAAAGTACATGTAGCTTTAATTGGTTGCTTCGCATCGCATGAGTCGAAAGAGGCCTGAAGTTGGGTTGGCGCTCTCTGCAGTTTGTGGCAGATGAATAATCTTGATCATCTTTGCCTTCAGTTTGGGGGATTGGAGTAAAGATTAAACAACGAATGCAAAATTTAATTTATCCAGCCTTATTGGTTGAACTCTTTCCAGCTTAAAAAGGCAGTTGCCTTCTTGCATAATGAGGTGCATCACTAATATATGAGTGGTATCACTCCTAAAAAATCATAAATTTTTCAACTAATTTTACATAAATCGGCTTAATTGACTGTTGTCATGTGCCACCATTGGCTATAACGTGGGTTCGCCCTTGTCTGAAAGACCCTATTTTAGAGAACTCGGTTACATTTGGTAAACCAACATCTTGTGTGTTCAACCTGATGTCCAAAAGTGTCGTTTAGTGATATCCGCATCAACCGCAAATGTATGCCATATGTTTATTTTTATGATAGTTTTGATTTAAGGACCTGCTTTATTCATTTGACCTCTGTTTGGGCACTCGACTGTTTAAAATGGCTGCATTTTTTTATGGTTCTTATATCAAAGATCTGATGGTGATGATGCACCAGGATCCTTCTTCTTGGTACCTTGTTCATAAAAGAATGTAATGGCTACAGATTTGTTCAGAAGATGTAAAATTTCTTAGACCGTACGCTTTATCTTCTCTTTCACAGACCAAGTAGCATAATGGATCATCAACTTGCATTATGTTCATTGCAACTTCAGAGGTGGCCATAACTCATAAGCTTAGAGAGTTGAATTTTTGTAGATATGCAAGAGTTATTTGGCACTAATGTAATTAAATTATGTCCAAGAACACCAATTACAAGAAATAAGTTCAATTACGCAGGTTGCATTGATTCCGTATGAATATATGATACATCTTATAATACAGAAAACTTTGGTTCCCAAATAATAAAAGATAAAAGATATATGTTAATTCTAAACGGAAATGTTTGGAAGAACGTGTTCATAAAGCAATGAGGGAGGAAAAATAAACAACAGGAAAAAGTGGAAAAAATGCGAAATATTACAAACGTTTTCTTATATTTAAAGTTATGAGGTTTAGAACAAAAGGTTTCGTGGTGTAGTTGGTTATCACGTCAGTCTAACACACTGAAGGTCTCCGGTTCGAACCCGGGCGAAGCCAAGAAACTTTTAAAAATTTATTAGTTTAAGTGTTTTAAAACATTGCTGGCCAAAGTATAATTTTCTGTTGTTTTTTTTTCCTCTCTCTTTTGCCACATATTTGTACCCAAGTAGATCGAGCTAAAAGCAGGATTCACAACTGATCATCAATCTGCAATTTTAAATAACAAAGTTGCATTGTAGCTTTTAGTTGCATTGTAGCTTTTAGTAAGTGACGCACTCATGTATATTACCGAATAAAGCAAACTTCATCATTCACTAAGCTTTGAATTTTAACCACCTGACCCGCCCGTTTTGCCACCTCATTTGAAAATAGTAAGTGACGCATTCTCTATAGTTAAATGAATTATAGTTTTCATCCATCTGGTTATATCTGATCAAGATTGTCACACCACGTCAAACGGTAATTACAATCAATAATAATGTGTGCGGAAGCTTTGGTGACGTGGTGGGGCTGCGAACAGTAATACAACCAAGTAGTACATACATACTCAGAGCATATGGCTATTGCACAACATAATGTATTAAGATGCCAAGTTTAACTGTTTTTACAAAAGATTACAACCAAATAAGTCGTAACAGTAGTAGTAGTGTTTAAAACATTAAGTTTTAAAATACGTAAGATTAATATAAGATTTCATGAGTATGACTGCAAGGTTTTGCAGTCATACAGAGGAAATCTTCAAAAGCGTCCCAAAACATGTGGCATCCTAAATAGTCCAGGGTTGTCAATCCTGAATGCATGCGATTCTTACTTACTCGGCTATTTTCCTGAAAAACATAGAGAAGAGTTTGTCAACAAAATATGTTGAGTGAATTTACGGGTTTTACATAAGTATGTGGTTTGTTAAACCAATTTGTGTGTATTAATGAAATGTTATTCATTTGCAAAGTACAAATTTTGTAGGGTTGTTACCCCAGGATATCGAGTTTTTTTTTATGTGGGATGTTACCCAAAATATCTTACTGGTTGTCCGTTAGTATAAAATAAGTAACCGGTATGTTTTTCGGTATGAAACAGTTGCAGGATTCGTTCTTCCTAAAAATATGTGGGAATTTCTTAGACTATGATCCCCTGCAATGTGAGTTAAACCTTACAAGTTAAAGTAACGCGACCTAACCCTATAACCAAACTACGACCAGCACTTATGTTGTTTGCCTGAAAGACATGTAAGGATACGCTCCTATCCGTAGGAGGGTCGTCACGGCAATAGTACTATATGTATACTCAGTGGCTAGAGTCACCTAGCTAATGGTTACAGTCTGCATGACATAAGGTCTTTTCATGCATACATTTCAAGTCTAGGTCTGTACTAGGATACGTTGTCTAATTCCCAAAATAGTTGTGAAAATGTAATTTCATCAATCAAACATTTGTATAAAAGCAATAAAGCAGTTATAATTTGATTGCATGTGTTGACATGCAATTTCTATGTTGAACACCCCCTGTGTTTAAAAGCAATAAACATTTAAAAGTAGGGGCTGTAAACTCACTGTAGTGGTAGTGATGTGAATGCTAGCAGCTAAAGGGTGTCGCCGAAGAATGTTAACCTATATATACAAAATAGGTATTTGATATAAGTACTTTGTTTGTGTTGAAGAAATTGTTGATTTCTTAATTTGTACAAGTTGTTGAAGTTGTTGGTGACGATATGTTATAAATAATATTTCTCGAGTTGTATTTCTCGTTAAGTATATATATACAAGTATGTAGTGGTGTGTGTGTGTGTGTATATGTATATATATATATATGTATGTATGTATATGTGTATATATATGTATTTATAAATGTCATTTCCGTTTAACTTATTACATTTATATAGTTCCGGTTTAACGTTGCATTTTAAAACTTCACGACCCGTTGGGCTTGGCCCAATTAGTATGGCCCAATAATAAGGCCCAATAGGTATGGCCCAATTAATAATTATAACTTGACCCAAATATAAATGTAATTATTTTGGTCCACTTTGTTTAGCCCGAAAGTTATAACCGTTTAATATTTTTGTAAAATATTATCTCGCGGTCGTGTACAATTTAGTACTAAATTTTGTATCCTAAAATTTTTAAAAAAAAAAAAATTATAACTTAACAAAATCAATATCGGGTACTCGTTAATAATTTTTGTACTACGAAAGTTATGTTGTCTGTGTGTTAAAATTATACCTGAAACTGATCAGTATCCAAACAGCTCAAGTCGTCCGGCTATCAAACAGCCCAGCCGTTTGGCTATGGGTGTTGATTGCCTATCGGCTATACCTACATCCAGCCGATCGGCTGTGGATGCAGGGTTCTTCCTATTCATGTCTCACAATCTGCACAGCATATATACATAATTTATATCCGTATTTTACATATCAATCACCTATAGTATGATACATAATCGATATATAACATGTTTTTAACAAGTTATTACACCAAATTCAAAACTAATTTCATGTTTACTAATTTGGGTTCTAAGTTTTATTTCAAGAAAAAAATCAACAAATCATCTAATAATTTAGTAATCATTCACAATATAGTGTACAAATCACACTATAACATGTTTACATATATAATATATAGTTATAATCAAAGTATAATCAAAGAATGTACAAAATAATTATATGAAATTTAAAGTTTTGAGCCTCACAATATGTTTGATTATGATGATGATTCTGATGTTGATGATGACGATGAGAATATGATGATCTAAGAAACCATTTTGTTTGTGTTTAGGTGTTAGAATGTTTGAAGAATTTAAGGGAATGGAAATGGTTTTGGTTGTTTTGCTTCCTGCCTCTTGCTCCAGACGCGCACACATATATGAAATTATAGGTAGAATTGCATTATTGAAGTTCAAGAGTATGTGTATATATAAAATGATTTTGGTTCCAAAATTTCAAAGGAAAGAATGGTTGAAGCAGAGGCTGTCGTCAGATATTTTTAGGTGTGATAATTGTTTTGGTTTAATATAAAATTTAATATTTAATATTTTTTTTATTTTGCAGATGTTCTTCAGGTACTTTATTTAAAATCAAAATAATGATATTTTCCTTACTTTTTACTATTGTACATTTTGTACAATATTAACATTCTACGTGCTCAGTATGTATTTAAAACGCAATATTATTTTGTTTTTAAAAATTTTCCCGCATATTATTTTAGTTAAATAATATTTCGAAATGGTTTTGGAAACATTTCTGAGATGTTTTTCAGACTCGCGTTTTACTTACTTTTTAATATTTAGTATGTAATTATATAAATTACAATTTTTGTAATACTTTTCGTATTATTATTTTGGGCTTGCTAGGCTTATTTCACATCAGAAGTTTTCATTTAAACTTTTGTCAGGAAATTAGCGTAAGAATGCACATGCTTAAGTTTAATTATTTCCTAATTTGGAGAGTTGTCACAAAGATATCAAAACGCATAACTGAAGTCTTATTTTAACATTGTGTTAAATCAGCCTCCTTTGTTACAAGCTCACACAGAGGATGGTTAGTGCTGCTTGGCAGTCCCTTAGGGCTTAGACCACAAGAGGGACAGATATGGATTGGTACAAAGTAGTCTGGTATTAGCAAGGTGTTCCGACTTCCAAGGCATGCATTTCAATGTGGCTTATCAAATGTACATTGTGCTCCTTTCAAGCGGACTCTCATTCTCATCTTTTTTTGGTACTCATATTCATCTCAAGTACGGTCTAATATGCGACAATCAGCTAATATGCAGAATGTCGAAGACAGATGGATTGATATAATTCAGTTTCTTATTCCAAGATCAATGAAGAATGCAGTTTGGAGTGTTATTGCTTGATTGGTTGTGGGTGATGTGGCATATTATGTGTGGCAAGAGAGGGAAATGGTCATTTATTCTAGAAAGCTAAGCGCTCTAGGGATCAAGTATGTGAGATTATTTATGAGGTTGTTTGCTTAAAGATTTTAACGATTAAATTTAAGCCTTCAATACAGGTGTTGCAGAATTTCAACATAATAGCTAAGGTTTAGTTTTGATGTCATTGGTAGTCTTGCTAGAATGTGGCAGTAGGTTGTTAGGTGTTTTTCTCTCGGTCCGTTTTGTTGCACTCAAGGCATATCTTGAGTCCTTTTTGCTCTTCATTGTCTATGTTTGTAATTATTCTCATTTCACCGGGTATAAACCCCTTTACCCAAAAAGAAAATTTTTGCAACGGATTTGATATTACCTCAATGCAGCCTGACTTATTTTTGTCATAACTCCATTGCTAGGTCCCAGTCAGTAAACTATCACTTGCACAAATATGCTTCTCTGCTACACTCATCTTCATTGCGGTCAATTCTCTTGTCCGGTCATCTCTTACCGCCTTTTAAAATTGAGTTGGTCCTGTAGTCCTTATTTCAGTTATTTGCATAACATGAAACCGTGATTTGTGTTCAATGAGTTTGTATGAGATTTTTTGTCTGGTTGTATCACCTTTTCCCAACCATGCATCTCGAATCTTGATATTGAAGCTAATAAGTCAATTGCATTCTATGTAAATGTTGTTAATTTGCTTCTCTGTGGCAGTGGGAGAGTGTCTACTGTCTAAAGTGGTGATAAATGTATGATTGTATGCGGTTTGAAGTTTGATACTTGACAAACACAACTTAACTTTTAAATGAATGGGTTAATTACTAATTTACTTCTTTCATGGCACAATTGGAGTTCATCATGTTTTGGGTGACTCACATAATTATTTTCCCCAGACTAATTTATGTTAAGTTGACGTAATACTTGAACCAAAGTGTTAATTTCAACTCTCTTGGGATTCATAAAGAACATACCCAAGTGCCAAGTGTGTCACTCGAAAATTGTAGGTCTTACATGAGTTGTTGCAGCTTATTAAAGTTGCAATTAGTAATGGTAATGGGTGGTTTTTGGTAGCAATTTAGGGGTCCAAGTTTAATCATAGTCAAGTGTTGCTGATGAGCTTTGTTGCAGCTCACTTAACATGCAATTGATAACGGGTCTGATGGAACTGTAAATCACAATAGATCACCCAGCAATTTTAATCAACTCAATCTAGGTTACTGGAAGGTAATTCTGTTATTGGGTTGCCAGTAACGATAAATCCAGCAAAGATTTTTTTTACAATTTTATGGTAGGATAATTAATTTAACAAAGAAACAAAGTAAATAAAAACAAAGGATTAAACAGAACAGAAACAAGCAAGTTTCATTCATAGGATGAAATACGTCTAACCATATGTAACATATTCAGCTTTCTCAACCAACTAATCCAAACAACCAACAAGCCATCTCAGGATCAACTACAATTACTACCACAAAAGCATAATAATAATCATATAATACTAACAAACAGCTACTCAACTAATCAAGCTTTCTTGGGAGATTTGCCAGATTTTGATGGAGATTTAGGTTCCTTGGTAGCAGCAGCAGTCTTCTTAGGCAATAGAACAGGGTTGATGTTTGGTAAAACACCACCATGTGCAATTGTTACTCCAGCCAATAGCTTTCCAAGCTCATCATCATTCCTGATTGCTAACAGCACATGTCTTGGTATTATTCTGTTCTTCTTGTTATCCCTTGCTGCATTCCCAGCCAACTCCAAAACCTGCAAAACATATAAACAAACAAAATCAATTACATTTTATTTACCAATAAAATTAAATATACGGACAAAAATGCACATATACATTAAATAAATATAAAATCATAGACATAAACAGCACTGTAGATATCAAAATTAACTTCAAAAATTATATTTATTGATATTCAAAAACTAAAAACCTAGATATCACAATTAAACACTTTTTAAAAAATTAACTATTAATTATGAAATTCGTGATGAAGTACTAATACAGATCTACAATCTCAACTAATGAATCAGAAGATATCATTCAAGTGTATGCAAGGAACTTGAATTTCTAAGTCGAATTAAAAAATACAGATCTGAACATGTATGATGATATATTATGTATTGAATCGGAAAACTTACTTCAGCGGCAAGGTATTCAAGCACGGCGGCGAGGTAAACCGGAGCACCGGTTCCAACACGTTTGGCATAACGTCCT
Organism: Pseudognaphalium luteoalbum; assembly: GCA_963422505.1. Classification (NCBI taxonomy): domain Eukaryota; kingdom Viridiplantae; phylum Streptophyta; class Magnoliopsida; order Asterales; family Asteraceae; genus Pseudognaphalium; species Pseudognaphalium luteoalbum. The sequence goes on from OY730196.1 coordinate 57,893,386, forward strand.
TTTTTCAAATACCGGCCGATTCTTCCGACCGGAAACTGTAATCCGGCTTTGACTGAACGAGTCACCGACTTCTTCCTTGGACCGCCGCCCTTCCTTCCTCCGGCACCTTTCTTCGCTTTTCCGGTTCCCTCCATTTGTTGGACTTTTAAATAAACTTTAAACTTACAAAGAAAATGAATGAAAACTGATTTGTTTGGTGTGGTGAAATGATGCTTCGATGTTGTTTATTTATATATAGTTGCAGTTGCAAAGAGGAAGGGGTTCGGATTGTTGAGTGGGTAAATCTCAGCCGTTGGATTAGGAGCGATCTGTGATCCGTGTGAATAGAAATGGACCAATCAGAGGTCTTGCAAAAAATTTGAATTTTGTTTAATTTGTGCGAAGAATTCATAGTTCCCGCCCAAAGGGATATTTTCCTTTTTTTCGTTCAGCTTTTTAGTGAGAGCAAATTCAACTTCAAAACTCAAAATTAAATTAAATATTAAAAAAACAATTGGAATTAATCAATTAATATTTAATATTAATATTATATTATTCATTTATAACGTTACTAGCATTACATACCTTTGGATTCCATATATTTGACGGGGGAAATTGATACATGTAAATAAGATTTTAATATCATTTGTATCATAAAAATAAAATATTTTAAACTTTACGATTAAGATTATATAATTGTAAACTTTGTTACTAAGAGCTTTCTAGTAAGCAAATATATGTTAATATTATTAATATTAATTTAAAGGTAAGCCCGTTATCCGTGCATATATTTCGGCTTTATGATCCATAAAATAATTTATTTAGTAAAGATTAAAAATATTATTTATTCATTATCTTGTGTTAACTTACATGTCGGGTATGCCTATAATCTGTGTGAAGGTAATGTTTAAGTTACTTTTTAATTGTAACATAACTTTTGAATACATTTCTTTAAATTGAGAGAAATAAAATGTCTTTGACAAATTAAAATTTAAACATACACGGCAATTTCAATATATAGAGGAGAATTAAGAACTAAACTTTATATAAATAAATAAAATTATACTTAATAATATTTAATATTATGAACTAAACTAAAGATTATGTCGTGGTCATTATTGAAAAATAAAATAAATTCTAATCACAATTTATATAAGATAAAATAAAAAGAAATCTTAAATTATACGGAGTATACATGAACCGGATGATGACATCATCACAATTCCAATCAACCAATTAAATTCTTTAATGTTGTCCAATTAGCTAAAATTTAGAATGAGATGGTGTCATAAATACATATAATATATATATCCACCTACTGCAATATATATTATTAAACTAGTTCAATGACCCGTGACTACACGGGTTTGATGAAAAATTAAGTCAACTTTATAAATTTTCTATTAGTTTTTTACTATTGCATTTTATAATCAATCTAGTGATATTTGGAAGAAGTACATGAAAATTACCATTAGAAACAAACATCAACCAATTTAGTGATGCGTTTATGTAATCATCATCCATCAAAAACAAATATAACAAATTTTCAATTATTAGTACGTTTTACATGATATATTTTGCATACTTTTATTAAGCGATATGTACTTACCCACTTCAACTTTACTAAGTAATGACATTATCTCTTTGATATTAGAGCTTGATAACATCATCTATTAAGCTACTAATCACTTCTTAAGTGATTTTAAGGTATAATCACAATCTCTTTGGTGTAATTTCATATTAGGGTTTGATTACTTTATAAACCCTAAGTATTAATACTTTTTATGTGATTAGGTGATTAGTGTATAGATGTTATATATGTGTTAATTAGATATATTATAATGTTGTTAAGATGAAAGCAAGTTAGAGTTTGAAAAATAGTAAACCCTAAGTATATAGAAATTGATATATGATTGAATTAAGGTTAAATAAATAATTATTACATGTTAATAATCATGATATGGTTCTGAAATTATTGTAAATGAAGGAAATTGATATATGGGGTCCCTCCCCTTTGTGGCTGATTCGGTGGGGCCTCACCGTGGTGTGGGTCTCCATTTTTAATCCCGTGTACACGCGCTCCGTGCGGTGTTCGTTTTCCTGATCGTTTAAATTTATGTTTTAAAATATGGATGTTTATCCAATATTTTTGTTGAAGTATTTTATCCGATACTTTATAATTAAGTTATATAAAATATAACTTAACTTTGATTTGATTGTTTGCGCATTTACTAATTTAATCGCGTAGACGTTTATTTGTACGATACGAATTTTGTATGAAATATTATCAAAATAATATTTTGGATATAGTAGCGTTATTAAATAATGTTATATTATTTAATAAAAATGTTCACCAACATCCGTATTTACTTGAACCGAATTACATTCGATTTGAAACTTGTACGATTTAATTAAATCGCATATTCGTATATATTCAACAATATATATATTTCGATACATTAATTAGCCTAAAACCAACTAATTACATGTATTAGCAGGGAGTTAGTCACTAATTAATAGTCCTAATTTGACGGGTGTTACATAAGTTGTGTTATGTGCCTATGTGATTAGGTGTTAAAGAGATTGGAAAAAGTACAAGTGAACCATTAGTGGCTTTGCAAAGTAAGTCTCGATTTACATGATCATGGTGTTAGGAATGGTTGCAGCCATTTGCTAACGGTTTGGTGCGAGTAATGGTTGCGGTCATAGGCTCGTGTGATTGCTAGTAGTATACAACTAGCATGGGTGGTTAAGGATCCCTAGCTAAAATTATCATTAATGACATGTAATTGTATTTCGTTACTTACTAAGCGTTTTGCTTACCGTTGTTTAATTTCTCCTTTTTAGGTGAAACTAGTGGTTCAAGGGGCGATTTGGGCAAGAAAGCCATCGGGAATTAGAGGTGGATTTGCTATTTGGGGTAACAAACTCGTGTTCGTTAAATCATGCTTATGATGCTTAAAATCCCCATATTTTGTAAAATTAGTATATAAGTGGTTTTGATAATTAAAGTATGTTGTTGTTCTAAGTTGTTGTAATATGTCATAGGGTGAAAAATATTATTACCATGTCAACATTTTGGTTTGATGGTTGATGTGGAAAGAATGGTATGATAATTGATCCAAAGTGTTTAATTGGGTCAAATGATGGTATAAGAAGGTTTGAATTAGATTTTCTTGTCAAATGAATTGAATTGGTTGCGGATTTGGAGTTTGTACTGGATTTGGTCAGGTTTTGAAACAGTCTGCACAGGGTCTGATATGGCAATGGTCAAGGCGCGATTCACATAGAATCGCTACGCGATCCAAATAAGATAGCGACTCGATTATGAGATCATTGCGACGCGATTTCAAAAGTAAATTGTGACGCAATCCTTGCATATCACGACGCGATCTTGTCACAGAAATGAAATTTTTATCTTTAAACTAACATTAATACTGAAAAGGTGTTGGGGTGTTTCAAGTTGGTATCAAAGCATCGGTTTAAGGGATTCGAGTATCCACCATTAGGAGGGTACTTGAACTTAGACCAATTTAATTGTAATTAAGCATGATACGTGTTATTGTTATTATTTGATATTGTGATCCGGTTAATATATTGCTTAAATTTCTGAATCAAGATGTTACGTGGGGACTTAGGATACATATGAATGTGGTATGGTAATTAATGCGCCTGGACAACACAGTAATTATCATATAACATTTTATGAAACCTTTGAAACCACGAAGCGTTAAGATGATGAAGTTATAGTGATTGTTAACTGTTATTTGATGTAAATTATAGATAAAGTAGACTTGTAAAGATTTAAATTGTTATATTAAATATTTGTGTTTATTTCAGTATAAAAATGTCTGAGGGACGATCGGTTGACCAATCAGGAGAACATCAAGAAAGAACCGAATCTCCTGTTCGGGAAGCCAAAATCTCTCTAGCCGATTTAAGAGCTATCATTTCTGAAGAAGTAGGTCGTGTTCAGGAAGCAAATCTTTCCATAATGTTAAATCAAATCTCAGAAACCGTCCAGGAAGTGGTTATTGCAGAATTCCAAAGACGAGATTTAGCAAGAGAGGATTTCTCAGTCTGCAACCCACCAGAATATCATGGTGAATTGGATCCTATAAAGTGTTATCGCTGGATTTCTAAAGTTGAAGGAGCATTCTCTACTACCGATTATCCTGTAGAGTTTAAGGTACTGATAACACGTGCGTTTGGATGATAAAAATCTGATTTTTATTCGCCTTTGCGATACGGTTGTGCGTTTGAAGGTTTGGATACGGTCTACGGATACGGTTGTACGATCTCTATATATAGGAGCCTCATTTCATCATTTGAAGACATCTCTCATCAACACACACATTTCACACTTCAAATCTTCGTTTTCTTACATTTTTATATTTTTACTCTCTCTAGATTAGTTTAGATAGTTTCTCTCTCTAGAGTTTTCTCTCTCTAGAGAGAGAGATAAATAGTTAGTTGGTTAGCAGTAGAGAGAAAAGGAAAGCTGGTATTGTAATCACGGTGTAATAAGAAGCATTCTTGGTGCAAGACTCTGCCTTTTCTTTTCAGCTGTTACTCTGCTCAATTTTACTGGTGATATCTTTCTTTTCATACTTATACTATGTCCGAATTATTTCTGCCTGTTTGTATGATGTATGTTACTGTTATTGCCATGCTTATTGAGTAAGTGTGCTGTTGCGGTTGTTGAAATGTAGATAGTTAGAAGTAGGGATGATGTTGAATTAATCTTTAAATCTATTGGGGATTGTTATATTTGTTATGTCTAAACTTATCATGCTTCTAGACTTAGCTATGGATCACCCTTTCCAGTCCTTCGCGTGACTACTACTTTAGGCTTAGAACCTGATCAATTATAGGTACAGTAGGAAGTTATCTGTGTTATAGTAAAGAAGCCGTGTATGTCACTGTAATCTGGCTGTAATACTGGGCAAATGCCCCGGAAAGAGCCGTATGTGCCGACACTGTGGATTACCTAGAGACCCTAGAATATGGCCTAGAAACCGATATAGCTGTGGAAATGTTACTGTACACCGTCTGTCCACCTCTGTAACTGAAGCTGTGGAAACGCTTTAACATTGTACACCATATCTGTACTCAGGGATGAAAAGTTGTGGAAACATCATAGTACACCGCAAGTGCATCCTTGGTTACATGAATTTGTGGAACTGTGTAAGTGCAGTACACCGTGAACGGTTCCTAGGTTGGTACGCTGTGGAAGGAGTATGCATTGTACACCGCTGGTGTTCCTAGGGCTGAATGACTGATTGCAAAGGAGAGGCTAGATCATGACAGAAGTAGTTGAACTAATCAAATGTAAGGAATGAGTCTGGAGATGAAAATCAAGCCCAGCAGTGGTTCAGGATTCTTGAAACCCCTAGACTCTACAAAACTGATAGTTTAGAATAGCAAGTTAATAATCTGAGCATGCTTAGGAAATGGCATTTACATTTAGGTGTTAAGAACGGTCAGAATTATCTGCGTGGCAGTCTGTTACCTTATTCCTGCACCCTTCAAGGGTCACTTGTCCACAAAGACAGTGTGGGGGGTTGAGCAGCCTGTTCTGATCAGAATCACGATAGCCTAGGTCTCGTGACATACTAATTCTGGTACATAACTAGAATGAGTAGGGTCCTAGTGTTTACACCCATAATGCATCTGTTTATTAACTAAAAATGTCCCCAGTTATCTTTATAATAAGCATCATCCCCGCAACTGATTATTGAAGTTTCAACCGCCGCAAGTCTCTATCTATCTACCTAGCTACCGATTCTTCTCTATCTTACTTACTTTTCCTGTCTTTAGTTAACTAAATTAGAAAAATTCTCAAAACCTACCTATTTGCACAAAACCCATCCTAAAAGCAAAACTCTATCTTTGGCATCACTTCGTTTCAATTCGCTCCGATTTAAGAACGACCTCGAGTTATACTTACTGCTTGCTCACCCTGTGTGATAGGTAGTACTTATAAATTGAGTCCCCAGCTCTTTATAAATTTAAAACTTACCCACCGATCGGCGCTCAATACTGTCCGGTCAGTCCCTTGACGACGGGGACGGGTTCTCACCCCTCACAAGGAAAGAGCTTCAAAAACTTGATTGTTCGGGCGCCATCAGGTACGTTATGCTGCAAACCTATTGAGGTCCACTGCAAAAGGTTGGTGGGAAGTACAACGCCGTACATTAGGCGATGAGGCTATCAAACGTATGTCTTGGGAGGAATTCAAACAAATGTTTGAAAATACTTATTCACAAAAGGCCGAGCTTAACAGAATTCGTAGGGAATTTCTTGTTATGGAACAAACCACCGAGTCAGTTAATGTTGGTTTGTGTTTTTCTTGATAGAGCTCTCTTTTGCCCTGAATATATGGCAAATCCAAAGATGCTTATGAGCCATTTTCACAATGTTCTGAAGAAAGAGATTCGACAATTTATCACTCCTAAGAGGTGTAATAGTTTTGAAGAAATGGTAGACGATGCCAGATTTCATGAACTCGAGTTGCTTCGTGATGTTCCAAAATGAAAAGCTGAAACTACATTTACTCCTTCTAAGAAACCAAAGACTGGAGATAGTTCTAAGTCAGAGGAAAGACGAGGACCACCGCCTCCTGAGTGTAAAACTTGTCATAAAAGACATTATGGGATCTGTCACTTTAAACCTCCTACTTGTTATAAATGTAAACAGGAAGGTCATCTTAGCAGTAATTGTCCAAATCCACTTCGAGTTTGCTATAACTGTTATAAGGCTGGTCATATAAGAGCTGAGTGTCCTGATTTAAAGACCCAGTCTACTCCTTTTACTCCTCATGGAGATGTGGAGAGAAAAACAAATGAACCACCAAGATCCAGACCTCGTTACTTTCAGATCACTGCTGATGAAGCTCAAAAAGCTTCTGATGTATTGACAGGTACTTTTCTTGTAAACCAGAGACCAGCATATATATTATTTGATTCGGGTGCTTCAAGATCATTTATATCTGAAAGATTATGTCAAAATTTCACAATTCCTCTTACAAAGCTAGACACTCCCTTAGATGTTGAAGTTGCTGATAATAGAGTTATATGTGTGATGAATGTTTTTCGTGGGTGTCAGTTTGAAATTGGTAATGAAATATTTGTTATAAATTTGATCCCTATGTGTATCGGCGAGTTTGATGTTGTGGTAGGCATGGATTGGTTAGGTCAACACCAGGCCATTATCCAATGTGAGAAAAAGATTATTCGAGTCAGCTCACCTAGTGGTAAAATAGTTGATATTTATGGGGAAAAGAGAAAATCTTCTTTATCTATCTGTACGTATGCTTGTGCTAAACGTCATCTACTACATGGTTGTCAGGGTTAAATTTCTAGGGCACGTGATTAATGATCAGGGTATTAAAGTTGATCCTGCTAGATGAAGTATTATTATTATTATAAAGTTTTTGATTACCTTTTAACAATCAACGAGTTAGCGTACAACAAATTATGACTCATCATCAACAACCTTTAACCCCTTTAGCTTCCAACACCATCCCACAACCACTACACACCGCAAACCCACATTTAAAATCTAACCACACACAAGCTGTGCGAATTCCGATCACCACTAGCACCCCTCGGTTGCGTTGTCGTCTTCATCACCACCAGTCGCAACATCGGACCATTATGTTGTGCAAACTCCGACGTAATATGCAAAAAATTGCATCTGTCATGGTTCCGACCAGATCTGCGGTTGTGATGGGTCTTGCGTTTACCGAAGAACATGAACAAAATCACCGCTCAACCCCACCCCTCCCGCTATATCAATTTCTATTTCTATTTTAAAACCTAGATATTCGTGCTTCATCCGTTTTAATGGGCAATTATTTGTTGATAATGATGATATTATAAACGGCAATTATAGCGACGGAGTAGGGCAGACGACGACAGATCTGTGATGCGAACATGATGGACGGCGACGAATATGTGATTCATTTTTGCTTTTGTGGTGATGGTTAGGGTTTGAAAGCATACAATTTCTTCAACAACATTCGAATGATATGGTGGTGGTGGTTTCACTTTCCCGGCCTTGTCGGAGTTGATAACCACAAATCCTAATTAGTTAGCCGCGAATGATAATTAGTAGTTTAGTAAAAGATTGTAATTTTCATGTATGTAATGTTGGTGTACATTATAAAGATTTTACTCCGTATTGACTTAAAAATCTCACTGCAAGTGGAGTACACAGTTGTTGATTCCATTTGTGTTTTTTATGGGTAGTTGCTCAATGAAGAAGAAAGGTAAAAAAATGAATAATAAAGGATTTGAAACAAAATATTAAGGGTATTTTAGTCAATTCATGTGGATTTATTCGAACGAAGGACTTGCGTTGAAATAAAAATCCGGGTCAAGGGACTGGACCCGCACAATACCCGACATGAGGACTGGGACTGAAATATAGAGAAGACCACAAGGACGGGCAATGTAATTTACTATATATTATTATGTTATAATAATATACAAAACATTACGCGTTTTACATAAAACGTAACCGACACGAATTAAACGCGTGAATCATAACTGACAAACAAACGAAACCCAACAAGCTTTTTAGTAACATAAGATAAAGTAATTTAAATAATACTCCCATTAAAAAATCTCGCGAATATATCATTAACGAAACATAATTATTAAATGAATAACGAAATTAACGGGTAAACGAGCACCGCGGGTTACGTAAATTTTGGGAACAAAATTTGAACTCACCACCCTTCCTTGTGGGGCCCCTAGGCCGGCCTCCACTTTTCCCCATACTTGTTATCTTGTGATAACACCATCATACCCTCCATACCCCCATCTATACTCCATCTCCTCTCCTTTTTCACGCTTTCCATTTCTCTAAAAAAAACCTCTCATCTCTTTCCTTGTCTACCATTTACCAGCCTTAACACCACCACCTTCATCACCATAAACCACCACAAGCCACCACATCATTCTTGAAGAAAATCTCAAGGAAAGAAAGCACATCGTCTCTTCATCTCAATTCCGAGCTAGATTCTTAGATTCCTTGGTGAGAACTCCTTTTCCTTGGTTAGATTTACTTGAAACATATGTATTTACATGTTATAATGTCCACACAACAAGAATATGTCCAAAACGAGTGTCGAAATACGTTTTTGAAACACACAAACCGTTTTCCTGGACAGAAAATAAACTCGTTTTCAAGGAAATGTTTCGAACTCATAACTCAACAAAAATGGATGAATCAAAAGGCAAAACTAAAGTTTAAGAAGTTATCTTTCATTTCCAAGTGGTTTCGTACTTTTTGACACCGTTTACTACCCGAAAACGAATTTACCAAACTACATAGAAAGTCTGACATGTAGGTCATATTCTTGGACTAACTTCTCGAGGCCATATCTCGAGCTACACAACTCTAAATGGTATGAGGTTTCTTCCTAGAAACTACAAATTTTATTAGCTTTAAAAGTAGTATAATTACATCTCGTGAAGTTATGTAGATTTTTCTCAGTAATTAAATCTTCACACTTGTATCCGGATTAGTCACAACTGGACATCACGGGATTTACCAATTGATTTGACCGACTTAACTGTAACCAAAAATTATGGAAAAATTAATTTAGAAAGCTAAGACATAGGGGAATGTTTTTCGTACTTTTTCTCGTATGTTTAACTAGTCAAATCGAGGTCACAAGATAGGTATGATTCTGACCTCTTAAAGTTTGACTTTCAGAATTTTTGGTTTGACTTTCGGATTTTGGTCTGAATTTCGGATTTTGTTTGTCTGACTTTCGGATTTTGGTTTGACTTTCGATGTATAGTGATTTTGACCCATACTTTCGGAGACTTATATGAACATACTTTCGGATGCATACAGATATATATTTTCACAGATTTAGACATTCGCACACAAATCACATAAACTATCAACACCAAAGGTTAAACAACAATAAATCACAATGTCCTAACATACTTAAGAAATATTGCAAACAATGACACAACTATATTAGTATATTTGAGAAATCATATATACAACGCTAAGTGACGAAACAACAACAATAATATTTGTAAGGAATATTATGAAACAACGTGAAACAAAATGATAATAATTATATCTTCAAGATATATTATTATTACAGCAACTTCACCAACGGGCTGTACACATTTTCAAAAACATTAAACACTTGGATATAACTAGTTGAGTGGAAAACTAACATATATGGTCTTTTGAGACATCTGCTTACATATAACCTTATGTGTTGAGGGCGCTAGGAGGTTACGGATTTACACACGTTTATTTACATAAACGCTAGCTTACAAGACTTGGGTGAGACTCATAGCCTCATTTTTACTATTTTTACCTTGGGGTGAGATACATTGCTTACTATTCATGTACACAAGTACTGATAAACTTTTATACGGATTGCATGGATTACTTTCTAATCCACTGAAAGTCCTCCCATCATAAATGGATCCATTTGAGACTGACCATCGTCATCCGGGGTAGTAGCGCTACCACATACAGTACTTTAGAAATAGGTGTTTGATATTTGTTACTTATGAGTTTTTGGATTAGGCACTCACGGAGGCACCTTACTTATTTATGGTTAAGCTTCGACAATGAGTTTATTGCAATTGTATATACACTTTTTGCATTCATGCAACACTGATAAAAATCTTGTGATTCATACTTACTGTTTTAACTGATAAACCTATGAGCTCACCAACATTTGTATTGACCTTTTAGAATGTATTCTCAGATTCACAGCAACAATAAGACTGCTTTACAGGAAACAGTAGCTCGAGTCGCATGAATTTCAAACAAGAGATTTTCCTGCATTACTATTTTTTGTAATAGTACTTATGTGTTAGAATCTCTAAGCGTAGTTGCGAACTTGCAGATTGATGAAAACATTTTTCAGTTTAATGTATTATTTTGAACTGTTTTCAAACGGTGCATATAGAGGTCGTTCAATATAACTTTGTGTAATAATATTGATTAGTTGTGCCCCGTACTTGCTTTCGCTGCACATTTTCGCGGGTGTGATAATTTTCTCTTCATTTTTAGTCGATTTTATAGTTCAAAAACGTCTAAGTTAAAGGGTTTAAGCCAAGGAATTGATTGTCCTTTGTGGTCTAATCTCTACACTTTTGAATTTCAAACATTTTATGCTTTAATTGTTATCTAGAATTTCTTTGCAATCCAACTTGATGAATCGCATGGGATATGGGCGTAGAGACATGTACTAAAACATTTTAAAGAACAAATCAACGTTGATTTGTTATATAACAAGTTTATATTAACAGATTAGGGTTAATGAGAAACTAGAAATACGGACAGATTCGGAACCGATGTTTGTGGAGTCATAACTTGGTCATAAATTCGTGTTTTTGTATAATTCTTGGATCAAAAGTTAAATTTGAAATGTCTACTTTGTGTTCCTATAGATCTCAAGTCGTAAATTTAAGTTTCAGTCAAATAAATTTTGCAAGACAAAGTTACGTTATCATTTTTTGAGACAAAATTTGTGTCGACTTTGTGAATCAAATCTCTTTTATTTTTACGAATTATTCATTGAGACTTGTTTGTGACAAACTTTGGGATGTTATCTTTCTAGAAAAGTAAAATTTTTTCAAAAGTTTCTGTTTCAATTTTCAAGTAAATTAAAATATTATGGTGCACAATCAACAACATGTTTTCAACAACTTAGGTTAAGCATTAGTAGAAAATTAAAGGGCCATCTATTATAAGTATGAAACTACACACTGATCGTCACCGCCCGACACAAAATGTTAGGTAGTGCATCAATAATATATAATAATGACGTTAATTAACTAGTATTTAATTAATCTTTTTACTAAAATTAAATAAATAAAAAATAGAAAGGGTACGTTAGACATTTAAGGTGAGTTAGTAATATTTTCGAGCAAAGTATAAACTTATTTGACTGAAAACCTAAGAGTATAGGGACAAGTGCGTATATCTGAGTAAATAGAAGTTATAAATGAGGGTAAAAATAGAAGTTTAAACATATTAAATAGTTAATTTTTGCAAGTAAACGATTATTTTGGTATATGTATAAATAGCAACATGGGCATTTATTTTGTTAAGGAGTTTCACTTGTTTATTGAATTAAAGAAAATTTTTAAGAATAGAAAAAGCGTACGTTAGTCAGTTTAGGTGAGTTATGATCGTTTTCGAGCAAAATATATATTTTTAGACTAAAACCCAAAAAGTACAAGGATGAGTTCCGTAAATTAGTGTAAACCACATGGACCATCTGAAAGTAAATAATTAGAAGTAATAATTGATGGTAAAATGATAGGTTTAAAGATTTTTAATAGTTATTTTTTGTAAGTAGGGCAATTTTTGGGGGATATGTATCAATAGCAACGTGTGCATTTAGTTTGGGATGGAGTTAACCTGTTTATTGAATTTAAGTAGACTAGAAAAGATAGAAAAAGGTACATTAGTATTTTAGGTGAGTTATGACGATTTTCAAGCAAAACATAAACTTATTACACTTAAAACTAAGAGTACATGGGTGAGTTTCGTAAATGAGTATAAAGCACATGGACCATTTATAAAATTTACTCTTTGAAAAATTGTATAATCTTCAGTAGTAAATGAGGGTAAAATTTAAAGATTTTTGATAATTATTTTTTGAAAGTGCACAGTTATTTTGTGATATGTATAAATATACGAGCATTTATTTTTAAACTGGATTAATTTGTTTATTAAATTTAAGTAATTTTTTCTAAAAAAAGAAAAAAGGTACATTAGTCAGTTAAGTGAGTTATTACTATTTTCGAGCAAAACATAATTTTGTTGGACTGAAAACCTAATAGTATATGGACAAGTTCCATAAAATAGTGTAAATAATGGACCATCTATATAATTTATTATTAAAAAAATAAAGAATTTGAAGTAATAAATGAGGGTCAAATGAAAAGTTTAAAAATTTGTAATAGTTTTATTTATTTTTTTCAAATGTACATATACGTTGAGATATGTATAAAAATTAAAGTGTGTATATATTTTGGGATAAAGTTAATATGTTTAATGAATTAAAGTAAATCAAAAAAATAGAAAAGGGTATGTTCAAGGACGTCAGTTGGGCAGAAAAGGAAGAATATTCTGCAAGCGCTGGTAGAGCATTTCAGATGACTGTGGGAGAAATGCTTGGTCTGGACGACGACACGACAGGTATATTCTATGTTTACTTTGTTATAACATATAGTAATGTGATTAGAGTTGTATGACAATAGGAGATTTGAATATGTTTAATTTATTTGGGTGTAATTGGATTTCGGGGACGAAATCCTCTAAGGGGGGAAGATTTGTAACACCCAGTTTCGGGTCTGGAATTAAATAGTATTTTATTATGTTTTAAAATGGTTTATTTGAAAATAAACAAGTAAAAGAGCCTCAGGTTTTATTGTGACTAGTAAAATGTTACTTGTTTTAAATTAATAAAGTTGACAGTAAAATAAAATATTTTGACTCGCGGGTATTTTCAGGTTCCAGACAATAGAATTAGAGGGGATAAAAATTAAAACAGATGAAATTGGGGGCGGTGGGGATTAGGCTGACCCAATTTTTATTCTTCACCTAACATTTCATTTCCTCATTTGTTCTAAAAATTCTCTCTCAAAAACTACTTCATGAAATTAAGTGATTAAAATGTGATTTGGATTCAAGTTCAAGAAAATCATATTATCATCTTCATCTTGTTCATCATTTGATTGTAAGTATTTTAGGGTTCTTGAACCTATTTTATAGAAATTAGGTAAATGATGATTATATATGTGTTTTGTATGGAATTGAAGTTTAATAGTATAGGTTTGTTAAATCTTTACTGATTATATGTTATTTGATGATTGTATGAAGATATTTTGTTAGAATTAGTTAGTGTTCTTCAAGTTTGAATGATTATAGTTAGGGTTTGGTGAATTTGTGGATTTGATGATGATGCATGCTTGATATTGAAGTTAGATAGCTTGTTTATTTGCATATTATGTTAGTGTTTGATGTTTGTGGACTTTTATTTGATAATTTCGTGTTATAAGTTGGTTTCATAAAAAATTGGGTTTTTTGGTTCGTGGTGTTTAGTTGCAGAAATGTGCAGGTCTGGACGACCATGAGAATCCGGCGGATTCAAGGGAATCCAGCGGATTCTTGCCAGTTTTGGTTACCGGATTCGGGTTAAATCTGGCGGATTCACGGGACGGATTCGTTAAATTTTTTCTGGTCAATTTGAATCCGGCGGATTCATGGTGAATCCGACGGATTCCTTTGTTAGACAGAAGTTTAATTTATTTATTTTTGATACTTGTACTTGTGATAATTGATAGTATATTACATGTATCATATGATTAGTATAGATGATGTTGATCTTAAGATTACATGTTTTGAAGAATGTTATTCTTTATGTGATGGAATAAGTTTTGGAACAAGATACTAATTTGTGATTATTGTGTTCTCAGATAAGCAGGCGGCAACTCAGTAATATAAGACCACTGAGTTGAAGGACGGGTTATATTGGTGAGTGGTTACTATAATCCTCGGTTCAACTCAGTTGTAACGGGTTTGGTTACAACTGGTAAACCAGGATAGTTTTGGATATATTGTGTTATTGTTGTTTGGTTTACATTGTGCTATTGATTGGTTGATTTGTAGTTGCTGATTGTTATTGGTTGTTGATTGTTGGTTGTTTGGTTGGTTGACTATGTGGTTGATTCAGAGGTCAACGTGGGTTGGTTGGGCTTGTGTACTACTGTGTAGCTGTCTGGGTCTTCTGATACACATAGTTGAGGATGTACTTATGTCAGTGAAGGTAGTACTCAAGCTATCGGTAGGTTTCTGTGATGGTATACCAGGAACCTCCGATCCTCTTGACGATACTTGCTTATGTGTTTACTTGTTGCAGTTTACTAGTTGTAAGACTTGTTGCTTGTGGGTTGAACTGTCGGTTACAGTTCCATTCACTTAGCGTGAGCTAATCCCCTCGTTCTTGAATCTTTTGCAGATTTTGGTTAGCTTTTGATGTAGTTCGGGTTATTGATGTAATGAAGGGATGTTTGACTAAGCTGGCACAACTCTGATCTTTTGGTTGCTATGTTTTGGAAAGTTTTAATAACATCCGTTTTGGTAACATGTAATGTAATTAAATAGTTAGAAGATTTCTTTTGATATATATATATATATATATATATATATATTTGTAAGTATAAGATGTTGGTTTGTAAATATTGGTTAAATGTTTTGGGACAGCGCTTCCCACACCCCCAAATTCCCAAAAAAACCCTCAACTTTTTCTTCCCTTTGTCACATCATATCCCCTTTTTCTTTTTACCAAAAAAACCCCAAAATTCCCCAAAACCCCCCATCTTTTTTATTAAAAAAACTATAAAACATTATAATAAAAAAAATCTTAGATCATATTTTTAAAAAGTTTCTTAAACTTTGTTACTAAATTTTGCTTTATAGATTATTTTTTTATAAAGTTTAATTTAAATTACATAATCTTTTATAAAACTTATGTTTTGGATATTTTATAAATATTCGAATGAACTATTTGACGTGACTAAAGCAAAAGTAAAAATTATTTGACGTAACTAAACTAAAGTATAAATTATTTGACGTGACTAAAGAAATATATTTTCCTATATAAACACTTCAAAAATTCATTTGAAATCACAAATCTTTCTTAGCTTATTTTCACTACATCATAACACTTCAAATTTGAGAAATAAAAAATGTCAAGTGATAATGCAAATGCTACACGACATTTTCTACCAGTCAGGTACAACATATATATATATATTCTTTATTTATACAGTTAATATCCTTTTATGTTTACAAATAAATGTTGTTAATTCCTACATGTGTTCTCAATATTTGATCATAGGCATTTAAATCTCGTGAAGATTTAATGAATTGGGTGCAAGACGTTGGTCGCAAAAACGGTTACGTTATAGTGACTAAGAGATCCAAAATGTAACACCCGCCAAATTAGGACTAGCAATTAGTGCCTGATTCTCTATTAATACATGTAATTAGTTCTATATTAGGCTAATTAATGTATCAAATTATATATTGTTGAATATATACAAAAATGCGATTTGCTTAAATCATACGCAAACTAAATCGAATGTATTTCGGTTCAAGTAAAATACGGACGTTGGTGATTAATTTTATTGATTAATATAAAAATTATATATTGACAATAACATACCAAAAATATTATTTTGACAATATTTCGAGTTCACTTCGTATCATATTATAAGAGTCTACGCGACTTAGACATTAAACGCGCAAACAACGAGACCAATTGGATTATTACGTAATTGATAAAATACTTGAAAAGTTTATTTAATTAACCTTTGTCTTCTTTAAAAACTTACACTTTAAAATAATTAAAATAATTATTTAACGATTAACGATCGAGGAAACGAACACCGCACGGAGCGCGAATACACGGGGTTAAAAGTGGAGACCCACACATGGGTGGGTCCCCACCCCAAAAATCTGCCACAAAGGGGGTGAGGTCACCACCTCCCCACCCCATTCTTCACTTTTATCTTCTCCACTCAATCTCTCTCTCTCATTCCTCTTCCATTTTCATCACCATTTCCACCACCATTAAAACCACAAAATAGCACCATCAAACCTCAATATCTCACCTTGGCCATTTGGAGAAAAAGACTCATCTCGCAAGGATCTACACATCTATCTTTCCGGATTCTCGATTCCTCGCGTTGTAAGTTTCCGACAAATCTCGAAATCTCTCGTTTCTTAGTGTTTTTACGTGTTTGTTGTTTAAAATGGCTTATAATGTCCATATAAGGGTTGGGTAAAAGAATCGGACCAAACGGAAACTCGAAAACATGTTTTTGGTCAAAAACCCGTCGAACAGACGTAAGTGTCGCACTGACGAACCCAGATATGCGACACTTCGTGCGACACTTCCCGTAGTGCCGCATGGCAACTTATAGCGACACTTTCAGCGACACTTGCCTAAGTGTCGCATACTATCGAACCGACACTTATAGCGACACTTCCTGAGTGACGCCTAGACCTATACCCGACACTTATAGCGACACTTCCTGAGTGACGCCTAGACCTATACCCGACACTTATAGCGACACTTCCTGAGTGACGCCTAGACCTATACCCGACACTTATAGCGACACTTCCATAAGTGACGCTATAAGTGACGCCCAGCCCCTAAGTGACGCATAAACAGAAAGTTTTAACTAATTTTACACTAAGTTTTGAGACCCAAAATTGACGCCCCATTTCACCCAAATTCGAGTCCAGATGCGTTTTTCACCAAAGCAATATAGTAGAAATAAAAATTTTCCAAGCTGACCTGGCAGCTCGACCCCAGCCAGGGGCTCTGCCCCTTGGACCCCGCTACCAGGGGCGCTGCCCCCGGACCCCCGTCATTAACGGGCTTCGCCCTTACCCTAGAGTCACGAGTAACAGTGTTACATCTAAATTTTCACACAAAGTGTTAAACTTGTATAACATCAAACACGAATGCGACATGACTTCTAAAACACTTTGAAACACGTTTTTCAAGAATAATGATAATATTATTATTACCAACAATCACCAACGGGCCGTACACATTTTCAAACACTTGAACAATCAACCAAATTGTAATCATTTGGACATTCTAGTTGGATAAACAACTACAAGGTAGTCTTATGAGATGCCTTCATATGTTTATAACCATCGCGTGTCGTGGACACCCTCAGGTTACAAGTCTTTGAACTTCGATTCCCGACTCATCAATCTCAGTTTATTGATATAAACTCTAAAGACTCAGGTGAGTCTCATAGCCCCTCTTTTACTTTTTACTACTCAGGGGTGTGATATATTGCTTGTTTTAACGCGTGAACGCAAGTACAACTTTTACATGTACTACATGAGTTTTACACAACTAATCTTTTAAAGCCCTCCATCAGCATAGTTGTTAATACATTTGTAGCGTGAATATTAGTATATGGTACCATATAGGATTGACCCACCTCGTCCGGGTTAGCAAGCACTAACCGGGTAAACGGACGTACTAATATTTAAGGAAGACGGATGTTGATTAGGCATCCGTGGAGGCGAAAACGCTCAGGCTGTGTCCTGACCCACGAGTTAAGCTCAACTATGTGCTCATGGCTGTATACTGTTACCACTACCATTTGCTGGATGCAAATCAACTATTTAAATCTTGCGGTTCACACAACTTATTTGATACTCAAACCTGTGAGCTCACCAGCGTTAGCTGACCCATTTTAGCATGTATCGCAGGTACAAAGTAGTAGGCAGGATTGCCCCAGGAAACTATAGCTCGAGTCACCATGCAGACAATAGAGATTTTCTTGCATTAATATATATTTTGTATAAGTATTTATGTATTGAAATCTCTCATTTTAAACGAACACGAGCTATATGTAGCTTCAAACCTTGTAAACATTTTGCTTTTAATACATTCTGTTAAAACGACGCATATAGAGTCGTTTACTATTAATCTTTGTGTTTGAATATTGATTAGTAACACCCAAATCTTGCTTCCGCTAAACAATAAATTTGGGGGTGTTACACAAAACAACGTCGAGTGGTGTTATGTATAAAGTCATACTTATGTGTGATCGTGGTGGTGTATTCAAGTCGCAAAGTAAACAAACCAACACGCATAGAGAAATTAACTCAAAAAAAAAAATAAATGTCCTTTTGAATTGACAGGTACTTATTGGCAAATCAATAATTTATGGACCTTAGAGGTGAAATGTGATAAACATAATCACGACCCGACACTTTTAATGGAGGGTCACTCATTTGCAAAGAGACTAAATGACGATGAAGTTACTTTGGTAACCGACTTGACGATGAAGAATGTCAAACCACGTGACATATATTCAGTAGTAAAGAAACAGAACAAAGATAACAAATCCACAATAAAAATTATATATAATCAAGTTGCAAAAGTTCAGATGAAAATGGCGGAAGGTAGAACTCCAATGCAAAATCTTTTTCATACTTTGCAGGGTCAAGGCTATACATTTGAGTTTCTGAAAAATGAAGTTTCTCATGAGTTGTAATAGTTGTTTTTTATTCATCCGACTTCATTGGAAATATGACGTGCTTTCCCACATGTGTTATTCATGGACGCAATGTATAAGACATATAAATATAATCTGCCTTTTCTGCAGATTATTGAGGTAACTTCTACAAAAATGTTATTTTGTATTACATATGTTTTCATGCATAGAGAAAAAGAATGCAACTATACATGGGCATTACAATGTTTAAGGTTTAACATGGACGGTAGTGTTTACCCTTGTGTTATCCTCATGGGTAGAGAGTTGGCTTTGATGAATGCGTGTGAAAGAATATTTTCGGAGGCCAAACAACTGCTATGTAGATGACACATATCTCAAGCAATACTAAGGAAATGCAGACCTGGTTTTAAGTCGTTGAACGAGTAGAAGCATTTCAATGCAAAATGGGACTCATTATGTGAATGTTCTACTTGGGATACATACTTAAGTTGTTATGCAGAACGTGAGGCTTTACTAATTGAACATCAAGGTACTATGTATAATTTACTTTATATACTTATATATGTACCATTTTTTCCAGGTATTTTGAAATATTTGAATCAAGGTGTTTTGAGCAGTTAAAACAAAGTTTTCAAAAACAGGTAAAGTTCGGAAAAAGTAGTTTTTTAAGAAAAATAAGGGGATTATTTGATGCAACATCAAATTTTGTTGCTGAACCATCTGTTCAAAAGAATATCCGAGGACGCCCAAAAAATACAGATAAAGAACAGAAAACAAATCCTGCTAAACCTTCAAAATTCGTCCCCCAAACACAACAACCACAGCCACAGCCACAACCACAACAATCACTGCCACAACCACAACCACAACCACAACCACATAAATATAGTTATTCCAACGATTACAAATTTGACTTGAACCATTCACCTTCAAAGTATAGTTCTTACGTGGATCCAGAACCATCAAGGCATAGTTCATATGTGAATTCGAAACAATACAGTTCTTACATGGATCTAGAAACACAATCTTACAATTCGTATATGGAACCAGAACCACCAAATATTCCAGATCCACTATTAAAAGCAATTTCAAGAAACTATCAACCTTACGTTAGGCATGTACATAATGTAATCGGTGATGGAAACTGTGGATTCCAAGTAGTAGCCGATTGGCTTGGTTTGGACGAAAATTGTTGGCCACATATTCGGAGAGATTTGTTAAATGAAATTAACGCACATAAGACTGATTATGATAATATTTTTGGATCTGGACCGCTTGGTGCTCTGCAACGGTCCATCGATTTCTTTGAATCGTGCAATGCACCGTACACCAAATGGATGATTATGTCGGATACAGGTGCAATTATTGCTTCATGTTACAATGTGATCGTTCATTTTATTAGTGACAAAGAAGATGTAACATGGCTACCGCTTTGGTCTAGTCCGTCCGAGAACCCACAAAATGTTGCATGGGTAATTGGACTTGTGCATGGTAACCATTTTGTTAAAGTTCACTTAGAAGGAAATTACCCATTGCCTCGAATTCATCCGTCATGGCGCAGGTATAAACGTGATTGTGCTACTTCATGGGAAACATTAGTAATTGAATAGAGTATAATAATAAAGTACGTAACATTCGTGTGTATTATAATATATGTTTGTCAATATTTATTATTGTTTTTTTCTTCTTTAAAACGTTATAATCTAAAAGTATTATTTTTATGTTTGTCACTATTTTATATTGCTTTTGTTATTATTATAAATTATAATATATTAATTATTAAAGTAAATATATAAAAGAAAGGTTGATAAAGAAAAAAATAAAACACAAAAAGACAAAAACTGATAAAGAAAAAGAAAAAAGCACAAAAAGACAAAATAGATGATGCAAGAGTTTTTTTGGGAATTTTAAGGGTGTGAGAAGAATTAGCCGAATTTAATCGTGGATTTATAGGAAAAATGGCGGTATTTAATTAGTAGGAAATATAGATTTGCCTTATTGGTTTATTTATAAAAAAGCAAATGTTTTTTTAAATTTAACTATGAGTTTTTTTTGTATGTGAAGATGATTGTGTATTTTTCGATATTTAAATGATTAAGAAAATAAAAAAATAACCTAAACTATTAGTGATTGTATAAACTAGCATAATATCTGCGCAATGCAGCGGAATACAAAATTATATTATTCACCGATAAAAATTCGTGATGATGACTTGGTATAGTAGTGAAGAATGAAATATCATGGTAATAATAAAATTGTAAAAAAAATGAGGATTAAATTAAAAATGTTATTTATAGAAGTGTTGAGTCTTACTTTATAAATATAAAATGCTTTATATATTTAGTATAGATTAGCTATATGAGCAGGGATTAATTAAGTATAATAACGTATATCAAACACATTTGTGACCTATTTTTGTTATCAGCCAAAAAAGAAATCTACGCACGTTACCGGTTTGTGACCTATTTTTGTTATCAGAGAACCACGAGATCAGAGCCATTCATCTTATTCCACGTCACCGATCCGCATGAAACCCAATCATCCAATAAAAACACATTCACCTCTCTTATATAACCGCTTTCGAAACATCATATCTCACACAATCAAATTCCAGTTTCCCCAAATTTGAAACCCTAGAATTCTCAATCTCTCAATTCCAATCCAAATCAATGGCACCAAAGGCAGAGAAGAAGCCAGCGGAGAAGAAACCGGTGGAAGAGAAGAAGTCCGCGGCGGAGAAAGCGCCGGCGGAGAAGAAACCGAAGGCCGGAAAGAAGCTACCGAAGGAAGCCGGCGGTGTTGCCGGAGACAAAAAGAAGAAGAGATCGAAGAAGAGCGTGGAGACGTACAAGATCTATATCTTCAAGGTGTTGAAACAGGTTCATCCGGATATCGGAATCTCAAGCAAAGCCATGGGGATCATGAACAGCTTCATCAATGATATCTTCGAGAAACTTGCTCAGGAGAGTTCGAGGCTTGCGAGGTACAACAAGAAGCCGACGATCACGTCACGTGAGATCCAAACGGCGGTGAGACTTGTGCTTCCCGGTGAATTGGCCAAACATGCCGTTTCTGAAGGAACCAAGGCTGTTACCAAGTTTACTAGCTCTTAGATCGGTTTGTTTGAATGATTTGTGGTGATGGTTATGATGTGTTTATGGAAGGTGAAAGTGTTAGGATTATGTTACTTTTGGTGATTAGTAGGTTTTAGGGATATTAACTGTGTAAATTTGGATTTGCTTTTGATCCAGTTTGTTCAGTGCGAGATATATATGAAACATGGTTATGTTAGATTACTTGCGACTCTCCAATTGTTTTGTGTCGCGTTTATTGGTTCTGTTTATGTACTTCTTTTGATATATGGTTTTGTATCTCAGTCAATCCTTTCTGTTTGGATTTGATGAAACTATTAGGAATGAAATATAATGTTAAAATTGCTTAATTCTGGTCTATTACTATATGATACCAGATATAGCTTTAGGAGACTTTACAGGCACATGAAACTTAATCCTTTTGATTTCTAACATAAACTTTTGTATTTTTTCTGCAGACAGTGAATGCTCTTTTGATGTAAGTAAATTAAAGTGAAAAGCCAAGGTACTATGTACAGAATCTCTATAACTTCATTGAATACACGAGGTCTCTTTTATTTGGTGGGTATATTTCATAGAATTTGCCATCGTTGTTAGCAGAAGATGAGCCATTTGCAGAAGGAAGCATTCTTTTCTGGATGGTAATATATTTGGTCTTTAACAGAATTATTGCTTAATTTGGGAGGCATTAGGATTCCAAAGGAACTATTACGGGATTGTTATATTGTTATATATTTATTCTAACGGGTTAGATTAATATTTTCTGAGCAAATAGATGACGTTAAGTCATGCGTAATAGACTTTAACATACATGACTTAGCTAAAAATTATGTGGAGTTGATGCATATAATCTTAGTTTGTGGCTCGATGTTAGTGCAGTTCGTCTAAAATGTGGTTATCACATTAACATGTAACAGACATTTTTTTGATGTGTCACTCTGCTGGGGTTTAAACCCTTTTAGCAAAACAAAAAATAAGTAAATATATATTTTTAGTTTCATGTAAAAACTAAAGGTAGGTCAGTTTCAGTTTTTTCTGAGTTAAAGTCTTTGTAGTGGCCCTTTTTAATACATGGTAACATGGGCCAAAGTGGGTAGGTCTATTTAAGGATGAAGATGGGTAAACTTCTGGTCCTGTTTGAATCACTTTCTGGTTAAATGTCTATGTCAAATGTTGATCACAACATTCTTAGTCTGTATGAACTATCAGGACATGACTATAGGTACTAGGAATACATTAGGCCCTCTACTAAACTCTCCAACTCCAACATCAACTTAGACACTTGGTGAAGGGGTAACCACGGTTAGCAGCCTAGTATGAACAATGTGGATATTAGTCTATACATACATTTTACCAACCACGAATGTTGATTGAAATTGATGATATTCCGGAATCAGATCATCTCCATCTTGAAATTAGTTATGCAGCTATATACAAATGATATGATGTGCTTTTAGTTCTTTTCCAGAAACAAAGGCCCATGATAATGTTGCTGCAGACGTGGAACATGATGCATTGGCTCTCTTAGTTCCTAACAAGCTTTTGTGTGGCAATAAGGTTTATACTTGTTTCTATAAATGTCGAAATACTTCCTTCAAAAGGAATATTTGTTAGTATTAGTTTATGCAACTGACCGTTGCCTGAAAATTGGTTTGTGTCCTAAAAGTTCTTGGCAAATGAATGGGTGGGTTGTGAGTCAAATTGTTTGTCACTATGGGTTGTTACCGGCTGATCCGCTAATGCTCTTTGTCCATTTGTATAAGTTATATAACCAACTACACATTGAATATAGTTACCAATTTATAATGAAATCAACACTGTAAAGTTATTGAGTAAAGCGTTTTAGAAGATTGCATATTTTTCAATACTCCTTTGTGCGAAATTTTTTGTCAAAATTTTATCAACCTGTTTATTCACCATTTTATATCTATGTGATCGCAAAAGTTATATTAGTTCAATATTACTTCAGCTAATTGATACACAAATGCAGACATTGTTGTCTTCGCCACGAGGAAGCACTCATGGAAAACCCTCCAATGGCTAAAAGCATTTTTGATTTTCATGGAGAAGTTGATTATATTTCTTCGGATATCCTACAAAGCGGAAATTTTGCTGGAAGGTAGCGAACTGAACGTTCGACGAACTATTCGTAACTGTTCGGCGGGAAGTTCGTTTATGTTCGTTCGTTACGTTATATGAACGAACACGAACAAATTTCTATGTTCAGTTAATTATATGAACGAACTTGAACACAGGTCTCGTTCGTTCATTTATGTTCGTGAATGTTCGATAACATGTTCGTGAACGTTCAGTTAAATGTTCGTTTATTAACTAATAGTTTAATTAAATTAATACATATTTATATATGTTATTTTGATAAAGCTAAATATCAAATAGAATATTATTAATATTCTGACATTTACATTTGATAATATTAGACATCTAGATATTTTTACCCTATATATCCATATCACATTTCCCTCCACTCTAAAAACACATTCACTCTCTCCCACCACTAGTTCTAGATGTGCTGATGTGCTGTTCTTTCCAACGATCACACAAATCAAATGAAATTATCTTAATATTGTGATCGTTTTTTAATGTTGAATACGCATCGCAAAGTTTCAATTATATAATATATATGTGTAGATGTAGATATGTGTGTGTGTGTATGCTCGTTTATATCTGTTGAGGTTCGTTTACGGTATTAATTTAGAAATGCATTAAATTATGTGTTTGTTCGTGTACGTTTGTTTGTGTTTGTGAACAAACAAATTTTCTTAATGAACGAACATGAACAACAAAATTTGTTCGCCTATCCATTTGTGTTCGTTCGTTTGTTCGTCAAAACATTAATGAACGAACACGAACAGACTCTGTTCGTGTTCGTTCGGAGGCCTAATCAGGCTGGTTGGGTAAGTGGTCAAAAAGCAGGAAAATGGGTTCTTTTTAAGAACATATTAGTATGGGTTTGGGTCAAAATGGGTTGACCCGTGATCACATTTCCCGAAATTCCATAGATAACTAATTTCTTTGAAACGTCATCACCAAATCAGTTATATATTAGCAGACCTTGCTATAAAGATTTTTACAGCAAAATAATAATATCACCACAAATAGATATTTCACCCTGTAATAAATAATTAAATATATTACGAGATTGAGGGATATACCGATTAACTGCTTCTTTCATGCTTGAGGAATGCACATATTTACGGCTTGAAAAAGGGTGATCTCAAATCAGTCAAGTTATATGGAATTTACGAGTTTACGATATATTCATGTCATCTTCAGATTCGACTTGTTATGTGGCTGATGGTTATATTTATTTACAGATCGGAGTATCTATCTGTGGCGATATTATTATTTTGTCCTTTGTATTGTATTGGTTCTAAGAAATGGTATTAATACATGCATTTAAGGCTTGAAATATCTATTTGGATCAATTTGGCTTTTATATTGCATCAACTTTTTTTTGTCGGTGTTAACATGGTGACTAGAAGAAATTGGTTTGCATACATGGATTAAGTGTGTAGGTTCTCAAATCTCAACTATGGTTTGGGAAACCGTACGTTTAACTTGTGGCCTGCGTTGGGGGGGATGACGTGGGCTGGCCCAGTATACATATGAAGTTTAACATAGCAAACAACGTTTTGCTCGCGGCACTGCCCGTGTATTATACTACTTATGTTAGTTTTTAGTGTTGAATTCTCTCGCTTTCTTCTATTTACTATTTTTTACTCTTATCGCTAATTATCTTTTTCAATAGAGGGTTTTTTCCCGTGAATTACACCGTTGTTATATTTATCAAATTATTCAGGTTCAAGGGGATTAGGATTGCAATTTTCAGCAAATAGGTTAACTGAGTGTGTGATGTATCATGTCAGGCAGTATCTTCTGATCAACACCTTGGCTGTATACTCTATGTACTCTAGGTGAACTCGAGCCTTATCTTACTCAACTACGATGCATTTATTTGTTTTTAATATTACTAAGCAAATCTCTTTTTTGTTAACGCATATATGTTGTCCTATTTGGTTTTGCTTCTAATGAAATAGATATAGATATGGGTAATGTTCGAAAGTCTTACTAGATGTTTTTTACGGAGTACACTTTTTCTCTTTGTGTTGAGTAGGGGTTTTGGATTGTATGTTTTAAGTGCTTATATGAATTGAGAAGTATGCTCACCAAACTAGGCTTATATGAGTTGACTAAATTACACATGCTTAGAAAAAATGTCCTTAAGGTTACATTTGTTTATCAATGCCACCAAATTAGGCCTATATGAGTTGCCTAAAATATTTAGACATGAATCGACCAATTGTTATGTGGCAGACCTTTACCTTGTCATTCTGCTTTAGCTTAATGACTGCAAAAAATTGTAATCTGTTTGCTGTAGTTAATTGGATGTGGCAAATTTTAGCCCATTATATCAGAACGGGTTGGTTATGTTGTACTACTTATGATAACTGGTTAACCTCGTAAGTCTTGAGTTGTTTTTTGTATATGATATATTGTAAATTTTATAATTTTTTTTTGCAGGGCTTACCTCTCGTTTTTGCAGTCAATTGTATGACCTTCTTTATACCTGGTTATGGTAATAGCCGGAGTACCATTCGAAAATTGATCAATACTTGTAGTGATATGCTGATATGTATTCTGACCTTTCTAGCTCTAATGTATTTTTGCTTCTTATACAGTATAGAATGTTGACTTTCTAATCAAGGCTTTGATAATTTCAAACACATCTTTCATTTATTTTTGAATTATATCTCTTGAAACCGGCAATTTTATGTCTGCCCTCACGTTAATCAGGTAGAGTAAATGCTAAAAATCTAAGTCACATTTGTGAAATTAACAGCTATGATATTGCTGAATATGTTGAATCTTACATAATAATCGTGGAGATGTTTATTTCTGTTACATGCCAACAACAAACATCTCTTCTCTCTTCTCTTCTCTCTTATCTATTAAAGGAGGAGCTTAATCAGCTAATCTCCTTCTAATTTAACCTTTAAAACTTAATCCCCACCCTTTATTGGCTAAGCCCAATTAAATCTAGCCCTTGATTATAATTAACAATGTGCTTAATTAATCTTACACATTTTTATCCTAATTTTTTTTCCAAATATGCCCTATTGCATCCCTTCCCATTCGTTTAAGAAAAAAACATCGGCCATTCCATCCAATCACTACAACCTATTGCTTCAAAACAACCCAATCGCTGCAGCCTATTGCTTCAAAATGATCGTCCAATCTGCAACACAACAATCGACCAATCCAGAACCAGAACATCCAATCAATCGAATACATACAAATTTTGAGATCAAAAGATGAATTCAAGTACTGCTAATACCTTCCATGTGCTTCCTTCGATTGATTTATATTCATAAGGTACATATTTTACTTGATTCCTCCATTAATTCAGTCCACTATTTCTTTGATTTTGCTTTTATTTCAATGATTTACTTAGTTATCAATTTTGATTTTGCGTTCCAATCAATCATATTCTAAATTAGCTAAAACCCTAAATTGAACAAACTAATGCAATTCCTATTCTTAGATTAAATTCATTTAATCGCTCCTAACCTAAATACCAATGAAAAGGAATTGAAGGCAGTAAAAAAAATATAAGGATAAAGGTTTTTTGTGAAGCACACTAGATGTTTGTGGTAACGTCTCAAAAGGGATCAATACAACATTAACATTGATTGAATCTTGTTTTGCAATACGAGCTGCGATTAAATGACTAATCTCTCTTAATTGTCAGGTTTAATGCAAGGGAAAGGTTGGAGGTTTCATGTATGTTCGGATCAAACAATATGACACGTTTTCAGATACCCATTGGCCTTTATTTTATTAAAATTTACAACTCTGATCAGGTATACATGGTTACCGTAATGCTCCTGTATAGCTAATTATTTACTAATTCAAGTAGGTAAATTCATTTTTGTATATTGTATTTATGCTTTGTACGTACGCGCATTCACATATCTGATGTTCTTAGACTTCATATAGTAAGTAATTGACTTACGTTGGCTGTTCATATGTTGTTTGTGTTATGTACACACATTGTAGTCTTTGTCAGGTTTAATGCAAGGGAGAGGTTGGAGGTTTCATGTATATTCGGATCAAACGACTTGACACGTTTCAGACACCATTGGCCTTTATTTGATTGGATATATGTATATTAAACATGAATTTAAGTAAAGATTGAAGTTTCCTTACAATTCGAAAATTTGAGATGAAAATGGTGGTGATGATGAACAATGAAGATGATGATTATGAAGAAGATGATTGTTGATGCATCTTTGAGTGTCTGTCAGTTGGTCTATCGAGTTGTAATAAGTGTCGTCAGTTACTTAATAGAAATATAGCTTTTGTATAGTGCGACACTCGTGTTTTGGTTTAGGCGACACTTGCCTGAGTGACGCATTGCGACACTTGGTTAAGTGACGCATAGCGACACTTAGGTAAGTGACGCATGAAGGCGGCCACATGCGACACTTCCACAAGTGACGCATGTCGGCTGACTTTTAGTATAAATACAAACCTACGGGTTTCCAGCTAGGGTTGACGAAACCCTAGCACCATTTGTCGACTAAGCAACTTTGTAATCATTCCCAAGCAGTTATACAAGCTGATATATACGGTTTCATTGTTGAAATACTTTTGTTCGGTTTGTGTTTGTTAGCCATACATGCAATTGATTGATTCCGCCTTTCAATTGTAGTCAATAGTCATCTAGATCCACGTCCAAGGGAACTCTCAACTGGTATCAGAGCCACTAGGTGAATACATTGACGTTTAGATTCGATTTTGGGTTGATTTCGGCTTTGTTCGAATAATTAATTGAGATTACATACGGTTTTGGAGTTGCTAAGGTGTTTTACAGTCAAGATTCTTCATCATCTACAGGTTTCGTCCATTAGGGTTCAAGGAATTTTCGTTTGGTTTACGAAAATTCGACATTTTTAGGATTTTGGGATTTTTCAGCCGTTTTGCGACACTCGATCCGTCACTTGGACGCGTCACTTATAGCGGCACTATCTAAATCCCAAATTAGGGTTTTACCGTCACTTAGACGCGTCACTTGAAGCGTCATTTGAGG
Source organism: Pseudognaphalium luteoalbum (assembly GCA_963422505.1). Taxonomy (NCBI): domain Eukaryota; kingdom Viridiplantae; phylum Streptophyta; class Magnoliopsida; order Asterales; family Asteraceae; genus Pseudognaphalium; species Pseudognaphalium luteoalbum. The sequence continues at coordinate 57,922,626 of OY730196.1, forward strand.
TTTATACGACACTTAACTTAAGTGTCGACTACCCTAATACACCGTCACTCAAGTGCGTCACTGTAGCACGTCATTTGAGTGTTAAGCGTCACTTACATTAGTGACGCCTGTTCAATTTTTTCCGCGTCACTTTCTTTAGTGATGCCTTTTGAACTATAGCGTCACTTTTACATTAGTGACGCCTATTCGATTTGGCACGTCACTCAAGTACGACACTTGAGTGCGTCACTTGCTCGACTGACTGACACTTACTTATAGTGTCATCCGTCACTTTGTACATCACTCGATAGCGTCACTTTCCAAGTGCCGCTAGTCGCTACGACACTTGAGTGCATCACTTACCAAGTGACGCCTTTGGTACTAATTAGTTTGCAAGTTCTTGTTTTTGCGTACAATTTCAGGTATATCTTCAATGGCTTCTATTGCTGATAAAGACGATATTAGAGGACTCAGAGATATGTTAAAACAGAATCACGATGTTGGTTCTAATAATAAACCTCCTCTGTTTACAGCTGACATGGATTACGCATATTGGCGTGATCGATTTGAACAATACATAAACTTTCACTGTCTGGAGCTCTAGGGTCCACTCACCGAAAAATATGTAGCTCCTCTAGCTGAAGGAATCTTTCCTACTATGACTCCGAAAAAGGTCTACAGGTCCATGACTCCAGAGGAAAAGAAAGATTATGATATGGAGAAAAAGGCACATGCGGCTATTTGTATGTGCCTATCCAAAGATGTATTACGAATGTTCAAATCACATGAAACCACATATGAGCTTTGGAAGGCAATAGAAACTAGATGTGTTGGAAATCAAAGGTACAAAGCAGCCAAGTTGGAACTCATCAAGAAACAGTATGATCTGTTTGATTCTTTGCCAAATGAGACGACTGCAGGAGTCTTTACTAGATACTCACAACTGGTGAGTGAGTTGACGGAGGGAGGTTACGATTTCCCTCCACTTGAAGTAAACAAGAAACTACTGGATGTCTTGCCTAGCTCTTGGGAGGTTAAAGTACAGCTTCTTAAGGAAAGTCAAGAGTTAGCTACCATGAAACTGGATGAGCTAATTGGTATTCTTCAAGCTCATGCGATGGAGATGAAGAAAAAAGAATGCAAGACAAGCGGTTTTGTTCAAGACCCGTCCCTATATGGAGGAAAAGTCAACACGGGTAAAGCGTATGGTGGAATGGCGTTTGTTTCTTCTACAAGCTCTCCACTTCAAACTCCTTTGTATTCTACTGGTGCTTCTCATCCAGTATATGCTTCTGGATCCTCCCAGGGGTCACAACAGCAGGTCCCCGTCTCTCCTGCAATTCAAGAGCAGGCTGCCATCTATACAGCCTTTCTAAGCTCTTACAAGGATTTGGTCTCACAACCAAATGCCACTTTGGAATTGGCCAAGGAAGACTATGCTCAACTTGATGATGATGATCTTGAGCAGATGGATCTAAACTGGAACATTGCCATGATATCCAGGCGTGTTCAGAAATTCTTGCAACGCACGGGACGCAAGAGTTTGGAGGGAGATGGCAAAACCAGTTTTGGTTTTGATAAAAGCAAAGTGCGCTGCTATAATTGCCAAAATTTAGGCCACTTTGCAAGAGAATGTGAAAAGCAGAAGGTACCTCCATCAGGTTTTACGAAGCCTGATGCTCCCAGAGCAACCGAGAAAGATCTGCTAAAGCAGACTACAGCTGACGCACTAGTTGTTTTTGAGCCAACCAATACGGATTGGAGCATATATGCTGAGAACTATCAGCAGTGTCTTATGGCTCACATCTCGAATGAGGTACGTAATGAACCTGAAGAACCCTTAAACTGTGTATCATGCATTAAGTTGACCGAATCCTTAAGGTGCTTTCAGGTAGACAACGTAGACTTAAGAAGAAAGGTCGAAAAACTTAATGACTCAAACAAATACCTAAAAGCAAATGAACAATTGTATGATAAGAAGATAGAGGCTTATCAACAGGACACACTTAGGTATAAGTCAAAAGTTTTCAGTCAACAGGATGCTATTGATAGCTATCTTGCTGAAATTGACCGTCTGGAAAAGGAACACTCTAATCTTAAAGAAGAATATGACAACTATAAGAGTAAGATTCTAGGTTCCTCCTCGTCTACTGTTGCTTTTAATGAAATTCTTACTAAGCAAAGGACAAATCACAAAACAAAGACGGGACTAGGTTATAATGAAGTCCCGCCTCCTACTGAATACTGTCCTATGCCGGTTAAGGAAGGCACCGAAGAGATTCCGGTTGATTATGCATTGCTATACGGTGTCAAATCTAAGGTTGATAAGGTTAAAAAACAGGTGAAGGAGAAAACTAAACGGTCAGAGTACCCTTCACCTCAGTTTGTTAAATCAAAGTGTGAATCTCCTGTTAATGTTGAGGAGATTGTTGAGATTGAGGATATTACCGATGAGGAGTATCCTGAGTTAAAAAAGGTTGAGGTAAAATGTGAAAAGGTGTTAAAGGTTGAACCTACAATTAAAATTCAACTTAACAAAGAAAAGAATAAGGTTTTAAATACAAAATCTCAAACTTTACAGTCACCTGTAAAGATTTTGCAAAATAAATCTAAATCTGCAAATGATGTTTGTAATAAACCTTCTACGTCAACCACTCAACCGGCACAAGAACATTCTAAGACATGCACGAAATGTGCATGTTCTAGAAATGTTTCTTCATCTCCGGTGATAAATCCTCAGTCTCAACCAGCTGTTGAGACTAGAGCATGTTTTTATTGCAAGAGACAGGGACATCTAATTCGTGATTGTCCCAAACTGTCTCATCAGAATTACGGGGGGGGGGGGGGGGGGGAAATGCCTAGGACTTCTGTTTATCGAAATTCCTTTTCAAGATCTCCTCCTAGGTGTCACTCTGTCTCTCCCAAACCTGCTGCAAAAACGAGTAATGTTGGGCAAAAACCTTTGCCAAAACAAGAGCCCGACATTACTCCAAAGCAAATTTCCAAACCATCTACTGTTTGGAAAATAAAGGAGTCTACTGCAGACTCCAATGTCATCAATAATAACACATCAGATACAAAATCTGATCTGTTTAAAAATAAAGTCTTGTCTGATGTGATTATTGTTGATGACTGTGGTCGACCTAAGTCTGTAAAGGCTTGGGTCACCGTTTCTCACTAATCTCCTACTTTATGTGTTGCAGCAGTCAGAACGCGTTAAAGACAGCGAGTGGTTTGTGGATAGTGGCTGTTCACGACACATGACGGGCGATGTGTCCCTTTTAACGGATGTTAAACCACATTCTGGAGGACATGTTGCATTTGCTGGAGATACAGGAGGAACCATTTCTGGGAAAGGTACGCTAACTAACGGGAAAGTTAGCTTCGAAAATGTGAACTACGTGGCTCAATTGACTCACAACTTGCTGAGTGTATCACAAGTATGTGATAAGGATTACACAACAACGTTCACAAAGACGGAGTGTGTGATTTTGAAGCCGGGTTTCGTTATCCCCGAGGAATGGGTGCTTTTAAGGGCACCAAGGAGAAATGACACCTACATCATGAATATGCGAACTGTGGAGACTAAAGATGAATATACATGTCTCCTTTCGAAGGCTTCAGAAAAGGAATCATTATTGTGGCATCGACGAATGGGACACATTCATTTTCGAAAGATGAATTTCTTGATAAATAATGATTTGGTAAATGGAGTCCCTAAATAGTCATTTGCACTAAAAGATGACTGTGTCGCCTGCCATAAAGGGAAACTTCATAAGAAACCTCACAAGCCTAAGTTAGTGAATTCCATTGCGGCACCATTGGAGCTATTGCACATGGACTTATTTGGTCCTATCTCTACCAAGAGTATAGGTGGAAAGTCTTATTGTTTAGTAGTCACTGATGACTACTCAAGATTTTCATGGGTATATTTTCTGGGTGCAAAGAGTGAAACACCAGACATTCTGGTGTATCTGTTAGATAAGTTGGCAAACTTATGCAACTTACAGGTGAAAAGACTGCAAAGTGACAATGGGACTGAATTCAAGAACTCTACTCTTGAGTTATACTGTGCCACGAAAGGCATTGATCATCAGTTCAGTGCCCCTCGAACTCCTCAACAGAACGGAGTCGCTGAGCGTAAAAATAGGACTATTATCGAGACAGCTCGGACTATGCTGGCCGATTCTAAGCTTCCTATAATCTTTTGGGCAGAAGCAGTTAGTACTGCTTGCTATGTTTTGAATCGCGTGCTCACGGTTAAGAAGAAGAATAAGACATGCTATGAACTCTTCAACAACCGTAAGCCCACTTTGCAGTTTTTGGAACCTTTCGGGTGTCCGTGTTTGATTATGATCTCCAAAGATAAAGTCTCGAAGTTTGGAGCTAAAGCAGTTGAAGGGATATTCCTTGGATATTCCGTCAACTCTCCAAATAAACGAGTCTACATCAAGTCGACTCATCAGGTGGAAGAGCATTTTGAGGTGAAATGCTTACGATACACGGATCCTCCTCAAGGAACGGGTCCGGATTGGCTATTCAATTACAAGGATGTGTTCAACTCATTCGACATACCAGAAGGAACTCCTGATGAGGACGAAATTGTCACTCTACTTCATGGTATTAGTTTGTGTCAAGACACTTCCACCTTAACACCGGCATACCCACCTACGGCAACACCCACACCGTCACCTCCACCACCTACTACTACACCAACACCAATATCTACCACATCCACACCTTTGCCTACGGTTCCACCTTCGGATGTTCCTTCGACTTCAGGAACAACTAATGCGACAGAACATCCAGATGATCCCAACATGCCATCATTAGAGGAAGACGAGGAAGAAGAAGAAATGGTCCATTCTCATCTTTTCTCTAATGAAGATGATACGGAATCTCCTGTGCAACCGGAAAGTTCTACTACTCCTGCAACTAACACTGTTCCTGTCACTGAAGGGGACATGAACAATTTGGAGTTAGTACTTGCACCCGATCGTATCCCTGTCACACGTGTACACAGGGATCACCCCATTGATAACATTATCGGTGATCCTGAAGCTGCTGTTCGAACAAGGCATCAAGTGCAGCAAAATCCAAATCAGGAAATGTTGAATTTGATCGCCCGGATAAATTCCTGTCATTTATCCCAAATTGAACCGAAGAAAGTTGATGAAGCCTTAAAAGATCCATCTTGGGTCGAGGCTATGCAAGAAGAGTTGCAGCAGTTCAACAAGCTACACGTGTGGGATATAGTTCCATTACCCAAAGGTGCTCATTTAACTGGCACTCGATGGGTGTTTCGCAATAAGATGGATGATAGGGGTATTGTAATTCGGAATAAAGCCCGATTGGTCGTTCAAGGATTTAGTCAGATTGAGGGCTTGGATTATGATGAAGTCTTCGCTCCTGTGGCAAGACTTGAGTCCATTCGGATCTTTCTCTCATTTGCGTCTTACAAAGAGTTTCGCGTTCACCAACTTGATGTCAAGAGCGCATTTTTATATGGGAAAGTGGACACTGATGTCTACGTGAAACAGCCTCCTGGCTTTGAAGACCCTGAGCATCCAGAATACATCTGCAAGTTAAACAAGGCGTTATATGGTCTTCATCAAGCCCCGCGATTATGGTACGAGAGGCTAACTACTCATTTAGTTAAGCATGGATTTGTTCGTGGAAATATCGATAGTACTCTGTTCATTCGCAAAGAACGGACTGGCGATCGAGAGGATATGCTACTCGTGCAGGTGTATGTGGACGACATTATTTTTGGCTCTACAAATGAAGCGATGTGCAAGCACTTTGAGGAAATCATGAAATCTGAGTTTGAGATGAGTGCGATGGGGGAGCTCAAATTCTTTTTAGGTGTACAAGTTGAGCAGTCTCCAAAAGGTATTTATATTCATCAGTCAAAGTATGTCAAAGACATGTTGACTCGATATGATCTGCTCAATTGTAAAACCTATGGGACTCCCATCGAGCTTAATCACAATCTCCGACTTGCTGAGGATGAAGAAGATTGCAAAGAAAAGGACTATCGATCAATGATAGGTTCTTTGATGTACTTGACTGCTTCTCGACCGGATATTGTCTTTGCGGTATCCGTATGCTCTCGATTTCAAGCCAAACCAAAGGTGTCTCATATGAGGGCTGTAAAGCGAATCTTTGGTTATCTCAAACATAGACCCAATCTTGGTCTATGGTATTCAAATGAGAAATCATTCGCTCTTTCTGCTTATTCGGATTCAGATCATGGCGGCTGCAGCATCGACAAGAAGTCAACCACTGGTGGATGTCAATTCCTAGGATCTCGACTAGTTTCGTGGTAGTGTAAGAAACAGACTACAGTTTCTCTCTCCACTGCAGAAGCTGAGTACGTTGCTGCTGCAAGTTGCTGCTCTCAGGTTCTATGGATACAACATCAATTGCGTGATTACGGGTTACTTCTTTCTATGACTCCTATTCACATTGATAATACTGCTGCTATATCTATCACGCGCAATCCCGTACAGCACTCTAAGACTAAACACATTGAACTTAGGTTCCACTTTATACGGGATTGCTATGAAAAACACTTGATAGACCTAGTTCAAATAGACACCTTAAAGCAGAATGCCGACCTTTTCACTAAAGCCTTTACGCGTACTCGATTTGACGAACTAATCAACATGATTGGTTTAAGATTCTTTCTTGCTAAAAAGTAATTCGTGACTTGGATTGTTTTTACACTAAAAAAAAAAAAAAATAAATAAAAAAAATGCAACCTTACGCAACTGCCACTCATTATACTTTCTAGTATTAATGAAATGCAAGGTTGCTACATTTTAAAATAGACGTTGAAGTTGTGTCTGTAAACAACTTGGGATATGATAGTACATTGGATGACATGCATAAAAATGGAACTTTAAGGTTTATCTTGGATGTGTCAGTAGATTTATCTGACGTATTGAAAACAGTTTTTATAAACATTGTCTTCATCATACGATATATTAGTAGGCATGGTATGCAAACCTCTTTGATAAGTCTTAAGAAGCTTAATCATTAATTGTCTATTTCAAGTGGTATAACACCATTAGATGTATGACAAAAGTCTTAATTTCTTACTTATTCTAGACATGCTTTCGTGAAAGATGTTTATTTGATATCATTTGGGGGTATATATTGATGGTTTCCTCTGTTATACGTAAGTATAGACCTGACTTCTATTAATATATACTTTAAACTTAAGCAAACACAAGTCAAAGTACTTGCAAAGTCTTTCAAAATAAGATACCTTACAAGGTCACCAAAATGGCTTGATCAAGTCTGGTTTTGCTTAAACCTGAATCAAGCTATGTCGCTCTGTTGTACGTAAGTACAGACCTGTCACCGCTGACTTGATTCTTAAAATTGATTTTCTTATATTCTATCTGTAAATGGAAACATGGTCTATGTCTTAAGTTAAGATGTATATCTATGGTGGGAACTACAGCGAAATGCACATACCAATAATAATAAAATACTTCCTAGATGTGAGTATAACATGTTTAAGTGGATCAACATACTAATAATCGTTTTGAAATAATTTTTATAAAAAGTGCTTTTAATATGTCAAGTAAATTTAAAGAGGACAAATATACTGATGATCGAAATAACACTTACTGTTTCTAATAAATGCATGTTATTCCAATATGATCCCTAACCAGACTTTATCAACTCTGTCACCAAAAAGAATGTGTTACTTTTGTAATTCTAAATTTACATTCTTGTATGTCTTTTATTTTCTCTAACTTAGTATAATTTTAGTTATTATCCAAGTTACAATTACATTTTCAAATTTGAGTACCGAAATCACACTGCGAAAATCGAAAAATCGCCAATTTTTCACTAAAAGTGAACTGTGCGTCACTTTCATAAGTGACGCTGCAAGTGACGCATACGATATTGCGTCACTCACTTTAGTGACGCAGTAAGTGCCGGGGTAAGCTTCGCTATAAGTGCCGGGTTGAGTGACGCATACTAGGGTCGGTGTATAAATACCCCTTCCCTCGACACTCAACCTCACCACTTTTCAAATTACTATAGCGTCACTTGCTCTGACACACCGACACTTATACTGTCTCTGCGTCACTTCCCTCTGTGCGTTTTCTTCGATCGATTCGTGCTTTCTGCGGCTTTCTCGTGCATTCCTGTGGTTTTCTCTTGTTCCTCTCATTCAAACGAACCTAGTGGTACTTATTTTAACCTTTTTCCTTTGATATTCATGCTGTAAATTTAAATTAGGGTTACGGTTTGGTTTTAACTTTGAAATCGTTCGATTAAACATTTGATTTGATAATGTTTTTGTGTAATAAAGGGTGTGTAATCCTCGTTTTTACCATGCGCACACCCTGGTAACTTTGATTTGAAAAACCCCCAAATTTGAAATCTGGGTATGAACAGTGACACGATGATCTTCATCGTTGCGTCACTTCGTGCGTCACTTACCTCAAGTGACGCTGTTTGGTAATTTTGAAAGCTTAAACCGTCACTTAATAAGTGACGCTTGTTTTTGCGTCACTTCTTAAGTGACTCGTGTAGTGACGCATAAACTTGTTTTAATTGTTAAGACCGTCACTACTTCCAGTGCCGCCTCTTATATGCGTCACTACCCCAAGTGACTGTCTAAGTGACGCTTATTCCTATACGTCACTTTAATCGTCACTTCTTAAGTGACTCTTTTAGGATACCGTCACTATGATAACTGTCGCATGTTCTTCACCCGTCACTTCGTAAGTGTCGTATAATTTAAATCACCAAATACAAACGTCACTTACATCAGTGACGCTTGATAGCGTCACTTCCAAGAAGTGACGCTATACTTTGATTTTAATTTTAATTACTATACAATACGACACTCACTAAGTGACGGTAGTGGCCATGCGTCACTTACCATAAGTGACGCCTAAAGTCAAAATTCGTTTTCTAACCCTTCTGTGTTCGGGCTAACTTTATAACGATTTCGGTTATTTTTATTTGTATTTTTAGCTTACAGATGGCTGAACTTCAGAACTATTACCGCCGCACAAATACCAGACACAACATCACGGCTTTTCTCGAGTCTACGCATGCCAATTCAGCGCCGTTTAGGCCAATGATTGAATTTCTACGCCGATCGAGGATTTATTATGCGATTACGGCAACGACTCCTGTATATATGAACCAAATAGAGGAATTTTATGATCATGCAGTGATCCGGGTTCAGGGCGATGTTCCCCGGATTGTTTCGACTATGTTTGGAGAGGAAATCGAGATCACCGAGAACTCGATTAGACGGGTTTTACAGTTCAATGATAACTCTACGATGCCCTTCCCAACTACATTTATCTATGGAGGACTTCAGAGGATGGGTTATCCGGCAAACCAACTTTCCGATTTCAGGAAACAGTACCTCTGCAGGGTATGGAGGTATCTGTGTCATATTATTATAGTTTGCTTATCTCCGAGAAAGGGAGGTTATGATGCTGCTAGCCACTTGACGCTATCTCTCATGTTGGCCCTGATTTACAACAAACCGTACAACTTTAGCGGTTACATTTTCGGCAACATGGTTGAGAATATCCGAGCGGGAAAGGATAAATGGCTGCAGTATCCGAGGTTTGTGCAGCTTTTATTGAACGATCTGAACCTTGAGATAGCACCGGATCAGAGGTCTCTTCTTGTACCGACGCCTATGCTACTGCGAGTCTTCAACGACTGCAAGCTCGCGCCAAAGGGCGAGCCGGTTTTGGCTGATCGCGAACTCTTCGGGCACATAGTGAACAAAAACTATGTTGCGCCGCGCGATCATGGTTTTGAGGATGATGTCGTTCCTCCGGTCAACGAGGACGACTTGGTTGATACCGATATTGCTCAAGATTTAGAGGATATCGACCGCGTTGATCGAGTTGAGCCTGATTCTGACGACGGTGGGCCCACTCCTCCTGATTCTGAGGGTGACGTGCCACCTCAATCAGCTTTAGATGGGATTCAACTAGCTGATCCCCAACGCTTTAAGCGTATTTTGCGCCGGATTTCTGCTGGTCGGGTTCATATCCCGAGAAATGCTGGCAAGCGTCCTGCTGGGTCTTCGCCCTCTTACGCCGATTTACCTGTACGTCGACGCCAGCGGACTTCGATTGTTCTTGAGGAGCCTACTCAACATACTTCTCCTCAGCCTGCCACTGCTTCTATTCAGCAGGTTTTAGCTCAACTGGAGCTTTTATCGAAGCGTTTTGATGATCAACAGGCGATCATTGCAGCTCAAGCTTCACAGATCAAAGATTTAGAGATTAAAGCTGCCGAAGTGGACTCTCTCCAGCAACAGATAACGACTATGTCTTCTAGGTTGTTAGAATTGGAGTCAGTCACACTTGTTTCGGGGGAGGATAATCCCAGGGGAATAGAAACAAATGTAACTCCTCCCCCTGAACCTGAAAATGTACAACTGTCTTCTACTATGAATGAAAATATCTGTTTGGATTATTTTGTTGAGGTTCAAGGTCAGGCAAGACCTATTGCGGTTGATTATTCATTTGTAGATCTCACATATCTGTAAAACTTGATGAATGATAATAACACGATGCCTGAGGAAGAGGTGATGAATGATCCTCTGGCAGAGGATTATTTTTTTGAAGAAAATGAGGATATTGAAGTTGAGGGGGAGCAATTGCACAGCGATGAATGTTATGATGATGCTCCCATTATAGAATCGGACTCGTCTGAGGATGAATCGGAAAAAGAGGCAAACGAGCCATCAACTTCTACAACAAATCCGGATATTGTGCTTAAACCGGTTATTGAGGTACCGGTTACGTGTAAATGCTACAAAGTTAGAACTGATTACACGGGATTGATTAAGAGTTGGAAATTTGATGAGAACAATTCGGTTTTTATGATAAAGAGGAGCGACGGCATTCAGTACTTTAATATGAAGTTTTACAAAATAAGTACTTTGCCGAAGTGTGAGCATCAAAGGTTAGCTCAGATACCCTTGATCAACCGGTCACGAGATTCAAGAGCAGACTTCTTTCAGGTGATTATACGTCGTGAGATTAATAGTAAAAAGTACAACTTGATAAAGCCGACGTTGGGTATGAGGTACAAGTTTAAAAAGAAGCTAGATCCGATTACCCGACAACCTATTGTGAAGATGATCTATCCACCAGCAAAGTGTCTACAGAAGATACCTTTGGAGATCATCCCGTTAGATTTTTTGAATAGGTTGGTGTATTGGGAATATGATGATGTTACGGGTGAAGCTGTGATAGTATTCATTCCAAACACAGAACCAGCTACAGACCCGGAGTCTTCAAATGCAGATACAAAAAACAACGAGAAAACAGCTTGGGATGCTGTTCAGCCTAAGAAGAGGTCATTATGGGGTCTTAAGAGAAAAATATTTTGCGTTTTTGATCCATTAAGTTTGATCAATCTTTCTGCTCAAGATATGATAAGATTACATGAAAACAGAATTGAGTTCAAGACGAAAGATAGAGCTGAAGCGTTAAAATTTCAGAAGATCGTGGATATCTGCGTCGCCAATGGAGTACACGCTGGTGGTGTATTTCCAGCTGGCTGGAAGTGAAGACTTGAAGATTTTTGAAGACCAAGCTGAAGACACGGGGGAGTTTGTTGATGCATCTTTGAGTGTCTGTCAGTTGGTCTATCGAGTTGTAATAAGTGTCGTCAGTTACTTAATAGAAATATAGCTTTTGTATAGTGCGACACTTGCCTGAGTGACGCATTGCGACACTTGCCTGAGTGACGCATTGCGACACTTGGTTAAGTGACGCATAGCGACACTTAGGTAAGTGACGCATGAAGGCGGCCACATGCGACACTTCCACAAGTGACGCATGTCGGCTGACTTTTAGTATAAATACAAACCTACGGGTTTCCAGCTAGGGTTGACGAAACCCTAGCACCATTTGTCGACTAAGCAACTTTGTAATCATTCCCAAGCAGTTATACAAGCTGATATATACGGTTTCATTGTTGAAATACTTTTGTTCGGTTTGTGTTTGTTAGCCATACATGCAATTGATTGATTCCGCCTTTCAATTGTAGTCAATAGTCATCTAGATCCACGTCCAAGGGAACTCTCAATGATGATGATAGATGCTAGTTGTTGTTGTTGTTGTTGTTGATGATGATGATCGAGCAAGAAAGAGGCCGAGAGATAGAGCAGAGAGTAGAGATAGATAGTTGTGTCATGTGTGTGTGAATTATTTGGGGTCGGTTGATTATAACCGGCCTCCAATAATTGAGGTAGATTTGTATTTTCGCCCCGCGTTCGCGTACCCGATTGTAAAGTAGTACAATGTTTAAAATAATAAATTTCTAAAGATAAAATCGTATAAGTTTTTAGTCGAAGTATTTCATAAAAATACTTTTAACTATATATAAAAATATGTCTTTATCTCAATTCGTTTTGACGGATAGTTTTCTGTGTTCAAAATGTCTTTAAATTTGTAACGGAGTAAATAATTATTATTCTCGACAATAATACTTTATTTGAAAATGTTTTGCACCAACGTCCATTTTAAGTTTTTGTGTTCTGTCAGATTCGTATATACATGATTATTAAATAATCGTTTTGAGTTATATATATAATCATACATATAATACTTGTACACTTCGGTATTTTGAGTATATAATACTTGAAATGAAAAGTTTAAATTTGGCTGAAAAATGCGCTTTTTGACCGGGTGTCACAGTAAGTAACCATCTGCCTCATTTATGTGTGGATGGTACAAAAAAATAAAAAAAATAAATAAATTATGTATTCTTCAGGGTAATACTCGTCACTCAAGCACTAGAATACCAGATTATCATAAGCGTCTTTAAAACACATTTTAAATAACAAACGTAAAAGATGAGAATGGAATGCAAGATACCGACTCATGCAATAGCTGCTTAGCCGAACTTTGAGGACCATAATAAGTAGCAGTGTCAAAATGCAAAGGTTGGGAAACTGGTCAAAAGAGGGTAAGGCTAGGCATACATATATGTAAATATGATGATATGATATACGATTAAAACAAATGAGAAGATTGTATGCATAATTTGTTGTGTATGGATATATCCACCCTAAAAAATATCATGTATTTATAATTGATTTACCAAAAAATCTTTTATAATTTTTGAAGCATACAAATACGTACGTACTCATGACTAAGTGCGGATAAAAAATAACATTAGAATAAATCCTTAAAGTTTCAAAGCGTAATATTATCCAACCAGGGTAGAATAATATATTTTCAGCCAGACCACCTACTAATATCCCAAAATGTAAAATGGTCAAAACAAATTTTGAATACTAATACTCTAAAAAGGTAGTTTAAAGAAGAGAGAAATATAGGTTTTGGGAAAGGGTTGGAAAATTTCATTGTTGTTTTGCAATTTTTTAATAATAAACTATATGGATTATATTTTAAACTCCAAGGACTATACTGAAATCTAAACAATCATGTAAAAAAAAGAAGCTGAGATTTGAGGGCCCAAAAGGGATCCAACCAAAGCAATCAAACACGATTCGCCCACTGCCACCTACTCGTAGACATCAACATCATCACCCATCAAACTAAACAAGTATGCAGAACATTATACGCAGATTTGGAAAATATGCATCTAATTACGACGAACATACATTTGAAATGTAGCAATAAATGTGAAAGAAAATAATAAACTCACAGCAGTTGGTGCAAACATAGACTCAGGCGACTCTAAAGGCAAAGGAGCCCTTATTTCACTTAGTGGAAGGAGATTTTCAACTCTCTGCTCTACTGAATGCTTCTACAAGTGGTTTGATATGTGACGCCACATCATTTCTAAACTATATTGAGTAGCTCCACTCCTCTTGTACACCATTGAAAAGACATCTAAATGGCAAGCCATCTATATACCCTTTACATGCCATTAGGATATCATCTGCATGTTTACGAAAATGCCCTACCACCAAATCCTCAAAATACCGCATGCATCATTCAACAACATTATCTCATCAATAGTCAACCATCATATAAAACAAGAGGATATGCAGATAAGAACTCAAAACCATACCATAGGTAGTTTGTTCATGATAAACACCATTGTTTTGAGCGAATTTATAAAAGTATTCTCATTGTATAGTAAGGAAGGCATTTCTACGATTACAGATTTTCTATCTCTTACACTTTCAAGTGTGTTAATGTATGGCTCTGGCATCAAAATCCGATCATGTATAGTAAGCAAAAGCTGCAACATATTCGAAATGCCAGGAACCATATCATAGATTCTTTTACACGTAGTCTTTAAAAACTATGGAGTTAATTTGAACTTGTGATTTTAGCCAATCAACAAGCTCATATATTGGAAATATAGGTATTGGAAAATGATGCACAAGTTAAACTGTTGAGACATAGATTGTGACAACAAATCTAGCTTGAAATAGGACTGGTGTATTTGTTATCATGTTTGTACATTGGTTTAGATTTGTAAATAAATATTTGTTTTGTTATTAATATTCGTTAAATATATTAGTATATTAAAGTGTTAGACGAATATCGAAAATGAAATAAATATGCATAGCGAGTCGAGATCTCAAGTCGCAAGGCATTACGATGCGAGATGAGATCTGAACTCGCAGATCAAAGTAAGCTTAACGAGCCGAAGCGAGTGTGGGCTTGGGCTTGTGTGCGAGTCGAGTAAACTCGTAGGCCCAGTAGCTGCGAGTTGAGATGAGATATTTAAATGATTTTCGTTTAGAAAATCATTAACTTTTGCGATCAGAATCTTAACCTGCGAATTTAGAAATCCAGAGAAAACGTATTCTAAAGGATAGGCTTTAACGTTTAATTGTTTAAAGCTAAGTAATAGTTAACCTAAACGCAAACTTATTCGTTATAGTAAGATAACACCGTATTAAGGGATTCCGCAGCTTAATACTACAGATAACGAAGTTATCGATCCTAGAACTAGGGACTTACATCTGGTATCAGAGCTTTCGGGCTAAATACGAGTAAGTTTGGAGTTTTTGTGATTATCGCGTTTGATTTCGGATTGTTTTTACGTGCATTAGTACATATTAATGATCAAAATCATTCTCTGGACGATCTAGGATTTGTTTACGGATGAAATTTCCAGTTTCAATCATAAAAATACCAAAATTTTTCATTTTCGGGGTTTTTCAACCGTTTCGCGAGTTGAGATTAGGGTTTCAGCTATATCTGCGAACCGAGTTGAACTTGCAAACTGAACACAGTTGTGCGAGTCGAACCAAGCTGCGAACCGAGATCTCCTGCGAATCAAGATCACTTGCGAGTTGACATCTGTTGCAATCCGAACTGAGATTGTCAAAGTGAAGTTTGCGAGTCGAGCTGAGATTGCGAATTGAGCTGAGTTGTGAATCGAGATTAATCTGAACTCGTAGAACAGTATGATTTTTTCAAGATGTCTGATTTAAGTAAAATGATTGAGATGGAACACGAGGTTGGAAAATCTAATGTTTCCACCTAAATTGTAAATACTTGAAGAATATTACAGTTGGAGAGTACCCAAGCTTGTATTCTGAAATGAAAGAGATAGGGATTCCTAATCAATGTCTATATTCATGCTTTATCTCACAACTTGAGCCTAAAAATGTTCAAATGGCTCTGAAGGAAAGTTCGTGGGTGGAAGCAATGCAAGAAGAACTATCTCAGTTCTCAAAATTACAAGTATGGGAGTTGGTTGACCTTCCAAAGGGAGAGTATCCAATTGGAACTAGATGGGTATTTAAGTGTAAGAGAGATGATCGGGGTGTCATTACTCGCAATAAAGCTCGTCTAGTGGTTCAAGGGTTTAATCAACAAGAAGGAATAGATTACAATGAGTGTTTTCACCAGTTGCTAGGCTAGAAGCAATTAGAGTATTCTTAGCATTTGCCTCATTCAAAGGGATAAAAGTTTATCAGTTGGATGTTAAGAGTGCCTTTTTGTATGGCAGAATTGAAGAATTGGTGTACGTTTCACAACCACCAGGGTTTGCAGATCTTGACTATCCAGATAGAGTATATCGATTGAATAAGGCTCTATATGGATTACATCAAGCACCTCGGATGTGGTATGGAACACTATCAACGTATCTACTTGAGAATGGATTCACAAGAGGATCAATTGATAGTACACTTTTTGTAAAGTCGAAGAAGAAAGACTTTCTACTTGTGCAAGTGTATGTTGATGACATTGTCTTTGGATCTTCTGATGAAAAGATGTGTCAAGAATTTGAGAAAGTCATGAGAAAAAGGTTTGAAATGTCTGCAATGGGAGACTTGAATTTCTTCTTAGGATTGCAAGTTGATCAAAAGAAGGATGGACTCTTTATTCATCAATCTAAATATACACATGAGCTATTGGAATGCTTTAAGATGGATGAAAGTAAGGTCTACAATACTCCAATTCCAGTCAATCATAACCTTGGACCAGATATATCGAGTGATAGCGATGTGGATCCAACTCTTTATTGAGCCATGATCGGATCACTAATGTATCTAACTGCCTCTAGGCCTGACATTATGTTTGCTGTTTGTATATGCGCAAGATATCATGCTAATCCGAAAGAATCACATATGCAAGCTCTGAAACGGATCTTTCGTTTCCCCAAAGGGAAACCGAAGCTGGGACTTTGGTATCCGACTGATGGAGACTTAGATCTCATAGCTTATACTGATTCGGATTATGAAGGATGCAATCAGAATAGGAAGTCTACAACCAGAGGATGTCAATTCTTAGGAGGTAGATTAGTATCCTGACAGTGCAAGAAGCAAAGCTCGATAGCCATTTCTACATGTGAAGCTGAGGATGTTGCAACTGACAGATGTTGCTCTCAAGTACTTTGGATCCAACAACAACTGCGGGATTATGGGTTAAACATAACCAATACTCCTATGATGATTGATAATGAGTCAACAATGTCAATCACCAACAATCCGGTGAAGCACAGTAAAACTAATCACATTGATATTCGACATCATTTTATTAGAGACTGTGTTGAGAAGAATTTGATAAAGTTAGTTAAGGTTCCGTCATTGGATAACTTAGCAGACTTATACACAAAGGCGTTCGACAGAGCAAGATTTGAGACGTCGGTTCAACTAAATGGAATGAGAAATCCAGAGTGATTAGTCTTCCAAGGGTATTTTTGTAATAGTTAGTAGTAATTTTTATGTACTTATTAAAAAAAGGGGGGGGGGGGGGCGGGCGTATGGCATTCATTTGTTTGTTACCTGAGGAGAATCGCCTTCATTAAAAAAGATAAAAATCATTTTCTTTAAAATTGTTTAAGTTTTTATCTGCAAAAACTATGGGAGATGATAGTACATTAGAAGAATAAGCTTCACAATAATAAGCTTAAGTCCTAAGTATGATGTGTTAGTAGGTTCAACTAAAGCTACATTAAAACGACAGCTGTTTCATCAGGTATGTATTTATATTTATTTGATTATACACCTTTTTCCACAAGTTATAATTTGCGTGTCTTAATCATCTAGACCGCTTCATCATATGATATACTGGTAGGCATATTATGCTTAGATTTTTGAGCAATTAAGAAACTCTAATTTTACGTGTGAACTGCTATATAATGTATGACATAAGTCTTAATTGTTGAATGAAGGTACTGCCATACACTGTTATCTATAAAAAAAAAGGGGATACAAAGTATTATAATTTCAAAAAGGTGAGTTATATGTTTCTAAAGAGCATCATTTAGTAACCTCTACATTACATATGAAAGATACAAAGTATCTAGTGTCAAGTGTATGTTATATGCTTCTAAAGGACATCATTTAGTAACTTCTACCTTTCAAATAAACGATACAGTGTTATATGTTGTACTTGAATTCTTCAGTATGTTGTATAGTGGAACACATTAGATATTGTTCACTTTAATAATAAAAGGTTTGCTCAGAAATCTATGTTTAATTTGTTTATGTGGATCATAATACCGGTAATCGTCCTGAACTGTCTCTCATATCAAATATTCACCTTAAGTGAATAATGTATGTTTCAATTATACTATGTGGATAAAGGTATCTAAGATATACTTTTATAAATATGAATGGATTAATGATAAAATAGGTTGTAATTTTATTGTAATTTATTTGGATTTCATGAGGTATGTATACTAACAATCTACTTATACTTTAAATAAATTTAAATAGCCCGTTCTTGCTAATATGATCCCAAAGCAGATACATTCTTAGTCAGTTATATATTTTTTTATTGTATTTTATTTCAAGTGATTAATAAAATGGTACTTGATACCACTGTTAGTTTATATGTGTTATGATTTATTTTTAGCTTTATTTTAAAGTTATTTTATTTTTTTACCCTTTGGAATTAAGTTATAATGAATTATCTCATTTATGTTGAACAATTGTTACACATACAAGTGAAAAATAATTTTATTTTAGACTTGTTTAAATATATGGGTTTTAAATCTATACTTAGTATTTAAATTCGCGTTTTTAAATTTAATTTTGCGAGTTTGACTAGTCAAACCTGCAGATCGAGTTCAAATATTACGAATCGAGTACAGGGTATAAAAAGGGGTGCGGTCTAACGATTCAACACCACCGAACCCACTTGTTATTTGCGAGTTCACTCTTTACGTGCGAGCCGACTGTGTGCGAAACGAGACAAAACTTATATTTCGTTTGATTTTGATTTCACATGTTAGGAAATGAGTTTTTGAGACCGTAGGCTTTATACAACATTCGATTGCGAACATCTTGAGGTATAGTACGAACATTTTCATTGCATATTTAACTCGAAATCGAAGTTTTTATTAACTTAGGGCTTCGGTTCAAAATTCAAACGATTAACATAGATTAAGGCTGTTATTTAACAAGAATATTAAGGGGTAATGTTAAACGAACCTTAATGAATGTAAATGAATCGATAGATTGTGTTAAAATTGACATATTAATCGATTTTGGTGTTAAACTCGTTGCGGCTATTCATACAGCGAATCGATTTTTGGTTTCAACTCGCAGAACAAACGAAGCGAGTTGAGATACTACGCGTGTTGACTGTTTGACCATGCGAGTCGACTTATTTGTTGACTTGTTGACTATGCGGATCGAGTAGGTCTGCGGATCGACTTGCGAGTTAAAGCTGCGGATTGATTGGTTAGCGAGTTGATTTGTTTGCGAAACCAGTTGCGAGTTGAGTTACATTTTTGCGAATCCAACAGTTATAATTTTTTTAATAAATTGTAACTTAAACCTTTGAATTAAGAGATTTTAATACACGTTAAAAAAATTTAAACTATCACTTGCAACTTGAACTTGTGATGTAATAAATTATAATTATAATTTTTGACTTTACAAGTTTACTAAAATATGTTATGACGTAAGAATTAAATATTGATACGTAATAACATATATTTCATATATATACTTTTGATTCTATAATAAAAGGTTATATATATACATATATATATATATATATATATATATATATATATATATATATATATATATTGCTCTAACTTATGACCATAAGGTAATAAGTTACACATATTACTTATATTAGACTTGTGATGATAAATGTGACAAGTTAAATATTATTGGAATTCATTGAATATACTAGATCATACCCGCAATTTTGCGGGCTGAATAAATTTTCTAATACAAAAAGAAGTTGCTTAAAAATGGGAAAATTTCGCATACCACTATAATCCTTGAAGATGTTTGTTAAAATAGCGTAGATAGGTTAGATTCTAAAATAAAGTATAGCTTCAATAAGATAAGATAAAATTGAGTAACATAAAGATTCATAGTATCGTGAATCACCAAACATTCGTAAAATAAAAGATATAATAACATTGATCACTGAGTTTTTAAATGATTCTATTCGACAATATTTCTCGTAATGAGCATTTTGATGTTTGTTTTAATCGATTCGACAACATACTTGCTTTGCTGAGACTATCTTAGTTTTTTTAGCTTCTTCTCTCATTATTTCTTCAAAAGCTAACAAATCCTTAACGCAGTCCTGTAAATGAATGTATTATTTATGGTGAAAAATTAACCTAATGCAAGAGAGCCAAAAAATGTATTACCTTTTGTTGTTCGTACACTTCACTCATGAGAGAACAATGAGAACAATGATCTTATTATCTGTGTAGGTGGCAAAAACAGCAATTATGGAACTGGTTGCTTTTGCTCGACGAAGACACATCAATATCAGGTGACTCACTCTTACGCTTTAGAGAAAATGGAACTGGAGTTGTGTCTTTGGAGAAAATATCAGGAGGTGACTCACTCTTACGCATCAATATCAGTGCAGTTTTCATATATTATACACTGAGGAAAAAGTGTACCTCCAGCAAATCATAAATCATACCATTAAGCCAGCTTACTATATGTCACTAAATACCCACGTTGTGTGAATCGAGTCATTAAAAGATCAAAAGCGAGGGTAGAGTTGGTGTTTGGTACCTATTTGTAGTCCATCAGGTGCCTCAGTAGTAAGATGTCAATTCCATGATCTGTTTACTTGATAAGATGCCTTTATTTTATATCCAAAACTCTTCTAGTGACCACATGATTACCTTAGATCTTAAATAACCCACAAAGGTCAACCCATTCAGAGTTATTTTGTCTACTATAAAGTTGGAAGCGTTTGCCCCGGCTTCCTTTAAGCAGCTAGATAACAACTTATATTTTGCATACATGTAAAAGCACTTGATAAGTCACTAAGATCACATTAAATAAAGAAAGTTAAAAGTACATATTAATGTACCATTTATAATTATATTAACATACACAATGTCACGTGGAAAGTTGCAAAACTCTCTGCGTCTTGTATTTAAGTCTCTTTCTGAAAGATTTCTAACTTTAATCGGTTTCTCAGAACGATGGAAAAGTATATTTAGTTATCATAAGCCTATAATAGAAAATATAATGTCTACCTTCTCTAATAAACGAATCACGAAAAATCTTCTTCAACTATGAATAATCAGGCTGTACATCAAAATTGCATGGTTTATGTATTGTGAATACATAGTGTATAAAAATCAGGGAAGGAATTGTTCAGATGCGTTTTATTTTTTAGATGTATAAAAATCATTCTAATAGAATACATAGTGCTCACCTGTAGATTTTGAATTTGGAGGAAACACATACAAAAGTATGAAATAATTAACTCATTTGATTAATAGTGATCAATATTATCCAAGTAAAATCATTTACCTTTTGAGAGGTGGCACATCAGGTCATCCGACCCGACCTTTCCATGGATGCAAGCACGTCAATAATGTTTGTAGCTATCAGCCACTAATTTGAAGTTATGGCAATTTCTTGCTAATAGCTTCAGAAGCATGTCAAAGGCTAGGGTCAAAGTTTATATACTACATGCTAACATGATAATTTAAAAGATTCTAACCAATGTTCAAAACTTTAAAATAGGTTAATGAGTAAAAAAGAATGTAAGTAATAATTATTGTTAATAAGTGTGTAAACCTACAGCTTAGCAGCATGTTGCCTTAGAAGCAAATCCATCCCTTAAAGCTTCAAGGAAATATCAGGTAGTTGCCTTTTAAACCAAACCAGTTCCATGAAAGCTACATACAAATTGAGCAAATAAGTAAGAAACAAAACCTATAATGAAATAGATCACTATGATAAAATCACAATAAACTCTTAAAAACTCAGAAATAACGACACATAAGCATAAAAATAAATTATTCCAATTGTTAGAACCTGGGCATTTAATCAAATACTTGGTGGGCAAAACATCGGAGATGAAGATCTAAATATGAAACTCAGATTCTTAGCACCCCCAATCCTTTACAAACTTCATAGAATTGAAATTATTAGTGCCATGAAACCTAATTGAATCAAAAGAATATAGTAAAAAAAAACAGTAACAACATATATGTGTACAGCAATAAAACTTACCAGATTTTTTTTCATCATCAAAAGAGCATGGAGAACACTCCATGCCAACACCAACGTTTGATTCTTGATTTCGGGGACTTAATTTAGCCATATGTCTCACTTTGTGATAATGATTAAGAAGTAAAACATTCATAATAGGGAACCTACTGAAATGAAATCAAATACTATAGCAAGGAAAATGGGAAATCAATTATACGATAGACTTTGGGAATGAAAAAAACACATACCTATAAAAATCAAATTCTCAGTTACCACCCACTTAGAGGTTTAACGGAGATGGTGAATAGACATCAACGGCTAAGAAGAACATCAATCGTATAATCATCTTTTATTTGAAGATGATGAGGTAATCCTGAATTGCAGATATCGGAGTTTCATTACCGGTAGAGGAAATTACGTTTTGTAGCTGTGAATGAAAGAAGGAAAGATAATAACAAAGGAAAGCCAATAATGTTTTTTAATGTTGATGATTTTGCAATATCCCTAAATTTAGATCCAAAGTTTGAATTTTGATTTTGAATTTCAAAAAATACAAGAACTAAAAAATTGGTTGTCTAGTTTTGGATAGCAGGTTGCAGAAGGCGTGAATTGTGGAGGCCTAGGGGTAATATAGTAATTGACTAATAGGGCTATATAATTATTTGGTAATCATAATTAGGTGGAGGTTAAAACATGAAAGCTAATTTAAATTTTGATTAGGTAATACCACTGTCTTATAATAATAAAGAGGGATATATAATTATCAAATATAATTGTTAGTTAAGTTGTTATACTTAATAGTTCAATTATGTTTGTCGATTATATAAGTTTTATAAATTTAGAACTAAGATGTTTGATGATCGTTACCATTCATAATACATTGTAGTTTAACATTTATTGTATCTTGTTAACGTGTACTAATTGTTGTCATCATTTGTGTTTTATATAGATATGTTGTGACAATTTGATAAAGCTCACAACATTCTTGTTGATCTTGATCTTTCGGCACGCAGAGCTAACAAAGTAGCTCAGATGCTTACATTTTTGGCTCATTCACGTATACGTTATGCCATTACAGAGCTACCACCGATCTCTCAGACAATACTGAACGACTTCTGGGATGGTATTCAGTATGATGAGACAGTTAATCCTCCGGTGATACGTACAACGATCAATCAGCTACCGGTTGTCTTTTCTGCCTCTGATTTAAGAGAGATTTTGCGGCTAGGTACTTTAGACCAAGAGGATGGTCCTACGGAGTATCCTATGGATTTTATTGAGGGTGCTCTAGGTTGTATGGGCTATACGGGTGAGAGACGAGGACGTCAATTCCAAAAGCCTCTTGTTCTTGGCCAATGGAGGTTTTTATGGCACGTTATAGTGACAGTTTTTGGACCGAAGAAGGGCGGTTTTGAAGAGCTGAGCCCTGCTCTCATATCGGTTGTGCTGTCACTGGATTATAATAAGCCATACAGTTTTTCTGATTATCTTTTTGGTGAGCTGGTACGTCAGATTACTAGTGCTGCTAGGAATCGCTTTTTGATTTATCCAAGATTCTGTATGATGATTATCCGTGCTCGTCTTCCGGATCTTGTTATCCCTGAGCCACACTTAGTTGTGGATACTATTCGGCTCAGAGGATACAATGCCATGTTTCAGCAGACAGTTCGTAGAGAAGGTATTGTTAAACCTGAGGAGAGAGATCTTTTCGGATATATTCTCGATCCCAATTATGTTGCACTGCCAAATCATGGCTGGGCGGATGCTGATGCTGCTGTTGTTGTTGATGCTATTCCTGCGCCTGTAGCTGATGTGGTTCAATTTGAAGATCCACAAGAGCAACTTGAAGAGGTTCTGGAACAAGCTGATAGGACTGGGGAACAAGTGAACCCAGATATTGCTGCACAGTTGGTACAAGGTGTGCTAGGTCAGAATGATGATGCACGAGATCCTGTTTTGAGAGAAATAGATCAGTTTATTGCTCCTACTCAGGTATGTATTATATATTCAATATTCTTTATAGTTAATAAAAAAACGATATAGAAACTTAGATGATAGAGCTTTAAGCTAATCATAAAGTTTTAATATTATTGTAATTAGGAACCGATATACAGGGAACCAGAGGTTGATAGACCTACAAGTTCTTCGTCTGTGGTCCTACCTTCTATGGTATTATATGTTATTAACATATAGAACGTGCATGATAGAGCGTTATGCTAATCATTAATGTTTAATATGTTTAATATATAGGATACTAAGGCTGGTCCATCAGGTGAACGTGATGGTGAAACTACATCATATTCTGATTCTGATGATATTTGACCTATTTCACCGCCTGCTGGCATGATTCTTTATAGATCTGGACATATAAAGGATCCAAGTTTAAAAGGAAAACACACAGCTGATGATTTAGATCCTGATTTTAACGTGTTAGATGAGGATCTTGATGAGGAAGAAGAGATTTTGGAAACTCGGAGCCGTAAAAGGGCTAGAGACTCTACTAGACAATTGACTATTGGTCTAGGTTAGTTTATAAATAGTTAGACATTAATTATCTTGTTAGTTAATCAAGAGTTATCAACTAAGACATATTTATCTGTGATAGTTGCTCAGGATAGACCGCAGGATGAGCAGTTGTCACAACATGTGGTTACTGAACCGATATCTGTACCTACTGAGGTAAGGGATATAAGTTTAGTTCTACAAGTGTTATATAAATGATTAGAGATTGAGGCAGGGTAATCTGTAACAATTACTTATTTAATTTTATATAACTGGACAGGCTGAGATTGTAGATTTAGTACGTTCGGTACATTTTCCGACTACTAAAGCAAGTAGATTTACTGCTAGTCTGCTCACGACAGCTTTATCTCAACCTACTCCACCACTTACCACCGCATCTCATATTTCTTCACTTACACCACCTGAACCATCAACTATCTCTGTTACTCCTACAACTGATGCTGAAAGGATTACATCCTTAGAGTTGCGAGTTAAGGAGTTAGAGAAGCTTACTTCAAATATTCCAGAGTTGGTAGCTCATAATCTTCTTTTTGCACAGCAGATTCCTCAACAGAGTACATCTTACAAGACAATGCTGGAGACTCATACCACTTTGCTTCAAGATTTTACTACCCAGCGACTGAAGCTTGATTCCTTAGAACGTTTAGTGTTGAGAGTGAATTCAGGACAGTCAGCTCAGGGGGAGATATTGGTATATTTAGACTCTTGCAAACAAGATGAGCTAAGGAAGAAAAGAGATGATGACAAAGATAATGATCCCAGTGCACCGAAAGATGGTGAGCTAACTAGTCCTTTAAAGACTAGTGAGCAAACTATGATTCAGGGGGAGTCGGCAGGTGCAAGTGGTGAGGGTGCTGGTACAAGTGCTGCTGGTACAAGTGAAGCTGGTAAGACATCTTAGACTTGTGTAGTTATTTGTACTTAGGATTTAGTTGAATTATGATTGTAAATTATAATTGTAACTGAATAATTGTAACTTAATATTTTTTCTGGTAATATATTTGGCTTGAGATTATTATTACAAGTTAAATATATTAGAAATTATTTGAGTTATATATGTTATGTAGAATTTTGATCGAAAGTCTTCTGACTCATTGAGTAATCGAGCGGCGTGTCCCAATTAGTTTTGGCGTTCAAATTTCTATGATAACATATTTTAGACCTGAGAGTTTGTTATAACTGACAAGTTTAAAATGTAAAATCTTTAACTAGACAAAGATATATAATTTGAAGATATAATTGAAAGTTAAGTTTTTGAAAAATAACAGTTTAATTAAGTCTTGGAATTATATAAGTTAATTAATTGTAAACTTAAATGTTTGATGATTACTCACAATATATTAGAGTTTAAGTTTAATTAACATTTGTTAAGTGTTTTATAAAAGACTTAAGAAATTTTAGATTGATTCAGAGTAATCAATAAAATATTTATAAGTTATTTATTGCGTTTATATTATAGACTAATTACACGAAAGGATTAATAAAGAAATTCTTAGATTGATTCGGAGAAATCAATGAAGGAATTTAGATTGTTAATATTTATTTGTGTTTTTGTTTTCTAGGGATTGAAATGCTTGATCTATCAGATTCAGAAGATGATTTTCTTGATGAGATAGATGAAGACATTAATTATGATTTGGAAGAAGGAGAGTTTCAACCACCTGAAGATTGGACTGCTGTTTTAGAGATAGAGCTAGACATGGGTGTAGATCCAGATGCAAATTATCGGTTGACATTTTGACTATGACCTGAAGCTTTTGGCGATTAAAAGGTTTGACGGAGTTCAATATTTTGAGAGAAAGCTTGTAGTGTTCAGTTCTCTACCTAAATATGAGATTCGAGACTTGGCTCGATTATCTTTGAAGAATCCAGATAATGATTTTGTTGGTGGATATGTAGTACATGTAATCAAGACCGAGGTTCGATCATGGAAGTTTGAGAAGATTAAGCCAAGGAATGAAAAACGATAAAGTTAAAGGAGAGAAGTCAAAGGACTGGAAGGAGAAGGAGAAAGAAAGTGTATCTAGCTGTCAAGTGTGTTCAGCAGATTCCACTGAAGACAATGCCACATGATATTCTGGGAAATATGAAAAGTTGGCATGTGGATTCAGAGACTGGAGAGGCTGTCATGGTTGAAGCTGATGATGAAGTTGAGGGTGGTGAACGTGAGATTTTCAGAGTTTATGACCATCGACATCTAATGAACATGTCAAAGAAAGATTTGTTGAAGTTAAATGAGAATAGAATCTTGATGACAGAAGCATGGGGTTATTTAGCACGAGATTATCATATTGTAACATCCTCAATTCGGGCCTAAAAGTTTTAAAATATTTCCTAATTTTAAATGATTATTTAAGTTGTTAGGAAATAGTTTTGGTTTGATTTATTTGAAAATAAATAGGTAAAAGAGTCACAGGATTTATTGTGAAAAATGAAATATTATTTGTTTTAAATTGTCGAACCTGACGGTAAAATAAAAATATTTTGTCCCACAGATATTTTCAGGTTCCAGACAATAGATTTAATACGGATATAAAATACCCACATATTAAAGTCAGTTAGTTTGGGGAAGCCGGCTTAAACTCTTTTAT
The DNA here is from genome assembly GCA_963422505.1 of Pseudognaphalium luteoalbum. Lineage (NCBI taxonomy): Eukaryota > Viridiplantae > Streptophyta > Magnoliopsida > Asterales > Asteraceae > Pseudognaphalium > Pseudognaphalium luteoalbum. The sequence goes on from OY730196.1 coordinate 57,949,620, forward strand.
TTCCCTAAAATTCAATTTATCTTCATTCTTGAGAACCTCCTGTGACAAAAACACTTTGATCAAATTAAAATTAACTAATTCCTTGATTTGAAGCAATACATCAGATTAGTATCATAATCATCATCTCTTTTCCTTCTAACATGTAAGTGTTCTCCTTCAAGACTAATTATGTAAACTTGGTTCTTGATGAGTTTTAATTAGATATTGTTATATGTATGAAATTGTGAGATAAGTTGGTATTTACTGATTGTAAGGATACTAATGTTTAATTTTGATAATGAATCAAATTTCTTGATTGTTATTCAAGTTTGTTTGAGTAAGAATTGGTTAGGGTACATATATGAGTATATGATTATGTAGTAGATTGAAGTTGAAATTTGATGTTAGAAGATGTTGTTTATTGTTGTGCTATGTTTATGAATGATATTTGAGGTAATTTGATAGATAAAATCATGTATTGTATCTGAATTATGTAGATTTGGGGTTTTGGTTCGAGCTGAGAACTTGTAGAAAGTTACAGGGCATCTAGGCTTAGGACAGACAGCCGATCGGCTGGACTTCAGCCTAACGGCTGGACTTCAGCCTAACGGCTGAAATAGAACAAACCGATTTCAGCATTTTATAATAGTCATAAAAGATGAACCGTAACTCCGTTTTTGACGTTCTTTATATCGTTGGAAAGGTAAAAGAGTCTACCTTTTGATGGTCATATTCTTGGAGTCTAAATATAAAAAGAATAAATTATTATTTTGGGAGGTCATTTGAGGACCGAAATTGACATTTTGGCATTTTCAGACCTTGTTTCGAGACTCTCTATGTTTCGGATTAGACTTTTGTTTTTTTTAGACAATAGAGATTACTTGAGTTGGGTAAATATGTTATGATTTGTATTTTGATGTTATGTACCAGCTAGATGGTCATGTGTAAGTTGTTTTAAGATCATATACATATGTAAGTATATTATGAAGTAATATGGTTTAATTACGACTTAGCGAATGTTTAGTTGATTGATAATATGTACTAATATATGTTATACAAATTATTATTGATTAGTGAGTTGCTAACTCATTGTTTTGTTGTATTCTCAGATTTTGAGGAGACTCAGTGATATTAGACTACTGAGTGACGTTTGAGGTATTCGGTGAGTGGATCGATAACCCTCAGTTTGATTTAGTTGTAACAGGTTTATTACAACGAGTGATTGTATTATTACTATTGTTTTAATTGCCATGAGTATAATGGTTTGTTAGTAATAATACTATGAATAGACTGTTAGCCTGATATGATGCTCTGATGAGTGTGTAGATATGTGATCACTTAATGTGTTGCCGTTGTGCATTGATGAGCTGCCTTGGGCATTGATGATATGGAGGCCAGCATGGGGCTGGGCTTGAGTTGCTATTGGTTGGATAACACAGGGTCTTAGTACAAGTATTATTGTCGTAGCCTGTGTTGTATGAGTTAATAGCACCAAGTAGTCGGTTAAACCTCTGTATGGGCCTACAGTTGGTTTTAAAGTGTTCTTTGAGGAAGTTACTCAAGAACCACCGGTCCTCTTTGACGCCAGTTGTTTGTGATGTGATAAGTTGTAAACAGATGACTAGTGTGCATATAATTATTTGTTGTGCAAAAGTTTGTTATGCTAAGTCAGTCTGTTGTTTATTGATTTACTCACTTAGCGTTGTGCTAATCCCCCACATTAATACTTCATGCGGGTTGTGATACTTGAGAAATTGTGGGTTAGTAGGAAGCTTTGGATTGGAATGGAATGTTTGAAGAACAAGCATATACTCTGATATCTGATTTGATTAAATCAGTAGTGTTTGAATTTATATAACACCTCGTTCGTAGTACTTTGATTTTAAGAACATTAAAATGCGGTGTATCAGGTTTGAAAAAGTTTATATACCTTTTGATGTAATGTATGATAATATATTCTAAATCTACGCTTCCGAGTCGAAAATCATTATTATAATGGTTATCAAATGAGGGGTGTTATACAGATGATGGTTAAAACTTGTATTAGAATGAAGATATACGCAGGAAGTAAAATTTACAAATGAAGACTAAAGACAAGCGTGAAGATAAAGATGCTAGAGATATTGTCAAGGGGGAGTCTGTTGAGACATAGATTGTGACAACAGATCTAGCTTGAAATAGGACTGGTGTAATTGTTATCATGTTTGTACATTGATTTAGATTTGTAAATAATATTTGTTTTGTTATTAATATTCGTTAAATATATTAGTATATTAAAGTGTTAGACGAATATCGAAAATGAAATAAATATGCATAACGAGTCGAGATCTCAAGTCGCAAGGCATTGCGATGCGAGATGAGATCTGAACTCGCGGATCAAAGTAAGCTTAACGAGCCGAAGCGAGTCTGGGCTTGGGCTTGTGTGCGAGTCGAGTCAACTCGTAGGCCCAGTAGCTGCGAGTTGAGATGAGATATTTAAATGATTTTCGTTTAGAAAATCATTAACTTTTGCGATCAGAATCTTAACCTGCGAATTTAGCAATCCAGAGAAAACGTATTCTAAAGGATAGGCTTTAACGTTTAATTGTTTAAAGCTAAGTATTAGTTAACCTAAACGCAAACTTATTCGTTATAGTAAGATAACACCGTATTAAGGGATTCCGCACCTTAATATTACAGATAACGAAGTTATCAATCCTAGAACTAGGGACTTACATAAACATCTTTATACAAGAGGTTAAGCACGTAAAGTCTTAGGGTAATTTGAGGTGAGGATGTTTCAATTGTGGTTAAACCATTATCTCACCTAACTTATTTATATCTCTATCAATCTAATGAACTCATTAAAGTGCTAGATTGTTGTGTTAGGACTTGAAAAAAGCACTTGAATTTTCTCAAGATTATGAAACTATTGGTGCTATCTTCTATATCATTTATTCATTAGTTGATCGATATAAATATTGTTTGATGTGAACTTGATTGGTTTCATATTTGTTTGTTTAGAACACGTTTTAAATTTACTATCTTCTAGCCTTTTCATTCTTTTAATTTATTGTACATAATAATGTTTGTACATATTCGTGCTAAGTCATTTGCAATTCATGAATAATTTTTCTAATGCTTATTGATAGGAGAAGGTGTGTGTGCTGCTACTGATCTTCTGTGTTTGTGGGAAGGGCTGATCAAGTTGATTTGTAGGCTGCTGATGGTGATATACAACTTAACATACATATAGTTGTAGTAAAGGTGAGTCGAAAAATTATTGTAGAAACGGAAATTTGAAGACATTCTAAATATAAATGGGTTGATTTTGGTAATGTTTTATATCTAACAAATGGGCCGAATGGGTCAAAAGGGTTTAAGGTTGTATTTGTTTAATGCATAAAGTTTCCATGTAATATTTTATAAACAAAATCATTTGAGATCGGAATTAACTATATATTTATATTCACATGTTCATGCCTGAACTCACATATTTCTAATTATACTAACCCTGCCTGACCTTCCCATTTCGACACCTCAGATCATCCATCATCTGTCACACCCCACCAAACGGTAATTACAATCAGTATTAACTAAGTGTGCGGAAGCTTTAATGACGTGGCGGGGCTGCGAACAGTAAATAGTACATACAAACTCAGAGCATATAGTTATCGGATAACTTTATTTATCAAGGATGCCAAGTTTAACAGTTGCTACAAAAGTAGTACGACAATGTATGTCGTAACAGTAGTAGTAGTGTTTAAAACAATAAGTTTTACAGTACATATGTTCAAAAACAAGATTTCATAAGTATGACTGTAGTGTTTGCAGTTATACAGAGGAAATCCATCAAAAGCTATCCCAAAAGTATGTGGCATCCTAAGTAGTCCAGAGTTGTCCATCCTGAATGCATGCGATTCTTACTTACGTAGCTAATTTCCTGTAAAACATAGAGAAAAGATGCCAACAAAATATGTTGAGTGAATTCACAGGTTTTATGTGAGTATGTGGTTTGTTAAACCAAGTTAGTTATACAAATGAAATGTTATTCATTTAAATAATCAATTGCATGTTTGCAAAGTATAAATTTTATAGGGTTGTTACCCTAAAATAGCGTTTTATGTGGGATGTTGTCCCAAAACATATTACTAGTTGTCTGCCAGTATAAAATAAGTAATCGGTATGTTTTCCAATATAAAACAGTTTGTAGGATTCGTTCTTCCTAAAATATGTGGGAAATGCTTAGACTTATGATCCCTCGCAAGGTGAGCTAAACCTTACGAGTTAAAGTAATGCGACCTAACCCTATAACCAAACCACAACCAAAACTTATGTTGTTTGCCTGTATGACATGTAAGTATACGCTCCTATCCAGAGGAGGTCGTCACGGCAATAGTACTATTCGTATACTCAGTGGCTAGAGTCACCTAGCTAATGGTTACAGTCTGCATGACATAAGGTCTTTCATGCATACATTTCAAGTCTGGGTCCGTACTAGGATACAGTGTCTAATTCCCAAAACAGTTGTGGAAATGTTATTCCATAAACAAACCATTTGTATGAAAGCAATAAAGCATTTATGTAGTTTGCTGCATGTGTTCACATGCAGTTTCTATGTTTACACCCCTATGTTTAAAAGCATAAAACATTAAAAGATGGGCTGTGAACTCACAGTAGTAGATGCGATGTGAAAGCTAGCAGAATTGTGTAGCGCGCCCAAGGTATGTTAACCTATACGCAATAACTGTATTACATAAGTACCTTGATTTGTCGAATCACTTTATGTTAATAATTTACTTGTTTTGAAGAATTTGTTAAATTCTTAAATTGTGCAAATAGTTGTTGTCATTATATTGAAATATCGTTATTATTTCTTCTGTCGTATTTCTCGTTAAATATATCCACATATAGGTTCTAGTTGTGTATCTCATATCAATGTCATTTGGTTCCCATTTGTACATATATATTCGTTGTATATATATATATGTATAATTATATACTTGTTGTATATTATATTTCGCACGTTTGTTAAACGTATATTCCCTTTTTGTATATATATGAAAATATATAGTTATAATTCAACACATTGACTTTGTCGTGTATGTATATATATATATTTATATATATTTAAGTTCTAGATACGTGATTTACGTATTAATATGTATATAAGTTTTATTTGACTTTAAACTTCTCATTGTATTCATTTCCGTTTATAAAATAAATAATGTCATCGTTATTGAAAAGTCGTCGTATATACATACATATAAATATATATAATTCATCTCATATAACTTGTTACATAATTATATTTCCGGTTTGAATTGGCGTTTTAAAGACTTCGCAACCCGTTGGGCTTGGCCCAATTGTTCGACCAACTTCTCTAAAACACACGACCCAAATATTAATTATAACTTGACCTAAATATAATTATAATTATTTTGGTCCATTTTGTTCAGCCTACAAGTTATAATCTTTTAACATTTTTATAAAATATTGACCCGTATTCGCGTACAATGTAGTACTAAATTTTGTATTCTAAAGTTTTATAAATTTTATAACTTGACAAGATTTGTATCGGGTAATCGATGATAATTTCTGTACTACAAAAGTTACGTTGTCTGTGGGTTAAAGATTATACCCGAAACTGATCAGTACCCAAACAACTCAAACCGTTCAGGTATCAAATTGCAACCCGTTCGGCTTAACACAACTAGCCGTTCGGCTCAGTTGGTTGAGCCGTTCGGCTCAATATCATCAGCCGATCGGCTGGCCCAAGCCAACCGATCGGGTTGGTTTGTCTCCGTCCCGTTGCACTCTGTTTGTGGTCTGTGTTCTATATACGTGTTTTTGTTTCGGATTCTAGCTCGTTTTTACACCTTCCCAATATCATAACATCATATATATTGTATTTTAACCACTTATTATTACATAAAATCATGTATCCATGTATGAATTTTGGGTTTTAAGTTTTGGTTTTTATAAACCCATTTCATGAACAATCAATAAAATCATCAAATTATCAAGTTATATACATGAATTATGATAGATAGATGTGTTATATAACGAAATTGAAGTGTAGAAATCAAACGAAATGAGTTTCCTTACAATGGATTTTGATGATGATGAAGAGGCCGTGGATGATGATGATGTTATTGTTATAATTTTGTTAAGTAATTTCCTCCTGCTACTACTTGTTGCTACTGGTTCTTTGGTGTTAATTTTTGAGAAAGAAAGAAGCAGAAGAAAGAATTGAAGAAGGAGATGAGGTGAATGATCAGATGAATGAACTGGGGGGATATTTTATTCAAACGAGTATGGCTCGTATACAGAAGTTGGTCTCACCGGTTATTGAGTTTGGTGGCAAATTTTGCCCCGTTAATTTCGGGTACGGGTATAATTACAGTACTATAAAATATAACATTTTATATTTTTATTTTGTAGATGCTCTCCTGGTTCATAATGTATAATTGGAATAATGAGATTTTCATTATTTTTGACAGTTGTATAATTTGTACATTATAAACATTCTGCGTGATCAATACGTGATTTGAACACAATATTATTTCGTTTTAAAATTTTTTCCATATATTAATTTTGTTAAATAATACTTTGAAATAGTTTGGGAACATTTTAGAGATGGTTTTTTTTTGTCACTCATTTCGTTAGCCTTTCGAATATTAAATGTGTGATTATGTAAATTACAAATTATGTAATACTTCTCGTATTATTATTTAGGGCTTGCTAGACTAATTTGACATCCAAAAGTTTTGTTTAAACTTTTAGCCAGGAAATTAGCGTAAGAATGCACATGCTTAAACTAATTGTTACCTAAATTGGAGAGTTGTCACATTCTCCCCCTGTTAGGGAAATCTCATCCCGAGTTTTAAGTCGTGTCGTGAGTCGCGGTCACACGTTCGAAAAGTTGAGGATACTTCTTGCGCATTTCATCCTCGCGTTCCCAGGTGAACTCTGGGTCATGTTTCGAGTTCCAACGAACTTTAACAAGCTTGATTCATTTGTGTCGAAGTTTCTACGTTTTCGTGTCCATAACTTCGATGGGTTCCTCCACAAAGTTTAGTTTTGAGTCAATGAAGACCTCGTCAGGAGGAATAATCAACGTTTCGTCTGATAGACACTTCTTCAAGTTAGATACATGAAAAGTGTCATGGATGCTACTAAGCTCTTGCGGTAGTTCGAGCTTGTAGGCGACATGACCAATCTTCGTAAGGATTTCGAACGGTCCGATGTATCGTGGGTTAAGTTTTCCTCGTTTGCCAAATTGTGCAACCCCTTTCCAGGGTGCTACTTTGAGTAGGACTTTGTCACCTACTTGAAACTCTAAAGGTTTCTGTCTGTTGTCGGCATAACTCTTTTGTTGGTCATGTGCTGTTTTCAATCGGTTAAGCACTTGAGATATCTTGTCCGTAGTTTCTTGGACTATCTCAGGACCTGATAATTGTCTGTCACCTAACTCTGCCCAACAGAGTGGCGATCGGCACTTGCATCCATACAACACCTCAAATGGTGCCATCTGTATGCTGGTGTGATAACTATTGTTATAGGAAAATTCGGCTAGAGGTAGGTGAATATCTCAATTAGCTCCAAAGTCTATTACACATGCTCTTAACAAATCCTCGAGCGTTTGTATCGTTTGCTCGCTTTGGCCGTCGGTTTGTGGGTGGTAGGCAGTACTCATGTCGAGTCTAGTACCCAATGCATGTTGTAGTGATTGCCAAAAGCGAGAAGTGAATCGTGCATCTCTATCAGAGATGATGGATAATGGCACACCATGTCGAGAAACGATCTCTTTCAAATAGATTCTGGTCAGTTTCTCCATTTTGTTCGTTTCCTTGATAGCAAGGAAGTGGGCTGATTTCGTCAATCGATCGACAATTACCCATATCGCATTAGCTCCAGATGTCGTTCTGGGTAATTTCGTGATGAAATCCATTGTTATTTGTTCCCATTTTCATTTGGGCATTTCGGGTTGTTGCAAAAGCCCAGATGACTTTTGGTATTCGATCTTGACTTTCGCACAAGTCAGGCATTTGCTAACATTGGTGGCAATGTCTCGTTTCATGCCAGGCCACCTATAGAAACCTTTCACATCATGATACATCTTATCTGCACCAGGATGTATCGAGTAGTTGGACTTATGTGCTTCGTCCAAAATCAATCGGCGCAATTCATTTACACCTGGAACCCAAATTCGGTTCATGAAGTACAACACTCCGTTGTCTTTGGTTTCAAGTTGTTTCTCCATTCCCTTCAAGGATGCTTCCTTAAGGCGTTCGGGAATGAACGCTAATTGTTGAGCGTCACGAATTTGAGTAATGAGATTCGAGTGGATTTTCAAACCTAAAGCTCGAACTCTGCGAGGTTTAATTCGTTCCTTACGACTCAAGGCATCCGCTACTACATTAGCTTTGCCCGGATGATACATGATTTCACAATCGTAATCATTCAGTAGTTCAACCCAACGTCTTTGTCTCATGTTGAGTTCTTTCTGATCAAATATATGTTGGAGACTTTTGTGATCATTGAAGATAGTACACTTTGTACCGTACAAATAGTGTCTCCAAATCTTAAGAGCAAAAACAACTGCTCCCAGTTCTAAGTCATGTGTTGTATAGTTTTTCTCATAAACTTTTAACTGACGAGATGCATAAGCAATGACTTTGTCGTTTTATATTAACACGCAACCCAATCCCTGATGTGAAGCATCACAGTAGACAACAAAGTTTTCTACTCCTTCGGGCAATGATAGTATGGGTGCGCTGCTTAGTTTCTGTTTCAACAGTTAGAAAGCATTCTCTTGCTTTCCCCCCAATCAAATTTCTTATCTTTTTGAGTTAGAGCGGTAAGTGGTTGGGCTATTTTCGAGAATTTCTCGATGAATCGTCGGTAATAGCCGGCTAGCCCAAGAAATTGTCGTATCTCAGATGGAGTTTTCGTGGCTTCCCAGTTCTTAATCGCCTCAATTTTGGATGGGTCCACATGAATTCCTTTGTTATTGATCTCATGACCAATGAAATGAACCTCACGCATCCAAAATTCGCACTTAGAGAACTTTGCATAAAGCTTCTCTTTCTCCAGTAATTCAAGAATCATTCTCAGATGTTTCTCGTGATCTTCCCTCATTCGTGAGTATATCAATATGTTATTGATAAACACAATCGCGAACTTATCAAGATAAGGTTTGCATTAGGGGTGGCAATTCGGGTCGGGTTGGGTTACTGGGTTCGGGTTGGCGGGTTGACGGGTCAGAATGATCAACCCGAACCCGACCTGATTTTATAATCGGGTTGAAAATTACAACCCAACCCAAAACCCGATAACCTGGACCCAACCCGAGTAACCCGATTTTTATTTAACTAAATAGGTTTTTGGGTTACTTTCGGGTCAAATGGGTCGGTTTTCGGGTTATTTTCGGGTCAAATGGGTCAGTTTTGGGTCAAATAGGTCGTTTTGGGTCGTACGGGTCAAATGGGTCATGTGGGTCAATTATCTCAAAAATAATAGGTAACCATTAATAAGCATAAAAATGGTTAATAATCATAACTAAAGTCTCAAGTTATATAGATAATTGTGCTCCATCATATATAGCATGTATCTCTAACATTAAAAATGTCATTTAAGTAACACAATCAATTTATATATACAATACATATGTAGAGGTTAAAAACTACGTAAAAGAAGGATAATGTTAGCTTAAAGTAAGGAAAATGATTCTGTAATGAACATTTTGAAAATAAATTATCAAATTTTAACTATTTAACTATAGGTGTTATTATATAATTGAAAATTTTATCACTCCCTACTCCCATATATAATTATAGGGTTTATTGTTTTGTTATGTATTAAACTTTACACTTTTTACTATTATAGGAAAAATTGCTAGTTGTGGGAATTTGGGCAAATAGAGGTTCATATGTTCTATATATTACCTAAAATATAAAAAAAATTAAAAATTTAATTTATATTTTTAGGTTTCGGGTCATCAGGTTGACCTGATGACCCATCGGGTTGACCCGAACCCGACCTGAAAAAAATCAGGTTGTCAGGTTTCGGGTTGGTGGGTCAATGAGTCAAAAAATCCTAACCCAACCCGAAATTTTTCGAGTCGGTCTCGGGTCGTGTTTCGGGTCGTGTCGGAAATTGTCAGCCCTAGTTTGCATACTCTATTCATGAGATCCATGAACATTGCTGGTGCGTTTGTCAGCCCAAATGGCATGACTAAGAACTCATAATGATCGTAACGAGTTCTGAACGCATTCTTTGGGATATCCTCATCCCGAACCTTCAGTTGTTGGTAACCAGATCGCAAGTCGATCTTCGAGTAGTAACTTGACCCTTGTAGCTGGTCAAACAAGTCATTGATGCGTGGTAATGGATATCGATTCTTGATGGTTACTTTGTTCAGTTCCCGATAATCGATACACATTCACACTGATCCATCCTTTTTCTTGATAAACAAAACCGGAGCTCCCTAAGGTGAAAAGCTCGGTCGGATGAAATCTAAGTCTAAAAGTTCCTGCAACTGTGCAGACAACTCCTGCATCTCCGATGGAGCTAGACGATAAGGTGCGTGAGCAATTGGTGCTGCTCCAGGCACTAGATCAATATGAAACTCAACCTGTCACGGGGGTGGTTATCCTGGTAACTCATCAGGAAACACTCCCGGGTAATCGCGTACGATAGGCACATCATCTATGCGTCGCTCCTCGGGTTTCTTTTCAACTACATGTACCAAGAATGCTTGGTAACCCTTTCGTAGAAATTTATTTGCTTTCATGCACATAATCATTTTTACTGTACGTTTTCCTTTCTCTCCTTTTATTTCCAAGGTTTCACCTGACGATAACGGTAGACGTACCAATTTCTCAAAACATACAATTTCTGCACGGTTTTTCGATAGCCAGTCCATGCCAACCACTATATCGAAGCTCCCTAGTTCTACCGGTAGTAAGTCTATTTTGAAAGAATGACCTTCCAACATTAAGGTACATCATGGTACTATTTCTCCTGATTCAATCAACTTACCATCGGCTAGCTCTACAGTGTATTTGTTATCTAACTTATGGGATTCGATCTCTAATAGTGGTCTAAACTCAGTGGACACAAAGCTTAAATCAGCACCAGAATCAAATAACACAGATACAAAATGGTTGTTTACTAGAAACGTACCAGTAACTGTGTTAGGATCCTGACGTGCTTCTGCTGCCGCTATCACAAACGCACGTCCATGAGCTGGCTGATTGTTATTGTTGTTACCGCGGTTGTTATCATTGTTATTGCGGTTGTTGGTGTTGCGGTTCTGATTATTCCGGTTGTTGTTGTTGAAGTTTTGGTTATTGAGTCGAGGGTAACGGTTCCGATAATGCCCCATGTCGCCACATTCAAAACACCCTTGATTTTGGCGTTCAGTATTTTCCCTGGGTGTAGGGTTAACCTTACAGTTTTGGGTTTTGTGACCCCAACCTCTACAGCTGTTGCAAAACCAACATTCACCCTCGTGGTGTTTGTTACACTTGTCGCACCTTGGTTTGTTACCCAAGTATGGCTTTGGTTCCACAGTGGTGGCAGCATAGGACTTTAGGTTTCCAGATCCTTTCTTATTTGTTTGTGATGTGTGCTAAGTATAGGCAATTATAATCACAAGTTTTAAATTAAGGAATACTAATTAATACTATCACACAATTCAGGCAAGTATTAACCTGTTCGTATAATATAACTTATTAAGTAAGTCCAAGTTCGAACACAGAGAACGTGATTCTAATCTATAACTAATTATCTATTTATTCCTAATTACAATTAATATACAATAATAATATATATATTAATATACAATAATATACAAGATAAGGGGGACGTTTTAGTTCCAATCGAACATATTTATAATTAATACAGATTCTAATAGATAAGTTTAAGGTTCAACTTAAAAATACTCAATTGGATAGAAGATTATAATTACTTAAACTATTATTGATTAAACTTATTATATTAACTTATGTCTATTTGTTTTGTTGGCTATTATTATTGGTGAATTACTAATGTAGAAAATCACAAAGGTTAAGATAATTTTCATATAGCAATACAGTCAAAGGTTAAGAAAAGTATTACTATTTATTAAGATCTATCAGTAGTTTATTAATACAATTCCTGATTTGGTTGAATTACAATGTTACTTAACATTAATAAATGATATTCTTCGTTTATCGCAAAGGTTAAGATCAAGACATAAACATAATCACTTAATTTATAAAACCCAAAAGATTAATAAAGTTATGATATAAATCAGTTAATCATGTCAAGAATCATTATTAATATAATATAACACAGACAATTCTTGTATAATAAGCATTTAATAATATAGTTCCAACATAAACATATAATTCATATAATAAATTCTATCAATCATTCATTTAAATATTTATAACGAAAACCTGATTAACAAGTAATTCAAATAAACAATATCCATAAATAATCCAAAAGATTAATAAAGTTACAAGGATAAAGAAACCAAACCAATTATCGAACCAACTTTTCCTAGGGTTGGAAACCTTCAAACCCTATCTCCTTAGCCTCCAAAATCGCACTTAAAGTCTACCTAAAACCCTAATATTCGTGTTTGTATTCTAAGAATCGTATATGGTTAACCCTGAACTAGGCCTCTATTTATAGTTTTACAAACCGCCAGTCCAACCGCCGGTTGTACTTCCCAACCGCCGGTTGGGTTAACTTGAGTCCTACTCCAACTCCGCATCTTCCACCGCCTTAATCCCTTAATACCTCAACCGCCGGTTAGGTAATCCAACCGCCGGTTGAATCTTCTTTTCAGAATCTTACAACTTCAGGCCAGGCTTCTATTTTGGACTCTCTTCTTTTCTTTTACGGATTTTAATCTTCATTTTGGCCCAATTCTTCAATATTATCATTTTAGTCTTCAATTCTTTAAGGTTTTAAGCTCCAACTTCTTCAAGTGCTTCATTTTCTTCAGTTTCAAGCTTGTTCTCGTTCCTTTTTCTTCAATCTTTAATTAAAATACATTTCTGCAAATATTAACAAAATAAGTATCTAAAATCATATAAATGCATTAAAATGTATATAAATACATGGATAAATAGTATAAAATATAGTATATATTTGATGCTTATCAGTTTGACCCTGACGGTCACTCCCTCTACCGTTCCACTTACGCTTCGCACTCCCAGAACTACCAACTTCAGTGCTGCTTGGCTCAACCTTTCCTGTCAGAACCTTTTGGTTAAGGTCCCCATTCTGCCCGCCTCATCGGTCAATCTCTGAGCTAGAGTAACAACACTCCTGAATGTGGCAGGTTCTGATGATGTAACCAGGCTACGGATCTGAGGTGCCAGTCCCCAGATGTAACGCTCAATGCGTTTGAATTCGGGTGTCACCATATGTGGCACTAACCGTGCTAACTCTTGAAAGCATAGGACTTTAGGTTTCCAGATCCTTTCTTATTTGTTTGACCCTGACGGTCACTCCCTCTGTCATTCCACTTACGCTTCGCACTCCCAGAACTACCAGCTTCAGTGCTGCTTGGCTCAACCTTTCCTGTCACAACCTTTTTGGTTAAGGTCCCCATTCTGACCGCCTCATCGGTCAATCTCTAAGCTAGAGTAACAGAACTCCTGAATGTGGCAGGTTCTGATGATGTAACCAGGCTACGGATCTGAGGTGTCAGTCCCCAGATGTAACGCTCAATGCGTTTGAATTCAGGTGTCAACATATGTGGCACTAATCATGCTAACTCTTGAAATTTAGTGGTGTACCCAGTGACATCAGCACCAACCATTTTAATGTCCCATAATTCAGTTTCAACTTTCTGCATCTCACTACGGGGACAGAATTCTTCCAACATCATGTTCTTCTGTACTCCCCATGACATGGAGTAGGCAGCTGGTCGGCTAAGTGATTGGACTTGGCTGTTTCACCAAGTAAGAGCTTTGTCAGCAAGGGTACAGGTGGCATACTTCACCATGCAGTCAGGTGAACAGTCACTAATGTCCAATACTGACTCTGTCTTCTCTATCCAGTGTATAATACCAATAGCACCCTCGGTGCCACGAAAAGTAACTGGCTTACAAGCCTGGAATGTCTTGTATGAACACCCTCGGCGGGTATTCGCAGGTATCTCAGTGTTAACAGGGGTAGATCCGCTGTTATTTATTCCATTCTCGCGATTTCGGCTTGCTTCATACTCAGCAATACCTTCAGCTATTCGACGCGCGATCATTTGTTCATTAGTTTCCTCGTTATTGGGTGGGGGAGTAGTTTCAGGGATGGAAGAAGTAGTCGTTCGTCGACTGTTCCTAGTCATTCGTCGTTTTGGTGGCATGATTCCGTTCTGCGATGAATAAAATGCAGAAGTCAATGCCAAGATAATGAATGTGATGAATAAGATTTCACATTGTTTAACAAGGGAACAGTATGAAGGATTGAAGAACAGGATTTTACATCACATGTCGCACGACTTTGAAACGCCCATATGTACTTAGTACAATATAATCACGTTGGCCAGGCATCATTATATAATGCCAAATACATATTTCTTTTCATCATCATTTAACATAATCAGGTTCAAAGGAATTCAAGATAAGAATCAATAATCAAAGCATGGTATGTTTCATGGTTTTCAAGGAATGATTTCAAGTGTTATTGATTGGTTATCGTTTCCAACACACGCATATAAATGTAGATATAATACTATAGTCGTTGTCAAATGTAATGAACACGAAATACAACCAACATAAGTTATATTATATCAAAAGGTGTAGCGCTGGTAGAATAGTTTCGTACAAAACAAGATGGAATCCCTAATACGCCCATCAGCGGTTAGCGCTTTACAAAAGACAATGGGTTTTCCTATACATACACCCATTCTAACATCAGTTTTTACCTAGTACCAACCTAATAAATACATACACATGCCCACCTGATACACAATTATATAATACGTGATGGGTGTCCTAACATACCCATCAGCCAAAAGTAGGCAATCTAATACCTAGTAGGCACAAACCGCCATACGTAGGTCTAATGAAAATAAGGTAAAAACAATCACACAGCTGTCCTCAGCACAACTATCATCACACAAGCTCCAATCACCAACCCTGTTGTCCTCGCACGTCTCTCCAGTACCCTGACATGAGCACGTGCGGTCTCAGCTATCTCTCTGGCAGCAACCACGTTGCCCAACAAGAAGTGGCAACGCTCATGCATGTTTATCATGTCTCCATCCAGACGAGAGACATCACTCTGTAGCTCTGTAAGGTGAATACCCCTGCCACCAGAAATACGAAACAAGGTACGAATCACAGCTACAATGGTAGGGAGGTTCAACTCTACAGGCTCTTCAGTAGTAGGCAGTGGTGCGGAGGATCGGGAGGACTCCCCGGTCTCAAAAGTAGAGGGAAAACCCTCCAACGACCTCCACCGCCCTAACATAGGAGTCATCCACTCCAAGTGAGCAAACCTAGGTACCCTCTGTGGCGGCTCATCACAATGTATCTCTCTCTCCTCTGCCATCGGCGCCTTGTCACGGGGCGCAAGTGGTACTCTAGGGAAATCTCGGACACACATCTGGAGTGTCCTCCTAGGTACCGGTCCTCTGGAAGGTCCAACAGTCATATGGCGTGTCGCCATAAAGGTAGACCCTAACATATGAGTGGTAGGGTCAGTGGAAGCAGTAGTAGGTGGGACCACAGGTGCAGTCAGTGGTGGGGTGATGTAGGCATCACCGGTGTCATCAGATAGAGCTCTCGGGTGAACTGACGGACTCACAACTCCGGTGCTAGCGTCACTATGGTAGGAATCCTCAGTGACTCCTCATCAGAAGCATACAAGTAGATCGGATTGTGCCTCGACATGCTGAGACAAAAGAAGTCGTAGGTGACGTGTCAGTCGTATGTTAGATGTATGCAAAGTATGTATGCATGCAACGAATGTTCTAGCCAAGGCTATAGTCTAGGTCTCTAAGGTTTTAGGTCACTTAAAGACTTCTAGTTCGCTATAACCAATGGCTCTGATACCAAGTCTGTCACACCCCGCCAAACGGTAATTACAATCAGTATTAATTAAGTGTGCGGAAGCTTTAATGACGTGGCGGGGCTGCGAACAGTAAATCAACCAAATAGTACATACAAACTCAGAGCATATAGTTATCGCATAATTTTATTTATCAAGGATGCCAAGTTTAACAGTTGCTACAAAAGTAGTACGACAATGTATGTCGTAACAGTAGTAGTAGTGTTTAAAACATTAAGTTTTACAGTACATATGTTTAAAAACAAGATTTCATAAGTATGACTGCAGTGTTTGCAGTTATACAGAGGAAATCCATCAAAAGTTGTCCCAAAAGTATGTTGCATTCTAAGTAGTCCAGGGTTGTCCATCCTGAATGCATGCGATTCTTACTTACGTAGCTAATTTCCTGTAAAACATAGAGAAAAGATGTCAACAAAATATGTTAAGTGAATTCACAGGTTTTATGTGAGTATGTGGTTTGTTAAACCAAGTTTGTTATACAAATGAAATGTTATTCATTTAAATAATCAATTGCATGTTTGCAAAGTATAAATTTTGTAAGGTTGTTACCCTAAAATAGCGTTTTATGTGAGATGTTGTCTCAAAACATATTACTGGTTGTCTGCCAGTATAAAATAAGTAATCGGTATGTTTTCCGATATAAAATAGTTTGTAGGATTCGTTCTTCCTAAAATATGTGGGAAATGCTTAGACTTATGATCCCTCGCAAGGTGAGCTAAACCTTACGAGTTAAAGTAACGCGACCTAACCCTATAACCAAACCACGACCAAAACTTATGCTATTTGCTTGTATGACATGTAAGTATACGCTCCTATCCATAGGAGGGTCGTCACGGCAATAGTACTATTCGTATACTCAGTGGCTAGAGTCACCTAGCTAATGGTTACAGTCTGCATGACATAAGGTCTTTCATGCATACATTTCAAGTCTGGGTCCGTACTAGGATACAGTGTCTAATTCCCAAAACAGTTGTGGAAATGTTATTCCATAAATAAACCATTTGTATGAAAGCAATAAAACATTTATGTAGTTTGCTGCATGTGTTCGCATGCAGTTTCTATGTTTACATCCCTATGTTTAAAAGCATATAACATTTAAAGATGGGTTGTGAACTCACAGTAGTAGATGTGATGTGAAAGCTAGCAGAATTGTGTAGCGCGCCCAAGGTATGTCAACCTATACGCAATAATTGTATTACATAAGTACCTTGATTTATCGAATCACTTTATGTTAACAATTTACTTGTTTTAAAGAATTTGTTAAATTCTTAAATTGTGCAAATAGTTGTTGTCATTATATTGAAATATCGTTATTATTTCTTATGTCGTATTTCTCGTTAAATATATCCACATACAGGTTCTAGTTGTGTATCTCATATCAATGTCATTTGGTTCCCATTTGTACATTTATATATTCGTTGTATATATATGTAGAATTATATACTTGTTGTATATTATATTTCGCACGTTTGTTAAACGTATATTCCCTTTTTGTATATATATAAAAATATATAGTTATAATTCAACACATTGACTTTTTCGTGTGTATATATATATATATATAAAAGTTCTAAATACGTGATTTACGTATTAAAATGTATATAAGTTTTATTTGTCTTAAAACTTCTCATTGTATTCATTTCCGTTTATAAAATAAATAATGTCATCGTTATTGAAAAGTCATCGTATATACATATATATAGATATATATAATTCATTTCATATAACTTGTTACATAATTATATTTCCGGTTTGAATTGACATTTTAAAGACTTCGCAACCCGTTGGGCTTGGCCCAATTGTTCGACCAACCTATCTAAAACACACGACCCAAATATTAATTATAACTTGACCCAAATATAATTATAATTATTTTGGTCCATTTTGTTCAGCCTTCAAGTCATAATCTTTTAACATTTTTATAAAATATTGACCCATATTCGTGTACAATGTAGTACCAAATTTTGTATTCCAAAGTTTTATAAATTTTATAACTTGACAAGATTTGTATCGGGTAATCGATGATAATTTCTGTACTACAAAAGTTACGTTGTCTGTGGGTTGAAGATTATACCCGAAACTGATCAGTACCCAAACAACTCAAACCGTTCGGGTATCAAATTGCAACCCATTCGGCTCAACACAACTAGCCATTCGGCTCAGTTGGTTGAGCCGTTCGGCTCAATATCATCAGCCGATCGGCTGGCCCAAGCCAACCGATCGGGTTGGTTTGTCTCCGTCCCGTTGCACTCTGTTTGTGGTCTGTGTTCTATATACGTGTTTTTGTTTCGGATTCTAGCTCGTTTTTACACCTTCCCAATATCATAACATCATATATATTGTATTTTAACCACTTATTATTACATAAAATCATGTATCCATGTATGAATTTTGGGTTTTAAGTTTTGGTTTTTATAAACCCATTTCATGAACAATCAATAAAATTATCAAGTTATATACATGAATTATGATAGATAGATGTGTTATATAACGAAATTGAAGTGTAGAAATCAAACGAAATGAGTTTCCTTACAATGGATTTTGATGATGATGAAGAGGCCGTGGATGATGACGATGTTATTGTTATAATTTTGTTAAGTAATTTCCTCCTGCTACTACTTGTTGCTACTGGTTCTTTGGTGTTAATTTTTGAGAAAGAAAGAAGCAGAAGAAAGAATTGAAGAAGGAGATGAGGTGAATGATTAGATGAATGAACTGGGGGGATATTTTATTCAAACGAGTATGGCTCGTATACAGAAGTTGGTCTCACCGGTTATTGAGTTTGGTGGCAAATTTTGCCCCGTTAATTTCGGGTACGGGTATAATTACAGTACTATAAAATATAACATTTTATATTTTTATTTTGTAGATGCTCTCCTGGTTCATAATGTATAATTGGAATAATGAGATTTTCATTATTTTTGACAGTTGTATAATTTGTACATTATAAACATTCTGCGTGATCAATACGTGATTTGAACACAATATTATTTCGTTTTAAAAATTTTCCCATATATTATTTTTGTTAAATAATACTTCGAAATAGTTTTGGGAACATTTTGGAGACGTTTTTTTGTCACTCATTTCGTTAGCATTTCGAATATTAAATGTGTAATTATGTAAATTACAAATTATGTAATACTTCTCGTATTATTATTTAGGGCTTGCTAGACTTATTTCACATCTAAAAGTTTTGTTTAAACTTTTAACCAGGAAATTAGCGTAAGAATGCACATGCTTAAACTAATTGTTATCTAAATTGAAAAGTTGCACATCATCGATACATGTTTTGGTACCTTATTTTGATGTATGGTTGTTTTGCACCTGCTTTATTGGTTGTGACTGAAACTCTGGAAAGAAGCGTACCAAAAAGATGCTCACAAGAATATTATGTATTATATGGTAAATTCTTGAACAAATCATCGGATACTCTTTGTGGTTCATTCCCTCGACCTCCTATTGAATATCGATAGTATTCTTTATGAAGTAATCTCAGAACTGTACATGGAAATGAGGCATATTAATAATTCATTGTTGATAAGATAAATGAATGACTTTGGTGAAATCGCACTTTCTGGTCACAGGATATTTTTTTTCCTTCTATTTCTCTACTCCTTCCTTTAAAACTTCCCTAATCTGTATGTGTTTGTTGATGTGGAAAATTCAACTTTATCACTATGAACGACTCATTAAGCAATGTGATTCTTAGTGATTATAAAGCTATGCATTTTATGATTATAAAATGGTATCTACAAATTTTTTAACTCTATTGTAAAAGGTACCATATATTAACTTTATGATATTATAGTTTATTATATGGTAACTATTTAATAGGGTAAACGCCCGGATTAAATATTAGTTATTTTATATCCTTTACTGCCCCTAAAGTTTTAGCAAATTACATATTCATCGTTAGAAAACCTCAATCGTCATAGATATTCTTGAGTCCAATACTACTTTTAAAGCAACTAAACAAATTCTCTAATCAATTTATCAATTTGATCGATGCAAGTCATGCTTCTTTTTTGTTTGATGTTCAAATTCTCAACAATATTACTAGTATACGCAAATATAAATAGACATTGATTCATCATTTTTTTTTGTTATATATGTCTACACCTAATATTATTTTTTTTACGAACTTTAGTTTGTATATATTAGTTATTAATTATTATTCTGTTAAAATTTAGATCAAAAGTCACTATTTCTGTGGGTTTTGTTTTGGGAAGTTAGAGTGTTCATTGTTATAAGCAATGTTTTTACAATCGGATACCGGTCTGGCCGAACCGCCCCAAAACCAGTCAAAAATCAATTTATTTTTCAAAAAAAAAATCAAAAACCCGGTTGAACCGTCCGGTTTCCGGTTCAACCATCCGGTTTTGACCGAACCACCCGGTTCGTTGACAAGTCAAACCTTGATCAAAATCGGTTTTGAGCGGCTCGGAGGACCTCCGATTTCCGGTTGAACCGGTCCGACCGGCCGGTTCAACCCGGTTTTGAAAACATTGGTTATAAGTATTAAACTGGTAAATTTGTTCATGTGTTCTAGATATATTGACAATTTATATTTAATTGAACTAATTTTTTTAGGGTAAATGACAAAAATCAGCTACGTACTACCAGAAATTATTCCAAGCATGCAACTTACTAAATTTATTGCCTATGTATGCAACAAACTGAAAATTTTTGTACCGATATAGGTAATATGGTAACCGGTTACCTGTATAGCCGGTAATATTTATTATTTGACCTTTTTAATTAAAAAAAATGCTTATGTGGCTTCTACTTTTCTAAGATGGACTTTGTGTTTTTTTCATTTTAAAATTATATATCTAGCTTCTTCAACCTCTCATATTCATATTCATTCCAAACCCAAATTCAACCAATAATTTACACGATTGTTATAAGCTAGTGTCAAATTTATATGTACTATACATCCAGACATACATATATATATATGCATATTTTAGATAAGAACCCATAACAATAGATTTTCTTTATCACTATTAGGGCGTAGCAGCAGAAAGAGACAAGAATCAAATGTGAATTTGGCATGAACTGGTAATCTCCGTTCTTCACAACGATTTTCAGGCTCCTGGCGTACTCCTTTCTTCTCGACGACTTTTTTGGCTCCGGCGAACACCATGTTTTTCCGGCTATCACCATTTTTTCCGGCAACTACTACCTTGTAAATTTCTTACCATTTTTCAACCCCCTCCTACACAAGGTTAAAACGTAAAATCACAGAGTTGAAGAAGCCCCATTAAAAATTGAGGCTTTTTCTTTTACCCCTTTATCTATACCCAATAAAAGAAACACGTAATTGATTTTCTCGGAGTAGAACAGCCACCTCCTGCGATTGAACCACCACCTCAAAACTTTCGCCGATATCTGCACTCACCTAAATAAAGCTTGTGGACCATTGTCTCTGACGGATTCTGCATCGTCTCCGGCGACATTGAAGACGGCGGATAAACTTGCAACTCTGTAATTTGTGGTTGGAGAGCACCGGAACAACCCTTTACGTTGCACCAGAACGACCATTCGCACCTGTGACCGTGTACCATCGTGGGGTTTCATTCAGATCTCGGAGAAGACGTGGTGTCGGGTGATTTAAATGGTAATAAGAAATTCTTGTTCACGGTGCAAGTTTGATTATGATGATAATGACGATTTTATTTGTATTTTATGTGAAAAATTGTTAAATAATAGTAATGCATATGATTAAAATAGTCTTGATATGCTGGTGTTTGTAGTTGGCGACTTGGCGTATTAATGATTTTGACGATGTAGTGATAATGTAGTGGACGGCCAAGAGATGACAAGATCATTTTTTTTTTCTAAATAAAAATAATTAATCAGATTCTTACGTGGCATGCCACATGTTAGTATGACGTGGCAAAAAACCTATGTGGCAGATGACATGTAAGCCTAATCAGCTTTTTCAAACTTCAAAAGGTAAAAATGCACTTTGCCAAGATTTTAGCACAAAATCATCCGGTTTATTGCCTACTTGAACAATAAATCAGGTAGATTGCATACTTGGAACAATCTGTGGCAGTACGTTGCTAATTTTTATCATTTATCCTTTTTTTTAGTTATTTGCTATACGTTACACTATTCGATTAACAAATTGCAAGCTCTTGTCTACACTCTACTTAACAATTGTTGGACAATTTAAATTCGGAACCTGTTATGTTATCGATGATTTTAAAAAACTTAAGGTTGTCGAGCAAAATTTGCAGACTTTGACTATGCTTGTGTTGGTAATGACCCACATTATGAAGAGTATGAATATTCATTGTTTTCTCATTTCCGGTCCCCCACGAAATGGTCAACTTTCGCCCCGAGGATCGGAATGATACATAAAACCGGGTTGAGAAGCTGAGACTTAACGAGTATACCGCATGGACTTGGAAGGTAATTTACTGCAGCAAAAACATAAAAATATATATTTTTTTAAAATATAAAATTTTTCATTTTTTCGTGCCTATTAAAGTTGGAGAATTGGAGAGCTTTACCAGTCAGTCACCAATGCATTTCTCTTAATCTCTCATTCTAAATTATTTCTGAACATCGATTCATCATCCTTTCTGCTGTCTGCTGTCTGCTGTCTGCTGTCTGCTCTCATCCTACCAGCCACCAGGTATGATCTTTTCTCTCTCACCCAATGCAACACGATTTTTATCCTTTATTTATTTTTAATTAACATTGTTTTGCTCCTTTCTGAGTTGCTTCATCTGAAATCGTGTGGGTTTTAGAGGGTGTTTGGGGCGGCTGTAAGCAGCGTTAGCTTACAACTCCAAAATCCTGGCTAAAAAGCTAAAAAACTCCATATACCCCACCCTTAACGCTCCCCCAAACACCCCCTAATTTGTTTTCTAACTGTTTGTTTTGTTTGGTTTGAAACAGTGTAGCAACTCAATTACCGGAATTGACCGAAAACACTAGGCGGCTACCGTCTTAAGGTCGGTATGATAGATAAACCCTCCTTATTATATTATATGGAGTATAAAATTAAACTAGGGTTCGAATGCTATATATAAATTAACTTAATGAATTGGTTTATTAAACTCTGGTTTAACTATTTTTTGTGATTCTGCATATATATATATATATATATATATATATATATATATATATATATATATATATATATATTATTTTTTTACTTTGATTTTGATTGATTGAGTATACTTCTTTGATTGATGCTTGATGTTCTGGTGTTGGGTTCTACAATCTTTTACCCATTAGCTCTTAAGATGGTGGTCAATTGACGACACTTTTGGATATAGCAAATGTGATATTGGTAACTTGGTATGTATATTCTGTTTCTGAAACTTCCTACCACCACCGGGTCCTTAGAATCTGGTATGAAGGGGGTGGCTTCATTTTGGATCGCTCTGGCTAAGTAATACCCCTTTTTCATTTGAACATTCACGAATTGCTCGCCTAACAACTGGCCATCAATATTTCCAGCATGTCTCTCAAACACTTGAACTACACCAAAGTGCTATTTCTTTATCACTGAATGAAGCATATTCCTGGATTACAACTCACAATGAAGGTTTCAAGATGATGTACAATATCCTAAATTTTTTTGTTATCATAAGGAAAATGATTTTTCTTCATGACATTTTTTTGACTTCATGTAGCATATTATCAGTTTTTCATAGAATTCAACCATTTTGGGACACTTACCATCACAAAATTTGATAATAAGAAGACGAGTTTTTTATTGCACGAATGTAATCTACATCATCTTTCAAATTTTCACTTGTAATTGTTTCAGTAACAGCTAGTCCAACTTACCTAGTGCTTTCACCTCTATATTTTACCCACTCTTCTCAAATAAAGCATAATTGTATTGTAAAGGGCCTTTCAACAAGATGAAGTGGGATGCAAAACATGTTTTAGCCATTTTCAGTATCTCCAACTTTGAGTTATCTTTAAAAATTGCTAACGATTAGAGTGTGATATTAAAAATACTTAGACAATAGTTTTTCTCTTTTTAAATGTACTCATGAAACAAAAATAAAAATGTTTGCAAAGTTTTGCAATAATTAAGTGTATGAACACAACAAAGTGACAAAAAATATGCTTATGTATCTGTTTCAATTTTCTTCCAAGCAGCCTCGCAGTTGGTTACATTCTCGGTCACTACTTGACAAACATTACTTGGTCCTACGCTTCCGGTATCTCATTGCAAATATTCTGCGATAGCTACTCTGGTTTCCTCCATGTCCAAAGTGTCCTCAGAATACATAAATATAACTCCATGACTAATATCCGCATGAAGGTTAGTCAATGGTCACTTAATGTTCAACCTACGTTGGTATAAAATCTTTTCAAATGTCCTTACACATCAATCAGGCAGCACCTCGAGATGGATTGATATGTGACTTTGTTTTCAAGCACCAAATAAGCCATTTATAAATTATAAATGCATTAGATATTCGATTTTGCAGAGTGATTTAGGGAAGAACATGCAGTTGGAATAGTTTTAAAATTAGTTTTTGGTTTTTAAGTTTCTTCTACGAGAATGGCATCATGGGAGCTCAATGATTTGTTATTAACTTCAAAAACATGCATGAAAGAAATAATGGAACTTTGAAGTGGCAACAATTTTCAAACGTAACACACCCATAAGGGTAAGCTTGGACAACAAGGGAATCCACCACTACAAATTGACCACCATAAGAACCAAATATATTAAGTGGTCTCGTATTTTGTCTATGCAACCCTCAATTTCAAGAGATGGCTACGACTAGTATCAAGTCTCCTCTTGGTTTTAAGGAAACTTCAAGTGAAAACGCAAGAATAATATTGCTTGATGAATGTGTAAGGGACACTGAAAAAGATTTGATAACAATCAAAGATAAATGATGTTCGCAAGGAGCGTCAATTGTGTCTGTTGGTCGATCAAGCACTAAGCATCAACCGTTGATTAATGTTTTTCCCGGTGAAAGTCGGGGAGTTATGTGTATGCATTCTGGGGACTTTTTGGGCATGGAGAAAAGTGGCGTCATTATTGCAGAACATGTGCATTGAGATATTGGAACCGTAGGACTAAGTAAAGTCCTTCAAGTGGTGACCAACAATGCGGCTAAAGCTGTTGGAAGAAAAATCATGAAAGGGTATGTAAGCATAGTTTTTGTCACTTTCTTTTGTTCATCCACTTAATTTTTAAAAATCTTGCAAACAAATATCATTGGTTGATGAGTACATGTATAAAAGAATAGTTAAGTACTTTCTTTATCAAAAGTGTTAACAGTTTTTAGAGATAACTCGAAGTTAGAGATATTGAGAGTCGCTAAAATTTGTTTTGTGTCCCATTACATCTTGGTATCTAGAATGAGTATCAATTGTATGTCTGATGGTTATCTAACATTAAGCAGCAACCACTAAAACAAATCCTGAAGGTTTGGGGTGGCAACAACATATCGGTAAGGGTATGTTAGGACAACAAGGGAATCTAACATTACAAACCGAAGACTTTAGAAAGAGATGGAGTATTGTTTATTTTATTTTTTTAAGTTTGTAATTTGGTCTTGAGTTGTCTATGTGATTGCCTAGTATGTCTATGTGATTGCCTAGTACATCGAACTTTACTACTTTTATTATTGTATGGATCCAACTTCAAAACGTCCTTTGTATGTATTCAAGATAAAAAAACTGTATATTGTATTCATTTAACTTACTATTGTATGTATAGTACTTACAAAGAAAATGTCAATTTATGTAGCCAAATACATACAATAAACGGTTTTAAAACTTGAATACATACAAACAAGATTTTGAAGTTGGATGCATACAATAGTAAAATGTGTAAAGTTCGATACAATTTCAAACTATAAACCCTTGTTTTTTCTTTTGCTTTGTGTCCCCTTATAATTTTTAGTTGATGTATGTTCTTGAGTTTTGAGTCCTTTATTTGATGCTATTTTGTTTATGAAAGCAAGTTTGACCCTGTTATATTTTTAACACCAAGTATTTGTGGCTATTAATAAATTTTAATACAGTAATGGATAAGGGTAAAATGGGAACTTCAACTTTTTGCGAATTGACAATATCTTCAAGACAAAAAAATCTGTAGTCAATAAAAATAGGATGGAGCTAGTAGTTAGTTGGCCCATTATGATTTACTAAATTAAATATAACAGTAAATTGATACTTTATTGTCATTAGAACATTTATCAGTGTTGCTGTAATCTCTGCTCTTGCTTTATTTTTCATACAGGTTTGATTTCTCTTTCTACCACAACGCAACAATCAAGAAGGTAAACCCTAATTTCTTTTCTTCTATTCTGTTATATGCTCAACAAAATATATTGTTATTACTCCCTTCATATTTCATTCTTTTACTTGTATTTGTGTACGTATAGTTCAGTTATATATCACAATTATATACTAATACATCATATCCCTAATCACCAGTCAAAAATAACTATGGTTTCTCCAAATTATGCTATTATCACCTGTAAAATTGACCAATTTTTCATATTGTATTGAGTAATGGCAAATGTCAATTGCATTTAATAAATCAGCTTCTAGAAATACTAGGGGTTCGAGTTTATACATTAATATATATTTATATATATGTACTACGGTGAGTACTTCGGTTGATGCTGATGATGATAATAAGTACACAGTTTTTTATTGTAATTGTCTGATTGATCCACAACCGAAATATCCAAGGCCTTAATAGGCTTTTAGTGGTAGATTGTTCTGGGATAATTCAATTAACAGGATTGTTTGTAAAGATGAGATTCTTTTAACTGTGGAGAATCATGAAATTTTGTTTTTGTATGTATTAGATGTTTGTTATTTATATGAGTTCATAGGCTTTTAACAAATAAAGATCACTGGTTCTTTTGTATCTGCTTTTAACAAATCTAACTGGTTGTTCTTTTGTATCTGCTTTTAACAAATCTAACTGAAGTATAAACTTTGCTGCAGATAGTTAACTTTAGTCATATTGAATAAATTTCCTTAAATTGTTGTTATTTTTTATACATTTGTGTCTGTTTGAGATAAAATAATACTAGTAATAAACTAGCAAGGGTAAAAAAGATTTTCTCTGCATTCTTATATACAGTGATAAAAACAAACATAAGTTCAGGAATGATACGACCTAATGCATGAGCCTAACAACATTTTCTAAGTGATTATAGACATTCTCAATGTGATTCCTTGCTGCAAACCAAACACCTTAACTACTACTAACTTAATTTCATTGGGTTTCTGAGTTGCACCTTGGATTGATCATTTGATCTTAACCAATAACTGAGTTATATTGGCACTTCAAGTCTGCAGGGAAAACAAGCATACTCATGCTGGCCAATGTGGTTTATCGGTTATCTTCATCTCCTCTTTTTAGGTGGATGTCGTGGCGCTATTCTTCGAGTAAACTGTTTGTTGGAGGTATCTCTCCCCTTTTTCACTTTCTCTGCATTTGTGTTTATTTATTCACACCTTGTTCTCAGTACCGGTTCAACCGTGAACATGAGCCCATACCGGTTCAGAAAACCCAATTTAACTGTCCTTAAAGTAACCGGTCAAACCTGGGCTTAACCGGAACGCTTTGGGAGGTTTTTGAACCGGGTCTCTGGGGACTCATGGAATTTCATTAAATAGAAGAGAGCAACAATAGTTACATCAGGGTTACTTATTATGTTATATATGTAGTACTTGAACTTATTCTTATTTTCTTCTGTTTTTTCTTGAACTTTGTAGATCTTCCTTATAAATAAATAATCAGTTGCCAATTTCACACCTGAATAATTGTAAAACATCATCCTGTTTATAAAATGTCAATAAATAGACAAATGTTATCTTTCTGTCTGATTTGGTGCATAATATATGGAAACTGAATCAACCATTAGAATTTAGAAGGTGTCTAATGATGCAAGTGCTTATGTTGTAGTTTAGTTTATAACTTTATCAACTGCATAGTGGTGGTAGTAATGTTATTTATTGAACACATTCTAACAAACATCCACAATTTAGTTATATTATAGGACAAACACATGTTTGGCTATTGTGCAACTTGTCGTCATTTCTTATAGTAGTCGTGGGTAATCTATTCAGGGTTATATGTCTGTGGGCACAGGGCTTTCCTACGACACCAATGAACCCGTGTTAAAAGATGTTTTTGGGCAACATGGAGAGATAATTGAAGGTATGTATGCGACCACTCGTTGTAGTGTATCCCAACCCATGTCCCCCATCTTTTGTGTGTCCCCATGAGTTTGTTGTCTTCTCAAAGAGTCAGACGTCAACCCTCAGTGTGGCAAATGTCAGCGCATTTATATATATGGATTGATGCGATTATCTTTTTATTTCTAATGGGTTAAACGGGTATAAACAATAAATCAAATATAAGGAAATTGGCTGAATGAGTTGAAAACTTGACAATGTATTTTTAATGCATAAATTCTTCTATATCGTAAAATTCGAAAAATTGGTTATTTTTAGAATAAAATATTTCTTTTGTAAATTTTGGCACACGAATGAGATGTGGAATTTTCAAAAACTCTTGGACAAATATTGATTTTGGGTCAATCCAATGCTACCTGTTTTGTTCTGTCTTCACACCAAAATTACCTGCTTTTGACCCAAATCCTATCTAGTTAACCTCACACAAACGAGTGATGCCAAACTTCTTTGCAGTTAAAGTTATATGTGATCACAAGAGTGGCAAATCAAAAGGATATGGATTTGTAAATTTCACGTCGGAGGATTCTGCCAGCAAAGCCTTAGCAGAAATGGATGGGCAGGTGACATTGAAATTATACGCAATATCTATTCTTCAGTTGCTGGGAAAGTTGGCACAATACTATAAGATAATTTACAATGGTTATGTTGTTATGTTGTTTCTTTTCAGCTACTGGATGGTAGAAATATCCGGATACAGTATGCAAACAATACGAGGACTCCAGGTCTGGTTTGATGGATTAAATTACTTTGTGTTTAATCATGGTCATTACTTATCGCTATCTATTTCTCTCTGTATTATTTCAAGTCAACTCACTATAGTTATGTTGTATAAGTGTTTTCGTTGTTCTGTTTTCCGTATTTTGATCAAGGAAAAATGGAGTAGTACTGTAGTATTGTTTTGCATTCCTTAGCATGCAGAAAGGCATATTTTGACTTTTGGGTCAAAATTTTGTTGGATTTTTCTTAAGTTTTTTTCGGTATCATTTTTTTGGGCAGGTAGCTGAATGTTGATATTCGGGTGCTTCTAGTGAAGAAGGGTGTTTTCAGTCACAAGCAAAGCCAATCTATTGCCTAATGGAATAGGTGTAGATGGAAAATTGACATCAGCTTTATTACTTTTATAGATTGTTTTTGTATAGACTTGAACATGGTAATGGATTCCTTATGATGTCTATACACCATTACCGTCATGTTTCAAATATGAATGTTTCATTAAGTTGTCACATATTATGCTTTTAAAAAACACGTGATTATGTGAAATACCATGACATTTGAGTATGATATATTGAGCTTGTTGCTAACTTCTCTTGTTGCTGATTTGCGGATCGCCTAGTTGAAATCTTCAGGGATGCTGCAAGTGGCACCTCTAACCTCAAAATTTCCCTAAACCTAAAATTCCGCAGCAAATGTGAGTGACGACCATAGGGTAGGGTGAACTTCACAAGTTTCAGAAATTGAATTACGCTCTTCTTAGTGTTAACTGATTCCAATATTTTCTGATAAAACTACCACTTGTGCATGAGTCGACACTCAATATGCCTTTGATGTATCCTCTTGAACAATTGCGGAGACGACTTCTGTAATCTGAATAATATTCTTACTGAAAACTCTTGATCAAATCCTTCCTGATCAAGTGTTCAAATCCCTGAACCCACTGGTTTATAATGGAATGATCAGAGGCAATAGCATCCACATGTTCTTTTAGAGCTTGGATGATTACGCCGATTAGATATGAAACTGTGCCCATAGTTGGATGACTTTTTGGCATTAATCATATTAAACTTTGCAATTAACCCATTACATTTAGCAATTGTCTGAAAACAAAGTTAGCACAATATTTGTAATTGTCATGTCACTAATAACCCAAGCCAAGTAAACCCAAAACATATCCAGAGTGATCCAAAATAATACGTTTTCATTGATTACATCATTAACACTAACAACTTCAAAATCGAGATCAACGTCACTTGATGGCTGGATCCATCGCCCATTTACACATGATCAATTCAGTACTACGTACATGTTTGCAAAGAGCAGTTAATTTATAAGTTCTCTGGTTTTTCTCAGTAAATAGATTTCAAAACAATTAAAATTATAAAGTAAATAATAATATTCATGATAAAAAGTAACCAATCAAACCAGCAACTTGGATTAACCAAATCATTACGCATAAAATAGCATCAAGCATACTAAACATATATTCTTCATTCAATAAACTCCAGAATTACATACCAAATAACCCTAAAAAACACAAAACACTAATTCTAAAATTAACATCATCATCATCAAAAGTAACATAACCCTAACCCTAACCACATTTCACAAACACATCAAACACTCTAAGAGCTAGTAAACTTGGTAACAGCCTTGGTTCCTTCAGAAACGGCATGTTTGGCCAATTCACCGGGAAGCACAAGTCTCACCGCCGTTTGGATCTCACGTGACGTGATCGTCGGCTTCTTGTTGTACCTCGCAAGCCTCGAACTCTCCTGAGCAAGTTTCTCGAAGATATCATTGATGAAGCTGTTCATGATCCCCATGGCTTTGCTTGAGATTCCGATATCCGGATGAACCTGTTTCAACACCTTGAAGATATAGATCTTGTACGTCTCCACGCTCTTCTTCGATCTCTTCTTCTTCTTGTCTCCGGCAACACCGCCGGCTTCCTTCGGTAGCTTCTTTCCGGCCTTCGGTTTCTTCTCCGCCGGCGCTTTCTCCGCCGCGGACTTCTTCTCTTCCACCGGTTTCTTCTCCGCTGGCTTCTTCTCTGCCTTTGGTGCCATTGATTTGGATTGGAATTGAGAGATTGAGAATTCTAGGGTTTCAAATTTGGGGAAATTGAAATTTGATTGTGTGTGAGAGATGATGTTTCGGAAGCGGTTATAAAGGAAAGGTGAATGTGTTTTTATTGGATGATTGGGTTTCTTGCGGATCCGTGACGTGGCATTATAATGGACGGCTGGGATGACTTCTTTTCATTTTTTGTTTTCCCCTGACGGACGGAATTTCGAATAGCATTTTTAGCTTTGCGTGTTTTGGGGGGATAATTTATGCGCCAAAGCGAATTGTTTTTTGTTTAAAATTATTTTATTCTTTATTTGTTTATTTATGGCCAATGGCCAAAAAAAATACATAAAAAGAAACAAAACTCCACCATAAGTTTGAAGACTTAAATAATACGTATGAAGATTTTGGGTTTATTACGATCTAAAACTATGATGAACTAATAAGTGAAAAATTTAAATACTTGAATCACAAGGACATTAGCCAATACCACTTGAAGCTTCACTTGATATTGTATTATTGTATATTGTAAATATGGTAAATTAACATAACTAATTAAAATAAACATTGAAAAATGATTTATTTGGAGTGATTTAATATATGTGTGTATGTTTTTAACTTGAAAATCAAGTTGTATCCTTTAACATGGTAAATTGGTAATGCGTTAGAGTCTTTGTAAATTTCCTACATAATGATATAAGTTTTAATAATTTCTGACCCTTAACTTAGAAGTTCCATTTGGTAACATAAAAAAAATAATGATTATCGGATAAGTCAATTCTATTAGTTTCTGAAAAGAAATCATTAGCCACTAAAATTCAATCACAGTCTATAGCTTCAGCCAAAAACTCCCGTTCCACCTAATTTGTGTCAAACTTTACCTATATATACTAGCATGAAACATGCGGTAACCAAATAACACTTACACATAAATACATTAAAGTCAATATATAAATATTTATCATATCATTAACGTATTATGCAAGTTTTTTATTTCATATATACGTACTTAATTCGTATTAAACTTCATAATTGCAAAGTTACTTTTTATATTTTATAATAAATACCTTTTTAAGATTTAATTTTAGTTACTCGACTTATATAAGAAAATTAGATTATGAAATGTCAAGTTGTTAGAAGTACATGTTAGTAATGATTTTCAACAAATCATGATTAATAGGTGCAATTTATTCACTTTGATTTTTTGAGAGTTTTAAAATTCAACGATGGAAATGTTATATATTAGTATATATAATAAATCGATATTGACAAATATTATGTGTTATACAGAGTAAGTATTAATGTTGTGTATAGTATTATAGATTTTTAATTTTTCAGTTAATCGTAACTTAAAATCATGAACTCAAACCCAAAAAAACAAAGAAAATTGGTGGTTCGGTTAACCAACCAAAAATAGTAATAACAAATTCGGTTTGATTAACTCAAATTTTGATATGGTTCAATGATTTTTGATTTCGGATAATTTTGAATACGCCTAACATAAACTAAGCAAATATTCATTTTGATGCAGACGTGGTCAATGATGCGGTAAACGAACAAGTTAACGCGGCAAACACACTTGGAGCTTATTTTGCGACGACAAATTTCTGTGGTGAATTGGGCTGAAAATCGCTTGTTAGATCGGAAAAGGCCCAATGATTAAGACTCATTGAGCCTTGTTAGTTTTGGGCCTCTCGGGGTTGTTTAGGGCCTAAAATGGGCATTTTATGTTTTTCTGGCTTCGCTTTGGACTTTTTCATCATCGTTTGTTTAGGCTTTTTGTTTAATATCGTTTTACACTTCCTGCACCATATATGGATGATTTTTAGAGTTTGTTTCATTCAGTTTTTGAGACCTGCGAATTATTGTTGAATAAGAGATTTTCTAGCCTTAATAAATTTGGTTTAGTTCTTTTTGTGTTTGTGTGGCTTTTTGTTATCGATCTTCATTACATTCTTCATAGGGAATGAATCCAAAACACCGAAATAGAATGAGGACTGATCATCATCTTGATTTAAGAATTGAATGTTGTGAGGATTGAATGGTGAGTTACGGAAATAACTCAATGGGGGAAATAATGAAACCCTTGATGATCCTTTTCCCTTTATGAATTTTGTTCATTTGGAGCTTTGACCGATGAAGCTTGCTTTCGAATGATGTTTTCCAGTGGCATAAATTTTACGGTTATAACTGGTGCGAGTTTAGTATTAACGACTACTCATGACATAATTTGCCAAGAATTATACTTTGTATATATATATATATATATATATATATATATAGAGAGAGAGAGAGAGAGAGATAGGGTTTGGAAGTGATCAGAGCATGGAGGTTGCACCTACCTAGTACGTGTAATGTTATGTGTGAGATCCCTCTCCATCTAGGGCTTAATCCTTTATATATGGGGGAGAGTAGAGCCCAATAAGGAAAGCCCATGGGCTAGGTCATGTGGAAGCCCAATAGTGGGGTACACTATCAAGTCCCCCAAGTTCGATATGATACTAAACCATGGAGGTTAGTTGTGACTTTGTGGGGATGATGATGTTAGTGTAGATGATGTTACGCAATTATACATGTAATTTAGTGAAAGGGTAAAATAGACATTTTAAATTATTTGACAGATTCAAACTAGAACGAATGGAGCCAAGGACTATAGTGGTGCAAAGTTTTGAAACCAAGGATGATCAACGTAATTTTGAAAGTAAAAGGATGATCGGTCCAATTTCTAGGAAATTACAAGGACCATTGGTGTAATTTACTTGATAATTTTTTTTTTGACTTCAATGCTTTTGTTTTTATGCCAATAAAAGTCTATTGCAGCCTCTCACTTGTGGCCTCTCACTTGAGGGTAAAAGTCTCTGCTTGACTATCTTTAATCAAGTGGGGCTTTTTATGACCTCAAACGTGAGGGTAAGTTTATTGCAGCCTCTCACTTGTGGCCTTAGAGTTACCAATAGTACCTTTTAGTTTTCGTCATTTAACCGACGGAACCGACACTAATGGAACCAGCCTGTCAGTTTTTTTTCGTCAGATAACCGATGTTTCGTCAAGAGTACCTGCTCGGGTAGTCAGCTTGTCATCCACCAATTATGACTTTATGGTTTGTAATCGATCCAGGGTTTTTGTATGAGTTGAGTTTCTTTGTTCTTCAAGAAGCATGCTCCTGATTGTTCGTCTCCATGAACTACTCGAGTGGAACTCAAAGAAGATGAAGAAATCCCAAGAAAAAGATGGACAAAGAAGATGAAAGACGGGATTATATATATATATATATATATATATATATATATATATAGATATATATATATTACGAACACAAATTTGAATTCTTAGTAACATAATCTCAATGGGAGAAATTGTTACAATACCAATAGGAATAGAAGGCGTGCAAAATTGTGGGTAGATGAAAGAAGCGTGTCTAGTATAATGAAGGGAAGTTGTACTTACCAATAATTAAAAGAAGTTTTATTGACCTAATGTAATTTTACAGGAATACAAAAGTGGATCTTTTTATTTGGTTTGATTTAAAGAATCAACCATTATTTGAATTTATTAAGAAAAATCTAATAAACGAGAAAATTTATTGCTTCTTATTAGGCCACATCAGCATAAGATTTGGACAAATCATTTTAATGACATCGGCAGTAACCCTCTATTATTATATAGGAGAGATATCAATTAATACATCATAAATAAAAGAAGTTGCAATGTATTTAATGTAAATCATAATTGTATTAATAATATTTTTGAATAAATTGTAAAACTTTAGGTTCAATAAATGCATTATATATATCTTATTGACAACCTTAATGTAACACCCGCCAAATTAGGACTATTGTTTAAGTGTCGCCCTTTTATGCGTCACTTCCCTAAGTGACGCTAACACATCAGAATCCTTCATTTTCTGTTGCACTTCCTAAGTGTCGCATAAACCCTAAGTGTCGCTATAAGTGACGCTAAAAACAGAATGTTTACAAACTATTTTTATACTAAGTGACAAACTTGTATAACTTCAAACAATTATATGATATAACTTTTAAAACACATCGGGATACGTTTATGAACACAAACACTTCAAAATCCTAATAATAATAATAATGAAATTATTATTACAACCTATCACCAACGGTCCGTACACGTTTTCAAAACATAATCAAATCAACCAAGTCGTAGTAACTTGGACAAGTTAAATAAACCAAATCGTAATCCTTTGGACATTCTAGTTGGACGAACAACTACAAAGGTAGTCTTTGTAGATACCTACTTATCATATTAACCTTCCGCGTTATAAACGCCCGACAGATTAAGGTGTTCGGACACCGCATATTACTAAATCATATTACTTCGTTGCAATTCTCCATACTCAGGTGAGTCTCATAGCCCCTCATTTTACCGTTTTAAAACCCAGGGGTGGGAATACATGCTTTACCTTATTTTACATGTGAACGCGAGTACAAAACTCGCTATATACTGCATGAGCTGTTTTCTAATCACTTTTAAGTCCTCTACGATCATAGTTCTGGTTATACTTTAAGAAGTGCGAATGTTAGTGTATGGTACCATATACGACTGACCATCCTCGTCCGGATCAGCAAGCACTGACTGGTTAAACGGACGCATTAGCATTTTTTCATACGAGTGTGGATTAGACACTCGCCCGGAGGCACCCAGGATCAGGCACTTTATTGTGATCCTGACACCCACGTTAAGCGCAGACTAGGACCTCATGGCAGACATATACCTCCTTTGATTCATGTCAAACGCTTATTACTAAATCTTGTGGTTCACCCTTACTTACATATTTATTATGCAAACCTGTGAGCTCACCAGCTTTAGCTGACCCTTTTAGCATGTGTTCTCAGGTACCCAACAACAGTAGATCTGTGTCACTCAGGATGCCCATAGCTCGAGTCAGCATACACATCAGGAGATTATTTTGCATTACTACATTTTGTAACCTAGTTATGTCGCATAATCTCTAAATATTGTAATTATTGGGCTTTTGTAAACTTTATACATTGTAAAACTTTATATTATCAATGTATCGGTAAAACGACGCATATAGAGTCGTTCATTATATGCCTTGTGTGTTTTGATTATTGATTAGTAGCACCCCAAAGCTTGCTTCCGCTAAACAGTAAATTTGGGGGTGTTACAGATTGGTATCAGAGCCTAAGGTTATAGTGAACTAGGTTGCATTTAGTGGGCCTAGACTATGACCGTTAGGAAGTATTTCCTTATTAGGCATGATTAGTTCAAGGATTACATCATACGAGTTTAATTTAACATAGCCTGATCAACTATGTACAATTAAATGAAGATGATATAACAGCTGAAACGGTTATGTTGAACAGGGATACACTAGTTGACTCTGACCTCGAGAGAACCGGGACTCAAAAATATCTATGCTAGACACTCAATAGGCTATTATGTGATATACATATATATACATAGATAGACCTCTTTATAAACCTTAGGCTATATTATATACGAATATAAGCCTCATTCTTTCTAACGCTTTGTCTCAGAAATGGCAAATACACCACCCAATTCGCCTCGCTCTTATCCGTACGGATCACAAAACTCAAGGGTAGCTAGGAGGAACACTGGGTCGCCTTGAGCTAGCCCATATTCCACTCAAAACCAACTAAATAACCAGCCCCAAAGGCAAACAACAACTAGCCAGTGGTGATGGTTATCAACCCGACTTAACACATGGAGGGATGAGGAAGGAATCCAACTCCCCACATCAAACGGAGGACTTTCCAACATGGGCGTCTCTCCCTATACTCAAGAACCTGCTCACTTTACTGTACCTGTCTTGGCTGTCAGGTACACCGTCACGAGCAACAACTACGTGATATGGACATCGAACTCCAGGAGACTCGCGAGCACTGGAGGCTCACAACAATGGAACGTATCAATAATGTTGCCGAAGACCATGAAAACACCGTTAACAACATGGAAGTCCTTTACAACAAAGTGATAGATTTAGCCGTGGAATCCGCACTTTTACAGCACAGAATAGAAGAATGTGAGCAACGCTTGCGGGATACTAAAGAGTACGCCCGTGGACTAATACAACGGCTAGTCTTGGCAGAATATAACGCCCGACAGGCCAACATCCTTGCAAACACTGTGGATCATCTTGTTGCATTGATGGAACAAATTAACCTGCGTCAAGACTAGTGTAGCCTTATCCTATAACTTTTGTAGTATCTATGTAAAATCGTTGTAATTCGACCGGATGTAACAATTTCCGGCATCTTTTGTAATCCATATGTTCTGTATCTTTTGGAACTCGCGCCTTGTATCCAACCTAGTTATCTAAATGGATTATGATTATCATATTGTGTTATCATTGTATATTTTACCACATATATAACCGTGATACATCGTAATGTCCTACAGACATCTCACTTGTTCTTTTTCCTGATTCAGCAATATGCCTCCGAGACGATACATATTCAATGATACCAAAATCGCCCAACTCATCGCCCAGAGTGTGGCTCAAGCCATGGCTACCCAGAAAAAAAATTCTGGTAGCAAAGACACGGCTGCCAATGGGCACAACCCAAGCCTTGTTTATACAAAGATTTCCAGAACTGCAAGCCGCTGAACTTCAAAGGCACCGAGGGTGCCATCGGATTATTGCGCTGGTTGGAGAAAGTAGAGTCAGTCTTCCGCATATGCAACTGTCCGGAGAACTGCAAGGTCAAGTATTCCACCTGCACCTTTCTGGATGGTGCTCTGATTTGGCGGAATACCTATGCTGAGACTGTGGGCATCGATACTGCTTATCTGACTCCGTGGGAGGAATTGAAACAGATGCTGAAGGATAAGTACTGTCCTAGAGATGAGATTCAGCAGCTAGAGCACGAGTTCTAGCACCTCACCACCCAAGGCAATGACATTGCCGGATACACTACCAGGTTTAACCAACTGGCACTACTGTGCCCATCTCTTGTTGATCCGGAATACAAACGAAT
Source organism: Pseudognaphalium luteoalbum (assembly GCA_963422505.1). Lineage (NCBI taxonomy): Eukaryota > Viridiplantae > Streptophyta > Magnoliopsida > Asterales > Asteraceae > Pseudognaphalium > Pseudognaphalium luteoalbum. The sequence goes on from OY730196.1 coordinate 57,987,647, forward strand.
CGAGCGTTACATCTGGGGACTTCCCCCACGCATTCAGGGTTTGGTCACTGCTTCCAACCCCGCCACTATTCAAGCTGCCATCCGAATGGCACATAACCTCATGGCACAGGTGGTCCATCGAGGAACATCTGCTGCCAACAATCCGAATCAGTCTGGGGATAACAAACGCAAATGGTCTGGAAACAACAACGACAACACCTCATCATCCAAGAAACCCGAAACCATCAAGGCCTACTCTTATGGGTCTGAACCAAAAAGGGGCTACTCCGGAAACAAGCCCTTCTGCTCTAAGTGCCGCCGTCACCATGATGTTCCTTGTAGTACCCAATGCTTAAACTGTCAGAGATTTGGGCACATGGCCAAGGACTGCAAATCTACCACCAACTCCAACACCAGTCAACCCAGAGCCTGTTTCGAGTGTGGAATCCAGGGCATTTCAGGAATGAATGTCCCAAACTAAAGAACAAGAGCAACAGCACCGCTAAAGGTAGAGCTTTTGTCCTGAACTCAAAGGATGCCCGCCAAGACCCGAATGTGGTCTTGGTTATGTTTCTCATCAACAACTTATCTGCTTCTATTCTATTTGATACTGACGCTTATAGGAGTTTTATATCTGATGAATTCTGTCCATTACTTGGCACCACACCTATTGCCCTAGATACTAAGTACGTAGTAGAGTTAGCTAACGACAAACTCATCGAAACCGATAGTGTGATACCCAATTGCACTTTAAACCTCACCGATGAATTGTTTTCAATCGATCTTATACCCGTCGAGATCAGAAGTTTTGACATCATCATCGGCATGGACTGGCTGTCCAAGCATCGTGACGAGATCGTATGCTATGATAATATTGTCCGCATACTCCTCACCTCCGGTGGTACTCTATCCATACAAGCAGAGATCGGTGGGACGAGGTTGAACATCATCTATTGTTTGAAAACCCGAAAATTTATAAGAAAAGGTTACTAGGCAATCCTCACACACGTTATGGAGAAAAACTCGGAGGAGAAGCAACTTGAGGATGTGCCGATCGTTCGAGACTTTCCAGAAGTCTTCCCTGAGGAACTACCTGGCCTTCCCCCGTTTAGGCAGGTAGAGTTCTCCATCGATCTTGTGCCTGGAGCAGCACCTGTGGCACGAGCACCTTACCGTTTAGCCCCATCTGAACTTCAAGAGTTGTCCTCTCAGTTACAGGAACTCCTGGACAAAGAATTCATCCGACCGAGCTCTTCACCTTGGGGAGCTCCGGTCTTGTTCGTCAAAAAGAAAGACAGTTCTTTCTGCATGTGCATCGACTACAGGGAACTGAACAAGTTAACCATCAAGAACCGTTATCCGCTACCACGCGACGATGATCTATTCGACCAACTTCAAGGGTCAAGTTTCTATTCCAAAATTGATTTACGATCCGGTTACCACTAGTTACGAGTTCGCGATGTTGACATCCCGAAAACTGCTTTCCGAACTCCTTACGGGCATTATGAGTTTCAAGTCATGCCCTTCGGTTTGACAAACGCGGCGGCTGTATTCATGGATCTCATGAACCGAGTGTGTAAACCATATCTCGACAAGTTTGTCATCGTATTCATTGATGACATTCTAATCTACTCGCGCAACGAAGAAGAACACGCGCAACATCTTAAGATCATTCTAGAACTTCTCAAACACGAAGAGTTATACGCCAAATTCTCTAAGTGTGAATTCTGGATACGAACCGTTCAATTCCTTGTACACGTTATAGATAGTCAAGGAATTCATGTTGATCCATCAAAGATCGAGGGTATCAAATGTTGGCAAGCACCGACAACGCCGACCGAAGTACGCCAATTCTTGGGTCTCGCCGGTTATTATCGACGTCTCATCAAAAACTTTTATAAGATAGCCCAGCCCCTCACAATCCTCACTCAAAAAGAAAAGAAATTTGATTGGACTGAGAGACAAGATTCACCTTTCCAACTCCTGAAACAAAAATTATGCAGCGCACCTATTCTATCTCTACCCGAAGGCACCGATGACTTCGTGGTATATTGCGATGCATCACATCAAGGTCTCGGTTGCGTGCTTATGGAACGAGACAAAGTCATCACCTACGCCTCCCGACAACTCAAAATCCATGAAAAGAATTACACCACTCATGACCTTGAACTAGGAGCCGTAGTGTTTGCACTCAAAATCTGAAGACACTATCTCTATGGCACTAAGTGCACAATCTTTACCGACCACAAAAGTCTCCAACACATTCTCAATCAGAAAGATCTTAACATGAGGCAACGTCGCTGGATCGAGTTGCTTACCGATTACGATTGTGAGATCAAATATCACCCTGGCAAGGCAAATGTCGTTGCTGACGCCCTCAGCCGAAAGGAATGCCCAAAACCTCTTCGAGTCCGAGCCCTCAGTATTACAATCCACAACGATCTTATCACTCAAATCCATACCGCTCAACTCGAAGCCTTAAAACCTAAAAATATCAAAAACGAAGCTTTAAGAAACATGGAGCAACGATTCAAAACCAAACCCAACGGGGTTAAATATTTCGCGAACCGAACCTGGTTACCGTGTTTCGGGAATCTCCGAGACCTGGTAATGGACGAAGCCCACAAATCCAAATACTCTATGCGTCCTGGATCTGACAGGATGTACCATGGCATCAGGGAATTATACTGGTGGCCAAACATGAAGGTCGAGATCGCTACCTATGTCAGTAAATGCCTCATATGCTCAAAAGTGAAAGTCGAACATCAAAAACCATCCGGTTTACTTCAAAAACCAGACATACCCCAATGGAAATGGGAACAAATTACCATGGACTTCATCACCAAACTCCCGAATACGCCTAGCGGCTGTGATACCATTTGGGTAATCGTCGACCGTCTCACAAAATCTGCCCATTTTCTCGCCATCAAGGAAACCGATAGAATGGAACGTCTCACCCGAATTTACCTAAAAGAAATCGTATCCCGACACAGCGTTCCTATCTCGATTATCTCCGAAAGGGATAGTCGTTTCACATCGCACTTTTGACAATCATTACAGAAATCGTTGGGTACTCGCCTCGATATGAGTACCGCTTATCATCTACAAACCGACGGCCAAAGTGAACGAACCATCCAAACACTGGAAGACATGCTACAAGCTTTCATAGTTGATTTCGGTGCCAATTGGGAACACCACTTACCCCTGTGTGAATTCTCATACAACAACAACTACCATACCAGTATTGGAGTTGCACCATTCGAGGCACTCTACGGTCGTAAGTGCCGATCACCCATCTGTTGGACCGAAGTGGGGGATAGCCAACTCACTGGTCCTGAAATCATTCATGAAACCACCGAGAAAATCGTTGGTATCCAACAACGGTTGAAAGCCGCACGTGATCTTCAGAAAAGTTATGCTGACGTGAGACACAAACAACTCGAGTTCCAGGTTGGAGACCGAGTATTACTCAAAGTATCGCCTTGGAAAGGCATCATCCGTTTCGGTAAACGCGGGAAACTGAACCCCAGATACGTCGGACCTTTTATAATCCTCAAAAGGGTTGGTCCGGTGGCGTATCGATTGCAACTACCAACTGAACTCAGTAGTGTACACCCTACATTCCACATTTCCAACTTAAAGAAATGTCTATCCGACGAAACACTCATCATTCCCCTCGAGGAAATTCAAATTGATGACAAACTCCATTTTGTTGAGACACCAGTGGAGATTATGGACCGGGAAACCAAACAACTTAAACAAAGCCGTATCTCTACCGTCAAAGTTCGGTGGAATTCACGGCGTGGTCCGGAACTCACCTGGGAATGAGAGGATCAGATGCGACTCAAATATCCACAACTTTTCTCCGACTCCACTCACACGACTCCTCAGACTTAAATTTCGGGACGAAATTCTCCTAACAAGGGGAGAATGTAACACCCGCCAAATTAGGACTAGTGATTAGTGCCTAATCAACTGTTGATACATGTAATTAGTTCTGTGTTAGGCTAATTTGTGTATCAAATAATATATATATATTGTGAATATATACAATTACGCGATTTGGCTAAATCGTGCGGTTTCAATCGAATGTAATTCGGTTCAATTAATACGGACGTTGGTGAATAATTTTATTAAATAATATAACATTATTTAATAACGCTATCATATCACAAATACTATTTTGATAATATTTCATATTTAATTCATATCGTACAAGTGACATCTACGCGATTAAAATATTAAGCGCACGAACAAGCAAACCGAAGTCAAGATTTATTTTATGACTCGATTATTAAGTAATTGGTAAAATACTTCAACAAAAATATTGATGGAATATTCATATTTTAAAACTCACAATTAAACGCGTATTAAATTATTTAAACGATTAAACGATCAGGAAAATGAATGCCGCACAGAGCGCAAACGCGGGAAATTAAAATCTGGGAGATTCCCCTTCCCCTTTTCACCCCAAAATCGGCCCATCCCCCCCCCCACCCCCCCCCCCCCCCCCACACACACACTTTCCCCCTCTCATTTCACTTTCTAATATTTCATTTCTCTCTCTTCCTCTTTTTCTCTCAAAACAACCTCCACACCACCATCACCTTCAACCTCAAAATAACATCACCAAACAATCTTAAATCTCAAAGCTCGTTTGGAAGAAAAGAACCACAACGTCACGATCTACAATCCTATATTTTCAGATTTCTCTCGCAACGATTCATAAGTTTTCGACAAATTCTCGAAAACTCTTAGATTTCATTATTTTTCATAATAGATTGTTTATATAAGCTTATAGGTAAAAGTTTCGGGTCAAACGAAAGCCAGAAAACTCGTTTTTGGAACCAAAAACCGCGACCAGACGGGAGTGTCGCACAGGCCTGAGCAGTGATGCGTCACTTCCTTAAGTGACGCATTAAGTGTCGCTAAAAGCCCTAATCTTGCGTCACTTGCCTAAGTGCCGCATAAAACCCTCTTTTTACGTCAATGCCTAAGTGACGCAAATTCAATACCCGACACTCCTGACCGACACTTCTAGAGGCACTTGTCTAAGTGTCGCCCATAATTGAAATCTGATTTCATCCGACACTCATCCTATTGACACCCGACACTTGTTTAAGTGTCTCCCTTTTATGCGTCACTTCCCTAAGTGACGCTAACACATCAGAATCCTTCATTTTCTGCGGCACTTCCTAAGTGTTGCATAAACCCTAAGTGTCGCTATAAGTGACACTAAAAACAAAATGTTTACAAACTATTTTTATACTAAGTGACAAACTTGTATAACTTCAAATACTTATACGATACAACTTTTAAAACACATCGGGATACGTTTATGAACACAAACACTTCAAAATCATAATAATAATAATGAAATTATCATTACAACGATCACCAACGGGCCGTACACGTTTTCAAAAAATAATCAAATCAACCAAGTCGTAGTAACTTGGACAAGTTAAATAAACCAAATCGTAATCCTTTGGACATTCTAGTTGGACGAACAACTACAAAGGTAGTCTTTGTAGATACCTACTTATCATATTAACCTTGCGCTTTATAAATGCCAAGCAGGTTACTGTCTTCGGACACCGCATATTACTACATCATATTGCTTTGTTGCAATTCTCCAGACTCAGGTGAGTCTCATAGCCCCTTATTTTACCGTTTTAAAACCCAGGGGTGGGAATACATGCTTTACCTTGTTTTACATGTGAACACGAGTACAAAATTCGCTATATACTGCATGAGCTGTTTTCTAATCACTTTTAAGTCCTCTACGATCATAGTTCTGGTTATACTTTAAGTAGCGCGAATGTTAGTGTATGGTACCATATATGACTGACCATCCTCGTCCGGATCAGCAAGCACTGACTAGTTAAATGGATGCATTAGCATTTTTTCATACGAGTGTGGATTAGACACTCGCCCAGAGGCACCCACGATCAGGCACTTTATTGTGATCCTGACACCCACGTTAAGCGTAGACTAGGACCTCATGGCAGACATATACCTCCTTTGATTCATGTCAAACGCTTATTACTAAATCTTGTGGTTCACCCTTACTTACATATTTATTATGCAAACCTGTGAGCTCACCAGCGTTAGCTGACCCTTTTAGCATGTGTTCTCAGGTACCCAACAACAGTAGACATGTTCACTCAGGATGCCCATAGCTCGAGTCAGCATACACATCAGAAGATTATTTTGCATTACTACATTTTGTAACCTAGTTATGCCGCATAATCTCTAAACATTGTATTTATTGGGCTTTTGTAAACTTTATACATTGTAAAATTTTATATTATCAATGTATCGGTAAAACGACGCATATAGAGTCGTTCATTATATGCCTTGTGTGTTTTGATTATTGATTAGTAGCACCCCAAAGCTTGCTTCCGCTAAACAGTAAAATTTGGGGGAGTTACACTTAAGGACTGTCATTATCATTTCTCTTAAAATTAAAAGTGTCAATTTATCAATTTAATTTTCAACCGTTCAACATTTTACCGCAAGTAACAAATTATATATATATATATATATATATATATATATATATATATAAAACAAATTATATACATTTTACATGGATCGTGTAAAACTTTTTATGTTCATTAAAATTATAAAACAAATGAGGTCTAAAACTTGACGGAATAATTTGTATAGATATCATTTATAGACAATTGCTTCATCAAATACTAAGGGTAAATAGATAAATTCACTTCATATATTATCTATTTAGTAATGGAGTGTAGTTAGCATAATCCAATGTTGTACCTAAATATTATCCCGATTCCCGACGACACCTCACAACCAGAATAACACCTAAAATAACCTCGTTTTATCTTGACTTCACGAACAATCCAAATCATTTCGGTTATCGAGACTTTAAGTTATAGTTAGAGCAAATTGTATGGATCATCCCTGTGTTTTGTCAAAATGCACGGATCATCCCTACAAAGATTAAATAGCATTGGACGTCTTCGAATTTTTTATTTTTGATCAATCGTAATACTTCTTAACCTAAAAGGACATTTATACCCTTATTCTTATTTTTCTCAATTAAAAAATCATTATTTTAAATTAGTATATTATATTATTTATGAATTCTATTTTTCTTTTATTAATTTATGTATGTGATTTTTGTGGTTGTCTTCCAACTCTTCCTCAATGTCACATAGCAAATCAACCTCACAACTAACCTTCCACTATCTAAGACCTCATTTTATCTTAGATGAAAGAATCAAATATTATCATTAACTGTACAACAACAACAATATGTCATCTATGATCATCAACAATTTAAGATCTGTGAGGTAGTTTATTGAGGGCGGTAGGTGATCAGAAATTTACCCCGAGTTCTAGGTTAAACGAGGTGACCAACAACACTTTGATACCCTAGTCGTTGAGTAGGTTTCAGATTTGAATGTCATGAATTTAGTTTAGTGTTTTGCCAGCGACGATTTGCTAAATTGCAGGTCATCGGAAAAGAAGTAAATCGTCTCTCGTGTTAACATTTAGGTTATATTTTAAGGAGTAAAGATTGGGAGCTCTTAAAAGAATTGTATTTTTTAGCCTAATAGTAATTCTTGTTGTAGTGAGATTGATGGCATTGTTGTTGTAAAATGTTTTAGTTTATGATGACAACGATGATACTGAGTATGTGATGTTGTTGTGAGGATGATGGCATAAAGTAGGTTGACATTATTTTAAAGACAAAAAATAAAATAATACTCCGTAAAAGGCATAGAAATTCTTTTTTTTAGTTAAGAAAAATAAGAATAAGGGTATATTTGTCCTTTTAGATCTTGTAGAATGACAATTGATCCAAAATATTAAATTTAGGGATGTCGGGTGCTATTTATATATTGGAGGGATGATCCGTGCTTTTATGACAAAAGACAGGGATGACCCTTACAATTTGCTCTTATAGTTATAACTCGAATTGAATCAAAACAATTCATTTGATTATCGTATCTCGTATCATAAGAAATAAACCATCAATTAGTTCTCAATCCGGTAACTTTAAGTCTTTAACCATTTAACCCTAGTAAAAACTAGGGGTGAGTATGGGTCGGTTAAGACCCAAAATTGAAACCATAACCGAATTTTCGGTTAACTAAAATCTTTAACCGACCGGTTTAGGTTAAATAGCGGTTCGATTATCGATTAAAAATGCGGGTCGGTTAATTTTTTCGGTTTAATCGGTTAATAACCGCCAGGGTGATAGAATACTTGATTCAATGTAATACTACGAAGCTTGATGAAAAGAATGATGTTTGAATAACTAAACTCACGGTGTTGCTTAAATTCTGCGTGAATATTGATGTACAGCTCCGATATGTAGTAACTTTGGAATGTGTTTATGAAAGAGAAGTTGGTAGACTGTGCCGTTGTGTTTATGTTGTATTATTAAGATTAAGTTAACAGAAAAATGGATGTAAAAGGGTATTAGGTGGCAACGGTTTTGACTATAAGGCCAAACATATTACCAACCATAAAATTTAAAAATTGTCATCACCTTAGGCATGAAAAATAACTACATGAATGGAATAGTTCTTAAGTGTATGTATGTTAAGTGTATTATCTATTTTAAGGATGTATTAATGTATATAACTATATATACATACATATATATGTATAAACATAATAAAAAAATTACTCAATATAAAGTGGGGCTGTTCGGTTAATTTGGGTCGATTTTGAGACAATAACCATAACCGTAACCGATCTAATCGGTTAATTGAAAATCAATAACTGAACCGTCAGTTAATGATTTAGGTCGGTTAATTTGATTCAGTTAATTCGGTTATAGGTCGGTTTTTCGATTTTGTTGCTCACCCGTTTGTAAAAACATCTCCACTTTGTGCAATATCAGGAGTCTTTGGGTGGTCTTATTTTCCAATTGAAGTCCCTCTTCATCGTCACTATCAACCGTTTTAACAACTTCATCGCAGAAAACTTGTCACCGGAGATCTGAAAATGGCGTGGATGGGACAATTATCCAAGAGTCTCAAAGAAGTTCGTCTTCTCTTTTGTCAGACTTCACCTGCCAGTTCTTCCACTAGGTATTAATAATTACCATTTCATTTCTTCAATTTCTATGTTTTTTTTAGGGTTTCCACTTTGTGCCCTAACCTCATATGTTTCCCCCAAATCTATCTATATGATCATTGATTAATTGCAGAGCGTTTATCGAGAAGAATTACAAGGACCTGAAGAAAGCAAACCCTAAGTTGCCAATTCTGATCCGCGAGTGCAGCGGTGCCGAACCTCAACTATGGGCGAGATACGGTGCGATTTTAATATATATATTTTGTTTAGTTGAAATTGTTTGTTGATGTTATATTATATCTGCTTGTTTTGTCAATTTATGGATCCGTATGTATACGTGTTGCTGTGTGAATTGGTTTATAATAGGGAGTATGATTTTTGAGTTAACATTTGATATGCATGGAGAATGTAGGTATAAACTGAGGGTTGAGCTGTTGTAATTGTTAGTATGTATGGTACTATACTACTATTATTAGTTTTGATTTCAGCTGTGAACATGTGATGCTAGATATGCTCTGCACTCTTGTGTTTATTTGTTCTTTTATTAATTTGAAGTTAAAACGAAGCTTTTTCACTAGTTACAGTTGTGAAAGCGATCAATTTGTTTCTCTATTCTTCTTACACTCGTACTTGTTTGATATGCGATGTGACCTGTGAGGGGTTACACCACCCCTTTTACATGTAGCTCTCAGAAAATGAAAAAGCCTATGTTGTCTAGGTTGTCCGAGCGTATTTATTTAATATAACTGATATTAGATTTAATTTACCGGAAATAGTTGATAAGACGGAGCTAACAGGAAATAAAAGATGATCTATAATTAATAGTTGGATAAAAAGTAGAAATGATGATCGTGTTGTTTGACATTTTCACTATTTACAGTTTTGCAAGCAATCAACTTGTTTTTCTATTACTCGTACACTATTACGTATTAGTTATGAGTTGTGAGCAATTATTGTACCCTTTTCACAGAATCACAGCAGCACCCGGAAGATGAAAAACGTTATCTTCTTTAATTTCTCTGTACTTGCTTATTTCATTATATCACCTATTATTTTAATTTCCTAGTCGTAGTTGTTAAGTCTGAACTTATAGGAAATAAATGACAATCAACAGCTGATAGTTGGAGAATAGTAAAAATGATGATCATGCTGTTTGACTTTTTGGCCCTACAGTTTAAGAACTTAGGTAATGGATGCTATTTCCTGTAATAGAATCGCTGAAAATTGAAGCTTCTTGTCCCTTGAACACTCCTACTGTAAACTGCCTGCCAACAAGAATAATACAATTTGTCATTAGCACAATTATAGTTTATACTTGATGTCTTCATGTTGTAAAAGAGTTTAAATGGTTTTGCAATACCTGCAAGGAACTTTCTGCTACATAGAGTTCAGTTTGTTATGGAAACAGGCTGCTAGCTCTTGTGAGAGTAACAAATAAGAAAAATACTTATCAGTGGGAAAACAAATAAAAAGGATAGTGAGAAGCACATATAGGTGTCTACTTTAGAAACTTGAGGATCTTATAGATAACAAAGATGAAAAATGCCAACCTATAGAATTTTATGAATTGTAATCAATAGCATACATTGTCACTTTTCTAGTGCAAGCACATTTAAAAGTTGCCCACAACCTGTTCAACTTCATTGTACTGTTTTTTGAGTTATGCCCTCTAGCAGTCTTGTTGTCCTTTCTCATTTTTAGTATAGATACCTTCTTTACTTCAAGAAATTAAATAGAGACAAAATATTTTTACAAATTTTTGCATCAAGAAAGTTTAGGGTGCAATATCTAAGGGGACTGCACCAATTTATAGTTACTGATTATTCATCGTACTTGCAGTTATAAAACTTGATGTACTCTAATTGTACCCTAAGCTCTGGTCATTGTCAGTGAAAGTTTAGTCAATGGTTGAGTCAATATCCAGGAAGCCATGGTTATCGAGTTTTATAGCCCTGTAGTTCATGAATCTTCCCACACATACTTATCTATTTACCAAACATCGGTGTCTGCTTTATGAGTATCTCGCCATTACATTAGTTATAATTTGAAATCGCAAAAAAACTATTACTCCCTCTGTCCCATAATTATTATCACCAAACAAAAAAACACACAGTTTAAAGTGCATTTATTACAGTTTACCACCAATAAAATTTCATTTTCACTATTTTGAAGCTTTTTGATTGGTTGATCTTGAAAATGGACAATTATTTTGGGACATACCAAAATAGAAAGGTGGACGATAATATTGGGACGGAGGGAGTAAATTCCATTGCAAAAGGGAAGGGGTAACTTGCTAACTTTAGCAGCCACATAAATTATAAAATGACATGGTTGCTCGTTTGCATTTTTCAATGGAGTTTGATACTTTATTGCATTCTGACTAATGGTTAAGCCATTGAATTTTGAAGTTTGGTTAGTGTGTCCTCTAAGCTTCTCTGGTCTGATCTACTCACTGCCAGAGAAGACGTAAATGGACAAAAGGGAAAGCCATGCGTATCTTTGTTAGTTGGTTTTTCTATAAAGAACCTGTCAAACACCTTTCAAGAAATTTTAAAATCAGAGATATGTAGAAATTTTGGTGAACGCATTTTCTATCAATGCATCTTTGCTAGTTTCACTGAAATTGAACAACAGACAGGGATTAAAAAGTGACTTGCAGGTACATTACTGCCAATTAACTTGACATACGCCGAGTAAAAAAAGAAGCATGTTTCTAAGAACCTTAAGATAAGATCATCACCCTTTCATACTACCTGTTACTGCTTAGGTTTTGCCAGGAACTCGGTTTATGCAAGTCCATCCTTTCATATTGTTGTGTTAAAGAGTTATAGGGATCTTCACGTTACTGACCTTAGAGCACAATGATGTCAAAGTATCTTATGAATGTATAAAAGAACTCTGAAACATAAGTAGAACAAAGTTGAAGCTTTTGAGATTAAAAGGATTGGGTTTATGATAGGGGCTGCTTTCTGTAATACTAGAGTGATTTACCTATTTGTGTATTGTACTTTACACTTTATTTTAAATCGACAATTAGTTGGAAAGTCCCATATCCTTGTACTTGCAAAACTTGAATATTTTCGTCCCAACGTTCACCAAGTACAGTCGGTTCTTATACGAAGTTAAAATCAAATAGAGCAGTTACAAATAGTTACCTTTTAAGTGCATACTAGTATTTTATAGGATTTACTAAACGAACATCAATGTTTTGATACGAACTGCCAAAGTATAATAGTTGCACAAGCAATTCGCTTGTTAATATTGTATACATCTACCCATTCTTATGATATTTGCAACATATCCCTTTCCGAGGATTAAATCTACACCGTTAACATTGCTTAACAAACATTTGTTTTGCGACATTACTTGTTATTAACGTGTTAACTCATCTTTGGACACTGTTTAAGGTTTATATGTTTAATAATGTATTTTACATAACTCTTGGTTTGTGTACAGACATGGGCGTTGAAAGAGGCATTCGTTTGGAAGGGATGTCTGAAACCCAGATCTCTAAGGCATTGGAGGATCTTGCGAAAGCTGGGTCGTCCCTTAAATCCTAAACCATCTGTCACGATTACTTTTGCTTTCTTTCAAAATGAATAATTCCAATGTCAATGGGTGACTTGGATTTTCTCTGAACGTTTGAAGTTAAACATCATGAAATATGCATCATCTTATGCCTTTCTGTTCTGGTGAAGGTCTAATGATTTAATGTCTTTGTGTGTGTTTGGGGCACTTTGCATTACCAGTGTTGGCTTTCTGTTGGTAAACTAGGTTTTTCACGCTTCAATTCTTATAGATGTAAGTTCATTTGTAATTGTTGCAAACACTTGACATCTAGCTACTAGCACGGATTCGAGACTTAATATAACCATTTGATGATTTGCTGAGTATCTGAAAGTTAAGTGTTTCAGATAATTGCTTTGTGACCTATCTAGGTACTCAATTTACAGACACCCTTAAATGAATTTGAAATTAGAAAGTTGCATTTGAAATCTTTCTTTTCATTCCAAATGAATTCTGATAACTTGCATTATAGTTTCTGAAACTTAACACGGGCAAGTTCTACTGTCTAGCATTGAGTCACACTTTATTACTTTATGTTTAGAGTTTAGGCAAGCCTTTTAGAAATACAAGCTTTTGCCATTTCTACTACTAATTAATTTGTTAATGTTATATGGTAGTTACAAAATTTTCACGTACAAAGATAAGAGATGAATATCTGTTGGAATAGCCTAATTTTTTGATCCATCACCAATCAATCGTCTGTATGATTCCTTGATAAGAAGAAACCCCCAATTAGGGATGGCTCACCCGATCCTGTATATATTCACCCGATCCATCTACTTAATGGTGGATATGTACGATCTAAACGGATGGATAGTGGATGTGGATATGGATGTTGATGAATAATGGATCGGATATGGATGACAATTTATCATCCACGGATTTATCCATTTCACCACAAATACACACACACACAAATACACACACATGTAAATTTACATATCCACATACATATAAACCATAAACTATTAACATGCTATTAAATATAAAGTTGTAAATTTTACATATGTAATGTTTATTTGAGTTTTTTTATTTATTATTGATTTATTTAGCAAATCCAAATGAATAATATATTGCGCTTAGTCAAGTTTTGTTTCCGATCATATAGTGAAGTCATAATCCATAATAAAGGACAATCAAAACATATGTGATTAACCAATAGACAGAGAGATTACATGATTACATTTTTTAAAATATACGTTTACTCGTAATTATAACCAATTATGCTTCATTGACGACAATGGTTACAAGCTCTTGTGAATAGATTTCTGTATGTTACGTTATATTTATTTTTTTGTTATTATATACGTTGGTTTCATTTCATATTAATTTTTTTTATTTTTTTTTAGAATATTCAACGAACATCCAATAACCAGCTTAATCCATCAAATATAGATATGGACGGATGAATTGAAATTTAATAGATTTGGATATGGATATGGACGAAAATATTTAAATGGATATGGATATGGATATAACATCATTCGATCTATATCCAATCCATTGCCATCCCTATCCTTATGCCCAATTCACCATGATCATCTTTGTTGGTATGATAAGTGCTACTCCACTATTTTGATGCACTTGATTCACAACTGAAGGTTATGAAATTCGACTTATGCGCCTAACTATCTAGTTTTCTAAAAACCAAGCAACTTTTGACAATTTGGGTACATCTTTGGATCCTATATTGCCCACGTATACTAAACGATGAAAACAGGAAACATGCACACAATCTTTTATACAACTCTAAGCAAGTCTGCAAAGTTAAAAAGTCAACCCCACGGTCAGAAATTTCGGAGTTGTTAATAAATCTTTGTACGGAAAGTGGAGATGTGGAGACTGGGACTTGTTTATAATTCTTTGTACGGAAAATGGAGATGTAGAGACTGCAGATAAGTTGTTTGATAAGTTGAAGAAAGCAAATAATGATAAATACACTTTTGTTAACAATGGTCACGTATACGATATGATTCTTGGAGGGGTCTAGATCAAATTTAGAGACCTATCGACGTTCAAAAGTTATTGAACAATTTCGAAGTTGATTTTGATCTAACATGTGTATCAAGGTTGTTCTTCAAATGTTGGAACAACAGTTTTGCTAGATACATATGATAGATCGGAAATGGCGTTGATGCCCAATTGTCTAAACATCTCAAAGACCTCCGAATTTTCTTTTGTCCATTGTATTACCTAAAAAGAATAAATTAAGTGTCTCGGAATGTAATAGTTTATGCTTTGACTTTAATATCGTGTATCAATTTATTTGATCTTTCATTGTATGCAATACACTTTTTATTCATTGATATTGTGCATAATTTAGTTCGTTTTATTTGCGTGCCAACTTAACACACCACCAAAATACATACAGTTGTAATAAACTAAAATGCCAGTACATACAATATAATTTCGAGTAGTTTGTTGCATACTATAAATGAATATTAAACTATAAATAATTACATTTGGCCAAAAGAAAATTACCTTTCCTATTTCTTGTGAATGGTGATAAATATATCACATGATACAAACATCAAAATATAATACTACTAAAGTACTTTGTATACGCCAAAAGTGTGATGTATCTGTAGTGATGATTCGTAAAAAAATATATATATTAAATTCTTGGTACACTTACTTTATTTCTTTATATATATTATAGTTTTTTTGGTTCTAACATCTTTAGTGACTCAACCAATAGGGTGTTGATACATACAACAAAAGTTTTGATGCATACAACAAAAAAATATAAATAATAATATTTATGCATACAATATAACTCTCTAATGCACAGTTTTGTTGTATGAAATAAAACTCATATTATATTTATCAATCCTCCAACCACTACATCACACTTTTTAGCGTCCACGTAGTATCGAAGAGATCTAGTGATTAGATAAGATTAAAAGAAAAGATAAAACTCAAACAATAATAAAAGAATTAATTTTGATTTTAACTCTAAGTAGGCAGTCCTATAAAGTAACATTACTTAAATAAATCTAAAAAAACCTAACTCATGTGTAGGAGATATTTTTTCCCCCAATTTTCAATTGTTGGTGATAATAAATGTGACATGTCATATCCTCCTAATTATTATTGGTGTTTAGGTCCATGTCAATTTATCAAATTTTACAAGGGTTAATTTTTAATAACCAACAATAGATGAGGGGCTCATAAAGTAACAACGTGTCATGATAACACTGGGTTTGTTTGTGTATGATATCGTAAAGCTTCAAATGATGCGTATTTCAAATCTCTATCTCTTCCTTTACAACTCCCTTCAAGCTTTCGGATGGTATACACACATACACATTGACATCTATTGACATAATGATTAATGTTTAATTGTTTATCATTCTCTTTTTTCTTTCTTACTCAATGACATTGTTTCGACAATTGCAGGGCAAGTGCTTTGTTTAGAATTTCAGTTGACTTTTTGTCTACGAAGTCAGTCAACGGTGCTTACGCTTCGGCCGGAGAACTAATCTGTAAGTCTTTATTCAAAACACTCTGTATATCCTTCTTGGGTTGCCAATTTGGCAATTTTAGAGTTGCATTTTCAGAAGTATGAACTATGATCCTCATGTGAACAGATTTAATATACAGATTGCACATTGAGTTATATTATTGTGAGCAAATATAAATTTCAAACAGTTATGGCTATGTAGTGTTATAATTCTTATAGATAATTGAACTGAGTTTTGCTACGGAATACTTTAATTTCACGTGTACCTGAAACATTTTTGGTTTTCGAAAATAATATCTATACAGATATTTGAGTTTTTATAGCTGATCAAGGGAATTTCGTCTTGAGTGCAAGATTAACGGGCTTATGTGTGACCAATTCTTTACACTATAAATAATTGTGCTAGCCCATTTCATAGTTAACTTTTTTTGGGGGGTAAAGGGGACGGTACTCAGGAAAAATATTTCATAGTTAACTTGGTTGAGGTTGGTAAAGAAATCAATCCTTGAAGTTATGAGGATAAAGTCAAATGTATGAGGCGCTTTGCTTTGGCAAAGGCAAACACTAGCATTTATAGGGCTACCCTACTTTCTAGATGAGTGTTTAAATGCTATTATTTGTGGGATGAACCTCCACGTGGACCAATAAGGTAGCATTTGAATGTGTCACTAAGTTTAGCAAAGCTGAGATTGGTGCGTCAGGTCCGAGGTGGAGCTCCACCATGCGAGGTCCTCGGACATGTGGCTATAAAATCCAAAGTGGGAATCTGCCTCTAGTGATCTGGCTTTGGGCTCTGATCTTGGATATGACACATGGCACATCATTATTAACCGAGCTCGGTCTGTTCTTCAGTGCTTCTCGAGCCTGAGTCGGTAGTATCATGAAGGTTTATCTAACTATGTAGTTGAGCATGAGCTTAGCCCTACAGTGCTTGAGCCAAACTCAAGCTCAAGTTAACTCATTTGCAGCCCTCTTAATGTGACAATCTTTTAATATCAAATATAGGATCAAATTTGATTATCAGGTTTTGTAAACTTTGTAGATTAAGTTTCATTACATTTTGTCATTTAGATTTCTTTGGAATACATTACAATTGCAAACAGAACTCTACAATATACTTTCTTTTTAGGTGAAAGAAGCTTTCAGTAACATAATTCTACATTTATAATACATTTGGACTATTGAAATCCCGAGAGTTACTATTAATTTACCTACATCTAGAATTATTTCCACCTCACAATTAACAACTAGAGCCGGCTTATCTAGGGTTGCAACAATTATTATGCATCTTAGTTTGACATGTGAGTGGTAAATATGAGGGGTTTTTTTCCTTGTGAAACTAGCTTTCCATGACATAATGTACATCTACTATGAAATTAGAGATACATTTTATAGAATCAGAATTTGAAATTTGAAGGATTACAACCAGTTGACCTAGTTCCAGTCTTTAAAAACCCAATGTTTAATTAGTAGTTAGAGTTGAACAATGATGATGCATCTGTTTGTGACTGGTTAACTTGACGAAACCTGTCGATATACAATGATAATCTTCAACTGGCAACATTAGTATCTTGTTTATACAGATGTGCATATGATGAAATAGTATAAATATCATTTACTAGTTTCTAGAATTTGGATTTCGCAGACTAGCATCCAATGATTACAAATGCTTTATTTGAACAATGCACGCGTGTTGTCACATACTTCACATGATTTTTTTGTATATGTTTTTATTATCTTGAGACAGGCTTGTTACAAACTCTTGGATTCATAGAAGTGATACATGGAGCATTAGGTGAGTACCAATAAACAGAACAAGTCCTCAAACCTTGATATATTTCTGGTATCTAGTAAGTCTTGATCTAAAATATTTATTTCCTATGTTGTCTCTGTTATATTTAAGGTATTGTTCCTAGTGGATTTCTCTTCCCTCTCATGCAATGGGGAGGTAGGACACATTTCCTGCTTGCGATTGTACGTCAAATTCATGAGGTTTGTATTGTCTTAAAATATGTGTCTTGTTTTACTTTAATGCAGATTATTGATACTAAACTTGAGCCACATAATCTATTTGAATGAGAAATGAAGGAGATACGAGTCTGAATTTTGAATATCATAACAGTTGCTTCCTTGTTGTGCTTGTTTTCTGCCTTATGGTTGTCATACATTTATTAGTTTGTTTCTTTTTTTGTAGGTTCAAGAATCACAGGCTGTATTCATTACATTTGTTGCTTGGTGTTGCATGGAGGTAAATTCTATGTTCTCTATATTCATATGCATTTGTTTTTGTTTAAGCATGTTAAGTAGATTGATTTAAGCATTACCAAGAATGATTTTTAAAGAAGTATTAGCAATCAAGCTTCATAAATTGCCACTTGAGGAAAATTTCATTTTAGATGATCAGGAATGACTTTATATTCATTAGCTTTCATGACATTTGCTGAAATGAGAGTTGACCAACTTTATGGAAACAGATAATTAGGTATCCCTTCTATGCTTTGAGCTGCTTGGGTAACTGCCCCTCGTTCCTTACCTACCTCAGGTTCAGTAATCTCATTTCACATCAACCTATATATATATACTTGTTCAAGGATGTACATGAAATCACTTTTAAAACGGTAGTTTAATATTCATTTGATACTAGTATATGATTGTTACCAATTCACTAGGTACACAGCCTTCATCATCATATACCCAATTGGGGTTGTGGGTGAAAGTAAGTGCTTTCCTTCTTAACTTTTTTGACATTTTTTTTCAATGGTGCACATTTAGATACTGACTGACTCTTTATTTTTCTCAATCTTCTTCTGATTTGATACTAGTGTGGATCATGTACCAATCACTCCCAATCATCATGGAAAAGAATCTTTATGCAGATTATTTTGCTGCCATCCCTTTCAGCTACTATACATTTGTCAAGGTATCTCACCTTATTTTGTGAGAAATATTTAGTTGAGGCATCGGTGTTTAAGCTTTCTTAGGGAATTTCACAAATTTCTTGCTACATCAGAATATGGTAACTGATAACCTGACACCTGTTAAACTAGTAACCGGTTACCCAAAATGAGTTTTTCCAAGAGTTTCAAGCATTTTTGTGACTGAGGCCATGTTGTCGTTTACAAAATCAAAGTGAAGTTCATTACATGTTATGCTATTTGTCCAATTGCTCGTATAGCTTTATAATTTTCTTGTTCTCAAAATGTCTTCATGCAGGCGGTCCTTATCTCCTACCCATTTCTATGGTTTCAACTGTATCTCTATTTGTTCAAACAGCGGCGTTCAAAACTACGTCCACGCAGTGAGAAGGAGAAAAAGAGAAAGTGAAGATTCATATCATTTCATCCTCACTAAAAAAATCTAGGTGAGAACCCTTCTGCATAGCTTGGAACTCTGGATCTTTGTATGTAGATCTTTATGCGTCTTCAACTACGTGCCCTTTAGACCATCTCCTTTCAGATGATTCTTTATTCGAATTCTTGCACATTTACATGATTACAATAATTTCTGTTATCTCTGTTATATTATTCTGAATATGATGCATATATAGACAGTTTTTTTACCAACACATAAAGACTTGTCAGCAGACTCGAAAACAAAAAGAAGAATTTCCAAAACACCCCACATATATCGACATATTTACGGCCACCTAAGACCCATCCTTCACCACCCACTTGCTCTGTCTGTGTGGGAGAGCGAGATATTATTAATAATCTGTGGTTGGGAGTTTCTCATGGGTTCTTGAGCCATTAACCTGGATCCACAAACGGGCCTAGCCGGTAGACCCAGTGGCTGTTCCATGTCCCGGTGACCCCGGCTAGGCCAAAGGAGTGAAAGGACACCACTGGGTTCATGGACGCACTATAAAATGCACCACCACCTAAGATTTTTGCACCCACTATAAAAACCAATGGCTAGTGGTGCAATGGCCCCCAAATCCCCCTTCTTAGGATCAACTGCTGTTGCATAAGACCAGTCCAAAAGTCATCACTATCTCAAACACAACTGCATTCCGTACACCTACACCCAACGGAATTGGCAAAAACAGATGTTTTCTGAACAAACTACCAACTAATCAGTGTATTTACACTGTAAATTTAGTAAATCTTTCATTATATCTCTTCAGATGTGACATATTTGACAGATTTACTTATGAATGAGTTCATTTGGGCTGTGTTTGTTTATTGCGGGTCAAACAGGTTGTAATCCATACGAAGTCGTAAATTGTTTTTTTCAAAGATTTATATTATGTTTTGTGTCAAATTGTTTTCGTAATCATAATTAATGTATCATTAGTCAATAACAAATGTATATAAAAGTGTTAGCAGTCAACCCAATTTGAGCAGGCCCTTTAGACACATACTTAAAATGACCCATTGTAATCTGTTATCCGCCTGTCCTATCCATCAATGCACCTCTACTTTTGACTTTTCGTTGCTAAATATTATATGTTCACTGGGAACTACGAAACCACTAACCACCGGTTGCAAACTTTAGAAGCAAGCAATCACAGAGCCAAGGCATTGCGCAATCCAATATAAACAATCATCCGTGGCTATCAACAAAAGCCTCAAATGTGATAGCAGGGTTCACGCGACTCCCTGAGATGTTAACACCAACTGACCCAATAACAAACAACGCAAAAGCATGTGCTAGCGGAAATAAGTCCAGCTGGTGTCGTTGCTCCACCATCAGTTAGCTTTCCTGCAAAAAAACAGACGTGATAAGGTGTGAGTATGTGACCATACCGTTTGTTATTACTTCACCAATACATGTTGAGTTAATTAATTTTAGATGAAGCGATTTATTGATATCATCTGTTTGTATCCTCAAATTGAGGACCCTTGTACGTGTTGATGATTAGCAGTGGTGTAGTGAAATGAATATTTGTATAGTATTCAGTGTACATATTATAAGCAGACTTTTAGCCCTTCCAGTCGATGCTTCTTTTACTGGATTTGGTTTTGATGAAACTAAAAAGGGAAATTTACTGAAGTAGATACAAACAGATGGTTAAGCTATTGTAACTAATACTCCGTAGCATGTATGATGATTATGATTGTGATACTCTGAATATGTTAATTAGATATGTTATATACTCTTGTCATCTATTCAAGTAAAAATATAAAAGAAGCTTCTACTCCTTTTACTTTGATCTTATTCTCTGCATCATTTTGCCTTTGATTCCGCTAGTCTAGCACAAAATGACATTGTTTATCTTCACAAAACGAAAAAAATGGCCAGACTATGGGATCAATGCAAACGATTATTGAAACTAATTACAAATTTGAATAGAGTATCACAAATTAGTATCATGTTCCGATTTTTTTGTTGAAATGTATTGACCAGGAGCTTTTGTTGATATCACAAACTAAATGCAACCGATTTTTTGTACGAAACTAATTAGAATCTGGTTGCTTTGGTTGATATCATCATCATCATGTTTATTTCCAAACACAACTCATATAGCATTATAGCAGCAACAACAACACTACCCAATCTGCCGAGGGCGACGTATGGATATAGCATTATACGGAGTAGCATGTATGACTATAAAGTTAATTAAGAGCATCGCCAATGTTATAAAGCTTTCAATAGCTTTTTTGAATGCCAAATCACCATCTTTATAAAAAGCTTTTAAAAAAAGTTTTAGCTCCAATGTTAAAAAGCTTTTGAAAGCTTTTCTGTATATATGAACTACACTCACAAATTTTCAAAAAAGCTTTACATCACAAGCTTGAGATTTCTCAAGTTTTGAAAAAGAAAAGCTTTTTTTTCCAATGAAGAAAAACTTTTCAAAAGCTTTTTGTACAAAAAAACTTTAGAAAAAGCATTCATTGGAGGTGCTCTAGGAAGGTGAATGAAGAATAAAACCAAATTTGTGGCTACCGTGGGATTGAAGAATTTAAGGCTCATTACTCTCACAATGTGCAAGCAGACCTACCGCGCTGCATAAAGAATAGACGCTAACTATTTCCAAAAGCGAAAAACCTATAGACTGCACTTATATATAGGTTAATCGAACTGTTATTTAATATATTCTTGCTTTGTTTAGTTATTTAATTTTAGATGAAACGACTTAATGATATGATCTGTTTGTATCCTCAATATGATATATGTTAAGATGCATATGAGTTCTATTGAAACCTCCGATGCTCACCAGTCACTTATTAGTTCGTACGCCTGTAATTTTAATTGTCAAAAGCACTCCAACATACGAAATATTCCTTTGCTTAGCTATACTCCCCAATCCTTTTTTTTCCTTCTCATAATATTGATATTTCCCACCTTATTTATGCTGATGATGTAATTGTGATTGGCGAGTGGAAGAAGGACAACTTCATCAACGTGATGGATATATTTAAGTGTTTCTATCTTGCTTCTGGACTTCAAATTAATGTTACAAAGTCCAAACTTTTTGAAATAAGAGTTAATGACCGGGAAGTGACCCAGTTTGCTGAGATGGTAGGGTGTAAGGGGGATAAGCTTCCGTTTGTGTATCTTGGAATTCCTATTGGTGCTAATATGAATCGTATTTCTTCATGGAAACCGGTGATAAACAAATTTTCTAAACGTTTGTCACAATGGAAATCTAAATTGTTATCGGTTGGTGGTAGGGCGGTTCTTATTTCCTCCGTCCTAGGTGCTCTCCCCACTTATTATCTTTCTTTATTCCTTATGCCTTGCAAGGTCCGAAACATGTTGGAGTCTATGCGATCTAATATCTTTTGGGGTGCTAGTTCGAATGAGAAAAAAATTCATTGGGTTAAGTGGGAGTTAGTTTTGGCTAGTAAGGAGAATGGTGATCTTGGATTCGGATCTTTACATGCTTTCAACCTTGCGCTTTTATACAAATGGAGATGGAGGTACCATATATTTCCGGACTCACTATGGGCTAGAGTTATCAAAGAAATACATTTCACGCCAAATCTTATCACGGCAAGAACTAGGGCTTTTAAAAGATCTGGTCCTTGGAACTATATTATGAAACAAATCCAAAATCTTCATGATAGTGGGAAATTCCTTTGTCTGTAATAAAAAGGAAAATTGGGGATGGCAAGTCCACCGCATTTTGGCTTGATAATTGGCATCATGAGATTCCGTTGGCTATGAGATATCCGCGTCTTTTCTCATTGGAGTCTGATAAACAAGTCACAGTCGGAGATCGATGGAATGGTACTGGATTTACGTGGGTTTGGCGTAGAAATATTCTTGGTGATATCGAACAGTCACAACTCCAAAATATTATCGATGACATAAAAAATGTGATTATTGTGAATTCCCCTGATAAGTGGGTTTGGGACTGTAATTATGCTACTGATTTCACGGTTAATGGTGTTCGTAGACACTTAGACAACCTTATGTTGCCTAGGCATTTTCTCACCACGAGATGGAATAAAATCGTTATGCGAAAGATTAATATTCATGTTTGGAGGATGATGCAAGACCGGCTGCCCACTCGATTCAATTTGTGGTTTAGAGGCTATCATTCTAATTCGTTAATGTGTCCTAATTGTGGAAAGGGTGTTGAAACTATACACCATATTGTTGCTAAGTGTATTGTGGCTAAGAAGATTTGGAGTTCGATTCTAAATTGTATGGACATTCAAATTCCATACACCTTGGAATGTAATGAAATTCTTGATTTTGTGGACTCCATGAAGATGAAACAACAATCTAAGAACATCATTAAGTCTATCATCTTTACTTTATGGTGGGAAATTTGGCGATTCGGAAATGACATCGTCTTTAACTCTTCAAAGAAGCGTGATCTGGGAGTCGTTGATTCTATTGTTAACTTTTCTTTTTTGTGTGGAATAGTAACAAGAATAAATCTCTGAGCGTTCGGTGGGATGAGTGGCTTAAAAACCCGTTGTTAGGTTCATAATCTATTTGGAGTAGCAAGGGCCACGAGATGTAGTTTTATTCTTTTGCTTTGCTTTGGTGGTTCGGCTGAATTTATTTCATTCATTGGAGGATCATTTTGTAGTTTTGGTTACTTTGTATTTATCTTTGTGGTAGTTTTCTTCGGGACTTTTATGGGTTTTGCATCAAAATACCACGGAGTGAAAACCGGTGGCTCGGCCTCCGTTGGTGGGGTTTTTTCTCATGTCTTGGTATTCTGTAATCGGCATGAGTTTTTTCATCCCTTTTGCTTTCCTTGAGTTAAAGTTCCGGAATGTATCCAGTTTTTTGTAATTGTTGTATTTCTGGATTTTTAGTATTTTGTTCTCTAGCTCCTTGCTAGTTGATTTTAATTATTAAATTTCTGCCGTTCAAAAAAAAGAAAGAAGACTATCTAACTATCTAAGTGAATCAAAATTGCAACTCATTTTAAAGAAAAGTTAGAGAAAACGCCATAAAGCATAGAAACAAAACTTTAAAGGGTATCTCAAAAGTCTTCATACATGAGGAAGAATGAATCACAAGCAACTTATGTATTTACTTGTTTCTTGAAATCACTTTTAAATGGTAGTTTAATGTTGAATCTATCATTGTCCACTTATCCAGCATCTCATGCGTCAAGTCTTATGAGTCTTAAAAAATCATAATGCCAGAACTACCCTTCATCAATAACAAATACTCCATAACTAACAACGGTTTTTTTTAAGATACATATACTAACAAATCTACCCCTATTAATAATTAATAATTTCCTTGCAACTACATGCTTTTATAAAGATAAAAAAACAAACAAATCACAATTAACACAATTATCTATACAAATTATTCCACTTAAATTACTGCAAGTCTCAACACGATTTACAGCAAGTCTTCAACTTTATAACCGAATACTGCATTTTCATATATTTCAAAACTACCATTCATTAATAACATTAGTGTATCAATTGTGACGGCAACACTATATTTTAAAACTAGACTGTATATCATTTTATCGGTTTGACATAATGACTACTATTATTGTCGTCATAAAAAATATTATTTTATAAATGTGATATCATCGCATCGCGCAAGTACCCTAACAGCATTATTAAAGTGTATTGAATTATACATGTATTACTATAATATATGTCAAACTTTGAAATTTCATATTGTATATACGTAATGTTTTGTATATTTGTATGTTTTTGTTACATAAATAAACGTTTTCATGTAAGTCATATACATATATTAGTAAGTTAACTGCTTACAATCAACGGTTTTAAAACATGAATACTAATAAAAGGAAATTTCAAATGTGCTATAATTAACGGATTATACTGACGGTTGTTTGCAATGAGGAATATGGGTGTGCATAGTTACATACCAAAATGATGATCAATGTAATTTTCAAAGTAAAAGGATGATTAGTGATATTTTTAACAAACCTCAATGATGATTGGTGTATGTTACATTTGATATACTACTTTTAAACACGGCCTACAATACCGGAGTATGTTACATTCACCATTAAAATAGTATGTTAATATTAAATTAAACATTACTATATAATCGTCTAATTGTTACCTTGACCTAATTAATATATAATCATACGAGTAAATTTTACCCGCGCGTTGCGACGGAACAAAAAGGCTTATACTAATTTATTACCTAATTTGGTAATACAAATTCTTTTACCCGCGCATTACAGCGGGATTAAAAAGTACATTCTTAAACTCCAGTATGAAATATGAAATTTTAATTTTATGTATCGTGTGTTGCGACATGGTAAAAAATTAAATTTTTAAAACTCCAATATAACAAATATTTTTTTATTATTATACAAATATGTATGTATACAATTAAAAAATTTAAAGTAGTAAAAATTTTTACGATTTTTTTGTTAAAAAAATATTATAAGATAACACAACTTTTTATTAAAATAATTTTGTTGAAAAAAATTTTGGAAAAACTTTTTTTTTACGGTGGGTAAAAAATTACATTTTAAATTAACATATAAATTTCATAAAGTTGACGAAGATATGATCTCTTTATGGTTGTTTTTTTATTATACTAATATGTATGTATAATTGAAAAAATGTAAAATAATACAAATTTGATAGAATACTATATAAAAATGTTAAGTTAAATTATCGTTCGTAATTATTTGTATAATTTTCTCGTAATAAAATTCGTATAAAAGTTTGTTGTAAGCAAAGGGAAAAAAAATGTGTAAGGTATTAATAAAAAAAGGTGAAAAAAGTAAAGTTAAAATATAAAGGGGGAAAATAGAAAATGTTAAAACCTAAAGGGAAGAAAATGAAAGAGTGGTAAAAGTTGAGACGAAGAAAATGAAAATTAGTTAAAAGTTAGAGGGTAGAAAATAAAAAAACCCTAAAAGTGAATGGGAGAAATTGAAAAATTACAGGGTAGAAAATAGAAAAGTACTAAAAGTTAAGGGGTAGAAAATTTAAAAGCGCTTAAACATAAAGAGTGTAAAATGAAAAAGTACTAAAAATTAATGGAAGAAAAATGTAAATAAGTTTGTACTATTCATTGAATATGATTCAATCACCTTCCTGGTAGGACTAATGTATTTCATATAATTGTAATCGTCAAATCATTGTTCACAAATACAAGACTTTATAACATGTTTTTTTTTACAAGCACACTCTCACAAAAAGTGCTTCCTCAACTATGTTAACGAGCATAGAACATATATGCTCCCTTCATTCCAGTCAAGTGTCCGCTTTAACTTAGCACAAAGTTTTAGATATTTTTACTAACTTCACTTTTCACCGATTAAATATAATATTCAAATACTAAAGTTTTTTTGATTGATTAAATACCTATGTTGACACTTATAACGAGACAAATCAAAATAGTAATGTGTAAACTTGAAAATAAAGCGAGGAAGTAATAAAATATGTAAAGTTGCATAAAGGTTAAACTATTTAACCCTTGATGTAAGGGTTATTTTTCAAAATCAACAATAGATGAGGGACTCATAGTGTAACTTGTGTTGATTCTTTAAAAGCCAAAACCCTAACTTCATTTCAACTCTCTGTATCCCTTCCTCGCACACTACCATCGCCGCTGCCGTTTTCTGCTTCCAGGTAAAAAAAACCCTAATTTAAGTATATAAATCGTATAATTATCTGTACACACAGCTCTAACATGTATATAAATGATGGATTTTATAATTCCTTAACACGTTGATGCTTTCGTAGCAAATTGTTGTCACATTCTGATTAGAATCAGTGATCGAAGGTATCACGATCGGTTTCGCAAGTAGTTTATTATTGCCAATTATGTTTTTGCGAGCTGCTTTTGAAGGTGTCGTCTTTCTCTGACAATTTGACCTAAAAATATTGTAAATCTTCACGAATTATTGAATTATTTTTGATCATACTTGATAGGCATGTTTGCGGATGTGTGCAACTATTTTGAGGATATGTGTGTATCATATTCTTGCTATTAATGTATTTTTATTTTATTTTTTTGTTGTTATTGTAATTGTTAGGTTTGTATTCAGTTTTATATTTAGGCTGGAATTTGTCATCTTTTAGCTGTAAGAAAATGATGCAAGTATTATCTTGAAGAAATAGATTGTGCATCGACGCTTACTTTTGAGAATTTTTTCTGATGGTTTTGGAAATAGAATACCAAATTGTGTTGAATTTGTTAAAATGGTGTGCTCTTTAATGCACTTCAGTGGTTTGCTTTAAACAAGCAGGTAGTAAACAAAACAGTTGTCACTGGTTTTGCGTTATTTTATTCTTGACTTCAGAGCTTCATAGGCTGTGTGCGTATTTTACATGTCTGCATTTGTTTTGTATTGTTACTGATTTTGGTGTCCCGTTTCTTGTAGCATCTTGAATTTGTGAGGATGGTGAGGGTTAGCGTTTTGAATGACGCTCTCAAGAGCATGTACAATGCCGAGAAAAGGGGGAAGAGACAGGTCATGATTAGGCCTTCTTCAAAAGTGATCATCAAGTTTCTTATGGTCATGCAAAAGCATGGTTTGTTCTTGTTCTTTCTTTGAAAAAGTGTTGCTAACTTTTATGACAATTGGATGCACAATACATGTAACATATTTACTTCAATATATGCAGGTTATATTGGTGAATTTGAGTATGTCGATGACCACAGGTCAGGAAAGATCGTTGTTGAACTCAATGGACGTTTGAACAAATGTGGAGTCATCAGTCCGCGTTTTGATGTTGGTGTTAAGGAAATTGAGCCCTGGACTGCTAGACTTCTGCCTTCAAGACAGGTTAAACATCTTTTTTTTTCTGAGCTTGCAAAGTGGACGGTTCGGTTGGGAAATGGGTTTGATCAAAATGGGCAAATTGGGCTTTGGTTAGAATGGGTCTGTTTTGGTTTGGTAAAAATGGATTGGGCTGAACAGTAACATCTAGAGGGTGTCATTTATGATTACTGAGTTTATGAATAAATTGATTTATGGAGCAGTGACTTATCACCCGTTTTGACATCTTATTTAGGGGGTGTTTGGGATAGCTTATTTGAGAGGCATTTTAGCTTTTTGTGTTATTATAACGCAGAAAAGCTCTTTGTAAGTGTTTGGATGTGCTTTTTGGGAGAAGCTTATCACTATTTTAAAGGATAAAAAAGCTGAAAAGCCAAAAGGCAAGATTTTGGGGCTTTTTCTTAATGTAGAAGCTAAAAAGCTAACGCTCCCCTAAACACCCCCTTAGTTGGTTTATCATTTCCTTTAGATTCATTAGACATACAACATTATGTGGATCATGTTCATTAGAAAATATGCCCTTAGTAGCTAGTTCTAGTTTTCTACTATTTGCTATTTCTTGAAGGAATAGTGTTAATTGATGATTATCACTTCAATACTAACGTTGATGAACCTGACTGATAAATTGCAGTTTGGGTACATTGTTCTGACTACATCGGCTGGAATTATGGATCACGAGGAAGCTAGGAGGAAGAATGTTGGTGGTAAAGTGCTTGGTTTTTTCTACTAAATCTCGAGATTCTGATGATCTAATGCTATTTTAGGCTAGGGTTTGAAAGAAATTATGTTTATCTTTTTGAGATTGGATTCTTTTTAATGCGAGATCATGTTTTTGGTTTGGTTCACCTTTGAATTTGCCATGTTGAAGACATCTTGTTATTTATAGTAATGATCACTATTGAATTATATGTGCCAGACCAAAATATAATGGTTATTGACATCTCAATCATGTTATGGTTGCATCATTTTTGTCTATCCATTCAAATTAATCAACCTGTATGATTATACTGTTTCACAGCAAAAATCGGTTTATTAAAACATTATTACCAGGTTTTGTAGAAACTGCAGCAGTATTATTCCTTAAGTAGTTGCTACATGTATGCATATAACATCTGATAAGAGCATCTACTCTGCAATCTGCATTACAATTTGTAAGATTCCGCACACAACATTATTAACATCTCATTTTATATGGAGTTTTTACTTGGGTTTATATTCTGGTTTTGTATCTAAACTTTTTACATTTTACTACAGTATGCATCAAACTTCATGTTTTAATATCGCCTTTCGTATGCATTTAAGAACTTACAAAAAACATGTCAAATTATCTAGCCAACATTGATACGCCACACTTGAACATGAAAACATAAAATTAAATCCTTGCTTCAACCAAAAAGAGCGTGCAAACGTCTTTGAAGACCACGTTTTCCGGCTGTCAATTGATGGCAGAAACATAGCTCCACTTGATGAAGATGGTGACCTTTCGAACAACCCCAAAAACAGAAACTCCAATTTCTAATCCTACCGAACTCTTAAATGACAAATATAGGTAGACATTCTAACCGAAAGACATGTGAACACGAGGCACTTGAAACCCATACTGGCTCTAGGCTAAAACGAGTTTCGACCTGCTGCGATGAAGAACTACCGAACCGTCAGAGTCTTTTGGAACCAACAAACAGGCCAATCGAACTAACCAAAGAGGACATTAACCTGAGCAACACGAGAATCAAGATTGAGATTCAATGTAACTGAGACCGACGTTGACGCAAACCGAAAAGGGCGGTGGTTCAGCGAGATTACAAACGACAATTGAAGAAGAAAATCACCAAAATTACGAACAATATGACAAGGGTGAGTTATATATACTAACAATAGACGAGGGGCTCATATTGTAAATATTCAAAGTTGGTATAAAATTCGAAACAAACTCTCTGTACCCCTTCTTCACTCGCTGCAAATTGCCACTGCCGTTTTCGCTTTCAGGTAAAACCCTAATTTTGTTCTAAATCACTTAATTATTCGACATATTAACTAATATTAATTTTTCTAAAAAAATGATAATTTCGTCATAAATGTTATTACATTTTCATTAGCATCATTGATCGAAGGTTTCTTAAGTTATTTGTTTATGCGAGCTTCTTTCAAAGCAGTCCTTTATTTTTAGCACATTTGGAGTCTAAAATATTTTGTATCTTTCAATATTATTGTCTGATCATGCTTCCTATGTTTGTCTGTGATTGTGTATAGTTTTCTTGCGGATATATATATACATATATACATTGTGATTTTTAGATTGAACTATGTAAAGTATCATTAATTGATGCGAGTGCCTTCTTGAAATTAGATGCTGGATTCAAGTGCACTAAACTTAAATTTTGATAATAGCTTAGACTACTAGGTAGTAACCAAAGCGATTATTGCTTTTATCAAAATGATTTATTATTGGGGATGCTTTTTGAACAGGCTTGGTCTTGTCAATGCATGAGATCAAGATGACCCTTTTACCAAATGATCATATATGTATCATACCTCTTTCGTCTATGACTTGAAGATTATTTGTTCTTTTCATCTATAAGATTCATTGATATAACTTGTTAACAGTTTTTTCTTACAACATGGAACCCTTGCTGTAATTACTATAGATGTCTTTAAATGATGTTAAAGAAGATTCCAGATAGAAAGAAAGGGAAAATATATGCGATACCCTAGTGAGGAGGTCGTACATGATAACACCTGAGTATCATAATAGTAAGCATTTAAACCAAAGATAATCATGGGCTTCTTTCTCTTTAACATAATGAAACATCAAATTATATTTGGCAAATCTGATGGTTATTTTTGTTGGTTGTGTTCTACTTTCTAATAGATTCTATTTTGATCAATAATCCGTTATATGTCTTATGGAGAATTTGGTTACTGTGTGGCGTGATTGAAATTTATTGACCAAAAAGATTTGTCCTGAGATGTCTGCAAAATATGACAAAGCAAAATCAATCAAACAGAACAAAATAAAAATAGTCATATACTCATATCTTTAATAGAAGCTACCAGGTTCAATCCTATAGAAATTTAATGCGACTGTATTATATATCATTTACGTGTTCATTATTATCTATGCTGAAATTTGTCATCTGATAACTTAAAAAAATGATGCAAGTTTTCTCTTGGCATAGCGTAGTAAACTTAGATTTTGATATGTTTGGATTAGGAATAACAATCGTTAATTGCACTTGTTAGAAAAGACGTGTTGTACAATACACTCCAGTGGTTTTTTTTAATCTAGTAGTAGACTAGAACGTAGTATCCAAAGCAGTTGTTGCTGGTATTGCTTAGTTTGATTTTTGACTTCAGAGCTTATAGGGTGTGGCATGGTATTACCTCAAGGGTTGCATGTATTGATATGTTTATGCGACAGTTATCATATTTGATTTTGGGTCTTGTTATCGCAGCATCTAAATTTTGTGAGGATGGTAAGGGTTAGCGTTTTGAATGATGCTCTCAAGAGCATGTACAATGCTGAGAAGAGAGGGAAGAGACAGGTCATGATTAGGCCTTCTTCAAAAGTGATCATAAAGTTTCTAATGGTCATGCAAAAACATGGTTTGCTCTTGTCTCTTGTTTGAAATTATAGCAGAAATTACACCTCATATGACCATGGAAATGCAGATGTAATATAGTGTATGGTAGATGAAATGTTTGTAAACTTTGATATATGCAGGTTATATTGGTGAATTTGAGTATGTCGATGACCATAGGTCGGGAAAGATCGTTGTTGAACTCAATGGACGTTTGAACAAATGTGGGGTCATTAGTCCTCGTTTTGATGTTGGCGTCAAGGAAATTGA
The DNA here is from genome assembly GCA_963422505.1 of Pseudognaphalium luteoalbum. Taxonomy (NCBI): domain Eukaryota; kingdom Viridiplantae; phylum Streptophyta; class Magnoliopsida; order Asterales; family Asteraceae; genus Pseudognaphalium; species Pseudognaphalium luteoalbum. The sequence continues at coordinate 58,019,709 of OY730196.1, forward strand.
GCCCTGGACTGCAAGACTTCTTCCTTCTAGACAGGTTATACATTTTATATGTCCAAGCTAGCAAAGAGGGCAGGTCGGTTGAGAAATGGGTTTGAATCAAAACGGCAATATCTGGGTGCTGGATAAAATGGGTCATTCATGTTTGAAACCTGGTTATAATGTTTTGGGTTAAACAGAAACATATTTAGTGTCACCCTTGATTTAGCTGATGTTATTATTCCTTAAACAAAACTGATTTTTTGAATTAATCGATTTAAGAGAAGTTATGCGTTCAAAATGCACTTGTGGTTACCTTTCTGAAAAGTTTTTTTTCTATTGATTTCGCTCATTTCTTTTGATTCATAGAGATTAAACGTGATGTTATTATCCTTCTACGGTTCTACCACTTGTTATTTCTTCAATGGATGGGGTTAATTGATGAATATTACTTCAATACTAATATGTTTGAATCCTATAATATTTTCAGTTTGGCTACATTGTCTTGACTACATCTGCTGGAATTATGGATCACGAGGAAGCTAGGAGGAAGAACGTTGGTGGTAAAGTGCTTGGTTTCTTTTACTAAATATTAAGATCTTGATGATATAATGCTATTTTAGGCTAGGGCTTTGAAAATTATGTTTGTCCTTTTGAGATTTGAAATTTTGTTAATGCGAGATCATTTTTTCGTTTTATTCATCTTTGAAATTGCCATGTTGTTAATTGTTAACGACATCTTCCTATCTTTGGTGTTTGTAACCTTAATGTTGAAAGACAATCCAGTTGGTAATGATCCAAAATGAATTATGCACCAAATTTTAATTGTAAGCTGATTTCCTGTTCACATTAGAAACTGACTACTTATTAAACCTTTATGAGAATATCCAGGTAGGCTTACATTGTATACAAACCCTTTGTCCTTGTTCTACACCAAACACCAGATATTACTCTGTATATTCTTCACTAAGATAAATGGATGTCTTGCAAAAGTGTACTAGTTTTTTGGGGATTGATTTCTATACAATTTTACGATTTATACATCAAACTATCTTGGGATGATGTGTTGATTTGTTTGCTTATATTATTAGATGGGAGACCCATAATTAAAAGGAAGTGACATTAGGATAAATAGATCTAATGTATTATGTATAGAGTTGTATCTTATGCTTAGATTTAGATGGTTGCTTTGGTGTAATAAAGTGCAGCAAAACAACAATACTCAATCTCGCCAAAGAAACAACATTACTTAATCTCGCCAAAGACATGGTATAGGGTGATAAGTTGTAGATAGTCTTACATCTACCTAAGTGTAAAGAAATTGCTTCAAGACGAGACAATTGACATGACTTTATGTATTATGTAGCATATATGATTATATGAGTGCAAATAGATCAAAAAACAAAATCAAAGGTACTACAGTGTTTTTCCTTCGGTATGAGGTGCATGCACATGTTATCTAGAAAAATCATTCAAAATAGTTATAGACAGACATAATAACATAAACAACCAACAACAATGACCTCAGCAAACAACAATTCTCCAGACTCATGAAAATCAAACATAAATTTATCTTCTAGTGAGGAGGTTGCATCCATGTATTTCGAGTTGCTTAAACTTACATGTCTAAAGAGATTTAACTAGTTTCATACTACTATTGGATCAAAGACCACTTATGCCAAAGATTGTATAGTTGCCCATCTGTTCAGCATCTATAATCTCATAACTTCATTAACCACCACAAAACTTGATCACCGACTCACCACCACCATATTTCTCCGCTGCGATGCCACCACGGCTGACAGATATGTCAGAGATCCACCATTCTGGTGATGGAAAGAAGGAGTTCAGTGATGAGAGGTTTGTTAAACTTTAAAGGAAAGACTATATTTAGTGGGAGAAGAGAAGAATCTTAGAAGCATATACCACAAGAATCAATTTTGATCCCATACTTTTTTCAATAATCTATTACAAGTACTTTTTGCTTGTTCATTTACCACTTCGACAACTCAAGCTTTACCCTTTTTAACTCTTTTGTAACGTTGCCTAAGGTAAAACTCAGTTAAAATGTGGAGGTAATATGAAGTGATTGACTAACCAAGGTTGTAAAACTTGCTAGGTGTTACCTAAACGGCCGGAATCTTGTAGAGAGAATTCCGCTTAAACGGAGGAGTACCTAGATTAGAATTTTATACATATAATAATTAAAAGGAAAGTTCAAAAAAGAATGGTAAAGAAATGGAGAATTTAGGAACTAATAGGATTGCTCCATTTCAAATACCCATTTTCATTTTTTTTTTCAAATTTAAATATCTCACAAACCGTATGTCTACAAATTATAAAAATTACATATTCGGAATCAACGTCTTTTTCTCTTCAATTCTAGATCTATCAAGATATACTTTCGACGAAGTTTTTTTCTCTCCATTTTTTTTGGGGTTTTAAACTCTTTTAATGTGAAATCACATGTGATTTACCACTAAAAAATAATCACACCCGTTTATATTTCAGATTAAACTTTAAATTCAAATCATTGATGATGTAAAGAGATTGAAACATGAAAAACTAAGGTGTAATCACATGCGATTGAACATCAAAGTATCAATCACATGTGATTAAAGAGTAATCAAATACGGATTTTCAAATCATTGACTAAGAATTATACAATCAAGTAAAAATCAACTTGAAATCATACATGAATTATCATATATCGGTAAATTGCTAATCAAATATCAATTTTTAACTGAAAATCATATATGATTATATACAAAATCACATGTGATTAAATGTACAACTAGCAATCACATGTGATTTTTAATGAAAACCAATGCAATTTTTAATTTTTTCTTTATAACTATTAATGTGGATGAATATTAAGTTGTAATAACGTGTTAAATAACATATACCATGAATAAATAATCGTGAACAAATTTTATTTTTTTTATCAAAAAATGACATGTGATTATATTGTAAAATCCGGTAAAAAAACGAAGAAAAAAAATTCATTGAAAGTATAGCTTATGATCTCTAATCGAAGAAGAGAAAAAGACGCTGGTTCCGAATATGTAATTTATATAATTTATGGATTTACAGTTTGTGAGATAATTAACCATGGGATAAAAATCAAAGTGGGTTTTTCAATTCTCTACTTTTTCTGCATTTTTAAACGAACCCACCTCAAATTAACAAAATTCAAATTTATAGTTTATATATAGAGTAGTATACAACTTTCCCCCTCTAACAATTTGGGGTTTCTCCCCATAAAAACTTGGTCAAAACCAGATCAAATTCTATCTATATCTATAATTCTATAATTTATCTATAAAGCATCTTCACGGTCTTACACCTTCAACAATAATTAAAATTACATTTATACCCTTAACATCAGAGTTATCAATCATCCATATATAGAATTTCTATATAAGTAGTATGAGTATTTTTAATTCCATTTAAAAAAGTTTCCAAAAGTACAAACCTATTTTGAATTCATCTATCCTCTCAACTATTTAATACAAAAATCAAAACTAAAAAAAAACTACTTATCCATATCAAATATTTTAATGTTGAATATTATAGAAAAAATCAATACTGCTCGAGGAATAATATAAACGTGTAACAAGACTGAACAAAAAGTATGTAAATATACACAATTTGTCACTTAATTAACTAAATAAAAATTGTAAAATGAACAACCGCTGCATTGCACGGGTATTATACTAGTTACTTGTAAAGTATCTCTTGTATTGAATCTTATAACTCTTTAAAAAAATCAAAATTCCAAAACTACCCCTTAATATAACAATTAGCAATTGTCATCTATTAATAATTAATAATAATTCCTTATAATACAACATCTGGCAACATTTTCTTAAATTACCAAAAATAAAACAAATCATATGACAAATCACAACAATTAACACATAACATTCACAGCTCTTTAACCGTTACCACTTCAAACTTAATTTTTGTCACATGCTTAGAAACTATTTTTAAATTTTAAGTATTAGTTAAACTATTTTCTCTAAAATACGTTTTATCCATAAAAATTAATACAATACTCCGTAATTATATGTGATTCAATTAAAAAGACATGTAACTTAAACTTGCATGGTGTGTTTTTAACCATAGAAGTTAAGTTAATGGCTTATATGCTTGATTTATACGTAGATACTATGTACACTTCAAGTTGAGCTTATAGAAGATATTTTGCCAACTATGTTTCTTTGGAAGTTATTTTATTTAGTTAATTGGCTTTTCGTAGTTATTGATTTTAGAGGTACTATTTTAAGTAGTTATTTGTTTTATTTAAATAGTCTTTGTAATTAATTTTGACTTTGATATGGCTTTATCAGAAACATGATTGTTTGATTTTACAATGCATAATATGAATGAGGAACAACTTAATGTAGATTATCCAAAACCAAAGGAGTGAAATTGATCCCACATTAACCTCTATCGACATTATCTATTGTCACACCAAACTCAGTTAATAAGAACACTACCGTTCTGGACACCGAATCTACTAAATTAGTACATAACATTCACCGATTTAAAGTATTTTGAATTAAAACGTCCGTTGCATAGCGCGGGTATGCTACCAGTTTGATAAGTATGGTTTTGGTTTTGTTGTTGTTGTCTTTCTATTTTCTTTCGCACAATAAGCCTAGCCAACACTTTTTACTCACGTTATAACTATTTTTCAGAATTTTAGATATGACCGACGGGTGGATGTGGAAGGGTCATGGGTAGTTCCCCCAATTTTTCTTTTTTGTGCAAATAATGTAAAAAAATATTTTTTAAAAGTATTTATGATATTTTATAGCTTTTAATCACCTAAAATTGAAAATTAATATTTTTTTTGCCCTCCACATATATAAATTCTAGCTCTGCTCCAGATGACCGACTAACACGACTGAATCCTTCAAATCACATCACCGCCGATTCCTTGAATTAGCGATTAATGCTTGATTAGTCCGGCGCTTGAGCCGATTTTTTTAGTGGCAAGTCATTACATTGTTTGCTAAAATATTTAGATATATAGTTTTTTTTTACCCAAACTCATTACATATGTTTCCTTATAATTAATTAAAATCATAAAATAAAACTGATTATTAAGACATTTTACCCAAACTCTCTAGTTTAAAATTCCATGTGGCTTCACGGGACCAAGTTGGTGTTTCTAGATGTAATTATTAGTTGGCTCATAGGACTTGGACAAAACTAGCTAGGTTAAGAATGTTTCAACGTTCAATGGTCACCAAATTAACTTAATGCCAACTATATTCATTCCTAGGTTTCGTATGCCTTTTCTTATGATCATTTAATTAATAATAATTCTTTTTATTTCGGAACTATAATCTAGAAGTATCAATGATGAAATAAATACTAAATAGAAAAACTTATATTTGCTTCAGAACATAAGTAAGTTGCAACTTTCAACCGAAAAAAAAGCTTAGGTTATCTAATATAATCATGAGATGTAATTTAGTTCACATTGTTTAACTAACTTACTAACTACCAAAAATACATCTATTAATGAACAAAATATTTCATTTGGTCACATGACATAAATGTGTTTTGTTAGTTAAGCCTTTAAGCAATATCTCTCTGCTATTGATTTTCTTCTCTACCCCTTTGTTGCTTCCACAAAAGATGACCCATGTTGTTTGTCTAGATATTAAGCACGTCAGGTACGCCATTTCGCTGATTGCTTTTGTTGTTATTATAACACCCCTCTTTCTAAATAACAATATTATATTATTTTACTAGGAAGCGTATATTACAAAATACATTTCATTACTCTATATTAAATAATGTACATAAACTGTTTACGTATTCAGATCATACTAAATTAAAATTATTTAACAAATACCTAAAACGGGGTATTATATTTTACAAAACAAGGTTTATATAAAACCATATCAGAGTCACAAGTCGTCAAACTTTCCCTGCCGAAGCATCCACTTCCTGACTACCCACATAGTAAATATAATCTGCAGGAAGTTAAAATACGGAATTAGCACGAAGCTAAGTGAATGAATTTATCACCCACAATTCAACTTAGCATAACAATCTGTTTACATTAAATAATCGTAAACACACATATTTCAATGAGGATCGGTGGCTCTTGGGATATCATAATACCCGGGGATTCCCAAAGAACACTTAACGTCAATCTGTATGGCCAATACAGAATAGACCGATAACTATTGGTTATTAAACTCATACACAGGTCTCGAACACAACAAATGAATCAAAACCTGTGTAAATCGCATAATAACCAAAAAGTCCAACTACACGTTGACCTCAATAATCTGATGCACATAGATTCACATATCACGTAGATTCATAATCAATAACACAGATTAACAATCTTATAATCAATCTACGTATACTTGTTGCAACCAAACAGTTACAACTAAATCGAAGGGTGAGTTCTAAATCCACTCACCGATACCTTTGTCTTCACAAACTCAGAATCCAAGTGTCACTTATCTTTTGAAGGATCTGAGAATCAACAATCAGATATAAGTTAGTAATCAGAATCATCAATACTTAACTTATATCAATTTGTAACATTAAGAACTTAGCATAATCGATATCACAATTACAAGTTCTATCTTACGTAGTAGTAATCTCCATATAGTTATCATCATACACTAATATTACATGATCAATGTTATATCATATAACAAAGCAATTGACATTAACAATCAACAATTAACAGAGATGCTGAAATGGCTCATGACCTGCCCGCTGGGGTCAAGGACCCGCCGGTTTCACATCACAAGCCGCCGGCTCAACCCACCTAGCCGTCGGGTACTATAATTTTTGATGGAACAGAACCAAGTTGCGTTTTAAAGCCTCTAGCAACAGCCGAGTTGGGTGGTTAACCCGCCGGTCCAGGGTGACAAGCCGCCGGCTTGGGTCTTTGACCCGCCGGTTTGCCAACCCACACAGTTACCCGGCTTGTTCTTCAGGCACAACAACAACAACAGTTCAACATACCCAACTACGAACTACACTCAACATTATCAAACTTTCAAGTACTACATCAACCAATTCAGGTTTCTAACATCAAAGGGATAATATTTAGCAACTAAACCACTTCAATAACACTTGGTAATCTAAAGAACTTCCTATTTCATGCCCAAATTATAAAACCCACTTATTTCACTTACTTGAACTCAAGGTTACCATTTAAGAACTGAAATCCACAAATTCAACTATGAATTCAAGTTCAATATCATCATATAGCACTACTAATCGTCATATGTTATTAAGTAGTCAATCAATTCACCAATTTCACTTTTAAGCAATAAAAGTTCATAAGCTTAACACAATTCAAACTTACATGCTTGATTATGATGATGATGAGAAGCTTACAAGGAATCACAGCTTCAATTTCAAGTAATTGTTTATGTGTTCAAGTAATTTAAATTTTGAGTTCTTGAAGGGTATGGAAATGTATAAGTGACTCAAAGGGGAAAGTCTGGGAAAGTAAAGGAGGTCGACTCCTTACAAACCGACTTCATTATTTCGGGTATTTTATACCCGTCTTAAATCTATTGCCTGGAACCTGAACATTAGTCGCAAGGCAAACTATTTTATTTTACCTTCAACTACGGTAATTTAAAACAACTATTATTTCACTAGTCACAATAAGTCCTGAGACCTATTTACCTAAGTTTCTCAAATAACAATTAATATCAAATAATTTCTAAAATAATTAAATAATCAATTTAAATTGAGAATTACCAGACCCGATGAGAGGATGTTACAAATCTCCCCTCCTTCAGGAGATTTCATCCTCGAAATCTAAACTCGATCAAACAATCCAGGATATCTGGATTTCATAGATTCCTCGGTCTCCCAGGTCAAATTGGAACCTAAACTGTGTTTCCATTTTACTAACACCATTGGTATCTGTTTCTTTCTAAGTTTAGTAACTTTTCTATCAAGAATTTCAATAGGTTCTTCAACTAATTTCTGGTTCTGGTCGACTTTCAAGTCTTGCAAAGGAAGAATTTGAGATTGATCCTCAACATTACACTTTCTCAAATAACAAATATTAAACGTGTCATGAATACTAGCAAGCTCATGAGGAAGATCCAATGAGACTGATTGATCATTAATCACCTGACGAATTCTAAATGGACCAATATATCTTGGTGCCAACTTTCCTCGCTTTCCAAATCTAATCACGCCTTTCCAAGGTGAAACTTTTAAATAAACCAACTCACATTCGATAAATGTAACTGGTCGCCTACGTGGATCTGCATATTGTTTCTCTCTGTCACGTGCAACTTTCAATTTCTCACGTGCAACTGCTACTTTGTCAGCCGTTATCTGTACAATGTCTGGGCCTGCAAACTGTTTTCTCCAGCTTCTAACCAACATGTGGGCGTTCTACAACGACGTCCATACAACATCTCATAAGGAGGCATACTAATACTGGAGTGATAAGAATTATTATAGGCAAATTCCACTAATGGCAAGTGAGAATCCCAAGAACCGCCATATTCCAGAATACAAGCTTTCAACATATCCTCAAGTGTCTAAATCGTACGTTCTGACTGACCGTCGGTCTGAGGATGATAAGCTGTACTGAGATTTACACGTGTACCCAACTCTTGTTGTAAACTTTGCCAGAAATGAGAAATAAAACGAGAATCTCTGTCTGATACAATCGATAATGGAATTCCATGTCTCGAGACAATTTCATTAATGTATAGCTGAGCAAGCTTAGTCAAAGATGCTGTTTCACTTGCAGCAAGAAAATGAGCACTTTTAGTCAATCGGTCAACGATAACCCAAATCATGTCGTTACCTCGAGATGTACGTGGAAGTTTAGTTACAAAGTCCATGGTCAAATGTTCTCACTTCCATTCTGGAATCTCTAACTGTTTCAACGACCCATATGGCTTTTGGTGTTCAACTTTAACTTGAGCACATATATGACAATTATCAACAAACCTTGCAATATCAGTTTTCATTGTGGGCCACCAGTACAAAGATTTCAAGTCATTATACATCCGCGTACTACCAGGGTGGACAGACAATCGAGACTTGTGGACTTCAGTCAAAAGCATATCTCGAATACCACCAATAAGAGGAATCCAAACACGAGACTGAAAAATCTTCAATCCTCTAGAATCGTCAACCAATAAGTCTTTTCTTTTCAACATGATTTCTGATTTAAGATTATAGTCCAACAAAGCTTCTAACTGTGTAGCTTTAATTTGATCCACCAAGTCTGAAGAAACATCAACTCGCAGAAAATAAACTCGGTCAGAAGTACCTTTTCTGCTCAAAGCGTCTGCAACTAGATTTGCCTTTCCTGGATGGTAACGTATTTCACAATCATAATCTTTAATTAGTTCTAACCATCGCCTTTGACTCATATTCAATTCTTTTTGTGAAAACACATACCGAAGACTTTTATGATCAGTACAAACAATGCATTTAGTACCATATAAATAGTGTCTCCAAATTAATTGTCCACTTTCAAAATAGATTGTGAACTTTAGTCATGATTACTGTATTACCCTTAATTGAAATTATTATTTTACACTTTTTTAAAATAATAACTAATTGGTTAATGAGTAAAACTATCATTATGCAAAAATTAAGAAAGAAGACGCAGTATTAATTATATGTTTATTAAACTGCGTAATTTTTGTTGAGTAACAATAATTTTGGGACGGAAAGAATAATATTTTAGTACACAAGTAAGCAGACATTTATTTTTAATGTAATATGGTATAATTTATATTTAAATATTACAAAAAAAAATAATACAATTAGCCCATTGTTTAAAAAAACCCCGTGAAGATCGTTTAACTCTAATAAAACCATAACAAATCTTTAAAAATATAGTAATTTAACATAATTTTTTTTAATTTTAAAATATATCTTTACCAAAATAATATACATCTTACCTATTTTTCATGCGAAACACTCATTAAGTCTAATCTTTAAAAAATAATAATCAAATTTAACTCAATATTTTTTATATGAATAATTATATCTTTACCTAAATAATATATATCTAAACACTTCTAAAGACCTACCATGTTTCTAAAACCTACCATTAGACAATTATAAATACCACCTTAAAGGCACATCCGACATTCACATTCGTAAAATATTAGATGCATAAAATCATTAAAACTTTACGTTCAATTTTCTTCAATGGCAAGTCATCAACAATTTAATTGCGTCCGCGACATTCAAAGTGATAAAGACAATGAAAACATAAATGTCTAATTAGTTAGCTTCACTAGATATGATACTCTCCGACGAACAAGTAAGTATAAATATATGTATACAATCTCGATGAATTAAATTATGTTTCAGTTACAACTCATACTACTATGAAACTTTAAATAGGGCCACAAGATCCAAGCTACAATTAGAAAAAATATGATTGATGACCTTGAAGATGCGCTTGAGGAAGACTCGGTGATTGAACTCTCCAATTTTGGAGTGGGATCAAATCTAGGAAACTATTTACTTGTAGACCATCGAAGTAAAATCAACAATTACAAATCAGCAAGAGCTAAGGTATCACACATCAATCAAAAAATTGCTATCAAAAAATTGTTTTGTAGAATTAACTGAATTACTAATATTATTCTATCTTTTCGATGTTTCTATATGTATGTGATTGGTCATGTTATACACTTGGGGGACATAAAGATCATCAACAACCCAGAGGAAAAAGAATCAAGGTTTATCACATTCTAGCTTCAAGACCTAAGGTCATACTCAAAACTAAATGTATACAAACTATAAGTTGAATACTTTTTTATCTACTTAACAGCTAATAAGCAAACCATGACAGTGGTAATTAACTAAACTGCACCCTCTGGGATGAGTTTGCTACCAGACTTTCCAATGTTATCACAGCTATATATTGATGCTTCCGCTATTTCAAGAGTTTGTTGAGATTCTTGTGGATCAATGTCACTACTTTTCTTTGCATCATTTACTAAAACGGTGATCTCATTATTACCTACTCTAGCAAAATAGCCCATCAAAGCCATCTTAAGCCGTAAGCCATAGGTCGTTAATGTGTATTCTCGAAATACCTAGCAAAGACGAATTGAAAGCTCTCATATTGGATGATGATGGGAAGGTAACGAGCAACACGGGAATATTGTTTACAAAGAAGTTCTCCAACGCATATGATTCATTTACTTTAAGCTCTCGATATTACTAAATATTAAAGTACTATTGCTTATAAGCTCATACTATGCAACATAAATACGTGACACAATTTCGTATATATTAATGAACTATGGTAAGGATACTAAATAATTAATAACAAATACATAAAACCAACTAGTAAGCCCCGCTGTCGCGAGTCCTTCACCTAGTTATTGAATAGTGTTAAAAACATATATACTCGTTATATATAATAATAAACTAGCATAGAGCCCGCGCATAGCCGCGGGTGGTTAACTTGTTAGATTTTTTATTCGGTTCTTAGGTTTATTAAATATAATTTAATTTGCGTTGAAGGATTTGTAAGTTTAAATACATGAATCGGGTATTAACTTAATTGAATGTGTATTTACCTTATATCAAATGATGACGTTAATTATATACATACTAATTGTGGGATTAACATTATGTAGACATTTTTAGTTCAAATTAAAAAATGGTAAGATTATAGGATACATATATTTGAATTGATTTTTTATTTTTGTTATACCATTTGAATTAATGTACACGATATTAATTGATTTCTATAAATAGTTGTTGAAAGGGTAAATTAGACAATAGACATTATTGAATTGAGGATTAAGACAAAAAGATGAAATGCTTTATATATATACTAGCCGATAACCTGCGCAATGCGACGAGAATATATTTGAAATTCGTTAAAGAAGGTGGTGAAAGAGCAGTTGAAAAATTGATATAAAATATATGGGTTAAAATCAAACAAATAATATGTAACACCCGCCAATTTAGGACTTTTGATTAGTGCCTAAACTAATTGTAATTTCATGTATTTAGTTTTGTAATATTCTAAATATATGAAACGTTTTGGTGTAATTACATACACGCTTACGCGATTCGATTAAATCGTGCACTTATGAACCGGACGAGGGCCGACATGTATTTATTATGGACGTTGGTGACAAAGTTAATAAATAACGTGGTGTTAACCAAACAATCATTTCTTACTATATTATATTACACGAATTTTCGTATTTGTTTAAGACATAATTAAAGATCTTAAAAAGATTTTGCGATTAAACGATTACGGATTTAACCGACTACGAGACATAATACTATTAGGAAACACAGACACGCGAGCCGGAGACCCAAGTTGGGTCGGCCCAGACCCGCAAACCCAGCCCCCAACCGACCCATGACCCATCCCTTTTAACCCCATTCTTTCCCCACTTTCACCTCACTTTACACATACACTTATACCTACTTTCTCTCATCTCTCTCCCTACTAAATCTCTATTTCTCTCTCTCTAAAAACTGAGATAACAAGAACCTCATCACCATAATCGTTCATCATCATCATCAAGACACAAGCAAGAGGATCATCATGTAACACCCACTTTATAGGTCTAGTATTTTACTATTATTTCCTGACTTGAAATGGTTAATTGAAATGTTAGGAAATATTGTAAATTGGTAATTGAAAATAAATGGGTAAAAGAGTCGAATAATTTATTGTGACTAATAAATTATTAAATGTTTTAAATTAATTCAGTTGCCGGCAAAAATAAAATAGTGTTTCCCCGTGAATGGATTTTAAGATCCAGACAATAGATTTAAAAGGGGACAAAACTAGTACATATATTATCTAATATATGTGTTTAATACGTATGAAATATCCAAAACATTCCAGAGAGATCGATACATCGGGAGAGAAAAATAATAAACCCTAATTAAGCCCTAAATCATCAAATTCTTGTGGAATCATCCTCTACCTCTCTTGTTATTCTCTGGTCGAACTAGAAATTACCACAGGGACGATTCTAAAGTTGTGAAACAAGCTGTGAAGTGAAATTAAGCTTATAGAACTTTGATTCAAGCTTCAAAAACGTGAATTAATCACTCCTTTCTTCCTCTTAATAATCTTGTAAGTGTTGATTTCGTGATTCTTTATAAACTTAGAAATGGGTTTTTGAGTATTTAATGAAATTAGCTTGATTAACTTGAAATTGAAGTTTGTAATACTTGTAGAATTGTTATGTGATGCCTACTTTACGATTATAAGCTAAGCCCTAAGCTAGAATTGAAGGATTTGATATGAACTTATGGTGAAAGACTATGGAAAGAATTTGTTAATTAAGAATTAAGCCTTAAGCTTAAGGTAATGATGATATAATTGATAATTGATGCTTAATTCATGATTTGTGACTAAACCCTAATCTAGAAATAAAAGAAATGATGTATGATCATAAGAAAAGTATATGGGTTTAGTTAGTTACTCAAGAATCAAAGCCTTCCAACTTATGTTGCTAATGTATAAGTGATAATTGTTGTTAATGATCAAATTGGAATTGATTAATAATGATGAAATGTGATTAAGGTGATAGCATCATCTATATCATATCTTTATATTATTGATTAAATTATGAAAGAAAGCTTTTAAGCTTATGTTAGTAGGGTTTGATTGATAATCGTTGTTGATTTATGATGATAATTAAAGTTGATTAAAATGATGTTGTGATCCTCATGATTGTAAACTTGATAAGTGATTATGATCTAATAAATGTTAATGTGATTATTAATAAGTTTGAAATGAGAATTGTAATGGAATAGTGATTTGAGTAATCTCATTGAAATTGGGTTATGAATCATGTTGTAGTTACTTAACTAAGTTGTTTAATGTAACTACATTAGTAAGATGTTATATCACTATAGAGACAAATGACTAACTTGTGTTATTCTATTGTATTCTCAGATTTCGAGAAGACTCAGTGACATTAGACTACTGAGTGGACAACTGAGGTGTCGGTGAGTGGATCTTAATCCTCAGTGTAATTTAGTTGTAACAGGTTTGGTTACAACGGGTAATCGTATTATTATTGTTTTTGATTTGCCATGATTAATTTGGTTTGATAGTAATAATACTGTTGATAGACTGGTTAGTCTGATATGTTGACTTGATTGAATATGTGAATATGTGATCACTTGATATTTGGCCTTCGGGCATCAGTATTGAGGTCAACATGTTGGTTGGGTTTGGTTACTATTGTAAGACGACAGGAATTTCCTTGTACATATCGTTAATAGGAAATTAGGTCGTATGAGATTAGTACCAAACTATCGGTCTATTCTGTATTGGCCATACAGATTGACGATAAGTGTTCTGGGAGAATCCCCGGGTATCATGATATCTCCAGAACCACCGATCCTCATTAATATGTTGTGTATTGAGATATTATCTCATTGATATTTTGTGTACTGTTGGTATTCTTGGCTGAAGGTTTCCCCAAGAACCATCGATCTATTTGATGTTTTTGTTTATGATTAATTATTGTAAACAAAGTTGTTTTGCTAAGTTGGGCTGTTGGTTATGTATTCACTCACTTAGCGTTATGCTAACCCCACCACTCCACTTCTTGTAGGTTATGGTTTTGATATAAAGGGATTAGCAAGAAGCTTGTTCGGGATGGAAAGTTTGACCAGACGGCTTACTCTGATATTGGTATTTGGAATAAAACCAAATTGTATTTGGAATTAAATAACACCCATTTTCGACATACTATAGTTTTTAAAATATTATGGTTTAATTTCTTAATATTCTATAACTGAATTGTTAATGTTTGTTTGGACTTACGCTTCCGATGTAAAATACATTTAAATAATGTTGTAAAAGATGGGGTGTTATAAGTTGGTATCAGAGCATGAGTTTGGGTGAATTGTACATTGCAAGATGTTCAATCCCAAACTTAGAACAGTGTCAAGTCAAACATTCCAGGGTGTGGGGATTAGTGGTGGTATGAGAAAGTGGTTATTAAATGTGTACTAACCTATAACAAGTTGCAAAAGTGTTATTTTGGTTGCAGAGACGGAGGAACATGAGGAACCGTCTGGTATTCTCAATGATTCCTCAACCTTCGTGGGCCTAAGTATATCAGGTACTTTTCGATAAGCTTGGTGTATTTCAATAAACTTGAATTGTTTACTTTGCTATGATATGATTGGTAGTAAAGTAAATTGAATCAGACTGATATGAATCCCTAGTTGTGAGTCTTTGGTGATCAATACATGTTAATGTGATACTATGAATTGTGTGTGTGGAATTACTTGCTCTTGTGAAATAATAATTTTAGAAGCAATATGATTAAGCGTAGTAGTAAATCTTGATAAACAAAGTTAATATGACCACCACTCATGATTAAGCATGGTATATTTCAATGAATGTGAGTTAGATCCATGTTGTTACTTGAATTAGAAAGTGACCATTAATTGAAATGTATGTCGTTGACTTGGAAAAGTCAAAGTTGAATGTGATATAGAGTCACATTGGTAATTGCTATGTTAAAAAGTAATAAAAGTGGCTAGATGCTTTGGTGTTTAATATTGATCATGATTGTGGTTAAATTATGATCAATCTATTAAAAGTTGTGCAATAAGAAAGTCAAGTGGTCAACGAGTCCTATATGTGTTGACAAGTTGTAAAAAGTCAAAATTTGAAAACTTGTTGAAATTGAAGAGAAATTGGTCTATATATGATGAATAGATGTGAAATTGGTGTTGTACAGTCATAATGTAACACCAGTAATGAAAACAGTTTTGTTTGACTTAAAATAGTCAAGGAAGGGTAAATTGGGTGCTAGAATGGTGGATATATGGGTTGAAACTCAAATGGGTTGTTAAGGTGCCCAAATGGGTCACTTAATGGTTATATAGTTAAAATGAGTGTTGGTTTAGTTATGACCAATGTAACGGTAACTTTAAATCTTACATATAGTAGGGATCCGTGTTGTGAGTGTTAATATAGTCAAAATAGTTGAAATTGGTTAAAATGTCCAATTGGACCCCTAAACGGGTCAACAAGTTAAAACATGATAGAATTGGTATGTGGGTGTGATGAATATGCCCACACGTCCCAAATATATGTGTAAACATGTGGTTAAAAGGTTAGAGTCAGAAACCAAGCCATTTGGAATATGGCGTGTCAACCAAAATGGTCGAAAATGGCTCAAAATGAATCATACGTCCGTTTTCTCGTAAAACGTGTAAATTGAAAAAGTGTAAAAAGATAAATTTTCATTTTGGCATATGGAACGTGTCTGTAAAATTTTAGAGTCTAAATCTAAACGAGTAAAAAGTTATACGCGATTAAAATTGACCAAAAATACGAGTTTTGCTGAAACTCAGATTTCTACTTGGGAACGCGATCCCAATAAGTCTTCTGGATCGCGTTCGTATGTGTATTTTTGTCACAGAATACTTTTGTGCTTGGGAACGCGATCCCAGTCAAATTTTCAGGATCGCGTTTGCATGTGTATTTCGTGAATAGTCAACTTTTGGTCTATTGAACGCGATCCCGTTCAATTCTCCGGATCGCGTTTGTATGAAAAATTTTTCGTTACAGAAGAATTTTAACTGTGGAACGCAACCCAAGCCCTTGTTCCGGATCGCGTTAATGAGTGAAAAAAAAAATAAAAAATTACGATGTTCGTCGTAACGTTTGACGTAGAAATTTCCGTTACAAAATTTCGGTGTCCGATTGAGATGAAATTTACATGGTCACTCGGAAATGGCCCAACGGTCAAAGCTCTTCGCTTTGCCATGAGCCCTGGCAGTTTTGGGCAGTTCGGGGTCGTTTGGGGCCTGAAAATGGCATTTTATTGTTTTTCGGACCTTATTTTGGACTTCTAACTTACGTTTTGTATTGGGCCTTTGTTTCTTTAAGCCCATGAATCATTCTTATGACTATATACAATAGTAAAACTTATTTTAAGAGGTCTACCCATGTTATTGTATATGAGTTGTTTTCAGATGGTTTATTTAACTGCCAAAATATACCAGTAAATGGTATTGTTGATTGTTGCTAACAAGGGTTAGTAACTATTGACTATAGAGTTATGTGGATCTTATATGTGAATTAATTGAAACATGATAAAGTATTTGAATCATGTAGAATAATAAAAAGTGTTAAATTGAGCATTTTAAGAAATTGTAAACCAAGTACATGAGCTTGTATTGATGTGATAATTGAACATTAAATGCTCAATTGTGATTCAACTAAAGGGGTGTAGATTGATGAATATGTGTTGGATATTGCACATAGTATTGACCAAATGTTTAGTACTATCGGTACTATAAGTATTAATTGTCATACCAGTAATTGACATTGAATCAGGTAATAAAGAGATTGATTGATGTAATTGTGTTGAATATTACATCTGTGATAATGAAATAGTAAAAAGAATTATATCTACCTGATTATGTGATTAGTTATTCATTCAAAGTGATAAATGAAATTGGTATCAAGTTAATAAGTGGTCATATAACTGCTACAAAGTGTTCTTATATGTGTGATAATTATTAATATCACCTTGTGAGATATGAGAAAGTAAAAGTTAATCACTTTGGAGATTGATGGTATGAAATAACCTGAAAATAAAGTGTACCTGACATAATATGACGACGTCTGGCCAACGTATTTATATTATGCCATTTTATATGGAATTGTTGAGGTTACCAAGTACTAGAGAACTTAAAGTGATTTTGAAATAACAAGTAAGATATGTTGACCTGTAGTGGAGAAATAGTCACTGATTGACTGAAATAAAAGAGTACTAGACCACTAATCTGTTGTTTTACTATGGTACCTATGGTATAAGAAATGTGTATGTGGTTAATTGCAACTAGTATGAATTAAATTAAGAGTTAAGCAAAGTGGAGGTCAGTTGATTGTGAATAACAATGTGTTGAATATGTGACTAAAGACAACACCTTATGTTGTTGAAAGATTTATGCTAATGCAGCATGGTATCAACTGGTGCCGATTTAGCATCCAACTGGATATAGTAGGATGCTAATTGAATATGTGATAATAGTTTGGATTTGACCTTTACATACTGCTTACTCTTATGTGTTTATGGTTATATGAATTGGATTACTTTCGAGTAAAGAGTTTCGTATAACCTAGTAGTTGTGTATAAATACAAGTTGTAAATCAATAAAGAACTAGTTGTGAAAGTAAAGATTCTAGCAATGTATTAGCTAAAGAAATACATAGTTATTAGCTAAATTGCTAGTTATGAGTTGATATAAACTTTTATTGTTAATGTGTATATTGTGGTAGTCATTACCACTAGTGTTATTGCTATAACAATAGCATATTCATGTGACTATGTGTTTCACTTATTTCAAGTGATTAAGTATTTTAAATGGTTATATGACTAGTTATGAATAGTCATATAAGTGGTTATTTAAATTTACTAGAGACAAGATATATGCACAGTATTTGTGCAGGGGAAAAAGACAGAAGCATGTACAGTTGGATATGTGCATGTGGAAAGAATTGAAAACGTGTATTTTAATTTTAAGTTGCTTACGGGAGTAACGTTTGATATGTGTATATATTTGGATTAAATAGTTAATAATACTATCCTTAATGTTAGATATAGCATTTTGTGATAGATATTATGTGTTTATATGAATTCAATAGTAATACACACTGGTGGTGTGTAAGTTGATGAAATAACATATATCTAAATAAATATATGTAGATACATTGGTGTTGTATGATTAAAGATATGCATAATGATGATATGCATAAGTAAATTAAATTATAGCCACATCTTGTGTGTTTATAGTAATGAATAATTATGTGGTTAGGAGTATATGAAAACTGTGAATTGAAATGAAAATAAATAGGTGATTCTGTTACACTAGAGTGACTAAGTGTGATTAGATTTCGGGGACGAAATCTTTTAAAGGGGGGGAGATTTGTAACACCCACTTTATGGGTCCAGTATTTTACTATTATTTCCTGACTTGAAATGGTTAATTGAAATGTTAGGAAATATTGTAAATTGGTAATTGAAAATAAATGGGTAAAAGAGTCGAATAATTTATTGTGACTAATAAATTATTAACTGTTTTAAATTAATTCAGTTGCCGGCAAAAATAAAATAGTGTTTCCCCGTGAATGGTTTTTAAGATCCAGACAATAGATTTAAAAGGGGACAAAACTAGTACACATATTATCTAATATATGTGTTTAATACGTATGAAATATCCAAAACATTCCAGAGAGATCGATACATCGGGAGAGAAAAATCATAAACCCTAACTAAGCCCTAAATCATCAAATTCTTGTGGAATCATCCTCTACCTCTCTTGTTCTTCTCTGGTCGAACTAGAAATTACCACAGGGACGATTCTAAAGTTGTGAAACAAGCTGTGAAGTGAAATTAAGCTTATAGAACTTTGATTCAAGCTTCAAAAACGTGAATTAATCACTCCTTTCTTCCTCTTAATCATCTTGTAAGTGTTGATTTCGTGATTCTTTATAAACCTAGAAATGGGTTTTTGAGTATTTGATGAAATTAGCTTGATTAACTTGAAATTGAAGTTTGTAATACTTGTAGAATTGTTATGTGATGCCTACTTTACGATTATAAGCTAAGCCCTAAGCTAGAATTGAAGGATTTGATATGAACTTATGGTGAAAGACTATGGAAAGAATTTGTTAATTAAGAATTAAGCCTTAAGCTTAAGGTAATGATGATATAATTGATAATTGATACTTAATTCATGATTTGTGACTAAACCCTAATCTAGAAATAAAAGAAATGATGTATGTTCATAAGAAAAGTATATGGGTTTAGTTAGTTACTCAAGAATCAAAGCCTTCCAACTTATGTTGCTAATGTATAAGTGATAATTGTTGTTAATGATCAAATTGGAATTGATTAATAATGATGAAATGTGATTAAGGTAATAACATCATCTATATCATATCTTTATATTATTGATTAAATTATGAAAGAAAGCTTTTAAGCTTATGTTAGTAGGGTTTGATTGATAATCGTTGTTGATTTATGATGATAATTAAAGTTGATTAAAATGATGTTGTGATCCTCATGATTGTAAACATGATAAGTGATTATGATCTAATAAATGTTAATGTGATTATTAATAAGTTTGAAATGAGAATTGTAATGGAATAGTGATTTGAGTAATCTCATTGAAATTGGGTTATGAATCATGTTGTAGTTACTTAACTAAGTTGTTTAATGTAACTACATTAGTAAGATGTTATATCACTATAGAGACAAATGACTAACTTGTGTTATTCTATTTTATTCTCAGATTTCGAGAAGACTCAGTGACATTAGACTACTGAGTGGACAACTGAGGTGTCGGTGAGTGGATCTTAATCCTCAGTGTAATTTAGTTGTAACAGGTTTGGTTACAACGGGTAATCGTATTATTATTGTTTTTGGTTTGCCATGATTAATTTGGTTTGATAGTAATAATACTGTTGATAGACTGGTTAGTCTGATATGTTGACTTGATTGAATATGTGAATATGTGATCACTTGATATTTGGCCTTCGGGCATCAGTATTGAGGTCAACATGTTGGTTGGGTTTGGTTACTATTGTAAGACGACAGGAATTTCCTTGTACATATCGTTAATAGGAAATTAGGTCGTATGAGATTAGTACCAAACTATCGGTCTATTCTGTATTGGCCATACAGATTGACGATAAGTGTTCTGGGAGAATCCCCGGGTATCATGATATCTCCAGAACCACCGATCCTCATTGATATGTTGTGTATTGAGATATTATCTCATTGATATTTTGTGTACTGTTGGTATTCTTGGCTGAAGGTTTCCCCAAGAACCATCGATCTATTTGATGTTTTTGTTTATGATTAATTATTGTAAACAAAGTTGTTTTGCTAAGTTGGGCTGTTGGTTATGTATTCACTCACTTAGCGTTATGCTAACCCCACCACTCCACTTCTTGCAGGTTATGGTTTTGATATAAAGGGATTAGCAAGAAGCTTGTTCGGGATGGAAAGTTTGACCAGACGGCTTACTCTGATATTGGTATTTGGAATAAAACCAAATTGTATTTGGAATTAAATAACACCCATTTTCGACATACTATAGTTTTTGAAATATTATGGTTTAATTTCTTAGTATTCTATAACTGAATTGTTAATGTTTGTTTGGACTTACGCTTCCGATGTAAAATACATTTAAATAATGTTGTAAAAGATGGGGTGTTATACATCATCATCATCATCATCATCATCATCATCATCTTCATCTTCTTTGATTTTCGATTTTGTTGGTAAGAAGCTTTAAAAACTCTTTTAAATTTCTTGTAAAGCTTTTATTTACATGCTAGAACGTTTACTCAACGAAGATTTGCCCAAAAACCGACTTGAAAATGCATTTTTAAGGATAAGTATTCGAGCAGTTCGTCCTGCGAACCGAGATCTGTTCGTCCTGCGAGACGAACCCAAACTGCGAACCGAAATCTTGACTCGCAAAGCCAAACTACGAACCGAAACTGACCTGCGAACCGACCCGACCTGCGAACTGAACTGCGAGTCGACTTGCGAGTTGACTTGAGAGCCGAACCTTGTGCTGCGAACCCAACTCGGTTCGCAGCCTACTGCCTTGCGAGCCGAACTCAACTTGCACCGCGAACTCGGTTCGCACCACTATTTCAGTCCGCAACCAGACTTGACCAATTTCCCGAATTTAAATTCCAGATGCGATTTTTAATACAGCAATGTTGTAGAAATAAAAATTTTTCAAGCTGACGTCAGGGGCTCTGCCCCTTGGACCCCGCCAGGGGCTGCCGCCCCTTGGACCCCGCTACTAGGGGCGCTGCCCCCGGACCCCCGTCATCCAGGAACTTGTAAATACTTTTCGCAACTAAGTGTCGAACACTTACAAATAATGAAACTTGATACAACGATACATATAATAATAACACTTTTGGATTATTATTACAAACCGTCACCAACGGGCCATACTTGTTTTCAAAATACAAACGGATTACTAAACGAACACTTGGACATTTCCTAGTTGAGTGGACAACTAGCATGGGTGATCTTTTGAGACACCAACTCGATTACTTGTTTACTTACAACCTTGTGCGTTTCGGACGCCAGAAGGTTGCAGGGTTCTGAGAACCGATACACGGACTTACATCCGCTTTACCTGATTGATTTCACATACGTACTTACAAGACTCAGGTGAGTCTTACAGCCCCACTTTTACTGTTTTTATACTTTGGGGTGAGATACTTAGCTACCGTTTTACATGTGAACGCAATGTACTGTACTGATTTTACTACTGCTTTTACACAAACTTTGCATGAGTTACTTTTATCCACTGAAATCCTCCTATAGTAAGTTGTTAGTTATGGACTTAAGCGCGATTACTAGTAAATGGATCCATTTGAGACTGACAATCCCTGCCTGGGGTGGTAGCGCCACCACGTACTGATTTACACGTAGAAACAGGCATATTAGTATTTGTTACATATGAGTGTGCGGATAGCACTCACGGGGGTACGTGATATATTCACATTACACGGTTAAGCTTCAACTTATGAGCTCATGGCAACTGTGCGTACATACTGATTTACTTACTTTGCTTGATAGCAACGCTAGTACATACTTGTGGTTCATAAACGATTACTTTACTACTAAACCTGTGAGATTCACCAACCTTTTTGGTTGACACTTTTTAGCTTTGTATATCAGGTACACAGACGGAGTAGGATTATCCCTGGACACTAGCTAGAGTCGCATGATTTCTACCTTGCATTTAACGGAGATTCTTAGCATTATCTTTTGTATATTATGATCATGTAATAGAATCTCCCGCTATACGCGTGGACTCTAGGGAACTACGTTTTGTAACTGAAAACACTATGTTTTCAAACTTTGTATTTATGAAATGTAACTATTTTTCAAACGTTGCATATAGATGTCGTTTGCTTTATCTTTGTGCTGTTGATATTTGATTAGTAGCACCCCAAAGCTTGCTTCCGCTAAACACGTAATTTGGGGGTGTTACATAATAATAATATGAAGTAATATGATGAACAACACTATAACAAATTACAAAAACACTGCATGTCTAAGATATGTGCATTATAAATGTCATATTCATATGATTACGTGAAAAATTACATAACAGATAGTTGAAAATAAATTTAAACTTCAAATAACAAAATCCAAATGCACAAGAATAAATTGGTATTTTTTTCATGAGTACAAGTGTGTTTATATAGTGTTAATTTTGCTATGTTTTTTTTGTGTAGTGATTTTGTAATTGATTGAGTAGTGAATATATTAATGTAATTGATTTTGTAGAGTTATTGTATAGTTGACTTGTCAAAATAAGGTTGACATATTAGGTGATTAAATAGAAGGACATTATGAAGATTTTTCATATGACATAATGTCGACATATGAAAATGCTTAATAAAAAGTTATATATATATATATATACAGAAGTATAGATATTAATTAATTAGTAGTACTTTAGTTACGTTAAGTGCCTCTGCAATAAATTGGAATCAACGCTAAAAATCTCCAGCTAAGATATAATCACCTACAACGCACACACGGTTGTTACCATGATCAACAACTTTCAATTCGTTTCTTTTAAATCCAACAACAACTGTCCACCGGTTTAATCTTGTGCGCGTCAACACCCGAACCTTTCTCCTTCATTCCTCTTTTCCCCATTTTTTGCTAAATTGCGCAGGGCTGATCAGCGCACACTTCACAACAACATCAAAAATAAAATAGCCGGCGCATTTTAGCCTTAATTTATTTGTTTTCAAATGTAATAATCATCTGTCTCTATCTATCTATCTCTATTGTTTGTATACCGGATCTGTTTGTATAACTTTTGATAATGATAATTTCGAATGTTTTGGTGATGTTAATTTAATCGCTTTTTACAGATATATATTTGTGTGTATCTATATACATACGCAGTTTGTGGAGCTAATATTGTTGATAATTCTTCCGATCATTCAATGGCCGCTCCACCGGCTAGGGCACGAGCTGACTATGATTACCTTATTAAGCTCCTTTTGATCGGCGATAGTGGTTAGTTTCAAATTCTAATTGCAGTTAATTATTTAAAATTAATTTATGATAGTGTTTTTATGTTTTTAAATTTTGTGTATCTGTTTATATATGTGTGTTTTGAAGGATGATTTTGAAACGAAAGAAAAGAAATTAATAATTAAATAAATCAAAAATTTGGAGGTGTTTTTATTTGTTGTTGTACCGATCTTGGTTA
This sequence comes from Pseudognaphalium luteoalbum, assembly GCA_963422505.1. Lineage (NCBI taxonomy): Eukaryota > Viridiplantae > Streptophyta > Magnoliopsida > Asterales > Asteraceae > Pseudognaphalium > Pseudognaphalium luteoalbum. Next base: position 58,043,982 of record OY730196.1, read on the forward strand.
TGTATCATGATAGGGGAAAATAAGTTTATGTGAAGAAACTGTTAGTAAGAATAGAGGTCAATATATATGGAGATATTTGATTTCTTTACTTGTATGTGATTGGAATAAAAAAAGATTATCCAAGTGCACGGCTTGTACTTCCATTGACTTCATAGTTTTGCATTGGATGTACTGATGTAGTATACACAGAATACTGACTGGCTTTTACTATATGAAATTATCGTTGTAAGTTTCACGTTCATACTGCGTTTACTGGCTATATCCCATCCTTATGTGCCCGTTTTGGAATCTCCATTATATCAAGCTTAAGTAGAATAAGAGCTTGTATCTTACTCTTAATCACTATGGGAGGAGAAGACATGTGATAAAGGTTTATTTATTTCATTTATATATAATCTGTTTTTTTCATAAGGAACTAGTTACTGTAGGATAGAAGAACTCTATTGGGGCTTTTTCAGAGAGTATATGACTGCAATACAATAAGATGCATAATTTTTAAACTGGGCCTTTTTCTATTCAAGGTTTGACACACTGGTATTGAGTTTCCATATGTTGTACTAGTCAAAAGTGTTGTATGCCATACGTCCATACATACTTGTTTTTGTATGATTCCAACTTTCTTACTACGTATATCATAGATACCACTTTCCGGAGTTCGATACCACATAATACCTTTGAGAACATGAAAATGATAGCCAGGAATGGATAAAATGTGATACTGTGGTTTCGGAACTTCTTGTTAACATTATTCTTTATGTCTGCTGAACTTTGAGTTTTATTTGTGATTGTGTGTATTTATGTGTATATCATCATATATATAATATACTAGTAATAAAGTAATAAATGAGTTGTGCATGTGCGTTCATTTCTTAAGGTGGTCGTTCCAGATTTCATATGGTCCTTAAATTTGGTTACCGGCAAGTGATAGTTTTGTGTTCTTTCTTTTCATTGCAGGTGTGGGTAAGAGTTGTCTTCTTTTGCGTTTTTCTGATGGTTCTTTCACCACCAGTTTCATCACTACCATAGGGTAAGTTGATCTATCTTTTCCTACGGGAATATATAAGTTTTTACAACAAATATTTACATTTTTGACATCATGTTTGTTGCAGTATTGATTTTAAGATAAGAACTATTGAACTTGATGGCAAACGGATCAAACTCCAGATTTGGGACACAGCTGGTCAGGAGCGATTCCGGACAATTACAACTGGTATGTTCCAGTTATTTTTTTCCTTCTAAATACTTTTATATGTGCATCATATATCACATGTAGGCCATATATGCTGCTAGATTGTAGCATTTATAGGCTCAAATTCTAGGAGGGTTAGCTCGTTAGATTTAAGATATGCAAGAAGGGTGTGCTCTCAAAATTTATTGTCTAACTCTTAAAATATCAATAATATATTACATGGAGCAATCAGTTGCAACTTTTGAGCAACATTAACTCAAATTCTGCATGGAATAGTTGGCATAATGTGTGCTCTATAACATGCAAATTCGGTGGTTGCTGCCCCTGAAAGCTTGTACATTGAATGCTTACCCTTCTTTTTTTGCATAGTGATTGTTTTATTCATATTTCTAGAATAATATGTAATTTACTTGATATTTCGTCTCCAAATTACTCCAGCTTACTATAGGGGAGCTATGGGAATTTTGCTGGTGTACGATGTTACAGATGAATCATCTTTCAACAGTAAGATTTTCGTCCCTTTTGCATCAATATTACCTTGTTACGTCTCCTTTATTTCCATATTATCCTTAAGTTGGATATCTTATCATTTGCTATATTATTTCATGTTGTTACTAGACATAAGAAACTGGATTCGCAACATCGAACAGCATGCCTCTGACAACGTTAACAAGATCCTTGTTGGGAATAAGGCTGACATGGATGAAAGCAAGAGGGTATAGTGTTCATTTTTCATCTTTATGCTTTTGATTTCAATATAATTTAAAGTTTCCCTAGATTATAGCTGCTGAGGAATCAGATAAATCTGACACGGTCACAATATATTGTAGGCTGTGCCTACCGCAAAGGGCCAAGCACTAGCTGATGAATATGGCATTAAATTTTTCGAAACTGTAAGTACATCAGTTATATATGCTGCTTTATATTTTCTAACTAAAGAGGTGGTGATGTGTCATTACTTTGTAATGTAGGAAATGGGTCAGTTTGGGTTGACACGCAACACTTCTTTCCAAAGGCTGAGATTCTTTATAAATAATTAGTGTGTCAAACACGATTGCCTTTTTAAAAGCATAGAAGAATCATACAATAAAATTTAATATGTACTTTAATAATCATATAATTTCTTAAATGATTTAGGAGGTTGTATACATTATCTTTTGATCCATTATCTTTTAAGTTACATTCTTTTATTTTATATAACTAGGTATTCATAAAGCATAGTCGTCCCCTTTATAGTTTACAAGTAAATGGGTAGAAATTGCCACCACTACCAATTACTTTTTCAGAATGAAGTGAAGAGACTTTTCTGAGTGAAATGTCTTGTGTTTACATATCTTAGATTAACATAATCTTGTTTTCACAGAGTGCAAAAACGAACCTAAACGTGGAGCAAGTTTTCTATTCAATAGCAACAGATATTAAGCAAAGGCTCGCAGACTCCGACTCCAAGGCTGAGGTATTTATTACAAATTACTTCGTTAAATCATATAGGAACAAGAAAGCTAAAGGGGTTTGTTTTTGCAAGAATCGGACACAACAGCTTTACCTACATATAAACACACAAAGGGGTGAACATATAGGCAATCGATGTCCAAAATTTGTCAAATAGTGGATTTAGAGACCTCCCATAATGCATGTGTGAAGCACAATCTGGGTGAAACATATAGGTCCAATACCTATACACACGTATAAAAGGGTGAAACATAATCCGTGTGCAAAACTTTCATACACTTACAGTAGGAGCATTTTGGATGTGAAGATTGCCCACCATGCATGCTTAAAGCACAATTTGGGCGACTGCATATTAAAGTTTGTGTGGAACTATTTGATGTTGTATATTGACATGTATATGTATTATGTATGTCAGTATGTGTGTATGCATGTATGGATATGCAACATATATGCAACAAGTAAATACAACTTTGGAATTGCGTAGCTTAATGAAGTACTTTAACTAATAATCAAATACCTAGAATATCCTTAACAATAACAAAACATAAGAATCTTAGTGATGGTTTCTGCTAGTGCCTTTCACTCGACTGGTACTAATCAAGTTCCTTGAAGACATTAATAATTTTGTTTTCTGACTGTTTAGAAAAACTTATGCTTGTGATGATTACCCATACACAAGTAATTATGGACCAAAACTGTGAGAAAAAAGGCATATTGTTGCATATATAATGGATATCTGGGATGAATGATTATATGTAACCATAGTCTGAAATTTCAGATGTTTATTTTTGTGGTGACAAGATTTTGATCTTTATTTGCAGCCATCGACAATTAAGATTAATCAACCAGACGGTGGAGGTGCAAATGGTGGAGGTGCACAAAAATCAGCTTGCTGCGGTTCATAAACAGCCACAAAATGCTTCAGAGGTGCTGCTCTGCATGCGGTTGGCTGTTGGTGATACAGAAGCAGCCATGGTGCTAAAATACCAAGTGCAATGACGGTATGATGATGGGGCTGCTCGACTTATCAGTCATTCTTTTCATACTTTGTATTATGTGAAACATCATAGGTTTGAATCATTGTTTTTCTTTTCCTCTCTGTTGCGCATCTATTTTAAGAGGACAAATCTTCATTTGGTATTTTGTATTTGTTTACAGCCCATAGAAGTAAACTTGTAAGGAATATAAAGGTGATAACTTGTTTAATAAAAAATGGAGTTCTGTTGCTTTCTTCATTAAAATCTACTAGTTGGTATCTCTAACCCTTTATTAAGCATTTTCATACGTTGACCTTATGTCATATGGGAAATTCTCATAATGCCCTTCTATTTAATCACTTAACATGTCAACTTTATTTTGGCAAGTCAACTATACAATAACTCTACAAAATCAATTACATTAAGATATTCACTACTCAATCAATTACAAAATCACTACACAAAAAAAACATAGCAAAATTAACACTATATAAACACACTTGTACTCATGAAAAAAATACCAATTTATTCATGTGCATTTGGATTTTGTTATTTGAAGTTTAAATTTATTTTCATCTATCTGTTATGTAATTTTTCACGTAATCATATGAATTTGACATTTATAATGCACATATCTTAGACATGCAGTGTTTTTTTAATTTGTTATAGTGTTGTTCATCATATTACTTCGTATTATTATTATTTGTTTGATTTTAACCCGTATATTTTATATCAATTTTTCAACTGCTCTTTCACCACATTCTTTAACGAATTTCAAATATATTCTCGCCGCATTGCGCGGGTTATCGGCTAGTTATATTTAATTTGTTAGCCTGCGCTGGCCTTGGAAAAGGGTTTGAACCGTAATCAACAAGTTTATACATTGGCATCCTAAATCGTCATCTTCTTAGCTGAACTCAAACCAAGTCATATAGGAGTGTGTAAAAGTCTGTCAAGATCCACAAAATAATATAACCAAACCAGGGTTCAGCTTGTTGGGTCTGAAAGTCGAAACATTAACATTGCTTCTCATCTCAGTTCTAATAAGTTTCATACATAGGAGCTACGGAGTGTGTCGTTATTTGGCATCTATCAGATTTCAGAAAATTATGCTCAAAGGAATGCAACTTTTGGTTGAGTAATGGACAGAATACTTTTATTAAATGATCTAAAAATTAACAGTGTTTGTACCAAGATACATCTCAATATTAAACCCCAATACAACCTTAAAAAAAAAAAAAAAAAAAAAAAAACCCTATACAGACCTTTATGTACATATATTAATCAAAGTTCACCAAAATCATAAACCACATGTGTATAGACCCTTTTAGCAATGCCAAAAAGCACACCTAGTACAACATTGTATCTTCACCGAAAACACCCTGAAACCTAATACTGATAACTGTTGCTATAAATTCAGTTCATCCTTCCCATATATACTTCACCGAAAACACCCTGAAACCTAATACTGATAACTGTTGCTATAAATTCAGTTCATCCTTCCCATATATACGTTGAAGTTCACGAGTAGCTGCTTGGAAAGATTCTGAAATTAAAAATCGAACATAAGCAACAGCAAATTGCAATCTTCTGACAAAGAGATGAATGTCTTAGATATTCATTATCTTGTCAATGACTGGTCAATAAATCCATTTATATCAAGTCAACACCTCAACCCAAAAGTAATTGCATTGAAACTGACATCCATTTCGAAATGTTACTCCACCCACCCGTTTTTCCATACTTAATCTTGTCAATGACTGGTCAATAAATCCATTTATATCAAGTCAACACCTCAACCCAAAAGTAATTGCATTGAAACTGACATCCATTTCGAAATGTTACTCCACCCACCCGTTTTTCCATACTTAATGCCAATGATTAATCAACTCTGTAAAAGAAATGTACCTTTCCAGCTGCGAAACGCTTTCTGATTAATTGGGGAACCAGTTATAGTCTGGATTGCATCAAATAATAAACTCTCGGGAGTGCTCCTCAACTCTTGAACTATCTGATATATCGTCTTCCCACTCTTAAAGTATATGTGATTGTTTGGGTGCTTTGTTTTGCAACCAGCATGACGCTCAAACTCATATGCATTCAGTGCCTATGCCAAAATATCAGTTTCAATAATAAAACAATTAATTGTTTATTTTATTTTTTGGATATGTACGGTCAGATTGTAAATCATATATGTCACGAGTTTTAAACCATATGTGCGTAACAGTTGACACCAATAATTATTTTGATTATATACCAAAAAAGAAACTTACCTTAGAGTGGTTACATGATTGACAAGCACACAAGTAGCCAGAGCCTTTTATAATCCCTCCGAGTTCCTATTAATGTGAAAAAACTCATCATCAATCAACAAAATAATGATATAAATACGAACTAACTTAATCACTGTACTTGGACTTTTTGTTACACACCATCTAGCTTGTATAAACTCAGAAACAACAATACATTTGATCATCATTAGCATTTTTAAACAAACTGTATAATTTTTGCAAACTGTAGTGCGATTGTTCGATAGTCGGTGGTTTGTTTTAGAGGAAACAAAATAGGCAGGTGGAGTAACATGCTGAAACAAGTCTAGGCAAGAAAGAGTACATTCCAATATGGGTCAATAAATGTCTGATTAGATCAGCCCACTGACATTTTTTTTGTTCCTTTTTTCTTTGATTTAGTTAGATATCAATCGAATTCGTATATTAGATGTTTATCAAATCGATGCAAAGATGTTTGTTTACCTCCCTTGAAACTGAAACATATTTGACAGGGACTCCATCAAGTATACCAGTAGCCATCAAACTTCTAACATTTGAGGGGAAACTATTAGGGGCCTCCTTTTTAGCTGGTTTTGATTCTGACTTATTCTTTGATTTGACACCCTGACGTGCATTCCTGACAACAATCACGTTAGATGCATCCAACTCCTTAATCCCAGGAGCTTGCAATGTAGATTGATCAAATGATAATCCATAGTTATTCACATCTTTCACATAATAACCGTTCATTGGTGGGTCGATCCCAGATTCATCTTGAAAACCACCAAAAGATATGGCATTAACAATTGATATAGAATTTTCATCATCTTTACTCTCTGTAGCACCCGTTGATGTATGAGTAGGGTCAAATTCACCGTAAGAACGACCCAATAGAGTTATGCTTCCATCTTCTTCATTGCCATAGTTAGGCCCCATTGTCATAAAACTAGTCTCATTTAGTGCATCGGTGTCCTTAACCTGATTAACTTTGACTTTTCTAATCCCTCCGTAATTCACACATGTCTCGGGATCTTCAATAGTATAAGACATAGATAAACCAACTAAAGCTTCATTCCCAATTTGATCATGGACAATCTTTTTATTCACATGCCCGTTATCCATCCCAACAGGAGATCCCAATAAGCGGTCAATAAACTGATTCGGGGGCGATTGAAGAGCAGAAACGTTGTCCCATGATAAATGAGAAGTCGGTATTCCAGATATAGATTTGCTATTTGGAGATTCTATAGCTTGTCTTTTACTAGGGAATAATTCAGATTCAGTTGCATCAGCAAACCATTGATTCGAGCGTTTTGATTCTACTCTCGATGAGTTACCAAATATGCCGTCCCCATCGTTTATATGACCATTCCCTTTTCCCATCCAAAATCCCTTGTCATGAAAAGACTGGTACATAAAAAAAAAAGATTCAAAATAGTCATACGCCTATGCAACCAAAGTATATGGTTTTCAAGTGCACATAAAATACTAAATCGACAAGCCTATCCATATTTATAAAGTTATATGATTAACTGATATAGTTTCATTGTCAACCATCAAGATTCTTCCGGTTCTTATAAATTATCATCATCTCACAGCATTCACAGTTTCAAGTACCTAATAAACAAATTAGCTACAAAAGATTCATTCATAAAGCTTACCATTGTGCCAATCAATATTCCTCACAAAGCCAATAGCAACTGCAAATTGTCTGTGAATTAAAGATAAAAAGTTACATATTAAAGAAACAAACTTTAATTATAAGAGCCCGTCAAATCAAAATGAGCTCCAAAAGAAAGTATCATCATATTAAAAACATAAAAGGGGAAATGATTGTGTTGTTAGCTGTTTACCTTCGTTTGTACGGAAAACAGTGATTGATCTGGCTGAACTGAAGATTCAGATGAGATCCATTGCCGGAGGTGAACAGCCGGTGATCGGAAGAAATAAAAGTTAGGTTTTGGAGGGGTGTATGGTTAGGACGGTGGATGAGGAGCACAGGATCTTTTCTCGGAAATATGCTTACGCAATCTGGTGTTAACCTAACTAGTTAATTTCGTGATTTCAAATCAATATCGGCCGTTGGATTGGATTTGGGCTGCTTATTCAATTTGGACCAAAGAAAAAACCATACAAACCAAATGACTACTTTGATTTCACGTTAATTACTTAGATCGTAATATTTTTAAGGTTAATGCTACAAACAGCCCTTAGGGCTGTCCCTAAGGGTGCTTATATTTAGAAACTGTAATCATGCTGTAAGATTCCTTCTCAGTTAATTCGTATGATTCTCAAGACAAATTAAAATCCTATTTTTGTAGCAAAATATTAACTGTCGTATCCTCTCATTAATTACTTTACATAATAATTTTTCCCTCACTTTTCATTTAGTTCAAATTTTCCCATGCTCAAAAAATCAGTATTTCCCACCTTGTTCAAACCAATATAAATCACTTTTCAATAATAAAAGATGCAGAGATGAAAAAAGAGATCCATCTTTACAAAAATTCAAGACTAGAGAAGTAGTTGGTAACTTTATTCGGTCTACTTTTTTTGACGTGAAGCTAAGGTATTGATTCAATTATCGTCTGAAAAAAGATCGTCTCAAAGGTGGAAAAGAATTGGCAAAGAAGACACGTAATAAGTGTTCTATATGCAAGGAAGTTGGACATACAAAACCCAGTTGCAAGCTTAAGGGAAATATTGCATGCATCGATAATGTCTCTTCGAATATGCATCAAGAGAAGGATGTGCCACAAAGGAAGAAGAATAAGAAAGAACATGTGCAAGATGCGGGACTAAATCCCGTGCTTAGTTCCAAGTGCTAGACCACTGCATTATATGGATGTCTTTTGTAATTGTTTTTATATTAGTATGTAATGACATTATGCATTTTGATTATGTATTTTAATAATCATCGATTGGAATTCAGAGACATATAATGCTTATTAATAGTTGAAGATGAATATGGTGATTTATATTGGTTTTGACAGTTAATATTATGTAAAGTAATTAATGAGGGGATACGACAGTTAATATTTTGCTACAAAAATGGGATTTTAATTTGCCTTGAGAATCATACGAATTAACTGAGAAGGAATCTTACAGCATTTAATTACAGTTTCCAAATATAAGCACCCTTAGAATTTGTAGCATTACCCTATTTTTAATTTGATTGTAACTTTTATCTTCATCTTAATCTTTTTAACAAAAAAAGAAAAAGTTTACAACATTAGTCCTGAAAATCATTATATGCATTATTTTACTCACGTTCTTTTGATTATAATAATAATAATCATATTTGTTATTCTTTTACGATTCACGAGTCGACTCTTACAAATTGAGTTAAAACTTGAAAAAACAAGACGACTCGAAACTGTAACATCCTCCTTAGTAGCCTTTCAATAGTTTCCCTACTTTAAATTATTATTTAATGTGTTAAGAAATTAAATTGTTTATTTATTAAGTTATTGTGAATAATTAGTCAAAAAGTCAAATGACTTATTGTGACTAGTTTACTATTGATTTTTTTAACTTTATACAGTTGATGGTAAAAATAATATTGTTGGAATCGTAAATGATTTTTAGGTTCCAGACAATAAGTTTAGAAGATGACTAATTTTAAATAGTATACGGAGTCAGTTTGGGTGAGAACCGACTTTTTTCTTATATCTCAACCATTCCCAAATTGTATATCCCTTATTTCCTAAAATTGAACACACAAGAATCATCCCTGTGATTCACGATTGAGCCAAGAACAAGAATCAATCAAATTTCAATTTCTAATTCCAAACCTTAAATATCTAATTTATCATCATCACCTGGATTCTTAGCTTCCTTCTTAATTTGTAAGTGTTCATTTTGTTTCTTCAAACTTTCAAACTTGATTTTGATTGATTATGATTAAATTTGATGGGTAATGATGTTATATGATGTTATTGATAATTATTAGGAGTTAAAAAGTTGATTTGATTAAGTTAGAAACTGAGATTTTGTTATTGGGTTAAAGGATTCGGGTTCTGAGTTATAACAGGAAGAAAAAGGTCTGAGACGATGCTGAATCGCGACGCGATGTTATATAATTCGCGACACGACCTTTGGGAAATCACGACGCGATTCTTAGACTGAATCATGACGCGATTAGGTATTGATCACGACGCTATTATGGGTGTTTCGCGACGCGATTTATTAAAACTTAACAGTTCTGCATATTTGTTTAAATTGGGTATACTATTGAAACTCAGGTTCAAATAGAAGCCATGCTATGTCATGATAATAATGTAGAACCGACATCTTATTAAAAAATGTAGTATGATAATTGGAACTAGATAACGGGTTTATTGATTTTAAGCAAACTTAATGAGGACTATTAGTTATTAAGCAATATGAATAATAATTTCAACTTGATTATTGTTGCTAGTAATGTTATACTTTTGAGATAAGTAATTTACTTATAAAAAGGACTATTAGTTATTAACTATGTATTGAAATATGTTGGGGTTTTTTGTCGAAAAATGCATTAATAGTTCAGTTTTTGACATTTTCGAGTATCAAATAATTTTTTTGCCAAAAAATGAACCACTAATTTAAAACTTATCATTTTCGGGTATCAGTAACCGTTTGAAACAGTAGCCGGTCAACATTTCAGATTGGGTTTTTCCGAAAAATGCATCAATAGTTCTGTTTTCTGCATTTTTGTGTATTGACTAATTTTTATTCCTTTAAAAATGAACTACTAGTTTAAAATTGATCATTTTCGGGTATTAAAAAAAAAATTAGTTGATACCCGAAAATGCAAAAAAGAAAACTATTGATTCATTTTTCGGAAAAAAATATATCCACATGGATTGCCACGTAGGCAAAACCGGATGAGTTGTCATTTTTTTTGGTATCCGGTAACAATACCCGAAAATGATAAGTTTTAAATTAGTGGTTCATTTTTTGGCAAAAAAATTAGTTGATACCCGAAAATGCAAAAAACTGAACTATTGATGCATTTTTCGGCAAAAAACCCAAATATGTTCTATGATTATGAAATGAGTTATATGTTATGGGACAAGTTACTAACTCATTATTTAATTGTATTCTCATATATGGAGAATGCTCAATAATATTAAACTTCTGAGCTTGCGGCTGAGATAACGGTGAGTAGATCTGTAATCCTCAGTTTGATTTAGTTGTAACAAGTTTGGTTACAACGGGTAAACGTATTGTTATCATTTTGAGAGTCCCGAATTCACTATTGATTAGTGAAATGGAATCGCAATAAGTAAAGTTTAATTGTAGAAGGGGGGGGGGGGTTGAATACAATTAAAAACATTTCTCTGATTTTAATCAAGTTACTTAGATAGTTTTTAATTATTTAATAATAACACAGTATGTAAAAGATAGATATGACAATATCAAAGCAAGTAATAGATAGCAGCTGAAAATATGATTTTATTGATCATAAACTCACTAAGTGTTGATTGCGGAATGAACTAGCCAAGGCTAATCCAAATCAAACACTTTTGCTAAACTATTACAAATTGAGCTAAACAGTACTGGACAAACACGCTAACTGTTTACTCACTGCTCGAAGATACGTACTTAGACAAACTGTATTCACTGACAAACAAGTGAATAATACGTATCAACGACAAACTTCTAAGTACAAATTACTGCTCTATTTATAGTGCAAATTTCTTGTGGAGAATCATGATCTTGGAATGACACGTGTCGCTGTTTGATTGGTTTGATCTCTGATCCTTGATTATTCTGTGGTCCCAAATTCTGTTACCTCGAATATCAGGTCTTCCTTAAAACCAATCATTCACTGCCACGTAATCCTTCAAACATTCTTCAAGAACGAGGAACACTTGCTGACATATAAGAGTGGAGTACTTCGTACTTTATTGAATAGTCACTGAAGAAGCAGTAACTCTCCTCACTCACTGCGAGCTAACATGCTTTTGTAGAATAACTTGAAATATTGTTCTTCAGTGACTAGCTGTTATTTGGGCAGTGACTTTTGTCTTATTCAATGTGAAGATATAAAACTCTCGCTGCTTGTATCAGCGACACACAAAGTTGAGTTTTAATCTTCCTCAGTATGTTAAATCCAGGAGTAGAATGAATGGCGATCATCAATTGTTAACTTCAACAACAGCTTTGACACAAATCATTTCTTCATCAAGTTGTGTTTTATTGAGTTGGTCAGCAACTGATGACTTATTAGTGACCAATGACTCAACAATCTCCCCCTAAATGATTGTGATCAAAGCTCCCTAGACAAACTTGTTGCTGATGAAGTTTAGAGTGATTAGAGACCAGCGAGTAATAACTTTAGCAACATCAGCTTTGATTTAATCATTTTCTTCAATGAGTTAGTCATCATTTGATCTGCGATCAATGACTCAACAATCTCCCCCTAAATAATTGTAATCGAAGCTCCCTAGATAAACTTGTTGCTTTAGAAATTTATAGTCAGTGCTTAAGAATTAAAGCATTCAGTGACTTATACTTGTGATCCATTCATTTTCCTTTTTGGATTCTTTTAACATGATCTGAGTTTTGCACTTTGGTTTTCTCAAAAGATCAGATATTATTGAAACTGTAAATGATAGATATTACACGTGAGATCAGTTTACAATTCATCTAATCTATTACAAACTATATATTTACAAGCTGTTCCATATTTCTTCTTCTTTCACAATACCAAGTTCATCAGCTAGCTCGTATTTCTCTGTGAATGGAAGGTATCTGAACTGTTTGGTCATGGCTTCCTCAATGATAAAAGTGAACAAGTTTCTGTAGATCATCTTGTTGTGCTTTAAGTTATTATCTTCAATTGATCATGAATTGTAGTGACTCTTGACATATCAAACCTGTTATCTTCAGCGATCCTTGATAACAGAAGTCATCTTGAGACTTGCTACACATTTAGGGAGGATGTCGAACCCACTGAGTTTGAGATCTGTTGCTCAGGCATTGTTTGACTTTAGAGAATGCAAGTGACTTGCTACACATTCAGGGAGGATGTCGAACCTACTGAGTTTGAGAGATCTGTTTCTCTGGCATTGTTTGACTTTGGAGAATGCAAGTGACTTGCTACACATTCAGGGAGGATGTCGAACCCACTGAGTTTGAGAGATCTGTTGCTCAAGCATTGTTTGACTTTGGAGAATGCAAACCAGAGCCTAAGGATGAACATGTTTCTAGTGGTTTCTACATCCAAGCATTTCTGGTAACATCAGCAGCTTTTGCTCATGAGCAACATTGGTTTTTGCATTCATTTGCACGTTTTCATGAGCAACATTGGTTTTTGCATTCATTTGCACATTTTCTCCCCCTTGATGGTAGCACGAAATGCTTTTGTTAATAACTTGTTGAATTATATCATTGGATTGGGTATCCTCGTCATCACCAACTTGTGTTTTAGCTGATGGATCATCGGATACAGAAAGTTCAGCTTGTGTCTCTCCCTGTGACTGGAGAGAGACATTGACAACTGGTGCAGTGTTAGATGAGAGATGGCCCGGGTCTGTAGCCAGTGATGTGACATCAGCGATAAGTGTGTTATCACCCACTGATGCCACTTGCCCTTTGTTTACAACACCATCCTTTTGTGAGAATGATGAGTGGCTAATGGGTTGACTCGATAAGGGGGTGTGGGTTGCACCCGAATCACTGCTAACAATGGGTTGAGCCATTGTAGTTGTCTGTAGGTTTCCCTTTTTAGAGTCATTGAACTTTCAAGAGTTCAGTGAAGCAGTTGAAGGTTTAGGGTCAGCATGAGTGCCCACAGAGACTGAATGTTCAGTCTCTGTTTCACCCTTGGCGTCCTTAGACGTCTTCTTTTTGCTATGTCCCTGATCCTTTAATGTCAGGGACCTTAGTTTGGATTTTCTTTTGGTGGTTGGTGGATTTTTCTTTGGTGATTGACCAACTGTAGTCACTTGGGGTGTTGTCAGTGACATGGTCGATTAGGGGCTATGATCCGACAGTTGTTCAGCAGTTACAGGCTGGGGTGCAAGTATCCCCTGTGTTGTTATGAAAATAGATAGAGACACTGTCACTGGTTTAGAAAAGTTTTGACTGTCTACCAGGGTTGTTTCAGAAAATTTGAATGAAATTTTATCATAAGTCTTGAACTGATTTTTAAGGATCAGTGAAAGAGACTTAGAATAAGGTGCATATTTAACCCTGGTAGCCTCAGTGACTCTATCAATCAGTTGTTCAAAAGTCACACTTGCATAATCAACTCTAAGAGTGTTGATTAGTGACCAGTTAATCTGTGCCCAAAAAGTGAATAATATTTGATAGCATGGCATTGGTGATTTGTAAGAGCAGGGAGAATAAAATGTTTGCTCAAAAAGATTAGAATCTCCACATACTCTGTTTTTGGGTAAAAATGATTTTCCAAACAATATGATTTCGATACCTTAATGACAAAATCCTTACACTGCAGAAGTTCGAAGAGTTTTAACTTCTGCAGTGTCACTAAGTTTTGTGAGAAGATCTTGATTTCGTCATTACAGAAAAGAAGAATTTTCGCTTAAAGTTTTTGAGAGAAAAAGTTGTATGAAAATCAAGAAGATGTAAAGATTAAAATGGGATTAAGTTTATGATTTATAGAGGCACTTCTTGATTTTCTTGTGGTTAAAACTTAATCAACGTGGTCGATGATGATGGTGAGTAGCGGTGGTAGTGGCGTAGGGTAATGATGGTGGACTGGTTGCATTAAAAGTGATTGGAGAGGTGTGCCAGAAAAATGCACTGACGTAAGAGAGAGAATGTTAGAATGTGCGACTTTTGCGTTATACCTCAAAATGATTAGTTTTAAAATCCGTAATCAAACCGCCATTAGCCAATATATCAGGGAGTCACTGATATATATAATCAACAAGAGTTGATTATCTACCAAAAAGAAATGTAAGTACCAAAGAGAAATAAAAATAATCTTCTATCTGGCTGAGAGTCTAACTCGCTGATTTAAACACAACTTAGAATACTGAATAAATCATTAAGATGTAGTCACAACATTGATATAATCAAATTTATCATTTTTTGAATACTTACATTATTTATTAAGTAGAAATGAGTATAGATTATGTTGATTATAAATTGTATAACATATTACTGCATTAACTTTCACTGATCTAGTTACAACTTAGAATACTAACAAGATCAGTTAGAGAAAACATAGATCATTGGTATAAAACTCATATAAAAACATAATAAATACTCATGCGACTGTCTAAATTATAAAATTAGCTGATGATAACTAATTGATAATTACACTTGCTGATTAAATCAGTTGATGTAACTCGATCAGTGAATGTGCTCTGCTAAAGCTATATTTCACATAGTCATTTTATTCAAAAGCATAGAAATAATTTAACAACAATAAATAAATGAACTCAGGGAGTCCATTTATTCATTGAGGTTTAATATACCAAGCTTGCTAATGAGATAATTAAATCTTTTCTCATCCAGAGATTTTGTAAACAAATCAGTGAGTTGATAATCAGTTGGAATGAAATGAAGTTCAATATCACCTTTCATCACATGGTCCCTGATAAAATGATATCGTACATCAATGTGCTTTGTCCTTGAGTGCATTACTGGATTATTGGCAATGGCTATGGCACTTTGACTGTCGCAGTAGATTGGTATGTCGTTGAAGTCAAATCCATAGTCAGCGAGCTGATTTCTCATCCAGAGAATTTGAGCTGTGCAGGCACTTGCAGCAACATATTTAGCTTCAGCGGTTGAGGTTGAAACTGAATTCTATTTTTGCTGGACCAGTTTACAAGTTTTTCTCCCAAAAATTGACAGCTACCAGAAGTGCTTTTTCTATCCAGCTTGCATCCAGCATGATCAGAATCTGAATATCCTTTCAGAGAGAAATCTGAACCAGATGGGTACCATAGACCAAGATTGGGTGTACCCTTCAGATATCTGAATATTCTTTTAACAGCGAGTAAATGAGATTCCTTTGGACCAACTTGATACCTAGCACATAGACATGTAGCAAACATAATGTCTGGTCTGCTTGCAGTTAGATACAGCAGCGACCCGATCATACCTCTGTAAGCAGTAATGTTTACAGATTTACCATCAGGGTCAGCATGTAGTTTCACTGCAGGTGACATGAGTGTAGCAAGGGATGAACAGTTGGTGAATTCAAATTTGTTTAATGAATCTTTAACATACTTTCCTTGGTTTATAAAAATTCCAGCTTTGGTTTGTTTTACTTGAAGACCAAGGAAAAACGTTAATTCACCCATCATGCTCATTTCATAATTTTTTGTCATAACGTCAGAGAACTCCTTGCACATGTCACTGTTAGTAGACCCAAAAATGATATCATCCACATAAATTTGAACTAATATGACATCTCTCTTATCTCTTTTAATAAATAGTGTGCTGTCAATCTTACCTCTGACATAGCCACACTTTATCAAATAATCAGAGAGAGTATCTTACCAGGCTCTAGGAGCTTATTTTAGTCCATAAAGAGATTTTCAAGTTTATACACATAACCAGGCTTTTTGGAATTGATGAATCCAGGTGGCTGTTTGACATAAACTTCTTCCTGCAGCTTGCCATTCAGAAAGACATTTTTTACATCCATTTGATAGACTTTAAATTTCTTGTGAGCTGCATATGCCAGAAATAGTCTTATCGACTCAAGTCTATCCACTGGTGCAAAGGTTTCGTTATAGTCAATACCCTCTTGCTGACAATAACCTTTAGCAACCAGCCTTGCCTTGTTTCTAATCACGACTCCATCAGCATCCCTTTTGTTTTTAAATACCCACTTTGTTCCAATCACTGATTTACCAGCTTCCAGACTTTGTTTCTTTCAAATTGTGCTAATTCTTCTTGCATGGCAGATATCCAGTTGTGGCCAGTGAGTGCTTCATCAACCTGCTTTGGTTCCATCATAGACACAAAAATAACAAACAGATAGAAGTTTGCAGTTGCTGATCTCGTCTGGACCATGGACTGAGGATTACCAATAATCAATTGATTATCGATATGTTTGGTCCATTTAGTCATTCGCTGAGGTTCAGCAGCGACTTGCCTATCCATTGATGGTCCAGGTGGCAAATCAGTATTAGAATTGTGAGAATTATTATTACTTTGTGAACTTTGGTTTGAACATAGAGGTGGTGATGGTTGATTATCAGCGGGTAAGGTGATGTTCCCAAAATATTCTCAGCTGAAGTAGAGCTAAAGATGTTTTCAGAGACATTACCTTCATCCTCAGAATCAGATGAGAAGTTTTTGTATTTCTCATTGATTGGTTTTCCTTTGACTGATGAGTCACTATCCATTTCATTAAAAGCAAGTTTTTCATATTCTGTTGGATCAGTGAGTGACTCATCATATGACTCATCAAAAGTAACATCCATTGACTCCTCAATGCATTCTCTTCATTTCTTGTAAACTCTGAAAGCTTTAGATATGATTGAGTAGCCAACAAATATTCCTTCATCAGCTTTTGGATCAAACTTTCCTAAGTGATCTCTTTTGTTTAAGATGTAGCAAGTACTACCAAAAATATAGAGAAAACTTATGTCCAGTTTTCTCCCTCTTAACACCTCATATGCTGTCTTATCATGTTGTTTGACAATCAGTGACCTATTTTGAGTGTGGCAGAATCAATGAGCATTGACCTGGCAAATTCAATAAGGGTTCTATTTCTCCTTTCTGCCACCCCATTTTGTTGGGGTTATCTAGGTGTTGAATTTTTTTGAGAAATACCTTTTGAATCACAAAAACTTTCCAGGTCAATATTTCTAAATTCAGTACCATTATCAGATCTTAAGTGTTTCACCAGAATACCATTTAAGTTCTCCATTTTCTTGATAAAGGATATGATCTCGCTGGCAGCATCACTTTTGGCTTTAAGAAAGAATACCCAGGTGTATCTGGAATACTCATCTATAATTACCAAGCAGTATTTCTTCCCACCAAGACTTGGAGTACTCACTGGACCAAACAGATCCATGTGAAGTAGGTGAAAATATTCAGTCACTGATGAGACTTGTTTACTTTTGAATGAGGAGCTGTGATGCTTTCCCTTCTCACATGCTGATATGCTTTCCCTTCTCACATGCTGAACATAGCTTATCTTTGTCATAAGACAATTTTGGAAGTCCAGTGACTAGTCCATTCTTGCTTAATTTATTGATAGCTTTTAAGTTCAGATGTGAAAGTCGCTTATGCCAAAAACATTTTTCTTCTGAAACGGTTCTGGAATAAAAGCATGTTCCTGACTGAGCCGATGTCCATGTTGACCACATAAGTATTTCCTTTTCGGTTAGCAACAAGTACAACACTTCCCTTCTTGTTGTAAACAACACCAGCCTCATGATCAAATAGTACCTTGTTCTTGGAGTCACAAAACTGACTGATGCTCAATAGATTGTGCTTCAGTCCCTCCACATATGCCACTCGCTTAAACATCACATTACCATTGGACAAGACACCATACCCTCTCGTCTTGCCAACCTTGTTGTCACCAAATACTACATCAGGACCTTTTTCATCCTGGTAGTCGCTGAGTAAAGACTTACACCCGGTCATGTGTCTGGAACATCCGCTGTCCATACACCAGATAGTCTCTCTAAGAATGCCTTTATAAAGAGTTTCAGGATCCCATCCAGATGCTGAACATTTTTGAGCTACTTCCTTGATATCTTCATGGAATTCAACGTCATCAGCCATCAAACAGTAATCCTTGTCCAAGAAAACCATTGCTTCTTCATCGTCAGATGATGAGGATGAGTCAGAGTCACTGAACGAACCTTATTCAGCGACGAAACCTTTTCCCTTCTTTTTCCCATATTTGGACATTGCCTTCAGCTTCTTGTACTTTGCCTTGTACTTGTTGTACTTGTCATCTCTGAAGTTAGGCTTTGGTTCAGGGATTGGGTTTACTGACTTTGATCTACAATCAGCTGCAAAGTGACCAGGTTTGCCACACTTGTAGCATTCACCTTTTGATTGGAAATTATCAGATGATGGAGCACCAACGAATCTTTTTGATCTGGTGTTTGATAACACGCAAAAAGTCAAGTTTTTGTGTGCTATTATCTCACATTTTTAGCCCAATTATAGATGAAAACATTTGAAATATACATTTTATACTAAATTTCATAATGATGGCTAAAATATAGACGATGCTTCAAGAATCAACCAAAAAGGCCTAAAAACGAGTAAAATAAAGCATAAACGATCAACGGATCTTCCGTTCACGCATTTGAGCACATTTTAGGCTATACTTGGAATTATAACCTCTAACTTATGTCATTTTCTTCATTAAGAAAATACGAACGCGCGGATATAAAGATCGCTCAAAATGGATAAACGACGAAGAAGTTACACCAAATCGAAGAAACGAAGACCCGAAAGGACTGAATACGGCTGTCCTAGACCGTTTACGGCTGGACCAGACCATATACGGCTGGACACAGACCATATACGTCCTGTGTAGACCATATACAACCTGTGCCCAGCTGTATACGGCCCAGTCCAGCCGTATACGGTTGGTGCCCACCCGTATTTGCTCCAGTCCACCCGTATACGACCAAAACCAACCGTATTCCGTGTTCAGGCAATAAAAATCAGATTTTTATATGGCTGTGCGATACGGTTGTGCATTTGGGGGTTGGAATACGGTTGAAGAATATGGCTGCGTGTTTCCTATAAATACAAGGCTTCACCTAAACATTTGAAGATAGACACTACACACTCCATACCTCAAAACACACTCTCTTACTACTCTCTAGATTTAGGTTTTTATTTTAGTAGTTAGCGGCTAGTTAGTCACGGTATTAACCGGACGAATAGAGGGGTAATATTGTAATATCGCTTGGAGGATACTCGAAGTTCTGCTTGTATTCTTTCACGCTGTATTCAACTACACTCTTATTACGGTTATATCTATCCTTTATCTATTGTTATTATGATGATTGTTATTACTGTTATCATGCTAGATTTAGGATTGATTACCATGATTAGCGAGTAGTTATATTGCGTGTTTGCTATGACGTAGTTAGTCGTATTAATTGGGATGATGTCATTATGAGACAACGGAGGTAACGTTATACGGCTTTCATTTGTATAGCGCCAGAAACATCACGAATGTGTGGAGTACGGAACGTGGAAGCTATGAAAGTCATGGGCACAATCCGTTGTTAATTAATGTTAAACTATAGTGCGTTGATCCACTTTCTATCTATGATTTTAAACCTCATTTAAACTAAACGCCTTTCAACCAGTAAACGTGATTATGGCCTTAATGATAGGACGTCGCGAACCCTATCCAAAGGTACTTAGTTATCTGTGTCTAAACGAACATGGTCTGATTTATAAACAACGTAAGCATTGCTTTCTGAAAAGAACACAAAGTATATCGTCACCTTGGAAGTAATATTTTCTAAATCGAACGTAAAGTACAATGCGGCTATGGAATAATGTTTTCTAAATATGAACATAAAGTACACTGGAACTGTGGAAATATTGTTTTCTTATCTTGAACGCAGAGTACACCGTGACTGTGGAAATACTATTTTCTAAATGAACGCAAATATTACTTTGTTAATAAATTAGGGATTTATTGGGACTTTAAAGTAAGGGCTGGTTTATATCATATATGGATAACTGTTGCGCTTAAATACAAACTTAGTTAATAAGTCTAGGGTTCCTTTGCGAAGCAACGTAGGTACCGTATAAGTACTTGGAAAAGCGGTGGAAACACTTCTAGTGGAGTAGAACGTAATACCATGGAAATGTCGTCGTTACTTCACGGTGTGGACCAACGGGTTACTGTATAAAGCAAAGTGAGTACCGTCAGTTGGCTAAGTACTTGGTTAACCCACGGAAAGAGCCGCAGTTACTTATTTTGTACATATTCAGTAATTACATTACTCCTAGACTTTACAAACCCATCGATAGAAAGTGATCAATGCATTCATCAAACATGGTTTTGAACTTAAATGTTTTTTTTAGACTAAAGTATTTTAGTGGGGTTAAGAAAGGTCGGACATCGAGTTGATTTGTCGCCTTATTCATGCACCCAGGATTAAACTCCTTATAAGGGTCACTATACCTTCATCGGTTAGTGTTGTGGGCTGGATAAACTACTCCGATTAGAATCAGGATAGCCTAGTTACTCAGTGACATACTGATCAAGAAATCTATCAGTAGGGAGCTAGTGCTTACTCCACTAATACTAGAAATGAATGAAATACAAATCCTTTAAAACCATTTTATAACTCGTACATCATCCTAGTTAAGAAGGCTACCGAAGTCATAGCAAACACCTCCTCTAGATTATCTGCTAACTACCTATATTTTATTTTTGCTTTATTTAAACTTTTTGCCTAAGTATAACAAAAACCAAACAAAACCTCCAACTATCTTTTAAAACCATTACTAGTTTGATAGATCGTCTCCTTCGTCCAAGATCCATAATACACTGATTCAGAGAACGACCCTAGGTCATACTTATCACTGTATACCCATAGTGATTGAGTATACTTAGGCCCCGCAAATACAAATTTTAAAACCCTCTGGTGGTCGCGCCCGGAGGAAGGCCAGCAACGACGCGAGTCACATCGCAACCGACCTCTCAGCGCCCATCAAGTTTTTGGTGCCGCTGTCGGGGAATCAGCCGTAAGATCTGAAGACGTTCTATATGAACTTTTCTCTCTAGTAAATATCCGTAGTTTAGTTTTATTTTCCTTGTTCAGATGAAAATTCCTCACCACAACACACAACGATATTCGACCAGATCATCCGGATCTGAACCTCTCATTTTCGTACCCGATCCTGAGTCAATTATCCGAACTGCTCGCAAAGAAAAACGCACTCGACAACCGATGGTTGCACGTGTCATGCTCGCCGATAGAACCAAACCATCAATCGTAGGACGAGGTGGACCCATCAACTATCCAGTTATCAACGGCGCGTCTTTCGAACTTAAACATCACATCGTTCAGCTAATCAAGGAATTCTGCCAATTCCATGGTCTGCCCAATGATGATCCCAACGCCCACATAAACCGATTCATCCAAACCACCAACTCTTACAAGCAGAATGAGGTTGATCAGGACATAGTCCGCCTATACCTATTCCCCTATTCGCTTACTCACCATGCTTTGACTTGGTTTGAGGGATTAGAGACCGGCTCTATCTCCTCTTGGACGGAAATGCTACAAGGTTCCTAACTAAGTACTTTCCTCCGGCCAAACAAACCAAATGCAAGAATGACATCATGAACTTCCACCAAGCTCATGATGAATCTATCTATACGGCATGGGAGAGATATAAGAGTCTCCTAAACAAATGTCCTAACCACTTGAAAGAGAAAACCAGCCAGCTGTGCACGTTTTACAAAGGTCTTACTCCAAACCATCGCATCTGCTCAAGGTAACTTCATGCAGTTAACTGATGAAGAGGCGTGGAACCTGATCGAGAATATGACAATGCACCATCACGATTGGAACTTTGGTGAGCATTCCTCATCATCGGCACCGCTTGCCACTCCAAACCCGTTCCAGGCTGAAGCTATCAAATCCCTTACGGAGAAGATCGAAACCCTGACGAAGCAGATCGGCGAAATGAAGAAACCATCCCAGCACGTCCATCAAGTTCAGGAATGCCAGAACTGTGCCAACCTTCCTACTGCTGCTTATTAGGTTGAGTACGAGGATCCTGCTAACGGTACAGTTTACTATGCTCAATTTCCAGCTCCCCCTTAAAACTCGTATGGTTTCGCTCAAACCTCTCCCCCTAGGACTAGAAACACCCAATACCCACCTAGAAACCAACCACCCTTCCAACCTAACTACCAACCTAGGTACCCACAACAACCCCAACTCACCTATAATCAACCACTGTCATTGACTGCACCCGATGCAACTCAATCGACTGAACCGACTAAAACCCTTGTGCCCATTACTAGTACAGATGACACACTCAAGGGTCTTAGTGGGTTCAGTCGATTGAGCTATGTCGGGTGCAGTCAATGATAGTGGTTGTTATAGGTGAGTTGGGGTTGTTGTGGGTAAGTAGGTATCTAGGTTGGTAGTTGGGTTGAAAAGGTTGTTGATTCGTAGGTGGGTATTGGGTGCCTCAGTCCTAGGGGAGAGGTTCGAGCGAAACCGGGCAGATTTTGTGGGCGAGCTGGGAATTGAGCGTAGTAAACCATACCGTCAACAGGATCCTCGTACTTAACCTGATAAGCTTCTGTAGGTAGTTTGGAACAGTTCTGGCATGCCTGAACTTGGTGGGCGTTCCAGGATGGTTTCTTCATTTTGCCGATTTGTATCATTAGGGTTTCGATCTTCTTTGTCAAGGATTTAATAGCTTCGGTCTGGAACGGGTTTAGAGCGGCAAGCGGTGCCGATGACGAGGAATGTTCACCAGAGTTCCAGTCGTGATGGTGCATCATCAAATTTTTGATCAGGTTCCATGCCTCTTCATGTCGCACCCCCAAACACGTGGCATCGAAAGTATGAGGTGTCACGGGGGTGCTGACCAAATCAAATATCATCACACAAGATTATAATAAACGACCTCTAAATGAGACGTTTGAAAATAGTTTACATTTTCCTAATTAAATGTTTACAAAATAGTTAGAGTTCGCATAACTATTCTAGAGATTTCTACTTCATAACTTGTTAATAGAAAATATAGCAAATGCAATCTAATCTCTGTTTGTTTGAAAATATGCGATTCGAGCTATGCTTTCCAAAAGCATCCTACTACGGCAGTTTACCTGAGAGATACATACTAAAGGGTCAACATAAAGTTGGTGAGTTCATAGGTTTGTAAACAGTTGTTAAGTTATCAGTATGATCCACAAGATTTAAAAGTTTGTATCATTCAATAATGATAAGTAAAAGTATCGCCTACAACGATAAGTAAGTGTATTGCACAAATGCAATATGTGTATACCATTTGCCATGAGTCTTATAGTTCGAAGATTAATGTTTTTTGCCTCGGGAAATTGTATAATCCAGTACACTCGTAATTCACAATTAATACTGCGTCCGTTGGTTGACTAGAGCGAATAGCCCAGTCGAGGATGTCAATCCCCGATAGATCTATCCAATAATATTCACTCTTAATATTAACGAATTATGATAATGTTGAGGACTTTAATGCATTAGTTTGGGGTCTCATGCAATCCGTATAACAATTGTTTTCAGTTACTTGTGATCATAAAAACAGTTATAAAACAGTTGTATGTATTCTCACCCCTGAGTATAAAATAACAAAAAGGGGCTATGAAACTCACCCAAGTTAGCAAGCAAGCAAATAAGCAAGTAATAAAAAGTAGCGGGTGTTCGTGTCCCGAGTGCAACCTTCTAGCACCCTAAATGAATAGGATTGTGTGTAAGTGGGGTGTTAACGTCCACTTATATTGTAACACCCCCAAATTTACTGTTGCGCGGAAGCAAGCTTTGGGTGTTACTAATCAATAATCAAGCACCAAAGTAAAGCAAACGACATCTATATGCAACGTCGTACAATAGTACAAAAGTATTACATTGTTGAATCATAATAACAAGCTTCAAGTTCGAAAATGATTTCCTAGAGATTCTAATACATAAATGATATACAAAAAGTAATTCAAAAGAATCTCCACAAGTTTGTATGCATGCGACTCGAGCTATCAGTCCTGGGTGTGGTGCAGTCCTACTGCTGTAATGTACCTGAGATAAATGCTAAAAAGTGTTAACCAAAAAGGTTGGTGAATCTCACAGGTTTAGTATAGTAATCCTTTATGAACCACAAGTAAAGTACCAGTAATGCCCTCGAGCATAATAAGTAAATCAGTAACTCAGTAAATCAGTAGGTCAACACAATTACCATGAGCTCACAAGCTGAAGCTTAACAGTGTAGTGTGAATGGTACAGTCAAGTACAGCATCACGTACCCCCGTGAGTGCTATCCGGACACTCATATGTAACAAATACTAATATGCCCGTTTCTACGGTGTAATCCGTGGTAGCCCTACTACCCCAGGCAGGGATTGTCAGTCCCAAATGGATCCATTTACTAGTAATCGCGCTTAAGTCCATAACTAACAACTTATGATCGGAGGATTTCAGTGGATAAAAAGTAACTCATGTAATGTATGTAAAAGTAGTGTGTAGCAGTTCAGTACTTGTGTTCATAAGTAAAATGGTAGCAAATATCTCACCCCAAGTAGAAAACAGTAAAAATGGGGCTGTAAGACTCACCTGAGTCTAGCAAACAAGTATAGCGGATGTAAGTCCGTAAGTATGTGTCGGATGTAATTCCGTAGTGTGGTTCTCCAAACCCTGCAACCTTCTGGCATCCGAAACGCACAAGGTCGTAAGCAAGTAAGTAAGTTGGTGTCACGAAGGATTACCCATGCTAGTTGTCCACTCAACTAGGAAATGTCCAAGTATTTGTTTGTACTTTTGTAATTATTTTGTAAATAAGTGTGGCCCGTTGGTGACGGAGGTGTAATAATAATTCAAATATTATTATTATGTAATTCATTGTGCTTGTATATCTTGTAAAGCATATACAATAGTTGGTTATTTGTAACGTGACGTGTAACCGTCGTTCGGATGTAAGTCCGTGCGAGTGTAAGCTCGTCTTATAAACAATTGGTTCGAGTGTAAGCTCGTGGTAGAGTGAGTGTAATCCCATCTAGGTGTATGTGTAATCTCATATCTTTATACTAATATGTATAAGTAATAAATGAGTGCGAGTGTAATCTCGTAAGTATAGTTATTGATTCGAGTGTAAGCTCGTATGCGTTCAAGTTGTAGCGTATACTTCCAAAGTATATATATATATATATCATGTAAGTGTAGTGTTATATGTATTCAATACTTAGTATAAAAAGTATTTTAAAGTTTCCATTTCGTGCGACAATATGTATTCCGACAATGACATTCACGGACACTGTTCATGCGACAATCGCATTCTCGGACCACTGTTCATACGACAATAGATTCACGAAGTTTTGTTCATACGACAATAGCATTCACGGAGTACTATTCATGCGACAATGGCATTCACGGAATTTTGTTCATGCGTCAATAGGTTCACGGAGCACTGTTCATACGACAATACGGTTTGTCGGATTCATGTTCGTGCGTCAATAAGGATTGACGGAATTCTTTCAAGTATAAGTGTTAGTTTTTATACGACAATGAGTATAGATTGCGATTCACGGATAGTCATGCGACAATTAGCTTATTGTCGGTTTTTAAATAATTTCCAAAACAATCCCTATATTACATTTTCCAGATTTTTAACTCGATAAACATTTTGATTTGGAGCATTTCTACTCCGATTTATACCTAACCAAAAATCACACATGTTTTCACATATGTCTAGTTCATTTCTGCACTTTAGGGTATTTTTATGTGTTCATTTACTATTTTAAACAAAAATAGTTTCAAGGTGTGGTCAGACTTGGTCCAAAACAGACATATATTCAAAGATTGAGTTATATCCGAAAATGAGGGCATTTCTGGAAATGGTCAAAGAAGAACGTTTTGTAGAGTTCTTCCGTACGCAAATTTTGGTAGGTGTTTCGTTGTCTAACTCTTTCTAGAACTCTAGATATTAACGTTTTAGTGAGACGGTTTTTCTGGACAGAAAGTAGTATGTATATATGTGTTTCAAAAATGAGTTTTGGTAGATGGTTTGGACATTTCTTTGTTAAGCAAGCAACATAACATGTTAATAAGTAGAAATCAAGTAAATCTAGTTAAAGGAGTGGATTCCTTACAAAGAAATGATGAGGAGAAGGAGAAGAGAAGTTGAATGCTCGTTTCCTCACGTTTTCTTGATTTCCGGCATGGCGGCTCGTGGTGGTTGTATGGTGATGCTATGGTAGTTTGTGGTGGTGACTTGGGGCTGTGGGGATGGCAGAATTTTCGTGGAGGGAGAGAGGGAAGAGAGATGGTGGAGAGAATGATAGGAATTGGTGGAGTAAAGTGTGGGAAGGAAGGGGTATGGGTTGGTTTGTATAGTTTGACAAGCAAAAGGAAATGGGGCATGGGCTCCCCTAATTCTGCAGATTTTCATGGGTGGGGCCCCACCTATGGGTGTGTACATCATTTCCTCAAAGTTGTGTCCCGTGTGGTGTTCGTTTACCCGTTTGTTTCGACGTTTATTTAGGCGTTAAACGTTTGTTACGCGTAATTAACTAACGATTTAAAACCCGATATTTTAACTTGAAGTATTTTATCAAAATACTTAATAATGAGTTATAAAAGTATAACTTGAGATTATTTTGCGTGTCGGGCGCGTTTCACGCGTTTTTGTTGCGTACGGAGTGTTTTATACGATTTTTAATACGTGTAATATATTCTCAAAATATATTAGGGTAAATAATGTTTGTTTGGATAAATCCACATTATTTTTAACAGTTTGTCACCAACGTCCATAGTAAATAGTGTCGGACCTCGTCCGATTCAAGTGTGTATGATTTAAACAAATCATATAACGTGTATGCAATTACACAGAAAGTCACATATATATATAGATTAATATAATACTAAATACATGTAATTACAAGTAGTTAGGCACTAATTAAAGTCCTAAATTAACAGGTGTTACATTCTCCCCTTGTTAGGGGAATTTCGTCCCGAAATTAGCTCGAAGTCGCGGTGTGAGTAGAGTCTGTGAACAAGTGTGGATATTTTTGTTGCATTTGGTCTTCCCGTTCCCAAGTGAATTCAGGGCCACGCCTCAAATTCCACCTGACTTTAACAATGGGGGTACGACTCTGTTTTAAGCGTTTGACCTCACGGTCCATAACTTCCACGGGTTCCTCGGCAAAGTGTAGTTTGTCGTCAATGTGTATCTCATCGAGAGGTATAATCAGTGTCTCATCAGACAGATATTTCTTCAAGTTAGAAATGTGAAAGGTAGGGTGCACGCTACTGAGTTCAGGAGGTAGCTACAGTCTGTATGCCACTGGACCAATCCTTTCAAGGATTTTGAACGGCCTAATGTACCTGGGATTCAGTTTCCCACGTTTGCCAAAATGAATAACACCTTTCTAAGGCGAGACTTTCAGAAGTACTCGATCTCCAACCTGGAATTCAAGGTGTTTGCGTCTCACGTCAGCATAGCTTTTCTGACGATCACACGCAGCTTTCAGTCGGTTTTGTATGCCTACGATCTTTTCAGTTGTTTCATGTATGATTTTCGGACCGGTGAGTTGTGTATCCCCCACCTCAGTCCAACAGATAGGCGACCGGCACTTACGACCGTACAGTGCCTCGAAGGGTGCAGCTTTGATGCTGGTGTGGTAGCTGTTGTTGTAGGAAAACTCACACAAAGGTAAGTGATTTTCCCAGTTTTTACCGAAATCAACTACGCAGGCTCGTAGCATATCTTCCAGTGTTTGTATGGTTCGTTCACTCTGGACGTCAGTTTGTGGATGGTAAGCAGTACTCATGTCCAAACGAGTACCGAGAGATTTTTGTAGAGATCGCCAAAAGTGAGAAGTAAATCGAGCGTTTCGGTCAGAGATAATCGAGATGGGCACGCCGTGTCTTGACACGATCTCTTTCAGGTAGATCCGCGTCAAACGTTCCATCTGGTCAGTTTCCTTGATGGCTAGGAAATGAGCAGATTTAGTGAGTCGGTCCACGATCACCCAAATGGTATCGCAACCGCTAGGTGTTTTTGGAAGTTTAGTAATGAAATCCATAGTAATCTGCTCCCATTTCCATTCAGGGATTTCCGGTTGGTGTAGCAAACCGGAAGCTTTCTGGTGTTCGGCTTTAACCTTAGAATAAGTAAGACACTTTCCAACGTAGGTAGCAATGTCGGCTTTCATGTTGGGCCACCAGTACAACTCCTTGATGCCATGGTACATTTTGTCGGCACCAGGGTGTATAGAGTACTTAGACTTGTGTGCCTCGTTCATCACCAAGTCTCGTAAGTTCCCGTAGTTGGGTAACCAGAGTCGGTCAGAGAAGTACTTGGCCCCGTTTGGTCTGGTTTCCAGTTGTTTGTCCATGCCTCGCAAGGCCTCGTGTTTCACATTTTCAGCTTTGAGTGCTTCGAGTTGAGCGGTAAGAATTTGGGTTATCAGGTCGTTGTGTATAGTCATACTAAGTTCTCGGACTCGAAGGGGTTTCACTCGTTCCTTATGACTTAAGGCATCATCAACAACGTTTGCCTTGCCTGGATGGTAGCGAATTTCACAGTCGTAATCAGTAAGTAGTTCGACCCAACGGCGTTGTCTCATGTTTAGGTCTTTTTGGTCGAAGATGTGTTGGAGACTTTTGTGGTCGGTGAAAATTGTACACTTGGTACCGTATAAGTAGTGTCTCCAGATCTTGAGAGCGAATACAACTGCCCCCAACTCTAGGTCATGAGTTGTGTAATTCTTTTCGTGGACCTTGAGTTGTCGAGAGGCGTAAGCAATGACTTTGTCTCGTTGCATCAGCACGCAACCGAGACCTTGGTGTGAAGCGTCATAGTATACCATGAAGTCATCGTTGCCTTCGGGTATGGATAAGATAGGTGCACTGCAGAGTTTTTGTTTGAGCAGCTGGAAGGCTGATTCCTGCTTATCAGTCCAATCGAACTTCCTTTCTTTCTGAGTCAGTGCAGTGAGAGGTTGAGCTATTTTCGAAAAATTCTCAATGAATCGCCTGTAGTATCCGGGGAGTCCTAAGAATTGACGTACTTCGGTAGGTGTAGTAGGTGCTTGCCAACATTTGATGGCCTCAATTTTTGAAGGATCAACATGAATTCCTTGACTGTCAATCACGTGTCCAAGGAATTGTACAGTTTGCATCCAGAACTCACACTTGGAGAATTTGGCATATAACTCCTCGTGCTTGAGTAGTTCTAGAATGGTTTTCAGGTGCTGCGCGTGTTCTTGTTCATTGCACGAGTAAATCAGAATGTCGTCAATGAAAACGATGACAAACTTGTCAAGGTAAGGCTTACACACCCGATTCATAAGGTCCATGAATACTGCTGGTGCGTTGGTCTAGCATTACTTGGAATTCGTAATGCCCGTAGCGAGTTCGGAAAGTTGTTTTAGGAATGTCGGTGTCACGAACTCGTAGTTGGTGATAACCTGACCTTAGATCGATCTTTGAATAAAAACTCGACCGCTGAAGTTGGTCAAACAGGTCATCAATACGAGGTAGTGGGTAACGGTTCTTGATGGTTAATTTGTTGAGTTCACGATAGTCAATGCACATGCAGAAAGAACCGTCTTTCTTTTTCACAAAGAGGACCGGGGCTCCCCAAGGCGAGGAACTCGGTCGAATAAATCCTTTGTCCAGGAGCTCTTGTAGTTGTGTAGACAACTCCTGAAGTTCGGAGGGTGCTAAACGATTGGGTGCTCGTGCCACGGGGGCGGATCCAGGCACGAGGTCAATAGAAAACTCGACTTGTCTATGTGGCAGAAGGCCAGGCAAGTCTTTAGGAAAGACTTCTGAGAAGTCTCGAACAATAGGCACATCCTCTAGTCGCTTCTCCTCCGACTGTTTCTCCATAACGTGTGCGAGGATTGCCTGGTACCCTTTCCTTAAGTATTTCCGGGTTTTCATACAAGAAATAATGTTAAGTCTCGTCCCACCGGTCTCCCCTTGTACGATTAAAGTTCCACCGGTGACGAGAGGAATACGGACAATTTTCTCAAAACAAATAATCTCGGCGCGGTGTTTGGATAAGCAATCCATATCGACGATTATGTCAAAGCTGCCGATCTCGACAGGTATAAGGTCAATAGAGAATAGCTCATCAGCTAAGTTTAACGTGCAGTTAGGTATCACACTATCGGCCTCAATGAGTTTGCCGTTTGCCAATTCTACTGTGTACTTAGAATCTAAGGCAACAGGCGTAGTATCAAGTAGTGAACAAAACTCATCAGATATGAAGCTCCTATCAGCACCAGTATCAAATAACACAGAAGCAGTCAAATTGTTGAGAAGGAACGTACCCGTGACCACATTCGGGTCCTGGCGGGCATCTCCAGCATTGAGTACAAAAGCTCTGCCCCGAGCGTTGTTGTTGTTGTCCTTTTTCTTGTTCTTCAACTTGGGGCAGTCACTTTTGAAATGTCCAGCAACTCCACATTCATAACAGGTCCTGGGAGTGTTGGGTTTGGAGTTGGTATTAGCAGTGTTGGTCCTGTAGTCTTTAGCAAAGTGCCCGAATCGCTTGCACTTGCTACAAGGGCAAGAACCATTATGATGAAGTTGGCACCTAGAACAGTAAGGTTTGTCCCCTTGGTATTCCTTCCTGTTATCAGAACTAGAGGTGTAGGATTTGATGGTTTCATGTTTCTTAGAGGCTTGTTGGTTTTGATTCTGGTTGCCAGAGTTCCCAGACCACTTCCTCTTGTTGTTGCCAGAGGATGAGACAGGTGTTTCACGGCTGACTATCATGGCGATAAGTTCATGCGCCATACGAATGGCACTCTGAATGTCAGCTGGTTTGGATGAGGCTACGTTCCCCTGGATACTCTCCAGGAGTCCGCGAATGTACCTCTGAATGCGCTTGCGCTCAGGATCAACCATGGAAGGACAGAGGAGCGCAAGTTGTTGAAATCTAGTAGTATAGCTGGTGATATCGGTACCTTGAACAGATAAATTCCAGAACTCTTCTTCCAGTCGTTGGAGTTCTTCGTTTGGACAGTACTCGTCGGTGAGCTTTCTCTTCAAATCCTCCCAAGGAATTTGATATGCAATGTCAACACCCACGACATTGGCATAAGTGTTCCACCAAGTCAGGGCATCTTCAAGGAAAGTGCAGGTGGCGTACTTAACCTTGCAGTCCTCGGGACAGTTGCAAATCCGGAAGACTGATTCCATTTTCTCAGCCCATCGAATTAATCCTATGGCCCCTTCAGTACCCTTAAAGTTCAAGGGTTTGCAGTTCAGGAAATCTTTGTAAGAACAGGGCCTAGGTTGGGGCCCGTTTGCAGCTGTATCATCACTGCCAGAACTCGGCTGTCGAATAGCCATGGTTTGAGCCACACTTTGGGCAATGAGTTGAGCGATCTCGGCATCGCTGTATGTGTGTCTCTTTGGAGGCATAGTGCTGAATAACAACGAATGAGACATGTAAGATATTTGCACAGAGTTATGATATATCACACATGTATATATACATAGGGTAGTAATATACACAACAGCACGATGTGATAATCATATTTCATTAGGTAATTAGTTGAGTTACAAGATACGAGTTTCCAGAAGATTACCAAAAGTGCGGAGTTTACAAAAGATACCGGGAATATTACATCCGGTCGAATTACAAAGATCCTAAGATAGTATAATATATTACCGGATAGTTACTACACTAATCTCGGTGTAGATTCAGTCGTGGCAGCAATGAGGTTAGGTGGTCTACATATTCTGCAAGTCTGGTGACCATTCTGAGAGCATCCTCGGTTTCCCGCAGGCGTGTCTCGCATTCTCGCAGACTCGATTGTAAGACATAGATCTCGTTTCGGTTACCGATTACCTGGTTATGTACGATCTCCATAGTTTGTGTGGTATCTTCCATCTGATTTTGAGTACGGTCAATGGTTTCAGACAGATCTTCTTGATCTAAGTACATTTGTGTGATGCGGCCTTGAGCCGTTAGCATCCAGTTTTCTCGAGTTTCTTGAAGTTCAATTTCCATGTCATGTAGCCTGCTCTCATGACGGTGTACTCAAGCAGCTAACACCGGAACAGTGAGGTATGTTGGTTCTTGAGTGTACGGGGAGAGATCCATATCAGAATATTCTCCGACATCGTCAAGGATCTCAACGTGTTCTTCAATCCTCCAGGTGGCCATAGCCGTAGGTAACCAACTCCATTGACGAGCAATTGCTCGATGGTGAGCTAAAGTAGATGGGTTACCAGTAGTGGTAGGATTGGCATAGGGGCTAGCTCGGCGTGAGCTACCAGTGCGTCTAGTCACTAGGGATTCCGAGTGGCTACGACGTGAGCGAGAGAGAGATGGTGGTGTACGAGCAGTTTGCCTAGATGATGAGTCTGCCATCACTATGGAAAAAGCATTAGTGAGTGAGGCCTATCATATACATATATACATATATCATACAATAGCCTAGAGTGTCTAGCACAAACAAGTATAAGTCCCGTTTCTCTCGTAGTCAGAGTCAACTAGTGTATTCCTGTTCAACATAACCCCTTTCAGATTTCACATCATCTTCTTTTAATAGTACATAGTTGATCAGGCTATGTTAAATTAAAGTCGTATGATGTAATCCCTGAACCAGTCATACCTAATAAGGAATTACAGCCTAACGGTCATAGTCTAGGCCCACTAATGCAACCTAGTTCGCTATAACCTTAGGCTCTGATACCAATCTGTAACACCCCCAAATTTACTGTTGCGCGGAAGCAAGCTTTGGGTGTTACTAATCAATAATCAAGCACCAAAGTAAAGCAAACGACATCTATATGCAACGTCGTACAATAGTACAAAAGTATTACATTGTTGAATCATAATAACAAGCTTCGAGTTCGAAAATGATTTCCTAGAGATTCTAATACATAACTGATATACAAAAAGTAATGCAAAAGAATCTCCACAAGTTTGTATGCATGCGACTCGAGCTATCAGTCCTGGGTGTGGTGCAGTCCTACTGCTGTAATGTACCTGAGATAAATGCTAAAAAGTGTCAACCAAAAAGGTTGGTGAATCTCACAGGTTTAGTATAGTAATCCTTTATGAACCACAAGCAAAGTACCAGTAATGCCCTCGAGCATAATAAGTAAATCAGTAACTCAGTAAATCAGTAGGTAAACACAATTACCATGAGCTCACAAGCTGAAGCTTAACAGTGTAGTGTGAATGGTACAGTCAAGTACGGCATCACGTACCCCCGTGAGTGCTATCCGGACACTCATATGTAACAAATACTAATATGCCTATTTCAACGGTGTAATCCGTGGTAGCGCTACTACCCCAGGCAGGGATTGTCAGTCCTAAATGGATCCATTTACTAGTAATCGCGCTTAAGTCCATAACTAACAACTTATGATCGAAGGATTTCAGTGGATAAAAAGTAACTCATGTAATGTATGTAAAAGTAGTGTGTAGCAGTTCAGTACTTGTGTTCATACGTAAAACGGTAGCAAATATCTCACCCCAAGTAGAAAACAGTAAAAACGGGGCTGTAAGACTCACCTGAGTCTAGCAAACAAGTATAGCGGATGTAAGTCCGTAAGTATGTGTCGGATGTAATTCCGTAGTGTGGTTCTCCAAACCCTGCAACCCTCTGGCGTCCGAAACGCACAAGGTCGTAAGCAAGTAAGTAAGTTGGTGTCACGAAGGATCACCCATGCTAGT
The DNA here is from genome assembly GCA_963422505.1 of Pseudognaphalium luteoalbum. Lineage (NCBI taxonomy): Eukaryota > Viridiplantae > Streptophyta > Magnoliopsida > Asterales > Asteraceae > Pseudognaphalium > Pseudognaphalium luteoalbum. The sequence goes on from OY730196.1 coordinate 58,078,211, forward strand.
TGTCCACTCAACTAGGAAATGTCCAAGTATTTGTTTGTACTTTTGTAATTATTTTGTAAATAAGTGTGGCCCGTTGGTGACGGAGGTGTAATAATAATTCAAATATTATTATTATGTAATTCATTGTGCTTGTATATCTTGTAAAGCATATACAATAGTTGGTTATTTGTAACGTGACGTGTAACCGTCGTTCGGATGTAAGTCCGTGCGAGTGTAAGCTCGTCTTATAAACAATTGGTTCGAGTGTAAGCTTGTGGTAGAGTGGGTGTAATCCCATCTAGGTGTATGTGTAATCTCATATCTTTATACTTATATGTATAAGTAATAAATGGGTGCGAGTGTAATCTCGTAAGTATAGTTATTGATTCGAGTGTAAGCTCGTATGCGTTCAAGTTGTAGCGTATACTTCCAAAGTATATATATATATTATGTAAGTGTAGTGTTGTATGTATTCAATACTTAGTATAAAAAGTATTTTAAAGTTTCCATTTCGTGCGACAATATGTATTCCGACAATGACATTCACGGACACTGTTCATGCGACAATCGCATTCTCGGACCACTGTTCATACGACAATAGATTCACGAAGTTTTGTTCATACGACAATAGCATTCACGGAGTACTATTCATGCGACAATGGCATTCACAGAATTTTGTTCATGCGTCAATAGGTTCACGGAGCACTGTTCATACGACAATACGGTTTGTCGGATTCATGTTCGTGCGTCAATAAGGATTGACGGAATTCTTTCAAGTATAAGTGTTAGTTTTTATGCGACAATGAGTATAGATTGCGATTCACGGATAGTCATGCGACAATTAGCTTATTGTCGGTTTTTAAATAATTTCCAAAACAGTCCCTATATTACATTTTCCAGATTTTTAACTCGATAAACCTTTCAATTTGGAGCATTTCTAGTCCGATTTATACCTAACCAAAAATCACACATGTTCTCAAATATGTCTAGTTCATTTCTTCACTTTAGGGTATTCTTATATGTTCATTTACTATTTTAAACAAAAATAGTTTCAAGGTGTGGTCAGACTTGGTCCAAAACAGACATATGTTCAAAGATTGAGTTATATCCGAAAATGAGGGCATTTCTGGAAATGGTCAAAGCAGAACGTTTTGTAGAGTTCTTCCGTACGCAAATTTTGGTAGGTGTTTCATTGTCTAAATCTTTCTAGAACTCTAGATATTAACGTTTTAGTGAGACGGTTTTTCTGGACAGAAAGTAGTATGTATATATGTGTTTCAAAAATGAGTTTTGGTAGATGGTTTGGACATTTCTTTGTTAAGCAAGCAACATAACATGTTAATAAGTAGAAATCAAGTAAATCTAGTTAAAGGAGTGGATTCCTTACAAAGAAATGATGAGGAGAAGGAGAGAAGGAGAAGAGAAGTTGAATGCTCATTTCCTCACGTTTTCTTGATTTTCGGCATGGCGGCTCGTGGTGGTTGTATGGTGATGCTATGGTGGTGTGTGGTGGTGACTTGGGGCTGTGGGGATGGCAGAATTTTCGTGGAGGGAGAGAGGGAAGAGAGATGGTGGAGAGAATGATAGGAATTGGTGGAGTAAAGTGTGGGAAGGAAGGGGTATGGGTTGGTTTGTATAGTTTGACAAGCAAAAGGAAATGGGGCATGGGCTCCCCTAATTCTGCAGATTTTCGTGGGTGGGGGCCCACCCATGGGTGTGTACATCATTTCCTCAAAGTTGTGTCCCGTGTGGTGTTCGTTTTCCCGTTTGTTTCGACGTCTATTTAGGCGTTAAACGTTTGTTACGCGTAATTAACTAACGATTTAAAACCCGATATTTAAACTTGAAGTATTTTATCAAAATACTTAATAATGAGTTATAAAAGTATAACTTGAGATTATTTTGCGTGTCGAGCGCGTTTCACGCGTTTTTGTTGCGTACGGAGTGTTTTATACGATTTTTAATACGTGTAATATATTCTCAAAATATATTAGGGTAAATAATGTTTGTTTGGATAAATCCACATTATTTTTAACAGTTTGTCACCAACGTCCATAGTAAATAGTGTCGGACCTCGTCCGGTTCAAGTGTGTATGATTTAAACAAATCATATAACGAGTATGCAATTACACAGAAAGTTACATATATTTAGATTAATATAATACTAAATACATGTAATTACAAGTTGTTAGGCACTAATTAAAGTCCTAAATTAGCAGGTGTTACATATATGTTATACGTGAAAGTGGGGTGTTAATGTCCACTTGTGCTAGTTGTTCATGTTAGAACATAATGAAGTGTCGTAGATCACCGAAACACGATTAGAACTCAAGTATTTGTGCGGAAATCAAACACTTGATCAGGCTATGAATTAGATAATGAGAAGTAAAACAAAACGGAGAAGTAATTGAGTCAAAATGCTTTTGTATTAATCACAAAGTCAGAGAGAATATCTCAGAAACCAGATTACAATGACTTACAAAAGGCTTATCAAAAAAGTGTTTACAGAAAACTTTTCTCTCTCTCAAACTCTCTCTCTCTAGATATTACAATCAAAGAGTTCTAATCAAAAGCTTAAATGAAAATGACCTAACAAAGCCTATTTATTGACTAGTTTAAGTAAACTATGCAACAATACTTAAGTGAGTTGACTTAGTTCAAATCCGTCAATGACATTGTCGGATTTGTCATTGTTGTCCGACAATAACAATTCACGGATACAATATGTCATTCTAAGCTAGATAATCTATACAAACTATTGTCACAAAAATGTTAGAACTGCATGTTCTAACAAACTCCCCCTTGACAATAGCTTGTATAAGTCTTCGACTTTAGCTTGATTGATGAGCTTGATGAGGGAGAATTATCTTCTAGCATCCTTCACAAAATCTAACTGTTCCCGATTCAGATAGCATCAGAATATATCATAACTCCCCCTGAACAGTAGATTTTATCTTCCTTGGTCTTGTATCAATCAAGTAGCAGCAACTTTAGGAACCCACCTGAGCAAAGTTCCAACAGGCTTAGATAGCCCTGACAGCCATCGATAAGTTGTGTCTACATAATCCAAGGAAATCGAATTCCATCTAGATAAGAAACATGGTGTTTCATATCTAAATTGTTGACAAGGAATCGATTGTGAAGGAGTTCGCCTTTGGGAGAAAGGAACAAAATCTTTTGATTGCTTAAACACCTTACGATTATATCGTGATGGTGCTAAAGCAAACATCTGTGCCCGTATGTATGCACAAGATTTTGTTTGTCTTGTTTCTGAAAAAGGTTGTATCGGTGCTAAAGAAGCTCTTTTTGTCTTCTTTTGTTGTCCTGAAACCGATTTGTTAACATTCTTGACCTTTACAGAATCCTAAACATCAACCTGTTGATGAACAATTGTTCTGGTTGATTGTGATTTATTTGAATACTTCTTATTCTTTTGCAAAGAATAATTAGTAAACTGAGAAATCTTTTTCTCACACGAAGATTTACTCGTGTAAATCTTTTTCACAACCTTTTCAGGTTGTTTTGTGGAGTGAGAATCGTGAGAGTCATGAGAAAGTTGTTGCTGAAGATCTTGAATAGTTCTCAAAGCAAGACTATTAAGATCTTGAATAGCTCTCAAAGCGAGACTATGATCTTCTTGAAGTTTGAGTAGCCTTGTTTGTTGATTCTCAAGTTCAAGAATCCTTTCTTCCATTTTCTGAAACTTTGAAAGCATTTCTTCACGTTCAGTTTGCATGAATTGGACTTGAAATTGCAAGGCTTTAATATCATCTTCTTTCTTTATTGATTCTTCCTTAATTCTTTCATCAAACTTAAGTAATTTCAACTGTTCACATTCCCCAAACCTTCTTGACAAAGAAATCCATAAATCATAAGAGGTTTCGGCTTCTGAGAAAGCACGAAACACATCTTCTGGTAAACAACTTTTAATTGTTTCAAAGGCTTTCTTATCTCTGTTAAATTCCTTGCGTTCCTGTTCATCCATTAATTTCACCGATTTAAATGGAATAACTCCAAAGTACGTCCCTTTTGCTTTCGGTCTTTCATATCGGTCGATAATAGAAATCCACAACTCAGGATTACTGAACGCAATAAATTCTTCAAATCTAGACTTCCAACTAGTGTAATCATTATTGCAGAAAAATCTTGGAGGTAGGGGATTTCCATTGTAGTCAAGCTCAAACTTTGAAGATGCCATTCTTCACCTCTCTTGAATTTTCCCACCAAATTTTATTTCAAAAATGTCCAAAATTACTTGGATAAAATGAAACTTTTCCCAAGAGAAGTAATTCAGTCTAATTCGAAGTGAATTGAGCTCGAATCAATGAAACAGTATCAATGACAGCGTAAACAATCAAATATCAGACTTCCGATTCAATTCCTTAATCAATACTTAAGCTTTTCTTCTAATTCAATCGAAACAGTTCTAATCTTTATTCGTACGGCTCTGATACCACTTTGAAGTGCCGTAGATCACCGAAACACGATTAGAACTCAAGTATTTGTGTGAAAATCAAATACTTGATCAGGCTATGAATTAGATAATGAGAAGTAAAACAAAACGGAGAAGTAATTGAGTCAAAATGCTTTTGTATTAATCACAAAGTCAGAGAGAATATCTCAGAAACCAGATTACAATGACTTACAAAAGGCTTATCAAAAAAGTGTTTACAGAAAACTTTTCTCTCTCTCAAACTCTCTCTCTCTAGATATTACAATCAAAGAGTTCTAATCAAAAGCTTAAATGAAAATGACCTAACAAAGCCTATTTATAGACTAGTTTAAGTAAACTATGCAACAATACTTAAATGAGTTGACTTAGTCAAATCCGTCAATGACATTGTCGGATTTGTCATTGTTGTCCGACAATAACAATTCACGGATACAATATGTCATTCTAAGCTAGATAATCTATACAAACTATTGTCACAAAAATGTTAGAACTGCATGTTCTAACACATAACGTCCTAACATTTTGTGACAATTGTTTGGATAAAACATTTTAGCTAAATTCGGATGAAAGACTTTCGGATGGAATAAGTTTCACATAGTTTTAGTTTCGGATGAAGATACTTTCGGATAAAAGACATGAGCTTGCACATGTAATGTGTATATATATATATATATATATACACTTAGAATTATTTTAATGAGAAGACTTTGAGAGAAATGCACTTTCACAATATATCATTTTAGAGAGAGAGAGAGAGTTGGTGAGCACAAATTGTACACAAAGAAGCTAATATTACAAGTTTTATGATATATGTGTTGGAATAGTGTCAAATATCATAACTAATTGGTGAGGGTATCATTAATGGTAAAGTCCTTTTTGGGTTGCCCTCAATGAATAGTCAAGAGAAAGATGAAGGATAATATTAATAGTATTAATATTATATTTAATTGTTTGGTTAATTAATAATAGGTTATTAATTAGAAATCAAAAGTAATTAAATAAAGCGGAAGATTCCAGAAACTGATTCAACCACCAGTTCGGTTGAGGTTAGGGTTTCTAAGGCGGTGGAAGTCGCAGACTTGGAGTACAAGTCTGATAGCTCCAACCGCCGGTTGGATGGTCCAACCGTCGGTTGGGAGTCGAATCTGGGGTTTCTTCCACAACTATAAATAGGGGCATCCTATACCTTCATTAATATACGAATTAGATACGAATTTTTTGAGGATTTTGAAAATTCAACTTTCTCTTGGGTTTTTGGGTGTGAAGCACTAGAGGTATTCGTCTTTGGGTACTTGCCTCTAAGTAACGAAGCTCTGCTAGTTGGTCTGCGCATGAGAAATAGGTTTTCTCCAAGGTTAGTGTTTTCTTGTTTATCTCTATTGTTTATTGTACTATTTATTCAAGTTAAGATCCCTTAGGGTTTAGTTCTTAATTGCCTAAGATTAATTATTTTCGTTATAATTTCACTGCGTATATTAATCTAGTTAGGGAATAGAGAACCCAACACTGGTATCAGAGCCATAGCTTAATAAATAGTAGCATGCGATTATCTGCAATACTATATAGGTAAAGATAAATTGGGAATATAATTATCTAAATGGGTAATGTGTATTTACAATTTAGATACCGATAACTTTAAATTGTTTAAAATAGACCACCAGATTTTAAAATGTTTAAAATAGAACTCTAAACTTCAAGAGATATTATATGTATAATATGATTTATATATATGTATAATCAAAGTCTAAATACATCTTCAGTCAATTGTTAAATCGGCTCACCCATGGTGAACAAACTATAAAAGAGGTGTAAGGCGGGTCGCTTTGCTTCCCTAAAGAAGTCAGGTTTTTAATATGCTTCGCGCTTGACCTGCTTCTCCGCCTCTTTGTGCGTTCAATGGAGCTACCGGAGACTTTTGATAGGATGATGTCAAGAGTAAAAGTAGACTTAAAATAGTAAAACAAAATCCCGTTTTAGCTATAGGAAATGATGAATAGTATGCTAACCCCTGAAATCCGCACATCTCTCGTATGAACTATTAATGGAGCGTGTGTGGTTTACCGACACATTAATATGAGGACATAATGAGAGATGATTGAGACTCGCGATTCTCGAGCGTACTCGAGCCAAGGATCATGCGGGGATTGTATGGTTAATTCACCATCTTGTTCATGATCCTCGGCGAACCAGTCATGAATAGTAGATGTGCATAACCAAGATTAACATGCCATTGATAAGAATCATTGAAACTCAAAGATCTAGGAGTTTCTTAGAAATGAAATAGACAAAAGTATTTTAGTTATATGATTACGGTAAACCTTTTCATAAAACTGAAAATATAGATCCTAGCCTTAATTTAGAAAATTGAGTAATTAGTTAAGGAATATTCAGAGTAACTAAAACTGTTTTATCTCATAGATGGCTAATTTAAATGGTGCAAATCCTCCTGTCCCCAATACCGCAAATAACTCAAACTTCTCACTACTCTCTGTTCTTGGGAGGGAAAGACTGACCGGTCCAAACTATATGGACTGGATGCGTAACCTAAGGTTTACCTTGAGGTACGAGAACAAGGAGTATGTTCTCGATGAGAAGATTCTCTTAATTGATGAGAATTCAGCCCAAGAGGAGATAGAGGCACACCGGAAACATTATGATGATGCGAACACGGTATCATGCATCATGGCATCTTCCATGAGCTCAGAACTGCAAAAGACTTTTGAAAACACTTGGGCTTATGAAATGAACCAACGGCTAAAGGAAATGTTTTAGGCTAAGGCAAGCAAAGAACACCCTGATGTGGTTAAATCACTCATGGCTTGCAAGCCCAAACCTGGAGTTTCTATATGTGCTTTCATCTTGGAGATGAAAGGGTACTTTGATAGGTTGGAATCTTTGAACATGATGTTTGCTAAGAGTTTTCCATTGTCATAATTCTGTCAAGTCTGCCAGCTGTCTACAGTCAGTTTGTAATCTCATATCAGATGAATATGAATGAAAGAGAAGTCTCAATAATGGAACTCCACAATTTACTGCAAACTGCTAAGCAAAGAATCAAGAAAGATGATGTATCCTCTGGCTCAGCAGCTCCTGTGCTGACTGTTGGTCAAAGTGCAAAGAAAAGGAAAAGGGAAAATTCAGACTAGAAAAGAAAGAATACTAATGGAAAGTCCGTTCGTAGATCTAAGAAAGTGACTGATTCTGAGATTGCTCCTGTTAGTGACCCAAAGGAAGCAGTGTGCTTCTACTGCAACACAAAGGGGCATTGGAAGCGTAACTGTCCAAAGTACATGAAGGACCTTGAAAATGGAAAGGTCGAGAAGAGCATTCACTCAGGTATGTTTATGATCGAACTCCATAATACCACAACTTCTAGTTCATGGGTTCTGGATACTGGGTGTGGTAATCACATTTGCACTATATTGCAGGGGCTAAAGGAATGTAGAAGTGTGAAGCAAGGAGAGCTCAACTTAGTTATGGGAAACAAAGGAATTGTACCTGTGATGAAGATTGGAAGATTTGAGCTCATACTGAATTCTGGAGTTAGGATAGATTTAAATAATTGCTATTATTCGTCAGAATTGACTAGAAACATTATTTCATTTTATGCTTTGTTTAAAGATGGTTATCATTTTACTTTTGATAATGGAAATGGAGATATTTTGGTTTATTTAAATGATTGTTTTGTTTTTAAAGCTTCTCCTTACAAAGGCATATATGAAAATGTAGAATGTGTTAGCAATGTTATTTTAAATGTTGATTCATCTAATTAGCTTGATAAATCTAATTTGTGGCATAATCATCTTGGGCACATAAATAAAAAACGCATCGCCCAACTCCAAAAGGATGGAGTGTTGGAATTATTCGACCTCAAATCGGATGATGTATCCGAATCTTGTTTATTAGGAAAGATGACTAAATCACCATTCACTGGATCGTGTGAAAGAGGTGAAGGACTTTTGGATTTGGTACTTACAGATGTATGTGGACCATTTCGATGTGCCTCAAAAGATGGAAATAGATACTATGTTACATTTACTGATGACTTCAGTAGATTTGGACATGTTTATCTAATCAAACATAAGTATGATACTTTTGAGGTATTCAAAAGATATCAACGCGAAGTAGAGAATCATTTGGGTAGAAAGATAAAGGGAACTCAGATCCGAAAGGGGAGGAGAATACCTTAGTATCAAGTTTCTTGATCATCTCAAAGACTGTGGAATAGTTTCAAAATTGACTCCTCCTAGAAAACCACGGCTTAATGGAGTTGCTGAGAGGAGAAATAGAACTTTGTTAGACATGGCTCGGTCTATGATGAGTCGGGCAATACTTCCGATAAGTTTCAGGGATTACACATTAGAAACAGCTGCCTGTATCTTAAATCAAATACCCACTAAGAAAGTTTCAAAGACGCCTTACGAGATGTGGAAGGGAAAACGTCCTTCTCTTGGTCACATCAAGATCTGGGGTTGTGAAGTTTTTGCTAGACGAGAAACTCAGGACAAATTAGACTCCAGGTCATAAAAGTGTCTTTTCGTTGGTTTTCCACAAGAGTCATTTGGATATTTATTCTACGGACTCAAGGATAATGTGGTCTTTGTAGCCCGAAGATGAGTGTTCCTTGAGGGAGAAATAATATCTAAAGAGGACAATGGGAGTACAATTGATCTTGAAGAAATTCAAGAGTCTACCGACGAAGAACCTACAGTAAACACTGACACTCAACTTGAGGTGGCAACACACGTTGAGCCTGAAGATATATCCTTACCCGTTCGCAGATCTAGTAGAGTTAGCAATCCTCCTGAGTTCTACTATGGTTACCAAATAGAAGAAGAGGATAAGATAAGTGATAGTATACTGGCTGAGTTGGATGAGCCTGCTAACTACAAGGAAGTGATGGCAGGCCCTGAGGCTGCTAAATGGAAGGAAGCTATGAAAAGTGAAATCCAGTCTATGTATGACAACCAAGTTTGGAATTTGGTTGATACTACACCGAGTCTTAAGACAGTGGGCTGTAAGTGGATCTTCAACAAGAAGATAGACATGGATGGGAAAGTACATACTTATAAAGCTAGGTTGGTAGCGAAAAGCTATACTCAAACCTATGGGATTGATTATGAGGAAACCTTCTCACCAGTAGCTAAGATTAAGTTAATTAGGATTATGCTAGCCATAGCTGCATTTCATGACTATGAAATTTGGTAGATGGATCTCAAAACCGCCTTCCTTAACGGGAAACTGACAAAGAATGTGTTCATGGCACAACCAGAAGGTTTTGAAAATGCAAAATATCCTAATAGAGTGTGCAAGCTTGAAAAGGCCATTTATGGGCTGATAAGCATCAAAATATACTATTTATCCCTATATTTATATACATTTTAGTGCATTTATTTGATTTTAGATACTTATTTTGTTAATATTTGCAGAAATGTATTTTGATTGAAGATTGAAGAAAAAGGAACGAGAACAAGTCTAAAACTGAAGAAAATGAAGAAATCAAAGAAGTTGGAGCTTAAACCTTAAAGAATTGAAGACCAAAATCCGTATAAGAAAGAAGAAAGCCCAAAAATGAAGTCCAACCCGTAGTTGGAGGATTCTGGAAATCAAGCTCAACCGGCGGTTGAGACACCCAGCCGGCGGTTGAATATATTTAATCTAAGGCGGTTCCAGACGAGGAATTGGAGTAGGACTCAAGTTAATCCAACCAGCGGTTGGAAGATCCAACCAACGGTTGGACTGGCGGTTTGTAAAATTATAAATAGAGGCTTAGTTTAGGCTTAAGGATATACGATTCTGAGAATACAAACACGAATATTTGGGTTTTAGGTCGACTTTAAGTGCGATTTTGGAGGCTAAGGAGCTAGGGTTTGAAGGTTTTTAACCCTAGGAAAAGCTGGTTCGACAATTGGTTCGGTTTCTTTATCCTTGTAACTTTATTAATCTTTTGGGTTATTTATGGATATTGTTTATTTGAATTACTTGTTAATTAGGTTTTCGTTATAAATATTTAAATGAATGATTGATTGGATTTATTATATGAATTATATGTTTATGTTGGAACTATATTATTGAACGTTTATTATGCAAGAATTGTCTGTGTTATATTATATTAATAATGATTCTTGACATGATTAACTGATTTATATCATAACTTTATTAATCTTTTGGGTTTTATAAATTAGATGATTATGTTTATGTCTTGATCTTAACCTTTGCGATAGACGAAGAATATCATTTATTAATGTTAAGTAACATTGTAATTCAACCAAATCAGGAATTGTATTAATAAACTGCTGATAGATCTTAATAAATAGTAATACTTTTCTTAACCTTTGACTGTATTGCTATATGAAAATTATCTTAACCTTTGTGATTTTCTACATTAGTAATTCACCAATAATAATAGCCAACAAAACAAATAGACATAAGTTAATATAATAAGTTTAATCAATAATAGTTTGAATAATTATAATCTTCTATCCAATTGAGTATTATTAAGTTGAACCTTAGACTTATCTATTAGAATCTGTATCAATTATAAATATGTTCAATCGGAACTAAAACGTCCCCCTTATCTTGTATATTATTGTATATTAATATATATATTATTATTGTATATTAATTGTAATTAGGAATAAATAGATAAATTAGTTATAGATTAGAATCACGTTCCCTGTGTTCGAACTTGGACTTACTTAATAAGCTATATTATGTGAACAGGTTAATACTTGCCTGAATTGTGTGATAGTATTATTTAGTATTCCTTAATTTAAAACTTGTGATTATAATTGCCTATACTTAGCACACATCATGGGCTCAAACAAGCCTCTCGTAGCTGGAGTCTCTGCTTCCATGAGAAAGTCACAGAGTTTGGATTTTCTAGAAGTGAAGATGAGTGTATATATGTCAAGTTCAGTGGTAGTATTGTAGTATTCTTAGTATTATATGTGGATGATATACTGCTCATAAGAAATGATATCCCAACTTTAGAAGGTGTAAAAGTCTGGTTGGGAAAATGTTTCGCTATGAAAGATCTGGGAGATGCAGCATATATTCTTGGTATAAAGATTTACAGAGATAGGTCAAAACGTCTCATAGGACTCAGTCAGGACACGTACTTAGATAAAATTCTGAAAAGATTCAATATGGAAAATTCTAAGAAAGGGAATTTACCCTTGAATCATGGCATTAAGATCAGTAAGGAAGGATCTGTGTCCAAAGTCTGAGCAACAATTGGACAAAATGAGTTGAATCTCATATGCTTCGGCTATAGGATTGATCATGTATACCATGACGTGTACAATACCTGATGTCTCATTTGCTTTGAGCTTATTGAGTCGACATCAGCAGAATCCTGGTGAAGGTCATTGGACAGCTGTAGAGAACATTCTCAAGTATTTGAGAAATACTAAAGACAGGTTCTTAGTTTATTGTGGAGAAAGGAACTTAGAGTAATGGGTTATAGTGATGCTAGTTTCCAAACAGACAGAGATGATTGTCGTTTACAGTCAGGTTGGGTATTCTTATTAAATGGGGGAGCGGTGACATGGAAAAGTTCTAAGCAAGATACAGTGGCAGACTCCACATGCGAGTCTGAGTACATTGCAGCTAGTGAAGCGACAAAGGAAGCTATCTGGATGAGGAATTTCATTGAAGATCTTGGAGTAGTTCCCACAGTACAAGATCCTATTTCTATATTCTGCGATAATGAAAGTGCAGTCGCCTTAAGTAGAGAACCCAAAGATCACGGAAAGTCAAAGCACATTGAAAGGAAATACCATTTTGTTCGAAAAAAAGTCGAAGAAGGACATATAATTTTGAAGAGAATAAGATCAGAGGATAATCCAGCTGATCCATTCATAAAGCCATTAGGAAAGTCCAAACACGATGAACATACTAGGAGCATAGGTTTAAGAGATAATGTAAAATTTTAGTTGTTAGTTTGAATTTAAAACGTTATAAACAATGATAGAAACTGTAATAGACTTGGTGATTAATTAATGGAGATTTATTAATTGGAAGGAGTTCTACTGTCGCACCCCCAAATTCGGGTTGCGGAAGTGAATCGGGTCGGGGCGCGACTAATCAATAATCACAACACAAAGATATAATGAACGACTCTATATGCGCCGTTTTACAACTTGTGTTAATAAAATCAAAGTTTACATCAAAATATAGTTTACATTAGCTCAGTTCCTGGATTGAGAGATTTACATATATAATTAATCTATACAAAATATAATAATGCAGCTAAATCTCTGAATGTTTTGCATGATGACTCGAGCTAATGATATTCTGAGTGGTAGTCCAACCTACTGCTGAGTACCTGTGATACAAGCTAAAATGGGTCAGCGAAACACTGGTGAGCTCACAGGTTTGTATGTCAACACATATATCGTATGAACCGCAAGATTTAATTGAATTTAAAATGCAAATAAGCAAAATAAAAGTTTTACAGCCATGAGCACATAGTCTGAGCTTAACTCGAGGTGTCAGGTCCACATTTAAGGTATCCTGATTGAGGTGCCTCCCACGAGTGCCTAATCTACACTCGTTTGAACAAATATTAGTACGTCCGTTTACCCAGTTAGTGCATGCTAACCCGGACGAAGAGGGTCAATCCTATATGGTACCATATACTAATATTCACGCTACAATGTATTACCAAACTATGCTGAGGAGGGCTTTGAAAAGATTAGTGAGATAACTCATGTAGTATTTGTTTGATTTCATACTTGCGTTCATATAGTAAAATAAAACGAGCAGTATACCACACCCCTGAGTAAAACAGTAAAATAGGGGCTATGAGACTCACCTGAGCCTGAAGAGTTTATCTTAATAAACTGAGATCGATTAGCCAAGAATTGAAGTCCAAAGACTTGTAACCTGAGGGTGTCCACGACACGCGATGGTTATAAACATGAGAAGGTATCTAATAAGACTACCTTGTAGTTGTTTGTCCAATTAGAATGTCCAAATGATTATATTGAGTTTTGAAAATGTGTACGGCCCGTTGGTGATTGTTTGTAATAATAATCTCAACTATTATTATTATGATTTCGAAGTGTTATACTTAAAAGTATTTATAAACTTTAGGTGACGGGGGTCCGGGGGCAGCGCCCCTGGTTAGCGGGGTCCTAGGGGTGGCAACCCCTGGCGGGGTCCAAGGGGATGGCCCCTGGTTGGGGTCGAGATGCCAAGTCAGCTCGAAATTTTTTTATGTAACACCCCCAAATTTATTGTTTAGCGGAAGCAGGATTTGGGTGTTACGAATTAATAATCAAAGCACAGAGATTAATAGTAAACGACCACTACATGCGTCGTTTTACATTTAATTTGATAAAATAAAAGTTTACATCAAAGTATCGTTTACATTAGCTCCTTTTGAAATTGAGAGATTTAAGTACATAATTAAACTATACAAAATGTAATAATGCAACTAAATCTCTGATTGTTTGCATGCTGACTCGAGCTAATGGATCTTGATTAAGCAGTCCAACCTACTGCTGGTCACCTGTGATACATGCTAAAATGGGTCAGCGAAATGCTGGTGAGCTCACAGGTTTGTATATCAACATATATTTGTATGAACCGCAAGATTTTATAATTGAATTTAAAATGCAATTAAGCAAAATAAAAGTTATACAGCCATGAGCACATAGTCTGAGCTTAACTTGAGTGTCAGGTCCAATTAAGGAAACCCAACTGAGTTGCCTCCTACGAGTGCCTAATCTACACTCGTCTTCCCAAATGCTAATACGTCCATTTGACCAGTTAGTGCGTGCTAACCCGGACGAGGATTGTCAATCCTATATGATATCATATACTAACATTCACGCTACTACGTATTACCAGACTATGCTATGGAGGGCTTTAAATTGATTAGTTGAAGTAACTCATGTAGTATTTGATTTTGATTTGTACTTGCGTTCAACTTGTAAAACAAAACGAGCAATAATATCACACCCCTGATTGAAAAACAGTAAAATAGGGGCCATGAGACTCACCAGAGCCTTGAGTGTTTATTAAAATAAACTTGAATTGATTAGCTGTGAATTGATGTCCGAAGACTTGTAACCTGTCGGGCGTTCAAAACGCACAACATTATATGAGTGAGTAGATGTCTCAACAGACCATCTATGTTTGTTGTCCAACAATTAGTTATGTCCAAATGTTTAATTGTTCAACTTTGTTCATCAAAACGTGTACAACCCGTTGGTGAAAGTTTGTAATAATAATTCTTTAAGACATTATTATTAAGTTTGTGTCATCATATATATAGTTACAGTATGTATCATGTGTGTTTATAAGTTGTTATCCATGTTCAATACTTGGTGAAAACAAGTCCCATAAATTCTGTTTTTAGCAACACTAGTAGCGACACTAGTGTCAGTGTCGCAAGTCATGCGACATAGGGTAAGTGTCGCAGTATATGCGAGTGTTGCAGGTCATGCGACACTAAGGTCAATATCACAGTGAGTTTATGCGACACTAGGGTCAGTGTCGCATTAAGGTTAATGTCGTAGTGAGGTTATGCGACATTAGGGTCAGTGTCGCACTAAAGTCAGTGTCGCAGTAAGGTTATGCGACATTAGGGTCAGTGTCGCAGGTTCAATCAAATTTTCAATAAGTAGCAACACTAATAGCGACACTATGGTAGTGTCGCTGGTAATGTCGCAGGTAGTGTCGCAGGTCATGTGACACTAGCGTCTGGTCAAATTTCCATTTTTAGCCCAAGTATATCCAAGTGTCGGTTTTTCATTCGGGAAACTTTCCAAAATTAGTTTTTGGTCCAAGTTACTAACTAGGTCAACCAAACCCATTTTTGTTACCACTTTCCAAATATAGTAAGTTTTTCGAAAACTAGCCACTTTTGTTGACTTGGTCAAACTTACTCGGTTTGACCCGAAACTTTCACCCAACCCAAATATCAGTTTATAGAGTCTAAATAAATTGTCGGTTTGTGTCCAAGTTCACCAAGAGTGTCAATTCTTATAAAAGTTCCAAATATTCAAGATTTCACATTTTCGACTTTTTGTCGGTTTATTCACCAAGTGATATTACCAATTTCTGGTCAAAGTCAAGTCTCACAATTTTTATCAACTGATCTTCTAGGTGTGTAGTGTCTAACTTATGTTTTTCCCAAGAGTTTTAAGCCCATGATCATAGAGAAACAATTTAATTTGTCATGCATTGTCCAGTTTCTGATTTTAATCAGGTCAGTCCCAAAAACTGATAAATAGAGAAAAATATGTTCGGATCTGGTAAAAACGTAAAACATGAAAGTTGTAGATCTTTTCAATACGCAAATTTTTTTTAAAAAAAATTCATCTTCTAACTCTTCCTAGAACTCAAGTTATGACATTTTTTGTAGTCTGTGTTTTTCTGGACAGATTGTGTATTCTTTGTGAAAAATCCATGAAAACGTATTTTGAGCTTATATTTGGACATAGTATTGTTAGATGAGTTTTATAACACATAAATAAACAATATGAAAGTAAGAAAGAGTTTCCTTACAAAGATTTTGATGGAAATGAGATGAGGAGAAAGAGTAGTTGTTGTTGAGCTTGTGTTCTTTGTAAAATAGTGACTTTGATGGTGGTGGTGCTATGGTAGTTTATGGTGGTTGTGGTGGTGGTGAAGTGGCTGAGTTTTCTCTGGAGTTTAGAGAGAGAAGTGATAGAGAGAAGGTGGAGAAAATGTGAGAAAGAGTGTAGTGGAAATGGTCTTGCATGTTGAATGTATGGGAATATAGGTGAGTGGAGTGCATGAAAGATTAGAGGAGGGAAAAGAGGTGGCACATGGGTGCACATGGGGGATGAGGGGGCCGGCCTAGGGGGCCCACTCAGGGTTATTTTGGTCATTTTCTCATTTAATCGATTTGTGTTTCGTGTGGTGTTCGTTTTCTCGTTCGGTTTGGTGTTTAAACGTTTATTACGCGTTTTTAAGTAACGATTTAAATTTCAATACTTTCACTTGAAGTGTTCTTTCTAAATACTTGGAAAAACATTTATATAGATGATACGTTAATTTAGGGATCTCGATTTGCTCGTTCGTTGTACGGATTTTAAATCACGTAAACGTTGTTTGTACGATACGAATTACTTACAAAGTATTATTATCAAGATAATATTTTGGGAAAGATATTGTCATTAAATAATGTTATATTATTTAATAAAATTGTTTCACCAACGTTCGTATTTAATTGAACCGAAACACATTCGATTTGAAACTTGTACGATTTAATCGAATCGCATAATTATATATATTCAATAATATATATATCGGTACATTAATTAGCCTAACACAGAACTAATTACATGTATTAATAATTGATTAGGCACTAATTACTAGCCCTAATTCGACGGGTGTCACATTCTCCCCCTGTTAGGAGAATTTCGTCCCGAAATTTAGTTTGTAGTTGTGTTTGAAGTAGCGTCAGCAAATAACTGAGGGTACTTGAGTCGCATCTGGTCCTCCCGTTCCCAGGTGAATTCCGGCCCACGTCGCGAATTCCACCTGACTTTGACAATGGGAATACGACTTTGTTTGAGTTGTTTGACCTCACGGTCCATGATTTCGGCGGGTTCTTCAACAAAATGAAGCTTGTCGTCAATACGAATTTCATCGAGTGGAATGATAAGTGTCTCATCAGACAGACACTTCTTTAAATTTGAAATGTGAAAAGTGGGATGCACACTGCTGAGCTCGGATGGCAGTTGCAGTCGATATGCCACTGGACGTATCCTCTCGAGGATCTCGAATGGTCCAATGTATATGGGATTCAATTTTCCGCGTTTACCGAATCGGATAACACCTTTCCAAGGTGAAACTTTGAGTAGCACTCGATCCCCAACCTGGAACTCGAGTGGTTTGCGTCTCACGTCAGCATAACTTTTCTGACGATCACGTGCGGCTTTGAGTTTGTTTTGGATCTCGAAGATCTTTTCAGTTGTTTCGTGAATGATCTCTGGACCAGTGAGTTTACTGTCTCCCACTTCGGTCCAACAGATAGGTGATCGGCACTTACGACCGTACAGTGCCTTGAAAGGTGCAGCCTTAATGCTGGTGTGATAGCTGTTGTTGTACGAAAACTCACATAATGGTAGATGTTTTTCCCAGTTTACACTGAAATCAACTACGTAGGCTCGTAGCATGTCTTCCAGTGTTTGAATTGTTCGTTCACTTTGGCCGTCAGTTTGAGGATGGTATGCGGTACTCATATCAAGACGGGTACCTAATGATTTTTGAAGTGATTGCCAAAAGTGAGATGTGAAACAACTATCCCTATCTGAGATAATCGAGATTGGAACACCGTGTCGAGAAACAACCTCTTTGATGTAGATTTGGGTGAGGCGTTCCATCTTGTCGGTTTCCTTGATGGCCCGAAAATGAGCAGATTTTGTGAGACGATCAACGATCACCCAAATGGTATCGCAACCGCTTGATGACTTTGGTAGTTTGGTTATGAAATCCATGGCAATTTGCTCCCATTTCCATTCCGGAATGCTGGGTTGTTGAAGCAAACCAGGAGGTTTTTGGTATTCAGCTTTGACTTTCGAGCAAGTAAGACACTTGCTGACGTATGTAGCTATTTCAGCTTTCATATTCGGCCACCAATAAAATTCCTTGATGCCGTGATACATTTTGTCGGATCTAGGATGGATAGAATATTTGGACTTGTGAGCTTCATTCATCACCAAGTCTCGTAGGTTTCCAAAACTGGGTAACCAGATCCGGTTTGAGAAATACCTAATCCCGTTAGGCTTGATTTCGAATTGTTTGTCCATGCCTCGCAAGGCTTCGTTTTTGATATTATCGGGTTTCAGAGCTTCGAGTTGAGCAGTGAGAATCTGAATGTTTAGATCATTGTGAATAGTCATGCTGAGGGCTCGGACTCGAAGTGGTTTCGTTCGTTCTTTTCGACTGAGGGCATCGGCAACAACATTTGCTTTGCCCGGATGGTATTTGATTTCACAATCATAGTCGGTGAGCAACTCGACCCACCGGCGTTGTCTCATGTTGAGATCCTTCTGATCGAATATGTGTTGGAGACTTTTGTGGTCGGTAAAGATTGTGCACTTAGTGCCATAGAGGTAATGTCTCCAGATTTTGAGGGTAAAGACGACAACTCCTAGTTCGAGATCGTGGGTGGTGTAGTTCTTTTCATGAATTTTGAGCTGTCGCGAAGCATAGGCAATAACTTTGTTTCGTTGCATCAGCACGCAACCGAGACCTTGATGAGAAGCATCGCAGTATACCACGAAGTCATCAGTGCCTTCGGGTAATGATAGAATCGGAGCACTGCAAAGCTTTTGTTTTAGAAGTTGAAATCCTGACTCTTGTTTATTAGTCCAATCGAACTTTTTGTCTTTCTGAGTCAGGGTTGTGAGTGGTTGAGCTATTTTTGAGAAATTTTCAATGAATCGCCGATAGTATCCGGCAAGACCCAAGAATTGACGTACTTCGGTTGGAGATGTGGATGCTTGCCAGCATTTGATGGCTTCGATTTTTGATGGATCGACATGGATTCCTTGACTATTAACAACATGTCCAAGGAATTGAACGGATTGTATCCAGAACTCACACTTGGAGAATTTGGCGTAAAGCTCTTCGTGTTTAAGTAGTTCTAGAATGGTTTTGAGGTGTTGCGCGTGTTCTTGTTCGTTTCGCGAGTATATGAGAATGTCGTCAATAAAGACAATGACAAACTTGTCGAGATACGGTTTGCACACCCGATTCATAAGATCCATGAATACAGCCGGTGCGTTGGTTAGGCCGAATGGCATTACTTGAAATTCATAATGCCCGTAACGAGTTTGGAAAGCAGTTTTCGGGATATCGGTGTCGCGAACTCGAAGTTGATGATAACCTGACCGAAGATCGATCTTTGAATAAATACTTGACCCTTGGAGTTGGTCAAACAGGTCATCAATACGAGGGAGTGGATATCGGTTCTTGACGGTCAATTTGTTCAACTCTCGGTAGTCGATGCACATTCGGAAAGAACCGTCTTTCTTTTTCACGAATAAGACCGGAGCTCCCCAAGGTGAAGAACTCGGTCGAATGAATCCTCTATCCAGTAGTTCCTGTAACTGGGTGGACAGCTCCAGAAGTTCGGATGGGGCTAATCGGTATGGTGCTCGGGCCATGGGTGCAGCACCTGGCACGAGGTCAATTGAGAATTCAACCTGTCTTTGTAGTGGCAGACCAGGCAGTTCTTCGGGAAAGACTTCTGGGAAGTCTCGAATGATGGGCACATCCTCAAGTCGCTTCCTCTCCAACTTTTTCTCCATGATGTGTGCGAGGATTGCCGGATAACCTTTTCTCAGGAATTTCCGAGTTTTCAAGCAAGATATAATGTTTAGTCTTGTCCCACCGGTCTCCCCCTGTATGATCAAGGTTCTACCGACGGTGAGAGGAATACGAACGAGTTTATCATAACAAATGATTTCAGCGCGATGTTTGGACAGCCAGTCCATACCAATGATGACATCGAAACTTCCAATTTCCACAGGCATAAGATCGATTGAAAAGATTTCGTTGGCTAGGTTTAAAGTGCAATTAGGTATCACACTATCAGTTTCTATGAGTTTACCATTTGCAAGTTCTACGGTGTACTTAACATCTAGGGCAATAGGTGCAATATCAAGTAGAGGGTAGAACTCATCGGAAATAAAACTTCTATCGGCACCAGTATCAAACAGAATAGAAGCAGATAAGTTGTTGAGGAGGAACATACCCGTGACCACATTCGGGTCCTGATGGGCATCCCCGGAGTTGAGTACGAACGCTCTTCCCCTTGCGTTGTTGTTGTTGTTGTTGTTTCCCTTGTTCTTGTTTTTAGGACATTCGTTCTTGAAGTGTCCTGTTTCTCCACACCCAAAGCAGGATTTGGGTTGGTTGGAATTGTTGCGAGAGGTGTTGTTGTTGGATTTGGGGGCTCGGCAATCTCGGGTCAAGTGCCCGTACTTCTTGCAGTTGTTGCAGGGAGTACTGCATGGACCGTCGTGGTGGTAGTTGCACTTGGAACAATATGGCCTGTCCCCAGTGTAAGCGCGTTTGGTTTCGGAATTGGTGTTGTAGACTTGAATGGTGTTGGATTTCTTGTTCTGGTTGTTTTGGTGTTCGGAAGATTTGCGTTTGTTGTTGTTGGAGGAGGATGTATTGGATTTCTCACGGCTGATAACCATTGCCATGAGTTCATGTGCTAGCCGGATAGCACTTTCAGTAGTGGTTGGCTTGGATGAAGCGACGTTCCCTTGGATATTTTCCGGGAGGCCGCGGATGTATCTTTTGATGCTCTTCTCCTCCGGATCAACCAAACCCGGGCATAATAGTGCAAATTGCTGGAATTTGGTGGTATATCCAGCGATGTCAGTTCCCTGCACAGTCAGGTGCCATAACTCTTCTTCCAATCGATGTAATTCTTCTTCAGGGAAGTATTTTTCCCTTAGCTTTTTCTTCAATTCAGCCCAGGGGAGTTGGTTTGCTATTTCGATGCCTACAGAGTTGGCGTGGGTGTTCCACCACGTAAGTGCACCTTCCTGAAAGGTGTAAGCAGAGAATTTGACCTTGTTTTCCTCAGCACAGTTGCAGAGGTTGAAGACAGATTCCATACGTTCAATCCATCGGATCAGACCAATGGCACCTTCCGTGCCCTTGAAGTAGAGTGGTTTGCAGCTAAGAAAATCCTTGTAAGAGCAAGGTTTGATAACAGGAGTATTGACTGGAGTTTCGTCATTGTTTCGTGAGTTTCGGGGTGAATCCCGAGCAGCTAAAGCATCGGCCACTGCTCGAGATACGACAGCAGCAAGTTCGGCATCACTGTAACTTTTCCTCTTTGGCGGCATGATTCTTCAAGAAAGAATGAGAGGTACATAAGAAATTGCACCAGGATGATATTTACGATAGATGTATATATGTAAGAAGGGTAATATACAACATCACAGAGTAACAATCATATTGTAGAAATAACGAAAGAGATTGTCAATTCATAATACGAAGTCAAACGATTACAGAAAATTTCTAGCTAGAGGTTTCAAAAGTTACAGACTTAGAAGTTTTACAAAAGTTCCGGGAATTATTACATCCGGTCGAATTACATAGGTCCTATGAAAGCATAATAAAGTACAGGTTCAGCCTAAGCTAATCCTGACGTAGATTGAGTTGTGGCAGTAGTGTGGTGAGACGGTCCACAGATTCTGCAAGTCTGCTAACCAGGCGGAGGGCATCCTCGGTTTCCCTTAGACGTGTCTCGCACTGGTTCAGCCTTGATTGTAGGACAAAAATTTCGTTTCGGTTGCCAATCACTTGATTGTGGACAACCTCCATGGTTTCGACGGTTTCACCCAGACGATTGTCAAGGGTGTTCACGTGGTTGATTGTATGTTCACGATCCTCGGAGACTTGATTGATGCGTTCAAGTGATGTGAGTCTCCAGTTTTCGTTGGTTTCCTGGAGTTCGATATCCATAGTATCAAGTCGTTGTTCGTGTTGGTGTAGTCTAGTGGCTAAATCTGACAAAGTGAAGTGAATGGGGTATGGGTCAGCTCGAGGCAACCTGGTGTTCCTCCTAGCTACCCTTGGATTACGCGATCCATACGGATGAGAGCGTGATGAATTGGGTGGTGTGTTTGCCATTCTGAGACAAAGCGTTAGAAAAAGTGAGGCCTATATTCATATAATACATATATAATATAGCCTAAGATATTGAGCGTGAGAGAGGTCTATCTATGTATATATATATATCACATAATAGCCTAAAGTGTCTAACACAGACATATTTGAGTCCCGGTTCTCTCGAGGTCAGAGTCAACTAATGTATCCTGTTCAGTCATGACTCCTTTCAGATCTCACATCATATTCTTTTAATTGTACATAGTTGATCAGGCTATGTTAAATTAAACCAATACAATGCAGTCACTGAACCTAATCATACTTAATAAGGAATACTGCCTAACGGTCATAGTCTAGGCCCACTAAATGCAACCTAGTTCACTATAACCTTAGGCTCTGATACCAATCTGTAACACCCCCAAATTTATTGTTTAGCGGAAGCAGGATTTGGGTGTTATGAATTAATAATCAAAGCACAGAGATTAATAGTAAACGACCACTACATGCGTCGTTTTACATTTAATTTGATAAAATAAAAGTTTACATCAAAGTATCGTTTACATTAGCTCCTTTTGAAATTGAGAGATTTAAGTACATAATTAAACTATACAAAATGTAATAATGCAACTAAATCTCTGATTGTTTGCATGCTGACTCGAGCTAATGGATCTTGATTAAGCAGTCCAACCTACTGCTGGTCACCTGTGATACATGCTAAAATGGGTCAGCGAAATGCTGGTGAGCTCACAGGTTTGTATATCAACATATATTTGTATGAACCGCAAGATTTTATAATTGAATTTAAAATGCAATTAAGCAAAATAAAAGTTATACAGCCATGAGCACATAGTCTGAGCTTAACTTGAGTGTCAGGTCCAATTAAGGAAACCCAACTGAGTTGCCTCCTACGAGTGCCTAATCTACACTCGTCTTCCCAAATGCTAATACGTCCATTTGACCAGTTAGTGCGTGCTAACCCGGACGAGGATTGTCAATCCTATATGATATCATATACTAACATTCACGCTACTACGTATTACCAGACTATGCTATGGAGGGCTTTAAATTGATTAGTTGAAGTAACTCATGTAGTATTTGATTTTGATTTGTACTTGCGTTCAACTTGTAAAACAAAACGAGCAATAATATCACACCCCTGATTGAAAAACAGTAAAATAGGGGCCATGAGACTCACCAGAGCCTTGAGTGTTTATTAAAATAAACTTGAATTGATTAGCTGTGAATTGATGTCCGAAGACTTGTAACCTGTCGGGCGTTCAAAACGCACAACATTATATGAGTGAGTAGATGTCTCAACAGACCATCTATGTTTGTTGTCCAACAATTAGTTATGTCCAAATGTTTAATTGTTCAACTTTGTTCATCAAAACGTGTACAACCCGTTGGTGAAAGTTTGTAATAATAATTCTTTAAGACATTATTATTAAGTTTGTGTCATCATATATATAGTTACAGTATGTATCATGTGTGTTTATAAGTTGTTATCCATGTTCAATACTTGGTGAAAACAAGTCCCATAAATTCTGTTTTTAGCGACACTAGTAGCGACACTAGTGTCAGTGTCGCAAGTCATGCGACACTAGGGTAAGTGTCGCAGTATATGCGAGTGTTGCAGGTCATGCGACACTAAGGTCAATATCACAGTGAGTTTATGCGACACTAGGGTCAGTGTCGCATTAAGGTTAATGTCGTAGTGAGGTTATGCGACATTAGGGTCAGTGTCGCACTAAAGTCAGTGTCGCAGTAAGGTTATGCGACATTAGGGTCAGTGTCGCAGGTTCAATCAAATTTTCAATAAGTAGCAACACTAATAGCGACACTATGGTAGTGTCGCTGGTAATGTCGCAGGTAGTGTCGCAGGTCATGTGACACTAGCGTCTGGTCAAATTTCCATTTTTAGCCCAAGTATATCCAAGTGTCGGTTTTTCATTCGAGAAACTTTCCAAAATTAGTTTTTGGTCCAAGTTACTAACTAGGTCAACCAAACCCATTTTTGTTACCACTTTCCAAATATAGTAAGTTTTTCGAAAACTAGCCACTTTTGTTGACTTGGTCAAACTTACTCGGTTTGACCCGAAACTTTCACCCAACCCAAATATCAGTTTATAGAGTCTAAATAAATTGTCGGTTTGTGTCCAAGTTCACCAAGAGTGTCAATTCTTATAAAAGTTCCAAATATTCAAGATTTCACATTTTCGACTTTTTGTCGGTTTATTCACCAAGTGATATTACCAATTTCTGGTCAAAGTCAAGTCTCACAATTTTTATCAACTGATCTTCTAGGTGTGTAGTGTCTAACTTATATTTTTCCCAAGAGTTTTAAGCCCATTATCATAGAGAAACAATTTAATTTGTCATGCATTGTCCAGTTTCTGATTTTAATCAGGTCAGTCCCAAAAACTGATAAATAGAGAAAAATATGTTCGGATCTGGTAAAAACGTAAAACATGAAAGTTGTAGATCTTTTCAATACGCTAATTTTTTTTTTTTTAAAAAAAAATCATCTTCTAACTCTTCCTAGAACTCAAGTTATGACATTTTTAGTAATCTGTGTTTTTCTGGACAGATTGTGTATTCTTTGTGAAAAATTCATGAAAACGTATTTTGAGCTTATATTTGGACATAGTATTGTTAGATGAGTTTTATAACACATAAATAAACAATATGAAAGTAAGAAAGAGTTTCCTTACAAAGATTTTGATGGAAATGAGATGAGGAGAAAGAGTAGTTGTTGTTGAGCTTGTGTTCTTTGTAAAATAGTGACTTTGATGGTGGTGGTGCTATGGTAGTTTATGGTGGTTGTGGTGGTGGTGAAGTGGCTGAGTTTTCTCTGGAGTTTAGAGAGAGAAATGATAGAGAGAAGGTGGAGAAAATGTGAGAAAGAGTGTAGTGGAAATGGTCTTGCATGTTGAATGTATGGGAATATAGGTGAGTGGAGTGCATGAAAGATTAGAGGAGGGAAAAGAGGTGGCACATGGGTGCACATGGGGGATGAGGGGGCCGGCCTAGGGGGCCCACTCAGGGGTATTTTGGTCATTTTCTCATTTAATCGATTTGTGTTTCGTTTGGTGTTCGTTTTCTCGTTCGGTTTGGTGTTTAAACGTTTATTACGCGTTTTTAAGTAACGATTTAAATTTCAATACTTTCACTTGAAGTGTTCTTTCTAAATACTTGGAAAAACATTTATATAGATGATACGTTAATTTAGGGATCTCGATTTGCTCGTTCGTTGTACGGATTTTAAATCACGTAACCGTTGTTTGTACGATACGAATTACTTACAAAGTATTATTATCAAGATAATATTTTGGGAAAGATATTGTCATTAAATAATGTTATATTATTTAATAAAATTGTTTCACCAACGTTCGTATTTAATTGAACCGAAATACATTCGATTTGAAACTTGTACGATTTAATCGAATCGCATAATTATATATATTCAATAATATATATATCGGTACATTAATTAGCCTAACACAGAACTAATTACATGTATTAATAATTGATTAGGCACTAATTACTAGCCCTAATTCGACGGATGTCACATTTTATTTCTACTACATTGCTTTGGTGAAAAACGCACATGGACTTGAATTTGGGTGAAATCAAGTGATAAAAATTTTGGTCTCGACACTTAGTAAAATCTGTGTTTTCTTTGTTCTGTTTTATGCGACACAGTGTGCGACATAAGGCTTGTGTCGCTAGATGCGACATAGTCTTTTGTGTCGCAAATCATGTTTGCGACATAAGTCTTTTGTGTCGCTGATCATGTCTGCGACATAAGTCTTTGTGTCGCTAAGTGCGACATCCGCAATTTAATGCGACATAAGGTGTTGTATCGCTATGTGCGACGGGTATGAGTTATGCGACACAATCACTTGTGTCGCTATATGCGACATATGTAAGGGTTTGCGACATAAGGCCTTGTGTCGTAGGTGGCCTGGAGCCTCTGCGACACAACGAGCCGTTAGCCGGGAAATGAGCCGAAAGGTATTTTCCGGTTTCCGTTTGACTTGAAACTTTTACCCAACCCATATTTGAACATTATAAGCTTAAGTAACCCATAAACAAGTGAAAATAATGGAAATCGGAGTGTTTCGGGTTTTGTCGGAAACTTACAACTTAACGCCGGAAGAAACCGAAAGGATAGAAACGTAGATCGTGATGCCGCGGTCAGTTTTCTCCAAACGAGCGTGAGGATCCGAGGTGGTTTCATGGTGCTTTTTGGTGGTTTAATGGTGGTGGTGGTGATGGTGAGTTGAGAGAAGAAAAGGAGAAGAAAGAGAGAGATGGTGAAAAAATGAGAGAAGAGGGAAAGGGGAGGGGGGGTGATGTCCCCTCCTTGGACCGGTTGGGTGGGGGCCCACCGGAGTGTGGGTCTCCAACTTTTAATCCCGTGCTTTCGCGTTTCGTGCGGTGTTTGTTTTCCCGATCGTTTAAACGTTAAATAATTATTTTATACGTTTAAATATATGTTTTAAAATACGAATGTTTATTCAATATTTTTGTTTTTCTTTTGTTTGTGTGTTTAACATTTTAATCGCGTGGACGTTTATTTGTACGATACGAACTAATTACGAAATATCATCAAAATAATATTTTGGATATTATGTTTGTACTAAATAATATTACATTATTTAATAAAATTGTTCACCAACGTTCGTATAAATTGAATCGAATTACATTCGATTTGGGTCGCGTACGGTTTAATCAAATCGCATAATTGTATATATTCATCAATATATATTTCGATACATTAATTAGCCTAATACAAAACTAATTACATGTATTAACAATTGATTAGGCACTAATCGCTAGTCCTAATTTGACGGGTGTCACATCTACCATTTACTATTGTTTGTCGTTGTGTTTCAGTTTTGCATGTTTAGGCACCACTTCTAGAGTAATAAGTTCTTACTCAAAGCTCCTCAGTCGACCACACTGTAGGAAGTATGTGGTGAATTAAGACTGTCATGGAGTGTTAGTAGATGTATATGGAGATTAGACATGACATGGAGAATGCTGTAACACTCATGGGTACTTAATAGGGATTTAAGTACAGGAGAAACCCGCACTCAAAGAGATCACTTCATGGATTAAATCACGAGTGATTTTAAGATGATAATATCTTCTTTTCTTAAAATGGAGATACATGAGTATCTAGTTCTTCAAGTCTGTTATATTTTAGTCTATTCAAACGCTGTGCGTAAATGCCAGTTATAAAGGGTATGCTAGGTATGATATGATGAGTTGACTAGTGCTATGTAGTCAATATTTATTTGTTCATTTTTCCTAAAATGGAAAAGAGATATCATGGGCCCTCTGATGATTAAAGATTGACTCTAAAGTGCTAGTCCTGGATGAGACTAAGTTAATAGTTCAGTAATCTCATATAGTCTAGGTAATCGGAAATCAACAAACTTATATGAATCTTGAGATTGATTAAAATCCATGTCTCGGTTCATACGATATCGTGAAACAAATGAATGGTAAAGTTGATGAATTATCCAAGTGGGAGACTGTTGGAATAGTGTCCAATATCATAACTAATTAGTGAGGGTATCATTAATGGTAAAGTCCTTTTTGGGTTGCCCTCAATGAACAGTCAAGAGAAATATGAAGGATAATATTAATAGTATTAATATTATATTTAATTATTTGTATATTAATAATAGGTTATTAATTAGAAATCAAAAGTAATTAAATAAAGCGGAAGATTCCAGAAACTGAGTCAACCACCTGTTGGGAAGTCCAACTGCCGGTTGAGGTTAGGGTTTCTAAGGAGATGGAAGTTGCAGACTTGAAGTAAAGTCTGACAGCTGCAACCGCCGGTTGGAAGGTCCAACCGCCAGTTGAGAGTCGAATCTGGGGTTTCTTCCATAACTATAAATAGGGGCATCCTATACCTTCATTAATATACAAATTAGATATTTTTGAGGATTTCGAAAATTCGACTTTCTCTTGGGTTTTTAGGTGTGAAGCATTAGAGGTGTTCTTCTTTGGGTACTTGCCTATAAGTAACGAAGCTCTGCTAGTTGGTCTACGCATGAGAAATAGGTTTTCAATAAGGTTAGTGTTTTCTTGTTTATCTCTATTGTTTATTGTACTATTTATTCAAGTTAAGATCCCTTAGGGTTTAGTTTCCAATTGCCCTAAATTAATTATTTTTTTTATAATTCCGTTGCGTATATTAATCTAGTTAGGGAATAGAGAATCCAACAATATGTTCTTCAATCATACACGATCGCAGATTATTGATTTCATTAGTGTTCTTTATTACTCGCTCATTTTCTTGTTCGTCAATTCAATTTACTCATTCAGTAAAGTAAATTGAATCCGAATCAAAGTTAGATCCTGTAGCTACGGTTTTACATTTGGTATCAGAATAGTTTACGAGAATCGGAGGATTATTACGACAAGCTTTCGTTCTGAGTTTTACATGAAATTTGCTTTGAAAAGCTTCGAAATACTATGGTTTAATTCGATTCGTACGATTGAAGTTTTCCACTGGATTTTGATTACTTTAGTGTCGACAAAGTGAGTTCGAGGATTTGTGATCAATTTACGAGGCATTTCATCATTTTGAAGCAGTTCGAAAATTTACGGAAGGTTTTGGAAAGTTACGCGGATTGTTTCGGCTATGTATTTAGCAAATTATGATCGTTTAAAGCTAAATACGAGTGTTAGTTTGTACATTACTAGGATTAGTTTATCATATCGGTGAGTAAATTTGCAGAATTATTGTTCATCTCGTCTTGTGTCAACAAGTTTCAAACCGAGTGATTATGGAAGTTGTACGGATAAATCATTTTCATAGCTTTTGTGAAACTAACACTTCACAAAGGTCGCTTTATCAATTTTGATTGGTTTAAGATTGATTTCAGAACGATTTGAGCAGTTTCTGTGAGTTTCTATATTTTGCATGATCTACAAAGTTACGTGAGCTACAACTATGCAAATCTTTATGATCTTTCCAAAACTTGAAAAATAACTGCCTTTTTCCGAAAGTCACTTTTCCGAAACTTTAGGAATAACCGTCTCATTTCCAAAAGTACGACTTAGATTTAGATTGTCCGAAAGTTCAGAAGGTACAATAACCACCTCTTGTCCGAAAGTTCAGAAGCATTAAACTTTCGGATGTAACCTTCGGACTTAGAGTTTTGTTTGTGCAAAGTGTTACTTTCGAATATTGTTACTTTCGGATATTGTTACTCCCGGATGAACTATCACAATTATTGTATATAAACGAAGAAGGAAGTGTACATATTTTTGTTTGTTTTATTAAAGGAACAAAATTTAAAAACTTGTAGGTGGTGTTGTTTAGGGTTTTCACGAAGAAGATTAAAAAAGAAGGTGTGTTTGTACATTGCGTTTCAAAGGTAGTATAAAGGTCAAAGATGATTGTTGTTGTTTTACTTGTAGATTGAGCTTCATAATTTGTACAAAGGTCAAGAAGAAGAATTCTTTTCAACAAAGTCAGGTTTAAGTTCAAAGAAAAAGATTCAATCAAAGGGTATTTGTGTATTCCTTGTACACTGAGCTGGTAAAGATTGTACAAAGTTCAAGAGGGAAAAAGAAAGGGTTCTGTCGTGGGCCTAGTGGTCGGTCAGGTTTTACTCCGATCGTTGAACCTTCCAATCAGGACGCGTGGACAGTGTGTTTTAAATTTGTAGAGCAGGGGAATCCTAAGCTATATACTACTAACGGACCTAAAAAAGCAGTAAGCGGGATGTATGACTCAGGTGTCGTTCTTCAAACTACAACGGGCATGGGAGTCTAGGAAGTTTAATCATCTATGGTAATCTAGCTAGGGTTTTTAATAGTTTTGGATAGGTTTGGGTTTTTATAACTAAATTCTAATCTAAGGAAAAATAAAATAAAATAAAAGAGGTTTGTACGGAGACTCAGACGACAGAGGATACGCGAGTGTTTACTATGATATCGTTATATGTTATTGGTGAATAGTCAAGGGTAGGGCTACTAGGTGTGATGATTAATCCGGAAAGGATAGAAACATAATTAATGCAAAGTATTATACCTACAACCATTCCGCGGCTTTCATACATTTATACTCCACCAACTGGTGTTTCCAGCACTATACCGAGTAATAGGGCATTTACGGTTTTTCCGTTACATTAATTATGGTTCCACATTACTCTCACAGATTTCCTATATCCTAATGAGCTATAACTACGAGCCTATTAGATATCTAACGTGTAGTTGTCCGCAATCAGATAACTAACATGTCACGTGGATAGCAGTTATAGAAGTCAAGTATACCGGAAGTTCTCCCAAATGTACAGACCAATTTAACCGAAAACTATCCTCGAATCTTGGTCCCCAATCACAGTCATCAGAGACGTCTGTATCGTAGTGTGAATCGTTGATTGAACAAGAACACGAACAGGGATAATCCTGCGGACCAAGTTGGGATAGTCGGGCTAACGATCAGTTAAATTGTTCAGCATTAAAAATATAAATCATCACAACTATTCCATGCATGTTAATCTACTGTGTAAACAATATTATGTGTCTGAAAACCTAATCATACATTTATGGATATGAACCAGGAGGATAACTCTAGCATGCATCATTCCTAGGAAAACAATCAAACAAGAACATGCAATAGGGTGATGCATAACAGAACACCATAATCCTAATCATAGCAGATAACCAATAATAAGATCATAGATATCCCGAAAGTTCTCTCAAAGATACCTAACAGATAAACATGAATCTAATCTATCTCTAATCCTACGCTCCGTGTCTCTTATGATCTGTTTCAATCTAGAGAACACATCCACACCGAGTTCATTGATCATCAAGCATAGAATAGGCAGAGAACGTACCACTAGTAATTGGCCAAGTGTAACACCCCCAAATTTACTGTTGCGCAGAAGTAAGCTTTGGGTGTTACTAATCAATAATCAAGCACCAAAGTAAAGCAAACGACATCTATATGCAACGTCGTACAATAGTACAAACGTATTACATTATTAAAGTAGAGTAACAAGCTTCGAGTTCGAAAATAGTTCCTAGAGATTCTAATACATAACTGATATACAAAAAGTAATGCAAATGAATCTCCACAAGTTTGTATGCATGCGACTTGAGCTACCAGTCCCGTGGGTGTGCAGTCCTACTGCTGCTATAAACCTGAGATAGATGCTAAAAAGTGTCAACCAAAAGGTTGGTGAATCTTACAGGTTTAGTAAAATAAATCAATTATGAACCACAAGTAAGTACCAGTAATGCCCTCGAGCATAGTAAGCAAATCAGTAAGTCAACACAGTTACCCTGAGCTCACAAGTTGAAGCTTAACAGTGTAGTGTGAATGGTACAATCAAGTACAGTATCACGTACCCCCGTAAGTGCTATCCGAACACTCATTTGTAACAAATACTAATATACCTGTTTCTACGGTGTAATCCGTGGTGGCGCTACCACCCCAGGCAGGGATTGTCAGTCCCAAATGGATCCATTTACTAGTAATCGCGCTTAAGTTCATAACTAACAACTTATGATAGGAGGCTTTCAGTGGATAAAAGTAACTCATGTAATGCGTGTAAAATCAGTGTAAACAGTTCAGTACTTGTGTTCATACGTAAAACGGTAGCAAATATCTCACCCCAAAGTAGAAAACAGTAAAAATGGGGCTGTAAGACTCACCTGAGTCTAGCAAGTACAGTGTGTTCGTGTAATCAAACAAGTATCTCGGATGTAATTCTGTAAATGTCGGGTGTAATCCCGTAAGTATACCTTGTAATCCCGTAATAATAATTCAAATATTATTATTATGTAATTCATCGTGTTTGTATACCTTGTAAAGCATATACATAAGTTGGTTATTTGTAATGTGATGTGTAACCATTGTTCGGATGTAAGTCCATTCGAGTGTAAGCTCATGCGAGTGTAAGCTCGTTGTAGTGTGGGTGTAATCCCATTCTAAGGGTGAGTGTAATCTCATATCTGCATACTTATATGTATAAGTAATAAATGGGTGCGAGTGTAATCTCGTATAAGTTATGAGTGTAATCTCATAGTGTTTTCAAGTGTCGTTTCATAAGTGAAGTAGTTCATGTATACATTACGATGTATAGGTATTGTACGAGTACCATTGTATAAGGTTTGGTTATTGTATGCATTCAATACTTGGTGTAGTAAGTATTTCCAAGTTTCTGTTTTATGCGTCACTCCATACGACACTTAATAGTTTAAGCGACACTTAAGTAGTGTCGCATGATTTCACAAGTGTCATGTTAATAGCGTCACTGAGTAGCGTCACTTGTGTCGGGGTAGCGACACTTAGGTCAGTGTCGGTATGAGTGTCGGTGTAAGTGACGGTATAAGTGTCGGTACATGAGGCGTCACTCAGGTGAGGCGTCACTTTATGTAAGTGTCGGGTAAGGTGCGTCACTATGGGTAGGGCGTCACTCGGTTAGTGCCGCTATGGACGACACTCAATTAGATTAGGCATCACTAGGCTAGTGCCGCTATAGGAATTGAGCCTTTAGCGACACTAGTGATCTGATTGAATCCAATGCTCGGTTTTGTGGTCAAACGACTCTGGTTTGACCCGATACTTTTAGGGAAGCCTATATATGTTAAATAATCTTTACAAAATTAACGTTACGTTTTATGGTCGACCCGAATTTTTGGTTTTGTAAAATGACAAAAACAGACCCTTTAGTTTAGGTTCCAGATTTTTAACCCGAATCAACCCCCGATCTCACCCATTTCTAGTCCGAATCAAGCCTAACTAAAAATCACACATATTTTCCTAGGTGTCTTATTTTTTTCTACACTTTATGATACTTTTATAAGTTCATTTACTATTTTAATCAAAAATAATTATGAAGGGTGGTCAGATTTGGTCCAAAACATACATTTGTTCAAAGTTCGAGTTATACCCAAAAATCAGCGTATTTCTGGAGGTGTCCAAAGAAGAAATTTTTAAATTTACAAAATATGTGAGGTTTTGGCACTGGTCTCATACGTTTTAGTGGTCTAGAACTCAAGATATGGTCTCGAGAAGGAGGTAGATATTTCTGTCCGTCGGAACAGTACTGCGCACCTTAACGGAAATATTATTTTAAAATAGTAAACGAAGTTGATATGTTATGAAGTTGGTGTCGTTGGAAAGCTAACATCACGAGCTACATTGTAGGCTTAAGAAACGTCCATTTTAATTGAGAGGTGGTTTTTATAAAAATCGTGGAAATTGACCAACTTTCTGGACAGAAAGTTAGAGTAGTGTATCGAGTTGTAAAAAGCATTTCGATTTATGTTTTGGACATGTAATCGTTAAGTGGACATTATAACAAGTAATTATATGTTTTCCAAGTAAATATAATGAAAGTTCAAGAATTCTTACAAAGAAATGATGAGGAGAAGGAGAAGAGAAGTCGAATGCTCGTTTTCTCGCGTTTTCTTAATTTCCGGCGTGGCGGCTCGTGGTGGTTGTATGGTGATGCTATGGTGGTTGTTTGGGTGGTTTTTTGACTGAGAAATTTTGTTCAAATGGAGAGGGAGAGAGAGAGTGATGCTTGGAGTGTGAAAGAGTGAAGAATTATGAGGGATGGTGGGGATGTTTGGTTGTTTAAGTCAAGGGGGTAAGGTATGGGGGCATGGCCTCCATAAATCAGCAGATTTTCGTGGTTGGGGGCCCACCCATGGGTGTGTACATCATTTCCTCAAAGTTGTGTCCCGTGTGGTGTTTGTTTACCCGTTCGTTTATACGTATGTTTAACCGTTAAACGTTTGATACGCGTGTTTAACTAATGAGTTAAATCTCAATATTTTCAAATGAAAGTATTATTTCAAATACTTTAGTTTAAGTTACTAGAATGTTGTCGGGTCTCGGTTTGCGCGTTCGTTGCGTATTTGTATGTTTATTTAACTCGTGTAACGTTTTTAAATGTTTTATTCGCGCGCGTGCAAACGTAATATTTTTACTCGAAGTATTTTATCAAAATACTTAGTTTTGAGTTATAAAAATATAACTTTGATTTATTTCGTTTGTCGGGCGCGTTTCGCGCGTTTTCGTCGCGTTTGGTTACGTTTTACACAAAACGTACATCGTGAAATATATTTTCGTAATATATTTAAGTAAATAATATTTGTTTGGATAATTCCACATTATTTTAACAGTTTGTTACCAACGTCCATATTTCTATTGTCGGATATCCATCCGGTTCATGAGTGTACGATTTAAACAAATCGTATAAACGTGTATGTAAGTACACATAGTGTTACATATATTTAGATTAATGTAATACTAAATACACGTAATTACAAGTAGTTTAGGCACTAATTACAGTCCTAAATTAGCGGGTGTCACATTCTCCCCTTGTTAGGAGAATTTCGTCCCGAAATTAGCTCGTAGTCGTGGTGTGAGTAGGGTCTGTAAACAAGTGTGGATATTTCTGTCGCATTTGGTCTTCCCGTTCCCAAGTGAATTTAGGACCACGCCTCAAATTCCACCTGACCTTAACAATGGGAATACAACTCTGTTTCAGTTTTTTGACCTTGCGGTCAATGATTTCCACGGGTTCCTCGACAAAATGTAGTTTGTCGTCAATGTGTATCTCATCCAGAGGTATAATCAGTGTCTCATCCGATAGACACTTTTTGAGATTCGAAATGTGAAAAGTAGTGTGCACGCTACTAAGTTTGGAAGGTAGCTGCAGTCTGTATACCACTGGACCAATCCTTTCAAGGATTTCGAACGGTCCAATGTATCTGGGATTCAGTTTCCCACGTTTGCCAAAATGGATGACGCCTTTCCAAGGCGATACTTTCAGGAGCACTCGATCCCCAACCTGGAATTCAAGGTGTTTGCGTCTCACGTCAGCATAGCTTTTCTGACGATCACGCGCAACTTTCTGTTGGTTTTATATGCCGATGATCTTTTCGGTTGTTTCGTGTAAGATTTTCGGACCGGTGAGTTGTGTATCCCCCACCTCAGTCCAACAGATAGGTGACCGGCACTTACGACCATACAGTGCCTCGAAGGGTGCAGCTTTGATGCTGGTGTGGTAGCTGTTGTTGTAGGAAAATTCACACAACGGTAAGTGATTTTCCCAGTTTTTACCGAAATCAACTACGCAGGCTCGTAGCATATCCTCCAGTGTTTGTATAGTACGTTCGCTTTGGCCGTCAGTCTGTGGGTGGTAAGCAGTACTTATGTCCAAACGAGTAACAAGAGATTTTTGTAGCGATTGCCAAAAGCGAGAAGTGAATCGACTATCTCTGTCAGAGATAATTGAGATGGGTACGCCGTGTCTTGACACGATCTCTTTTAGGTAGATCCGTGTCAAACGTTCCATCTTGTCAGTTTCCTTGATGGCCAGGAAATGAGCAGATTTCGTGAGTCGGTCTACAATCACCCAAGTGGCATCGCAACCGCTAGAGGTTTTTGGGAGTTTGATAATGAAATCCATGGTGATTTGCTCCCATTTTCATTTGGGGATTTCCGGTTGGTGTAGCAAACCGGAAGGTTTCTGGTGTTTGGCTTTAACCTTAGAACAAGTAAGACACTTGCCAACGTAGGTAGCAATGTCGGCTTTCATGTTGGGCCACCAGTACAACTCCTTGATGCCATGGTACATTTTGTCGGCACCAGGGTGTATAGAGTATTTCAACTTGTGTGCCTCGTCCATCACCAAGTCTCGTAAGTTCCCGTAGTTGGGCAACCAGAGTCGGTCAGAGAAGTACGTGGCCCCGTTTGGTTTGGTCTCAAACAGTTTATCCATGCCTCGCAAGGCCTCGTGTTTCACATTTTCAGCCTTGAGTGCTTCGAGTTGAACGACAAGAATTTAGATTATGAGATCGTTGTGTATAGTAATACTAAGTGCTCGAACTCGGAGGGGTTTCACTCGTTCCTTACGACTTAGGGCATCGGCCACAACGTTGGCTTTGCCAAGATGGTAACGGATTTCGTAGTCGTAATCGGTAAGTAATTCGACCCAACGACGTTGTCTCATGTTTAGGTCTTTTTGGTCGAAGATGTGTGGGAGACTCTTGTGATCAGTGAAGATTGTACATTTGGTACCATACAAGTAGTGTCTCCAGATTTTAAGAGCGAATACAACTGCTCCCAACTCTAGGTCATGAATGGTGTAATTCTTTTCGTGGACCTTGAGTTGCCGAGAGGCGTAGGCAATAACTTTTTCTCGTTGCATCAGCACGCAACCGAGACCTTGGTGTGAGGCATCACAGTACACCACGAAGTCATTGTTACCCTCGGGTAAGGATATGATAGGTGCACTACAGAGTTTCTGTTTCAGTAATTGAAAGGCTGACTCTTGTTTTTCAGTCCAGTCGAACTTCTTCTCTTTACGAGTCAGTGTAGTGAGTGGTTGAGCTATTTTCGAAAAATTCTCAATGAATCGCCTGTAGTATCCGGCGAGTCCCAAGAATTGGCGTACTTCAGTGGGTGTAGTAGGTGCTTGCCAGCACTTGATGGCTTCAATTTTGGAAGGATCAACATGAATTCCTTGACTGTCAATCTCGTGTCCAAGGAATTGTACAGTTTGCATCCAGAACTCACACTTGGAGAATTTGGCATATAACTCCTCGTGCTTGAGTAGTTCTAGAACGGTTTTCAGGTGTTGCGCATGTTCTTGTTCATTGCGCGAGTAAATCAGAATGTCGTCAATGAAAATGATGACAAACTTGTCAAGGTAAGGCTTACACACCCGATTCATGAGGTCCATGAATATTGCTAGTGCGTTGGTCAAGCCGAATGGCATCACTTGGAATTCGTAATGCCCGTAGCAAGTTCGAAAAGCTATTTTAGGGATATCCTCCTCACGAACTCGGAGTTGATGATAACCTGACCTTAGATTGATCTTTGAATAAAACTCGACCCCTAAAGTTGGTCATACAGGTCATCAATACGAGGTAGTGGGTAACGGTTCTTGACGGTTAATTTGTTGAGCTCACGGTAGTCGATGCACATGCGGAAAGAACCGTCTTTCTATTTCAAAAACAGGACCGGGGCTCCCCAAGGAGAGAAACTCGGTCGAATAAATCCCTTATCAAGGAGTTCTTGCAGTTGAGTAGACAACTCCTGGAGTTTGGATGGGGCTAAACGGTACGGTGCTCGTGCCACGGGTGCTGCGCTGGGCACAAGGTCAATAGAGAATTCGACTTGTCTAGGTGGCGGAAGGCCAGGAAAGTCTTCCGGAAAGACTTCTGGGAAGTCTCGAACAATAGGCACATCCTCAAGTCGCTTTTCCTCCGACTGTTTCTCCGTAACGTGCGCGAGGATTGCCTGGTACCCTCTTCTTAGGTATTTCTGGGTTTTCATACACGAAATGATATTCAGTCTCGTCCTACCGGTCTCCCCTTGTATGACTAGAGTTCCACCGGTGGCGAGAGGGATACGAACGATTTTCTCAAAATAGATGATTTCGGCACGGTGTTTGGATAGCCAATCCATACCGACAATGATGTCGAAGCTGCCGATCTCAACAGGCATAAGGTCAATAGAGAATAGCTCATCAGCTAAGTTTAAGGTGCAGTTAGGTATTACACTATTGGCCTCAATAAGTTTGCCATTTTCCAGCTCTACTATGTACTTAGAATCTAAGGCAATAGGTGTGGTGTCAAGTAGTGAACAAAACTCTTCAGAAGTGAAAATCCTATCAGCACCAATATCAAATAACACAGAAGTAGTCAAATTGTTGAGAAGGAACGTACCCGTGACCACATTCGGGTCTTGGCGGGCATCCCCAGCATTAAGTACAAAAGCTCTTCCCCGAGCGTTGCTGTTGTCCTTTTTCTTGTTCTTCAATTTGGGGCAGTCACTTTTGAAATGTCCAGCAACTCCACATTCATAACAGGTTCTGGGAGTGTTGGGTTTGGTGTTGGTATTGGCAGTGTTGGTCCTGCAGTCTTTAGCAAAGTGCCCGAATCGCTTGCACTTGCTACAAGGGCAAGAACCATTATGATGAAGTTGGCACCTAGAATAGTAGGGTTTGTCCCCTTGGTATTCCTTCTTGTTATCAGAACTAGAGGTATAGGCTCTGATGGTTTCAGGTTTCTTAGATGCTTGTTGGTTTTGATTCTGGTTGCCAGAGTTACCAGACCACTTCCTCTTGTTGTTGTTGTTGCCAGTGGGTGGGATGGGTGTTTCACGGCTAACAACCATGGCCATAAGTTCTTGCGCCATACGAATGGCACTCTGAATGTCAGCTGGTTTGGATGAGGCCACGTTCCCCTGGATACTCTCCAGGAGTCCGTGAATGTACCTCTGAATACGCTTGCCCTCGAGATCAACCATAGATGGACAGAGGAGAGCAAGCTGTTGGAACCTAGTGGTATAACCAATGATATCGGTTCCCTGAACCGTCAAATGCCAGAACTCCTCTTCCAGACGTTGGAGTTCCTCATTTGGACAGTATTCATCAGTAAGCTTTTTCTTCAGATCCTCCCAGGGAATTTGGTATGCAATGTCAATGCCCACTGCCTGATCATAGGCGTTCCACCAAGTCAAAGCACCTTCAAGGAAAGTGCAGGTGGCATACTTAACCTTGCAGTCCTCGGGACAGTTGCAGATCCGGAAAACTGATTCCATTTTCTCGGCCCATCTAATCAATATTATGGCCCCTTCAGTACCTTTAAAATTTAAAGGTTTACAATTTAGGAAATCCTTGTAGGAGCAGGGCCGTATTGGAGGTCCATTTACAGCGGAGTCCTCGCTGCCTGAGTGCGGCCGAGCAGCTATGGCCTGCGCCACTGTTTGAGCAATCAGTTGGGCAAATTCGACATCATCGTACGTATGTCATTGACGTGGCATAATGCTGTATATCAAAGGGAAGAGGTCGGTAAGATGTTTGCACAAGGTTATGATATATCACATGCGTAAGTATATATAAGGTGGTAATATACAACAACATGAAGCGATAATCATAATTCATTAGATAGTAAGATTAGATTCTGTACGATATGTGAGTTCCAAAAGATTACAGAATCTAGAGTCTACAAAAGATGCCGGGAACATTACATCCGGTCAGGTTACAAGAGTTTACATAGCTAGCAAATAGGTTACATGATAACCAATGCACTAATCTTGATGTAGGTTGTGTTGTGACAATAGAGAAGTGAGATGGTCAACAGATTCTGCAAGCCTGCTAACCATTCTAAGAGCATCCTCGGTTTCCTGTAGACGCGTCTCGTATTCTTGCAGTCTTGATTGCCAAACAGAGATTTGATTTTGGTTACTGATCACTTGGTTGTGAATAGTTCTCATGGTTTCGATAGTTTCTCCCATCTGGTCGTGAAGTGTGTCCATGTTATCCACAGTGTTCTCGTGATCTTCGGAGACTTGGTTAATACGTTCAAGGGCCGTAAGTCTCCAATTCTCACGAGTCTCCTGCAGCTCTATGTCCATTTCGCGAAATTGTCGCTCATGGTGGTTTAGCCTGGCGGCTAAAGCTGGTACGGAGTAGGGGTTAGTTCGAGGTTACATAGTGGTCCTCCTAGAAATCCGTAGGTTTTGTGATCTCGGTTGATGAGAACATGACGAAGTAGGTGGTATTTCAGTAGGAGTGTTTGGCATTTTTGTGGCAAAAATATTGAGTATAGTAAGGCCTATATATATATATATATTAATCACATAATAATATAATAGAGCCTAATGTGTCTAGCACAGTTAAGCAATGGTCCCGTTTCTCTAGTGGTCAGAGTCAACTAGTGTATCCCTGTTCGACATAACCATTTCAGACCTCACATCATCTTTCTTTAATTGTACATAGTTAATCAGGCTATGTTAAATTAAAGTCGTATGATATAATTTCTGAACCAGTCATACCTAATAGGGAGATACTACCTAACGGTCATAGTCTAGGCCTACAAAATGCAACCTAGTTCGCTATAACCTTAGGCTTTGATACCAATCTGTAACACCCCCAAATTTACTGTTGCACGGAAGCAAGCTTTGGGTGTTACTAATCTATAATCAAGCACCAAAGTAAAGCAAACGACATCTATATGCAACGTCGTACAATAGTACAAAAGTATTACATTACTAAAGTAGAGTAACAAGCTTAGAGTTCGAAAATAGTTCCTAGAGATCCTAATACATAACTGATACACAAAAAGTAATGCAAATGAATCTCCACAAGTTTGTATGCATGCGACTCGAGCTACCAGTCCTGTGGGTGTGCAGTCCTACTGCTGCGGTAAACCTGAGATAGATGCTAAAAAGTGTCAACTAAAAGGTTGGTGAATCTTAATGGTTTAGTAAAGTAAATCAGATATGAACCACAAGTAAGTACCAGTAATGCCCTCGAGCATAGTAAGCAAATCAGTAAGTCAACATAGTTACCATGAGCTCACAAGTTGAAGCTTAACAGTGTAGTGTGAATGGTACAATCAAGTACAGTATCACGTACCCCCGTGAGTGCTATCCGAACACTCATATGTAACAAATACTAATATACCTGTTTCTACGGTGTAATCCGTGGTGGCGCTACCACCCCAGGCAGGGATTGTCAGTCCCAAATGGATCCATTTACTAATAATCGCGCTTAAGTCCATAACTAACAACTTATGATAGGAGGCTTTCAGTGGATAAAAGTAACTCATGTAATGCGTGTAAAATCAGTGTAAACAGTTCAGTACTTGTGTTTATACGTAAAACGGTAGCAAATATCTCACCCTAAAGTAGAAAACAGTAAAAATGGGGCTGTAAGACTCACCTGAGTCTAGCAAGTACAGTGTGTTCGTGTAATCGAACAAGTATCTCGGATGTAATTCCGTAAATGTCGGGTGTAATCCCATAAGTACCGGATGTAATTCCGTACGTTGGTTCTCTGAACCCTGCAACCTTCTGGCGTCCGAAACTAGGTAATGTCCACTCAACTAGGTAATGTCCAAGTGTTTGTTTGTACGTTTGTAATCATTTTGTAAACAAGTGTGGCCCGTTGGTGACAGAGGTGTAATAATAATTCAAATATTATTATTATGTAATTCATCATGTTTGTATACCTTGTAAAGCATATACATAAGTTGGTTATTTGTAACGTGACGTGTAACCATTTTTCGGATGTAAGTCCGTTCGAGTGTAAGCTCGTAGTAGTGTGGGTGTAATCCCATTCTAAGGGTGAGTGTAATCTCATATCTTCATACTTATGTGTATAAGTAATAAATGGGTGCGAGTGTAATCTCGTATAAGTTATGTGGAACACCCCCAAATTTAATGTTTTGCGGAAGCAAGATTTGGGTGTCACTAATCAATAACAAAGCACACAGATTAATAGTAAACGACTCTATATGCGTCGTTTTAACAAAATATATTAATATTCAAAGGTTTACAATAAAGATCCCATACATAGCTCGTGTTCGTAGTATGAAGAGATTTGAATACATAATTAGCTGTACAAAATCTAATAATGAAGTAAAATCTCTTGAATGTTTGCATGAAGACTCGAGCTAATATGCATCCTGTTGGGCAGTCTAGTTCTACTGCTGTGTACCTATGATACATGCTAAAATGGGTCAGCTAACGCTGGTGAGCTCACAGGTTTAGATATCAAATAAATTGAGTGTGAACCGCAAGATTTAATCGTTGATTTGCATCCAGCAAATGATAATAGTTATGTATACAGCCATGAGCGCATAGTCTGAGCTTAACTCGAGGGGTCGGGTCCCATATAGAGAATTTCGAGCGAGGTGCCTCCACGAGTGCCTAATCTACACTCGTTTTCCCAAATATTAGTACGTCTGTTGCGGAGGTTAGCGCGACTAACCCGGACGAGGTGGGTCAATCCTATATGGTACCATATACTAATATTCAAGCTACTTTCGTATTACCAGACTATACTGACGGAGGACTTTGATTTGATTAGTTGAAAACAACTCATGTAGTATATTGAAATATGTACTCACGTTCACGTGTTAAAAATAGAGCAATGTATCACACCCCTAGTAAAACAGTAAAAAGAGGGGCCATGAGACTCACCTGAGCCTGAAGAGTTTATCTAAATAAATTGAGATTGATTAGCCAAGAATCGAAGTCCAAAGACTTGTAACCTGAGGGTGTCCACGACACGCGATGGTTATAAACATGTGAAGGCATCTAATAAGACTACCTTGTAGTTGTTTGTCCAACTAGAATGTCCAAATGATTACAATTTGGTTGGTTGTTTAAGTGTTTGAAAATGTGTACGACCCATTGGTGATTGTTTGTAATAATAATCCCACATTATTATTTCGATGATTTTGAAGTGTTATACTTAATAGTAAGTTCCAATGTGTTTTAGAAGTTGTGTCGCATTCGTGTTTGATGTTATACAAGTTTAACACCTTGTGTGAAAGTTTAGATGTAACACTATTACTCGTGACCCTAGGGTAAGCGCGAAGCCCGTTAATGAAGGGGGTCCGGGGGCAGCGCCCCTGGTAGCAGGGTCCAAGGGGCGGCAGCCCCTAGCGGGGTCCAAGGGGCAGAGCCCTTGGCTGGGGTCGAGCTGCCAGGTCAGCTTGGAAAATTTTTATTTCTACTAAATTTTTATCTCTGTGACATAAGGGCTTGTGTCGGTAAGTGCGACATCCGCAATTTATGCGACATAAAATGTTGTGTCGCTATATGCGACGGAATTAGGTTTTGCGACATATTCACTTGTGTCGCTATATGCGACATAAGGGCTTGTGTCGCAGGTGGCCTGGAGCCTCTGCGACACAACGAGCTGTTGGCCGGAAAATGAGCCGAAAAGGTGTTTTCCGGCCTCCGTTCGACCTGAGACTTTTACCCAACCCATATTTAAACATTTTAAGCTTAAACAAACTATAAATATGTAAAAATAAGTGAAAACGATGAATTTCGAGAGTTCTCCGGAAACTTACGAAGTGATGAATCGAAATTCCGGAAAGGTAGGAGTGTAGATCGTGACGCGGTGGATCTTTTCCTTCAAACGGGCGAGAGAATTCGAGGTGGTTTGGTGGTGGTTTTTAGTGATTGTTTGTGGTGGAGGTGTGGTGAAAGTTGAGAGGAAAAGGAAGAAGAAAGAAGGGGAGAGGATGAGAAAGTGAGGGAAAAGGAAAAGGGGGAGGGGTTTTCCCCCCATTTGGGCAGATTTTTGGTGGGGGCCCACCGGAGTGTGGGTCTCCACTTTTTAATTCCGTGTATTCGCGCTCCGTGCGACGTTCATTTAAACGTTAAATAATTATTTTATACGTTTAAATATATATTTTAAAATACAAATGTTTATTCAATATTTTTGTTGAAGTATTTTACCAATTACTTAATAACTTAAATGATTTCGTTTGTTTGTGTGTTAAATGTCTAAGTCGCGTTGACGTTTATTATACGATACGAAATGTAGTTGTAATATTATCAAAATAATATTTTGCGTATGATATCGTTATTAAATAATTTTATAGTATTTAATAAAATTGATTCACCAATGTCCGTATTTACTTGAACCGAATTACATTCGATTTGAAACTTGTACGATTTAATCAAATCGCATATTCGTATACATTCAACAATATATATATCGGTACATTAATTAGCCTAAAACCAACTAATTACATGTATTAACAACTGATTAGGTACTAATCACTAGTCCTAATTTGGCGGGTGTTACATTATGAGTGTAATCTCATAGTGTTTTCAAATGTCGTTTCATAAGTGAAGTAGTTCATGTATACATTACGATGTATAGGTATTGTACGAGTACCATTGTATAAGGTTTGGTTATTGTATGCATTCAATACTTGGTGTAGTAAGTATTTCCAAGTTTCTGTTTTATGCGTCACTCCATGCGACACTTAATAGTTTAAGCGACACTTATGTAGTGTCGCATGATTTCACAAGTGTCGTGCTAATAGCGTCACTGAGTAGCGTCATTTGTGTCGGGGTAGCGACACTTAGGTCAGTGTCGGTATGAGTGTCAGTGTAAGTGACGGTATAAGTGTCGGTACATGAGGCGTCACTCAGGTGAGGCGTCACTTTAGGTAAGTGTCGGGTAAGGTGCGTCACTATGGGTAGGGCGTCACTCGGATAGTGCCGCTATGGACGACACTCAATTAGATTAGGCGTCACTAGGCTAGTGCCGCTATAGGAATTGAGCCTTTAGCGACACTAGTGATCTGATTGGATCCAAGGCTCGGTTTTGTGGTCAAACGACTCTGGTTTGATCCGATACTTTTAGGGAAGCATTAAATATGTTAAATAAGCTTTATAAAATTATCTTTACGTTTTATGGTTGACCCGAATTGTCGGTTTTGTGAAATGACAAAAACAGTCCCTTTAGTTTAGGTTCCAGATTTTTAACCCGAATCAACCACCGATCTCACCCATTTCTAATCCGAATCAAGCTTAACCAAAAATCACACATATTCTCCTAGGTGTATTGTTTATTTATGCACTTTATGATACTTTTATAAGTTCATTTACTATTTTAAACAAAAATAATTATGAAGGGTGGTCAGATTTGGTCCAAAACAGACATTTGTTCAAAGTTCGAGTTATACCCAAAAATTCGTGTATTTCTGGAGGTGTCCAAAGAAGAACTTTTTAAATTTAACAAAATATTTGAGGTTTTGGCACTGGTATCATACATTTTAGTGGTTTATAACTCAAGATATGGTCTCGAGAAAGAGGTAGATATTTCTGTCCGCCGGAACAGTACTGCGCACCTTAAATGAAATATTATTTTAAAATAGTAAACCAAGTTGATATGTTACGAAATTGGTGTCGTTAGAAAGCTAACATCACGAGCTACATTGTAGGATTAAGAAACGTCCATTTTAGTTGAGAGGTGGTTTTTATAAAAATTGTGGAAATTGACCAACTTTCTGAACAGAAAGTTAGAGTAGTGTATCGAGTTGTAAAAAGCATTTCGATT
Source organism: Pseudognaphalium luteoalbum (assembly GCA_963422505.1). Classification (NCBI taxonomy): domain Eukaryota; kingdom Viridiplantae; phylum Streptophyta; class Magnoliopsida; order Asterales; family Asteraceae; genus Pseudognaphalium; species Pseudognaphalium luteoalbum. The sequence goes on from OY730196.1 coordinate 58,123,145, forward strand.
TATGTTTTGGACATGTAATCGTTAAGTGGACATTATAACAAGTAATTATATGTTTTCCAAATAAATATAATGAAAGTTCAATAATTCTTACAAAGAAATGATGAGGAGAAGGAGAAGAGAAGTCGAATGCTCGTTTTCTCGCGTTTTCTTAATTTCCGGCGTGGCGGCTCGTGGTGGTTGTATGGTGATGCTATGGTGGTTGTTTGGGTGGTTTTTTGACTGAGAAATTTCGTTCAAATGGAGAGGGAGAGAGAGAGTGATGCTTGGAGTGTGAAAGAGTGAAGAATTATGAGGGATGGTGGGGATGTTTGGTTGTTTAAGTCAAGGGGGTAAGGTATGGGGGCATGGCCTCCATAAATCAGCAGATTTTCGTGGTTGGGGGCCCACCCATGGGTGTGTACATCATTTCCTCTAAGTTGTGTCCCGTGCGGTGTTCGTTTACCCGTTCGTTTATACGTACGTTTAACCGTTAAACGTTTGATACGCGTGTTTAACTAACGAGTTAAATCTCGATATTTTCAAATGAAAGTATTATTTCAAATACTTTAGTTTAAGTTACTAGAATGTTGTCGGGTCTTGGTTTGCGTGTTCGTTGCGTATTTGTTCGTTTATTTAACTCGTGTAACGTTTTTAAATGTTTTATTCGCGCGCGTGCAAACGTAATATTTTTACTCGAAGTATTTTATCAAAATACTTAGTTTTGAGTTATAAAAATATAACTTTGATTTATTTCATTTGTCGGGCGCATTTCGCGCGTTTTCGTCGCGTTTGGTTACGTTTTACACAAAACGTACATCGTGAAATATATTTTCGTAATATATTTAAGTAAATAATGTTTGTTTGGATAATTCCACATTATTTAAACAGTTTGTCACCAACGTCCATATTTCTATTGTCGGATATCCATCCGGTTCATGAGTGTACGATTTAAACAAATCGTATAAACGTGTATGTAAGTACACATAGTGTTACATATATTTAGATTAATGTAATACTAAATACACGTAATTACAAGTAGTTTAGGCACTAATTACAATCCTAAATTAGCGGGTGTCACACCAAGTTCTAGCAGGAAGCTTCTAACCACAACATAAGTTGGAGTAACAGCATGGCATGAACATATTGCCTATTCTAACATAACTACATCATAGTAAACACAAGGAAATGTCTAGCCTAACATTATATATCTAGCATGCAATCCTAAACAAGCATAAGCAAAACAACACATGTTTGACAATGGAAAGTAAGAGATATATAAATTGAACCTTATACGAATTTATTACAGACAGATCTTCGTGAAATCATAGTCTCGGAGCAACTCCGTACAAAAGCTAGAAGCTACCTCTACCTAACTATCTCTCTAATTAGCTCAATTGTAGAGAGAGAAACTTCTAGAGAGAGAAACTAGAGAGAGAGGGATGTGTGTGAGAGAGAAAGTGGAGAGGAAGAAATGAGAGTGAGAAAGGTGTAAGGTGTGTGGAAATGAGGAGGGGGTATCCCCTATTTATAGGCAAAGCTCAAGATCACACGTACAACTCGGGAAACAGCACGTACAAGCAAACGAAGCACAAATGGGGGGAGCAAAGGCTGTATACGGACTACCTGGGGCCGTATACGGTATGCCAGGGGCGGTATACGGTCTTGTTAGGGCCGTATACGGTCTACAGGGCTGTATACGGGCTCCATATGATTTTGTTCGTTGCTTAAAATGTCTGTATCTCCTTCGTTACGCGTTCGTTTGACCTGATTCTTTCGCCTATTGCTTCGTAATTCCGTTACGCTTCTAATGATGCCAATCTCATGGAAATTGGATGTGTAGAGCTCAGGCATTGCCGGAATGACTTTTAATTGCTCTGAAAGTGCAGTGTCTTCTCCGTCCTTTGGCCGTTTCACTTGATTCTTGATTTTTCCATCTCGATTTTACCTATACCACAGATGGTAGAAGTTAGGAGGTGTGTCTTGACAGGAAAATGAGGGCAGAGGAATCGGCTTCCATTATCCGAGTGTTTTTAGTGATTTTTGTCACACCGTCTACTTTTGAACCACTTTAGTGAATTTTAGTAAATAATCAATGTTTTGGAATGTTTTCTCTAAAGATTGATCCAAAAAGTGAGGAATAAATCTTCTAAAAAGATGACCTTTTACGTCACATCAAGTTATCCCACACTTAGACATTGCTTGTCCTCAAGCAACAACTCCCTCAAAATATTTTTAAGTCATGTTTTTAGGGGGCGAGTCAGAGAATATTTTCCAAGATTAGCATTTTCCTCATATAAGCAAGTTATTCTAAAAGTGTGAAGAAAGATAAGATGGTCCTTCCATGAACAAGAAGAGATTCTCTTAGGCGTACTTCCAAATCTCGTGATCTTGGAGTAAACATGACTAGGCGATCTCACTAAAGGTGGTCACTCAATTAACTCAAAGTGCATCGGGTTTCCTATCAATCTAGCTCAAATGAAATCGCTCAAAATAGCCAGTCATGCTGCACTCATCGTCATAGGCTTGATCGAGAATCGGATCTCCACCAATTAGGTGAGGACGGTGCTAATTATCTCAAGACATTCAGAGGGTTGTAATGTTTGGTGAGGGTGAAGGGTATGGATAGTGGTAATTTTTGGTTGCGAGGGTGTTTAGCTTATCCTAAAATCACTGAGATTATGAACAACTTTATTTAGAATGGAGTAGAATGGAAAGCTGGTAGCTGTTTCAGCTTCTGTTGGATTTTTTTTCATGAAGAGCTATACTTTGAAACTTTTAGCTTTATTTGTGGAGCTATTTCTTTTCTTTTCTTGATTTTTCTTCTTTTGTCTTTTCTTTTTGTTTTCTTCAGAATTTCTTTGTCAGAGAATTTGCAAGGAAGATTTTATATTTTGAATCCTTCAGAAATCTTTTCTTCTATCTTGATCATTTTGATTCTTTTCTATGTACTAATTTTCCCGCACCATCGTCCTTTTTGGCTCTCTTTGTGTGCTAATTTTCCCGCACCATTTTCGAGAAGCTTGATTTTGGAGAACGAAAATGAGTAGGATATTTGAAACAGATATTCTAAAAGATGTTCTTCATAACCTCAGAAATTCTAAGATAAGTTTGGGGATATTTTTGGGAAGTGGTTAGAGATTAGGGTTTTGAAGAAACGAAAGGTTTAGGCTCAACAAAGTGTACTAGGCGGATCTTCGATACTAAAAGTGAGCATCGGAAAGGGTTTTGGGCTTGAAAAGATATGTAAGAATTGGGTTAAGTCCTAAGGAATGTCAAGATCATCTAATTGCACCTATACCGCGTACGGTACACACCAATATGGTCTCGAAGCGCATGTCAAGAGCAAGTTCTAATTCAGAGATGCATGCATCGGCACACACAAGAAATAAAAGTGAAGCATTAAAAATGAATGCTTTTGGGCTCAAGATACCTCACTGCAAAGGGTTGTATGTGCCTAGCCATGCTCCTTTATATTATCACTTCTTGCTTAAGCAATTTATACCTTATTTCCTTTAGGTTTTTTAGAAATATCATACTTATATTTTGAAAAATGGTTCCTCTCAATAGTATCTAAGACTCAAAAAACTGAGTTAACCGGGTGGTTAGACTCATTAAATTTGAAAATTTTGACCTTATTTTTGAAAAAATTTGAATTTGAGAGAAAGTTTGCTGTTTTAGACACAAAAGTCACTTTCTAAGGTATTCTATACCTGCCATCCCACACTTAGAGGAACATTGTCCCTAATGTTCTCTTGAGTAGAGATTTTACTAGTAAAATCCCACACTTAGAGTTTGAACATGTAAGTAGATGTTTCTTAAGTGCTTAATTTGGGCTGGAATCCCACACTTAGTGATAAGTTTAGGATGGGGCATAGAAATAAAATACACTAACATAGGCATAATAAAACGTTATTGAAACGGGGAAAAGGAACATAGGGACTCCCAATTTGTGTTTACTGGAATAAACCAGATTTGTGTAGGAGTGGTGCTAGTGAATTGCAGGATTCTAAGGACCAGGCTCGTTTAAGATCGTCCATTCCACACAAAGCTGAATTCTGCAATAAACAACAACACACATATCACAACATCTTGTCTAGGTAGCAGGTCTAAAGCGTAAGTACAGAGTTATAATACAGAAAGTAAATAATAAAGATAAAGTCTAAAAGTCATCAAGCAGGTCATCAACGTCAGGATCAAACTCTGCCTCAGCATCCCTGTCAATGACAGAAGTCGGAGATGGGATGGAAAAATCCATAGCAGCCATAGTCTGACTCACAATCTCGTCAGTGGAAGTGGGGGTAACCGAGCTATGTACATCAACCATAGCCAGAAGCTGCTCTGTGTCGCACCCCCAAATTCGGGTTGCGGAAGCGAATCGGGTCGAAGCGTGACTAATCAATAATCACAACACAAAGATATAATGAACGAATCTGTATGCGTCATTTTACAATTTGTATTGATAAAACCAAAGTTTAAATCAAAATATAGTTTACACTAGCTCAGTTTGAAATCGAGAGATTTACATACATAATTAATTTATACAAAATATAATAATGCAGCTAAATCTCTGAATGTTTGCATGCTGACACGAGCTAATGATTCCTGAATTAGGCAATCCAATCTACTGCTGGGTACCTGTGATACATGCTAAAATGGGTCAGCGAAATGCTGGTGAGCTCACAGGTTTGTAATTAAGCAAAATAAAGTTTTACAGCCATGAGCACATAGTATGAGCTTAACTCGAGATGTCAGGTCCACATTTAAGGTATCCTGATCGAGGTGCCTCCCATGAGTGCCTAATCTACACTCGTCTGAACAAATACTAGTACATCCGTTTACCCAGTTAGTGCATGCTAACCCGGACGAGGAGGGTCAATCCTATATGGTACCATATACTAATATTCACGCTACAACGTATTACCACACTATGCTGAGGAGGGCTTTGAAAGATTAGTGAGATAACTCGTGTAGTAATTATTTATTTTCGTACTTGCGTTCATATAGTTAAAATAAAACAAGCAATGATATCACACCCCTGAGTAAAACAGTAAAATAGGGGCTATGAGACTCACCCGAGTCTTGAGAGTTTAAATTAATAAACTTGAGTTGATTAGCCAAAATGTGTTGTCCAAAGACTGGTAACCTGAGGGTGTCCATGACACGTGATGGTTATAAACGTGAGTAGGTATCTATAAAGACTACCTTGGTAGTTGTTCGTCTAACTAGAATGTCCAAATTTCTACGATTTGGTTGATTTGATTATGTTTTGAAAACGTGTACGGCCCGTTGGTGATGGTTTATGATGTTAATAATAATCTCTGAACTCATTTCATTATACTTAATAAGGTAGGAAATCGGGTATCGGGGTCTGAGGGCAGCGCCCCTGGTAGCGGGGTCCAAGGGGTGGCAACCCCTGGCTGGGGTCGAGCTGCCAGGTCAACTTGGAAAATTTTTATTTCTACTATATTGCTTTAGTGAAAAACGTAATTAAAATTTGAATTTGGGTGAAATCAAGTGATAAAATTTTAGGTCTTGACACTTAGTAAAATCTGTGTTTTCTAGATTCTGTTTCATGCGACAATTAGGGGTTTCGGTGACACTTAGGAAAGTGTCGCAAAAAATTGTGGAATCTGAGTTTAGAGCATCACTTAGGGAAGTGACGCATGGCGAGGCGTCACTAAAGCAGTGTCGGTTATCAGTGTCGGGTAAGGGCTCTATGCGTCACTAGGGTCGAGTGTCGGATTAAATAAGAGTTCAATTTTATGCGACACTTAAACAAGTGTCGTTGGAAGTGTCGGTAAGTAACGTTAGGCGTCACTGGGCAAGTGACAGTTGTAAGTGTCGGGAAAAAGGGGTTTTATGCGGCACTAGGCAAGTGACGCAAATTTAGGGTTTTATGCGTCACTTAATGTGGCACTTAAGTGACGCACGAAGTGACGCTAATGGTCCGGCCTATGTGACACTTATGTCTGTTCGACGGATTTTGAGCCAAAAATGTGTTTTCCGGTTTTCGTTTGGTCTGATTCTTTTACCCAACCCTTAGATGGACATTTCAAGCTATTACAACCAACAATCAAGGGAAAATAATGGAAATCAAAGTGTTTTGGGATTTGTCGGGAACTTACAAACTTAACGCCGAAGAAATCCGAAAAGGTAGAAATGTAGATCGTGGCGAGGTGAACATTTTCTTCTAAATGAGTCTTGAATTTCGAGGGCGTTTGACGGTAGTATTTGGTTGTGGTGGTGGTTTAGTGAGAAAAGAGAGAAAAAGAAAGGAAGAGAGAGAGAGAGAGAGAGGGAAAGATGGAAATAAGGAAAAAGGAGGGAAGGGAGGGGGTTTTGGTGAAGCCTCCTCCTTTTTTGCCCCTGCTTTTGCGCTCCGTGCGGTGTTCGTTTTCCGATCATTTAAGCGTTTAATTATTTATTTTACACTTTTAAATATACGTTTCAAAATACAAATATTTATCCAATATTTTTCTCGAAGTATTTCATCGGATATTTAATGATTGGGTTTAAAAAATATAATCTTTGATTTGTTTGCGCGTTTAATATCTTGGCCGCGTAGAAGTTATCTGTACGATACGAAATAGGTTTGTAATATGATTAAAATAACATCTTGAATATGATATCGTTATTAAATAATATCATGTTATTTAATAAATTTGGTCACCAACGTCTGTATTTATTTGATTCGTTTTATATTCGATTTGAATTGCGTACCATTTAATCAAATCGCATAATCGTATATATTCATCAATATATATTTCGATACGTTAATTAGCCTAACACAGAACTAATTACATGTATTAACAGTTGATTAGGCACTACTTACTAGTCCTAATTTGGCGGGTGTCACATTCTCCCCCTGTTAGGAGAATTTCGTCCCGAAATTTAACTTGAAGTCGGGTTTGAAGTAGCGTAAGCAAATAACTGAGGATACTTGAGTCGTATTTGGTCTTCCCGTTCCCAGGTGAATTCCGGCCCACGCCGTGAATTCCAGCTGACTTTGAAGATGGGAATACAACTTTGTTTGAGTTATTTGACCTCATGGTCCATGATTTCTGCAGGTTCCTCAACGAAATGAAGTTTGTCATCGACGCGAATCTCGTTGAGTGGAATAATAAGTGTCTCATCTGACAGACATTTCTTCAAGTTAGAAATGTGAAAAGTGAGATGCACGTTGTTCAGCTCGGATGGCAGCTGCAATCGATATGCCACTGGGCCAATCCTCTCGAGGATTCGGAATGGTCCAATGTACCTGGGATTTAACTTCCCGAGTTTGCCAAAACGAATGACACCTTTCCAAGGTGAAACTTTGAGTAGTACTCGATCCCCAACCTGGAACTCGAGTGGTTTGCGTCTCACCTCAGCATAACTTTTCTGATGATCACGTGCGGCTTTGAGTTTGTTTTGAATCTCGAAGATTTTCTCGGTTGTTTCGTGGATGAGTTCAGGACCAGTGAGTTGACTGTCTCCCACTTCGGTCCAACAGATAGTTGATCGGCACTTACGACCGTACTGTGCCTCGAAAGGTACAGCCTTAATGTTGGTGTGGTAGCTGTTGTTGTACGAAAACTCGCACAATGGTAGATGTTTTTCCCAGTTTACACCGAAGTCAACTATGCAGGCTCGTAGCATGTCTTCCAGTGTTTGAATCGTTCGTTCACTTTGGCCGTCGGTTTGAGGGTGGTATGCGGTACTCATGTCAAGGAGGCTACCCAATGATCGCTGAAGCGATTGCCAAAAGTGAGATGTGAAGCGACTATCCCTATATGAGATAATCCATATTGGAACGCCGTGTCGAGAAACAATTTCTTTGATGTAGATTCGGGTAAGGCATTCTATTTTATCGGTTTCCTTGATCGGAAGGAAATGGGCAGATTTTGTGAGACGATCGACGATCACCCAAATGGTATCGCAACCGCTCGATGACTTAGGAAGTTTGGTTATGAAATCCATGGCGATTTACTCCCATTTCCATTCAGGAATCTCGGGTTGTTGGAGTAAACCAGAAGGTTTCTGATACTCAGCTTTGACTTTTGAGCAAGTAAGACACTTGCTGACGTATGTGGCGATTTCAAATTTCATATTCGGCCATCAATAAAATTCCTTGACGCTGTGGTACATTTTATCGGATCCTGGGTGAATAGAATATTTGGATTTGTGAGCTTCATCCATCACCAAGTCTCGCAGGTCTCCAAAACTGGGTAACCAGATTCGGTTAGAGAGGTACCTAACTCCGTTAGGTTTGATTTCGAATTGTTTATCCATGCCTCGCAAGGCTTTGTTTTTGACGTTGTCGGGTTTCAGAGCTTCAAGTTGAGCAGCGATAATCTGAATGTTTAGATCATTGTGAATGGTCATACCGAGGCTCGGACTCGAAGTGCTTTTGTTCGTTCTTTTCGACTGAGGGCATCAGCAACTACATTTGCCTTACCCTGATGGTATTTGATCTCGCAATCGTAGTCGGTAAGCAACTCGACCCACCGACGTTGCCTCATGTTGAGATCCTTCTGATCGAATATGTGTTGAAGACTTTTGTGGTCAGTATAGATTGTGCACTTAGTGCCATAAAGGTAGTGTCTCCAGAGTTTGAGAGCGAAGACGACAACTCCAAGCTCAAGATCGTGGGTGGTGTAGTTCTTTTCATGAATTTTGAGTTGTCTAGAGGCTTAGGCAATGACCTTGTCTCGTTGCATCAACACGCAACCAAGACCTTGATGAGAAGCATCGCAGTATACCACGAAGTCATCGGTGCCTTCGGGTAATGATAGAATAGGAGCACTGCAAAGATTTTGCTTCAGTAGTTGAAAGGCTGACTCCTGTTTATCAGTCCAATCGAACTTTTTGTCTTTCTGAGTCAGAGTCGTGAGTGGTTGGGCTATTTTTGAGAAATTTTCAATGAAACGCCGATAGTACCCAGCAAGACCCAAGAATTGGCGTACTTCGGTTGGAGTTGTTGGTGCTTGCTAGCACTTGATAGCCTCGATTTTTGATGGATCAACGTGGATTCCTTGACTATTAACATCATGTCCAAGGAATTGAACGGATTGTATCCAGAACTCACACTTGGAGAATTTGGCATATAACTCCTCGTGTCTGAGTAGTTTTAGGATAGTTTTGAGGTGTTGCGCGTGTTCTTGTTCATTTCGTGAGTATATGAGAATGTCATCGATGAAGACAATGATGAACTTATCGAGGTAAGGTTTGCACACCCGATTCATAAGATCCATGAATACGGGCAGTGCGTTTGTTAATCCGAAGGGCATTACCCTGAATTCATAGTGCCCGTAGCGAGTTCGGAAGGCAGTTTTCGGGATATCGGTGTCATGAACTCGAAGTTGATGATAACCTGACCGAAGATCGATCTTTGAATAAATACTCGACCCTTGAAGTTGGTCAAACAGGTCATCGATACGCGGGAGTGGATATCGGTTCTTGACGGTCAACTTGTTCAACTCTCGGTAGTCGATGCACATTCTGAAAGAACCTTCTTTCTTCTTCATGAATAAGACCGGAGCTCCCCAGGGTGAAGAACTCGGTCTAATGAATCCTCTATCCAGGAGTTCCTGTAACTGGGTGGACAGCTCCTGGAGTTCGGATGGGGTTAATCGGTATGGTGCTCGGGCCACAGATGCATCACCTGGCACGAGGTAGATTGAGAACTCAACCTGTTTTGGTGGTGGGAGACCAGGCAGTTCTTCGGGAAAGACTTCTGTAAAGTTTCGAACGATGGGCACATCCTCAAGTCGCTTCTCCTCCGACTTTTTCTCCATGATGTGTGCGAGGATTGCCGAATAACCCTTTCTTAGAAATTTTCGGGTTTTTAAACAAGAGATGATGTTCAGTCTCGTCCTACCAGTCTCCCCCTATATGATCAAAGTTCTACCGGTGGCGAGAGGGATGCGAACGATCTTATCGTAACAAACGATTTCGGCTCGGTGTCTGGACAACCGATCCATTCCTATGATTACGTCGAAACTTCCGATTTCAACGGGCATAAGATCGATTGAAAAGGTTTCGTTGGCTAGGTTTAAAGTGCAATTAGGTATCACACTATCGGTTTCTATGAGTTTACTGTTCGCTAGTTCTACAGTATACTTAACATCTAGAGCAACAGGGGTGATGTCAATTAATGGGTAAAATTCATCAGAAATAAAGCTTCTATCAGCACCAGTATCAAATAGAATAGAAGCAGTTACGTTGTTGAGGAGAAACATACCCGAGACCACATTAGGGTCTTCGCGGGCGTCCCCAGAATTGAGTACGAAGGCTCTACCTCTAGCGTTGTTGTTGATGTTGTTGTTGTTGTTCTTCAGCTTTGGGCATTCATTCCTAAAATGCCCGGTGTTCCAGCATTCGAAGCAGTCTCTTGATGGCCTGGTGATGTTGTTGTTGGAGGCAGTGTTGTTGGATTTGGGGGCTCGACAATCTTTGGTCGGATGCCCGTACCTCCTGTAGTTGTTGTTAGGGGTATTGCATTGACCCTCGTGGTGGCGGTTACACTTGGAACAATAGGGTTTGTTCCCAGTATACCCGCGCTTGGGTTCAGTGTTGGAGGTGTAAGCTTGGATGGTGTTGGGTTTCTTGTTTGGTTGGTCGTGGTGTTCAGAGGATTTACGTTTGTTGCTGGAGGATGGGAGTGGTGTCTCACGGCTGACGACCATTGCCATGAGTTCATGAGCTAATCGGATTGCACTTTCGATAGTGGTTGGTTTAGATGAGGTGACGTTCCCCTGGATATTTTCCGGGAGGCTACGGATGTATCTCTTGATGCATTTCTCCTCCGGATCAACCAAACCCGGGCATAGCAAAGCGAATTGCTGGAATTTGGTGGTATATCCAGCAATGTCAGTTCCCTACACTGTCAAGTGCCAGAATTCTTCCTCCAGACGGTGCAGTTCTTCTTCGGGACAATATTTTCCCCTAAGCTTTTTCTTCAGTTCAGCCCAAGGAAGCTGGTTTGCTATCTCGATGCCCACAGAGTTTGCGTGGGTGTTCCACCACGTAAGTGCACCTTCCGGAAAGGTGTAGGCAGCAAACTTGACTTTGTTATCCTCAGTACAGTTGCAGAGGTCGAAGACGGATTCCATACGTTCAATCCACCTGATTAGACCAATATCACCTTCTGTGCCTTTGAAGTAGAGCGGTTTGCAGCTAAGAAAATTGTTGTAAGAGCAAGGTTTGATGATAGGAGTATTGTCAGCAGTGTTATCACTTCTCCTAGAGGTTCGGGGTGATTCCCGAGTAGCCAGGGCTTCAGCCACAACTTGGGAAACGAGAGCAGCAATTTCAGCATCGCTGTAACTTTTCTTTTTCGGCGGCATGATTCTTCAAGAAAGAAACAAGAGGTACATGAGAGTTTGCACCAGAATGATAATTGAGGTAGGTGTATATATAAAAGTGGTAATATACACATCACAATGCAATGACCAATAAGGTCGAATCATATAGAGAAATTGTCAATTGATATTACAGAGTTAAATGATTACAGACAATTTCGAGTTACGAGTTTCAAAAGTTACAGACTCAAAAGTTTTACAAAAGTGCCGGGAATTGTTACATCTGGTCAGATTACATAGGTCCTACTAAAACATAATAGAGTACTGATTCAACCTAAGCTAATCCTAACGTAGATTGAGTTATGGCAGTAGTGCCGTGAGATGGTCCACAGATTCTGCAAGTCTGCTAACCATTTGGAGAGCATCCTCGGTTTCCCTTAGACGTGTCTCACACTGATTCAACCTTGATTGTAGGACAGAGATTTCATTTTGGTTGCCAATCACTTGGTTGTGGACAACCTCCATAGTTTCGATGGTTTCACCCAGACGGTTGTCAAGGGTGTCCATGTTGCTGACGGTATTTTCGTGATCTTCGGAGACTTGATTGATATGTTTGAGTGATGGGAGTTTCCAGTTTTCGTTGGTTTCTTGGAGTTCAATGTCCATAGTATTAAGTCGCTGCTCGTGGTGGTGTAGCCTAGTGGCTAAGTCCGACAAAGCGGAGTGAGTGGGGTATAGGTCAGCTCGAGGGAACCTGGTGTTCCTCCTAGCTATCCTTGGGTTTCGCGATCCATACGAATGAGAGCGTGACAAATTGGGTGGTGTGTTTGCCATTCTGAGACAAAGTGTTAGAAAGAATGAGGCCTATATTCATATAATACATATATAATATAGCCTAAGATATTGTGTGGGAGCGAGGCCTATGTATGTATGTATGTATGTATATATATATATATATATATATATATCACCTAATAGCTTATTGAGTGTCTAGCACAGACATGTTTGAGTCCCGGTTCTCTCGAGGTCAGAGTCAACTAGTGTATCCTGTTCAGTCATGACTCCTTTCAGATCTCACATCATATTCTTTTAATTGTACATAGTTGATCAGGCTATGTTAAATTAAACTAATACAATGTAGTCGCTGAACCTAATCATACCTAATGATGAATACTGCCTAACGGTCTTAGTCTAGGCCCACTAAATGCAACCTAGTTCACTATAACCTTAGGCTCTGATACCAATCTGTCGCACCCTTAAATTCGGGTTGCGGAAGTGAATCGGGTCGAGACGCGACTAATCAATAATCACAACACAAAGATATAATGAACGACTCTATATGCGTCGTTTTACAATTTGTATTGATAAAACCAAAGTTTACATCAAAATATAGTTTACACTAGCTCAGTTTGAAATCGAGAGATTTACATACATAATTAATTTATACAAAATATAATAATGCAGCTAAATCTCTGAATGTTTGCATGCTGACATGAGCTAATGATTCCTGAATTAGGCTATCCAATCTACTGCTGGGTACCTCTGATACATGCTAAAATGGGTTAGCGAAACGCTGGTGAGCTCACAGGTTTGTATGTCAACACATATTGTATGAACCGCAAGATTTAATTGAATTTAAATTGCAATTAAGAAAAATAAAAGTTTTACAGCCATGAGCACATAGTTTGAGCTTAACTCGAGGTGTCAGGTCCACATTTAAGGTATCCTGATTGAGGTGCCTCCCACGAGTGCCTAATCTACACTCGTCTGAACAAATACTAGTACATCCGTTTACCTAGTTAGTGCATCCTAACCCGGACGAGGAGGGTCAATCCTATATGGTACCATATACTAATATTCACGCTACAACATATTACCAAACTATGCTGAGGAGGGCTTTGAAAGATTAGTGACATAACTCATATAGTAATTATTTGTTTTCGTACTTGCGTTCATATAGTTAAAATAAAACGAGCAATGATATCACACCCCTGAGTAAAACAGTAAAATAGGGGCTATGAGACTCACATGAGTCTTGAGAGTTTAAATTAATAAACTTGAGTTGATTAGCCGAAATGTGTTGTCCAAAGACTGGTAACCTGAGGGTGTCCACGACACGTGATGGTTATAAACGTGAGTAGGTATCTATAAAGACTACCTTGGTAATTGTTCGTCCAACTAGAACTTCCAAATTTCTACGATTTGATTATATTTTGAAAACTTGTACAACCCGTTGGTGATGATTTGTGATGTTAATAATAATCTCTGAACTCATTTCATTATACTTAATAAGGTAAGAAATCAGGTACGGGGGTCCGGGGGCAGCGCCCCTGGTAGCGGGGTCCAAGGGGTGGCAACCCCTGGCTGGGGTCGAGCTAATTAAAATTTGAATTTGGGTGAAATCAAGTGATAAAATTTTAGGTCTTGACACTTAGTAAAATCTGTGTTTTCTAGATTCCGTTTCATGCAACACTTAGGGGTTTCGGCGACACTTAGGAAAATGTCGCATAAAATTGTGAAATCTGAGTTTAGTGCGTCACTTAGGGAAGTGACGCATGGCGAGGCGTCACTAAAGTAGTGTCGGTTATCAGTGTCGGGTAAGGGCTCTATGCGTCACTAGGGTCGAGTGTCGGATGAAATTAGAGTTCAATTGTATGCGACACTTAAACAAGTGTCGTTGGAAGTGTCGGTAAGTAACGTTAGGCGTCACTGGGCAAGTGAAGGTTGTAAGTGTTGGGAAATAGGGGTTTTATGCGGCACATAGGCAAGTGACGCAAATTTAGGGTTTTATGCGTCACTTAATGCGGCACTTAAGTGACGCACGAAGTGACGCTACTGGTCCGGCCTATGCGACACTTATGTTTCTTCGACGGATTTTGAGCCAAAAATGTGTTTTCCGGTCACCGTTTGGTCCGATTCTTTTACCCAACCCTTAGATGGACATTTCAAGCTATTACAACAAACAATCAAGGGAAAATAATGGAAATCGAAGTGTTTCGGGATTTGTTGGGAACTTACAAACTTAACGCCGGAGAAATCCGAAAAGGTAGAAATGTAGATCGTGGCGAGGTGAACATTTTCTTCTAAATGATTCTTGAATTTCGAGGGCGTTTGACGGTAGTATTTGGCGGTTTTTAGTGGTGGTGGTTTAGTGAGAAAAGAGAGAAAAAGAAAGGAAAAGAGAGAGAGGGAAAGATGGAAATGAGGAAAAAGGAGGGAAGGGAGGGGGTTTTGGTGAAGCCTCCTCCTTTTTTGCCCCTGCGTTTGCGCTCCGTGCGGTGTTCATTTTCCGATCGTTTAAGCGTTTAATTATTTATTTTACACTTTTAAATATACGTTTCAAAATACAAATATTTATCCAATATTTTTCTCGAAGTATTTCATTGGATATTTAATGATCGGGTTTAAAATATAATCTTTGATTTGTTTGCGCGTTTAATATCTTGGCCGCGTAGAAGTTATCTGTACGATACGAAATAGGTTTGTAATATTATTAAAATAACATCTTGAATATGATATTGTTATTAAATAATGTCACGTTATTTAATAAATTTAGTCACCAACATCCGTATTTATTTGATTCAAATTATATTCGATTTGAATTGCATACAATTTAATCAAATCGCATAATCGTATATATTCATTAATATATATTTCGATACATTAATTAGCCTAACACGGAACTAATTACATGTATTAACAGTTGATTAGGCACTACTTACTAGTCCTAATTTGGCGGGTGTCACACTCTGTGAGGCTGCGATCTGGTGATGCAGATCCTGGGGACAATGCTGGATCAGGATCAGCAGCTGCAGCAGTAGGACCAATGGAAGGCCCGGCAGTAGAGACAACAGGTGGATCAGCAGGAAGAAAGAAGGACCATGGAGGTTGAGACGGTCCGGGATCTGGTCCAAGCCGTTAGGGAAGGGCGGCAGGTCTCGGAATCTCGAGCTACTCACAGATAGAGGACATGATGTCATGCTGGATGGAGAGTGTCTGAAAGGGGGCCCACGAAGCAGCTGGGTCAGCCATAGTGATACCGTACTCAAAAGTAGGCACGGGGGCTGGCAAAGGTGATGAGGGCCTCTCATCGGGCAACTCCTCGTGAGTGATCGGGACATCAGTCATATCCTCCTCAGTAATGGTCAGCATAGCCGCTCTCTGTGCTTTGCGTCTCCGAGGTCTGTGTCGTCTGCGTGGTCTCACAGCTACGTGATCAGTACCAACAGCGTCCATCCTGAAACAAGATAAAGTAAATAGGTAATGCTAATAGTGATAGTAAATGAATAACACTTATCTCAGATTTTTCAATTCGAAGTCAGATAAGTGGCAAACCTGCATTTTATTAGTTCAGGGATAACCATACTTAATAAAAAACTAATTAAGAAATAAAATGACATAATTTAATAAGGATAGGCTTGGGGTGCCTCCCCAGAGCACTTGTTTTACGAGTCTCTAGCTTGACTCTTTGTACCTTTCTGTCGACTCACGGTGGTTCAAAGATAAAGACATCTTCCCTGATGGGAAAGTCTTCGAAGTAATGCTTTAAACGGTGACCATTAACCTTAAAATTACCTTCTAGTGCCTCCAGTTCGACTGCACCGCAAGGAAATTCCTTTGACACTATGAATGGTCCGCTCCACCTGATCCTAAACTTGCCAGAGAATTTCTTGAATCGCGAGTTGAAAAGTAGCACCTTGTCTCCTGTTTTGAATCTTGAGGGCCTCAGCTTAGCGTCATGAATCCTTTTAGTTTGTTCCTTGAAACTTAAAGAACTGTCATATGCCTGATCCCTTAGTTCGGCTAACTCGTTCAACTGCATTCGTCTAACTGCTCCAGTTGTAGAAATATCTAAGTTGCAGTTCTTCAAAGCCCAGTATGCCTTATATTCCAGCGCAATTGGTAAGTGACATGCCTTGCCATAAACTAGACGATACGGTTTGGTTCCTAATGGCGTTTTATAGGCAGTCCTGAATGCCCATAATGCATCATCTAATTTTTCAGCCCATTTGTAGCCATGATTACCAACAGTTCTTTCCAAGATTCTTTTTAAAGCTCGATTTGTTGCCTCAGCTTGCCCATTAGCTTGGGGGTGATAAGCTGTTGACGTCTTGTGAGTGACACCATACTGTTGCAGAAACTTCATGAATTGAACGTTGCAAAAGTGTGTACCACGATCACTGATTATTTCTTTTGGAGTCCCAAATCAACTGAATAGCTTTTTGAGGAACTTGGTCACTACTTTGGCGTCATTTGTTGGAAGAGCTTGGGCCTCGGCCCATCTGGAGACGTAGTAGATTGCAACCAAGATGTACTTTTTACCGTTAGATTTAGGGAATGGTCCCATGAAATATAATCCCCAAATATCGAAGATTTACATGGCCTGGATGTTTGTAAGTGGCATTTCATTTCGAGCTATTATATTGCCATGTCTTTGGCAGATATCACAACGTCTTATCGTAAAAATTTCGAAATATGGTTGGCCAGAAAAAGCCGGCATCATACAATTTTCTGGCGGTCATGTTTGTACCGTGATGTCCTCCAGTAGGTCCATGGTGGCTTTGGTGTAAGATATGTTCTGCCTCATTCCCATCGACGCATCTTCGAATGATTTGATCAGGGAAAACCTTAAAAAGGAAAGGGCTGTCCCAATAGTAATATTTTATATCGTGGAAGAATTTTTGTCTTTGAGAGGTTGGCATTCCCTTAGGTACTTCTTTTCCCACCAAGTAATTGGCACAATCAGCATACCAGGGATCATTGGTAAATCGTGACCCTTGATAATACTTACCAACATGCATGAGTTGTTCTTCTGGAAACTGGTCTCGAATGTCCTTTTCGTGCAGCTTATCCATTGAAGGATTTTCTAATCAGCTAAGATGATCTGCCGTGACATTTTCTGCTCCCTTTTTGTCTTTGATTTCGATATCGAATTCTTGAAGGAGTAGGATCCATCGTAGAAGGTGAGGTTTAGCATCTTGCTTCTCAAAAAGATATTTCATAGCGGAGTGATCTGTAGAGACAATAGTTTTGGACAAGATTAGATAAGAACGAAGTTTATCAAAAGCGAATACTACCTCTAGCAGCTCTTTTTCTGTGGTTGTATAATTTTCTTGAGCGTCAGTGAGTGTCTTGCTGGCGTAGTATATTGGTTGAAATTGTTTCTCCTTCTGCTATCCCAAAACTGCTCCGACCTCGAAATCACTGGCGTCGCACGTGATTTCAAATGGAAGACACCAATCTGGAGCAACCATGACTGGTGCATGTACAAGCAGATCTTTCATAAAATCAAAGGCTTTGAGACATTCATCTGTAAAGACAAACGGAGTATCCTTTTCGAGAAGATGAGTCATAGGTCGAGATATCTTAGAGAAATCTTTGATAAAGCAACGGTAGAACCCGGCATGTCCCAGAAAACTTCAAATGGCTTTGACAAGGGTGGGTGGTGGAAGTTTTGAGATAGTCTCGACTTTTACCTTGTGAACTTCAATTCCAGCCTTGGATATATAGTGATCTAAAACTATGCCCTCTTTTACCATGAAATGGTATTTTTCCCAATTCAGAACTAGGTTTAACTCTTCACATCGGGCAAGCATCCTATTTAAGTTAGAAAGACAAGTGGTGAATGAATCTCCGAAGATCGAAAAATCATCCATGAACACTTCCATGCATTGTTCAATCATGTCGTGGAAGATTGCCACCATGCATCTTTGAAATGTCACCGGTGCATTGCATAAACCAAAAGGCATACGTCGGTAGGCAAAGGTTCCGTATGGACAAGTGAACGTTGTCATTTCTTGGTCCTTGGGATCGAGAGGTATTTCAAATTTGCCGCAGAAACGATCGACGAAATGGTAGAATTTGTTTCCTGACAATATTTCTAGCATCTGATCAATGAACGGTAAAGTGAAGTGATCTTTGCGTGTAGCTTCATTGAGTTTTTGATAGTCGATACACACCCTCCAAATGGTGACGGTTCGTGTTGGAATCAATTCGTTGTCTTTGTTAGCGATGACCGTCAAGCCTCCTTTCTTCAGGATGACTTGAGCTGGACTAACCCATGGGGAATCTGAAATAGGGTAAATCAAACCAGCATCCAGGAGTTTGATAACCTCCTTTTTTACCAAGTCTTGAATCTTCGGGTTAACTCTTCTTTGCCTTTGAATAGAAGGTCTGAAGTCATTTTCCATTAAGATCTTGTAAGTGCAGTAATTTGGGCTGATCCCTTGTATGTCAGAGATTTTCCATTCAATCGCTTTCTTATGTGACTTTAGAACCTCAATGAGTAGTGCTTTCTCCTCAGGCTTTAGATCTTTTGATATGATAACTGGTAACTGTGAAAGTTCCATCGAGAAAAGCATATTCAAGGTGTGAGGGAAGTTCCTTTAGCTCCAATTCGGGTGGTTCTTCAGTGGAAGGCTTCATTCTTTCAATTTCGTCTCTTTTAAGTTCGTCGTATGTTGTCTGATATTCTGACTCAACTGCAGGTGCCTCTGGAATGTCAGCGGATGCTATTTCAACCCATTCTGTATTGTTGGAAAGCTTATCTTTTCTCAGCTCGTATTTTACTTGGGAAGATTGAGAGATTGCATTATCTTTAGTGATTATTTCATTGTTGTTTTTAGTAAATGCGAATATCTAGAATTGAGCTGAAGAAGACATGCTAAAAGTGATCTCTGGATTCAAGTTTCTACAACTTTCAGAGAGTTGCGAATCGGATGGTTTAAGCATTAACTCCATTTCCCTGAGAGTCTTCAGAATATCTTCTTTTGAGAGAGATGAATCAGGAACTTCAGAATTAGGGTTTCTTCTCAAGAGAGTGACCGGAGTGCCATATCCAAGTGGTGCAGCAGTGATAGATCTGTTGGGCTGCAAGCTGGAATTCTTTAAGGGAAATAGTACTTCCTTTGATGCAGTGGAAGGATCTGAGATAGCCGACCATAGACCCGTACCTTCTTCACAGACTTTCCTTGTTGTGATGATAGTATTCGGAAGGGGATTAATGCTGCTTACTGCGAGGATTTCTTCCAAGTGTTCTTCAATTATTTCCTGCATAGAATCTACAAGACCAAGGTCTTCTCCCATAGGAAGTTTCATTAGTTTATCGACATTAAAGGTGACCTCTTCAGTTCCCACTCTAAGTTTTAAAGATTTTTCGTTTACGTCAATAACGGCCTTGGCAGTATTTAGGAAAGGTCTTCCAAGGATGAGTGGTACCTGGGCATCTTCCTCAATATCCATAACAATAAAATCAACAGGAAAGACGAACTTATCAACACGTACCATAATATCTTCAACAATTCCACGAGGGAGTTTAACTAATCTATCAGCTAATTGGATGGTCTTACGGGTTGGCAAAAGTTCACTTAATCCTAGTTTCCTATAAAGCGAGTATGGCATAAGGTTTACACTAGCTCTCAAGTCAGCTAAGGCGTTACTTATTTGAACATCCTAAAGGTAACAAGGAATAGTGAAATGACCAGTGTCTCCTAGCTTTGGGGGCAGTCCTTGTTGCATAATTAAAGAGCATTCTGCGTCTAAGGGCAAGTTAACTATTTGTCTAAGTTTTTCTTTGTTGGATATGAGTTTCTTAAAGAATTTGGCACAACTAGGCATTTCAACTAAAGCATCTAATAATCTGACATTTAAGTGTAGGCTTTTGAACATCTCTAGATATTTTCCAAACTGGGCCTCTTGTTTCTCTTTCTTAAGCCTGCCAGGGAAAGGTACACGTGTTGTTTTAGTTACTTCTGGGGCTTTGAAAGGTTCTGGTTCAGGAGAAGTGACAGGAGTATCAACAGGTACTGAATCAGTGGGTAGAGAAGCACTAGAAGGTTCGTCTAAAAGAATAACTACCGATTTCTCATTCATAGTCTCTTTCCCTCCTCTAGTGACTACAAGGATGTCATCATGGAAGACAGAATTGTAGATTGCTTCTTCCATTTGCTTCTCCTCAACATTTAAAAACAATCTTTTAATGTTATCCTCCATGTTATTAATTAAATCGTTTGAAATTCTAAGCAAATAATCAATTTGGTTTTGAAAATCAACAATTTGTTTATTTTTATTATTTTGCTCAACCATGAAGTTATTGAAAGTTGTATTGTTTAGACGAGAAGACAATTGTAAAGAAGTAGAGGGTGTAGAGAGAACTAACGATTGAGAGATAGGTTGTTTGGATGACCGCTGAGTGAAAGGTTCTGAATGAATGATTTGGTCAGGGGTTCCAAATGTGGCGAGAACATCTTCCTTGGACTTTGATCTTGAGAAGAGCCGTTGAGGTTTCCTCTTAGGTTCGGAAGAGTCTTGCATATCCTTTGTTGGTGCATCTTGGTGTGTCTGTCAGTTGGTCTATGTCTGTAATGCGTTTGATATGTAATTACGTTAGTTATAATGTTTGTATTAATTACATTTTGTGTTTTGGCGACACAAGGTCTTTGTGTCGCAATAGTTAACTTGGCGACACATCTTGTGTCGCATGAGTCGGCTTGGCGACACAGCTTGTGTCGCAAAGGTCAGATTAGGTCTAGTATAAATAGACACATTCGGCTCATTAGCTAGGGTTGACGAATTTGTGAGATCAGAGAGCATATTGTAACTGTTCTATTCAATATAAGCTGATCGACTTTTGGTACTCATTTGATATACTTTGTGTTTGATTTTTTGTTTATTCATTTAACGTTTGCTGTCAATCGTGGGATTCCACACTACGTTTGATTGTTAGGGTTCAGTTAGGTCCGACTACAGGGGTCCTACAAGTGGTATCAGAGCCAAAATCTCAGGATTTGGTGTTATTGAATCCATTTTGATCTCGGATAAAAACAACAAGTTTTAGTTAAAATCTTCATTGAAAGGTGCTTCAAAGGTGGTATTTGGCTTTTCTGGAAGATTTTGGGATTATTATTCATCCTCCATTCGTGAATTTTCGTTAGGTTATCGAAAATTTTTGATTTTAGGGATTTTTGGTCGCTGCTCAGCCGTTTTTGCAACATAACTTTGCGACATATCTTTTGTGTCGCGACTAGGGTTACTGCGACATAAGCTTGCGACTCAAGCTTATTAAGATTTGCGACATAAGCCTTTAAATAGGCGACATAAGCTTGCGACTCAAGCTTATTAAGATTTGCGACATAAGCCTTTAAATAGGCGACATAAGCTTGCGACTCAAGCTTCTTCTGCTTTGCGACATAAGCCTTTACTTAGGCGACATAAGTTTGTGACACAAGCTTGCAATATTAGACACGGTTTTCTTCCGTCGCTATTACTTTGCGACATAATTATTGTGTCACTTGACACTTTGGAGTTTATCTTTTCTGCGACATAATCTTTCTGTCGCTTAATCTTTCTGTGACACATACTTGTGTCGCATAACAGTTTGTTCTTTATCTTTGATTATTTTGCAGGTACTTTATAATGGCATCATCTTTAGCACATTCTATTCAATCTGTTGGAGCAATGTTGAAACAAAACAATGAGGTCGGATCCGGAAACAAACCTCCTATGTATATGCCTGGAATGAGTTACTCTGATTGGCGTCAACGCTTTTAGTCATTTGATGGACTCAATGATCCTGAAATGATGATATATTTAGAGGAAAGATATGAACGTCCTCTAAGAACAGGAGTCTTCAATGGTCCAGTTCCTGAAAAGTCAATTAAATCAATGACTCCTGAGGAACGTAAAGCTTTTGATATGGAAAGAAAAACTCATGCTGCAATCACTATGGCATTGCCTCAACCTATCATGAGACAATTGAGGCAACATAAGATTGCTTATGATCTCTGGAAAGCGTTTGAAAAGAAATGTGGTGGTAGTGATCAATACAAGAAGAAAAAGATTGATTTGATCAAGAAGCAGTACGAGGTTTTTGATATGCTTCAGGATGAGTCATTGGATGATCTGTGTAGCACATATTCCCAATTGGTCACTGAATTAATGGAAGGAGGTGTAGCCCTTGAACGTAATGATGTGAACAAGAAACTTCTTGATTCACTTCCTAAGAAGTGGCATACTCGGGTTCTCTTGATGGAAAGAGATGAGGATATCATGGACATGGAGCTCGAAGATCTTATAGGTCATATTGAGGCAGAGCTTCTTGAGATGCAAAGAAAGGAAACTAAGGCCACTTCACATCTCCAGAATCCAAAGTTATATGGAGTAGATTTTCCGGTATCTTCAAGCAAGTCTACAGGTACCGCATTCATCGCTAGCAATGCTAGTGGAAATGCATCTACAAGTATTCCATCAAGTGGTACTTACTTTCAAAGTTCAGGCATATCTTCTGGTGAAGATTATTCTTCCACGTTTTCAGCATTTTTAGCCTCTGCTGGTGACTTTTCTGATGAAGACTTTGGTCAAATTGATCAAGAGGAATTGGAGAGGTTAGATTTAAAATGGAACATGGCTATGCTAACAAGGAGGGTAAAGAACTTCTTGCAGAAAACTGGGAGAACCTCTGTGAACAATCCGGGTGAAAAAAGCTGGGTTTCAATAAAGGGAAGGTGAGATGTTATAAGTGTCAGAACTATGGACACTTTGCTCGTGAGTGTGAAAAGAATAAGACACCACCTTCAGGTCTTACCAAGCTTTCTCCAACAAAGGCAGAAGAAAAAGCTATGGTGTCAGCTGCTTTGATGCTGACAGAAACTCCATGGGACAACAGCTGGTCAGATGCAGCTGATGATGAAGAAGAGAACACTGCGCTAATGGCTGAGGTTCATGAGGTAGATGATGAACCTTTATCTTGTGTTTCATGCATTAAACTTACTAACCAGTTTAATAGGTGTAGAGAGGATAACGAACGCCTCAATGCTACTATCTCACAATTAACAGACAATAATGAAATGTTAAAAGAAAGTTATAAGGCGTCCGAAAAGAAATTAAAGGCTATTTTTGAAGAAAAGAAAGAACTAAAAGCCAAAATTTTTGAACAGCAAGATGAAATAGGAAGTTATGTAGATATGTTAACTTATGTTAAAAAGGAACTTGTTGATTCACAGGCTGAAGTTCTTACTTTAAATCGGAAATTATCAAATTTTTCGACGTCCTCTCTCGTCTTTGATGAAATTCTTCAAAAACAAAGGACAGATACTAAAAGTAAGGCAGGACTTGGTTATCACCATGTCCCACCTCCAAAAGACTATCTGCCTATGCCTCAACAAGAAATCATCAAAGATTTTGTACCTACTGTTCCTCAAGTAGATATAAAACCTGTTAAACCTGTTAAAGTAAGGATAAGTAGGCCTCAGGTTGGGAAGGAGGGACTAGGTTTTCATCAAGTCCCACCACCAACAGAGTATCATCAAGAAGATACGGTCAAAAATGTTAAACATGAGTCTAAAAAACCTGTAACTAGTATGCCTGAGCCAGTTAAGGCATCGACTAGTGAGCCTGAAAATTTGAAGGCTCCTAAGGTTGACTCAATTAAGAAGCTTGATGTCAGGGCTGAGCCATTTAAGCCCATGACTAATGAATCCATTGAGAAACAGGAAACTAAGGGTGAGCCTATTAAGCCTGTTGTATTTTCCAAATCTATTAAATCAGTTAATAAGTTGATTCCTCCAGTAAGTTTGAAGGAGGAAATTGAGATTGAGGATATAACCGATGAAGAATACGGTTATTTGAAAAAGAAGAATGTAACCAACGACCATCATATCTTCACCAGTGAAGGTTATGATGAGATTTATAAAATGAAAGGTAAAGCCAAGGATGAACCTACAAAGGAGATTTCTCAACCAGAAAATTTCAAATCTAATAAAAAATCTTCTAAAAATAAATCTCAAGGTTCAACTTCTGTTTGTACACATCAGTGTGCTTGTTCAGCACATCCATTTTTTGGCCGAGCTCAAAGGTTTATACCTAAATCTTCTGATAGTGTTGAGCAACGATCTTGTTTCTATTGCAAGAAACAAGGTCATTTGATTAGTCTGTGCCCATTGCTTGCTAAGAAGTATGGTCGAAGGGGAGATACACGAACCTCTAACTCTCAAAAATTTCCAAAAAAATCTATGAGAGGTTCTGCAGTTCCACCAACTACTTCTGAGAATAACAATATTGAGCCAAACAAAGTTAAACATGATAAACTCAATAATGTTAACAAGCAACCATCCAAACCTCAAAAGTTTTGGAAGATCAAGGAGTCATCTTCTGACTCTTCATCTGACAATGATTCACCAGGCAATGATTTCAATTTGCTAAAAAATAAAATTTTGACTGATGTAATCATTGTGGATGATGCTACTGGGTTACCCAAGTCTGTTAAGGCTTGGGTCTCCCTTACTCATTGATCTCTTTATTTGTGATGTCGCAGCAATCTGAAGCAGTTCAAAATAGTAGATGGTATATCGACAGTGGTTGCTCGCGACATATGACAGACGACTTATCTCTGCTATCCGAAGTCAAAGATTATGATGGGGGATATGTTGCTTTTGCCGGTGATAAAGGAGGAGTTATTACCAGACAGGGGACACTCACTAATGGGCTAATGAGTTTTGAAAAGGTTAACTTTGTAGAGCAGCTTACTCACAATCTGCTCAGCTTATCACAAGTGTGCGACAAAGAGTACACTACGGCATTTACCAAAACTGAATGCTGTATTTTGAAACCAGGATTTGTAATTATTGAGGAATGGGTGCTACTGAGGGCACCTAGGCAAAAAGACACGTATATTCTAGATATGAAGACTGTTGAAACAACCCAACATACGTGTCTACTTTCAAGAGCTCCTGAAAAAGAATCACTATTATGGCACAGACGTATGGGTCATCTGCACTTCAGAATGATGAATTATTTGGTGAAGCACGATCTTGTGCGTGGAGTTCCAAAGCAATCCTTTGGAATCAATGATCATTGTGTTTCCTGTCAAAAAGGGAAACAGCACAAGAAGTCCCATAAGTCAAAAGTGGTGAATTCTGTTTCAAGTCCTTTGGAGCTACTGCATATGGATCTTTTTGGACCTGTAAGTAAGAAGAGTATGGGAGGTTCTAAATACTGCTTGCTAGTAACTGATGATTACTCTCGCTTTTCGTGGGTGTATTTCTTAACTACTAAGGATGAAGTTCCTGAAATTCTCACTTATTTGTTTGATAAGCTCGAGAATCTATGCAATTTGTCAATTAAGAAGCTGCGATCGGATAATGGAACTGAGTTTAAGAATTCAACAATTGAGTTGTACTGTCTAAGAAAAGGCATTGATCATCAATTCAGCGCCGCACAAACTCCTCAACAGAATGGAGTTGCTGAACGTAAAAACAGGACACTCATTGAAGCCGCATGAACAATGTTGGTAGACTCTAAGCTGCCTATCTCTTTCTGGGCTGAAGCGGTGAGTACTGCTTGTTATATTCTTAATCGGGGTTCCGTGGTTAAAAAGCACAATAAAACGTCTTATGAACTGCTTAATAATCGGAAACCTTCGCTACAGTTTCTTGAACCATTTGGCTGTCCCTGCACCATTATGTACACAAAAGAGAGAGTTGCTAAATTTGGAGCAAAGTCTAGTGAAGGTTTATTTTTGGGCTTTTCAAATAACTCTCCGAACAAACGTGTGTACAACTTGGCAACTAAGCGTATGGAAGAACATTTTGAAGTCACGTGCTTTCGTTACTCTGAAAATCCGGAAGGAAAGGGACCAACACATCTGTTTAATTATGAGGCAATCTTTGATTCATTTAATCTGCCTAAGGAAGATGATGAAGTTGATCAGGTGGTCACATTACTTCATGGCCTCGATTTATCTTCAAATACTTCACAGCCATCAAAATCAAAGACTCTGACTGTTTCTGCTACTCCACCTCCTTCTCAACCAAATGCTGATGTTCCTGAATCATCAAAAAGAAATCAAGAATCATATACTGATGTTCCTGAGTTGTCCGATGATGAAGATGAACCGTTTGAGAATACGAGGGAGTTTGATTCGGCACAGGAAGCCGATTTCACAAATCTGGACTCTGTAATTGTGCCTGACGAGATTCCTAGTTCTCGCATTAATAAGGACCATCCAGTGGAGAATATTATAGGTCCTTTGGATAAGGGGATTCAGACAAGAAGTCAAGTTATTGCTGATACACATCCTGCATCCCCTTCTGACTCTTCTGAGTCTGCTTCTCTTGCATGTATTTCTGCTGAGGTTAAATCGTGTTTTATATCTCAGGTGGAGCCTAAACGTATAGAAGATGCTTTAAAAGATCCACACTGGGTTGAAGCAATGCAGGAGGAGTTGCAGCAATTCAAAAGGCTGCACGTTTGGGAATTAGTACTATTACCTAAGGGTGCACATCCAACATGCACTCAATGGGTTTATCGAATCAAGAAATATGATCGAGGGGTAGTCATTAGAAACAAAGAAAGGCTAGTAGTTCAAGGATTTCATCAAGTAGAGGGTTTGGACTATGATGAGGTTTTCGCTCCTGTTGCAAGATTGGAGTCGATTCGTATCTTCTTGGCCTTCGCGTCCTTCAAAGAGTTCATTGTTTATCAGCTTGATGTAAAGAGCGCTTTTCTGTATGGACAGGTTGATACCAATGTTAATGTGAAGCAGCCTCCTGGTTTTGAAGATCCGTTGCATCCAGAATATGTCTGTAAACTTAATAAGGCATTATATGGTTTGCATCAGGCACCACGACTGTGGTATGAGAGGCTTGCAACTCATCTTGGTGCATCTTGGTGTGTCTACCAGTTGCTCTAAGTCTGTAATGCGTTTGATATGTAATTATGTTAGTTATAACGTTTGTATTAATTACATTTTGTGTTTTGGCGACACAAGGTCTTTGTGTCGCAATAGTTAACTTGGTGACACATCTTGTGTCGCATGAGTCGGCTTGGCGACATAACTTGTGTCGCAAAGGTCAGATTAGGTCTAGTATAAATAGACACATTCGGCTCATTAGCTAGGGTTGACGAATTTGTGAGATCAGAGAGCATATTGTAACTGTTCTATTCAATATAAGCTGATCGACTTTTGGTATTCATTTGATATACTTTGTGTTTGATTTGTTGTTTATTCGTTTAACGTTTGCTGTCAATCGTGGGATTCCGCACTACGTTTGATTATTAGGGTTCAGTTAGGTCCGACTACAGGGTTCCTACATCCTTGACAACTTTAGAGATGGATTCGAGTTGAGTTCTCAAAGTGTCTAAGGCGTGAGTAGAAGTATCCTTGTTTTCTGAGATTGATCCATCTAACTCCAAGTCATGTTGATGCATCGTTATCGTCTCAATCAACTTCCAGGCTTCGTCTGAAGTATGTAGCATGAAATTTCCAGATGAAGCAACATTGAGGGTTTGTTGGTGATGAGGATTCAGACTGTTGAAGAATGTGTAGACCAGATTCGTTTCAGCCAACTGATGATTCGGACATTTTCTAAGCAAATTCTTAAATCGTTCCCAATCTGAGCTCAATGATTCAGTAGTTCCTTGACGAAAGTTAATGATTTCATTTTTGAGCTTAGGTTGTAGGGACGAAGGAAAGAACTTAGCTAAGAACTTAGTAGCCATCTCCTCCCATGTATGAATCGAATTGGGTTTGAGTTCATAAAACCATGTCTGAGCTCGGAAAGACAAAGAATAAGGAAACAGGTCAAGTCGGATGACTTCAATACTGGATCCGGTTTGTTCAAAAGAGTCGGAAATGTTGATGAACTCGTTAAGATGGGCGTTTGGATTTTCAACCGAAAGACCATGAAACTGACACTGAGATTTAAGTAAAATAATGAAGTGTGGCCTAATTTCAAAGGTTTCATCGGTTGGTGATACGATTGGTCCTCCTCGTCCCTCTAGCAGTGGTTTGGTTGATGAGGCGAGAGTGATACGATTTGCTATAACTTGTTTTAGAAGAGAGTAGGGTTTTTGGAAAGAAAAAGTTTAAATAAGGATGGAAAATTAAAAGCTAACTAACCTAGGGATAGAAACTGTAACTTCCGGATGATGTTGATCTTCCAAAAGGATCGCTAAATAACTAAGATAACTAAATTCCTAAAATCGGTCGTTGTAGTCCCCGACAGCGGCGCCAAAAACTTGTCGTGGGCCCAGTGGTCGGTCGGGTTTTACTCCGGTCGTTGAACCTTCCAATCAGGATGCGTGGACAGTGTGTTTTAAATTTGTAGAGCTAGGGAATCCTAAGCTATATACTACTAACGAACCTAAAAAAAGTAGTAAGCGGTATGTATGACTTAGGTGTGGTTCTTCAAACTACAACGGGCATGGGAGTCTAGGAAGTTTAATTATCTACGGTAATCTAGCTAGGGTTTTTAATAGTTTTGGATAGGTTTGGGTTTTTATAACTGTATTCTAACGTAAGGAAAAACAAAAAAAAAATACAAGAGGTTTGTACGGAGACTCGGACGACAGAGGATACGCGAGTGTTTACTATGAATTCGTTATATGTTATTGGTGAATAGTCAAGGGTAGGGCTACTAGGTGTGATGATTAATCCGGAAAGGATAGAAACATAATTAATGCAAAGTATTGTACCTACGACCGTTCCACAGCTTCCATACGTTTGTACTCCACTAACTGGTGTTTCCAGCACTATACCGAGTAATAGGGCATTTTACGGTTTTTCTGTTACATTAATTAGGGTTCCACATTACTCTCACAGATTTCCTATATCCTAATGAGCTATAACTACGAGCCTGTTAGATATCTAACGTAGAGTTATCCGCAATCAGATAACTATCATGTCACGTGGATAGCAGTAATAGAAGTCAAGTATACCGGAAGTTCTTCCAAAAGTACAAACCAATTTAACCGACAACTATCCTCAAATCTTGGTCCCCAGTCACTGTCATCAGAGACGTCTGTATCGTAGCGTGAATTGTTGATTGAACAAGAAGACGAACGGGGATAATCCCGCGGACCAAGTTGGGATAGTCGGGCTAACGATCAGTTAAATTGTTCAGCATTAAAAATATAAATCATCACAACTATTCCATTCATGTTAATCTACTGTGTTAACAATATTCCATGTCTGAAAACCTAATCATACAGTTACGGATAAGAACCAGGAGGATAACTCTAGCATGCATCATTCCTAGGGCAACAATCAAACAAGAACATGCAATAGGGTGACACATAACAGAACACCATAATCCTAAGCATAGTAGATAACCGATAATAAGATCATAGATATCCCGAAAGTTCTCTCAAAGATACCTAACAGCTAAACATGAATCTAATCTATCTCTAATCCTACGCTTCGTGTCTCTTATGATCTGTTTCAATCTAGAGAACACAACCACACCGAGTTCATTGATCATCAAGCATAGAATAGTTAGAGAATGTACCAATTGTAATTGGCCAAGTTCTAGTAGGAAGCTTCTAACCACAACATAAGTTGGATAGATAAACATTTAAGATTCAGTTTATAAGTTCATACACAGTTTAAAGTAACACAGACAGAGTAACAGCATGGCATGAACGTATTGACTATTCTAACATAACTACATAATAGTAAACACAAGGAAATGTCTAGCCTGACATTACATATCTAGCATGCAATCCTAAACAAGCATAAGCAAAACAACAGATGTTTAAAAATGAAAAGTAAGAGATATATAAATAGAACCTGATATGAATTTATTATAGATAGATCTTCGCGAATACAAAGTCTCGGAGCAACTCCGTACAAAAGCTAGAAGCTACCTCTACCTAACTATCTCTCTAACTAGCTCAATTCTAGAGAGAGAAACTAGAGAGAGAGGGATGTGTATGAGAGAGAAAGTGGAGAGGAAGAAATGAGAGTGAGAAAGGTGTAAGGTGTGTGGA
The DNA here is from genome assembly GCA_963422505.1 of Pseudognaphalium luteoalbum. Lineage (NCBI taxonomy): Eukaryota > Viridiplantae > Streptophyta > Magnoliopsida > Asterales > Asteraceae > Pseudognaphalium > Pseudognaphalium luteoalbum. The sequence continues at coordinate 58,153,168 of OY730196.1, forward strand.
AATCAGGAGGGGGTATCCCCTATTTATAGGCAAAGCTTAAGATCACACGTACAACTCGCGAAACAGCACGTACAAGCAAACAAAGCATAAATGGGGGGAGCAAGGGCCGTATACGGCCTACCTGGGGCCGTATACAGTATGCCAGGGGCCATATACGGTCTTGGTAGGGCCGTATACGGTCTACATGGCCGTATACGGGCTCCATCTTATTTCGTTTGTTGCTTAAAATGTCCGTATCTCCTTCGTTACGTGTCCGTTTGACCTGATTCTTTCGCCTGTGGCTTCGTAATTCCGTTACGCTTCTTATGATGCCAATCTCATGGAAATTGGATGTGTAGAGCTCGGTCGTTGACGAAATGACTTTTAATTGCTCTGAAAGTGCAGTGTCTTCTCCATCCTTTGGCCGTTTCACTTGATTCTTGATTTTTCCGTCTCGATTTTACCTATACCACAGATGGTAGAAGTTAGGAGGTGTGTCTTGACAGGAAACTGAGGGCGGAGGAATCGGCTTGTATTAAAATGTCATGTTTTGTGCATTATCCAAGTGTTTTTAGTGATTTTTGTCACACCGTCTACTTTTGAACCACTTTAGTGAATTTTAGTAAATAATCAATGTTTTGAAATGTTTTCACTAAAGATTGATCTACAAAGTGAGGAATAAAGCTTCTAAAAACATGAATTTTTACGTCACATCAGGTTCGTTCACACAAGGTCAAAGGGTTCAACATTTAAAGGAAATAGGTCAATTGATAAATCAAGGTTCAAAATAATTTTTGTTTGACTTGTGTATTAACAAGTTAAAAATGTTTTTTTTTTCAAAGTTTGAGATAGAAGAAAATTTTAATTTTCTACCTTCAATATTCTTCTGTAATAATGATTACACTAGTTGGAAGACTAGATTTGAAGAATTTATTGTGTTCAGTATTCTTGATTTGTGAATTTCCATTACTGAGAGGTATGAAAGACCAAGAGCAGAAGGGGAGTACTACGGTGTTGTTCCAATTAAACCAGTGAAACTAATGAATGAAAAGGAATGCAGGGAGTTTGACAAAGACAAGAAAGCCTTTGAGAAAATTAAAAGTTGCTTACCGGAAGATGTATTTGGAACTTTCACAAAAGCTGAACTTCTTACGACTTATGGGATGCTTTGTCAAAAAGGTTTGGGGGACAAGATAAGGTGAAATTGCTGACATACGATGATGGAATTAAGGAGGAATCAACACAGAAAGAAGATGCGTTTAAAGTTTTGCAATCTCAAGTGCAGAATATGGAAACTGAACTTGAAGAAATGCATTCAAAGATTCAGAGAATGGAAGAACGGATTCTAGAACTTGAGAATCAACAAATGGGACTAATGAAGCTACAAGAAGATCATAGTTTTTATTTGAAAACTATTTAAGATCTTCAATAACAACTCTCTCAAGACTCTCACTCCACAATACAACCTGCAAAGATTGTGAAAAAGATTTACGCAAGTAAATCTTGGTGTGAGAAAAAAATTCACAGTTTACTACTTATTCTTTGCAAAAGAGTTAGAAGTATTCTAAGAAATCACAACTAACCAGAACATTTGTTTATAAAAAGACTGATTGTCAAGATTCTGTAAAGGTTGACAATTCTAAAAGATTGGGTCTAAGACATCAAAAGAAGACAACAAAAAGAGTTTTGGAACCGATACGACCTTTTTCAGAATCAAGACAAACAAAATCTTATGCATGCACACGGACATAGACGTTTGCATTAGCACCTTCACGATGTCATCGTATGGTGTTAAAGTAACCAAAAGGTTTTATCTCTTTCTCCTAAAGGCGATCTCCTTCACGATCGATTCCACGTCAACAATTTTGATATGAAACATTGTGTATCTTTTCTAGATGGAATTCGATGTCCTTGGATTATGTTGACACAACTTATAAATGGCTGTCAGGGCTTTCTAAGCCGGTTGGAACCATACTCAGATGGGTTCCTAAAGTTGTTGCTACTTGATTAATACAAGACCAAGGAAGATAAAATCTACTGTTCAGGGGAAGTTATAATATATTCTGATGCTTATCAGAATAAAGAACAATCAGATTTTGTGAAGGATGGATGCTTGAAGATAACTCTCTCTCTCTCTCTCTCTCTCTCATCAAGCTCATCAATCAAAGCTAAATGTTGAAGATTCGAAGATTTATCCAAGCTATTGTCAAGGGAGAGTCTGTTAGAACATAACATTCTAACATTTTGTAACAATTGTTTGGAGAAAACATTTTAGCCAAGTTCGGATGAAAGACTTTCGGATGGAGTAAGTTTCGCATAGTTTAAAGTTTCGGATGAAGATACTTTCGAAAATACTTACCATACTTTAAAGTCTGGTAGATCGTGACCCTTGATAATACTTACCAACATGCATGAGTTGTTCTTCTGGAAACTGGTCTCGAATGTCCTTTTCGTGCCGCTTATACATTGAAGGATTTTCTAATCGGCTAAGATGATCTGCCGTGACATTTTCTGCTCCCTTTTTGTCTTTGATTTCGATATCGAATTCTTGAAGGAGTAGGATCCATCTTAGAAGGTGAGGTTTAGCATCTTGCTTATTAAAAAGATATTTCAGAGCAGAGTGATCTGTATAGACAATAGTTTTGGACAAGATTAGATAAAAACGAAATTTATCAAAAGAGAATACTACCGCTAGCAGCTCTTTTTCTATGGTTGTATAATTTTCTTGAGCGTCAGTGAGTGTCTTGCTGGCATAGTATATTGGTTGAAACTGTTTCTCCTTCCGCTGTCCCAAAACTGCTTCGACCGTGAAATCACTAGCGTCGCACATGATTTCAAATGGAAGACTCCAATCTGGAGCAACCATGATTGGTGCATGTACAAGCAGATCTTTCAGAAAATCAAAGGCTTTGAGACATTCATCTGTACAGACAAACGGAGTATCCTTTTAGAGAAGATGAGTCATAGGTCGAGATATCTTAGAGAAATCTTTGATAAAGCGACGGTAGAACCCGGCGTATCCCAGAAAACTTCGAATGGCTTTGACAAAGGTGGGTGGTGGAAGTTTTGAGATAGTCTTGACTTTTTCCTTGTCAACTTCAATTCCAGCCTTGGATATGCAGTGATCTAAAACTATTCCCTCTTTTACCATGAAATGGCATTTTTCCCAATTCAGAACTAGGTTTGATTCTTCACATCGGGCAAGCATCCTATTCAAGTTAGAAAGACAAGTGGTGAACGAATCTCCGAAGATCGAAAAATCATCCATGAACACTTCCATGCATTGTTCAATCATGTCGTGGAAGATTGCCACCATGCATCTTTGAAATGTCGCCGGTGCATTGCATAAACCAAAAGGCATACGTCGGTAGGCAAAGGTTCCGTATGGACAAGTGAACGTTGTCTTTTCTTGGTCCTTGGGATCGAGAGGTATTTCAAAATAGCCGGAGAAACGATCGAGGAAATTATAGAATTCATTTCCTGACAATATTTTTTAGCATCTTATCAATGAACGGTAAAGGGAAGTGATCTTTGCGTGTAGCTTCATTGAGTTTTCGATAGTCGATACACACCCTCCAAACGGTGACGGTTCGTGTTGGAATCAATTCGTTGTCTTTGTTAGCGATGACCGTCATGCCTCCTTTCTTCGGGATGACTTGAACTGGACTAACCCATGGGGAATCTGAAATAGGGTAAATCAAACCAGCATCCAGGAGTTTGAAAACCTCCTTTTTTACCACGTCTTGAATCTTCGGGTTAACTCTTCTTGCCTTTGAATAGAAGGTCTGAAGTCATTTTCCATTAAGATCTTGTAAGTGCAGTAATTTGGGCTGATCCCTTGTATGTCAGAGATTTTCCATTCAATCTCTTTCTTATGTGACTTTAGAACCTCAATGAGTAGTGCTTTCTCCTCAGGCTTTAGATCTTTTGATATGATAACTGGTATGTAACACCTGGTTAAAATGTCAAACTTTCACTCAAATTTAAACTTTAAATAATGGTATTTTTATATGCGATTATAACATAGTGTTCAAAAACGTAAGTCGTTTTAATTTAAAACTATTCTGGTAATTTAAAACCGCGCGAAAACAATCTATGAATATTTAGTTATAAAATAGTATTTTTATAAAATAATTCAACTCGAAAACATTTCAAATTATTATAAACGAATTTTAGAATTTAAAATACTATTTAAAATTACGATCAGGTACAAAAACACGGGCTTTAACGCAACAGTTGGGGACAACCCACCCCCTCTAAAAGTGAGGGTCGGCCTCCCTCCCCACCCCATTTCATGTTTTCATTTTCTTTCACTAAACACACACATCTATACCTCTATCTCTCTCTTTTCTTTCTTTAATCCTCAACCACATCAACCAACAACAACAACAAATCTACAACAATAACAACAACATAAACGAAATCAGCAACAACAACAACATCACCATCATCATCCTTGTATCATCTCCATCATCATCTTTGTGTTCATCATCTTCATCATCGTAGATCTTGACCTCTCAAATCGTAAGGATTTACTCTCTTTTCCTTGTTATTTCGAGTTAGAAATACTTAAAACAACATGTTTTAACATTATATCATCAAGATTTGGCCTAAAATGGGTTAGATCTTGGTTTTGGGTGAAAAATCGTCGAACAGCCCGTTGTGTCGCAGGGGACCAAAAACAGTGCTGTGACATAGCCTATGTCGCAGGTTATGTCGCAGGATGGATGTTGCTGCTTATGTCGCATCACTGCGACACAAATCCTTGTGTCGCACAAAAATAACCGATGTCGCATGTAGCGACACAAAGCCTTATGTCGCATTAAATTACGGATGTCGCACTTGGCGACACAAACCCTTGTGTCGTAGAACCCTTTTAGCGACACAATCTTTGTGTTGCAAAACACAGAACCTTGAAAACACATGATTTTCACTAAGTGTCGAAACTAAGATTTTGCCACTCAATTTTACTCCAAAATGGAATTTCAGAGCGTTTTTCACTACAGCTCGACCCCAGCCAGGGGCTCTGCCCCTTGGACCCCGGCAGGGGTTGCCACCCCTTGGACCCCGCTTCCAGGGGCGCTGCCCCCGGACCCCTGTACACACTTTTCAAACCTGAGCAACGAACGAATATTTGCACAACTCGCTTAGACAAATTGATTTGTCTCTTACTTATATAACCTCACGTGTTTAGGACACTAGGAGGTTACCCATTGGACGACACGCGTATCTTAGGATCGCTGACAACTCACAGGTGAGTTTCATAGCCCCACTCTTTCAACTGTTTTATTGTTTTCAGGGTGAGACATGCTCAAATTCTGTTTTCGAATTATAATACCAAAATTTTATAATTCACACTTATCTATATTACTGTTTGGTAATACGAATGTGTAATACTTAGGAATTGCACCCATTATATTGTCGTAGAACAATATCACCATTTAACCTTGTTAGGTTACCATTGCACACTGTTAGAGTGTCGACTAACAATCACCATCAAATGACATGGCTAAGTCACCATCATACATTGACCTTATTTTCGCGGGACAACATTACCAAATTCACTAGAACTGTTTAGTTCTACCTCCATTGGACAACAACTAGACTTTTACAGGATTGGTTTTCCTTTTAGGAACTAAGACTGCACATACGTTCAGGACTTCGAAATTGAAATTGAACTCAAGTAAACATCAACCCAAGATCTCCATATGCTTTCTAGGCTGAGACTAGGAGTATACAATAGTATCATATGTTAGTATAGATTCGTTACACTAATACAAAACAAATAGGTGATGATTAGTCATACCTAGGCATATTGCGAAACACATAATATCTAAGTATTGTATATACATATTTAGATACAATACGTTAATCTCATGCGTTGCATGACTCACGGTTACATGTGTTTGTTTGATTTGACTTATATATATATATATATATATATATATATATATATATATATATATATATATGTATACACATATTCATACTCAATATCGAGCACGTGGTGCTACATACAATTTACTTATGTATATAGATATACATACACTCTGACAAACACGATCATACTAGTCGGGCATGTCGTAGTACTGCCGGCTCTCATTTACTCAAGTTAGGCATGTCATAGTACTGCCGGCTCAATTTCAAACTTTGCTTGCGAGCAATTCGGTCGATGCCAGTTGGGCACACATCGATGCCACGGTAAAGTGGGCACAAAACGATGCCACGGTATTGCAGTGGGCACAAGTCCGATATCGCGATAAAGCGATACAATCGATGGATGAGCATGCTTATGCTCGTGATCCGCAACAAGTTAACGGGTCGGTGGGATTTCCACGCGAGGCCGTTAGCTCAATCATGTCCGGGTTAGCTCACACTAACTGGTCAAACAGACACAATAAATACTCAATCATGTCCGGGTTAGCTTACACTAACTGGTCAAATGGACACACTAAACATTTCAATCATAGTTTGCGGAACTATAATAATTTGCAATATGTCCGGGTTTGCTCACACTAACTGGTCAAACGGACACACAAAACGTTCAATCATAGATCTGCGGGTCTACAATTAACTATTGCTGGATGCAATACACTAGTTACTCAATCATAGTCTGCGGGACTACAATTTAGTTTTTGCTGGACACCACATATTATGCCACGGGGGCATCCTCACGCTTTAATACAACATAAGTAACATCATTACTCGTTAACATATGACGCGGTCATACAATCACACGATTCATACTTAGGCATGTATTGCCTCACGTCTATAGACTTAATTATACCTGATAGGTATCTAGGCATAGTATGCCACACTCTCTATGTACTTAGGTACACGTCACCACTATTTGGGTATGAAATACCCCGTTAGATGTATATACACTGGTATTAAAACAAGATAACAAAACAAATCAAAATCGTGGATTTTGAAACCATATTTCAAAACATACAAGATACATACTTTATGTTTCAATTATAAATCCTATGAACTCACCAGCTTTATAGCTGACTCGTTTTAGCATGTGTTCTCAGGTGCCCAGCATGATTAGGATTGCTACAAGATTATGCTAGCTCGAGTCGCATGTTTTCACAATTGGATTTCTCTGCATAACTTTTGTATTACAAATTATGTATTGAAATTATTTTGGCGAACTCGCAACTTGTATACACTTTTATTTTGGGAAATGTATAACTATTTTCAAACGTCTCATTTAGAGTCGTTCATTATTTACCTTTGTGATTGTGATATTTGATTTGGTAACACCCGACCCGACCGCTTCCGCAATCCAAAATTTGAGGGTGTTACATGGTAAGTGTGAAGTTCCTTCGAGAAAAGCATATTCAAGGTGTGAGGGAAGTTCCTTTAGCTCCAATTCAGGTGGTTCTTTAGTGGAAGGTTTCATTCTTGCAATTTCGTCTCTTTTAAGTTCGTCGTATGTTATCTGATATTCTGACTCAACTACAGGTGCCTCTGGAATGTTGGCTGATGCTATTTCAACCCATTATGTATTGTTGGAAAGCTCATCTTTTCTTAGCTTGTATTTTACTTGGGAAGATTGAGAGATTGCATTATCTTTAGTGATTATTTCATTGTTGTTTTTGGTAAATGCGAATCTCTGGAATTGAGCTGAAGAAGACGTGCTAAAAGTGATCTCTGGATTCAAGTTTCTACAACTTTCAGAGAGTTGTGAATCGGATGGTTTAAGCATTAAATCCATTTCCTTGAGAGTCTTCAGAATATCTTCTTTTGAGAGAGATGAATCAGGAACTTCAGAATTAGGGTTTCTTCTCAAGAGAGTGACCGGAGTGCCATATCCAAGTGGTGCAGCAGTGATAGATCTGTTGGGCTGCAAGCTGGAATTCTTTAAGGGAAATAGCACTTCCTTTGATGCAGCGGAAGGATCCGAGATAGCCGACCATAGACCCATACCTTCTTCACAGACTTTCCTGTTGTGATGATAGTATTCGGAAGGGGATTAATGCTGCTTACTGCGAGGATTTCTTCCAAGTGTTCTTCAATTATTTCCTGCATAGAATCTACAAGACCAAGGTCTTCTCCCAAAGGAAGTTTCATTAGTTTATCGACATTAAAGGTGACCTCTTCAGTTCCCACTCTAAGTTTTAAAGATTTTTCGTTTACGTCAATGACGGCCTTGGCAGTATTAAAGAAAGGTCTGCCAAGGATGAGTGGTACCTGGGCATCTTCCTCAATATCCATAACAACAAAATCAACAGGAAAGATGAACTTATCAACACGTACCATAATATCTTCAACAATTCCACGAGGGAGTTTAACTAATCTATCAGCTAATTGGATGGTCTTACGGGTTGGCAAAAGTTCACTTAATCCTAGTTTCCTATAAAGCGAGTATGGCATAACGTTTACACTAGCTCTCGAGTTAGCTAAGGCGTTACTTATTTGAACATCCTGAAGGTAACAAGGAATAGTGAAACGGCCAGTGTCTCCTAGCTTTGGGGGCAGTCCTTGTTGCATAATTAAAGAGCATTCTGCATCTAAGGGCAAGTTAACTATTTGTCTAAGTTTTTCTTTGTTGGATAAGAGTTCCTTAAAGAATTTGGCACAACTAGGCATTTCAACTAAAGCGTCTAATAATCTGACATTTAAGTATAGGCTTTTGAACATCTCTAGATATTTTCCAAACTGGGCCTCTTGTTTCCCTTTCTTAAGCTTACCAGGGAAAGGTACACGTGTTGGTTTAGTTACTTCTGGGGCTTTGAAAGGTTCTGGTTCAGGAGAAGTGATAGGAGTATCAACAGGTACTGAATCAGTGGGTAGAGAAGAACTAGAAGGTTCGTCTAAAAGAATATCTACCGATTTCTCATTCTTAGGCTCTTTCCCTCCTCTAGTGACTACAAGGATGTCATCATGGAAGACAAAATTGTAGATTGCTTCTTCCATTTGCTTCTCCTCAACATTTAAAAACAATCTTTTAACGTTATCCTCCATGTTATTAATTAAATCGTTTGAAATTCTAAGCAAATAATCAATTTGGTTTTGAAAATCAACAATTTGTTTATTTTTATTGTTTTGCTCAACCATGAAGTTATTGAAAATTGTATTGTTTAGACGAGAAGACATTTGTAAAGAAGTAGAGGGTGTAGAGAGAACTAACGATTGAGAGATAGGTTGTTTGGATGACCGCTGAGTGAAAGGTTCTGAATGAATGATTTGGTCAGGGGTTCCAAATGTGGCGAGAACATCTTCCTTGGACTTTGATCTTGAGAAGAGCCGTTGATGTTTCCTCTTAGGTTCGGAAGAGTCTTGCATATCCTTGACAACTTCAGAGATGGATTCGAGTTGTGTTCTCAAAGTGTCTAAGGCGTGAGTAGAAGTATCCTTGTTTTATGAGATTGATCCATCTAACTCCAAGTCATGTTGATGCATCGTTATCATCTCAATCAACTTCCAGGCTTCGTCTGAAGTATGTAGCATGAAATTTCTGGATGAAGCAACATTGAGGGTTTGTTGGTGATAAGGATTCAGGCTGTTGAAGAATGTGCAGACCAGATTCGTTTCAGCCAACTGATGATTCGGACATTTTCTAAGCAAATTCTTAAATCGTTCCCAAGCTGAGCTCAATGATTCAGTAGTTCCTTGACGAAAGTTAATGATTTCATTTTTAAGCTTAGTTTGTAGGGACGAAGGAAAGAACTTAGCTAAGAACTTAGTAGCCATCTCCTCCCATGTATGAATCAAATTGGGTTTGAGTTCATAAAACCGTGTCTGAGCTCGGAAAGACAAAGAATAAGGAAACAGGTCAAGTCGGATGACTTCAATACTGGATCTGGTTTGTTCGAAAGAGTCAGAAAAGTTAATGAACTCGTTAAGATAGGCGTTTGGATTTTCAACCGAAAGACCATGAAACTGACACTGAGATTTAAGTAATTTAATGAAGTGTGGCCTAATTTCAAGGGTTTCGTCGGTTGGTGATACGATTGGTCCTCCTCGTCTCTCTAGCAGTGGTTGGGTTGATGAGGCGATAGTGATACGGTTTGCTATAACTTGTTTTAGAAGAGAGTAGGGTTTTTGGAAAGAAAAAGTTTAAATAAGGATGGAAAATTAAAAGCTAACTAACCTAGGGATAGAAACTGTAACTTCCGGATGATGTTGATCTTCCAAAAGGATCGCTAAATAACTAAGATAACTAAATTCCTAAAATCGGTCGTTGTAGTCCCCGACAGCGGCGCCAAAAACTTGTCGTGGGCCCAGTGGTCGGTCGGGTTTTACTCCGGTCGTTGAACCTTCCAATCAGGATGCGTGGACAGTGTGTTTTAAATTTGTAGAGCTGGGGAATCCTAAGCTATATACTACTAACGGACCTAAAAAAAGTAGTAAGCGGTATGTATGACTTAGGTGTGGTTCTTCAAACTACAACGGGCATGGGAGTCTAGGAAGTTTAATTATCTATGGTAATCTAGCTAGGGTTTTTAATAGTTTTGGATAGGTTTGGGTTTTTATAACTATATTCTAATGTAAGGAAAAACAAAATAAAATAAAAGAGGTTCGTCTGGAGACTCGGACGACAGAGGATACGCGAGTGTTTACTATGATTTCGTTATATGTTTTTGGTGAATAGTCAAGGGTAGGGCTACTAGGTGTGATGATTAATCCGGAAAGGATAGAAACAAAATTAATGCAAAGTATTGTACCTACGACCGTTCTGCGGCTTCCATACGTTTGTACTCCACCAACTGGTGTTTCCAGCACTATACCGAGTAATAAGGCATTTTACGGTTTTTCCGTTACATTAGTTAGGGTTCCACATTACTCTCACAGATTTCCTATATCCTAATGATCTATAACTACGAGCCTATTAGATATCTAACGTAGAGTTGTCCGCAATCAGATAACTATCATGTCACGTGGATAGCAGTTATAGAAGTCAAGTATACCGGATGTTCTCCCAAATGTACAGACCAATTTAACTGACAACTATCCTCAAATCTTGGTCCCCAGTCACTGTCATCAGAGACGTTGTATCGTAGCGTGAATTGTTGATTGAATAAGAAGATGAACGGGGATAATCCCGCGGACCAAGTTGGGATAGTCGGGCTAACAATCAGTTAAATTCTTTAGCATTAAAAATATAAATCATCACAACTATTCCATGCATGTTAATCTACTGTGTAAACAATATTCTGTATCTGAAAACCTAATCATAGAGTTACGGATAAGAACCAGGAGGATAACTCTAGCATGCATCATTCCTAGGGCAACAATCAAACAAGAACATGCAATAGGGTGACACATAACAGAACACCATAATCCTAAGCATAGTAGATAACCGATAATAAGATCATAGATATCCCGAAAGTTCTCTCAAAGATACCTAACAGCTAAACATGAATCTAATCTATCTCTAATCCTACGCTCCGTGTCTCTTATGATCTGTTTCAATCTAGAAAACACAACCACACCGAGTTCATTGATCATCAAGAATAGAATAGGTAGAGAATGTACCACTAGTAATTGGCCAAGTTCTAGCAGGAAGCTTCTAACCACAGCATAAGTTGGATAGATAAACATTTAAGATTCAGTTTATAAGTTCATACACAGTTTAAAGTAACACAGACAGAGTAACAGCATGGCATGAACGTATTGACTATTCTAACATAACTACATAATAGTAAACACAAGGAAATGTCTAGCCTGACATTACATATCTAGCATGCAATCCTAAACAAGCATAAGCAAAACAACAGATGTTTAAAAATGAAAAGTAAGAGATATATAAATAGAACCTGATATGAATTTATTATAGATAGATCTTCGCGAATACAAAGTCTCGGAGCAACTCCGTACAAAAGCTAGAAGCTACCTCTACCTAACTATCTCTCTAACTAGCTCAATTCTAGAGAGAGAAACTAGAGAGAGAGGGATGTGTATGAGTGAGAAAGTGGAGAGGAAGAAATGAGAGTGAGAAAGGTGTAAGGTGTGTTGAAATGAGGAGGGGGTATCCCCTATTTATAGGCAAAGCTTAAGATCACACGTATAACTCGCGAAACAGCACGTACAAGCAAACGAAGCACAAATGGGGGGAGCAAGGGCCGTATACGGCCTACCTAGGGCCGTATACGGTATGCTAGGGGCCATATACGGTCTTGGTAGGGCCGTATACGGTCTACAGGGCCGTATACAGGCTCCGTCTTATTTCGTTCGTTACTTAAAATATCCGTATCTCCTTCGTTACGCGTTCGTTGGACCTGATTCTTTAGCCTGTGGCTTCGTAATTCCGTTACGCTTATAATGATGCCAATCTCATGGAAATTGGATGTGTAGAGCTTGGTCGTTGCCAAAATGACTTTTAATTGCTCTGAAAGTGCAGTGTCTTATCCGTCCTTTGGCCGTTTCACTTGATTCTTGATTTTTCCGTCTCGATTTTACCTATACCACAGATGGTAGAAGTTAGGAGGTGTGTCTTGACAGGAAAATGAGGGCGTAGGAATCGGCTTGTATTAAAATGTCGTGTTTTGTGCATTATCCAAGTGTTTTTAGTGATTTTTGTTACATCATCTACTTTTGAACCACTTTAGTGAATTTTAGTAAATAATCAATGTTTTGGAATGTTTTCACTAAAGATTGTTCTACAAAGTGAGGAATAAAGTTTCTAAAAACATGACTTTTTACGTCACATCAGATTCGTTCACACAAGGTCAAAGGGTTCAACATTTAAAGGAAATAGGTCAATTGATAAATCAAGGTTCAAAATAATTTTTGTTTGACTTGTGTATTAACAAGTTAAAAATGTTTTTTTTTTCAAAGTTTGAGATGGACGAAAATTTTAATTTTCTACCTTGAAGATTCTTCTGTAATAAGGATTACACTAGTTGAAATACTAGATTTGAAGAATTTATTGTGTTCAGTATTCTTGATTTGTGAATTCCCATTACTGAGAGGTATGAAAGACCAAGAGCAGAAGGGGAGTACTACGGTGTTGTTCCAATTAAACCAGTGAAACTAATGAATGAAAAGGAATGCAAGGAGTTTGACAAAGACAAGAAAGCCTTTGAGAAAATTAAAAGTTGCTTACCGGAAGATGTATTTAGAACTTTCACAAAAGCTGAACTTCTTACGACTTATGGGATGCTTTGTCAAAAAGGTTTGGGGGACAAGATAAGGTGAAATTGCTGACATATGATGATGGAATTAAGGAGGAATCAACACAGAAAGAAGATGCGTTTAAAGTTTTGCAATCTCAAGTGCAGAATATGGAAACTGAACTTGAAGAAATGCATTCAAAGATTCAGAGAATGGAAGAACGGATTCTAGAACTTGAGAATCAACAAATGGGACTAATGAAGCTACAAGAAGATCATAGTTTTTATTTGAAAACTATTCAAGATCTTCAACAACAACTCTCTCAAGACTCTCACTCCACAATACAACCTGCAAAGATTGTGAAAAAGATTTACGCAAGTAAATCTTGGTGTGAGAAAAAAATTCACAGTTTACTACTTATTCTTTGCAAAAGAGTTAGAAGTATTCTAAGAAATCACAACTAACCAGAACATTTGTTTATAAAAAGACTGATTGTCAAGATTCTGTAAAGGTTGACAATTCTAAAAGATTGGGTCTAAGACATCAAAAGAAGACAACAAAAAGAGTTTTGGAACCGATACGACCTTTTTCAGAATCAAGACAAACAAAATCTTATGCATGCACACGGGCATAGACGTTTGCATTAGCACCTTCACGATGTCATCGTATGGTGTTAAAGTAACCAAAAGGTTTTATCTCTTTCTCCTAAAGGCGATCTCCTTCACGATCGATTCCACGTCAACAATTTAGATATGAAACATTGTGTATCTTTTCTAGATGGAATTCGATGTCCTTGGATTATGTTGACACAACTTATAAATGGCTGTCAGGGCTTTCTAAGCCGGTTGGAACCATACTCAGATGGGTTCCTAAAGTTGTTGCTACTTGATTAATACAAGACCAAGGAAGATAAAATCTACTGTTCAGGGGAAGTTATAATATATTCTGATGCTTATCAGAATAAAGAACAATCAGATTTTGTGAAGGATGGATGCTTGAAGATAACTCTCTCTCTCTCTCTCTCTCTCTCTCATGAAGCTCATCAATCGAAGCTAAATGTTGAAGATTCGAAGATTTATCCAAGCTATTGTCAAGGGAGAGTCTGTTAGAACATAACATTCTAACATTTTGTGACAATTGTTTGGAGAAAACATTTTAGCGAAGTTTGGATGAAAGACTTTCGGATGGAGTAAGTTTCACATAGTTTAAAGTTTCGGATGAAGATACTTTCGGAAAAAAAACATGAGCTTGCATATGCATTGTGTTGATTACAAGGTTTATGATATATGTTCTTCAATCACAGCTTATTACAAGGTTTATGATATATGTTCTTCAATCACAGATTATTGATTTCATTTGTGTTCTTCATTAGTCTCTCATTTTCTTGTTCATCAATTCGATTTACTCATTCCACAAAGTAAATTGAATCCGAATCAACGTTAGATCCTGTAGCTACGGTTTTCAGTTCGCTCAACTAGTATGTCCAAATAAGTTTGTTTTTCAAAAACGTGTACGACCCGTTGGTGAAGGTTTTGTAATAATAATTCTCAAAATACATCATTATTAAGTTTATTTCGTTGTATACTTTACAATAGTATATGTCGGGTGTTATCGAGTTGTGTTTGCATGTAGTCATTGGTTGTTACGCGAGTTAGATACCAAAATAAGATTTTCAATTTTGGTCCAAAGGTTGTAAGTGTCGGTTTTTCGTTCGGTTAATGTTTTGAAGTCTCGTTTTGGTCCTAGTCCAATTTTAAATTACCCAAACCCATCTAGTTACAATTTTAGCCAAAAATAGTTTGGTCAACGTTTTTAGAAAACGAGCCCCGTTTTTGTTGACTTGATCAAACCTACTCGGTTTGACCCGAAACTTTTTCCCAAACCTTAGATATGTTTAAAAGTCATAAATATTCAGTTTCATCACTTGTATCATGTTCTAAAAGTGTCGGTTTTTATTTTGCACCCAAACAGTCTCGGTTTCGTTTTCGGCATAAATTATACGTTTTTGTCGGTTCGATTTCAAGAATCATAAATCTGTAATAAAAATCCAAGAAAATCACAGATGATCCCCAAGGTCTTAACTACTTTCATTAATTTTTTTATAATTTTTAAGAAAGTCTAAGTATTTCTAAGAATTACGTTTGTCCTCTGAGTTCTAAAAGTTGACCAATCTGCACATATGCAAGAAGTTATAATTACTGAGCAAAATCTACACATTTTTAGAAAACGTCATTCAAATGACTTTTGTACCTACCATATTTTGTGAGATATTGGCAGAGGTTTCAAGTCATTTACTGATTTGTAGTTCCAGTTATGACCAAAACCATAAGACCCAATTTCTGACTTTTTTGGGCAGATTATACACATGTTTTCATAAAAATTATTTCAAGTACTAAATGGACTCTAAAAATATTGGGACTACTTGGAAATGTTAGCTAACATCTTAAAATTAATCTTAGCCTTTTGAATCATCCATTTTCGTTAAGTATTGAGTGAGAAACACTAAGATGAATTTTGTAACACCCCCGAATTTATATGTTTAGCGGAAGCAAGCTTTGGGGTGCTACTAATCAAATATCAATAGCACAAGGATAAAGAAAACGACATATATATGCAACGTTTGAAAAATAGTTACAATTCATAGATACAAAGTTTGAAAACATAGTATTTTCGGTTACAAAATGTAGTATCCTAGAGTCCACGCGTGTAGCGGGAGATTCTATTACATAATCATAATGTACAAAAGATAATGCTAAGAATCTCCGTTATATGCAATGTAGAAATCATGAGACTCTAGCTAGTATCTAGGGGTAAACATACTCCATCTGTGTACCTGAGATACAAAGCTAAAAAGGTCAACCAAAAGGTTGGTGAATCTTACAGGTTTAGTAATAAGTAATTATTATGAACCACAGTATGTACCAGTATTGCTATCAGTAAAATAAGTAAATCAGTAAATCATCACAAGTGCCATGAGCTCACAAGTTGAAGCTTAACAGTGTAGTGTGAATGGTATAGTTAAGTACAACATCACGTACCCCCATGAGTGCTATCCGAACACCCATATATAACAAGTATCAAACGCCCGTTTCTACGGAACGGTTTGTGGTAGCGCTACTACCCCAGGCGGGGATTGTCAGTCCCGAATGGATCCATCCTACTAATGCTCGCGCTTAAGTCTATAACTAACAACTTATGATAGGAGGTTTTCAGTGGATAAACAGTAACTCATGCATTGTATGTAAAAAGCAATGAAATCAGTTTAGTACATCGTGTTCATACGTAAAACAGTTGCTAAGTATCTCACCCCAAAGTATAAAAACAGTAAAATGGGGCTGTATGACTCACCTGAGCCTAGCGAGTAAGTAGGCGAAATCAAGTAAATAACGCAATTGTACGTCCGTGTTTCGGTTCTCAGTACCCTGCAACCTTATGGCGTCCGAAATACACAAGGTTGTAAGTAAATAAGTAATTAAGTTGGTGTTCTGAAAGATCACCCATGCTAGTTGCCCATTCAAATAGAAAATGTCCAAGTGGTTGTTTGTATGTTTGTAATCGTGTGAGTTGGAAATTTATTATGGCCCGTTGGTGATGGTTTGTAACAACAATTCAAGAATTATCATTGTTTTGTGTCTTGTTAAGTCGTTTCCTTGTAAAGTGTATTTATAAGTCGGCCATTCGTATCGCGACATGGAGGTATTATCGAATGTGAGCTACGATAACACTTTCACTCTTTTCATTTCTGCTACATCGCTTTGTTAAAAATCGCATTTGTAATTTAAAAATCGGGGGGGAAAGTTTACCTAGTCTAGCTGCGGACTGAGATTGGGCTGCGAACTGAGTTTGCGATGCAAGTTGAGTTTGGCTCGCAAGGCAGCGGGCTGCGAACTGATTTTGCGATGCGAGTTGAGTTCGGCTCGCAAGGCAGTAGGCTGCGAACTGAGTTCGGTTTGCAGCATATGGTTCGGTTCGCAAACGTCGACTCGCAGGTCGACTCGCAAGTCAGTTCGCAAGTCAGTTTGGTTCGCAAATTTGGGTCCGCGAGTTCAATCTCGGTTCGCAGCTCGATCTGCGAGCTGAGACACATCTCAGTTCGCAGACGCTGCTGTAAGTACAAATCGGTCCTAAAAACGCATTTCGACTTGATTTTTGGACATAATCTTCTTGGGCAAATGTTCTAGCATGAAAATCTAAGCTTTTCAAGTAATTTAAAAGAGTGTTGAGGCTTCTTACCATGAAATTCGAAATTGAGGTATGGTGGAGATGGAGGTGATCTTGGTGCTTGTTCTTGAAGAAAGATGATGATGATGAGCGATTTGGTGGTGATGTTGTTGATGTTGCTGTTGCCGATTTCAAGGGGAAAAGAAGAGAGGGTTTTGAGAGGAGAAAGTGAGTTTTAGGTGTAAGTGTGTGTGTAAAGTGAGGTGAAGTGGGGAGGGGAAAGAGATTAAAAGGGTTGGGTCTTGGGTTGGCGGGTTGGGGTCAGCGGGTCTGGGCCGACCCACTCGGGTCTCGGTTTCGCGTATTTTAGTTTCCGAATGTCGTGTTATGTTCCGTAGTTATTTAATTGTGAAGTCTTCGTAAGATTTGTAAATATGTCAAGTATACCCGCAATATTTATTTAACTGAAGTATTTTATCAACACACTTTATTTCAAGTTGTAAACTTATAAAAACTTAATTTTTGTTACTAATATCTCGTTGGGGTGCGTTTCGTGCGGTTTTGTCGCGTAGAATATCATTTAAACAATATGATATTGCGTAATATATTATCGTAATATATTATAGTAAACAATGTTTGTTTGGATAATTCCACGTTATTTATAAATTTTGTCACCAACGCCCTAATATGGATGTATCAGGTTAAACCCGGTACATTGTTAGCACGATTTAAACGAATCGTGTACCCGCATATGAATTTTCACTAAGTCCCATGTACGTTTAGCCCAACGTGTCTAAATACACGTAATAATCTCGCGATTAGGCACAGTAATGATAGCCTAAAATGCCAGGTGTTACATTCTCCCCCTGTTGGAAGAATTTTGTCCCGAAGTTTATTCGAGGTAGTAGTATGTACGTTTTCTAAGAAGGCCTTGAAGTATGCTAAGTTTTGTCATAAATGTCTCCGGTTGCCTTCCTCCCCCTTGTTAGAATAGGAGAGAGAGGGCTACAATGTGTCTGGCCGTTACGTTCAATGGACGGGGTCGGTCGGTAAATCAGTGGGGTGTAGCTACAATTTGCACTAGTAGCCTAAAGTAGCTTGTAACTTCTACTGCGTTCGTAACGGTGGTGACAGTCTGTAGCATCAGAGAGTGAATTATTTCTAAAGGTATAACGTACCCGCAGTAGTGTTCGAGTCATGCTTGGCCTCATGGATGCCGTCTTTAGTAGTTAGTAGTGGACAACTAATCTTTTTATGCCCAGTATTTCCGCACTTGAAGCATAATCTCAATGCTTCCTAGTTTGTGTCCCTTTGAGGGAATTTGCAATTCTGGACCTGGTGTCCAAACGTGTTGCATCTGCTGCAAGGAGGGATGCATGGTCCCTTATGATGTTGTTTGCATAAGGTGCAGTAGGGTAGATTTCCCTTATATGTTCTCCCCTTAGATTCAGTAGTGAGAGTTTGAGTTATTTTTTCCCTTTTTGTTCGGGGCTGAGTAAAGTCTGTGTTGGAGCTCCCTCCCGGGTTCCCTTTGAGGTTTGTCAATTGAGCTTCGGTATCCTTTGCCATAGGAATATTAGCTTGAGCTTTTTGTGATACTGAGTTAGAAACTAACTGAAGCACATCTCCCAGAGTTGGGCACAAGTATCTTAATTGTTCCCAATAGAATTCTAAAGTTCGCAGGCGCAATCCTTGCTCGCTGGTGAGTCGGCGTAGATCAGTGATTTCCTCCTGAACAGTAGCTAGTTGATTGCGTAATGCCTTCATTGTTTCGTCGGTATGCTTAGAGTTGTCAGTGTTTACATTGACAATGATCGGAGCAGTAACAGTAGGAGGAGTGGTGATAGTAGTGGTCGTGATTTGGTTATCAGTAGCAGGATTTGAAAGGGAATTTGCTCGGGTTATTCGAGTAGCTTCTGTAACTACTGTTTGAGGTGGAAAGTCTCGGAGTCCTCCTGGGTGTGCCATTTCTTCGAACGGTTCTTCACTCACTGGCTCGGTGTCGCCTTCGAGAGTAAGTAGGTGAGGAAACATTGACTGATCCTCACCGTGTTGGTCATCATTCGACATGTAGCTGCCAGTGGAGTAGCCTGTCATTTCCTACAAAATGGGTGTTTCATCAAAACAATGTTTTGATGTTGGCATTAAGCATTGTATAATAGCAATTATGGGGTTGCGAGTATAAAAATTGAATTCTAGTGAAGACAACAAAAGTACAAATGGTTTTCTCCGAACAGACGATTCGCGGCGCAGAGTTCGGACAGACGACACATAAAGATAATAGTTCCGTGGGTCCCGACCTCAACCAGTGTGAGACATATGGGAAAGAGTCTGTTTGTTAAGTTTATAATGTAACTAAGTTTTACATCTGTTAGCCTATCTGGGGTTTGCTTATCCTAGGTCGTGCCTAAGGTCTATAACAGTGGATCATTGAGTAGTCATCAAGATTTATTAGTCAAGTAGTATAGAGTAATCAGGTTGATTAGGTGTGAACCATAATCGCATCTAGGTTTGGGTCTTGATGATTGTTTCCAGCATTGAGGGTATAAGCTCTGCCCCGTGCATTGTTGTTTTGGTTCTTCGGTTTTGGGCAGGCTTTCCTGAATTGCTCGGTATCGTTGCACTCGTAGCGGGTTTTGGGTGCACTAATGGTGGTAATAGTAGCGAATGTTTTGGAAGTCCTTGGCTAGAGGTCCAAATCGCTGGCATTTAGTGCAAGGACATGAACCATCACGATGAAGACTGCATTTAGAGCAGTATGGCCTGCTCCCCTTGCACACCTTCGAGTCGTCAGGGTTTTGGAGCATAGGTCTTAGTATTCGTGGCTTTTGTCGAATTGGATCTGGAGGTTAGGGTTTCCATCAAGTTTTCTTTTATTATTGTTACTAAGAGATGGGGTTGGTGTCTCGCGGCGAACGATCATAACCAGGAGTACGTGTGACATACGGGTAGCACTCTGGATGTTTGTGGGTTTGGGTGAGATGACGTTTTCCGGGATATTCTCGGGGAGTCACAAATGTATTCCTAGATATGTTTGTGTTTTGGGTCTACTATAGCAGGGTGGAGAAAGGCAAATTGTTGAAACCTAGTGGTGTATCCAGCGATATCGTGGTAAGTGTGTCATTATGGAGGCGTCGTGCTTGAATAATTTAATAAGAGAGATAAGTGAATGGTTTCTAAGAGGTTACGGCGCATCACGTATGTGTATATGATGAGGTAATCTGCAACAGCACTAAGTGATGGTCATATTGCGGAACCATAAAATCAAAAGCCCTTAAAGGCATGAGTTCGAAGGTCCTCAGATTTTGAATTCTCACGGGGTGTCGAGAGTTCGTTAACTTTCGAACGATTTCCAAAAGCTTTATGCTGGACGAGATGGGGATCCTGTGTACCTATTGAGGTCAGGGTGTTTTAGTATCGCACATGGCAGGTGTTTTAGTACAGATAGTAAATCTTATAATCAGGGTGGTTCGTAGTCATTACATCCGATTGTTCGTTTACAAAATTTGTCGGGCAATACTATACCCGAACGAATGCCATAACATTTTACAAAATGTGATAATACAATCATCTAGTTATAAGTTTTCAATACGTTTTGTGGTTCCTACAACCCTGCTTTACGCAGACTTGGAAAAATGGTTATAGTCACTATCTAGCTAGTCCTAAGTAGGCTTCCGATTACTTGGAATTTCATTCCACGTACATGTCACGTGGGTAATAGCGTTCGGTGAGCAAGTCCTGGTAACGCGGTGGTGCACGGTAGAGTGCATCCCCTTCCACCGGCTTTCCTCCCAGCCGTTTGACCCACTTTTTCATTTTCCTAGTGAAGTTTGCGGCCACCCTCTTCTAGTGGTGTAATTTGTCCTTAACCTTTTGAGTGACGGATCTTTTCATGATCCTCAGCTCCTTCTCATAGTCCTGACACTTGTATTTCAGCTCCCACGTATGATTGTTCAGTTCGATTGTCTGCTCCATGACTCGTTCATAAGCCTCTACGTCGATTATTCCGAAGTTTTGGTTCTCGTTTTCGTCGACCCCGAATTCCTCTACAGGTGCGTACTCTCCGTCGAGGTAGGTGTATTGTACTTGTTACTCCTGAATCTGGTCAGAGTCGGACGGGTAATCCTCCATAGTTGTGCTTGACCTCTTGCTGAAGAGATCCTATAAAGCGCAAAGAGGATAAAGAAAGTCTCAGTGGTTATATTCATGGCTGGCACCAGGTGTTCCGTTCATGTGAAGGACAAAGTTTTATTCTAAGATATTGGAGAGATTTCGTGAAATCTGTTGGGTCGTCGTTGCTATAAACGCATGGGCGTGTTTATACTGTGGGAGCCACTACTGTTGTCGGTAATTGTTAGATTTTGCTGTCGAAATAGTGAGTCATTTTAGCAGGACGTTGATTTCCCATTTCCATGGCCGTAGGTCATATTATGCTTATTACAGCCGAGGGGATAGTACATGTGTGAGGCCTATTTATTTATATACACAGTACGTATAATAGTCTAACAGCGTAGCAAGTAGCATTTGGTCCCGTTTCTCTCGTGGTCAGAGTTAACTAGTGTATTCCTGTTCAATATAACCCCTTTCAGGCTTCACATCATCTTTCCTTAATTGTACGTAGTTGATCAGGCTATGTTAAATTAACGTCGTATGATGCAATTCCCGAACCAGTCATACCTAATAAGGAAATACTGCCTAACGGTCATAGTCTAGGCCCACTAAATGCAACTTAGTTCGCTATAACCTTAGGCTCGGATACCAATCTGTAACACCCCCGAATTTATATGTTTAGCGGAAGCAAGCTTTGGGGTGCTACTAATCAAATACCAATAGCACAAGGATAAAGCAAACGACATATATATGCAACGTTTGAAAAATAGTTACAATTCATAGATACAAAGTTTGAAAACATAGTGTTTTCGGTTACAAAATGTAGTACCCTAGAGTCCACGTGTGTAGCGGGAGATTCTATTACATAATCATAATGTACAAAAGATAATGCTAAGAATCTACGTTATATGCAATGTAGAAATCATGAGACTCTAGCTAGTATCCAGGGGTAAACCTACTCCATCTGTGTACCTGAGATACAAAGCTAAAAAGGTCAACCAAAAGGTTGGTGAATCTTACAGGTTTAGTAATAAGTAATTATTATGAACCACAGTATGTACTAGTATTGCTATCAGTAAAATAAGTAAATCAGTAAATCATCACAAGTGCCATGAGCTCACAAGTTGAAGCTTAACAGTGTAGTGTGAATGGTACAGTTAAGTTAAACGGAACGGTTTGTGGTAGCGCTACTACCCCAGGCGGGGATTGTCAGTCCCGAATGGATCCATCCTACTAATACTCGCGCTTAAGTCTATAACTAACAACTTATGATAGGAGGTTTTCAGTGGATAAACAGTAACCCATGCATTGTATGTGAAAAGCAATGAAATCAGTTTAGTACATCGTGTTCATACGTAAAACAGTTGCTAAGTATCTCACCCCAAAGTATAAAAACAGTAAAATGGGGCTGTAAGACTCACCTGAGCCTAGCGAGTAAGTAGGAGAAATCAAGTAAGTAACACAGTTGTACATCCGTGTATCGGTTCTCAGTACCTTGCAACCTTCTAGCGTCCGAAACGCACAAGGTTGTAAGTAAATAAGTAATTAAGTTGGTGTCCTGAAAGATCACCCATGCTAGTTGCCCATTCAAATAGAAAATGTCCAAGTGGTTGTTTGTATGTTTGTAATCGTGTGAGTTGGAAATTTATTATGGCCCGTTGGTGATGGTTTGTAACAACAATTCAAGAATTATCATTGTTTTGTGTCTCGTTAAGTCGTTTCCTTGTAAAGTGTATTTATAATTCGGTCATTCGTATCGCGACATGGAGCTATTATCGAATGTAAGCTAGGACAACACTTTCACTCTTTTCATTTCTGCTACATCGCTTTGTTAAAAATCACATTTGTAATTTAAAAATCGGGGGGAAAAGTTTACGTAGTCTGGCTGCGGACTGAGATTGGGCTGCGAACTGAGTTTGCGATGCGAGTTGAGTTTGGCTCGCAAGGCAGCGGGCTGCGAACTGAGTTTGCGATGCGAGTTGAGTTCGGCTCGCAAGGCAGTAGGCTGCGAACTGAGTTCGGTTCGTAGCATATGGTTCGGTTCGCAAACATCGACTCGCAAGTCAGTTTGCAAGTCAGTTCGGTTCGCAAATTTGGGTCCACGAGTTCAATCTCGGTTCGCAGATCGAGCTGAGACACATCTCAGTTCCCAGACGCTGCTGTAAGTACAAATCGGTCCTAAAAATGCATTTCGACTTGATTTTTGGACATAATCTTGTTGGGTAACTGTTCTAGCATGAAAATCTAAGCTTTTCAAGTAATTTAAAAAAGCATTGAGGCTTCTTACCATGAAATTCGAAATTGAGGTATGGTGGAGATGGAGGTGATCTTGGTGCTTGTTCTTGAAGAAAGATGATGATGATGAGCGATTTGGTGGTGATGTTGTTGATGTTGCTGCTGCCGATTTCAAGGGGAAAAGAAGAGAGGGTTTTGAGAGGAGAAAGTGAGTTTTAGGTGTAAGTGTGTGTGTAAAGTGAGGTGAAGTGGGGAGGGGAAATAGATTAAAAGGGTTGGGTCTTGGGTTGGCGGGTTGGGGTCAGTGGGTCTAGGCCGACCCACTCGGGTCTCGGTTTCACGTATTTTAGTTTCCGAATGTCGTGTTATGCTCCGTAGTTATTTAATTGCGAAGTCTTCGTAAGATTTGTAAATATGTCTAGTATACCCGCAATATTTATATAACCGATGTATTTTATCAACACACTTTATTTCAAGTTGTAAATTTATAAAAACTTAATTTTTGTTACTAATATCTCGTTGGGGTGCGTTTCGTGTGGTTTCGTCACGTAGGATATATTTTAAACAATATGATATTGCATAATATATTATCGTAATATATTATGGTAAACAATGTTTGTTTGGATATTTCCACGTTATTTATAAATTTTGTCACCAACGCCCTAATATGGATGTGTCGGGTTAAACCCGGTACATTTTTAGCACGATTTAAACAAATCGTGTACGCGCGTATGAATTTTCACTAAGTCCCATGTACTTTTAGCCCAACGTGTCTAAATACACGTAATAATCTCGCGATTAGGCACAATAATGATAGCCTAAAATGCCAGGTGTTACAAATTTGTAGTATAATCTGGACAAAATATGCATGAAGCACTATTGTGAGTTTTAAGTGATAAAAATTGATTTTTTAAACGTTTTTGGACATGAATATTTTGAGTGAACATTTAAACATGTTGTTAGAGTATAATAATCATGAAAGAACCCTTACAAAGATGTTTTAGATGAAAAGAAGGATAGAAGTGTAATGAGTGTTGCTTGCACTCTTGAAATCTTGAAAAACCTTTGCAAAATGATGAATATTATGGTGGTGATTTATGGTGGTCTTGTGGTAGTTTAATGGTGGTGTGGATGGTGGTTTGAGGATGGATTTCAAGAGATTTTAGAGAGAAGGGTATTTAAAGAGATGAGGAGAGAATGGAGGTGAAGTAAAGTGGTGAAATGAAAGAAAGTGACTTCTTAGCATGTATTAAGAGTGGTCTTGTAAGAGAATATGATGATTGCATTTTGCATGAAATTTGATAGGGGAAGGGAGGAGGTGGCCAGCCCCACCATGGGCTTCACCTGAGTTTTGTGATTTAATTCTCGTTTTCAGACTGTGTTACATATTTTGGTCGTTTACACGTTATTTGTGTTAAAACGTTAAATCGCATAACGTTTATTTTTGTAGTTTTTAACTAACGATTAATTTGAGATATTTTTACATTGAAGTATTATTAAAATACTTTATTTTGGTTATTGGAATATTCATTGACTTTCGTTTAGTTGCCGAATTTGATTCGCATATTTTCATTGCGTTTGCTATGTTTTAAGCAAAACGTCTAAGTTTTTCGCGTATTATTATACGAAATAATAATATAATGTAAATAAATACTATTTAAATCATCAAATAGGTTTACGTTATTTATGAAAAAGTTTTCACCAACGTCGTATAAATGTCAGACTCCATCCGGTTGTTTCGCGTAATTACAAATATGCACGTAATCACGTTAGTGTATATTCAAATATACAAGTAATTACAAATATTTAACCTAATACCAAACTAAATACATATAATTAAGGTTCTAACTAGGTTTAACTATTAACCTAAATTGTCGGGTGACACACTTCATTAGTTAGTTGCATGAAGTTACCTTGAGTAGCAGCGTCGAGGGTGATGCGATGGTTTGGAGCAAGACCATTATAAAACGTGCACAGCTGGCTGGTTTTCTCTATCAAGTGGTTAGGACATTTATTAAGGAGACTCTTTTATCTCTCCCATGCCGTATAGATAGATTCATCGTGAGCTTGGTGGAAGTTCATGATGTCATTCATGCATTTGGTTTATTTTAACGGAGGAAAGTACTTAGTTAGGAACTTAGTAGCCATCTCCGTCTAAGAGGTGATAGAGCCGGTCTCTAATCCCTCAAACCAAGTTAAGGCATGGTGAGTGAGAGAATAAGGGAAAAGGAAGTGGCGAACTATGTCCTAATCAACCCCATTCTGCTTGTAAGAGTTGGTGGTTTGAATGAATCAGTTTATGTGGGCATTAGGATCATCGTAAGGTAATCCGTGAAATTGGCAGAATTCCTTGATGAGTTGAACAATATGGTGTTTAAGTTTGAAAGATGCATCGTCAATAACAGGATAGCTGATGGGTCCACCTCGTCCTTCGATTGATGGCTTGGTGCTTGATGACATGCAAAAAGTCAAGTTTTTATGTGTCATTATCTCACCTTTTTAGCCCAATTCATGATGAAATTACCCGAAATGAACACTTTATTATCAAAACCCATCACGCGGGCTAAAATATAGACAACGTTTCAAAAATCAACTAAAATGGTCGAAAAACACGATAAATCTAACGAATATGATCATAAGCATTCTCGTTCACTCGTTTAAGCACTTTTTGAGCTATGCGAAGAATTATAACCTCTAACTTATGTCATTTTCTTCAGTAGGAATCTACGAATGCGTGGATATAAGGATCGCTCAAAACGGATAAACGAAGAAGAATCCAAAATGAAGAAACGAAGAGCCGAAGGACCAAATACGAATGTCCCAGACCGTATATGGCCATCCCAGACCGTATACGGCTGGACACAGACCGTATATGGCCTGTATAGACCGTATACGGCATGTTCCCAGCCGTATATGGCCCAGGAAAACTGTATACGGTTGGTGTTCACCCGTATATGCTCCAGTTCAACCGTATACGGCCAAAACCAACTGTATCCATGCGTTCAGGTAACAAAAATGAGATTTTTATACGGTTGTGCAATAAGATTGAGCATTTGGGGGTTGGAATATGGTTGAAGAATATGGCTGTGCATTTGCTATAAATACAACCACCTCCTCACCATTTTCATTCATGTTTTCTCATTCATTCTCATTTCTTTCTCTCTCTACTCTCTCTCTAGAATAATTAGTTAGTTAGGTTAGTTAATTAAGCTAGAATATTTATAGCTTAATCGTAACGGAGGTGCTCCGAGACTGCGGTTATGCAAGATTTGTAATAATGCTTCATCATGTTTTATTTTAATCTCTATCTTGTATTTTTATAATATGTTGTGCCATTGTTATGCTTATTTAGAAATGCTTGCTAGGATTATTTCCATGCTAAGCTGAGCAAATATGTGTTTGCTATGATAGTCGTTATTCTAGGGTAGTTATGCTTTAATCGTGCTGTTAGTTTGTCTGTATGTTGTTGAAATATATTTGATTCTATGAAATGAATCTCCAATATTTATCTATCCAACATATGCTGTGGTTAGTAACTTACTACTAAGAACTTGGCCAACTTCTAATGGTACACCGCTAATTATTCTATGTCCGATGATCGTTGAATTCGACATGGCTGGTGTTATCCTTGTTGACATAAGATCGGAGGGAGACACGGAGCGTAGGATTAGAGATAGATTAGATCCATTTCATATAACAAATGTTTTAGAGAGAATTTTTGGAACATTTGTGACTTAAACATTTATCCAAATACTTTGCATGAAATAAACTGATCCCTCTATGCTGCTCTGCTGCATGTTCTTGTTTGATTGTTGCTTTAAGGTTTGCATGCTAGTATCACTTGTGCTATTGGATATATGATTAGGTTTTCAGATATATGTTGATTGCATACACCAGTTTAACATGTGTAGAATAGTTATGATGATTTATATGAAATAATGATGAACAATTTGACTAGCCATGAGACCCGACCATCCCAACTTGTTCCGGTGAGAAACCCCCATTCATGTTTTTGTTTATTCAACAATTCATGTCATGATTCGGATATCTCAAATATTCGAGATTGGGGAACAAGAATCGAGGATGGTCGCTGGTTAAATTGGTTTCTACATTTGGGACAACTTCCGGTGTAGTTTACATTCCATTGCTGTTATCTTCGTGACATGTTATTTATCTGATTGTGGACAACTCTACGCTAGATAAATGTCACACCCCCAAAATTGTTAATTAAGTTTATTAGAAGTTTACGGAAGTATTAGATCGAGTGGGGGTGTCGACGTATACAAAGTACATGCATACATATTAGAGCATATGATTACAACAGAATATATATATTAAGATGCCAAGAGTAATAGCTACAAAGTTTACGATTCATCGAATCGTACAAGTGTAAAAGTTGTTAAGTTTACAAAAGTAGATTTCGTAAATATGACTAAAACAGATTAGTTATATAAAAGAAATCCATCGGTTTCAAAAATGGCATCCTAAACGCTTCGTGGGTCGCCTAGAGTTCCATAAGTTCAGGCGGTTCTTACGTGCAGCTAATTCCCTGAAAAACATAGTAAAAGTCAACAACGAGGTTGAGTGAGTTCACAGGTTTTATGTTTAAGTGTAAGTTTGATCAACCAAATTGTTTGTAACGTTTTGCCATAACAATTTAAGTTATGTTTATCAAACATGAAGTTTTGTTGGGATGTCGCCCAAAAGTACAGTTTAAAATGTTTGTCCAAGAAGTAGGACCTATCAATAACTGCCCAAGAAGTAGGGACTTTTCAGTTGTGTCCAAGAAGCAGGACTGGCATCCAAGATGTAGGACCCATTGCTCAAGAAGTAGAGCCTTCACCCAAGACGTAGGATGGAACCTTGCCCAAGAAGTAGGGACTTTTTGTATGTTTACCCAAGACGTAGGGACTTTTTGTATGTTTGCCCAAGACGTAGGGACTTTCTGTATGTTTGCCCAAGACGTGGGGACTTTCTGTGTGTTTATGAAATTGTTGTTTCATAAAAGTTTGTTTGAATGAAAGCTCGTGATGCTTTATAACTAGTTTGCACGTATGAAATCATTCATAAAATGTATAAGTTTAGTTTCCAAAACACTCTAGTTATCAATTAAAACATGACATCATCATTAATAATTGTTAGTTGGAAGTAATCAACAAGTTATCAATCGCTAAAACAAAGTAAGTTATGGAAATAGTAAAAGTCGTACTATGTTTTCCACCCCTGTTCAAAAGTAGTAAAGCAGTAAAAGTAGGGGCTGTGAACTCACCTGATGAGCTAAGTATGTTCGAGTGCTAGCAAAGCCTAAATTCAAGTAGGTCACTAACATCCTAAACGTGGGAATAATCATATAAGCGGTTGGCGAATAGTCTAACCATGTTACTCGTTCATTCATGAAAGATCGTTGTTTATTTTGTAAATTCGACACGAGACGTTGGTGACATTTCATTAAACGTTTCAAAGTGTAATTTATTGTTTATGGTGTTTCATAAGGTATGAAATTGTGTACGGGGGTCTGGGGGCAGCGCCCCTGGTAGCGGGGTCCAAGGGGTGGCAACCGTGGCAGGGTCCAAGGGGCAGAGCCCATAGTTAGGGTCGAGCTGACTAAAATTATATTTTTACTATGTTGCTGTAGTAAAAACACATCTAAAATTTGATTTCGGGTATCGTTAAGTGATAAAATTTCGAGTCTTGACACTTAGTAAAATTTGTGTTTTCCAGATTCTGACTCCTGCGACACTGGGTGCGACATAATGATTTGTGTCGCTATGTGCGACATCCGCAATTTAATGCGACATAGGTATTTGTGTCGCAAATGCTGGGACGTAAGTAGTTGTGTCACAAGTATGCGACGTAGGGTAGATTGTGCGACATAAAACGTTGTGTCGCTTAGTGCGACGTAGAAGTGGTACTGTGACACAAAAGCTTGTGTCGCACTACTGTTTTTGGCCCCGTGCGACACAACGGGATGTTCGAACAAAATCTTAATTTTTCAACCCAAAAACTTTTAGATCTTTCGTATAATGAATTGTAACATGATTGTAAGCTATAGTAATGAAGTAAAAGTGAAAAGAAAGTAGTTTTTCTTACCAATTTCGAGTGAAACCGAAAGTTAGGTGAAAATTGAAGATGAAGAAGAAAATGATGGATCTTGATCTTAGATCTTGAAGATGAAGTTGATAATGAGTTTTATTGTTGTTGTTGGTCCGAAAATATGAAGAAAATGGTGGTGATTTGGTGATTTTTGATGAGTGATTTTGAGAGTATTTGGAGAGAAAGAGAGGTGTGTGTGTGTTTGGTGAAAGATGAAAATGAAGTGAAAATGGGGTTGGTTGGGGGGTTTGGGCCGATTTTGTCAAAGGAAAAGGGGAAAAATAGTTGGAAGTTTTTGTCCCAATTTTTGTGGTATTTAGCCCGTGTTCGTTAAATGTTAAAATGTTTTTAATTGGTAAATCTTTAAATACGTATTCGAATATATTTTTAGTGGAGATATTTTATAGAAGTAATTTAGTTGAATTATAAAATTATAACTTGCTTTATTTTGTTTTAAGGACGTGCTTCGAGTTGTTTCAATTTACATAATAAATGTTTCACGTTACAAAATATTTTGTAAATATTATCGACATAATATTTAATAAACGTTAATGTTATTTAATAATTTCATTTTATTAGATAGTTTTGTTCACCAACAGTCGTATATTTTTGTCGCGTTTGTTCCAATTGTTTTGTACGTATTTATATAAGTCTCAAAATATGCAATACTACGCGTATTAACTAGTTGGGCTTTGCTAGTCTAGGGGTAATTTGATCATTGATAATGTACACAACAAGTAACAACGGCTCTTTTGGTGGCTTCCATGTTGTACTCCACCAGTGGTGTTTCCATCGCTATACCAAGTACTTAGCCGATTTACAGTACTCACTTTGCTTTATACAGTAACCCCGTTAATCCACACAGTGAAGTAACGATGGCATTTATGTGGCTTCCACGTTGTACTCCAACAGTGGTGTTTCCATCGCTATACCAAGTACTTAGCCGATTTACGGTACCTACATTGCTTCATAAAGGTTGCCCTAGACTTGTTTAACTAAGTTTGTATTTAAGTGCAGTAATTATCCATCTATGATATAAACTAGCCGTTACTTTAAAGTCTCAACAAATCCCTAGTTTATTCACAGTGTAATTTTTGCGTTCGTTTTAGAAAACAGTGTTTCCATAGTCACCGTGTACTTGCGTTCAGTTCAGAAGACATTATTCCATAGTCACAGTGTACTTTGTATTTAATTCAGAAAACAATATTTCCACTATGACGATGTACTTTGTGTTCATTTTAGAAAACAATGCTTACACTATTTTTAAATCAGACCATGTATGTTTAGACACAAATAACTAAGTACCTTTGGATAGGGTTCGCAACGTCCTATCATTAAGGCCGTAATCACGTGAGAGTCCCTGATTCACTATTAGTAAGTGAATTGGAATCACAATGAGTAAAGTTTAATTGTAGAAGGAGGGTTGAATACAATTAAAACCTTTTTCTAATTTTATCCAAGTTGAATTGTAATTAATGATGAAAGTAAAACAGAATATGACAAACAAATTTAACCTTTAAGTAACAACGCAATTGTAGCTGAAATGTGAATCTAATTAATTGTAAAATCCACTGAGTGTTGATTTCGGAATGGAATAGCGAAGGCTAAACCAAATCAAACACAAAAGCTAAACTATTACAAAGGAGATGAACGGTAGTGGAAAAACACACTAACTTGTTCACTCGCTGATCACTGACGTGCTTAGAAATACTACTCACTAAACAAACAAGTGGTTAACATGTACAATGGCAAGCTTCAAAGTACACAATACTGCTCTATATATAGCCTTAATATCCCGTAAATATCTCCTAAAAATATAGGATCTGGAAAGACACGTGTTGCTGCTTGATAGGCTTGAATTTCCTGAAAATGCTGCTAGCAAACATTCTGTAGGTCCTGATTTTGTTACTGGATATATCTTTTTTATCTTCTATCCAATCACTAGCTGCCACGTTATTTCCAAGATGTTTGAAGTACGAGGATACATTTGCTGACGTATAAGTGATGAGCGACTTGTACTTGTGTAGAAACTTTTATTTAACTAATAAGTTACTGAGTATATAATAAATCTCCTCACTCAATGCGAGCTAATTAATCTTCATCAACTATTCTTTATTGGGGTAGTGACTTTTTCCATATATTTCTTTGTAGATGTAAAACTCTCGCTGTCAATTACTTAGATCAGCGATACATAGAGTTGAGTTTTAGTCTACTTCAACGTATCATATTTCCTTGAGTAGCATGAACAAGAACAACGAGTACTAACTTCAGCAACAACAACTTTTACTTAATCATTTCCATCATTGAGTTTATCTTTATTGATTTGGTCAGCGACCAGTGACTCAACAATCTCCCCTAAATGATTATGACAAAGGCTCCCTAGACAAATTTGTTGTTGTAGAAATTTATAGTCAGTGTATAAAGATTTAAACATTCAATGACTTATACTTGTGATCCATTCGTTTATGTTTTTGGATTCTTTTGATATAATATGATGTTTGCACTTGACTTTATTTTCTCAAAAGTGATCATATTTCATTAAACTGTAAATAATAAATACTACATGGATTATCAGTCACAATCTAACTAAGATTACAAAAAAGATCACAAGTCTCTCCACAGTTCTTCGTCTTTCACCATTCCAAGCTCATCAGCAAGTTCATACTTCTCTGTGGAGGGCAAATATCTGAATTATCTGGCCAAGGCTTCATCGAGAATAACTTTTCTCATATGTGAATCTTTGTTGAGCATGCTAGCTGATCTGATCAAATGAACAAGTTGCTCATGATCAATCTTCTCCAGTTCAGCTTCTCTTTGAAACCTTAAGACACCATTTAGGTCTCTATATACCAGGCCTTTTTCTCCTTCTGTAACCTTAGTGCCCTCAACTCTTGGCACACCATCAGGGATAGATAGATTTAGACGTGAAGTTTTTGGAATTCTGTATATGCTGCTGGTACCTGATCTATACCTTGGACTAGGTGGTTGCACTATCTCTATGAGTGCCCCTTGCTGTGGATCTAAATGATTGATGACAGAGATTGAATGGCGGAAACAAACAATCACACTAAACAAATATAATTGCAAACCGAAATCAAATAAACGAATCAAGATCAACTTTGTATTGATTATTGTAACCTATTAGCTTGTTTACAGACTTGCAATTTCGACAAATGGTGCTAGGGTTTCGTCAACCCTAGCCAGAAACCCGTAGGTTTGCTTATATACTAACACAAATCAGCAGACATGTGTCACTTGACTATTGTCGCATGTGACAGCCTTCATGCGTCACTTACCTAAGTGTCGCTATGCGTCACTAAGGCAAGTGTCGCCTAGACCAAACTAAGTGTCGCTAACCCAGAAATAACTTTTCTATTACAATTAATAAATGACACTTACAACTCGATAGACCAACTGACTGACACACTAAATGTACCAACAAACTCCCCCTTGTCAGCAGCTTGGTCTTCAAAAATTCTTCAAATCTTCAAACTATTTCCAGCCAGCTGGGAATACACCACCAGCGTGTACCCCATTGGCTACGCAGATATCAACAATCTTCTGAAATTTAATAGCTTCAGTTCTGTCCTTTGCTTTGAACTGAATCTTGTTCTGATGTAATCTCTTCATATCTTGTTCAGAAAGATTGATCAAACTCAAAGGGTCAAATACACAAAATTTGTTTCTCTTCAGACCCCACATTGACCTCTTCCTAGGCTGTATAACATCCCATGCTGTTTTCTCTTCAGCTCCCAAATCTGCATCTGTTGAAGACTCTAGATCCGTAGTCGGTTCGGAATTAGGAACAAAAACGATCATAGCTTCTCCCGTAATATCATCATATTCCCAATATAGCAACCTGTTCAAAAAAACCCAAAGGAATGATCTCTAGAGGTATCTTCTGTAAGCATTTTGTTGGTGGGTAGATCATCCTTACAATCGGTTGTCGTGTAACCGGATCCAACTTCTGTTTAAACTTATATCTCATTCCTAGCGTTAGTTTAATAATATTGTATTTCTTGCTGTTGATTTTCCGACGGATAATAACTTGAAAGAAATCTGCTCGTAAATCTCGAGCGCGGTTAATCTAGGGTATCTGAGATAATCTTTGAAGTTCACATTTTGGCAAAGTACTTATTCGATAGAACTTCAAGTTGAAGTACTGAATGCCATCACTCCTTTTGATCATGAAAACTGAATTATTTTCATCGAACTTCCAACTTTTGATCAAACCCGTATAATCAGTTCTGACTTTGAAAAATTGACAAGTAACGGGTACCTCAACTCTAGGTGTAAACACTAGATCAGGTTTTATCGTTGAGGGTTCAGCTGTAGAAACTGATGGCTCAGTGGTTTCTGCCTCCGATACATGATCCGCTTCATCTTCTAAAGAATCCGATTCAATAATAGGAGCATCATCATAACATTCATCACTCTGGAGCTCCTCCCCCTCAACTTCAATGTCATCGTTCCCTTCAAAATAACAATCCTTTGCCATTGGATCATTTATCACTTCTTCCTCAGGCATTGAGGTATTTTCATTCATCATACGTTGAAGAAATGTAAGATCTACAAATGAATAGTCAACCGTAATTGATCTCGGTTGACCTTGAACCTCAACAAAGTAATCCAAAGATATATTTTCATTGATCGAAGAAGGTTGTACATTTTCTGGTTCTGGGGAGGTGTTACATTTGTTTCCAAGGTCCTTGGACCAGCCTCCCCCGAAACAATCATAACAGACTCCAACTCTAATAACCTAGATTGTAGATCTGCAACCTGAAGCTTTAAGTTGTCAACTGTATCAGCCTTGGACTTTAATTCCCTGATCTCTGCAACCTGAATTTGAATGATAGCAGATTGGTCTTCAAAACGTTTGTTCATCTTTTCAATATGAGCAAAAAGTTGTTGAATTGAAGGAAGTTGCGGCTGAGATGTTGGTTGTTGTTGTTGTTCCTGAGTGGTTTGCTGACCAGGTTCCTTAATGACCACCCCTGTGCGCTGGCGCCTTTTGTGTGGCAAGTTAGCGTAAGAGGGAGCGGACCCAGCTGGTCTTTTGCCCGGATTCCTCGGGACATGAACCCTACCCTCAGAAATGCGTCTCAAAATGCGTCTAAATCGTTTCGGATCAAATATTTGAATTGCATATAAAGCCTCTTGAGGAGGAACATCACCATCAGAATCGGGTGGTGTTGGTCCACCATCATCATCATCCTTGGCATCAACATTCTCGACCTGATCAATGTCATCTAAATCTTGAGCTACCTCTGTATCGACTAAATCATCCTCATTCATCTGAGGGATCATGACATCCTCAAACCCATCATTTGGTGGCGCAACATAGTTTTCGTTTACTCTGTGCCCAAACAGCTCCCTATCTGCCAACACTTGTTCACCTTTGGGCGCTAACTTACAGACATTGAAGACTCGTAAAAGCATCGACGTCGGAACCAATAGCGAGCGCTGATCAGGAGCGATGTTCAAATTCAAATCATTCAATAGTAGCTGCACAAACCTCGGATACTGCAGCCACTTATCTTTCCCAGCGCGAATGTTCTCAACCATATTTCCAAAGATATATCCGCTGAAATTGTAGGGCTTGTTGTTGACCAGGGACAACATCAAAGATAGAGTCAAATGACTCACAGCATCGTATCCTCCTTTCCTTGGAGATAAGCAAACAATAACGATATGGCATAGATATCTCCAAACCCTGCACATATATTGTTTTTGAAAGTCGGAGAGCTGATTTGCAGGATAACCCATCCGCTGAAGGCCACCGTAGATAAAGGTTGTCTCAAACATAGTCGGCATCGCATGAGTATCGTTGAATTGGAGAACTCGACGAACAGAATTCTCAGTAATCTCAATCTCTTCGCCAAACATAATGGAAACAATCCTTGGCACATCACCCTGAATTCTGATAGATGTGTGGTCATAAAATTCCTTGATCTGATTCATGTACACTGGAGTAGATGCGGTGATAGCGTAGTGAATCCTCGATCAGCGTAAAAACTCAATCATCGGTCTGAATGGAATTGAGTT
Source organism: Pseudognaphalium luteoalbum (assembly GCA_963422505.1). Taxonomy (NCBI): domain Eukaryota; kingdom Viridiplantae; phylum Streptophyta; class Magnoliopsida; order Asterales; family Asteraceae; genus Pseudognaphalium; species Pseudognaphalium luteoalbum. The sequence continues at coordinate 58,188,853 of OY730196.1, forward strand.
CGCATGCGTTGACTCTAGAAACGCAACGATGTTGTGGCGTGTATTGGTGCGACGATAGTAATTTTGCAGACTTGCCATCTGTAAGCTAGAATACCGAAAAAATAACCAAAAACATCGTTATAGAATTAGCACAAATATTCACAAAATTTAAACAAAATTTTGATTTAGGCGTCACTTAGGAAGTGACGCATAAACACTACCGACACTTAGGAAGTGTCGCATGAAACAGTGTTGAAAATCATAAATTAAGTATAGCTTCACTTAGGGTAAGTGACGCTATCATGCGTCACTGGTGTAAGTGACGTGGCCAAATCATGCGTCATTAAGAACGACACTTAGAAAGTGTCGGTACAAAGTTATGCGTCATTTAGCATAGTGACGTTAACCTAGGTGAGTCACTTAGGAAGTGACGGTATAAGTATCGGTATAGATAAGGGAGTCACTTAAAGAAGTGACGCATAGATGGGCGCACTCATTCGAGTGACGGGCTAAATAGTGATACAAGCATATGCGTCACTAAGGGAGTCACTTAATGAAGTGACGCATTAAAGAGCGTCATTGAAGAAGTGACGGTAAGGGCTCTAAATTTCCAAATAGCGTCACTTACAGGAAGTGACGCATGAAGTGACGCAACGATGAAGATCATTGCGTCACTGTTCACACCCAGAAATCACGAAGAACAAAAATTGGGGTTTTTTCAAAACGATGGTACCAAAAGATTCGTATAATAAAGATGAGTGAAACCCACCAATTATTAACACAAAACTTTAACAAATCAATCCCCAATTCATGTGATTTCGATAAAACCTAAAAATCGCAACCCTAATATACGATTAAAGCAAGTATACGTGATTAAAAGGGTTAAAGGTTATACCTAATGAAGCGTACGAGTGTGGTGAACAAGAATATCAAGTCCGATTACACAAACAAAGCTTGAAAATCCTCAAACAAATCGACAGTCGAAGTGACGCATGCACGAACGGAAGTGACGCTATGTCAGAGTAAGTGACGCTAATTTAATGGTGAAAGTGAAGGAGTTGAGTGTCGTTTGAAAGGGTATTTATACCAAAACCCTAGTATGCATCATTCAACCCGACACTTGTAGCGTTACTCAACCCGACACTTGTAGCATCACTAAGGGCGTCACTTAGCGAGTGACGCATAAAGTCACTTAGTGAAAAATTTTGAAAATTTTGAGACTTTGTCGATTTTGTGCGTTTTGATTTTGGTACTTAAATTTGAAGGTAACTATAACTTGGTCATACTTACTAAATGAAGTAAAATAAAATAAGTCAAAGTAACATATAATTAACGCAAAATTACTAAAATAGCTCAACCACTCACGACACTGACTCAGAAAGACAAAAAGTTCGATTGGACTGACAAACAAGAGTCAGCATTTCAACTCCTGAATCAAAAACTTTGCAGTGCTCCAATTCTATCCTTACCCGAAGGCACTGATGACTTCGTGGTATACTGCGATGCTTCTCACCAAAGTCTCTATTGCGTGTTGATGCAACGGGACAAAGTAATTGCTTACGCTTCACGACAACTCAAAATCCATGAAAAGAACTACACCACCCACGATCTCGAGCTAGGAGCTGTCGTCTTTGCCCTCAAAATCTGGAGACACTATCTCTACGGCACTAAGTGCACAATCTTTACCGACCACAAAAGTCTCCAACATATATTCGATCAGAAGGATCTCAACATGAGACAACGTCGGTGGGTCGAGTTGCTTACCGACTACGATTGTGAGATCAAATACCATCCGGGTAAGGCCAATGTTGTTGCCGATGCCCTCAGTCAAAAGGAACGAACGAAACCACTTCGAGTCCGAGCCCTCAGCATGACTATTCACAATGATCTAAACATTCAGATCCTCACTGCTCAACTCGAAGCTCTGAAACCCGATAACAACAAAAATGAAGCCTTGCAAGGCATGGACAAACAATTCGAAATCAAGCCTAACGGGATTAGGTATTTCTCAAACCGAATCTGGTTACCCATTTTTGGAAACCTGCGAGACTTGGTGATGGATGAAGCTCACAAGTCCAAATATTCTATCCATCCTGGATCCGACAAAATGTATCACGGCATCAAGGAATTTTATTGGTGGCCGAATATGAAAGCTGAAATCGCTACATACGTCAGCAAGTGTCTTACTTGCTCGAAAGTCAAAGCTGAATATCAAAAACCTTCTGGTTTACTCCAACAACCCAGCATTCCTGAATGGAAATGAGAACAAATTGCCATGGATTTCATAACCAAACTACCAAAGTCATCGAGCGGTTGCGATACCATTTGGGTGATCGTCGATCGTCTCACGAAATCTGCTCATTTCCTGGCAATCAAGGAAACAGACAAAATGGAACGTCTCACACGAATCTACATCAAAGAGGTTGTTACTCGACACGGTGTTCCAATCTCGATTATCTCAGATAGGGATTGTCGTTTCACATCTCACTTTTGGCAATCACTTCAAAAATCATTGGGTACCCGTCTTGATATGAGTACCTCATACCACCCACAAACCGACGGCCAAAGTGAACGAACAATTCAAACACTGGAGGACATGCTACGAGCTTGCGTAGTTGACTTTGGTGTAAACTGGGAAAAACATCTACCGATGTGTGAGTTTTCGTACAACAACAGTTATCACACCAGCATTAAGGCTGCACCTTTTGAGGCACTATACGGTCGTAAGTGCCGATCACCGATTTGTTGGACCGAAGTGGGAGACAGTCAACTCACTGGTCCTGATATCATTCATGAAACTACTGAAAAGATCTTCGAGATCTAAAACAAACTCAAAGTCGCACGTGACCGTCAGAAAAGTTATCCTGACATGAGATGCAAACCACTCGAGTTCCAAGTTGGTGATCGAGTGCTACTCAAAGTTTCACCTCGGAAAGGTGTTATCCGATTCGGTAAATGCGGGAAGTTAAATCCCAGATACATTAGACCATTCGAAATCCTCGAGAGGATTAGTTCAGTGGCATATAGGTTGCAGCTGCCACCCGAACTCAGCAGTGTGCATCCCACTTTTCACATTTCAAATTTGAAAAAGTGTCTGTCTGATGAGACACTTATCATTCCACTAGATGAAATCCGAGTGGACAAAAAGCTTCACTTCGTTGAAGAACCCGCTGAAATCATGGACCGTGAGGTCAAACAACTCAAACAAAGTCGTATTCCCATTGTCAAAGTCAGGTGGAATTCTCGACATGGGCCGGAATTCACTTGGGAATGGGAGGACCAAATGCGGTTCAAGTATCCTCAGCTATTCGCTGATGCTACTTCTAACACGACTTCGAACTAAATTTCGGGACGAAATTCTCCTAACAGGAGGGAGAATGTGACACCCGTCAAATTAGGACTAGTAATTAGTGCCTAATCAAGTGTAATACATGTAATTAGTTCTGTGTTAAGCTAATTAATGTATCTTGATATATATTGTTGAATATATACGAATATGCGATTTGATTAAATCGTACAAGTTTCAAATCGAATGTAATTCGGTTCAAGTAAATACGGTCGTTGGTGAACATTTTCATTTAATAATATAACATTATTTAATAAGCACTATTATACTCAAAATATTACGTTAATAATATTTCGTACTTATTTCGTATCATACAAACAAAGTCTACACGATCAGTATATTAAACGCGTAAAAACACTATTTAAACGCAAAACGATCAAAAAATGAACACCGCACGGAGCGCGAATACACGGAGTTAAAAAGTGGAAACCCACACTTCGGTGGGCCCCCACCCTAGCCGGTCCCTTCCCCCTTTCTTTCACTCCACTTTCCTTCCTCCTTTTTCATTTCATCACCATCTCTTCTCTCTCTTTCTTCTTTTTCTCTCAAAAACCAAACACCACCACCATCATAAAATCCACTAAAAACACCACCAAACGTCATCAAATCGTCAAGCCCGTTTGAAGAAAAGTGACCACCTCGCAACGATCTACATTTCCATCTTTCCGAAATTCTCACGCGATAACTTATAAGTTTCCGACAAAAAATCGCAACCTTTCAATTTCAAGTGTTTTCAAGTTCTAGTTGCTTCTTTAAGCTTGAAATGTCCATATAAGGGTTGGGTAAAAGAATCGGACCAAACGGAAACCGGAAAACTCGTTTTTGGCTAAAAATCCATCGAATAGGCGTAAGTGTCGCATAGTTCAGTCCAGTATAGCGTCACTTCATGCGTCACTTAAGTGCCGCATTAAGTGACGCATAAAACCCTAAATTTGCGTCACTTACCTAAGTGCCGCATAAAACCCCTTTTTCCCGACACTCCAACCGTCACTTGCTTAGTGACGCCTAACACCTTTATCTGACACTTCTAGCGTCACTTCCTAAGTGTCGCCTATGATCAGAAACCGACACTTGAACCCGACACTCCCTAAGTGACGCCCCCCCTTATGCGTCACTTCTCCAAGTGACGCTAATAATTCAGAAACCGTCATTTCATGCGACACTTCCTAAGTGTCGCCCAAATTTTGGAAGTGACGCATCAAGTGTCGCTAAAAACAGAAAGTTTAAAATCCATATTTCACTAAGTATTGAGGCTCAAATCTGACACCCCATTTTACCCGAATTCAAATCCCAACCAGGGGCCATCCCCTTGGACCCCGCCAGGGGTTGCCACCCCTGGGACCCCGCTAACCAGGGGCGCTGCCCCCGGACCCCCGTCACTTAAAGTTTACAAATACTTTAATGTATAACACCTTTCGAAAATCAAAATAATAATGTGAGATTATTATTACAAACAAATCACCAACGGGTCGTACACGTTTTTCAAAACACAATCAAATCAACCAAGTCATAGTAACTTGGACAATTCAATCAACCAAATCGTAGTAATTTAGACATTCTAAGTTGGACGAACAACTACAAGGGCAGTCTTTCGAGATGCCTACTCATGTTATAACCATCGCGTGTCTTGGACACCCTCAAGTTACAAGTCTTCGGACATCAATTCACCGCTAATCAATTCAAGTTTATTAATTTAAACACTCAAGGCTTAGGTGAGTCTCATAGCCCCTATTTTACGGTTTTCATCATGGGTGTGATTACATTGCTCGTTTTATTTTACAATATGAATGCAAGTACTATACAAATCAAATACTACATGAGTTGTTTTCACTAATCATTTCAAATCCCTCCACAACATAGTTTGGTAATACATCTGTAGCGTGAATGTTAGTATATGATATCATGTAGGATTGACAATCCTCATCCGGGTTAGCATGCATTAACTGGTCAAACATACGTATTAGCATTTGGGAAGACGAGTGTAGATTAGGCACTCGTAGGAGGCAACTCAGTTAGGTTTCCTTAATTGGACCTAACGCTTAAGTTAATTTTTATTTTGCTTAATTGCATTTTAAATTCAATTAAATCTTGCGGTTCATACAAATATGTGTTGACATACAAACCTGTGAGCTCACCAGCGTTTCGCTGACCCCTTTTAGAATGTATCACAGGTACTCAGCAGTAGGTTGGCTGCCCAAACAGGAATCATTAGCTCGAGTCTGCATTCAAAAAAATCAGAGATTTAATTGCATTATTATATTTTGTATAGATTAATTATGTAATGTAAATCTCTCAATTTCAAGTAATTGAGCTAATGTAAAAAGACGCATTTAGTGGTCGTTCATTATATCTTATGTGCTGTGTATAATGATTAGTCGCGCCCCGACCCGATTCGCTTCCGCAACCCGAATTTGGGGGTGCGCCAAATAAGTCAAAGTAACATATAATTAACACAAAATTACAAATACAAAATTAACACATTCTTTTTGGTGACAGAGTTGATTTAATCTGGTTAGAGATCATATCGGTATAACATGCATTTATTAGGAACAATAAGTATTATTTCGATCATCAGTATATTTTTCCACTTTAAATTTACTTGGCATGCTAAAGGCACTTTTTATAAAAATTATTTCAAAACGATTATCAGTATATGTGTCTTCTTAAACATGTTACACTCACATCTAGGAGCTAATTTTATTATTATTCGTATGTACATTTCGCTGTCGTCCCCACCATAGATATACATCTTAACTTAAGACATAGACCATGCTTCCATTTACAGAAAGAATATAAGAAAATCAATTTTAAGAATCAAGTTAGCGGTGACAGGTCTGTACTTACGTACAACAGAGCGACATAGCTTGATTCAGGTTTAAGCAGAACCAGACTTGGTCAAACCATTTTGGCGACCTGGTTAGGTATCTTAATGTTTAAAGACTTTGCAGGTTCTTTGACTTGTGTTTGCTTAATTTTTAAGTACATATTAACAGAAACCAGGTCTATACTTACGTATAACAAAGGAGACTGTCAATATATACCCCCAAATGATATCAAATAAACTTCTTTCATGAAAACATGTCTAGCATAAGTAAGATATTAAGACTTTTGTCATACATCTAACGGTGTTATACCACTTGAAATAAACAATTGTATATTAGGCTTCTTAAGAGGTCTCAAAGAGATTTGCGTAACATGCCTACTAATATATCGTATGATGAAGAAAATGTTTATAAAAACTGTTTACAACATGTCAGAGAAATCTAATGACACATCCAAGATAAATCTTAAAATTCCATTTAGTGCATGTCACCCGATGTACTATCATATCCCAAGTTGTTTACAGACACAACTCAACGTCTATTTTTTACAATGTAGCAACCGTGCATTTCTATAATACTAAAAAGTATAAAGAGTGGCTGTTGCCCTTTTTTTTAAAAAAAAAAACACATAAAAGCAAGTAAGTTACGTTCCAAGTTACAAATTACTTTTTGGTCATAAAGAACCTTAAACCAATCATGTTGATTAGTTCATCAAATCGAGTATGCGAAAAAGCTTTTGTGAAAAGGTCGGCATTCTGCTTTAGGGTGTCTATGTGGACAAGGTCTATCAGGTGTTTTTCATAGCAATCCCGTATAAAGTGCAACCTAAGTCTTAGAGTGCTGTACAGGATTGCGTGCGATAGATATGGCAGCAGTGTTATCTATGTGAATAGGAGTCATAGAAAGAAGTAACCCGTAATCACGCAGTTGATGCTGAATCCATAGAACATGAGAGCAGCAACTGGCAGCAGCAACGTACTCAGCTTCTGCGGTTGAAAGAGAAATTGTAGTCTGTTTCTTGCACTGCCACGAGACCAAGCGAGATCCGAGAAATTGGCATCCACCAGTGGTAGACTTCTTGTCTATGCTGCAGCCGCCATGATCAGAATCCGAATAGGCAGTAAGAGCGAATGAATTCTCATTTGAATACCATAGACCAAGATTGGGTCTATGTTTGAGATAACCAAAAATTCGCTTTACCGCCTTCATGTGAGACACCTTGGGTTTGGCTTGAAAGCATGAACAAACGGATACCGCGAACACAATATCCGGTCGAGAGGCAGTCAAATACATCAGAGAACCTATCATTGAACGATAGTCCTTTTCTTTGCAATCTTCTTCATCCTCAACGAGTCTAAGGTTGTGATTAAGTTCGGTAGGAATCCCATAGGTTTTACAATTGAGCAGGTCATATCTAGTCAACATGTCATTGACATATTTTGATTGATGAATATAAATACCTTTTGCAGACTGCTCAACTTGTACACCTAAAAAGAATTTGAGCTCTCCCATCGCACTCTTCTCAAACTCAGACTTCATGATTTCCTCAAAGTTCTTGCACATTGCCTCATTTGTAGAGCCAGAGATAATATCGTCCACGTAAACCATGCTTGATTAGGTGAGTAGTGAGCCTCTCATACCAAAGCCTCGGAGCTTAATGAAGACCATATAACGCTTTGTTCAATTTGCAAACATATTCTGGATGCTCAGAGTCTTCAAAACCTGGAGGCTGTTTAACGTATACATCCGTATCCACTTGTCCATACAGGAAGGCGATTTTAACATCAAGTTGGTTAACACGAAACTCCTTGAAAGAAGCGAATGCAAGGAAGATACGAATAGACTCCAATCTTTCCATGGGAGCAAAGACTTCATCATAGTCCAAACCCTCGATTTGACTAAAACCTTGAACAACCAATCGTGCTTTGTTACGAATCACTATACCCCGATCGTCCATCTTATTTCAAAATACCCATCGAGTGCCAGTTAAGTGAGCACCTTTGGGTAACGGAACTACATCCCAAACGTGTAGCTTGTTGAACTGCTGAAATTCTTCTTGCATGGCCTCGACCCAGGATGGATCTTTTAAGGCATCATCAACCTTCTTGGGTTCAATTTGAGATAAATGAAAAGAATTTATCCGAGCAACTAGAGTCAAGATTTGCTGATTTGGATTTTGTTTCACTTGTTGTCTTGTTTGAACCGCAGCATTAGGATCACCAATAATGTTATCGATGGGGTGATTCCTGTGTACACGAGTCACTGAGATTATGTTCGGCGCAAGTACTAACTCCAAATTGTTCATATCCCCTTCAGTGGCAGGAACAGTTGTAGTCTCAGGAGCAGTAGAACTTTCAGGTTGCGCGGGTTGTTGTGGTTCCTCATCTTCTTCATCATGAGCGTTAAAATGGGTGAAGACCATTTCTTCTTCTTCGGATTCCTCTAAAGGAGGCATATTAGGATCATCAGGAAGATCTTTTGCATTAATCATTCCTGAAGTCGAAGGAGCATTCGATGATGGGGTAATAGGAGATGGTTCGGTTGTAGTAGGTGATGGTGTGGGTGTTGGAGTAGATGTCGAAGTGGGTGTTGCAGCAGATGTGTCTTGACATAGACTGATGCCATGAAGTAGGGTGACCAACTCCTCCTCTTCATTATCTTCTTCGGGTATGTCGAAAGTGTTAAAAATATCCTTATAGTTGAACAGCCAATCCAGACCCGTTCCTTGAGGAGGATCCATGTAACGTAAGCATTTTACCTCAAAATGCTCCTCCACCTGGTGTGTTGATTTAATGTAGACTCTTTTGTTTGGAGAATTAACTGAATAACCAAGAAAAATTCCTTCAACAGCTTTATCTCCAAACTTTGAGACTTTTTCTTTTGGGATCATAATCAGACACGGACACCCAAACGGATCTAGAAACTGCAGAGTTGGTTTACGATTATTGAAAAATTCATAACAGGTCTTGTTCTTTTTCTTAATCGTGAGCACTCGATTCTGAACGTAACAAGCAGTGCTGACTGCCTCAGCCCAAAATATGATAGGTAGCTTAGAATCAGCCAACATAGTCCGAGCTGTCTCGATAATAGTCCTATTCTTACGTTCTGCAACTCCATTCTGTTGAGGAGTTCTTGGAGCACTGAACTGATGATCAATGCCTTTCGAGGCACAATATAACTCGAGAGTGAATTCAGTTCCATTGTCACTTCGCAGTCTCTTCACCTTTAAGTTGCACAGATTTGCCAACTTATCCAACAGGTACACTAAAATATCTGTTATTTCGCTCTTCGCAGCAAGAAAGTATACCCACGAAAATCTAGAGTAGTCATCGGTGACTACTAAGCAGTAAGATCGGCCACCAATGCTCTTAGTAGAAATAGGACCAAACAAATCCATATGTAAGAGCTCCAGTGGTGCAGCAATAGAATTCACTACCTTGGACTTATGGGACTTTTTGTGGAGTTTCCCCTTGTGGCATGAAATACAGTCATCTTTTAGAGCAAAGGACTATTTTGGAACTCCGTTTACCAAATCATTATTTATAAGAAAATTCATTTTGCGAAAATGAATATGTCCCATCCGTCGATGCCAAAGTAGTGATTCCTTTTCTGAAACCTTTGATAGGAGACAAGTGTACTCATTTGTAGTCTCCATAGATCGCATGTTCATCACTGATTTGACATAAAAAGTCACGTTTTTACGTACATAATTCCCACCTTTTAAGCCCCAAAATGGATGAAATCATTCAATATCAATACTTTTTCACCATAATTTATTATTAAGGCTAAAAATAAGGCATTGCTTCAAAAATCAAGTAAAATGGCTAAATAACGTACAAAGCAAAGCCTATGACGATGAATGTTGCATGCCTGGCTTTTGAGCGATTTCGTTTGTTTAGAATGATAGGAAACCCAATACACTTATGAGTGAATTGAGTGACCACCTGGTGAGATTGCCTAAGTCATGTGTATGCCAAAGATCACGAGAATCAGAAGCATGCCCAAAGATATTCATTTCTTATTTCTGGAACAAATATCTTATTTGTCTCGATTTTCTGAAACAAGTTACTTTTATAAAGAATGGTTATTTTTAGAAATATTTTAATTCGCAAAAATCGGACCTAAAACATCTTTTTAAAGTGAGGATAGTTGAAGTATTGCATGAGGACAAGCAATGTCTAAGTGTGGGATATTTCATTTGACGTAAAAAGTCACGTTTTTGCGTATATAATTCCCACCTTTTTAGCCCCAAAATGGATGAAATTATTCAATATCAATACTTTTTCACCATAATTCATTATTAATGGTAAAAATAAGGCATTGCTTCAAAAATCAAGTAAAATGGCTAAATAACGTACAAAACAAAACAATGATACGATCATGTTCTACGAGCACTTTTTAGCATATTACCTTGAAATTATCCTTTGATTAGTTCATTATGATCTTCTAGTAATTACGATCACGTTAATATAAAGAACGCTGAAAACGGATCAAGAATGAAGAAGTTATGGCCAAACGAAGATCGACCAGTGCACAAGACTTACGATCCAGCACACAAGACAACGAATCAAGGGGATACCACCCCACAGGGGCCGTATACCCCCTATAGGGGTGGTATACCCCCTCTACGGTGCCGAATACGCCCCGTTTGCTACCGAATACGCCCTATTTGCTACCAAATACACCCTATTTGGTGTCGAATACGCCCTATTTGGTGTCGGTTACGCCCTCTTTGGTGTCGAATTTCATAGCACGGGGGTGTATTTCAGTATTAAATTGGAGCGAGGGTGTTAAGTGTAAAATCGAGTCTTGGATGCCTATAAATAGAGGCTTAAACCTCACCATTCAATCAATCCCTCACAACACACAACTCATTTCACACACACTTCACTCTCTCTCTAGACTTTCTTTCTCTAGACTTTCTCTCTCTAGGTTCTCTCTCTAATCTCTCTCTAGTTTCTCTCTCTAGGGAACTATTGGGAATATTAGAAGAGAATCATTTCTTCTTAGAATAGCTATGTAATATAATTAGTAGAGGCTAGCAGTTGTAATATTTGGATATTATTCGAAGAAATACAAGCTGTTATTCTGCTCGCAATACGTATCGGTATTATCTATCCTTTCTATTATTAATTTGTCATAATGTTCTTGTTTGATGTTTGTGATTTATTATTGATAGAAATGTTTATTGGTATGCTTTGTGATTAGTTGCTTGTATGTTTGCTATGATTTAGATAGTTATGAATGATGTTACATTAATTATCTATCTGTATAAATGGGAGTTGTTATACTTTGTTATCGGTCTAAACTTTACATAAATAGATCTTATCATTCACCCTTTCCAGGCTTTCACGTGACTATTTCCCTTAGGATAGGACTTTGCAAACCCTAATACTACGTAGATATAGTTATCTGTGTTTTTGTATGAAGTTGTGGACATGCTGTAAAACGGCCCAGTACTTAGTATAGCGTTGGAAACACCTCTAGTGAAGTACCAATGCGTGGAAGCTACGGACCGGTCGTAAGCATATGACACCGTGGATACCTGGAAGTTACTCTTCCTGAACATGGTCTAGGATATAAGCTGTGGAAACGCTAAACCTTAATAGTATTATACACCGTTAGTATACTTAGATTTATACAAGCTGTGGAAATACTGAATGCATTATACACCGTAAGTATACCTAGGGATGAACGTCTGATCGTAAAGGAGGGTCTATTTCATGACGGAAGGATTTGAACTTAAAATAAGTAAAAAAGGAATTTTGAAAAGAAAGCGAAGACTCGTCAGTGGTCTAAGATGCTTAAACCCCTTAATTCCACTTTGCCGATAGTTTAGAGTAACAACGTAAACAACCAGTACACAATTAGGTAATAACATTTAGACATAGGTGTTAAGAACGGTCAGAATATCCTGTAATGGTGGTTTGCTACCTTATTCATGCACCCAGGAGATATCTCTAAGAAGGGTCACTTGTCCTTATCGGACAGTGTTGGGGGTTGAGCAACCTGATCTGATTAGAATCATGATAGCCTAGGCACTCAGTGACATACTAATTTAGAACTGGAACTAAATAAGTAGGTTCTTAGTATTTACACCGAAGTTTATTTGTCCGTTAGCTGAATGTGGCCCCAATAATCATCATTCCAATAATACGCTATCCTAAATCATGGTGAACCACGTCTTTGTTATCCTTAAGTGTTACATATCTGCTAGCCTCCTTTTACTTTTATGCTTTCTTAGTATTTTAAATAAAAACCCAGAAACAATCACCCTTCAATCTATAAAAACCCCAGTGTAATTACTAAGTTATTAGAACTAGCTCTATTTCAATTCTACCGTCGTGAGGAACGACCCTGAATCATCCTTACCACATACTAATATCAGGTATTTGTACCTAGTAATAGTAAGTAGTTCAGAAGGTTTTGGCTCCCCCTGACTATTATTAATTTAAAACCACCCTCCGATCGCCCGCCTCGAGCATGAGGTCCGCAACGACCAGGAAGCGATTTCCTGACCGACCGTTCGGGGCGCGATCAATCACATAGGCATCGTTTCTCCGTGTCGCCCGCATAAGCACCCATTCTTCAGGGATAACGAAACTTGGCTTCAAGATCACACATTCTATTTTTGTGAATTCTGTGGTATAATCCTTATCACAGACTTGTGAAACACGCAGCAAGTTGTGAGTGAGTTGAGCCACATAATTCACATTCTCAAAGCTAACTCTCCCATTAGTTAGCGTTCCCTTTCCAGTAATCGTTCCTCCAGTATCTCCAGCAAAGGCAACATGTCCTCCGGCGTGTGGTTTAACATCCGTTAAAAGAGACACATCGCCAGTCATGTGTCGCGAGCAACCACTATCCATAAACCATTCACTATCTTTAACATGTTCTGACTACTGTAACACATAAAAGTAAGGAGATTAGTGAGAAAGGATGACCCAAGCCTTTACAGACTTAGGTCTACAAAGGTCATCAACAATAATCACATCAGACAGAAATTTATTTTTCAATAAATTAGAATTTTCATCTAATGTGGTATTGTTGATGACGGAAGAGTCACTAGCAGACTCCTTTCTTTTCCAAACTTTAGATTGTTCGAAAGTTGGTTTGGGAGCAATGTCGGGCTTTTGTTTTGGCAAAAGTTTTTGCCCAACATTACTTTGCTTTTCAACAGGCTTGGGAGAGTTGGAATAACGCCTAGGTGGTAAAAATGAATTTCTATAAAAAGAAGTTCTAGGCATATCTCTCCCATAGCGCTAATGAGAAAGCTTAGGACAATCACGAATTAAATGTCCCTATTTCTTACAGTAGAAACAGGAACGATTCTCAACAATCGGTTGAGGCTGAGGATTTACCAGAGTAGATGGTGAGGCAGTTTTAGAACAAGCACAGTGTATGCAAGTTTGAGAAGATGTTTGCCTTGGTTGATTGGTTGAGGGTGAAGGTTTTTCACATGAAACTCTTTCATTGTTCACATTTAAGTTATTTTTAAAAATCTTTACAGGTGTCTGTAAAGTTTGAGTTTTCTCATTTAAAACCTTTTTCTTACCCTTATCATTTTGTACATTAAGGATATTTTCATTCGTCAAAATCACCTTTTCTGATTTGACCTCAACATTCTCAACCTTAGGATACTCATCATCGATAATATCCTCAATCTCAACTATCTCCTCAACACTAACTGGAGATACAGCTTCAGACTTAACAAACTTAGGCGAAGGATACTCTGGCCACTTGGTTTTCTGCTTTTCCTGTTTGTTTTCCTTGGTTGCTTTTGACTTGATACCATATAACAATGCATAGTCAACAGGAATCTCTTCAGTGCCTTCCATAACAGGCATAGGACAGTATTCAGTGGGAGGCGGGACTTAAGCATAGCCTAGTCCTGTCTTAGTTTTGTTATCTATCCTTTGCTTATTAAGGATTTCATTGAAGGCAACTGTAGAGGAAGAGGAACCTAGAATCTTATTCTTATAGTTATCATACTCAACTTTTAAATCAGAGAGTTCCTTATTCAACAAATCTATTTCAGCAAGATAGTTGTTAATAGCATCTTGTTGACTAAAAACCTTTGATTTGTACTTTTGAGTGTCTTGTTTATCAGCCTCAATCTTCTTATCGTAAATTTGTTCATTAGCTTTTAAGTATTTATTAGACTCATTAAGTTTTGCAACCTTTTCCCTTAATTCTACGTTTTCTTCTTGAAAGCACTTTAAAGATTCAGTTAACTTAATGCATGAAATACAGTTCAAAGGCTCATCAGGTTCATTGCGTACCTCATTAGTTATGTGAGCCATAAGACACTGTTGGTACTTTTCAGCAAACATGCTCCAGTCCGTGTTTTTAGGCTCGAAGACAACTAAAGCATCAGCTATCGCTTGTTTCACTTCATCCTTCTCTTGAGCTTTAGGAGCATCAGGATTCGTAAAACCCGATGGAGGAACTTTGGGTTTCTTGCATTCCCTTGCGAAATGTACCAAATTTTGACAATTATAGCAACGGACCTTGCTCTTGTCAAAACCAAAGCTGGTTTTTCCGTTTCCTTCCAAACTCTTGCGTCCAGTTCTTTGCAAGAATTTTTGAGCTCTTCTTGTGATCATGGCAATATTCCAATTTAAATCCATTTGCTCAAGATCATCATCATCATCCAGTTGAGCATAGTCTTCTTTAGCGAGTTCTAGTGTAGAATTTGGTTGTGAAACCAAATCCTTGTAGGAGCTCAGAAAAGCTGCATAGATAGCAGCTTGTTCTTTAATGGTTGGGGAAATCGTAACTTGTTGTTGTGAACCTTGTGAAGGTCCAAAAGCATAGACTGCATGATGAGCACCAGTAGACTGCAATGGAGAACTAGTATCAGAAATAAAGGCCATTCCACCATATGTCTTCCCGGTGTTTACCTTTCCTCCGTATAATGTCGGGTCTTGAACAAACCCACCCGATTTACACTCCTTATTCTTCAACTCCATTGCGTGAGCTTGAAGAACGCCAATTAACTCATCCAGATTCATTCTTGCTAACTCTTGGTTCTCCTTTAGAAATTGTACTTTTACGTCCCAAGAACTTGGCAGAACATCTAACTGCTTTTTATTCACCTCAATCTGAGGGAAATTGTAACCTCCCTCGGTTAACTCACTAACCAACTGTGAGTACCTTGTGAATAATCCTGATGCAGTTTCATTAGGAAGAATATCAAACAGATCATATCGTTTCTTGATTAGTTCTAGTTTAGCCTCCTTATACTTTTTGTTTCCTCTACATCTTGTTTCAATAGCCTTCCACAGATCGTATGTGATGTCATGAGTCTTAAAAAGTCGTAAAACATCTTTGGTTAGGCACATATAGATAGCAGAATAAGCCTTTCTCTCAATGTCATACTCCTTTTTCTCTTCAGGAGTCATAGCTTTATACGTCTTGGCTGGAGGGATACCACGATAATTTCCCTCGGCTACTGGAGCCTCGATCATATCTTTCTCTAAGTGGACCCCAAAGCTCTGGACAATGGAAATCTACATATTGTTCAAATCGGTCACGCCAATATGCATAATCCATATCCGCAGTAAACAAAGGAGGTTTATTGTTAGAACCAACATCATGATTTTGTTTGATCATTTCTCTAATTCCCCTAATATCTTCTTTATCAGCAGCAGCCATTAAAGAAAATCCTGAAAAATAGCTCAAAAACAAGAACTAGAAAACTTATTAGTAACAAAGGCGTCACTTGATAAGTGACGCACTGAAGTGTCGCAACGACTAGCGACACTCAATAAGTGACGCTATCGAGTGACGTATAAAGTGACTGATAACACTAGAAGCAAGTGTCGCTCAATCAAGCAAGTGACGCACCCAAGTGTCGTACTTGAGTGACGCAGTAAATCAAACAGGCGTCACTAGTGGAAGTGACGCATGACAAACAAGTGACGTGCTGAAGTGATGCACGTGAGTGTCGCTAAATTAAAGCAGACGGCACTAGAGGCAAGTGTCGTATTAGTCACAAATGACACTCTTAGTCACGCACAAAGTGACGCACCAGAGTGTCGGTAAAACCCTAAATGGAACTTACAGAGTGTCGCTCGAAGTGTCGCTATCAAGTGACGCAAAAACGGCCGTGATGTCCCAAAAAAACCCTAAAATTTGAATTTTCGTAGATGTAACGAATATTCTTCAATCCCAATCGAACGAAACCTGTAGATATTGATTAAAATCGTCTGAATAGCACCCAATTGATCCAAATAACTTGATTGTTCTTGATTCTCTTCACAAAGCAAACCGAAAAACAAACGATTACGTGATCAATACGTCAATCAAACCACTTTGAAGCTCTGATACCAATTGTGAGTGCCCCTTGCTGTGGATCTAAATGATTGATGACAACGATTGAATGGCGGAAACAAACAATCACACTAAACAAATATAATTGCAAACCGAAATCAAATAAACGAATCAAGATCAACTTTGTATTGATTATTGTAACCTTTTAGCTTGTTTACAGACTTGCAATTTCGACAAATGGTGCTAGGGTTTCGTCAACCCTATCCAGAAACCCGTAGGTTTGCTTATATACTAACACAAATCGGCAGACATGCGTCACTTGACTAGTGTCGCATGTGACCGCCTTCATGCGTCACTTACCTAAGTGTCGCTATGCGTCACTAAGGCAAGTGTCGCCTAGACCAAACTAAGTGTCGCTAACCCAGTAATAACTTTTCTATTACAATTAATAAACGACACTTACAACTCGATAGATCAACTGACTGACACACTAAATGTACCAACAATCTATTCACCATGTATGACAGTGTCTTCTATTCTGAGTAGCTGAAGGGCAACCATCTTCTGAAAAAGCCTATCAATCTCATCTAATACTTCCTTTTTAGTTGCACGCAATAAAATTTCATTCCATTCTTCTTTATGCAGTTCACAGACTTGATCCAGAGTTATGGCTTATGACTCTGATCCTATGTGAATAAGTAGTTGAGCTTGAGATCGATTCTTGGGCTTCTTCAGATTTACCTTGTTAATAGTTATAGGGTTTGATCTTCCAGTCGTTCTTGTAGAATATTTCTTTCTATCAATCTCATTCTAAAGTTAAGGATAGATATAACCATAAAAAGAGCGTAGGTGAATACAACTTGAAAGTATACAAGAATAACTTTGAGTATCCTCTAAGAGATATTAGAATATTACCCTTCTATTAGTTCGGTTGAGTATCAACCGAGACTAACTAGCCGCTAACTACAAAAACTAAAAAATAAAAACCTAAATCTAGAGAGAGAGTAGTGAGAGAGTGTGTGTTGAGTAGAATTACGTTGAAGTGTGAGATATGAGATGTCTTGGAAATGAATGGAGAAACCTTTTATTTATAGAGAATTCACAACCGTATTCTTCAACCTTATTCTAACCTTCAAATGCACAACCATATCACACAGCCGTATAAAAATCACATTTTGTATGCCTGAACACGAGATATAGGTGGTTTTGGCCATATACAGGCAAGCTGGTGCCAATACGGGTGAACACGAACCGTATACGGCTGGTTTCAGCCATATACGACTGAACACATGCCGTATATGGTCTGTGTCCAGTCGTATACGGTCTGGGCTAGCCGTATACAGTCTAGTTCAGCCGTATTCGGTCATTTGGTTCTTCATTTCTTCGTTTAAGCGTAACTTCTTCGTGGTTTATCCATTTTGAGTGATTCTTGTGCTCACAATTTCGTAATTTCCTAACAAAGAAAAATGACATAAGTTAGAGGTCATAAATCTAAGTATAGCTCGAAAAGCATTGAAATGCGTGAACGAGAGATTCAATGATCGTTTGTGCTCTATTTTACTTGTTTTTAGGCCGTTTTAGTTGATTCTTAAAGCATTGCCTATATTTTAGCCTTTGTGAAGAAATTTTGTATATAATTGCATATTTCAAATGTTTTCATCAATAATTGGGCTAAAAAGGTGAGATAATAACACATAAAAATTTGACTTTTTGCGCGTTATCAAGACGTTTCGACCTATCTCTAAAAATCTTTATACCAAGAATATATGTTGCATCTACAAAATCTTTCATTGCAAAATATTTTCCCAACTAATCCTTTTAAACCTTGTAATGTTGGATTACATTTTCTATGAGCATTATATCATTCATATACTAGGAAGACTACAACGCTCCCACTGACTTTGACACATATACATGACTCATATTTGCTTCTAGAAAACTCAAACTATTCAACTTTCCCATGGAAGCGGAGTCCAACTACGAGAAGCCTGTTTAAGTCCATAAATGGACTTATGACGCTTTCACACGCTATTGGGATACTTTGCATTTTCAAAACCTTCTGGTTGTGCAATGAACACATCCTATATCAGTTTTCCATTATGGAAAGCGGTTTTGACATCTAACCGCCAAATTTCATAACCATGAAACGCAGCTTTTGTAAGCATTATCTTAATTGACCTTATATTAGCTATTGGTGAGAAGGTTTCCTCATAATCAATTAATAATATTTGATTATAGCCCTTCGCTACCAACCTAGCTTTATATGTGTATACTTTCCCATCCATGTGTGTCTTCCTTTTGAAGATTCACTTACAACCCACCGTCTTAAGACTGGGTGTAGCGTTAACCAAATTCCAAACATGTTTGTCATACATAGACATAATCTCTCTTTTCATAGCTTCCTTCCACTTAGCAGCCTTACTGTCTGCCATCGCTTCCTTGTAGTTACCAGGTTCATCTAATTCACTTAGTGTACTATCACTAATCTTATCTTTTTTTTCTGTATGGAAACCATAGTAGAACTGAGGAGGATTGTTAACTCTAAAATTGCGAGCGGGTAAGGATATGTCATCAAGTGCAACAGGTGTCACACCTCTTGTTGAGTGTCAGTGTTTGCCATAGGTTCTTCATCGGTAGATCCTTGAAGTTCTTCAAGATTAGTTGTACTCCCACTATCCTCTTTAGATATCATATATCTCTCAAGGAACACTCCTTTTCGGCCTACAATAAATATATAAATGACTATTGTGGATAACCAATGAAAAGATACTTTTCAGATCTGGCTTCTAGTTTGTGCTAAGTTTCTCGTCTTAAGATAACTTCAAAACCTCAGATCTGGATGTGCCAAAGAGAAGAACCTTTTCTCTTTCATATCTCATAAGTCATCTTTGAAACTCCCTTAGTGAGTACTAGATTTAAGATATGTGGGACTGTCTATAATACCTAACCACATAAGCTTGTTAGAAGTGTTGCCTGACTCATCATTGATTGAACCATATCTAACATGATTCTATTCTTCCTCTTATCTACTCCATTCATCTATGACGTTCTAGGAGGAGTCAAGTGTGAAACTATTCCACAGTCTCTAAGATGAACAAGAAACTCGACACTAAGGTATTCTCCTCTCCTATTGGATCGGAGTACCTTTATCTTGCTGCCCATTTATTTCTCTATTTCGTCCTGATATCTTTTGAATATTTCAAAAGTATCCTACTTATGGTTGATCATATTATCATATCCAAATCTACATAGTAGCGATTTCCATCTTTTATATCACATTGAAAAGGTCCACATATATCCGTGTGTACCAAGTCCAATAATCCTTTACCTCTTTCACATGACTTGTGCTTGGTGATTACATCATTTGCATACATCATCCAATAAAAAATAAACAAGATTTTCATACATCATCCAATTTAAGGTCGAATGATTCCAACACTCCATACTTTTGGAGTTGGGTGATCTTTTCTTGTTTACTTACCTATGACAAGAATGCCACAATTTGGATTTATCAATCTCATTAGACGAACCAACATTTAAATTACTTTGCTGACATATTCAATATTTTCATATATGCCTTTGCAAGGAGTTGCTTTATCACCATTCTCATTATCATATGAAAAATAATAACTAGTCTTAAACAAGCAAGAAACAAAATTATATATCTTGTTATTTCTGACGAATAACAGCTATCTAAACGTATCCTAACTCTTGATTTGAGCATGAGATCAAACTTTCCAATAGGGGTGACTTTCTTGTCTCCCATGACTAAGTTGAGCTCTTCATGCTACAAACTTCTACTTTCCTTTAGGCCTTGCAATACAGTTCAAATGTGAGTACCACGCCCTGTATCCAAGACCCACGAATTAGAAGTCGTAGTATTGGGGAGTTCAGTTATTTATATACATGAATCCTTTTCAACCTTACTGTCTTTAAGGTCCTTTAGATATTTTGGGTAGCAACGCTTCTAGTGCTTCTATGTGTTGAGGTATAACACACCAATTCCTTTGGAACATTGTAGGTGCAATTTTATATTCAATCTTTCTCTTGGACTTTCCCTTCATAGCTCTTCCAGATCTCTTCCTTTTCTTTGCATTATGACCAATTAACAACACATGAGTTATGGGAAAATCAGTATCAAACATAGTAATATTTCCAGTGAGCTTCATTCTCCTCTTGGGTTGAATCATCATCAATCATGGGAATCTACTCATCGAGAATATACTCCTTATTCTCGTCGAGAACATACTACTCGCTCTTGTACCTTAGAGTGAATCTACGGTTTCACAGCTCATCAAGAAAATACTCCTTGTTTTCATTCCTTTGAGTGAACCTAAGGTTTTACATTCAGTCCATACACCTTGGACTGGTAAGCCTTTCCCTTCCAAGAACTGAGAGTAATGAGAAGTTCGGGTTGTTTACGAAATTAAGAATGGGAGGATTATTAACATTTTCATCGGATATCATTAAGATAAAAAAATTGTTTTAGTTAGTCTGAATATTCCTTAATAAATTACCCAATTTCAAATTAAGGCTAGGATCTATATTTGAGATTCGATTTATGAAAAGGGTTGCCATAATTATATCATGAATTTATTTTAGGTAGACAATGCACTTGTCAATTTCATTCTCTATGAAATTCCTAGTTCTTTTGTGATTTATTGATTATCATCAATGGCGTATTAATCTCGGTTATGCTCATTTACCATTCATGATTGGGATATCGAGGATCATGAACTAGATGGTGAATTAACCATACAAACCCTGCGTGGTGCTTGGCTCGAGTAAGCTCAAGAATCCCAAGTCTCACATCACCTTTCACTTATATCCTCACATTAATGTGCCGGTTAACCACACACACTCCATTAATAGTCCATACGAGAGATGTGAGGTTTTTATGGGTTAGCATACTATTCATATTTCTATAGCTAAAACAGGATTTTGTTTTAGTACCTTTAAGTCTACTTTTAATCTTGACATCATCCTATCAAAAGTCCTCGGTAGCTTCAGTTAACGCACAAAGAAGCGGAGAAACAGGTCAGCGCGAAGCTTATTAAAAACCTACTTCTTTAGGGAAGCAAAGCGACCCGCCTTATACCTCTCTCATAGTTTGTTCACTATGGGTGAGCCGATTTATCAATTGACTGACGATGTATATAGACTTAAGTGATACATATATATAAATCATATTATATATAAGGTCTCTCTTAAACATTCAAAGTTCAAGGTTCTATTTTAAAATATTTTAAAATTAAGAGTATATTTTAGACAATTAAAATACTAAGGTCTGATTAGTAAATAAAATAACAGTATACATATATATCTATTATACATAAATACTTAATTTAACTATTTGGACAAAATAAAATCAATTCTATTTCTAAATACATTTTATCTACATTTTGTATTGCTAATATTATTAAGCTATGGCTTTGATACTACTGCTGGGTTTTCTATTCCCTAACTAGTTTACTAGATTAACATACACAGAGGAAAAAACAATTTAATCTAAAGCGATTAGGAAACTAAACCCTAAAGGACCTTAACTTAATAAACGAAAGTGATAAAACAAAATAAATAGATACATGAGAAAATTCTAACCTTTGAGAAAACTAATTTCTCATGCGCAGACCACCTTGCTCGAGCTTTCAAACTTTGGAGGCAAGTACCTAAACCTGAATACCTCTAATGGTTCACACCCATGAACCAAGAGAAACTCCAAATCCTAGGGTCCCGACTCTAAGTCGTAAAGACTCTAACAAGGATTAGGAATGAGGAAAAGGGAAAGAATCGAACTAAATTCAAATTTGGGATAATCTGAAAGCTTAGGGATGATCTCTATTTATAGGGGAGATGAAGCCTTGGGGTTATGCCATCTGGCCGAAATGGGACAACGAGTTTCAACCTCTAACCACCGGTTGGAGCTCCTAACCGCCGGTTGGACTTGATTCCCGCCCAAGTAACCATGCGTCAACTCATGGTCAAACCTTAATCCATTCAACTGTCGGTCGAACCCTCCAATAGCCGATTGGACTTACTTTCCAGAATCTTCAGCTTCTAATTAATATTCAATTAATAAACTGATATAGTTATTTTGTTAATTACTTTTAGCTTCTAATTAATTTATCAACCATTGATAATTTAACAAACTAATAAATTAACTACAATATTAATTCTAATTAATATTATCTCTCTATTAGTTTCTCTTACTGTTCATTGAGGGCAACCCAAAAAGGACTCTACTTTTAATGATAATCTTACCAATTTTGGACACACCTATGAATACTAATGAGGAAGGAGGTCCTCTTTTTATAGTTGAAGGTCGGAGGCTAATGTACAAGCCACAAAGCACAAGATACCACACATAAGCATCAATTGGGCCAATTGAGCAATTGGTATCCCCTAATTCGCACTTGGAGGCCTATTATTCAACCAATTGACTCCCTCTAAAGCACGCAATTGGCACCCTAAAGCTTGAAATTGGCACCCCACAAAGCATGCAATTGGCCCGTGTAAGCAATTGGTACCCCCTAATAACACCCTAAAGCTTGCAATTGGCACCCCACAAAGCATGCAATTGGCCCGTGTAAGGAATTGGTACTTCTTAATGACACCCAAAGGCCAATTACCAAGGAAAAGGGGGCCATATACAGCCCTTAGGTACCAATTACCAAGGCAAAGGAGGGTCATATACGGCCCTAGGGGGCCAATTATTTTGTTGCGCGACTCGTCTGTTTGTTGCTTTTTTCAACCGTATGTTCTTAGTTACTTGCCCGATTGACTTGATTCTTTCTCCAATGATCTCATAATTTTTTTACCCTTCCAATGCTGCCAAAATCAGATAATTTGGAGGTGTGTAGCTCATACGTGCTTTGGAATACGATTAGTTGGTCTCTAGAAGTCTTATCTCCTCCATCTCTTGTCCGTTTCGCTTGATTCTTGATTCTAAGATCTTGTATTTACCTATGGAATCATAAAATAATTAGAAAGTGTATCTCATAAGGTAAATAAGAATCAGGTTAGGTCTATTTGCTTTGTTTTGCGTGTTAATTGTACATTTTTAGTGAATTTGGTAGCCACACCTTTATTTGAACCACTTTGATGAATTTTAGTATATAATAATTGTTTTAAGATAATTTCACTAAATATAAGTCCAAAAAGTAAGAAATAATGTTCGTAAAAATATGACCTTTTGTATTGCATCAACAACCTTCTATTTATAGGCTAACCCTTGGAAGCATCCTACAAGTCGCACATCACAATTTACAAGCGATCAGAGCATGAAAGGAGATGTGTAGTCCCAATAAACACTAAACAAAAGAATTAAAACATGATAAAGAACAATATGAAGAACACAAAGAAGATTGTTAACACCAAATCCCTAATCTTATTAATTAATCTACAAGACGGATACAACTCATTCGTATCAGGGTTTTACAACCTTAGGGATAACGAATTTACAAACACAAAACCCTAATTCTATATAATGAATATAGAACGTGTTAACTAAGAAGGATCAAAAGACCTTAGGGTGAATTCTTTAAACGTCTACATCTTTTCTGTGCACACCTTTTCCTACACGCCTACATCTCTTTATATACTAGAGATAATAGGGTTTACAAAGAAATCATTATTGTACTAGGAAACTAATTAAAATAAAACATTTATCTTTAGTCCCTCTTGTTTCATCTTTTATTTATTTTGTATCATCAAATCAATAATTCTCAACAGGAGAGCATGCCTCCGTCAAGGGCTGTATACCGCCTCTAGGGACCGTATACACCCTCAAAGGGGCCCATATATTCCCTCTAGGGTGGGGTTTATGCTGCATCGTTCGTTGTTCATTGCTTCGTTCTTCCATAACTTCTTTGTATCTTGTCCGTTTGACTTGATTCTTGTGTCTGTGAGCTCTATCTTCTTCGTTCCTTGTCCGTATAGCATGATCTTAAATCCACGATCTCTTCGTTACCTATAAGATAAAACGAGACTAATTAAGACTTTATACCTCATAAACGTAGCTAAAAAAGTGTGAGAACTTGGCTTAAACCATTTCGGCTCATTTAATAAGTTATTTGGATGTTGTTAGTATTTTTTGTAGAATCATCTCTATTTTGGCCCTCTTTATTAACTTAAGTTATTAAACGTCCAAATCAAATGTTTTCACCAAGATTATGGGTCAATATAGGTGGAACATGGGGGTGTAAAACATGACTTTTTAGGTCATGTCAATGAGCAAACTTGACCTAATACAAACATCACATTGCCAAGAAAAGTTTACCATGCAGTGACCTAGGTCGATGATTGCGTGACCGATAAAAATTGGCAAAAGCTTGGAGTTAATTCGTCAATGGGTGGCCGAGTTTGGTTTGCAATCTCGGATACGATTCTCAGTCATGGTTTGGTAATGACCTTCTGTTGGTAACGTCTTGTCATGATTTCCTATTTCTCGGTTAAGGCTTAGCCATGATCAGGTATTTTGTTGACAGCAAGGCTCGATCTTGAGGGGGCGGTTGCCCATGCCTCTTATAGATATGCCTAAATATGCCCCTGAAATATAGTCTTTACCATGAAAATTGTAACCAAAAATCCATACTAAAGTATATGACCGACACATAGTAAATGACGCACTGTGTAAACGATTAAAATAGAACTTTATAACAATTTACACTCAAAAATAGTATAAACAACTTACTAATTTATCTTAAATTTAAGTTGTGATAATTAAACGTTTAACATACACCCACTTTTTATTCATTCTGATCATTCATCATGTTCTTGCTTTAATTTTAGCGTTCATCAAGTAAACGGAAATTTAGAGTTATTCAACACAGCATCGAGCAAAAACAATTGTTCACTGCATTGCACGGTATCTTTTAGTACAGTATAAAATAATATACCAACGCACTTGAACACTAGAATTAATGGACTAATACACACTTCAATAATAGCAAACAAGAACAAAAAGCGGAATATATATATATATATATATATATAGAGAGAGAGAGAGAGAGGGGGATCTTTGGTCATATTATTTGTGATAGGAATAAATAAAATACAATGATATAATCTATAATTTAGAGATAATATGTTTCCTTATATGGATTAATAAAAATAATCCGAGAAATGGGTTTTATTGGCCCATTGTTGACTTTAACTTTGTATTTTCTAGGCCCAAATTAACTTATGAATAATTATGACCACAAACTTTGTGACATTTATATAGTCCTCATAGTTATATGAAGATTATATATTTTAACAAAAGTTTTAACTTTTAATTGCGTATTAGTCATGTGGAAAAATTCTCGAAATTCCCGAAATTGCAATCGCAATTGCAATCGCCGTCGAAAAACAATCGTGAATTTATCACCATTTAGTTCTTTCCTGACTTATGATGACTCATTTTTATCACCGTGGAGTTGGAGATCGGAGAATTTATCGAAGAATTTTGCTAAGGGGCAGAGGATGCAGTTTGAAACTGGTTCATTTTTCACTTATGATGTGAGTGCTAAAGATCCATAACTTTTTTGTTTCTAATTTGTTGATAGTTTAATTGATATTTAATTTGTTTACATATTTGATTAGATTTTGCATTTAGTTTCAATCAAAATTATTTATTATTGAAGCCTTTTCATTTAAAAGAATGTAAAAGATTTTATCAATCTTCAATAATGAGAACATGGATCGAATCGGAAATTGTAGTTTTTTACCTACATCGTCTATGATTTTTACTTTTAGGTTTTTGTTATATAAATATCCCAAGTTCATAAATTTTCCGTATAACAAGTCATGTCTCACGTGAAAAGTTGATATTATTTACTTTTCAAAGATGAATTTCACAAAAACTGAGAAATGGACTCACCAATCATAATGTGATTGTAAAGTATTTAAAAGAAAACAAAAAGAAAGAGTAAAGATTATCAATATAAAGCTTTTATAATATTTTATTTTTAACTTTTTTTATTGCAATTGAAAGTCTAAACAAGTCTCACGTGTTAGCCTACTTATGTATTTTGCTTCTCATATTTTATTAGTTATTACTTCATATTGCTTTTATTTTTTTAAATGTATGGAATATAATATCCTCTTGTTTTTCCACAATAATTTTATTATAAGATAAATCTAAGCTGATGATCCGTACATCATCACATTTTGATCATACACCACCAAATGTGCTATACAACACTAAAAAATATATTAAGTGATATATGACCAAATTATGGCGGTATATATATATATATATATATATACATACACTATTACTTTCACTATCAAATAAAGTCTCACATAACTTTTTGTAGCTTTACCTTATATTTGAAGCAAAGGAAAATGTATGAATCCTTTGTAAAATTTGAAAATATGACAAGAAGAAATAGATAAAGTCTCACATAACTTTTTATAGCTTTACTTTTTATTTGAAGCAAAGGAAAATGTGTAAATCCTTTGTAAAATTTGAAAATAAGACAAGAAGAAATATATTCAGTGTTCTATATATTATTATGTATTTACGTATCTGTTAAACTTAAATATACTTTTGTATAAAAGTAAAAAGGGCATCATTCCTCGTTTAGTGTAAATTATTTTTATATTAGACTTTGTTATTACTATTTTATTTTTTGTTGATACAGATAACCAGTGTGAAATTGGTAGAAAAAGAGAGTAATGAAAACAACTCAAAATCTACAGAAGTTGAGATTCAAGAAAGCAAGAAGAAATCTGAAGGTGATGAAGCTCAAGAGAACATCAAAACCTGATGTTTTTAGTTTGTGTTTTGGGTCTATGTTTTTTTTTTACTCTTTAATGAATGGTATAATCAAACTTATGCATAAGATTATGTTTAGGTAAGTTACTGAAGTTTCTTGCTTAGTTACCAATGCTTTAAACGTTGAAGATATGATATTTACATGCTAGATCTTAGTCATGAATTAGTCATTATGTGTTATATAGCATCTTTGAATCTTCTCCTTCCTTTCTTGATTTTAAATTTACATTTCTCCTATTGCTTAGCATTCTAGAAGTCTATATGCATCATACCAAAGTATAAGTTAATGATCTCATTACATATATATGAGCCTAAAAATATAATTTTGATTTATAATTCAATTTTATTAAGATAAAAAATGGGTTAGATAGGACAAAAATAAATTATGTTAGAAGTATACAACTCTTTTGATAGTCTAAAAATAATTTTTTTTTTTAATTGTTAAAGATTTACTCATAAAACAACGGATCTAAATGAGTCGAATGGTTAACGTCTTTAGTTCGCACAATCATTTTGTTGAGTTGTTTAAAATTATATATATGTTTAATTAAGATGTATCATAAAGTTATATACAAGAAATTAACATTATATTTAAGATAAAACATAATGGTATTTTCTTATTCGTAGTAAACTCATATATATATATATATATATATATATATATATATATATATATATATATATATATGTGTGTGTGTGTATATGTCGATCTATGATATTTTGAAATATATTCAATTCTGAATGACCAAACGTGAAAAATCGTATGATACATAATCAAATAACTTTATTTTGACATTCATAATCACTTAATAGTTAAACTATTTGCAAAAACAATAACGATCATAAATCACCTACAAAGTCGTCGTTGTTGTTACTACTACTACTACTTGTCTAGTATGTTTTCGGTTAAACTTATTTTTCTTTTCTTTATATATATATATGAGTTTGGATTAAATGAGAACACTTCAAAAATAAGAACGGTGAGAACACCTCATAAATGCACAATTAACCAACAAAAATCATTAGATTCACAGTCATACATCTCAAATATGCAAAGAAAAACAAATGCACACTTCTAAAAATACACAAAAATCGAAAAAAGATTGATGCACGATTATCTCCATAATTGTGCATCAATCATTTTTTCGATTTTTGTGTATTTCTGAAAGTTCGCATCTATTCTAGTCAATTTTTCTACACATATTTGAGATGTATGAGTGCGAATCTAATAATTTTGTTGGCTAATTGTGCATTTATGAAGTGTTCTTACCGTTCTTATTTTTGAAGTGGTCTCATTGGAACCTTACCCTATATATATATATATATATATATATATATATATATATATATATTCTACTTTTATATTATAGTTTATTACATTATGTCACATTTGTACATAATAAAATGATATAATTATTACAAATATTAAATTATGCAATATTCTGTACAACATTATTTTATTATGAGTATTAATTTTATTTTTATTGTAATAACTAAATACACATATTTTTTATGATTAAATCAAATACTCGTAATAAATTTTATAAAGGCAAGTAATCACTCAATAAATTATTTGTTAAAGTTGTTATTAATCATTTTCATAGTCAATTAGTATAACAAATAATGAACCAATTACTTCTTTCGTTATACATATATTACAATGATTAGTCATTGTAGTAACACTTTTGTATCTTTAAGCATTAAATTTCAATCTACCATAATTATTCATTAATGATATTTTGATCCAAAAAACTACATTAATAATTATTAATGAGTACTATAATTGTTATTATTTGTCTCGTATTATGTTTTCTTAGTATTAAAATCGGGTTTATAGCTTCAAAGTATGTAGAAGTTTTCACGTGTTACAATTTTGTGTCGCCAATTTTAATAGGTCCAGTTGTATGTACGTTATAAAGTTGTGAAAATGTATATTTGTATGTTTTGCCTGTTTTTGCTACATAATATGATATTTTTTTGGTTATATATATAACTAACAGAATACTCGTGCAAAGCAGCGGGCAGAGCCGGCCCTAGGGCTAGGCAGGCTGAGCGACGTCCCGAGGCATCAACCGATAGGGGGCGTCAATTGCTCAAAATTTATCGAATATCATAAGCCGGGTTTGAACAATTTAATGCAATTGAACGATGTTTAAAGTGAAGAAAACAAGTTTTTTCTTATTTATAATAATATATATTGGTGTTGTGATGAAAAAAATAAAATTCAAAAGCTACTCTTTTGATGGAGGAAAGTAGGAAACTGAGTTTTGGGTCATACACGAACAAGATGACGACGATACATTGGTGTGTGTGATACTTTACTTTCTTTCTTTTTTCAAATCCAACCCTGTATACTATTTAAAAATACTCTTTTAACCCTTTCCTTTATAAGTTTTTTTGTAGAAAAGACCCACAAACATAGATATGTTACCAATTTTTAGTTAGTTGATCGTTTAAATATATTCTAGAATCTTATTCTCATTTTTTTTATATAAATGCTATCATTAGCTATATGGGCATCAATATTTTTCAAGTTTTAAAATTATATTTAGAGGTCAAGGAGTTCAAAGATTTTTCAAAAACAAGTTAATTGCATGAAATCTGATGGCCTGATAAATCTAAAGTTAGTACTGACTATTATCTTTTTTGAGTCACTGAATCACTATAGATTAGTGATTCGGAATACTAATAAGTAAAGTTTAATTGTAGGGGGGAGGGGGGTTGAATACAATAAAAAAACTTCTTTAAATAATAAGTTATTTATTCAAGTTTTAATTGTAATCAGATGAGTATATCGAAACTGAGTATCACAATCACCGATCTGAAACAAACAAATACTTAATAGTATGTAAGTCCATATGTATTAGGATCGATAACGAGGTAATTTGTAGTATTAAGGTGCAGAATCCCTCAATACGTGTTATATGGTTATATAACGATTAATATCGCATTTATAATACGATTATCAACTAATATGCTTTGTTTTAATTGCTACGAGTATGAAACAATCAAGACCTAGCGTTTGGAATATTTGTTTTCTCTGGATCAGTTCATAAGTATAGAATTCCAATACTAAAATTTATGTTTTTCACGAAGTGAAAATTTTTATATACTATAGTTCAACTCGCAACGCATGGGCCTACGAGTTGACTCGACTCGCAACCAAGCCCAAGCCGAAGCCCAAACTCAGCTCGGCTCACTACCACTATTCAGTTCGCTATGATCCTTGCGAGCCCAGATCTCATCTCGCAGCTCCTTGTTCTGCGACTTGAGATCTCGGTTCACACGTCAGACTTAGTTCGTATTTGATATTCGTTTTAACACTTTAACAAATATAAACAACAAACTAATATCATAAACCAATGTACCAACATGATAATAATTACAACAGTCTTATTACAAGTTAGACTGTTGTCACAATTACATGTCCCAACATAGTAGCTGCACTGTGAATCTTTATTAATCATAAAACTCACTAAGTGTTGATTGCGGAATGGAATAACCAAAGCTAAACCAAATCAACCACTTAAGCTAATCTATTGCAATAAGAGATGAACCATAGTGGACAAACACGCTAATTGTTCACTCGCTGGTCGCTAGTACGTGCTGTCACCCCCCCAATTTCATGCTTTGCGGAAGCGATTGTTTTTGGACGTGACTAATCAAATATCAAAACGACTCTAAATGAGACGTTTTTGAAAATACATTACATTACAAAAGTAGTACAAGGTTTTAAGTCATAAGTATACATCATTAGCGGGTTCGCAAAATGATTCTAAAGATTTTAAATACATAATCAAAGTACTAAAGATAATGCAAGTAAAATCTTCATAAGTGTGTATGCATGCGACTCGTACTAGCTTAGCATATCCCGCGGACCATTCCTACTATTGCTGTGTACCTGAGAATGCATCACTAAAAGCGTCAACCAAAAGGATGGTGAATCTCACAGGTTTGTAACAAACAATAACAGGAATTTGTACACAAAACAGTTTGTAATTTATTGTATGAATAGAAACAGTCAGTAGTAAAGAATTCACAATGTATGTATCAGTAAGTAAAGAATTTCCAAATAAATAAGACAGTAAAATATAATTGTATAATGGTAGTAGGTCCGTAAGTAAGGATTTCATAAGTATAGTAAGGTCGGTGTAGTCTGCCATGAGTCATCATAGTCGAAGCTTAACAAGTCGGTAATTTACCCCCGTGAGTGCTAATCCAAAAACACTCATACGAAACGAGTAAGAAACGCCCGTTTATGTTCGTGGTGGCGCTACCACCCCGGGCGGGGATTGTCAGTCCCATATGGATCCATATACTAAAACTCGCGCTTATCGTATAATTAACAACTATGATTCAGAGGACTTCATTGGATTAAAAGGAAACTCATGTAATTCAGTATATCAATAAATCTATAGGTCTGTAATTTGGTAAGTAAATAAGTCGGTAAAGTAATAAAGCATAAGTCTGTCGTATAGTAATTCAGTGAAATAATAAGTCAGTAAGTTCGAAAACTGTAAAGCCGGTCAATAAGTCAGTATGTTTGCAACGTAGTAAAATACTAAAGTATAAGTTTATCAAATAGTAAGTCGGTAAAGTAACAAGTTGGTAAAATAATACATTTGCACATGTAATCAAGTAAATCAAGTAATGCATCTCCCCCAAAGCAAAAACAGTAAAATGGGGCCGTGAGACTCACCTGTGGGTGCTAGCGTTCCTAACGCGTGTAATATCCAATCCGTAACCTCCTAACGTCCTAAACGTAAGAGATATATTAATATAAGTATTTGATGGCTTGTCACAATATACTATTGATTTAATTGTTTTGATGGGTAGTTTGAGTTGAATTATATACGATTCATTGGTGATAATCTTGTAATAATTATTTCCAAAAAGGGTATTATTATTGAACCCACTTCGATGTATACTTTGAAAAAGTATATATCTATAATTAGTTCTTCAAGATAATGTTAATATTAGTTAATTATTAAATAATTAATAAATATTAAGGACTTGTTAAAAATAGTAGTTTGTTACTAAAAATTTAAGTAACTTTAAAAGCATATATGTTATTAGCAATTTAGTCAAAAATAAAGAATCAAAACAGGTCACAAGTGGGGATTGACCCTGTGAGCTTTAGTTTCTAATCACACGTTCTAACCAGCAGGCTATCGCCTACAATCCATAATAATTTACGAAGTTTATGCTTATATGTGTTTAAAAGAGGTTTGTCAAAATAAATATAAAGAGTCAAAATTGGTCACAGGTTTCGAACCTGTGACCTTGTCTTCGAAAACCCCTACTCCTTAACCACCAAGCTATGTTTTACTTTGGTTATAAATTATAAGGTTTATATATATGTGTGTGTTGGTGTTATATATATATGTGTGTTGGTGTGTAATCCGAGAGAATAGAGGGAGCCGAAAGAGAGATAGATAGTTAAAATGATGAAGATGAACATGGAAGAAAGAAGGGTGCGGTTGGTATAATAATTCATCTGGCAAGATCCACTTTTTGTGGATCTTGTCTCCAATCGTTAGTATTTTTAGCCCGTGTTCGTTTACCCGATCGTAAATTAGTGAAATGTTTTTAAAGGATAAATTTCTAAACATGAAATCGTATATATTTCTAATCGAATTATTTTATAAAAATACTTTTAATAGGCTATAAAATTATGTCTTTGTTTTACTTTGAACTTAAAGATAGTTTTCTGTGTTCAAAATGTATTTAAATTTCTATCGGAGTAAATAATTATTATTCTTGACAATAATACTTTATATGAAAATGTTTTGCACCCGTTTCCATTTTAAGTTTCTGCATTCTGTCAGATTTGTATATACATGATTATTAAATAATCGTTTAGAGTTATATATATATATATATATATATATATAATACTTGAGTATTAACACATATATAATACGCGACTTAAAAGTTTAAATTTGAACCAAATTTTGGGTTATTTTTGTCCGGGTGTCACATTCTCCCCTTGTTAGGAGAATTTCGTCCCAAAATTTGTTCGTAGTAATTGTCATTGTGTTTAGGTTATGGTCTGTGCATTATCTAAGAAAGTGTGGAAGTGACACAACACTTATCTAGCGTTGTCTTCCTCCCCTTGTTGGACTAGTGCCCTATCGGCGACTAAAAGAATTTGAAAGGTAAGTTTCGAGGTGTGTTGACCATTATGTCTGCATGACAAGGCCAGTCGGTCACTAGAGGGTAGTTACAATGTGTACTAGTAGCCTAAAGTAACTACGTAAGTTCTATTGTATTCGTAAAGTCTGTGATAGTCAGTAGGGTTGTAGAGTAAACTAAACCATATCAGTATCGTGTAGTAACTAAATTTTTGTTTTCCTAATTCTATCAAGTACTTAGAATCTAGGGAGAACATAGAAGTTATTAAGCAGCAAGTAAGATCTACCAAAGTAAATAGTATAAACCTGCAGTCGGGTTATCTGTAAATGATCATACCCGTGTTGAGTAAGTCAATAAGTCTCGGGTCCTGGTGGTTACCTTCAGTGTTAAGCACATAGAACCTACCTGTAACGGTGTTGCTGTTTTTGTCCTTCAGCTTTGAGCAATCCCTCCTGAAGTGTCCAGTACCGTTGCACTCATAGCAGGTTTTGGGTGCAGAGGTGTTGGTACCAGTTATGACTGTTTTACAGTCTTTGGCCACATGCCCGAATCGCTTGCATTTGGTGCAAGGACACGAACCATAATGATGAAGGCTGCATTTTGAGCAATAGGGCTTGCTTCCTTTATACCCTATCTTGTCATCAGATTCAGAAGTGTTGGCCTTAGCAGTTGCAGGATTTTTGTTGGCTTGGCTCTGGTTGCCAGGGTTTCCCTCAGCTTTCCTTTTGTTATCTCCGGAGTTGTTACCAGCGTTTTTGTCAACAACGGTTCCTTGACGAACCATTTGTGCCATCAGTTTGTGTGCCATATGCACAGTACCATGAAATGTAGAAGAATTTGATGAAGTAACCATCCCCTGAATTTGTGGAGGAAGTCCCTAGAGATAGCGCTAAATACGCTTGAATTCCTGATCAACCATAGAGGGGCACAGGTGTGCTAACTGATTGAACCGAGAAGTGTAGCCAATGTCATTCCATTGAGTGGTGAGATTCCAGAATTCCGCCTCGAGCTGTTGGATTTCATCCCTAGGACAATACTCATCCTTGAGCATTTTTTTCAGCTCATTCCAAGGAGTTTTCAAAGCAATGTCTTGGGCCACAAAGTCAGCATAAGTGTTCCAACATGTCAGAGCATCATCTATAAAAGTATAGGTAGAGAACTTGACCTTAGAGTCCTCAGAGCATCATCCATAAAAGAATTGTCGTACCTCGGTGGGTGTAGTAGGTGCTTGCCAACCCTTGATGGCTTCGATTTTTGAAGGATCAACACGAATTCCTTGACTGTCAATCACGTGTCCAAGGAATTGTACAGTTTGCATCCAGAACTCACACTTGGAGAATTTGACATATAGCTCCTCGTGCTTGAGTAGTTCTAGGACAGTTTTCAGGTGTTGCGTGTGTTCTTGTTCATTGTGTGAGTAAATCAGAATATCGTCAATAAAGATGATGACAAACTTGTCAAGGTAAGGCTTACACACCCGATTCATAAGGTCCATGAATACTGCCGGTACGTTGGTCAAGCCGAATGGCATCACTTGGAATTCGTAATGCCCGTAGCGAGTTCGGAAAGCTGTTTTAGGAATGTCGGTGTCACGAACTCGTAGTTGGTGATAACATGACCGTAGATCAATCTTTGAGTAAACACTCGACCCTTGGAGTTGGTCAAACAGGTCGTCAATGCGAGGTAGTGGGTAACGGTTCTTGACGGTTAACTTGTTGAGTTCACGATAGTCAATGCACATGCGGAAAGAACCGTCTTTCTTTTTCACAAACAAAACCGGGGCTCCCCAAGGCGAGGAACTCGGTCGAATAAAGCATTTATCCAGGAGTTCTTGAAGTTGAGTAGACAACTCCTGAAGTTCAGAGGGGGCTAAACGGTACGGTGCTCGTGCCACGGGTGCTGCGCCGGGCACAAGGTCAATAGAAAATTCGACTTGTCTAGTTGGCGGTAGGCCAGGCAAGTCTTCAGAAAAGACTTCTAGGAAGTTTCGAACAATAGGCACATCCTCAAGTCGCTTCTCCTCTGACTGTTTCTCTATAACGTGTGCGAGGATTGCCTGGTACCCTTTTCTCAAGTATTTCCGGGTTTTCATGCAAGAAATAATGTTAAGTCTCGTCCCACCGGTCTCCCCTTGTACGATTAAAGTTCCACCGGTGACGAGAGGAATACGGACAATTTTCTCAAAACAAATAATCTCGGCGTGGTGTTTGGATAACCAATCCATACCGACGATTATGTCAAAGCTGTCGATCTCGACAGGTATAAGGTCAATAGAGAATAGCTCATCAGCTAAGTTCAACGTGCAGTTAGGTATCATACTATTGGCCTCAATGAGTTTGCCGTTTGCCAATTCCACTGTGTACTTAGAATCTAAGGCAACAGGTGTAGTGTTAAGTAGTGGACAAAACTCATCGGAAATGAAACTCCTATCAGCACCAGTATCAAATAACACAGAAGCAATCAAATTGTTGAGAAGGAATGTACCCGTGACCACATTCGGGTCTTGACGGGCATCTCCAGCATTGAGTACAAAAGCTCTGCCCCGAGCATTGTTGTTGTTGTTGTTCCCTTTCTTGTTCTTCAATTTGGGGCAGTCACTTTTGAAATGTCCCGCAACTCCACATTCATAACAGGTTCTGGGAGTGTTGGGTTTGGAGTTGGTATTAGCAGTGTTGGTCCTGCAGTCTTTAGCAAAGTGCCCGAATCGCTTGCACTTGCTACAAGGGCAAGGACCATTATGATGAAGTTGGCACCTAGAACAGTAAGGTTTGTCCCCTTCGTATTCCTTCCTGTTATCAGAACTAGAGGTGTAGGCCTTGATGGTTTCAGGTTTCTTAGAGGCTTGTTGGTTTTGGTTCTGGTTGTTAGAATTTCCAGACCACTTTTTCTTGTTGTTGCCAGAGGACGAGATAGGTGTTTCACGGCTAACAATCATAGCCATAGGTTCATGAGCCATACGAATGGCACTCTGAATGTCAGCGGGTTTGGATGAGGCCACGTTCCCCTGGATGTTCTCCGGGAGTCCGCGTATGTACCTCTGAATGCGCTTGCACTCAGGATCAACCATGGAAGGACAGAGGAGCGCAAGTTGTTGAAATCTAGTAGTATAGCTGGTGATATCGGTACCTTGAACAGATAAATTCCAGAACTCTTCTTCCAGTCGTTGGAGTTCTTCATTTGGACAGTACTCGTCGGTGAGCTTTCTCTTCAAATCCTCCCAAGGAATTTGATATGCAATGTCAACACCCACGGCATTGGCATAAGTGTTCCACCAAGTCAGGGCACCTTTAAGGAAAGTGCAGGTGGCGTACTTAACCTTGCCTTCCTCGGGACAGTTGCAAATCCGGAAGACT
The DNA here is from genome assembly GCA_963422505.1 of Pseudognaphalium luteoalbum. NCBI lineage: Eukaryota > Viridiplantae > Streptophyta > Magnoliopsida > Asterales > Asteraceae > Pseudognaphalium > Pseudognaphalium luteoalbum. The sequence continues at coordinate 58,225,522 of OY730196.1, forward strand.
GATTCCATTTTCTCGGCCCATCGAATTAATCCTATGGCCCCTTCAGTACCCTTAAAGTTCAAGGGTTTGCAATTCAAGAAATCTTTGTAAGAACAGGGCCTAGGTTAGGGCCCGTTTTCAGCTATATCATCACTGCTAGAACTCGGTTGTCGAATAGCCATGGCTTGAGCCACACTTTGGGCAATGAGTTGAGCGATCTCGGCATCGCTGTACGTGTGTCTCTTTGGAGGCATAGTGCTGAATAACAACGAATGAGACATGTAAGATATTTGCACAGAGTTATGATATATCACACATGTATATATACATAGGGTAGTAATATACACAACAGCAACCAAATGAAAACTCGAATATTATTTAATTGCTTAGAATATATTATTTGAGTAAGAGTTTTATTAAAAATATTGGGTTTTAAATCGTTAACAAAACGTATTGTATAAAACGTTATAAGGGTAATTAAAACGTAAAACGAATCGGGTAAGCGAAAACGACACTTAACCTAACTTTGGGAACAATTTAACACATCCACATGAGGGTGGGACCCACCCGAAATCAGCTGAAAAATCAGCCCACATGCCATGGTATGGCATGCCATACTTGTTGACTTAAAACATACTACACACCATACCCATTCATTCACCACACTCTACTTCAACCATTCCCATTATTCTCTCCACCTCCTCCCTCTCCTCTCTTCCATGAAATTTCTGTCACCACCACAAACCACCACCATCCACCATCGACCACCACCTCATTCTTGAAGGAAAAATGAAGCCGAAGACACCAAAATGACCGCCTACGCGTGTACATCACTCCTACCGTCTTTATTTCTTCAAACACCATTGTGAGGCTTCATAACTCTTAAACTTTACTTACATTATGTTTATTATCATGTTATGTTGCTTATTCAACTTGAAGATGTCCAAATAAGTAATCAAAACGCAAGTTAAATCTTGAAACTATGAGTTTATGTTTCCTGTCCAGATTTTGTACCCATTCCATGAATTTTATAAAAATCATTAAAAGACCAAAATAGACGTTTCTTAAGCCTAAAATGTAGTACAAGAAATTATCTTTCCAAAAAAATTAGTCTCGTGACTTTTTGACTCCGTTTACTACTCGAAAACATGTTTCTCCAGTAATATAGGTTTACTGTTTTGGCGAGCAGTAAAAACCGCCTACTTCTCGAGACCATATCTCGATTTCTAGACCTCAAAAACGTATGAGACCACTTGGTAAATCTTGGTAATTTTGTTATATACAAAAAGTTCTTCTTTGCCTTGTTCCAGAAATACACCCATTTCTCCAGAAAATTAGATTTGTGAGAAGTAGTCTAATCTCAGATTAAACTGAACCCTGACACTTTGTGAATTTTTATAAAATATCAAACGACCTCCAAAAGTTATAAAAATATTACAGGAAGTACATAACATATGTGGGAACGTCTTGTAAAAATTCCAGAACAATTCGATAAGGTTTACTATTTTAGATAAAAATCACAAAGAATCTGTGAATCACATTGTCGGATGAACAGTAACTCCGTGAATCACATTGTCGGATGAATAGTAACTCCTTGAATCTATTGACGGATGAACAGTAAAAATTGACTTTCGTTGACTGTCGGACTGAGGGTTGACTCTCGGACTTTAGGGTGAGACTCGGATGCATAGTTTCGGACTTGATAACACTCGAAATCAAACCAAACCCGTTTGACCTAATAAACGAAAACAAATACTTAAAAGAAAACGGAAAACACCCACCTTCGCATAAGTCTTTTTTGCCTACGAAAATATCATTGTCGCATGAATAGTACTCCGCGAATGCTATTGTCGTATGAACAGTGCTCCGTGAACCTATTGTCGCATGAACAAAATTCCGTGAATGCCATTGTCGTATGAACAGTGTCCGTGAATGTCATTGTCGGGTTACATATTGTCGCACGAAACAGAAACTTTAAAACACTTTTTACACTAAGTATTAAATACATACAACAGCTATACCGTATACGACAATACACTTACAAGATATACATATTCTTTGGGAAGTATCTATGAAACCACCTTACTCGACACAATTAGTACATGAAAACTACTATACTATGGAAAGTATACGACACAACTTATAAATACGGAGGAGTTTACACTCACTTTATTATGAGATTACACTCATACATACACGAGATTACACTCAAATCTCTTGACTTAAAAAGACGAACTTACACTCACACGAGTTTACACTCGAACAGACTTATATCCGAACCGCGATTACACGTCGCATTACAAATAAACAACTTATGTATATAATTACAAAGTATACAATACGATGAATTACATAATAATAACATTTGAATCATTATTATACCTCCGTCACCAACGGGCCACACTTATTTACAAAATATTTACAAAAGTACAAACAAATACTTGGACATTTCCTAGTTGAGTGGACAACTAGCATGGGTGATCCTTAGAGACACCAACTTACTTACTTGCTTACAACCTTGTGCGTTTTGGACGCCAGAAGGTTGCAGGGTTCGGAGAACCAACTTACGGAATTACATCCGACACTACGGACTTACATCCGGGATAATTATTCGCTTACACGAAAGTATCACACTTGCTAGACTCAGGTGAGTCTTACAGCCCCGTTTTTACTGTTTTCTACTTGGGGTGAGATATTTGCTACCGTTTTACGTATGAACACAAGTACTGAACTGCTACACACTACTTTTACATACATTACATGAGTTACTTTTTATCCACTGAAATCCTCGACTTAAGCGCGATTACTAGTAAATGGATCCATTTGGGACTGACAATCCCTGCCTGGGGTAGTAGCGCTACCACGGATTACACTGTAGAAACATGCCTATTAGTACTTGTTACATATGAGTGTCCGGATAGCACTCACGGGGGTACGTGATGCTGTACTTGACTGTACCATTCACACTACACTGTTAAGCTTCAGCTTGTGAGCTCATGGTAATTGTGTTGACCTACTGATTTACTGATTTACTGATTTACTTTTTATGCTCGAAGGCATTACTGGTACTTTACTTGTGGTTCATAAAGGATTACTATACTAAACCTGTGAGATTCACCAACCTTTTTGGTTGACACTTTTTAGCATTTATCTCAGGTACATTACAGCAGTAGGACTGCACCACACTCAGGACTGATAGCTCGAGTCGCATGCATACAAACTTGTGGAGATTCTTTTGCATTACTTTTTGTATATCAGTTATGTATTAGAATCTCTAGGAAATCATTTTCGAACTCGAAGCTTGTTATTATGATTCAACCATGTAATACTTTTGTACTATTGTACGACGTTGCATATAGATGTCGTTTGCTTTACTTTGGTGCTTGATTATTGATTAGTAACACCCAAAGCTTGCTTCCGCGCAACAGTAAATTTGGGGGTGTTACAGTATGCTTGGAATTACGCTTATTAATTCATGTCTATTCCTTCTCGCATTCTAATCCGGGTTCTTTCTTTCCTATTCTATCTTAATTAAAAATGTTTGCTTTAATTATGCTAGAATTAGTTTGTGCCATGATTAGCGAGTAGATTACTATTGTATTTGTTGTGATGTAGTTAGCACGTATAATTATGGGATGACTTTAAATACGTCGTGAAAAAATATGACGGTCCCTATTCAACTGTTTACTTGGTATAGTGATGGAAATGCTTTTAAGCAAAGTACATACGTATGGAAGCCGGTAAACGACCGAAGGTAGTTGTATTATGGATCGACGTTATAAAAAAGGAAACTTTATGAACGGACTTATCGTGTGGTCTTAAACCTAAAACTTACATTCTCCTTTAGATTAACAAATGTGATCGTAACCTTGTAAAGAGGAGTCGCGAACCTTAATACTTGGTCAATAATTATCTGCGTCAAAACTATGGTTTAATTATAACATCATGCAAGCATCATAAAAAGCAATGTGATTACGTGGAATTATCATGTGTATAGTACACTTCCAATCACAATGTAATTATCATGTAAACATCACGAAGCAATTAAATTCACAACGAAAACATCGGTAAACGATTAAATACATTGTGAACTACCATAACATTTTCTGACATGGTCTGGGTTTAACTTTCTGCAAAAAAGCCGTCAGCATTTTAATTAGATTAGTTGAAATTAGATTAGAGTAGGTAGGCTATAGGCTAAATAACCATTTACGAAAATCTAGGGATTTGTTAATTGTATCAAGAAAGGCAAGTTTAAAATCCAATCTAAAATGATACTCTTTTCTAACCTGTGAAACCCTAAAGTAAGGTACGCAAGAAACCTAAATATTTTACCTCGCTTATCACTCTTAAGTTTTACTAATAGAAATTGGTAAATAAGTCCGGACATAAACCCTAAGTTAGATGTTTATAAGACTCATAATCTTTATGGTATTAAGAATGGTTAGACGTATTATGGACTTGCTACTCTATTCCTTCGCCCACGAGCAAATGCGTTCAATAATATGGGCCACTGACTCCCTTACAGGAGAGTGTGGAGAGTTGAGCATCGTCTGTCTGGCCATAATCATGACACCTTAATTCCTTGTGACATATTAGTTGATAACCAACTAATAGGGAATCTATTGGTTATACCATAAGTTATCGAATCTTGCAAACAATTCTAATTTAGTTAATCATTTTTCCCATGAAAGTTATCATCCCATATTATTAGCTAATGAACTCACAACAAATACTACTTTCCATTATTTGATTTATTATTACATTTTATTCGCTTTATTTACTTTACATAGTTAACTGAACCAAACCCCCAACGCACTCTTTTAAAAACCTGTACTAGAAAGTAACGATTGATTGGATCACCTGCGTTTCAATTCAGTTTCTCTTTAAGAATGACTCTAGGTCATACTTACCTTCTACTAGCCCTTGGTTCAGTATTAGTAAGTCATACTTAGACCCCAGCAAATATAAATTTAAAACATCCACCGATTGGCGTTGTGATCATTCACGCTTGCGACGGTTGGAACGCCATCAAGTTTTTGGCGCCGCTGCCGGGGAGACTAATTGTCCGACACAGAGGCCCAACCAATCCTGTTTTCTAGTATACCCTTAGGATAAAACCTTATGAAAAAATATATATTTTCTTTATTGTCTGTTATTAGTTAGTGTATGACCTGTTCCCCTAGATCTGCACCGCTTTTTAACTTTCCTGATCCAGAACTTATAATACGCACTATTCGATGAGAAAAGAAGCAATCTGCAATTAGACAAGCAATGGCTGATCGCATCACTCTCGATGACAACATTAAGCCCTCTATTGAAGGAAGAGGAGGCCCAATTCCCTACCCAGAAACCTCAGGATAATCATTCGAGCTTAAGTACCACATCATCCAACTAATCCAAAACCACTGTCAATTCCATGGATTACCAATTGATGATCCAAACTCTCACCTCGACAAGTTCATATCTCTTTCAAACTCCTACAAACAAAATGGAGTTAGCCAAGATACAATCCATTTGTATCTTTTCTCTTATTCGCTTACACATCATGCGCAAACATGGTTTGTAGGATTAGAAACTGGCTCTATCCCGTCATGGACGGTAATGGCGATAAAGTTTCTAACTAAGTACTTTACGCCCTCTAAACAAACCAAACTCCGAAATGACATCATGAACTTCCACCAAGCTTTTGATGAGTCATTATACACTGCATGGGAACGGTTTAAAGGAGCACTGAAGAAATGCCCTAATCACCGAGTCGACAAATCTGCACAATTGTGTACCTTCTATAATGGTTTAGACCCTAACCACCAAACCACCCTCGACGCTGAGCTTTATGACAAAGACAGATGAAGAAGGATGGGACCTTATAGAAAATATGACTATGCATCACCATGATTGGAACTCTGGAGATCACTCGACATCTTCAGCACCTTTCGCTGCATCAAATCCAATTCCAGTCAAAGCAATCAAGGTATTAACAGAGAAGATGGACACACTTGTCAAGCAGTTCGGAGAACTTAAGAAACAACATCACCAAGTACACCAAGTGCAAGCCTGTCAAAACTGCACCAACTTGCAACCACCCGGTGAATATCAAGTCAAATATGAAGAGACGGACGACACCGTTTACTATGCTCAATACCCCGCTCGACCACAGAATTCTCCACCCGGTTTCAACAAAAACAATAACCAACCTAGAGGACCTCCATTCCCACAAAGAAACAACCAACCTTTCCAACCCCGATACCCACCTAGATACCCACCTTACCCACAACAACAACAACTTGACTACAACCAACCCCTCGCACTTCCTGGACCCACTTCCGACACAAACCAAACTACTGAACAACCCAACAAGACAATTGGCCCAGCTTCAAGTTCAGAAGAGGCCTTCACCCAGTTCATGCAAGACCAACATATACTCAACCAAAAGACATCCGCTAGGCAAGACCAAGCCGATCTCTTCATGAGAAATCAATTGCTCGTATTGAAGAACTTGGAAGCTCAAATTGGACAATTGGCACAACGTCTTGAGAACAGTCCTAGAGGAAGTTTTCCTAGCAACACGGTTCACAACCCACATGTTGAGGAGGCAAAGCAAGTTACCACCACCAAGGAAGCAGCCACTCCACCACCTGCTGCTGTCCTAGTAAAGGAAGAACAAAAGGTCAAGATACCAACTGTGGAAACCACTCCGACCATGAACAAGGAGGTTAGAATCCCTTACCCCGCTAGACTTAAGGTCCAACCTATGAAATTATCATCTTTTAAGTTAGACGGAAAATTCCTTGATACAATGTCTAGAGTTCCTGGTCGTAATAAGTACATCAGAAAATTGCTATCCACTAAGGATAAACTGCCCGAAGTAAACAACATTCCCCTTAGTTCTGAAACCTCAGCCCTACTTAAGAATAGCCTTCTCGAAAAATTAGGAGACACCAGAAGACTTATACTCCCTTGTTCTATTTACCATTCCGGAGAAATAAGCGCCTTAGTTGACCTAGGAGGTAGCATTAACGTCGTGCCCTACTCACTGTTTAAGAGGCTAGAGCTTGAAAACTTGAAACCCACTAAGATGACCATCCAACTAGCTGACCATTCCATTAGATACCCAAAAGGAATAGCTGAGAATGTCCTAGTTCAAGTTGACAAATTCTTCTTTCCGATGGATTTTGTGGTAATGGACATCCACGAGGACATAAACATCCTGATTATCCTTGGAAGACCATTCATGAACACCGCTAGAGTAGTAATTGATGTGTATAACCACATGATTGTCCTACACTCACACGGTGAAAGCATCACTTACAAGATTGACCAACCAGAATGTACCCTAGAACAAGAAGAATGTTGCACTATATCAACAGGCAGAATCACCTATAATGATGAATCAGAGCCCGAAGAAGAACAACCTTTCACCTGATCATCAGTTTTTATCTCTGACTCTGAGTATGAACCAGAAGAGGAAGAAGAATTTCAAGAAGCAGAGGAAGAAGTTGAATTTGAAGACGAAGAACCTAAGGAAGAAGTAGAAGAAGAAACTGAGGAAGAGGAAGAAATGAACGAAGAAATGGAGGACGATGAAGATCACGTTGAATCACCACAAATGGCTGAAATCAAGAGGATACAAAACTGTGAAGATTACTCTTCATCAGAAGAATCCGTTGATTATGAAACCCTCCGTCAAGAACTAAAGTTCACTCATATCAGAAGAATGGGAAACATTCTCGACTCTTATCTCGACCCATCGAAACCTTTCACCCGAACCCGACTCCGAGATATAGATACGTTTGAAGAAGAACTCCGATCATCAAAGCACCCATACTTATATACTACACTCTATCAAAAAATTGTTGCATATAAGGCAAGGCAAAAGTGTGGCTTTTATGAAGGAAACCTTCAAGAAACAACCACGGAAGTTAGGACCATCGAAGTCGACAGTTCCCAACCTTTCAATAATGCCCCCTCAGATAAAGAATTCCACCAATTCCCAGACTCACGTGACAAAGATTCTGAAGAAGAAATCGAAGTCGACGAACGCTCTATCCCCCCTACTCCAGCAAATTCTCCCATCACCACAACCGAGATATTAGAAATCCCTCTCATAGATACCCACCAAGAGATGATTGACTTGATTAATGAAAATGACGATGTTCGCGTCATCGTAGAAGCTATCAGAGAATCAACCAATGACTACACCACAGCTCAAAGGCACCTGATAAAGGGAATCGAACGAGAATACGATTCATACCTCGCCAATTATAGAGAACCAGAACCCCGCGCTCTTCGAAGATATATTCAAGAATTCTCCGATTCTCTTCAAGCACAGATCACCATAGAAGCTCAACAGCCAGAAAGACCCCACTACCCGATGGGAGAAGTCGAGTTTTACAGCAACCAAAGGCAAATATACCAAATAGTGTATTGTGCCTTAGCCGGATCTGATGTTCCCTACTTTTCTAGTCAGAAGGCTATACTTGCATCAATGAGAACCAATCTTGAAAGAGCTACTGGAAACCCACAAAATTATGCCGACATCAGAATGGTGGGAGATCTTAGAACCCTTCTAGATCTCATCAAAACTGGAGAACATCTCACAGCCTCGGAAAACTACAAATTCGTCATTCACTCCACCATTGGTCATCACGTTGAACTAATAATTGATGAGTTAAACGAGACAGCATATGAAGAAGAAACTCGTGAGGTACCAAGATTCATTCCACACATGTCGCAAATCAACATGGCAACCTATGTGACGACTCAACTACGCGGAATGTACCAAGAAGAAGACGTAGAACTTGACGTTTACCAAAATGGATATCGTGAAATATTCAGCAAGTTAATCTACATCTTCACAGACTCGGATTTTCCCTTCAACCGTGAACAACACCAAATCATCAGACAAGTATGCCAAGCAACAAGATCCTTTGGAGAAGATCCTTTGGCTAGTGACTTTGAAGAAGTAAGAACTGAGTTTATGGCTTTAATCGCCTCAATAGGTCGAAACCACCCCCAACGTGAGGTTGTCCGAACTTACACCTGCACCAGAATTGAACCTAATGGACCAGTTACACGGTCAGTTAGATACATTAGCTACGGGATGACAATCCTCGACAGATTGGCCACTGACCACTTCAAAAGCTTCAGAATGGAATCCATCAACCCACCAACTCTTATTGCCGACATGACAGAACAATTCCTCCAATACTTTCCTCCAAGATACGCCCTACCTAGAATCCACAGTGATCACTCCAGCACTAGGGACACATCCAACATCATCTGAAGAAGAAAGGACTAAGTCGAGCTCTCGAATTTAAAAGAGCGCTTCTCGGGAGGCAACCCGTGTTTTTAAATTTCTGCAAATTTTACTTTCCAAGAAGTGATGAAATCTCCGACTATCTTTTACACACGGATCATACATGCCCCAGCCTGCAAGAAAGTATCAACACCCGAAGAATTGTATATCCGACGTGTTCACACCTACGAGACCAATCACAAGAAGACTTGATCAAGAATGCACCTATGAAGATGAAGTCCGGCAGATGCAAGCAAAGGAATACTGTAACTACCGGGGAGTACTTCTATACCATCTCTTTCACTCGTTATAAATATACCACATCCACTATGCTTATCACTAAGTGTGGGATTCAAACCCAACACACACCGCTAAAAGAATACGTCTTAGATGTTTCAAACTCCTAAGTGTGGGATTTTCACCCCGGACAGAGCTTAGAATAACATCGAGGATGATGTTCCTTTAAGTGTGGGATAGCAGTAGTTGCACTACTATGAAATGGATAATGGTATATGCTTGATTCTAAAATCGTTGCTCTTTAGACCATCCTTCTCCAAAAAAGTAACTCAAAAAAAAATATATTCAAAATTGAGTTAAAAATATGTTGAAAATGAAAAATTTTAGACGAAGAATGATTTACTTTGGGGAAGAAGGATAAATGAAATATGAATTCCTTTGAAAACTTAGTTTAGTAATCTCATAAAGAGCATCGCATGACTAAGCACACAAAAAACCAACTTTCGGTTCGTGAGGTATCTTGAGCTATATAAAGAGCATTCACTTTTAACGCTTCACTTGTCGATTCTTGAGTGTGCCAATGTATGCATTTAGAATCAGAACTTGCTCATGTGATGCATTTCAAATCCGGATTGGTGAGTAAATAGGAGATCGAATCACTTCATTCTTAAACCCATCCATATACCCATAAATAAACACGTTATCCCTACCTTCTCAAAAGCATCCCTCAAACTTCATGGTAATTCCCAATGATGAAAGAAAAGAAGTTACAAGGATATGACGTCAAAGAAGAAAACCCAAGAAAAGAAAATCAATTGGAGAAAAAGATTCCTTCTGCAAACACCAAAAGAAAAGGGCGTCAATCCTCCCAAAAATTCCAACTTCACCAAAAAGAAACCAATGAAAAACCAACAAAACCCTACATCACTTCCCTTAGAATGATTGTGGCTAGATCGACTTCGTAATCACTAAAAAGGTAACGATTTGATCCTCGATCAAGCCTATGCGATAAACGATACGTGATTGGCGTTCAGAGTGATTGATAATACTAGAATACAAAACCCTAAACACTTTGAGTTATTGGAGTGACCACCTTGAGAGGTTCGCCTAGTCATGTATCCAAGATCAAAAATCAAAAGCATGCTCCCAAAGATTACAAAAACCTTGTTTTTCAAAGAACAAATATTTCATTTTTCAAAAAAAAAAACCCTTTAGTAAAAGGTTCCGCCTCAAAATATTTCATTATCTGCTTATCTTTAACCATGTTGAAATGAGTTTGCTTAAGGACAAGCAAAGTTCTAAGTGTGGGATACTTGATATCGCGTAAAAAGTCACGTTTTTACTACCGATATCTCTATCATTCTGGAATGATTCTTGGCATTTGAACTTAAATAACACTCAAATCAATGAGAATCTACCCAGAAGGTCAAAACAAGGTTGCACGATAAAAATCAAGCAAAACGAATGAAAAATGAAGATTCTACGCACGTTTGAAGATTCAAGGCATCAAAACTAGATTTAAAGACTAAAGTGCCCATCATCAACATCCATCTTATCCAAGATATTTGTTTTTGAAATACGAGTCTAACAGAAGAAGAATCAACAAAAACGGATAAAGAATGAAGATTCTACGCCCGCCGGAAGATTCAAATGATTCGTACGCAATATCTGGAGATAGGAAGCTCAATTTTGGGATTACTTTTCATCAAAGTCTTCGTTTTTGAAAAAAGAATCCAACGAAAAAAGAATCAACAAAAACGGACGCATAACGAAGAAAACACGCACGATTTAAGAAACGCAGCAAAAGACGGAGAACCTGGACGGGTGGCAGCCAGCCGTCGCCGGCCACCATCACACCGCCGCCAGCCACCATGGTGGCGGTGCCGGCCTCCCCTCCCCCATCTCATTTCCGTTTTTTGGTCCTTTCGTTTACCCGGTGCCACACCTTTACGCGATTGTACGTACCCGTTGCCACACCTTTGCGCGATTGTACATACCTGGTGCACCACCTTTTCCACCTTTTGCTAAAGTGCTCCTCAAGATGCTAACATGAGCCGGATTTCTCCTATAAATAGGAGGCATGAGGCTTCATTTCAACACACACCAAAATACACCTTCAACACACACTTTACACACCATATGCATTAGTCATATTACTTTCTTACTTTCTCATTCTATTTTCTTACTTCAAAATTAGTATTAGGCTAGTTAGGAAGCTTGTTTAGAGTAGAACGAAAGCAAGGAACATCTTGTAATCTTGGGTGTATGCTTGGAATTACGTTTATTAATTCAAGTCTATTTCTTCTTGCATTCTAATCCGGGTTCTTTCTTTCCTATTCTATCTTAATTAAATATGTATGCTTTAATTATGCTAGAATTAGTTTGTGCCATGATTAGCGAGGAGATTACTATTGTATTTGTTGTGATGTACTTGGCACGTATAATTATGGGATGACTTTAAATACGTCATGAAATAATATGACGGCCCCTATTCAATTGTTTACTTGGTATAGTGCTGGAAATGCTTTTAAGCAAAGTACATACGTATGGAAGCCGGTAAATGACCGAAGGTAGTTGTATTATGGATCGACGTTATAAAATTGGAAACTTTATGAACAGACTTATCGTGTGGTCTTAAACCTAAAACTTACATTTACCTTTCGATTAACAAACGTGATTGTAACCTTGTAAAGAGGAGTCGCTAACCTTAATACTTGGTCAATAATTATCTGCGTCAAAACTATGGTTTAATTGTAACGTCATGCAAGCATCATAAAAAGCAATGTGATTATGTAGAATTACCATGAGTATAGTATACTTCCAATCACAATGTAATTATCATGTAAACATCACGAAGCAATTAAATTCACAACGAAAACATCGGTAAACGATTAAATACATTGTGAACTACCATAGCATTTTCTGACATGGTCTGGTTTTAACTTTCGGCAAAAAGCCATCAGCATTTTAATTAGATTAGTTTAAATTAGATTAGAGTAGGTAGGCTATAGGCTAAATACCCATTTACGAAAATCTAAGGATTTGTTAATTGTATCAAGAAAGGCAAGTTTAAAATCCAATCTAAAATGATACTCTTTCCTAACCTGTGAAACCCTAAAGTAAGGTACGCAAGAAACCTGAACGTTTTCCCTCGCTTATTACTCTTAAGTTTTACTAATAGGAATTGGTAAATAAGTCCGGACATAAACCCTAAGTTAGATGTTTATAAGACTCATAACCTTTATGGTATTAAGAATGGTTAGACGTATTATGCACTTGCTACTCTATTCCTTCACCCACGAGAAAATGCGTTCAATAATATGAGCCACTGACTCCCTCACAGGAGAGTGTGGAGAGTTGAGCATTGTCTGTCTGCCCAGAATCATGACACCTTAGTTCCTTGTGACATATTAGTTGATAACCAACTAATAGGGAATCTATTGGTTATACCATAAGTTATTGAATCTTGAAAACAATTCTAATTTAGTTAATCATTTTTTCCATGAAAGTTATCATCCCATATTATTAGCTAATGAACTCACAACAAATACTACTTTCAATTATCTGATTTATTATTACATTTTATTCACTTTATTTACTTTACATAGTTAACTGAACCAAACCCCCAACGTACTCTTTTAAAAACCTGTACTAGAAAGTAACGATTGATTGGATCACCTCCGTTTCAATTCAGTTTTTCTTTAAGAACGACTCTAGGTCATAATTACCATCTACTAGCCCTTAGTTCAGTAATATTAAGTCATACTTAGACCCCAGCAAATATATATTTAAAACACCCACCGATTGGCGTTGTGATCATTCGCGCTTACGACGGTCGGAACGCCATCACAACACATTATGCCAGGTGGCACACTAATACTTTACTACTGAATAGGTAATACTATTACTTATTATCATATGACGTGGTCATACACACACTCGAAGTGTTCCTAGGCATGTATTGCCACACATTGGTAGACTTACTCATACTTGATCGTTATCTAGACATGGATTGCCACACCCTCGATAAGACTCGGTCATACCCTTCCTCGATAGTACTTAGGCATGTATTGCCTCACGTTTGTAGACATACTTATACCTGATAGGTATCTAGGCATGGAATGCCATATTCTCTATGTACTTAGGTACTTACCCCAAATACTTAGGTATTAGATTGTAACACCCCCCAAATTTACTGTTTAGCGGAAGCAAGCTTTGGGGTGCTACTAATCAATAATCAAAACACACAAGGCATACAATGAACGACTCTATATGCGTCATTTTACAAATACATTGATAATATAAGTTTTACAATGTATAAATGTTTACACAAAGCCCAATAGTTACAATGTTTAGAGATTAATCGGCATAACTTAGTTATAAAATGTAGTAATGCAAAATAATCTCCTGACGTGTATGCTGACTCGAGCTATGGGCATCCTGAATGAACAGGTCCTACTGCTATTGGGTACCTGAGAACACATGCTAAAAAGGTCACCTGGTGAGCTCACAGGTTTGCATAATAAATATGTAAGTGTGAACCACAAGATTTAATAGTAACCGTTTGAAATGAATCAAATGATGTATATGTCTGCCATGAGGTCATAGTATGCGCTTAACGTGGGTGTCAGGATCACAATAAAGTGACTGATCGTGGGTGCCTCCGGGCGAGTGTCTAATCCACACTCGTATGAACAAAAGTTAATGCGTCCGTTTAACCAGTCAGTGCTTGCTGACCCGGACGAGGATGGTCAGTCCTATATGGTACCATACACTAACATTCGCGCTACATAAAGTATTACCAGAACTATGATCGTAGAGGACTTAAAAGTGATTAGAAAACAGCTTATGCAGAATATAGCGAGTTTTGTACTCGTGTTCACGTGTAAAACAGTTAGAGCATGTATTCCCACCCCGGGAGTAATAACAGTAAAAAGTCAGGGCTATGAGACTCACCTGAGCCTGATGAGTTGCAATGAAGCAAATGGGGTGAAGTAAAATGGGGTGTCCAAAGACTGTAACCTGCCGGGCGTTTATAACGCGCAAGGTTGAATAAGATAAGTAGCTATCTTACAAGATAACATATGCTAGTTGTTCATCCAACTAGTAATGTCCAATGATTTGATTTGATTGGTAAGTTTGAGTTTTGAAAACGTGTACGACCCGTTGGTGATTATTTGCAATAATATTATTATGTCGAAGTATTATACTTAAAAAGTATTTACAAACTTTAGGTGATGGGGGTCCGGGGGCAGCGCCCCCGGTTAGCGGGGTCCCAGGGGTGGCAACCCCTGGCGGAGTCCAAGGGGCTGGCCCCTGGCTGGGGTCGAGATGCCAGGTCAGCTCGGATTTTTTTTTAATTTCTACCATATTGTTATAGAGAAAAACGCATCTAAGATTTGAATTTGGGTAAAATCAAGTGATAAAATTTTAGGTCTCGACACTTAGTAAAAAAAATCTGGGTTCTGTTCCATGCGACACTTACAGCGACACTTAGGGTCTTAGGCGTCACTTATGGCGTCACTTATGGAAGTGACGCATAGTGAGGCGTCACTAGGTGGCTTGGGCGACACTTGGGAAGTGTCGCATAAAATTGAAAATTCTGAGTTTAGGGCGTCACTTAGGTAAGTGACGCATAAGGTGGCGACACTCCATTAGTGTCGGGTATAAGTGTCGGATAGGGCTTCTAGGCGTCACTAAACAAGTGACGGAGGTAAGTGTCGGGAAAAAGGGGTTTTATGCGGCACTTATGCAAGTGACGCAAGATTAGGGCTTTTAGCGACACTCAGTGCGTCACTTAAGTGATGCACGAAGTGACGCTATACTGCACCTTCGTTGCGACACTTAAGACTATTGACGGATTTTTGAGCCAAAAACGAGTTTTTTGGTTTCCGTTCGTTCTGATTCTTTTACCCAACCCTTGTGTGGACATTTTAAGCTTAAAGAAACAACTAGAACTTAAAAATACTTGAAATCGAAAGGTTTTGGGTTTTGTCGGAAACTTACGAATCGTCGCGCAGAGAATTCAGAAAGGTGGAAATGTAGATCGTTGCGAGGTGGTTCTTTTTCTCCAAACGAGCTAAGCGAGAGGATGACGTTTAGTGGTGTTTTTGATGGAAATTAGGTGATGGTGGTGTGGTGAGGTTTAGAGAGAAAAAGATGAAAAGAAAAAGAAGAAGGTGAGAATGAGGGGGAAAAAAGGAAAAAGAGAAGAAAAGGAGGTGAAAAGGGGGGGGGGGGCAGCTGGTGGGGTCCACCGAGTGTGGACTTCACCAGGTTTTGGTTATCCCGCGTACGCGCTCCGTGCGGCGTTTGTTTTTCGATCGTTTTGCGTTAAATATTTATTTTTATACGTTTAATTACAAGTTTTAAAATATGGACATTTATTCAATATTTTTGTTGAAGTATTTTACCAAATACTTAATAAACTTAAATGGTTTCGTTTGCTTGTGTGTTAAATGTTTAAGTCACGTAGACGTTTATTATACGATATGGAATGTAATTGAAATATTATCAAAATAATATTTTGGGTATGATATCGTTATTATATAATTTTATATTATTTAATTATTTTGATCACCAACGTACGTATTTACTTGAACCGAATTACCTTCGATTTGAAACGTGCTCGATTTAACCAAATCGCGCAATTGTATATATTCAACAATATATATTATTTGATACACAAATTAGCCTAACACAGTACTAATTACATGTATTACAAAAACGATTAGGACCTAATGACTAGCCCTAATTTGGCGGGTGTTACATAGATACATCGTTAGATGTATACACATTGGTGTTACAACATTATAACAATACAAATCAAAATTGTGGATTTTGAATTACTTTTCAAAAAATACAAGGTTTACACTTTATGTTTTCAACTATGAACTCACCAGCTTCATAGCTGACTCGTTTTAGCATGTGTTCTCAGGTGCCCAACAGGATTAAGATTGCTATCAAGATATGCTAGCTCGAGTCGCATGTTTTCAAGTATCTGGATTTCTTTGCATAACTTTTGTATCACAAATTATGTATTGCAATTATTTTGCGAACTCGCAACAATGTAAACATTTATTATGTAAATGTAACAACTATTTTTCAAACATCTCATTTAGAGGTCATTTGCTATATCTTTATGCTTTGGTTATTGATTAGTCACGCCTCGACTCGACCGCTTCCGCAACCTGAATTTGGGGGTGCGACAGTCAATATCACTGCTCAATTATACTATATCCATCTACTCAATTACATGAGTAATGGAAATTCTAGAAGTATGCCCACATCATATAAATATCAACAAGGAATATTAACAATGCCTTGCAATAATTTATGAATTCTGATTTTACTACTTTCACATTTTCCTTAAAATGTCAGGTATTGATATCGCGTAAATAGTCACGTTTTTACTACCGATATCTCTCTTATTCTGGAACAATACTTGGCAAATAGACTCAAATAATATGCAAATCAATGGAACTTTGCCAAGAAGGTCAAAATAAAGTTGCATAGGAAAAATCAAGCCAAACGAAGGAAAAAGGAAGATTCTGCGCACGATCGAAGATTCAAGGCATCCGAGGCAAGATTTGAGACAAAGTACCCATCACTGAGATTTTTCTTATACGATATCTTTGTTTTCAAATTACGAATCTAACTATTGAAGAATCAGCAAAAACGGATTAAGAATGAAGATTTTGCGCCCGCCGAAAGATCCAAATGATTCGTACAAGACATCTAAAGATCAAAGACACATCTCAGCGATTTCTTTTCATCAAAGTATTAGTTTTTGAAAAACGAATCCAATGCAAAAAGAATTGACAAAAACGATTGCATAACGAAGAAGATACACACGAAATAAGAAACGAGCTAACGGACGGCAAACCGGGCCGGCCGGCCGCCGCCGGCTGGTAGCCAGCCACCACTGGCCAGCAGCCAGGTGCCTCCGGCTGGCAGCCGCCATCCCCTCCTCTTTTTTTTTCCTTGAGCGTACTCGTCTGGTACATGTGCTAGCACTTTCCGAAACTTTAGGGTACACGTGCTACCACATTCTGCGCCTTTAAGGTACATGTGCTAGCACTTTCCGAAACTTTAGGGTACACGTGCTACCACATTCTGTGCCTTTAAGGTACATGTGCCACCACTTTCTGGGAAATCCCCAAAAACATGCTAACTTGCACCTTGGATGGCTAAGTATAAATAGAGGCCTCATGGTTCATTTCAAGACACACCATTCTTAGAACAATACTTCTACTTAGTTATTAGTTCTACTTTCTCTCTCTATTTTCTTACTCTAAAATAGTTTTAGGCTAGTTTTGAAGCTTGTTTAGAATTGTAACACCCCCAAATTTCGGGTTGCGGAAGCGGTCGGGTCAGGGTGTTACCAAATCCAATATCACAAGCACAAAGGTACATAATGAACGACTCTAAATGAGACGTTTGAAAATAGTTATACATTTCCAAAATAAAAGTGTATACAAGTTGTGAGTTCGCAAAATAATTTTAATACATAATTGTAATACAAAAGTTATGCAGAGAAATCCAGATGTTTGAAAACATGCGACTCGATCTAGCATATCTTGTAGCAATCTTAATCCTATTGGGCACCTGAGAACACATGCTAAAATGAGTCAGCTATAAAGCTGGTGAGTTCATAGGAATATTAGTTGAAAACATAAAGTATAAACCTTGTATGTTTTTGGAGAATGATTCAAAACCCACGATTATGAATTGTTTTGTTATATCGTTGTAATATTAATGTGTATACATTTTACGAGGTATCTTATACCTAAGTGATTATGGTGTTGATGTGTGCTAAGTATAGGCAATTATAATCACAAGTTTAATTAAGGAAATACTAAATAATACTATCACACAATTCAGGCAAGTGTTATCCTGATCATAGAATATAGTTTTATAAGTAAGTCCAGATTCGAACACAGGGAACGTGATTTAATCTTTAACTAACTATTTATTTATCCTAATTACAATTATTACAATTAATATGCAAATTCACAATTATAAACAATAATATACAATAATATATAAGATAGGGGGGACGTTTTAGTTCCGATCGAACATATATATATATATATATATATATATTATATATATATATATATATATATATATATATAAAATTGATACCAATTCTTTAATAGATAAGTTTAAAGAACAACTTAAGAATACTAAATTGGATAGAAGATTATGACTATTTAAACTATTATTTATTACACTTATTATATCAACTTATGTCTATTTGCATGTTGGCTATTATTATTGTGATTTACTAATGTAGAAAATCTCAAAGGTTATGACAATTCTCATATAGCAATACCATCAAAGGTTATGTAAGTATCACTATTTATTAAGATCTATCAACATATTATTCATGCAATTCCAGGGTCGGTTGAATCATAATGCTACTTAACATCTAATAAAACATAATCAGTTAATTTAAAAACCCAAAAGGTTATTGCAGTTTATCTATAAATCAGTTAATTATGATTATTAACATAATATAACACATAATTCTTGCATAATAATATTCAATAATATAGTTCCAACATAAACATATAATTCATATAATAAACATAATAAACATACATTTAAACATTCATAATGAAAAGCTAATAAGCAATTAATTCAAATAAACAATATCCATAGTAACCCAAAAGGTTAGTGAAGCTACAAGGATAAAGAAACCGAACCAATTCGACGAACTAGCTTTTCCTAGGGTTGAAAACCTTCAAACCCTAGCTCCTTAGCCTCCAAATTCGCACCTTTAGTCGACTTTAAACCTTAATATTCGACTTTATATTCTAAGAATCGTATATGGTTTAGCTTAAATCAAGCCTCTATTTATAGTTTTCCTGGCCGAGCCTCCAACCGCCGGTTGGGACCTCCAACCGCCGGTTGGAGTTATTTGAGTATTACTCCAACTCTGCGTTCTTTTCCACCGTTTGAACCTTTTAGCCCCAACCGCCGGTTGGGCAATCCAACCATCGGTTGGGCTTATTTTTCAGAATCTTCCAAAATCGGCTTGGACTTCAAATTGGGCCTCTTTTTCTTCTTTAAACGTATTTACTTATTTTCTTAGCCCAAATCTTTAATATTATCATTTTAGTCTTCATTTCTTTAAGGTTTAAGTCTTCTTTTCTTCAATTGCTTTAATTTCTTCAGTTTCGGTCTTATTTTCATTCCTTTTCTTTAATCTTCAATTAAAATACATTTTTGCAAATATTAACAAAATAAGTATCTAAAATCATATAAATGCATAAAATATATATAAATATAGGGATAAATTACTATAAAATATACTATATATTTGATGCTTATCAAATAACCCTACACTTAAGTTCTGCTTGTCCTCAAGTAGAATACTGAATAAAATTCAAAAATAAGCATCAACTTAATATTTAATAATCAAAATACCAAAACTAAAAACCTGTTTTATAATTTAAAAATTTAAACAATTTAATTAACATGGATAACTATAATGTATAAATAAAAATTATTATTATTCGTGCAATATATAACCCATGAATGATTACTAATATATTTATCCATTTTAAACAATCTATATTTATACTTCTGAATACATCTTTATTATTATTATGTGTATTACTTATGATTTCCATATATGATATACTCTTAAACTTAATCATGCAATTTACTTTTATATTCCAAATATATATATAAAATCCATTTTTAAGAATCAAGACATTGGTGACAGGTCTGCATTTACATGCAACAGAGCGACATAACTTGATTCAGGTAAAGTAAATTTTTAAATCAAACCAGCGGTGACAGGTCTGTACAGCCGTACAATAAAGCGACATAGTTTGATTTTTATTTATATATATATTTTTCTTTTGAAAGAAACTTCCTCTTTCTTCTACTTTATTTAAGAATACTAATTAGAGACCAGGTCTATACTTATGTACAACAGAGGAAACAATTAGTAGACTCCCAAATGTTTTTATATAAATATGAAGATATATAAAATTATCGCATGATAAATCTAAGATTTAGGACTTTTATGTCATACATCATATTATGTACCATAATATAATAAACAAGTTATTTATATTAATTTATTAAAATTCAGAAATCTTTATATAGATTGCCTATTAGTACATCATATCATGTAACTATATATCACTTATTTATTAAGTTGCTTACGTTATATATACAAAACAGTTAATCCATATTAAAGTCTAAACTTTTAAATACAAAATAAATTTTTTAACAAAAGTATTCTAACTAATAAATACTTAGTTATTCACTTAAAAATTTTAAATTTTAGTAAAAATTAAGAACAAGAGAAACTTATATAATTAATTAAAGAAATTCTTTTTCTTACGAACCCTATCCCCACACTTAAATTATACAATGCCCTCATTGTATAAAAATTGATAAACAAAAGTGAGTAAGGGAAAGAAAAATAGAACAGAAAAACTCCCCTGACTGAATTTTCAAAATTCATCATCGGCTAAGTAAGAACTCTGTTTGATTGATTTCTTGATATCTTGAAAAATAATATACAACATCCACACTTTCGTAGTTAATCACGATTGCATTTAGCATATGCAATAAGCCTTTAAACCCCTCGGTATCCCGAGTGGACGAGTTATAGTCTCATGAGGGTTTCCAGTGAACACACCCACAAAGTTCATTCCTGAAAATAAAAATCATAACATATATAAAAATAAACACAGGTTGTCTCCTGAGAAGCACTTTTGTTTAAATGTCGGTAAGTTCGACCAAATCCTGTAACCTATACTTCCAAAGATATATCTGAAAAATGCTCCACAGTTCCTTCATAATATTTCTTTAAACGATGTCCATTGACCTTAAAAATATTTCCATCGAACGCTATTAAATCCACACTTCCATTAGCATGAACTTGGTGAATCACATATGGTCCGCTCCATCGTGATCTTAATTTACCTAGAAATAAACGAATACGAGAATTATATAAAAGCACACGTTCTCCAGCAACAAAATCTTTGTTACCCCGAAGTCTCGCATCATGCCATTTTTTCGTCCTTTCTTTATAAAGCCTTGAATTTTCATAAGCATTCCAACGAAGCTCATCTAACTCATGTAACTGTAAAAAGTGATGCCTACCAACCTCATCGGTATCCATGTTGCATTCCCGAAGTGCCCAATATGCTTTGTGTTGTATTTCCACTGGTAGATGACAAGCTTTCCCATAAATTAACCTATAAGGAGTACAACCTGTAGGTGTTTTAAATTCTGTCCTATATGCCCAAAGTGCATCATCTAATTTTACTGACCACTCCTTTCTGTTTGATCCAACAGAACGTTCCAAGATCCGTTTTATAGCTCGATTTGTATTTTCAACCTGTCCACTTGTTTGTGGATGATAAGGTGTAGCAATCCTGTGAGTAACTCCATATCTTTTTAATACTTTTTCCAATTGAGTATTACAAAAATGAGTACCTCGATCACTAATTAAGGCTTTAGGAGTTCCAAATCTTGCAAATAATTGTTTAAGAAATTTTACCACAACTTTCGCATCATTTGTAGGTAATGCCTTCGCTTCTGCCCACTTGGAAACATAATCCACAGCAACTAATATATACTAATTACCGTGACTTGTAGGAAATGGCCCCATAAAATCAATACCCCAGATATCAAATATCTCACAAACCTGAATATTAGTCTGTGGCATCTCATCTTTTTTAGAAATATTTCCAGCTCTCTGACATGAATCACAATTCCTAACAAAAGCATACGTATCTTTAAAAATCGTCGGCCAATAAAATCCTGCATCAAATATTTTTCTTGCCGTGTAACTCGGTCCAATATGACCTCCAACTGGGCCTTCATGACAATGCTTTATAATTTGTTGAGCTTCATCACCATGTATACAGCGTCTAATTATACCATCTGCACAATACCTGAAAAGAAATGGGTCTTCCCAAAAATAATACTTTAAATCAGAAAAGAATTTCTTTTTCTTTTGATAATCCATCCTTGGTAAGATCTTAGTAACCAAATAATTTGCATAATTTGCAAACCAAGGTATATTCATTATTTCTTGTGCAGTCATCAACTTCTCATCAGGAAATGTATCTTGAATTTCCTCTTCATCTAATATTTCTAATTCTGGATTTTCCAACCTTGACAAATGATCAGCTGCGACATTTTCAGCTCCTTTCTTGTCTTTAATATCAATATCGAATTCCTGCAATAAAAGAATCCATCGCAATAAATGAGGGCGCGCATCCTGCTTATTAAACAAATACTTCAATGCAGAGTGGTCAGTATAAACCATAGTTTTAGTTAAAACAAGATAAGAACGAAACTTATCGAATGCAAAAACTACTGCCAAAAGTTCCTTTTCCGTAGTTGTATAATTTTCCTGAGCATCTGTTAATGTCTTACTGGCATAATAGATTGGCTTAAACTTGTTATCAATTTTCTGTCCCAAAACAGCTCCTACTGCATAATCACTAGCATCACACATTAATTCAAAAGGTAAATTCCAGTCTGGACTAATCATTACCGGAGCAGATATCAACTTTTCCTTTAAGGCATCAAACGACTGTTTGCATTCATCTGTACACTCAAACTTTGCATCTTTTTCCAGCAAATGATTCAATGGTATCGCAATCTATGAAAAATCTTTTATAAATCTTCTATAAAATCCGGCATGGCCTAGGAAACTCCTTATTCCCTTTACATTAGTAGGATAAGGTAATTTTGAAATAACCTCAATCTTTGCTTTATCCACCTCAATTCCTATCTTTGATATTTTATGTCCTAAAACAATCCCTTCTCGAACCATAAAATGACGTTTCTCCCAATTAAGAACTAGATTAGCACCTTCACATCTTTGCAACATCCTTTTTAAATTTTCTAAACAAGCATCAAATGAATCTCCAAATACCGAGAAATCATCCATAAATATTTCCATGAAATCTTCCACCATATCATGAAATATAGCGATCATGCAACGTTGAAATGTAGTTGGTGCATTACACAAACCAAATGGCATTCTTCTGTAAGCAAAAGTACCAAACGGACAAGTGAATGTTGTCTTATCTTGATCTTCAGCTGTGATGGGTATTTGAAAATATCCTGAAAATCCATCCAGAAAACAATAGAATTCTTTTCCTGCTAATCTTTCTATCATTTGATCAATAAATGGTAATGGAAAATGATCTTTTCTGGTAGCATCATTCAATTTCCGATAATCAATACAAACTCTCCACCCTGTTACCATCCTTGTGGGTATTAATTCATTCTTCTCATTAGGTACCACTGTCATTCCACCTTTTTTTGGTACGACATGTATTGGACTTACCCATGGACTGTCTGAAATACGATAGATTAATCCTGAATCCAATAGTTTAATGATTTCTTTCCTGACAACGTCTTTCACATTTGGATTTAATCTTCTTAATGGTTGAACAACTGGTTTAAAATCCGTTTCCATTAAGATTTTATGAGTGCAGTAAGTAGGACTGATTCCCTTGATATCCGTGATCTTCCATGCTATTGCCTTTTTATGTTGTTTAAGAACCTGCACTAAGCGATCTTTTTCTGCAGTTGATAGTTTAGAAGATATGATAACTAGTAAATCGGATGTACCTTGTAGATAAGCATATTCTAGATGCGTTGGTAGCTCTTTAAGTTCCAATTGTGGTGGTTCTTCAATAGATGTTTTGAACTCGAAGATCTCTTCTTTCAAATACGGAATCTTGTCGATAGAAATTGGTAATAATTCTTGGTTAGCAACTGGTTGTGATGATTCAGCTTTAGTATGTTGTTGAAGAACAACAGTTACTTCCAAATCTTCATCTTCTTCTAATAGTTTGTCAAATTCTGCTAAATCTTTTTCAGTGTCAAATTCTTCAGTCCATTCTGTAAAAATTCCAGTATCTGTTTGATCCTTTTCTATAAAATTCTGAAAAGAAGGGTTATCTAGATACTCATAAGTATTCAAATAATAACAAGAATCATCAACATAATCAGGAAATTTCATAGATTTATTAACATCAAAAACGATTTTATCATCTCCTAATCTCATTGTAATTTTTCTATCAAAAACGTCTATTAGGGCATGTGTAGTTGCTAAAAATGGTCTTCCTAATATAATAGGGACTTTAGGGTCTTCTACCATATCTAAAATGACAAAATCACATGGAAAAACAAATTTATCAACTTTAATCAAAACATTTTCAATTATTCCCCTAGGATATTGAACAGATCGGTCAGCTAATTCGATACACATGCGAATAGGTTTCGGTTCTCCTAATCCTAATCGTATAAAAAGTGTATATGGCATTAATGAAATACTAGCTCCTAAATCTGCCAATGCATTTTCAATAGTCATTTCACCAATTTTGCAAGGTATAGTAATACTCCTTGGATCTTTGACTTTCGGAGATAATTTATTCTGCATTATTGCTGAGCATCTTGCATTCATTGTCACCTTCGTCACATTATCCAGTTTATTTTTGTTTGTCAGCAGCTCCTTAAGATACTTTGCGTATTTTGGCATCTGAGCTATAGCTTTAACAAAAGGAATGTTAATATGAAGTTGTTTCAGGTTTTCCAGAAATTTGTGGTATTGTTCATCTTCTTTGTCTTTCCTAAGAGCAGCTGGATATGGAGGTAGGGGTGTATAGTCTTTGATGACTTCTTTAACTTTATTTTCTCCATTCTCTTTTTTGTTTGCTTGTATGTCTTCATCAATTGTTTCCTTTTCAACCTGCTTAGATTCAACAATTTTATTAGCTATAATAGGAGAGTCAACATTCTTACCACTTCTGGTAATTACTGCGTTAGCTTGTTCCTTTGGATTTGTTTCAGTAAATCCTGACAATGTTCCTGGAAATCTCTCCTGCAATGCTTTAGCAATTTGATGAACTGAGTTCTCAATTTGTTTGATTGAGGCTTCGTGATTACGCATTCTGGCATCGTCTTCTTCATTTCTTTTATTACTTGCTTCAGCCATTTTTCCCAATGCGTTTTCTATCATCGTCATTCTGTCATTATAGGAAGTTTGTCCTGTTTTGACATAATATCCTGGTGCTCCTTGTTGATACTGTTGGCCTGGTTGATTAACTCTTCTAACATTAGAAACTTGACGATAATTTGGATTTCTTTGAAAATCCCCATACATAACTTCC
This sequence comes from Pseudognaphalium luteoalbum, assembly GCA_963422505.1. Taxonomy (NCBI): domain Eukaryota; kingdom Viridiplantae; phylum Streptophyta; class Magnoliopsida; order Asterales; family Asteraceae; genus Pseudognaphalium; species Pseudognaphalium luteoalbum. The sequence continues at coordinate 58,251,205 of OY730196.1, forward strand.
TCATTACATATTTTGTTGTCAGTATTAGGACATTCTTCTTTTAGATGACTTCCTCCACATATTTCACACCCAATCCTAATTGCATGAACTTGTTCATTTACTTTCTTAATATCTCTTCCCATACTTTCCAATTTTGCTGTTATAGCTGCTAGACCATCATTATCTTCAGATATCCTTTTTCTTCCAGATGAACCATCATCCCATAACTGAGAATGTTTAGCTAATTCTTCAATTCCGGCTCTTGCCACTGCTGGAGTTTTCTTAGGTACTGGTCCTTGTGCATCCAACTGTTGACGTGTTGCCCGATCAACTCCTTTATAGAATACTGTTATCTCTTGTTGGACATTCAAATCATGTTGTGGACATTTGTGCAGCATTTCCTTATATCTTTCCCAAGTTTGATACAGAGATTCATCAAATTTCTGTTTGAAGTTCCTAATCTCATCAATCATTTTTGAAGTCTTGGAAGGTGTACAGTACATTTTTAGAAATTTTGTACGAAGATCTTCCCAAGTAGTAATAGATCCGGCTGGCTCGTTATTGATCCATCTCTTAGCTCCATCCTTTAGTGTTAAAGGAAATACTCTCAACATAACCTGATCTCTTGTAACATTGGGAATATGAAACATATCAGCAATCTCCAAAATTTTCTCAACATGCTCGTTTACATCTTCTTTATCTTCTCCTCTGAAAGGATTTTCACGTAATTCTTTCAAAAATTGCCCCTTTAACTCAAATTCTACTTCTCTGGCTATGGCAGATCTAACCACTCTCGGTCTCGGATCTCCACGAGTTTGAATTGTGTAATCTTCAAGCGTCATGTCAGCTATGTCTGCCATAATTGATTGTATTTCGTGCTCTGGTTCAGAATCACTTGGATATATTGTAGGTTTCCTAGAAGGTATTTTATCCTCACCCGACTCTAGATCGGAGTAATAGTTGTATTCAGCCGTTTTGGCTAAATTGTTATGAAAAACTAAATTATCTTCTTCTGGGGAAAGTTCGTGTTCTGGTGAATTTGGTGGTGCGTGTGATAATCTTTTTCTCGAATGAAATTCTCGTTCTGGTTCGTCAAATGGACTGAGAGGATCTGGATGAAGTGTCCGGGTCATACATCAATCTGTTAAAGAAGAACAGAATTTTAGTAGCATCATAAATTCAAAAGTAAATGTTAGTAATATTTTAGAAATAATCAGGTTGATGTATATGAATTTCGAAAATTAATGATAAAACACATTCAAAATTAAATATTCGAAAAGATATTCCCAACCCAACTTTTCCTATTTGTTAGTAATGCAAGTTAGTTGTTAATTAAAGTTAAAATTAATTTGTTAAATTTCTTATACCAAGCTAGTCAATAGATTTCGGTAGCTCCATTGATTGTACACAAAAGCGGAGAAACAGGTCAGCGCGAAGCGTATTAAAAACCTATTTCTTTCGAGAAGCACCTTACCTCTTTTATGATGAATCAATGAGGTAGGGCTGAACTCTCCTTATACCTTTGTCTTTGTTAGTACTTTCAATGGGTGAGCCGATATTTCGTATTGATTTTGCAAAGCATTAGAAATAAAATTATTTTACAGGGAAAATAGTTAGTTTAAATTAAAATACACCGCTCCCCGGCAGCGGCGCCAAAAACTTGATGTGTGCTAAGTATAGGCAATTATAATCACAAGTTTAATTAAGGAAATACTAAATAATACTATCACACAATTCAGGCAAGTGTTATCCTGATCATAGAATATAGTTTTATAAGTAAGTCCAGATTCGAACACAGGGAACGTGATTTAATCTTTAACTAACTATTTATTTATCCTAATTACAATTATTACAATTAATATAAAAATTCACAATTATAAACAATAATATATAAGATAGGGGGGACGTTTTAGTTTCGATCGAACATATATATATATATATATAATTGATACCAATTCTTTAATATATATATATATATATGCAGATCTTTTCACAAAGGCTTTTGATGTGGGAAGGTTTACATTTTTGGTCACTAGTATTGGCATGATCAATCTAACTTAACTTTTGTTTGGTATTAGAATAGATACTAACAGTGGAACTGTATAAAGAACGTGCTGTCTGGTCCAAGTATCTACCTCTGTTAGAACTATCTAGCCACTGTTCCTTCTACAGTTGCCACTGCTTGTAACCATGTATATTACTGCTACTGTTTATTGTTTTCTAGCTAACCACTGCAGGTTCTTAGCTACTGTCAGAAGACATTGCTACTGATGCACTTGATGTTTCTTTTATTTTCAATTTAAAAAAAAAAAAAAAAAAAAATCCATGTTCTGCTTATGAAGCTAAATTCTTGGCACTGTTAGTACTAAGTATTGGTTACCTTGGTCGGTTGCCACTGCTAGTGCTACTAACTGCTGTTAGCTTTCTAAGTATATGCCACTGTTAAGGTATTTTTATACCTTTCCACTGTTAGTTATAAAGGGCAGTGCCACTGCTAGTTCTTTTTCTAGGTCATGGCTCTGTTCTTATGACTAACAGTATATAACCTTCGAACACTTCACTTTTTCATTACGCTTTCTTATTTTCATAAATAATCACTGAAATTACTCTTCAAATCAAACTATCACTTCTATTACGATCAATTCAACAATCATGGCTTCCTCTTCAACAGATCTTACTTTGAGTGTTTACGAAGAACACAATATGATCGCCTTTTTGATGAAACCCTCATCGGCGCAAAACTTCACACAAATTGTGGATTTTCTGCGGTCGAGTTATATATTTCACGCACTTACTGTATCTCCAAGGGTTTCCAGGGGTCATTTGAACGATTTTTGGAGGAATGCTCAACTGGAAGTAATTGAGGGCAACAGTCGAGTGGTGTCTATGGTTCAAGGAACCAAAGTGGTGATATCTGAGGATTCTCTTCGAGAAGCACTTCTTCTTGATGACGCTTCAGGTATAACTTCTATTGATGACAAAGAGTTGTATGATAATCTTAGATTAATGGGGTATGAGGGTGATTACACACGTTTTACATTTTTTAAATCACTCTTTAGCCCTCAATGGAAATTTTTCATACATACAATTCTCCACTGCTTGTCATCCAAAAGAACTGCATTTAATGAATTTGGCTCTCAAATAGCCTATGCACTTGTGTGTTTGGCTAAGGGGGCAAAATTTAATTTTTCTAAATATATTCTTGAAGGCATGATAAGAAATATAACAAAAGGAAAAAAGGATATGTTTATAATGTATCCTAGATTTGTGTAACTTATTTTAAATAAACAAATTTCTGGTTTAGTTGCACAAGAACTTATTATTGGTGTTAATACTCTTTCTCCTAGAACTTTTAGGGAGATGAGTAGGAATACCAATAAGAAGTTTTCTGGGAAGGAAACAACATTATTTTCTACAATGCTTCTTGCTCCTTCCACCACAGATGCAGTTCCACCAATTGCATCTGAACCAATTGGTGATAGGCCAGTCGTACCAACTGGGTCTAAACACACTCCAATTGGGGGTACCAAAAGAAAACAAGGGACCAAACAACCTACCCAATTACAGCCAACGAAAAAGAAAAGAAAATAGGCAAGTGAGGTTCCTGCTGCTCACTTGTCTCAGCCATCTAGTATTCCACAGCAAGTGACCCCACAGGAGATGGGTGGTCATTCTGGAAGGGCTGCCACTTCTACTTGTCCACTGATAGAGGAGGGAAGTGGTAACATCAATAAGACCCAACCAAGGGCAACTTCTAATGCTGAACCTAAAGGTAATGAAGCAGGTGAAGGTCCCAGTACCAAGACAAAGGGAGCTTCTGTTGATCATGCTAGGCATGAGACAGAAGATGCTTGTGTCAATGATTCATCTAGGAGGTCACACTCTAATGATGATGAGACTAGCCCTCACATTGAATTGACGAATGTACAATTGACAAAGGCTGTGGATTTGTTGTGGGAAAAGTTAGTAAAGGAGAAAAGAGTGAACAAAGCTCAAAATGCTAAAATTGCAGAGCAGGAGGCTACAATTGTTGAGCAAGGGAAAGCAATTGATCATTTAAAGGAAAGACTTAGTGTGTTGGAAGCTTTGTTAATGGAGAATGTTTTCAATGATGGTTTAAAAGAAAGGTTTGGGGTGTTAGAAGACTTATTGAAAAACACTTTCACCAAGGGGGAGAAGAGTGCAGAGGAGAGGTTTGATGATGAGAGTATGGGTGAAACAGATGCTATGTTTAATGTCACTGTTGAAAGTATGGAAGATGAAGAGCAGACTGAGATTGTTGAAAGTGTTATACATGAGACTGATGAGGTGGTTGATGGTGAGACAGAGGTGATTGTTGAAGTAGATGATGGTGAAGAGGTGGTACAACCAATGGAAGGTGATAAACGTACATATGGTAGGAAGAAATCCATTCCAGTGTTCAGCATAAAAGCTAAAAGGATGGCAGAGATAAGAAAGTCAAAGTCAAGTAGTCCCACTGTTAAAGTGGCTACCACTGCTACAACTGCTACCACTGCTACCACTACTACTGCTAAATCAAAATCAACCACTGCTAGAACTCCAGAAGTACCATTTGTTATCAAAGAATCTAGAGTGGATAAACCTGAGTCTAATCTTCCAAAGATTGATCCAAAAGATAAAGGTAAGGGTAAATTGGTGGAAAAGCCAAAGGTGAAGAAGGTGCAACAAAATGTTGAGCATGACTTGGAGTATGCTATGAGGTTGCAGGCTGAGTTGGATGAACAGGACAGAACTGCAGCTGAACAGAGAACTATTGAATCTGAAAAATCTATGCCAGAAAAGATCAAAGAATCTGAGGTTGATGAAGTGGATGTGCTGCTTGAGAATGGGCAAATAGTTAAAATGACTAATGAAGCCAGCAGAGTATATGCAGAGATGAAAGCCAAAGGGTTAAATGATGATACTGTATATCATGCTTTTGAAGCAAAGAAAAAGGGTGATCCTTTACAGATGGCTTTAAATAAGAAAATTGAAAGGGAGAAGAAGGAGAAGAAGGAAAAAGAAGCTGCTAAAAGGAAAACAAAGAAACCAATAAAGTCTGAATTGAAAAATGATTTGGTTTGTAAGCTTAGAGGAGGTAGGATTCCTACAATGAGACTGAGGAGGATGTCACTGGAACAATTGCAACATATGTTTGATAATAATCCTCATGTTAATCCAGAAGCAAGGGAGAGATTAGAAAAGAAAAGGAAGGATGATGAAGAGATACAGAGGAGATTGCAAGAAAGATATGATCAGATTGATGAAGAGTTGGAAAAAGAAAAGGAACTGAAATACAAAATTGAAGGTGTTAGTAGGTCATTTGCTAAATTTCAGGAGATAGATGATGATATTTGTGACTTGGATAGGGATGAGGAAATATTGGATCAGATGATTGTGGTAAAGCCTGATAGATCAGAAAACATCAACTTAAATGATGAAGAATTTTCAGAAATCATCAAATGGGAAGCAGTGTTGATAGCAACCAAAGAAATGGCTTATGAAATAAGAATTGAAAGGAAAAATGGTGTTGTTAGTTTTCATAAGTCAATGCAAGATATTCTGAAGAGAGTTAACAGATTTGATGTGTATGATATGTACAAGATTGGGTTAGAGAAGGATTTGAAGAATATTAAATCAAGTATTGAAAGGCATGTGTGGGAATGTATTCAAATGATGTTTGAACCTGAGCTATATGGAGATTTGTTCTTATGTACTGAAACAGTAAGTATTTGGAGACATTTTGTAAGGGCAGGAGTACAGATGATTGTGCTCAGAAATGGAAAATTTGTTTATATGCTGGATGAGAGAGATTATTTTCTGAGTATAGCTCTGTTGAAGCAACTTATTGAAAGAAAATTATTTGTTGCTGTCAAGTCTAACAGAAGTAAAGATATTGTATACTGGGTGATGAATCAATACAACAAGAGAGATCATTTGAGTAAGAAAAGATAGAAATCTCTTATGAAAGATTGAAGCTGAATAAAGAAACTTAAATCAATGCAGGATTGATTAAGTTTAGGGGGAGATTGTTAGGATCTGAGCTTAATTGACAAGTGTTGAAGACTAGCCACTGTCTGTTTTACTGCTGGCCACTGTTAATATAGAAGCAGTGCCACTGCTAGAAGAATTGAAGAACTGCCAGAACAAGTACTAGCCACTGTCAGAACAAGTACTAGCCACTGCTAGCAGAAGTGAAGACTGTCACTGTTAGTGTAGGTAAGCAGTGCCACTGTTTATATATATAGTAAGTATATTTTTGTAAGGGAAACTTACTACCACTGTTGGTACAAAGTAAGTTATTCCCACTGTTAGTATGTATAGATCAGTTAGAGATATTTATAGGATAGATTTGAATTCCATAATTATAGGAGATTGTTCAGTAGGAATCTATGTGATATAAATAGAGATCCTAAACCTAGTTTTAGGTAATCAGTTTTTGCGCAGCTTCAAGGTTTTGTAACCCTAATACAAATCAGTGTATTCGTCTTATATCATTAATAAGATTGGAGCTTTATATTATTCTGTTATTGTTATTTATATTGATCTTCATTGTATTACTAAGTGTTATTCCGCAAACTTCTTAGTAATCATTCAAAACTGCAGTTATCTAATAGTTTATTAGATAGATCTTGGATTATCAAGTGGTATCAGAGCGGGTTTAGTTTTGAATCCAAGAAGATCTCAGTTCTACTGTTTTATTGATCATTTTTATAATCATTAATTCATAGCAATGGCAGAAGGTAGTGAAGGAATCCAGGTCACAAAGATCCCAATGCTTAGACCTGATGAGTTTGATCTGTGGAAAAACAGAATCAGACAATATATGCTTCTCACAGATTATCAGATGTGGGAAGTTGTGGTTAATGGTCCTCTAGTGACCCTAAATAGTGATGGTGTTCCACTGCCAAGATCTCCACCAACATCTGAGGCAGAAAGAAAAGTCAGATCTATAGAGTACAAAGCTTTGAGTACTCTATTGTTATCTATTCCAAATGAATATCAAAGGCGTTTTGAAGCATGTCAAGATGCTAAAGTTTTAATGGAAGCAATAGAGAAGAGATTTGGTGGTAATGATAACACCAAAAAGAATAAAAGATCTCTGTTGAAACAACAATATGAGAACTTTAATTCTGCAAAGTCAGAAACTCTGACTCAAACATTTGGTAGGTTTTCTAAGCTTGTAGGAGATCTGGAAAATCATCAAGTCAAAGTTGACAAAGATGATTTGAACAGGAAGTTTTTGAGGTCCTTGGGTGATGAATGGACCATGTATACTGTTGGTTTAAAGCAGAGTGCAGACCTGGAAGCAAAGGAATTAGAAGATATCTACAATGATCTGAGAAATTTTGAAGCTGAGGTAGAGATCAAGAAGGTAGGTTATGGGAGCAACAACAATAATTCAACTTTTATGTCAATGGCAGGTTCTGGATCAAAGGCTGAATCAAGTCAGAAAGGGTCATCCTATGGTACTAGAGGAAGTGGATCTAGTATTACTCATTCTAATGATCAAATATTAGAATCTTTCTTTGCTAGTAATGTGAATTCATCACTTACTAATGAAGATCTAGATCAGTTTGAAGGGGATGATCTAGAAGAAATGGATATCAAACTTCAAATTGCTTTAATCACACAAAGAGCAAAAAGGTTTATGCAAAGAACTGGTAGAAATAACTTTGCACAGAAGAGGAGTGATTCAAGCTGGTTTGATAAAAGCAAAGTTGAATGTTTCAACTGTCACAAGATGGGACATTTTGCTAGGGAGTGCAGAAATCCTAAGATTGATCAGAATGAGAGAGGAACTGGTCAGACTAAGAATGTGCCAATTCAAGATACTTCATCAAATGCACTGGTATCTGTTGATGGATGTGGATGGGATTGGAGTGATCAGGAAGAGCATGAAGTGAAGAATCAATGCTTCATGGCAACAGCAGAATCTGACAAGCAATCTGAAGTTCCTTATGAGGTACAAATCAAATTGTGCTCAGCTATGTGTAAACAAACTGTGAAACATTATAGAGATCATAACCAGAAAGTGTGTGATGAGCTAAAACAGTGTGAAATCAAAAGTAGACACACAATCTCTGTAATAGAAAATCTTGAAAAACAGATTCAGGCATTTGAAGATAATGCAACACAGTTTAAATATGATATTGAGTATGCTAGGTGGGAGAGAGACACTTTTAAAGACAAAATAGAATTATTAACTAAGAAACTTGCTGAGGTCACATGTGAAAGAGATAGCATAAGACTAAATGTAAGTAACTTAGAACATGCATCTAAAAGTGTAAATAAACTCATCAATTCTCAGATTCATGATAAACTCAAGACTGGGTTAGGATACAATAATGTACCTCCTCCTTATAACAACAACTATTTTCCTTCAAAAACTGAAATTGATTTAAATTTACTTAAAGAAGGATTAAATGATGATGTTAAAAAGGTTGATCCAGTAAACAGTTTAAAAGAAGATGAGAACATTGATGAAGTAGAAATTCATGAGTGGACTGAGGAAGATGATGAAGAGTGTGATACATCTGAATGTAATGTTAATGAGATCAATAAATCTGATAAATCATCTTGTGAAAGCAGCAATAGTATTACTGGTCTAGTTAAAGAACTAAAAGTTAATAAACTAGAAGAGGGTAAGAAAATGTTTGAAGAGAAGGAAAAACATCATGAAAAAGATGAGAAAATTACACCTAACACACCTAGGAATCTTCAAAGGAAGGTTAGGAATGCTGTGAAAACAACTGTTTCTGTGAATCATACAACTGCTGTGAATACATGTGAAAAGTGCAAGTGTAAGGATAGCTTTTCTAAATCCCAAAACTTTCAAAAACATATTCCTAGAGGTAACCAAAGGAATTGGAACCAAATGGTGACTCAAAAACTGGGGAATAATGTTACTGTGATTAAAGAAAAGTTATGCCTTATATGTGGCAGAAACAATCATCTTCAACATGAATGTTTTCATAATCCAAAAACATATCAAAAGAATGTGAAACAGCCATGGACAGCAGCTAATATGATTAACAAACAAAATTTTAAATCTAGAGTTAATCATACAACAACTACTAGAAAGATGAATTATAGGGCAAATCAAGCTATGGCTGCTGCAAAGGTTTCCACTGCAGGAACAAAAGCTAAAGATTTAGCCAACAGTTTAAAGACTAAAACAGTGGAAAAAGGAGTTAAAGCAAACAGTGGTAAACCTTTTAAAACTGTTAACACTGGTAATTCAACAGTTTCCACTGGTAGAGTAAATAACACTGTAAGGAACACTAACAGTGTTAATTATTTTACCACTGTTAGACATAATAACAGTAATAACAGGTTTAACACTGTTAGACTTAACTTTGGACCTTTAGTTAACACTGTTAGACCAAAATCCACTGTTAAGTCTAAAATTAGTTGGATTTGGACACCTTTTCAATCTAATGTTCCCAGATGTTCAAAATCTAACAATGCATCAAAATCAATAATCTTCAAGAAAGTTGATTACCTTGATGCATCAGGGAAACCCAAAGCCAAATTGGTTTGGGTTCCCAAGAGAAATTAATTCTCTTTGTGTTTGTTTGTGTGCAGGGCAAGCCAAGAAGTTTATGGCATATCGACAGTGGATGCTCAAGGCACATGACTGGAGATAAGGAAAAGCTACAGAACTTCAAATCATTTGATGGTGGATATGTAGCATTTGGAAGTAATCCAAAAGGTGGAAGGATCACAGGCAAAGGAGTTGTTCAAAGTGCCAAGTTAAGCTTTGAAAATGTTTATTATGTGGAACAGTTGAGGTACAATTTGCTAAGTGTGAGTCAAATCACAGATAAAAAGAACCCTGTTCATTTTACTGACACTGAATGTCTTATTCTGTCTAAGGAGTTCAAAATTCCAGAAAATATGATTTTAATGAGAATTCCTAGGCAAGATAATGTCTATAAGTGTGACTTAGCAAACATGGCACCTCAACCTGATTTAAACTGCTTGATTTCTAAAGCTAATTTAAATGAGTCTACTTTGTGGCATAGAAGGATGTGTCATATGAACTACAAAACCATTAATAAACTTGTCAAAAACAAGCTTGTTAGGGGTTTACCTGAGAAGGTCTATTCATGTGATGATCATTGTGTTTCTTGTTTAAAAGGGAAGCAACACAAAACTTCTTTTAAGTCCAAAGCTGTGAATTCAAACTGTACTCCTTTATACTTATTGCATATGGATTTATTTGGACCAACAAGTATAAGTAGTATGGGAAAAAGATCTTATTGCCTTGTTGTAATTGATGATTATACCAGATTTACATGGGTTTTCTTTCTTAGAACAAAAGATGAGACAGGTGAAATACTTAGATCATTTATAACTAAGATTGAGAATCAATTAGATAAAAAGGTTAAAATCATCAGGAGTGATAATGGAACAGAATTTAAAAATTATGAGATGGATAAATTCTGTGATGAGAAAGGCATTAAGAGAGAATTTAGTGCTCCTAGGACTCCTCAACAGAATGGAGTAGCTGAAAGAAGGAATAGGACACTAATAGAGGCTGCTAGAACTATGCTAGCTGATGCAAAACTTCCTATGTCCTTTTGGGCAGAAGCAGTTAGCACAGCTTGCTATGTTCAGAATAGGGTAACAGTTGTTAAGCCTTACTTCAAAACCCCATATGAGCTGTTGTTTAAGAACAAACCACTGGTTAGTTTCTTAAAATCATTTGGATGTCCTTGTACTGTTTTGAATACCAAAGATCACCTAGGAAAGTTTGAAAGCAAAGCAGATGAGGGTGTATTTGTAGGATATTCTATTCAGAGTAAATCTTATAGGATTTTTAATCAAAGGACCAGAGTCATAGAAGAATCTGTGAATGTCACTTTTAATGAAAATATCATTAATCCTGATGGAATAGGTCCTAAGTCTTTGTTTGATATTGATGCTCTTAACACTGCTTTTAGATATACAACTGTCAATCCTAGTACAGGTACATTCACAGGTACCACATCAAGCAAAGCAGATAGAGTTTGTGAAGCTACATCAGATATGTTCTCAGAAAAGAATAAAGAGTCTTTGGAGTACATTATCTTTCCAATCTGGACTCCTGATCCTCCAGAGGTATTTTCTTCTGATCTGCCACAGTCATCACAGCATTTGGAGACAGAAGAACAACCAGAAACATTATCTCAGTTTATGGAGGATTCAGAACAAATTGAAACACCTTCCAATGAAAGTTCAGAACAGCATGGTAATCTTACCAATTTGGAGGAAATCATTCCAGAGACATCCACATCTAATTTTCATGTGAACAAAAATCATCCTCTGGAATAGGTGATTGGGGATGTTAACAGTGGTGTACAAACAAGACAACAAACAGCTGTTACTGAAGAAGAATTACATACATCTCTATATGTGTGTTTTCTTTCTCAAGTAGAACCTAAAAAGGTTGTAGAAGCTCTTAAACACCCTAGTTGGATTGAGGCAATGCAAGAGGAGTTGTTACAGTTCAAGATTCAGAATGTGTGGACACTAGTTGATCTACCAAAGGGAAAAAGGGCAATTGGCACCAAATGGATCTTCAAGAACAAGAAGGATGAGAGAGGAATTGTAATCAAGAACAAGGCAAGGCTGGTGGCACAGGGGTATACACAGGAAGAAGGTATTGATTATGATGATGTATTTGCTCCTGTTGCAAGGATAGAAGCTATCAGATTGTTCTTAGCATTTGCTTCATATAAAGGATTCACAGTCTATCAGATGGATGTCAAGAGTGCTTTTCTGTATGGCACAATTGATGATGAGGTATATGTGTGTCAACCTCCTGGATTTGAAGATCCTAACTATCCAGATAGAGTTTACAGATTGGATAAGGCATTGTATGGTCTGCATCAAGCACCCAGAGCCTGGTATGAGACTCTATCAGTTTATTTGTTAGAGAATGGGTTTAAGAGGGGAACCATTGATAAGACACTATTCTCCAAAAGGGAAAACAATGACCTTTTGTTGGTACAAATTTATGTTGATGACATCATTTTTGGATCTACAAATGATGATCTGTGCAAAGAATTTGAGAGATTAATGCATCAAAAGTTTCAGATGAGTTCAATGGGGGAACTCACTTTCTTCTTGGGGCTTCAAGTCAAGCAGAAGTTAGATGGTATTTTCATTAACCAAACCAAATATGTCAAAGACATTTTGGACAGATTTGGTTACTCAGAAGCTAAAATAGCTAGTACACCAATGGAGACACACAAAGCATTACATGCAGATCTTGAGGGGGAGGATGTAGATGTGCATCTATACAGATCTATGATTGGTTCTCTCATGTATCGCACCTCATCTAGACCAGATATCATGTTTGCTGTGTGTGTGTGTGCTAGATATCAAGCCAATCCTAAGCAATCACATTTGTATGCAGTAAAGAGGATCTTCAGATATTTAAAGGGTCAACCACAATTGGGTCTTTGGTATCCTAAGAGTTCTTCCTTTGACCTAATTGCATATACAGATAGTGATTATGGTGGTGAGAATATGGATAGGAAGTCTACATCTGGGGGTTGTCAATTTATAGGAGAAAGATTGGTGTCATGGCAATGCAAGAAGCAGACCACTGTATCCACTTCAACTGCAGAAGCAGAATATGTTGCTGCATCCAGTTGCTGTGCACAAGTGCTTTGGATTCAAAATCAAATGCTGGATTATGGTTTGTCTTTTGTAAATACTCCTATTTATATTGATAATAACTCTGCAATTAGTATCATTAACAATCCTGTTAAGCATTCTAAGACCAAACATATTGAAATTCGTTATCATTTCATAAGAGACTGCAATGAAAAGAGATTGATTCAAATCTTTAAAATCCATACTGATAATCAATATGCAGATCTTTTCACAAAGGCTTTTGATGTGGGAAGGTTTACATTTTTGGTCACTAGTATTGGCATGATCAATCTAACTTAACTTTTGTTTGGTATTAGAATAGATACTAACAGTGGAACTGTATAAAGAACGTGTTGTCTGGTCCAAGTATCTACCTCTGTTAGAACTATCTAGCCACTGTTCCTTCTACAGTTGCCACTGCTTGTAACCATGTATATTACTGCTACTGTTTATTGTTTTCTAGCTAACCACTGCAGGTTCTTAGCTACTGTCAGAAGACATTGCTACTGATGCACTTGATGTTTCTTTTATTTTCAATTTAAAAAAAAAAAAAAAAAAAAAATCCATGTTCTGCTTATGAAGCTAAATTCTTGGCACTGTTAGTACTAAGTATTGGTTACCTTGGTCGGTTGCCACTGCTAGTGCTACTAACTGCTGTTAGTTTTCTAAGTATATGCCACTGTTAAGGTATTTTTATACCTTTCCACTGTTAGTTATAACGGGCAGTGCCACTGCTAGTTCTTTTTCTAGGTCATGGCTCTGTTCTTATGACTAACAGTATATAACCTTCGAACACTTCACTTTTTCATTACGCTTTCTTATTTTCATAAATAATCACTGAAATTACTCTTCAAATCAAACTATCACTTCTATTATGATCAATTCAACAATCATGGCTTCCTCTTCAACAGATCTTACTTTGAGTGTTTACGAAGAACACAATATGATCGCCTTTTTGATGAAACCCTCATCGGCGCAAAACTTCACACAAATTGTGGATTTTCTGCGGTCGAGTTATATATTTCACGCACTTACTGTATCTCCAAGGGTTTCCAGGGGTCATTTGAACGATTTTTGGAGGAATGCTCAATTGGAAGTAATTGAGGGCAACAGTCGAGTGGTGTCTATGGTTCAAGGAACCAAAGTGGTGATATCTGAGGATTCTCTTCGAGAAGCACTTCTTCTTGATGATGCTTCAGGTATAACTTCTATTGATGACAGAGAGTTGTATGATAATCTTAGATTAATGGGGTATGAGGGTGATTACACACGTTTTACATTTTTTAAATCACTCTTTAGCCCTCAATGGAAATTTTTCATACATACAATTCTCCACTGCTTGTCATCCAAAAGAACTGCATTTAATGAATTTGGCTCTCAAATAGCCTATGCACTTGTGTGTTTGGCTAAGGGGGCAAAATTTAATTTTTCTAAATATATTCTTGAAGGCATGATAAGAAATATAACAAAAGGAAAAAAGGATATGTTTATAATGTATCCTAGATTTGTGCAACTTATTTTAAATAAATAAATTTCTGGTTTAGTTGCACAAGAACTTATTATTGGTGTTAATACTCTTTCTCCTAGAACTTTTAGGGAGATGAGTAGGAATACCAATAAGAAGTTTTCTGGGAAGGAAACAGCATTATTTTCTACAATGCTTCCTGCTCCTTCCACCACAGATGCAGTTCCACCAATTGCATCTGAACCAATTGGTGACAGGCCAGTCGTACCAACTGGGTCTGAACACACTCCAATTGGGGGTACCAAAAGAAAACAAGGGACCAAACAACCTACCCAATTACAGCCAACGAAAAAGAAAAGAAAACAGGCAAGTGAGGTTCCTGCTGCTCACTTGTCTCAGCCATCTAGTATTCCACAGCAAGTGACCCCACAGGAGATGGGTGGTCATTCTGGAAGGGCTGCCACTACTTCTACTTGTCCATTGATAGAGGAGGGAAGTGGTAACATCAATAAGACCCAACCAGAGGCAACTTCTAATGCTGAACCTAAAGGTAATGAAGCAGGTGAAGGTCCCAGTACAAAGACAAAGGGAGCTTCTGTTGATCATGCTAGGCATGAGACAGAAGATGCTTGTGTCAATGATTCATCTAGGAGGTCACACTCTAATGATGATGAGACTAGCCCTCACATTGAATTGACGAATGTACAATTGACAAAGGCTGTGGATTTGTTGTGGGAAAAGTTAGTAAAGGAGAAAAGAGTGAACAAAGCTCAAAATGCTAAAATTGCAGAGCAGGAGGCTACAATTGTTGAGCAAGGGAAAGCAATTGATCATTTAAAGGAAAGACTTAGTGTGTTGGAAGCTTTGTTAATGGAGAATGTTTTCAATGATGGTTTAAAAGAAAGGTTTGGGGTGTTAGAAGACTTATTGAAAAACACTTTCACCAAGGGGGAGAAGAGTGCAGAGGAGAGGTTTGATGATGAGAGTATGGGTGAAACAGATGCTATGTTTAATGTCACTGTTGAAAGTATGGAAGATGAAGAGCAGACTGAGATTGTTGAAAGTGTTATACATGAGACTGATGAGGTGGTTGATGGTGAGACAGAGGTGATTGTTGAAGTAGATGATGGTGAAGAGGTGGTACAACCAATGGAAGGTGATAAACGTACATATGGTAGGAAGAAATCCATTCCAGTGTTCAGCATAAAAGCTAAAAGGATGGCAGAGATAAGAAAGTCAAAGTCAAGTAGTCCCACTGTTAAAGTGGCTACCACTGCTACAACTGCTACCACTGCTACCACTACTACTGCTAAATCAAAATCAACCACTGCTAGAACTCCAGAAGTACCATTTGTTATCAAAGAATCTAGAGTGGATAAACCTGAGTCTAATCTTCCAAAGATTGATCCAAAAGATAAAGGTAAGGGTAAATTGGTGGAAAAGCCAAAGGTGAAGAAGGTGCAACAAAATGTTGAGCATGACTTGGAGTATGCTATGAGGTTGCAGGCTGAGTTGGATGAAGAGGACAGAACTGCAGCTGAACAGAGAACTATTGAATCTGAAAAATCTATGCCAGAAAAGATCAAAGAATCTGAGGTTGATGAAGTGGATGTGCTGCTTGAGAATGGGCAAATAGTTAAAATGACTAATGAAGCCAGCAGAGTATATGCAGAGATGAAAGCCAAAGGGTTAAATGATGATACTGTATATCATGCTTTTGAAGCAAAGAAAAAGGGTGATCCTTTACAGATGGCTTTAAATAAGAAAATTGAAAGGGAGAAGAAGGAGAAGAAGGAAAAAGAAGCTGCTAAAAGGAAAACAAAGAAACCAATAAAGTCTGAATTGAAAAATGATTTGGTTTGTAAGCTTAGAGGAGGTAGGATTCCTACAATGAGACTGAGGAGGATGTCACTGGAACAATTGCAACATATGTTTGATAATAATCCTCATGTTAATCCAGAAGCAAGGGAGAGATTTGAAAAGAAAAGGAAGGATGATGAAGAGATACAGAGGAGATTGCAAGAAAGATATGATCAGATTGATGAAGAGTTGGAAAAAGAAAAGGAACTGAAATACAAAATTGAAGGTGTTAGGAGGTCATTTGCTAAATTTCAGGAGATAGATGATGATATTTGTGACTTGGATAGGGATGAGGAAATATTGGATCAGATGATTGTGGTAAAGCCTGATAGATTAGAAAACATCAACTTAAATGATGAAGAATTTTCAGAAATCATCAAATGGGAAGCAGTGTTGATAGCAACCAAAGAAATGGCTTATGAAATAAGAATTGAAAGGAAAAATGGTGTTGTTAGTTTTCATAAGTCAATGCAAGATATTCCGAAGAGAGTTAACAGATTTGATGTGTATGATATGTACAAGATTGGGTTAGAGAAGGATTTGAAGAATATTAAATCAAGTATTGAAAGGCATGTGTGGGAATGTATTCAAATGATGTTTGAACCTGAGCTATATGGAGATTTGTTCTTATGTACTGAAACAGTAAGTATTTGGAGACATTTTGTAAGGGCAGGAGTACAGATGATTGTGCTCAGAAATGGAAAATTTGTTTATATGCTGGATGAGAGAGATTATTTTCTGAGTATAGCTCTGTTGAAGCAACTTATTGAAAGAAAATTATTTGTTGCTGTCAAGTCTAACAGAAGTAAAGATATTGTATACTGGGTGATGAATCAATACAACAAGAGAGATCATTTGAGTAAGAAAAGATAGAAATCTCTTATGAAAGATTGAAGCTGAATAAAGAAACTTAAATCAATGCAGGATTGATTAAGTTTAGGGGGAGATTGTTAGGATCTGAGCTTAATTGACAAGTGTTGAAGACTAGCCACTGTCTGTTTTACTGCTGGCCACTGTTAATATAGAAGCAGTGCCACTGCTAGAAGAATTGAAGAACTGCCAGAACAAGTACTAGCCACTGTCAGAACAAGTACTAGCCACTGCTAGCAGAAGTGAAGACTGTCACTGTTAGTGTAGGTAAGCAGTGCCACTGTTTATATATATAGTAAGTATATTTTTGTAAGGGAAACTTACTACCACTGTTGGTACAAAGTAAGTTATTCCCACTGTTAGTATGTATAGATCAGTTAGAGATATTTATAGGATAGATTTGAATTCCATAATTATAGGAGATTGTTCAGTAGGACTCTATGTGATATAAATAGAGATCCTAAACCTAGTTTTAGGTAATCAGTTTTTGCGCAGCTTCAAGGTTTTGTAACCCTAATACAAATCAGTGTATTCGTCTTATATCATTAATAAGATTGGAGCTTTATATTATTCTGTTATTGTTATTTATATTGATCTTCATTGTATTACTAAGTGTTATTCCACAAACTTCTTAGTAATCATTCAAAACTGCAGTTATCTAATAGTTTATTAGATAGATCTTGGATTATCACAAAATCGTATATAAAATTGTTTAGCCAAGCCCTCTATTTATACTTTTCATGACTGACCTTTTAACTGCTTACTAAACCATTTAGCCGCCGGCTAAAGGTATTTGTCTTGGACTCCAAGTCTGCGAGTTCCACTGCCTTAGGTTTCCTTGGTTTAACCGCCGACTAAGTGCTTTAGCCGCCAGATAAACTGCTATTCCAGAATATTCTTGAACTCGGGCTTGATCTCCATTTTTGGGCTCTAGCTCCATTTTCTTTGGTTTAATCTTCACCTTATTGGCCCATTATTAGTTAAATTCAAACTTAGTCTTTTATTCAGGCCTGATTCTTCATTTCTTTTGATCTTTACTTCATTTTCTTCTTTTTCTTTTCTTTTTCATTCCTTTCTTTAATTCTTCATGTAAAAGTACCTATATTGCAAATATAAACAAATTAAGTATCTAAATCTACAAAAATGCAATAAAAGTATACAAAATATAGGGAATATTAGTTTATAAATATAGTATTATTTGATGCTATCACTTATCACTTATAGATGAACACCAGGGAGGAATGGAGTCATATGCAGCAACAAGGGCGTGAACCTTTTCTGTTAGCTCAGTAACCCTACCTTTTAGTGTATCTCTTTCCTCGGTGAGCAGCTTTATATGTAGTTGAGATGAGGCAATGTACTAGAGTAATAGTTGATCGGTAGATGTGTGGGATAATGATGCTTGGTGTTGATCAGCATGTGGGGAGGTAGTTGGTGTTGGTGGTTTATGTGGAGATTGTTGTGGTGACGGTTGTTTTGGTGGAGATGATGGTGGTGTTGGATGTAGTTGAGATTGGGCTCCTTGATCCGTTGCACCCATGGCAGTCTCAGCAAGGGGATCATCACCAGCTACCTTGGATAGATTATCACTGGAGAAAGACATAGCGTCTAACTCCTGAATTGGTGAGGTGGGAAGCTCAGCTGGTGGAGTAGTGGTGACATGTGGTGGTGTAGGTGCAGCAGATACATATGGTTGGTATGGTGGTGGAGGTAATGCTTCATCATCTGAGATGGAGGTGTCCATGGGTTGGGCTTCCTTGTCATCACCAGCTTGTGTTCTAGCTAATGGATCATCAGAAACAAAAGTTGTGACCTGTATCTCATCATTTGACTGTGATGAGACATTGATAGTCCGTGCAGTGGAAGATGAGAGTTGGCCCGGGTCTGTAGCCGGTCGTGTCACATCAACATGAGTGTGTTATCACCCGCTGATACCACTAGCCCTTTGCTTGAAATGTCATCCTTTCATGACGATGACAAGTAGCTGGTGGGTAGACTCGATAGATGGGTGTGGGATATACCCGAATCACTGCTAACAATGGGTTGAGCCATTGTAGTTGTCTCTAGGTTTCCCTTTGTAAAGTCACTAGACTTTCGGGAGTTCAGTGAAGTAGTTGTGTTTAAGGGTTGATCAAGGGTGCCTGCAAGGACTGAACGTACAGTCTTTGCTTCATCCTTGGCATCCTTAGATGTCTTCTTTTTGCTACGTTCCTGATCCTTTAATGTCAGGCACCCTAGTTTGGAATTTTTATTGAGAGCAGTGGAGGTTTTCTTGGTTGGTGGTTTAGCCACAATGGTCACTGGGGGTATGTTCAGTGATGTGGCCGATGGAGGGCAGCAGCGGATGGTTGTACAGAAGTTACAGGCTGGGGTGCAAGTGTAACATCCTCTCCAGTAGCCTGGTAATTTTCTATTTAAATCTATTATTTAAATTTTATTAAATATTTGATACCAACTGTTAATTAAGAAACTTAAGTAAATAAGTCTCAGGACTTATTGAGGATAGTAAATTGTTACTTGTTTTAATTTACTATAGTTGACAGTATCATAAAGTAACACTTATCGCGAAAGATTTCTAGGTTCCAGACAATAGATTTAGAACGGGTATAGAATACCCAACTATTTAAACTAAACAAAATGGAGACCGACTCCATTTTCTTCTCCTGGTTATCACTGTTTAAACTATTAACTCATCAAAAACCCTAGAACTTGAATTTGAATTCGTGACTAAGTGATTGTGAGCTAAATCTAGCTTATCTTCTGCATATCATCATCTCCATCAGGAAGTGTAGGTATGGTGTTTGTGTTGTGAATTCACAAGTTTATTAAATTGAATGGATTGAGTTGATTTGATAATTCAAATTGTTTGATGTTAAATTGTCAACATATGGTAACACTTTGAGGATAGAAACATGAAATGGCTAAATTGTAACTAATTAGGAAGCTGAGTTTCTTGATTTAGAGATTGAGCTCGAGCTGAATTATGCAGAACAAAGTTGCAGGTTTCTGGGTTTTACTCCATAGTCGATCGGCTATGTTACTGAACCGATCGGGTATGGATTGTTGAGCCGAACGGCTTCTTTTAGCCAAACGGCTAAGTTAGATCAAAACTACCACAGAACTTGACCTTGGACTAAAAAAACACTGAAATGTAAACGACTAGCCGAACGGGTGAACAAGGTGAGCCGATCGGGTATAGAACTCTAGCCGATCGGGTCATTTTAGCAGTTTGGCTAACATAGAACAAAATCATCACAGAACTTTGAATCGAAGGAAAAAGTTTAGGGAATTAACATGCTAGCCGATCGGCTATGATCAATCAGCCGATCGGGTATGGATAATACATGAGCAAACCAGCTTTTGTTTTGTGTTGGATTCACAATATATATATATATATATATATATATATATATGTTTGTACAATTAAGAAATAATATGTTTATAGTAGTGTGATTAATTGTATAACATTATAATTTTATTAAAGTTATGGAATGATGACAAGTTATTAACTTGTGTGTTTAATGATATTTCAGATACTCCAAAGACTCAGTGACTAGAAACTGAGTGTGGATTCTATAGAGGTATCGGTGAGTGGATTTGGAACTCACCATTTGATTTAGTTGTAACTATTTGGTTGCAACAAGTAAACGTAGATATATTGTTGTGTTTAATATTCATAGTTGATTATAAATCTACGTGCTATGTGTGGCCTTCGGGCATCAGTTGTTAATGAGGTCAACAGGTTGAACTGGTTGGTTGGGCTAGTTGGTTGTTGTGTGAATGACACAGGGTCTTACTTCATTTGTTGTGTGTATAGAACCTGTGTCTGAGTATAGTAACCACTAGTCATCGGTGTCGTCCGTTATGGCCAAACGGATATGGTTGGATAAGTGTTCTTGGGAACCACCCGGGTATTATGGTATTCCTAGAGCCGTCGATCCTCATTACTATATTGTTGACTAGTTGTAATATATGTTTACGGTTTTTTGGAGTAAACAGGTAGTTATGCTAAGTTGAATAGTGGGTAATGAATTCATTCACTTAGCTTTGTGCTAATCCCTCATCCTACTTCCTGCAGGTTTTTGATATATATGTGGGTGTCAGGAAAGGATGCTTTCACAAGGAATGTCTGACAAATTATAACTCTGATATGGTTTTCCTATAAACCTGGTTTTGTAATATGTAATACCCCGACATATGTAGTTTTAAACAGTTCTAAGTTGGTCGGTTTTGAAAGTGTAACTATGTATGTACATTATCTTAATGTGTAGTTTATAAATATGTTTTAAATTCATACGCTTCCGAGTTCAATAATATAATATTGTTTATGGTACTAAAAGAGGGGCGTTACAAGCTGGTATCAGAGCATAGGTTTGGGTGAATTGAGCATTGTAAAGTGTTCAATCCCAAATCTAAAGTTGTTATGTCAAACATTCCTGGTTATGGGATTTAGCATTGTGTGTGAATCTGTTAGTAATTAAGTGCTAACGATTAACAAGTTTCAAGTTGTTGTATTGAATACAGATATGGCAGATAACGAGCAACCGACCGCCAACCCTAATAATGCCTCAAGGATCGATGTTCCTCTTCCAGATATTCATAATGAGAGACATGATCATGAGGGTACTTCTTTTCCTGCTCACGAAGAATCGAATCGAGATGATTATCTTTTTCAGTTAGAAGATGAGGTGATTAATCTCAGAGAATTTAAAAGACAGGCTGAAACTGCATCATCTCAGCAACATTCTCAACAACAGATACCGATGTTTGGTAATATTCATCCTTTTCAGTCAAATAAACAATGTTCATTTAAAACGTTTATGGCAAGTAAACCACCCGAGTTTAGAGGGAGTACCAATCCCTCAGTAACTTTAAACTGGTTAAGAGATATGGAGCGAAAATTTGATGTTACTCGCTGTGAAGAAGAATTTAAAGTGTTTTACGCTATTCAATGTTTAAAAGACGAAGCCATGGTTTGGTGGGACTCGATTACTGGTCATTTGACTCAACAGCAGAAAGAAGCTATTCGATGGCCTGATTTTCATCAAGCTGTTTGTAATCAATATTGTTCAGACTTTGAAATGGCACGTATTAGAAGAGAGTTTGTGAATCTTCAATTAACCGATAAGATGACTATCGATGAATTAATCACACAGTTTTCGGAAAAGTTACGGTTTGTCCAACATTGGGTTCCTGATGAGAAAACCAAAATAGAACAGTTTGTGGAAACATTGCCTCATAATTATCGTACCACAGTAAGGTTAGCTAGTAATTTATCTCAAGCGTTTACTCTTGCACGTACGGTTGATAGTGACATTAGAGGTTTTCAAGAATCTCAATCTAGAAGTACTTTTTCTTCGTTTCCAAGAGCTAGAACAGATGTTTCGGGTAAAGGAAAGTCCAGGTGGCAGGGTAATCGTCAGGGTCAAAGATTTAATAATAGAAGTGGTTCATCTGGAAGTAAAAGTGTTTTCTCTGGAGGTTCTAATTGGTGTAATTCTTGTAAGTCAAGGCATTCTGGTCAATGTACTCCTCAGACAAATAAATGCCTTAAATGTGGTGAACTTGGACACGACCTCAGAAATTGCAGGTATCCTAATTTTGTGTGCTGGAATTGTAAGAAAGAGGGACATCGAGTTGGTCAGTGTCCTGAGGCAGGAAGATAGAGTTCTGGTTCGGTCGGGAGTTCGTCATCTTCCGGTCAAAAGCGGAAGAATCCTCCGCCAGTGACGAGTAGGGCTTTTCAGATGACAGTAGATGAGGCTGTCCACACAGATGATGTGATTACTGGTACTTTTCTTATAAACTCTGTACCGGCTCGTGTATTATTTGATTCGGGAGCAAATTGTTCTTTTATATCTGTGTGTTTCTGTGATAAGTTGAAACTGATCCCTACTGTGATAACTAAGCCCTTAGAAGTAGAGATTGTTAGTGGCAATTTAGTTCCTGTTACCACCTCGGTGACTGGAGCTAATATTGTGATAGATGGTCAGACTTTCCCAATTTCGTTTCTGTTAATGCCGATTCCAAGTTTTGATGTTATTATCGGCATGGATTGGTTAAGTCAACACAAAGCAAGTATAGATTGCCACCATAAGCTGATTAGAATCCCAATTTCTGAAGAGTCATACGTTGTGGCTCGAGGAGAACGGGATAGTGGGTGTATTCCTCTAATTTCCATGATGAAAGCTAGGAAGTCGATGTCTAAAGGTTGTGAGTCTTACTTAGCTTACGTCATTGATGCCAAATTAGAAAAGAAGTCCGTTTCTGATGTTCCGGTTGTCTCTGAATATCCGGAAGTGTTTCCCGATGAATTGCCTGGTTTACCACCGATTAGGGAAGTTGAATATCAGATTGATCTCGTTCCTGGTTCCTCTCCCATAGCTAAAACTCCCTATAGATTAGCTCTGTCTGAGATGCGAGAAATGATGAATCAGATTCGAGGGTTATTGGATAGAGGTTTTATTAGACCTAGTTCTTCCCCGTGGGGTGCACCGGTTTTGTTTGTGAAAAAGAAAGATGGGTCATTCAGAATGTGCATTGATTATCGGGAGTTAAATAAAAGAACAGTAAAGAATAAATATCATCTCCCGAGAATAGATGATTTGTTTGAGCAGTTGCAGGGATCTTCTGTATATTCTAAAATCGATTTGAGGTCGGGTTACCATCAGGTTCGTGTTCGTGAACAGGATATTTCAAAGACTGCTTTTCGTACCAGGTATGGTCATTATGAATTCCTGGTGATGCCTTTTGGTTTGACTAATGCTCCAGCAGTTTTTATGGATCTAATGAACCGGGTATGTCGACCATTTCTCGATAAGTTTGTAATTGTTTTCATCGATGATATTCTCGTGTATTCTAAATCCGAATCAGAACATGCTATGCATTTGAGGTTAGTTCTTGAAACCTTGAAAAGAGAACAGTTATACGCAAAATTTTCTAAATGTGAGTTCTGGATTCGAGAGATACAGTTTCTGGGTCATATTATTTGTAACGATGGGGTTAAAGTTGATCCTTCTAAAGTTGAAGCTGTAATGAATTGGAAAACTCCAAAGAATGCTTCTGAAATTAAAAGTTTTCTGGGTTTGGCGGGTTATTATCGGAAATTTATTAAGGACTTTTCTAAAATTGCCGGTTCGTTGACTAAATTAACCCATAAGAATGAGAAATTTGTGTGGACTGATCAGCAGGAAACAGCTTTTCAGACTTTGAGACAATTATTGTGTCAGGCTCCTGTGTTGGCATTACCCAATGGGTCTGATGATTTTGTCATTTATTGTGATGCATCTTATGCTGGGTTGGGTTGTGTTCTAATGCAGTGGGACAGAGTTATTGCTTATGCTTCTCGTCAATTGAAACCTCATGAAAAAATTATCCCACACATGATATAGAACTGGCAGCTGTTGTATTTGCTTTGAAAATCTGGAGACACTATTTATATGGTACTAAATGCATCGTTTGTACTGATCATAAAAGTCTGCAGTATGTGTTTTCACAGAAAGAACTGAATATGCGTCAAAGGTGATGGTTAGAATTAATCAAAGATTATGATTGTGAAATACGTTACCATCCAGGAAAGGCAAATGTAGTTGCAGACGCATTGAGCAGAAAAGGTACCTCTGACCGAGTTTATTTTTTGAAAGTAAATATTTCTTCTGACTTAGTGGATCAAATTAAAGCTGCACAATTAGAAGCTTTGCTGGAATATAATCTTAAGTCAGAAATTATGTTGAAAAGAAAAGACTTCTTGGTTAACGATTCTAGAGGATTAAAGACTTTTCAGTCTCGTGTTTGGATTCCTTTGATTGGTAATATTCAAGATATGCTATTGACTGAAACTCACAAATCACGTTTGTCTGTCCACCCTGGTAGTACACGGATGTATAATGATTTGAAACCCTTATATTGGTGGCCCACAATGAAAACTGATATTGCAAAGTTTGTTGGTAATTGTCATATATGCGCTCAAGTTAAAGCTGAACATCAAAAGCCATATGGGTCATTGAAACAATTAGAAATTCCAGAATGGAAGTGGGAACATCTAACTATGGATTTTGTAACCAAACTTTCACGTACATCTCGAGGGAATGACATGATTTGGGTCATTGTTGACAGATTGATCAAGAGTGCACATTTTCTGGCTACTAGTGAGACTACTTCTCTCAGTAAACTCGCACAGTTGTATGTTAATGAAATTGTCTCGAGACATGGTATTCCATTGACGATTGTATCAGATAGAGATTCTCGATTTATTTCTCATTTCTGGCAGAGTTTACAACAAGAGTTGGGTACACGTATTAATCTCAGTACGGCTTATCATCCTCAGACAGACGGTCAGTCAGAACGTACTATTCAGACGTTAGAGGATATGCTCAGAGCTTGTGTCTTAGAGTATGGAGGTTCATGGGATTCTCACCTTCCTTTGGTGGAGTTTGCTTATAATAATTCCTATCATTCCAGTATTGGTATGCCTCCTTATGAAATGCTCTATGGTCGTCGTTGTCGTACCCCCACGTGTTGGTTAGAAGCGGGAGAAAAGCAATTTGCAGGCCCAGACATTGTACAGATTACTGCTGACAAAGTGGCCATCGCCCGAGAAAAGCTAAAAGCGGCACGTGATAGACAGAAACAGTATGCCGACCCACGTAGGCGACCAGCTACCTTTACTGAAGGTGAGTTGGTATATTTGAAAGTCTCCCCGTGGAAAGGTGTTATCCAATTTGGAAAATGAGGTAAACTTGCACCTAGATACATTGGTCCCTTCAAAATTCGTCAGGTGGTTAATGATCAATCAGTTTCATTGGACCTTCCTCATGAGCTTGCTGGTATTCATGATACGTTTAATATCTGTTATTTGAGAAAGTGTAATGTCGAGGATCAATCTCAGATTCTTCCTTTGCAAGACTTGAAAGTCGATCAGAATCAGAAAATTAGTTGAAGAACCGATTGAAATTCTCGATAGAAATGTTAATAAACTTAGAAAGAAACAGATACCAATAGTGTTAGTGAAATGGAAACACAGTTTAGGTTCCAATTTGACCTGGGAGACCGAGGAGTCTATGAAATCTAGATATCCTGGATTGTTTGATCACGGTGAGATTTCGGGGACGAAATCTCCTTAAGGAGGGGAGATTTCTAACATCCTCTCCAGTAGCCTGGTAATTTTCTATTTAAATCTATTATTTAAATTTTATTAAATATTTGATACCAACTGTTAATTAAGAAACTTAAGTAAATAAGTCTCAGGACTTATTGAGGATAGTAAATTGTTACTTGTTTTAATTTACTATAGTTGACAGTATCATAAAGTAACACTTATCGCGAAAGATTTCTAGGTTCCAGACAATAGATTTAGAACGGGTATAGAATACCCAACTATTTAAACTAAACAAAATGGAGACCGACTCCATTTTCTTCTCCTGGTTATCACTGTTTAAACTATTAACTCATCAAAAACCCTAGAACTTGAATTTGAATTCGTGACTAAGTGATTGTGAGCTAAATCTAGCTTATCTTCTGCATATCATCATCTCCATCAGGAAGTGTAGGTATGGTGTTTGTGTTGTGAATTCACAAGTTTATTAAATTGAATGGATTGAGTTGATTTGATAATTCAAATTGTTTGATGTTAAATTGTCAACATATGGTAACACTTTGAGGATAGAAACATGAAATGGCTAAATTGTAACTAATTAGGAAGCTGAGTTTCTTGATTTAGAGATTGAGCTCGAGCTGAATTATGCAGAACAAAGTTGCAGGTTTCTGGGTTTTACTCCATAGCCGATCGGCTATGTTACTGAACCGATCGGGTATGGATTGTTGAGCCGAACGGCTTCTTTTAGCCAAACGGCTAAGTTAGATCAAAACTACCACAGAACTTGACCTTGGACTAAAAAAACACTGAAATGTAAACGACTAGCCGAACGGGTGAACAAGGTGAGCCGATCGGGTATAGAACTCTAGCCGATCGGGTCATTTTAGCAGTTTGGCTAACATAGAACAAAATCATCACAGAACTTTGAATCGAAGGAAAAAGTTTAGGGAATTAACATGCTAGCCGATCGGCTATGATCAATCAGCCGATCGGGTATGGATAATACATGAGCAAACCAGCTTTTGTTTTGTGTTGGATTCACAATATATATATATATATATATATATATATATATATATATATATATGTTTGTACAATTAAGAAATAATATGTTTATAGTAGTGTGATTAATTGTATAACATTATAATTTTATTAAAGTTATGGAATGATGACAAGTTATTAACTTGTGTGTTTAATGATATTTCAGATACTCCAAAGACTCAGTGACTAGAAACTGAGTGTGGATTCTACAGAGGTATCGGTGAGTGGATTTGGAACTCACCATTTGATTTAGTTGTAACTATTTGGTTGCAACAAGTAAACGTAGATATATTGTTGTGTTTAATATTCATAGTTGATTATAAATCTACGTGCTATGTGTGGCCTTCGGGCATCAGTTGTTAATGAGGTCAACAGGTTGAACTGGTTGGTTGGGCTAGTTGGTTGTTGTGTGAATGACACAGGGTCTTACTTCATTTGTTGTGTGTATAGAACCTGTGTCTGAGTATAGTAACCACTAGTCATCGGTCTCGTCCGTTATGGCCAAACGGATATGGTTGGATAAGTGTTCTTGGGAACCACCCGGGTATTATGGTATTCCTAGAGCCGTCGATCCTCATTACTATATTGTTGACTAGTTGTAATATATGTTTACGGTTGTTTGGAGTAAACAGGTAGTTATGCTAAGTTGAATAGTGGGTAATGAATTCATTCACTTAGCTTTGTGCTAATCCCTCATCCTACTTCCTGCAGGTTTTTGATATATATGTGGGTGTCAGGAAAGGATGCTTTCACAAGGAATGTCTGACAAATTATAACTCTGATATGGTTTTCCTATAAACCTGGTTTTGTAATATGTAATACCCCGACATATGTAGTTTTAAACAGTTCTAAGTTGGTCGGTTTTGAAAGTGTAACTATGTATGTACATTATCTTAATGTGTAGTTTATAAATATGTTTTAAATTCATACGCTTCCGAGTTCAATAATATAATATTGTTTGTGGTACTAAAAGAGGGGCGTTACAGCAAGTATCTCCTTGGTTTTCATAAAATCAGGGAGAGACACTATCGCTAGTTTAGAAAAGATATGACTTCCTACCAAGGTTGGTTCAAAACCAGCGAATGATACACTATCATAGGCGTCGTACTGATCTTTAAAGATTAGTGACAGAAACCTATGATAAGGTATATATTTTTCCCTGGTGGACTCATCAATTTTATTGATCAGTTCATCAAAGATCACACTTGCATAGTCAACTCGCAGAGAGTTGACGAGTGACCAACTGATCTATGCCACTAGGGTGCTGAATTGATCATAGCTCCATGTCTTAGTGCCCTGACACTGAATGAAATTGGAAAATAAAGCATTCCAAACACCATTAATTTTTTATTTATGAACAGTGAAATACTTACGGTTACCATTTGCATTGACGGAGTGCTTACATTCAATATCTGTGAGATTGACGATCCTCCCTTGGCCATATCTCCGTCAGGTAGTGGTTCGTAAATATCATGCATTGAGAGTTGTAAAACAGCACGAATGGTGTTGGCAGTGGTTTTAATTTGTTTTGACCCATAATCAATAAAAACCCGGATGTAAGAAACACCATTAACAACAGAGTAAGTACAGGTATACCAGAAATCACTGAGCCGTTCTGGGTTCATATCTCCAGGAGATAATGTAAGATAAAGGAGAATAAAATGATTATTCAGAAAATCGAGTATACCTTGTACTCTAGTTTTGTAGAACTCAAATTTTCTAAATAATTGGATTTGGGAACTATAACAAAAAGATCCTTGCTCACTGCAGAGGCTCGAAGAGCTTTAATCGCTGTAGTGGGTGTGTATGAATTTAAGAAAATTTTTGATCTTGCCATTTCAAGCCCTAAAATTTGTTTGCAGATTAAATAGAAATTTGAGGTTTTTGAAAGTGACAGTGTTTTTGTTAAATGAAAATCAAGTGAGCGTAAAGAGTAAAAAAAAAATTGTGAGTCCCTGATTATATAGTGATACACCACTTGATGATCATGTGGTGAAAAATGAATTGTCGTGGAGGATGGTGGTGGTTATGGTAGTGGTATAGGGATGATGATGGTGGAACGTGGTGGCATTAATGGTGATGGGAGTGGTGCATCGAAAAAGTGCACCGACGTAAGAAAGAGAGTGTCAAAGATACACCTTTTTTGTTGTACCGTAATGTAACATCCGCAAATCGGGCCTAGTCGTTTTATATTATTTCCTGATTTTATACTGATTATTTAATGTGTTAGGAAATAATATTGTTCGATTTTACTTGAAAATAATTGGAATAAGAGTCAAATATCCAATTGTGATAGATAAATTATTAATTGTTTAAAATTAAGAATGTTGTCGGTAAAATAAAATGTTTGGACTCGCGAGTGGTTTCCGGGTTCCAGACAATAGGTTAAGAAGGGGGATAAATTATACTGTAAAATATTGAGGTCGGTTATGGGAGCCGACTTACTCCCTTTTATTTCTATTCCCTTGTTTCATTTTGTAAAAACAAAACCAAACACACACTTTAGTTAAATACATGATCAAATCACATAGAAACCAAATTAGAAGTTGCTTACTTGTAAACTGATTAAATCATCATCATCCTCTTGATTCTACCTTCCTCCCTAATTGGTAAGTGTTCTTATTGTTTATACATGAACTCACTTTGAATCATGAGGGTTAGTGTTGTATATGTGAAATTGATAAGTCAAATGATGATATTGATGTTTGTTGATTTATTGAAGTGTTAGAAAGCTTAGAAACTAAATTTTTTGGAGTTTTGGTGAGTTTTGATTTGAAAAACTCGTAACAACAGTGAAGTTCGCAGAACCCAGTTCATCTTGCGAACTGAGTTCTTGTTGCGAAGCGAGTTGACTCGCTATGCGAACCGAGTGCTGCGGTGCGAATTGAGTTTTTGTCTTGCGAACTGAACTTTGCAAAGCGAACTGAGATTCACGAACCCACACATTGCGGTGCGAACTAAGTTGACTCTGCGAACTGAGATCTTTTGCGAGTTGAGATTTTAAAACTTTTTGTTTCGCAAAATTTGAAAATGAGTCTTTTCGGGGTCCCGGATAAGTGACAATTTCATTAACTCGGATTGGGTTGAAATTCGCATGGTCAGTCGGAAACGGTTCAATGATCGAGGCTCTATTTATAGAGCCTAGGCAGTTTTTGACCATTTGGGGTCATCTAGGGGCCGAAAATGGTATTTTTCAGTTTTTAAAACCTCATTTTGGCATTTTCTGATTTCATTTCGGATTGAACTTTTGTTTGCTTAGACTTCAGGGATTACCTGATTCAATAAATATGTTAGAATGATGATTATGAGACAAGTTACTGACTTGTGTTGTTCTATTGTGTTTCAGATAAGCAGAAGACTCAGTGACATTAGACTACCGAGTGGACGACTGAGGTATTGGTGAGTGAATCGATAACCTTCAGTTTGATTTAGTTGTAACAGGCTTGTTACAACGGGTAATTGTATTATTACTATCATTTTAGTTGCCATGATTATTACGGTTTATTAGTAATGATACAGTGGATAGATGATAAGCATCAAATAGATATTATATTTTATAATATTTATCCCTATATTTGTATACATTTTAATGCATTTATATGATTTTAGATACTTATTTTGTTAATATTTGCAGAAATGTATTTTAATTAAAGATTGGAGAAAAAGGAACGAAAACAAAACCAAAACTGAAGAAATTGAAGCAGTTGAAGAAAATTAGAATTAAACCTTAAAGAAATGAAGACTAAGAAGATAATATTAAAGAAATGGGCTAAGAAAACAAGTTGAATCCGTTTAAGAAGAAAAAAAAGTCCACATTGAAGCCCGAGCCCGTATTTGGAAGATTCTGGAAAATCAATCCATCCGGCGGTTGGATTAACCAACCGGCGGTTGGTATTAGGGTTTCAAGTCGGTGGATGAACGCGGAGTTGGAGTGGGATTCAAGTTACTCCAACCAGCGGTTGGAAGTCCCAACCGGCGGTTGGAAGGTCGGCCATAAAAACTATAAATAGAGGCTTAGTTTAGGCTTAACCATATACGATTCTGAGAATAAAAAGTCGAAAGTTAGGGTTTTAGGTCGACTATAGGTACGAATTTGAAGGCTAAGGAGCTAGGGTTTGAAGGTTTTTAACCCTAGGGAAAGCTAGTTCGTCAATTGGTTCGGTTTCTTTATCCTTGTAACTTTATTAATCTTTTGGGTTATTTTGGATATTGTTTATTTAAATTAATTGCTTGTTAGATTTTCATTATGAATGTTTAAATGTATGTTTATTTAGTTTATTATATGAATTATATGTTTATGTTGGAACTATATTATTGAATATTATTATGCAAGAATTCTGTGTTATATTATATTAATGATCATAATTAACTGATTTATAGATAAACTTTATTAATCTTTTGGGTTTTTAAATTAAGTGATTATGTTTCATTAAATGTTAAGTAGCATTGTAATTCAACCGAATCAGGAATTGTATCAATAATATGTTGATAGATCTTAATAAATAGTGATACTTTACATAACCTTTGATTGTATTGTTATATGAAAATTATCTTAATCTTTGTGGTTTTCTACATTAGTAAATCACAATAATAATAGCCAACACGCAAATAGACATAAGTTAATATAATAAATTTAATAAATAATAGTTTAAATAGTCATAATCTTCTATCCAATTGAGTATTCTTAAGTTGTTCCTTAAAACTTATCTATTAAGAATCTGTAACAATTATAAATATGTTCGATCGGAACTAAAACGTCCCCCCTATCTTGTATATTATTGTAAAATTGTATATTAATTGTAATAATTGTAATTAGAATAAATAAATAGTTAGTTATAGATTAAATCACGTTCCCTGTGTTCGAACCTGGACTTACTTATAAAGCTATATTCTATGATCAGGATAACACTTGCCTGAATTGTGTGATAGTATTATTTAGTATTTCCTTATTTAAAACTTATGATTATAAATGTCTATACTTAGCACACATCAAGTTTTTAGCGCCGCTGCCGGAGAACGGTGCATTTTTAATTAAACTAATTATTTTTCCCTGTATAAAATGTAATTTTTTGTATAATTAAGTCAATCGAAAAATCGGCTCACCCATTGGAAGTGCTAACAAAAACAAAGGTATAAGGAGAGTTAAGCCCTGCTTCATTTACTAATTGTAATATAAGAGGTAAGATGCTTCTCGAAAGAGATAGGTTTTTAATACGCTTCGCGCTGACCTATTTCTCCGCTTTTGTGTACAACCATTAGAGCTACCGAGGACTTTTGACTAGCTTTGTAAAATAACCTATTATTGTAAATCTTTTTAATTGTATATGTAATAACTAACTAACTTATATTACTAATATATGGTTCACGGTTTTTGGGTTAGGTATTCTTGATCAATTATTCAATTTTGAATTTGTTTTATTATTGAATTATGTTTTTAGTCTACAACAACCCGATCATGAACTATATTTGTATCTACTAACATCTATCAATTTTTTTTATTTTTAGTTAGATTTTATTTTTCTTTTCTACTCTTTTTCTTTTCTCTTAGTTTTAACAGGTATTTACCATGGATTACATTCATGAGGATTTCAAAAATTCGATCAATTATCCTATTTACCAAGTGACGATTGAGAATCAAGAGATTGATGAATACATTTCGACCATCAATTGTATTAGCTACACAATTCCTGGAACAAGTACTAGAATGAAGGAAACTAAAACTAATGGCCATAGTGAAGAGAATTTCATTCAAGAACTTGAAGAGATGGATATTCAAATTAATGAGTATATTTAATTTTCTGAATCCTTATTTTCTAACAAGATTTTTAGTAAATTTAAACAGGAAAAAGATTCGGAGGTAAATTAGTCGTTATCACCTAAATTTGATCACTACAATCCTGACGAGGAGATACTTGAATTAAGAAACCAGAATGGGGCAATGACAGAGGAAGAAATAATGACGATTATTAATGATTTTTAATCATTATACCCAGAGGAGGATCAATTAAAGGAAGATGATCAAGGGATTGGAAATAATACCAAAAACAAAACTTGCGTTAATCAGATATTACACACTAATTGGATCAAACCACTGTCTATGGTGGAAATTCAAACAAACGTTGGGTCTATACAATCAACGGTTGGAGTATCTGTAAGCACAAGTTCATTGTTCTACAACTATGAAGATCCATTTTGGCGGTTCGATCAGAAGAAGAAATTCTCTCAAATTTTGGACAATCATGGAGCATCTCAAAATGGATATTTGCCTACTTCAAACGATAAGTATTTCTATTACTATTAACCCATGCTTTTATATTTTGTATAATAGGTAGATTTAATTTTAGATTAGAACATTTTAGTTTGTAGAGTTAGTATTTTTAAGGATAGGTATAAGAAACCATAATTACTAGAAAACATTATTAAAATTCAGCTACGTAAATTAAATAAGGCTAATTAAATAAAATCATATATAAAGGTCGTTATTTAGGAAAACTGCTGCTAGCAACCAACCGGCGGTTGACATAGTTAACCGGCGGTTGGGCAGATATCTCAAAATTTCGGCTAAAGTGTTTTTAATTGGGTTGATTCATATGAGTTTTTAAACTGAAGAGAAAATTTTAACTACAATTATTTGTGCCTATTTTAATATGATGGAATTTTGAAACAGCTGAAATTTAAATGATAAAGATTTGGGCCAATTAAGTTTTTGGACTACATTGATTAATTACAATTGGGTCAAAAGATTGAATTTTAATATTAATCATTTAAAAGAATTTGCCAATTACTATTTTGATTAAACAATGAGCTAAAATTATTTTTACATCTTTAAACTTATGGGGTTGAATATATAAATAAGCTTAATAATTTGAACTCTTAACAAATTAGGAGCTTTAATATGATTATGAGATGTTAGGCTTTAAGACTATTGGATTAACATCTTGGGATCTTTAAACACATTAAGAGGTAAACTATATTTTTAATTGAGGATCCATATCATGATTAAATTTTATTAGACTATTAAATTTTAGGCACTTAATGATTAAATTTCAAAATACATAGCTTCAAGGATAATATGCTATAAAATAGAGGTGCTAGTAAATTAGTAGTTACTATAGGCCATTAAGATTAAAATATATAGACTGTTTGTGGTTTGGGATATAGATGGACTTGTTCAATCGATGGTTGATTATTTCAGCCAGCGGTTGGCTTTATTTGAGGATAACCTACGAACAGCAATGGTTTAGATATTTACTACATAATTATCCTAAGTGGAATGACGATAGTGACAGTACTTAATAGTATATGATTATGTGTTTCTTTCCAATTTTTAATATTTTAATTTAATGTTCTTACTTTAATTTTTATTTTAATTATTTTATTTTTATCTGGTACGTTTAATTTATTTTTTTTTATTTCAGAATATCATTGCCACTTTTCGAAGTTGGCGAATAGTAGAACTGAACAGTGCATTGCAACTAGTATGGCTGAACAATGCATTGAAATTTTTGATAATTTAATAAATCTATCTTATTTATGAACTTTGTGGGTATGTTCCCTGGAAACCCTCACGAGACTATAACTCGTCCACTCGGGATACCGAGGGGTTTAAAGGCTTATTGCATAGGCTAAATGCAATCGTGATTAACTACGAAAGTGTGGATGTTGTATATTATTTTTCAAGAGATCAAGGAATCAACCAAGAAGAATTTTTCTTAGCCGATGATGAATTTTTAAATATTCAGTCAGGGGAGTTTTTCTGTTCCATTTTTTCTTTCCCTTACTCACTTTTGTTTATCATTTTTATACAATGAGGGAATTGTATAATTTAAGTGTGGGGATAGGGTTCGTAAGAAAAAGAATTTCTTTAATTATTTAAGTTTCTATTGTTCTTAATTTTTACCAAAATTTAAAATTTTTTAAGTGTATAACTAAGTATTTATTAGTTAGAATACTTTTGTTAAAAGTTTTGTTTTGTATTTAAAAGTTTAGACATTAATGTGGATTAACTGTTTTGTATATATAATGTAAGCTACTTAATAAATGAGGATATATAGTTATATGATATGATGTACTAATAGGCAATCTATAGGAAAATTTCTGAATTTTAAGAAATTAATAAAATAATTTGTTTATTATTTTATGGTGCATAATATGATGTATAATTAGATTTATCATGAAATAATTTTATATATATCTTTATATTTATATAAAAATATTTGGGGGTCTACTAATTGTTTCCTCAGTTGTACGGAAGTACAAACCTGATTTCTAATTAGTATTCTTAAATAAAGTAGAAGAGAGAAGAAATTCTTTCAAAGAAAAAATGAATAAAAATAAAAATCGAACTATGTCGCTTTATTGTACAATTGTACAGACCTGTCACCGCTGGTTTGATTTTAAAAAAAATACTTTACCTAAATCAAGTTATGTCGCTGTGTTGCATGAAAATGCAGACCTGTCACCAATGTCTTGATTCTTAAAAATGGATTATATATATTTATTTGGAATGTAAAAGTAAATTGCATGATTAAGTTTAAGAGTATATCATATATGGAAATCATAAGTAATATACATACTAATAATAAAGATATATTCAGAAGTATAAATATAGATTGTTTAAAGTGGACAAATATATTAGTAATCGTTCATGAACTATATATTGCACGAATAATAATAATTTTTATTTGTACATTATAGTTATCCATGTTAATTAAATTTTTAAAATTTTTAATTTATAAAACAGGTTTTTAGTTATGGTATTCAAATTTTTAAATATTAAGTTTGATGCTTATTTTAAATTTTATTCAGTATTCTACTTGAGGACAAGCAGAACTTAAGTGTGGGGATATTTGATAAGCATCAAATAGATATTATATTTTATAATATTTATCCCTATATTTGTATACATTTTAATGCATTTATATGATTTTAGATACTTATTTTGTTAATATTTGCAGAAATGTATTTTAATTAAAGATTGGAGAAAAAGGAACGAAAACAAGACCAAAACTGAAGAAATTGAAGCAGTTGAAGAAAATTAGACTTAAACCTTAAAGAAACGAAAACTAAGAAGATAATATTAAAGAAATGGACTAAGAAAACAAGTTGAATCCGTTTAGGAAGAAAAAAAAGTCCACATTGAAGCCCGAGCCCGTATTTGGAAGATTCTGGAAAATCAATCCATCTGGCGGTTGGATTAACCAACCGGCGGTTGGTATTAGGGTTTCAAGTCGGTGGATGAATGCGGAGTTGGAGTGGGATTCAAGTTACTCCAACCGGCGGTTGGAAGTCCCAACCGGCGGTTGGGAGGTCGGCCAGAAAAACTATAAATAGAGGCTTAGTTTAGGCTTAACCATATACGATTCTGAGAATAAAAAGTCGAAAGTTAGGGTTTTAGGTCGACTATAGGTACGAATTTGAAGGCTAAGGAGCTAGGGTTTGAAGGTTTTTAACCCTAGGGAAAGCTAGTTCGTCAATTGGTTCGGTTTCTTTATCCTTGTAACTTTATTAATCTTTTGGGTTATTTTGGATATTGTTTATTTAAATTAATTGCTTGTTAGATTTTCATTATGAATGTTTAAATGTATGTTTATTTAGTTTATTATATGAATTATATGTTTATGTTGGAACTATATTATTGAATATTATTATGCAAGAATTCTGTGTTATATTATATTAATGATCATAATTAACTGATTTATAGATAAACTTTATTAATCTTTTGGGTTTTTAAATTAAGTGATTATGTTTCATTAAATGTTAAGTAGCATTGTAATTCAACCGAATCAGGAATTGTATCAATAATATGTTGATAGATCTTAATAAATAGTGATACTTTACATAACCTTTGACTGTATTGTTATATGAAAATTATCTTAATCTTTGTGGTTTTCCAAATTAGTAAATCACAATAATAATAGCCAACACGCAAATAGACATAAGTTAATATAATAAGTTTAATAAAAAAATAGTTTAAATAGTCATAATCTTCTATCCAATTGAGTATTCTTAAGTTGTTCCTTAAAACTTATCTATTAAGAATCTGTATCAATTATAAATATGTTCGATTGGAACTAAAACGTCCCCCCTATCTTGTATATTATTGTAAAATTGTATATTAATTGTAATAATTGTAATTAGAATAAATAAATAGTTAGTTATAGATTAAATCACGTTCCCTGTGTTCGAACCTGGACTTACTTATAAAGCTATATTCTATGATCAGGATAACACTTGCCTGAATTGTGTGATAGTATTATTTAGTATTTCCTTATTTAAAACTTGTGATTATAATTGTCTATACTTAGCACACATCAATAGACTATTAGTCTGATATGATGACATGATGAGTATATAAATATGTGATCACTTATTATATTGTCGTTGTGCATTGATGTATTGCCTTTGGGCATTGATGATTCAATGGCCAGCATGGGGTTGGGCTTGGTTTGCTATTGGTTGGATAACACAGGGTCTTAGTACAAGTATTATTATCGTAGCCTGTGTTGTTTGGGTTAATAGCACCAAGTAGTCGGTTAAACCTCTGTATGGGCCTGCAGTTGGTTTTAAAGTGTTCTTTGAGAAGGTTGCTAAGGTTCCACCGGTCCTCTTTGACACCAATTGTTTGTGATGTGATAAGTTGTAACAGGTGTTGTGTGCATATGGTTATTTGTTGTACACAAGTTTGTTATGCTAAGTTGGGTTGTTGTTTATTGATTTACTCACTTAGCGTTGAGCTAATCCCCCACATTTATACTTCCGACAGGTTATATTTAATATGTGGGTGGTAGGAAGCTGAGGCCTTTGGCAAGGAATGTATGACAACCGCGAACTCTGATATAACTTTTGTAATAAAGTTAAAGTAGTTAGTATCATATAACACCTTGACTAAGGTTGTGGTTTTGAATACATTCTGAACTGTATTGTGTCTGGTTTTAAAACACTTATGAAATTAAACTGCTGTGTAGTAAAGTTTGAAAAGTTAGGAACATTTTATAATGTATATTAATAAAGTATGTTTTATCCATGAAATATATACGCTTCGGAGTTAAATTATATAATATTCATATACAAAAAAAGGGGTGTTATACATAAAATATTTATTTTGAAATCCGTTAAATTAAATACATAATGTATTAAATATAACGAATGTTTGTCGATTTATTTTCCACCATTAAATGATATCTCAGGGAGGAAAAATCTCTGAAGATATACTATCGAGTAAAACTTGATTATCCACCAAATTTATTTAGAAAGATATATAAATATCATAAAGAGATAGTCCAATTTTTTACCTTGATGAAATCATTAACTTGCTGATCTAATCACAACTTAGAACACTGATTAAATCATTAAGAAACACTTTCAGTTTTGACATAAATCAAATTTATCAACTTTAGATTATTATATTTTGTTTTATTGAAAGAAGATGAATATCAGGTTATGGTTTTAGTCAAATGTATAACAAACCATTATTTTAGAACTTACTGATCTAATCATAACTTAGAATACTAACTAGATCAACTAGAAATACTATAGAGTTATGATATTAATTTAACTTCAAGACATAAGTAGATATTCATGTGACTTCACAAACTATAACAATAGGAAAAATACAACTAACTGATTACATAAACTTGCGGATTAGATCAGTTAAAGTCAGTTGATCAGTGAATATGTCCTTCTAAAGTTATAATTTATAAAGTCTTTTTATTCAAAGAAATTTAAAATTAAAGCAAAAGTAAATAGATAAATTCAAAGAATTTATTTATTCATTTAAGTTTAACATACCAAGTTCACTGATAAGAAAGTTAAATCTTTTCTCATCCAAAGGTTTTGTAAACAGGTCAGCGAGTTGGTAATCAGTTGGAATAAAGTGAAGTTCAATATCACCTTTCATCACATGATCTCTGATGAAATGATATCTTACATCTATGTGCTTTGTCCTTGAGTGCAGTACTGGATTGTTTGCAATGGCTATGGCACTTTTACTATCACAGTAAATTGGTATTTCAGTGAAGTCAAACCCATAGTTAGCAAGTTGTTTTCTCATCCAGAGGATTTGAGCTGTACAAGCACTAGCAGTGACATATTCAACTTCAATAGTATATTTTGATACTGAATTCTATTTCTTTCTCGACCAGCTCACAACATTTACTCCATGAAACTGACAGCTACCAGAACTACTTTTTCTATCTAGCTTACATCCAGCATGATCAGAATCAGAATATCCTTTTAGTGACAAATCTAAACCAGATGGGTACCAGAGACAAAGATTTGGTGTATCCTTCAAATATCTAAATATTCTTTTGACGGCGAGTAGATGTGATTCTTTGGGATCAGCTTGATACCTGCACATAGACATGTAGAAAACATAATGTCTGGTCATTCCTCTGTAAGCAGTGATATTTACAAATTTACCATCAGGATTAGCATGTAGTTTCACAGCAGGTGACATTGGTGTAGCAAGGGATGAGCAGTTAGTGAATTCAAATTTCTTTAATAAGTCTTTAACATATTTTTCTTGATTTATAAAAGTTCTAGTTAGTGAGTCCATACATGGCTTTATCAAACTTATAAACATAACCAGGATGTTTGGGATCAGTGAATCCGAATGGCTGCTTGACATACAGTTCTTCCTGCAACTTGCCATTTAGAAAGGCACTTTTCACATCCATTTGATATACTTTAAACTTCTTGTGAGCTGCATAGGCTAAAAATATCCCGATTGCTTCAAGTCTAGCCACTGGTGTAAAGGTTTCATCATAGTCAATGCCTTCTTGCTGATAGTAACCTTGCGCAACCAATCTAGCCTTGTTTCTGATCACAACACCATTAGCATCAAGTTCCTGAACACCCATCTTGTTCCAATCACCGATTTACTAGCAGGCTGATGCACCAGTTTCAAAACTTTGTTTCTTTCAAACTGTGCCAATTTTTCTTGCATGGCTGATATCCAGTTATGATAAGTAAGTGCTTCATCCACCTTCTTTGGTTCCATCCGTGAAACAAAGCTAACAAACAAACAAAAGTTAGCAGTTGCTGATGTTGTGTGGACTTTAGATTGTGGATTACCAATAATCAATTGATATCAATGTGTTTTGTCCACTTAGTCATTCGTTGAGGTTCAGCAGTGACTACTTTATCATGTGTTTGTCCATGAGACAGATCAGCATTTGAACAGTGAGTGTTATTGTTTTGTGTGATTTGATTTGGAGAGTGAGTTGGTGATGATGGGTTGTGAGTAGGCAAAGATGATGTTCCTGATTTATTCTCAGCTGAAGTAGAGCTAGAATTGTTGACAGGGACATAATCTTCCGTTTCAGAATCTGATGAGAAATTTTGATATTTCTCATCAGTGACTTTATTATTGTAAACCATTTTTGTTAGTTCATAAAAATCAAGAGTTTCATAATCTTTTGGATCAATGAGTGACTCATCATAATCTTCATTAAAGGTAACATCCATTGATTCTTCAATGCATTCTCTTCTTTTGTTATAGACCCTGAAAGCCTTAGAGATTAGTGAATAACCAACAAATATATATTCATCAGCTTTTGGATTAAACTTTCCTAAGTGATCTCTTTTGTTTAAGACATAACAGGTACCGCCAAAAACATGAAGAAAACTTATACCAGGTTTTCTCCCCCTTAACATCTCATATGCTGTCTTATCAAGTCTTTTGACAATTAGTAACCTATTCTGAGTGAAACAGGCAGTGCTCACTGCTTCTACTCAAAAGTAGGTCTTAACACCGGCATCAATGAGCATTGACCTAGCAAATTCAATCAAGGTTCTGTTTCTCCTTTCAGCAACCCCATTTTGTTGGAGTATTCTTGGTGTTGAAAAGGTTTTGAGAGATACCTTTTGAATCACAAAATTCATCCAAGTCAACATTCCTAAATTCAGTACCACTATCACTTCTTAAATACTTTACCAAATTACCATTTAAGTTCTCCATTTTATTGATAAAGGATATGATCTCACTTGTAGCTTCATTTTTGTTCCTGAGAAAGAATACCCAAGTGTATCTGGAGTATTCATCCATAATTACCAAACAATATTTCTTTCCACCAAGACTTTGAGTGCTTACTGGACCAAATAGATCCATATGGAATAGATAAAAACATTCAGTCACTGATGATGTTTGTTTACTTTTGAAAGATGAGCTGTGATGCTTTCCTTTCTCACAAGCTGAACAAAGTTTATCTTTATCATAAGGCAAGTTTGAAAGTCCAGTGACTAAACCATTCTTGCTTAATTTATTGATTGCTTTTAGATTCAGGTGAAAAAGTCGCTTATGCCATAACCATTTTTCTTTTGAAACAGTTCTGGAGTAAAAGCATGCTCCTGACTGGGCTGAGTCCATATTGACCGCATATGTATTTCCTTTTCTGTTTGCAGCCAACACAACACTCCCTTTCTTTTCGTAAACAACACAAGCTTCATGATCAAACATCACCTTCTTTTTGGAGTCACAAAACTGACCGATGCTCAATAAATTGTGCTTTAGTCCTTCTATATAAGCAACTCGCTTAAACATCACATTACCATTGATTAATATACCATAACCTCTTGTCTTTCCTACTTTATTATCACCAAACACTACATCAGGACCTCTTTCATCCTGGTAGTCACTGAGCAGGGACTTACATCCGGTCATATATCTGGAATAACCACTGTCGAGATACCAGATAGTCTTTTTATGAATGCCCTTGTAGAAAGTTTCAGGATCCCATCCAGATGCTGAACACTTATGAGCTACTTCTTTGATGTCTTCATGGAAAGCAGCAGCATCAGCCATCAAACGACAATCTTTGTCCAGACAGATCATTGCTTCTTCTTCATCGGATGATGAAGATGAGTCAGAGTCACTGAAGGAACCTACTTCAGCGACAAAGCCTTTTCCCTTCTTCTTTCTAGATTTTGACATTGCCTTTAGCTTCTTGTACTTTTCCTTGTATTTGTTGTACTTGTCATTTCTGAAGCTTGGCTTTGGTTCAGGGTTTGGAGTAATAGATTTGGATCTACAGTCGGCAGCGAAATGACCAGGCCTTACACACTTATAGCATTCACCTTTTGATTTGAAATTATCAGCTACAAGAACACCAGCGAATTGTTTTGATCAGGTGTTCCTTCTGAAATTTGCTGTAACACCCGTCAAATTAGGGGCTATTATTAGTACCTAATCATAAGTGTAAATACATGTAATTAAGATTAATTATATGTGTCATTATGTGTATTGATATTTTAAAATATGTGCACACGTACGCGATTTGATTAAACCGTGCATTTTCATATCGGGCGGATCCCGATACAATACTATGGACGTTGGTGAAACAAAATGTTAAATAATGAACATTTACATAATAAACACACAAATTCACAAACGTTAGGTTAATATTTCGCTATAGACGATTCAAACACTACGAAGTAACATAAATCTAACAAAACCCGCAAATTAACTTTAACCGACAACGATAAATTACACGAGCACAAGGAAGACAATTCACGAGCCCAACCTCCTAGTGGGTCGGACTCACCCAGCCCAGAGGGCCCACGGGTTAGCCCAAACCCAACCCTAAGACACTTTCCCCCTAATTCCCTCTCATTTCCCACAAAATCAACACACACACACCCTCTCACTTTCTCTCTGCATTCTCTGCCCTCTCCCTCTGAAAACGACAGCCACCACCACCACTCTCCTCCTCCATCTCTTCCAAGAACCACCACCAAAAATCACCACCATCTAGCACCATCTTAGCCGTTTTTACAAGCACGGAGTCAAGAAGGACAGCAGCAGCACCTTTCCACTCCCTTCGGCTTTGAATCTACATTTCCTTGGTAAAAATCTCTAAATCCTTGCTCATACTACTTGGATAACATATATAAACATGCTAGTAATTCGTATCTACTGATTATGTCCAAAATCTAAACCAAAAACTAAAGAACAAAGTGAAAAACCGTTGGACAATGACATTATCCACTGGACAAAATTTTAGGTCGACTTAGATCGACGATATCTGACCCATAACTTAACGAAATCTCATGTTTCTTGGCTCTAAAATGAAGCTCATCAAGTCTAGTTTCCAAAACCGTAAACCTCATATTTTTCTGAAGTGAATAGCTATTTTAACAAATGGATACAAAAGTACATGTACAGTCTGTGAATCCTGACAGGAAAATGGGCCAAAAAGAACTGGTCATATCTCGAAGAATACACAACAAAAATCGATGAAACCAGTTGGAAAAGTTAGATAATTTCGTTAGTTTTAATTCCCTTATTTACTCATCTGGTGAAGTTTAGAAAAACTTCAGTTATGAATTTTCAAATGAATGCATGTCACCGAACTCACATATTTGACACCCGACACTTCCCAAATTTTTATCTCGAATTCTGTTTATCTATTTCACATGTAAAAATATGATTTAGAAAGTTAAGACGTAGGGGAAATCATATAAAAATTCCATGAATTTTAGCTAAGTTTTACTTAGTCAAATAATTAAATGAACTCGAGTGAAAAACGTAACTGCACAAAACTTTCTGTCCGTGACTAAACTAAATCCGTGAATCCTTATTGTCGCAAAAGCGTGTTGTCCGTGAATACCAAATTCCGTGAATAACCTCATTGTCGAACCATTCCGTGAATAAAGTCTATTGTCGCAAAACACAATCCGTGAATTATCTATTCACGCCTAAACAGGAATCCGTGAATATCATTCACGTATAATATCATTAACGCATAAACAAGACCGAGAATTACTAATCACGCATGAACAGTGTTCGAGAATCCTTTGACGCAGTACCTTATGGTCGGATAAATATAATCATGCAAGTATCTCTATTATCGCATAAATACTATCCGTGAATACTCTTATTGTCGGATCAAAAAGAAGATTTAATAAAACTCACACTACCGTATGAGCATTGTCGGACAATTAACACTTAGACAAAACACTATTATTGCAAGTA
Organism: Pseudognaphalium luteoalbum; assembly: GCA_963422505.1. Classification (NCBI taxonomy): domain Eukaryota; kingdom Viridiplantae; phylum Streptophyta; class Magnoliopsida; order Asterales; family Asteraceae; genus Pseudognaphalium; species Pseudognaphalium luteoalbum. The sequence goes on from OY730196.1 coordinate 58,295,134, forward strand.
TTGTCGGAATCAATAAACCACGAAAACTCTTAATATCGGGTAGATAATCACGAACAGATGTATATACATTACCTTCAAATGGCTAATGTCGAATAGGTAATCACGGATATATATATATATATATATATATATATATATAGATATATGAATATTCATACGGTCGCATACATTATTATGCAACCAATACGTATATACTTACAGCTATAAGAAACCTTACGGAAAATTTTGAGAATAAAACTAAACGGATCACCAACGGGCCGTATACAATTTCAAACACAAACCAAATGTATTTGGACATAACTAGTGGGATGAACACTAGCATGGATGGTCTTACGAGACATCTACTTACACAACCTTATATGTCTAGGACATTAGAAGGTCACGGGTTCGGAGAACCTACCAGCTGTTTAGCACTCTACTTACGTTTATTTACATAAACGCAAAGGCTCAGGTGAGTCTCATAGCCCCTCATTTTTACTGTTTTCAACCCAGGGGTGGGAATACATGCTCAGATTTGTTTTACATATGAACACAAGTACGAAACATCGATATATTGATTGCATGAGTTTGTTTTATCTAATCATGAAGTCCCTCGCAACATAGTTTGTTTATATTGCGATAGCGTGAATGTTAGTGTATGGTACCATATGGGATTGACAATCCCCGTCCGGGGTAGTCGCGCTACCACGACTGCGGTCGAACGGACGCATTTTCATTTGTTCATACATGTGTGGATTAGGCACATGCCGGGGGCAAACTCGACCAGGTCCTTGAATGTGGATCCTGGCACACTCAGTTAAGCTCAAACTATGTGCTCATGGCAATAATATACACTCATATTTTATTTGCATGTTTACAAATCACTAAACTAAATCTTGTGGTTCATAACTTGGATTCATCAATTTACACCTGTGAGCTCACCAGCTTTCTAGCTGACCTTTTAGCATGTATTCTCAGGTGCCCAGCAGAAGTAGATCTGCTCAAGATATTTTAGCTCGAGTCGCATTCAGATTTCAGAAGATTCATATGCATTTCTATATTTTGTACAATTAGATATGCCTTAGAATCTTTTACATTTAGCTATGAGCTTTTGTAACAAGAACAACAATGTAAAACTTTTATATTATCTATGTAATAGTTTTAAACGACGCATTTAGAGTCGTTCGCTTTATCTTATGTGCTTTGTTATTGATTAGTAACACCCAAATCTTGCTTTCGCTAAACAATAAATTTGGGGGTGTTACATTTGCAACCATCATGGCCATGACTCTTTCCATCTTTTCTAGACCTTCATCATAATCATACTCTGACTGTTCTTCAGCTCTTTCACCTTCTTCATCAACTATCAGTGACTTTGAGTTCAACTTAGAAATCTTTGACTTCTATTTTTGATCAATTTCTTCAAGATCAGCTACAAGGGCATTCGAAATCTTTTGACTACCAAGTGTTGCACGAATGTGCTCACTTTGATCAGCTTGCTTTTTAGACTGCTCTTAGTTGAGCAAAATACCATAGACTTGAGTTAGATAAAGAGTGGTATAATCATTCCTCTGTCTTGTGCAGATAGCAATAGTTCCCCAGATTTTTCTTGGTAAGAGTTCCAGAAATTTTTCAACAACTAATCTATGTTCCTTCTTCTGATTTTTTCTTGGTAAACATTCTCTGATTTTAACTATGTTATTTATTCAAGTTTTAATTGTAATCAGATGAGTATATCGAAACAGAGTATCACAATCAAAGATCTGAAACAAACAAATACATAATACTTGCTGAACTATGAATCTTTAGTAATCATAAAACTCACTAAGTGTTGATTGCGGAATGAAATAACCAAAGCTAAACCAAATCAACCACTTAAGCTAATCTACTATAATAAGAGATGAACAGTAGTGGACAAATAAGCTAATTGTTCACTCATTGGTCGCTAGTACGTGCTTAGACAAACTAATCACTGAACATACAAGTGATTAACAAGTTGGTGTCGTGTGACTAGAGTGCAAAATAACAAGTTTTAATAAAGTGGAAATACTTAAATAATAATATCACACAACCCAGGAAAGAATAACCTGTTCGTATAATATAGCTTTTACAAGTAAGTCCAGGTATCGAACACGGGGAAAGTGGAATCGTTAAATTAATCCCTAAACTAATATTACAATATTAAAAACTAATTACAATTAATGTTATAGATAAAAGGGGGACGTTTTAGTTATGTTCGAACATATATTTACTTTGATACAGATTTCTAATAAACCAACTCAATTTAAAGTATTAGAAACAAATAGGAACTACTAATTTAGAGAGAAGATTGTATTTATTCAGATTATTTTTATTTGATTATTATAGTTTTATTCTATGTTTATTTTATCGTTGATTAACCTATTGGTGACTTAACAAATATAGATAACTCCCTTAGCTAAAAGACCAATTATCTTATAATATTTAAGAAAAGTACTAGATCCAACTGAATATACTATGTAGAAATTCTCTTCTTAGTATTACTCACCTAAATATTATTCAATTAAACCTATCAACAATTTATTATAACTTTGAAGTCAACCCTGTAGCATACAAGCGTTTATGATTACCACATCTATATTATTAAGTCTTAATGTTCTTCCACTATCTCCTCGGTCCGAATTCCCCAGCTCATAAGTTAATTAAACTATAGCATATAATGTTAATTAATTATGTAAGAACAACTTAATTATATAATCATTACCATTATCGGGGAAGTATAATAAACATTCAATAAATCAATATCAACGTAAACATAACTTCAAACTATAATTCAAATAACTTTCATCCAAATAAACACGATAAGAAACTCAGTTCATATTAAAATCAAGTAATCAATATCCAAATATAATTAAATAGCCTACTTACAAAATACAAGGATAAAGAAACTGAACCCTAATGATGAATAAGCTCTTCGTAGGGCTTAAAACCTCAAAACCCTAGCTTCCTAGCCTCCAAATTCGCACCCCAATTCGTATTCTAAACCTCAAAGTCGAATTTAGTATATCAAAATTGTATATGGTTAAGTCTAGCGTAGGCTCTATTTATAGTTTTACAAACCTCCAGTCCAACCGTCGGTTGGAGTCATCAACCGCCGGTTGGCGTACTTGAACTCCAAGTCAAAGGCTGCGATCCTCACCGACTTATTATTATAATATTCAACCGTCGGCTAGGTATGTCAACCGCCAGTTGAGTCTTGTTACAAGAATATTCTAAAGTGTCAAGCTTCACTTTTGGGCTATTAATCTTTTTAATTCGTTTTTCTTCATTCTCAAGGCCTAATTAACTTTATCTTTGGTTTAGTCTTCAATTCAGGTCCAAATATCTTCAGTTTTCAGTCTTCTCATCGTTTTCATCTTTTAAAGCTCTTTTCTCCTTCTTTTCTTTATTTAATAACTCTTATACCTATATTGCAAATATAAACAGATTAAGTGTCTAAATCAATATAAATGCAATAAAAGACATATAAAATGTAAGAATTATTAGTATATAAAAATAGTATTATTTGATGTTATCAAATATCCCCAATTTTAAGTTCTACTTGTCCTCAAGTAGAATACACTCTATAATTGATAAGCATCACACTAGTATTTAGCAATCATAATACTTAAATTAAAAATCTGTTTCATAAATTAAAACTTTAAACAATTTAATTAACATGGATAACTATAATGTACAAATAAATATTATTATTATTCTTTGTAAAATATAGTTCATGAATGATTACCAATATATTTATCCACTTTAAACAATCTATACTCATTTTTCTGAATATATCTTTATTATTTGTATATATATTACTTATGATGTTCACATATGACATACTCTTAAACTTAATCATGCAATTTTCTTTTATATTCAAAATAAATATATAAAATCCATTTTTAAGAATCAAGACATTGGTGACAGGTCTGCATTTACATGTAACAGAGCGACATAACATGATTCAGGTAAAGCAATATTTTAAATCAAACCAGCGGTGACAGGTCTATACGTTAGTATAACCAAGCGACATAGTTTGATTATTTTTAAATTTTTTTATTTGAAAGATTTATCTTTCTTTTGCTTTATTTTTAAGAATACTAATTAGAAACCAAGTCTGTACTTAGTACAACCGAGGAAACAATTAGTAAACCCCCAAATGTTTTATATATAAGTATCAAGACATATAAAATTATCTCATAATAAATCTATGAATTAAGACTTTTTATGTCATACATCATATTGTGTATCATAAAATAATATACAAGTTATTTTATTAATTTCTTAAAATTCAGAAATCTTTATATAGATTGCCTATTAGTATATCATATCATGTAACTGTAATTTACTTCATTATTAAGTTGCTTATGTTATATATACAAAACAGTTAATCCACATTAAAATCTAAACTTTTAAATACAAAACAAAAATTTTAATAAAAAAATTTTAACTAATAAATACTTAGTTATTAATTCAAAAATATTTAAATTTGATAAAAATTATGAAAAACAAGTAAAACTTAAATTAATAATTAAAGAATTTTCTTTTGCTACGACCTGATCCCCACACTTAAGTTATACAATATCCTCATTGTATAAAAACGTATAAAAATAAAAAGTGAGTAAAAGGAAGAAAAAAAATAGAACGAAAAACTCCCCTGACTGAATTTGTAGAATTCATCATCAGCGAAATCTATCCTGTAATTTGGTCATCATCTTTGATCCTCAAATAATATACAACATTCACACTTTCGTAATACAACATTCACACTTTAGAATGATATATCTTTAATCGTTGACCATTAACCTTAAAAATGTAACCATCTGAACGTAGTAGATCAACACTCCCATATGGATAAACCTTGTAAACAATATAAGGACTAGTCCATCTAGACTTAAGCTTACCTGGAAACAACATTAAACGAGAATTATATAATAGTACTTTATCACCTTCTTGAAAGTTTTTGGCAATTTTAATTCTATCATCATGCCACTTCTTTGTTCTTTCTTTATAAAATTTGGAATTCTCATAAGCATTCCATCTTAACTCATCTAATTCATGTAAATGCAAAAACCTATGCTTCCCTACTTCATCAACATCCATATTACATGATCACAATGCCCAATATGCTTTATGTTCCAACTCCACCGGCAAATGACAAGTCTTTCCATAAATAAGTCTTTAAGGAGTAAATCTAGCCAAAGTCTCATATGCCGTTCTGAATCCCCATAATGCATCATCTAGTTTATCAGCCCAATCCTTCCGATTACTTCCTACAGAACGTTCCAAAATACGTTTAAGTCCTCTGTTAGTAACTTCAACCTGACCACTCGTCTACGGATGATATGGTGTAGCAAGCTTATGAATTACTCCATATCGTTTTAATACTTTTTCCAACTGAGGATTACAAAAATGAGTTCCCCGGTCACTGATCAAATTCTTTGGAGTACTAAATCGTGAAAATAATTGTTTAAGAAATTTCACAACAACTCTAGCATCATTGGTTGGTAATGCTTTTGCTTCTGCCCATTTAGAAACATACTCAACAGCTACTAATATATACTTATTACCTCAGCTTGGTGAAATGGTTCCATAAAATCAATACCCCAAACATCAAAGATTTCGCACACTTGAATCCAATTTTGTGGCATCTCATCCCGTTTAGAAATATTCCCTGCTCGTTGACAAGAGTCACAATTGTTAACAAATTCATGTGCATCTTTGAAAATTGTTGGCCAATAAAAACCTGAATCAAACACTTTCTTTGCCGTATAATTGGCCCCATGGTGTCCGCCAACTGGTCCTTCATGACAATGTTGAAAAATTTCCTTACTTTCTTTTCCATAAACACATCTTCTAATTATACCGTCTGAAGATGATTTAAAAAAAAATGGATCTTCCCAAAAATAATCTTTTAGGTCAGCAAAGAATTTCTTCTTTTGTTGATAATCCAGCTCCGTAGGCAAAATTTTACTAAGAAGAAAGTTTGCAAAATTAGCAAGCCATGGTAACTCTGAGATTTCTTCAACTGCCATCAATTTTTCATCTAGAAATGTATCTTGAATTTCTGATTCATCTAATGCTTCTAATTCTGGATTTTCTAACTTAGACAAATGATATGCTCCCAAATTTTCTGCTCCTTTCTTATCCCTTATCTCTATATCAAATTCCTACAACAAAAGAATCCATCGCAACAAACGAGGGTGCGTATATAAATACTTCAAAGCATAATGATCAGTAAAAATAGCAGTTTTAGATAATACTAAATAAGAGCGAAATTTATCAAATATGAAAACTACAGCTAATAATTCCTTCTATGTAGTTGTGTAGTTTTCTTGAACATCGGTTAGAGTTTTGCTGGCATAATAAACGGGTCTGAACTTCTTATCTATTCATTGCCCTAACACGGCTCTAATAGCGTAATCACTTACGTCATACATTAGTTCAAAAGGTAGATTCCAATTAGGTCCCGTCATGATTGGAGCGGATACCAACTTATATTTAAAATATTAAATGCTTTCAAACAAGCCTCATCAAAAACAAATTTAGCATCTTTTTTAACAACTGATTCATAGGTCTTGCTATTTTTGAAAAATCTTTGATACAACGTCTATAAAATCCTGTATGCCCCATAAAACTTCTAGTACCTTTAACATTCGAGGGAGGAGGCAGTTTTGAAATGGCCTCAACCTTTGCTTGATCAACCTCAATTCCTAACTTAGAGATTTTGTGTCCTAAGACTATTCCTTTTTAAACCATAAAATGGCATTTCTCCCATTTTAGCACCAGATTAGCTCCTTCGCATCTCTGCAACATCTTCCTTAAATTCTCTAAACATGATTCAAAAGAATCACCGAATACCGAAAAATCATCCATGAATATTTCCATAAAATCTTCTACCATGTCATGGAAAATGGCCATCATGCAACGTTGAAAAGTTGTCGGCGCATTGCATAATCCAAATGGCATTCTTCTATAAGCGAATGTACCGAATGGACAAGTAAATGTAGTCTCATCTTGATCTTCGGCCGCAATCGGTATCTGAAAATACCCAGAAAATCCATCTAGAAAGCAATAAAATTCCTTACCTGCTAGCCTTTCTATCATTTGATCAACGAATGGTAACGGAAAATGATCCTTTCTAGTAGCATCATTTAGCTTTCGGTAATCAATGCAAAATCTCCATCTCGTTACAATTCTCGTCGGTATTAACTCATTCTTCTCATTAGCTACAATTGTCATCCCACCTTTCTTAGGTACTACATGTATAGGACTTACCTACGGACTATCCGATATTGGATAAATTAGTCTTGAATCTAATAACTTAATAATTTCTTTCCTCACAACATCTTTCACCTTAGGATTCAACCTTCATAGTGGCTGAACCACAGGCTTAAAATCAGATTCCATTAATATTTTGTGAGTACAATAAGATGGACTGATTCCCTTAATATCAGTGATCTTTCATGCAATAACTTACTTGTGCTCTTTTAAAATTTAAATTAAGCTCTCCTTTTCTGTACTTGTTTGTGTAGCAGATATAATAACTGGCAACTCAGATGTACCTTGTAAATATGCATACTCTGGATGAGATGGTAATTCTTTTAACTCAAGTTGTGGTGGTTCTTCATAAGATGTCTTGATTTGAAAAACTTCAGCCCGTGAACAAGGAATACCATGAACAGAATAGGGTACTGATTCCTTGTTAACTATTTCAATAAATGTTTTAACAATAATTGACTTATCTTCTATGTTAACCAACTCTTCTTCAAGTAACTTATCAAATTCTTCTAAATCCTTAGCTGAATCAAAGTTTTCAATCCATTCTTCCATAATGCCTATTTTTGCATCATTACTTGTTAATAAATCTTGAAAAGATAGATTATCTATACAATCGAAAGAATTTAAATAGTAACATGTATCATCTACATAATCAAGAAATTTCATAGAATCGTTGAGATTAAAAACAACTTTCTCATTTCCAACTCTCATGGTGATTTGTCTATTAAAAACATCAATTAAAGTGTGGGTAGCTGCTAAAAATGGTCTACCTAATATAATAGGAACTCTAGGATCTTCTACCATATCTAATATGACAAAATCACATGGAAAGACAAATTTATCTACTTTGATCAAAACATTTTCAATTATGCCTTAAGGGTATTGTACCGATCTATCAGCTAGTTCAATACACATTCGTATAGGTTTTGGTTCTCCTAATCCTAAATGGGTGTACAAAGAATATGGCATTAAAGAAATACTTTCTCCTAAATTTGCCAATGCGTTACTAATAGTCATATTTCCAATTAAACAAGTTATAGCAATACTCCCTGGATCTTTGACTTTTGGTGGTAGTTTGTTATGCATTATCGCTGAACATCTTGCATTCATCATCACTTTAGTCACATTGTCTAGCTTTCTTTTGTTGGTTAACAGCTCCTTTAGATATTTTGCATATTTCGGCATTTGTTGAATAGCTTTCACAAAGGGTATGTTGATATGTAGCTGTTTCAGATTTTCCAAGAATTTGTGGTATTGTTCTTCATCTCTTCCTTTTCTTAGAGCAGCTAGATATGGTGGTGGTGGTGTATAATCCTTGAAGGAAGTAGTTTCTTTTGGTTTTTCAACCTAAACATTAGTGTCTTCTTCTTCCTTCCTTGATTTGTCAACCTGCTCAGATTCAATACCTTTATCAGTAATTATAGGAGAGTTAGAATTATTACCGCTTCTGGTATTAACAGCCTCAACATGTATAACACCCCTCATTCAGTATATGAATATTATACAATTTAATTTGGAAGCGTTGACTTAAAAACATAGTGTATTAATATACATCATAAAAAGTGTATAATCTTTTTTTTTTCAAACTCCGATACATAATAGTTTAAAACTATTGAAACCACATTACACACATTACACAAACGGGGTATTATATTTTTACAAAACAAGGTTTATACAAAACCATATCAGAGTCGCAAGTCGTTAAACTTTCCCTGCTGAAGCATCCACTTCCTGACTACCCACACAGTAAACAAAATCTGCAGGAAGTAATATGAGGGATTAGCACGAGCTAAGTGAATAGATTTATCATACACGATTCAACTTAGCTTAACCATAAGTTTACATCAATTAATCGTAAACACACATATTTCAATGAGGATCGGTGGCTCTTGGGATATTATAATACCCGAGGATTCCCAAAGAACACTTAACGTCAATCTGTATGGCCAATACAGAATAGACCGATAACTATTGGTTATTAAACTCATACACAGGTCTCAAACACAACAAATGAATCGAAACCTGTGTAATTCACATAATAACTAAAAGTCCAACTACACGTTGACCTCAATAATCTAATACACATATATTCACATATCACGTAGATTCATAGTCAATAATCAAGACTAAACAGTCTAACACATATCTACGTTTACTTGTTGCAACCAAATAGTTACAACTAAATCAAATGGTGAGTTCTAAATCCACTCACCGATACCTCTGACGTCTCCACACTCAGGATTCTTATATCACTGAGTCTTAGGTGGATCTGAAACAGAAAATCAAATATAAGTTAGAAATTCATTCCATAATCATCATTAGAGCATATTTATCAAATCAGGTAATCCTTGAAGTCTAGTGAAACAAAAGTTCATTCAAAATGAAATTAGAAAATCCTGAAATGACGTTTAAAAACTGAAAAATGTCATTTTCGGGCCCTAGATGACCCCGAATGGCAAAAAACTGCCTAAACTCTTAGAATAGAGCCGGGATCATTAGGCCGTTTCCGAGTGACCATGCGAATTTCAATCCAATTCGAGTTAGTGAAATTGTCACCTGTCTTCAAACTTTGCGAAATAAAAAGTTGTAAAAAAAACTCGGTTCGCAGTTATCTCAACTCGCAAAGTCAACTTGCTTCACAGAAACTCAGTTCGCACCGCAGTTTCAACTCGCATTGCTAATTATCTCAGTTCGCAGGCCATTTCAGCTCGCTTCGCAGAACTCGGTTCGCAAAGCAAAACTCAACTCGCAAAGCAATATCTCATTTCGCAAGATCTCGGTTCGCTTCGCAGAACTTAACTCGCTTCGCAACAAGAACTCAGTTCGCAGAACGAACTGGGTTCTGCGAGTTTCACTGTTCTTACGAGATTTTTGAACCAAAACTCACCAAAACTTAATAAACTCGATTTCTATGGTTTCTAACACATCTAATAACATCATATACCACCTAATAACACCAAATAGCAACATAACCAACTTTAATTTGGCTTAATCACTCAAAACTCATTTCATACAATTCAAAGTTAAACTCACTTTTGTGATGGAGATGAAGGTGATATGATGAAGATGATGATGTTGCTGTTTCGAATTCGAAATCACTGAGCAATTTTTGTTATCTACTTTGATTTGGTTTCATGATTTTGAGAGGTTTTCCAAAGTGAAAAGGAAATGAAATTTTAAAAACATATATGGTATTAAGGTCGGCTCACAACCGACTTTGATACCCGATTGCTTTAATTTTTATACCCGTCCTAAATCTATTGTCTGGAACCTAAAATTATTTGCGAGAATATTAATTTATTTTACTGTCAACTAGAATAATTTAAAACAACTAATATTTCATTATTCACAATAAGTCCTAAGACTTATTTACTTAAGTTTCACAAGTAAATTAATTAATATCAAGTAATTCCTAAAAACAATTAAATACCTAATTTAAATAAAGGAATTACCAGACCAGGAAAGAGGGTGTTACAACATGTTCTCTCAGATTTGTCTCTGTAAATCCTGGTAAAGTCCCTGGAAATCTTTTTTGCAGAACTTTAGCAATTTGATGAACAGAACCCTCAATTTGTTTCATTGATGCTTCTTGATTACGCATTTTTGCATCAGAATCATCCATCCTCTTTTTACTATCTTCAAATAATTTTACTATAGTATTTTCCAAAAATCCTAAACTATCTCCCATAGATGGATTTTGTCATGTTTTAACATAAAATCTTGGTCCTCCTTGTTGATATTGATGATTTGTACCTTGATTATTTCCTCTAAAATTCGTCACTTGTCTATAATTGGGATTTCCTTGGTAATCTCCATACATTACTTCCTCAGTGACCAATTCAACATCTTTATTTGGACACTCAGTTTTCAAATGATTTCCTCCACAGATTTCACATCCAATACAGATAGCATGAACTTGTTCATTAACTTTCTTGATATCTCTTCCCAAGCTTTCCAATTTAGCTGTTATAGCTGCAAGTCCATCACTATCTTCTATAGATTTCTTCCTTCTTGTTGATCCATCATCCCATAACTGTGAATGTTTTGCTAATTCTTCTATTCCAGCTCTTGCTCCTGCAGGAGTCTTTTTAGGTACTGGTCCTTGTGCGTCCAATTGTTGGCATGTAGCACAATCAACTCCCTTGTAGAAAACTGTAATTTCATGTTGCACATTCAAATCATGTTGCAGACACTGATGTAACATTTCTTTATATCTCTCTCGAGCTTGATATAAAGATTCATCAGATTTCTGTTTAAACTTCCTTGTTTCATCAATCATCTTTAACGTCTTCGAAGGAGTACAATACATTTTCAGAAATTTAGTTCTCAGATCCTCCCATGTAGTAATTGAACCGGCTAGCTCATTGTTAATCCATCTTTTTGCCCCATCCTTGAGTGTTAAAGGAAACACTCTTAGCATAACCTGATCTCTAGTAACATTAGGAATATTGAACATATATGCGATTTCTAGAATTTTCTCCACATGTTCATTAGTGTCTTCCTTATCCTCTCCTCTGAAAAGATTTTCTCTAAGTTCTTTAAGAAATTGTCCCTTCAGTTCGAATTCCACTTCTCTAGCTATAGCAGGACGAACCAATCCCGGTCAAGGATCTCCACGAGTTTGAATTGTGTAATCCTCAAGCGTCATGTTAGCTATGTCTGCCATATTTGTTTCTGGTATAACGAATTCTTGTTCTGAATCACTTGGGTACACAGTAGGTGCTCTAGAAGGTATTTTATCCTCACCAAGCTCCGATCCGGAGTAATACCCGTATTCTGCCGTGTTAACGAGTGTGTTGGTAAACAACTCGTAGTCTTCATCAGATGATATTCCTTGTACTGGTGAATTTGGTGGTGCGTAAGATAAATGTTTCCTTGAATGAAATTCCCGTTCTGGTTCGTCAAATGGATTGAGTGGATCTGGATGGAGTGTCCGGGTCATACAATCATCTGCGAACAAAAACAAAATTCAGTAGTACATGTAGAATTAAGGGTTTATGGTACGGATTGCCAACGTACTTTACCTTTTGTCCCAATGTCACCAATGAATCGGTTTAATTACCAATGTCGGCAATAAACTTTTACTTTTTGTCCCATTGTCACCAATGAACTAATTTTATTACCAATGTTGACTGCAAATTTGTTAAAAATGTTTTGAGGTCACCAAAATAAATTTTTAACTAGCTACATTTTAACTTTGTTGATGTGGTATTGCCAAATCATTTCATTTATGTAATCAGACTTCCACGTAAGCTAAACATGTACACATATGATTAACTTCATCTTCTTCGATCGACTAACATGTAACTTTCGGTTACATTTTCGAAAAGACGTAGCAAGTGCGTTTAGATTCGCTGGAAAAGTGGTGATTACCTTAAAAGCAACCAAAAATTACATGGTAGTCAATCAGAGAAGATTAAGTTAATCATGCATGTACATGTTTAACTTACGTGGAAGTTTGGTCACATAAATGAAATAACATGGTAATTCCACATCATCAAATTTAAAATGTAACGCGTTCGACAAAAGTATTTTAGTGACCTTGAAACATTTGTAACAAGTTCGTTGTCGATATTGGTGATATAATTAGTTGTTTGTTTACATTGGGATAAAAAGTAAAAGTTTGTTATTGACATTGGTAATAAAACCGGTTAATTGGTGATATTAGGACAAAAAGTAAAGTACGTTGGTGATCCGTACCATAAACCCTAGAATTAACATTAAGCTAAAAAGTTAGATATGAGTTAGTAAATGCAAACACAGTTCATGATTAGGTTGTTGCAGACCAATAACATAATTCAATAATAACACTCATTCAAAATTGAATAATGAATAAGAAATATCCAACCTAAAAACCACAAACCATATATTAATTAGTAACAATGCAAGTTAAATAATTATTACATATACAAATTATTAAGTCAAGTTAAATTTTACCAAAATAAATTAATTTAAAAACCTACCTCTTGATTGTACACAATGATTGTACACAAAAGCAGAGAAATAGGTCAGCGCGAAGCTTATTAAAAACCTACCTCTTTCGAGAAGCACCTTACTTCTTAATGGAAGCAGGGCTTAACTCTCTTTATACCTTTGTTTTTGTCAGTACTCTCAATAGGTGAGCCAATTTTTTAATTGACTTTGAATATACAAAAATTTATATTTTACAGAGGAAAAATATAAAATTACCGTGGTCCCTGGCAGCAGTGCCAAAAACTTGATGTCGTGTGATTAGAGTTTAAAATAAAAATTTTTAATAACGTGGAAATACTTAAATAATAATATCACACAAGCCATGCAAGAATAACATTATCGTATAATATAGCTTTTACAAGTAAGGCCAGGTATCGAACACAGGGAAAGTGGAATCTTTAAATTAATCCCTAAAGTAATATTACAATATTAACAATTAATGTACAGGTAAAACGGGAGACGTTTTAGTTCAGTTCGAATATATATTTACTTTGATACAAATTTCTAATAAACCAACTCAATTTAAAGTATTAGAAACAAATAGGAACTACTAATGTAGGGAGAAGATTGTATTTATTTAGATTATTTTTATTTGATTATTATAGTTTTATTCTATGTTTATTTTATCGTTGATTAACCTATTGGTGACTTAACAAATATAGATAACTTCCTTAGCTAAAAGACCAATTATCTTATAATATTTAAGAAAAGTACTAGATCCAGCTGAATATACTATAGAGAAATTCTCTTCTTAGTATTACTCACCTAAATATCATTTAATTAAACCAATCAACAATTTATTATAACTTTGAAGTCAACCCTGTAGCATACAAGCGTTTATGATTACCACATCAGTTATATTATTAAGTCTTAATGTTCTTCCACTATCTCCTCGGTCCGAAGTCCCCAGCTCATAAGTTAATTAAACTATAGCATATAATGTTAATTAATTATGTAAGAACAACTTAATTATATAATCATTACAATTATCGGGGAAGTATAATAAACATTCAATAAATCAATATCAACGTAAACATAACTTCAAACTATAATTCAAATAACTTTCATCCAAATAAACACGATAAGAAACTCAGTTCATATTAAAACCAAGTAATCAATATCCAAATATAATTAAATAGCCTACTTACAAAATACAAGGATAAAGAAACTGAACCCTAATGATGAATAAGCTCTTCGTAGGGCTTAAAACCTCAAAACCATAGCTTCCTAGCTTCAGGGTTTGGAGTAATAGATTTGGATCTACAGTCGGCAGCGAAATGACCAGGCCTTACACACTTATAGCATTCACCTTTTGATTTAAAATTATCAGCTACAAGAACACCAGCGAATTGTTTTGATCAGGTGTTCCTTATGAAATTTGCAACCATCATGGCCATGACTCTTTCCAGCTTTTCTAGACCTTCATCATAATCATACTCTGACTGTTCTTCAGCTCTTTCACCTTCTTCATCAACTATCAGTGACTTTGAGTTCAACTTAGAAATCTTTGACTTCTATTTTTGATCAATTTCTTCAAGATCAGCTACAAGGGCATTCGAAATCTTTTGACTACCAAGTGTTGCACGAATGTGCTCGCTTTGATCAGCTTGCTTTTTAGACTGCTCTTAGTTGAGCAAAATACCATAGACTTGAGTTAGATTAAGAGTGGTATAATCATTCCTCTGTCTTGTGCAGATATCAATAGTTCCCCAGATTTTTCTTGGTAAAAGTTTCAGAAATTTTTCAACAACTAATCTATGTTCCTTCTTCTGATTTTTTCTTGGTAAACATCTTATGATTTTAACTATGTTATTTATTCAAGTTTTAATTGTAATAAGATGAGTGTATCGAAACAGAGTATCACAATCAAAGATCTGAAACAAACAAATACATAATACTTGCTGAACTATGAATCTTTAGTAATCATAAAACTCACTAAGTGTTGATTGCGGAATGGAATAACCAAAGCTAAACCAAATCAACCACTTAAGCTAATCTACTACAATAAGAGATGAACAGTAGTGGACAAACAAGCTAACTGTTCACTCGTTGGTCGCTAGTACGTGCTTAGACAAACTACTCACTGAACATACAAGTGATTAACACGTTGGTGTCATGTGACTAGAGTGCAAAATAACAAGTTTTAATAAAGTGAAAATACTTAAATAATAATATCACACAACCCAGGCAAGAATAACCTGTTCGTATAATATAGCTTTTACAAGTAAGTTCAGGTATCGAACACGGGGAAAGTGGAATCGTTAAATTAATCCCTAAAGTAATATTACAATATTAACAACTAATTACAATTAATGTTACAGATAAAAGGGGGACGTTTTAGTTCTGTTCGAACATATATTTACTTTGATACAGATTTCTAATAAACCAACTCAATTTAAAGTATTAGAAACAAATAGGAACTACTAATTTAGGGAGAAGATTGTATTTATTTAGATTAGTTTTATTTGATTATTATAGTTTTATTATATGTTTATTTTTATCGTTGATTAACCTATTGGTGACTTAACAAATATAGATAACTCCCTTAGCTAAAAGACCAATTATCTTATAATATTTAAGAAAATTACTAGATCCAGCTAAAGATACTATATAGAAACCCTCTTCTTAGTATTACTGACCTAAATATTATTCAATTAAACCTATCAATAATTTATTATAACTTTGAAGTCAACCCTGTAGCATACAAGCGTTTATGATTACCACATCAATAATATTATTAAGTCTTAATGTTCTTCCACTATCTCCTCGGTCCGAAGTCTCCAGCTCATAAGTTAATTAAACTATAGCATATAATCTTAATTAATTATGTAATAACAACTTAATTATATAATCAATACAATTATCGGGAAATTATAATAAACATTCAGTAAATCAATATCAACTTAAACATAACTTCAAACTACAATTAAATAACTTTCATCCAAATAAACACAATAGGAAACTCAATTCATATTAAAACCAAGTAATCAATATCCAAATATAATTAAATAGCCTACTTACAAAATATAAGTATAAAGAAACTGAACCCTAATGATGATAACCTCTTCGTAGGGTTTAAAACCTCAAAACCGTAGCTTCCTAGCCTCCAAATTTGCACCCCAGTTCGTATTCTAAACCCCAAAGTCGAATTTAGAATATCAAAATCGTATATGGTTAAGTCTGGCCTAAGGATCTATTTATAGTTATACAAACCGCCATTCCAACCGCCGGTTAGAGTCTTCAACCGCCGGTTGGAGTACTTGGACTCCAAGTCAAAGTCTACGATCCTCACCGACTTATTATTGTAATATTTAACAGCAGGCTAGGTATGTCAACCGCCGGTTGAGTCTTGTTTTTAGAATATTCCAAAGTCGGGTCACTTTTGGGCTATTAATCTTCTTAATCCGTTTTTCTTCATTCTCAAGGGTCAATTAACTTTATCTTTGGGTTTAGTCTTCAATTTAGGTCCAAATATCCTCAATCTTCAGTCTTCTCTTCATTTTCATCTTTCTCGTTCTTTTCTCGTTCTTTTCTTCATTTAATAACTTTTATACCTATATTGTAAATATAAACAAATTAAGTATCTAAATCAATATAAATGCGATAAGAGACATATAAAATGTAAGGATTATTAGTATATAAATATAGTATTACTTGATGTTATCACACGTACAAAAATGACAAATTTCAAAGTACACACTATTGCTCTTTTTATACTAAAAATCTCGTAAATATCGCATCTGGAATGATACATGCCGCTACTTGATTAGCTTGATCTCTATGAGCCGACATTTTGTGGGTCCTAATACTGTTACCGTGAATATTTCTTCTTCCTTAATACCAATCACTTGTTGCAACGTAATTCCTCAGATATTTTAAGTACGAAGAACTTTTGCTGATGTATTAATAATGAGTGACTTGTACTTGTGTGTAGAAACTTTATTTAACGGAGTCACTGAAGATGTAATAATTCTCCTCACTCACTGCGAGCTGACATGCTCTTGTAGGATGACTTGAAGTATAAATCTTCAGCAACTGACATATATTGTGGTAGTGACTTTTTCTTTTTATTCTTTTGCAAAAATAAAACTCTCGCTGCTAATACTTGAATCAGCGACACACAGAATTGAGTTTTAATATGCTTCAGAATCTCAACATCCTTGAGTAGAATGAACAGCGAGCAGCGAGCACAATCTATCAGCAACAACAACTTTGACTTAATCATTTCCTTCATTGAGTTTGTTATTATTGAGTTGGTTAGCAACCAGTGACTCAACAATATTTATATATCTTTACGGGCTTATATATTTGTAAATGTACAACCGTATAAGGTCGTCAAATTTTACAGAATGATTTAACTTAACTAAGTAACGAGCCAAACTTTCAAGCAATTGGAGACCATTAGTTAGTTAAGTAGCGAACAATACATCAAACTAATAGCGTGTGTTTGTTTTACAATATAACGGGGCAATTTCATTTGAGTTGCCTACGGCATCAAATAACTCAGTACAAGCCCTGGTAGTGGAATACATAACACGGATTATGTTTAGTTTTAGTGTATAACTAAAGTAACTTGAAATTAACTGATGTTGGTTATAGAATCTCTTATTTCACAAACTTAGAATGTAGCTTTCGTGTTTTACGTGAATGTAAAATCTCCGTAATTATTTATTTTACATGTCAAAGTTATAATTCTTACGACTTTTTGTGAGGATGCTTACTACATTGAAATTCAAATTACAAGTCCTCCTAAAATCGGGTTTAGTGCGTACAAATGTAACAAACTATAGTCTGACATTCGTAGTATGTAGCGAACTATTCAAAGTTACAGTGTATGTAACGAACTTTTATTATATTTACGTTGTATGTATTTTTTTCTTCAGATTAACAGTTCTAAGGGACGTCACGTGACAGCGTATAAGGTTGACATCTGGAAAAGTACCATAAATTACGTACAATCTAAAAAAATTACAAGTTCGCTACATATAATGGAAGCCCAAGTAGTTCATTACATACTATGAATGTTAGACTATACTTTATTAAATTTGCACGCACTAAATCCTCCTAAAATCTTTAACAATTTATTATTCACATTTACCTTATATATGATGTTTAATTTGACTATCATTTTTTAAAAAAGTTTGCCTTATTTTTGTTATAATAGGGGCAATATAGTAATTATCATTAGTTGAGTCAAATTCAAGATAAACACCAAAATTATTTATATGTAGAGAGAAAAGGTAATAAAATTCATACAATAAACATTTCGGTTATTGAATACATAAAATATGTTTTTTCAAAGTTGAACACACCTATTATCAAAACTTCTAAAATTTTAAACTGTAAACCTTTAAATTTATGATGATATAAATATTTTAGATTGTTGTGTCTAAATATCTTATTTACATATAAAACATCTTCAATATTACCGTAAAATCAAATTAAAAGTCTTTTAGTTGTCTCAAGACATTCTAACTATGAAATCCATTAAGTATAATCTCTCATTCAAGGTGTCAATAAAGTGACTTTTATATGTGATGACGTTGTCACTTAATGCATCTTTTAATGGTAATTCCCTCAGGAAAAATGTATTTACATCTACTATAAAAAAAAGTTAATTTGATAACATACCAAAACATTCCACTCACTTATCCAATTTACCTTGCAAATATTTTCAATCCATTTAACTTTTCATATGTCTTCAAATTTTCAATTATATTACGATCGTTGATCATAGATTTAAACATACTTTTTATGCACATGCATGAATAATTTTTTTGTATCATGGATGAACTTTTATTTAGCTACATTACTCATGTATTTTGCTATTTTTTATTATTTTTAAAAAAAAACAAAGCTATAAAAACCGGGTCTATAGTCCTGTTGAATCTGGTCAATCTACCAGTTCAACCAGTTTTTATTAACATTAAAATAATTCTCTAAACATTATTATTTTATATATAAAGTATATGTGTGTAAACATTTTTTCCTTTCACTTTTACTTTCGTGTGTCATAAATCTTCCCTCTCTACTAACTAGGTATCTCACAGCTTAGATGGAGACCTCCCAAAGTATGATCCCTTTCTCAATCTTACGTGTCATTAAAATGAATTCTATCTACTGAAAGAAAAAAAAAGATTAAGCCCTCAATGACATAATTTTCTTAATGACCGTGCATAAAATTTTGTATCTAATTCATGATCTCAATTTAATTGAAGTTTAATTGTTAATCTCTTCCTTAATTATAACTGCACGTTAGTAACCTCAAACTGCTAGACTTTTTGTATTCTTTGGTCCATGTCATCAGCCTCATCGGCCCAATAATAATTTGGAATTGGGGATGTAACCAATCATATAGTTTTAGCGTATTAATCAATTGGTACAGTTTGAGATTTCCATTGTATGCAAATCATCTTCATCTTTCTAATAAAAAGTTTTGAATTGTTTCTTTAATTTTGTAGCTGAGTTGTTGTAAATGATTGTTATCAGCGTCTGATATCTGGTGAATTTCCTTAGAAGTTGTGTTTTGTAATTGAAGTGAATAAATCAAGATAACTAACTTTTGGTTAATATTATGATTCTTAATTCTCTATTTTATTTTTTGTGTTTCAATGACTCTTCTGTCCAAATGATTGAAGTTGTAGAGAAGGTAAGTGTCTTAAGTTTGATTTTTGTTTGCTCTTATTCACACTTTTTATATACATATAAATATTTTTCATGCTCGCCAACCGTTTGATGAAAGGCTTATATTGTTTTTGTAAATCAAAGAGGTTACAATTTTTGGTTGA
Organism: Pseudognaphalium luteoalbum; assembly: GCA_963422505.1. Taxonomy (NCBI): domain Eukaryota; kingdom Viridiplantae; phylum Streptophyta; class Magnoliopsida; order Asterales; family Asteraceae; genus Pseudognaphalium; species Pseudognaphalium luteoalbum. The sequence continues at coordinate 58,315,176 of OY730196.1, forward strand.
CGAAATTCTTAGTACAAGTTTTCAGTTTTTTTTTTTTTTTTTTTAACAACTGCTTTATTTATTAATTGAAGTGGTTGAAAAGAGATCAACCAACACAAATACTCGTTACATCATTAGGAGCGGATTTTAAGCCACTCTAACCACGTCATACTAAAATTGCTATCTTTCTAATAAAAAGTTTTGAATTGTTTCTTTAATTTTGTAGCTGAGTTGTTGTAAATGATTGTTATCAGCGTTCGATATCTGGTGAATTTCCTTAGAAGTTGTGTTTTGTAATTGAAGTGAATAAATCAAGATAACTAACTTTTGGTTAATATTATGATTCTTAATTCTCTATTTTATTTTTTGTGTTTCAATGACTCTTCTGTCCAAATGATTGAAGTTGTAGAGAAGGTAAGTGTCTTAAGTTTGATTTTTGTTTGCTCTTATTCACACTTTTTATATACATATAAATATTTTTCATGCTCGCCAACCGTTTGATGAAAGGCTTATATTGTTTTTGTAAATCAAAGAGGTTACAATTTTTGGTTGACGAAATTCTTAGTACAAGTTTTCAGTTTTTTTTTTTTTTTTTAACAACTGCTTTATTTATTAATTGAAGTGGTTGAAAAGAGATCAACCAACACAAATACTCGTTACATCATTAGGAGCGGATTTTAAGCCACTCTAACCACGTCATACTAAAATTGCTATCTTTCTAATAAAAAGTTTTGAATTGTTTCTTTAATTTTGTAGCTGAGTTGTTGTAAATGATTGTTATCAGCGTTCGATATCTGGTGAATTTCCTTAGAAGTTGTGTTTTGTAATTGAAGTGAATAAATCAAGATAACTAACTTTTGGTTAATATTATGATTCTTAATTCTCTATTTTATTTTTTGTGTTTCAATGACTCTTCTGTCCAAATGATTGAAGTTGTAGAGAAGGTAAGTGTCTTAAGTTTGATTTTTGTTTGCTCTTATTCACACTTTTTATATACATATAAATATTTTTCATGCTCGCCAACCGTTTGATGAAAGGCTTATATTGTTTTTGTAAATCAAAGAGGTTACAATTTTTGGTTGACGAAATTCTTAGTACAAGTTTTCAGTTTTTTTTTTTTTTTTTAACAACTGCTTTATTTATTAATTGAAGTGGTTGAAAAGAGATCAACCAACACAAATACTCGTTACATCATTAGGAGCGGATTTTAAGCCACTCTAACCACGTCATACTAAAATTGCTATCTTTCTAATAAAAAGTTTTGAATTGTTTCTTTAATTTTGTAGCTGAGTTGTTGTAAATGATTGTTATCAGCGTTCGATATCTGGTGAATTTCCTTAGAAGTTGTGTTTTGTAATTGAAGTGAATAAATCAAGATAACTAACTTTTGGTTAATATTATGATTCTTAATTCTCTATTTTATTTTTTGTGTTTCAATGACTCTTCTGTCCAAATGATTGAAGTTGTAGAGAAGGTAAGTGTCTTAAGTTTGATTTTTGTTTGCTCTTATTCACACTTTTTATATACATATAAATATTTTTCATGCTCGCCAACCGTTTGATGAAAGGCTTATATTGTTTTTGTAAACCAAAGAGGTTACAATTTTTGGTTGACGAAATTCTTAGTACAAGTTTTCATTTTTTTTTTTTAACAACTGCTTTATTTATTAATTGAAGTGGTTGAAAAGAGATCAACCAACACAAATACCCGTTACATCATTAGGAGCGGATTTTAAGCCACTCTAACCACGTCATACTAAAATTGCTACCTCTAGAAGAATACCAAATAAAAGAAAAATTAACTACAGAATCAAAAAGCACTTCGTTTCTTTGTTGTTTATCAAACGCCGTTTGGTTTCTGAATCTCCAGATGATCCAAAGCGCACAAAAAGTAATCATTTTGATAGCCTTCCTTTTATTCTGATTCACCTTTAGTCCGTCAATCCACGCCACCATGTCCCTCGGATACTTGTTACAAAATGATCCCACCTCTAGCCATTTAGAAACCCCGAGTTAGAGTTTATGAGCAGTTGGACAATACGTGAATAGATGGTTGGATGTTTCCTCCTCGGTACAGATTCCGAATGATTTATATCTAGAATCAAGTCCAAAGTGTTGGTTTTGAAATTTTGGCTTTGTGAGATATAGAGATGGTAAGTAACTGTTGTATCTAAAGTATGCCCCATAGTTTTAATCACATTTAACCTTTCTCTATAATATTTAACTTTTCATATAGTTTGTGTCGCACACCCAAATTCGGGTTGCGGAAGTAAATCGGGTTGGGGCGCGACTAATCAAATATAAAAACACACAAGGTATATAATGAACGACTATATATGCGTCGTTTTACAATTGTATTGATTTAAAAAAGAGTTGACATCAAAATTTAGTTTACATTAGCCCAGTTTCTGATTTGAGAGATTTACATACATAATTAATTTATACAAAATATAATAATGCAGCTAAATCTCTGAATGTTTTGCATGATGACTCGAGCTAATGATATCCTGATGGGCAGTCCAACCTACTGCTGAGTACCTGTGATACATGCTAAATCAGCGAAACGCTGGTGAGCTCACAGGTTTGTATGTCAAAACATATTGTATGAACCGCAAGATTTAATTGAATTTAAAGTGCAATTAAGCAAATTAAAAGTTATACAACCATGAGCATATAGTCTGAGTTTGACTCGAGGTGTCAGCTCCACATTTAAGGTATCCTGATCGAGTTGCCTCCCACGAGTACCTAATCTACACTCGTCTGAACAAATATTAATACATCCGTTTAACCAGTTAGTGTGTGCTAACCCGGAAGAGGATGGTCAATCCTATATGGTACCATATACTAATATTCACGCTACAACGTATTACCAAACTATGCTGAGGAGGGCTTTGAAAAGATTAGTGAGGTAACTTGTAACACCCCGCAAATTTAAACGCGATTACGTACACTAAACATTTGCATTTTAGGCTAATTCCCTAACTTTGAGTGAATTCACAACTACTTTTAGAGGTAAGTCTAGCAAAGCCCAACTAGTTAAAACGCGAAGTACTACATATTCATAATTAGTTGTAATTACGTACAAAACGAATTGGAACAAACGCGACAAAAATATACGACTGTTGGTGAACAAAAATTTATTTAATGAAACAATATTATTAAATAGCATTAGACGCTTATTTAAATATTATGTTGATAATATTTACAAGTATTTCGTAACGAGTAACGTTTATTTTGTACAATTAAAATAGAAACAAAGTTTAATCTTTTTAGTGACTCAACTAAATTAGTTCTTACAAAATATCTCAATTTAAAAATATAATAGAATACGTATTTGAATAATTATAATTTAAGAACGATTTGATAATTAACGAACACGGGTAAAATACCACAAATTGGGACAAAGTCCCCTCCTCTTTTGGCTCCAAAAGGGCAGCCACCACCCCCACTTCCAACCCCACCATCCTCATTTCTTCACTTCATCTCTCTCTCTACTTCTATTTTCTCTCCATCTTCTCTCTAAAAACCAAACAAAAATCACACAAATACTACATTAAAAACGCATCGAATAGCATAACTCCATTAGAGAAAAACGATCACGGAGTCAAGCTCTACCTTCCTATCTTCTCGGATTTTCACGGCGACAACTTTGTAAGAACCCGACAATCCCGCAAACTCTTAGATTTTACTATTTTCTTTGATGTTTCTTGTTTATGATACTTAATATAACATGTTTTAGTGTTCCTAACAACTGAAAATGTCCAAAATCGAACCTAAAGCTCGTTTTTGCAAAAGTTTCGTCGAACAGTTCGTGATGTCGCATTTGGCTTAGGCCAATTGCTACATCAGCCTCAATGTCGCAAAAACCCATCACGATGTCGCATGGTGCGACATCAGCCACAACGTCGCAAGAACCAACAACGTCGCATATAGAAACATGACACCTAATGTCGCACTAAATTGCGGATGTCGTATTTAGCGACGCCATGATCAATGTCGCAGTAATGACCTGCGACATCAAGCCTTACGTCGCACCTAATGTCGCAGAAAACAGACCCTTAAAAACACATGATTTCACTAAGTATTTTACAACATGATTTTTACCCGAATTCGAATCTCAAATGCGTTTTTCACCACAACTCGACCCCAGCCAAGGGCTTTGCCCCTTGGACCCCGCCAGGGGTTGCCACCCCTTGGACCCCGCTACCAGGGGCGCTGCCCCCGGACCCCCGTACACAATTTCATACTTTATGAAACACAATGAAACAATATGATAATACTTTCACAGATTATTATTACCAACGAGTCGTATACATTTTCATAACTTCAAACATAAACATCGAGCAAACAATTGGACATAACTTGGTTGTACGAACACTAGCATGGATGGTTAAACTTAGACCTCCACATACTTACTAAATCTCATACGTTTAGGGCGTTAGGAGATTTCAACTAGACTTCTTGGGCTTTAGGCTTTGTTAGCACTCGAACATACTTAACTCAACAGGTGAGTTCACAGCCCCTACTTTTACTGTTTTACTGCTTTTGAACAGGGGTGGAAAATATAGTCAACTGCTTTATTAATTGTCATAACTGCTTTTACTACATGATTGTATACTTGTTTACTCGAACGATTAGAGTACTTTGAACTGTTGAACGATTGTGCGAACTAATGTTTATGAAATAACATTTTCATACTATAAACTAAAACAAACGTGGTAAACTAATTGATAAACTGTTTTGTTTGAACGGGAGAACGACCCATGCGTATTTGGCCGAAGAACGACCGGTACTTTTTATGAAAACGCTGGAGAACGACCAGCAACGCATTTTAGTGCCAGAGAACGACTGGCCAAGTGGACGGGAGAACGACCCGTGCGTATTTGGATGGGAGAACGACCCATGCGTCTTTTGACCGGAGAACGACCGGTACTGTGTTTCACTGGAGAACGACCAGCAGTATTTATTGCCAGAGAACGACTGGCCGAGTTGGACGGGAGAACGACCCGTGCATATTTAGACCGGAGAACGACCGGTACTGTTTTGTAAACGCTGAAGAACGACCAACACGTATTGCAAACCGTATTTTGGGTAATATCCCACGTAAACGGTATTTTGGGTAATATCCCACCCAAACTGTATTTTGGGTGATATCCCAACCGAACTATACTTGGATAACATTCCACAAAATGATTACTTGACTATTATGGCAATAACTATTTGTGAACGTATTGGTTTTAACAACTGTGCTTACAAACTTGATTCAACTATTGCAAACATAAAACCTGTGAATTCACTCAACCTCGTTGTTGAACTTTACTATGTTTTTCAGGGAATTAGCTGCGCATGTAAGAACCGCATGCACGTTGGAACATAGGCGACCCACGAAGAATAGGATACCAACTTTTGACAATTGGATTTCTTTTATATAACTGAAACTGGTTAGTCATATTTACGAAATCTACTTTTGTAAACTTAATACTTTTAACTTGTACGATTCGAGGAATCGTAAACTTTGTAACTAATACTTTGGCATCTTAATATATTTGTTCTGTTGTAATCATATGCTCTGATACATATGCATGTACTGTGTATTATGGCACTCTCCATACTTAACTAAATGCTTTCGCTAAACTAAATCAACGAATTTTGGGGGTGTTACATAACTCATGTAGTATTTGATTGATTTCGTACTTGCGTTCATATTGTAAAATAAAATGAGCAATGATATCACACCCCTGAGTAAAGCAGTAAAATAGGGGTCATGAGACTCACCGGAGTCTTGGAATGTTTAACTTAATAAACTTATGTTGATTAGCCGAGAATCGATGTCCGAAGACTGGTAACCTGAGGGTGTCCACGACACGCGATGGTTATAAACGTGAGTAGGTATCTATAAAGACTACATTTGTAGTTGTTCGTTCAACTAGAATGTCCAAATTACTACGATTTGGTAGATTTGATTATTTTTTGAAAACGTGTACAGCTCGTTGGTGATTGTTTATAATAATAATCTTCAACATTATTATTTTTGATTTCGAAGTGTTATACTTAAAAAGTATTTACAAACTTTAGGTGACGGGGGTCCGGGGGCAGCACCCCTGGTTAGTGGGGTCCCAAGGGTGGCAACCCCTGGCGCGGTCCAAGGGGCAGAGCCCCTGGTTGGGGTCGAGATGTGAAAAACGCATCTAAGATTTGAATTTGGGTAAAATCAAGTGATATAATTTCAGGTCTCAACACTTCGTAAAATCTGAGTTTTCTAGGTTCTGTTACCTGTGACATTAGGTGCGACATTAGGCGTAGTTTCGCAGGCCGTGACTGCGACATTGATCATGGCGTCGCTAAGTGCGATATCCGTAATTTGATGCGACATTAAGTGTTGTGTCGCTATATGCGACGTTGAGGCTGATGTCGCACCATGCGACATCGTGATAGGTTTTGCGACATTGTGGCTGATGTCGCAATTTATCTGGGACAAAAGCGACATCAACGTCTGGTCGGGTTCCGGTGGTTGGAAACACGACCGGACGACTTTTGTTTGATCCGAAACTTTTACCCAACCCTTATTTGGACACTATAAGCTTATATAAACAACTTTTATGAAAAATAAATGAAATCTAAGAGTTTTCGAGAATTGTCGGAAACTTATGAATCGTCGCGAGAGAAATCTGAAAAGATAGGATTGTAGATCGTGATGCCGTGAATCTTTTTCTCTAAATGAGTGTTGCGATTTGAGGTTGTTTAATGGTGTTATTTGGTGGATTTATGGAGGTGGTATGGTGGTTGTTGTTGTAGAGGGAAAAGGAGGGAGAGAGAGATTGGTGGGTGTTTTTGGTGTAAGATGAAAAGGAAATGAGGGGTAGGGTGGGAGGTGGAGCCGGTTTGAGGAGGTCATCAAAGTGTGACCTCTCCAACTTTTTAATCCCCTGCATTTGCGCTTCGTGCGGTGTTCGTTTTCTCGGTCATTTAAACGTTTAAATAATTAAATACGCGTTTAAGTTAAGTTTTAAAATGCAAATGTTTTTGTTGAAGTATTTCACCAAATACTTAATATTTGAGTTATAAATTATAACTTAACTTTATTTTGATTGTTTGCGCGTTTAATATTTTAGTCGCGTAGTCATTGTTTGTACGATACGAATTGTGTACGAAATATTATTAAAATAATATTTTGGATATAATAGCGTTATTAAATAATGTTATATTATTTAATAAAATTGTTCACCAACGTCCATATTAATTGAACCGAATTACATTCGATTGAAATGCGCACGATTTAGCCAAATCGCGTAATTGTATATATTCAACAATATATATTAGCCAACATGGAACTAATTACATGTATTATAGTTGACTAGGCACTAATCACTAGTCCTAATTTGACGGGTGTCACAGTTTGTCATCTAACTACATGTTTGATTATGTATTTTGCATTATGTGTTTCTGATCCATGACTTTAATAATTGTCTTAAACTTAATTGTCATCTATTGTGTTAGTTTTCATTTGCAGGTTGATAGATTACGTTATATCATTATGTGAAAAATTTAACTTGAATAAGTAAGTTACAAAGAGTCTCTGAATTATCCATTATGAACACGGAGCAAGATGATAATTAGTTATAACTTTTGATGAATAAGATATTCTTGCAATTATTTATTCAAATTTATATGTTTACACATGTTTATTTGATTAATTAATGATGAATATTATTTTAACTTTTCTAGGAGTCGACATTATTACCCGTTATTGCTATTGATAAAGGTATAAATAAAATTATTTTTAAGATTTTAATGGTATATTAGAATGTGATGTCCTGTGATGGACCGTCACATGGTCTTACGTGCTTTGTGAGTGATTTATTTTTGTTAGACAACCTTCTATAAATTTCCAATATATATTTTTAGCTACTTTTGATAATACACAATAACATATTGGCATATACTAGGGTATCAAGTCAACGTACTATTAACTTGAATGGTATATGGGCGTCCCTAGCTCCATATAACCTTCAAAATTTTGGACATCATATCCCTTCCCCTTTCCATAACAGAGGACGTAGATATATTTAAACTAGCCGATAACCCGCGCAATGCAGTGGGAATATATTTGAAATTCGTTAAAAAGGGTGGTGAAAGAGCAGTTGAAAAATTGATACAAAATATACGGGTAAAAATCAAACAAATAATAATAATACGAAGTAATATGATGAACGACACTATAACAAATTAAAAAAAACACTGCATGTCTAAGATATGTGCATAAATGTCATATTCATATGATTACGTGAAAAATTACATAACAGATAGTTGAAAATAAATTTAAACTTCAAATAGCAAAATCCAAATGTACATGAATAGATTGGTATTTTTTTCATGAGTACAAGTGTGTTTATATAGTGTTAATTTTGCTATGTTTTTTTTTGTAGTGATTTTGTAATTGATTTGAGTAGTGAATATCTTAATGTAATTGATTTTGTAGAGTTATTGTATAGTTGACTTGCCAAAATAATGTTGACATGTTAGGTGATTAAATAGAAGGGCATTATGGGGATTTCCCATATGACATAAGGTCAACATATGAAAATGCTTAATAAAGGGTTAGAGATAATACTCTTTCTCTTCATACTCTTCTTGATGTACTATAGGGTTACATGTGCCAATTTGTCACTTTGTGCATCACATATGCTTTCACCCGAGTCTATCGCGGAAAAAGGTACTTCCATGAACTTAAAATTACTATGTCATCTATGGATATGAAATGTTGTCTCACTATTTTAGTATTTGCCATGATATTTCCCCCTATAGTTCAACTTACTCACGAAGTTACTAGTGAATTAGGTCATTGAAACTATAAGGAGTGTTCTAAACAATTGATAAGGAAAATAAATCTATAGAGGGAATTGATGTAGCATAAAAAGCGATGCTTTTACATACATATTTCTACAAATTTTGGACTATTCTTTGTTGAAAACATTTCAAAACAATCATTTGTTACTAAAAATCACAAAGGTAGTCTAAATTTAGACGTTGTGAGAAAATCGGTAAAAACGTTCGAATAACACGTAAAACGAGTCAAATACAGTCACCTTAAATATTTCGTTCTTAATTATCTTATGGAAATAAATCTTAATTCATATTTTATAATTCCATAGGAAAATACAAGATCGGAGGTGAAAGAATCCAGCAAAACGGGTGAAAGACTGAGAAGATGTGCAATCTGGAAGCTAAACGATCGTCCTCCGGAACACACAAAATTTATACAAATCAAAATTTAGCAAATTCGGTATCATTAGAAGCGTAATGGAAAAACAAATCCAACGACGCAAGAATCAAGCAAAACGTGTTTAATACGAAGAAGATACGGGCGAAACAAGCAACGAACTAAGCGAGCGGAAGACAAAATCCTACCAGCCCCCCAAGGCCATATACGGTACCCTAAGGGCCGTATACGGAACCTAGGGTGCCATTTGGCTGTTATTTTGCCTTGGTAAATGTCCCCAAGTGCCATTTGACCACCCCCACGCGTATGCTTGTAACCTCTTATTTGGGCTTTATTGCTTGTTCTTTGTACTTCTAGGAATGTGCTTGAACTTCACCCCTTCACCTATAAATATCCACTTCATTTCCTCAATTCTACACACCTCTTATTCACACATTTCTCTCATTTCTTTCATTCTCTCTCTCTAGCTTTCTCTCTCTAAAATAGAAGCTAGTAGGGTATAGTTAGCGTAGGAGTTTAATTTATATAGCATTTGTACGGAGTTAATCCGAGTCTTCTGATTTGTGAAGATTTGTTTGTATTACTCTCCTATTCATGTTTTGATATAATCTCTCGTATTTATTCTTATAATCATGTTATCTTGTTATGCATTCTTAGGAATGAATGCTAGAGATATGATAGGCTAGACAAATCTGTGTTTGCTGTGATGTAAGCAATGTTAGAATTAATAGTTATGATTTAATTACCCTGCTGTTACTCTGTCTGTCGCACCCCTAAATTCGGGTTGCGGAATCGAATCATGTCGGGGCGCGACTAATCAATAATCACAGCTCAAAGATATAATGAACGACTCTATATGCGTTGTTTTACAACTTGTATTAATAAAATCAAAGTTTACATCAAAAAATATTGTTTACATTAGCTCAGTTCCTTGAAATTGAGAGATTTACATTACATAATTACTTTATACAAAATATAATAATGCAACTAAATCTCTGTTTGATTGAATGGAGACTCGAGCTAATGAATCCTGATTGGGCAGCCAACCTACTGCTGAGTACCTGAGATACATGCTAAAATGGGTCAGCGAAACGCTGGTGAGCTCATAGGTTTGTATGTCAACACATAATTGTATGAACCACAAGATTTTAATTGAATTTAAAATGAAATTAAGCAAATTAAAAGTTTTACAGCCATGAGCACATAGTCTGAGATTAACTCGAGGTGTCAGGTCCATATTTAAGGTATCCTGATCGAGGTGCCTCCCATGAGTGCCTAATCTACACTCGTCTGAACAAATATTAGTACATCCGTTTACCCAGTTAGTGCATGCTAACCCGGATGAGGAGGGTCAATCCTATATGGTACCATATACTAATATTCACTCTACAACGTATTACCAAACTATGGTGAGGAGGGCTTTAAAAGATTAGTGAGATAACTCATGTAGTAATTGTTTGTTTTCGTACTTACATTCATATAGTTAAAATAAAATGAGCAATGATATCACACCCCTGAGTAAAACAGTAAAATAGGGGCTATGAGACTCACCTGAGTCTTGAAGTGTTTATCTAAATAAACTTGAGTTGATTAGCCGAGTAGTGATGTCCGAAGACTTGTAACCTGAGGGTGTCCACGACACGCGATGGTTATTAATTGATTAGGTATCTTAAAAGACTACCTTTGTAGTTGCTCATCCAACTAGAATGTCCAAATGACTACGACTTGGTTGATTAACTTGAGTTTTGAAAATGTGTACGGCCCTTTGGTGATTGTTGGTAATAATAATCTCAACTATTATTATTATGATTTCGAAGTGTTATACTTAGAAGGTATGTTCCAATGTGTTTTAGAAGTCGTATCATATTCGTGTTTGATGTTATACAAGTTTGACACTTGGTGTGAAATGTATTTACAAACTCTAAGTGACGGGGGTCCGGGGGCAGCGCCCCTGGTAAGAGGGGTTCTAGGGGTGGCAACCCCTGGCGGGGTCCAAGGGGCTGGCCCCTGGTTGGGGTCCAAGCCAGCTCGAATTTTTTTTATTTCAACTACATTGCTTTGGTGAAAACGCATCTGGACTTGAATTTGGGTGAAATCAAGTGATAAAATTTTAGGTCTCGACACTTAGTAAAATATGTGTTTTCTTGGTTCTGTTTTATGCGACACAGTGTGCGACATACAGTTTTGTGTCGCTAAGTGCGACATAGTCTGTTGTGTCGCAGATCATGACTGCGACATAAGGGTTTGTGTTGCTAAGTGCGACGTCCACAATTTAATTCGACATAAGGTGTTGTGTCGCTATGTGCGACGGGAATAAGTTTTGCGACATAGTGTTTTGTGTCGCTATCTGTGACATCTGAAGGTATTGCGACATAGAGGCTTGTGTCGCTATATGAGACATAGGCCATGATTTGGCGACATAAGGCCTTGTGTCGCAGGTGGCTTGGAGCCTCTTCGACATAACGAGCTGTTGGCCGGAAAATGAGCCGAAAAGGTGTTTTTCGGTTTTCGTTTGACTTGAAACTTTTACCAACCCATATTTGGACATTATAAGCTTAAATAACCCATAAACAAGTAAAAATAATGAAAAACGGAGTGTTTCGGGATTTGTCGGAAACTTACAAAGTTAACGCCGGAGAAATCCGGAAAGATGAAAGTGTAGATCGTGATGAGGTGATCGTTTTTCTCTAAAGAAGCTTCGAGATTGGAGGTCGTTTAGTGGTGTTATTTTGAGAATTAAGATGATGGTGGTGTGGTGAAGTTTGAGAGAAAGTGAGAGGAAAGGAAATGGAGAGAGAGAAAGGAAAGTGAAAAATGAGGAGGGGAGGGGGGACTTTTGGGCAGATTTTTGGGGAGGGAGGGGAGGAAATCTCCCAAATTTTAATCCCCCGCATTTGCGCTCCGTGCGGTGTTCATTTCACCGATCGTTTAAACATTTAAATATTTATTTTAAAATACGAATATTTATTAAGGTTTTTGTTGAAGTATTTTATCAAATACTTTTACTTGAGTTATAAAATATAACTTATTCTTGTTTCGGTTGTTCACGCGTTTATTATTTTAATCGCATAATTGTAGTTTGTATGATACGAATTTGAGTTGAAATATTATCTAAATAATATTTTGGATAAAATAGAGTTATTAAATAATGTTATATTATTCAATAAAATTGTTCACCAACGTCCGTATTAATTGAATCGAATTGCATTCGATTTGAAACTTGTACGATTTAATCCAATCGCATACTTGTATATATATTCATCAATATATATATTGATACATTAATTAGCCTAACACAGAACTAATTATATGTATTAACAATTGATTTGGCACTAATTACTAGTCCTAATTCGACGGGTGTCACATTCTCCCCTGTTAGGAAAATTTCATCCCGAAATTTAATTTGAAGTCGTGTTTGAAGTAGCATCAGCAAATAACTGAGGATACTTGAGTCGCATTTGGTCCTCCCGTTCCCAGGTGAACTCCGGCCCACGCCGCGAATTCCACCTGACTTTGACAATGGGAATACGACTTTGTTTGAGTTGTTTGACCTCACGGTCCATGATTTCGGTGGGTTCTTCAACAAAATGAAGCTTGTCGTCCACTCGGATTTCATCTAGTGGAATGATAAGTGTCTCATCGGACAGACACTTTTTCAAATTTGAAATGTGAAAAGTGGGATGCATGCTGCTGAGTTCGGGTGGCAGCTGCAAACGATATGCCACTAAACCAATCCTCTCGAGGATCTCGAATGGTCCAATGTATTTGGGATTTAACTTCCCGCGTTTACCAAATCGGATAACACCTTTCCAAGGTGAAACTTTGAGTAGCACTCGATCCCCAACCTAGAACTCGAGTGGTTTGCATCTCACGTCAGCATAACTTTTCTGACGATCACATGCGACTTTGAGTTTGTTTTGGATTTCGAAGATATTTTCGGTAGTTTCGTGGATGATCTCAGGACCAGTGAGTTGGCTGTCTACCACTTCGGTCCAACAAATCGGTGATCGGCACTTACGACCGTACAGTGTCTCGAAAGGTGCAGCCTTAATGCTGGTGTGATAGCTGTTGTTGTACGAAAACTCGCACAATGGTAGATGTTTTTCCCAGTTTACACCGAAGTCAACTACGCAAGCTCATAGCATGTCTTCCAGTGTTTGAATTGTTCGTTCACTTTGGCCGTCGGTTTGAGGGTGGTATGTGATACTCATATCAAGACGGGTACCCAATGATTTCTGGAGTGATTGCCAAAAGTGAGATGTGAAGTGACTATCCCTATCTGAGATAATCGAGATCGGAATGCCATGTCGAGAAACAATTTCTTTGATGTAGATTCGTGTAAGGCGTTCCATTTTGTTGGTTTCTTTGATTTCCAGGAAATGAGCAGATTTTGTGAGATGATCGACAATCACCCAAATGGTATCGCAACCGCTCGATGACTTGGGTAGTTTGGTTATGAAATTCGTGGCAATTTATTCCCATTTCCATTCAGGAATGCTGGGCTGTTGGAGTAAACCAGAAGGTTTCTGATACTCGGCTTTGACTTTTGAGCAAGTAAGGCACTTACTGACGTATGTAGCGATTTCAGCTTTCATATTCGGCCACCAATAAAATTCCCTGATGCCGTGATACATTTTATCAGATCTCGGATGAATAGAATACTTTGACTTGTGAGCTTCGTCCATCACTAAGTCTCGCAGGTTTCGAAAACTAGGCAACTAGATTCGGGTTGAGAAATACCTAATCCCGTTAGGTTTGGATTAGAATTGTTTTTCCATGCCTCGCAAGGCTTCGTTTTTGAGGTTATTGGGCCCGAGGGCTTCGAGTTGAGCAGTGAGGATCTGAATGTTTAGATCATTGTGAATGGTCATACTGAGGGCTCGGACTCGAAGTGGTTTTGTTCATTCTTTTCGATTGAGGGCATTGGAAATTACATTTGCCTTACCCGGATGGTATTTGATCTCGCAATCGTAGTCGGTAAGCAACTCGACCCACCGACGTTGCCTCATGTTGAGATCCTTCTGATCGTATATGTGTTGGAGACTTTTATGGTCGGTAAAGATTGTGCACTTAGTGCCATAGAGGTAACGTCTCCAGATTTTGAGGGCAAAAACGACAGCTCCAAGCTCAAGATCGTGAGTGGTGTAGTTCTTTTCATGAGTTTTGAGTTGTCACGAAGCGTAAGCAATGACTTTGTCTCGTTGCATCAGCACACAATCGAGACCTTGATGAGAAGCATCGCAGTATACCACGAAGTCGTCGCTGCCTTCGGGTAATGATAGAATAGGAGCACTGCAGAGCTTCTGTTTCAGAAGTTGAAATGATGACTCTTGTTTATCAGTCCAATCGAACTTTTTGTTTTTCTAAGTCAGGGTTGTGAGTGGTTGGGCCATTTTCGAGAAATTTTCAATGAATCGCCGATAGTACCCAGCAAGACCCAAGAATTGACGTACTTCGGTTGGAGATGTTGGTGCTTGCCAGCACTTGATAGCCTCGATTTTTGATGGATCGACATGGATTCCTTGACTATTAACAACATGTCCAAGGAATTGAACGGATTGTATCCAGAATTCACACTTGGAGAATTTGGCATATAACTCCTCGTGTCTGAGTAGTTCTAGGACGGTTTTGAGGTGTTGCGCATGTTCTTGTTCGTTTCGCGAGTATATGAGAATGTTGTCGATGAAGACAATGACAAACTTATCGAGGTAAGGTTTGAACACCCGTATCATAAGATCCATGAATACAGCCGGTGCGTTTGTTAAACCGAAGGGCGTCACCTGAAATTCATAATGCCTGTAACGAGTTCGGAAAGCAGTTTTCGGGATATCGGTGTCGCGAACTCGAAGTTGATGATAACCTGACCGAAGATCTATCTTTGAATAAATACTCGACCCTTGTAGTTGGTCAAACAGGTCATCGATGCGAGGGAGTGGATATCGGTTCTTGACGGTCAATTTGTTCATCTCTCGGTAGTCGATGCACATTTGGAAAGAACCGTCTTTCTTTTTCACGAATAAGACCGGAGCTCCCCAAGGTTAAGAACCCGGTCGAATGAATCCTCTATCCAGGAGTTCCTGTAACTGGGTGGACAACTCCTGAAGTTCAGATGGGGCTAATCGGTATGATGCTCGAGCCACGGGTGCAGCACCTGGCACGAGATCGATTGAGAAATCAACCTGTCTTGGCGGTGGCAGACCAGGCAGTTCTTCAGGAAAGACTTCTAGAAAGTCTCGAACGATGGACACATCCTCAAGTCGCTTCTCCTCTGACTTTTTCTCCATGATGTGTGCGAGGATTGCCGGATACCCTTTCTTAGAAATTTTCGGGTTTTCAAACAAGAGATGATGTTAAGTCTCGTCCCACCGGTCTCCCCCTGTATGATCAAAGTTCTACCAGCGACGAGAGGGATGTGAACGATCTTATCGTAAAAAATGATTTCGGCTCGGTGTCTGGACAACCAGTCCATTCCTATGATGACGTCGAAACTTCCAATTTCAACGGGCATAAGATCGATTGAAAAAGTTTTGTTGGCTAGGTTTAAAGTGCAATTAGGTATCACACTATCGTTTTCTATGAGTTTACCGTTTGCTAGTTCTACAGTGTACTTAACATCTAGAGAAACAGGGGTGATGTCAATCAATGGGTAAAATTCATCAGAAATAAAGCTTCTATCGGCACCAGTATCAAATAGAATAGAAGCAGTTAAGTTGTTGAGGAGGAACATACCCGAGACCACATTTGGGTCTTTGCAGGCGTCCCCAGAGTTGAGTACGAAGGCTCTACCTCTAGCGTTGTTGTTGCTGTTGTTGTTGTTCTTCAGCTTTGGGCATTCATTCCTGAAATGCCCGGTGTTCCCACATTCGAAGCAGGCTCTTGATGGCCTGGTATTGTTGTTGTTGGAGGCAGTGTTGTTGGATTTGGGAGCTCGGCAATCTTTGGTCGAGTGCCCGTGCCTCCTGCAATTGTGGCAAGGGGTATTGCATTGACCCTCGTGGTGGCGGTTACACTTGGAACAATAAGCTTTGTTCCCAGTATACCTGCCTTTGGGTTCAGTGTTGGAGGTGTAAGCTTGGATGGCATTGGGTTTCTTGTTTTTTGGTCGTGGTGTTTAGTATATTTGCGTTTGTTGTTGGAAGGGGTGGTGGATGCTTCACGGCTGACGATCATCGCCATGAGTTCATGTGCAAGCCGGATAACACTTTGGATGGTGGTTGGCTTGGATGAGGCGACATTTCCCTGGATGTTCACTGGGAGGCCGCGGATGTATTTCTTGATGAGTTTTTCGTCCGTGTCTACCAAACCCGGACATAGAAGGGCGAGTTCCTGGAATTTGATGGTGTAACAAGCGATATCATTGCCTTGAACAGTTAAATGCCAGAATTCTTCCTGCAACCGGTGGAGTTCCTCGGTGGGGCAATATTCGTCCCTTAGCATTTTCTTCAGGTCTGCCTAGGGGAGTTGGTTTGCTACATAAATACCCAGAGAACTTGCATGAGTATTCCACCATGTGAGTGCACCTTCTTGAAAGGTGTAAGCAGCGAATTTGACCTTGCTCTCTTCCGTGCAGTTGCACAAACTGAAGACAGATTCGATCCACCTGATTAGACCGATGGCACCTTCCGTGCCCTTGAACTTTAGCGGTTTGCAGCTGAGAAAATCCTTGTTAGAACAAGGCTTGATGACAAGAGTAATTTCCGGAGTATCATTACTCCTCCTGGAGTTTTGTGGTGAATCCCGAGTAGCCAGGGCTTCGGCCACAGCTCGGGAAATGATGGCAGCATTTTCAGCATCATTGTAACTTTTCTTCTTTGGCGGCATGATTCTTCAAGAAAGAAACAAGAGGTACATGAGAAGTTGTACCAAAATGATAATTCAATAGATGTACATATATTATAGGGGTAATATACAACATCACAAAGTGAAAATTAACAATGTAAGATAGTCATGTGAAATTGTCGATTGATGTTACGATGTTAAACGATACAGACAAATTTCGAGTTACGTATTCCAAAAGTTACAGGATTGGATATTTAACAAAAGATGTCGGGAATTGTTACATCCGGTCGAATTACATAGGTCCTACGAAAGCATGATAAAGTACAGATTTAGCCTAAGCTAATCCTGACGTAGATTGAGTTATGGTAGTAGTGCGGTGAGATGATAACAGATTCTGCAAGTTTGCTAACCATTCGGAGGGCGTCCTTGGTTTCCCTTAGATGTGTCTCGCACTGGTTCAACCTTGATTGTAGGATGGAAATTTCGTTTCGGTTTCCAATCACTTGGTTGTGGACAACCTCCATAGTTTTGATGGTTTCACCCAGACGGTTGTCAAGGGTGTCCATGCGGTTGACGGTATTTTCGTGATCTTCGGAGACTTGATTGATACGTTTGAGTGATGTGAGTCTCCAGTTTTCGTTGGTTTCTTGGAGTTCGATATCCATAGTATTAAGTCGTTGCTCGTTACGGTGTAGCCTAGTGGCTAAGTCCGACAAAGTGAAGTGAGTGGGGTATGGGTTAGCTCGAGGTAACCTGGTGTTCCTCCTAGCCACCCTTGTGTTTCGCGATCCATATGGATGACAGCGTGATGAATTGGGTGGTGTGTTTGCCATTCTGAGATAAAGCGTTAGAAAGAATGAGGCCTATATTCACATAATACATCTATTATATAGCCTAAGATATTGAGCGAGAGAGAGGCCTATCTATGTATATTTATATATCACCCAATAGCCTAATGTGTCTGACACAGACATGTTTGAGTCCCGGTTTCTCTCGTGGTCAGAGTCGACTAGTGTATCCTGTTCAGTCATGACTCCTTTCAGATCTCACATCATAATCTTTTAATTGTACATAGTTGATCGGGCTATGCTAAAATAAACCAATACAATGTAGTCACTGAATCTAATCATACTTAATAAGGAATACTGCCTAACGGTCATAGTCTAGGCCCACTAAATGCAACCTAGTTCACTATAACCTTAGGCTCTGATACCAATCTGTCGCACCCCCGAAATTCGGGTTGCGGAAGCGAATCGGGTCGAGGCGCGACTAATCAATAATCACAGCTCAAAGATATGATGAACGACTCTATATGCGTCATTTTGAAACTTTTATTAATAAAATCAAAGTTTACATCAATAAATATTGTTTACATTAGCTCAGTTCCTTGAAATTGAAATATATACATTACATAATTACTTTATACAAAATATAATAATGCAACTAAATCTCTGTTTGATTGAATGGAGACTCGAGCTAATGAATCCTGATTGGGCAGCCAACCTACTGCTGAGTACCTGTGATACATGCTAAAATGGGTCAGCGAAACGCTGGTGAGCTCACAGGTTTGTATATCAACACATAATAGTATGAACCGCAAGATTTTAATTGAATTTAAAATGCAATTAAGCAAATTAAAAGTTTTACAGCCATGAGCACATAGTCTGAGCTTAACTCGAGGTGTCAGGTCCACATTTAAGGTATCCTGATCGAGGTGCCTCCCACGAGTGCCTAATCTACACTCGTCTGAACAAATATTAGTACATCTGTTTACCCAGTTAGTGCATGCTAACCCGGACGAGGAGGGTCAATCCTATATGTTACCATATACTAATATTCATGCTACAACGTATTACCAAACTATGCTGAGGAGGGCTTTAAAATATTAGTGAGATAACTCATGTAGTAATTGTTTGTTTTCGTACTTACGTTCATATAGTTAAAATAAAATGAGCAATGATATCACACCCCTGAGTAAAACAGTAAAATAGGGGCTATGAGACTTACCTGAGTCTTGAAGTGTTTATCTAAATAAACTTGAGTTGATTAGCCGAGTAGTGATGTCCGAAGACTTGTAACCTGAGGGTGTCCACGACACGCGATGGTTATTAATTGATTAGGTATCTTAAAAGACTATCTTGTAGTTGCTCGTCCAACTAGAATGTCCAAATGACTACGATTTTGTTGATTAACTTGAGTTTTGAAAATGTGTACGGCCTGTTGGTGATTGTTTGTAATAATAATCTCAACTATTATTATTATGATTTTGAAGTGTTATACTTAAAATGTATGTTCCAATGTGTTTTAGAAGTCGTATCGTATTCGTGTTTGATGTTATACAAGTTTGACACTTGGTGTGAAATGTATTTACAAACTCTAAGTGACGGGGGTCCGAGGGCAGCGCCCCTAGTAAGCGGGGTTCCAGGGGTGGCAACCCCTAGAGGGGTCTAAGGGGCTGGCCCCTGGTTGGGGTCCAAGTCAGCTCAAAATATATTTATTTCTACTACATTGCTTTGGTGAAAAACGCATCTGGACTTGAATTTGGGTGAAATCAAGTGATAAAATTTTAGGTCTCGACACTTAGTAAAATCTGTGCTTTCTTGGTTCTATTTTATGCGACACAGTGTGCGACATACAGTTTTGTGTCGCTAAGTGCGACATAAGGGTTTGTGTCGCTAAGTGCGACATCCACAATTTAATGCGACATAAGGTGTTGTGTCGCTATGTGCGATGGGAATAAGTTTTGCGGCATAGTGTTTTGTGTCGCTATCTGCGACATCTGAAGGTATTGCGACATAGAGGCTTGTGTCGCTTCGAGATTGGAGGTCATTTTGTGGTGTTATTTTGAGAATTAAGATGATGGTGGTGTGGTGAAGTTTGAGAGAAAGTGAGAGGAAAGAAAATGGAGAGAGAGAAAGAAAAGTGAAAAATCAGGAGGGGAGGGAGGGGAGGAAATCTCCTAAATTTTAATCCCACGCGTTTGCGCTCCGTGCGTTATTCGTTTCCCAGATCATTTAAACGTTTAAATATTTATTTTAAAATACGAATATTTATTAAGGTCTTTGTTGAAGTATTTCATCAAATACTTTTACTTGAGTTATAAAATATAACTTATTCTTGTTTCGGTTGTTCGCGCGTTTATTATTTTAATCGCATAATTGTAGTTTGTATGATACGAATTTGAGTTGAAATATTATCTAAATAATATTTTGGATAAAATAGAGTTATTAAATAATGTTATATTATTCAATAAAATTATTCACCAATGTCCGCATTAATTGAATCGAATTGCATTCGATTTGAAACTTGTATGATTTAATCCAATCGCATACTTGTATATATTCATCAATATATATATATATATTGATACATTAATTAGCCTAACACAAAACTAATTACATGTATTAACAATTGATTAGGCACTAATTACTAGTCCTAATTCGACGGGTGTCACACTGTCTGTATGAATATAAACTGTTTGTGAACTTATAAGCTAAACCTCTGCCCGTTTATCTATCCAACTTATGTTGTGGTTTAAATCCTCCTCCCTATAATCTAGCCAATTACTAGCAGTCGGAATTCCAATTATTCTGTGTATGATTGACAATGAACTCAACATGGATGTTATTCTCTTGATTGAAACATATCAGAGAGACACAGAGCATAAGAGTAGAGATAGATTAGGTTCATGTTTGTTTGTTGTATATCTTTGGGACATCTTCCGGGATATCCATGATTTACTCTTTAGGTCAGCTGGTATGATGCTAGTATACCATTCTTTTCCATGTTCTTGTTTGATTGTTGCTTAGATACTGTATCCTAGACATATTTATCCCATGTCACTGATTGAATAATTAGGTTTTCATGAATGATTTAGATATAATACATATAGATTAACATGCATGCAATAGCTGTGATGATTTATATTATTAATGATGAACAATACAACTGGTCGTTAGACAGAATTTCCCAACCGGTTCCGCGGGTTAATCCATGCTCATGTTTTAGTTCACTGAATAACTCATGCCATGAAGCATACGTCTCCGATGTTTGAGATTAGGGACCTGGATTCAAGGATAGTTGTCAGTTGAATTGGTCTGTACATTTGTTAGAACTTTTGGTTGTACACACTATAAATGTTATCCATATGACATATTATGTATCTGATTGTGTACAACTCTACGTTAGGTACGTAATAGGATTTGTCGCATCCCCAAGTTTATATGTCAGTGAAAGTCGGGTCGGGGCGCGACTAATCAGTAATCATCACATAGTTATGCCGAACGACCTCTATATGCGTCGTTTGAAAACATTTCAAATTACATTAATCTGAAAGAAATGTTTACATAGAATTGCAAGTTCGCAACTCAGGTTAGAGATTCTAGTACATAAATATATTACAAAAATAGTAATGTAGGGAAATCTCTTGTTGTTTATAAAACATACGACTTGAGCTAGTGCTTCCAAAGCATCCTACTGATGCTGTGAACATGAGAATGCATACTAAATAGGGTCATCATGACTATTGGTGAGTTCATAGTTTTAAGTAGTTGCATCATTTGATCAAGGCATCGTTATTGTAAATCACAAATGATGGCACCTGAAAGCGTCCGTGTCGTTGATGGTAACTAATCGGGCGTCAACAGGGGTTTTAAAATTAATAAATTACGGGGATTAAATTATATGTACTACCTACTCTGGTTAGTAAGCGGTAAGTATAAACTAAGATCGTTCTATGAATCAAAACGTGTGGGTGATTAAAGCTGGTGCTTTTAGTAGGGAAGTATTTAGGATGGAACAAAGTAGGTAGGTTTGGGGGTTTTTAAACTAAAGACAAATAATTAAAGTGCAGGAAATTAAAATACAGGAAAGCAGACAAAGATAAATATATGATTGCTAAGACTTTGATAATTAGCGTTTCGGGATGATAGATTAAGTAGGGGCAATACTTAATATAATAGATAAACTATTAGGTGTAAACTCTAGAACCCTACCAACTAAATTTCCCATTGGCATGTCACTAGGAACTAGGTTATCATGATTCTGATCGGAGCAATACACAAACTTCCAATACTTATCTACTTGAAAGATAAACAACCTATCTTGGTTTTAAACTGAGGTGCATGAATTAGCAGCGTATCGTCTCAAAGGTCCAACCGTTCTTAACCCCTAAGATAGTTTACTATTCTATTAGCATGCAGATTAATAACTTTGTATGTTTAGACCGCCAATTTTGTAAGACCTAGAGGTTTAAGTATCCTAAGTCACTTGGACTTTTACTTTCATTTCTAAGACTTATTTATGATTAACTAGATTCCGGTTTCTTCGACTTATGACTTAAATATCTCCTTTTCAAACAGTTATACATCCCTAGATTATTCGCAGTTTATTAAAACATGTTTCATATGCAAACCATGTCTTTCAGTAATTAGACAGTGTACTTTACATGGTAGTTCCACGGCTTCTTAAATCCAACACGCGGACAAGAGTAATTGACAGTGAGAATGAAACTCTAAACTAACTAAATGTAAAGCAATGTGGAAATGTAAACCTAATATATACAACGAATGGTTTCACTGTGTCTTACTTATTGCATGTCATGGGCACAGATAACTACTTACCATAATTAAGGTTGATCAGGTCCTAATTACTAGGTTGCAGTCACGTGGATAACCAGAAAGGGTACTCCATAGATGAAACTTAAGTTCATAAAGTCTTAACTGTACAAGGGTTACTAATTCCTATTTTATCTGAACGTGTTTTATGAACATTACTTTACAGTGTGTTGACTTTCGTAGGATATACCAGTTAGTTGTGAAGTTGTATTATCCTTTCGGAATTCCAACTGTTAAACCAGAGCTGATTCCAGTGATATGACTACCTTCGGTCATTTATGACTTCCATACATTTGTACTTCGCTTGAACGCGTTTCCAGTACTATATCGAATAAATAGTCGAATAGGGGCCATCGTATCACTTTACGATTATCGTACACTAATTATATAATGTCATCCTTACTTATAATTATCTACATCATCAACAATTACAATAATAAATGACTCACAATTCATGGAAACAAGTAAATCACATACCAAGTAATAATGCATATTTAAAACACGAAATAAAACAAGTATGATAAAGGTTTAGATATCACCCGGAAATACGTATTATTATGATTGACAACTCTTTCGCACGCACAAAGATTAATATCCAAATCCCTAGCGTTTGTTCTAGCCTCTATATTCATCCGTAGATTAATTACAATAATCCTAGGATGAGAAAAACTATAAAATACAAGAGAATTTGAGAAAGTGGAATTTTGTGATTCCAAGAGTGTGTGAGTAGTGAGGTATGAGGTGTGTCTTGAAATGAACCATGAGACTACTACTTATAGTTGAATATGGGTGCATGTTAGCATCTTGAGGCCTATGTTAGCAAAAGGTGGTAAAGTTGCTAGCACATGTACCCTAAAGCGCGGAAAGGTCTAGCACATGTACCCTAAAGTTGCGGAAAGGTCTAGCACATGTACCACGCGAGTATGAGCAAGGACGAAAAAGTAGCCGGGGGACAGGGGAGGTGTAGCTAGCGCCGCCACCCCTGCTGCCGATGGCGGCTGCCATGCTCCTGCCCCGGTTCGCCGTCTTTCGCTTCGTTTCTTAATTCGTGTGTATCTTCTTCGTTATGCGTCCGTTTTCGTCGATTCTTTTTGCGTTGGATTCATTTTTCAAAAACAAAAACTTTGATGAAAAGAAATCTGTGAAATGTTTCTCTAATCTTTTAGATATCTTGTGCGAATCGTTTGAATCTTCCGGTGTACATAGAATCTTCGTTCTTCATCCGTTTTTGTTGATTCTTCTTCTGTTAGATTCGTATTTTGAAAACAAATATCTTAGATAAGAGAAATCTCATTGATGGGTACTTTGTCTCAAATCTTGTCTCGAATGCCTTGAATCTTCAATTGCATGTGGAATCTTTGTTTTTCATCCATTTTGTTTGATTTTTCTCGTGCAACTTCATTTTGACCATCTTGGCAAAGTTTCATTGATTTGTACATTATCTGAGTTTATTTGCCAAGTATTTTTCAAAATGAGAGAGATATCGGTAGTAAAAATGTGACTTTTTATGCGAGATCAAGTATCCCACACTTAGAACTTTGCTTGTCCTCAAGCAAACTCATTCATAAAAGACCTTTAGAAAGATTCTAGTTACACATATCTTTCAGAAATACTATTTCCAAAGAACATAAAGCTCCAGTTATGAAAGAATTCTTATGAGAGACGAAGGGTTTATGGAATTTGATACTTTTTTCAAGCAACTTAAATGGTAATCATGACTAGGCAATCCTCGCAATGGGTCATTCAAATCACTCAGGTGCTTAGGGTTCCTACTTGCTAGTGTCAATCACTCAGACAACCAGTCATGCATCATTCTCATCATAGGCTTGATCAAGAATCAAATCTCCATCACTTTGGATGAGAACGGTACTAATCTTTCAAGATATCTTAGAAATTCGTTTCTTGCAGCAATTTATATTTTTGAAAAATAGAGGTTCTTAAAGAATGTTTCTTTTGAATCCAAAAAATTTGAAATTTTCTCAATTTTTAGACTTTTAAAGAAAATATTGTTTATGTTACGGATAAGAGGTTAAACTTTCGGTTGCAGACCGTATATCCGACACTTAGAGGAACATTGTCCCTAATGTTTGAATCTATGTATTGAACACCTCTTGTCGAAGTATCTCACACTTAGAGATTCTACTTATTTTCGGATCGTTACGTAAGTGTAGTGTGGTTTGAGAGATCCCACACTTATTTTTGGAATATCGGATGAAATAATCAAGGCATTAAATGAATAGAAAGTTTAGAACGGATTACCGCTTCATGATACGTTGTGCGTACTATCGTCTACTTGTCAGAAGATTGCTGGTTTGCAGTTTTCGGCTTCCGACATCCTTCATGGCGTGGTCGACAGCTTCCTCCGTTATGGTTTTCGATAAATAGTGTTTGGATTCAAACAAACATGCCACTCAATAATCAAATAATAGCTGCTAATAAGAAAAGTAAAGTGACAGATTAATAAAGTAATACCTGAATAGAGGTGATGTCTATGCATCCACAGTACATCAAATACAAATAGTAATAATAAAATCTAGTACAAAATAGTAAGAAGTCAGAGAGCGGAGAAATCTATTGCTCGGCTGGTGGTGCTCGTGATACTGCTGATGAAGATCTAATAGGTGCATGAAGAGTCCCATCTGATGAAGAGTCATCTTCATGTTGGTGTTAGGTGCCTCTATCCGATGCATCCTGGATAGCTCATGTGTCTGTAAAAACTCCATCATATATCAACTGTTCAACAAATTGCCCTGCAGGCATATCAAAACTGTCAAGTGGAATAACAGGCGATCCCTGCTGAGTGTGTCCCCTGAATAAGTATGTCTATCTATGGGAGGACACTAGGGCCTGTACTACGATGGTGGGATCGGACTGTCTAAGACTCCTGCGGCTCTGTGAAGTTGCAACTCGCCTAGAAACTCTGGATCTGCCGCTATCTCTCGAAGTCTGTACCCTGGCTGAACTAACTACTGAGGGGACAGACTCTCTCATAATAGGAACCTGTGCTGGAGGTGGTTGTGGTCTAGGTGGAACTGTCCGAGGAGGTAACCCACGACCACGACCTGGATATGAGTGAGGTGTCTGAGCAGGAACTGTAGAGGGATATATGTGTGGTGGTGCTCGACCTAACCCGCATGGTATGTCTGGAAGTGGGATCACCAGCATCTCTGCAATTAGCTGTCTCATAGCCCTGTAACATCTTACCTGCATCTGTATAAGCCAGTACCAATAGTCTGGCCCTGGAGGTGTCCCGTAGTGATAGATATATCTGGGTACCTGTACTCTGGGGGCTGGGGTAGAAGTCCTGCCCTAACAGGCGGTGGTACTACTGGTGGTAGTGCAACTGGGTCTACAGGATCATCCTCATCCTCATCTGAATCTCTGGCTCTCCTGACCGCTTTCTCTTTTTCGTCCCTCTAGGTAGAACTAAATCTGGCACCAGGGTGTCAACACTATCGGGATGTCGTGCTCTAATATAGACTGTGCCATCTCTCAAAATCTTGATTATCCCCATCATTCTCAGAAACTCATAGTCTATTGGTTGGGCACTCCAATTGGGTAGACTCTTGAATTTATCCACTTCTGCTATTCTGAGCAGTCCCATTTTCTAATCAACCTTGTAACCACAGGGCCCATGAATGACCTTTTTGAATCATAACTCTTTTCCTCAAGAATTCGCTGATTAACTAAGTGGGCAACCTGAATGTTCCTCCTGCTTAGGATAGATGCCATCAAAGCAACATCAAACTCGGGAACTCGACCATTAGTCATATGTTTCCCATCAATCGAACAGGCCAACAGCTTGTGTATAATCTGTAGGACTGGGTCTCTGAGTTGGGTAGCTTTAATACCCGAGAAAAACTTCATTGGCGACCAATGACTCCATGCCTCTACGGGCGTAGTTGTGAGGGAAACTGTGGTGGCTCCACTAGTGAACAGAGGGGATCATATCTCTTCTGGAGTGTAGAGATCTAGGTGCTATGCAAACTGAGCTAGTGACAATGTAGGACCCCTGTTCCGGACCTAATCGAATCCCTAATAATCAACCGTAGTGCGGAATCCCACGATTGATAACAAAATGTTAAACGAATAAACACTAATCAAACACAAAGTATATGATTGATTAACACAAAACCGATCAGCTTATATTACTTATAATGATTACAATATACTCACACTGATCACAAATTCGTCAACCTCAAACCATGAGCCATACAAGACTATTTATACTAAACCTAATCTGGCCTTTGCGACACAAGCTGTGTCGCCAAGCCGACTCATGCGACACAAGATGTGTCGCCAGGTTGACTATTGCGACACAAAGACCTTGTGTCGCCAAAACACAAAATGTAATTAAGACAAACGTTATCAACTAACTTAACTACATATCAAACACATTACAGACTTAGACCAACTGACAGACACACTAAGATGCACCAACAAACTCCCCCGTGTCTTCAGCTTGGTCTTCAAAATTTCTTCAATTACGCCCAGCCTGTAGAAAACCTGCCTCCAGCATGAATCCCATGCGTAACACACACAGTCACCACTTTTTGGAATTGTCTAGCTAGAATCGAATTCACAACATTTCTTACGTTGAAGCGAATTGGATTATCAAACAACTTCCTCAAGCCTTTCTGTGACAAATTAATCAAGCTCATAGGATCAAAAACTTTAAATTGAGCTTTCTTTAGACCATAAAGCGAAGTTCTTTCTGGATGCTCAGATTCTGGAACAAAAATAAACACAGCTTCGCCTGTATGGGGATCAAGTTCCCAATAATGAAATCTTCTTAGAAAGTTAAAAGGAACTGTCTCCAATGGTATCTCAGTTAAACAATCAGCTGGTGGATAACGCATTTTGCAAATTGGCTGCATTGTAACTGGATCAAGTTTCTTTTTGTATATGAATCTCTTACCAAGAGTCGGTTTGATAAAATTATATCTTTTGCTCTTCACTACATGACGCAAAACCGTCTGTACAAAATCAGCTCTTGAGTCCCTAGTTGAATTTATCAATTCCAGTTGAGCTAGACGATTTATTTCTCCCTTTGGCAATGTACTCAGCTTCTTAAATGATCTTTTGAAATACTGAATGCCATCACTCCTTTTAATCATGAAAATACCTTTGTAGGTTTTCCAGCTTTTAATAATTCCTATATAATTCCCATTAACCTTATATGTCTTGCAAGTAACGGGAACATATACATCAGGAATAAAACTTATCACAGGCCGCTCAGAGGTCGAAGTAGATATAGTATCAGAAGCCGATGTAGTTTCTGGAACAGTTTGCGAAGTTCCAGCTGGCTCTGTTTCATCTTCCGAAGAATCAGTCTCGATTGTAGGAGCATCGTCATAGAATTCATCAGGACGCATTTCCTCTTCTTCAATCTCAACATCATCATTTGTTTCGAATTCAGGTTCAGATTCCTGATTTACCTCATTGACCATTTGCTGAATAAAAGATAGATTAGCATTTGAAAAGTCTACAGCTAACGGTCTTGGTTGACCTGGAATGTCATCAACAGAGAAATAATCCAAACGAAGAGATTCATTACTATCAAAAAGATTTACATTTTCATCTACATTATCCGTTTGTGTTCCGGCTGAAGCCCTAGATGTTGTTTCTATGGCACGCAGGCCTGACTCCCCCGGAACGACAGCTAGGGATTCTAGTTCTAACACCCTAGTATTCAAAGTAGGAACCAAAGCTGCTTGTTCTTCTAAAACTTTAATATGAGCAGCCTGAACTTCCAACACCGATGCCTGAGACTGAAGCAATTTAGCTTGATTATCCATAGTCTGCTGCATCTGATCCATTCTTTTCAACAATTCCTCAACAACCGAGGGCAAAGGTTGAATGGGAACCTCAACACGGGGAATATCAACCCGTGCTCTCGAAGACGACGTAGAAGTACGACGAATAGACTGAGGTGGAACCCAGTCTTCATCATCAAGATCGGCACTTCTTGGTCGTTTGCCCAGATCAGGGCGAACATAACTCGAACCAGCACGAATACGACGTTGTATTCTTTTGTACCGACGAGGATCAAAGCGTTGAATATTTCTCAACGCATCTCCGGAGGGGATATTAGGCTGATCAGCCTGTTCGCCAGCCTGGAAATCCTCAATTTCCTGTAACAGATCATCGACCTGTATTTGAGCATCATGGAGGTGTAATTCCTCCTCCTGAATTCCCTGCCCAGGTGCAGGCAAAACATCCATAAAACCATCATCGGGCGGTGCGACATAAGCGTCATTGATTATGTGCCCAAATAACGGAAAGTTGCTATTCGCATTCGGACCAGCCGCACAAACCGTCCAGATTCGGACGTTCATGGGAGTAGGTCATAAGCGTTCGCGAGCATTCTGAGGAAGGCCAGGAAGCTGACTGTCAAGAAACAGCTGAATGAAACGTGGATATAAATTCCAACGCTTATCCCCGGCGTTAAGATTATCCACCATAGCCCGAAAGATATAACCAGAAAAGTTAAAGGGCTTATTGTAGATCAAAGCCAACATGGCAGAAGCCGTAGAGTGACTAATGCCATCAAATCCTGCCTTACGAGGAGAAAGGCAAACGATAATAACGTGCATCAAGTATCGCCAGACCTTAGGCAGATGCGCCTTGCGATATTGGTCGTTGGGTACCCCTGGATAGCCAAGACGTGTCATAGCCCCGGCAATAAACTCATTGCCAAAAAGAGTAGGCATCTCTGTAGTATCTCCGAAGTGAAAGAAATCATGAATGACCTGCTCGGAGATAATAAGTTGACGATCTCCAACAGTATAAATAATTCTGGTGAATGGCAGGTCGGAGTTGATCACTGCGTTTTCCCAAAAATGAGCCACCTGATCCTTGTAGATAGTGGTTGTTGCAGTAATAGCAGTATAAATGCGAGAGCGGCGTAGAAATGCCACCATTGGCCTATATGATGCAGCCGTATCCTTTGAATCGTCCAAGAATGCCACAATGTTGTGACGTGGCTCCCATAAAATATCAGCATCTGCCATTGCTGTGTAAACAGAAGAGATAAAACTTGCAAACAGTTAGCGTTAGCAGATTTAATCAAAACACACAAATCAGTTTGATACCAAATGCGACACAGAGAATTGTGGCGCAGAAAATCTGCGACATAATAAGGATGTGTCGCTTAGGGAACAAAATTGATTTTTTATAAAGTTAGCGACATAAAGAATTGTGTCGCTTAAGATTAATGCGACGGACAAAGTTATGTCGCAGTTAGCAATGTAGTCGAATTTAATCGAAAATAGGCGACATAATGAGTTATGTCGCAGTAAGCAAGCCAGCGACGTAAAACAATTGTGTCGCAAAAATGATGCGACATAAAAGATGTGTCGCATAATAGTGGGCAAATTCACATAAATAATACACAAAGAGATAAAATTCGCACAAAATAAGGGTTTCATTGATAATTAAGAATAATACATAGTTATGATTACAAATTATCACATTTTCTAAACCCTAAACCCTAAACCTAAATAGTGTTCTCAGATACTATTAATACAAAGAAAGCCAAGATTCAAGACAAGGCCAAGCTAAGATCCAGGACAAAAAGCCAAGATTCAAGACAAATGGCCAAGATTCAAGACAAGGTCAGGCTAAGATCCAGGATAGTGAGGGGATCCCACCAGACCACCAAAAAAAGAAGGTAGCCGATCAAGCAAGAGTGCTATCACGACACCTGAATGCACATAAGCTTCCACGACCGTAAGAGAACCCTCGTAGTCGCGGAAGTGCAAGACATGATAGTCTTTGGGCAGAAGCAGTGAATACAGGAGTGTATAACACCGTTGTCCTGAACGAAGTCACCTGCCATGGCTATACCATAATTGGACACAAGTGAGAAATAGGCTAAGGTAAGTTAAGCGACATGAGATATGTCGCAAGAATATTTGGCGACATAAAAGTTATGGCGCAAGAGAGTATTTAGCGACATAAGAGTTATGGCGCAAGAAGACAATTAGCGACATATAATTTATGACGCAAGATGACATTTAGAGACATAAAATTTGTGTCGCAAAAGGAAGCGACATAAATTTAAATTGAGAAAACCTGCGACATAAAACGTTATGTCGCAGGTTATGTCGCAATGACGAACTGCAAGCCCCAACCCAGAAAACCCTAACTTCTAATTTGGGGTTTTCGAAAACGAGACATACCCTAGGAGCCTTCAAATTTTCCGGCTCACGAGTTGATGCCTTAACTAGCTCAGGCATACTAGCAACAGGTTTATGAGACTCATGTTTAACAATTTCGGCCGTATCATCTTGATGATACTCTGTTGGTGGTGGAACTTGATGAAAACCTAGTCCCTCCTTTCCAACATGAGGCCTACTGATCCTTACTTTAACAGGTTTGACAAGTGTTGTATCTACTTGAGGAACATTAGGTACAGAATCTTTGATGATTTCTTGCTGAGGCATAGGCAGATAATCTTTTGGAGGTGGGACATGGTGATAACCAAGTCCTGCCTTGCTCTTAGTATTTGTCCTTTGCTTTTGAAGAATTTCATCAAAAACGAGAGAGGATGTCGAAAAATTTGATAATTTTCGATTTAAAGTAAGAACTTCAGCCTGTGAATCAACAAGTTCCTTTTTAACAAAAGTTAACATATCAACATAGCTTCCTATTTCATCTTGTTGTTCAAAATTTTTGGCTTTTAGTTCTTTCTTTTCTTCAAAAATAGCCGTTAATTTCTTCTCAGATGCCTTATAACTTTCTTTCAACATTTCATTATTTTCTGTTAATTGTGAAATAGTAGTATTAAGGCCTTCGTTATCCTCTCTGCACCTGTTTAACTGATTAGTAAGTTTGATGCATGACACACAAGATAAAGGTTCATCATCTACCTCATGAACCTCAGCCATTAACGCAGTATTCTCGTCTTCATCATCAGCTGCATCTGACCAGCTGTTGTCCCATGGAGTTTCTGTCAGCATTAATGCAGCTGACACCATGGCTTTCTCTTCAGCCTTACTTGGTGAAGGTTTGGTAAGACCAGAAGATGGGGTCTTATTAGTCTTTTCACATTCACGAGCAAAGTGTCCATAGTTCTGACACTTATAGCACCTCACCTTCCCTTTATTAAAACCGATTCCTTTTTCACCAGGATTATTCACGGACGTTCTACCGGTTTTCTGCAAAAAATTCTTCACTCTCCTCGTCAGCATAGCCATATTCCATTTTAAATCCAACCTCTCCATTTCTTCTTGATCAATTTGACCAAAATCCTCATCGGAAAAGTCACCAGCACAAGCTAAGAACGCTGAAAAAGTGGAAGAATAATCTTCACCAGAAGAGATACCAGAACTCTGAAAATAAGTACCACTTGATGTAGTACTTGCAGAAGCATTTCCACTAGCATTGCTAGCTATAAATGCGGTAACAGTAGGCTTGCTTGAAGATACCGGAACATCAACTCCATATAACTTAGGATTCTGGAGATGAGAAGTAGCCTTGGTCTCTTTTCGTTGTATCTCTAGAAGCTCAGCTTCAATGTGACCAATGAGATCTTCGAGCTCTATATCCATGATATCTTCATCTCTTTCCATCAATAACACTCGAGTATGCCACTTCTTTGTAAGTGAGTCCAGAAGCTTCTTATTTACATCGTTACGCCCAAGAACTACACCTCCTTCTATCAACTCAGTGACCAGTTGGGAATATCTGCTACACAGATCTTCTAGAGACTCATCCTGAAGCATATCAAACACTTCGTACTGCTTCTTGATTAGATCAATCTTTTTCTTTTTGTATTGATCACTGCCACCACACTTTTTCTCAAATGCTTTCCAAAGATCATATGCAATCTTATGTTGTCTCATTTGTCTCATAATAGGTTGAGGCAATGCCATTATGATTGCAGCATGGGTTTTCCTTTCCATATCAAAGGCTTTGTGTTCCTCAGGAGTCATTGATTTAATTGACTTCTCAGGAGCTGGACCATTAAAGACTCCTGTTCTCAGAGGACGTTCATATCTTTCCTCTAAGTATATCATCATTTCAGGGTCATTTAATCCAACATAAGATTCGAAGCGTTGACGCCAATCTGAATAACTCATCCCTGGCATATACATTGGAGGTTTGTTTCCAGATCCAACCTCATTGTTCTGTTTCAACATTGCTCCAACTGACTGAATAGAGTGTGCTGAAGATGATGTCATTTTAATTAACCTGCAAAACAATTGAAAACACAAATAGCAAACTGTTAAGCGACACAAATATGTGTCGCAAATGATTAAGCAACACAGAGATTATGTCGCAACAGATTATGTCGCAACTAATTATGTCGCAAAAATAAGCAACTGAAGAAAAACCAAATGTTATGTCGCAAGCTTATGTCGCAAGCTTGTGTCGCAAGCTTGTGTCGCCTAAATTAAGGCTTATGTCGCAAATCACAGTAAGCTTGAGTCGCAAGCTTATGTCGCCAAACTAAAGGCGTATGTCGCAGTAACTCTAGACGCGACACAAAGGTTATGTCGCAAAATAGTGTCGCAGAAACGGCTGACCAGCGACCAAAAACCCTAAATTCGAAAATTCTCGATAACCTAATGAAAATTTACGATTGGAGGACGAATAATAACTTCAATATCTTCCAGAAACACCAAATAATAATTTTAAGCACTTGTCAAAGAAGATTCTAGCTCAAACTTGTTGTATTTATCCGAGAAACTTGTCAAAATGGATTCAATAACACCAAATCCTGAGATTTTGGCTCTGATACCACTTGTAGGACCCCTGTGCCGGACCTAATCGAATCCCTAATAATCAACCGTAGTGCGGAATCCCACGATTGATAACAAAATGTTAAACGAATAAACACTAATCAAACACAAAGTATATGATTGATTAACACAAAACCGATCAGCTTATATTACTTATAATGATTACAATATACTCACACTGATCACAAATTCGTCAACCTCAAACCATGAGCCATACAAGACTATTTATACTAAACCTAATCTGGCCTTTGCGACACAAGCTGTGTCGCCAAGCCGAATCATGCGACACAAGATGTGTCGCCAGGTTGACTATTGCGACACAAAGACCTTGTGTCGCCAAAACACAAAATGTAATTAAGACAAACGTTATCAACTAACTTAATTACATATCAAACGCATTACAGACTTAGACCAACTGACAGACACACTAAGATGCACCAACAGACAAGGTGAACAAGCTGCCCATATATTGAAATGTAATCGAACCACTACCAACTCTACTCCCTGGCTCAAATGTATACGTGGTCATGAACTCGGTAATCATCTCCATGTATACTGGCTCATCAATGCTGAACAGTCTTTTGAAAGACTCAAACTGCTGACCCTCTACTGAGTAACTGAGCAGACTCAATAATCTCTGTCTAAACCCTAATGTCTGCAGCTTATCCCAATCTATATATCTGAAATGGCCAAATGATTTATCCCTCCATATACGTGCCATCCGGTCGTACTCGGGTGTGGCACTGAGGTAGGCAAGAGATCCTGCAAGTGGTCGTGCTGGGTTTAGCTTTGATTTCTTCATGGTACCTGAGAACATGAGAGATTTAAAGTAATGGATTCTTAAGAAAGAGCAAATTTAAAGATTTTTAAAATTTCTTTAAGAAAATTCAAAATAAGGGCTTTAAATTTGTGAGAATCCAAAGATTGCATCAAATATCCAATGTTCCCAAGCAACAAATAATTAGTTTTAATCATACTAAGGTGACATGTAGTGTGGTTGGTAATCAATATATGAAAATGTAAAGTCAGGAAATGGTGATAGCTTTATCGTGAAATATTGTTATTTACAAGTTTGGCGTTACTCAATCTTTGAAATGTCAAGATTTCACAATTCTTGGTCATATCGTTATTAGTAGGGTTTGACTTTTCAGGAGTTCAAGTTGAAGTAAGGTTTTTGAATAAAAATGATTTGTAAAAAAAAAATCAATACTTCAAGTTGACTTTTCAGGTCAAAGCTTTCTTCAAATGATATTTTCAAGTATCTGCATGCCAAAATTATAACTTATTCATGTATACATGATCTAAACTATTTTAAGCATTTCCTAATTGGTAAACAAGCTAGGTTATGCACAAAAAGTTATCATACCCAGGGTCTGGTTTAATTCAAGATTTTTATTTTCAGAATGATGATTCTCTAGTTATATTGCCTATTTTGACTAGTCAAGCAAGTACAAGCATCCTAGTAAGCAAGAATGGTCAAGCAATTTTAATCCATTTCATCAATTCATGCTAGCTAGTTAAATTTTTGTTGACTTAAAGAGTCATTTGCAATTTACAACCATAAACTAACAACATGGTACAATTATCATGGAATAATCATTCAAAGCTTCACAATTAAACTTAAATACCTAGATACTAGCATGGTAATAGCATGTAATTGTTCTAAGCATCTAAACAAGAACTTTTAAGTTTAAGGTGGGTTTTGATGATCATACCTTAGTTTTAATGAACAAAACTTGAAAATGATTGTACAACCGTGAAGAGCATGCAAAGAGGAGTTCAAAAGATACAAGATCACAAGTTTTGGTGGAGTTTTGATGGTGGTTTGAAGGTGGTGTGAGTGTTGGCCGAATTTTGGGTGTGGGGAGGGAGGAAGAAGAAGTTTTCTACTTGCTTTTGAATTATGGAGATGTATGGAAGGTTTAGTGGTCCCTAGGAATATGTGGCATGTCCTTAACTACCATATTCCTTACACATGGTCCCTAGTGTACTCTAGGGTTAAGACTAATGCTTCTAGATTAATTCCTAATGTCCTATTAATCGTAAGTACGAATCTTAAGTATACTTATTGTAACTAGTTACTTGTTACGTTATAAATAATTTAAGAAACATTCAAATTCTTGTAGGAAAATTATAATCAATCTAAGATATTAAACTTGGTGTATTTTTGGGTGTTTTAAAATTTTTGTCTGACGCGGGTCTATGTACACGTTTCGGCTAAAAGCTTGAAATTGCGTATTCCTTTCAACATGCGCGTGTTTTTCAGACAATAATAAAGGGGCAGGCTATATTAGCTAATGTCTCTCAGCAGGATGCCCCACACGGAACCAATCGAAGGAGATGAGAAGGTATCGTAGATTGAAGTAGCAGTAGCTGGTCGTAGTTACTTTATATAAAAAATGGATTTAAGCTATTTAAAAACTTTTTCTTAAAGGTTGCTTTCAAGAATTTATTTCTTAATATATGTATACTAAAATACGCTCTTTTAAAGTCACGAGCCTCGACCTTTTTGGAGAGAATTGTTTTACGATTCGTTCCGATCCCTGTATAGGGAAAGGGTTGAGATTTTCTCCCTTAAGCGAATGTTTTTAGGCACGAAACTTTTTGAAAGCTCCAAAATGACATTATAAATTAAATAATAATGACTATTCTCTATTTTCCCTAGGACTTTTCGTTCCTCGTATCTAATATTGACAAGATCGCTAATGAACTTATTATAGACCTTCCTTATCTTTTTAGGGTTTGACAAACCGTCGCGTGGTCCTTGGTCTTTATAATTTAGATTGTGAGTGAGTTCAGTCATAACTTCTAGAAACACTTTCTCTTCCTACGAATCAGGTTCTCCGGTTGTAGATTTAACTATCCTAAGGAATTCACTGATTTTGGCTTTTTGCGCGGAAGTGAAGGGGTATTTGGTAAAGGCAAAGATTCGAATAAACTTGATGTGAAGTTTTTTTCTTTTAGTGAAGAGGGCTGTGTCGATTCTTTTCTTGGTGGAATCAGGAAAAACATATCGCAATTTTGAGATCAAGTAAGAGGCGGGGTCAACAAAGAATGGAATTTTACCAGGATTGATGATGGGAATCATCGAGTCCCGTTCTATCAAGAACTCAAGTTTCTCGATCATTGCAGCGACATTATGATTAATTAATATCATAAATATTGGGAGGAAATCCATGTCGGCAAATGATTCAAAAAGTAGATCTAAATCTGATTTGAACTTTAGTTCTTGGTCTCAGAAAATTGTGAAAGTGCTCTCGCATTCATTACTTGACAGGCGAAGAAGTAATTCTACTTGTTTTTCTAAATTGACAATAGTCTCTCGTTGTTTGTATGAAAATGGGAGGTCGGCATATTTTAATTTCCTAACGAATGCTTTATAGACATCTACCCTACGGGAATGATTGAAAGAAGCAACGAGGTGGCGTTCTTCAAAACAAGGTTGTTCTGACTCTACTGATGGAACCTTATCCACCACTCGATAAATGGTGTATGTGTGTTCATGTGAAAGGAATGGAGAGATGTCATCATTGCAAGAATTGGACATAGTTTGGGTATACACTGATGTTTCAGGAATGAGGGTGATTAAGTCACGCAATTTCGGAGGTTTGACTTCATAATCATCTTCGGGGAGATAATTGAAGTGGACATAATTTGGTAAATTAGATGAATGAAAAGTTGGAGAGCGTTCTTTTGGAGATGATGCAAGGTCAGGTAACTGATCCGTGTTATCAAAATCTAGGCAATATTTTGGAATGGAAAGTGTCGTCCTAAATTCTTCTTGGGTGTCGGAAGTTTCCTTAGCTTTAGAGGAAGAAGGTGAAAAGAAATCAGATCCTATCTCTTTTTCTAAGTAGTTAAAGAATTCCGTATCATCCATTGCCTTCAATTCATCCTTTGAAACGAGGCAAGAAGTGGGTTTTCGAGTTGTCATATTTAAACTAATATTGTCCTAATTAACTAATACTTAATTAATACTTAATTACTTAAATTAACTTTCGAAGAATTTATGAGAAGATTTCGATCGGAAGGATCTCGTAAATACTACTACTTAAGGCGGCATTGAATCGTACATTAACGATTCTCTGGCAACGGCGCCAAAAAATTGATGGCACCCGAAAGCATCAGTGTCGTTGATGGTAATTAAAATTTATAAATTGCGGGCTTAAATTATATGTACTACCTACTTTGGTTAGTAAGCGGTAAGTATAACCTAAGATCGTTCTATGAATCGAAACGTGTGGGTGATTAAAGCTGGTGCTTTTGGTAGGGAAGTATTTAGGATGGAACAAAGTAGGCAGGTTTGGGGGTTTTAAACTAAAGACAAATAATTATAGTGCATGAAAGTAAATTGCAGGAAATTAAAATACAGGAAAGTAGATAAAGATAAATATGTGATTGCTGAGACTTTGATAATTAACGTTTCAGGATGACTGATTAAATAGGGGCAATACTTAATATAATAGAATAATTATTAGGTGTAAACTTTAGAACCCTACCAACTAAATTTCCCATTGACATGTCACTAGGAACTCGGTTATCATGATTCTGATCGGAGCAATACACAAACTTCCAATACTTATCTAGTTGAAAGATAAACAACCTATCTTGGTTTTAAACTGAAGTGCATGAATCAGCAGCGTATCATCTCATAAGTCTCACCTTTCTTAACCCCTAAGATAGTTTACTATTCTATTAGCATGCAGATTAATAACATTGTATGTTTAGACCACCGATTTTGTAAGACCTAGAGGTTTAAGTATCCTAAGTCACTTGGACTTTTACTTTCATTTCTAAGTCTTATATATGATTAACTAGATTCCGGTTTCTTCCACTTATGACTTAAATATCTCCTTTTCAAACAGTTATACATCCCTGGATTATTCACAGTTTATTAAAACGTGTTTCATATGCAGACCATGCCTTTCAGTAATTATACAGTTTATCAACAATCACAATAATAAACTACTCGCAATTCATAGCAATAAGTAAATCACATACCAAGTAATAATGCATATTTAAAATACGAAATAAAACTAGTATGATAAAGGTTTTGATATCACCCGGAAATAAATGCGTAGCAGCGTATTATTATGATTGACAACTTTTTCGCACGTACAAAGATTAATCTCCAAATCCCTAGCGTTCGTTCTAGCCTCTATATTAATCTGTAGATTAATTACAATAATCCTAGGATGAGAAAAACTATAAAATACAAGAGAATTTGAGAAAGTGGAATTTTGTGATTCCAAGAGTGTGTGAGTAGTGAGGTATGAGGTGTGTCTTGAAATGAACCATGAGACTACTATTTATAGTTGAAGATGGGTGCATGTTAGCATCTTGAGGCCTATGTTAGCAAAAGGTGGTAAAGTTGCTAGCACATGTACCCTAAAGAGCGGAAAGGTCTAGCACATGTACCCTAAAGTTGCGGAAAGGTCAAGCACATGTACCACGCGAGTACGAGCAAGGACGAAAAAGCAGCCGGGGGACGGGGGAGGTGCAGCCGGCGCCGCCACCCCTGCTGCCGGCGGCGGCTGCCATGCTCCTACCCCGGTTCGCCGTCTTTCGCTTCGTTTCTTACTTCGCACGTATCTTCTTTGTTATGTGTCCGTTTTCATCGATTCTTTTTGCGTTGGATTCGTTTTTCAAAAACAAAGACTTTGATTAAAAGAAATCTCTAAAATGTTTCTATGATCTTTTAGATTTCTTGTGCGAATCGCTTGAATCTTCCGGTGTATGTAGAATCTTCGTTCTTCATCCGGTTTTGTTGATTCTTCTTCTGTTAGATTCGTATTTTGAAAACGAATATCTTGGATAAGAGAAATCTCAGTGATAGGTACTTTGTCTCAAATCTTATCTCGGATGCCTTGAATCTTCAATTGCATGTGGAATCTTCGTTTTTCGTCCTTTTTGCTTGATTTTTCTCATGCAACTTCATTTTGACCGTCTTGGCAAACTTTCATTGATTTGTACATTATCTGAGTTTATTTACCAAGTATTGTTCCTGAATGAGAGAGATATCGGTAGTAAAAACGTGACTTTTTACGCGATATCAACAAGATTTAAAGTATTGCTCCACCGCGATATTGTAAAAGTAAATAACAATGTTCATATAGTTGTATTGCTCTACAGCAATATTCACAAAACTGTTGCAGTTGTATTGCCCTACCGCAATATGATGAATGCAAATCACAAGTGTTAAATGGTTGTATTGCTCTACCGTAATATAATAAAAAGTAAATTAAGAGTGTTAAAGGGTTGTATTGCTCTACCACAATATGTAAATGTAAATCACAAGATTGAAACGTTTGTATTTCTTTACCGCAATTTCGTAATCATTTGTGTATTAGTTTGATGCAATATCATAATCGTTTGTATTGCTTTACCGCAATATCGTAATCGTTGGTATTGTTTTACCACAATATCGCTTTGTATTGATTCATCGCAATATCACCTTGTATTGCTTTACCGCAATATTATTTTGTATTACTTTACCGCAATATCGTTTTGTATTGCTTTACCGCAATATCGTTTTGTATTGCTTTATCGCAAGATCATTTTGTATTGCTTTACTGTAATATCGTAAACATTTTGTGTATTGCTTTACCGCAATATTGTAATCATGGTGTATTGTTTCACGGCAATATCGTAATCGTTGTGTATTGCTTTACAACAATATCGTATATGTTTTGCTTTGATTATAAGTTCATACGTTCAAAACATGACCGGAAGTACGTTTGTGAAACTTGCTAGTACCTAAGTCTAGCACACTCATTATAAACAACAATTATGCATTTTCGGTATTTGTATTCATAAAACAGTGAAAAGAAAGCATGCATTCTCACCCCCAATAAAAATAAAAAACAGTCAAAAGTGGGGCTATGAACTCACCTATGGGTGCTAGCGTTCCTAAAAGCAAAAGTGGTTTCCAACAGTGATGTCCTAGCGCCCTAAATGCGTAAGGTCATATGTAAGTAGATGACTTAACAGTCTATCTACGCTAGTTATCCACTCAATTAGTTATGCACTAAAGCAAAATTGCTATTTCGTTACACCAAAAAAGTGTGATGATATGCATATATTCACACTTGATTTTTTAATGTAGGTGTGATGAAAGGTCAAGTGACCATAGGGTATATACGGTGACATTAGCGATTTAGTGGCCGTATCTATTTAAAATCAGTAACCAAAACCATAAAATGTGTGACTAATTAGGTACGAGTTTATTTTAGTTTAATCAGTTTTAGTGACTGTAAACACTTTATAGTCACATGAGCGGTTTTTGAGAGTAGCTATTGTTCGTCCTTTGGCTACATGAATATATAATAAATGTGGCATTTGCGATTTTTTAGTCACACAACAAATATATTTTTAGGGAATTAACATACAATTAAGAAAAAAGTGCCAAAACTGTTAATGAGTGTGACCATATGATTGGTAAAATCTAGTAAGTGTGTTTTTGTGTGACTATTGTTTATCCAATGGCCACGTGAATTTTGTGTTTGTGTGATATTTTGTAATATTTAGTCACACAAGGCATATTTTTTTGGGGGATTTAGTCACATACAATTAAGCAAAAAATGGCCAAAAGTGATAATAATTATAGCTATATGCTTTTTAAAGTCAAGTAAGTGCGTATTTTGTGTGACAATTATTCATACAATGGCAACATGAAATTTATGTTTGTGTGGCATTTTGTAATATTTAGTCATACAGTGCATGTTTTTTATGGGGATTTAATCACATACAATTAAGAAAAAAGTAGCCAAAAGTATTAAAAAGTTTGACCATATGCGTTATAAAGTCAAGTAAATGCATATGTTGTGACTATTGTTCATCCAATGACCACGTGAATTTTTTATTTGTGTGACATTTTGTAATATTTAGTCACACAATGAATTAAGTAAATTGCTAAAAGTGTTAATAGTGTGACTATATTATGTGAGTGAATCTTTTAGCCACATTTAAGATATATATAATGTGTGTAACAATATGAATTATATATATATATATATATATATATATATATATATATATATATATAGGGGAGGGATCAGTGGGGAAGTGGTAATCGAGGGGGAAGGGGGAAGTGAATTATGACCTTTGGATCAGTTCATTTAAAATAAAACATGGAGGGGTATACTCGTCATTTAATAATTCCAATGAATTTAGGAAATGTTTCATTAAAATAAATTACAACAAAAAAGGAAGCTGTTAGAATAGAGCGTAACAAAATTAGAGCATAAATCTTATCGCAGAAGAATTGAAATGTGAATTTGTCAACAATTATAGTGTAAAATTCATCAAAAATCATTTGATTGAACCGGTATAATACTTCAGGAATCGATTTCTTTGGGTTAAATGAAGAACATAGAAGATTGCATAAAAAAAATTCTGGATGAAGAACAAAACGGTAAGAAAAATACAAATCGAATCTTTTTTATAACTTGTTTAGATTTTAGTTACAACTTCACAACTTAATTTTATGAGATTTATTGATGTTGAATCATGTAACAACGCCTTGGTATTGAAATATGGTGAAATTTATGGTTAGGAATTGAAGAAAACAAAAATAAGAAGCAATACATACACCTAAATTTTGTTTTTGAAGTATATGATGAAATTGATGACCAAAAATGCTTCTGTGAATATTCAACATCATTTATGTAAGCTGTAGTTTGCAATTTTTGGTTTTATTTTCCATAGTTAAAGTTATTAGTGTTCATCATTTTTTTTATCTCTTCTATATAAAACTAGATTTTGGTATTGGTAGATGACTTTTATTTGAAAGTTTAGTATTGAATATACTTCAAAATAATGTTTTTTGTGATTTATTATTGACTAGTTTTAATGATTTAGAATTTTTTTGGTATGAATATTATCACTTAATATTCATTCAAATGAATGTTATCACTTAAGATTCATTATCGAGAAGGACATAGTCAAGAGAACTTTTGCTCATGTTGATTGTCATATTACAAAGTATGCAAAATATGTTTTCATCACAACTAAAGCTACTGATATAATGTTTTTCTGTTGATCTAGCAAATCATAATAAAAAAAATGTCATGGTTGACTTGAAGCTTGTAAATGTTGTCGCAAGGATGAAGGTAGTCGCTTTTCTATGAATCTAATGTATTATATAAGGAGTTGAATGCTAACGTTTACAGTCAAACTTGGGAATTGTATTAAAATTTAGAATATTAGGTAAGTTGCTAATTTAATTGGTTTCAATGATGTTTTACATGAAGATATGCAGTGTAATTAGAAGAATTAGGGTGTCACGTAGGCTGCGAACTTAGGGGTGGTTACTCGTATCAAGGGAGTAACCGTTAGTGAAGATGATCGGGTGGACCCAGTGGATCCGTCAGTGATTCCACTACTACCTTTAAAAAAAAAAGGTTTGAAGGCTGACTTTTGTAAGTCAAAATGTTGGATTGAACGCTAAAGCTATTTCTATAGTGTGTGGGGTTCTAAATTGATATACGTTTCTACAATTTTACATAATAGGTTTGTTTCTGGGCTGGAGTGTAGATGAATGCTACTTGTCTATGAACTCTAAAGTTGTCAGAAGAAAATTAAAATTCATCAAGATGATTGGTAATGTTAATACCTA
The DNA here is from genome assembly GCA_963422505.1 of Pseudognaphalium luteoalbum. Classification (NCBI taxonomy): domain Eukaryota; kingdom Viridiplantae; phylum Streptophyta; class Magnoliopsida; order Asterales; family Asteraceae; genus Pseudognaphalium; species Pseudognaphalium luteoalbum. Next base: position 58,358,132 of record OY730196.1, read on the forward strand.
TTGATGATCATTTTTTTGGCTGTTGGATCCAATATTGTTAATCCAGATTCATGATCTTTTTTTCCTTAATATATGTAATATAGTTTCTCTGATTGATATCCGTTACCGATGAATGTCATCACTTAATATTCATGAAAATGAATGTTATCACTTAATATTGTCAAAATGAATGTTATAACAACTGAAACCATTTTTTTTTTTACGTTTACTTATGAGTATTGTCACTTAATATTCATCTAGATGAATGTTATCACTTAATATTCATCAAAATGAACATTATAACGATTGAAAGTAAACAATAATATTTATTAATGTATGTTATCACTTATAGTGGGATGATCCAGGGGAAGCTCTTTTATGTGGGAAAGGGGGAAGTGTAATATTAATCATGAAGCATCTTAACTTTGTCAATACATTTGTCAAAATTTAAAAAGTGAAAATTAATAAATGTTAATCAGAACTGAGCTATGAATGTTAAGCTTCACTGATAAATTTTTTTGTAGGCTATAACATCAATTGATGAATTTTATATCCAAATTCGTTAATATTCATCATACTGAATGTTAACATTCATCATGAATGTTAAATTTAAATTAATGTTATTATTTAAAATTCATCGTGAAGAATGTTAATTTAACATTCACCCAGATGAATATTAATGTTTTATTAAATAAATATTCATAAACTAATGTTATGACTTAAAATTGAATTTCATATGTGAATATATTCATTATAGCATCGATTTTGATTATTATATACAAGTAAATTTAACTTTATCTTTAATATTTGAATTGGCGAAGTTAAGATGCTCCGTGATGAATATTACACTTCCCTCCTTCCCTTAAAATTTTTTTCCCTCTTGAACCCTCCTTATCACTTATATTCATCCAGATGAACGTTATCACCTAATCTTCGTTATCAATGAATGTTTGACACTTAATATTCATTTAGATGAATGTTATCACTTAATTATCATATAGATGGATGTTTTATCACTTAATCTTCATTATGAATGAGTGTTATTACTTAATATGCATTATCAATGAATATTATCATTTTATATTAATTAAAATGAACATTATAACATTTGAAATTAAATTCTAACATTTATCAATGAATTTTATCACTTAATGTTCATTATCAATGAATGTTAATGATTAATATTTGTTATCAATGAATGTCATCATTACATATAAATGAAAAAGAATGTTATCTTCTAATATTCATCAAATGGACATTATAACAACTGAAAATCAATTATAACATTTATCAATGTTAGATATCACTTAGTATTCATCTAGATGGATGTTATCACCTAATGTTCGTTATCAATTAATGTTATTCCTTAATATTTGTTATCAATTAATTTCATAACTTAATATACATGTAAATGAATGTTATCAATTAATTTTCATCACAATGAGCAGTATAACAAATAAAACTAAATTATAACAATTATTAGTGAATGATATCACTTAATAATTCATTCAGCTGAATATTATTACTTAATTTTCGTTATCAATACATTTTATTACTTAGTATTCGTTATGAATGTTATTACTTAATATACATGTGAATGAATGTTATCCCATAATATTCATAAAATAGAACATTAATTATAACATTTATTAATGAATGATATCACTTAATATTCATTCACCAGATGAATATATCTACTAATATTCATCAAAAAGAATGTTAAGTTGAACAATTGGAATTATATTATAACACATTAATGAATGTTATCATTTACTGTTGTCTCACGCACCGGTCGTTGGAATTTACAATGGTGATGCAAGATAACAGTGGATTTTAAATTTATAGAGCTGGGGTCTAGGGATACTGTTATTGCTAATCTAAGGGCTAGAAAAGGATAAGTATGACCTAGAATCGTTCTTCAAAGCGCGACAAATTGAAGCTAGGGGATTTAGAAACTTTTATGTATTTAGCTAGGGAGAAAAGAGTTGGTTTTGGTTTTGGTTTTAGATTTTCTACTCTAAATTAAATTAAGATAAACTAAAAGGTGGAGGTTACTTCGGGCGTTCAGCAATTGAAGTGATTGTCTATTATGAAGTGGTTTAGGAATTGTTTAATATGGAGAGTTCTAATGAGGATAAGTTCGTAAGTTAATGTGAGCTATCACTGCAATCCTTCTATTGGGCTAACGCGGAGGTGTTCACAATCAGGCAAATAGAATGTCACGTGGGTTGCAACATATATTAAAGCATACATCGAAAGTTCTCTCAAATGTATACCCATATTATCTGACAGTTAATCTCGAATCCTATTCCCCAATCTCGGTCGTCAGAGATGTCCGAATCATGGCATAATTTGTTGAATAAACAATCTTATGAACGAGGTTTACCCTCATCGGAATAGGTTGGACTAACTGGTCTAGACGGCCGAATAATAGGTCATCACTTATTTGTACGGATTATCGAAATTACTCAGGTATGCAAGAATACAGGGATGATTTGTACTACAAAAGGAAACTTAAGTAACACGTTTGTTATTCGATTCATAATATAACTACCTTCGGTCGTTCTCGACTTCCATACATTTGTACTCCGCCGTAGGAGTTTCCAGTACTATATCAGAGAACAGTCGAATAGGGGCCATCATATTACTTCACGATATTTAATGCCAATTGTATTTCACTATTATGATGATCCTAAGGCAACAATCAAACAAGAACATGCAATAAGACGATCAAAGCAACAGTTCAATATAAGCATACAAAGGTATTATTTAAGTCGAGGATATTCTGAAAGTTGTCTCAAAAATATCGTCTAGATGAATTTAATCTTAAGTACCTCTATTCCCATATTCCGTGTCTCTTGGATCCTATTTTGGTCTAGAGAACACCGGCCATGCCGAGCTCAGTGATTCAATCTAACATAGTATAACTAAGTGACCTTTATCCTATGAGTTAGCTACGTTCATTTTTGGATAAGGTTTTAGTCACAACATGAGTTGGGCAGATAAACGATAAAGATTTAATTCCTACATCTATTTGTAATATAAATCATCCACAATCTCATAACATACAACACAATTACATATTTAAAACTTTCTAAATTACTATCATAGCAGACAATTGAGTTATCTAGTTAATCATGGCAATTCTAGCATGCATATTTAAATTTATAAAATAAAGAACAAACATAATTAAATATAAAAGATAGATTAAAACCTGAAAAAGGCGTACAATAACTCGTAGCTACAAATGCGTCCCGGAGCACCTCCATACAAGTCTTCCTAGATCAGTTAATTAGCTAGTATAATTAACTAAGGAAGAATTACAACTAATGTTACAAAGAAAGAAAAAGTGAAAGTATGTGATTTCCAAGGTATGGAAGGTGTGTGTTCTCAAATGAACCAAAGCCCTCCTATTTATAGGTGAAATCCGGCTCACATTAGCATCTTGGGGAGCACATTAGAAAAAGGTGGAAAAGGTGGTGCAACAAATACGTACTTTTGCGGAAAGGTGTGGCACCGGGTACGTACAATCGCGTAAAGGTGTGGCACCGGGTACACAAAAGGACCAAAAAGCGGAAACGGGATAGGTGGCAGGTGTCCGGCGCCGCCCTACCTGTGGCCGGCGGCAGCTAGTAGGTGGGGCTGGCCTACCCCCACCTCGGTTCGCCGTCTTTTGTTCCGTTTCTTAGTTTGTGCGTATTTTCTTCGTTTTGTGTCCGTTTGCGTCGATTCTTTTTGCGTTGGATTCATAATTAAAAAACAAAGATTTTGATATAAAGAAATCCCAGAGATGAGTTTCCTATCTCCAGATATTGCATACGAATCATTTGAATCTTCCGGCGGGCATAGAATCTTCATTCTTTATCCGTTTTTGTTGATTGTTCTTCTGTTATACTCGTATTTTGAAAATGAACATCTTGGATAATATGGATGTTGATGATCGGCACTTTTGTCTTTAAATCTTGTTTTGATGCCTTGAATCTTCAAACGTGCGTGGAATCTTCTTTTTCATCCGTTTTGCTTGAATTTTATCGGGCATCTTCATTTTGATCTTCTTGGTGGATTCTCATTGATTTTGATGTTATTTGAGTTAAAATGCTCAGAATCGTTCCAGAATGAGAAAGATATCGGTAGTAAACACGTGACTTTTTACGCGATATCAAGTATCCCACACTTAGAATTTTTCTTGTCCTCAAGCAAATTGTCAGAAAAACTGCTTCGAAAATCTGGAAGGGTGTCTTCGTATCCTGGAGAACTTTGATTCCTGTAGGCTGGGTGAAAAGATTTTAAACGGGGTTTTAACCTTTGATGCTTTCCCAAACTACTGGTTCTGACGAGCTCTCTTTTCAATCTTCGTGATGTAAGATATACATGATTGGGGCCCTCACAGGTGGTCACTCAATTCACTCAAGTGTATCGGGTTTCCTAATTTCTAATTCACTCAGGGGCCAGTCATGTAGCTCTTTTGTCATCATAAGCTTGGTCGAGAATCAGATCTGCAATACTTAAACGGGGACGGTGCTAATTATCCCTTAGACATTTGTAAGAGGGTAGAGATGGTTATGGAAGAAGGGTTTTGTAGGTGGTTTAGTGGGGTTTTGATATAGCCTAAGAGTTTGTCTGTGATGACTTATCTTTCACTTTTTAGTGATACCTATTTTTGGATTCTCTCTTTGAGAGTCTTCTTTTCATGTTTTCATTTGAGGAACCTTCCCCTTGGCATTAAATAATCCTTGGGTCTTTTAGTTCTTTGGTTCCTCCTGGCAGCTTTGTCCTTGCTGAATTTTGCTTTTCTTCGGAGTTCCCCTTCTTTTTTTGGATGGTATTTTTATCCTTCAGGGATTTCAATGTGTTTATTGTAGTAATTCTTCTTGACAGAACAGAAACTTAGGCTACGGCCAAGAGATGTAAATGAAGGGTTGGCTTCCTAAAGTGAATTTTTGAAATGAAAAGGCTAGGGCTCAACAAGTTTTCTACTTGATCTTCAATGCTGAAAGTGAGCATTGGTTTGGTTAGGCTTGAAAACAGGGATTTTTAGGAGAGGCTTTTATCCTAGTAAATATCAAGATCCTCTAATTGCACCTTCGTCACGTATGACGCCCATCTTTGTAGTTTCGAAATGTATTACTCGAGCAAGTTCTAACTTAAAAGGCATACATCGGCACACTCTCAATCGAAAAGTGAAGCATTAAAGATAAATGCTTTTATATGGCTCAAGATTCCTCACTTGTTTTGGTGGTTTAGTGCCTAGTCATGCGATTGCTTATTTTGAAACTTTGTTTGAAAGATTTTCAAAGAGTTTTACCCGTTATCGTCGATTTCCCAAACCTTTGAAATTTTGTTGACCAGAAATACCCTTTTTGGACTTTCCTTGATTCAAAAATTTGAAAATTTTGCTGAGAATATGAGTTTTCTAAAAGGATTGATCAAAAAGTTTCACTTTTTAAAGGAATAGCCCTTATGTTGCACGCTAGTATGCCAATAGTGAATACTATTGTTATCCCACACTTAAAAAAACATTGTCCCTAATGTTCGATTTCTAAGTTAGGTTAATCCCACACTTAGAATTTTGAACGAGGGTCAATATTTTCGAAGTCATTCTCTGTTTGTGAGTCATAATCCCACACTTTAGATTTTTACTTAGAGTTTTAGTGTGTTTATCAAGTAAGGTTAGAAGAGATACTTCCTCATGTTGCGTGCACTGCCACTGGATTTTATGGACCAGGTTCGAGTGTGTGAAATTACTGGAAATGGACCAGGCTCATTAGAAATGAACTTGTTCCATAATTTCCACGTCAAGTTCTGCATAATAAATATCCTTCAGGAAACACAAATGTCAATACATGTTAATACCAAACAGAAATAACATAACTGATAATAACTAATCCATGTCAGCATAAAGTGCCTCCCAATCGGTGAAGTCATCATCCATAAAGATCGTGTTTTCAACGACCGATGTAGGTGATGCTGACTCCTCGATGGTATAGACTGGAGACGCAGTCCAATCCTCTGGATCCTGAATCCAAGCATCTACTGCAGTGATCTCCTCCTCTAGTGGGTTCGTAAGAGTGGGGTGGTCCTGCGCAGTCAAGTCCCAAGGTGGGAATAAGTCCCACGGTGGAATGTGCGGAGCGGGATCAGGTCCCATCTGAAAAGGGCACACAGGTGTGGAAGGAAGGCCCAAAGCAGTGTGGATCTCAGTGATGGCAGTGTGCTGGACCTTGAGGGCTCTCAGTATCGACCAAGTGACAACAGGGTCAGTGGTAGTCACCCCATGCTGAAAGGTGGGTACTTGGGAGGGCCTTGCAGTCTGTCCCTTGGATTGGTGAGACGAAGGTAACCTGGCATGGATGGAACATAAAAGGAAGTTCTCCTGAATGTTCACTTCCACCAAGTCTGCCAAGGTCTCGTCCAACTGAGGGGACGGTGACTGTGATCCCCTGATGGTCCTCATGCTACTACCCAATGATGTACTCCGGGAGTGATACATGGTACGTGAGCGTCTCTGACTGGGGGCTCTAGCTAGATGCGAACTCATCCTGTAAAATACAAAAGGTCAATGGTCTAAACATAATCATTAACCTTTCATAAGGCGGGGTACTGCATAAGAATGGATTAGATCAAACACAAAAGTAAAATTAATGCTTGAAAATATAAGATAGGCTTGGGATGCCTACCAAGAGCGCATTGTTTATCGAGTCTCATAGCTTGACTAATTCATACCTACTATTCTATTAGGGTGGTTCGTAGTTATAGACTTCCTTGGTTGTGGGAAAGTCTTCTACGTAGTGTTTTAAACGGTGACCGTTTACTTTGAAATTCCCGTCTGGGGCCTCGAGCTCGATGGCACCATAAGTAAATACTTTAGAGATTGTGAATGGACCGTTCCACTGTGTTTTGAATTTGCCAGAAAACTTCTTAAATAGTGAGTTAAATAGTAGAACTTTATCACCTGGATTGAAGCGTGTAGGGCCAAGCTTTGAAGCGTGGAGCAACTTGGTTCTTTCTTTGAATTTGTAGGAGCTTTCATAGGCTTGATCTCTTAACTCTGCTAGCTCATTCAGTTGCATTTTCTGGTGCGTTCACGTTATCGTAGGATCTAAGCTACAGTTTTTTAGTGCCTAGTAAGCTTTGTATTCAAGTTCAATCGGGAGATGACATGCCTTTCCATAAACGAGCCTATAGGGGGTTGCTCCTAATGGCGTTTTATAAGCTGTCCGGAATGCCCATTAAGCATCGTCTAGCTTATCTACCCATCTCTCCTTGTGTTGACCAACTGTTCGTTCCAAGAACCTTTTTAGTGCCTGGTTTGTAATTTCTGCTTGCCCATTTCTCTGTGGGTGGTAGGCCGTAGACGTCTTGTGGGTAACACCGTATTGTTACAATAGTTTCATAAACTGGGTATTGCAAAAGTGCGTGCCTCGATCGCTGATGATCGCCCGAGGGGTTCTAAACCGACAGAATAGCTGTTTTAAGAACTTGGTTACGACCCTTGAGTCATTTGTTGGAAAGGCTTGAGCTTCGGCCCATCTGGATACGTAGTCGACAACTACCAGAATGTATTCTTTTCCATATGATTTTGGAAATGGTCCAATGAAATCTAATCCCCATATGTCAAACATTTCACATGCTTGGATATTCGTTAACGGAATTTCGTTACGCGTTGTGATATTTCCAAACGTTGGCAAATATCGCAGCGTTTTACCAAGTCTTGTGCATCTCTGAAAATAGTAGGCCAATAGAATCCTGAGTCGTAAACTTTCTTTGCTGTCAAATTGGCTACGTGATGTCCTCCGGTAGGTCCGTGATGGCTTTGGTGGAGTATATGTTCGGCTTCTTTCCCATCGATACATCTTCTCACAATTTGGTCGGGACAGACTTTGAACAAATATGGATCATCCCAAAAATAATGTTTGACGTCGCGGAAGAATTTTTGTCTTCGCGATGATATCATCCCCTTTCTTGTGATTCCTCCAACTACGAAATTGGCAATGTCTGCAAACCAAGGATCGTCAGTGAATTGTGAACCTTGTATTTGTTCTCCTAAACTCATTAACTGCTCCTCTGGAAATCGATCTTTAATATCTCTTTTTACAAGTTGTTCCATTGATGAGTTTTCAAGTCAACATAAATGATCTGCGGTGATAGATTCTGCTCCTTTCTTATCTTTTATTTCGATGTCGAATTCTTGTAGGAGTAGAATCCATCGTAACAATCTGGGTTTGCGTCTTGATATCGCATAAAAAGTCATGTTTTTACTACCGATATCTCTCTCATTCTGGAATGATTCTTGGCATTTTAAACTTAGAAACGGTACAAATTAGTGATATTATGCCAAGATGGTCAAAACAAGGTTGCACGACAAAAATCAAGCAAAATGGATGAAAAACGAAGATTCCACGCACGTTTGAAGATTCAAGGCATCAAAACAAGAATTCAAGACAAAAGTGCTCATCATCAACATCCATCTCATCCAAGATGTTCGTTTTCAAATTACGAATCCAACAAAAGAAGAATCAACAAAAACGGACGAAGAATGAAGATTCTACGTACGCCGGAAGATCCAAACGATTCGTATGAGACATCCAAAGATGGGAGACATATTTTTGGGATATTTTACATAAAAGTCTTTGTTTTTGAATTATGAATCCAACGCAAAAAGAATCAAAGCAAACGGACGCATAACGAAGAAGATACACGTGGATTAAGAAACGCAACGAAAGACGACGAACCGGGGCGGGGGTGTGCCAGCCGCCGCCGGCCACCACCAGGCCGCCACCGGCCACCTGGTGGGCATCGCCGGATATGACACCCGATCAAAATGGGCCAAAATTAGCCCCTAATTTAAACCTAAATCATTCGTACTCAATACGTGATTAAACAAAAATTTTCGGATATTATATATATAAATATATATATATAACATTAAAATGATTATTTAATAATCACATACCATCAAATCTGAAAGAACACGCAATCTCAAATACGGACGTTGGTGCAAAGCATTTTTAAATAATGTATTATCGATAAAAATAATAATTATTTACTTGGTTGCAAATTTAAACACATTTTGTACACTGAAAACTATCCGTCAAAATTAGTTGAAGCAAAGATATATTTGTATATCTCATTAAAGGTATTTTTGTAAAATACTTCGAATAAAAAAAAATACGATTTCATTTTTAGAAATTTATCATTTGAAAATATTATACTAGTTATCGATCGGGTACAAAAACACGGGCATTTTGTACTGCGAATGGAGCCAACCAACTCCAATAATTGGAGTTGGCCGGCTACTCCTTCTCCTTCTTCTTCATTTTCTTTTTCCTGTTCCTCCATCTCTTCTCTATCTCTTGGTCTCTCTCTCGGGTACCAACAACAACAACAAAATCAACACCTACAAGAGGAGCAGCAGCAGCAATAAGCATCATCATTATCATCATCTTCATCTCCATCATCTTCTTCATCTCCATCAACATCATCATCACCATCCGACCTCCATTTTAATTGTAAGGAATCAAACACTTTTTCATAAAGTTTTCGTGTTTAAATAAAATATATAATCATGTATTAGTGTTCTATCAAGTAGATTATATCCAAAAATCGAATCTATACTCGTTTTGCCAATTGATTTCGCGAACAGACCTGGAACTGGTACCTGAGCCGAACGGCTGGATTTCATCAGCCGAACGGCTGGGTTTCCTCAGCCGAACGGCTGGGTTTCCTCAGCCGAACGGCTGGGTTTCCTCAGCCGAACGGCTGGGTTTCCTCAGCCGAACGGCTAGGTCCTCCATAGCCGAACGGCTGGACCTTTATAGCCGAACGGCTGGAATACTCAAACAGAACAGTTTTTGTAAAAATGCCGAAGAATTTCACAAGTGTTTTCAGAGTAGCTTCTCGATGAAAAATTTATTATAACGGTTTGGGCTAAAAGTCACACGGTCACTCGAAAACGGCCCAACGATCAAGGTTATGTGCCATAGCCTAGGCGGTTTTAGGCCTTTCGGGGTCGTCTAGGGGTCGAAAAATGGCATATTTCAGTTTTCGGACCCGTACCAAATTTTGTAACTCATGAAATAAAATGTAACGGATGTGACGAACTTGAGTAACAACTAAACTTATACGATACGACTTACACATGAAACACATATACTTTTATAAGAACAACAAATCATGTATAATAATAATAGTTTGAAATTATTATTACAAACCATCACCAACGAGCCGTATACCTTTTCACAAACTCAAACACAAACACTTATATGGATGGTTTAGTTAAACATCCATTTACTCGTTATAATCTCACATGTTTAGGACATTAGGAGATTACCATTGGAACAACTCACGTACTTAGGATTGCTTGCTCTTCAGGTGAGTCTCACAGCCCCACTTTTACTGTTTTTAAACTTGGGGTGAGATACAATGCTTACTTGTTTTCGTGATCACTGTTATTCGGTTAGTTAATTTAATTATTAACTCTGTTAAACATGTTGGTTATCATTATCGGTCTTGATTTTCATTGTTCGGGTATTGCATGAGTGTTTTAATACGAGAAAGTCCTCATCATCGCATGGTTCGTTAAATTAATAAGGCGCGATTACTAAAAGATAGATCTATCATGGGAGTGACGTCCCCGTCCGGGTTGCTAGCTACAACCATGTACAAACGGGCATTTTAGTAATTGTTATGGGTGTTGACACCGTTCAGGAGGCACAAATCGGGTTAGGCCTCGAACCGTGGCTTAATGCAATACAAATGGCATTGTCGGTAACCTTAATTGGTTAATCATAGTTCAGTAACCTTACTGGTTTAATCATTGTTCGGAAATCTTAATTGGTTTATCATTGTTCGGTTGTATTATTTAATCTTTATCGGTATTAAATCGTCGGATAATCATGTTGATCACATCAATGTTTATGTTAAACCTGTGAGATTCACCAGCTTTACAGCTGACCTTTTAGTGTTGTATTCTCAGGTGATCAGTAATAGTAGGATGGCCCTCAGGATAAGCTCTCTACTTACGAGTCGCATGCATCTATTTGGACATGAAGATTTTCTTGCATTATGTTTTGTATTAATGGTTATGTATTAAAATCTTCAAAATCAAATGTGAACTCGCTATTATTGTAAACTTATAACTTATGACTTAAAACTTTGTACTACTTTTGTAATATATTTATAAACGTCTCATGTAGCGTCGTTTGCTTGTAACCTCTGTGTTTGATTATTGATTAGTCACACCCAATATCGCCGCTTCCGCAAATCATGAAATTGGGGGTGTGACACCGGACACCTGCCGCCCGTCCCATTTCCGCTTTTTGCTCCATGCGTGTACCCGGTGCGCCACCTTTCCATGCTTTTTCGTACCCGATGCGCCACCTTTCCATGCTTTTTCCTACCTGGTGCACCACCTTTCACCCTTTTGCTAATGTGTGCCTAGAAATGCTAACATGAGCCACATTTCATCTATAAATAGTACCCCTTACACCTCATGACTCACACACACACACTCTTACACTCCCATACACACTCTCATTCATACTTTCACCTCCATTTCCACTTTCTCACTCTAGAAATTCTCTTATAGTCTAGGATTATTGTAATTAATCTACGGATTAGTATAGAGGCTAGAACGAATGTTAGGGGTTTGAAGATTCATCTTTGTACGTGTAAACGTGTTGTCAATCATAATAATACGTTGCTGCGCATTTATTCTGGGTGATATCTAAACTTTTATCATACTTGCTTTATTCCATATTTTAATTATGTGTTATTGCCTGGTATGTGATATTTTTGTTGCCATGAATTGCGAGTAGTTTATTGTTGTGATTGTTGATGATGTAGATAATTAAAAGTAAGGATTACATTATATAATTAATGTACGACAATCGTAAAGAGATATGACGGCCCATATATAGTACTGGAAATGCTTTAAGGCGAAGTACAAACGTATGGAAGTCGGTAAACGACCGAAGGTAGTTATATCTCTGGAATCAGCTCTGGTTTAATAGTTGAAATTCTGAAAGGGTAATACAACTTCACAACTAACTGGTATATCCTACGAAAGTTAAAACACTATAAAATGATGTTCGTAAAATACGTTCAGATAAAATAGGAATGAGTAACTCTTGTAACATTAAGACTTTATGAATTCAAGTTTAATTTATGGAGTACCCTTCCTGGTTATCCACGTGACTGCAACCTAGTAATTAGGACCTGATCAACCTTAATTATGGTAAGTAGTTATCGGTGCCCATGACATGCAATAAGTAAGACACATTCAAACCACTCGTTGTATATATTAGGTTTACATTTCTACACTGCTTTACATTTAGTTAGATAGAGCGTCACTTTCACTGTCAATTACTTTTGACCGCATGTTGATGTGAGAAACCGTGGAACTACTACGTAAAGTACACTGTCTATCAATGAAAGGCATGGTCCGCATATGAAACACATATAACAAACTGCGAAGAATCCAGGGATGTATAACTGTTTGAAAAGGAGAGATTTGAATCATAAATCGAAGTAACTAGAGCTTAAATGAATGATAACAGGACTTCGGAATAAGAGTAAAGTCGTAATGACCTAGAATCCTCAAAACACCTAGTCTTACAAAATCGGTGGTCTAGACTTACGAAGTTATTAATTTATGTGCTAATCGAGCAGTAAACTATTTTTAGGAGTTAAGAAAGGTCGGACCTATGAGACGATACGCTACTGATTCATGTACCTCGGTATAAAACCAAAACAGGTTGCTTATCTTTCAACTAGATAAGTATTGGAAGTTTGCGTATTGCTCCGATCAGAATCATGATAACCTAGTTCCTAGTGACATGCCAATGGGAAATTGAGTTGGTAGGGTTCTAGAGTTTACGCCTAGTAGTTTGGTTGCCACATTAGTATCATCCCTATTTATTCTGTCATCCTGAAATATTAATTATCGAAATCTCAACAATCACATATTTATCTTTATCTGCTTTCCTGTACTTTAATTTCCTGGATTTTAATTACTTGTCTTTAGTTTAAAACCCCCAAACCTACCTACTTTGTTCCATCCTAGATACTTCCCTACCAAAAGTGCCAACTTTAATTGCCCACACGTTTGGATTCATAGAACGATCTTAGGTTATACTTACCGCTTACTAACCAGAGTAGGTAGTACATATAATTTAAGCCTCGCTAAATATAAATTTAAAACCCCTGTTGCGCCCGCATCACCATCAGAAATCACAACGACCAGTTACGGGTGCAACAAGTTTTTGGCGCCGCTGCCGGGGAATCACAAACATACAATTTAAAGCCACCTTAAGTAGTAGTATTTAGGAGATCCTTCCGAACGAAACCTTTCCAGGTATCTTTCGAAAGTTAATTTGAGTAATTTAGTATTAATTATTAATTTAGTATTAGTTAATTAGGATAGTATTAGTTCTAAAATGACAACTCAAAAACCCACTTCTTGCCTCATTTCGAAGGATGAACTGATGGCAATGGACGATACGAAATTCTTTGACTACTTAGTAGGAGAAATAGGATCTGATTTCTTTTCACCCTCATCCTCTAAAGCTAAAGAAACCTCTGAAACCCTAGAAGAATTTAGGACCTCACTTTCTATTCCAAAACATTGCCTGGACTTTGATGACACGGATCAGTTGCCTGACCTAACATCATCTCCAGAAGATCGCTTTCCAACTTTGCATTCGCCTCAAATACCAAATTTTGTCCACTTCGATAATCCTTCCGAAGAAGATTATGAAGAAAAAACCTCCGAAATTATGTGACTTAATCACCCTCATTCCTGAAACGTCGGTGTATGGTAACACTCTGTCAAATTCTCGTAATGACGGCATCTTTCCATTCCTTTCACAAGAACACAAATACACCATCTATCGAATGGTGGATAAAGTTCCATCAGTCGAGCCAGAAAAACCTTGTTCTGAAGAACGCCACCTCGGCGCATCCTTTAATCCTTCTCGCAGAATAGATGTCTATAGGGCATTCGTTAGGAAATTAGACTCCTCCGACTTTCCCTTTTCATAAGAACAACGAGAAAAGATTACCAATCTTGACGAACAACCCAAATTCTTATCTCGCCTGTCAAGTCATGAATGCGAAAGCACTTCCACCAATTTCAGAGACCAAGAACTAAAGTTTATAGCAGATTTAGATCTACTTTTTGAATCACTTGCCGACATGGATTTCCATCCAATATCTATGATCTTAATCAATCATAATGTTGTTGCAATGATCAATGAACTTGAGTTCTGGGTAGAACGGGACCCGATGATTCCTATCATCATCCCTGGTAAAATTCCATTCTTTGTTGACCCCGCCTCTTACTTGATCTCAAAATTGCAAGACGTTTTTCCTGATTCCGCCAAAAGACCTATCACCACTTTCTTCGCTAAACGGAAAGACCTTCACGTTAAGCTTGTTCAAATCTTCGCTTTCACCAAATACCCCTTCACTTCCACACAAAAAGCTCTAATCAGTAAACTCTTTAGAATAGTCAATTCTACAACCGGAGAACCTGATTCGCAAGAAGATAAAGCATTTCTGGAAATCATGGATAAACTCAATCACGATCTAAATTACAAAGACCAAGGAGCTCGCGACGGATTGTCAAACCCTAAGAAGATAAGAAAGGCATATAATAAGTTAATTAGTGATCTTGTCAATTTAGGATATGAAGAACGAGAAGCCCTAGGGGAAATAGAGAACAGTCATTATTTAGTTTATAACGTCATCTGGGAGCTTTCAAAATGTTTTGTGCCTAAAAACATTCGTTTAAGGGAACAAATCTCGACCCTTTCCCTACAGAGAGATCGGAACGAATCATAAAACAATTCTTTCCTAAAAGGTCGAGGCTCGCGACTATAAATGAACATATTTTTAATATTTAATATATATAATAAATTTTTGAAAGTTTCTGTTAAAAGAAGAAAACGTTTTTAGAATTTTTGCCTGAAAACATGCGCGCGACAAAAGAACGTGCAAAGTTAAGCTTTTAGCCAAAACATGTACATTCAACAAGTCCACGCTAGTCAAACAATTTGAAATTTTTTTTTTTTACCAAAAATAACTTAAGTTTAATAATATGGGTTGATTATAATCGTCCCGCAAAAATTTACGCGTTTCTTAAATTATTTATAACGTGGCAAGAAACTAACAAGTAACGAGTTACAATAAGCATACTTAGGATTCGTAATCATTGTTAGTAGGACATTAGAAATTAACCTAGATTATTAATACTAGAAGTACATTAGGGACCATGTAAGGAATATGGTACTTGGAACTAGGACATATATTCCTAGGGGACCATTAAAACTTCCTTGCACTCTCATAATTCAAAAACAAAGAACAAAAAAACATTTTTCTTCCTCCCCTTGCTCTCCCATGGCCGGTCATCCCCACACCACCATGAACCACCATTAAATCTCCATCAAACTCTATAATTTTGCGTCCTTTTGAATTCCCCGTTGCATATTATTCTCGGTTGTACATTCGTTTTGAAGTTTTACGCACTACAATAAAGGTATGATCATGAGAAACCTACTTTGAACTTTGAATATCCTATTTTATGAAATTAGCTAAGTTAGTAACTAGGACTCACTACTTTTCTGGCTTAGATGCTTAGAAATTACATATTACTACCACTTACCCATGTTAATTCACACATGTTTGACTTTATTAAAAGGATGAACTTTGACCTATTAATTAAGTCTATAATTTTGCTTGATTAAGTGTAGTTGTTAGGTATTTAAATGATCATGACGATTTGAATGATTACTCTATGTTAATTGCACAATGCGAATGAATTAGAATTAGCAAGTTTGACTTTTGAAAGTCAACAAAAGATTAGCTAGCTTGCTTAAATAGAATAGTGAATTAAGATCACTTGATAATTCTTGCTCACTAGAATCTTGTACTTGCTTGACTAGTCAAAGTAGGCAAAATAACTAGAAAATCATTATTGTGAAAATAAAAGTCTTGAATAAAATCAAACACATGGATGACATAACTCTTATTGCATGACCTAACTTGTTTACCAATTAGGAGCTGCTTGAAATAGTTTAGGACATATTTACATGTATAGTATATAACTTAAGCATACGGAGTTATCATTCGAAGTAAGCTTTGACCTAAAAATTCAACTTGAAGTATTGCATTCTTAAAACAAATCAATTGAAATTTTAAAACCTTACTTCAACTTGAACTTTTAAAAGTCAAAGCCTACCGATAATTATAAATTGTGAGATAATAACATTTTAAATTTGGGTAACACCAAACTTTGTAAATTAAATTACTTCACAATAAAGCTATTGTCATTTCATGACTATATATTTTTCACATATTAATGATTGCCTTAGTATTTGTTTAAACTGATTATTGGTCACTTGGGGACATTTGATATTTACTGTAATCTTTGGATTGTCATAAATCTAAAGCCCTCATTTCGAATTTTCCATTGGAATTTTAAGAAGTGCTTTAAATTTTCTCCTTCTTAAGAATCCATTACTTTAAATCTCTCATGTTCTCAGGTATTATGTCACCGAAGAAGAAAAAAAAAACTAAACCCAGCACGACCACTTACATGATCTCTCGCCCATCTTAGTGCATCACACGATCACGACCGGATGGCACGCATTTGGAGAGACAAGAAGTTCGGGCGTTTTAGATATGTGGACTGGGAAAAGTTGCAAAAATTGGGATTCAGACAGAGAGTAGAGAGCCTACTCAGTTATCCAGTTGAGGGTCAGCAGTTCGAGTCCTTCAAGAGACTATTCAGTATTGATGAACCGGTATACATAGAAATGGTCACCGAGTTCATGACCACCTACACATTTGAGAGAGGGAGTAGAGTTGGAGATGGTTTGATCACACTTCGATATATGGGAAGTTCATTCACCTTGTCACTAGCTCAGTTTGCACAACGCTTGGATCTCTACACACCGGAGGAGATACATTCCCCTCTCTTCACTAGTGGAGCGACTTCGATATCCATCTCGATCACACCAGCCGAAGCATGGAGTAGGTTATCATCAGCAAGATATTTCTCGGGTATAAAAGCTACCAGACTCAGAGATCCAGTCTCACAATCCTACACAAGCTGATAGCTTGTTCATTTAATGGAAAATATACGACGAGCGGTCGAGTTGCCAGATTTGATATTGCTATGATGACATGCATCCTCGAGAGGAGGAATATTCAGGTTGCCCATTTAGTTGCCCAGTGGATTCTGGAAGAAAAGGATTTTAGTGCAAGGAGATCATATATGGGTCCAGTAATTACAAGGCTGATTTGCAGGATGGGATTGCTTAGGACGGCAGAGGTGGAAAAATTCAAAAGCCTTCCAGGATGGAGTGCCCACCCGATAGATTATGACTTTCTTAGGGGCATGGATATACTCAAGATTATGAGAGATGGCACCGTTTACATCAGGGCACGATCATCGGACCCAGATAGTGTGGATACATTGGTACCATGTCTAGTTTTACCAAGAGAGGGAAGAAAGAGGAAACAACCAAAAGAGCCAAATAACTCAGATTCAGATGAAGATAAGGATGATTATGACGACCCAGTTGCACCACCACCAGTAGTGCCACAGCCTACTAGGGCAGGACCTTCCACCCCAACTCCTAGATCTTAGGTGCCCCCTTACATATACCACTATGGGACACCACCAGGGCCAGACTATTGGTACTGGCTGATGCAGATGCAGCTACGATGTTATAGGGCTATGAGACAACAGACAGCAGGGATACCCGTGAGCCCACTTCTTGACATACCTTGTGGATTGGGCCGAGCACCACCACACATATATCCCCCTGCAGTTCCTACTCCAGCACCTCACCCATATCCATCCCGTAGCCGTAATCTACCCCCCCGAACTATGCCTCCTAGACCACAGCCACCTCCAGCACAGGCTCCCATCACGAGACAGCCTATTCCATCAGTCGTTGAGTCAGTCAGGGTTCACACTTCGAGAGGCAGCAGGACATCCAGAGTCTCCGCTCGAACCATCACTGTTCAGAGTCCCAGGATTGCCAGACATACCATCCCTACAGTTGTTTTGCCTAATCCAGTATCTTCTCATAGGCAGACAGAACTATTCAAAGGGCACAACCAGGAATCACCAATGTACCTACTTGACAGTTTCGATTTGCCTGCAGGACCTTTTGTAGATCGGCTGATACAAAATGGAGTTCTGATGATCGGTACACTAGAAGCAGGGGCTGATCGAGATGCATCAGACAAAGGCACCCACTCTCAGCATGATGATTCTTCATCACATGAGACATCTCCTGGACCTATAGTATCTTTAGCTGCAATATCACCACCAGCCGAGCAATAGATTGCTCCGCTTTCTGACTCCTTTCTATTTTCTATCAAAGCAAGGGAAGCTGTGGACCACATGATGAAGAATGCCGAGAGCCATAAGCTACAAGCCGCGGACTAGCAGACTTCTAATGAGTAACCAACAACGTGCACAGCAAAAGCGGTACACCATTCCAAAACCCTCTACCCATTTAAAGAATTGATTATCTCATCCGATATTCCAACAACTAAGTGTGGGATCATCAAAACCACACTACACTTACGAAACAATCCAAAAATAAGTACAATATCTAAGTAATGGATACCTCAAAAAGAGGTACTAAACAAATAGATTCGAACATTAGGGACAATGTTCCTCTAAGTGTGGGATATACGACCTTCAATAGCAAGTTTTGCCTCTTTTCCGTAAGTCAAACAATATTTTCATTAAAAAGCTAAAAATGGATAAAATTTAAAAAAAGTTAGATTCAAAAACATCATTCTTTAGAAATTCTATCTTTCAAAATTATAAATTACAGCAAGAAACGAGTTTTGAAAACGAAACAAAACTGTTTTAGAATAAGATACGGACGAAAAGGGCAACACATGGCTAGGCACACATTGACAAAACATTCAATTCATGAGCATTGAGCCCATCATTAGCATTCATCTCTAAAATGCTTCACTTTTCATTTCATGTGTGCGCCGATGTATGCATTCAAATTAGAACTTGCTCTTGTAATGCATTTCGAGATCACACCAATGAATGCCATACGTGGCATAGGTACAACCCATCTTGATAACTTCTAAGGAATCCACACACCCTTCCACATCAAACATCCACCCACTCAACATTTAATCTTCACACCCAATCAAAACCTCCTATTATTCATCCCGAACCTATAGAAGTTTCATCTTCCAACAAATTCTCAAAGACACTCTTGATTTCCCAAGACTTTTACAACCCAATACCATTAGGAATCTTCCAGGCCATAAAATATATCGGTAGGGTCGGCATAGGAAAAGAAAACAAAAGAAAAAGAAATCAAAAAGATTATGCCGACACAACCAAGAAAAGGGCCAAGAAAAGAAAAATTCCAAAGAAAAGAGAAGAAAAAGGCTATGTAGTCCTTTCAAAATCTGAGAAATTCCAAAGAAACTCTCTCAAGAAAAGTTTCGAGAAAATACAAGGAAAACCCTCACACTTTCTTCAAACCAAACAATCTGATTCCTTCCAAGATATCTCGAAAGGTTAGTACCGTCCTCATCAAGAGTGATGGAGATTTGATTCTCGATCTAGCCTATGACGAGAATGTTGCATGATAGGCTATCTGAGTGATTGACACTAGTAAGTAGGAAACCCTAAACACTTGAGTGATTTGAGTAACCCACTTGTGAGGATTGCCTAGTCATGATCATCATATATGTTGCTCGAAGAAGGTATCAAATTCTATAAACCCTTAGTTTCTAGTAAAAATTCTTTCATAACTGTAACTTTATATTCTTTGGAAATAGTGTCTCTGAAAACTAATGCGATTATAATCCTTCCAGAAGCTTTTTAAGAATGAGTTAGCTTGAGGACAAGCAAAGTTCTAAGTGTGGGATACTTGATATCGCGTAAAAAGTCATGTTTTTACTACCGATATCTCTCTCATTCTAGAATGATTCTTGGCATTTTAAACTTAGAAACAGTACAAATTAGTGATATTATGTCAAGATGGTCAAAACAAGGTTGCACGATAAAAATCAAGCAAAACGGATGAAAAATGAAGATTCCACGCACGTTTGAAGATTCAAGGCATCAAAACAAGATTTCAAGACAAAAGTGCCCATCATCAACATCCATCTCATCCAAGATGTTCGTTTTCAAATTACGAATCCAATAAAAGAAGAATCAACAAAAATGGACGAAGAATGAAGATTCTTAGTACGCTGGAAGATCCAAACGATTCGTACGAGACATCCAAAGATGGGAGACATATTTTTGGGATATCTTTACATCAAAGTCTTCATTTTTTAATTACGAATCCAACGCAAAAAGAATCAACGCAAACGTACACATAACAAAGAAGATACGCGCGGATTAAGAAATGCAACGAAAGACGGCGAACCGGGGCGGGGGTGTGCCAACCGCCGCCGGCCACCTGGTGGACGGCGCCGGCCGTTTGCCGCCCGTCCCATTTCTGCTTTTTGGTCCTTGCGTGTTCCCGGTGCGCCACCTTTCCATGCTTTTTCGTACCCGGTGCGCCACCTTTCCATGCTTTTTCGTATCCGGTGCACCACCTTTCACCCTTTTGCTAATGTGTGGCTAGGAATGCTAATGTGAGCCGCATTTCATCTATGAATAGCAGCCCTTACACACTCTCATTCATACTTTCACCTCATGACACACACACACACTCTTACACACACACACACTCTTACACTCCCATACACACTCTCATTCATACTTTCACCTCCATTTCCACTTTCTCACTCTAGAAATTCTCTTATAGTCTAGGATTATTGTAATTAATCTATGGATTAGTATAGAGGCTAGAACGAATGTTAGGGGTTTGAAGATTCATATTTGTACGTGTAAACGAGTTGTAAATCATAATAATACGCTGTTGCGCATTTATATCCGGGTGATATCTAAACTTTTATCATACTTGCTTTATTCCATATTTTAATTATGTGTTATTGCCTGGTATGTGATATATTTGTTGCCATGAATTGCAAGTAGTTTATTATTGTGATTGTTTATGATGTAGATAATTATAAGTAAGGATGACATTATATAATTAATGTACGACAATCGTAAAGAGATATGACGGGCCCTATTCGACTGTTTATTCGATATAGTACTGGAAACGCTTTAAGGCGAAGTACAAACGTATGGAAGTCGGTAAACGACCGAAGGTAGTTATATCTCTGGAATCAGCTCTGGTTTAATAGTTGGAATTCCAAAAGGGTAATACAACTTTACAACTAACTGGTATATCCTACGAAAGTTAAAACACTATATAATGATGTTCGTAAAATACGTTCAGATAAAATAGGAATTAGTAACCCTTGTAACGTTAAGACTTTATGAATTCAAGTTTAATTAATGGAGTACCCTTTCTGGTTATCCACGTGACTGCAACCTAGTAATTAGGACCTGATCAACCTTAAGTATAGTAAGTAGCTATTTGTGCCCATGACATGCAATAAGTAAGACACATTCAAACCACTCGTTGTATATATTAGGTTTACATTTCTGCACTGCTTTACATTTAGTTAGATAGAGCGTCACTTTCACTGTCAATTACTCTTGACCGCATTTTGATGTGAGAAACCGTGGAACTACTATGTAAAGTACAGTGTTTATCATTGAAAGGCATGGTCCGCATATGAAACATGTTTTAACAAACTGCGAATAAACGGGGGATGTATAACTATTTGAAAAGGAGAGATTTGAATCATAAGTCGAAAGTAACTAGAGATTAAATGAATGATAACAAGACTTCGGAATAAGAGTAAAGTCATAATGACCTAGAATCTTTAAAACACCAAGTCTTACAAAATCGGTGGTCTAGACTTACGAAGTTAATAATTTATGTGTTAATCGAGCAGTAAACTATTTTTAGGAGTTAAGAAAGGTCGGACCTATGAGACGATACGCTACTAATTCATGTACCTCGGTATAAAACCAAAATCGGTTGCTTATCTTTCAACTAGATAAGTATTGGAAGTTTGCGTATTGCTCCGATCAGAATCATGATAACCTAGTTCCTAGTGACATGCCAATGGGAAATTGAGTTGGTAGGGTTCTAGAGTTTACGCCTAGTAGTTTGGTTGCCACATTAGTGTCATCCCTATTTATTCTATCATCCCGAAATATTAATTATCGAAATCTCAACAATCACATATTTATCTTTATATGCTTTCCTGTACTTTAATTTCCTGCATATTAATTACTTGTCTTTATTTTAAAACCCCCAAACCTCCCTACTTTGTTCCATCCTGGATACTTCCCTACCGAAAGTGCCAACTTTAATTGCCCACACATTTAGATTCATAGAACGATCTTAGGTTATACTTACCGCTTACTAACCAGAGTAGGTAGTACATATAATTTAAGCCCCACTAAATATAAATTTAAAACCCCTGTTGCGCCCGCATCACCATCAGAAATCACAACGACCAGTTGCTGGTGCAACACGTCTTGCTTTTTGAAGAGGTATTATAGAGCTGAGTGATCCGTGTACACTATTGTTTTGGACAGTATTAGGTAGGATCAAAATTTGTCAAAGGCAAACACTACAGATAACAACTCCTTTTCGGTGGTTGTGTAGTTCTCTTGAGCGTCTGTGAGTGTTTTGCTGGCGTAGTAGATTGGTCGAAAATGATTATCTTTCCTTTGCCCTAGAACTTCCCCAACTTCAAAATCACTTGCGTCGCACATGATTTCAAACGGTAGATTCCAATCTGGAGCGACCATGATTGGTGCATTTGTTAGCTCCTTTTTCAGGTAGTTGAAAGCTTTCATGCAGTTCTCATCAAATATGAACTTGATGTATTTTCCTAGAAGGAGGGTGATAGGTCGAGAAATCTTGGAGAAATCCTTGATAAAACGGCGGTAGAACCCAGCGTATCCTAGAAAGCTTCGGATTGCCTTAACGTTGGTTGGTGGTGGTAGTTTGGCAATGGTTTCGACTTTTGCTTTGTCTACTTCGATTCCTGATCTTGATATTCGGTGTCCTAAAACTATTCCTTCCTTCACCATAAAGTGACATTTCTCCCAATTCAAGACGAGATTTGATTCTTCACACTTGGCGAGCATTCTATCGAGGTTGGATAGACATGATGTGAAAGAGTCTCCAAAGACCGAAAAATCATCCATAAAGACCTCCATGCATTGTTCAATCATGTCGTGGAAAATTGCAACCATGCATCTTTGAAATGTCGCAGGTGCGTTGCACAATCCAAACGGCATTCGTCGGTAAGCACATGTTCCGTACGGGCATGTGAACGTTGTCTTCTCCTGGTCCTTTGGATCGAGCGGGATTTGGAAATACCCGGAAAAACCGTCAAGGAAACAATAGAATTCATTCCCTGATAGCCTTTCGAGCATTTGGTCAATAAATGGAAGCGCGAAGTGATCCTTGCGAGTTGCTTCGTTTAACTTCCGATAATCGATGCAAACCCTCCAACCGGTAACCGTCTGAGTTGGTATAAGCTCATTTTCTTCGTTTGTAATGACTGTCATTCCTCCCTTCTTCGGGACAACTTGAACAGGGCTAACCTAAGGTGAGTCGGATATTGGGTAAATCAATCCAACATCCAAGAGTTTGATAACCTCTTGCTTAACCACGTCCTGAATCTTGGGATTTATCCTTCTCTGCCTTTGTACGGACGGTTTGAAATCGTTCTCCATGAGTATCTTGTGTATGAAATAGTTGGGACTGATTCCTTGTATATCAGAAATCTTCCATGCGATTTCCTTCTTGTGCGATTTCACAACATTGATGAGTTGAGCTTTCTACTCGGGTTTTAACTCTTTTGAGATTACCACCGGGAGTTGGGAAGTTCCTTGGAGGTAAGCGTACTCAAGGTGAGGTGGTAATTCTTTTAATTCCAGATTTGGTGGTTCTTCAATAGACGGCTTCATTCTAGCTATCTCGTCTCTATTAAGTTTCTCATATTCAGCTTGGAATGGTGCCTTGTCTATCTCGGGTTCAGATGTGAAGATTGATGCTATTTCGACCCACTCGGTTGTATTTAAGAATTCATCCATCTTTAGCTCATATTTGTTGACTGATGATGAGGAAACTTCATCATTTCTGATGAGAATGATTTCTCCGTTGTCGGTGAACTGGAATTCTTGAAACTGAGCGGATGAAGATTGGTTTATAGTGATTTCAGGGTTTGAAAGTGGTAGTGGTACGGGTTGGTTGTCTAATTGTGGTTCAAATGGCGGTGGCTCAATACTCATTCCCTTGAATGAATTTAGTATTTCTTCAATCGAAGGAAATGGGTTTGGTCTGTTGAATATAGGTTTATCTCTTTTTAGCCAAGGTATTGGTGTACCGCATCCTAATGGAATAGCGATTGCTTTGCCATCGGTGCGAGAGGATTTCTTTTCAAACAGGAGAAATATTAGTTCATCGGATGTTGTTGGTGAAGTGATTGCGGAATGTAGCCCAGGGTCCTCATTATATAGCTTCCGAACGGTGATTATGTTGTTAGGTATCGAATCCCGGCTAGATAGTGCTAGTACTTCGTGGAGATGTTCATCAAAAATCACCTGCATGGTATCACACAAACCAAGGTCCTCTTCCAGAGGGTGTTTCATTAATCGATCGACATTAAAGGTGACCTCCTCTTTCCCAACTCTTAATTTTAAAGATTTTTCATTAACGTTGATTACGGCCTTAGCAGTATTTAGGAATGGTCTGCCAAGGATGAGTGGGATATGGGTGTCTTCCTCTATGTCCATGACAATAAAGTCTACTGGAAAAACGAACTTATCGACTTTGACCATGATACTTTCAGCAATTCCTCGAGGGAGCTTAACTGATCTATCTTCTAATTGGATGGTCATACGAGTAGGCAATAGGTCATCTAGTCCTAATTTCTTATATAGGGAATAAGGCATAAGATTAACACTAGCACCTAGGTCTACTAAGGTGTTACTAATATGAATTCCTTGGAGAAAACAGGGCATAGTAAAGCGTCCAGTATCGCCTAATTTAGGTGGGAGACCATGTTGCATGATGCACCCCCAACCGTCAGTGTCGTTGGTGTTGTTGTAACGACTGAGGGGGCGATCAGGGTGTTTTAAAATTTATTTTGCTCGGGGCCTAAACCTCCGAACTACCTACTGGTACTGGGTACAAGTACTTAATACTAGTATGTGGTAAGGATGATCAGGGTCATCTCCAGACGGTCGAATTTGAAACATAGCTTGTTTGGATAATTAAGTCTTTAAGATAGGGTTCAGATGGTTGGTTTTGTTTGGGTTTTTATCTAATTTAAACTACTAAAGCAATAAACCTAAAATGAGCTAGCTAGCATATAAGGAACAACTAAGGATAAGAAAGACGTAGTTTACCATGACTTGAGATAATATAATATCGGGAAGGTGTTTATGATGGGGACACTTTCAGATTAATAGATTGACAGAACTTGGTGTAAACACTAGAACCCTACCAACTAATTTCCCGTTGGCATGTCACTAGGAGCTAGGTTATCATGATTCTGATCGGATCAATACGCTAGACTTCCAATACTTAACTAGTTGAAAGATAAGAAACCTATCTTGGTTAGACACCAAGGTACATGAATAAAGTAGCGTATCGTCTCATAGGTCCGACCGTTCTTAACACCTAAGCTTATCTCTCGTTCTTCTAATTGTGTAACTAATTATTAACTTGTTATGTTTAAAGAATCAAATATGTAAGATCTAGGAGGTTGATGTATCCTAGGTCACTTGGACTTTATTTTCCTAGATCTTGTTAATACCATTCTTAAACTCTAATTACTTTGATTTATGACTTAGACCTCTCCTTTTCAAATAGTTATACATCCCTGGATTATTCACAGTTTGTTAAAACGTGTTTCATATGCAGACCATGCCTTTCAGTAATCATACAGTGTACTTTACATGGTAGTTCCACGGCTTCTTACATCCAATATGCGGTCAAGAGTAATTGACAGTGAAAGTGACACTCTAAACTAACTAAATGTAAAGCAGTGTAGAAATGTAAACCTAATATATACAACGAGTGGTTTCACTATGTTTTACTTATTGCATGTCATGGGCACATATAACTACTTACCACAATTAAGGTTCATGACTCCCTAATATCTAAGTTGTAGTCACGTGGATAACTGGAAAGGGTACTCCATAAATTAGGTCTGGTGTCATATATTTAAACAATAATAAAGCATAATAATTCACATTCAAATAAGTTTCTCTTTATAAATTTAAACTATGTTGGAATGAGTTGTTTATACGATCCTATCAACTAACTAACGTAGAGGTGTCCGCAATCAAATAGAAGATATGTCACATGGATAGTAAACACAAACAATTACAATACATCGGAAGTTCTCCCAAATGTACTGAACACATCGGCCAACGACTACCCTCGAATCCTATTCCCCAATCTCGGTCGTCGGAGATGTCCGTATCATGGCATGGTCCGTTGAATAAACAGTCGCATGAATAGGTTTTACCCTACCGGAATAAGTTGGGGCAGTCTAGTCATAAGCCGTTGGCCAAACATGTCATCATTCGTTCATAATATTATAATTAAATTATAAACAGAAATTCATTTAGCACATTTATAATATTGATCCGTAATATAACTACCTTCGGTCGTCCCAGACTTCCATACGTTTGTACTCCCCATAAAGCGTTTCCAGCACTATATCCGGGAACAGTCGAATAGGGACCGTCATATTACTTTACAATATTTAATATCATCCCATTATAACTATCTAAATCATGGCAAACATATAAGCAACTACTCGCATATCATGGCAATAGACATTTCTAATGTTAATAAATCGTAAACATCAAAAAAGAACATTACAAATAATTAATAAAAGAAAGGATAGATATTACCCGTAATTATTGTGAGCAAAATGATGCTTATATTACTTTTGAATATTCCAAAGTGTTACATTGCTAAGCTAGCTACTACTAACTACTACATAATTAATCTCCTACTTATCTCTCACTAAATTAATTAAATTAGCTTACAGAGAGAAAGTAGAGAGAAAAAGAAAATAAAAGCTAGAAAGAAATAAGAAAGATATGAAAGGTGTGGAAGGTGTGTCTTGAAATGAAGCCTCATGCCTCCTATTTATAGGTAAAATCCGGCTTACGTTAGCATCTTGTGGAGCACATTAGAAAAAGGTGGAAAATGTGGTGCACCAGGTACGTACTTTCGCGGAAAGGTGTGGCACCGGGTACGTACAATCGCGTAAAGGTGTGGCACCGGGTACACAAAAGGACCAAAAAGCAGAAACGGGATGGGTGGCAGGTGGCCGGTGCCGCCCTACCTGTGGCCGGCGGCGGATGGCCTACCCCGCCCCGGTTCGCCGTCTTTTGTTCTGTTTCTTAGTTTATGCGTATTTTCTTCGTTATGTGTCCGTTTGCATCGATTCTTTTTGCGTCAGATTCGTAATTAAAAAAAAAAGATTTTGATATAAAGAAATCCCCAAGATGAGTTTCCTATCTCCAGATATTGCGTACGAATCATTTGAATCTTCCGGCGGACGTAGAATCTTCATTCTTTATCCGTTTTTGTTGATTCTTCTTCTGTTAGCCTCGTATTTTGAAAACGAACATCTTGGATAAGATGGATGTTGATGATGGGCACTTTTGTCTTTAAATCTCATTTTGATACCTTGAATCTTCAAACGTGCGTGGAATCTTCGTTTTTCATCCGTTTTGCTTGATTTTTCTCGTGCAATCTTGTTTTGACCATCTTGGTATAATATCATTGATTTGAACTGTATTTGAGTTCAAATGCCAAGAATCATCCCAGAATGAGAGAGATATCGGTGGTAAAAACGTGACTTTTTACGCGATATCGTGGCACAATTGAAGAACATTCAGCATTCAAGGGTAAACTAACTATTTGCCTAAGTTTTTCTTTGTTTGAAAGGAGTTCTTTATAGAATTTGGCACACGAGGGCATTTCTACTAAAGCATCTAATAATCTAACATTTAAGTGCAGGCTTTTAAATATTTCCAGATATTTACCGAATTGGGCTTCTTGCTTTTCCTTCTTTAGTCTACTGGGATAAGATATTCTCGTGTGAGGTATATTATCTGGAGTTTTAGATGGGTCAAATGTTGTGACAGGGATATCAATTGACACATTTTCACTAGGTGTAGGTTTTGGCAAAAAAGTGTTTTCGGGGGTGTTATCGGGTGGTGGTGGATCAACTTTGGTTACTTTTCCTCCTCTCGTCACGATTAACACATCATCACTTGGTGGATGAGTGGTGTCATTAGTGCTTGCCGACGTACTTTCCTCAATAAAACTTAAGTTTTTCAAAATAGATTCCATGTTAGAGATTAATTTTTCTGAAATTTTTATCATGGCGTCAATGTTATCTTGAAATTCGGTTACTCTTTTGTTTATAACATTTTGTTCAAAATAGATTGTTTTGAGGAAGGTAAGTGGTTTGTGGGTGAGGAAACAGCCAAAAGTTGGGTTAAAGGTCCATTTGGTGTGGGGATATTCCAATCAAAATAGGGTGTTGACATGATTGGTCAAGAGTGGTGAAACTAAAACTAAACTAATTCTAAAGGTAAAAAGGTAACTTTTGATCGATATTGATCTCTCAAAAGGATCGCTAAACACTAAAGTTGCTAAATCCCTAAAATCGGTTGCTGACGCTCCCCGGCAGCGGTGCCAAAAACTTGTTGTCTCGCGCACCGGTCGTTGGAATTTCTAATGGTGATGCAAGACAACAGTGGGTTTTAAATTTATAGAGATGGGGTCTAGGAGTTGGTTTTGGTTTTGGTTTTAGATTTTCTACTCTAAATTAAATTAAGATAAACTAAAAGGTGGAGGTTACTTCGGGCGTTCAGCAATTGAAGCGATTGTCTACTATGAAGTGGTTTAGGAGTTGTTTAATATGGAGAGTTCTAATGAGGATAAGTTCGTAAGTTAATGTGAGCTATCACTGCAATCCTTCTATTGGGCTAATGCGGAGGTGTCCACAATCAGGCATATAGAATGTCATGTGGGTTGCAGCACATATTAAAGCATACACCAAAAGTTCTCTCAAATGTATACCCATATTATCTTACAGTTAATCTCGAATCCTATTCCCCAATCTCGGTCGTCAGAGATGTCTGAATCATCGCATAGTTTGTTGAATAAACAATCTTATGAACGAGGTTTATTCTCACCGGAATAGGTTGGACTAACTGGTCTAGACGGTCGGATAATATGTCATCACTTATTCGTACGAATTATCGACATTAATCAGGTATGCAAGAATACAGGGATGATTTGTACTACAAAAGGAAACTTAAGTAACACATTTGTTATTCGATTCATAATATAACTACCTTCGGTCGTTCTCGACTTCCATACATTTGTACTCCGTCGTAGGCGTTTCCAGTACTATATCAGAGAACAGTTGAATAGGGGCCGTCATATTTACTTCACGATATTTAATGCCAATTGTATTTCACTATTATGATGATCCTAAGGCAACAATCAAACAAGAACATGCAATAAGACGATCAAAGCAACAGTTCAATATAAGCATACGAAGGTATTATTTAAGTTGAGGATATTTCGAAAGTTGTCTCAAAAATATCGTCTATATGAATTTAATCTTAATCTACCTCTATTCCCATATTCCGTGTCTCTTGGATTCTATTTTGGTCTAGAGAACACCGGCCATGCCGAGCTCAGTGATTCAATCTAACATAGTATAACTAAGTGACCTTTATCCTATGAGTTAGCTACGTTCATTTTTGGATAAGGTTTTAGTCACAACATGAGTTGGGCAGATAAACGATAAAGATTTAATTCCTACATCTATTTGTAATATAAATCATCCGCAATCTCATAACATATAACACAAATTACATATTTAAATCTTTCTAAACGACTATCATAGCAGACAATTTAGTTATCTAGTTAATCATGGCAATTCTAGCATGCATATTTAAATTTATAAAATAAAGAACAAACATAATTAAATATAAAAGATAGATTCAAACCTGAAAAAGGCGTACAATAACTCGTAGCTACAAATGCGTCCCGGAGCGCCTCCGTACAAGTCTTCCTAGATCAGTTAATTAGCTAGTCTAATTAACTAAGGAAGAATTACAACTAATGTTACAAAGAAAGAAAAAGTGAAAGTGTGTGATTTCCAAGGTATGGAAGGTGTGTGTTTTCAAATGAACCAAAGCCCTCCTATTAATAGGTGAAATCCGGCTCACGTTAGCATCTTGGGGAGCACATTAGAAAAAGGTGGAAAAGGTGGTGCACCAGGTACGTACTTTCGCGGAAAGGTGTGGCACCGGGTACGTACAATCGCGTAAAGGTGTGGCACCGGGTACAGAAAAGGACCAAAAAGCGGAAACGGGAAAGGGGGCAGGTGGCCAGCGGCGGCTGGTAGGTGGCCGGCGGCGGTTGGTGGCCGGCGGCGGTTGGCCTACCCTCGCCCCGGTTCGCCGTCTTTTGTTCTGTTTCTTAGTTTATGCGTATTTTCTTCGTTATGTGTCTGTTTGCTTCGATTCTTTTTGTGTTGGATTCATAATTCAAAGTTGAAGATTTTGATATAAAGAAATCCCCGAGATGAGTTTCCTATCTCCAGATATTGCGTACGAATCATTTGAATCTTCCGGCGGGCATAGAATCTTCATTCTTTATCCGTTTTTGTTGATTCTTCTTCTGTTAGACTCGTATTTTGAAAATGAACATCTTGGATAATATGGATGTTGATGATAGGCACTTTAGTCTTTAAATCTTGTTTTGATGCCTTGAATCTTCAAACGTGCGTGGAATCTTCGTTTTTCATCCGTTTTGCTTGAATTTTATCGGGCATCTTCATTTTGATCTTCTTGGCGGATTCACATTGATTTTGATGTTATTTGAGTTAAAATGCTCAGAATCGTTCCAGAATGAGAAAGATATCGGTAGTAACGACGTGACTTTTTACGCGATATCATTTACTATTTGACAAAATGTGTAACATCCTTCTTATTGGTCTGGTAATTCCTTTATTTAAATTGGTTATTTAATTGTTTTTAGGAATTACTTGATATTAATTATATTATTGTGTAACTTAGGTAAATAAGTCCCAGGACTTATTGTGAATAGTGAAATATTAGTTCTTTTAAATTATTAAAGATGATGGTAAAATAAAATAATTTTCCCGCAAATGGTTTTTAGGTTCCAGACAATAGATTTAGGATGGGTATAAAATTAAAGCAATTGGAACAGAGGCGGTTGTGTGAGCCGACCTTAATTTCTTTTGTTTTGAAGGTTTCCTCATTTTCTTTCATAACAAAAACTTAAAAACTCTCAAATCCAAATCAAGAAACCATAACCAAGTTGTTAGCCAAACTTGTTTAGATGATTTCGAGTTCAAAACATCAATTTCGCATCATCCTTTCACCCTTATCTTCTTCAAAGAGTGAGTTTAAATCTGATTTTGGGTATACAAATTGGGTTTTATAGATTTTAATTGATTTACACGAAATTGAAGCTTGGGATGTTGTTATTTGATGTTAGTGAAGTATTAGAAACCTTAGAAACTAAGTTTTTAGAGTTTTAGTGAGTTTTGATTCGAAAAAACTCGTAACGGCAGCAAAATTCGCAGTTCTCAGCTCGGCTTGCGAACTGAGTTTATGTTGCGAAGCGAGTTGAGGTTCTGCGAAGCGAACCGAGATCTTGCGAACTGAGATTTTGCATTGCGAATCGAGTTTCTGCGAACCGAGTCACTGCGATGCGAGTTGAACTTGCGAAGCGAGTTGAATCGCAGTGTGAACCGACATATTGCGAAGCAAACTGAAATGTTGCGAACCGAGTTGACTGTGCGAGTCGAGATCACTGCGAAGCGAGATTTTTAAACTTTTTGTTTTGCAAATTTTGAAAATGCGTGGGGTCCCGGATAAGTGACAATTTCATCAACTCATATTGGATTGAAATTCGCATGGTCACTCGAAAACGGCCTAATGATCCAGGCTCTAGAAAAAGAGCCTATGCAGTTTTTGGTCATTCGGGGTCATCTAGGGGCTGAAAATGGCATTTTTCAGTTTTAAACGTCATTTCGGGATTTTCTAATCTTATTTCTGATTGAACTTTTGTTTGCCTAGACTTCGAGAATTACCTGATTGAATAAATATGCTAGAATAATGATTGTGGAACAAGTTACTAACTTGTGTATTATGTGGTGTTTTAGATACTCTGAAGACTCAGTAACATAAGATTTCTGAGTGTGGAATCTGCAGAGGTATCAGTGAGTGGATTTAGAATTCACCTTTTAATTTAGTTGTAACTATTTGATTACAACAAATGAACGTAGATGTATTGTTGAATTATTTAATCTGAGTTATTGATTATAAATCTACGTGCTATGTGGCCTTCGGGAATCAGTTGTTATTGAGGTCAACACGTTAGTTGGGCTATTTGGTTATTGTGTGAATTACACAAGGTCTTGATTCATTCGTTGTGTGTAGAAACCGTGTTTGAGTATAATAGCCGTTAGCTATCGGTCTATTCTGTATTGGCATTACAGATTGTTGGGTAAGTGTTCTTGAGAGCCACCACGGCAGTAGGGTTTCTCAAGAGCCACCGATCCTCATTGTTGAATTGTTGTACTGTGTAATATGTGTTTACGATTATTTGATGTAAACAGGTGGTTATGCTAAGTTGAATTGTGGGTGATGAATTCATTCACTTAGCTTTGTGCTAATCCCTCATTTTACTTCCTGCAGGTTATATTTTGGGTATGTGGGTAGCAGGAAGCAGATGTGTACGCATGAACAGTTTGACCGCGCCATCTACTCTGATATGGTTTTGTTATAAACTATGTTTGAAATTTTATAATACCCCTTTTGTATAATAAGTTAATTATGATTGTAATAGTTTTAAACAGTTGTGTATTAAATAGGTGAATGGTTCATGTACATTACTTTGAATGTATAGTAGTAAAATATGTTTTAAAATTTACGCTTCCGAGATAAATAATATAATATTCAAGTTTAGAATGAAGGGTGTTATAAAATGAATGTTATTATTTAATATTCGACAAAATGAATGTTATCATTTACTATCATAAAGAACAAATGTTTACTTATAAAGTGAATATTGTCAATGAATTTCAATGAATATTATCAATTAATTTTCATTTAGATGAATGTTATCATTTGATACAATCACTCTAAAATTAAGCTATAATAACAACTTCAATTAAAATATAATATCCATTAATAAATATTAGCAGTTAATGTTCTTCAAAAAGAATGTTAATAATCATCGACAATATTCATTGGAGATTCAACGCAAAATAAATCAAGGGTTGATAAAGAATCAGTTGTGTCATGTTCAGTAGTGGCGAGATACCAAAATCTTTACCATTCAAGTCTCTGATCCTATAATACAATAAACATATAACATATAGTGAAAACTCAGAATGAAAACGGAACCAATCATTTTGTATATTCATCCACCTCATTTAAAGGGGGGGGGGGGGGGGGGAACAAAAAAAGAATTGCATACATGTCATTTAATTCTTTTAAGAGCTCGCCAACACAAAATTGATTTAAATTTTCATACATATTCTTCCATTGCTCAACCATTTGTTGTCTTGTTTCGGTACTTCCAACTCCATTTCAGAAGCTCTAGAAGAACAATGTTGTTGAAGCTCATTAATATGTTTGTTCATCGAGTTGACAATGTCGTAGGTCGCATCACAACGCGTGTGATAATCAAGTTGAGGATGCACTAAATTTATCAGGAAGCATGTTAAAATTTAGTAACTAGTAATGGCATAGAACGCGGAGGAAGCCATTATAATAATACAGTCATCATAGGATGTTGGACATTTGGTCTGGTGACATGATTCTCGCTTTGGGTGCTCGTTAAATCTAAAAATCATGAGCATATATGACCATTAAACATTTAAATCTTTTTTGAAATCAGACTTTGAGTTGTACAAGTTTTTTTTAAAAAATAGATCAACTACAAAACAAAGACAACAATCTAGTCAAGTTGGATTGAAGACTTGTTTTCATACAGTGATTTTACATATTTCACCTATTTCATCAATGAATCTCAATGTATATATATATTAACATTCATCGGAATGAATGTTAAAGAGAAAGAAATAGACATACATAAACAATGTGTACCTAAATCGTCAACAAAATTTATAAAGGAATAGTTTTTGAATCATTCTGCAATTACATGCATGAAGTTATAAACTAAAAATTCTCAATTGCATCAAATGATTATCATTATTTTTTTTATTGAATAATCTTGCAGCTACACAAACATGATTATCATTATTATTTTTTTGATGAATAATCTTGAAGCAACACAAACTTCAGTAATATAATCATATAGAAACACAGCTATACAATGCACACATAACGGACTAATGTCATGCTGCAATCTAAAAGAGTCAAAACTAATCATTCTAACATATAGAACTTTTATCCATCTTGAAGGATAAAAAAATAAGATTACTTGTGCTTCTCATTTTGAAGGAAAAGCAAGATTGCCACATAATTTTCTGAGTTACTACAGTGCATCTGAGTGGCTACATGTTAGCAATAGAAGAATCACCTTTGATTGTTAGTCCCTCGAACGTGGATCTCAACGGAACGAGTCAATCCAATTGTTTGCGGAATCAACAATTAGATAAAGAGCACAACCAAACTAATAATCAAATGTAATATGAATCAAACCTAACGTTATATTATTGATTATAATCGATCAGTTTACAGTGGATTTCGACAAATTGCGTTTAGGATTTTTCGTCAACCCTAAAACTGAATACGTAAAACGTATTTATACAAAACTGCTGGTTCCTGCGACATTACACACAATGTCGCAGGCCCAGGCCCATGCAACATAGACAATGTCGCAAGCTCAAAACCTGACGTCACACCCGTGACATTACAGACAATGTCGCAGGAGTCAGGAAACTCAAACTAACTACAAACTCTAACTAGACCAACTGACAGATACACCAAAATGCATCAACAAACTCCCCCGTGTCTTCAGCTTAGTCTTCACAAAATTTATTCAGTTAAGCCCAACCTGCTGGAAACTTTCCATCCGCATGAATACCATGTGTCACACAAACTCTTACCACATTCTGAAATTGATCTGCAAGTTTCTTGTTGAATTCATTGTTTGCATTAACCCGAATCCTATTATCGAAGAGTTTTCTTAAATCCTTTTCATGAAGATTTATCAAACTCATAGGATCAAGAACTCTGAACGTACCCTTTCTCAAATTCCAGATACTCCGAATTCTGGCTGCGGTTCTGAATCAGGAACAAAAATAATTACCGCTTCACCAGTATGTGGATCAAGTTCCCAGTGTACAAATCTTCTAAGAAAGTTATAAGGAACTGACTCCAAAGGTATTTCAGTCAGACAGTCAGCTGGTGGATAATGAACTTTAACCATAGGGCGACCTGTCGTAGGATCCAACTTCTTCTTGTAAGTATAATGCGTACCGAGTATAGGCTTTATCTTGGTATACCTTTTGCTTCGAACCTTTGACGCAGAGTTCTCTGAATATAATCTGCATAATCATCTTTCAAAGGATTAATCAAATTTAACTGAGCCAATCAATTGATCTCTCCTTTAGGCAACATACTTAATTGTTTAAATCGAAGCTTGAAGTACGGAATGCCGTCCATTCTCTTAATCAAAAACATTCTTTTATAAACTTTCCTGCTCTTAATAATTCCCGTATAATCTCCACAAACCTTATAAGATTTACAAATCACCGGTACTGGTTCAGCTGATCTTCCCTTAGGCCACCACAACTTATTTCTCTTAGCCTTATCTTCAGCAGTCTTTATTTCAGATGCAGAAGATTCAGTTTCTGGAACTGCTAATGCTGTTACTTGTGCCTCTTGATTTGGTGGTACAGAAGTAGATTCTTGAGCAGGCTCTGCATTAACTGATGTTGATTCTCCATGAGTAGCTTTAGTAGACTCTGCCTCATCTTCACTAGAATCTGTCTCAATGAATGGTGCATCATCATAAATTTCATCAGAATCTAACTTCTCATCTTCAACTGATACATCATCGTCCATATCAAACACATATCCTGATTCCGTTTCAGTACCAGTTTGATTAACCATTCTCTGAATATATGTCAAATCAGCAAAAGAGTAATCTACCGCTAATGGTCTCGGCTGGCCTGGAATGTCATCAACACTGAAATAATCCAAAACATGAACATTTTCATTAATAACATTTTCAATTACAGGGGTTGGAGTTACAGACTCTGGTCCTATTGACTCAACATTGGGTACCCCGGACCCAGACTCCCCCGAGGCAATAGACCTAGCCTCCAAAACAGAAACCCTAGTCTGCAATTCTGCTATCAGCTTGGACTGGACTTCAATGATTGCTGACTGGGAAGCGTTCCTTTCAACCTATTCCTGCTTCTGCATATTGTCCATCATTTGTTGCAGGAATGCGGGAGTGGGCTCAACAACCATTTCTTGTGATGGTTGAGGAGGCTGAACAGTAGAAGTACGGAGTACTCGGCGAGAAGATGGTTGAAAGTCAATATCTTCGATATCATCGCCGGTACGGGGACGTTTGCCCATATAACGCTTGCTTTCACGAATACGGCGTTGAATTCTCAAATAGCGAGCCAATTCGTGTACCCTAATCCGTTCCATTTGTGATGGGTGGGGTACTTCACCATCGGAATCTGTCGGTGTCTCGCCGCCATCCTACGGTCTCACAAAATCTGAATCAGAAGACGATGATTCATCGGTAGTGTCCTGAGGTGAACCCGGTTGCTGAACCTTTCCAAATTGTTCAATCTGAACCAAATCATCCTCAATATCCTCCCCCGCAGCCTGAACAGGTATATTCATGAGTGGTTGCTGCGGTTGCTGGGGTGCTTGAACATCCATATACTCAGGATCCGGCGGCGGTACATAATGCTGATCTAGAACTGCACCGAATAAAGGAACATCCAGTGGTGCCTGAACCCCCTTTTCCTGAGCGGAGCAGACCGCAAAGATACGATTCATCATTGGGGTGATCTTCAGAATGTTATCGACATCACCCTGTTGTTGAAGCTCTGGGTGATGACGATTTAGGAACAGTTGCACAAATCGTGGATACAAACCCCATTTATGGGTTCCAGCGTTGGCATTGTCTACCATGGCCTTGAAGATGAACCCAGAATAGTTGTAGGGCTTGTTGTAGACCAACGCAAGCATCCCCGAAGCCAGATGATGACTGATACCGTCTGTTCCAGCCTTCCGATTTCCTAAACAAACAATAAAGATATGCATAAGATATCTCCAGACCCGTGTAAGATTCGCCTTGCGATACTGATCTGTCCGAATCCCCGGATAACCCATCCTATGCATGCCGCCAGTGATAAAAGAGTTATCAAAGAGAACATGCATGTCTGGGTGATCATTCAGTTGAAGCAGGTCACGAATACCCTACTCAGTGATAACAATCTGTGTGCCGAATACAGTAGATACCAAACATGGAATCTCGTTCTCGGTAACGACCGTCACATTTCTCTAGAACTGACCCACTAAATTCTTGTAGACAATAGTGGATTCTGAAATAGCATGGAAAATCCGTGATCGTCTGAGAAAAGCAATCATTGGCCAAAACGGTTCGGCCTTAGAAAGCGTGTCATCCAAAAATGCAACCGTATTATGTCGCGGTTCGTAAGCCAAAGCCATATCTGTAAAAAATAGTACAGCAGATATACTCGAAAAGCGTTAGATTAAATGACAAACGAATTCACCTAACATAGTTCAAACATTCTGTTTTCTGCGACATCACAGATGATGTCGCAGTTGAGAGTGCGAAATTGCACTGATGTCGCATAAATCAATTCAAAATTAATAGCGACGTAGAGCCCGATGTCGCATAACAGAAGAGCGACGTTAAGGGGGACGTCGCATTTTGTAATTAATTGTGAATTTAATCACATAAGATTAAAAGTGCGACGTAGTACACGTCGTCGCCTGTGAGGTCGCACAAATTTGCGACATAGCACGGGACATCGCAGTATATGCGACGTAGCATGTGACGTCGCAGTGTATGCGACGTAGCATAAGGACGTCGCAGTCTGGTATGAAATTACCAAAGAAATGCGACATCGGCTGCTACGTCGCAGCTGACGTCGCAGTTATGAACTGCAACCCAACCCAGAAAACCCTAAGTGATAAATTTGGGGTTTTTCTATTCGACGTATACTTATCGATGCGGCTAAGCAATGGGAATATAGAACCATAAGTTATACGACATACAAAAGACGTAATCGTATCTATTTACCCAAAAACAGGAAACCTCATTACCCGCAATAGAAATTCGACTATTAACTGAAAATTAAACAATAAAACGATGTAAAAATAGTACCTAATAGTCGAGTAAAGTGAGTAGAACAGGAAATCGTGAGTGAATAGGAGTGAAAATAGCCGGAAATCACAATTGAATCGAAGGTCACGACGTCGCAATCGCCAAATCCAATGTCGCAGTCTACGTCGCAAAAATATTTTGAAAAGTGTACCGTAGGACGTCGCGGGTTGGAACTATATATAGTCTAACCCTAACTGCGACGTAGAATGCGACGTCGGATGCGACGTCGATGATGATGTCGCATGATTGAAATTGCAGAAAATTCGATTTCGATTTTGATTTTAGGTTTTCGACGCGCGATTTGAAAAACAAACTTGTAACTTGGTGTAATGAAACTAAGTTAGAAAAATTATATGAACACAAACTGAATGCAAATTTACAAATATATAATTAACACATTCTTTTTGGTGACGGAGTTGATTTAATCTGGTTAGGGATCATATCGGAGTAACATGCATGTATTAGGAATAGTAAGTGTTATTTCGATCATCAGTATATTTGTCAACTTTAAATTTACTTGGCATGCTAAAAACACTTTTTATAAAAATTATTTCAAAATGATTATCAGTATATTTGTCCTTTTAAACATGTTACACTCACATCTAGGAGCTAATTTAATTATTATTTGTATGTACATTTCACTGTGATCCCCACCATAGATATACACCTTAACTTAAGACTTAGACCATGCTTCCATTTACAGAAAGAATATAAGAAAATCAATTTTAAGAATCAAGTCAGCGGTGACAGGTCCGTACTTACGTACAACAGAGCGACATAGCTTGATTCAGGTTTAAGCAAAATCACACTTGGTCAAACCATTTTGGCGACCTTGTAAGGTATCTCAATTTTAAAGACTTTTCAAGTACTTTGACTTGTGTTTGCTTAATTTTTAAGTATATAATAACAGAGACCAGGTCTATACTTACGTATAACAGAGGAAACTGTCAATATATACCCCCAAATGATATCAAATAAACTTCTTTCACGAAAACATGTCATACATCTAATGATGTTATACCACTTGAAATAAACAATTATTTATTAGACTTCTTAAGAGATCTCAAAGAGTTTTGCATAACATGTCTACTAATATATCGTATAATGAAGACAATGTTTATAAAAACTGTTTTCAACATGTCAGATAAATTTACTGACACATCCAAGATAAACCTTAAAATTCCATTTTGTGCATGTCACCCGATGTACAATCATATCCCAAGTTGTTTACAGACACAACTTCAACGTCTATTTAAAAATGTAGCAACTGTGCATTTCTTTAGTACTAAAAAGTATAAAGAGTGGTTGTTGCATTTTTTTTTTTTATTTAACAATCAAAAATTTACAACACAAAGCCAAGTCACAAGTCATTTTTTAGCTTGAAAGAATCTCAAACCGATCATGTTGACCAGTTCGTTAAAACGAGCGCGTGAAAAAGCTTTTGTGAAAAGATCGGCATTTTGCTTAAGGGTGTCTATATGGACAAGGTCTATCAGGTGTTTCTCATAGCAATCCCGTATAAAGTGGAACCTAAGTTCAATATGTTTGGTCTTAGAATGTTGTACGGGATTGCGAGTAATGAAAATATCTGCAATATTATCTATATGAATAGGAGTCATAGAAAGAAGTAACCCGTAATCACGTAGTTGATGCTGGATCCAAAGGACTTGAGAACAGCAACTTGCAGCAGCAACATACTCGGCCTCAGCTGTAGAAGTTGCAACCATGGTCTGCCTTTTGCACTGCCAAGAAACCAACCGCGATCCGAGAAACTGACATCCTCCAGTTGTTGACTTCTTATCCATTTTGCAGCCACCAAGAGTTGGCCTATATTTGAGATATCCAAAAATTCGCTTTACAGCCTTCATATGAGTCACCTTTGGCTTCGCTTGATATCTCGAACATAGCGAAACCGCAAACACAATATCTGGTCTTGAGGCAATAAGATACATTAGAGACCCTATCATTAAACGATAGTCTTTCTCCTTGCAGTCTTCTTCATGCTCATCGGGTTCAAGATTGTGATTTATGTTGATGGGAGTACCATAGGTTTTACAATCAAGCAAGTCATACCTAGTCAACATGTCATTGACATATTTTGACTGATGAATATAAATTCTGTTGGCTGATTGCTCAACTTGCACACCTAAAAAGAAAGTAAGTTCTCCCATCACACTCATCTCAAATTCAGACTTCATTAAAACCTCGAATTCCTTGCACAAAGCCTCATTTGGAGAACCGAAGATGATGTCGTCCACATAAACTTGCACCAGTAGCAAATCTTCTCCCTCTCCCTTGGTGTAAAGTGTGCTATCGATTTGGCCTCTCGTGAAACCATTCTTCAACAAATACGTAGTAAGCCTCTCATACCAAAGTCTTGATGATTGATGAAGACCATACAAAGCTTTGCTCAGTTTGCACACATGATTAGGATGCGCAGGGTCTTCAAAGCCTGGAGGCTGTTTGACGTATATCTCAGCATCTACTTCACCATAAAGAAACGCACATTTTACATCAAGTTGGTAAACTCAAAAGACTTTGAAAGAAGCAAATGCCAAGAAAATCCTAATTGACTCCAATCGAGCAACAGGGGCAAATACTTCATCGTAGTCCAAACCCTCAATTTGACTGAAGCCTTGAACCACCAAACGTGCTTTATTCCGAATTACCACACCTCTATCATCCATCTTGTTTCTAAATACCCAACGAGTGCCCGTTAGATGAGCACCTTTGGGTAATGGCACGATTTCCCAAACTTGCAGCTTCTTAAATTGCTGCAATTCCTCTTGCATGGCCTCGACCCACGATGGATCTTTCAGTGCTTCCTCAACCTTTTTAGGTTCAATTTGAGAAAGATGGCATGATTCGACAGTTGCTATGAGGCCCAAAACTTGTTCAGCTGAAGTTTGCTTGTCTTCAGCTATTTGCTTTGCTTGAGTTCTCGTTTGAACTTTAGAGTAAGGATCACCAATTATATTCTCAATGGGATGATCCTTATGTACACGAGTAACTGGAATGACATCCGGCACAAGAGTCAAACCCAAGTTGTTCAAATCTCCTTCAGTGACAGGAGTTTCTTCTTCATCTTCTTCATTAGAGAAGAGATGAGAATGAACCATTTCTTCTTCTTCTCCGTCTTCCTCTAAAGAAGGCATTTCTGGATCATCAGGAAGATCCATTGCATTGATAGTTCCTGAAGTAGAAGGAATATCAGTAGATGGTGGTGTAGGTGTAGGTGTAGGTGTTGGAGTAGGTGTTGGAGAAGATTGATTTGGTGTCGCATCGGGTTTTGGATCAGATGGTTTAGAAGGAGAACCAAATGTTTCTTGAGAAATATTGATTCCATGAAGCAAGGTAACCAACTCTTCCGTATCATTTTCTTCCGGAATGTTGAAAGAGTTAAAGAGTTTACCATAGTTGAAAAACCAATCCGGACCCGTACCTTGAGGAGGTTCCGTATATCTTAAACATTTTACCTCAAAATGTTCCTCTATTGGATTAGTCGATTTGTTGTAGACTCTTTTGTTTGGAGAATTAACTGAATATCCAAGAAAGATCCCTTCAACAGCTTTATCACCAAACTTAGAGACACGTTCTTTAGTAACCATAATCATGCATGGACACCCAAACGGCTCTAGAAACTACAGGTTTGGCTTGCGGTTATTGAAAAGCTCATAGCATTTCTTGTTCTTCTTCTTAACCGAGAGCACCCGATTCAGAACATAACAGGTAGTATTAACTGCCCCAGCCCAGAAAATGATAGGCAGCTTTGAATCTGCTAGCATAGTCCGAGCTGTCTCGATAATAGTTCTATTCTTTCGTTCTGCAACTTCATTTTGTTGAGGAGTTCTTGGAGCACTGTATTGATGATCAATGCCTCTTGAAGCACAGAATAACTCGAGAGTTGAATTCTTGAACTCGGTTCCATTATCACTTCGCAGTCTCTTAACCTTTAAGTTGCACAAATTTGCCAACTTATCCAACAAGTAAACCAGAATTCCCGCTGTCTCATCCTTTGTAGCAAGAAAATAAACCCACGAAAACCTTGAGTAGTCATCAGTAACTACCAAACAATAAGACCGACCACTAATGCTCTTTGTAGAAACTGGACCAAAAAGATCCATATGTATTAGTTCCAACGGAGCAACAATGGAATTCACAACCTTAGACTTATGGGACTTCTTGTGGAGTTTGCCCTTGTGGCAAGAAATACAGTCATCCTTCAAATCAAAGGACTGTTTTGGAACTCCCCTCACTAAGTCATTATTAATCAGAAAATTCATTTTACGGAAATGAATATGTCCCATCCGTCTGTGCCAAAGGAATGATTTCTTCTCAGAAGCCTTTGAGAGTAGACAAGTAAACTCGCTTGTAGTCTCCACAGTTCTCATATTCATCACATAGGTGTCATTTCTTCTAGGTGCACGCATTAACACCCATTCCTCTGGAATGACATACCCTGGCTTCAGTATAACACATTCAGTCTTTGTAAATGACGTGGTAAAGTCTTTATCACGTTCACA
The DNA here is from genome assembly GCA_963422505.1 of Pseudognaphalium luteoalbum. Taxonomy (NCBI): domain Eukaryota; kingdom Viridiplantae; phylum Streptophyta; class Magnoliopsida; order Asterales; family Asteraceae; genus Pseudognaphalium; species Pseudognaphalium luteoalbum. Next base: position 58,401,060 of record OY730196.1, read on the forward strand.
AGTTGTGTTGTAGTTCCGCCACATAATTTACGTTTTCAAAGCTAACCTTCCCATTTGTTAGCGTTCCTCTACCAGAAATTGTTCCTCCCGTATCTCCTGCAAATGCCACATGTCCTCCTGCGTATGGTTTAATATCCACAAGTAGAGACACATCGCCAGTCATATGTCGCGAGCAGCCGCTATCCATAAACCATTCGCTATCTTTTACACGTTCAGACTGTTGCAACACACAAAAATAAGGAGATTAGTGAGAAACGGTGACCCAAGCCTTTACAGACTTAGGTCTACCGGAATCATCAACAATAAGCACATCAGATAGAATTTTATTTTTAAACAAATCAGAATTTGTATCCAATGTGTTATTGTTGATAACATTAGAGTCCACAGCAGACTCTTTTCTCTTCCAAACTTTAGATGGTTCGGAATTTAGCTTAGGAGTAATGTCGGGCTTTGGTTTTGGCAAAGAATTTTGCCCAACATTACTCGGTTTCTCAGCAGGTTTGGGAGAGTTTGAATAATGCCTAGGAGGTGATTTTGAAAATGAATTTCGATAAACTGATGTCCTAGGCATCTCTCTCCCATAGCGCTGATGAGAAAGTTTAAGACATTCACGAATTAAGTGTCCTTGTCTCTTGCAGTAGAAACAAGAACGAGTCTCAACAAATGGTTAAGGCTGAGGACTTACCACAGGAGGTGGTGAAGCATTTCTAGAACATGAACATTGCGTGCACGTCTTAGAAGCTGCTTCTTTTGGTTGAGAGGTTGAAGTGGAAGGTTTATCACAAGAAACTTTTTCATTTAAAAATTTATGTTGAAAAATATTTACAGATGACTGTAAAGTTTGTGGTTTCGCATTTAAAACCTTGTCTTTTCCTTTTTGAGTTTTAACCTTAATTGCAGGTTCAACTTTTAAGGCCACTTTTTCAGGTTTAACTTCAACCTTCTTAAATTCAGGATACTCCTGATCAGTAATGTCCTCAATCTCAACAATCTCATCAATATAAACTGAAGATTTACATTCAGGCTTAACAAACTGAGGCAAATGATACTCTGGCCTTTTGGTTTTCTCCTTTGTCAGTTTGTTTTGCTTAGCTTCTTTAGCTTTAATGCCATAAAGCTTTGTATAATCAACAGGAATTTCTTCAAGGCCTTCCTTAACAGGCGCATGACAATATTCGGCATGAGAAGGTGGTGGTACTTGGTTATAACCAAGTCCTTCCTTCTTTTTACCGTCTGTCCCTTGCTTGTTAACGATTTCATTAAAGACAAACGTTGCGGAAGAAGAACCTAAGATTTTGCTTTTATGATTATCGAACTCACTTTTTAAATCAGATAGTTCTTTATTCAACAGTTCAATTTCAGTAAGATAACTTTTAATTGCATCTTGTTGACTAAAGACCTTTGCTTTATAAGTTTGAGTGTCTAACTTGTGAGCCTCAATATGTTTTTCATAAAGTTTTTCATTTTCTTGCAAAAGCTTGTTAGATTCTGTAAGTTTAACAACCTTTTCCCGCAAGTTTAAATTGTCCTTTTGATAGACCTCAAGAGATTCAGTCAATTGTATACAAGTAGCACAATTAAAAGGCTCAATTGGTTCATTTTGTACCTCGGGTGTGATGTGAGCCATCAAACACTGAAATTGTGCAGCCTGAACACTCCAGTCTGAAGCAGTTGGCTCAAAAACGACCAAAGCATTGTCCACAGCCAACGACTTGATTTCTTCTTTCTCATTTGCCTTAGGAGGATCAGGCTTAGTAAGACCCGATGGTGGCATCTTGGGTTTCTCACATTCCCTAGCGAAGTGACCCAAATTCTGACAGTTATAACATCGAACCTTGCTTTTATCAAAGCCAAATCCTGTTTTTCCATTTCCTTCCAAGCTCTTTCGTCCCGTCCTCTGCAAGAACTTTTGAACCCTCCTTGAGATCATAGCAATGTTCCAGTTTAAATCCATTTGCTCTAAATCGTCGTCATCCAGGTGACTATAATCCTCCTTAGTCATTTCCAAAGTGGTATTTGGTTGAGTAACCAAATCTTTGAAGAGCTTAGAAAAGCTGTATAAATTGCAGCTTGCTCTTGTATAGCTGGTGATACTGGAACTTTCTGTTGTGATCCTTGAGATGTACTAGAAACGTAAGCTGCATGTGGATCCCCAATTGAATAAGATGATGAACTGGTATCTGTCATGAATGCCATTCCTCCATAACTCTTGCCAGCATTAACTTGTACAAATCCACTTGACTTGCATTCTTTCTTCTTCAACTCCATAGCATGAGCTTGAAGAACACCTATCAATTGGTCCAAAGTCATTCTAGCTAATTCTTGATTTTCCTTCAAGAATTAGACCTTCACATCCCAAGCACTTGGCAACACATCCAACAATTTCTTGTTTATCTCCAGTGCAGTGAGATTGTATCCTCCTTCAATCAACTCACTAACCAATTGTGAGTATCGGGTGAATAATCTAGAAGTAGTCTCATTAGGAAAGATGTCAAACAGATCATATTGCTTCTTGATTAATTCCAACTTAGCCTCCTTGTACTTTTCATTGACCCCGCACCTCGTTTCTATTATCTTCCACAAATCATAAGTTATGTCATGAGTTTTAAAAAGTCTCATAACATCCTTTGTTAAACACATACATATAGCGGAATGTGCCTTTCTTTCTATCTCTAGTTCCATTTTCTCTTGAGGTGTCATGGCATTGTACGTTTTTGCTGGAGGAATTCCACGATAGTTTCCTTCTGCAACTGGAGCCTCATATCGTTGTTTTAGTTGACCCCAAACTGGACAATGAAATTCTACAAATTGTTCAAATCTGTCTCTCCAGTACGCATAGTCCATGTCTGCGGTGAACAACGGAGGTTTATTGCTAGAACCTATATCATTTCCCTGTTTGATCATTTCCCTAATTCCTCTAATATCTTCCTTATCAGCGGCCATTTATAATAGTTAAATTAAATTACAGTCTGAAACTTGCAACAATAGATGTAATGTCGCACTAGATCTGTGCGACGTAGCAATTAATGTCGCAAAAGGTTAAGGATTCAATTAATAATCAAAAGTGCGACGTAGAGTCTAATGTCGCTACTGTTGTCGCAGAGTCACACGATGTCGCAACATGATGTCGCAAAAACCAATTAAGATCAAAATAACGACGTCGCTAACGATGTCGCAACAGTACATCGCAAAGACCAAATTAGGTCAAAAGTAGTGATGTCGCAGGCGACGTCGCAGATGACGTCGCAGTTGATGTCGCAAAGTCACAAATAGCTGCGGCCACAAACCCTAAAATCGAAAGTTTTAAACCCTAATCGATTTCCACGAACCAGAAACGACGAAAACCTTCAGAAAATCCCAGTAAACATGATCGAACACCTTTAAACACAAATAACAAATGTAATATTCACAAAAGACAATATGAATACTGTTGAGTCACTGATCTGCAAACTCAAGATGGTCACTGATCTCAATGATTAAGGGGGAGACTAAGACATAGTCTACAAGCAGATTGTTGAAGTCATTAGTCGCTGATAAGCGAAGTCACTGATGGTGTCTTATTCTCTCATGTCGCTGACCCACTTAATGAAAATCTCTCTAAGAAGAAATGATTCAAGTCAAGCTCCTGTTGCTGATGTTTTATGTTCGTTGATCTTCTCTCACTCTGAGTTACCGAAATAGAATTATGCTCAACTCTGTGTGTCGCTGATCATTGTCAGCGAGAGTATTACTCTCTGTACATGAAGTATGATTCAAGTTGAAGATAGTGTTGCTGAAGGTCTTCTTGTCGCTGATTGTATCTTAGACCAGTAGAGGAAGAATTTATAAAGATCAAAGACTCAACTATGTGTGTCGCTGATACTCATCTATCAGCGAGAGTCTCCAAGTCTTATTGAGTTCTCTCATCTGCTGAATAAAGGAAGTCGCTGAAGATTAGCTGTTCAAGTCATTTTTTAGAGCATGTTAGCTCGCATCGAGAATGAGGAGAATTGATATATCTATCAGTGACTGCAGCATTAAATGTCGCATTAAATAAGAAGTCAACATTCGGCGTTACTACGGCGCAGCACGTGTTCCTCGAAACTTGAAAAGAGTAACGTGGAAGCTTTTGATTGGTCTATAGTACAAGGTGATATTTCCCAAGACAGAATGTCGTGCCATGATGTATCACATCTCAACTACCTCTCCAATCAAGCAGCGACACGTGTCCATCAGATCCGGAAATCAAGGATTTCAGCGTCTATAAATAGCGTAGTATGTTGTACTTCATTTTGTGTCGATTACTTGTATTGTCACTTGTTAGTCAGTGACTAGTTTGTCTAAAATACAAGTAACACCAGTGAGTAAACTTGTAGCGTGTTTGTCCACTACTAGCTTACCTCAGCGAGAGAGCAGTTAGCGTGTTTGTCCACTACTGCTTATCTCATTTGTAATAGTTGTATTGTTTGATTTAGATTAGCTTTGGCTAATCTATTCCGCAATCAACAAGAGATAAATTTTATCAATAACAGAATTTATCTTTCAGCTACATTTGTATCAGCAACTGAACTGTTTATCTTATATACATACGTGTGTTCATATTGTTGCTACCTTAATACGGTTAAAAACTTGCTAAACAAAGATAACACTACAACAAAGAAAAGAAAAGTTTTTAATTGTATTCAACCCCCCCTTCTACAATTAACTCACTATTAATGATTCACTATCACTAACATAATAGTGATTAGGGACTCACAATTGGTATCAGAGCAGAGTTGGTTTAAAATATAATTTAACCAGATCTGCAATGGAATCCGTTAAATACAGTTGTGTTGATTCTGAGTACCAGAAGGGAAATGGCTCCACTACAAAACCTCCAGCTTTTGACCCATCAAGAATTGAAACCTGGATGTCCAGGATGATGATGTTCTTAGACCTTGTTGATGATCGTCTTTGTTCTATAATAACTGACGGTCCTCACACTCCTACTGTCATTATTCCTGCTGTTGTAGCCACTGCAACCACTCCTGCACTACCAGAAATGGTTATGCCAAAAAGGGAGGAACAATGGACAGATGAGGACAGGCGCATGGTTAGACTGGATAAACAAGCTAAAATATACATAAGCATGTCACTTCCTGATGAAGTGTTTGAGTCCATTAGATTGTGCAGTACAGCGAAACACATGTGGGACACTCTTAGAAATATCTATATTGGAACCCCCGACATTATTCGCTGTAGAGAAGTAAATCTGACTCGTCAGTATGAACTGTTTGCCATGGAACCCAATGAGTCACTGGCCTCCACCTATACTAGATATCAAGCTTTAATAAATAAAATGAAAAAAGCTAATATAGGAAAAGACCAAAGATTTGTTGTTGAAAAATTTCTAGAACTATTGCCTAGAAAAATTTGGGGAACCATTGCAACATGTACTCGACAACGTAATGATTATACTTCTCTCAATCTAACTCAAATTTATGGTATATTGTTAAATTGGGAACAATCTGAAAAACAGGCTGATCAAAGTGAGCATATTCGTGCTGCACTAGGCAGTCAAAAGATTTCTAATGCCCTTGTAGCTGAGCTAGAAGAGATTGATCAAAAGCAGAAAGTTAAGATCACCCAGTTGAGTTCAAAGTCACTGATTGCAGATGAGGAAGGTTGTGCTGCTGACAGTCAGTCTGAAGTCAGCTATGAAGAAGGACTAGAGAAGCTGGAAAGAGATATGGCCATGATGGTTGCAAATTTCAGAAAGAACACAAGGTTCAACAAATTTGCTGGTGCAACATCAAGTGACATCTCAAAGTCAAAAGGTGACTGCTACAAATGTGGCAAACCTGGTCACTTTGCAGCTGACTGTAGATCCAGAGCTGTCAATCCTCTCCCTGAACAAAGGCCCAGCTTCAGAGATGACAAGTACAACAAGTACAAGTCAAAATACAAGAAGCTGAAAGCTATGTCCAAAGTTGGCAAACGAAAGGGAAAAGGATTCGTCGCTGAAGAAGGATCCTTCAGCGACTCTGACTCAACCTCATCATCTGATGAAGAAGAAGCTATGATTTGTTTAGATAGAGACTACTGCATGATGGCTGATGATGCTGACTTCCATGAAAACATCAAAGAAGTAGCTAAGAAATGTTCAGCATCCGGCTGGGATCCAGAGACTCTCTACAAGGTACATTGTTTTAAATCAGCTTCAGTAACTGAAAAGGATAATATCTTTGAAACTTTGATAGTTGATCTATCAAATGCCCATGATATTCAGAAAAGGCAAGAATGCATGATCAATGACTTAACATCTAAACTTAAACTTCAAGAAGAAAATTTGTTGAAAATGAAAGATCTAAAACTTGAACTTGATGCACAAATACATGCAAATCAAATGTGCATTCAAGAGAAAATAAGTTTTGAAACCAAATTTTCTCAACTCAATGAAGTTATGAAGTCATGGTGCAAATCTGCATTAAATGTAAATCAGTGTGTCAATAATCAAATTCCAAAACAAGTAAAAGCTATTCTGGGAGGTGATTATGACACAGCTGCTTCTCTGGCTGATGCCACAAGCATTGATCAAATATTCAAGCCTGATCAATCCTTTTCAAACTTTGTTTTTGAACCAATGTCAGTCTTCAGCGAGCCTAAACCAAATCACTTTGTCAAAAGCTCGCTGGTCACTGACAACTGTGATATAACTGCAAGTATTGATGAACTAAAAGACTTGAGCATAAATGAGTCAACAATTAATCCAGTTCCCATCAGTACTACTGATCAAAAGTTGTTCAGCAACCTCAGTTCTGACACTCCAGTGACTGATGATCTTATCATCAGTGACTTGGAGTCAAAGAAACAAACTGAGACAGTAAGTCTGAACTCCTTCAAATCTCAATCAAATAAGCATGTTGAGCAAAAGAAATCTAAAGCCACAAATAAAAAATGCTATAAGTGTGGAAATAGACAACATGTGTCAACAGATTGTTCATCAGTACAAGCTTGTGTCCAACCAACCACCAGCAGTGAGTCAAATGTCTTGCTGGTCAGTGGAAGCCAAGTTAAAGGCTTGTCCACCATGAACCCATCTCAGGATGGGTTCATAAATTGAACTAACATTTCACTTCTGATGTAGGGCATTCTTAGAGAAACAATCTGGTATCTGGACAGTGGGTGTTCCAGACATATGACCGGATGTAAGTCCCTGCTCAGCGACTACCAGGATGAAAAAGGTCCTGATGTAGTTTTTGGTGATAACAACATTGGTAAGACCAGGGGGTATGGGGTCTTGACCAATGGTAATGTGATGTTTAAGAGGGTGGCATATGTTGAAGGACTGAAGCATAATTTATTAAGCATCAGTCAGTTCTGCGATGCCAAGAATAAAGTGCTATTTGATCATGAAGCTGGAGTTGTGTACAACAAAAATGGAAGTGCTGTCCTGGGTGCTCAAAGGAAAGGAAATACATATGTAGTCAACATGGACTCAGCACAATCAGGAACATGTTTTTATTCCAGAACCGTTTCAGAAGAAAAATGGTTATGGCATAAGCGACTTTCTCACCTGAACTTCAAAGCCATCAGCAAGCTCAGCAAGTATAGCTTGGTAAATGGTCTTCCAAAGCTCACTTTTGACAAAGACAAGCTTTGCTCAGCGTGTGAGAAGGGAAAGCATCACAGTTCTTCTTTTAAAAGCAAACAAACATCTTCAGTGACAGAATGTTTTCAACTGATGCATATGGATCTATTTGGTCCAGTGAGTTCTCCTAGTCTTGGCGGTAAAAGGTATTGCTTGGTAATTGTGGATGAATATTCCAGATATACTTGGGTATTCTTTCTCAAAGCCAAAAGTGATGCAACACAGGAAATCATATCCTTTATCAAAAAGATGGAAAACTTAAATGATTGTTCAGTAAAACATTTAAGAAGTGATAATGGCACTGAATTCAGAAATATTGACCTTGAAAGTTTTTGTGATTCAAAAGGTATTTCTCAAAACTTCTCTGCACCAAGAACACCTCAACAAAGTGGTGTTGCAAAGAGGAGAAATAGAACCTTGATTGAATCAGCAAGGTCAATGCTCATAGATGCTGGTCTTAAGACCCACTTCTGGGCTGAAGCAGTTAACACTGCCTGCTACACTCAGAATAGGTCTCTGATTGTCAAGAGACATGATAAGACAGCCTATGAGGTGTTAAGGGGGAGAAAACCTGACATAAGTTTTCTTCATGTTTTTGGCAGTACCTGCTATGTCTTAAACAAAAGAGATCACTTAGGAAAGTTTGATCCCAAAGCTGATGAAGGTATATTTGTTGGTTACTCAATCATTTCAAAAGCTTTCAGAGTTTACAATAAAAGAAGGGAATGTATTGAAGAATCAATGGATGTTACCTTTGATGAATCTTATGATGAATCACTCACTGATCCAAAAGATTATGAAAACCTTATTTTTAACTCAATCAGTGATGACAAGCATGAGATTCATCCATCAGATTCAGAAAGGGAAGATGATGTCCCTGAAGATACTTCTGGCTCTACTCTAGCTCAGAATAATTCAGAAACTTCATCTTTGCCTGTTAATACCCCATCATCATCTCATCATTTGCATCAAAATAACAACACTCATTTTCAAAACCAAAGCTTAAACATTGCTTCTAATGCTGATGTGTCTGGTGGATCACCTCTGAATAATCAAGTCACTGCTGAACCTCAGAGAGTGACTAAATGGACTAGACATATTGATAATCAATTGATTATTGGTGATCCTCAATCCAAAGTCCAGACCAGATCAGCATCTGCTAACTTTTGTTTGTTTGTAAGCTTTGTGTCACTAATTGAATCCAAGAAGATTGATGAGGCACTCACTGATCATCACTGGATAGCTGCCATGCAAGATGAGCTATCTCAGTTTGAAAGGAATAAGGTGTGGAAGTTAGTACCTCAAGTAGCTGGGAAATCTGTGATTGGAACAAGATGGGTGTTCAGAAACAAGATGGATGCTGATGGTGTTGTAATAAGGAATAAGGCTAGACTGGTTGCACAAGGTTACTGTCAGCAAGAAGGAATAGATTATGATGAAACTTTTGCACCAGTTGCTAGGCTTGCAGCAATCAGGTTGTTCTTAGCATATGCAGCTCACAAGAAGTTTAAGGTATATCAAATGGATGTGAAAAGTGCCTTCTTGAATGGCAAGCTGCAGGAAGAAGTGTATGTAAAGCAACCACCTGGATTCACTGATCCCAAGCATCCAGGTTATGTATATAAACTGGATAAAGCTTTATATGGACTCAAACAAGCTCCCAGAGCTTGGTATGACACTCTCTCTGTCTTCTTGATTAAATGTGGTTATGTCAGAGGTAAAATTGACAATACCCTATTTATCAAAAAGGATAAAAGAGATGTCATACTGGTCCAAATTTATGTTGATGATATTATTTTTGGGTCTACTAACAATGACATGTGCAAGGAATTCAGTAACCTCATGACTAAAAGTTATGAAATGAGCATGATGGGTGAACTAACATTTTTCCTTGGTCTGCAAATAAAGCAAACCAAAACTGGTATTTTTATAAATCAAGGAAAATATGTTAAAGAGTTATTAAAGAAATTTGAATTCACCAACTGCTCATCCCTTGCTACACCAATGTCATCTGCAGTAAAATTACATGCTGATCCTGATGGTAAATCTGTAAACATCACTGCTTACAGAGGAATGATCGGGTCACTGCTGTATTTGACTGCTAGTAGACCAGACATTATGTTTTCCACTTGTCTATGTGCTAGATATCAAGCTGATCCAAAGGAATCCCATTTGCTCGCTGTCAAAAGAATATTCAGATATCTGAAGGGTACACCAAATCTTGGTCTCTGGTACCTATCCGGTTCAGATTTCTCACTGAAGGGATATTCAGATTCTGATCATGCTGGATGCAAAATGGACAGAAAGAGTACCTCTGGTAGCTGTCAGTTTCTTGGAGAAAAGCTTGTAAGCTGGTCAAGCAAGAAACAAAATTCTGTCTCAACTTCTACTGCTGAGGTTGAATATGTCATTGCTGGAGCCTGCACTGCTCAAATTCTGTGGATGAGGAATCAGCTCGCTGACTATGGTTTTGACTTTGGCAATGTTCCAATCTATTGTGACAGTCAAAGTGCCATTGCCATAGCAAATAATCCTGTGATGCACTCAAGGACAAAGCATATTGATGTCAGATATCACTTCATCAGGGACCACGTCATGAAAGGTGACATTGAATTGCATTTCATTCCAACTGATTACCAACTCGCTGACATTTTTACAAAACCTTTAGATGAGAAAAGATTCACCTTTCTCATCAGTGAGTTGGGCATGCTGAACCTAAATGATTAAAACCTGTTTGTTTAATAATAGGTAGTTACAGAATAAATAGTTTATATTTTTAACACGCTGACCTATTATTCTCACTGATGTAATCAGCAAGAACAATAAGCTAGCATTGTTATAATCAATAAATTATATACTTTGTAACTGCACATAAAAAATTCCTTATATCACATAAATAAACTATATCTTATGCTTCACATACTTGACTAGCTGATTGGATTAGTATTCTAAGTTGTAATTTGATCAACAACATCAAATGTGAAACATAATATTTATTTTATTTTAAGATATAATTTATTTTTCATCTCGCTGAGACATAATGCATCAACGAAAGTTTTGTTATTATTTAATACTGCATTTATTTCGACATATATTCCTACATTTTGTATTTAATTTTAACGATTTATATTCCTAATAAATACTTTATTAAAATATCTTATGGGAACTTGAAAAGGTACACTTTTTCTGATCTAACACCCCTCTTTTAATACCACAATATTATATTATTTTACTCGGAAGCGTATGAATTTAAAACATATTTATATACTGTACATTAAGATAATGTACATATACAGTTACATATTCATAATATACCAACGTAGAACTGTTTAAAAACTACATATGTCGGGGTATTATCTATTACAAAACAAGGTTTATAACAAAACCATATCAGAGTCATAATCTGTCAGACATTCCCTGTGAAAGCATCCTTTCCTGACACCCACATATATATCAAAAACCTGCAGGAAGTAGGATGAGGGATTAGCACGAAGCTAAGTGAATGAATTTATCACACACAATTCAACTTAGCATAACAATCTGTTTACAGCAATTACTAGTAAACACAATCTTTTTCAATGAGGATCGGTGGCTCTTGGGATATCATAATACCCGGGGATTCCCAAAGAACACTTAACGTCAATCTGTATGGCCATTACAGAATAGACCGATAACTATTGGTTATTAAACTCATACACAAGTTTCGAACACAACAAATGAATCAAAACCTGTGTAATTCACATAATAACCAAAAGTCCAACTACACGTTGACCTCAATAATCTGATACACATAGATTCACATTTCACATAGATTCATAATCACTACACAGATTAACAATTGCATAATTAATCTACGTATACTTGTTGCAACCAAACAGTTACAATTAAATTGAATGGTGAGTTCTAAATCCACTCACCGATACCTCTGTAGAATCCACACTCAGTTTCTAGTCACTGAGTCTTTTGAATATCTGAAATATCATAAAACACACAAGTTAATAACTTGTCATCGATCAATAACTTTAATGAAATTACAATGTTATACAATTAATCACACCACTATATACTTATTTTCTATTAACTGTACAAACGTATCCATACATTGTAAATATATCACAAAATAAAACTGAGTTGTTCCTGTTTAAACCATACCCGATCGGCTGGCTAATCATAGCCGATCGGCTAGCTTGTTAATTCCCTACACTTTCTTTCGATTCTAAGTTCTGTGACAATTTTGTACTATCTTAGCCGTTCGTCTCATTTTAGCCGTTCGGCTCAAATAACTTACCCGATCGGCTCAACTTGTATAGTCGATCGGCTAACCTATTAATCTTAGTGTTTTTAGCTCAAGGTCAAGTTCTGTGGTGGTTTTGGTCTAGTTTAGCCGTTTGGCTAAAAGAAGCCGTTCGGCTCAACAATCCATACCCGATCGGTTCAGTAACATAGCCGATCGGCTATGGAGTAAAACCCAGAAACCTGCAACTTTGTTCTGCATAATTCAGCTCGAGCTCAACCTCTAAATTAAGAAACTCAGCTTCATAATCAGTTACAATTTAGCCATCTCATGTTTCTATCCTCAAAGTGTTACCATATGTTGACAATTTAACATCAAACAATTTGAATTATCAATTCAACTCAATTCATTCAACTTAATAAACTTGTGAAATCACAACACAAACACCATACCTACACTTCCTGATGGAGATGATGATAATAAGCAGAAGATAAGTTAGATTTAGCTCACAATCACTTAGTCACGAATTCAAATTCAAGTTCTAGGGTTTTTTGATGAGTTAATAGTTTAAACAGTGATAACCAGGAGAAGAAAATGGAGTCGGTCTCCATTTTGTTTAGTTTAAATAGTTGGGTATTCTATACCCGTTCTAAATCTATTGTCTGGAACCTAAAAATCTTTCGCGATAAATATTATTTTATGATACTGTCAACTATAGTAAATTAACACAAGTAACAATTTACTATCCACAATAAGTCATGAGACTTATTTACTTAAGTTTCTTAATTAACAGTTAGTATCAAATATTTAATAACATTTAAATAATAGATTTAAATAGGAAATTACCAGGCTACTGGAGAGGATGTTACATCTGACACCTCGTATACCTTTTCCGGCGCACCACTCCCATCACCATTTAATGTTACCACTTATCACCATCATCACCCTACTCCACTACCACCAACCACTTTTATTTTATTTTATTATTTTTTTTTACCTTTTTGACCACGTACATACTCGTTATGACCACACATTCTCCACATTAGTAACCGTATATAAGCAGCGAAACCCCTACCTTTTCATTCTTTATGCTTTCTAACTTTTTAAAATTCATCTTCTTCACTTTTTCTCTGCAAATTTTCAACTTTTCAAATTTCTACTTTCTTTTCAAAAATGGCGAGGACAAAATTTTTCAATAATGCTTATACTCCGACCCCAGAGATTAAAGCTCTTCGAGCCTCTGCGGTCAGCGAGACCCTTGTCGTTACAGTTCCCAAATCTAACTATTTGGGAAATGTAACCTGTACAAAACCTGAGTATGCGGAGGTAATTAACTTTCTGAAAAACCATTTTATCCTCCCTGCTCTTACCTTGTCTCCTGGGGAAATGAACCCAGAATGGCTCAGTGAGTTCTGGTATACCTGCACTCACTCTGTCGTCTCTGGTGTTTCCCAACTCCAGGGTTTTATCGACAACGGTACCCAACCTATAATAATAACTGCCAACACCATTCGCTCTATTTTACAACTGCCGACCTCTGAGTCATACGAGTCGCTGCCAGAGAGCGACGTTGCCAAACAAGGCCTCGTCGAGCTCACTGAGATTGAGTGTAAATACTCAGTCGATGGCAGTGGCAACCGTAAATACTCTACGGTCCACAAAATGAAAATGGATGGTGTTTGGAATGCCCTTTTTACAAATTTCATTCAATCTTTGGGCACAAAATCAGGGAGCTACGATCAATTCAGCTCCCTGGAGGCACAGATTAGTTGGTCACTGGTCAACTCTCTACGAGTTGACTATGCAAGTGTGATCTTCAATGAACTGATCACCAAAGTCGCTGAGCCTGCCAGGGCAAAATATGTACCTTACCTTAGGTATCTCTCACTGATCTTTAGGGATCAGTTTGCTGCCTATGATAGGGTATCATTTCAGGGATTTGAGCCCACTCTGGTAGGATCTCAAATTTTTGCTAAACCAGCGACTGTGGTTTTACCTGCTTTTATGAAGCATCCGGGGATCCTTGCACCCCAGCCTGTAACTGCTGTACAAATGTCAGTTGCTGCCCCCCCCCCCCCCCATCGACCACGTCACTGACCACACCCCCAGTGACTACTGTTGGTCAACCACCAATCAAGAAACCACCAACTGCTCCCAAGAAAAAATCCAAATTAGGGTCCCTGACATTAAAGGATCAGGGACATAGCAAAAAGAAGACATCTACGGATGCCAGTGGTGAATCAGTGATTGTACGTTCAGTTACTGAGGGCACCACTGCTGAACCCTTAACCTTAACTGCTTCACTGGACTCCCGAAAGTCCAGTGACTCTACAAAGGGAACACTACAGACAGCTGCAGTGGATCAAACCACTGTTAGCAGTGATTCGGGTGCACCCCACACCCTCAGATCGAGTCAACCCAGCCACTTGTCATCCTCACAAAAGGGTGACATTTCACTAACAGGGCAAGTGACATCAGTGGGTGATCACACACTCATAGCTGATGTCACACCACTGGCTACAAACCCAGGCCATCTCTCATCTATCACTGCACCGACTGTCAATGTCTCACCACTGACCCATGGTGAGATACAGGTCGCTACTTCTATTTCCAATGAACCACCAGCTAAATCACAAGCTGATGATGAGGAAATCATGCCAATGGACACCTCTGAGGATACCCAACCCATTCCTCCACCCACATCCAACTCTCCCATCAGAGAGCTCACCCCCACCTCTTTCTTCAGTGATAACATCCAAGTCACTGCTGATCAGATCACACCCCCTGATCAGGTAGCCCAATCTACACCTACCCCCATTATTAATACCCAAACTACTCACCCAAACACCTCCACTCACTCCACATCTGATTAGCTACTGATGGAGTACATTGCCCAATCCCAAACCCAAATTAAGATGCTCACTGAAGACCGTGAGGCACTTATTGGCAATGTCTCTGTCCTTCAGAAAGCTGTTGCTGCTCTCACTGATGTATACAACTCCATTGAACCATGGAGCACATCTGTTAGTGAGAGGGTACAAACAGTAGCTGATGCTAGTGCTGCAATAAACCATGCAGTCACTGAGCTAGCCTCCACCTCCAACACCAACTTCACCAATCATGCTGCTGCCATTGCCCAGCTCACCACCAACCAAAATGATTTAGCCATTTCTGCATCTAACTACCTTTATAACACTGACAAAGTTATTAAGGTGCTTCCACAGGTTGTCTCACAGCTCACAAAGACAAGAGCTGAGGTCGCTGCCCTGCGTGAGGAAAACGCAGACTTCACTGATCAGATCCTAAGGGCAGTTGATCAGTTTGAGCGAACCAATCAGGGGGAGAGTGAAGAAGAGGACTTTGTCTCTGATCCAGAGATGCCCCGTAAGATGACTGATCCGCTATCAAACAAGGCTCACAGGGACATTATGCTCACAACCTATGCACTTCGTCCTATTGCTGAGCAACCTGAGCTGGAGGCCCTTGCAGTTGCTGAACTGCATTGGGTAGATATGGAGATAGCCACTGATATAGTGGATGTCGCTGAAAGATTTCCTGAGTTCAGTGCTGAAGAGCTCAGGAACTACAATGGGCTGATACAGCAATGGGCAGTGGATGATACTGCCAGGATTGAGGGTACCTCAGTGAGCTACGAATTGGCTCGCTGGGAGTGGATGAATAGGGATGTAGTAGCTGATGCATCAGATGATGAGGAGGATGATACCATCATGCATGATGCTGATGATAATGATGATGATAATAATGATGATGGCCAGGGAGGTGGTCATGGAAATGGTCAGGGATCAGATGATGAAGATGATGTGAATATGGAGGATCAGCAACCCATATCATCTGTCATGAAAAGGAAAAGGACCAGTGACACCTCTCCTGCATCTACTCCTCCATCAAAGAAACAACAGGTCAGTAACCCTCAATTACAAATTGTCATATCTGAGGTAGCTGCACCTTCATCTCCACCTGCAACCCTAAACCTACCCTCACCTACAGCAACTACAACCACAGCAACCCAAACAATCCAAATAACCACACCTACTCCAACAACTATAACTCCAATCTCCACAGCAACTCCTTCCAACACTACCACATCAGATACCTCCCCTACAGCATGCCTTTCCTCTGACTCAGCCTCAGATACCCCTTGTCCTGGTGAAACAAAAGATCAGAGAATTGCCAGAAAGATAAAGGCAAGACAGGACAGGGAGCAAGAGATGATATTACAAATAACCTTTCAGGCTGAGTTGAGAGAAGAACAAGAAAGGAAAAGGTTGCTGAAAGAGCAATCAGATGCTGACAGAGCATACCTACTGGAATTGAGCTCCAAAGATGCCAATGAAAGGGCCAGACTTCTTAAACAAAAGAAAGATCAAGAAGAGTCTGATGCTACAATTGCCAGGGTACTTACTGAGATAGAAGAGAGTGAGCTAGAGCAACAGAAACTGAAAAGGTCAGCTAGCAAGAGCTCTAAAAAGAAAGGGGGAGCTGTCAAAACAGCAGTGGATAGGAAGTGGGATGAAATTGATAGAAAGAGATTTGCTGCCAGAATGACAGGGAGATCAAACCCCGCACCTATCACCAAGGTCAAACTGAAAAAGTCAAGGAACCAATCTCAACCTCAGCTACTTATACAAAGAGGTTCAGAGACTCAATCAATGCTACTTGATCAAGTATGCAAGCTGCACAGAGAAGAATGGAATGAGATAAGGCTTGCTATCAGCCACTCTACAAGTGCAGCTAAGGTTGATGTCATGAAGGAGATTGATAGACTCTATCAGAAAATGGTGTCACTGCAACTCCTCAGACCAGAAGATACTATCATACATGGTGAGGAAATTGTTCAGCCACCTAGTCCAAGGTATAGATCAGGTACCAGCAGCATCTATCGAATCCCCAACACTTCAAGGCTTAATCTATCTATCCCTGCTGGTGTGCCAAAGCTTGAAGGTCATGAGGTCACTGAAAGGGAGAAGGGTCTGGTATACAGGGACCTAAATGGTGCCCTTAGGTTTCAGAGAGAAGCTGAACTTGAGAAGGTTGATCAAGAACAACTCATACACCTGATCAGGTCAGCTAGCATGCTTCCAACAGATTCAAAGATCAGAAAAGCTATTCTCGATGAAGCCTTGGCCAGAAAGTTCAGATACCTACCCTCCAAAGACAAATATGAACTTGAAGCTGAGCTTGGCATAGTGAAAGAAGAGGAGATGTGGAGAGATAAATAATTTAGACATTTTGTAATAGATAGCTTCTGTAAATATTTATTCTATGATATATATGAGGCTTTGAACAAGAAAATCTACAAGTACAAGTCACTGGGCAACCTACTTACTATCAGAGACTCAAACAATTTCAACTACAAAAATTTACAAGGACAAGTCTCTGAGCAATCTACTTATCAACAGAGTAAAGGAGATTATTGAGCATAAACGTTTCCTGCAACTAGTCTGTCTAAGGGAGCTTTGACTTAAACCATTTAGGGGGAGATTGTTGAGTCACTGATCTGCAAACTCAAGATGGTCACATATCTCAATGATTAAGGGGGATACTAAGACATTGTCTACAAGCAGATTGTTGAAGTCATTAGTCGCTGATAAGCGAAGTCACTGATGGTGTCTTATTCTCTCATGTCGCTGACCCACTTAATGAAAATCTCTCTAAGAAGAAATGATTCAAGTCAAGCTCCTGTTGCTGATGTTTTATGTTCGTTGATCTTCTCTCACTCTGAGTTACCGAAGGAGAATTATGCTCAACTCTGTGTGTCGCTGATCATTGTCAGCGAGAGTATTACTCTCTGTACATGAAGTATGATTCAAGTTGAAGATAGTGTTGCTGAAGGTCTTCTTGTCGCTGATTGTATCTTAGACCAGTAGAGGAAGAATTTATAAAGATCAAAGACTCAACTATGTGTGTCGCTGATACTCATCTATCAGCGAGAGTCTCCAAGTCTTATTGAGTTCTCTCATCTGCTGAATAAAGGAAGTCGCTGAAGATTAGTTGTTCAAGTCATTTTTTAGAGCATGTTAGCTCGCATCGAGAATGAGGAGAATTGATATATCTATCAGTGACTGCAGCATTAAATGCCGCATTAAATAAGAAGTCAACATTCGACGTTACTACGGCGCAACACGTGTTCCTCGAAACTTGAAAAGAGTAACGTGGAAGCTTTTGATTGGTCTATAGTACAAGGTGATATTTCCCAAGACAGAATGTCGTGCCATGATGTATCACATCTCAACTACCTCTCCAATCAAGCAGCGACACGTGTCCATCAGATCCGGAAATCAAGGATTTCAGTGTCTATAAATAGCGTAGTATGTTGTACTTCATTTTGTGTCGATTACTTGTATTGTCACTTGTTTGTCAGTGACTAGTTTGTCTAAAATACAAGTAACACCAGTGAGTAAACTAGTAGCGTGTTTGTCCACTACTAGCTTACCTCAGCGAGAGAGCAGTTAGCGTGTTTGTCCACTACTGCTTATCTCCTTTGTAATAGCTGTATTGTTTGATTTAGATTAGCTTTGGCTAATCTATTCCGCAATCAACAAGAGATAAATTTTATCAATAACAGAATTTATCTTTCAGCTACATTTGTATCAGCAACTGAACTGTTTATCTTATATACATACGTGTGTTCATATTGTTGCTACCTTAATACGGTTAAAAACTTGCTAAACAAAGATAACACTACAACAAAGAAAAGAAAAGTTTTTAATTGTATTCAACCCCCCCCCCTTCTACAATTAACTCACTGTTAACGATTCACTATCACTAACATAATAGTGATTAGGGACTCACAAATACTACCTTTATCAATCCAAACTCGATCCGATACTCCAAAAACGAGCTTTTTCTGCTCTGATACCAGTTGTTAGTCCCTCGAACGTGGATCTCAACGGAACGAGTCAATCCAATTGTTTGCGGAATCAACAATTAGATAAAGAGCACAACCAAACTAATAATCAAATGTAATATGAATCAAACCTAACGTTATATTATTGATTATAATCGATCAGTTTACAGTGGATTTCGACAAATTGCGTTTAGGGTTTTTCGTCAACCCTAAAACTGAATACGTAAAACATATTTATACAAAACTGTTGGTTCCTGCGACATTACACACAATGTCGCAGGCCCAGGCCCATGCGACATAGACAATGTCGCAAGCCCAAAACCTGACGTCGCACCTGCGACATTACAGACAATGTCGCAGGAGTCAGGAAACTCAAACTAACTACAAACTCTAACTAGACCAACTGACAGACACACTAAAATGCATCAACATTGATCATTGTTAGATAGATAAGATATATAAGTTAACATTCATCGGAATGAATGTTATAGAGAAAAGTAATTAATACATAGAATATAAAGTGATTCCTGTTACGACTAATGTCGTGGGTTCTATGGTAACAGCTGGTTCGAAACCTTAATTTTTGTACTACTCTCAAAGTCAGACATCATTAATTCTAGCGATCACATAACATTTAGTCTTTCCCTTACAGGTTTTATGTACGTATATGCTTATGTGTGCTCATTGATTCAATAAGCTGATCCTCGGTTCTGTATGTTAAGCTTTGTCATTTGGATATATAATATTGATGGTAGTTTAATCACTCTAAGTGCCATAATATAATCTTATGTATAACTAAATTATAAGTCAGTATAATGTATTTCATAAACATTTATAACTAAATACCTAAATTGTATTCCAAATAATAGCCACCTTTAAACAATTATGAATGCAAAGACACATCAAACTAATGAGGTAAAACATTTGCATTTGTTAATATTTAATACTCAGTATTGTACACAAACATCAAAATTGAATAATAAGATGAACTTAGCTAATATTCATTACGATGGATATTAACCATAAAATGCATTCAGCATAAATACAGACATATCACTAATATATAACGTGTAAAAGGAAATTAAAAATTGGTCAGAAACAAGAAAATATAAATTAAGAAATATGTTAGTAACACTTACTTGAAACATCTCTACGAAGATGTACGTTATTGTAACTGTGCGCCAGAATCGGACATAAAGTAATCGGAAAATAAGATCAAAAACCCTAGAATTGAAAATTATCAATTCAGCAACCGTGAAAATTCGAATTGTATGTACAATTCATGATTATGAATAATCAAAATTGAGAATGAATTTGAAATTATAAGAACGAATTGATTAATTGTGATCGCATCAGAGTAATGGAAAACAAAATCAAAATTGGCTAACAACAAACTATCAGATGTGGATACTGCTTGCGTTTGATTAGTAATTACAGATATTTAATTTTAATTAAAAAAATATAATGCAAAAAGTCTATACTACCTGTGTCCCTGTAATATGACTAAAAGTTGAATACAGAGGAATAGAGCGCTGGAGTTTAAACAAGCAACAGATCGGACGGTGGGTAAGCCACTTCCCCCTTCCCTCAAGATTTGTGCTTCCCTATGGATCCTCCCTATATATAGGATTAGGATCTATAGAG
Organism: Pseudognaphalium luteoalbum; assembly: GCA_963422505.1. Classification (NCBI taxonomy): domain Eukaryota; kingdom Viridiplantae; phylum Streptophyta; class Magnoliopsida; order Asterales; family Asteraceae; genus Pseudognaphalium; species Pseudognaphalium luteoalbum. Next base: position 58,421,415 of record OY730196.1, read on the forward strand.
AAAAGAAATTTGTGAGAGAAGGTAGAGAAGGATTTAGAACCCTTAGATTGAACAATCAATGGTTCAAAAAATTTGATAATTATTATATAACTTTTTGAATTTTAGAAGGGCGAAAAAGACTTTTGCAATGAATCAATTTTGAAAGTTGTAATTGTTATTTAATTTATTACGTACAAGTATGTTGACGGTGTCCTCTACATAAATGGAATCTTCCCCAATTAAAGATGACTTATTTATTGTATTTATCTTTTATTATTTTTTGTTTCAATAAATATAATTGTGTACATCATGCATCCATTACATTCATTTTTTAATGCAGACTCATTTAATTTACTTCTTTCAATTAAAATTCATTTCATATATTTAATACAATAAACAATTTGATAAAAAAAAATGTATATCTTAGAAAACGGTGAATCACTACCGTCTATCATTGATTCAATGATAAGTTACTTTACACTTGAAAATGGTGAATCATTATTGCGTAATAATCAACTGAATCATTACATTATATGAACAATGGGAGTAGAGCAATAAATCAAATTGGTGAATAACTATTACGAACAACTGAATCATAGTATGATTTTGCGAATCATTGTTGCATAGTAATCAACCGAATCATTATATTATATGAAAGTCAGAGTACACCGATAAATCAAAATGGTGAATCACTATTACGAACAACTAAATCATAGTATGATTTTGTGGATCATTGATAAATACATAACAACCGAATTATATTTACATATTTGTGAATCAATGTAATAAATTTTGGAATCACATTTGTAAAAATCTGAATCGGTTCCAATTATGTTAATCTAGATTAACACGTACCGTGTTTACTTATAATACATTGAGTCATGGTTACATATATTTTTGTGGGTCGGATATATATATTTATTTAATTGTAGTATCAAACTATATATGTGTAATAAAGTGGATTATTTATTAAATTAATATAAACATGTTAGTTAACAACCAACAAGTTGCATGAAGCATATAGATTTGAGCTCTAGATTGTGAAGCATTTTGAGATAAAAGAAAAAGTAACCCGATCTTGGCTCCGAAATATCCTTGGTTGACTTTTTGAATACATGAACCGCTAAGTATCATTTCTAAATCTAAATTGAAATAATAGAAGATATCGAAGAATTCCATCTTCTTTAGATAAATTTCTTACACCATCTTGTTCACTAATTAATGCCCGTAATACCAATAACAGAGATGAGAGGGAAAGGATTTTGTGATTAAGACTTTGTGAATAAAACGGAGATATTACCAAATTGTGATAACCTATCTAATTGAGAATGCATGACTAGTTGTTCCTGCGTTTACAAAGACTTGGTCGCCTATAATTTTGGAAATAGTAACCACCATTTTTAATAGAAACAAATTGATATTTATTTTATTAATTAATTGCAATTTACTAGAATACCCTTAAACCTAAGATTTAATTGATTGGTCATATTGCTTCTCTCTTTTCTCTCCCTAAATTTATTTCTTTTTTATCCCCTTACTATATATATATAACAAAACAAAACAAAATACATACAACAAATTCAAATACAACAAAATTGGAATGTACATAACTGAACCAAATATACAATTGAATGTCATACATAAAAAAATGCTAAAATAACCATGATCTATACATTTAAAAATCAAAAATTTAAAGACTTTTTACTCTTCAAGTTGGACCTCGCTTGCTTTTGCACGGTATCACGAGAGACAAATTTGCGCTTATTTTGGAATTTAGGTGCAGTTTTGTTCTCACCAACCTTTGGTATGGAAGTTGGTGGTGTTACATGTACGAAACAAAAGCCAAATGTATCAAATATTAAATTGAATATGAAGAATAAGTTTATAAAACACATGTATTTACCTTTTCATCAAAAACCACTTGATTCATTGGCCAAGCAACAAAACTACCTACTGCATCCTTAACTGTTTTAAAACCATTATTTCCTACGTCCGATATGCATGCTGCATCCACTAACGATTCTTCAATTAATACTTTGTAGCAATCATTTGGGAGTTGTTTGCTATGAAACATTTGGTTTTCATCTGACTTGTATACGGTACCCAAAGCAATAATACTTGATCTCTTTATGTGCCACATGCTACACTTAAATTCCTAAAACATATTGATTTTTGGTATATATGCATCTGAAATTAATTAGAGTAAAGAAATACGAACATGTTGAAATACATAATTGTGGTAGTAGTGGTGGAAACACTTACCGAGATAATTTGCCTCCACATCTACAAGTCCGACAAGTAAATAATAATACGATCTTGCCTGCAAAAGTAAACAAAAAATAGAACGAGAATTCGTCAAACGATAATTACTTGTACACAATACACATGATATTTTTAATGCATACTTTAAAAAGATCAAGACACCAAAACCAAATGACAAGTAAAGGTGGCAAGATGTGGAGTTCAGTAACTGGTCAAACTGGATTTGAATCGAAGAATAACATCATTTAATAATCTATTTGAATAAGAGTTTTTAGAAGTTTCATGCATTCATGAGACTTTGGATGACTTTCAAATTCATTTGACCCGTTCAACTTGTTCCGCTTTCAGCCAAAAATTTCATACGACCCGTTTCTTATAAGAACACAACCCCAAATCATTCATAAGTAAAAAATGGTCAAAATATTAATACCTCACGTGCTACAACAAACACATCCACCTATCAAGGGCAAGCTAACACACCTTGAAATATTCCACCTGTAAAGTAGGTCTTATCTATCAAAGTTTGTTATAATTGTATATTATATATACACTCATATTGCAATAATAAAACTCAAGCTCATTCAAACAAATCTCTCTGTCATTGCATTTATATGGTATCAGAGATTCAATTGGCTTCAACGTGCCTTGATCCTCATTTCTTTTCTCATGGCAAATCAAATTGACATCATTCAACTACAAGCACCCACTCATCTTCCAACAAAACCAATTTTGTCGTTTGGCGTCGACAGCTCTTCTCAACCCTGATTGGGTATGATCTCCTCGGTTATGTTGATGGTACCGTAGAACCTCCTCTAAATTGGTTGATAACAAACCAAACCCAGCATACTCTAAATGGTATCGACAAGATCAAGTCATCATTAATGCTATGTTGGGAAGTTGCACAGCCACTATACAAACCCACATCGCGTCTGTATCTACTTCAAAAGAAGCGTGGGACCGACTCGTGGTTCTTTATGCCAACAAATATTGAACTCGGATAATCTCCCTCAAACGTCTTATTGAAAACCCGTCTGAAGATAAATCAGTCTCAACCTATTTACAAGAAATGCGTGGAATCGTGGATGAACTTGCTCTAGCCGATTGTCCCGTAGACGAGGACGACCTTGTTCTTCACATTCTACATCGTTTGGGCAGTGACTTTAAAAAAATATGTGCTACTGTTCGAGCCCGCGACACCCCAATCTCCTTTGATGAGCTTCATGACAAGCTTGTTGATTATGAAACGCAACAAAAAAAATACTTCTAAACACAGTCATCCGGTAATACCCACTGCAAATTATGTTCAACGTGGTCAAAGGTCTACAAGAACAAGCAATAATAGCTTTTCACGATCCTCACAAAATCCTGACTATAACCATTCCCATAATAATTTTAAAAACCAACGGACAGCCTGGCAAGCAAAGAACTTCAGTCCTACATCATCGTACAACAAAGATGCTAAGTGCAATTACTGTTTCCGCGAAGGTCACCTCACAAAGGATTGTCGAAACCTAGCAAAGTTTTTGCGTGAAAATGAAGTTTCTCCCAGTGTAAACTTTACTACAACTCCATCTTCTGCATCTCCCAATTGGATATTTGACACCGGGGCATCTCATCATGTCACTTCCGACACTAGTAATCTCCAATCATTCTCTGACTATGGTGGCCTGGAAGAGATCATACTCGGTGATGGCTCAGGTTTATCTATCTCACATCTTGGTCATACATCCTTTAAATCACCATCTCATTGCTTTCATTTAAACAATATATTATGTGTTCCTTCATGTAAGAGAAATCTCATATATGTTTTCAAGTTTGCTAAAACTAACAAACTTTCCTTGGAATTTTTTCCTTTTCATTTTTTTGGTGAAGGATCTGAGCACGGGGGCGCCGCTTCTTCGCGGGGAAAACCACAATGATCTCTACTATCTTTCAAATCTGGGCTCTCCTAACTCTGTTTTGCTGAATAATGTCAATGAGTGGCACTATAGACTAGGCCATCCATCTTCTCGTACTTTACATTTCGTTTTTAAGTCTGCAAATTTATCAAGTGTTTCTGGTCTCAAAGTTAGTTCAAGTTGTAATTCTTGTCATTGCAATAAAAGTCACAAATTACCTTTTGCGGAATCGTCATTAAGTAGCAAGCAACCACTGCAACTAGTTTACTCTGATGTTTGGGGCCCAACTAATATATCACATGATAATTATCGATATTATGTTACTTTCATTGATCATTACTCAAAATATATATGGTTGTATCCTGTGCAAAAGAAATCTGATGTTGCAATCATCTTTCCTCAATTCAAAAAGCTTGTTGAAAAATTATGTCAATTCCCATTAATTTCATTATATTCGGATAACGGGGGTGAGTATAAAGGTCTTATTCCATATTTGAATGCCCATGGGATCTCCCATTTTACCACACCTCCTCACACACCTGAACATAATGAATTTGCCAGAACGTCAACATCGAAACTTAATTTCTAATGCACTAGCCTTACTTCAACATGCTGGGCTTCCTGTTACTTTCTGGTCTTATGCAGTGACAACCGCTGCATACTTAATCAATTGGTTACCCACTTCTATCTTGCAAAATCGAACACCACTTGAGGTATTGTTCAAAAGAAAGCCTAATTACATACGTATAAAAGTATTTGGATGTTTTTGTTATCCATGGCTTCGTCCTTATAATACATCCAAACTTCAACCAAAATCAGTTCCGTGTGTTTTTCTTGGATACTCTTTATCACAGTCGGCATACAAGTGCTATGATCCCATTTCTCATAAAATGTACATATCACGTCATGTACAATTTGTTGAGAATGAATTTCCTCTAAAGCAAGCAAACGTCGATTACTCAAGTTTTCCTGGTGTGAACTCACAAGACCCGGTTGTTATCGTTACTGAAGATCAAAGTGAAGAGTCTTTTGACACATCCTATACTCCTGCACACGACCAATTTGCACCACCTTCTCCGCAATCTGCTCAAAAGTCTTTCACGCAATCAAACAATAGCTCGAATGTCGCTGCCCCGGGCTCATCTCATGTATCTTCTGATCCTACATCTTTGTCAGGTTCAACGCCATCAGCTTCTCACTCACCTACAACTGAACCCGAACCAACACATGCACATGCACCTGAACCTGAACCCGAATATGCACATGCAGCTGAACCCGAATCTGCACCACGACCCACTCGTGAACAAAAACAAAATCCTAAATATTTTGGTCCCACCTTTGTAAATCATGTCACTGCGCATCCGCTTCCTGTTGAACTTGAACCAAGCTGTTTCACGCAAGCATTAAAACAACAAGAGTGGCGTGATGCAATGTCTGATGAGTTTAATGCTCTTCTTCAGAATCATACATGGGATCTAGTTCCAAAAACGTCCCAGAATCTTCTTGGTAATAAATGGGTATTTCGGGTGAAACGATTTCCAGATGGATCTATCCAAAACGCCCGGGTGTCGACTACACAGATACCTTCAGTCCCGTCACAAAACCTGTCAGCATACGAGTTATATTATGTCTTACATTATCTAACAGTTGGTCAATTCGTCAACTTGATGTCAACAATGCTTTTCTGAATGGTACTCATCATGAAGATGTATAAATGGTTCAACGTCCGGGGTTTATTCATCCCGAATACCCAAATCATGTCTGTAAGCTTCGAAAAGACATTTACGGGCTCAAACAAGCACCTAGAGCTTGGTACACTGAGCTTAAAAATTTTCTATTATCAATTGGCTTTACTAACTCTGTTGCAGATGCATCTTTATTTATCTACAAGTCAGGTGGAGGTACTATATATTTTCTCGTCTACGTTGATGACATTCTCATTACTGGGAACAATGCAACCATTATTGATAAGTTTGTGCAGCAACTTCATGATCGTTTTGCATTGAAGGACCTAGGCGAACTTCATCACTTTCTTGGTGTTGAGGTTATTCCCACTAAAAATGGTCTCTTTCTATCGCAACATAAGCACATCAGGGACATTCTCAAGAGTCAAAATATGGACGGGGCTAAAGAAGTATCCACACCAATGAACCATTATGCACAACTCACTTCAAATGATTCCTCAACTACAACAGATTCTACATCATTTCAGAAAGTAGTTGGCCAACTTCAATATTTAGCAATGACTCAGTTAGGTTTCCTTAATTGGACTTAACGCTCAAATTAAGCTCAGTTTATGTGTTCATAGCTGTATAACTTTTATTTTGCTTAATTGCATTTTAAATTCAATTAAATCTTGCGGTTCATACAAATATGTGTTGACATACAAACCTGTGAGCTCACCAGCATTTCGCTGACCCCTTTTAGCATGTATCACAGGTACTCAGCAGTAGGTTGGCTGCCCAAACAGGAATCATTAGCTCGAGTCTGCATTCAAACAAATCAGAGATTTACTTGCATTATTATATTTTGTATAGATTAATTATGTAATGTAAATCTCTCAATTCCAAGTAACTGAGCTAATGTAAACAGTATTTTGATGTAAACTTTAGTTTTTATCAATACAATGTAAAACGACGCATTTAGTGGTCGTTCATTATATCTTATGTGCTGTGTATATTGATTAGTCGCGCCCCGACCCGATTCGCTTCCGCAACCCGAATTTGGGGGTGTGACAGTTTGCAAACCGGTTAGCCACACATCCGATTTGAACCTCCTAGTCAATTACAATCACTTCTGACACTGCGGGACCCACGAGCATTTTTCCTTTTTTTTCACTCTTGGCGCTGAAAAACAAAAAAAAAATGGGATAAATCCAAGAGAGGAGCGTCTGTGCTAGTTCAAAATTTAAAAAAAAAGTGGTTTAAAATTTTAAAAAAAAATGGTTCATCAGTTGGTGGAAAGCTGATGTGGCGTTAATGTGTCAGAAGTGGTTCAACCACGGTATGGTAAAATGTTAGATTTAAGGTAAACACAGGCTCACGTGCTATATATATATATACAGATATACATGTTTAGTTACATTTTTTGAAAGAAAATCAACATACTCAAGTAAACCCCGGTACGTTTGAGATCAAGTGAATCTGACCTGGTCCAAATATACTCAATTTAGGTCTGCAAACCCAACTAAACTGCCAATTTTGTCACCCACCCAATTCTGACAAGCATATACTACGTTGATCCATTATTCGACCAAAATGTAAGGTAGATAGATAACCTGTTTGTGCCATAAAGAGTAATCATCATGAGATTTTGTGTGATCAAGTATGAATGAAAGAAATGCTACACAATAAAACTTACTGGATGACATTTTTTCGATTATGAGACTTCCCCAATAATGTCTTTGGAATCCTTTATTACATTCTTATAATCAAAATAAAAATCTATTCCTAAATGTTAGTTCCATAGAGTGTAACAAAATAAAATGGAGAATGTTTATATACAAAGTCAGCTAATTACTCACTGATATTGTATACCGTCTGTCTCTGCTAATAATGAACTTTTTGGATTCGGTTCCGGTTGGTATATGCTATTAGTTTCTGGGTTAATCCACAGTCTATCAAAACAAAAGAAAAATTGTGCATCACCGTCTAGACGTATTGTAAAATGGTACAATTTTGCAGTTGGCAGCGATATTTTTTAGCTTAGTATACATTTAATTCAAATCACAGGCAATTTGATGTGGAATGTTATGTATGCTGTGAATTTAATTGTACACATAATTAAAACATATACCTATTACATGGAATCACATGAAAGCCATATCCATATATCAATAAAATCATACCACACTAATATTCTTAAAACCTTACTGTTATTAAGAGCTTATGAATCAACCACAAAATCATAACATATTACAATAGCTTTTCCATAACACATACAGACAAGAAAACTCACCTTCTTAGTTGTCTGAGGAACTTCCAAACTCTTGGTTTGAGAATCGAACGATAGATTAGTGACCAAATCAGCAGCATCTGTGATACTACTTAATAATTAAAAAAGATTATCAAGAAAATTAAGCTTCCATACAATTGAAAGTGTAAGCAAATGGCATGTGATTCTTTTCTCCTTCCTCAATTTTACCATCATGTCTTTTTTGCAACAGGTTCATCAAATGCCTCTTTTAATTTCGACTGCACAAAAATGCAAACCATCAAAATTACTGCAACATTCATTCTCTAAGGACTTTCATCAAACACATAGTGTGCACTAAACTTCCGCAACTTAAATTATGAAGGCATACAATCATTGCTCACATTACCATCAAATAAATATCGAATATAGATTCGACGTACAAAGAGGAAATCAAATTACCTAATAAATAGTTAGCCTTCTCGACATCCAATATAATAAAACATCAATACACTTTGCCTAGTGGCTTTTGGTATTGCATTGCATTTGAATGAAGAGAAGAAGGAAACACGGGTATAAAAATCAACCATCTTTATCATTGATTTATTTGATATTAGCCGATTAACGTAATTGATTGTAACCGGGTTAATATGTGAAAAATTGCGTAGATGATAATCATACGATCTGGATACATGGAATAGCATATTAGCATATTAACATAAGGACATACAATTTGATTAATGTCATTCATAAGCATGCACTAGTAATACACAATACCAGAACGTCAGCACGTGTTTTACATCAAACCATCGTCTATGCAACTGCACATTACATATGCACATATGAATGTTTGAAATCGAAATTGAATCGAACAAATTGCGTACCGATGATGTTTTCATTGAGAACCCTTGAAATCGTATAAATTGCAACCCTTGCTTACAATACGAAGAAACAAGTAAAAACAAATTCGATCGGCACGAACACGACTGAATCCAAAAATCGGATATCGAAAGCGATTTCAACTATACAGAAACCCTCGACAACCACTTGATCACAAAATCAGCATCACTTAAATACAAATCATCATCTTCATACTCCAAATGACACATCATGTAGCGGTTTATCAGTTGCAAGGCACACCGATTAACGACACTTAAATTCGATACAAGATTGAGGGAAAATTTTTTTGACTTGAATGGTGTAACAAATTCGATGGTTTAATTTTCTGTAGATTCGATTTCCACAAAGTGACGATCTGAAAGTTTGATTTTGAATTTCAAATTCTACAGTTGGCTTTATACCTTGAATTGGATATGCCGTGTTTTTATTTGTTAAGAGGGGTGGTTAGGTAATTAGATAACAAACCTATAGATTAATTGGGTAATCAAAGTGAGGCTTAGTTATAATTTGGCAAAGCTAAGTCATAAATGATTATCAAATCAAGCCCTCTTTTAATATATAAGAGGGAAGAGGGATTTTGAATTGTTGGTTACAAATTTTATTGAATTAATTTTCAACTGTTACTATTTTTCTTAATATTATATTGTATGCCTTGAATTTGTGTCTTAAAAATTGTAGTTTTTTATTTTAAAAGTTAAGTAAAAGATTATTGTTTTTCAAAAATAATAAGATGTATTTTTAGTTAACTAAAAGAATACATAAGATGCTATTGAATTCGTATATAAAATCGAACAAAATTACGTATCAAACTTATCATTATCATACAACAATGTTACTGTACATTTTTTAGAGGATATTTTTCTGTCTTCAATAAAGGTACTTGCTAGAACATCACTATATATCTATTTTGAACTTCTAATTTGGAGTATATCTCTCAAAAGTTTAATAGCATCTTACTTATGTATGCAAAAGCTTCATTTTTGGTCAATTTTTACATGGATATGAACCACTATATGTTGACAAAATTTCAGACTCATCGAAAAATAGGGTATTTGTTTCTTTAAAAAAAGTTATGGGCATATTTCGGTTGTCTCACCCAGGGCATCTAGTAACTCAGGACCGGCCCTGCCCCTCCCTAGGTCCTCTAGCCATCTGCAATATAATGAATCAAGTATCAAGTACTAACAATATAGAGCTAAATTGCACATTAATTAAATGTATAAACTTAAAATATAGAACTCAAACAAGTTACAAATATAATTATAATACCTTGAGCATACTGAACATAAATTGTAGCCGAATGACTTTGTACGTCTATATTTTACATAGTTATAAAAAATAATCACCATCCAAATACTAAATAGATCTATAAATCAGCATTTAACCATTACTAATTACTATCATGAATGATTTTACATTAACGTATGTATTTACTATAATTACTATAAAGCATTAAACAGAGACAGCCTATCATGGGTAATTGTCACAACAACACAAATACTAACATAAAATATACAGCACATCCATAATTGAAAAGATAAAATTAGAAAAACACAAGTTTCAGAGACTGGTTAATAATTTCAGAGGAAACAAAACAAAAAGCAATGTAGAAATTACTAACTTTAAATCATATCCAGGTTGAGATAATGGACCTCTAGGTGATGGCTGGCTACTTGGATTTGGAAGTTATAACCATGTCGTATCCCTGCACAGGTTTATGTGAAGCACAACTTCCCCTACCACTCTACCAGCACCAAAACTCCGATTCCACGGCTGAGAAACATAAGAAACACCACCAACGGGTGTCTAACAACTCCAGATCGACTCATGTTATTAGTCCAAACCAACATACTTTTGGTTTTACCAAAATGGGTTTAAACTGCAACCTCTAACTAATTTGCTCATATTTGACCCTGGAAAGTAGTTCCAGTCAAGGAAAATCATTATGGTCACCATGATGAAACAATGGAGTATATAAAAGTTCTAAATATTAAAACGAAATTGCTACTCAACGGCAAAATATATATCGCAAAGCAATACGCTCAAAGTTTTAATCTGTTTTCTAGCACCATATCTGAACAAACCAAGTATAAGTGTATAACTCAAACATAAGGATCATCAGTCAAGATACTTATTAGCAGGGATTTCTGGTTATTATGATATGCAATGGACAACAGCTCATGTACTCTATTGCAAACAAGAATACTCCAATATCTATATTAGTTACTTTCTTCTCTGCCAAAATAAAGATGATCTATAAATCTTTCCAATTTCAGGTCTTACATTAAAAATAAATTCCACAAGGCTAAAGAAAGAATAAAAATACCACAATGAGATGGTAGAGCGCCTGCTGACCATGAAACATTTTAATTTGTACTGCCAACAAATTGAGAATACATTGAGATCTCAATTATTGGTTAGACCTTTGGCTTAAAATTTAGGTTTCAAGATGCGAAATTCCCGTATTACTCTTTGAAAATGGAATCATTCCATAACTGGCATTCCCTTTAAAGATAGAAACAACAACAATAAATATTATTATATATTCTATCTTTAAATATAAAGTCAAAGTTTAATTACACTTTTATAAAAATAGTCTGACATATAAGATACTGGTTCTTGTACGGCAAATGTATTATGGACGTAAATGTGAGAAGCCAATTATGTTTTGTCAAGTGGAAAATAATTTAACTAATTTCATAATTTTCACAAATAACCCCTGTCCCAATTTTTACCTGCAAGTTATTCTCTTTTCTCTTTCTTAACCCTAGTTCTTCTCAAATCCTCTCAAATCTCTCTCTCTATCCAAATCGTTAAATTATATTTGCGATTTAAAGTACGAATCAGTATATATTGTATCTTAATTCTGTTTATCTTCTTCAATGGGCCAAATAAGTACGTAATTTTGCATTTTTAGAGTTTATCGTTGTTTACAAAATCCATAGCTGAGGATTCATCTTTTCCAGGTAACTTGGACTTGAGGAGGTGTGATGGTAAGGGGAAGAAGAAAATGCCAAGGCTTTTGAAGAATCAAGCTATGCATGAAGTTGTTTGTTTAATTAAGGATATTGTTGGTTGTTGATGTTTATGTTCATCTCTGTGAGAGACAAGTAGTACATTATTTTTTTACGATTTGATTTTAATTTATAGCTGTGATGCACTTTTTATCTATTATGATGAACATTAATATCTGCTATGATGCACTTTTTTTTACTGTGTAATGCATGATGTTTTTACTCTTTGATGCACCATATTTTACAATGTGATGTATCATCTTTATGCACCTTTTTATATATTATGGTGAACCTTAATATCTGCTATGATGCACCATTTTTTTATCTGTAATGCATTATGTTTTTACTCTTTGATGTACCCTTTTTTACAATGTGATGCACCATTTTTTACAATGTGATCTACCATCTTTATGCACTTTTTTATCTATTATGATGAACCTTAATATATTGTTATGATGTACCATTTTTTTTACTCTGTAATGGTATCATGTTTTTACCCTTTGATGCACCGTTTTTACAATGTGATGTATCAGCTTTACTTTGTGATGCACCTTTTTCGTCAACGTTATAATAGCAGTTTTTACAAATAATCATGAATCAATCACAACGCACATAATTTCGTTGATTTTGAAATCTAGGGTTTATATGCAATGAAAATCGTCCCAAATTTTAGAGATTGGGAGAGACGGTTGTATGAGGTTGTGTGTTTTGGTTTACGGAGGGATGGTACAAATAGTCAAAAGGATTTGACTGTTTTTGCAGGTTTGGGGACCAAACTGCCCAATAGTTCCTACCCTAAAAGTTGATATTAATTACAAAAATATCACCGCATCAATTTGATCCATAGATCAAATCTAATTTCGAAATTGATGGCTGAGATTACTCTTCCTTTCTCTTCTCTCCCTTTTTTGTCTTCTTCCTATAACCACACCCGACATATAAATGCCACATAAAAATAGAGTTAAAATGATAAAACAGTTATTCACGACATTTTTCTACTGATTTCAATTACATTATCGTCGCATTGCGTGGGTAAATGACTAATATGTACATATATGTTTTGATATACGACAATAGAATATTATAGATAGAGACGGTATATATTATTACTGTTATTATCATTTTTTATTGAAATACAAGTTATATCACGTTTAAAAAAATAATGAGTTTTAATTACAATTGAGATTTTAAATTTTTTTATGATTGTACCGAAAAGCTTTTCTATATAAGTTAATTACACATTTTTACATAAAAACTCGTTTAAGTTGGAGATGTGAATCATCAAACTCAATGTTGATGAATTCAAACAATAATTGTACAATATTCAAAACTTTACAAGTACTCAAATTCTATTTTTATTAAGAAATAAAACATAAATATTATTATAAATTTTGCTAGAACATAAGTTAGTTGTATAATTAGAATTCAGAATTAAAATTATATTGTAAATTAAGTACTAGGGGTGTAAATGAGTTGATACTGCTCGTAAGCTATTCGAGCTCAACTCGTTAAAAGTTCGATTTATGTCGAGCCTAAATGTGCTTGACTTTAAGCTTGAACATAGTTTGAAGCTTTTGATTTAAATACATTAATAACTTTACATATAATAGAATAATATCTTAAATCTTAAATATAATATAAGAAACATCTTTGTCATCAATTAAGTAAACTATCAATTAATCAATTGAGTCAATTATTTCAATTAAATCTTATAAATATAAAATATGAAACCCTTGATGATATCATCGTATATTTAATTATAATTAACTAATAAAAATGTTTGACTTTATCAAATTGACTAAAATTAAGGATATGATAAAAAGATAAATCATAATTAAAAAATCGATTGAATATATATTAAAAATCATATTGTGATAAGACGTAGGAAAAATAACATATCTATCTATCTATAATCTATACTTAAGCAAAATAGCTTAACGCAATCCCAATCCTTAATTGCATTTTTGCAAATTTATCCAACGATCAAGATTTAATTTTAATAGTTACATTTTTCACCCTTACTAATTATTTGTTAAACTTTTTAAATAAAATAATAATAATAATAATAATAATAATAATAATAATAATAATAATAATAATAACTCTCCGTTCATGTTTTATCGTATAAAGTTTTTTTTTTCAAATAATAATTTTCCTTAATTGTTGGTAGTTCCTCCTCAATCTTTTTGGCGTCAATAACCTAACTCATTTATCTCAAACCCTTTCCTCACGTTCAATGATTCTTCTCCGTTCTCATCATTCTCTTTCGAAATCAATCCGTATTCATAACGTTCCAGAAGAGAGACTAGATTAGGAACCTGGCAGCTGGCAACAATTAGCTCTTGCGACTTGAACGATTTCTCTTTAGAGGATTAAAGTGTTAATTGTTTAACCTTTGTAAAGCTTGTGTATGCATGTAGAAATAGCGTAAAATTATATTATTAAAATATATAATATATATGTTGTCAAATTAAAATATTTTATATGATTTATTAGTTATTTCCAAATTTATATGTTTATTTATGGAATACATCATGTTGTTTAATAGATTAAATTTGTATTAAATACTTTTTTGTTTTCAAATTTACAAATGTAGTATAATTTAGAAATGGGCAATTATGTCTTTTTCATCGTAAGTAGGGTTATTATTATCTTTTGTGATCTTTAAAATTGTAAGTTTCTAAAGAAAATACTTAAACAAATTATAAGGGTGAATGATAGTTAAAAAGATCCGATTCGTATTAGCAATATTTTCTGTATACTTAATACTGCACAAGGGTATCACAAATCTTATAAATAAAAAAACTGTAACACAAAATTAGGAAAACAACCCTTTGTATTGTGTTTCTATATTAACACAATATATATCATTTATGACATTTTACATAATTCATATCCGATTTTATCTTATAAAAATAAAACTTTAACTTGATATCTTTAAAAACTTAAATTTAGTCGCTCGCGTTGTCGCGGGTTTTGAATCTAGTATCACCTAAATTTAAAATAACAAATCAATTGTAATTCGTATAAAGATACTTTTTACCTCCAAGTTGTCACTATATTGATTATAGTTTAATTCAAAATTATTTATTGAATGAATGATAATTATTCTAGAAAATAAAACTTAAGCGTAACGTGATAAAGTAATGGATTTTATCAAATACCGTGGTTTATACTCTATAGTTTTTAGTATGGTAAACCAACATCTATTTGTAACGTAACTATATTAGTATTTACCTTTTGAATATAACATAATTAAAAAATATTAACCTCCTTACTTGAAAACTCATTTGTTAGAGAGCATCGCCATTCATGTAAAAATTCAAAATCCGAGGATTTAAAACATCTTAGTACATGATGGTTGATCAATACTCATTATGTTCCAATTAAAGTGTCCACTTTAACTTTACACACAGTTTTAGAATTATCCACTAACTATACTTTTCACCAAGCAAAAAAATATATCTACCCATTAAAGTCTCTTTCGATTGGTTAAAACTAAAAATGGACACTTATTTGGGACAACGAAAAAAAATATATGACATCCGTCCCAAAATTATTGTCTAGTTTTGACTTTCTGAAATCTTTCTTTTTACTTTGACCTTAAATATACACACACACACACACACACACACATATATATATATATATATATATATATATATATATATATATATTTGTGTTATATAATACTTATTGAAAATTATACCTATTAAAATACATTTAAAACACAATCCATTAATATATTTAACATCAAATATTATATAACACAAACAAGAATATTTAAGGTCAAAGTTGAAAGAGAAATACTACAGCAAGTCAAAACTAGACAATAGTTTTGAGACGAAGATACTAATATGGACACTAGAAGTGGAATGGAAGAATTACAAATTAAATAAATATTGTATTACCATATTTTCAATGGAATCTTTAGAACATAACAAAAACAACAACAAAATTATATTAATCAATGTTTCACTCCTTTATCGTAATTCTAAAATCTTCTTATATAATATCTTACTAACGGCAAAACGATGTGTATACACGGGTTTCATAGCTAGTATAATTATATAATAGTATTAATCCACTTATATAATATCCATAAATCATATTATAAATAATTATTATATATTAATAAAATAATAACTAAAAAAATACGAGTAATATTTTTAGAATATACGAGTCGAGCTCAAAGAGTTAAGTTCGAGCTTTATATAAGAAGTTTGATACAAGCCGATTTCAGTGAATTTTAAGCGACTCAAGTTGGCTCGTTTATACCCTATCAAATGTAATTGCTTTCATGTTAATGAAATAATCAATAATGGCTGAAAAAAAATTTGAAATACAAGTATCGAAGTCGCAACCTCATGCCCGCTGCAATTGAAGTTACTATTTGATCTAGGAAGTTATTAGCTTTCTGACTTCTAATGCATGTATATATCTTCATTATATATAAAAGCATCTTCACCATATCTTAAATTTAGTACTCAACACATGAAAAAGAATTATATATAAATCATCTCCACCATATCCTAATTTTGATACTCAACACATGAAAAAGACAATATTACCCTTGACTTATTTATAACATTTCCATTATTACATCTATCTCATTATCTATTATCATTACTAGTTATTCTCCACTAACTACGCTTCCATTAATACCCTATTTAATTATCTATCATTTTTAATTACTATATATTCTTCAAATACTACATTTTTCATCTATCAAATATTAAATCTACCAACTAAAGTCTTTTTTGATTGGTTAAATATCAAAGTGGACACTTATAATAGGACGGACGGAGTACAATATGTTTTTATTTTAAAATATTCACTCGCACTTCCATCTATCGTCAACACTTTCACGGTTGTATTACACGGGAATTGTGCTAGTCAAAACGAAAGAGTTATGGCACATAAGTGTAGCCGTATAGGCCCGACCTGGTGTGCATTCCAATCTATCTATATATATAAACCAAAGATTTTTCCTAGCTAATTAGTCATGCCACATCATCAAATTTCTTATTTTTAAAGGCTACCTAATTATGCCACATCATTAGCTTAGTTTGTCCTTAAATTTTTCCCAATTCCTTAGTTATGCCACATTATTAAATTTCCTTTTATAAAAAACCTACATAATTATGTCACACTATAAAATTAGTTTTTTTTTAAAAGTCTTTTTAATTTCAAACACTCTGATTTATTAAATTCCCAACAAAGTATATTCTATTTTGTGAGGAATCGTAATTCAGTTTTATTATACTTTATTATAATAGCGTTTTACATTCTTACACAACATAAATTTAATGATTTTTTTCTACATAAAAAATAAATTTATTTTCTTACTAATATCTTATACATTGAACTTATCTTCTATTATCATCATCAACTGTCATAATATTAAACTATTTATTATTCGTAGCGTGAAACTTAATAAACAAATATTTTATTTGTTTATGTGTCATCTTTTTAATTCATTATATAATGACATGTCTAAAATATACTTACGTCTAAATTATTCTTCAAATTTTAGAGGTGTCACATGGGTTTCTATTTTAAATAATTTTATTATCATTATAAATCATTTTAATAAGGATTAATAATAGTTTAATTCCCACACTTTTATTCTTTTCCCTTTTTAAGCCTTCTAACTTTTGTTTCTAAATGTTTAAATACCTTAACTTATAGGTTGACCAAAATTGAATAATTTAAGTTTATGTTGAGTAAATATGTTTTGCATTGATTACACAAGAGTCAAGTGCACCATTTATCTCATTGGCATTATCTCATTGATTTTATTTTATTAATAATCAAATTTCATTCATCGTCAACTATATGTACTTATTTCACGAGTTAAACATATTGGTAGATTGAAATGTTGAGTTGAGACAACAATTGTAGAAAATATTACATATATGTTGCTTATATTAAAGTAAAATAACATTTGTAATTGTAATATTTTACGTTAGCATTTGTGAATATGTTGTATTTGTTTCTCATGTTTATACTCACAAAAACTTTGAAGTTTTTATTCGCATATTTGTAGGTTGTTGTATACTATTTTTCTATTTTCAATGACATATTTATAGTTTTCAATTACAATATTGACATTCATAAAAAAAAAATTTATAATATATAATGGTTTTGCATATATTACTGTACAATCGCGGGTTCAAAGAACTACAATTTTTTACGAATACATGCAATACTTATTAATTATTTATTTTTTTACAGTTCATTGTGCTTTATTTGGCTCCATAAATTAATTTTAACAACTAATTATAATAGTTTCATTACTTTATTATATAGTTTCGTTTATATTATTATTTATTTTCAATTTTCAATTCTCAATGACAATTGTACCTTTTTAAGTTGACAACACTATTTCATTGAACTATTATAAATAAATATATAATTGTACTTTTTTAGTGACCGTGCATCGCACAGGCTAAAAACATAGTTAGTCTATAAATACAACCTCAACAAATAAACATCCTAATAAAAGGTTAAACTATGAGGATCTATATCAAGTGCAATTAGGTTCTGATTTTATAAAAGACCATTAAAGATAGTTATCCTGCAAATTTATAATAATACACCGACATATCAACTTTCTTAGTATGCTTATTTAATACGATCTGTTAGATAAGTGTCCTAAATAAGTTAATGTGTAGGACAATCATATCAAATGTCTTAATAAGTTCTACCATAATAGGACTCCAATAAATAAAAGTCCTAAAAACGTAGTGTAATAGGACATACAATAGAAGGGTCCTATCAGATCGTATCATAATAGAACGTTAGTAAACAAGTGTTCTATTAGACATAACGTATCATGAACAGCGTATAAAATGTTTTACTATAATCTTTACTATTATATTATTGCACTTAAAACCTAAGGTGTCCCATTAGAGTGTTTTGTAGGACGTCACTTAAAAGGTATCCTAGAAAATACGTCCTAATAGCCACATTTTGTTATAGTGGCATTCACTAACAAGCATATTACAATAACAACTAACAAGCATATTACAATTACCATTTCACTATATAATTGACCATACCATTTCTGCTCAATTACACACCCTTTTTATTATGTGTGTCAAAAATGACTTTAATATGCAAAAACATGCTCAAAAGTCGGATTAGAACTTCAATCCCATCCCATCCATTTACAAAGAAACGCATTACACTAGTGACGTAAATGTTACTTCGATTTAAAAACGCAATGCTTATTATTTAACTATACATTTTAGCTTTTGGTAAGTTAATACACGCTAAACTTTAAACACACATAATAAGTTATGTGATCATATGTACCAGATTTTGGCTACACTGAAAACATAGGTGACTAATATCAAGTTTAATGATTATCGTTTTTTCCTATTTTTGCTCTAAATAATAGTCACATGAATATTTCACGGCGTGACTGTTATGAATATATTGGTCACATATAATCACCTATAGTGTGGCCATAAACATCATTTAGATACACATTTGTGATATGGTGTGACTATTATAAATCAATATAGTCACATGATCCTGCTATAAATAAATGTGACTATACACATTAGCTTTTGGCAAGCTAACACATGCTAAAGTTTAGACACACATAATAGTTATGTGACCATATGTAACGGATTTTGGCTACACTAAAATCATGTGTGACAAACTCGACTCTATGATTTAGAACATAAACAATTACCGCATGTGACCATATGGCATTTGGTCACAGTGTTCAAGTGTGTGACATAGATTTGTCACGTTTTATATGTATATCGTGATTAATGCTTCAAACTTACTCTTCATTTGTCACACCACTACTAGAAAAAATGCATATTACAACGGGCAAAATCCGTTGGAGAAGAAGTATATTCCGTTGGTAATATCATTCATCAACGGATTTACCAACGGAGAAGGGTGTGGCAAAAAAGCTCGTTGCTAATCACTTTTATCAACGGATTTCGTTAGTCTGTTGTTACACCACCAACGGATATGTCGTTGATGACCAAAAATTATCCGTTTGAATTCTATTAGCCAATACTTCATGTTCCGTTGTTAAATTGGTAAAGCATCAACGGATATGCTGTAGATGATTGAAAATTGACCGTTGGTAATTTTACTTGCCGATAACTCAAGTTCTGTTGTTAAATCTATAACTACCAACGGATATGTCATTGGTGAATGTATAACCTTCCGTTGGAAATGTTATTGGTCAACACCTTCAGTTCCATGGGTAATTTATAATTACCAACAAGAAATTTGTAGATCTAACAACGGGTTTCAAATCCTTCAGTTCCATTGGTAAATTTATAATTACCAACAAGAAATTTGTTAATCTAACAACGGGTTTCAAATCCATGGGTGTTTTGAAAACACTTTTAGCAATAAATGCTTCCCGTTGGTATTTTACACGCACTCCATTGTTGTTCTTCTTATCATTACCAACAACTTGAAACCTGTTGATAATCTAATATATATATATATATATATATATATATATATATATATATATATATATATATATATATATATAACATGTATATACATTATATAAATTAAAAGCTCAAACACTAATATTAAAATGAATATCTAACTTTTATGATACAAAACCAAATTACAACTATCCATCAACGTTCAAACAAATTAGAAACATCGAATATGAATTACTTAAAAACTAGCAATATTCTTGCAAGCATGAATATAAACCAGC
Organism: Pseudognaphalium luteoalbum; assembly: GCA_963422505.1. NCBI lineage: Eukaryota > Viridiplantae > Streptophyta > Magnoliopsida > Asterales > Asteraceae > Pseudognaphalium > Pseudognaphalium luteoalbum. Next base: position 58,442,093 of record OY730196.1, read on the forward strand.
TTCACCATCTGCATACCTTATTCAAGTTCGATGACGATTCTTGAGCATTTGCCTCATTTTCTCCGTCTTTCCTTTGCATTTTTCTCAGTCTGCCATTTTTCTTCCATCTCGACCCGTAATGAATCAACATGAGAAGCAACTCCAGTTGTTACTTCTTGCACAATTTCTTCAATGTTCATGGGAGTAGTAGTTTGGGGAATAGTTTTTTCACAATGACCCGGAATTGCAACTTGACCAATAAAGCTTTCAAAATCTACACTTTGACATTGTCCATACATTTGCTTATTTTTTTAAAAACCGGTCACCTCCAACCATACTTTAGGAACAAAGGGTATCTCAGAACATTAATGTCACACCCCCAAAATCGGTAATTGCGTTTATTTAGTAATTAGCGGAAGCATTTGATTATTAGCGGAAGCATTTTAAGTTTATAGTTTAACAGCGGGGGTGCTGACGTTACAACAGTGCATTCATTGTATCAGAGCATATGATCATACAGAACATATTAATTTAAGATGCCAAAGTTAAAGTTATTACAAAAGGGTACGACTCATAAAGTCGTACAAGTAGTGGTGTTGTAGAACAACTTAAGTTTACAAAATACAAGTTTATAAAAGAGGGATTTCGTAAGTATAACCAAAGGAATTGGTAATACAAAGGAAATCCAAGTGTCCCAAAAGTGGCATCATAAATAGTCTGGGTTGCCTACGTCCTTTATGCATGCAGAAGTACCTGAGTCCTAATTCCCTGAAAAACATAGTAAACCGTCAACATTGAATGTTGAGTAAATTCACAGGTTTAATATAAGCGTAGTTAAACCAAGTTTTGTATAAATCATTCATGTACACAAACATAATGTTTATATGTATAGCAGGAAACACAAGTATTCTTATTAAAGAAAACATTTTATATTTTACTGTAAGAATATCATTCTTACTACAATTCAATCGATGTGTTAGGAAATACAAGTTTAATCAAAAACATCTCCTAATAAATAGTTGCAGGAAACACAGGTTTAACAATCAAGTAAACATTTCCCATAAAAGTTGTTTTGTAGGAAAACCAAGTTTAGCAATCAAGGTAAATGTTTCCTAAAAGTAATCGTGTGTAGGAACACCAATCTTATTAGTTGTCACAGGGAATACCCTTCCCCAAATCAAGTTGTAGTTTAGTTGTTTAGTTTATGTGGGAAATATAGATAATGATCCCTCTAAGGTGAGATAAACCTTTAGAGTTAAAGTAACGACTCCTAGTACTATAACCAATCCACGACTAGTTGATGTTGTTGCCTCAGTAACACGGTAAGTATACACTCCTCGTTACGACTGCCGTCGTGTGGTTGGAATGACCAACGAGTTATGTCCTGGGAGGGTTGACGCGCCACCAACGGTCAGTCGGGTTTTCACCCTGTCGTCGGACCGTCCGTCAGCGGCGGCGTCAGTGGAGTTTTAAAATTTATATTTGCGGGGCCTAAGTATACCTAGTTACTATTGGTGTATAGCAATAAGGATGACCTAGGGTCGTTCTTTGAGTCAGTGTATTGTGGATCGTGGACGAAACAGGCGTACTTATCAATCTAGCGGGTTTTAAAAGATTTGATTGGGGGTTTGTTTTTGTTTGTTTTTTATACTTAGGCAGAAAATTTAAACTAATGTGGAAAAAAATAAATGTAAATAGCAGATAATCAAGAGAGGGGTGTTTGCTATGATTTCGGTAGCCTTATTGGTTGGAATGAGAACGTGTTCTAAAGATTTGTATTTTATTTATTTCAGGTATTTGTGGAGTAAGCACTAGCCCCCTACTGATAGAGTTCTCGATCAGTATGTCACTGGGCAACTAGGCTATCCTGATTCTGATCGGAGTAGTTTATCCAGCCCACAACACTAACCGGTGAAGGTATAGTGACCCTTATCTGGGATGAAACCCTGGGTGCATGAATAAGGCGACAAACCAACTCGATGTCCGACCTTTCTTAACCCCACAATAATATCTAATCTAAATAAAACATTTAAGACCAAGTTTATAGAGTGTGCTTGATTACTTTCTATCGATGGTTTTGTGAGTCTGGGTGTTGAGTCATGACTCATGATTCACATAGACCGATAACAACGACTCTTTCCGTGACTCCCACACTGTACTCCACCGGAGGTGTTTCCATTGCTGAACCAAGGACCTAGTCGGTACCAGCTCTGCTGATCACAGAGTTTCCATTATTCCACAAGGCTTAGTAACTGCGGCTTTTCCTCGGCTTCCACGTGTTAACTACACCGGAGGTGTTGTCGACGCTATACCGAGTAATCAGCCGACTTATGATACCTTTACATTGCTTCACAAAGGCTAACCCAGACTACTTAACTAAGTTTGTATTTAAGCATAATATTATCCATCTATGACATAGACCAGCCCTTACTTTTAAGTCCCAATAAATCCCTAATTTGTTAACAGTGCAATATTCACGTTCAGTTAGAAAACCATATTTCCACGGGCACAGTGTACTTTGCGTTCAAAGTAGAAAGCATTATTTCCACGGCTCCAGTGTACTTAGTGTTCAGTTTGAAAACCATCTTTCCACAGCCACAGAGTACTTTGCGTTCAAATTAGAAAACAGTATTTCCTCGATGACGATGTACTTAGCGTTCATTTAGAAAGCGATGTGTACACGGTTTAACAAATCAGACCATGTTCATGTTTGACACAGATAACTAAGTACCTTTGATGGGGTTCGCGACGTCCCATCATAAAGGCCGTAATCACGTTTACTGGTTGAAAGGCGATTAGTTTAATAGGTTTAAAATCATAGGTAGAAAGTAAATCACAACACTATAATATCATTCTAACCAATTTACAGCTAACTACATCATAGCAAACACGCAATATCACTACTCTCTAATCATGGCAATCAATCCTAAATCTAGCATGACAACAGTAATAACAATCATCATAATGAAATAGATAAAGGATAGATATAACCGTAATAAGAGCGTAGCTGAATACAACTTGAACGTTACACGAGCAGAACTCCTAGTATGCGCCAAGCAATATTATAAGATTGCCCCTCTATTAACTAGCTACTAATCTACTACTAATTATAACATAAACCTAGAGAGAGAGTAGTGAGAGAAAGTGTGTTGTTGGTTGAAGTGTGAAGGTGTAGGGTGGTGTGTTGAAATGATGAAATGAGGCTTGTATTTATAGAGATTGCACAACCGTATCCGTAGACCGTATCCAAACCTTCAAACGCACAACCGTATCGCAAAGGTGAATAAAAATCAGATTTTTATCACCCAAACGCACAATACGGCTGAGCTGGACCGTATACGGCTGAACTGGACCGTATACGGCTGTGCATAGGGTAAATACGGCTGAACTGGGCCGTATACGGCTGAGCACAGGCCGTATACGGTCTACATAGGCCATATACGGTCTGTGTCCAGCCGTATACGGTCTGGCTCAGCCGTATACGGCTGTGCTCAGCCGTATCCTGCTCCTTCGGTTCTTCGTTTCTTCGTTCGGGCGTAACTTCTTCGTCGTTTATCCGTTTTGAGCGTTCTTTATATCCACGCGATCGTATTTTCCTAATGAAGAAAATGACATAAGTTAGAGGTCATAATTCTTTGTGGAGCTCAAAAAGTGCTAAAATACGTGAACAGAAGATTCAATGATCGTTTGTGCTCTGTTTTGCTCATTTTTAGGTTGTTTTTTGTCGATTCTTGAAACATCGTCTATATTTTAGCCCTTATGATGAAATGTGATGTTTAAGTTCATATTCAAGTGTTTTCATTAATAATTGGTCCAAAATGGGAGGATAATGGCACACAAAAACATGACTTTTTGCGTGTCATCAAATATCCCACTTAGACTTTGCTTGTCCTCAAGCAAAACTTAAAATTCTCACTTGCTTTTAGGAAAAACATTTTGAAAACACGAGTTTATTTTTGGGGGTGAATCAAAATATATTAAAGACAACCATCCTCAAGCAACATATCCTGGAAATAAGCGAAAGTAAGGTATTCCTTTCAGAGGCCTGAAATGATTCTCTTAGGCATGCTTTCAATTCTCGCAATCTTGGAATATACATGACTAGGCGATCTCACCAGGTGGTCACTCAATTCACTCAAAAGTGTTTTGGGTTACCTATCAATCTAATCAAACGAAATCGCTCATAAGCCAGTCATGCAACATCCATCGTCATAGGCTTGCTCGAGAATCATATCTCCACCACTTAGGTGAGGACGGTGCTAGCTATCCCAGGACATTCAGAGTGGGTTGTAATGGTAGGTGAGGGTTACAGGGTATGGATAAGTGGGAGAAGTTGTTGTAAAGGGTTTTGCTTATCTTAGGACTTCTAAACTTTTGAAGAACATTATTTAAACAACCTTTCTAATGAAAACGGAAACGGATAACAGTACGGGAAGAAGATAGCTATTTTGACTTCTATCTTTTGAAAATACACGAGGGAATTTATATCTTTTATAAGAGCGGGAATTTTTTGAGAGATTCGAAGCACTTAGCTTTATTCTATTCTCTTTTCTTTTTCTTTTGCTTCTATTTTTGGACTTTTCTAGGGATTTTTTTTTTTATTTTGTTTCTTCCTTTTTGCCCTTTTTGAAATCCTTTTCTTTCTTTCATCTTTTTCATCCTTCTGATGACTTTGCATTTACTTGGTGTCAATTTTTCACACCGTAAACTCTCAACTTTTGATTCTTTATCAAGGGAACGCACGCGAGAGATTTTGAGTAAACACCAGTATTTGTGATTTGGAGTGACAGCAAAAAGGACATTTAAATGACATTTCCCACAAGTTTAAAATTTCTAAGATAAGTTTTGGTGGGTGTGGAATAAATGGTTTTAAGATTTAAAGGGTTTTGAAAGAAATGAACAGGCTAAGGCTCAACACGGTTATCTAAGCGGATCATCAACACTAAAGATGAGTGTTGGAAGGGTTTTGGGCTTGAAGAGATATGATGAAAAGGGGGTTAAATCCTAAGGAATGTCAAGGTCATTTAACTGCACCTATACCGTGTACGGTACTCTACCAATGTGGTCTCAAAGTGCATACCAGGAGCAAGTTCTAATTCCAGATGCATGCATCGGCACACTCAAACAAACGAATAGTGAAGCATTAAAGATGAATGCTTGTATTGGCTCAAGATACCTTACTGTAAGTTTTTGGGTTTGTTTGTGCCTAGCCATGCGATGCCCCTCTTAGATTATCATTTTAGACCTAAGAAATTTCTATCTTATTTACTCTTAATTTCCAAAATACCCTACTCATATACGAAAATGTTCCTTCTTAAGATATTTTAACTCAAAAAAATTTGAAATTTTTTAGCAAAAGTGAGTTTTTATGAAAATTAAGCCAACTGAATGAGTGGCATCTCCACTGTCGAAGTTAAGCTTATGATTTTGAGCAAAAGTGAGTTTTTATGAAAATTAAGCCAACTGAATGAGTGGCATCTGCACTGTCGAAGTTAAGCTTATGATTTTGAGGAAACATTTTCTGAGTTTGCTTTTGAAAATAAGAATCTAACAAGCAAACCTAAGGTATTCTATACCGCTATCCCACACTTTACTGGAACATTGTCCCTAATGTTCTCTTGAGTTGGGATTTGGGAAAAATCCCACACTTAGAGTTTGAACAAATCGGAAAATGTTACTCAAGTGTTTATTTTGGGCTAGAATCCCACACTTAGTGATAAGCTTGGGATATGGTATAGACTACTTTAATGAGAATTTAAAGCTAACAATCATATCAAAAACGAGAGTGAGAACGAGAGAACTCCCCTATCGATGCGAAGGTGGAAGGATGGAATTCTGGAAGATGCGCTGAAGAGGAGATCTTTGACAGGAATTCTTCTTTAGCGGTGGCTCCATGAAGATCTTTCGGCATTAGCGTGCGCAACTTACAAATAACAGCTTTGTCTTCCATCTTTACACTTCTTTCACTCTCTTGTGAAGATATCTCGTAAGTGTGAACACGTTGGGTATATTTTTACCGACTTCTTATTATAGCTTTTTACCGAAAGTGCCTAAATCCAGAATGCGAAAAGATGTTTTAAATTAAAACGAGTTTTAAGTCATGTGTTTTTAAACGAGTTCGAGCATAATGCGTGAAAGTAGCACGCAAGTACCTCAAATGTTCGAAACACATGTCTTGTTAAAATTTAATTCCTATTTTCCTGGATTTAGGTGGTAAAAGCTGAAGTGGTGTTTTGAAAGCATTTTGATACCCAAGTGTGAAAGATAGTCAGAGATATGTCACTTCTTGGAATTTAAAAACTAATACTAATACTAAGGATACTTATTGCACGGGTTGCCTCCCGAGAAGTGCTTCTATTTAGAGTCGAGGGCTCGACTTTTCCTCTTGGATCAGCCAGAAGAGGAATTCCTAGGACTTGGGATGCGGAATGGAAGTGTCCTGGGGTTTGGTGGGTAGAATCTCATAAAATGTCGTGCGACGACTTCTGTGATGTTTGGGATTCTCGCCACATGAAGAGGATAGGTATGGAAATGCTCCTCAGCAGTCCTTTGTAAGTATAGAAGATCCATTATAGCATCTTGGACTGCCTTGGAGATTGGTCCATTAGTGTCTACAAGGGTGGCTCCATCGTGCTCAACCGTCTCACGCACCGGTCGATCTGTCCGCAGGGTGTCCATAAATCCGAAGAAGCGTAGGTGGATGTCCTCATGAGTGGCATTGCTGATGTCCCTCCCCAGTTCTTCAATGGATCCGAATATGCCTTGGATCAGCTGTTTCTGATGGTCGGTGTACGTGAGCTCTGGTTTCAGGAAGATGTTAATCATCCTGTTGTAAACCTCACGTAACCCATCGTGGAATAGCTGTCTGGGCTGCTCCCATAGGATAGAACCGAAAATGTCCTTAAGTCGTTCAGAGATGAAATATGCAACGTTAACCGTCAAACCTTCTGGAACAGAAGAAGGGATGGCACGTGCTCTCTCGTCTGAACTGACTTGTTCTAACTTTTCGACAATTATCTGGGCGTGATGCTCGATAGTGCAGCTGATGAAAAACCTGTGTGGTGAGGACTCGTCAATGTGATCATTATCTGCCAAAGAATCTAGAAGTCCTTTGAGATCCGCCATTAGCTGAACATCCACTTCATTTTCAGGGTTCCCAGTAGCATAATCCATGTTGTGTCTGAAATTTTGGAGAAACTCCATCTGTTGGTGCGAATATGGAAATGCGGATTTGATAAATGCTTGATACACCAGGCCATATGTGGTCTTCTGTGTTTCATAGAATTCCTCTTCATCGGGGAAAGGCTCATCATTGTCTGATGATTCTCCTGCGAGGTCGTTGGCGAAGGCGTTGATTCGACTAACTAGATGTTGCGGACTCAGGTAGGAGTTGGCTTGATAGACCTCATATTCAGTCTCAATGTCCTCAATAATATCCCTCTGACGTTGCGTGTATTCAATAGTGGAATCGCGTATAATCGCAATCAGTGTTCGGAAATCCTCCCCGTGTTCTTCAATAGCACTAAGCATTTCTTCTGGTTCAGACACGATTGGGATTTCGATATTTCCTATAATAGAAGGAGGGATAATAACTGGAGGGGGAATGATTGGAGTGAGGTGAAGGCGAATGGAGCGTGTATCGATCGGAACATCAATGAAAACGATATCGTCCTCGTCACTCCCGATTTCTAAAGTGTCCGGAAACTCAACAGCGTTGGTGAGTGGTTGAGACTCGTCGATGATCTGTCGATATCCCTCTCGTCCTCAGAATCATCGCTTGATCCAGATGTACCTCCAAGCTCAAAATGTGATTGAGGCTCGGATGAGTCAAGGGGTGGAATCCCTCGAGGAGGTATATGTGGCTTAAGTAGAGATTCATCATCCAGGGAGTGGTCAATCGAAGGTTCCTCTGAGTCTCTCTCCGGCAGAGGGATGAAGTTCAAAGCATAGTCTACCTGCATGATCTCTGCGGTCGGAGGGTGTGTCTCAGGGATGTGTGGCGGTGTAACTTCCACTGGCTCTTCCTCTTCTTCTTCCTCAGTTTCCTCTTCTATCTCTTCTTCCTCAGTGTCGGAAGAAATCGTGATGGGCTCGTCAGACATAGGGGTGTCTGGTTCAGTGTTATCATCCGTGGTAACTCTTCCTGTCGAAATCGCACATATCTCCGCATGCTCTATGACAGACTGATCAGCTTGATCGATCTTGAAGGTGATAGTCTCTCCATGAGATCTAAGACTGATAGTCTGAGAGTAAACATCTATGATAGTGCGTGCGGTGTTCAAGAATGGTCTACCTAAGATGATAGGGATATGGACATCTTCCTGAATGTCCATCACTACAAAGTCTGTGAGAAATAGGAACTTATCAACTTGAACCATGATGTTCTCAGCTATTCCCTTAGGGTATCTAATGGATTGGTCAGCTAGCTGGACACTCATTTTGGTTGGTTTAAGGGGTCCTAATTCCAATCTAGTGTAAAGCGAATAGGGCATCAGGTTGATACTAGCTCCTAGGTCGGCTAGAGAGTGTATCATGCCCGAGTGATAGATCGAACAGGGAAGGGTAAAGCGTCCAGTATCTCCTAATTTCTCAGGGATAGAGTTCTTTATAAGAGCTGAACATTCTGCGTTCAGTGGGATATTGGGTACTTCGGGTACCTTATCCTTTGTCGACAAGAGTTTTAGTATGTATTTTGAACTGGAAGGGGTTCGGGACACGGTGTCCACGAACTTTCCATCGAGACGGAAGTCGTTAACCTTATAGGCTTTCTTAAGACGGCCAGGAAATGGGATGCGTACTTCCCTTTGTGGTGTAGGGACAGACGGGGACTCAACTGTCAGCGGGACAGGAGTATCTCTCTTCACCAGAGAAGGAGTGGGAGGTTGGCTCGGTGCCACCTTCTTGTCTGTAGTACTCATCTGTTTGGCCTCTTCTACGCGTAGGTTCTGTACCGTGTTACTAGGGAGATTACCCTGGGGCCTAGAGTCAAGACGTTGGGCTAGCTGTCCTATCTGGGTCTCAAGATTTTTGAGAACGGCCAGTTGGTTCCTAATGAATAGGTCGGTTTGGTCCTGCCTAGCGCTAGTCTTTTGGTTAATTTGGTGCTGGCCTTGGATGAAATTAGTGAGGGTATCATCCGTACTAGTAATGGGCACTATGGTCTTAGAGGGTTCGGTCGATTGATCTGCGTTGGGTGCAGTCAATGATAGAGGTTGGTTATAGGTGAGTTGGGGTTGTTGTTGGTAAGACGGGTACCTAGGTTGGTAGTTGGGCTGAAAGGGTGGTTGGTTCCTAGGTGGGTATTGGGTGCCTCTAGTCCTAGGCGGAGAGGTTCGAGCGAAGCCAGGTGGATTTTGTTGGCGAGCTGGAAATTAAGCATAGTAAACCGTTCCGTCAGCAGGATCCTCGTACTCAACCTGATAGCTTTCTGTTGGGAGGTTGACACAGTTCTGGCATGCATGAATTTGATGCTGTGATGGTTTCTTCATTTCGCCGATCTACTTCGTCAGGTGCTCGATCTTCTCTGTCAGAGATTTGATAGCTTCGGTCTGAAATGGATTGGGTGCAGCAATCGGTGCTGATGATGAGGAATGCTCACCAGAGTTCCAGTCGTGATGGTGCATCGTCATATTCTCGATCAAGTTCCAAGCTTCCTCATCGGTGAGTTGCATGAAATTGCCCTGAGCAGCGGCATCAAGGGTAATGCGATGGTTCAGAGCGAGACCGTTGTAAAACGTGCACAGCTGACCGGTTTTCTCTATAAGGTGGTTAGGGCATTTGTTCAACAGACTCTTGTATCTCTCCCACGCTATGTAGATAGATTCATCATGAGCTTGGTGGAAGTTCATGATGTCATTCTTGTACTTAGTTTGCTTAGCCGGAGGGAAATACTTAGTTAGGAATTTTGTAGCCATATCCCTCCAGGAGGTGATAGAGCCGGTCTCTAATCCCTCAAACCAAGTCAAAGCGTGGTGAGTAAGCGAATAGGGGAATAGGTATAGACGGACTATATCCTGATCAACCCCGTTCTGATTGTACGAGTTGGTAGTCTGAATGAATCGGTTGATGTGGGCGTTAGGATCGTCATGGGGTAAACCATGGAATTGGCAGAATTCCTTGATAAGGTGAACGATATGATGTTTAAGCTCGAAGGACGCACCGTTGATGACCGGATAGCTGATGGTTCCACCTCGACCTTCAATTGATGGTTTGGTGCTGTTGGCAAGCGTGACACGTGCAGCCATCGGTTGTCGGTTGCGGATGCGTTTCTCCTTGCGGATTGTTCGGATGATCTTCTCAGGATCGGGTACGAAAGTGAGAGATTCGAATCTGGATGATCGGGTCAAATATCGTTGTGTGTTGTGGGAAGGAATTTTCGAATGGAACAAGGAAAAAGGAAAAACCTAAACTACGGGATACTAGAAAGAAAAAATTCGTCAAGAACGTCTTCAGATCTTACGGCTGACTCCCCGGCAGCGGCGCCAAAAACTTGACGCGCCACCAACGGTCAGTCGGGTTTTCACCATGTCGTCGGACCGTCCGTCAGCGGCGGCGTCAGTGGAGTTTTAAAATTTATATTTGCGGGGCCTAAGTATACCTAGTTACTATTGGTGTATAGCAATAAGGATGACCTAGGGTCGTTCTTTGAGTCAGTGTATTGTGGATCGTGGACGAAACAGGCGTACTTATCAATCTAGCGGGTTTTAAAACCATCTTTCCACAGCCACAGAGTACTTTGCGTTCAAATTAGAAAACAGTATTTCCTCGATGACGATGTACTTAGCGTTCATTTAGAAAGCGATGTGTACACGGTTTAACAAATCAGACCATGTTCATGTTTGACACAGATAACTAAGTACCTTTGATGGGGTTCGCGACGTCCCATCATAAAGGCCGTAATCACGTTTACTGGTTGAAAGGCGATTAATTTAATAGGTTTAAAATCATAGGTAGAAAGTAAATCACAACACTATATTATCATTCCAACCAATTTACAACTAACTACATCATAGCAAACACGCAATATCACTACTCGCTAATCATGGCAATCAATCCTAAATCTAGCATGACAACAGTAATAACAATCATCATAATGAAATAGATAAAGGATAGATATAACCGTAATAAGAGCGTAGCTGAATACAACTTGAACGTTACACGAGCAGAACTCCTAGTATGCGCCAAGCAATATTACAAGATTGCCCCTTTACTAACTAGCTACTAATCTACTACTAATTATAACATAAACCTAGAGAGAGAGTAGTGAGAGAAAGTGTGTTGTCGGTTGAAGTGTGAAGTGTAGGGTGGTGTGTTGAAATGATGAAATGAGGCTTGTATTTATAGAGATCGCACAACCGTATCCGTAGACCGTATCCAAACCTTCAAACGCATAACCGTATCGCAAAGGTGAATAAAAATCAGATTTTTATCACCCAAACGCACAATACGGCTGAGTTGGACCGTATACGGCTGAACTGGACCGTATACGGCTGTGCATAGGGTGAATACGGCTGAACTGGGCCGTATACGGCTGAGCACAGGCCGTATACGGTCTGCACAGGCCATATACGGTCTGTGTCCAGCCGTATACGGTCTGGCTCAGCCGTATACGGCTGTGCTCAGCCGTATCCTGCTCCTTCGGTTCTTCGTTTCTTCGTTCGAGCGTAACTTCTTCGTCGTTTATCCGTTTTGAGCGTTCTTTATATCCACGCGATCGTATATTCCTAACGAAGAAAATGACATAAGTTAGAGGTCATAATTCTTTGTGGAGCTCAAAAAGTGCTAAAATACGTGAACAGAAGATTCAATGATCGTTTGTGCTCTGTTTTGCTCATTTTTAGGTTGTTTTTTGTCGATTCTTGAAACATCGTCTATATTTTAGCCCTTATGATGAAATGTGATGTTTAAGTTCATATTCAAGCGTTTTCATTAATAATTGGGCCAAAATGGTGAGATAATGGCACACAAAAACATGACTTTTTGCGTGTCATCAAGGGTTGTCAAATCGATAGTACTATATGTATACTCAGTGGCTAGAGTCTCCTAGCTAATGGTTATAGGTTGCAAGCACTGGGACTTATGTGCACTATAACTACCTCGGGTAAACCTAGGATCGTACCAAGATTCATTGTCTTATTCCCAAAAAGTTGTGAAAACGTTTCATATGGTTAACAGTTGATTATAAAGCATAAAATATTTATACTAATCAGTTTGATATAAAAGCATGTCAAGCAATTATATAAAACAAGTAGCATGTAATAACACATAGTTCTATATTTTCCACCCCTGGTTTTAAAAGCATTTAAAACAAGTAAAAGGTAGGGGCTGTGAACTCACGTGTAGCAAAGCTTCAGCGAATACAGCTAGTAATATAATCCGAGTGCGTCCCTCAAATACCTAGACGCATGATAATATACTTTATATAAGTACTTGGACTATTCGTTAAGTATTTGTTTGTACAATATTTATTGTTGGTGATAATTAAGATAAACAATGCGTTGTGTACAAATATATACATTTATGTACATATTAGTTGAATATATATTCATATATATATGTTTAAAGTCTACTGTCATCGTCGTATATATATCAATTGTCGTTGTCGTATATATATATATATACACGCACATTTGTTATAAAAATAACTTTGTTTAAAATGATTGTCGTAGTCCATTTATATAACTACATATAAGTTATAATCGTCAACTATATATATATATATATATATATATATATATATATATATATATATCCCATTTGTCGTGTTACTAATCTCATTTGTCTCGTTTAACTCGTCACTTATACATAATCCGGTTTAAGTTTGTGTTTTGGAATCATGTAGCCCGTTGGGCTTGGCCCAATTATGTTAACTAACTTATTTTGGCCCGTTTACAAAAATACTAATTTTTGGTCCATTATGTAATCGACCCGTTTGGCCCAAAAAGTTATATTGTTAATTGTCCGTGTCAAAATAATGTCCCGCGGTCGTGTATAATTTTGTACCAAACTTTGTATCATTAAATTTCATAACTTTTATAACTTTTTAATATTTGTATTTCGTACTCGTTAATCTATTTGTACTACGAAATATATGTCGACAGTGTATAAATTAAACGCATCGCATTAAGTCAGTACACATACAGCCTAGCCGATCGGGTATAATCTTAACAAACCGTACGGCTCAAACAACCCTTAGCCGATCGGCTGGTTAAAACCAACCGATCGGTTTGGTTCCTTGCCCGGTTCAGCCTCTGTTCATCCCCTGTTTCTTGGTCTGTGATGTATATACATAATGTTTGGGTGTTTGATTTCAAGTTTTTGCACACTACTAATCACTAATATATAGCATACAATTCACTACTATAACATGTTTACATACATACTAACATTATACAATCAAGGTTATATGAAATTATAAGTATGAAATTTAAATATGAAATTCAAGAGTTTAAATTCCTCACAATAGGTTGGATGATGATTGATGTTTCGGATGATGATGATACGATGATGATTAAGAAACCAGTTTGGTTTGTGATGTAATTGTTTGAAGTGTTAGAAGATTGAAAGATGATGAGATGAAGGTTTGATGGTTCCTGCTCTTTGTTCTTCCTGCTACTGCTCGAGATGCACACACACAAAAACCAGATGGTGAAATATTGGTGTTAGGTGATCAAGTGAGGGAGTGGGAGTATATAGCAATGTGTTTTTGGTTCTTGAATTTCAAAGGAAGTATGGAGGGGAATAGAAAGTGTCGACAGATAATTTTGTTGTGTGTAGATGTTTGAGTTTTTAACCCATTAATTCTGTGTACGGGTCCAATTATTTGTACCCCGTGTCCCACTCAATTATTCGTTTGTTTAAATTTTATTTTAAACATTATAATTGATAAATACAAAAATAAAATAATTTTATTTAAAATGATTAATAAAATTATTCACAGTAGTGGGACTGTACAGTTAAATTGCGTGCCAGATTTCAGTTGAATTTGGAAATTATATTTTGAGGTAATGTTCTAAATACTAAAACAGGATTGGACAAAATATTACTTTTAGCATATTTGACCTTTAGGCACATTTTATAATTATTTCTGTTCGTGTATGACGCGCTCGGTACGTTTAATATAAAACGTATAATATAGTATATTATTTCAATAATATAAGTTAATAATATTTGTAATTAATAATTTTTGAATTATTAATTATTTTGTATCACCAACTTTGTCGTATTTAGTTTGTCGAGTTTAATATGTTCATTTCGTACGTAATTATATATACATATAACTACGAATCTAATACATCACGTATCACATAGTAAGTTCCACAAAACTTAACACAAAAAAATTCGTTTTGAATTCACTAATCAGGGAATTACTCTAGGTAATGCATGAAGTTAGGTAAAGATTAATACCCTAAATGAAGGATTGTCACATTCTCCCCCCGTTAGCGAAATCTCGTCCCGGGATTTAAGTTGAGTTTTTCGTGACTGGCGTTTGTTCAAACAGGTGAGGGTATTTCTTTCGTATCTCATCCTCGCGTTCCCAAGTAAACTCCGGGCCATGCTTCGAGTTCCAACGAATCTTGACAAGTTTGATTCGTTTGTGTCGGAGTTTCTGTGTTTTTGTATCGGTTACTTCGATAGGTTCCTCCACAAAGTTAAGTTTTGAGTTGATAAAGACTTCGTCAGGAGGGATGATAAGTGTTTCATCGGAAAGACACTTCTTCAAGTTACACACATGAAAAGTGTCGTGAATGCTACTAAGCTCTTGTGGCAACTTTAGTTTGTAAGCGACAGGACCAATCCTCGCAAGGATTTCAAAAGGTCCAACATATCGCGGGTTAAGTTTTCCTCGTTTGCCAAATCGTGCTACCCCTTTCCAGGGCGATACTTTGAGTAGGACCTTGTCTCCTACTTGAAACTCAAGAGGTTTACGATGGTTATCGGCGTAACTCTTTTGTCTGTCTCTCGCCGCTTTCAATCGGTTGAGTACTTGAGATATCTTGTCCGTGGTTTCCTGGACAAGCTCCGGTCCAGATAGTTGTCTGTCACCCAACTCTGCCCAACAGAGTGGTGATCGGCATTTGCGTCCATACAGTGCTTCAAATGGAGCCATCTGTATGCTGGTGTGATAACTGTTGTTATAGGAGAATTCGGCTAATGGGAGGTGAGTATCCCAGTTTCCTCCAAAGTCAATCACACACGCTCTCAATAAGTCCTCGAGCGTTTGAATCGTTCGTTCACTCTGGCCATCAGTTTGTGGATGATAGGTTGTACTCATGTCGAGTCGAGTACCTAAAGCCTGTTGTAGCGATTGCTAGAAGCGAGATGTGTATCTGCTATCTCTATCAGATATAATGGACAATGGTACACCATGTCGAGAAACGATCTCTTTGATATAGATCTTTGCCAGTTTCTCTAGTTTGTCAGATTCTTTGATTGCAATGAAGTGAGCTGATTTCGTCAATCGATCGACAATCACCCATATGGAATCAACCCCAGTTGATGTCTTTGGTAGTTTTGTGATGAAGTCCATCGTTATGTGCTCCCATTTCCATTTTGGCATTTCTGGTTGTTGCAAAAGTCCTGAAGGTTTTTGATATTCAACCTTGACCTTTGAACAAGTTAGACACTTGCTGACATAAGTAGCAATGTCTCTCTTCATATTAGGCCACCAATAGAAACCTTTCACGTCTTGGTACATCTTATCTGCATAAGGATGAATCGAATAGTTGGACTTGTGAGCTTTGTCCAAAATCAGTTTGCGTAGTTCATTGTCGCATGGTACCCAAACTCGGTCCATGAAGTATAACACTCCATTTTCTTTGGTTTCCAGTTGTTTCTCCATTCCCTTCAGGGATTCGTCTTTCATGCGCTCGGCGGTGAAAGCTAATCGTTGCGCATCACGAATTTGAGTAATAAGATTCGAGTGGATTGTTAATACCAAAGTTCAAACTCTGCGAGGTTTAACATTCTCTTTACGACTCAGGGCATCCGCTACTACATTAGCCTTGCCCGGATGGTACTTAATCTCACAGTCGTAATCGTTCAACAATTCGACCCAACATCTTTGTCTCATGTTGAGCTCTTTCTGGTCGAATATGTGTTGTAAACTCTTGTGGTCGGTGTAAATCGTACACTTTGTACCATATAGGTAGTGTCTCTAGATCTTGAGTGCAAAAATGATTGCTCCCAACTCTAAGTCATGTGTTGTATAATTCTTCTCGTGAATCTTCAATTGACGAGATGCATAAGCAATAACTATGTCGTTTTGCATGAGGACACAACCTAATCCTTGATGTGAGGCATCACAGTAAATGATGAAGTTCTCTGTTCCCTCAGGTAAAGATAAGATTGGTGCGATGCTCAACTTTTGTTTCAATAGTTGGAAGGCGTTTTCTTGTTTTTCGCCCCATTCGAATTTCTTATCCTTTTGGGTTAAGGTGGTGAGTGACTGGGCTATTTTGGAAAAGTTTTCGATAAATCGCCGGTAATAGCCAGCCAAACTAAGAAATTGTCGAATCTCGGTTGGGGTCCTTGGAGCTTCCCAGTTTTTGATCGCCTCTATTTTGGATGGGTCCACATTAATTCCTTTATCATTTATCACGTGACCAAGGAAATGAACCTCTCTAATCCAAAATTCACATTTGGAGAACTTAGCATATAGCTTCTCGTTCTCGAGTAGTTGGAGGATAAGTTTCAAGTGTTGTTCGTGATCCTCTTTCGTTTTCGATTAAATCAGGATGTCATCAATGAACACAATGACAAACTTATCAAGATAAGGTTTGCACACTCGGTTCATGAGATCCATGAATATTGCAGGCGCGTTAGTCAATCCAAACGGCATGACTAGGAACTCATAATGACCATAACGAGTCCTGAACGCGGTCTTTGGTACGTCCTCTTCTCGAACCTTCAGTTGATGGTAACCAGAACGAAGATCGATCTTCGAGTAGTAACTCGATCCTTGTAACTGATCAAACAGATCTTCTATGCGAGATAACGGATATCGGTTCTTGATAGTTACCTTATTCAGCTCTCGATAGTCAATGCACATTCGTATGGATCGATCCTTCTTCTTGACAAACAAAACCGGAGCTCCTCAAGGTGAAAAGCTCGGTCGAATGAATCCTAAATCTAAGAGCTCCTGCAACTGTGTAGACAGTTCTTGCATTTCTGATGGAGCTAGACGATAAGGTGAGCGAGCGATTGGTGCGGCTCCGGGCACCAGATCGATGCGAAACTTGACTTGTTGCGGAGGCGGTAATCCTGGAAGATCATCAGGAAACACTCTCGGATAGTCTCGCACTACAGGTATATTACTTAAACTTTGCTCTTCGGGTCTCTTTTCTACAACATGTGCCAAAAATGCTGGATATCCCTTTTGGAGATATTTACAGGCTTTCAAGCAATTAATCGTTTTGACGGAACTCGTCCTCTTATCTCCTTGTATCACCAAGGTGTCTCCAGTCAGCAATGGTAGACGCACCACTTTATCAAAACAAACAATCTCTGCACGATTCTTCGACAACCAGTCCATACCGACTACAATGTCAAAGCTTCCCAACTCAACCGGTAGTAAGTCTATTTTGAAAGGATGGCCCTCCAATGTTAGAGTACATCTTGGTACTATTTCTCCTGATTCAATCAACCTACCATCGGCTAGTTCTAAAGTGTACTTGTTGTCTAGTTTACGGGATTTAATGTCTAATAGTGGTCTAAATTCCGTAGACACAAAACTTAAATCGGCGCCTGAATCAAATAACACAGAGGCATAATGGTTGTTAACTAGAAACGTACCAGTGACAGTGTTGGGGTCCTGGCGTGCCTCTTGTGCTCCAATGACAAATGCACGACCTCGAGCTGGTTGGTTGTTGGTGTTACCACGGTTGTTGTTGTCGTTGCGGTTGTTGTTGTTCGGGTTTGCATTTCGGTTCTGATTATTTTGGTTGCCGCGGTTAAGTTTAGGGCACTTATTTCGGAAATGACCTTGCTCGCCACATTCGAAACATCCATTAGCTGGTCGATCCCTATTTGTTTGAGTAGTAGGGTTCGATCTACAATATTGGGCCAGATGCCCCTAGCGTTTGCAATTCCCACATAAAGTACAATCACCATCATGGTGACGTTCACACTTGCCACACTTGGGCTTGTTTCCCAAGTAGGTCTTTTGTTCAGCAGTAATGGCAAGGTAAGCTTTCGTGGTTCCAGTCTGTTTCTTATTCTGTTGACCCTGACGGTCATTCCACTTACGTTTTCCCTTTCCAGCATCAGCACTGCTGGATTCAACCTTTCCCGAAGCAGCTTTCTTAGTAACGGTTCCCATTCTGACTGCTTCATCTGTCAACCGCTGTGATAGTTCTACAACACTCTTAAAGGTGGCAGGATTAGACGAAGTCACCAAGCTTTGAATCTGTGGCACCAAACCCCAGATATACCTTTCAGTGCGCTTGTACTCAGGTGTGACCATGTGTGGTATAAGGCGTGCCAGTTCTTTAAATCTGGTGGTATATCCTGTGATATCAGTACCAACCATAGTAATGTCCCAGAGCTCAGTCTCAATCTTCTGCAGCTCACTGCGAGGACAAAATTCTTCCACGACCATGGCTTTCAAAGTTTCCTAGGTCATTGAGTGGGCGGTTGTGCGTCCAAGTGCTTGAACTTGGCCATTCGACCATGTCAATGCCTTATCAGAAAACGTGCATGTAGCATACTTTACCATGCAGTCACGAGCACAGTTGCTAATATCTAGCACAGACTCCATTTTCTCTATCCAATGAATGATTCCAATGGCACCCTCAGTACCACGAAAGTGGCTCGGTTTGCAAGCTAGGAATGTTTTGTACGAACATCCTCTTTGGGTACACTCAGGGTTACCATCAGATACAACAGGTTCGGTATTTCTGCTACCGCTAACCCTGTCGCTACGGTTTCGGTCAGTATCACACTGAGCAAGTGCTTCAGCAATCCTTCGGTTGACCATTTGTTCAGTCGTCTCCTCAACAGCAGGAGGTGGTGAAGGGTTTCTTCGGACGTTCCGGGTATTCCTACACTTAGGCGGCATGATTCTGTCCTAATCACACACAAGAAACACTCGTAAGATACCCTAATCGAATCATCACTCATAAAGTATGTGATAAATATAGATATATTATGATAATCAATCACCAATTGATATCACTCATAGTGTACACAGTGACGTAAGCTAAACATAAGTTATATATCATATATAAGTCAAAAGGTTTTACATAAGTTTTGTACAAGGATGGGATTTACAATAGAGAGAAAATACACCCATCTGATCAATCATGATCTACAAAATGTGATGGATTTAACCTATACATCCATCTAGTCAAAAGTTTTGCCCTACTACATCATAGCTACAATCCTAATACATCATAGATACCGTCCTGACATGGTGAGTCTAATGGAAATACGCTAAAAACATCCCTACGACCATCCTAACAACTGCCATCAGCATACAAACTCCAACTGCAGAACCTACTATCCCCAAACGTCTCTCTAGCCTAATCAGACGTGCCCTAGTCGCATCGGTGGACTCTCGATCCATCTCAATGTGTACCTCAGAAGTGGCAAGACGCCCATAGATAGTAAGCACATCACCATCTAGTCGAGAGGCATCACTGTGCAGCTCTCTGATAGTATCCTGAGTACCATAATGAAATCCAAGAAGGGTATGAATAACCGCAACTACAGTGGGGACAGTGAGCTCCAGAGGCTCCTTAGTCAGATGTAAAGGTGTCGATGAGTGAGATGACTCCCCAGTCTCAAAAGTGGAAGGAATCCTCTCCAGTGTCCTCCAGTGGCGTAGTATACGCGG
The DNA here is from genome assembly GCA_963422505.1 of Pseudognaphalium luteoalbum. Taxonomy (NCBI): domain Eukaryota; kingdom Viridiplantae; phylum Streptophyta; class Magnoliopsida; order Asterales; family Asteraceae; genus Pseudognaphalium; species Pseudognaphalium luteoalbum. Next base: position 58,461,906 of record OY730196.1, read on the forward strand.
CATCCAGTCGAGATGCGGAACTCTAGCCCTCTGCAATGACTGCTGATCACAAGGTATCTCTCTCTCCTCAGTCATCGGATCCTTGTCACGAGGTGCCAAGGGTCCTACAGGTGGGGATCTAACGCTCATCCTAGCAGTCCTACACAATCCAGGCCCACGTGAAGACTCTCTAAGATGACGAGTCGCCATGAAAGTAGATCCTAGCATACGAGTAGTGGGGTCAATGGGTGGTGATGGTGGAGTGCCTATAGTGCCATCTGAAGTAGCTCTAGGAAATGTGGGTGGGTACACCTCCTCAGAAATGTCATCACTAGCATAGTCAGGCTCCTCCTCTGACTTTGAGATGTAGATCGGAAACTGCCTAGACATAACTGTGACAAAAGCAATTGTGTGTGTTGTGTTAGACGTATGCAAAGGTATGAATGCAGGAGTGTGTTAGCCAAGGCTATAGTCTAGGTCTCTAAGGTTTTCAGTCACTTAAAGACTTATAGTTCGCTATAACCAATGGCTCTGATACCAAGTTCTGTCACACCCCCAAAATCGGTAATCGCGTTTATTTAGTAATTAGCGGAAGCATTTGATTATTAGCGGAAGCATTTTAAGTTTATAGTTTAACAGCGGGGGTGTTGACGTTACAACAGTGCATTCATTGTATCAGAGCATATGATCATACAGAACATATTAATTTAAGATGCCAAAGTTAAAGTTATTACAAAAGGGTACGACTCATAAAGTCGTACAAGTAGTGGTGTTGTAGAACAACTTAAGTTTACAAAATACAAGTTTATAAAAGAGAAAATTCGTAAGTATAACAAAAGGAATTGGTAATACAAAGAAAATCCAAGTGTCCCAAAAGTGGCATCATAAATAGTCTGGGTTGCCTACGTCCTTTATGCATGCAGAAGTACCTGAGTCCTAATTCCCTGAAAAACATAGTAAACCGTCAACATTGAATGTTGAGTGAATTCACAGGTTTAGCATAAGCGTAGTTAAATCAAGTTTTGTATAAATCATTCATGTACACAAACATAATGTTTATATGTATAGCAGGAAACATAAGTATTCTTATTAAAGAAAACATTTCCTATTTTATTGTAACAATGTCATTCTTACTACAATTCAGTCGATGTGTTAGGAAACACAAGTTTAATCAAAAACATCTCCTAATAAATAGTTGCAGGAAACACAGGTTTTACAATCAAGTAAAAATTTCCCATAAAAGTTGTTTTGTAGGAAAACCAAGTTTAGCCAATCAAGGTAAACGTTTCCTAAAAGTAATCGTGTGTAGGAACACCAATCCTATTAGTTGTCACAGGGAATACCCTTCCCCAAATCAAGTTGTAGTTTAGTTATTTAGTTTATGTGGGAAATATAGATAATGATCCCTCTAAGGTGAGCTAAACCTTTAGAGTTAAAGTAACGACTCCTAGTACTATAACCAATCCACGACTAGTTGATGTTGTTGCCTCAGTAACACGGTAAGTATACACTCCTCGTTACGACTGCCGTCGTGTGGTTGGAATGACCAACGAGTTATGTCCTGGGAGGGTTGTCAAATCGATAGTACTATCTGTATACTCAGTGGCTAGAGTCGCCTAGCTAATGGTTATAGGTTGCAAGCACTGGGACTTATGTGCACTACAACTACCTCGCGTAAACCTAGGATCGTACCAAGATTCGTTGTCTTATTCCCAAAAAGTTGTGAAAACGTTTCATATGGTTAACAGTTGATTATAAAGCATAAAGCATTTATACTAATCAGTTTGATATAAAAGCATGTCAAACAATTATATAAAACAAGTAGCATGTAATAACACATAGTTCTATGTTTTCCACCCCTAGTTTTAAAAGCATTTAAAACAAGTAAAAGGTAGGGGTTGTGAACTCACGTGTAGCAAAGCTTCAGCGAATACAGCTAGTAATATAATCCGAGTGCGTCTCTCAAATACCGAGACGCTAGATAATATACTTTATACAATATTTGTTGTTGGTGATAATTTAGTTAAACAATGCGTTGTGTACAAATATATACATTTATGTACATATTAGTTGAATATATATTCGTATATATATTTTTAAAGTCTATTGTCATCGTCGTATATATATCAATTGTCGTCGTCGTGTATATATATATATATATATATATATATATATATATATATATATATATACACACACACATTTGTTATAAAAATAACTTTGTTTGATACGATTGTCGTAGTCCATTTATATAACTACATATAAGTTATAATTGTCAACTATATATATATATCCCATTTGTCGTGTTACTAATCTCATTTGTCTCGTTTAACTCGTCACTTATATATAATCCGGTTTAAGTTTGTGTTTTGGAATCATGTAGCCCGTTGGGCTTGGCCCAATTAGTTTGGCCCAATTATGTTAACTAACTTATTTTGGCCCATTTACAAAAATACTAATTTTTGGTCCATTATGTAATCGACCCGTTTGGCCCAAAAAGTTATATTGTTAATTGTCCATGTTAAAATAATGTCCCGCGGTCATGTACAATTTTGTACCAAACTTTGTATCATTAAATTTCATAACTTTTATAACTTTTCAATATTTGTATTTCGTACTCGTTAATATATTTGTACTACGAAATATATGTTGACAGTGTATAAATTAAACGCATCGAATTAAGTCAGTACACAGACAGCCTAGCCGATCGGGTATAAGCTTAACAAACCGTTCGGCTCAAACAACCCTTAGCCGATCGACTAAAGTTTATGAGCCGATCGGCTCACTGAATCCAGCCGATCGGCTGGTTAAAACCAACCGATCGGTTTGGTTCCTTGCCCGGTTCAGCCTCTGTTCGTCCCCTGTTTCTTGGTCTGTGATGTATATACATAATGTTTGGGTGTTTGATTTCAAGTTTTTGTACACTACTAATGACTAATATATAGCTTACAATTCACTACTATAACATGTTTACATACATACTAACATTATACAATCAAGGTTATATGAAATTATAAGTATGAAATTTAAATATGAAATTCAAGAGTCTAAATTCCTCACAATAGGTTGGATGATGATTGATGTTTCGGATGATGATGATACGATGATGATTAAGAAACCATTTTGGTTTGTGATGTAATTGTTTGAAGTGTTAGAAGATTGAAAGATGATGAGATGAAGGTTTGATGGTTCCTGCTCTTTGTTCTTCCTGCTACTGCTCGAGATGCACAAATACAAAAACCAGATGGTGAATTATTGGTGTTAGGTGATCAAGTGAGGGAGTGGGAGTATATGTGACACCCGCCAAATTAGGACTAGTGATTAGTGCCTAATCAATTATTAATACATGTAATTAGTTTTGTATTAGGCTAATTAATGTATCGAAATATATATTGATGAATATATACAATTATGCGATTTGATTAAATCGTAGGTGAACCAAATCGAATGTAATTTGATTCAATTTATACGGATGTTGGTGAACAATTTTATTAAATAATGTAATATTATTCAGAACATTATAACCAAAATATTATTTTGATAATAATTCGTAATTAGTTCGTATCGTACAAATAAACGTCCACGCGATTAAAATGTTAAACACACAAACAAACGAAACCATTTATGTTATTAAGTATTTGGTAAAATACTTCAACAAAAACACTGATTAAACATTCGTATTTTAAAACTTATATTTAAACGTAAAAAATAATCATTTAACGTTTAAACGATCGGGAAAACGAACACCGCACGGAGCGCAAACGCGGGGGATTAAAATTTGGGAGGTTTCCTCCCCTCCCTCCCCAAAAATCTGCCACATACTCTCCCCCTCCCCTCCTCATTTCTCATTTCCTCTCCCTCTCTCCTCCTTCCTTTTCTCTCTTTTATCCCAAAACTACACACCACCACCACCACCTACAACCAACAAAAACCACCATCAAACTCACTTGAATCAAGACACTCGTTTGGAAGAAAAGATTCACCGCGACACGATCTACATTTTCATCTTTCCGGATTCCTCCGGCGTGAAGTTCGTAAGTTTCCGACAAAACCCGAAACACTCCGATTTCAATTATTTTTACTTGTTTATGGGTTATTTAAGCTTAAAATGTCCAAATATGGGTTGGGTAAAAGCTTCAAGTCAAACGGAGGCCGAAAAACACCTTTTCGGCTCATTTTCCAGCCAACAGCTCGTTGTGTCGCAGAGGCCCCAGGCCACCTGCGACACAAGGCCTTATGTCGCAAATTAATTGAATGTCGCAGGATAGCGACACTAAACCTAGTGTCGCATAAACCAATTTAGTGTCGCATATAGCGACACAAACCTCAGTGTCGCTTAAACCAATTTAGTGTCGCACATAGCGACACTGACCCTAGTGTCGCCCCCAGTGTGGCATGAAACAGAACCAAGAAATCACAGATTTTACCAAGTGTCGAGACCTAAAATTTTATCACTTGATTTCACCCAAATTCAAGTCCAGGTGCGTTTTTCACCAAAGCAATATAGTAGAAATAAAAATTTTCCAAGCTCGGCCCCAGCCAGGGGCTCTGCCCCTTGGACCCCGCCAGGGGTTGCCACCCCTTGGACCCTGCTAACCAGGGGCGCTGCCCCCGGACACACGTCATTAACGGGCTTCGCCCTTACCCTAGGGTCACGAGTAACAGTGTTACATCTAAACTTTCACACAAAGTGTTGAACTTGTATAACATCAAACACGAATGCGACATGACTTCTAAAACATATTGGAACTTACTTTTAAGTATAACACTTCAAAATCATGAAAGTAATAATGAGATTATTTATACAACCAATTCACCGACGGGCTGAACACGTTTTCAAAACACAATCAAATCAACCAAGTCGTAGTAACTTGGACAATTTAATCAAATAACTCGTAGTAATTTGAACATTCTAAGTTAGACGAACAACTACAAGGGCAGTCCTTCGAGATGCTTACTCATGTTATAACGATCGCGTGTCTTGGACACCCTCAGGTTACAAGTCTTCGGACATCAATTCACCGCTAATCAATTCAAGTTCATTAAGTTAAACACTCAAGGCACAAGTGAGTCTCATAGCCTATATTTTACGGTTTTCATTAGGGGTGTGATTACATTGCTCATTTTATTTTACAATATGAACGCAAGTACAATACAAATCAAATACTACATGAGTTGTTTTCACTAATCATTTCAAAGCCCTCCACAACATAGTTTGGTAATACACCTGTAGCGTGAATGTTAGTATATGATATCATATAGGATTGACAATCCTCGTCCGGGTTAGCATGCACTAACTGGTCAAACGGACGTATTAACATTTGGGAAGACGAGTGTAGATTAGGCACTCGTAGGAGGCAACTCAGTTGGGTTTCCTTAATTGGACCTGACGCTCAAGTTAAGCTCAGACTATGTGCTCATGGCTGTATAACTTTTATTTTGCTTAATTGCATTTTAAATTCAATTAAATCTTGCGGTTCATACAAATATGTGTTGACATACAAACCTATGAGCTCACCAACGTTTCGCTGACCCCTTTTAGCATGTATCACAGGTACTCAGCAGTAGGTTGGCTGCCCAACAGGAATCATTAGCTCGTGTCTGCATTCAAACAAATCAGAGATTTAATTGCATTATTATATTTTTAATAGATTAATTATGTAATGCAAATCTCTCACTTTCAAGTAACTGAGCTGATGTAAACAGTATCTTGATGTAAACTTTAGTTTTTATCAATACAATGTAAACCGACGCATTTAGTGGTCGTTCATTATATCTTATGTGCTGTGTATATTGATTAGTCACGCCCCGACCCGATTCGCTTCCGCAACCCGAATTTGGGGGTGCGACAGTATATAGCAATGTGTTTTTGGTTCTTGAATTTCAAAGGAAGTATGGAGGGGAATAGAAAGTGTCGACAGATATTTTTGTTGTGTGTAGATGTTTGAGTTTTTTACCCGTTAATTCCGTGTACGGGTCCAATTATTTGTACCCCGTGTCCCACTCAATTATTCGTTTGTTTAAATTTTATTTTAAACATTATAATTGATAAATACAAAAATAAAATAATTTTATTTAAAATGATTAATAAAATTATTCACAGTAGTGGGACTGTACAGTTAAATTGCGTGCCAGATTTCAGTTGAATTTGGAAATTATATTTTGAGGTAATGTTCTAAATACTAAAACAGGATTGGACAAAATATTATTTTTAGCATATTTGACCTTTAGGCACGTTTTATAATTGTTTCTATTCGTGTATGACGCGCTCGGTACGTTTAATATAAAACGTATAATATAGTATATTATTTCAATAATATAAGTTAATAATATTTGTAATTAATAATTTTTGAATTATTAAATATTTTGTATCACCAACTTTTTCGTATTTAGTTTGTCGAGTTTAATATGTTCATTTCGTACGTAATTATATATACATATAACTACGAATCTAATACATCACGTATCACATAGTAAGTTCCACAAAACTTAACACAAAAATATTCATTTTGAATTCACTAATCAGGGAATTACTCTAGGTAATGCATGAAGTTAGGTAAAGATTAATACCTAAATGGAGGATTGTCACAATTAATCAACTCCATCAGTTTGAAGCTTTTCTTTAATCGTTTCCTCCTACTTCTTAGCCACTTTTCTCCAAACATATCCAATCCCAATTAACAAAAACGTGACCTTAATCGACTTACCAGCAAGTGAAATAAGATTTCGCATGACTCAAAAACATTCCAAGCCCTCTACAAACACTATAAAGAGATTTGCCGACGAAAATGACGTTTTAAATGCTACCCGAAAAGAATTCTGGCAACAAGTTAAGCATGGGTTCATTTATGAATCATCTTGAAATGTTCTATAACATTACCCAAAATTCTTTACCGAGCCGGGCGTAATGGCTAACGAAGATACTTTACAACCTTTTTTCACCGATCTAGACGCGGATGACTTTCCAGTGGATACGGCTCTTGATGCAAACATGAAACAGTTGTTCCACGATGACCACATCCATCGTCCACCGGGCTGAAAGAAGGCAAAAAGTATGGCTTCAAGCTCCGTTGATTCGTCTTCACGAAGTGTTCATTATGAAAAAATTGATACACTTGAAGTCGTCAAGCAATGTAACACCTTGATCTCAAAAATATGAGTTTTCAAAAACTTTTATTTATAATAAATAATCAATTGGGGAAACGTCCCATTAAGGTAAAATTACCAAACTAGCAGTTCGGCTCATTAAAGTTCGAGTGTTACTTATCTTATCATAACAATAGTATAAGAAAACCCAAACATCTAGTGCATGTCTAACATAAAGTAAAACCATCTACAAGAGTGAAATAAGGCATCCTAGACATTCTTGTCTATCTGTATTAGCTACATATCTCGCTCAAGTATCCTCATGGTGTTCCTAACCTGCACGGTGTACACAATCGAGCAGGTAGAAAATAAGTGTCAGCTATTAAAGCTGAGTAAGATAACGGGTTAGTTATAAAATAATCCAATTAAAACATATGTAATAAATCCTTTTCAATCAGCATAACAAGCAAGTTATAAGGATTCATGTATCATCGGGAAAATAAAGCAATGAATTAATTATTAAAACCCTAAAGCCGTGCCTACTTCATCATTCATCTTTTCGTCAATTATAGTAATATCATTTAGTTCATCTATTTCATCAATAGTTTTTGTTCATCTTTTCATCTGTTACATCTGTTACATCTCTCATCTGTTTATTAAAAGATGAAATACCGACCTGGTGGAGAGTAAAATGCAAACCACCGTTGTCGTTTAGGAATGAGTCCTTTCTATGATTCGCCCATTCCTGGAGCAAGTACCACATGTGATTGGCTCTCTGCTAAGTACCGCTCAACCCGTCCGGACATTGTCTAGAGTATCCGGTAAATATATGCACGAGCCCCGTTCACACGATTTGGATACATCGGGGAAATCCACTTTAAGTTCTTATATCAATCATCTTTTAATATCATTATTAAAAATCTTAAAGTGTTTATCATTCATCAAACATCAAGTATTAGGGCCCCTAATCGTGCATCATATCTAAAGCATTTTAGTTCATCATCTAGTGTGACTATCACCAAACATGGAATACAAGTATCACATAGAATCATGGTATAATACATATACCCATCCCACATTTATAAATAAAGTTTCCCTTGTAACTACATGAATCACAATCTAATAGAGCACAATAAGATATAACTTAATAAAATAAGTTAACTCAAAAACTCTATTAGTTTTTCATCTTTTGACGAACAGATATCAGTATTTTATCATACCTGGTTATGATATAAATGTGGTTATGATAAATCTGTTACAAGAGCACTTGAAGGGGATTTTATCATATACTTGGAGATCTAGCATCGATTGTGTACCCATTTTTCACAAACATTATCTTACCTTCGATGCTAGATATCCAAGTATATGATAAAATCCCCTTCAAGTGCTCTCATAACCTATATATGTGGATTAAAGAAGCATATCCAACAATTAGATATTATATCTATCTTAATCCAAATCTATCTTAATCCAATCTTTTACGTCTATTTGGTTTGATGATATAGACTGATATTACTCCTTAAAGGGAGTAAGGACAGCCAGAAATTGAATTCTAAGGGAGCATAGCTACTTCTATTGTGATTATGAACATCCATTAATTGTTTTATCCCTTCTTGACTTCTAATTAAACCGAAAACAAACTCAGAGACAAATTCAATTTGAACTTATGTTCATCAATCAATTTAATCCACTTTTACAATTTCAAATTTAACAAAACTTTAAAGAACCTTCAATCACTAAGTAATATAATCATATACTAAATTTCAAAGCATTTGGAAACAAACTCTATTTAAGATGAATTTTATAAAATCATGTTTCTTAATTCGTCCATAAGTTGACCCTTTTTGGAAATCATTAATTTAGACCTTTTTAGACTCCGAATTGACCATCGATCATCTCACTAATATATTTAGATAAGACATCCACATTTCCACAAATATAAGATTCATATCATTCGGATTTACCGTCGATTTTATACGAATTTCTGAACATGACTAAAACAATCATAAACATTGGTATTCATACACGATCCAACCCGTAAACCCTTAATTCTTCAAGAACGAATTAAAGAATCATAAAAACGAATTTACAGAAGTTCTTACCTCTATTTGTTCATCTTAGAATTATCATCTTCATCTCATATTCTAGAATAATGTTTATCTTGTCGATTGCTACCGCTTTCGTGTTGATTTCGAACACCGATTCCATCAAAATCATAAACCCTAATTTTGCATCCTTTTCTCCTTCCCCCTCTTGGATGATTTTTTCCAGATTTTTATGAAGTAATTGGGGTATTTTTAATCCCTTTAATTAGATATTAGTCTTCTTTCTTGTTACTTACAACCCCTTATCTTTCGTAGTTTACAATTTTACCCTAATTCACCATTTTCTTACAAAGTTTTCAAGTTAACTATAATTGAATCACAAAATTTATTTAATTCATATCCATCGTCATCATAATTTAAATCCGAAGTATAAATACTATTTATTCGATATTTTTTAAAATTTGGGATGTTACAAGCAAACCGCTTGTGACACCCAGTCAAAAAGTTCAATTTTCGCGCCAAATTTAAATTTCAAATAATTGTATTTTTATATGCAATCGTAACAAAGTATTCGAAAACTTTATATATATATATATATAATAAACCATGATTATATGATAATCACAATTGAAACAATCTGAGACCAAGCAGAAACCAAATTTCAATTTGATAATTCAAGTGAAATATTTTTATTTATAATATTTACGAAAGAGTACGAACAAAATTATAAATTTAAAATATTAAATTTATATTACGATCGAGTACAAAAATACGGGTATTTTGTACTGTCATTCGGGTGACAGTGTTCCCCAAACCAAACATAAGCCAACCCATACCCCCCCTTACTCCTTCATTTCCATTCATTTTTACACACACACACAACCCAAACTCTCTCAATCTCTTTCTCTCCATTTACACCGCCGGCCACCGCCGACCTCATCATCATCATCATCATCATCATCTTCGAAATCATCATCAACAGGAGCAACAACAAGCATCTAACATCATCTTCCTCATCATCAATCTCGATTCCACCGTCATTTGGATTCCACCTCCATTTTCGGTTCCATCTTCGATTTGTAAGAAATCTTCCGTTTTCTTTCTTTATTTCGAGTTTATTACACTTATATTATCATGCAATAACGTTATCTAAGCTGATTTGGTCCAAAAACCGGTATAAAACTCGATCCCCAAAATTTTCCGTCGAACAGACCTTGATGTCGCAGGGGCTAAAAACAGTGTTGTGACGTTGTCAATGTCGCAGCCAATGTCGCATACCAATCGATTTCAACACCTGCGACATTAATCTCAATGTCGCAAAAAAAAAATCTAATAATGTCGCATGGTGCGACGTAAACCAGGATGTGGCAGTAAATCTGAATGTCGCACATTGCGACACAACATATAATGTCGCATTAAATTGCGAACGTCGCACAAAGCGACACAAGCCCTAACGTCACAGCTAACGTCGCACCTAATGTCGTAGGTCACAGAACCTTAAAAACCTATGATTTTCACTAAGTGTCGGGACCATATTTTACCAATTGATTTTATTCCGAATTTGGATTTCGGATACGTATTTACTAAAGCTCCACCCCAGCCAGGGGCTCTGCCCCTTGGACCCTGCTAGGGGTTGCCACCCCTTGGACCCCGCTACCAGGGGCGCTGCCCCCAGACCCCCGTACACAGTTTCCAAACCTGAATGACAAATGAATACTTACACAACTCGCTTAGACAAACTAATTTGTCTCGTACTCATATAACCTCACGTGTTTACTAGGAGGTTACCCATCGGACGACGCGCATATCGTAGGATCGCTAACTCCTCAGGTGAGTTCATAGCCCCACTCTTTTAATGTTTTACTGTTTTCGGGGTGAGACACATGCACAACTACTGTTTTGAATTATAATAAACTTTTATAATTCACAATTGACTCTATTACTGTATGTAATACATAATGTGTAATACTTAGGAATACACCCATCATATGGTTGTAGAACAATATCGCTACTTAACCTAGATAGGTTACTATTGTACACTGCTAGATTGTTAAAAAACACAATTACCATTACATAACTTGCTTAAGTTATCACTATACATTGGCCATATTGTCACGGGAGAATACTATCAAATATATTAGAACTGGTTAGTTCTGCCTACGCTGGACAACAACTAGGTTTGTTACAGGATTAGTCTCCCTTTTAGGAACTAAGACTGCCAATACACTCTTTGCTTATCAGAATGGAAATTGTACTTAGGTGAACATTTCCCCGAGACTCCAATATACTTGCTAGGCTGAGGCTAGGAGTATACGATAGTAGACTATGTTAGTATAATTCAGTATGCTGATACAACTCAACTAGGTGATGAATATTCATACCTAGGTTCATCGTGCTACTTAATATCTAAGTATTTTATATACATATTTATATAAAACAAACTACTTTCATGTGTTGCATGACACACTATCACCCGCGTTCGTTGTTTGACTTATATATATATATATATATATATATATACATACATACATACTCATACTCTATCCCGAGCACTTGGTGCTACATACAATCTAACTATGTATATAGGTATACAAACGCGAATACTCAAGTCGGACATGTCGTAGTACTGTCGGTTCATTTACATCAGTTGGCCATGTCGTAGTACTGCCGGCTCTCATTTACTCAAGTCGGATACATCGTAGTATGGTCCGCTCAGCTACTCAAGTCGGGCATGTCGTGGTATTGCTGACTCTCATACATTGCTTGCGAGCAATCCGATCGATGCCAAATGGGCACAAAACGATGCCACGGTAAAGTAGGCACAAAACTATGCCACGATGAGAAGTGGGCTGTAACACCCGCCAAATTAGGGCTAGTCATTTGGTCCTAATCATTTTGTAATACGTGTAGTTAGTGCGATATTAGGCTAATTAATGTATCGATATATATTGTTGAATATATACAAGTATGCGATTTGATTAAACCGTACAAGTTTCAAATCGAATGCAATTCGATTCAATTAATATGGACGTTGGTGAACAATTTTATTAAATAATATAACATTATTTAGTAACTCTATTTTATCCAAAATATTATTTAGATAATATTTCGACTCAAATTCGTATCGTACAAACAACATTTACGCGATAAAAATAATAAACGCGCGAGAAATCAAAACAAGAGTAAGTTATATTTTAAAACTCAAGTAAAAACATTTGATGAAATAATTCAACAAAAACCTTAATAAATATTCGTATTTTAAAATACCTATTTATAAGATTAAACGATCGGGAAAACGAACACCGCACAGAGCGCAAACGCGGGGGTTAAAAATTTGGGAGACCCCCTCCCCTCCTTCCCCAAAAATCTGCCCAAAAACCCCCCCTCCCCTCCTCATTCTCATCATTTCACTCTCTCTCTCTCTCTTTCTTACTTTCTCTCTTTTCTCTCTAAATATAACCACCACACCACCACCATAAACAACCACCAATAACTACCCCCCAACGGCCTCTGATCGTCACACTCATTTAGAAGAAAACGTTCCTCTCGTCGAGATCTACATTTTCCTCTTTTCGGATTCCTTCGGCGTCAAGTTTGTAAGTTTCCGACAAAACCCGAAACACTTCGATTTCCATTATTTTTACTTCTTTAAGGGTTATGTAAGCTTAAAATTTCCAAATATGGGTTGGGTAAAAGTTTCAAGTCAAACGGAGGCCGGAAAACACCTTTTCGGCTAATTTTCCGGCCAACAACGCGTTATGTCGCAGAGGCTCAAGGCCACCTGCGACATAAGATCTTATGTCGCTAAATCAGGTCTTATGTCGCATATAGCGACATAAGCCACTATGTCGCATTAATCACGGATGTCGCATATAACGACACAAATGGTTATGTCGCAGAAACTACGGACGTCGCATATAGCGACACAAAACACTATGTCGCAAAACTTATTCCCATCGCATATAGCGACACAACGCCTTATGTCGCATTAAATCGCGGATGTCGCACTTAGCGACACAAGCCTTTACGTCGCAGTCAGGATCTGAGACACAACAGACTATGTCGCACTTAGCGACACAAAGCCGTATGTCGCATTCTATGTCGCATGGAATAGAACCAAGAAAACACAAATTTTATTAAGTGTCGAGACCTAAAATTTTATCACTTGATTTCACCCAAATTCAAGTCCAAATGCGTTTTTTCACCAAAGCAATTTCGTAAGTGACGCCCAAATTTTGGAAACCAAGTGACGCTAATAATTCAGAAACCATCATTTTATGCGACACTTCCTAAGTGATGTGACACCCGACCAATTAGGGCTTGTGTTAGTGCCTAATCATTTTACTTATACATGTAATTATTTATATTTAGGGCTAATTATGTGTATCACTATGTGTATTGATATATGTTTATATATATATACACACGTATGCGATTTGTTTAAATCGTACATTTCACTATCGGATGAATTCTGACACATTATAAATGCGGACGTTGGTGAACAAAATGTTAAATAATGTGAAATTATTTAATAAACTCAAAAATCTCTAAATATTATGTTGATAATATTTAACATGTAAAACGTAACGTATAAAGTAACATAATGTAACACCCGCCAAATTAGGACTAGTGATTAGTGCCTAATCAGTTGTTAATGCATGAAATTAGTTCTGTGTTAGGCCAATTAATGTACCGATATATATATTGTTGAATATATACGAATATGCGATTTGATTAAATCGTACAAATTCCAAATCGAATGCAATTCGGTCCAATTAATACGGACGTTGGTGAAAATTTTATTTAATAATATAACATTATTTAATAACTCGCTTCCATCCAAAATATTAGTTAGATAATAATTCATTTCAAATTTGTATCGTACAAGTAACGTGTACGCGATTAAAACTTAAGCGCGCAACAAAACAAAACAAAGTTAAATTATATTTTATAACTCAATCGTAAAGTAATTAATGAAATACTTTAACAAAAATATCGAGTTAATAATCGTATTTTAAAACTTATATTTCAACGTATAATATAAACATTTGACGTTTAAACAATTGGGAAAACGAACACCACACGGAGCATGACTGCAGGAGCTGAGGAAGTGAGGCTTTCAACAAAACCCCACTCCCTCCTCATTTCTTCTTCATTTCCACCCACATTCTTTCTTTCTTCTCTCTCTCTCACCCTTTTTCTCTCAAACTACATCACCACCACCATCACCTAAATCTAGCAAATAACACCACCAAACGGCTTAAATCACTGGAGTTCTTTGGAGAAAAATAATCACCACGCAACGATCTACACTCCTACCTTTCCGGAATCTTGATTCATTAACTTGTAAGTTTCCGACGAAAACTCGAAACCTCTCGATTTTAAGTGTTTTTAAGTTTTAGCTGTTTCTTTAAGCTTAGAATGTCCTTATAAGGGTTGGGTAAAAGAATCAGACCAAACGGAAACCCAAAAACTCATTTTTGGCTCAAAAATTCATTAACAGCCCTAAGTGTCGCAATGAAGGTGCAGTATAGCGTCACTTCGTGCGTCACTTAAGTGACGCATTGAGTGTCGCTAAAAGCCCTAGTCATGCGTCACTTGCATAAGTGCCGCATAAAACCCCTTTTTCCCGACACTTACCTCCGTCACTTGCTTAGTGACGCCTAGGACCCTTACCGTCACTAATAACCCGACACTGCTTTAGTGACGCCCCAGTATGCGTCACTCCTTTAAGTGACGCCTAACAGACACTTATACCCGACACTAATGGAGTGACGCCACCTTATGCGTCACTTACCTAAGTGACGCCCTAAACTCATAATTTCCAATTTTATGCGACTCTTCCTAAGTGTCGCCCAAGCCACTAAGTGACGCCATAAGTGACGCCCTCACTCAGATTCTGCCATTTCATGCGTCACTTCCTAAGTGACGCCTAAGCCCCAAGTGACGCTATAAGTGACGCATAAAACAGAAGGTTTCAAACTAATTTTACACCAAGTTTTGAGGTCCAAATTTGACGCCCCATTTCACCCAAATTCAAGTCCAGATGCGTTTTTCACCAAAGCAATATAGTAGAAATAAAAATTTTCTATGCTGACCTGGCAGCTCGACCCCAGCCAGGGGCTCTGCCCCTTGGACCCCGCCAGGGGCTGCCACCGCTTGGACCCCGCTACCGGGGGCGCTGCCCCCGGAACCCCGTCATTAACGGGCTTCGCCCTTACCCTAGGTTCACGAGTAACGGTGTTACATCTAAACTTTCACACAAAGTGTTAAACTTTGTATAACATCAAACACGAATGCGACACAACTTCTAAAACACATTGGAACTTACTTTTAGGTATAACACTTCAAAATCATCAAAATAATAATGTGGGATTATTATTACAAACAATCACCAACGGGCCGTACACATTTTCAAACACTTACACAAACAACCAAATCGTGGTAATTTGGACATTCTAGTTGAGCAAACAACTACAAGGGTGATCCTTGAGATACTCAATCATGTCATAACCATCGCGTGTCGTGGAGACCCTCAGGTTACAAGTCGTTGGACTTCGATTCTTGGCTAATCAATCTAAGTTTATTAAGATAAACTCTCCAGGCTCAGGTGAGTCTCATGGACCCTCTTTTTACTGTTTTACTAGGGGTATGATACATTGCTCTGTTTTTAACACATGAACGCGAGTACATATTTCAATATACTACATGAGTTGTTTTCAACTAATCAAACCAAAGTCCTCCGTCAGTATAGTCTGGTAATACAAAAGTAGCGTGAATATTAGTATATGGTACCATATAGGATTGACCCTCCTCATCCGGGTTAGCAAGCACTAACCGGGTAAACGGACGTACTAATATTTGGGAAGACGAGTGTAGATTAGGCATTCATGGAGGCACCTCGCTCGGAATTCTCTATATGGGACCCGACCCTCGAGTTAAGCTCAGACTATGCGCTCATGGTTGTATACATTATCTGTAACTTTATTTGCTGGATGCAAATCAATACTTAAATCTTGCGGTTCATAGAATATTATTTGATACTCAAACCTGTGAGCTCACCAGCGTTAGCTGACCCATTTTAGAATGTATCACAGGTACTCAGCAGTAGATTTGGACTGCCAATCAGGATGCATCTTAGCTCGAGTCTTCATGCAAACTTCAGAGATTTCATTGCATTATTAGATTTTGTATAACTAATTATGTACTTAAATCTCTCATATTACGAATACGAGCTATGTATGAGTTCAAACTGTTGTAAACCTTTTAATATTAATATATTTTGTTAAAACAACGCATATAGAGTCGTTTGCTATATATCTGTGTGCTTTGATTATTGATTAGTAACACCCAAAGTATGCTTCCGCGAATCATTAAATTTGGGGGTGTTACACATAAACGTGATGAAAATGCGCGAAACGCGCCCGACAACCAAATGAAAGCCAAAATATATTTTATAAGTTTAAAATATATCATTTCGAGTAAAACTTTCATTTAAAATATCGTATTTTAAATCGATAACGAAAAATGGATAATTAAAACGTTACGCGATTTAACCTCTGTAAAATGTGCACGCAAATCGAGGCCAATAAATTAACGGAAAATTTTTATAAATGTTTTTAAGTATTTTAATAAATACTTCAATCAAAAATATCGAAATTTAAATTGATATTTAAAACGCAAGTATTAAACGTTAAACGCCTAAATAAACGACGAAACGAACGAGGAAACGAGCACCGATCGCAACGCAGTCTGGAAATGAGGTTAAAAATCACAAGACCAGCCCGTGGGCCCCCCTTTGGCCGGCCCCCATTGCTGCCCCCACACCTCCCCTTTTTCTTCTTTTGACTTCACAAAATAGATACTACACTCTTCCTCCTCCACTTCCCCATTCAAACACTCAAGTACTTTTCCTCTCTCTCCCTCTCTAAACACACTCACAAAAATCTGAGTCATTAACATCATCTCAGCCCCTTCATCATCATCAAGATCAAATCATTAAGCTCCATCATCATCTTTGAAGAAGAAACAAGAAGAAGGAAACAAGAATCAAGCTCCTTTCATCATCTTCATCTTTTCTCAATCAACTCTTTGTAAGAAACACATCCTCTTCAACTAAATCTGATTGCATGTCACTTATTTACATGCTTTATTGTTCCATTATCTTGATTATGTCCAAATGAGATGATAAAAATCGTTTTTATACAACATATACAAACATGCATAAATCTGTCTTCAAAAGTCAGTTTAGTAGAAAAATCATATAAAATTGTATACTAAGAGTTAGATGATGCATTTTTTTAAAATTTGCATATTGAAAAGATCTACAACTTTCGTGTTTTACACTTTTTCCAGATCTGTACGTATTTTTATGTATAAGCCGATCTTTGAGCCTGGTCTGAGATTTGTCGGAAACCGAGTTTGGTTCTTACGCAGAATTTTCTACCTATCTAGATGGACTCTATAATTACCAAAAAAATCAGGTTAACAACTAGACACAAAGGAGAACAACTGGTAAAAATTGTGAACTCTAATTCAAACCATAACTAGTTGATGGACAACTAACATAGATGGTCTGTTGAGACATCTACTCATATAACCTTGCGCGTTTTGAACGCCCGACAGGTTACAGTCTGCGGACACTCATTTGATACTACATCATACTTGCTTTCTTTGCAAACACTCTAAGACTCAGGTGAGTCTCATAGCCCCTCATTTTACTATTTTTAACCCAGGGGTGGGAATACATGCTCAGTTTTCATTTACATTTAAACGCAAGTACAAAACACGATATATTGACTGCATGAGTTTGCTCTACTAATCATGAAGTCCTCTACCACATAGTTTGTTAATCTGGATTTAGCGTGAATGTTAGTGTATGGTACCATATGGGATTGACAATCCCCGTCCGGGGTAGTCGTGCTACCACGACTGCGGTCGAACGGACGCATTATCATTTGTACATACGAGTAGATTAGGCACTCGCAGGGAGGCACGCACGATCGGGCACTAAATTGTGATTCCTGACACCTCAGTTAAGCTCGAACTATGGGTTCATGGCAGTAATATACACATTTTTATGATTGATTTCATACATAACTATATCTTGCGGTTTATACATTATTATTACTATCAAACCAGTGAGCTCACCAGCTTTTAGCTGACCTTTTAGCATGTATTCTCAGGTATCAAACCTGTGATAGAATCAGTTTTCCGAATTTGCAACTGTCCTGAAGACCATAAGGTCAAGTACTCCACCGGTACCTTCCTTGACAGTGCCCTGACCTCGTGGAATACCCATGCTCAGACTGTGGGCATCGACAATGTTTTCCAAACTTCCTGGGAAGACCTAAAGAAACTGCTGAGGGACGAGTATTGTCCCAGAGATGAAATCCAACAGCTATAAGCTGAGTTCTGGCACCTCACCACTCAAGGCAATGATATTGCCGATTACACTGCTCGCTTTAATCAATTGGCAGACCTGTGCCCCACCATGGTTGATCCGGAGTACAAATGGATTGAACGATATCTCTGGGGACTTCCCCCACAAATTCAAGGAATGGTTACTGCATCAAATTCCTCTACATTTCAAGCAACCGTGCGCATGGCGCACAATCTCATGGCTCAGATTGTCCGTCAGGGGACACCTGTTACCAAAAACACTGGAGATCACAAACGAAAGTGGTCTGGGAACTTCAACCAAAACCAGTCATCATCCAAAAGCTCTGACACTGTTAAGGCCTACTCTTCTGGTTCTGAAAACAAGGGAGGCTACATTGTGAACAAGCCTTTCTGTTCCAAGTGTCGTCGTCATCATGATGGCCCTTGCGGTATGCCTTGCAACAACTGCCAACGTTATGGGCATAACGCCAAGGACTGCAGAGCCACCAAAACTAACAACAATGCCAACTCCAGCAGCAACTCCAACCAATCAAAATCCTGCTACGAGTGTGGCAATATTGGGCACTTCAGAAATGACTGCCCAAAACTGAAGAACAAGGGCAACAACAACAACAACGCTCGAGGTAGAGCATTTGTCCTTAACTCTGGGGATGCCTTCCAGGATCCAAATGTGGTCACGGGTACGTTCCTCCTCAACAACTTAAATGCTACTGTTCTGTTTGATACTGGTGCTGATAAGAGTTTTATATCTGAGGAGTTTAGCCCGCTATTAGATATTACCCCGGTTGCCTTAGAAGCTAAGTACACTGTAGAATTAGGTAATGGCAAATTGATTGAGGTCGATAGTGTGATACCGAATTGCACTTTAAACCTTGCAAACGAACTCTTTTCCATAAACCTCATACCTGTCGAGATTGGAAGTTTTGATATCATTGTAGGCATGGATTGGCTATCGAAGCACCGAGCTGAAATCGTCTGTTATGACAAAAATTTTCGTATTCCTCTCGTCACTGGTAGTACTTTGATCATACAAGGGGAGACCGGTGGGATGAGATTGAATATCATATCTTGTATGAAAACCCGCAAATATCTAAGGAAAGGTTATCAGGCAA
Source organism: Pseudognaphalium luteoalbum (assembly GCA_963422505.1). Taxonomy (NCBI): domain Eukaryota; kingdom Viridiplantae; phylum Streptophyta; class Magnoliopsida; order Asterales; family Asteraceae; genus Pseudognaphalium; species Pseudognaphalium luteoalbum. Next base: position 58,481,530 of record OY730196.1, read on the forward strand.
TCCTCGCACACGTTATGGAGAAAAAGACGGAGGAGAAGCAACTTGAGGATGTGTCTATCGTTCGAGACTTTCCAGAAGTCTTTCCTGAGGAATTACCTGGCCTTCCACCGCCTAGGCAGGTAGAGTTCTCCATCGATCTTGTGCCCGGAGCAGCACCCATGGCACGAGCACCTTATCGTTTAGCCCCTTCCGAACTTCAGGAGCTATCCACTCAGTTACAAGAACTCCTTGACAAAGGATTCATCCGACCGAGTTCTTCACCTTGGGGAGCTCCGGTCTTATTCGTGAAAAAGAAAGACGGTTAATTCAGAATGTGCATCGACTATCGAGAGTTGAACAAACTAACCGTCAAGAATCGTTATCCGCTTCCCCGCATCAATGACCTGTTTGACCAACTTCAAGGGTCAAACTTTTACTCAAAAATTGATCTACGGTCCGGTTACCACCAACTACGTGTTCGCGACACCGATATCCCAAAAACTGCTTTTCGAACCCGCTATGGGCATTACGAATTTCAAGTGATACCGTTCGGTTTAACCAACGCACCGGCTGTATTCATGGACCTCATGAACCGAGTGTGCAAACCATACCTTGACAAGTTTGTCATCGTATTCATTGATGACATCCTCATCTACTCGCACTACGAACAAGAACATGCGCAACATCTCAAAACCATTCTAGAACTACTCAAACACGAAGAGCTTTATGCTAAATTTTCTAAGTGTGAGTTCTGGATGCAAATCGTTCATTTCCTTGGACACGTCATTGACAGTCAGGGAATTCATGTTGATCCATCAAAAATCGAGGCTATCAAGTGCTGGCAAGCACCTACGACACCGACCGAATTACGGCAATTCCTAGGACTTGCCGGGTACTATCGGCGCTTCATTGAAAACTTTTCAAAAATAGACCAACCACTCACAACACTCACTCAAAAAGACAAGAAGTTCATTTGGACTGATAAGCAAGAATCCGCTTTCCAACTACTCAAACAAAAGCTTTACAGTGCACCTATCCTATCCTTACCCGAAGGCACCGATGACTTCGTGGTATACTGCGATACTTCACACCAAGGTCTCGGTTGCGTGTTGATGCAACGAGACAAGGTCATTGCCTACACCTCTTGACAGCTCAAAATCCACGAAAAGAACTACACCACTCATGATCTCGAGCTGGGAGCCGTAGTGTTTGCACTCAAAATCTGGAGACACTATCTGTACGGCACAAAATGTACAATCTTCACAGATCACAAAAGTCTCCAGCATATCTTCGATCAAAAGGATTTAAACATGAGACAACGTCGTTGGGTCGAGTTGCTTACTGATTATGACTGCGAAATCAAATACCACCCGGGCAAAGCAAACGTTGTTGCCGATGCCCTCAGTCGAAAAGAACGCACAAAACAACTTCGAGTCCGAGCACTCACCATGACTATACACAACGATCTGATCATCCAAATTCTCACCGCTCAACTCGAAGCCCTGAAACCTGAAGACATCAAAAACGAAGCTTTGTGAGGCATGGAGAAACAATTCGAAACTAAACCTAATGGAGTTAAATACTTTTCTAATCGAATCTGGTTGCCCCATTTTGGAGGCCTTCGAGACTTAGTGATGGATGAAACTCACAAGTCCAAATACTCTATACATCCTGGATCTGAAAAGATGTATCATGGCATCAAAGAATTCTATTGGTGGCCAAACATGAAAGCCGAAATCGCCACATATGTCAGCAAATGCCTCACTTGCTCCAAAGTCAAAGCCGAATACCAGAAACCTTCCGGTTTACTCCAACAACCTGAAATCCCACAATGGAAATGGGAGCAAATCACCATGGACTTCATCACTAAACTCCCGAAAACATCAAGCGGTTGCGATACCATTTGGGTAATCATTGATCGTCTCACCAAATCTGCACATTTCTTAGCAATCAAAGAAACCGACAAAATGGAACGCCTCACACGAATTTATCTCAAGGAAATTGTAGCACGATACAGCGTTCTCATCTTAATTATCTCTTATAGAGATAGTCGTTTCACATCTCACTTTTGGCAATCACTTCAGAAATCTTTGGGTACTCGTCTGGATATGAGTACTGCATATCATCCTCAAACCGACGGCCAAAGTGAACGAACCATTCAAACACTGGAGGATATGCTATGAGCCTGCGTAGTTGACTTCGGTCAAACTGGGAAACTCATTTACCCTTGTGCGAATTTTCGTATAACAACAGCTACCATACCAGTATTGGGGCTGCACCATTCGAGGCACTGTACGGTCGTAAGTGCCAATCACCTATTTGTTGGACCGAAGTGGGAGACAGCCAACTCACTGATCCTGAACTCATTCATGAAACTACCGAGAAAATCGTTAGTATCCAAAACTGGCTGAAAGCCGCACGTGATCGTCAGAAAAGTTACGCTGGCGTGAGACGCAAGCATCTCGAGTTCCAGGTTGGGGATCGAGTACTCTTGAAAGTTTCACCTTGGAAAGGTGTCATTCGCTTCGGCAAATGCGGAAAATTGAATCCTAGGTACATTGGACCTTTTGAGATCCTTGAAAGGATTGGTCCAGTGGCATATCGACTGCAGCTGCCACCCGAGCTTAGTAGCGTGCATCCCACATTTCACATTTCTAATCTTAAGAAATGTTTGTTTGATGGACACTCATTATTCCACTCGACGAAATCCATATTGATGATAAACTTCACTTTGTTGAGACACCTGCAGAAATCATGGACCGTGAGGTCAAACAGTTAAAACAAAGTCGTATTCCCATCGTTAAAGTCGGGTGGAATTCCCGGCGTGGTCCGGAATTCACCTGGGAACGGGAAGATCAAATGCGACTCAAGTATCGACATCTATTCACAGACTCCACTCATACCCCAACTCAGAGCTAAATTTCAGGACGAAATTCTCTTAACAATGGGAGAATGTGACACCCGACCAATTAGAGCTTGTGTTAGTGCCTAATCATTTTACTTATACATGTAATTAGTTATATTTAGGGCTAATTATGTGTATCACTATGTGTATTGATATATGTTTATATATATATATACACACGTATGCGATTTGTTTAAATCGTACATTTCACTATCAGATGAATTCCGACACATTATAAATACGGACGTTGGTGAACAAAATGTTAAATAATGTGAAATTATTTAATAAACTCCAAAATCTCTAAATGCGCAAAACGCGCCCGACAACCAAATGAAAGCCAAAATATATTTTATAAGTTTAAAATATATCATTTCGAGTTAAACTTTCATTTAAAATATCGTATTTTAAATCGATAATGAAAAACGGATAATTAAAACGTTATGCGATTTAACCTCCGTAAAATGTGCACGCAAATCGAGGCCAATAAATTAACGGAAAATTTTTATAAATGTTTTAAGTATTTTAATAAATACTTCAATCAAAAATATCAAAATTTAAATTGATATTTAAAACGTAAGAATTAAACGTTAAACGCCTAAATAAACGACGAAACGAACGAGGAAACGAGCACCGATCGCAACGCAGTCTGGAAATGAGGTTAAAAATCACAAGACCAGCCCGTGGGCCCCCCTTTGGCCGGCCCCCATTGCTGCCCCGACACCTCCCCTTTTTCTTCTTTTGACTTCACAAAATAGATACTACACTCTTCCTCCTCCACTTCCCCATTCAAACACTCAAGTACTTTTCCTCTCTCTCCCTCTCTAAACACACTCACAAAAATCTGAGTCATTAACATCATCTCAGCCCCTTCATCATCATCAAGATCAAATCATTAAGCTCCATCATCATCTTTGAAGAAGAAACAAGAAGAAGGAAACAAGAATCAAGCTCCTTTCATCATCTTCATCTTTTCTCAATCAACTCTTTGTAAGAAACACATCCTCTTCAACTAAATCTGATTGCATGTCACTTATTTACATGTTTTATTGTTCCATTAGCTTGATTATGTCCAAATGAGATGATAAAAATCGTTTTTATACAACATATACAAACATGCATAAATCTGTCTTCAAAAGTCAATTTAGTAGAAAAATCATATAAAATCGTATACTAAGAGTTAGATGATGCATTTTTTTAAAATTTGCATATTGAAAAGATCTACAACTTTCGTGTTTTACACTTTTTCCAGATCTGTACGTATTTTTATGTATAAGCCGATCTTTGAGCCTGGTCTGAGATTTATCGGAAACCGAGTTTGGTTCTTACGCAAAATTTTCTACCTATCTAGATGGACTCTATAATTACCGGAAAAATCAGGTTAACAACTAGACACAAAGGAGAACAACTGGTAAAAATTGTGGACTCTAATTCAAACCATAACTAGTTGATGGACAACTAACATAGATGGTCTGTTGAGACATCTACTCATATAACCTTGCGCGTTTTGAACGCCCGACAGGTTACAGTCTGCGGACACTCATTTGATACTACATCATACTTTCTTGCTTTGCAAACACTCTAAGACTCAGGTGAGTCTCATAGCCCCTCATTTTACTATTTTTAACCCAGGGGTGGGAATACATGCTCAGTTTTCATTTACATTTAAACGTAAGTACAAAACACAATATATTGACTGCATGAGTTTTCTCTACTAATCATGAAGTCCTCTACCACATACTTTGTTAATCTGGATTTAGCGTGAATGTTAGTGTATGGTACCATATGGGATTGACAATCCCCGTCCGGGGTAGTCGCACTACCACGACTGCGGTTGAACGGACGCATTATCATTTGTACATACGAGTGTAGATTAGGCACTCGCAGGGAGGCACGCACGATCGGGCACTTAATTGTGATTCCTGACACCTCAGTTAAGCTTGAACTATGGGCTCATGGCAGTAATATACACATTTTTATGATTGATTTCATACATAACTATATCTTGCGGTTTATACATTATTATTACTATCAAACCTGTGAGCTCACCAGCTTTTAGCTGACCTTTTAGCATGTATTCTCAGGTACTCAGCAGCTGTAGGCTTGCACTCAGGAATTAGCTTAGCTCGAGTCAGCATGCAAACATCAGAGATTTTATTGCATTAATATATTTTGTATAAGTATTTATGCTAGGAAAACTCTCCTATTCATAACACGGGCTAATGTATTTGGTACAACTGATGTAAACTTTTATGGAATTAATGTATTTTGTTAAAACGACGCATATAGAGTCGTTCATTATATATCTTTGTGCTTGATTACCATGATTAGTCGCACCCAAAGTATGCTTCCGCTAATCACGAAATTGGGGGTGCGACAAGTGATGCCCAAATTTTGGAAGTGACACATCAAGTGTCGCTAAAAACAGAAAGTTTAAAACCCACATTTCACTAAGTATTGAGGCTCAAATCTGACACCCCTTTTTACCCGAATTCAAATCCCAAGTGCGTTTTTCACCAAAGCAATTTAATAGAAATAAAAAATTTTCGAGCTGACTTGGCATCTCGACCCCAACCAGGGGCCATCCCCTTGGACCCCGCCAGGGGTTGCCACCCCTGGAACCCCGCTAACCAGGGGCGTTTCCCCCGGACCCCCGTCACCTAAAGTTTGTGAATACTTTTAAGTATAACTCTCCAAAAATCATAACAATGTTAATGAGATTATTATTACAACCAGTCACCAACGGGCCGTACACGTTTTCAAAACTCAAACTTATCAATCAAATCAAATCATTGGACATTACTAGTTGGATGAACAACTAGCATAGATTATCTTTTTAAGACACCTACTTATTTTATTTAAACTTGCGCGTCATAAACGCCCAGCAAGTTACAGTCTTTGGACACCCCATTTTACTTCACCACATCTGCTTCATTGCAACTCTTCAGGCTCAGGTGAGTCTCATAGCCCCGACTTTTTACTGTTTTTACTCCCGTGGTGGGAATACATGCTCTAACTGTTTTACACGTGAACACGAGTACGAAACTCGCTATATTCTGCATGAGCTATTTTCTAATCACTTTTAAGTCCTCTACGATCATAGTTCTGGTAATACTTTATGTAGCGTGAATGTTAGTGTATGGTATTGATAAGCATCAAATAGATACTATATTTTATACTATTTATCCCTATATTTATATACATTTTAATGCATTTATATGATTTTAGATACTTATTTAGTTAATATTTGCAGAAATGTATTTTTATTAAAGATTGAAGAAAAAGGAACGAGAACAAGCTTAAAACTGAAGAAAATGAAGTACTTGAAGAAAAGGAATTTAAAACCTTAAAGAATTGAAGACCAAAATAATAATAGTGAAGAATTGGGCTAAAATGAAGATTAAAATCCATCAACCCGAAGTTGGAAGATTCTGGAAATCAAGCTCAACCGGCGGTTGAGACAACCAGCCGGCGGTTGAATATATTTAATCTAAGGAGGTTCCAGACGAGGATGTGGAGTAGGACTCAAGTTAACCCAACCGGCGGTTGGGTGATCCAACCGGCGGTTGGACTGGTGGTTTGAAAAACTATAAATAGAGGCTTAGTTTAGGTTTAAGGATATACGATTCTTAGAATATAAACACGAATATTAGGGTTTTAGGATGACTTTAAGTGCGATTTGGAGGCTAAGGAGCTAGGGTTTGAAGGTTTTCAACCCTAGGAAAAGCTGGTTCGACAATTGGTTTGGTTTCTTTATCCTTGTAACTTTATTAATCTTTTGGGTTATTTATGGATATTGTTTATTTGAATTACGTGTTAATCAGGTTTTCGTTAAAATATTTAAATGAATGATTGATTGAATTTACTATATGAATTATATGTTTATGTTGGAACTATATTGTTGAATGTTTATTATACAAGAATTGTCTGTGTTATATTATATTAATAATGATTCTTGACATGATTAACTGATTTATATCATAACTTTATTAATCTTTTGGGTTTTATAAATTAAGTGATTATGTTTATGTCTTGATCTTAACCTTTGCGATAGACGAAGAATATCATTTATTAATGTTAAGTAACATTGTAATTCAACCAAATCAGGAATTGTATTAATAAACCGTTGATAGATCTTAATAAATAGTAATACTTTTCTTAACCTTTGACTGTATTGCTATATGAAAATTATCTTAACCTTTGTGATTTTCTACATTAGTAATTCACCAATAATAATAGCCAACAAAGCAAATAGACATAAGTTAATATAATAAGTTTAATCAATAATAGTTTGAATAATTATAATCTTCTATCCAATTGAGTATTCTTAAGTTGAACCTTAAACTTATCTATTAGAATCTGTATCACTTATAAATATGTTCGATCGGAACTAAAACGTCCCCCTTATCTTGTATATTATTGTATATTAATATATATTATTATTGTATATTGATTGTTATTAAGAATAAATAGATAATTAGTTATAGATTAGAATCATGTTCCCTGTGTTCGCACTTGGACTTACTTAATAAGCTATATTATACGAACAGGTTAACACTTGCCTGATTTATGTGATAGTATTATTTAGTATTCCTTAATTTAAAACTTGTGATTATAATCGCCTATACTTAGCACACATCAAAGTTTTTGGCGCCGCTGCCGGGGAACGATGTATTTTAATTAACTAATTATTTAATCAGTATAAATTGTACATTTTTATATATATTTAAGTCAATCGAAAAATCAGCTCATCCATTGGGAGTACTAACAAAAACAAAGGTATAAGGAGCGTTCAGCCCTACCTCATTGATTTATCATATAAGAGGTAAGGTGCTTCTCGAAAGAAAGAGGTTTTTAATAAGCTTCGCGCTGACCTATTTCTCCGCTTTTGTATACAATCTTTGGAGCTACCGAGGACTTTTGACTAATTTATATATAAGTAATCAATGTGATTTTTATCATATTCTAAACTATTGAATATATGTTTTTACAGAAAGAAGTAATTGATAGTAAAATGGAAAATATGCACTTAGATGAGATGGAATTTAGAGATATTGAGATAGATGAAAATTCCTACCCAAACAAGAAAGATAGAACTTAGGACTTATATGAAGATTTAGAGCAGCCCTCGGTAATTTCAGATACTGCATGATTAGTTTTCTACTTGAAACATTATTTGTGCAATCTCCATTTAATTATAGATATTCTTAGGAGAACTACAGTAGAACTTTCAGATTTCCATAAGATAGTGATTAGTAAAATAGAGGAGGAATATTCTAAATGATGTAATTCAAATGAAACTGGTAGTACTGACCCTTTCGAATATCATGTGGGTGAGCTGAAGGAAGATTTGATTGTGCAAGCAATATTTGATCCTGAATTATGTGAAGAACAAAGGCTTAAGTTTGCCTGCATTCACAAAATTTTTTAAAGATCCCCATTTCCATATTCGGTGAAGCAGCTAAATTTACTCGAAGTTATCAAGCATGATGTGGAACTTGCTACTGGAAACTTACATAATGAGTATGATCAGAATTTATGGGATGAATTTCAAGATTTTCTCAACTTGATGAAGTCTAAAGATCATATCAATTCTCATAAATTCTACGTTGATGCTACTGTGGAATATTATGTGCAAGAAATAATAGCTGAGCTTTATTACGCCGAGATAGATGAAAGTCGTAGGAGCATCCCTGAGCACTTTTTAGGTGAACCAATGGTGAATCTTGCTACTTATGTGATAAAAGAGCTACAATCAGCATACGTGGGTATCCGCTATGAGTCACATATAAACATATTTCATTTAGGGTTGTTTGAAATTTACTATCGAATTATAGAAATCTTTGAGTATTCTGGTATTTTGACTGATCACCAAAAAGAATTACTTACTGAGACCAATAAGGAGATAGGAAAGGTTGGTAATCAAAGACGTTTAAGAGATTATGAAGATTTACATTTGGGGTTTTATGGATTTATAGATGCTTTAAGACGTGATCATAAGGAACGTGAAACTAAAATAGTAGATGGATATAAGGTAACTAATGAAGAGGGACAACTTGCGAAGAAAGTGCAGAAGATAATTAAGAGTTTAATGGATGTTGAAGATGCTGAGAAGATTCATCATGAAAGATTTTCTCAATTTTCATCACCAATACCTGAAATCACTAACAAATTGTTCCATCATTTCCGCCGTATTTACCCTGAGAATGCTGTAGAACCAGTTACGATCCAACTACCAATTGAGCAGTACACATCAATATTGTTGTACCCAAAATTCATTTCCCTTTAGAAGACTTCTATCCATCTTAGGAGCATTTCCATTTCCATTTCCATTTTATTATTAGTTATTATTTATATTATTTGTTTTTCAAAGACTTATGTTATATTATGTGTGATTGAAATTTAGTTATATAAATTTATTTGTGATTATTTGTTATTTTAGTTAATAATTATTATTATTAGAAGTATGAAAAGATTTGACAAGAATATTTACAGATGAAAATCCATTAGCCATCACTTGTTCACAAGGATGAAATATTACAAAAACAACAAAATCTGTGGTAATTAGGTATCAAGCAACATTTGGATAAAAACACAGTCGACGGTGTAAAATCCAAGCGGTGGTTGAGTCGACGCAAAAAACGGTTGTAAATTCTGCAAGCACAGGTTAATTGTTCTTGATATAGGAAGTTATTACGAGCAAAAGCAGCTGATGGAAGAGTCTATTGCGTTACCTGTTGAATAAAGATAAGTTTTGTTTTTATCTTTAAAAGTGAAAAGTTAAAACGCTAAAAGTTAAAATTATAAAAATCGTTAAAATTTATAAATAGTTAAAATTATAAAAATTTGATGGACTATAGAAGTTCAATAATTATTGATGGGCTAAAAAACGAGCCCAATAAAATTAAAATGGGCCGAATTAAATAATCTGTGCCTGTTTAAACCAACCGGCGGGTGGAGAGCCCAACCGGCGGTTGGGCACTTTTCCGATCAAAACCCCAACAGACCTCCCATGTACACACACAAAAAACACACATTTACACACCAAACGCCCACAACAACCGAAAATCGTTACTTCATTTCGTTTTCATCATCAAAGGTATTCGTTTTTTATTTTTCGCATTCTGAAATTATTATATTTATTGTTATTGTTTGCGGTTATTGATTGATTACGAGCTATCTCTTTGGTTTAGATGATTAAGAATACTAATAAACTAGTTAGGTTAATTAGGTATTGAATTTATTGTTCGAGGTTTGATTGCAGATAAATTTAATTATCGTGATGTTTCGGTTGACGGTTCGACGTTAGAATTTAGTTTTAGGTAATCCACACTTTTACTATATCAATTTTAGGTAATAATGAAATGTTAATATATTTTTGATTCAATATATATTTCGTTATATACGTAATTTTGAGTTTAATTTAAATTTATAACCTTTAGGATTCGATATGATTTCGAAATAATGACCATATTATAAAAATTTGAACCTAAAATAAGATATTGCAATTCATTTATTATATAAAAAAATCTAATTAATGATTCGATATTACCTTCGAAAAAAGGAACATATGAAATAGTTAAATTAATGATTTTAAATCATGATTCGATATTGCTTTCGAAATAGACATTGGAATTTTCCTTGTTTAAATTACGATGTTATTATGTTTAAGAATTAAAAATTTCACAGGTGGCTATCAAAAATTAAGCAGAAATACTGCCCAAATTTCTACAGAAAATTGTTACTAAAGTTAAAACTAATAAGCTTTTAAGTTTTATTTTACAGACATGACTACTAGACGCCAGAGAGGCCGTGCACTTTTGGATAGAGAGGATTTCCAGCTACATCCTTTTCTACGATTTGAGCATGAGTCTATTTCTGCAGAGCATAGGGCAGAGTATGCTGATCGTTTGACTGAGCTTATTGCGCAGCCGATTGAGACTCCTGATGTTTTGGATTGGTCTGTTATGGAGAGAGTTATAGATCCACGTAGAGATGGAGAGACTGGGGATACTACTCTGAGTAGACTGATGACTCAGAGCTATATTCTACCTTCAGGTGATGTTGGTTTTGTTTCTCCTGCATGGTTACGATTATTTCAGATACGTGAGATTATCTATCGGGAGTTAGTTATAGAGTTTTATACGACCCTTAGGTTTGATTCTACTTCTAGGCAGTTTGACCAGCCATCGATTACTTTTTACCTAGGAGGTCGGCCGAGGTCTATGAGTTTGGTAGAGTTTGGGGTAGCTGTGGGGCTCTATACGTTAGATGAGCTCCATAACCATTATTTTGTTGAGCATTTGACTGCTGGTATGGTAGAGCAGTTGTTGGGAATTGATGTTACTACTGTTACTAATACTGTTGATTGATGAATGCACAAGGCATTAACACTGTTAGTGTTAATGGTTACCACTGTCTTCAGAGTTACAACTGTTCGTTGAAGATTAACACTGTTATTGAAGATTGAAGTGAAGACAAGAGTTACAACTGTTAGTAATAGTTTCAACTGTTAAAGTGTCGTTTTACAACAGTTAACACTGTTTAGGCTAGTTACCACTGTTGGTTGGTAAGTCTAGTAAATTGTACAAGTGTTAACACTGTTCTATAGGAATTACCACTGTTTGTATAGTTGTGGTAGTTAACACTGTTTATGTATAGAATAGGCGGAAAAATGAAGTTTGAATAATTATGGAGTGTAACTGTTTCCATGATTATAGGAGATTGTTTAGCAGGACTCTATGGGATATAAATAGAGATCCTAAACCTAGATTAGGTGATTATTAGTTTCACGCAGCTTCAAGGTTTTGTAACCCTAATACAGTTCAGTGTATTCGTCTTATATTATTAATAAGATTGAAGCTTTTGACAGTAACTTTGTTTCATTGATTTTATTATTGATCTTCATAATATTATTGAGTGTGATTCCGCAACTTCTCAGTAATAATTCAAAACTTGTGCTAATCTAATAAGTTTATTAGATCGATCTTGGTTTATCAGCAGTATTCGTCGGTTGAGATAACCGCGTATTGGAGAGATCTTGCTATTGTTGACTATGGAGAGAGAGCACCTTCAGATGTACATATGAGGAGCCCAGTTTATCGACTTATGCATAGATTGATATCATCTTCTATTTGTGGTAGGCATACGGGACCTGAGAAGGTCTATCAGCCCGATTTCTTTTATTTACACACTATGATTCAGGGGACACTGATCAATGTTCCCTGGAGATTAGTTCACTAGATGACCACAGGGGCGACTGGATATAGGATTACTAGTAGTTTGTGTGGAGGACAGTATGTTACGAGGATAGCTAGGTACTATGGTATGACAGCTGCTGATTTCTTGACGTGTACACCGGTTACATCTGGGATGTCCTTGTTAGGCGAGGACAAGTTGATTGAGTTAGGTATTTTACAGGAGGGTGTACAGGAGGGAGGGTTGTTATGGACACATGAGGTTGCGCCTGGAGAGCAGCCTGTGCAGAGAGCTCGATTGAGAGGACCACCTGTTCCACCACCACCAGTACATGAGATTCCAGTACCAGAGGTTGATCTGCCAGCAGGTAGTGTCGCACCCCCAAATTATGATGCGGAAGCGGGTCGGTTCGGGGCGCGACTAATCAAATATCAAGCACACAAGGCATACAATGAACGACTCTATATGCGTCGCTTTATGAAATACATTGATATTATAAAAGTTTTACACTGTTATAATATAGTTTACAAAAGCTCTTGAGCCAAATGGTAGAGATTCTATGGCATAACTGAATTATACAAAATATAGTAATGCATGACAATCTCTTGATGTCTGAATGCGACTCGAGCTAATGGGCATCCTAAGTGAGCAGACCTAATGCTGCTGCGAACCTGAGAATACACGCTAAAATGGTCAGTTAAAAGCTGGTGAGCTCACAGGTTTAATGATAAAGTGTACTGTATGAACCGCAAGATTTAAGTATGAATATTTGTAATTAAACAAATAAGTAATTGATAAATGATGTATATAACTGTCATGAGCACATAGTCTGAGCTTAACTGAGGTGTCAGGATCACAATTAAGTGCCTGAGCGAGGGTGCCTCTATGCGTGTGCCTAATCAACACACGTATGAACAAATGATAATGCGTCCGTTTGACCAGTCAGTGCTTGCTGACCCGGATGGGGATTGCCAGTCCCATATGGTACCATACACTAACATTCACGCTATAAAAGTATTACCAAACTATGCTAGAGGACTTAAAACGATTAGAGAAAACAACTCATGCAATCTATAGTGATATTTTGATACTTGCGTTCACATGTAAAACAAAACAAGCATGTATTCCCACCCCTGGGTTAAAAACAGTAAAATAGGGGCTATGAGACTCACCTGAGTCTAATGAGATGCTATCAAGCATAATTGATGGTTTACAAGAGAAATGATGTCGTCTCCAACGACTGAAACCTGTTGGACGTCCTAAACGCGCAAGGTTTTAATGATTAGATGTGGAAACCTGCTGGGCGTGTTAAACGCGCAAGGTTTTAAATGATTAGAGGTCTCAACAGACCATCTATGCTAGTTGTTCTGTTAACTAGTTATGTCCAAATTGATTTGGTTAAAGTTTATATTTGAGGTTGTGAAAAGGTATACGGCTCGTTGGTGACGGTTTGTAATAATAATATCAAACTATTATTATTATTATACATGATTTGTTGTACTTATAAAAGTATATGTGTTTCGTGTGTAAGTCGTATCGTATAAGTTTAGTTGTTACTCAAGTTTGTTATACCCGTTACATTTTATTTCATAGGTTACAAAATTTGGTACGGGTCCGAAAACTGAAATATGCCATTTTCGACCCCTAGACGACCCTGAAAGGCCTAAAATCGCCTAGGCTATGGCACATAGCCTTGATCATTGGGCCGTTTTCGAGTGACCATGTGACTTTTAGCCCAATCCATTATAATAAATTTTTCATCGAGAAGCTACCCTGAAAACACTTGCCGTTCGTCTATGGAGCACCTAGCCGTTCGGCTATGGAAGTCCAGTCGTTCGGCTATGGAGGACCTAGCCGTTCGGCTAAGGGAAACCTAGCTGTTCGGCTGATCAAATCCAGCCATTCGGTTGATCAAATCCAACCGTTCGGCTCAGGGAACAGTTTCAGGTCTGTTCGCGAAATCAGTTGAGAAAACGAGTATAGATTCGATTTTTGGACATAATCTACTTGATAGAACACTAATACATGATGATATATGTTATTTAAACACGAAATTTTAAAGAAAATTAGTAAGTGTTCTTACTTATGAAATTTTGGAATTGAAAATGGAGATGAAGCTTGGTGATGATGATGAAGAAGATGATGATGATGATCCACAGTTGGTGATGCTGCTTCGTTGTTGATTGTGGTTGATGTTGTTGTTTTTGATTTGTGTTTTTGATGGTGGAGAGAGAGAGAGCAGAGATAGATCGATGATGAAGATGAAATGAAGGAGAAGAAGAAGAATAGGCCGGCCAACTCCAATTATTGGAGTTGGTTGGCTCCCACGCGTAGCACAAAATACCCGTATTTTTGTACCCGATCGTAAAAGTAGTATAATATTTTCAAATGATAAATTTCTAAAAATGAAATCGTATATACTTTTATTCGAAGTATTTTATAAAAATACTTTTAGTATAAAAATATATCTTTGTTTTAAGTTTGAATGACGGATATGGTTCGAATGGTTTCGTCGCGCTTGAGTAAGATTGAATAAAACGAATATGTTTTATTTTTGTCTAATGTAAATAATAATTATTATTTCCAATAATAATACATTATTTATAAGTTTTGTCGCGAATGTTTTTACTTTGTACGATACAAATACTTTATATATTATCGAATTAATATATAATAAATACTGAGTATATTAAATAATAGTTTCATAGTACTTAATATTTGTTTTCACCAACGCCCGTGTAAATGAATCGGAATTTGACCAATTTGAAAATGCACGATTAAATTTAATCGCGTACTGATATATATTCAACAATATATATATTGATACATACAATTAGCCTAATACATAGTACTAATTATATGTATTTCGAAATGATTAGGAACTAATAACTAGTCCTAATTTGACGGGTGTCACAGGTAGAGGTAGAGGCCGTGGTCGAGGTCGTGGTCGGGGTGATCTGTTAGATGATATTCAGCAGAGACTAGAGAGGATTGAGGTTGCTCATGATAGGAGGTTTGTTATGCTTGGAGAGAGATTTGATAGGTTTGAGCAGAGGTTTGATAGATTTGAGAGAGAGAGAGAGACCTTTCACAGATCTGATTATCAGCATGGATTATTGCAGCAGTTGTTGAGAGATAGGTCTATTGAGTTCCAGCCATATGTTCCTTTAGTCTTTGATGATGGAGCTGGACCTTCTAGACAGTCGGGGCAGGAGGATTCGGACGATGATTAGATTATGTTTGATACATTTAACATTTATATTTTGGATGACTGTACTTATTGTTATTTTTATTATTACTTATTATTATTATTATGCTAATATGGTTGTTTATTTTTGATAGCACAAGTTTGGCAGTAAGTTCAGCACTTTATTTATAAAGTTCTTACTTATTTATGAACTTTGTGGGTGTGTTCCCTAGAAACCCTCACGAGACTATAACTCGTCCACTCGGGATACTGAGGGGTTTAAAGGCTTATTGCATATGCTAAATGCAATCGTGATTAACTACGAAAGTGTGGATGTTGTATATTATTTTTCAAGAAATCGAGGAATCAATCAAGCAGATTTTTCTTAGCCGATGATGAAATTTCTAATTTCAGTCAGGGGAGTTTTTCTGTTCAAATTTTCTTTCCCTTACTCACTTTTGTTTAACAATTTTTATACAATAAGGGCATTGTATAATTTATGTGTGGGGATAGGGTTCGTAAGAAAAATAATTTCTTTAATTAATTATTTAAGTTTCTATTGTTTTTAAATTTTATTAAAATTTAAAAATTTTAAGTGAATAACTAAGTATTTATTAGTTAGAATACTTTTGTTAAAAGTTTTATTTTGTATTTAAAAGTTTAGACTTTAATGTGGATTAACTGTTTTGTATATATAACGTAAGCTACTTTAATAAGGAGTGATATATAGTTACATGATATGATGTACTGATAGGCAATCTATATGAGGATTTCTGAATTTTAAGAAATTAATAAAATAACTTGTATATTATTTTATGATACATAATATGATGTATGACATAAAAGTCTTAATTCTTAGATTTATCATGCGATAATTTTATATATCTTTATACTTATGTGAAAACATTTGGGAGTTTACTAATTGTTTCCTCTGTTGTACGTAAGTACAGACCTTGTTTCTAATTAGTATTCTTAAAATAAAGCCAAAGAAAGAACAAATTCTTTCAAAATATAAATATGTATAAATAAAAATCAAACTACGTCGCTTTGTTGTACGGCTGTACAGACCTGTCACCGCTGGTTTGATTTAAAAATTGCTCTACCTGAATCAAGTTATGTCGCTTTGTTGCATGGAAATGCAGACCTGTCACCAATGTCTTGATTCTTAAAAATGGATTTCATATATTTATTTGGAATATAAGAGTAAATTGCATGATTAAGTTTAGGAGTATATCATATATGGAAATCATAAGTAATATACATATTAATAATAAGAAAAAATATATATATTCAGAAAATTGAGTACAGATTGTTTAAAGTGGATAAATATATTAGTAATCATTCATGAGCTATATGTTACACAAATAATAATAATTTTTATTTATACATTATAGTTATCCATATTAATTAAATTGTTAAAATTTTTAATTTATAAAACAGGTTCTTAGTATTGGTATTCTGATTGTTAAATATTAGTTTGATGCTTATTTTAAATTTTATTCAGTATTCTACTTGAGGACAAACAGAACTTAAGTGTGGGGATATTTGATAAGCATCAAATAGATACTATATTTTATACTATTTATCCCTATATTTATATACATTTTAATGCATTTATATGATTTTAGATACTTATTTTGTTAATATTTGCAGAAATGTATTTTTATTAAAGATTGAAGAAAAAGGAACGAGAACAAGCTTAAAACTGAAGAAAATGAAGTACTTAAAGAAAAGGAATTTAAAACCTTAAAGAATTGAAGACCAAAATAATAATAGTGAAGAATTGGGCCAAAATGAATATTAAAATCCGTACGAGAAAGAAGAAAGCCCAAAAGTAAAGCCCAACCCGAAGTTGGAAGATTCTGGAAATCAAGCTCAACCGGCGGTTGAGACAACCAGCCGGCGGTTGAGACAACCAGCCGGCGGTTGAATATATTTAATCTAAGGAGGTTCCAAACGAGGATGCGGAGTAGGACTCAAGTTAACCCAACCGACGGTTGGGTGATCCAACTGGCGGTTGGACTGACGGTTTGAAAAACTATAAATAGAGGCTTAGTTTTGGTTTAAGGATATACGATTCTTAAAATACAAACACGAATATTAGGGTCTTAGGTCGACTTTAAGTGCGATTTTAGAGGCTAAGGAGCTAGGGTTTGAAGGTTTTCAACCCTAGGAAAAGCTGGTTCGATAATTGGTTCGGTTTCTTTATCCTTGTAACTTTATTAATCTTTTGGGTTATTTATGGATATTGTTTATTTGAATTACTTGTTAATCAGGTTTTCGTTATAAATATTTAAATGAATGATTGATTGAATTTATTATATGTTTATGTTGGAACTATATTATTGAATGTTTATTATACAAGAATTGTTTGTGTTATATTATATTAATAATGATTCTTGACATCATTAAATGATTTATATCATAACTTTATTAATCTTTTGGGTTTTATAAATTAAGTGATTATGTTTATGTCTTGATCTTAACCTTTGCGATAGACAAAGATTATCATTTATTAATGTTAAGTAACATTGTAATTCAACCAAATCAGGAATTGTATTAATAAACTATTGATAAATCTTAATAAATAGTAATACTTTTCTTAACACCCAACCCAACTTGCTCTGGCCCCGGGTCCTTCCTTTCTATTCCTCGGTAAGCGGACCGTAGGAGCATGGGGGGGCGGTATCTGCTTTTGACTGATAGAAAGCATCTCTCTTTTGTCCCTCCTGACCGAACCCGCCAAAAAACAAAAATAGAAATAGATAAAGTTTTTATTGCCGGGAGAGTTGCGTCGGAGACATCTTTATCTGAGGAGGAGGCTTCGTCGTCCGGCTCCTCATAAATGATGTTAGGATGGGCCGGCCCATCCTCGGAATCCTAAAAAAAAGAGAGGGAACAGAATCACTTTCTTTCAGTGACATATCTAATCAATTGCTATATGAAAATTATCTTAACCTTTGTGATTTTCTACATTAGTAATTCACCAATAATAATAGCCAACAAAACAAATAGACATAAGTTAATATAATAAGTTTAAGCAATAATAGTTTGAATAATTATAATCTTCTATCCAATTGAGTATTCTTAAGTTGAACCTTAAACTTATCTATTAGAATCTGTATCACTTATAAATATGTTCGATCGGAACTAAAACGTCCCCCTTATCTTGTATATTATTGTATATTAATATATATTATTATTGTATATTGATTGTAATTAAGAATAAATAGATAATTAGTTATAGATTAGAATCACGTTCCCTGTGTTCGCACTTGGACTTACTTAATAAGCTATATTATACGAACAGGTTAACACTTCCCTGAATTGTGTGATAGTATTATTTAGTATTCCTTAATTTAAAACTTATGATTATAATTTTCTATACTTAGCACACATCAGGTACCATATAGGACTGACCATCCTCGTCCGGGTCAGCAAGCACTGATTGCTTAAACGGTCGCATTAACTTTTGTTCATACGAGTGTAGATTAGACACTCGCCCGGAGGCACCCACGATCAGGCACTTTATTGTGATTCTGACACCCACGTTAAGCGCAGACTATGACCTCATGGCAGATATATATACATCATTTGATTCATTTCAAACGGTTATCATTAAATCTTGTGGTTCACACTTACATAATTATTATGCAAACCTGTGAACTCACCAGCGTTAGCTGACCTTTTTAGCATGTGTTCTCAGGTACCCAACAGCAGTAGGACCTGTTCACTCAGGATGCCCATAGCTCGAGTCAGCATACACATCAGGAGATTATTTTGCATTACTACATTTTGTAACTAAGTTATGCCGATTAATCTCTAAACATTGTAATTATTGGACTTTTGTAAACCTTTATACATTGTAAAACTTTATATTATCAATGTATCTATAAAACGACGCATATAGAGTCATTCATAATATGCCTTGTGTGTTTTGATTATTGATTAGTAGCACCCCAAAGCTTGTTTCCACTAAACAGTAAATTTGGGGGTGTTACATGGGCACAAGTACGATATCGCGGTAAAGCGATACAATCGATGGATCAACGAGTTTATACTCGGGGGTCACACTCAGTCATGGATGGGCGAGCTTATGCTCGTGATCCGCACTCATTCACGGATCGGCGAGCTTACACTCGAGATTCGCAATAGTTAACGGATCGATGAGCTTTCACGCGAGGTCGTTAACTCAGTATTTGTTTAAATACTCAATCATAGTTCTGCGGGACTACAATTTCATGTTGCTGGATGCAACACAACATGCCAGGAGCATACCCACAATTTACTACTAAACTAGTAATTCTATTACTTGTTATCATACGACGTGGTCGTACACATATACCTGACAGTACTTAGGCATGTATTGCTCCACATTAGTTGATTTACTTATACTTGATAGGTATCAAGGCACAGATTGCCACACCCTCGATATGACGTGGTCATACACACACTCGATAATACTTAGGCATGTAATATCTCATGTTGTAGACCCACCCATACCTGATAGGTATCCATGCATGATATGCCACTACTTCAGTGTACTTAGGTACAAACCATAATTACTTAGGTATTAAATACCTCGATAGCTGTATACATATTGGTGTTACACACTTTAAACAATACAAATCAAAGTCGTTGATTTGAACTACTTTTCAAAGCATACAGGTTTATACTTTATGTTTTCAATTAACAATCCTATGAACTCACCAGCTTTATAGCTGACTCGTTTTAGCATGTATTCTCAGGTGCCCAGCAGGATTAGGATTGCTACAAGATATGCTAGCTCGAGTCGCATGTTTTCAAACAACTGGATTTCCCGGCATAACTTTTGTATTACAAATTATGTATTGAAATTATTTTGCGAACTCGCAACTTGTATACCCTTTTATTTTGGAAATGTATAACTATTTTCAAACGTCTCATTTAGAGTCGTTCATTATTTACCTTTGTGCTTGTGATGTTTGATATGGTAACACCCGACCCGACCGCTTTCGCAACCCGAAATTTGGGGGTGTTACACCGCTCAAGTGCAACAAGAAGCAATACAAATTATTAAGGAAAACAATTTGAAAAAGGAGGCTTACAAAGCCTTGAGTTTTCTTTGTACAAAACTTCCAAAACAGGCGTCTAAAAAGGAAATCAAATTGATCAAAAGTTCTCGAAAAGAAGTGTTAACACTCTATGAAGACAAGTATGGAGGTGGCGGCTCGGCCAAAGACGAGGATGAAAACGCGAACGAAATGGACAAATCGAACTCCGATTAGATTACATTATTTAAATTCTAGTCTTTTTATTTTAATTATTGTACTTTTTTAGGAATTGTAGTTTTTATTTTTAAATTTATTGTACTTTTTTAGGAAATGTTGTAATTTTTATTGTTAATGAAATGTATTTTATTTAAATCATTGTGTTTTCTTTAAATTTTTAATTAATTAGTCAGCTAGTCTCAGAAAAATGAAGTGACATTCGATTTCAGTTACGGATGGAAGAAGGGTAAGCAAGCTAAGTCAATTTAGACAATTCTATTTATGTTGTTAGTAGAGGTGGCAAAATAAATGGGTCGGGTCAGGTCGGATCACGAGTCTAGATGAGTTTGGGTCTAAATGGATCCGGGTCTAAATGGGTCATTTAGAAGGATGGGTTTAAACAAGTCCGGGTCAAATGGGTCTCGGGTCGGGTCGGGTCATCGGGTTTTCACCAAACTTTTTTTTGAAATGAGGTGGAAAAAAAAAATAACCCGCTAGACCCGTCTAAACCCGTTGGTTAATTGTTTCACAATTAGAGGTTATATTGAAAAACCCATTTAGACTCATCCAAAAAATGAGGAGGAGACCCACCAAACTCATCCCCTCCTAAAAATTAACTAAATTGACCCATAATTAATCAATGAGTCTAAAATTATCTGTTACTAACGATTGTTAGTAATCACACGAAGTCGGATACCGGTTAAACCCTATTTTCCCCCAAATAAAAATAAAAAATAAAATTAAAGTAGAAACATAACAAAAGGAAATTGTTTTAATCGATAACTGCAAATAGGTGCCAAAAATGCAATGACCAGTGCAAGTTACAACGGTGTATGCGTGTCACGAGTCACGATCATCAACAAATGGACACCGACGGCGACGATTACGCCTACAACCGGCAGCTTGTTCCCGTCGACGTCGTAACTCCGATTTCTCATGACATTTCCACTTCATCTTCAATCACTCCTGATGACGATTCCGCTGTTAAAAAGGTATCCGGCCTTAATTTAGCAGTATATCAATATCTATATATTTCTCTACACTTGACCTAATTATGCAATGCATTTTCTAAAATTAGTTGATTTACATATTATATCTCTATTATTGCTGATTGTGTAGATCAATTGAGTGGAATACATGTTGTTTTTGTGCAGATTGATCTGCATGAACAAGCTATCATTCGCTTAACTGATGCGAATTTATTAATGTCAAAGAATTTTCAGTTATAAATTTATTGCGTACTCAATTGAAGGTTTATCCAGATTGCATGAAGCCTTTTTTTTAAAAAAAAAATAGGAAATGGATTTCTATATTGCCTTTAGCATCTTTAAATGTACAGATTGCGAGGAAAAAAAAAGGTTTAGAAGAATGTGTAAGAAATGATCTCCCGGGAACCCGACCTTGTATATGTATATGAACTGGACATGAATCCAGAAAGAATCAAAGTTTGTGTGAAAAGGTGTGAAAAGACAATAATTTAATAAAATTAGAGCTTTGATTCACGATTTTTCCTTTTGAACGGATTCAACAATCTATGAGATGAAGTTGCAATTTGTAACTTTGATTCACAATGTGGTATATATATGAGATCATGATCAAGTAAAAGGTGATTCTTAAAGGAGAATTGTGATTCGAAGTTGTAAATTTAGTGAATCAATGTCTTCTCACTTTCTCACCCAAAATTAGCTTCAGTTGATCATCCTCATATATGTAATAAACACGATATATAATTTTCAAAAAGCACCTTATATCACAAATTAGAGAGAAATATTATATGGTTTACATGTGCTAATACTAATGATTATCGCAGGTGTCTCTAACAACATCTAAGTTTACTCTGCCTAAAGGTTGGTATGTGAAAAAGGTACTTCGTAAGCTTGGAGGTGCTGCTGACAAGGTAATTATCGTTGTTTAAGTACTGTTATACATTCTAGTCCTATTATCATTCTAACAGACTAATTCTTTGTATATAAATCTAAGTTGCTTATGCTTAGAATGGAGTATTGCTATTACCAGATAATCAACATGCTATACTTCAAACATTCATAAAAGAAGATAATAAATGTGGATAATATTAAGTGACAATTAATCATCACCTGGAAGCAACTATGACTTTTATTTGGTCTTTTTCTTTCTTGTCGTAAATCTAAGAAGGCTTAGGAAATATTGTTGCTTAGTCATGATTTCATACCAAAGGGCCATTGGGATCTCATCAACCAAGAGGTTGTGGGTGCAAGCCTTATTAGAGGCATTAAATATGTTTGTTTGTGCGTTCTAATAACGATTGCAATGTGATAGCTTTAACAAATCTATATTTAAGAACCAAGAATCTTATAAAGTACAATCATATTGGTACTTGTATTACAAATGAAAGTAATTTATAGTAGAATATAATAGGTTATGAACTAATGGTCTAATTTTATATATTCTGAACACGTGGATTGTACAGTTACAGATATACTGTTATTTTTGTGGTCAATTAATCTAAGTATTCTTATTTTGTGAACTCTAAAATGACATGATACATCTACTTGAATTAGTTGGAACATGTATGCAATCAAGATTAATTATTTTGTGTATTAGATCATGATCACTTTTTTTGGATTACAGGTTAGATCATATTATTAGTCTGTCTTCTCACGCTTTACTCGGATCCAGGCATCCCAGGAAGGCTAGTTAATTTAGCTGTTGTAGATAAACTAACTGGCATGTGATTTTTTTTTCTTTTTTCTGTTTCAGTACTTATTCCCACTATTTCATTCTCTATTCATGATATTATGAAAATTATAGAACCCGTTATGTAAAAATCATTCATGTATTTCAAGTAGCCCTTATAGTGATAGAAAAATATTTTCGATACTGTTTTTGCAGTATTATCGTGATCCAGAGACTGGACGATATTTCAGATCCCTCAAAGAGGTTGAGAGATACGTTACTGAAGGAGTTTTACCTTCAGCATCCAAGAAGAGGCCAATATATTTTGATGAAAATGTTGAGAGAGACATAACTGAAGAAGTTACACCTACAAAAACCAAAGCCAAGAGGCTAACCTATCATAATGATGAAAAGGTGGAGACAGATATAACCGCAGGAGTTGCACCTACAAATATCAGAGCCAAGAGGCTAAGCAATAAGCGTGATAAGAAGGTAAGTTCCGTAAGTTTTTGTTCATGTTTTGATGATGAGTTTTGTTTCAAGATACGCTATAAATTCTCAAACTTGCGAGCAAAAAATATATATTAGTTATCAATATTTGCACTTTGTAGCAGTCAACATATGATTGTGGCCAGTTATAAGGTTGGTTCTAAATATTCCGTCTTGCAACAACTAATAGCTAGTCTTAAGTGAAATAACTAGTAAATATTGCATATCTTTTTTCTTTTATTGTATCATTGTACAACATTTAACAATGCTTATAAAGTGAGGTTGAAATGAGGCAGCCTCTTTTGTCTCATGTATAAAGCAAATACCACGTGTTGTTTCGCTTATATTAGATGTTATGAATTTGACCCAATTATTCATGTATGAGTTGATTTGAGCTATGCTGTATCTATATCATGTTGAAGGTTTTCATAAAAAACTGCGGTTAAAAGGATTGAAAACTGCCCACAGTTTTTTGAAAATTTCAATTCTTTTGAGCATTTTATTCACAAAACAGATTATTATTGAGACCATTTAATTTTGTTACCTTTTATGACCCAGCAATTATAAATGTAAGCTTTTGGACATCAAGTGTTTCAGATCGGCCTTACCAACCCGTTTTGTTACGTACTAAAAAAATACCCTACTAATCCGCACCCAGTTTGACCCGTTACCCAACCTATCCAACCAGCCCAATTGGCCACCTTAAACTTCTATTGTTTGGTCTATCCTAGGCTATCCATATTATTTACAATACTTTAGGCGAATATTAGCTTAGTTATAAATTCATTGTTCACGGAAAATTCTGCAATATATACTGATGCTTATGGTAATGCTAATGACATTGCAGATGTTAGCTTTGGAAGAGAATAAAGATAACCAACGTCAGTTGGCTATTATTGTGTCTCCCACAAGCATTTCGTCTCGCTCTCCCGTCAAACTCCCTGATGGTTGGCTTGTGGAGATGGTGCCTCGTAGATCTGGAAACTATATTGACAGGGTACCATTTTTTTTTCTCTTCTGTAACTTACATGTCTCATGTCTGGTTTATATTGTGTCTTCTGACTTTTGGAAGACACATTTGATCTTTACTCTCTTATTATGCTATTTGTAGATACACTTACATTTTTCAAACCATATGTCTGCTGGTTCCATCTGAAACCAAATATCTACCAAAGTTTATTCTTCTTTCTTCCAGCACAACATGACTAGTTAAAAGACAAAAAACTATGCGATCTTTCCTGTATTGATAGTTTTGTGCTCTATAACTTTGAATATTATCTTTTCATTTTTTGGTATTGGTTTAATTAAGGAAGGTTAATATATCTTTTCTATGCTATAATGATTTAATTTTGCAAAATTAACTTCAAATGATAAAACGTCTACCACCTTTTGTGCAGTATTACCACGAGCCAGGAACTGGACAGAGGTTCCGATCTTTGGTAGCAGTTCAGAAATACCTTGCAGAACTGGAAGAGCATTCACCATTATCAGTTGTGCTTGAAGAAATTAAAGAGAACAACTTACCCCTTTCCAAGGCTTTCAAGTTAAGCAGTTGTATAAAGGTTTAGTTCACTTATAAATTTATGTTTGTCATCCTGTTTTTACTCTACTGTTGCGTATCACAAGTGATGTCAATTTTGATTAGTCACCTACGAATGGATTGTCTGGATGCTATTTGATCTCTAACGGGTCAAACGGCTACAAAAAATAGAGTATAAGGAAATGGCTCAAATGGGTTGAAAGTTTCCCAAGATGTAATTTAAGTGCATATAAATCCCAAGTCATTATATAATGATAACTAGATTATTCTTGAAGTTATATACTTTTTTTTTAATCAAGTTTGACTCAGTAATTAATTGAAACTAATTTAATAGATTTTGCCAAACTGTTCGTGGTCAACCCGATCTGACCCATTTTCCCCTTTATATAAAATGAATTGTTTTATCCCATTACCCACCCTGGTGATTCACTCGTTTTGCCACCTTTACTTACCAATGCTGTTTTGTTAGAACTATGGCTCATACAATTCATGGAAGAAAAGTGTATCTAGAAAAGAGAAAACCTCATCAATTGGCAGTCCTCCAAGCAATATCAATTGGGTTATTGGTGGTAGTGGTGCGGACGATTGGAATGCTTTTGTGGATGAGATGTTGGTTCAAGATTCTGTGAGGCAACAATGGGGAAACACATTTAGGATGGCCATCAACACCAAACATAATACTCCACATTCCAGGTAACAATGTATCCAGATCTTGTGAATAGAGAGCTTGGTAGTTTCAACCTATATACTTATATAATGAGTTGAGTTGAGTTTTGTTATATCTGAAACTGGTCGAATCCGTTGAAAGTCGCCCGTGCTTCAATTATCCTTACCCAATTTTTATTCTTAAAAAGTAGCTCACTATTGAACTATAGCAATTTGTTTAATTATAATTCACACTCGACGTATTTAGAAGGATAAAAATAAAAATGTCTTGTATGGGAAGTGTTTCGGATCAACCCAACTAACCTGTACAGAAGAATTACCACCTCTAGTAATTACTTATGAGGGCATCCTAATTACTCCGTATAGAACTGTGGGTTTGCCAAGATTTTATTTCTTTTTCAATTTATCTGGACTGCTCTCAGTTGTCCTTTGTCTTCAAGAAAAGAGGTTTTGTGAGAATTACTATTTGCAAATGTTGATTACATTTCAGGTTTGGTGCTGAAGATAAGTGACTGACTATATTGTGGAAGATCCTATAAAATAGATTCTCATCTCTTGACAGGTAATTCCCACAGTCTATTGATTTTGCCTCTTATACAATCAGGTATTGTGCATTTGTGTTTCCTTGATTTAATCTGTCCCTTGTTAACTTAGCAATGGTATATTTGTTTGTAGAAAGCAAACAGGATTGTTTTCCTTACATCATTGTCATTTGTTTTATTATCAATATTTAATTAATATCTAATATGCCTGGAGAAAAATCGCAAAAAGAGCGTTTGACTCTATATTAATGAAGAGTTCTGTGTGGAACTCATTAACTTAAATGCCATTTTTTAAAATGTTATCATTCTCAGTAGGGTGTTTGGGAAAGCTTTTTTGGAGAAGCGTATGGCTTATTTCAATTTTTTGAAAGCCAAAAAGCTCTTAGAAGTGTTTGGGAATGCTTATGACCCATTTCAGTCGGAAAGTGTATTTAACAACCACATAAAATGGTGCTTATTTTCAATGCAAAAGGGGTGAGAATTTGAAAGATGTGCAGTCTTACAATTATATTTGATCTCGTACTAGGAGGTGGTGAACTGTGAGTCAGGCAGGCTATCTAACATGTGGGTTGGGAAAATACATGTATTGACCAGTTTTGTTATAAATGGATTTGAAATTGCCACTTCGAATTTTACTTATGAATTACGTTTCGATAGATTTAACTATAGAGTACTGCATCAATGGTGACCTTTTTGAGTCAACTGAAGCAATGAACTGATACTGATATTGCTTGTTGATTTGTGAAGCTAGGTTTGAATCTGCAGAGTGAGTTTTTGCTTGGGGACTATCTGGAGATGATGTAGTAGTTGTAAAGTAGTGTGTGATAACATATAACTAGTGACGTGTCTATGTTTGACTGTTTGACTATTTGACTTTGAAAGTCAAATGTGAATAACTTTAGAGTTAAATTTAACTTATCTTAATTGTTAATTCTTGAAAGTAGTTTAAGTTAACGCGAGGAATAGTAGTGGTGCATAATACATATGCATTACATAAGGGTACACTATTTTATTGCCGCCCACTTTCTAGTGTTTTTAGTAATTATATAACTAACTTTATGAGCAATTTCTAGTAATTTCAACAACATTTTTTTATGGATGTATGTAACAGTAGTGGTTGCATTTGTTTACCAATATATATAAATAGTAATTTCAACAAATTTTTATGGACATCATGTGAGAGTAGTGGTTGCATCCGTTTACCAACGAGTTTTTTTTCACCTGCGCGTTGTAACGGGTCGAATAATATACCTTTTTGATGAGTTATATACCTTCGAATAATATACGTTGTAGTCGTATTTAAAAAAAAAATGTTAGTATGTACATACGTACTTGAAATATCAAATATCATCATGTTGATCTTGCAACATATATTAAATACACACATACATCTCAATAACGCATATCTTAAATTATATATAGGTAACATGATTATGATATCATCAATTTAAATCAAATTTAGTTAATCAATTAAGTTCCTTTATTTTAGTTAAATTAAATTTATGACCTTTATTTTAATTAAACAATCAACACCCCGTGTGTATACACGGATATAAGATGTAAGTACTCGTATAAAAGAATCAGAAAATAAAGACTTGAAAACCGGTTATTCACCAATATCTTACTCGTGTCAACTACACAATCACATTTATCTTTGAATATTTTATAGTATACATGCATCATTCAAATAAATACTAAAAGGAACGATTAAATATACTTTTTCTATACTTTTTATAAAGATCTTATAGACTACCGACACTTTTTCTTACGATTTGTTTAAAAACACGTCTTAAACCTCAGAATTATAATTTACCTTAAATATTTGTTATTGTAAAACAACATCTTTTGTCGAATACAGTAGGCTTACCAAATTAAAGTTTCTTCTCATTGTCTTTCACAAAATATAACTAAGTTGTATTAATTTTAAAAAATAATAATTATTATAAATTTAAAAGTTGCATCTTATAAACAAGAGATAAAAGCAAAACTTGCATTCAAAATACATAAACTATGAAGCATATAAAATGTTATTCCATTAAATAGACTTTTGTATGAAAAATATGGACTCTTTTAAGTGAGGGTTAAAGCTACGAATCAGCAACGGACGTTCAATTATGTACCAAGTTAGATAACAAACCGATTTTATTACTAATGCAGATAGAAAACTTTCAAATTTTGTGTCAGTTAGGTAATATGTAGTACGTGACATTATTGAAATTGATTTACGTGGTATTATGGTAATATGCCCTGTAATACATATTACCTAACCTGACACAAAATTTGTAAGTTCGCAACCTAGTTAGAAATAAAATCAGTTCATTACCTAACTCGGTATAAAAGGAAAAGTTCGTTGTCGATCTAAACCGCATCATACCCTTCATAACAGTCGCACATAAACTATTAAAGTTTTAAATGTGCATGACAACTATAAGCGAAATATGAATATAATTTTATAGATTTGGTAAGTCAATCAAGCCATCAACTTGAAAGACCATTATGTCTTGTATAAAAGATTCACTATTTAAATTTTATAATTAAATTGCATACTCAAATAAATAGAATGCACCAAGCAAGTCTTGAACACATAAGCTCTTTTATAAATTATAACACGCTAAGTCGCTACCCACTCAACTACTTTTCTTTTTAATGAATAGGTTATGTATAATTATCCTTGATAATTGTTATAGAGGTAATATATGAGGCCCAACGTTGATCCATTGTGATTCAATAGATGGACAATAATTTTAGATAATGACAAGTACAGATAAATTACAAGTATCTAAAAATATGCTCTCACATGCTACATTGGTACAAGCAATATTCACTTAAGTTCTTCTAAGAGGTAGAAGATAATATCCACATGCACTATACTGATAATCTATAATCTTCTCTTTGTACCAAATCCACTTCAATTTTTTTCTTTGTGCCTGCAACGTAGTTGGCACAAGTTAGAACATCAATATCATCAATCTCAAATAAGAGTACGGTAGAGAATAAATATGAGAACTAAACACATCATTAAACGGTTGAATACGGCCTGGTGTTGATTCCCATGTCTACCAACCTGTTCTAGTAATTCTCTATGATTTGCATGAAAATCAACCCGTTATTGTTAATGTTTATTGATAATGCCTTGAATGAAATGTTACATGAGACTCATATAAATAGAGCAAGGAATACACAAAACCTAAAACCCGCGAGTCCATTGGGCTTTATATTGGGCTAAATACATAAATACTAGTGGGCTATAATAATACACACTAATATGCCCCCGCAGTTTGAGCGGGAGAAGGCTGTCGAACGCTCAAGCAGGTTCGAAACTCAATAAATAGAGGTGAAGGCAGTCCTTTCGTGAAAATATCCGCATACTAATAACGAGATGGAACATGAAGAACCCGAACCTGGCCAGTATCAACTTTATCACGAACAAAATGAATATCAATCTCAATATGCTTAGTCCGTTGATGCTGGACGGGGTTAGATGACATGTAAACTGTACTGACATTGTCGCAGTAGACAATGGTTGCAGTGAACAGTGATGTGTGAAGTTCCCTCAGAATATTTCATAACCATGATGTTTCGGCGACCACATTAGCTACCCATCTATATTCTGCTTCAGCACTGGAACGAGACACTGTGTTTTGGCATTTTGAAGACCAAGATAGCAAGTTGTTACCAAGAAAAACACAATAACCAGATGTAGATCGTCGTGTAGTGGGGCATCCACCCCAATCAGCAGCTGAGTAGGCCGTGAGCTGAGTAGTGGAGGAAGAATATAGTTGAAGGCCATGCTTAATGTTGCCCCGAACATATCGAAGAATACGTTTGAGAGCATGGAAGTGAGGCTCTCGAGGATCATGCATGAAAAGACAAATATGTTGAACTGCATAAGTAATATCTGGCCTGGTGAATGTCGGGTATTGTAATGCCCCCGCAAGACTACGGTACAAAGCAGGATTAGCAACTGGAGGACCTGTGTCATTAAGTTTAGAATCTGTGTCAACCGGAGTCTTGCAAGGATTACAGTTTACCATGTTTGCCCGTTCAAGAATGTCCATAGCATATTTCTTCTCAGAAAGGAACATGCCTACTGAACTACACGTTGCTACAATACTCAGAAAATAGTTAAGGAGCCCTAAATCCATCATAGCAAATTCTCCATTTAGAGAGGAGATTACTCGATGTAAAAATGCATTTGATGATGCAGTGAGGATAATATCATCAACATATATCAATAAGTACGCAATGTCTGAGCCTCTGCGAAAAATGAACAGCGACGAGTCCGTTTTGCTATGCTGAAACCTGACTCTCGTAGCATATGAATCAAACCACTGAAACCAAACACGGGGATCTTGTTTTAGACCATACAGAGACTTCTTCAAGTGACGGACATAACCTGGGCGATAAGGATCAACAAACCCTGGGGGTTGCTGCATATATACGGTTTCTTGTAGTGAACCGTGTAAAAATGCATTTTGTACATCCAACTGATGTATCGACCAAGTGCGGGAGAGAGCTAAACTAAGGACTGTACGTATGGTAGCCGGTTTGACAACGGGGCTAAAAGTCTCCTCACAATCAGTGCCAAGTTGTAGGCTTTTCCCATCAGCCACCAAACGGGCTTTGTATCGATCAAGCGAGCCATCAGCACGCAATTTGCGTTTATATAACCACATAGAACGGACCACATTAACTCCAGATGGTCGTGGAACAAGATCCCAAGTTTCATTTTTAATTAAAGCATTATATTTAGTCTGCATAGCTGCATGCCAGTGATGATCCCTAAAGGCTTGGGTGTATGAGCGGGGTGTGGAAGGAGTGACAAGAGTGGTGTGAAGGTTAAGTTTTTGGATGGGTTTGTGGATATTATGTTCGGTGCTGTCGGATCGAAGAAGGAGTTGGCGATTTTTTAAATCTTTTGCCGAGAAGCCATAAGGGTCAAACTCGATTGAGCACTTATTATCTTTTGTAAACTGACAAACAGAGATAAGGTTTTTGATAATGTTTGGGGTAACAAGGACGTTTCTAAGGTATAGTAGTTGATATGGGTTTGTTATTTGGCTATGTCCCATTTGAGTAACAGGAACAGGGGATCCATCACCTACAATTACAGACTAAATAAAGCTAGAATTAAAATGAGAATTAAGATTACCTGCATCTGAAGTAAGATGTGAAGAAGCTTCGGTATCCAATATCCAATTTCGCGAATTTGGAAACATTGTTTTTATATTTGTTATGACGTCAGCACCCAGTCAGCATGCCACGTCAGTAGAGAATACCCAGTCAGCTTGCCACGTCAACAGTCTTGGCACAGTCAACATGCCACACAAGCAGTCCAGTCCAGCAGCAATGTAGGCAGTCACGTCAGACGCCACATAACCAGACACGTCAACAAAAGTGTCCACGTCAGCTGCCACGTGTATGTCACGTCAGCAAACAGAGTTGGTTCAGCTGTCCGGCGCGTGGATGCGCGTGGCCGGCAGGTGGGTGGCGTTTGGCTTGTCAGACGGAGCTCAAAATTTCAAGTTTTGCTTGGAAACTTGCGATTAAGAGGTCTGTGATGGAGGTGTGTCTCCTTTTGCAGCGGAAGAGGTCGTATTTTTAGACCTCCGATTTTGCGATTTAGAGCTTTGAAAGGCACTAGAGGTCTCGTTCTAAGTTGTTTTTGGCTGAAATTTTCATGGGTTACTCGGTTTTTGATTACGAGTCTATTGGTGGTAGTATTGATTCATGATTTTGAGTTTATACGGATGAATAATTGAAGCAGAAGTCTGAGGACGGGAAAGTTAGAAATGAGAGAAAGATTAGAGGAGAGAAATAGGCTCTGATGCCATGTTAATGTTTATTGATAATGCCTTGAATGAAATGTTACATGAGACTCATGTAAATAGAGCAAGGAATACACAAAACCTAAAACCCGCGAGCCCATTGAACTTTATATTGGGCTAAATACATAAATACTAATGGGCTATATTAATACACACTAATAGTTATCACGAGACATTGCATAACAACAAAGGACACATTTATACAATGCTAATCCTATATTAAATGGGCAAGTTATTATATACTAATCTGGTGACTTAAAAAGCAAAACAAGCATATATAAATGTTAACACTAACAACTTGCAGGTGATAATCTAATACAACATCTAATGAGAAATGTCTCCGGTGTTTGCCAAAGTTTTGTCAAAACCAACGGCTTTTGCACTTAATCGTCATGCACCCCCTTACCATAATTCAACTCCTTACATGTTCAATAATCATTCTGAATCTGTAGTAAGACATCAAATGCAAAATCTGAACACGTGCACAAATCCATGGGTCAAACCTTGAGTTCTATTGATTATCCATGCTCAAAAGGGAACGTATTCATGTACAACTTTTGTAAGTCATCTGTATCCTTTCAATATGCATGTAATATAGTATATGCTAATTATGTTCAACCACCTTATTTCTAAAAGTTGTGTTGACTTTAAGTGTGTAACAATAGGGTGTATTATTTCGTTATGTATAAAACTTTACGCCTTTTACTATTGTATGTGTCAAATTTTAAAAATTTCTATTGTATGTCTTGAACTTTCATATTATCTATTGTATATTGTACACTTTCTTTTTTGATTAAGACCAAAATAAGAAAGTTTTTTTTTTGACCTTATCTAAAAAGAAAAATTTTCATTAAATAGACGATAGCTTCTTAAAGTATTGATTTAGACAGTTAGTCATGGTTTAGCAAAACATTTTAAATGCTATATTACATTTTTTAGTTTTTTTTTTTTAATTACTACTTATTTTAGATTGGAATTGC
Source organism: Pseudognaphalium luteoalbum (assembly GCA_963422505.1). Classification (NCBI taxonomy): domain Eukaryota; kingdom Viridiplantae; phylum Streptophyta; class Magnoliopsida; order Asterales; family Asteraceae; genus Pseudognaphalium; species Pseudognaphalium luteoalbum. The sequence goes on from OY730196.1 coordinate 58,514,745, forward strand.
ATTTGGTTGGAATTTATTTGGTGGTATGTTAATATTAAAAAAAGAAACATTTGCTCTTCAGATAATTGAGAGGGCATTGAATCTTTAATGTATCTCTATTTTTTATTTTTTTTGAGGGGATGATATGGATACTACATTTGACGTTATTGAATCATTTATTTTTAATTGATATGTTAAAATATTTAGAGAGGGTATATTAGTAAATTGAATTGTCTCCTTTTAAAAGGATTAAGACTCAAGGGCTCTTCCACAAGTAGGTGGAGACCAGGAGCTCGTCGGACGCTCGAGCTCCGCGTTTCAAATTCGTTATCCTAACCGTATCCTCTGCTCCACCCGGAGCCTGACCCCTTCTTCTATCTTATCTACTGCCTTGCGGGAGATGCCCGCCCGTAGGGCCCGGCCTGCTTCCCGCCCGAAAGAACCACTCACTAGCTAGCCGGACTAGCGGGGGGCCTATCTGGAGACATACTGAAAACCATGCCTTTCGAACCAAACACAACGGCCGTCTTCCAAATCAAAAGAAAAAGGGGGAAGAAAGATGGAGTGCAGCCTGTAGAGCACATGTAACGCAGAGTCGGGTTACTCACGCAGCGGATCTCTCTCTTTTTAGATATCTATAGATAAACCAAACTGACTTGATGAGGAATCCATTCTCGCGAACAAACACAACCCCTACACACACCTAGGAGCACCCCTTCCTACATATCCATACAAGACCCGAGTAGGCGGGTCGAGGTCCTACGAGGTACCCACTACTCGGAGTACCCTCCCCAAAGGAAAAAGATGTGTTTTTCAGGATTTACTAAATAGTAAAGATCTCTATCTACTATCTACTATGGAGTATAATCTTTGAGTTCTAATTAAATAATGATTTCATTAATGAATCTAATAAATGCAACTATAACATAAGAGATTGAGTCATATTTTAAGTCTCGTCCGATTGATTTCATTAACAAAATTAAAGGGTCATATTTAGAGATGTTTATATAATGTAGGTGTTAAAAAGGTAAAAGGAATATAAGAAACTAAGAAATGGCTAATTATACACCAAGTGAGTACAAGTCGATGCCCATTTTGTTGGTAAGGTGAGGTTTAAACGAGAATGAAAAATTTGGTGAAAATGAAGGAACCATTAAAAGTGTGTCATGTGTCATAAAACTCATTTTCCACTACGTTTTTAAAAATCAAATATCTCACAAACGGTAAGTCAAAAAATTATAAAAATTAACCACAAAAATCATCAACTTTTTCTCATCGATTTGCCATTTCACAAGATTAGGGGTGAGCAACAAAATCGAAAAACGAACCCATAACCAAATTAACCGATTAACCGGACCAAATTAACCGACCCAAATCATTAACCGATGGTTCGGTTATTGATTTCGATTAACCGATTAGATCGGTTATGGTTATGGTTATTGTCTCAAAACCGACCCAAATTAACCGAACCGCCCAACTTAATATTTAATATTTTTCTTATATGCTTATATATATGTATATATAGTTATATACATTAATAAGTCGTTATAATATCATAAATAATACTCTTAACATACATACACTTAATAATTACTCCATTCATGTATTTACGTTTCATGTCTAAACTGATAACAATTTTTAAGTGTTACGGTTGGTAATATGTTGGGCTTTATAGCCTAAACCGTTGACACCTAATACCCTTTTACATCCATTTTTCTATTCACCTAATCTTAATAATTATATAATACCACATAAATACAACGGCGCAGTCTACCAACCTCTCTTTTTCATATACACCTTCCAAAGTTACTACATACCGGAGATGTACATCAATATTCACGTAGAATTTAAGCAGCACCATGGGTTTAGTTATTCATGCATCTTAATTTTCATCAAGTTTCGTAGTATTACCTAATCTTTTGTTATGTGAATTAATGTGATTGAATCAACTATTCTATCACGCGGTGGTTATTAACCGATTTAACCAAAAAATTAACCGACCCGCATTTTTTAACCGATAACCGAACCGCTATTTAACCAAAACCGATCGGTTAAAGATTTCAATTAACCGAAAATTCAGTTATGGTTTCGGATTTGGGTCGTAACCGACCCAAACCGACCCATACTCACCCCTACACAAGATATATTTTCGACGACTTTTTTTTCCCTTGAAGCCGCAACTCAGTGGTAGAGCATTGTGATTTTAAATCACAGGTCGTGGGCTCGATCCCACTAGAAGACATTAATTTCCATTGAGGTCTTAGCCTAGTGGTAAGGTAGTTTCTACTAAAGTGGTTTTTTCCTGGAGGTGATGAGTTCGAATCTTGCACATGGCATGCCTGGGGGAGAGGGAGACTCCGCGGCGCTATACCCATCTAAGATATGAGAGAGCAACCCCTTTAGAGCGTCGCCGAGATTACGAACTATGGAGTGGTTCTTCGGGGAGTAACCGCTTGTGGAAGATGAACGGATGGATCAAAGGTCCGTCAGTGATTCCACAACTGCCTTTAAAAAAAACATATGTGTTACTCGCTGGCAACACATGTGTTAGTTGTTTTCAAAACCCACAGAGAAATTAAAAAAAGTTAGTCAAAAGTATACCTTATCACATCTCTAATAGAAGAGAATAAAACGTTGATTTTTATATTGCAGTTTTTGTGAATTTTCGACTTACCGTTTAGGAGATATATAATTTTTAAAAACGTAGGGAAAGAGAGTTTCGTGACACTTGACGCTTTCTTATTAGTTCTCTTATTTCTATCAAAAGTTGTTATACTCATTTAAAGTTTACTCTTTGTTTGTAACATTAATAAACAACTTTTTTTAGTAGAATTGAGTTTCAACTCATTATATATGGTTGAGTTTATGAGGAAAAACGATAGTAACTACTCCGTATTAACAAAGGCAAACATGTTGTCAATGCCCATTTTATTTGCAACATTAATCAGCAACATTAAATATGGTCGAGTTTATGAGCAAAAACGATAGTATTAACCATCAACGTAAATATGCTATAATGAAGTTTTACATCCTTAATACAATGTTAACTTTTAAGACTTATCAATGTTTAACCGTTTAAGAATTATCAATGTTGTTGCATTTATAAGTTTAAATGATAAAGGATATTAAAATGGTTTGACATCCTTTCATTTTTATTTATTTATTTATGATATTAAATGTTACCTTATTATTATGATGTAATTATTAAGTATAAGTAATAAGTATAGATCCTATCAGTTTCTTGCATTTTTTTTAATTGAATATATAGGAGATCGTTCACATTTTTTACCATGATCTTACAAGCATTTTTAAATGTGGAGGGTTGTTTTAAGAACCTATAATATTTGTAAGGATCGGACCTTAATAGTTTGTAAAGTAATAGCTTTAATATTTTAGATGTGTGCCGTGGTGGCTGATACTTCTTTTGAGGGGGTGTTTGGCCTGACTTTTTAGGATTTTTTTTTAGCTTATTGTGCTATGATACAACTAAAAAGCTATATTTGAAGGTGTTTGGATGAACTTTTTTGAATGAGCTTTTTAGAATTTAAGGGACTAAAAAGTTGAAAAGTCAAAAGCCTCAATTTCTTGACTTTTAGATAACGCAGAAGCTGAAAAGCATAAGCTAAGCGAAACACCCCCTCAGATTTTAAAATTGTGTGTCTCTATCTCTTTTCATATGAGATGATAATGCATGTATAATATTGTTGTCAATAACATGTTTCAACTGATAATGAATAAAGTGCATGATGATGCTTCCATCTCTTGGAGAAAAAAGCTAGAAAGAAACATTTCTTCATTTGGAGTCACTCTAGAAAGAATATATTCAAGGTATGTGGAATTAATATTTGGCATGTTTTGGGTATATGAATCTTTGGAAGAATTATAAATATATCTTTTTTAGTTGCTCTTATTCTTATAGCGACATAAAATGATTATTTCTCCTACATCGAACAAATTAGTAAAATCAAAACCCGTGCATTGCACGAGTCAAAATCTCTAGTAAGTTATTGATATTCATACTTGTATACCTTGTAATGATTCATGGAAGCCTCTTGCATTCTTAATTGTACATTAAAACTAATAAATATTTTAGTAACGTTTGCAGTTTTGATAATGCAGGAGAACTTAGTTGTTATAGTGTAAGATACTTATGTCACAAAGTAGAGTAAATTATTGTTCAGAGATTTGGTAACATTATGCAACTTTTCAATATAAAAACAATATTCAACTCTTCGATCCTTTTGATGGGAAATTAAAAGAAATGCCACTTATTTTACTTGTATATATCGATTTGCCCTTTCGGAAAAAAATTGACGATATACCCCTTGAATTCGCAAAAGCAAGCTTGCTTTTGCGAATGCACTGTTTGCCATTTGCGGACCGTGTACCAAACTAGGCAATTCACGGGTAAACATCCATAGGTAAATCGCAAATCGCAAGGTGAGGCTTGCGATTTGCAATTTACCTATGCACGAGTCGAGGGTTGCGATTCACGAGTAAACATGCGAGTCGGGTTGCGATTATGTGCCTTCGCAAATCGCAAGGTAAGCCTTGTGATTTGCGATTTACCTACGGGTGAAAAAAAGAGGCGGGTTTGCGATTAAAACCCTTGTTCTCGTTTCACTTCCTCGTCTCCCACCCTTTTCCCCCCGACCCCGTACCGTGCGATCTCCTCGTCTCCACCCCACGACCATCGTAAATCGCAAATCGATTTGCGATTTACGATCTCCACCTCCACCTCCTCCCTCTGTCGCCCACCTCCACATCCCCCACCAAATCTCCGTCGCCCACCTCCTCCCTCTGTCGCACCTTCACCTCCGCCCTCCGTCGGTCCACCCCGTCGCACCACCACCACCATCCGACGCACTACCACCACCACCCTAACCACCATCCGTCGCACCTCCACCCTCGTTCGCACCAAAACCCTCGGTCGCACCACCACCCTCGGTCGCCACCTCCGATTTCCACTTTAATGTCACCACCTCCGATTTTCACATGAACGATGAACGATTCTCAGGTATTATAGTGTTTTTGTATTATAGTCATTAAAGTTACCGCGTAATTTTTTAATTTAGTACATTAAAATTCGAAATTTCATTGTGGCATTTCATCGAACACATGGTGTGCAACATAAATTTTGGATTATACATGAGTTTGATTATTTATAGGCATTATTTGTGTGATAAATCGAATGTAGATTGGTTTTTGTGGTGTACATTGTACGTTTACTTGATGTAAAATGTTGGATTAGTAATGTTTGTGTTATACTTATACGTATGTATGTAATGTAAAATGCCGAAAGTATAGATGTATGCGTATGAATACTTATACATATATGTAATGTATGTATGTGTATGTATACTTATTACATGTATTTAATATATGTACGTATACTTATACATGTATGTAATATATGTATATGTATGTATACTTATACATGTGTCGATTATATTAATATATGTGTGTACTTATATATGTAATATATGTGGTTATGTATGTACGTATGTATGTATGTATGATTATATTATAGTCTCGATTATATTATAGTCTTGATTGGAGTGGAATATTGATGGAACTTTGTTGACGTGAAAAGCTAAAATATTAGCTTGTTTATAAGTTTTTCGAAAAGGACATTTCAAATTTTTTTTAAAAAAAATACATATATGTATATATACATATATGTGTTTATGTATACTTAAATATATATATATATATATATATATATATAGATATATGTATACTTATGTATATGTATATGTATATATATACATATGTATATATATATATAGATATATGTATACTTATGTATATGTATATGTATATATATATACATATGTATGTATATGTATATATACTTATATATGTATGTATATGTATATATATGTATATATATATACATATATGTATGTATATGTATATATATATATATATAGATATATGTATACTTATGTATGTATATGTATATGTATATATATATATATGTGTATGTATGTATGTATACTTATATATATGTATATGTATATGTATATATATATATATATATGTGTATGTATGTATGTATACTTATATATATGTATATGTATATGTGTATATATATATATAAGTATGTATACATATATGTGTTTATATATACTTAAATATATATATATATATACTTATATATGTATACTTATACTTATATATATGTATGTATACTTATACTTATCTATATATATATATATATATATATATATATATATATATATATATAAGTATATGTAATACATGTTGTTAATGTCGATTTTAGTTGTTGTATTTACTAAAGATATACTTTAATTTGTTATTATTTATCACCTGTATTAACGAAACTTGTTTGTCTCGATTTATCACTTTTCAGGATATTTTTAGTGCACGATTGACTTTGAAAAGTCAACTCACTGTTACTGCTCATATAAAAAAGCGTTTAACGGAGAATCAAGAGAAGATATTTAGAGACCATTGTTTTGGCCCTTGGTTGGATGTCAGGGCTCCGGATAATGACCCGGGTTTGTACATCATATATTACAGTTTCGACGAAAGGAGCGTCCAGGGTTAAAGCACCCTCGCGCGGAGGCGGATGAGTTGTGGTTTAGGGTGACGGATGACCATTTTATATGATTCGGTCGCAGAGAGTTTTGTCTGGTGACCGGTTTACGGTTCGGTCCTAATGAAAATACTGCGGATCATGTTCCCAAGAAGGTTCTAGGGAAGAACCCTGCATTTAAAGAGCGAGTATTTCCCGATTTTGGCAAACGCAGTGTACATGTATCACACATGACAGATATTTTTAACGATAACTTTAAGTTTTGTGGGCCGAGACAACTGAGCGACGAAGATTGTGTGCGCGTGTGTATGCTCATGTTGATATATAAAGGTTTTTTGGGAAAGCAGGGAAGCCATACTGTTGACGATGATCATATGCATTTAGTTGAGGATTTTGATGTTTGTGACGCGTACCCTTGGGGTAATATTATTTGGGCCAGGACATATGAGCAGCTGGATAAGGGTTTGGAGACTCGGTTGACTCAAGAAGGGATGCAGTACACGTTGAGTGGTTTCGGTTGGGCGTGTAAGGTAGCATCGTCTTATTTACTATTGTTCGAATTATTTTTCGATACTGTTAATGTTAATATAATATATAATACATTAATATGCTGATTTGTTGCTTTGTTATTGATTACAAGACTTGGATTTAGGAGGCTTTTTATCGTCAAATAGGAAATATTGCTACAAGGCCACAAAGAGATCAAATACCACGTGGGATCCACTGGGTGCGCAAAAGGAAGGTTACTGAATTTAAAGAGTTCGAGCAACTTTTGATGATTGCGGTAAGTTTAAATTTAATAAAGTTGAGTATATGTATATGTATTTGTACGGTCGATTCAAAGCGTTCAATTATAAATTTATGCTGATAACTAAGGAATGTTGTTGAAATTTTGAAAAGTTGATAAGCTGAAAAATCAGATGGTTTATCCGTTTTACAAAAAGGACATTTCCAAATTTTTATAAAAATACTTTTTCCGTTTCCAATTATATATATATATATATATATATATATATATATATATATATATATATATATATGCGTATATATAGATATGTGATGAAAAAATAATGACTCGTTTAATGCAGAAGGATACTACACCAGAGAATCTTCCTAAAATAACTTTGAAGCCGAATAAGCATGAGAAGAAGGGCCAATGGTGGATTGATAGTTGGAAATACTTTGACGAGCAACTACTTGATGAGAGGCCATTTAAGAAGGCACGAAACAGTCAAAAGTTGGATGCCGAGCCATCCGATCCCACCCCATCTCATGATGTTGACGCGTTTTCATAGCGTCACGATGAGCAGCCGTTTGGTGATGGTCCTGGTACAGATGTTCGCCAGACCTATCATTCGACATCAGAGGCGGAGTTGCGCTCCTTACGAGAAAGGGTGGACGCTCAGGCTATGATTATTGAAACCCTTGTTAATCGGGTTGATGTTCAAGACAAACGGGCGGAAGAGCAACATGTGATTATACAAAAGTTATTGAAGCAGGTTGGGATGAATGAGACGAATGAGGTATTGGTTGTTCAATTACATTTTTTATACTATACGTGAACTTATCGTACAACTGTTTTTAACTCGTTATTTTTTGACTTTTCAGTTTGATGGGGATGACCCGGATGATTTCCAGGATGGGTATGTATCTGACACACCACTCACCACTGCGAGGAAGATCTCCCGTCCATTTATGTTGCGTCGTAGCATGAGAGAACGACGACGTGGGCCAGCGGTACTTTCGTCGTATCTTACACCGACATATTTTAAAAGGTTTGTGTATATTTATGTTTGTGTATGTGTATGTATATGTATATGTATGTATGTATATCTTACACTGACATTTTAAAAGGTTTATCAATAGACCTTTGCAGGTGCATGATGAACCACCTGTTGACTTGGGAGCCGATCACGATACGTTTGGTCTGGTGGTTGAACCGGTGGTTGATCGGACGGTTGAGCCGGATGTTGAGGGGGTTGAGCCGGTGGTTGAGGGGGTTGAGCCGGTGGTTGATCGGGTTGTTGAGCCGGTGGTTGATCGGGTTGTTGAGCCGGTGGTTGAGGGGGTTGAGCCGGTGGTTGATCGGACGGTTAAGCCGGAGGTTGGGGGGGTTGTTGACCCGGTGGTGGTTGAGGGGGTTGAGCCGGTGGTTGATCGGATGGTTGAGGGGGTTGAGCCAGTTGTTGATGTGCCGGTTATGCCGGTTGTGCCTGTTCAGCGGGTTAAAAAATTGAAGCGTGTGGCCAGAAAGAAGAATGTTGATGATGATGAGGATGATCTCCCAGAGGACACATTGTTGGACATGGTTTCGATATGTGTAGACGAGACTGGTTACTTGACGACTCCACCCGTTGCTCCACCGGGGTCTATCGAGGGACCATCCACTATTCGCGATTTATATATGTCCGGTGGCACTGTGCGTTGTATGTTTGTTCGACAAGGCAGGACGTCTATGTGTCTCGATAAAGAATTTTGGGGGCGGTTGTATGGAACGTTCGATGAAGGATACTTAGATAACAGTGTAAGTTGGGATGTTTTTCTTACATTTGCCAACGTTAGATTTATATTTTTTTATAACTATATTGTTTTCTTATATTATAAATTTTCAGCATATTGACGATTGGGAGAGGCTACTTTTGTGGTGGAGATACATGACTTACACACGTCCAACGCAGCTTGATAAGCGGTTGAGCTGGACGATTATGCCTGTAGGCTTTATCGGCCTCATACAATGTTATGCAAACTACATGGAGGATATGAAGAAGAAGAAGCTGAAAAATTATAAGTTCTTGAAGGGATTCGCAGACGGGACTCGTGTACCGTTTCCTCCTTGGTGGGCCATTGATCTGGTAAGTTACAATATGTATGTATTCGTTTTGTAGATTTATAAAGTTATGTTGATAATTGTGGAGTATTGGTGAAAATTTGATGACTGGAAAAGCTAAAATATTAGCTGGTTTATCCGTTTTACAGAAAGGATATGTCCAATTTTTTTAAAAAACTTCTTTTTTCGTTTACAATTATATATATATAATAAAATATGTATAAGCATTAATTAATATCTATATTTGACTAACATTTGATTAACATTTACAGATACTATTTCCAGTCCTCGTTCCGAACAAAAGTCACTGGATACTACTTGTGCTAGATCTTCGAGATTGGACTGTGGTCGGATACGATAGCTTGGTAGGCCATTGCAAGGATGAGGAGCGTAATCGTATTGTAGAAGAATTGGCTCATAACATAGTTAGATATTTGGACGCCATTGAGTATTGGAGGAATGCAAATAGAAAAAGGGAACTACAAGATACTACGGAGTTTCTATTAGACTTGTTAGATGATGTGCCTCAGAAGGATGGGGATTTAGGGGATTGTGGAGTTTGGGTGTGTAGAAATATGGAGACGCGTGTCAATAGACAAGAATGGAGGGTTAGTGGAGATAGACAGTGGTTTGCTCGGGAATATAGGAAGAGGATGATGGATACCTTCTTCAGGGCACGTTATGATTGGGAGCCTCCGAGACCACCACCACCAGGATGAGCGAGACTTTCTTAGTTGTATAAGATTTTGGTTATGTATTATGTTAAACATTTAGCTATATAATACTATATGATTCAAGCCTGTAACCAGACATCATTATCAAATTAGTTATTACTAATATAGCCACATATTCTATCATTAAGTCTTAACAAGTACATTACTAATATCACACATGACATCTAATCATACTTGTACAAATTTACAAATCTGACATTTAAAAAGGCCGATAATAATAACAAGCATATATTTACAAAAACTTTGTTTTTATAAAACTACTATTTCCCAAAAACTCTGTTGATAGTAATGTCATCTTGTGTTGTATGAAATTTCAAATGCTGATTTTCTTGCGATTTGCGAATTGCGACTAGCGACCTAGCTTATCCATCATGGATAAGATTTTGGCTTAGATTTTCTGACATTTGATGGATTTTGCCATTGGGCCTTATCCATTGTGGATAACCTTTTGGCTAGGATTTTCTAACATTTCTATAGGTTTTTCAGATTTTTTAGTATAACTTTAACTTGATGAAATTTTACCTTTAAATAACTATCATAACAGCAGTTTTTATTCACAACCTACCCAAAAAAATTATCCAGTGTTTGCACCAAAAAAAAATTATCCATTCGTATTTGAAAATAATTCAGGCGGACGTTCCAAATAATTAAAAGGTACAACTATTGATCCTTCGTAGTTTTGTTTACTTTGATTATGGAGAAGTTCAAAATTTATATTTGTTATGGAGGTCGTTTTGAATACATTAACAACATGCCGATGTATTTGCCAATAGAATGTAGTAGGGTGCCATTAAAACTTCCGGTGGCACCGGAAAAACCAATGACAACCAAAGTTTTGTTGAAAAACGTTTTAAAGAAAATTGGTCTACCACTTGATACACGAGTATGTATAAAATATAAGGTAGATCAGTATGTGATTGATATAAATGATGATGCTGATGATTTTGGAGATTTTTGGTGCCATGCAATAAACAATGCTCCGATAGAAGTTTACATTGTCGATATTGTTCAAAATGTTTCTGTTAAGGGTAGCAATCAACCTAGCAGTAGTAGTTCTAGTTTTCAACAACAATTTCAACAACTACACACTAATGACTACAATCAACAACAACAATATCAGTCATTTCAACAACCCTTTCAACCCTTTCCACTTCCTTTTCAACCACAATATCAATTTCATTATCGTGCTGCTCCTTACAACACATCAAATCACGCATATCCAACACACCATTCCCAATACACATCTTTTAAGGTAGATGAAGAACCCCAATATGATTCTAAATATCATGAGGATGTTCACTTTGAACATACTCATTCAGAATACTGTGTGGATGAGCCGGATCCACATCCGGATGATTTTGATCATTATGATGAAGAAAATGTCAATCCACCTAAGAATCATGACCATCCATTTTGTAATCACATTGTTAGTGATGATGAGGATGATGACGACGGTGAGGTTGATCCAACAGATACATACGACATACCAATACCACAAAAACCAGCAGAAAAAGATATATTTTGGAATATGCCTTCGCCACTAGGAAACGAAGAAGAAAAAGTTAAACAATGACCAATTACCATGTATGAGGCATCTTGTCGGATTCGAGAGGGCCAAACATTCGAGAATAAAGAGGAATTTCTTCTTCAGTTGCATACAAAGTGTCTCGAAGAAGGTTTTCAGATTAAGCTGAAGAAGTCAGACAAGAAAAGGTACACAGCAAAATGTATATTGCCTAATTGTGATTGGAAGATAAGTGCAGCGTGTATCACAGACTGTAACAACTTTCAGGTTAGGAAGTTACGTGATGCTCACACTTGTTCTCGAACTCAAATCTTGGCAAATAGCCGTTCTGCGAGCAAGAAAGTGCTTGGTAACATCTTAAAAGAGGCGATGAGTCTGGAAGGACGTGTATACAGAGGCAAAGAGATCAAACTTGATATGACTGAACGCTTTAAAATCAGCCTTACATACAACCAAGCTTGGAGAGCAAAATGTTACGCTATAGAGTTGTTGAGAGGTACTCCAGCAGAATCGTTTACGAAACTTCCCATTTACCTCCACAACCTAAAGCTACATAACCCGGGGAGCATTACAAATCTCCTTACAGATGAAGAGAATAAATTTGTAATGTGTTACATGTCCATAGGTGCAGCTGTAAGTAATGATTGTTGGTTTACATCTTATGTTCCTATACGTACATTCATAGATAATTTATATATATTTTTAATATGACCTTGTAGATACGATCTTTTGTCAACAATACACGGCCAATAATCATCGTTGATGGCTCCCATTTGAAGGGGGTTACTTGGGTACCAACTTGATTGCGGTGGCGATGGACAGTAATAACAGCATCTTGCCACTAGCCTATGGAATAGGGGCGGGAGAGACGTCCGACGTTTGGACGTGGTTCTTAGGAAACTTACTTGACGCCATTGAATCTGCTGGTGGGATTCACAACCTAACATTCATCTCTGATAGGGCTCCAGCTATTGCATCCGACATCTCTGTTGTGTTTCCAGATGCATTCCATGCCTTGTGTTGTCATCATCTGTTGGGAAACTTGAAAAGCAAATCTTCAAAAGTCAAGCACTTCGAATGGCATTATTGGAAAATGTGTAAGGCGTACCGTAAGTCAGATTTCGATCACCATTATGGTGCCATTTCTAGACATTTACCAGCTTCAGCTAAGGTTCTTACGGACGTGGGGAAACAAAGATGGTCAAGGTATCATTCAACAAAGACACGATATGCTTATCTCACAACTAATAGTGCGGAGTTCATTAACGCCGTGACCAAGCATGCAAGGAAACTCCCAGTCACAATGCTGTTGGAGTTTTTTAGATCTTCAATACAACAATGGTATTTTAATCATCGGAATACTGCCGCGGGTGTTACAACACCTGTGACACCATATGCGGAGCACAAAATCGGTAAGAGGGTTGGCAAGTCGCTACGCTGGAAGGTCAAGCCATCGACAAATATCATATGTGAGGTGCTTGATGGGAACAAGAATGGGACAGTTAACTTGGAAGCAAGAACATGCACTTGCATGCAATGGCAATTGTCTGGTTTACCTTGCGGACACGTTTCGGCAGTAACCCGCTACTTTAAAATTGACATCGTGACCTGCTATACGGAGAGGTATTTCACCACAAAAACATACCAAGCGGCCTACAGTGAGGCTATAAATCCTTTGCCTCATCCTTCAGAATTGGCCGATCCAGGTAATCTGCAGATTTGCTTACCGCCGATACTTGTGAAGCGGCAATCTAGTCGTCCACCTGGGCGTGCACGTATTCCTTCTAAAGGAGAGGAGAAAGTTAAATACACGAAACAATGTAGCCAGTGCAAGGAACACGGTCATAGTCGAATTACTTGTATGGCTCCTTATGATAGAACAGATGAGACAAGCTGATCAAGAACCACAACAAGATCCAACTCAAGGTCCAAATCAAGATCCAAATCAAGATCCAAATCAAGATCGTAAAAAGTAAGTTCTTACCTATATGAATATAAAAACTAAGATATTTCATTGTATTATTAATATCATATTCAAATATTTACTTGCAGAAAACATCCACAAAATCAACAAAAAGCCATTTTGAGGACAAAGCTGCAACGCAGTCTCAGCCGACACAGAGTTATCCAAGTGTTCATCTGAGTCACCCTTAAGTTTTTTATAAGGACTAAACCTATGTGATGTACTAGTTAGCAGTGTTATTTAGGTAAATAAATTTGCTTGATGTTCACTTTTACTTGTGTGAACAGTGGTAAACCATCTCATTACATAAGGATTAACGCTACATAACATTTAAATGGATACTAAATAAACAACTTACATAACCATTAACAAATTACATTATTTGGCAACCATCCAATTGATTGAAACATTCATACGAATGGCAAGATTTGACTTATCACTAATCGAATAACCGTCTTGCACTTGAAGAACCAGTCATAATCTTAGAAATTGCTACTGGCATCATTGTCTCAGAATTCGAGGGATGTGACAGATCGTTACGTGTAACATACACCTCAATTTCTCTATGTATTTTTGCGTAGTCAGTAATCTGCTTCAGTTGGTCGACATCATCAGTTATCAATTGTAAACCATCATCTAGGTCTTTGTCATGCTCATTAAAGTAACAAAACCACCTCTCTGGAGCCCAATAACCTAGCTCTGACAAAGCGTAATCCAGAAATTTTGTGTCAAATTCATCGACATCCACGCAATCAATAAATGTCAACAAACCTTGCGTGTACATCCTTTGTGCGCCCTGAAAATGTCCACCGTGACGAAAAGCAATTGAAAACAACTCAGGAACTTCTGCGTATAGTTCTTCAGTAAATGATTCTTCATTTGGAGATCGAAATTGCCAAAAGTGACCAGATTGAACCATTGTATATATATTTTTTTTCATTTTTCTAAGAATTCATGAAATTTTCTAAGAATTGACAAGTCTCACTATTTATAAATGGCAAAGGATAACGAAGATTACGGAAATTCTTATCCTAAAATCTTATCTTAAAATCTGGTCCAAAAATCTTAAGTCCCACAAATCACGGAAAATCTTATCAAAAAATCTTATCTGAAAATTTTAAATCCTGAATATCACGTAAAATCTTATCCAAATAGCTAGTTATCCGGAAAAGTTGATTAAAAAAATTATGCGTATATATAAAAAATCCAAAAAATAATGGCTATGATAAAAATTATATATGATAACAAACTATGTTTATATATATATATATATATATATATATATATATATCAATTATGTCTACATATATATAAAGTTTTATCAATTATGTCTATAGATATATATAGTTTTTATCAATTATGTCTATATATAAATTATATATATATATATATATATATATATATATATATATATATATATTATGTCTACATATAATAAGAAATAAATATAAAATAATTTATAGATATAAATAATGTTTAATCGCAAACCCGCCTCTTTTTTTCACCCGTAGGTAAATCGCAAATCGCAAGGCTTACCTTGCGATTTGCGAAGGCACATAATCGCAACCCCGACTCGCATGTTTACTCGTGAATCACAACCCTCGACTCGTGCATAGGTAAATCGCAAATTGCAAGCCTCACCTTGCAATTTACGATTTACCTATGGATGTTTACTCGTGAATTGCCTAGTTTGGTACACGGTTCGCAAATGGCAAACAGTGCATTCGCAAAAGTAAGCTTGCTTTTGCGAATTCAAGGGGTATATCGTCAAATTTTTTTTCGAAAGGGCAAATCGATATATACAAGTAAAATAAGTGGCATTTTTTTTAATTTTCCCCTTTTGATTTAACAGCACCTAAAAGTTAAACGCTTTGTTAACAACACCAATAATAATATCTATAAATTGTGGATTGCCCAAGTGGTACCGTCAACACAAACGCTCAGACTCCACATATGTAACCTAGGTCAACGCAAATGCTCAATATATATGGCCTATGGGTGATTTACCCAACGTTAATGCTCTGTGTGGATAGGACTGATATGTAACATTGAAATATGGTATGGAGGTTAAGGTACCCTCCAAATTACAATTTTTTTCTTTTAATAATAATCTCATAATCCAAATTTAAGGTGGGGTACAAATGAGAATAGGAATTTGTGTGAGAATGAGGGAACCAATGATATCAAGCCATGTGTACAAAGAGAATGTTCCACATGTACAAAACCCATTTACCCCCAACATCAATTATCTCACAAACGACAAATCGAAAAATTATGAAAATTGCATCATTAAATAAGTCATTTTCTCCCCAAAACCCTAAACCTCAAACCCTAAACCCTAACCCCTAACACCCAAACCCCAAACCCCAAACCCTAAACGCTTTACAAAACTCTAAGCCCTAAATCATTCTAAACCCTAAACCTTGAACCCTACTAAACCCTAAACCCTAACCCTAAACCCTAACCTTAATCACAAATTAAATGTACAACCAATTACTAACAAACGTGTTACCAATTTGTAAAACCCATCAAAAAATGGAAGGAAAAAAAAGTTGTCGAAAGTATGCCTTGAGGGACGGCAAATCGAAGAGGAGAAAATGCTGAATTTTATGGTGCAATTTTCATGATTTTTCGACTTACCGTTTGTGAGATATTTAATTTTAAAAATGTGGAGGAGAGAGAATAAAGTGACACATGACAGAAATCTGTTGGTTCCCTCATTCTCACTAGTACACCAATTTTAAGTGAGAATGAGGGAACCAACAGATTTCTGTCATGTGTCACTTTATTCTCTCTCCTCCACATTTTTAAAAATTAAATATCTCACAAACGGTAAGTCGAAAAATCATGAAAATTGCACCATAAAATTCAGCATTTTCTCCTCTTCGATTTGCCGTCCCTCAAGGCATACTTTTGACAACTTTTTTTACTTCATTTTTTGGTGGGTTTTACAAATTAGTAACACATATGTTAGTGATTGTTTGTACATTTATTTTGTGGTTAAAATTAAGGTTTAGGGTTAGGGTTTAGTAGGGTTTAGGGTTTAGGGGTTTAGTAGGGTTTAGGGTTTAGTAGGGTTTAATGTTTAGGGTTTAGTATGATTTAGGGTTTAGAGTTTCGTAAAGCGTTTAGGGTTTAGGGTTTGGGGTTTAGGGGTTAGGGTTCAGGGTTTGAGGTTTGGGGTTTCGGGGAGAAACCCCAAACCTCAAACCCTAAACCCTAACCCCTAAACCCTAAACCCTAAACCTTAAACGCAACACTTTAACACATGTGTTAGTAAATGTGAAACCCACCAAAAAAATGGAAAAAAAAACTCGTCGAAAGTATGCATTGAGGGACGGTAAATCGAAGAGTATGAAACGCTGAATTTAATGGTGCAATTTTCATAATTTTTCGATTTGTCATTTGTAAGATAATTGATGTTGGGGGTAAATGGGTTTTGTACATGTGAACATTCTCTTTGTACACATGGCTTGATATCATTGGTTCCCTCATTCTCACACAAATTCCTATTCTCATTTGAACCCCACCCTTGAACCTTACTCTTCAAATTTATTGTATAGATTTAAAAAGGTTAAAATATCGGAACTCTAACAAACTCATGACATACTCTCTCAAATCCACCATTAGACAGGTAAATTGAGTTCATTGGCATTCTGATCCAACATTTTTTTTTTATAACTCCATATGTGAACCAACCAAGTTATGAGGCATCTAATTGTACGGTAGTTTAAAAAAATTATTTATTATCAAATACGAAAAAGCGTGTTTATTTCGATTATAGTACTATAGTAGTAACCAATTCGATGATACATCGTATATGCAGGCCCGGCCTATGGGGTGTTGGGCCAGTGTTCAGGGCCTAACGAAGGGCCCCAATTTTATTAAACATATTGTTATGCATATTGTTTGCATTGTAGCAACTAGCAAAATATATATCGGCCCACATAATCAAAGTAAGCCAAGTTACGACTTACGAGCGGCCCACATAATCAAAGTAAGCCAAGTTACGACTTACGAGTTTTGGTGTATACGAAACAGCCTCTTAGGCAATTAAGCAGGCCAGACCATACCCAATCGTGACATAAATCTATCAGCACGTGTACGTCATCAGCTTTTTTCAAAACACATCCTTCATCCAATCATTTCATTTTTCTAGAATCTACCGACTATTTAATTAATAATTAAAACACAATATTTCAAATAAAAAAATATTTCATTAAAAAAAATACATAACTATTAAATAATAATAAAGTAACTACGACCATTAAAAAAACATTACAATAATTCTAAAAAACACTAGAATTTGAACAAAGTAGTTTAATCCGAGCTCGATTCTTCAACTTCATTCGAGTCTTGTCCTCCATACTTATCTTCATATTGTGTTACTATTTCTTTTGAGCGCTTTTAATCATTTTGAGTTCCTTTTTAGAGGTAAACTTTGAAACTTTTTTACAAAGAAAACTCAACGCTTTGTAATCGCTATTTTCATATTAGTCTCAGTAATCATTGCTATTGTTTTTGTTGCAATAGGGTGGTATTCTTAACGACTTCAAAGATTTCAAGTTTTTCTGAATGAACACTTCTTGAAGAGAAATGAGCGTCTGATGAAGTCGTACTTTTGGCTGACGTTCGACCCGGTGAACATCGGTTACCGAATGGAAAAAAGCGATGGACCGAACTGACGGCACGGTGTCATCGATGTTGGTTTCGTCGGTTTTAACTGACGGAAAACGACGGTGTCGTTGGAAGCTGTCTTATTGTTCATATTAATTTTTAATTTTTAAAACGATATTATTTCTCACGAAAACTGTCTTTGCAAATGTTGGGAGTGCATCATTTTACTTTCTTATCAATATTATATAGACCATACATGCAACCAGATTGAGCATTGTACAAGTGGTATTGTCATTGTAAACCTTCAGACTTCACATGTGTATCCTATAAGTCAGGGATTCGGATCCATGTTTCAGCATATGCAGTTGACTTGTGAACATGTAATTTACCTGACGTTGATGCTCCTTGCGGGTGAGGCGGACGCGTAACATGAAATATGGAAAGGGGTAAGGATTACCCTCCAAATTATCCTTTTCCTTAAATACTAGCTTAAATATTTAATATATATATTAGACTTTTATTTATTGACATTATATAATACTCACTCCGTCCCAATTTTATTGTCCACATACAAAAACACGCGGTTTAAGAAAAGTGTACTAGTTGTATACTACAACCAATAAGATTTAATCTATCAGCACATTCAAATGTTTTGATTGTTTGAAAAGTACAAGTGGACTATAAATTTGGGACATCCAAAATAAAAAGGTGAACTATAAATTTGGGTCGGAGGGAGTATAAATTTATACGTTACTTTTGATTTGAAGTTTATATGAATAAAATTTAGACACTTGTCTTTTTCTTTATTCTGCGTCGGTATAAGAAATTATATCTCCGAAACAAGAATCCGAATATGAACAATACTGCCTTTTTGTTTTTATCACACCTTGCGGGTCGACCATGCTTACACGAATAATAATAATTCTAGCACAGATTTTGTACTATGACGACTAAGTAGAATGCCGATCGAGTAAAATGATGCGTAAAATTTACTTACACTTAGTAATTGATTTATAACAGGTTTTATTTGTACCTAAACTAAAAACATTCCCTTGTACTAAAATTTAAAGAACCTCGTTTCGGCGTCGACAACGTCAAGAATACTTATCCCTCGTGTTTTATGAGATCAATAAATATACATATTGACCCATAAAGTAACCCATTGCTCTATGTTTTCTGACCATCCACGTGGCACGTGGGATGTTTCCATGTTCATACTCAAAATCATCATCATCATACTATAAATGCATACCATGTTTTTTTTTCTAGGACCCCGTGACATCGATTATTTAGAGTGAATATGTTTTATATGTATGTGATTAATCTAACCTAATATAATATAAGCTCCTATATAACAGAATATAAAATCCGTTAGATACATCAACTCAAGCCACAAAATCATGGATAGCATAAACATGTAGCAAAATATATAATGTGAATGGCGTGTGTAGCTCAATTTATAACTGGTGGGCATCTTTGACATAAATAGCACCAGGTCTCAGGTTCGATTATGGACACACCTATGGCACAATCGATGAATGTGTCAGGCTGATACATCCCAAATCGTGGATATAAGCAGTCAAGCCAATTGTGAGTCAGTCAAGGTTATGGGTTATCAATCTTTTACCACAAATGTACCAAAATAACACGTCACTTCCAACGTGCATAGGCATATAAAATTTTAAACGAATCTAATTAAACAAGCCTTTTTTATGTTCATTCGTTTATCTTTAATCTCCTTATAAATAGTTACTAACAGAAAAGGCGAACAATAAAAGTATGCTCTTGTTCATTAATTAATTAAAAGATCTAGATGGTTGGGTTTACTTAGACTCCTCCCAACGGGAGTCGTCGCTTTTCATCGGATGGCAACCGACGAACCGACAGGGATGGCACGTCCTCGTCAGTTTCGTCTGTCGATTTTAAGCTTCGGTTATCCGAAGTTCATTCGGATGTTGAGTTGGTCCCAAACGAGTTTAAACTTTTTTTTTTCCTTTTTCCCTTTGCAGCCTTTTTTTTTTTTGAATGAAGAACCAATGGTTGCAGGTGGATGTATATATGATGAAGACCAAGACATACATTTTAAAAATGGGTCATGTTGATTTTTATTTTTTTTTGGTTTAGGCTAAATGGGCCAACAAACCCAATTACATTTTTTTTTGTTATATAAATAAATTTTTGTTATATAAATTCCACACTTATTTTTTGTGAGTGTTTTTTTTAATAAAATGTAATGTTTTTATTTTAATGAATTGTGTTTTATTTAAATTATTAGATTTTAATTGATTAATTAATTGGTTAGTGGGCCTCAGAAAAATGAAGTGACTGAGCAGGGATATGAGTGGTCAGTTAGTTTCAGTCAGTTTTCTGAAAAAGCTGATGTGGTGTTGACGTGACTCTGTCAGTTTCAGTCGGTTAGTTTTTGGGTTGGGAGGAGTCTTATGCTCGTTCGCAAATACGTTTGAACATAAGGATGTGATATTGTAAATACAAATGGACACACATTCGTACTGAACTTGAAGGATGTGATATTATAACAGCGAAACCAATTGTCATATGCCAAGGTTTAAATAAGTAAAAGACTCAATTAAAGTTTTATGTTAGATGTAATAAATAAAATTTATACGAACTTGAGTGAATTACTGTAAAACGTTTGCAAATAAACTAACATACTCGTACGAACAAAATGGACAAGCCAGTTAACGACTGACGAACGTTACTCGTGTATATGTTTAGGTTGATGGTATTAGAGGGTGGGAATGAGAAATGTAATAAATGATGGCGCTTGGTATTATATAAAGCAATGTTCTATTATCCATTAGTGAGTAATCACCCATTCCCCTTTAAATTGGGGGTAATGAATATCATTACTTATCATTATACATGCATATAATATTTTTGCTTATATATATGTATCTCAACTTCTCAACCCGATACTAGCCAACCCATTTAATTTTTGGGTCGGACTCAGTCAAGGTTTGGGTTAACGAGTCAACTCACCAACCCAAAAGTAACCCTTACAAAGTTGACCCTTTTGACGCGACACCATTCCACCAACCAAAATTAACTTGAAACCCGCCAACCCATTTAATTTTTCGAGTTGGGCTCGGGATAACGGGTCAACACACCCATCCAAAGGAAACTTGACCCGTTTGACACGATTTCAACCCACCAACCCGCCAAGGCTCGAATTAACTGATCAAATCACTAATCGAAAGGTAGCCCATTAAATTTGCCCCCTTTAACGTGGAATTAATCACCAACCGATATTAAGATCGTGTTCGGGTTGAGTACATTTGACCCACCAATCCGTTTATCAAATCATGTCGGGTTCGACTTGGGTACTTTAGACCCGTCAACTTGACTCGATCCAATTTGTCAGCTTACTCATGATAATTAATTCTAAAATATCAAACAACATCAATGATTACTAAGGAATGTTCATAGCATTACTTAATATTCCCTTAGTATCATGGTTGTAAAAATCGGGATTAATCCCCGATTAATCAGGTTTTGTGTGTAGCCCAATTAGATTACGCCTAATCCCTTACAAAAAATCAGTAAACTCCGGTCAACGTCAGTCAAAGGGTCAACATCGGGAGTAATAGGTAGTAATCGCTTAAATCTGGATTAATCGGTCAAAGTTTGACTTAATTGGTCAACATCGATCAAAGTCAATGATAGTCAACAATTTATTTTGAGTTAAAATTAGGGTTTTAGTCCATTCTCTAGGCCACACTTTTTACTAACTAATATGCTCGCTCCCACACTCCTTCAGACCATCGATTTATATTTATATTTATAATTCTCATCTAAATTTAGACATATTTTTGAAATTTATTAAAAAAGTAAAAAAAAAAAGTCCAATCCAATCAATTCGCGATTAATCCCCGATTTGTTCGATTAATCCTACAAGGTCGCGACCAATTAATCCCCGATTAGCGACTTTGTAGGTTCCCAGTACGGACCTAATCAAATCGTATAACTCAATTGGATGTGCGGAAATCAAACAATCAAACACAAACGTTTTCTATAAGCTTTTTGTATATATTCACAATTGAATCGTAAAGCTATACAATCACAAATCCGTTTCTCTCCTCTCTCACACACTGAAAACGGCTCTCTCTCACTTTCTAGGGTTTTATCATCCTACAAATGAAACCCTACATGCCTATTTATAGGCTGTCCAAACCCTATAGCGACACTGGCGACACTAGCCAAGTCTCGCTATATGCGACACTAGCTAAGTGTCGCATAAACACTAATTTTGTGTATATATTCTATTTCACTATTCGTTTACAAACTCGCATATACACACTAAACACTATACATACGCAGACTAATTGACTTTGACAATTATAAACGTTTGACCAACTCAATGACACACAAAATGCACCAACAAACTCCCCTATGTCAACAGCTTGGTCAAATAAGTCTTCAATTAGTCTTCATCAACAAACTTTTTCATGTCTTCAACAATCAGAATCTCCCCCATTGAGATAGCATGGTCTTCAAAGAAATCTTGATGTCCAAATTCATGTGACTAACACAAATTTATCATACAATAAGATCTTCAAACTATGTGACCATCTCTCAATCATCAGCAGCTTCTCCAATAGAATTTATCTTCACAGTCTTTGGAAAATAACCGACATCCTTTACATCTTCAATATTTGACTTTAACAAGATATGTGATGTTTGAAGAAAATAATATAGAAATAAAATCTTTTTGTATTTTCTTTATCAAGGAAAAGTAAATAACAAAGATTAAAATAAATTTGGGGATAGGATTGTTTTACGTCTGCTTTGAGATCATATCAGGCCAACATACAGTTATTAGAAAATAGTAAGTATTATTTCGATTATCAGTATATTTGTCCACTTTAAATTTACTTAGCACACTTAAAACACCTTTTATAAAAATTATTTCAAAACGATTACTGGTATTGTTTGTCCACTTAAACATGTTACATCCGGGTCTGTGAGTTAACCTTTTATTGTTAGTATGAATATTTCTCCATGGTCCCCACCTATGACATACCCCTGTAACCCAGACATGAGCATAGCTTCCTAATCCAGAGAGAGTATAAGAATATCATTTTTAAGAATCAAGTTAGCGGTGACAGGTTTGTATAAACGTACAACAAAGCGACATAACTTGATTCAGGTGTAAGCAAAACCATACTTGGTCAAACCATTTTGGTGACCTTGTTAGGTATCTTATAATTTAAGACTTTTTCAAGTTCATTGACTTGCGTTTGCTTAACTTTTAAGCATATACTAATTGAGACCAGGTCTGTACTTACGTACAACAGAGGAAACAAGCAGTATAGACCCTCAAATGATTTCAGATAAACCTCAGGTATAGAAATATGTCATGCTACATTAAGGAATTAAGGCATTTAGTCGTACATCATATGGTGTTTACCACAAGATCATAGACACGTATCAGAATTACTTCTTAAGAACCCAGAAACCGGTGTGTATTATATCTACCAGTACATCATATGATGAAGCTAATGTTTATAAAAGCTATTTTAAACATGCCAGATAAACCTACTGATACATCAAGGATAAACCTTAAAATTTCCATTTTGTGCAAGTCATCTGATGTACAATCATTTCCCATGTTGTTTACAGACACAATCCAATATCTTTTTGATGAATAAAAATCTTGCTGTTCACATTTCTGATCCAAAGAATCAGAATTTTAATTACTCCCCCTGAACAGAAAATTCTTTTCAAAAATTCAATTCAAAGGTACTCCCCTTTAAACATTAAACATATTTTTGTAATTTTTTGATTTAAGATATTTCGCAACATTGCATTTCTTTGATACTAAAAAGTACAAAGAATGGCTGTTGCATTTATAATAAAATTTAAAAGGAAAATATCAAAATCACACATCAAGTCAAATCAAATGCCTTTTAGCACTTTTACCACCACAAAACTTCAGAAATTTCATCCAATCACAAATCATCATAACATTCTTCCAACAATATCCACATCCATTGAAGTCACTAAAAATATTAGTTTACAAGAAACTGACTGCATCACCACAAACAATCAAACATAAGTACTTATGGGACACCCAAGCCTTGATAGACTTGGGTTGTCCATGATCATCCATAATCATCACATCAACGAGTTTATGATATTTTAAAAACTCAGAAGATTTCATTGATGCGTTGTTTGTGGATTTGGTACACCGATACCTTGGCTAAAGAGAGATAAACCCATATTCAATGAACCAAACCCATTTCCCTCAATTAGAGAGATCTTGGATTCATAAACCTGTTTAGGTTCAGATGATTTGTTTTCAACAATGTTGTGCTGTTGAACTTGAGGTCTACTAGGCACAACTTTGTTTACTCTTGCCATAGGTTTTGGAGAGTTTGATGCACAACTAGATACAGGCGTATACGAACGACGCCTTGAAAAAGATTTTGAAAAAGAATTCCTGAAAGAGGAAGTTCTTGGCATCCCTCTACCAAACCTATGTAGGGATAATAACTTACAATCCCTAATAATATGGCCCTGTTGACCACAACAAAAACAAGAACGTCTCTCAACATAAGATCGATTCCAATGGGTTCCCTCAAATTGTTTCGGTGGAGGACAGTACACAGAAGGTCTATTAGCAGGAACATTTGTTGAACATGCACTCTTAGGTGTACATGTTGAAGTAGATGTTCCCGAGGTTGAGTTAGTAGATTTAGAATCCCTTTTAACATTTTTAACTTTGAAAGATTCATTAGCAACTTTAGCTTTGCCTTTGCATTTAAAACAGTCAGGTTTGACAGTTATTTTCTCAACCTTAATGGTAGACTCTTCTTGTATATCTTCTACCTCAACAATCTCCTCAACACTAACTTGAGATTGACTTTCAGGTTTAACAAACTTAGGCAAGGGATACTCTGGCCTTTTGTTTTTCTCCTTTGCCTGTTTGTTTTGCTTAGCTTCTTTAGCTTTAATACCATAAAGCTTCGTATAATCAACTTGATTATACTGAAGTTTATTCTTGTAAAGAGCTTTCAAATCTTTCTTTGTCAGATTTATCAGGCTGATCGGATCAAAAACTCGAATAGACTTTCCCACAAATTCCTTACTTGGCCATTCTCCCCATTTACCCTGTGTCTGTACCACAACAGTCTTGGTAGAATATTCAATTACAGCTTCTTGGGTGACAGGATCAAACCACCAATACTTTAAATCTCGTAAGAAATCCAGTGGTAACTCCTGTAAGGGAACAGTCTTGAGACTAGCAGCTGGCGGATAATGATATTTCACAATCGGTTGTTGAGTTCTTGGATCAATCTTTTTCTTGTAAGAATACCGAACTCCCAGCTCTGGTCTAATCCACATATATTTCTTGCTGTATATTTCTTTTCTCAGAATTTTCTGAAAGAGAACTCCTCGAGTATCTTCAGAATGATTTACAATATTCAACTGAGCAAGACGATTAAGTTCGACCTTCGGCAATGTGTTGATATGATTGAATCTTGGCTTGAAGTATTGCACGCCATCGCTTCTCTTGATCAAAATGAGAAAGTTGTCAACATCGAATTTCCACTTCTGATCAAACCGGTCAATTCACCTTTAACTTGATAAGTTTTGCAAATCTTGAAATCAGGTGCAATTGGTGCGTACTCTACTTGTGGTTTTGAACTTCTTGAAGATGTAGACGCAGGAACTAATTCATCAGCAAGTTGTTCCATTGCAGGTTCTACCTCATCTTCAGAAGAATCTGTTTCAATAACCGGAGCATCAAAATTATATGCTTGAGCAGGTTGTCGTAACACTGGCTCCGGTTCACGTTCAGGCGCCGGTTCTTGATTTGGATTATCCATATATTCCTCATCCGACCCTGGAACCTCTGTGTCAATTTCAACATTATCAGTATCAACTGATCTATCTTCTTCATCAAATTGATTAACCAAACTCTGCAGATATGTCAGATTGACATTTGAATAGTCAGCTGCAATCGGAGTCGGTTGTCCCGGAACATCAACGAAATAGTCTAAAGCAATGTTTTCATTAATATCTGAACTTTGTACATTTTCTGGTTCCGGAGGAGGAGTTACATTTGTTTCTAACTCCCTGGGACCTTCCTCCCCCGAAACAATTGTAACGGACTCCAACTCTAACACCCTAGATGACAGATTTGTCACTTGAAGCTTTAGGTTGTCGACCTCAGCAACTTTGAGCTCCAAATCTTTTATCTGGGAGGCCTGAGCTTCAATAACAGCCTTCTGATCGTCAAATCTTTTGACTAAATGCTCCATCTGAGCAAGTAGCTGCTGAATCGACGACATCTCAGGCTGTAGCGGAGGTTATGGCCGCTGAGAGGTATGCTGAGCTGGTTCCTCAATCACAACACTAGTCCTCTGGCGTCTCCTATGAGGTAAATTAGCATACGAAGGAGAAGACCCAGCAGGACGTTTACCTGTATTTCTCGGCACGTGAACCCTGCCCTCAGAAATCCTACGCAAGATACGCTTGAAGCGTCTAGGATTGGCAATCTGGATTCCGTCCAAAGCAGCCGGTGGGGGCACATCACCCTCAGAATCAGGCGGTGTGGGCCCACCATCATCTGTATCCTCATCAACACGCTCAACATGATCAATATCGTCCAAATCCTGTGCAATCTCAGTGTCAACCAGATCATCCTCATTGACCGGAGGAATCACATCATCCTCAAATCCATCATTTATCGGCGCAACATAGTTTTCATTGACTATGTGCCCGAACAGTTCTCTGTCCTCTAACATCGGTTCGCCTTTTGGCGGCAATCGACAGTCGTTGAAAACCCTTAGCAGCATCGGCGTCGGGATCAGCAGTGATCGTTTGTCGATTGGCATATCCAGATTCATAGTATTCAAAATCAGCTGCAGAAACCTTGGATATAACAACCATTTGTCCTTACCAGCAGGAACGTTCATTTGTACGGTTTGTTGTATACGGTTTGTTGTATACCAAGGCCAATAATAGTGATAACGTGGAATAACTGGCAGCATCGAATCCACCTTTTCTCGGAGATAAGCAGACGATAACTATGTGACAAAGATATCTCCAAACCCGGCTCAGAAACGGTTTCCTGAAATCCGATAAATGCTCATCTGGATAACCCATTCTCTGGAGACCCCCATAGATATACGTCGTCTTGAATTAGGTTGGCATGTCGGACGTGTCATTGAACTGTAAGATCTGACGGATCGTATCCTGTGTAATCTCAACCTGCTGACCAAACACGGTAGAGATGATTCTTGGGACATCATTCTCTGTTCGGATCAGCGCATGATCATAGAACTCCTCAATCTGATTCATATAAACCGTTGTCATTGCCGTAATAGCGTGATAAATCCTTGAACGGCGTAGAAAACTGATCATCGGACGAAACGGTAATGAGTTCTTGTGCGTTGAGTCCAGAAACGCAACAATATTGTGGCGAGAATTGGTCCGGCGATAATAATCTTGAAGATCCATATGTGCAGCGTCAGCCATCTGTAACTATATTACATAAAACCAGAAAACTCGTTACAGAATAAGCTCAAATGAACAAAATTGAAAGATTCTGATTTTATGCGTCACTCGTGAAGTGACGCATGAACTAGTACCGACACTTAAGGAGTGTCGCATAAGCTAGTACCGGCACTCAAAGAGTGTCGCATGCAACAGTGTTTTAAAATCAGAAAGCAACTATAGCGTCACTTAGGGTAAGTGACGCTATCAAGGCGTCACTGGTGTAAGTGACGTTGCGAACTCATGCGTCATTAAGGGCGTCACTAACACAGTCACTTAAGAAAGTGACGCATAGAAAGGCGTCATTTAAACCGACACTTAAAGAAGTGACGCATAAACCGACACTTAAACCGACAGTTAAAGAAGTGACGGTAGTAGTGACGATAAAGGTTCTAAATTACCAAGATGCGTCACTTACAGGAAGTGACGCACGAAGTGACGCAACGATGAAGATCATCGTGTCACTGTTCATGCCCAGAAACCAAACGAACCGAAATTGGGGCTTTTTGAAAACTCGATAACCAAAAGATGCGTATTGCAATGACAAGTAAAATGCACCAAATATTATCACAAAACATTAACATTAGGATCCCCAATTCGTTCGATTTATGAAAACCCTAAAACCCGTAACCCCTAATTAATAATAAATTATGAATACGTAAATACAGGGGTTAAGATTAGTACCAAAAGATGCGTATGAATGAGATGAATAAGAATAGTAAGGCCGATTGCACAGATTAAGCGCGAATTCCACAGAAAAATCCTAAAATACGCAACAGTCGAAGTGACGCAGGGACACACGAAGTGACGCATAATCAGTGGAAGTGACGCTATAGTAACAGTGAAAGTGGTGAGGTTGAGTGTCGTGTAGAGGGGTATTTATATGAAAACCCTAATAAGCGTCACTCAACCCGTCACATATAGCGTCACTAGGAGCGTCACTAGGGGCGTCACTAGAGGCGTCACTTACTAAGTGACGCATAAAGGCACTTAGTGAAAAAATTTTGAATTTTTTTTAAACTTTTAACGATTTTGTGCGTTTTGAATTTGGTACTCTAATTTGAAAATAACTGTAACTTGGCTATAACACAAATTAAAACTAATTAAGATAAAATAATAAAAATAAAATAAAATAAAATATGAACACAAAATTAATGCAAATTTACAAATATAAAATTAACACATTCTTTTTGATGACGGAGTTGATTTAATCTGTTTAGGGATCATATCGGAATAACATGCATGTATTAAGAATAGTAAGTGTTATTTCGATCATCGGTATATTTGTCCACTTTAAATTTACTTGGCGTGCTAAAAACACTTTTTATAAAAATTATTTCGAAATGATTATCAGTATATTTGTCCTTTTAAACATGTTACACTCACATCTAGGAGCGAATTTTATTATTATTCGTATGTACATTTCACTGTGGTCCCCACCATAGATATACAACTTAGCTTAAGACATAGACCATGCTTCCATTTACAGAAAGAATATAAAAAAATCAATTTTAAGAATCAAGTCAGCGGTGACAGGTCTGTACTTACGTATAACAGAGCGA
Organism: Pseudognaphalium luteoalbum; assembly: GCA_963422505.1. Lineage (NCBI taxonomy): Eukaryota > Viridiplantae > Streptophyta > Magnoliopsida > Asterales > Asteraceae > Pseudognaphalium > Pseudognaphalium luteoalbum. The sequence continues at coordinate 58,544,036 of OY730196.1, forward strand.
CATAGCTTGATTCAGGTTTAAGCAAAACCAGACTTGGTCAAACCATTTTGGCGACCTTGTAAGGTATCTTAATTTTAAAGACTTTGCAAGTACTTTGACTTGTGTTTGCTAAATTTTTAAGTACATATTAACAGAGACCAGGTCTATACTTACGTATAACAGAGGAAACTGTCAATATATACCCCCAAATGATATCAAATAAACTTCTTTCATGAAAACATGTCTAGCATAAGTAAGATATTAAGACTTGTGTCATACATCTAATGATGTTATACCACTTGAAATAAACAAGTACTTATTAGGCTTCTTAAGAGATCTCAAAGAGTTTTGCATAACATGCCTACTAATATATCGTATAATGAAGACAATGTTTATAAAAACTGTTTTCAACATGTCAGATAAATCTACTAACACATCCAAGATAACCCTTAACATTCCATTTTGTGCATGTCACCCGATGTACTATCATATCCCAAGTTATTTACAGACACAACTTCAACGTCTATTTAAAAATGTAGCAACCGTGCATTTCTTTAATACTAAAAAGTATAACTCAATTGGAATCTCTTCAAGCCCTTCCTTAACAGGCGCAGGACAATATTCGGCATTGGAAGGTGGTGGTATTTGGTTATAATCAAGTCCTGCCTTCTTTTTACCGCATGTCCCTTGCTTGTTAACGATTTCATTAAAGACAAAAGTTGCGGATGAAGAACCTAAAATTTTGCTTTTATGGTTATCGTACTCACTTTTTAAATAAGAGAGCTCCTTTCTTAACAGTTCTATTTCAGTAAGATAGCTGTTGATAGCATCTTGTTGACTAAAAACTTTTGATTTGTAAGTCTGTGTGTCTAACTTATATGCCTCAATTTTCTTATCATAAAGTTTTTCATTAGCTTTAAGAAAATTGTTTGATTCAGTAAGTTTGACAACTTTTTCCCGTAAATCTAAGTTGTCTTTCTGAAAAACGTGCAAAGATTCAGTCAATTTAATGCATGAGATACAGCTTAGAGGTGCTTCAGGTTCAATATTTACCTTAGGTGCATTAGAATCAACGTCTTTTATTTGATCCACCATTGCAGTGTGTTGATCCTCTTCTTCGTTTATCAACCTTTTCTTTTGATCATAAGCCTCTATAAGAGCGTCCCATAAATCTGTAGAAGTTGCTTGATGTTTGAATTTATTTATCACAACTTCTGGCAAGCACATGGTAATCATCTCATATGCTCTATTGTCTTTGTCAAACTCTTCCCGTTCGTTGACTGACATTTGTGCTCTTGACTTAAGGACCCCATCGAGTCTTGGTTGCTCATATCGATCAATCGCGGTAAACCAGTTCCACAACTTTGGATCTTTGTGTTCAATGAAGTTGCATATCTTAATCTTCCAAGTAGCAAAATCACTATAGAACAAAGATGTAGAAGGAGGCATTTTCGTACCGAAAGCCATTTCTGAATTTTCCCTCTAAAATGAATTCGAAACTTTCGTAAACTTTTTGCGTATTGTGAAAACTTTTCCGACAATTAAATTAAGCTCTTTTAAGCTTAAAAACAAAATTTAAAATTACCAAAATTTTTGCGTTTTTCCCGCCAAAATTTCGTCCGAAAACGTCAAAAAATGACTGGGTAAAATGAAACTTTTTCCAGGCTAAAATTGAATACTTTTAAGCTTATGGAAAAATTTTGAAAACGCAAAAAATTTTCGGAGTTTCCCACCAAAAAACCATCGAATCCTTGATTCACGGCTTTGATACCACTTGTAGGTTCCCAGTACAGACCTAATCAGATCGTATAACTCAATTGGATGTGCGGAAATCAAACAATCAAACACAAACGTTTTCTATAAGCTTTTTGTATATATTCACAATTGAATCGTAAAGCTATACAATCACAAATCCGTTTCTCTCCTCTCTCACACACTGAAAACGGCTCTCTCTCACTTTCTAGGGTTTTATCATCCTACAAATGAAACCCTACATGCCTATTTATAGGCTGTCCAAACCCTATAGCGACACTAGCCAAGTGTCGCTATATGCGACACTAGCTAAGTGTCGCATAAACACTAATTTTGTATATATATTCTATTTCACTATTCGTTTACAAACTCGCATATACACACTAAACACTATACATACGCAGACTAATTGACTTTGACAATTACAAATGTTTGACCAACTGACTGACACACAAAATGCAACAACAGATTTTTACAACCTTGCTTTGTATACACTTTCTCTTTCCTATGCCCATTCCCATTTTCCACTTGAAGGAAGCGCACCCTTAGTAAAAATACTATTTTATTTATATTCTTCATATAATAACAAAATGGGTTAAGTATCTGGAAATGCATCTAACTTGTACCGTGTGACACCCCTCAAATTAGGGCTAGTAATTAGTGCCTAATCATATGTTAATACATGTAATTATTTCTGTGTTAGGCTAATTTGTGTATCAAATAATATATATTGATTGAATATATACAATTACGCGATTTGGCTAAATCGTGCACGTTTCAATCGAATGTAATTCGGTCAAATTAATACGGACATTGGTGAACAATTTTATTAAATAATATAACATTATTTAATACAATCATTATATCCAAAATATTATTTTGGATAATATCTCGTAATTATTTAGTATCGTACAAATAAATGTCTACGCGATTATAATATTAAGCGCGCAAGCAACCAAAATAAAAGTAAGTTATAATTTATAACTCAAATTCACGGTATTTGATGAAATACTTCAAACAAAATATTGAGTAATTGTTCGTACTTTAAAGCATATATTTAAACGTATTAAATAATTATTAAACGTTTATAAAACGATAGGGAAAACGAACACCGCACGGAACGCAAACACAGGATAACAAAAATTGGTGAAACCCACCCTCGTGGACCCCACCAAAACCGGCCCAAGGTGAGGGGAGGCCAAGCCCTCACCTCATGTCTCCCAAATCATTCCCAAACACACCCACCTTCTCTCTCTCTTTTTCTTTCTTCTTTCAAACACCACCACACCACACCATCACCTTCCACCACAAAATAACACCGTCAAACGACCTCGGATCATCTTGCTCATTTGGAGAAAAATGTTCATCTCGCAACGATCTACATTTCCATCTTTCCGGATTCCTCCCGCGTCAATATTATTTTTCTTGTTTGTGGTTTGTCTAAACTTAAAATGTCCAAATATGGGTTGGGTAAAAGAATCGGACCAAACGGAAACCGAAAAATACGTTTTTGAACTCGAAAATTCCGACCAGATGTAAGTATCGCACGGACCAAAGCAGTGATGCGTCACTTCCTTAAGTGATGCCCTAACTATCGCTAAAAGCCCTAATTTTTTGTCACTTGCCTAAGTGCTGCATAAAACTCCTTTTTCCCGACACTTGCCTAAGTGTCGCAAATTCAATACCCGACACTCCTAACCGACATTTCTAGCGACACTTGTCTAAGTGTCGCCTATAATTGAATTCTGATTTCATCCGACATTAACCCTAGTGACGCAGACCCTGATACCGAAACTTGTACTCGACACTTCCTTAAGTGTCGCCCCTTATGCGACACTTCCTTAGGTGACGCTAATAACTAAGAATTTACCATTTTATGCGACACTTTCTAAGTGTCCCCAAATATAATTAAGTGACACATCAAGTGTCGCTAAAAACGGAAAGTTTACAACTCATTTTTATACTAAGTGTCAAACTTGTATAACCTCAAACCTTTAAACGATACGACTTCTAAAACACATTGGAACATACTTTTAAGTATAACACTTCGAAACCGTAACGATAATGTTAAGATTATTATTACAAACAATCACCAACAAATCAATCAAGTCGTAGTAACTTGGACAAGTTAACCAACCAAATCGTAGTCATTTGAACATTCTAGTTGGATGACCAACTACAAAGGTGATCTTTATAGATACCTAGTCACGTTTATAACCATCGCGTGTCGTGGACACCCTCAGGTTACAAGTCTTCGGACATCACTACTCACCTAATCAACTCAAGTTTATTAAGCTAAACTCTCAAGACTCAAGTGAGTCTCATAGCCCCTATTTTTACTGTTTTACTCAGGGGTGTGATATAATGCTCATTTTGTTTTACTATATGAACGCAAGTACGAAATCAAACAAATACTATATGAGTTATCTCACTAATCTTTTCAAAGCCCTCCTCAGCATAGTTTGATAATACTTTGTAGCGTGAATATTAGTATATGGTACCATATAGGATTGACCATCCTCGTCCGGGTTAGCACGCACTAACTGGTTAAATGGATGTATTAATATTTGTTCAGACGAGTGTAGATTAGGCACTCGTGGGAGGCACCACGATCAGGATACCTTAAATGTGGACCTGACACCTCGAGTTAAGCTCAGACTATGTGCTCATGGTTGTATAACTTTTATTTTGCTTAATTGCATTTTAAATTCAATTAAATCTTGCGGTTCATAAAATATGTTTTGACATACAAACCTGTGAGCTCATCATCATTTCACTGACCCATTTTAGTATGTATCACAGGTACTCAGCAGTATGTTGGACTGCCCAATCTGGATTCATTAGCTCGTGTCAGCATACAAACATTCAGAGATTTAGCTACATTATTATCTTTTGAATAAATTAATCATGTATGTAAATCTCTCAATTTCAAACTGAGCTAATGTAAACTATATTTTGATGTAAACTTTGGTTTTTATCAATACAAGTTGTAAAACGACGCACATAGAGTCGTTCGTTATATCTTTATGCTGTGATTATTGATTAGTCGCACTCCGACCCGATTCGCTTTCGCAACCCAAAATTTAGGGGTGCGACAGATTGGTATTAGAGCCTAAGGTTATAGTGAACTAGGTTGCATTTAGTGGGCCTAGACTATGACCGTTAGGCGGTATTTCCTTATTAAGTATGATTGGTTCAGGGATTACATCATACGAGTTTAATTTAACATAGCCTGATCAACTATGTACAATTAAAGGATGGATGATGGGAGACCTGAAACGGTTATGTTGAACAGGGATACTGATTTGACGTAAAAAGTCACATTTTTGCGTAAATAATTCCCACCTTTTTAGCCCTAAAATGGATGAAATCATTCAATATCAATACTTTTTCACCATAATTCATTATTAAGGCTAAAAATAAGGCATTGCTCCAAAAATCAAGTAAAATGGCTAAATAACGTACAAAACAAAGCATAAACGATACGGTCACGTTCTACGAGCACTTTTTAGCATATTACCTTGAAATTATTCCTTGATTAGTTCATTATGATCTTCAGGTAATTACGATCACGTGGATATAAAGAACGCTGAAAACGGATCAAGAATGAAGAAGTTATGGCCAAACGAAGTTCGACCAGTGCACAAGACTTACGATCCAGCACACAAGACCACGGACCAAGGTGATACCACCCCACAGGGGCCGTATACACCCCTAAAGGTCCGTATACCCCCTTATGGGGCCGTATAACCCCTCTTTGGGGCCGTATACCCCCTGTAGGGGTGGTATACCCCCTCTACGGTGCTGGATATGCCCCATTTGCTACCGAATACGCCCTATTTGCTACCGAATACGCCCTATTTGGTGTCGAATACACCCCTTTTGGTGTCGAATTTCATAGCTTGGGGGTGTATTTCAGTGTTAAATTGGGAGCGAGGGTGTTGAGTGTAAAATTGTAACTTGTAAGCTGATGCGCGCGTTGCGAGCGGTTCGCAACGTCGATCGGTGCGTGTTTTAAATTTGTATTTGCTGGGGTCTAAGTGTGACTTACTAATACTGAACCAAAGGCTAGTAGATGGTAAGTATGACCTAGAGTCGTTCTTAAAGAGAAACTGAATTGAAACGGAGGTGATCCAATCAACCTTTCTTTTCTAGTAAAGGTTTTAAAAGAGTGCGTTGGGGTTTTTTTGGTTCAGTTAATTAAGTAAACTAAATAAAGCGATAAAAGATAATGGTAAATCAGATAATAAAAGGAGTATTTGTTGTGAGTTCATTAGCTTATAATGTGAGACGATGACTTGTAGGGAAAATGTTTACTAAATTTTGAATGTTCACTAGACTTGGTAGTTTATGGTATAACCGATAGATTCCCTATTAGTCGATTATCAACTAATATGTCACGAGGAACCACGGTGTCATGATTCTGATCAAACAGACCATGCTCAACTCTCCACACTCTCCTGTGAGGGAGTCAGTGGCCCTTGTTATTGAACACATTTGCTCGTGGGCGAAGGAATAGAGTAGCAAGTCTACAACAAGTCTAACCGTTCTTAATACCATAAAGACTATAAATTTAGCAGACAACTAACTTAGCAAATACGTTCGGACTTAGTTGATCAATTCCTATTAATGAAGTTTAAGCATGGTAAGCGAAGGAAAGTGTTGAGGTTTCTTGCGTACCTTACTTTAAATTTCATAGGTTAAGGAAAAGTATCGATTTAAGTTGGATTTTAAACTTTCCTTTCTCAATACAATTAACAAATCCCTAGGTTTTTGTAAATGGTTATTTAGCCTATAGCCTACCTAATCTAATCTAAACTAACTAATCTAATTAAAACGCTAATTAAAATGCTGACGGCTTTTTGCATAAAGTTAAACCCAGACCATGTCGGAAAATGCTATGGTAGTCCACAATGTATTTAATCGTTTACCGATATTTCCATTGTGAATTCAATTGCTTCGCGATGTTTACATGATAAGTACATTGTGATTTCAAGTGTACAATACTCATGGCAATTCCACATAATCACATTGCATTTTATGATGCTCGCATGACGTTACAATTAAAACCATAGTTTTACACAGATAACTATTGACAAAGTAGTAAGGTTCGCGACTCCTCTTTACAAGGTTACAATCACGTTTGTTAATCGAAAGGCGAATGTAAGTTTTAGGTTTAAAATCATAAGGTAAATCCGTTCATAAAGTTTCCATTTTAACGTCGATCCATAATACAACTACCTTCGTTCGTTACCGGCTTCCATGCATTTGTACTTTGCTCGAAAGGATCTCCAGCACTATACCAAGTAGACAGTCGAATAGGGGTCGTCATATTATTTCATGACGCAATTAAAGTCATCCCACAATTACATATGCTAACTACATCACAACAAATACAATAGTAATCTACTCGCTAATCATGGCACAAACTATCTCTAGCATAATTAAAGTATACATATTTAATCAAGATAGATAAGGATAGAAATAACCGAGATTAATATGCGAGAAGGAATAGACTTGAATTAATAAGAGTTGCTCCAAGCGTACACCAAAGATTACAAATACGTTCCTCACCAAGGACTACAAGCACGTTCCTTGCTTCTATTTTAACTAGCCTAATACTAATTTAAAGTAAGAAAATAAAGAAATAAAGAAAAGCTAGAAGCTAGAGAAAGAAAGTGTGAAAGTGTGTAGGTGCCTAGGTGTGTTGGTGTGTTGGTGTCTTGCTGTGTTTGTGTGTTTTGCAAATGAGCCTCATGCCTCCTATTTATAGGAGACTTTTGGTGCATTTTAGCAAGTGGAAGCTCACAATAGCAAAAGGTGGAAAAGGTGGTGGCACCGGGTACGAAAAAGGTGGAAAAGGTGGTGCACTGGGTACGGAAAAACACGTAAAGGTCTAGCACCGGGTACACGAAAGGACCAAAAAGCGGGAAGAGTGAAGGGGGTGGTAGCCGGCGGCGGCTGGGTGGCTGGCCGGCGGCGGCTGGCTGCTACCCGCACCAGTCCGCTGCCTGTTGCCTCGTTTCTTGATTCGTGCGTGTTTTCTTTGTTACATGTCCGTTTGCGTTGATTCTTTTTGAGTTGGATTTGTAATTCAAAAATGAAGCTTTTGATGAAAAGAAATCCCAAAAATATGTCTCTGAACTTTAGATGTGTCGTACGAATCATTTGGATTTTCCGGAGTACGTAGAATCTTCATTCTTCGTCCGTTTTTGTTGATTCTTCTTCTGTTGGATTCATAATTTAAAAATGAACATCTTGAGTAAGGTGGATGTTGGTGATGGGCACTTTTATCTTGAAATATCGTTTTGATGTCTTGAATCTTCAAACGTGTGTGAAATCTTCATTTTTCATCCGTTTTGCTTGCTTTTCATCGTGCAACCTTGTTTTGACCATCTTGGCATAATACTATTGATTTGTAATGTTTTTGAGTTAAAGTGCCAAGAATCGTTCCAGAATGAGAGAGATATCGGTAGTAAAAACGTGACTTTTTACGCGATATCATAAGCCTATAAATAGAGGCTCTCACCTCCTCATTTCATCAACACACCACACATCAATCCATTCACGACTTTCACACACACTTTCTCTCTAGTTAGGTTAGTTAGTAGTTAGTTTCTCGTTAATATTTAACGGGACTAACGGAGGGGCTACTTTGTAATATTTTTTGGAGATACTTGGGGGGGGGGGGGGTGCTTTTGTAATATTCGAGGCTCTGCTCGTTGTAATCTTTTAGCTTATATTCAAGTACGCATTTATCACGGTTATCTCTTTCCTTATCTGTTATAATGCATGCTATTGTTATTATGCTAGATTTAGGATTCGTTGCCATGATTAGTGAGTAGTTAGCTTGTGTGTTTGTTGTGATGTAGTTAGCCGTTATAATGGGGGATGATGTTAACGTATAACTGAAAACTATGTATGTTTAACTTTTCATCTATGATTATAAACTTTTCATCAAACTATAACACACTCCAATTTCACAAGGCTATATTTTTTTTAAACATTTCGGAAGCGTTAATTTAATCACAAGGCTATTTTTATTATGCTAGATTTACAATAATCTCCAAACATTTAATTTACTACAACTTTAAATATTACGCCTTAGTTTTATAAATTTCAAACAAGATGATAAACTGTTAACATAATTGTCCAAAACAGAGTGAGCGGTGTCAAACATTCCATTCCCGTACTCTTGTCAACCCACATACAAGAAGATAATCCTGCAAGAGATAATGAGAGGGATTAGTACAAAGCTAAGTGAATAAATCAATAACTATCAACCTAACTCATCATAACAATTGCTTACAGCTAATCAAATTAACAACTAACTTCAAAGAGGATCGGTGGTCCTTGAGGAACCCTACTGCCGCGGTGGCCCCCAAGTAACACTTACGATCAACTAAAGGCCAATTCAGTGATCTAACCGATAGTTTGGTGCTATTACCACATACAACAGAATTACAATAAACAACACATGTGTAAAGCACTAATGTTGTCTAAGTAATAGTACACAAACCCAAACTCTGTTGACCTCTGAACAAATCACATAATCCATAATAATCATGGCAATATGTTAAATTGAACAATGCACAAAGTAAACCAAAGTTTACCCGTTGTAACCAGATTGTTACAACCAAATTAGAGTGAAAGTCAATGATCCACTCACCCTTATCGATCACAGTCTCCACTCAAAGATCTTATTTTATTGAGCCTTCGGTTTATCTGAGAACACAATCAAAACCCGAATTAGCTTGTCATATTATGATTCATAGTATTCTATTCAAGTGTATTATGTCAAATAAACACATATAATATACATTCAATACTATTTAAATAACACAAGTACATAAGTTACAAGTTATCAAATTTGTCAAGTTATAACAAGCAAACGCGATCCGGGAAGGAGTAAGCTGGATCGCGTTACTCAGTTCAAAACCTTCTGTCACCGTTTTACACTGTCAAACGTGATCCTGGCAAGGTGTTGGGATCGGGTTCGTAAGAGCAAAATAATTCTGTAACCAAAATACACAGGCAAACGCGATCCGGGAAAGAAGCTGGGATCGCGTTCCTAAGAAGGAAAACAGACTGACACAAAATAACAGTAGGGAACACGATCCGGACATGATGGCTGGATCGCGTTTGTTACTTTTTCAGCAACTAAATTCAGACCTGCAACATTCTAGCACGAATTCAAAACCCCAAATCACTAAACTCAGTTGTAATACATGATTTTAACAAGCAAATGGCCTAAGTATCATCATATAGCATGTTATAACCACAAACCATCATCATCAAGCCCTTAAATTCATACATGCATTCATCATTCAACCCACCAATAACCTAAACTCAATTTATTCAAATTATAACTTAAAGAACACCATTAATTCCTCCAAAATAAGTATGAAATCAGTTTATCAAAGATCACATCAACAAATTCAAGAAAAAATTAATTCCAATTCTCATTAATTTAATTTAATTCAACTCATTCAAGCTCAAACATGAAAATGGTAATAATAACTTACAATCTTAGGTGATGGTGAGAAGATGAAGATGAAGAACAATGTTGAATCCAAAATCACAGCCTTCAATTTGGTTTTGTTTTGTTTTCTTTGATTTTTGCTTAATGTTCTAGAGCATTAGAGAGTATGAACAAAATGGTGGTTGTAGGAAATAAGATCGACATTTCCTCTGAACACAGTTATAATACAGTGTAATAGTATACCCGTTCTAAACCTATTGTCTAGAACCTAAAAACCATTTTGCGAGACAATAAGTTTTTTTATACCGTCAACTAAATTAATTTAAGTCAAGCAATAATTTATTTATCACAATAAGTCATTTGACCATTCGACCTATTAATTTCAGTTATTCAAATAATATCAAATATTTCTACACAAATTAAATAATCAATTAAAATAAGAAATTACCATATTTCTCCTAGGCCCAATATGAGGATGTTACAAATCTTCCCTCCTTAAGGAGATTTCGTCCCCGAAATCTCTCCATGCCCAAAGACACTAGGATAACGCGTTCTCATGCTAGATTCGGTCTCCCACGTAAGGTTTGGCCCCAAACTATGATTCCATTTAACTAGCACCATAGGAATATCCTTCTTTCGAAGTTTAGTCACCTTACGGTCTAAAAGCTCTACAGGTTCCTCTATGAGTCTCTGACTTTGGTCGACACATAAGTCTTGCAATGAAAGAACTTGGGATTGGTCCTCCACATTGCATTTTCTTAGATAGCACACATTGAAGGTATCATGAATACCCGCCACATCTGGAGGAAGATCTAATGACACCGTTTGATCGTTGACTACTTGTCGAATCCTAAACGGTCCAATGAATCTAGGAGCTAGCTTAGCACGCTTCCCAAATCGAATAACACCCTTCCAAGGTGAAAATTTCAAGTAAACCAATTCACCCTCTATAAACAAAATGGGTCAATGACGCGGATCGGCATATTGCTTTTGTCTATCACGAGCGGCTTTCAACCTATCTCTGGCTATAGCTACCTTATCAGCTGTAATATGTACTATGTCGGGACCAGCAAATTGTTTCTCACCTGCCTCTAACCAACAAGTGGGGGTTCTACATCTTCGACCATACAACATCTCATATGGTGGCATGCCTATATTGGAATTAAAAGAGTTATTACAAGCGAATTCAACCAAAGGTAAGTGAAAATCCCATGATCCACCAAATTCCTAAACACACGCCCGCAACATGTCCTCTAGAGTTTGAATAGTTCGCTCAGACTGACCATCAGTCTGAGGATGATAAGCAGTGCTCAAATTAACTCTAATACCCAATTCCTTTTGTAAACTCTGCCAAAAACCCGATACAAACCGAGAATCTCTATCGGAAATGATGGACAACGGAATTCCGTGCCTAGAAACTACTCCATTAATATACAATTGCGACAACTTACTCAAAGATGCCGTCTCGCTAGTGGCAAGAAAGTGAGCACTTTTGGTTAATATATTGACTACTACCCAAATCATATCGTTACTCTTAACTGTTCGAGGTAATTTGGTCACAAAATCCATGGTTATATGCTCCCATTTCCACTCAGGAATCTCAAGTTGTTTCAATGATCCATAGGATTTCTGGTGCTCAGCTTTAACTTGAGAGCATATATGACAAGATTCCACAAATCGAGCAATATCCAGCTTCAAAGTAGGCCACCAATACAATGGTTTCATGTCATTGTACATCTTTGTACTCCCGGGATGAATTGACAATCTAGATTTATGTGCCTCTAACAAGATCACATCCCGAAGTCCACCTAGCAAAGGAACCCAAACTCGAGATTGAAAGGTCCTTAATCCACGTGAGTCATCAACCAATAATCTTTTCTTTTAAGCATAACCTCGGATTTCAAATTATCATCCATCAATGCCTCTATTTGTGCTGATTTTATTTGATCGATAAAATCTGGTGAAACCTCTAATCGCATGAAACACACCTTTTTTGATTTTCCTTTCCGACTTAACGCATCCGCCACAACATTGGCCTTACCCGGGTGGTAACGAATTTCACAGTCGTAATCCTTGATCAATTCCAACCATCGTCTTTGTCGCATGTTGAGCTCTTTCTGAGAGAACATATATTGAAGACTTTTATGATCCGTACAAATAACACATTTTGTTCCATAAAGATAGTGTCTCCATATTTTCAAGGCGAAAACCACAGCCGGAAGTTCTAAGTCAAGGGTAGCATAATTCATCTCATGAGGTTTCAACTGACATGAAGCATAGGCGATAACACGGTCTTGTTGCATCAAAACACAACCTAAGCCCGCAGAAGAAGCATCACAATACACAATAAAATCCTTGGATCCGTCAGGTAATGCTAAAATCGGAGCCTGGCACAATAACTTGTTTCAAAGTCTGGAAAGCTGACTCTTGCTGCTCAGTCCACTGAAATTTTACATCCTTGCGGGTTAATTTAGTCAAAGGACATGCGATCGTAGAAAAATCCTTAATGAACTTACGCTAATGGCCAGCTAATTCCAGAAAACTCTTAATCTCAGACGGAGACATAGGAGCTTGCCAATTCATAACGGCCTCAATTTTTGATGTATCCACCTCAACACCATCCTCACAAGTGATGTGCTCCAAAAACTGTACCTCACGTAACCAAAACTCACATTTGGAAAACTTAGCATACAATTGTTCCTTTCTCAAAGTGTCAAGAACCATACGCAAGTGTATTTCATGATCAGATTCAGACTTAGAATAAACCAAGATATCATCAATGAATACGATAACAAACTTATCAAGGAAAGGTCGACACACCCTATTCATTAAATCCATGAAAATCGCCGGAGCATTAGTCAATCCAAATGGCATAACCAAAAACTCATAATGACCCTATCTAGTGCGAAAAGCTGTCTTAGAAATATCCTCCTCACAAACCCGCACTTGGTGATAACCCAACCTTAAATCAATTTTTGAGAAATAAGAAGACCCTTGCAATTGATCAAACAACTCGTCTATTCGGGGCAAAGGGTACTTATTCTTTATGGTTCTCTTATTCAACTCCCTATAGTCAATACACATACGAAAAGTGCCGTCCTTCTTTTTAACAAATAACACATGCGCACCCCATGGCGAAGAACTGGGCCTAACAAACCCCTTATCCAACAACTCTTGTATTTGAGTCATCATTTCACGAACTTCGGCGGGAGCTAATATATATGGAGCCTTAGCTAAAGGAGTAGAACCAGGGATCAAATCAATCCTATATTCTACTTCTCAAATGGGAGGCAAGCCGAGAAACTCATCGGGAAAGACTTCTGAGTATTCAGAAACCACTCGTACATCAGAAACAATTTTCTTTTCTAACTTAGCATCAATAACATAGGCCAAATACGATTCACACCCTTTGAATAAATATTTTCTAGCTTTCAACAATGAAATCAAAGGAATACTACCATTCTCCCGTTCCCCTCGAGCCATGACATATGACTCATCTGAGATAGGGACTTTTATTATCTTTTTATGGCAATCTATGTTGGCTCTATTCTGACTTAACCAATCCATGCCTAAAACCGCATCAAAACCGGGAATGGGCATCAAAAGAAAAGAACCAGGGAAACTATGTCATTCGCTTAAAATACTAGCTCCAGTCACCGATGTGGTAACCGGAACCAATTTTCCATTAGCTACTTCAACTTCAATAGGATTTGTAATAATAGTGGGAGTTAATTTCAGTCTATTATAGAAACACATAGATACAAAAGAACAATTGGCTCCTGAATCGAATAAAACACATGCCAGTACATAATTGATAAGAAAAGTTCCGGTTATGACATCCTCTGTTCTAACACCCTCATCAGCTGTCATCTGAATTGCTCTGCCAGATGCTGATGGTGGATTCTTACTTTTGTGGCCAGACGATGAAGACCCTCCAACCGTACCCATTCTCTGTCTACTAGCCTCAGTACATTGCCCAGCCTGATGACCTTCTTTATGGCAGTTCCAACACACATTATTAGGAAAAGTACAATCTTTATAGTCATGCCCAAACTGTCCACATTTGACACATCTGTGAGTCTGAGGAGTACAAGGCCTAGTGTGCTTAGATTTACAACTTTGACACCAATTAGCTTTATCCACGTTACCTCCTCCACCAGAATTCTGTTTCTTACTTTGAGGAGATCCATGCCACTTTTTCTTTCCTTGATTCTCCGAGGAATCACCTTTGGGTTTCAATGGGGACCTTTCCTTAATTCCCGAATCTTGAGCCCGAATGTCACTATCCACTGATCGGGCTAGAGAAAAGGTTTGGGTAAGAGAGTCCGCTAATCTCACTGTTGTTCTATAGTTAGGTGGCAAGGTTCCAACAAAATTTTCCACTTTAGTTCTTTCATCCGGAACCCATTGCTGCTCAAACCTCAACTTCTCTGAAAATTGAGAAATGAGCTCATCAATAGACATGTTATCCATTAGGTGTAAATCCATGAATTCTTTTCGAATGCGGGCCATGTCAAAATCCGAGCAATATTGCTTACACACCTCATTATAGAAGTCAGACAATCTTATAGAGGCCTCTGTTGTGGTGTCAAGGTAGATGTAATAGAATCCCACCATTTCATAGCCGAACCCTTGAGGAGTTGAACTGCATATGGAACTTTAACTTCATCCTCACACCAACAAACCTCAAATTTCTTTTCTACATCCCTCAACCAATCCAGAGTAGCAGAGGGATTTGTACTACCAAAATAGTCGGACGGTCCACTAGATTTAAAGGTCTTAAATAAACAAAACTTATGTTGATGTTGAGACTGAAATATAGTATCTGATAACCTGAGGGTCCAGAAGAAGAGAATAGAGCCGATGTCTGATAGGTACCAATACGTTGCTGCTGATGAAAATAAGGCAAAGATGTAGGAATCTGTGATGTCACCAAGGAGGGTGGTATTGTGCTAATAACAGGTGGTATGGTCTGCGGAATCTGCTGAGATGATCGGGATTGTTGATCTATTAAAAAATGTTGCTCAATAGCCTTAAGTCTAATCACTTCCCCTTCTAGATGTAACATATAATCCTCTTGATTTAAATCTCCTCCTGAAAAAGATGTACCGGTCTGTCCCTGATTAACATTCTGGTTTTCGGGTGAAGTGATATCCGATCTAGAGACATCATTGGGAGTATCGGTCGGGTTCTCATTATCTGCCATATCCTGCATTACAACACTTCTCACAACTCGTTAATTATTAGTACTTACATACTAACCAATTCTCCTATCATAGCTAAATCCCACTCCCTAGAATGTTTGACTAACACAAATAGATTTGGGATTGAACACTCAACCCATGTTCAATTCACCCAAACCTATGCTATGATACCAATTTATAACACACTTCAATTTTACAAGGCTATTTTTTTTAAACATTTCGGAAGCGTTAATTTAATAATCATAATATAGATTGCATATTATAACAAAAGTGCAAACCATACAATAATCTCCAAACATTTAATTTACTACAACTTTAACTATTACGCCTTAGTTTTATAAATTACAAACAAGATGATAAACTGGTAACATAATCGTCCAAAACAGAGTGAGCGGTGTCAAACATTCCATTCCCATACTCTTGTCAACCCACATACAAGAAGATAATCCTACAAGAGATAATGAGAGGGATTAGCACAAAGCTAAGTGAATAAATCAATAACTATCAACCTAACTCATCATAACAATTGTTTAAAACTAATCAAATAAACAACTAACTTCAAAGAGGATCGGTGGTCCTTGAGGAACCCTACTGCCACGGTAGCCCCCAAGTAACACTTACGATCAACTGAAGGCCAATTCAGTGGTCTAACCGATAGTTTGGTACTATTACCACATACACCAAAATTACAATAAATAACACATGTGTAAAGCACTAATGTTGTCCAAGTAATAGTACACAAACCCAAACTCTGTTGACCTCTCAAAAAATCACATAATCCATAATAATCATGGTAATATGTTAAATTGAACAATGCACAAAGTAAAACCAAGTTTACCCATTGTAACCAGATTGTTACAACCAAATTAGACTAAAAGTCAATGATCCACTCACCCTTGTCGATCACAGTCTCCACTCAAAGATCTTATTTTATTGAGCGTTCGGTTTATCTGAGAACACAATCAAAACCCGAATTAGCTTATCATATTATGATTCATAGTATTCTATTCAAGTGTATAATGTCAAATAAACACATATAATTTACATTCAATACTATTTAAATAACACAAGTACATAAGTCACAAGTTATCAAATTTGTCAAGTTATAACATGCAAACGCGATCCGGGAAGGAGTGAGCTGGATCGCGTTACTCAGTTCAAAACCTTTTGTCACCGTTTTACACTGTCAAACGCGATCATGGCAAGGTTTTGGGATTGCGTTCGTAAGAACAAAATCATTCTGCAACCAAAATACACAGGCAAACGCGACCCTGGAAAGAAGCTGGGATCGCGTTCCTAAGAAGGAAAACAGATTGACACAAAATAACACTAGGGAACGCGATCCGGACATGATGGCTGGATCGCGTTTGTTACTTTTTCAGCAACTAAATTCAGACCTGCAACATTCTAGCATGAATTCAAAACCCCAAATCACTAAACTCAGTTGTAATACATGATTTTAACAAGCAAATGGCCTCAAGTATCATCATATAGCATGTTATAACCACAAACCATCATCATCAAGCCCTTAAGTTCATACATGCATTCATCATTCAACCCACCAATAACCTAAACTCAATTTATTCAAATTATAACTTGAAGAACACCATTAATTCCTCCAAAATAAGTATGAAATTAGTTTATCAAAGATCACATCAACAAATTCAAGAACAATTTAATTCCAATTCTCATTAATTTAATCTAATTCAACTCATTCAAGCTCAAACATGAAAATGGGGATAATAACTTACAATCTTAGGTGATGGTGAGAAGATGAAGATGAAGAACAATGTTGAATCAAAAATCACAGCCTTCAATTTGGTTTTGTTTTGTTTTCTTTGATTTTTGCTTAATGTTCTAGAGCATTAGAGAGTATGAACAAAATGGTGGTTGTAGGAAATATGATCGACATTTCCTGTGAACACAGTTCTAATACAGTGTAATAGTATACCCGTTCTAAACCTATTGTCTGGAACCTAAAAACCATTTTGCGAGACAATAAGTTTTTTTATACCGTCAACTAAATTAATTTAAGTCAAGCAATAATTTATTTATCACAATAAGTCATTTGACCATTCGACCTATTAATTTCAATTATTCAAATAATATCAAATATTTCTAAACAAATTAAATAATCAATTAAAATAAGAAATTACCATATTTCTCCTAGGTCCAATATGAGGATGTTACAAATCTTCCCTCCTTAAGGAGATTTCGTCCCCGAAATCTCGCCATGCCCAAAGAGACTAGGATAACATGTCCTCATGCTAGATTCGGTCTCCCACGTAAGGTTTGGCCCCAAACTATGATTCCACTTAACTAGCACCATAGGTGTAACACCCCTAAATTTACTGTTGCGCGGAAGCAAGCTTTGGGTGTTATTAATCAATAATCAAGCACCAAAGTAAAGCAAATGACATCTATATGCAATGTCATATGATAGTACAAAAGTATTACATTGTTGAATCAGTATAACAAGCTTCGAGTTCGAGGATGATTTCCTAGAGATTCTAATACATAACTGATATACAAAAAGTAATGCAAAAGAATCTCCACAAGTTTGTATGCAATGCGACTCGAGCTATCAGTCCTGGGGTAATCCTACTCCGTTTGTGTACCTGAGATATAAAGATAAAAAGGTCAACCAAAAAGGTTGGTGAATCTCACAGGTTTAGTAATAA
Source organism: Pseudognaphalium luteoalbum (assembly GCA_963422505.1). NCBI lineage: Eukaryota > Viridiplantae > Streptophyta > Magnoliopsida > Asterales > Asteraceae > Pseudognaphalium > Pseudognaphalium luteoalbum. The sequence goes on from OY730196.1 coordinate 58,562,134, forward strand.
AGTAATCGTTTATGAACCACAAGTATGTACTAGCATTGCTATCAAGCAATGTAAGTAAATCAGTATGTAAGCACAGTTGCCATGAGCTCATAAGTTGAAGCTTAACCGTGTAATGTGAATATATCACGTACCCCCGTGAGTGCTATCCGCACACTCATATGTAACAAATACTAATATGCCTGTTTCTACGTGTAAATCAGTACGTGGTGGCGCTACCACCCCAGGCAGGGATTGTCAGTCCCAAATGGATCCATTTACTAGTAATCGCGCTTAAGTCCATAACTAACAACTTACGATAGGAGGCTTTCAGTGGATAAAAGTAACTCATGCGTTGTGTGTAAGAAGTAATCAGTTCAGTACATTGTGTTCACGTGTAAAACAGTTGCTAAGTATCTCACCCCAAAGTATAAAAACAGTAAAAGTGGGGCTGTAAGACTCACCTGAGTCTAGCAAACAAGTATAGCGGATGTAAGTCCGTAAGTATGTGTCGGATGTAATTCCGTAGTGTGGTTCTCCGAACCCTGCAACCTTCTGGCGTCCGAAATGCACAAGGTCGTAAGCAAGTAAGTAAGTTGGTGTCATGAAGGATCACCCATGCTAGTTGTCCACTCAACTAGGAAATGTCCAAGTATTTGTTTGTACGTTTGTGATCATTTTGTAAATAAGTATAGCCCGTTGGTGACGGAGGTGTAATAATAATTCAAGTACTATTATTATGTAATTCATTGTGCTTGTATATCTTGTAAGTGTAGTGTTTTATGTATTTAATACTTAGTATAAAAAGTATTTTAAAGTTTCTATTTCGTGCGACAATATGTAACCTGACAATGCCATTCACGGACACTGTTCATACGATAATAATATTCACGGATTTCGTTCATGCGATAATGATATTCACAGAATGTTGTTCATGCGACAATAGGTTCACGGAGCACTGTTCATACGACAATAGCATTCACGGAGTACTATTCATGCGACAATAGCATTCACAGAATTTTGTTCATGCGTCAATAAGGATTGACGGAATTCTTTCAAGTATAAGTGTTAGTTTTTATGCGACAATGAGTATGCATTCACGGAATTTAGTTTTTATGCGACAATATATTCACGGACTATTTGTGATTTTTATCTAAAATAGTAAACGTTATCGAATCGTTCTGAAATTTTTACACAAAGTTCCTACATATGTTATGTACTTCCTGTAATTTTTTATGACTTTTGGAGGTCGTTTGATATTTTATAAAAATTCACGGAGTGTTAGTGTTCAGTTTAATCCGAGATTAGACCACTTCTCATAAATCTAATTTTCTGGAGATATGAGTGTATTTCTGGAATGAGCCAAAGAAGAACTTTTTGTACATAACAAAATTAACAAGATTTCCCAAGTGGTCTCATACGTTTTTGGGGTCTGGAACTCGAGATATGGTCTCAAGAAGTAGGCGGTTTTTACAGCTCGCCGGAACAGTAAACCTAGGTTACAGGAGAAAAATGTTTTCGAGTAGCAAACAGAGTCAAAGAGTCACAAGACTAATTTTGTTGGAAAGATAACTTCTTGTACTACATTTTAGGATTAAGAAACGTCTATTTTGGTGTTGTAATGATTTTTATAAAATTCGTGGAAGTGGAAACAGAATCTGGACAGGAACATAAGCTCATAGTTTTGAGATTTAAATTGCGTTTTGATTACTTAGTTGGACATTAACAAGTTGGATAAGCAACATAACATGATAATATACATATTATAAGTAAAACACTAGAGTTTTGAAGTCTCACAATAGTGTATGAAGAAACGGAGACGGTAGGAGTGATGTACACGCGTAGGCGGTCGTTTTGGTGTCTTCGGCTTCGTTTTTCCTTCAAGAATGAGGTGGTGGTCGATGGTGGATGGTGGTGGTGCAGAGGTGGTGTTCTTAGGCTGGGGAAAACCGACCCCAAGTGACAAGAGGGAGAAAGGGAGGAGTTGAGAGAAGTGTAGGTGAATGAATGATGAGGTATGGTGTGTTGTGTTCATGTGTAGTGTAAGTTAAGTGAGGAGGGTGGCATGGGAGGCCATACCTCCTCATTTGACTGATTTCGGTGGGTCCAAAAAGAGAGTGAGGTGATTAAATCTTGTCCCCAAAGTTGTGTTACGTGCGGTGTTTGTTTACCCGATCGTTTTACGTTTTAATTAATCGTATAACGTTTTATTCAACACGTTTTGTTAACGATTTAAAGCACGATATTTTTACTTGAAGTATTTTATTAAAATACTTAATAATGCGATATAAGATATACTTTGACTTTATTTCGTCCGTCGGGCGCGTTTCACGCATTTTTCGTTGCGTAAAGTTACGTTTTAATAAAACGTATAATCGTGTAATATATTAAAGTAAATATATCAAAGTAAAAAAAATGTTTGTTTGGATAAATCCACATTATTTTTAACAGTTTGTCACCAACGTCCATAGTAAATAGTGTCGGACCTCGTCCGGTTCAAGTGTGTATGTAATTACACAGAAAGTTACATATATTTAGATTAATATAATACCAAATACATGTAATTACAAGTAGTTAGGTACTAATTAAAGTCCTAAATTAGCGGGTGTTACAATAGGAATATCCTTCTTTCGAAGTTTAGTGACCTTACGGTCTAAAAGCTCTACAGGTTCCTCTATGAGTCTCTGACTTTGGTCGACACATAAGTATTGCAATGGAAGAACTTGGGATTGGTCCTCCACATTGCATTTTCTTAGATAGCACACATTGAAGGTATCATGAATACCCGCCAATTCTGGAGGAAGATCTAATGACACCGTTTGATCGTTGACTACTTGTCGTATCCTAAACGGTCCAATGAATCTAGGAGCTAGCTTACCACGCTTCCCAAACCGAATAACACCCTTCCAAGGTGAAACTTTCAAGTAAACCAATTCTCCCTCTATAAATGAAATGGGTCGACAACGCGGATCGACATATTCCTTTTGTCTATCACGAGTGGCTTTCAACCTATCTCTGGAAATACCGCTAAACCAATTGTATAGTACAACGTGAATAAATTAGGGATTTATTGGGTATTATGAAGTGAGGGCTGGATTTATATCATAGATGGGTATGCTTTAATACAAACTGAGTTTAAAAAGGGTTCAGAATGACCCAAATGTGCAACGTGTGTGGAATACCGTAAAACGACCTATTACTTAGTATAGTGCTGGAACCATCTCTGGTGTAGTACAAACACATGCAAGCTACGGAACGGTCATCGGTGTATACACCCTAATTTGCATTAGTGCGCAAGGCATGGAATGTCGTAAAATGTCCTAGTACCTCGTGTAAGTGTCGGAACCATCCTTTGGGAATGGTTCCCATACACCCAAGCTATGGAACGGACGTCGGTGTATACATTCTGAGCAGCACTGGGTCACCCACCAGCTCTGAACCTAACAAACCATCGATGAAAAGTTAACAGACGCTTTCCGAATTAGTTCTTAAATGATCTATTTTGAATTAGAATACTTTATGGTATCAAAGAACGGTCAGAGATTAAATATCGGTCTGTTACCTCATTCATGCGCCCAGGAGTTAACTCCAAGAAGGGTCACTAGTCTTCACAGACTGTGTTGGGGGTAGAGCAGCCTGATCTGATCAGAATCATGACAACCTAGTACTCAGTGACATGCTATCTGAGGAATCAGATAGTAGGGTGCTAGTGTTGACACCATAAAGTACCTAAAACAGTAGAACACAAATACTTAGAAAGAACGTTTTAAAAATAACAAACCCAAACATCATCTCCCTTTTAGGCTAATGAAATCACAACAAACACTCCTCTCCATACTGATTATTACCTATTATTTTATTTTGCTGTTTATTTAGTTTAATTTAGGACCTAAGTAAAAACCCCAAAATCAAATCTCTTGTTTACAAACCCTACTAAATCGAATCGATCGTCTTGACTGCTTGGTTTCACAATACGGTTGATCTTAAGAACGACCTTGAGTCATTACTTGTCGCTAACTACCCTTAGCTATAGTAAAACTTAGGTCCCCAGCTCTATCAATATAAACCACCCGTCCGATCGCACGGTCCTGATTGGGAGGTCAGCAATGACAAGGAAGCGATTCCTTGACCGAACGTCTGGGACCCAATCAGGTTTTTGGCGCCGCTGCTGGGGAATCAATCATAAGACTCTTAGGCATCTTGATGAACTTTTCTATTTAGTTCCACCTGTAAATACCCGTAGTTTTCTTTTTCTTGTTCCAACAAAAAATTCCTTCCCACAATGCACAACGACAATCGACCAGATCGTCCAGGATTGAACCACTTATCTTCACACCTGATCCTAAGTCGATCATCCGAACAATTCGAAAAGAAAGACGCTCTCGCTTCCGACAGATGGCCGCGCGGATCACTCTCGCCGACCACACCAAACCATCTATCGTAGGACGAGGAGGACCCATAAGCTATCCGGTAATCGAAGGCGCATCTTTCGAACTTAAACACCACATCGTTCAACTCATCAAAGACAACTGTCAATTCCACGGTTTACCCCGTGATGACCCCAACGCTCACATCAACAAATTCATTCAGATTTCTAACTCTTACAAGTAGAACGGGGTTGAGCAGGATATAGTTCGCCTATACTTGTTCCCCTATTCTCTCGCTCTACATGCCAAGACATGGTTTGAGGGACTTGAGACCTGCTCAGTCACCTCATGAATGGATATAGCTACCAAATTCCTAACCAAATACTTCCCTCTGTCCAAACAAACCAAGTCCAAGAATGACATCACAAACTTCCACCAAGTTTGTGACGAATCTATCTATACGGCATGGGAACGTTTCAAGATCCTTCTGAAGAAATGTCCAAACCACAAACTCGAAAAGATTGCCCAGTTATGCACGTTCTACAATGGTCTTGTTCCAAACCATTGCATCACCCTTGATGCCGCTGCTCAAGGCAACTTCATGCAACTCACGGATGGAGAAGCTTGGAACTTGATCGAGAATATAACGATGCACCATCACGACTGGAAGACAGATGAGCAATCCTCATCACTACCTCTATCCTCCTACAACCAAATCCAACCTGAGACAATCAAATACTTGAGTGAGCAGATTGAGTCGTTGACAAATAGCTAGGAGAGCTAAAGAAGCAACCACAGCAGATCCACCAAGTTCAGGCTTGCCAGAACTGTGCTCACCTTCCCATCGAAGAATATCAAGTTGAGTATGAAGATCCAGCTGACGGCACGGTCTACTACACACAATTTCCAGCTCGACCACAAAATCCGCCTGGTTTCGCACGAACTTCTCCACCTAGGACACGAGGCACTCAATTTCCTCCACGAAACACCCAACCAACCTTCCAACCCAAATATCAACCAAGATACCCAACCTACACACAACAACCCCAACTTACCTACAACCAACCCTTATCCGTAAACGCACCAGATGTCAGCCCACCTAGTGATACCACAAAGACCATTGTGCCTATCACTAGTCAAGATGATAATCTCACCAAATTTATCGAGGGTCATACACAATTCATTCAGAAAACCACCGCCAAACAAGACCAGACTGACTTGTTCCTTAGAAACCAACTCTCGGTTCTTAAAAGCCTTGAGAACCAAATCGGTCAGTTGGCTCAGCGTCTTAACCCTAGACCATAAGGAACCCTTGCAAGCAATACCATTCACAACCCACACGTAAAAGAGGCCAAACAAGTAACCTCCAATGACCCAAAGGTGGCACCGAGCCAGCCTAATACTTCTTCTCTGATAAAGAAAGAATCTCCTGTCCCAAAGACAGTTGAGACACCATCCATACCCACTCCTGCTAGAGAAGTGAGAATCCCATTCCCTAATCATCTTAAGCAAATGTATAAGGTTAACTCCTTCAAGCTAGATGCTAAATTCTTAGACATCGTGTCTAGAATTCCTACCAGTGCCAAGCATATTAGGCGAATGCTTTCCACCAAAGATAAGACACCCGACGTATCTACTATCCCGCTGAATGTGGAATGTTCAACCGTCGTAAGCAACCTGCCCGAAAAGTTAGGAGATAATGGTCGTTTTACCTTGCCCTGTTCTATCTATCAGTCATGCGTGATTCGCTGCTTGGCCGATCTTGGAGCCAGCATCAATCTCATGCCTTACTCTCTATACGTCAGATTAGAATTAGGAAACCTTAAGCCTACAAAGATGAGCGTGCAACTTGCCGATCAATCGATCTGATATCTACGAGGAATAGCCGAAAATATAATGGTTAAGGTTGATAAATTCTTTTTTCCCACTGACTTCGTTGTGATGGATATACAGGAAGATATCAATATACCAATCATCCTAGGCAGGCCTTTCATGAACAATGCCCGTGCTATCATTGATGTATACTCGCAGACTATAAGCCTTCGAGCCAACGGAAAAACCCCCTTTTGTCGTCTCTGGTCGTATGGTTTAGGGTTTGTCAAAGTTATCAAGTGAAAACCCTAAAATCGGACTTAAATGGCTGAAAAAGTCATCCATACGGCGTATGGATGTCCATACGGCGTATGGATGTAAAAGCCCATAAATCCAGCCCGCGATAATAGGTTTCAGCCCAGTTTTCAATCCATACGCCGTATGGATGTCCATACGGCGTATGGATGCAATTTCAGAAAAAAATGGAAAAATCGAAAGTTGTAGCCCTCTTTGTTAGCTAAATTCTCCAAGTTGAATTACCCCAATCGGAGTTCGTATGAAGAAGTTATGCCAAAAATACTAACAGCGTGCAGAAAATTCAGCATTTACACTTTTCTTTCATTTTCAGCTCATCTTTCATTCTTTTTCTGATTCGAGCTTCATTTACACTTCAATCCAATCCTCTCATGTCTATCTTCACTCTTTTAGCAACTTTTCTTCACGATTTAGCTCATTTTCCGTTCCTTTTCAATCTAAGCACCGATTAAACTCCTAAATGTAAATATGAACAAAATTAGTATCTTATTCATATTAAATGCATAAGAAACCTATCAAACACAGGGGTAATTAGTAGTATAATTTAGTACATTTTGGCGTTTGTCATCCGCTCCATCCACCTGCGTGCATATCCAGTTATTCCTGATCCTCCTCTCGATATCATCCAGGTTCAGGTCGTCTCTTCCCATGAAGGAATGATCAGTGCTCTCGAAAGATTTGAGGATGATTTTCATATGATCATGGCTATCATTAGAGACTCAACTAATGAGTACACTCCGAGACAGAGAGAGTTAATCAAGGAAATCAATGCTGAGTATATTGTCTATCGTGCTAATAACTCTAGGAGTCCTCAATTTCTACAAAACTGCATGCATGCCTTCGCTGAAGATCTAGCTAGTCAGCTTCTGCAAGAACACCATATTGATGAGACACCTGCTGCACACGAGCTAGAGTTCTTCGAGGAACAAAAAGTCATATATGGCAAGGTTTATGAAGCCCTAATCAGGTCCGCATTTCCATATTCTAACCAACAGATGAGTTTGCTACATTCTTACAGGTATAATTTGGATTATGCATCTGGGAACCTTGAGGAGGAAGTAGACATTCAGATGATGAATGATCTTAGAATATTGATGGATTCTATAGCCGATAACGAAAATATTGATGATACCTCACCACATAGGTTTTACATCGAATGCATCATTGAACATCACGCCCACAAGATTATTGAGAGGCTCGAATACGTGAGTTTTGACGAAAGGACGCATGCCATCCCTTCTTCCATCCCAAATGGAACAATGGTCGACACTGCAAACTTTGTCATGTAACGTCTCTCAGAGATCTTTGGTACTGTTCCTCCAGAAGAACCCAGGCAGCTATTTCATGACGGTCTACGTGAAGTCTACTACAGAATCGTAAACATCTTTAGGAACTCTGACCTCACGTACTCCAGTCACCAAAACCAGCTTCTCCAGGGTATTCAAGAATCCGTCCATACACTAAGAAGATACCCAGACAATCATGAAGACATACATCTATGCTTCTTCGGTTTCATGGATTCTTTAAGGAGAGAACGTCCTGAGCGTGAGGTTGTCAGATCCAATGAGACCCTCGTCTTTGATCCCAACGGAGTCATCTGAAAGTCAGTCGATGATATCACTTGGAATCTTCTTCACTTGCAAAGGGTAGCTGAAAAACACTTTGACAACTTCCCTCTCCTCCCAAACATCACTCAGGTTATCACCTGCCACTTCTTGAGATTCTATTCCAGGGTCCCACCTTCCAGCACCATTGGCCCTGGAAGTTCCACCACCCACTGATTATGAAGGAAGGAAAGTCGAGCTCTCGACTCTAAAAGCAGCGTTGTTGGTGCATCTTAGTGTGTCTGTCAGTTGGTCTAAGTCTGTAATGCGTTTGATATGCAATTACGTTAGTTATAACGTTTGTATTAATTACATTTTGTGTTTTGGCGACACAAGGGTTTTGTGTCGCATAAGTTAACTTAGCGACACAACTTGTGTCGCATGATTCGGCTTGGCAACACAACTTGTGTCGCATAGATCAGATTAGGTTTTGAGTATAAATAGACGAGTTCGGCTCAGTTGTTAGGGTTGACGAACCTAGGTATTCTGAGAGCATATTGTACTCGAGTTATTGAATATAATCTGATCGGTACTTGTTTGAGTATTAATATACTTTCTTGTTTGTGTTGTTTAATCGTTTAACGTTTATATATTCAATCTTTGGATTCCGCACGTTGATTGAATATTAGGGTTCAGTTAGGTCCGACTACAGGGGTCCTACAAGTGGTATCAGAGCCAAAATCTAAGGATTTGGCGTTATTGAATCCATTTTGATACGTTTATCAGTTAAAACAACTTGTTTTTGGTTAAAATCTTCAAAGAAAGGTGCTTCAAATTTGGTTTTTATGTCTTCTGGAAGATTTTGGGTTTCTTGTTCGTCATTCATTCGTGAAAATTCATTAGGTTTACGAATTTTATGAATTTTAGGGTTTCTTGATTGCTGCTGTAGCCGTTTCTGCGACACAAGCAGCGACACAAAATTTTGTGTCGCGATTAGGGTTGGTGCGACATAACTTTTCTGTCATTCTTTGTTCCTTGCGACATAAGCCTTTAAGTAGGCGACATAATTTTGAGACATAAGCCTTTAAGTAGGCGACGTAATTTAGCGACATAAGCCTTCACTTAGGTGACTCAAGCTTGCGACATAAGACACGGTTTTCTTCTGTCGCTATCATTTTGCGACACAACCTTTGTGTCGCTAGACACTTTGGAACTTAGCATCTTCCGCGACATAATCTTTGTGTCGCTTGATCCTTTTGCGACACATAGTTGTGTCGCATAACAGTTTGTTCTTTGTGTCTTTGATTATTTTGCAGGTACTTCAACATGTCATCATCTTTAGCACATTCTATTCAATCAGTTGGAGCTATGTTGAAACATAATAATGAGGTTGGATCAGGAAATAAGCCTCCTATGTATATGCCAGGAATGAGTTATGCTGATTGGCGTCAACGTTTTGAATCATATGTTGGCCTCAATGATCCGGAAATGATGATATATTTAGTGGAAAGATATGAACGTCCTCAAAGAACCGGCGTCTTTAATGGCCCAGTTCCTGAAAAGTCAATTAAATCCATGACTCCTAAGGAACGTAAGGCATTTGACATGGAAAGAAAAACTCATTCTGCAATCACCATGGCATTGCCTCAACCTATCATGAGACAATTGAGGCAACATAAGATTGCTTATGATCTATGGAAAGCTTTTGAGAAGAAGTGTGGTGGTAGTGACCAGTATAAGAAGAAGAAAATTGATTTGATCAAGAAACAGTATGAAGTCTTCGATATGCTACAAGATGAATCATCGGAAGATCTGTGCAGCAGATATTCTCAATTGGTCACTGAATTATTGGAAGGAGGTGTAACTCTGGAAAGGACAAATGTGTATAAGAAACTTCTTGATTCACTTCCCAAGAAGTGACATACTCGTGTCCTTTTAATGGAAAGAGATGAGGATATCATGGATATGGAGCTCGAAGATCTTATAGGTCACATTGAGGCAGAGCTTCTTGAAATGCAGAGAAAGGAGACCAAGGCCACTTCTCATCTCCAAAATCCAAAGCTGTATGGTGTAGATGTTCCAGTATCAGCAAGTAAGGCTACGGGTACCGCATTTATCGCTAGCAAAGCTAGTGGAAATGTAACTACAAATATTCCATCAGGTGGTACCTATTTTGAAAGTTCAGGAACGTCATCTGGTGAAGAATATTCTTCCACTTTTTCGGCATTTCTAGCCTCTGCTCATGATTTTACTGATGAAGACTTTGGTCAAATTGATCAAGAGGAATTGGAAAGGTTAGACCTAAAATGGAACATGGCGATGCTGACAAGAAGGGTAAAGAACTTCTTGAAGAAATCTGGGAGAACTTCTGTGAATGATCCAGGTGAAAAAGGCTTGGGTTTTAATAAAGGAAAGGTGAAGTGTTACAAGTGTCAGAACTATGGACACTTTGCTCGTGAATGTGAGAAGCATAAGACTCCACCTTCGGGTCTTACCAAACCTTCTCCAACTAAGGCTGAAGAGAAAGCTATGGTGTCAGCTGCTTTGATCCTGACTGAGACTTCATGGGACAACAGCTGGCCAGATGCAGCTGAAGATGAAGAAGAAAACACAGCTCTCATGGCCGAAGTTCATGAGGTATATGAAGAACCTTTATGTTGTGTTTCATGCATTAAACTTACTAACCAGTTTAACAGGTGTAGAGAGGACAACGAACCCCTTAATGCTACTATCGCGCAATTAACAGAAAATAATGAAATGTTAAAAGAAAGCTATAAGGCATCGGAAATGAAATTAAAAGCTGTTTTTGAAGAAAAGAAAGAATTGAAAGCTAAATTTTTTGAACAGCAAGATGAAATTGGAAGTTATGTTGATATGCTAACTTTCGTTATAAAGGATCTTGTTGAGTCCCAAGCTGAAGTTCTTACTTTAAATCGTATACTATCAATCTTTTCAACGTCCTCTCTCGTCTTTGATGAAATTCTTCAGAAACAAAGGACAGATACTAAAAGTAAGGCAGGACTTGGTTATCACCATGTCCCACCTCCAAAAGATTATCTACCTATGCCTGAACAGGAAATCATCAAAGATTTTATGCCTACTATTCCTAAAGTAGATATAAAACCTGTTAGGCCAGTTAGGGTAAACATAAGTAGGCCTGAGCTTGGTAAAGTAGGACTTGGTTTTCACCATGTCCCACCACCGACAGAGTATCATCCCATGTCTGATCAGGAAGATATGGTTGAAAATGTTAAAGATGAGTCTCAAAAACCTGTAACTAGTATGCCTGAGACAGTTAAGGCATCGACTAGTGAGCCTGAAAAATTAAAGGCTCAAAAGGTTGACTCCATTAAGAAGCTTGATGTCAGGGCTGAGCCTTTTAAGCCCATGACTAATGAATCTGTTAAGAAACCGGAAACTAAGGCTGAGCCTATTAAGCCTATTGAAGTTTCCAAGTCTGAGAAACTTAGTGATAAGTCTATTCCTCCAGCCAGTTTGAGGGAGGAAATTGAGATTGAGGATATAACCGATGAAGAATACGGTTATTTGAAAAGGAAGAATGTAACCAACGACCATCATATCTTCACCAGTGAAGGTTATGATGAGATTTATAAAATGAAAGGTAAAGCCAAGGCTGAACCTACAAAGAAGATTTTTCAACCAGATAATCACAAATCTACTAAAAAATCTTCTAAAAATTATTCACAAGGTTCAACTTCTGCTTGTACACATCAGTGTACATGCTCAGGACATGCATCCTTTGGCTGAGCTCAAAGGTTCATACCTCAATCTCATGACAGTTTTGAGCAACGATCTTGTTTCTACTAAACGAAATAAGGTCATCTGATAAATAAGTGCCCATTGCTTGCTAAAAAGTACGGTCGTAGGGCAGCTACTCGAACCTCACAATTTCAAAAATTTTCTCATAAATCCATGAGAGGTTCTGCAGTTCCACCACCTACTTCTGAGAATAACAGTATTGAGCCAAACAAAGTTAAACATGATAAGCTCAATATTGTTAACAACCAACTAACCAAACCTCAAAAGGTTTGGAAGATCAAGGAGTCATGTTCTGACTCTTCATCTGACAATGATACATCAGGCAATGATTTCGATTTGCTAAAAAATAAAATTCTGACTGATGTAATCATTGTGGATGATGCTACTGGGTTACCCAAGTCTGTAAAGCCTTGGGTCTCCCTTACTAATTGATTTTTATGTTTGTGATGTCGCAGCAATCTGAAGCAGTTCAAAATAGTATATGGTATATCGATAGTGGTTGCTCGCGACATATGACAAGCGACTTATCTCTGCTATCTGAAGTTAAAGATTACAATGGGGGATATGTTGCTTTTGCCGGTGATAAAGGAGGAGTTATAACTGGACAGGGTACCCTCACTAATGGGCAAGTGAGTATTAAGAAAGTCAACTTTGTGGAACAGCTTACCCACAATCTGCTCAGTGTGTCACAAGTGTGTGACAAAGAGTACACTACGACATTTACCAAAACTGAGTGCTGTATATTGAAACCAGGATATGTTATTTTTGAGGATTGGGTGCTACTGAGGGCACCTCGGCAAAAAGACACGTATATTTTGGATATGAAGACTGTTGAAACAACTCAACATACGTGTCTACTTTCTAGAGCTCCTGAAAAAGAATCACTACTTTGGCACAGACGTATGGGTCACTTGCACTTCCGGAAGATGAATTATTTGGTGAAGCATGATCTTGTGCATGGAGTTCCGAAGCAATCCTTTAGAATTAATGATCATTGTGTTTCTTGTCAAAAAGGGAAACAACACAAGAAATCCCATAGGATAAAAGTGGTAAACTCTGTTTCAAGTCCATTGGAGCTATTACATATGGATCTCTTTGGACCAGTAAGTAAGAAGAGTATGGGAGGTTCTAAATACTGCTTGATAGTAACTGATGATTGCTCTCACTTTTCGTGGGTGTATTTCTTATCTACTAAGGATGAAGTTCCTGAAATTCTCACTTATTTGTTTGATAAGCTTGAGAACCTGTGCATTTTGTCAATCAAGAAACTGCGATCGGATAACGGGACTGAGTTTAAGAATTCGACAATTGAGTTGTACTGTCTAAGAAAAGGCATTGATCATCAATTCAGTGCTGCACGAACTCCTCAACAGAATGGAGTTGCTGAACGTAAAAATAGGACACTCATTGAAGCCGCACGAACAATGTTGGCAGACTCCAAGTTGCCTATCTCTTTCTGGGCTGAAGCGGTTAATACCGCTTGTTATATTCTTAAACAGAGTTTCTGTGGTTAAAAAGCACAATAAAATGTCTTATGAGCTCCTTAATAATTGGAAACCTTCGCTACAGTTTCTTGAACCTTTTGGTTGTCCCTGCACTATTATGTACACAAAAGAGAGAGTTACTAAATTTGGAGCAATGTCTAGTGAAGGTTTATTTTTGGGTTTTTCAAATAACTCTCCAAATAAATGTGTGTACAATTTGGCAACTAAGCGCATGGAAGAACATTTTGAAGTCACGTGCTTTCGATATTCTGAAAATCCGGAGGGAAAGGGATCATCACACTTGTTTAATTATGAAGCAATTTTTGACTCATTCAATCTTCCTAATGAAGATGATGAGGTTGATCAGGTAGTCACACTGCTCCATGGCCTTGATTTGTCTTCCAATACTTCACAACCATCAATATCAAAGACACCGACTGCTTCTGCTACTCCACCTCCTTCTCAACCCAATGCTGATGTTCCTGAATCATCAACAAGAAATCAAGAAACAAATACTGATGTTTCTGAGTTGTCTGATGATGAAAATGAACCGCTTGAGAATACGTGGGAGTTTGATTTGGCACAGGAAGCTGATTTCACAAACTTGGACTGTGTCATTGTGCCTGACGAGATTCCAAGTTCTCGTATCAATAAGGACCATCCAGTGGAGAATATTATCGGTCCTTTGGATAAGGGGATTCAGACACGAAGTCAAGTTAACGCTGTTGAAAATCCTACATCCCCTTCTGACTCTTCTGAGCCTGTTTCTCTTACATGTCTTGCCGCAGAGGTCAAATCGTGCTTTCTATCTCAGGTGGAGCCTAAACGGACAGAGGATGCTTTGAAAGATCCACACTGGGTTGAAGCAATGCAAGAGGAGTTGCAGCAATTCAAAAAGCTGCATGTTTGGGAATGGGTGCCATTACCTAAGGGTGCACATCCTACAGGCACTCGATGGGTTTATAGAATCAAGAAAGATGATCGAGGAGTTGTTATTAGAAACAAAGCACGGCTAGTAGTTCAAGGCTTTCATCAAGTAGAGGGTTTAGACTATGATGAGGTTTTTGCTCATGTTGCAAAATTGGAGTCGATTCATATCTTTTTAGCCTTCGCGTCTTCCAAGGAATTTATTGTTTATCAGCTTGATGTGAAGAGCGCTTTTTTGTATGGACAGGTTGATACTGATGTCTATGTGAAGCAGCCTCCTGGTTTTGAAGATCCTTTGCATCCGAAATATGTCTGTAAACTCAATAAGGCATTGTATGGTTTGCATCAGGCGCCAAGACTGTGGTATGAGAGGCTTGCCACTCATCTAATTAAGAATGGATTCGAAAGAGGTAGTATTGATGGAACTCTATTCACAAAAAGAGACGGAGACGACTTGTTACTGGTACAGGTGTATGTCGACGATATCATTTTTGGTTCTACAAAAGATTCCATGTGTAAAGACTTCGAACATCTCATGAAGTCTGAATTTGAGATAAGTGCAATAGGGGAACTTACGTTCTTTCTGGGTGTACAAGTTGAGCAGTCTGCCAAAGGAATCTACATTCATCAGTCCAAATATGTTACTGATATGTAGACTAGGTATGACTTGCTTAACTGTATGACCTATGGCACCCCCATTGAAATTAATCACAATCTCGGGCCGGCCACTGATGAAGAGGATTGTAAAGAAAAGGACTATCACTCAATGATTAGTTCTCTCATGTATCTGACCGCTTCAAGGTCGGACATTGTATTTGCTGTGTCTATCTGCTCCAGATATCAAGCTAGGCCAAAGGTTTCTCACATGAAAGCAGTAAAGCGCATATTTGGTTACCTCAAATATAGACCAACTCTTGGTCTATGGTACTCCAATGAAAAATCATTTGCACTCACTGCTTACTCAGATTCTGATCATGGCAGCTGTAGCATAGATAAGAAGTCAACAACTGGTGGATGCCAGTTCCTTGGATCGCGTTTGGTCTCGTGGCAGTGCAAAAAGCAGACTACAGTGGCTACTTCCACTGCGGAGGCTGAGTATGTTGCTGCGGCTAGTTGCTGTTCCCAAGTTCTGTGGATTCAACATCAATTACGTGATTACGGGTTACTTCTTACTATGACTCCTATACATATTGATAATACTGCTGCTATTTCTATTACACGCAATCCCGTGCAGCATTCTAGGACTAAACACATAGAACTTAGGTTCCACTTCATACGGGATTGCTATGAGAAACACTTATAGACCTTGTCCACATAGATACCCTTAAGCAGAATGCTGACTTATTCACCAAGGCCTTTTCTCGTGCCCGATTTGATGAACTAGTCAACATGATTGGTTTACGCTTCTTTCAACTTAAGAAGTAATTTTTTGGACTTGGACTATTGTTTTATTAAAAAAAAAATGCAACAACCATTCTTTATACTCTTTAGTATTAAAGAAATGCACGGTTGCAACATTTGTAAAAAGACGTTTAGTTGTGTCTATAAACAACTAGGGAAATGATAGTACATTAGGGTACATGCACAAAATGGAAATTCTAAGGTTTATCCTTGATGTATCAGTAGGTTTATCTAGCATACTTACCACAACGTTCATAAACATTAGCTTCATCATATGATGTACTGGTAGGCATGATACACCGGTCTTTGAGCTATTAAAAAGCAGTTCTAATACATGTTTATTATCATGTGGTCAACACCCTGTGATGTATGACTAAGTGTCTTAATTCCTTAATACTGCTTGACAAACTTCCATTTTAGTTTGTAATACGAAATCATTTGGGGGTATATACTTCTTGTTTCCTCTGTTGTACGTAAGTACAGACCTGGTCTCAATTTGTATATACTTAAAAGTTTAGCAAACGCAAGTCAATGAACTTGAAAAAGTCTTAAATCATAAGATACCTAACAAGGTCGCCAAAATGGTTTGACCAAGTCTGGTTTTGCTTACACATGAATCAAGCTATGCCGCTTTGTTGGACGTTTGTACAGACCTGTCACCGTTGACTTGATTCTTAAAAACTATTTTCCTCTATTCTGTCTATCTTGGAAGATATGTCCTTGTCTAAATTATAGGGGTATGTCTATGGTGGGGACCACAGATAACTATTCATACTCACAACAAAAGGTTCGCTCATAGACGCAGATGTAACATGTTTAGGTGGTCAAATAATAACAGTAATCATCTTGAAATAATATTTATAAAAGGTGTTCTAAATATGCTAAGTAAATTTAAAGAGGACAAATATACTGATAATCGAGATAACACTTATTATTTCCTAATAATTGCATGTTATCCTAATATGATCCCTTAGCAGATAAAACAACTACGTCACCAAAAAGATAACTAATTTAAGCTTCATTTTAGGTTTAGTAATTAAGTTATTTTAGTTAATGTTACTTTCAATTTTTGTATATTTATTTTCACAAGTCCATAAGTTACTCTTGAATCGGGTTACGAAACTTGCAATTAAAAATTCAAGTTTTCTGGGTTATGCGACATAAATAATATCTTGCGACATAACTTATGTCGCCTTTTATGTCGCTTGTTATGTCGCTAGGTTGGGCTGAGGTATAAATACCCCACTCTAGTCGCTTTCCTTGTTTTCAAACTTTGCGACACAAAACCAAAAACCTGCGACATAAAAATCTTTTTAGCGACACAAAAGCTCCGGTTGATTTTTTCTTCTGATTTCGATCGTCTGGTGTTTTTCTTCGCAATCGATCACTTGCTTCTTGTTCACCTACTTCTACTCGATCGATAGGTACTAATTTCACCCTATTTTACCGTATATTTAAGATTTAATCGATGATTATAGTTACGGGTTTTAGGGATTTAGGGTCTTGGGTTAATTCGACACGAACAGTTTACTTTTAGATGTTAATATCTATGTTTTTGTGCTCCTTGTTTGATGTCGTACCCTAGGGTATGGCTCGTTTACGAAAACCCCAAATTCGGGTTTAGGGTTTCTGGGTTGGGGCTTGTTGTTCGTCACTGCGACATAACCTGCGACATAAGCTTTTATGTCGCATGATTTCTGAAATCAATTTATGTCGCTGACATTTGCGACACAATAATTTATGTCACTGATAATTGCGACACAACTATTATGTCACTTACACTAATACGACATAACTTATGTCGCTTATCTCAGTTTGGCCTATTCCTCACTTCCGTCCAATTTTTGTATAGCCATGGCAGGTGATTTCGTTCAGGACAATGGTGTTTCACTATCCTGTGTTCACTGCTTCTGCCCAAAGACTATCATGTCTTGCACTTCCGCGACTTCGAGGATCACCTTTCAGTCATGGAAGATTTTGTGCTTTCAGAAGTCGTGATAGCATTCTTGCTTGATCGACTACCTTTTGTTTTTGATGGTCTGGTGGGATCCCCTCATTATCCTGGATCTTTGCCTACCCTTGTCTTGAATTTTGGCCTTTATGTATTAATAGTATCCGAGGATACTATCTAGGTTTACGGTTTAGGGTTTAGAATGTGATATTTTGTAATCATAACAATGTAATTGTCTATGTTATTATCAATTAAACCCTAAATTGTGCAAATTAGCTTTCTTTCCTAGCTATATATGTAATTTTTGTGCTCTGGTGTGCGACACAATATTTATGTCGCTTCATCTCTGCGACACAAATTGTCTATGTCGCATAAATTCGATTTAATGGCAAAAAGCGACACAACTCTTTCCGTCGCATCAGCGATTAGCGACACAATTCCTTATGTCGCTTAACTTTGAAAATCAATTTTAGTTCTGAAAGCGACATAAGTTCATTATGTCGCAGGATTCCTGCGATACAAATCTCTGTGTCGCATAAAACAGAATTTTAAATTGATTTATTTTTTTCGATTGAATCTGCATACGCTAAATGTTTTCGAGTTTTATTGTTATACTTTATACAGCAATGGCAGATGGTGATGTTCTTTGGGAACCATGTCACAACATCGTGGCATTTTTGGATGATTCAAATGAGACGGCTACTCCGTACAGGCCAATGGTGGCATTTCTACGCCGGTCTCGTATCTATACTGCTATCACCGCGACCACCAATATTTACAAGGATCAGGTGGGTCCATTTTGGGAAAATGCGGTGATCAACTCCGAGTTGCCATTTACCATGATTATCTACACTCTGGGCGATCGTCAACTCATCATCTCGGAACAGGTTATTTGGGACTTCTTCCAGTTTGGTGATACTCCTGAGATGCCCACTCTGTTTGGGAATGAGTTTATTGTCGGGGCTACGACCCGCATCGGTTATCCAGTGGTGCCAAATGATCAATACCGAAAGGCGAATCTGCCTAAGGTTTGGAGATACTTGATGCATGTGCTTATCGTCTGCCTTTCTCCTCGTAAGGCTGGTTTTGACGGTATCAGTTATTCTACGGCCTCTGCCATGTTTGCGTTGGTCTACAATAAGCCCTTCAACTTTTCAGGGTATATCTTCAGGGTGATGGTCGACAACGTTAATGCAGGGGACAAGCGTTGGAATCTATATCCATGCTTCATTAAGCTTTTTCTTGATACTCAGCTTCCCGGCCTTCCACAAAATGCTCGAGAGCACCTGCGTCCCACTCCCATGAACGTCCGAATCTGAATGGTTTGTGCGGCAGGTGCGAACACGAATAGCAACTTTCCGTTGTTTGGGCATATAGTTGATGAAGCTTATGTTGCGTCGCCCAACAACGGTTTTATAGATGTTTTGGCTGCATCTGGGCAGCAACCTCAGGAGGAGGAATTACACCTCCATGAGGCACAGATACAGGTTGATGACCTGTTACAGGAAATTGACAATTTTCAAGCTGGAGGACAGGCTGATCAGCCTAATCTTGAGGATCTAGTTGCTGAAGATTCGGATGGAGGTTCTACTCCTGAGACTTCTCTGAGGGTTGTCCCTTTGGAACATGCGTTGCACAATATTCAACGGTGTGAACCACGTCGGTTCAAACGTATTCAGCGTCATATTCGTCAGGGCACGACATCCGTGCGCCCTGATCATGGAAAATGACCACGCAGCACCGATCTCACTGATGAAGATTGGGTTCCACCCCATTCTATTCGTCGTACTTCTACTTCATCTTCGAGGCCACGGGTCGACATTCCCCATGTTGAGGTTCCAATTCAACCTCTACTTTCGGTCATACAAGAGCTTTTGAAAAGGATGGATGAGATGCAGCAGACCATGGACAATCAAGCTCAATTGATTCAGTCTCAGGCATCGGTTTTGAAGGTTCAAGCTGCGCAGATTAAAGCGTTAGAAGAAATGGCAGCTTTAGTTCTTACTTTGAATTCTAGGGTTTTAGAATTAGAATCGCTAGCTGCTGTTCTGGGGAGTCAGGCCTGCGTGCCATAGAAACAACATCTAGGGCTTCAGCCGGAACACAAACTGATGATGTAAATGATAATGTAAACATTTCTGATGATAATGAATCTCTTCGTTTGGATTATTTCTCGGTCAACGATATTCCAGGTCAACCAAGACCACTAGCTGTAGATTATTCAAATGCTAATCTATCTTTTATTCAGCGAATGGTTAATGAGGAAGGTCAGACATCTGAACCTGAATTTGAGATCAATGATGATGTTGAGATTGAAGAAGAGGAGATGCGTTCTGATGAATTCTATGATGATGCTCCGACAATCGAGACTGATTCTTCAGAAGATGAAGCAGAGCCAGCTGGAACTTCACAAAATGTTCCAGAGACTACTCCGGCTTCTGAAACTGCTTCTACATCAACTTCTGAACGACCGGTGATAAGTTTTATTCCTGGTGAACCTATTCCTGTTACTTGCAAGACATATAAAGTTAGTGGGAATTACACAGGAATTATCAAAAGCTGGAAAACCTACAAAGGTATTTTCATGATTAAGAGAAGCGATGGTATTCAGTACTTTAAAAGATCATTCAAGAAGCTGAGTACGTTGCCGAATGGAGAAATAAATCGTGTAGCTCAACTGGAATTGATAAATCCAACCAGAGATTCAAGAGCTGATTTTGTACAGACGGTTTTGCATCGTGAAGTGAAGAGTAAAAGATATAACTTTATCAAACCGATGCTTGGAACGAGATTTATATTCAAGAAGAGACTTGATCCAGTAACAAGATAGCCAATCTGCAAAGTACATTATCCGCCAGCTGATTGTTTGACTGAGATTCCGCTTGAGACAGTTCCCTTTAACTATCTTAGAAGATTTCATCATTGGGAACTTAATCCACATACGGGCAAAGCTGTTTTTATATTTGTTCCAGAATCTGAGCATCCAGAGACGACTTCATTATATAGTTTGAAGAAAGCTCAATTCAAAGTATTTGATCCTATGAGTTTGATTAATATGTCACAGAAAGACTTGCGGAAATTGTTTGATAATCCAATTCGCTTCAACGTAAGAAATGTTGTGAATTCGATTCTTGCCAGACAATTCCAAAAAGTTGTGACTGTGTGTGTTACGCATGAAATTCATGCTGGAGGCAGGTTTCCTGAAAGCTGGGTTTAATTGAAGAAATTTTGAAGACCAAGCGGAAGACACCGGGGAGATTGTTGGTGCATCTTAGTGTGTATGTCAGTTGGTCTAAGTCTGTAATGCGTTTGATATGTTATTACGTTAGTTATAACGTTTGTATTAATTACATTTTGTGTTTTGGCGACACAAGGGTTTTGTGTCGCATAAGTCAACTTAGCAACACAACTTGTGTTGCATGAGTCGGCTTGGTGACACAGCTTGTGTCGCATAGATCAGATTAGGTTTTGAGTATAAATAGACGAGTTCGGCTCAGTTGTTAGAGTTGACGAACCTAGGTATTCTGAGAGCATATTGTACTCGAGTTATTGAATATAATCTGATCGGTACTTGTTTGAGTATTAATATACTTTCTTGTTTGTGTTGTTTAACGTTTATATATTCAATCTTTGGATTCTGCACGTTGATTGAATACTAGGGTTCAGTTAGGTCCGACTACAGGGGTCCTACAAGCGTTTCTCGGGAGGCAACCCGAGTAATAAAACGTGTGTTGATTGTGTGTTAATAAATGAAGAAAATCTCTGAATATCCTTCACACTTGGATATACCTCAAAAATATTTTAAAGTCACAACTCATCTTTTGCAAAAATCACTTGTCTCAGATAAATTGGAAACACTTTTCAAAAATTAGTTCATAAGTTTCGATCATTTGAGGTACTTGCATACTACTTTTATGCATTATGCTCGAACTCGTTTAAAAATATATGTTCTACAAAATGATTTGTTATAGAAAACATCTTTTCAATCTGAGACAGTGATTCTCTTTTATTGCAAAGATATGAAGTTGAGAGTTAAAAGGTATATCCAACATGCTCACACTTAAGAGATTGATTCACAAATGATGGTTGAAATGGAAGGCAAGGTTCTCATTTAAAGGCAATCCCCCTAAAAGCCGAATAATCCTCATGGAGCTGCTGCAAAAGAAAGACTTTTCTATCGGCACATATTCAGATCTTCAGCTTTTAGCTATTTGGGGAGTTTCTTCATCCTTTCTCTGTTTCTATCTTTTTGCTTTATTAAGTACAATTAATTAATAAAAGTAATCTATACCATATCCTAAGCTTATCACTAAGTGTGGGATTCCAACCCAAAATTAACACTTGAGAAACATTTTCTTATATGTTTAAACTCTAAGTGTGGGATTTTACTTCCAATAAAATCTCCATTAAAGAAAACATTAGGGACAATGTTCCTCTAAGTGTGGGATAGCGGTATAGAATACCTTAGATTGATTTTTGTGTGTCTAAATAGCAACTCAGAAAATGTTCCTCACTTTAAAAATCAATCAAAAATTTTAATTTTTTTGCATAAAACCAAGAAAAGCATGAGCTTAACTTCGACAATAGATAGCTACTCATTCAGTTAGCTCTGCGATTTCTTTGAATTTTAATATTTCCGAGAGGAGCTATTTTAAATATGAGTAAGTTATTTTGGAAAGTAGTGTAAATAAGGTAGGAATTTCTTAAATTAAGAAATGATAATTTTAGGGGTATGCATTCATTTTAAATGCTTCACTATTCATTTGTTGTGTGTGCCGATGTATGCATTTCTGAATTAGAACTTGCTCCTGGTATGCATTTCGAGACCACATTAGTAGAGTACCATACGCGGTATAGGTGCAATAAAATGGCATTGACATTCCCTAGGAAATAAACCCATTTTCTCATATCTCTTCAAGCCTAACCCTGCCGATACTCATTTTTAGTATCGGTGATCCGCTTAGTAAACCCTGTTGAGCCTTAACCTTTTCGTTTCTTGAAAACCCTTTATTAAAATCCCATCCACCTCCATACCCACCAAAATATTATCTTGGAATTTTTAAATTTTGGAAAATGCTATTTAGATATTCTTTTTGCTTTCACTTAAAAATCATAAATCTCGTGTTTTACTCAAAATTTCTCGTGTGCGTTTCAACAATCAAAATCTCAAAAAAAATCGAGAAAGTCTGAAGGTGTGAAAAATTGACACCAAGTAAAATTCAAAATGTCAAAAGATTGAAAAAATGAAAGAAAGAAAGGATCTCAAAAGGTAGAAAGAAAAATAAAAATCCCTTAGAAATTCCTTGGCAAAGAAATTATAAGCTAAAAATATGTCATAGAAATAAAGCTAAAGTGCTTCAAATTTCTCAAAAAAAAAATACATATCTTCCATGTGTTGATAGAAGTCAAAATAGCCATCTTTTCTTCCTTACTGTTATCCGTTTCCGCTCTCATTAAAAAGCGTATCTAAATAAAAAATTTCATAAGTTTAAAAGTCCTAAGATAAGCATACCCCTTTAAACCTAAAAACATCCCACTATCCATACCCTTAACCCTCACTTCACACTACAGCCCGATGAATATCTTGGGAGAATTAGCACCGTCCTCACCTAAGTGGTGGAGATTTGATTCTCGATCAAGCCTATGACGACGAATGCTACATGACTGGCTTTTGAGCGATTTTGTTTGTTTAGAATGATAGGAAACCCGATACACTTTTTGAGTGAATTGAGTGACCACCAGTGAGATTTCCTAAGTCATATGTATGCCAAAGATCACGAAAATCAGAAGCATGCCTAAAGATATTCCTTTCTTATTTCTGGAACAATTATCTTATTTATCTCAATTTTCTGAAATAGGTTACCCATATGAGGAATGGTTGTCCTAAGAAATATTTTAATTCACAAAAATTGGACCTAAAATATCTTGTTAAAGTGAGGATAGTTGAAGTATTGCTTGGGGACAAGCAATGTCTAAGTGTGAAATATTTGATTTGACGTAAAAAGTCACGTTTTTACGTACATAATTCCCACCTTTTTAGCCCCAAAATGGATGAAATCATTCAATATCAATACTTTTTCACCTAATTCATTATTAAGGCTAAAAGTAAGGCATTGCTTTAAAAATCAAGTAAAATGGCTAAATAACGTACAAAACAAAGCATAAATGATACGGTCACGTTCTACGAGCAATTTTTAGCATATTACCTTGAAATTATTCCTTGATTAGATCATTATGATCTTCAGGTAATTACGATCACGTGGATATAAAGAACGCTGAAAACAGATCAAGAATGAAGAAGTTATGGCCAAATGAAGTTCGACAAGTGCACAAGACATACGATCTAGCACACAAGAACACGGACCAAGGGGATATTACCCCACAGGGGCCGTATACACCCCCTAGAGGGCCGTATACCCCCTTATGGGGCCGCATACCCCCTCTTTGGGGCCATATACCCCCCTGTAGGGGTGGTATACCCCCTCTACGGTGCCGGATACGCCCCATTTGCTACCGAATACGCCCTATTTGCTACCGAATACGCCCTATTTGGTGTCGAATACGCCCCTTTTGGTGTCGAATTTCATAACTCGGGGGTGTATTTCAGTGTTAAATTGGGAGCGAGGGTGTTGAGTGTAAAATTGTAACTTGTAAGCCTATATATAGAGGCTCTCACCTCCTCATTTCAACAACACACCACACATCTCTCTATTTAGGTTAGTTAGTTAGTAGTTAGTTTCTCGTTAATATTTAACGGGACTAACGGAGGGGCTACTTTGTAATATTTGTTGGAGATACTTGGAGGGGTGCTTTTGTAATATTCGAGGCTCTGCTCGTTGTAATCTTTCAGCTTATATTCAACTACGCATTTATCACGGTTATCTCTTTCCTTATATGTTATAATTCATGCTATTGTTATTATGCTAGATTTAGGATTCGTTGCCATGATTAGTGAGTAGTTAGCTTGTGTGTTTGTTGTGATGTGCTTAGTCGTTATAATGGGGGATGATGTTAACGTATAACTGAAAACTATGTCTGTTTAACTTTTCATCTATGATTATAAACTTATCATCAAACTATCGCCTTTCCTACAATAAATGTGGTTAAAACCCTAAAAGACAAGGAGTCGCGAACCTTGTTTCGAGGGTAATTAATTATCTATGCTATCTATGCATGGGCTGATTTCGAAGCTTTGGAAATACTGCTAAACCAAATGTATAGTACAACATGAATAAATCAGAGATTTATTGGGTAATATTAAGTGAGGGCTGGGTTTATATCATAGATGGGTATGCTTTAATACAAACCGAGTTTAAAATGGGTTCAGAGTGACCGAAATGTGCAACACGTGTGGAATACCGAAAAATGACCTATTACTTAGTATAGTGCTGGAACCACCTCTGGTGTAGTACAAACGCATGGAAGCTACGGAACGGTCGTCGGTGTATACACCCTAAATTGCATTAGTGTGCGAGGCATGGAATGCCGTAAAACATCTTAGTACCTCATGTAAGTGTCGGAACCATCCTTTGGGAATGGTTCCCATACACCCAAGCTATGGAATGGATGTCGGTGCATACATTTTGAGCAGCACTGGGTCACCCACCAGCTCTGAACCTAACAAACCATCGATGAAAAGTTAACAGACGCTTTCCGAATTAGTTCTTAAATGCTCTATTTTGAATTAGAATACTTTATGGTATCAAAGAACGGTCGGAGATTAAATATCGATCTGTTACCTCATTTATGCGCCCAGGAGTTAACTCCAAGAAGGGTCACTAGTCTTCACAAACAGTGTTGGGGGTAGAGCAGCCTGATCTGATCAGAATCATGATAACCTAGTACTCAGTGACATGCTATCTGAGGAATCAGATAATAGGTTGCTAGTGTTGATACCTTAAAGTATCTAAAACAGTAGAACACAAATACTTAGAAAGAACGTTTTAAAAATATCAAACCCAAATGGTGTCGCCCGAAGCATCGGTGTCGTTGATGGTAACTAATCGGGCGCCAACAGGGGTTTTAAAATTTATAAATAGCGGGGATTAAATTATATGTACTACCTACTCTGGTTAGTAAGCGGTAAGTATAACCTAAGATCGTTCTATGAATCGAAACATTTGAGTGATTAAAGCTGGTGCTTTCGGTAAGGAAATATTTAGGATGGAACAAAGTAGGTAGGTTTGGGGGTTTTAAACTAAAGACAAATAATTAAAGTACATGAAAGTAAATTGCAGGAAATTAAAATGCAGGAAAGCAGATAAAGATAAATATGTAATTGCTGAGATTTCGATAATTAATGTTTCGGGATGACAGACTAAATAGGGACACAACTTAATATAATAAGTAAACTATTAGGTGTAAACTCTAGAACCCTACCAACTAAATTTGCCATTGGCATGTCACTAGGAACTAGGTTATCATGATTCTGATCGGAGCAATACCTATCTGGTTAAGAGATAAGCAACCTATTTTGGTTTTATACCGAGGTGCATGAATCTGTGGCGTATCGTCTCATAGGTCCGACCGTTCTTAACCCCTAAGATAGTTTACTATTCTATTAGCATGCAGATTAATAACTTTGTATGTTTAGACCGCCGATTTTACAAGACCTAGAGGTGTAAGTATCCTAAGTCACTTGGACTTTCACTTTCATTCCTAAGTCTTATTTATAATTAGTTAGATTTCGGTTTCTTCGACTTATGACTTAATCTCTCCTTTTCAAACAGTTATACATCCTTGGATTATTCGCAGTTTGTTAAAACGTGTTTCATATGCAAACCATGCCTTTCAGTAATTAGACAGTGTACTTTACATGGTAGTTCCACGGCTTCTTACGTCCAACATGCGGTCTAGAATAATTGACAGTGAAAATGACACTCTAAACTAATTAAATATAAAGCAGTGCAGAAATGTAAACCTAATATATACAACGAGTGGTTTCACTGTGTCTTACTTATTGCATGTCATGGGCACAGATAACTACTTACCATAATTAAGGTTGATCAGGTCCTAATTACTAGGTTGTAGTCACGTGGATAACCAAAAAAGGGTACTCCATAGATTAAACTTAAGTTCACAAGGTCTTAACTGTACAAGGGTTACTAATTCCTATTTTGTCTGAACGTATTTTACAAACATTATTTACAGTGCATTGACTTTCATAGGATATACCAGTTAGTTGTGAAGTTGTATTATCCTTTTGGAATTCCAACTGTTAAACCAGAGTTGATTCCGGTGATATGATTACCTTCGGTCGTTTATGACTTCCATACATTTGTACTTTGCTCGAAAGCATTTCCAGTACTATATCGAATAAACAGTCGAATAGGGGCCATCATATCACTTTACGATTGTCGTGCACTAATTATATAATGTCATCCCTACTTATAATTATCTACATCATCAACAATCACAATAATAAACTACTCTCAATTCATGGCAACAAATAACTCACATACCAAGTAATAATACATATTTAAAATACGAAATAAAACAAGTATGATAAAGGTTTAGATATCACCCGGAAATAAATGCGTAGCAGCGTATTATTATGATTGACAACTCTTTCACACGTACAAAGGTTTATCTCAGAATCCCTATCGTTCGTTCTAGCTCCTATATTAATCCATAGATTAATTACAATAATTCTAGAATAAGAAAAACTATAAAATACAAGAGAATTGAGATTTGGAAGGAGTGTATATGAGAGTGTAAGAGTGTGTGTGAGTGTGTCTTGAAATGAATCATGGAGGCTCCTATTTATAGGAGAAAATGGGTGCATCTTAGCAACTTGGGGCACATGTTAGCAAAAGGTGGAAAAGTTGCTATCACATGTACCCTAAAGCGCGTAAAGGTCTAGCACGTGTACCCTGAAGTTGCGGAAAAGGTCTAACACGTGTAACCTGCGAGTATGGGCGAGGAAGGAAAAGTGCACGGGGGACGGAGTGTGGCCAGCCGGCGCCGCCACCATGGTGGCCGGCGGCGGCTGCCACCTACCCGCTCCGGTTCGCCGTCTTTCGCCTCATTACTTGATTCATGCGTATCTCCTTCGTTATGCGTCCATTTGCGTTGATTCTTTTTGCGTTGGATTCTTTTTTCAAAAATAAAGAATTTGATGAAAATAAATCCCAACAATATGTCTCTGATCTTTGGATGTCTTGTACGAATTGCTTGAATCTTTCAGCGTACGTAGAATCTTCATTCTTCATCCTTTTTTGTTGATTCTTCTTCTGTTAGATTCGTATTTTGAAAATGAATATCTTGGATAAGAGAAATCTCAATGATGGGTACTTTTGCCTTCAAATCTTGTCTCGATGTCTTGAATCTTCAAACGTGTGTGGAATCTTCATTTTTCGTCCGTTTTGCTTGATTTTTCTCGTGCAACTTTGTTTTGACATTTTGGCAAAATTTCATTGATTTGAACATTATTTGAGCTTATTTGTCAAGTATTGTTCCGGAATGAGAGAGATGTCGGTAGTAAAAACGTGACTTTTTACGCGATATCACCAAACATCATCTCCCCTTTAGACTAATGAAATCACAACAAACACTCCTCTCCATACTGATTATTACCTATTATTTTATTTTGCTGTTTATTTAGTTTAATTTAGGACCTAAGTAAAAACCCCAAAATCAAATCTCTTGTTTACAAACCCTACTAGATCGAATCGATCGTCTTGACTGCTTGGTTTCACAACACGGTTGATCTTAAGAACGACCCTGAGTCATTACTTGTCGTTAACTACCCTTAGCTATAGTAAAACTTAGGTCCCCAGCTCTATAAATATAAAACCACCTGTCCGATCACTCGGTCCCGACTAGGAGGTCAGCAACGACAAGGAAGCGATTCCTTGACCGACCGTCTAGGACCCGATCAGATATACTAGTTGACTCTGACCTCGAGAGAACCAAGACTCAAACATGTTTGTGCTAGACACTCAATTGGATATTATGTGATATATATATATATATACACACACACACATAGATAGATCTCTCTACGAATCTTATGCTATATTATATATACAAATATAGGCCTCATTCTTTCTAACGCTTTGTCTCAGAAGTGGCATACACATCACCCAATTCGTCTCGCTCTCATCCGTATGGATCACAAAACTCAAGGGTAGCTAGGAGGAGCACTGGGTTGCCTCGAGCTATCTCATATCCCTCTCAAAACCAACTCAATAACCAGCCCCAAAGGCAAACAACAACTAGCCAATGGTGATGGTTATCAAACCGACTTAACACCTGAAGGGACGAGGAAGGAATCCAACTCCCCACATCAAATGGAGGATTTTCCAGCATGGAAGTCTCTCCATATACTCAAGAACCTGCCCACTTCACTGTTCCTGTGTTAGCTGCTCGATTGCACCATCACGAAAGCAGGCTACATGACATGGAAATTGAACAACGTAATATTCGCTCTAACTGAATAGAACAAACTCAAGATGGTAACGTACAGTTGTATATAGGTCAGACAGACATCTCTGACACTTTGACCAGAACTCATGACCAAATGGAAGATACCACACAAACCATGGAGATCGTTCATAACCAAGTAATCAGTAACCGAAACGAGATCTCTGACTTACAATCAAGGCTGCAAGAATGTGAGACACGCCTGCGGGAAACCGAGGATGCTCTTAAAATAGTTAGCAGACTTACAGAGTCTGTGGACCATCTCACCTCACTGCTTCCACAACTCAATCTACACCGAGATTAGTGTAGTAACTATCTTGTACTCAATTTTGCTTTCGTAAGACCTATGTAAATTGTAACACCCTGTTTCTAGGCCTGGAAATAAATGATTATTTAAATAACGAGAAATATTTTATTTGGTTTATTTGAAAATAAATAGGTAAAATAGTCACAGGATTTATTGTGACTAATAAAATTGTACTTGCTTTAAATTGTTGAATTTGATAGTAAAATAATAATATTTTGATTCGCGGGTATTTTTGGGTTCCAGACAATAGAGTTAGAAGGGGATAAATATTACACTGTATTTAAATTGGGGGCGGTGGATTAAACCAACTCATTTTCACCTACCTACTTTTCTCAAAGATTCATTCTTCACATTTGTTCTTATCTCTCAAATTCATTTAATCCTTTCAAGAAATCAAAAGGAAATAAACAATTAACTTGTGGATAGGAATTAAAGATCAGATTCTTAGTTGTTTATCATCATCTTGTTCATCCATCTCAATAGTAAACATATGAGGTTGTTATGAAAATGAGATTATATGTATTAGTTGATGGATATATGATGATTATATGCTATATTTTATTTTGTTAAAGTTGATTGAAGGATTGGATAGGTTTTAGGGTTTTTGATATATTTTGTGAGATTAAAGTATGAATCAAAAGGAAATGATGTTATTGTTATAAATTGTGTTTATTTGATTTAGGTGATGTTAGTAGTTGTCTTGGTAATCAAATATGGGTAAAAACTTGAGTCTATAACTGTGTTTATGAAAAATTAGGTTTTTTGGTTCGAAGTGGTTAAGTGCAGGAAATCTGCAGAATTGCAGATAATGAAGAACAAGCCGGCGGGTCATCAGCCCCAGCCGGCAGGTCAAAGACCCAAGCCGGCGGTTTGTGACCCTAGACCGGCGGGCTAATTACCCTAACCGGATGCTGCTTGAAGCTTTAAAACTAGACTTTGT
Organism: Pseudognaphalium luteoalbum; assembly: GCA_963422505.1. Classification (NCBI taxonomy): domain Eukaryota; kingdom Viridiplantae; phylum Streptophyta; class Magnoliopsida; order Asterales; family Asteraceae; genus Pseudognaphalium; species Pseudognaphalium luteoalbum. Next base: position 58,592,362 of record OY730196.1, read on the forward strand.
GATGTTTCCTCAAAACCCCTTGTACCCGGCGGCTAGGTGGTGCGAGCCGGCGGATTGTGGGGTGAAACCGGTGGGTCCTTGGCCGAGCCGGTGGGTCCTTAGGTTTGTGTAGCAAATCAGATTTTGATCTTTAAATTAGTCATAACTGTTTTGTTATAGGTTTATGGGAATAATGAGCAAATGATATGATTTGATAATAAGTAAACTTAGGAAATGATGTATGTATGTTAAAATGTAACAAAGATAATTGTGGATTAAGTTATGGAACAAGATACTAACTTGTTATCCTTGTGTTCTCAGATAAGCGGGCGGCAACTCAGTAATATAAGACCACTGAGTTTGAAGCTAGGAATATCGGTGAGTGGTAACTGTATTCTTCTGTTCAATTCTGTTGTAACAAGTTTGGTTGCAACGGATGAACACTTGGTTATTGAAATTGATTGTTTAATCATTTGAGATATTGCTATACTTGTTGATATTGCTGAATTGGGTTAATTAGTTATTATTATTTCATATTGGCATGACGATTATGCACTATGTGTTTCCTGGGCCATTGGGCATATTTGGATTCAGAGGTCAACACTGGTTGGGTTTGTTGTTATTGTTTGGCTGGCGGGAATTCCGATACATATAGTTGATGGATGAACCCTAGTCAGTGAAGATAGCTTCAAATTATCAGTAAATCACTGTTATAGCCGGCAATGGTTTAAGGGTTCTTCGATTGGCTAATCAGGAACCGCCGGTCCTCTTTGACGCTATGTGTTTATATGTTTGTGAAGCTTTATGCTGTAAACATATCTTGTTGGGTTTATTTGTTGTAAAGCTTGTTATTTCTTAATTGAACTGTCGGATACAGTTCCATTCACTTAGCTGTGAGCTAACCCCACGATATTTAATATTTTGCAGATTATGTTTGGGTTATGAAACGGGCGTTGGGATACTGGATAGGATGTTTGACTAGAACTGCGACTACTCTAATCTTTTAGGATTTAAAGTTATGTTTTGTAAATTTATATAATACCCGGTTTTCAGTAAATTGTTTTGTAATTATATGTTTATAATTGTGAGATTTTGAAAAGCTGCATATTTTGGTATATGTAAATATAGTTTGGGACGCGCTTCCAAAGTATAAAAATATAATATATTGTTTTAAAAGGTGGGGTGTTATGTAATTCATCCCGATGTAACAATTCCCGACATCTTTTGCAAACTACCTAAGTCTGTAACCTTTGAAACTCGTAACTCGAAATTGTCTGTAAACATTTGACTTTGTAATATCAATGGACAATTTTTCTCTATTATTCCACGTTATTGGTTTTTACATTGTGATGTTGTATATTACAATTTTAAATATACATCTATCTCAATTATCATTCTGGTACAATCTCTCATGTACTTCTTGTTTCTTTCTTGAAGAATCATGCCACCAAAGAAGAAAAGTTACAGTGATGCTGAAATTGCTGCCATCATTTCCCGAGCTGTGGCCGAAGCCCTGGCTACTTGGGAATCACCCCAAAACTCTAGAAGGAGTGATGACACCGCTGACACCACCCCTGTTATCAAACCTTGCTCTTATAAGGATTTCCTCAATTGCAAACCATTATACTTGAAGGGCACGGAAGGTGTCTTTGGTTTGATCCGATGGATAGAACGTATGGAATTGGTCTTTAGTCTATGTAATTGCGCTGAAGACGGCAAAGTCAAGTTTGCCGCCAACACCTTTCAGGAAGGTGTCCTTACTTGGTGGAACACCTATACTAGTGCCGAGGGAATCGAGACCGCTAATCGATTGCCCTGGGCAGATCAGAAGAAAATGTTGAAGGATGAGTATTGCCCGAATGAAGAACTTCAACGTTTGGAAGAGAATTCTGGAATCTAAGGGTGTAGGGCACCGACGTCATCAGTTACACCACCAAATTCCAATAGCTTGCCCTCCTCTGCCCGTCTATGGTAGATCCGGAGGAGAAATAAATCAAGAGGTATATTCGCGGACTCCCGGAGAATATCCAGGGGAACGTCGCCTCATCTAAACCAACCACCATCCAAAGTGCTATACGGCTCGTACATGAACTCCTGGCGATGATTGTCAGCCGTGAGGCATCTACCACACCTTCCAACAACAAGCGCAAATCCTCTGAACACCACGATCAACCCGACAAGAAACCCAACACCATCAAAGCTTACAATACCAACTCTAAACCCAAACGTGGGTATACTGGGAACAAACCCTATTGTTCCAAGTGTAACCGCCATCACGAGGGTCAGTGTAGTACCCCTTGCAACAACTATATAAAGTACGGACATTCGACCAAAGATTTCCGAGCTCCTAAATCCAACAACAACTCCTCCAGCAGCAACACCAAACAGCCCAAATCTAGCTATGAATGTGAAGACACTGGGCATTTCAGAAATGAATGTCCTAAACTGAAGAACTAGGGAAACAACAACAATGCTAGAGGTAAAACCTTCCTACTCAACTCTGGGGACGCCCGTCAGGACCCGAATGTGGTCTCGGGTATGTTCCTCCTTAACAACTTAACTGCTTCTGTTCTGTTTGAACTGGTGCCGATAGAAGCTTTATTTCTGATGAACTTTATCCACTACTTGACATCACCCCTGTTGATCTAGATGTTAAGTATACTGTAGAACTAGCTAATAGTAAACTCGTAGAAACCGACAGTGTGATACCTAATTGCACATTAAACCTAGCCAATGAAACCTTTTCAATTGATCTTATGCCGGTTAAAATTGGAAGTTTCGACATCATCATTGGTATGGATTGGTTGTCCAGACACCGAGCCGAAATCATTTGTTATAATAAGGTCGTTCGCATCCCTCTCGCCGCCGGTAGAACTTTGATCATACAGAGGGAGACCGGTGGGACGAGACTAAACATCATCTCTTGCTTGAAAATCCAAAAATTTCTGAGAAAAGGTTATCCGGCAATCCTCACTCACATTATGGAGTAAAAGTCAGAGGAGAAGCGACTTGAGGATGTGCCCATCGTTCAAGACTTTCCAGAAGTCTTTCCTGAAGAACTGCCTTGTCTACCACCACCAAGACAGGTTGAGTTCTCAATCGATCTCGTGCCAGGTGTTGTACCTGTGGCCCGAGCACCTTACCGCTTAGCCACATATGAACTTCAAGAGATGTCCACCCAATTACAGGAACTCCTGGATAGAGGATTCATTAGACCGAGTTTTTCACCTTGGAGAGCCCCGGTCTTATTCGTGAAAAAGAAAGATGGTTCTTTCAGAATGTGCATCGACTACCGAGAGTTGAACAAATTAACCGTCAAGAACCGATACCCACTCCCCCATATCGATGACCTATTTGACCAACTTCAAGGGTCGAGTTTAATGTAAAAATCGATCTACGGTCGGGTTATCATCAACTCTGAGTTCGCGACACCGATATCCCAAAAACTGCTTTCCGAACTCGGTACGGGCATTAGGAATTTCAGGTGATGCCTTTTAGTTTAACAAACGCACCGGCTGTATTCATGGATCTTATGAATCGGGTGTGCAAACCTTACCTTGACAAGTTTGTCATTGTTTTCATCGATGACATTCTCATTTACTCGCACGACGAACATGAACATGCGCAGCATCTCAAAACCATCCTAGAGCTACTTAGACACGAGGAGTTGTACGCTAAGTTTTCTAAGTGTGAGTTCTGGATGCAAACCGTTCAATTACTTGGACAAGTTATGGAAAGCACCAACAACTCCAACCGAAGTACGCTAATTCTTGGGTCTTGCTGGGTACTATCGGTGATTCATTGAAAACTTTTCGAAAATAGCCCAACCTCTCACGACACTGACTCAGAAAGACAAAAAGTTCGATTGAACTGTAAAACAAGAGTCAGCATTTCAACTTCTGAAACAAAAGCTTTGCAATGCACCAATCCTCTCTCTACTCGAAGGCACCGATGACTTAGTGCTATACTGGGATGCTTCTCACCAAGGTCTCAGTTGTGTGTTGATGCAACGAGACAAAATTATTGCCTACGCCTCACGACAACTCAAAGTCCATGAAAAGAACTACACCACTCATGACCTCGAACTTGGAGCTGTCGTCTTTGCTCTCAACATCTAGAGACACTATCTTTATGGCACTAAGTTCACAATCTTAACCGATGACAAAAGTCTCCAACACATAATCGATTAGAAGGATCTCAACATTAGGCAACATCGATGGGTCGAGTTGCTTACCGATTACGATTGCCAAATCAAATACCATTCGGGTAAGGAAAATGTTGTTGCCGATGCCCTCAGTCGAAAAGAACGATCAAAACCACTTCGAGTCTGAGCCCTCAGTATGATCATTCACAGCGATCTAAACATTCAGGTTCTCGCTGCTCAACTCGAAGCTCTGAAACCCGATAACATCAAAACAGAAGCCTTGCGAGGCATGGATAAATAATTTGAAATGAAACCTAACGGAGTTAGGTACCTCTCTAACCGAATCTGGTTGCCTAGTCTTGAGAACCTGCGAGACTTGGTGATGGATGAAGCTCACAAGTCCAAATATTCTATTCACCTGGGATCCGATAAAATGTATCACGACATCAAGGAATTCTATTGGTGGCCGAACATGAAAGCAGAAATCGCCACCTACATCAGCAAGTGTCTTACCTGATCAAAAGTCAAAGCCGAGTATCAGAAACCTTCCGGCTTACTCCAACAACCTGAAATTCCTGAATGGAAATGGGAACAAATCGCCATGGATTTCATAACCAAACTACCAAAGTCATCGAGCGGTTGCGATACCATTTGGGTGATCGTCGATCGTCTCACGAAATCTGCTCATTTTTTTGCGATCAAGGAAACCGATAAAATGGAACGCCTCACACGAATTTACATCAAAGAAATTGTTTCTCGACACGGTGTTCCAATCTCGATTATCTTCGATAGGGTTAGTCGATTCACATCTCACTTTTGGCAGTCACTCCAGAAATCATTAGGTACCCGACTTGACATGAGTACCGCATTCCACCCCCAGACCGACGGCCAAAGTGAACAAACAATTCAAACGCTGGAAGACATGCTACGAGCTTGCGTAGTTGACTTCGGCGTAAACTGGGAAAAACATCTACTACTATGCGAGTTTTCGTACAACAACAGTTATCACTCCAACAATAAGAGTGCACCTTTCGAGGCACTCTACGGTCGTAAGTGCCGCTCACCTATTTGTTGGACCGAAGTGGGAGACAGTCAGCTCACTGGTCCCGAACTCATTCACGAAACAACCGAAAAGATCTTCGAGATACAAAACAAACTCAAAGCCGCACGTGATAGTCAGAAAAGTTATGCTGACATGAGACGCAAACCACTCGAGTTCCAGGTTGGGGATCGAGTACTACTCAAAGTTTCACCTTGGAAAGGTGTTATTCGTTTCGGCAAACGCAGAAAACTAAACCCTAGATACATTGGACCATTGGAGATCCTCGAGAGGATAGGTTCAGTGGCATATCGACTGCAGCTGCCGCCCGAGCTCAGCAGCGTGCACCCCACTTTTCACATTTCTAACTTGAAGAAATGTCTGTCTGATGAGACACTTATTATTCCACTCGATGAAATTCGTATTGACGAAAAGCTTCATTTTGTTGAAGAACCCGCCGAAATCATGGACCGTGAGGTCAAACAACTCAAACAAAGTCGTATTCCCATCGTCAAGGTCAGGTGGAATTCGCGGCATGGGCCGGAATTCACTTGGGAATGGGAAGACCAAATGCGAATCAAGTATCCTCAGTTATTCACTGACGCTATTTCAAACACGTGTTTAACTAAATTTCAGGATGAAATTCTCCTCACAGGGGGAGAATGTGACACCCGTCAAATTAGGGCTAGTAAGTAGTGCGTAATCATCTGTTAATACATGTAGTTAGTTATGTGTTAGGATAATTAGTGTATCAAATAATATATATTGATTGAATATATACAATTACACGATTTGGCTAAATCATGTACGTTTCAATCGAATGTAATTCGGTCAAATTAATACGGACGTTGGTGAACAATTTAATTAAATAATAATATCTCGTAATTATTTAGTATCGTACAAATAAATGTCTACGCGATTAAAATATTAAGCGCGCAAGCAACCAAAACAAAACTAAGTTATAATTTATAACTCAAATTCATGGTATTTGATGAAATACTTCAACCAAAATATTGAGTAATTGTTCGTACTTTAAAGCATATATTTAAACGTATTAAATAATTATTAAACGTTTAAAACGATCAGGAAAACGAACACCGCACGGAACGCAAACACAGGATAACAAAAATTGGTGAAGCCCACCCTCGTGGACCCCACCAAAACCGGCCCAAGGTGAGGGGGGGCCAAGCCCTCACACATTTCCCCCAAATCATTCCCAAACACACCCACCTTCTCTCTCTCTCTCTCTCTTTCTTTTTTCTTTCAAACACCACCACACCACACCACCGCCTTCCATCACAAAGTAACACCGTCAAACGACCTCGGATCATCTTGCTCGTTTGGAGAAAACGTTCACCTCGCAACGATCTATATTTCCATCTTTCCGGATTCCTCCTGCGTTAAGTTGTAAGTTTCCGACAAATCTCGAAAAACTCTTCGATTTCATTTATTTTTCTTGTTTGTGGTTTGTCTAAACTTAAAATGTCTAAATATGGGTTGGGTAAAAGAATCGAACCAAATGAAAACCGAAAAACACGTTTTTGAACTCAAAAATTCCGACCAGATGTAAGTGTCGCACGGACCAAAGCAGTGATGCATCACTTCCTTAAGTGATGCCCTAAGTGTCGCTAAAAGCCCTAATTTTGAATCACTTGCCTAAGTGCCTCATAAAACCCTTTTTTCTGAACACTTGCCTAAGTGTCGCAAATTCAATACCCGACACTCCTAACCCACATTTCTAGCGACACTTGTCTAAGTGTCGCCTATAATTGAATTCTAATTTCATCCGACATTAACCCTAGTGACGCATGACCCTGATACCGACACTTATACTCGACACTTCCTTAAGTGTCGCCCCTTATGCGACACTTCCTTAAGTGACGCTAATAACTAAAAATTTACCATTTTATGCGACACTTCCTAAGTGTCGCCAAAAATAATTAAGTGACGCATCAAGTGTCGCAAAAAACAGAAAGTTTACAACTCATTTTTATACTAAGTATCAAACTTGTATAACCTCAAACCTTTAAACGATACGAATTCTAAAACACATTGGAACATACTTTTAAGTAGAACACTTTGAAACCATAATGATAATGTTGAGATTATTATTACAAACAATCACCAACGGGCCGTACACGTTTTCAAAACACAATCAAATCAACCAAGTCGTAGTAACTTGGACAAGTTAACCAACCAAATCGTAGTCATTTGGACATTCTAGTTGAATGAACAATGATGCGTCACCAGCGGTCGGTAAGGATTTTACCCTTGTCGTTGCACCGGCTACTGGCGACGGGCATCAGTGGATGTTTTAAATTTGTAATTGCGGGGCCTAATTTTTCCCTAACAATGCTAATCCTAAGGGTGAGCAAGTGGTAGATATGACCTAGAGTCGTTCTTCAAACCGACTGAATTAAAACTAAGGCGTGGCAGATGAGGGCTTTCAAACTAGTGAAGGGTTTATAAAATAGTGGGAGAGTTTTGGTTTTTCTATTAACTAACTTAGGCAGGTAAATAAATAAAAGCGAAATAAAAATAAAAGATAAAGCAGATAAAATAAAGATAGTGTTTGCTGAGACTTTGTTAATTAAGTTATGGGGTGATGTTTGTAGAAATTGTGTTGAAAGATATTTGTTAATTATTATTCTTGAATACTCGTGATGTAAACACTAGATTCCCTACTAATTAAAATCCAATTAGCATGTCACACTGGGAGCTAGGTTATGGTAACATCACAAAGTATTTAGATAATAAGCAAAATCTTAATTATGGTTTAATAATACTTTCATATGAATGGGAACAAAATCTTAAGGTACTAGACATAACCGAATCATATAACGATTCCTCGTCATCCTAACAGATTCATGTATTTAAAAAGTTCATTAATGACTTTAAACCAGCCCTTTCTTAAGACTACCCAATAAATCTCTTAATTATCCACAACGTTCCTCACTTAAAGTGGTTCCGCCGATTCAAACCTTGGCCATGTATTGTCCTATGATAATCTCCCATGTAGCCTTTTGGTTCCATAGTTTCATACCTTTGACAAATTATATTGACACAGATGACTGACTACCTTTCAATTGGACGTTGTTAAAAAGGTGTTGTAATCATGTTTATTGGTGGAAAGGCGATTAGATTAATTTGAAGTTTAAAAGTCTATTTAGAAAGGTTAATTAAACTAGGTTTCTCATTTTGTATATTAGTCTGTAATATAACTACCTTCGGCCGTTACTCGACTTCCATACATTTGTACTCCACCTTGAAGTGTTTCCAGTACTATATCGAATAACAGTCGCATAGGGGTCGTCATATTACTTCGTAATATTGTACCGTTTCGTAATATGACTACCTTCGGTCATTCCTCGACTTCCATACACTTGTAATACACCTTGAAGTGTTTCCAGTACTATATCGAGTAACAGTCGAATGGGGGCCATCATATTACTTTACGATAATTATGACCGTTTATATTTTACCACTATGATGATCCTAACTCAACAATCAAACAAGAACATGCAATAAGACGATCAAAGCAATACTACCGATCTTTAATATTTAATTATAAATCATCCCATAATTAACTAACGACATCGCAAGAAAACACAACAAGTATACTACTCTCTAATCATGGCAATACCTAAATCTAGAATAATCAATATAAACATAATTAATTAAGATAGATAAGGATAGAAAGAACCAGGATTAAGTGCGAGATAGAATAGACTTCAATTAATTGACACAATTCCGTGCTTACACCGAAGATTACAATACGTTCTGCACTTTCCTTCTATTCCTAATTAAACTTCTAAAGTTGTTTAAATACTAGTTAAAACTAATCTAAAGAAAAAAATGTAGAGTGAGAAAGTTGGAGCTTAATTCTAGAGTGATAGAGAATAAGCTAGGAAGGTGTAAGAGTGTTAGAAAAGGTGTGTCTTGAAATGAGCCATGGAGCCTCCTATTTATAGGGGGAAATGGGTGCATTTTAGCAACTTGGGGCATATGTTAGCAAAAGGTGGGAAAGTTGCTAGCACATGTACCCTAAAGCGCGTAAAGGTCTAGCACGTGTACCCTAGAGCGTGGAAAAGGCCTAGCACATGTACCCTGTGAGTACAGGCGAGGAAAAAAAAGCGCACGGGAGACAGGGGGAGGCCAGCCGGAGCCGCCACCATGGTGGCCGGCGGCGGTGGGGTGGTGGCCGGCGGCAGCTGCCCATCCCCCGCCCCAGTTCGCCGTCTTTCTCCTTATTTCTTGATTCGTGCGTATCTCCTTCGTTATGCATCCGTTTGCGTTGATTCTTTTTCCAATGGATTCATTTTTCAAAAATAAAGACTTTGATGAAAAGAAATCCCAAAAATATGTCTATGATCTTTGGATGTCTCGTTCGAATCATTTGAATCTTCCGGCGTACGTAGAATATTCATTCTTCATCCGTTTTTGTTGTTTCTTCTTCTGTTAGATTCGTATTTTGAAAACGAATATCTTGGATAGGAGAAATCTCAGTGATGGGTACTTTGCTTCTAAATATTTTCTTGATGTCTTGAATCTTCAAACGTGTGTGGAATCTTCGTTTTTCGTCCATTTTGCTTGATTTTTCTCGTGCAACTCTATTTTGACCTTCTTGGCATAATATTATTGATTTGTGCATTATTTGAGTTTATTTTCCAAGTATTGTTCCAGAATGAGAGAGATATCAGTAGTAAAAACGTGACTTTTTACGCGATATCAAGTATCCTACACTTAGAACTTTGCTTGTCCTCAAGCAAACTCGAATTTCAAGCATGGTTAAAGATAAGTAGATAATGAAATATTTTAAGGCAGAACTTTTTACTGTGGGGGTTTTTGAAAAATAAAATATTCATGCTTTTGAAAGGGTAGGGTTGTAATCTTTGGGAGCATGCTATTGAACTTTGATCTTAGATACATGACTAGGCGATCCTCTCAAGGTGGTCACACCAATCACTCAAAGTGTCTAGGGTTTCCTATTATAATATTATTAATCACTCAGAACGCCAGTCATGTATCGTTTATTGTGATAGGCTTGATCGAGAATTAAATAGTTACCTTTTAGGTGAGCGCAAAGTCAATCTAGCCACAATCATTCTAGGGGAAGTGATGTAAGATTTTTGGAGTGGAGTGTTGGCGATATGAGAGGGGGTTGTGTTGGTTTTTTAATAGGCTTATTTTTTTTTGTGAAGAGGAAAGCTGGAATTTTTGGGAGGATTGGCGCTCTTTTCTCATGATTTTTGGTAGGAGTCTTTTTCTCCATTTGACTTTCTTTTCTTCTAATTCTTTTTTTTTCGACGTCATATCCTTGTAACTTCTCTTCTTTCATCTTTGGAACTTTCTATGAAGTTTGAGGGATGCTTTTGAGAGGGTAGGGATAACGTATTTCTTTTTGGGTTTACGGATAGGTTTAAGAATGATGTGATTCAATCTCCTTTTTACTTACCAGTTCAGATTCGAAATGCATAAAAGGAGCAAGTTCTGATTCTAAACGCATACATCGGCACACTCAAGAATTGAAAAAGTGAAGCATTAAAAATGAATGCTTTATATGGCTCAAGATACCTCACGAATCGAAAGTTGGTTTGTTGTGTGCCTAGTCATGCGATGCTCTTTATGGGATTACTAAACTAATTTTTCAAAGGAATTCATATTTTATTTATCCTTCTCCCCCAAAGTAAATCATTCTTTGTCTACAATTTTTTCATTTTCAACATATTTTTAACTCAATTTTGAAAAATTTTGTTTACTTATTGGAGAAGGATGGTCTAAAGAGCAACAAGCTTAGAATCAAGCATATACCATTATCCATTTTACAGTAGTGTAACTACTGCTATCCCACACTTAAAGGAACATCATCCTCGATGTTATTCTAAGCTCTGACTGGGGTAAAATCCCACACTTAAGAATTGAAACATCTAAGACGTATTCTTTTAGCGGTGTGTGTTGGGTTTGAATCCCACACTTAGTGATAAACATAATGGATATGATATATTTGTAACGAAGGAAAAAGATTGGTAAAGAGGTACTCCCCAGTGGTTGCAGTTTTCCTTGGTACGCGTGTGCCAAACTTTGTCTTATTGGGTTCATTCTTGATCAAGTATTCTTGTGATTTGTCTCGTAGGTGTGAACACGTCGGATATAAGATATGTTGGATGCTGCTACTTGAAAGAGGAGGTATTCTTTGCATATCCGAGTGTGAAAGATAGTCGGAGATTTCATCACTTCTTGGAAAGTAAAATTTGCAGAAATGTAAAACATGGGTTGCCTCCCGAGAAGCGCTCGTTTTAAAGTCGAGAGCTCGACTTAGTCCTTTTCTTCAGATGATGATGTTGGATGCGTCCCAGGTGCCGGAGTTGTTACCGTGGCTCCTAGGTAAGTTGTAACGTGGAGGAAAGTACTGAAGAAATTGCTCTATCATGTCAGCAATTAGGGTTGGTGGATTGGTAGATTCCATCCTAAAGCTTTTGAAGTGATCAGTGGCTAATCGATAGAGGATTGCCATCCCATAGCTAATGTATCTAATTGACCGTGTGATTGGTCCATTAGGGTCAACTCTTGTGCAGGTGTGAGTTCGAACGATCTCACGCTAGGGGTGGTTTCGGCCTATTGAAGCGATTAGGTCCATTAACTGAGTTTTCACTTCTTCAAAGTCATTAGCGAAAGGGTCGCCTCCAAAGGATCTGGTTGCTTGGCATACTTGTCTGATCAGTTGATGTTGTTCACGGTTGAAGGGAAAGTCCAAGTCCGTGAAGACATAGATTAGCTTGCTGAATATTTAATTGTATCCGTTGTGATTAACATCAAGCCCCACATCTTCTTCAGTATACATTCCGCATAGTCAAGTCGTCACATATGTTGCTAAGTTGATTTGTGACAAGTGCGGAATGAATCTTGGTACTTCACGAACTTCTTCTTCATATACTGAGTCATTTAGTTCATTAATTATCAGCTCAACATGATGACCAATAGTGCAATGAATGACGATTATGAAATTTTCTGAAGCTGTGAGGTGTTCTCCGGTTTTGATGAGATCTAGAAGGGTTCTAAGATCTCCCACCATTCTGAGATCGGCATAATTCCGCGGGTTTCCAGTAGCTCTTTCCAGAAGGGTTTTCATTAATGATAGTGTAGCCTTCTGACTCGATGAGTAGGGGAAAGCTGATCCGGCAAGGGCACAATATACTTTTTGGTATATTTACCTCTGGTTGCTGTAGAATTCGATTTCTCCCATCGGGTAGTGTGTCGCACCCCCAAGACACGTGGCAGCGGAAGTAGGAGGTGTCACGGGGGCGCCGACCAATCAAATATCATAACACCAAGATTAAAGCAAACGACCTCTATATGAGACGTTTGAAAATAGTTACATTTCTTAAATAAAACGATTACAAACGTTATATCAAAACATTGGAGTTCGCATTAAAAGTGTAGAGATTTCTAATACGTAAATGTTGATACAAAATATCGTAATGCAATCTAATCTCTTGTTGTTTGTGAAAACATGCGACTCGAGCTAATGCTTTCCAAAAGCATCCTACTGCCTTATTTCCTGTGGGTAGTCCTACTGCATCTGTGAACCTGAGAAATACATGCTAAAAGGTCAACATAAAGTTGGTGAGCTCATAGGTTTTAGTAGTTGCAAAACATTACCGTGGATCACGAGATTTCAAGTTGTATTGCCATTCAACAATATAGTAAAAATTGTATTACTATTGCCATAAGCTCATGAATTGAAACCTTAACATTTAGTGCCTCTCAAGTGTCCTATCCAAACACAAGTAGTTCTCAAATGACAATGCACCCGTTTGACTTATAGTCATGTTGGCGCTACCAACCCGGATGGGGGCGTCAACCCAAATAGATCTATTCATGACATTCACGTTTAAGTCCTTAACTAACAATTCATGATAAAGGCCTACATAATGGATAGTGTCAACTTATGCAATACGTAACAGTTTAGTTTGTGTCCACAAAGAAAAGAACACGTATTCTCACCCCAAAAACATATCAAAGCATTAAAAAAAAAAAGGAGTAGGGGCCATGAGACTCACCTGAGTTCTAGCAAATAGTAAGCAAGCAGTGTCAAATAGCAAGTAAAGTGCGATCCAATGTGCAACCTTCTAACGTCCTAAACGTATAAGGTTGTATGAGTAGATGTCTTGAAAGATCATCTATGTAAGTGGAGGGTTAATGTCCACCTATAGCTAGCTCATTCAACTAGTTATGTCCAAATAAGTTGTTCAAGTTCGTTTATCAAAGACGCGTACGACCCGTTGGTGAAAGTTTGTAATAATAATTCATTTAGACATCATTATCAAGTTTGTTTTGTTGTATACTATTCATTAGTACACATCGTGTGTTGCAAACAGATTATTTTGGTTTGTATAAGCCTTAAACCGTAGGTCAAAGTTGGTCAAACTGGTAAAACTAATCAAACCTGGTCAAACCTAGTCAAAATGGTCAAACCTGGTCAACCCGATCAAACCTGGTCAAACTGGTCAAACCTAGTCAAACTGGTCAAACCTGGTCAACCCGGTCAAAACTGGTCAAACTGGTCAAAACTGGTCAAACTGGTCAAACCTGGTCAACCATAGAGCCACTTATCAATTTATATGTCGGTTTCTAATTCGGGAAACTTTCCAACTCTCGTTTTTGGTCAAAAACATTAATTAAGCCTTCCAAACGCATTTTTGTTACCACTTTCCAAAAATAGTAGGTTTTGTCATTTTTATAAACCGAGTCGTTTTTGTTGACTTGGTCAAACTTACTCGGTTTGACCCGAAACTTTCCCCGAAACTCTTATATAAGTTTAAAAACCCCAAAAATTCATTATTTCTATTTCTAGCATGCCCAAAAGTGTTGGTTTATAAAACACAAGTTAAAACTTCAAAATCTCACATTTTCGGTTTTGTCGGTTTAGTTCACCAAATGTTTTCTACACCTTCTGGTCAAAATCAGTTTTCACAAGAATTACTCATTAATCCTCTATGTTTCTAGTGTCTAACATAGTTTTTCTAACCATTACAAGGGTCATCTAAGTGGGTAAATAAAATGCACAAAAGTTCCTATCTCAGATTCTGATTTCATGCAGATCAGTCCCACAAATCAGATTATAGAGAAAAACGTGTACGGATCTGGCAAAAACGTACAACATGAAAGTTGTAGATCTTTTAAATACGCAGATTTGAAAAAAAAAATGCATCGTCTAACTCCTCCTAGAACTCAAGATATGACGTTTTTAGTGAGCTGTATATTTGTAGACAGATTACTTATCTTTTATGAATAAATTATAAAAACGTATTTTAACAATTATTTTGGACATAATATTGTTGATAGAGATTTATAACATCAAAATCAGTAACATGCAATCAAAATCTAGTTCATGGTTTAAAGATTCTTACAATAGAAATGATGATGAACAAGAGGAGGTGAAGATGGTGATGGCTTGAACTCTTTTGTTCTTCTTCTTGTTCTTGATATTAATGGTGATGATGATGGTGATTTTTGGGTGGTTGAGGGCTGGAGGGTTTGCAGATTTTTAGAGGGAGAAAGTTTTTAGAGAGATGTTAGAGAAAAGAGAAAATGTGTGAGATGAAAGAGTGAGGTCTTGCATGAAGGGTGAATGGTGTAGGTAAAAGAGAGAAATGATTATGTTTTGCATGTGGTTTTTAATTGGAGGAAGAGGGTGGCTGATTGGGGCCCATTTGGGGTGGAAGGTTTCAGATTTTTAAATTCCATTTTGTGTTACGTACAGTGTTCGTTTACCCGTTAATTTCGTTATTCGTGTTAAAACGTTAAATCGCCTAACGTTTTTTTGTTTTGTTTTAATTAACGGTATGTTTGGGATATTTTTCCATTGAAGTATTATTAAAATACTTTTATTTAAGGCGTCAAGTTAATTATTGACGTTCGTTTGGTTACCGAATTAAATTCGCACGTTATCGTTGCGTTTGAGACGTTTTAATCGAAATGTCTAGGTTTTTCGTATATTATTTTAACAAAATAATAATAAATGATAAATAACTTCTAAAAATATATTTAAGTTATTTATAGAAAGATTTTCACCAACGTCATATAGTTTCTCGGACTCCGTCTGGTTGTTTCGCGTAATTTCAACTAATTACATAAGCGTAATATAAAACAATTATGTGAGCATATATTCACATAAATATACAAGTAATTACAAGTAATTACAAGTATTTAGCCTAATACTAAACTAAACACACGTAAGTAGGGTATCGAGTAGGTTTAACAGTAACCCTAAATCGTCGGGTGTCACATTCTCCCCCTGTTAGGAGAATTTCGTCCCGAAATTTGTTTTCAGTTACGGTTTGTGTGGGTTATGTGAGAGATTTAGTGTGTGTTTCTAAAGTATCAGAGTTTCTTATCTACGAGTGGATCCAGACTTCGTCCTGAGATTCACCGGGCCTGGAATGATGGCTAAGCCATCATGGTCTAAGTTCTCGGTTTTCTGTTTTAAGGTTTCTTAGTGAGATAATTCCTGTTTCACCTTTTCTCCCCCTGTTAGATCAATGTTCCACTAGTAACAGTAAAAATACAATAGGTTTCTCATGGCAACGATTCGGATGAGATTCTAAGATGGCATCGAGAAAAGAAAGAGAAAGACGGATTTCGATTTCGATGGTTTTTACGTCTAAGGAGAAAAGTTTATCTGCAATCCCGGAGTGAGGTTCTGAATCATGATTACACGGGTAAAATCAATCTATTATTTCTGCGCTATTCTTAGCTTCAGTCCTGTAGGGTGTGATATTGTGAAGTGAATTAAACTAATCCAATATCGTATAAGGTTGAAATAGTTATTTCATTGTCTCCTTTAGTTTCATCCTCCAATAGTTTTGTAGTGGTTGTTGATATAGATGGTTTCCTTTTGTAAAAAAAAAACGTCATCGTAATTTTTGATAGCTTTGTCAATAATTTATAAATTTTGAAAATTCTTATAAGAACATTTGTGGCAAATTTTGTTTAAAATTGCGGCTGACGTAAATCTGTTGAAAACTTGAGTTGATGAAAATCCGTTGAAAACTCTTGTCATTAACAAAATGGGGAAAATTTTGTTTGTCAAAAATCTGATGGAAGATTTATGTTTATGAGTAATTCGTGGAAAATGCCTGACGAAAATTTGTTTGAAGACCATTTTCCACACATTGTACATGTTTAGTGGAAACTTTGCTAGTCCTAAGCGAATTCTATCCGGCACCCTAGTCTTAATCGCAAGGCAGTGACTTCGTCTCTGGTCTCCATCACCTGGAAATAGGTAGTTTCTATTATTTCGCTAAGATTCTGCCTATCCACCTAGATCTGTGCAACTCGGCCCTATGCTAGGTGCTTCCATCCTAAACGGGTTTCGTGTTGTTCTAACTTCATAGTGTCTATTCTATTTTCATGGCGGCGTAGTCTAGCAGCTGGTACCAAAACGGTATGGTAAGTGGGTTCGTGTGAGTATAGAGAGGTGTACGAACGATTTCCTCGTCATGGACGTTGTAGGTGCGAATTTTAAAGGTGCTAAATGACGGCAATGATGTTATCAAGAAGAGAAATGAGGGAGAAAGATTTCAATTTCAATGGGTATTAAGTCTCGTGTTTTGAATGTATCGTTGACGTACAAGTCAAAGTAGTAGTTAATCAAGGTTAAGAAATTAGTTTTATAAATGTATGGTGGAAAAACATTCCAGCCATAAGTTCGTGTAGACGTGAGTAAGTCATTGGGTTGCACCTAAAATAAGTTATTAGAGACGCATTTCAATATATACTTCATTAGAAGTCCCGTAGGTCTCTTAAAGTACAAGTTGTAATCGAGTGTTTAGAGGACATAGATCGTAATCTAAAAAGTCTATGTGGAAAGTGTTTGTTTTGTTAGAATGCGAATCCAGGGTTGTTCAGTTGGCTCGAATTAGTTGGTTGGTTCTGAGTTGCACCTAGTGTCCATGTTGGTTGGGTGCTATCGTGTAAAAGGACTAATTTAATTGGTACCGTATGAGGTTAAAAACGTTAAGCCAATGAAAAGGAATGTACCCATATCAAAGTTAGGGTTCATCACAGAGTTGGTTGTAATTAGACACGTGCTGATCTATAGAGGGACTTGCCATTTCCTACGAGAAAAGTGTTTTATCAAATTAGTGTATTTGTAATAAAGAGTTTAGCCTCTAAAGCTACAGTATATGGAAAGAGTTGTAACTATCTCATGTATTAACCCAAACCTGCCGATACCATTTTTGGTTAATTTATCATCGCGATCTGTCTTTTAGAAATACTGAGTGAAAAGCAAGTGTTTGTTCTTACGTAAAATTTTTGCCTAATAAAATGTCAGTAAAAATCTTTGCTAAGAATTTCACGATTTGGTCTTTGTACAAACGTTTAGATAAGTAGTTTATAAGCTTTTTGAAAAATTTCAATGAAGTATTTTGTGGAAGAGCTGATGTAAAATTTGCCGAGAATTTCTATGATGAAAATTGTTTGAAATTCAATGTCCGTTGAAAGCTTCTAGTTGATTGACTATGTTGGAAAAACTTATGTCTGACATTATCAGTTGAAATATATAAGTTGTAAATAAATTTCTGGGTAGATGTTCGGTGAAATTTCTTTGAAAATTTGGGGTGGTAGAAATCCATTGAAAACCTCTTGTTATTATAAAGTGTTGGGAAATTCTGTTGTTTCTCGTAGTGGCATATCCTTGAATGAGAAGGGGATAAAAGAATGAATTGGATCTTTGCATGAGAATTAAGATTATCGTAGGCATGCTCGGAAGTAAATCGTAGTACAACGATAATATGAAATGATTTAAAGTCCACCAAGGCAAAAGTTTAATAGAATACATGATTGATGTTTGCAAAATATGTCGGGCATACCTACATCCGGACGAATACATAATTCTTATACAAAATATGATGGGGTTTCCATACACCCATCGGGATAGAAGTTTCTGTTATAACGTGAGGTAAACGCAGTTTTGCCATCTTTATCGAGGGGGAGTTCTATTGAAACATTGAATTTTAGCACCAAGATTTAGAAGTAGTCATAATAACGACCGAGTAATGTCCTCAAGGTAGTCAGCCATGACTATGTTATTGGTTCGAAATGAACGAATGTTTGATAAAGGTGTTCGGAGCAATCAAAGTCGCGAATCAAGTTATGGGTAAATCGTTTGACGAACGTGTGAGAATAGTGGCCAAACATGATCAAGTAGTAAGTCTCGGGTTTTGGACGAATTGTTGACATGCAAGTCGGTAAGTGATCAATCGTGGTCAAGTAAAAAGTTGAGTGAATCGTCGAAATCCTTTCGATTGTTGGAGAAATTAATTCTAATATGTAAGTGTTGTGGTTGACCAAGTTCACTGGCGGACCCCTGTATGACAACGGGTCCTATTGGTTAGAGTATCAGTAGTAGTGGTATGAATAGGACAAGGTCTAGTTCGAAGTGGTGTGTCTGTCCTTCTAGTCGTGTGTAGCGCGCGTGCTCCATAGATTTACGATAAATGTGGAAATAAAGAATGTGAAGTGACGGGAGTACATGTAGTTCATCTAGGTGCCGAAGTATCGTACGGTTTAAGTTCTATACGTGTTCTCGAGTGATTTGGTTACGAGCGGAAAGAAGAGGGTGAAGTAGATGTCACTTGTTTGGATGGTAAATCCTTAGGTGGATTCTCCTCAAGTGAGTCCTATTCGATTATATCGTTGCCCGTTACGGTTGAGCAAGTGGTATCGTGGAAGTTTCCACAGTGGTAAGGGTTAAGTCTCGCACTCTGTGTCGGGTGACGTAGTTGTGGGAGCGGTTGTCGTAAAGAGTGGCACTTGAGTTTAATATAAGTAAAGGTTATATACATATACATATACATATACATATATATATATATATATATACATACAAACCAAGCACATAAGCACATATAAAGGTTGGTCCCGTCCTATCATAGTCCAAGTCTTCTAATGCATTCCCATTCACTATAACCATTTCAGGTCTTGCATCGAATCGCCTTTAATTGTACATAGTTGATCAGGCTATGTTAAATTAAATTCGAACGATGCAATTGCTGAACTAGTCATGACAAATGAGGAATACTAACCTGACGGTTATAGTCTAGGTCACTAATGCAATCCTAGTTCGCTATAACCTTAGGCTCTGATACCAATCTGTCGCACACCCAAGACACGTGGCAGCGGAAGTAGGAGGTGTCACGGGGGTGCCGACCAATCAAATATCATAACACCAAGATTAAAGCAAACGACCTCTATATGAGACGTTTGAAAATAGTTACATTTCTTAAATAAAACGATTACAAACGTTATATCAAAACATTGGAGTTCGCATTAAAAGTGTAGAGATTTCTAATACGTAAATGTTGATACAAAATATCGTAATGCAATCTAATCTCTTGTTGTTTGTGAAAACATGCGACTCGAGCTAATGCTTTCCAAAAGCATCCTACTGCCTTGTTTCCTGTGGGTAGTCCTACTGCATCTGTGAACCTGAGAAATACATGCTAAAAGGTCAACATAAAGTTGGTGAGCTCATAGGTTTTAGTAGTTGCAAAACATTACCGTGGATCACGAGATTTCAAGTTGTATTGCCATTCAACAATATAGTAAAAATTATATTACTATTGCCATAAGCTCATGAATTGAAACCTTAACATTTAGTGCCTCGCAAGTGTCCTATCCAAACACAAGTAGTTCTCAAATGACAATGCACCCGTTTGACTTATAGTCATGTTGGCGCTACCAACCCGGATGGGGGCGTCAACCCAAATAGATCTATTCATGACATTCACGTTTAAGTCCTTAACTAACAATTCATGATAAAGACCTACATAATGGATAGTGTCAACTTATGCAATACGTAACAGTTTAGTTTGTGTCCACAAAGAAAAGAACACGTATTCTCACCCCAAAAACATATCAAAGCATTAAAAAAAAAAGGAGTAGGGGCCATGAGACTCACCTGAGTTCTAGCAAATAGTAAGCAAGCAGTGTCAAATAGCAAGTAAAGTGCGATCCAATGTGCAACCTTCTAACGTCCTAAACGTATAAGGTTGTATGAGTAGATGTCTTGAAAGATCATCTATGTAAGTGGAGGGTTAATGTCCACCTATAGCTAGCTCATTCAACTAGTTATGTCTAAATAAGTTGTTCAAGTTCGTTTATCAAAGACGCGTACGACCCGTTGGTGAAAGTTTGTAATAATAATTCATTTAGACATCATTATCAAGTTTGTTTTGTTGTATACTATTCATTAGTACACATCGTGTGTTGCAAACAGATTATTTTGGTTTGTATAAGCCTTAAACCGTAGGTAAAAGTTGGTCAAACTGGTAAAACTAATCAAACCTGGTCAAACCTAGTCAAAATGGTCAAACCTGGTCAACTCGGTCAAACCTGGTCAACCCGGTCAAACCTAGTCAAACTGGTCAAACCTGGTCAACCCGGTCAAAACTGGTCAAACTGGTCAAAACTGGTCAAACTGGTCAAACCTGGTCAACCATAGAGCCACTTATCAATTTATATGTCGGTTTCTAATTCGTGAAACTTTCCAACTCTCGTTTTTGGTCAAAAACATTAATTAAGCCTTCCAAACGCATTTTTGTTACCACTTTCCAAAAATAATAGGTTTTTTCATTTTTATAAACCGAGCCGTTTTGGTTGACTTGGTCAAACTTACTCGGTTTGACCCGAAACTTTCCCCGAAACTCTTATATAAGTTTAAAAACCCCAAAAATTCATTATTTCTATTTCTAGCATGCCCAAAAGTGTTGGTTTATAAAACACAAGTTAAAACTTCAAAATCTCACATTTTCGGTTTTGTCGGTTTAGTTCACCAAATGTTTTCTACACCTTCTGGTCAAAATCAGTTTTCACAAGAATTACTCATTAATCCTCTATGTTTCTAGTGTCTAACATAGATTTTCTAACCATTACAAGGGTCATCTAAGTGGGTAAATAAAATGCACAAAAGTTCCTATCTCAGATTCTGATTTCATGCAGATCAGTCCCACAAATCAGATTATAGAGAAAAACGTGTTTTAACAAAAGTTCCTATCTCGTCTAACTCCTCCTATAACTCAAGATATGACGTTTTTAGTGAGCTGTATATTTGTAGACAGATTACTTATCTTTTATGAATAAATTATAAAAACGTATTTTAACAATTATTTTGGACATAATATTGTTAATAGAGATTTATAACATCAAAATCAGTAACATTCAATCAAAATCTAGTTCATGGTTTAAAGATTCTTACAATAGAAATGATGATGAACAAGACGAGGTGAAGATGGTGATGGCTTGAACTCTTTTGTTCTTCTTCTTGTTCTTGATATTAATGGTGATGATGATGGTGATTTTTGGGTGGTTGAGGGCTGGAGGGTTTGCAGATTTTTAGAGGGAGAAAGTTTTTAGAGAGATGTTAGAGAAAAGAGAAAATGTGTGAGATGAAAGAGTGAGGTCTTGCATGAAGGGTGAATGGTGTAGGTAAAAGAGAGAAATGATTATGTTTTGCATGTGGTTTTTAATTGGGGGAAGAGGGTGGCTGATTGGGGCCCATTTGGGGTGGAAGGTTTCAGATTTTTAAATTCCATTTTGTGTTACGTACAGTGTTCGTTTACCCGTTAATTTCGTTATTCGTGTTAAAACGTTAAATCGTCTAACGTTTTCTTGTTTTGTTTTAATTAACGGTATGTTTGGGATATTTTTCCATTGAAGTATTATTAAAATACTTTTATTTAAGGCGTCAAGTTAATTATTGACGTTCGTTTGGTTACCGAATTAAATTCGCACGTTATCGTTGCGTTTGAGACGTTTTAATCGAAATGTCTAGGTTTTTCGTATATTATTTTAACAAAATAATAATAAATGCTAAATAACTTCTAAAAATATATTTAAGTTATTTATAGAAAGATTTTCACCAACGTCATATAGTTTCTCGGACTCCGTCCGGTTGTTTCGCGTAATTTCAACTAATTACATAAGCGTAATATAAAACAATTATGTGAGCATATATTCACATAAATATACAAGTAATTACAAGTATTTAGCCTAATACTAAACTAAACACACGTAAGTAGGGTATCGAGTAGGTTTAACAGTAACCCTAAATCACCGGGTGTCACATAGTGGGGTCTTTCTAGTTGTTGAGCTTCTATTCTGAGTTGAGCTTGAAGGGAATCTGATAGTTCTTGGATATATCTGCGTTGAGCGCGAGGTTCTGCGATCAATAATTGGCAAGGTATGAATCGTAATCTCGTTCGATTTCCCTTATCAGGTGCCTTTGATCGATGGTGTAGTCATTGGTTGATTCTCTAATAGCTTCTACGATGATGCGGACATCGTCATTTTCATTAATCAAGTCAATCATCTCTTGGTAGGTATCTAACAGGGGGATTTCCAATATCTCAGTTGTGGAGATAGGAGAATTTGCTGGAGCAAGGGGAATAGAGCGTTCGTCGAGAGTGACGTCGATACAATCGTCATCATACTCAATTTCTTCTTCAGAATCTTCATCACGGGAATCTGGAAATTGGTGGAATTCTTCATCTGAGGGTGCGTTATTGAAAGGTTTGGAACTATCAACTTCAATGGTCCTGACTTTCGTGGCTGAATCTTGAAGGTTTTCTTCCACAAAGCCATTCGTTTGGTTTGCCTTATACAGAGCGATTCTTTATAAGAGTTTGTCATATATTTCCGATTGGCTTGAGGATCGGAACTCTTCTTCAATTGTATCTATATCTCGGAGTCGGGTTCGGCTGAATGGTTTCGAAGGGTCGAGATGAGAGTCGAGCATGGTTTCCATTCTCTTGAGATGAGTGGATCTGAAGTTGTTGGGATCGGAGCCACTGCTAAAGTCTAAGTGTTGAAGATTGATCTCAGCCACTGCTAGAAGAAAAGCTTGCTGCCACAGTTAGAGAAGATTGAAGGCTAGCCACTACTAGTGCTTTTGTAATAGCTAGCCACTGTTGGTAGATTACTTAGTTGATTTTGTAATATACATTCACTACCACTGTTAGTATAATATAGTTACTACCACTGTTGGTATGATTATCAGTAAGTCGATTAGACAGTTTGAGTTATATATGGAATCAAATTGTTTCTATAATAACTGAAGATTGTATAGGACTCTATGTATTATAAATAGAGATCCTTTGACCTAGAATAGGTTAACGATTTTGCGCAGCTTCAAGGTTTTCTGTAACCCTAATACATTAAGTGTATTCGTCTTATATCATTAATAAGATTGAAGCTTTTGATATTTATCGTGTTCTATAAGTTATTGATAATATTCTTGATCTTCTTAATATTATTGAGTGTGATTCCGCAACTTCTCAATAATAATTCAAAGCTTATATTAATCAAATTGTTTATTAGATTATTCTGGGTTTAACAAGTGGTATCAGAGCTTTGGTTAAGCTTTGAATACAGGAAGATTTGGGATTACTGGTTGATCGATTTTTGAAAGTTTTATTCAAGATCTACGTATTGAATCAATGGCATCAGACGGTAATGAAGGAATCCAGGTTACTAAGATCCCCATGCTTAGGCCTGATGAGTTTGATCTATGGAAGAATCGGATCAAACAATACATGCTTCTCACAGATTATCAGATGTGGGAAGTTGTAGTTAATGGTCCTCCAGTAACACTTGATGGTGATGGTGTTGCACAAACAAGACACCACCAACTTCAGAAGCAGAAAGAAAAGTTAGATCAATAGAGTATAAAGCACTCAGTACTCTATTATTGTCTATTCCTAATGAATATCAGAGAAAGTTTGAATCATGTTAGGATGCTAAAGTTCTTATGGAAACTATTGAAAAGAGATTTGGTGGCAATTCAAGCACCAAAAAGAACAGAAGATCTCTTTTAAAGCAGCAATATGAGAACTTTAATTATGTAAAGTCAGAAACTTTGACTCAAACCTTTGACAGGTTTTCAAAGTTAGTAGGAGATCTGGAGAATCATCAAGTGGAATTTGATAAGGATGATCTAAACAGGAAGTTTTTGAGATCATTAGGTGAGGAGTGGACAATCTACACGGTTAGATTAACATAGAGTGCAGATTTGGAGTCAAAAGAGCTTGAAGATATTTACAATGATCTAAGAATCTTTGAACCCGAAGTGGAAAGCAAGAAGCAGGGTTCAGGAAACAACAACAACAATGCAGCCTTTATGTCTACAACTGGAACTAAAGCAGAGTCAAGTAAAAAAGGCTCTACTTATGTTTCAGGAGGACGTGGATCATCATCAGACTACTCTAATAATAAGATTTTGGAATTTTTTTTGCTAGTAATGTGAACTCTTCACTTACTAATGAAGATTTAGAACAGTTTGATGGAGATGATCTAGAAGAGATGGATATTAAATGGCAAATTGCTTTAATCACTCAAAGGGCAAAAAGATTTATGCAGAGAACTGGGAGGAACAACTTTGCATATAAAAGGAATGATGCAAGTTGGTTTGATAAGAGTAAGATAGAGTGCTTCAACTATCATAAGATGGGACACTTTGCAAGAGAATGTAGAAGTCCAAAGAAGGAACAGAATAGCAGTGAGAATGGTCAAAGAGCTGGAAGCAATGGAACTCAATCAAGAAATATACCAATCCAGGGTGCTTCATCAAATGCTCTTGTATCTATGGATGGATGTGGATGGGACTGGAGTGATCAAGAAGAACGTGAGGTGAAGAATCAATGTCTCATGGCCATTGTTGAATTTGACAAGAAGTCAGAGGTTCCATATGAGGTACAAAACAAATTATGTTCTGCTGTTTGTAAATAAACTGTTAAAAATTACAGGGATCATAATCTGAAAGTGTGTGATGAACTAAAACAATGGGAAATCAAAAGTAAATACACCATAGCTGCAATTGAAAATCTTGAAAAAATAGATAAAAGCATATGAAGTCAATGCAACACAGTTTAAATATGACATTGAATATTCTAGGTGGGAAAGAGACACTTTTAAAGATAAGATAGAATTATTAACTAAGAAACTTGTTGAGGTCACATGTGAGAGAGATAGCATAAGACTTAATGTAAGTAACTTAGAACATACATCTAAGAGTGTGAATAAGCTTATCAATTCACAGATTCATTATAAGTTTAAGACTGGGTTAGGATAGAGTAATGTACCTCCTCCTTGTAACCACAACTACTTTCCTTCCAAAACTGAAATTAATATCAATTCTCTTAAAGAAGGAATGAATGATGAGGTTAAAAAGGCTGATCCAGTTAAGAGTTTAGAAGAAGATGTGAACTTTGATAAAGTAGTAGTTAGTGATTGGAGTGAAGAAGATGATGAGAGTGATGATACATCTGAAAGTGAGAAAAGTGTAACAAATAAATCATTTAATTCATCACCTGGGAGTAGCAAAAGAGTAACTGGTCTAGTTTCAGAACTTAATGTTGATAAACTAGAAGAGGGTAAAAAAAATGTTTCAAGTAAAGGCTAAGCAACAGATAGAACATGTGAGCAAAGCTAATAAATCTAGGAATGGTTTATGTTATATTAGCAAAACAGTTAGACAAGAATCTAAATTTTTGAATTATGATAAATGTGTTAATTGTTCTTGCAAAACAGGATTTTATGCACCAAAACCATTTGATAAAACTGCACCCAGAGGCAATTAGAGAAATTGGAACCAAATGGTTTCACAAAAATTGGGGAAAAATTTTAAATTGGTGAAAGAGAAATCATGTTATATCTGTGGAAAAACCAATCATCTTCAACATGACTGTTATCACAATCCTAAAAACTTCAATAGGGTTGTGAAACCATTGTGGACAGCTGCCAACATGGTTAACAAACAAAATTTTAAATCAAAAGTTAATCATGTTACCACTGTCAAGAGAATGAAGTATAAGGCTAACAGTGGTACAACTGCAGCCACTGCTACCTATGCTGCAGTGGTACCACCAAATAAAGCCAATAGAGGCATGAAGACTAAAACAGTGGATAGTGTTATCACTGTCAAGCATGGAGCCACTTGTGTTAAATGTTCCAAAAGAATGTTTACACCAAGTAAGGCTACCACTGCCAGAGTGATTAACACAGACCTGAGAGTTACCTCTGTTAGGTTTATTCCCACTATTAAGTCTGATATAAGTTGGATTTGAAAACCAAAGAACACTGTTACATCTAAAGGTTCAAGATCCAACAGTGCATCAGAATCAATTGTCTTACAGAGAGTTGATTTTAAAGATACACATGGGAAACCCAAAACCAAATTGGTTTGGGTTCCCAAGAGAAATTAATTCTCTTTTTAATTGTTTGTGCAGGGCAAGCCAGAGAGCTTATGGCATGTTGATAGTGGCTGCTCAAGGCACATGACTGGAGACAGGGAAAAGCTACAGAACTTCAAATCCTTTGATGGTGGATATGTAGCATTTGGAAGTAATCCCAAAGGTGGGAAAATTATAGGCAAAGGAACAGTTCAGAGTGCAAAGTTAAGTTTTGAAAATGTTTACTTTGTGGAACAATTGAGGTATAATTTGTTAAGTGTGAGTCAAATCACAGATAAAAAGAATCCAGTACATTTTACTGACTCTGAATGCCTTATCTTGTCCAAGGAATTCAAAATACCAGAAAACATGATTTTAATGAGAATTCCAAGGCAAGATAATGTATATAAGTGTGAATTAGCAAACATGACACCTCAACCTGATTTAAACTGTCTTATTTCCAAAGCAAGTCTGAATGAATCTGAATTGTGGTATAGAAGGATGTGTCATATGAATTATAAAACCATTAATAAACTTGTAAAAAACAAGCTTGTTAGAGGTTTGCCTGAAAAGGTATATTCATGTGATGATCATTGTGTTTCTTGTCTTAAAGGAAAGCAACACAAATCTTCTTTTAAGTCCAAAACTGTGAATACCAACTGCACTCCCTTACACTTATTGCATATGGACTTATTTGGAATAACCAATATAAGTAGTATGGGGAAGAGGTCTTACTGCCTTGTAATTATTGATGATTATACTAGATTTACATGGGTTTTCTTTCTTAGAACAAAGGATGAGACAGGTGAAATACTTAGATCATTTATAACTAAGATGGAGAATCAATTAGATAAAAAGGTTAAAATCATCAGGAGTGATAATGGAACAGAGTTTAAAAATCATGAGATGGATAAATTCTGTGAAGATAAAGGTATTAAGAGAGAGTTTAGTGCACCTAGAACTTCCCAACAAAATAGAGTGGCAGAAAGGAGGAATAGGACACTAATTGAGGCTGCCAGAACTATGTCATCTGATGCAAAATTACCTATGTCTTTTTGGGCGGAGGCAGTTAGCACAGCGTGCTATGTTCAGAATAGGGTATTAGTTGTTAAGCCTCATAACAAAACACCATATGAACTGCTGTTTAAGAACAAACCACTGGTTAGTTTCTTAAAATCTTTTGGATGTCCTTGTACCATTTTAAATACCAAAGATCACTTAGGAAAGTTTGAGAGCAAGGCTGATGAACGCCAAAATGTGCTATTTTATAGTGTTAATTATCCCTTTATTCAATATATTTCCTATGCATTTCATGTGAATAAGATACTCAATTCATTCATATTTGCATTTAGGAATTATTTGGACCTTGAATTGCAAAAGAAGCAGAAAACGAGTCATTATTGAAGAAAATGAGGTGAAAAGATTAAAGTTGAAGAATGGAGGTCGATTTGGTGAAAAGTTATATTTTTCAATCCATACGGCGTATGGATGTCTATACGGCGTATGGATTGAGTGAGCCGGGCCGCCAGAGTACGCGGGTTAGATCCATGGGCTTTTCAATCCATACGGCGTATGGATTGATTCAGCAGAAACCCTAAAAAAAGCAAAAATCATTTCATTTGGAGGGGGTTATCACACATAACTTCATTTTAGCCGATTCCAGAGAGCAGAGGGTGACCTTTAGGGACACCTAGGGTTCAAATCATCTATTCTCTTCCGATCAAAGGTTAGAGATAAATCCCGTTCATCAACAACATTGGTATCTTTGTTAATTCATCGATTACGAATATGTTTATGTCATTGATTTGCTGTTTTTCTGATCCCATGATTTTGGGCTAAGTTCTTAATACTTGTTTAGACCAATTTTGCATCTAGTTTGGATATATTTTAGTGATTGGATTTATATACTTTGATTTCTCAGTAATGAAAGACCGATTGATGTTATTTATTGATTGATTAATTCAAGTAGTGACTTTATTACTTAGCAATTAGTGATAACTTTTGCATGATATTGTTACTTTTTCAATTGAGTGATTGATTGTGAATTCCGATTAGATGTAATTGGGAGACTTGAATTATTTGATTGATTTATAATATTGGTGGACCATAATTTAGAGATATCTTGTATGGTTAATGGTTTTTATGAAAGTAAGACCATAAGTTAACTTCTAATTTCAGTGATTACAGATTTCATAGTTAAGAGGTTTTAAATTTCAAGGACACTTGGATTGTATAATCTTGACTAGGTGATTGTTAAGTGACAACTTGTAATCCGGATTGTGTTTTCTAGGTGGACTAAATCTGATCCAGTTCTTAATTCAAAATATCCAATAAACTAGATATCAAAAGGTCTAAACAAGTATCTTTTCTCTAATTGAGTACAACTATCTTCTACTTGCTTTTATTAGTTAAATTATTTTATTAAACTCTATTTGACTGTCTGTCGTTAAAAGACACAAAAATCCCAATATTTACTTGTTTTGTTAGTTTAATTATTAGATATATTAATTACTTAAAATACATATATTGTTCCCTGTGGAGACGATTTACTGGGATCTTACCTTAGCTATACTATTGTGCGATTAGGTACACTTTTCTAGTTGTGTTTTAGTCTAGATTTTCGGTACTTTCTATTTTATTTTTATAACCTGATTTTAGCACATCAAAGGCAGATGAGGGTATATTTGTGGGTTACTCCATTCAAAGTAAGGCTTATAGGGTATTCAATCAAAGGACCAGGGTGATAGAAGAATCAATGAACATCACTTTTAATGAAAATACCATTAATCTTGATGGAAAAGGTCCAAAGTCATTGTTTGATATTGATGCACTTAACTCTGCTTTTAGATATACAACTGTAGATTCTAGTGCAGGTACAAGTGCAGGTATAAATGCAGGAACAGGAGATGGAAAAGGTGTAGCAGAATCAGGAATGTCTTTTAAAAAGAAGAATGATTCATTGGAATACATTTTGTTTCCAATTTGGTCTCCTGATCCCCCAGAAGTTTTTGATTCTGGATCAGATTCACAAAAGTCTTCAAAAGCCTTAGACTTAAGCAAGGATAAAGGCGATGGTGATAAATCTCCAGTGAATTATGAGACAGATCCAGATATGCCAGAATTGGATGAAAGTGATTTAAGCTCAGAACAGCAACTTGCAAAGAATTTGAATGAGTTTTCTAGTAATACAAGGCTTGTTGTTGAAAGAATCACTAGGGATGTTGAAGGTATTCTTATGAATGAGAATTACACCAATTTAGAAACTGAAATACCTGAATCTTCCACATCTCAGTACTTTTCTCATAGATATCATCCACTTGAGAATGTAATTGGAGATATTGGTTCTCCTGTTCAGACCAGAAAACAGACACAAGAAAATAAAGAAGATGACTACTCTTCTTTGTTTACTTGCTTTCTGTCTCAAATGGAGCCTAAGAAAATCACTGAAGCCTTGAAAGATCCAAGTCGGATTGAAGCAATGCAGGAAGAGTTGCTTCAATTTCAGATTCAAGAAGTGTGGGCATTGGTTGACTTACCCAAGGGAAAAAGAGCTATTGGTACTAGATGGGTGTTTAGAAATAAAAGGGATGAAAGAGGCATTGTCATCAAGAACAAAGCCAGATTGGTAGCTCAGGGATATACACAAGAAGAAGGCATAGATTATGATGAGGTTTTTGCTCCTGTGGCTAGAATTGAAGCTATCAGAGTGTTTCTAACTTTTGCTTCATTCAGAGAATTTTAAGGTTTATCAAATGGATGTCAAAAGTACCTTTCTTCATGGCAAACTTGATGAAGAAGTGTATGTGTGTCAACCACCAGGTTTTGAAGATCCTCAGTATCCTAATAAAGTGTTAAGACTGGACAAAGCTCTGTATGGCTTACATCAAGCACCTAGAGCTTGGTATGACACTTTATCAGTTTATTTGCTTCAAAATGGATTCAAAAGAGGTACCATAGACAAAACTTTGTCACCAAAAGAGTTAAGAATGATATTCTGCTAGTTCAAGTCTATGTAGATGATATCATCTTTGGCTCTACAAGGGATAGTTTATGTAAAGAATTTGAGTCCATTATGCATACAAAATTTAGCATGAGCTCAATGGGAGAGTTAACATTCTTTCTGGGATTACAAGTGCAGCAGAAATCTGATGGGATCTTCATCTGTCAAGAGAAATATGTTAAAGACATACTGAATAAGTTTGGATATAAAGATGCAAAAGTTGCAAGCACACCCATGGAAACACATAAGCAATTAACAACAGATCCAGAAGGAGAAGAAGTTGATGTACATCTGTATAGATCAATGATAGGATCATTAATGTATTTGACCTCTTCCAGGCCAGATATCATGTTTGGTGTTTGTGTGTGTGCTAGGTTTCAAACTTGTCCAAAGCAATCACATCTATTTGCAGTCAAAAGAATCTTTAGATATTTAAAGGGTCAACCAAAATTGGGTCTTTGGTATCCAAAGAGTAATTCTTTTGATCTTGTTGCATATACAGATAGTGATTATGGTGGTGCTAACATGGACAGAAAGTCAACATCAGGAGGCTGTCAATTTTTGGGAGATAGGTTAGTTTCATGGCAATGCAAGAAGCAAAATACTGTATCCACATCCACTGCAGAAGCTGAGTATGTAGCTGATGCAAGTTGATGTGCTCAAGTCTTATGGATACAGAATCAAATGCTTGATTATGGTTTGACCTTTCTAAATACTCCCATTTTGATTGATAATAACTCTGCTATCAGTATCACAAATAACCTAGTTAAACATTCTAAAACTAAGCATATAGAGATAAGATACCATTTTATAAGAGATTGTAATGAAAAATGACTCATTCAGATTGAGAAAGTTCATACTGATAATCAATTTGCAGATCTGTTTACAAAGGCTTTTGATGTAGGCGGGTTTACATTCTTGGTTTCTAGTATTGAAATGATCAATTCTCCTTGAGTCATTTCATCTACAAACTATTTTTCTGTATATATCTTCATTTGCTTATGGGTTATTACTGATAGAATAATCAGTGAAGAGTAATCATAATTATGGTTATTAATATCTTCATTGCTTATTACTGTATATAGTTAAGTATTACTTGTGATTAAATATATATATATATATATGTGTGTGTGTGTGTGTGTGTGTGTGTTTACTAATAAAGCTAAGTACTTGGCACTGCTAGTTTTGAGTTTTGGTAACCTTGGTCGGTTGCCATTGCTAATGCTAGTAGCTGCTGTTAGCATTATTGGTATAATTCTCTTTTAGCTTTTGAAAAATTGATTCGTGTTTCCCACAGCTAGGTATTGCTTATATCTTTACACTGTTAGTTATATTGGTCAGTGCCACTGTTCGTTCTTTTTCTAGGGCTTGACTCTGTTCTTATGACTAACAGTATATAATCTTTAGACACTTCAATTTTTCATTACGCTTTCTTATTTTCTCAAATAACCACTGCAATCACATTCCAAAATCGAACCTCCTCTTCTTCTACGATCAATTTCAAAATCAATTCTAAAATCATGGCTTCTTCTTCATCATCTGACATGAATCTGAAGGTGTACGAAGAACACAATATGATTGCTTTTCTCATGAAACCCTCAAATGCACAGAATTTCATACAAATTGTTGATTTTCTTCGTGCAAGTCACATTCATCATGCGCTTACCGTTTCTCCAAGGGTTTCAAGAGGACATCTTACTGATTTCTGGAAGAATGCTAAAGTAGAAGTGGTTGAGGGTAAAGAGCAATTG
This sequence comes from Pseudognaphalium luteoalbum, assembly GCA_963422505.1. Lineage (NCBI taxonomy): Eukaryota > Viridiplantae > Streptophyta > Magnoliopsida > Asterales > Asteraceae > Pseudognaphalium > Pseudognaphalium luteoalbum. Next base: position 58,624,505 of record OY730196.1, read on the forward strand.
GTTTCCACAGTTCAAGAAACCAAAGTGGTGGTTTCAGAGGATGCTCTTCGAGAAGTACTTCTTCTTGATGATGCCACAGGTATCACTTCTTTAGATGACAGGGATTTGTATGATAATCTTAGATTAATGGGGTATGAGGGTGATTACACACGTTTTACATTTTTTAAATCATTCTTTAGTCCCCAATGGAAATTTTTAATACATACAATTCTCCATTGTTTGTCATCTAAAAGAACGTCTTTTAATGAATTTGGAACCCAAATAGCCAATGCACTTGTGTGTTTGGCTAAGGGTCAAAAATACAATTTTTCAAAATACATACTTGATAGCATGATCAGAAACATCACAAAGGGTAAAAAGGATATGTTTATAATGTATCCTAGATTTGTGCAACTTGTTTTAAATAAACAGGTTACTGATTTAGTTGCACAAGAACTTGTTATTGGTGTTAGTACTCTCTCAAGCAAGAACATTTATAGAGATGAATAAAAATACCAATAAGAAGTTTTCTGGGAAGGATACATCATTGTTTTCCACAATGCTTCCTGCTCCTTTCACCATAGATGTAGTACTACCAACTATATCTGAACCAATTGGTGACAGACCAGTAGCACCAACTGAGCCTGAACACACACCAAGTGGGGGTACCAAAAGAAAACAAGGGACCAAACAGCCTACCCAATTAAAGCCAAAGAAAAAGAAATTGAAACAGGAAAGTGAGGATCCTACTGCTCATTTGTCTCAGTCAAATATATCATCACAGCAGGTGACCCCATAGGAGATGGGTGGTCATTCTGGAAGGGCTGTCACTACTGTTACCAGTCCACTGACAGAATAGGATAGTGATAACATCAATAAGACCCAACCAGAGGCTACTTCTAATGCTGACCCTACGGGTAATGAAGCAAATGAAGGTCCCAGTACCAAGAATAAAGGGATTTCTGTTGATCATGCTAGGCATGAGGTAGAAGATACATTTGTCAATGATTCACCTAGGAGGTCACACTCTAATGGTGATGAGGCTAGTACTCACCCTGAATTGACGAATGTACAACTGACATAAGTTGTGGATTTTATTTGGAATAAGTTGGTTCATGAAAAGAAGTTGAATAGAGCTCGGGATGCAAAAATAGCAGAGCAGGCTGTAAATTGGCTGATCAAGAGAAAGTGATTAAAGATCTAAAAGAGAGAATTATTGATCTTGAGAAGATTTTGGTCAAGTTTTTGAAAGAAGATGACTTATTCAAGCCAAGAGAGGATGCTAACAACACTATCACCAAGGGGGAGAAACAGGCAGAGGATGAAAGTATTGATGAGTTTATGCCTAATCTAGATGATCAAGAGGGTGTTGGGCAGACTGAGGTTGTGGGTGACACTGATGAGCCACATAAAGATGATACTGAGGCCATGGATGATTTGCAGACTGAGGTTTTTATTGAAAGTGTTATTCAAAAGACTGTAGAGAGGGTTGAAGGTGAAACAGAGGTGGTAGATGATGTTGAAGATGGTGAAGAAGTGGTTCAACCTGTTAATGAACCAGTTGAGGATGAAGCAGGATCAGAGGTTAAGGGGGAAACTATTAATGTCAGAGTAGCAGAGCCTAAAATCACTTATGGAAGGAAGAAATCAATTCCATTTAGATCTGTCAAGGCAGCTAGAATTGAACAGATGAAGAGGGCTAAGTCAAGTAGTCCCACTGCTAAGACAATGGTAACTCCTACCACTGCTAGTATTAATACTTCCACTGTTAATACTACTCCTGCTCCCACTGTTACATCAACAACACAACCAATCAATACAACTACTGCCACTGCTACAACAAATACAACAACTTCAACTCAACCTGCTACTGTACTTAAACCTACCACTGTTAGAACACCTGAAGTACCTTTTAGAATTAGAGATCCTACTGATTTGCCTAAGCCTGATTCTAAATTACCCAAGATTGATCCAAAAGATAAAGGCAAGGGTAAATTAGAAGAAAAATCAAAGATGAAGAAGGTACAACAGAATGTGGAGTATGATCATGAATATGCTTTGAGGGTTCAAGCAGAGTTGATTGAGCAGGATAGAATTGAAGCAGAAAAGAAAGCTGCTGAATCATAGAGATCAGTGCCAGTTCAATTGAATGAACCAGATATTGATGAGATTGATGTTATTCTTGAATCTGGTAAGGTTGTAAAGATGACAAAGGAAGCAAGTAGAATATATAAGGAGATAAAGGTAAAAGGTTTGAAGGTAGATGATGATTCTGTCTATAATGCTTATGTGGAAAAATCCAAAGGAAATCCTCTAGAGATGGCTTTGAAAAGGAGAATTGAGAGAGACAGAAAAGAAAAGATTGATAGAAAAGCTGCTAAGAAAAGAGCAAGAAAATGAACTAAGGCTTAATTGAAAAATGATTCGGTATGTAAGCTTAGAGGAGATAGGATACCCACTATGACTCTAAGGAGAATATCATTGGAAAGATTGCTACAATTATATGACAATAATCCTATTGTTAATCCTGAAGCAAGAAAAAGGTTGGAGAAGAAAAAGAAAGAAGATGAAGAGATTCAGAGAAGGCTACAAGTAAGATATGAACAAATTGATGATGAATTGGCAAAGGAGAAAGAAGAGAAAAAGAAAGCAGAGGAATTCAGAATGAAAGTGGAGAAAGCAAGGAAAGACTATGAGAGAATACAGTCTTTGGATGATCAAGTTTATGATTTAGATAGAGATGAGGAAATTCTGGATAAGATGTTGATTGATGTGTCAGAAAGAACAGAGGATACAAGATTGGATGTTGAGAGTTCTTCTGAAATAATTAAGTGGGAAGGTATATGCATGGAACTAAATACTATTTTAACTGAAATCAGAATTCAAAGGAAGAATGGTGATGTCTCAAGTATAGGGGGAGATTGTTGGGATCGGAGCCACTGCTAAAGTCTAAGTGTTGAAGATTGATCTCAGCCATTGCTAGAAGAAAAGCTTGCTGCCACAGTTAGAGAAGATTGAAGGCTAGCCACTGCTAGTGCTTTTGTAATAGCTAGCCACTGTTGGTAGATTACTTAGTTGATTTTGTAATATACATTCACTACCACTGTTAGTATAATATAGTTACTACCACTGTTGGTATGATTATCAGTAAGTCCATTAGACAGTTAGAGTTATATATGGAATCAAATTGTTTCTATAATAACTGAAGATTGTATAGGACTATATGTATTATAAATAGAGATCCTTTGACCTAGAATAGGTGAACGATTTTGCGCAGCTTCAAGCTTTTCTGTAACCCTAATACATTAAGTATATTCATCTTATATCATTAATAAGATTGATGCTTTTGATATTTATCATGTTCTACAAGTTATTCATAATATTCTTGATCTTCTTAATATTATTGAGTGTGATTCCGCAACTTCTCAATAATAATTCAAAGCATATATTTATCAAATTGTTTATTAGATTATTTTGGGTTTAACAGAAGTATTGACCGACGGATTCATAATCAACGGATTTGTCTGATGAATTGTTGTCTTCGGAGCATTGTATCCTTTTGACTTCAGCCATTTGGGATGAATCAATTTGATCCTCATCTTCCTCCATTTCTTCAGATCTTTCTTCTTCTTCTTCTTCGGTCTCTTCGTCCATTTCTTCTTTTTCCTCTTCAGTTTCTTCTTCTTCCTCAGTGGGTTCTTCCTCTTCTTCTTCAGGTTCTTCTTCTTCTTCAGATTCCACATCTTACTCTGCAGGTTGATACTCCTCTTCCTCTTCTGGGTCAGTTTCAGTGTCAAAGATGAAGGCTGACGGTTGGGTGAAAGGTTGTTCTTCTTTGGGCTCTGATTCATCACTATAGGTAATTCTGCCTGTTGATATAGCATAACATTCTTCTTGTTCTGGAGTGCATTCTGGTTGGTCGATCTTGTAAGTGATGCTTTTTCCATGCGAGTGTAGGATAATCGTGTGGTTATACACATCAATCACTACTCGGGATGTATTCATGAATGGTCTTTCAAGGATAATCGGGATGTTTATGTCCTCGTGGATGTCCATTACCACAAAATCCGTAGGAAAGAAGAATTTGTTAACTTGAACTAAGACATTTTCAGCTATTTCTTTTGGGTATCTAATGGATTGGTCATCTAGCCGGACAGTCATCTTAGTGGGTTTCAAATTTTCAAGTTCTAGCCTCTTAAACAGGGAGTAGGGCATGAGGTTAATGCTAGCTCCTAGGTCGGCTAAGGCGCTTATATCTCCGGATTGGTAAATAGAACAAGGGAGTGTAAATCTACCGGTGTCTCCTAGTTTTTCAGGAAGGCTATTTTTAAGTAGGGCTGAGCTTTCAGGACTAAGAGGAATGTTGTTTACTTTGGGCAGTTTATCCTTAGTGGATAGCAATTTTCTGATGTATTTATTACGGCTGGGAACTCTAGACATAGTATCGAGGAATTTTCTGTCTAACTTGAAGGATGATAATTTCTTAGGTTGGACCTTAAGTCTAGCGGGGTAAGGGATTCTAACCTCCTTGTTCATATTCGGGGGGGTTTCCACAGCTGGTATCTTGATCTCTAGTTCTTCCTTGACTGGGATAGCAGCAGGGGGTGCAGTGGCTGCTTCCTTGGTAGTGGTAACTTACTTTGCCTCCTCAACATGTGGGTTGTGAACCGTGTTGCTAGGTAAACTTCCTCTGGGTCTATTCGCAAGACGTTGTGCCAATTGTCCAATTTGAGCTTCCAAGTTCTTCAGTACGGTCAATTGATTTCTCATGAAGAGATCGGCTTGATCTTGCCTAGCGGATGTCTTTTGGTTGAGTATATGTTGGCCTTGCATGAACTGGGTGAAGGCGTCTTCTGAACTTGAAGCTGGGGCATTTATCTTGTTGGGTTGCTCAATGATTTGTTTTATGTCGGAAGTTGGTCCAGGAAGTGCGAGGGGTTGGTTGTAGGCAAGTTGTTGCTGTTGTGGGTAAGGTGGGTATCGGGATTGGAAAGGTTGGTTGTGTCTTTGTGGGAATTGAGGTCCTCTAGGTTGGTTGTTGTTTTGGATGAAACCGGGTGGAAAATTCTGTGGTCGATCAGGATATTGAGCATAGTAAACGGTGTCATCTGTCTCTTCATATTCAACTTGATATTCACCGGGTGGTTGCGAGTTGGTGCAGTTTTGACAGGCTTGCACTTGGTGTACTTGGTGCTGTTGCTTCTTGAGTTCTCCGAACTATTTGACAAGTGTGTCCATCTTCTCCGTTAATAAATTAATTGCTTCGACTGGAATTGGATTCGATGCAGCGAGAGGTGCTAAAGATGTTGAGTGATCTCCAGAGTTCCAATCATGATGATGCATAGTCATGTTTTCTATAAGGTTCCATCCTTCTTTCTCCGTCTTTGTCATAAAGCTTCCTTGTGCAGCAACGTCGAGGGTGGTTCGGTGGTTAGGATCTAGACCGTTATAGAAGGTACACAATTGTGCAGATTTGTCGAGTCGGTGATTGGGGCATTTCTTCAGTGCTCCTTTGAATGGTTCCCATGCGGTGTATAATGACTCATCAAAAGCTTGGTGAAAGTTCATGATGTCATTTCGGAGTTTGGTTTGTTTAGAAGGCAGAAAGTACTTGGTTAGAAACTTTGTCGCCATCACCGTCCATGAAGGGATAGAGCTAGTTTCTAAACCTTCAAACCATGTTTGCACATGATGTGTGAGCGAATAAGGGAAGAGATACAATCGAATATTATCTTGGCTAACTCTATTTTGTTTGTAGGAGTTTGAAAGAGATATGAACTCTTCGAGGTGAGAGTTTGGATCATCACTTGGTAATCTATGGAATTGACAGTGGTTTTGGATTAGTTGGATGATGTGGTGTTTAAGCTTGAATGATTTTCCTGGGGTTTCTGGGTAGAGAATTGGGCCTCCTCTTCCTTCAATAGAGGGCTTACTGTTGTCAGCGAGAGTGATGCGATCAGCCATTGCTTGTCTAAATGCAGATTGCTTCTTTTCTCGTCGAATAGTATGTATTATCAGTTCTGGATCATGAAAGTTAAAAAGCGGTGCAGATCTAGGGGAACAGGTCATACACTAAAGAAAAACAGACAATAAAGAAAATATTTTATTTTTTTATAAGGTTTTATCCTTAGGGTATACTAGAAAACAGGATTGGTTGGGCCTCTGTATCAGACAGTTAGTCTCCCAGGCAGCGGCGCCAAAAACTTGATGGTGTTTTGACCGTCGCAAATGCGAGTGATCACAACGCCTATCGGTGGGTGTTTTAAATTTGTAAATGCAGGGGTCTAAGTGTGACTTATTACTACTGAACCAAAGGCTAGTAGATGGTAAGTATGACCTAGGGTCGTTCTAAAAGAGAAACTGGATTGAAACGGAGGTGATCCAATCAATCGTTACTTTCTAGTACAGGTTTATATAAAACTGCGTTGGAGGTTTTGGTTCAGTCAATTAAATAAACTAAATAAAGCGAACAAAAGATAATAATAAATCAGATGATGGGAAGTAGTATTTGTTGTGATTTCATTAGCTCATAATATGGGATGATGACTTTTCAGAGAAAACGTTTATCTAAATTGGGAATGTTTACTAGATTTGATAGTTTATGGAATAACCCGTAGACCCTTATCAGTTGGTTATCAACTGATATGTCACGAGGAACTAGGGTATCATGATTCTGATCAGATAGACAATGCTCAACTCTCCACACTCTCCTGCGAGGGAGTCAGTGGCCCTTATTATTGAACGCATTCGCTCGTGGGCGAAGGTAAAGAGTAGCAAGTCCATAACAAGTCTAACCGTTCTTAATACGACAAGGACTACAAATCCGGCAAACAACTAACTTAGACAATATGTTCGGACTTATTTAATTAATTCCTATTAGTAAAACTCAAGCATGGTAAGTGAGGGAAAGTGTTTAGGTTTCTTACGTACCTTACTTTAGGTTTCACGATTTAAGGAAATATATCATTTTAAATTGGATTTTAAACTTGCCTTTCTCAATACAATTAACAAATCCTTAGGTTTTCATGAATGATTATTTAGCCTATAGCTTACCTACTCTAATCTAATCTAAACTAATCTAATTAAAATGCTGACGGCTTTTGCATAAAGTTAAACCCAGACCATATCGGAAAATACTACAGTAGTTCACAACGTATTTAATTGTTAACCGATGTTTCCGTTGTGAATTTAATTGCTTCGCAATGTTTTCATGATAAGTACATTGTGATTGGAGGTGTACTATACTCATGGCAATTCCACGTAATCACATTGCATTTTATGATGATTGCATGACGTTACAATTAAACCATAGTTTTGACACAGATAATTATTGACCAAGTATTAAGGTTCGCGACTCCTCTTTACAGGGTTACAATCACGTTTGTTAATCAAAAGGCGAATATAAGTTTTATGTTTAAAAGCACAAGATAAATCCGTTCATAAAGTTTCCATTTTTATAATGTCGATCCATAATACAACTACCTTCGGTCGTTTACTGACTTCCATACATTTGTACTTTGTTGATGCATATTAGGTGTCTGTCAGTTGGTCTATCGAGTTGTAATAAGTGTCGTTAGTTGTATAGTGAAATATATTGTTTTTGTTATATGCGACACTTAAGTTTTAGGTTAGGCGTCACTTGCCTTAGTGACGCATAGCGTCACTTAGGTAAGTGACGCATGAAGGCGGCCACATGCGACACTTCCACAAGTGACGCATGTCGGCTGACTTTTAGTATAAATACAAACCTATGGGTTTTCGGCTAGGGTTGACGAAACCCTAGCACCATTTGTCGACTAAGCAACATTGTAATCGTTCCCAATTCATAATACAAGCTGATCTCTTTGTTTACATTGTTGATTACATTTGTTTCGGTTTGTGTTTATTGGTTATACATGCAATTGATTGATTCCGCCTTTCAATTGTAAGTCAATTGTCATCTAGATCCACGTCAAAGGGCACTCTCAACTGGTATCAGAGCCTTTAAGTGATAATATTGACGTTTAGAAGGTGTTTTGGGTTGATTTCGGTTTGTTTGAATCAATTAATCAAGATTACATACGGATTTTGAGGTGCTAAGGTGAATTACAGTCGATATTCTTCATCATTTACAGGTTTCGTCCATTAGGGTTCAAGGAATTTTCGTTTGGCTTACGAAAGTTCGAATTTTTTAGGGTTTTGGGATTTTGCAGCCGTTTTGCGACACTCGATCCGTCACTTGGACGCGTCACTTACTGCGACACTACCTAATCCCAAATTAGGGTTATACCGTCACTTGAACGCGTCACTTGAAGCGTCATTTGAGGTTTATACGACACTTAACTTAAGTGCCGTGCCCTTTAATCCACCGTCACTTACGTGCGTCACTGTTGCGCGTTACTTGACTCTCAAGCGTCACTTCCGTTAGTGACGCCTGCTTGATTTGTTGCGTCACTATCTTTAGTGACGCCTTTTGATTCACTGCGTCACTTTTACTAGTGACACCCATTTGTTTTAACACGTCACTCAATTACGTCACTTGAGTGCGTCACTTGTCTGATTGAGCGACACTTACTTATAGTGTCATCAGTCACTCCATCCGTCACTCGATAGCGTCACTTGCCAAGTGCCGCTAGTCGTTGCGAGACTTCTGTGCGTCACTTACTAAGTGACGCCTTCAGTACTAATATTTTTCAAGCTTTTGTTTTTAGTGAAGTTTCAGGTATATCTTCAATGGCTGGTGTTGCTGATAAAGAAGACATCAGAGGAATTAGGGATATGTTAAAACAGAATCACGATGTTGGTTCTAATAATAAACCTCCATTGTTTTCGGCTGACATGGATTACGCATATTGGCGTGATCGATTTGAACAGTATATAAACTTCCACTGTCCAGAGCTATGGGGTCCACTCAAAGAAAAATATGTAGCTCCCTTAGCCGAAGGAATCTTCCCTCATCTTGCTCCAAACAAGCTCTACAAATCTATGACTCCGGAAGAAAAGAAAGACTATGATACTGAGAAAAAGGCACAATCGGCTATCTGTATGTGCCTAACCAAAGATGTATTAAGACTGTTCAAATCACATGACACCGCATACGAACTTTGGAAAGCTATCGAAACTAGGTGTGGTGGAAATCAAAGATATAAAGCAGGTAAGCTAGAATTGATAAAGAAGCAGTATGATCTGTTTGATTCTCTACCAAATGAAATGGCTTCTGGAGTTTTTACTAGATACTCACAGTTGGTGAGTGAGTTGACAGAGGGAGGTTATAATTTTCCTCCACTTGAAGTAAATAAGAAGCTCTTGGATGTCTTGCCTAGTTCGTGGGATGTTAAGGTACAGCTTCTTAAGGAAAGTCAAGAATTAGCTACCATGAAACTGGATGAGCTAATTGGTATTCTTCAAGCTCATGCGATGGAGATGAAGAAGAGAGAATGCAAGTCAGGCGGTTTTGTTCAAGACCCGTCCTTATATGGAGGTAAAGTCAACACTGGCAAGACTTATGGTGGAATGGCTTTTGTCTCTTCTACGAGCTCTCCACTTCAAGCTCCATTGTATTCTTCTGGTGCTTCTCATCCAGTATATGTTTCTGGACCCTCACAGGGGTCACAACAGCAGGCTTCTGTCTCTCCTGCTATTCAAGAGCAGGCTGCCATTTATACAGCCTTTCTAAGCTCTTATAAGGATTTGGTTTCGCAACCAAATGCTACTTTGGAACTGGCCAAAGAAGATTATGCTCAACTTGACGATGATGACCTTGAGATGATGGATTTGAACTGGAACATTGCTATGATATCCAGGCGTGTTCAGAAATTCTTGCAACGAACTGGTCGCAAGAGTTTGGAGGGAGATGGCAAAACCAGCTTCGGTTTTGATAAAAGCAAAGTGAAATGTTACAATTGTCAGAATCTGGGACACTTTGCGAGAGAATGTGAGAAGCCTAAGGTTCCTCCGTCTGGTTTCACAAAGCCTGATGCTCCTAGAACTCCGGAGAAGGATCAAGTGAAGCAAGCAACAGCAGATGCACTTGTTGTTTTTGAGCCAACAAGCACAGATTGGAGTATGTATGCTGAGAATTATTAGCAGTGTCTCATGGCTCACATTTCAAATGAGGTACGCAATGAACCTGAAGAACCTTTGAACTGTATGTCATGCATTAAGTTAACTGAATCCTTAAGATGCTTTCAAGCAGACAACGTAGACTTAAGAAAAAAGGTCGAAAAACTTAGTGACTCAAACAAATACCTAAAAGCAAATGAACAATTGTATGATAAGAAAATAGAGGCTTATCAACAGGACACACTTAGGTATAAATCTAAAGTTTTTAGTCAACAGGATGCTATTGATAGTTATCTTGTTGAAATAGACCGTTTGAGAAAGGAACATTCTGATCTTAAAGATGAATATGATAAATATAAAAATAAGATTCTAGGTTCCTCCTCGTCTACTGTTGCCTTTAATGAAATTCTTAACAAGCAAAGGACAGATCACAAAACAAAGACGGGACTAGGTTATCATGTAGTCCCGCCTCCTACTGAATACTGTCCTATGCCTGTTAAGGAAGGCATCGAAGAGATTCCGAATGACTATGCATTGTTATACGGGGTCAAATCTAAGGGTAATAAAGTTAACAAACAGGTGAAGGAGAAAACTAAACGGACAGAGTATCCCTCACCTCAGTTTGTTAAATCGGAATGTGAATCTCCAGTTAGTAATGAGGAGATTGTTGAGATTGAGGATATTACCGATGAGGAATATCCTGAGTTTAAAAGGAATGTTGAAGTAAAAGCTGAAAAGGTGTCAAAGGTTGAACCTAAAATTAAGGTTCAACCTAACAAAGCAAAAATTAAGGTTTTAAAATCAAAATCTCAAACTTTACAGTCACCTGTAAAGATTTTGCAAAATAAACCTTCTACTTCAACCTCTCAACCTAAACAGGAAATTTCTAAGATGTGCATGAAATGTGCATGTTCTAGAAACGTTTCTTCATCCCCGGTGATAAATCCTCAGCCTCAACCAGCTGTTGAGACTAGAGCATGTTTTTACTGCAAGAGACAAGGACATCTAATTCGTGAATGTCCCAAATTGTCTCATCAGAATTACGGAAGAGAAATGCCTAGGACATCTGTTTTCAGAAATTCTTTTTCAAGATCTCCTCCTAGGCGTTACTCTGTCTCTCCCATACCTGCTGTAAAACCGAGTAATGTTGGGCAAAAACCTTTGCCAAAACGAGAGCCTGACATTACTCCAAAGCCAAATTCCGAACCATCCAAGGTTTGGAAAAGAAAAGAGTCTACTGTGGACTCTAGTGTCATCAATAATAACACATCAGATACAAAATCTGATTTGCTTAAAAATAAAGTCTTATCTGATGTGATTATTGTTGATGACTGTGGTCGACCTAAGTCTGTCAAGGCTTGGGTCACCGTTTCTCACTAATCTCCTACTTTATGTGTTGCAGCAGTCAGAACGCGTTAAAGACAGTGAATGGTTTGTAGATAGTGGCTGTTCGCGACACATGACAGGCGATGTGTCCCTTTTAACGGATGTTAAACCACATTCTGGAGGACATGTTGCATTTGCGGGAGATACTGGAGGAACCATTTCGGGTAAAGGAATGCTAACTAACGGGAAAGTTAGCTTTGAGAATGTGAACTATGTGGCTCAACTGACCCACAACTTTCTAAGCGTATCACAAGTATGTGATAAAGATTATACAACAGCGTTTACAAAGACGGAGTGTGTGATTTTGAAGCCGGGTTTCGTTATCCCCGAGGAATGGGTGCTTTTAAGGGCTCCACGGAGAAACGACACCTACGTTATGAATATGCGAACCGTGGAGACTAAAGATGAGTATACATGTCTCCTTTCGAAGTCTTCAGAAAAGGAATCACTATTGTGGCATCGACGAATGGGACACATCCATTTTCGTAAGATGAACTTCTTGATAAACAATGATTTAGTAAATGGAGTCCCTAAACAGTCATTCGCGCTAAAAGACGACTGCGTCGCCTGCCATAAAGGGAAACTTCATAAGAAACCCCACAAGCCTAAATTAGTGAATTCCATTGCGGCACCATTGGAGCTATTGCATATGGACTTATTTGGTCCTATTTCTACCAAGAGCATAGGTGGAAAGTCTTATTGCTTAGTAGTCACCGATAACTACTCGAGATTTTCATGGGTGTATTTTCTGGGTGCAAAGAGTGAAACACCAGACATTCTGGTGTATCTGTTAGATAAGTTGGCAAACTTATGCAACTTAAAGGTGAAAAGACTGCGAAGTGACAATGGGACTGAATTCAAGAACTCTACTCTTGAGTTATACTGTGCCACGAAAGGCATTGACCATCAGTTCAGTGCCCCTCGAACTCCTCAACAGAACGAAGTTGCTGAGCGTAAAAATAGGACTATTATCGAGACAGCTCGGACTATGCTGGCCGATTCTAAGCTTCCTATAATCTTTTGGGCAGAAGCAGTTAGTACTGCTTGCTATGTTTTGAATCGCGTGCTCACGGTTAAGAAGAAGAATAAGACATGCTATGAACTCTTCAACAACCGTAAGCCCACTTTGCAGTTTCTGGAACCTTTTAGGTGTCCGTGTTTGATTATGATCTCCAAAGATAAAGCCTCGAAGTTTGGAGCTAAAGCAGTTGAAGGGATCTTCCTCGAATATTCAGTCAACTCTCCGAATAAACGAGTCTACATCAAATCAACTCACCAGGTGGAAGAGCATTTTGAGGTGAAATGCTTGCGATACACAGATCCTCCTCAAGGAATAGGTCCAGAATGGTTATTTAATTACAAGGACGTGTTCAATTCGTTTGACATACCCGAAGGACATGATGATGAGGATGAGATAGTTTCTCTGCTTCATGGTATAAGTATGTGTCAAGACACTTCTACATTAAAACCAGCATCTCCACCTACACCAACACCCACTACACCACCTCCAACACCTACTCCTACACCCACATCACTACCTATTTCATCCACATCATTGCCTACGGTTCCACCTTCGGATATTCCTTCGACTTCAGGAACAACTAATACAACAAAATATCCTGATGATCCCAACATGCCACCATTGGAGGAAGACGAGGAAGAAGAAATGGTCCATTCTCATCTTTTCTCTAATGAAGATGATACGGAACCTCCTGTGCAACCAGAAAGTCCCACTGCTCCTGCAACTAACACTGTTCCCGTCACTGAAGGGGACATGAATAATTTGGAGTTAGTACTTGCACCCGATCGACTCCCAGTCACACGTGTACACAGGGATCACCCCATTGATAATATTATCGGTGATCCTGATGCTGCTGTTCGAACAAGGCACCAAGTGCAGCAAAATCCGAATCAGGAAATGTTGAATTTGGTCGCCCGGATAAATTCCTGTCATTTATCCCAAATTGAACCGAAGAAAGTTGATGAAGCCTTAAAAGATCCATCTTGGGTCGAGGCTATGCAAGAAGAGTTGCAGCAGTTCAACAAGCTACACGTGTGGGATATAGTTCCATTACCCAAAGGTGCTCATTTAACTGGCACTCGATGGGTGTTTCACAATAAGATGGATGATAGGGGTATTGTAATTCGGAATAAAGCCCGATTGGTCGTTCAAGGATTCAGTCAGATTGAGGGCTTGGATTATGATGAAGTCTTCGCTCCTGTGGCAAGACTTGAGTCCATTCGGATCTTTCTCTCATTTGCGTCTTACAAAGAGTTTCGCGTTCACCAACTCGATGTCAAGAGCGCATTTTTATATGGGAAAGTGGACACTGATGTCTACGTGAAACAGCCTCCTGGCTTTGAAGACCCTGAGCATCCAGAATACGTCTGCAAGTTAAACAAGGCGTTATATGGTCTTCATCAAGCCCCGCGATTATGGTACGAGAGGCTAACTACTCATTTAGTTAAGCATGGATTTGTTCGTGGAAATATCGACAGTACTCTGTTCATTCGCAAAGAACGGACTGGCGATCGAGAGGATATGCTACTCGTGCAGGTATATGTGGACTACATTATTTTTGGCTCTACAAATGAAGCAATGTGCAAGCACTTTGAGGAGATCATGAAATCTGAGTTTGAGATGAGTGCGATGGGGGAGCTCAAAATTTTTTTAGGTGTACAAGTTGAGCAGTCTCCAAAAGGTATTTATATTCATCAGTCAAAGTATGTCAAAGACATGTTGACTCGATATGATCTGCTCAATTGTAAAACCTATGGGACTCCCATCGAGCTTAATCATAATCTCCGACTTGCTGAGGATGAAGAAGATTGCAAAGAAAAGGACTATCGATCAATGATAGGTTCTTTGATGTACTTGACTGCTTCTTGACCGGATATTGTCTTTGCGGTATCCGTATGCTCTCGCTTTCAAGCCAAACCAAAGGTGTCTCATATGAGGGCTGTAAAGCGAATCTTTGGTTATCTCAAACATAGACCCAATCTTGGTCTATGGTATTCAAATGAGAAATCCTTCGCTCTTTCTGCCTATTCGGATTCAGATCATGGCGGCTGCAGCATAGACAAGAAGTCAACCACTGGAGGATGTCAATTCCTAGGATCTCGACTAGTTTCGTGGCAGTGCAAGAAACAGACTACAGTTTCTCTCTCCACTGCGGAAGCTGAGTACGTTGCTGCTGCGAGTTGCTGCTCTCAGGTTCTATGGATACAGCATCAACTGCGTGATTACGGGTTACTTCTTTCTATGACTCCTATTCACATTGATAATACTACTGCTATATCTATCACGCGCAATCCCGTACAGCACTCTAAGACTAAACACATTGAACTTAGCTTCCACTTTATACGGGATTGCTATGAAAAACACCTAATAGACCTAGTTCAAATCGACACCTTAAAGCAGAATGCCGACCTTTTCACTAAAGCCTTTACGCGTACTTGATTTGACGAACTAATCAACATGATTGGTTTAAGATTCTTTCTTGCTAAAAAGTAATTCGTGACTTGGATTGTTTTTAAAGTAATGTTAAAAAAAAAAACGCAACTGCCACTCTTTATACTTTCTAGTATTAAAGAAATGCAAGGTTGCTACATTTTAAAAATAGACGTTGAAGTTGTGTCTGTAAACAACTTGGGATATGATAGTACATTGGGTGACATGCATAAAAATGGAAATTTAAGGTTTATCTTGGATGTGTCAGTAGATTTATCTGACGTATTGAAAAAAGTTTTTATAAACATTGTCTTCATCATACGATATATTAGTAGGCATGGTATGCAAACCTCTTTGAGAAGTCTTAAGAAGCTTAATCATTAATTGTCTATTTCAAGTGGTATAACACCATTAGATGTATGACAAAAGTCTTAATTTCTTACTTATACTAGACATACTTTCATGAAAGATGTTTATTTGATATCATTTGGGGGTATATATTGATAGTTTCCTCTGTTATACGTAAGTATAGACCTGGCTTCTATTAATATATACTTTAAACTTAAGCAAACACAAGTCAAAGTACTTGCAAAGTCTTTCAAAATAAGATACCTTACAAGGTCGCCAAAATGGTTTGACCAAGTCTGGTTTTGCTTAAACCTGAATCAAGCTATGTCGCTCTGTTGTACGTAAGTGCAGACCTGTCACCGCTGACTTGATTCTTAAAATTGATTTTCTTATATTCTATCTGTAAATGGAAACATGGTCTATGTCTTAAGTTAAGATGTATATCTATGGTGGGAACTACAGCGAAATGCACATACCAATAATAATAAAATACCTCCTAGATGTGCGCATAAACATGTTTTAAGTGGTTAAATATACTAATAATCGTTTTGAAATAATTTTTATAAAAAATGCTTTTAGTATGTCAAGTAAATTTAAAGAGGACAAATATACTGATGATCGAAATAACACTTACTGTTCCTAATAAATGCATGTTATTCCGATATGATCCCTAAGCAGACTATCTCAACTCCGTCACCAAAAAGAATGTGTTCATTCTTCTAGTTATAAATTTACATTCTTGTATGTCTTTTATTTTCTCTAAGTTAGTATAATTTTAGTTATTATCCAAGTCACAGTTACGTTTTCAAATTTGAGTACCGAAATCACATCGCGAAAATCGATAAAATCGCCAATTTTTCACTAAAAGTGAACTGCGCGTCACTTTCATAAGTGACGCTGCCAGTGACGCATACGATATTGCGTCACTCCCTTTAGTGACGCAGTAAGTGCCGGGGTAAGCTACGCTATAAGTGCCGGGTTGAGTGACGCATACTAGGGTCGGTGTATAAATACCCCTTCCCACGACACTCAACCTCACCACTTTTCAAATAATTATACCGACACTCGCTCTGACATACCGTCACTTCGATTGTCTCTGCGTCACTAGCTCTGTGCGTTTTTCTTTGATTTGATTGTGCATTCTGCGGCTTTTGCTTGCATTCCAGTCCCATATTCTTGTTCCGTACATTCACATGAACTAGTAGGTACTTACTTTAACCGTTAATTTCTGTTATTCATGCTGTAATTTTAAATTAGGGTTACGGGATTTTGGGTAACTTGAAATCGTTTGATTTAATGCATGTTTAGATAATATTTTCTTGTAATAAAGGGTGTGTTCTACTCGTTTTTACCATACGCACAAACCCCTTACTTCGATTTTGAAAACCCCTAATTTTGAAATCTGGGTATGAACAGTGACACGATGATCTTCATCGTTGCGTCACTTCGTGCGTCACTTACCTCAAGTGACGCTGTTTGGTAATTTTGAAAGCTTATACCGTCATTTAATAAGTGACGCTTGCTTTTGCGTCACTTCTTAAGTGACTCGTGTAGTGACGCATATAATTGCTTTAACTGTTAAGACCGTCACTCTTCCTAGTGACGCCTCTAAATGCGTCACTTCCCCAAGTGACTATCTAAGTGACGCTTAATTCTATACGTCACTTATACCGTCACTTCTTAAGTGACTCCCTTAGGATACCGTCACTATGATAACTGTCGCATGTTCTTCACCCGTCACTTCGTAAGTGTCGTATAATTTAAATCACCAAATACAAACGTCACTTACATCAGTGACGCTTGATAGCGTCACTTCCAATAAGTGACGCTATACATTGATTTTAATTTTAAGTATTGTACAATACGACACTCCCTAAGTGACGGTAGTGGCCATGCGTCACTTACCATAAGTGACGCCTAAAGTCAAAATTCGTTTTTTAACTCTTCTGTGTTCGGGCTAACTTTATAACGATTTCTGTTATTTTTCTTTGTATTTTAGCTTACAGATGGCTGAACTTCAGAACTATTACCGCCGCACAAACACCCGACACAACATTACGGCTTTTTTAGAGTCTATGCATGCAAATTCAGCGCCTTTCAGGCCAATGATTGAGTTTCTACGCAGATCGAGGATCCATTATGCGATTACTGCATCGACTCCGGTTTACATGAACCAAATAGAGGAGTTTTATGATCATGCAGTGATAAGAGTTCAGGGCGATGTTCCCAGGATTGTTTCCACTATGTTTGGTGAGGAAATCGAGATCACCAAGAACTCGATTAGACGGGTTCTCCAGTTCACCGACAACTCCACGATGCCCACTATCTTCCCAATTACATTTATCTATGGAGGGCTTCAGAGGATGGGTTATCCGGTAAACCAGCTCTCTGATTTCAGGAAACAGTACCTCTGCCGGGTTTGGAGGTACCTTTGCCATATTGTGATCGTCTGTTTATCTCCGAGAAAGGGGGGATACGATGCTGCGAGTCATCTTACTCTGTCTCTCATGTTGGCCCTAATCTACAACAAACCGTATAACTTCAGCGGTTATATTTTCAGCAACATGGTTGAGAACATACGCGCTGGAAAGGATAAATGGCTCCAGTATCCTCGTTTTGTCCAGCTTTTGTTAAATGACCTCAATCTTGATATCGCTCCAGATCAGCGATCCCTTTTGGTGCCGACACCGATGCTTCTGCGAGTCTTTAACGACTGCAAGCTCGCGCCAAAGGGCGAGCCGGTTTTGGCTGATCGTGAACTATTCGGCCACATAGTGAACGAAAACTATGTTGCGCCGCGCGATCACGGTTTTTTGGATGACGTCGTGCCTCCGGTCAACGAGGACGACTTAGTGGATACCGATATCGCTCAAGACTTAGAGGATATCGATCGTGTTGTTCAGGTTGAGGCTGATTCTGATGACGGTGGGCCCACTCCTCCTGATTCTGAGGGTGATGTGCCACCACAATCGGCTTTTGATGGTATTCAGCTTGCCGATCCTCGACGCTTCAAGCGTATACTGAGACGGATCTCTGCTGGCAGGGTCCATGTCCCGAGGAATCCGGGCAAACGTCCTGCTGGGTCTTCACCCTCTTATGCCGATCTACCTCTTCGTAGACGCCAGCGGACGATAGTGATTATTGAGGAGCCGACTTCTCAACGACAACAACCACCGCCTCCGTCTGACATGCCGTCTCTTCAGATGGTTTTGGCTCAGATGGAGCTTTTGGCGAAGCGGTTTGATGATCAGAAGGCTATTATTGAAGCTCAAGCCTCTCAGATCAAGGAACTGGAAGCTAGAGCTGCTACGGTTGACACTCTACAGCTTCAAGTGACGAATCTGTCATCTAGGTTGTTAGAGCTGGAATCCGTTACAAATGTTTCGGGGGAGGTAGGTCCTAGTGAGTTAGAAACAAATGTAACTCCTTCCCCGGAACCAGAAAATGTACTTCCTTCTACTATGAATGAAAACATATCTTTGGATTACTTCGTTGAGGTTCACGGTCAAGCAAGACCTATAGCGGTTGATTATTCGTTTGTAGATCTTACATATCTGCAAAATTTGATGAATGATAATACAACGATACCAGAGGAAGAGGTGATGAATGATCCTGTGGCAGAGGATTATTTCTTTGAAGGAAATGACGAAGTTGAGGTTGAGGGGGAGCAACTTCAAAGTGATGAATGTTACGACGATGCTCCTATTATCGAATCGGATTCTTTAGAAGATGAATTAGGTCATGATTCTGAGACAGAGACCAATGAGCAATCAACTTCTACAGCTCAATCTTCAATGATAAAGCCTGACATAGTGCGCAAACCTATAGTTGAGGTACCCGTTACTTGTAAATTCTACAAAGTCAGAACTGATTACACGGGTTTGATAAAAAGCTGGAAGTTTGACGAGAATAATTCGGTGTTTATGATTAAAAGAAGTGATGGCATTCAGTACTTCAACTTAAAGTTTTATAAAATAAGTACTTTGCCAAAGTGTGAGCTTCAGAGATTATCTTAAATACCCTTAATTAACCGTGCTCGAGATTCATGTGCCGATTTCTTTCAAGTGGTTATTCGTCGGGAGATTAACAGCAAGAAGTATAATCTGATTAAACCGACATTGGGTATGAGATATAAGTTTAAGAAGAAGTTGGATCCGGTTACACGACAACCAATTGTAAGGATGATCTATCCACCAGCAAAGTGCTTACAGAAGATACCTCTAGAGATCATTCCTTTGGATTTTTTGAATAGGTTGTTATACTGGGAATATGACGATATTACTGGTGAAGCTGTAATTGTTTTTATTCCAAAATTAGAACCAGCTACGGATTCGGGGTCTTTGGACGTAGATTTGGAGGTTGAAGAGAAAACAGCATGGGATGCTGTTCAACCTAAAAAGAGGTCTACTTGGGGTCTAAAAAGAAATAGATTTTGTGTATTTGACCCTTTGAGTTTGATTAATCTCTCTGAACAAGATATGAAAAGATTACATCAGAACAGGATTCAGTTCAAAGAAAGAGATAGAGCTGAAGCGATAAAATTTCAGAAGATTATCGATATCTGCGTAGCCAATGGAGTACACGCTGGTGGTGTATTTCCTGCTGGCTGGAAATAAAGACTCAAAGAGTTTGAAGATTTTGAAGACCAAGCTGAAGACACGGGGGAGTTTGTTGATGCATATTAGGTGTCTGTCAGTTGGTCTATCGAGTTGTAATAAGTGTCGTTAGTTGTATAGTGAAATATATTGTTTTTGTTATATGCGACACTTAAGTTTTAGGTTAGGCGTCACTTGCCTTAGTGACGCATAGCGTCACTTAGGTAAGTGACGCATGAAGGCGGCCACATGCGACACTTCCACAAGTGACGCATGTCGGCTGACTTTTAGTATAAATACAAACCTATGGGTTTTCGGCTAGGGTTGACGAAACCCTAGCACCATTTGTCGACTAAGCAACATTGTAATCGTTCCCAATTCATAATACAAGCTGATCTCTTTGTTTACATTGTTGATTACATTTGTTTCGGTTTGTGTTTATTGGTTATACATGCAATTGATTGATTCCGCCTTTCAATTGTAAGTCAATTGTCATCTAGATCCACGTCAAAGGGCACTCTCATACTTCGCTTAACAGTGTTTCCAGTACTATATCAGGTAAACAGTTGAATAAGGGCCTTCATATTACTTCACGACATATTTAAGATCATCCCATATTTATTTATGCTAATTACATCACAACAAATACAATAGTAATCTACTCGCTAATCATGGCATAAACTATCTCTAGCATAATTAATGTATACATATTTAATTAAGATAGATAAGGATAGAAATAACCGATATAAATGCTCGAGAAGGCATAGACTTGAATTAATAAGAATAACTCCAAGCTTATACTAAAGATTACAAACTCGTTCCTTTCTTTCGTTCTATTCTAAACAATTTTCATAAACTAGCCAAATAGAATGAGAAAGTAAATCTAACAAATTATGAAAGAAATAACAAAGTGAGAAAGATATAAGAGTGTGTAAGGTGTATGAAAAAGGTGTGTCTTCAAATGAGCCATGGAGCCTCCTATTTATAGGAGAAAATGAGTGCATTTTAGCAACTTGGGCATATGTTAGCAAAAGGTGGAAAAGTTGCTAGCACATGTACCCTAAAGCGCGTAAAGGTCTAGCATGTGTACCCTAGAGTTGCGGAAAATGCCTAGCACATGTACCCTGCGAGTACGGGCGAGGATGAAAAAGTGGACGGGGGACGGGAGCCAGGTGGCCGGCAGCGGCTGTGGTGCAGCCGGCGGCGGTGGTGGTGTGGCTGGCGGCGGCTGCCCTACCCCCACCCCGGTTCGCCGTCTTTCGCCTCGTTTCTTGATTCGTGTGTATCTTCTTCGTTATGCGTCCGTTTTCATTGATTCTTTTTGCGTTGGATTCGTTTTTCAAAAACAAAGACTTTGATGAAAAGAAATCCCAAAAATATGTCTCTGATCTTTGGATGTCTCATACGAATCGTTTGAATCTTCCGGTGTACGTAGAATCTTCATTCTTCATCCGTTTTTGTTGATTCTTCTTCTTTTAGTTTCGTATTTTGAAAACGAATATCTTGGATAAGATAAATCTCAGTGATGGGAACTTTTGCCTTTAAATCTTGTCCCGATGTCTTGAATCTTCAAACGTGTGTGGAATCTTCATGCGACGCTCTTTATGGGATTACTAAACTAATTTTCCAAAGGAATTTGTATTTTATTTATCTTTCTTCCCCAAAGTAAATCATTCTTTGTCTAAAATTTTACATTTTCAACATATTTTTAACTCAATTTTGAATAATTTTGTTTACTTATTGGAGAAGGATGGTCTAAAGAGCAACGAGCTTAGAATCAAGCATATACCATTATCCATTTTACAGTAGTTTAACTACTGTTATCCCACACTTAAAGGAATATCGTCCTTGATGTTATTCTAAGTTCTGACTGGGGGGAAATCCCACACTTAGGATTTGAAACTTCTAAGACGTATTCTTTTAGCAGTGTGTGTTGGGTTTGAATCCCACACTTAGTGATAAGCATGGTGGATATGGTATATTTATAACGAAAGAAAGAGACTGGTATAGAAGTACTCCCCAGTAGTTGCAGTGCTCCATGGTATGTGTTTTCCGAACTTCATCTTGTTGGGTTCACTCTTGATCAAGTCTTCTTGTGATTGGTCTCGTAGGTGTAAACACGTTGGATACACTTTTTTTATTTCCGATGTCGAAAACTTGATGTGTCGGACAGTTTTTAAAACTTCTTCGTATATCCAGTGTAAAAGATAGTCAGAGACTTCATCACTTCTTGGAATGTAAAATTGCGGAAATGTAAAACACGGGTTACCTCCCGAGAAGCGCTCTTTTAAAGTCGAGAGCTCGACTTCTTTTCTCCTGGCTAGATGGAGATGGATGCATCCATGGGATCCACTATGTTGATGTTGTGTGCCCTAGGTTTCGGAAAAGTATACCGAGGTGGATAGATTCTCATGAAATGATTGACTATTGTCGTAATCAATTCAAATGGACTATCTCTCGATTCTGCCTTGTAATTCTGAAGATGCTCTGAAGTTGTCCTCGCAAGTCTGTGAAGTCCGAAAGTGATGTAATT
Source organism: Pseudognaphalium luteoalbum (assembly GCA_963422505.1). NCBI lineage: Eukaryota > Viridiplantae > Streptophyta > Magnoliopsida > Asterales > Asteraceae > Pseudognaphalium > Pseudognaphalium luteoalbum. Next base: position 58,646,838 of record OY730196.1, read on the forward strand.
GACTGCTTTAGTGATAGGTCCATTAGAGTCGGTCATGGTTGTTGTGTTTATCTTAACAACCTCTCTTGGCGGTGGGATTTACCAGAGAGAGCATACAAATGCCAAGAATTGCAGTTGTATGTCTTCATAATTCTCGGTCTTGGGGTCTCCGTTGAATCTTCTGATGGATGTGCACAGGTCCTCTATTTGCCGGTGCTGATGGATGTTGAATGGAAAGTTGGATTCTGAGAAAACTAGAGTAAGCTGACGAAGTATCTCCTTGCATCCTGAGAGGAATATGAACTTTCTTCTGGAGTTACTTTTCCGTTGTTGAATCTCCCGTAGATGGATCATAACAAAAGTAGCGATATCAAGTAGTGATTCATATGTAGCCCCAAAGGGTTGTTCGCGCCTTGATTCCTCCCAAACAAGAGCACTAAGTTCTTCAATCAATAACTCAACTTGTTTTTCAATAGTGGAGTTGATAACCATATATCCGCTTTTTTTGGAACTAAGGTGATCTTCTTTATTTAGCTGTCAAGAAATGATGTGAGATCATTCATCATCAAGATATCGGCATGACTGCTCGGATGTCCAGTAGTCTCTATTATATGCGCTCTAATGGATCCTAACATCTCCCATTGCATTGAGGTGAATGGGATGTTAGATCTTCTAAGGGCATTGTAGACCCTAGCGTAAGTCCATTTCTGTTGTTGACAAAATTGCAGTTCAGCAGGGGAAAGAGCAAGTATGTTGATTTTGCTGCTTATTCCTCCTACTGCTTTGTCAAATCTTTAGATCAATTCTCCGACCACTTTGTGATCTATGATGGTTTGCGGTTGGTATCTTGTGCGTTTGGAATATTCCTCCAGTGTTTCTCCTCTCGTGGGATGGTCGTGGTTACTTCCCGCCATTTCTTCAGGGGTAAATAGATTAGTTGGCGGTCTGTTTTCTTCTTCTATCTTTCTCTTTCCGATTATTTCTTCCATCATTGGTTTCTTTGCTGATGCATTTTTCATCTTTTGTCCTATTCGTCGGAGGTCAATAAGAAAATATGGCGTGATTGCTAGTTCCTTGCTAGATTTCCTTTCACTTATTGGCTTCGCAGTTTCTTTGTCCTCTGTGGTCTTGCTTATGGAGATCATATACATATCAGCTTGGTCTCCAGCATTAAGATTATCGATATGGAAAGTGATGGTTTCTCCTTGAGACTGCAAGCTGATGGTTTGCGCGAAGACGTTGATGATTGCCTTGGTCGTATTCATGAAAGGTCTTCCTAGTATGATTGGGATGTGTACGTCTTCCTGCATATCCATTACTACAAAATCTGTTGGGTAAAGAAATTTGTCAATCCTAACTAAAACATTTTCAGCTATTCCCCTAGGGTATTTGACCGAGTGGTCAGCAAGCTGTATGGTCATTTTGGTAGGTCGAAGATTTTCTAACTCAAGCCTCTTGAAAAGCGAGTATGGCATAAGGTTAACACTAGCTCCTAAATCGGCAAGAGAACATATGATGCCTGAATTGTAGATAGAATAGGGGAGAGTATAACGTCCGATGTCTTCGAGTTTTTTTGGATTGGTATTTTTCAAGATAGCTGAACATTCCTCGTTCAGCGGGACATTGGGTACTTCGGGTACCTTATCCTTGGTTGTAAGAAGCTTTTTGAAGTACTTTTTGGAATGAACTTCAGATGCGATATCTAGGAATTTCCTATTAAGCTTAAAAGACTTAAGCTTGTCGGGTCGTTGTTTAAGATGAGCCGGAAATGGAATGTTTACTTTCCTCTTTGGTGTAGACTCTAAATCTATTGTCGATGGGACAATAGGTGGTTCCTTCACCGGAGAAGAAATCGTAGGTGGGCTATGTGCTACCTGAGAGTCTTGAATATGAGAAGCCTCCTTATGGCAACTAGTTGGACTATTATGAGGTTTAGCGCTAATACATTGTGCTAATTGTCCTAATTGGGATTCAAAAGCTTTTAACAAAGTCAGTTGATCTCTTAAGATGAAATCAGCTTGGTCTTGTCTAGGCGAGATTCCTTGAATGACTTGTATCAAGGTGTCGTCAAAACTAGAGGTTTGTATGGAAGAGGGTTCGGAAGGTTAAGGTTGGTAAGTTGGTAGGTGGGTTAAAAGAAGGTTTAGTATTGGGTGAAGTTAGATGAGACTAAGGAATTTGGGCTAAGTGGTTCAGATTAGCACAATTAAGGCAGTTTTGAACTTGACAGACTTGTTGTTGTTGACTTTTCAATTCCTTAATCTCCTTGGTTAGGTCTGCCACTTGCTGAGTGAGGGTTTTGATGGCTTCATTTTCGTTTGTAGTAGGTGGATTCACTATTAAGGGGTGATTTTCACTGTTCCAATCATGGTTGTGCATTGTCATTTCCTCCATAAGGCTCTAAGCTTCATTGGTCGTACAATTCATGAAACTGCCTCGAGAGGCGGTATCAAGTAAAGGACGGTGATGTAGGAAGAGACCATTGTAGAAAATGCGCAATTGGTCTAAATGTTCAAATCGATGATTTGGAGATTTCTTAAGCAGTCCCTTAAAGCGTTCCCATGCATCGTAGATTGATTCATCATGCATTTGACGGAAGTTTATGATGTTGGTCCTAAACGTGGCTTGTTTTGATGGGGGAAAATATTTCGCCAAAAATTTGGTTGCTAATTCTACCCAAGAGGTTATAGAGTTAATCTCTAATCCCTGAAACCAGGTTTTTGCATTGAGAGTGAGTGAATAGGGAAATAGGTATAGATAAACTATAACCTGATTAACCCCAATCGGTTAAAAGGAGTTGAAAAAGGAAATGAATTTGTCAAGGTGTGAGTTAGGATCATCATTTGGTAGGCCATGGAATTGACAGAGGTTTTGGACTAACTGAACAATATGGGGCTTTAATTCAAATGATCCTCTATCAGTTTCTGGATAGACGATTGGTCCTCCTCGACGTTCAATCAGAGGTTTAGAGTCTTCAGCGAGAGTTATACGTGTAGTTGTCATAGTCTCATTGGCAGGTGGTTGACTAGTTAAGTGGATAGGGGTGGTAATTTGTAAAAGTAGTAAAGCAAAGAAAAATGTAGGGGTTTAAGAAATCCTAAAGGTTCATTAGTAAGTAAGTTCGTCTTAACGCCTAAGGATCGTACAGTTGGTTCCCCGACAACGGCGCCAAAAACTTGATGTGTCACCAGCGGTCGGTAAGGATTTTACCCTTGTCGTTGCACCGGCTACTGGCAACGGGCATCAGTGGGTGTTTTAAATTTGAAATTGAGAGGCCTAAGTTTTCCCTAACAATGCTAATCTTAAAGGTGAGCAAGTGGTAGGTATGACCTAGATTCGTTCTTCAAACCGACTGAATTGAAACTAAGGCGTGGCAGATGAGGGCTTTCAAACTAGTGAAGGGTTTATAAAATAGTGGGAGAGTTTTGGTTTTTCTATTAACTAACTTAGGCAGGTAAATAAATAAAAGCGAAATAAAAATAAAAGATAAAGCAGATAAAATAAAGATAGTATTTGCCGAGACTTTGTTAATTAAGTTATGGGATGATGTTTGGAGAAAATGTGTTGAAAGATATTTGTTAATTATTATTCTTGAATACTCGTGATGTAAACACTAGATTCCCTACTAATTAAAATCCAATTATCATGTCACACCGGAAGCTAGGTTATGGTAACATCACAAAGTATTTAGAATAATAAGCAAAATCTTAATTAAGGTTTAATAATACTTTCATATGAACGGAAACAAAATCTTAAGGTACTAGACATAACCGAATCATATAACGATTCCTCGTCATCCTAACAGATTCATGTATTTAAAAAGTTCATTAATGACTTTAAACCAACCCTTGCTTAAGACTACCCAATAAATCCCCTAATTATCCACAGCGTTCCTCACTTAAAGTGGTTCCGCCGCTTCAAACCTTGGCCATGTCTTGTCCTATGATAATCCCCCATGTAGCCTTGCGGTTCCATAGTTTCATACTTTTGACCAATTATATTGACACAGATGACTGACTACCTTTTAATTGGACGTCGTTAAAAAGGTGTTGTAATCACATTTATTGGTGGAAAGGCGGTTAGATTAATTTGAAAGTTTAAAAGTCTATTTAGAAAGGCTAATTAAACTAGGTTTCTCATTTAATATATTAGTCTGTAATATAACTACCTTCGGTCGTTCCTTGACTTCCATTCATTTGTACTCCACCATGAAGTGTTTCCAGTAGTATATCGAGTAACAATCTCATAGAGGCCGTCATATTACTGCGTAATATTGTACCGTTTCGTAATATGACTACCTTCGGTCGTTCCTCGATTTTCATACATTTGTACTCCACCTTGAAGTGTTTCCAGTACTATATCGAGTAACAGTCGAATAGGGGCCATCATATTACTTTACGATAATTAAGACCATTTATATTTTACCACTATGATGATCCTAAGGCAACAATCAAACAAGAACATGCAATAAGACGATCAAAGCAATACTACCGATCTTTAATATTTAATTATAAATCATCCCATAATTAACTAACTACATCGCAAGCAAACACAACAAGTATACTACTCTCTAATCATGGCACTAACTAAATCGAGCATAATCAATATAAACGTAATTAATTAAGACAGATAAGGATAGAAAGAACCAGGATTAAATGCGAGAGAGAATAGACTTGAATTAATTGACACAATTCCGAGCGTACACTAAAGATTACAATGCGTTCTGCACTTTCCTTCTATTCCTAATTAAACTTCTAAACTTGTTTAAATACTAGTTAAAACTAATCTAAAGAAAAAAATGTAGAGTGAGAAAGTTGGAGCTTATTTCTAAAGTGATAGAGAATAAGCTAGGAAGGTGTAAGAGTGTGAGAAAAGGTGTGTCTTGAAATGAGCCATGGATCCTCCTATTTATAGGGGAAATGGGTGCATTTTAGCAACTTGAGACACATGTTAGCAAAAGGTGGGAAAGTTGCTAGCACATGTACCCTAAAGCGCGTAAAGGTCTAGCACGTGTACCCTAGAGTTACGGAAAAGGCCTAGCACATGTACCCTGCGAGTACGGGAGAGGACGAAAAAGCGCACGGGAGACAGGGGGAGGCCAGCCGGCAGCGGTGGGGTGGTGGCTGGCGGTGGCTGCCCCTCCCCAGCCCTGGTTCGCCGTCTTTCGCCTCGTTTCTTGATTCGTGCGTATCTCCTTCGTTATGCGTCCGTTTGCGTTGATTCTTTTTGCGTTGGATTCTTTTTTCAAAACAAAGACTTTAATGAAAAGAAATCCCAAAAATATGTCTCTGATCTTTGGATGTCTCATTCGAATCATTTGAATCTTCCGGCGTACGTAGAATCTTCATTCTTCATCCATTTTTGTTGATTCTTCTTCTGTTAGATTCATATTTTGAAAACGAATATCTTGGATAAGAGAAATCTTAGTGATGGATATTTGCTTCTAAATATTGTCTTGATGTCTTTAAATCTTCAAACGTGTGTGGAATCTTCGTTTTTCGTCCGTTTTGCTTGATTTTTCTCGTGCAACTCTATTTTGACCTTCTTGGCATAATATTATTGATTTGTGGATTATTTGAGTTTATTTTCTAAGTATTGTTCCAGAATGAGAGAGATATCAGTAGTAAAAATGTGACTTTTTACGTGATATCAAACAACTACAAAGGTGATCTTTATAGATACCTACTCACATTTATAACCATCACGTGTCGTGGACACCCTTCGGTTACAAGTTTTCGGACATCACTACTCAGCTAATCAACTCAAGTTTATTAAGTTAAACTCTCAAGACTCAGGTGAGTCTCATATCCCCTATTTTTACTATTTTACCCAGGGGTGTGATATACTGCTCATTTTGTATTACTATATGAACGCAAGTACGAAATCAAACAAATACTACATGAGTTATCTCACTAATCTTTTCAAAGCCCTCCTCCGCATAGTTTGGTAATACGTTGTAGCATGAATATTAGTATATGGTACCATATAGGATTGACCATCCTCGTCCGGGTTGGCAAGCACTAACTGATTAAATGGATGTATTAATATTTGTTCAGACGAGTGTAGATTAGGCACTCGTGGGAGGCACCTCGATCAGGATACCTTAAATGTGGACCTGACACCTCGAGTTAAGCTCAGACTATGTGCTCATGGCTGTATAACTTTTATTTTGCTTGATTGCATTTTAAATTCAATTAAATATTGCGGTTCATACAATATGTTTTGACATACAAACCTGTGAGCTCACCAGCATTTCGCTGACCCATTTTAACATGTATCACAGGTACTCAGCAGTAGGTTGGACTGCCCAATCAGGATTCATTAGCTCGTGTCAGCATACAAACATTCAGAGATTTAGCTGCATTATTATCTTTTGTATAAATTAATTATGTATGTAAATCTTCCAATTTCAAACTGAGCTAATGTAAACTATATATTGATGTAAACTTTGATTTTTATCAATACAAGTTGTAAAATGACGCATATAGAGTCGTTCATTATATCTTTGTGCTGTGATTATTGATTAGTTGTGCCCTGACCCGATTCGCTTCTGCAACCCAAAATTTAGGGGTGCGATATACCGAATGTCTATTGTATGTATCATACTTACGGGAGGTGTATTTAATGCATCTAACTTTCAAAAATGGTTTATTGTATGTATTTTGATGGCGTGTCATCTTCTAGGGATGCCACGTGGCATCTTAAACGGATGATATATCATCAAAATACATACAATAAACCGTTTTTGGAAGTTGAATGCATTAAATACATCTCCCGTAAGTATGATACATACAATAGACATTCGGGACAAGTTGTATGCATTTTCAGATACTTAACCCTAACAAAACATACTTAAACTGAAATTTGTTAAAACGGTTCACGAATTATTTCTGGAGTATTCAATTCATATGAAGAATTGCACGCCCAAAGTGCTAGTAACAATAATCAGGGAATATTTTAGAGTTTATTGTTTCATTATATATTAAACTTTTACACTGTTTACAATTGTATAAGACATACTTTCATTTGTTCTATTGTATGTAATCAATTTGTAAATATCGTACATTATATGTACACTTTCCTTTTTTGGCATTGACATAAACAGAAACTTTTCTATTTTGGCTTTACCCATAAAGAAAAGTTTACGTACAATAGACGATATTTACAAGTTGAATACATACAATAGAAGTTTTTAAAGTTTGAATCATATAAAAAAAAAATGTAAAGTTTAATATATAATGAAACAATAAACCCAATATATTATCATGTTAATTTATATCCATAGTGGAAAAGAAGGGAAAAAGATTAGAAGGGAATGTCTCAAATCAGGGGAAAGAAAGAAATATTAATTTTATAGCATTTTAGAGCAAATTTGTGTGAGTTAAAATGCAGCATTATCAATATAAAATGTGATTGTTAGTAAGATATAATGAATATGAATGTATGTCACAAATAATTTTTTATTAAAATGCAGTAAATTCGGTATGCTCTTTCCTTCTTTCATTTGAAACCTTCCGATCTGATCCTCCACCAAAAAAATTTGCTTACATTTGTTTTTAATTAGATGTAATCAATATATGATGTGCTGTTCTAATTTATTTGTGCACTATAAATTTTTACAGCTTTAGAAAATAAAATAATTTTCTTTTGATCAGTAAAAATTATTGTTTTTATTTAAATGCTTTCTGATCGGTAAAAATGATAATGAATAATTATGTTAAAATACCACAAAAAGAAAACGTGTACAACAAAATTTGGAGCGAGAAACCATTTTGATTGGATATGAAGTTTTAAAATTCTTCACAAATTACAATTCCAACTAATCAAATATAATATATATCCACTAAATTCTTTTTAATTTGGTTAAAAATTAATGTAAACTCTTGTAACGAGACAACTTAAAATAATAATATGGATACTTTACGAGTGAATTTGTCAACAACTAGAGATTAGAGCTGGAATTGGAGATTGTGGCTGACGCTATGATTTTTTTTAATCTACTTTAATTTAAAAATCTTTTTTGAAATTTTTTAGAGAGAATTCTCGGTGATTTCTTTTTTAATAATCACTATCACATTTTTGTTGCCAAACAAAGTATGAGGGATTGAAATTGTTAAAATTAGAAGTTCAATCTAGTAAAATCCTGTAAAATAGTTGCGACAAACAACCAAGCTAAATTGTGTTAACGTTGAATAAAAATAGAAATAGGATTACCAAGCTAAATTGTGTTAAAGTTGAATAGAAATAGAAATACAGGGAGTAGAGAATTCCGAGAAAGCTTAATTATCAACGTGCCGTAACAAGCACGGTGCCTGTCTCTCGTTAGTCGCTACAACAACTATAGTGTTCCGGAAAACAAAGAAAATGAAGCGATACTTTCTAAAATTGGCAACCATTTTCCAAACAAAAACAAAATATAAATAAAATACATGTACATTTCTCATTTTTAGTTTTATATAAAAAAAAAGTGAGGCTTTAATTTTTGACTGATTTTTTACTTCATGATGAAAGGATAGGATATTTCAATTTTGTAAGTATATATACCGCACTTACCAGTTACCAAGTATTAGGGTAGGGTCGTCTTTGAGAATAATGTGAGGTGGTTGATCACACAGACTTCTCCATCGAGACCTTCAAAATTATCCCAGTGTGATACGATGAAGACTTACAAAAATTGAAGTCTCTTTTACATGAAGTAAAACAACTTTAGTTCGTAACTAGATATATAATAAATATATAGTTTTAAATAATTGTAGGTTCCCTTATCTCTGATCTAATCGAATCGAAATCAACCAAACGTGCGGAATCCGTTTAATTGAATATATGAACGTTTATGAATCACACGAACACTTCTATAACGTTTTCTTTGTATTCACAATTGAGTATAAACGTTACAAGCTTTTCTCCTCTCTCTCTCACACACAAAAACGCCTCACTCTATCTCTCTGACGACCAACCCTAAAACTGAAACATACCTCTCTATTTATAGGCTGTCCATACCCTATAGCGACACTAGCCAAGTGTCGCTATATGCGACACTTGCTTAGTGTCGCATAAACACTAATTTGTGTATATTTTCTATTTCACTATTCGTTTACAGACTCGCATATACACACTGAACATTATACAAACGCAGACTAATTGACTTCAACGATTACAAACGTTTGACCAACTGACTGACACACAAAATGCACCAACAAACTCCCCCATGTCAGCAGCTTGATCAAATAAGTCTTCAATTAGTCTTCATCAACAAACTCTTTCATGTCAGCAACAATAAGAATCTCCCCCATTGAGATAGCATGGTCTTCAAAGAAATCTTGATGTCCAAATTCATGTGACTAACACAAATTCATCATACAGTAAGATCTTCAAACTATGTAACCATCTCTCAATTATCAGCAGCTTCTCCAATAGAATTTATCTTCACAGTCTTTGGAGAATAACTGACATCCTTTACATATTCAAAATTTGACTTTAACAAGATATGTGATGTTTGAAGAAAATAATATAGAAATAAAATCTTTTTGTATTTTCTTTATAAAGGAAAAGTAAAGAACAAGGATTGAAATAAATTTGGGAATAGGATTGTTTTACGTCTGCTTTGAGATCATATCAGGCCAACATACAATTATTAGGAAATAGTAAGTGTTATTTCGATTATCAGTATATTTGTCCACTTTAAATTTACTTAGCATATTTAAAGTACCTTTTATAAAAATTATTTCAAAACGATTACTGGTATTGTTTGTCCACTTAAACATGTTACATCCGGGTCTGTGAGTTAACCTTTTATTGTTAGTATGAATATTTCTCCATGATCCCCACCTATGACATACCCCTGTAACCCAGACATGAGCAAAACTTCCAAAACCAAATAGAATATAAGAATATCATTTTTAAGAATCAAGTCAGCGGTGACAGGTCTGTACTTACGTACAACAGAGCGACATAACTTGATTCAGGTTTAAGCAAAACCAGACTTGGTCAAACCATTTTGGTGACCTTGTTAGGTATCTTATGATTTAAGACTTTTTCAAGTTCATTGACTTGCGTTTGCTTAACTTTTAAGCATATACTAATTGAGATCAGGTCTGTACTTACGTACAACAGAGGAAACAATCAGTATAGACCCCCAAATGATTTCAAATAAACTTCAGGTATAGAAATATGTCATGCTATGTTAAGGAATTAAGACATTTAGACGTACATCATATGGTGTTTACCACAAGATCATATACACGTATTAGAATTACTTCTTAAGAACCCAGAAACTGGTGTGTATCATGCCTACCAGTACATCATATGATGAAGCTAATGTTTATAAAATCTATTTTAAAATATGCCAGATAAACCTACTGACACATCAAACATAAACCTTAAAATTTCCCATTTTAAGCATGTCATCTGATGTACAATCATTTCCCATGTTGTTTACAGACACAATCCGATATCTTTTTGATGAATAAGAATCTTGCTGTTCACATTTCTGATCCGAATAATCAGAATTTTAATTACTCCCCCTGAACAGCAAATTCTTTTCAGAAATTCAATTTAAATGTACTCCCCTTAAACAGTGAACATATTTTTGTAATTTTTATTTAAGATATTTCGCAACATTGCATTTCTTTGATACTAACAAGTACAAAGAATGGCTGTTGCAATTATAATAAAATATAAAAGAAAAATATCAAAATCACATATCAAGTCAAGTCAAATGCCGTTTAGCACTTTTACCACCACGAAACTTCAGAAAGCATCATAACATTCGTCCAACTATATCCACATCCATGCAGTCACTAAAAATACTACTTTACAAGAAACTAACTGCATCACCACAAACAATTAAACATTAGTACTTATGGGACACCCAAGCCTTGATAGACTTGGGTTGTCCATGATCATCCATAATCATCACATCAATGAGTTTATGATATTTTAAAAACTCAGAAGATTTCATTGATGCGTTGTTTGTGGATTTGGGTTTCCAAACCTGTTTAGGTTCAGATGATTTGTTTTCAACAATGTTATGCTGTTGAACATGAGATCTACTAGGCACAACTTTGTTTACTCTTGCCATAGGTTTTGGAGAATTTGATGCACAACTAGATACAGGCGAATGCGAACAACGCCTTGAAAAAGGTTTTGAAAAAGAATTCCTGAAAGAAGAAGTTCTTGGCATCCCTCTACCAAACCTATCTAGGGATAATAACCTACAATCCCTAATAAGATGGCCCTGTTGACCACAACGATAACAAGAACGACGCTCCACAAAAGATGTATTCCAATGAGTTCCCTCAAAGCATTTCGGTGGAGGACAATACACAGAAGGTCTATTAGCAGGAACATTTCTTGAACATGCACTCTTAGGTGTACATGTTGAAGTAGATGTTCCTGAGGTTGAGTTAGTAGATTTTGAATCCCTTTTATCATTTTTAACTTTGAAAGATTCATTATCAACTTTAGCTTTGCCTTTGCATTTAAAACAGTCATGTTTGACAGCTATTTTCTCAACCTTAATGGTAGATTCTTCTGGTATATCTTCTACCTCAAAAATCTCCTCAATACTAACTTGAGATTGACTTTCAGGTTTAACAAACTTAGGCAAGGGATACTCTGGCCTTTTGGTTATCTCCTTTGCCTGTTTGTGTGCTTCTTTTGATTTAATACCATAAAGCAATGCATAATCGACTGGAATCTCTTCAGTGTCTTCCTTAACAGGCATAGGACAGTATTCGGCATGGGAAGGTGGTGGTACTTGGTTATAACCAAGTCCTGCCTTCTTTTTACCTCCTGTCCCTTGCTTGTTAACGATTTCATTAAAGACAACTGTTGCTGAAGAAGAACCTAAAATTTTGCTTTTATGGTTATCGTACTCACTTTTTAAATCAGAAAGCTCCTTTCTTAACCGTTCTATTTCAGTAAGATAGCTGTTGATAGCATCTTGTTGCCTAAAAACTTTCGATTTGTAAGTCTGTGTGTCTAACTTATATGCCTCAATTTTCTCATCATAAAGTTTCTCATTAGCTTTAAGAAAATTGTTTGATTCATTAAGTTTGTCAACTTTTTTTCGTAAATCTATGTTGTCTTTCTGAAAAATGTGCAAAGATTCAGTCAATTTAATGCACGAGATACAGTTTAGAGATGCTTCAGGTTCAATGTGTACCTTTGGTGCATTAGAATCAACATCTTTTTTCGGATCCACCATTGCATTATGTTGAGGTTGTTCTTCCTTTTTATAACCACCACAACGCTTTTCAATGGCAGCCCAGAGATCATACGCATTGTCGTAAGCCTTAAACTCCTTTAAGATCTCCTTAGATAAAGATCCTTTAATTGCGTTAAGAGTCTTCTGTTCATTATCCCATGCTTTACGTTCTTCGAGAGTAATTGATCTATAAAATTTTGCAATTTTTGTTCCTTCCAAGACTGGTATTTCATATCTCTTAGTCAATGTAATCCACATGTCTGGATCATTAGAAGAGATATAGGCTTCAAAAGCTCTTCGCCAGCTTGAGTAGTATGTGTTTTGAGTGAACATCGGAAGGTTGTAGCCAGCACTATGCCAACGTGACATCTTTTAAACAAAACTTTAGCAAAAACCAAACAACCAGATTCTCCCACCAAAATTCGATTTGAAAATATTTAAAATTGGGCAAGCACAACTAAACTTTTCCCAAACTAGAATTATGAACTTTCAAGCTCAAAAACAAAATTTTGGTACTACAAATTTTTCGCGAATTTCCCGCCAAAAATTCGACTGAAAACGTCCAAAAATGGCCGGGTAAAATGAAATTTTTTCCAGGCTAAAAATGAACACTTTAAGCTTATGGAAAAATTTTAAAAAACGCAAAAAAATTTCTGGAATTTCCCGCCAAAAAAACTTTTTTTTTTTCCCGAATCTAGAGCGACACTAGGTAAGTGTCGCTAAAAATTCACAAGTGACGCTATGTAGTGACGCAAAACAAGTGACGCACTGAAGTGACGCTAGAGAGTAAGTGACGCTAAGGAGTGACGCTTAGAGGGTAAGTGACGCACTTGAGTGTCGGCAAAACCCTAGTTGAAACTTACGAAGTGACACACTTGAGTGATGCTCGAAGTGATGCTTGAAGGTAAGTGACGCTATCAAGTGACGCAACGAGTGACGCAAAAACGCGGCTGTCAGCTCCAAAAACCCTAAAAATCGAAATTTTCGAAACCCTAACGAAAATTGACGAACGGCGAATGAATTTGTACCAAAAATCAACCCAAAACTCAATATAATCAACACAAATAACCTAGAAACTGATAATAATCGATTAATACCTTCGCGAATCAACCGAAAACGTTCAAAACACGATCCGAAACCGTCGAATCCTTGATTCACGGCTCTGATACCACTTGTAGGTTCCCTTATCTCTGATCTAATCGAATTGAAATCAACCAAACGTGCGGAATCCGTTTAATTGAATATATGAACGTTTATGAATCACACGAACACTTCTATAACGTTTTCTTTGTATTCACAATTGAGTATAAACGTTACAAGCTTTTCTCCTCTCTCTCTCACACACAAAAACGCCTCACTCTATCTCTCTGACGACCAACCCTAAAACTGAAACATACCTCTCTATTTATAGGCTGTCCATACCCTATAGCGACACTTGCTTAGTGTCGCATAAACACTAATTTGTGTATATTTTTTATTTCACTATTCGTTTACAGACTCGCATATACACACTGAACATTATACAAACGCAGACTAATTGACTTCAACGATTACAAACGTTTGACCAACTGACTGACACACAAAATGCACCAACAATAATTATATATTTCGACCGAAGGGCCCAAAATTGAAATTGATTAGATGTATAATTAGATCTTTGCCAAAAGAGTTGAGAACCAACTATTTGGATTATAGACGTAGTAGAGAAAGAAATAAATTATTTTAAAAAATTGTCTTATTTAGAATCATTGTCATTTGACCTACAATTTGTTTATCTTTGGTCATTCACTACTTTACATATCACATGTGATTTTTCACTAATTAATCCTATTTATTAAGAAAATATTTGCTCGTTGTTTGATTATATGTACATCATTAGGATAAATTCGTACATAATCACTCTTACCCTAGTGATGTTGTATATATGTTTTAATTATGTTGTGCGTTTACAAAATTAATGGTGTATGGCAAATTTTAGTGATATACTTAATTAAGTATATACAAGTATATTAAAATTAAAATTGTAAATCCACTCAATCCGATATGATAATTGATGAGACGTTCAGTTAACTCAGTTATAGATTCATGATTATCATGTTTTCACGCCATCACATCGTTATGTTACTTTTGTATCAAATAGAGTATATCTGGTTTTTTTGGTTGTAGAGAAAGAAAGTTAAAGAAGGATTTTTACTACTCGTATATCTTTTTTACTTCTGCGTGTAGTATAGTTGATATTGAAGGTGGAGGCATTTGAAAAGTATCTTAGGTTCAATCTTAATAGTAGCAAGAACAATCTAACTTAGTGGAAAAATTACTTAATGTTATTGAATAAGTTGATTTGATCACCATATAAACGGATTGCTAAGTGACATTGATTTGTTACCTTTCATGTGATAGCTATAATAAGGTATTTTTGGAATTAGCCAATTTAAGTAGCAGGAATTATTATAACATTTATAAAAAGCGAGTATTCTATAGGAGGGATTGGGTGAATACTATAAATGGATTGGGTGAATACAATCTTAAACATTAAAAGTAGAGATGGTAATTTTAGACACATTATTTATTTATGTGTAAAGTTGATGAATACTACGTATATATTAGTGATGTGTTCTGTTGGGTATCCTTTTGTATTTTTTGATGGGTTTGAATACCTAATATAACTTTCAATTGTGTAACAATTAGCCAACGTGTTTAGCAGGTAAAAAACTTTTGAACACCTGATTTCATTTTATTTTTTTTCAATTTTCACTTAAATAAAAAAAGTTTGACCGAAACCCGTTTAGACCCATCCTCACAAATAACTCATCTAAAATTGAATCCGTTTAAACTCAAACCCATTTAGACCCGTGACCAAACCGACCCGACCCGACCTATCATTTTGCCACTTACAATAAAAATAAGAAACAATGACACAAAACAAAAATTACATAACTAATCTCAGCTCGTGTTATGTGTTTGTTTTTTTAATTTCATTTTGGAGTAATTGTAACGTATTCTGTCTTCATTTTTCTAGCATTAGTTTCACTTTCACGATAGATGATTGATGCTACGTGTCTCATTTTTGTTGTTTGATAAACTTCTCTCAATTTTCTCAAAATAAATAAATAATGATCTTCTTCCCATTCCCACAAACGCATGACATGGTTTTTCAAAATCCCACATAACTATGCTAGGATTTGGGTTATTCGATATCTTTGGTATCATAACACACGTGTATACATTTATTCACATTCATTTATTGTTGTAACTACAAAAAAGTAAAATAAAATAAAAAATGTTATTGTTGCAACTTTTAAGTAAAAAAAATGAAAGCTCTTGGAATATTCTCATAATAATGAAAGAATTATTATACACGTATCAGTGTTTTTTTAATTGCTGTATTTGACTTTAATTATACTCTCTTTGTTTCGATTTAATTGTCCACATGTCTTTGGATTTGTGTGTATCCAAATGATTTGTTTTTTCTGACTTCGGGTTAGGTTGTTTAATAAAATTTCTTAGCCATTTCAATAATATGTTTCTTTTTGAGACTTTTATAAAATAATTGTCCGATTTTAGTTTTAACTAATTAATAAGTATTGAAGTAGAGAAATCTGAAATTTTGCCATACAACATTGTAATTATCACGCTTGTTGTGAAACCAAATATCCGAATGCATATTTATAATGGACATTAAAACCAGAACGAACAAGATTATTGCGAGGAATGATCCATACACTACTAAACATATTTTATGATGTTATACAATACATCAATGTAAAATATAATTAATGATGTATGACAATTTTTAATGACGTGCATATCATACCCTCGCCAAAATCCTACGTGTCATACCAGAGTTATTAATACACACAACTGTCCTCGAGTTAATAGGACAAAATCCCATTTATGTAATGGTTCCATCTTTTGACACACAATATTTAGAAAGAGAGCTTGCAACAGTCCGGTGGACGGATGTTCTGTCATTATATATTCATACATAGCTGTTTTGTTCACACTATACCTATGTTTTATCACATGGGATGCTTCTAAGTAGACTGGACCTACTTATTATTTATACATATAGTATTAATAAAATGTACAAAATACATTAATAAAGATGCAGTCAATAGTTTGAGTTTATACTTTATGTTCATTGTCACACAAGACAAATTTACTTTTTTCTCTCTTTGACTTTACTTGCATGTCTCGATAAACTAAAGTAATGTCCAATGAATACTACTTCCATCCCAAATTTATAAGGTGATATATACAAATGCAATACATAACTTGATGCATACATCACAATTTTACAATGGTATGCTTGTACTGTCTGCATTAAGTGTGGTAAAAGGTTGATAACCGGCAACTCAGACCGGCCTACAATCGGCTACCAATTCCATAATGTGGGAAGCATACCTGACTCACTCAGCGGTTGTGGTTATGGGGGTACCAGGGTTTGAACCCCTGACTGTCTGCATTAATACTTGTAATGTCTGATATAGGTATTATTTTTTGTGTTGTAAATATAAACTCCCCAAATTTATAGTTCACCTTTCTATTTTGAGATGTTTCAAATTTATGGTACATTTGTACTTTTTAACAAATCAAAATATTTAAATGTGGTGAGAGATTAAATCATATTGGTTGTAGATTACAACTATCACACTTTTCTTAAACTGCTTTTTCATTTGCGGACAATAAAATGGCGATTAAGGAAGTATGTAATTTAAGTATATATTTTAATAACAAAAAAAGTTTTATAACATTTAAAAATCGAGTGATGATACATCCATCTCATTTTTTGATACGCACCAAAACTATGCATTAACTTAAAGCATAATTTTGGTGGATGGTTTAAAAAATGTTGTAGATTTATCACTAGCTTAAAAAATCATGTTTTTCCGCATCTCAACTAAAATATTCAATTTTATCATGCACACGATAACTAAGTAAATTCTTTATCAATCAAATATCTTCTCTACTCATTAAAATCTATTTTAATTGATTGTAACGTGAAATGAACAATTGTTTGAAACAATCCAAATTAGCAATACACTTATATGTATTTTAGTACCGTACTAAAATACTTTGTTGTCCAAAAAATTAAAGTACCATCAATGTATCATACTGCATGTATACGGTATACAATGTACAGCACTGAGAACATGTAAAATACTACGTATAACTTATGGTGTAAAAAGTAAAAAATAATGTATGTGTTGTAAAACCCATGTAGGCCGGTGTAAAAAAATGTTTGTCACTTGATATTATTGCTAAATTATCATGCATTATAATATTATATATTTAGTCAAGTTGCCCTATAATTGAGATATACAAATTTTACCATGATACTTTATACATTAGAATTTTTATATCATAATAGTAACAATAATCATAAAATGTGATGTTTAAATTATATTCCATCCACCTCGATCCAAATATTCATTTATATGTTTTTAAAAATTTCTAATAGTTATATTTTTTATCAATCAAATATTATATATACATATTACAATCTATTTAATTCGTTTAACAACAAAGTGAACACTTTAAGTAAGACGAATAATATATAAACATTGTAATATTAAATTAACATTTTATATAGCTTAATCTTAATATGTGAATGCGCAATCTCTAAATTCTACATCTATGAAAAATCAAGTCAACCCACTGAGTCACATGATCGATTTGACTTTCATATCACCTCATGTCATATCATAGCTATTCATAACATATAATTTTATACTAAAATTTAGTAAAAAAAAGTACAACTATAGTCTAAAAACCATTTTTTACTTACTACAAATATAATGATAAAAATTACGAAATTTACCGATTTCCAGTATACGAATTAGACCGTTTAATAGCTGGAAACACCTCTTTTTTTGTCTCAATTAAACTCCCACTGAAATATTCTTTATCCTCTGTCACTATCTGTTTTTTAATTCTCCGGTTCTTTCTCAAAACGACAGCCTCATCTACCGTTTCATCCCCATTCCCTTTCAACCCCACGCCACGTGGCAACAACCTTGACTTATAATGTGAAATCAACGAAAAACCCGGGTTATCTTTTCCATACGCCCCGGGACCACAATCGCGAAACGATATCGACCCACACGAGATCAGCTGCATCAACACTGACGATGATTTTACTTTATTTCCAACCGTTGGATTAGATTTACCACCATTAGTATCATGATCTTCTGTTTCTGGCCGTAGGATCAGTTTTCCATCAGCTTTCATCAACGACTCTAACGTTTCCGGACTTGAATCCGACGGTGGAGGTGAAATCTCCTCCCTGCTTAATTCCGAACTCTCGTTTTCACGAAACGATGCTTTTTCCTCTTCTTCCTCCTCGATTTCTTTGATCATTGATCTCCGGCGCCGGCGTTTATCGTCGGTCTGCGTAGACGCGTCGGCGGCAAGTTTTCCGGCGGAAATTTCGCCGGAGTAAACTTTATACTCGTGGAGATCGATCGCGCTCCATGACTGATTCCTTCTACGTCTAACCACCGGAAAGTCGTCATCGCCGGATTTCTCAGATTCCGGCGACAATGTTTTTGAAATCAACGACGGTCCTCCTCCGGTAACTACAAGCTCCGATCCTTTTAAAACGTACTCTTGACCATGCGCAGGGTAAATGTAATCATTTTCCGATAAATCATGCCACACGAATCCGCTCTTGTAACTCCTGTATATATATAATTTCCTGATAAATATTTACATCAAAACATATACACAATATATAGATATAGATACCAATGTGTACTGACTAACCGTTTCGAAGACCACGAGTATAATGCTGCCATTCCTTTTCCTCGTAGAGAATTTAAACGCTCGATTACATCTATACAAAAGAAAGAAAGAAAACAACTGTTATTCAAAAAAATTATTCATAATTTCATTTCGTTACGATAAAACACGTGATAATACATAGTTAACGGTAATCAAAGTGTAGAGTACTTGATAAGTATGTGTGATTGTAGATAATAGACGAAGTACTGACCTCGGAGATAAAGGCCGTCAGGGGAAGAAAGAGGAATTTCGATAAAATGCGGGTGTTCGAGGTTACCGTTTCGGGAAAGATAGTAAACAACGGGGACTTTACGTGGTTTAGTGTGGACCGGGTGTGGTTCGGACCAGACTTTGGTGTGTTCAGGGCTACGTTCAGCGCTTCGTGGGTCTTTCCATTTCTTAGTAAAGTGATGGAGCTCGGTTGTGGTAGTTGGTCTAGTGGATCTTGAGAGTGGTTCCATTGTTTGGTTTTGGTGAGGAAAGAGATGGGGGGTGGGTTTATATGGAAGGAGAGTGTGAAAGGAGGGAATTAATGAAGTGTGATTAATTTAAAATTGGATTGGATGCGATGTGTGATGGAAATAATCAAACAAAATAGGACGTCAAAGTGGCTGGGGCTACTCTGGTGTATAGTGTAAATGTTGTTTTGCTTTTTTAGGAGGGGTAATTGCAAGATTTAGAGTAGTAATGTTTTAGAATGTCGTACACTAATGATAAAAGTTGTCTTATGACTTGATGTACTGTATTATAAACCCGTGTGTACACCGTCATTTGATGCAAACTTTTTTATAAGATGATTTTAATTTGTATTGTTATAGTTATGTAAAATTCGTGTGTAATACACCTACCGAGGTATCTCGTACCTAAGTGATTTAGTAGTGTACATAAATACATCGAGGAAAACGACAATCCATGCCTTGTTATCTATCAGGTAATGATATGTCTATGATGATGTTAGGCAATCCATGCCTAGATACTAACAAGTGTGTGTATGACATAGTCATATCGAGGGTGTGGCAATCCATGCCTAAGTACAATTTGAGTATGTGTATGACCACGTCATATGGTAACAAGTATTAATATTACTTATTCAGTAGTAAGGTGTTAGCGTGTCCCCTGGCATATTGTGTTGCCTCCAGCAACATGAAATTGTAGTCTCGCAGAACTATGATTGAGTATTTACATCAAATACTGAGTTAACGACCTCGCGTGAAAGCTCACCGATCCGTTAACTAATGCGAATCTCGAGTGTAAACTCACCGATCCGTGAATGAGTGTGAATCTCGAGTCTAAGCTCGCCGATCCGTGTGTTTGTGATTTGTATCGCTTTACCGCGATAACGTTTTGTGCCCACTCTAACCGTGGCATCGTTTTGTGCCCACTTTACAGTGGCATTGTTTTGTGCCCACTTGGCATCGACTTGATTGCTCGCAAGCAATGTATGAGAGTCAACAATACCACGACATGTCCGACTTGAGTAATTGAGAGCCGACAGTACTACGACGTATCCGACTAGGGTAATTGAGAGCCAGCAGTACCATGACATGCCCGACTATAGTAATTGTGCTTGCATAAGTGTATGTATACCAATATACATATGTAGATTGCAGGTATAACACACCACAATTTATTCATCCACATATATATATATATTTAAGATCGGAAGCGAAATCTCAATTATACTATAAACATAGATAACATGATGTCATCTATAAAATTTACATAGGATATATGTACATATTATTAATGTTTACAAAACACTAATTGTAACCGGGGCTTTATATATCAAAACATATATCAAAGTTTGAAAAACATCAGAGTATAACTATGGTCAAACATTCTTCAATCATTCCTTGCCCGGCCCAAATCATCTCAAAACCTGCAAGGAGTAATTAACGGGATTAACACAAAGCTAAGTGAATAAACTTGTTACTAACAGTTTGACTTAGCTCAACGATATTAATTAGCAACAAATAACACATAGACACAACATCATCAAGAGGATCGGTGGTCCTTGTGGCGCCCTCAGTCTGCGGTGGCCCACCAAGCGACACTTACAATCACTGCAGGCCAATACAGTGATTTACCGATATCTGATTGTTACCTTTAGTCAATATGTGTTCCATTCTCAACACATGATCACAAATCTCACATTGACTAACCTGTAACAATCAATCCAAAAGTAGTTGACCTCCAATTCATCTAAACAATACATCACAATTTCATATATATATATCAACAACAATCAATTATCACTATGTTTATTTCGTTGTAACCTATATGTTACAACTAAACCGAACCGAAGTTCCAAGTCTATTCACCTGTCAACCTTGCTCCAATCACTCAGCTGACTAAATCACTGAGTCTTCGAGTTATCTGTCAATACAACAAAACACTTAAATTAATAACTCAATTCAACTTATTCAACTCACTTAATACAAGTACATATATATACTTATGCACACACACAAAAGCACAACAATATTAACATTGATTTTATCACTGTTTTAATTCCATACCCGATCGGCTCACATTGCCTTAGCCGATCGGCTATAAGGCTTTACCCGATCGGCTCATATTGACCCGATCGGCTAATATAGATAATTTCCAAGACATTCATTCAAAGGCCAAGTTCTGTTTAAGTTTTGTTCTAGTTCAGTCGAATGGCTAAATTTACCCGATCTGCTAAATAGTACATAACCGATCGGCTCACTAGCTATAGCCGATCGGCTACATGTAAGTTTTTCCAAGACTTTGTTCCAACGTTAAGTTCTGTAACCTTTTTGTACTAAACTAGCCGTTCCTCTAATCTTACCCGTTCGGCTATTCAATGTTTACCCGATCGGCTCAACCCATATAGCCGATCGGCTATGGGGTTTAAACTCAGAAACTGCACTAACTATAGCACGAACCCTAGCTACGAATTTCACACTTACACATCTTCAAACTCAGGTTTTAATCATTCTAAAGCTATATTTTAGACCTATAACATCATACTAACATGAATAAACATCAATAACAACTTGCAACTCAATATTATACCAAAATCATTCATGTATCTAACCTAATTTCAATCCAACACATATATATATAATATAACTTCAAAACACTTACAATTGTGATAATAGATGGAAGAAGATGAAGATACTAAACTTGAATCACAGCTTCTTAACCTCAATTTGTAGATGAAGTATAGATATAAGATGATGATGATGATGTATTCTCAAAATGTTAGTAGTTAGGTTTGGGAATAGTTACACAAAAGAGGTCGACACCTCTTCATCAAACTGATTTACTAGTTATAATTATTATATCCGTTCTGATTCTATTGTCTGGAACCTAAATAACATTTGCAGGAAAACTATTTTATTTTACCGTGAACTATAACTATTTAAAACGGTTACTATTTTACTAGTCACAATTAATCTTTTAACCGAACTTTCTAAGTTATAATCCAAGACATATAAAATGCAATATATAAATATAACAATTAATAATTTATAAGTAAAGAAAATTACCTAATTACCCTCAGGTCACAAAAGTGGGTGTTACAGCAGGTAGCACCAAGTGCTCGAGATAGAGTATGAGTATGTATGTGTGTGTGTGTGTATATAAATATATATATATATAAAAGTCAATTCACAACCACAAGTAACAGAGTATCAGGCAGCGCATGAAAGTAATTTATTGTATCTAAATATGTATACACAATACTTAGATATAAGGTGTAGCACAGTAAGTCTAGGTATGAAAAACTTATCACCTAGTTGTTTGGTAATAGTATAAAGAGCTATACTAATTTGTGTTACTAACATATACTCCTAGCCTCAGCCTAGACAAGTATATCAAGGTCTTGGGGAAATGTTCACTTAAGTACAATTTCCATTCTAATACTCATAGAGTGTATTGGCAGTCTTAGTTCCTAAAAGGAAGACTAATCCTGTAAAAGTCTAGCTGTCATCCAGTGTAGGTAAAAATAATCAGTTCTAGTTTATTCGATAAGGTTGTCCCGCAACAATACGGTCAAAGTGTAGTGATAACTTAATCAGGTTATAAAATGGTAGTCATTGTTTAAGATCTAGTGAAGTACAATTGTAACCTACCTAGGTTAAGTATTGATATTGTTCTACGACAATATGATGGGTGTAATCCTAAGCATTACACATTTCGTATTACATACAGTAAAGTAGATAAGTGTGAATTATAAAAGTTTATCATTATAATTCAAAACAGTAGTTGTGCATGTGTCTCACCCCGAAAACAGTAAAACAGTTGAAAGAGTGGGGCTATGAACTCACCTGAGGAGTTAGCGATCCTACGATACGCGCGTCGTCCGATGGGTAACCTCCTAGTGTCCTAAACACGTGAGGTTATATGAGTACGAGACAAATCAGTTTGTCTAAGCGAGTTATGTAAGTATTCATTTGTCGTTCAGGTTTGGAAACCGTGTAGGGCGGTCCGGGGGCAACGCCCCTGGTAGCGAGGTCCAAGGGGTAGCAACCCCTAGCGGGGTCCAAGGGGCAGAGCCCCTGGCTGGGGTCGAGCTGCCAGGTCATCTTGGAAAATTTTTATTTCTATTATGTTGTTGTAGTGAAAAACGCTCCGAAATTTCATTTCAGAGTAAAATTAGCTGGTAACATTTGAGTCTCGACACTTAGTGAAAAATGAGTTGTAAACATTCTGTTTTTAGCTACACTTATAGCGTCACTTAGGGGTTTATGCGACACTCAAGAAGTGCCGCATAAAATGGATAATTCTGAAGTGTTAGCGTCACTTGGGGAAGTGACGCATAAGGTGCGACACTTAAGCAAGTGTCGGGTGTAAGTGTCGGATTTAAGTGTCGGTTCAAGTGTTGGTTGTTGCATTTGCGTCACTTAGGCAGTGACGCAGAAAGAGGGTTTTATGCGACACTTAGGCAAGTGATGCAAGATTAGGGTTTTATGCGACACTTAATGTGTCACTTAAGGAAGTGACACTATACTGAATCTGGCCGTGCGTCACTTACGTCCGTTCGATGATTTTTCACCCAAAACCAAGATCTAACCTATTTTCGGGCTAAATCCTCTTGTACAAAGCTAGTATATGATAATATAGATGTTATTAACACGAAATAACAAGAAAAACGGAGTGATTTCTTACCTAAAGTGGAGATCGAGTGATGATGGTGATGAACATAATGATGAAGATGATGATAAAGATGGTGACGATGATGATTGCCCGATGTTATTACCAATTTGTTGTTGTTGTTGTTGTTGTTAATGTTTGTTGTTGTTGTTGATGGTGAAAGATTGAAAGAGAGAAAAGAGAGAGATAAATAGATGGAGGTGAAGAAGAAAATGAGAAGAAGAAAATGGGAAAAGGGGGAAGCCGGCCCTCACTTTTTGTGGGGGTTGGTTGTCCCCAATTGTTGCGTTAAAGTTCCATGTTTTTATACCCGATCGTAAAATAAATAATTATTTTTAATTCGTAAAATTTTATTTATACCTTTCGAAATGTTTTCGTGTTGAAGTATTTAATAAAAATACTTTATTGAAATTAAAGTTTTATATTTGATTCTGCGTTGTCTCATCTATATATAATGCATTTTATTTTTGCGTTGTCTCATCTAAATATAATGCATTTTATTTTAGACGAAATATGTTCAAATTTTTACCCGAGTAAATAAATAACAATAATAATTTATTTAGAAATGTTTTGCGCCAACTTCTATTTTGTATTTCTGCGCGCTTTCAGGTTTAGTTCCACATGATTTGGACCAATTGATTATTATATATATATTTATATATATAATTTTTGAATACTTTGACTTTACTGCATACCAAGTACGAATATTTAAAGTTTAAATTTTGGCACGAAATTTGACCTTTTTGACCGGGTGTTACACTGCCCCCATAAGGAAATGCCTTCTGGCATCCCGAAGGCAGAGGTCCCCTCAGGCTTACATTTATTGTCGGGGGGCGACCGGGACAAACATTGGTCGAAGTCAATGGACTCATACACCAACTCATAAAGTAGTCTAAAAATCTACTAAGCCATGACAACAAATTAAAAACGTAAACAGAACTAGTTCGCACACACGCAATTACAAAATAAACGTTGCATTCATATATATAAAAAATATTTATATCAAAAGAGAGATGCCGGCCTTACAAGTTTTCCTATACAAATCTACTATGGCCGCATCTCTAACATATCATCCACAGAAAGTTCCATCTCATTACCTATCCTCTCTATAAATGGGATGGTGATGGACTTCAAAGATTCACCGGGCTGCTGCGCCCGCTCAAAGCAGTCCGAGTTTACCTTACACGTAATGACATCAGGAAGTGGTGCAGGAAGATCTGGAACATGCTCAGGAAAAAATTAATCGTCTGCAGCACCTCTACTTCCTAGACAACTGTCACGAACTCCTTAAAAGGAGCAGTCACGCTGTCCGATGCCAGGACCAGCTTGACCAGGCCTGGAATACCTCTCTGGAGACGCTCTAACTCATCGGCCAAGTCCATGTTCTTGACCTCGACCTCGTTGTAATCCTTTAAGTTCAGCGCATTGGCGAGCTCCATTTCAGTTATCTCTTTCCGGGCAGTGGTCAAATCCGTGGTCAGGATGTCGAACCTGCTTTGAAGTTGCTTGTCTTTTTCGACGAGCGCAACGTTCTCCGATTGTAAAGTACCAACACGCTCTTGCAGCGGAGCAAGGGCAGCCTCAGCTTCACCCTTCTGAAGCCTCAACACTTGCAGATCGGCCTCAGCTTTCATTTTTGCTTCATTGGCCAACTGAAGCTCCACTTCATGAGCACAAATCCGGTCCTTCAGGGCTCAGATCTCCTCCTCCTGGCGGCTGACCACGCCGGCGTTCAACCTCCATTGGTCTGTCAGTACCTCGGTACGCGCCTGCTCATCGCACTGCAAGGAGAAATTCCAGAAAGATAGCAGCAAGCGCACCCTTTTGGCATCCACGACAGACATTTTGCTGACCTTTTCAGAGACCGTCAGCGGAATCGCATGCCCTGTAAAGTCGCGAAGCGACTGCGCGTCCACGGCCAAATTATCAACCTTAAAATCCTAGGCCGGGACAAACGTAACAGCTCTGGAGCTGGAGGCCCCTGTGGCCGACACCTTTAAGAACCTATTCGACATGAACAACTCCGTAATCAACGACCTGAGAATATTCATCCTGCCAGTCCTGATTCACGTACCAAGTCAAACAGATATGCAAATATGCAAATGATAGAAACGATGGTCGAATATTACCTCATACTGTCAGAGCGCGACGGAGTGGGGGCCCAAGGAGGGCTCGGCAGCCGTTGGGTTGCCGCGGTGATGGAGGGGTATCTATAAGTGTAACCTACTGTTCATCGAATATTCCATTTATTATATTATTATTACTATTGTTTGTAGTTACTGCTACTATTAATATTAATTATACTACTACTATTATCATTATCAGTATTATTAATTCTACTACTATTAATTTTAATTCTACTACTACTACTATATTATCATTATCATTACTACTTGTATTATTATTGTTGTTGTTGAAGTTGTTGTTGTGTATTGTGTGTTTCTGTATGCATACATGTCTGTCGGAGGTCTTCATGTAATTAATCTCTTTACCTTCGACTATCAAAGAGTGATGATAAATACAACAAATTATTTGATTCATACATCAAAACTATGTTTCACTAGGTTTGTACTGTAAGCTTTAATAATTGTATAGTTTGTATGAGTAATTTTTTTAATTGTATCTATCAACTCCGGTATCAAAAGCAACAAAGTCCAACTGGAATATTCTAATTACTTAATGAAGAAAGATGTTAATGCTATTTTTTGATATCGTGATATTTTATTTGATCCACATATATGTATATTGATTATGATTATATAATTCTTATTGATACGATATGAGATTACACATACAATGAACTAAATCTAATTCTAATCAAATAATGTAAAATGACAAATAAGGCGTCAACTAAGGCTACGTGTGACGGTGGACGCCTAATACTACCAAGCGTGTAGTCAACGCCAGGGTTGACTGAAATTAAATTCGGCCTACAATCAAAAATAGTTTGACTTTGGACGGTGGTGATTGCCCTCAAATCTACAGTTCAAACGAAGTCGTAAGATCTTCCTGGGTAGATATACTTGTTTTTGATACAAATTGTTTTTCTTACTTTTTTATACCGAAATCAAATACTCTCACACACCACCACTACGAATATGTATATTTGTTTCATCCTTAGGACTTGAACATCTCACCTCATAGTTAAAAGAGTCACATGAATAGCGATAGATCACCGTTCCTTTGATTGTTAACAAGGAATTTAGAATTTTGTTGACTAAAACTTGTTATTACATATATTGAGTATCCATCACTAATAATCTTAAAGTTATTCTGTTTAGTTTATGTATAATAAAATTGATGCATGTAATAATCTCCTATCAACATTACGAGATCTTGAACCATTAAGTGCCTTCACACTTGTGAACAATACGGACCCATTCTGTTGTCTAAAAAGAGTTGCCAAATCGTTTTCAAGATTTTCACTTATGCGAATCAGGTTTATAAAAGTATGATAAGGTTTAGTGTAGCGAAAGTTTATCTAGTATCTAACGATGTAACATTAGAATCATCAACAATCAACAATATTATAAAAATATAAATATAAAAATAAATAAAAAATATTATGTGCAGTGTGTTGATGAACTCAAATTAAGTAGTTGGGAGTAATAAGTGTGTAGTTTGACAAAAGAGTTCGTGTTCCCAAAAGGTCCAAACGGATTTCAAACACTTAAATGAACAATTATTTGTTTTATGAAATCAACAACATTATTATAAGAAATTAAATGAGTTTGTTTATTATTTCATGTGCACAAGGTACAGTAATTATATGTTTTACAATATTAGTGTTGACCCAGCAGTCAATTAGTCTTGTATCCCATTCATACCTCATGAAATAAAGTATTTTACATGCAATGTATTGGTGTTTACAAATAATGTTATGTTCATTATTATAACTTGAAATAAATGCTAGCATATTTGCAATGACTGATATGTTTATTATAATTAAGTGAAAAAGTAATAATAATAAAACAACTTTTATTGATGATTTTCCTTTTGTAATAACAATAACAATTAATAATTAATAATAACAATAACAACAATAATAATAAACTCTAACAAGAAGCTAGCTAGAAATGCAATCCAAAACAATTACACAGGTTTAACACAGATGTTGGACTCTTACGAGTCATGCTTCGACTCTTACGAACCGAGATAAAAAATTTAAAACGTAAGTCGACTCTAACCCCCACGCTTAAATGAATTTGACTCTTGCGAGTCATTTTATTGACTTTTCCAAGTCGTGGGTGACTCCGAGTCTTATGCGACTTTTACGAGTCAGAAAATCAGACAAATTTTCAAGTTAATCTTTTATCTTGATTACCAGTTAACGACTTAACTCTCGAGTCTCAACTTTCAACAAGTTTTAATTTTCTTATGAACAAAAATGTTAAACATATACATATACATATTTATTATAAAATAGTGATGTAATAAGTTGAGTCATGAGTCCTGAATTTATAGTTTGAGATTACGAATCACGAGTTAACAACTATAAGCTGTATATCAATTAGAATTTGGATCACAAGTTCACATGAAGTTATATTGCCTAGTGCCTACTGTTTTCCCCCCTATAATTTCTGACGTTTCTCTCTTTGAACAACTTGGGCCCCATAAAGTGCGCAAACCCAACCATTTCTATTTTCTCTAAAGTCCATTTTACTTAACAGCCTGTTGAATTCTAGAAGCTGATTACATTTTGGGCCGTCATTGATGGGTTTCTTCCAGGCCCATTTCAAGCTAGCCTTTTTTGGGTTAACAGAAGACAAATAAAAAATTGACCAGACTTCCAAATTGTCTTTTAAAAAGTGAGTGGATGTCATATTGTTTTTGTCTTTTTGAGATCACTTATTATCCTCTTTCAAGGCCCTTTATTATCTACTACTATAAATAAAAAAATACAAAGACAAATATTTGTATTAAACTCACGAGTTTATATTTTTGTCAATCAATTGTAAAAGATACCACACATATATGTTTGTTATGAAGAAAGTTTATTAATTCTTTCAAGAAAAATATGAACAAACAAGATAACTGGTATACCGTTGCTCTTCGTGTTTTGTATCTTGTAAAACCTGTTTGAAGTATATGAAGAGACCACTTGGCTTTTGGCTCCTTAGTTACCGCGAGTAAGAAAGCATATCTACAATTGTTACTTGCTAGTACTTAATTGGTTATACGTAATAAACGGTATTTGCATATATGCTTTCTGATTTTGTTTTTCTAGCAAAACGTGTGGATGTTTCCACCAGTCGTGAATACTGCTTTGAGTTAATAGTCTTAAACGTTTAAAGAATAGCAAACGAATATCAAATTCATCATCTTTCAATGGGTACTCTCCCCTTAATTAGTACTCCCTATAAAGAATAATTTCGTTCCTTAACTGATACACAAAATAATTTCTTTCCTTCTACAACGGCTTCCAAGTACCATAACAGTCCCTTTAAGTTGGTACGTAGAGATCTTCAGAAGTCCAGGCATGTCAAATGAGTTGGAGAAGTTGATATGCTAGCTAGCTAATAGCTAGCCTTTGTTAATATGTCTGCAAGTTGATTAAAAAAGCTGACTAACACGAAAAACAAATTACTTTTTCAAATAGATTTTGCTCGATGAAATATCGATCCACTTCAACATGTTTTGTCAAATTATTCCTTGTGAATGTAATGTTAATCTCTACAGAAAATAAAAAGTTGTCTACTTGGAGAGGACTATTAGAGAATATAGTCACGTTTTCATATATGGACATATACGTACTCTCTTTACCGAATGGGTACATCGTCTTTCACGTGATATCCTTGTACCACGGCGTGCGAATCTCTCATCATTGCCGGTTATCAACGGTTTACAAGAACTAAGAATTCCTTATTCAAGTTGGAAAACTAATTTAATGTGGCAAACTATTTCTAAAATATGAACAGTCGAGTAGGGGCAAATAGTGATGTATAGGAGCATGATGAGAACTACATCCACTTATCAATCCATTTGGGGGCCGGATTAATTCAAACACCACCTCACCCCACCCACCCACTAATTCCATATATAAGATAACCTTTATAAATGGGCTCACGTCACACTAATTGTGACCTTCTAGTGTCCCCTTATCATCACAAGAACTCCACCAACACGTGTACGGTCATCATCAACTCTTCAATCATACTCAAAACCCTATCACAAGATTAAGCTCTCCACTCACAACAACAAGATGTTAACAACCATGGTATATATAATAACCCTAATGCCCACCAAAGTTACTCATCACTAGCCTCACCTGAAATAAAAGAATACTTTGAGAGCAAAGAGAAGCGTAAAAAAAAAAAAAATATATGAGAATGGGACAAGAAGATGATCATATGATGATGATGAGAAAAGGGCCGTGGACCGAACAAGAAGACGTTCAATTGGTTTCATTCGTAAACATGTTCGGAGATCGACGATGGGATTTCATTGCAAAAGTTTCAGGTTTGAAGGTGGCGGGTGATACAAAAATGATAAGATAGGTAGTAATATATAATTGGTTACGTGCTATATATTAGGCTTAAAAGAGTGGTCTAGTCATGAAAAATTACCTATAAACAGAAAGCTAGAAGTAATTTTAAAGAATTATGTGTTTAATAGTTAACTTTTTAACTAACCTTGTTCGATTTTTCTAACATATATACCCATAAAATATAAAAAAAAATTGGGGTATTATTTTTTTTTCTTTAATTTATAATATTCAGGTTTGAAAAGAAGTGGGAAGAGTTGCAGATTGAGATGGGTGAACTATTTACATCCTGGTTTGAGAAGAGGCAAGATGACTCCACAAGAAGAACGTCGAATTCTTGAGCTTCATTCTAAATGGGGCAACAGGTTTGATTATTCATCCTTAATTTTTTTATTTAAATTTAATTTTAATTTAGCAATTTGCTTGTAATTTATATTTAAATCAAACTTATTAATTATTTTAACTGTATAATTTTTCACTGATTAGTAAATATAAAATAAATAAATAAATTATATAAGGTAGAAATTACTATACTTCTATGTTTCCCTCAAGAGTTAGACTTTCTTCTTGTACACTCCATACTAAAGTATTTATTATTTATTAATCGCTTTTGTTACCTTTAATTTAGTTCATGAACTCTTAAAGTTAGCTAGAATTGTTATACTATTTGATGTCGACTTGCGCACAGACATATTCATTGATCCATTGTACATGTAATATTACGTTATTGGAAAGGCTTGGATTCCGAAGATTAAGCATGTATGCGCATTTGAATGGTCTTAGTCTAGCTAGTATATACCTTTAACTTTGAAGGAGAAATTTGTTAGGGTTAAATTCCGTCAACGTATATTGAATCATCTTTGGACTAACGGTATTTGAGTTCGGAGTTTGTGGATTCAAGCTTTTGGGAGAAACAATACTTAAATAATATGAATATTGTATATATTCATTGGATATAGATATTTATAAGAAATGGGTCAATGTATAATGTAACTTTATAAACTTTCGTTTTAATTCCATGGGTTTTTTTATCCGATTAATTGCCAGACCAATATACTTGTAAAATAAAAAGTCACTTCATTACTTGTGTAACTTAAATCTATACTATTGGAATCATATATTACACGCTAATACGATGACATTCATACTTTTGGCATGCAAACTGAAGTTGTTATTCTTAATTAGTTATACTCTTGTTTAAAAACGTTCTAAACGTGATAGTTCAACCGGTTAAATAGGGAGTGGATTGTTTAAATTTTATCATTTTGACCACTGTTTAATTAAAGTTAGTTTTCCGGTTAATTAAATCAATTAACCAGACTGGAAAAACTGATTAACGTTTACAAATTCAAAGGTGGTATATAATTACTTAAACAATTAATTTAGATCGAATTTTATTGTGTTTATCTATACATACTAGACTTTAAGCCAATATATACATACAGACCATTAATTTTTAATATGAAATTTCATATTTGGAGTCTTATTTCCGATAATAAAATGTGTAAGTTAATATGTATATTAAGAATTTAGTTAGATTCATGATAACAATTACTTTATGTAAATGATTTATATAAGGAAAGATCAAAAAATTAAAAGTTTTTAAAACCAAATTAGTGAAAAATTTTTTTAATTATTTTAGATCAATATTAACATTTTCAAGTAATTGTATTTCTACTCAGTGAATTAATAATAGAAACATTACAGATCGATTAGGAGAATGTTCAATTTCTTTTTATATGTAAGTGAGTAGTTGATTAAGAAAAAAAAAATCTTTTTAAATAAGTTAGGGATCCTATTATAACATTTACTAATATAAAATGATTTAATTAACAAATTGAAATATAACTAAAATGATGTCATCATAAAGGTTTTCTATATATAGATTATTAAAGATTATTTCATGATTTTTAATTAATTATTTTATAGTAACTAGTAATATTTAATTGTCGTGCATTTAAAACGGTCGAAATGGAATCGAAACTCTAGCTGGTCAACACTTAAATCAATTTTTATTTATATACATTAATTTTTGGTTTTATCTTCAGTTTTGTTGATGTTATTTAATAATTAATTTTTGCATACCAAAACAAATGGATCATTCAGATATTTCTTCTTTAGGTTTTCTCTAAATTAAATAAATTAATCTTCTATCTTTATTGACATTACTAACATCGTAACAAATACAATTTGAAAATAAGTTAACTAATTTAAGATATATTCTTTATTCCACAATGAACATGTATGGAGGAGACGGTGTTATATTATACTACGTATTAAAGTGAGAATCACCGCTCACTTATAAACACGTTTTATATTGGTATATATGTTTGAAAAAAAGGGTTTATTGTTTCGATATGTAGTAAACTTTACACTTTTTAATATTAAACGCGATATATTTTTATTTGTTTATTGTATGTAGTGACCTTGTAAGTATGATCTATTATATGTATTATTTCCTTTTTGGGTAAGATTAAAAAAGATAACTGTTATATTTAGGCTTTACCCAAAAAGGAATTTTACATACGATAGATCATATTTACAAATTCAATATATATACAATAGAAATTTTTAAAGTTCAACTCATACGATAGTAAAAAAAGTACTGTATAATTTGATATATAACGAAAAAATGAAAAAAAAAAAAGAAGAAGACACTAAAGCAGACAATAGCCAGTGACAAGGGTTGGCTAGTATCAAATAGTTTTCACGATCGCGTGGTTGGTTTTTTTTTTTTTTTTTTTTTTTGTAATTAAAAAAATAGGGCGACTTTATTAAATGGTAAGAAATTAACATATATTATGTGAAGAACATATTTCTAAATTACGTTAAAATCTAGTTACTTCAACCTAACTTAGTCTTATAATTATCTAGTTCTGGTTTATTTTCCACTCCACTCTTTAAATTTAAGTTAATTAATCCGCTTATTATCAATACTGTAATGTAATATCTAATTTTTACATTTCGTTTTCAAAAGAGATATTTTATCTTATCTTATAGCATTTACTTAATATATCTTTTTAAAACCCCTTTGTCCACTTTCTCACTAGACGGATGCATGTTCTTTACTCTTTAGTGGTTACATAACTTGCAACTTGCAAAGAATAAATAAAAAATAAGTTCTAACTTTATAAGTAACGTGTATAATTGCAATATACCATCTTTGA
Source organism: Pseudognaphalium luteoalbum (assembly GCA_963422505.1). Classification (NCBI taxonomy): domain Eukaryota; kingdom Viridiplantae; phylum Streptophyta; class Magnoliopsida; order Asterales; family Asteraceae; genus Pseudognaphalium; species Pseudognaphalium luteoalbum. Next base: position 58,680,583 of record OY730196.1, read on the forward strand.
AAACGATATTAATTATCAACTTTCAGATGAAAAAACAAAAAAACATATATAATAAATTACTACCATAGTATCGGTGTGATGCAGCGGTAAAAATATGGAGGAAAATAGCAGTGTGGCACTGTGGCAAGCCGGGGAAATATATTGTATTTGTTTCGAACAATATATTATTTTTTTCTATGTGATCATTTTAATAAAGTGATAAAAGGATGTTGAACTTATTTATAGTAAATTAGCAATTTATACGCTAGATTATTATGGAGTAGTTTGTTAGATGTAAAAGTTTAAATTGAGTCCATGATAATTTAGACATTTATCAATTATTGAGTACAAAGAAGAAATACTTTATAGATAGTAATATAAGATTGTCAAGATCGCGACCCTGATCGTAGGATCGTATGATCTTACGATCTCACCAAGGGAAAACGTGCAGATCAGAGTAAGATCGATCAGTATGTAGGATCGTAGGATCGATCGTAAGATTGTAGGATCGTTGAACGATCTGATCCTACAATTGGGCAAAAAATTTTATTTTATTTTTACAATTGGACTTGTAAGGCTCATAGGTAGTCCAGATCCTATCTCAAAACTTATCATACATTTGTTTCCAAGTTCAATTTCTCCATTTATTATCAAATTAACCTAAGAAAAAGTCCAGAACCTTTAAAACGACGATTAGGAATTTTCATTTGTAATATGCTTGTAACACCCGACATTTTACACAACATATTTTATAATATATTTACAATAGGAAGCGTAAGTCCCAAAACATTTGAACAACATTTACAAACCAACATCTTATACTTACAAATATATATATATATATATATATATATATATATATATATATCAAAAGACATCTCCTGAATATTTAATTACATTACATATTACCAAAACGGGTGTTACTAAAACTTTCCAAAACCATATCAATCACTGAATCAGAATTAGCGCATCAAGTCAAACATCCAGTCAGTCATCTACAACCCGAACCATAACTAACCAAAATCTGCAAAAGATTCAACAACGAGGGGATTAGCTCACGCTAAGTGAATGGAACTGTAACCAACAGTTCAACCCACAAGCAACAAGTCTTACAACTAATAAACCGCAACAAGTAAACACATAAGCACGTATCGTCAAGAGGATCGGCGGTTCCTGTATGCTATTCTCAGAAACCACGATCACTGTATGCTATTCTCAGTGATCTACCGATAGCCTGACTACTACCTTCACAGAATTGGTTAGTTCTCAACTATGTGTATCAAAGTAACCAAGACAGCTACACAGTAGTAACCAGACCCAACCAACCAACGTTGACATCTGAATCAACCACATAGTCAACCAATCAAACAATCAACAATTAACAACCAATAACAATCAGCAACTACCAATCAACTAATCAATATCGCAATATAAACCAAACAACAATAACATAATATATCCAAAACTATCCCGGTTTACCCGTTGTAACCGATCCCGTTACAACTGAGTTGAACCGAGAACTACAGTAACCACTCACCAAGATGACCCGTCCTTCAACTCAGTGGTCTTATATTACTAAGTTGCCACCTGCTTATCTGAGAACACAATAATCACAAATTAGTATCTTGTTCCAAAACTTATTCCATCACATAAATAATAACATTCATCACAACTTGTATTCTTAAAATCAACATCATCTATACCAATTATATTATACATGTAATATACTATCAATTATCACAAGTACAAGTAATGAAAACAAAATAATAAACTTTCTGTCTAACAAAGGAATCCGTCGGATTCCCCATGAATCCGCCGGATTCAAAATGACCAGAAAAATTTTAACGAATCCGCCCCGTGAATCCGCCGGATTTAACCTGAATCCGGTACCCAAAATTGACCAGAATCCGCCGGATTCTCTTGGTCGTCCAGACCTGCACATTTCTGCAACTAAACACCACGAACCAAAAACCCAATTTTCATGAAACCAGCTTATAAACACAAAATTATCAAAGGAAAAACCACAATCATCAAACACTAACATAATATAACAATAAACAACTATCTATCTTCAATCTTAAGCATGCATCATCATCAAATCCACAAATTCACCAAACCCTAACTTGAAGAACACTAATTAATTCTAACAAAATATCTTCATACAATCATCAAATAACATATAATCAGTAAAGATTTAACAAACATATACTATTAAACTTCAATTCCATACAAAACACATATATGTTCATCATTTACCTAATTTCTATAAAATAGGTTCAAGAACACTAAAATACTTACAATCAAGTGATGAGCAAGATGATGATAATCTGATTTCCTTAAACTTGAATCCTCACAATTTAATTACTAATTGTTTTCTTGATTTCTTCTTTGAAATGTTTAAGAGTTAGAGAGTTTTTAGAACAAAATGAGGAAATGAAATGTTAGGTGAAGAAAAGAATCAGTTTAATCCCCACCACCTAAATTTTTATCTGTGTTTTATTTTATCCCCTCTAATTCTATTGTCTGGAACCTGAAAATATCCGCGAAACAAAATATTTTATTTTACTGCTAACTTTAATAATTTAAAACAAGTAACATTTTACTAGTCACAATAAAACCCGAGGCTCTTTTACTTGTTTATTTTCAAAACAACCATTTTAAAACATATTAAAATACTATTTAATTCCAGACCCGAAAACTGGGTGTTACAATGCTCTCAAACTTTGGTGCAATTGTACTATGTCACTATCTTTTATTTTAGTATGTTTATTGTTCGAGAAATATATGTTGACAAATTGTATCACTTCAGTAATATAAAAGTTTGAATTTTAGCTTAATTTCTCTAATTGTATTTTTCTACAAGATTATAGATATCTTTGTATAAAAAATTAAATTTTGGTAGAATCTACGATCCCAATCTCGATCTTACGATCCCGATCTTACAAAGGTAAAAACGATCCTACGTAGGATCTCAATTTTGACAATCTTGGATAGTAAACATAAAGATAGGATAATAACATGAAGGGTGGCCAATAATTTATAATTTTATATAACTTGAATTCAAGGGGGTCGTTTAATAAGTCCCCACACCACACTCATTATGCCCCTTGGCCTTTATGTTGATAGAAATGACAAATAACATGTCGTTATCTTTTACTATTTATTATATCTACTTTACACTAGTTATATATGGTTTAAAGAATGATTAAATAGTTGATGACACATTGGCACGTATATATATATATCACCTTTATTTTTCTAGAGTTTATCGATATACAATGGTCGTTATAAATATACAGTGATTAAAAATACTCACTTTTCTTGAAGTTACTTTGGATATATACGATATTTTGAAGTTTAAGAGTGACATCACCCAAGCTTTAAATTTTTTATGTTGGTACATATTCAACGTACTTGTTTTTATTTTTTAATCAGTTAAACGCTTTAAGATCTTTTTGCATGTGTAGTGATTAATGTATTAATGTGCAGATGGTCTAGAATTGCTAGAAAACTTCCTGGGCGAACTGATAACGAGATTAAGAACTACTGGAGGACTCATATGAGAAAGAAGGCACAAGAGAAGAAAAAGGAATTATGTATATCTTCATCAATGTCAAATTCAACTTGCAACTCTTCAATTTGTACTAGCAGTCCTACTATTTATTCAATGCCAATGAAAGAAACCAAAGAAAGAAGTTTTTATGATACCGGGGGGCTGGAAACGATCACAGAGAGCAAAAGCAGTACTAGTATGACGATAAGTAGTGCAACTAGTGTTAATGATACTAGTGAGGGACAAGATGGGTATAGTTCAATGGATGAGATATGGAAAGATATAGATTTGTTAGAAGACATGAAAATAGCACCTAATTCTCCAATTTGGGATTACTCTCTTAACACATCGTGGATGATTGATGACCAAGAGGAGATAGGATGCAATACGTTTTTTCCAGACAACAAGCGGGGAATTTAGTACAGCATTAACCGGCTAACCTAGCTACATATTTGGTGTTGATGGATTCAATAAGTCTAGTGTTCTTTAAGTTACATATTTGGTGTTAATAGATGCAATAAATCTTTAAATTAAGTACCATGTCATGCTATTAATTAAATCAAAGTAATTGAACAAACAAAAAACCTATTGTTAGTTAATCAGGAATCCGTTTGAACTTGTATATAATGTAACTTAAATTGTGTATGTACATCCAACTTCATTTTCATCTATTATGTGTATCAAACTATCACTAATTTCCATTGTTCCAGAGGCAAACCTATTTGTTAATTAGGTTGGTCAAATGACCCCCTTAATTGGACCAAAGAAATTTTAATTAGACCCTCTGTGAAATAATGCTTGGACCTCCTTAACTCCAACCTTCTTTGAAAGAGAGCCCATCCAATAACAAAATTATCCCAATTGCAACTATTATTATTATGTCGATAGAAGTATAATAGATAAAAATACGTGATCCATGGTTGCAAGTAATATACGTACATACAAGCATACGATCTTTTATATATAGAGGTTTGCAAATTTAAATAGAGCACTAGAAATGATACTCCAAGTATAAATTTTTTATGTTCTTATATAATCGCTAATTTCCTATATAATTGTTGAAATTTTCTTCAATTGATTATTTTAAATTTCGTGATACATATTGTTATCGTTTGACTACCAGAATATAGTTTTGCAATTTAATTTGGTTTATGCTAAGAAATTTGGTTTCTTTAATTTAATAGGTTTGAGATGTTAATTGTGAAAACTATAATTATCAATTCTTTTGTTTGCAATGTTAAAGTTATGCTCCCTCCATCTGAGTCAAATTTTCCTCTTTGACTGGGTACTCCTTTTGAGAATTCTCCTCTAATTACAATTTTCATCAATAATATATCATATATACCCACTAAAATCTATTTTGATTGGTTGAAATATGAAACGATCAAACATTTGTTTTGGGATAACTATAAACAGAAAAAGGACACTTTGGATGGAATGGAGGAGTAAAAAGGAAAGGAGAAAACTAAGTAATGAAATCTTGTCGAGATGATTTACATTTATTTTAACTCTTAAAGACTACTGTTAAATTTATATTGCAACATTGATGACCTGACCCGAACCAAGGTGAACCAAAACCCCACATACGATTTCTTTTGTTACTTTAGCAAAGTTAAGTTTTCACTAAAGTTAAGTCCTAGATTCGCCACCGTGTATATCCGATGACTTATGAGTTGGCCAAATTCCTATGTTCCCATATTTGTTTTCTTAACCAGCTCAAACTTGTAATTCGGATTTAGCAAACATTCAAACTTTTTGGGAGGGTGATATATACGTATACCTATTGTCATACCTTATTTTATTTTAGTTTTTTCTAATTATCTTCCTGATAAGAAAATTATGACAAAATCAGTTAAGAAAGATAATTAATGGATGGCACAGTTATCATATGGTGCTAAATTTATTAGTAAGATCATATCTTAGGAAGATAAATTAAATGTTTGTTAAATTTGTCAACAACATATTCATTAGTAACAACATTTTCCTAGACTATTCTAGTTAGAAACAAATAAAAATAGTTTGCTTGTAGATCGTTGGATTTTACAAGATGGTGTGTGGCAGGAATGGGATTGGAGGACGTACTAATCGTTGTGGTCGTGCAATAGATGATCTTGCATCTTTGACTGCTAAAATTGGAATTTAGCATTGAAGGTTCTCGTAAAGATTCCTATTTTGGTCCCTTGACCCGAAAGGTAGGTTCACGGTTAAAAGATTATCGATTTTAGATCAAGATAAGTTGCTCGGTCAAGCGGGGTCTAGCAACTATTTTACTTGGCACATGTGACACCCCGCAAATTTAAACGCGATTACGTACACTGAACATTTGCATTTTAGACTAATTCCCTAACTTTGAGTGAATTCACAACTAATTTTAGAGGTAAGTCTAGCAAAGCCCAACTAGTTAATACGCGTGGTATTATATATTTCGTACAAACAATTGAACAAATGCGACAAAATATGCGACTGTTGGTGAACAAAACTATTTAGTAATATGGGATTATTAAATAGCATTATTATTTATTAAATATTATGTTAATAATATTTACAAAGTGTATTTGTATCAAAACTGAAACAACTCGAAACTTATCCGCCAAATCAAGTCAAAACAACAATTATAATTTTAGAACTTAACTAATTTACTTTTATAAAATATCTCAACTAAAAATATAACCGAATACGTATTTAAAAATTTACCAATTAAAAGTATTTTAACATTTAATAATCGGGTAAACGAACACGGATTAAATACCACGAAATGGGGAACGAATCCCCCTCCCTTTTGTTTGGGCTGGTTACCACTCCCACCCCCAAATTCTCATTCTCATTTCTCTCATTTACACACACACACACACACACACACACACACACACACACACAACACACACACATCTAACCCTCTCAAACTCTCTCAAAATCACCCACCAAAAATCACCAAATCACCACCATCTTCTTCTTATTTTCGGACCAACAACAACAACAAAACTCATCATCAACTTTATCTTTAAGATCCAAGCTCAAGATCCACCATTTTCTTCTCCATCTTCAATTTTCACCTAACTTTCGGTTTCACTCAAAATTGGTAAGAAAAACTACTTTCTTTTCACTTTTACTTCATTACTATAGCTTACAATCATGTTACAAGTCATTATATGAAAGATCTAAACGTTTTGGGTTAAAAAATTAAGATTTCGTTCGAACAGTTCGTTGTGTCGCTTTTGGCCCAAAAACAGTGGTGCGACACAAGCTTTTGTGTCGCATTACCTTTCCTACGTCGCACATAGCGACACAAGCCATTATGTCGCAGACTACTCAATGTCGTACATAGCGACACAACACCTTATGTCGCATAAAATTTCGGATGTCGCACATGGCGACACAAACCCTTGTGTCACAGAACCTTTTAGCTACACAGTCCTTATGTCGCAAAACTCAGAACTTTAAAAACACATGTTTTTCACTAAGTGTCGGAACCAGAATTTACACTTGATTTTACTCCGAATTTGGATTTCACGTGCGTTTTTACTAAAGCAATGTAGTAGAAATAAAAATTTTCCAAGATGACCTGGCAGCTCGACCCCAGCCAGGGGCTCTGCCCCTTGGACCCCGCCAGGGGTTGCCACCCCTTGGACCCCGCTACCAAGGGCGCTGCCCCCGGACCCCCGTACACGATTTTCTGCTTTATGATATTACAACGAAACTGCCAATAATACTTTGAAATATTTTTACGAAACCATCACCAACGAGTCGTACGAATTTACAAATAAACGATGATCTTTCACGGATGAACGAGTAACATGGTTTGGTTGTTATCCAACCACTTATACGACTATTTCCTACGTTTAGGACATTAGGTACTTTACACGGACTAAGCTTTGCTAGCACTCGCACTTTACTTAACTCAATAGGTGAGTCCACAGCCCCACTTTTAACAGTTTTACCGGTTTCAACTTGGGGTGAGAAACATAGTCAACTGCTTTATTAATTGCCATAACTGCTTTTACTTACATGATTGTATACTTGTTTTACTCGAACGATTAGAGTACTTTAAACTGTTGAACTCTTACACAAAACTGGTATTTATGAAACAATATTTTCATACTATAAACTTGTTAAACTTTGTTTGGTAACCCGGAGAACGACCGATACTTTTTATGTAAACGCTGGAGTACGACCAGCAACATATTTTAGTGCCAGAGAACGACTAGCCAAGTTGGACGGGAAAACGACCCGTGCGTGTTTAGATCGGAGAACGACCGGTACTGTGTTTCGCTAGAGAACGACCAGCAATGTTTAGTGCCAGAGAACGACTAACCGAGTTGGACGGGAGAACGACCCGTGCGTCTTTAGACCGGAGAATGACCGGTACTGTTTTGGAAACGCTGAAGAACGACCAGCAACGTATTTCAAACTGTGTTTTGGGTAACATCCCACGTAAACCGTGTTTTGGGTAACATCCCACGTAAACTGTATTTTGGGCAACATCCCAACCGAACTATATTTAGATAACATTCCACAACACGTTTACTTAACTATTATGGCAACAACTATTTACGAACGTATTTGGTTTAACGAACTGTACTTGCAAACTGAAAACCTGTGAATTCACTCAACCTCGTTGTTGACTTTTACTATGTTTTTCAGGGAATTAACAGCACACATAAGGACCACCTGCATATATGGAACGTAGGCGACCCTTGAACCTTTAAGATGCCAAATTTTGAAACATATGGATTTCTTTTATATAACTAAAGTTGTTTTAGTCATATTTACGAAATCTACTTTTGTAAACATAACTACTTTTACGTTTGTACAATTTGATGAATTGTAAAACTTTGTAACTATTACTATTGGCATTCTTATAATATATGTTCTGTTGTAATCATATGCTCTGATATGTATGCATGTACAATATTGGTGTCATTACCCCCATACTCAACTAAATGCTTCCGCTAATCAAAATCAACGAATTTGGGGGTGTGACAGCACCCATGGGTTCCTGGTAAAAAAAATTATGTGTTTGTTGTACAATGTTGAATCGACTTCCTACTTTTGATAATCTAGCTAATCGTGGCTTGATTTTGAACTCTTCCTTGTGCGTTTTCTGTGAGAATGAGCAAGAAACCTTGAAGCATTGTATTTTATTGTGTCCTAAAATTCAGGCTGTTTGGCATAAAGTTTAGGGTTGGTGACACATTACAAAACCGATATTTACATTCATTGTTGTTGTGTTGGATAGAAATATGTATTAATGGAAGAAAATGTATCTACAAGGCTTTTCGTGGTGTTTGTTATGTGTTGATTTGGGTGGTTTGGAAATGGCGTAACAATATTGTCACACCCTCAAATTCGGGTTGCAGAAGCGGTCGGGTCGGGACGTGACTAATCAATCATCAAAGCATAAGATATATAGCAAACGACCTCTAAATGAGACGTTTGAAAAATAGTTGTTACATTTCCAAAATAAAAGTATATACAAGTTGCGAATTCGCAAAATAATTCCAAATACATAAGTTGTAGTACAAAAGTTATGCAAGGAAAATCCAAGTGTTTGAAATCATGCGACTCGAGCTAGCATATCTTGTAGCAATCCTAGTCCTGCTGGGCACCTGAGAACACATGTTAAAACGAGTCAGCTATAAAGCTGGTGAGTTCATAGGTTTGTTAGTTGTAAACAATAGTGTAATCCTTGTATGTTTGAAAAGTAGTTCAAAAACTACGATTTGATTTGTATTGTCATAGAGTTGTAACATCAATGTGTATACAATAAACGAGGTATCTAATACCTAACTAACCGTGGGGTGTACCTAAGTACATATAGAATATGGCATTCCATGCCCAGATACCTATTAGGTATAAGTATGTCTACAACCATGAGGCACTACCTGCCTAAGTACAATCGAGTTAGTGTATGTGTCACACCCCCTAATTCGGGTTGCGGAAGCGAATCGGGTCGGGGCGTGACGAATCAATAACCAAAGCACAAGATATATAGTAAACGACTCTAAATGAGACGTTTTAGAAAATACATTACAATACAGTGCATTACATGAGTTTTCAAAAGTAATAAGTCATATAGATACATCATTAGTGAGTTCGCAAATTGATTCTAAAGATTTTAGTTACATAATCATAGTACAAAAGATAATGCCACTAAAATCCTCATAAGTGTATGCATGCGACTCGTACTAGCTTAGCTTATAAGTAGATCCTGCTGGGCATCCCTACTCAAGCTGCGTACCTGAGAATGCATCACTAAAAAGGTCAACCAAAAGGTTGTTGAATCTCACAGGTTTATAGTAAGTAACAGTTTTGAACACATCAAGTAGTAAAAGTAAGTAATGATTACACGTATGCAATAGTTTCGATATACATTGCCATGAGCATCATAGTTGAAGCTTAACGGTAAGTAAGGGTACAATCAAGTACCTAGTAATTTGCCCTCGTGAATGCTAATCCAAAAACATTCATATGAAACGAGTAAGAAACGCCCATTTATACCTGTATGTTCGTGGTAGTGCGTGCTACCCTGGGCGGGGATTGTCAGTCCCAAATGGATCCATTTACTAAAACTCGCGCTTAAGTCGAACACTAACAACTATGATTAAAGGGACTTCATTGGATTAAGTAAAACCCATGCAATCGATATACCAGTAAATCAGTAAGTAAATCAAGTAAGTAAGTTCGTGTGTTCGAGTAAAATTGTGACACCCGGTCAAAAATGACCCAAATTTCACTCCAAATTTGAACTTTTATTTCGCATATCACATACACGCATTAACCAAAGTATACAAGTACTAAATATATAAATGTATATTTATAACTTGAAAAGATTATTTAATAATCTCGTACATACGAACCCGACAGAACGCGTAAATCAAAATACTAAAGTTAGTACAAAACATTTTCAAACTAAATATTGTTGCCAAGAATAATATTTAATTACCCCGTTAGAAAACTGAAGATATTTTATGCACGAAAACTATCCGTATATTCAAAGTGAAACAAGGATATAAATTTATATCTCGTTAAAAGTATTTTTATAAAATACTTGGATTGAAAATATATACGATTTTACATTTAGAAATTTAGTATTTAAAAATATTATACTACATAACGATCGGGTAAATAAAACACGGGTATTTTATACTGCGATTGGGGGAAAATGTACCCACCTTTTGGGTGAGCCGGACAAGATCCATAATTTTTGGATCTTGCCCCACGACCTCAACAACCCAACACCCTCTTTTGTTTTTCATTTCATATCCTCATCTTCATCATGTATCTACCTATCTCTCTCTATTTCTAACATCAACAACAACAATAAACTAACAGCAACAACAATAATTCAGCTGCAACAGTAAGCACCGATCATCATCATTATTTATCACCATCATTTTATCTTCATCATCATCTATCTCTTGCTCTCGGCTCACACACCACCGAGCACCATCATCACTCTCGAAAATTATCAAACTCGGAGGGAGCAAGGAAAGGTAAAAACAACAATAATCATCATCATTCTCCATCTCCTCCTCTCGGCTCAACCATCAACCGAGCACCACCATCACCCGAGCCACCACCACCGAGAGCACCACCGAACCATCACCATCTTCGATCATCACCACAAACGAACAGTAGCAGCAGCAAACGTAGCTCACCACCATCGTCTTCATCATCACTCTTGACATTACCACTTCCGGCCACACCTCCGATCACCACCTTCACCGTGAGCAACCCTCATTCTCTAAATTATTTCGAGTTTTAAATCTTATATCATCGTATATTCGTGTTATTAAAACTAATGGTGATCAAAGATTTGGATCACGTTTTATAGCTTGTAAACTGGATCATGAATGGTTATTGTCTTACGCTAAATCGAGTTGCCAGGGGTCACGATGTGAGCCTGTGAGGAAACCAAATATTATGTTTAATTATCAACACATATAAATAGATAGCTTGGTAAATGGTAAACAAAATGTACTCCTAGCCTAGCGGTTGAGTGTAACGTTTAAAGCAAAGGGTCACAGGGTCGAGCCCCGCCTGTGACACCTTTTGATTTAATTTCTGTTTTTGAAAAAAAAAAAAATAATAATAATAATAATAATAAAACCTGTTACAAATACACACATATATATATACTTGGAAATATTTAAACAAGTGAGGCATATAGTCTAGTGGTAAAATTGTGTGACTTAATTTAGTAGCAAATGGTCACAGGTTCAAGTCCTGTGACTTGTGTTGTTTTATACATTTTTTTTAACTCAATCACATAGGAATAAATATATATATATATATATATATACACACACACACACAAACGACGACTTTTTCTATGTATATATAGACGATAAAATTCGTACGAATATACTTTTTCAAAGTATAAAACAAACTTAAACGATTTATATATATTTGAATATACGTACGCATAATAAATGACACAACTCGAGGAATACAAATGTTCTCAAAATCAAGGAACAACAACAAATATTAAATATTTCGACTTACACAACCTTACAAAACAATCACTTCATTTGCATGATTTGAGAAACCGTCAAATACTCATGAATATATCTCTTACGTTTAGGACGTTAGAGGAATTACGGATTGGATATTATTTGCTGTTAGGAACGCTAGCACCCACAGGTGAGTCTCTCGGCCCCATTTTCACTGTTTACTGTTTTTAAATTTTGGGGAGATGCAACACAAATTGTTTTAGTGATCACAAGTTATTCGGTTAGTTAATTTAATTATTAACTTGTTCATTGTTTCGGTTATTATTATCGGTATTGATTTTCATTGTACGGTATATGCACGAGTGTTTTAATTCGGTAAAAGTCCTCAACAGTGTATGATTCATTAACTTAATAAGGCGCGATTACTAAAGGATAGTACTATCATGGGAGTGACGTCCCCGTCCGGGTTGTTAGCTACAACCAAGTTAAAAACGGGCACTTTAGTAATTGTTACGGGTGTATCACCAAAACGGGAGGCAAAGATCGGGTTATGCTTTGAATCATAGCTCAGTGCAATATTTGTGTCGGTTATATCATGGTTCGGAAACCTTAATAGGTTATATCATTGTTCGGTTATATTGCTTATCATAGTTCGGTTTACATTGTTTAATTATCGTCGGATAATCATGTTGATCACATCAATGTTTATTTTAAACCTGTGAGATTCACCAGCTTTATAGCTGATCTTTTAGTGTTGCATTCTCAGGTACACAGCAACAGTAGGGTTGCTCAGTAAGGATGGCCCGCAGGATATGTTAGTTAGTATGAGTCGCATGATTGCAAACAGATGAAGATTTTCCTGCATCATATTTTGTTAAACGTTATGTATTAAAATCTTCGGAAATCATTTTGGCGAACTCACCTTTATAATGTAAATTTATGACTTAGACCTTGTATTACTTTTGAAATATTTATAAACGTCTCATGTAGAGTCGTTTGTTGTAATCTTGGTGTTTTGATATTTGATTAGTCACACCCAAATCATCGCTTCCGCAAATCATAAAATAGGGGGTGTGACAAAAATAAGCAATGCATCTCCCCCAAAATAGTAAAATAGTAAAAAGGGGCCGTGAGACTCACATCAAGCAGTAAATCAAGCAATGAGGTTCTCCGAACCAGTGACCTCTAGCGTCCTAAACGCGTAAGGTTAAGTAAGTAATTGGATATGATTAAGATTATCCATGTTAGTTGTCCACTCAACTAGTTAATGTCCATTAGTCTGTTATTTGTAATTGTTCGTATTTGTAGTCTGTCGTTGTGTAAATATGGCCCATTGGTGACGGTGTGTAATAATAATTCAAGTGTTATTATTATGTATTTCATTTCGTTGTATATTTGTAAAGTATATTTGTCATATGTTTCCGAGTTATTCCAAATATTGTATTGACGTTAAATCAAGTATATTGTGATATTGTCTTGTTTGAGAAGTCGTTTACGCGAAGTTAGTGTTGAACACTATTCATGAGACAATAAGGATTGTCGGGAATTACTATTCATGAGACAATAGCAAGTTACTATTCATGAGACAATAGCGATTATCGGGAATCACTATTCATTAGACAATAACATTGTCGGGAATTACTATTCATGAGACAATGAGGTTTGCGATAATGATGTTTACGACAATGATGTTTTATGCGACAATGTCATTGTCGCATAGGTTTCAAAGAGGTATTGTCGCATTAATAAGTTTTTCGTTTTCGTCTAAGTGTTCATCTTCATTGATTTGGTTAAATGGGTTTGGTTTGACCCGAAACTTTTAGGGGAGTATTACATATGTTAAATGAGCTTTATAAAGTTGTCATTACGTTTTATGGTTAACTCGAAGCGTCGGTTTGGTAAAATGATTAAAACAGTCCATAGTCTTTATATTTTCAGATTTTTGACTCGATAAGTCTCTCGATTTAACCAACTTCTAGTCTGAATCAAGCCTAACAAAAAATCACACATATTTTCATATATGTCTAGTTTATTTCTGAACTTTATGGTATTTTTATATGTTCATTTACTATTTTTAAAAAAATAAATACGAAGAGTGGTCGGTTTTGGTCCGACAGTGAGCTCAGTCCATAGATCGGTTCCTACACAAAATTCCATGGGGATCTGGTCAAAGTGGTAAACATAAAAGTTGTAGCCAACATCTTAACGGTCATTTTTCGTTTAGACTTCGTAAGTTGATTCTTCCTAGAACTCAAGATATGGTCTCGAGAAGGAGGCGGATGTTCCTGTCCACCGGAACAGTAACGTGCACCTTAACGGAAATATTATTTTAAAATAGCAAACGAAGTCAAAATGTTACGAAATTGGTTTCGTTGGAAAGCTAACATCACGAACTACATTTTAGGCTCAAGAAACACATTATTTTATGGAGAATTGATTTTTATATATTTCGTTGAAGTAGATGAAAGTTCCTGGACAGAAAACAAAATCATACATTTCGAGTTTTAAATCGCGTTTCGGTGAATTATTTGGACATTTTATAGTTCTTATAAGTAAAATAAAAGAGTGATGAAGTTCCTTACAAAGAAATTGATGGAGGGACAAAGAAGATAAGCCGAGAGCTCTTTTCCTCGCATTTTCTTGATTTTCTGAGTGGTGGCCGATGGTGGCTCTATGGTGGTTGTATGGTAGATGTTTGATGGTGATGGGGGCTGCTGGAACTGAACTATGGTCGTGGTTCTTGAAAGAGGGAGAGAGAGATGAGGTAGAGAAAATAATTGAGGTGAGGTGATGTTGATGCATGTTTTAGTGTCTGTCAGTTGGTCTATCGAGTTGTACTCAGTGTCGCTTGTTATGTATAGAAAGATAGTTTTTGTCTATGCGACACTCGTATTTTGGTTTAGGCGACACTTGTCTGAGTGACGCATAGCGACACTTGAATAAGTGACGCATAGCGACACTTAGATAAGTGACGCATTAAGGCGGCCACATGCGACACTTACCTAAGTGACGCATGTCGGCTGTGCTTTTAGTATAAATAGAGACCTACGGGTTTTAGGCTAGGGTTGACGAAACCCTAGCACCATTTGTCGAAATAGCTTCTGTGTAATCGTTCTATACTCAATATACAATCGTATTTCATTGGTTAATTCACGTATTACTTTCGTTTCGGTTTGTGTTTGTTATAGATATATACAATTGATTGATTCCGCCTTCAATTGTAAGTCAATTGTCATCTAGATCCTAGCAAAGCGCACTTTCAACTGGTATCAGAGCCTTGCGGTGATTTAATTGACGTTCTAGCAGCTATTTTGGATTTATTTCGGTTTTGGATTGATTCAACAATTAAGAATTAACACGGATTTTGAGGTGCAAAGGTGAATTCCAGTCAACATTCATCAAGATTCACAGGTTTCGTCCAGTAGGGTTCGACAAATTTGAGTTTCTTTACGAAATTTCGAATTTTTTTAGGGTTTTGGAATTTTCAGTCGTTTTGCGACACTCGACAGCGTCACTTGTACGCGTCACTTCCTGCGGCACTAATTAATTCCACATTAGGGTTTTACCGTCACTTGAAGCGTCACTTGAGGTTTATACGACACTTCACTTAAGTGTCGTCTACCCTAATCCACCGTCACTAACGTGCGTCACTGTTGCACGTCACTTGACTGTTTAGCGTCACTCCCTTCAGTGACGCCTGTTTGTTTTTCTTGCGTCACTTCCTTTAGTGACGCTCCGCTTAATACGTCACTTAAGTACGTCACTTGAGTGCGTCACTTGCTTGATTGAGCGACACTTACTTCTAGAGTCATCAGTCACTTCGCCCGTCACTCGATAGCGTCACTAGCCTAGTGTCGCTAGTCGTTGCGACACTGCCGTGCGTCACTTACTAAGTGACGCCTTAAGGACTAATCTTTTTCGAGTTCTTGTTTTTGCATATTTTTTCAGGAATATCTTCAATGGCAGCGGACAAGGAAGATATTAGAGGGATTCGTGAAATGTTGAAACAGGGTAATGATATTGGTTCAAATAATAAACCTCCTCTTTTTACCGCAGATATGGAGTACGTATATTGGAGGGATAGATTTGAACAGTTCGTTGATTTTCACTGTCCGGAATTGTGGGGTCCTTTAAAACAAAGATATGAGGCTCCAGTGTCTGAAGGAAATTATCGTCAGTTTCCACCACCTAAATCTTTCATTGCTATGACTCCTCAAGAAAAGAAGGATTATCAGTTAGAAAGAAAAGCACATTCCGCTATTTGCATGTGCTTGACAAAGGATGTCATGAGACTGTTTAAACATCATGACACCACCTATGATTTATGGAAGGCCATAGAGACGAGGTGTGGAGGAAATCAGAAATATAAGGAAGCTAAGCTGGAATTGATAAAGAAACAATACGACCTGTTTGATTCCTTACCAAATGAGACCACTTCTGGACTTTTTACCCGATACTCACAGCTGGTGAGTGAGTTGACGGAGGGTGGATATAGTCTTACAGCACTTGAGATAAATAAAAAATTGCTAGATGTTTTACCAAGTGCATGGGATGTAAAAGTCCAATTCTTGAAGGAAAGTGAAGGATTGGATGGAATGACTTTGGATCAACTTATTGGAGTTCTTCAAGCCCACGCTTTGGAATTGAAGAAGAAAGAGTGCAAGTCAACTGGATTTGCACAAGATCCTTCGCTTTATGGAGGCCAAGTTAACTCTGGTAAGAGTTATGGAGGAATGGCTTTCATATCGGATACCAATTCTTCACCTTATTCAGCTGGAGCTTCACATGCAGCTTATTTGTCTGGCTCAACCTGTACTAATCAAGGATCACAGCAACAGGTTTCATCATCACCAGCAATTCAAGAGCAAGCTGCAATTTATACAGCTTTTCTTAGTTCTTATAAGGATTTGGTTACTCAACCAAATACTACTTTGGAAATGACCAAAGAAGACTATGCTCAACTGGACGATGATGACTTGGAGCAGATGGATTTGAACTGGAACATAGCGATGATTTCCAGAAGAGTTCAAAAGTTCTTGCAGCGAACTGGCAGAAAAAGTTTGGAAGGGAATGGGAAGACAGGGTTTGGTTTTGACAAAAGTAAGGTTAGATGCTATAACTGTCAGAACCTTGGTCATTTTGCAAGGGAATGTGAGAAACCTAGGATGCCATCATCAGGTTTTACAAAGCCAGATCCTCCCAAACCAACTGACAAAGAAGAAGCAAAGTCATTGGCTGCAGACAATGCCTTGATCGTTTTTGAGCCAACTACTTTTGATTGGAGTGCACAAGCTGAAAAGTTCCAATGTCTTATGGCTCACATCACTCCTGAGGTAACTAATGAACCTGTTGAGCCTTTTAACTGTATTTCATGTATTAATCTGACTGAATCTCTTGAGATCTATCGAAAAGACAATCAAAAGTTGCGGGACCAGATAGTTAAGCTTAATGAATCTAATAACTTTTTATTAGAAAATGAAAAACTTTATGAACAACATCTGGAGGCTCATAAATTAGATACCGAAACTTTTAAGGCAAAAGTCTTTAGTCAACAAGACGCAATTAAAAGTTATTTAACTGAGATTGAATTGTTGACTAAAGAACTATCTGATTTAAAAGATGAGTTTGAAAATCATAAAAGTAAAATCTTCAGTTCAACCTCCGCAACTCAAGTTTTTAATGAGATCGTTAGCAAACAAGGGACTAGTGGTAAAAAGAAGGAAGGACTTGGTTATAATCAAGTACCACCTCCTTCAAATGCTGAATATTGTCCCTCAATTGCTAAACAGGGCCTTGAGGAGATTTCAGTCGATTATACCAAGTTATATGGTATTAAGGCAAAAGAAGCCAAGCTGAACAAACTGCCAATGGAGAAAACCAAGAGGCAAGAGTATCCATTGCCTCAGTTTGTTAAAGCTGCCAGTCAGTCTAATACAGCTGAGATTGTTGAGATAGAGGATATTACTGATGAGGAATATCCTGAGTTTAAGAAGGTTGAGGCTAACCCTGCGAAACAAATCTTGAAGACTGAACCTATAACAAAGGTTCAAAATAAAAGTGAAAATAAGGTTTTAACTTCGAAACCTCAAAAGTCATCATCAAATGTTTTAAAACAAAAGGTGACAAGTAACAAAACGTTAGCCTCATCCTCTAAACCAAGACCAGCGCTTTCTAAAACATGTACAGCTTGTCCATGTTCTAAAAACATTGTGTCACATCCTCCAGTAAATCCTCCGTCTCCGCAATTCCGTAAGACTCGTTCTTGTTTCTATTGCAAGAAACAAGGACATTTGATTCGTGAGTGTCCTAAACTTTCTCATCAGCGGTACGGGAGAGATATGCCTAGGACATCTTTCTACAGAAATTCTTTTTCTAAATCACCTACTAGGTATCACTCTGATTCTCCCCAAGCTGCTAAGAAAGTTGGTAGTGTTGGGCAAAATATTTTGTCAAAATCAACGCCCAATACTATTTCAAAACCAAATCGAGAACCATCAAAGGTTTGGAAATTGAAAGAGTCTATTAAAGATTCAAATGTCATCAATGATAACACATCAGATTTAAAATCTGATTTGTTTAAAAATAAAATTTTATCTGATGTGCTTATTGTTGATGACCATGGTCGACCTAAGTCTGTAAAGGCTTGGGTCACCGTTTCTCACTAATCTCCTCATTTTTATGTGTTGCAGCAGTCAGAACGTATAAAAGATAGCGAATGGTTTATGGATAGTGGCTGCTCGCGACACATGACGGGTGATGTGTCTCTCTTAGTGGATATTAAACCATATGCGGGAGGTCACGTTGCCTTTGCTGGAGATACGGGAGGAACAATTTCGGGGAGAGGTACGCTAACCAATGGAAAGGTTAGCTTCGAAAATGTAAACTATGTGTCAGAGCTTAAGCATAACTTGTTGAGTGTATCCCAAGTCTGTGATAAGGATTACACCACATCGTTTACAAAAACCGAGTGTGTCATATTGAAGCCAGGGTACATTATTCCGGAGGAATGGGTAGTAATGCGTGCTCCAAGAAGAAATGACACGTACATTATGAATATGCGTACAGTGGAGACAACCAGCGAATATACTTGTCTCTTATCAAAGGCTTCAGAGAAGGAATCACTCCTTTGGCACAGACGTATGGGACATATTCATTTCCGTAAAATGAATTTTCTTGTCAACAATTGTGACAACTCTCCAAATTAGGTATATATTTATACTACTAACATGCATTTCTTACGCTAATTCCCTGCGATTGTTTTAATCTAAACCTAGGATGTGATGTAAGTCTAGCAAAGCCCATTACCATAAAACAAAATGTGGAATTATCCAAACAAACATTATTTACTTTAATATATTACGAGAATATATTACGCGTATTTAAAATGTTATAAAACACTCGGTACGCGACAAAAACGCGTGAAACGCGCCCGACACGTGAAATAAACTCAAGTTATATTTTTATAACTCATTATTAAGTATTTTGATAAAATACTTCAAGTTAAAACATCGCGATTACACGCGTACGAAAATAACGTTTTTAAAACGTTACGCAATTCGGATAAATGCACGATTCGCGATCGTGACCAAACGACAACTCAAATATTATTTTAGATACCTAAAATATGTTATTTGAACAAACTTTCACTTAAAATGTCGCATTTTAAATCGTTAACGAAACATACATATTAAAACGTATAACGACTAATTAAAACGTTAAACGACCGGGTAAACGAACACGAGGCGTAACGCAACTTTGGGAACAAGTTTTACACACCCATTGGGGCATGGGACCCACGAAATCTGCAGAAAAATGGGGAGGGGGAAACATGTTTTTCCTTTTCTTCCTTTGATAACTTACACACACAATTACCACCATCACTCTTTACTCCATCTCCCTCACCTCTCCTCTCTCTCTCTATCTCACCTCTCTCTCTCTCTAAAAAGCTGGAAAACCAGCCCCAAACACCCTCAAGAACACCATAAAAACACCATCAAAAGTCCTTGGATCGCTAGGCTCGTTTGGACAAAAACGCTCACCTCATCGTTAGCTACGTTTTCATCTTCTCGGTTTTTCAAACCGACTATTGTAAGAACTTCACAACTCAAGTATTTTACTTACATAATGTTTATTAACATGTTTAGTTGCTTATTTAACAAAGTAATGTCCCAACCATGTGTTAAAACTCGTTTTTAATACACATACATATATATACAAAATCTGCCACTGAAAACAGTCACTTTCTCGAATTTTTATAAAATCATACACTCGAAACTAGCGTAAACTTTCTAAACATGAAATCTTGGAAATTTCGTGATCTACAACTTTCGTGTTGAGCACTTGGACCAGAAGTACACCGGTTTTCCCAGAAAACGCGATTTGTGAACATATCACTGTTTTGGCCGGAATCTGTAT
Organism: Pseudognaphalium luteoalbum; assembly: GCA_963422505.1. NCBI lineage: Eukaryota > Viridiplantae > Streptophyta > Magnoliopsida > Asterales > Asteraceae > Pseudognaphalium > Pseudognaphalium luteoalbum. Next base: position 58,700,983 of record OY730196.1, read on the forward strand.
ATAACATTTCTTGATTTTTGTTAAAAATGGAAGATGAACACTAAAAGTCTCGGAAAAATAAAGAAATGATCTAGAGACATAGGAGAACATTTGGTAATTTTTGTGGGACTTGATTCGGACTAGATGTTAGAGAAAACGAGGGTTTCGTTGGAGCAAAATCTGGAAAACTCAAACCGGGGACTGTTTTGATGTTTTTGTGAAAACGACACTTCGGGTCAACCACTAAACGAACCGAAAATTTTTCTAGGCTATATTAACCATTCTAAGACTTGTGTAAAAGTTTCGGGTCAAACCGAGCACGTTTGACCAAGTCAATATAGACGAGACACGGACGATAAACGTAAACCGACAAATGTTAAACATTAGAATGACGACGAATACAACGATTGGGACAATTTATGAAAATATATTTTGATAACGAAACGGAAGTTTTAATACATTTTAAACGTGTATAAACTTTTATAAATAGGACGAGACAAACATTTGGGTATAAGGAAAAACGAAAACGAATGTTCACAATTCATTACGGGATTAAGTTACACGTACTAGTTTTTATATGCAATGAACGCGCTTAAACATAAAAATATATATATAAAACCTATATATATATTTTCAAGTAATACGTTATAATAACGTAAATTGCGAACCAAAGTCATTAATAAGGACACGACTAAATTGCGCGACAATTCCTAACATATGAAAACTATAAGTTTTAATACGAAAACCACGTATTCAAACTCAATGTATGTGAGACAAATATATATAAGTATACGACAATTTGTAAAATGTATATTTATACAAACAAAACTGAGACATACGTTTAACAAACGTACACTTTATTATTAATATACAGCGAGTATATTGAACAAATACATATATATATGACAAGAATATATGTACAAACGATAACACCAAAACAACGTCACCAACAAATTCAACAACAAACTATTAACGTGATTCGAAGCTATCGATCACTGATTGTTAATACAATATTGTGTATAGGTTGACTCGTTGGGCTACTCGACACTACTTGCTAGCTTTCACATCCGCCACTACTACTACGTGAGTTCACAAACCCCTTTTCACTGTTTTATTGCTTTTAAAACCCGGGGTGAGAACATAGAAACGGATTGCTACTGCATGCAAATACTGAACTGATTTAAATACTGTATGTATTTACTGAACTGTTTATGAAAGGGTATTTCATACAACTACTTGAACTGCTGTTCATGAAACTGTTTTCATACTGTTTTGGGAATTAGACAAACTGATCTTGGTAAGGACCTAGGCTTACGATGTAGTGCATAAAAGTCCTTATGGCTACAGACTATAACCATTAGCTAGGTGACTCTAGCCACTGAGTATACGGATAGTACTATCGCCGTGACGACCCTCCTACGGATTTGGGAGCGTATACTTACTAGTCCTATTGGCAACAACAACAGATTTGGGTCGTGGATTGGTTATAGGGTTAGGTTGCGTTACCTTACTCGACAGGTTTAGCTCACCTTTTGAGGGATCACCGTCTAAATATTCCCACTTACGAACTACTATTTAGGAAGGGTATTCCTACTGAACTGCTTGGAAATGTTAATCCTTATATAAGTTAACCTGTGTTTCCTGCTTACAAAACTTGAATTGGGAAATGTTATTTATTAACTTGTGTTTCCTACACTATACATAAACTTGTGAATTCACTCAACAATCATGTTGACGTTTTATTCTATGTTTTTCAGGGAATTAGCAGCGTAAGTAAGATCTGCATGCATATCAGGTCGGACTACCCTGGACTTGTTTAGGATGCCACTACTTTTGGGACACTTGGATTTCCTCCGTATAACCGCAATTACTGCGGTCATACCTATGAAATCTACTTTTGCTGTTATGTATTTTATGAAATACTGTTTTCAACACTACTATTACTGTTACAACTTTACGAGTTGTAACCTTTTGTAAAACTTGATATGGTTGGCATCTTAATAATTACCGTTCTGCGATAACCTTATGCTCTGATGTATGAATGTATCTGTTGGATCGTGTTACTGTTCGCAGCCCCGCCACGTCACTAAGCTTCCGCAAAACATTAAACTAATCGTAATTACCGTTTGGCGGGGTGTGACAGACTTGGTATCAGAGCCATTGGTTATAGCGAACTAGAAGTCTTTAAGCGACCTAAAACCTTAGAGACCTAGACTATAGCCTTGGCTAAAACATTCATTGCATGCATACACATTTTGCATACAGCTAACATACGACTGACACGTCACCTACGACTTCTTTGTCTCAGCATGTCGAGGCACAGTCCGATCTATTTGTATGCTTCTGATGAGGAGCCGACCGAGGATTCCTACCATAGCGACGCTAGCACCGGAGTTGCGTGTCCACCGATTCAGCTGAGAGCCTTATCGGATGACACTAGTGATGCTTACATCACCCCACCACCCACTGCTCATGTGGTCCCACTTGCTACTACCCCCACTGACCCTACCACTCGTATGTTAGGGTCTACCTTTATGGCGACACGCCATACGACTGCTGGACCTTCCAGAGGACCGGTACCTAGGAGGACACCACGGATGTGTGTCCGAGATTTCCCTAGAGGACCACTTGCGCCCCGTGATAAGGCGCCGATGGCAGAGGAGAGGGTGATGCACTGTGATGAGCCGCCACAGAGGGTACCTAGGCTTGCTCACTTGGAGTGGATGACTCCTATGTTGGGGCGGTGGAGGTCGTTAGAGGGTTTTCCTGCTACTTTTGAGACCGGGGAGTCCTCCCGATCCTCCGCACCACTGCCTACTACTGGAGAGCCCGTAGAGTTGACTCTCCCTACCATTGTGGCTGTGATTCGCACATTGTTTCGCATTTCTGGTAGCAGGGGTGCTCACCTTGCCGAGCTACAGAGCGATGTCTCCCGTCTGGATGGAGACATGGCAGACATTCATGAGCGTTGCCACTTCTTGTTGAGCAACGTGGTTGCTGCCAGGGAGATAGCCGAGACTGCACGTGCTCGTGTCAGAGTACTAGAGAGGCGTGCGAGGACAGCAGGGATGATGATTGGAGCTTGTGTGATGATAGCTGTGCTGAGGACAGCTGTGGGATTGTTTCTACCTTATTTTCATTAGACTTGTGTACGGCGGTTTGTGCCTAGGGGGCATCAAACCGGCCACTTTTTGGATGATGGATATGTTAGTAAATCCATCACGTGTAGTATAGACTAGTATCAGATGGTAGATTTATGTATGTACTGGACATGTACTAAACGGGAAAAACAGTTGTTAGAATGGGTATATGTATAGGAAAACCCATTGACTTTTGTATAGCGCTAACCGCTGATGGGGCGTATTTGGGATCCCATCTTGTTTTGTATAAAACTGATGTATCAGCGCTACACCTTTGGATATAATATAACTTATGTTTGGATGTATTTCATATTCATTTCATTTGACAACGATTTTAGTAGTATATCTACATGTATATACGTGTGTTAGAAACGGTAGCCAACCAATGACATTTGACCATTCCTTGGAAACCATGAAACACACCACACCTTGACTATTGATTCCTATCTTGAACTTTCTTTAAACTCGATTGTGTTGAATGATGATGAAAGGAAATATGTATTTAGCATTATATAATGACGCCTGGCCAACGTGATTATATTGTACTAACTACATATGGGCGTTTCAAAGTCATGTGACATGTGATACAAAATCTTGTCTCTCAATTCTTCAAAATGTTCCCTTGTTAAAAATGTGAAATCTTGTTCATCACATTCAATACCTTGGCATTGACTTCTGCAATTTATTTCATCGCAGAACGGAATCATGCCACCAAAACGACGGATGACTAAGAACAGTCGACGAACGACTCCTTCTTCCATTCCTGAAACCGTTCCCCCACCCAACAACAATGAAACTACTGAACAAATGATAGCACGACGAATAGCTGAAGGTATTGCTGAGTACGAAGCAAGCCGAAATCGTGAGAATGGAATGAATAACAGCGGGTCTACCCCTGTTAATACTGAGACACCTGCGAATACTCGCCGAGGGTGTTCATACAAGACATTCCAGGCTTGTAAGCCAGTTACTTTTCGTGGCACCGAGGGTGCTATTGGGATTATCCACTGGATAGAAAAGACAGAGTCAGTGTTGGACATTAGTGACTGTTCACCAGACTGTATGGTGAAATATGCCACCTGCACTCTTGCTGACAAAGCTCTCACTTGGTGGAACAGTCAAGTCCAATCATTGGGACGACCAGCTGCCTACTCCATGTCATGGGAAGTACTGAAAAACATGATGTTGGAGGAATTCTGTCCCCGTAGCGAGATGCAGAAAGTCGAAACTGAGCTGTGGAACATCACTATGATTGGTGCCGATGTCACTGGTTATACAACCAAGTTTCAGGAACTAGCACGTCTAGTGCCACATATGGTGACACCTGAGTACAAGCGCATCGAGCGTTATGTCCATGGTCTAGCACCGCAAATCAGGAGTTTGGTTACATCCTCCAAACCTGACACATTCAGGAGCGCTGTTGTTTTAGCGCAAAGTCTGACCGATGAGGCAGTCAGGATGGGAACACTGACCAAGAAAACTGCGTCGGGCAAGGTTGAGCCGAGCAGTACTGAAGCTGGTAGTTCTGGAGGTACCAAGCGTAAGTGGAATGACAGAGGAAGTGACCGTCAGGGTCAAACGAATAAGAAGGGATTTGGGAACCCAAAGTCCTATGCTGCCACCACTATGGAATCCAAACCATACTTGGGCAACAAACCTAAATGTGACAAATGTGGCAAACATCACGACGGTGAATGTTGGTATTGCAACAACTGTAGAGTTTGGGGTCACAAAACCCAAAACTGCAGGGCTAACCCTACCACTAGGGAGAACACCGAACGCCGGAACCAAGGGTGTTTTGAATGTGGCGACATGAGGCACTATCGGAACCGTTGCCCTCGACTCAACAACCAAAACCGCAATAACACCAACAACCGTGGTAACAACAACCGAGCCAACAACATCAACAATCAGCCGGCTCAAGGACGAGCATTTGTGATCGGAGCACAGGAGGCACGCCAGGACCCTAACACCGTCACTGGTACGTTTCTTGTAAACAACCATTATGCCTCTGTGTTAATCGATTCAGGTGCTGATTTAAGTTTTGTGTCTAACGAGTTTAGACCACTATTAGAACTCGAATCACGTAAGCTAGATAACAAATATACTATTGAACTAGCCGATGGTGAGTTAATCGAATCGGGAGAAATAGTACCGGGATGCACCTTGGAATTAGAAGGTCATCTCTTCGAAATAGACTTGCTACCGGTTAAGTTGGGAAGTTTCGACATTGTAGTCGGCATGGATTGGTTGTCGAAGAATCACGCTGAAATAGTATGTTACGATAAGTTAGTACGCTTGCCACTACCGACAGGAGAAACTCTTATGGTCAAAGGTGAGAAACGAAAAAGTGCCACAAAAATGATTACATGCTTGAAAGCCCGTAAATATCTCCGAAAGGGATACCAAGCATTCTTAGCACATGTTGTAGAAAAGAAATCCGAGGAGCGATGTATAGACGACGTACCTATCGTACGTGACTACCCGGGAGTGTTTCCTGATGAGTTACCAGGATTACCACCCCCACGACAGGTTGAATTTCATATCGACCTAGTACCTGGAGCAGCGCCAATTGCACGTGCGCCTTACCGTCTTGCTCCATCAGAAATGCAAGAGTTATCCGCACAACTACAGGAACTCTTAGACCTAGGATTCATCCGACCGAGCTTTTCACCTTGGGGAGCTCCGGTTTTGTTCGTCAAGAAAAAGGATGGATCAATGCGAATGTGTATCGATTATCGGGAACTAAACAAAGTAACTATTAAGAATCGATATCCACTACCTCGCATAGATGACTTGTTTGACCAGCTACAAGGGTCAAGTTATTATTCGAAGATCGACTTGCGATCTGGTTACCATCAACTGAAGGTTCGGGATGAGGATATTCCTAAGACTGCGTTTAGGACTCGGTACGGCCATTACGAGTTCCTAGTCATGCCATTCGGACTGACAAACGCACCAGCAGTGTTCATGGACCTCATGAATAGAGTATGCAAACCTTATCTTGATAAGTTCGTGATTGTGTTTATCGATGACATATTGATATACTCCCGAACGAAGGGGGATCACGAGCAACATCTGAGATTGATTCTTGAATTACTGGAGAAAGAGAAGCTTTACGCCAAGTTCTCTAAGTGTGAATTTTGGATGCGCGAGGTTCATTTCCTTGGTCATGTGATCAATAACAAAGGAATTCATGTGGACCCATCCAAAATCGAGGCAATTAAGAACTGGGAAGCCCCAAAAACACCATCCGAGATACGACAATTTCTTGGGCTAGCCGGCTATTACCGACGATTCATCGAGAACTTCTCGAAAATAGCCCAACCACTTACCGCTCTAACTCAAAAGGATAAGAAATTTGATTGGGGCGAGAAGCAAGAGATTGCTTTCCAATTGTTGAAACAGAAATTGAGCACCGCACCAATCCTATCACTACCTGAAGGAGTAGAAAACTTTGTTGTCTATTGTGATGCATCACACCAGGGATTGGGTTGTGTATTGATGCAAAACGACAAAGTCATTGCTTACGCGTCTCGACAATTGAAAGTTCACGAAAAGAACTATACGACGCATGACTTAGAGCTAGGAGCCGTCGTTTTTGCACTTAAGATTTGGAGACACTACCTATACGGTACAAAGTGCACTATCTTCACGGATCACAAAAGTCTCCAACATATATTCGACCAGAAAGAACTCAACATGAGACAACGTCGTTGGGTCGAATTACTGAACGATTACGACTGTGAGATTAAGTATCACCCGGGCAAAGCAAACGTTGTAGCTGATGCCTTGAGTCGTAAGGAACGAGTCAACCCTCGAAGAGTTCGAGCTTTAGGTTTGACAATCCACTCGAATCTCATTACTCAAATTCGTGACGCTCAACAATCAGCCTTCATTCCCGAACGCCTTAAGGAAGAATCCTTGAAGGGAATGGAGAAACAGCTTGAAACCAAAGACAATGGAGTATTGTACTTCATGAACCGAATTTGGGTACCATGCGTAGATGAATTACGCCGATTGATTTTGGACGAAGCACATAAGTCCAACTACTCGATACATCCTGGTGCAGATAAGATGTATCACGACTTGAAAGGATTTTACTGGTGGCCTGGTATGAAACGAGACATTGCCACATACGTTAGTAAGTGCTTGACTTGTGCAAAAGTCAAAGTTGAATATCAAAAGCCGTCTGGGCTTTTGCAACAACCCGAAATGCCCAAATGGAAATGGGAATACATCACGATGGACTTCATCACGAAGTTACCGAAAACAACATCCGGAGTTGACACCATATGGGTGATTGTCGATCGATTGACGAAATCAGCCCACTTCCTTGCTATCAAGGAAACAGACAAAATGGAGAAGCTGACTAGAATCTATTTGAAGGAGATCGTTTCTCGACATGGGGTGCCATTATCCATCATCTCTGATAGAGATGCACGATTCACTTCTCGTTTCTGGCAAACACTTCAACATGCATTGGGTACTAGACTCGACATGAGCACTGCTTACCACCCACAAACTGACGGCCAGAGCGAGCGAACGATACAAACGCTCGAAGATCTATTGAGAGCGTGTGTGATAGACTTTGGAGGTAATTGGGATACACACCTACCTCTAGCAGAATTTTCATATAATAACAGTTACCACACCAGTATACAGATGGCACCTTTCGAGGCATTGTATGGACGCAAGTGCCGATCGCCACTCTGTTGGGCAGAGTTGGGCGACAGACAATTATCAGGTCCGGAGATAATCCAAGAAACTACGGACAAGATATCTCAAGTGCTTAATCGATTGAAAATAGCGCGTGACCGACAAAAGAGTTATGCCGATAACAGACGGAAACCTTTAGAATTTCAAGTAGGTGACAAAGTCCTACTCAAAGTTGCACCCTGGAAAGGGGTCGTACGATTTGGTAAACGAGGTAAACTGAACCCACGGTACATCGGACCATTCGAAATCCTTGCAAGGATTGGTCCTGTCGCCTACAAGCTCAAGCTACCGCAAGAGCTTAGTAGTATCCACGACACCTTTCACATATCTAACTTGAAAAAGTGTCTTTCTGATGAAACACATATCATCCCTCCGGACGAAGTCTTCATTGACTCAAAATTAAACTTTGTGGAGGAACCTATCGAAGTTATGGACACGAAAACACAGAAACTTCGACACAAACAAATCAAGCTAGTTAAAGTTCGTTGGAACTCAAAACATGGCCCAGAGTTCACCTGGGAACGAGAGGATGAAATGCGTAAGAAGTATCCTCGACTGTTTGAAACCGTGACCACGACTCACGGCATGGATTAAATCTCGGGACGAGATTTCCCTAACGGGGGGAGAATGTGACAACTCTCCAAATTAGGTATATATTTATACTACTAACATGCATTTCTTACGCTAATTCCCTGCGATTGTTTTAATCTAAACCTAGGATGTGATGTAAGTCTAGCAAAGCCCATTACCATAAAACAAAATGTGGAATTATCCAAACAAACATTATTTACTTTAATATATTACGAGAATATATTACGCGTATTTAAAATGTTATAAAACACTCGGTACGCGACAAAAACGCGTGAAACGCGCCCGACACGTGAAATAAACTCAAGTTATATTTTTATAAATCATTATTAAGTATTTTGATAAAATACTTCAAGTTAAAACATCGCGATTACACGCGTACGAAAATAACGTTTTTAAAACGTTACGCAATTCGGATAAATGCACGATTCGCGATCGTGACCAAACGACAACTCAAATATTATTTTAGATACCTAAAATATGTTATTTGAACAAACTTTCACTTAAAATGTCGCATTTTAAATCGTTAACGAAACATACATATTAAAACGTATAACGACTAATTAAAACGTTAAACGACCGGGTAAACGAACACGAGGCGTAACGCAACTTTGGGAACAAGTTTTACACACCCATTGGGGCATGGGACCCACGAAATCTGCAGAAAAATGGGGAGGGGGAAACATGTTTTTCCTTTTCTTCCTTTGATAACTTACACACACAATTACCACCATCACTCTTTACTCCATCTCCCTCACCTCTCCTCTCTCTCTCTATCTCACCTCTCTCTCTCTCTAAAAAGCTGGAAAACCAGCCCCAAACACCCTCAAGAACACCATAAAAACACCATCAAAAGTCCTTGGATCGCTAGGCTCGTTTGGACAAAAACGCTCACCTCATCGTTAGCTACGTTTTCATCTTCTCGGTTTTTCAAACCGACTATTGTAAGAACTTCACAACTCAAGTATTTTACTTACATAATGTTTATTAACATGTTTAGTTGCTTATTTAACAAAGTAATGTCCCAACCATGTGTTAAAACTCGTTTTTAATACACATACATATATATACAAAATCTGCCACTGAAAACAGTCACTTTCTCGAATTTTTATAAAATCATACACTCGAAACTAGCGTAAACTTTCTAAACATGAAATCTTGGAAATTTCGTGATCTACAACTTTCGTGTTGAGCACTTGGACCAGAAGTACACCGGTTTTCCCAGAAAACGCGATTTGTGAACATATCACTGTTTTGGCCGGAATCTGTATATAACATTTCTTGATTTTTGTTAAAAATAGAAGATGAACACTAAAAGTCTCGGAAAAATAAAGAAATGATCTAGAGACATAGGAGAACATTTGGTAATTTTTGTGGGACTTGATTCGGACTAGATGTTAGAGAAAACGAGGGTTTCGTTGGAGCAAAATCTGGAAAACTCAAACCGGGGACTGTTTTGATGTTTTTGTGAAAACGACACTTCGGGTCAACCACTAAACGAACCGAAAATTTTTCTAGGCTATATTAACCATTCTAAGACTTGTGTAAAAGTTTCGGGTCAAACCGAGCACGTTTGACCAAGTCAATATAGACGAGACACGGACGATAAACGTAAACCGACAAATGTTAAACATTAGAATGACGACGAATACAACGATTGGGACAATTTATGAAAATATATTTTGATAACGAAACGGAAGTTTTAATACATTTTAAACGTGTATAAACTTTTATAAATAGGACGAGACAAACATTTGGGTATAAGGAAAAACGAAAACGAATGTTCACAATTCATTACGGGATTAAGTTACACGTACTAGTTTTTATATGCAATGAACGCGCTTAAACATAAAAATATATATATAAAACCTATATATATATTTTCAAGTAATACGTTATAATAACGTAAATTGCGAACCAAAGTCATTAATAAGGACACGACTAAATTGCGCGACAATTCCTAACATATGAAAACTATAAGTTTTAATACGAAAACCACGTATTCAAACTCAATGTATGTGAGACAAATATATATAAGTATACGACAATTTGTAAAATGTATATTTATACAAACAAAACTGAGACATACGTTTAACAAACGTACACTTTATTATTAATATACAGCGAGTATATTGAACAAATACATATATATATGACAAGAATATATGTACAAACGATAACACCAAAACAACGTCACCAACAAATTCAACAACAAACTATTAACGTGATTCGAAGCTATCGATCACTGATTGTTAATACAATATTGTGTATAGGTTGACTCGTTGGGCTACTCGACACTACTTGCTAGCTTTCACATCCGCCACTACTACTACGTGAGTTCACAAACCCCTTTTCACTGTTTTATTGCTTTTAAAACCCGGGGTGAGAACATAGAAACGGATTGCTACTGCATGCAAATACTGAACTGATTTAAATACTGTATGTATTTACTGAACTGTTTATGAAAGGGTATTTCATACAACTACTTGAACTGCTGTTCATGAAACTGTTTTCATACTGTTTTGGGAATTAGACAAACTGATCTTGGTAAGGACCTAGGCTTACGATGTAGTGCATAAAAGTCCTTATGGCTACAGACTATAACCATTAGCTAGGTGACTCTAGCCACTGAGTATACGGATAGTACTATCGCCGTGACGACCCTCCTACGGATTTGGGAGCGTATACTTACTAGTCCTATTGGCAACAACAACAGATTTGGGTCGTGGATTGGTTATAGGGTTAGGTTGCGTTACCTTACTCGACAGGTTTAGCTCACCTTTTGAGGGATCACCGTCTAAATATTCCCACTTACGAACTACTATTTAGGAAGGGTATTCCTACTGAACTGCTTGGAAATGTTAATCCTTATATAAGTTAACCTGTGTTTCCTGCTTACAAAACTTGAATTGGGAAATGTTATTTATTAACTTGTGTTTCCTACACTATACATAAACTTGTGAATTCACTCAACAATCATGTTGACGTTTTATTCTATGTTTTTCAGGGAATTAGCAGCGTAAGTAAGATCTGCATGCATATCAGGTCGGACTACCCTGGACTTGTTTAGGATGCCACTACTTTTGGGACACTTGGATTTCCTCCGTATAACCGCAATTACTGCGGTCATACCTATGAAATCTACTTTTGCTGTTATGTATTTTATGAAATACTGTTTTCAACACTACTATTACTGTTACAACTTTACGAGTTGTAACCTTTTGTAAAACTTGATATGGTTGGCATCTTAATAATTACTGTTCTGCGATAACCTTATGCTCTGATGTATGAATGTATCTGTTGGATCGTGTTACTGTTCGCAGCCCCGCCACGTCACTAAGCTTCCGCAAAACATTAAACTAATCGTAATTACCGTTTGGCGGGGTGTGACAACAATGACTTGGTTCGTGGAGTGCCGAAACAGTCTTTCGCCTTGAAAGACGACTGTGTTTCTTGCCACAAGGGCAAACTCCACAAGAAGTCCCATTAGTCTAAGGTAGTGAATTCCATAAATGCTCCATTGGAACTACTGCACATGGATCTTTTTGGTCCTGTATCTACAAAGAGCATAGGTGGACGATCTTATTGTTTAGTGGTGACAGATGACTACTCACGCTTTTCGTGGGTCTACTTTCTTGCAACTAAGGATGAGACAGCGGGTATTTTAGTCTATTTGTTGGATAAGTTGGCAAATTTGTGCAACTTAAAAGTGAAGAGGCTGCGGAGCGATAACGGAACCGAATTCAAGAACTCAACTCTTGAGTTATTTTGTGCTTCTCGAGGTATTGAACATCAATTTAGTGCTCCGAGAACACCTCAGCAGAATGGAGTTGCTGAACGGAAAAATAGGACTATTATAGAAACCGCTCGCACCATGTTAGCGGATTCTAAATTACCTATTATTTTCTGGGCTGAAGCAGTAAATACTGCCTGCTATGTATTGAATCGGGTCCTATCCGTTAAGAAAAAGAATAAGACTTGCTATGAGCTTTTCAACAATCGCAAGCCTAATCTGCAGTTTTTGGAACCCTTTGGATGTCCGTGTCTAATCATGATTACCAAAGATCGTGTCCCCAAGTTTGGCGATAAAGCCGTTGAAGGAATCTTTCTCGGATATTCAGTTAATTCTCCAAACAAAAGGGTATACAACAAGTCAACGAATGAGATAGAGGAACATTTTGAGGTTAAATGCCTACGGTACACGGAATCACCTCAAGGAAAGGGTCCGGATTGGTTCTTTAATTATGGGAATCTTTTCAGTTCTTTTAATGTTCCGGAGGAAGATGTAACTGAAGAGTTAATCACTATGCTTCATGGACTCGATGTTTTTCAACAAACATCTTCCTTTTCTACATCCAATCCTCTTTCCGACACACCATCCACTCCTTCACCTACTCCAACACCTGGTATGCCTGCCTCCACATCCACCACTTCTCCTGCTTCTGTTGCTACACCTTCACCACAATTACCCCCTATTCCATCTGCGTCAATTCCCATTAATGCTGAGGATCTTCCAGATTATCCTAATATGCCTCCATTGGAGGATGCCGCAGACATGGAATACTCTCACTTCTTCACTAATGAAGAAAATGAAGATGCTTCTGCCACTGAAGGGGATTTAAATAACTTGAAATTAAATCTTGTGCCAAGTGCCATTCCAGTTACTCGAATTCATAGGAATCATCCTGTGGAAAACATCATTGGTGATCCCCATTCGTCCGTTCAAACTAGACGACAGGCGAAGCAAACTGCTGAAGATACGGATACTTCAGCTAATCAGGTTCTGGGATTTATGGCAACCGTCAACTCTTGCCATCTTTCTCAAACTGAACCGAAGAAAATAGCGGAGGCCTTGCAAGACCCATCCTGGGTCGAGGCCATGCAAGATGAGCTGCAGCAATTTCACAAGCTGCAAGTGTGGACGCTTGTTCCTTTACCCAAAGGTGCCGATCCGAAAGGCACTCGATGGGTATATCGCGTCAAGAAGGATGATAGAGGAGTTGTCACGAGGAACAAAGCAAGACTAGTTGTTCAAGGGTATACTCAAATTGAAGGACTTGATTATGATGAGGTTTTTGCCCCTGTCGCCAGATTGGAGTCCGTCCGTATCTTTTTAGCATTTGCATCTTTTAAAGGAATTCGCGTCAAGCAACTTGACGTTAAAAGTGCTTTCCTTTATGGTGAAATTGATACGGAAGTTTATGTTCAACAGCCTCCAGGTTTTGAAGATTCGGTGCATCCAAATTATGTCTACAAACTCAATAAGGCATTGTATGGACTTCATCAATCTCCACGTCTATGGTATGACAGGCTAGCTACTCATCTGGTGGACAATGGCTTTACACGAGGCACCATCGACAGTACCCTTTTCACAAAAGGAAAAGGCGATGATTTGTTACTTGTTCAAGTATATGTCGATGATATCATCTTTGGATCGTTGAATGAGGCTCTATGTAAAGCATTTGAAGGGGTCATGAAATCAGCTTTCGAGATGAGTGCAATGGGAGATCTTACCTTTTTCTTAGGCGTGCAAGTTGAGCAGTCATCCAAAGGCATGTATATTCATCAGTCAAAATATGTCCATGACATGTTGACACGATATGATATGCTCACTTGTAAACCTTATGGAACTCCTATTGAACTCAACCATAATCTTGGACCTGCTGAGGAAGATGAGGACTGCAAAGAAAAGGATTATCGTTCGATGATAGGTTCTCTTATGTACCTCACTGCCTCCAGACCTGATATCGTTTTTGCTGTCTCCATTTGTTCACGATATCAAGCACGACCAAAGGTTTCTCATATGAAGGCGGTGAAGCGGATTTTTGGTTATCTTAAATATAGACCTACACTTGGTCTATGGTATTCAAATGAGAAGGACTTCACGCTCTCTGCCTACTCCGATTCAGATTATGGCGGCTGCAATATCAATAAGAAGTCTACCACAGGAGGATGTCAGTTTCTTGGAACCCGCTTGGTATCATGGCAATGCAAAAAACAGACTACGGTTTCTACTTCAACAGCGGAGGCCGAGTACATTGCTGCTGCAAGCTGCTGCTCTCAAGTTCTTTGGATTCAGCATCAACTGCGCGACTACGGGTTACTCTTAACTTTAACTCCTATTTATATTGATAACACTGCTGCCATATCTATCACACGTAATCCCGTACAACATTCTAAAACCAAACACATAGAGATTAGGTTTCACTTTATACGGGATTGCTATGAGAAACACCTCATTGACCTTGTCCATATTGACACCCTGAAGCAAAATGCTGACTTATTCACTAAGGCTTTTTCTAGAGCCCGATTTGATGAATTAGTCAACATGATCGGTCTTAGGTTCTTTACAACGAAAAAGTAATTTGTGACTTGGATACATTTTAAAAAAAAAAAAAAAAAAAAAAAAAAAAAAAAAAAAAAAAACCGCAACTGCTACTCTTTATACTTTCTAGTATTTAGGAAATGCAAGGTTGCTACATTTTAAAAAGACGTTGAGGTTGTGTCTGTAAACAACTTGGGATATGATAGTACATCGGGTGACATGCATGAATATGGAATTTTTAAGGTTTATCTTTGATGTGTCAGTAGATTTATCTGACGTATTAAAAACAGTTCTTATAAACATTATCTTCATCATACGATATATTAGTAGGCATGTTATACAAAACACTTTGCGAAGTCTTAAGAAGCTTAATCTATAATTGTCTATTTCAAGTGGTACACCATTATTAGATGTACGACAAAAGTCTTAATTTCTTACTTATACTAGACATGTTTTTGTGAAAGATGTTTATATGATTTCATTTGGGGGTATATATTGACAGTTTCCTTTGTTATACGTAAGTATAGACCTGGTTTCAGTTAATATATATTTTACAATTAAGCAAACACAAGTCAAAGTGCTTGAAAAGTCTTTAACAATTAAGATACCTTACAAGGTCGCCAATATGGTTTGACCAAGTTTGGTTTTGCTTAAACCTGGATCAAGTTATGTCGCTCTGTTGTACGTAAGTACAGACCTGTCACCGCTGACTTGACTCTTAAAAATTGATTTTCTTATATTCTATCTGTAAATGAAAACATGATCTATGTTCTAAGTTAAGATGTATATCTATGATGGGAACCACAGCGAAATAAACATACCAATAATAATAAAATACCTCTTAGTTGTACGTATAACATGTTTAAGTGGACAAATATACTGATAATCGTTTTTGAAATAATTTTTATAAGCAGTGTTTTTAGTATGTCAAGTAAATTTAAAGAGGACAAACATACTGATGATTGAAATAACACTTCATGTTCCAAATAAATGCATATTATTCTGATATGATCCCTAATCAGACTTTATCAACTCCGTTACCAAAAAGATTTTATTAATTTTATTAGTTGTTAATTTAAAGAGATAGAGTCAAGAATAATTGTTACTTTACATTTACTTGTATATGTCTTACTTTCTCTAAGTTAGTGTAATTTTAGTTATTATCCAAGTTACAGTTACATTTTCAATTTTAAGTACCGAAATCACAACGCGAAACCATCGAAGAAATCGCAAATTTTTCACTTTCAGTGAACTGTGCGTCACTTTCATAGTGACGCTCAGAGTGACGCATACGATATTGCGTCACTCACTCAAGTGACGCAGTCAGTGCCGGGATAAGTTACGCTATAAGTGTCGGGTTGAGTGACGCATACAAGGGTCGGTGTATAAATACCCCTTCCCCACGACACTCAACCTCACCACTTTTCAAATTCCTATACCGTCACTTCCACTGACACACCGACACTCCCATTGTCTCTGCGTCACTTCCATCTGTGCATTTCTTTCGCTCGATTCGTGATTGTTGCGGTTTGCTTTTGCGTTTCTGTTCCTTAGTTATCGTTCTATTCATCCATACGATCCTTTTGGTACTTCTTTTCACCATTAAACCTTACTATATATGTTGTTATTTAATTTAGGGTTACGGGTATGGGTTTTGTATGCAAAATCGTTTGATTAATTGCTTATATGTTTATGTTATGACTTAATAAATGGTGTGTTTTACTCGTCCAACCCAAGCGAACACCTTGGTTACTTTAATTTTGCAAAACCCCAAATTTTTGTTTCTGGGTATGAACAGTGCACGATGATCTTCATCGTTGCGACACTTCCTGCGTCACTTCCCCCAAGTGACGCACTTTGGTAATTTGGTAACCCATACCGTCACTTCACAAGTGACGCTTGATTTTGCGTCACTTCGTAAGTGACTCATGTAGTGACGCATATACTTACTTTAACTGTTTAAACCGTCACTCCTTCCAGTGACGCCTTTCATGCGTCACTACCCCAAGTGACTGTCTAAGTGACGCTTATGTATATCCGTCACTTATACCGTCACTTCTTAAGTGACTGACTTAGGATACCGACACTAGTTTAAATGTCGCATGTTCTTCACCCGACACTAGCTAAGTGTCGTATACTTTAAACCTTCAATTTCAAACGTCACTTACATCAGTGACGGTTGATAGCGACACTTCCAGTCAGTGACGCTACACATTGATTTCAATTTTAAATACTGTCCATTACGACACTTGCTAAGTGACGGTAGTGACCATGCGTCACTTAACCTAAGTGACGCCTAAAGTCAAAATTTGTTTTCCAACCTTATTTGTGTTCGGGCTAACTTTCTCACGTCTTCGGTTATTTTTATTTGTCTTTTTAGCTTACAGATGGCCGGGTTACAGGATTATTATCGCCGTACCAACACCCGACATAATATTACGGCGTTCCTTGAGTCTACTCATGCGAATTCAGCGCCGTTCAGGCCTATGATCGATTTTCTACGCAGATCAAGGATCTTTTATGCGATTACGGCATCGACCCCGGTATATATGAACCAAATCGAGGAATTTTATGATCACGCCGTGATCAGGGTTCAGGGTGATGTTCCCCGCATAGTTTCGAATATGTTTGGGGAGGAAATCGCGATAACGGAAAACTCGATTCGAAGGGTTCTTCGTTTTGATGACAACTCCACGATGCCCACCATCTTCCCCACCACGTTTATCTACGGGGGACTTCAACGGATGGGCTATCCGGCTAACCAGCTTTCAGACTTCCGAAAGCAATACCTATGCCGAGTATGGAGGTATCTCTGTCACATCGTTATCGTTTGCTTATCTCCGAGGAAGGGAGGGTATGATGCGGCAAGTCATCTGACTTTGTCGCTTATGTTAGCCTTAGTATATAATAAGCCGTATAACTTTAGCGGCTATATTTTTGGAAATATGGTAGAAAACATCAGGGCTGGGAAGGATAAATGGCTACAATATCCCCGTTTTGTGCAGCTCCTGCTAAATGACCTGGATCTCGGTATCGCACCAGATCAGAGGTCTCTTTTGGTCCCTACGCCGATGTTGCTTCGAGTCTTTAATGACTGCAAACTTGCGCCAAAGGGCGAGCCAGTTTTGGCTGATCGTGACCTTTTCGGGCACGTAGTAAACGAAAACTACGTTGCGCCGCACGATCATGGTTTTGTGGACGATGTCGTGCCTCCGGTCAACGAGGACGACCTAGTAGATGCCAACATTGCTCAAGACCTTGATGATATTGATCAAGTTGATCGAGTTGAGGCAGAATCTGACGACGGTGGGCCCACTCCTCCTGATTCTGAGGGTGACGTGCCACCGCAATCGGCTTTTGAGGGGATTCAACTGACCAATCCCCAACGCTTCAAGCGTATTTTGCGCCGGATTTCTTCTGGTCGGGTTCATATCCCGAGAAATCCTGGTAAACGTCCCGCTGGGTCTTCACCCTCTTATGCTGATCTACCACTTCGTAGACGCCAGCGGACGACTGTGGTAATTGAGGAACCAACTTCTCAGCAACAACAACCACCGCCAACCTCTGACATGCCGTCTCTTCAGATGGTTTTAGCTCAGATGGAGATTTTGTCAAAGCGGTTTGATGATCAGAGGGCAATAATTGAAGCTCAAGCCTCTCAGATCAGGGAGTTGGAAGCTCGAGCTGCTACGGTTGACTCTTTACAGCTTCAAGTGACTACTTTGTCATCTAGGTTGTTAGAGTTGGAATCAGTTACACATGTTTCGGGGGAGGTAGGTCCTAGTGAGTTAGAAACAAATGTAACTCCTTCCCCGGAACCAGAAAATGTACTTCCATCTTCGGCTATAAATGAAAACATCAGTTTAGATTATTTTGTGGAGGTTCAAGGTCAGGCAAGACCTATTGCAGTTGATTATTCTTATGTTGATCTCACATATCTGCAAAATTTGATGAATGATAACAACTCGCGGCCTGAGGAAGAGGTTATGGATGATCCTGTAGCAGAGGATTATTTTTTTGAAGAAAATGATGAAGTTGAAGTTGAGGGGGAGCAGTTGCATAGTGACGAATGTTATGATGATGCTCCTATTATAGAATCGGATTCGTCTGAAGATGAATCAGAAAAGGAGACGAACGAGCCATCAACTTCTACAACTAAACCGGATATAGTGCTCAAACCGATTGTCGAGATACCGGTTACGTGTAAATGCTACAAAGTTAGATCCGATTACACGGGATTGATTAAGAGTTGGAAGTTTGATGAGAATCACTCTGTTTTCATGATAAAGAGAAGCGACGGCATTCAGTACTTCAATATGAAGTTTTATAAAATAAGTACTTTGCCGAAATGTGAGCTTCAGAGATTAGCGCAGATACCCTTGATCAATCGATCACGAGATTCACGAGCAGATTTCTTCCAGGTGATCATACGTCGTGAAATGAATAGTAAAAAGTATAATTTGATAAAACCGACGTTGGGTATGAGATACAAATTCAAGAAGAAGCTAGATCCGATCACAAGACAACCAATTGTGAAGATGATTTATCCACCAGCAAAGTGTCTACAAAAGATTCCTTTGGAAATCATCCCGCTTAACTTCTTGAACCGATTGGAATACTGGGAATATGATGATATTACCGGTGAAGCAGTAATTGTGTTCATTCCTAAATCGGAACCAGATACGGATTCAAGGGCCTTGAATGCAGAATCAGAGGTTGAAGAAAAGACAGCATGGGATGTTGTTCAACCTAAGAAAAGGTCTACGTGGGGTCTAAAGAGAAATATGTTTTGCGTATTTGATCCGTTGAGTTTGATTAATCTCTCTGAATATGATATGAAAAGATTACATCAGAATCGCATTCAGTTTAAAGAAAGAGATAGAGATGAAGCGATCAAGTTTCAAAAGATAATCGATATATGTGTTGCCAATGGAGTACATGCTGGTGGTGTATTTCCTGCTGGCTGGAGATGAAAACTCAGCATCCTTTGAAGAATTTGAAGATTTTGAAGACCAAGCTGAAGACACGGGGGAGTTTGTTGATGCATGTTTTAGTGTCTGTCAGTTGGTATATCGAGTTGTACTCAGTGTCGCTTGTTATGTATAGAAAGATAGTTTTTGTCTATGCGACACTCGTATTTTGGTTTAGGCGACACTTGTCTGAGTGACGCATAGCGACACTTGAATAAGTGACGCATAGCGACACTTAGATAAGTGACGCATTAAGGCGGCCACATGCGACACTTACCTAAGTGACGCATGTCGGCTGTGCTTTTAGTATAAATAGAGACCTACGGGTTTTAGGCTAGGGTTGACGAAACCCTAGCACCATTTGTCGAAATAGCTTCTGTGTAATCGTTCTATACTCAATATACAATCGTATTTCATTGGTTAATTCACGTATTACTTTCGTTTCGGTTTGTGTTTGTTATAGATATATACAATTGATTGATTCCGCCTTCAATTGTAAGTCAATTGTCATCTAGATCCTAGCAAAGCGCACTTTCAGGTGAGGAATGAATATGATGATGTTGCTTGTTGAAGTCAAAAGAAAGATGAGAGAGGCATGGCTATAAAATCAGCAGATTTTTAGCTAATTTTAGGGTGGGTCCTACCCCTTGTGGTGTTTAAATCTTGTCTCCAAATATACGTAATGCTCGGTGCTTGTTTACCCGTTCGTTTAATCATTCGTTTAAACGTTATACGTTATATATAATACATTCCGTTATCGGTTTGAAACACGATATTTTTAGTAAAGGTTTTACTCAAGTAACCTCTTTTAAGTTACTAAAATAATATTCGAGTTTTCGTTTGGTCGTCGGTTGCGAATCGTGTGTTTATTCGAATTGTGTAACGTTTTTAAATGTTATGATTATACGCGTGTAATCGCGTTATTTTTACTTTGAAGTATTTTATCAAAATACTTAATAATAAGTTATAAAAATATAACTTTAGTTTATTTCGTCGGTCGGGCGCGTTTCGTGCATTTTCGTCGCGTTCGGTTACGTTTTAAGGAAAACGTACGTGTTCGTTATATTATAAACATAATATAAAGTAATAATTGACGTTATTAAATACTTCCAGATCATTTAATAATAGTTTCACCAACTTCCATTTTAAGTTTCTGCGTTTTGTCAGATTCGCATATACACGTTTATTAAATAATCGTTTAACGTTATTATATATATTTATATATATAATACTTGTACACTTCAGTAGTTTGAGTATATAATACTTGAAATAAAAGTTTAAATTTTGACCAAATTTTTGGGTCATTTTTGACCGGGTGTCACATTCTCATCTTGTTAGGAGAATTTCGTCCCGAAATTTATTCGTAGTAATTATTACTGTGTCAAAGTAATAGTCGGTGCGTATTCTAAGAAAGTGTGTGTAACACTCCCAAAATCACAGTTTAGCGGAAGCAAGCTTTGGGGTACTACTAATCAAATATCACAGCACAAAAGTTAAGCAAACAACATCTATATGCAACGTTTGTAAAATAATTACATTTCCATACATAAAATGTTTGGAACATAACGTTTCCGGTTACAAAATGAAGTTCCCTAGTGTGACACCCGTCAAATTAGGACTAGTAATTAGTGCCTAATCAAGTGTAATACATGTAATTAGTTCTGTGTTAGGCTAATTAATGTATCAATATATATATTGTTTAATGTATACAATTATGCGATTTGATTAAATCGTGCAATTTTCAAATCGAATGTAATTCGGTTCAATTAATACGGACGTTGGTGAACAATTTTATTAAATAATATAACATTATTTAATAACACTAATTAATCAAAATACTATTTGATAATATTTTGTAATTAATTCGCATCGCACGAAGAAACATCTACGCGATTAAAATATTAAGCGCGCAAACAATCAAAGCGAAACTAAGTTATATTTTATATAACTCAAGTGTTAAGTATTTGGTAAAATACTTCAACAAAAATATTGACTAAATCCTCGTATTTTAAAACGCATGTTTAAACGCGCAAAATAATTAATTAACGATTAAACGATCGGGAAAACGAACACCGCACGGAGCGCAAACGCGGGGATTAAAAAGTAGGGAGACCCCCCCCCCCCCCCCTAAAATCAGCCATATTCCCCCCTTTTTACCCTCATTTCCCACTTATCTCTCTCTCTCCTCTCTTCTTTTCTCTCTAAAAACCAAACCACCACCATCCACCTTAAATCACTAAATAACACCACAAAACCACCTCAAATCACTTGGAGCTTTTGGAGAAAAACGACCACCACGCAATGATCTACAACTCTATCTTTTCGGAATTTCCATTCGACACTTCGTAAGTTTCTGGCGAACTCTCGAAATTCATCGATTTCACTTATTTTTACGTGTTTATGGTTTCTTTAAGCTTAAAATGTCCAAATATGGGTTGGGTAAAAGTCTCAGGTCAAACGGAGGCCGGAAAACACCTTTTTGGGCCATTTTCCGGTCAACAGTCCGCAGTGTCGCAAAGGCTCCAGGCCACCTGCGACACTAGGCTTAATGTCGCAGAAATTGATTAGTGTCGCATATAGCGACACTATGCTTAGTGTCGCATAAACCCTAATGTCGCAGGATAGCGACACTACGCCTAATGTCGCATGAATCCACAACGTCGCATATAGCGACACTATACCTAGTGTCGCATAAAATCGTAATGTCGCAGGAATAGCGACACAGACCCTAGTGTCGCACTAACTAGTGTCGCAGGTAGCGACACTAGCCCAGTGTCGCATGAAACAGATCCAAGAAATCACAGATTTTATTAAGTGTCAAGACCTAAAATTTTACCACTCGATTTCACCCAAGCTCGACCCCAGCCAGGGGCTCTGCCCCTTGGACCCCGCCAGGGGCTGCCGCCCCTTGGACCCCGTTACCAGGGGCGCTGCCCCCGGACCCCCGTTATTAACGGGCTTCGCCCTTACCCTAGGGTCACGAGTAACAGTGTTACATCTAAACTTTCACACAAAGAGTTAAATTTGTATAACGTCAAACACGAATGTGACATGACCTCCAAAACACATTGGAATTTAGTTTTAAGTATAATACTTCAAAATCATCAAAATAATAATATGGGGTTATTATTACAAACAAATCACCAACGAGCCGTACACGTTTTCAAAACACAAGTCAAACAACAAAATCGTAGTAATTTGGACATTCTAAGTTGGACGAACAACTACAAGGGCAGTCTTTCGAGATGCCTACTCATGTTATAACCATTGTGTGTCTTGGACACCCTCAGGTTACAAGTCTTCGGACATCAATCCACCGCTAATCAATTCAAGTTTATTAATTTAAACACTCAAGGCTCAGGTGAGTCTCATAGCCCCTATTTTACTGTTTTTCATTAAGGGGTGTGATATTATTGCTCGTTTTGTTTTACAAGTAGAACGCAAGTACAATTCAATCAAATACTACATGAGTTGTTTTCAACTAATCAATAAAGCCCTCCATAGCATAGTCTGGTAATACATCTGTAGCGTGAATGTTAGTATATGATATCATATAGGATTGACAATCCTCGTCCAGGTTAGCACGCACTAACTGGTCAAACGGACGTATTGGCATTTGAGAAGACGAGTGTAGATTAGGCACTCATAGGAGGCAACTCAGTTAGGTTTCCTTAATTGGACCTGACACTGAAGTTAAGCTCAGACTATGTGCTCATGGCTGTATAACTTTTATTTTGCTTAATTGCATTTTAAATTCAATTATAAAATCTTGCGGTTCATACAAACATGTGTTGACATACAAACCTGTGAGCTCACCAGTGTTTCGCTGACCAATTTTAGCATGTATCACAGGTGACCAGCAGTAGGTTGGACTGCTCAATCAAGATCCCTTAGCTCGAGTTAGCATGCAAACAATCAGAGATTTAGCTGCATTATTAAATTTTGTATAGATTAATTATGTACTTAAATCTCTCAATTTCAAACCGAGCTAATGTAAACAATATTTTGATGTAAACTTTGGTTTTATTAATATCAGTGTAAAACGATGCATATAGTGGTCGTTCATTATATCTTATGTGCTGTGTATATTGATTAGTCGCGCCCCGACCCGATTCGCTTCCGCAACCCGAATTTGGGGGTGCGACACCTAGAGTCCGCGTAAAAAGGGCGGGAGATTCTATTACATAATCATAATAAATACAAAAGATAATGCTAAGAATCTCCGTTAAATGCAATGTAGAAATCATGCGACTCTAGCTAGGTCCTAAGGGAATCCTACTCCGTATGTGTACCTGAGATACAAAGCTAAAAGGGTCAACACGAATGTTGGTGAATCTCACAGGTTTGTAAATAAAGTAAAAGTTCGAACACAAGATTTCATTAATAAGGCCCGCAGGCGTAAATCAGTTATTTGCAATACTTGCAATAAAAAGTAAGTAAGTTATACCATTGCCATGAGGCTCATAATCGAAGCTTAACCCGTAAATAATAAATTTGCTCCCATGACATGCTCGGAAATTGAGCAAGCATCAGTAACGAATAATAGTCGCCCATTTATACAGATCGGTTCGTGGTATCGCTACTACCCCGGGCGGGGACGGTCATTTCCCTAATGGATCCATTAACTAGTGTTCGCGCTTAAGTACATAACTAACGATATATGATGAGGAGGCTTCCCCAAATAATTGGTGAGAAAACTCATGCAATTCCGTTTGGTAAACATGTAAATCAGTACTCGAGTTCGTAAAATAAGCTATGTATCTCACCCCGTAAGTAAAACAGTAAAACAGTAAAAGTGGGGCTATGAGACTCACCTGAGTCCAGTAAGTACTTATGCGTAATCAACCAGGTAAAGCGGTTGTAAGTATGTGTATCGTTTCTCGGAATCCTGCAACCTTCTGGCGTTCGTAACGCACAAGGTTGTAAGTAAACTAGTAAACGAGTTGGTGTCTTAAAAGATCACCCATGCTAGCTGTCCACTCAACTAGGACGTGTCCAAGTGTTTGTTTAGTAAACCGTTTGTATTTTGAATTCAAGTATGGCCCGTTGGTGACGGTTTGTAAAAATAGTCCGAGGGTGGTATTATTATGTATATTGTTTTATTAAAAATCATATCTAGAATTTAAATTCGGATAATTTGTCAAGTCGGGTTATGGACCGAAATAGTGGTGCGAATTGAGTTCGCGGTGCGAGCCGAGTTCGGCTCGCAAGGCAGTAGGCTGCGAACTGAACTCAGTTCGCAACACAAGGTTCGGTTCGCAAGTCAACTCGCAAGTCAACTCGCAGGTCGACTCGCAAGTCATCTCGCAGGTCGACTCGCAAGTCATCTCGCAGGTCGACTCGCAAGTCAACTCGCAGGTCGACTCGCAAGTCAACTCGCAGGTGGGTTCGGTTCGTCGTTGGGTTCGCGAGTTCAATCTTCGGTATGCAATTGGGCTCGCCTCGCAGGACGAACGGATCTCGGTTCGCAGAATGAGCTGTTCGAACACTTTTTCATAAAAACGCATTTTTAAGTCGATTTTTGGGCAAATCTTTGTTGAGTAACATTCTAGCATGTAAATAAAAGCTTCCTAAGTAATTTAAAAGAGTTTTGAAGTTCCTTACCACGAAATCGCGAATGGAGGAGATGAAGATGGAGAGCTCAAGATGGTGATCGTTTCTTCTTGAATCGCCTCTGCAGGATGATGGGTTTTGGGTGACGCTTGGAGATGGTTTGGGGCTGTAAATGGAGAGTGAAAAGGAGAGAAAGTGTGTGTATGTGTGTTTAGTGTGAAATGAAGAAAGAAGAGGACAAAAGGGTTTTAAAAAGGGATGGGTCATGGGTCGGTTTGGGTTGGGTCCGCGGGTCTGAGCCGACCCACTTGGGTCTCGGCTCGCGGGTTGGTGTTTCCGAGTTTTCATATCGTGGGTTGTTGTCGGTTAAATCCCGTAATTGTTTAAATGTTGTTTCGCGCTATTTGTTAAAGTGTTTCCGAAGTATTTTATCATAATACTTAATAATGAGTTATAAAAATATAATTTTGAATTACTTCCCATTGTTAGGCGCGTTTTGTGTGATCTCGTCACGTTCGGCATGTTTTTAAACGATACTAGATACGTGTAGTATATTTACACAATATGTTAAAGCAAGTAAGGTTCGTTTGGTTAATTCCAAATTATTTAAAAGTTTTTGTCACCAACGTCCAATCTATATTTTTATAGGATCTCGTCCGTTTGGTAAGTGTATGATTTAAACGAATTACGTACGCGCGTAGGTAATCTCACAAAAGTCTCGTATATTTCGATTAATACAAAACTAAATACATGAAATTACAAGTAGTTTAGGCCCTAATCCAAAGTCATAAATTGGCGGTTGTTACAATCTCCCCTTGTTAGGAGAATTTCGTCCCGAAATTGAGCTCAAGTCGTATGAGCAGGGTCTGTGAACAAGTGTGGATATTTCAGTCGCATTTGGTCTTCCCGTTCCCAAGTGAATTCAGGACCGCGCTTCGAATTCCACCTGACCTTGACAAGGGGAATACGACTCTGTTTTAAACGCTTGACCTCACGGTCCATTATTTCCGCGGGTTCCTCGACAAAGTGAAGTCTCTCATCGATTTGTTTTTCGTCGAGTGGTACAATCAGTGTCTCGTCAGACAGACATTTCTTTAAGTTAGAAATGTGAAAGGTAGGATGTACGCTGCTAAGTTCGGTAGGTAGCTGTAGTCGATACGCCACTGGACCAATCCTCTCGAGAATTTCAAACGGTCCAATGTACCTAGGGTTCAGTTTTCCTCGTTTTCCAAATCGAATAACACCTTTCCAAGGTGCCACCTTAAGGAGTACCTTATCCCCAACCTGGAACTCAAGGTGTTTGCGTCTCACGTCGGCGTAACTTTTCTGACGATCACGGGCGGCTTTCAGTCGGTTTTGGATACTAACGATTTTCTCGGTGGTTTCGTGAATGATTTCTGGACCAGTGAGTTGGGTATCCCCCACCTCAGTCCAGCAGATAGGTGATCGGTACTTACGTCCGTAGAGTGCCTCGAAGGGGGCGGTCTTGATGCTAGCATGGTAACTGTTGTTGTAAGAGAATTCACACAAAGGCAAGTGATCTTCCCAATTTTTACCGAAGTCAACCACGCAGGCGCGTAGCATGTCCTCCAGTGTTTGGATAGTTCGCTTGCTTTGGCCGTCAGTTTGTGGGTGATATGCCGTACTCATATCCAAACGAGTACCGAGAGATTTTTGTAGTGACTTCCAAAAGTTAGAAGTAAAATGACTGTCCCTATCCGAGATGATCGAGATAGGTACGCCGTGTCGTGACACAATTTCTTTGATGTAGATGCGAGCCAATCGCTCCATCTTGTCAGTTTCCTTGATGGCCAGGAAATTGGCAGATTTCGTGAGACGATCTACAATTACCCAAATTGTATCGCAACCGTTTGAAGTTTTCGGTAGTTTGGTAATAAAGTCCATGGAAAGTTGTTCCCATTTCCATTGAGGAATTTCAGGTTGCTGGAGCAATCCCGAAGGTCTTTGGTGTTCGGCCTTGACCTTTGAACAAGTTAGGCATTTACTGACGTACACGGCTATGTCAGCCTTCATGTTAGGCCACCAATACAACCCTTTGATGTCATGATACATCTTTTCAGAACCAGGGTGTATAGAATATCGAGATTTGTGAGCTTCAGTCATCACCAAATCTCGTAAGTTTCCAAATTTGGGTACCCATACCCGGTTGGAGAAGTACCGAGCTCCATCAGGTCTGGTTTCAAATTGTTTATCCATGCCTCGTAGGGCTTCATCGGTGACGTTTTCAAGTTTGAGTGCTTCGAGTTGAGCGGCAAGAACCTGGGTGACGAGATCGCTGTGGATGGTAATACTAAGGGCTCGGACCCGAAGGGGTCTCACGCGTTCTTTTCGGCTCAAGGCATCGGCAACTACGTTCGCCTTGCCTGGATGGTATTTGATTTCGCAGTCGAAGTCACTCAGTAACTCAACCCAACGACGTTGCCTCATGTTTAGATCCTTTTGATCGAATATGTGTTGGAGGCTTTTGTGATCGGTAAAGATGGTACTTTTCGTGCCGTAAAGGTAATGTCTCCAGATTTTTAGCGCGAAAACCACGGCACCTAATTCCAGGTCGTGCGTCGTATAGTTTTTCTCATGAACCTTCAGTTGTCATGAGGCATAGGCAATGACTTTCTCCCGTTGCATTAACACGCACCCAAGTCCTTGGTGTGAGGCGTCGCAGTAAACCACGAAGTCATCGGTGCCTTCAGGTAGGGACAAGATCGGCGCACTGCAAAGTTTGTGTTTCAGCAATTGGAAGGCTGATTCTTGTTTGTCGGTCCAATCGAATTTCTTGTCTTTCTGAGTCAGTGAGGTTAAGGGTAAGGCTAATTTGGAGAAATTCTCAATGAATCGTCGATAGTATCCGGCGAGACCCAAGAATTGTCGTACCTCGGTTGGTGTGGTTGGCGCTTCCCAGCCCTTAATGGCCTCGATCTTAGCTGGATCAACACGTATCCCTCGACTGTCAACGACATGTCCTAGGAATGGTACTGTTCGCATCCAGAACTCACACTTGGAGAACTTGGCGTATAACTCCTCGTGTCTGAGTAATTCCAAGATGGTTTTCAGGTGTTGGCCATGCTCGGTTTCGTTGCGCGAGTAGATTAAGATGTCATCAATGAACACGATGACAAACTTATCTAGATATGGTTTACACACCCGGTTCATAAGGTCCATGAATACAGCTGGCGCGTTGGTTAAGCCAAAAGGCATCACTTGAAATTCGTAATGTCCATAGCGGGTTCTGAAAGCTGTTTTTGGGATGTCGGAGTCTCGAACTCGAAGTTGGTGGTAACCCGACCGGAGGTCGATTTTAGAATAGAAACTCGACCCCTGAAGCTGGTCAAACAGGTCATCAATGCGAGGGAGTGGGTAACTGTTCTTGACAGTTAACTTGTTAAGTTCACGATAGTCGATGCACATGAGGAAAGAGCCGTCTTTCTTCTTCACGAATAAGACCGGAGCTCCCCAAGGTGAGGAACTTGGTCGAATGAATCCCTTATCCAGGAGTTCCTGTAACTGAGTAGACAACTCCTGAAGCTCGGATGGGGCCAGTCGGTAAGGTGCTCGTGCCACCGGTGTTGCACTGGGCACAAGATCAATAGAAAATTCGACTTGTCTCGGTGGTGGAAGGCCAGGCAAGTCTTCAGGAAAGACTTCTGGATAATCCCGAACAATAGGCACATCCTCCAGTCGCTTCTCCTCCGACTTTTTCTTCACAACATGTGCCAGGATCGCTTGGTATCCTTTTCTTAGGTATTTTCGGGTTTTCATGCAAGAAATGATGTTTAGGCTCGTCCCGCCGGTCTCCCCTTGTATGACTAAAGTTCCACCGGCGACGAGAGGGATTCGGACGATTTTCTCGAAACAAACTATTTCGGCTCGGTGCTTGGATAACCAATCCATACCTACTATGACGTCAAAGCTGCCGATCTCGATGGGTATCAAATCAATGGAGAAGAGTTTGTTAGCTAGATTTAAAGTGCAATCTGGTATCACACTGTTGGCCTCAATAAGTTCCCCGTTTGCCAATTCTACTGTGTACTTAGAATCTAAGGCTATGGGTGTAGTGTCAAGTAGGGGATAGAATTTATCAGACATAAAACTCTTATCAGCACCAGTATCAAATAGGACAGTAGCAGTTAAGTTGTTGAGAAGGAACGTACCCGTGACCACATTGGGGTCTTGACGGGCTTCCCCTGATTTCAGCACAAAAGCTCTTCCTCGAGCGTTGTTGTTGTTTTTGTTGTTGTTTTTCAGCTTGGGGCAGTCGCTCTTGAAATGTCCTGGATTTCCGCACCCAAAGCAAGTCTTCGGCGTGTTAGGGTTGGGGGTAGGGATGTTGGTTCGGCAATCCTTGGCCAAGTGCCCGAACTTTTTGCAATTAGTACAAGGGCAGGAACCGTCATGATGGCGGGTGCATTTGGAACAATAAGGCTTGTTCCCGACGTACCCTTTCCTCTCAGTAGATCCCGAGGAATAAGCCTTTACAGATTCAGGCTTTTTGTTGAAGGTTTGGTTGGAGAAATTGGGGCTTCCCTCCCACTTACGCTTGTTGTTTGTTGTTGGGGTTGAGGTTGTGCCACGGCGGACAGAGTTGGCCGTTAGTTCATGAGCCATACGAATGGCGCTTTGTACAGTACCGGGTTTGGATGAAGTCACTAGATCTTGAAGTTTTTCGGGGAGTCCATCTATGTACTTCTCGATCCTCTTGTACTCGGGATCGACCATGGATGGGCACAGAAGTGCCAGTTGGTGAAAACGGTTGGTGTAACCCGTGATGTCATCACCCTGCATTTTGTGGTTCCAGAACTCTACTTCCAGCTGCTTCAATTCATCTCGGGGGCAGTACTCGCCCCTCAACAGTAGCTTTAACTCATCCCATGAGAGTTTGTAAGCATTTGCAATACCCACAGTCTGGGCATAGGTGTTCCACCAGGTAAGGGCGGTGTCAGAAAATGTACTGGCGGAGAACTTGACCTTGTCTCCTTCTGTGCAGTTGCAAATAAGGAACACTGATTCGATTTTCTCGATCCAGCGTACTAGACCGATTGCTCCTTCGGTACCTGCAAAGCTCAAGGGTTTGCAGTTCTGAAAGTCTTTGTAAGAGCAGGGTTTGGGTTGGGGCCCATTGGTAGCTGTATCTTCGCTACTAGGAATAGGTGTCCGGGTAGCCAAGGCTTGGGCAACACTGCGGGCAATTAGATCCGCTATTTCCGTTTCGCTGAGGGTGACCTGGCGTCGAGGAGGCATGATGCTGAATAAGGAGAACAAGAAAGGGAAAATAAGAGATTTGTACGAATTTATGATACATCTCACGCATATATGATGGAATATACGAGAACAGAGTGACGTGATAATCATATTCCCATATTTCATTAGATAATTAGATTAGATACCAGACATGAGTTCTAGGGGGTTACACGACATAGTAAATACAAAAGATGCCGGGAATTGTTTCATCCGGTTAAATTACATAGGTCCTACGAAAGCATAATAGAATACAGATGCAGCCTAAGCTAATTCCGACGTAGGTTGAGCTGTGGCAGCAGTGCGTTGAGGCGGTCCACAGATTCGGAGAGTCTGTTGGCCATTCGGAGGGCATCCTCGGGTTCCCTTAGACGTGTCTCGCACTGATGGAGTCTTGATTGAAGGACAGAGATCTCGTTTCGGTTGCCAATCACTTGGTTGTGGACAACCTCCATGGTTTCGACTGTGTCCCCCACCCGATTCTGAAGAGTGTTCATGGTGGTAATAGTGTGATTGTGATCTTCGGAGACCTGTTCGATTCGCTCCATTGCTGTGAGTCTCCAGTTCTCGCGAGTTTCTTGGAGTTCGATATCCATTTCATGGAGTCGTTGGTCGTGATGGTACACCCTTGCGGCTAAGTCCGGTAGAGTGGGGTGAACAGGATATGGGCTGGTTCGAGGCGAACGGGTGTCCCTCCTAGCCATCCTTGGGTTTCGTGTTCCATGCGGATAAGAACGTGATGAACTTGGTGGTGTGTTTGCCATTCTGAGACAAAGTGTTAGAAAGAATGAGGCCTACTTATACATATATAGCATATAACATAGCCTAGTGTGTCTAGCACAACCAAGTATCGATTCTATTTCTCTCGTGGTCAGAGTCAACTAGTGTATTCCTGTTCAATATAACCCCTTTCAGGTTTCACATCACCCTTCCTTAATTGTACATAGTTGATCAGGCTATGTTAAATTAACGTCGTATGATGCAATTCCCGAACCAGTCATACCTAATGAGGAAATACTGCCTAATGGTCATAGTCTAGGCCCACTAAATGCAACCTAGTTCACTATAACCTTAGGCTCTGATACCAATCTGTAACACCCCCAAAATCACAGTTTAGCAGAAGCAAGCTTTGGGGTGCTACTAATCAAATATCACAGCACAAAAGTTAAGCAAACAACATCTATATGCAACGTTTGTAAAATAATTACATTTCCATACATAAAATGTTTGGAACATAACGTTTCCGGTTACAAAATGAAGTTCCCTAGAGTCCGCGTAAAAATGGCGGGAGATTCTATTACATAATCATAATAAATACAAAAGATTATGCTAAGAATCTCCGTTAAATGCAATGTAGAAATCATGCGACTCTAGCTAGGTCCTGAGGGAATCCTACTCCGTATGTGTACCTGAGATACAAAGCTAAAAGGGTCAACACGAATGTTGGTGAATCTCACAGGTTTGTAAATAAAGTAAAAGTTCGAACACAAGATTTCATTAATAAGGCCCGCAGGCGTAAATCAGTTATTTGCAATACTTGCAATAAAAAGTAAGTAAGTTATACCATTGCCATGAGGCTCATAATCGAAGCTTAACCCGTAAATAATAAATTTGCTCCCGTGACATGCTCGGAAATTGAGCAAGCATCAGTAACGAATAATAGTCGCCCGTTTATACAGATCGGTTCGTGGTATCGCTACTACCCCGGGCGGGGAGGGTCATTTCCCTAATGGATCCATTAACTAGTGTTCGCGCTGAAGTACATAACTAACGATATATGATGAGGAGGCTTCCCCAAATAATTGGTGAGAAAACTCATGCAATTCCGTTTGGTAAACATGTAAATCAGTACTCGAGTTCGTAAAATAAGCTATGTATCTCACCCCGTAAGTAAAACAGTAAAACAGTAAAAGTGGGGCTATGAGACTCACCTGAGTCCAGTAAGTACTTATGCGTAATCAACCAGGTAAAGCGGTTGTAAGTATGTGTATCGTTTCTCGGAATCCTGCAACCTTCTGGCGTTCGTAACGCACAAGGTTGTAAGTAAACTAGTAAACGAGTTGGTGTCTTAAAAGATCACCCATGCTAGCTGTCCACTCAACTAGGACGTGTCCAAGTGTTTGTTTAGTAAACCGTTTGTATTTTGAAAACAAGTATGGCCCGTTGGTGACGGTTTGTAAAAATAGTCCGAGGGTGGTATTATTATGTATATTGTTTTATTAAAAATCGTATCTAGAATTTAAATTCGGATAATTTGTCAAGTCGGGTTATGGACTGAAATAGTGGTGCGAATTGAGTTCGCGGTGCGAGCCGAGTTCGGCTCGCAAGGCAGTAGGCTGCGAACTGAACTCAGTTCGCAACACAAGGTTCGGTTCGCAAGTCGACTCGCAAGTCAACTCGCAGGTCAACTCGCAAGTCATCTCGCAGGTCGATTCGCAAGTCATCTCGCAGGACGACTCGCAAGTCAACTCGCAGGTCGACTCGCAAGTCAACTCGCAGGTGGGTTCGGTTCGTCGTTGGGTTCGCGAGTTCAATCTTCGGTTCGCAATTGGGCTCGCCTCGCAGGACGAACGGATCTCGGTTCGCAGAACGAGCTGTTCGAACACTTTTTCATAAAAACGCATTTTTAAGTCGATTTTTGGGCAAATCTTTGCTGAGTAACATTCTAGCATGTAAATAAAAGCTTCCTAAGTAATTTAAAAGAGTTTTGAAGTTCCTTACCACGAAATCGCGAATGGGGGAGATGAAGATGGAGAGCTCAAGATGGTGATCGTTTCTTCTTGAATCGACTCTGCAGGATGATGGGTTTTGGGTGACGCTTGGAGATGGTTTGGGGCTGTAAATGGAGAGTGAAAAGGAAATGGGTCATGGGTCGGTTTGGGTTGGGTCCGCGGGTCTGAGCCGACCCACTTGGGTCTCGGCTCGCGGGTTGGTGTTTCCGAGTTTTCATATCGTGGGTTGTTGTCGGTTAAATCCCGTAATTGTTTAAATGTTGTTTCGCGCTATTTGTTAAAGTGTTTCCGAAGTATTTTATCATAATACTTAATAATGAGTTATAAAAATATAATTTTGAATTACTTCCCATTGTTAGGCGCGTTTTGTGTGATCTCGTCGCGTTCGGCATGTTTTTAAACGATACTAGATACGTGTAGTATATTTACACAATATGTTAAAGCAAGTAAGGTTCGTTTGGTTAATTCCAAATTATTTAAAAGTTTTTGTCACCAACGTCCAATCTATATTTTTATAGGATCTCGTCCGTTTGGTAAGTGTATGATTTAAACGAATTACGTACGCGCGTAGGTAATCTCACAAAAGTCTCGTATATTTCGATTAATACAAAACTAAATACATGAAATTACAAGTAGTTTAGGCCCTAATCCAAAGTCATAAATTGGCGGTTGTTACAGTGTGTGAGTCTACTAAGAGTGATATAACCTCAATCCAGTGTTACCTTCCTCCCCTTGTTAAGCTAATGCCCTACTGGCCATTAAAGGAATAGAGAAAGTGTGTTGTAATGTAATCGACCATTTTGTCGGTAGGATAAGGTCAGTCGGTCAGTCAGTCACTAAGATGTAGCTACGCTTTGTACTAGTAACCTAGAGTAATGTAGTAAATCCCACTGTGTTCATACAGTTTGTAGCAATCAGTAGTGTTGTAGCATAAATTAGATCCTATTAGTCTCATATAGAAACGAAGTAATTTAGCACAAATTAGTTTTATGTGGGATGTTACCCAAAATATAGTTTTATGTAGGATGTTACCCAATATATAAAAGTCAACCGGTATGTTTTTCGGTATAAAACAGTGTAGATATGTTATTCCTACACGTATGAGCTAAACCTCGTCTCATATAGAAACTATAGAAACTAAATTGTCATTTTTCCCTAACCTTATCGTGCACTTAGAGTCTAGGGAAAACATGTGACACCCCCAATTTCGGTCAATGCGATTAACGCGCGATTAGCAGAAGCATTAGTATGTGCGGGGGTGCTAACGTTAACGTTGAACATCATGCCAGATCAGAGCTTATGATTATTGCTGAACCGTAAATTAAGATGCCATTTATGAAATTGTTGGTTTACAAAGAACTACGACTTTTCAAGTCGTAGAAATAGTATTAGTTATTCAAAATAAATCCTTGTTTGTCCCAAAATGTGGCATCCTAATTCGTCATGGGTCGCCTAACTCTATAAGTATGCGTTCTTACTTGTGCTGTGAATTACCTGAAAAACATAGTAAAAAGTCAACAAAATCGTTGAGTGAATTCACAGGTTTTATGTTTGTAAAGTGGTTTGTTAAACCATGTTCGTTTAAGAGTTGTTGACATGTAAGTCAAACAAGTTTCGTTCATAACGGTTTGTAGGAAAGCAAATATCCTATCGTAGTAGTTCGTACAAGGGCCTATAAGTATCCACATATAGTTCTCAATCATAAAATGAAATCATCCATATACTCAGTAGCACATAAGCACCCAAGCAATTAAGTAACACATAGGCACCAAAGCAATTATGAACAATTATTGCATGTTATAGCAAGACGGTTTGTTATGTTTTTCACCCCAAGTTTTAAAAGCAATAAAACAGTAGAAAGTGGGGCTGTGAACTCACTGTGGTTCGCTCGGTATGAATGCTAGCAGCCGACAGATAATTGCCTAAAGTATGTTAACCTATATACAATAAATGTATTAATATAACTACGTTTGATTTGTTTAATCAACTTATGTTAACAGTTTGTTTGTTTGAAGAAATTTGTTGATTTCTTAATAATGTAAGTCTTTGAATTCGTTGGTGACTTTGTGTTGAAATATGGTTATTATTTCTCACATCGTATACTTTGTCAAGTGTATATACACGTATGTAGTCGTATATATAATTGGATGTCGTTTTATTCCCTTTGTACATATACTTGTTCTATATATGTATACTTGTGCAAATATACTTATGGTATATTATTAAGTCATACGTTTGTTAAACGTATATCCCATTTGTATAAGAACATGTAATGTTCACTTGTTGTATATATATATATATATATATATATATATATATATATATATATATATATATATATAATCATAATCGTTCGTTGTTATATATATATATATATATATATATATATATATATGTAAAGTTTATAAGTTACATTTATGTCGTAACTTTATAAAAATGTATCATTCAATCTCGGTTAAAGTTTGCGTTTATGTTTTAAAGTTTTATGGCCCATTGGGCTCAACCCAAATCATTCGGCCCTTTAATAAAACTTTACCCATTGGGCTAGGACCATTACTTAGCCCATTATAAGTGGTTATTACTGCCCTTGATAACTTGTTATTACTGCCCTTGATAACTCGTTGTTACTGCCCTTGATAACTCGTTATTACTGCCCTTTATAACTCGTTTACTGCCCTTTATAATGCGTTATTACTGCCCTTTATAACTCGTTATTGCTGCCCCTTTATAACTCATTATTACTGCCCTTTATAACTCGTTATTGCTGCCCTTTATAACTCGTTATTACTGCCCTTTATAACTCGTTATTACTGCTAGTTCATTTGATAGATTTTTAACGTTTTTTGATCTACTTTCGGGCCTGTTTTCGGATGTCAAAAGTTATCAAACGATTCCGAAATTTTTACACGGTGTTCCCACATATGTCACCTACTTCCAGTATCGTTTTCATGATTTTTAGACATCCACATTTATTTTAAAAAAATCATGATCAGGCCTGTCCAGAAACTCATTTTTCTTAACTAAACTTTACGAATCGGTTACTTGATCAGAATCTGTGCATTTTCAAGCGAAGTGTTCTTCACAAAAGTTGTTCTTAACATAAATACGAAGATTTTCCAAGTGGTCTCAAGTGTTTTCGTTACTCGTACGATTTTATACATTTTCTATACCGAGATGTTAAAATCTGTCCAAAATTTATATGTCACTAAGGTTATGTTTTACCTAGTTTTTGTTAAGTTTTCATACATGATCTTTCAAGATATGAACTTATAACATGTTTAAGAGTTAAAAACAAACAAGATTAGTGAAAGTTTAAGTGTTCTTACAAAGTAGTTTAATGAAGGAATCAAAGGAGGTGATGATGATGATGATGTTGTTGTTTGTTCCTTGCTCTTGATCTTCTTCCTTTTTGTAGATGATTTAATGATGATGATATTGGTGGTTTTTGGTTCCTGATCTTGTTGTTTTGCTCTGCCGATTGTTTCACAGAGGAGAGGAAAGAAAAGTTTGGTAGCTCAATTATTTGAGTTAGTGATCAAGTGAGGAGGGAGTATGTATCTGTTTAAATGTCAAAGGGAGGCATGGCTCGGTACGAGTTGTGTCTCCCAGATATTTTAGTTTGTGTTAATATTGTAGGTTTTTAACCCGTTAATTTCGTGTACGGGTCCAATTGTGTGTCAATTTTCGTTCAAATTTCTCAATTGTAATTTGAGGTAATTCCCCAAATACTTTATTATGAATAACAAAAATAATAATTTTATTATTTTCGACCTTTGGGTACATTTTAAAAATTGACGCAGTTTTGTACGATACATTTTAAATAAAATGTATAATGTTTTTATATTATAATAATAATATAAATTTAATAATATTCTTAATCAATAATTTCATATTATTAATTAAACGTTTACCAACGATTGCATTTATTTTTATCGGTTTCATTCCGATAAGTTTCTACGCAATTATAATTAATTACGAAATATGTAATACTTTTTGTACAAAAGTGTTGGGCTCGATAGGCTTATATCACATCAGTAGTTTTTGTTTAAACTTTTGTCAGGAAACTAGCGTAAAATACACGTGTTTACTGTATTAATTGTATATAAATTTGCGGGGTGTCACATTCTCCCCTTTTTAAAGGAATTTCATCCTCGAAATTTAGGTTATGTTATGAGTTGTTCACACATGTATACCTTGCCTCATGACTTAGTTGTAACTAAGTCCTTTAACTGAGAGTAGGCCTAGATTGTCTAGAGCGAGTTTGAAGGTAGTCATTCCTTGACCTGTTTCATAGCTCACAAGTGTAGTTGGGAGTGGGGTCTACATATTAATATGCACATATATAATAGTCTAGTGTGTTGATCATAGTAGACTGTGTATCACCCACCGATAGCCGGGTATGCGTCAAGTAGTGTGACGTTCAGGTGTGTCTGTCTTCCTCCCCTTGTTAGGCTAGTGCTCTACCGGCAACTAAAGAAAGGGAAATAAAGGCTTCGGTTTGGTGTCCTTACACGTCCAAGGAACTAAAGTCTGTTCATTAGTTCACCGGTGCATAGTTACCATTGGTATTGGTAGCTTACATCAACGTTGTTAATCATTCATGACTTATGTTGTAGTCCTATATAGTAGTTATATCATAGTAGTCAAGTTCCGACCATTTCATAGTTCGAATCGTAGTTATATCATGATTACAAGGTAACCGTTTGTAAGGTAGTCCATTCTTGGCTAAATAGTTGTTATAGAATGGTTGTTTAAAGTGTAGTCCTACTGCGACTAAGCGGTTGACAAAATAGTAGTTTGATTTGTCTGCTAAATGTAACCCTGAGTTTTGCGTTGACTTAGGTGGGTCATTCCTATGACGCTCTCAACATCAAATCAGTAGAAGTGGCATCGTGGAATGATTAACATGTGTTTAATGTTAACCGAAACCAATGAGCTAAGTTTTCGAGAAAGTGCGAGGTTGCCATCATGGTGTATAAAAGTTATCCAAGTTTCCAAAGTTGACAAGGTTTTCCATAGTTGGTATATATACCAAATCAAAGTATGTCCCTTCTAATTCATAGATGAAATCGTAGTTTTTATCGTAGTGGAACTCATAGTTGTTATCATAGTTGTTCCCATATTTGTTATTGTAGTTGTTCTCGTAGTGGGACTCATAGTTGTTATCATAGTTGTTCCCATATTTGTTATTGTAGTTTTTCTCGTAGTGGGACTCGTAGTTATCCTCATAGTTGTTATTGTTGTGTCAAGGACTTCGTCAAGCAAAATGATAAATTTTTCATCGGAGAGGCACTTTTCCAAATTAGTAATTTGAAAAGTGTCATAAATATTGTTGAGCTCCTAAAATAGGTTTACTTTATGAGCCTAGGACCAATCCTTACAAGGATTTTTGAAAGGTCCTATATGTATCGTGGGTTAAGTTTTTCCCATTTTTCTCAAGTTGTGCTATCCCCTTTCAGGGCGATACTTTTGTGTAGAGCTTTGTCACCTTCTTGAAATTCAAGAGGTTTACATCAGTTATCGGCGAAACTCTTTTGTCAGCCTCACACTGTTTTCAGTTGGTTAAGTACTTGAAATATATTGTTCGTAGTTTCCTGGACAATCTACGAACCAAATAGTTGTCTGTCACCCAACTCTCTCCAAAAGTGTGGTGATTGGCACTGTCGTCCATATAACGCCTCAAACGGTGCCATTCATATACTAATGTGCTAACTATTGTTGTAAGAAAATTCCGCTAAAGGTAAGTGGGTATCTCAGTTACCCCCAAAGTCAATCACACGTGCTCGTAATAAGTCTTCGAGCGTTTGTATCGTTCGTTCGCTATGACCATCGGTTTGTGAATGATAGGCAGTACTTCTATCGGGATGAGTACCCAGTGCCAACTGTCAGATGCGAAATGTAAGGCTCCTATCTCTGTCGGAGATAATGGATAGTGGTAATCGTACCAATGTATCCAACAAACAACCTAAGTTTGATTCCTTGACAACTAGTCCATACTGACTATGATGTCGAAACTTCTCAACTCTACCGTTAGTAAGTCTATTTCGAAGAGATGACCCTCAAACGTTAGGATACATCCCGATACTATTTCTCCTGATTCGATTAACTTACCGTCGGCTAGTTCTATAGCGTGTTTGTCATCTAGTTTACGTGAGTCAACTTCTAAAAGTTGAGTCATCGTTTTCCACAACATCTCAGTGACGGTGTTAGGATTCAATCAATTTTGTTTTGTTGGACTGTCGTCCAAAAGTAAGGTTTCGTTGGGATGTTACCCAAAATACAATTTAAGTGGGATGTCTGTCCCTAATATTGTTTAGTTGTTTGCTTTGTAGGAAACACAAGTTTATCAATTAAGAGAAACATTTCCTAAAGTAATGTTTTATAGGAAACACAGGTTATTTAGTAAAATAACAGTTCCCAAAATAGTTATCGTAGGAAACACAGGCTATTTATTAAAAATAACATTTCCCAAAATAGTTATCGTAGGAAACACAGGCTGATCCAACTAAAGATCAACATTTCCAAAGTCTACCGGTCGTTCTCCGGTTCGTAATACTGCTGGTCGTTCTCCAGCAAATCATGTTACTGGTCGTTCTCCAGTTAATCTACCGGTCGTTCTCCGGTTTATAAGTGCGTACTGGTGCGTTCTCCAGTATTAAAGATCACCGGTACGTTCTCCGGTTTCTTATCCAAAGTGTTTGTTGAAATGTTATTCAGCACTCATAGTTTACGTTTGGATGTTATCCAAAATATAGGTTTTCGTTGGAATGTTGTCCAAAATATCGTTCTCGTATGGAATGTTATCCAAAATATAGTTGTAGTTGGATTGTTATCCAAAAATATAGTAAAGCACTTTCGTAGACAATT
Organism: Pseudognaphalium luteoalbum; assembly: GCA_963422505.1. Lineage (NCBI taxonomy): Eukaryota > Viridiplantae > Streptophyta > Magnoliopsida > Asterales > Asteraceae > Pseudognaphalium > Pseudognaphalium luteoalbum. Next base: position 58,741,109 of record OY730196.1, read on the forward strand.
TTTATAAAAATTATCAAAATAAGTTTGTCATTTGTGGGGAGGAATTTGTTTCACAGAAATGGGTCTGGTTACCATAGTGGTTGTTTGAGACTTCATCTCGATACTGTACATCGACACCTTACTATGTTTGTTCTTCTAGTACTTAAGGCTCATTACTCCAATATGTATCACCCTTCCATTTGTTCTCTCCATCCATTCGACTGATAAGTTGTCAGTCCTAATCGTTAAATGTTTAGTGAGGATTTGTTCGATCCTTTAGAAAGTGAGAGTTTGTTTGCATAGTGGTCAACTATGACTAAGTAGTTGTCAAACATGACTTTCGTATGATCATGTTCATATAAGATGTGACGGAATTCGTATGTATGTGTTGAATAGAGGTTTTAGTATAGCATAGTAGGGGCACAGCCCGCCGTACATAGATTTTACATAGTTACGATAAGTACCACTTCTGCCATCGATCATATAATCATCATCATGCTGCTGATCTCAGCTACACTCTCTGCCACTCGAGCACGCTCCCCTAGCATTTGTACTCGGGCATAAGTAGCACGTGAAATTTTCGTTGTCTAAGTTCCTGTGGCCTTCAACAGGCTCGAGGCGTTTTGTATGTGGAGATCATGTCTCCATCCAATCGGGGATACCGCCTTGTAGTTCTTAAGACGTCATTCATATGTCAGAAAGTTTTCTGATTAATGTGTGGAGTACCGTAACTAAGGTAGGGACCATTAGTTTTATATATGTTTGCTCGTATAAGTGGGAGCTGTATGAATGAGAAGAGTTCCAGACTTTTAATATGATAAAAGTGCCCCCAAGCATTCTTCTAATGCTCAAGTGGGATTGACTGCCTCAAGTGTAGTTTGTTTCAGGGAATACAAGTCAGATTAACTATACATCAGCTGATAACATTTGTATAGATTAAGTGTGTGATGGTGTTGGTTGATGGTTTCTCGTGTATCGAGTTGCCATTGTTATCCCAACCATATTTGAGATGTCGCGCGTAGGAACACGCAATTATTCATCTAAACGCATTGTGACAATAGTCGTCATATAATGAGTTAGACATATACAAATATGAGCGTGCATGAGTGTCCTAGCCAAGGCTATAGTCTAGGTCTCTAAGGCTTTCAGGTTACTTAAAGACTTCTAGTTCGCTATAACCAAGGGCTCTGATACCAATTTGTGACACCCCCAATTTCGGTCAACGCGATTAACGCGCGATTAGCGGAAGCATTAGTATGTGCGGGGGTGCTGACGTTAACGTTGAACATCATGCCAGATCAGAGCTTATGATTATTGCTGAACCGTAAATTAAGATGCCATTTATGAAAATAGTTGGTTTACAAAGAACTACGACTTTTCAAGTCGTAGAAATAGTATTAGTTATACAAAATAAATCCTTGTTTGTCCCAAAATGTGGCATCCTAATTCGTCATGGGTCGCCTAACTCTGTAAGTATGCGTTCTTACTTGTGCTGTGAATTACCTGAAAAACATAGTAAAAAGTCAACAAAATTGTTGAGTGAATTCACGGGTTTTATGTTTGTAAAGTGGTTTGTTAAACCATGTTCGTTTACGAGTTGTTGACATGTGAGTCGAACAAGTTTCGTTCATAAAGGTTTGTAGGAAAGCAAATATCCTATCGTAGTAGTTCGTACAAGGGCCTATAAGTATCCACATATAGTTATCAATCATAAAATGAAATCATCCATATACTCGGTAACACATAGGCACCAAAGCAATTATGAACAATTATTGCATGTTATAGCAAGACGGTTTGTTATGTTTTTCACCCCAAATTTTAAAAGCAATAAAATAGTAGAAAGTGGGGCTGTGAACTCACTGTGGTTCGCTCGTTATGAATGCTAGCAGCCGACAGATAATTGCCCAAAGTATGTTAACCTATATACAATAAATGTATTAACATAAGTACGTTCGATATGTTTAATCAACTTATGTTAACAGTTTGTTTGTTTGAAGAAATTGTTGATTTCTTAATAATGTAAGTCTTTGAATTCGTTGGTGACTTTGTGTTGAAATATGGTTATTATTTCTCACATCGTATACTTTGTCAAGTGTATATACACGTATGTAGTCGTATATATAATTGGATGTCGTTTTGTTCCCTTTGTACATATACTTGTTCTATATATGTATACTTGTGCAAATATACTTATGGTATATTATTAAGTCATACGTTTGTTAAACGTATATCCCATTTGTATAAGAACATGTAATGTTCACTTGTTGTATGTATATATATATAAATATATAATCATAATCGTTCATTGTTATACACACACACACACACACACACACACATATATATATATATATATATGTAAAGTTTATAAGTTACATTTATGTCGTAACTTTATAAAAATGTATCATTCAATCTCGGTTAAAGTTTGCGTTTATGTTTTAAAGTTTTACGGCCCATTGGGCTCAACCTAAATCATTCGGCCCTTTAATAAAACTTTACCCATTGGGCTAGGACCATTACTTAGCCCATTATAAGTGGTTATTACTGCCCTTGATAACTGGTTATTACTGCCCTTGATAACTCGTTATTACTACCCTTTATAACTCGTTATTACTGCCCTTTATAACGTTATTACTGCCCTTTATAACTCGTTATTGCTGCCCCTTTATAACGCGTTATTACTGCCCTTTGTGAGTCCCTAATCACTATTATGTTAGTGATTATGAATCGTTAACAGCGAGTTAATTGTAGAAGGGGGGTTGAATACAATTAAAAACTTTTCTGTTTTAATGTGTTAACTTATTTAGCAAGTTTTTAACTGTATTAAAGTGACAGCAATATGAACACAAATATATATAAGTAAGATAAGCAGTTCAGTTGCTGATGCAATACTAGCTGAAAGATAAATTCTTTTATTAATAAAATTTATCTATTGTTGATTGCGGAATAGATTAGCCAAAGCTAATCTAAATCAAACAATACAACTCTTACAAAAGGAGATGAGCAGTAGTGGACAAACACGCTAACTTGCTCACTCGCTGAGGTAAACTAATAGTGGACAAACACACTAATAGTTCACTCGCTGGTGTTGTTCGTATTTTAGACAAACTAGTTACTGACAAACAAGTAACAATACAAACAATCGACACCAAATGAAGTACAACATACTACGCTATTTATAGACGCTGAAATCCTTAATTTCCAGATCTGGAAGGACACGTGTCGCTGCTTGATTGGTGAGGTAGTTGAGATGTGATACATCATGGTTCGACATTCTGTCTTGGGAAATATCACCTTGTACCATAAACCAATCAGATGCTTCCACGTTACTCTTTTCAAGTTACGAGGAACACGTGATGCGCCGTAATAACGCTGAATGTCAACTTCTTATTAAATGCGGCATTTAATGCTGCAGTCACTGATAGATACATCAATCATCCTCATTCTCGGTGCGAGCTAACATGCCCTAAAGAATGACTTGAAAAGCTAATCTTCAGTGACTTCTTTTATTCAGCAGAAGAAAGAACTTGAAAAGACTTGAAGACTCTCGCTGATAGATGAGTATCAGCGACACACAAAGTTGAGTCTTTTATCTTGATAGGATCTTCATCTACTGGTTGAAGAGATAGGATCAGCGATCATAAACTTCAGCAACAGGAGCTTGACTTGAATCATTTTCTTCATGGAGAGTTCTTTATTGAGTAGGACAGAGACTGTGAATATAAGGCATGATCCGTGACTTCACATTATCAGCGATTAATGACTTCAACAATCTCTCATAATTTATCCTTATGATCTCCCCCTTAATTCTTGTAATCAGTGACCATCTTGAGTTAAGCGATCAGTGACTCAACAATCTCCCCCTAAATGGTTTAAGTCAAAGCTCCCTTAGACAAACTTGTTGCAGGAAAGTTTTAGTCTCTGATGAATAGTTGGTTGCTCAGAGATTTGCACTTGTAAATATTTGTAGCTGAAAGGTTTTTAGTCTCTGACGGTAGGTTGGTCGCCCAGAGACTTGTACTTGTAGATTTTCTGTTTCAAGCCTCGTTTATATCATTAAATAAATATTTACAAGAGACTAACTATTACAAAAGATCTAATTTATTTATCTCTCCACATCTCCTCCTCTTTCACTATGCCAAGCTCAGCTTCAAGTTCATACTTGTCTTTGGAGGGTAGGTATCTGAATTTTCTTGCCAAGGCTTCATCGAGAATAGCTTTTCTGATTTTTGAATTTGTAGGAAGCATGCTAGCTGACCTGATTAGGTGTATGAGTTGTTCTTGGTCAACCTTCTCAAGTTCAGCTTCTCTCTGAAACCTAAGGGCACCATTTAGGTCCCTGTATACCAGACCCTTCTCCCCCTCAGTGACTTCATGTCCTTCAAGCTTTGGCACACCAACAGGGATATACAGATTTAGCCTTGAAGTGTTAGGGATTCGATAGATGCTGCTAGTGCCTGACCTATACCTTGGGCTTGGTGGCTGAACAATCTCTTCACCATATGTGACAGTATCTTCTGGTCTGAGAAGTTGCAGCGACACCATCTTCTGATATAGCCTATCAATCTCTTTCTGGACATCAGCCTTAGCTGCACTTGTAGAGTGGCTGATAGCAAGCCTAATTTCATTCCATTCTTCTCTGTGCAGCTTGCATACTTGATCAAGTAGCATGGCTTGAGTCTCTGAACCTCTTTGAATGAGTAGCTGAGGTTGAGATTGATTCTTAGACTTCTTTAGTTTTACCTTGGTAATAGGTGCAGGGTTTGATCTCCCTGTCATACGGGTAGCAAACCTTTTTCTATCTATCTCATCCCATTTTCTGTCCACTTCTGTTTTGACAGCTCCCCCTTTCTTTTTAGAGCTCTTGCTAGCTGATGTTTTCAACTTCTGTTGCTCTAGCTCACTCTCTTCAATTTCAGCAAGTACCCTGGCAATTGCAGCATCAGACTCTTCTTGATCTTGCTTAAGTTTAAGCAGTCTGGCCCTTTCATTAGCATCTTTGGTACTCAATTCCAGCAGGTAAGCGCGATCAGCATCTGATTGCTCTTTCAGCAGCCTTTTTCTTTCTTGTTCCTCTCTTAACTCAGCCTGAAAGGTTATTTTCATGATCATCTCCTGCTCCCTGTCCTGTCTTGCCTTTACTTTTCTAGCAATTCGCTGTTCTTTAGTCTCATCAGGACAGAGGCTTTCTGAGGCTGAGTCAGATGAAAGGCATGCTGTAGGGGAAGTGTCTGATGTGGTAGTGTTGTAGAGAGTTGTTGTGGAGATTGGTATTATGGTTGCTAGGGTTGGTGTGGTTATTTTGGTTGTTTGGGTAAGTGTAGTTGTAGTTGCTGTGGATGAGGGTAGGATTTGGGTAGGTGGTGGAGATGAAGGTACAGTTACCTCAGATATGACAGTATGTGATTGAGGGTTACTGACCTGTTGTTTCTTAGATGGAGGAGTTGATGCAGGAGAAGTGTCACTGGTCCTTTTCCTTTTAATGACAGATGATATGGGTTGCTGATCCTCCATATTTACATCATCTTCATCTTCACTTTCTGAACCCTGACCATTTCCATGACCACTTCCCTGACCATTATCATCATTGTTGTCATCATCATCATCAACATCATGCATGATGGTGTCATCTTCCTCATCATCAGATACATCATCTACAACCTCCCTGTTCATCCACTCCCAGCGAGCCAATTCATAGCTCACTGAGGTACCCTCAACCCTAGCATTTTCATCCTCAGCCCATTCCCTTATCAGCCCATTATAGTTCCTGAGCTCTTCAGCACTGAACTCAGGAAAGCATTCAGCGACATCCATTGAATCCATAGCTATATCCATATCTACCCAATATAGTTCAGCAACTGCAAGGGCTTCCATCTCTGGTTGTTCAGCAATAGGTCGAAGTGCATAAGTGGAGAGCACTATCTCCCTATGAGCTTTGTTTGTAAGCGGATCAGTCACAGCAGGAGGCATCTCAGGATCAGAGACTGAGATGTCTTCTTCTTCTTCATCATTCTCCCCCTGACTGGTCTGCACAAACTGGCCAACTGCCCTATCAAACCCATCAGCAGTTTCTGTTCTGAGGGCAGCGACCTCAGCTCTTATTACTCCCATTTGTTTTGTAATCTGTGGAAGCACCTTAACAATAGCATCAGTGTTAAATAATTAATTGGATACAGATATAGCTAGGTCAGTTTGGTTGGTGGTTAGCTGGGCAATGGCTGCGGCATGATTTGTGAAATTTGTGGTGGAGGAAGAGGCTAGCTCAGTGACTGCATGGTTTATTGCAGCACTAGCATCAGCTACCGTTTGCACTTTCTCACTGACAGATGTGCTCCATGGTTCAATGGAGTTACACACATCAGTGAGAGCAGTGACGGCTTTTTGAAGAATGGAGACATTGCCTATAAGTGCCTCACGGTCAGCAGTGAGCATCTTAATCTAGGTTTGGGATGAGGCAATGTACTCCATCAGTAGCTGATCTGATGTGGAGTGGGTAGAGGTGTTTGGTGGAGTAGTTGTGGGAGGTATAGTGGGGGTAGGTGTAGAGTGGACTGCATGGTCAGTGGGTGTGGTCTGACCAGCAGCAGTGATTTGAATGTTATCACTGGAGAAGGAGGTGGGTGAAAGCTCTCTGATAGGAGAGTTGGAGGTGGGTGGAGGAATAGGTTGGGTATCATCGGAGGTGTCCATGGGCATGATTTCCTCATCATCAGCTTGTGATTTAGCTGATGGTTCATTGGAAATAGAAGTAGCGACCTGTATCTCACCATGGGTCAGTGGTGAAACATTGACAGTCGGTGTAGTGATAGATGAGAGATGGCCCGGGTCTGTAGCCAGTGGTGTGACATCAGCAATGAGTGTGTTATCACCCATTGATGTCACTAGCCCTTTTTCTAAAATGTCATCCTTTCGTGAGGATGACAAATGGCTGGGTTGACTCGATCTGAGGGTGTGGGATGCACCCGAATCACTGCTAACAGTGGTTTGAGCCACTGCAGCTGTCTGTAGTTATCCCTTTTTAGAATCACTGGACTTTCGGGAGTCCAGCGAAGCAGATAAGGTGGAGGGTTTAGCAGTGGTGCCCTCAGCAACTGAACGTACAGTCACTGATTCACCCCTGGCATCCGTAGATGTCTTCTTTGAGCTATGTCCATGAACCTTTAATGTCAGGGACCCTAATTTGGATTTTTTCTTGGGAGCAGTTGGTGGTTTCTTGATTGGTGGTTGACCAACAGTAGTCACTGGGGGTGTGGTCAGTGACGTGGTCGATGGGGGGGCAGCAACTGACATTTGTACAGAAGTTACAGGCTGGGGTGTAAGTATCCCCGGATGTTTCATAAAATTTGGTAAAACCACAGTCGCTGGTTTTGCAAAAATTTGAGATCCTACCAGAGTGGGCTTAAATCCCTGAAATGATATCCTATCATAGGCATCAAACTGATCTCTAAAGATCAGTGAGAGGAACCTTGGATAGGGTATATATTTTGTCCTGGTAGGCTCAGCGACTTTGGTGATCAGCTCGTTAAAGATCACACTCGCATAATCAACTCTTAGAGAGTTGATCAGTGACCAGCTAATATGGGCTTCCAGGGAGCTGAATTGATCATAGCTCCCGGATTTTGTACCCAATGATTGAATGAAATTTGTAAAAATTGCATTCCAAACACCATCCATCTTTGTTTTGTGGACCGTAGAGTACTTACGGTTGCCACTGCCATCGACTGAGTATTTACACTCAATCTCAGTAAGATCGACTAGGCCTTGTTTGGCTTCGTCGCTCTCTGGCAGCGACTCGTAAGACGCTGTGATCGGCAGTTGTAAAATGGACCGGATGATGCTGGCAGTGATGATAATGGGTTGGGTACCATTGTCAATAAAACCCTTGAGTTGTGAAACACCAGCGACAACTTGGTGAGTGCAGGTAAACCAAAAATCACTAAGCCATTCTGGGTTCATTTCCCTAGGAGACAAGGTAAGAGCAGGGAGGATAAAGTGATTTTTCAAAAAGTTTATCGCCTCCGCATACTCTGGTTTGGCACAAGTTACATTTCCCAAATAATTAGATTTGGGAACTGTAACAACCAGTGTTTCACTGACCGCAGAGGCTCGAAGAGCTTGAATCTTTGGGGTCGGTGTGTAACTGTTATTGAAAAATTTTGATCGTGCCATTTAGAAAGATGAAAGAAGATTTAGGGTTTTTGCAGAGAAAATGAAAAAGATGAAGTTTTGAAAAACAAGAAGGCGTAAAAGTGAAATTGAAAATGTCTCACTGCTTATATACGGTTGCTGCGGTACAAAACATGTGGTCAAAAAGCGTATGTACGTGGTTAAGAAGTGGTGGTTGATGGTAGGGGAGTAGGGTGATGATGGTGGTGAGTGGTAGCATTAAATGGTGATGGGAGTGGTACGCCGGAAAGGTATACGAGGTGTCATAAAAAGTGTACCTTTTCGAAGTCCCATGAGATATTTAATAAAGCATTTATTAGGAATATAAATCGTTAAAAATTAAATACAAAATGTATTAAATGTAAAGGAATACATGTCGAAATAAATGCCATATTAAATAAGAAGAATCTTCGCTGATACATTGATTTCATAATTTAATTGCAAATTAAATTATTAAACTAAGATATCAGAGAGATGAAAATAGGTTATATCTTAAAATAAAATAAATATTATGTCTCATATTTGATTTCGCTGATCAGATTACAACTTAGAATACTAATCTAATCAGCTAGCCAAATTGTGAAGCATAAAACATATTTTATTTATGTGATATAAAGAGTTTTCATGTGTATTTACAAAGTATATAATTTATTGATCATAACTATGCTAACTTATTGTTCTTGCTGATTATATCAGTGAGAATAATAGGACAGCGAGTTAGAACTATAAACCATATATTCTGTAAATACCTTTTATTAAACAATCAGGTTTTAATCATTTAAGTTTAACATTCCCAACTCGCTGATGAGAAAGATGAATCTTTTCTCATCTAAAAGTTTTGTAAATATGTCAGCGAGTTGGTAATCAGTTGGAATGAAATGCAATTCAATGTCACTTTTCATGACGTGGTCCCTGATGAAGTGATATCTGACATCAATGTGCTTTGTCCTTGAGTGCATCACAGGATTATTTGCTATGGCAATAGCACTTTGACTGTCACAATAAATTGGAACATTGCGAAAGTCAAAACCATAGTCAGCGAGCTGATTCCTCATCCACAGAATTTGAGCAGTGCAAGCTCCAGCAGCGACATATTCAGCCTCAGCAGTAGAAGTTGAGACAGAATTTTGTTTCTTGCTTGACCAGCTTACAATCTTTTCTTCAAGAAACTGACAGCTACCAGAAGTACTCTTTCTGTCCATTTTGCATCCAGCATGATCAGAATCTGAATATCCTTTCAGTGAGAAATCTGAACCAGATGGGTACCAGAGACCAAGATTTGGTGTACCCTTCAGATATCTGAATATTCTTTTGACAGCGAGTAAATGAGATTCCTTTGGATCAGCTTGATACCTAGCACATAGACATGTAGCAAACATAATGTCTGGTCTACTAGCAGTTAAATACAGTAGTGACCCGATCATTCCTCTGTAAGCAGTGATGTTTACAGATTTACCATCAGGATCAACATGTAATTTTACTGCAGATGACATTGGTGTAGCAAGGGATGAGCAGTTGGTGAATTCAAATTTCTTTAATAAATCCTTAACATACTTTCCTTGATTTATAAAAATACCAGTCTTGGTTTGCTTTATTTGCAGACCAAGGAAAAATGTTAGTTCACCCATCATGCTCATTTCATAACTTTTAGTCATGAGGTCAGAGAATTCCTTGCACAAGTCATTGTTTGTAGACCCAAATATAATATCATCAACATAAATTTGGACCAATATGACATCTCTCTTATCCTTTTTGATAAATAGGGGGCTGTCAATTTTGCCTCTAACATACCCACATTTAGTTAAGAAAGTAGAGAGAGTGTCATACCAAGCTCTAGGAGCTTGTTTTAGTCCATATAAAGCTTTTTCCAGCTTATAGACATAACCTGGATGCTTGGGATCAGTGAATCCAGGTGGTTGCTTAACATACACTTCTTCCTGCAGCTTTCCATTCAAGAAGGCACTTTTTACATCCATTTGGTATACCTTGAATTTCTTGCTGACAGTAACCTTGTGCAACTAGTCTGGCCTTATTCCTTATCACAACACCATCAGCATCCATCTTGTTTCTGAACACCCATCTTGTTCCAATCACAGATTTCCCAGATACTTGAGGTACTAACTTCCAGACTTTGTTTCTTTCAAACTGAGATAGCTCATCTTGCATGGCAGCTATCCAGTGATGATCAGTGAGTGCCTCATCAATCTTCTTGGGCTCAATCAGTGACACAAAGCTTACAAACAAACAAAAGTTAGCAGTTGCTGATCTGGTCTGGACCCTGGAATATGGATCACCAATAATCAATTGATTATTAATATGTTTAGTCCATCTAGTCATTCGCTGAGGTTCAGCAGTGACTTGATTACCAAGAGATGATCCATCAGGCACATCAGCATTTGAAGTATGATTAATGTTTAAGCTTTGATTTAGACAGTGAGTGTTATCATTTTGATGCAGATGATGAGATGATGATGATGGGATGTCAATTGGCAAAGATGAAGTTCCTGAATCATTCTTAGCTAAAGTAGAGCCAGAAGTGCCTTCAGGGACATCATCTTCCCTTTCAGAATCTGATTTATGAATCTCATGCTTGTCATCACTGATTGTATTAAAAATAAGATATTCATAGTCTTTTGGATCAGTGAGTGATTTATCATAAGATTCATCAAAGGTAACATCCATTGATTCTTCAATACATTCCCTTCTTTTATTATAAACTCTGAAAGCTTTTGAAATGATTGAGTAACCAACAAATATACCTTCATCAGCTTTGGGATCAAACTTTCCTAAGTGATCTCTTTTGTTTAAGACATAGCAGGTACTGCCAAAAACATGAAGAAAAATTATGTAAGGTTTTCTCCCCCTTAGTACCTCATAGGCTGTCTTATCATGTCTCTTTACAATCAGAGACCTATTCTGAGAGTAACAGGCAGTGTTGACTGCTTCAGCCCAGAAATGGGTCTTGAGACCAGCATCTATGAGCATTGACCTTGCTGATTCAATCAAGGTTCTATTTCTTCTCTCTGCAACACCATTTTGTTGAGGTGTTCTTGGTGCAGAGAAGTTTTGAGAAATACCTTTTGAATCACAAAAACTTTCAAGGTCAATATTTCTAAATTCAGTGCCATTATCACTTCTTAAATGTTTAACTGAACAATCATTTAAGTTTTTCATCTTTTTGATAAAGGATATGATTTCCTGTGTTGCATCACTTTTGGCTTTGAGAAAGAATACCCAAGTGTATCTGGAGTATTCATCCACAATTACCAAGCAATACCTTTTACCACCAAGACTGGGAGAACTAACTGGACCAAACAGATCCATATGCATCAGTTGAAAACATTCTGTCACTGAAGATGTTTGTTTGCTTTTGAATGAAGAGCTGTGATGCTTTCCCTTCTCACATGCTGAACATAGCTTGTCTTTGTCATAAGCTAGCTTTGGAAGACCATTTACCAAGTCATTCTTGCTGAGCTTGCTGATGGCCTTGAAGTTCAGGTGAGAGAGACGCTTATGCCATAACCATTTTTCTTCTGAAACGGTTCTGGAATAAAAGCATGTTCCTGATTGTGCTGAGTCCATATTGACTACATATGTATTGCCTTTTCTTTGAGCAGCCAGGACAGCGCTTCCATTGTTTTTGTAAACAACTCCAGCTTCATGATCAAACAGCACTTTATTTTTGGCATCACAGAACTGACTAATGCTTAATAAATTATGCTTCAGTCCTTCAACATATGCCACCTTCTTAAACATAACATTACCATTGGTTAAGACCCCATACCCTCTGGTCTTACCAATGTTATTATCACCAAACACTACATCAGGACCTTTTTCATCCTTGTAGTCACTGAGCAAGGACTTACATCCGGTCATATGTCTGGAACAACTACTATCCAGATACCAAATTGTCTCTCTGAGAATGCCCTGCATCATACACAAACAATTAGTTCAATTGATGAACCCATCCTGAGATGGGTTCATGGTGGTCAGCCTTTGGTTCAGGCTTCCACAGGCTTGCATCAATAGTATCTGAATGCTCACTGATTATTTGTGATTTTGAAGATGATGTAGCTGAACATTCAGATACCTCATGCTGACATACTAATGATGGTTGACTGAATGAAACTTGTGATGATGAACAATCTGATGACACATGCTGTCTACTTCCACATTTGTAGCATTTTTTATTTGTGGACTTAGATTTCTTTGACTTATTGTTCACATTAGATGAAGACTTAGAAGTTCTCAGATTTACTGCCTCATTTTGCTTCTTTGACTTCAAGTCACTGATGATAAGATCATCAGTGACTGGAATGTCAGAAGTGAAGTCGCTGATAGATTCTTGATCATCAGCGATAGTTTTGATAAGAGCTGTACAAGTTGTTGATTCATAAATTTCTAGTTTCTTTAGTTCATCAATATCTGCAGCAATATCATAACTACTAGTAACCTGTGAACTTTTCACAAAGTAATTTGGTTTAGGCTCACTGACAATTGACATTGGTTCAAAGACAAACTCTGAGAATGTTTCATCAGGATTGAATATTTGATCAACTTTGGTTGCATCAGCGTGAGCAGCAGCAGTTTCATAATCACCTCCCAGAATAGCCTTAACTTGTTTTGGGATTTGATTACTTATGCACTGATTCACTTTTAATGCAGATCTACACCATGACTTCATCACTTCATTGAGTTGTGAAAATTTAGTTTCAAACTTTACTTTTTCTTGAATGCATTTTTGATTTGCATGTATTTGTGCATCAAGATCAAGTGTAAGATTTTTTATTTTTAACAAATTTTCTTCTTGAAGTTGAAGTTTAGATGTTAAGTCACTGATCATACATTCTTGCCTTTTCTGAATGTCATGAGCATTTGATAAGTCAACCATCAAAGTTTCAAAGATTAAATCTTTTTTAGTCGCTGATGCAGACTTAAAACAATGTACCTTGTAGAGAGTTTCTGGATCCCACCCAGATGCTGAACATTTCTGAGCTACTTCTTTGATGTCTTCATGGAAAGCAGCATCATCAGCCATTAGGCAGTAATCCTTGTCTAAATAGATCATTGCTTCTTCCTCATCAGATGATGAAGTTGAGTCAGAGTCGCTGACAGATCCTTCTTCACCAATAAACCCTTTATTCCTTTTCTTTGACTTGGACATTTCCTTCAGCTTCTTGTACTTTGTTTTGTACTTGTTGTACTTGTCATTTCTGAAGCTGGGTTTTTGATCAGCGAAAGAGTTGACAGCTTTGGACCTGCATTCAGATGCAAAATGGCCAGGCTTGCCACATTTGTAGCACTCACCTTTTGGTTTAAAATCATCATTTGATGATGCACCAGCAGATCTGTTGAATCTGCTGTTCTTTCTGAAATTAGCAACCATCATGGCCATGTCTCTTTCCAACTTCTCTAGTCCTTCATCATAGCTTGCTTCTGATTGGTCTTCAGTGACACTACCTTCTTCTTCTGCAATCAGTGACTTTGAGCTAAGCTTGGTAAACTTTGCTTTCTGCTTTTGATCAACTTCATCAAGCTCAGCTACAAGGGCATTCGAAATCTTTTGTCCTCCTAGTGCAGCACGAATGTGCTCACTTTGATCAGCTAGCTTCTTAGATTGTTCCCAATTTAGTAAAATTCCATAAACTTGAGTTAGATTGAGAAAATTATAATCATTTCTTTGTCTTATGCATGTTGCAATGGTTCCCCAAGTTTTCCTAGGTAGTAACTCTAGAAACTTTTCAACAATGAATCTCTGGTCCTTTCCTATATTGGCTTTTTCCATTTTATTAATTAAAGCTTGATATCTAGTATAGGTAGATGCCAGTGACTCATTGGGTTCCATAGCAAACAACTCATATTGATGAGTTAGATTTACTTCTCTACAGCGAATTATGTCAGGAGTTCCAATATAGATGTTTCTAAGAGTATCCCACATGTGTTTCGCTGTTGTGCACAATCTAATAGACTCAAACACTTCATCAGGAAGTGCCATGCTTATGTAAATTTTAGCTTGTTTGTCTAGCCTTACCATACGCTTATCCTCATCTGACCATTGTTCCTCCCTTTTAGGCATAACCATTTCAGGTATAGCAGGAGTGGTTGCAGTAGCTGCAACTGCAGGAACAATAGTAGTTGGGGTGTATGGACCATCAATAATAATTGTACAAAGACGATCATCGACAAGATCTAAGAATATCATCATCCTGGACATCCAGGTTTCAATTCTAGATGGATCAAAGGCTGGTGGTTTAGTAGTAGAGCCATTTCCCTTCTGGTACTCAGAATCAACACAGCTGTATTTAACCGATTCCATTGCAGATCTGATTTAATTATATTTAAATCAACTCTGCTCTGATACCAATTGTGAGTCCCTAATCACTATTATGTTAGTGATTATGAATCGTTAACAGTGAGTTAATTGTAGAAGGGGGGGTTGAATACAATTAAAAACTTTTCTGTTTTAATGTGTTAACTTATTTAGCAAGTTTTTAACTGTATTAAAGTGACAGCAATATGAACACAAATATATATAAGTAAGATAAGCAGTTCAGTTGCTGATGCAATACTAGCTGAAAGATAAATTCTTTTATTAATAAAATTTATCTATTGTTGATTGCGGAATAGATTAGCCAAAGCTAATCTAAATCAAACAATACAACTCTTACAAAAGGAGATGAGCAGTAGTGGACAAACACGCTAACTTGCTCACTCGCTGAGGTAAACTAATAGTGGACAAACACACTAATAGTTCACTCGCTGGTGTTGTTCGTATTTTAGACAAACTAGTTACTGACAAACAAGTAACAATACAAACAATCGACACCAAATGAAGTACAACATACTACGCTATTTATAGACGCTGAAATCCTTAATTTCCGGATCTGGAAGGACACGTGTCGCTGCTTGATTGGTGAGGTAGTTGAGATGTGATACATCATGGTTCGACATTCTGTCTTGGGAAATATCACCTTGTACCATAAACCAATCTGATGCTTCCACGTTACTCTTTTCAAGTTACGAGGAACACGTGATGCGCCGTAATAACGCCGAATGTCAACTTCTTATTAAATGCGGCATTTAATGCTGCAGTCACTGATAGATACATCAATCCTCCTCATTCTCGGTGCGAGCTAACATGCCCTAAAGAATGACTTGAAAAGCTAATCTTCAGTGACTTCTTTTATTCAGCAGAAGAAAGAACTTGAAAAGACTTGAAGACTCTCGCTGATAGATGAGTATCAGCGACACACAAAGTTGAGTCTTTTATCTTGATAGGATCTTCATCTACTGGTTGAAGAGATAGGATCAGCGATCATAAACTTCAGCAACAGGAGCTTGACTTGAATCATTTTCTTCATGGAGAGTTCTTTATTGAGTAGGACAGAGACTGTGAATATAAGGCATGATCCGTCACTTCACATTATCAGCGATTAATGACTTCAACAATCTCTTATAATTTATCCTTATGATCTCCCCCTTAATTCTTGTAATCAGTGACCATCTTGAGTTAAGCGATCAGTGACTCAACACCCTTTATAACTCGTTATTGCTGCCCTTTATAACTCGTTATTACTGCCCTTTATAACTCGTTATTACTGCTAGTTCATTTGACAGATTTTTAACGTTTTTCGATCTACTTTCGGGCCTGTTTTCGGATGTCAAAAGTTATCAAACGATTCCAAAATTTTTACACGGTGTTCCCACATATGTCACCTACTTCCAGTATCGTTTTCATGATTTTTAGACATCCACAATATTTTTAAAAAAATCGTGATCAGGCCTGTCCAGAAACTCGTTTTTCTTAACTAAACTTTACAAATCAGTTACTAGATCAGAATCTGTGCATTTTCAAGCGAAGTGTTCTTCACGAAAGTTGTTCTTAACATAAAATACGAAGATTTTACAAGTGGTCTCAAGTGTTTTCGTTACTCGTACGATTTTATACATTTTCTATACCGAGATGTTAAAATCTGTCCAAAATTTATATGTCACTAAGGTTATGTTTTACCTAGTTTTTGTTAAGTTTTCATACATGATCTTTCAAGATATGAACTTATAACATGTTTAAGAGTTAAAAACAAACAAGATTAGTGAAAGTTTAAGTGTTCTTACAAAGTAGTTTAATGAAGGAATCAAAGGAGGTGATGATGATGATGATGTTGTTGTTTGTTCCTTGCTCTTGATCTTCTCCCTTTTTGTAGATGATTTAATGATGATGATATTGGTGGTTTTTGGTTTGCTCTGCCGATTGTTTCACAGAGGAGAGGAAAGAAAAGTTTGGTATCTCATTTATTTGAGTTAGTGATCAAGTGAGGAGGGAGTATGTATCTGTTAAAATGTCAAAGGGAGGCATGGCTCGGTACGAGTTGTGTCTCCTAAATATTTTAGTTTGTGTTAATATTGTAGGTTTTTAACCCGTTAGTTTTGTGTACGGGTCCAATTGTGTGTCAATTTTCGTTCAAATTTCTTAATTGTAATTTGAGGTAATTCCCCAAATACTTTATTATGAATAACGAAAATAATACTTTTATTATTTTCGACCTTTGGGTACATTTTAAAAATTGACGCAGTTTTGTACGATACATTTTAAATAAATTGTATAATGTTTTTATATTATAACAATAATATAAATTTAATAATATTCTTAATTAATAATTTCATATTATTAATTAAACGTTTACCAACGATTGCATTTATTTTTGTCAGTTTCATTCCGATAAGTTTGTACGCAATTTTAATTAATTACGAAATATGTAATACTTTTTGTACAAAAGTGTTGGGCTCCCTAGGCTTATATCACATCGGTAGTTTTTGTTTAAACTTTTGTCAGGAAAGTAGCGTAAAATACACGTGTTTACTATATTAATTGTACTTAAATTTGCGGGGTGTCACAAAACATAAAAGATACCAAGCAGCAAGTAAGATCTATCAAAGTAAATAGTATAAAGGTAGTCAGGTTATTTGTGAGTGACCATACCCGTGTTGAGCAAGTCAATAAGTCTCGGGTCCTGGTCGTCCTCCCTGGTTTTGAGTACGTAGGCTCTTCCTCGAGCATGGTTGTTTTTCAGCTTCGGGCAGTCCTTCCTGAAATGCCCGGTACCATTGCACTCATAGCAGGTCTTGGGTGCTAAGGCATCGGTACCGGTGGTGATTGCTTTGCAGTCCTTGGTCAAGTGTCCAAATCGCTTGCATTTGGTGCAAGGACATAGACCATCATGGTGAAGCTTGCACTTAGAGCAATAGGGCTTGCTTCCCTTATACTCTTTCTTGTCACTAGTGTAGGTTGAGTCAGCCTTGCCGGTCTCAACCTTTTTGTTTGAGGTGGTGGGGTTTCCTTCCCACTTGCGCTTGCTAGGGTTTCCAGCTTTCTTGCGCCGGGCTACCTGGGCCATGAGCTCATGCTCCATACGGATGGCACTTTGGATGGTTTCAGGCTTAGATGAAATAACATTCCCCTGAATACTCTCAGGGAGTCCTTTGATGTACCTCTCAATGCGTTTATGCTCAGGGTCTACCATGGAAGGGCAAAGGAGAGCTAGTTGTTGGAATTTGGTGGTATAACTAATGATGTTAGTTCCTTGAACTGTTAAGTTCCAGAACTCCTCTTTCAATCTCTGGAGTTCTTCATTGGGACAGTACTCATCCCTTAACTTCTTCTTCAATTCTTCCCATGGGAGTTGATATGCAACATCAATCCCAACAGATTGAATGTACGAGTTCCACCAAGTCAGAACACCTTCTAGGAAGGTACAGGTGGAGTAATTGACTTTACAGTATTCAGGGTAGTTGCAGATTCTGAAGACTGATTCCGTTTTCTCTATCCACCTGACTAGTACAATGGCACCTTCCGTGCACTTGTAGTTCAGTGGCTTGCAGTTTAGAAAGTCCTTATAGGAGCAGGGTTTGTTGGCAGGGGCATTGACAACAGTGTCCTCGCTGCCATAATTTGACTGTGCAGCAAGAGCCTGAGCTACACTCTGGCAATGAGTTGAGCGGTTTCAGTATCGCTGTACATGAGTCATCGTGGAGGCATGCTCCTTCAATAGGAGAAAAGGAAAATGTGAGTTTTGGTGTAAGAGTATGATTATCGTAAGTGTATATATAAAGATAATATACAACACAAATGACAATCAATGGCATAGAATAATAAAGCTTGTAATCATTGTACATGCGTGTCCAAAGATTACAAGAGTTGAAATTTGTGATAAGTTTTCAAGAATTTTGTAACATCAAAGTTTGAAATAAAAATGATGTCACTAATGTTCATGGTAGGAAGGATGTGAAATGAGGTTTTCCTTAAAGGTGTAAGATGATGCCGCGGAATAGGTTGTCATTTCTAATGATCCTACGAAGTAAGTAACGGAGGCCTACTCAATGATAGCCTAAATCATACCTATTCCAATTGTTAACTATAACTGTGAAATAATGTTGTGGATGTTAAGGTGAGAAAGCCAGCTGTACTACAACGGTGTGTTACCAAGTATCCTATGCCTATTATTATATATCACATATAATAATTTATAGCTTATTTATACAGGTATGTACTATATATATATTTACATATATATATATATATATATATATATATATATATCCGTCTAGTTGTGTCTAGCATAGACAAGTATGAGTCCCGGTTCTCTCATGGTCAGAGTCAACTAGTGCATTCGTGTTTAACATGACCATTTCAGATCTCACATCATCTTCATTTAATTGTACATAGTTGATCAGGCTATGTTAAATTAAACTTGTATGAAGTAATTCCTGAACCAATCATATCTAATAAGGAATACTGCCTAACGGTCATAGTCTAGGCCCACTACATGCAACCTAGTTCATTATAACCTTAGGCTCTGATACCAATCTGTCACACCCCCTAATTCGGGTTGCGAAAGCGAATCGGGTCAGGGCGTGACTAATCAATAACCAAAGCACAAGATATATAGTAAACGACTCTAAATGAAACGTTTTAGGAAATACATTACAATACAATGCATTACATGAGTTTTCAAAAGTAATAAGTCATATAGATACATCATTAGTGAGTTCGCAAATTGATTCTAAAGATTTTAGTTACATAATCATAGTACAAAAGATAATGCCAGTAAAATCCTCATAAGTGTATGCATGCAACTCGTACTAGCTTAGCATATAAGTAGATCCTACTGGGCATCCCTACTCAAGCTGCGTACCTGAGAATGCATCACTAAAAAGGTCAACCAAAAGGTTGGTGAATCTCACAGGTTTATAGTAAGTAACAGTTTTGAACACAACAAGTAGTAAAAGTAAGTAATGATTACACGTATGCAATAGTTTCGATATACATTGCCATGAGCATCATAGTTGAAGCTTAACAGTAAGTAAGGGTACAATCAAGTACCTAGTAATTTTCCCTCGTGAATGCTAATCCAAAAACATTCATATGAAACGAGTAAGAAACGCCCATTTATACCTGTATGTTCGTGGTAGTGCGTGCTACCCTGGGCGGGGATTGTCAGTCCCAAATGGATCCATTTACTAAAACTCGCGCTTAAGTCGAACACTAACAACTATGATTAAAGGGACTTCATTGGATTAAGTAAAACCCATGCAATCGATATACCAGTAAATCAGTAAGTAAATCAAGTAAGTAATTTCGTGTGTTCGAGTAAAACAAGCAATGCATCTCCCCCAAAATAGTAAAACAGTAAAAAGGGGCCGTGAGACTCACCTGAGTCTAGTAGTATCAAGCAGTAAATCAAGCAATGAGGTTCTCCGAACCAGTGACCTCTAGCGTCCTAAACGCGTAAGGTTAAGTAAGTAAATGGATATCATTAAGATTATCCATGTTAGTTGTCCACTCAACTAGTTAATGTCCATTAGTCTGTTATTTGTAATTGTTCGTATTTGTAGTCTGTCGTTGTGTAAATATGGCCCATTGGTGACGGTGTGTAATAATAATTCAAGTGTTATTATTATGTATTTCATTTCATTGTATATTTGTAAAGTATATTTGTCATATGTTTCCGAGTTATTCCAAATATTGTATTGACGTTAAATCAAGTATATTGTGATATTGTCTTGTTTGAGAAGTCGTTTACGCGAAGTTAGTGTTGAACACTATTCATGAGACAATAAGGATTGTCGGGAATTACTATTCATGAGACAATAGCAAGTGCTTATTCATGAGACAATAGCGATTATCGGGAATCACTATTCATGAGACAATAACATTGTCGGGAATTACTATTCATTAGACAATGAGGTTTGCGACAATGATGTTTACGACAATTATGTTTTATGCGACAATGATGTTTTTTGCGACAATGTCATTGTCGCATAGGTTTCAAAGAGGTATTGTCGCATTAATAAGTTTTTCGTTTTCGTCTAAGTGTTCATCTTCATTGATTTGGTCAAATGGGTTTGGTTTGACTCGAAACTTTTAGGGGAGTATTAAATATGTTAAATGAGCTTTATAAAGTTGTCATTACGTTTTATGGTTAACTCGAAGCGTCGGTTTGGTAAAATGACTAAATCAGTCCCTAGTCCTTATATTTTCATATTTTTGACTCGATAAGTCTCTCGATTTAACCAACTTCTAGTCCGAATCAAGCCTAATCAAAAATCACACATATTTTCATATATGTCTAGTTTATTTCTGCACTTTATGGTATTTTTATATGTTAATTTACTATTTTTAACAAAAATAAATACGAAGAGTGGTCGGTTTTGGTCTGACAGTGAGCTCAGTCCATAGATCGGTTCCTACACAAAATTCCATGGGGATCTGGTAAAAGTGGTTAACATAAAAGTTGTAGCCAACATCTTAACGGTCATTTTTCGTTTAGACTTCGTAAGTTGATTCTTCCTAGAACTCAAGATATGGTCTCGAGAAGGAGGCGGATGTTCCTGTCCGCCGGAACAGTAACGTGCACCTTAACGGAAATATTATTTTAAAATAGCAAACGAAGTCAAAATATTACGAAATTGGTTTCGTTGGAAAGCTAACATCACGAACTACATTTTAGGCTCAAGAAACACATTATTTTATGGAGAATTGATTTTTATATATTTCGTTGAAGTAGATGAAAGTTCCTGGACAGAAAACAAAATCATACATTTCGAGTTTTAAATCGCGTTTCGGTGAATTATTTGGACATTTTATGGTTAAGTGGACATAATAACATGTTAATATAAGTGTTATAAGTAAAATAAAAGAGTGATGAAGTTCCTTACAAAGAAATTGATGGAGGGACAAAGAAGATAAGCCGAGAGCTCTTTTCCTCGCATTTTCTTGATTTTCTGAGTGGTGGCCGATGGTGGCTCTATGGTGGTTGTATGGTAGATGTTTGATGGTGATAGGGGCTGCTGGAACTGAACTATGGTCGTGGTTCTTGAAAGAGGGAGAGAGAGATGAGGTAGAGAAAATAATTGAGGTGAGGTGTGGAATGAATATGATGATGTTGCTTGTTGAAGTCTAAAGAAAGATGGGGAGAGGCATGGCTATAAAATCAGCAGATTTTCAGCTGATTTTGGGGTGGGTCCTACCCCTTGTGGTGTTTAAATCTTGTCTCGAAAGATACGTAATGCTCGGTGCTTGTTTACCCGTTCGTTTAATCATTCGTTTAAACGTTATACGTTATATATAATACATTTCGTTCTCGGTTTGAAACACGATATTTTTAGTAAAGGTTTTAATCAAGTAACCTCTTTTAAGTTACTAAAATAATATTCGAGTTTTCGTCGGTTGCGAATCGTGTGTTTATTCGAATTATGTAATGTTTTTAAACATTATGATTATACGCGTGTAATCACGTTATTTATACTTGAAGTATTTTATCAAAATACTTAATAATAAGTTATAAAAATATAACTTTAGTTTATTTCGTCGGTCGGGCGCGTTTCGTGCAAATTTAGTCGTGTTCGGTTACGTTTTAAGCAAAACGTACGTGTTCGTTATATTATAAACATAATATAAAGTAATAATTTACGTTATTAAATACTTCCAGATCATCTAATAATAGTTTCACCAACTTTCATATTAAGTTTCTGTGTTCTGTCAGATTCGCATATACATGATTATTAAATAATCGTTTAACATTATTATATATATTTATATATATAATACTTGTACACTTTAGTAGTTTGAGTATATAATACTTGAAATAAAAGTTTAAATTTTGATCAAATTTTTGGGTCATTTTTGACCGGGTGTCACAGTATGACCGTGTCATAACGAGGGTGTGACAATCCATGCCTAGAATACCTATCCGGTATGAGTAAATCTACCAATGTGAGGCAATACATGCCTAAGTACGAATTGAGTAAGTGTATGACCACGTCTTATGATAACAAGTAACAGAATAGTATGCCACCTAGCATAGTGTGTTGCCTCCAGCAACATGTAAGTGTAGTCCCACAGAACTATAAGTAAGTATTTATCCAAGTACCGAGTCAACGATCTCGAGTGTAAGCTCGCCGATCCGTTGATGAGTGCGAATCTCGAGTGTAAGCTCGCTAATTCCTTCACTGAGTGCGAATCTCGAGTGTAAGCTCGCCGATTCTGTGTTTTGTATCGCTTTACCGCGATATCGTTTTGTATCACTCTAACCGTGATATCGTTTTGTGCCCACTTTACCGTGGCATCGAACTGTGTTGCTCACAAGCAATGCATGTAATTGAGAGCCGACAGTACTACGACATGCCCGACTAAGTAATTGAAAGCCGACAGTACTACGACATGCCCGACTAAGTAATTGAAAGCTGGCAGTACTACGACATGCCAGACTTAAGTATTTGTGGTTGTATAAGTTTATGTATATCAATATACATAGGTAAATCGTAGATTGCACCACGTGCTCGGGATAATGTATAAGTATATGTATATAAATATATACATGCATATATGTACGTGTATAGGTCTTAGTCAACAACGCATCTCACCGGGTATCATGTAACACATGAGAGTAATTTATTGTATCTAAGTATGTATATACAATACTTAGATATTAAGTGTAGCACAAGGAACCTAGGTATGTATAACCTTCACCTATCCGTTTTATATTAGTATAAAGAAACTATACTAACGTATGTTACTATCGCATACTCCTAGCCTACAGCTCAGCAAGTATGTTGTGGTCTTTGGACATGTTCACTTAAGTACAAGTCCATTCGAGTCATCCTGGAGTGTATAGGCAGTCTTAGTTCCTAAAAGAAGAACTAATCCTGTATAAAGTCTAGTTGTTGTTCAGTGTATGTAGGACTAACCAGTTCTAACATATTTGATAATATTGTCCCGCGATAATATGGCCTGTGAATAGTGATAACTTAAGCAAGTTATGGAATGGTAATTGTCTTTCAACAATCTAGCAGTGTACAATGGTAACCTATCTCGGTTAAGTAGTGATATTGTTCTACAACAATATGATGGGTGTAATTCTTAAGTATTACACATTTTTTATTACATAACGGTAATATAGATAAGTGAGAATTATAAAAGTTTATCATTATAATTCAAAAGCAGTAGTTGTGCATGCGTCTCACCCCGAAAACAGTAAAATAGTTGAAAGAGTTGGGCTATGAACTCACCTGTGAGTTGTCAGCGATCCTACGATACGTGTGTTGTCCGAATGGTAACCTCTCTAGTGTTAAAACATGTGAGGTTATATAAGTAAGTGGTTTGTCAGCCTGTATAAACTAGTTTTTCGAGTATTCATTGTTGTTTGAGTTTTAGAAATCGTGTACGGGGGTCTAGGGTGTGACAACTCTCCAAATTAGGTACTGATTAACCTTTAAGCATGTGCATTCTTACGCAAATTTCCTGATTAAGTTTTAAACAAAACTTTTGATGTGATGTAAGCCTAGCAGCCCAGTACTTTTAAACAAAAAGTATTACTAATACGTAAGTATTTAAAGTCGCGTACAAATGTATCGGAACGAACTCGACAGAAAAATACAGCAAAAGTTGATGACACAATATAATTAATAATTCAATTATTAATTACGAGTACTATTGTATCTATAACATATAGATAAAACGAGTTAAATATACGTTTAACATAAAACATATTATAAAACGAACAGAAACAGTTTTTAAAATGCACCCAAAGATCAAAATGAGAAAAATTCAAATTTTCTCATTCATTCGAAAACATTTGGAACATTACCTCAAAATATGAACCCGAAATTCGACTGAAATTTGGCACCCAATTGAATGGTAGCAGTCCAATGTACAAATTTGTAAAACAGTCTAAAATAATGAAAATCTCATTTTTCTAAATTTAAATAACGAACCAGGAGAACATCTACAAAATAAAAATATAAAAAGTTTATTTTTATATTGCTATAATTATACCCGTACTCGAAATCAATGTACCAAAAATGGTCACCAACCTCAATTATTTGAGGAGGCAACCTCCTGTTTCAAAACCCATACTCCGTATCAGATTTTATATGTCTGTATTTTCTTTCACTTGATCACTTTCATCATCACCCATATTTTCTTCTTCCTCTCTCAAACTAAAACACACAAGATCAGAACTCAGCAAGCAATAGCAACAACATACTAGTTGAAGTGGAAGTAACATAAACATAAAAACTTAACAATAAAATTCATCTTCATCATCATCATACGTATCATCATCATCTCCATCATAGAACCATTGTAAGGAATCCTTCAAATTTTCTTTAACTACATTTCAATTTCGTCATATATAATATGTATATATATCATAGTCCATGTATATGACTTCATAATTTGAAGATTTAAAGTGTTTGTTCTTGAAATGGATTTTTAAGAAACCAAATTTAAAGATACAAAATTTATATGTAAAACTTGTCGAAACATGATAAAATGTTATATATTGTTGATATTAAACATATGAACACTGAACTCACTCGAATTATAGCTAAAAATCACTTAGAACTCGAGTTGCAAACCGCAAAAACAAAACAGAGACGAACTGAACCAGAACCAAGCTGAACCGATCGGTTAGCCTAAGCTAGCCGATCGGCTATACCCTTAGAGCCGAACGGCTCTCATCACAAAGCCGAACGGCTGGGCCGGACTAAAATGCTTAATGGGCCGGGTGATGTGGACTGGACCGAAACGAATAATGGACTAATTAAAATGGACAGGATCGAGTGGGACTTGGATTGGGCCGGAACCTCCAGCCGAACGGCTGAAGGCCCAAGCCGAACGGCTGGCCCAAGCCGATCGGCTGGGCTGGGCTGCAGACTGGGCTTTGGTCGCGAGCTGGGCCAGACATTTCTTAGGCTGAGACTTTGGGTTTGGACCGAGAATTTAAAAAAAACAACTGAGTTAAATTAAATAAACGGGCCATTGGGCCGTGTGCTTGTGTTATGGGCCTAACAAATTGGGTTTAACCCAACGGACCCTAAAACATTTCAAACATAAAACGTGACCCGATTCATTTAAAGGAACAAAAAACTATAAAACGAATGATGAAATTTTATAATGTTTTGATATAAACGAATGTCATAAATTTTGATATACATATATATATATACATACGACATTGATGACTATATATTTTTATATATACGTAAATGAAATATATGTTTAACAAACGTACGATCTTGTAAAATACGACAGGTATATATATATATATATAACTATTATATATGTGCGATCGAAACAAAAAGATATTTATATATATATACACACAACTATAATATGTATATGTATATACAAGCGACAAGTACTACAAAACTCGAGAAATATTACATATATTTCAACATGTTGTCATCAACAAATTACACAACTAATGCGATTATGAAATAAACAATTTCTTCAAACAAATGAACCATTAGCATAAGTTGATCAAAACAAATCAAACGTACTTTTGATAATACATTTATTGTATATAGGTTAACACACCTTGGGCAATTATCTGTCAGCTGCTAGCTTCATACCGAGCAAACTACAGTGAGTTTACAGCTCCTACTTTTAAATGTTTTCTGCTTTTAAACACAGGGGTGTTAAACATAGAAATTGCATGCCAAGACATGCAATCAAACTATAAATGCTTTATTACTTTTATACAACTGTTGATTTTTGATATTACATATTCTCTATTATGTTGGGAATTAGACAAAGTATCCTAGTACGGACCCAGACTTGGAATGTGTGCATGAAAAGACCTCATGACATGCTACTGTAACCATTAGCTAGGTGACTCTAGCCACTGAGTATACGGATAGTACTATTGCCATGACGACCCTCCTACGGTGGAGCGTATACTTAAATGTCCGTTCTGGCAAACAACATAAGTTCTGGTTGTGGTTTGGTTATAGGGTTAGGTCGCGCTACTTTAACTTGTGAGGTTTAGCTCACCTCACAGGGGATCATAGTCTGAGAAAATTCCCACATACTTTTAGGAAGAACGAATCCTACAACTGTTAAATACCGGAAAACATACCGGTAACATATTTTACACTGGTAAACGACCAGTAACACATTTTGGGATGACATCACACATAAAACTATACTTTTGGGTAACAACCTTACATAACTTGTATTTTATAAATGAACAACAATTCATTTATACTGACTTGGTTTAATTAACCACATACATATACAAACCTGTAAATTCACTCAACATATTTGTTGACGACTTTCTCTATGTTTTTCAGAAAATTAGCTGGGTAAGTAATCACATGCATTCAGGATGGACAACCCTGGACTACTTAGGATGCCACACACTGTTGGGACCGCTTTTGAGGATTTCCTTCGTATAACTGCAGACATTGCAGTCATACTTATGAAATCTTGTTTTAAACTTATGTATAATTGTTAAAACTAAAATGTTTTAAACTCTACTACTACTGTTACGACTTACATAGTCGTACTACTTTTGTAATAACTGTTAAACTTGGCATCCTTGTTAAATAAAGTTGTACGATAACCATATGCTCTGAGTATGTATGTAATTATTGGTTAAATTACTGTTCGCAGCCTTGCCACGTCATTAAGGCTTCCGCAAACTAATCATAACTAATTGTAATTACCGTTTGGCGGGGTGTGACACAGGGGCAGCGCCCCTGGTAGCGGGGTCCAAGGGGTGGTAACCCCAGGCGGGGTCCAAGGGGCAGAGCCCCTGGCTGGGGTCGAACTGCCAGGTCAGCTTGTAAAATTTTTATTTCTATTATGTTACTTTGGTGAAAAACGCATCTGAAAATTTAAATTCGGAAAAATTAACCAAGTCTGGCTGCGGACTGAAATGGTGTTGCGAACTGAGTTCGCGGAGCAAACTGAGTTTGGTTTCGCAAGGCAGTAAGCTGTGAACCGAATTGGGTTCGCAGCACCAGGTTCGGCTCGCAAGTCAACTCGCATCTCAACTCGCAGGTCAGTTCGATTCGCAGATTGACTTCGAAGTCGGTTCGGTTCGCAGGTTTCGGTTCGCTTCGCAAGACGAACTGGGATCTGGGATCTCAGTTCGCAGGACGAACTAATGCGAGTTTTGAAGTGGGTTTCGATTTTTAAAACATTTTTGATGGTTTTCTTGGACATAATCAGTTGATATTATACATGATGTTTTAAGCATTTCTAACACGAAAAGTCAACTCGCATCTCAACTCGCAGGTCAGTTCGATTCGCAGATTGACTTCGAAGTCGGTTCGGTTCGCAGGTTTCGGTTCGCTTCGCAAGACGAACTGGGATCTGGGATCTCAGTTCGCAGGACGAACTAATGCGAGTTTTGAAGTGGGTTTCGATTTTTAAAACATTTTTGATGGTTTTCTTGGACATAATCAGTTGATATTATACATGATGTTTTAAGCATTTCTAACACGAAAAGTTAAAGAAAAGTGGGGGGGGGGGGGTTCTTACCGAGATAAAAAGTGACGGATCGAGATGATGAAGATGAATCATGATGAAGATGGTGATGATTTGTTGCTGTTGTTGTTGATTTGTTGTTGTTGTTGTTAGTTTTCGGTTGTGAGATCAAACCGAGAAGGGGAGAGAGATAGATGGGTGTGTTCGGTGTTTGTGATAAAATGGGGGAAGTGAAGATTTCAGGATTTTATAAAAGGGGGAGGGCTGGGTTCGTAGCCCATGGGCCGACCCATTTGGGTCTCGTGTTCGTGTTATTTCGTTACCCGATCATATAAAAATGTATTATTTTCTATTCTAAGAATTTATTAATATTCTTTCGAAATGTTTTCGAGTCGAAACACTTTATAAAAATAAAATGTTTGTGTTAAAATTTTATAACTTATTTTTGCACTGTTTCCATTTAGTATAACACTTTTTTAAATGAAACGAAATGTGTTTAAATGTTTTTTGAGTAAATAAATATCGTTCGCATTATATATATCTACATATATAATTTTGAATATTTTGGTTTTAGATGCGTACAAAGTACGAATGTTTAAAGTTTAAATTGGGCACAAAAATTGACCTTTTTGACCAGGTGTTACAAATATTGACCATGCTATTAAGGAGAACTTGGAGAAATTTAAAAGCAAGGACATTTTTCCCGAGATTCAGCACGAGTCCATGCTTAGGCTTGTAAACTGGAGTTCAACATCAAGTTTGAATTGGAAGAACTAGGTGACAAATCCTCAAAATATATATTTGGACTAGTTTGAATTTGTATTTGGGCGACATTGGCCCTAAATGTACATTACAAAAAATATATCATTTTATCACCTTTTTTTTCTCCACACTTTTGGAAAGTGTGTAAAACTTTATGACAAAGATAAAAATTTTCACACTTACATATGTAAGAAAGAAAATTTGTAACACATGATATTCCCAAACAAGAGAAAGTGTAAATAAATTGTGTGTTACAAATGATTTTTCACATTTAAGTATTAACAAGTTGTGATTTCCACACTTTTAAGTGTTAACCTTTTTTTCCTCACACTTATATGTATGTGAGGATTGTGGTGATTTTCACACTTATTAATGTAGCAATTTTCAACATAATTATAAGTGTGAATAATCTAACATAATTTCACAATTTTTAAAAATTATGGAAAAAGAGTATAAACAAATGATATATTTATTGTAGTGGCATTAAGTGGCTCTCTCGTAGAGCCATTTTACAAATTTTGCTCAACATTTATAAAGCTTTTCTTATTATTATTATTATTATTTTAAAAAAATCCGAGCTGCAGATAAAAAACATGGACTACAATAATAACATGCTATAAACGGGCTGGTGGACCGATCTATCTATTGCACCGGTTATTATGATTAGTTTAGGCTTATTTGTACAAGTAGTAAGCCCATTCACACATTAAAATTTTTATACTGATAGCTTTTTCCAGGAAGATAGAAACAGAATTTGAATACCTTTTTTTGGAGTAGATTACATTTATCGTGTAATATGTTATTCATTTCACTTTGAATTAAGGAACTGAAATCGCAAAAAACCGAAGCAAGATGAGAGTGAAATAGATGACATACCATATATAGTATATATGGAGAATGTATTTTACTCATATTTTTATCTTGTGTTAGGTTTTTCTAATTGAAAACTCATGTAGAAGAATAACTAGTATACAGTTTAGTCTCTAAACTTGATAGGTAGGCCTCACTAACTAAGGCTCAGTCTAATTTTGCTGTAAACTTATGTTAAAAATTACAGGCGTTTAGTAAACTATTTCCATTTCTTTTAGTTCAAAAATTGGAAAATTTGTTCTAACTTGAGGTTTTTCGGAGAAGTTTTCTAAGAAGGTGGAAATTTTGAAATTTATGATTCACTACTACAAAAAATACATTAAGAAACCTTTTAAAAGCCCCTATAGAAACCTTTTGTTCAAGAGGTTTCCTTGACTACAGGTTTCAACTAAAGAAACCTATTGACAACATGTCTCTATAAAGATATATAAACCAATTTTTTTTTGAAAACAACCTATCTCTATTCTTTTGGTTTGGGAATGTAATAACAAACTTAACACAAAGAAACGACTTGGTTATTAACCAACAAGTCTGTATTCTATTTTTTTAAAATAAAAAATATGTTTCACATATTTATCATAATTACCAATTTTTAATCCAAAAGACCTGCTATACGAAAATTCAAAAGCTAATGTTGTACAAATTTCAAACTAATATATGTAATGTATAAACTTTCTAAACAAACATAACAAATTACATATACATATCTAACATATATAATGGATAAGTTTAACAATACTTCTCTAGAAAACAACATATATCTATACAACAAATCATAGTTTATTGGTCTACAAAGGAAAATACATCACTTAATATTCAAACCATACCATCTAACTTCAAGTTCACATATGGTCTTCTATCAATCGGTAATGCTCTGAACATTAAGTCACTTCTCGATCCCTTAAAGCACAGAGAGTAGTTGATGGAGTTTTAATGTTCAGTTCAGTATTCAGTTGAATACCGAACAATAACACTGAAGCTGAAAAATGAGGTATTGGTTAATCTTGAGTTCAGTGTTCAGTTGATTATTTTATTATTATTTTGTTTGCAAAAAAAATAAAAAAACAAAATACATCAAATAAAACAAATATAAATAACATAATTAAAAAAAAAAAACGTTTAAGTAATATGTTTAGAAAGTTTGGCCCATTTTGTAGGTGAATATTAGTTACCAAATTATAGATGGGCTTGGCGGATATTTATTTTCTTTTTATCAAAAAAAAACCTAGCTGCCCTCTTCTTGGTCCTCGTTCTTCTCCGTCCGCCTCTTTTTTTTTCCTTCTTCATTATTATTTATATTTGTCGCACCCCCAAATTATGATGCGAAAACGGGTCGGTTCAGTTTGGGGCACGACTGATCAAATATCAAACACACAAGGTATACAATGAACGACCCTATATGCGTCGTTTTACAAATACATTGATATTATAAAAGTTTTACACTGTTATAATATCGTTTACAAAAGCTCTTGAGCTAAAATGGTAGAGATTTTATGGCATAACTAAATTATACAAAATATAGTAATGCATGACAATCTCTTGATGTCTGAATGCAACTCGAGCTAATGGGCATCCTGAGTGAGCAGACCTACTGCTGCTTTGAACCTGAGAATACATGCTAAAATGATCAGCTAAAAGCTGGTGAGCTCACAAGTTTAATGATAAAGTGTATTGTATGAACCGCAAGATTTAAGTATGAATATTTGTAATTAAACAAATAAGTAATTGATGAATGATGTATATATTGCCATGAGCATATAGTCCGAGGTTAACTGAGGTGTCAGGATCATAATTAAGTGCCTGAGCGAGGGTGCCTCTATTCGTGTGCCTAATCAACACACGTATGAACAAATGATAATGCGTCCGTTTGACCAGTCAGTGCTTGCTGACCCGGATGGGGATTGTCAGTTCTATATGGTACCATACACTAACATTCACGCTACAAAGTATTACCAAACTATGCTTGGAGGATTTAAAAGATTAGATGATAAACTCATGCAGAATATAACGATATTTGATACTTGCGTTCACATGTAAAACAAATCAAGCATGTATTCCCACCCCTGGGTTAAAAACAGTAAAGTGAGGGGCTATGAGACTCACCTGAGTCTAATGAGATGCTATCAAGCACAAATGATGGTTTACAAGAGAATTGATGTCGTCTCCAACGACTAAAACCTGCTGGGCGTCCTAAACGCGCAAGGTTTTAATGATTAGATGTGGAAACCTGCTGGGCGTGTTAAACGCGCAAGGTTTTAAATGATTAGAGGTCTCAACAGACCATCCATGCTAGTGTTCTGTTAACTAGTTATGTCCAAATTGATTTGGTTAATGTTTATATTTGAGTTTGTGAAAAGGTATACGGCTCGTTGGTGACGGTTTGTAATAATAATTTCAAACTATTATTATTATACATGATTTGTTGTACTTATAAATGTATATGTGTTTCGTCTATAAGTCGTATCGTATAAGTTTAGTTGTTACTCAAGTTCGTTATATCCGTTACATTTTATTTTTTAAGTTACGAAATTTGGTACGTGTTCAAAAACTGAAATATGCCATTTTCGACCCCTAGACGACCCCGAAAGGCCTAAAACCGCCTAGGCTATAGTACATAGCCTTGATCATTGGGCCATTTTCGAGTGCCCGTGTGACTTTTAGCCCAATCCGTTATAATAAATTTTTCATCGAGAAGCTACCCTGAAAACACTTGTGAAATTCTTTGGCATTTTTACAAAAACTGTTCTGTTTGAGTATTCCAGCCGTTCGGCTGTGAAGGTCCAGCCGTTCGGTTATGGAAGACCTAGCCGTTCGGTTATGAAAGTCCAGCCGTTCGGCTATGGAGAACCTAGCCGTTCGGCTAAGGAAACCTAGCCGTTCGGCTCAGGGACCAGTTTCAGGTCTGTTCGCGAAATCAGTTGGGAAAACGAGTATAGGTTCGATTTTTGGACATAATCTACTTGATAGAACACTAATACATGATGATATATGTTATTTAAACACGAAATTTTAAAGAAAATAAGTAAGTGTTCTTACTTATGAAATTTTGGAATTGAAAATGGAGATGAAGCTTGGTGATGATGATGAAGAAGATGATGATGATGATCCACAGTTGGTGCTGCTGCTTCGTTGTTGATTGTGGTTGATGTTGTTTTTGATTTGGGTTTTTGATGGTGTCGAGAGGGAGAGCCGAGAGATAGAGATGAAGAGATGGAGAATGGTGAAGATGAAATGAAGGAGAAGAAGTAGGCTGACCAACTCCAATTATTGGAGTTGGTTGGCTCCCACGCGTAGCACAAAATACTCGTGTTTTTGTACACGATCGATAACTAGTATAATATTTTCAAATGATAAATTTCTAAAAATGAAATCTTATATACTTTTAATCGTATATACTTTTTAGTGAGATATAAAAATATATCTTTGTTTTAAGTTTGAATGACGGATATGGTTCAAATGGTTTCGTCGCGTTTGAGTAAGATTGAATAAAACGAATATGTTTTATTTTTGTCTAATGTAAATAATAATTATTATTTCCAATAATAATACATTATTTATAAGTTTTTGTCGCGAATGTTTTTACTTTGTACTATACGAATACTTTATATATTATCGAATTAATATATAATAAATACTGAGTATATTAAATAATAGTTTCATATTACTTAATATTTGTTTTCACCAACGCCCGTGTAAATGAATCGGATTTTGACCGATTTGAAAATGCACGATTAAATTTAATCGCGTACTGATATATATTCAACAATATATATATTGATACATACAATTAGCCTAATACATAGTACTAATTACATGTATTTCGAAATGATTAGGAACTAATAACTAGTCCTAATTTGACGGGTGTCACAATATTCGTGTAAATATAAAGGAAAAATAAAGAAAAAAGCAAAACGTTGCAAGCAACAACGTTTAAAACTCGACGTTGGTGGTGAACAGTGAGGATGAACGGCGGGAGGGAGTGGAGAACGGAGGGATCCCCGTTCATCGCCACTACGTATGCTCTTATGCACATCAAGTTCCATCTTTTCAAGATGTGTACCTCAGCGTTCTTGATCTCTGCAATCACTAAATTGGAGACACAATAAAGTAGCAAATATGCATACAGCAAGAATATTACCATTAGACCATCGCCATGGAAATAAAGTTGATATAAGATCAATGCTAGTGGGAAGAAAATCTAGACAAAATTACATGGTTCGTCCCTGTGGTTTTCACAAAATTACACCGGTCGTCCCTGTAAGTTTTTTTTGGCATTGATCGTCCCTGTCATTGCACGTTCTTTCACTGGCAGTCCCTTTCCCTAACGGGAGTTAATTTTTCCCGTTAAATGTCGTCACGTGCACGGCATGTGAGGGTATATCGGTAATTTCTCTCACCCTTTCTCATTTGATATGCCATCCACCACCACCACCACCAACCTCACAATTTCATTGTTTTGGCGCCCGATTATCAAACTCCCCTTTCACTTCACCAGTTTCAATCGATCGATTCAAACCCTAGCTAATCTTGCACAATTATTTGTCACATGCAACAATGGTATCGAAGTTATATACTATACAAGCAACAAATGTTGACCTCGATTTGGATACACTATACGGTATGAGCAATCCGTAGTAATTCCAGTATTATTGTGTGAATTAAATTTTGTTTGAAACTAGAAAATGTAGAATTTTGCTGTGACAGGTCGATATCCATCTCAGTTTTCGATTAAGCTGCATCATGGTGGAGCTTTTACCAATCCACCAGGGAGGAGGTACATCAATGGTAAGGTTACTTATGTTGATGCCATTGATATTGACACATTTTCTGTCCTTGAGACTAATGATATGTTAGAGGACTTAGGGTATGATGGTTTCAGTATTATGGTTTACCATTTTCAAAGACCATATACCATTTTAGACTATGGGTTGGAGCCTTTAGGGACTGATATAGACATTCATAATTTGAGCCAGTATGTGGGAAGGCATAAGGAGATTTCTGTGTATGTTGAGCATGAAAAAAGTCCCTTGATAAGCCATTACAGTCCAAACCAAAATAAGGTAGTAATACGGGAACTTCAAGATGATGTGCCACAACAGAGTGTAAGTGAACCAAAGGGTGTAAAGGGGAAAAAGGTTGTTCATAAACTGCCTAGTGCCAAGAAGAGACTCCAACTAGAATGGACTGTGAGTGACCCAAATGTGAGTGGAAAAGAACCAATTGTTATTGAAAGTCAACCAATTGTGAGTGAGAATGATCCATCAGTTAGTCAAAGTCAACCAATTGTAGGTGATAGTCCACCAACAGTAATTGATATGAGTCAAAATGATGGTGTTGATGAAAACAAACCAGTTTATATTAGTGACAACACTAGGTTTGGTGATGCATTAGACAATAATTTAGAACCTATGTCAACAATGATATAAATGGCCAAGGTCAATGTTCACAAAATGTTAAAAAGTCTGCGGGGCCCACAGAAAAGCAAGTGTTGGGTGAGAGAGTGAATGAGGATGTCATTGAGCCAATTAAAAGCAAGGGTAAAATGGTAAAAAAAATAATAAAGAAGGCAAAAGTGACAAAACCTGCTAGGGAATCTTTGAAAGGAAACAAGAAAAAGAAGAGTGTGGATAAGTCTAAACCTGTAGAAAAAAAGAAAAGGAAACCCAAGAAACTTGACTGTCCTTGGGTTATACAAGTTTCTAAGCTAGCAGGAAAGGAGACATGGGAAGTGAAAACATTTAAAGAGCATCACAAATGTCTACAATCAAGGGAGATCAAACAATGTACTTCACAGTATTTGTCTACTAGGCTAGTTGAGCAGCTTGAAAGCAACCCAAAGATTCCACCAAAAGCAGGTCATAGCCAATTTGAAAAGGATTTGGAGTTAAATGTTTCAAAGATGAAGGCCTATAAGGCAATGAAAAAGGCAAAAGAATATGTTGGAGGTGATTTCACAAAACAATATGCATACCTTAGAGATTACATAGAGGAATTGAGGAAAGCAAATCCAGACACAACAGTAAGATTGGATGTTGAACCAGGGAATCCTAAGTCAAAAACAAGGGTGTTTAAGAGAATCTATATCTGCTTGGGTCCATTGAAAAAGGGGTTTAAAGAAATGAGAAGGGAATTGATTGGTTTAGATGGGGCACATATGAAAGATCCAACTACTGGTCAACTTTTGACTGCAGTAGGGGTTGATAACAACAATGGTATCTACCCAGTGGCTTTTGCAGTTGTAGAGAAAGAGAACTACAATGCATGGTGTTGGTTTCTTGAG
Organism: Pseudognaphalium luteoalbum; assembly: GCA_963422505.1. Classification (NCBI taxonomy): domain Eukaryota; kingdom Viridiplantae; phylum Streptophyta; class Magnoliopsida; order Asterales; family Asteraceae; genus Pseudognaphalium; species Pseudognaphalium luteoalbum. Next base: position 58,776,940 of record OY730196.1, read on the forward strand.
GCTTTGGGTGCAGATCTTGGTCTGGATAGCCACTCCAACTTCACTTTCATGAGTGACAGACAAAAGGTACATCTTTACTTATATACATGGACAAAATATACATGTTTGATATGTGGTTTAATCAAGTACATACCATTTAATGCTAGGGTATTCTGCAAGCATGTGCAAAGCTATTCCCACAAGCGGAGCACAGATACTGTCTCAGGCATATCCACCAGAATATGAAGTCAAAGTGGAATGGTGAAGCATACAAGAGATTGTAGTGGAAGTGTGCTACAGCCTCAACAGTTCCACATTTTGAAGCAGCAATGCAAGAGGTAAAAGAGTTCAATGAAGCTACTTACAAATGGCTTGCTAGAATTCCACCTCAATCCTGGGCAAGAAGCCATTTAAAGGTATGTTTTTTATAGTTCTTGAAAATTAATATTGATGTGAAGGAATTTTACTAGTATTTAATTCTATACACTTATTTAATACAGGAAGGGCAGTGTCTGATGTTCTGTTGAATAATATGTGTGAGGTACTTAATAGGTGGTTATTGGATGGTAGGGATAAGCCTATCATATATTACTTGTTTAGAGTTTTGTAGGGAATACTTGATGAAAAGAATAGTCACTGTTAGGAAAGTTTTAGCCAAATGTGATGGACCATTAACACCCACTGCAAGTAGATTGTTTGAGGCCATCAAGACAGAAGCAGGGAAATACACTGTAACTTGGAGTGGTAGTCAAAAGTACCAAGTCAATGATCCACACAATGATCAGTGTGTTGTTGATGTTGGGGCTAAAATCTGTGCATGTAGGAGATGGGAGATCACAGGTATGCCTTGTAAGCATGTTGTTGCTGCAATTTGGAACATGGCTATTAATGGGTTAGAGGTTGGGATTCCAGAAACTTGGGTGCATCCAGTGTATTGGTTGGACACATGGAAGAGGGTATATAGTCATACCATTAATCCAGTCAATGGAAGGTCAATGTGGGCTAAGTCAATGGTGCCCACAACTTTACTTCCACCATTAAGAAATACTCAACCTGGTAGGCCAAAGAAGAATAGAAGGAAAAGTGCAGATGAGTTAGAAAGCATGAACAAAGATGGTAAATTGTCAAGGGCAGGTAAGGCTGTTAGTTTTGGGCATTGTGGTCAGTTTGGGCATAATCGAATAGGGTGCAAATCAACTGGTGTCTCTGTCAAAAGAAGGGCTGCTGCAACAGATTCTGGAGCCAAGAAGAAGGCAAGAGCAGAACCAAGTGGAACAAAGGAGTGACTATGGTCTTCAATGTCTTTTGGTTATTGGTGTTATGTATTTTTCAATCAACTTTCATGTGTAATGTGTAATGTCAAGTAATTTGGGTACTCTACACTTGTTTTAAGTTAAATGTGTATTGTAATGTCTTTTGGTACTTTGTGTTGGTTGTTATGTAATAAAATCCAGGTTGGTTGCTATGTAATCAAACATGTTGGTTGTTATGTAATCTCAGTTTGAATGTATTCTGCTCTTACCACATTTTCTAGTCCATTTTTTTACCAAACTAAGTTCATTACATTACTTACCAAATTACATAACGCATTCTATTGCATTTTTGACCATAATTGGTACATATTACATAACAGACTACACCAAAAAGTCTTCTGCAACTATACCCTAAAGAAACACTACTACAATTCTTCCCAAAATAAACACTACTCCAATTCCAGTAGTGCTAAATACTACTACACCTAATTCTTCCATTTCAAGGTCCACTTAACATACACTGCAAATGATACCCAGCTGCAAATTAACATGAATTTGAACATGCTAGCTTCACTTTTAGCTTCTTTCACTTTCTCTTCGAGCAGATTATTGGACCTTAATAATCCAGGGATAATATCCACAGCTCGCAAGAAGGGAGTGAAAGGCTAGTGCTAGTGCTCTAGTGCTTCAGACTGAGCACACATGGGTGGATCATACCAGTCTATAAACCTGCAAATAGACCACTAAAACAAAAAAAACGGGATTACATTTTCTATTCGATTTGAACTCAAATGAAAAGAGGCTCGAAATTAAACCATACCTTTTGAGGACAACTATAGAATCGACGGCCGGGATTTTGTGATGTCCACGAAGTGCGAATTATAGATTGCCTTCCACACCAACAATTCACCATTTCGATGTTGACGATTGTAGGAATTTGATTTTAGGGTTTTAATGAAATGGGTGAAGTGAGGTGAATTTATTGGTTGATTTGCAACGGGTATGTAACGGGTCAAATTTGGTGGTGGTGGATGGCGTATCAAATGAGAAAGGGTGAGAGAAATTACAGATATACCCTCACATGCCGTGCACATGACGACATTTAACGGGCAAAATTAATTCCCATTAGTGAGAGGGACTGCCAGTGAAAGAACGTGCAATGACAGGGACGACCAATGCCAAAAAAAACTTGCAGGGACGACCGGTGTAATTTTGTGCAAACCACAGGGATGAACCATGTAATTTTGTCGAAAATCTATGCACAAACTACACACAAATGCAACAATGGAGTGCAATGAGTACATACATTTAAGTATATTGTCTCACTTTCAAGTAGTCAAGTATTTTATACTTACTGCTACATTATACCAGAATTTCAGCACAATATATTCCGATATAGCTACTTGAGGTATCATTTCCAAAATCTCATGATTAAAAGCCACCAGAGAACCTGGAAATAGAACTGCCAAAAACACAGCAAAGTACTTAGAGGGTTTTTGGGGTAGCGTTAGAAGAAGGCTTTTTAGCTTTTGTGGTATCATAATGCAGAAAAGCTCTATCCAATGTTTTGAAAACCGGTTTTTGAATCGGGTTCAGATACCCTCATGGTTACGGTTCAACCGGTACCCCAAAACCGGTCAAAACTGGACCAAATTAAAAAAAATAAATTAAAAAATCGGGCAAAACCGGATTTGACTGCCGATCCGTTGACCAGTCAACGGAAGCCCAAAACCGGTTCCATCCCGGCCGAAAACTTCAAATTTCCCGGTTCAACCGGTCGGACCGGGCCGGTTGAACCGGTTTTCAAAACATTGCTATTTTAGTATTTGGGTATATGCAGCTTTTCCCTATTTTAAAGGGTTAAAAAGCTAAAATGCCAGGATTTTGAAGATTTTAATTAACGCAGAAGCTAAAAGCTTAACGCCACCCCAAACACCCTCTTAATCAAATCAGCAATAAGATTTATTTTCTAAACAACTTGTTAACTTACTCACAATAGAAGAAAAAAATTCAGGAATGTACAGGACCTAGGAATAGCAGTAGTGGATATAGTCTAGTCACAAGAAATCGAACAATTGTTTAGATAGAGGGAAATTCAAAAATCATGTTTCTAATACATTATGCAAGGTCTAGATTGAGGGACTCTATCACGTACTCCTGTCACACCTTAAACAAGTGAACCTTTTATTACTTCATTATAATAATATTAATAATTAATAATATAAACAAACACAATGGAGAAAACACCACAAGTGAACCTTTTATTACGCCGTTAGAATAATATTAATAATATAAACAAACACAATCGAGAAAGTCAGAAAACACCAATTGAAGATTACCTACATCGTATATCAGTCTCTAATCACCCTGCCCCAACTTTAAATGGTCCTAGGTCCTGTAAAATTTGATTGACATAAAAGCCTTTTTAAAGACCTTCATAAAGTTTCATAACCATTGATGGAGTAAAAGTGTGGTTAAAGAAGAGACATTTAAAATTGGGTTCATTCTGAAATGGGGTTCTAGACCAATGTGCACTACTTATGTTTTGAGTCTAGTTTATACATAATCGTTTAACTAGTTGTTTTCAATGGTGTTGAAAAGTCAACAACATTCAAGAAAAATTACATGAGCCTAAACTAGTCATTTACATAACCAAATTATATCAGATCTGAAAACGCACAATTAAATCCATACAAACAATTAGAATGATATATAAATCTATTCCATTCATACATGTCAATATTTAAAACATTACAATAGCAATTATATATTTATATGACTAGAAAGATTATATCTTTGGGTCTAAATTATACAACAATGTAAATCCTAAAAATGAATAAAACAATTACTGATTTCTTGCTAGTGGCGTCGCAATGGAGGAGGTGACGTAGTGGAGACAAAGCGAGACAGTAATGTGGTAAGTGGCGAGTTATGAATGGAAGTTGTAACCCCCCAAATTTACTGTTTGACGGAAGCATACTTTGGGGTGCTACTAATCAATATTCAAAACACACAAGGTACATAATGAACGACTCTATATGCGTCGTTTTTATAAATACATTGATAATATAAAGTTTTACAATGTATAATGTTTACAAAAGCCCAATAATTACAATGTTTAGAGATTATGCAACATAACTAGGTTACAAAATGTAGTAATGCAAAATAATCTCCTGATGTGCATGCTGACTCGAGCTATGGGCTTCCTGAATGAAGAGGTCTATTGCTGTTGGGTACCTGAGAACACATGCTAAAACGGTCAGCTAACGCTGGTGAGCTCACATGTTTGAATAATAAATAAGTAAGTGTGAACCACAAGATTTAATAATAATTGTTTGAAATGAATAAAATGATGTATATGTCTGTCATGAGGTCATAGTCTGCGCTTAACGTGGGTGTCAGGATCACAATAAAGTGCCTGATCGTGGATGCCTCCGGACGAGTGTCTAATCCACACTCGTATGAACAAATGCTAATGCGTCCGTTTAACCAGTTAGTGCTTGCTGACCCGAACGAGGATGGTCAGTCCTATATGGTACCATACACTAACATTCACGCTACATAAAGTATTACCAGAACTATGATCGTAGATGACTTAAAAGTGATTAGAAGTAGCTCATGCATAACATAGCGAGTTTTGTACTCGTGTTCACATGTAAAACAATGTAAAACATTTATTCCCACCCCTGGGTTTAAAAACAGTAAAATGAGGGGCTGTGAAACTTACATGAGTCTGGAGAATTGCAACGAAGCAATATGATGTAATAATATGCGGTGTTCGAAGACCGTAACCTACCGGGCATTTATAACGCGCAATGTTAATATGATAAGTAGGTATCTATAAAGACTACCTTTGTAGTTGTTCGTCCAACTAGAATGTCCAAATGATTACGATTTGGTTTGTTTAACTTGTCCAAGCTACTACGACTTGGTTGATTTGATTTTGTTTTGAAAACGTGTACAGCCCGTTGGTGACTGGTTGTAATAATAATCTCATTATTATTGTTATGTTTTTTGAAGTGTTATACTTAAAAAGTATTTACAAGTTTTAGGTGACGGGGGTCCGGGGGCAGCGCCCCTGGTTAGCGGGGTTCCAGGGGTGGCAACCCCTGGCAGGGTCCAAGGGGCAGAGCCCCTGGCTAGGGTCGAGCTGCCAGGCCAGCTTGGAAATTTTTTATTTCTACTATATTGCCTTAGTGAGAAACGCATTTAAAATTTGAATTTGGGTATCATTAAGTGATGAATTTTTAAGTCTTGACACTTAGTAAAAATAATGAGTTACAAACATTTTGCTTTTAACAACACTTGATGCGTCACTTAATTATTTTTGGCGACACTTAGGAAGTGTCACATAAATTGGTAAATTCTTAGTTATTAGCGTCACTTAGGGAAGTGTCGCATAAGGGGCGACACTTAAGGAAGTGTCAGGTACAAGTGTCGGTATTCAGGGTCATGCATCACTAGGGTTAGTGTCGTATGAAATTAGAATTCAATTATAGGCAACACTTAAACAAGTGTCGCTAGAAGTGTCGGTTAGGAGTGTCGGGTATTGAATTTGCGACACTTAGGCAAGTCTCAGGAAAAAGGAGTTTTATGCGGCACTTAGGCAAGTGACGCAAAATTAGGGTTTTAAGCGACACTTAATGAGTCACTTAAGGAAGTGACGCATCACTGCTTTGGTCCGTGCGACACTTACGTCTGATGAACGGATTTTGTGTCGAAATCGTGTTTTCTGGTTTCCGTTTGGCACGAAATTTTTACCCAACCCATATTTGGACATTTCAAGCATAAATAAACAACTTTCAAGTAAAATATATGAAATCTAAGAGTTTTCGGGATTTGTCGGGAATCTTACAAATTTACGCCGGGAGAAACCGAAAAGATGAAAACATAGATCGTGATGTGGTGAACGTTTTCTTCCAAAGGAGCGAGATGATTCGATGAGTTTTGTTGGTGCTTTTTAGTGATTTAAGGTGGTGGTGGTGATGGAAGTATTTAGAGAGAAAAAGAGTAGAGAGATATTCCTCTAAAATTGAAGCTGTGATGAATTGGAAATCTCCAAAGACAACATCTGAAATAAAGAGTTTCTTGGGATTGGCGGGTTATTACCGGAAATTCGTTAAAGATTTTTCAAAAATTGCTAGTTCGTTGACTAAATTAACCCGTAAAGATGAAAATTTTGTGTGGAATGATCAACAAGAACACGCCTTTCAAACTCTAAAACAATTGTTGTGTCAGGCCCCAGTGTTAGCGTTACCGAATGGATCCGATGATTTTATTGTTTATTGTGATGCGTCGTATGCTGGATTGGGTGGTGTTCTTATGCAGCGGGATAGAGTTATCGCCTATGTTTCTCGTCAATTGAGACCTCATGAACGGAACTATCCCACTTATGATTTAGAATAAGCAACGGTTGTGTTTGCATTGAAAATCTGGAGACACTAGTTATATGGTACAAAGTGCGTTATCTATACAGATCATAAGAGTCTTCAATATGTGTTTTCTCAGAAAGAGTTGAATATGCGACAAAGGCGATGGTTAGAGTTAATCAAGGATTATGATTGTGAGATTCGATACCATCCAGGTAAAGCAAATGTGGTCGCGGATGCTTTAAGCAGAAAAGGTACTTCTAATAAACTTTATTTTCTGCGAGTTGATATTTCTTCTGAGTTAGTGAATAAAATCAAAGTTTCACAATTAGAAGCTTTGTTGGATTGTAATTTGAAATCAGAATTAATGTTGAAAAGAAAAGATGACTTGATTGATGATTCTAGAGGATTGAAAACTTTTCAGTCTCGAGTCTGGATTCCTCTTGTTGGTGGTGTATGGGATATAATCTTGACTGAAGCTCATAAATCGAAATTAACTGTTCATCCCGGAAGTACCAAGATGTATAATGATATGAAATCCTTTTATTGGTGGCCTACGATGAAAAACCGATATACCACAGTTTGTTGGTTCTTGTCATATTTGTGCTCAGGTTAAAGCTGAACATCATAAACCGTACTGATCACTTAAACAGTTAGAGATTCCGAAATGGAAGTGGGAACATTTGACTATGGATTTCATGACCAAACTTCCTAGAACGCCATGTGGAAATGATATGATTTGGGTTATCGTTGACCGTCTGACTAAAAGTGCGCATTTTCTTACTACTAGTGAAACCACCTCTTTAAGTAAACTTGCATAGTTGTATGTCAACGAAATTGTATCGAGACATGGAATTCCATTATCATATGTTTCAGATAGAGATTCTCGGTTTATTTCACATTTCTGGCAGAGTTTATAGCATGAGTTAGGCACACGTGTGAATTTAAGTACTGCATATCATCCTCAAACTGATGGTCAGACAGAAAGGACGATTCAGACACTCGAGGATATGTTGCGTGTATGTGTGATTGAATATGGTGGTTCTTGGGATTCCCATTTACCGTTAGTGGAATTTGCCTATAATAATTCTTATCATTCCAGTATCGGTATGCCGCCGTATGAAATGTTATATGGACGTCGTTGTAGAACACCTACTTGATGGTTAGAAGCAGGATAGAAACAGTTTGCTGGGCCCAACATCGTTCAAGTGACAGCAGATATAGTAGTTATAGCTCGTGAGAAGTTGAAAGTTGCACGTGACCGACATAAACAATATGCAGACCCGAGAAGATGACCTGTGTCATTTTCTGAGGGTGAAATGGTTTATCTCAAAGTTTCCCCTTGGAAAGGTGTGATCGGATTTGGAAAGCGGGGAAAGCTCGCCCCTAGATATATTGGTCCATTCAAAGTTAGACAAGTAGTAAACGATCAGACAGTTGCCTTAGATCTTCCACCTAAATTGTCTGGTATTCACGACACTTTCAATATTTGTTACTTAAGAAAATGTAATGTGGAGAATCAATCCCAAATCCTCCCATTGCAAGACCTTCGTGTAGATGATATCGCTCATTTTATACATGTCTATCTTTAGCGATATCACTGTTTTCACATTCGTTTTGAGTGAACTTTATGAACTTTTGGTACTTAATTAGCTTAAATTGATTTCTTGGTGTAAATATTGAAGATTCGATGTTTGGATTACATTTGGGTGATGATTCGAGCAAAGTGTGGATAGTGTTGGAGTCTTGAGCTCAAATTAGGTCTGTTGGAAACTGGGGTATAGCCGCCGGCTTGATCGAAGAAGCCGCCAGGTCATATTTTTCCTAGAAGCCGCCGGCCTGCTTGAATAAGCTGCCGGGTCATTTAAATTTGTAGAAGCTGCCGGCTGGTTACCCTAAGCCGCCGGCTACTTCGGGCGGCAGAACACTTTTTGCTAACAAAAGCACTTTTCACTTGGGGATCTAACCTAACTTTTTTCCATCTTCTACACACACAAAAACCAGCTCCAAGTAGGTGATTTTGGAGGGTTTAAAGCCATTTTTCTTCAACTTTGAGAATCTTCATCATTTTACTCCTTGTGGTCAAAACAAATCATCATCACAACATTGTAATAACTCGGTTTGCATTTTTATTCAATTACAGTTATGTTTCCTTTGATTTCTCTCATGCCATGTGTTTATCTTGGTGTTATGATGATTAGTGGCTAGATTATTATGCTTGCTTGGATGAACTAACTAGTTGATTAGGGGTGTATACTTTTGGTGTTAATTTATGCTTTGAGTTTGTGAATCATCCATGGATTTGTATGTATTTAGCTTGTTGTTGTTATAAAACTTGTGGCATTTTTAGCTAAGCGATTATAGCGAATGTTTATTGCTTATTGAAAAATACCTAATAAGTTGTTTATCATAGTGGAAGAAAGCTTTGGTGTATGTAACAACAATGAGTTAAATACAAACAAGTTAGCGAATTTAGCGAATGTTTTTCGTATGGGTGAGTTGCAAACTCATAAAATCTTAATTTATGTTTAATCCTAGAACCTTATGTGTTTGAGCTTAATCTCAAGAATTTGACTTAATTGGTGATTTACTACTTGATATAGCGAATGTTTTCAATCAAGTAAATTACTATTGATTATTTGTCTATAAATGATTGAACAAAATTGCAAATGTAGTTTTGGAATGTGTCAAATGACTTAAGCTAAATTGTGTAAGTCGGTAACCATGGCGAACGTCGGTTACTAGATTAAATCATAGGTTTGTTAATTGAAGTTGAACACTTGGTATTGGCGAACGTTGAGCTTATGTTTGATGAATATTACTTTGGCATATGTTTAACCGATTATTACTTCACACCCCGAAATCACTAGTGAAATAGTCCAAGCAAGTATTGTTTTAATATACGAAACTTTTGAATCAATCACTTTGACTCTTAAGAGTCCACTTGCCTAGTTTATCTAAAATTTGTAGTTTTAAGCAACGTGACAATTCGGTCACACAAACCAACCACATTTTATTTTCTCTCTTTAAATTGTTCACACTTATCTTGATTATCTAAAACTAAGTTCCCTGTGTTCGAACCCGAACTTACCCAACTATACTACTACACGATAGGGTCCACTGCCCGGTTATGTTTTGGTCTAGCACTGTACTTTCTTGTTCATATTTCAACGATAAATTTTATAACTAGATTTAGCACATCAAGTTTTTGGCGCCGCTGCCGGGGAGCTAGTGTTTGATTGAACTTAATTTAAGTTTGATTGATTGATCCTTTCTCGGAATTTATTCTTTGAAAGTTACTTTTTTTTGTTTTGTTGTGTTGTGCTGGTGCATTTGACGGTTTTATCTTTTGTGCTTTACAGGTTTGATTTGGTAGTGGATGAGCACAAGAAGTTCGGGACACGAACTTCTTAGTCCCTTATCCAATCCAGAGAAAGCCACTAAAAACAAACGAAGGAGGAAGCCAAAGACTAATTCAACGGATTCAACTAGTAGTCGTACGGATTCGGATACATCTTCGGGAAACATCTTGGTTGAAGAGGTTTTTGAAGAAATTGTTATAATTGAAGACGATATGGCGGATGAGGATGACACTCCTATTTGCTCACGGACTAGAACCGTAGCACCGACACCCGAGTCGGCCATACGGGTTCAAGATATTGAAAATGATAACTTCTCTTTGAAGGGGCATCACATGCAATTCATTAGGGATAAACAATTTGATGGAAGGGTGCGGGCCGATCCGCACAAACATATTGCTAGTTTTCTTGAGATTGGGAGTTATTTCAACTATGGGCCAAATATGGATGAGGCAATTCGCCCACGGACTTTTCCTATGTCTCTATGTGGTGAGGCAAAGATATGGTTTCAAGAATTGGAACCAAACACCATTACAACATGGGACGAGATGAGAGAAGCATTTGTTAGACGGTATTACCCTCCGACTTTGGCCGAAAGATTATTGAATGAGATTAGGGCCTTCAAACAACAAGAAGGCGAAACTTTGGTAGAAGCGTGGTGTCGGATGAAGGAAATATTGAGAAATTGTTATGGCCACGATTTGAAAAAGAGGGAAATTATTGTGTTGTTCTACAATGGTCTTGACATCAATTCGGCTAGTATTCTTGATGCTTCGGGAGGTGGTCAATTTCTTTATAAGACACCAAATGAAGCTTGGAAAGTTCTTGAAGATAAAGTGATCCAAAGCTTGAATTGGGTTAAGGATAAAGAAGGGAAGCCGGTGAGAAAGCATGTTGCTTTTGTGGAAGGAACTAGTAGTGGAGGTAGAAGCTCCAACGAATCGGCAATGATGAAGGAAATAAAAGCATTGTCTTCTAAGTTTGATGCTCAATTCAAGACAATAAAAGGTGAAATCAAGGAGCTTAGAGAAGGTTGCGGTAATTGTGGTGGTAACCACGCCACGGCGAATTATGCACAAGATGATTTGCCTATGGTTGGAGATGAGGAAGATGTAAATTTTCTTCAACAAGGGAATTATCAAAGTGGAAACTACCAATGAGGTGGTTACCAAAATAGAAACTCGGGAGGTTATCAAGGAGGAAGCTACAACCAAAATAACCGATTTTCTAGACCAAACCCAAGTTACAACCAATCCTCAAGCCAAAATTACAATCAAAACCAACACCAAAGTTCTAAGAGACAACAATCCACCACCGGTTCAAAAACAAGAACCTACCTTGTCGCCAATGGAACAAATGATGAAAGAGTTCATGGCGAAGCAAGACGCTTGCACCGAGAGGTTAAAAACCCAAATGAAAAACATAAGGCTTAGTGTGGAACAAGGCCAAAAGAATCATCAAGCTTCCATACAAGACTTAGAGAGAAAGATGGATAGGTTGTCCGAGGGGCAAAGTAGTAGGCCAACCGGTGGCTTACCGAGTAATACACAACAAAACCCAAGACAACAACCATCATCTTCTAATGGAGGACCAAAGCCATACCAACCACCGCCCGTAAGGAACGAGCATGTGAATGCTATTATTACACGGAGCGGGAAGGAACTTCCACCACAACCTCAAGGCAAAGACAAAAATATTTCTAACTCTTTTGTGTAGGAAATTGAGGAGGAAGAAAGTGAAGAGCAAGTTGATGCGACTCCACCAACGGTTACACCGGTGTCACCTACACCGGTTGTAGTAGCTTACAAACCGAAGATCCCTTATCCTCAAAGGTTAAGGAAGGAAAAGATGGCGACCCAATACGGAAAATTTGTGGACATGATCAAAGGCATCCGAATCAATGTGCCTTTGGTTGATGTATTATACGGAATGCTGAACTATGCCAAATTCATCAAGGATTTGGTAAGCAACAAAGAAAAGCTTTCGGAAGCTTCGGCAATGTTTTTGAATGAAGAATGCTCGGCACTTGTCCAACACCAAATCCCACCAAAACTTGGTGATCCGGGGAGCTTCATAATCTCGTGTAAATTGGGTAAAATTATCACTTGTGATGCACTTGCGGACCTAGGAGCTAGTATAAATTTGATGCCATTTTCATTGTATGCTAAATTGGCTCTAGGATCCTTGATCCCTACCCGCATGAGTATTAGGTTAGCCGATAGATCTTTCCAATATCCCATTGGGATTGCGGAAATCATGTTGATTGAAGTTGGCCAATTCACTTTCCCCGTTGACTTTGTTATCCTCGAAATGGAGGAGGATAGTAAAGTGCCCTTAATCTTAGGGAGACCATTTCTGCACACCGCGGAGGCTATAATAGGAGTCAAAGACAAGAAATTGACCTTAGGAGTAGGTGATGAAAGGATTTCCTTCACGGTCGACAAGGCCATGAAACATCCTTATTCTAACGACGATTCTTGTTTTAGAATTGATGTTATAGATGAAGCAGTGGATGAAGAATTGCAAACTCTACTTGGCATGGAATCGGAGCTAGTTGACTTGTTAGAGTCAAATGTTGAAGGAATGACCGAGGAAGAGTTGGTCATGGGCATGGAAGAGACAATTGATGAAGATGAGCTAATTGATGAGGACACTTTTGAGGAGCTGACAAAGGATGATCATATGCGAATCAAAACGTCCTTGGAAGATCCGCCAAAGGATTTGGAGTTGAAAGAACTTCCAAGTCATTTGGAATATGCATACCTTCATGAGAAAAATATGTTGCCCGTAATTATTTCTTCATCTCTTTTACCTCATGAAAAATCCAAATTGATTGATGTGCTTGTGGCTCACAAAGGAGCTTTTGCTTGGCGCACATCCGACATACCGGAAATAAGCCCCTCTTTTTGTAAGCATAGAATTAACTTTGTTGATGATTTCAAACCCGTTGTCCAAAGGCAACGGAGGCTTAATCCTAATATAGTGGATGTGGTCAGGAAAGAAGTAATCAAGCTTCTTGATGCGGGTATCATTTATCCCATCCTGGATAGCTCTTGGGTGAGCCCGGTACATTGTGTGCCGAAAAAGGGGGGTATGATGGTTGTCAAAAATGAAAAAAATGAGATGATACCCACTAGAACCGTGACTGGGTGGCGAGTTTATATTGACTATAGAAAATTGAATGACGCCACTAGGAAAGACCACTTTCCCTTGCCCTTTATCGACCAAATTTTATTGTTTTCTCGATGGGTTCTCGGGATATTTTCAAATCCCCATAGACCCCGAAGATCAAGAGAAAACTACTTTCACTTGCCCTTTTGGAACCTACGCTTACCGGCGAATGCCTTTCGGGCTATGCAATGCCCCGGCCACCTTTCAAAGGTGCATGATCGCCATCTTTCACGACATGGTTGAAACCTCCATGGAAGTTTTCATGGATGACTTTTCCGTGTTTGGGAACTCGTTTGAATCTTGTTTATCCAACTTGGATAAAATGCTTGAGCGATGTGAGAAGGCCCACTTAGTCTTGAATTGGGAGAAATGCCATTTTATGGTGAAAGAGGGTATTGTGTTGGGGCACAAGGTTTTGGGTCTAGGAATTGAGGTAGACCGGGCTAAAATTGATGTCATTGCTAAAGTACCTCCACCGACTAATGTTAAGGGCATTAGAAGTTTCTTGGGCTACGCTGGGTTTTATCGTAGGTTCATTAAAGATTTTTCCAAGATTACCCGACCCATGACCAAGTTACTTGAAAAAGATGCCCAATTCGTATTTGATGGCCCATGTTTGAGTGCATTCTCAACCTTGAAAGACCAATTGACCAAGGCACCCATAATAGTTTCTCCCGATTGGTCCAAACCATTCGAGCTTATGTGTGACGCTAGCGACTTTGCCCTAGGAGTCGTCCTAGGAAAAAGAGTGGAAAACCATTTAAAACCAATCTATTTTGCTAGCAAAACACTCAACAACGCCCAACAAAATTACACCATGACCGAGAAGGAATTGCTCGCCGTGGTATTTGCCTTTGACAAATTTAGGCAATATCTTGTTTTGTCCAAAACCGTTGTATTTACCGATCATTCGGCCCTCAAATATCTTTTTGCTAAACAAGATGCAAAACCGCGTCTTATTCGTTGGATTCTTCTCTTACAAGAATTCGACATTGAAATTAAAGATAAGAGGGGTGTCGAGAACCTTGCCGCCGATCACTTGTCGAGATTGGAGAATCCAAATCTTGACAAGCAAGGCGATTCTAACATTGATGATTCCTTTCCCGAGGAATTTCTTTTGCATGTAGGTACAAGCAAGGAGGATGAAGATGAAGTACCATGGTATGCCAATTTGGCAAATTATTTGTTTGGTGGAGTTTTAAGAAAGGGGATGAGCCATCAAGAGAAAAGCAAATTCTTTTCAAACCTCAAGTATTATTTTTGGGAAGAGCCGCATCTATTCCGGGTTTGTGCGGATGGGATGGTTAGGAGATGTATATCGGGCGGTGAGACTAGGGAGATTTTGGATGCATGTCATCACGGGCCCACCGGTGGTCATTATGGCCCATCGGTAACCGCAAAGAAGGTGTTTGATGCGGGGTTCTATTGGCCAACAATATTCAAGGAAGCAAACACTTTGTGTCAAATATGTGATGCATGTCAAAGAGTGGGTAGTATATCCAAGAGGGATGAGATGCCTCAAACTAGCATCCAAGTTTGTGAGGTATTTGATATTTGGGGCATAGACTTCATGGGACCGTTCACTCCTTCTTTCAAAAATGAATACATTCTTGTGGCGGTTGATTATGTGTCCAAATGGGCGGAAGCAAAGGCTTTTCCTAAGAATGATGCTCGGGTGGTAATCGACTTCTTAAAGAGTTTGTTTTGTCGATTTGGGATGCCTAAAGCATTGATTAGTGACCGAGGGAGCCACTTTGCTAATGCTCAACTTGAAAAAGTGCTTAAAAGATATGGGGTAAATCACCGGTTCTCGACTTCCTACCACCCACAAACGAGTGGTCAAGTTGAGAACACAAACCGTGCCTTGAAGAGAATTTTGGAGAAGACGGTGAAAGAGAACCGGGCCATATGGTCAAAGAAGTTAGAAGATGCATTATGGGCATTTAGAACCGCTTACAAGACCCCCATTGGGACGACACCATACCGGTTGCTCTATGGCAAAACTTGCCATTTACCTCTTGAGATCGAGCACAAAGCCTATTGGGCTTAGAAGAATTGCAATTTGGATATGGTAAAAGCGGGTGAGAAAAGAATGATGCAACTCCATGAGTTGGATGAGCTTCGGTTGCAAGCTTATGAAAATTCCCGTTTATACAAGGAAAGAACAAAAGTGTTGCATTACCGGAGGTTGAAAACAAGAAAGGAATTCAAAGCCGGTGACAAAGTTCTTCTTTTTCAATCTCGATTCAAGTTGAAACAACCTAAGTTCAAACCACGTTGGACCGGTCCTTATGTGGTTAAATATGGTTACCCATCCGGATATGTAGAACTTTTCGGGTCGGATGGTGGAACTTTCATTGTGAATGGGCATCGGTTAAAGCTTTATCATGAGGAGGACGTTGAGAGCGAGTGGGAGGAGCTAGCTACTTACCCCAAGGACAAATGAATTCGGGGTCGAGTCAAGCTTTCGACTCGTTAATAAACCAAGCATCAAACGGGTCAAACCCGCTTTCGTATCCTTTTTAGTGGTTATTAGCTTAGTTGTTATTATTAAGTTTCTTATTATTATAATTATGTTTAAAAAAAAAAATTCTGAAAAACGTAAAGAGAGAAGTCGGGTAGGAATATATAGCCGGCGGTTTTGGTTGATTAGCCGGCGGTTTTGGTTGATTAGCCGCCGGGTTGAAGGGTCAAACCGCCGGCTATAAGGAAAAATCATGATCAGAGAAAAGAGGCGTTTTAAAGCCTCGGCAAGATGCCGTCTTGGCTCCTGGAACCGCCGGGTTTACCTTATTAGCCGGCGTTTTGGTTCTCCAAGCCGGCGGGTCAAAAATTTTTCCACAACCCGTTTAAACTTTGACCCGGGACCAACCCGCGCCCAACCCGACTGAAGCCGGCGGGTTCGGACACCAAGCCGGCGGCTTTTCGACCCTATCTGCAGTTTTTAAACCCAATTTCTACCATTTTTCTACCAAACCTAAAATAATTCTTCTCACCCGGCGGCTGCAAAACGAAACCCACACCACAATTTCGAAAATCTTCACTCTTTTCATCACTTTAATCTTGTTTTCATGGCACCAAAGGTACATTTAACACCATTTTAAGCCCTTAATTTGCAATTTTCATACCCACATTCATGAATAAATTGGGGTTTTGAGATTTCAAGTATGAGGGTGTTTAATCTTATGCTTTTTCATGATAATGATGATATTTACATGCTATATTACATATTTACTTCATGAATCCTTGCTTATTTGCATTATATGATGAATTTTGACATTAGGGTTTTATGTGAATAGTACAATCCGAATTTTGATGATGATGTATGCTTGTAGTTGTTGGAAATACATGATATCTTCTTCACATTGCTTGTAATTGCTCATTTTATGATTAGGTTCATAATTTAAATGTAATGTTTAGTGATAGGATTCATGAGAAATTTGAAGGAAGATGATATGGGTGCATGTTTTGGTCATTATTTTGCTTGATATGATTATTGGTTGTAAGACATTGCTTGAAATAGTTGATGTGCTTGTGTTTTCATTATTCAAGTATATGTTTGATACTATGGTTATTGAAAGTTGAATGAAAATGGTGGACTTGCTTGGAATGTTGGTACATTGTATGAATTATTGTGTAATTGTGATTGCAAGACTAGCTTAACTAAGATGATGTTGATTAGGCATTATTTTTAATTTGGGTTGGTTTGATATTGGACTACATATAGTTTGTACATTGGTTGTGTTTGAAGTTGTTTGGATAAATGTGTTGAGCATGCTTGGCTATGGTGTTTTGTTGAATTGCTTTTATGCTACATTTGTTTGGGAAAAGTTATTTGTTTTGGGAAGGTTATAATTTTTGACATTTTATCACTCATTTTGCATACGAGAGATGTCTAAGATTATGACTAACGCTAACAATTGTTTTGTGCAATATTGTGTTCCCCCTTGTGATGCTTGTGCAGAATGCGTCCACCTCAAGAAAGGCACGCAAGACTAACACTTCAAAACGTGCTGCGAATACTTCAACTTCTCAACTTCACGATGAGGAAGAGGAATTGCTCCAACTTGACCCCGAATGTGCGGAAGTAATGTTGATTCCTGAAAATGCTCACAAATGGTTGAAATTTGATCATCATTGGGTACACTACAATGCCTACTCTCAGAACTTGTATTTTGTGATGAAGAAAGAGTTTGAGTTAGCAAGGTTTGTGGATTGGGAACCATTAGAGGCTATTGGTTTAGCTGAGCAAATTCGAGAGCTCCTCACCCAACACTATGAGTATAGGGGTCATGTTTTCCATTTTCATGAGTGGGAGAGGCTTCTTGACATCCGAGTGCCTGTGTTTAGAGAGTTGTGCTTCGAGTTCCATTCACTCTCGGGGTTAAAAATAATCCCACTTCAGTTGATGATAAATACTTTATGAGGTTTAGGTTGGGACGAGAGCCCAGATTTCTTTCGATGAAGGAATTGGCCTCTTGTTTAGGGATTTATATCCCGGAGGAGCTTGCATATGATTTCTTTGATGTCTACTTATGGTCGGGAGCTCGGGTACATGAAACGCATGAGTTTATTGAAGGAGAATTCTGGGAGGAGCTGAGTACGAGAGAGTATGCACCTAGTGGCGTGTCTCATAGGGACATGAATGATGTCCGGCTTAGGGTGATTCATCGTTTTCTAGCTCACACCATTCAAAACCGACGAGAAAATAATGAGAAACTCACACGGGCCGATATTTGGTATTTGAAACAGATTCGGGACCGGGTTAACATCAACATTCCATATGGTGTTGCAGCATATTTGAGAACTTTTTCTGCAGGAATAAAGGACAAAAGCCCCATTTGTGGTTGGCATTTCATCACTTTGATTGCCCGGTCTTTTGGAATTGATTTTGGGTCCCATTCGGGGTTGACTAAGGTGGAGCTAAATCAAAACAGTGTTGGTTATTTGATGTACAATGCCACGAGAGCAGTTGCTAAAGACAAGAAGAGGTTCATTCCCTACCTTGAAGAACCCGAGCAATCCCATCCTCAGCAATTGAGAAGTCAACAAGCACAAGAGCAACAACAAGGGCAGGCTCAACCCTCTCTTTTTGATCTTATGAAGGGGATTCGAGGAATTCAAGTGAGTACAAATGATTTCCGGAATGACTTTAGCGAGTTCAGGACTGAAGTGACTGATTGGCAACGCCAGATGGACTACCGGGTTGGGAACGTTGAGTACCAATCTGCATGGAACCTCAACTGGATTGCCGACCAACAGGGGTACCAAACTACTTACGCCCAACCCTTGTACCAATGGGGCACATCTGAAGCTAGCCAACACCCACCCCCGTTTATGACCATCAGACCGCCATGGAGGAAGCCCAGTGAAGACACCAAGAGGATTATAAGAGGCAATTGCGGCAGGAAAAAATGTATCGTGATGCTCCTTCCGGTTCTCAGAACTGGGACCCATGGCCACAGGATCGCCACCATCAATATGGGTCTCAAGGACCAAGTTCAGGGGGTTGGGGATGGCCCTTCTAGTTTGGTCATTGCCCCCTTTTCAGACATTATTATTACTATCCTTATGTTTTCAATTAAGAGTGCCTACATGCCTCATTTGTTAGACAATTTATTTCATGTTTTATTACTTATCTTAGCTAGTATTGTGAACTTCTTGCTTTGAGTGACATTTGGGTACTATTTTGTACAATGTCACTCAACTGCAATACCCTATTTTTATTTTTATTTCTATCTAGGTAATGGCTAAAAGTTCTTGCTTATTTGGATTTGGAACCCGTGCGCCGGCTGGCAATAAGTTCAGCAAATGCACTCGCTCGACAAACAAACCCCCGGGGAAGTTCTCGTTCCCTTTGCCCCTTCGCACTCATACTTTTATGCTATTTTTTTGCATTAAGGGCAATGCAAATCTTAAGTGTGGGGAGGTATTCACTTGAATTCTATTTCTAGTGAATTATTGTTTCTTACCTTTTATTGGATTTGTGAAGTCTATTGGCTCTCCAATCGAAATTCACGAATCCCATTAACGGGCCATTAGTCACTTATTGGGTCTGTTATTGATCTTGGGTCCAATAGAATTTTTTTTTTTTTTTTTTGCAAATTACAATGAAAGGCCGAGAAATGATAACTTGCTAGAAATACGCTTGTCCTTGTAAGATTGATTGCTTTGAAAACGGCTATTGAAAATTAATTAAAAGTGATTTAATCTTCCCTCTTGCAACTAAATTTTTTGAGATGTGTCATAAAAGCAACCGCATAGGGTGAATTGCATGACTAGCACACTTGTAGCCCCACTATTAAATTGCGAGAAATTTGAGCCTTGTTGAGAAAAACACTTATCTTTAGTGTTTACATTGTTTATAGCTATGAGTGTGCCGGTGAGTGTAGTTTGTTCTAGAACTTGCCCGAGTGATGCATTTCGAGACCGCTGTGGGATCACAGAAATGTGATATAGGTGGGGTCGAAGACGAGGAGGTATTCTTAGGAATTGAAGCTTAATCCTTATAGTTTGGACTTTCTAACCAGTTATTGAATTTGTGCTTGATCTTTTGTGGATTGTACAAACTTACTAATCGGTCAAGGAACCTCAACTATCTTGGATCCTATTTTCTTTTAAAACCATTTATATCCAGTCCAGCCAGGTCGTTAGCACTCATCTTTAGTGCTAAGAAACCCTCAGAAAACTTCCACATACCCTCCACTAAAAATGTTAGCCTTATTTTTGTGTAGTCAATTCCCGAATCATTACTTTTCTAAGATGTTGCTTAATTGGGATTTTACCGAGTTTTATCCAAATGTGACTTAAATCGTTTTGAAATGGGATTCTAGTGTTAAAATTCTATAATTGAGTTGCGTGAAATGGAAATTGTTTGAATATTATGTTGAATAATTGAAGTTGAGAGCAAGTAAATTATGGGAAGTTAACAAGTTAGCTTAATGTTTAAGATTGGGTGATTGTAGTCAACTAAATGGCCTTTGAATTCCTGAACAAGTAGTTCCTGAGGGGTGTTTTACACCTAGCCACTTAAGGCCTTTATCCGGTCTAGGATGGTTGGTCCGAAAGTTCGTTACACAGGATTCAAAGAAAGTCATATAATGCAATTATTCCAACAAAAATGTGAAAAATCAATTTGAGTTATTTGTCTGCAATTATTGAGTATAAGTTATAAATGAGAACAAGTGATAATTTGAATTGATTTAGCATGAGAATCCTAAATTTCATTACTGTCACGTATTTAAACAATTAGGTAACATTTCCACATTTTTTTATAGGTCTTGACTACCATTTTTCACCAATTATTGTGTCTATCATACCCAATTCCATAATTAGCCTACATTTGTTACAACACACATTTAGAATACCTCCTTTGAGATCTTACTTGGTGCTCACGCTAAGTCGGTGGAGATTTGATCCTTTTGCAAGCCTATGGTAACAATGCATCATGACTTGGCTTGATTGAGTGTTACATTACTTACTTCCTTACCCTGTAGTCTTATAGGTTGAGAGTGAGTGACTAAACACTTATCCTTATGTGAGGTGCTAGGTCGTGCATTCGGGCTTGATAAACTTAACATCTCAAGTTTCTATTGCTTATACATATGTTTCTAGTCTAATTGCTTTAGTAGTTAGTGTTAGTATTGTTTTGGTAAACTTGATCTTCACATATGATGTTGCAAGAGTGGGCTTTAAAATGGTAAACTTATGATTTGCTTGAGGACAAGCAAAGTTCAAGTGTGGGGATATTTGATATCGCTCATTTTATACATGTCTATCTTTAGCGATATCACTGTTTTCACATTCGTTTTGAGTGAACTTTATGAACTTTTGGTACTTAATTAGCTTAAATTGATTTCTTGGTGTAAATATTGAAGATTCGATGTTTGGATTACATTTGGGTGATGATTCGAGCAAAGTGTGGATAGTGTTGGAGTCTTGAGCTCAAATTAGGTCTGTTGGAAACTGGGGTATAGCCGCCGGCTTGATCGAAGAAGCCGCCAGGTCATATTTTTCCTAGAAGCCGCCGGCCTGCTTGAATAAGCTGTCGGGTCGTTTAAATTTGTAGAAGCCACCGGCTGGTTACCCTAAGCCGCCGGCTACTTCGGGCGGCAGAACACTTTTTGCTAACAAAAGCACTTTTCACTTGGGGATCTAACCTAACTTTTTCCCATCTTCTACACACACAAAAACCAGCTCCAAGTAGGTGATTTTGGAGGGTTTAAAGCCATTTTTCTTCAACTTTGAGAATCTTCATCATTTTACTCCTTGTGGTCAAAACAAATCATCATCACAACATTGTAATAACTCGGTTTGCATTTTTATTCAATTACAGTTATGTTTCCTTTGATTTCTCTCATGCCATGTGTTTATCTTGGTGTTATGATGATTAGTGGCTAGATTATTATGCTTGCTTGGATGAACTAACTAGTTGATTAGGGGTGTATACTTTTGGTGTTAATTTATGCTTTGAGTTTGTGAATCATCCATGGATTTGTATGTATTTAGCTTGTTGTTGTTATAAAACTTGTGGCATTTTTAGCTAAGCGATTATAGCGAATGTTTATTGCTTATTGAAAAATACCTAATAAGTTGTTTATCATAGTGGAAGAAAGCTTTGGTGTATGTAACAACAATGAGTTAAATACAAACAAGTTAGCGAATTTAGCGAATGTTTTTCGTATGGGTGAGTTGCAAACTCATAAAATCTTAATTTATGTTTAATCCTAGAACCTTATGTGTTTGAGCTTAATCTCAAGAATTTGACTTAATTGGTGATTTACTACTTGATATAGCGAATGTTTTCAATCAAGTAAATTACTATTGATTATTTGTCTATAAATGATTGAACAAAATTGCAAATGTAGTTTTGGAATGTGTCAAATGACTTAAGCTAAATTGTGTAAGTCGGTAACCATGGCGAACGTCGGTTACTAGATTAAATCATAGGTTTGTTAATTGAAGTTGAACACTTGGTATTGGCGAACGTTGAGCTTATGTTTGATGAATATTACTTTGGCATATGTTTAACCGATTATTACTTCACACCCCGAAATCACTAGTGAAATAGTCCAAGCAAGTATTGTTTTAATATACGAAACTTTTGAATCAATCACTTTGACTCTTAAGAGTCCACTTGCCTAGTTTAACTAAAATTTGTAGTTTTAAGCAACGTGACAATTCGGTCACACAAACCAACCACATTTTATTTTCTCTCTTTAAATTGTTCACACTTATCTTGATTATCTAAAACTAAGTTCCCTGTGTTCGAACCCGAACTTACCCAACTATACTACTACACGATAGGGTCCACTGGCTGGTTGTGTTTTGGTCTAGCATGGTACTTTCTTGTTCATATTTCAACGATAAATTTTATAACTAGATTTAGCACATCAGTAGACCAGAGTCAAAAACTAGTTGAAGAGCTAGTTGAACTCCTAGATCGTAAGATTACTAAACTTAGAAAGAAACAAATTCCCATGGTGTTGGTAAAGTGGAAGCATAGTCTAGGTGCAAACCTTACTTGGGAGACTGTAACACCCTCAAAATTTGTTGATTTAGTTTAGCGGAAGCATTTAGTTAAGTATGGGGAGTGCCACAATACACAGTACATACATACATATCAGAGCATATGATTACAACAGAACAATTATATTAAGATGCCAAAGTATTAGTTACAAGGTTTACGATTCCTCGAATCATACAAGTTTAAAAGTATTAAGTTTACAAAAGTAGATTTCGTAAATATGACTAAACAGTTTCAGTTATATAAAAGAAATCCAGTATTCAAAAGTTGGTATCCTATACTTCGTGGGTCGCCTATGTTCCAACGTGCAGGCGGTTCTTACGTGCGCAGCTAATTCCCTGAAAAACATAGTAAAAGTCAACAACGAGGTTGAGTGAATTCACAGGTTTTATGTTCACAATATTAGTTGTTTGTTTCAAAGCGTTCACAAATAGTTATTGTCATCACGATCTAACAAAGTTTCGTGGAATATTACCCAAAGTGTACCTTTAGTGGGATGTAGCCCAAATATAGTTTAAGTTTCGTAGGAAAGCGGTATCCTATTAGTATTTGTAGGAATGTAAGTATCCTAATGGTGGTTCATAGGAATGTCGGTATCCTAATAGTTATTCGTAGGAATGTCAGTATCCTAATGGTTATTAACGGATCCATGTCAGTAGGATCGAGTACCCATGTCAGTAGGGTTCACCTAGTGGGGAGTGTCAGTGTCCCCTGTTCTACAATTATAAGGGATCCATGTCAGTAGGATCTAGTACCCATGTCAGTAGGGTTCAAATAATAGGGAGTGTTAGTGTCCCTTGATCCATGTCAGTAGGATCTAGTACCCATGTCAATAGGGTTCAAATAGTAGGGAGTGTCAGTGTCCCTTGATCCATGTCAGTAGGATCTGGTCCATGTCAGAAGAACCCATTAGTTACCCAGTCTATTTCGTAGAAGCGTTGTTGGTCGTTCTCCAGCGTTTCCAAAACAAGTTTAATACGTTTACAGTGTTTGTTGTATGAAAATGTAATTCATAAACGTCAGTTTGTGTAACAGTTTAACAGTTCAATGTACTTCAATTGTTTGAGTAAATCAGTATACAAGCATGTATTTCAAACATTTGACTATGTTTTCCACCCCTAGTTGAAAGCAGTAAAACAGTTAAAATGTAGGGGCTGTGAACTCACCTGTTGAGTTTAGTAATGTGTGAGCGCTAGCAAATCCTAAAGCCCGAGTCTAGTTCGAAATCTCCTAACGTCCTAAACGTATGAGATTTAATAAGTATGTGGAGGTCTAAACTTAACCATCCATGCTAGTGTTCGTACAACCAAGCTATGTCCAAGTGTTTGTTCGATGTTTATGTTTGTAAAATGTATACGACTAGTTGGTGATTGTTGGTAATAGTAATCTATGAAAACATTATTATATTCGTTTCATTGTGTTTTCATTATGTATAAAACTGTGTACGGGGGTCCGGGGGTAGCGCCCCTGGTAGCGGGGTCCAAGGGGTGGCAACCCCTGGCGGGGTCCAAGGGGCAGAGCCCCTGGTTGGGGTCGAGCTGGAAATTAGTGAAAATTTTTATTCTACTATATTGTTTTAGTGAAAATCGCATCTGTAAATTAAATTTGGGAAAATTGACCAAAGTTGGCTGCGGACTGAGATTGCGGTGCGAACTGAGTTCGCGATGCGAACTGAGTTCGCTTCGCAAGGCAAGGTGGGATGCGAACCGAGTTGGGCTCGCAGGGTAGATTCGGTTCTCAGTTCGGCTCGCAAGCTAGTTCGGTTCCCAGGTCTTTTCTTGAGATCTGGGTTCGCAACACGATCTGCGGACTGAGACGCAGCTCAGTTCGCAGACCTCGCTGTTTGTGAAAAGTCGTGTTTTAAACGCATTTTTGAGTCGGTTTTTGGACATAATCAGTTGGTAGAACACTAAAACATGATGTATTAAGTATTATAAACATGAATATCAAAGAAAATAGCGAAAATCTAAGAGTTTGCGGGATTGTCGGGTTCTTACAAAGTTGTCGCCGTGAAAATCCGAGAAGATAGAAACGTAGATCTCGTTGTTGTGGTCGTTTTTCTCTAAAGGAGCGAGGTGATTCGATGAGTTTTCGTGGTAGTTTTTGAGTGATTTGTGTGGTTTTTGTTGTGTTTAGAGAGAGAGATGAGAGAAAAGGGAGGTGAAGAGAGAGAGTGAAAGAGAGAAAATGAGGGTGATGGTGGTGGGTGGGTGCCGGTTTTGGTGCCCAAAAGGAGAGGGACTTTGTCCCTAATTTGCGGTATTTGGCCCGTGTTTGCTTACCCGATTGTTAAATGTTCAAATATTTTAATTTGGTAACTTTTTAAATACGTATTTGAATCTATTTTTAGATGAGATATTTAATAAAGATATTTTAGTTAAGTTATACAAATTTAAAAATTTATTCTGTTTTGTTTTCTCAGAGATGTTTCGAGTTGTTTTCAGTTTGCAAAATACTTTGTAAATATTATCGACAAAATATTTAATAGTTAATAACGTTATTTAATAATTTCATTTTATTAAATAATTTTGTTCACCAACTGTCGTATATTTTTATCGCGTTTGTTCCTATGGTTTTGTACGTATTTACAATTTACTACGAAATGTAATATTACGCGTATTAACTAGTTGGGCTTTGCTAGACTTACCTCTAAAATGTGTTGTGAATTCACTCAAGTAGGGAATTAGCCTAATAATGCAAGTGTTTAGCGTATGTAATCGTGTTTAAATTTGCGGGTTGTCACAGAGATCGAGGAGAGTATGAAGTCCAGGTATCCTGAATTGTTTGATCGTGATGAGATTTCGGGGACGAAATCCTCTTAAGGAGGAGAGATTTGTAACGTCTTCAAAACCGGTCTGGTAATTTCTTTACTTTTAAATAATTATTTAATAAGTTATAAGTAAATTAAATATTATTTGCTTGTGTGTAACTTATTGTGAATAGTGAAATATTATCTGTTTTAAATAGTTATAGGTGACTGTACAATAAAATAACTATTTTCGCAATCGGTTTTTAGGTTCCAGACAGTAGATTTAGAACGGGTATTAAAAATACCCAATTTGGAGTCGGTCATTAGGGAGACCGACCTCCTCTTTTGTGATTATCTCCTTTTCTCTGTAATTGAAGAACACCATCAAAACCTACTCATTTTAACCTTAAACTACAAGAACCTTGATTACTAAACAAAATTTAGAGATTTCAAGTTGTGATTCTCTATAAATTTATCATCTTCTAGCTTGCTAGTGTCTTGTTCATCATCAAAGTGTAAGTACTTTATCTCTTTGATCATACCAATTAGGTTAAGTGTGAAATTAGGTAATTTCTTGAGTTCTTGAGTTGTTGATAACAATTATTGATGCTATATAATGATTGTAAACCGATTTTGTAGTTCAATCTTGTGAGTTTAAGTTCTTCCATGGTGAATTTGAAATCAAGTACTTGACCTAAATGGTTTAATTGGATTTTGGTATGGAAATGATGTTAAATGAAGTTATTTGATGTTACTAGAAGTAAAGTAATGCTTCTTATATGCTAAAAATGTAGTATAATTGATTTAGTACCTTGAAAAGTGGTTTGATTTAGTTTTGGTTCGAGCTGAGATTTTGCAGAAATGAGTTGCAGGTCATTTTCTTCTTGCTCACGCGATCCGAGCTATGTTTTCTGGATCGCGTAAGCTAGTTAAAATTCGTCAAAAAATCAGAATTTGCCTTGGATACGCGATCCCATATAGGTTTCTGGATCACGTATGTTAGTGCAAATTGGTTACAGAAGAAAATGAACTAGGATACGCGATCCTGTAAATGGTTCCTGGATCGCGTAAGCAAGTGTAAATTGGTAACAGAAATTTTATAACTGAGCTACGCGATCCGGCTAGGATTTCCTGGATCGCGTATGAAAGAATAAATTTGAATAGTTGGTTAAAATCTAATGTTTTGATTTTAAATTAAATGTGATTATGAACAAAGTTGTTTACTTGTTTAAATACTTAGTATTTAAGTTTGTTAAGCGAAAGAAGTAAGTTATTAACTTGTTGACTTTGTATTCTCAGATAAACAGAAGACTCAGTGATATAGAAATCCTAAGTGTGGAGACGACAGTGGTATCGGTGAGTGGATTTATAACTCACTTTTTGATTTAGTTGTAATTACTTTGTCACAACAAGTAATAGTTGATATGCGATGGGTGCCGCAACATCGTATGAAGATGGTGCTCGGACCGCGATCGGTTTGTTTTAAATTTGTATTTGCTGGGGTCTAAGTGTGACTTACTAATACTGGACCAAAAGGCTAGTAGATGGTAATAATGACCTAGAGTCGTTCTTAAAGAGAAACTGAATTGAAACTATTAGTTTCGAATGAAGATCCTGAAGTTTTCTGGAGTTGTGAGATGTTCTCCAGTTTCGATGAGATCTAGAAGGGTTCTAAGATCTCCCACCATTCTTATGTCAGCATAATTCTGTGGATTTCCAATAGGTCTTTCAAGATGGGTTCTCATTGATGCAAGTACAGCCTTCTGACTTGATGAGTAGGGAAAAGCTGATCCGGCTAAGGCTCAATATACTTTTTGGTATATTTTCCTTTGGTTGCTGCAGAACTCGATTTCTCCCATTGGGTAGTCTGGTCTTTCTGGCTGTTGAGCTTCTCTGGTGACTTGTTCTTGAAGGGAATAGGAGAATTCTTGGATATGTCTGAGCAAAGTCTGGGGCACTGGTTCTCCATAATTGGCCAGATATGAATCGTATTCTCGTTCAATTTGCCTTATCAGGTGTCTCTGAGCGGTGTTGTATTCATTGGTTGACTCTTTGATTGCCTCCACAATGATGCGTACATCGTCGTTTTCATCAATTAAGTTAATCATCTCTTCGTGAGTGTCGATGAGGGGAATCTCTAGTCTTTCAGCTGTGATGACGGGTGAATTTGGTGGAGCAAGAGGAGTTTTTGGAATAGAGCGTTCATCGATAGTGACGTCAATAAAATCGCCATTAAATTTGACACTCTGGTAGTCAGAATCTTCGTCTCGTGAGTCTCGGAATTGGTGGAATTCTTCGTCTGAGGGTGCATTGTTGAAAGGTTGAGTACTGTCGATTTTGATGGTTCTAACTTCCGTGATGGTGTTTTGAAGGTTTTCTACAGCAAAGCTTCTGGTTGTCGTGCCTTATATGCAAAAATTCTTTGTAGGAGTTTAGCATATAGGTCAGGGTGCTGTGATGTTCAGAGTTCTTCTTCAAAAGTATCTATGTCTCGGAGTCGGGTTCTGGTAAAGGGTTTAGATGGATCGAGATAAGAGTCGAGAATGTTTCCCATTCTTTTGAGATGAGTGGATCTAAGCTCTTGGTGGATGGCTCCATAATCAAAGGATTCTTCTGATGAAGTGTAGTCTTTGCAGTCTTGTATTCTCTTGACTTCAGCCATCTGTGGTGAATCAGTTTGATCTTCATCTTCCTCCATTTCTTCCTCTTCTTCGGGTTCTTCTTCTTCCATTTCTTCCGTTCTTTCATCTTCCTCAGCGGGTTCTTCCTCTTCTTCCTCAGGTTCTAATTCGTCCTCCTCGGATTCTTCTTCTTCCTCAGCGTCTTGGTACTCCTCATCATCATCTCGGTCTGTTTCAGTGTCGTAGATCAAGGTTGTTGGTCGATTCATCATCAGAACATATTCTACCTGTTGATATAGCGTGGCATTCTTCTTGTTCTGGTGTACAGTCTGGTTGGTCGATCTTGTAAGTGATGCTTTCACCATGTGCTCGTAGAACAATCGTATGATTATACACATCATCACTACTCTGGCTGTGTTCATAAATGGTCTTCCAAGGATAATTGGGATGTTTATGTCCTCGTAGATATCCATTACCACGAAATCCGTCGGAAATAAGAATTTATTAACTTGAACTAAGACGTTCTCAGCTATTCCTTTTGGGTATCTAACAGATTGGTCAGCTAGCTGGATAGTCATCTTAGTGGGTTTAAAATTTTCAAGTTCTAGGCTCTTAAACAGGGAGTAGGGCATAAGGTTAATGCTAGCTCCTAGGTCGGCTAAAGCACTGATATCTCCGGATTGGTAAATAGAACAATGGAGTGTGAATCTACCGTTGTCTCCTAATTTTTCGGAAAGGCTGTTCTTAAGTAGGGCTGATGTTTCAGAACTAAGGGGAATGTTGTTTACTTTGGGCAGTTTATCCTTAGTGGATAGCAATTTCCTCATATATTTATTACGACCGGGAACTCTAGACATGGTATCGAGAAATTTTCCATCTAGCTTAAAGGATGATAATTTCTTAGGTTGGGCTTTAAGTCTAGTGGGATAAGGGATCCTAACCTCTTTGTTCATGGTCGGAGTGGTTTCCACAGCTGGTATCTTGATCTTTGGTTCTTCTTTTACTGGTACAGCAGTAGGAGGTGGAGTGGCTACTTCCTTTGTGGTAGTGAGTTGTTTTTCTTCCTCAATATGTGGGTTGTGAACCGTGTTGCTAGGCAAACTTCCTCTGGGTCTGTTATCAAGACGTTGTGCCAATTGTCCAATTTGGGCTTCCAAATTCTTTAGCACGGTCAACTGGTTTCTCATAAAGAGGTCGGCTTGATCTTGTCTAGCGAACGTCTTTTGGTTGAGTAGGTGTTGACCTTTCATGAATTGGGTGAAGGCGTCGTCTGAACTTGAAGCTGGGGAATTTGTCTTTGCAGGTTGTTCAGCGGTTTGGTTTGTATCGGAAGTGGGTGCAGGAAGTGCGAGGGGTTGGTTATAAGAAGGTTGTGATTGTTGTGGGTAAGGTGGGTATCTAGGTGGGTATCGGGGTTGGTATGGTTGGTAAGTTCTTTGTAGGAATGGAGGTCCTCTAGGTTGATTATTGTTTTAGTTGAAACCGGGTGGAAAATTCTCTGGTCGAGTGGGAAACTGAGCATAGTAGATTGTGCCATCTGCTTCTTCGTATTCCACTTGGTATTCACCAAATGGTTGTGGGTTGGTGCAGTGTTGACAGACTTGCACTTGGTGTACTTGGTGCTGTTATTTCTTGAGTTCTCCAAACTGTTTGACATGTGAGTCCGTTTTCTCCGTTACTACTTTAAGTGCTTCAACTGGAACTAGATTCGATGCAGCGATAGGTGCTGAAGATGTTGAGTGATCTCCAGAGTTCCAATCATGGTGATGCATAGTCATGTTCTCTATCAGGTTCCATCCTTCTTCGTCGGTCTTTGCCATGAAGCTTCCTTGCGCGGCAGCGTCGAGTGTGGTTCATTGGTTGGGGTCTAAACCATTGTAGAAGGTACACAATTGCGCGGATTTGTCGAGACGGTGATTGGGGCACTTCTTCAAGGCTCCTTTGAATCGTTTCCATGTGGTGTATAATGACTCATCAAAAGCTTGTCGGAAATTCATGATGTCATTTCGAAGTTTGGTTTGTTTAGAGGGCGGAAAGTATTTGGTTAGAAACTTTGT
This sequence comes from Pseudognaphalium luteoalbum, assembly GCA_963422505.1. Classification (NCBI taxonomy): domain Eukaryota; kingdom Viridiplantae; phylum Streptophyta; class Magnoliopsida; order Asterales; family Asteraceae; genus Pseudognaphalium; species Pseudognaphalium luteoalbum. Next base: position 58,807,024 of record OY730196.1, read on the forward strand.
CGCCATTACCGTCCATGAAGGGATAGAGCCGGTCTCTAAACCTTCAAACAATGTTTGTGCATGATGAGTGAGCGAATAAGGGAAAAGATACAAGCAGATTGTGTCTTGGGTAATTCCGTTTTGTTTGTAGGAATTTGAAAGAGATATGAACTTGTCGAGGTGAAAGTTGGGATCATCACTTGGTAATCCATGGAATTGACAGTGGTTTTGGATTAGTTGGATGATGTGGTGTTTAAGCTCGAAAGATTGACCAGGGGTTTCAGGGTAGAGAATTGGTCCTCCTCTTCCTTCGATAGAGGGTTTACTGTTGTCAGCGAGAGTGATGCGTTCAGCCATTTCTTGTCTAAGTGCGGATTGCTTCTTTTCTCGTCGAATGGTATGTATTATAAGTTCTAGATCAGGGAAATTAAACAATGGTGCAGATCTAGGGGAACAGGTCATACACTAAAGAGAAAAAGAAAATATAGAAAAACTAATAATAAAGAATATATATATATATATATATATATATATTTTATAAAGTTTTATCCTAAGGGTTTACTAGAATTGGGATTGGTTGGGCCTCTGTATTGGACAGTTAGTCTCCCTGGCAGCGGCGCCAAAAACTTGATGGGTGCTGAAGCATCGTATGAAGATGGTGCTCGGACTGCGATCGGTTTGTTTTAAATTTGTATTTGATGGGGTCTAAGTGTGACTTACTAATACTGGACCAAAAGGCTAGTAGATGGTAAGTATGACCTAGAGTCGTTCTTAAAGAGAAACTGAATTGAAACAGAGGTGATCCAATCAACCTTTCTTTTCTAGTAAATGTTTTAAAAGAGTGCGTTGGGGTTTTTTGGTTCAGTTAATTAAGTAAACTAAATAAAGCGAATAAAAGATAGTGGTAAATCAGATAATAAAAGGAGTATTTGTTGTGAGTTCATTAGCTTATAATGTGGGACGATGACTTGTAGGGGAAATGTTTACTATATTTGGAATGTTCACTAGACTTGGTAGTTTATGGTATAACCGATAGATTCCCTATTAGTCGGTTATCAACTAATATGTCACGAGGAACCACGGTGTCATGATTCTGATCAGACAGACAATGCTCAACTCTCCACACTCTCCTGTGAGGGAGTCAGTGGCCCTTGTTATTGAACACATTTGCTCGTGGGCTAAGGAATAGAGTAGCAAGTCTACAACAAGTCTAACCGTTCTTAATACCATAAAGACTATAAATTTAGCAGACAACTAACTTAGCAAATATGTTCGGACTTAGTTGATCAATTCCCAGTAATGAAGTTTAAGCATGGTAAGCGAAGGAAAGTGTTGAGGTTTCTTGCGTACCTTACTTTAAATTTCATTGGTTAAGGAAAAGTATCGATTTAAATTGGATTTTAAACTTGCCTTTCTCAATACAATTAACAAATCCCTAGGTTTTCGTAAATGGTTATTTAGCCTATAGCCTACCTAATCTAATCTAAACTAACTAATCTAATTAAAATGTTAATTAAAATGCTAACGACTTTTTGCATAAAGTTAAACCCAGACCATGTCGGAAAATGCTATGGTAGTCCACAATGTATTTAATCGTTTACCGATGTTTCCATTGTGAATTCAATTGCTTCGCGATGTTTACATGATAAGTACATTGTGATTTCAAGTGTACAATACTCATGGCAATTCCACGTACAATTGTGATTTCAAGTACATTGCATTTTATGATGCTCGCATGACGTTACAATTGAGACCATAGTTTTACACAGATAACTATTGACCAAGTAGTAAGGTTCGCGACTCCTCTTTACAAGGTTACAATCACGTTTGTCAATCGAAAGGCGAATGTAAGTTATAGGTTTAAAATCATAGGATAAGTCCGTTCATAAAGTTTTCGTTTTATAATGTCGATCCATAATACAACTACCTTCGGTCGTTACCGGCTTCCATACGTATGTACTTTGCTTAAAAGCATTTCCAGCATTATATCGAGTAAACAGTCGAATAGGGGCCGTCATATTATTTCACGACATATTTAATGTCATCCCACAATTATATATGCTAACTACATCACAACAAATACAATAGTAATCTACTCGCTAATCATGGCACAAACTATCTCTAGCATAATTAAGGTATACATAATTAATCAAGATAGATAAGGATAGAAATAACCGAGATTAATATGCGAGAAGGAATAGGCTTGAATGAATAAGAGTTGCTCCAAGCGTACACCAACGATTACAAATACGTTCCTCACCAAGGACTACAAGCACGTTCCTTGCTTCTATTTTAAATAGCCTAATACTAATTTAAAATAAAGAAAGAAAGAAAAGCTAGAAGAAAGTGTGAAAGTGGCTAGGTATGTTGGTATCCTAGTGCCCTTGGTGTCTTTTTTTGCAAATGAGCCTCATGCTTCCTATTTATAGGAGAGTTTTGGTGCATTTTAGCAAGTGGAAGCTCACAATAGCAAAAGGTGGAAAAGGTAGTGGCACCGGGTACGAAAAAGGTGGTGCACCGGGTACGGAAAAACACGTAAAGGTCTAGCACCGGGTACACGAAAGGACAAAAAAGCATGATCCGTGCGGGAGGGTGGTGGCCAACGGCTGCCAGGTGGCAGCCGGTGGCGGCCTGGTGGCTGGCCGGTGGCGGCTGGCTGCTACCTGCACCAGCCCGCTGCCTGTTGCTTCGTTTCTCGATTCGTGCGTGTTTTCGTCGTTATGCGTCCGTTTGCGTTGATTCTTTTTGCATTGGATTCATAATTCAAAAACGAAGCTTTTGATGCAAAGAAATCTCAAAAATATGTCTCTGAACTTTAGATGTGTCGTACGAATCATTTGGATCTTCCGGAGTATGTAGAATCTTCATTCTTCGTCCGTTTTTGTTGATTCTTCTTCTGTTGAATTCGTAATTTGAAAATGAACATCTTGGGTCAGGTGGATGTTGGTGATGGGCTCTTTTGTCTTGAAATCTCATTTTGATGACTCGAATCTTCAAACGTGTGTGAAATCTTTGTTTTTCATCCGTTTTGCTTGATTTTTATCGTGCAACCTTGTTTTGACCATCTTGGCATAATACTATTGATTTGTAATGTTTTTGAGTTAAAGTGCCAAGAATCGTTCCAGAATGAGAGAGATATTGGTAGTAAAAACATGACTTTTTACGCGATATCAATATGTTGATAGAGTTATTTACTTAGTGTTATTGTTTGAACCTTATATGCTAGTTGACATGTGATTATATGTTGGTTTGAGGTCAACACGTTGGTTGGGTTAGTTGGTTAATGTGTGAATTATACAACGTCTTACTTCATTTGTTGTGTGTAAGACTGGTGTTTGAGACAATAACCACTAGCTATCGGTCTATTCCGTATCGGCCATATGGATTGTTGGACAAGTGTTCTTGAGAGCCACCGCGATAGTAAGGTTTCTCAAGGACCACCGATCCTCATAGTTGAATTGTTGATTGTTGATATAGATTTATACCATTGTTTGATGTAAACAAGGGATTATACTAAGTTGATTAGTGTGTGATGAATTCATTCACTTTGCTTCGTGCTAATCCCTCAATTTACTTCTTGCAGGTGTTATTTTAATATGTGGGTTGCAAGAAGGGAATGAAGAATGTTTGATATTTGCGACTCTGATATAGTTTTCATGAAACTATGTTTTGTACTCTATAATACCCCGTTAATATTAAAGAAATTTGGGTTTGGTAAATATTAAACTTATGGTGTATGTTAATATTATAAGATTCTAAAATAATGTTTTGTTTCATATGCGGACCATGCCTTTCAATGATAGACAGTGTACTTTACGTAGTAGTTCCACGGTTTCTCACATCAACATGCGGTCGATAGTAATTGACAGTGAAAGTGACACTCTATCTAACTAAATGTAAAGCATTGCAGAAATGTAAACCTAATATATACAACGAGTGGTTTCAGTGTATCTTACTTATTGCATGTCATGGACACAGATAACTACTTACCATAATTAAGGTTGATCAGGTCCTAATTACTAGGTTGTAGTCACGTGGATAACCAGAAAGGGTAAACCATAAATTAAAGTTGAATTCATAAAGTCTTGACGCTACAAGGGTTATTAATTCCTATTTTATCTGAACGTATTTCACGAACATCATTTTATAGTGTTTTGACTTTCGTAGGATATACCAGTTAGTTGTGAAATTGTATTACTCCTTCGGGATTCCAACTATTAAACCAGAGCTGATTCCAGAGATATAACTACCTTCGGTCATTTACCGACTTCCATACATTTGTACTCCGCCTTAAAGCGTTTCTAGTACGATATCGGATAAACAGTCGAATAGGGGCCGTCATATCTCTTTACGATTGTCATACATTGATTATATAAAGTCATCCTTACTTATAATTATCTACATCATCAACAACCACAATAATAAACTACTTGCAATGCATGGCAACAAATATATCACATACCAAGCAATAACACATATTTAAAATATGGAATAAAACAAGTATGATAAAGGTTTAGATATCACCCGGAAATAAATGCGTAGCAGCGTAATATTATGATTGATAACTCGTTTACACGTACAAAGATGAATCTTCAAACCTCCTAACGTTTGTTCTAGCCTCTATACTAATCCGAAGATTAATTACAATAATCCTAGACTATAAGAGAATTTCTAGAGTGAGAAAGTGGAAATGGAAAAGGAGTATGTGAATGTATTAGAATGTAGGAGTGTATTTTGAGTGTGTGTTCAAATGAGGCTTAGGGGCTTCTATTTATAAGTGAAAAGTGGCTCACGTTAGCATCCCTAGGCTCACATTAGAAAAAGAGTGAAAGGTGGTGCACCGGGTACACGCAAGGACGGAAAAGCGCAAAAGAGACGAGGGTAGGGGAGGCGGCGCCGCCCACCACCAGGCCGGCGGCGGCTAGCTGCCACCCGCCCCGGTCCGTCGTTTTTCGTCGCGTTGCTTAATTCGCACGTATCTTCTTCGTTATGCCTCCGTTTGCGTTGATTCTTTTTGCGTTGGATTTGTTATTCAAAAATGAAGACTTTTATCTAAAGATCTACCAAAAATATGTCCCTATCTCTAGATATTGCGTACGAATCATTTGGATCTTCTGGCGGGCGTAGAATCTTCATTCTTTATCCGTTTTTGTTGATTCTTCTTCTGTTGGATTCGTAATTTGAAAACGAACATCTTGGGTGAGATGGATGTTGATGATGGCCACTTTTGTCTTGAATCTCATTTTGATACCTTGAATCTTCAAATGTGTGTGGAATCTTCGTTTTTCACCCGTTTTGCTTGATTTTTATCGTGCAACCTTGTTTTGACCATCTTGGCATAATATCATTGATTTGTATTGGTTTTGAGTTTAAAATACCAAGAATCATTCTAGAATGAGAGAGATATCGGTAGTAAAAACATGACTTTTTACGCGATATCTGTGGATGTTTCACAAGACCATCTAGGCGAGTTGTCTACACAACTAATTATGTCCAAAGTTTGTTTAATCGTTTGTTTTAGAAAACATGTTTGGCCCGTTGGTGACGTTTGTTGAGACACATTCTGTGTCGACAGATTTAGCTTGTAATAGTATTTTGATTATTGAAATCAAGTTTGCATATCGGTTTCTTTTGACTTTAATGTCAAAGCATTATCATTTGGTAAACATTTACATTATTTTATAGAGTGCTAAAAAATGTTGACTAGGGTTGACCGCGAACCGAACCGAGATCGTGAACCTAACCGAGGTCGCAAACCGAACCGAGATCGCAAACCGAACCGAGATTGCTCTACGAACCGAGTCCGCGTTGTGAACCGAGTTCGCGAACCGAACCGAGATTGGATCTCAGCTCGCGAAATTGGCTGTTCAGCGATTTTAAGCTTTAAAAATGAGTTTTAGTTCGATTTTTGGGCGTTTTGATGTTATAAAAACCTTCTAACATATATATTCACAATATCTAAGTAATTTCTAGAAAAAGAAACGATTTCAAGATAGAGTGAGTAAAACCTTACTTTTTGATGAAAATGGAGATGGAGAAGATGAGAAAAATGATGATGATCCTTGGGCTTATTCTTGTTTCTTAGTTGTTTTGTTTTTCTCGTGTTTGGTTACGTTTTAAATCAAACGTTTACATACCGTATATTATTTCAATAATATAAATTAAAATATCCGTTTGATAAAAATCCTCATTATTTATAAAAGTGTCACCAACGTCCAAAGTAAACTGTGTCGGACTCGATCCGATAGTTTCGCGCTACGGATAAGTAATACTACGTGTATTAAATAGTTGGGTTTTGCTAGACTTACCTGTAAAAGCGTTGTGAATTCACTATAAGTTAGGGAATTAGCCTAAAAATGCGTGCAATTGCTGTTTATAATTATGTCGAAATTGCGGGGTGTTACAGAATGTGTGTACATTCCCATCCATGTCGGTCTTCTTCTTGAAGACCCATTTACACCCAACGGTCTTGATCCCTGGTGTATGATCAACCAAGCTCCAGACTTGGCTATCATTCATGGATTGGATCTCGTTGTCCATAGCCTCCTGCCATTTCGCAGACTCGAGGCCTACCATGGCTTCCTGATAAGATGTAGGTTCATCAGAATCTACTTGCACCTCATCACCTTTAGATATGTTTAAATCATATATTTCAGGTCGCTCTCTATCAGACCTGCGTAAAGGTGGTGGTTGTACGTTAGTTTCTCCTTCATCAATAGGTTCATCTACCTTCTGAACAGAATCAGTGTCATTATCAATTTCCATGTCGGTTGATTCTTGAATTTCTTCAAGGTCAATAGGGCTCCCACTGATTCCTTTGGATATGATGTTCCTTTCAAGGAACGTTCCCTTTCGAGACACAAATACTTTATTCTCTATAGGGTTGTAGAACAAATATCCATAAGAATTAGCTGGATATCCGACAAAGAAACACTTCTCTGATCTGGGTTCAAGCTTATCTTGAGTCTCACAATGCACATAAGCCTCGCAACCCCAGATTCTTAGATATGACAATGAAATTGTCTTCCCATGCCATATCTCAGAGGGTGTTTGGGAAACCTTCTTGGTTGGGATGGAGTTAAGGATCCTTGTGCCAGTTTCTTGAGCATAGCCCCAAAAACTGATTGGAAGCATTGTGTGACTCATCATGGATTGAACCATATCAAGTAATGTTCGTTTTTTCCTTTCAGACACACTGTTATGTTGGGGTGTCCTTGGAGGAGTTAATTGTGAGATTATCCCACAATCCCTTAGATGATCACTAAATTCTTGATTAAGATATTCACCACCTCTATAAGATCGGAGAATCTTAATCCTTTTGTTCATTTGATTTTGTACTTCGTTTTGGTACATCTTGAACACTCCAAAAGTTTCGAGCTTATGTTTAATTAAATAAGCATAACCATATCTACTGAAATCATCAGTAAAAGTGATGAAGTAACATTCACCGTGTCTAGTAGGCGATCTGAACAGACCACACACATCAGTGTGTACTAGTTCCAACAGATCTTTGCTCCTTTCACAGTTTCATGTGAAGGGTTCTTTTGTCATTTTTCCCAATAAGTAGGATTCGCAGTCATCACATGATGTAATATCAAATGATTCCAAAATTCCATCCAACTGGAGTTTTGCGATGCGTTTCTTGCTTATGTGGCCAAAACGACAATGCCATAGATACGATTTATCCAAACCATCTTTGGATGAATCAACATTATAGATTGAATTGTCATTTAATTTTATGGTGGTTTCTAATATGCCTCTATACGGACTAGCCTTAAAGTAAAATAAATCATCCTTGTAGACTAGTATTGATCCATTATCAAACTTATAATAAAAACCATCCTTAAATAAAGTATTAAATGATATATTGTTTCTTGCCATATCGGCACTGTAGCAAACATTTTTCAAAACAATACATAAACTAGAATCAAAATGAAGCTTGTAATCTCCAATCATTTCAACTGAGGCAAAATTCTTATTCCCCATGATTAGATCAAGCTCCCCAGTCCGTAGCTTTTGATGTGCGTGAAGTATATGCAAATAAATTCATAACAAGTTTTAAATCAAATAAATACTAATAATACTTTATCACACAATTCAGGCAAGAATAACCCGTTCGTATAATATAACTTTTACAAGTAAGTCCATGTATCGAACACATAGAACGTTTATTAAAATAATTAATTTATTCCACAATTAATATTACAATTACAATTAATTACATATAATATTACAGATAAGGGGGGTACGTTTTAATTTTGTATGAATATATATTTATATTTACTTTTGATACCAAACTAGGATATACAAGATAATTAAAGTAATTAAAGAATTATCTAAGCTGAATAAGGTAGATAGAAGATATATTTTATCTAGACTAGCTAAGTTATATTCAGATTCTCATATATGTTTATCTTTGTCAGCTAATTGATCTAAGTTGAAATATAAAAGTAGATAAAGGCCTTGGTCCAGCTCAATACCCTAAGATTAAGTGCTTCACCGTATATTAAGGTTAACTAACTTCGAGGTCTCAAATATTCTTATCTAACCAATCATAGTTTAATCCAGTAATGACTATAACCTATCACCAAGTTCTCATTTATCTAGGTATAATCAAAACATAAACCTAAATTATTAATTCAATCCACACAAGAGTTCTCTATATAGTATGAATATCATAATCGTATAATCTATATAGATATAACCTTAATAACATTCATAGATACAATTAACATAAACATATACTTCTAATCATACAAACATCATTCATCTAAAAACAAATATGTTAAACAAATAATCAATAATCATTGATAATATAAACAAGATTCCAAATACAAGTAAACAGTCATTTATCAAGTAAAAGAACTTAGAATACAAACCAAAGATATTGAATTACCCTTCGTTAGGTTTGAAGGTATTCAATCCCTAGCCTCCAAATTCTACTTAGTCATTCCTTAACCCTAATAATCGAATTTTACCTCTAAAATTCGTATATCCTTTAACCTAAACCGTGGCCTCTTTTTATAGTTTTCAAAACCGCTAGTCCAACCGATGGTTGGAGCTCCCAACCACCGGTTGGGTTAACTTGGTCTCCAAGTCCAACTCCGCGTCTGGAACCGCCTTTGATTAAATATATTCAACCGCTGGTTGGGCTTTCCAACTGCCGGTTGGGTCTTCTTTCCTGAATCTTCCAACTTCGGGCCAAGCTTTCTTTTGGGCTCTTCTCTTTATTTCTTTGGATCTTTACTCTATTCTTGGCCCAATCTTCAATAATATGGTTTAAGTCTTCATATTTGGTATTGTTTTCTTCAAGTCTTCATTTTCTTTGAGTTTTTATTCATTTTAGCTCCTTTTTCGTTCCTTTTCTTCAATCCTCTCATTTTATACCTAAGTTGCAAATATGAAAGAATTAAGAACCAAAATCTATTGAAATGCACTAAAAGTACATATAAATATAGGGATAATAAGTATATAAATATGATATTATTTGATGTTATCAGCTTTCTACTTCTTGTTAGTCCCTACACATTTGCACAAATATGAGTACCACAACCTGTGTACATTACCCAGGAATTAGAAGTAGTAGTATTGTTTAGTTCAATCATGAACATACCCAAAGGATTTCCAACATCACTAGCTCGTCGTGCGTTGAGCTCATTCAAGTATTTAGTACATGCACGCCTCCAATGTCCTTTCTCCCCAAAATAGAAACATGTGGCCTCCTTAGGATCCTTGGCTTGTGGGATCTTAGCAGAAGATGTGGAAGCAACACCCTTTGGCTTAGGTTTTGGATTGGAACTTGGAGTTCCAACCTTGTCATTACCCTTGGATTTGGTTCCTTTCTTCTTCTTCTTGATCCCTCCTTCCCTTATGTACAAAACATCAGCAGCAGGTTTAGCTTTGGCCATGTTAGACTCAGCGGTCTTCAGCATGCCATGGAGCTCCATGATGGTTTTCTCCATACTGTTCATATTGTAGTTGAATACAAACGAGTTAAAAGAACTAGTCAGCATGTTCAGGATGAAATCTGTGGCAAGCTCCTGACTTATGGGAAAACCAAGACGCTCTAGCTGGTCTATGTACCCTTTCATCTTGAGTACATGGACACTAACGCTGCTGTCTGGTGCCACTTTGAAACAGACGAGAGATTTGGCGGTGTCAAATCGTTCCTGCTTCGCTTGCACTTGAAACATGTTTTTCAACTGTGTAAGCATGTCGTACGACCCTAATGTTTCCAAACCCTTTTGGAGTTCTAGAGACATGGTCGCCAACATTAAGCAGGCTACCTCATTAGATTCGGTACGACATTTTTCAAACTCATCCCGAACTACCTGAGTTGCTCTCGCCTGTGGCTCAACGGGTAAGGGTTCCTCAATTGCCCTGATCTTACCTTACATCCTGAGAACAATCCTCAGATTGTGAAGCCAATCAATGAAGTTCAAGCCATTAAGCCTATCCTTCTCAAGAAGCCTTTTTAGGCAAAAAGTAGAAATAGATGAGGAAGCAGAGTTTGTGTTTGTTGTAGACATCTGTCAATTTATAGATTGTATAAGTTAATCTGACATATTTAATCCTTGTTAAAATAACTATCCATGTGTGTTTTAATATTTAAAACAAATATAGTTAACAAGGCTAAGATCCATATTTCACTTATAGTATTGCCGGGTATGCCGTGGAAACATTAGTTATAAGCTATTTAGGTAGGTATACTATATTACCAATTTCATCCATTATGAAATTCTTAGACTCCTGCGGGATTCAATGATAATCCGTTATATCAATTAACATGTTTAATCCCTTCTACGCCAAACCTTTCTTGTGTCGGGTATGCCGCGGAAACACAAGTCCAGATTGTAAATTGTCCATGATAGATACACATGAAATCCGACCCAAGACTCTCGGGTATCGCGAACTTCACCTCACCCTTGCCAACACCCAATTGAAAACCGGCCCAAGACTCTCGGGTATCGCGAGTTTCAACAGGTAGAAGGTTCGAATGAGTGCACAACTCGTGGATGGCGTAAAGTTTACATTTAAAACGGGTTTTTGTTTTGTATTAACAAAAACATTTTATACCATTTTAAAATCTTACCAATTTCATGTCGTGTTTGTTAATCCATTATAACCAAACCGATATATGATTATTACCTTTTGTTTAAAAACAATTTTCTTGTTAGCACAACCAAGACAAATACTTAAAACAATAATAATCATCACATGCATTTATATCGGTAGTATGCCAATCCATCTTCCACTAATTTGATGGGCTGGTTAAGAGAGATTATTTATGGTTAAACTCCTATGCGTTTTTCTGGTAAACCACCACACCGGAAAACGAGGTCAATCTAAGCACAAAATAAGTAGTGGCAACGGCTCCCACTTAAACCATCATCCTTGAAGGAGACCCACTTGCACCATCTTGAACACCATCTTCGTGATTCCAATCTTGGGAGTCTCTTTACATTTTAAACAATATTATTCTACTTTCTATTCTATTACAAATAGATAGAAAGAAAATGACACATTTTTCAATTATACAAATACATGATTAAAATTAAAAGCACGGCATGCAAGCTGTTTGATTAAATATTATTACATTCATCTGAATAAATAATACACAACCAAACATCACACAAGGGCCATAGGCATATACTACCAATATCCAATCAACCATAAAACATACCAAATATCATCATACGAGTGCTTCCAAACTCATGTACCATACGACAAAAGGATGAAATTTCAACTCGATTATTAGATATTAAAATCAGCACTTTTAACACTTTATTATAGGGTTTTTTGCCGAAAAATACATCAATAGTTCCTTTTTTTTGCATTTTCGGGTATCAACTATTTTTTTTTTAAATGAAGCACTAATCTAAAATCAACCATTTTCGGGTATTAGTTACCGTTTGAAACGGTTGCCGGTCAACATATCACATTGGGTTTTTCCGAAAAATGCATCAATAGTTCTGTTTTCTACATTTTCGTGTATTGACTAATCTTTTTCCTTTAAAAATGAACTACTAATTTAAAATTGATCATTTTCGGGTATTAGAAAAAAATTAGTTGATACCCGAAAATGCAAAAAATAGAACTATTGATTCATTTTTTGGAAAAAATATATAAGTTTTTTGGTATCCGGTAACGATACCCGAAAATGATAAGTTTTAAATTAGTGGTTCATTTTTTGGAAAAAAAAATTAGTTGATACCCGAAAATGCAAAAAACTGAACTATTGATGCATTTTTCGGCAAAAAACCCCTTTATTATATATACAAATGTAACTTTTATAACTCAAAGGAGCTGTTTTCATTCATGCTAAAACCGATTACAAAATCTATCAAAATCAGTCCGAAATGTACATATGAACAAAAACAAATTTCTGATTTTAAACAAGATTAAAGATCTATCATTTTGACTCACAAGCAAACCATTTTATGACGGATAATGCCAAGAACACATCTAATAATTTTGGACCAAGAATCTGTCCAAAATAGTCCGAAACAAATAGCCATGGTACATGCATTTAGAAGCAATCAATTCGATAGATTCATGAGCTAAAGTTTGTACAAGGTGGCTCTGATACCAATGTCAGAGTTCGGTGCGAATGCGCAGCGGAAAACATGGGTTACAAAACAAAATTTAAAACCCAAACTCCTTCATATAATCGACATGCACAAAACAATAGCTACAATAGAGATTAGAACAAGAATCATACCCTTGAAGCGTGATTCCGATCATTTCGATCTTAGGCTCAAATGAGAACCTCTCTATCGGGGAGACACCCAAAGTTCCGATCTCAAATGATCTACTTTCGGTCACCAATTCCAGCTCCTTATCTCCACCACGATAGCCCGATAACACCTCTTTATCGTCACCAAACCACAACACCACACTTATGTGTATTCGGTAACCGAAAACCTTCAAAGCCTTGATATTTTGGACTGATTTTAATGATGATCTTAGGCTGAGTTTTGGGTCTGATTTTGGTTTTTTTCTATGAGCGAAAAACGTGTGAGAGAGAGGAAGAGAGAGAAGTATATTTGTGAAATGAGGTGGCTGGGTATTACATAAGATTCAAGAAACTCATCTTTCTATAAATGCAATCTTGAGAATATAAATGAATGGAATTTTTTATTATGTTTAATTAATTACTAGTTATAATTATAACTAATTAATTAAACAAACTCAACCTAGCTATTTAGACCATTAACAAATGTCTAGTTAGCTAATCTCCTACAAAAGTATATCAAACAATTTTCGATCGGCCTTTGCGTGTGACCGAATAGGATAAATGGACTTTATATTATTATGTCATGGGCATATCTTTGAATCATAATATACCACGGTCAAACTTGAAGCTAACCTGAGAACACTGATTCTAACAATATATAAATATATATATATATATATATATATATATATATATATATATATATATATATATATATATGTGTGTGTGTGTGTGTGTGTGTGTGTGTGTGTGTATAAATCTGTCCAGATTTTATAACATGGGAGAAAGATCATATAAAATCGTAGACTCAATGAAAATACATGAATCTTATGTCCAAATTTGCTTATGGATGTTAGCTACAACTATTATGTTTGTCACTTGGAACAGATCCTCACGGATCTGAGTGTAGAAACGGATCTTTGAGTGTTAATCGATTTTGGAACAAATCTGACCAACTTCCACCTTTATTTTTGTTTAAAATAGCAAAAGCCTTCTAAAATCATGATAAGATGCAGAAATGAACTAGATCCATAGGGGAACATGCTCGATTTTTGTTGAGACCAAACTCGGTTTAAAAATTGGTCAAAACGGGAGTTGATTCGGGTGTGAAATCTGGAAATTTTGAAAGTTTGAAGATTGAAAAATACATTTTGTAAAACCGACACCTCGGGTTAACCCCGACACAAACCAATAATTTCATAAGCTTATTTGGCCATTTTAAAGGTTGTGTAATGTCTCGGGCTAAACCCAATTGCGACACTAAGCTTGTCGCTTGACATCCTGAATGTCGCATATTGCGACACTGACTTTAATGTCGTAGTAGTTTCGAATGTCGCACATACTGACACTAGCCCAATATCGCCAAATTCAAATTTGTGTCGCTATAGCGACACTAAATTCTGTGTCGCTAAAATCAAATAATGTCGCATAAAGCGCCACTAACCCTTTTGTCGCTACCTTATCGAATGTCGCATATAGCGACATTGATCCTAGTGTCGCCATAATTGACCAAGTGTCGCCAAAATAGCGACACTCAACCTAGTGTCTCTAGTCACAGAACCTTGAAAATAAATATTTTACTGTGTCTGACGCTTACAATCACCAAACCTTATGCGATGTTAATCGTACACAAAATCAATATACTTCGATAAGTATACAATACAATGAAACACAAAATAATAATATTTATGAATTATTATTACAAACTTCACCAATGGGCCATACATGTTTTCAAAACACAAACAAACTAAATCATTTGGACATTACTAGTTGAATGAACAACTAGCATTTATGATCTTTTGAGATACCTACTTATCATTATAACCTTGCGTATTTAGGATGCCCGACAGGTTACAGTCGCTTGGACGACATCATAACTTTGTGTACCATCATTATTTGCTATTAGCAAATGCATCATACTCAGTTGAGTCTCATAGACTCTCATTTTACTGTTTTTACACCCAGGGTGGGAATCCATGCTCATTTTGTTTTACATGTGAACGCAAGTACAAAAACATCGCTATATACTGCATGAGTTATTTCACTAATCATTTTAAGTCCTTCAAAACATAGTTTGGCAATACTTTTGTGGCGTGAATGATAGTGTATGGTACCATATAGGATTGACAATCCTCGTCCGGGGTAGTCACGCTACCACGACAGCGGTCGAACGGACGCATTATCATTAGTTCATACATGTGTTGATTAGGCACATGCAGGAGGCACCCCTGATCGGGCACTTAATTGTGATCCAGACAGCCTCAGTTAAGCTCAAACTATGGCCTCATGGTAGTAATATATAATCTTTCACTTATTTGCTTAATTGCAAATCTTCATACTTAAATCGTGTGGTTCATAACTCATATTTCATCATATAAAATTGTGAGCTCACCAGCTTTTAGCTAACCTTTTAGCATGTATTCTCAGGTACACAACAATAGTAGGATGATATCGCGTAAAAAGTCATGTTTTTACTACCGATATCTCTCTCAATCCAGAACAATTCTTGGCATTTTAAACTCAAAAATAATACAAATCAATGATATTATGCCAAGATGGTCAAAACAAGGTTGCACGATAAAAATCAAGCAAAATGGATGAAACACGAAGATTCCACACACGTTTGAAGATTCAAGACATCAAAACGAGATTTCTAGACAGAAGTGCCCATCATCAACATCCATCTCATCCAAGATGTTTGTTTTTAAATTACGAATCCAACTGAAGAAGAATCAACAAAAACGGATAAAGAATGAAGATTCTACGCCCGCCGGAAGATCCAAAAGATTTGTACGCAATATCTGGAGAGAGGAGACATATTTTTGGGATATCATTACATCAAAGTCTTCATTTTTGAATTATGAATCCAACTCAAAAAGAATCAATGCAAACGGACGTATGACGAAGAAGATACGCACGAATTAAGCAACGCAGCAAAAGATGACGGACCGGGACGGGTGGTAGCCAGCCGCCGCCGGCCAGACACTTGCCGCCGCTGTCCAGGTGGTGGGTGGCACCCACCTCCCTTCCCCCGTCTCTTTTCCACTTTTCCGTCCTTGCATGTACCCGGTGCACCACCTTTCGCTACTTTTCCGTACCCGGTGCACCACCTTTCGCTACTTTTCCGTACCCGGTGCATCACCTTTCACTCTTTTTCTAATGTGAGCCTAGGGATGCTAACGTGAGCCACATTTTCCCTCTAAATAGAGAACCAAGGCTTCCATTTGAAAATGTCCCATATGCATTAGGCATAACTCTTTCTTTACTTTCTCATTCTATTTTCTTACATCAAAATTAGTCTTAGGCTAGTTAGGGAGCTTGTTTAAAGTAGAACGAAAGCTAGGGAACATTTGTAATCTTTGGTGTATGCTTGGAGTTACGCTTATTAATTCAAGTCTATTCCTTCTCGCATTTTAATCCGGGTTCTTTCTATCCTATTCTATCTTAATTAAATACTTATGCTTTAATTATGCTAGAGTTAGTTTGTGCCATGATTAGCGAGTAGATTACTATGGTATTTGTTGTGATGTAGTTAGCATATATAATTGTGGGATGACTTTAATTATGTAATGAAATAATATGATGGCCCCTATTCGACTGTTTACCCGGTATAGTGCTGGAAATGCTTTCAAGCAAAGTACATACGTATGGAAGCCGGTAACGACCGAATGTAGTTGTATTATAGACCGACATTATAAAACGGAAACTTTATGAACGGACTTATATTATGATTTTAAACCTAAAACTTATATTCGCCTTTCGATTAACGCACGTGATTGTAACCCTGTAAAGAGGAGTCGCGAACCTTAATACTTGGTCAATAGTTATTGATATCGCGTAAAAAGTCACGTTTTAACTACCGATATCTCTCTCATTCTGGAACAATTCTTGGCACTTTAACTCAAAAAACATTACAAATCTGTAATATTATGTCAAGATGGTAAAAACAAGGTTGCATGATGAAAATCAAGCAAAACGGGCACAAAACGAAGATTCCACGCACGTTTAAAGATTCCAGACATCAAAACGAGGTTTCAAGACCAAAGAGCCGATCACCAACATCTATCTAACCCCAGATGTTCGTTTTTAAATTACGAATCCAACAGAAGAAGAATCAACTAAAACGGACGAAGAACGAAGATTCTACGCACTCCGGAAGATCCAGACGATTCGTACGACACATCTAAAGTTCAGAGACATATTTTTAGGATTTCTTTTCATCAAAAGCTTTGTTTTTGAATTACGAATCCAACGCAAAAAGAATCAATGCAAACGGAAGCGTAACGAAGAAAACACACACGAATCGAGAAACGCAGCAACCGGCAGCGGACTGGTGCCACTGGCAGCCAGCCGCCGCCGCCAGCCAGCCAGCCGCCGGCTGTTGGCAGCCAGCCGCCGCCGGCTGCCTACCACCCGCACGGATTTCACTTTTTGGTACTTCTTCGTACCTGGTGCTAGACCTTTTCCTACTTTTCGTACCTGGTGCCACTACCTTTTTCGCCTTTTGTACCTGGTGCCACTACCTTTTCCACCTTTTGCTATCATGAGCTTGGAGGTGCTAACTTGAGCTGAATTTCCTCTATAAAAGGCAGCCCCTAGCTCTCATTTCAACACACCAACTCATACACAAACACACACACTCATAGTTACACTCTCATTCTTCCATTTTCACTTTCTCACTCTAAAAGTCTCTTATATTTTAGTCTAGGATTATTGTAATTAATCTACGGATTAACATAGAGGTTAGAGCGAACGTTAGGAGTTTGGAGATTCATCTTTGTACGTGTGAACGAGTTGTCTGTCATAATAATACGCTGTTGTGCATTTATTTCCGGGTGATATCGAAACCTTTATCATACTTGCTTTATTTCATATTTCAATTACGTATTATTGTCTTGTATGTGATTTGTCTATTGCCATGAATTGTGAGTAGTCTATTATTGTGATTGTTGATGATGTAGATAATTATAAGTAAGGATGACATTATATAATTAAGTGTACGACAATTGTAAACGTGATGTAACGGCCCCTATTCGACAATTTATCTGATATAGTACTGGAAACGTTTTATACGGAGTACAAATGTATGGAAGTCGATAAACGACCGAAGGTAGTTACATCACTGGAATCAGCTCTGGTTTAACAGTTGGAATTCCGAAAGGATAATACAACTTCACAACTAACTGGTGTACCCTACAAAAGTCAACGCACAATGAAATGATGTTCGAAAACACGTTCTGATAAAATAGGAATTGATGACCTTTGTACCGTTAAGACTTTATGAACTTGAGTTTAATTTATGGAGTACCCTTTCCGATTATCCACGTGACTGCAACCTAGTAATTAGGACTTGATCAACCTTAATTATGGTAAGTAGTTATTTATGCCCATGACATGTCAACAAGTAAGACACGGTGAATCCACTCGTTGTACATATTAGGTTTACATTTCTGCATCGCTTTACATTTAGTTAGTTTAGAGTGTCACATTCACCGTTAATCACTCTTGACCGCATGTCTGATGTAAGAAGCAGTCGAACTACCATGTAAAGTACACTGTCCGATTACTGAAAGGCATGGCCTGCATATGAAACACGTTTTTATAAACTACGAATAATCTAGGGATGTATAACTGTTTGAAAAGGAGAACTCAAGTCATAAGTTGAAGTAACCAAACCTTAAGGCATAAAACAAGACTTAGGAATAAGGATAACATCCTCGTGATTTAAATACCTTAAAACACTAAGCCTTACACAATCAGCGGTCAAAATATACAAAGTCATTAATCTGCATGCTAATAAAATACTAAACTATTTTAGGGGTTAAGAAAGGTCGGACCTATGAGACGATACGCTACTGATTCATGCACCTTGGCGTCAAGCCAAAATAGGTTGTTTATCTTTCAACTAGATAAGTATTGGAAGTTTGCGTATTGCTCCGATCAGAATCACGATAACCTAGTTCCTAGTGACATACCAATGGGAAATTTAATTGGTAGGGTTCTAGAGTTTACACCTGATAGTTTAAATCATTATATTAGTATTGCCCCTGTTTAATCTGTCATCCTGAAACATTAATTATCAAAGTCTCAGCAATCACATGTTTATCTTTATTTGCTTTCCTGTAATTTACTTTTCTGCATTTTAATTACCTGTCTTTAGTTTAAAACCCCCAAACCTACCTACTTTGTTTCATCCTAAATATCTCCTACCGAAATCACCAGCTTTAATCTCCCACACGTTTGGATTCGTAGAACGATCTTAGGTCATACTTACCGCTTACTAACCAGAGTAGGTAGTACGTATAATTTAAGCCCAGCAAAATATAAATTTTAAAACCCCTGTTGCGCCCGCATCACCATCAGGAATCGCAACGACACTGAACCGACGGTTGCGGGTGCAACAGTTATCTGTGTAAAAACTATGTTTTTAACTGTAACGTCATGCGAGCATCATAAAATGCAATGTGATTACGCGGACTTGCCATGAGTATTGTACACTTTCGATCACAATGTACTTATCATGTGAATATGGCAAAGCAATTAAATTCACAATGGAAACATCGGTAAACGATTAAATACACTGTGAATCACCATAGCATTTTCCGACATGGTCTGGGTTTAACTTTATGCAAAAAGCCGCCAGCATTTTAAATTAGCATTTTAATTAGATTAGTTAATTTATTTTAGATTATAGTAGGTAGGCTACAGGCCAAATAACAATTTACGAAAAGCTAGGGATTTGTTAATTGTAATGAGAAAGGAAAGTTTGGAATCTAAGTTATACTAATATCCTTTCCAAAAAATACGAAACCAAAAGTAAGATACGCAAGAAACCTGAACGTTTTCCCCTGCTTATCATTCTTAAGTTTCATTAATAGGAATTGGCTAATAAGTCCGAACATAAATTCTAAGTTAGTTGTTTAATGGGTTTGAAATCTTTATGTTATCAAGAACGGTTAGACTTGCTAATGACCTGCTACTCTATTCCTTCACCCACGAGCGAATACGTTCCTCGTGACATATTAGTTGATAACCGACTAATAGGGAACTTATTGGTTATACCACTGGGTATTGAATCCACTAGACATTTCCAATTTAGATAATCATCTTCCTATAAGAGTCATCATCCCACATTATTAGCTAACGAACTCACAACAAATACTACTTTTATTATCTGATTTATTATTACATTTTCTTCACTTTATTAGTTTACTTAGTTAACTGAACCAAAACCCCCAACGCACTCTTTTAAAACCTTTATTAGAAAAGAAAGATTGATTGGATCTCCGTTTCAATTCAGTTTCTCTTTAAGAACGACTCTAGGTCATACTTACCATCTACTAGCCTTTGGTTCAGTATTAGTAAGTCACACTTAGATCCCAGCAAATATAAATTTAAAACAAACCGATTGCGATCCGTACGTCATCTTCACATGACCATTCGGGTGGCAATATAGGACTGCTCAGGATTAGCTAGTTCGAGTCGCATTCATACATCAAGAGATTCACATGCATTTCTACATTTTGTACAATTACATATGCATTAGAATATCTAACATTTAGCTTGCGATCTTTTGTAAACAATATAACGTTGTAAAAATTTATATTATTAATGTAATGGTTTAAATGACGCATATAGAGTCATTCACTTTATCTTATATGGAATTGATATTTGATTAGTCGCGCCCCGACCTGAATCGCTTCCGCAATCCGATTTTGGAGGTGCGACATATTATGCCTTCATTTTTTATGATTTGTGGACTTCTCAAGATGACAACTACTAATGACTAGTAAAATCATGATTTGTATGCACTTTTATGAATCATGTCACATTTTAAGCTCTAAAAAGTTGAAGTTATAGTATTTTTTATAAAAACTTTGTACTAATTGAAGTTAGAATTTTTATAGAATGTATTTTAACTTCTATACATGTATTAAAACTTTGTTCTAATTAGACTCAAATTTTGATAAGAATTAGTTTTACTTGTGAATACTATAATATGTATAGATTATGGTTCATACTTAAAGGTGATTATGAGTCATTTATAGAATAATCGAGTTTACTTATGTATTAGTAACAATGAATCTTAATGAAATCATTTATTAATACTAATAAAAATTTTATCTACCGATTTTATGGCTTCATTTTTTATGATTTGTGGACTTCTTAAGCTGACAACTACTAACGACTAATTAAAATCATGATTTGTATGCACTTTTATGAATCATGTCACTTTTTAAGCCCTAAAAAGTTGAATATGTGGGTATTGTGTGGATATTTAGACAGTCCCGTTTAATCTAATAAACACTTTAGCTATAATAAGCTTTGAGTTATTATTGAGAAGTTACGGAATTACACTCAATATTATTAGAAAGATCAAAAATATAATAAAAGTAATTAACTTGTTTTGCACAGATTAAATCAAAGTTTCAATCTTATTAATACGAATAAGGCGAATACATAGATGTATTAGGGTTTTCACCTTGAAGCTGCGGTAAATCGTTAACCTAATCTAGGTTCTTTCGATCTCTATTTATATCATATAGAGTCCTTTACAATCTCCTATATTTTTGGAATGTATTATATTCCAAATACAACTCTATCTTGCAGCCGACATATCACAATATCACTAGCAGTACAAATTACTACAATTGAAGTAGCAGTAGTAATTTACACTAATTATAGTAACTATTTCAATTGCAATATAATACTAAGTACATATACATAGATAGTACTAACAGCTTCACATAACAACTAGCAGTAGTAAAAATAAGCAGTACTAACTATTACATAGACAGTACTAATGACTTACATAATCATAGCTAACATTAGTAACCATTACAGCAGTAGTAATGACTTCTTCACTTTTGTTCAGTCAGCATTAATCTTTGTGAAGACAGTAGAAACTCTTGTACGAACAATATTAATTACTTGCAACTTTTGCATCTTCAACTGGCTATGGTAATATTGCTAGGCTTTTTAGTACTACTTGTGTTAAGTTGTTACTGCCTTGGTCGGTTAGTACTGCTAGTACAAATTAGTACTGCTAGCTTTATTATTCTAAGTTAGCACTGCTAATGAAAACTAAGTGTTAGTAAGTACTGTTAGTTTTTTTCACAGTGAATACTTCAAGTGTTAATTTGTACTAGCTTGTACATTTTCAGTACTGCTGGTGTTAAAATTGGAAAATTTTCTCAAAATTAGGGCTTTTTCTGCTGCCCTAATTCTAACAATATAAAAACCCAACACTTATCGTTTTCAATAC
Source organism: Pseudognaphalium luteoalbum (assembly GCA_963422505.1). Lineage (NCBI taxonomy): Eukaryota > Viridiplantae > Streptophyta > Magnoliopsida > Asterales > Asteraceae > Pseudognaphalium > Pseudognaphalium luteoalbum. Next base: position 58,829,004 of record OY730196.1, read on the forward strand.
GCTTTCAAAATTACTCTTTGATACAACTATCAATCGATCAAAAACATACAAAACACTTCTCAATTTCACTTCGATCGCTCAATTTCAATCTTAAATGGCTTCTACATCGTCATCAATGCGTAGCTACTTGTTGCGAAAGATCATAATATGATTGTGTACTTGATGAAACCTGATGAAGCACATGACTTCTACCAGATCATAGATTTTTCTATGAGCAATTCCAATCTATTATGCTCTTACTGTATCCCCAAGGATATCAAGAGTTTATCTCAATGATTTTTAGGTGAATCCAAAGATTGAAGCAGAGCAGGGAATGAAGCAAATCGTATCAAAGGTGGCTGATACAAGTGTGGTCAACTCTGAGGAATCTATTCGTTCATCTCTACACTTGGATGATGTTGAAGGTATATGATGGCTCCTAAAAGTGTCGGTGTCGTTTATGGTAACTAATCGGGCGCCAACAGGGATTTTAAAATTTATATATAGTGGGGCTTAAATTATATGTACTACCTACCCTAGTTAGTAAACGGTAAGTATAACCTAAGACCGTTCTATGAATTGAAACGTGTGGGTGATTAAAGCTGATGCTTTCGGTAGGGAAGTATTTAGGATGGAACAAAGTAGGTAGGTTTAGGGTTTTTTTTAAACTAAAGACAAATAATTAAAGTGCAGGAAATTAAAATATAGGAAAGCAGATAAAGATAAATATGTGATTGCTGAGACTTTGATGATTAACGTTTTGGGATGACAGAGTAAATAGGGGCAATAGTTAATGTAATAGATAAACTATTAGGTGTAAACTCTAGAACCCTACCAACTAAATTTCCCATTGGCATGTCACTAGGAACTAGGTTATCATGATTCTGATTGGAGCAATACGCAAACTTCCAATGCTTATCTAGTTAAAAGATAAACAACCTATCTTAGTTTTAAACCGAGGTGCATGAATCAGTAGTATATCGTCTCATAGGTCCGACCGTTCTTTACCCCTAAATAGTCTACTATTTTATTAGCATGAAGATTAATAACTTTGTATGTTTAGACTGCCAATTTTATAAGACCTAGAGGTTTAAGTATCCTAAGTCACTTGGACTTTTACTATCATTCCTAAGTCTTATTTATAATTAACTAGATTCCGGTTTCTTCGACTTATGACTTAAATCTCTCCTTTTCAAACAGTTATACATCCCTGGATTATTCACAGTTTATTAAAACGTGTTTCATATGCATACCATGCCTTTCATTAATTAGAGCGTGTACTTTACATGGTAGTTCCACGGCTTCTTACATCCAACACGCGGTCAAGAGTAATTTTGTTTGGATAGTGGGTGTGAAGAGTGAGTGGATGTTTGGTGGTAAGTGAGTGTTGGAATTCCTTATAAAGTATCGAGATAGGTTGTACATGTGCTACGTATGGCACTCATTGGTGTGATCTCGAAATGCATTACAAGAGCAAGTTCTAATTCAAATGCATACATCGGCACACACATGAAATGAAAAGAAAAGCATTTTAAAGATGAATTCTAACCAGGGCTCAAACCTCACGAATCGACTGTTTTGGTCAATGTGTGACTTGCCATGTGTTGCCCTTTTCGTCCGTATCTTATCCTAAGAAGACCGGTTTATTTCTGTAAAAACTCGTTTCTTGCTGTAATTTATATTTTTGAAAAATAGAGGTTCTCAAAGAATGTTAATATTGAATCCATAATTTTTTTGAAAATTTCTCTATTTTTAGCCTTTTAATGAAAATATTGTTTATGTTACGGACAAGAGGTTAAACTTTCAGTTGCAGACCGTATACCCCACATTTAGAGTAACATTGTCGAAGTATCCCGCACTTAGAGATTCTACTTATTTTCGGGTTGTTACGTAAGTGTAGTGTGGTTTGGGAGATCCCACTCTTATTTTTGGAATATCGGATGAGATAATCAAGGCATTAAACGGATAGAAAGTTTGGAATGGGTTACCACTTCGTGATACGTTACGCGTACTTTCAACTACTCATCAGAAGATTGATGGTTTGTAGTTTTTGGCTTCCGGCATCCTTCATGGCGTGGTCGACAGCTTCCTCCGTTATGGTCTACGATAAATAGTGTTTGGATTCAAACAAACATGCCACTCAATAATCCAGTAATAGCTGCTAATAAGAAAAGTAAAGTGATAGCATAATAAAGTAATAACTGGATAGAGGTGATGTCTTTGCATCCACAGTACATCAAATACAAATAGTAATAATAAAGTTTGATAGAAAATAGTAAGAAGTTAGAAAGCGGAGCAATCTGTTGCTAGGCTGGTGGTACTCGTGATACTACTGATGAAGATCCGATAGGTGCATAGGAGGTCTCATCTGATGAGGAGTCATCTTCTAGATTATGCTGATGTTGGGTACCTTCATCTGATGCATCCTGAATAGCTCATGTGTCTGTAAAAACTCCATCATGTATCAACTGGTAAAAAAATTGCCCTGCAGGTATACCAAAATTGTCAAGTGGAATAACATGCGATCCCTGTTGAGTGTATCCCCTGAATAAGTCTGTCTGTCTGTTGGAGGACACTGGTGTGACACCCGGTCAAAAATGACCCAAAATTTGGTCAAAATTTAAACTTTTATTTCAAGTATTATATACTCAAACTACTGAAGTGTACAAGTATTATATATATAAATATATATAATAACGTTAAACGATTATTTAATAATCGTGTATATGCGAATCTGACAGAACGCAGAAACTTAAAATGAAAGTTGGTGAAACTATTATTAAATGATATGGAAGTATTTAATAACGTCAATTATTACTCTATATTATGTTTATAATATAACGAGCACGTACGTTTTGCTTAAAACATAACCGAACGCGACGAAAATGCACGAAACGCGCCCGACCGACAAAATTTACTAAAGTTATATTTTTGTAACTTAAAACTAAGTATTTTGATAAAATACTTCAAGTAAAAATAACGCGATTTCACGCCTATAATGATAACGTCTAAAAACGTTACACAATTCGAATAAACACACGATTCGCAACCGGCGACCAAACGAAAACTCGAATATTATTTTAGTAACTTAATTAAACTACTTTGAGTAAAACTTTTATTAAAAATATCGCATTTTTAAAACGTTAACGAAAACTAACATATTAAACGTTTAACGTTTAATCGGGCGACAAAACGAACGGGTAAACGAGCACCGTGAGTTACGTAACTTTGGGGACAAGATTTAATCACTCACATGTGGGTGGGACCCACCCGAAACCAGCTGAGAATCAGCCCCATACCATCCCCTAAATGATGGATCATGTCTTTGAATTTTATAACCCAACATCATCCTTATTTTCCTCATTCATTATTTCCACTCCTCTCTCTCTAAACCCTCTCTCACTAGAACGTTTTTATCTCTCTCTCCCTATGATTTCCAGATCCCAAACAACCACCAAAATCACCACCACAAACCATCATAGCACCACCAACTCGGAAAATCAAGAAAACGCGAGGAAAAGAGCTCTCGGCTTAGTTTCTTCGTCTCTCCATCATTTTATTTGTAAGGAACTTCATCACTCATTAGTTTTACTTGATTAACATATATATAAATGTTAGTATGCTCACTCAACACTAAAATGTCCAAAATATAAACCGAAACACGTTTTAAAACTCGAATCGTTGTTCTATGTTTACTGTCCAGAAACTTCATCTACTTCAACGAAATATATAAAAATGATTTCAACATAAAAATGAACGAATATTAAGCCTAAAATGTAGTTCGTGATGTTAGCTTTACAATGACATCAATTTCGTAACATTTCGACTTCGTTTGCTATTTTAAAATAATATTTCCGTTAAGGTGCGCGTTACTGTTCCGGCGGACAGGAACATCCGCCTCCTTCTCGAGACCATATCTTGAGTTCTAAGAAGAATCAACTTACGAAGTCTAAACAAAAAATGACTGTTAAGATGTTGGATACAACTTTTATGTTTACCACTTTGACCAGATCCCCACGGAAATTTGTGTAGTAACCGATCTATGAACTGAGCTCGTTCTTAGACTCAACCTGAGCACTTTTTATTTCCATTTTTGTTTAAAATAGTAAACGAACATATAAAAGTACGATAAAGTGCAGAAATGAACTAGATATCTAGGAGAACATGTGTGATTTTTGGTTAGGCTTGAATCGGAATAGAAACGGGTGAAATCGCGAGTCGAAACTGAGTAAAAATCTGGAACTATTAAACTTAGGGCCTGTTTTAGTCATTTTACAAAACCGACACTTTGGGTCAATCATAAAATGTAACGACAATTTTCTAAAGTTTATTTAACATATTTAAGACTTCCCTAAAAGTTTCGGGTCAAACTGAACACGTTTGACCTAGTCAACAAAAACGAACACTTGAACAAAAACGTGAAATCTCAGACCTGCGACAATACCATTGTCGCATGAACCGTAACCAAAACCCTATTGTCGCATCACTATTGTCGTATAAACTCTATTTTCGTAGCATCATTATCACAAAAACTAACACTTTTATACTTGAAACCGACTTTTCAAACAAGACAATATCACAATATACTTGATTTAACGTCAATACAATATGTGGAATAACTCGGAAACATATGACACATATACTTTTGTAAGTATACAATGAGACAAACATAATAATAATGCTTTTGATAATCATTATTATGAAACTCACCAACGGGCCGTATTTACACAACGATAGACTACAAATACGAACAATTACAAATAACAGACTAATGGACATTAATTAGTTGAGTGAACAACTAGCATGGATAATCTTAATGATATCCACTTACTTACGTAACCTTACGCGTTTAGGACGCTAGAGGTTATTGGTTCGGAGAACCTCATTGCTTGATTTACTGCTTGATACTACTAGACTCAGGTGAGTCTCACGGCCCCTTTTTACTGTTTTACTATTTTGGGGGAGATGCATTGCTTGTTTACTCGAACACATGAAATTACTTACTTGATTTACTTACTGATTTACTGGTATATCGATTGCATGGGTTTTACTTTTATCCACTGAAAGCCTCCTATCATAAGTTGTTAGTTATGGACTTAAGCGCGATTACTAGTAGATGGATCCATTTGGGACTGACAATCCCTGCCTGGGGTAGTAGCGCTACCACGGATTTCACCGTAGAAACAGGCATATTAGTATTTGTTACATATGAGTGTTCGGATAGCACTCACGGGGGTACGTGATATTGTACTTGAATGTACTATTCACACTACACTGTTAAGCTTCAACTATGGTGCTCATGGCAATGTATATCGAAACTATTGCATACGTGCAATCATTACTTAATTTTACTACTTGATGTGTTCAAAACTGTAACTTACTATAAACCTGTGAGATTCACCAACCTTTTGGTTGACCTTTTTAGTGATGCATTCTCAGCTACGCAGCTTGAGTAGGGATGCCCAGCAGGATCTACTTATATGCTAAGCTAGTACGAGTCGCATGCATACACTTATGAGGATTTTACTGGCATTATCTTTTGTACTATGATTATGTAACTAAAATCTTTAGAATCAATTTGAGAACTCACTAATGATGTATCTATATGACTTATTACTTTTGAAAACTCATGTAATGCACTGTATTGTAATGTATTTTCTAAAACGTCTCATTTAGAGTCGTTTACTATATATCTTATGCTTTGGTTATTGATTAGTCATGGCCCGACCCGATTCGCTTCCGCAACCCGAATTAGGGGGTGTGACAACTGGGGACTGTACTATGATAGTGGGATCGGATAGTCTGAGACTCCTGCGGCTCTGTGCAGTGGCAACTTGCCTAGAATCTCTGGATCTGCCGTTATCTCTCGAAGTCTGTCCCCTAACTGAACCAACTAATGAGGGGACAAGATCTCTCATAATAAGAACCTGTGCTGGAGGTGGTTGTGGTCTAGGTGGAACTGTCCGGGGAGGTAAGCCATGGCCACGGCCTGGATATGAGTGAGGTGTTTGAGCAGGAACTGTAGGGGGATATTTATGTGGTGGTTCTCGGCCAAACCCGCACCGTATGTCTAGAAGTGGGTTTACCGGTATCCCTGCAGTCTGTTGTCTCATAGCCCTGTGACATCTGACCTGCGTCTGCATGAGCCAGTACCAATAGTCTGCCCCTGGAGGTGTTCTGTAGTGATAAATGTATCTGGGCATCTGTACTCTGGGGGCCAGGGTAGAAGGTCCTACCCTGACAGGCGGTGGTACTACTGGTGGTGGTGCAACTGGGTCTATAGTATTATCCTCATCCTCATCTTCATCTGAATCCGAATCTCTGGGCTCTCCTGACCGTTTTCTCTTTCTCGTCCCTCTAGGTAAAACTAAATCTGGCTCCAGGGTGCCAACACTATCGGGATCTACTGGCCGTGCTCTAATATAGACTGTGCTATCTCTCAAAATCTTGATTATCCCCATCAATCTGAGAAACTCTTAGTCTATTGGTTAGGCACTTCAATTGGGTAGACTCTTGAATTTCTCCACTTCTGCTGTTCTTAGCAGTCCCATTTTTCTAATCAACCTTATAACCACAAGCCCCATGAATGACCTTTTTGACTCATAACTCTTCTCCTCAAGAATTCGCTGAGCAACTAAGTGGGCAACCTGAATGTTCCTCCTGCTCAGGATATATGCCATCAAAGCAACATCAAACTCGGCAACTCGACTATTAGTCGTATGTTTCCCATCAATCAAACAGGCTAATAGCTTTTGTAGAATCTGTAGAACTAGGTCTCTGAGGTGGGTAGCCTTAATACCCGAGAAGAACTTCATCGGCGACCAATGACTCCATGCCTCTGCGGCCGTAGTCGTGAGGGAAACTGTGGTGGCTCCACTAGTGAACAAAGGGGATCATATCTCTTCTGGAGTGTAGAGATCTGGGTGTTGTCCAAATTGAGCTAGTGACAAGGTGAACAAGCTGCCCATATAATGAAATGTAATTGAACCACTACCAACTCTACTCCCTGGCTCAAATGAATACGTGGTCATGAACTCGGTAATCATTTTCATGTATATTGGCTCATCAATGATGAACAGTCTTTTGAAAGGCTCAAAGTGCTGATCCTTTACTGAGTAACTGAGTAGACTCTCTAATCTCTGTCTAAACCCCAATGTCTGCAGCTTATCCTAATCTACGTATCTGAAATGGCCAAATGATTTATCCCTCCATATTCGTGCCATCCGGTCGTACTCGGGTGTGGCACTAAGGTAGGAAAGAGATCCTGCAAGTGGTCGTGCTAGGTTTAGCTTTGATTTCTTCTTTGGCGACATGGTACCTGAGAACATGAGAAATTTAAAGTAATGGATTCTCAAGAAAGAGAAAATTTAAAGCATTTTTGAAATTTCTTAAAAAAATTTCGAAATGAGGGCTTTAAATTTATGACAGTCCAAAGATTACATCAAATATCCAATGTTCCCACGCAACAAATAATTAGTTTTAATCATACTATGGTGACATGTAGTGTGGTTGGTAATATTTAAATTCTAGAAATTGTGATAGCTTTATTGTGAAATATTGTTAATTACAAGTTTGGCATTACCCAATTTGAAATGTCAAGATTTCACAATTCTTGATCATATCGTTATCAGTAGGGTTTGACATTTTAGGAGTTCAAGTTGAAGTAAGGTTTTTGAATAAAAAAATGATTTGTAAAGAGAAATCAATACTTAAAGTTGACTTTTCAGGTCAAAGCTTCCCTCAAATGATATTTTTAAGTATCTGCATGCTAAAATTATAACTTATTCATGTATACATGATCTAAACTATTTTAAGCATTTCCTAATTGGTAAACAAGCTAGGTTATGCACAAAAAGTTATCATACCCACGTGTTTGGTTTAATTCAAGACTTTTATTTTCAAAATGAGGATTCTCTTGTTATATTGCCTATTTTGACTAGTCAAGCAAGTACAAGCATCCTAGTAAGCAAGAATGGTCAAGCAATTTTAATCCATTATTCAATTCATGCTAGCTAGTTAACTTTTTGTTGATTTTAAGAGTCAAACTTGCAATTTACAACTATAAGCTAACCACATGGTACAATCATCATGGAATAATCATTCAAAGCTTCACAATTAAACTAAAACCTTTAGATACTAGCATGGTAGTAGCATGTAATTGTTCTAAGCATCTAAACAAGTACTTTTAAGTTTAAGGTGGGTTTTGATGATCATACCTTAGTGTTAATGAACAAAACTTGAAAATGCCCGTACAACCGTGAAGAGCATGCAAAGAGGAGTTCAAAAGATACAAGATTACAAGTTTTGATGGAGTTTTGATGGTAGCTTCATGGTGGTGTATGGGTGGCCGGTTTTTGGGTGTAGGGAGGGAGGAAGAAGAAGTTTTCTTCTTGCTCTTGAATTATAGGGATATATGGAAGGTTTAGTGGTCCCTAGGAATATGTTCCTAAGTACCAATTCCTTACACATGGTCCCTAGTATACTCTAGGATTAAGCCTAATGCTTCTAGATTGATGCATAATGTCATATTAATCGTAAGTAGGAATCTTAAGTATACTTATTGTAACTAGTTACTTGTTGGTTCCTTGTTACGTTATAAATAATTTTAAGAAATGCGTAAATTCTCGTAGTACAATTATAATCAATCTAAGGTATTAAATTTAGTCTATTTTTGGGTGTTTTAAATTTTTTTTCTGACGCGGGTCTATGGAATTTACCCGTTTCGGCTAAAAGCTTAAAATTGCGTATTCCTTTCAACATGCGCGTGTTTTTCAGACAATAATTTAAAAACTTTTTCTTAAAGGTCTCTTTCAAGAATTTATTGATTAATATATGTATACTAAAATACGCTCTTTTAAAGTCGCGAGCCTCGACCTTTTCGGAGAGAATCGTTTTACGATTCGTTCTATATAGGGAAAGGGTTGAGATTTGCTCCCTTAAGTGAACGTTTTTAGGTATAAAACTTTTTGAAAGCTCCCAAATGACATTATAAACTAAATAGTAATGACTATCCTCTAATTTCCCTAGGACTTTTCGTTCCTCGTATCCTAAATCAAGATCGCTGATGAACTTATTGTATACCTTCCTTATCTTTTTAGGGTTTGACAAGCCGTCGTGTGGTCCTTGGTCTTTATAATTTAGATTGTGAGTGAGTTCATTCATGACTTCCAAAAATGCTTTCTCTTCCTGTGAATCAGGTTCTCCGGTTGTAGATTTAACCACCTGAAGGAGTTCACTGATTGTGGCTTTCTGTGTGGAAGTGAAGGGGCATTTGGTAAAGGTAAAGATTCAAACAAGCTTAATGTGAAGGTCTTTTCTTTCAGAGAAGAGGGCTATGTTGATTCTTTCCTTGGTGGAATCAGGAAAAACATCTTGCAATTTTGAGATCAAGTAAGAGGCGGGGTCAACAAAAAATGGAATTTTACCAGGAATGATGATGGGAATCATCGGGTCTCGTTCTATCCAGAACTCAAGTTTGTTGATCATTGCAGCGACATTGTGATAAATTTATGTCATAGATATTGGGAGAAAATCCATGTCGGCAAATGATTCAAAAAGTAGATCTAAATCTGCTTTGAACTTTAGTTCTTGGTCTCGTAAATTTGTGAAAGTCCTCTCACATTCATTACTTGACAGGCAAAGAAGGAATTCTACTTGTTTTTCTAAATTGTCAATCGTCTCTCATTGTTCGTATGAAAACGGGAGGTCAGCATATTTTAATTGCCTAACGAATGCTTTGTAGACATCTACCCTATGGGAAGGATTGAAAGAAGCACCGAGGTGGCATTCTTCAAAATAAGGTTGGTCCGACTCGATTGATGAAACCTTATCCACCACTCGATAAATGGTATATTTGTGTTCATGTGAAACGAATGGAGAGATGCCGTCATTACAAGAATCGGAAGAGTCTGGGCATACAATGATGTTTCAGGAATGAGGGTGATTAAGTCACATGATTTTGGAGGTTTTACTTCATAATCATCTTCAGCGAGATAATTGAAGTAGACAGAATTTGGTAAATTAGGTGAATGAAAAGTTGGAGAACGATCTTCTGGAGATGATGCATGGTCAGGTAACTGATCCATGTCATCAAAATCCAGGTAATGTTTTGGAATGGAAAGTGTCCTAAATTCTTCTTGGATTTCGGAGGTATACTTAGCTTTAGAGGAAGAAGGTGAAAAGAAATCAGATCCTATCTCTTTTTCTAAGTAGTTAAAGAATGTCGCATCATCCATTACCTTCGATTCATCCTTTGGAATGAGGCAAGAAGTGGGTTTTCGAGTTGTCATTTTTAAACTAATACTTATCCTAATTAACTAATACTTATTTAATACTTAATATAACTTTCGAAGTATTTCTAAGAAGATTTCGATCAGAAGGATCTCCTAAATACTACTACTAAAGGCGGCTTTGAATCGTACATTTACGACTCTCGTAAGCGGCACCAAAAACTAGATGGCACCCGAAAGCGTCGGTGTCGTTGAGGGTAACTAATCGGGCGCCAACAGGGGTTTTAAAATCTATAAATAGCGGGGCTTAAATTATATGTACTACCTACTCTGGTTAGTAAGTGGTAAGTATAACCTAAGATCGTTCTATGAATCGAAACGTGTGGGTGATTAAAGTTGGTGCTTTCGGTAGGTAAGTATTTAGGATGGAACAAAGTCGGTAGGTTTGGGGTTTTTTTAAACTAAAGACAAATAATTAAAGTGCAGGAAAGTAAATTGCAGGAAATTAAAATACAGGAAAGCAGATAAAGATAAATATGTGATTGCTGAGACTTTGATGATTAACGTTTCGGGATGACAGAGTAAATAGGGGCAATACTTAATATAATAGATAAACTATTAGATGTAAACTCTATAACCCTACCAACTAAATTTCCCATTGGCATGTCACTAGGAGCTAAGTTATCATGATTCTGATCGGAGCGATACGCAAACTTCCAATGCTTATCTAGTTAAAAGATAAACAACCTATCTTGGTTTTAAACCGAGGTCCATGAATCATTATCATATCATCTCATAGGTCCAACCATTCTTAACCCCTAAGATAGTCTACTATTTTATTAGCATGCGGATTAATAACTTTGTATGTTTAGACTGCCGATTTTATAAGACCTAGAGGTTTAAGTATCCTAAGTCACTTGGACTTTTACTATCATTCCTAAGTCTTATTTATAATTAACTAGATTCCGGTTTCTTCGACTTATGACTTAAATCTCTCCTTTTCAAACAGTTATTGCATGTCTTACTTATTGCATGTCATGGGCACAAATAACTACTTACCATAATTAAGGTTGATTAGGTCCTAATTACTAGGTTGCAGTCACGTGGATAACCAGAAAGGGTACTCCATAGATTAAACTTAAGTTCATAAAGTCTTAACAGTACAGGGGTTACTAATTCCTATTTTGTCTGAACATATTTTACGAACATTACTTTACAGTGCATTGACTTTCGTAGGATATAGCAGTTAGTTGTGAAGTTTTATTATCCTTTCGGAATTCCAACTGTTAAACCAGAGCTGATTCCAGTGATATGACTACCTTCGGTCGTTTATGACTTCCATACATTTGTACTTTGCTCGAAAGCATTTCCAATACTATATCGAATAAACAGCCGAATAGGGGCCATCATATCACTTTACGATTATCGTGCACTAATTATATAATGTCATCCCTACTTATAATTATCTACATCATCAACAATCACAATAATAAACTACTCGCAATTCATGGTAACAAGTAAATCTCATACCAAGTAATAATGCATATTTAAAATACGAAATAAAACAAGTATGATAAAGGTTTAGATATCACCCAAAAATAAATGCGTAGCAGCGTATTATTATGATTGAAAACTCTTTCATACGTACATAGATTGATCTCCGAATCCCTAGCACTCGTTCTGTACTCTATATTAATCCGTAGATTAATTACAATAATCCTAGAATGAGAAAAACTATAAAATACAAGAGAATTTGGAATTTTGTGATTCCAAGAGTATGTGATGTGTGTTGTGTGAGAACTAAGAGGTGTGTCTTGAAATGAACCATTGAGCACCTATTTATACTTTAAATTTGGTGCATTTTAGCAATTAGGAGCACATGTTAGCAAAAGGTGGAAAAGTTGCTAGCACATGTACTGTGACACCCGCCAAATTAGGGCTAGTACTTAGTACCTAATCATTGTATTAATACATGTAGTTAGGAATTATTTTTGTGTATCATTATGTGTATTGATATACATTTATAGGATATGCACACATTCGCGATTTGGTTAAGTCGTGCAATTTTATATCGGATGGATTCCGATACATTTAAATACGGACGTTGGTGAACAATTTATTAAATAATGTGAAATTATTTAATTAACTCATTTTATTTATATATCATTGGATAAAATATACAAACTTATTTCGTATGGTCTAAAACTAACCGTATGCACCAGAAACGCACGAAACGCACCCGACAAAAGAAATAAACCCAAATTATATTTTATAATTCATTATTAAGTATTTTGCTAAAATACTTCGAGTAAAAATGTTACGATTTCACGTGTATGAATAAAACATTTAAAAACATTACACAAATTAAACACACTTACAAATACGTAACGAACGCGCAAACCGAGACCCGGCAATATTTTAATAACTTAAAATAAAGAATTTAGGAGAATACTTTCAATAAAAATATCGATATTTAAATCGTTATTTAAACACACGTATTAAACATTTAACGTCTAAATAAACGTCGAAACGAACGGGAAAACGAACACCACACGGAGCGCAAACGTAGAGGATTAAAATTGGAGCCAACCACACATGGGTGGGGGCCCATGTGGGCCGGGCCCCTTTCCCCCTCTTTTCTTCTCTTCTCTGTTGTGTAAAACACACACAAACACCACATCATAATCATCTCATCGTTTTCACCAAATCTCTCTCACCTCTCTCTCTAAACTCGCCACTCTCTTCCTCCAGAAAACCACCATCAAAAACCCATTAAAAAGCTTAGCTCACTTGGAGAAAAAGAACCACGACATCAAGGGCTACGCAATCACCTTTTCGATTTTCTCTCGCACTAAGTTGTAAGAATCCCGACACTTTCGAAAACACTTATATTTTGTTTATTTACATGTTTAGTTGTTTATTTAGCAAGATTATGTCCAAATAACATGTTTAAACTCGTTTTTGAAACAATGTCTAGAAAATGTCGGTTTTAACCATTTTATAGATCCGACACTTCGGGTTACTCCCGACACAAACCAATAATTTCTGCAAACTCTATAAACTCATCTAAGACTTGTGTAAAAGTTTCGGGTTAAACCAAGGTCGTTTGACCACAAACCCGACACTCGAACTCTTGGATAGCCTGCTGTGTCATAGAGGCTCTGAGCCATCTGCGACACAAGCCCTTATGTCGCTAAGAATAAGTTATGTCACACATACCGACACTAGACACTATGTCGCATTGAATTGCGAACATCGCAGTAGTGACACAGCACCTTATGTCGCATTAAATTGCGGATGTCACACATAGCAACACGAAGACCTATGTCGCAGTCATGGCCTGCGACACAACAGCCTATGTCGCATTAGATCTACAATGTCGCATATAGCGACACAAAGCCTTATGTTGCACCTAGTGTCGCACAAATCAGAACATTGAAAACACAGATTTTTACTAAGTGTCAATACTAGAAATTTTATCACTTGCGTTATCCAAATTCAGATTTTAAGTGCGTTTTTCACTAAAGCAATATAGTGTCGCACAAATCAGCTCGACCCCAGCCAGGGGCTCTGCCCCTTGGACCCTGCCATGGGTTGCCACCCCTTGGACCCCGCTACCAAGGGTGCTGCCCCCGGACCCCCGTCAACCATTACTCGAAAATACTTTTCACACTAAGCGTTGAACGCTTACTACCACAAAACCTTATACGATGATACTCGTACACGCTATACATATACTTTGATAAGCATACAACGAACATCATGATAATAATAATACTTTGACAATTATTATTACAACCGTCACCAATGGGCCGTACATGTTTTCAAAACACAAACTAATAATCAAACAAACCAATGTATTTGGACATAACTAGTTGGATGAACAACTAGTATATGTGATCTTTTGAGATACCTACTCATGTATTAACCAACATGCGTCTTGGACGCCCTCAGGTTACAGTCTTCGGACATCACTGCATGGTTTAGCAGCAACACACATTTATCGTATAAACACATCAGACAGGTGAGTCTCATAGCCCCGCATTTTTACTGTTTTTACTCCCGGGGTGGGAATACATGTTTAGATTTGTTTTACATGTGAACACAAGTACAAAAATCGATATATTGACTGCATGAGTTTGTTTTCACTAATCATAAAGTCCTCCACCACATAGTTTGTTAATATGGATTTAGCGTGAATGTTAGTGTATGGTACCATATGGGATTGACAATCCCTGTCCGGGGTAGTCGCGCTACCATGACTGTGATGTCAAACGGGCACATTTTCATTTGTTCACATGAGTGTAGATTAGGCACTCGCTCGGAGGCACCTCGCTCAGGTCCTAAAAGGCAGATCCTGACCCTCAGTTAAGCTCAAACTATGGATTCATGGCAGTAATATACAAATTATAGTTTGTATAAGTAGTAATGCTATATAATCTTTCAGATCAGGGTACCGAACTTATGTAATGATTATGACTATTGTAAACTCTTATTACAATCAGTGTATTTTGTTAAAACGATGCATATAGAGTCGTTCATTATACCTTGTCTATTTTAATTATTGATTAGTAGCACCCCAAAATATGATTCCGCCAAACAGTGAATTTGGGGGTGTTACAGCTTGGTATCAGAGCCTAAGTTTATAGTGAACTAGGTTGCATTTAGTGGACCTAGACTATGACTGTTAGGTAGTATTCCCTTATTAGATATGACTGGTTCTAGAATTACATCAAGCGACTTTAATTTAACATAGCCTAATCAACTTTGTATAATTAAGGAAAGATGACGTGCGGTCTGAAATGGTTATGTTGAACAGGAATACACTAGTTGACTCAGACCACGAGAGAAAAGGGACCATTACTTGTCTATGCTAGACACTCTAGGCTATATTATATAATATTATATGTATAGGCCTCACTTTCTAAATGTTCTTGTCTCAGAAATGGCAAACACTCCTACTGAAACACCACCTACTTCATCACGTTCTCATCAGTCGAGATCACAAATCCTACGGATTTCTAGGAGGACCACTATGTCACCTCGAACTAACCCCTATTCCGTACCAGCTTTAGCCGCCAGGCTAAACCACCATGAGCGACGATTTCGCGAAATGGACATAGAGCTGCAGGAGACTCATGAGAACTGGAGACTCATAGCCCTTGAACGTATCACCCAAGTCTCCGAAGATCACGAGAACACTGTGGATAACATGGACACACTTCACGACCAGTTAGGAGAAACTATCGAAACCATGAGAACTGTTCACAACCAAGTGATCAGCAACTGAAATGAAATCTCTGTTCTACAATCAAGGTTGCATCAGTGCGAAACACGCCTGTGGGAAACCGAGGAGGCGCTCATGATGGTTAGCCGGCTTGCAGAGTCCTTTGACCACCTCACTTCTCTATTACCACAACTCAATCTGCGTCAAGACTAGTTTAGTCTCTATCTTGTAATCCGTTAGTTACCTATGAAGAAATCTATGTAATTCGACCGGATGTAACAATTCCCGGTATCTTTTGTAACTTTAGGTTCTCTAACCTTTTGAAAACTCTAAATTCTGTAATCATTTAAACTTTATATCGTGAAATGATACTAACCCTAACGTATTATCTTACTCTGTTGATTTTCATGTTGTATATTACCTTATTATATACATAAGTGTTATATCAAAATCATGTACAAATGTCTCACTCATCCCTTCCTTGTTTACCCAGCACCATGCCTTCAAGAAGACACATGTACGGCGATGTTGAATTCGCTCAACTCATTGCCCAGTCTGTGACTCAAGCCTTAGCTGCCCTACAGCCAAGTTCTGGCAGCGAAGACACACTGAATACCAACCTAACAACCTAACCATGTTCCTACAAGGAATTTCTCAACTGCAAACCCTTGTACTTTAAGGGCACTGAAGGGGCCATCGGACTAATTAGATGGTTCGAAAGGATGGAGTTTGTCTTCCGTATCAGCAATTGTACGGAGGATACCAAGGTTAAGTTCTCCACCTGCACCTTTCAGGAAGGTGCTCTCACTTGGTGGAATTCATATGCCAATTCTGTAGGCATCGACACTGCTTATCTACTTCCCTGGGAGGATCATAAAAAGATACTCACGGAGGAGTACTGTCCCAACGAAGAACTCAAGAAATTGGAGGAGGAGTTCTGGCGCTTATCGGTTCAGGGAATCGACATCATAGGATATACCACCAGATTTCAAGAACTTGCTCTGTTCTGCCCATCTATGGTAGACCCCGAGCACAAACGCATCCAGAGGTACATTCGCGGTCTCCCAGAAAATATCCAGGGGAACGTTGCCTCATCCTGACCAGCAACCATTCAGAGTGCCATCCACCTGGCACATGAACTCATGGCAATGATTGTGAGCCGTGAAACACCCACTCCATCTTCTAGCAACAACAACAAGAGACAATGGACTGACAAAAACAACAACCAGAATTAGAGACCCGACACCATCAACGCTTACACTTCAAACACTGAACCCAAGCGAGGTTACACTGGGATGAAATCCTTTTGTTCCAAGTGCAACCGTCATCACGACGGTCCTTGTGGTACTCCTTGCAACAACTCCAAGCGGTACGGGCATCTTGCCAAGGACTGCTGATCTCCCAAGAACAACAACAACAATCCCAACAACAACACCAACACCAATCAACCTCGATCCTGTTACGAATGTGGAGACACCGGACACTTCAGGAATAATTGTCCGAAACGCAAGAACAAGGGCAACCAGAACAATGCATGAAGTAGAGCTTTCGTACTTAACTCTAAGGACGCCCGTCAGGACCCTGATGTGGTCACGGGTATGTTCCTTATCAACAATTTATCTGCTTCTATTCTGTTTGATACTGGTGCTGACAAGAGTTTCATATCGAACGAGTTCAGTCCACTACTTGATATTACACATGTTGCGTTAGATACTTTATATACTATAGAGCTAACTAATGGCAAACTAACTGAGGCCGATAGTGTATTACCTGATTGTACTTCAACCCTCACAAACGAACCTTTCCCCATCAACCTCATACCCATCGAGATCAGGAGTTTTGACATCATTGTTGCATGGACTGGTTGTCCAAGCATCGAGCTGAAATCATTTGTTACGACTAAATCATTCGTATTCCTCTCGTCACCAGTGGTACTTTGATCATAAAATGGGAGACCGGTGGGACGAGATTAAATATTATCTCATGCATGAAAACCCCTAAGTATTTGAGGAAAGGTTATCCGGCAATCCTCACGCATATTATGGAGAAAAAGTGAGAGGAGAAGCGACTCGAGGATGTGCCCATCGTTCAGGACTTTCCAGAAGTCTTTCTCGAAGAACTACCTGGTCTACCACCACCAAGACAGGTCGAGTTCTCCATCGATCTTGTTCCCGGTGCAGCAACCGTGGCACGAACACCTTATCGTTTAGCCTCATCCGAACTTCAGGAGTTGTCTACTCATTTACAGGAACTCCTGGATAAGGGATTCATCTGATTGAGTTCTTCACCTGGGGAGTGATATCGTGTAAAAATTCATGTTTTTAATACCGATATCTCTCTCATTCTAGAACAATTCTTGGCATTTTAAACTCAAAAACAATACAAATCAATGATATTATGCCAAGATGGTCAAAACAAGGTTGATGATAAAAATCAAGCAAAACGGATGATAAACGAAGATTCCACGCACGTTTGAAGATTCAAGGCATCAAAACTAGATTTCAAGACAAAGGTGCCCATCATCAACATCCATCTCATCCAAGATGTTCGTTTTCAAATTACGAATCCAACAGAAGAAGAATCAACAAAAACGGACAAAGAATGAAGATTCTACGCCCGCCGGAAGATTCAAACGATTCGTACGAGACATCCAAATATGGGAGACATATTTTTGGGATGTCTTTACATCAAAGTCTTCGTTTTTGACGAATCCAATGCGAAAAGAATCAACGCAAACGGACGCATAACGAAGAAGATACGTGCGAATTAAGCAACACAGCGAAAGACGACGGACCGGGACGGGTGGCAGCCAGCTGCCGTCGGCCACCACCTGGCCGCTGCCAGCCACTAGGTGGGCGGCGCCAGCCACCTTCCCCCCGTCTCTTTTCCGCTTTTCCGTCCTTGCGTGTACCCGGTGCACCACCTTTCCATGCTTTTTCGTACCCGGTGCGCCACCTTTGTAACCCCCCATCTTTTACAACATTATTTAAATGTATTTTACATCGGAAGCGTAAGTCCAAACAAACTTTAACAATTAAGTTATAACACATTATGTAACTAAACCATAATATTTCAAAACCTATAGTATATCTAAAATGGGTGTTATTTAATTCCAAATACAACTTTAAGTTATCAAAGTAATATCAGAGTAAGCTTGGTCAAACATTCCGTCCCGAACAACTTCTTGACAATCCCGTTATATCAAAATCATAACCTGCAAGAAGTGGGGTGGTGGGGTTAGCATAATGCTAAGTGAGTGAATACATAACCAACAGCCCAACTTAGCATAACAACTTTGTTTACAATAATTAATCGTAAAAAACATCAAATAGATCGATGGTTCTGGAGATATCATGATACCCGGTGGTTCTGGATAACAACAGTAAACACATAATATCAATGAGATAACATCTCAATACACAACATATCAATGAGGATCGGTGGTTCTGGAGATATCATGATACCCGGGGATTCTCCCAGAACACTTATCGTCAATCTGTATGGCCAATACAGAATAGACCGATAGTTTGGTACTAATCTCATACGACCTAACTTCCTATTAACGATATGTACAAGAAAATTCCTATCGTCTTACAATAGTAACCAAACCTAACCAACATGTTGACCTCAATACTGATGCCCGAAGGCCAAATATCAAGTGATCACGTATTCACATATTCAATCAAGTCAACATGTAAGACTAACCAGTCTATCAACAGTATTATTACTATCAAACCAAATTAATCATGGCAAACCAAAAGCAGTAATAATACGATTACCCGTTGTAACCAAACCTGTTACAACTAAATTACACTGAGGATTAAGATCCACTCACCGACACCTCAGTTGTCCACTCAGTAGTCTAATGGCACTGAGTCTTCTCGAAATCTAAGAATAAAATGGAATTACACAAGTTAGTTACTTATCTCAAAATCTATACAACATCATTCCAATATTATAAATAACCATATTATCAACACAATTCAAACTTACTTATCAAGTTTATGATTATTATGATCACATCACTTTAGTCATGTTAGACTAACATAATTAGACCTTTAACAAAATTATTAACTTCCAATATCAACAATTCATCAAAAGCTCAATATTAGGTCTAATGAATACTTAGCAATTAAGCTCACACAATCATCTTTAATCATCAAATACTAGCTTATCAAACTAAATTTCTTAACTAGTTCACAATTTAATAAATTTCATCAATTCAAGCTAGGGCTTAACTTCTAATCACAATTTAAATATCAATTAATCATTCTAACATAATTACAAGCTTCTCTTCATGAGAAATCAACTAAACCCATAACTTAATTCATGATCATACACCCATTCTTTCATTTCTAAGTTAGGGTTTAGATGATAATCCTTGTTTAAGCATCAACTAACAACTATATCATCATTTCAAGCTTCAATTTCACTTTAATCATGCTAATTAAATCCAATACACAAACCCATTTTCTAGGGTTTACATTAAATTCAAGAATTAGCAATTACAACATGTTTATAATGATGATAGAATGATTAATACATGTTATTGAAGCTTAACTAACCTTAATTTACACTTTTGAAACCCTAATTTCAGATTTTAACCAAGAACACTAAAACCCCCAAATTCTAGGTTTTAGAAAATGAAGAACACAAGATTATACCTTGATTAGGATGATTAAAGAGGCTTGAATTCGAGTTCTGGAGCTTCAATTGTATGATGGTATGATTGATTCAAAGTTTCTTCATGTATGTATGTATGTCGTGTATACGTATGTATGAATGAGGTAGTAAGTATTAAACCGACTCACTTCTGTGAGTGTGTAATATAAATGATTTAATTTCATTCCCTGTACTTACCATTGTCTGGAACTTAAAAACTATTTACGGGGAAACATTATTTTATTTTACCGTCAGCTGAATTAATTTAAAACAGTTAATAATTTATTAACCACAATAAATTATTTGACTCTTTTACCCATTTATTTTCAATTACCAATTTACAATATTTCCTAACATTGCAATTAACCATTTCAAGTCAGGAAATAATAGTAAAATACTGGACCCATAAAGTGGGTGTTACAACCTTTCGCTACTTTTTCATACCCGGTGCACCACCTTTCACCCTTTTTCTAATGTGTGCCATGGAATGCTAACATGAGCCACATTTCATCTATAAATAGCAGCCCTTAGGCTTCATTTGAAGACACACCTTCCATACCTTTCATATCTTTCTTATTTCTTTCTAGCTTTTATTTTCTTTTTCTCTCTACTTTCTCTCTAAGCTAATTTAATTAATTTAGTGAGAGATAAGTAGGAGATTAATTATGTAGTAGTTAGTAGTAGCTAGCTTAACAATGTAACGCTTTGGAATATTCGGAAGTAATATAAGCATCGTTTTGCTCGCAATAATTACGGGTAATATCTATCCTTTCTTTTATTAATTATTTGTAATGTTCTTGTTTGATGTTTACGATTTATTAACATTAGAAATGTCTATTGCCATGATATGCGAGTAGTTGCTTATATGTTTGCCATGATTTAGATAGTTATAATGGGATGATATTAAATATTGTAAAGTAATATCACGGCCCCTATTCGACTGTTCCCGGATATAGTGCTGGAAACGCTTTATGCGGAGTACAAATGTATGGAAGTCTGGGACGACCGAAGGTAGTTATATTACGGATCAATATTATTAATGTGGTAAATGAATTTCTATTTATAGTTTAATTATAATATTATGAACGAATGATGGCATGTTTGGCCAACCGCTTATGACCAGACTGCCCCTACTTATTCCGGTAGGGTAAAACCTGTTTATGCGACTATTTATTCAATAGAACATGCCATGATACGAACGTCTCTGACGACCGAGATTAAGGAACAGGATTCGAGGGTAGTCGTTGGCCGATGTGTTCAGTAAATTTGGGAGAACTTCCGGTGTATTGTAATTGTTTGTGTTTACTATCCATGTGACATATCATCTATCTGATTGCGGACAACTCTACGTTAGTTAGTTGATAGGATCGTAAAAATAACTCATTCTAACATAGTTTAAATTTATAAAGAGAAAATTATTTGAATGGGAATTATTATGCTTTAATATTGTTTAAATATATGACACCAGACCTAATTTATGGAGTACTCTTTCCAGTTATCCACGTGACTACAACTTAGATATTAGGGAGTCATGAACCTTAATTGTGGTAAGTAGTTATCTATGCCCATGACATGCAATAACTAAAATACAGTGAAACCACTCGTTGTATATATTAGGTTTACATTTCTACACTGCTTTACATTTAGTTAGTTTAGAGTGTCACTTTCACTGTCAATTACTCTTGACCGCATGTTGGATGTAAGAAGCCGTGGAACTACCATGTAAAGTACACTGTCTGATTACTGAAAGGCATGGTCTGCATATGAAACACGTTTTAACAAACTGCGAATAATCCAGGGATGTATAACTGTTTGAAAAGGAGAGGTCTAAGTCATAAATCAAAGTAACTAGAGTTTAAGAATGGTATTAACAAGATCTAGGAAAGTAAAGTCCAAGTGACCTAGGATACATCAACCTCCTAGATCTTACATATTGGATTCTTTAAACATAACAAGTTAATAATTAGTTACACAATTAGAAGAATGAGAGATAAGCTTAGGTGTTAAGAACGGTCGGACCTATGAGACGATACACTACTTTATTCATGTACCTCGGTGTCTAACCAATATATGTTGCTTAGCTTTCAGCTAGTTAAGTATTGGAAGTCTAGAGTATTGCTCCGGTCAGAATCATGATAACCTAGCTACTAGTGACATGCCAACGGGAAATTAGTTGGTAGGGTTCTAGTGTTTACACCAAGTTCTGTCAATCTATTAATTTGAAAGTGTCCCCATCATAAACACCTTCCCGAAATTATATCAAATCATGGTAAACCACGTCTTCCTTATCCTTAGTTGTTCCTTATATGCTAGCTAGCTCATTTTAGGTTCATTGCTTTAGTAGTTTAAATTAGATAAAAACCCAAACAAAACCAACCATCTGAACCCTATCTTAAAGACTTAATCATCTAAACAAGCTCTATTTCAAATTCGACCGTCTGGAGACGACCCTGATCATCCTTACCATGTACTAGTATTAGGTACTTGTACCCAGTACCGGTAGGTAGTTCGGAGGTTTAGGCCTTGAGCAAAATAAATTTTAAAACACCCTGATCGCCCCCTCAATCGTTACAACAACACCAACGACACTGACGGCTGGGTTCGCATCAAGTTTTTGGTGCCACTGCCGGGGACGGTAGTACGATTTGGAGCCTGTTTAGATAAGTTAGTTTTTAAGAGATCCTTTAGATTGGGACTCACCATCCTTATCAAAAGTTACCTTTTGCACTTAGTTTAGCATAGTTAGGATTACCTTAGCATAATTTAGTTTATATTAAGTTCCCTTCTCACCCACAACGTCAATTCTTAAACCTTCTCTATATGCCATCTATTATGGACCCTTGGGAAATGTTAAATCAATGGGAACAATTAGATGTAATGCAAAGTCTTGTTAATTCAATCCAAATTAGATGTAGCATGTGCGATAATACCCATGTAGATGGAGAATGCCAAAGCCATAGTATGATGTTTTTGGATAATGTAGGGTACTTAGATCCTCAAACAAAATATCAATATGACCCCATTGCTGTCCAACCACATCCATACCAACCTTTTTATCCCCAACCATTCGAAATCTATCCACACTCACCTTACCCTATATGTTAACCACAACCTTACAAGCTTCTTAACATGAGAGATACGCCCTTAGCCTGTCTCAGCACTAATGCTGCTTTCTCACCTCCTTCCGACCCACTTGAAGAAATGATTAAAGAACAAGAAGACATACTTAGGAGTTTTACTTATAATGTGTCTAAAATCTTTACTAAACTATCAATACACGCCCAAGAGAGTAGTGAGGAGAGTAGGAATCAAGCTAGAGCCAACTCTAGAATTGTGACACCTGTCGAATTAGGGCTAGTAATTAGTGCCTAATCAATTATTAATATATGTAATTAGTTCTGTGTTAGGCTAATTAATGTACCGATATATATATTATTGAATATATACAATTATGCGATTCGATTAAATCGTACAAGTTTCAAATCGAATGTATTTCGGTTCAATTAAATACGAACGTTGGTGAAACAATTTTATTAAATAATATAACATTATTTAATGACAATATCTTTCCCAAAATATTATCTTGATAATAATACTTTGTAATTAATTCGTATCGTACAAACAACGGTTACGTGATTTAAAATTCGTACAACGAACGAGCAAATCGAGATTCCTAAATTAACGAATCATTTTTATAAATGTTTTTCCAAGTATTTAGAATGAACACTTCAAGTGAAAGTATTCAAATTTAAATCGTTACTTAAAAACGCGTAATAAACGTTTAACACCAACCCGAGTGAGTAAACGAACCTAAAACGTCACAAATTAAATTGGGAACAAGAAAATGACCAAAATACCCTTGTGTGGGCCCCCTAGGCCGCCCCCCCCATGCCCCCCATGTGCCACATGCCCACCTCCCATCTCACCCTCTAATTATTCATGCACACCACTTACTACACTTCCATACATGTAACATGCAAGACATGCACTCTTCCATTTCCATTCAAACATTTCCACTAGTTTTCTCTCTATTCTCTCTCTCTCTCAAGTTCCAGAAAAACTCAGCCCATTTCTCCACCCTCAAACCACCACAAGTCCACCCTAAACCACCATAGCACCACCACCATCAAAGTCACTATTTTACAAAGAAAATTAGCTCAACAACAACTACTCTTTCTCTTCATCTCATCTCCATCAAAATTATAGTAAGGAAACTCTTTCTTACTCTCATATTGTTTATTTACATGTTATAAATCTCATCTAACAATATTATGTCCAAATTTAAACTTAAAATACGTTTTTATGAATTTTTCACAAAGAATACACAATCTGTCCAGAAAAACACAGATTACTAAAAATGTCATAACTTGAGTTCTAGGAAGTGTTAGAAGATGAATGTTTTTTTAAAATTTGCGTATTGAAAAGATCTACAACTTTCATGTTTTACGTTTTTACCAGATCCGAACGTATTTTTCTCTATTTATCAATTTGTGGGACTGACCTGATTAAAAACAGAATCTGGACTATGCATGGTTAATATTTTTGTTTCTCTATGAGTATGGGACTTAAGACTCTTGGAAAACATAAGTTAGACACTACACACATAGAAGATCAGTTGATAAAAATTGTGAGACTTGACTTGGACCAGAAATTGGTAATATCACTTGGTGAAATAAACCGACAAAAAGTCAAAAATGTGAAATCTTAAATATTTGGAACTTTCATAAGAATCGACACTCTTGGTGAACTTGGACACAAACCGACAAATTATTTAGACTCTATAAACTGATATTTGGGTTGGGTGAAAGTTTCGGGTCAAACCGAGTAAGTTTGACCAAGTCAACAAAAGTGGCTAGTTTTCGAAAAACTTACTATATTTGGAAAGTGGTAACAAAAATGGGTTTGGTTGACCTAGTTAGTAACTTGGACCAAAAACTAATTTTGGAAAGTTTCCCGAATGAAAAACCGACACTTGGATACACTTGGGCTAAAAATGGAAATTTGACCAGACGCTAGTGTCGCATGGCCTGCGACACTACCTGCGACATTACCTGCGACACTACTATAGTGTCGCTAATAGTGTCGCTGCTTATTGAAACTTTGATTGAACCTGCGACACTGACCCTAATGTCGCATAACCTTACTGCGACACTGACCTTAGTGCGACACTGACTATAATGTCGCATAACCTCACTACGACATTAACCTTAATGCGACACTGACCCTAGTGTCGCATAAACTCACTGCGATATTGACCTTAGTGTCGCATGACCTGCAACACTCGCATACACTGCGACACTTACCCTAGTGTCGCATGACTTGCGACACTGACACTAGTGACGCTACTAGTGTCGCTAAAAACAGAATTTATGGGACTTGTTTTCACTAAGTATTGAACATGGATAACAACTTATAAACACACATGATACATACTGTAACTATATATATGAGGACACAAACTTAATAATAATGTCTTAAAGAATTATTATTACAAACTTTCACCAACGGGTCGTACACGTTTTTGATAAACAAAGTTGAACAATCAAACATTTGGACATAACTAATTGTTGGATAACAAACATAGATGGTCTGTTGAGACATCTACTCACTCATATAACGTTGCGCGTTTTGAACGCCCGACAGGTTACAAGTCTTCGGACATCAATTCACAGCTAATCAATTCAAGTTTATTTTAATAAACACTCAAGGCTCAGGTGAGTCTCATGGCCCCTATTTTACTGTTTTTCAATCAGGGGTGTGATTACATTGCTCGTTTTATTTACATGTTGAACGCAAGTACAAATCAATCAAATACTACATGAGTTGTTTTCACTAATCAATTTAAAGCCCTCCATAACATAGTTTGGTAATACATCTGTAGCGTGAATGTTAGTATATGATATCATATAGGATTGACAATCCTCGTCCGGGTTAGCACGCACTAACTGGTCAAACGGACGTATTAGCATTTGGGAAGACGAGTGTAGATTAGGCACTCGTAGGAGGCAACTCAGTTGGGTTTCCTTAATTGGACCTGACACTCAAGTTAAGCTCAGACTATGTGCTCATGGCTGTATAACTTTTATTTTGCTTAATTGCATTTTAAATTCAATTATAAAATCTTGCGGTTCATACAAATATGTGTTGATATACAAACCTGTGAGCTCACCAGCGTTTCGCTGACCCATTTTAGCATGTATCACAGGTGACCAGCAGTAGTTTGGACTGCTCAATCAAGATCTATTAGCTCGAGTCAGCATGCAAACAATCAGAGATTTTAGCTGCATTATTATATTTTGTATAGATTAATTGTGTACTTAAATCTCTCAATTTTAAACTGAGCTAATGTAAACAATATTTTGATGTAAACTTTTATTTTATCAATATCAATGTAAAACGACACATGTAGTGGTCGTTTACTAATAATCTCTGTGCTTTGATTATTGATTAGTAACACCCAAATCCTGCTTCCGCTAAACAATAAATTTGGGGGTGTTACAGATTGGTATCAGAGCCTAAGGTTATAGTGAACTAGGTTGCATTTAGTGGGCCTAGACTATGACCGTTAGGCAGTATTCCTTATTAAGTATGATTAGGTTCAGTGACTGCATTGTATTGGTTTAATTTAACATAGCCTGATCAACTATGTACAATTAAAAGAATATGATGTGAGATCTGAAAGTAGTCATGACTGAACATGATACACTAGTTGACTCTGACCTCGAGAGAACCGGGACTCAAATATGTCTGTGTTAGACACTTTAGGCTATTATGTGATATATATATATATATACATAGATAGGCCTCTCTCACGCTCAATATCTTAGGCTATATTATATATGTATTATATGAATATAGGCCTCACTTTTTCTAACGCTTTGTCTCAGAATGGCAAACACACCACCCAATTCATCACGCTCTCATCCGTATGGATCGCGTAATCCAAGGGTAGCTAGGAGGAACACCAGGTTGCCTCGAGCTGACCCATACCTCATTCACTTCACTTTGTCAGATTTAGCCACTAGGCTACACCGACACGAACAACGACTTGATACTATGGATATCGAACTCCAAGAAACCAACAAAAACTGGAGACTCACATCACTTGAACGCATCAATCAAGTCTCCGAGGATCATGAACATACAATCAACCACGTGAACACCCTTGACAATCGTCTGGGTGAAACCGTGGAAACCATGGAGGTTGTCCACAACCAAGTGATTGGCAACCGAAACGAAATTTCCGTCATACAATCAAGGCTGAACCAGTGCGAGACACATCTAAGGGAAACCGAGGATGCCCTCCGCATGGTTAGCAGACTTGCAGAATCTATGGACCGTCTCACCACACTACTGCCACAACTCAATCTACGTCAGGATTAGCTTAGGCTGAACCTGTACTTTATTATGCTTTCATAGGACCTATGTAATTGAACCGGATGTAATAATTCCCGGTACTTTTGTAAAACTTCTAAGTCTGTAACTTTTGAAACCCCTAGCTAGAAATTGTCTGTAATCGTTTGACTTCGTATTATGAATTGACAATTTCTTTCGTTATTTCTACAATATGATTGTTACTCTGTGATGTTGTATATTACCATTCTTACATATATACATCTATCGTAATTATCATCCTGGTGCAATTTCTTATGTACCTGTCATTCTTTCTTGAAGAATCATGCCGCCAAAGAGGAAAAGTTACAGTGATGCCGAACTTGCTGCCGTCGTATCTCGAGCAGTGGCTGATGCTTTAGCTGCTCGGGATTCACCCCGAAACTCATGAAACAATGACGAAACTCCAGTCAATACTCCTGTTATCAAGCCTTGTTCCTACAAGGATTTTCTCAGCTGCAAACCACTCTACTTCAAGGGCACAGAAGGTGCCATTGGTCTGATTAGGTGGATTGAACGTATGGAATCCGTATTCAATCTATGCAACTGTGCTGAGGAAAACAAGGTCAAATTCTCTGCTTACACCTTTCAAGAAGGTGCACTCACATGGTGGAACACCCACGCCAATTCTGTAGGCATCGAAATAGCAAACCAACTCCCCTGGGCTGAATTGAAGAAGAAGCTAAGGGAAAAATACTGCCCTGAAGAAGAACTGCATCGGTTGGAGGAAGAGTTCTGGCACCTGACTGTGCAGGGAACTGACATTGCTGGATATACCACCAAATTCCAGCAATTTGCGCTATTATGCCCGGGTTTGGTTGATCCGGAGGAGAAGAGCATCAAAAGATACATCCGTGGCCTCCCGGAAAATATCCAAGGGAACGTCGCTTCATCCAAGCCAACCACTACTGAAAGTGCTATCCGGCTAGCACATGAACTCATGGCAATGGTTGTCAGCCGTGAGAAATCCAATACATCCTCCTCCTCCAACAACAAACGCAAACCTTCTGAACACCACAACAACCAAAACAAGAAATCCAACACCATCCAAGTTTACAACACCAATTCTGAACCCAAACGTGTTTACACCGGGGACAAGCCATATTGTTCCAAGTGCAACTACCACCACGACGGTCCATGCAGTACTCCCTGCAACAACTGCAGGAAGTACGAGCACTTGACCCGAGATTGCCGAGCCCCTAAATCCAACAACAACACCTCTCGCAACAATTCCAACCAACCCAAATCCTGCTTTGGGTGTGGAGAAACAGGACACTTCAAGAACGAATGTCCTAAAAACAAGAACAAGGGCAACAACAACAATAACAACAACAACAACAACAACAACGCAAGGGGAAGAGCGTTCGTACTCAATTCCGGGGATGCCCGTCAGGACCCAAATGTGGTCACGGGTATGTTCCTCCTCAACAACTTATCTGCTTCTATTCTGTTTGATACTGGTGCCGATAGAAGCTTTATTTCTGATGAGTTCTGCCCTCTACTTGATATTGCACCTATTACTCTAGATGTTAAGTACACCGTAGAACTTGCAAATGGTAAACTCATAGAAACTGATAGTGTGATACCTAATTGCACTTTAAACCTAGCCAACGAAATCTTTTCAATCGATCTTATGCCTGTTGAAATTGGAAGTTTCGACGTCATCATTGGTATGGACTGGTTGTCCAAACATCGCGCTGAAATCATTTGTTATGATAAACTCGTTCGTATTCCTCTCGCCGTCGGTAGAACCTTGGTCATACAGGGGGAGACTGGTGGGACGAGACTAAACATCATATCTTGCTTGAAAACTCGTAAATTCCTGAGAAAAGGTTATCCAGCAATCCTCGCACACATCATGGAGAAAAAGTCGGAGGAGAAACGACTTGAGGATGTGCCCATCGTTCAAGACTTTCCAGAAGTCTTTCCTGAAGAACTACCTGGTCTACCACCATCCAGACAAGTTGAATTCTCAATCGACCTTGTGCCAGGTGCTGCGTCTGTGGCCCGAGCACCATACCGATTAGCCCCATCCGAACTTCAGGAGCTGTCCACCCAGTTACAGGAACTCCTGGATAGAGGGTTCATTCGACCGAGTTCTTCACCTTGGGGAGCTCCGGTCTTATTCGTGAAAAAGAAAGATGGTTCCTTCCGAATGTGCATCGACTACCGGGAGTTGAACAAATTGACCGTCAAGAACCGATATCCGCTCCCTCGCATCGATGACCTGTTTGACCAACTCCAAGGGTCAAGTATTTATTCAAAGATCGATCTTCGGTCAGGTTATCACCAACTTCGAGTTCGCGACACTGATATCCCGAAAATTGCTTTCCGAACTCGTTACGGGCATTATGAATTTCAAGTAATGCCATTTGGCCTAACCAACGCACCGGCTGTATTCATGGATCTAATGAATCGGGTGTGCAAACCTTACCTCGACAAGTTTGTCATTGTCTTTATTGATGACATTCTCATCTATTCGCGCAACGAACGAGAACACGCGCAACACCTCAAAACCATTCTAGAACTACTTAAACACGAAGAGCTTTACGCCAAATTCTCCAAGTGTGAATTCTGGATACAATCCGTTCAATTCCTTGGACATGTTGTTAATAGTCAAGGAATCCATGTCGATCCATCGAAAATCGAGACTATCAAGTGCTGGCAAGCACCAACATCTCCAACCGAGATACGCCAATTCTTGCGTCTTGCCGGATACTATCGGTGATTCATTGAAAATTTCTCAAAAATAGCTCAACCACTCACAACCCTGACTCAGAAAGACAAAAAGTTCGATTGGACTAATAAACAAGAGTCAGCATTTCAACTTCTGAAACAAAAGCTTTGCAGTGCTCCGATTCTATCCCTACCCGAAGGCACCGATGACTTCGTGGTATATTGCGATGCTTCTCACCAAGGTCTCGGTTGCGTGTTGATGCAACGGGACAAAGTTATTGCTTATGCTTCACGACAGCTCAAAATTCATGAAAAGAACTACACCACCCACGATCTCGAGCTAGGAGCTGTCGTCTTTGCCCTCAAAATCTGAAGACATTACCTCTATGGCACTAAGTGCACAATCTTTACCGACCACAAAAGTCTCCAACACATATTCGATCAGAAGGATCTCAACATGAGACAACGCCGGTGGGTCGAGTTGCTCACCGACTATGATTGTGAAATCAAATACCATCCGGGCAAAGCAAATGTTGTTGCCGATGCCCTCAGTCGAAAAGAACGAACGAAACCACTTCGAGTACGAGCTCTCAGCATGACTATTCACAATGATCTAAACATTCAGATTCTCACTACTCAACTCGAAGCTCTGAAACCTGATAATATCAAAAATGAAGCCTTGCGAGGCATGGACAAACAATTTGAAATCAAGCCTAGCGGGATTAGGTATTTCTCAAACCGAATCTGGTTACCCAGTTTTGGAAACCTACGAGACTTGGTAATGGATGAAGCTCACAAGTCCAAATATTCTATCCATCCTGGATCCGACAAAATGTATCACGGCATCAAGGAATTTTATTGGTGGCCGAATATGAAAGCTGAAATCGCTACATACGTCAGCAAGTGTCTTACTTGCTCGAAAGTCAAAGCTGAATACCAAAAACCTTATGGTTTACTCCAACAACCCAGCATTCCTGAATGGAAATGGGAACAAATTGCCATGGATTTCATAACCAAACTACCAAAGCCATCGAGCGGTTGCGATACCATTTGGGTGATCGTCGATCGTCTCACAAAATCTGCCCATTTTCTGGCAATCAAGGAAACCGACAAAATGGAACGCCTCACACAAATCTACATCAAAGAGGA
This sequence comes from Pseudognaphalium luteoalbum, assembly GCA_963422505.1. Taxonomy (NCBI): domain Eukaryota; kingdom Viridiplantae; phylum Streptophyta; class Magnoliopsida; order Asterales; family Asteraceae; genus Pseudognaphalium; species Pseudognaphalium luteoalbum. The sequence continues at coordinate 58,860,318 of OY730196.1, forward strand.
TGTTTCTAGACACGGTGTTCCAATCTCGATTATCTCCGATAGGGATAGTCGCTTAACGTCTCACTTTTGGCAATCACTTCAAAAATCATTGGGTACCCGTCTTGATATGAGTACCGCATACCATCCTCAAACCGACGGCCAAAGTGAACGGACAATTCAAACACTGGAAGACATGCTACGAGCCTGCGTAGTTGATTTCGGTGTAAACTGGGAAAAACACTTACCGTTGTGCGAGTTTTCGTACAACAACAGCTATCACACCAGCATTAAGGTTGCACCTTTCGAGGCACTGTACGGTCGTAAGTGCCGATCACCTATCTGTTGGACCAAAGTGGGAGACAGTCAACTCACTGGTCCTGAGATCATTCACGAAACAACTGAAAAGATCTTCGAGATCCAAAACAAACTCAAAGCCGCATGTGATCGTCAGAAAAGTTATGCTGACGTGAGACGCAAACCACTCGAGTTCCAGGTTGGGGATCGAGTGCTACTCAAAGTTTCACCTTGGAAAGGTGTTATCCGATTCGGTAAACGCGGGAAATTGAATCCCAGATACATTGGACCATTCGAGATCCTCGAGAGGATAGGTCCAGTGGCATATCGACTGCAACTGCCATCCGAGCTCAGCAGTGTGCATCCCACTTTTCACATTTCAAATTTAAAGAAGTGTCTGTCTGATGAGACACTTATCAATCCACTCGATGAAATTCGAATTGACGACAAGCTTCATTTTGTTGAAGAACCCGCCGAAATCATGGACCGTGAGGTCAAACAACTCAAACAAAGTCGTATTCCCATTGTCAAAGTCAGGTGGAATTCGCGACGTGGGCCGGAATTCACCTGGGAACGGGAGGACCAGATGCGACTCAAGTATCCTCAGTTATTTGCTGACGCTACTTCAAACACAACTTCAAACAAAATTTCGGGACGAAATTCTCCTAACAGGGGGAGAATGTGACACCCGTCGAATTAGGGCTAGTAATTAGTGCCTAATCAATTATTAATACATGTAATTAGTTCTGTGTTAGGCTAATTAATGTACCGATATATATATTATTGAATATATACAATTATGCGATTCGATTAAATCGTACAAGTTTCAAATCGAATGTATTTCGGTTCAATTAAATACGAACGTTAGTGAAACAATTTTATTAAATAATATAACATTATTTAATGACAATATCTTTCCCAAAATATTATCTTGCTAATAATACTTTGTAATTAATTCGTATCGTACAAACAACGGTTACGTGATTTAAATTTCGTACAACGAACGAGCAAATCGAGATTCCTAAATTAACGAATCATTTTTGTAAATGTTTTTCCAAGTATTTAGAATGAACACTTCAAGTGAAAGTATTCAAATTTAAATCGTTACTTAAAAACGCGTAATAAACGTTTAACACCAACCCGAGCGAGTAAACGAACCTAAAACGTCACAAATTAAATTGGGAACAAGAAAATGACCAAAATACCCTTGTGTGGGCCCCCTAGGCCGCCCCCCCCCCATGCCCCCCATGTGCCACATGCCCACCTCCCATCTCACCCTCTAATTATTCATGCACACCACTTACTACACTTCCATACATGTAACATGCAAGACATGCACTCTTCCATTTCCATTCAAACATTTCCACTAGTTTTCTCTCTATTCTCTCTCTCTCTCAAGTCCCAGAAAAACTCAGCCCATTTCTCCACCCTCAAACCACCACAAGTCCACCCTAAACCACCATAGCACCACCACCATCAAAGTCACTATTTTACAAAGAAAATTAGCTCAACAACAACTACTCTTTCTCTTCATCTCATCTCCATCAAAATTATAGTAAGGAAACTCTTTCTTACTCTCATATTGTTTATTTACATGTTATAAATCTCATCTAACAATATTATGTCCAAATTTAAACTTAAAATACGTTTTTATGAATTTTTCACAAAGAATACACAATCTGTCCAGAAAAACACAGATTACTAAAAATGTCATAACTTGAGTTCTAGGAAGTGTTAGAAGATGAATGTTTTTTTAAAATTTGCGTATTGAAAAGATCTACAACTTTCATGTTTTACATTTTTACCAGATCCGAACGTATTTTTCTCTATTTATCAATTTGTGGGACTGACCTGATTAAAAACAGAATCTGGACTATGCATGGTTAATATTTTTGTTTCTCTATGAGTATGGGACTTAAGACTCTTGGAAAACATAAGTTAGACACTACACACATAGAAGATCAGTTGATAAAAATTGTGAGACTTGACTTGGACCAGAAATTGGTAATATCACTTGGTGAAATAAACCGACAAAAAGTCGAAAATGTGAAATCTTAAATATTTGGAACTGTCATAAGAATCGACACTCTTGGTGAACTTGGACACAAACCGACAAATTATTTAGACTCTATAAACTGATATTTGGGTTGGGTGAAAGTTTCGGGTCAAACCGAGTAAGTTTGACCAAGTCAACAAAAGTGGCTAGTTTTCGAAAAACTTACTATATTTGGAAAGTGGTAACAAAAATGGGTTTGGTTGACCTAGTTAGTAACTTGGACCAAAAACTAATTTTGGAAAGTTTCCCGAATGAAAAACCGACACTTAGATACACTTGGGCTAAAAATGGAAATTTGACCAGACGCTAGTGTCGCATGGCCTGCGACACTACCATAGTGTCGCTAATAGTGTCGCTGCTTATTGAAACTTTGATTGAACCTGCGACACTGACCCTAATGTCGCATAACCTTACTGCGACACTGACCTTAGTGCGACACTGACTATAATGTCGCATAACCTCACTACGACATTAACCTTAATGCGACACTGACCCTAGTGTCGCATAAACTCACTGCGATATTGACCTTAGTGTCGCATGACCTGCAACACTCGCATACACTGCGACACTTACCCTAGTGTCGCATGACTTGCGACACTGACACTAGTGACGCTACTAGTGTCGCTAAAAACAGAATTTATGGGACTTGTTTTCACTAAGTATTGAACATGGATAACAACTTATAAACACACAGGATACATACTGTAACTATATATATGAGGACACAAACTTAATAATAATGTCTTAAAGAATTATTATTACAAACTTTCACCAACGGGTCGTACACGTTTTTGATAAACAAAGTTGAACAATCAAACATTTGGACATAACTAATTGTTGGATAACAAACATAGATGGTCTGTTGAGACATCTACTCACTCATATAACGTTGTGCGTTTTGAACGCCCGACAGGTTACAAGTCTTCGGACATCAATTCACAGCTAATCAATTCAAGTTTATTTTAATAAACACTCAAGGCTCAGGTGAGTCTCATGGCCCCTATTTTACTGTTTTTCAATCAGGGGTGTGATTACATTGCTCGTTTTATTTACATGTTGAACGCAAGTACAAATCAATCAAATACTACATGAGTTGTTTTCACTAATCAATTTAAAGCCCTCCATAACATAGTTTGGTAATACATCTGTAGCGTGAATGTTAGTATATGATATCATATAGGATTGACAATCCTCGTCCGGGTTAGCACGCACTAACTGGTCAAACGGACGTATTAGCATTTGGGAAGACGAGTGTAGATTAGGCACTCGTAGGAGGCAACTCAGTTGGGTTTCCTTAATTGGACCTGACACTCAAGTTAAGCTCAGACTATGTGCTCATGGCTGTATAACTTTTATTTTGCTTAATTGCATTTTAAATTCAATTATAAAATCTTGCGGTTCATACAAATATGTGTTGACATACAAACCTGTGAGCTCACCAGCGTTTCGCTGACCCATTTTAGCATGTATCACAGGTGACCAGCAGTAGTTTGGACTGCTCAATCAAGATCTATTAGCTCGAGTCAGCATGCAAACAATCAGAGATTTTAGCTGCATTATTATATTTTGTATAGATTAATTGTGTACTTAAATCTCTTAATTTTAAACTGAGCTAATGTAAACAATATTTTGATGTAAACTTTTATTTTATCAATATCAATGTAAAACGACGCATGTAGTGGTCGTTTACTATTAATCTCTGTGCTTTGATTATTGATTAGTAACACCCAAATCCTGCTTCCGCTAAACAATAAATTTGGCGGTGTTACAAGAATACAGAAAGTTGAGAGACACACACTCCACATCTATTACACCCGACACAGACTTACATTCTCATAAGTTCGGTTTTGATATCGCGTAAAAAGTCATGTTTTTACTACTGTTGGTGCATCTTGGTGTGTCTTTCAGTTGGTCTAAGTCTGTAATGCGTTTGATATGTAGTTACGTTAGTTATAACGTTTGTATTAATTACATTTTGTGTTTTGGTGACACAAGGTCTTTGTGTTGCAATAGTTAACTTGGTGACACATCTTGTGTCGCATGAGTCGGCTTGGCGACACATCTTGTGTCGCAAAGGTCATATTAGGTCTAGTATAAATAGACACATTTGGCTCATTAGTTAAGGTTGACGAATTTATTAGATCAGAGAGCATATTGTAACTGTTCTATTCAATATAAGCTGATCGACTTTTGGTATTCAATTGATATACTTTGTGTTTGATTCGTTGTTTATTCGTTTAATGTTTTGTTGTCAATCGTGGGATTCCGCACTACGTTTGATTGTTAGGGTTCAGTTAGGTCCGACTACAAGGGTCCTACAAGTGGTATCAGAGCCAAAATCTCAGGATTTGGTGTTATTGAATCCATTTTGATACGTTTCTTGGATAAAAACAACAAGTTTTAGTTAAAATCTTCATTGAAAGGTGCTTCAAAATTGGTATTTGGCTTTTCTGGAAGATTTTGGGATTATTATTCGTCCTCCATTCGTGAATTTTTGTTAGGTTATAGAAAATTTTCGATTTTAGGGTTTTTTGGTCGCTGCTCAGCCATTTTTGCGACATAACTTTGCGACATATCTTTTGTGTAGCGACTAGGGTTACTGCGACATAAGCTTGCGACTCTAGCTTATTAAGATTTGCGACATAAGCCTTTAAATAGGTGACATAAGCTTGCGACTCAAGCTTCTTCTGCTTTATGACATAAGCCCTTAAATAGGCGACATAAGCTTGCGACTCAAGCTTCTTCTACTTTGCGACATAAGTTTGAGACACAAACTTGCAATATTAGACACGGTTTTCTTCCGTCGCTATTACTTTGCGACATAATTATTGTGTCGCTTGACACTTTGGAGTTTATCTTTTATGCGACATAATCTTTCTGTCGCTTAATTTTTCTGCGACACATACTTGTGTCGCATAATAGTTTTTTCTTTGTCTTTGATTGTTTTGCAGGTACTTTATAATGGCATCATCTTCAGCACATTCTATTCAATCCGTTGGAGCAATGTTGAAACAAAACAATGAGGTCGAATCCGGAAACAAACCTCCTTTGTATATGCCTGGAATGAGTTATTCTGATTGGCGTCAACGCTTTGAGTCATATGTTGGACTCAATGATCCTGAAATGATGATATATTTAGAGGAAAGATATGAACGTCCTCTAAGAACAGGAGTCTTCAATGGTCCAGTTCCTAAAAAGTCAATTAAATCAATGACTCCTGAGGAACGTAAAGCTTTTGATATGGAAAGAAAAACTCATGCTGCAATCACTATGGCATTGCCTCAACCTATCATGAGACAATTGAGGCAACATAAGATTGCTTATGATCTCTGGAAAGCGTTTGAAAAGAAATGTGGTGGTAGTGATCAATACAAGAAGAAAAAGATTGATTTGATCAAGAAGCAGTACGAGGTTTTTGATATGCTTCAGGATGAGTCATTGGAAGATCTGTGTAGCAGATATTCCCAATTGGTCACTGAATTAATGGAAGGAGGTGTAGCCCTTGAACGTAATGATGTGAACAAGAAACTTCTTGATTCACATCCTAAGAAGTGGCATACTCGGGTTCTCTTCATGGAAAGAGATGAGGATATCATGGACATGGAGCTCAAAGATCTTATAGGTCATATTGAGGCAGAGCTTCTTGAGATGAAAAGAAAGGAAACTAAGGCCACTTCCCATCTCCAGAATCCAAAGTTATATGGAGTAGATGTTCCGGTATCTTCAAGCAAGTCTACAGGTACCGCATTCATCGCTAGCAATGCTAGTGGAAATGCATCCACAAGTATTCTATCAAGTGGTACTTACTTTCAAAGTTCAGGCATATCTTCTGGTGAAGACTTTGGTCAAATTGATCAAGAGGAATTGGAGAGGTTAGATTTAAAATGGAACATGGCTATGCTAACAAGGAGGGTAAAGAACTTCTTGCAGAAAACTGGGAGAACCTCTGTGAATAATCCGGGTGAAAAAGACTTGGGTTTCAATAAAGGGAAGGTGAGATGTTATAAGTGTCAGAACTATAGACACTTTGCTCATGAATGTGAAAAGAATAAGACACCACATTCAGGTCTTACCAAGCCTTCTCCAACAAAGGCAGAAGAGAAAGCTATGGTGTCAGCTGCTTTGATGCTGACAGAAACTCCATGGGACAACAACTGGTCAGATGCAGCTGATGATGAAGAAGAGAACGCTGCGCTAATGGCTGAGGTTCATGAGGTAGATGATGAACCTTTATCTTGTGTTTCATGCATTAATCTTACTAACCAGTTTAATAGGTGTAGAGAGGATAACGAACGCCTTAATGCTACTATCTCACAATTAACAGAAAATAATGAAATGTTAAAAGAAAGTTATAAGGCGTCCGAAAAAAAATTAACGACTATATTTGAAGAAAAGAAAGAACTAAAAGCCAAAATTTTTGAACAGCAAGATGAAATAGGAAGTTATGTAGATATGTTAACTTTTGTTAAAAAGGAACTTGTTGATTCACAGGCTGAAGTTCTTACTTTAAATCGGAAATTATCAAATTTTTCGACGTCCTCTCTCGTCTTTGATGAAATTCTTCAAAAACAAAGGACAGATACTAAAAGTAAGGCAGGACTTGGTCATCACCATGTCCTACCTACAAAAGACTATCTGCATATGCCTCAACAAGAAATCATCAAAGATTTTGTACCTACTGTTCCTCAAGTAGATATAAAACCTGTTAAACCTGTTAAAGTAAGGATAAGTAGGCCTCAGGTTGGGAAGGAGGGACTAGGTTTTCATCAAGTCTCACCACCAACAGAGTATCATCAAGAAGATACGGCCGAAAATGTTAAACATGAGTCTAAAAAACCTGTAACTAGTATGCCTGAGCTAGTTAAGGCATCGACTAGTGAGCCTGAAAATTTGAAGGCTCCTAAGGTTGACTCAATTAAGAAGCTTGATGTCAGGGCTGAGCCATTTAAGCCCATGACTAATGAATCCATTGAGAAACAGGAAACTAAGGCTGAGCCTATTAAGCCTGTTGTAGTTTCCAAATCTATTAAATCAGTTAATAAGTTGATTCCTCTAGTAAGTTTGAAGGAGGAAATTGAGATTGAGGATATAACCGATGAAGAATACGGTTACTCGAAAAAGAAGAATGTAACCAATGACCATCATATCTTCACCAGTGAAGGTTATGATGAGATTTATAAAATGAAAGGTAAAGACAAGGTTGAACCTACAAAGGAGATTTTTCAACCAGAAAAATTCAAATCTAATAAAAAATCTTCTAAAAATAAATCTCAAGGTTCAACTTCTGCTTGTACACATTAGTGTACTTGTTCAGCACATCCATTTTTTGGCCGAGCTCAAAGGTTTATACCTCAATCTTCTGATAGTGTTGAGCAACGATCTTGTTTCTATTGCAAGAAACAAGGTCATTTGATTAGTCTGTGCCCATTCCTTGCTAAGAAGTATGGTCGAAGGGGAGATACGTGAACCTCTAACTCTCAAAATTTTTCAAAACAATCTATGAGAGGTTCTGCGGTTCCACCAACTACTTTTGAGAATAACAATATTGAGCCAAACAAAATTAAACATGATAAGCTCAATAATGTTAACAAGCAACCATCCAAACCTCAAAAGATTTAGAAGATCAAGGAGTCATGTTCTGACTCTTCATCTGACAATGATTCATCAGGCAATGATTTCGATTTGCTAAAAAATAAAATTTTGACTGATGTAATCATTGTGGATGATGCTACTGGGTTACCCAAGTCTGTTAAGGCTTAGGTCTCCCTTACTCATTGATCTCTTTATTTGTGATGTCACAGCAATCTGAAGCAGTTCAAAATAATAGATGGTATATCGACAGTGGTTGCTCACGACATATGACAGGCGACTTATCTATGCTATCCGAAGTCAAAGATTATGATGGGGGATATGTTGCTTTTACCGGTGATAAAGGAGGAGTTATTACCGGACAGGGTACATTCACTAATGGGCAAGTGAGTTTTGAAAAGGTTAACTTTGTGGAGCAGCTTACTCACAATCTGCTCAGCGTATCACAAGTGTGTGACAAAGAGTACGCTACAGCATTTACCAAAACTGAATGCTGTATTTTGAAACCAGGATTTGTAATTCCTGAGGAATGGGTGCTACTGAGGGCACCTAGGCAAAAAGACACGTATATTCTAGATATGAAGACTATTGAAACAACCCAACATACGTGTCTACTTTCTAGAGCTCCTGAAAAAGAATCACTATTATGGCACAGACGTATGGGTTATCTGCACTTCAGAAAGATGAATTATTTGGTGAAGCACGATCTTGTGCGTGGAGTTCCAAAGCAATCCTTTGGAATCAATGACCTTTGAGTTTCCTGTCAAAAAGGGAAACAACACAAGAAGTCTCATAAGTCAAAAGTGGTGAATTCTGTGTCAAGTCCTTTGGAGCTACTGCATATGGATCTTTTTGGACCTATAAGTAAGAAAAGTATGGGAGGTTCTAAATACTGCTTGGTAGTAACTGATGATTACTCTTGATTTTTGTCGGTGTATTTCTTAACTACTAAGGATGAAGTTCCTGAAATTCTCATTTATTTATTTGATAAGCTCGAGAACCTATGCAATCTGTCAATTAAGAAACTGCGATCAGATAATGGTACTGAGTTTAAGAATTTGACAATTGAGTTGTACTGTCTAAGAAAAGGTATTGACCATCAATTCAGCACCGCACGAACTCCTCAGCAGAATGGAGTTGCTGAACCCAAAAATAGGACACTCATTGAAGCCGTACGAACAATGTTGGCAGACTCTAAGCTGCCTATCTCTTTCTGGGCTGAAGCAGTAAATACTGCTTGTTATATTCTTAATCGGGTTTCCGTGGTTAAAAAGCACAATAAAACGTCTTATGAACTGCTTAATAATCGGAAACCTTCGCTACAGTTTCTTGAACCATTTGGTTGTCCCTGCACCATTATGTACACAAAAGAGAGAGTTGCTAAATTTGGAGCAAAGTCTAGTGAAGGTTTATTTTTGGGGTTTTCAAATAACTCTCCGAACAAACGTGTGTACAACTTGGCAACTAAGCGTATGGAAGAACATTTTGAAGTCACGTGCTTTCGTTACTCTGAAAATCCGGAAGGAAAGGGACCAACACATCTGTTTAATTATGAGGCAATCTTTGATTCATTTAATTTGCCTAAGGAAGATGATGAAGTTGATCAGGTGGTCACATTACTTCATGGCCTCGATTCTCAGCCATCAAAATCAAAGACTCCGACTGTCTCTGCTACTCCACCTCCTTCTCAAGCAAATGCCGATGTTCCTGAATCATCAACAAGAAATCAAGAAACATATATTGATGTTCCTGAGTTTTCCTATGATGAAGATGAACCGTTTGAGAATACGAGGGAGTTTGATTCGGCACAGGAAGCCGATTTCACAAACCTGGACTCTGTCATTGTGCCTGACGAGATTCCTAGTTCTCGCATTAAGGACCATCCAGTGGAGAATATTATAGGTCCTTTGGATAAGGGGATTCAGACAAGAAGTCAAGTTATTGCTGATACACATCCTGCATCCCCTTCTGACTCTTCTGAGTCTGCGTCTCTTGCATGTCTTTCTGCTGAGGTTAAATCGTGTTTTCTATCTCAGGTGGAGCCTAAACGTACAGAAGATGCTTTAAAAGATCCACACTGGGTTGAAGCAATGCATGAGGAGTTGCAGCAATTCAAAAAGCTGCACGTTTGGGAATTAGTACCGTTACCTAAGGGTGCACATCCAACCGGCACTCGATGGGTTTATCGAATAAAGAAAGACGATCGAGGGGTAGTCATTAGAAACAAAGCAAGGTTAGTAGTTCAAGGTTTTCATCAGGTAGAGGGTTTGGACTATGATAAGGTCTTCACTCCTGTTGCAAGATTGGAGTCGATTCGTATCTTCTTGGCCTTCGCATCCTTCAAAGAGTTCATTGTTTATCAGCTTGATGTAAAGAGCGCTTTTCTGTATGGACAGGTTCATACCGACGTTTATGTGAAGCAGCCTCCTGGTTTTGAAGATCCGTTGCATCCATAATATGTCTGTAAACTTAATAAGGCATTATATGGTTTGCATCAGGCACCACGACTGTGGTATGAGAGGCTTGCAACTCATCTTGTTAAGAATGGATTCGAAAGAGGTAGTATTGACAGTACGTTATTCACAAAAAGAGATGGAGATGACTTATTGCTGGTACAAGTATATGTCGACGACATCAATTTTGGATCTACCAAAGAATCCATGTGTAAAGACTTCGAACATCTCATGAAGTCTGAATATGAGATGAGTGTAATGGGGGAACTCACGTTCTTTTTGGGTGTTCAAGTTGAGCAGTCTGCCAAAGGAATTTACATTCATCAGTCCAAATATGTCACTGATATGTTAACTAGGTATGACTTGCTTAACTGTAAGACCTATAGAACCCCCATTGAAATTAATCATAATCTCGGGCCGGCCATTGATGACGAGGATTGTAAAGAAAAGGACTATCGCTCAATGATTGGTTCTCTCATGTATCTGACCACATCCAGGCCGGACATCGTATTTGCTGTGTCCATCTGCTCAAGATATCAGGCTAGGCCAAAGGTTTCTCATATGAAATCAGTAAAGCATATTTTTAGGTACCTCAAACATAGGCCAACTCTTGGTCTATGGTACTCCAATGAAAAATCGTTTGCACTGACTGCTTACTCGGATTCTGATCATCGCGGCTGTAGCATAGATAAGAAGTCAACAACTGGTGGATGCCAGTATCTTGGATCATTTTGGTATCATGGCAATGTAAGAAGCAGACAACGATGGCTACTTCCACTGCGGAGGCTGAGTATGTTGCTGCGGCTAGTTGCTGTCCCCAGGTTCTGTGGATTCAGCATCAATTACGCGATTATGGGTTACTTCTTACTATGACTCCCATACATATTGATAATACTGCTGCTATTTCCATTACACGCAATCCCGTGCAGCACTCTAGAACTAAACACATAGAACTTAGGTTTCACTTTATACGGGATTGCTATGAGAAACACTTAATAGACCTTGTCCATATAGATACCCTTAAACAGAATGCTGACCTATTCACTAAGGCTTTTTCTCGTGCCCGATTTGATGAATTGGTCAACATGATTGGTTTGCGCTTCTTTCAGCTTAAGAAGTAATTTTTGGACTTAGAGTATTCAAAAAAAAAAGCACGCAACAGCCACTCTTTATACTCTATAGTATTAAAGAAATGCACAGTTGCAACATTTGTAAAAAAGACGTTTAGTTGTGTCTGTAAACAACTAGGGAAATGATAGTAAATTAGGGTGCATGCACAAAATGAAAATTTTAAGGTTTATCCTTGATGTATCAGTAGGTTTATCTAGCATATTTACCACAGCTTTTATAAACATTAGATTCATCATATGATGTACTAGTAGGCATGTTACACCGGTCTTTGAGCAATTAAAAAGTAATTCTAATACATGTCTATTATCATGTGGTCAACCTCCTGTGATGTATGACTAAGTGTCTTAATTCCTTAATACAGCTTGGCATACTTCCATTTTAGTTAATAATATGAAATACTTTGGGGGTATATACTTCTTGTTTCCTCTGTTGTACGTAAGTACAGACCTGGTCTCAAGTTGTATACACTTAAAAGTTAAGCAAACGCAAGTCAAAGAACTTGAATAAGTCTTAAATCATAAGATACCTAACAAGGTCGCCAAAATGGTTTGACCAAGTCTGGTTTTGCTTACACCTGAATCAAGTTATGTCGCTTTGTTGTACATCTGTACAGACCTGTCACCGCTGACTTGATTCTTAAAAATGACTTTCCTCTATTTTATCAATCTTGGAAGATATGTTCTTGTCTAAATTATAGGGATATGTCTATGGTGGGGACCACAGATAATTATTCATACTAACAATAAAAGTTTCGCTCATAGCCGTAGATGTAACATGTTTAGGTGGTCAAACAATACCAGTAATCATCTTGAAATAATATTTATCAAAGGTGTTTCTAAATATGCTAAGTAAATTTCAAGAGGTTAACTATACTGATAATCGAGATAACACTTACCATTTTCTAATAATTGCATGTTATCCTAATATGATTCCTTAGCAGACAAAATAACTACGTCACCAAAAAGAATTATTTAAGTTTTATTTTAGGTTTAGTAATTAAGTTATTTGTATCTTCAATTTTGTATATTTATTTTTAACAAGTCCATTAGTTACTCTTCCATCGGGTTACAAAACTTGAAATTAAAAAATCAAGTTTTCTGGGCACTGCGACATAAGTATTGTCCTGCGACATAACTTATGTCGCCTTCTATGTCGCTAAATTATGTCGCTAGGTGGGGCAGAGGTATAAATACCTCACTCCAGTCGCTTTCTCCGTTCACACTTTTAGCGACACAAAATCAAAAACCTGCGACATAAAAAACCACTCCTGCGACACAAGAGCTGCGTGTGAATTCGTCTTTTGATTTCGATCGTCTGGTGTTTATCTTGGAAATCGCTCACTATTTTCTTGTTCACCTACTTCTACTCGATCGATCGGTACTTTTTTTACCCTATTTTACCGTTTATTTATGCTTTAATCGTTGATTTTAGTTACGGGTTTTTAGGGGTTTCGGGTTTGGGTTAATTAGACACGAATATCTCACTTATTTGTTAATATGTATGTTTTCGTGCTTCTGGTTTGATAGCGTACCCTAGGGTATGTCTCGTTTTCAAAAACCCCAAATTAGAGGTTAGGGTTTCTGGGTTGGGACTTGCTGTTCGTCACTGCGACGTAACCTGCGACATAAGTTTTTATGTCGCAGAGTTTCTGAATTACAATTTATGTCGCTGAGATTTGCGACATAACTTTTATGTCGCCAAGTAACAATGTGACGTATCTTATGTCGCTTAAATCAGTTTAGCCTATTCCTCACTTTTGTCCAATTATGGTATAGCCGTGGCAAGTGATTTCGTTCAGGACAATGGTGTTTTACACTACTGTGTTCATTGCTTCTGCCTAAAGACTATCATGTCTTGCACTTCCGCGACTTCGAGGATCACCTTCCGGTCGTGGAAGCTTATGTGCACTTAGGTATCGTGATAGCATTCTTGCTTGATCGATTACCTTTCGTTTTTGGTGGTCTGGTGGGATCCCCTCATTATCCTGGATCTTTGCCTGGCCATGTCTTGAATTTTGGCCTTTTTGTGTATTAATAGTATCCGAGGATACTATCTAGGTTTAGGGTTTAGGGTTTAGAAATGTGATAATTTGTAATCATAACAATGTATTTATCTTAATTATCAATTAAACCTTTGTTTTGTGCGAATTTGATCTCCTTACTTGTTATATATGTGATTTTGCACTCTGTTATGCAACACAAATGTTTTATGTCGCCTAATCTTTGCGACACAAATGATTTATGTCGCATAAAATCGATTAAATTCGATTTAATTGCAAAATGCAACACAACTCTGTCCGTCGCATTAGTCTTTAGCGACACAATTCCTTATGTCGCTTACTTTGTCAAAAATCAATTTTGTTTAGTTAGCGACTCATTCTAATTATGTCGCAGCTTTTCTGCGACACAATTATCTATGTCGCACACAATACAAAAATGATTTATGTGTTACGATTAAATCTGCTAATGCTAACCGTTTGCGAGTTTCATTTCTATACTTTGCACAACAATGACAGATGGTGATATTCTATGGGAGCCACGTCACAACATTGTGGAATTTTTGGATGATTCGAAGGAGACGGCTGCGTCATACAGGCCAATGGTGGCATTTTTACACAGGTCTCGTATTCATACTGCTATCAACGCAACAACCACTATTTACAAGGACCAGGTGGGTCAATTTTGGGAAAATGCGGTGATCAACTCCGAGCTGCCATTTACCAGGATTATCTACACTGTGGGTGATCGTCAACTCATTATCTCCGAACAGGCTATTCAGGAATTCTTCCATTTTGGAGATGCTACGGAAATGCGTACTCTTTTTGGAAATGAATTTATTGCTGGGGCTATGACACGTCTCGGTTATCCAGGCGTGCCTAATGACCAATATCGAAAGGCGAATCTGCCTAAGGTCTGGAGGTTTTTGATGCATGTTCTTATCGTCTGCCTTTCTCCTCGTAAGGCCGGTTTTGACGGTATCAGTCATTCTACAGCCTCCGCCATGTTAGCGTTGATCTACAACAAGCCCTTCAATTTTTCTGGGTATATTTTCAGGGCAATGGTCGACAATCTTAACGCCGGGGACAAGCGTTGGAATTTATATCCACGCTTCATTCAGCTTTTCCTTGACAATCAGCTTCCCGGCCTTCCGCAAAATGCTCGAGAGCGCTTGCGTCCAACTCCCATGAACGTCTGAATCTGGACGGTTTGTGCGGTTGGTGCGAACGCGAACAACAGTTTTCCGTTGTTTGGGCACATAATCGATGAGGCTTATGTTGCGCCGCCCAATGACGGTTTTATGGATGTTTTGGCTGCACCTGGGGAGCAAATTCAGGAGGAGGAATTACACCTCCATGATGCTCAAATACAGGTCGATGATCTGTGATAGGAAATTGAGAATTCCCAAGCTGGAGAACAGGCTGATCAGCCTAATCTTGAAGATCCAGTTGTTGAAGATTCGGATGGAGGCTCTACTCCTGAGACTTCTCCGAGGGATGTCCCCTCAGGGGATGCGTTGAGGAATATTTAACGCTTTGACCCTCGTAGGTTCAAATGAATACAGCGCCGTATTCGTGCTGGTACGAGTTCTGTGCGCCCTGATCAGGGCAAACGAGCAAGAAGTGCTTATCTTGATGATGAAGATTGGGTTCCACCTGAGTCTATTCGTCGTACTTCTACGTTGTCTTCGAGGCCACGGGTTGTCATTCCCCATGTTGAGGTTCCCATTCAACCTCTGCCTTCGGTTATCGAGGAACTTTTGAAAAGAATGGATCAGATGCAGCAAACCATGGACAATCAAGCTAAAATGATTCAGTCTCAAGCATCGGTGTTGGAGGTTCAAGCTGCTCAGATTAAAGCGTTAGAAGAACAAGCAGCTTTAGTTCCTACTTTGAACACTAGGGTTTTAGAACTAGAATCCCTAGCTGTCGTTCCGGGGGAGTTAGGCCTGCGTGCCATAGAAACAACATCTAGGGCTTCAGCTGGAACACAGACTGACAATGTAGATGATAATGTAAATATTTCTGATGATAATGAATCTCTTCGTTTGGATTATTTCTCTGTCGATGATATTCCAGGTCAACCGAGACCGTTAGCTGTAGATTTTTCAAATGCTAATCTATCTTTTATTCAGCAAATGGTTAATAAGGAAAGTCAGGCATATGAACCTGAATTTGAAATCAATGATGATGTCGAGATTGAGGAAGAAGAGATGCGTCCTGATGAATTCTATGATGATGCTTCGACAATCGAGACTGATTCTTCGGAAGATGAAGCAGAGCCAGCTAGAACCTCACAAACTGTTCCAGAAACTACACCGGCTTCTGATACTGCTTCTACTTCAACTTCTGAGCAGCCCGTGATAAGTTTTATTCCTGGTGAATCTATTCCTATTACTTGCAAGACATATAAAGTTAGTGGGAATGATACAGGAATTATTAAAAGCTGAAAAACCTACAAAGGTATTTTCATGATTAAAAGAAGCGATGGCATTCAGTATTTCAAAAGATCATTCAAGAAGCTGAGTACATTGCCAAAGGGAGAAATAAATCGTCTAGCTTAATTGGAACTGATAAATCCAACTAGGGATTCAAGAGCTGATTTTGTACATACGGTTTTGCGTCGTGAAGTGAAGAGCAAAAGATATAATTTTATCAAACCGACGCTTGGTACGAGATTCATATTCAAGAAGAAATTTAATCCAGTAACAAGGCAGCCGATTTGCAAAGTGCATTATCCAACAGCTGATTGTTTAACTGAGATTCCACTGGAGACAGTTCCCTTTAGCTTTCTAAGAAGATTTCATCATTGGGAACTCGATCCCCATACGGGCGAAGCTGTGTTCATTTTTGTTCCAGAATCTGAGCATCCAGAGAGAAGTTCGCTCTATGGTTTGATCCTACGAGCTTGATCAATTTGTCACAGAAAGACTTGAGGAAGTTGTTTGATAATCCAATTCGCTTCGACGTAAGAAATGTTGTGAATTCGATTCCTGCTAGACAATTCTAGAGAGTTGTGACTGTGTGTGTTACGCATGGGATTCATGCTGGAGGCAGGTTTCCTGCAGGCTGGGCTTAATTGAAGAAATTTTGAAGACCAAGATGAAGACACGGGGGAGTTTGTTGGTGCATCTTGGTGTGTCTGTCAGTTGGTCTAAGTCTGTAATGCGTTTGATATGTAATTATGTTAGTTATAACGTTTGTATTAATTACATTTTGTGTTTTGGCGACACAAGGTCTTTGTGTCGCAATAGTTAACTTGGCGACACATCTTGTGTCGCATGAGTCGGCTTGGCGACACAGCTTGTGTCGCAAAGGTCAGATTAGGTCTAGTAGAAATAGACACATTCGGCTCATTAGTTAAGGTTGACGAATTTGCGAGATCAGAGAGCATATTGTAACTGTTCTATTCAATATAAGTTGATCGACTTTTAGTATTCAAATGATATACTTTGTGTTTGATTCGTTGTTTATTCGTTTAACATTTTGTTGTCAATCGTGGGATTCCGCACTACGTTTGATTGTTAGGGTTCAGTTAGGTCCGACTACAGGGGTCCTACAACTACCAATATCTCTCTCATTCTAGAACGATTCTTGGCATTTTATACTCAAAACCAATACAAATCAATGATATTATGCCAAGATGGTCAAAACAAGGTTGCACGATAAAAATCAAGCAAAACGGATGAAAAATGAAGATTCCACACACGTTTGAAGACTCAAGGCATCTAAATGAGATTTCAAGACAAAAGTGCCCATCATCAACATCCATCTCACCCAAGATGTTCGTTTTCAAATTACGAATCCAACAGAAGAAGAATCAACAAAAACGGATAAAGAATGAAGTATCTACGCCCGCCGGAAGATCCAAATGATTCGTACGCAATATCTGGAGATAGTAACATATTTTTGGGATATCTTCACACCAAAGTCTACATTTTTGAACTACGAATCCAACGCAAAAAGAATCAACGCAAACGGACGCATAACGAAGAATCAACGCAAACGGATGCAAACGGACGCGAAAGACGACGGACCGGGGCGGGTGGCAGCTGGCCACCGCCGGCCAACAGCCATCCCCCGCCGGCAAGCAGCCAGGCGGCGCCGGCCTCCACCCCCCCCCCCCCCCCCCCCGTCTCTTTTCCGCTTTTTCGTCCTTGCGTGTACCCGGTGCACCACCTTTTGCTAGTTTTCCGTACCCGGTGCACCACCTTTCAGTACTTTTTCATACCCGGTGCACCACCTTTCACTCTTTTTCTAATGTGAGCCTAGGGATGTGTTGGTGCATTCTGTGTGTCAGTCAGTTGGTCAAACATTTGTAATCGTTGAAGTCAATTAGTCTGCGTTTGTATAATGTTCAGTGTGTATATGCGAGTCTGTAAATGAATAGTGAAATAGAATATATACACAAATTAGTGTTTATGCGACACTAAGCAAGTGTCGCATATAGCGACACTTGGCTAGTGTCGCTATAGGGTATGAACAGCTTATAAATAGAGAGTTATGGTTCAGTTTTAGGGTGGGTCGTCAAAGAGAAAGAGTGAGGCGTTTTTGTGTGTGAGAGAGAGAGGAGAAAAGCTAGTAACGTTTATACTCAATTGTTAATACAAAGAAAACGTTATAGAAGTGCTCGTGTGATTCATAAACGTTCATATATTCAATTAAACAGATTCCGCACGTTTGGTTGATTTCGATTCGATAAGATCAGAAGGTACGGGAACCATCATTTGGTATCAGAGCCGTGAATCAAGGATTCGACGGTTTCGGATCGTGTTTTGAACGTTTTCGGTTGACTCGCGAAGGTATTAATCGATTATAATCAGTTTCTAGGTTATTTGTGTTGATTATATTGAGTTTTGGGTTGATTTTTGGTACAAATTCATCTGCCGTTCGTCAATTTTCGTTAGGGTTTCGAAAATTTTGATTTTTAGGGTTTTTGGAGCTGACAGCCGCGTTTTTGCGACACTCGATCCGTCACTTGATAGCGTCACTTACTTTCAAGCGTCACTTCGAGCGTCACTCAAGTGCGTCACTTCGTAAGTTCCAACTAGGGTTTTGCCGACACTCAAGTCCGACACTTTGTGCGTCACTTACTAGTGCGTCACTTACCCTCTCAGCGTCACTTCAGTGCGTCACTTACTAGTGCGTCACTTACTAGTGCGTCACTTACTAGTGCGTCACTTACTAGTGCGTCACTTACTCTCTAGCGTCACTTCAGTGCGTCACTTGTTGTGCGTCACTACATAGCGTCACTTGTGAATTTTTAGCGACACTTACCTAGTGTCGCTCTAGATTCGGAAAAAAAAAAAAAAAAAAAAAAAAAAAAAAAAAAAAAAAAATTTGGCGGGAAATTCCAGAAATTTTTTGCGTTTTTAAAATTTTTCCATAGGCTTAAAAGTGTTCATTTTTAGCCTTGAAAAAGTTTCATTTTACCCGGTCATTTTTGGACGTTTTCGGTTGAATTTTTGGCGGGAAATTCGCGAAAAATTTGTAGTACCAAAATTTTGTTTTTGAGCTTAAAAGTTCATAATTTTAGCTTGGGAAAAGTTTAGTTGTGCTCGCTCAATTTTCAATATTTTCAAATCAAATTTTGGTGGGAGAATCTGGTTGTCTGGGTTTTGCTAAAGTTCTTGTTTAAAAGATGTCACGCTTGCATAGTGTTGGCAACAACCTTCCGATGTTAACTCCAAACACATACTACTCAAGTTGGAGGAGAGCTGTTGAGGACTATATCTCTTTTAATGATCCAGACATGTGGATTACATTGACTGAGAAATATGAAATACCAGTCATGGAAGGAACAAAAATTGCAAAATCATATATATCAATGACTCTCGAAGAACGCAAAGCATGGGATAATGAAAAGAAGACTTTCAACGCAATTAAAGGATCTTTATCTACGGAGGTCTTAAAGTTGTTTAAGAATTACGAAAATGCGTATGATCTCTGGGATGCCATTGAAAAGCGTTGTGGTGGCTATAAAAAGGAAGAACAACCTCAACATAGTGCAATGGTGGATTCGAACAAAAACATTGATTCTAATGCACCTGAGGTACAAAGTGAACCAATTGGGCCTTTTAATTGTGCTACCTGTATTCAATTGACTGAATCTCTTGAGATCTATCAAAAAGACAACTTAAACTTGCGGGAAAAGGTTGTTAAACTTACAGAATCTAATAAGTTTTTGCTAGAAAATGAAAAGCTTTATGAAAAACATATTGAGGCTCACAAGTTAGATACTCAAACTTTTAAAGCAAAGGTCTTTAGTCAGCAAGATGCAATTAAAAGTTATCTTACTGAAATAGAACTGTTAAGAAAGGAGCTTTCTGATTTAAAAAATGAGTACGATAACTATAAAAGCAAAATTTTAGGTTCTTCTTCAGCAACTGTTGTCTTTAATGAAATCGTTAACAAGCAAGGGACAGGAGGTAAAAAGAAGGCAGGACTTGGTTATAACCAAGTACCACCACCTTCCCATGCCGAATACTGTCCTATGCCTGTTAAGGAAGACACTGAAGAGATTCCAGTCGATTATGCATTGCTTTATGGTATTAAATCAAAAGAAGCAAAGGAAAACAAACAGGCAAAGGAGAAAACCAAAAGGCCAGAGTATCCCCTGCCTAAGTTTGTTAAACCTGAAAGTCAATCTCAAGTTTGTGTTGAGGAGATTGTTGAAGTAGAAGATATACCAGAAGAGTCTACCATTAAGGTTGAGAAAATAGCTGTCAAACCTGATTGTTTTAAATGCAAAGGAAAAGCTAAAGTTAAAAATGAATCTTTCAAAGTTAAAGATGTTAAAAGGGATTCAAAATCTACTAACTCAACCTCAGGAACATCTACTTCAACATGTACACCTAAGAGTGCATGTTCAAGAAATGTTCCTGCTAATAGACCTTCTGTGTATTGTCCTCCACCGAAACGCTTTGAGGGAACTCATTGGAATACATCTTTTGTGGAGCGTCGTTCTTGTTATTGTTGTGGTCAACAGGGCCATCTTATTAGGGATTGTAGGTTATTATCCCTAGATAGGTTTGGTAGAGGGATGCCAAGAACTTTCTTTTTCAGGAATTCTTTTTCAAAACCTTTTTCAAGGCGTTATTTGCATTCGCCTGTATCTAGTTGTGCATCAAATTCTCCAAAACCTATGGCAAGAGTAAACAAAGTTGTGCCTAGTAGACCTCAAGTTCAACAGCATAACATTGTTGAAAACAAATCATCTGAACCTAAACAGGTTTGGAAACCCAAATCCACAAACAACGCATCAATGAAATCTTCTGAGTTTTTAAAATATCATAAACTCGTTGATGTGATGATTATGGATGATCATGGACAACCCAAGTCTATCAAGGCTTGGGTGTCCCTTAAGTACTAATGTTTAATTGTTTGTGGTGATGCAGTCAGTTTCTTGTAAAGTTATATTTTTAGTGACTGCATGGATGTGGATATAGTTGGTCGAATGTTATGATGATTTCTGAAGTTTCGTTGTGGTAAAAGTTCTAAACGGTAGTTGACTTGACTTGATATGTGATTTTGATATTTTTCTTTTACATTTTATTATTTTTGCAACAGCCATTCTTTGTACTTGTTAGTATCAAAGAAATGCAATGTTGCGAAATATCTTAAATAAAAAAAATTACAAAAATATGTTCAATGTTTAAGGGGAGTACATTTAAATTTAATATCTGAAAAGAATTTGTTGTTCAGGGGGAGTAATTAAAATTCTGATTATTTGGATCAGAAATGTGAACAACAAGATTCTTATTAATCAAAAAGATATCGGATTGTGTCTGTAAACAACATGGGAAATGATTGTACATCAGATGACATGCATAAAACGGGAAATTTTAAGGTTTATGTTTGATGTGTCAGTAGGTTTATCTGGTATATTTTAAAATAGCTTTTATAAACATTAGCTTCATCATATGATGTACTGGTAGACATGATACACACCGGTTTCTGGGTTCTTAAGAAGTAATTCTAATACGTGTCTATGATCTTGTGCTAAACACCATATGATGTACGACTAAATGTCTTAATTCCTTAACATAGCATGACATATTTCTATACCTGAAGTTTATTTGAAATCATTTGGGGTTCTATACTGATTGTTTCCTCTGTTGTACGTAAGTACAGACCTGGTCTCAATTAGTATATGCTTAAAAGTTAAGCAAACGCAAGTCAATGAACTTGAAAAAGTCTTAAATCATAAGATACCTAACAAGGTCACCAAAATGGTTTGACCAAGTTTGGTTTTGCTTAAACCTGAATCAAGTTATGTCGCTCTGTTGTACGTAAGTACAGACCTGTCACCGCTGACTTGATTCTTAAAAATGATATTCTGATATTCTATCTGGATTTGGAAGTTTTGCTCATGTCTGGGTTACAGGGGTATGTCATAGGTGGGGACCATGGAGAAATATACTAACAATAAAAGGTTAACTCACAGATCCGGATGTAACATGTTTAAGTGGACAAACAATACCAGTAATCGTCTTGAAATATTTTTTATAAAAGGTGTTTTAAATATGCTAAGTAAATTTAAAGTGGACAAATATACTGATAATCGAAATAACACTTACTATTTCCTAATAATTGTATGTTGGCCTGATATGATCTCAAAGCAGACGTAAAACAATCCTATCCCCAAATTTCTTTTAATCTTTGTTCTTTCTTTTCCTTTATAAAGAAAATACAAAAAGATTTTATTTCTATATTATTTTCTTCAAACATCACATATCTTGTTAAAGTCAAATATTGAAGATGTAAAGGATGTCAGTTATTCTTCAAAGACTGTGAAGATAAATTCTATTGGAGAAGCTGCTGATGATTGAGAGATGGTCACATAGTTTGAAGATCTTACTGTATGATGAATTTGTGTTAGTCACATGAATTTGGACATCAAGAGTTCTTTGAAGACCATGCTATCTCAATGGGGGAGATTCTTATTGTTAAAGACATGAAAGAGTTTCTGATTGTTGCTGACATGAAAGAGTTTGTTGATGAAGACTAATTGAAGACTTATTTGACCAAGCTGCTGACATGGGGGAGTTTGTTGGTGCATTCTGTGTGTCAGTCAGTTGGTCAAACATTTGTAATCGTTGAAGTCAATTAGTCTGCGTTTGTATAATGTTCAGTGTGTATATGCGAGTCTGTAAATGAATAGTGAAATAGAATATATACACAAATTAGTGTTTATGCGACACTAAGCAAGTGTCGCATATAGCGACACTTGGCTAGTGTCGCTATAGGGTATGAACAGCTTATAAATAGAGAGTTATGGTTCAGTTTTAGGGTGGGTCGTCAAAGAGAAAGAGTGAGGCGTTTTTGTGTGTGAGAGAGAGAGGAGAAAAGCTAGTAACGTTTATACTCAATTGTTAATACAAAGAAAACGTTATAGAAGTGCTCGTGTGATTCATAAACGTTCATATATTCAATTAAACAGATTCCGCACGTTTGGTTGATTTCGATTCGATAAGATCAGAAGGTACGGGAACCATCAGGATGCTAATGTGAGCTATATTTTCCCTATAAATACAGCCCCAAGGCTTCCATTTGAAGATGTCCTAGATGCATTAGGCATAATTCACTCTTTACTTTCTCATTCCATTTTCTTACTTCAAAATTAGTGTTAGGCTAGTTAAGGAGCTTGTCTAAAGTAGAACGAAAGCTAGGTAACATTTTGTAATCTTTGGTGTACGCTTAGAGTTACGCTTATTAATTCAAGTCTATTTCTTCTCGCATTTTAATCCGGGTTCTATCTATCCTAATCTATCTTAATTAAATATATATGCTTTAATTATGCTAGAATTAGTTTGTGCCATGATTAGCGAGTAGATTACTATTGTATTTGTTGTGATGTAGTTAGCATATATAATTGTAGGATGACTTTAAATATGTCGTGAAATAATATGACGGCCCTTATTCGACTGTTTACTAGGTATAGTGCTGAAAATGCTTTTAAGCAAAGTACATACGTATGGAAGCTGGTAACGACCGAAGGTAGTTGTATTATGGATCGACATTATAAAACGGAAACTTTATGAACGGACTTATCTTATGATTTTAAACAAATGTGATTATAACCCTGTAAAGAGGAGTCGCGAACCTTGATACTTGGTCAATAGTTATCTGTGTAAAAACTATTTTTTTAAGTGTAACGTCATGCAAGCATCATAAAATGCAATGTGATTACGTGGACTTTCCATGAGTATTGTACACTTCCGATCACAATGTACTTATCATGTGAACATGGCGAAGCAGTTATATTCACAATGTAAACATTTTCCCACAGAAGAGTGGAGAGTTGAGTATCGTCTGTCTGATCAGAATCATGACACCTTAGTTCCTCGTGACATATTAGTTGATAACCGACTAATAGGGAACTTATTGGTTATACCACTGGGTGTTGAATCCACTAAATATTTCCAATTTAGATAATCATTTTCCCATAAGAGTCATCATCCCACATTATTAGCTAACGAACTCACAACAAATACTACTTTTATTATCTGATTTATTATTACACTTTTATTCGCTTTATTTAGTTTACTTAGTTAACCGAACCAAAAACCCCAACACACTCTTTTAAAACCTTTACTAGAAAAGAAAGATTGATTGGATCACCTCCGTTTCCATTCAGTTTCTCTTTAAAAACGACTCTAGGTCATACTTACCATCTACTAGCATTTAGTTCAGTATTAGTAAGTCATACTTAGACACCAGCAAATATAAATTTAAAACAAACCGATTGCGATCCATACGTCGTCTTCATACGACCGTTCGGGGCGCATCAAGTTGCAATATCCCTTTAACTCCCACACCAACCCAATCTTCTAAACCTTCAATTTCACCTATTCCTAACCTATCAATGTCAAAGATCGACGGAGGTTTTGTTCTAGAAGAACTTTCCGAACCACTACAACTTGAAACTTTCGGCCGGAGTGACGAGGATGATAAAGTAGACGAAGAGATCGAGATGGAAAGCCCGAATTTGGAGATTTACGTAGAAGATTCAGCTTCACATGGACTGGAGGAATACATACCGACTTTGAGTAGTGAACTCATTCAAAATAATTTGGTTGAACACATCCCACAACTAGTTGTGGTTGACTGTATCCCAAAAATCTCTTTAATTGATTCACTTCCTGATAATGTTGCTATGAGATTGGAGACTCTAATGGACATTGTCCCGTCTCCATGCCCAAAGCACAACTTTCTCAACGAACTAAAGACTTTAGGAAGCAATGTAGGTTTTGCGTCAAGAGCACCTTACAAACCATCACTCCATTACATAATGAGGTACACATCGTGGAGTGATAAGGACCTCTTTGACGAACCTAAACAACCCAAAACGCAAGAGGTAGAAAAAGTCGAGAGCTTTGTTTTGCCACAAGTAAAACAAACCACTCACTTTTCCATGCCTTCTTACCTTATTGGACATACCTTGACCATAATCTGCTTTAATCCTTTAGGTATGTACCAATACTTCCGCATATGTCTACTGATGGTTGCAAAGGAGTCCCCTAGATTTCTCAAGAAATAGGTTTGGAGTCAAGCTAGTGACTCAAACAAAAACAAGCGCTTCTCGGGAGGCAACCCGTGTCTAACATAGGATTATTAGTATTAGTTTAAGTAGTTTAAGTAGTGAACTAACCCAATAAGTAGAAATGAAACCCTAAAATGAATGTTCCAAGTTTTCTATCTTTATGAACAAAAATGGATGGTTTGCGAAATTACTTCGCTAAAAGTCAAATTTTTGACGAACCTTAATACTTCCTACTCCCAGTCAGCTAGAATTTATTGCAACATCTATTTTCACCATTTTCTAAAGTTCTTGTTATCCCTTTCACTCACAAAAATGGAAACCTACTAGGAGTTAGGAGCCCATTCTAAACACCCACTGACATGTTTCGAGCATTTGAGGTACTTACATATATTATTGTGAACATACATAAGATATTAATGCTTAATCTGATTTGTATGTCAATATGTGTATTATGCTCAAACTCGTTTAAAAATATGTGCTTTAGATATCTTTATACTTGGCTACCTGATTCAACTGATAATACTGGTATTTCCATGTCTGATATTTGTGCTGCGGTGAAATTATAGGCAACTAACACTTTTTGTGTGAGATTAAACTCAAATTCGTACACTTGTTTGTTTCATCTACAAAGCACTCACTTTGATAGGTTCTTCGCAAACTAGTAAATCTATGATTTAGAGAATAATCACTTGTTTGTTAGATCATGTTTATTTGATCTACTTGTAACAGACAGGGACTGATGCCTATGGATAAAAAATCTTTAAGGATAATGGAAAGATGACAAGAGGAGATTACAGTTTATTGAGTATAGGAATCTTTGGAGCATTGCTTTGCAGGGGACAAGAGATGACACTTTCGGATACGAAGATGATTTCTAGTTGTCTATGACTAGTTCATCAAGTTGATCAGCTCAATACTCATCATATGTGCCGACAAATTCCAAGTCCTATAGCTAAACCTTGCCACATAATGGAACCCTAAACCATCATCACCATATCCACCCACATTCACCCATCCATCCACCCCTTCACAAATACAACCATCACCCTCAGGGACTATTCATACAAAGGAATAGATATGGGAACAATTTTGAAACTGGAGATATCAGTCGATAAAAGAACAACATCAGATTCATTACATCAGTTGTCAGCAAAAAGATCTCGGGTAATAAAGATTCATGGTCATTGGATTCAACACTTTCAGATCATTAGGAGCAATTGAGTTACAACAGCAGCTCTTGAAGATTAGGATCTTTATCCATTAATCTCTATCCAACATTTGGTGTTTATTGGTTAATTATGCTTGTGTCCGAAGGGCGACATCACTTCATTTTCTGCTATCTATCCTTTAGCTCTTAGTTATTTTCGTGAGGACACTGGCTGAGTGATTGAAGAAAGGTTATACTGCTGGAGCTCAAGTTCAATACACGAAGACTGATGCTAACCAAGTTCAGAATCCATTGGAAATGACACAGTCAACCACTCAGATCCTCAGCTCACAGTCGTATAGACAATAAGGGAGTTCTGCGTTCCTTTCTCTAGTTTATTTATCCGTTTTTGCAAGATCATATCGACCTATATCTCATTCTAAACAATAAGTGTGGGATCCTTGGACTCCACAAAATACTAAGAGATATTTTCCATAATTAGTAGAAATTCTAAGTGTGGGATACTTCGACAAGAGGTACTCAATGCATAGATTCGAACATTAGGGACAAACAATATTTTCAATAAAAGGCTAAAACTAGAGAAATTTATAAAAATTTTGGGATTCAAAAGCAACACTTTAGAACCTCTATTTTCCAAAAAAATGTAAATTACAACAAGAAATGAGTTTTAACAAAGAAATAAAATTGTTTGCTTAGAATAAGATACGGACAAAAAGGGCAACACATGGCTAGGCATTGACCAAAACATTCGATTCGTGACGTTTGAGACCGTGACTAGCATTCATCATGCTTCACTTTTCGTTTTATGTGTGTGCCGATGTATGCATTTGAATTAGAACTTGCTCTTGCAATACATTTCGAGATCACACCAATGAGTGCCATACGTGGAATATGTACAATCTATCTTGATAACTTCTAAGGAATCTCAACACCCTGTCACCACCTAACATCCACTCACTCAACATCCACTTCGCACCCAATCAAAACCTCTTTTTATTCATTCCGAACCCACAGAAGTAACATCTTCCAAAAAATTTCAGAGACACTCTCGATTTCCCAGGACATTTGCAAGAAAAGCAATCACAACCCAATACCATAAGAAACCTTTCGGGCCATAAAATATATATATATCCATCAGTGATTAGCGAGTTAAATATGTATGCTTTAATTATCTTGATAACTTGCTCTTAATTAAATATGTATGCTTTAATTATGCTAGAATTAGTTTGTGCCATGATTAGCGAGTAGATTACTATTGTATTTGTTGTGATGTAGTTAGCATATATAATTGTGGGATGACTTTAAATATGTCGTGAAATAATATGACGGACCCTATTCGACTGTTTACTCGGTATAGTGCTGGAAATGCTTTTAAGCAAAGTACATACGTATGGAAGCCGGTAACGATCGAAGGTAGTTGTATTATGGATCGACATTATAAAACGGAAACTTTATGAACGGACTTATCTTATGATTTTAAACCTAAAACTTATATTCGCCTTTCGATTAACAAACATGATTGTAACCCTGTAAAGAGGAGTCACGAACCTTGATACTTGGTCAATAGTTATCTGTGTAAAAACTATGTTTTTAACTATAACGTCATGCAAGCATCATAAAATGCAATGTGATTACGTGGACTTGCCATGAGTATTGTACACTTCCGATCACAATATACTTATCATGTGAACATGGCGAAGCAGTTAAATTCACAAAGGATACATCGGCAAACGATTAAATACACTGTGAATCGCCATAGCATTTTTCGACATGGTCTGGGATTAACTTTATGCAAAAAGCCGTCAGCATTTTAATTAGATTAGTTAATTTAGATTAGATTAGAGTAGGTAGGCTACAAGCTAAATAACCATTTACGAAAACTTAGGGATTTGTTAATTGTAATGAGAAAGGCAAGTTTGGAATCTAAGTTACACTGATATCCTTTCTTTAAAATATAAAACCAAAAGTAAGAAATGCAAGAACCTTGAACGTTTTCCCCTGTTTATCATCCTTAAGTTTCATTAATAGGAATTGGTTAATAAGTCCGAACATAAAATCTAAGTTAATTATTTAATGGATTTGAAATCTTTATGGTATTAAGAACGGTCAGATTTGTAATGACCTAGTAGTCCATTCCTTCGCCCACGAGCGAATACGTTCAATAATACGGACCACTGACTCCCTCACAGAAGAGTGGAGAGTTGAGTGTCGTCTGTCTGATCAGAATCATGACACCTTAGTTCCTCGTGACATATTAGTTGATAACCGACTAATAGGGAACTTATTGGTTATAGCACTGGGTGTTGAATCCACTAAACATTTCCAATTTTGATAATCATTTTCCCATAAGAGTCATCATCCCACATTATTAGCTAACGAACTCACAACAAATACTACTTTTATTATCTGATTTATTATTACACTTTTATTCGCTTTATTTAGTTTACTTAGTTAACTGAACCAAACCCCCAACGCGCTCTTTTAAAACCATTACTAGCAAAGAAAGATTGATTGGATCACCTCCATTTCAATTCAGTTTCTCTTTAAGAACGACTCCAGATCATACTTACCATCTACTAGCCTTTGGTTCAGTATTAATAAGTCATACGTAGACCCCCAGCAAATATAAATTTAAAACAAACCGATTGCGATCCGTACGTCATCTTCATACGATCATTCGGGGCGCATCAAGCTTTTGCCGCCGCTGCCGGGGAGACTAACTGTCCGATACAGAGGCCTAACCAATCCCAATTCTAGTAAACCCTTAGGATAAGACCTTCTAAAAAAACAAAAACACAAAAACAAGTATTTACTTTCTTGTCTTTCCTTTTTAGTGTATGACCTGTTCCCCTAGATTTGCACCACTATTCAATTTCCCTGATCCAGAACTTATACTACGTACCATTCGATGAGAAAAGAAGCTATCGCACTAAAACAAGCAAAGGCTGAACGCATCACTCTCGCTGACAACAGTAAACACTCTATCGAAGGAAGAGGAGGACCAATTCTCTACCCTTAAACCCCTGGTCAATCTTTCGAGCTTAAGCACCACATCATCCAACTAATCCAAAACCACTATCAATTCCATGGATTACCCAATGATGATCCAAACTCTCACCTCGACAAGTTCATATCTCTTTCAAACTCCTACAAACAAAACGGAATTAGTCAAGACACAATCCGTTTGTACCTTTTCCCTTATTCGCTCACACATCATGCGCAAACATGGTTTGAAGGTTTAGAGACCGGCTCTATCCCTTCATGGGCTGTGATGGCGACAAAGTTTCTAACCAAGTACTTCCCGCCTTCTAAACAAACCAAACTTCGAAATGACATCATGGATTTCCACCAAGCTTTTGATGAGTCATTATACATCGCATGGGAACGATTCAAAGGAGCCTTGAAGAAATGCCCTAATCACCGACTCAACAAATCCACACAATTGTGTACCTTTTATAATGGTTTAGACCCTAACCACCGAACCACCCTCGACGTTGCCGCACAAGGAAGCTTCATGGCAAAGACCGACGAAGAAGGATGGAACCTTATAGAGAAATGACTATGCATCACCACGATTGGAACTCTGGAGATCACTCAACATCTTCAGCACCTCTCCCTGCATCAAATCTAATTCCAGTCGAAGCAATTAACGTATTAACGGAGAAAATGGACTCACTTGTCAAACAGTTCGGAGAACTTAAGAAACAACAGCACAGAGTACACCAAGTGCAAGTCTGTCAACACTGCACCAATCCGCAACCACCTGGTAAGTACCAAGTTGAATACGAAGAAGCAGATGGCACCGTCTACTATGCTCAGTTTCCTGCTCGACAACAAATATTTCCACCCGGTTTCAATCAAAACAATAACCAACCTAGAGGACCTCCATTCCAACCAAGAAACAACCAACCACCATACCAACCCCGATACCCACCTAGATACCCACCTTACCCACAAAAATCACAACCTTCTTATAACCAACCCCTCACACCTGCTGCACCAACTTCCGACACAAAACAAACCTCTGAACAACCTGCAAAGATAAATGCCCCAGCTTCAAGTTCAGATGACGCCTTCACCCAATTCATGCAAGGTCAACACCTGCTCAACCAAAAGACGTCCGCCAGACAAGAACAAGCCGACCTCTTTATGAGAAATCAATTGGCTGTGCTAAAAAATTTGGAAGCTCAGATTGGATAATTGGCACAACGTCTCAATAACAGACCCAGAGGAAGCTTGTCTAGCAACATGGTTCACAACCCACATGTTGAGGAAGCAAAGAAACTTACTACCACCAACGAAGCATCTACTACACCACCAGCTGTTGTTAGAGTAAAAGAGGAAGAACCAAAGATCAAGATACCAGCTATGGAAACCACTCCGACCATAAACAAAGAGGTTAGGATCCCTTACCCCGCTAGACTTAAAGCTCCACCCAAGAAATTATCATCCTTTAAGATAGATGGAAAATTCCTTGATACCATGTCTAGAGTTCCCGGTCGTAATAAGTACATTAGGAAATTGCTATCCACTAAGGATAAACTGCCCGGAGTAAACAATATTCCCCTTAGTTCTGAAACCTCAGCCCTACTTAAGAATAGCCTTCCCGAAAAACTAGGAGACACCGGTAGATTTACACTCCCTTGTTCTAGGAGCCATCATTAACCTTATGCCCTACTCCCTGTTTAAGAGGCTGGAACTTGAAAACTTGAAACCTACTAAGATGACCGTCCAGCTAGCTGATCAATCTGTTAGATACCTAAAAGGAATAGCTGAGAACATTCTAGTTCAAGTTAACAAATTTTTCTTTCCAACGGATTTCGTGGTAATGGATATCCACGAGGACATAAACATCCCGATTATCCTTGGAAGACCATTCATGAACACAGCTAGAGCAGTAATTGATGTGTATAACCACACGATTGTATTACGATCACATGGTGAAAGCATTACTTACAAGATCGACAACCGGAATGTACTCAAGAAGAAGAAGAATGCTATGCTATAACAACAGGAAAAATTTGTTCCGATGATGAATCAGAACCAGAGGAAGAGCAACATTTCACTCGATCATCAGTTTTCATCTCTGATTCTGAGTATGAACCAGAAGAAGAGGAAGAATACGAAGAAGCGGAGGAAGAAACTGAATCTGAAGACGAAGAACCTGAAGAAGAGGAAGAAGAAACTGAGGAGGAGGAAGAAATCAAAGAAGAAGAGGAAGAAATGGAGGAAGATGAAGATCACACTGATTCACCATAGATGGATGAAGTCAAAAGAATACAAGACTGCAAAGACTACACTTCATCAGAAGAATCCTTTGATTATGGAGCCATCCACCAAGAGCTCAGAACCACTCATCTCAAAAGAATGGGAAACATTCTCGACTCTTATCTCGATCCATCAAAACCCTTTACCAGAACCCGACTCCGAGATATAGATACTTTTGAAGAAGAACTCCGAACATCACAGCACCCAGACCTGTATGCTAAATTCCTACAAAGAATTTCTGCATATAAGTCACAACAACCAGAAAGCTTTGTTGGAGAAAACCTTCAAAACACCATCACGGAAGTCAGAACCATCCAAGTCGACAGTACTCAACCTTTCAACAATGCACCCTCAGATGAAGAATTCCACCAATTCCCAGATTCACGAGACGAAGATTCCGACTACAAGAGTGTCGAATTTGACGGTGATTTTATTGATGTCACTATCGATGAACGCTCTATTCCAAAAACCCCTCTTGCTCCACCAAATTCCCCCATCATCACAGCTGAGAGATTAGAGATTCCGCTCATAGATAATCACCAAGACATGATTGAACTAATTGATGAATACACCGATGTGCGCATCATTGTAGAGGCTATCAAACAGTCAACCAATGACTACAACACCGCTCAGAGAAACCTGATAAGGCAGATTGAATGAGAATACGATTCATATCTCGCCAAATATGGAGAATAGTGCCCCAAACTTTGCTCAGACATATCCAAGAGTTCTCCGATTCCCTTCAAGAACAAGTCACCAGAGAAGCCCAATAGCCGGAAAGGCCAGGCTACCCAATGGGAGAAGTCGAGTTCTGCAGCAACCAAAGGCAAATATACCATAAAGTATATTGTGCCTTAGACGGATCAGCTTTTCCCTACTCATCAAGTCAGAAGGCTATACTTGCATCAATGAGAACCCATCCTGAAAGAGCTACTGGAAATCCGCAGAATTATGCTGACATAAGAATGGTGGGAGATCTTAGAACACTTCTCGATCTCATTGAAACTGGAGAACATCTCACAACTTCAGAAAACTTAAGGATCATCATTCACTCCACTATTGGTCATCACGTTGAACTAATAGTTGATGAACAAAATCAAGGAACATTCGATGAAGAAATTCGTGAGGTGCCTAGATTCATTCCACACCTATCACAAATCAACTTAGCAACTTATGTTACAACACGACTCCGTGGAATGTATGAGGAAGAAGACATAGAAATTGACGCTTACCGCAACGGATACCGTGAAATATTTAGCAAGTTAATCTACGTCTTCACTGACTCGGATTTTCCTTTCAACCGCGAACAACATCAACTCATCAGACAAGTATGTCAAGCCACTAGATCCTTCGGAGGAGACCCATTGACCAATGATTTTGAAGAAGTGAAAACTGAATTCATGGCTTTAATCACCTCAATAGGCAGAAACCACCCACAGCGTGAAATTGTTCAAACTCACACCTACACTCGAATCGACCCTAATGGACCAGTCACAAGGGCAGTTCGATACATCAGCTATGGGATGGCACTCCTTGACATATTAGCCACTGATCACTTCAAAAGCTTCAGAATGGAATCCACCACTCCACCAACTCTCATTACTGACATGATAGAATAGTTTCTGCGATACTTTCCTCCACGATACGCCCTACCTAGGAACCACAGTGACCACTCTAGCACCACGGACACATCCAACATCAATTGAAGAAGAAAGGACTAAGTCGAGCTCTTGACTTTAAAAGAGCGCTTCTCGGGAGGCAACCCGTGTTTTTAC
Organism: Pseudognaphalium luteoalbum; assembly: GCA_963422505.1. Classification (NCBI taxonomy): domain Eukaryota; kingdom Viridiplantae; phylum Streptophyta; class Magnoliopsida; order Asterales; family Asteraceae; genus Pseudognaphalium; species Pseudognaphalium luteoalbum. Next base: position 58,893,572 of record OY730196.1, read on the forward strand.
ATTTCTGCAATTTTACTTTCCAAGAAGTGATGAAATCTTCGACTATCTTTCACACTCGGATCATGCAAAGCATGCTCCAGCCTGCAAGAGAATATCAACTCCAGTAGAATAGTATATCTGACGTGTTCACACCTACGAGACCAATCACAAGAAGACTTGATCAAGAATGCACCAAGGAAGACGGAATCCGGCACATGCATCCCAAGGAACACTGTAAGCACCGGGGAGTACTTCTATACCGTCTCTTTCATTTGTTTAAATATACCATATCCATTATACTTATCATTAAGTGTGGGTGATATCGCGTAAAAAGTCATATTTTTACTACCGATATCTCTCTCATTTTAGAACGATTCTGGGCACTTTAACTCAAAAACATTATCAACAAAAGTGCCCATCACCAACATCCACCTGACCCAAGATGATCGTTTTCAAATTACTATCCAACAGAAGAAGAATCAACAAAAACAGACAAAGAATGAAGATTTTACGCACTCCGGAAGATCCAAACGATTCGTACGACACATCTAAAGTTCAGAGACATATTTTTGGGACTTCTTTTCATCAAAAGCTTTGTTTTTGAATTAAAAATCCAACGCAAAAAGAATCAACAAAAATGGACGCATAACGACGAAAACACGCACGAATCGAGAAACGAAGCAACAGGTAGCGGGCTGGTGCAGGTAGCAGCCAGCCGCCGCCGGCCAGCCACCAGGCCGCCGCCAGCTGCCACCTGGTCACCGCCGGTGGCCACCCTCCCGCACGGATCGTGCTTTTTTGTCATTTTTCGTACTCGGTGCTAGACCTTTACATGCTTTTCGTACCTGGTGCCACCACCTTTTACACCTTTTCGTACCTGGTGCCACTACCTTTTCCACCTTTTGCTATTGTGTGCTTCCACTTGCTAAATTGCACCAAAACTCTCCTATAAATAAGAGGCATGAGGCTCATTTGCAAAAACACACCAAGGGAACTAGGATACGAACATACCTATGCACTTTCACACTTTCTTTCTCTAGCTTCTAGCTTTTCTTTCTTTCTTTATTTTAAATTAGTATTAGGCTAGTTAAAAAAGAAGCAAGGAACGTGCTTGTAGTCCTTGGTGAAGAACGTATTTGTAATCGTTGGTGTACGCTTGGAGAAACTCTTATTAATTCAAGTCTACTCCTTCTCGAATATTAATCTCGGTTATCTCTATCCTTATCTATCTTGATTAAATATGTATACTTTAATTATGCTAGAGATAGTTTGTGCCATGATTATCGAGTAGATTACTATTGTGTTTGTTGTGATGTAGTTAGCATATATAATTGTGGGATGACTTTAAATATGTCGGGAAATAATATGACGGCCCTATTCGACTGTTTACTCGGTATAGTGCTGGAAATGCTTTTAAGCAAAGTACATACGTATGGAAGCCGGTAACGACCGAAGGTAGTTGTATTATGGATCGACATTATAAAACGGAAACTTTATGTATGGACTTATCTTACGATTTTAAACCGGAAACTTACATTCGCCTTTCGATTAACAAACGTGATTATAACCTTGTAAAGAGGAGTCGCGAACCTTACTACTTGGTCAATAGTTATCTGTGTAAAAACTATTTTTTTAAGTGTAACGTCATGCAAACATCATAAAATGAAATGTGATTACGTGGAATTGCCATGAGTATTGTACACTTGAAATCACAATGTACTTATCATGTAAACATCGTGAAGCAATTGAATTCACAATGGAAACATCGGTAAACGATTAAATACATTATGGACTACCATAGCATTTTCCGACATGGTCTGGGTTTAACTTTATGCAAAAAGCCGCCAGCAATTTAATTAACGTTTTAATTAGATTAGTTAGTTTAGATTAGATTAGGTAGGCTATAGGATAAATAACTACTTACGAAAACCTAGGAATTTGTTAATTGTATTGAGAAAGGCAAGTTTAAAATCCAATTTAATTCGATACTTTTCATTAACCTATGAAATATAAAGTAAGGTATGCAAGAAACCTCAACACTTTCCTTTGCTTACCATGCTTAAACTTCATCAATGGGAATTGATCAACTAAGTCTGAACATATTTGCTAAGTTAGTTGTTTGCTAAATTTATAGTCTTTATGGTATTAAGAATGGTTAGACTTGTTGTAGACTTGCTACTCTATTCCTTCGCCCACGAGCAAATGTACTCAATAACAAGGGCCACTGATTCCCTCACAGGAGAGTGTGGAGAGTTGAGCATTGTCTGTCTAATCAGAATCATGACACTGTGGTTCCTCGTGACATATTAGTTGATAACCGACTAATAGGGAATCTATCGGTTATACCATAAACTACCAAGTCTAGTGAACATTCCAAATTTAGTAAACGTTTTCCCTACAAGTCATCGTCCCACATTATAAGCTAATAAACTCACAACAAATAATCCTTTTATTATCTAATTTATCATTATCTTTTATTCGCTTTATTTAGTTTACTCAATTAACTGAACCATAAACCCCCCAACGCACTCTTTTGAAGCATTTACTAGAAAAGAAAGATTGATTGGATCACCTCTGTTTCAATTCAGTTTCTCTTTAAGAATGACTCTAGGTCATACTTACCATCTACTAGCCTTTGGTTCAGTATTAGTAAGTCACACTTAGACCCCAGCAAATACAAATTTAAAACAAACCGATTGCGGTCTGAGCACCGTCTTCATACGACGCTTCGGGACCCCATCAAGTTTTTGGCGTCGCTGCCAGAGAGACTAACTGTCCGATACAGAGGCGCAACCAATCCCAATTCTAGTAAACCCTTAGGACAAAAACCTTCTATATATATATATATATATATATATATATATATTCTTTATTATTAGTTTCACTCTATTTTCTATTTCTCTTTAGTGTATGACCTGTTCCCCTAGATCTGCACCACTGTTTAATTTCCCTGATCAAAAACTTATAGTACGTACCATTCGAAGAGAAAAGAAGCAATCCGCACTTAGACAAGTAATGGCTGAACGCATCACTCTCGCTGACAACAGTAAACCCTCTATCGAAGGAATAGGAGGACTAATTCTCTACCCTGAAACCCCTGGTCAATCTTTTGAGCTTAAACACCACATCATCCAAATAATCCAAAATCACTGTCAATTCCATGGATTACCAAGTGATGATCCCAATTCTCACCTCGACAATTTCATATCTCTTTGAAATTCCTACAAACAAAACGGAATTAGTCAAGACACGATCCGCTTGTATCTTTTCCCTTATTCGCTCACTCATCATGCGCAAACATGGATTGAAGGTTTAGAGACCGGCTCTATCCCTTCGTGGACGGTAATGGAGACAAAGTTTCTAACCAAATACTTTCCGCCTTCTAAACAAACCAAACTTCGAAATGACATCATGAATTTCCGACAAGCTTTTAATGAATAATTATATACCGCATGGGAACGATTGAAAGGAGACTTGAAGAAGTTCCCCAATCACCGTCTTGACAAATCCGTACAATTGTGTACCTTCTACAATGGTTTAGATCCCAACCACCGATATAACACCCCTTGTTTTCGAATCAATTTAAACATTTTTTTTAAACATTTATATCTCGAAAGCGTAAGTCCTAACACATTAATAGGTTACATTCATAAAATACATATATAAAGTCCGATTGTTTCAAACTATATACAGACATGTTATATCTAGATAAACCAAAATACGACAATTGGGTGTTATATAATTCGAAAGACACCTTGACTTAATCAAATCAATATTAGAGTAAACGCCAGTTGTCAAACATTCCATCCAAATACAAACTTCTTACAATACATAACCTGCAAGAAGGATTAATATGGGGGATTAGCTTAATGGTAAGTGAGTACACATGTAATCATCAGTCTAACTTAGCAATAACAAATCTTTACAACAAGATACTTGTAAACACATAATATCAATGAGATAACATCTCAATAACACAAAATATCAATGAGGATCGGTGGTTCTCGTGGCGCCCTCAGCCGCGGTGGCCCACCAAGAACGCTTATCACAATCTGTATTGGCCTATATAGAATAAACCGATAGCTTGGTACTAATTTCACACGACCTAATTTCCTGTTAACGATATGTACAAGGAAATTCCTGTCGCCCAACATTAGTAACCAATCCCAGCATCCTACTGACCTCAATACACAATGCACAAAGGCAACATATCAAGTGATCACATATTCACACACTTATCATGTCAGACTAAACAGTTTATCAACAGTATTATTACTATTAAACCATAATCATCATGGCAAACAAAAACAGTAATAATACGTTTACCCGTTGTAACCAAACCTGTTACAACTAAATCACACCGAGGGTTACAGATCCACTCACTGATACCTCAACTGCAAGCTCAGAAGTCTAATATTACCGAGCCTTCTTCGTATCTGAGAATACAAACAAAATAATGAGTTTAGTAATTCATCCCATAACATATAACTCATTTCCTAATTCATAACATCGCCCCTTACCATTATCAAATCATAATATCAATTATAATCACTTAATCAATCATATTTTAATACATAGTATTAAACTAGTAACCAATACACGATTAAATAATACCATTCTTACATTTTAGCTAAGTCTTTAGATAATCAAGATAACAAACAAAATCCAAGATCTAAGTAGTCATTCATACTACGTGACATTAGTTTTCACTAGATACTTATATCAATATATAACTCGATCAATAACCCATTTCTTAAGTGTACAACTTATTACAAAGATATAGTATTAAATTAACAATCTTATAAACCTCTAATCTTTTATTATTACAATTATCACTTTAAACATAGTCTCATTTGCATATGGCTTTAACAATTCAGTTACAGCTAGTTCATCTCCAACTAATCGATTTAATCATGTTATAATGGATCAATATCAATATTTTGATATTATAATAACATCAAATAACCATTAACATTTGATTATAAATCATTAAATATATATATATATATATATATATATATATATATATATATATATGTATATTATAGGAGTATACGTGAATCATGGATACAAAGAACATATACTTATGTGGTTCAATATACTAACAGATTGACACGTATGAGATTTAATCCACATAATATATCTAGAACAATTTAAATTAGCATTTAACTCAAATATATTATAAGAAAAGATATCGTAAAAATAATTGAAGTTGTACCTCGAAGTTGATGGCCGATCCTCAAGATTAATCGTACGAAACTTTTTTTTATTTATTAGAGACTCGTGAATTGAGTTAGGAAGGAGGAAAAATGATGAATCAAGCTTTCAAGGCTTTAACTTGGTGAAATTTTCAATTTAATTTGATGTTTACCCTTATCCATATGTTCAACCGACTCCACTCCTTTTTAATTTAAGTTTTCTAGAATTCTCGTGAAAGAATCGAATGGGAGCCGGCAACAGTAAGTGTATATGTATTAGTAATTTAGTTCCCTTTAATACCTATTGTCTGGAACTTAAAAACCATTCGCAATTTCAACTATTTTATTTTACCTTCAACTTTATAACTTTAAAACAAACAATAATTTAATGTCACAATAACCCATTTAACCTTTTGACTAGTTATTTACAATAACTTAGTAAATTAATAATTTTAATTTCCCAACACATTAAATAATTAATTTAAAGTCGGAAAATTATTATAATAATACTAGGTCCCTATGGAGGATGTTACAACTCTCTCCCCCTTAAAGAGATTTCGTCCCCGAAATCTGATCACACTTAGATGGCGTAGAGTATTATAATCACATATTAGTTATCTTTCAATCTAATAACTTAACGTACATTGTCCCTTTTTGGGCAACTTATAATAATACTTATATGTTTCAATTATTTCCACATACACATATCTAAATGTACATGTTTCTATCTTTCTCCCCTGCACATACACTGTGCATTTTAATCCTGTCCCTGTGTATAAATTATACAATTTACTCCCCAAAGTTGGTTGATTATCACTAAATATGGGTTTCTTAATATTTCTTGACAAATTCCTCCTCAAAGAATTTTCATGAAAATCCAAATCTTAGATTTCGCATATCACTATCACTAAATCGAGTTCTTAATTTCAATTATCCTTTGGTTGTATAAAACTTCTTACTCGCAAGTATTTCTAAGTTATACTACTTTAATCATATATTACTAAGCAAGGTTGAGGTCAATTCTTATAGGTAAAGCTTTACCATCCCATTACTTAACACCAAATTTCATTGAATATGGCTAAGTTTACATCAATTAGCACTTTGCTAAATTAGCACAAGTACTACAACCTCATAATGTGCTATTCATAAGTACATATTCATCAATATCAATATCAAAATCGTGTTAATCATATTTTATTGACCTCTACATTAGCTTATTTCATATTTTAAATCTTTCTAATTGCAATTTAGCATTTTATCACATCATTAAGTATACAACAATATACTTAATTCCACATATTTCCATAATGATTAGAAATATAATCATCATTTTCATAATTTCAATTATTACTTTCATAGTACTTCATTTTACTTATCAATACATTTCAAATTTATTTTCTAGAATAAGCTATTCAGACTATCAAAGCCTTTATTAAACCTTTAATATCATAGGCTAATAAACACATATCTATACCAATAAGTATTAGAAACAATTACAAGTTTAAAACTCAAATATATATTGTTATGTCATAACTATCCTGTTATGATATTTTAATTCCCTCTCCCCCTTAGGATTCATGTTATTATTCTTTTGTATAAATCATATCCCTTAAATCATTGATTTAACAATGAGACTTGCACATACTTTGTGCATAGCATAGTTCTTAATTAAATAGACATAACAAGATGTGAACCATCCAACTAGGAATTGAAATTAATATTTTGACAAACATCTAAAACGCATTGCGATAATCTAGAATCGCGTCATAATTTAATTGAAGTTGCGTGGCGATTTTATACCAATCGCTTCATGACTACATATCTTTACAGGTTTACTAAAATATTCTTAGCATCAGACTTTACATGCATATCTTTTAACTAGATATTATTTAAGATAGGAAATTCACAGATACTTTCATTATTCTAAAATAAAGGTTTTCCTTTTTTTTTCTTTTTTTTTTACATTCTTTCAACTTTCACAAAATCACCTGATTTAGGTGTGTGACCCAATGTCGCTTCTTTTAAACAATTTTAGTTGACAACTCATTTGAGTAATGAATGACCCATTAGTAATTGAACCTTATTTCAACAAACACTACTAGGTTTGACTATTTCAACACTGTTGACTATTTGTCAACTTCAAATTCAACTAATCAATCATCAATAACTTCTAACAACTTTTCTACAAATTTGACCCGAATAAACCAATCATATTCAAATGATTTCATACTCATTTCTCAACATACACACAAAATTCTTTATTCCCAGTTTGACCTTTAAGGTCAACATACCAGAGTATCAACATTATACTATTATGTTCGATAGTTCACATTCTTTTCAACAAGATATTTAACAATACAGTTGATCCATTTAACCACAATGGAGCCATCATACCTTAACCTAGCCCATTATAAGCCAAGCCCATTAATAACTAATTCTATAGCCCATTTCACTTATAATGTATGCTCATTAGCATATTAACACTTCATACTTTTAGGTTTAACCTCAAACCTAAACTTTTAATCAATGTATTCAATAATATTAATAGTTCTTTAATGACCATATCAACATATTTCATTCTTGGCTTAATACAAGCCATACACAATAGTGATCCATTGGGTTACTATATAATCTACTAATGGGTAATCCTACCCTATTAATCAAATAATCATATTCTCAACAATGTCAAACTTGTTTTATATGAATATTATCATAACTTCTAGTAATGGCAAGTATCATACTTGCAATATTTCATAATCATTTAGTATCATCATTCCACTAATTAACTTTTTTTTCCACATTTGATACAATGGTTAATTATTTTAACATAGTTTCATACTCAATTTCCACAATCACATTAAATCTCTTTGATACTTAGTAACCTCAAAAAGTCCATGTGACTTAGCATAATATTACAACGATGATCAGGCGTTGCAAGATTATGTTCTCCACACTTCCTTCTCAGGCTACTTCATATCATAAATCATCAATGTGATTTCTTTTTATTTAAACGCGTACCACATCTTTTAGTATGTATCTATTCATATAGAATTTCAATTCAACAATTGATTTAAATCAACATCTTTGTTTATTAGAAATTCTGAAATATATCAATTTACTATCATAATTTCAACATATGATATCCAACACTAAGGTCACAATAACATCACGTGCCCTACTTAGACATCAACAGTGAGTACAAATACAATCTCAAATATCAATACTTTATTAGCATTATGTACAATTCCTAGCACATATTCAATAATTATTAAATTATTTACTAATACAACCCCACATGGTAGATTTGTTTAAAATCATCAACTCAACCTGAGCAAGTAATTCTAAACACTTAATTAACATTATTATTTAGCAATTCGGCTTGTCTCTGGTCATATAACAACTAACCACATATTGATAACATAAAAATTATGTCATCACTTACCAGTTTACATTTAACCAATATCCTACATCTTCTTCAATCAAATAACAACATCACAGTCTACATGTTTCTTAAACATATCCACATATGTCTCATTCGTTATTTTCACCAAGTCAAAACATATTTCTAACCACATATTCACATATTCTCTAGTCAAATAACACATAATTCATTAGCAAGGATTTATAATCATCTTGCATCCAACATACCATATTCATACTACCAGTTTCATGGTTTATTTCAATATTTAATCACCTTTAGGTTCAAACAGTACTACTATTAACCCTTAATCAACCCTTTGTCTACTTAATTCAACACAAATTTTACATATTAGAGTTCATTCAGAACTACTTATGACGCTACACGTCTCATTTAACAGTTCTATCTTTACATCAACATGTAACAGTCATCAATTGACTCATAACTGGGGAATCATATCAGTCTGACCCAAATCAACTTTACTACTAATCATCATAGTAAAGCAGATCATTCAAGTGAATGTAAATCCAGGAAAGTTTATCGTGGATTACCTGATAAATATCGCTTAGAGTACCAGTGAGTACTCATGCTTAACCGTCTCTGTATCCAAAATAACATTTCACAAGTTGTTAAGTGTTAGCATATAACACATTGACCAATTCCTATACCATAACCAAATCCCACACCCTGGAATGTTTGACGTGAAAAAATTCTAAATTTGGGATTGAACACCTTACAATGTCCAATTCGTCCAAACTTACTCTCTGATACCAATTTATAACACCCCTTGTTTCCGAATCAATTTAAACATTTTTTTTTTAAACATTTATATCTCGGAAGCGTAAGTCCAAACACATTAATAGGTTACATTCATAAAATACATATATAAAGTCCGATTGTTTCAAACTATATACAGACATGTTATATCTAGATAAACCAAAATACGACAATTGGGTGTTATATAATTCCAAAGACACCTTGATTTAATCAAATCAATATCAGAGTAAACGCCAGTTGTCAAACATTCCATCCAAATACAAACTTCTTACAATACATAACCTGCAAGAAGGATTAATGTGGGGGATTAGCTTAATGCTAAGTGAGTAGACATGTAATCATCAGTCTAACTTAGCAATAACAAATCTTTACAACAAGATACTTGTAAACACATAATATCAATGAGATAACATCTCAATAACACAAAATATCAATGAGGATCGGTGGTTCTTGTGGCGCCCTCAGCCGCGGTGGCCCACCAAGAACGCTTATCACAATCTGTATTGGCCTATACAGAATAAACCGATAGCTTGGTACTAATTTCACACGACCTAATTTCCTGTTAACGATATGTACAAGGAAATTCCAGTCGCCCAACATTAGTAACCAATCCCAGCATCCTGCTGACCTCAATACACAATGCACAAAGGCAACATATCAAGTGATCACATATTCACACACTTATCATGTCAGACTAAACAGTGTATCAACAGTATTATTAGTATTAAACCATAATCATCATGGCAAACAAAAACAGTAATAATACTTTTACCCATTGTAACCAAACCTGTTACAACTAAATCACACCGAGGGTTACAGATCCACTCACCGATACCTCAACTGCAAGCTCATAAGTCTAATATTACCGAGCCTTCTTCGTATCTGAGAATACAAACAAAATAATGAGTTTAGTAATTCATCCCATAACATATAACTCATTTCCTAATTCATAACATCGCCCCTTACCATTATCAAATCATAATATCAATTATAATCACTTAATCAATCATATTTTAATACATAGTATTAAACTAGTAACCAATACATGATTAAATAATACCATTCTTACATTTTAGCTAAGTCTTTAGATAATCAAGATAACAAACAAAATCCGAGATCTAAGTAGTCATTCATACTACGTGACATTAGTTTTCACTAGATACTTATATCAATATATAACTCGATCAATAACCCATTTCTTAAGTGTACAACTTATTACAAAGATATAGTATTAAATTAACAATCTTATAAACCTCTAATCTTTTATTATTACAATAATCACTTTAAACATAGTCTCATTTGCATATGGCATTAACAATTCAGTTACAGCTAGTTCATCTCCAACTAATCGATTTAATCATGTTATAATGGATCAATATCAATATTTTGATATTATAATAACATCAAATAACCATTAACATTTGATTATAAATCATTAAATATATATATATATATATATATATATATATATATATTATAGGAGTATACGTGAATCATGGATACAAAGAACATATACTTATGTGGTTCAATATACTAACAGATTGACACGTATGAGATTTAATCCACATAATATATCTAGAACAATTTAAATTAGCATTTAACTCAAATATATTATAAGAAAAGATATCGTAAAAATAATTGAATTTGTACCTCGAAGTTGATGGCCGATCCTCAAGATTAATCGTACGAAACTTTTTTTTTTATTAGAGACTCGTGAATTGAGTTAGGAAGGAGGCAAAATGATGAATCAAGCTTTCAAGGCTTGAACTTGGTGAAATTTTCAATTTAATTTGATGTTTACCCTTATCCAGGTGTTCAACTGACTCCACTCCTTTTTAGTTTAAGTTTTCTAGAATTCTCGTGAAAGAATCGAATGGGAGCCGGCAACAGTAAGTGTATATGTATTAGTAATTTAGTTCCCTTTAATACCTATTATCTGGAACATAAAAACCATTCGCAATTTCAACTATTTTATTTTACCTTCAACTTTATAACTTTAAAACAAACAATAATTTAATGTCACAATAACCCATTTAACCTTTTGACTAGTTATTTACAATAACTTAGTAAATTAATAATTTTAATTTCCCAACACATTAAATAATTAATTTAAAGTCGGAAAATTATTATAATAATACTAGGTCCCTATGGAGGATGTTACAACCGAACCACCCTCGATGCTGTTGCACAAGGAAGCTTCATGGCAAAGACCGACGAAGAAGGATGGAACCTGATAGAGAACATGACTATGGATCACCATGATTGGAACTCTGGAGATCACTCAACATCTTCAGCACTTATCGCTGCATCAAATCCAGTTCCAGTTGAAGCACTTAAAGTATTAACAGAGAAAATGGACTCACTTGTCAAACAGTTTGGAGAAATTAAGAAACAACAGCACCAAGTACACCAAGTGCAAGTCTGTCAACACTGCACCAATCCGCAACCATCTGGTGAATACCAAGTGGAGTACGAAGAAGCAGATGGCACAGTCTACTATGCTCAGTTTCCCACTCGACCACGGAATTTTCCACCCGGTTTCAACCAAAACAATAACCAACCTACAGGACCTCCATTCCCACAAAGAACTAACCAACCATACCAACCCCGATACCCACCTAGATACCCACCTTGCCCACAACAATCACAACCTTCTTATAACCAACCCCTGGCACTTCCTGCACCCACTTCTGATACAAACAAAACCGCTGAACAACCTGCAAAGACAAATGCCCCAGCTTCAAGTTCAGATGTCGCATTCACCCAATTCATGCAAGGTCAACACCTACTCAACCAAAAGACGTCCGCTAGACAAGATCAAGCCGACCTCTTTATGAGAAACCAATTGGCCATGCTAAAGAATTTGGAATCTCAAATTGGACAATTGGCACAACGTCTTGATAACAGACCCAGAGGAAGTTTGCCTAGCAACACGGTTCACAACCCATATGTTGAGGAAGCAAAGCAACTCACTACCACAAATGAAGCAGCCACTCCACCTCCTGCTGCTGTACCAGTAAAGGAAGAACCAAAGATCAAGATACCAGTTGTGGAAACCATTCCGACCATGAACAAAGAGGTTAGGATCCCTTATCTCGCTAGACTTAAGGCCCAACCTAAGAAATTATCATCCTTTAAGCTAGATGGAAAATTCCTTGATACCATGTCTAGAGTTCCCGATCGAAATAAATATATGAGGAAATTGCTATCCACTGAGGATAAACTGCCTGAAGTAAACAACATTCCCCTTAGTTCTGAAACGTCAGCCCTACTTAAGAATAGCCTTCCTGAAAAACTAGGAGATACCGGTAGATTCACACTCCCTTATTCTATTTACCAATCCGGAGATATCAGCGCTTTAGCCGACCTAGGAGCTAGCATTAACCTTATGCCCTACTGCCTGTTTAAGAGGCTAGAACTTGAAAATTTGAAACCCACTAAGATGACTGTCCAGCTAGCTGACCAATTTGTTAGATACCCAAAAGGAATAGCTGAGAACATCTTAGTTCAAGTTAACAAATTCTTCTTTCTGACGGATTTCGTGGTAATGGATATCCACGAGGACATAAACATCCCGATTATCCTTGGAAGACCATTTATGAACACAGCCAGAGCAGTGATTGATGTGTATAACCATACGATTTTTCTACGAACACATGGTGAAAGCATCACTTACAAGATCGACCAACCAGACTGTACACCAGAACAAGAAGAATGCCACGCTATATCAACAGGCAGAATTGGTTCCGATGATGAATCAGACCCCAAAAAAGAACGATGCTTTACTCGACTAACAACCTTGATCTACGACACTGTAACAGCCCGAGACAGGGACAAGGAGTACCAAGACGCTGAGGAAGAAGAAGAATCCGAGGAGGACGAATCAGAACCTGAGGAAGAAGAGGAAGAACTCGATGAGGAAGATGAAAGAACAGAAGAAATGGAAGAGGAAGAACCCGAAGAAGAGGAAGAAATGGAGGAAGATGAAGATCAAACTGATTCACCACAGATGGCTGAAGTCAAGAGAATACAAGACTGCAAAGACTACACTTCTTCAGAAGAATCCTTTGATTATGGAGCCATCCACCAAGAGCTTAGATGCACTCATCTCAAAAGAATGGGAAACATTCTCGACTCTTATCTCGATCAATCGAAACCCTTTACCAGAACCCAACTCCGAGACATAGATACTTTTGAAGAAGAACTCCGAACATCACAGCACCCTGACCTGTATGCTAAACTCCTACAAAGAATTTCTGCATATAAGGCACGACAACCAGGAAGCTTTGCTGAAGAAAACCTTCAAAACACCATCACGGAAGTCAGAACCATCAAAGTCGACAGTACTCAACCTTTCAACAATCCACCCTCAGACGAAGAACTCCACCAATTCCTAGACTCCCGAGACGAAGATTCTGACTACCAGAGTGTCGAATTTGACGGCGATTTTATTGATGTCACTATCGATGAACGCTCTATTCCAAAAACTCCTCTTGCTCCACCAAATTCACCCGTCATCACAACTGAAAGACTAGAGATTCCCCTCATCGACACTCACGAGGACATGATCGAACTAATTGATGAATTCACCGATGTGCACATCATTGTGGACGCTATCAAAGAATCAACCAATGAATACAACACCGCTCAGAGACACCTGATCAGGAAGATTGAACGAGAATATGATTCATATCTTGCCAATTATGGAGAACCAGTACCCCAGACTTTGCTCAAACATATCCAAGAATTCTCTGATTCCCTTCAAGAACAAGTCACCAGAGAAGCTCAACAGCCAGAAAGACCAGACAACCCAATGGGAGAAATCGAGTTCTGCAGCAACCAAAGGCAAATATACCAAAAAGTATATTGTGCCTTAGCCGGATCATCTTTTCCCTACTCATCAAGTCAAAAGGCTACGCTAGCATCCATGAGGACCCATCTTGAAAGAGCTACTGGAAATCCACAGAATTATGCTGACATAAGAATGGTGGGAGATCTTAGAACTCTTCTAGATCTCATCGAAACTGGAGAACATCTCACAACTCCATAAAACTTCAGGATCGTCATTCACTCAACTATAAGTCATCACGTTGAACTAATAGTTGATGAACTGAATCAAGCTTCATTCGAAGAAAACACCCGTGACATTCCAACACGTTATTGGCACATGTCACCAGTTAACTTAGCATCCTATGTAATAGATCGACTGCGTGGAATGTACGAGGAAGAAGACATAAAAATTGACGCTTACCGCAACGAATATCGTGAAATATTCAGCAAGTTAATCTACGTCTTCACTGACTCAGATTTTCCCTTCGACCGTGAGCAACATCAACTCATCAGACAAGTATGCCAAGCAACCCGATCTTTTGGAGGAGACCCTTTAGCTGAAGACTTTCAAGAAGTGAAGACTCAATTCATGTCTTTAATCACCTCAGTAGGCAGAAACCACCCCCAGCGTGAAATTGTTCGAACTCACACCTGCACTCAAATCGATCCTAACGGACCGGTCACAAGGGCAGTTCGATACATTAGCTATGGGATGGCAATCCTCGACCGACTGGCCACTGATCACTTCAAGAGCTTCAGGATGGAATCTACCACTCCACCAACTCTCATTGCCGACATGATAGAACAATTCCTGCAATACTTCCCTCCACGCTACAGCTTACCTAGGAACCACAGTGACTACTCTAGCACCACAGACACATCCAACATCATCTGAAGAAGAAAGGACTAAGTCGAGCTCTCAACTTTAAAAGAGCGCTTCTCGGGAGGCACCCCGTGCTTTTACATTTTTGCAATTTAAATTTCCAAGAAGTGATGAAATCTCCGACTATCTTTCACACTCGGATCATACGAAGCATGCTTCAGCCTGCAAGAAAGCATCAACACCCGAAGAATCATAGATCCGAAGTGTTCACACTTACGAGACCAATCACAAGAAGACTTGATCAAGAATGCACCAAACAAGACGGAGCCGGAAAATGCACCAAAGGAACACTACAACCACCGGGGAGTACTTCTATACCATCTCTTTCATTCGTTTTAAATATACCATATCCAATATGCTTATCACTAAGTGTGGGATTCAAACCCAACAAACACTGGGGAAAAAAAAGAATGCGACTTAGATGTTTAAAACCCTAAGTGTGGGATTTTACCCCATTCAGAGCTTAGTATAACATCGAGGATGATGTTTCTTTAAGTGAGGGATAGCAGTAATTGTACTACTGTAAAATGGATAATGGTATATGCTTGATTATAAAATCGTTGCTCTTTATAAGACCATCCTTCTCCAAAAATTAAACAAAATTTTTAAAAATGTGTTGAAATTAAAAAAAAAATTAGACGAAGAATGATTTACTTTGGAAAAAAGGATAAATAAAATACAACTTCTTTTGAAAAAATTAGTTTAGTAATCCCATAAAGAGCATCGCATGACTAAGCACACAACAACCCAACTTTCGATTCGTGAGGTATCTTGAGCCATATGAAAAGCATTCACTTTTAATGCGTTAATTTTTCGATTCTTGAGTGTGCCGATGTATGCGTTTAGAATTAGAACTTGCTCTTGTTATGCATTTCGAATCCGAGCTGGTGATCAAAAAGGAGATCGAATCACATCATTCTTAAACCTATTCGTACACCCATACTCCCAAAGAAAAATAGATACGTTACCCCTACTTTCTCAAAAGCATCCCCCAAACTTTGAAACAAAGTTTCAAAGATGAACAAAGAGAAATCGCAAGGGGATGACGTCGGAAAAAAATCCAAGAAAGAAAAATCCGAAGAAAAAGGAAATCAATAGGAGAAAAGACTCCTTACGCAGATATCAAAAAGGCGTCAATCCCCCAAAAATTCCCACTTCAACAAAAAAGGAAAACCCATCAAAAACCCAACAAAACCCCCTCTCATACCACCAACCTTTCACTCCAAAAACCTTACATCCCCTCTCCTTGAATGATTATGGCTAGATCGACATCGCACTCACCAAAAAGGTAACGATTTGATTCTCGATCAAGCCTATGATGATAAACGATACATGATTGGCGTTCTGAGTGATTTTTAATATTAGAATAGGAAACCCGAAACACTTTGAGTGATTTGAGTGACCACCTTGAGAGGATCGCCTAGTCATGTATCCAAGATCAAAGATCAAAAGCATGCTCCTAAAGATTACAATCCTTCCTTTTCCAAGAACAAGTACTTTACTTTCCCAAAACCCCTTAGTAAAAAAAGTTCCGCCTTAAAATTATTTTATCTTTAACCATGTTGAAAGTCGAGTTTGCTTGAGGACAAACAAAGTTCTAAGTGTGGGATACTTGATATCGCGTAAAAAGTCACGTTTTTACTACCGATATCTCTCTCATTTTGGAACGATTCTGGGCATCTTTAACTCAAAAACATTACAAATCAATATGGTCAAAACAAGGTTGCACGATAAAAATCAAGCGAAACGGATGAAAAGCGAAGATTTCACACACGTTTGAAGATTCAAGACATCAAAACGAGATTTCAAGACAAAAGTGCCCATCACCAACATCCACCTGACCCAAGATGATCGTTTTCAAATTACGAATCCAACAGAAGAAGAATCAACAAAAACGGACGAAGAATGAAGATTCTACACACTCCAGAAGATCCAAACGATTCGTACGACACATCTAAAGTTCAGAGACATATTTTTGGGATTTCATTTCATTAAAATCTTCGTTTTTGAATTACAAATCCAAGGCAAAAAAAAATCAACGCAAACGGATGCATAACGACAAAAACACGCACGAACCGAGAAACAAAGCAATAGGCAGCGGGCTGGTGCAGGTAGCAGCCAGCCACCGCCGGCTGCCACCTGGCCGCCGCCGGCTGCCACCCTCCCGCACGGATCGCGCTTTTTTGTCCTTTTTCATACCCGGTGCTAGACCTTTACATGCTTTTCGTACCTGGTGCCACCACCTTTTACACCTTTTCGTACCTGGTGCCACTACCTTTTCCACCTTTTGCTATTGTGTGCTTCCACTTGCTAAAATGCACCAAAACTCTCATATAAATAGGAGGCATGAGGCTCATTTGAAAAAACACACCAAGCGCACTAGGATACCAACATACCTAGGCACTTTCACACTTTCTTTCTCTAGCTTCTAGCTTTTCTTTCTTTATTTATTTTAAATTAGTATTAGGCTAGTTAAAATAGAAGCAAGGAACGTGCTTGTAGTCCTTGGTGAGGAACGTATTTGTAATCATTGGTGTATGCTTGGAGCAACTCTTATTAATTCTAGTCTACTCCTTCACGCATATTAATCTCGGTTATCTCTATCCTTATCTATCTTGATTAAATATGTATACTTTAATTATGCTAGAGATAGTTTGTGCCATGATTAGCACGGAGATTACTATTGTGTTTGTTGTGATGTAGTTAGCATATATAATTGTAGGATGACTTTAAATATGTCGTGAAATAATATGACGGCCCCTATTCGACTGTTTACTCGGTGTAGTGCTGGAAATGCTTTTAAGCAAAGTACATACGTAAGGAAGCCGGTAACGACCGAAGGTAGTTGTATTATGGATCGACATTATAAAACGGAGACTTCATGAACAGACTTATCTTATGATTTTAAACCTAAAACTTGCATTCGCCTTTCGATTAACAAACGTGATTGTAACCTTGTAAAGAGGAGTCGCAAACCTTACTACTTGGTCAATAGTTATCTGTGTAAAACTATGGTTTCAATTGTAACGTCATGCGAGCATCATAAAATGAAATGTGATTACGTGGAATTGCCATGAGTATTGTACACTTGAAATTTCAATATACTTATCATTTAAACATCGCGAAGCAATTGAATTCACAATGGAAACATCGGTAAACGATTAAATACATTGTGGACTACCATAGCATTTTCCGACATGGTCTGGGTTTAACTTTATGCAAAAAGCCGTCAGCATTTTAATTAACGTTTTAATTAGATTAGTTAGTTTAGATTAGATTAGGTAGGCTATAGGCTAAATAACCATTTATGAAAACCTAGGGATTTGTTAATTGTATTGCGAAAGGCAAGTTTAAAATCCAATTTAAATCGATACTTTTCCTTAACCTATGAAATATAAAGTAAGGTACGCAAGAAACCTCAACACTTTCCTTTGTTTACCATACTTAAACTTCATCAATGGGAATTGATCAACTAAGTCCGAACATATTTGCTAAGTTAGTTGTTTGCTAAATTTATAGTCTTTATGGTATTAAGAACGGTTAGACTTGTTGTAGACTTGCTACTTAATACCTTCGCCCACGAGCAAATGTGCTCAATAACAAGGGCCACTGACTCCCTCACAGGAGAGTGTGGAGAGTTGAGCATTGTCTGTCTGATCAGAATCATGACACCGTGGTTCCTCGTGACATATTAGTTGATAATCGACTAATAGGGAATCTATCGGTAATACCATAAACTACCAAGTCTAGTGAACATTCCAAATTTAGTAAACGTTTTCCCTACAAGTCATCGTCCCACATTATAAGCTAATGAACTCACAACAAGTACTCCTTTTATTATCTGATTTATCATTATCTTTTATTCGCTTTGTTTAGTTTACTCAATTAACTGAACCAAAAACCCCCAACGCACTCTTTTAAAACATTTACTAGAAAAGAAAGATTGATTGGATCACCTCTGTTTCAATTCAGTTTCTCTTTAAGAACGACTCTAAGTCATACTTACCATCTACTAGCCTTTGGTTCGGTATTAGTAAGTCAAACTTAGACCCCAGCAAATACAAATTTAAAACAAACCGATTGCGGTTCGAGCACCATCTTCATACGACGCTTCGGGACCCCATCAGTGGGATTCAAACCCAAAACACACTACTAAAAGAATACGTCTTAGATGTTTAAATTCCTAAGTGTGGGATTTTCTCCCCAGTTAGAGCATAGATTATAAACATCGAGGACGATGTTCCTTTAAGTGTGGGATCGCAGTAGTTACACTACTGTAAAAAGGGATAATGGTATATGCTTGATTCTAAGTCGTTGCTCTTTAGACCATCCTTCTCCAAAAGTAAACAAAACTTTTCAAAATTAAGTTAAAAGTATGTTAAAAATGAAAATTTTTAGACAAAGAATGATTTACCTTGGGGAAGAAGGATAAATAAAATACAAATTCCTTTGGAAAATAAATTTAGTAATCCCATAAAGAGCATCGCATGACTAGGCACACAACAACCCAACTTTCAATTCGTGAGGTATCTTGAGCCATATAAAAACATTCACTTTTAATGCTTCACGTTTTCGATTCTTGAGTGTGCCGATGTATGCGTTTAGAATCAGAACTTGCTACTATTATGCATTTCGAATCCAGATTGGTTAGTGAAAAGGAGATTGAATCACATCATTCTTAAACCCATCCGTACACCCTTACTCCCAAGAAAAAAAATAGATACGTTACCCCTACTTTCTCAAAAGCATCCCCCAAACTTTGAAACAAAGTTCCAAAGATGAACGAAGAGAAATGGCAAGGAGACGACGTCAAAAAAAAAAAAAGAAAATTCAAGAAAGAAAAACCCAAAGAAAAGGAAATCAATAGGAGAAAAAGACTCCTTCCGCAAACACCAAAAAGGCGTCAATCCCCCAAAAACTCCAACTTCAACAAAAGAAACCCATCAAAAACCCAACAAAACCCCCTCTCATTCCACAAACACTCCGCTTCTAAAAACCCTACATCACTTCCCCTAGAATGATTGTGGCTAGATCGACTTCGCACTCACCAAAAAGTAACGATTTGATTCTCGATCAAGCCTATGACGATAAACGATACATGACTGGCGTTCTGAGTGATTGATAACATTAGAATAGGAAACCCTAAACACTTTGAGTGATTTGAGTGACCACCTAGAGAGGATTGCCTAGTCATGTATCCAAGATCAAAGATCAAAAGCATGCTCCCAAAGATTACAACCCTACTTTTTCAAAGAACAAATATTTTATTTTTCAAAACCCCCCTTACGTTTACTATGCCCGCTTAAAGTGAAAGGCTGTAGTGATAGCGACGGGGCTTACTTTCTCTTTGGTTCAGCTACTAAATAGATAAGTCATTTCTGCTCGACTATAGCCATCGGGGTGGGGATGAGGCAGAAACACTTGCCGCACGTGATAATGCCACATTAGATAGAACAGTTCCCTATCAATGGAAGCCTTCGATGAAGAAGGTAGAACTTGTGGAAGGAAGACACTGGCGAGTAGACCTGTGAGAGCCCCCCATCAAAGGTCGATATCTTCCCTTTAAAGCGGGTATAAGAATTGGAAGTCGGGATATCCCAATCTTCCAGCTCTCAAGCAGTTCAGAAGATTCATCCCTCATTCAATCCCCTTTGCTCCTGCTTTCATCTACCCCGCAACGCAAGCAGCATTGTTCGCCACCACCCGAGAAGCAAAAGATTATAGAGTCCAGGCTGAAAATACATGCATAGATAGTGGTCTAATGACAAGGCCGACGACGGAAGCTAAAAAGTTCTACACTAAAAATATTTCATTATCTGCTTATTTTAACAATGCTTGAAATTCGAATTTGCTTAAGGACAAACAAAGTTCTAAGTGTGGGATACTTGATATCGAGTAAAAAGTCATGTTTTTACTACATATATCTCTCTCATTCTAGAACGATTCTTGGCATTTTAAACTCAAAACCAATACAAATATGCCAAGATGGTCAAAACAAGGTTGCACAATAAAAATCAAGCAAAACGGATGAAAAACGAAGATTCCACACACGTTTGAAGACTCAAGGCATCAAAACGAGATTTCAAGACAAACATGCCCATCATCAACATCCATCTCACCCAAGATGTTCATTTTCAAATTACGAATCCAATAGAAGAAGAATCAACAAAAACGGATAAAGAATGAAGATTCTACGCCCGCCGGAAGATCCAAATGATTTGTACACATTATCTGGAGATAGGAAACATATTTTTGGTATATCTATACATCAAAGTCTTCATTTTTGAGTTATGAATCCAACGCAAAAAGAATCAACACAAACGGACGCATAACGAAGAAGATACGCGCGAATTAAGCAACGCAACGAAAGACGACGGACCGGGGCGGGTGGCAGCCAGCCGCCGTCGGTAGGAGCCAGCGGCCGCCGGCCTACTGGTGGGCGGCGCCGGCCTCCACCCCCCGTCTCTTTTCTGCTTTTTCATTCTTGCGTGTACCCGGTGCACCACCTTTCGCTACTTTTCCGTACCCGGTGCACCACCTTTCACTACTTTTTCGTACCCAATGCACCACCTTTCACTCTTTTTCTAATGTGAGCCTAGGGATGCTAATGTGAGCCATATTTTCCCTATAAATACAGCCTCAAGGCTTCCATTTGAAGATGTCCCATATGCATTAGGCATAATTCTCTCTTTACTTTCTCATTCTATTTTCTTACTTCAAAATTAGTGTTAGGCTAGTTAAGGAGCTTGTCTAAAGTAGAACGAAAGCTAGGGAACATTTTGTAATCTTTGGTGTACGCTTGGAGTTACGCTTATTAATTCAAGTCTATTCCTTCTCGCATTTTAATCCAGGTTCTTTCTATCCTATTCTATCTTAATTAAATATATATGCTTTAATTATGCTAGAGTTAGTTTGTGCCATGATTAGCGAGTAGATTACTATTGTATTTGTTGTGATGTAGTTAGCATATATAATTGTAGGATGACTTTAAATATGTCGTGAAATAATATGACGGCCCCTATTCGACTGTTTACTAGGTATAGTGCTGAAAATGCTTTTAAGCAAAGTACATACGTATGGAAGCTGGAAACGACCGAAGGTAGTTGTATTATGGATCGACATTATAAAACGGAAACTTTATGAACGGACTGATCTTATGATTTTAAACCTAATACTTATATTCGCCTTTCGATTAACAAATGTGATTATAACCCAGTAAAGAGGAGTCGCGAACCTTGATACTTGGTCAATAGTTATCTGTGTAAAAACTATTTTTTTAAGTGTAACGTCATGCAAACATCATAAAATGCAATGTGATTACGTGGACTTTCCATGAGTATTGTACACTTCCGATCACAATGTACTTATCATGTGAACATGGCGAAGCAGTTAAATTCACAATGGAAACATCGGCAAACGATTAAATAAACTGTGAATCACCATAGCATTTTCCGACATGGTCTGGGATTAACTTTATGCAAAAAGCCGTCAGCATTTTAATTAGCATTTTAATTAGATTAGTTATTTTAGATTAGATTAGAGTAGGTAGGCTACAAGCTAAATAACCATTTACGAAAACCTAGGGATTTGTTAATTGTAATGAGAAAGGCAAGTTTGGAATCTAAGTTACACTGATATACATTCCTTAAAATATGAAACCAAAAGTAAGATACGCAAGAACCTTGAACGTTTTCCCCTGTTTATCATCCTAAAGTTTCATTAATAGGAATTTGTTAATAAGTCCGAACATAAATTCTAAGTTAATTGTTTAATGGATTTGAAATCTTTTAATGGTATTAAGAACGGTCAGATTTGTAATGACTTGCTACTCTATTCCTTCGCCCACGAGAAAATACGTTCAATAATACGGGCCACTGACTCCCTCACAGGAGAGTGTGGAGAGTTGAGCATCGTCAGTCTGATCAGAATCATGACACCTTAGTTCCTCGTGACATATTAGTTGATAACCGACTAATAGGGAACTTATTGTTTATACCACTGTGTGTTGAATCCACTAAATATTTCCAATTTAGATAATCATTTTTCCATAAGAGTCATCATCCCACATTATTAGCTAACGAACTCACAACAAATACTACTTTTATTATTTGATTTATTATTAGACTTTTATTCGCTTTATTTAGTTTACTTAGTTTACTAAACCAAAAACCCCAACACACTCATTTAAAACCTTTACTAGAAAAGAAAGATTGATTGGATCACCTCCGTTTCCATTCAGTTTCTCTTTAAAAATGACTCTAGGTCATACTTACCATCTACTAGCCTTTAGTTCAGTATTAGTAAGTCATACTTAGACACCAGCAAATATAAATTTAAAACAAACCGATTGCGATCCATACGTCGTTTTCATACGACCGTTTGGGGCGCATCAAGTTGCAATATCCCTTTAACTCCCACACCAACCCAATCTTCTAAACCTTCAATTTCACCTATTCCTAACCTATCAATGTCAAAGATCGACGGAGGTTTTGTTCTAGAAGAACTTTCCGAACCACTACAACTTGAAACTTCCGGCCGGAGTGACGAGGATGATAAAGTAGACGAAGAGATCGAGATGGAAAGCCCGAATTTGGAGATTTACATAGAAGATTCAGCTTCACATGGACTGGAGGAATACATACCGACTCTGAGTAGTGAACTCATTCAAAATAATATGGTTAAACACATCCCACAACTAGTTGTGGTTGACTGTATCCCAAAAATCTCTTTAATTGATTCACTTCCTGATCTAATTGACTTTACTAGTGCCTTAGAGGAGACAGACACCCAAGTATTTGATGATAATGTTGCTATGAGATAGGAGACTCTAATGGACATTGTCCCATCTCCATGCCCAAAGCACAACTTTCTCATCGAACCAAAGACTTTAGGAAGCAATGTAGGTTTTGCGTCAAGAGCACCTTACAAACCATCGCTCCATTACATAATGACGTACACGTCGTGGAGTGATAAGGACCTCTTTGACGAACCTAAACAACCCAAAACGCAAGAGGTAGAAAAAGTCGAGAGCTTTGTTTTGCCTCAAGTAAAACAAACCACTCACTTTTCCATGCCTTCTTACCTTATTAGACATACCTTGACCATAATCTGCTTTAATCCCTTAGGTATGTACCAATACTTCCGCTTATGTCTACTGATAGATGCAAAGGAGCCCGCTAGATTTCCCAAGAAATAGGTTTGGAGTCAAGCTAGTGACTCAAACAAAAACAAGCGCTTCTCGGGAGGCAACCCGTGTCTAACATAGGATTATTAGTATTAGTTTAAGTAGTTTAAGTAGTGAACTAACCCAATAAGTAGAAATGAAACCCTAAAATGAATGTTCCAAGTTTTCTATCTTTATGAACAAAAATGGATGGTTTGCGAAATTACTTCGCTAAAAGTCAAATTTTTGACGAACCTTAATACTTCCTACTCCCAGTCAGCTGGAATTTATTGCAACATCTATTTTCACCATTTTCTAAAGTTCTTGTTATCCCTTTCACTCACAAAAATGGAAACCTACTAGGAGTTAGGAGCCTTAGTCATTCTAAACACCCACTGACATGTTTCGAGCATTTGAGGTACTTACATATATTATTTTGAACATACATAAGATATTAATGCTTAATCTGATTTGTATGTCAATATGTGTATTATGCTCAAACTCGTTTAAAAATATGTGCTTTGGATATCTTTATACTTGGCTACCTGATTCAACTGATAATACTGGTATTTCCATGTCTGATATTTGTGCTGCGGTGAAATTATAGGCAACTAACACTTTTTGTGTGAGATTAAACTCAAAGTCGTACATTTGTTTGTTTCATCTACAAAGCACTCACTTTGATAGGTTCTTCGCAAACTAGTGAATCTATGATTTAGATAATAATCACTTGTTTGTTAGATCATGTTTATTTGATCTACTTGTAACAGACAGGGCCTGTCTGATGCCTATTGATAAAAAATCTTTAAGGATAATGGAAAGATGATAAGAGGAGATTACAGTTCATTGAGTATAGGAATCTTTGGAGCATTGCTTTGTAGGGGACAAGAGATGACACTTCCGGATACGAAGATGATTTCTAGTTGTCTATGACTAGTTCATCAAGTTGATCAGCTCAATACTCATCATATGTGCCCACAAATTCCAAGTCCTATAGCTAAACCTTGCCACATAATGGAACCCTAAACCATCATCACCATATCCACCCACATTCACCCATCCATCCACCCCTTCACAAATACAACCATCACCCTCAGGGACTATTCATACAAAGGAATAGATATGGGAACAATTTGGAAACTGGAGATATTAGTCGATAAAAGAACAACATCAGATTCATTACATCAGTTGTCAGCAAAAAGATCTCGGGTAATAAAGATTCATGGTCATTGGATTCAACACTTTCAGATCATTAGGAGTAGTTGAGTTACAACAGCGGCTCTTGAAGATTAGGATCTTTGTCCATTAATCTCTATCCAACATTTGGTGTTTATTGGTTAATTATGCTTGTGTCCGAAGGGCGACATCACTTCATTTTATGCTATCTATCCTTTAGCTCTTAGTTATTTTCGTGAGGACACTGGTTGAGTGATTGAAGAAAGGTTATACTGCTGGAGCTCAAGTTCAATACATGAAGATTGATGCTAACCAAGTTCAGAATCCATTGGAAATGACACAGTCAACCACTCAGATCCTCAGCTCACAGTCGTATAGACAATAAGGGAGTTCTGCGTTCCTTTCTCTAGTTTATTTATCCGTTTTTGCAAGATCATATCGACCTATATCTCATTCCAAACAATAAGTGTGGGATCCTTGGACTCCACAAAATACTAAGAGATATTTTCCATAATTAGTAGAAATTCTAAGTGTGGGATACTTCGACAAGAGGTACTCAATGCATAGATTCGAACATTAGGGACAAACAATATTTTCATTAAAAGGCTAAAAATAGAGAAATTTTCAAAAAATTTGGGATTCAAAAGCAACACTTTAGAACCTCTATTTTTCAAAAAAATGTAAATTACAACAAGAAATGAGTTTTAACAAAGAAATAAAACTGTTTGCTTAGAATAAGATACGGACAAAAAGGGCAACACATGGCTAGGCATTGACCAAAACATTCGATTCGTGAGGTTTGAGCCCGTGACTAGCATTCATCATGCTTCACTTTTCGTTTCATGTGTGTGCCGATGTATGCATTTGAATTAGAACTTGATCTTGCAATACATTTCGAGATCACACCAATGAGTGCCATACGTGGAATAGGTACAATCTATCTTGATAACTTCTAAGGAATCTCAACACCCTCTCACCACCTAACATCCACTCACTCAACATCCACTTCGCACCCAATCAAAACCTCTTTTTATTCATTCCGAACCCACAGAAGTAACATCTTCCAAAAAATTTCAGAGATACTCTCGATTTCCCATGACATTTGCAAGAAAAGCAATCACAACCCAATACCATAAGAAACCTTTCGGGCCATAAAATATATATATCCATCGGTGAGGTTGGCATGATAAAAAGAAAAGAAAAATAGAAAAGGAAGAAAACAAGAACCATATATGCTAGCACTACCAAGAAAAGGTCCAGAAGAGGAAATTAAAAATCCAAAAAGGGTTACGCTACCAAGTCTTTTCAAAATCTGAGAAATTTCAAAGGAGACTCTCTAAAGAAAAGCACCCCAGTTTCGAGAAAATACAAGGAAAACCCATTAGCAAGTAGGAAACCCTAAACACCTGAGTGATTTGAGTGACCCATTGTGAGGATTGCCTAGTCATAATTATCATCAAAGTCGTTCGAAGAAGGTATATAATTCTATAAACCCTTAGTTTCCCATAAGAACACTTTCATAACTGTAACTTTATATTCTTTACAAATAGTCTTTCTAAAAATAAGTGCAATTAAGAATCATTCTAAAAGCCTTTCATAAATGAGTTTGCTTGAGGACAAGCAAAGTTCTAAGTGTGGGATACTTGATATCGCATAAAAAGTCATGTTTTTACTACCGATATCTCTCTCATTCTAAAATGATTCTAGGCATTTTAAACTCAAAAACAATACAAATCAATGATATTATGCCAAGATGGTCAAAACAAGGTTGAACGATAAAAATCAAGCAAAACGGATGAAAAACAAAGATTCCACGCACGTTTGAAGATTCAAG
Organism: Pseudognaphalium luteoalbum; assembly: GCA_963422505.1. Taxonomy (NCBI): domain Eukaryota; kingdom Viridiplantae; phylum Streptophyta; class Magnoliopsida; order Asterales; family Asteraceae; genus Pseudognaphalium; species Pseudognaphalium luteoalbum. The sequence goes on from OY730196.1 coordinate 58,920,830, forward strand.
GCATCAAAACGAGATTTCAAGACAAAAGTTCCCATCATCAACATCCATCTCATCCAAGATGTTTGTTTTCAAATTATGAATCCAATAGAAGAAGAATCAACAAAAACGGACAAAGAATGAAGATTCTACGCCTGTCGGAAGATTCAAACGATTCGTATGAGACATCCAAAGATGGGAGACATATATTTGGGATATCTTTACATCAAAGTCTTCGTTTTTGAATTACGAATCAAATGCAAAAAGAATCAATGCAAACGGACGCATAACGAAGAAGATACGTGCGAATTAAGCAACGCAGCGAAAGATGACGGACCGAGACGGGTGGCAGCCAGCTGCCGCCGGCCACCACCAGGCCGCCGCCGGCCACCTGGTGGGCGGCGCCGGCCACCTGCCCCCCGTCTCTTTTCCGTTTTTCCGTCCTTGCGTGTACCCGGTGCGACACCTTTCCATGCTTTTTCGTACCCGGTGCGTCACCTTTCGCTACTTTTTCGTACCCGGTGCACCACCTTTCACCCTTTTTCTAATGTGTTCCATGGAATGCTAACATGAGCCACATTTAATCTATAAATAGCAGCCCTTAGGCTTCATTTAAAGACATACCTTCCACACCTTTCATATCTTTCTTATTTCTTTCTAGCTTTTATTTTCTTTTTCTCTCTACTTTCTCTCTAAGCTATATTAATTAATTTAGTGAGAGATAAGTAGGAGATTAATTATGTAGTATTTAGTAGTAGCTATCTTAGCAATGTAACGCTTTGGAATATTCGGAAGTAATATAAGCATCGTTTTGCTCGCAATAATTACGGGTAATACCTATCATTTCTTTTATTAATTATTTGTAATGTTCTTGTTTGATGTTTACGATTTATTAACATTAGAAATGTCCAGTGTCATGATATCGTAGTTGCTTATATGTTTGCCATGATTTAGATAGTTATAATGGGATGATATTAATTATTATAAAGTAATATGACGGCCCCTATTCGACTGTTCCCGGATATAGTACTGGAAGCTCTTTATGCGGAGTACAAACGTATAGAAGTCTGGGACGACCGAAGGTAGTTATATTACGGATTAATATTATTAATGTGCTAAATGAATTTCTTTTTATGGTTTAATTATAATATTATAAACGAATGATGGCATGTTTGGCCAACCGCTTATGACCAGACTGCCCCAACTTATTCCGGTAGGGTAAAACCTGTTTATGCGACTATTTATTCATTAGACCATCCCATGATACGGACGTCTCTGACGATCGAGATTGGGGAACATGATTCAAGGGTAGTCGTTGGCCAATGTGTTCAGTACATTTGGGAGAACTTTTGGTGTATTGTAATTGTTTGTGTTTACTATCCATGTGAGATATCTTCTATATGATTGCGGACAACTCTACGTTAGTTAGTTGATAGGATCGTAAAAACAACTCATTCCAACATAGTTTAAATTTATAAAGAGAAACTTATTTGAATGGGAATTATTATGCTTTATTATTTTTTAAATATATGACACCAGACCTAATTTATGGAGTACCCTTTCCAGTTATCCACGTGACTACAACTTAGATATTAGGGAGTCATGAACCTTAATTGTGGTAAGTAGTTATCTGTGCCCATGACATGTAATAAGTAAAACATAGTGAAACCACTCGTTGTATATATTAGGTTTACATTTCTACACTGCTTTACATTTAGTTAGTTTAGAGTGTCACTTTCACTGTTAATTACTCTTGACCGCATGTTGGATGTAAGAAGCCGTGGAACTACCATGTAAAGTACACTGTCTGATTACTGAAAGGCATGGTCTGCATATGCAACACGTTTTAACAAACTGCGAATAATCCAGGGATGTATAACTGTTTGAAAAGGAGAGGTCTAAGTCATAAATCAAAGTAACTAGAGTTTAAGAATGGTATTAACAAGATCTAGGAAAGTAAAGTCCAAGTGACCTAGGATACATCAACCTCCTAGATCTTACATATTTGATTCTTTAAACATAACAAGTTAATAATTAGTTACACAATTAGAAGAATGAGAGATAAGATTAGGTGTTAAGAACGGTTGGACCTATGAGACGATACGCTACTTTATTCATGTACCTCGGTGTCTAACCAATATAGGTTTCTTATCTTTCAGCTAGTTAAGTATTGGAAGTCTAGCGTATTGCTCCGGTCAGAATCATGATAACCTAGCTCCTAGTGACATGCCAACGGGAAATTAGTTGGTAGGGTTCTAGTGTTTACACCAAGTTTTGTCAATCTATTAATCTGAAAGTGTCCCCATCATAAACACCTTCCCAAAATTATATCAAGTCATGGTAAACCACGTCTTCCTTATCTTTAGTTGTTCCTTATATGCTAGCTAGCTCATTTTAGGTTTATTGCTTTAGTAGTTTAAATTAGATAAAAATCCAAACAAAACCAACCATCTGAACCTATCTTAAAGACTTAATTATCCAAATAAGCTCTGTTTCAAATTCAACCGTCTGGAGAAGACCCTGATCATCCTTACCACGTACTAGTATTAGGTACTTGTACCCAGTACCGGTAGGTAGTTCGAAGGTTTAAGCCCTGAGAAAAATAAATTTTAAAACACCCTGATCGCCCCCTCAGTCGTTACAACAACACCAATGACACTGACGGCTGGGGTCGCATCAGGGAGCTCCGATCTTATTCGTGAAAAAGAAAGACGGTTCCTTCAGAATGTGTATCGACTACCGCGAACTCAACAAGCTCAATGTCAAGAACCGTTATCCAATCCCTCGTATTGATGACCTGTTTGACCAACTCCAGGGATCAAGTTTTTATTCAAAAATCGATCTACGGTCAGGTTATCATCAACTTCGAGTTCGTGACTCTGATATTCCGAAAACTGATTTCCAAACTCGGTACGGGCATTACAAGTTTCAAGTGATGTCATTCGGTTGAACGAACGCACCGGCTGTATTCATGGACCTTATGAACCGAGTGTGCAAACCATATCTTGACAAGTTTGTCATTGTATTCATCGATGGCATCCTCATTTACTCGCGCGACAAATAGAAACATGTGCAGCATCTCAAAACCATCCTAGAACTGCTCAAACAAGAGGAGTTATACGCCAAATTCTCTAAGTGTGAGTTCTGGATGCAAACCGTTCAATTCCTTGGACACGTGATTGACAGTCAAGGAACTCATGTTGATCCTTAAAAAATCGAGGCTATCAAGTGCTAGCAAGCGCCTACTACGCCAACCGAAGTACGCTAATTCTTGGGTCTTGCTGGGTACTATCGGCGTTTCATTGAGAATTTTTCAAAAATAGCCCAACCTCTCACAACACTGACACAGAAAGACAAGAAGTTCAATTGGACTGATAAACAAGAGTCAACTTTCCAACTACTCAAACAAAAGCTTTGCAGTGCACCTATCTTATCATTATCCGAAGGCAACGATGACTTCGTGGTATACTGCGATGCTTCACACAAAGGTCTTGGTTGTGTGCTGATGCAACGAGATAAGGTCATTGCCTATGCCTCTCGATAACTAAAAATTCACGAAAAGAACTACACTACCCATGACCTCGAACTTGGAGCTGTCGTATTCGCTCTCAAAATCTGGAGATATTATCTTTACGGCACTAAGTACACAATCTTTACCGACCACAAAAGTCTCCAGCACATATTCGATCAGAAAGATCTCAACATGATGCAACATCGATGGGTCGAGTTGCTCACCGATTACGATTGCGAAATCAAATACCATCCAGGGAAGGCAAATGTTGTTGTCGATGCCCTCAGTCGAAAAGAACAATGGAAACCACTTCGAGTCCGAGCCCTCAGTATGACTATTCATAATGACCTAAACATTCAAATTCGCACCGCTCAACTCGAAGCCTTGAAACCTGAAAATGTCAAAAGCGAAGCCTTGCGAGGCATGGATAAACAGTTTGGGAATCTACGAGACTTGGGGATGGATGAAGCTCACAAGTCCAAATACTCTATACATCCTGGATCGGATAAGATGTACCACGGAATCAAAGAACTGTACTGATGGCCTAACATGAAAGCCGACATCGCCACGTATGTCGGAAAATGCTTAACCTGTTCTCAGGTCAAGGCCGAGTACCAAAAGCCTTCCGGCTTGCTACAACAAGCGGAAATTCCACAGTGGAAATTGGAGCAGATCACCATGGATTTCATTACCAAACTCCCAAAAACATCGAGCGGTTGCGATACCATTTGGGTGATCGTCGATCGTCTCATCAAATCTGCTCATTTCCTCGCCATCAAAGAAACCGATAAAATGGAATGCAACACACGAATCTATCTGAAAGAGATTGTGTCTCGACACGGTGTTCCCATCTCAATTATCTCTGATAGTGATAGTCGTTTCACATCCCGCTTTTGGCAGTCACTTCAGAAATCATTGGGTACTCATCTGGATATGAGTACCGCATACCATCCACAAATTGATGGCCAAAGCGAATGAACCATACAAACATTGGAGGACATGCTACGAGCCTGCGTAGTTCACTTCGGTGCAAACTGGGAACATCATCTACCATTGTACAAATTTTCGTACAAAAATAGCTACCATATCAGTATTGGAGCTGCACCTTTCGAGGCACTGTACGGTCGTAAGTGTCGATCACGTATTTGTTGGACCGGAGTGGGAGACAGTCAACTCACTGGTCCATAAATCATTCACAAAACAACAAAAAAGATCATTGGTACACAAAGCAGACTCAAAGCCGCGCGTGATCGTCATAAATGTTACGCTGACGTGAGACGCAAACATCTCGAGTTCCAAGTAGGGGATCGAGTACTCTTGAAAGTATCACCTTGGAAAGGTGTCATCCGCTTTGGCAAATGTGGGATGTTAAATCCCAGGTACATTGGACCTTTTGAAATCCTTGAAAGGATTGGTCCAGTGGCATATCGGTTGCAGCTACCACCCGAGCTTAGTAGCGTGCATCCCACATTTCACATTTCTAAACTGAAGAAATGTCTGTCTGATGAGACACTCATTTCGTCGAGTCCCCAGAGGAAATCATGGACCGTGAGGTCAAACAGTTGAAACAAAGTTGTATTCCCATCGTTAAAGTCCAGTAGAATTCGCGGTGTGGTCCGGAATTCACTTGGGAATGGGAAGACCAAATGCGACTCAAGTACCCACAATTATTCACAGAATCCACTCCACCTACGACTCAGAGCTAAATTTCGGGACGAAATTCTCTTAACAAGGGGAGAATGTGACATCCGCCAAATTAGGGCTAGTACTTAGTACCTAATTATTGTATTAATACATGTAATTAAGAATTATTTATGTGTATCATTATGTGTATTGCTATACTTTTATAGATATGCACACATACGCGATTTGGTTAAGTCGTGCAATTTTATATCCGATGGATTCCGGTACATTTAAATACGGACGTTGGAGAACAATTTACTAAATAATGTGAAATTATTTAATTAACTCATTTTATTTATATATCATTGGATAATATATACAAACGTATTTCGTATCATCTAAAACTAACCGTACACACCAGAAATGCACGAAACATGCCCGACAAATGAAATAAACCCAAATTATATTTTATAATTCATTATTAAGTATTTTGATAAAATACTTCAAGTAAAAATGTTACGATTTCACGTGTATGAATAAAACATTTTAAAACGTTACACGAGTTAAACAAACGTACAAATACGCAACGAATACGCAAACCGAGACCTGACAACATTTTAATAACTTAAAATAAAGAATTTAGGAGAATACTTTCAATAAAAGTATCGAGATTTAAATCGTTATTCAAACACGCGTATTTAACATTTAACGTCTAAATAAATGTTGAAACGAACGGGAAAATGAACACCGCAAGAAGCGCAAATGCAGAGGATTAAAATTGGAGCCAACCACACATGGGTGGGGGCTCATGTGGGCCGGCCCCCTTTCCCCCTCTTTTCCTCTCTTCTCTTTTATGTAATATACACACAAACACCACATCATAATCATCTCACCTTTTTCACCAAATCTCTCTCACCTCTCTCTCTAAACTCGCCACTCTCTCCCTCTAGAAAACCACCATCAAAAACCCATTAAAAAGCTTAGCTCACTTGGAGAAAAAGAACCACGACATCAAGGGCTACGCAACCACCTTTTCGGATTTCTCTCACGCTAAGTTATAAGAATCCCGACACTTTCGAAAACACTTATATTTTGTTTATTTACATGTTTAGTTGTTTATTTAGCAAGATTATGTCCAAATAACATGTTTAAACTCGTTTTCGAAACAATGTCGAAAAATGTCGGTTTTAACCATTTTATAGATCCGACACTTCGGGTTACTCCCGACACAAACCAATAATTTCTGCAAACTCTATAAACTCATCTAAGACTTGTGTAAAAGTTTCGGGTCAAACCAAGGTCATTTGACTACAAACCCGACACTCGAACTCTTGGACAGCCTACTGTGTCGCAGAGGCTCTGAGCCACCTGCAACACAAGCCCTTATGTCGCTATGAATAAGTTATGTCACACATAGTGACACTAGCCACTATGTCGCATTGAATTGCGAACGTTGCAGTAGCGACACAACAACTTATGTTGCATTAAATTGCGGATGTCGCACATAGCGACACAAAGACCTATGTCGCATTCATGGCCTGCGACACAACAGCCTATGTCACACTAGATCTACAATGTTGCATATAGCGACACAAAGCCTTATGTCGCACCTAGTGTCACACAAATGAGAACCTTGAAAACACAGATTTTTACTAAGTGTCAAGACTTGAAATTTTATCACTTGCGCTATCCAAATTCAAATTTTAAGTGCGTTTTTCAGCTCGACCCCAGCCAGGGGCTCTTCCCCTTAGACCCCACCAGGGGTTGCCATCCCTTGGACCCCGCTACTAGGGGTGCTGCTCCCGGACCCCCGTCAGCCAGGACTCGAAAATACTTTTCACACTAAGCGTTGAACGCTTACTACCACAAAACCTTATACGATGATACTCGTACACGCTATACATATACTTTTAAGTATAACACTTCGAAATTATAATAATAATAGTTGAGATTATTATTGCAAACAATCACCAACGGGCTGTACACATTTTCAAACACTCAGACAATCAACCAAATTGGGATCATTTGGACATTCTAGTTGGACAAACAACTATAAGGTAGTCTTATTAGATGCCTTCACATGTTTATAACCATCGCGTGTCGTGGACACCCTCAGGTTACAAGTCTTTGGACTTCGATTATTGGCTAATCAATCTCAGTTTATTAAGATAAACTTTTCAGGCTCAGGTGAGTCTCATGGCCCCTCTTTTTACTGTTTTACTAGGGGTGTGAAACGTTGATATGTTTTTAACACGTGAACGCGAGTACATATTTCAATATACTACATGAGTTGTTTTCAATTAATCAAACCAAAGTCCTCCATCAGTATAGTCTGGTAATATGAAAGTAGCGTGAATATTAGTATATGGTACCATATAGGATTGACCCACCTCGTTTGGGTTAGTCACGCTAACCATCCTAGAACTGCTCAAACACGAGGAGTTATTCGCCAAATTCTCTAAGTGTGAGTTCTGGATGCAAACCGTTCAATTCCTTGGACACGTGATTGACAGTCAAGGAACTCATGTTGATCCTTAAAAAATCGAGGCTATCAAGTGCTAGCAAGCGCCTACTACGCCAACCGAAGTACGCTAATTCTTGGGTCTTGCTGGGTACTATCGGCGTTTCATTGAGAATTTTTCAAAAATAGCCCAACCTCTCACAACACTGACTCAGAAAGACAAGAAGTTCAATTGGACTGATAAACAAGAGTCAGCTTTCCAACTACTCAAACAAAAGCTTTGCAGTGCACCTATCTTATCATTATCCGAAGGCAACGATGACTTCGTGGTATACTGCGATGCTTCACACAAAGGTCTTGGTTGTGTGCTGATGCAACGAGATAAGGTCATTGCCTACGCCTCTCGATAACTAAAAATTCACGAAAAGAACTACACTACCCATGACCTCGAACTTGGAGTTGTCGTATTCGCTCTCAAAATCTGGAGACATTATCTTTACGGAACTAAGTACACAATCTTTACCGACCACAAAAGTCTCCAGCACATATTCGATCAGAAAGATCTCAACATGAGGCAACATCGATGGGTCGAGTTGCTAACCGATTACGATTGCGAAATCAAATACCATCCAGGGTAGGCAAATGTTGTTGTCGATGCCCTCAGTCGAAAAGAACAATGGAAACCACTTCAAGTCCGAGCCCTCAGTATGACTATTCATAATGACCTAAACATTCAAATTCGCACCGCTCAACTCGAAGCCTTAAAACCTGAAAACGTCAAAAGCGAAGCCTTGCGAGGCATGGATAAACAGTTTGGAAACCTACGAGACTTGGTGATGGATGAAGCTCATAAGTCCAAATACTCTATACATCCTGGATCGGATAAGATGTACCACGGAATCAAAGAACTGTACTGATGGCCTAACATGAAAGCCGACATCGCCACGTATGTCGGAAAATGCTTAACCTGTTCTCAGGTCAAGGCCGAGTACCAAAAGCCTTCCGGCTTGCTACAACAAGCGGAAATTCCACAGTGGAAATTGGCATTTGTTTCTTTTTTCTTTAATTCCTCTTCTAAAATACCTTTGCCTTTATCCTATGGATTAATCTTCGACAAATCAGGGTTAGGCTTTGTTGATTATACATCAAGATCTTTAATTGTAAATCCAGGAAAAGAAGTTGTAGAAGCTTTCTTCTTTGGTGTTTCAACCTTCTTGCCCGTTCCAGTCAGTTTAGCGTTTGGTTGAACAATCTTTTTCAACCTGCTTTTTTTCAATGTTTCAATAGCATTTTCAACCTTTCTAGTTTTAGCTACAACCTTAACCTCAGGTTCAACCTTGTTATCATCAACCTTTACAGACTCATCATTAACATCAAATCCATGATCACCAACTCATCTTCCAAATTGATCTCCTCATCAACCTTCTCAGACCCACTTTCTTCGTTCACATCATGCACCTTATCATTATCTCCAAATTCCGCATCAGGTTGATCATTTTCCCCTTTTTTGAAAGCATCTTTATCGGAATCTGAGGAATAAATGACCTTGTAAGCCTTCTATTGAGGAATTGATTGCTTATACTCATAACTAACCATGTAATACTTCTTTCCCTATTTCAAATATTTCATAACCACCTTCTTCAAATCAGTAAGCTCCTGTATTTGTTGTTCAATGATAGCACTTAGATTTTGTAATTCCCTATCCCGTCTTTTATAAATCTTTTTCTGCTTCACCACCTCACTATACATATACTCTAGCATAGCCACCAATTCTTGGTAATATCTATCCTCATCAAATTTAGGATATGAATCCCTTGTTTTATAATTGAAAATGTTATCATTAGACTCATGCCTAGCATGATCATTAGATGACCCCTTGTTCTTGGTACCGGGTCCTCTTTCTTCATCTCTATTTGGAGAATCATAAAAATGAGTTACCCCATATTGGGTCTTATGAATGTTAACCCTATCCTGCTTTGCTAGAGGGCTAGAAGCAGTAGGGTCTGCCCTTCCTAAATGGTCATCCTCCTCCTGATTGACCACCTGTTATGGGGAATCATATGGCTAAGACACCTGAATTACAGGAACCTCAGATACCTGTGTATGATCCCTTTTGGCTTTAGAAGATTTGGTTGGTGTGGTCCCTTGTTTTCTCTTGATACCCCCAGCTATTGTGGGTTGAGAAGTGGTGGGTGTATCCACTCTCTCAGCAGCTGGTTCAGAAGCAGTTCATGGTACTGCTTCTATGGAGGATGGTACAGGAAGCACTGCATTAAATAATGATGTTACCTTCCCAGAAAATTTAGTTGTTTACAGTTCTCATGTTTAAAAATACTTTTGGTGTATGAGAAATAACATCAACCACCTGATCTTGTGCAGCTAAGTTTAGAATTTTCTCATTTAAAGAGAGCTACACAAATCTAGGATACATCAAAAACTTGTTAGTAGTAGGTTGCTCCAAATTTCTAAGCATACCTATAAAAATAAAGTTTGAAAAATTGTATCTTTGACCAGTAGCCAGACAGACAATTGCATAAGCAATGCCACTGCCAAACTGTTCAAAAGAAGTACGTTTTGATGATAAACAATGTCGTATTGTATGAATCAAAAGTTTCCACTGATGGGAGAAAAGGCCTTTGAAAAATGTAAATTTAGTTAAGTCACCCTCATATCCAATCAATCTCAAATTATCAATCAAAATTTGGTAAGGTATAAAGGTTATACTGATATCGCGTAAAAAGTCACGTTTTTACTACCGATATCTCTCTCATTCTTGAACAATACTTGACAAATAAACTCAGATAATGCACAAATCAATGAAACTTTGCCAAGAAGGTCAAAATGAAGTTGCACGAGAAAAATCAAGCAAAACGGATGAAAAATGAAGATTCCACATGCAATTGAAGATTCAAGGCATCGAAAACAAGATTTAGAGACAAAGTACCCATCACCAAGATCCATTTTATCCAAGATGTTCGTTTTCAAAATACGAATCCAACAGAAGAAGAATCAGCAAAAACGGATGAAGAATGAAGATTCTACGTACACCGGAAGATTCAAACGATTCGTACGAGACATCTAAAGATCATAGATACATTTCAGGGATTTCTTTTCATCAAAGTCTTCGTTTTTGAAAAAGGAATCCAACGCAAAAAGAATCGACGAAAATGGACGCATAACGAAGAAGATGCGCGAATCAGGAAACTAAGCAAAAGATGGCGAACTGAGGTGGCAGCCTGCCAGCCGCCGCCGGCCACCAGGCCACCGCCGCCGGCTGCCATGGTGGCAGTGCTGGCTGCAGTCCCCCCATCCCTCTGCTACTTTTTCATCCTTTTTCGTACTCGCCTGGTACACATGCTAGGCTTTTTCCGAAATTTAGGGTACACGTGCTAGACCTTTTCTCACTTTTGGGTACATGTAACACCCCCAAATTCACTATTTGGCGGAAGCATACTTTGGGGTGCTACTAATCAATAATCAAAACACACAATGTATAATGAACAACTCTATATGCGTCATTTTAACAAAATACACTAATTGTAATAAGACTTTACAATAGTCATAATGATTACATAAGCTCGGTACCCTGATCTGAAAGATTCTATAGCATTACTACTTATACAAAATATAATAATGCAAAAAAATCTCTTGATGTTCGTGTTTGCATGCGACTCGAGCTAAGTAATATCTTGAGCAGTCCTACTACTGTTGTGTACCTGAGAATACATGCTAAAAGTTCAGCTTTTTGGCTAGTGAGCTCACAGGTGTAAATGATAAAACCACAATGTATGACCACAAGATTTAATGATATGTTTGAAATAAATTAGATAAATGTGTATATTACTGCCATGAATCTGTAGTTTGAGCTTAACTGAGTGGTCAGGATCTGCCTTTAAGGACCTGAGCGAGGTGCCTCCGAGCGAGTGCCTAATCTACACTCGTGTGAACAAATGATAATGTGCCCGTTTAACATCACAGTCATGGTAACGTGACTACCCCGGACATGGATTGTCAATCCCATATGGTACCATACAATAATATTCACGCTAAATCCATATTAACAAACTATGTGGTGGAGGACTTTATGATTAGTGAAAACAAACTCATGCAGTCAATATATCGATTTTTGTACTTGTGTTCACATGTAAAACAAATTTGAGCATGTATCCCCACCCCGGGAGTAAAAACAGTAAAAATGAGGGGCTATGAGACTCACCTGAGTCTGATGTGTTTATACGATAAACGTGTGTTGCTGCTAAACCAAGAAGTGATGTCAGAAGACTGTAACCTGAGGGCGTCCAAGACGGTTGTAATAATAATTGTCAAAGTATTATTATTATCATTATGTTCATTGTATTCTTATCAAAGTATATGTATAGCGTGTACGAGTATCAGAGCCTCTGCGACACAGTAGGCTGTCCAAGAGTTCGAGTGTCGGGTTTGTAGTCAAATGACCTTGGTTTGACCCGAAACTTTTACACAAGTCTTAGATGAGTTTATAGAGTTTGCAGAAATTATTGGTTTGTGTCAGGAGTAACCCGAAGTGTCGGATCTATAAAATGGTTAAAACCGACATTTTCTGACATTGTTTCGAAAACGAGTTTAAACATGTTATTTGGACATAATCTTGCTAAATAAACAACTAAACATGTAAATAAACAAAATATAAGTGCTTTCGAAAGTGTCGGGATTCTTATAACTTAGCGTGAGAGAAATCCGAAAAGGTGGTTGCGTAGCCCTTGATGTCGTGGTTCTTTTTCTCCAAGTGAGCTAAGCTTTTTAATGGGTTTTTGATGGTGGTTTTCTAGAGGGAGAGAGTGGCGAGTTTAGAGAGAGAGGTGAGAGAGATTTGGTGAAAAGGTGAGATGATTAGGATGTGGTGTTTGTGTGTGTTTTACATAAAAGAGAAGAGAGGAAAAGAGGGGGAAAGGGGGCCGGCCCACATGAGCCCCCACCCATGTGTGGTTGGCTCCAATTTTAATCCTCTGCATTTGCGCTTCTTGCGGTGTTCATTTTCCCGTTCGTTTCAACATTTATTTAGACGTAAAATGTTAAATACGCGTGTTTGAATAACGATTTAAATCTCGATACTTTTATTGAAAGTATTCTCCTAAATCCTTTATTTTAAGTTATTAAAATGTTGTCAGGTCTCGGTTTGCGTATTCGTTGCGTATTTGTACGTTTGTTTAACTCGTGTAACGTTTTAAAACGTTTTATTCATACACGTGAAATCGTAACATTTTTACTTGAAGTATTTTATCAAAATACTTAATAATGAATTATAAAATATAATTTGGGTTTATTTCATTTGTCGGGCACGTTTCGTGCATTTCTGGTGTGTACGGTTAGTTTTAGACGATACGAAATACGTTTGTATATATTATCCAATGATATATAAATAAAATGAGTTAATTAAATAATTTCACATTATTTAGTAAATTGTTCACCAACGTCCGTATTTAAATGTACCGGAATCCATCGGATATAAAATTGCACGACTTAACCAAATCGCGTATGTGTGCATATCTATAAAAGTATAGCAATACACATAATGATACACATAAATAATTCTTAATTACATGTATTAATACAATGATTAGGTACTAAGTACTAGTCCTAATTTGGCGGATGTCACATTCTCCCCTTGTTAAGAGAATTTCGGGACGAAATTTAGCTCTGAGTCATAGGTGGAGTGGATTCTGTGAATAATTGTGGGTACTTGAGTCGCATTTGGTCTTCCCATTCCCAAGTGAATTCCGGACCACACCGCGAATTCTACTGGACTTTAACGATGGGAATACAACTTTGTTTCAACTGTTTGACCTCACGGTCCATGATTTCCTCTGGGGACTCGACGAAATGAGTGTCTCATCAGACAGACATTTCTTCAGTTTAGAAATGTGAAATGTGGGATGCACGCTACTAAGCTCGGGTGGTAGCTGCAACCGATATGCCACTGGACCAATCCTTTCAAGGATTTCAAAAGGTCCAATGTACCTGGGATTTAACATCCCGCATTTGCCAAAGCGGATGATACCTTTCCAAGGTGATACTTTCAAGAGTACTCGATCCCCTACTTGGAACTCGAGATGTTTGCGTCTCACGTCAGCGTAACATTTATGACGATCACGCGCGGCTTTGAGTCTGCTTTGTGTACCAATGATCTTTTCTGTTGTTTTGTGAATGATTTATGGACCAGTGAGTTGACTGTCTCCCACTCCGGTCCAACAAATACGTGATCGACACTTACGACCGTACAGTGCCTTGAAAGGTGCAGCTCCAATACTAATATGGTAGCTGTTTTTGTACGAAAATTTGTACAATGGTAGATGATGTTCCCAGTTTGCATCGAAGTCAACTACGCAGGCTCGTAGCATGTCCTCCAATGTTTGTATGGTTCATTCGCTTTGGCCATCAATTTGTGGATGGTATGCGGTACTCATATCCAGACGAGTACCCAATGATTTCTGAAGTGACTGCCAAAAGCGGGATGTGAAACGACTATCACTATCAGAGATAATTGAGATGGGAACACCGTGTCGAGACACAATCTCTTTCAGATAGATTCGTGTGTTGCATTCCATTTTATCGGTTTCTTTGATGGCGAGGAAATGAGCAGATTTGGTGAGACGATTGGCGATCACCCAAATGGTATCGCAACCGCTCGATGTTTTTGGGAGTTTGGTAATGAAATCCATGGTGATCTGCTCCAATTTCCACTGTGGAATTTCCGCTTGTTGTAGCAAGCCGGAAGGCTTTTGGTACTCGGCCTTGACCTGAGAACAGGTTAAGCATTTTCCGACATACGTGGCGATGTCGGCTTTCATGTTAGGCCATCAGTACAGTTCTTTGATTCCGTGGTACATCTTATCCGATCCAGGATGTATAGAGTATTTGGACTTGTGAGCTTCATCCATCACCAAGTCTCGTAGGTTTCCAAACTGTTTATCCATGCCTCGCAAGGCTTCGCTTTTGACGTTTTCAGGTTTCAAGGCTTCGAGTTGAGCGGTGCGAATTTGAATGTTTAGGTCATTATGAATAGTCATACTGAGGGCTCGGACTCGAAGTGGTTTCCATTGTTCTTTTCGACTGAGGGCATCGACAACAACATTTGCCTTCCCTGGATGGTATTTGATTTCGCAATCGTAATCGGTTAGCAACTCGACCCATCGATGTTGCCTCATGTTGAGATCTTTCTGATCGAATATGTGCTGGAGACTTTTGTGGTCGGTAAAGATTGTGTACTTAGTGCCGTAAAGATAATGTCTCCAGATTTTGAGAGCGAATACGACAGCTCCAAGTTCGAGGTCATGGGTAGTGTAGTTCTTTTCGTGAATTTTTAGTTATCGAGAGGCGTAGGCAATGACCTTATCTCGTTGCATCAGCACACAACCAAGACCTTTGAGTGAAGCATCGCAGTATACCACGAAGTCATCGTTGCCTTCGGATAATGATAAGATAGGTGCACTGCAAAGCTTTTGTTTGAGTAGTTGGAAAGCTGACTCTTGTTTATCAGTCCAATTGAACTTCTTGTCTTTCTGAGTCAGTGTTGTGAGAGGTTGGGCTATTTTTGAAAAATTCTCAATGAAACGCCGATAGTACCCAGCAAGACCCAAGAATTAGCGTACTTCGGTTGGCGTAGTAGGCGCTTGCTAGCACTTGATAGCCTCGATTTTTTAAGGATCAACATGAGTTCCTTGACTGTCAATCACGTGTCCAAGGAATTGAACGGTTTGCATCCAGAACTCACACTTAGAGAATTTGGCGTATAACTCCTCGTGTTTGAGCAGTTCTAGGATGGTTAGTGCGACTAACCCAAACGAGGTGGGTCAATCCTATATGGTACCATATACTAATATTCACGCTACTTTCATATTACCAGACTATACTGATGGAGGACTTTGGTTTGATTAATTGAAAACAACTCATGTAGTATATTGAAATATGTACTCGCGTTCACGTGTTAAAAACATATCAACGTTTCACACCCCTAGTAAAACAGTAAAAAGAGGGGCCATGAGACTCACCTGAGCCTGAAAAGTTTATCTTAATAAACTGAGATTGATTAGCCAATAATCGAAGTCCAAAGACTTGTAACCTGAGGGTGTCCACGACACGCGATGGTTATAAACATGTGAAGGCATCTAATAAGACTACCTTATAGTTGTTTGTCCAACTAGAATGTCCAAATGATCCCAATTTGGTTGATTGTCTGAGTGTTTGAAAATGTGTACAGCCCGTTGGTGATTGTTTGTAATAATAATCTCAACTATTATTATTATAATTTCGAAGTGTTATACTTGTATAGTAAGCTAAAACTGTTTTGCATACTTATAAAGTAAGCTAAAAAACTGTTGTACTCTATAGTACGTTAAATTGAATTGTTTTGGGATTATAGTTGCCGCCAGAATGAAAACCAATAGAGACATGTTGTTTAGAAATAACGGGGTCCTCATTTTTCTAACACTCCTCCGTCCCGGAAATTCACATAGAGACCAGTTGTTTTGGTATGGTCAATTGTTGACCGGAATAAAGACATATTATTTTCTAGTCAAAAGGTCTTTATACTAAGAGCATCCACAATGGGGCTTAATTGTAGATTAATTTCTGGTGTAAATAGTGAAACTGCAAGGAATATGCTTTATATGGTGCTTAATCATATACATATAAAAGAGCAGATGGAGAAACATAAAAGGTAGTGATTTTTGAAAGCATCTTCCCAAGTTGTATTAAAATTTTGAAGAAACTTAATGTTGTGGGGACAGATTAAGTTTAGAGGGAGATTGTTAGGTCAAATATGATACGGGTCAAGATTACCACTGCTAGTTGAAGATGAAAAAATTGCAAGTCATTAATACTTTTGGTATAAGAGTTTCTACTGACTTCACAAAGATTAATACAGGCTAAACAAAAGTGAAGAAGTCTGTTGCAATGGTTACTACTATTAGCTTTGATTATGTAAGTCATTAGTACTGTCTATGTAATAGTGTTAGTACTGCTTATTTAATTACTACTACTAGTTGTTATGTGAAGCACTTAGTATTGTCTATGTATTTGTACTTAGTATTTACTACTGTTAGTGTAAATTACTACTGCTAATTCAATTGTAGTAATTAGTAGTGCTAGTGATATTGTGATACGTCAGCTGCACGATAGAGTTGTATTTGGAATATAATACATTCCATAAATATAGGAGATTGTACATGACTCTATATGATATAAATAGAGATCCTAAGAACCTAGATTAGGTTAACGATTTAGCAAAGCTTCAAGGTGAAAACCCTAATACATCTGTGTATTCGTATTAATAAGATTGAAGCTTTGATTTAATCTGTGCAAAACAAGTTAGTTACTTTTATTATATTCTTGATCTTTCTAATATTATTGGGTATAATTCCGTAACTTCTTAATAATAACTCAAAGCTTATTATAGCTAAAGTGTTTATTAGATTAAACGGGACTATCTAAATATCTACACATCACCCACGTATTCAACTTTTTAGGGCTTAAAATGTGACATGATTCATAAAAGTGCATACAAATCATGATTTTTATTAGTCGTTAGTAGTTGTCAGATTGAGAAGTCAACAAATCATAAAAAATGAAGGCATAAAATCAGTAGATAAAAATTTTATTAGTATTAATAAATGATTTTAACAATTAACAAATCATAAAAGTAAAACTAATTCTTATCAAAATTTGAGTCTAATTAGAACAAAGTTTTAACACATGTATAGAAGTTAAAGTACATTCTATAAAAATTCTAACTTCAATTAGTACGAAGTTTCTATAAAAAAAACTATATCTTATCTAAAAAGATCAACATGTAAAATTATTTAAGCACGAGATAACCACAACTAAAGGTTACATAAAGTTTTGTTAGTTACACATTGTTATTGAAATAAAATTTTGTATCACTTTATTTTTTTAAGGTCTTTTTCCATAAAATCATTTCCCAGTTATATACATATCGCGATATCCGATTATGTAAGTATATAAATAAATTTTCATAATCTTTAATTGTTGTAGCTTCATGGTCAATGAATAGAATAACTATTATGAAGCCATAACTAATAGTCATAGTGGTTATTTGAAATGATGGATTATTTAACAACATAAAATTTCATTGTTATCATTTGATTTTTATGCCATCCGAAACTTTTCAATGGGTTTTACAATTAATTTTCTCTCCACGTAGTTTACGATTCAAGTTATCAAATGACACTAATCGAAGTGTTGGTGTTTGACAATAATTGAGAAAAAGAGGTAAAAAATTTATCTTTTGTATTTCAATCAACGATCATCCTCAAATGTGATATACCCGTAACATCGAAAAAATTTACATTAACTTTTTCACGCAGAGGTCGTGCAACATAAATGATTCCTAGTATTGTATATATAAACATGCCAATTTACATGTATTCATATTAGTTTACATGTTGTTAAAATTTAGTAGAGTTTTAAATTTTAGTTGAACCTAATAAAATTGTTTACATTTCCTTGTGAATTTTGAATAAGGATATTTGTGATTGAAATTTAAACTGAGTTTTTAACTTGCATTATCTAAAGATTTTACGTTTTGCGAATATATAGTTATCATGAGGGTGAATTAGTAACTTATATGTACTTAGATAAATAATAATGAAATGAAGTGCACAAGGCAAACAATATAACATAACTACCACAAGTCATCGACATTCTAATCAAAATTAACGCAATATATCAAATCTTCCGACACGAAATCTTATCGGTTCCATGAAAATAATGAAACGGAACATAAATTTTAAGAATTAAGGATCATATGAGAAGACATACGAATATCTAATGGTCATGCCAAGCAAGATGACAAAATATTATTATATATACATGGGGAATCCTGCACATACATCAACACCTAAAAACCAGTTAAGTGTACATAGCAATTTCGGCCTATCTAGTTATAAATGGTTTGTGCAAGCTATATTTAATATCTGATCCTAATAGATACAGATGACTTTAATTAACTGCTAATGCATGGTTAACTAATATATAATTCCTTACACAATCAGAAATTTCAAACACACACAACACTGTGGCAGCAAGCCTGATTATCAGATATTTTATCCTTCTCTAGATCTGGCAACTCTGGCATCTTTCTCATTCAGGAGCTAGAGAAAATATAATTATTTACATGAAAAGCTAAATAAAAGACATCTTTATATATGTAAGAGAGTAGTACATAATTCGTTATTTAATAAAATCTTAAGAACAAAGAGTACAACATATCAAACTTTTTTCATCTTTGCAATTGATATTTTCATATAAGAATTTATACATACCTATATAAAAAAAACAAAAATATCTTTGATATAATCACAAATTAAGACCTAAAATATACAAAACATGCCGACAATTAGGATTCCCAAAATCTATTTCAAAACCAAAAATTAGTAGAAAGAACTATAAAAAAATTATATATCAGATTTATCACTTTTCTAGGGATTTATATATGTCATTATTTTTTCTCAAAACCCTAAAAAGGGTGCAAACAAAAACCTGACAGAGATTTGCAAACTAAAACCCTAAAAACAAATTCAATTAAGAAATCATCATACCCGATATCCATACAAATTCAATACAGTTTTGATCAGAATTTAAGAAGCGGAGATTGAACGGATGTAATGAAATAATGTACGAACCTTTGTTTTGAAGATTGCAAAATCGAATCTGCAAATTGGATGGATCATTCGATTGGTTATGGATCCGATTGGCCTGAAATAAACCCGTTATTGTTATCGTTGACCCTAATCCTCCGGTTACTTCTCTCATTGTTGATTTCGTTTAGCTGTGCGAAAATGACTTCTTCGGCCATTGACGATGGTTTACTCTTGCTTTGAGGCGGTTTTTTCAAGTACAAGGGAAGCGTATCAGTACTTTAAGATATCTCTCTTTACTATTATAAGACGAGCTGATTTGTCAAATCATTTTAAAATTAGCTTTTTAATTAATCACTAACCCTCACTATGATTACCCAATAAATCATTAGGTCTATTATATAATTACCTTCTTGCCCTTTCCAATATCAATCATTTTCAAAGCCAATTCTAAAACAGGCTTTTTTGCTGTAGGATTTGAATTTCAAATTCAAACATGCAAATTATTTTGGGCCATATTATTGGTGAAAATTTAATACTCTTAATGCTTCACTTTTATTTGGAACTTACCTATTAAGAGTTTCAATCCGTATCAAACTACATCCGTATTTCTCAAAAACCCTAAAAAGGGTGCAAACAAAAACCTGACAGAGATTTGCAAACTAAAACCCTAAAAACAAATTCAATTAAGAAATCATCATACCCGATATCCATACAAATTCAATACAGTTTTGATCGGAATTTAAGAAGCAGAGATTGAACGGATGTAATGAAATAATGTACGAACCTTTGTTTTGAAGATTGCAAAATCGAATCTGCAAATTGGATGGATCATTCGATTGGTTATGGATCCGATTGGCCTGAAATAAACCCGTTATTGTTATCGTTGACCCTAATCCTCCGGTTACTTTTCTCACTGCTGATTTCGTTTAGCTGTGCGAAAATGACTTCTTCAGCCATTGACGATGATTTACTCTTGCTTTGAGGCGGTTTTTTCAAGTACAAGGGAAGCGTATGTCACATTGTTTCAATATGTAGTTTGATACGGATTGGAGCTCTTAATAGGTAAGTTCCAAATAAAAGTGAAGCATTAAGCTAGAGTATTTAATTTTCACCAATAATATTGCCATAATAATTTGCATGTTTGAATTTGAAATTCAAATCCTACAGCAAAAAGCCTGTTTTTGAATTGGCTTTGAAAATGATTGGTATCAGAAAGGGCAAGAAGGTAATTATATAATAGACCTAATGATTTATTGGGTAATTATAGTGAGGGTTAGTGATTAATTAAGAAGCTAATTTTAAAATTATTTAACAAATCAGCTCGTCTTATAATAGTAAAGAGAGATATCTTAAAGTAGTGATACGCTTATTTAATTATTCATATTCATTGTAGTTCAAAGAATGTTTCAATACTTACAGTGTTATTACGAACAAAATATATTGCCTTTTCAAATGTAAGATATCGCTGCATTATGCGGGTAATTTATTAGTCATATTTTTAAGTGATTGTGAATAAATTAATAGATATATAATTACACACTTATTAAAATGGAATATCTTGAAATATAAAAATTTCTACAAAAGTCCCAATACAGATTATTAAAATACTACAATTAGATTTATACATATCAAATATAAGTACGTTAAATTTTGAGTGGGTGGCAAAATAGAATCATATGGCGTAAGAGTTCATTGAACTTGGAATTATGTTCACATTATAGATTAATTTTATTTTAACTATTAAAAGAATCTTGTTTTAGTTTTCCATTTTATAATTAAGAAGAAACCGACCATTGTGATACCTGAACCTAAACAAATAACCTTTGTTTCATAAAGAACATGGGTGAGACATTACATTACATAAACCTTAAACCAAGTGAAAAACAAGGTGAGACATTACATAAACCTTAAACCAAGTGAAAAACAAAATTTCTCACAAAAAACTAAGGACGTCTTTAGTTATGAAAAAATTACTAAAAAACACCTTCATGTTTTCTCATCCATTTTTTCTCTTCCATTTTTTAAAGTTTTGTGTTAATCGAGAACTATAAAGAAAAATTAGAAAACGCATTGTATGAGACGAAGTTTTCATAAAAAATTTTTCAAAGAAACCTTTTATTACAGCATCCACAATCCAAAAGTTAGTACGATGCCATGTGAACATACTACTTTATTATACCAAAGTCTCACAATGGATTACACTTACGGAATGTTCATTTACTGACCATATTATCGATTTAATTGAAAAGTAAAAGATAATGGCCTACAACTTTGGTACATAAAGGTTGAGACAGAGCCCAACTCTTATTTACTTCGATACACTCACAATGCATATGCATTCATATACCTCTATTTACTCCTATTTACAAATGTCACATAAGCCCCCATTGTGGATGCTCTTAGTATAAAGACCTTTTGACTAGAAAATAATATGTCTTTATTCCGGTCAACAATTGACCATACCAAAACAACTTGTCTCTATGTGAATTTCCGGGACGGAGGAGTGTTAGAAAAATGAGGACCCCGTTATTTCTAAACAACATGTCTCTATTGGTTTTCATTCTGGCGGCAACTATAATCCCAAAACAATTCAATTTAACGTACTATAGAGTACAACAGTTTTTTAGCTTACTGTATAAGTATGCAAAACAGTTTTAGCTTACTATACAAGTATGTAAAAACATATTTTTGGTGTATGAAACAATTTAGATGTTGTATTTATTAACTCCCCTCCAAAAAACTAACCCGTCTAACTTCAAAAAAAATCAGGATCTCCCAAAAATTTCAAACACGCCTAACTTCATTCCTCCATCTTTCTTTTAACGAACCCAAAAATCAATTTCTTTTAATACCGCCACCACTTCTGTAACAACCGCCAAATTAGGGCTAGTCATTAGGTCCTAATCATTTTGTAATACATGTAATTAGTACTGTGTTAGGCTAATTTGGGTATCAAATTGTAACACTCGCCAAATTAGGAATAGTAATTAGTGCGTAACTCTCTGTTAATACATGTAATTAGTTGGTTCTAGGCTAATTTATGTATCTTAATATATATTGTTGAATATATACAAGTATGCGATTTGATTAAATCGTACAAGTTTCAAATCGAATGTAATTCGGTTCAATTAAATACGGACGTTGGTGAACATTTTTATTAAATGATATAACATTATTTAATAGCACTATTATACTCAAAATATTATGTTAATAATATTTCGTACTTATTTCGTATCGTACAAACACAGTCTACACGATTAAAATACTAAACACGCAAACAACCAAAATAAAGTTAAATTGTATTTTATAACACCATTATTAGGTATTATTGATAAAACATTCGTATTTTAAAACTTACGTTTAAACGCGTGTAAAACTATTTAAACGATCGAAAAACGAACACCGTACGGAGCGCAAATACACAGAGTTAATAAGTGGAGACCCACACTTCGGTGGGCCCCCACCCTAGCCGGCCCCCTTCCCCCTTTCTTTCCCTCCATTCTCTTTCCTCCTTTTCATTTCATCACCATCTCTTCTCTCTCTTTCTTCTTTTTCTCTCAACACCAAACACCACCACCATCATAAAATCCACTAAAAACACCATCAAACGTCATCAAATCGTCAAGCTCATTTGGAGAAATGTGACCACCGCGACACGATCTACATTTCTATCTTTCTGAAATTCTCACGCGCTAACTTGTATGTTTCTGACAAAACCCGCAACTCCTCGATTTTCACTGTTTTCAAGTAATAATTGTTTATTTAAGCTTGAAATGTCCAGATATGGATTGGGTAAAAGTATCGGACCAAACGGTCGCCGGAAAACATGTTTTTGGCTCAAATTCCGGCCAACAGCTCGTTGTGTCGCAGAGGCTCCAGGCCACCTGCGACACAAGACCTTATGTCGCTAAACCCCCACTTATGTCTCATATAGCGACACAAGTGACTATGTCGCAAACCCTTCGGATGTCGCATTTAGCGACACAAAACACTATTTCGCAAAACCTATTTCCGTCGCATATAGCGACACAATATTTTATGTCGCATAAATTGCGGATGTCGCACTTAGCGACACAAGCCCTTATGTCGCAGATATGATCTGCGACACAATTGACTATGTCGCACCTAGCGACACAAGCCTTATGTCGCACGTAGTGTCGCATGAAACAGAACCAAGAAAACACATATTTTACTAAGTGTCGAGACCTAAAATTTTATCACTTGATTCCACCCAAATTCAAATCCAGGTGCGTTTTTCACCAAAGCAATGTAACAGAAATAAAAAAATGTTAAGCTGACTTGGCATCTCGACCCAAACAGGGGCCAGCCCCTTGGACCCTGCAAGGGGTTGCCACCCTTGGGACCCCGCTAACCAGGGGCGCTGCCCCCGGACCCCCGTCACCTATGGTTTATAAATACTTTTAAGTATAACACTTCGAAATTATAATAATAATAGTTGAGATTATTATTACAAACAATCACTAACGGGCTGTACACATTTTCAAACACTCAGACAATCAACCAAATTGGGATCATTTGGACATTCTAGTTGGACAAACAACTACAAGGTAGTCTTATTAGATGCCTTCACATGTTTATAACTGTAACACCCGTCAAATTAGGACTATATTTAGTGCCTAATCATATGTGTAACTACATGTAATTAGGATTAATTATATGTATCATTATGTGTATTGATATATTTATATAAATACACACGTACGCGATTTGATAAATCGTGCATTTTCATATCGGGCGGATCCCGATACATTAAAGCGGACGTTGGTGAACTCTATTTATTAAATAATATGAGATTATTTGATAAACATACTTATTTCCAAATATTAATGCGACAATGTTTCATAAACATTTCGTATCACATATAATGCTCAGAAACGACCAAAAACGCGTGAAACGTGCCCGACAAACGAAATAAACACAAATTATATTTTTATTATTCATTATTAAGTATTTTGATAAAATACTTCAAGTAAAAATATTGAGATTTAAATCATTATTCAAACACGCGTATTAAACGTTTAACGCCTAAATAAACGTCGAAACGATTGGGTAAACGACCACGGGACTTAATGTAACCTTGGGAAATTTAAAAGTTGACCAAAACACCTTGTGGGGCCCAGGAAAATCTGCTGATTTTCTCACTTAAACCACCCCACCTCCTTTCTTTCACTTCTTTGGTCACTTACACACACATACTCATGCACACCATACCCCCACTCACCAATTCACCCATCACTCCCTACACCCACTCTCTTACTCCCTCACTCTCAAAAATCTGCTCACCCTCACTCCCTGGTCGAAATCCAGCCACCACCACAACTCCACCAAGAGCCACCATCAAGTTCTTGAAGAAAATCGAAGGAAACGCTCGGTTATCGCATCCTCCTTGCATTTCGACCTTAGATCTTTGATCCTCTTGTAAGAACTCTTTTATTTCAAGAATTTATACTTTCTCTATGATTATTAACATGTGTTAGTGTTCACTCAACTCTTGCATGTCCAAAACATTAACCGAAACGCGATTTAAAACTCGTAATCTTGAGTTTTGTTTTCTGCCCAGATTTCTTTTCTCACTTCAACAAATTATATAAAAATCATTACAACATGAAATTGAACGTTTCTTGAGCCTAAAATCAACTATAAGAAGTCTACTTTTCAAATCCGTAAGCCTCACAAAAATATAAGTTCATTTGCTATTTTTAGTTACTGAAATAAAAGTACATAGCAGATCTGATGAATCTGACCAGAACTTTGACCAAATCAAAATGGGTGTATCTTGGGCTATGGAACGAATTAGAACTTTAGACCAGTGGGAAAAGATCACAAATTTTGTTAGTTTTCCAAATCATACTGGAACGTTTTGTGAAGTTTTGTAAAACTTGAGATATGACCAGATTTGTACACATATGTCAACTAAAAGAGCTGTTGGACCACTTTCACTTTGTAAAAATTATATCTCGAGTTGTGCTTGGTTAAAATCGATGCAAAAATACGTTTTGGAAAGCTAAGACATAGGGAAATCTTGTGTAAAAATTTCAGAACGATTCGTTAAGTTTTACTTAACCAAATGAATGTCTTAACACGGGTAAAAATAAAAGTCCGACAATAGTAAAATAATCCGACAATGACTCCGACAATTTGACCTTTTGACTCACGGATTGACTTTGACTGTCGGATTAACTCTCGAAAAACTGCACTTTTGGACCCTAAGTTTCAAAATTTACACTTTCGGACCATAACTTTAGTGATACATAACATATATACTTTGTAACTCAATGCCGCATAACTTAATGTCGCACTACTCACTATCACAACCCGTGAATAACAATCCATAAATAACAATCCGTAAATAATATTCCATGAATAACTAATCTATTGACGCATGAGTAATAATCCGAGAATACATATTGACGCACGATTAGGCATTCCGTGAATACCAAAATCCAAGAAATCTCATTGTCGGACCAAATAAATCCGTGAATCCCATTATCCGACAATGCCACTGTCGGATAATACACTTCGTGAATTCCAAGCCATAAACTTTGATATTATCGCATAAGTAAATCCGACAATCCTCATTGTCGGATAAACAGTACAAACCCGTGAATACGTTATTGACGGATAACCCGACCCGTTTATCATTGTCGGATAAATAAACAAATAAAAACTCTTATTGTCGGACACCCATTCACGCATATATATACATATATGTATTCTCGGAGTGACATTGTTGGATAAATTACTTATAAAAATTTTATTATCACATGATTATTATTATCGGAGTTAATCACGGACGTTACCATTGACGTATATTATAATTGTCGTATATTATAAACATATAAAACCTTATTGTCACACACTACCATTGTCGGAAATAAGTCACGGAAGAAACTAAACTCTTATTCTCGGACTTCCCATTGTCGAATAAACTGCACCCTATATAGTCAAAGATTCACGAAAATAACCCGACAATCCAAATATAAATATGTATATATATATATATATATAGATATGTACAAATGTTTACTAATTTATTACAGAAGTGAACAATCAACAAACAACATAATAATAATACCTTTCGAGAGTGTTATTACAAACCATCACCAACGGGCCGTATACACTTTCAAACACCAACCAAATGTATTTGGACATAACTAGTGGGATGAACACTAGCATGAATGGTCTTACGAGACATCTACTTATATAACCTTATATGTCTAGGACATTAGAAGGTTCCGGGTTCGGAGAACCTACGAGCTGTATAGCACTCTACTTACGTTTATAGATATAAACGCGAAGGCTCAGGTGAGTCTCATAGCCCCTCATTTTTACTGTTTTCAACCCAGGGGTGGGAATACATGCTCAGATTTGTTTTACATATGAACACAAGTACGAAACATCGATATATTGATTGCATGAGTTTGTTTTATCTAATCATGATGTCCCTCACAACATAGTTTGTTTATATTGCGATAGCGTGAATGTTAGTGTATGGTACCATATGGGATTGACAATCCCCGTCCGGGGTAGTCGCGCTACCACGACTGCGGTCGAACGGATGCATTTTCATTTGTTCATACATGTGTAGATTAGGCACATGCCGGGGGCAAACTCGATCAGGTCCTTGAATGTGGATCCTGGCACACTCAGTTAAGCTCAAACTATGTGCTCATGGCAATAATATACACTCATATTTTATTTGCATGTTTGCAAATCACTAAACTAAATCTTGTGGTTCATAACATGGATTTCATCAACTTACACCTGTGAGCTCACCAGCTTTTTAGCTGACCTTTTAGCATGTATTCTCAGGTACCCAGTAGTAGTAGATCTGCTCAGGACTTATTAGCTCGAGTCGCATTCAGATAACAGAAGATTCACATGCATTTCTATATTTTGTACAATTAGATATGCCTTAGAATCTTTTACATTGAGCTGCGAGCTATTGTAACAAGAATAGCAATGTAAAACTTTTATATTATCTATGTAATGGTTTTAAACGACGCATTTAGAGTCGTTCGCTTTATCTTATGTGCTTTGTTATTGATTAGTAACACCCAAATCTTGCTTCCGCTAAACAATAAATTTGGGGGTGTTACAATAACCATCGCGTGTCGTGGACACCCTCAGGTTACAAGTCTTTGGACTTCGATTATTGGCTAATCAATCTCAGTTTATTAAGATAAACTTTTCAGGCTCAGGTGAGTCTCATGGCCCCTCTTTTTACTGTTTTACTAGGGGTGTGAAACGTTGATATGTTTTTAACACGTGAACGCGAGTACATATTTCAATATACTACATGAGTTGTTTTCAATTAACCAAACCAAAGTCCTCCATCAGTATAGTCTGGTAATATGAAAGTAGCGTGAATATTAGTATATGGTACCATATCGGATTGACCCACCTCGTCCGGGTTAGTCGCGCTAACCTCTGCAACGGACATACTAATAATTGGGAAAATGAGTGTAGATTAGGCACTCGTGGAGGCACCTCGCTCGGAATTCTCTATATGGGACCCGACCCCCGAGTTAAGCTCAGACTATGCGCTCATGGTTGTATACACTATTATTATCATTTGCTGGATGCAAATCAACATTTAAATCTTGCGGTTCACACACTATTATTTGATATCTAAACCTGTGAGCTCACCAGCGTTAGCTGACCCATTTTAGCATGTATCACAGGTACTCAGCAGTAGATTTGGACTACCCATCAGGATGCATATTAGCTCGAGTCTTCATGCAAACTTCAGAGATTTCATTGCATTATTAGATTTTGTATATAACGAATTATGTACTTAAATCTCTCATATTACGAATACGAGCTATGTATGAGTTCAAACTGTTGTAAACCTTTTAATTTTAATATATTTTGTTAAAACGACGCATATAGAGTCGTTTGCTGTATATCTGTGTGCTTTGATTATTGATTATTGATTAGCCCCAACAATAAACTCATTTCCAAAAAGAGTAGGCATTTCCGTAGTATCACCAAAGGGGAAGAATTCCCGAATAGCCTGTTCGGAGATAATGAGTTGACGATCACCCACAGTGTAGATAATTCTGGTAAATGGCAACTTGGAGTTAATCACCGCATTTTCCCAAAATTGACCCACCCGATCCTTGTAAATGGTGGTTGTTGCGGTGATAGCAGTATGAATACGAGACCGGCGTAGAAATGCCTCCATTGGCCTGTATGGAGCAGCCGTCTCCTTCGAATCATCCAAAAATGCCACAATGTTGTGACGTGGCTCCCAAAGAATATCACCATCTGCCATTGCTGTACAAAGTATAACAATAAAACTCGCAAACGGTTAGCGTAAGCAGATTCAATCGAAACAAATAAATCAATTTAGTAGTGTATTGTATGCGATAGAGAGAATTGTGTCGCAGAAAAGCTGCGACATAATTGGATTGAGTCGCTAACAGAACAAAATTGATTTTTGACAAAGTAAACGACATAAGGAATTGTGTCGCTAATGACTAATGCGACGGACAGAGTTGTGTCGCTTTTTTTCAATTAAATCGAATTTAATCGATTTTATGCGACATAAACCATTTGTGTCGCAAAGATGAGGCGACCTAAAAGTTGTGTCGCACAACAGAGTGCAAAATCACATATATAACAAGTAAAGAGATCAAATTTGCACAAATTAAGGGTTTAATTGATAATAAAGATAGATACATTATTATGATTACAAGGTATCACATTCTAAACCCTAAACCTAGATAGTATCCTCGGATACTATTAATACGCAAAAGGCCAAAATTCAAGACAAGGACAGACAAACATCCAGAATAATGAGGGGATCCCACCAGACCACCAAAAACGAAAGGTAATCGATCAAGCAAGAATGCTATCATGAGACCTGAGTGCACATAAGCTTCCACGACCGAAAGGAGATCCTCGAAGTTGCGGAAGTGCAAGACATGATAGTCTTTGGGAGAAGCAGTGAAAACAGTAGTGTAAAACACCATTGTCCTGAACGAAATCACCTGCCATGGCTATACCATAATTGGACGAAAGTAAGGAATAGGCCAAACAGAGTTAAGCGACGTTAGATATGTCGCATTGTTATTTAGCGACATAATAGTTATGTCGCAAATGCCAGCGACATAAATATTGTGTCGCAAATGTCAGCGACATAAATTGAAATTCAGAAACTCTGCGACATAAAAACTTATGTCGCAGGTTATGTCGCAGTGACGAACATCAAGTCCCAACCCAGAAATCCTAACCACTAATTTGGGGTTTTCGAAAACGAGACATACCCTAGGGTACGCCATCAAACCAGGAGCACAAAAATATAGATATGAACAACTAACAGTGAGATATTCGTGACTAATCAACCTAAACCCGTGACCCCTAAAAACCCGTAACTAAAATCAATGATTAAAGCATAAATAAACGGTAAAATAGGGTGAAACAAGTACCGATCGATCGAGTAGAAAGTAGGGAATAAGAAACAAGAGGTTGATTGCCAAGATAAACACCAGACGAACGAAATCAAGAGATGAAATCCACCGCAACTTTTGTGTCGCAAGAATGGTTTTTATGTCGCAGGGTTTTGATTTTGTGTCGCTAAAAGTGTGAACAGAGAAAGCGATTGGGGTGAGGTATTTATACCTCCGCCCCACCTAGCGACATAATTTAGCAACATAGAAGGCGACATAAGTTATGTCGCAGGACAGTACTTATGTCGTAGTGCCCAGAAAAATTGATTTTTAATTTCAAGTTTTGTAACCCGATGAAAGAGTAATTCATGGACTTGTAACAATAAATATACAAAATTGAAGGTAAAACCAACTAAAATAACTTAATTACTAAAATGAAAATAAAACGTAAATTAGTTTTCTTTTTGGTGACGTAGTTATTTTGTCTGCTAAGGGATCATATTAGGATACCATGCAATTATTAGAAAATGGTAAGTGTTATCTCGATTATCAGTATATTTGTCCTCTTTAAATTTACTTAGCATATTTAGAACACCTTTGATAAATAGTATTTCAAGATGATTACTGGTATTGTTTAACCACCTAAACATGTTACATCTACGGCTATGAGCGAAACTTTTATTGTTAGTATGAATAATTATTTGTGGTCCCCACCATAGACATATCCCTATAATTTAGACAAGAACATATCTTCCAAGATAGATAGAATAGAGGAAAATCGTTTTTAAGAATCAAGTCAGCGGTGACAGGTCTGTACAAACGTACAACAAAGCGACATAGCTTGATTCAGGTGTAAGCAAAACGAGACTTGGTCAAACCATTTTGGCGACCTTGTAAGGTATCTTATGATTTAAGACTTTTTCAAGTTCTTTGACTTGCGTTTGCTTAACTTTTAAGTATATACAACTTGAGACCTGGTCTGTACTTACGTACAACAGAGGAAACAAGAAGTATATACCCCCAAAGTATTTCATATTATAAACTAAAATTGTAACACCCCCAATTTTACTGTTTAGCGGAAGCAAGCTTTGGGGTGCTACTAATCAATAATCAAAACACACAAGGTATATGGAACGACTCTATATGCGTCATTTTAAACATTACATTGATAATTCAAAAGTTTTACAATGTTATAATAGTTACAAAAGCTCGTGAGCCAAAATGTAAGAGATTCTAAGTCATATCTATTTTACAAAATGTAGAAATGCATATAAATCTCCTGAGATCTGCATGCGACTCGAGCTAGCTAATCCTAAGCAGTCCTACTACTGCTGTGTACCTGAGAATGCATACTAAAAAGTTAGCTAAAAGCTGGTGAGCTCACAGGTTTGCGTAGTAATAAAGTAAGTGTGAACCACAAGATTTAGTAATGATTGTTTGAAATGAATCAAATAATGTATACATCTGCCATGAGGTTATAGTCTGCACTTAACGTGGGTGTCAGGATCATAATAAGTGCCTGATCGTGGGTGCCTCCGAGCGAGTGTCTAATCCACACTCGTATGAACAAAAGTTAATGCGTCCGTTTAACTAGTCAGTGCTTGCTGACTCGGACGAGGATGGTCAGTCCTATATGGTACCATACACTAACATTCGCGCTACATAAAGTGTTACCAGAACTATGATCGTAGAGGACTTAAAATGATTAGAAAACAGCTCATGCAGGATATAGCGAGTTTTGTACTCGTGTTCACGTGTAAAACAGTTAGAGCATGTATTCCCACCCTGGGAGTAAAAACAGTAAAAAGTCGGGGCTATGAGACTCACCTGACCCTGAAGAGTTGCAATGAAGCAAAGGTGGTGAAGTAAAATGGCGTGTCCGAAGACTGTAACCTGCCGGGCGTTTATAACGTGCAAGGTTGAATAAAATAAGTAGCTATCTTAAAAGATAACCTATGCTAGTTGTTCATCCAACTAGTAATGTCCAATGATTTGATTTGATTGGTAAGTTTGAGGTTTGAAAACGTGTACAGCACATTGGTGATTATTTGCAATAATATTATTATTATGTCGAAGTGTTATACTTAAAAAGTATTTACAAACTTTAGGTGATGGGGGTCCGGGGGCAGCGCCCCTGGTTAGCGGGGTCCCAGGGGTGGCAACCCCTGGCGGGGTCCAAGGGTCGAGATGTTAAGTCAGCTCGAAATTGGGTAAAATCAAGTGATAAAATTTTAGGTCTCGACACTTGGTAAAAATCGGGGTGTTTCATGCGACACTTATAGTGACACTTAGGGTCTTAGGCGTCACTTAGGAAGTGACGCATGAAATAGCAGAGTCTGGGTAGGGGCGTCACTTATGGCATCACTTATGGAAGTGACGCATAGTGAGGCGTCACTTAGTGGCTTGGGCGACACTTAGGAAGTGTTGCATAAAATTGGAATTTCTGAGTTTAGGGCGTCACTTAGGTAAGTGACGCATAAGGTGGCGGCACTCCATTAGTGTCGGGTATAAGTGTCGGTTAAGGCTTCTAGGCGTCACTAAACAAGTGACGGGGGTAAGTGTCGGGAAAAAGGGGTTTTATGCGGAACTTATGCAAGTGATGCATGATTAGGGATTTTAGCGACACTCAATGCGTCACTTAAGTGACGCTATACTGCACCTTCGTTGCGACACTTAAGGCTGTTGACGAATTTTTGAGCCAAAAATGAGTTTTCGGGTTTCTGTTTGGTGTGATTCTTTTACCCAACCCTTATAGGGACATTCTAAGCTTAAAGGAACAACTAGAACCTAAAAATACTCGAAATCGAAAGGTTTCGGGTTTTGTCGGAAACTTACAAATCGTTGCGTGGAGGATTCAGAAAGATAGAAACGTAGATCGTTGCGAGGCGGTTCTTTTTCTCCAAACGGGTGGTGAAGATCGAGGTCATTTGTTGGTGTTTTTAGTGAGATTAAGGTGATGGTGGTGGATGATGATTTAGAGAGAAAAAGAAGGAAGAGAGAGAAAGGGAGTTAAGAAAATGAGAAAGAAGAGGGAAGAGGGAAAAAGAGGGGGAAGGGAGAGGGGCCGGCTAGGTGGGGTCCACGGAGGTGGACTTCACCCATTTTCGTTCCCGTGCAGTTGCGTTCCGTACAGTGTTCGTTTTTTCGATCGTTTAAACGTTGAATAATTATTTAAAACATTTAATTGTATATTTTGAAAGAGCAATTAATTACTCGATATTTATGTTGAAGTATTTTATCAGAATACTTAATACTTGGATTATAAATCATAACTTTAATTTATTTGGTTTTGTTTGCGCGTATACGTTTTAATCGCGTAAGTTGTTAATTATACGAAATGAATATGAAATATTATCAAAATAATATTTGGGATATAGTCGCGTTATTATAAAATTTTATATTATTTAATAAAATTGATCACCAACGTCCGTATTTACTTGAACCGAATTACCTTCGATTTGAAACGTGCTCGATTTAACCAAATCGCGCAATTGTATATATTCAACAATATATTATTTGATACACAAATTAGCCTAACACAGTACTAATTACATGTATTACAAAAATGATTAGGACCTAATGACTAGCCCTAATTTGGTGGGTGTTACAAAAATGGAAATATGCCAAGCTGTATTAAGGAATTAAGACACTTAGTCATACATCACAGGATGTTGACCACATGATAATAGACATGTATTAGAATTACTTTTTAATTGCTCAAAGGCCGGTGTAACATGCCTACCAGTACATCATATGATGAATCTAATGTTTATAAAAGCTGTGGTAAGTATGCTAGATAAACCTACTGATACATCAAGGATAAACCTTAAAATTTTCATTTTGTGCATGCACCCTAATGCACTATCATTTCCCTAGTTGTTTACAGACACAACTAAACGTCTTTTTACAAATGTTGCAACTGTGCATTTCTTTAATACTAAAGAGTATAAAGAGTGGTGGTCGCGTTTTTTTTTTTTTTTTAATCAATAGACAATAGTCCAAGTCCAAAAAATTACTTCTTAAGCTGAAAGAAGCGCAAACCAATCATGTTGACCAGTTCATCAAATCGGGCACGAGAAAAAGCCTTGGTGAATAGGTCAGCATTCTGCTTAAGGGTATCTATGTGGACAAGGTCTATTAAGTGTTTCTCATAGCAATCCCGTATGAAGTGAAATCTAAGTTCTATGTGTTTAGTTCTAGAGTGTTGTACGGGATTGCGTGTAATGGAAATAGCAGCAGTATTATCAATATGTATAGGAGTCATAGTAAGAAGTAACCCGTAATCACGTAATTGATGCTGAATCAACAGAACCTGGGAACAATAACTAGCCGCAGCAACGTACTCAGCCTCCGCAATGGAAGTAGCCACCGTTTTCTGCTTCTTGTACTGCCACGAGACCAAACGCGATCCAAGAAACTGGCATCCACCAGTTGTTGACTTCTTATCTATGCTACAGCCGCCATGATCAGAATCCGAGTAAGCAGTGAGTGCAAAAGATTTTTCATTGGAGTACCATAGACCAAGAGTTGGCCTATGTTTGAGGTACCCAAAAATACGCTTTACTGCTTTCATATGAGAAACCTTTGGCCTAGCTTGATATCTTGAGCAGATAGACACAGCAAATATGATGTCCGGCCTGGATGCGGTCAGATACATGAGAGAACCAATCATTGAGCGATAGTCCTTTTCTTTACAATCCTCGTCATCAATGGCCGACCCGAGATTATGATTAATTTCAATGGGGGTTCCATAGGTCTTACAATTAAGCAAGTCATACCTAGTTAACATATCAGTGACATATTTGGACTGATGAATGTAAATTCCTTTGGCAGACTGCTCAACTTGAACACCCAAAAAGAACGTGAGTTCCCCCATTGCACTCATCTCAAATTCAGACTTCATGAGATGTTCGAAGTCTTTACACATGGAATCTTTTGTAGAGCCAAAAATGATGTCGTCGACATACACCTGTACTAGCAATAAGTCGTCTCCATCTCTTTTTGTGAATAAAGTGCTATCAATACTACCTCTTTCGAATCCATTCTTAACAAGATGAGTGGCAAGCCTCTCATACCACAGTCGTGGTGCCTGATGCAAACCATATAATGCCTTATTAAGTTTACAGACATATTCTGGATGCAAAGGATCTTCAAAACCAGGAGGCTGCTTCACATAAACATCGCTACCATCGTGTCCATACAGAAAAGTGCTCTTTACATCAAGCTGATAAACAATAAATTCTTTGAGGGACGCGAAGGCCAAGAAGATATGAATCGACTCCAATCTTGCAACAGGAGCGAAAACCTCATCATAGTCCAAACCCTCTACTTGATGAAAATCTTGAACTACTAGCCTTGCTTTGTTTCTAATAACTACCCCTCGATCATCTTTCTTGATTCGATAAACTCATCGAGTGCCGGTAGGATATACACCCTTAGGTAACGGCACTAATTCCCAAACTTGCAGCTTTTTGAATTGCTGCAACTCCTCTTGCATTGCTTCAACCCAGTGTGGATCTTTTAAAGCATCTTCTGTACGTTTAGGCTCCACCTGAGATAGAAAACACGATTTAACCTCAGCAGCAAGACATTTAAGAGAAGCAGACTCAGAAGAATCAGAAGGGGATGCAGGGAGTGCATCAGCAATAACTTGACTTCTTGTCTGAATCCCCTTATCCAAAGGACCTATAATATTCTCCACTGGATGGTCCTTATTAATGCGAGAACTTAGAATCTCGTCAGGCACAATGACAGAATCCAGTTTTGTGAAATCGGCTTCCTGTGCTGAGTCAAACTCCCCCGTATTCTCAAACGGTTCATCTTCATCATCAGACAACTCAGGAACATCAGTATATGTTTCTGGATTTCTTGTTGATGATTCAGGAACATCAGCATTTGGTTGAGAAGGAGGTGGAGTAGCTGAGACAGTCGGAGTCTTTGATTTTGATGGCTGTGAAGTATTTGAAGATAAATTGAGGCCATGGAGTAATGTGACCACCTAATCAACTTCATCATCTTCCTTAGGAAGATTAAATGAATCAAAGATTGCCTCATAGTTAAACAAATGTGCTGGTCCCTTTCCTTCCGGATTTTCAGAGTAACGAAAGCACGTGACTTTAAAATGTTCTTCCATACACTTAGTTGCCAAGTTGTACACACGTTTATTCGGAGAGTTAGTTGAAAATCCCAAAAATAAACCTTCACTAGACTTTGCTCCAAATTTAGCAACTCTCTCTTTTGTGTACATAATAGTGCAGGGAAGGCCAAATAGTTCAAGAAACTGTAGCGAAGGTTTCCGATTATTAAGCAGTTCATAAGACGTTTTATTGTGCTTTTTAACCACGGAAACCCGATTAAGAATATAACAAGCAGTATTCACCGCTTCAGCCCAGAATGAGATAGGCAGCTTAGAGTCTGCCAACATTGTTCGTGCGGCTTCAATGAGTGTCCTGTTTTTACGTTCAGCAACTCCATTCTGTTGAGGAGTTCGTGCAGCACTGAATTGATGATCAATGCCTTTTCTTAGATAGTACAACTCAATTGTCGAATTCTTAAACTCAGTCCCATTATCCGATCGCAGTTTCTTGATTGACAAATTGCACAGGTTCTCGAGCTTATCTAACAAATAAGTGAGAATTTCAGGAACTTCATCCTTAGTAGTTAAGAAATACACCCACGAAGAGTAATCATCAGTTACTACCAAGCAGTATTTAGACCCTCCCATACTCTTCTTACTTACTAGCCCAAAAAGATCCATATGCAATAGCTCCAATGGACTTGAAACAGAATTCACCATTTTTGACTTATGGGACTTCTTGTGTTGTTTCCCTTTTTGACAGGAAACACAATGATCATTGATTCCAAAGGATTGCTTCGGAACTCCATGCACAAGATCATGCTTCACCAAATAATTCATCTTTCTGAAGTGCAGGTGACCCATACGTCTGTTCCACAATAGTGATTCTTTTTCAGGAGCTCTTGATAGTAGACACGTATGTTGAGTTGTTTCAACAGTCTTTATATCTAGAATATACGTGTCTTTTTGCTGAGGTGCCCTCAGTAGCAGCAATTCCTTAGGAATAACAAATCCTGGTTTCAAAATACAGCATTCAGTTTTGGTAAATGTCGTAGTGAACTCTTTGTCGCACACTTGTGATACACTGAGCAGATTCTGGGTAAGCTGTTCCACAAAGTTAACTTTTTCAAAACTCAATTGCCCATTAGTGAGTGTACCCTGTCCGGAAATAAGTCATCCTTTATCACTGGCAAAAGCAACGTATCCCCCATCATAATCTTTGACTTCTGATAGCAGAGATTAGTCGCCTGTCATATGTCGCGAGCAACCACTGTCGATATACCATCTACTATTTTGAACTTCTTCAGATTGCTGCGACATCACAAACAAAGAGATCAATTAGTAAGGGAGACCCAAGCCTTAACAGACTTGGGTAACCCAGTAGTATTGTTGTGTTGCGCACCGGTCGTTGAGATTTCTAATGGTGACGTGACACAGCAGTGGGTTTTTAATTTATAAGGCTAGGGCCTAGGGTTACTTATTATGCTAGCATAGGACAAGTATGACCTAGGATCATTCTTCAAAGCATGACAAATTGAAACTAGGGGGTTTAGAAGCTTTTATGTGTTCAGCTGGGGTTGAAAGAGTTGGTTTTGGTTTTGGGTTTTCATATCCTAATTTAAAATGGACTGAATTAAAAGGTGGAGGTTACTTCGGGCGTTCAACAATTAAAGGGATTGTCTACTATAATGTGGTTTAGAAGTGGTTAAATATGGAAAGTTCTAATGAGGATAAGTTCGTAAGTTGATGTGAGCTATTCTACAATCCTTCTATCGGGCTGACGCGGAGGTGTCCACAATCAGGCAAATAGAATGTCACGGGGATTTCACAATATATTAAAGTGTACACCGAAAGTTCTCTCAAATGTACACCCACACTACCCAACAGTTAACCTCGAATCCTATTCCCCAATCTCGGTCGTTAGAGATGCCCGAATCATGGCATAGTTTGTTGAATAAAAAATCTTATGAACGAGGGTTATCCTCACCGGAATAGGTTGGGCTAACTGGTCTAGACGGTCGGATAGCATGTCATCACTTATTCGTACGAGTTATCATCATTACTTGGGGATGCTACAAGACAGGGGTGGTTTCTGTTACAAAAGTCGACCTAGATAATACGTTTGTTATTCGATTCATAATACAACTACCTTCGGTCATTCTGACTTCCATACATTTGTACTCCGCCGTAAGCGTTTCCAGTACTATATCAAAGAACAGTCGAATAGGGGCCGTCATATTATTTCACGATGATTAATGCCGTTTAAAATTTTCTATTATGATGATCCTAAGGCAACAATCAAACAAGAACATGCAATAAGACGATCAAGGCGATAGTTTAATTTAAGCATACAAAAGTGTTATCTAAGTTGTCTCAAAAATATCGTCTATATGAATTTAATCTTAATCTACCTCTACTCCCATGTTCCGTGTCTCTTGGATCCTATTTTGGTCTAGAGAAACCGGCCATGCCGAGCTCAACGATTCAATCTAACATAGTATAACTAAGTGACCTGTATCCTATGAGTTAGCTACATTCATTTTTGGATAAAGTTTTAGTCATAACATGAGTTGGGCAGATAAACAATAAAGATTTAATTCCTATATCCATTTGTAATATAAACCATCCGCAATCTCACAACATACCACTTAGTCACATATTCGATACTTTCTAACCGACTATCATAGCAGACAATTGAGTTATTTAGCTAATCATGGCAATTCTAGCATACATATTTAAATTTATTAAAGAAAGGGCAAACATATTAAATATGAAAGATAGATTAACACCTGGAAAGAAGTACAATAACTCATAGCTAAAATATGCGTCCCGGAGCACCTCCGTACAAATCTTGCTTGGCTAGTTAATTAGCTAGCCTAATTAACTAAGAAGAATAAAAGAAAAGAAAATACAAATGTGTTGGTATTTTTAAGTGTTTTGAGGTGTGTTGGTGTGTGTTTTAGCAAATGGAAGCACACATTAGCAAAAGGTGGAAAAGGTAGTGGCACAAAGTACGAAAAGGTGAAAAAGGTAGTGGCAGCAGGTACGAAAAGCATGTAAAGGTCTAGCACCGAGTACGAAAAAGGACAAAAAAGCGCAATCCGTGTGGGTGGGTGGCAGCCGGCGGCGGCCAGGTGGTGGCTGGCTGCCACCTGCACCGGTCTGCTGCCCGTTGCTTCGTTTCTCGATTCGTGCGTGTTTTCTTCGTTATGCGTCCGTTTGCATTGATTCTTTTTGCGTTGGATTCGTAATTAAAAAATGAAGCTTTTGATGAAAAGAAATCCCAAAAATATGTCTCTGAACTCTAGATGTGTCGTACGAATCATATGGATCTTCCAGAGTGCGTAGAATCTTCATTCTTCGTCCGTTTTTGTTGATTCTTCTTCTGTTGGATTCGTAATTTGAAAACGAACATCTTGGGTCAAATAGATGTTGGTGATGGTCTCTTTTATCTTGAAATCTCGTTTTGATGTCTGGAATCTTCAAACGTGCGTGGAATCTTCATTTTTCGGCCTTTTTGCTTGATTTTGCTCGTGTAAGCTTGTTTTGATCTTCTTAGCATTTTATCAGTGATTTTTGCATTATTTGAGTCCAAATGCTAAGTATTGCTCCAGAATGAGAGAGATTTCGGTGGTAAAAACGTGACTTTTTACGCGATATCAAGCATCATCCACAATGATTACATCAGTTAGAATTTTATTTTTTAGCAAATCGAAATCATTGCCTGATGAATCATTGTCAGATGAAGAGTCAGAACATGAATCCTTGTGTGACACCCGACGATTTAGGGTTACTTATTAACCTACTAGAAACCCTAATTACGTATGTTTAGTTTAGTATTAGGCTAAATACTAGTAATTACTTGTAACTATTTGTATATTTATGTGAATATACACCCCCAAAATTGATTTATATTACGCTTACGCAATTTGGTGAAATTGTGCAAAACGACCGGACGGAGTCCGACACTGTATAAATACGACGTTGGTGAAAACATTTCTATAAATAACTCTAATCTATTTTTAGAAGTTATTTATCATATATTATTATTTTAATATAATAATACCCGAAAAACCTAGACGTTCCGATTAAAACGTCTCAAACGTAACGAAAATGCGCAGAACGCGCCCGACAATCGAACGAAATTCAAAATACACTTTTGAATCTAAAATATATTAATTAGTGAAAAGTTATCAATTAATATACCGTATCTTTAAACGATAACTAAAAACGTCCAAATAAAACGTCACGCGATTTAAAATCCGTACAACGAACGCGTAAATCGAGATTTCTAATTTAACGAATCATTTTTATAAATGTTTTTCAAGTATTTAGATTAAATACTTCAAATAAAAATATTGAAACTTAAATTGTTACTTAAAAACGCATATTAAACCTTTAACACCAAACCGAGCGAGTAAACGAACGTAAAACGCAACAAATTAAGCTAGGAATGAAAAATGACCATAATGCCCTTGGTGGGGCCCATGAGAACGACCAGCCACCCCTCTCCTCCCCTTTTTGCTGCCCATTCCCCTCCCCCATTCAAATTTCATGCAAGGATATCAATCCCACACTCCACCTCACTCCTCATTCTACACTCCACCCATTTCCACTTTCTCTCTATTCTCTCTCACACTCTTCCTCTCTCTAAACTCCAGAAAACTCAGTCCCTTTCACCACCCAAGAACCACCATTACCACCACCAATAAATCACCATCAACCACTACCATTTGCTAGGGTTTTTCAAGCTCAAGAGCATCATCTTCCTCATCATCACTTGTTCTTCATCTTGTTGGTATAAATCACCTAAACTCTTCATTAGTTTTACTTACATAATGTTTATTTACATGTTATAAAGTTCATCTATCATGTTTATGTCCAAAACCATTGACAAAAATCGTTTTTATAAATTATATTCAAACTTACATAATCTGTCTCAGAAAAGTCAGTTTAGTAAATCGACCATAACTTGAGTTCTACAAAGAATTAGAAGATTCATTTTTTTTTAAAGTTGCGTATTTGAAAAGATCTACAAAAAGTTCTTCTATGGCTCTTTCCAGAAATCTACGGATTTTCACATAAATACGAATCTATGCGACTGGTCTGCATGTGCTTGAAAACTGAGTATGGTTCTACCCATAAATTTTATGCCTATCAAGATGGACACTATAATTACTGGAAAAATTAAGTTAACCTCTAGACACATGGTAGAACAACTGGAAAAAATTGTGGACTCTAACTCGGAATATAACTAGTTAAGAAAAATAGAGGAAGTGAACCGACAAAACCGAAAAACATAAATATGGACTGTTTTTGGACTTTTATAAAAACCAAGACTTTTGGTGAACTCCGATATGAACCGACATCATTTTTAGACCCTATAAACTGATATTTGGGTTGGGTGAAAGTTTCGGGTCAAACCGAGTAAGTTTGACCAAGTCGACAAAAGTGGCTCGTTTTCGAAAAACTTACTATATTTGGAAAGTGGTAACAAAAATGGGTTTGGGTGACTTAATTAGTAACTTGGATCAAAAACTAATTTTAGAAAGTTTTCCGAACAAAAACCGACACTTAGAACAATTGGATATAAAATTGAAAATTAGATCAGGCGTAAGTGCCGCCCTACCAGCGACACTTACTCAAGTGACGCCTATAGCGTCACTTACCATTAGTGACGCCTGAACCAAGTGCTGCATATAGCGTCACTACCCCAAGTGACGCTGCCAACTTAAAAATCACATTTAACGTCACTTGACCTAGTGCCGCTAACCAACTAAGTGACGCCCCTAAGTGACGCCCTGAGTGACGCCCTAAGTGACGCCTAAACAGAAACTTTAAAACTAGATTTCACACTAAGTGTTGAACTTCATGTAACATCTAAACTTATACGATATAACTCGATAACACATAAACATGCTTTGTAAGCATACGATATAACATCATAATGATAATGTCTTAACGAATTATTATTACAAACTTTCACCAACGGGTCGTACACGTTTTTGATAAACGAACTTGAACTACTATTTGGACATACTAGTTGATGAACTAGCTTTAGGTGGACATAAAACCCCCACCTACCCGATTGGATTAAGTGGACATTAACCCCCACTTATACAATCGCTATAGATGGTCTTTTGAGACATCTACTTATACAACCTCATACGTTTAGGGCGTTAGGAGGTTGCACACGGGAACGAGAACACCCACTACTTGCTAATATTTGATATTGCTTGCTACCTGCTTAACTCTGGTGAGTTTCATAGCCCCTTTTTAATTGTTTTAAATTGTTTTGGGGGAGAATACATACATACATGTTTTATACAACTGTCTTTATATATGTTTTATACAACTGTTGTTGTGCAACTATTTTTATACAACTGTCTTTATACATGCTTTATACAACTGTTGTTGTGCAACTATTTTTATACAACTGTTTATAAACAATGGGAAACAAAGGAAAACAAAGGATAGCAAGGATAACGCATGAGTGAGACCATAATCCAACAAAGCCCTCGCACATCGTAGTTCGTTAATTTTGAAGCGTGAATATTATTAGATAGATCTATCGGGGATTGACACCCCCGTCCGGGTTAGGTTGCTCTAACTGGTCAAACGGACGCAGTATTATTTGTTTAAACGAGTGTTCCGGATTAGACACTTGTCGAGGTAACAACAAGGGTTAAGCTTCGAACTATGAGCTCATGACGCAAAGGATAACAAATGAAAACAAAGGATAACAAGGATAACAAAAGATAACAAAGGTTAACAAAGGATAACATGATACTTTTTACAACTGTTTTCGCATTCGTGCAATGCAAAAGAAATCGTGTGTTTCATACTTATGTTTTCAGCTGTTTAAACCTATGAACTCACCAACTTTATGTTGACCCTTTTAGTATGTATTCTCAGGTTTACAGACGCAGTAGGACTACCTACAGGAAACAAGACAGTAGGATGCTTTTGGGAAGCATAGCTCGAGTCGCATATTTTCAAACAAGAGATTTAATTGCATTCCTATATTTTATAGTTATAACTATGTAAATCTGCTTATATCATGCGAACTCCAGATGCTTTTGTAAACATTTAACTTATGGTAATGTAACTACTTTTCAAACGTCTCATGTAGAGGTCGTTTGCTTCAATCTTTGTGTTGTGATATTTAATTTGGTCGGTGCCCCCGTGACAGCTCCCACTTCCGCTGCCACGTGTTTTGGGGGTGCAACACCTTGATCTTCCAAACCTTTTGAGGTTTGGATGGTTGCTTGTTAACGTTATTGAGCTTATCATGTTTAACTTTGTTTGGCTCAATATTGTTATTCTCAGAAGTAGTTGGTGGAACTGCCGAACCTCTCATAGATTTTTTAGAAATTTTTTGAGAATGAGAGGTTCGTGGATCTCACCTTCGACCATACTTCTTAGCATGCAACGGGCATTGACTAATCAAATGACTTTGTTTCTTGCAATAGAAACAAGATCGTTGCTCAACACTATCATGAGATTGAGGTATAAACCTTTGAGCTCGGCCAAAAAATGGATGTTGTTCAACCTAGAAACTCTAATAAACAATTCAATAAGCTTTGAATAATTATTGAGAAGTTGCGGAATCACACTCAATAATATTAAGAAGATCAAGAATTATAACAATTTGTAATACACAATTAATATCAAAAGCTTAAATCTTATTAATGATATAAGACGAATACACTTTTAGTATTAGGGTTACAGAAAACCTTGAAGCTGCGTAAATTAATCTTAACCTAATCTAGGTCTAAGGATCTCTATTTATAATGCATAGAGTTCTACACAATCTCTAGTTATTATGGTATTCTAATCTATCCCATAAATAACTCTAACCGACTTATAAGTTTACACCAACAGTGGCTAATACACATTATAACTAACAGTGGTTAACTTGTACAAAAACCAAATACATATATCCAACAGTGGC
The DNA here is from genome assembly GCA_963422505.1 of Pseudognaphalium luteoalbum. NCBI lineage: Eukaryota > Viridiplantae > Streptophyta > Magnoliopsida > Asterales > Asteraceae > Pseudognaphalium > Pseudognaphalium luteoalbum. The sequence goes on from OY730196.1 coordinate 58,964,482, forward strand.
AGCCTTCAATACTAGCAGTGGCTAGTTCTTCAATTCTTCTAACAGTGGCAGTCAACAAAACTAACAGTGGCAAGTCTTCAACACTTGATCAATTTTGCTCAGATCCCAACAATCTCCCCCTAAACTTGATCAATCTTGCATTGCATTAAGTTTCTACATTCAACTTCATTCTTTTGTAGAAGATTTAGAACCTTTTGAATTTCTATTTATCTCTCTTATGGTACTGATTCATAATTCTGTAGACTATATCTTTGCTCTTGGAATTCTTCACAACAACTTGCAATTTCTTTGCAATCAATTGCTTCAACAATACTATACTAAGAAAATAGTCTCTTTCATCCAACATATAGATAAATCTTCCATTTCTGAGAGCTATAAACTGCACACCTGCCCTAACAAAATGTCTCCAATTACCTACTGCTTCAGCACATAAAAGCAATTCTCCATATAGCTCAGGCTCAAACATCATCTGTATCAATTCCCAAACATGCCTTTCAAGACTAGCTTTAATATTTTTCACATCCTTTTCTAAGCCAATCTTATACATATCATATACATCAAACCTGTTTACTCTTTTAAGAATATCTTGCATTGACTTATGAAAACTGACAACACCATTTTTCCTTTCAATCCTAATTTCATAAGTGACTGCATCAGTCTCTATTAACACTGCTTCCCACTTGATAATCTCAGAGTATTCTTCACCATCCAAATTGATGTTTTCTGATCTGTCAGGCTTAATTATAACCATCTTTTCTAATATTTCCTCATCCCTATCCAAATCACACACATTATCATCCATCTCCTGTAATTTAGCAAAAGATCTTCTAACTCCTTCAACCTTCAATCTCAATCCTTTTTCCATCTCAAGCTCTTCATCAATCAGATCATATCTTTCGTGTAATCTTCTCTGAATTTCTGCATCATCTTTCCTTTTCTTTTCTAACCTTTTCTTTGCTTCAGGATTGACAAAAGGATTATTATCATACAACTGTTGCAATTTTTCCAGTGACATTTTCCTTAATTGACCTGTAGGAATCCTATCTCCTCTTAGCTTACACACCAGATCATTTTTCAATTCAGCCCTTGTTGGTTTCTTTGCTCTTTTTCTAGCAACTTCTTTTTCCAATTTCTCTTTCTTCTCTCTTTCAATTTTCTTCTTTAAAGCCACTTGCAGAGGATTACCCTTTTTCTTTTCTTCATAAGCTTGATACACAGTATCATCATTTAACCCCTTTGCTTTCATATTTGCATACACTCTGCTAGCTTCTTTGGTCATCTTCACAATCTGAGCATTTTCAAGCATAACATCCACTTCATCAACTTCAGATGTAGGCACTGACCTCTGAGTAGGCACTGACCTCTGTACCTCAGGTGTTTTGTTTTATGTTCTTACCCTCTCCTGCTCATCCAATTCTGCTTGCAACCTCAATGCATATTCATGATCATGCTCAATGCTCCTTTGTACTAGTTTGACCTTTGATTTTGTCTTTTCTACCAATTTACCCTTACCTTTGTTTATTGGATCAATCTTTGGAAGCTTAGAATCAGGTTTGTCCACTCTAGTTGATTCTCTGATAACAAAAGGCACTTCTAGTGTTCTAGCAGTGGTTGGTGTTCTAGAAGTGGTTGGTGGGTTTGTAGTAGTTGTAGCAGTGGTTTGTTGAGTAGGTTTTGGAATTGTGGTAGCAGTGGTAGACTCTGTATGAACAGAGGTAGTCTTAGCAGTGGTAGCCACCTTAGCAGTGGGACTACTTGACTTGAATTTTCTGATCTTTTCCATCTTTTTAGCTTTGATACTGAACAATGGCACTGATTTCTTCCTACCATATGTAAGTTTAGGATCCGATCTTGGCTTTGACTCCCCCTCTGCCTCTGCATCATCACCATCACCTTCCATATGTTCAGTTTCTATACTTACCAAATCATCAACTGGTTGTACCACTTCTTAACCATCTTCTACATCAATAATCACCTCTGTTTCACCATCAACCCTCTCCACAGTCTTTTGCATAACGCTTTCAACAATCTTAGTCTGCATATCATCTTCCAATACTTCAGTGTTAGCATTAGACATAGCATCTGTTTCACCCACAACCTCATCTTCATTATCATACATACAAACATTATCATAGAACTCCTCCTCTGCATTATTCTCCCCCTTGTTGGAAGTGTTCTTCACCAATAAAGCTTCTAAAACAGCAAGCCTTTCTTTGAGATCATTAATTTCTTTTTCCTGCTCAACAATCTTAGCAGCCTGCTCTACCAACTTAGTATCTTGAGCTTTATTCACCTTCTTTTCTTTCATCAATCTCTCCCAAATTTTATCCACAGCCATTGTCAATTGTACATTCGTCAATTCAATGTAAGTACTAGCCTCCTCATCATCAGAGTGTGATCTCCTAGATGAATCATGGACAAAATCATCTTTTGCCTCATGCCTAGCATGATCAACAGAAGTCCCCTTTGTCTTGATACTGGGACCTTCACCTGCTTCATTACCCTTAGGTTCAGCATTAGAAGTTGCCTCTGGTTGGGTCTTATTTATGTTACCACTGCCCTCCTCTATCAGTGGACTAGTAGGAGTAGTGGCAGCCCTTCCAGAATGACCACCCATCTCCTGTGGGGTCACTTGCTGTGATGAAATTTATGGCTGAGACAAGTGAGCAGCAGGAACCTCACTTGCCTATTTTTGTTTCTTTTTCTTGGGCTGTAAGTGGGTAGGTTGTTTGTTCCCTTGTTTTCTTTTAGTACCCCCAATTGGTGTGTGTTCAGACTCAGTTGGTACTACTGGCCTGCCACCAATTGGTTCAGATGTAGTTGGTGGTACTACATCTGTGGTGGAAGGAGCAGGAAGCATTGTAGAAAACAATGTTGTTTCCTTCCCAGAAAACTTCTTATTGGTATTCTTACTCATCTCCGTAAATGTTCTAGCAGAAAGAGTACTAACACCAATAATAAGTTCTTGTGCAACTAAATCAGGGATTTGTTTGTTTAAAATAACTTGCACAAATCTAGGATACATAATAAACATATCCTTTTTCCCTTTTGTAATATTTCTTATCATGCCTTCAAGGATGTATTTTGAAAAATTAAATTTTTGACCCTTAGCCAAACACACAAGTGCATAGGCTATTTGGGTGCCAAATTCATTGAAAGCAGTTCATTAGATAACAAACAGTGAAGAATTGTATGTATTAAAAATTTCCATTGAGGACTAAAGAGTGATTTAAAAAAAGTAAAACGTGTATAATTACCCTCATACCCCATTAATCGAAGATTAGCATACAAATCTCTGTCATCAATAGAGGATATACCTGCAGCATCATCAAGAAGAAGTACTTCTCGAAGAGAATCCTCAGATATCACCACCTTGGATCCGTGAATCGTGGACACCACTTGATTTTTTCCCTCAATCACTTCTAATTTGGCATTCTTCCAGAATTCGTTCAAATGACCCCTTGAAACCCTTGGAGATACGGTAAGCGCATGAAAGATATAACTCGAACGAAGAAATCCACAATTTGTGTGAAATTTTGCGCCGATGAGGGTTTAATCAGAAAGGCGATCATATTGTGTTCTTTATAAACACTTAATGTAAGATCAGTTGAAGAAGAAGCCATTACTGTTAAATTGATTGTAGTAGAAGTGAGTGTTTGAATTGGAGTTTAATCGGAGTGGTTATGTGTGAAAAGAAGAAAGCGTAATGAAAAATTGAAGTGTGTCAAGTTTATATACTGTTAGTCATAAAAACAGAGTCAAGCCCTAGAAAAATGACTAGCAGTGGCATTGCCCAACATAACTAACAGTAGAAAGGTATGATAAAATACCTTAACAGTGGCAAACGTTCAATTTTTCAAACACTCAAAGAAAGTACTTAGAAAGCTAACAGCAACTAGTAGCACTAGCAGTGGTGTAACACCCTCCAATTTAGGACTTTTGATTAGTGCCTAAACTACTTGTAATTTCATGTATTTAGTTTTGTATTAATCTAAATACATGAGACTTTTGTGAAAATTCTTACACGCGTACGCGATTCGTTGAAATCGTACACTTACCAAACGAACGAGGTCCGATACAATTTAGATTAGACGTTGGTGAAAAAAACTTTTAAATAATGTGGACTTAACCAAACAAACATTATTTGCTTTAAAATATTGTGAAAATATATTACACGTATCTAGTATCGTTTAAAACACTCCGAACGCGATGAGAGCACATGAAACGCGCCTAACAACAGAAAGTAATTCAAGTTATATTTTTATAACTCATTATTAAGTATTTTTGTAAAATACTTCGGCTAAAAATATTTCAGATACACTTTAACATATAATGCGAAACAACATTTAAACAACTACGGGATTTAACCGACAACGACTCGTGATATAAAATTCAGAAACACAAAACCGCGAGCCGAGACCCAAATGGGTCGGCTCAGACCCGCGGACCCAAACTCTAAATGACCCATGACCCAACCCTTTTAATCCCTTTTTCCCTCCCCACTTCACCTCACTTTACACACACACTTACACCTACTTTCTCTCATTTCTCTCCCTACTAAATCTCTATATCTCTCTCTAAAAACTGAGATAACAAGAACATCATCACCATAATCGTTCATCATCATCATCAAGACACAAGCAAGAGGATCATCATCATCATCATCATCATCTTCATCTTCATCTTCATCTTCTTTGATTTTCGATTTTGTTGGTAAGAAGCTTTAAAAACTCTTTTAAATTACTTGTAAAGCTTTTATTTACATGCTAGAACGTTTACTCAACGAAGATTTGCCCAAAAACCGACTTGAAAATGCATTTTTAAAGTTAAATATTCGAGCAGCTCATCCTGCGAACCGAGATCTGTTCGTCCTGCGAGACGAACCCAAACTGCGAACCGAAACTGACCTGCGAACCGAAATTGACCTGCGAACCGACCCGACCTGCGAACTGAACTGCGAGTCGACTTGCGAGTTGACTTGCGAGCCGAACCTTATCCTGCGAACCTGTAACACACAACATTTTTTTTTTTAAATAACAACAATAGTTCGGAAGCGTAAACTATTTACATTATATAAAGGATGACATAAAGTCATCTACCAAAAGTATTATTTGATTATTTACAAACTATTCAAAATGTATCTGAGATATATATAATATCTAAATATTATCAGAGTAGTTATGGTCAACCCCTTCCAAGTACTCCCTGCCCAGTTCCTTTCAAGTCAAACCTACAAGGAGTAAACAACGGGATTAGCACGAAGCTAAGTAAGTAAACCTGTTACTAACAGTTTGACTTAGTTCAACATAAATAATTATCAACAAGTATCACATAGTCTCAACATCATCAAGAGGATCGGTGGTCCTTGTGGCGCCCTCAGACCGCGGTGGCCCACCAAGCGACACTTACTACCACTGCAGGCCTTTACAGTGATTTACCGATAAATGTTTGCTACCTTTAACCAACATAAGTTCCGTTCACAACACATGTTTACAAACCCTATGATGGTTAACCTGTAGCCACACAGTCCAACCATTGTTGACCTCTATATCAACTAATGCCCAAAGGCGACTCATCACACATTTCACTTATACTTCATCAGTCAATAATCAACAATCAACATTAATAATAACAACTATGTTCATTTGTTGTAACCAATTATGTTACAACCAATTCATACTGAGAGTACAAGTCCACTCACCTGTTCACTTCAGTCCACTTACTCAGTTGACTAATTTACTGAGTTCTTGGTGTATCTGTAATCACCACAAAACACACAAGTCAATAACTTGTCATACATCAATAACCTTATTTGAATCATGATATTATACAAGTAATCACACAATCATGAATATATATATATATTAACTATGCACTTGTGAGTATAACACAAAATGAAAACTGATTTGAGCCTGTAGCAGATCAAAGCCGATCGGCTTGCCTTAGCCGATCTGCTTCTTCAGTACATTTTAAGCCCTTTTCTCCTGACCCAAGTTCTGTTGTAAATTAGCACTAACCTAGCAGATCTGCTAAACATAGCCGATCGGCTTTGAATGATTAGCAGATCGGTTTAAGATAGCCGATCGGCTATCCTGTCCAAACCCAGAAACTCAGGTCTGTTCATCAGTTTACAGCACGAACCTAACTCACAAATTTTCTCAATTTTCACCTACTAACTCATACAACCAATAATTAAACTGCAAGTAAACATTATACTACTTCTAACAACCTCAAACAACATTATTTAACAACACAATTCATCAATCACCTCACTTTTCTCATTCTTGACCTAACAAGTACAAGTTCATCAAAATCATCATTTACACTAAAAAGGGAAATTCAAGATGATGATAATGATACCAATAATCTGATAGTAACTTCAAATAGCATCAATTAACATATATATATATATATATATCACACAAAGAATCAATCAATTTCATCAAGTTCATGTTTGACCTAACTAGTATTGAAGTTCATAAAAATTCAATTACTTACATGATGATGATGATAATAGCAAGAAGAAGATGAGGACAACAATAAGAAATCCCAACCACAAACAAGCTCAAATCTTAACTTCTTTTGATTGAAATGAGTTCTAGGTTTATTATTTTTTTTTTTTTAAGTTATCACTTGAAGAACTGAATTTGGGGAAAGTTAGTATGCAGAGGTTAACACCTCATCCATAGACCGACTCTAGTAGTTTTAATTATTATATCCGTCTTAACTCTATTGTCTGGAACCTAAATACTAATTGCGAGAAAACTATTTTATTGTACTGTCGATTAAATTAAATTAAAACAACTATCATTTCACTAGTCACAATAATTCCTGAGATCTATTTACCTTAGTTATAATTCGAAACATATATAAAACACAATATATATATATAAGCAAGGAAATTACCAATTTGCCCTCAAGCCACAAATGCGGGTGTTACAGAACCCAACTCGGTTCGCAGCCTACTGCCTTGCGAGCCGAACTCAGCTCGCACCGCGAACTTAGTTCGCACCACTATTTCAGTCCGCAACCAGACTTGACCAATTTCCCGAATTTAAATTCCAGATGCGATTTTTAATAAAACAAGGTAGTAGAAATAAAAATTCCAGATGCGAACCCAACTCGACCCCAGCCAGGGGCTCTGCCCCTTGGACCCCACCAGGGGCTGCCGCCCCTTGGACCCCGCTACCAGGGGCGCTGCCCCTGGACCCCCGTCATCCAGGAACTTATAAATACTTTTCACACTAAGTGTCAGACACTTACAGATAATGAAACCTGATACAACGATACATATAATAATAACACTTTTGGATTATTATTACAAACCGTCACCAACGGGCCATACTTGTTTTTCAAAACTACAAACGAAATACTAAACAAACACTTGGACATTTCCTAGTTGAGTGGACAACTAGCATGGGTGATCTTTTGAGATACCCACTTATTTGATTACTTGTTTACTTACAACCTTGTGCTTTTCGGACGCCAGAAGGTTGCAGGGTTCTGAGAACCGATACACGGACTTACATCCGCTTTACCTGGTGGGTTTCACATACGTACTTACAAGACTCAGGTGAGTCTTACAGCTCCACTTTTACTGTTTTATACATATGGGGTGAGATACATTGCTTACTTTTCTTGAACACAAGTACGAACAACTCATTTTACTATACGGGATTGCATGAGTTACTTACTTTTACTGAAGTCTCTCCATCATATATCGTTAGTTATGGACTTAAGCGCGAACACTAGTTAATGGATCCATTAGGGAAATGACCCTCCCCGCCCGGGGTAGTAGCGCTACCACGAACTGTACCGTATAAATGGGCGACTATTATTCGTTACTAATGCTTGCTCAGTTACGAGCATGTCACGGGAGCAACTTATTACTTACGTGTTAAGCTTCGATTATGAGCCTCATGGCAACGGTATAACTTACTTACTTTACATTTGTGGGATTGCACATACCTGATTTATGCCTGCGGGCATTATTGATGAAATCTTGTGTTCAAATACTAATATTATTTATAAACTTGTGAGATTCACCAACATTCGTGTTGACCTTTTTAGCTTTGTATCTCAGGTACACATCCGGAGTAGGATTCCCTCAGAATACTAGCTAGAGTTGCATGATTTCTACACTGCATTTAACGGAGATCCTTAGGAAGATTTCGTCCCCGAAATCTCACTAGACTCGAATAAATGAGGGTATCGTGAGCGCATACTTGATTCAGTTTCCCAAGTAAGGTTTTCTCCCAAACTATGTTTCCATTTAACCAAAACCATCGGTATTTCTTTCTTACGTAATTTAGTCACCTTTCTATCACATAACACAATAGGTTCCTCTACTAATTTCTGACTAGAATCAATTCTAAGGTCTTGTAATGGAAGAATTTGGGATTGATCCTTCACATTACATTTCCTCAGATAACAAACGTTAAAAGTGTCATGAATACCCGATAATTCAGAAGGAAGATCTAAGGCGACTGTCTGATCATTAACTACCTGTCTAACTCTGAATGGACCAATATACCTTGGAGCCAATTTTTCACGTTTTCCAAATCTGATTACACCTTTCCATGGGGAAACTTTCAAATAAACTAATTCACCTTCTACAAAGATAACGGGTCGTCTACGTGGGTCAGCATACTGTTTCTGTCGATCTCTAGCAGCTTTCAGTTTCTCACGAGCTATTTTAACTTTATCCGCTGTAATTTGTACAATTTCAGGACCAACAAATTGTTTTTCTCCAGCCTCTAACCAACAAGTAGGTGTTCTACAACGACGTCCGTATAACATCTCATATGGTGGCATACCGATACTAGAATGATAAGAGTTATTATAAGCAAACTCTACCAAAGGTAGATGAGAATCCCAAGAACCACCATACTCTAACACACAAGCTCGCAACATATCTTCTAAAGTCTGGTTAGTACGCTCTGTTTGACCATCTGTCTGAGGATGATATGCCGTACTGAGATTAATTCTAGTACCCAATTCTCGCTGTAAACTCTGCCAAAACCCAGAAATAAACCTGGAATCCCTGTCGGATACAATAGATAATGGAATCCCATGCCTTGAAACTATCTCATGAATATACAATTGGGACAACCGAGTCAAAGAAGCAGTTTCACTGGTAGCCAGAAAATGAGCACTCTTGGTTAATCTGTCGACAATCACCCAAATCGTATCATTACCTTTCAGCGTTCTAGGAAGCTTAATAACAAAATCCATAGTAATATGCTCCCATTTCCACTCAGGAATATCAAGTTGTTTCAAGGAACCATACGGTTTCTGATGCTCTGCTTTAACCTGTGAACATATGTGACAAGTTTCCACAACCCGTGCAACATCGGTTTTCATCGTAGGCCACCAATATAAAGGCTTCAAATCATTATACATCTTTGTACTTCCGGGATGAATAGACAACCTAGATTTATGAGCTTCTAACAATATCAAATCTCGAAATCCCCCAATCAATGGAACCCAAACTCGAGACTGAAAAGTTTTCAAACCTCTAGAATCATCAACTAACAAATCCTTTCGTTTCAACATAATTTCAGATTTCAAATTAACATCCAATAAGGCTTCCATTTGGGCAACTTTTAATTTAGAAATCAAGTCAGAAGAGATTTCTAAACGCATAAAACATACCCGATTAGAAGATGACTTTCGACTCAACGCATCTGCTACCACATTAGCTTTACCTGGGTGATATCGGATTTCACAATCATAATCTTTGATTAACTCCAACCAACGTCTTTGTCGCATGTTTAAATCTTTATGTGTAAACATATATTGCAAGCTCTTATGATCAGTACATATCACGCATTTAGTGCCATATAAATAGTGTCTCCAAATTTTTAACGCAAATACAACAGCTGCAAGTTCCAAATCATGAGTAGGGTAATTCTTTTCATGAATTTTCAATTGACGAGAAGCATAAGCAATTACCCGATCTCTTTGCATTAAAACACATCCCAATCCAGCGTGAGAGGCATCACAATAGACAATAAAGTCATCAGAACCATCTGGTAACGCTAAGACTGGGGTCTGGCATAACAACTGTCTCAAAGTTTGAAAGGCTATTTCCTGTTGATCATTCCATTGAAATCTAACATTCTTACGTGTCAATTTGGTTAAAGGACTTGCAATCTTAGAAAAGTCTTTAATGAACTTTCGGTAATAACCCGCTAAACCCAGAAAACTTTTAATTTCAGAAGGAGATTTAGGTGTATTCCAATTCATTACTGCTTCAACTTTAGATGGATCAACTTTTACCCCATCACTACAAATTATATGCCCTAAAAATTGAACCTCTCTCAACCAAAATTCGCATTTTGAAAATTTAGCATACAGATGTTCTCTTTTAAGAGTTTCCAAAACAAGTCTCAAATGATGTTCATGTTCAGATTCAGACTTTGAATAAATTAAAATATCATCAATAAATACAATCACAAACTTATCAAGGAAAGGACGACATACTCTATTCATTAAATCCATAAACACAGCAGGAGCATTAGTCAATCCAAACGACATAACTAAAAACTCATAATGACCATATCTAGTGCGAAAAGCAGTTTTGGGAATATCCTCTTCACTAACTCGCACTTGATGATAACCTGATCTCAAATCAATCTTAGAAAAATATGAAGATCCTTGTAACTGATCAAATAACTCATCAATTCTAGGCAAAGGATATTTATTCTTAACTGTTCTTTTATTCAATTCTCTATAATCAATACACATCCGAAGTGTACCATCCTTTTTCTTCACAAATAAAACAGGAGCACCCCAAGGAGACGAGCTAGGTCGTACAAAACCCTTATCTAACAATTCGTGGATCTGAGTCATCATTTCACAAATTTCAGAAGGTGCTAATCTATAAGGAGACTTAGCTACAGGAGTGGAACCAGGAATCAACTCAATTTGATACTCAACTTCCCTAACAGGAGGTAAACCAGGCAACTCATCAGGGAAAACTTCCGGGTATTCAGAAACCACCCGAACATCAGATACTGTTTTCTTTTCTAACTTAGCATTTACAACATAAGCCAAATAAAACTCACAACCCCTAGCTAAATATTTTCTAGATCATGGACATCACTGAAATACTACCCACTTTACGTTCTCCTCGAGCCATTACATATGACTCCTCGGAAATAGGAAGTCTTATCATCTTTTTGTGACATTCAATATTGGCTTTGTTTTGACTTAACCAATTCATGCCCAACACCACATCAAAACTAGGAATAGGTAATAGGAGAAACGAAACAGGAAAGTCATGACCTTCTATAGTAATATTAGCTCTAGTTACCGAAGTGGTAACGGGAACCACTTTACCATTTGCTACTTCTACCTCAATAGGGTTCACAATCGACGAAGGAGTCAACTTTAACTTTTCACGAAATTTCACAGACATAAATGAACAATTTGCACCAGAATCAAAAAGCACACGTGCTGGTACAAAATTAACAAGAAAAGTACCCGTAATGACGTCCTCAGTGATGACAGCTTCATCAACAGTCATTTGAAATGCACGACCGGTAGCGGATGGAGGATTTTTCCGCTTTTGGCTCGAAGAAGAGGAACCACCACCCATACCCGATCCCTGTTTCCTGACTCCAGGACAATCACCAGCTCTGTGACCTTCTTTATGACAATTCCAACAAACCGGATTAGGATAAGTGCAATCTTTAACTAAATGTCCCAATACCCCACATTTAATACACCTCGATGTCTGAAGAGTACAAGGCCCGGTATGTTTAGACTTGCATCTAGTACAATAAGGAATATCAGAGGTAAAACCACTAGAATCAATCTTCCTGTTAGACTGAGTACCCTGCCACTTTTGCTTTCCTCGACTTGAAGAATCACCCCGTGGCTTCTGTTGAAACTTTTCTTTATTTTGTTGTCTCTTGGCCTGAATATCATTATCTACAGATCGTGCCAAATCAAAAGCTTGAGGAAGTGTACCTGCTAGTCTTACCGTGGTACGATAATCAGGAGGTAAAGTCTTTGCAAAACGATCAATCTTATTTCTATCAGTTGGGACCCACTGTTGTACAAATCTCAACTTCTCAGAGAATTGTCTGATAAGCTTATCAATGGACATCTGATCAGTCTTCTGTAAATCAAGAAAATCTTGTCTAACACGTTCAAGATTAAACTCTGAGCAATATTGCTTACAAATTTCAGCATGAAAATCTGACCATCTAATAGTGCTAATCTGTTGTGGAGTCAACGGTGCAGTAATAGAATCCCACCATGACATAGCCTGACCCTTCAACAATTGCACTGCATATTGCACCTTATCTTCTTCTTCGCAATGACAAGCATCAAGTTTTCTCTCAACATCCCTTAACCAATCTAAGGTAACAGTGGGATCAGAACTTCCAGCATAATGAGAAGGACCACTAGACATAAATGTCTTCAGAGAATAACTTTTCCTTGGTTGTGGTAACTGTGAAAACGTAGGTATCTGGGAACCAGAAGATCCAACAGTAGAAAACGGAATAGAAGTCTGAAATCCATAACTCTGAGACTGCTGCTGAGGAATATACGAAACAGATGTAGGAATTCGAAAAGTAGATGTAATAGGTGGAACTGTACTCTCAATATGCTGTTGACCTGAAGTCTGACGCTGAGAATAATCAGTCAATTGCCTTTGCTGTTCTAATACCTGAGCCTCTAATCGCATAATATATTCTTGATCTGTTTCTCCACCAACTGAATGAGATGTACCCTGATTATCTGGAGGTGCACCTGTCTCTGAAGCATGATTATGGGTAGGGTCAGGTTACTCATTCTCAGCCATTCCTGTTATCACAACATATCTCGCAATTTGTTAATTGTTAGTACTAATATACTAACCAATCACAAGTTCATAGCTAATCCCCATAACTTGGAATGTTGACCAATACCACTAAGTTTGGGATTGAACACTCTACCGCTGCTCAATTCACCCAAACATATGCTCTGATACCAATTTGTAACACACAACAATTTTTTTTTAAATAACAACAATAGTTCGGAAGCGTAAACTATTTACATTATATAAAGGATGACATAAAGTCATCTACCAAAAGTATTATTTGATTATTTACAAACTATTCAAAATGTATCTGAGATATATATAATATCTAAATATTATCAGAGTAGTTATGGTCAACCCCTTCCAAGTACTCCCTGCCCAGTTCCTTTCAAGTCAAACCTACAAGGAGTAAACAACGGGATTAGCACGAAGCTAAGTAAGTAAACCTGTTACTAACAGTTTGACTTAGTTCAACATAAATAATTATCAACAAGTATCACATAGTCTCAACATCATCAAGAGGATCGGTGGTCCTTGTGGCGCCCTCAGACCGCGGTGGCCCACCAAGCGACACTTACTATCACTGCAGGCCTTTACAGTGATTTACCGATAACTGTTTGCTACCTTTAACCAACATAAGTTCCGTTCACAACACATGTTTACAAACCCTATGATGGTTAACCTGTAGCCACACAGTCCAACCATTGTTGACCTCTATATCAACTAATGCCCAAAGGCGACTCATCACACATTTCACTTATACTTCATCAGTCAATAATCAACAATCAACATTAATAATAACAACTATGTTCATTTGTTGTAACCAATTATGTTACAACCAATTCATACTGAGAGTACAAGTCCACTCACCTGTTCACTTCAGTCCACTTACTCAGTTGACTAATTTACTGAGTTCTTGGTGTATCTGTAATCACCACAAAACACACAAGTCAATAACTTGTCATACATCAATAACCTTATTTGAATCATGATATTATATAAGTAATCACACAATCATGAATATATATATATATTAACTATGCACTTGTGAGTATAACACAAAATGAAAACTGATTTGAGCCTGTAGCAGATCAAAGCCGATCGGCTTGCCTTAGCCGATCTGCTTCTTCAGTACATTTTAAGCCCTTTTCTCCTGACCCAAGTTCTGTTGTAAATTAGCACTAACCTAGCAGATCTGCTAAACATAGCCGATCGGCTTTGAATGATTAGCAGATCGGTTTAAGATAGCCGATCGGCTATCCTGTCCAAACCCAGAAACTCAGGTCTGTTCATCAGTTTACAGCACGAACCTAACTCACAAATTTTCTCAATTTTCACCTACTAACTCATACAACCAATAATTAAACTGCAAGTAAACATTATACTACTTCTAACAACCTCAAACAACATTATTTAACAACACAATTCATCAATCACCTCACTTTTCTCATTCTTGACCTAACAAGTACAAGTTCATCAAAATCATCATTTACACTAAAAAGGGAAATTCAAGATGATGATAATGATACCAATAATCTGATAGTAACTTCAAATAGCATCAATTAACATATATATATATATATATCACACAAAGAATCAATCAATTTCATCAAGTTCATGTTTGACCTAACTAGTATTGAAGTTCATAAAAATTCAATTACTTACATGATGATGATGATAATAGCAAGAAGAAGATGAGGACAACAATAAGAAATCCCAACCACAAACAAGCTCAAATCTTAACTTCTTTTGATTGAAATGAGTTCTAGGTTTATTATTATTTTTTTTTTAAGTTATCACTTGAAGAACTGAATTTGGGGAAAGTTAGTATGCAGAGGTTAACACCTCATCCATAGACCGACTCTAGTAGTTTTAATTATTATATCCGTCTTAACTCTATTGTCTGGAACCTAAATACTAATTGCGAGAAAACTATTTTATTGTACTGTCGATTAAATTAAATTAAAACAACTATCATTTCACTAGTCACAATAATTCCTGAGATCTATTTACCTTAGTTATAATTCGAAACATATATAAAACACAATATATATATATAAGCAAGGAAATTACCAATTTGCCCTCAAGCCACAAATGCGGGTGTTACAGAACCCAACTCGGTTCGCAGCCTACTGCCTTGCGAGCCGAACTCAGCTCGCACCGCGAACTTAGTTCGCACCACTATTTCAGTCCGCAACCAGACTTGACCAATTTCCCGAATTTAAATTCCAGATGCGATTTTTAATAAAACAAGGTAGTAGAAATAAAAATTCCAGATGCGAACCCAACTCGACCCCAGCCAGGGGCTCTGCCCCTTGGACCCCACCAGGGGCTGCCGCCCCTTGGACCCCGCTACCAGGGGCGCTGCCCCTGGACCCCCGTCATCCAGGAACTTATAAATACTTTTCACACTAAGTGTCAGACACTTACAGATAATGAAACCTGATACAACGATACATATAATAATAACACTTTTGGATTATTATTACAAACCGTCACCAACGGGCCATACTTGTTTTTCAAAACTACAAACGAAATACTAAACAAACACTTGGACATTTCCTAGTTGAGTGGACAACTAGCATGGGTGATCTTTTGAGATACCCACTTATTTGATTACTTGTTTACTTACAACCTTGTGCTTTTCGGACGCCAGAAGGTTGCAGGGTTCTGAGAACCGATACACGGACTTACATCCGCTTTACCTGGTGGGTTTCACATACGTACTTACAAGACTCAGGTGAGTCTTACAGCTCCACTTTTACTGTTTTATACATATGGGGTGAGATACATTGCTTACTTTTCTTGAACACAAGTACGAACAACTCATTTTACTATACGGGATTGCATGAGTTACTTACTTTTACTGAAGTCTCTCCATCATATATCGTTAGTTATGGACTTAAGCGCGAACACTAGTTAATGGATCCATTAGGGAAATGACCCTCCCCGCCCGGGGTAGTAGCGCTACCACGAACTGTACCGTATAAATGGGCGACTATTATTCGTTACTAATGCTTGCTCAGTTACGAGCATGTCACGGGAGCAACTTATTACTTACGTGTTAAGCTTCGATTATGAGCCTCATGGCAATGGTATAACTTACTTACTTTACATTTGTGGGATTGCAAATACCTGATTTACGCCTGCGGGCATTATTGATGAAATCTTGTGTTCAAATACTAATATTATTTACAAACTTGTGAGATTCACCAACATTCGTGTTGACCTTTTTAGCTTTGTATCTCAGGTACACATCCGGAGTAGGATTCCCTCAGAATACTAGCTAGAGTCGCATGATTTCTACACTGCATTTAACGGAGATTCTTAGCATTATCTTTTGTATTTATTATGATTATGTAATAGAATCTCCCGCTATACGCGCGAACTCTAGGGAACTTCATTTTGTAACCAAAAACTCTATGTTTCTAAACATTTTGGGTATGGAAATGTAACTATTTTTCAAACGTTGCATATAGATGTCGTTTGCTTTATCTTTGTGCTGTTGATATTTGATTAGTAGCACCCCAAAACTTGATTCCGCTGAACAGTGATTTTGGGGGTGTTACAAGTGGCAACCGACCAAGGTAACCAAAGCTTAGTACTAGCAGTGCCAAGCACTTAGATTTATAAGAAAACACAATTTTTTTTTATTTTTTTTATCAAAACAAATAAACGAAAATATGTTAGTTCCAGCAGTGGCCATGTCTTCTGACAGTAGCTAGGAACCTGCATAGTGGTTAGCTAAAAAACAAAAACAGTGGCTGTAATATACACAAGTTTACAAGCAGTGGCAACTTTATAAGGAGCAGTGGCTAGAATGTTCTAACAGTGGTACCAACTGAAAAACAATTGAAGGCTAGTAGTGGTAAACACTTAGAACATAAAGCACTGTTCTTTATAAAATACCACTGTTAGTATCTATTCTAATACCAAACATAGTTTAAGTTAGATTGATCATTCCAATACTGGTGACCAAAAATGTAAACCTTCCCACATGGAAAGCCTTTGTGAAAAGATCTGCATATTGATTATCAGTATGATTTTTAAAAATTTGGATCAATCTCTTTTCATTGCAATCTCTTATGAAATGATATCGAATTTCAATATGTTTGGTCTTAGAATGCTTAACAGGATTGTTAATGATACTAATTGCAGAGTTATTATCAATATAAATAGGAGTATTTAGAAAAGTCATACCATAATCCAGCATTTGATTCTGAATCCAAAGTACTTGTGCACAGCAGCTTGATGCAGCAACATACTCTGCTTCTGCTGTGGAAGTGGATACAGTGGTCTGCTTCTTGCATTGCCATGACACCAATCTCTCTCCTAGAAATTGACAACCCCCTGATGTAGACTTCCTATCCAGATTCTCACCACCATAATCACTATCTGTGAACGCCATAAGTTCAAAGGAAGAACTCTTGGGATACCAAAGGCCCAATTGTGGTTGACCCTTTAAATATCTAAAGATCCTTTTTACTACATACAAATGTGATTGCTTGGGATTTGCTTGATATCTAGCACACACACACACAACAAACACAATGTCTGGTCTAGATGAGGTGAGATACATGAGTGAGCCAATCATAGATCTGTAAAGATGCACATCTACATCCTCCCCCTCAAGATCTGCATGTAATGCCTTGTGTGTCTCCATTGGTGTGCTAGCTACTTTAGCATCCGTGTAACCAAATCTATCCAGAATGTCTTTAACGTACTTGCTTTGATTGATGAAAATGCCATCAGTCCTCTGCTTGACTTGAAGTCCCAAAAAGAAAGTAAGTTCCCCCATGGAAATCATCTTGAACTTCTGATGCATTAACTTCTCAAACTCCTTGCATAATATATCATTAGTAGAACCAAAAATGATATCATCAACATACACTTATACAAACAAGATATCATTGTGAACCTTCTTGGTGAACAGTGTTTTGTCAATGGTACCTCTTTTAAAACCATTCTCCAATAAGTAAACAGATAGAGTTTCATACCAGGCTCTAGGTGCTTGATGCAAGCCATATAGAGCCTTATCCAATCTGCATACTCTATATGGATACTTGGGGTCTTCAAATCCAGGTGGTTGACAAACATAAACTTCATCATCAATTGTCTCATACAGAAAGGCACTCTTGACATCCATTTGATAGACTTTAAATCCATGATATGAAGCATATGCCAAGAATAATCGGATTGCTTCTATTCGTGCAACAGGAGCAAACACATCATCATAATCAATACCTTCTTCCCGTGTATACCCCTGTGCCACCAACCTTGCCTTGTTCTTGATTACTATACCCCTTTCATCCTTTTTGTTCTTAAAGATCCATTTTGTGCCAATAGCTCTTTTTCCCTTTGGTAGATCAACTAAGGTCCACACATTCTGTATCTTAAACTATAGCAATTCCTCCTGCATTGCTTCAATCCAACTGGGTTCTTTTAGAGCTTCCACTGCCTTCTTTGGCTCAGTTTGAGATAAGAAACATACATATAAAGAGGTATGGAGTTCCTCTTCATTGACCTTGGTCTGCTGTCTAGTTTGCACAATAAAACCAACATCACCAATTACTTGTTCAAGAGGGTGATCTCTATGGATAGTGTATTTAGATGTAGGTGTTTCATGTATCTCAGTTTCCAAATTGGTATAATTACCATCTTGTCCAGACCTTTCACTTGATGCCTCTCTTGAAATCCTTTTTGACAAAGAAAGAGAACCCATATAATTCAGATAATCTATCTTCTCCTTCTACTTATCAAGTTGTTGTCTAGTATTCTCAGGAAAACCTTCCACATTCTTTGAAAGTTGTTGTGTTGGACTCATCTCACTTTCTTCTTCACTGTCTTCCATGCTTTGTCTGTCAGATTCAACAAGCTTAATGAATGGTTCATCTAATTCTTCTGACTCTAATCTCTGTGTTGACTTTGACTGATCAGTTTCAAACACTTTTGGGGGATCAGGAGACCATATTGAAAATAAAATGTATTCCACTAAATCTTTCTTCTTTCCAGATGACATTCCTGAGTCAGATGTACCACATTCATCACTTGTTCCTGCATTTGTACCTGCACTAGAGTCTACAGTTGTATATCTAAATGGAGAATTAAGTGCATCAATATCAAACAAAGACTTTGGACCTTTTCCATCTGGATTAGTGATATTTTCATTAAAAGTGATGTTCATTGATTCTTCTATCACCCTGGTCCTTTGATTGAATATCCTATAAGCCTTACTTTGAATGGAATAACCAACAAAGATACCCTCATCTACCTTGCTTTCAAACTTTCCTAAGTGATCTTTGGTATTTAAAATGGTACAAGGACATCCAAAAGATTTTAAGAAACTAACCAATGGTTTGTTCTTAAACAGCAGTTCATATGGTGTTTTGTTATGAGGATTAACAACTAGTACCCTATTCTGAACATAGCAAGCTGTGCTAACTGCCTCTGCCCATAAGGACATAGGCAATTTTGCATCAGATAACATAGTTCTAGCAGCCTCAATTAGTGTCCTATTCCTTCTTTCTGCTACTCCATTTTGTTGAAGAGTTCTAGGTGCACTAAACTCTCTCTTAATACCTTTAACTTCACAGAATTTTTCCATCTCATGATTTTTAAACTCTGTTCCATTATCACTCCTGATGATTTTAACCTTTTTATCCAATTGATTTTCCATCTTAGTTATAAATGATCTAAGTATTTCACCTGTCTCATCTTTTGATCTAAGAAAGAAAACCCATGTAAATCTAGTGTAATCATCAATAATGACAAGGCAGTAAGACCTTTTCCCCATACTACTTATATTGGTTGGTCAAAATAAGTCCATATGCAATAAGTGTAAGGGTGTGCAGTTGGTATTCACAGTTTTGGACTTAAAAGAAGTTTTGTGTTGCTTTCCCTTTAGACAAGAAACACAATGATCATCACATGAATATACCTTTTCAGGAAAACCTCTAACAAGCTTGTTTTTGACAAGTTTATTAATGGTTTTATAATTCACGTGACACATCCTTCTATGCCACAGTTCAGATTCATTTAGACTTGCTTTTAAAATAAGACAGTTTAAATCAGATTGAGGTGACATGTTTGCTAAGTCACACTTATATACATTATCTTTCCCTGGAATTCTCATTAAAATCATGTTCTCTGGTATCTTAAATTCCTTGGACAAGATAAGATATTCAGTGTCAGTAAAATAGACTGGATTCTTTTTATCTGTGATTTGACTCACACATAGCAAATTGTACCTCAACTGTTCCACAAAGTACACATCATGAAAACTTATCTTATCACTTTGCACTGTTCCTTTTCCTGTAATCTTCCCACCTTTGGGATTACTTCTAAATGCTACATATCCTCCATCAATTGATTTGAAGTCCTGTAGCTTTCCTTTGTCTCCATTCATGTGCCTTGAGCAACCACTATCAACATGCCATAAGCTCTTTGGCTTGCCCTGCACAAACATCAAAAAGAGAATTAGTTTCTCTTGGGAACCTAAACCAATTTGGTCTTGGGTTTCCCATGTGCATCATTAAAATTAACTCTCTGGAAGACAATTGATTTTGATGCAATGTTAGATTTGGAAACTTTGGATGTAACAGTGTTCTTTGGTTTCCAAACCCAACTAATTTCAGACTTAACAGTGGGAGTTGGCCTAACAGTGGTAACCCTTAGGCTTGTGTTAATTATTCTAGCAGTGGTAGCCATACTTGGTGTAAACATTCTCTTGGAATTTTTAACACTAGCAGTGGCTACATGCTTAACAGTGGTAGCACTTCCCACTATATTAGTCCTTTTACCTCTGTTGGCTTTGTTTGGTAATATCACTGCCGCATTCGTAGCAGTGGCTGCAGTTGTACCACTGTTAGCCGTATTCTTCATCCTCTTGACAGTGGCAACATGATTAACTTTTTATTTAAAATTTTGTTTATTAATCATGTTTGCTGCTGTCCATAATGGTTTCACAACCCTAGTGAAATTCTTAGGATTGTGATAACAATCATGTTGAAGATGATTGGTTTTTCTACAGATATAACAAGATTTTTCTTTTACCAATTGAAAATTTTGCCCCAATCATCTTGAAACCATTTGGTTCCAATTTCTTTGATTGCCTCTTGGTGCAGTTTTATTAAAAGGTTTTGGTGAAGAAAATCTTGTTTTGCAATCACAATTAATACAATTATCATTCAAATTTGTCATAGATTTTGACTCCTGCTTAATTGTTTTACTAACAAATTCTAGACCCTTTATAGACTTATTAGTATTGATCACTTGTTCTATCTGTTGTTTGGCCTTTTCTTGAAACAATCTTTTACCCTCTTCTAGTTTATCAACATTTAGTTCAGAAACTAGACCAGTTATTCTTTTACTACTTTCAGATGATGAATGAGATGATTTATTTGTTGAGAAACTCTCACTTTCAGATAGATCACTATTCTCATCATCTTCTTCACTCCAATCACTAATTTCAACTTTATCAAAATCCAAATCTTCTTTTAAACTCTTAACTGGATCAGCCTTTTTAACATCATCATTCATTCCTTCTTTAAGAGAATTGATATCAATATCAGTTTTAGAAGGAAAGTAGTTGTTGTTATAAGGAGGAGGTACATTACTGTACCCTAACCCAGTCTTAAGCTTATCATGAATCTGTGAATTGATAAGTTTATTGACACTTTTGGATGCATTATCTAAGTTACTTACATTAAGTCTTATGCTATCTCTCTCACATGTGACTTCAGCAAGTTTCTTAGTTAACAAATCTACCCTATCTTTAAAAGTGTCTCTTTCCCACCTAGCGTATGCAATGTCATATTTAAACTGTGTTTCATTGACTTCATATGCATTTATCTGTTTCTCAAGATTTTCAATTGCTGCTATGGTGTGTTTACTTTTGATTTCCCATTGTGTTAGTTCATCACACACTTTCTGATTATGATCCCTATAATGTTTAACAGTTTGTTTACAAACAGCAGAACGTAATTTGTTTTGTACCTTATAAGGAATTTCTGACTTCTTGTCAGACTCGGCAATGGCCATGAAGCACCGATTCTTTACTTCATGCTCTTCTTGATCACTCCAGTCCCATCCACATCCATCCACAGAAACAAAAGCATTTGATGAAGCACTCTGAATTGGTACATTCTTTGTTTGAACCACATTGCTTCCAGTTCTTTGTCCATTACCACTACTATTCTGTTCATTCTTTGGACTTTTGCATTCCCTTGCAAAGTGTCCCATCTTATGACAGTTGAAGCATTCAATCTTACTCTTATCAAACCAACTAGCATCATTCCTTTAATATGCAAAGTTGTTCCTCCCAGTTCTCTGCATAAATCATTTTGCCCTCAGAGTGATTAAAGCAATTTGCAATTTAATATCCATCTCTTCAAGATCATCTCCATCAAATTGTTCTAAGTCTTTGTTAGTAAGTGAAGAGTTCACGTTACTAGCAAAGAAAGATTCCAATATCTGATCATTCGAGCAGTTTGATGATGATCCATATCCTCCTGCAACATAAGTAGAGCCTTTGTGACTTGGCTCTGCTTTAGTTCCAGCCATAGACATGAAAGCAGCATTGTTGTTGTTGTTTCCAGAACCCTGCTTCTTGCTTTCCACTTCAATTTCAAAGTTCCTAAGATCATTATAGATATCTTCAAGCTCTTTTGACTCTAAATCTGCACTTTGTCTCAACCCAACTGTGTAGATTGTCCATTCCTCACCCAATGACCTCAAAAACTTTCTGTTTAAATCATCCTTATCAATTTTCACTTGATGATTCTCCAGATCTCCTACTAACTTTGAAAACCTGTCAAAGGTTTGAGTCAAAGTTTCTGATTTTGCAGAGTTAAAGTTCTCATATTGCTGTTTTAAAAGAGATCTTTTATTCTTTTTGGTACTGTCATTACCACCAAATCTCTTTTCAATAGTTTCCATAAGAACTTTAGCATCCTGACATGCTTCAAACCTTCTCTGGTATTCATTAGGAATAGATAATAACAGAGTACATAATGCTTTATACTCTATTGATCTAACTATTCTTTTTGCTTCCGAAGTTGGTGGTGGTCTTGCTTGTGCAACACCATCACTATCAAGTGTTACTGGAGGACCATTAACAACAACTTCCCACATCTAATAATCTGTGAGAAGCATGTATTGTCTGATCATGTTCTTCCATAGATCAAACTCGTCAGGCCTAAGCATGTGAATCTTAGTAACCTAGATTTCCTTCATTACCTTCTGTTGCCATTGATTCAATAATTTTTTTTTGAAAATCAATCAAACAGTAATCCTAGATCTTCCTGTATTCAAAGCTTAACTAAAGCTCTGATACCACTTGTTCAACCCAGAAACTCTAATAAACAATTCAATAAGCTTTGAAATATTAATGAGAAGTTGCGGAATCACACTCAATAATATTAAGAAGATCAAGAATTATAACAATTTGTAATACACAATTAATATCAAAAGCTTCAATATTATTAATGATATAAGACGAATACACTTTAAGTATTAGGATTACAAAAAACCTTGAAGATGCGTAAATTAATCTTAACCTAATCTAGGTCTAAGGATCTCTATTTATAATGCATAGAGTTCTACACAATCTCTAGTTATTATGGTATTCGAATCTATCCCATAAATAACTCTAACCGACTTATAAGTTTACACCAACAGTGGCTAATACACATTATAACTAACGGTGGTTAACTTGTACAAAAACCAAATACATATATCCAAAAGTGGTAGCCTTCAATACTAGCATTGGCTAGTTCTTCAATTCTTCTAACAGTGGCAGTCAACAAAACTAACAGTGGCAAGTCTTCAACACTTGATCAATTCTGCTCAGATCCCAACAGATGTGCTGAACAGGTACACTGATGTGTACAAGCAGAAGTTGAACCTTGAGATTTATTTTGAGAAGATTTTTTATTAGATTTGTAATTATCTGGTTGAGAAATCTTCTTTGTAGGTTCAGCCTTGGCTTTACCTTTCATTTTATAAATCTCATCATAACCTTCACTGGTGAAGATATGATGGTCGTTGGTTACATTCTTCTTTTTCAAATAACCGTATTCTTCATCGGTTATATCCTCAATCTCAATTTCCTCCTTCAAACTTATTGGAGGAATCGACTTATCAACAGGTTTCTCAGACATGGAAACTACAATAGGCTTAATAGGCTCAACCTTAGTTTCCTGTTTCTCAATGGATTCATTAGTCTTGGGCTTAAAAGGCTCAGCCCTGACATCAAGCTTCTTAACTGAGTCAACCTTATGAGCCTTCAATTTTTCAGGCTCACAAGTCGATGCCTTAACTGGATCAGGCATACTAGTTACAGTTTTTTAGACTCATCTTTAACATTTTCAGCCGTATCTTCTTGATGATACTCTGTTGGTGGTGGGACTTGATGAAAACCTAGTCCCTCCTTCCCAACCTCAGGCCTACATATCCTTACTTTAACAGGTCTAACAGGTTTTATATCTACTTGAGGAACAGTAGGTACAAAATCTTTGATGATTTCTTGTTGAGGCATAGGCAGATAATCTTTTGGAGGTGGGACATGGTGATAACCAAGTCTTGCCTTACTTTTAGTATATGTCCTTTGTTTTTGAAGAATTTCATCAAAGACGAGAGAGGACGTCGAAAAATTTGATAGTTTCCGATTTAAAGTAAGAACTTCAGCCTGTGAATCAACAAGTTCCTTTTTAACAAAAGTTAGCATATCTACATAACTTCCTATTTCATCTTGCTGTTCAAAAATTTTGGCTTTGAGTTCTTTCTTCTCTTCAAAAATAGCATTTAATTTCTTTTCAGACGCCTTATAACTTTCTTTTAACATTTCATTATTTTCTGTTAATTGTGAGATAGTAGCATTAAGGCGTTCGTTGTCCTCTCTACACCTATTAAATTGGTTAGTAAGTTTAATGCATGAAACATAAGATAAAGGTGTGACATCTATCTCATGAACCTCAGCCATTAGTGCTGTGTTTTCTTCTTCATCATCAGCTGCATCTGACCAGCTGTTGTCCCATGGAGTTTCTGTCAGCATCAAAGTAGCTGACACCATAGCTTTCTCTTCTGCCTTTGTTTGAGAAGGCTTGGTAAGACCCGAAGGTGGTGTCTTATTCTTTTCACACTCACGAGCAAAGTGTCCATAGTTCTGACACTTATAACATCTCACCTTGCCTTTATTAAAACCCAAGCCTTTTTCACCTGTATTCACAGAGGTTCTCCCAGTTTTCTGCAAGAAGTTCTTTACCCTCCTTGTTAGCATAGCCATGTTCCATTTTATATCTAACCTCTCTAATTCCTCTTGATCAATTTGACCAAAGTCTTCATCAGAAAAGTCACCAGCAGAGGCCAAAAATGCTGAAAACGTAGAAGAATAATCTTCACCAGAAGACATGCCCGAACTTTGAAAGTAAGTACCACCTGATAGAATACTTGTAGATGCATTTCCACTAGCATTGCTAGCGATAAATGCGGTACCTGTAGACTTGCTTGAAGACACAGGAACATCTACACCATATAGCTTTGGATTCTGGAGATGGGAAGTGGCCTTGGTCTCCTTTCTTTGCATCTCAAGAAGCTCTACCTCAATGTGACCTATAAGATCTTCAAGCTCCATGTCCATGATATCCTCATCTCTTTCCATCAAGAGAACCCGAGTATGCCACTTCTTAGGAAGTGAATCAAGAAGTTTCTTGTTCACATCATTCCGTTCCAGGGTTACACTTCCCTCCATTAATTCAGTGACCAATTGGGAATATCTGCTACACTAGTCTTCCAATGATTCATCCTGAAGCATATCGAAAACCTCGTACTGCTTCTTGATCAAATCAATCTTCTTATTCTTGTATTGATCACTACCACCACATTTCTTTTCAAACGCTTTCCAGAGATCATAAGCAATCTTATGTTGCCTCAATTGTCTCATGATAGGTTGAGGCAATGCCATAGTGATTGCAACATGAGTTTTTTTTCCATATCAAAAGCCTTACGTTCCTCAGGAGTCATTGATTTAATTGACTTTTCAGGAACTGGGCCATTAAAGACTCATGTTCTTAGAGGACGTTCATATCTTTCCTCTAAATATATCATCATTTCAGGATCATTGAGTCCAACATATGACTCAAAGCGTTGACGCCAATCAGAATAACTCATTCCAGGCATATACATAGGAGGTTTGTTTCCGGAGCCGACCTCATTATTCTGTTTCAACATTGCTCCAACTGATTGAATAGAATGTGCTGAAGATGATGCCATTGTAAAGTACCTGCAAAACAATCAAAGATACAAAGAACAAACTGTTATGCGACACAAGTATATGTCGCAGAAAGATTAAGCGACAGAAAGATTATGTCGCTGAAGAAGCTAAATTCCAAAGTGTCTAGCGACACAAAATTTATGTCGCAAAGAGATAGCGACGGAAGAATACTGTGTCTTATGTTGCAAGCTTATGTCGCAAGCTTATGTCGCCTAAGTGAAGGCTTATGTCGCAAACCAGAATAATCTTGAGTCGCAAGCTTATGTCGCCTATTTAAAGGCTTATGTCGCAAATCAGAATAAGCTTGAGTCGCAAGCTTATATCGCCTAAGTAAAGGCGTATGTCGCAGTAACCCTAGTCGCGACACAAAATTTATGTCGCAAGATTGTGTCGCAGAAACGGCTGAGCAGCGACCAAAAAACCTTAAAATCGAAATTTTTTGGTAACCTAACGAAAATTCACGAATGGAGGACGAATAATAAACCCAAAATCTTCCAGAAAAGCCAAATACCAACTTTGAAGCACCGTTTGTTGAAGATTTTAACCAAAAAACAAGTTGTTTTTCCCGAGAAACGTATTAAAATGGATTCAATAACGCCAAATCCTTAGATTTTGTCTCTGATACCACTTGTAGTACCCCTGTAGTCAGACCTAACTAAACCCAAATATCCAATCCAAGTGCGTAATCCAAGAATTGAATATATAAACATTTAACATATTAAATAACACAAACACAAAGTATATTAATACTCAATTGATTATCAATCAGATTAACTTGAATATCCTGAGTACAATATGCTCTCACAATACCTAAATTCGTCAACCCTCACAACTGAGCCGAACTCGACTATTTATACTTAAGACCTGATCTGATCTATGCGACACAAGCTGTGTCGCCAAGGCGACTCATGCGACACAAGATGTGTCGCCAAGTTAACTATTGCGACACAAAGACCTTGTGTCGCCAAAACACAACTAACGTAATTACATATCAAACGCATTACAGACTTAGACCAACTGACAGACACACTAAGATGCACCAACAGATGCTAACGTGAGCCACTTTTCACTTATAAATAGCAGCCCCTAAGCCTCATTTGAACACACACTCAAAATACACTCCTACATTCTAATACATTCACATACTCCTTTTCCATTTCCACTTTCTCACTCTAGAAATTCTCTTATAGTCTAGGATTATTGTAATTAATCTTCGGATTAGTATAGAGGCTAGAACAAATGTTAGGAGGTTTGAAGATTCATCTTTGTACGTGTAAACGAGTGGTCAATCATAATAATACGCTGCTACGCATTTATTTCCGGGTGATATCTAAACCTTTATCATACTAGTTTTATTCCATATTTTAAATATGTGTTATTGCTTGGTATGTGATATATTTGTTGCCATGAATTGCGAGTAGTTTATTATTGTGGTTGTTGATGATGTAGATAATTATAAGTAAAGAGATATGACGGCCCCTATTCGACTGTTTATCCGATATAGTACTGGAAACGCTTTGAGGCGGAGTACAAATATATGGAAGTCGGTAAACGACCGAAGGTAGTTATATCTCTGGAATCAGCTCTGGTTTAATAGTTGGAATAACGAAGGGGTAATACAACTTCACAACTAACTGGTATATCCTACGAAAGTCAAAACACTATAAAATGATGTTCGTGAAATACGTTAAGATAAAATAGGAATTAATAACCCTTGTAGCGCTAAGACTTTATGAATTCAAGTTTAATTTATGGATTACCCTTTTTGGTTATCCACGTGACTACAACCTAGTAATTAGGACCTGATCAACCTTAATTATGGTAAGTAGTTATATGTGCCCATGACATGCAATAAGTAAGATACACTGAAACCACTCGTTGTATATATTAGGCTTACATTTCTGCACTGCTTTACATTTAGTTAGATAGAGTGTCACTTTCACTGTCAATTACTCTCGACCGCATGTTGATGTGCGAAACCGTGGAACTACTACGTAAAGTACACTGTCTATCATTGAAAGGCATGGTCCGCATATGAAACACGTTTTAACAAACTGCGAATAATCCGGGGATGTATAACTGTTTGAAAAGGAGAGATTTGAATCATAAGTCGAAGTAACTAGAGCTTAAATGAATGATAACAGGATTTCGGAATAAGATCAAAGTCGTAATCTATAAAACACCAAATCTTATAAAAATTGGCGGTCTAAACATACAAAGTTATTAATCTGCATGCTAATAGAACAGTAACCTATCTTAGGAGTTAAGAATGGTCGGACCTATGAGACGATACGCTACTGATTCATGAACCTCAGCATAAAACCAAAATAGGTTGCTTACCTTTCAACTAGATAAGTATTTGAAGTTTGCGTATTGCTCCGATCAGAATCATGATAACCTAGTTCCTAGTGACATACCAATGGGAAATCGAGTTGGTAGGGTTCTAGAGTTTACGCCTAGTAGTTTGGTGGCCACATTAGTATCATCCCTATTTATTCTGTCATCCCGAAATATTATTATCGAAATCTCAACAATCACATATTTATCTTTATCTGCTTTCATGTACTTTAATTTCCTGCATTTTAATTACTTGTCTTTAGTTTAAAACCCCCAAACTACCTACGTTGTTCCATCCTAGATACTTCCCTACCGAAAGTGCCAACTTTAATTGCTCACACATTTGGATTCATAGAACGATCTTAGGTTATATTTACCGCCTACTAACCAGAGTAGGTAGTACATATAATTTAATCTATGCTAATTATAAATTTTAAAACCCCTGTTGGCGCCCGATTAGTTACCATCAACGACACCGACGCTTTCGGGTGCCATCATCCACATACTTATTAAATCTCATACGTTTAGGGCGTTAGGAGATTTCTGTTTAGACTTGGGCTTTAGACTTTGCTAGCACTCGTACAACAAAAATGGTATTTATGAAACAACATTTTCATACTATAAACGTGATAAAAACTTGTTTGGTAAACCGGAGAACGACCGGTACTTCTTATGTAAATGCCGGAGAACGACCAGCAACGTATTTTAGTGCCAGAGAATGACTGGCCAAGTGGACAGGAGAATGACCCGTGCGTCTTTTGACTGGAGAATGACCGGTATTGTGTTTCACTGGAGAACGACCAGCAGTATTTATTGCCAGAGAATGATTGGCCGAGTTTGGACGGGAGAACGACCTGTGTGTCTTTTGACCGGAGAACGATCGGTACTGTTTTGGAAACGCTGGAGAACGACCAGCAACATATTGCAAACGTTATTTTGGGTAACATCCCACGTAAACGGTATTTTGGGTAACATCCCACGCAAACTGTATTTTTGGTGACATCCCAACCGAACTATACTTGGATAACATTCCACAAAACGTTACTTAACTATTATGGCAATAACTATTTGTGAACGTATTTGTTTCAACAATTGTGCTTACAAACTTGATTCAACTATTGCAAACATAAAACCTGTGATTTCACTCAACCTCGTTGTTGACTTTTACTATGTTTTTCAGGGAATTACTAAAGTGATTTTAGTCATATTTACGAAATCTACTTTTGTAAACTTAATAACTTTTACATTTGTATGATTTAACAAATCGTAAACCTTGTAACTATTACATTTGGCATCTTAATATATTATATTCTGTTGTAATCATAAGCTCTGATACGTATGCATGTACTGTGTATTGTGGCACTCCCCATACTTAACTAAATGCTTCCGCTAAACTAAATCAACGAATTTTGAGGGTGTTACACATTCAAAGCTAGACTGGTGGCAAAGGGTTACACACAAAGATATGGTGTAGAATACAATGAAACTTTTTCACCAGTGGAAATGTTGAAATCCATTAGAATACTTATTGTCATAGCTGCGTTTTATGACTATGAGATATCGCAAATGGATGTAAAGACTGCTTTCCTAAATGGTAAGCTAACTGAGGATGTGTTTATGACAAAACCTGAGGGTTTTATACATCCTAAGTATCCTAATCATGTGTGCAAGCTTCAAAAGTCCATTTATGGACTTAAGCAAGCTTCTTGTAGTTGGAATCTTTACTTTAATGAGAAAATCAAAGAATTTGGTTTCATTAGAAGCGAGGATGAACCATGTGTCTATGTTAGGTCCAGTGAGAGCGTTGTAATCTTTCTTATTTTTATATGTCAATGACATATTACTCATTGGAACGATATCCCGACATTGAAAGATGTCAAAGCTTGGCTAAGGAAATGTTTCTCAATGAAAGATATGAGAGATGCAACGTACATTCTGGGAATAAAGATCTATCGTGATAGATCTAGCAGACTAATTGGGCTAAGCCAAAGTGCATACACAGATAAGATATTGAAGAAATTCAATATGCATGACTCAAAGAAGGGATATGTTCCTATGAATCCTGGTTTGACATTGAGCAAAGCTCAATATCCTACATCTGATAAAGAAGTAGCAGTAATGAGTCGTATCCCATACGCTTCGGATATCGAATCGATCATGTGTGCCATGATATGCACTAGGCCTGATGTATCATATGCTTTAAGCATGACTAGTCGTTATTAGGCCAAACCTGGGAAGCTCATTAGATAGCAGTCAAGAACATTCTGAAGTATCTTAGGAGGACTAAAGAGATGTTCTTGGTCTATGGAGGGAAGGATGAACTGAGTGTGAAAGGATATTCCGATGCTAGCTTCCAATCAGACAGAGATGATTGCTCCTCGCAATTAGGGTTTGTGTTTACTCTAAATGGTGGCACAATTACTTGGAGAAGCTCTAAGCAAAGTACCATTGCAGATTCAACAACAGAGTCTGAGTACATAGCACTCAGTGAGGCTGCTAAAGAGGCCATGTGGATAAAGAAGTTCATCGGGGATCTAGGTGTAGTTCTCACCTTTAATGATCCCGTTGAGATTTTCTGCGACAATGAGAGTACGGTTGTCTTAGCTCAAGAACCAAGATCTCAAAAGCGCACATGACACATACTCAGAAAGTACCATTATGTTTGTCAAGTTGTCGCTATTGGGACATGTTTGTGTGACAACAGTTCTAGCTTGTAATAGTGTTTAGTTTGTAATTGAGTTTTGTACATTGACTTTACTTTTGATATGAAATATATATTAGTTTGATATTAATATTTGTTAAACATATCATTGTGATTAAGGTGTTAGACAAATATAGAGATAAGCTAATATGATAAATGATATTAGTATTGTGTTTAATATATTTGTTATATATAAGTATACGATAAATATATAGACTGCGAAATGAAAGCTGCAAAGTGAACTGAGATTTCAGTTCGCAAGGCTGGCCTGCGAACCGAGTTAGTTCGCTGGGCCAATAAGGTTACGAACCGAGTCAGTTTGTAAAGCCCACGACCTGCGAACTGAACCGAATATATTAAGGTTTTTGATTTAGAAAAACATGAACGAATCATAATCTGTGAATTTTGGCTTCTGCAATAAACCCTGCGAAATTCTAAGTATATTGTGCTTGGTTCTTGATAGGTTAATACTTTTGACAATCAAGATTAAAGCTAATAAACATTCTTAATCACGAATGGATCGTGATACTAAAGTTATACCCTTATAACTAACATAATCTTGTTATCGATCCATAGAACTAGGGATTTACAATTGGTATCAGACCTTTAAGGCTTAATACGTTGTGGTTCGAGGTTATTGGATTAAATAACAAACAATTTTGGGCTGTTTTACGTAAGTTTTACAACCAATAGTTATTTCTGGACATTTTTAGGTTGATTTACGTTCGAAATCTTCAGGTTTAAACGTAAAAACATTTAGAATTTTCATTTTTAGGGTTAACAGCCATATTTGCGAACTCAGACGTATATTGCTAGCCGAACTAAACTATGCGAACTGAGTTTTGCGAAGTGAGCTGTGCTTGCGAACTGAATTGAAGTTATGAGCCGAACTGAACTTTGCGAACTGAGATTTGCCAAGTGAGCTGAGCTTGCGAACTAAATTAGATTTGCGAACTGAGTTAGATCTGCAAACTGAGATTTTCAAAGTGAAATGAGGTTTGCGACTGAACTATCTGAGTTCGTAATTTAGACTAATTTTTTGTGTTTTTGAACCAATTTAAGATGTCTAATCTTAGCCGAATGATAGAGATGGACCATGAGGTGGAAAAATCAATTGTTCCACATAGGTTACTCACCCTTGATGACTATTATGGGTGGAGAGACCATTTCGAGTCCTGCTGTCGTTTTCATGACATTATGTTATGGGAGTGTATCACTCATGGATACACTGCTCCAACTCAACAAGTACAGGAAACTTTCAAATCTGTGGTTCTTCAATATAATCGTATAAATGAAGAACAAAAGGAAAGTTACAAAAATGAAAACCGAGTACATTCATGCATTAAAATGTGCCTACCTAAGAAAGTTAATCATCTGTTTAAATCCTTTCACACTGCTAAAGAGCTATGGTTAGCTCTAGAGTAGAGGTGCGATGGAAGTCCTCAAATGAAAGAAGGCAAAAAGGATCTATTAAAGAAACAATTTTTCATTTTAAGGCTTTAAAAGGAGAGGAACTTGATGCTTATATCACCCGGTTTTATCATCTTCTAAGTGAGCTCGATAACCATAAGATTGTGGTAAGTTATCGAGAGAAAATAAATAAGTTTCTTGAAGGTTTACCACAAAGATGGGAAATGCATGGAGTGATGATCAAAGATAATGAGGATCACTATGCATCTATGACTCTGGAAGATGCAATAGACAAACTTAGAGGTTATGCATTCACTAAGAAAACAAGGGATGCTGATGATGATCAGGTTCAAGATCCTAAGCTATACTTTGGTAAGGCTAGTCCCTCTGATGCATCTACAAGTTCTACTACTGCATTGTTAGTTGGTGATGTTACTGAAAACAATGCTGAACTTATCTCTGAAGATTTGTGCTATATTGCAGTTGGAAGTGAAAACAAAGCAAATCAACTGAGAAGTCTAGTCAAGAGCATCATAAGATTGGAGAGCTATTTCTGAAGAAGCTCTAATGGCTGAGATTATGGATGAAAAAAACACTGTTGAATCGACATCTTATATGCCTGAAGCTGAAGAATCTAAATTCCAAGTACCAGACATGCAAGAGAAGTCTAGTGAAGATAATGTGCTTTACATGGATTCAACTGATCATTTGAGTCCAGAAGACTTTGTTGCTCAAATGGTTGAAATCAACACTGATAAAAAGAGGGTATGTCTTGATACTCTTAGTCTTGCTGATCTATTTTACTTAGTCACTAATTTCAGTCTCAGGTTAACCTATTTTCAGAATCCAGTTTGACTATGAAATCTGACATAGACACATTAAAAGGTGATGTTCGAATACTTAATGAGGACAAACTAGCTCTAAAAGCTAAGACAAACTTAGCTAGTAGAGATAGTGAATTAACTACATCTAAGTTACAGGTCTTAGAGCTTAATCATAAGTTAGAAAGTTATGCTACTTCTAAGCTGAATTTAGACTCAATGATTAGTACTACAAGAAGAGTAACTGATGGTACTGAAATAGGTTATAATAATGTAGCCCCTTCATTTAATGCTAATTACTCTAAAATAGTTGATTTAGCTATGCCTGATGTGTCCAATGAATCTGAGAAAATAATAACTGATAAGTCAGAGGCTCCACAGACAAAGCATCCTGTTATTAATGACTTACGATATGAAGACCATAATATAATATCAGATAATAAGGATTTTAAAGAACATATTCCTTCAGTGTCTAAAAAGCAAACTGACTTAGGGAAAGCAAAAGAGTTTGGTCATCGCAAACAGATGTCATGCTTTAGATGCCACCAAGAAGGGCATGTGGCTTCTTGTTGTCCAAATAAGAAGTCTGAAGCATTGCATAAGTCTGCAATTAAAGAAAAGTTAGTTGCTACTCCAAATGTGAATGTAGACAGGGTAAATCCAAGACCGCGTTTGACAAGTAAACCAACTACTAAACCTGTAAACATTTTGAAACGTGAGGGATCACATAGCATTTCCCATCCTACACCTAAACGGCCTTATGGACAAAATGACAATTCTTTCATTAAGCCAAGAGATAAAACACCGTCGAGGTTTTGGACCCCCAAAAGAAACCATAGTCAATATGAAAATGGTTTTTCTTCATTCTCACATGGGAGTAATAAAATTCAGAAATTTGGGAAAAATTCCCAAGGTTATGTGCCTAATAGGTTGTCTACTCACTCTCCTCAAGGCATATAACTGCTGATCATCAACAACCTCGGACATCTTTGAAAGTAACCAAGACTTCTGATGAGGATAGTTATGGTTATTTTAAAGAAGTTAAGATTGTTGATGATGAGCGACACACCAAGACCGTTATGGCTTGGGTCCTTCTTGATAACTGATCCTTTGTAACTGTCATGTGTAGGAGCAGGTTGTGAACGTAGATAGCTATTGGTATGTGGACAGTGGATGCTCAAGATACATGACAGGTGAAAGAAGTCTATTAAAAGACTTCAAAGGAGGATTGAGGCAGCGTGTTAATTTTGCTAGTGAAAAGGGTGGTGTAATAACTGGGAAAGAAAAAGTTTCTAATGGAACTTTAACTCTCGAGAATGTGAACTATGTTGAAGAATTGGTTCACAACCTAGTGAGTATTTCCCAAGTCTGTGATAAAGGTCATCCAGTACATTTTAATGAAAAGGAGGCTTTAGTTCTGAAGCCAGGATTTAAAATTCCTGAAGATTGGATATTAATGAGGGCACCAAGGAAGAAGGACATTTATGGCATAAACATGGGTGTTCCTAACACTTCAATGGTGTCAACATGTTTGTTATCCAAAGCTTCTGAAATAGAGTCACTATTATGGCATAAGAGGATGGCGCACCTAAACTTTCACAAAATGAACTATATAACCAAAAATGGTTTAGTTTTGGGTGTTCCACAAAAGCGTTTTGAGTTTGAAGACAAGTGTGTTCCTTGTAAGAAAGGAAAGAAGAACAAGAAAGCACACAAGTCTAAAACAAAAAACTCTATTAACTCGCCATTTGAACTGCTACATATGGATCTCTTTGGCCCAATAAGCAAGAGAAGCATAGGTGGCAAGTGGTATTGTTTAGTTGTTACCGATGATTACTCTAGATTCTCTTGGGCATTCTTTTTGGGATCTAAGGATGAAACTCCTAGAATACTTATGCAGTTCTTAGATCTAGTAGAGAATACTTATAGAACACGAATTAAGAGTATTCGTAGTGACAACGGAACTGAGTTTAAAAACTCAACTCTTAATGTATATTGTCTTAGTAATGAAATCAACCATCAATTCAGTGCACCATTTGAGCCACAACAAAATGGTGTTGCTGAAAGGAAAAATAGAACATTGATCGAAGCTGCTAGAACCATGCTTGCAGATTCAAAGCTTCCAGTCATCTTCTGGGCTGAAGCAGTGAATACAACATGTCATATTTTAAATAGGGTTCTTACGGTGAAAAGGATTAACAAAACATGTTATGAGATTTTGAACAATAAGAAACCTAACTTGAAGGGATCTGAACCCTTTGGAGTTAAGTGCACGATATTGTGAACACAAACTCAACCAAAGTTTAGTGAGAAGGCTGACGAAGGATATTTCCTAGGTTATGTTGCTAATTTTCCAAATAAGCGTGTCTTCAATGAAGTCACTGGACGTCTTGAAATAGCTTATAACATTGAAGTTATGAGCTATTCATACGATACTCATAAGGGATTGGATTGACAGTTTAATTACTCGGATCTCTTCAAATCATTTAACATTCCTCTCAGTGATGAAGTAATCAGTTCAGAATGTGATGACACTATTTATGTGGATGAAGAAATCGGTCTAATCCCTAGGTTGAATATTCCTATCACTGTTATCGAAGAGACTACTGTTGGCACTGAAACAGAGGATATCTCTCAAAATTCGGATCAACATATTGATGAAAATGTTGGTGAGAATAGTGAGATACCGCCTCTGGAGGAAATCAATGCTAATCTGGAAGATGAGTTAGTAGTTGAACCTGTTTCTACATCACGTATAAATAAGGATTATCCAACGAGTCAAATTATTGGTGATTTAAATTTAGGTCTAAGAACGAGGAATGAGTTATCTAGAAGTACTAGTTTGTTTACTTCTATAGCTGAAGCAGGAGAATATCAACAATATATGTACTCTTGCTTTATCTCACAAGAAGAACCAAAGAATGTACAAATGACCTTAAAAGATAACTCATGGGTGGAAGCCATTCAAGAAGAACTATCCCAATTCAAAAAACTTGAAGTTTAGGAGTTAGTTAATCTTCCACCTGGTGAATACCCGATTGGTACTAGATGGGTATTTAAGTTTAATAGAGATGATCGGGGAATCGTGACTCGCAATAAAGCTCATTTAGTGGTTCAAGGTTTTAACCAAGAAGAAGGTATTGACTATAATGAAGTGTTTGCACATGTTGCTAGACTTGAGGCAATTAGGCTATTCTTAGCTTTTGCAACACTCAAAGGAATTAAAGTTAATCAATTGGATGTTAAAAGTGCCTTTTTGTATGGCAAGATTAGAGAAAAGGTGTATGTTTCTCAACCACCTGGTTTTACTGGTTCGTCATATCCTTATAGAGTATATCGTTTAGATAAGGCTCTATATGGATTACATCAAGTACCCAGGATGTGGTATGAAACACTATCATCGTATCTACTTGAGAATGGATTTACAAGAGGATCAATTGATAGTACACTTTTTGTCAAGTGGAAGAAAAATGACTTTTTACTTGTACACGTATATGTTGATGACATTATCTTTGGATCATCAGATGAAAAGATGTGTCAAGAATTTGAGAAATTCATGAAGAAATGATTTGAAATGTCTATAATGGGAGAGTTGAACTTCTTCTTAGGATTACAAGTTGATCAAAAGAAGGATGGATTCTTTATTCACCAATCTAGATATATTGCAGAATTATTAGAGAAATTCAAGATAGATGAAAGTAGAATCTATCATACTCCCATTACAGTCAATCATGGACTTTGTCCCGATACATCGAGTGATCAGGATGTGGATCCTACTCTTTATAGGGCCATGATTGGATCACTAATGTATCTAACTGCATCATGACCTGATATAATGTTTGCCGTCTGTCTGTGTGCAAGATATCAGGCCACTCCTAAAGAATATCATATGCAAGTTATGAAAAGGATTTTTCGTTACATCAAGGGGAAGCCTAAGCTGGGACTTTGGTATCCTTCTGATGGAGTCTTAGATCTTGTTGCTTACACAGATTCCGATTATGGAGGATGCAATCTAAATCGAAAGTCAACAACTGGTGGATGTCAATTCTTAGGAGGAAGATTAGTGTCGTGGCAGTGCAAAAAGCAAACCTCAGTAGCCATTTCTACATGTAAAGCTGAGTATGTTGCAGCTGGCAGCTGTTGTTTTCAAATTCTTTGGATAAACAGCAACTGCGAGACTATGGATTAAATTTAAAAAACACTCCTATGATGATAGACAATGAATCAACGATGTCCATCACTAACAATCCAGTCAAGCATAGTAAGAAGAAGCATATTGATATTAGACATCATTTCATTCGTGATTATGCTGAGAAGAAGATGATAAGGTTAGTTAAGGTTCCGACTGCGGATAACTTAGCAGACCTGTATACGAAGGCTTTTGATAGAGCACGGTTTGAGACCTTGGTTCAGCTAAATGGAATGAAGAATGCAAAGTAACTAGTCTTCCAGTGGTAACTTTATAATTGTAATAGTTATTAGTATGTATTTCTATTTAAAAAAAAAGGTGGCGTATGGCATTCATTTGCTTGTTACCTAAGGGGAATTGCCGCCTAACAAAAATATAAAAACAAAAGTTTAAGTTTTTTTCTGCATAAGGGAAATGATAGTACTTTAGAAGAATAAGCTTGATTATAAAAAGTTTGAGTACCTAGTATGATGTGTTAGTAGGTTCATTTAAGTTTATAGCTATTTTACTAAGTATATATCTTTATTTATTTTATTATACACCTTTTTTTACAAGATATAATTTTTTATTTCCTAAAATCTAGATAGCTTCTTCATATGATATACTGGTTGGCAATTTATATAAAAATTTCTAAAGCTTTTAAGAAGTCTTAAGTTACATGGGTATTATCTGGTGTGACTATTATGTGATGTATGACAATTGTCTTAATTGTTGAAGGATAATATTTCAATGCACTGTGAATATGAAGAAAATGACAAATGGGATGAAAATTATATGGTTATTAACTTAGCTAATGATTTCTCTATTGTACGTGAGTACATACCTGAAGCTATTAGCTTGGTCAATAATCTCAAACCCGTAGTGCTCATACTAAGGGATCCTCTGTTGTATGTCAGTACAGACCTGGAACCACTAGTATCTTCACTATGAGTTTGATATTTGTCTAAATTTAAATAACATAAGGGTACTCTTGTACCTTAGTTAAAAATTTAGTGTTATGTGTTTTACTTGATTTCACAGTATATCATGTAGTGGAATACACTAGTTTATACTCATACTAATAATAATAAAGTATGCTTCGAAACTTGAGTATAAATTGCTTATGTGGATTATAATACCGGTAATCATTTGGAACTATCTAATAAATGATTCACAAATGTGAATAGGCTATTTAAATTATACTATGTGGATAAAGGTAACTAAGATAT
Organism: Pseudognaphalium luteoalbum; assembly: GCA_963422505.1. Taxonomy (NCBI): domain Eukaryota; kingdom Viridiplantae; phylum Streptophyta; class Magnoliopsida; order Asterales; family Asteraceae; genus Pseudognaphalium; species Pseudognaphalium luteoalbum. Next base: position 59,003,232 of record OY730196.1, read on the forward strand.
AATATTATAAATATAAGTATGTAAAAAGTAAAATAAGTGGTATTTATATGAACTTCTTGAGGTAAGTATACTAACAATCATATTAGACTTTAAAATATTAAGATTCTATAGCTTATTCTTACTAATATAATCCCTTAGCAAATAAAATCTTAATCTCCATAATATATATTTTTCAAGTTTCTTTATGTATTCTTATGGTGATTAATAAAAGGTACTTGATACCACTTTTTGTTTGTATATATTTATTTTCTCTTTATAATTTAAATTTTATCTTTTTGATTAATAAATTTTTTAGGTTATAATTTATTACCCCCATGGAATTAAGTTAAACTTAGTATTTAGTCATTCAATATTAAATAAAAGTGTGTAAAGCTAAGATGTAAATCATTTTACTCATTTCAGTTTATACTAAGTGTAAGATTCGCGTTTTTTGCTATCATTGTGAAGTTTGACGAGTCAAAGTTGCGAATTGAGACTAGGGTATAAAAGGGAACAGTGAGCTGCGAACCGAACTCACTTCCCCACACACATTGCGAGCTGAAACGATTGCGGTGCGAATCGATCGTATATTTTTTTTATATTTTCAATTTTTCGTGTACGAGGAACGCTTTTCAGTCTGTGGACTTTGTAGTATTTTTGATTACGCACATTTTGATGTATAATACACTTGATTTCACCATGTATTTATTGAGTAATCGCTCATTTTAAGTCTCGAAACCCTCGGATTATATATTCGTTCTATTAACTTATGTTTAGTGGGTTAAAGTCCATAAAACTTTAAGATTATATTACACGATTGATGTAGAACATGATTTAATCAATGGAGTGTTACAAAACTTCACGGATTTTCGATTTAATTTAAATTTCGCTCCGCAGGAGCATCTGTGAACTGAGATTCATCTCAGTTCGCAACCCGCTTATGCGAAATGAGTATTTGACTTGTAGACCTGCGAGGTGAATAAGTTCTGCGAAATGAGTGTTTGACTAGTTTGACTTGCGGACTCAATCTGTTCGCATGTTACAACTTTGACTTCTGTTGACTCGCACCCTTACGAGTTGAGAGTTCTGCGAACTGAACTCAGTTCTCGTTGACTTGTTGACTTGCTTTGCGAGTTGAGTAGTCTGCGAGCTGACTTGCGAACTTCACAGTTTGCGAGTTGATTTTTTTTAATAAAATGTGTATCATTTTCGACTTGCGACAAGTTATACAAGTTATTTAAATACACGTTTGCTACTTACGACATTTTTATGTTATAAGTTTGCAATGACTTAAAATTAATATTTTTTAGACTTAAGTTTATCAGTGAATATGTATTCATAATTTTCAGTCATATACTATTTTTATAAGTTAAGTAAATTATTTGGTCGAAAGACTTCCGACTCATTGCGTAGTCGTGCGGCGTGTCCCGACGTTATATCGGAGGTCAAATTCTCTAATATAACTTTTAGATGGATTCAACTTGCGAATTATAATTAACAAGTTAATTCCAATGTATACGTTTTCAAACTTGTGATTCTTATGTTTAACAAGTTAAATACGTATTACTTTTAAATGTTATATAATTATGGAACCTAATTGATAATTGAGTCAACTGTATTCAATAGGTCAATTAATTTAAGTAAATTATAATTCTCATATAATAATTATATGTCATTTGTGTAAGTTTTAAAGATATGGAAGGTATACAGTTTGCGAGTACTCACAGTGTACTTGTTGACTTAGATATTACGAGGAAGGGGGCACCGAGAGTTGCAGATTTTCTTACATTTTTGACAAGGTCTCGTATTTGACATGCCATTACTGCTTCTCCAACATTTTCTATAGAGATTCTCACAGACTTTTGGACAGACATTGTATATGATCCTTCTGTTAGTCCACCGGTGATCAAATCAACCGTGAGTGGTCATCCGATTACATTCTCTACTGCTGATTTGCGCAAGATATTACGTCTTGGCACAGAGGAGTAGGAGAACGGCCCCACAGAGTTTCCTGCGGATTTTATTAAGGGAGCTCTGGATAGGATGGGATATGTCAGCCCTACACGAGGTCGTCAGTTTCTGAAGGCCCTCGTCTTCGGGAAATGGCACTTCTTATGGCATGTCCTCATTACTGTTTTTGCACCTAAAAAGGGTGGATTTGACGAGATGCCACCGACTTTGATGTCTGGCGTACTATCCCCGGTTTATAACACACCATAGATTTTTTCATCTTATCTTTTTGAGAATCTACGTGCTCAGATCACTGGTCAGGTCGAATCGACCTTTATGTTATATCCACGTTTTTGTATGCTGATGATTCGACATTTTCTTCATGATCAACCAGCATATCAGCCCACAGCTTGTGTTGATACAATCGGGCTTCGTGGATACAATGCGACATTTGATGTCGATTCTCGTCGTTCTGAACACTTGAGACCACAGACGAGAGATCTTTTTGGATTTTTGATTAATCCACACTATGTTGCTCCACCTAACAATGGTTGGGAGAACGCTGTTGTAGGTGCTAGTCCACCTGTTGAGCCTGCTGCTGATGTGGTTCTACCTAAGGCACCACAGGAGCTTTTGGAAGAAGTCCTTATCCAGGGAGGTCAGCAAGGATAACACGTTGTGCATGAGATTGCTGCACAAGTGGTTCCAGATGTGCTGGGTCACCATGATGATGCCACTGATCCAGTATTACAGGCGATTGAGCAGTATGTTGCTCCAACTGAGGTACTTATCATATATCTTATGTATCTTATATATTTTTATATGATATTGAGACTTAGATGATCGAGCTTTAAGCTAATCATGAAGTCTGATTACCATTATAAACTGGAACCGGAGGATGTACACCTAGAGGTTGATAGACTAGGGAGTTCTAGACCTGACGGTGTACCTACTCAGGTATTATGATTTTTCTTGTATGGAACTTGTATAGTTGGGCTTAATGCTAATTATAAATGTTTTATATAATTCATACTCGGGATAAGAATGTTGGCCCCTCTGGTGGTCGGGATGGTGATACTTCTTCTAATTTTGATGATGATAGTACACCTAATCCTTTTAGACTGCTACCTAGTATGATCTAGCGAGGATCAAAGCTTGTTGTTGTTGTTGTTGTTGTTGTTGATCCTTTCTCTTGTGATGATCTAGCCAGGATAAAAGCTCAAAGAGAACTGCAAATCCAAGGAGGTCGATCCGGATTACAATCTGATTGATGAGCCTACTGATTCGGAGAACGAACAGACTCTCCGAACTTGACTATTGGTGATGGTTAGTTTTCTAATCTTACAATTAGTAAATGTTTCAGGTTATGTTGGAGTTGTAAAACTGAGACAGATTTTTCTGTGACAGTTCCTCAGGCTACACCTAGTGTTGAGGCCACAACAACAACAACAATGTAACACCCCCAAATTTCGGGTTGCGGAAGCAGTCGGGTCGGGTGTTACCAAATCAAATATCACAAGCACAAAGGTACATAATGAACGACTCTAAATGAGACGTTTGAAAATAGTTATTCATTTCCAAAATAAAAGTGTATACAAGTTGCGAGTTCGCAAAATAATTTCAATACATAATTTGTAATAAAAAAGTTATGCAGAGAAATCCGGATGTTTGATAGCATGCGACTCGAGCAAGTATATCTTGTAACAATCCTAATCCTACTGGGCACCTGAGAACACATGCTAAAACGAGTCAGCTATAAAGCTGGTGAGTCCATAGGATTGTTAGTTGAAAGCATAAAGTATAAACCTTGTGTGTTTGAAAAGTATTTTAAAACTACGATTTTGATTTGTACTGTTATAGTATTGAAACATCAATGCGTATACATCTAACGAGGTATCTCATACCTAAGTAATTGTATGTATACCTAAGTACATAGAGGGAGTGGCATACCATGCCTAGATACCTATCAGGTATAAGTGTGTCTATAGACGTGAGACACTACATGCCTAAGTACTATCGAGTAAGTGCATGACCGAGTCATATCGAGGGTGTGGCAATCCATTCCTAGATACTATGAGTAAATCTAGCAATGTGAGGCAATATATGCCTAAGTACGAATCGAGTAAATATATTACCACCTCATATGATAACAAGAAATAAACTAGTCTGCCACCTGGCATAGTGTATTGCCTCCAGTAACATGTAAGTGTAGTCCCACATAACTATCATTGAGTATTTAGCCAAATACTGAGCTAACGACCTTGAGTGTAAGATCGCCGATTCGTTATTGAGTGTGAGTATCAACTAGCATGTTTATTATTGTATCGCTTTACCGCGATATTGTTTTGAATCACATTACCATGATATCGATTTGTATCACCCACGATGATATCATTGTGTGCCCACTTTACCGTGACATCATTTTGTGCCCACTTTACTGTGGCATCGATGTGTATCACTCACAATGATATCGACCAGTGTTGCCCGCAAGCAATGTATGTAATTGAGTCGAATGTACTACGACAAACCCGACTTGAGTAATGAGAGCCGACAGTGCTACGACATGCCCGACTGGTACAAATGAGAGCCAGCAGTACTACAACATGCCTGACTAGAGAAATCGTGTTTGTAATAATATATATATATATATATCAATATACATATTAATCATAGGTGGCTCCAATTGCTCGAGATAGCGTACGAATATATGTATATATATATCTATATATATAAGTCAAATCAACAAACACGTCTTACCGAGTATCATGTAACCCATGATGGTAATTTAGCATATCTAAGCATGTATATACAAAACTTAAATATTAGGTCTAGCACAATAAGCCTAGGTATGAATAACTCATCACCTAGTTGTTTGGTAATAGTATAAAGAGCTATACTAATGTACATTACTATCGTATACTCCTAACCTACGCCTAGCAAGTATATATATATTGGGATTCATGGTTAATGTTTTCTTACATACAATCCAATATAGATGTCCTGGAATGCATAGGCAGTCTTAGTTCCTAAAAGGAAAACAAATCTTGTAAAAGTCGAGTCGTTGTCCAACGTAGGTAGAACTAACTAGTTCTAGTGGGATTGATAGTATTGTCCCGCGACAATGTGGTCAATGCATAATGATAACTTAGTCAAGTTACGTGATGATGATTGTTTTTCAACAATCTAACAATTTACAATGGAAACCTATCTAGGTTAAGTAGTGATATTGTCCTACAACAATATAATGGGTGTAATTCCTAAGTATTACACATTTTGTATTACATAACAGTAATATAGTTGAGTGTGAATTATAAAGGTTTTATCATTATAATTCGAAAACAATAGTTGTGCATGTGTCTCACCCCGAAAACAGTAAAATAGTTGAAAGAGTGGGGCTATGAACTCACCTAGGGAGCGAGCGATCCTAATGTGGTGAGTTGTACCGATTATAATCTCATATTGTCCTAAACACGTGAGATTTCGTATAAGTAAGTGGACGTTTAAATAAACTATCCATGTTGTTGTTTATCCGGTTAGATTGCACTCGGATCGTTCGATACTTGTTTAAGTTTGAAGTTTGTAAAGTGTGTTCGAACCATTTTCCATAATTCAAAATTATATTCCAAAATATAATTCTTATTTATTTCGTATTAATATAACTCTTGAACAAGTGTCGCAAATGAGGCGTCACTGTGGTGCGACACCAGACAAATGTCGGGTGGTGTCTTTATTTAGAGTTAGGCGACATTTCAGTGAGTGTCGCGTGAAGTGTCTCGGAGGTCTATAAGCGTCACTGAGGTCAGTGATGTAGGACCCCTGTAGTCGGACCTAATCAGATTGTTAAACTCAATTGAATGAGCGGAATACAAACAATCTAGTAATGAACGTTTAACGAATCAAACAAACACAATATCTATAATCTTGTATATATTAACACTTGAAATATATCGATTACAAAATACAAACACAGCCTCTCTCTCTGCCTCATGAACTCTCTCTCTCTCTCTCTAGGGTTTGATCAACCTTGAAATGAATTCTAACTCCTCTATTTATAGCTGTCCAAACCTACTAGCGACACAACTTGTGTCGCTATTGTGACCCTCGCGACATAAACCTTATGTCGCTATTGCGACACAAGCTCTGTGTCGCATGACTAATATCCTATGTATATTATATTTCGTTTACAGACTCGAATATACACACTAATCACATCACATACTAAGACTAATTGACTTTGACAATTACAAACGTTGACCAAGTGACTGACACACAAAATGCACCAACAAACTCCCCCATGTCAGCAACTTGGTCAAATGAGCTTCAATTAGTCTTCACCAACAAACAGAAACTCCCCCATTGAGATAACATGGTCTTCAAAAAAATTTTGATGTCCTAATTCATGTGACTGATACACATTTATCATACAATAAGATCTTCAAACTCAGTGACCATCTCTCAGTCATCAGCAGCTTCTCCAATAGAATTTATCTTCACAGTCTTCGGAGAATAACCAACATTCTTTACATATATTTGACTTGAACAAGATATGTGATATTGAAGAAAATAATATATAAATAAAATCTTTTTGTATTTTCTGTATAAAAGAAAAGTAAAGAACAAAGATTAAAATAAATTTGGGGATAGGATTGTTGTACAATGGAAATAGTAAGTGTTATTTCGATTATCAGTATATTTGTCCACTTTAAATTTACTTAGCATACTTAAAACACCTTTTATAAAAATTATTTCAAGACGATTACTGGTATTGTTTATCCACTTAAACACGTTACATCCGGGTCTGTGAGTTAACCTTTTATTGTTAGTATGAATAGTTCTCCATGGTCCCCACCAATGACATACCCCTGTAATCCAGACATGAGCATAGCTTTCGAATCCAGAGAAAATATAAGAGTATCATTTTTAAGAATCAAGTCAGCGGTGACAGGTCTATACAAATGTACAACAAAGCGACATAACTTGATTCAGGTTTAAGCAAAACCAGACTTGGTCAAACCATTTTGGCGACCTTGTTAGGTATCTTATGATTTTAGACTTTTTCATGTTCATTGACTTGCGTTTGCTTAACTTTTAAGTATATACAAATTGAGACCAGGTATGTACTTACGTACAACAGAGGAAACAATCAGTATAGACCCCCAAATGATTTCAGATAAACCTCAGGTATAGAAATATGTCATGCTATGTTAAGGAATTAAGACATTTAGTCGTACATCATATGGTGTTTACCATAAGATCATAGACACGTATTAGAATTACTTCTTAAGAACCCAGAGACCGGTGTATATCATGCCTACTTGTACATCATATGATGAAGCTAATGTTTATAAAAGCTATTTTAAACATGCCAGATAAATCAACTGACACATTGTGACACCCGACAAATTAGGGCAAATTATTAGGTCCTAATCACTTTGTAATACATGTAATTAGTTCCGTGTTAGGCTAATTGTATGTATCACTATATATATTGTTATATATATACACGTACGCGATTAAATTTATTCGTGCATCTTTCATATCGGGCGGATCCCGACTCATTAATACGGACGTTGGTAAACTCAATTTATCGAATAATACGAAATTATTTGATAAACATATTTATTTCCAAATATTATTTCGATAATATCTTATAAGCGTTTCGTATCGTGTAAAATGCTCAGAAACGACCAAAAACGCGCAAAACGCGCCCGACAATCGAATAAACGCCAAAATATATTTTATAAACTTAAAATATATTATTTTACATAGTTTTGATGATTAAATATATCGCGAATAATAAAGATAACATTATATTTGCTTGGTTGCAAATCATTATATTAAATCTCATGGTTCACACATCATGTTTATCTATACAAACCTGTGAGCTCACTAGCTTTTAGCTGACATTTTAGTATGTATTCTCAGGTACTCAGCAGTAGTAGATCTGCTCAGGATTATTAGCTCGAGTCGCATACAGACACCAGGAGATTCCCCTGCATTTCTACATTTTGTAAACTAGATATGCCTTAGAATCTCTAAACATTACGAGCTTTTGTAAATATTACAACTTTGTAAAACTTTTACGTCATATTAATGTAACTTGTAAACGACGCATATAGAGTCATTCACTTTATCTTATGTGCTTGTGAAATTTGATTAGTCGCGCCCCGACCGGATTTGCTTCCGCAGAGTAAATTTGGGGGTGCGACAGATTGGTATCAGAGCCTAAGGTTATAGTGAACTAGGTTGCATTTAGTGGGCCTAGACTATGACCGTTAGGAACTATTTCCTTTTTAGGTATGACTGGTTCAGGGATTACATCATACGACTTTAATTTAACATAGCCTGATCAACTATGTACAATTAAGGGAAGATGATGTGAGGTCTGAAATGGTTATGTTGAACAGGAATACACTAGTTGACTCTGACCACGAGAGAAACCAGACCAATACATGTGTGTGCTAGAAACATTAGGCTATATGATATGTATATATATATAGGCCTCACAATACTTACTGCACGCTCTTGCCACAGACATGGCAGACATCCCTCCTCTAGCACCGACAGACGCGAACAACGAAACTCAAACCTACCCAACTGTAGAGGAGTTAATCGCTTTACCCCAAACTTCAACTGAACCTCTCTATTATTTCACTGGGGAGGCAAGAGTCACACGACATCAAGGAAGGGGTAACAGTTCAGCTCGAGTCAACCCTTACCACACTAGTAACCTCTCAACCAGGGCAGATTATCCAACTTACCCTCGTAAGTGGGATTGGCTACCCACAACTCTGAACACCGGGAGGTCCGAGGAAGCCATGCAGATTCCCGCTGACCCCATGAACATCTCCCCGTATACCCAAGAACCCATCCACCATACCGTTCCAGTGCTTGCTGTCTGACTACACCGTCACGAGGCAAGACTTGAAAGCTTGGAACGAGAAAAATACATAGTACAAACTCATGGATTACGCACATCACACGACTGTATTGTTGAACTCTATCTGGAACAAGAAAACATGACACGGAATGTGGATATGATCCACCAACAAGTGATTGATGACAGAAGCGCAATTGATCTCCTGCAGGCGAGACTGGAAGAATGTGAGCTACGCTCACAGGAAGCTGAACAATATGCTCACATGTTGGAGCAACGCCTAACTATCGTTGAAGATACCGCCCGACAGACCAGTCGACTTTCTGAAGCCATGGAACGTCTTGTCACCCTGATGTCACTAGCGGCTATACGACAAGATTAGTACAATATCTGTTATGTAATCACTTATCTAAGCCTTTTTTAAGTCAATGTAATTCAACCGGATGTAACCATTCCCGGTACCTTTTGTAAACTCTAAAGTCTGTAATCTTTTGGACTCGTACCTTATATGGTATCTAATTTTATTATCTAATAAAATATGATTATCACATTGTCTTGTTGTATATTACTCTGCTATATATATATACATATGTGATAAATCATAACCTTTGAACAACATCTTACATATTTTTCCTCTGTAGTTCTTCAAGCATTATGCCGCCAAGATGAACATACAGTCAAGCGGAAATCACTCAACTCATTGCTCAGGGTGTAGCTCAAGCCCTTGCTGCCCAACAACCACGCTCTGGCAGCGAGGACACGGCCAACAACACCCCTCCAGCCAAACCCTGCTCATAAAAGGAATTCCTCAACTACAAGCCTCTGAACTTCAAAGGCACGGGAAGAGCTATCGGTCTATTACGATGGATCGAGAAAATGGAATCAGTCTTCCGGATTTGTAACTGCCCAGAAGACTGCAAGGTCAAGTATTCCACCTGCACCTTCATGGATGGTGCTCTGACCTGGTGGATTACTCATGCTCAAACGGTAGGCATTGATATCGCCTACCAAACTCCCTGGGAAGAATGTTAAAGGATGAGTACTATCCAAGAGAAGAGTTGCAACAACTCGAGGTCGAGTTTGGGAATCTCAAGGTTCAGGGCAATGATATTGCCAGTTACACAACCCGTTTTCACCAACTTGCACTGCTGTTCCTATCAATGGTCGATCTTGAGTACAAGAAGATCAAACGTTACATCTGGAAACTTCCCCCACACATTCAGGGAATGGTCACTGCTTCCAACTTTCATACCATTCAAGGTGCCGTCTGTATGGCACACAATCTTATTGCTCAGGTGGTTCACCAAGAAACACCTACTTCCATAAAGACCGGTAATAACGCTGGGGATCACAAGAGAAAGTGGTCCGGAAACTCAAACCAAAATCAGCAATCATCAAGGAAGCCTGAAATCGTCAAGGCTTACACATCTGGTTCCGAACTCAAGAAAGGCTACACTGGGAACAAGCCTTTCTACTCTAAGTGCCACCGCCATCATGATGGTTCCTGTGGTACTCCATGTAACAAGTGTCAGAGGTATGGGCATTTAGCCAAAGACTGCAGGTCTACCAGTACCAATACCAACAACAACCCCAACACCAGTTCCAGCCAACCAAAAGCCTATTTTGAGTGTGGCCACACTGGGCACTTCAGGAATGACTGCCCAAAGCTGAAGAACAAGGGAACCAACAACAACCCGAGAGGTAGAGCCTTTGTCCTTAATTCAGGGGAAGCCCGTCAAGATCCAAATATGGTCTTGGGTACGTTCCTCATCAACAACTTACCTGTTTCTATTCTGTTTGATACTGGTGCTGATAGGAGCTTTATATCTGATGAATTTAGTTCCTTACTTGACGTCACCCCTGTCGCCTTGGAAGCTAAGTATATTGTAGAACTAGCTAATGGCAAACTGATTGAAACAAATAGTGTGATACCCAATTGCACTTTAAAACTAGCCAATGAACTCTTCAACATTGATCTTATACCTGTCGAGATCGGTAGTTTCAACATCAGCGTTGGTATGGATTTGTTATCCAAACACCGAGCAGAGATCGTCTGTTTTGATAAAATTGTTCGTATTCGTCTCGTCACCGGTGGTACTTTAATTATACAAGGGGATACCGGTGGGATGAGACTGAATATCATATCATGTATGAAAACCCGAAAATATTGAGAAAAGGATATCAGACAATCCTCGCTCATGATATGGAGAAAAAGTCGGAAGAGAAGCGACTTGAGGATGTGCCCATCATTCGAGACTTCCCAGAAGTCTTTCCTGAAGACTTGTCTGGCCTTCCGCTGCCAAGACAAGTGGAGTTTTCCATAGACCTCGTGTCGGGTGCAGCACCCGTGGCACGAGCACCTTACCGTTTAGCCACATCCGAACTTCAGGAGTTGTCTACTCAGTTACAGGAACTCCTGGACAAGGGATTCATTCGACCAAGTTATTCACCTTGGGGAGCTCCGGTCCTATTTGTCAAAAAGAAAGACGGTTCTTTCAGAACGTGCATCGATTATCATGAACTCAACAAACTCACTGTTAAGAACCGTTATCCACTCCCTCGAATTGATGACCTATTTGACCAACTACAAGGGTCGAGCTTTTATTCAATGATCGATCTACGATAAGGTTATCATCAACTCCGAGTTCGAGACACCGACATCCCGAAGACAGCTTTCCGAACTCGCTATGGTCACTACGAGTTTCAAGTAATGCCATTTGGTTTAACAACCGCACCGGCTGTATTCATGGACCTTATGAACCAAGTGTGCAAACCATATCTCGATAAGTTTGTCATTGTATTCATTGATGACATCTTGATCTACTCGCGCAACGAGCAAGAACATGTGCAACATCTGAAAACCATTCTAGAGCTACTCAAGCACGAGGAGTTATATGCTAAATTCTACAAGTGTGAGTTCTGGATGCAATCTTTTCAATTCCTTGGGCATGTGATTGACAGTCAAGGGATTCATGTTGATCCATCTAAAATCGAGGCTATCAAAAATTGGCAATCGCCAGCAACTCCAACCGAAGTACGGTAGTTTTTGGGACTAGCCGGGTACTATCGGCGATTTATCGAAAACTTCTCGAAAATAGCCCAACCTCCCAACCACTAACGACACTGACTCAGAAGGAGAAGAAGTTCGACTGGACTGATAAACAAGAGTCAGCATTTCAACTACTGAAACAAAAGCTTTGTAGCGCACCTATTTTATCATTACCCGAAGGCAATGACGACTTCGTGGTATACTGCGATGCTTCACACCAAGGTCTTGGTTGCGTGTTAATGTAACGAGACAAGGTCATTGCCTACGCCTTCAAACAACTCAAGGTTCACAAAAAGAATTACACCACTGATGATCTCGAATTGGGAGCCGTAGTGTTTGCACTCAAAATCTGAAGACACTATCTGTACGACACAAAATGTACAATCTTCACGGAGTACAAGAGTCTCCAGCATATCTTTGATCAAAAGGATCTCAATATGAGGCAACGTCGATGGGTCGAGTTGCTTACCGATTATGATTGCGAGATCCGTTATCATCCAGGAAAGGCAAATGTTGTTGCCGATGCCCTCAGTCGAAAGGAACGTGTAAAACCCCTTCGAGTCCGAGCCCTCAGCATGACAATCCATAATGATCTTATCATTCAAATCATTACCACTCAACTCGAAGCACACAAACCTGAGAACATTAAAAACGAGTCCTTGCGTGAACCAAATCCAACGGAGCCAAATACTTCTCAAACCGAATTTGGTTACCTAATTTTAGGAACCTACGAGACTTGGTGATGGATGAAGCTTACAAGTCCAAATACTCCATACATCCTGGATCTGACAAGATGTATCATGGCATCAAGGAGTTGTATTGGTGGCCAAACATGAAAGCTGACATCGCCACATATGTCGGTAAGTGCCTTACATGCTCTAAAGTCAAAGCCGAGTATCAAAAACCCTCCGGATTACTCCAACAACTGGAAATCCCTCAATGGAAATGGGAGCAGATCTCCATGGACTTTATCACAAAACTCTCAAAGACATCGAGCGGTTGCGATACCATTTGGGTGATCGTCGATCATCTCACCAAATATGCTCATTTCCTAGCCATCAAAGAAACCGACAAAATGGAATGCCTCACGCGAATTTACCTTAAGGAAATTGTATCCCGACACGGCGTTCCCATTTAGATTATCTCCGACAGGGATATTCGTTTCACATCTCACTTTTGGCAGTCACTTCAGAAATCATTGGGTACTCGTCTAGATATGAGTACTGCATATCATCCTCAAACCGACGACCAGAGTGAACGAACCATTCAAACACTGGAAGATATGCTACGGGCTTGCTTAGTTGACTTCGGTGCAAATTGGGAACATCATTTACCCTTATGCGAGTTTTCGTAAAACAACAGCTACCATACCAGTATTGAAGTTGCACCTTTCGAGGCACTGTACGGTCGTAAGTTCCGATCACCTGTCTGTTGGACCAAAATGGGAGACAGCCAACTCACTGGTCCTGAAATCATTCATGAAACAACAGAGAAAATAATTGGAATCCAAAACAGACTCAAAGCCGCGCGTGACCGACAGAAGAGTTATGCTGACGTAAGACGCAAACATCTCGAATTCCAAGTTGGGGATCGAGTACTCTTGAAAGTATCACCTTGGAAAGGTGTCATTCGCTTTGGCAAACGCGGGAAGTTGAATCCCAGGTACATCAGACCTTTTTAAATCCTTGAGAGGATTGGTCCAGTGGCATATCGATTGCAGCTGCCACCCGAACTCAGCAGCATGCATCCCACATTTCACATTTCTAATCTTATGAAATGCATGGCTGATGAGACACTCATTATTCCTCTCGACGAAATCCACATCGATGATAAAATCCATTTTGTTGATACACCAGCAGAAATCATGGACCGCGAGGTCAAACTGTTGAAACAAAGTCGTATTCCCATCGTCAAAGTCCGGTGGAATTCGCGACGTGGTCCGGAATTCACCTGGGAGCGGGAAGACCAAATGCAACTCAAGTACCCACAGTTAATCACAGAATCCACACCATCTACAACTTCGAGCTAAATTTCAGGATGAAATTCTCTTAACAAGGGGAGAATGTGATACACGACAAGTTAGGGCAGATTATTAGGTCCTAATCACTTTGTAATACATGTAATTAGTTCCGTGTTAGGCTAATTGTATGTATCACTATATATATTGTTATATATATACACGTACGCGATTAAACTTAATCGTGCATCTTTCATATCGGGCGGATCCCGACTCATTAATACGGACGTTGATAAACTCAATTTATTGAATAATACGAAATTATTTGATAAACATATTTATTTCCAAATATTATTTCGATAATATCATATAAGCATTTCGTATCGTGTAAAATGCTCAGAAAGGACCAAAAACGCCCAAAACGCGCCTGACAATCGAATAAATGCCAAAATATATTTTATAAACTTAAAATATATTATTTTACATAATTTTGATGATTAAATGTATCGCGAATAATAACGATAACAAAAACGTTTAATTTAAACGTTACATGATTAAACAAATGGAAACACGAACCCGTAAACGATAACGACACACCAACCAAGTATTTTTGTAAATACTACCAAATAATAATAAGTATTATTTCATCTCAAAGCCTCGGAAATTGTTTTTTAATTATAACTCATAAGTCTTACATTTTAAATATAAACGAATGTTTAAACGACCGGGGAAACGAACACCGCACGTGACACAAACACGGGAACAAAAATTGAGAACACCACACCTTGTGTGGGGCCCCCAACCAGCCGGCCAACACAGCCCCCAAAAGGAGGGGGGCTTGCTTCCTTGACCCATTCCAACAAAGATCCATCAAATGCTCCATCTTCCCCCACTTTGTCCCTCACACTCTCTTACTACACTCTCACTCTAAAAAATACACCCACAAGGATCTCTCCCTCTCCTCTCCCTCACCACCTACGGCCTCCATCATCACCACCTAAAACCACCATCATCCTCTTTGAAGAAAAACAAGGAGAAGAAGCTAGGAGAAGCAACAAGCACCATCTCACCTTCCTCTCTCTCTAGAACACGTTTTTGGTATGAACCACCACCCCTCTTTCTTTATATTTTCATGATTTTCATAAATCTACATGTTATTATGTTCATTTGACAAGAAAATGTCCAAAACAAAGCTTTAAAAACGTTTTTGCCAACAACTATAGATATATATAAATCTGCCCAGAAAATAACCCTCACCAAAACGTCTATATCTGGATTACTAGGATGAACCAACTCTCGACATCTAAACAAAAAATGTTCATTAAGATACCAGATACAACTTTCATTTTTGGCCCTCGGACCAGATCCTCACGGATCATAGTGAAAAACGTGAGTCTTTGGACTGAACCTACTTTCGGACCAAAACCGACCACTCTTCGTATTTATATTTGTTAAAAATAGTAATGAACATATAAAAATACCATAAAGTGCAGAAATGAACTAGACATATATGTGGACATGTGTGATTTTTGGTTAGGTATGAATCGGACTAGAAATAGTCCGAATCGGGAGGTTTATCGAGTTCAAAATCTGGAAAAATGAATACTAAGGGCTGTTTTGGTCATTTTATAAAACCAACACCTTGGGTCAACCATAAAACATAACGAAAATTTTCTAAAGCTTATTTAACATATTTAAAGACTTCTCAAAAAGTTTAGAGTCAAACCGAACACCTTTGACCTAGTCGACGAAAACGAACACTTCAACGAAATCATAACCAAGACTTGCGACAATATCTTTTATGCGACAATGCCATTGTCGCAAAACCCCCATTGTCGCATGAACAGTGCCCGACAATACCACCATTATTGCATGAACAATGTCCGATAATACCCATTGTCGCATATCTTAGTATCGGATAATTGAGTACTTTCATAATTGTCACATAAAACATCATTGTCGCAAACCTCGTTGTCGCATGAAATCACATTGGCGCATATGCATTCTCAAAAACACTATCATTGGAAAATGCTATTGTCTCATGAATAGTAATCCCCGACAATGTTATTCTCTCATGAATAGTAATTCCTGACAATGCTATTGTCTCATGAATAGTAACTCCCGACAATGCTATTGTCTCATGAATAGTGATTCCCGATAATCACTATTGTCTCACAAATAATGTTCAACAGTAATTTGCATGACCGACTTTTCAAACAAGACAATATCACAATATACTTGATTTAACGTCAATACAATATTTGGAATAACTCGGAAACATATGACACATATACTTTTGTAAGTATACAATGAGAAACATAATAATAATACTTTTGATAAATCATTATTACGAAACTCACCAACGGGCCATACATATTTTTCAAAACTCAAACTAATCAATCAAACAACCAAATTATTTGGACATTACTACTTGGATGAACAACTAGCATGGACGGTCTTTTGAGACGTCTACATATACTTATAACCTTGCGCGTTTTGAATGCCCGACAGGTTACCGTCTTCGGACAACATCACCTTGTGCAACCCATACTTGCTTCATAGCAACACACCAGACTCAGGTGAGTCTCATAGCCCCTCATTTTACTGTTTTTTAACCTAGGGGTGGGAATACATACTCGTTTTGTTTTACATGTGGACATGATTACTAAACCTCGATATATACTGCATGAGTTGTTTTGCTAATCATTTAAAGCCCTCCACTACATAGTTTATTTATATGGATTTAGCGCGATTGTTAGTGTATGGTACCATATGAGATTGACAATCCCCGTCTGGGTTAGCACGCACTAACTGGTCAAACGGACGCATTAGCATTTATTCATACGAGTGTAGATTAGGCACTCGCAGGGAGGCACCCTCGCTCAGGCACTTGGTTGTGATCCTGACACCTCAGTTAAGCTCAAACTATGGGCTCATGGCAGTGATATACATCTATTTTATTTGCTTGGTTGCAAATCATTATATTAAATCTCATGGTTCACACATCATGTTTATCTATACAAACCTATGAGCTCACCAGCTTTTAGCTGACCATTTAGTATTTATTCTCAGGTACTCAGCAGTAGTAGATCTGCTCAGGATTATTAGCTCTAGTCGAATACAGACACCAGGAGATTCCCCTGCATTTCTACATTTTGTAAACTAGATATGCCTTAGAATCTCTAAATATTAATTACGAGCTTTTGTAAACATTACAACTTTGTAAAACTTTTACGTCATATTAATGTAACTTGTAAACGACGCATATAGAGTCATTCACTTTATCTTATGTGCTTATGATATTTGATTAGTCACGCCCCGACCCAATTCGCTTCTGCATAGTAAATTTGGGGGTGCGACACACATCAAACATAAACCTTAAAATTTCCATTTTGTGCATGTCATCGGATGTACAATCATTTCCCATGTTGTTTACAGACACAATCCAATATCTTTTTGAGGAAACAAGAATCTTGCTGTTCACATTTCTGATCCAAATAATTAGAATTTTAATTACTCCCCCTGAACAGCAAATTCTTTTCAAAAAACAAAATCTAAAGGTACTCCCCTTAAACATTAAACATATTTTTGTAATTTTTGATTTAAGATATTTCACAACATTGCATTTCTTTGATACTAAAAAGTACAAAGAATGGCCATTGCAAAACTAATAAATAAAAAAATTCCAAAATAAAAGTTTCAAAATCACATATCAAGTCAAATCAAATGCCTTTTTAGCACTTTAACCACCTGAACTTGAAAAAATTTCATCATTCTAGTCACCATTCTTCCAACAATATCCACATCCATGCAGTCACTAAAAAATATTGGCTAACAAGAAACTGACTGCATCAACACAAACAATCAAACATTAGAGTTTATGGGACACCCAAGCGTTGATAAACTTGGGTTGTCCATTATCTTCCATAATCATCACATCCATGAGTTTATGATATTTTAAAAACTCAGTTGATTTCATAGATGTGTTGTTTGTGGATTTTGGTTTCCAAACCTGTTTAGGTTCGGACTATTTGTTTTCAACAATTTTGTGTTGTTGAACTTGAGGCTACTAGGCACAACTTTGTTTACTCTAGCCATAGGTTGTGGAGAGTTTGATGCACAACTAGATACAGGCGAATACGAATGACGCCTTGAAAAAGATTTAGAAAAAGAATTCTTAAAAGAAGAAGTTCTTGGCATCCCTCTACCAAACCTATCTAGGGATAATATACTACAATCCCTAATAATATGGCCCTGTTGACCACAATGAAAGCAAGAACGTCTCTCAACATAAGATTGATTCCAATGAGTTCCCTCAAATCGTTTCGGTGGAGGATAGTACACAGAAGTTCTATTAACAAGAACATTTGTTGAACATGCACTTTTAGGTGAACATGTTGAAGTAGATGTTCCTGAGGTTGAGTTAGTAGATTTAGAATCCCTTTTAACATTTATAACTTTGAAAGATTCATTATCAACTTTAGCTTTGCCTTTGCATTTAAAACAGTCTGGTTTGACAGTTATTTTCTCAACCTTAATGGTAGACACTTCAAGTATATCTTCTACCACAACAACCTCTTCAACACTGACGATGGTAGCGAGTGTAAATAACATGAGAGGTGTAGATGTGGTGCGCCATGGTGATGATTTCTCGCAAGATGAAAAATTCATTGGTTTGTCCTTAGACATAAACCCCTTAAGTAGATCTCCTTCGAATAAATTATTCGTAGTAACGTCGTTGTTTGTTTTAATTTTGTGAACGATGAGCGTGTGTGAGTCTCTATTCTTATAGATAATGTTTATGCCTCCTTCCCTAGGTTCAGTGATAAGTATAATATTCTCCTATGCGTACATACAGAGAAAGTGTTGAGTCGTGATGGTGCGGAAGACGTCGATGTGCCTCTTCGCGAGTATATGATGGTATAGCGGAATTGTGTTATATATACTTAGTATATATATAGATACGTAGAAGTAGTACACAAGCAAGGCCTATTCACATATACCTACAGTACATATAATAGCCTAGGGTGTCTAGCATAAAACAATCAGAGTAAACTAGTGCATTCCTGATCCAGTATAACCCCTTCAATATTTCACATCATCTTTATTTAATTGTACATAGTTAGCTACGCTATGTTAAATTAAACTCGTATGATGTAGTATCATACCCCCAAATTCGGGTTGCGGAAGCGGTCGGGTTGGGGCGTGACTAATCAATAATCAAAGCATAAGATACATAGCAAACGACCTCTAAATGGGACGTTTGAAAAGTAGTTGTTACATTTCCAAAATAAATGTTTACATTGTTGTGAGTTCGCAGAAATAATTTCAATACATAAATTATAGTACAAAAGTTATGCAAGTAAAAGTCCAAGTGTTTGAAATCATGCGACCCAAGCTAGCATATCTTGTAGCAATCCTAATCCTGCTGGGCACCTGAGAACACATGCTAAAACGTGTCAGCTATAAAGCTGGTGAGTTCATAGGTTTGTTAGTTGTAAACAATAGTATAAGCCTTGTATGTTTGAAAAGTAGTTCAAAAACTATGATTTTGATTTGTATTGTTATAGAGTTGTAACATCAACGTGTATACAATAAATGATGTATCTAATACCTAAGTAACCGTGGTGTGTACCAAAGTACATAGAAAAAGTGGCAGTCTATGCCTAGATACCTATCAGGTATAATTATGTCTACGAATGTGAGGCACTACATGCCTAAGTACTACCGAGTAAGTGTATGACCATGTCATACGATAATACGGAACAAACTAGTACGCCACCTGTCATAGTGTTGCCTCCAGCGACATGTAAGTGTAGTCCCGCATAACTATAAGTAAGGATTTATCCAAGTACCGATTCAACGATCTCGAGTGTAAGCTCACCGATCCGTTGTTGAGTACGAATCTCGAGTGTAAGCTTGTCGACTCCGTCACTGAGTGCGAATCCCGAGTGTAAGCTCGCCGATTCCGTGTTTTGTATCGCTTAACCGCGATATCATTTTGAATCACTTTACCGTGATCTCGTTTTGTGCCCACTTAACTGTGGCATCATTTTGTGCCCACTTTACCGTGGCATCGAATAGTGTTGCTCATAAGCAATGTATGTAATTGGGAGCCAACAGCACCATGACATGCCTGACTAGAGTAATTGAGTATTCGTGGTTGTATAAGTGTATGTATATCAATATACATAAGTAAATCGTAGATTTGCACCACGTGCTCGAGATAATGTACAAGTATATGTATATAAATATATATATGTATATAAATATATATATGTATATAAATATATATATGTATATATATACATATATAGGTCTTAGTCAACAACGCATCTAACAGGGTAACATGTAACACATGGAAGTAATTTATTGTATCTAAATATGTATATACACTATTTAGATATTAGGTGCAGCACAGGAAACCTAGGCATGAATAATTATCACCTTGTTGTTTGGCATTAGTATAAGAAGCTATACTAATGTATGTTACTATCGCATACTCCTAGCCTACAGCTCAGCAAGTATGTTGTGGTCTCTGGAAATGTTCACTTAAGTACAAGTCCATTCGGGAAATCCTAGAGTGTATAGGCAGTCATAGTTCCTAAAAGGAAAACTAATCCTGTATAAAGTCTTGTTGTTGTCCAGTGTAGGTAGAACTAACCAGTTCTAACATATTCGATAATATTGTCCCACGACAATATGACCACCTAGTGAAAACTTAATCAAGTTATGTAAGGGTAATTGGTTTTCAATAATCTAGTAGTGTACAATGGTAACCTATCAAGGTAAAGTAGTGATATTGTTCTACAACAATATAATGAGTGTAATCCCTAAATAGTACACGATTTGTATTACGTAACAGTAATATAGTTAAGTGTGAATTATAAAAGTTTATCAATATAACTCAAAAAACAGTAATTGTGCATGCGTCTAACCCTAAACATAGTAAAACAGATTGAAAGGTGAGGCTATGAACTCACCAGTGAGTTGTCAGCGATCCTACGATATATGTGTTGCCCGAATGGTAACCTCCTAGTGTCCTAAACACGTGAGGTTATATAAGTAATAGTCAAATCAGTTTGTCTAAGCGAGTTGCGTAAATATTCTTTTGTCGTTCAGGTTTGGAAACCGTGTATGGTGGTCCAGGTGCAGCGCCCCTGGTAGCAGGGTCCAAGGGGTGGCAACCCCTGGCGGGGTTCAATGGGCAGAGCCCCTAGCTGGGGTCGAGCTTTGAAATTTTTTATTTCTACTATATTGCTTTGGTGAAAAACGCATCTAAAAATTTAAATTCGGAGAAATTAACCAAGTATGGCTATGGACTGAAATGGTGTTACGAGCTAAGTTCGCAGTGCGAACTGAGTTTGGGTTCGCAAGGCATTAGGGTGCGAACCGAGTTGGGTTCACAGCACAAGGTTCGGCTCGCAAGTCAACTCGCAAGTTGGCTCGCATCTCAACTCGTAGGTCAGTTCGGTTTGCAGATGGACTTGGCAAGTTGGTTCGGTTTGCAGGTTTCGGTTCGCTTGGTAAGACAAACCGCATCTGGGATCTCAGTTCGCAGGACGAACTGATGTGAGTTTTGAGATGGGTTTCGATTTTTAAAGCATTTCCAGTGGGGTTTTTGGGCATAAACTTGTTAAGTGGACTCATAAACATGAAAATACAAGTGTTGTAAGTAGGATTTCTTACTTTATTTGGCGTATCTAGAACTGCAAAAAGTGATGAGATGTTGATGATGATGATCTTGATGTTCTTGCTTCTTTGATGATGATGATGATGATGGTCGATTTAGGATGATGATGATGTCATTATTTCGGTGTTTTGAGAGAGTTTCTAGTGAGAGAGATGAGAGGGTTTTGGAGTTTTAAGTTGGAGTAAAAAGAAGAAAAAGAGGAGGAAGGTGGGTCGGTTCAGGTCTGCGGACCGAACTCAGGCCGACCCATTTGGGTCTCCACTTCGTATTATTTCGATTTACCCCAAACTCTTGTTATGTTGAATTTTTAAAATGTTCGCGTGCGTTGGTATAATTACATATAAAAGTTTTAAGTATTTAGTATTAATACGTAACTAAATAGGAGTAATTAATGTTTAAAATGGGCACGAAAATTACCCTTTTTGATCGAGTGTCACATGTAATCCCTGAACCAGTTATACCAAATGAGGAATACTGCCTAACGGTCGTAGTCTAGGCCCAATAAATGCAACCTAGTTCACTATAACCTTAGGCTCTGATACCAATCTGTAACACCCCCAAATTTCAGGTTGCGGAAGTGATCGGGTCGGGTGTTACCAAATCAAATATTACAAGCACAAAGGTACATAATGAACGACTCTAAATGAGACGTTTGAAAATAGTTATACATTTCCAAAATAAAAGTGTATACAAGTTACGAGTTCGCAAAATAATTTCAATACGTAATTTATAATACAAAAGTTATGCAAAGAAATCCGGATGTTTGTGTTAAACCCAGAATTATCTAATAAACAATTCTATAAGCGTTGAATTATTATTGAGAAGTTGCGGAATCACACTCAATAATATTAAGAAGATCAAGAATTAAATAATATATAATTCACAACTGATTATCAAAAACTTCAATCTTATTAATGATATAAGACGAATACACTTAAGTATTAGGGTTACAGAAAACCTTGAAGCTGCGTAAAAGTAATCTTGACCTAATCTAGGTCTAAGGATCTCTATTTATAATACATAGAGTCCTATACAATCTCTAGTTATTATGGAAATCAAATCTATCCCATAAATAACTCTAACTGACTTATAAACATCAACAGTGGGAGCAACTTACGTTATACCAACAGTGGTAATAAATTCCCTTTACAGACACAAGTATACTTACACTAACAGTGGCACTGCTTCTACAATTACACTAGCAGTGGCTAGTTCTTCAATCCTTCCAGCAATGGCACTGCTTCTACATTAGCAGTGGCTGTCTTTAAAGCGAATAGTGGCTAGACTTCAACACTTATCAAATAAGCTCAGATCCCAACAATCTCCCCCTAAACTTGATCAATCTTGCATTGCATTAAGTTTCTGCATTCAGCTTCATTCTTTTGTAGGAGAGTTTTATCTTTTCTTGCTTGCTTGATCTCTCTTATAGAATTGATTCATTATCCAGTAGATAATGTCTTTGCCTTTTTCAGTTTTCACTGCAACTTGCAATTTCTTTTCCATTAGTTGTCTCAACAGTACAATGCTCAAAATGTACTCTCTCTCTTCCAACATATACACATATTTACCATTCTTGAGAGAAATATACTGCACTCCTGCTCTAGCAAAATGTCTCCAGTAAGCAACCAACTCAGCACACAAAAATATATCTCCATACATCTCAGGCTCAAGCATCATTTGTATCCATTCCCACACATGCCTTTCAAGACTAGATTTAACATTTTTCAAGTCCTTTTCTAACCCAATCTTATACATATCATATACATCAAATTTCTGAATTCTTTTCAGAATATCCTGCATTGACTTGTGAAAGCTTACAACTCCATTCTTTCTTTCAATCCTTATTTCATAAGCCATTTCTTCAGTTGCTATCAATACTGTTCCCATTTGATAATTTCTGAGTATTCTTCACCATCCAAATTGATGTTTTCTGATCTGTCAGGCTTAACTACAATCATCTTTTCTAATATCTCCTCATCCCTATCCAAATCACAAACATTATCATCCATCTCTTGAAATTTAGCAAATGACCTTCTAACACCTTCAATTTTCAATTTCAATTCCTTTTCCTTCTCTAGCTCTTCATCAATCAGATCATATCTTACCTGTAATCTCCTTTGAATTTATGCATCATCTTTCCTTTTCTTATCAAACCTCTTCTTTGCTTCAGGATTAACATAAGGATTATTATCATACATCTTTTGCAATTGTTCCAGTGACATTTTCCTCAATTGACCTGTAGGAATCCTATCTCCTCTTAACTTACATACCAGATCATTTTTCAATTCAGCCCTTGTTGGTTTCTTTGCTCTCTATTTAGCAGCTTCTTTTTCCTTTTTCTCCTTCTTCTCTCTTTCAATTTTCTTCTTTAATGCCATCTGCAGAGGATTACCCTTTTTCTTTTCTTCATAAGCATGATATACAGTATCATCATTTAATCCCTTGGCTTTCATATCTGCATACACTCTGCTGGCTTCTTTAGTCATTTTTACAATCTGACCATTCTCAAGCATCACATCCACTTCATCAACCTCGGATTCTTTCATCTTGACTGGCACAGATTTTTGAGATTAGCAGCTCTCTTTTCAGTTTCAAGTATGTCCTGTTCATCCAATTCAACCTGCAACCTCATAGCATACTCTAAGTCATGCTCAACATTCTGTGTCACCTTCTTCAACTTTGGCTTTTCCACCAATTTGCCCTTACCTTTGTCTTTTGGATCAATCTTTGGAAGCTTAGACTCAGGTTTGTCCATTCTAGATTCTTTGATGACAAAAGGTACTTCTGGAGTTCTAGCAGTGGTTGATTTTGTTTTAACAGTGGTAGTGGTAGCAGTGGAAGTAGTTGTAGCAACGGTAGCCACTTTAGCAGTGGGACTACTGGACTTTGATTTTCTGATCTCTTCCATTTTTTTTAGCTTTTATGCTGAACAATGGTACAGATTTCTTCCTGCGATATGTAAGCTTAGGATCTGATCTTGGCACTGACTCCCCCTCTGCCTCTGCATCATCACCATCACCTTTCATCTGTTCAGTTTCCATACTCACCACATCATCCACTAGTTGTACCACCTCTTCTCCATCTTCTACCTCAATAATCACCTCTGTCTCACCATCAACCCTCTCAACAGTCTTTTGCATAACACTTTCAACAATTTCAGTCTGCATATCATCTTCCAAGACTTCAGTGTTAACATTAGACATAACATCTGTTTCACCCACAACCTCATCCACATGATCATACATAAACATATCATCATCAACCATCTCTTCTGCATTCTTCTCCCCCTTTTTGAAAGTGATCCTCACCAATAAAGCTTCTAACACAGCAAGCCTTTCTTTGAGTTCATCAATAAGTTTCCCTTGCTCATCAATCTTAGCAGCTTGCTCTGCAATTTTAACAACTTGAGCTTTATTAACCCTTTTCTCCTTCACCAATTTCTCCCAAAGTAAATCAACTGCCTCTGTCAATTGTACATTCGTCAATTCAATGTGAGGTCTAGTCTCATCATCATTAGAGTGTGACCTCCAAGTTGAATCATTGACAAAAGCATCTTCTGCCTCATGCCTAGCATGGTCAATAGAAATTCCCTTTGTCTTGGTACTGGGACCTTCACCTGCTTCATTACCCATAGGTTTAGCATTAGAAGTTGCCTCTAGTTGGGTCTTATTGCTGTTACCACTGCCCTCCTCTGTCAGTGGACTAGTAGGAGTAGTGGCAGCCCTTCCAGAATGACCACCCATCTCCTGTGAGGTCACTTGCTGTGATAAAATAGATGGCTGAGACAAATGAGCAGCAGGAACCTCACTTGCCTGTTTTCTTTTCTTTTTCTTTGGCTGTAAGTGGGTAGGTTGTTTGGTCCCTTGTTTTCTTTTTGTACCCCCAATTAGTGTGTGTTCAGACTCAGTTGGTACTACTGGCCTATCACCAATTGGTTCAGATGTAGTTGGTGGTACTACATCTGTGGTGGAAGGAGCAGGAAGCATTGTAGAAAATAATGCTGTTTCCTTCCCAGAAAACTTCTTATTGGTATTCTTACTCATCTCTGTAAAAGTTCTAGCAGAAAGAGTACTAACACCAATAATAAGTTCTTGTACAACTAAATCAGAAATTTGTTTATTTAAAACAAGTTGCACAAATCTATGATACATAATAAACATATCCTTTTTCCCTTTTGTTATATTTCTGATCATGCGTTCAAGAATGTATTTAGAAAAATTAAATTTTTGACCCTTAGCCAAACAACCAAGTGCATAGGCTATTTGGGTACCAAATTCATTAAAAGCAGTTCGTTTGGATGACAAGCAGTGGAGAAGTGTATGTATTAAAAATTTCCATTGAGGACTAAAGAGTGATTTAAAAAATGTAAAACGTGTGTAATCACCCTCATACCCCATTAATCTAAGATTATCATACAAATCTCTGTCATCGATAGAAGATATACCTGAAGCGTCATCAAGAAGAAGTACTTCTCGAAGAGAATCCTCAGATATCACCACGTTGGTTCCTTGAACCATAGAAACCACTAGACGGTTGCCCTCAATCACTTCCAATCGGGCATTCTTCCAAAATTCGTTCAAATGACCCCTGGAAACCCTTGGAGATACAATAAGCGCATGAAATATATAACTCGAACGCAGAAAATCCACAATTTGTGTGAAATTTTGCGCCGATGAGGGTTTCATCAAAAAGGCGATCATATTGTGTTCTTCATAAACACTTAATGTAAGATCGGTTGAAGAAGAAGCCATGACTGTTGAATTGATTGTAATAAAAGTGAGGGTTTGATTTGAAGTTTAATCGCAGTGGTTATGTGAAAATAAGAAAGCGTAATGAAAAATTGAAGTGTTCAAAGTTTATATACTATTAGTCATAAGAACAGAGCCAAGACCTAGAAAAATAACTAGCAGTGGCATTGCTCAACATAACTAACAGTGGAAAGGTATAATAAAATATGTTAACAGTGGCAAACATTCAAGTTTTCAAACACTAAAGTACTTAGAAAGCTAACAGCACCTAGTAGCACTAGCAGTGGCAACCGACCAAGGTAACCAAAACTTAGTACTAGCAGTGCCAAATATTTAGCTTTATAAGCAGAATACTTATAATTTTTTATTTTTTATTTTTTTATTATTTTTTTTCAAGCTAAAGAAAACAAAACAAAACAAATAAAATGTTAGTTCCAGCAGTAGCAATATCTTCTGACAGTAGCTAGGAACCTGCACAGTGGTTAGCTAGAAAACAAATAGTGACAGTAATATACACAAGTTTACAAGCAGTGGCAACTTTATAAGAAGCAGTGGCTAGAATGTTCTAACAGTGTACCAACTGAAAGCAACTGAAGGCTAGCAGTGGTAAACACTTAGAACATAAAGCACTGTTCTTTATACAATACCACTGTTAGTATCTATTCTAATACCAAACATAGTTTAAGTTAGATTGATCATTCCAATACTAGTGACCAAAAATGTAAACCTTCCCACATCGAAAGCCTTTGTGAAAAGATCTGCATATTGATTATCAGTATGAATTTTAAAGATTTGGATTAATCTCTTTTCATTGCAATCTCTTATGAAATGATATCGAATTTCAATATGTTTGGTCTTAGAATGCTTAACAGGATTGTTAATGATACTAATTGCAGAGTTGTTATCAATATAAATAGGAGTATTTAGAAAAGTCAGACCATAATCAAGCATTTGATTCTGAATCCAAAGTACTTGTGCACATCAGCTTGATGCAGCAACATACTCTGCTTCTGCTGTTGAAGTGGATACAGTGGTCTACTTCTTGCATTGCCATGACACCAATCTTTCTCCTAGAAATTGACAACCCCCGGATGTAGACTTCTTGTCCAGATTCTCACCACCATAATCACTATCTGTGAAAGCCATGAGCTCAAAGGAAGAACTCTTGGGATACCAAAGGCCCAATTGTGGTTGACCCTTTAAATATCTAAAGATCCTTTTTACTGCATACAAATGTGATTGCTTGGGATTGGCTTGATATCTAGCACACACACACACACAGCAAACATTATGTCTGGTCTAGATAAAGTGAGATGCATGAGGGATCCAATCATAGATCTGTAGAGATGTACATCGACATCCTCCCCCTCAAGATCTGCATGTAATGCCTTGTGTGTCTCCATTGGTGTGCTAGCTATTTTAGCATCTGAGTAACCAAATCTGTTCAGAATGTCTTTAACGTACTTGCTTTGGTTGATGAAAATGCCATCAGTCCTCTGCTTAACTTGAAGTCCCAAAAAGAAAGTAAGTTCCCCCATAGAACTCATCTTGAACTTCTGATGCATTAACTTCTCAAACTCCTTGCACAGTATATCATTAGTGGAACCAAAAATGATATCATCAACATACACTTGCACCAACAGAATATCATTGTGAACCTTCTTGGTGAACAGTGTTTTATCAATGGTACCTCTTTTAAAACCATTCTCCTATAAGTAAACAGATAGAGTTTCATACCAGGCTCTAGGTGCTTGATGCAAGCCATATAAAGCCTTATCCAATCTGCATACTCTATCTGGATACTTGGGATCTTCAAATCCAGGTGGTTGACAAACATAAACTTCATCATCAATAGCCCCATACAGAAAGGCACTCTTGACATCCATTTGATAAACTTTAAATCCATGATAGGAAGCATATGCCAAGAATAACCTGATTGCTTCTATTCTTGCAACAGGAGCAAACACATCATCATAATCAATACCTTCTTCCTGTGTATACCCCTGTGCCTCCAACCTTGCCTTGTTCTTTATTACAATACCCCTTTCATCCTTTTTGTTCTTAAAGATCCATTTTGTGCCTATAGCTCTTTTTCCCTTTGGTAAATCAACTAAGGTCCACACATTCTGTATCTTAAACTGTAGCAATTCCTCCTGCATTGCTTCAATCCAACTGGGATCTTTAAGAGCTTCCACTGCCTTCTTTGGCTCAGTTTGAGATAAGAAGCATACATATAAAGAGGTATGGAGTTCCTCTTCATTGACCGTGGTCTGCTGTCTAGTTTGCACAGTAGAACCAATATCACCAATTACTTGTTCAAGAGGATGATCTCTATGAACAGTGTATTTGGATGTAGGAGTGTCAGGTATCTCAGTTTCCAAATTAGTATAATTACCTTCTTGTCCAGACCTGTCACTTGATGCCTCTCTTGAGATCCTTTTAGACAGAGTAGAACTCATATAATTCAGATAATCTATTTTCTCCTTCTCCTTATCAAGTTGTTGTGTTGGACTCATCGCACTTTCTTCTTCACTGTCTTCCATGCTTTGACTGTCAGATTCAACAAGTTTAATTGATGGTTCATCTGCTTCTTCTGACTCTAATCTCTGTGTTGACTTTGTCTGATCAGTGTCAAACACTTCTGGGGGATCAGGAGACAATATTGGAAATACAATGTATTCCACTGAATCTTTCTGCTTTCCAGATGACATTCCTGATTCAGATGTATCACATTCATTACTTATTCCTGCATTTATACCTGCACCTGTACCTGCACTTGTACCTACACTAGAATCTGTAGTTGTATATCTAAAAGCAGAATTAAGTGCATCAATATCAAACAAAGACTTTGGACCTTTTCCATCTGGATTAGTGATAATTTCATTAAAAGTGATGTTCATTGATTCTTCTATCACCCTGGTCCTTTGATTGAATACCCTATAAGCCTTACTTTGAATTGAGTAACCAACAAAAACACCCTCATCTACCTTGCTTTCAAACTTTCCTAAGTGATCTTTGGTATTTAAAATGGTAGAAGGACATCCAAAAGATTTTAGGAAACTAACCAATGGTTTGTTCTTAAACAGTAGTTCATATGGTGTTTTGTCATGAGGCTTCACAACCAGTAGCCTATTCTGAACATAGCAAGCTGTGCTAATTGCCTCTGCCCATAAGGACATAGGCAATTTTGCATCAGATAATATAGTTCTAGCAACCTCAATCAGCATTCTATTCCTTCTCTCTGCTACTCCATTTTGTTGAGGAGTTCTAGGTGCACTAAACTCTCTCTTAATACCTTTGACTTCACAGAATTTATCTATCTCATGATTTTTAAGCTCTATTCCATTATCACTCCTGATGATTTTAACCTTTTTATCCAATTAATTTTCCATCTTAGTGATAAATGATCTAAGTATTTCACCTATCTCATCTTTTATTCTAAGAAAGAAAACCCATGTCAATCTAGTGTAATCATCAATAATGACAAGGCAATAAGACCTTTTCCCCATACTACTTATATTGGTTGGTCCAAACAAATCCATATGCAATAAGTGTAAGGGTGTGCAATTGGTATTCACAGATTTGGACTTAAAAGAAGTTTTGTGTTGCTTTCCTTTTAGACAAGAAACACAATGAGCATCACATGAATATACCTTTTCAGGCAAACCTCTAACAAGCTTGTTTTTGACAAGTTTATTAATGGTTTTATAATTCGTTTTATAATTCATGTGACACATCCTTCTATGCCACAGTTCAGATTCATTCAAACTTGCTTTTGAAATAAGACAGTTTAACTCAGATTGAGGTGACATGTTTGCTAAGTCACACTTATATACATTATCTTTCCTTGGAATTCTCATTAAAATCATGTTTTCTGGTATCTTAAATTCCTTGGACAAGATAAAGCATTCAGTGTCAGTAAAATAGACTGGATTCTTTTTATCTGTGATTTGACTCACACATAGCAAATTGTACCTCAACTGTTCCACAAAATACACATCATGAAAACTTATCTTATCACTTTGCACTGTTCCTTTGCCCGTAATTTTCCCACCTTTGGGATTACTTCCAAATGCTACATACCCTCCATCAAATGATTTGAAATCTTGTAGCTATCCTTTGTCTCCAGTCATGTGCCTTGAGCAGCCACTATCAACATGTCATAACCTCTTTGGCTTGCTCTGCACAAATATCAAAAAGAGAATTAGTTTCTCTTGGGAACCCAAACCAATTTGGTCTTGGGTTTCCCGTGTGCATCATTAAAATCAACTCTCTGGGAGACAATTGATTTTGATGCACTGTTAGATTTGGAAACTTTGGATGCAACAGTGTTCTTTGGTTTCCAAACCCAACTAATTTCAGACTTAACAGTGGGAATAGGCCTAACAGTGGTAACCCTTAGGCTTGTGTTAATTATTCTAGCAGTGGTAGCCATACTTGGTGTAAACATTCTTTTGGAATTTTTAACACTAGCAGTGGCTGCATGCTTAACAGTGGTAACACTTCCCACTATATTAGTCTTCTTACCTCTGTTGGCTTTATTTGGTGGTATCACTGCAGCATTAGTAGCAGTGGCTGCAGTTGTACCACTGTTAGCGTTATTCTTCATCTTCTTGACAGTGGCAACATGATTAACTTTTGATTTGAACTTTTTTTTATTAATCAAGTTTGCTGCTGTCCATAATGGTTTCACAACCTTAGTAAAATTCTTAGGATTGTGATAACAATCATGCTGAAGATGATTAGTTTTTCCACAGATATAACAAGACTTTTCTTTGACCACTTGAAAATCTGCCCCAATCTTTGTGAAACCATTTGGTTCCAGTTTCTTTGATTGCCTCTTGGTGCAGTTTTAGTAAAAGGTTTTGGTGAAGAAAGTCTTGTTTTGCAATCACAGTTAATTCATTTATCATTCAAATTTGTCACAGATTTTGACTCCTGCTTAACTATTTTACTAACAAATCCTAGACCCTTTCTAGACTTATTATTATTGAACACTTGTTTTATCTGTTGTTTAGCCTGTTCTTGAAGCAATCTTTTACCCTCTTCTAATTTATCAACATTTAGTTCAGAAACTAGACCAGTAACCTTTCTGCTACCTTCACTTGATGAATTAGATGATTCAAAACTTTCAGATGTACTGTCACTCTGATCATCTTCCTCACACCACTCTCTTATTTCAACTTTATCAAAATTCAAATCTTCTTCTAAACTTTTAACTGGATCAGCCTTTTTAACATCATCATTCATTCCTTCTTTAAGAGAATTGGTATCAATATCAGTTTTGGAAGGAAAGTAGTTGCTGTTATAAGGAGGAGGTACATTACTGTATCCTAATCCAGTTTTAAGCTTATCATGAATCTGTGAATTGATAAGTTTATTGACACTTTTGGATGCATTTTCTAAGTTACTTACATTAAGTCTTATGCTATCTCTCTCACATGTGACTTCAACAAGTTTCTTAGTTAACAAATCTATCTTATCTTTAAAAGTGTCTCTTTCCCACTTAGCATATGCAATGTCATATTTAAACTGTGTTTCATTGACTTCATGTGCATGTATCTGTTTTTCAAGATTTTCAATTGCTAAGATAGTGTGTTTACTTTTGATTTCCCATTGTTTTAGTTCATCACACACTTTCTGATTATGATCCCTGTAATGTTTAACAGTTTGTTTACAAACAGCAGAACATAATTTGTTTTGTACCTCATAAGGAATTTCTGACTTCTTGTCAGATTCAGCAATTGCCATGAAGCACTGATTCTTTACTTCATGCTTTTCTTGGTCGCTCCAATCCCATCCACATCCATCCACAGAAACAAACGCTTTTGATGAAGCATTCTGGATTGGTACATTCTTTGTTTGAACCACACTGCTTCCAGTTCTTTGTCCATTGCCACTACCATTCTGTTCATTCTTTGGACTTCCACATTCCCTAGCAAAGTGCCCCATCTTATGACAGTTGAAGCATTCAATCTTGCTCGTATCAAACCAACTAGCATCATTCCTTTTATATGCAAAGTTGTTCCTCCCAGTTCTTTGCATAAATCGTTTTGCCCTCTGAGTGATTAAAGCAATTTGTAATTTGATATCCATCTCTTCAAGATCATCTCCATCAAATTGTTCTAAGTCTTCATTAGTAAGTGAAGAATTCACATTACTAGAAAAGAAAGATTCCAGTATCTGATCATTAGAGCAGTTTGATGATGACCCATATCCTCCTGAAACATAAGTAGAGCCTTTGAGACTTGACTCTGCTTTAGTTCCTTCCATAGACATGAAAGCTACATTGTTGTTGATATTTCCAGAACCCTGCTTCTTGCCTTCCACTTCAGTTTCAAAGTTCCTAAGATCATTATAGATATCTTCAAGCTCCTTTGACTCCAAATCTGCACTTTGTCTTAACCCTACTGTGTAGATTGTCCATTCCTCACCCAATGACCTCAAAAACTTTCTGTTTAAATCATCCTTATCAATTCTCACTTGATGATTCTCCAGATCTCCTACTAACTTTGT